>AP028170.1:2353628-12353628 GCA_014132275.2 Samia ricini
GCCGCTAGCATCTGTAGGCCCTAAAATCCTCGCTACAGAGGATGATAGTAATCAGCCCACTCCGGTCCCGGTCGCCGTAAAAACGGCTCCCTCTGAACCCGCGGTACAATCTTCTTCGCAAGCCCAGCCTAAGAAGGTTCGCCCGCCTCCTCCCGTCACGATCCAGGACAAAGCGTCCTGGACCAAGATCTCGGCGGCTCTAGCGAGCCGCCACATTCACTTCACCACCGCGACAAGCGTTCGCGATGGTATCATGGTGAAGGTGTCGACCACGGACACCTTCCGCGACCTCACGCGGTTTCTCCGTGAGGCGAAATATGCCCATTTCACCCACGCGCTGGAGGAGGAGAAGTCCCTCCGCGTAGTGATCAAGAGAGTTCCCAAGGAACTCTCTTATGATGACATCCTTGTCTCCCTTAAGGAGCAGGGTATCCCCGCGACGGACGTACATAGGATGTACGCCCAGAGGGATAGGAGACCATATAACATGGTCTTGGTGTCTCTCCCAGCCACTGAAGAGGGTAAGAAGGTCTTCGACCTGAAGACCCTCTGTGGCCTGTCCCGCATCTCGGTAGAGATCCCCCACAAAAAATCCTACCCCTCGCAATGTCACCGTTGCCAGGGGTACGGACACAGTTCTCGGAACTGTTTCATGGCTCCGAGATGCGTTAAGTGTCTCGGGGACCATCTCACCCCCGACTGTCCCCGCCCTAGGGATACCGTAGACCCTCCCAGCTGCGTTTTGTGCAGACAGGAGGGTCATCCAGCGAATTACCGTGGGTGCCCATGCGCACCCAAGGTAAGACGCAACCACCCAAATAATGGTAGGCGCTTTCCTCAGAGGAACGCAGCCCCCCTCCTCCTCCAGCCTCAAGTGCCAGAAATGACACTGAAGGCTTTCCCGTGCCTTCCAGGCAAGTCGGTAGCGCCTTCAGCGGTGCCGACCCGTCCCTCCGCCCCCCGGCCCGCAGCCCCTCTGGCTCCGTGGGCCCCTAGGCTCCAAGCCAAAGCGCAGCCGCGCCTGGCTACCCCCCCTCAGGCCCCTCAGGCCAACCCAACCGGCCTCGACCGGGTTCTCTTCCTCCTCCTGCGCGTTCATGATGTGCAGGACGTAGTCGCATTCAACGCGTTGTTGAATAGCGGCTCCGGAAACGCCGAGCTCGATGCTATCACGCGTTTCCCCACCATCGCCATGACCCTTCAAGGTCTGGCACGCGTTTCTATTAACCCGTAATAAATGGCTAAGATAAAGCCACGCGGTCTGTCCCTTTCGTTCTTTAACGCGCGGAAACTAGTTCCGCAGCGTGAACTCGTCGCGAACTTCCTCCGCGATCGTCAAATAGATGTGTTTCTTGTCCAGGAAACCCTCCTGAAGCCCAAAGATCGCGATCCTAGGATTGCGAATTATAATATCGTTCGGAACGATAGATTGCCCCCAACTAGGGGCGGTGGTACCTTAATTTATTACAAGCGGTCTCTGTATTGCACGCCGCTAGACCCTCCTGAGCTAGAAAACTTAGAGGTTTCTATATGCAGAATCGGAATGACCGGCCATCAGTCGATCGTTCTGGTGTCTGTATATCTCTCGCCCAATAAGCGCATCTTAGCTTCAGACCTAGGGAAACTTTTCTCTCTCGGAGACTCCGTCATTATCGCGGGTGATCTCAATTGCGGGCACACCCTTTGGAACAGTTCGAGTGATACCAGAAATGGGATTGCTCTCACTGAACTGATGGATGAGCTCGATTTTGAGGTCATCGCTCCTTTAGAGCCTACCCACTTCACGCCGCACTGCCGCCCGACAGTGCTAGACGTAGCTATTTTCAAAGGAGTCCGGCTTCCTGTGCGTCTCATACAAGTCGTACACGAACTCGACTCCGACCACCGCCCAGTCATCTTACAGTTAGGTCATTCGGATGACTCTAGCCCGCCAGTTGTAAAGGTCGCGGACTATTTCAAACTCGGCCGATATCTCAAGGACCATCAGTCCTCCCCCCCACTCGACATGATCCCCGACGTACTGGATACGCCTGCGGACACGGATCTCGCGATCGCTTCTCTGGTTGAGCATCTCAACACCGGAATCAGGGAGACCTCGAAAGAGGTACAAGCGGCGAACGATCGCCGCTTTATACTCCCTGATGACGTGAGAGCTCTGCTCACCCAGAAGAACGCCGCGACCCGTGCCCACGACGCGTACCCGACTGAGGAAAATCGTGCACGCTTACGTTCCTTGCGTAGAGCGGTGAAAGACCGCATAGATCAGCTCCGTGATAACAGGTGGAACAGTTTCCTCGAGGAGCTGGTACCCTCCCACCTCGCGTACTGGAAGCTTGCACGATCGATGAAGACGGACCGCTCCGTCGCTAGTATGCCTCCCCTGGACAGAAACACTCAGGGTCTTCCACCCGCATTTGACGATGACGAAAAAGCCGAGTGCTTAGCCGATAGCCTCGAGCAGCAATGTTCCCCCGTCACTGACAACGTTGACGTCCTCCACGTCACCGATGTAGAGTCCTCGGTACAGGACCTAGACGCTCTTTCCCCGGTTGTTCCCCTCACACCTGTCACCTGTGATGAGGTCGTTACAACTATTAAGGGCCTTAAGCCTAGAAAATCTCCCGGTCCGGACGGGATCAGGAACGAAGTGCTCAAGCTTCTTCCGCCCCGTCTCATCGCGTTACTGGTTTGCATCTTCAATGCGGCCATCAAAAACCACCACTTTCCAGCCGCCTGGAAAGAAGCGATAGTGATAGGTATACACAAGCCTGGCAAAGACGCCAAGTCACCCGATAGTTACCGTCCAATCAGCTTGCTAAGCTCAATCGGTAAACTCTACGAGCGGATCCTTCTGAACCGACTCCTCGTAGTGATAGAGGACAAAAATCTCTTGCCTCCCAAACAGTTTGGTTTCAGAGCCAGACACTCTTGCGCGCATCAAGTGCAACGCCTCACGGAGCACATCTTGTCACAGTTTCATCGTAGCCCTGACTCACCCTGGCGTACGCTCGCTGTCTTCTTCGACGTCGCTAAGGCATTCGACAAGGTCTGGCATGCCGGTCTTGTATTTAAACTAGTTAGGTTAGGCGTCCCTGACACGTTAGTACATATCCTACGCGATTATCTTGCGAATCGTAGTTTCCGCTTTAGAGTAGAGTCCGCTCTCTCTTCAGCCCGCCCGATCCGCGCAGGAGTCCCCCAGGGCTCCATTCTGGCGCCTGTCCTCTTCAACCTTTACACAGCGGACTTACCAGACCTAAATCCGACCCCGAAAGACGACCCGCTCGAAGGAGTGGCGGCTAGTAAGGTTCATTTAGGCCTCTATGCCGATGACACGGTCATCTATTTTTCGTACAGACGTAGAGACGTTCTCAGATCCCGCGTCCAAAAGGCTGTTAACATCTTAAGCCTTTGGTACAAGAAGTGGCGCATAACGATTAACCCGGGAAAGAGCACCGCGATTATGTTCTCCGTAGAGAAATCTCACCCTCCTCGCCCAGTTACTTACCTAGGAGTAGAGATCCCATGGGCGACCGAAGTCAAGTACCTCGGTGTCACACTAGACGCCCACATGACTTTCAAACCTCATGTTTTGAAAGTCAGAAACCGTGCCAACATGGTTATGGGACGTCTTTTCCCTCTTTACAACGCTCGTAGTAAGATGGCCGTCCGCCATAAAATTACATTATATAAAACGGTAGTTAGGCCCATTCTCACCTATTGCGCCCCTGCCTTCGCTTACACAGATCTGGCCTTCTTCCAAGTGGTTCAGAACCGCTTAACCAGGAGAGCCGTAGGTGCCCGGTGGTACGAGAGGAATGTGGACATCCACAGAGACCTCAACCTACCATCCATTCACTCTGTTATCAAGTCCCAGTGTCGCGCATTTTTCGATCGCGCAGAGACACACCCGAATCCGCTCATAGCGAAAGCCGTCGCGTACTCCTCCGACCCGCTAGCTCCGAAACCGCTTCGGAGACCGCGTAACGTTCTCACCGATCCCGATGATGATATCACGTGCGAAAATAGGATCTTTCCTTTTCAACCGATTCAGTATGCGTGCCAGCGCCCACGCCCGCGTAACCGCCGTTCCCGCCGCCGGGGACAGGCGGCTAATTTTGCTCCCGCACACTCTCCGGGTCCCCCTCAGGCGGCGACACAAGACGTGCTTCGTTCCCCAACTGGGGAGGCTCTTGAAGTCGCCGCCAGCGCGATACAGTGACACTGCCCATGCATTGAGCAATACATGCACAACACTGCAAACACACTCTTGCACATAACATGCAGGTACATAGGTCCTGTAAGGAACCTTTTTTTTTCTTTTTATTAATAAATAAAAAAAAATGTAGGGAATAGCTAGGTTCAAACTCGCGAGAGAGTTTTACACTCAGGTGACGGCCAAGCCGAGGTTCGTACCATTTTGGTAGCCCTTGTGCTAGTCACCTTTTGCGGCTGAGTGCCTTCAGCACTCGCCCCCAAAGTCACGGTGAAGCTGTAAAGGCCCTTCCGGTCAACAGCGTTAGCTAGGTAGGAAAAAAAAAAAAAAAAAAAAAAAAAAAAAAAATGATGATGAGGCGTGACGTGGGACGCCTCAGGACTCCGCCTCGCGAAGACCGTATGTCTGCTACTGTTCTGCCGTCCGGCCCAGGGTAGCGCGCGACAACCTCTCCCCTCAGCCATGTGTTGCGGGGAAGCGATGCGTCGGCGATGATGGCGATGTCACCGGGCTGTGGTGACTGTGCTTCTTTTGCGTTGACTCCACTCGGCGTGAGTACCGGCAGGTACTCTTTTAGCCACCTCCTCCAGAAGTGGTCGGCCAGCTGCTGCGTCATTCTCCAATCGGCTCTCCCGACCAGAGTGTGCTCGTTAAAGGTTTTGATGACCGTGGAGTCACATAAGCGCCCAATGAGAAAGTGATTGGACGTTGGGCATTCTTCATCGTCAGGACTCGCTCCCAGGTGAGTGAAAGGGCGCGAGTCGACGGTGTGTGTTCGACTTCTGGTGGGTGTTGTTCGTTATTCTTGTTATTTTCCATGCTTTTGTGCCACCGTTTGCACGCAACTTCATCCTTATTTTCGCTCTTCAGCGCCGCGTTGTCTTCAAGCTTCTTTTCTGTGTCGGTTAATCTTCGGTGAGCTAGTGCGTAATTGTTGGGCAGCTTCTCACCTTCCGATTTCCACAGAAGCCCTGACTCGAACCTTCCGTCGAGTTGTCGTCGCGTCGTCTCGTTCAACACTCGCAGTGCTCTTCCGTCGGCGTCATTACTGGGGCGTCGCTGTTGAATCCCAATTGATTCCAATTCGAAGTGTCGCTTGATCATATCCTCGATCTTGTCTTCACTCGAAGTACAGCAGTGATTCACAAACTTTACTGGCGGAGCGTTGTTGCCTGTACAGCAGCCGTGCAGTACCCATCCGAGACTGGTGAGTGATGCGACTGGCTGGTTAGGTCTTCCCTTGATTATCTTGCGTGACACTATTAGCTCCCAGTTGTCCTGGCCAATGAGTAGCGCTGGGTGTTCTTCATCGTAACGCAACTCTTGCATGTTGCGTAAATGTGCACATTTTTCTAACGTAGACGCGTTGACGTATTGCGGCGATAACTTGAGGTTGCTCATCGTTCGCACTCCTTTCAGTGTGAGTTTGTCGCGGCGATGTATACCTTTAATCTTTATGTCGATTTGCTGCGAATTTCTATTTTCGACAACTTTTCCACCAACTGTTTCCAATAAGAGTTGTTCTTGTTTGCCGGTCGCTCCTATTCTCTTGGCTACATCTTCATCCAGCAGTGAGATTGTAGATCCCTCATCCATAAGAGCCAGTATGCGCGCAGAACCGGTTGGTCCAAAAATATCCACCGGAATCATTTTCAAGTAAACTTGCCTTCCGTCAGCAGCGGCGTAAAAACAGTTTCCATAGAGTTTCTTATTGGTGATGACGTAATTTCCCGTATCTCGTCAGCGTTGTATTCGGGCTTACTAGTAGCGACATCTATTGCGGGCGGCTGCGTTACTTTTCGTCTTGCGTTAAGTGGATACGCAGAGTCGATAGTTGCGACAACTCTTGCGGGCGGCTGCGACGTTACTTTCTCCTGCGGCGCTAGTATCGTTTGCTTGCTATTTTCAATATGTAGTAGCGCATGATGATTTCTTCGACATATTTTACACGGTGGTTTTCTACAAAATTCTTTCGAATGTCTTCCTCTCAGGCACTTGAAACATAACTTTCTATTCTTCACTATAGCCCACCTTTCATTTGTAGAGGCTTCTTTAAAGCGGCGACATTCGGTGATCCAATGATCCGTTTCTTCACAATTCGCACAGAATATTTTTCTTACATGTGAAAGAGTCTTCCTCGGCGCGTGTCGTGAGCACTTGTCTGGCGTTGTATCTTCGCGGTGTTTCGACAGGCGCAAGGGTTGCCCACATATCGGCTTCTTGTTCTAAAAAATTTCCTCATTTTCACGAGCTCCGGTTCCTCTTTGACGCCGTTTCTTCTGCAGAAATCGAGCCATCTCCATCGTAGTAGCGGCGACATCTTCGTGACGATATTTCGACATAGTTCCGGAGAGTGGAGGTATTGCGGTTGACCCAAAGCGCTGATTGTAGCGACGGCGTTGCTCACCCGGCTGGCGAAGATGCATATATCTTTCGGTGAGTCTCCTAAGCGAGGTAGCTCCCGTACGTGTTCCATTTCCGCCAACACGAGTTGTTCCGGCCTTCCGAATCTTCTTTCTAGCGCGCTGATCAGTTCTTCGGGGTCGGAGGCAGCGAACATAAGCCTCCGAACCGTTTCCTTCGCGCTTCCGTGTATGCAGTGCCTCAGTCTGGCTAGGTTCTGTACATCGTTGAACTGACCTGCCGTATCCCGATACGTGCGTATGAATGGTAGCCATTCCTCCGGTGCTCCATTGAAGCTAGGCAATTCGGCGTACTTCTGCGGTGCGACCGGCGTGGCTGACTTTGAGACCTGCACAGCGGTGATGAGCGCGTTCGCTAGTTCCTTGATGTCGCTCCCTTTAACGACATCGTCTTTGTTTTGAATATTCTCTTGTTCATCGTGGAACGTAGCGCTGTCGTTGATCCACTGTTCAATATGCGTGGACCTGTCCTGTTCTTCGAGTTCGTCGTCGTCAGACTGACACTGAATCATTTCCAATTCTATTTGTGCCAGTGCAGCGGCTGATTTTGCCATTTCCAATTTCTTCATGGCTTCAAGTTCAAGGCGTCGTGATTTCGATGACTTCATCGATCTTGATGTCGTGGCGCGTGGTACAAAGGGTGCGTCCGGTGAGGCTTGTTGATGCTCTCCAATGTCCCTTAGTACTGTACACGTCGGTTTGCCGGCGGCGGGAACGTACGGTGAGGTACGTGTCTCTCCAATGTCCCTCGGAGCCGGCATATTCGACGCGTCTTGCGCTTGCGACGGCGTGAGCGCGTGTGCCGCAGCGGCAGCGGCGACGGCGCCGCGTGTTCGTACCGGCGCGGATGACGTCGATGGCGCGACGGTTCGCCTATTTGATACCGACGTCATAGCTGCGGAGCTAGTTTCCGTAGGCGTCGACCTAACCGGTGACCGCGTTGTTGGCATTTTTATGTGTGATCCCGATCCGGCAGCGAAGGACCAAAGATTGTAACGGACGGACCCACGAGTATGAGCGTCCGTTTATACTATTACGTAGACTGCTCTGCCACGCCCTATCAGCATAGAAACAGGATGGTATATGTTTGACAATTCTGTATGCCGAAAGGGACGCAGTAGAGCACGTGGACCGGGTCGTTGGCGGGAAAAATGCAACAACGCAGTATACTTTCTATTGTACACACTTTTTATTCTCTCACTAAACTACTACAAAGAAATCACTTGTCTTGAACTAAACTTTCACTTTGACGATCGCGACGAGACTACCCTTTCTCGGCCCATATGGCCCATTCTTATTGTGCCGGCTAGTTTGGCACCCCGTACGCGAGAAGCTCTTTCATACCCCTACTGTAGCGCGCGCTGTATGGTCAAATATTATTATTATCCACGTTGTTTATTTATTTATTTATCTCAATAATTATTATCTTAATAATACAGCGCACTACGTAACATTGAATAATTATTACTCTATCTACTAAGCTACCTAACTAGGAAATCATCTTTATTATCTTAAACATAATTTACACATCGCATAGTATCTTATTTCTAAAGTCTTGAAGCGTCGCTAACAACTAAAGAAATTATAATGTAGAGTAAAAATGCTTCTTTATTTGTAATCAAAACCATTTGGTGTTATAACCTATTTTATCACGCTTATAGGTTACAAATTAACGTAATAATTAATATAATTGTCAATGTAATATAATTGTAATTCAACATAAAAATTTCTAGATACCTTGTAAACAAAACGCAAAGGTCAATAAACTAATTGTAATCTACCTGATTACAACTCTGTTTAAACCATATACTTTTAAAACGATCTAAAATAGGAATTGTATTCAAATGTACGTTCTACTTGTTTTGATTTCTTGTATTAATTACATAAATTATTATTGTTTATTTATCTATCATAATAACGTTACTCATTAGTATAACTACGCGTCTGTAATTCAAGAATAAAACAATCATTAATATTAACTTATAAATAGTAATAAGTTATTAGTTGAAATAAAACACATAAACTCCCAGAGAAGAGTAGTTACAACTGATGTAATAATTTAGTAAAAATGCTGATTTGGGTTCATATTATTTAAAAAAAAAAGATTATGTTTCAAGTAATAAATAATCAAGTACAAACAAGAATTATTTTTTCAAGTGTGTGAGAATAAAAATGATAATATGTTTAAAGACACATGGAAAAAACTATATATACAAAATAATAAAGATTTTGTCAAAATGTATGTTTTATCTAAAACAGGTTGTGTTTATCAAACGAGAGTAATTTTTATATTTTATTTTCTTTTTTGGAGAGACAAATTAACATAAACATATAAAACACAGGTAGAAGTTTTTGCTCTTGTATTTTAACCAGGCACTTGGACAATTAATTTAGTATTTTTATTTAAATTTTTATCACATATAAGTTACGTTTACATCTCTGTCAACCAAATATAATGAATCTATTCCAAAAATTCTTTATACCGTAACTACGAGTTAATAGCTATAGACACGAGACATCATAAATGAATGAAAATTCTTCTAGAATATATTTATAAGTTGTTCGAACTAAGTTATTAAAGTTGTTAGTGTTATAATAACGAGAGGACAGATATATTTCATTTCTTTAGTAAAAACTGTTTGAATGTAAGGACAGAAGCATAAGTTACACTAAACTAAATCTTTAACATTATCAAGGCTTTGAATGACATCGTTTTTCGCAAGCCTTGTTCGCAAAATAGGTGGCAGACAGGCAAAGTGAGCCTCCAACCAAACTCCTCCTCCGACGGTCAACGAACTGGACGGCGACGTAGGGTCGTGAAGATCGACCTAAGTCTGCGATAGAAAGATGGATGCCGTAACATACTGGTGAGTTGAGTCAGCGCAGATGTATTCAATCCGTCAGCCCATCGGTCCGCCCGAGTGGACTCTCCATGTCCTATCCCTCAGACCATAGAAGGAGGTCCTCATTATGGAGGGCCTGCAACTATCGGGTAATAGATGTAATGTGAAAAAGGCTCCACTCCCCGGCCAAATAGGCGATGAAAGAATATCATGGGGTAGTAGCCAGTAAGAGTCTGATATAACCAATCTTTTACTACCTGACGGGAGTGGGTATCTAAAGTAAGATTTGTGCAGGTAAAAAATACTAAAAACATTACCAGGATCTTCCTACATAAGTGCCACATTTGATAAATTCTATACTTAATAATTAAGAAATAAAAGTAAACATAATATATTCTAGAACATAGATAAAGTTCAGGCAGTTCATTGTAATATTAAATTAAAATAAAAATTTGTTATGAATCCTAAAACCAAAAAGTTTTTACGATGTTCGCATCTTCATGAAACTACATATCATTAACTTTTGCACGCCATTGTTAGGATGTTTTTGTACAGTACGATATCATTTATTATCTCCTGTAAGCTAACAAAAAACAGGAATGAATGACGCAAAAATTAGAAGGTTTATGACCTTTAATGGAACGAAAAAAAAACTATACATAATGACGGTAAAACCTCTTAGATTTACCGCCAAGCCAATTTGCGATGGTAACAAATGCAAAAAAAAATTATTATCTAATGTACTTTCTATGTCAAATAACCTAGAATTACGTCAAAACTGTTTTAAGCAAAGGTTCTGTTGTATAGATCAAAGGTTTCACCGATAGATGGCGTTATATTAGAGAAATACCTATTTGGCGATATCGAGATTCGATTGAAAATACCTTGTCACTATCCTATTTTTCTACGTATGCTCTAATGACAAACAATTTTTCGTCTTACCTTTATACCTTTACTTCATCGATTTATTTAGAACTTTCATTAGCACACTGTGTATTTCTTTATAAGAAGATAAATACGAACCTTGGTGCAAAATCAAAAACCACACCATATTAGCATAACGCTACATTGCTGGTTAATGAACGAATTAACAAAACCTTAATTATTAAAATCTGATATTTTATCTTATGAAAGAAATTAATTAAAAAGTAAAACAACATTACCTACTTTTCGTATAACATTATGATGATCCAATTAACTCATTTGCAATATTAGAAAACTGGAATGAAGATTTGATTACAAACCGAATGATTCATCAACTTTAGCTATGTAATCTTTGGGTTTTTTTACACCAAAATTACGTAAATATGTTGATTGATAAAACATAACGATGTTAATAAAAGTCCATTGCACGCATCGCAAAAAAAAATACGATAATAAACCGATTCGAATCGATAACGAGTATGTGATCGTTTAGTAACCAGTAATAATAGTCCAGAGAGAGCTTACGATGGAGTATTTCGTCACTACCGTGAGATAAACGACATTGTTTCTTTAAATCGAGAAACGATGTTCTTAAGTACATTGTTAACTATTTAAAAAGGTAACAAAGGCGTCAAGATTGCACATCTGTAGTAACCGTTTTTTTGTCTTTGCCAAGATAGTTCAAAGATTCCGCGCTTTGATCACAGTTACACCTGATAATAAGGTACGATATGATCCAGGTCGGATAACAGGCCGGAACACACCTATAAATCACGGTTTCAGCTAAAGCAATCGACATTGGCCGAAGAATTAAAGTGGCAGAGGGCTGAGCACTTTTATCGTAGAGCCGATGCCCGAAGGAGCCACCGGGTTCTCGAATGGCTATCATAAAACGGAAATCCAAGTGTTAGCAGGCCCTTATAAGGCGGACCGACGACCTGATGAAGATCACGGGAATCCACTAGATGTGGGTAACGAAAGACCGGTCGTTGTGGAAATGTAGGTCACATTAGTCCACCAGTGGACAACTATCGGGTGATAAGATCCTAAAACCAAGTTATTATTTGTCATAACATCTGATGTTGCTGCCTTGAAAGTTTAGTTTCATTATTAAATAGGATAGATGCATTTCATGAATGGAACGAATAATTCGGTAACTGTTAAATTGCCTACTATAAATAGAAACTATGAAGTAAAACTACAGGATATCAAACAATACTGATAAAAAGGAAATGTGCAACATAAGTTCGATATTAATGGTAATTAATATACAGATGTAGTCACGAGAAATATACAAATGTTGATATATTTATGTCTAAAAATATAAAATACTTCGTAGGTACGCTTCTTTATAATTTTTTGTTTTTTTTTGTCACACAGTAAAGATTGCAGTCATTTATTGATCTCATAGTGTATGACCCTTATTGGATAGCATAAATTTCGAATTCAGATATTAAGTTTGTTCAGCCTTGTTTTAGTTATTAGTATTTGATAAATTAATGTGTTAGACGTTGAAGGGAAGTTCGAGAATAAAATATCTAAATTCAAAACTACGTAAATCTCAGTATAGCTCAACGATTTTCCTAATATGTATACAGGCTACTGTTTCTCTATGAGAAAACCTTCGCTTTCCCAAATTGTATCCCAAGTCAAGAACGATTTCCCTTTTTTTTTACGATTTATTCCTTACATTACAAATTCTAACGGTATTTAAAGTTGTTGTTCCCTTTCCGATTTACAATCACTTCGAAATATTAAGACACCGCAATACCGGGAGTTGTGAAATAGCTAGCCGGCGCAAGCGCACCTCTGGCTCTCAGTTGTGAACGAGCCTCGGCCTCTCGTGGCACTCCCGCGCTACGCGACCTTCGGACGACCTTGGGTGAGTGGCGACATCCGACCTTAACCCCTAACTTTTAAGAAATACCTACCGCTTTTTATGAAAACGTTTACGCGGGCCAGTTTTCATTTGTTTCAGCGTGCGTGTCAAGGGTAGTTTAAAATTACTTTTTTTGTATGACGTTATCATTATAGGTAATTATTACTTAAACGTGTTTTTAGATAAATATATATTTTAATATTAGTACTTTGTCATATAATAGACACTATGTATGGCATGAACTTCGAAACCGCATCGGATAATAACCGCAGTATAAATTCAAATTATAATAAACGGTTTTAATTTGTGCTCCATAAAAGGTATAAATTTAGTAGTAGCTCCTACTCTACACTTTTATAACCTAAACAATAAACATTTACTTAACGAATTAACGTCACCTAAATCTGTTCTATATTGTACACAATTCTTCTCGTAATCTACAATCAGTTTTTAAATGTTCTAGTTTGGTTCGACTTTTAATGAATTATACATTGAATAATAATAATAACATGATGCAATAATTTCTATTACAACAGAAATGAAATTGTTCCATTAAAAAATAAAACAATTTGAGAATAATTCTTGATTCGTCGATTACATTTATTGTGGCAAATAATTTTCTGTCGTCGATTAGCTGTGGTGAATTTTAGCTACCGATGTGGAGAATCGATTATTCGATTGTAAATTCATGTGATGAAGCATCGATTCTTAATCGATTATCTATGGATTAACGCAGAAAATCGTAAGAATCGTTAAATACGCAGAACTTTTTTTGAACGTTTAACTTTACGACAATTATAACCGTTTTATGTACACGCATAAACCTCTGCATAGGTACAGAGGTATTTAAAATTAATGCTTTTGTGAAATAAAATACCATATTAAAAGGTCATAGATAGTTAACCACATAAACCGGTTGCAAAAAAAAAAAACCGAATATACGAATGACGATTGCGGAATTTTTCACGGAAACGATTAACAATATAAATCGGTTTGGAATAATCGATTATTTAGGATGTAATAATACAGTTGTAAAAATGATTGATATATATTTTTTTTGTTTTGATGTCTCTAGGCTTGAATAGTATGGGTATATACACGTTATAGTATTTGAGTTTTTTTGTCTATTGTACGATTTTGTTGTTGTTGCAACTATGACTAGTTACTTTTAATGCGTATCTTAATATGCATGTGATATAGGACTTCCTATTTTAAATGTCATTCGTATTTACATTGTTAAATCAAATGTAATTCCTAATAATATTATTATGATGATTAGAACGTAATTCTTATTGATTTCAAATAATCTCTATCCACATGTTAACTGATTAATATTTATTATTATTATTTGGTTAAAACCGAAGCTCTATCGACGAAACCTACTATGATCTAACCTTGTACGCATTTAGATATAACGATCTACTGAAAGACCTCTAAAAATCTATGACTTTATATATCTTTATTAAAATTCTATTATAATTTTCGCAACATATCAAGTTTGAAAGAGTGTCGCCAGCGAAATGTGTTTAGAAACATTCAGATACGTGGAGCGTGTTTTGTGACGAAAGACTTAACTAAATAGATGAATATGCGTACTAAGCGAATCATCGTTCAAGCGGAGAAGAGAACAGTTACAAATGACCTCCAAAGGTTTCAAGACAACTGATAATAAGCGAAACAATTGTGTTTCGCCGGCGTCTGGTGTGTATCAGTGAATTATACTGTGCACAATCAGTAAAATAATATGTAAGGGGTCCTTCATGTATTAAGTATACTCTAATAACGAGCAGAACTTATAGATACTGGTTCTGAAGTGATGCTTTAGGAACATACCTATTGGTATTTGGTGACAGGTTTTCAAACTTGACTTTGGTAGCACCCAGGCGGACATTATTAGAAAATGCCCTTTTTTTTTGTCGAGGGGAATGCTTTTACGCACTACCCTTACCTATTGCATTAGTGAGACCGAAGTCCCTCAAAGCAATAGGTAAGAGGGCACGGAGGGTCGACTCCGTGCTAGTGTGAGACTCACCCGGACGTGGAGCGTCCGGAAATACCCACTAAAACCCCCCGGGGCCGTCCGCCGCATTTGGGATGGGGGCGATACGGGATGGCTTTTGCAAGCACCGCGTCGCCCCCTGCGGCAAACCCACCGGGCCTCGTCCGTGCAATGGCCCAATGGGGATGGGGGAGGGAGAACGCCCCCCCAACACCTCTTCGCCCGCCTCCCCGAAGAGAGGCATGAATCGAAGAGAGGCATGAAAACTAAACAACCTAATAATATGGATAACTTATACAAAAGTCATGGTTGTTAAAAAATGACTTCCGCTGCTCTACATTCACTGGCACATATGACTTACTAGTAGAAACAGGGACGTTTTTTAGCGCCGTATCCATAGTATCAAGACTATGCCCAATAACTACAGGGCCGGGGCACGAAATCAGGAACCAAAAAATCGGCTTCAGCTCTGAATGATTTAATAATTAATTTTGACGAAGAGAGGCTAGACAATTAATATATATTTAAAATGTCTACCTGAACTCGTACTTATTAGCCCTGATTAGAATTAATTACTTATCTTCTTATTTGTACAATAAAACTATTTTATAATTTTTCTTACTAATTCATTATTAAATAATCAATATTATATGTTATAATAACAATAAATACAAATAATAAACAATTATTTATTTTACTGTATAGAAAATCTATGTTATTCATTTGGGATTCCGGGCATAAGAGCCACTCGACAAAGATAACATAAGACAAGCTTAGTACGCTACTGAGTAAAAATCCCCATGAAGTTTCGCAGAGCCCCATTCACTAAATTTTTAATGCACCATATTCGTTACTTCGATGTGTTTTCCTCCCCCTATGAATATTTTCTACTGTTGTACGTTTATTGAAACGTATATAACTCTAATGACATTGTTTTTATTATTATTATCAATACGTGATAATTATAGATTAGCTCCATAATTGTAAGTGGTGAACCCATCTATGTATTATTTATGTGCTACGTCGACTATTTGGTCCTAGGTCAAGGGTGATTTAAGCCACGGAGGTCGTTGGTTATAATTTTAACTAGAATCCAAAAATCTATAAGTGGTTTAGTAATTATACAATAATTATAGACAAATTCGGTTTAGGCGAACAAACAGGCAGATAGATAAAAATTAAAAAAAATGCGTTTTTGGTATAGATTTACTGTAAATACATTCTTACATATATTGAAATTCGTATTTTATACTTCGTAAAAAAACTGTTAGATTGATAATACAAACAGACACTTTAATTATATTGTATATATGTATTGTAGACAAAGATATATTTGAAATATCTAATATATATTTCAATCTTTAGGCAGTCTATATTTTGAAGTTTATTTTTAGTATTATATTTATATCGACATATAAAAGTTTATTTAATGGATATAAATAACAAAAAAAGAATTATTAAATATAAATTAAGAATAGTATAAATAAGAGAAAAAAATAGATTTTATTGTAAAAAAAAAGCGTGGGGTGCTTTTAAGATATTATCAAACATATGGTCAAACTCTTCATCTTCCTGGTGAATTATTAACCGATGATTTTATGGCTAAGATACGTCGACGTATATCTGAAATCCGATCAATACCGGCATCAAGACATTCGTAACCAGGCTCTTTCATTTTGAAAGAATTAAATAGTTATAAACATGTTTTCTTGGGAGTCGAAGCAGTTCGACGTCCTTTACAACCTCATTATGGCCTCACTAAGTCATTCCAAGCAAGTGATGGAAAAACGATCACAATTGACTATAGAGGAAAACATGTGGTTGTAACTGTGGATCGTGTGAAACCAGCATTCATTCAGAATTTTGGTTCAAGTCCTCTTGCTACAGCACCTAGGTCTCCTCAAATACCACTTTCTAATCTGCAGTCGAATACTTTTGCACCTACAGTTGCGTCTTTTGCGGTTCAGCCACAACCGTATCCAACACGATCAGGTAGGTACGTTACATTCAAACTTTTTGACGGTTAACACTTTTTATTTCTCTTTTCTTCGTTGGGGGTGATGTGGCGCCTCGATCGCAACCACTACTTTTGTGTACTGGCCATTACAACTTAAGAAACATTCAAATTTCAAATTTAGAATCCATCTGTCATAAAATATTTTATTACAAAAATGTATTTTCTCGAGTCAGAAAATATACTACCGAATTATTCGTACATTATTGGTACTTTCATTCTATGCAGAAGTCACCCCACCAAACCAATAGCAATAGCATTTCTGGTTATTAAAAATTTTAAAAAGGCTTAATTGATTTGAATAAATCTGGAGTACGGGAAGCATGCGTCATTCGGTAACTGACAGGCTGTTAAAAATAAAACAAAATCAGGACATCCCACACTTTTATTGTTTTGTTTATTATATAAATATGTATGTTAATTATCCAAAATAAATAAATAATGTATTCATCACACACAAAGTGAATTTAACTCCGATTAACAGCAGAAGGTTTTTCATAAAAAAAAATTACAAAGAAAGAGTAATAATAATTAGGCTATACCAAAGGTGAAGTTCAGTAGAATAAAAATACGGTAACGACATTAACGGTAACCGATTACGTAAGTGGGTATACCCTGACTTAAACGAGTCACTGTGACGTGTTTCTTGTCACCTTTCATATTTTGGTTCATGATTCAATCTTATATTTTCCCACCGGTCAATTACGTAAACGATTATTATCTGTTATTATTATTATTGACGTTTTTTTTGTTTTTTTTTTTTCTTCGACGCACAAGTTCACCTTGTTGGGAGTATTGACCAGGACGAGGAAGTAGAATTAACAGCACTATATGTTGTAACGGAATAATGTACGCCAAAGACATCAAATAACAGCGATTCGAAAACTATATTGTAATATTATTATGTCAATTATCCATAAAAATGAGACAAAAGGAAGACAATGGAAAGCTGGCGTACACGCCAGGTTAGTGCTCAAGGGGTTAAATAAAGGCCAGGTGAAAAGTATCCATAACCGCCGAACATGTATGAAAGCGCTCATGAAAGTAGAAAAAGGGAAAAGATGTGTCAAGATCGTAGCAAGTGGAAGGATGTGGTCTCTGTCTACACACACGGGAGAAAGGCGTGATGATATGTATGTATGTATGTGTGTTCTATTAAGTGAGAAATTCTTGTATGTATAAATATTATATTTATCTATACTAATAAATAAAATTGAAGTGTCTGATTGTAATGTCATTTTTTTTTTACCAAATAGATATGAATGTATTATATACGCTACCTATAATAAAAAAACAATTTTTTTAAATTTTTGTTTGTATGCAGTTTGTACCGGGTAATCACCCGAACGGCTGGACGGATTTTGATGGAACTTTTTTGGTAGATAGCTGATGTTACTCCGGGTAACGTGGGGTACTTTTAATTCGCGATAATAATTAGGGATCCACTTAAAAAAATTAAAACTCATAAAAAATTGAATAAAATCCGATTCACACACAGATTTACGGGCAAGTGCTTGAATTTATGAGAAATTTTTTTAGTTTAACTTAGTACTAAAAAAAATTTGGGTTCCGTGTAAAAAAATTAAATGCAGTGAAGAACAAAGCTAGTATATGGTATATAATTTTTGCCTTTTTTTGGAGTTTCTTTTGCATTATACTCAAATCGAGGACGTGACAGGCCCAAGTGGGTCTCAAATTTGGATTCAGCGGGTCGAAATACATGTCCGTATATGGGTCTGGTCAAAAACACAAGAAACTTTTTTTTATGCGTGCCGGTGTTATTAATCATATCAGTGAAATCAACAACAAATAGAAATAGGGTAATCGTTTCCGTTGAACAACTGCATTAATTTGTTGTATCATGTAAATAATTGCGTAAAATAAGTTGAATCGACCTTCACAGACAAATAAATCGACACAAGAGCGTGCATAATATTTAAACATGTAGATGTAAATAAATGGGTTGGGTCAAATTAGTTAAAATTAATTCGTCTGGCATAGACATCGCTCGCATATCCTCTCAGCTTAGTGATCATTTCTTATTTTTTTTATAATTTAGAATATATCAAGTACGTACTTCTATAATCATATAAAATTAGAGTTAAAAGTAACAACAAACAAACTCAGACACAACGTAGCTGTTGTGAATAAATCAGATGTTCTACGATTAATTCTGATACTTTCCTAAATATGATCCTCAGATAAATATACCTCATTATCGTTTTCTCTATTAGTAAAACTAGTTGTTTTTGTTAGAGACGCTGCAAGGAGATATGTAGGAGGAACTGAAATGATTAGTTTTATTAGAAAAGTATTTTTTAAGGTATTTATCGTGCAAACATAAAATCGTGTAACACTAATTTGTGAACGATAATAATGTATTAATAGCATTGACTAAATTGGTCAAAGCGTATTAGTCATCATCAAAGATTGAGAAGACTAAGGCATACGCTTAACACTTATGTAAGTTCTTTTTTTGCGTACAGTTTTTACTTATGTTACCAAGAAATATGGCAGATTTAAACTTTCAATTAACAATGTTATTAAAACATTATAATACAATTTAATTTGCTTTCGGTGAAGGAAAAGATCGTGAGGAAGACATAGGTAGATAGTGGTAGGGCATTTTCTAATAATACCCGTCTGAGTACCTACCCCCCTCAAGTTTAAAAATCTGTAATCAAACACAAATACCTTTTTTTTTTTTTTGACATGGGAAATGCATTTACGCACTCACCTTACCTATTGTATTAGTGGGACCTGAGTCCCTCCAATACAATAGGTAAGGGGGCACGGAGTGACGAGTTCCGTGCCAGTGTGGGACTCAAACCCGGGCGAGAAGCGCCCGGGAATACCCACTAAAACCCCCCGGGGCCTTCCGCCGCATTTGAGATAGGGGGCGATACGGGGTTGCAAGGCATGTCGCCGCGTCGTCCCCCTGCGACAAACCCACCAGGCCCGTCTGTGCAATGGCCCAGCGGGGGTGGGGGAGAACTTCTCTACCCCACCTCTTCGCCCGCCTCTGAAAGAGGCATTACCTTCCAGAGGGAAGAGGAGTGATCACTGCGACCGCAGTAATCACCTCTCCCCCCCCCCAAAAAGTGGGCTTTCGCCCAGCCGCCCAGTCAGACTATTAGCCGGCAGTCAGAAGGACTGCCGTTGCCCAGGGTGCACCACGAGGAGGTTGTCTGACACCGCACCCCACCAAACACGAAATACCTGCGTTCTGGCGGCATCACTAGAGAACCAGTATCTCTAGTCATAGTTTGTTTACCGTCCTGGACCACATCGTCACTTAACTCACATCAGGCGAAATTGTTGTCACGGTATTTAGACTAAATGGGGTATTAACAAAATATATAAACAAAATTTAACTGTTTACTTTTTGGTGTTTTTTGAAGTCTGAAGATACTTCCACCTTTCTAGGCTTAAAGTGTTTAGCTAGATTGTAAATATCGTAACAATTGTACATAATAACTGTGTCCTTAATTAAATAAATTTGTACATAGACCAGTAAGTCTACATTAGCGGTGCTCTAACAAGCCAACAGACAACGCTCGAAACGTGTCACATTGCGTAATAGTTTACGTTATAATTTCGTATTTGTGACCGCGAAAAAGAAATTGCAATTCTTCACGCTCTTGCTATTTAGTTCAGGGCTCTAGTTCTCAGGCTATCTAAGAGTTATGTCATCAATTCCATTGTTATTATTGTTATTAATGCGCTAACAACGATAGTGAATGTTCGTAAAAACTTGTTAAAGTTAACATCTATTTCCAAACGTAATCATAAATCGATATGACTGATGGTCATAATCATTTTCAGAAAATAATAGCATTGAAACATATGAGCGTATTTCACAATTTGGGAAAGATGAACGGTCAGAAATGTTATCAAAGTTTTAAAATTTTTGATAATTCGTTTGTATATTTTTCTTAAATATACATATTCAGCTAGTGATATATAAATACTGGCTATATGTAGTATATATTTTACAATAACAAATTATGTAGAAGCTACAGCATTTAACATTTTAAAAACGTTGTCACTAATCAAAGAGATCTAACATTATAGCTTTTTCTGCCATAAAATTTCTGATTTCCACCGCTGTTTTCAAATAGAAAGGTCAATATTTATTACTTTATTTAAGTTTGATAGGTAAGAGTATTTTTTTGAAATCGTAGCTCTTTAATTAACTAACCATTGTTAATAGCAAATAATTTTGTTAACTTCTGCGTTTAATTGTTATTTATATTTTATTAATTTTTTGAGTCTAGAGCGCGCACTTGCTTGGTTAGTTTATCGACGTTTCGGCCTCGTAGTGGCCTGGTCACGTGACCATGTTGACAAATTAACCAAGTAAGAGCGCGTTCTAGGATCGAAACATTAATAAAATATGAGTACAAAACGAGTAAGTTTAAAAGGTGTAACTGTTATTTGCCAAAATTATTTTCGTTTTATTTTTTATTATGAAAAATATTTTGATAAAGCCACAGCTTCGTAACTCATGAGTTTGTCGTACCAAAAACTTTATCTTTATTTTCCAGCATTATAAGCACTTTTATTTGTCTATATTTAGAGTGTTACCATATTGTTAATTTTTATGGAAATTAAATCAGTTCTAAAGATGCATTCATGGAACTTTGTATGTAAGTTTTCAGTTATAAAGGGAAAAAATACATTTCAGCATTTTTGAAAAAAAAAGAAGATAAATGGGTAAAAAAATTAAGGCCACACATGCGGTGTTCAAAAACTTCTATACTTATATTATGAACATTAAAGAAATAAAATTTGTACATTAAACATAGACATCTGACGTAAACCACTCCAGAGATTTTAACACCAGTGACGTGACGTGACCAACGCATTTTTGTGATATTCAAATTTCAGTAAAAAAGTGAACAAGTATGTTTAGTTTGATATCAAACCTGTGAATATGTTGTTATTGAAATCGTTGTTTCATAAACTACGGAATTCCACGCGGACGGAGTCACGAGTCACGAGCGCTGGCAGTAAAAACATAAAATAAATCCTTAAAAGAATATGCTAGCGGCTTTTATTCCATACAAACGTAGTCCCCTGTTTCCTTCTTGGATAATGGCACTATAGTAAATATTTTTATACCATATCAAATATATACATCACCGCCATGCCTGTATGTTTCGTTTTTATAAAAAAGTTAGTTATTGTAGAAACTAGGAGCCTTTGAAAATAAAAAATGCTCGATTTTTACTATCTTTTTCAGACGTTTGACAAGCAAATTTCATGAAAAAAAATTAGGTACTAAAAAGCATAGCCAAAGTCTTTCCTATTCTATAACTAAAAGAAAATAAAAAAAAAAGTTCAGTTTTGGAGAAGGAAACAGCGTACTACGAAGTGATGTTTTCGTCTATTTTGCATACGGTAAAATCAGCTCGAACTGCAGTTCGCCCTTTCGTGTTTTATAACTCTTTCTTTAGGGCGCAACGCGATAGCAATAGATTTCTGAAAATACCTACTTTTCAAATCTGTTGCCGACCGTATGTCCTCTTAATACTGAGCATAGCTACATAGGTATAAAAACAGATATCCGGTCCGGTGGTCGTGTCTGACGTCCGATCAGCGTCGATGTTGCGCAATGATTGTCGCAACGCCCGTGGACACTTCTCCCACTTAGACCAGACGAAGGTCACTCAGTACAATATTTGATTTTATATGATGAAATGAAGACAGTTGAACTGTCATTTTTTATACAGAATTATGTGTGAGATATTTCAGATATTAATTCTTTTGTCTTTCTTTTTTACTTGTGTGCTATTGTTTAAATTGATTAATGCTCTTAAAAGTTAGAAAGATAGATCAACTCTAAAGTTCAGTTTAGAAATTTAAGCTTAGTGATATTATGCAAATGAAATAAAGAAACATCCTATATTTCGACGAAACATTGGATCGCCCTGCTCTTTACACGCCACAGTTTTCTGGTGCTGATCAAAATTTATGGATTTAGTCTTCATATCATTCCCATAGTGGGTATTGACGTATTTGTAACTATAACTGAGATGATATGACAGCTTTGAATGTTTATAGCCATTTTCCATCATCGCATTAATATGAAATCTATTAAAGTAACGTTTGTTGACGATTTTGTTCCTATTTTTTTTTTAATCCGTTGCATGATTCTTGTAATATATGCTAGGTTACCTAGGTAACAATAACTTAAAACAGATTTTTTTTTTAAACTGAAGAATTATAGATTTTTGTGTCTTACATACGGGTCTGTTCAAATAACACCATTTATTGTTCGATCAGCTCAAAGGTCAACGTAAAGTTACGTGCAATTTTTCACTTATAAATAATAATAATATTAACATGCTTCATGGTTTTTCGTGCAGATTATACTTTAGATAAGGAACCTTAAAATATTATCTAACGTACTAACGTTCCCAAATTTGCCAAGTTGTCTCACTTCAGCAGACTCCTTGATCCTGGTATAATCCGTTTTGATTAAGATTTCTTGCTTGATACTTCTTAATCAACCAGCATTCGATGCCTTACATCAGAGCAGGTCGTATGATTGTTATATAAATGAAAATGATGTTTCACCACTTCAGACGAAATTCAGTCGAGTGTGAAACGGACTCGATTTGCATTTTATAAAAATCTAATCGACAGTTTCCTTTAGATAGTAATTTTTATAATGTTCTCTGAATATAATTATACAACAATAGTCAAAGATTAAAAAAACTCATATTAAAATAACTCATTTTTCTTTACTATATCTACCAAGTTTTGCAAAATAAATATTTTTTCTCATAATGTTATAAAGAAAATGACGAAACCTTCGTATGTTCAGTGTTTATTTGTTCGTGAACGATTATTTTATGCGAATATTCGCCTGGTAATAAAAATTCTGTCTAGATTATTAAGTATTTAAAATTTTAGGGAAGAACTATTTTCCAAATTTTTTTTATTAATAAGTACCCAATAAACCTTGTCAAAATCTGCCTAATTAGTAAAAAATAATGGTTAATAAATAAAAGAAATGAATTTACTGATCTGATTTACCTTTACTTCTTTATGGATTGATAGATGTATTTATTAAGTAAACACTAACAATATTTAAAATTTCGTTAAAACGCGTTTCATTCAAATTAGGAGCTTAACTCGTTTCTTAGGTGAGAAATAGGT
Source organism: Samia ricini (assembly GCA_014132275.2). Lineage (NCBI taxonomy): Eukaryota > Metazoa > Arthropoda > Insecta > Lepidoptera > Saturniidae > Samia > Samia ricini. The sequence goes on from AP028170.1 coordinate 2,377,094, forward strand.
TAGTAGTAATATTCCTATTAATTTGTAAGAAATTGACGACCCTAACAAAAGTGAGAAGTTATACAAACATAAGCGATGATGGCGCAGTGGGCAGTGCGGCCGGATTCCGTGTCAATCGACGCGGGTTCGGTCTCCACCTATCCGACTCTGAAATGCGTGAAATCGTGCGGAAACATTAACCATATAATTATTCCCGCCAGGGCAGCTACCACCCTCAAGTTTGAAAACCTGTCGCCAAGCACAAATAGGTGTGTTCCGGCAGCATCACTTGAGAAACAGTATCATTAGGCTTAGTGTGTTTACCATTCTAGACCACATCGTCACTTAACATCAGGTGGGATTGTGGTCAAAGCACTGAGTCTATACCGTGTAAAAAAAAGTGCTAGTTTTATAAAAAATATTATTTTAGCTTCAATGAGGTTAACAAACTATGAATATAACAATACTCTTAAATCCATTTAAAGTTCAAATCACATAGGTATTATATTTTAATAATTCTATACATTAGTATAACTCCAAAAGGAGTTATTTTAATTATCAAGAGAGTATTGTTGTAATTGATAAAAATAAATACTTTTAACGCATAAGCCCTTGAGCACTTACCTGTTTTTTTTTTTTTTTTTTTTTTAAGACGGGGGGAAATGCATTTACGCACTACCCTTATCTATTGTATTTAGGGGATCAAAATCCCCCAATACAATAGATAAGGGGGCACGGAGTGACGAGCTCCGTGCCAGTGTGGGACTCACCCGGGCGTGAAGCGCCCGGAAATACCCACTAAAACCCCCCGGGGCCGTCCGCTGCATTTGAGATGGGGGCGACACGGGGTGGCTTTCGCAAGCACCGCGTCGCTTGAGCACTTACCTGGCGTTTACGCCAGCTTTCCACTGTTCTCCTAATGGCTTATTTTTATGGGTACTCGACACATTAAAAACGAAAAGTGTGTTTAATAATACTAAACTATTAATTAATTTATAGAAAGTCTAAAACTCTAGTAGCTACAATTTGTCTATTTTTAATAATTTTTCTTCTAAGTTGATCTAACAAAAATCAGTAAAACTCTTTAGTTATTGTGTGATTTTCGGTCAACGTATTTAATATTAAACTTAGTATATAATGAAATGATTTGGTACAATCAGTAAAATTAAAACCTGCTGGTGAGCCCTACCTATTATAATGTATTCCAATTGGTGGATTGTACGGTTATTTCATTACTCAACATTAAATATTTGTACCATAACTCCCCCTAGAGCATTCACCTTTTTGGGGATATAAAATGTATAAATTGCAACAGCAACAAAACAGGCAATATGTTGCCCTTCGATCAGTAAACGTGTTTTGTCACTCGTTTTTTTTCCAAGTTCATAATACAATTTGTTTTGTGTTTTTGTTTTCATATATTATATATAAATTCTTCACAGTTTCCGAGTTTAAAAAACGACTCTCCGATCCAAGTACAACTTGTTTATGCAAATTAAATAAAGGACTAAAACTTTCCAACTAGACATTTTTGCAAATCTTTATCCTACATACATTTATAACGTCACTCCTCCCTCCGTTAGATTAGGCAGAAACTACATCCTTCCACTAGCTACGATCATGACACACGTCTTCAGCTTTTACTTTCATAAGCACATTAATACACGCTCTTCGGTTACTTTTAACATTCTTCCTTTCTTCAGAATGTCCTCGATCTGTTCGAGTACAACCCTTACCAGCTTGCCTTGTAAATTGTTTGTTCAATCCTCTTCCATCCAGACTGTCTATATCTCCAAACCAATTAAGCATCCCTTTCTCTGTTTTTGTCACTACACCCTCTACCAAACCACCACGTTCCCTTATCACAGTATTGCTAGATAAACTATCATTCGCATCTCAGGTATACTTTTTAGACTTCTTATCTCGACTGCATTAGTCTGGCTATCATGTTTCTTCTGCCAGACCCAGCATTCACTACCATATATAAATGCAGGGACTAGCACACCCCGATGCACAGGCAAACGTGCCTTTTAGACACATTCTGGCCGCACATAAAGTTACGCAGGGCCCCGTTTATTGGATTCCTTAACATAACTCTTCGCTCAATATCACGGTCACACTTTCCATCTCTGGTATCCATTGACTCCATGTCTAAAGTAGCAGAAAAACGTAAATAGATGCTCATCATTTCTCAAATATAAAAGTACATAAATTTCATCGGATAAAACACCATAATATAGTCTCGTTTCTGCATAAATTACTCCCACACGCTTTCAGGTAGCTATCGTTTCATTTATTTCTTTGGCTTGAGGCAAAGATATACAACGTTTGACGAACTCTACACTTAATTTTCGTTGAAGCTAAACAGTGCCAGTAATACTATTTTACTATAATAAAATTGCAAGTGTCAACTAGTTATAATTAAATAAAGTAAACAAGCTCTCGAATCAAGTAGTTGGCTACATGTTGTTGTTTTTACTCTATCTGGAAATAATTAATGAAACTGAGACCTTTATCTGCAACCAAGACATGGTCAACAAACAAGATGCTATGAAAATTATTCTACGCAAAAGTGGCTAGCTATTTAGAATGAATGGATTTCTACAGATTAACGCCTTTGTAAATGTATAATAATAAATAAAATTCTAGAATCTGTTTGTTATGTCAAAATAATTTATTCCTTTTACTAAGTAGATATGAATGTATATACGATAACTATACAGAAGCTACAATTTATAAAATTTTTTTGTCTGTCTGTTTGTTAGATCCGGGTAATCTCCGAAACGGCGGGATTGATTTTGACGGGACGTTTTTGGTAGATAGCTGAAATTATTTCGCGTAACTTAGGGTATTTATAATTTTCATAAGTAATTAGGGTTCTTCGTAAAAAAATTTAACTCATACATTTTTTAATAAAATTTGATTCAATCCACAGTTTTACGGGTAAGTGCTTGAATTTGTGAGAAATATTTTTATTTTATATTAGTACATAAAATGTATTAGGTTTCCGTATAAAAAAAAATTAAGTGAAGAATATATGAAACGCGGGCGCAGTCGCGGTCACACAGCTAGTCAAATATATGTCTTTGATATCGATGTGAGAAATTTAAAATAAAGTTTATTAACGTATTTCGATGAAATTTTGTGTGCCTTACGTATTATTTAATATGATTATTGTTACGATATTACATTCACTCAGTTGCATTTCGTCAATATTTCATCACGCCATTACGGACAGATAGACGGACTATGTTTTTATACCTTTTGTTATATATTGCGCTAGAGCACTTGTATGAGAACAGTACAACGTTGACTCGTAATACGAAATTATAAAACTTTTGTTGATTTTTCTTAGGTTTTTTTTTATTCTCCACTATATATTATTCAATCGTTTTAAGTATGTCAACACGTTGCTTTTTCGCGTAATTCTGTGCAATATTTCAGAGTTTTCTGATTATAAATTATTCTTCCATAGAGTAAGTAAATTATTAATTCTTAATTGAATATATAAACCTGATACTTAATTGCATTATTTTTTATCTTACCGAGTCACTGTCTCTCCTTTGATCTCGCAATTCGTTCATCAACATGTTCGACATAAAACTATGAAATTTTGGACCTGTAGTCAATGAGTATCACAAATGCCGAAATTTTAAATTTATGTTATAACAAAAATTTCAATCCCCTTCCCAAGTTTTCTAAAAAATTGAAATACTCATTACATACAATATTTAAAAATGTTGTCTGTTTGCATGTTTGTTTCGGGAAATCTCCTGAACGGCTGGACGAATTTTGACGGGACTTTTTTGGTAGATAGCTGAAGTTACTCCGAGTAATATAGGGCACTTTTGTTTTTCGTAAATAATTAGGGTTTCCAGTAAAAAAATTAAAACTTATCAAAATTGAATACAATCCGATTCAATGCAGTTTTACTGGAAAGTTCTTGAAGTTTTTTTTTAATATTAAGGTTCCATATAAAAAAAATTAAATCGCAATGAAGAACATATGAAACGTGGACGCAGCCGCGAGCGCATAGTTAGTCGGTAAATAGATATCTAGGCTAGGCTACGAAAGGTGTCAACAATCCAAACGTTAAGTTTGTATTACACAAACTAATATGAACAAAGTAACAAACCAATAAAGATGTTTATATTGATTTCCCCCGGTTGAGGCTCCTTCTTCTTGATAAAAAGTATAAATTCCGAATAAGTAGATTTTTTTAACGTATCCATAGATTTTGTGTAATTTTGATTATACGTAAATTTATCGTAAGTGCGAACTTACTTACACATTTACCAGTTAACGTGAAAAAAAAACAAAGATCACATCAGCCGAGAACGAATATAAATGCACGATAATGACTGAATAAACTATATTTCACAACAGCGACTCACATAGATATTACCCGGGGTATTAGAAGCGACAGCAATATTTAACTTCTAAATCGGTGGACCTTGAAGTAAAAGGGCGGGGTCAATGTTGCCAGATCGTTGCGTATTATAGATTTTCGCACTTTATTAAATATATTTAGGGTTACGAAATCGGATGACTTGCCGTTTGTCGTACGTCGGGGAGCTTTCTTTAGGCCAAGGTCATATAACAGCTGATGACTGTGTTGTAAGACGGATGGAAGTATGAATTTAAAATTTAAAATTTGACGTACTACTGTTTCTTATAATATAGTACGATTTCAAATAGCTATCAATTTCATAAGTCTCTCGATCCACCTCAATTGGGAATTATTAATACTGTAAAAATATTTCTGTTTCCTTGTAATATTCATTTTTGAGAAATGTCTTTTTTGTCGCAAATAAGAAACAATTATTATTTAGTACAAAGCTGACCTTATCAACTACGTTCTATTCGGTGAAATACGTGTTGCTTTATAAATCGAGAATCGATAATTATAATGTTTATTTTTCCACTTAACAAATTCTATAATGATTACAAAGTCCATATTATACTTATTTATGCTTAAACATGATTTGACATAACACGGTGTAGTTGCCGCCACGACGTTTCTCCTAACCAGGTAATTTCAAAGACAAATACCATTTACAAATTAAAACTAAAATTAAATGAGGTTGAATGAGTGAGGTTATGGAACCGTCTTCCTGTCAGCGTGTTCCCTCCTTCATATGATATTGGGTCCTTCAAAAGAGGCGTGAAGAGGTATTTAAGCAGGCCAGCATGACAGCGGTGACTGGCAGTGAATTCTGTTCAGTGTCAGTCGCCGCTGTTTTGGATTGTACTGTACTTACCATCAGGGCCAGTGCAGTCACTGTGCTGTGCATTATAAAAAAAAATACATATATTTTCTTTTAATTTAAATATATTATAATTATTTTCAATAAAATTACTATACAGACAACAGTACTTTAATAACTACGTTAACAGACGAAGAAGAATGCGCTGTTAATATTTATTTTCTAAATGCTGAAAATAATTATTTGGTTATGATTTGCTGTTAAGAATTTTATGGAACTGTACGTTCTTCTATTTGATGTCGGATAATATACGTAAAAAAATGGGTTTAATGTAACACAAAACATACATTAATTATGTAATAATAGGTTCATTTCAGTTTCTTTTTTTTTCCTCTTTTTGTCAATTGATTTTATATTTTGTGCTTAGTAGCTATTTATGGTATTTTTTCCAATAAAAACGAATAGGAAAGAGTTTTTTTTTTCTCTCAGTTTTCTCATAGTGATTATGATAATAACACTTGACTGTAAAAAAAACGTATATTTCTGATATTTACGATATGTAAACTTATATACATTTTTATGACTTGATGTTCATAGTTTTAATAACCGTAAAACCATCTGATATAAAATAACCAACCGGTAACACATTAACAATAATAAAAACATTAAAAACAATATTTATTACAACGAAGTCTTGTGAATAGTCAATAAATTAATAAACATAAATTCATTTACAAAGAACATGCATATAGGTACGAACGGTATACACATTTTAACAAAGATGACCTACAATAAATAAGTAAAAAATGTTATCCATTTATGTCTATAGTAGATATCGCTTACAAATATATAGACACCAGTATATTGTTTATTGCATTACATCTATAAAACATTCGATAACTTTATTAAATTTTAACGTAAGGAATACTCTTGTGTTGATTTTTGTTTCTTGCAGTAATTTATTGTTATATCTAGGATACATTTACTAGTACCTACATAGTTACTCTATAATAATAAGTTATCTCTGCGTCAAGTTTCGTCAAAATTGGTTTAGTACTTTCAGAGTGATACGCGTACACAGGGAAAGATAGACAGACAGACAGACAAAAATTCTAAATTTAATATTTGTGGCTTCTTTATCGATACTAAATCCAAATCCACTCCGATTATAATTTTCCAAAAATATTTCATGTACAGATTTGGCCTAGTTACAGTTTTATTATACTATAATATATAAGATATATACAGATAAGAATATGTTTCTATTTATTAGTGTATTGTTGTAGTTTCCGAGTTGTTATTTTTTTTTGTACATTTTGAGTTTGTTATTTGATAATTTACAACAATAAAAATGTATGAATACCTGTGCTCGGCATACGTTGCAATGTCATGAAATTATTTATTTATATCGCAGAACTTCACTGATGTATGAAAAACAACTCACTAATATTTCATTACAATCACACATTATTTTATCTATTAGTGTGGATTTATAATTAAATGTAACGATAGAAAGTTGAGACATATTTTAATTAAATCGAACACATAAGTAAAACGTACATACATACACACTGCTTGAGTGTCGTAACTCTTGGAGAGTTCAGACACAAATTAACTTCGCGTGAGTAGGTACTTCCGACCTTGACCGATGGTTTATACGACAGATGTATGCAATTAAATTTTGTTAAAAAAAAACCACAGTTGGAAGAATCTTTTCTGAACTAGTCCTAACCAAACAATAGCTAGTGAACAGTGCCATATAAATGGCAATATAAAAAATATAGATGGACTATGGTCACAATCTCATCTAATACTAAGTGACCAAAAGAGCACACACATAGTTAAACTGTTGATGTTAACACAAGTTGTAAACTAAGAGCAAAGAACAAGCTAATAAATATAAACACCAAAAGAGCGCACACAAAATAAAGTATCAGTATTAATAAGGGCTCTAGTTACGCCAGAGGAAAGTGGGGAAAAAAATTTACTAAAATCTGGTGCAGAATGGTAAGCGTGCTAAACCTAGTGATGCTGCTGGAACACATATATTGGTGATTGATGACATGTTTTCAATCCAGAGGGTGATATCTGTCCACGGGTGAGCATTATCAGAAAATACCCTAGAATTATGCTATGGTTTCCTCATGATGTTTTCCTTCACCGAAAGCTCAGGTTCATTACATAGGATTAGGATATAGACTTTATAGGATTTAGACTTTTTGTATACGCCGTTAATACAAAACATCCGGCCAAAAATGGTTATTTTAATAAACGAATAAGTTTATTCACTCTTTGCATTTTATCTTAACAAAAACTTTTTTAATTAAAAACAAAACCGACTTCAAAAGAATAAACCATATAAATGCATTAAAAAGTCAATAAATAATTTCTTTATTAATCTGCTTCGTTAATTTTGAAATCGATGCCTGCTTATACGTCGTTTATTATACATTTTTGATTAATTATTGTTTAAAATTAACTCCAACTCCAAAATTAACGAAGCAGATTAATAAAGTCATTATTTATTGATTTTTTAGTGTATTTTATAGTTTATTCTTTTGAAGTCGTCTTGTTTTTAATTATTTTATTTTCTACTTTTTAGTTTAAGTATGTACTTTCAGGTATATCTGTGAAGTCTACTTCACATTGGCAAAGAATTTATGAAACACGTGTGTCTATAATATTCGAGGGTTTTTCTCAATTTCCCTGTGTTCCGCTTATCAGATCCTGATCTGGTGAAAATGGGACCACCTCGGAAGTGTACTTCTTCGATTAAAAAAATAATTTTTAAATTGCTTCACAAATGACGGAGAAATCGAGTAACAAACTTATAACCTCCTTCTTTTTGAAGTCAGTTAAAAAGAAAATATATATTTTAGTTTTCAGCGCAAAAAATAGGTACGTCCTAATGTTATATTTATGGTAACTATGTTTTAAATTATTTATAACTGTATATTATATAGTAATACACAGCTTTATATAGAAATAAATTTTATTTCTATTTTTAATACAGAACTTGTAACAGACGACATATTGTGTCGTATATAAAACAAAAGATAAAAAGGAAAAGGAAACCAGTATTACTAGAGTAAGAAAAATACAATACACTTATTTAGGGCAGTTGCCAAATTAAAAAACTAAAAATATATGTTCATCAATTGAACAATAACATAAAAAGTATTTTCATTATTGAAAAAAAATATTTTATATCGGTCCAATTCGAATCTTGAAGGGCAAAATCCGGCAAATCACTTTTAAAACTGCTGGCCAAAATGTGATAAACTAAATCAAAACACAAGGACCGATTTTCTACAGTTCATATTTTATTGTGCATGAATTTACTATAAATATTAGCATTCCGCCTTGAAAGTCATATAATAAGGTCTTTTGAATGACGAAGTTTGGTAAGCACTTCCATTTAACGAGGCACTTAACTTCCGCAGTGAAGGTACCAGGGTTACACTGCCGTAGAGGATAACTTACCAATATCCAATTTCGAAAGTAGTTTTTGGAGTTAATAATATTCTTCAAATTCGAAACAAAGTGCCTTATCATAATTGTCGGAACAAATGTCATCATATTTCTTACAATTTAATTTTAAATTAATGCAATTTTTCAGGTAAAATTACGGCCGATTTAAATATCTGCAACTCCATTTATTTTTACTTACCTAAAATCAAAATTATAATCCTTTTTCTTTAAAATCTAACAGACTAATATCAGTGATCAGTCAGTTTTATTTCTTGTTTGATCTCATCTTAAAAGTTAACATTCGATATTAAATTGATCTGAGAAAGAAAGCATTACGCCTTCAGATTGTTGCTTCTCACGCAGCCGTAGATCAGCGTCCGGTTGACACTTCTTGAAGAGATATAATAAAATGTATGTTTGTTGATATTTTATATATGATATAGTTGAATACTAATGTGTTAGGAATGTCAAACGTGAAGCATAACGTTGGAATCGAGAGGCCAACTCACTGTTGCAATAGTGATCCGGTGCGTGTTGCAACTCGTTTTACCTTTCTAGAAATATTCACTAACTGTTCAACTATTCGGAACATATCTCAACTCGGTATGGATTTCGTGTTAATGGTAGAATTATATGAAATTATTTCATTTGAGTTTCTTAAACATCAGGACTGCTCTAATCCTTAGAACTTTAGTAAAGAGCGCATCGTCCTTCTATTTTTTGAAATGAGACCAATAACATACAATTTATGTAAACATATAGGCCAATTAGTATAAATAATTAATCATTACACAATCCTTCAGTATATTTACGATAAAAACATAATTCATATAAAAGTATACCTTATATCAATAAACCATAAGTTTTAGAACATTTCAGTAGCGTCCAGTTTTTCTTATACATTGATGAACTCATAAAAAATGACGCCATTAACAGCTTTATTAATCTCATTTTATAATTGTATCTAACCTCATTATTTCATTTTTTACTTATTTAGTATAAAGGATTTTCCAGTTTTTTTTTAAAGAAGCGCTTAATGGTGATGTGGCCATATATCTAAGTTTGATTCTATCAACCTTATTCATAATGATCCCGAATTTTTTGTACATACAATATACCGATGAAGCCTTAGTGTGATGTTAGGCCATTTTTTCATGCTCGCCTTTTTTTGACGAGGGGAATGCATTTACGCACTACCCTTACCAAATTCATTAGAAGGATCAAAGTCCCCCCAATGAAAATGGTAAGGGGGTGTGGAGGGACGTCTCCACACCAGTGTGGGACTCACCCGGCGAGAAGCGCTGGAAATACCCACTAATCCCCCGGGGCCGCCCGCCGCATTTGTTTTCATACTCGCCTGGCAAACTCTACTCTTTAATGTGTTGAGTACCCATAAAAATAAGACAATAGGAAAACAATGGAAAGCTAGCGTAAACGCCAGGTAAGTAAGTAAGGGGTTAATTAAGAAATCTGTCGTCAAACATATTTACTGTCAAGAATAACATTACATGGGATGGTGGTCAAAGCAATAAGCCTTTTTTTTTTTTTTGACGGGGGGAAATGCATTTACGCACTACCCTTATCTATTGTATTTGAAGGATCAGAGTCCTCAATAGATAAGGGGGCACGGAGTGACGAGTTCCGTGCCAGTGTGGGACCCACCCGGGCGAGAGTCGCCCGGAAATACCCACTAAAACCCCCCGGGGCCGTCCGCTGCATTGGGATGGGAGCGACACGGGGTGGCTTTCGCAAGCACCGCGTCGCAAAAGCAATAAGCCTACGCAGAATAAAAAAGAGTCTCAAACAAAGATACCGACCTTATGTTCTAACAAGACTATCTTAGATACACTATTCTAATCTTGATCCTAACGTTTCATATTCAAAACCACAATTATCGTACGAGTAATGAATATAAAAAAGTCAGCAATACTATATTTTGTGCTGTTTTAAGACATCCTAATCTCACGTGCAAATCTCTGTAATAATGTGTTGACTCATGATATACATACAGTCATATAAAAATCTCATTGTCCTTAGATTGGAGGTCGTAGTTCTTGCAAAACTCTATGTCACCAAGTCATAATACATACTGTGTTATATCTGGTCGCATTTAATAATTACCCAATTCTTGCGGATATAAATATTAACACCTCAATTATAATAATATTATAAGAGTTTACGTAATCCAATTCAATGTGTGACCTACTTAATCTAAGCAAAAAGCTTTAACTAAAGTTATAAGTGGTACTACGTCTAAAAATGCATCTATTAAAAGTTGTTTAAATTGTGATAAGAAAATAATTCACGTGGCTTTTTATAAAGAAACAAGATTATTAACAGTGGTACACTCGGGTATATAAAAGACAGCAGATGTATCACAAAATATGACATGAGAAAACTTCTCTTTTGTTCTTAGGTTTGTATCATTCATCATGACAACAAGTACAGTAGTTTTCGTTTTTGATGAATTATGAAGACCTTAAACAAATTTATTGCTGATACAACAAATAACATACTTCTGAGAGAAAATAAAATATAAAGCTTTCTATTTTTACTACTATAAAATTAAACTTCAGTTGTACCGAATGTTTTTTTATCTGTTACTTGTATAGAAAATATAATTCGTGCCTCGTGAGCATTTATAACAAAAAAAGTTAAATCATAAAAAAGTTTCCTATGATTGACACAAAAAATATTTAATATATCCCGGAATATAATAACCCTGGATCAGTTGAAAAGCAAACATTCTGGTCCTAATTTATAAAGAAAATATTTCTATGTGGTATCGCCAAAAACCCCACTCCTTAGTTATAATGTATAATGTGTCAAAATTACTAAGCAAAGAGTGAACTAGGATATCATTTTTTAGTAGTTATTTGAACGTTTGTCTCCTCAAACATCTAAAATTACGTAATGTTTGTCCTTGAAACTGATAAAAAACAATTATTTCTGCCTCAACCGTGAGTTTGTGTTTTTTTTACGTTCGCTACCATTTACACTGCGTAAATATACACTGAGGCCATTAGAATTCCAAATGTTGTAATGAATGTCGGCTGCAGAAGATATTTCGAAGGATAACACCAGTTGTCCTAATGCGGGTTTAAATCTTTCAAAAGCTATTGAAGTTATGATGGCTCGGTCATAGTGTTAGATAGAGCGTCGATGGACGTTGGTTCGAATCTACCTGTCCTAGTTTTAATTATCTCGAGCTATTGGCGAAGCATAAAATTACATTGAAAACTGAGCTTGGTCGCAGAACATTTTCCAATACAAACTTAGCTACAATGCTCAACTTTGTAAATCTATTGCCAAGCATCTACTAGCATCTCTTAAAATCCAGAACCATAGCCACAGACATCTGGTACTATATCATCATTTAGCATCGGTCAAAGCATTGAGTCTATTTAGTATACGAAAAGTACATCTACACTAATCAATTAACAACATATGCTCTACATCCATTTGTTAATTCACAACATTAACATAACATAGTTCAAAATTCCCCGCTTGATTCCTCAAATCAATCAAATATAGTTACATTGTTTTAAAATCCAATAAAAAAGGATCAATCTATAATTTGCAAAGCAAGTATGTACTTAGGGCATAATTAGAGCGTAATACGGGCAAGCGATAAAAATTAACAAATGTAACACTCGAATCAACATTGATAATATAGAAATTAACATTGTCGCAGGTAAATTGTTTTCGCTTTGTTTCATTGTTATTTTATTTTACTTTTTCTATATGATGACGCTGTGGGTATAAAGGCTTTGCTGTACTCGTGTGATATCGCTGAAGACACTTATCTGAAAAATTCAATCAGCACAAAGACATTAGAAGTCACAAAAATATTGTACGCACCTAGGCTTGTCTTGTTGCTATGCATTTAATTCTGCAGAATATTTATTTATTTAATACTTTTTGCACACTTTTATGTACAAAGACGGACTTAGGCATTTTCTCCCAGTCAACCTTAGGGTGATGATAATCTTAGCTAAATCGATTAGTTCTTACGCTAAATTTAAAATTACGTATTTAGTTGATTTGATAATTGTATTACGTCTAACTAATCAAAAGTATGCAAAACAAAAGTCGTTCACAGAAAATCCTCCTGTTAAGGTGCGCACGTGTGTGACGGATGTAATGTTGGTCTAGTGAGTGCTGATGTGAGTTTTATAAAGCTAAGAAAACTAGTAGTATACTAGTTATTAGCACGTATAGTACCGTCTGTCCTAACTTACGTGATCTACGCAAATCGAAATTTAAAACATTCAATTTTAACCCTAAACATTCTTTCTCGTAAAAATTTCTTGCTAACTTCCAAATTACAATCAGTTTTTAAAATAGTTTACTATTACCCCCATCCAAAAGCGGTAAAGAACTAACCAGGATTAACAAGGTAATATTCTTAATTCTTGTATCTTTTAAGTATAAACAATTGTAAATATTGACATAGATCTTTTTTTTTTTTTTTTTTTTATTATCTATATTTAATTTAGGGACTTGGGTTCACCAAGAACATGTCAGTCCCATCGTAACCTAAACTTAAAACTAACAACCTATACCTTAAAATTACTCGCAAACTTCCACAAAATTTTGGCTTCTACACTAGCAGGTAAAGCCAAAATTTCGTGAAAGGTTCCTAGATTTAACATGTTAAGATTCAGCTGTTTGAGTACACTGTTTCTTTCAGTTCTGTTTCGGCCACATTCCATCAACAAATGGTGTACATCTTCAATAATTCCACACGATTCGCAATTTGGTGAATACTTTTTTTTCATAAGAAAGGCAAATTTGTTGAGTGGCATATGGCCGGAACGTACTCTAAGAGCTGTGACAATGAGGGATCTGCTTAAATTAATGTTAGCAAACCATGGTATATGAGGCGGCATAGATAGATAGACATAGATTGAGACATAGATCTTTGCACAAGAGAATTAATTTAAAATTATTTTACAGTCATTCTATTACGTCATACTACGCGCTTAATACAATCACAAACAAAGCATTATTAATAACAATCATTAGACACATCAATAGCAAAGAATGACGCAGTTTCCGTAATCACTGTTGCGATCAAGGAATTCCCGTGGAACGGAAAATTGCAATTTTTTTGTACTGATACTCTGCGTTAGTACTTAAGCGTACAATGCTCTGGTAATATTTTCAGTGTATGCAAACTAAGGGGTTCTGCAGAATATTTGAATATTTTTAACTAGTTTCTGCTTTAAATTCAAATTCATCCGCAAAAACTTACATAGTTCATTGTTGCAGTTAGTAAAATATCGACATTTTGCATCAGAGTCCATATGTGGTTGATTTCTAATCAACTGTAGCATTTCAGAATACCAGAATAAGGTTTTCTGAAATTTTAATATTTGTTTCAGTTTCACGTAACTCATTCAAGACGCATTTATATCATACAAAATTTATATAACATACATTTTTTTTAAAGTTACGAGCAATCAAACTGCTTACAATGCAAATATAAAAACGTATATTGAAGCTGCTTAAAAATAAATGTGATCAGCTAATATTACTATATTTATCGCATTATCAATTCAGTTAATTTAGGAATTTTGATGTTCAATATGCCCTTGCTGGACTTGACTCCAAATGGAATGACATGAGAGGATAGATAAATTTGTCAGAATAATTTGTCCATTCGTATAACCTATATCGATAGTAATTATCAAAGATACATCCCAATTCTTCCTCCGATAGTGATCCAAATCGTGCTTCGACACCTTGCATTTACGCACTACCCTTATCTATTGTATTTGAAGGATCAAGTCCCCCAAATACAATAGATAAGGGGGCACGGAGTGACGAGCTCCGTGCCAGTGTGGGACTCACCCGGGCGAGAGTCGCCCGGAAATACCCACTAAAACCCCCCGGGGCCGTCCACTGCATTTGGGATGGGGGCGATACGGGGTTGCCAAGGTATGTCGCCGCGTCGCCCCCTGCAGCGAACCCACCGGGCCTCGTCGTGCAATGGTAACTGAGAAAGGTCTTGCCTTGCATCCATTGTCAGCGTGATATAGCATCATTTGCACTAACAATAGGTGCAACACACTGTTCATCACATACTTGTCCACTACACACAACATTCACTAGTTTCTATAATCGAAAATTGTTTTGTTAAGCTAGGATAAATTCCGCAAAATTTACATGCCGGAAACAGCGCAAACCGAGATTTGCTTTTACTAATCATTATGGGTCCTTCGTGCTAGTTACCATTTTCGGGCTAAGTACCTTGAACGCTCGCCAGAGAACCTGGTTGAAGGTCCTTCAGGTCAACAGTGTTAGTCTGTTGAACAACAAAAAAATAAATAAACAAGTTGGTAAACGCATAATATATTTGTCCCTTGCGTTTACTATTTACGAAGACATGAGGAACTTCAAACATTTACAACGGTCATTATATGTATTTATGGTAGTACACAGTACAAATAATGTTTTTTACTCAAACAGAAATTTCTAGAACAAACAAGTCAACGATCTCTTTGTTCGTTGAAATAAGATGCATTAGACGAATAATTACAACGATTAATAAATTTTTTCGGCGGTTCCAGAAAACTCATACAGAAATATATCAGTCAAAAAGATACCAAAAAACAAAGCTAAAAAAACAAGTTGAATCGAGGCTATGGTCACTATTTTACTTATATTGTAATAGTATGGTCTTCGGGATCTGTTTCTTATGTTTCTCTTTAATTAACAAGAAGACTTTGTCTGGTGTCAGTGTCCGAAGAAAATCATCTTTTTTAATACTTATAAAACGCATTTTTTTCGTTACTTGTAATAAAACGCAATGTCTCTTTGACTACCTATTTATGTGTTACATTTTTTTAAATGTAATATTAAATTAAAATGAAACAAATTGATTAGTGTAAGCTTAATAGCAAGTATATATTTCATGGCGATCGCTTGAAATGTAAAATAATGTTTAAAAAAACGCTGAACATGACAGGATTATTTACTTGTATAGATATTAATTATAAGGTATCTTTGTAAAGAATACATATTTTTTAAACTAAATGACCAAATTAGATGCATTTTAAAACTAATTTGAATAAACACTTTGTTTTGATGACAAAATTATTAATTTTTATTTAACTTTTTTTTTATTAAACGTGTTTAAATCTTTTATCTGTTGTAAAGTTATTGTTTTATTTTATAACTACATTTCACCGCCATTTTTTATTTATTTCTATTCCAAGCAATTCTTAACTGCTTTATAAATCCATCAGTATTAAATGGGATGAGTAAATTACTACGATAGATCGTGCCCGTAGTAATTTTTTAGTAGGTTTAATTTTCTCATCATCATTTGTTTCTTATTTCCCAAAATAGTTTATTCCACGGATTACTAATAGTTAAAAAAATCATACTAATATCTGGCCCAAGAAAACGGCTTCAGAACAATAAATATATATACATATATGAATCTTGTTTGCGTGTGTACGTGATTAAACTCCTCCTAAACGGCTAAACCGATTTTAATGAAATGTTTTGTGTCTATTCCTGAGGCTTCGAGAATGGTTTAGATTCACAATTTAGTACCATTTGGCACAGCTAGTTTCTCAGCTATTATAATTTATTTCAGTACTTTTCGAGTAATATAAGGCAAATGTCGGCTAGAAAAAGAAACAATACCTTTACTATTATGTAAGAATGACGCATCTTTTTAATGCAATCACCATACCTACAGTCAGCTGTGATGATCATTATCAAAGGATTTTCCTTGACATAATTATTGGTATTTTCCGTTATCTACTTGTATTTCTTACTGTTTTGCAAGAATTGAAATTATTTTCATAAATATCTGTTGTCATTTATATTACTTTTCTATAAGGTTGCTAAACCTCGTTTGAAATCATTATACAGGGATAGATAATTTTTAATATCTGCCTTACAATCAATACGCTATATTTGAAAATCCGTCACCAATCATTTACGGGTATGTTCCGTCAGTATTACTCGACAGGGTCTGGAATACTGCCACTTCTTGATGCAAGTCAGTCATTCCCTTTAAGGAGGCGGTAAAATTAGGAAAATGATGGGATCCATTCTCTGACCGTATCTACCTCGCTTAATAGATCTGATTTCTAAGCTGAACAAAATTTAGTATTTGGAATAAATACTAAAGTATACCAAACCTTGACGATATGAACACCAATCGTGGTCAGCTGGGGTTTTGATCAGTCGATATTTTTAGCTAAATCTGACACTCAACCTTTTGATGTTGGAGCTTTATTGTTTGTGAAATTTTCGTGTTATAATTCGTGTAGCTCATGTTTTAAGAGCAGATTCCTCAGATTCATTGGCATTACCATTAACTAAACTCGTTACGTTTTATGAACAGGTGTCCAGATAAATCGCCAGAGTGTTAACACTTCAGAATTAGTCACATTCAAAGTTAATTGAGAGTTAATTGTTCCAGTATACATGGTACTCGATAAAAACGCGATGTGGTTCAGCATCCTGATCTATTTGATCTACTACAGCTGCTATATCGTACTACTAGCGATCGCTGGACTCTGGTGTTTCGAGGAATGTGCACTAACTGAAGATGAAGAGTACGAATTCTACCACCAGCATCGAGCGCTCCCATATTGAACCTTTTGAAGATTACCCGTAAGTATAATGAAATACTCCACCTATATTCTCCTACTTTACTCCTAAACTTACCTCCAAACAGAAAATATTCGTACATTGAAAACAATAAAAAGAATAATATTGAAAAAGTATAGTAAATGTTGATTGACTCTCAGATCGAACCAATTTTACTATTCTCATAGAATAATTTATTAAACGAGTAGGTTTCAGTTCAGGGTTAGGTGTTTCTTCGGCAGCTGCGTTTCTACGAAAACAGCGAAGCATTGATTTATTAGCAGAACAGCTCTGGCAGGTATGACTCGTATATAGACTGCCACGCCAGTTATTTCTTAGAAATAGTAATCTGCAACAGACTATAAAAAAGGATCCAGTTCTGATTAAACTGGATCATGGATATCCATTGATCCTAATGATAACTAAATAATATTAAATTTATTATTATTATTACAAAATATTAATTCGCATGCTCACTTAATCCTAAAATTAGTCGACGATCAGTGGATGGATCTAGCGCTGACACTGCCAACTGGAGTTAAGGCTCCAGAAATGAGGTGAAGCTTTAATTGGACCCGGTATTGGCATGGTCTTAGTCGATCGCCTTGCCTTGCTAATTGCGATAGTAATTAAGTTGCTTTTATTGTTTACAACACAACCCACAAATCGCTCCAAAAATGTATGCAACACTACCGCATAATTCACGAGTAGAACATAAAAAATCCAAGAAGCATTTACTTTACGGTATGTGATTATATTTTGAAATTCTACGAAGATTCATCTAATTTTGTTCGCGCATTATGTGTACCGAATCGTATTGCAAATGTCTGACATAATTACCTAAATATTAAGTTTGCTTTCATTGAAAATTTTAGGCTTAGTAAATTTGTTATTCACCATTCTTATATTTCATATTAATTAGTGTGTCCATCTAGTTCTTGGTACCAAAACAGCCAAAGTATATTTGTAATTAAAGCAATTTCTGTTCTGCGCTAATAAGTCAGACCTTGGTTTTAACTGGTTTATGTATAGAAAAAAAAATTGAAAAATTTTAAGGAGCCGTTTAAGATTACACTTAAGCATCAATTGGCAACTAGGGACTTTGCTTTGCTATTTGTGATAACAATGACGGACGAAGAATCGGAATGGTTATTATGGTGAGCATTTACTTAGCAGATTTTGTAAAATTATGCCAATGGCTACCAGCTTACCGTGAGGGATGGAGATAGGAGTTTTGTTTACTATTGCTTACAAGAGAGGTAATGGATCATAAATTATGTAAAGGTTCCAATGGGGAGTGTGCGTGGGAGGTAAGACAATCTATACATGCCCTTATCTTCGGGGGTAAACCCCGTTCTTTCATAATATTTTACAAGTCGAAATTTATTATTGAAATTCTATTTCTATTTCGGATGTTAAATGATTTTCTTCATTCCACATTGTGCACATTGAATTACATCATATTTAACAAATGTTGATTGTTTATTAAAATTTTAAAATCTTAAATATGTCTTCTTCATCTTCATCTGCTGCCTTTATCCAATTTTTATTTGGGGTCGGCGCAACATGTCTTCCTCTTCCATTCATCTCTATTAGAGGTCATACCTACATTCACTCTCTTTCTAAATCTATCATATTTCACACAGTCAATCCATCTCTCCATTGGTCTTCCTCTTCCTCTATATCCGTCCACATTAATCCAATAACTTTGTTACAACATCCTCTTCCTCCCAGCGCATTGCATGCGCATACCCAGCCAGAGCCTGCTTCTCATTATCTTCTCTGTTCATGTTACCACTGTGTTTTAAAATCTTAAATATGTTTTATTTTCATACATTTTGAATGTCGTAAACAAGAATTACAATCAAACGAGATTGAATCATACGTAAGAAGAGGTTAGGGGGTTCGAGAAATTTTATGTATTCTTACAAGAGGGTAGGGAGCGTCATTAATCGTCAAAATCATTCTTACGTAATTAATGAATGGCCCCTAATCAAAATGCTTAAAATTCTGCCTACGTATTAATCACATGATCTCTAAGATTTTATAAAAGTTCTACTCAATAAGATATGAGATATTATTTAAAAAAAAGTGTCTTATTAATCACAAAGCGGTTTTTTTTTTTTATACTATTTGTTGTGCTCCCCTCTATATAGGTGTTAGCTATAAATAAATTGAAAGACGCATTGTTTTTTTTTCGTCTCCTCTGTATACGATGGTAATATATGCCATTTATAAAACATGTTTTTTTTTTAAGCTTTTATGTTATTCAATGTTTTTCTTCCCTTTTTTTTTGTTGGTTTATTGAAAATACGTAAGTCATAATATTAAGACGTCAATTAGGGTAAAAAATTACCTTTTTTTATTTTGACTTTACACCTTAACTCATAGAAGATGTAGACTGCACGAAGTTATAGAACAGTTTGCGAGGAAAAAGGAAAAAAAAAAAAAACATAAAAATAAAATAACAAATTTACCATTAGGAAAAAAGAATAAAAAAACTGTAATTAATAATCTCTAATACTGACTATAAATATGAAACAATTAAGAAAACTTCTATACTAATAAATAAAATTGAAGTGTCTGTTTGTAAAGTCAAAGAAAAAACTTTTTAAATGAAAAAAGGATCGACTGCAAAAAAATAAACTTTAAGAATGCACTAAAAAGTAAATAATAAATACTTTATTAAACTGCTTCTTTAATTTGGAAATCGGTGTCAGCTTATGGATAAAAAACTGGTGTAAATGTACGTCGCTAATTATATTCGATTTTGATTAATTGTTCTTTAAAATCAACCTAGTCCTTTATTTAGCTTATTTGTAATTGTGATAAAATTTACGAAGCAGATTAATAAAGTAATTATTTATTGACATTTTAATCCATTTTTTAGACTTTTTAGGGTTTCGCGTAAAAAAATTAAAACTCATAAAATCTTAATCTGTGCACAGTTTTACGGGCGAGTGTTTGAATTTTTGTGAGAAACATTTTTACTTTATCTTAGAACTAAAAAAGAAACATAATTAGGATTCCTTATAAAAAATTAAAATGCAGTGAAGAATAAATGAAACGCGGGCGCAGCCGCGGGCACATAGCTAGTTTATAATTAAGTAAAGTAAAGAAAATAAATCATTATCATAATAATTGTTTTTTTTTTTTTTTTTTACTATAACATTATAATAAACAGATGCTTATTACGTTATTTTTTTGGTAAAATTTTGCAATTTATTTTCAAATACGTATCTCGACAAAAGGGGATCGCGAGTTACATAGTACCAATTTATAATATTATTACGTAATAGTTACTAAACTTCTCTCCGTATGATAAAATAATGTGTTTTTTACATGGTATAGGTCTAGTGTTTTGATGAAAAATTCACCTTATGTTAAGTGACGACGTGGTTCAGGATGGTAAGCATACTAAGGCTAGGTACTGGTTCTCAAGTGATGCTGCCGGAACACACCTATTTTGCGTATTTGGCGACTGGTTTTCAAACTTGAGGGTGGTAGTTACCCAGGCGGGCATTATTAGCAAAAGGGCTCACTACCATGCTAAGGTTTTCTTCACGATGTTTTCTTTCACCGAAAGCTCAGGCTAATTTTATACTTAGATGGGTGGGTTTGAACCCGCGTCCATTGACGTATCCGACCGCACTTCCAACTAAGCCTTCATCGCTTCAAAATATATTATCAATAATAATATTATATAAATATAATCATAAATTAAAAATAACATTATCACAGTTAAGAAAAAAAACAAAAATTACTCTTTAAAAAATAGTACACTTATTAACACAAGAGACTCTTACTAACTTATTTATTGTTTTGTTCTCATATTCCGTATAATACTGTGTTTATTATTCCAGTTGCGTTTTGTTAGGGTAATTCAAGTTCCCCCATCCCCATTGGGCCATTGCACGGACGAGGCCCGGTGGGTTCGCCGCAGGTGGCAACGCGGTGCTTGCGAAAGCCATCCCGTATCGCCCCCATCCCAAATGCGGCGGACGGCCCCGGGGGGTTTTAGTGGGTATTTCCGGACGCTTCGCTTCCGGGCGAGTCTCACACTGGCACGGAGTAGTCCCTCCGTGCCCCTTTACCTATTGCATTGGGGGACTCCAGTCTCACTAATGCAATAGGTAAGGGTAGTGCGTAAATGCATTTCCCCCCGTCAAAAAAAAAAAGGGTAATTTAAATTCGTTAAAATTACAGTAACAGTTTGTTGCTATGATGAACGATGATTGTGCAGTGGATAGTATGGGCGGATTCTGCGTCAATGAACGCAGATTCGAGTCTACCTATCTAACTCTAAAATCAGCCTGAGCTTTCGGTGAAGGAAATCATCGTGACGAAACAATAGCATGGTGGTAGGACATTTTCTCATAATGCCCGCCTGGGTAGCTACCACCCTCAAGTTTGAAAATCTGTCGCCAAGTAACAATAGGTGTGTTCGGGCAGCACCACTTGAGAACCAGCACCTCTAGGCTTAGTGTGTTTACCATCCTGGAACAAATCATCACTTAACATCAGGTGAGATTGTGGTCAAAGTACTGAGCTTATACCGTGAAAAAAAAGGGAACTCAACATGTTTATAATGATATAAGTGGTCATCATAATGTGATCAGTTATAGTTATAGTTAATCGAATTTCTTATATTAATCTCTATATTAATTTTAAATGTGTGCGACCGCATACGTGTATATAGAAAGCCAAAAGTATTAGAATATCAAAGCAAGGTTGCAATCCCCGCTACTATACAGAAAATTAGTTAGGAACTTCTAGTATAGTTCAGTAGTCTATGGTGTATCGTTCTATATCACCGTGCGTATATAACGTAACATATATACGAAATGTTTGACAATAAATTTTAGTTTTAAGTTCGAACCTTTCCGTTAGATTTCTATGTGACACTATGAACGAATTGTGTACGTGATATACATCCTCTGCCAATTTCGTAGTAACTAAATTAGTTTGATATTTGGGTGTGATTGTGCTGTTAACTTATTAATATAACAGGTATGTAGATTATTTTTTTTTAATAATTTATACGGCAATTATAAACGATTATTATTCTCGTAAAATAAAATAAAAAATTATGTACGCAATTTTTTTTTCACAAAGTAGCGTCTTCGTTAATTATATATAATAATTAGATTTTATTTAAATTAGGAACAAATAAAAACTTTTTTTTAATATCTCTCTAAAACAACGTTAGGATTTTCCAACTCTTAATTGTAAATATCCGAACAGTTCTTGGATCATCGTTTATTTCAAACTTTTACCACTGTTCGTTAGGTAAATCTTTTACCAATTTATCTCAAAGACACGGGCGCGTTTGTTTTTTTTTTTTTTTCGTGGTGGTATAAAATAACCAATCAACCAGCACCGTGAATGCACAAAATTAATCTTATTTTTTATTTTATCATAAGCAAAATCCCACCTAATACAATTAAAAACCTTAATTAACACATGTCGATAAATCCTAAGATTTACTGGTAAAACTTCAGATTAACCAATAGAAAGTAGTATAAAATTATTAGATTAACTAATACCGAATAAAATGATGTGAAATCTAATCTAACGCGAGAGTTATAATTACAGTCCATTGAAAATTAATGAATAAATTTAGAGACATTAACCAATAAAATTGAAATGTAAATTATAACCAAAGTTTTTAAATAAAACGAAACCAACAAAGAACCCTCAATGCTCTCAATTTGTAAGATTACTCGAGATGCGGCTTACGAGATGTAATTTATATGACCCCGTGTTTTTATAGATTCGTAATGTTATAGTACTGATGTTTCCTTATGATTATAGATCGCAACTATGCACAAAAATTACTTATATTAATAACCTATCGAAAGAATTAATTATCTTATTATATATCAAAGGTCCAATCGAATATACATTGTCGTTCTAAAATTATAGCGATAACTCGAACTCAAGAATAAGTAGAATACACACTTAATTTTTTATTATATTACTGTTATATATATATATATGTATTTTATTATTATTATCTGGCAACATTGTACAAGATAATGGACGTGAAGTGTCATCTCTGTAAAAGATGGTGTTATATCTCGTAATAAAATTATCCCAAATTAAAAAAAAAAACTATCATTCATAATAATTACGAAAACATAACAAAAAGAATCTCACTTTTCCTAAAAAGTGTAATTTACTAAAATTATATAGTCATATGTATAAACATGTGACAATCTCATTTTAAACAAACTTATAAAAATTAAAACTAAAGTTTTTACCATCAGTCAATATGTTTATTTTATAATATTATACAGTGTCTCTATAAATTATTAACATGCACATGTGTAGTTAATTTAGGACATTATCTCATTTACACGCTAGTAAAGAGAGGTTATGTCTAAACGTATTTTAAAAGTTATTTTAAAATTATAATAAGACATTCTTCCTAGTCAGTTAACGTTTTTATAAAATTGCGAAAAACTCTTTTATAAAGTCTTCCATTTAATTTATCGCGTATTAAGATTTTTTCTTACTTTATAATTATAAAAGTCCGCCTACAATAATTAGTTAGAGACTATATTGTTATTATATAAAAAAAATATATTAAACTGTATTGTATTTTAAAATAACTTTATTTATAAAGGCATTAAGCTTATACTTTTTTAATGGCCTCCTCATTTATATTTCATAAGACATATAATTATGAATTAAGTTAAAATTTATATTAATATAATAGTATTACGACAGAAGAATCAACACCGCGTGACACAATACGTGTATAATAACTCAGTTGCAACACTCGTCCTTGATTCTGAGTTATCAAAACCGATGTTATTTACTAAATTATGTTGAAATAACCCCAAGGACGTTCGTAGGCGTTAACTCAACATTCAGTATCAATAAATAAGTAATTTATTGTTTTATTAGTAACACATGAAAACTCAACATCTTCAGCATCCGATAGACCGAAACATTTTCAGAAGATACATTTCTGCATAATACAATCACGATTTATTGCGTTTTTCGAAATCTTTCCTCGCACGTTTTAAGGTGTTCAATGGTCGACAGAAAAATCGGAAACAACTAATTTGCATAACCTACGAACTTTGTGATTTTGTATATTACAACATCATATACATAGTTGCTTCGTTTTAAGTTTAAGTAGGGTTTGTGTCACTCAGTTATCGACATTCTCCTCTTCGTATATTTCAGTAATATTCACCGATGATTCTAACTTTTCTTTTAATATCAAAACTATTTCTGGACATCCCTCACATACCAAAATTAAACACGTACGTTTACGTATATTTTAAAAACAAATAAATATTATATTTGAAACAGGAAGGCGCAGAATTACACAGCGATGAACAAACACAGCAAATATATTGTATCATTTATTACACGCAATCATGTAAAGCATTGCAAAACGCATTCAATACATATCCTTCGATCGACGGAAGAAGATTTGCATAGTACGTATTTTGTGTTACATTAAAACGCTTAGATCTGATTCTTAAGAGCTTATTATGCCATCAATTATGTTGATAGAAGCCGCTCTAGAAGTGATATCGTTTACGCAAGCACTATCGTTCACTTACTTTTAAACAAAGTATTAACGCTCCCACAAATCTGCACCATTTTTTTTTTTTATTATTATTATTTAAATTAAACTATCTGCAGACTCTGGGTCCGCACCTTTTTTTAGATTGGAGATTTAAATCGACTTGCGTCGGAAAAAATTGCCTATAATAGCAATTCAAGCAGCTATGCAGTTAGTAATCTTCTTTCGCATATGTGAGCTTAAGTCTACTTCTATTAATTTTTTTTATATCTATATGTTAAATTATTTTGTAGACACTTATTTTGTTATTATTAATTTTCATAATTATTACTTGAAATTTTTTTTTTTTTTATTATTAACGGTCCTAACAAGCCAAACAGAACTAGGTCCGTGTCCGCATAGTCACCTCATAGTTTGGGTTTGGGCAATTATTGCTTGTATGTAATCTGCACAATTATGAATGACACTAAGCACTGGTGCACAGGGGTTCCAATTTAACACTTGGAAATAGTAGTCCCCTATTAGTTTCAGCTAGATTTAGTCATATGAACTACACCTGTACGCTACTATGGTTGCATAAAAAACTTAACCGTCACCATTATTATCATCCACCGAAAGACGGGCGTCTGCTAGGTATAGGTCTCTACTAAAGATATCCACGACGACCGGTCTTTTGCTACCCGCATCCAGCGGACTCCCGCGACCTTCGCCAGGTCGTTGGTTTACTTTGTCAGGGTTTACCCTATCCTACATCCCATTTAATGCTTCAATAATACTTTAAATAGTATCTTATAATAAATATTATAACCTATTTATAAGCAATCTTCTTCTATTTAGTTAATGATGAGCTACACAATTCTACCAATGTTATGTGGATAGAACATGTTACCAATATAACATCAATGCCTCAACGTTCTAGTAAAATAGTGGTAATTTTTCTAGAAATGTCCAGAGAGTTTTTGTGACACAGCATAATTCACTTTTCGTATGTCACGAATTTCCAATACACTTGAGCCCATTAGCCAAACTATATCACGTAAAATGCCATAAAAATTATATAATCAAGTAATGCAAGTAAATTAATTAGAAACAAGAACTAGGACATGAAAAACCAGAAAGACTAAGAAGTAGAGAGTCGGCGTATATTCAAAAAATGTTCTGTCCTATCTTACAGTTTTACGTCATAAATAAAAAATATTTTCATCAATAGACCAGATGTTTGTACGCTTCTAAAACCAAAGACATTTGATATGGTGTCGGAGCTCGCTACTACAGAACTATAATAATAGGAATTCTTCGTCAACAAAGTCCACGCAATTATAATTAATCGTTTAAATTTTACGTTATTACAAAACTATAGAAATTTAAAAAAAAAACACAAAATATGTCGTTTTGTGCAATTGATAACAATCAGAACTATGGAGACGCAGTGGGATTAGTGTTTCTTTGTTTTTGTTTTAATTATTTATCCCAATTTAAGAATTTTGTTGCTTCATTGAATGGTCTTTGTAAATGACATTTTTTTTGTAATCTCTAAATCATTGTTTGACATTTATAAAGTCACCGATATGTGTGGCTTCTAAAACATACGTAGACTATATGAGAGTGAACCAAGAAATTCATAACTATTGATTTAATAGTATAGAAATATTATCAAATAGCTAGCATCTACAACTTTTGTCGATGTTATTTTGGAGATAAATTATATTATATTATATATAGCGCCAGTTTTTTATATATGCGTTTGTAACTAGGTGCGATTTTGTAGTATCTTTTCTCAGGTTACAAAAGCTGGATGTTTATTAAACATACACTTGGTAATCCTAAAGCGCTACATGCCTAGGTATGCTATTTCTGATCCAAATGGATACGAATTTTACCACCCTCCTTATAGAAGTTCTAATGCTTTCGAAACGGCTATTTCATGTGCTAGATATTTTTCGATACTGTTTTTACCATTGCTATAAATCTAATGAAAATATAATTTCAAAAAAATACGGTTATCCATATAATCCGAGTTGCGAAAATATAAATATATGTTATACTTAATATATGATTAATATAGTAATTTTTCAACGTATGTATGTATACTAAAATCCGCGCTGACTCACTGGCACATAGGAACACATCCGCGCACGGGGTCACGGCGGTTTTCGCCGCGGTCCTTGTAGAACTCCGCGCCGCGCTGGTTGCAATATCCTTCCTTTGCGTGCACATAACAAACTAATAAGTTTTAATATTGCACATAATTTAACTATTTACGCATACCTATAATGTGAATCATCAATTTACTCTTAAAAATATAAATAAATTAATAAAATATCTTTCAAAATTAACGAAATTTGCTACGTTGTATTTCACACCACCGCTCCATTTTAGGAATCGAATTTATTTTTTAATATGTCGATTACCCATTAAAAATGAGACAATAGGAAAACTATGGAAGCTGGCGTAAACGTCAGGTTAGTGGTCAAGGGGTTAAATATTCAGAAAGTGCGAACGTTCTTTTTTTCATAATTAGGCAAAGAATATCTGACAAGTATTCCAAAATTGAAAATAATTCGTTTGTGACAAAAGTTATATCTGACTAGCCTTCAAAGCCCGGGAGCGGTCACGCAAATAGTTTTTATTTGCGTAGATATTTTTTTTATAATATAACTTTGACAACAACTACTGAAAAGGTTAAGATCATAGCCATATAGGTACGTGGAATTGCCATTGGTCAACTATTGTGTATATTTATTAGAAAAAATGTACGCAAATTCCAAATTTAATTAAAATCGAAACAGTTGACCGAAATTCACCTCATGGCCTGAATTGAATATATCCTATCCTATATTCATTTTGATTTTTACCTGTCACTTGGAATCACTGTAAAGATAACTTATTTTTTTGTACTCGTATTATAAAAAAATAGACTGTCTAATCAGGGCGTGATGACAGTGACCGTTGTGTGGGTAGGGCCAGCCGGCCAAACCAGCCAGTAATACCGGTTCAGAAGGTCAAGTTACCAAATAATTTTGTAACAGTTTTTTATATGCGTTTCTTTAACGTTCGTCAACTTACTTATGTCGTGTGAACTTCAAACGATATTATTACACGCGTTATATTATTTTCATGTGTCTATCTATCTATGGAATCTTCGGACTTGATTTTAAACTACTTCTAAATATCGGATTACATTGAATCTTTGCACATTTATAAAGGAGCGATGATAATACAATAATTTAAAAAAATTCACCCAATAACCTGACTAAGATTTGCGATGTTTATTTAGTGATATTTGCATTAAGCATTGCTATCCGCATCAAGTTACCAAATGGATTTACTATGAATACCATTGGAGCTGTTTTGACATTGAAAAAGAAGAAAATAAATTTTGGTTAAAAAAAACACGTTAACCAGACTAAAAAGTAGAAAATATTGTTTTAATTTGGAGTACTCGTTCTACAACGATGTAAATTTCAATGATTTTATTATCATTGAAAATTTCTAAAAATTTTAAAATGAAGATTAAGATATCAACAGAATAATTAATTAATTTAAAAAAAGGATAGAGCGTTTTACTATTTCTTAATTTGTAGCATTTGATCTCGAACATACCAAGTCACATTTTAATTCTTATATAGAATAAAAGCAACAAGTCTGTCTGTTTGTCCACTGACAAGTAGCATTTAAAACTCAGAACATACGAAATCCATTTACATTACTCAATTTTCAATTATTCAAATTCGTTAACCAGATTTTAGTACTTCAGTTAGAAGAAGAAGACATATAGGAAAGTTCTGAAGATCCATCCTTCTGCTTAGCTTTTAAACAAAAGAACATATAATTCAAACGAGCGAAACCGTGAGCACAGGCAGTTACATAATTACTATTTAATAAAATTATTTAATATATCGATTACCCATAAAAATGAGACAATAGGAAGACAACTCGAAAACAATGGAAAACTGGCGTAAACGCCAGGTTAGTGCTCAAAGGATTAATTCTTTGGTGTATTTCCAGTTTTATATTGATATCATACGCGTAGTTTTTTTAAGCAAATATAAATCTCATAGTTTATTTTCTGTTTTTACGAAAAGTGTTCTGTAGAATATTATAACATACAAGCTGTGCGCCCGCAACTGCGCCCGCATTGTATATATTCTTCACTGTGTTTTAATTATTTTATAAGGAACCCTAATAATTTTCGTAAAAAAAATTTGTAGTAGTAAATATATTTCTCGTAAATTCAAGCACTTGCGCGTAAAATTGTGCATTGAATCGGATTTTTGACAATTTTTATGAGTTTTATTTTTTTTAATCGGGACCCTAATTATTTTCGAATATTAAAAGTACCCTAAGTCGCCCAAAGTAACTTCAGCTATCTACCAAAAAAAAACCCGTCAAAACCCGTCCAGCCCTTTCGGAGATTATCTGGAATAAACAGACAGACGGACAGGCAAACATTTTTTTTTAAATTACGTTTTTGATATAGATATCCTGTTTATTAGTATAGAGTAGATAAAATTCAAAATGGTGTCTTTGATTTTTTTTATTTTATTACGGTTTTAATTCAGGGCATTCATTTTCTGACATATTGCCGAGTAGCGACGAGTTAGAATAATAATGTGCCTTAACCAACCTTTTTGACCTTAAAATCAACGATTATTAAAATCAACTTTTAAATTAAATAAACAATTAATTTCATACAGACGAAACGAAACAAAACCTCGTAACCAATGTACTCTTGAGCCTGTCAAAGCAAACGAAACGCCTCGCCTTGAATTTAACTAATAGTTTCCTGGTCTAAATTAGTATATAATGGAAGTCTGAAGGTACTTTAAATTTTTATTAATTTTTTACCTTCTACTGCGCTTGCAGTTATTTCTGCCTACATATTACATAAGCTCACGCCTGTTTTCGCCGAAGGGTTAGGCAGAGGTGAAATAGCGAACTACACCACCCACATTTCGCCGAGCTTAGTTCCGTCCCAGATGTGACAAGGGGCGAGCCTGTCGCCATACCGGGCACAAATTCTAAACTCCGGGATGATATTCAGTAGAAAAACCCAATACCACTTGACCCGACCCGGGGATCGAACCCGAGGCCTCAGAACGGCAGTCGCACCGTAATACAACTGCCTACATATAGACACGGATAATAAAATATTTCCAGCATATTAAACAG
The DNA here is from genome assembly GCA_014132275.2 of Samia ricini. Classification (NCBI taxonomy): domain Eukaryota; kingdom Metazoa; phylum Arthropoda; class Insecta; order Lepidoptera; family Saturniidae; genus Samia; species Samia ricini. Next base: position 2,407,085 of record AP028170.1, read on the forward strand.
TTCCTTCAATAACTTTTTTTTTGAATATGTTTTGTAATAGAACCTTATTTTTTGAAGAGGGTGAAGTGGGGTAAAGACATACAAATATCACTGCGTTAATCGAAGAATGTTAAAAAGGTATAATGAAGATGAGGTTTCGATGAAGCCATAACATACCGGAGACCATAACATAAAAATTACTAACGCTCTTCTGGTTAATTATAAGTGAATCATAATTAAAATCTGTTGCGTACAAATTGCGTGTTATAATAACTCGAACACAACGCCATCTATAATGTCGAAAAATTATAGTTTTCTACCCAAGGCGAACATTGTGAATTTGAATAATTTTGTTGTTATGTGTTTTGTTATATAAAATTGAAGGTAATGTCAAAATATAATTTTTAACGAAATACATATAAATGTATATATGATACCTATATAAAAAATACAGTTTTCAAATTTTTGCCTGCCTGCCTGTTCTGCTGTTCTGCCCTGTCTGTGCTTCCGTTAACGTTATTAAGACTACGATTTGTATAGTTTTTTTTTTTTATATGACAAAAAAAAATGATATATATTATATTTATAAAAAAAAAAGAACCAGATCGAGTTTCTTGCCGGCTCTTCTCGACTGTGTTGTTTTCCGAACCGGTAGTAGTATTTTAGACGTTCATAAGCGCCTTCTCAGGGCCTAAATTGAATAAATAAATTTTGATTTTGATTTTTGATTTCTGTTTGTTTCGGGAAATCTCCAGAACAGCTGGACCGATTTTGTCGACACTTTTTTGGTAGATAGCTGAAGTTATACAGCGTAACTTATAGTACTTTTGATTTTCGAAAATAATTAGGGTTTTCCCTAAAAAAATTTAAACTCATATTCATTACACAGTTTTACTGGCAAATGTTTGAATTTATGAGAACTATTTTTACTTTATTTTAGTACTAAAAAAGTTTTAGGAAAATAATCAGGGTACCGTATAAAAAATTTGCAACGCAAAAACGCATTGAAGAACATATCAAGCGCGCGCGCAGCCGCGGGCAAACAGCTAGTGTAAAAATAAGCTTTGTTAATAATGACAAAAAAAAACCATCTATTGGATTCCAGTTATGAACTGTCATCTCGACTAAAGAAATATTACGTATATAGTTTTGATAAAATAAGACGCCTCTATTAGTCGAGTTATTCAGAGATTATATGATCACTAACAAACGCGAACCAACAATTGCCTATACATGTTTTCAACCAGTGAGGGGAATTAATTAGAAAATACTGTTTCCAAATATTTTTTAATTTTTTTTTACGCGGTATAGGCTCAGTGTTTTGGACGATGTAGTCCAGGATGGTAAATACACTTACCCTAGAGGTATTGGTCCTCAAGCGATGCTGCCGGAACACACCTATTGGAATTGGGAAACAGGTTTTCGAACTTGAGAGCGGTAGCTACCCAGGCGGGCGTTGTTTTTAAAATATCCCACCACCATGCTATAACTCACGATGTTTTTCTTCACAGAAAACTCAGGCTGATTTTAGAGTTAAACAGATAGATTTGAACCCGCGTCCATTGACGCGAAATCCGGCCCCACTACCGACTAACCCATCATCGCTTAACATTAAAGCTTACCAATAGCTACTAAATAAACACATCGATTGATAAAGTGGGTAGAAAATCTACTGAATTGTTTTAACTTTGCCTATTTATACACGATTCCGTATCGCGACCAACGTACATATAGTAACATACTTCTTCCACTTGTTTGTCGACGAGAAATTGCGGACTGTACTTTACTTCTTAAAATCTTCTTGGATAGTATAGACTGCCCAGACCTTCTATCCAAATTCTCTTTAAACTGTCCCGAAAAAATCGTTAGATTCAACCCTCCAATTTTTGTCCCCAGTTCTTACACCAACTATCGCCAAAATACTTTTATAGTGCGAGCAGGTAGAAACTTTAACCAAATCTGTAAGCTACACGACTTTGATGTATTCTCCATTAATTTAATATCTGCAAGAAGACAGCTGAGCTTGGACTTTTTCTGTTAATCATGTCATCTTACAATATCTATTATTTAATGTTTAATCTAATTTTCTCTTGTTAAATTTAGGATAAAATAAGTTAGATATAACGTTGTGACTTTATTTCACATGTGTATTTCCTAGAAATTTAATGTATATTCGTGAAAATCTGTAATTGGCTAATCATTGTATATTCTTAGTGCTATATCGTTTTATTGCTGTAGATTTTCCTTATGAATAAATAAATAAATAAATACCTGCAAAGAGTTTGTTAAAATCAGCTAGTTTAAACACAGATGAATAATATTCGCCTGCGCCATTATAGTGACTGTCAATGGCTTCTAATCTCTCGGAGGTCGCTAAAAAATAATAAAGGAAAAACTTATATATCCATCGTATTAAGAAACATTTATTTTATTATATTTTGTTGAAATTCATCGCGCGTTTTAACAACGATGAGTATAAATCATGTTGAGATGTGGACATGCGCATGCGCACCGCATTACGCCATTCCGTATAAAGATCCATGTTTATTAATGATTATTCTCGCATCGGCTTAAATTATTATACGTCTAAGTATTTATTGTTATTACTATAAAATATGCTGTTTAAAAGATACCTTTGGAGAAGTAACAAATTATTTGCGATCGTTCGAACTCCGGCTCTGGATAGATATGAAGCTCTAATCAATGTAATGATCACTTAATATCCAGCGAATCAAACGAATGATTGATGAATCGATTATAAATTAAGTATAGAAAATCTATACTTATAATAAAAGGTTAACGAGACGAAATCTGTACATTGAATATATAAAATATTATGCGGGGCTTCAGAACTTACTACAGAATACTATTCTATAGTTTTAAATTTTTTTGTCTTTTTATTAATTTGTTCGTCAATCCCGCAAAAAATACTGAATCGATTTCTATGAAATTTTATTATCGTAGTACTTTACATTATGTAGTAACATCTAGCATCTATGTATTTATATAATCAAGTGTAATAGTGTTTATCAACAATCGTTAATGGAATTTGGAAATGGCATATGTTGCAGCCAGGAGGAGAAACATAGGATGCAAATTATTTGAATTCTAAGGGGGTGAAGCCGCGGGCATAGCTAGTAATTAATATATTTACAACTAACTTGTGTTACTCCGATGGTAGAAAATCGACCATAATTATTACTGAAAGAAAAAAACCATTCACAATTGTATTTTACTTATGAGCATTGAAGCTCACCACTGGCTACTAAACGGAGGAAAAAAAGAATCCCACTAAATAAAGACTCTCTCTATAATATAATAATATCTTAAATGAAAATTCCCGTTTAGATTCTCATATATTTAAACTAGACGAAAATGCATGCAAAATTTCTAAATTATTTAAATCCATTTATTTATAAGGTATGAGTAAAAATAATTGCGCCTCCTCTGATATTAAGTAAAAGACAAGAACAGAAATAATGATAACCCAATAGATGAGAATCTATAGGTACATAAGGTATATAAAAGTTACCTGTTATATGGAATTCGTTAACTGTTTCTCTGAGACGGGTACAAACGATGGTCATTTTTAAAAGTACTATATGTCGTCTTTAACATAACTCTATGTGATAAATTGTATTAATATACTAAATTTTGGTTCATATCTATGTATTATTATAATGTAGTGTATAAGTTATATATTATCTGTATTTTATAGTATACTAGCTCTGTGCCCGCGCCCCGCGTTTCATATATTCTTCACTGCTTACCTAAAAAAATAAATGAATGAAAAAAAAATGAGAAAGGGTCGATGGAATCCAAAAAATATATAACCTATAACAATCTACGATTAATTCCGCGCCGAATGGTTGTGGTTTCATGCTGATCGGTCCAGTAGGTTTCGAGTTTACCTCGGACAAAGAAAACAAACTTTGCTTATATATATATAGATAGATAGATTTCATATGTATGTTATAGTTCACATAATTTCAATTTAAGTCGTATTTATTAGGTTAGATTTATCTTTATATCCAAAACACCGCTGTTTCTTCTCCATGGAACATATCTATCCAAAGCAGAGATTGCTATTAGCAATAAGGTCGCCCTTTGTACTAATTTCACATTTTCAAATGTATTATATTCATCATCATCTCCCTACCATTTTCCCATTTTTATTTGGAGTCAGCGCAACATGTCGTTCTCTTCCATTCCTCTCTATTTGTTGTCATCTCCGCATTCACTCCTTTTCTAAACATATCATCTTTCACACAGTCCATCCATCTTTTCTTTGGTCTTCCTCTTCCCATGTATTATATTATATGTGTATAATGGTGTACAATAAAGGTTAAATAATATTTTTTTTTTTAATTATATAGATAGGTTTCATCAAGATGTTTTTATAATTTTATTATAGGATCCAAAATTACATGGATCTTTTAACTATACGGTCACTCTACTATTGCGCTATGTTGGCTTAAAACTATCTAAGACTACTTGAATTTATAGTTTATTATTCTCAGTCAGTAGACGCGGCGAGTCAAAGTATATTTTGCAAGGGGTGTATTTCGTAAAATGTGTTTAGTATAAAACAATAATATATGGATGTGTTAATCTCAGATCATTCGACAATTTACAAATATATCTATTAAATATGTACGTATATGAATAATACATATAATGTGTTTGTGGTAATATTTCGAAATATTCTTGGTATATAATATAAATTAATTATATTTATTAAAATAATCTTTTTAAAATTTATTTTTTTCTAATTAATTCATTTTTTTTATGTATTGTACGTAAAACCCACTACATAATATGAAAAAAAAAAAATATGCAACACTGTTATTGGTTATTTACATGTCACATGTTTCTGATTGCATTGGCGTACGAGAGATGAATTTAAACAAATCCAAACATCGAATTTTTTAAAAGATTTATAAATATTTTTAAATAAAAAAATATTCTACTAATCTTATTACTTTAATACGACATGATCGATAAATTACACTTTTAAATATTTGTAATACGAAGAATACCGAATAAGTTTACGGTGAGAAAAATAAGGAAACAAGATTTTTTATGGCCTTTTTTTTATAATCTTCCAATCAAAACAATTACAGATCACCCAAATCTTAGTTAAACTAATAGTTTGCTTGACAAATAACCAAACAAAGTTGTTACTCACACCATACGGATACAATATATACACACGCAAAACCTAACATAATTAAAAAGAATCGTTTAGAACTATAAATCATATATTCATTTCAAAACGAACGAACATCCATGTACTCGCTTTGTGTACACATTATAAAAAACTAAAGGTGTTTTTAGTACAAAAAATAATGCACAGTACATACATATGACCTTTGGTTGTTCCGTCTGCAGCAGCCTAAATGACTTCCAACTAACAAGACATTATTAACTTATCCGATGAGATTGTGTTTAGATAATACATATTAACGACCTTGCTGTTATTTTATTATTGTTAAGTGTTCTATTAGGTTTCAATATTTCATCCCAAATGCAGCGGACGGCCCCGGGGGGTTTTAGTGGGTATTTCCGGGCGACTCTCGCCCGGGTGAGTCCCACACTGGCACGGAGCTCGTCACTCCGTGCCCCCTTATCTATTGTATTGGGGGACTCTGATCCCTCAAATACAATAGATAAGGGTAGTGCGTAAATGCATTTCCCCCCGTCAAAAATAAAAAAAAAAAGTTTCAATATTTAATTGTAAGGTGAATTATATTCATGTTTAATTTTTCGAGGTAAGCTCATGTACAACGCAAATGGAAGTCTTTGCATGTAAACTACAGTAATATTTTTTAGAAGAAAACTTTTATTAAGTCTTAGACACTCTAATGAAAATAATTTCCGAAGTTTTTGAGAGTAAAGAGCAATAATCATTGCTTCCAAACCGACATACTACATATCACAATGGTAATTTTCTCACGTAATTATGTTTGGTATTATTAAAGCACTCTTAAATGACTTATTAGCCGTTGTCTTTCTGTGCGTTAGTTGGTTTATAACTCCATAACCAAGGAACGAATTACATTATCCTTTTTTTAACTATAGATATACTGATATTCTCTGGTCAGGTTTTACGATACGAGTTTATTTAATTACAGTAGGTAAGTGCATATTAAAAAAAAGTTAGAGGGATATTAGTGAATTAATATTTACCTTTTTTTTTTTTGCAATACTTTACCTAAGAAATTTTACCTCTGCGATTTCGGTGGCACTTCTAGCTCAACTGTCTAGTTGGCACTCCAATAACAATGTGCCCCGAGTTCGAGTACCTCGGCTCAATCATTCAAAGCAATGGCGATATAGACCGAAGCGGTAAAGCATATAATTAACGCAGCTTGGATGAAATGGTGAAGGGAAAGATTTACAAGAACATAATACGACCTGTCGTCTTGTATGGATCAGAATGTTACCCCATAAAAGTGACGGACGAAAGAAGATTACATGTAGCTGAGATGCGAATGTTTAAGTGGATGTGTGGGGGAACAAGAACGGACAGGATTAGGAATGAGTATATTAGAGGAAGGTTCAAAGTGGCGCCAATAACAGAGAAGTTAAGAGGCGGTCGTTTGTCCTAGTATGGACATGTGATGCACAGGGAGAAAGAGGATGTTGTGTAAGAAAGGTATTAGCAATGAATGTAGATGGTTACATGAGAAGGAGAAGACCAAAGAAAAGATGGATGTACTGTGTGAAAGATGATATGCTTAGGAAAAGAGTGAATGCGGAGATGACAACAAATAAAGAGGAATAGAAGAGGAAGACATGTTGCGCCGACCCCAAATGAAAATGGAATTAAGATAGGTGACTTTACCTAAGAAATTGGTTATTTACAACATAATATTATACATTGTTATAAGCGAGCAAAGCCATGAGTATTGCTATTTCCACATAAGACGTAGCTATAATAGAAAATTATTTAGTTATTATTTAATTATTGTATGTTACAAAACGCACTTAACGTACTGTACATCATCTTTGAGCGAATTTTATATTATGTTAATGTTTTTTTATTTATAATGTCTAATTGTTTATTTTTTAAAGTGAAGTTTTCTTTAATTGTCTTTAACGATTATCGGTAGGGGAAAACATAGATTCGCGTTACCAATGCTATAACTTCATCGTCAACATGATACAGTAAGTCAAGTATAAGATGGAAATCATGCGCAAGTATGAAGTAAGCCTATCGTATGTTTTAATTATGAATAAACTATAAGAATATATATGTAATTATATCTCGGAGCATCAATAAATTTAAAAACAAGACAAATGTTAGATTAGGTTATTAATTTCAATGAACAAGTTACAAAAAGTTAACTAAACTTTCGAGATTTCACTTCAGTCCGCAGTGCACTTGGCTGCCAAGTTTTTTTTTTTTTTTGTTATGCATATTACACATTGGAAATATACGACAATAAACGAATTATGAGCTGTTATAAAATATGCATGTAATGGTCAACGTCACGAAATTATTACAGACTATGACATTAATAAAAATGTATTGTTAATATTACAATGATTTCTTGTTGAAATATTATGTCAAGGATAAACCGTTGCTCGATTAGATCGATCATTGTCATGCTATGGATCTGATAATTGGTATTATTTTTACAGTGGCAAATGTACAGTGGGTCCGAATCTTATACATATGGTTAACCAACTTAACGTTTGAAAATCTATCATAGGAGTGTTTTAACAGCATCACTTGAATCCAGTGCCTCTAGACTTAAAGTGTTTGCCATTTTCGATAACATAATCACTTAACAGTAATTATTGAGTTAGCAATGTTGTGCCGATCTATACGCAGTATAAAATCAAGAGACTTTCCTCTTTTGTCCGTCTGTGTATTCGCTAACCTCTTCTAAAACACGCAATGGATTTTGGTGTGCTTTTCTACACCAGTCAGATAACATTCGATATACGGTAGTATAATTTATATAATACGTTATAATTAAATAAAAAAAAGTCAATGAAAGTAGCTAATTATTACCTCTATAAATAATGAATCCCGTCCAGCTCTCCGCCAGACGGGTTGGTTCCCAGAAGGCTGGCCACATTACCACGTTGGATAGCAACTCTTATTTTGTGTGCCAAATATTGGCCGGCCTCTGGTACGCACGTATTGTACGCTTATATATACAATATCTCATAACGATTTTATTAACGATTAAGTCGCCTAAAATTATTTTCCATGGTTAGCCTAGGCTAAATTTTATAATGTGACCCGCGTACTTATTTTAAATGACGAGCACAGATAAGCAAATAAGCATATTTCCGCCAAGTCGACAATGTTGCGTCCGCGGATTCCAACAGAAGAATTTTCCGGCGTAAGACATTTCCTTACAATGCTTAAGGAGTTCCGGATCAACATATTATATTTTGAAAAACTTTTCGCAGATCTTTATGTTAACGAAATATCACACGTCACTAAGAACTGAATAGCGTATTTGTGATTTATTGTTCCTATTAACATCTGATTTGATGCCTGACATAAAAATATTTTTACAATAGAAATAATGTCAAAAATCACGTTGATTATATTATGTATCAATAGCATGCTTTAGTTTTTATATAAGAGATACATAAATGATAAACATACAGTTTTGATTCTATATTTAACATAAAATACTCTTTGTTTAATTATTATAAACAACAATTATTATAGGTCAAAATATTGATTTTTTTAAATTAAATGAGTCTTAAAAGTAACTAAAATGACCCAACAATGTACTAGAGAATTATGAATGTTCAAAAATCCTAGATAAAACTTTTTAATGACATATCTCTATCTCCTACGATTAATTCACATTAGCACAGCTTCTCTCTAGGCTTAATTAAAGCAGACAAAGCCTCGAGCAGAGGCTACTACAGTGTGAAAACAAAAATATGTAATAAAAAATCTATCTGTTTTTATCATCTCATTTCTATAGACAACATAATACGGTATTTTTCTAATAAGCTCAAAACAGTGTGCCAAATACCATCCATAGTATTTGGATAGTAATGACCTTCGCAATCCAGTTATGAATCCTAGTGGAACGCGAAGGTCGACTTTCTCAACTTTTGACTTGAGCATGTAAATACTATTATGGTGGTCATGGGCGTTGTCAGATTACATATAAACTGGGCGAAGGCCGCTACAGGTTTAAACTTTGCACAACATTTATTATAGCGATAATCGAATTTATTAATAACAAACCATCGTTTGTCATTAGGGACTTGAAATAGACGTTTTAGGTTATTAAGAAATTTTGAATAATAAATAATTCTGTAGACGATTTCTCTGTGCATATGTTACGCAGGCATGTTGTCTAACTTTAACAAAAATATGCTTTTCCATTCCCTTGTAACGGCTAGGATCCCGGCTAGCCGGGTTCTGGTAGTAATAGTCTTCTTCCGCCCACTACAGTTCTATCGGTGTAGTATGAGGAAGAACACTGGCCTGCAAAAGATTTCCTTCCGCCCTCGGTGTTCCTCTAGGGGTCTTAAGGTGGCAGCCAGAGTCCTCCTTCCGCCCTCAGTGTTCAGTTGTTTGTAGCAGGTAGGTGATCCTGGAAGCCCAAGACGTAGGCAAGCATTATAACTGGCTAGACAACCCTCAACAAGCTCAGTGCATCCCTAACCAGACTGTAATACTTCCTACGCAAAGCAACTCAGCATTTACATAGGAAAGAACACAATACAAAGATAAAGGTTACTCGCCCTAGCGGGATGTAGATAGTTAATTTTATATTTAGACAATACAATTAAAATAGGAGGTAGTAGGTAAATTTAATTATATACTAATAACGCGACCGTCTCGATATAGCGTTCCGACGCGTCTGCCGCGAGGAGCTGAACCAATCCCGTTATGCGCGCGAAGTTACAACGTTACACCCTTTGTCTTTTTAATAATATTTCATAGGGCTTAAAATAATTTGTTACATTTGCGCGGGTGACGCAAGTCCGGTCGTTGTGGTAATTTTCGGGGGAGACCAGCAGTGGACGTATTTCGGTTGAGATAATGATGATCAATCTCTCGCCGGATGTTTTTTTTTTATTATTTCCCCAGCCGTTTCCCCTGGCATAACCAGGGACCTTATTACTACGATTCTCTTTAAATGTGTGCTCTTTTGTTGTTGTTGTTTTTTTTATTATATAAAGCGTGTTCTTTTGCTTCTTAATTTTCTTTGTTTCATCACTTTATTTTCTTTATTGAACTTAGCCTACAACTTAAACCTATCATTAATTAAACATGTCAAACTTATTTATTAAAATTACAATGTTAATATATTACGTCAATTACACAACACGACATAGACAAAGCAACAAATACAGAGGTAGAAACAATGACAGTTCATAGTCTTTTTTAATGTTAAGTGTCCATGTTCTCAAGGAGTGCCTTATTGTGAGCAATTATAACTACATTTGATCAAAAGTTACATGATACATGAATGGGTTAGTTGATCGTAATGGCTGTCCAAGTGAATAGGAATTAATGTCCTTTTTTTTCTTTTTTTTTTGACGGGGGGAAATGCATTTACGCACTGCCCTTATCTATTGTACTTAGGGGATCGAAGTCCCCCAGTACAATAGATAAGGGGCACGGAGTGACGAGCTCCGTGCAGTGTGGGACTCACCCGGGCGAGAGTCGCCCGGAAATACCCACTAAAATCCCCCGGGGCCGTCCGCTGCATTTGGGATGGGGGCGACACGGGGTGGCTTTCGCAAGCACCGCGTCGCCCCCTGCAGCAAACCCACCGGGCCTCGTCGTGCAATGGCCCAGTGGGGATGGGGGAGTGTACACACTACTCAACCCCACCTCTTCGCCCGCCTCCCGTAGGAGGCATGACCAAGGAAGGTCGGTCAGCCGGGGAGGCAGAAAAGCTGGAATTAATGTCCTACCACCCTGAATTGGTTTCATAGTGATACCTTAATTTTGCCTGAGGTTTTAGACTCAATATTGTATTGGAACAGTGTATTAAACCCTATGAATGTAATATCAAAATCTGATAGATATTATCATACTCCGATCTTCAACTAGGAAAGCGTTGACATTTAATGTATTAGTGATACACACACCCATCGCATCACCAAATGCGAAGTAAATAATTTTTAGAAGAACCATTATTTTTTGCTTTTTATGCAAATCTGTTGGTTCACTTAGGAATGATTCTGCGAAATGGTGTGCAAGTATTTTTTCAGCTCAGTGTCCTAAGCGCTTACCATAAAACCAAGTGAAGCTATAAAACCACTATAGATTAACTGCATAGACAATTTAAAAAAAAGTAACAGTGAGTATTGTTTAACCGATAATTATTCAAATAAACAGACATAGATTTTTCATATAAAAAAATCATTTTTTTTTTAAACAGAACTCTGTATATCTATAAATATTATTTTAACCATAATTTGTGCTGTAAATATGAGTAATTAATTATTTAAATAGAAACAAGCAAAAAAAAAACATACCGACAACGCAAATATTATATGTGCAAACTGCTCAATACATAACTACCTGAAGTTTTTATTAAAAACGTTTTTATTGAACTTAAGACATATGTACAATGTTTTTTACTTTGTATTATATCATTTTATGCTCTAAGTTAATCCAATACATAATCGATTAATGCAGTGTAATCTTCCACATTTTTTTTAAAGTAAATTAATATTTAGAATCGTGCTAACGGTTAATATAAAAATGGTCACCATTATTATTCAAACTTCCAACCGCGATGAGGAAGATGAAGTGTGTTATAGACAGGCATTATGTAAAATATGTCCCCTATGTTTGTTTATAAATAAGGGTGGCATAGTCACAATGTGACTAAACCCTTTTAAGTAAAGAAATAAAATCCAAGAGGAAGAATACCTTTAGTGATTTATTTCTATATGTGAGGTGCAAATCCACTAGAGTAAGGTAATTACTCCTACCTTTAAAGCCTTTGATCGTATGTTATTTCATTGCATTTCTTTATTAATTAAAACTAATATTATTGCGTTAATATGGCGATTACCCATAAAAATGAGACAATAGGAAAACAATGAAAAACTGTCGTAAACGCCAGGTTAGTGCTCACGGGGTTAATCAATTTCATAAGTATTTTGCCGCGTATATAACATTATTTTGTAACAATTTTTTGTAACAATTTGTAACTATTGTAAAGAAACACAGTTTTTGCTTACATTACTGTGTTTAATTTTTTATAAACTTCAGTTAACATTATCGTTAAAATTAAAGACTACGTCTACGATTTGAAGAAATAATTCTCTAAAACAATTGATTGTTACTAGAGTTATAAAAACACTAACAAATAAGCAGATAGACATAACCTATGTAAGAATGCCGTCTCAAATATTCGGAAGGAAATTTATCACGTGCTTTGATAATATGAGTCAAGTATTTTATATCAATGCAATTTATTTGATATTTCTTTACGGCACATATTCACCCTTGACCATACACATACGGGTGTGAGGATCGAGACCAACATATACATAGCAAAAAACTACAATTAATGTTCAATGGAAATTTGGTGATACATTTTAAAATCATAAAACATCAACAAATTCCCACGTATAATATTAAGAGAATTGCAAACCTATAATATAGGATTTAATTTCCATACAAAATAAATTTAATTAAATAATAAACAAAAGTATTCATTCGGTGCAAGTTCAATGTAGTGAAAGCGATTTCCAACGCCATCTATACAAGTGTTGCGAAAACTGCAAATTATTGTATACACGTAATTTTCAACTCGCGATATATCTTAAAACACTACACTTATAATATACTTACTCTATTTAATTACTACATCATTAAATACACTTAACCTTCGGATACACCTAGAATACTATCTTATGACTAATTAATTACCTTACAACGTAATACTTTTAAAAGATCATACGATACTTTTATATGAGATGTATTTATTACATTCTAACATATCTATCATATATTTCAACACCTATTTGCCTTGCTAATTTTATATTTGGTCTAAAATAGGTATCTTATTTTTTTCTGGCATTAATATATATGCTAATACATTATTTTTTAAAACAAATGCGCCATACTTACTGAGAAACACAAATAAAGTGTTATGAAATACCCATTATCAAAACAAATATCTGCCTTAAAAATTACACACAATCAGTAACGAATGCCTGTTTGCCGGGTACCAGCATGTGAATCTCTTGAAACTTAACTAAAGCTTAAAAATCTCCACTTAAACCGCCAATCCCCATTACACTACGTACGCACCAAAACATTATTGTCCACAAATTGTAATATAAGTAAATTATAATTTACAAACGTCTGAAGGCCGTCCGGAGTTCTTAAGATTTGTTACGAAAGCGCAATATCTTGTGCGGCCGGTCCACCTTTCAAGAGCGTTCAGAATGTGTTGCCTAATACCTGAGCTTGTGCGCAGCCGTTTTAAAATTTAGCGAAATATATATATATTTTTTTTTTGTAAATATCGTGTGTTGTATTTAGTGTGATTTTTATAAGTGCAGTAAAATATATATTTTTTTATTTGTAATATTAAACAAATTTATAAAACCTTTTTTCTTGTGAATAAAATTGGACTGTTGTACGAATTTGAAATGTGTAAGATGGATAATCTCTTAATATGATTAGTCTAAATCGGTAATTTACTATTCATGATATATATTTTAACTACGATAAATTAAAAAAGAAACAAATCTATTTGTCTACACTGAGTTTTATTAGACATTATGATAATACAATCTTAATAATCTCAATAACGCAATCTTCAAATTTGTATACAATAATCTGACATAAGATATAAGATCAAAATTACAATGTAATTTATGAAATAAAAAAGAGGTGTAACACAAAAAAAAATACTATCAACTGTTATCATGAAGTGTTGTTAATTAATTTGCAATTTATCATTAAGATTTCGCAAAAATACATATAAAAATAAGAATACGTATAAAAACATACCATAAACCACAACATAATGATGGAAATGGCATAAATGACTGTAAGAAATGACCTTAGAAAGTTATACTTAAAGTTATTTGAAATAGAGTTCAATTTTGTTTATCACTGTATAGTATATACGTCCTTGTAATAGCGTGGGAGTTAGGACACCTCCGATTGGAGATAGAAGCGCGCGCGATTCAATTGCCTACCGGACACCGTAGCCCGGGCAGTTTCGCGAACTCACCTACGCCAGTTTCGCTTTCATCTCGGTATGAAATGCGAATGTCGTAAGTTTGTCTTCGGGAAAGACATGTTGATTTATTCTTTGAAAAACAATCGGTACGATCAAATAATTTAACGAAAATAAAAGAACTATGAAAAATATTTGTAATTTATTTTAACTAAAAATAAAATAGAGATTATTTAAAATTATTATGATAAAAATATGTGAATGCATTTTTTTTTTTTTGTATTTTTAAATTATAAAAAAAATATATAAATTTTGTGTTAACAAGGATTTGTTTTAAAACAAAAGAAACTATTTTTATTAATTTTAAAAATTACGAAAATATTATCAAAAATAACAAATAAATAGTGTTTTATAAATCTTTATTATTGTAGTAGTAAAAAAAATATTTATTCAGAGGGTTTTAATGTTCAAGTGATATTTGAATTATTTATTATGATTATTAAATCAGTTTTTTTTTTTCAAATAGTTTAAACTAAAATTATGTGCAAAATTATTTTTATTTTCATAGCAGCATTCTTCTAAAGAAACTTTTTTCTTTTTAACAGGTGACGGCTTGCTCGTGGCAAATTGTTACAGGGGATATCGGGGGTTTCAAGAAATATAAACATTCAGCGTAGACATTCACGTTTGATAAGTGACTCGTTAAGTTTAGTGAACAGTGAGCGAGAGTGCCAGTGACTTATCAATCACTCAGTGTTGTTGTGATAAATTATCAGAATGTCGGGTTTTGTGAAAATAGCGATTGACGATTACTATTCGGATAGTAATTGGACGACTATCATAAACAAATATTGGATGCTGGCCGAGAGAGTTTCAGGTGAGTGGTTTTTTATTTACATATTTTTAATACATGCTTTTACTTACGTCTTTCTCCAAACAAGTAGAAAAATTTATAATGTGAATCACTCGGAATTTTAGGGTTAATATGAAAACATTTTAATTCAAGTTTTCGTAAACTATACATTTTCCAACTACTACTACGATATATTATATATTATATACGATATACGACATATACTACTACGATAATTTCAGTCGATGTTTTAAATTTAATTTTATTAATTAATTATTAAATAAATTAATGTCAGTTTTTTTTAATCATACAGTAGTAATACTGTTTAATATTCAAATAGTATTCAAAAGTAGTACATCTGATTCAAATAGTTATTGAACCAGTAAAAAGTTAACTTCACTGTTAAATAAAAAAAAAAATTGCTTAGTTTTATATATAATTTTTTGAGATTTTTTTTTTAATTTGCTGATTGAATTCTATTTAAGTATATAAAAGTATTTAGGAAATTTAGTATATTAGAAAATAAGAAATAACGTAAAATAAAAAAAAAACAGTAATTCCAATAGTTAAGTAAAATAAAAAACATGTCTCTTTATTTTTTTTTCGCAATATGTAAAATTACATAATCAATTAAATTAAAAATATTTCATATTAAAAATTGACGTTAAAGTCGTGAGTATGTACTATGCATTGGCGAGGCGGAGTAGGGTCAGAAAGGGAAGGGATGAGAGAACGGAAAGAAAGAGGGAGAAAGAATAACTATAGCACTTCCGTTATATGTTTTTCTTACGGTTTAGTTTCACATTTATTTCACTTCGGTCGCACATCAAAATCCCTATCTCCTCCAAGCCTGCCGTAAGAATTTAAAATTAAGTGTTGATTTTATTTTGAACA
This sequence comes from Samia ricini, assembly GCA_014132275.2. Lineage (NCBI taxonomy): Eukaryota > Metazoa > Arthropoda > Insecta > Lepidoptera > Saturniidae > Samia > Samia ricini. The sequence goes on from AP028170.1 coordinate 2,422,967, forward strand.
ATTCAAATACAAGATATAAACTTCCTGTTATGTTATTCGACACCAATATTTAACGAAAATACTATAACAGAAATTCATTTTACATTAATTATAATCCCAAGTGCAGATTCATTTACTATTATTTCTTTTAATACGCATGAGGAATAAATATACAATAACGCACGTAAATACAATAAGGACAAATGTAAAATTACTCATAAAAACTGAGTAACTTAGTGCAAAGGTCACATAGTTGGTTAGTTTACAAAATGACAACATTGAAACTATGTTTGACATGTAACACCACGCTACGAAGATGGAATTCAAAAGTCTTTATTCAATTCAGGCCCTGATGAGGCGCTTATGAACGTCAAAATACTACCACCGGCTCGTAAAACAGCCCACGCATCTAGAAGAACCGACAACAAACTCGGTCTGGATTTTTAATCTGCATGTTTTTTTTTTTTTTTTTTTTTTTTTTTTAACTTTACAATTAAAAGTTGCAAAGTTTATTGTAGATGCACAGAGAAACCTGTCACTTCCAGACCTCACCATCATTCACATAATGATCCACGCTATAATTATCTTTATAAATTAAAACTTGCTCGACTTGGTACTTGAACTTGTTGTCCGTTAAATCGGTAATGTACTTTGATACTTATTGTATAATGTATTTATGTATTGGAAGAATGAACATAACATTTATACATTTGCTAGATTTTGTTTAAAAGTTTTAAAAGAAAGGGCAGAATATATAAGTCCATTCATTATTATCGATTCACATATATCAGCTGTTGTCACCGTTCTTGGATTGCACTTTATTTGAAATTAAAATCTAAATTGTTTTTACATTTGACGAATAAGGCTGTTATCCAAAAACATCGTCTTCGCGTTATCAAAGTAGGTAACACGAAGCATTTAACTGATTTATCCTAGACTTTACAAATCGACATTCAAAACAAGGTCACCCTTATAACCTCAAATCAATTGATAAATTAATCACGAGATTTATATTAACTCTTCCAACGCAATCATTAACCTCAGCATACCATTAAATGTTAAAAACATGAATTTATTCACAAGGTCATTTATTAGTGTGATTAGAAAGATGTATAAATTAAAAAAATATTGTTCGTTCTCTATGCCTGATTTGCTTAGAAGCTAAGGGGTCGTTTATACATTGGTTATTTTTGATGAGATGGGGGACGGGTGGATCTGAACGGTGGTAATGAAAGGAATATTTGTTTATTACTCGTAATGTTTGTTTTTGTTCTGGCGCATGACAATGCTTACATAACAATGGGTATGTAAAGACCCTTGCCTACTAATGCTAACAAAAAGGCCCAAAAGGCCCAAATTTTTGCTTATGTAATACGGCCCCTTATCAATGAGAAGAAATGCAACTCAATTTTGTTTTCTGTAATGAATGGTGAATTGTTAATGAGTAAAGTCTTGTATCTGTATGTATGTACCCGACAATGGGGATATTTTCCAAGAACCGATTTACTTAATTCTTCCTCTAAATCATTATTATAAAGTGATGATGATATTCTCGGATATATGGTTGATGTACTAAAATTCGAATCTATGTATTATCCTATAAGGAGTCCGTACTGTCCGTGCAGGAAATGGTAGGTAGAATAATAGCGAACAAAAGATTATTTAAGATAGAGAGAGTAAGAAAAACTATTAATAAAAGCAAACAGAGCGGCAGGTACAAGTTATTTCAATGCATTTCCCCCCGTAATGCATTTCCTCCCGTGAATGCATTTCCCCCGTAATGCATTTCCCCCCGTAATGATTTCCCCCCGTAATGATTTCCCCCCGTAATGCATTTCCCCCGTAAATGCATTTCCCCCCTCAAAAAAATGCATTCCCCTCCCCTCAAAAAAATGCATTTCCCCCCGTCAAAAAAAATGCATTTCCCCCCGTCAAAAAAAATGCATTTCCCCCCGTCAAAAAAAAAAAAGATACAAGTTATTTCATCATCATTAAAGACCACAGATTAATAGCGACTGATATTAGTGTACGATTATCCGAATGCACGGCAATTACTGAGTTTCATGAATTCAATTACTTAGTTAATATTTTGTAACGTGGTATAATCGTTTTATTTTATTACTTTTTCAATTAAATTACTTTAATGCTCTTGTTACTCCGTTTTAATTATATGTTATTAATTTATAAAATACTACATACATCTATTAAGACAGAGTAACAGTTAATTCTTACCTTTGTCTACACAAACAAAGACATTATACAAAGGGGTAAAACACAAAAACGACTAAACCGATTTTAAAAATTCTTTCATTTGTAGAAAGATAAATTATCAGTGAGCAGCATGGACTATATTTTATTAGAGATTTGTATATACCCATGTCAAGCTTGGGTCGGTCACTAGTCTATTATGAATAGGCAGAAATAATATTCAAGACATTTTTCTCCTCTGTTTATTGACCAATTTCGTTTTTTTTTCTTTAGTGGCTATAACCTTTAGTGCTATCAGTAATAAATAAAGGAAATAATTCGTTTCTTTTGCTTGAGTTTTTCAATAACGATTATGATTAAACTCTAGTTATAATGAATTTTCTGTTTCATTTAAATAAAAACATGAATTAGTTTTAAAATAATTTCCACATTAATTTAGTTTTGGTATATTATACACCCGTTAATATAAGTATCTTTTATCTTATCTCACTAAACAAGTATTCTACGACGCAGGCGAAGACGTGTGTAATAATTAGTCATCGAATTTAAACGCAAAAAAATGCAATCGCTGCGAACATACATACCATAAATGTCGAAGTATCGAAATCGAATTAACATCTGCCTTAAACGAAAGTAATTTTTCTCATGAACTATCTTCCCATTCATTCCGTCTGGTGATTGACAGAGGAACCAGAAATACAAGTTTCTGTTCACGCCTATCTTCTTACCTAATATATGAATGCGAACAGCTTTACCGACGTCCTCGGGCACTATAATCACAATAATTTTTTAATAAATTTCACTACACACACAAACACACGCACAACTGATTCGAATGTAATTTGAGAGGTCTTCAGAAAAGCCTACGTTTTTAAACATATAAACAACTTTCAATTTGCTGTCGTAAAATGACGTCATTTTCAAACTATTATCAAATTTCAAATTTTTATGAAATCTTTGTCAAATCATATCGCGCCTTTTCTTCAGGTGACACTTTACAATTATATTATCTTATTTATAGTTTACAATAATTATCAATAGTATAAAATTAAATATACTTATGTCACTCCCTGGATTTAAAACTATCTCCATACCCAATTCCATTGCAATCGGTCCAGTAGTTTTTAAGTTTATTCGTCACATACAAAAATACAAATCTTTCCTCTTCGTAATATTAGTATAGATAAATTTATTTCACTATTAATATCCAATACAGTCGACTTATCATGGCTGCTCTGAAGTTAGTTTCTGCAAGCTATTGCGCACGTATACTCGAAAAGACAACTGTTTTACAATTGTTAAATAGTTTAGCGAATAATAATATTATTTTCAAAATGTATATAGTATACAATATGGGAGCCAAATCTATAGCATAATTTCAATATATTAATATTGTATGCACATGTACCGATTCGAATTTCAAACCAGTTTCAAAATGATGAGATGTGTGTCTCAAACTTCAGATATGATTCGAACTAAAGTCAAAATATGCATGCATAACACTCAAACATTAGTGATAACAAAAGTACTTTAATTAGACCAATAAATTATTTGAAAACTATGTCAGATTATTTGAAAAAACAACAAATATATCTTTTAATCCTTATTTTATTGAATACACAAAAAAAAAAAATCATAATCATGTCATACCTCACAAAGTTTCAGTTCGTCGAATTCTTATAAAATACGACGGGAACAAATATAGTACAAGAAAAATATTGTTTGACAAATAGATAAAATGAAGATCTGGTGGGAAAGGAAATACGTAACTGATTCAATGTCCCGTTTTGGAAAGTCCAAGGTCAACGTTTCATTAAATTTTGATGAGAAAACATACAACTAATAAATGTAGTCAACAAATTACTACTTACATGTTACAGATAACACGACAAAAGAACAAGTAAATTTCCACAGTATTAATAGAAAAAAAAAACTTCATCCATCCAATCAACCGAAAGACGTCCACTGCTGGACATAAGTCTTCCCTAAAGATCCTCCCTAAACCATTAAAACTATCACGTAAAATGGTTATTAAAGCGCATATATGTCTAAAACATAACACATCAACAGAATATTCAGACTAAGTTTTAAAAAATTAACGATTAATATGTCGATTACCCATAAAAATGAGACAATAGAAAAACAACGAAAAACTGGCGTTAACGCCAGGTTAGTGCTCAAGGAGTTAATAACCTTATATATTTTGGTTAATTATATAATATATAATCAACCAAAATTTGACAAAAAGAAAAAGTTGTTGATACAAGGCTATGCCATCGCTGCCTCATCAAGCAAAAGTTAAATTTTAAACCATGCATCCAGGTTTCTGCTGGACAAGAATCGAAGTTCTTACGGTCTATGTATCTTATGTGCTTACCCACATCTTTGTTATTATTTTTTATTTTTGTCATCTAGTTACGTATCTTTGTGCGTTCTAAATATTAATCGTAGTTTTAAACCTTTTGTTTCTCAGTGAGTGAATCATGTAATTCTTTATGAGAAATAAAGTTATTCTTAGCCCTTAAATACGTCACAGCAATTAAACATACAATCTTCTAAAAAGAATCGTAAACCAATTTGTTAAACGGGTTTAGAAAACAAAAACTGATAATGATGTATATTACATTACACCTTTCAAAGCATCGAATTATTTAGTAGGAAGTTAATATTTTCTTAAAGAATTGAGGCATATTATTAACTTACTAAGATAAATAATACTAATTTCGCTTCAGTGATGCGTATGTATAAAAAAAATCCAATTGTTAGATGCATTTATTTCACCTTTAATTATCTACATGAAAGTGACTAATCATTTGGAATACGAATTTGGAATTGAAATAAGTTTTCCTTGCTATGCTGAATACAGAAAAAAATGTTTCAAAATAATTTTGTTCTGCATGTACATACGGGTAACGTCTTTCTGTCTCTTTGTTTGTGTGCTTATACCTAGAGAAAATCAGAGCATTATTTAACATTTATTAAAGGGTGGATCAGTACGTGAACGATAGTGATGTCTGGAATTTAAACCCCTCTCTGTGCCTCCGTTAACAATGGTTGTAACGAGAAATAAATAATAATAGTTTTATAATAGACTATGATTTATATAAAAAAAAGAACCAGATTGAGTGTCTTGCCGGCTCTTCTCGACTTTCCGAACCGGTGGTATTGTTTTAGACGTTCATAAGCGCCTTCTTTGGGCCTAAATTAAATAAAGACTATTTTGATTTTGATTCTGCATGTTCAGAATATTATCAAATTTTTTATTTAAAAAAAAAAAAAAAAACCAGTATGAAAAATAGAAGCGATTATGGCGCAGTGGACAGTGCGGACGAATTCCGCGTCAATGGATCCGGGTTCAAACCCAGCTATCCGACTCTAAAATCAGCCTGAGCTTTCGGTGAAGGAAAATATCGTGAGAAAACAATAGCATGGTGGTAGAGTATTTTGTAATAATGCCCCCCCCCCCCCGGGTAGTTACCACACTCAAGTTTGAAAATCTGTCGCCAAATACCAATAGGTGTGTTCCGGCGTCATCACTTGAGAACCAGTATCTAGGTTTAGTCTGTTTACCGTCCTGGACCACATCTCACTTAACACCAAATGAGATTGTGTTCAAAGCACTGTAACAGCGTAAAAAAAGTAACCATTCGCACTTCACAGATCAAGTCAAAATAGCTTGTAAATAAATAAATGCTTGACTTTAAGCGAGCGAGCTTGTTTTTCAATATTCAACGAATTTACTTTCGAATGTATTTGTGTTAATTTTTTATTAACAGAATAAAAAAAAAACTGTGAGAATGTTACAATGTTTAAAAATAAATTAAAAATAACTTCATAGTTATAACGTAAGCCGACTGGTTTAAGCACATAAACAGGTAATTGTATGTTGTTTTTATATTTTATTTAAAGTTTTTATAAAGCACTCGGTTATTGAAGTGGCATATTGACGTCAAGGCGTTAAAATAACAAATTTTGATGACGTCTTTGCGAAGCATTTTTTTAGATAGCATAAAGCTAGTAGAGTTACATACTAGATATGAGAAAAATAGAGCTAACTAATTGTGAGAATAATTCAAAAATTAGCGCAGTAATCTCCACAACTCGAACAACTTCATTTCTAGTCTATATTACTAATATTATTAAAATTACAGATATTCAACTATTAGATTTAACTTAAATATTTAAAAGCGCACTGTCTTATTAACATATAAAATTAATGAATTGTCAAAATGGAAACAAAAGCATAAAGCTGTCAAAAATCAACCTTTAAAATGTATTCCCATTATAATATACAACATAGATAGGAATTTAGAAAACGACTAACTACATACATATAAGTAGCTCATTGCGAGAATTTTGTATTCACAAAATATCCGTAAAAACTTAAACAACTCATGAGAAACAGAAGAAAGTAAAAAATGAGTATCGTAAAAATAAAGAAATGCCTTTCGTTTTTCTTCTCAAACAGCATGTAAGGAAACGTAATATACTAATCAAAAATAACTCAGTATGGATATGTTTTGTATTATCAATTTCTTATTTAGGCAAAAAATTGTTGCAAAAATTGTTACTTTTCTGCAAAAAAAAAATGTAAAACTTGATAAAGAAAAAACTGGTACACATAGAAAATAACCACATCTCATTAAATCTTTTTAAACCGTCGACGTGTTTTGCTTATATATCTAACTAAACGTTAAATTCTGCATTCTAATTAAGTAAAATAAAAATGTAAAGTGGTCATAGCGCTTTAAAACTAATTCTTTATCTCATAGAGATGAGGACTTAAATCAATAAAAAACTAGTTCTTACTTAGTCACGGTATTTTGTATTTCCTGCGTATAACACATTGTTACACATCAGATTAAAAAAAATATTATAAGACCTGAGTATATAAGTATACTAAATTACCCAATTAAAGAAATCGGTATTTACAATGTTTGTAAGTCACTATACATATTAATTATCGTCTATTTATAACAATATCGGATAATATAACAATATAGTGTGGTGCCAGCTAAGAATAGTAACACCCTAAATCTTTTCGTGGGTGTCGTAAAAAGAGAGTAAGTAAACCAGAGGATGGACAGCAGTATCCTCTAAGCACTACAAACACCTACTGCTATTGCCAACACTAAGCGTGACGATTATGATATTTTTTTCCTTTTGGGGGGAGACCTGTGCCCAGCAATGGACGTATTTTAGTTGAACCAATCAATCATATAATTTAATAATGTATGACTAGATCGCTAAGATGCAGGTTCAATTCCCATTAGAGTAGAGATAAGATTAAAAATTCACAGAATCTTTAAAATTGGCAATGACTCGATGGGTCGATTCTTTTTGTTACGCGGTATAGGCTCAGTGCTTTAACCACTATCAAACCTGATGTTAAATGACGATGTGGTCCAGGATGATAAACACACTAAGCCTAGAGATACTGGTTATGTATTATTACTGATAAGGTGGAGTCAAAAATGTATAAAATTCTGCTCACGTAATACTTGAACGACCCCTTAGAGACATGTGCTCATGAACTGGACATTTACAGGTTATCTATTGTTATGGAATATAACAAACTCATGTTATAAACAGCAGAATAATGGTACAACAACTTTCACATTGCGATTTCTCGTCGCACCGTCAACGATGGCAGTCACACGTACAGCGTTAAATAAAACCATCAGACTTACCTTAGTCTCTCTTATGAAAACATAATCTGACGCCAGTCCTTATTACTATATTGTAGTTTTCCCTGATTATTTTTAAATCTGTTCTAAGTATGGTAAATGATTTTTCTTTTCTTTCTTCAAATATTGAAATTGATTGCTTCTGTATATGTAAATTACCGTAAGATTAGGATTACCATAAATTCATCATCATTTCAAACCGGCGCAGGTCTGCTTCTAAGGCTCTCCTCAACAACAGTTCTTAGGTCCAACGTATTCCCATGACCTTCTTCACGATGTCATCGGTGCCACTTTAGTATAGCAATTCTCCGGACAATATCGGCCATTATGGTTCTTTTCCCGATCTCCCCATTTCTAGTTCGTTCACCCAGTGAAACTCCCAGCGCATTATAGCTATTGGTCTGATGGGCATCATAGTGATAACAGATTGTCAAGTGTTTATAATTATCGTCAAGAGCAATTAATAGTATATTATAGCTCTCTGATTAAGCTAAAAAATATTACATCTTCCACTAGACTGTTATTTAAGCTCAGTAAAGATTATGACCAAATACCGAGTCATAAATCGATAAAAAAGAAAGCTGTCAAGTCTTGTTTATTCAATATTAAAACGTTAACAGGAAAAAAAAAACGAATCTTGTATGTTTTTAAAATTTGTCTTCACTTGTCAAGTAACTTAAATATAAATTTAAAAAAAAATTCACTTTTTTCTTTTCTATTAAACCTAAAAATTAGTAAAATGTTTCCTATAATGAATTAGTTTTTGGCCTCTACGCTTCTAATTTTTAAATACTTAATTAAGTAACATTTCTATAGAGATGTTAAAAGTAATTAATTGCAATTCAAATGTCTACAAAAATTGATCATAATATCTATACAAGAAAGAACTCTATTTTATTAACCAGCAATTTATCATTTTGAAACTGGAGTATGTATAACGCGTTGATGTCTTTTTGTTGTAAAATGTCTAATCTGTTGTAAAGCATAAAACGCATATAATAATGATTAATTCGTTCTGTGTTTATTTTTGATAAACCGATATGTAGACAGGCTCAACCCGTGTCATATCTAGGACGGGACTAAGCTCGGCGAAATGTTGGTGGTGTAGTTCGCTATTTCACCTCTGCCTAACCCTTCGGGGACAATAGGCGTGAGCTTATGTTATGATATTATTTTTGAATCTATTACAATCGCGTTCTGCGTCTGTTTACTTTTATTAGATGTTATTTGTTTATATATTCAAATCAAATCAAATCAAAATTCATTTATTCAATTTAGGCCCTAAGAAGGCGCTTATGAACGTCTAAAACACTACCACCGGTTCGGAAAACAACCCAGTCGAGAAGAGCCGGCAAGAAACTCGATCTGGTTCCTTCTTTTTTTTTCATAAATATAATATATATAATTTTTTTATGTCATATAAAAAACTATACAAATCGTAGTTTTTAGTGGAAGCACAGAGATGTGGGTTATTTCCAGACATCACTATCGTTCACGTAATGATCCACCCTGTAATAACCTTTTGAGATTAAAACTTGCTTGACATAATACTTGAACTTATTGTCAGGTAAATCGGTAATTTTACTTGGGATCTTATTGTAAAACCGAATACTATTACCTATAAAGCTTTTATTACACTTACTTAACCTAAAGCGTGGGACGGCCAACTTGTCTTTACTTCTAGTATTAAAATTATGACGATCATTCACTAGATCTAGCTTGTCTAAATTTTTACGAATATGCATTAAGTTATCGAAGATGTATTGGGAGGGCAAAGTTAAGATATCATATTCTTGAAACTTGTTCTTTAGAGATTCGCGAGGTTGGGGAGGTAATTCACCTGATGTTGACCGTCGTGAGGTAACAAACTGTCGACAGTGACCTACTGCCATGTTATTCTACGCACACGATAATCGAAGCGAACACAATACCGTAATATAATCCGGTTTATACAAAAATAAAAATCTCCATTGTCAATCATGATGTGAAATATTTTATCTTAAGTTAAGTGATTATGATACTATTAGTGATGAATGCTGTGCCGACTCCGCAATCAATTCATATTTATATCTGTAAATAGTATCTTTAATTACTTAACTATCTACTTAACTAAATATCTTAAAAAACATATAATCAACTTACATTTTTTTTTTATACACTCAGTTTTTTGGCCACAATCTCATCTGATGTTAAGTGACGATGTGGTCCAGGATGATAAACACACTAAGCCTAGAGGTACTGGTTCTCAAGTGATGACGCTGGAACACTCCTATTAGTATTTGGTGACAGGTTTTTGAAACTTGAGTGTGGTATCTGGAAATTATCACAAAATTCCCTACTTATACCTTTTTTTTTTTTTTTTTGACGGGGGGAAATGTATTTACGCACTACCCTTACCCATTGCATTAGTGAGACCGAAGTCCCCCAATGCAATGGGTAAGGGGGGTACGGAGTGACGAGTTCCATGCCAGTGTGGGACTCGCCCGAGCGCGAAACGCCCGGAAATACCCACTAAAACCCGCCGGGGCCGTCCGCTGCATTTGGGATGGGGGCAACACGGGGTGGCTTTCGCAGGCACCGCGTCGCCCCCTGCAGCGAACCCACCAGGCCTCGTCGTGCAATGGCCCAATGGGGATGGGGGAGAATACTTCTCAACCCCACCTCTTAAACGCCCCCCCGAAGGGAGGCATGACCCACTGGTCAGACATCCAGGGGCAGGATATACTCCTGCCCCCAATCCCTACTTATACCTACCATGTTATGGTTTCCTCACGATGTTTTGCTTTACCGAAAGCTCAGGTTGATTCTAGAGTTGGATAGGTGGGTTTGAACCCTCATTCATTGACGCGAAATCCGACTGCACCATCAACTAAGCCATAATTTGTTATGTTAATAATTTCGATTATCAAATTAAGAAAATTTAAACGTTTAATTACAGTTTTTCAAAAGTTTCGAGACTTCACAGCTGTCGGTAGTCCCCAAATTTTTATTTTTTAACCACTGTACCAAAATAATTTAAGTAACATATTTTTTTTATAACATACTTGTTAAAATATTTTATGTACTTTCATATAAAGTATTATTTTACCATTAACACTATATTCAATTTCATTAAAAACACATATCTGTCAAATCTCTTTCACCGATAGTTCCGTTGCAATTTAATCTCTCTAACCGACTTGATACATTCTGTAGAACTTAAGTGCCATATGCAATAAAATAAACAGCAGTAACTTACTTTATCAAGTAATAAATAGATAAGTATCATAGTGTTACTAACTTGAGAAATATCACTTATTTTATCATATAATTGTAATATTGATCTTAATCATTACATAAACAAAACAAAATCAAAGAAACAAGTTTATAAGATAGGAAGAGAGTAATATTTTTTTACGCCACATTTGACATCCGTATCCACATTAGAAGTATATGGGGACAGAACTAAAAAAAAGATGAGATTCGTTTCTTACCTGCCTCGGTGGTGCAGTTGTACGTAATATAACTGTCGGGTCAAGTGATGTTGGGTTTTTCTATTTAGTATCAACGTGGAGTCTGAAATTTGTGCCCGATATGGCGACAGGCTTGCCCACTGTCACATCTGGGACGGAACTAAGCGATTTGTGTGTGGTCTAGTTCATTATTTCACCTCTGCCTAATCCTTTGGGGATAAAGGCGTGAGCTTATTTTGTGTTATATTATGTCGTTTTGTAATTGATGTATCCATTCACAGTTGCCCGAGATAGACTCTCCTCTGCAACTGAGGAAGCTTTTACACCTGCTGCCAGCGCGATATAATAATATTTTATGCACTATGAACACACATGTATCAGATAACATATGTTCACTACACCCAAGACTCGTCTGAGTTCTTTTCTGCCAAGAGGGTTCTGTTAGGTACTTTTTAACTTTTTGGGCAAATTAACTGTTTTTTTTAGCTATAATTGTAATTGGACGCAGGTAACATCCTAAGGCGAATTTCGGATTATCTAGGTACCTATGTGTTAGTTACCATTTCCATTCTATTCGATATTTCTTTGACATACATTGCAGTAACACAGTCTGTGTGAATATTGTACTTTTTTTGTGGGTTGACAAGCTTCTAGCAGTAATGATAGTAACTATTTTGTCGTGGTTTTCTTTTTAACACAAATTGGACATTTTTATGAGGAATATGATACTCATTTTTTTTTCCTTCTTTTGTATTTTTAAATGCCTGAGTTTTAACTTTATTAAAATTATTAAATATCACAAAATATAAAGGCCGTAGAAATTAAAATTAAACTAACTTCTATTCTATATCTTGAAAAATGTATACATTAAAAATAAATTGTTTTAAATTTATATCCCCGTGTACTCAGATTGTTTAAAAGTTTTATCAGAATACAAGATATATCGATACGTATATAAGAACATTTAGTACACATTTTAATTTCAAATATGTAAGCATAATTCATAGACTATCTGTGTTATCTAAATTGTGCGTTATCTTAAACCGCAAACACTAATTGGATTATCACTTCTAGTGCTATTCGAGGCTGTGGGCACTATAGACTTTCTTTTTACGTGATTTCCATCGCTTTAATCTTTTCAAAGAAGCCATCGTCAGATATATAGACAAGTATTATATAAAATGTTTAGAAATTATTTTCAAGAGATGTATTGAAATTGTGAATTTTTATGATAGAAGCAAGAACAGACAATAAATCTATCGTGTAATTTTAATATATTACAAAGTTATTCTGCATGATTCTGGAAAGTATGATAATTAAGACTGCCTATGACTGTCCGCCTAATTGACGTTAGGCTTACTTAGGTGTCTACTTAAATATGTATTTTATTTTCAGATCCCCGTGTCCAAGGATGGTTTCTGTTCGACACCCCCCTGGCAACGTTGGCAATGGTCGTGTTATACCTTGGGTTCGTGATGGTAGCCGGCCCACTCTGGATGTCAAATCGAAAACCTTTCCAAATACAGAACACGCTTGTAGCGTACAACGCAGCTCAAGTTTTACTCTCTCTATATATGTTCTATGAGGTAAATATTTTTTTAAATACTAATATAAAATATTCCGTAAATAATTCATTTCAATGCCACTATAACTTTTTATTTAATAAAAACAACTTTAAGACCTTTAAAAACTCAGTCATTATATCTTTAGTCTTGAAGAATCAATAAAATAAAAACTTTAAGTTCGCAAAATTAACTAAATTAGTTGCCGTATATCTTTACATATTTATATAAAAAATCAATATATACCTAACACTAGTTAAGTGAATTTTTCTTTCAAAACTATTAACTTTCTTCTTCTTATAGTTAAAACATTTTAGAAAAACAGTATTTTTTTTCTCAAATTCTGCTTGAATTTCAATCACTAGGCGGATCACTTATATACATATTAAGTGTCGATAAAAATGTATAAAAAAAAAATTAAAAACATTATCTTAAATTAACATATGAAAGTATATATGTGGTTCTGACCAAACAGAATACATTCAATAATTGATTTTCAACGTCGGGATAGCACTGGGTAATTAAAGAAGTCCTACGATCATACTATAACTTTCACAGAACATTTTCCTTCATCGAAAGCGTCGTATTTTCGAGTACTTTCGAGAATTCATACAACAGATCGTTTGACGCACGTCGTTTACATTATATTATACCACATACTTACTACACATTATATTACATATAGATATATGCAGTCGATCGTCGAGTGTATTTAAACCGCGTTACGCACACTTAGCTCGCGAAATTACCTACGCCTTGACATCGTAGATATTGTTAGTGCGTTATCTTACGAAACATAAGTGGTCGATGTGTTTCTATCATTGTATTGATTTGGCATTATTGGCTTTTAAATTCATAGTATTAGCAATTTAACAATATTAAACATTTAATCTTGTTTATTAAATAAGTCATTAAGAATCAGTTACCGCCAGAAAGTCGCAGGCTACTTACCATCAGGCGGATCCTATGCTTGTTTTCCACCGTCATAGTAAGTTACGTGGACTAACTTCAGCTATCTAACAAAAAAGTACCGTTAAAATCTATCCAGCCGTTCCTGAGATTATCCAACAGACAGGCAAACATTTTGAAAATTGTATTTTTGATATAGGTGTCGTTTATGCATTCATATCTATTTACTAAAAAAAAATTGACATTACAATCAAACAATTCAATTTTATAGTAATTAGTATAGATTCAAAATTAGGCCTTAATCTTTATTTAAATTTAAAAAAAAGGGTTTTCTTTTTTGTTGTTGCTAACACTTAAAAAAAAACAGAGGAGAATTTTCTCATTCTCAGTTCAAGACATGAACTGCTCTTTATTTTATTTTCTAAAAATTTTCCGATTTATCTATACATCCATTCAACCAAAAAACGTCCACTGCTGGATATAGGTCTCCCCCAAAGATCCCCACAATGACCGGTTTTCGCCATCCGCATCCAGCGGACTCCTGCAACCTTCACCAGGTCGTCGGTCTATCTTGTCTGGTCTAGCCTACCCTTTAATACGCGGCAGCCATTCGAGAACCCGTTGACCTCATTGGGCTCCGGTTTTACGAGCATTATCACATAAGTTTGACAATTCTTCGGGCAATATCGGTAACTTAGGTACTTCTGCGCATCACCTCATTACTGATTCGATCACGCCGTGAAACTCTGAGCATAGACCCCTCCATTGTCCTATGGGTAACTTTGAGCTTTCTAGTGTGTCGTGTATATTAAATATAAACTTCTTTTCTTAAAGCTTTTTAAAGATCATGATAGCTTAGTGATCGGTTGTCAGACACTGCACCAATCGATGTTTGTTCGAATCTCTTAAATTAGCCTGAACGTTTATCTAAGAATAGAGTCGAAACTATGACATAGTGGTAATTTGTTATGAACACCTAGTTACCTAGCACTATATGAAACTCCATTAGGCTTATAGTGCTAACACCACGAACGTCACTTTATTTGTTTAACAATATCTATTGAGTGATCATACGCTAAATCTAAATAATCTAAAAAGGAAACACCTCTATATTTATTTCCATATTTTTTTTTTTAGTGTTCCCGCCATTTTCCCTCTGGCATGACCAGAGACCTTTTTATTTTATTACAATTGTTTTATTGTGATCTTTTGTTATTCTTTTATAGCGTGTTCTCTTGCTTTTGCCTTTTCTTTTGCAATTTTTGTTCTTTATTTATTTCATCTATATCCAATCACATGTCATGTCTATATTTAGTTACATCTAGCAACAATATACATAGTCTTCCCAATTTGTACTACACGGCAGTGTCAAAATCTTATAATATCGCTTAAATCTAACAATAGAATTAAAATTAAATAATTAAATCAATCAGTTAAACTTAAAATTAAAGATAAAATTTTCAATAATTTAAAATAATAAATTTAGTAATTAAATGAGATTAAATTTAATTTAATTTCAAATATATAAATCACAATAAAATAATAAATTTAATAAAGTTAGAGTCTGGGTCTCAATTGTGAATTAAAATTAAAATTAAGTCAAAATCAAAATTGAAATAAAGTGTAAATTAAAAAGTAATTGTAAAATTAAATTGTTATTAGGGCTAGTCAAGTATAATATCAAAACAATAAAGACCATCAGTGTCTACAACAAACATTATGATTAGTTATTGATAACGATATTTTCGTGTTAGTTTATAAACTATACTAACATAAGAAATAAATTAATACAGTCAGTATTAATGTAGTAAATTTCGATTTAAAACAAAACACAACAACACAAAATATTTCAACAAACGTACGTACATAACGCTACGTATGTAACGAATCACATTAATGGTTGATAGGATATCGTACGTCGCAATCGTTCACGTGAGTTACGCCTTCAGTACATTACGGTCAAGGTGATTAAAAAAATTAATTACTCTAATAATTATCCTTTAAATTATTGTTATACCAATAACGGAAGTTAGTCGTAAATAAATTACATGTTTAAATAGAAACATTGTATTCAAAATTTACATACAAATATGTATAACTTCTGTCTGTGTATGTGACTAAACTCCTCCTAAACGGCTGAACAGATTTTAATGAATTTTTTTGTGTCTATTCCTGAGGATTCGAGAATGGTTTACATTCAAAATTTAATCCAATATATTTTTTTATATGAGAAACGCGAACGATGTCGCGGGCATAGCCAGTATTGTAGAAAACTTGGGTGTAGGTATTTTCATGATGGACGGCATACGTACAATAATTACAACAGCTCTAGATGGTCGCTTTAACTCGCTAAGAATTAGAGATTATTTTTATTTTCTCCCAGCATTAATGGTGCTACAGCATTTTCTAAAGCCCGTGTGTCTCTATTTACCATTCTGCAGTTAAAAATCTATACCGAAGCGTCCATACTTAGGTGTATTCCACCACCATTATTTGACAGAAAGTACCTCTAGGTTTAGCGTTTGTACCACTTTTGACCATATCGTCACTTAGCAGCTACAGAGATGGAAAAAATGAAGACGGTATAATTTTTTTTTCAATATGTATGTTAGGAGAAAATTCTTTAAGCAGATGTTAGAGAAACTTGAACGTCTTTATGTTTTTTTTTTTAATTTGATTACCAATAAAACATATAACAAAAAATATACATCTATATAATGCCACTTAAATCTTCAAGGATTGTCTGTGGCACTTAAAATGAAAAATTCGGTTACGAATAAATAAGGGTTTTTACAAACAGGATAAGTAAAGTTTTTTTAAACATAATTTTTCATATTAATCTTGTCTATTTTCTTCTGTAGGTTTGTGTTAAGTTTTTTTTCCATCGTCGTGTATTAGTGACTAAAATTAAAATAACTTTGCCCTTCTGATTTTATTTCAGTTCAGCGTTATCATGCGTCTATTGAAATAACTTAGTAAGCATCTAAAGGCTTTATCTGTTACAATTGATCATAAAAGGGTTTAGACAGACAACAAATCCTTTCTCCTTGAATGTCGCTACTGTCCTCGACTAGAACTGTATTTATTAGTATTATCAAAAAAATCAGTATCTCAAAGGCGTATAAAAATATAGGGAACTGAACAAAAATTATTTTAGTCGAAACTTGTTATGTTTATTTATAATCAAGGTAATTTTTTTAATACAATGTACTCTTTGTGATATTTTAATTATATAACATAACATAAGCTCACGCCTGTTATCCCCGAAGGGTTAGGTAGAGGTGAAGTAGCGAACTACACCACCCACATTCCGCCGAGCTTAGTTCCGTCCCAGATGTGACAGGGGGCGAGCCTGTCGCCATATCGGGCACAAATTCCAAACTCCGGGATGATGTTGAGTAGAAAAATCCAACACCACTTGACCCGACCCGGGGATCGAACCCGAGACCTAAGAACGGCAGTCGCACCGTAATACAACTGCGCCACCGAGGCAATTTATTTAGGCGCTTTAATTTAAACGAAACTAAATATTCGCAATAGCTAATCTTATTTTTTCTTTCAAATATGTACCATTTCATTCATGATTATATTTAAATTTTCGTTCAATTCATTTACACGTATAATTTTTAATTTTTCATCAGCACCTGATGTCTGGATGGTGGGCAGATTACAGCCTCTCGTGCCAGCCAGTCGACTACAGTGACAGTGATAAAGCAAAGAGGGTAAGTTTTTTTTTATCTAACCCTTAATCTATCTAATAAACAAAATTGAAGTGTCTGTTTGTAATGTCAAATTCATTTTTTTCTACTAAATAGATATGAATGTATATATCCCATTATATTACCCATATTTTATGTGAGCCAATAAATACATAGACACATACTCATTCATACATACAAACACATGCACACACAACATCACAATACAAGAAAAGGGCGCTAAATTAAGCATTTCTGTATTTATAAGAATAAAATTTTTGAGTAAGAGATTCTTCTGTATATTGGAAAGGCACTGACACCTGAGACACAGGCTAAAAAGCCTAGTTCAGGTGACAGGGCCTAACCTTATTTATTTGTCAAAATATTTTTGGGAAATAATAATAATTATTTTTTATATTATAACAAATATAATTACAATACTGTCTGTTTGTAATGGGTAATCTCCGGAACGGCTTTACCGATTTTAAAGGGACATCTTTGGTAGATAACTGATGTTAGTTCGGGTAACTTAGGATATTTTTACTTTTACATTTAATTTTCGAAAATAATTAGGATTCCGCGTAAAATAATTAAACTCATAAAAAAATGAATAAAATCCGTTTAATGGGCACAGTTTTACGGGCAACTGTTATAATTTATGACAAATATTTTTACTTTATCTTAGTACAAATTTTTTTTGGAAAGTAATTAGGGTTCCGTTTAAAAAAATTAAAAGGCAGTAAAGAATATATAAAAAGCGGACGCAGCCGCTGACATACAGCTAGTCTTCTATTATAATCTGAACCAGATGTACTCAACTAAAGAGTACACCTATACACCAACATATTTCCAACTTTAGGACGGAATTATAATCCACTGGATTAGTACTAGAAGACGCTTTACCACGACCCCACTACTTTACAATCATTATTTCTTACATTTGAATCTTATGCATTAAGCTTCTATGAATCAACAATTATGGTTTGAATGCTCATTGTAATCCCCATTAATATGTAAATACCAACAAATCAGACAGTGAAGGTAGATATTTTACCTTAATATTCCTGTTTGTACATTGGTAAATACTAAAAGGCCAACATTTTGATATTCAAAAAATAGCAAGAGTCATACATCCATCCATTGAACTGAAAGACGTCCGCTACTGGGTATAGATCTCCCCCAAATATCTCACGAGGACTGGTCTTGCACCATCCGTATCCAGCGGATTCCCGCGACCAGGTCGTCGGTCCACCTTGCGTGGGGCCTACCCATGCTACGAGTAGCACGCACGCTAATGGCAAGAGTACGATGATTAACTCTCCGTTATTAAAACATTTACGAAATCGTTCCCATCATATTCATAATTTACCTGACCTTTTATTTGAATATATTTCGTAAACATCAATTTAATATTGCAACCGCATTTGTTTGTGGAATATGATCAAAATTGCGACTGGCGATTAATATATTTGTTAGACGTGGCAGCGTCTACGCTTCCATTTATATTTTACAATCGTTTACTTGTATTACGTCACAAAAAGATTTGCTGGTTTATTGAAATTATTGTAGAAAATGGAATAGTGGTCAATTTTCTGACATAATTTTTCCATATGATTTAAAAAAGATGATATAAATCTGTTCAACGATTCTAAAGTTCGACCGACTAATGTCCATTAGGCAGACAGAGTTTTGAAACATCTTTAGTTGCGTTAAGCGATTCTCAGTAGGCGAAAAAGTTATAGATTCACGTTACCAATGATATGACGTCAACAGTCAACATGCTACAGTATTATAAGCACAAAATGGCGTTTAAGTGCTGGCACTCAGAGATAAATAATAAAATGTATACTTACGCAGCCTATCGTATGTTTTGATAATGAATAAAATATATGAAAACGTACATAATTATTGCTCGGAAATACAATAGATGTAAAACCAGACAAATTCTTATTAGTAAAATGTTTGGTTGTATTAATAATTTCAATGAACAAATAATTATGAAATTTCAAAATAAAAACATTTTTTCCAAAGTTTCCAGTGTTCTCTTATGTCGGCAGTACTCGTGGCTGTCTTATTTTTTTTTACCATATACCTTGACATTAAGTGAAGATATGATAAGAAATGGTAAAATCTAAAGTCTAAACATATGACTGAATTTGAATTACGGTTTTTTATAATGTACAGATTTAATATTTAACCCTAAACTAACCCTACAATAAATGACTATGTCACCAAAATACTAGAGGAAATGGCTCGCATGCTTTCGAAGCACACAATCGTTTAACGTAATTACTGATTATTACAGTGAAGTTACAAATAAGTTAGGTTATAATTAAGAGAAACTTCATCAAAACAAAACTCATCGACACAAAATCAAAAGCAGTATAATATATAAAAACAAATATGTATAGATATCATTATTCAAATTATATATTGAGATTTGCCGCTTACACAGACAGTATAGTATATAAATGGTAATCACAAAATGTCCGTGATGTTGCAAGGAACTTACGAAATTAATCAAGTCCGTTCGACTAGATTCTTATGGATTGCCGCACCTATAAATACTTAGAACAACTGATAAGTCATATATATGCAATAGAGTAAAATAACTTTTTTTATATTTTTTATTTATAAAGTTCCTATACGCTTTTTGAGAATACAATATTAACAACCTAGAAATATTTCAGTTCTAGGCATAACCTCTTACCAAAAGGAAAGTACACAATTTGATAGGGTATTTTAAATACTGTGATATCTACAGTTCTGTCTTCTTTCAAATTCTGGAAGTATAATGAGAATATTTTCAAGGCTTTTACGGGTGTTTAAATTTACCTTCAGTTGAAGTCTGAAACATTATTTAAAAAAATGCTAAGATTTTTCCTACAGCTTTATTTTATCCTGTTTGTTGAAATTTTTGCTTTTTTAATTTTTTAATTAATATTTATTTATTATATCCAAAATATCGATTTCAATTAATCTATTCGAATTAAATTATGTTATATTAGAGCATGTTAAAAATTACTATATACATTTAAAATTATAATTACAGATCATTTAAAACAGTTCATCTTAACTAAACATCACTTTACTTAAATCTATACCAATAAATAAAATTGAAGTGTTTGTTTGTAATGTCAAAATATTTTACTAAATAGATATGAATGTATATACGATACCTAGAACAAAAATGCAAATTTAAAAATAAAATTTCTTTCTGTACGGACAGACGTTTGTATCGGGTAATCTCCGGAACAGCTGGACCGATATTGATAGGATATTTTTTGGTAGATAGTTGAAGTTTCTTCTCCGGATATTATTATTATTCGAAATGCGAAACTCCGAACTCCAGAACAACTTAGGGTACTTAAAATTTTCGAAACTAATTAGGGTCCCTAGTAAAAAAACCTGAAAAATATTGAATAAGATCAAATTCAATGCACAGGTTTAGTGGCGAGTGCTATTTATGAGAAATATTTTTACTCTATCTTAGTAGTAACATTTTTTAGGAACATAATTAGGGTTCCGCATAACAAAATTAAAACGCAGTGAAGAATATTTGAAACGTGGGCGCAGTCGCGGGGAAACAGCTAGTCTTTAATATATTGATTTATTTATTTTAGATCACTGACTCATTACACGCCTAAAATAATTATATTCTTTCATAATAAAATAATCGTGTCTTTACAATTATAAGAGGACACAATATCCATGGAATTATTGAAAAAGGCTATAAATACAAATAATATTTTGAATATTTTTGTTTAAATATCGAATAATTTTATTAAAATTATACAATCTTATTTAGTAACACTATTAATTTAATTATTTACTTTTAAATTATGCTAAAATTTTATATTAATTCTAGGAGAATCTCCTACTAACATAGATTTAAGTCTTACCACACAGAAAATCGTCTTTGTAGTAAGCACACACAATTATAGAAAAATAAATGGCCGTTTCATCACAACCCGAATCCATGTTCGCAACAAATTTTAACAACTTTAGATTGTCGAGGACGAATCTAACGATTGAAAGTAAACGAAGAAAATGAGAAATGGCTATAACGTTTGATTTCAATCGAAATGTATGAAGCCGTGTTTAAACCGTAATCATTTTAACGTAAACAAACTAACGCATATAAGTTTTGAAACTATTCCATTAAAAAAAATCTTCGGCGAAGAAAGTCAAGCACTTGTGAAATAATGTCTTACACTCGCTGTAATAAATGTTTATATTAACATTTAATTTGCGCACAGTGCTCTCCATGACACTGCAATTTATATGACAGTGTAATAACAGGTGTCATGTCAGACAAGAAATGAGTAAAAAATTCGAAAAAAAAAAAACTGCAGTCTTTTTATGTGATGTCTAACATTAATATCGACTCATTGTTTATATCTGAGTATGTAACATTTGCTATGCGTGCAATTTGTAGATATTCCTTATTATAAAGTACTATAAGTTAGTATAACAAGCTGGTGGTAATTTTTCTGTTATTTAATTCAAAATTACTATCATTACTTATTCAGTAAATTATTTATTATAATTTAATTAATTATAATTACTTTGTAATAGGTACTACTTAAATGTTAAAATAATAATAACTGTATTATAGTAAATGTACTGTTAAGTAATATACAAGAAAGAAAAACAAAACAAAACATGTACTGAAAGTAGGTAAAATAATACATCTATGATTTGAGACAAGAAAATTGCACATATATACCGAATAGGGTCCTTAAAAATCACTTCAGTTGCCCAAGCTAGAAAGGGTGACTATTAATTTAATCTGTTTGACAGTCACTTCTTACTAAGTTAGCGCTGAGAACCTGATAATTTAATTAAATTGTGATACTTCATAAACTCTTCAAACGTTAAGATTTCGTACCAAAGTTGTTTTCGCCATGAATTAATAATTTTACTGGTAAAGATCCAAATAAGTAAACAAAGGAATTGTGGGAAAGCCCATACCGGGACATGAAACTCTGATTACCTTCATCCATACATATTTTCAACTGAAAGACATCCACTGCTGGGCATAGAGCTCCCCTATAGATCTCCACGACGTCCGGCCTTGCGCCACCAGTATCCAGCAAATTCCCGCGACCTTCACCAGGTCGTCGGTTCACCTTGTGGGGAGCCTATCCTCGCTGCGTCTTCCAGTGCGAGAACCCGTTGGCCCCATCGAGCATCGCTTCTACGAGCATTGTAGCCAGCCCATTGCCACTTCCGTTTGCTAATTCTTCGGGCAATGTCGGTTACTTTAGTTCTTCTGCGGATCTCCTGACTTCTCATTATTTTACTTCGATTAATAAAACTTTGACATAAATTTTCAACAATATCAAGTATCATTTTACAATGAAATGGATGAAAACAAATAATTTTGAAAACCTAAAGAAGCTTTCAACAGACTACGGATTCAAAGACATTAAAAATATGAACAGCGTTGACCCTGAAACCAGTCTCCTACTGTGTCAAGGTGAATTTGGAGACAAACTTCTGTGGCACGCTCATAAACACACGACCGAAACGACATAATGTTATTATAACTATAACTATTTCTTTCTCTTTGTTATACGTAAAACTTTATCATATATAAATAACAAAATATAAAAAAAAACCACTACATTTTGTGAGTTTTCGAGTTGATCTTACGACTGTATTTCATTTGTTTCTCTCAAAGTTAATAATGTTAATATATTCGAAATCAAATAACATATAACATTATGTTAATCGGTAGAGTGTACTAGAGCATCTGCAATAACACATTGTTTCCATTAAAACGTTATTAAAATTTTGTTATATTATCTTATTAACGCTTCAGGACCAATTCTTTTTCGAATTACAAAAACTAATAAACTGAAACTAATAAACACTTTAGATAAAATAAAACTTAAGATATAATATTTAGTTTATTTAAATATTTATTTTTCTCTATACTAATGTTATTAGGAGATAGGATTCGTGAAATTATATCTCCTCCTCCTGAACTATTGATCCGATATTCAAGATAATTACTTTTATAGCATACTCCATTATACGTTAATCTATAGTTATAATAAAGGGCTGATGAGGCAAAATGATATGAAAGATATTTAAGAAAAAATACTATGGGCTGCTTTAGAATCGACTACAGAACATATTTCGATAGATTTTTGTCTGTCTATTTATTCATTTGTTCGCCAATCCTGCCACACTGAACAGGGGAAGAACATTGGCTGCAAACTGCCTGAATTCCAAGAAACTAAAGCCGCGGGCACAGCTAGTTTATTATACATCTGTATGAGTATATACTATGTATAATTTTTTTCCTATGTATAATTCCATAAAGTTATTTTTTCTTTATTTTGATTTTTTGTGAATAACATTACCCGGTTTAATATATTATTTCCGCATTTTCTATAGTTAGTTCGCCAATGTAAAATTTTATTAGTACAATATCAGTCAATCATTCCATCATTCATTAAACTATATCTAAAACTATCAGGTACTAGTATTCTATGATAACGATAGTCATCAACAAAACAATATTATAAAATAAAAAATATAATAAGAATATAAAAAAAAATCGATCATTAAAATATATGTATGGAAAAATAATTATTTGGGTAAAAAAAAAACAAAAACTAATTCATACATAATTTATTGAACTATTTACAAAATAGATGTTCGACCTCGAATTTAGCAAAAGATTATTATTACGTCAGGCACCGGTTCAGACCGACACGATACAAACCTGTTACACAACAACGACGACAAATTTACCGTTTTATCTATTTCCATAGGGTCAACGGTATCAAAATTAGCGTTATATGAATAATTATGAACTTTAATAAATCAAATCTCACCTGTTTGTAAATATCCTGCGAAGGTGATCGAGTAAGATCGAATAACATTGGCAGTGAACTTTGCTGTGAACTGACGCGTGGTTTATATACTTACCTTAATATAATCAATGATTATATTTACGTACGTACAAGATACTATATCCCGAATACTTTTTAGTGCCCGAATATATATTTTTAGACATTATAAAAATATTTTTTAACTACATGTCTGTTTATTTATTTGTGGGCTATGTAGATGATTCTTTTTTTACAAATCAAAGATGTATTTTGTGTCTAGATTATACCATTATTTATACTAAAGTATCTAATCCATGGAACAAGTTATGGTGATAATAGCGAGTGAAATAGTCAAAGTAAATAACAACGACGCCTAGAAAAAATAAAATATAAACTATTTAATACAATTATAATATATCAAATTACACAATCGCATACAAGATTTAAAAAAACGAGCCAAAAAATCAAAGTAACTTGTTTATACTAGAATTTTATAGCACTGGCGGCGGCTGCAACAACCTCCCCAGTTGGGGATCGAAGCACGTCTTGAACCGCCACCGAAGTGTGTGCGGGAGCAAAGTTTACCAGCCGTCCCATTCGAACCAACTTCAATAGACCATAATCCATTCCAAACAAAAGTGGAATAGATTTTGTAATAGTTTTTTTTTTTTTTAAAGAAATAGGTTGAGCTAGATATGATCCTGTGGAATTCAATTCATGAAACAATCCAAGTCGAAATTGATAATTTTCTACTAGTTGTGATTTTCAACGGAGTGTCTTAAGAACTTGTCACCAAGTCTGATGCAGCCCTAATCACCGTTCAGGTCAATGAATAACGAATACTAAAAACGTATTAGCCTCTCAAAATACAGCTCTTAAAGTTTTCAAATGAAAAGGGTTAAATTGCAATAATCTATAACCGAAGTTGCGAGGCGAAACTAGTGAGTTCTAATAAGTAAATACTATCTCGTTAATACAGAACCACTATTGTCATGTGAAGCACTTGACCGCTTCCTCCAGCAATGAACTTGCTCGTTGAACGGTTTGCGTGAGGTGAAAGTGCTCTAACGATTGCGTCATTGCATCTGTGTAGCAAGTCGAAAGCGACATGATTACCGTTGGCTTCGGTAATATCTCGCACCCCCTTACTTGAAGGTCTATATTCTGAAAGTTAACTATTACAAAATTCATTTTTTTAATCAGCGATAAATATATTTTGTTCTGTATTATAATTAGAACACAATGTCAATGTCACGCTTAGTTCGGTGACAGCCGCTGACAAAAGAATTACGCGTGGTTCATTGAAGTATTTTTAATTGTTGTTAATTTTTACTAGTACACTGAAACACCACTGAAATAATAAACTCGATTTACGTTTAAAAATATATTTTACTTTTAGAAATTCCATCAATTTGAAACATGTAATACAATCATATATACAATATATATCAAGGTCTTGCGTATCATAATATATTATAGAAAGAATCAAAGATGTTCCTTTCGACTCTTAATTGTTACAGACTTTGTGTAAAATTTGTGCCTGTAATATATTTAAACATTTGTATAACATAGTAAAATGCGTTTTTTAAAATTTAGTATACCGTAAATCATACATATTGTTCAAAAATTGAAACTATTTCTTACTATTACAAATTATATGAAAATTTGACAAATTAAGATGAAGGATATTCAAAAAATGAAATCATTAAAATCATTCCAGATGTTACATCTGTGCTGGGTGTACTACTTCTCCAAGCTATCAGAGTTCGCGGACACAATCTTCTTCGTTCTTAGGAAGAAGAAGAGTCAGATCACATGGCTCCACCTGTACCACCACTCGCTGACGCCGTTCGAGGCGTGGCTCCTTGTGAAATTCATTGGGGGTGAGTCACAATAGAAAGAAAGAATGAAATCTACAAATGAATTAAGAAAGTTTAACTTTTTAATAAGTATATAAATCCGTATAACATGTCTTCCTCTTTTTTAGTCAATTTACCTTTAAAAAAAATTGGTTTCTGAAAGTATCACAAAGTATATTGTAATAAAACAATATATAATACTCATGCAAGAGCTGAGTTATATTTGTAAAAACCCAAAGATAATAATTTTTATTGCAATAAGAAGAAAACCTTGAAAGTTATTTTTAAATTACAGTTACTTTTCCAAATTTGAATTCAAAAATACTTTTATCGGAATATCGTGATTGGTCAGAAAGATATGACTATGCTGTTCATTGGGCTGCAAAAGCTTTGCCACTAGCAGATATTTTAAAGGTCATGACCCAAACAGAACAATACATTTATAAACTTTCTATCTACGGGACAGAGCATCTTGTTAAAACTTTAGTGATTCTTTTAGATATCTGTTAACAGAGATAGAATATATAATTATACTCTTATATGGTTATAAACAGAAATAGCATGATTTTGTAAACAAATGCTTATTTTTCTGTTGATTATTTTACCTAAAGAAGAAACTGCAATAAACTGATAACATGCCGGTTGGAATGATTAAATCACATCTATGATTATTAACATTATAATTACATGTTTGTTGTAACTTTCTAGGCGGTCACGGAACATTCTCGAACATTGTAAACAACCTCGTCCACGTGATCATGTACAGCTACTATATGCTAGCGGCGATGGGACCTCAATACCACAAATACCTTTGGTGGAAGAAGCATCTAACAACCTTACAACTAGTAAGTTATGTTCAACTTATTGTACGATGGACAAAGTAGGGATTAGCGTGATAAGGGTACGTTGAAAGAAAGAAAAAAACCTTTATTCACTACTGAGATACAAAATACAGATAGAAAAAAATGCAAATAATTATAATAATGATGAAACAAATGATACCGAAAAAAATACTCATTAGCAGGGTTACTATATGTCACCCGCCAGCGCATCTCATTAGATGAACTCGTTGCGGTGTGGTAAAGGTTTTAGTGACAAAGAAAGAGATGCTTAGGTGCTTTGACAAGGTAAAGAGGATGGATGGAAAAAAAATAACGTAACAAATACATAAAGTGTCACTGGGTAAGTCAGTAAGGGTCGGTTAGAAAGAATCTTGACCAAATCAAAGACATTTTAAAGAAAGGGCCAGATCAAAAATGCCCGTAACCGATAAGCATTTATGAAAACGCTCATATGATTAGACGAAGCGAAAAATATATTTCAGACCAGCCGTGTACACTGCTACACCCGCGTTTCATTTGTTTTAAAAGTGAAAATATTTCTCATACATTCAAACGCACGTAAAACTATGCATTAAATCGGATTTTATTTTATTTTTTTATGTTTTAATTTTATTATGCGAAACCTTAATTATTTTGGAAAATGAAAAGTATCCTAAGTTACGCAGAGTAACTTCAACTATCTACAAAAAAAGTCTTGTCACAATCGGTCCAGCCGTTCTGGAGATTACTCGATACAAACCAAAATTTTAAAAATTGTATTTTTTAGTATAGTTATCGTATCGTACTCATATGTATTTAGTTCAAAATTAATATTTTGACATTACAAACAGACACTTCAATTTTATTAATTAGTATAGATGCCCGAGATCTCACCTTATTATTGTCAGGAATGTTGTCATAGGTTACGGTGTAATATGGACATAAACTTTCTATGTGAAATCGTTTTAAATCTCTGTATCCGTGCTTAGGCTTCACAATGAATGAGAGATGCATGAGGTAACTTGCACGTCATTCAAACAAATTACACGATGTTTTGCTTATTGGGTGAATAGGTTAAACTTAGTTGTTAGTGATTAGAAGAAATAATCCCTTTTTTACTAACTTTCATCGTTTTATTTATTTTAATTAAAGATTTATCATATAGAATAGTTTCAAGTATGTGGATGCAATGTATCAAAAATAACGAACAAGGTGGATGGACGACATTGTGAAGGTCGCGGGAATCCGTCGAATGGGGCAGACCTATGTCCATTGGCGATCGGTTGAATAGAATGGGATATTAGATAAATGACCAAGTTTTATTTTATGAAGCAACTAGCCATGTACCCGCGGCTCCGCTTACTTATACAGACGGATAAACAAATGTAAGAAGGAACATCATAATGGTCGTTTTTGTAAAGTTTATTTATATTCAACCAATCTGATTACTTTTTCTATAAAATTATACATGTCATTTAACGTAACAAAATATACTAAAACCTGACCAGGTAATATATAAACGATTTAAAAAAAAAGAATCATGTACATCGGTACAGTGGTTCTAGTGTTAGAAGCAACTAACGGACAGATAGATACTGCCTTTTAAATAGTGTAAGGATGACACTATAATTTCCTATGAATATCTTTTGAATGTTTTTATAATTATACTTTGATATTTACTATATAAGAAATGATTTTTACGATTCCTCCGTTTTATATCAGCCTTTTTTTTCCTAATCTAGATCAGATTGCTGTATCAGATTTTTTTTTCTTTTTTGCACGTCATATAATTAGCCTTTGCCAATATAAAATACTTTAGTGTTTATACTGCTGCCCTGAATTTGTTTTTGGATTTTAAATTTTGAGTTTAATTTTGAATTCAGTTTTAACTTTTAACTTAAATTGAATCTATATGAATTGATTTTATTTGTAACTTAGTTTTTAATTTTGACTTTAAATGGATTTAAGTATTTTAATTATATGAATTGATTAATTGTTTAAATTGTTGATATGACTACTATAACCATAAGACTGAACTTTATTTTATTAATTTAGACGAACAGACTGTATTGTTAGATTTAAGAGAAATAAAAAGTTTTATAAAAAGAAAACATAAGCAAAAGAACATGCTATAAAAAAACGAAAAAACAATAAAAGATCACAAATAAAAGGACAGTAATAGCAAGGTCTCTGGTCATGCCAGAAGAAAAAATTGGCGGGGACAATAAAAAAAAATAAAAAAAATACTGTATTCTTAGCAGAGAACTGTAGAAGGAACTCACCGATGATTCCAACCATGATGCGATGTTAAAACACTGTAACCTTACACGCTCTACTTATTTGTTACTTAATTACAAAACGATGTTCACAAGTATTTCACAACGAAACCACAGATTACATAATTTCAATTGTGTACCGTTTTACTTAATTATTACAATCTTTTTTAATCTATCCTTAAGTTTATAAGACATTTGGTTAATATATTATTATTCACCTATATGAATCCGTCAAGTACAAGTTACAATATTATTTAATTGACCATTCTAATAGCTTGAATTTTATGTAATTACCAACTTCTGTTCGTGTAGACTTTAAAATTTAATCAAGAAAAAAGCATCGGTAAAGAACTTTTGAGAGTTGTGATTTTAATTTTTTATAAATATAGATATAATTTGATTCTCCTGATTAATGAAGAATATATAACGTTTATAGAAAAAGGTATATTGTGCCTACTACCTACACAGTGGACGTCTATGTAGGGAGATATGTGTAGGATTACTGAATGCTACTGTAAACTTCATCGCGATGAAGTGAATTCCATTACTATAGAGGATCAAACATAACCACTTTAAAATGGACACTGAATCCTAGCATTACGGCAATCGTAGCAAGATCTTGCTCAATAAAAAAATTACATTATGATATTTTAATTTTTTTTTATAATAGAACACGTATTGTAATTTTAAAAGTAACATATTAAACTCGGCTTGGGCAGTTTTTAATGAGTCAATATGGTGTAAATAGATGCACCTTGCAACCTATCAGGAGCCAAAGATTCCCCCACTGACACATTGTTGAAAGACATAGAAGACCAGAGCGCCAATTAAGCCAAACCAAGAATTATCCTAAAAAAAATTTCCAATAAGGAAACTCTAATATTTAACGAACAATTATTTATATCCATTAATTAGTGTTCTCCGTATTAAGAGCATCGTATTATTTTAATGTTTTTATTCATAATGTAAATTCGTTAAACTAAAAAAAAACCTTAAACTTTTTAAAGGTCAAAGTTATATAGTCTATGAACTGTCACTTTCTACCTGTCTTTGTTGCTTGTCTATGTCTTATTGTGTACGTATATATTAACATTGTAATTGTAATTTAATAATAAGCTTGACATGTTTTAATTAATGTAGGTTTAAGATATAGGCTAAGTTTAATAAAGAATAAAGTGAAACAAAAGAAAATTAAGCAAAAGAACACGCTTACATAAAAAACAACAAAAGATCACACACATAAGAGAATGTAGTAATAAGATCCCTGGTTATGCCAGGGGAAAAATTGGCGGGGACTATCTAGAAAAAAAAAGGTCAAAGTTGAGAAATTGATAAAAATATTAATTTTCTCTATCTCAATAAAATAATAAATTATCATCATAAAAAATTATAATTATGAAAGTTTTTTAGAAATTAGGTTAAAGTGTGTATAATAAATTATTATTAATAATATTTATGTATAAAAGTCAAGGGCAGTCACGCTAATTCATGGACCGTGTCGACATCTGTTGCATGTTATTACCATTAAACATTCTAGAATAAGAACTTGTTTATATGGAACTCGAAAGTCTTGGTTTCATTCGTACAAAACTGATGTCAGCGCCCCTAACGGAACGAGAGAAAACTATAATAAACACCATTTACTGGAATCAACCCTTTACTTTTATAAAAACCGTTTGCATAATGGGATTTTCATAAGTATGAAGTGAAGAAGCGATTAACTTTATGTATGCTTATAATAAATCCTATCGAGACGAAATTAAATGTATATTGAAGGTATTTAAGAAAAAATACTATGCGGGGCTACAGAATAGACAACAGAACACATTTGAAAATTTTTAAAATTTTAAAACTGTCTGTCTATCTATTAATTTGTTCACCGTTCACGCAAAAACTACTGAACCGAATTCGACGAAAGTTAGTAATGACATGTATATTGCATCCAAGGGGAGGACATAGGTTGAAAATTGTCTGAATTCCAAGCGGATAAAGCCGCGGCGACAGCAAGTTTTAACCCCAAAACGTACTTGTAAGTTGACTAAAATATGATTTAGTAAACGAGTGAAGTAGATCTAGTCTATTTTTTCGTTAGGATACCTCCCTCCCCGCACCACACGCGTTCCCATCGGTAGGCGTGGCTTATTATTTACACATTTGAACAGGTTAAATTAATTGCAGATAAAATTAAGTAGATCAGTTCGAAACTTAATACGGACGAACAAGCTCTAATTTTATTGGGGACAAACAACATATAATCAATTAACATGATCCGTATATAACTTTTAAAGTAAACAGAAATAGAAAGTATTGTATTAATTACGTTAAAAAACGAACGGAAACCATAACATATTCAACTATTTATAGACTTATAACGACACATAGGTGTAAGATGCAATACTGTTTCTCCTAAACTTCAAACGCATACACAATCGTATTTATTTACGCAACGCTACATACAATAGAAATAGCGTTCAATATAAACCATATAAAATTAATTGACAAAGTCAGGAATAATATGATAAGGGAACGCTGTGGTGTAGTAGAGGATGTGGTGACCAAAATAGAGAAAGGTATGCTTAGTTGGTTTGGACATGTAGAGAGGATGGATGAGAGAAGATTAACGAAATTAATTTATAAGGCGAGGGTGAATGGGCAAGTCGGTAAGGGTCGACCTAGGCGAACGTATCTGGACCAAATCAATCACGTGTTAAATAAAGGCCAGGTAAAAAAGTACTCATAACCGACGAGCATGTATGAAAGCGCTCATGAAATTAGAGGAAGCGAAAGAGGTGTGTCAAGATCGTAGCAAGTGGAAGGGACGTAATCTCTGCCTACCACCACGGGAGAAAGGCGTGATGATATGTATGTATGTAAAATTAATCACTCCATCAAATTACATGAGACATGTTGCTAAAATATGAATCGATTTTAAAATTTACTGAGTCAAGTGCCGGCAGTCAAACGGCCGTGAGGTTTCGACATCCATCGAGCAAAACATCGCGCCGTACCTCGTCACACCACATCCTTTCTCCTTATTACCGACATATATTCCAAGAAATAAAACTTGGATGTTTAAAAATTAGCATAAGATATGCTCATTGATGTATAGTGTATAATAAAAAACTCCCTGTAATATAGACAATAGTTTAGTTGGATTGATTTACCTTAAATTACCTCTTTGTAATGCAATTAGCATTCCCTATAATGGTAATACATTGTCAATAATTCAGTATTAATAATAGTATAAATAAAAAATAGATAGAAACAAACTGAAGATTAAGCAACGATTCACTTTAGCGTATTTTAAAATTTTCTAAGTAATTTTTGTCATATTATTGACTTCTAGATGAAAACAGTTCCTCGAACGTACACTCGAGCGACGAAGAAAATGTCAACATTTCTCGAAAAGAAGAGATAAGATTAATTTATATTAGGATTGGAAACTATTTTTAACTAATCTGTTGCCTTATGACGATTCACATAACTTTCCAGGTCCAATTCTTCATGGTGCTGTTTTCACTCAATAAGCGCATTAGTCTACGACTGTGGTTACCCGAAGTGAGTAATTTTATAATTACATTTTGGAGTAGAGAGTATTTTTGAGAATATTCCATTCATTAACTCGGTGAATATAAAGTTTTGTTCAATTGCAACATTCGTTTTTGATTAATATTTTTTCAAAAAAATTCAAATTATTTTTCCTAATTATTTCCATCCATACTTAAATATTTGCACGTTTCTATTGCTTGCATAGTTGATCACCCGAACCCCCAAACCGCAGAAGGAAGCTCTTAACAAAGAGAGCCTACACCCTTTTTTACGTGGGAAATCCATTTAGGCATTCCCCCTGCCAACTCTAACCTGAGAGTATAATCTCCTGGACTAAAGATGCCAGGGGGGTGAGTGGGTGAAGCGCCGAGAATACCCACTAAAACCCAAAGTACCATCCGCCGACACGAGATTGAGCAACATGCTCTGCGTCGCCCCGGCGGCAGGCCCGACCAAATGGTTCTAGTAGGCGTAATATGTATATCATGCCGGGTCAGGCTTCTCTCTATCTTTCGACTAGGGAAGGAGAGTCTACCCCCAGAAATAATGCGTAAGCAATTTCTATTCTCCTGGCAAATATCTGACCTTAAGTTGAAAATTTGCATCCAATAATTTCTACTTATCACTCTCAAGTTACATTTGAGAGTTATCGTCAATAACATCAGTTGGAAATATGATCTAACAGTTGCTTTTAACGCAATTGTAAAGTATATTGCGGAACATTTCAAATATTTGGAAGGTTTCACAAGAACTATGCTAACTGTAATTTAGTTGCAATACGGTGCTATAGCTATTTTTGTTTTTTTCTTGTCGATATATATTTTTAAATTATTCACGCTCGGAAAAAAATAGACGTTTTTGTTTCTTATTTGATTGATATTACATTGATAATTTCAATGTAATGTTTACGTAATATCAACCAAACCCTTAACAAAGGATTTCTGCAAAAAAAAACACACCTTAGTAAATCAACTACTTTATATTCTCACATCAATTTATTTAATCTTAAGAAATTATTTCCATATATGTTCCGTTTATATACTTACAGAATCATCGCTGCCGGTCTTATCCTCCATTCGGCCATATTTATCATACTCTTCATGAACTTCTACCTCCAAGCTTACAAACAGAAACCAAAAAAAGCCGTAGAGTCTAACAATAATGAAAAAACTCGCCGTCGATGAAAACGCAAAATGCAACAACGGTCACGTGAAAAACGGCGATCTCCTGAATACTGTAATTAAACATGGCGGAGTCCCGAATGGTCACATAAAGAACGGTGAACTAACCAATGGTCACATTCAAAACGGTGATGTAAATATAAGACAAAATGGACATGCCTGCAATGGATTTATCAAAAACGGTATAGTAAACGGTTTCGTCAAGAACGGTTACACGAACGGTAGGATACCACATGATGACACAGATAAAGAAAAAGTGCAATAGCCTATACTTAATAAGTGCCTTAATTTGTATAATATTCGGAATTGAGAGTTTTGGGAATCCTTTTGAAAAACGTTGTACCTACTCCTGATATTGATCATAAACCTACGAAAACTGAGGAACGAAAGCTAACAACAGGATCAGCTATAAATGATGGCTTAGGGTATCTCTCTGCAATAATTTTATTCAGGATCATTAGAGGGAATAGGAAACATATAAGGTTTGTCACCATTTCCAATTCTCTCAATTACTTTTCGAACAGATTTAGCTTTATATAAGCTGTCGTTCCACTGCGAGCTATGGTTAACTAAGAATATGATTAGAATTAAATAATATGTCGACCGAATGTAACGGCGTTGACGTCTTAGTACTGAATCTTTCCTTAGGATTTATTTTTTATTTTATTTTAACAGATGAATTGTTTTTAGTTAAACTACCTCATGTTTTTCTTTTATTATTTATTTTACTACACTCTCTTCAAGTCATAAGTACCCATCTACTTAAATGAATTTTGAGATATGAGTTCAAATTGAAATTGTAAAATATTTCTCTAATTACCCAGTTTTTTTGTTGTCATTTGATCAAATATCGCTGTGTACATAAACTATAGCATAGCTCTTGTGGTTATAAAATTAGTAATTGTTTGCGTATTCTAAATATGCATTCGTAGGATCTGTTAAATAAAATTGTAAGAATTAATATCCGTCCGTTCTAAGCTTTACTTAACTTGTAAGTATCAATTAATATTTAGTTCTAAATATTGTATTGTTAAAGTATATTCTTCAAAAGGGATTTTCGAACAATTTTTATCGTCATAATCCTGTGACGATAAAAAAAAATTGTCAAAATATCTAATCATAATGTATTTCTATTATTATTCTTTATTAATTCTCGATACGAGGGAAGGTTTTCAATGATTTCAAATCTGAGTTAAGAAAACTTTGTACATCAGAATTTTAGGGAATGGAAATTGTCATAGCCTACTATATATAATCTTAATAATCTATTTCAAGAAAATGCTTGATAATTAATATATTACTTTTATACAATTTTGTAAATTTGCTTTCCATTTTAACTAATTCTGTGTAAATACTGTAAAGGATTTTATACTGCCTACCATAATATCATATTGCACACAGGTTATAAATTTTTGACAATTAAATTAATAATTTACTTATTTTAACGGATCTTATAATAACTTAATATCTTATTTAAATTTAACCTAATCCGCTGTTACGTGATGAATTAAAAAGAGAATTTTTGACACGGTTTTAGTAATCCTTATTTTTAATTCATAACTTACAGTGAAATCTAAGAACTCTATATTATGTTAATTTGGCATTTTGCATGTTATAGCTTGTTTATTGTGCGGAAGAAGGTAACCTCTAACAAAAGGGCACCATTTTATTACAGTGTTGTATTAAAACTGTCCGTTATGGAAGAGTTGACTCCTTGGTATAACATCTTTGCCTTTTCCTTAAAAAGAAAGAAAAAGAATACATTTTTTAAAAATAAAAAGCATTAAGAACTTTCCCTTTATAGAATATACATTTCTACGAATAAAATTGAGATTATTATTAGTTAATATGTAACCTAATATATGTGTAAATGTCTAAATATATGTGTAATATGTAATAATGTAAAACATTAATGTCTTTATGTATCATAATTTGATAAAGTGGAAACTTTGTAAATAATTCAATCTCGTTCAATTAAATTAATAGTTAAATAGTAAATGACTCGATCAAAGCAGGCCGTGTAAATATTGATATCGTCCGAAGTGATTTTCTGAATTGATTTTTTTTTATTCATTATGACTAACGCTATTGGCTGGAAAAGGATTAACAGCTTCACCCATGTGAAAGCACTTACCTTAGAAAGTATACGTAAAAAATTATCTTGCAGCTTTGATTTATTGAAAATAATATTTCTCGTCTGATTTATTGATTTATAACAGTTGACTCCTCGACCCGAGCACGTTATCTATACTGAGAATTTATTTTAAATAGCTACATTTTTATATACCCTATTAAATAATATAAAAAAATTCATATCACGGACATAAGACTTCCTTATAAGGCCAAAGTGGATACAATATTTACGAATAATATATATCTAGTTACACTATATACAAGACAAGCTATACAGCCCACAATTTAATATAGTACAGCTCCCAGTGGAAGGAATGGACTTGTGAATCTTATAGAAATTAGTGTAAATGCCGATTTCGTGCATACCAGTCAATATATAAATATATCATACAGTTAGTTTGTACATATATAATATACGTAGGTGTCTTATACAGTTTATAATTTGTTAGTTATAAGTATTACGTAAATAAATTTACAAATAATGGTGTATAAAATATATTCCTTTTTACAAGATATATATTATTATTGAAGTGTAATATATTAAAAAAATTATATTGGAATTTTGTAAATTAATAAAAAAAGGATACTGACATAATCTTTATGGTTTTATTTTTTATCAAATTAAAAATATATATTTTTATGGAAGCTTTTACTAGTGACATCTATTATCTTTATTTTGCACTAACTGCGGGATTTGAAATATAACGTTACGAATGAAAGTTCATCAACTTATAGAATTGTATCTAAAATAATGTAGATGTCGTTGTATTATCTATACTAATAAATAACATTGTAGCCTGTTTGTAATATGATTTTTTTTTTACAATATAGATATGAATGTATATACGATACCTATAGCAAAAATACAATATTGTACATTTCTGTCTGTCTGTTTGTTCTGGGTAATCTCCGGAACGGCTGGACGGATTTTGACGGGACTTTTTTTGGTACATAGCTGAAGTTACTCCGGGTAACTTAGGACACTTTTAATTATCAACAATAATTAGAGTTCCGAGTAAAAAAATTAAAATTCATAAAATTTGAATAAAATCCGCTTGAATTTACGACAAATATTTTTACTTTATCTTAGTAAAAGAATTATTATGGTTCCGTATTAAAAAAAAATTAAAACGCAGTGAAGAATATATGAAAAGCGGGTGCACAGCTAATTTAGTAAAAAATATTTTTGACATTACAAACAGACACTTCAATTTTATTGATTAGTATAGAAGTATAGATTACCAGTAATCAGTTTTAATACATTTTTATTATCTCGTCTGTTAGATTCTCAATAGGATGTACTAATTGAAAAAGAACCTATGAATTTTAACGGTGTGCTAATAACTTCTAAAACCCTCAGTAATCCTTAATTGTAGCCCTGCGAAATGACCATAAACTACGTTTCCGAATGCTTTTTCTTCCCCTTCTTCTAATTTGTTGGCCCTAACATCGAAACCATTCCTATCCAACGAGATATGACCCTTTTTTAAATATTTCGAGGGGGATGCATTTACGCACTAGATGTCCAGCCTAACCCAAAGGGACGTACCACCGGGAAAGGCTGAATCCGGGGGTGTGTGACATGAGTTGTGACCCTAACATTTATACAGCATTTCAAATGAAAGAAATTAATGTCGGGATCTTAAAATAATGGTTAAATTACAACTATGAAATGAGAAAGGTAGACACAAGATCAAAGCGTACCATTCTGTCAGCTTTTTTAAATTTAAATGATTGACTGGAGAGATAGAGATGGCTCTGGTGTCACTGATATCATGCGCGTTTCGTTCTGCACTGGTTATCTTTTATTCACGAAATTACAAAACACATTTTTTCTCCCCTTCATTTTTGTTTATTACCAGAGTGTTTAATTTTTTTATACTCTTTAATCATATGAACCGAAATTTATTCATTGTCATATTTATTTTATTTAAAACTGGAAATTTAGCTAGCATTACAAGCTTTGTGAAAAATTTATAAATTGAAATATATTTGTAAATGTATGTATTAATAAGTATTTTAAATGTTTGTATATTTATCAATAAGTGTTAAACAGACACGTTATATTTACAAATTCTGAGATAATCGATAAGCGTGTAACGGAACGTAAACCCTTCACCGGCCGGGACGAATACCCTAGCCCGGGGTACATTCGTTTAGTCGAGTGCGCGCTGTGGACGCGCACGCAATGAGCTGTTGTTATTCGCGCCGCGCCTTACAGAAAAAACAACAAAATAAACCACAATACATAAATCATAACGTGATCGTGTAAATGTGTTCTGTTATTGTGCTGCGACGTGTTTCACAGAATTGTGTTATGTATAGTTAAAAGTGACAACGAGAATGATGCTTTGCGCCCATCGTTTGTCGTGAATAATGATATGAAACAACATTTCGTACGCCGATAAATCGGCTGTAACTGTGCGTTTTAACTCGGTAATGTGTTGTCAACATTAGAATCGTACATTGCTTTATATATTTATTTAATTCCTCCCTTTTTCTATACGTCGAATGGGTAAAAGTGCAATGGAATATGCAAATAAGGTGGTTTCTTTTAACCCGGCAGTTCTGCATCAGAGACTGCAGTGCGATTTGTATTGTGTCAAATTTATCATTATGATTTTTCTGTTTGTTTAAAACTTGGTTGGTTAATAGTTTTATTTAACGTCTAAATTTTTAAAGTACCAAATATTTTGGATTAAGATTCCGGCAAAACACGATAATAATATCAGTGTAATACGATGAAAAATAATAAGAAAACAATAATATTATTCTGGCTAAAATGAATAACGATAAATCGATCAAAAATCACCCGTTGTTATTATTAAAATTTAGTGATAATCAATAAGTAATATAAACCATTGTAACAAAACAACGAAAGGCTAAATCGTTTTTCATTTCCAAATGAATAAAAGCACAAATCACCGTTTTCAATAAACACCATCGAGTTTTCACTCCACAATAGTACCGAGTAGTCATTTCCTTTGTGCTAATAGTCTGTTTGCTCGAATTTCCTGCTTTTTCAGTTATTAAACAGTCTGGCTCAGATCTAGATTTAAAATCTTCGTCGATCTTTCGATTAATTTAAAAGAGTTTGATAAAGTTCGTTTTTGTTATGTTTTCACAAATTAAAGTAGCAAAAGTGAAAATTTATTGAATTGTATTTTTTTATAATTTAAGAATCCACTTTGAATTATTTATTACAGAATTTATTATTAATTTTAATCCTAATGTGGCATAGAATTTAGTATATAATGAAATATTTACGTATAGCCATACATATTTAAACAACTCATGTAATTTTTTTACATTAATGAATTGCATATCTAATTTCGATAAATTCAAATACCCGTGTTATGTTACTTTTACCAAAAAATGGTACTCTTTGATTCGTTGAAAATAATCAATTAGTATCAATTCTATATAAACATTTTAAAATTCTTTCATAATGAAATTATTTAAAACGAACGACAATAAATTATTTACTACTAATAAAAAAATAATCCTCAGAGAAAAACCAATACGTCTGCAGAGTCTCGGACGCCAAATAGAATAGAGAGAAAAAAAACCTACGAACCCAACAGAAATAAGAACAAGAAAACTGTACAGTCTACGACTTATTTCTTGTGTGCTCCGGAAGTTATCAGCGTTTCGACCGGTTCCAGAGACTAAGTACCTACAACAATAAATCCGGTTTTTTTTTCGGGACTGTTCATTTGGATCTTGTGAAATGTAGATTATCTTTTATAGAGATGAATTATCGATGGTTGTGGCGCGTCCCGTATTTTATTGCTACGTCTGAAGATTTTATCGAATGCACCGTATTTTACCATCGTAGATTTCGTGTCGAGATTTGAAACAAGATCCCTTGTTTGGTTTAAAATAATTCCGTATATAGTATTTACTATTTAAGAAATAAAATGGAGACTTGTCTTCGTTTTACGATAATTGTTGGGAATATAATTATTTTGGACGCTTTCCGTATCGTGATGTCTCTGTAGAATTAATTACAAAACAATCAAAGTCCTTTAACAAGAGTTGAGCCGAGTCGAAAGAACGTAATCTGTTGACAGAGAAAATAGTAAGGTTAAATCAACTAATACGTCGAGTTTATATCCCTATTGGTTTATATACCTTCTAGACAATAATTTTGTTCGTTTAAAGATTCTGGTGAATTTCTTATGTAGAAATATCAATCGCCGTGTCGTATAGCATACGCTGTTCTTGCTGATGTACATCACGTTTTAGGAAATGTGCTTTTAATAATAATATTAGGAGAGATCTTACTGATAAATCTATGTTAAACAAATTAAATATAGAAATGTTCCATAGCATTACAGTAAATCCTATGAATAAGTGCTAAAATGCTATTGAAGTAAATTCAATCTAAGATAATGTAGGTCTAAAAAGCTTTACTTTTAGTAGCATTATATTATGATGGTGCTGGGATGACTTATCAAAAGCTCCTTAACAAAAAAATGGTTGAAAATGAAATTGCCTAACAACCTACAATGAAACCTGTATTCTTTTTGTAAATATATTCAAATAATCAATAATGACAATCAAATAGTATTTAATAATAATAAAAACAAAATTAAGTAGTTAAGTTGAAAGATAACAAAATAATTATATTTCACCACAATCTAAAACCCTCTGCCTCCCTGTCACCCAGTCGACGCCTGGACTTTCAGTTCCAATCTTTTATGGATGAGATCAAATCATACAGCCAACAATGTTACTGTTTTGTGACGGTGATATTAACACTTGCGAGATTCTTAGCTTTTTCGCGTCAACTTTGAAACTTTTACGGCTTTGACCGATTCAAACTATATAAAATAATAAATCCTATGTATCTGTGGAAGCTTTAATAAGTAATGCCAAAAATGAAGAAGAAACGGAACAAAATAGAAAATTGAAAAACAAAACCTTCTTGTTTCAATTAAGCTTCGAAGTTAGATCACTTATCTCCAAAGTCGAAGGTTTGATTTTGTTTTTTAATCTGACTTACGCTGTTGACCGGAATGGCCTTTACAGCTTCACCGAACTTTGAGGCGAGCGCTTACGACGCTCAGCCTAGGAATGGTAGCCAGAAGAAGGGCACCAAAATGGCATGTTTCTCGGCTTGAGCTGCTACCCGTGATGAAAATTCTGCGGAATTTGTCCTAGCTAACCGAACGGTTAGTAAACCTGTAAAATAATTAAGGTCCCTTATAGAATAAAGGTTTAATGTGTATACCAACGACCCTATTAAAATTCTTAAACGATTTTACCAATGCATATTCATACAATTTTGAAAAGCTATTTGCCTGTTTTCCTAGTGTCACCGATATAGCAGTATGCTATTAAAATATTAGCTCTAAAAAAATAAGGGTTTTTTTTTTTTTTTAATACCTTGAAAAAGTATACAATATGAAAGAGATACAAATAAATTCTTCAATTATATTGTAAATAACAAACCCTATTTAGTCCCAAACAGGTGTTCGTTCATGCGAAAAAGTGGGCCCCCGGCTGGTTGACACTACGTTCGTGATTGACACTTTGACATATGCGTATATTTATAGTTCTGGTAAACTCGCTCCTTGTTTATTTGAAATAAGAATCATTATGTAACAATATATTACAGCGAAAAAGCACAAGACCAATTTCTAAATAAATATGGCTAACGTAAAAAGCTGTCATGATATGTGTGCATACTGTCAGTGTATTCGGGTATCTGTTGCCGTATATCGTTTTATTTTTTGAGTTAATTGAAATGTTAGATTATGTGATATACTGTATATTTTATACTATTAATATTCTTGCAGAGTCATGGGCAAAAATGATGTCTAGATTCATACTTTATCGTTAGGAGGACATTATCTAGCTATGAGATATTTGTGAACTGATATTATTTTGATGAGTGTTTTTCAAATGAATATAGGCATAGTATCGCAATTAAACGTATAGTATTATAAAATAACAAGTAGAGCTTTACAGCAAATACAGCAGAACTTTAAACCAATTCTTTAAAAATTAACACATTTAAAAATGCAATATAACACTTCATGAAGCTTTAATTCGCCATTATAATCAACATTTCAAGATGACAATTTTCAATAAGATGATAAAATCATTATGTATAAATTCGTTCTACATATAGAAAATGTATGTACCTAAAAAAACTACACCCTAGTAGCCGACCATACACAATGAATCTGGCGGATAAGACGATAATAAGAATAGCCAGACCGCATCTAATGTTTCTATACAATCCGACTCAGAATTCATTAGCTAAAGTTCGATTGGGAGTTTTATTCATGGCTTAATTAATCCGGTTTAATCCCTGGCAATATATAAAAGTGATTTCTTTTACTTGCGAAACTAGGGATTGATCTTGTTAATAACGAAAAGTAGGGTTGTCATCCTTAGCATATTTTACTACAC
The DNA here is from genome assembly GCA_014132275.2 of Samia ricini. NCBI lineage: Eukaryota > Metazoa > Arthropoda > Insecta > Lepidoptera > Saturniidae > Samia > Samia ricini. Next base: position 2,465,552 of record AP028170.1, read on the forward strand.
TGAAATAACAAAAATGCAAATCTGTAAAAGTTTTTGTAAAATAGTAGAGATTAGAATTTACTATGTCAACCAAGACAAGAACATCCATTAAATGTACTTAATCGTCCAACTTTTTATGTACTGATTACTAATTGACCTCAATTTATTAAAGTGCAAGTTTTATGAAAGTAATGAAGGGGATCACAATACAAAAAAAAAGTGTAGTCATAAATGACCTTAAACTGTCTATGGAGAAAGATCCATATTAATAGTACCAGCGTTCAGTGTTTGCTTTTGTTTTCTTTTAGTATAGAAGTCAGATTAGCTACAGTCTACATTGGTGATTACTTCACAAGGTAAAAATTTGGTATTTAAATTTTTATCTTTTGTACCTTTGGAATTCATAACATCGTCAATGAATACCTTAATTTGAGACTCATAAATTACTTTTAGTTTAACAGTGATACGTGATGGTACGTACAAAGTAAGTTATCCACTTGGCACAAATCCAAATCGAGAGATATTTTAAAGTTTGATATTTTAGATAACATCGAATATGTCGTATATAGTCTTAACTTAAGTGATAAATCAAATAGACGAGATTCCCAGTCAAGTGAGCAGTGAAAACCGTCAAGGTTTATCGAACAATAACAAATCACCCAATCACCTAAGTTTGGTAACGATAACACAGATCCTACGTTAATTGCTAAAATATATTACCACAATAAAATTTATCTGAGACTATAAAAATATAAAAAAGACGCTATAAATAATAGTTAGTTACCGATGGTTTCAACAGAAGGGGCCAGCGAGGAGCTGTTTGGAAAGGTCCCTTGCTAAACAAATAGGACAACAAACACACATATCTACGCATAACCAAATATATTGTTATATATTGCGGTTAAACTAACAATAGATGTTTATCACAATGATATCATCGAAATACTATTACTCGGGTTCTATGAAGGGGTTGCTTTCGACTGAATTTTAACAAACTCGTGATTCATTTGTGACTCAAATTAAGCAGTGTTATACTTATTTTGACAGTATTTCAAATTGTTGATGATTGATTCCAAGTATATTATTAATGTCTGCACACTTTAGTGTTTCCTTTATCAATTATTGTCGTTCATGATGATTGTAAAAGTTCTTGAAATATGATGTAATAGGCTGAATTATTTAGCATCAAACATAATTTGCTATAAACTTACATTCCGTGGATGGTCATCTTTAAAGCACAGTCCAGTTTATCCGTCCTATAAACATTTTGTTGCTTACAAAATTTTATTCCCTCGACTCTCAATATTAAGATATCTTGACACTAATTGTTGCACCAATGCTGCAGTTAATTTCTTGCTTGATAATGATTAAGTGTATGTATTATTTTATGTTCCAACTTTAAGATACTGTTTGTTTTCGTTAATTTACATCTGAGATTTTTGACAACTTCGGTATAATTTAAAACATATATTTGATTAAGTACAGTGTCGTTCATCTTTAACAGCAGTAGAGATAGAAATTTTGTAGTCACACCGTCCAAATACCAGCCAGAAGAAAACAGTAAAGCCTTGATCTTTGCACGTCCGAGATTATTGCACAGATAGGCCATTTACGAAGTTGACTGCTGCCGCCACACCTATTTCTGCCGCAATGCAGGAGCGCTACTTTAATACCTAGCACTAGTAAGTGTTGTAATATTCCGGTAAAGACTATGTTGTTGGTAACATACACGGGCATATTAGTAGGCAGTCCATGTTACTCCTCAGCAGCAATAAACTATTAACTGGCTACACAGATCTGAGATCTTTTTTGAACTTTAATATAAATTACTATTGACTGCAGTTATCACTTAACTTCAAGTTAACTTTATGTTTGTTTAATTTCAAACAAATAAGTATATATAAATTCTGCTAGATAAGTGAATTTATAATTATACATATTTTGGCGAAAACACAATTCCTTGAAGACAGAGCATATTGCAACGGTGTGAAAGGTAATCCCGCATAACACGGGCTTACCACAACTTTTAAATTTATTTTCAATAAATAAGGTTCATACGGAAACCTGGAAGCTCGTGAAATATTCTCTCGTATCATAACTGCATAGTAACAAAGACTATTATATAGTGAAAGATTACAGAACTATAGAGTAATCAGTAGTATTTACAACCGCCAAAACAGTAAGTCCTTCTCATAAATCTTTAAAACCCCAGAAAAATTTAAGAGTTAGTGTATTATTTACATGCTACATATAAATCGGCAATGATAAAACAGACACTTTATATTCATTGTTTGTTAATCGATTTTCTTTTTTTGTTTTATTTTATTTGCTATTGACGAATTTTATTTCCTCAAATTTTTGACACTGAGGATAGGTGCAAAAGTTTTTCCAGTTGGAGGGCGTAGCACGTCTTGTATTGCTTGCGGAAGGTTAATGAATATGAAGTTGGAAGTGGTTTGTAATAATTGATGCTGTTGATGTACCGTTGCATTATTTTTACTCCAGCAGATACATGCTATGATAATAGATACATAGATGATATTACTTTTTACAGTTTCCAAAATACACATTTAATTTTCATTAACACAGAATTTGTAACCAAAAAATCATACCTACGAGAACGAGATCGTCGCTTATCCCGGCATTAAGAATTTATCGCTAATACGAAATAAAGGATTTTTTTTATAATGTTCCACTTAATCTACTATGATGTCTCCAATCCAATTTTCCCATTATTTCTCTCGACCCAATGAGCTTGATTGACGTCCCACCACGACGCGGTCCCAGTTGCGTCTGGTCTGACAGCTGTCACTGACGTGACCCACGCCCCACCCTCTATCCTTCGCCCCAGACCGTAACTCATAAATGGCGACAAATGTGACTCATTCCGCGGATAAGATGACAAAGAAATTTTTATCCCGTTTCGACTATTACGTTTTAACGTTAAATTCGTTACTAAGTTTATTTTTTTTTAAGGTATCGATGTTGCAAAGTTTTCAAGTCATTTTTATACGCTTGCAATATTTATAACGCTTCCACGTTACAGGTCTCTTGTACGTCTAGAAAGAGAATCACTTTAAAGGCATATTCTTTATCTCATATAATTTTAGCGAAATATTCTTTCTATATTATGAAAGGCAGTGTATCTCTGTCTATTTATGTTACCGTACTCTGTTTATAATTCGAGAAAAACAACTGACACACATGATCCTTTTCTTACATCATACATGATGGCTCAGTTTTGAAAAGTGATGGATGGCTTAGTTGGTAGTTTGGTCATAATCCGCATCGATAGATGAACGCACTTATTCAATTCTATTATGAACTTCAGATTTCGGTGAAATAAACCAACAAAACATAATAAGGCGGTAGGGCATTACCTTCCTAGCTTTAAAAAAACTATCGCCAAACATCAAAAGGTGTATTCCCGCAACAACATTTGAGAGCCTGAAAAACACCTATAGTGTTTACCATAGTAAAGCACAACGTAACTTAACATCAGGTGAGATTGTGTTCAAAGCGCTGAGCGTATACAATATTTAATACAGTATGGTACAAATTGTGTAGGAGAAAGTAAGTCAATAAAAAAAAATTACTATCACTACATTCTCTTCCAACGAAATCATTGAATATTTAAAAAAAAAATAATGAATAAGTATGATGAGTAGAATTGCTATGTGCGGAAGAAGCCGTGTGAACCAGAGTTCAGTATGAAAATACAATGGAAATATTTCAGACAACCATTGTAGATGACAATGAGAAATCTTGCAGAGATACCGAACCCTCCCGGGTAGCAAAGTGGGAATATATTAGATTCTCATCAACCCCTTGAGCACTAGCCTAGCGTTTACGCCAACTTTTCATTGTTGTCCTATTGTTTTCCCATTGTCTCATTTTTATGGTTAATCGACATATTAACTAAAATCCCACAGTGTTCCTTCGTTTACCTATATGACCAGACTCCCTATTGGAACTGTTTTCCAGTAAATTATTGTATTTTTTAAAAAACTAAACATAGGGTTCTTACCTCTATACCATAATATATTTTATTTTGTAATATATTACGTAACTTTAATAGCGACAAAAAAAACATTATAATATAGGTAGCTATAACCCAATTATCACACCTACATATACATACATATATGCAAATTAAACACACTAACGTAACACAATATTCACACGCCAATAAAATCGGAAATACATATTATGTTATTTTCCCATCGTATTTCATTTTTATGATGCGTAATATTTTTTTTATGAGACCCTAATTTTTGTAGTTTATAAACATGTCTCGAAGATTACCAACACTGTAAACACAGCTGGATGGTTGTGTGTTTGGTTAACGTTACATAAAAAAACAATACCACAAAGCATCTACTATAAACGCCACCGCCCGACCGAGAACACCTGCTTTATATTCCACAATAAATTAACCGAAAAACTAATGATAAGTACCCAGAACTAAAGGTGCATCGCGAGCCTCTTGCATAAGTAATGACGGTCGACAACATGTTTATGACGTTAGATGTTTCTATCTTTTTTTTTTGTTATTTATTTAAAATAGAAAAACAGTTTATTTACTTATTTGAATGTAGATCAATATGTTATTTCATTTTTATTCATTTTCAAATCCTTACTCTGAATCCATCTATACTAATAAATAAAATTGAAGTGTCTGTTTGTAATATAAAAAATATATATTATACCTATGTGAAAAACAAAATTTTATTTATGTTTCTGTCTGTTTTGTCAGGTAGTCTCCGGAACGGTCGGACAGATTTTGACGGGACTTTTTTTTGTACGAGTAGATATCTGAACTTACTCCGCGTAACTTAGGGTAGATTAACTGTTAAAAAAATAATTTTGTTTTTCATAAATTAGTTACTTAATGAGAGAAATCAAAGTAAATAAAAATAGTGAGCAAAGAATAAAAATTATCACTACACAAAACGATAAAATAGACATGGTAAATTTAAAAAAAACATGTGGTTTTTTAACCAATGATGCAGATCTAAACTACCCATACGCGGGTGAAATCACGAGAATAGACAGCATTTCATCAAGTCGAGTTTCGAACATTGCCTACTCTTTGACTCAAATCCGTCTCGGCATACTAAACTCTTTTTACAAACTCAATAATCGAAAATAAATAACCAGGATTCACTATCAAAGTGACGGCCATTCGCTCTGGCATTGATAGAGCATCAATAGCCATGAAATGGCATAAAATGACCCGAGGCCTTTCTTTGTACGCCGGCGGCCTTACCTGCCCGTTTTAACACAATGTATTTTTTCCCCTCTCCTGGATTGCCTTTCCCTTTATTGAGTGGGTTGCGGTTTTAAAACCAATTATGTTGTAAAGGTGTTTTAAGAGCACATAATAGAACAGAAAATATTTTGAAAGTGGGGAGTGTGTTTTCGATGATTGTAAAAGGTACTTTATATTTTTATCTTTACATATGATAAAAAGAAAAATCTGTCTGTCCAATTGTTGGCCTATAACTCGATATCCATAGAATGGATTGACCACGGCTCTTGGAACCATTATTTCCATCGCTGGAGATCCGCGACCAGCTTTGTACCGATAGACATTCCGTGGTTCCCTCCGACAGCAGCCAAGGACTTCATCCGATCAACAAATTAGAAGCCCCTGTATCCGCCGCCAATATGGCACAGTAACTCTTTAAGCCTTCACACTGCATCCCACACTCCTGCACACTACACGAAGTTACATTGGTTCTATTAGGAATCTTGAGATCCGTGGAATTCCTTAACCAGCAAAGGATACGTTAGGACAAATTCTGTGGAATTGACTGTACTTATTCTGTACTTATTACGTTAGCTTTCCAAGCCTAGTTTCATACCACATTGGGGTCATTATGTTCGTCTACTAACTCTACTCTCCCGGCCGAGTCCCTTAGCGCTCGCCACAAAAGTTCGGTGAAGATATCAATACCCTTCTGTGGTAAACAGCATAATATAGTCATTTCGAAAACAAAAGTAGATTTAAATATATAATTCTTTTTTATATCGTAGTTTTGTTTTGTTACGTTAATCGCCGGAACGGCTGGACCGATTGTGGCAGATAGTATTTTTTATAGATAGCTGAAGTTACTCCGCGTATCTTAGGGTATTTTTGATTTTTGAAACAAAAAATAACGGTTCCGTGTAAAAAATTAAATAAAATCCGATTCAATGCACAGTTTACAAGTGGACAGACAGACAGACAAAAATGTTCAAAATTCGTCTATACATTTATATGTATTTAGTAAAAAAAAAAATATGTTATTTTGAAATTACAAACAGACACTTCAATTTTATTTATTAGTATAGATTTAAAAAGTTTCGTATATAATATCGAATGACTTCGACCATTAGCACTTATTCTTTAAATATTTTTTTTCATGAACAGTTGAGAATTTAAAATATATCAATTTGGTAAAATATACCTACTTAGAAGGAACATAAAATGTAACGATTAAAACAGTAAGTATACCGCGGTAAATAAAAAAAATATATGGATGTTTCTACGCAAAATGTCGAAACTAAATAACGGTCACTATTACGTTGAAAATTTATTATAGTCATATGATTGAACACGACGTGATCGTAATTTCCAGGTCGGTTCCATTCCACGTCTAATAATATTATTACTGTACGGGCAATAAGGTGATCGCGTGTCTAGGGAACCAGTCGTAGGTAGGTCGAAATCCTGACGGCGACCAACTTGACTTCTAATGAACCGTAACAGAGTCGTGATTCCAACGATTAATGATAATAAATTATATAATATACATAACATCGACAAATTATCTGGTTTCGAATATAAATTTCGCAAAAATAAAACAAATTAGGGATCCAATTTTGAAACGAGTAATTCCTAAAAATATATTTTGTGTACAAAATATATATAAGGCAAAGTCACGAGAACACGAAACACGAGAACCGATTCATATGGAAGAAAGACTGAAACATAAATCCGCGATTAAGAAATTACTCATTCAATTGCAGAAAATAAAAATGATAATGCATAAAAGTTATTACGTATTCTATTCGTGTAAATCTGTAATTGGCTGATTATTGTATGTGCTTAGTGCTATATCGTTTTATTGCAGTAGATTTTCCATATAAATAAAAAAAATACTATGAGACGTATATTTATACGTAAAATGACCTCAAAAATGTGCAAAAATTTCACAGATCTTGTTTTCCGCTAGACTCTCGCCTATACTAAACACGGTATTACTAAATGCCTTTGAAAAAAGATGAAATTACAAAATTATAGTAACACACAACAAATTATGTAACATCGTCTGTACTAGAAGTGCATTTCTGAAATGATTTTACGATGCACAGTTGCACAGGCAACTGAAAACAGACAACAAAATTACATGAACTATAAACCGAAGCTTATTTGTATGTTGACAACATTCTTATCAATTTTTTTTTTCGAACAGATTTAACGCTGTTTACCTAAGGAGTTTCTAATTGACTTCTTGACAACAAAACCGAAGAATAATAGTTTAGCTAGTACAAGGGTACCGCAATTATATGAACTTCGACATGTGCTGCTACCTTAGTTAAAAATTTCGCCGAATTTGGCTTAGCTAACTCTAATGTAAATATAAAAGAAAAAGGTATCTTACGCAAGCCATGTACGTTGCATGTAAAGTGCAGCATGATGCAGGTGATGCTAGTACATGCAGTATCACAGTACCGTGATGACCACGTTTATAAGAGCTCCCGTCCAATTAGGCGTCGGTTCTTCTTTCTTCAATTGTTCTCAAAAATTCGCAAAAACACGTAAAAGAGGTGAAGCAGCCGTCCCTCGCTATGGGCATGTAATACGCAGGGAGGAAGATGTTGTAAGAAAAGTATTGGATATTAATGTAGACGGTTATATGGGAAATGGAAGAATAGAAAAGATGGATGGATTGTGTGAAAGAGGTTTAGGAAGGGAGCGAATGCGGAGATGATTGTAAATAGAGAGGAATATATGTAGAACTGACCCCAAATGAAAATGGGATAAGGGTAAGGAGATGATGATGATGACGTAAAAGAAGTCAAATATTATTCTAAATTTTTGCCATGGTATATGTGAAACTACTTCTTGTTGCTATTGCTCTATGCCTTTAAATGATTAGAATGCATTATTTAGCTCGGTCTTACTTTACATTTCTATATTAATACATAGCACAAAATTTGAACTCTACGAACAGTAGTTTGTTACTAAAGCAGGGTTTAAAGGCACTAGGTAATACAAAATCAATTCATAAGCGAAGTTGTTATCCATACGGCACGCTATAATAACGCACGCTCGGCTGAAACGTAAAAGAAATCACAGGCACTTACCGCGATGACTTAAAAGCTTGATTATCGTGACGATCTGCTGCTGCTTTAACGTTTTGATTTATTGAGGTCACCTCACCCGCGGTCTCCGCCCTCCGGCCCTCACCGTCTCCCACCCGACCCCACCCCTCTCGCCCCTCGGAGCACCTGTCCGACCTTGCGCCGAAACTTAATGCCTCGATAACTCTACAAATTAAATTAAAACTGCTAAAAGATTCAATACGGCACCGGTTTATTATAACTTAATTATATTATTAATTATAATGGGAACTAAAAATATTAGGGTATGCCTTAATACTTATTTTTGGCAATATCGATAATGATAATATGGCTATTTCTGATGAATTAAAAAACTTTCGCGTTGTCGAGAATGCTTCGTAATTTAAATAACACAGACATGTCCAGATAATTCGTCATCGTACCAGGTTTATCCTGTGTTTACCTTCACTAGTTGTGATAGAGATATGCTACATTAAAAGCCATCAAGGTACCTCAGTGTCCTTTTAAGAGATCGTGTAGTCGAAACAAGTATTATTTTGCTCTGGCAATACTCTAAGGCCGAATTCAGTCAACTCTGGCCATTAGCAAACGTGGATAACTGAGGCCCTAGGTTTTTTTATGATAATGTAATGAATCACGACTTTTATTAACCTTTCTCTACTTGACAGTTAATTAGAGCATATTAAAAAATACAAAAAGATCGCCTACTTGGGAGTCCCAAACCTCTATTACTTGCCAAAGCAATTTGTGAATTTTGTTTAACACGTATATAGCATGCAATGTATATCTAATATTGACAACTCATCGAGCCATTTCAAATAAATGTTCGTAGGAAACCAACATAATATTCATAAAGTTATGACATAACAATATTTACTATCTTTAAAACCATTAATAGTTGTGAACCAATGCTAGTTATTAAAGTTCGGATAATAGACAAGGCATGGCTCGACCCTGCGCGGTCCGTTACCGGCCGACGGCGCGGCATTTCCACAACCAGCCGGAGTTGCAGAGAGGCGGATTCGGCCTCATGCTCAGGTGGATACTCTTCGTCTGGCTGGCTAGCTGCGGCCCGCTCGGGAACACCGTAAAACAAGACGGTAAGTTTATTTCAAAATTCTAATTAGTTACATCTAATACAAATTGTTTCGAATAATAAAATTTTTATATAAATAGTAACCAATTATTTTTATAAAGTTTATTCTTAGAACTTATCTGTAATAAGAACTTTTTTTTTCTTAATGGCAACCTTGTACCTACAAGTGGTGTAGGTGGCTTCACGGAATCCTCAGATTCATTGAAGAATTGAACCAAAGTATTTCGAAGCTTTAAATCATCTATAAAGTCTATTATTTGTTTTAATTGAAAGCGAATGCATAGATTATTGTAGCAATTAATTTTTTGTATTTTAATTCGAACGTTTTTGAGCGCAGAACCATAATTTATGTATAGCAACGTCAACGTAGGTCAAAGATTCTAAATTTATTTCACGCTTGTATTTCGCCTCACTTATACGTTGTTATGTATTACAAAAATACTTATTTCCCGCGACTCTGTTTACTTGAATACATTATGTATTTAAAATCAAAATCAAATTTTCTGTATTCAAATCGGGTCCTGAAAATGCACTTATGAACGTCAGAAACTTACCATCGTTTCGGAAAATAACCCAATCCGGCAAGAGCAGGTAAGAAACTCATCAGGGTAAAAAATTGTATATAAATTATACCACTTATATTCAGACTAACGTAAGGTATATAACAAAACTTGGCCTGTATGATTAAGAAAAATAATCATATAACCGCTTTAGTAGTCGTCAAGTTATAAACCTAGTATCGAACTGACAGAGAATCGTCGCTTTTCAAATTATTATTAAAATTATACAATTAATAAATTTGAAACGTTTGCAAATCGCCAAAAATTGTTCAACCACCATTTCTATTTACGATCAAACGGTATAACACGTACGTAACAAATAATCTAACAGCCTAGAGAATAATCGTAAAAGATATTCAAAACCAAAGTCAGGGGACATTAAAAGCGCGTAACCCGAGTACGCTCCAGTTTCGTAAGCGCTTAATCGGTGCTATAAAATAGCGCTTAGCTCCTCCACGCTCGACGCTATAAAAAATTTTCACTGCTGCTTGACATTTATTTGACAGGCTTTCAAACAATTTTAATGTCTCCTTTGTAATCGGCGTGAGTTTAGTTCCTGTAAAACAATAATACATTCATTTGTTAAATTGAGTTAAATATTTAGATTAAAAACTGAATCGACCAAAAGATAACGGCGTAGAAAAAACAACTCATTACTCTTGCTGAAGCCCGTATTCAATTCAATGTAAATGTAAAACTTATGTGGTTTGGGGCGACAGCGCTCGAAAGTGACATTCTTTCTTGAAAGTCCTTAGTAGTTTTAAACTAAAACAACTGAAAATATGTTGAAGACTAAGGCCAAAATGTCTTAAGAAAGCCCGTCAAATACGAGATAGAAAAATACCATACACTTTGTAGAAATCGTTCTTGAAATAACATCCATAGATAAATAAAGTGCAGCAATTTTTCCGATCTCGAATACAAGAAGAGAATATTTAAAATATACAGCATAAACTATCATGACTACAAAACGCTAAAGTTAATATAATCATAATCGCTGACACTGTAAACCGTTAAAGATGATAATCAAATAAAACCATTGACCTTTCACAACTACGTAATAAAGTATTCCTCTAAGAAGAAACTTTGGAATATCTATTAAAAACTTTGTCAATGTAGATCAGAATAATTATTCGACGGTATTTGATTGGCTAGCTTTCAACTCAAACCTCGGCCTTATTCACGATGGTTTTAAAACAACTCAAAAGTAACAAACTAGCCACAATTTAATAATAACGTTTATTAAAAACGACTTTTCTATTCTCGAAGACTCGTCCAACCAATAATTATTAGAGTGAACAAACATAAAAGGCCGCAATTACGCGAACATGGAAAGTCAATTCGACTTTGTTAGAATAAACGCTGTTTGTCGTGGATGGGTACTCCATTGTCTCGGACGAGCACCTAGGACGCTATTCCGAAACCATTAGACATTAATATCTACACAATTTTAATTTGGTCGCTTTACTTATAGACATAACATAATATCCATTAACATAAGGATTTATATCCATTAATATAAGGATTTAATAAAAAGTATTAAGTCAAAGTTGAAAGTTTTTATAAGAATCTATAGGGGAGGGAAAACTTATATGAATCACGTCAAGCGTGAAGTCAGATAACTGTATAGTACGCATTGTGTCTAGGATAAATGTCCCTTATTTTTGATGAGGTTTTAATTTTGTTTTCAGTCGTCATCCTTATCTATTGTCTGTTTCTTGTGAAATAATAAACAAGCAATCAGTATACTTATCTGTTCCATGGAATAACCCCAGTTAAATCTATCCAAACGATCCAAATAACAACAACATATATTAAGATGTATTTATAATATGCGTATGTTTATTTATTTGGCAATAATTATATATCAAAGTCGTCCACAAATTAAGTGCAAGGTATGATTAGTCAATGTTTATGCCACAGTACGTATTACTTTCTGGAGGATTGGGCTAAGTTTTAATTGTTATGAAGGGGAAATTTCAAAACTAGGTTCAAATCTAGATTCAAACTTTTGACACGAAGTAAATTAAGATTACAACACTTACCACCGATAAGTAAGATACAGATTATTTTATTTTATATGAAGTCGCATTGACGAGACTTCGTGATGTCGACTGGTTATTCTAAATATCGAAGTGTTACATGATATATAACTCGGTGCTTATGTTAGCGTCAACGCCATTAATGTTATTGGTATTACTGTTGTTTAGATGCACCTAACGTAATGAACTTCCGCTGTATCGTATTCATCATTCGTAGATAATTCTATCACACGTTAAAATTTCGCAGAAACATAAGAGTCAATTTTTAACAGATTTTGTGAAATAAATGTATGTATTATTAAGGGCTGGAAAATTTAAACCTAAAAGTTAGCAGAACAAAAACGGAATATTTGTTCTGCGACTTTGGCGGTATCTCCAGTCTGAAGAAGTGAAGTCTGAGAAACACCAGTACCAGACTGTTATGAATTCCGCGACCTCGGGTCATTCTTGCAGTGAGACGGAGAAATCGACCGCGAAATAAGGCAAATAATCAACTCAGGTTGCATGAAATGGCGACAGGTCTCTGGTGTGATTTGTGACTCCAGGATGTCCCTTTAAATTGAAGAGGAGGATATATAAGTCCATCATAAAACCTGTCATATTCTATGGATCAGAATGCTGGGTTAGTAAGATGGATGAGAAGCGATTGCATGAAGCTGAGATGCAAATGTTGAGATGGATGTGAGGTGTCATAAGAACGGATAAAATAAGAAATGAACATATTAGAGGGAGTTTTGAAAGTTACGCCAGTGGTAGAAAAGTTAAAAGGTTCCCGTTGGTCGTGGTATGGACATGTTATGAGAAGATAGGAAGCGCATGGGGGTAAAATAGTAATGAATATGAATGTGGAAGGATGGAAAAGCAGAGGAAGACCATAGAAAGTGTGGATGGAGTGTGTAAGAAATGATATGAAAGAAAAAGGAGTGAATGAAGAGATGACGACTGATAAGGACGTATGGAAGAAGAAAACATACTGCACCGACCCCAAGTGAGTGGGGAAAAGGCATGAGACACAGATATATATATATATATGTATGTGTTTAAATATTCATGCAAAACGCATACTTATCAAAGCAAAGCAATCAACACCTTAACGCCCAAAACAAAGTCTAGATTTTAGTTAGTTCCGTTTAAGATTCTCAATTATTTATAACTTTACAATGAACTATGTTTATATCACTAATATAATTTATAACTACAGTAGAATCCCGATTATCTGAATCAAATAAAACCAGGGGTATTTCGTATAATCGAAAATCCGGATAATCGATTTCAAAGTCAAATCAAACAATAATTAAATTTTAATAACTGTTTTATTATAGAAAGGGTTTCACATACGTCATTTAGATAATACCCTTTTCGTGGCTTTACGTTGCGAGCTTCCATCTTCATTCCCGAGAGCGCAGGTGAATTTCAATATGGTATCAGATTTTTTTATTTATATCTGATATCGTAGACATTCCTACACTATATATTTTCTACAATTTACTGCCAGATTCACCATTTTTTCAACTCTCAATTATATTCACTTTGTTATTAAGAGATAACGATAAGAGATTTAACGCAAAACGTAAACAGAAATAAATGTAAACAAAAGATACAAACTATCAGTTGAACGCTGTCAAAAAAAATTTAAACAATAGCAACCACTATCGTGCAAACAAACGAGAGCAGAAGTCGGATGCGGGAAAAAAACTCGTCGTAACATGTCTCGTTGCGCCGTCAAGTCAGTTCTAAGTCGGTAATTAGAGTCGTGAAGAATGAACCCTGATAATCGAATATCCGGATAATCGATGTTCGGATAATCATGATTCTACTGTAAACGTTATTTTATGATTCTCACACAAACTTTTATTGTAATAAAATTTATTTTGATATTAATGACGATTTCATATACATCTGTCTCTATGCCTCATTACGAATAATCCATTGCAAAACAATTTTTTATACTCTTTTTTCAATGTTAACATGTTAAGAAGGCAAAATAAAATTTATTGATCAACATTCTTCTTTGGTAGGTAGCTGGAAATAGGGCCGTGGTCGGTCGCCGTGACGTTGGGTCCCGTACGTATGCACAATACGTACAATAGTAACGAAAAAAAAAAATACACCTTTTGTCTCGCCCCTAACCGGCCCGACTGACAGCAATTAATGTTTTATTTCACCATCATACACTGGCGAGCAAAGAAACCGACCTCGAAATATCATGGAAATGGGAACGGAGAAATGCTTTATCTCGCCTGAATTAATGGGACAGTGGAACAGGATAAAGATTATAAGTGTAGTACTGTTGAATACCTAACGAACGTAGAGCAAGATTAATATAATACTACGGTCGCTATCATTTATATTTTATTATAAGGCTTTCCTATGCAGTATTTTTTTTTGTCGCATTCGTGTTATTACAAAAATTTTATAAAATATTTTAGAATAGAAAATAACCAATATATTTGATATGACAATATTTCCAATCTTTTTTTTTTTTGCTATCCCAGACATTTCTATGAAGTTTTCTCAATATGTAATATTATTTTTCCAAATTATTGGCAGCAATAATTGGCAATTATTTATGTTTGCTGAATAACTAATAAAAATTCAAGATTTACTTACTTGAAGAAATCTCATATTTATTTTCGTATTTGTTTTTGTAAAATTTAGAACATTATTACAGTAATATTATTCGGTTTTATTAATATTGTATTGGGATATATATGACCATAAATTTTTGTTAAAAAAATCTGAATCTTGGTTCTATAGGACGTATTTCTTAGTCGAGTCAGTTTTCAGAAACACATCCCAATTCGATGATCGCCACTATTGCAAAAGAACTGGATGATAGAGTCGTAACAACTAAGCAAGGCAGCTGCCCTCCGGCGGAACCCTAAAACGGCATAGTTCCGAGGTTGTAATGAAAACAGGTAATTCGTTATTAATTACAGGTTTATACATACATCGACACCCTCACATCTCTTTATTTCCGTTTCGACGCGTGTCTCCAATCATTAGTTTTTAATACGAAGTAAAATGTTATGTAACAGTATTATTTTGATTGGTAAATGCGTTTGTTTTAATTTTACTATCACGTGAAATTTCGTAATGCCTGTTTTTGTTTTATAGGAGATTTTGTGTGCATTAACTGTGCTTCCACTAAAAACTACGATTTGTATAGTTTTTATATGACAAAAAAAAAAATGATATATATTATATTTATGAAAAAAAAAAGAACCAGATCGAGTTTCTCGCCTGCCTGCGCTCTTCTCGACTGGGTTGTTTTCCGAACCGGTGGTAGTGTTTTAGACGTTCATAAGCGCCTTCTTAGGGCCTAAATTGAATAAATAAATTTTGATTTGATTTTGATTATGATTAAAAGAAATGCTATATTATGAACCGAAATATTAAATTGTAACCGTTTAATTTAGGTAATCTGCTGTAATCTGTGCGAATTTTGTTCTATTTACATCTATGAATATACAATAATATATTCAGTTATCAATTAGGTTAACAATATCAATAAGGTAAAACATATTAACTACAGCAAGCTTGTTTTCTTGTGTGAATAATTAACTTCATAAAAAAAAACGAATAAATGTTGACATAGTTAAAAAACATCCGTATTAAGTTTTCTTTAATCATGAACTAATACTATTGAAACAACGATATTATAATACATCTTGATAGCAAGTGACAAACAAACACAAATACTATTAAAATCATGGAAATGTGTTTCGTCATTAAATTTAAAACACACACAGAATACTATTTTCATTTAACGTACATATTTAGCTTATTTACAATTTTCATATGTGATTAGCAAAAAAAAAATCAGACACTTCACTTCTATATACTCGTATTAACTAGCTGCGTCCGCGTTTCATATATTCCTCATTGCATATTTTTTTATACGGAACCCTAATTTTTTGTTTAAAACTAAGATAAAGTAAATATATTTCTCATAAATTCAAGCACTTTCCCCTAAAACTGTGCATTGAATCGGATTTTATTCAATTTTTTCTGAGTTTTGTTTTTACGCGAAACCCTAATTATTTTCGAAAATTAAAAGTACCCTAAGTTACCCGGCGTAACTTCAGCTGTCTACCAAAAAAAAGTTCCGTCAAAATTCGTCCTGCCGTTCCGGAGATTAACCGAAACAAACAGGCAGACAAAATTTTTTATAAATTTTGTTTTTGGTAAAGGTAAGGGTATAAATTTTTAAGATGGGTCCCCGGGCATGCAGGAGTTTCCGGCAATGAAGCTGCGGATGCGCTTGTAAGAGCAGGGGTTATGGAAACACAATTTGGGCCTGAACCATTTTGTGGTATTTCAAAAAGCCTAGTTCAACTGACCATAAGGGACCAATACACCCATAAGGCTAAAGAATTCTGGAATAATTTGCCAGGACAAATTCATTCCAAAGAGCTCATCAAGGGATATACTCAGCGAAAAGCTGAGGAAGCCCTGATGCTCAGTAGGAATCAGTTGCGGGTATTAGTGAGAGCGCTAACTGGGCACTGTTGTTAGCGCAAGCATATGCACAACATGAGTGCCCAGAACACAAGAGAGTGCAGATACTGTGAAATCGCAGATGAAACACCAAAGCACATCTTGTGTGATTGTGACCCACTAATACCCATACGCAACCGAGTTCTGGGCAAACATGCGGCAAGGTCGCAGTGACACAGGACTGTCTTAGCCTGCATAACCCCTCTCTCGAATAATAATAATAATAAAGGTATAAATACATTCATACCTATTTAGTAAAAAAAAAAAATATTTTGACATTACAAACAGACACTCCAATTTTATTTATTAGTATAGACGACAACGAAAATGTATTTCCTTTGAACGATTCTACATCTCGCTATGGTTCTGTTGTCTTCCATTATACATACTTAAATATTTGTTTAGAAACAGTCTACACTTCAGGATTATCTAGAATCAAAATTCTGCGGAATTTTTTACACTCGGGTAACGCCCAAGCCGACGTTCGTACCAAGACAAAGTTACGATGATGAAGCTGTAAAGACCTTTCCAGTAAACAGCATTACCTTGTTTAGAAAAAAAAAAAAAAAACTACACTTCAATTTTATTTATTAGTATAGTAGTTGGAAATAAAATTCGGTTTATATGATTTTAACAGATATACATTAGAAATCCCAGTTATGTTAAAACTCTTTCCGAATGTAGGTACCGTCGGTCAGTGTCTGGAAAACATATTGACTTGTACATATCGTGCCCGTGGGAGACGTATGGAATTCTACTGAGAATTACAACGAGTGGGGGTGTGATGCGTGAGAATGAATGATACCATCGGTTCTCGTATACTTCTAGTATATTGTCGATATACCTAAGAATACCAGCCTTTTAGTATCCCAATTCTGGGCAAAAGCCTTTACCCACCGTGTCTATGGCAAACATTAGTAATATTAATTTCTCTTATTGCTAGTATTTTATAATATTACAACCCAATTTCTTAGGTGTTTGTGTTATATATTCTGTAATTACTCTAACTTTTCTATCAGCGTTCTTTCCCGGTGTTTGGGAAACTACACTCTAAGAAGATATTAATTTTAATGAGACTCACTAAATTACTCGACTCGGAGATGATATTAATATGACATGATATTCGATAGAAAAAGAATATATTATTATTTACAATTTTATTATCACTTTTAAAAAAAAAAATATTGTTCAGTCGTAACGTAATCGGCCACCACATCGATTGATGTAATTTTGACAGGACTTTTTTTTCAAGTTGTAAATCTATCAATCATTTTGGTCAAACGGTAAATCATACTGCACATGTTTGCCAAAGTTGACTAGAACGCGACCCATAAAGACTTCCAACTCCAGAACAAATCCCTGGGTAACATAAATAAAAAAGGGGCATAGTTATTAGCACGAAGACGCGTTCAAATAAGGATAAAAACATTCAGTTCCCATCGGAAAATTTAATAAATAATAATTGGACTCAACGTAATTAGTTAATTTTAATAATTAAAACATAGAATGTCTAGTCCTAATTTTAAGGCCCACCCAATATTCGTTGATCATGAATAAATAATAACTAACTAATTTGTGATATTTTAAAATTATTATAAAAATACATTTTCACCATATTAAATTTAATTACTCAATACTAAAAAACTACTTATTTCATTTGCGCAAACTATACGAGTGTATTAAAAATGAAAATGTAATATATTTGTCAATTTCTGTTCTGATTTACATTACTAGTGGCAAAATATATTTGGATAGGAAAATAAAATATAATTTGTATAGGTCTAATAAGTAATCAAATTCAGTTAATCGAATACAAGATATATGTACAAAATTATTAACTTCTAATGTATTTTCAATATAACACGCAACGAGTACACACTCGTTCAATGTCCCGGCGTCTAACCTATTGATTCATACGAATCGTTCCCTGGAGAGTGATCCGAATTCCGGGGAGCATTGCAACGAGGGACGGCAAGCGTAACCTTTCTCTATATCCATAACTATTGTTATAAAATTATCAACAAAAGTACGTAAACATCAAATAATTACTCTATTAAAATGCTGGGCTATTTTATGGGAATATTGAGATGGATGTGTGGTGTGACGAAAATGGATAAAAACGAATTCAAACATTAAAAAGTAGCGCCGCGCCAGTGGTAGGAATGTTCAAAAGGAGCCGTCTGTCGTGGTATTGACATGGTTTGAAAAGAAAGAAAGCGCATTTGAATAGAATAGTAATTAATATGAATCTGGAAGAATGGAAAAGTTGATGTAGGCCAAAGAAATTGTGGATAAAGTTTGATTGATTAAGATGACAGCTGATAAGGACACATGGAAAAATAGACTATACCGATGATGATGACTTACTGTGTTAAAATATTTAATAAAAATTGAAATAGCGAACCGGTTTATTAATTAAATCACCACTTCAAAGTATGACAGAATAATAACGTCCCAATCAGAATACCAAATGAGATTGACCTCGCTCATTTAAGGCTTAAGACGAGGGATGACACGTTGAACTAGACTTGATGTCATACCAGTAACAATCCATTGATTGTCTTTTTATTCTTACGTTAATAATAATAATGATCGTGCCCGATCACTTAAAAGCTTGATGCATAATCACTGCAGCTCACTATTGTTCATTTATTTATTCACAATTCTCTCTACCAATATACTTAGACATTAATTTATGAACATAAAAATAAATGGCTAGAAAAACAATTTACGCTTGGGAAAATGATTAAATATTGGTTTAAGAATTATGACGTATTAGCCAGTCATTTATATTTAGCTTTACTAATAAAAGATGCGATGCAATCTAAGGAAGGATATCTGCTATTATGTAAAGGATTTCAACGTCAGGATTTTCGATTTGCGCACCATTGCAACGTCATATATGGTTTATCATACGTGAATTTACCCTTTCCTTTAATATTTACACAGCTAAATAATTGTAATTCAGATTGTAATTGATAAGCCAAGTAGCTCGAAATTTAAACTTTGAACAATGTACGATAAGCAGTCTTCGTATAACACACTCGTATAACTCTTACTTTTGTCGCACTGTGAGGTTATGGAACCGTCTTCCTGTCAGCATGTTCCCTCCTTCATATGATAGTGGGTCCTTCAAAAGAGGCGTGAAGAGGTATTTAAGCAGGCCAGCATGACAGTGGTGACTGTCATTGAATTCTGTTCAGTGACAGTCGCCGCTGTTTTGTATTGTACTGTACTTACCATCAGGTCCAGTGTAGTCACTGTGCAGTGCATTATAAAAAAAAAGAAGAAAGCCAGACTACCTAAATGGAACTTGCAAAGTAAATCATATTCAATAAAGACTAAATCGAGATAAAATTAACGGACTTGGAGCAGAGCCTCCAGTCAAGAAAATTCAGACAGAATAATATCATATTATAAGCTTTTTAATTTTTTTTTATGTAAGCATGAAAGATGTAAAACAAAAGAACAAAATTTAACATAAAATTACACATTTAAAATCAACAGAAATAAGACTTAAATAACATAAAAATATAACATACAAAATATAATGTATAAATTAACAATGTCAAATAAAAACCTTATAAAGCCGTTAAAGTTTGCATTTAATCTCCTCATATTGATTATAATTTAATTGCAACTGATAATTCAATTCCATATATCGTCTAAGTTACAATCCTAAGTTCCTAACTTGGCGTTGTCGGTACATCAGGGAGAATCCCACAACTAACTTGTTGGCGCTTAGTCTCCAGAATAATACTGCGAAGTCTGCTCTATCATAGAAGGCCCATACATTGATATAATATAACTTTATAAGTAGCTTTAAAAATATAAGTTGATTTTTTAAATGAAAGTTATCGTAAACTGTTAAATATATTAAATTTTCTTTCTAAATAATACAGTCAATAGTACAGTTGCACGATTGTCACCAAATTCATGACGCTGGAAATCAAAATGGCGGCGTGTATAAATAATCATCTATTCTATTGGTTTTTGACGGGATCTCAGGCTGTCATATAGAAGTTATTTTGTTATATAATTAACTTGTGTATTTGACTCTATATCATGTAATCATGGTGGCGTTTTGTGTGATATAGTTTAGTTATTGTGTTCAAGTTAAGTTTAATATAAAAAATAACGCGTAACATTTATTGTAAGGTGCCGACAAAGTTCCATGGAAAGTTCGAGCAAGGTCACCGTTTTGCTGGAGCTTGGTAACTGATACCAAATTAAAAATATACCTTACTCACATGACACTGGCACAAATTGTCTGTACACAGATTGCCATTATCGAAAAAGAAGATGAATCTATTTTATTATGAAATTTAAATAATGGAAGCTGTGTTAAATTATTTCCTATTCTTATATCTATAGCATTAATAGAACTAGCTAACTTTTCGAATTTTCCAGACCTTAAATAGATTAATAATGATAATAAAATAATTTCGTAAATATGTTACATATTACTTATTACATATTATTTCGTTTCTCATAAACTGTGATCTCAATCAATCTTTAGGGACCATACAGAAGGCGCATACAAATCTCCCTCCGCCCTGTACACCTCGAGAACCATTAAGGATCCCCTCTTGAATTCCCGCAAAAACCAAGTTGCACCTGACAACAGTAATTGATATACTATCACATTAATCACTTTATATACTCTTGTGGGACTTAAACACATTACAATGTAGGTGTATATTTAGAACATAACCTCAAAACATGATATCATATTTGACTTTGCTGAGTTACATAATTTCCATAAACCAACAATGGCGCCAACAAAATAAAACAGAATTAAATTTCCTATTATAAAAAATTACATATTTAACTATTTTTGAAGACATACTTGAAGAGGTTCAAGGTTCACTGTCAGTTGTCAACAAATATAAGAATTGTAAATATTTAAGTGTCGGCAATTGGTAATGTCCTTATAAATAAAAGAGGGTTAGTGCATGATTCCTTTTGATCTTAATTCATCTCATGATTCTCTGTCGAGTAATATATTGTCAAATATATGTATATATAATTAATGTATGGTAGCACTGCGTAATATTTAGAAAAAGTTATTATTAAGAGTCAATTAATTCAGCAACAAAAACAAAATTGACCAGTATATTCCATACTATGTGTTTTGCTTAATCTTCTAAATGTTGGATATGTAAATTAAATAAAGGAATTAAGATATGAAACAATTTAAATATTTATTATATGTAAACGAAGCCGCAGGCACACTAGTTTTATATTTCTCATAATTTCGATCAAATTAAGCACAATGCGGCATTGTACCTTGGTCATTATAGTCCAAGATATAATATTAAACAAAGCTGAAAGCAATTTATCCCGTCTTCACTAATGCAAATTGAGGCGAGGAATAATTAAATATAGGTATCGTCTAAATTATCCAGGCACTAAGAATATTTAGTAAGAGCCTGCCGCAAAGTGCTTTACTATGTCACAATTCATCATCCACAAACAACTACATCAACGTTAAGATAAATCGATTTGTTATCTCCCTCTTGCTCATGGCTTGTCATCTTCCGTCTCAACGACGCTTGTGTAATCTAACTTAAAGACAGTCTTGCGAGTATATCTGTAACTTCTGTACAGCCACGATCCCGAGGACTTACGTGGGTAGCTGTCGAGTTAGCAGGAAATTACTTCAGATCTGGTTTGAATTTCGTTTTGATAAGTCGTATTTGCGAATGAATTCGCTTTTCTTTTTAACATGCTCACTGATGTGGCATTTATAATACACAATATGAGAATTAATATGGACAATATCTCTATAATTCAAGTATGTCATTACAAACACTGTCATGATAAACAACGTACTTAACAATTATCTTATAAGTCATAATTATTTTCCATCTCATATGGAGCAGTAGTCCTAACATATTTTCATTGATCAATCAAATTAGTTGTTACTAGAGATGGGCCGAACAATGATCATTTTGACCGAATATGAATATTCGGCAGAATGTCCACCAAAACATTCGCCGAATCGAACATTCGGCCTAATTTCCATACTGAAACAGTACCTCGCTTAGGAAACTCGCGTAGATTGACGTTGAACCTTCCCTCCGCATCCCCGATAAACCCCGAAATTATCATAGCATCAAATAATACAGAGCAAAATTTAACCACGTACATGCTTTTGTTTTGGTAACTTTATATTTACAAAGTTTGCATATTGAGGTTTTTGTGCTAGTTTAATTATTTAAATACTCTCATAAAAACAATACACTTTAAACATTCCAAAGTATTAAATTTATTAATTACTAGCTTTGCCCGCGACTTCGCTTGTGTGGAATTAAGGCGTCCCGTCTCGTCACGTCCAAGCAGGGAGACAAACAATTATTTTTAAACTATAAAACTATCTATGTCCTTGTAATGTTTCAGAACATTCCAAGTAATTAAAAAATGAGTATAGCTCTACCTATGAATAACCATCAAAAGTACATAAGTATGTAATTTGCTTATGTAATCACATTCTTAACATGTCCTCCTCCCCATGTCATCAAAAATAAACAAATCATGAATCGTATAATTAATTAGAATGAAATAATATTATGTCCCGCGCCATATTTATACGTATTGATATTATAATTGATATTATTTTCACTACTTCCAAAAAATGACTACTTAATACAACGCCTAAAATGCCTTTTTTTACATGGGAAAATCCTTCATGGACGAACCGCTCTCATGCCCGGGATTTTTTTTTTCGATCCTAGCTAACTCTGTTGACCGGAAGGGCCTTTACAGCTTCACCGTGACTTTGGGGGCGAGAGCAGAGGGCACTCAACCGTAAAAGGTGACTAGCACAAGGGCTACCTCGGCTTGGCCGTCACCTGAGTGTAAAACTCTCTCGCGAGTTTGAACCTGGCTAATGCCTACATTTTTTATTTAACATAAAAAAAAGGTTCTTTACAGGACCTATGTACCTGCGTGTTATGTGCAGGAGTATGTATGCAGTGTAATGCTCAATGCATGGGCAGTGTCACTGTATCGCGCTGGCGGCAACGTCAAGAGCCACCCTAGTTGGGGAACGAGGCACGTCTTGGGTAGCCGCCTGAGTCCTGCTCGGGAACAGTGTCAGACTCCTACTGACTAAAACCCCATGGTGTCCTCTCGAACGCACTTGGTGATGCTGGGGGGCGGGAATTGCAAATTTGTACTGCTACCGCTCCCCCGGCGTGCGTAGGCTCGGATGAGCTGTCGCCATTACAGTCTGAGGGGGGTCAAGGAGTGATAAGACCCCCCTCTGACGTCGACAGTTGGGAGGCGCACCGGGACACATCGGTGCGCCTCAACCTCCTTGCCTGTGCAGCTACTTTGCTGCTGGGACGGCGCGTGTGCCCGCACCCGGCGTCTCTAGGCTCCGATCAGCAGCGGCCGAGGGATTGTGCCCCTCAGGACGTTGGCCGCTGCACGGTCCGGCGACGGAAGAGGAGCAAGGAGGGAGCTCCATTTCGACCTCCTGCGACGAGGTAGGAGGTTTCCCTCTCTTCTTTGCCTCCTTACGGGCTGGCGGATCGGACTTGACGCAAGGGCAAGTCTTGCCGCCCATCTTGTGCAAGGCGGGCTTGAGCGCACCAGCGTAGAGGCCACAATACGTGACCTCGCTGGTGCAATCGCCCCGCTGGCCTTGTGGCCCGGCCACGCCTAAAATGCCTAGATGGTTTGTGAAAATTGAATATCAAAATATTGTTTTCTAATTTACTATGTCTTAGATATTTATTATTTATATACTATGCATATATTTTATATTATTTCATTTTGTTGAATTTCAATCAAACCATATTTTTCTGTTATCGAATAAAGTTTAAAACGCATTTACTTACCAACTTTATTTTATACTAAAGTCGCCGCGTTTCATTCAAATTACTATAACTTTTGATAGAGCGGACAGATTTTAATGAAATAAAGTTTTTTGATACTACTCCGGAATATGCTTTATAATTATACTTTCTACTTGATGCCTGCACAATCAAACAGACAGAGAGACATTTCTAATAATGATAGAAACGGGTTTAATTACCTATTTTTAGTCCCCTGCAAATAATTCTTTTCATAAAAAACGGGATGAACAGAGACGTGAAATTTACAATTTCATTATTACCTAGTATAGAATAGAAGATGTTCAATAATATACAAGTTAGTGCTTGTAGTAGTGGGAAAATTTTGATAATTACTTCAACGAGTATTCAATGATTTAACCGAATTTTCGGCCGAATACGAATGTTCGGTAAAGCGACAAATATGCTAAATACCGAATATGAAACGTATATTCGGCCCATCTCTAGTTCCTACTTTCTACATAAACATTGATATTTATTAAATGAAGAATAAATAATTGTGTGGACAAGTTAATTATGTAGTTATTATACTGTTTCCAGCATACAGTTTCCGTAAGTAGTGTTCACGCTTCGTTGGCCTTACGCCTCTTTGTGAACTTCTTTGTTCATTTTATTTTTAAACATTTTGGGGTAAGCGGTTAAGACGGTTAGCAACACCAAAGTGTACGGACCTCGGTTTGAGCTGCTACTCGACACTTAAATTCAGCAGAATATTCCCCGCGGTCAGTATAATGCGTGTTATGCTAGCCCATGAAAGTGTCACTGTACCGCGCTGGTGGCAGCTACAGGAGCCTCCTTAGTTAAGGATCGGAGCACATCCTGGCTTACTGCCGGAGATGACTTCGGGATTTCTTTATTCGTATTAAGATGGATGAGGTTCTATAGAGAACGAGGATCGGGTTATAACAGCTCGTATGCCAGTGTGTGTTGTTGTTTCCCACGACTTCGTCCAAAACGCATTATATTGAGTACACAAACGATAAAGTACTCCGAAGTATCTTTGTCAGAAGGTAATTTTCTGTTCTATGCTATATGTGTAAAATGTACTAAATAACTAACTGACATTACTATTCTATGTTATTATTATTATTTTGGTCCAAATTAGTCTGGTAAAAAAAGGCACAACTGCAGTCGTTTTGTACCTGATTTGCTTCAGTATGAAAAATGGCTTCTATCTTAGTGACAGGAGCCATGTCGACCGTCCCTGGAGCGGCTCTGGGTGCTCTTTTAAATCTGACGCCCCTTCATCTACACGTGGAGAAGGTGCCGAGGTTCACGATGCACAGAATGTACGCCCTCGGGAGGAGACAGTGGATATCTCAGTCCATGAGATCTTTTTTGGACTCAGTGCTAGAAACACCAGTTTTAGGGATGATATCAGATATAATGATTCCTGGAAGTCCTATAGTATATTCAGGTTGTAGGTCTAGGCAGTGGGGTTTAGTAATATAGGGGCGATCACAATAGATATGACTAGGTCGCAGTGTTACAGGACTGTTTAAGCCTGCATAAACCCCTTTCCGAATAATAATAATTCTACGTTACGTACGCTTATATATACGAACTTGTAAAATCAATACGCGACACGAACAACGTTAACGAAACGAATCCAAACACGTAGGTACCTATGAAAAACCTAATTGAACATAACTAGCCCTTTCAAAGTCTCGTCGCGGCGTCTGCTAGTCAAACGCGGTAATTTAATTTATCGAACTCAGCCAGGGCAATGAAAGCGGTTTAACACTTAACTTAGTTTTACATACGTACTAAGATATTTCACTTTTCAAGTTTTCTTTTTACCTTTTAAGTAACTCTCTGGATAATTTAAAAAACCAAGCGTATAGAAGTATAAGTTGATACGATTGCACGGTAGTAGCTTTTATACCGGGTCGATGGCGGGGTAAATTGTAATTTTACAAGTTTCAATTTTAAAGCAAAGAAAAATCTATACCAATAAATAAAATTAAAATGTCTGTTTGTGATGTCAAAATATTTTTTACATATAAATCTATATGCGATACCTATAACAAAAATACAATTTTTGTCTTTCTATTTCTTTCCGGGTAATCTCCGGAACGGCTGTATCGATTTTGACGAGATTTTTTTTTTTTGGTAGATACTTACGCTTAAGAATCCTGGTACAATAAAAATAAAACTCATGAAATTGTGTATAAAATCCGATTCAGTGTACATTTTTACTGGTAGGTATTTTAATTTCTGAGAAATATCTTTGCCTAATGTTAGTAGCAATAATATTTATGAAAAATAATAAGGGTTACGCCATTGATAATATATAAAACAATATATCATAGATATATCAATTTTTAGTTTTTATATATCAATGGGTTACGTGTAAAAAAAAAATCTATATTACGCAACTAGTCTTGTAATGAAACCCACACTTAGATGATACGTATTTGCTTGTGCCTACCCATCTTACCACTTGTAAGTTTTAAAACTTATCGCTTACTCATCAGTATATTGCGATAGGTTGTAATAATGTTCTTCAATGTAATAATACCACTTATATATTAACCAGCTGTGTTTAAAATAGTTAAAACGTTAACTTGCAAACCATGTCAATGTTATTAACATAAATTAGGTACTTACTTATAATCGTCAAACTTTACCTCTGTAAAAATATTAACATCAGGAGAAAACAATTATTGTCTAAAAGATCTATATAATCACATTTTTTAGATTATTTATATCTTGCTATAAATTGTATAATAAAATCGTATTCCAAAGGACATCACTGGAAAAGTACTAAACTGATTTTAATTTAGTTTATATTCACATTATTATGGAAATTGACTCGAGATTGTATCTTAACGTATAACATTACGCTTTTTATAGTTGCAGTTATAAACTGAATAAATGAAATCTTGGGAACCAGCTATCGACCTAATTATACCAGTTCGGGGAAATAATGCCATGCAGAGTACGGAGCAGCTTCCATTGATTCTTATACTTAAGCATAGAATTAAAACGCTCAGAACGGCAATAGCCGTACGCGGAATGAAATTATTCTAATTGGCTTTAAAAGGCATGATGCGTGGCGATTATTATAATATATAATTCTTTATCGCTTACAAGCACATATAAATTTTTTTGGGCTGTAATGTTAAGTGATTTTCTGTATGAAACTACGTTCTTACAGCTCTTAGCGTTATTACTCTGTGTTCTGAAGTATATCTTGTTATTAAAAATTACAATTATGTGTTTATAAATGTATTCTTGTAGAGTTGTGAGAAGGTGTAACGAATTTTGTTTTATCGTAGAGTCACATTAGCATCCGAGTTCGATTCAAATGTGCCGCGAGATTGTTATCGCCTGGTCTGTTCCACTTGGGAAATTCGATTTGTACCATATCGTAATGTTTAGTAAAATTGTACGGGACACATTGTAATAAATATTAATGCACGGAAGAATTTGAAATTGGTTTTTTGATTAATTAGTAATGACTGCGTTAGTCGCCGCTCTGTTTATATTATGCACTGACTGTATTATACAGTATTATGATAAAAATAATGCAACGAGCGAACGTTGCAGAAAACTGTACGGTTGGCCCTTACGAAAATAAATATAAAAATAAGTATAATCAAAATATTATAAACTATTCATATATTTATGTTATTATCGTGTATAAAATCTATGCTAATCGATTCTAACTACAAAAGAAGTTTATTCAATTCTGTACTTATTACTCGCTATTTACTTTTTTTATTATGTTATATGTAACAAGACAATGAAACCAAATATTTGTCCTATATAGAACCAATCACAGACTGTAATTCAAACATTATAATTTTATTTCAAACCTTTTCATTTAAAAAAGTTTACTATACGAAAGGTAAAATATGGAGATATGTCTGTTCTAACCGACACTTAATTAAGGGTAACTCTTTAAATTCATGTTTTATAAAAGCTAGTTATTTCTTTTAAAAAACATTCAATTAATAAATCAATCAATCAATAACGTTGACTTATATAAAAAAATAGGTTAACATGAAAGTTAAAAGTGGAACATACTTTGATTCCCCTCCCTCGTTAGCAAACTCTGCAGTACTTTTTTGACGTCTGCTCTAGGGGTTCTCCAGCGATTCGAGTGTTTGCCGAAACACATACAGATTTCCACATCAAAAACACACCCTTTGAAACGTATTAACACAACGATAAAGTTGAAAACGGAACGACACAATAGAAACAGAAGTTCGCAACAATTTTTTTTTTGTAAAAAAAAAAACAAACAATTTTTTACGAGCCTTTTACTTTTAAATGTAACAGTGGTAAAGCTCAAAGTCGTCTGTATTTTCTGTGTTACTCATATTTTTTAGTTTAGAAGTTCCACCTTGTCTAACTCTTGAAAGGAGTGTGTAGAATCTTCGAATTCGTCTTTGATTTATATATACTAAATATTCCAGTTTGTTTGTATATAACAGCTTGTATTATTTCTAATTATTTATTGCAATATATCTCTAAAATGATCGACAGTCCATGTAAAGTGTTACATAGATCAATATTAATGGTAGAAAGTGTTTACTAAAATCTGGCTTGAACATACTTTTAAGAATCATATAAAGCGATTCAGTATTTCTCGTGTTATAAGTCAACTCACTGAGATACATACAAACAGGGAGTCATTGTATTTAATAATATAAAAAAAGTTTGGTATAACCATACCAAAAAAAACTAAAAAAAAGTAAGTTAAAAATCTCTCATTCATTAGCTTTTCTATTGTCTATATTCAAATGAAATTTACATTTTTCCACTTCGTTAAAAGAGGTTCCAATATTTATATTATTTTATATAAAACAACTGACCTTGTAGAGAAATATTTTATAATAAAAAAAAAACAATGAATCCTTTTGGGAACCGACAGACAGGCACTGTAACACCTGCCTACGCTGATCAGATTTGCCTCAGGGTTGTATTTTTTATTTTTTCCAATAAATAACAAACCACAGACCAGACGACGGATATATAACGAATGGAATTGTAACGCTAAGACATTTTAAAACACCTGCTAGTGGATTTTATGTATTTAACTTCTCCCTGTTATTAAGATCAAATAAACCATTTCATATGTAACAAGATTTCGAGTATATCATTTGCCGTCAGATATTTTGAAAACGCTTTTATTAGCTTCATACGTATGTATTGTTACCTATGTAACGGAAACTTGAAGATGATTTTAATCCCCTTCAAAACGTCGGATTGACTCGAAAATTGTCATTACTTATCAAGGACCGATAACAATTCAAGATTTTAAACAGTTAGTTCCGTTATCCTTACCAGGATTTTCAGGGTTAGGTGAGGTTAGCTTCAGGGGGCGACGCGGTGACTGCAAAAGCCACTCTGTGTCGCCCCCATCCCAAATGCGGGGGACGGCCCCGGGGGGTTTTAGTGGATTCCCGGGCGACTCTCGCCCGGGTTTGAGTCCCACACTGGCACGGGAACTCGTCCCTCCGTGCCCCCTTACCCATTGCATTGGGGGACCTCGGTCTCACTAATGCAATGGGTAAGGGTAGTGCGTAAATGCATTTCCCTCCGTCAAAAAAAAAAAAAAGGTGAGGTTAGGTTATTTTTTATTGTTTTGAATAAGTAATGTATGTCAGCGACATCTGTTAATACAACTTCCAACATTTTCCAAAGTGTCGTAGTTTAGCGATAACGGTATTAGTTGCAGTTAATTTAAACGGGTTTTCACGCGTTACCTTTGCTTTTTTCTATCCCGACGTTTCGGCTGGGTTTCACCAACGGTGGTCACGGACTGACTTATTACAACGGTATTAGTATGGTAACTTAGGTGGTGAAACGTGAAACCATTGAATATAAAATAAATAGATTAACACTCTTTTAACTAAAAAATGAAAAATAAATAATAGCTTTAGTGTTAGGTACTTATAGATTGTCTTCTCTGTTCTAGTTTTCAGTCAATTTCAATTTGATTGATTTCTATTAATTGATTAATATCGAAGAACTACCATCATCTGGTCATTTTAGTATGTCCGATCACACCCATAAAAATGAGACAATAAGGAGACAATATGAAAACAATGGAAAGCTCGCGTAAATGCCAGGTTAGTGCTTAAGGGGTTAGTGAAGTCACAGTAGTCATGGCCAGGTTAAGTATGTTTGTTAAAAAATAAATAATAAAAACAATCGTTTATAGAAAATCCAACTTAAAAAAATAGAAAAGAATTAATAAATATAAATTAACAATAGTGTAAGAGAAAAAAATGAATTATACTGTAAAAAGCGCGGGGTGCGCATGGTGTCAATAATTATAAATATTTTATTGACAGATGAGCAGAAGGAACATAATTTTTGATAATATCTTAAACAACCTCCCCCGCTTTTTTATACAATAAAATCCATTTCTTTTGCTCTTATTTACACTATTCTTAATTTATACTTAATAATTATTTTCTATTTTTTTAGTTGGATTTTCTATGAAAGCCTGTTTTCAGTTATTTCTTTTAACTATTATTTTCAAGAATAATATTCCATTGTTTTATGGCCGTTATGGTTTATGCCGTTTTTTTTGTGTAAACTATGGCTATTTTCAAATAATATCACAGTTCGTATGTAGTAGGATTAGGTAATTGAAAAGATTTTGCTATTTCTTATTAAATAAATTTTGTGTTATTTATATTTAAATAACTAGGTAATAATTCAATGTAAAGGAAGGATTCAATTTCACACGCAATCAGCTACAATCTGTAATCCTGTGAATGCATGTCGTCCACTACCACAGATTATATATTAACTATACAATTGTAGTTAACTATGATCGAATGAAATCTAATATTATTAATTTAAGGATACAGTTAACAACTTTATAAATTTATAGTGTGATGTCAAAATTAATTACATCTTTTACTAAATAGATATGAACGTATATACCATAACTATACCAAAAATATAATTTTTAAAATTTTTCTCTGTTTGTTTCGCGTAATCGCCGGAACGTTTGGGCCGATTTTGACGTGACTTTTTTTGGTAGATAGCTAAAATTAGTCCGCGTAACTTACCCTAAGTTACTTATAACTTTTGATTATCGAAAATAATTAGGATTCCGGATAACAAAAAATTAAAACGCAGTGAAGAACGTGTGAAACGGGTACATAGTGTGGAATATATTATAAGTAACTAAACTTACCCGATAGTCCTCATATAATGAGATCCTAAAAGAGTTATTCAAGTTAAAGTATAAACCTTGTCATTCGATTAGTGTATTAATGTAAAAACATATTCTTTGGAATCATGCTGTAATAAATGGTAAAATATGTTGACAACAAAATACACTTTTTTATAGTTTTGCAATTGTTAACGCCATCTATTATCGTATATATTCTCTTCTTATTCTAAGTTATTTCTTGTCTATATTATCTATACGCCCCCGCTCTATTTAGTCTATGTATGCATTATCCCTTCCTATTTCCTATTCAAAAACGGAACGCCAACACGCAACCGCCGCCGCTGTCTCTCGTATGTTTAAAAGTGCACATTAGTTATCAAATTATATAGAACATTCATAAAGTGAAGTGAGGTGGAAAATAATATCTGAACCAGCTTAATCGAAGGCTAATAATAAAGGTAAGTTCCGTTTGCTCCTTTCAACATCATACTTTCTAGATATTTCCACACCAGCAATTATTTCTTCATTTTTAATAGATTTCATAAACAGAATAGTCCAACGTTCAATTCGAAAATAAAAAGAATAATAATTTACTTATTTGTTTTCATTCCGCAAAGCCTTCATTACATCCTAAACTCGATATGCGTGTGTGTTTTCATAACTTAGGGATTATTACAATTAGTCTAGAAATAAATAATCTTGCATATTGTGCAACATTTATTATTTACCCTAAAGTATAAGGTGGCAGATAAAACTATCATTCAATCAAAGCCCAAACGTCGTAAAACAAACGATCCAACACAATTCTCATAGGAACCGCAAAACCCTAATTACCTGAAACCCGTATACAACGATAACGGGACGACATCCAAATAATTCGTTTGTTTTACGAGTGTATGCAAATTACGTGTAGTTAACTACGATAGTAATGTTATATAACAGAAGTAAGGGTGTTCCGTACGTACTGAATACGTCAAGCCTGATTCGAATACATCTCGTTTAATTATCGCCGGGGCCGACTGCCGACTAGCTGTTGCTCGCGACTGGGATTACGCCAATCTATTTGTGACTTAATGATAACAGGATAGTTGAATGACACCGTACTGTTTATTTCCAGTGATTTCGCTTGCACGTCTTAAATATTAACTACCAATGTAGAGAAAGGGATGCTTAGATGGTACGGAGGGATGAAAGAAAATTGACTAAACAATCATATAAACTAATTGTTATAAATCTGTGTCCACTAACCAGTACTTTTAAGCTATTCGACTTGTGAGACAAATTTTATTCCGAAGCACTTACATAAAACTGCAAGAACCGTAAGACACTAATTATTGTATACTTAATTATGTTTCCATACGTTAATAACGGATTGGATAACTTATTTCTAATGTTAATATAAATAACAATGTAGTTTGATGTATTATTTTATAAATAAACTGAGCGGCTAAATATTTGTGTATTCCACCCTGAGTTCGTTTTAATAAACAAAACCCCTTTTTTTCGATCTCATAAAAAGTATTTTTCTCTCACGATATATTACGATTTGATATATGTATTGAAATACAGGTTTTTGTAACTCGTTTACAAATCAGTCGGACTTTTTCGATTTTCGTTTTTCTGTCGACTGTTTCCTTGGCTATTTCATTGGGCATCAGTGTATTATATGATTAGAAGGGCACTGATAACGAATATAGTAACAATCTACGTGATACCATTTTGAAAATAAGGTTGTTAATCATTTAGAGCATCTTTTTAAACAATATAGAAAGTTACAATTTGTTATAGAAATTTAACTGTTTTTTTTTGCTAATTTGAATTATTGATTTATTAGTCGCGATGTAAAAGAAGTACGATTATATATCGTAATATGTGGTAAGAATATTCTGATTTTGATTCTAAAGAGATGAGAATTTGGTATCGAACTATTCAGTGTCAACCTTCAACTGTTCCCTGCCCTAAACAAAATCAAAATCAAAATTTATTTATTCAATTTAGGCCCTAAGAAAGCGCTTATGAACGTCTAAAAACACTACCACCGGTTCGGAAAACAACCCAGTCGAGAAGAGCGCAGGCAAGAAACTCGATCTGGTTCTTTTTTTTATAAATATAATATTTATAAATTTATATTTATATATATATCATTTCTTTTGTCATATAAAAAACTATACAAATCGTAGTCTTAATAATGTTAGCGGGTGCGCACAGAGATGTGGGTTAATTCCAGACATCACCATCGTTCACGTAATGATCCACCCTGTAATAACCTTTTGAGATTAAGACTTGCTTGACATAATACTTGAACGTTATTGTCAGGTAAATCGGTAATGTTACTTGGGATCTTATTGTAAAACCGAATACTATAAAGCTTTTATTAGACTTACTTAACCTAAAGCGTGGTTCCGGCCAACTTGTCTTTACTTCTAATATTAAAATTATGACGATCATTCACTAGATCTAGCTTGTCTAAATTTTTACGAATATGCATTAAGTTATCGCAGATGTATTGGGAGGGCAAAGTTAAGATATCATATTCTTGAAACTTGTTCTTTAGAGATTCGCGAGGTCCCATATTGTATATTGCCAAACAAACCAATATAATCCGAAATTCTATCGTTACAGTGTCAAGGTTAAGAAAGTTGAGAAAATTTGGTTATATCATGAAAATAAACGATTCTACATAATGTAACAAGTGTGGTAAGATTAATGATGTTCATCATTTCTTGATGGAATTTTCCAGTAATCATAATAATAGGGTGTTACTGGTCACTAAGTTTAATATTATTATCTGGGATGTGGGCGTTTATGAAAGCATTCTGGTAGATCCACCGTTGGACTCTGCCAGAATGTTGTGTATTTATTTTTAATTTGAACTTTGTAGAGATTGGCTTATAAGACAAAATTCTCTAAAAATAGAGACAAAAAAGAATGTATATATATAGCATAATTATGTGAAAGTCATTAGGCTTTATTTTCCTACACACTAAAGCTACGTTCCGTGCGTAACAATAAATATTATTCGGAAGATGCTGTAAAAATAAATCACAGGTATATAATATTTCATAGGTTAAAATCTATACATGAAATAATTTCCACTGTGGTATTATTATATTGTTCGCACATACGAAGTATACGAACGGTTCGCATCGGCGCATCGCGTCGGTCCCTCTAGAGGCCGACAGCCAGATAAAAAGGCCTGGATTAAGCTATCGGCCTCGGCCAGACTCAGCCTTTACCCAATACAGTCTGATGACGACCCCCGGACCGTGTTATTTGCGCGGAGATTTCGCTGATTTCTTACTATTTCGCTTCAAGTTTTTTGTCTTCGGTAAATATTATGTTTTTTCTGCTTTATTTACACACTGCCCGTGTTACGAGTTTATTTGTCGATATCCACAATCGTACTATCATATAATAAAAGGTACTTTGCAAATATCGCTTTTTACTAGTGGAGAAGGAAATTTTAAGTTTAAAATGAACACATGCGTATGTTTGAATTGAAATTTGTTGCATGAACAATACTTACCCACCCGATGAGAACCTTTAGCTTCACTCACTTCTCTGCACTCACAGGAACCCGATGGACGTGGCCTATGCATTCAGCGAGGTCTATGACGGTATATACTCATCCAAACCGATAGTGAGGTCCCTGAGACTCGAGGGTTACTCGGGAGCGCAGATACCCCCACACTCCACCGATACTCTCTACCTAGTACATACTCAGGTAGAGAAGAAAGCCCTTATAAACAAGGGCTACGGAACAGGGGAGGGGTCGCGAGTCCTGACGATCCACGAGTCGCAGGGGTTGACATTCAAATCGGTGGTGATCCTCCAGACCAAGGGGAGAAAGCTACAGATCCACGATAGTGTATCCCACGCTATTGTGGCCATCTCGAGGCACACGGAGACCTGTGTCTATTATACCGACGTGGCCGACGACGCAATAGGCCGCTTCATCCACCGAGCGGTGAGCGCACCGGCGAAGGACATAGCGGATTATAATTTCAAGATGGCCATAAAACATGGAGACCAAAAGGTCATACAAGCAATAATTGCCCAAACCCAAACTATGAGGTAACTATGCGGACACGGACCTAGTTCTGCTTGGCTTGTTACGACCGTTAATATAAAAAAAAAAATAAAAATAAAAAAATTTATATAATAATTATGTAATTAATAATAACAAAATAAGTGTTTACAAAATAATTTAATATATAGATATAAAAAATTTAATAGAAGTAGATTTAAGCTCACATATGCGAAAGAAGTATTACTAACTGCATAGCTCCTTGAATTGCTATTATAGGCAATTTTTTCCGACGCAAGTCGATTTAAATCTCCAATATAAAAAAAGTGCGGACCCAGAGTCTGCAGATAGTTTAATTTCAATAAAAAAAAACCTTTAGCCTAAATAGTAAAAGTTGTATTTCACCTATACTTATAATGAAAAAAGTACAGATACAAAATATCTATTATAAATATGTCCGAGATAAACTACTAGTAGGGTTTTTAGAACTAATGGCGGACTAGCTTTCTATAGTTTTTAAGAAAGAAAGAGGTGATAAAAATTGCGATAAATTTTGCGTAGAAGCTTTGAAAAATGTATGTAAATTTTACATTAAGAAATCAGCATTTCAAATACAAAATTCCTCGCGGACTGAGTTGCAGTCATACCTAATAACTAAATAAATATTAAAAAAATGTTTTTACTCTGTAAAATAATATACTCATATGAGTTCATCATGAAAATGATCATTGTTAATTATTGATCATAAGTGAAAAAAGGGGCACTTGAATTATATCGTAGTACCCGCGAGAATTGTCACAGAGTTCAGTTTGGTAATAACTTGACGCGAGCATACACGTTGTTATAGATGAAAGTTGTTTGTGATTAGCGTTAAACGTTAAATTGATTGTTTGTTGATTGTTAAGCCTTCCTAGCTATTACTCAGTTCACACATTCACACTATACACTGGTTACTACACACGGGCTACGGAAGGTGAAGCAGGACACCGGCGTTACTCGAGAGGTAAGTGTCGATCTATAAGACATTATTTCGGTCTACTGCGAACCGCAGGTCGGCCAGGGTTAATCACGACCCCGAATCGTTTAGACTAGGGCCCAGCGCGATTCGTTCGATTACAGTCGTGACTAACTCGAACAATCATCAATAATTATAGTTCACATATCACTATTACTCCGTTAAATGAAGCGACGATGGTGCAGTGGGTAGTGCGGTCAGATTGCGCGTCAATCGACGCGGGTTCCATCCCGCCTATCCAACTCTAAAATCGGCCTGAGCTCTCAGTAAAGGAAAATATCGTGGACGTAACATGGTGGTAGGGCATTTTCTAATGATACCCGCCTGGGTAGCTACTAAACTCAAGTTTGAAAACCTGTCACCAAATACCAAAAGGTGTGTTCCGGCAGCATCACTTGAGAACCAGTATCTAGGCTTAGTGTGTTTACCATCCTGGACCGCATCGACACTTAACAGCGGGTGATATTGTGGTCAAAGCACTGAGCCTATATCGTGTAAAAAATTTAAACAAATACCTACGTACAAAGTCAAATTATATTCTACTTTATTACCTATATTAAATAATAGAAAAAGTATATATAAAATTATCAGCTTTTTAACAGAAAAGCCGTAAAAAATACTACGAAAGAGTAAACAAAATAACGTATATAATATACGTACATACATACAATAGGCCGTGTTCCTATCAACCCGCACTTTGTATAACAAATTAATTTCCAATGTTTGTGTATGTACCGTTGGAATTTCCATATTGGTAATTCGTTAGAAAAACATAAACAACATCAGCACGGAACCCGTGCGACGAGCACAAGAAAATATTTGAGCGAAACGATACATCCCTGGTTTAAAGGGTTGGTTTTCATTAAACACGATCGTGTGCAACAAAATTAAAATGACAATAACAGACATAGAACAAAGTTGATAAAAAAACAATAAGGGATTTTATTGTCATTTGAACAATATATTTAGCGAAATTTAAGTTAAATGTTTTTATTTTTAACTTCTTATAAATTTAATTGTTTCATTCAACGATTTCAAAATCCATACCGGCCACTTTTTCTCTTATATATGTATACTCTATTTTTTTACTCATTTACGTATCCCCTCCCGAAACTGGAGGGGTATGTGGGACTCGTCCGGTGTTGGAAGCACCAGGAATACCCACTGAAACCCCCACCCACAACCGCATTGTGCGTATGTGTAACAAGCTCGCGGGATCTTCGCGAGCATGTTTCGCGATTCACGGGCTCGGGTCCATTAACCCTCGTCCGAGAGAGGGGAGGATATTTGGGTTTAAATCCCATAGCTTCTTGGAAGGAAGCAGCCGTTTTCCTCAATCCCGGAGGCCTGTTTGCCTAACAAACGTGCCTGCCTGCGTCCATTCTGCAGGCTTACTATGGAGGTCTCTGGAGGAACGTGTATGTATGTACATATTCGTAACAACACTGTTCAAATATTAAATCGTCTATTGTTACCTTAAAAAGCCTGTGTAAATTGTTTAACATTTCCCTATTCACTTTTATAATTTTGATATATAATCCCGCTTTATTCTGTAAAAATACAATCTAATTCGAAACGGCATTTTTTTTTTCAATTATGAACTTCGATTCCTAAACGGCAACTAAATATACTTTCAAAGAATAGAAAAAAAAGTGTTATCAAAAATAATGTTTTAGACCAAATTGACTTACCGTGTTACTTTTGTATAAGACCTTTTTGTATGAGTTTGTTATTAATATTATTTATTTATCGAAGCATTAAACATCGAAAACAGGTGTATGAATTTGTATTCAAAGAAAGCAGTACTTTCATCTTGTATAGGCGGGTTTTTCGTTGTTATCTGATATTTTTAAAATAATGTTACTATTCAATAGTAGACGGTACTGATATAATTTCTTCTTTTTTTTTCAATGTGATATTTATATGTGATTATATGAATAGAATAAAAAGAATTGCGTTTGTAAATTACGCCAATCAGAAGTATTAACTAAGTTAAAATTGTCAAAGTCATAATCGAGTAAGTAAATCCTTAAAAAGAGCCCAAACTTTGGAAGTTCGCAAGTGTCTAACTAGTCTATCTCACCATATATAACACTCTTACAAGATAACGATACTCAAAGAAGTTTACTGTGCGTTCAAATAGAATCGTTTCAAGTTGATTTTTCGTACGTCCGATCAATTCTTATATAAAAGGTAATATCTACCTCTCTGTATTTTAGTGGGCATAACTAGAAAACTATTGAACGATTGCACATCATTCTATTTTTAAGCCGTGGGTGTATGTGTAATAATTTACGTCGTGGCGTGCGGCCAAAAAGGAGAGACGTGACCCAGTATGGGTAAGAGCAAATTCCCAGAGTGGCTGATGGCACTACCTCCGCCGGCCTACTTTTGAAGCGAAGATGACGCAGTGGGTTGTGCGGCCGCATCCAGGTTAATCGACGCAGGTTCGTTCCCACCTATCTAAAAATAAAATCGGCCTGAGTTTTCGGTGAAGGAAAACATTGTAAGGACATAGCATGATGGTAGGGCATTTTCTAATGATGCCCGCCTGGGTAACTACCATCCTTAAGTTTGAAAAGCTGTCGCTAAATACCAATAAGTGTGTTCCAGTAGCATCACTTGAGAACCAGTACCTAGGCTTAATGTGTTTACCATCCTGGACCACATCGTCACTTAACATCAAACGTGATTGTGGTCAAAGCACTGAGACTATATCATCTAAATAAAAAAACTAAAACGACATATCAAAAAGTATTTTTTTTTAAATTAATTTGTTAACTAAAAAAGGGAAGGATGCATGTAAACAAACCTTTATTTCATTCAAACTATTTTTTTGTTTTCATTTGGCGAATTAATTTCAAATAGTCAGTCTTCAATAAAGTAATTCTAAAAATATGTTTTTTTTTTTCCTCTTTTTCTATAAATTTATCCTAATCTTAATCCTAGCAAAGTCCTTTGTTTATTTATTTTAATAAAATCACTAAATCTTAAGACGTTTATTGTAAAGAATATAAATTATTACGTGCGGGAGGAGCAATGGAATATCTAATTTACTAAACGTACACGTAAATAATAAGTATATATGGGATTGGTAGAAACTCGTTCACCGTTGCTGCATAGACAACAGACGGATCGGGTTCCGAACTGGATTGAGATAAGATCCACGACTGTAGAGAGCTCTATGGATTAACCAGGTTTAATAATGACTTATAATTAGCACTAACTAACGTGCGCAACTTCGTTTATTTAAACGATCTTAATACGACTTAAAAAAATGTAAACATTTAACCAAAATATTTTCATCTTTTAAAACGATTACTAAACTATTTTTCCCTATAGTATGTTCTTTAAATATTACAAAATTATTAGTGTTGTAGTAAAAAAAAGTTTTCGAAGGCTTCTTATGTACACGTTTATTGCATTTAAATTAATCTACACAATTTAGTTCAAGTGGTATTTGCATGCATGATATTTTGTTAGTTATAATCGTTTTGATTTTTTTTAATATTCTGACTTAATGTTCCTTCTAACTAAAAGTCAAATTTAATATGATGCATATTATTATTACTATTCTGCGATGAATCCCAGAGCATGTCAGAAATGAGTATCATAGAGGAAGTTTTCAAAGTGGCTACAGCGAATCGTTTGTCTTGGTATGGTAATGTTTTGAGAAGAAATGCAACGCATGTGACAAAGAAAGTGCCGACTATGAAAGTTGAGGGATGGAGGGCACGCCCAAAGATGGGTGGAGAGTATGGCGGAAGATATGAAGACAAAAGGGGCGAATGAAGATATGGTGGCTGATAGAGATGTATAGAAGAAGAGGACATACTACGCCTACCCCTAATATCAAATTAGGAGCAGGAAGACGATGATGATAATGGATCCTAGAGCATATAGAAGTTCCTGGCAATGAAACTGCAGAAAAACTTTTAAAAGCAAGAACTATGAAAACACAATTTGGAATTGAAACTTAATCTGCTATCTTTAAAAGTTTAGCTTCATTGACCAAAAGGGATCTATCAATACAGATACATATAAACCTATAGAGTTCTGAAACTAACTACCACGAAAACGCATTCCAAAGAGCTTATTGTTATATTCATCCAGCTCTAATCTGAAGAAGCCATGATACTCAGTACGAATCAGATGCGGGTATTAATGAGAGCACTGATTATTACCTTTACCAGAGTACAAGAAGCTGCGAGTTTAGAAAGAATTCTGACGAAAAATGAGTACACGGCGTGTGAATGAGATCCTTTAACGCCAACACGCAACAAAATTGTGCGCCAGAACGTAATGTTATCTACAGAGGTACTAACTTATACTGGAGGTAATAAGGTCAACGTAGTGAGTGACCTTTAGGAGATCGAGGCGATCACAAACAATCTAAATGGGTCGCATTAGTACAGGTCTGTTCAAGCCTTTTAAAATAATAATATTCCCATAGTTTAATTCGCTATACATTACAGCTGCAGGGTATTTGTCAATTGCTTGTTAATTTCTTTCACGTCCTTGTTTATTGTTTGGACCTAAACCTTACCTTTCTTTTCTCAGTGCGTTAGAAGTTCGCAACTTTAAATTCTTAATTTATCCATCCAAATAACATCACGACTAAACAAGTTAAATAAAAGTACATTTATATTATTCCTGTACATTGTAACAGTCGTTTCGAAGCGTCGCGACGGCAAAATGACAATTGACTCCGTCCGGCGATCAAGTAATATCCCCGGAGAATCAAATCTGCATAACAGTATACACACGTTCAGATCACCAGCTAACCAGATAACCATTCCTTTGGAAATTGATCCGGCTATTGCTGAAATCTTTACACTAATTTTTATTAAGTTTTATTTAACTAAGTTTTATTTCATGATAATTTTTAAAACAACTTCTTGATAATTTTTTGTACTTTATTGATTTAGAATTTTGACCACAATTTCTCCTTTTTTTTTACGGGGGGAAATGCATTTACTCACTACCCTTACCTATTGTATTAGTGAGACCGAAGTCCCCCAATACAATAGGTAAGGGGGCACGGAGGGACGAGCTTCGTGCCAGTGTGGGACTCGCCCGGGCGTGAAGCGCCCGGAAATACCCACTAAAACCCCCCGGGGCCGTCCACTGCATTTGGGATGGGGGCGACACGGAGTGGCTTTCGCAAGTACCGGACCACAATTTCACCTAACGTTAATTGATTATGTGGTTTAGGCTGGTAAACACATTAAGCCTAGAGAGATACTGATTTACAAGTAATGCTGCCGGGACACGTGCTGATGCTTGGCTGAAAGGTTTTTAAAATTTTGGGTAAAACTACAAAAGCGGCCAGAATTACTAGGCTATGTCCTACCACCATTCCATGATTTCTTCACGATATTTTTCTTCAGCGAAAGCTCAGACTCATAGAATTGGATTTTTTTTTATAGAAGCTCGCTAAAGATACTGTATAGTACCTGATGGTAAGTGCTTTTACAGTCCAAAATATCGGCGACCGTCGCTGGCAGATACCACCGACGGTCGTCATCGTTATACGGCCGGATTCGAATCTACGTCTTTTGAAACTGATAAAAGCTCATTAAAATTATTGAAACGGTGGTAGGGCCTTTTTAATAGCTGCCTGAATTAGCTGCCACCCACAGATTTTAAAATCTGTCACCAAGCACTTATTAACTTTGTTTTAAGAACATCACTTAACAGTCAACTTACGCTTAACGTATAATAAACACTAAAAAAACGAGAGAGGTTTTGGTCAATGACTAAACAGACGCATTATATAAAAAAAAACTGATAATTATAATGGCAATTTATTTAAGCGAAGAAAACATATAAAATATATTTATTATTAAGTGTTTATATATCTTTAGACAAATGTAATTAAAAACGGAGGTTACACCTGCCAATAAACTGCCATACAGTTTGGCAGAAGTAATAAATTTGTAATTTAAAATGTATATTTGACATTGAATAAACACTTTATTATTATTATTATATTATATAAACATAATAACAAGAACTATTAAAAATGTTATTATTGTAAAAGTACATTGTTACTTTTACATAGGTACCAAGGACGAGATCGACGGGGATCAATATAAATAACCTCGATGAATACGGAGTTTTTAGTTAATCCTCGCGAGATGAAAAAGTGTAAAGAATAGGAGAATAAAAGAGAGTGAACGAAATCGATCCTGGTAAAGTTACGAATACCAACTGTGACGTAGGACCGGTCTAATTCACACGCTTTGACTGACATTACATTTACGAATACATACTATTAAAGGAAACGCCTATCTTGAACAATCGGCTTATAACTTGCTTAACTGGCTTATACGAGAACCTTTATAGAAATGGTAATGACTGTGTTCTCTCACTTTCTACTTTACT
The DNA here is from genome assembly GCA_014132275.2 of Samia ricini. Taxonomy (NCBI): domain Eukaryota; kingdom Metazoa; phylum Arthropoda; class Insecta; order Lepidoptera; family Saturniidae; genus Samia; species Samia ricini. Next base: position 2,508,516 of record AP028170.1, read on the forward strand.
CCCAACTCTTATCCCATTTTCATTCGGGATCGGCGATACATGTCTTCCACAAATAACCCACATCTCTGTGCTTCCACTAAAAACTACGATTTGTATAGTTTTTTATATGACATAAAAAAATTATATATATTGTATTTATGAAAAAAAAAAAAGAACCAGATCGAGTTTCTCGCCTGCGCTCTTCTCGACTGGGTTGTTTTCCGAACCGGTGGTAGTGTTTTAGACGTTCATAAGCGCCTTCTTAGGGCCTAAATTGAATAAATAAATTTTGATTTTGATTTTGATTTTTGACTTCTAAACAAACTATCTTAAACGCAATCTATCTATCTCTTCCTTGGACTTCCCTTCACCTATAACCTTCTACTTTACTTACTATACAAAATGTCGTATAATCAGAGAATACTTATATGATTTAAAAAACAATTCATTTAAATCGGTTCAGTATTTCTCAAGTTACAAGCGTACTAATGAACTGACAAAAGGAAAGAAGAAAGTTTGCAAGAAAAATAACTTTACCAGATAATTTTATTGTAATATATACCCCTAATTAAAGTTATTTTTCCCCCATATATTTAATCTAACTAGCTCCTTAACGAAGTTAGTATCAACAATATATTGTAATCGTATTGAATAAAACTAAAGATACACGTACCCGACATAGATCAAACAAAACCGAACTTGTAATATTTCCATTCTTATTCTGTCTTCGTCAATAATGAGCTTTTTGCGCTTTGTTGTAGCGCTCGATCAAAATTATTCGTTGTCTTTCTGTCAAACTCATTTAGCGTGTGAAATGTTCAATATTCTTCAAACGAAATCATTTGTCACTCACTAAAATAAAAACATTTCACGTTTAAGCTTTTAGATTCTTCAATTAAACAGAGAATTTCAATGAATATACTATAAATGAATTGTTAGTTTTTATTTTATAGTAGACTGAAAGATGTATACAGAATTATATCTATCCACAATAATAATAAAATTGTAAATTTCACGTGTCTGTATAATTCCGATTTTTCGTGAAGAGAATTATTGCAAGGGACTAAAAATAGGTAATTAAATACATTTCTATCATTTTTGGAAATGTCTGTCTGTCTGCCTGTCTGTGCAGGCATCAATTAAAAAGTATATTTCAAAAATTCCGATAATTATAAAGTATATTCCGGGGTAGCAACAAAACTTTATTTCATTAAACTCGGTCCACTCTATCAAAAGTTATAGTAATTAGATTGACACGCGGCGACCAAAGACTACAATTTAATAAATACTGCAGCGATTTTAATACGAAAGAAGGGTTTGTAAGTAAATGCGTTTTAGTCTTATTAGAGAAAAAAAATATGGTTTGATTTGAAAATAAAAAAAAATACATAATATAAAATTTATGTATAATATGAAAATATAAATAATGAATATCTAAAACATAGTAAATGAAAAAACAATATTTTGATGTTAGTTAATTCCAACTATAATTGGACGGTTCACATTTGTTTATTTTTGACGACATAGGGAACGAAGATTATTCATAGATAGTCCTCTTCTTATTGTTTTCATAATTTGGACTGTTTTGAAACATTGCAAGGGGACGGGACGGGACGGGACGGGCGGGGGAGAATATAGGTTGTCTATTAGAATATAAATGTCGGAAATTCACGCGAGCGAAGTATTCGGCACAGCTAGTCATCCTAATAAAAACTGAAGGTAATAATTTTGGATTAATTTTAATACACTAAATCTGCTCAGTCATTGACTATTAGGCAGGACGAAGTTCACCAGGTCAGCTAGTTATTTATAAAAGTGTTATAAGTTTATCTGAATTTCATTAAATAATTAATGAATGCAATAATTAAATAAGAAATAGCCATTTTAAAATTATTTTATCTTTGGTAGTTGTTATGTTAAAGTAATTTATTGGGAAAACACACTTTCTATTCGGAGAACTGTCCAAGATTAATAGGACTTATATTCAAACTTTATAAATAGTAGTATTGTTAAATGCAAAACAGAATATCTTGGAAAAAACAACGCCGTTTTTGGTTAGTTTTAGAAAAAAAATGTAACACTATGCTATTTTTATGTTAACTAACAAATTTAACGAAAATGTATAATAAAGATAATAAGTTGAATAAATAACTTATAATAATATTAATCATCCTAATTTTTTATTGAAAACAAATGTCTTGTTTGTAGTAATTTGTTTATAAATTGTAATTCAATCCAATTTTATCAATCTTTCATTATGTTTGTTATGTTCATAAGGACAAAAAAGTTATTTAACAATTGTAAAAAATATTTCGAAAACTTTTACATATTTCGATGATTATCAAATCCTCCATGCATTTATTCGTTGTCTATAAAAATGCCGACAGCACGACAATTATCTCAAGTCGCCCACATTGAAGTTACAAAAACTTCTTGACAACATTTAATACGAAAACTCCAGACATCTCCCGTTGAAGCTTTGTATTGAAGAAACATTAATCAAAAACGTCAAGGTCCTAAACGCGTTCCTAGTTATACAATAGCGGGGCAAATGTGAATAGGAAACTTTATTTAATTATTATACCAACTTGTGAATGAATGAATACACACTGTTGGGAAACATCTAACTCTGTTTTTATGAGTAAGTCGAAAAGAGATAGATTGTTTTGCCACAACTTTTAATGATATCCTCCTTTATGAATTACGAGACGGTGTTTTATGTGGAAAAGCATTCATAAAAAGTTATTTTAATCATTAATACATAGTTTAAACAAATTCCACTCTATGTAATTATCATAATTGTCTGCGTTATTCCGAACTCTCTTGGAATCGGTGCAGTAAGTTTTTACCATACGTCCCTATCAACCGTCATATTCATATTATTCCTCACACATTTCATCCACACTTTATTTACCCTTCTTCTACTTTTCTATCCTTCCACATTCGTATACATTATTATTGTAGAGACCTCATCAACATCTAACGGCACACTAGCGCGAGCCGCGGGCGCACGGGTTACATATATTTAATACCTCGTATGAGAGAAGTCCGTGTGTCCCGTCTCGCTCGCACTCTGCATGTTTCTGATTGACCACCGTAGTTACTGTAAGCCCTACGACTAACGAGGGATCTTTTAGAATTTATGTTTCACTATATGTCCTCAGAACAAGCATCAAATAATCAGAATCAGAATTATAATCAATTAATTAATCATATAAGAAGCAGTTAATAAATAACTTTCAACGTGTACCACGACTTTCCCTCCAGTCATCCTTCAACTGGCTAGAAGCAACTAAATTATTTTATCTACGTGCACTTCCTCTTTTTTCATAGCATGTCCATTCCACAACAAATTTCCTTTCAACTTTTTTCCCTACTGTCGCCACATTCAAACTCTCTTTGATATATTCATCCCTGACTTTCTCCATTCTTGTGACAACACATATCCATCTCAACAATCGAACTTCAGCTACATACATATTTCTCATCCATCTTACAAGTCCAGAATTCTGAACCATACTCTATATACTTAATTATGTAATGCAATATTACTGAAAGGTTTGGGAAGCTACGCAGAATCTTCTCGTCTGAAATACGATGTGTTTTGAAAAAAAAAACCCACCACAGTGGCGTCTGGAGCGCTGCGTTCCGAGTCAGTTAGGGTAGATTCAGCAGTTATCGAGTAGGATAGCCCAAATGGATCGCGACTACCATATATTTATGAAAAACCAGTCACGGTGACTCGTTAAGGCGTGTCACTTTCTAGTTATACAGTGCAGACATAGTGATATTTTACGATAGGCCTCATAAGTAGACTCAAGTTCACTCCGAGGTAAAATAGATCCTGCGTCGTATCCCTAAAACATTCAATACTTTGAGCATTGCAGGAAATGTTATGCTTATCATTTTTGTGCCGTTTTTATGTTCAGGTATAAGCGAATTTAGTAGACAGATATAATATAATAATGAAGATGCATGGTAAGGTTGTTTGTACCGGTATTATATACGTCGTGAAGTGATACAAAATAAATTAGTAAAATACTTTTTAAAAAAAAAAATGTTTATTAACGTGAGCAATTATCGCTTTCTCTTTTTACTTTGTACCAATCCATAAATTCTGGTTAAGTTCGAACTGTGAAGTTAGCTCACGGTATACTCAGGAGAGAGAAGCGACAGCTGGATGAACTGAATCAAGTGATTAATTTTTTTTTTTTTTTTTCTACCTTGTAGTTAATTATGTCGACAACTTACATATATACCTATTTCGGTTATGCAGACACTAATAGTCTGCAAAACCCCGAAGACATAATTTGTTAAAGATTCGTTGAATTTCTGTTAATAGACTTACTTGGCCTACTCCTTTAATTCATAACATTAAAGTATGTTATAATAATATAGTTATAGTATCACCCATATATAGTTTCGAACTATAGTTTTAGCGCCCTTATTTAATAACATTCTTAAGAAAGTTCCAGAACGGCCATAAATTAAAGACCCTAGTTAGTGTGCTGGATCAAATATTCGTTATATATTTTATTAATTTAAATCGTAGGTTAGTTTTATGATAATAATTTTGATTTATATAGGATCTTTAAAATAGATAATTGCGTAATAAATAATACTAATGTCAATTAAAAATTACCATACATTCATAATATATTTTGTACTTTTTCTATGGTGAATATTTTGAACCGATAATGGCGCAATTGTTAGTGCTATCGGATTGCGCAGCAATAGACGCGGATTCGAACCTACCTATCTAACTCTAAAATCAGCCCTAGCTCTCGGTAAACGAAAACATCGTAAGTAAACTATAGCATGGTGGTAGGGCATTGTCTAATAATTACCGCCTGGGTAGCTACCACCCTCAAGTTTGAAAACCTTTCGCCAAATACCAATAGGTAATTAAGTTTAAGTTAAACATAAGTTTGTATAAAAGATAGGAAAGACAAAAGAAAAGATAAAAAGAAAGACAAAAAATAGAGACAAAAGAAATAAAGAAAAAAGGGAAGACATAAGAGGTTAAAGAACCAGTCTAACAAAGAAAACAAGGGGATTTGGGGGAAATTGTTGTATTTTATTTAAAACCGTTGATGCCAAAGTCCCTGATCATGTCTGGGGGGCCTTTTTATAAAATAAAAAAAAAAAAAAAAAAAAAAATAGGTGTGTTCCGGCAGCATCACTTGAGAATCAGTACCTCTAGGCTTAGTGTGTTTACCATCCTGGACCACATCGTCATTTAACATCAGGTAAATTGTGATCAAAGCACAGAGCATATAAAGTGTAAAAAACACTATTGGGCTTCTAAAAATGTTGGTATGGTTTGTCAGTTAAACAGGGAGATGTAAAGAAGAATATTTGAAATAATTGTGTCTATAGCGCAATGCAATGTTTTCGAAAATATGCTCTTTTAAATTTAGAATTATCTGTTGACTTACAAATATTACCATTTACTAGAACAAAGCGATAAGTGCTTATCGAGAAATTCTCAAACACGATGATGGAAAACAACAAGATGAGCTAAATAGAAATGCCCTTTCTTTATGCGTTTATGAACAAATCACTCAGCCCATGACTTTCTGAAGGAATTTTATCAGCGCACTTTAACTAGTTTTATCGCCATTATCCTCAGTTCCGCAAAGCGTGTAAAACTCCACCCAGCTGCTTCTGCAAAATTATAATTGGTTCATACTTGCGTTTTGATTGTGCACTAAAAATATTCTGAAAGTAATGAAAAGAATCCTGTTAATTAGGCAAGTCTCATAAGCCATGGTTCTCTGAACGAAATAACATTAAAAAAAGAGTTTAAATGACTACGGAGGAGCTGAAAAAGGAGTATCTACTTGAACGTTGATTAAGGCAGTAAAAGTGTATAACTTACTTTTGAAACTTTTATATTAAGTTTTTAAACTCTCCCCTTAACGGAAAACGGGTCCATCTGATATATTATTATGATTATAGATGTAAATTATAATATCTGTATTATAATAGAAAATTTTTGGTCTTATAATGAGTATAATTGCTATAAAGAAAAATGTCCCGCATTTTCCTGTTCCATTCCAAAGAGTGGTTGTCAACACGCACATGCGTTCAATAGCCTCATTTTTTTATGGCATATAGGCTCAGAACTTTGACGATAATCTCACCTGATGTTAAACAACGATGTGGACCAAGGTGATAAACCAATTAGATGCTAGCTAGCTCTGAAGTGATGGCACCGGAACATACCTAGGTACTGGGTCTTTACGACAGGTTCTTTAACTTGAGGGTGATGGCTACTTAATTCTCATTTGCATGGTGGTATGACATTTTCTAATGATGCCCACTTGGGTAGCTATCATCCTCAAGTTTGAAAACCTGTCGCCAAAAAACAGTAGGTGTGTTCCGGCAGGGGGCGACGCGGTGGTGGGAGCGACGCGGTGCTTGCGAAAGCCACCCCGTGTCGCCCCCATCCCAAATGCAGCGGACGGCCCCGGGGGGTTTTAGTGGGTATTTCCGGGCGCTTCACGCCCGGGTGAGTCCCACACTGGCACGGAGCTCGTCACTCCGTGCCCCCTTATCTATTGTATTGGGGGATTTTGATCCCCTAAATACAATAGATAAGGGTAGTGCGTAAATGCATTTCCCCCCGTCAAAAAAAAAAAAAAAAAGGTGTGTTCCGGCAGCATCATTTAAGAACCAGTATCTAGGTTTAGTGTGTTTTACATCCTGGGCCAACTCTTCACTTAACATCACGTGAAATTGTGCTCAAAGCACTGAACCTATATCGTGTAAAAAAAAAAAAACTTAAGTGCGCATTGTTAGGTAATGTCATGGTTTCCTCGCGATGTTTTCCCTCACCAAAAGCTCAGGGATAATATAGTGTTGGTTGGTTAAACCTACGTCCTTTGATGCGGAATCCAATCATATTATCAACTGAGCCATTATAGTTTAGTTGGAAGATTAGTTTTAGATGGCATAAGGATACATTGATCATTTTATCATCATAGGCTGCGTGATAGACACGGGCTTGTCCAACGTCATAACAAATGACTTTGTTATCAAACATTTTATAAATATTTTTTTATGAAATGAAAAACGCGATAACGTCACGTAACAAAGTTTAGGAAGAAAAAATACAACATGCAGTTGCAAACAATTCATCCATCCCGCGACACTCCACAACTCATTTTAATTGGTTCACGACCGCCCCGGTTAATTGATAGATGCGCTGGTTCACTTTAAATTATTACACTAAGTTATCCGCAGTTTACCTCCTGTTATTATGTCACAGGCTGTAGTTGGTAAACGAGGGGGAAGTTATTATTACGTTAGGTGAAGATCTGAAGACAGCTGAAATTTATTACATGCATATTTGTTAAAGTTATGGTAACATGATTGTTACTGTATTAACTGTGTTGCAATAAAAAAATGATTGTTACATGATAAGGATTGATCGTTATAATAATACGCCCAGTAACAACTTTGCTGCGATCCTCATTTATGATAGAAAGAATGACAATCTGTCGTCGAACAAAACGGTAGCATTTAATTGGGCGAACAGATGAGATTTGTACTTTTCTTTATCCTTGTGTTAGAGAAAAGTGAATAATAAATTACTTAGCGCAACTTACAATTATTATGCCAGAAATAGGAAATGATTTACCAATAAGTGTAAAATTATAAAACATAATGTATAACAGCATTCTTCCAGAACTGACGTCAGAAGCTTCTGGAATGTCATGCGACTCAAGTGCCTTTTGTAGTGGAATCACTCTTCCCTCGAATACTTTGTTTAATATTATTGTATTCCTTTAGTTAAGATGCGACTTGTCAATTAATTTTTGGTCTGAGAAATTTTTATAATCGTACATAGGATGATTATTATTATTATTATTCGAGAGAGGGGAAAAAGGCTATGCAGGCTGAGACAGTCCTGTGTCACTGCGACCTAGATAGATCTATTGTGATCGCCCCCATATTCCTAAATCTCACTGCCTAGACCTACAACCTGGATATACTGTAGGATCTTTTTGGCAGAGAGCGTCTGTACCTCCTCTGGGAACAACGCATTTTTGCCCAGAACTCGGTAGCGTATGGGTATTAGTGGGTCACAATCACACAAGATGTGCTTTTGGTGTTTCATCTGCGATTTCACAGAATCTGCAATCTCTTGTGTTCTGGGCACCCATGTTGTGCATATGCTTGCGAATAAAATTTTAAAAGATAAAGTTTGTACGTATTTATTTAAGAAACTAATCCCAAGTGCAATAAAATAAATAAAAAATAACACATAAATTAATCGTTTTACTAATTTACCGTAATGCAATAAAAAAGTAGTAGATCATTAGTTAATCAATTGGAAAAACTATTTATATATATACATATGTATATTAAGACGTTATATTAACTTAATTTACAAAATTATGCATTTAATTCCCCTATGAGTACAACCAGACATTAATTGTTCACGAACCGCCCCAACTAATTGATAGATGCGCTCGTTTTACTTTAAATTATTCAACCAACTTCCTCGTGGATACAATTTAACCGTGTAATAACACTCCCACACGTTGGAGACTGAATTCTTTTTAATATATGACGTGTTACAAACCGGCAGTTATATTTTGTACCTAATTATACTTAACTGATTTCTAAGTGCATTTAACAGAAGATACATACAAAAACTCGGTAACTAACATGAAATTAGAGTGTATTATCGAATTTATTACTGTTTAAAAAAAAACGATATTGACATGTGCGAATGTGCAAATCATGTTATTCGTGTATTATGTTTTAGTTTTTTTAGTAAGAGGCTAATTTTGAACGGCATTATGTTACTCAAATATTTTAAGGGATTCATGAATTGTCGTGGCCATTTTTGACAACAAAATTTAATTTTATAATTATTACTTTTCCATGTGCATACCTAGTATAATATATATAAAAATTATATATATTACATACATTATAAAGGCACAACAACTGTATTTTGATTATATTTGAGAAAATCAAGTGGGGTAACGTTCAATCAATGACACAACACATTTTTATGAATTTTGGATATCACACAAAAATCAATGGATCCAGTATAAAAGTAGTCTATATTCCGGGGTAATACATAAAAAAAATAGGAAACTTACCTCAAAGTAGGTGAAAAAGGATTAGTAAATTTTATGGGAATTAAGTCAGTTTTAGAGATATGAAGGCTATGTTAATACAGACATTTTAAAAAAGTAGCCATAGAAAATTTGAAGAAAAAAAAATAATGGTCCCCTGATTCTGAATCTAATTATTTATTTTAAAAAAAAAAACCCAAATCTCGACCGAATTTTCTTTGCCTATAATATTTACAGAAAACATTATATGTTTATCTCCATCTTAAACTTAAATCATATTGTTTAGGTATCGTACTGTGTCGTGTTTTATTTTTTGTTTAATAAATAATTCGGTTTTGACAAATGATAACTCTATTAGTCATGAACTAGTTAGTTACTGAAAATACACTTCCAATACTTATCATTTTACGGATAATAAATCATTCCATTCGATCTGTGTAGCGTATAAAATTTGGTTATAAATGAAAATAAAATCTCCAGTATTATTCCAAGTTATCTATTGTTCAATAACGGAAGAATTTGATATTATTTATAAAATATTATCTGTATCTATTTCAAGTTCCAACGAAGACAGTGTGAAACGAACACCAGCGTATAAGTAATACACGGTCACAAATCCCACTTCCTGAGAAATCCCCGGATCGAGTTGGAAAATATTTATTTTTATTAAATAACTCGCCTTCCCGCAGACGCTGCGGGCCGGACTTGGCTTTAACGAAACTTTTTTTTTTCAAATCGATTCAACATAGGCTTTATGAGACGCTTGGATCTGCTTGGATGTAAAAGTTGCACGAGTTTCTTTTATCTTCTCCTGTGTTTTAATTACAACTAAATTATAAATAAATATCGTAACTATTCTTTGAGCAATATTTATTTATATTATAAAACCCTATATATTCCACTTATATAAATACTCACATACATATTACAAATTAAGTACTAATTTATTTTTTCATTCATTCAGCCAACCGTAAGACGTCCACTGCTAGACATAAGTCTCCCCAATCCTCCCTATTGGCAAAATCGCCACACTTGGCAGGCGGGTTGGCGATCGCAGATAGGTGTTTGTTACTGTTGCTGCCCATCCTCTGGTTTATCCCTTAGTCGCCTTTTACGACACCCACGGGAAGATATGGGGTGTTACTATTCTGTGCCGACGCCACACGACTAATTTATAACTACAGTTATAAAACTTATCAAAGTTTATATATGTATAGCGAGATACGGTGACTCGTTCTGAGGTCCAGCTGAAAACCAGCGCTGAATATCTCTGGGTGCTGAGCTGGACATATTTAGGTGACATGTAATTGGCCTCACATATGTTTCTGTGTACTTTTTTGTTCTGCGTATTTTTGAATACGTATTATCTGTATCACCGTGTGTAAAACGTTTGAACAGTTGTATAATTTCTTTCTTCTTATATACGCTTCATTGAGAATGTCAGTTACGATTAGTAACCATTTAATCGACGTTTGTTTTAGGTTCATTACAATCTGTCGAGTGCTAAAATTGTAATTTATAAACAAACATACTTTCACGTTTATAACAGCTGTACCAAGTATTACAACAATATGACGGATTTTTTTAAAATTTCGCATTCGCAATTTCATGAGTTTATTTTTTTACGCAGAACCCTAAAGTTCCTAAAATAAAAGTAACCTAAATTGCTTCTTATAGATTCAGCAGAAAAAGCCGTTTCGGAGTTTAGCAGGAAGTAATGGACAGACAAAAAATGTTTTTTGACATTCTTATGTAATTTGGTAAAAAGCTATCTATATAATATACTAGCTGTGCCCGCGAATTCATATGCAAAAGTTAATTAAATAAACATTATCCATTGGAATAAATTGTGAATGTAAACCACTCTCGAATCCTCAGGGATAGACACAAAAATTTTCATTAAAATCGGTTCAGCCGTTTAGGAGGAGTTTAGTCACATACACACGCACAGAAGATTTATATATATATAAAGTTATGAAAACAGGTTTTTAAATTTTTTATGTTTCCCCCTTACGTACGAATTTAGAAATTAGAATGTGCACCACATTGGTACAAGGAAATATTATATTATTTACATATATTTATTTGATATATCTAATCTCCTTTGAGTTTCATAAAAATCGCGAAACAAGTATGAAACGTAAAGATTCGAGGCACGTTTTATTCAAATACTAGGTAACTTTATTGGGATAATTTATTCAGAAGTAAAGGCGTACTTTTCAGTAAAATACACGGGCTAGATATAATAACGTAATATCTCTTCGTCGGTTACTATGTGGGATTTATTAAAAGATTTAGAGTTTGATCGCAGTTGATGTTAAGTGACCGGTAATGGTGGATAACTACACGTAGGTTTTTGCCGACGTGTCAAAGTAAAGGAGCTTTCAAGTATCACGTTAGCAAAATTTTAGACATTTCTTATCCCCCACCTACTCTACTCAATGTCGGTAATTGTAAACAAAGCTCTCCCAACCATAATTACACTAAAATTCAGTTAATTTTAACGGGTTTTCACGCGTTACCTTTGATTTTTTCTATCCCGACGTTTCGGCTAGGTTTCACCAACCGTGGTCACGGGCTGACTGGCGGTGCGCGGCGTCACCTGCTGCGTTGAGGTGTATTTTGATGAACTACCCCCGTTTGGTATTTATATTTATTATAGTCACCACACATATTGTGTTAAAATTAACTGAATTTAAATATGTAACGCGAAAACTTAAAAAAAATTTAAAATTACACTTTTATGCTTGATTGGTTCAAGCAAGACGTCCACTGTTGGACATAAGTCTCCCCAAGAAAAAGGGGTATTTCCATGATCGCCACGCTTGGCAGGCGGGTTGGCGATCGCAGTCAGGTGTTTGTGATACTCAGAGGATGTTGCTGGCCATCCCATGGAGTATCCCTTAGTCGGCTTTAACGACACCGCCGGGAATGTATGGGGTGGTACTATTCTTAGCCAGTACTACACGGCTTTCTTGCTTATCAGCATCCAACTGTGATTAAAATAATAAAAAGTTATATTTATATTTTTTTTGTTTTTATTGTATTTTGTTTAATTATGGCAAAAAAAAAAAGAACTTTTTCCGCTTGAATGTAATTGTTATATTTAGCTTTCAATTGAGTAAGGCTACGTCGATACTTTTGAAATCCCCGAAAGAATACTTCAGATGCGAATGATTATTTTGTAGTGGGTTCATGCTTCACGTTAATAGCTATTTTACCAATGAGTTATATGTTTACATAAGCGAAGTCGGTGTTAACATTGACATACTTACGTACCTTCATATGATGGATGTAACTAACGTAGTGAAGCCGTGAAAGAAAGAAAGAAAATCTTTATTCACAAATGAGATACAAAACACATACTGAAAAAATAGAAAATTGTTATAATAATAATGAAGAAATGATACCAAAAAAAAAAATCACATAATAGGGTAACTATGTGTCACCCACCAACCAAAATCTCATTAGATGAAAGGGTCTCCAGCTCAGCATATGCTGAAGTATCAAGAAATACTCAGCGCTGATTTTCAGCTGTCAGCCGTGACAATAACTTACTATAATTCTATGCTTTCATCGCGATATTATCCCTCACAGGAAGCTCTGGCTTAGCGTAAGATTTGAACCCGTGTCGTTTACATCGACGTCCTACCATATTGACCCACTAACCCAATATAACTTGAGAACGTTAAGTGAAAGAACTGAGTCTTGTGTTGAAAATACGAGTTTTTTCTAACTACATTTATTTGCAGTGTGGTAAGATTTCCTTCCGCGCTCGCGTGGCGACAACCGCACACATGGAAATACACATATCATAGTGGCTCACTTTATCTTGACGCGATTCTTGATCAACCAATATCCGATGTCCCATCAATCATGTCAAAATCGGTCCAGCAGTTCCGGACAGAACAGACAAAAAATTTTTAAAATTGTTTTGTGTTATAGGTATCGTTTCATATATACATGGTTATGTATTTAGTTCAAAAATGTTATTTCCATATTACAAACAGACACTTCAATTTTATTTATTAGTACAGATTTGATTTCGATTCGATTTTAGTTAGGGAAACAGAAAATAACCTGTCACCATGCTATGGTATCCTCACGATGTTTTCCTTCACCAAAAGCACAGGCTAATTTTAGAGTTGGATAGGTCGGCTCGAACCCGCGTACATTGACGCGGAATACGGCTGCACTACCCACTGTGCTATTATAGCTTCAAAACTCCGCCAATATCGCTCCCCTGCACCATCATTTGGGAATACTGAAATTAATTTATTCGTAAATAAGTAATTCAAAATGTCCACCGGCGTAGTGGAATCGTTAATTAACATTGATAATAATTCGATATCATTCATTTGGCGCGCCTTGCTTTGGTACTGCACCCGGCGTTGGCCATAAAACGGGCGCAGGGTCTTTGAGACTGTTGGTGCCCCGAGCGAAGCATTTTTGTAGGTGTCGCTCTGGGCCGCTGGGCCATTGCACGACGAGGCCCGGTGGGTTCGCTGCAGGGGGCGACGTGGTGCTTGCGAAAGCCACCCCGTGTCGCCCCCATCCCAAATGCAGCGGACGGCCCCGGGGGTTTTAGTGGGTATTTCCGGGCGACTCTCGTCCGGGTGAGTCCCACACTGGCACGGAGCTCGTCACTCCGTGCCCCCTTATCTATTGTATTGGGGGACTCCGATCCCTCAAATACAATAGATAGGGTAGTGCGTAAATGCATTTCCCCCCGTCAAAAAAAAAAAAAAAAGGTGTAGCTCGGGGCGCTCGGCGTGTGCGCTACACACCCTGCACTATAGATTAAACACGGCTCTGCCTGTCGCCAAATACCATTAGTTGCGGTGTTTCGGCAGCATCATTTGAGAACCAGTACCTCTAGGCTAAACGTGTTTATCATCCTAAACCACATCGTCACTTAACATCAGGTGAGATTATGGTCAAAGTTTTTCACACCGTGAAAAAACAACAGTATTTTTTTAATCGTCAGTAAAAAAAATAATACACGTGATAACAGATGCGATAGAAAAACTAATTGTGTTTGAATATAAAAACATTATAAATGTATTTACAGATTTCTGTTTCAACACTAATGACTTAGAAAGAGGCCGTTCTATCACGCTTCGACCATTAGGGGGTCGCCGTTGACAATAATAGTACATAATTACGTTGAATTTATTGTTATGGTCCCATCTGTGAACACCTATTGCGTGTCTGTTTTATATTTTTCACGGGTCCGCCCGGTTTTATTTTAACGTTTGCGCGTTTATTGTACGAGTTGCGTTTATTTGACACGAATTAAACGATTTTTTATTGAACTGTAACGTTTTATTATTTTTTTTTTTTTATTTATCGTCGAATTGTTAATATTATCTGTAAAAAAAAATGATGAAAAATGATGGTATTAATTAAATTTTATATATATATATATATATATATATTTTTTTTTTTTTATTGAAATTAAACCATCTGCAGACTCTGGGTCCGCACCTTTTTTTATATTGGAGATTTAAATCGACTTGCATCGGAAAAAATTGCCTATAATAGCAATTCAAGCAGCTATGCAGTTAGTAATCTTCTTTCGCATATGTGAGCTTAAATCTACTTCTATTAAGTTTTTTATATCTATTTTTTTAATTATTTCGTATACACTTATTTTGTTATTATTAATTAATTATTACTTAAATTTTTTAATTTTTTTTTATTAAAGGTGGTAACAAGCCAATCAGAACTAGGTCCGTGTCCGCATAGTTTTATATAGGTACGCTTAATGTCATTGGTAAAAGCATCTCAATCATCATTTGATCGCAAGTTGCTTTTTTTAAACTTCTTAAATGCTATAGACTGGAAAGGCCTTGACCACTTCACGAAATCTTAATTGAGGCGAATGCTTAAGGCCTGAGGGCACCAAAGTGGTAGGGATCTCTAGATATCTATAACAAACCAATATTGCTTGGAATACAATACACGCGAACTGCGCAAGCCGAAGACAATTACTCTGCCCTTGTTCTAATAGTTGCTATTTCAAATTGTGAAAGTCACAAAATCCCGGGGAAACAACAGCGTTAGTGCATTATATAAGATGTCCGTGTAAAACACTTTAATATTTTTATAACTCCGCTAATTCTGCTGACCACGTAGCCCGTAACAAGGCGAGGCGGTACACGATTAGATTAAAAAATATATATCAAAAATTTACGATCAAAAACGGTCATTCGCTAAGTAAACGAGCGCCGTCGTACTAATTAAAGCGAAATCTCTTCTGTCTATATAATCAGAACCTCACCCTCCCACGGCGGCGCGGCTACCTCACGCGGACCCTTCGTAATAGATTTAGGAGGTTTTTTTTAATGACCATTATACAATATTTAAAAATTCATAACCGCTATTTATTTATGCTTTATCGTTAACTTTTTTAATATCGATAAAGGTCTGTATCTATATGTATAGTAAACATAACCTCGCGAAACCACTTTATCTCTTAAGCGGACATGCGATCGGCGTCAAAAGTAGGAATTTCAGAAATCTACTGCAGCTCAGGCCTATTTTACTGTATGTAAAATAGACGAAAACATCACTTCGCAATACCCTGTTTCCTCCTCCAAATCTGCACCGTTTTTTAATTTTCTTTCACTTTTATAATAATAAAGAGTTTGGCTATGCATGTACGTTTTGCTTTTGCGTAATTCTATCCATCAAGTTTTATTTGACGATCGTCTGAAAATAACGGTAATAATCGAGCTATGATTGCGCAATGGATAGTGTGGCCGGATTTCGCGTCAACGGTCACGGGTTCAAACCCAACTCTATCCTATCCCAACTATCCCTATCCCCTATCCAACTCTAAAATCAGCTTCAGCTTTCGGTGAAGGAAAACACCGCGAGGAAACCATAGCATGGTGGAAGGGTATTTTATAACAATGCCCGTCTGGGCAGCCACCCTCAAGTTCGAAAACCTGTTGCCAAATACTAATAGGTGCTTTTCGGCAGCATCACATGAAAACCAGTATCTAGGCTTGGTGCGTTTACCATCCTGGACCACATCGTCACTTAACAACAGATGAAATTCTGACTAAAAACACTGAGCGTATGCTGTGTAAAAAACAATCATAAAAATATTTACCATAATTCTATTATCTAAGGAGGAAACAGGGGACTACGTTCGTATAGAATAAAAGCCGCTAGCATGTCCTCTTATATGTTGAAAATAGTTTACATATAATCAATAGCAAGAGACTGCGCAAGATTATAATAGTTTTCTCTTAATTTACTGAAATCTTCACATCTTTTTAATATCTATACATAGATGCTTTCTGTGTCTGTCTGTTGATTTTAAGTTAACGATTTTTATTTGCAGCGATGATGACGCAGTTGGTAGTGTGGTCGGATTTCGCGTAAATAGACGTAGGCTCGAGTTTACCTATCCCCAACTCTCAAAGGAGTTTGAACTTTCAGTGAGGGAAAACATCATGAGGAAATTATAGCCTGGTGCTGGGAATTTTCTAATAAAACCTCCTTGTGTAGCTATCAGATAAAAATTTAAGTAAAAATTCTGTCCGTGATACAAAAAGGAACTTAAATACATTGAAGGCATTTATTTACAAGTAAATTAAATTATAAGGCACGTAAAAACTAATGGAGGCGAAAAGGCTTTTTAACCATAGATCGATACCGAACGGTAACTTTTGACTTACAGTCTCCTTATTTGTTCTAAATCAAACAACCACTTATAAATTTAATATTATTAAATTTCTAAGTTACAACTTGGCCTTCCAAACGCCTCCGCCATTTTGTAGCCAGCTCACTTAATTTTCCAGATGATCGGCGCCGAACTGACCTAAAATTTTGTCATCGATTACTTTTAACACGACTCGTTAAAATACCATTCAGTATTAAATATCGTGTATTATATAATATTGTGTTATTATAATAATAAATAATAATAATAAAGCCATTTAATCCAGATATCATATTTGGTGTAAATTACAATGTTTGTTAGTAATGTTGCTTAAATTTAAGAGAGATTACTTATATTAATGTTAGTAATATTTATGAGATTTGAATCCCTGTTTGGGTAAAGGCCTCCTCCATCCTTTTCCATAACTCTCTGTCCTTGCCTAACTTTATCCAGTCGTTTCCTGCTACACGTATTAAGTCATCAGCCCACCGTCTTAACTGTCGACCAACATTCCTTTTCCCCATTGGTCCCTTCCATCGTGTGGCTTCAATAGTCCATCTTTCGTCTGGGTATCGTGAGATATGTCCGGCCCATTTCCACTTAAGTAAGTGCGCGTACTTAAGAGCATCGTTGAGTTTCGTTTTTTGACGAATGCTTTCGCTCCTAATTTTGTGTATTCTTCTAATTTTCAACATGTTTCTTTCCATTGCTCTTTGACTGCATTTGATTTTTTTGTTTTATTTTGTTTGTAAACGTCCAAGTTTGGCAACCATACAGCAAGCAGGGTAACAAACATGTGTCAAATATTGTCTTTTTCATTTGCAAGCTATAGTTCCCTTTTAGGATTTCTTTTAATGCCCAGAATTTCTTCCAAGTGGCGCTGATTCTTCTTGTTTACTTCTTCTTCGTTGCTTGAGGTTTTGAATGATATTTTCTTCCCTAGGTAGATGTATTCACTGACGTATTTTATATTGTTACCTTTTATCTCTATCGGACGTTCACGATTATTGGTTAATATCTTAGTTTTATTTACATTCATTTCTAAGCCGATTTTGGAGCTTTCGCAGTCCAGTGATCTCATCATTTTCTCTAGGTCTTTGGCAGTTTCAGCAATTATTACAATATCATCAGCAAACCTTAGATGATTTAAATAATGCCCATTTATGTAGACTCCCCTGTTTTTCCAGTCTAGTTTTCTAAAAATATTTTAAAGTACTGCTATAAACAGCTTCGGGGAAATAGGGTCTCCCTGTCTAACTCTGCTCGTGCATCTTGTATAGATATATTTTAAGATATTGATGTATTTACAGTTAATATATGACTGTTGCAGTGCGTTCCAGATTGAACAGTGGCTGATACTGTCAAAAGCTTTGCTATAGTCAATGAATGCCGACCCTCCACCAAATTGTGTTATTATCTTTACTTATTATAAAAAATTAGAGACATTATAAACTCTATTCCAATTAAATTTCATCCATAATCCCAACCGAAAAAAGATGCTATTTACAGTATTACGATAAAAAAAATGAAAAGAGAATTTTTCTTCAATAATGCCGTCGTTTCGGAGCTGTATCATTAACCCTTTGATCGATTTGCTTGTTCCTTCTTAAGCATTGCTGTTAAAGCGAAGATTCTGCCTCAATTAGCTCAAGCTCGTTAACTGTGCAAACAGCTTCACGCACTTCCCGTTTACACTACACGACACGACGTTGTTACGATTTTATTCATTGCCTATGTTATTTTTTTATTGATCAAAAAAATCTCGCCAAACTTATTATCAGTGTTCCGTGTGGTGCCGGCTAAGAATAGTATCACCCCACATCTTCCCGTGAGTGTCGTAAAAGGCGACTAAGTTATAAACCAGGGGATGGCCAGCAGCATCCTTTGAGTACACACAAACACCTACTGTGATCGCCAACCCGATTGCCAAGCGTCACGAGTATGGCAATGCGGGAGGAATTGCAGGTTTTGAGGGAGACCAGTGTCCAGCAGTGGAATCTTTCAGTAAATTAATTACAGTCACTTCTTCTGGTCAGCGAAATATTCTGATGTAATAGTAGAATTTAGTATTTGTAATTATTCAAATAAGGCCCAATTTGTATGAAGAATTATTTTTTCAGTTACAAACTTTATGCTGTCCTCTTTAGTTACTTGATTTTATAAACAAATATAATAAGATATCATCATCATCTCCCTACCCTTTTCCCATTTTTATTTGGGGTCGGCGCAACATGTCTTCCTCTTCCATTCCTCTCTATTTGTTGTCATCTCCGCATTCACTCCTTTTCTACACATATCATCTTTCACACAGTCCATCCATCTTTTCTTTGGTCTTCCCCTTCCCATGTAACCGTCCACATTCATATCCAATACCTTTCTTACAACATTCTCTTTCTCCCTGCGCATCACATGTCCATACCAGGATAAACGACCGCCTCTTAACTTGTCTGTTATTGGTGCCACTTTCAAACTTCCTCTAATATATTCATTCCTAATGCTGTCCATTCTTGTTACCCCACACATCCATCTCAACATTCGCATCTCAGCTGCATGTAATCTTCTTTCGTCCGTCACCTTTATGGGGTAACATTCTGATCCATACAAGACGACAGGTCGTATTATGTTCTTGTAAATCTTCCCCTTTAATTTAAAGGGGATTTGCGGATCACACGTAGTAGCCGAAACCTGCCGCCATTTCATCCATGCTGCGTTAATTCTATGCTTTACCGTCCGGTCTATTTCGCTATTACTTTGCAGGAGTGAGCCGAGGTACTTGAACTCGTGGCAGATTGGCATTGGAGTGCCATCTAGTGTTATGACAGTTGAACTAGAGTTGAAATATAATAAGATATATGAAAAAAAAATTAAACTAGTTCTTAGCAATTAATGTTGCAACGTCGGTTACTGTAAATATCTTGTACTCTGGATAGCTGAGTGGACTATTTCGTTTGTGCTCGCTTCTCAAAGATTCTCAAAGCATTACAAATGAACATCTACTTACTTTTAATGTCGTATCCGTCTTTGATAATAAAAGCTTTACGTTCTTTTTTTTATTATTGTAGTAGCGTTGTTTAGTGCTTGTAATTTGCTTGATAGTAAACATAGTACAATCCAAAAACAGCGGTTACAACCATAATAAGATACATCATCGGTCGTCGCTATCATGCCGGCTTGCAAAGGTAATGTCATTATGAGTGATCATCATGGATTTCTTGTAAGAAAAAAAAAAATCGAAACGCTTTTTATTTTGTTAATAAGCGAAATGCAATCATTTTTGTGCAGAAATTCCTATACGTAGAAAAAAAAAAACTTGAACCCAAAAATACGTCCATAATAAATTTATTTACTGAATACTGTATTTAAATTATGAACTGTTTAATTGTTTTATTTATTAATAGAACTTGAAAATGTACTTAGAAAATTTCTTTGAAAATAATTTTTCTATAAATAAGGATTGTAAAGGTGTTCTTCTCTTAAATATCCTTATTTATTTCTCTTCACAGACAATATATTTTTTCTTTATTAATGTAATTTATGAACATGAAATTGTCAAACAAAAGCCCAATTATTATAGTGTTCTCCTTTTATCAAAGAAATATTTTGTGTATAAACATTAAATATGTTTATTTTATATATTTTAAAGGAAGCGTATTATCAAAACACAGCCTTCATATGCCACATATTATCATTGCCTTATGATTTGCCACACGTATTTCATTTAAAATATAAATAAGGAAAACATGAAGATTTATACGATACGGGAACGTCAAACAAATACATTGTGATATATTTTATTCATCGCAGATGTTACCGCGCTAACCCGACGCGATGCCACCCCCCCCGGTCGAAAGTACCCCACCATCAATCGTAAAAGCCAAACAATACCTGATAAAAGCCGTCATATCAACGTGAGACGTTTGTTTTTTCGGTCCAAGACGATACGCGGAGCGATTATTCCTTTAGCATTTTTTTTCTAAATTGCCTTTAACGCTTTGGGTCACGCCGACATAATGGTACATTCTAAATATTATAAATAATACTTGGCAACTAGTCGTTAGCGCTGTTAGGTTATGAAATTATCCCATGAAAGATACCCTAATCCTACATATTGAGACCTAGGTGCGCTACGGCTCTTTCTCTCTCTGTTTTTTTGTTCCGGACACGTGGTGCATGCCTTCGACTCTATGGCGTCTAATTGGGTGAGTTACGTTTTTTTCTAGACACCATATCAAACAAGTTTTAACTTGAAGGTTATTATAAGGTAAATCATAATGTGAATGAAGGTGATGTCTGGAAATGATACCCTTGTTTGTGCATCTACTCATAAACCTTATTACTAATAGTTGTATAGTTCTATAAAAATATACAAAAACCAAATCGAGTTTCTTGTCGGTTCTCTTCTTCGATGATTCGGTTTTTTTTCCGAACCGGTGGTAATATTTTGACGCTCATAAGCGCTTTATCGGGGCCTAAATTGAATAAAGTATTTTTAAATTGGAATGATTAAATATATTTTCTAATAATACTCATCAAGCTGAATAATCAAGAAGCATACACGTCTTCTTGCTAAATAGAAAAAAAAATGTTAAACTGTACTAATAAATACAATTGAAGTGTCAGTTTGTAATGTCAAAATTATTTTTTTTTTTTACTAAATAAATATGAATGTTTACACGATACCTATAAAAATATATATAAAACGTAATTTTTAAAATTTTTGTCTGTCTTTCTGTCTGTCTATTTATTCCGAGGAATGGCTCGACGAATTTTGACGGGACTTTTTTTAGTAGATAGCTGTAGTTACTCCGGGTAACTTAGGATTACTTTTAATTTTCAAAAAACAATTATAGTTCCGCGTAAAAAAAATAAAATTCTAAATTAAATAAAATCCGATTCAATGCACAGTTTTACGGGCAAGTGCTTGAAATTATGAGAAGTATGTTTACTTTATCTTAGTACTAAAAAAAGTTAGGGTCCCGTATATAAAAAACGGTTTCTCTTACACCGCTTGTGACTCAAACCACAAGGTTACTTTTTTATAAGTAAAATTCGATTGACATGCCTACGAGACGCTTTCGCCCGTCATTTCGTATTTTTGCGAATGTCATCGTTATGGGCGCGGAAGGCACAAAGTGACTTCTCGAGGGTTAAACGTTTGTTGGTATTACTTAGAT
This sequence comes from Samia ricini, assembly GCA_014132275.2. Classification (NCBI taxonomy): domain Eukaryota; kingdom Metazoa; phylum Arthropoda; class Insecta; order Lepidoptera; family Saturniidae; genus Samia; species Samia ricini. The sequence goes on from AP028170.1 coordinate 2,530,442, forward strand.
GAGACTACAAATTGTTCAATTTCAATACATCCCGTTCTTGTGAACAAACGTTCCGGCTACAATTGATTGTTAAAATTATTGTTATTGTTTGTCGTTTTGTCAAATGGGCATTTTAAGCGATGATGGCGCATTTGGTAACATTTTCCATTCCATTTCTATAATACGCCTGAACTTTCGGTGAAGTAAAAGATCGTTAGGAAGCAATAGCATGGTAGTAGGGCATTTCCTAATAATACCCGCCTGCGTGGGTTACCTGTCTCTAAGCACCTAGTGTTCCGGCAGCATCATTTGAGAGCCTGAGCGGCTTAATGTGTTTACCATTCTGGATCACGTCATCACTTAAAATCGGGTGAGATTTTCCTCAATGCACTATGTAACATACAATATAAAAAATCCTAATCTAAGATAATGATTGAAACCCTAGGCTAATGATTCTATTTTTTTTAGTTTATAAAACCTCAGTACAACTGGCCTAATTTAATATTGTAGATATAATCAAAATCAAAATTTGTTTATTCAATTTAGGCCCTAAGAAGGCGCTTATGAACGTCTAAAACACTACCACCGGTTCGGAAAACAACCCAGTCGAGAAGAGCCGGCAAGAAACTCGATGTGGTTCTTTTTTTTTCATAAATATAATATATATCATTTTTTTTGTCATATAAAAAACTATACAAATCGTAGTTTTAATAATGTTAGTGGAAGCACAGAGATGTGGGTTAATTCCAGACATCACTATCGTTCACGTAATATAATGCCTAATAATATATTATAGGACTTATATTATTTTAGACTAGGTGTGCTTTTTGTGTCTTTAGGATCAATTAGCAGTTAAATCTTAGGGTTTTAAATGTTATTATTATTACATTTGCATAAAAACCGTTGCTTTTAGAACGAAATTATAAAATAATACATTATTTTATAGAATTTTTTTAAAACACGACCTTCTAAAGTTAGATTTATATCTATGCTTAACCAACTTGATTTTATCCATTGCGAATAGTTACATAGATTCTATCATATCAGTATCATTTAATAATAGTCTATAATAATAATAAATAAAATTGAAGTGTCTGTTTGTAATGTCAATATTTTTTTACTAAATAGATATGAATGTATACACGATACCTACACCAAGAATACATTTTTTCTTAAATTTTGTTTGTCTCTCCGGTAATCTCCGGAACGGCTGGACCGATAGTGATGGAACTTTTTTTGGGATATAGCTAAAGTTACTCCGGGTAACTTAGGGTACGTTTTAGTTTTCGAAAATAGTTAAGGTTCCGCGTAAAAAAAATTAAACTCACAAAAATATGAATCAAATCCGATTTTCCGACCCGATATTTTTACTTTATCTTAGTACTAAATTTTACTTAGGAAAATAATTAGGGTTCCGTATAAAAAAATTAAAACGCAGTAAAGAATATATGAAACGCGGGCACACAGCTATAATTAAACAAAAATCAACGTTTGTTTGTTCTCTATTCATTCGATTATTATGAAACTTTTATGAGTTGTACCGCAAACGGACGCGATGGGTTCTTGTAAATAGAAATATATTACAGAGCAAGCCGGGTTTAACTAGTTAGTAATCTATAGAAGCAATGATGGTTAATTAGTTGTGTAATAATGCAAAAAGTATATCAAAGTAAGTTCGAACTCTTAAAGTTTCTTTCTGTCTTTATCTCTAGGTCAAAATTTATATACGAGTTCCGATAGTCAGATGAGAGCCAGTACCTCTAATCTTAGCGTGTTTATCATATTTGTTCACACCATAATTTAACATCAATTGAGACTGTTTTCCAAAAATAAAACCTAATACTAATAGAATCTCTTAGAACGGCAAAGGTACAGAAAGGAAAAGTACTATCTAAATCCGCATGCTAGTCCACTATATATAGTTTCAAACCACAGAAATCAATAGTTTGCGTGTGTTTTCCCGCTACACAGCGTGAGTAATTAAACCTTCAGGTTTTCCTTCATCGCCAGCCGATAAAACCACTAATAACATTTTCAAAAAAAATTATGACATTTCTAAAGAGAAACGACCTGACTCAAAAAAACAACTCAGACGTTCTAAATATACTATATCAGCTATAATATTGTACGTTTTTCATCGTCTTTATTTTGATTTATTTTATAAGTCAATTAATTTATCTTACGAAAGAAACTCAATTTTATTTTGGACTCTTTAATGTCCTGTAAAGTGCTTGTAAAAAAAAATATCAATGAATACAAATATTGCATAGTATAAAATGTTCACATACATTACTAAAGTTTCTGAAAATAATCACATGCATACAAGAAAAACATACACCGAAAGGCTAATTTATTTTTAATTCCAGCTAATCGGTAAGTTGAACCGTATTCCAAAAAATGGTTTATAAATGCCGAAACTCTCTACTGGCTTCCATCATTCATTTATTACTTTAATATACGTAGACGATAAAAAATATTGTATTCTGTATTTAGCAATAAATACTATCACGATAGTAGCGGGGCGACTTCAATGGAATAAATCACTAAGCTTGCGAGACCAGCATCATGCCGATAAAGAGAAACGGTCCAGCATCCGGAAACGAAGCCTCTCTGAAAATATCTAACGTCATGGCGATTTAAGTTGTCGTCGACGGAATTCCTGACATTAATTTTACCTCGTATTTTAGTGTTTCAAAATTGGACAAAATGATGCAAAATTAAATTTACTCGTATTATTATTTTTTTTTTTTTTTCAAATTTATCAGTAGTTATATAAATTAAGAATCAAAATATATTTTTGCTTTGAAAATTAAGTTCACTCATAATATAAATGAATATACCTACATTTAAAAAAATACTATCGTTGTCCGTCTGTCAGTCAGTTCGTGTATTATTAAGCCTTCACAAAATTAATTTTTACATTATTTTTTGTTTGTGGATCAGAACTTATTGTATTTCAGTATATTTCGTATGTGTGATATTATAATTTGTCAAGTAAATTACTAAAGGAATTAGTTAAAATAACATATTATAATAAGTTACATTGTAAAGATATGAAACCCACGTTCATATTTAAATGACAAATGGAATGATAAAATTTATAGAATTATTTTATTAGACAACATTTTTTTTAATAGAATTTCAACCATACGCAATGACACGTAAATATAAAGGACCGACCAACTATTTAAAAGAACACCTTTGCTATAGACAAAATAGTCAACTAGTATGTAAATTTTCCGACGTTTACAAAACCGTAGGTAAATCTAAAAGTTAAATATTAACGTATATTGTTGTCGTTAAGGCGAATCTGTTTCCAAATTAAAATTGAAACGGCCCACATTAAGGGTCGGTATATCGTTAGTCTTAATTTGAGTTACCCGATGAGCGAGCACAATACTCCACTGTCGAAACGAAGATATGTAAAGCTAATTTTATTGCAAAAAATATGTTTTTTTAAATGTAATCATAACGCACGATTAAAGTAAAACTTCTTTGACTGTTAAATATAAAAGGCCACATTAACACAAAGTATTACAAATTTTATAATCATAGACAATTATTTTTGAGTATCTATCAAGCATCATTCTCGTTTGAAGACATTATTTTCGTCCGTAAAAGATTTGATTTAATCGTCATATCGTGCCTAAATACATTTTACTTGAACACATATCTCAATTCCGTTCAGTAAAAAAGGATTCTTATTTTGATTAACCTGCGTTTCGTATTCCCATTGCCTTGCACTAAGTTTTAAATATTGCCCGTTATAATAAATGAATCCGGGGAGCATGTTTTGAATAATAATACCAGTCTTCTTAAGTATAATTCATGCAATATACATAAATTACGACAGAAATAAATCAATTTTACACAACATATCGCTCTGGGGAATATATCTTAGATATTGAAATGTAACACATGGCGAAAATTGAAATGCACAGTCAGCGTTCGGTGCGTGATTGACGAGCGGCCGCGGTAAGCAAATACGATACCGAAGTACAGCCTTTTACAACACACGATGTGAAGACTAATTTTTATTAAAAAAAAAAATCACCTGTCAATTATAAGTAATGGATAAATAATCTTGTCATAAAAAACTGTGTTTTACTACTAGTATTTAAAACACAACTTCAAAAAGTTTTCAAGATTGCGATCGAAATAAAATTTCAATTACTATCAAGATGTTATGTTCAAGAAACCAATATGAATTCATGATTCTTCTTTAACTTATTTGTGTAATTCACTTTAAAATATATCCCTTGTACAAGCCTTATCATTTGAATAGGACTTTGCCATATTCTACTGATATCATCTATTGTTTTGTGACGATGACTCACAGATGACTTTCCACTTTCGTCCACAATATTATAATACCGCTTTAATCCTATTCCCAGAATCCCGGTTGTTATGAAAATGATCTTAAGTTATAACCGAATTGTTTATCTTGGATTTGCTGGCCTATATCCAATTCTAATAATGATATATGTGTTGCCCAAGATAATATAATCAAATGTAAATGCTGTTTTGTATAACTATCGTTACCAGCGGTTCCATTCGTGGTTTTGCTGGGCTTCAAACTAAAATATTATTTTATATACTACTTAATAGTTAGTTTTTATCATAATACTTTACGTAACGATATTTGTTCCAAGTACGTTTGGATAAGATAATTTTATTTTGTGTTCTTGGGAAATACAACCAGAGAAAAATTTATTTTGAATTAAACCAGAGAAAAATATATTTTTATTTAATTGATTCCAAATATACACTCCGCAATTTTTTGCATTTTACAGGTCCAATTAAGTTACTTAGAAGGGAGCTACGAATCTATACATTACGAACGACATTACAAATTACATATTGTATCAATATAAACGCATCTAATGTCTAAGTACAAGACTTGACGATAAAAAATTTAATATTGCATTTAGGTATTTTATGATAAGTAAATGTCGTATCGATATCTTGTCGTCATCGTATCGTTTCGTCTAAAAGTTAAGCCGTTTACCGCACGCGAGTTATTAAATTTGCACACGCGTCACTAATTATCGTGAGCCGTAGATCGTTCGTATTCGACGTCCGGACGAGAATTGTTCGTAACAAAGAGATCGTGGTTAACTGTTTAAACATTTATGTAATTAAAAATTATCACGACTTCATTATATACCTTACAAGCTTACCCGTTGAACTTCTTACCGCCTCAGAAACAATAAATGTTGTGTTATTTATTACTTGATTTTCTTTTTTCAACTCACCAGTTTGAAAGACGAAAAAAATCATCGAAATCAGTAATAATCTGTTTTCGAGATTTTATTATCAAAAAAGCCTGTCCATACTGTAAAAACGTATTTAATTCATAATTATGTTTTTCAAGAATTTTTCCGTTGGTTTAATAATTAAGTTATCCTGCTATTCGGGGCGGAGAAAAATCTAATAAATCAATGATCATATAAATCAGTTTATCCGTTCTCATTCAGATAAAGCTCTATGTTTGAACTTGGCTGAGCTTTATACGTACTAAAATATTATTCCCATAGACATAATATGTTTTCGCTAGTCTATACTAGGTCTTTCATTAAGAATCAATCTTAAGGATCACAATACTATGATCTTCTTCTTCTTCTTCTTCTTAGTTAATGGCAATCTGTGTGTACACACAATTTGTGCCAATGTCATGTAGGTAAGATTTTCAATCTTGTATCAGCGTTACCAAGCTCCAACAGAACGGTGGCCTATCCTGCTCAAACTTTCCATGGAGCTTTGTCGGCACCTCAGAATGTATGCTACGCGTTGTCTTCTATAATAAACTCAACCTGAACACAATAACTAAACTATTTCACACAAAACGCCACCAAGATTACATGATATAGAGTCAAGTACACAAGTTTAATGAATTAAAGAAAACAATTGCTACATGTCAGACTGAGATCCCGCCAAAAACTCCTACTATGATCTTTGCTAGCGAATATAAATTGCAATGTATATTTCGTTTAATGTCGTAGCTATAAATGTGTATCTGAATTTACCTGAAATTATCGTTTTACAATAACACAAATTGCCTATACAATAAATAACTAATTACACGTAATAATAGTTTTTTTTTTTTTCTTCAAAGTAACAGTCTATATTTTGAGAAAACTTCTTACAATTATTTATAACTAGACTTGAACGAAATTAATTAAAATAATTGAATAGAGAGGTATTGCTACAATTTTCCGGGGTGGGGGTAGATGGGACGCATATGGAGTGATGCGGTGCGAGACTGGGTAGGAAGGTGGCGGCAAACTACGTTACTATGAAATATGTATGCAGTGTAAATCCTTCGAGGCGGGATATTACTTCACTTTATACTATGCCCAGACTATGCACTACCGTCTCTTGTCGTCTTAAATTAATTATTATTATTTCATATTTAACGGTTTAGGTTAGATGTTGTTACGGAGATTTCTTATTGCATATATATACCCAATGGTATATGTATTACCGACGACCTGGTGAAGGTTGCAGGAATCCGCAGGATGCAGGTAGCGCAAGACCGGTCTTCATGGAGATCTTTAGCGGAGACCTATATCCAGCAGTGGACGTCTTTCGGTTGAATGGATGGATGATGAATCGCATTGGCGATTGGCGATTGGCTAGACATTAACTAGAGATTTAGCCGTAATAGATTTAAACCAGGCATTCCCATCTATCGTTCATGATTTATTTGTAAGTTACTATGGAAATACTAAAACTTGTATCAAAAATATTTAATCTAAACGATAACCTAAAGAATCACACATATGTAAATCCTTACAAGGACTACTTATAAAATATTTATAAATCACGGAAAATATTTAACCGTTTAGCAAATAAAACTATCAGAATACAAGTAAACACCCATATTCTATATGACCTAAGTCCCAATTTCCATATGCATGAGTGGCAGAGCATACCGAGGTCTGTTATTTATATTTTACAAACGCTTAATGTTTTGCACTTTATTCGAATGAGTATAGAGTTCTTTATTCATCAACCATATCCTCTGGAGTCCATTTGACTAGCACACATTAGTAAAAGTTCCCCCGAGCTGTCTATGTCGGGTGGCCAATTTTTACATTATTTGTTGTATTTTTTTTATACGGCCAAGTAAGAAGCTATAAACCTTTTTGAAGTCAAGTTTTTTTAGAGTTTTTATTAAGGATTAATTTCTTAAGGATAAACGTTATTTTAGTTTATCTGCGTAAGATAAATATATATATATTTACCATAATAAGTAAGCAAAAAGTTTGATTATTAATGATTAGACGTGTAACAATGACAATATGTAACAATCGAGTTACATTTTTGTAGTACAACTTATGGAGAAATTGATTTACGGAATGTTTCAAAACTCGTTGCAGTGTGTGATTTCGGGTTTTCACAGGGGTATTTCATATGAAGTAGACTTATATTGCCACGTCTAAAAATGAATCTGGATTGAATAGCTTCGTCATGAACATAATTCTCATGCCCTGTTCCCAACTCATTTAGGCTCGATGGAGTATATTTTCTTCTTCCATGCATCCCTATCAGCTTTGATCTGTTCATTTACTCCTTTTTCTTTTATATAAGTTCATACACATTCCATCCACAACTTCCTCCACTTTTCAGTCTTTCCACATTCAGATTCATTATTTCATTCACATGCAATTCCTCTTTTAATAACATGACTGTTTAATGCTTAACCAGGATAAGGGTTACAAGAAAAGAAAAGGTATAACTGACTCACGGCCAACACTTGGATCTCACACTCGCACTGTACCGCTGGCTGGTTTTCTGACTTATTTCTTGAATATTTTGTTATCTTTTACGGAGCACTCGCGAGTTTCGGTTTTTGTTGTTAACGGCACACACTACTGTTTTTATTGGCTAGCGAGCGCCCGGGTAGCACGCGTTGCGATTGGTGCATTATGGCCGCGAGATTTAAATGGGTAAAGGAAGGGATGAAAGGAAAGGTTAAGCTTGTCCAATGACCATACCATACAAACGATTCCCATTTAACTTTTCTGTCATTAGCGTTACTTTCAAACTCCCTCTAATATGTTCATTCTTATCACAACAGAATTCCATCTCAACTTTCACATCTTAGCTCCATTCAATCGTTTCTCATCCACCTTCATACTAGCCCACCATTCTGATCCATACAATATGACTTGTAAAGGACTTATATATCCTGGCTTTTAATTTAATGGTCATCCTGGAATCCTGAAAATATGTACCTTTTTTACATGTTAAAGTCATAACTTCTGCACATGCGGTTCAAAAGCTACCAACTCATAATCCAAAGTGCACACTAATCAAACACTCCCTCGTTCTTCGTTTATTTACGTCCGCGATTACCTTGCGTATTTGGTCACCCTCTCGTTCTCACTATCCGAAATAAAATATTTATAGAAGCGAGAGCACTTTTTCTCTTTGATTCAGTGGTTTTATTGGCCGGACCGTTTTCGCGGTAATAGATGCGTGTTGGGGCGGTTACGCCATAAATAAAATTAGTCACAATGGATGATTCCTTTAACTTGATTCGACTCATGGCACTCATGTAGCTTACGGTGGTGTGACATCGGCTTTATCGACGCTGTAATTTAGATAATTTTTATTATTGTCTCGGAACTTCTGGATTTATGGCGGGTCATTTCGGCTTCGATTTATCGGTTGATGATAATGCTATGATTTTTACTGTTTTTTTTTAAAACGATTACAATGCAAGTCGCATGTGTGTAGGGTTACATTCATACCATAACAAATTTACTTATTTACTTTTTTTTTCATTCAACAAAAAAACATTTTTGTTAAAATATAATAACATTAAAAACCCTCTTTAACCCCTTGAGCACTATCCTGGCGTTTACGCCAGCTTTCTATTGTTTTCCTATTGTCTCATTTTTATAGACATATTAAAACTGAATTTTGTAATTTATTTATCTATAAAATTAATTAATTATTCAGGGCTGCTCAACATTTTATCAGTCGGGCCAAACGGACAGTTCATAATTTTTTGGCGGGTCACTAACTGTTGCTCTTGTTAACTATAATTATAAATAGAATATTGTTCCTTATTTTGATGCTTCGATGATAAGAAAGTTTTGATTTTTTTTTTTTGTTTATTAGATACCTACCGTAGATAGATATTCCCGCGCGAAAACGCTAGCTGACATGTTGGTTTAGTTCGTGACGCCACTGATCATCATCATCTTACAAACATAGATTCTTTCTGAAAAAAATGGATTTTTAATTCACCTTATGCCAAAACAAATCTAAATGATAACTGTGGTATGTAACCGATAACTATAATCAATGTGATTTTAGACATAGCTTTTGTTGTAATATATTGTTGCCAGAAGTTCAATTAGGTTTTGATAGCAACAATAGGTTACAAGGTTTTTTTTTTCTTAACTAGCTAATGCTGTTGACCGGAAAGGCCTTTACAGCTTCACCGTAACTTTGGGGGCGAGTGCTGAAGGCAATCGCCGTAAAAGGTAACTAGCACAAGGTTTCGAACCTCGGCTTGGCCGCTATCTGTTTCATAAAATTCCCGGGGAATTTGAACCTAGCTAAACCCTACATTTTGTATTTTTTAATATATAAAAAAAGGTTCCTTACAGGACCTATGTACCTCTTTTTTTTTTTCGAGGGGAATGCATTTACGCACTAGCTGTCCAGTCAGTCCTGATAGGGACGTACCCTTCCAGGACTGACTGAAACGCGTCTGAAGATGTGTGACAGTCTCTCGCACGTAAGTGCAAGGGGCTGTCACACAGGATTAGTGTGGGACTCGCGGCGAGAAGCGCCGTTAACCACTACCCACTAAACCCCCCGGTACCTCCCGTCACCTAATTGGAGCAAGCACGGGATCGTACTGGTGCATGCACCGCGAATGCTCCAGTGGCCGCCAAAAGATACAACCCTAGTCACAACCGGGAGAGGGTAGAGAGAGTGCCTCTCCCCCCCCCCTCATCGAGGGGACCTATGTACCTGCGGGTTATGTGCAGGAGTGTGTATGCAGTGTTGTGCGTGTAATGCTTGATACATGGGCACTGTCACTGTATTATAAAAGTTGTGTTACAGTTTTTCATAAACATCTTCTGTTAGTGACCGCGAGCGCAAGACTCAACATGGCGTATACTTTACTTACACAGACCAATGAAAAATCTTAAGCGGCAACCTTGAGCTAGTTCATTATATGAAAATAATTATCCAAACGTCAGTTTAGTTTACAATAAAAACTACTAATTAATATGTCCTAGATACAATAACTAGTTTATTCGAAAAACTCGCAACAAAAATTCGTTAGGTTGTGTAATTTTAATCAAAGATTTATTTCATATTTGTTTTGCAGATTAGAGCATAGTTTCGAGAATACATAGTATTTTATAAACTCTTACTCCACGTAGTTAATTGCCAATATATCGCACCTCCATTCGCAAAATTTAGAAAACATGTTAGTTCTAGCCATAAAAAATCTTTACATATTACAGTTCAATTTCAAATAGGCGATCATTAGCTAATGGGAATGCTATAATTGTAATATCCTTTATAATTCACAGAATAACATAACATAAGGTCACGCCTGTTATCCCCAAAGGGTTAGGCAGAGGTGAAGTAGCGAACTACACCACCCACATTTCGCCGACCTTAGTTCCGTCCCGGATGCGACAGGGGGCGAGCCTGTCACCATATCGGGCACCAATTCCAAACTCCGGGATGATACTGAGTAGAAAAACCCAATACCACTTGACCCGACCCGGTGATCGAACCCGAGACCTCAGAACGGCAGTCGCACCGTAATACAACTGCGCCACCGAGGCAGTTAACTTAAATAGTTAAGAGAACAGAATAGGTTATGATTTATTACTAAAATAAGTAAAAAGAAGTAGGTAGTAGTTATATAATTGTCTAAACCACATGATTGTAATGCATCGACCTCATTTACATCACGTCGTATCCCTAAAACGTAAAAGATTCTCCGAACAAAATTCAACCCTGTCGTTTAGATGTTAGGGACAATTTGACCTGATCAATAAATTTTTGTACGACAGGATAAAGAAGATTATCGTAACACTCCTCTACGACTTAAAACAACATTCGAATACGTTTACACGTGTTTATAGCGTTATTAACGACTGACTATATATAGTGGAGAAGAAAAAAAAATACAACTGTTAGTTTGGATTTAAATAAACACATCTTCGTGTCTGCGGTTAATTCCGGACCGACAAGTGATTTGTATTGAGATTCTGAGTGCATTCTTATGTCGATATCGTGTTTTTGGAGTTCTTGGCTTCTGGTTTTCGTGTTTCTTTGAATGTTTCCCGTTTATATATGCCGACTTAACATCCTTTCTTAAATAAATAGATATGATAGTCGAAGCATATTTTTAGATATTATTGAAGAACTGAAATAATTTGGATATAAAACATTATAAATAAAAGTATTTATAATAGAAAACAGGTGCTATATAAATAAGGGTGCTGTTGGCAATATGAATTAGTGCACAATCCGTTTTTACCACCACGCATTCACATTTCTCAAAAGTAACAACCTATTATTTACTGAACCCAGATAGTCATTAGAACCTACTACTATTAGAATCGTAAGGTAGATAAACTCGCAGGTTGCAGCAACACTTAATATCAAGCGGACTAGGACGCCTATTTCTTCGGGGGAAAGGGGTGACTATTACCCCTCTCCCCGGCTGGTATAATTTTCTTCGAGAATTGGGCTGAGAGGTGGGTGGGGAGAGAGCCTGTGGGTCAGGCAGCGGCATTCTCCCCCCATCCCCATTGGGCTTAAGTATGGACGAGGCCCATTGGGCTTGCCGCAGGGGGCGACGCGGTGCATGCAATCGCAATCCCGTATCGCCCCCATTCCAAATGCGGCGGGCGGCTCCGGGGGGTTTTAGTGGGTATTTCCAGGTGCTTCACGCCCGGGTGTGTCCCACACTGATGCGGAGACGTCCCTCCGCACCCCCTTACCCATTGCATTGGGGGACCTCGGTCTCACTAATGCAATGGGTAAGGGTAGTGCGTATATGCATTTCCCCTCGACAATAAAACAAAAAAAAAAGGTCGCCTATTTCTTACTTCACAGAATAAACATTTGAATGATCAAACACGAGTTTAAAATTAGCTAGAAAGACATCTGTAACAATATCGTTTGTAAATATTTGTCATTAATTTTAATACTTTTCAACAATTATACATAAATGATAAATAAAATAAACGGATATATATCTCTCAGCTGTTTACTAACCCAGTGGCGATTGTCCGCGGTCCGTCGCGACCGCAACTGTGCGTTGAGGGTTGAAATGTTTTCCGTGTTCGTCCGGGTTGGTTGCCACCTGCCCGCGGTACAGTTCGACACGTTTCTCTATAAATATTTGATAAAGTGTTGCTAGTTTATTTAATTTCGATACTCATTTATAGTACATTAAAATCTTGCTTCTGCTTAGATATATAGTACTTTCAAATGCTGTTCAAATAATCTTCTACTTCTGTGTCCACTTCATACGCTGGTCTGTCTTCTTAATTAGGTATGAATGTAGTGTATGTATGTATTTGTGCTGCTTTGTACTGGTAATTATCTCTAATAAATAAAACTGAAATGTCTGTTTGTAAAGTGAAAATGTTTTTTACTTAACCCCTTGAGCTCTTACCTGGCGTTTACGCCAGCTTTCCATTGTTTACCTATTTTTTTCAATTTTATGGGTAATCGACATATTTATATATATATGATACCTCTATCATAAATACAATTTCTAAAATGTTCAGCTGCACCGATTTTGACCGGATTATTTTTGGCAATAGCTGAAGTTACTCCGCGTAACAAAGGGTACTTTTATTTTTCGAAAATAATTAGAGTTCCGCGTGTTAAAAAATGAAACGCGGTCGGAGCCGCTGGAATACAGCTAGTGTATTGATTCATTCAGCTGGGAGAAAGTACTTAAGGCCGTCAGTCTGTCATTATACTCACGTGTCTGTAGAAAGTGTAAAATAACTAAAACACTTACTGTTTTATATTTTTGTAAAAATATATTTCATGGTTATTATTAATGATACTTTATAATATCTAAAGTAACGATATTTGCAGTAATTTTTCATAATTACAAATAACCACCAAAGAATTACTAATAGATTAGCTACATTCTTTTATTTAATTTCAACAAAAATTTCAACTTTGTATATTTTGTAATTATTCGTGTAAAAAATTATAACCGAAAATGACGTATCCTTGTGAACTGCAAACATATAATACCATTGTCTTGTTCTGTGAATACCCATCACCCATCACAAATGCTGACGTTTAACTCCACATGTATATATATATATATATATATATATATATATATATATATTTATTATTTTTCATTTACTCTTATTCTATGAAACATTCTTTTAATACACTCTTTTCGTTTCTTTCTTATATTTGATTAGTTTTAAAATAAAATAATAAAACATTTATCTATTCAAAGTGATACAGACTATCAGAAATTTTAAGCAATAACTAGTTTTGTTAGATGGCAATAGTTTTAGCGATGATGTTCGATCCCCACCTATCCGACTCTAAAATCGGCCTGAGCTTTCGTTGAAGGAAAACATCGTGAGATCCATAGCATGGTGGTAGAGCATTCTCTAATGATGCCCGCCGGGTAGGTGCCACCCTCAAGTTTCAAAACCTATCGCCAAATACCAATAGGTGTGTTCCGGCATCATAACTTGAGAATCAGTACCTCTAGGCTTAGTGTGTTTACCATCCTGAAAAGCACTGACCCTATTCCGTGTAAAAAAAAATATATCTTTGAAGAAATCTTTAACGGATTTTAATATCTCTAACTACATAAGTTATGACTTACTTTATTTACCTAGATATTATTTACTGAAAATAAAACCACCAACACCAACCCACAACATTATAATAATACCTTTTATATACAATTTTACGTTACATTACTTGCAAATAATGTTTTTTTTTTTTGACAAAATTACCCTTGACACTGTAACAAAGAAACGTTAGGTTGTACCAATAATTTTATTATATTTTATCACAAATTTATCTTGGACTCGTTCAGTTATGAAAATAAAATCGTACCTTTATCTTATAGAATTGCTATGTCAACAGTCATGAAATTACAATCAACGGCATGTCACAATATATTTACCAAATAAACTATGATTCGTACTGTATATTAAAATTATTTCGAATATTCTTTGATCTTACGATATTTAATAAGATATTTTATTTGCGAATATCTCTCTAAGACTTTATCTCTTTTCATATTATTATAAAAATTAACACGGCTTCTGTCCATTACTTGGTTTATGATTCGAGCGTCCCTAAACCGATTAACTTTTTTGGAATTCTAGATATGTATGTTTTAATCAAATTTTAGTATGTTTTGTACAATAAATAACTATACATGCAATAAAACTGTAATGAAACAAATTCTGTACATTGAGTATATTAGAGAAAAAACGAATGACGAAACACATTTCTATGATCCCTTTAGTATATTGAAACTACTGGAGTAACTTTATGGAATATTAAGAAATACTCGTAGTTTACTCGTCGTACTCGGAGTAACACATAGGATTTAAAAAATGTGAAACCCCACCCCAAAGTGAATGAAAAAGTAGGATGCAAATTTGTATGGAAGATAATTCAAAGTTAGAGTGAGTCATGAAATTTTGTATGTAAGATCTTAGTCATAAAGACAGTTGGCTATATCTCGAAGTAATATCTAGGAATTAAAAAAATTAAAAGTTCTCCTAAATGGTCGAAATAGGAGACAGGACAAATTTGTATTACAATTGAATAAATAACGGTTCAGCTTTTCTGAATAGAACAATAGTAATAAACGGGTAATAAAAATTAAACCTAAACATACGATGGTTATAAGTTAAAAACAGAAATTGTTTCACGCAAACAACGTCGGGAGGTAAAGTCAGTTTTTCTCATACAATAGAAGATTTTAAATAAAGCTAGTACCCTCGATAACTACGAGTCGTAATTCACGTGTTTTTATTCGTGCAATAGCGGATCGTAAGCGCCGGTCGAATTAACTTGGCTTAATGTACTCATAAATCGGTGAGATATGCCTCGAACTCTATAACTTTGTTCTGTGCTTAATACCCTCCTTGAATAAATAACCTTATTTGGAATATAACAATGTACATATTTATAGAAGCTTTAGGTCAGTTTTATATTTTTCATTTTCTTTTATATATCTACTTTATCGTTATATTTATAACCGATATTTTTCGTTTGCATACACCGCAATGCAGGGTAACCGCACTATTACGAACTAAAAGGTATCATGCCAGATCTCTACACTCTCGCCAAGAACTTATTAAAACAGTTGAGACCGATAGTGTGGCCACGCTTTATTGGACTGTTTATCGCTCTGTTTTCGTATAGTGCTTATTACACAGGTATTGTATATGAAGTGAAGTTATTTCTGCTTATTTTACAAAAAGCAGATCATTAGACAACATTTAAATAAAATTTTACTCAACCTGTTTATAGTTGTCATATCGAGATCTATTTGTTTCACTTAACCTTAACATTTCTGTATACGAAATAGATCAATCTTCTCTGTATATTATATGAAAATATACATTATCTTCATACAAATATACCATTACGGATCAGAAATGAAGAGAACCGCAGAAGAAGTAACCGACATAGCCCAAAGATTTGTTGAACTGCCCTGGCTACCACGCATCGGAAGACGCAGCGTAGTAAGCCCCCGGCAAGATGGATCTGGTGAACGTAGCGGGAATGCGGGAGGCGCAAGACCAGATATTGTGGAAACTTATGTCCATTAGTGGTCGTTTTCGGTTGTAATGATAATGATACATTTTATTTGGAGTTCTTAGCTTGAACTTGCAATATTACCATACTTGTTTTTTTTTTTTTAAGTATTTATAATTAATTCGGTCATTGCATTTATCCAACGTCTGATAGTATTGTTTGAATTAGTTTTGCTAATATAATCATCTCGTTTATCTAAAGTATGCTAACTCCTAACAGATTTCAACTAGAATGCTCACATTTAAACTGGTAAAAACTACACAAGTGCACGGTTGAAAAGCCGCACTGCCTCGTGTGGATATTGGTAGAGCAATTATTTATGGAGAGATCCAATATTTTGGCGCCTTCCATTAAGGGAAAAGTGTAGCGCGTAATAGGGCCTCATTAAGAGCTCAGCGCAGACGTTCTAATGGGGGATAGTTCCGAGAGATATTCTTCAATTTTCAACAGGTAACCACTGCCCTTCAGTGCGAATAGATCAGTGGGCCATCTGCCATTGCACATGTTTGTTCGGTTTGGTCTCTCTTGTAACGCAGAAGCGTAATATTGGCTAGGCTAGCCCCGCACGGCGCGGTTGTAAAATACTGTGTTAATACATAGGTAATCCTATAGCACGATCTGTTTTCGACCGACTGATGGTAAAAATATTATAAGCCTGATCTTACAAACTCGCAAGAAAACTACAGCATGGTGATAGGACATTTTTCTACTAACGCCCGCCTGGATAGCTACCACCCTCAAGTTTGAGAACCTGTCGCTAAACACCAAAAAGTGTGTTCCGGCAGCATAACTTAAGAGCCTGCACCTCTAGGTTTAGTTTGTCGCATAGTCACTTACGTCAAGTGAAATTATGGTCAAAGCGCTACTAAATCTATACAGCATTTTAAAAAAGGCGATATCGTTAATAGTTACAAAAAAAAACCTTCTATAGCAGACCACATACGTATATCCGTTTACGTAAAGTAAACTTTTATTAAATTAACTTACATAAATATTTATATGACGGAACCAATTTTAAACTTTCAAACTATAATGGCTGTTATCGAAACAATCGGTTACAATAACCCGAATGTTAACAAACAACAGAGCTGTGAAATAAAATATTAGCATCGGTTAAGAAATTCCACTTTTGATCAAAAGACTCTTCCCCGATACGTTACGGTGCAACCGAGATGAAATATCAATATGGCCTGCCTCGGCTAGGGTTACCACCTACGAAGTTTGTTATAATTATTAATTTAACATCATCAACATTTATTTCTATCTCATTGCACAAGCACATTACTTATTTGCCGGATGATAAGTTTAAGCACCATTACTAAATAGGTTAAAGAGTATACGCGGTCCGCAACAAATTTTAGAAATTTATTACTATCACGTTACGTCTCAAAGGAAAAGTTAGAAAAGGCAACAGGGCAAAAGCATTTCGGCCTAATTATAGCTATGCAAAATAGACAAAATCATCATTTTGTATTCCCCTGTTTGCTTCTCCAAAACTAGGTCGATTTTTAATTTTGATTTCAAACGTAAAATAAAGATTAAAAAAAGTTTGTTTATCGGACGTATGAAAACGACGATAAAAATCAGCGTTTTTTTTCTCAGTTTTGTACCCATACTTTCTATAATAATTTATTATCTATGAACAAAATCTAATCGTACAGGCATAGCGGTGGTGTATGAAAAATATGTACTATAATGCCATTATCCAGGGAGGTTACAGGAGAATACGTTTGTATGAAATAAACGCTGCTCGCATATCCTCTTAAATTCAAAAGGTTATTTATTACATAGTGGATCATAACATGAACGATAGTTATACCTGGAATTAACATGTTTATTTTTTTTCTTAACTGTTAATTGTAGTTTTGTTTAAAAATATACACATTATTTTTTAAAAAAACCCGGATGAAGTTTCTTGATTGTTCTTCTCGATGACTGGATTATTTTCTGGACCGGTTTTGACGATCATAAGCGCCTATTCAGGGCCTTAAATGAATAGAATATTTTTTTATTTGATTTGATTCGTTTTTTGTACAACACAATTAGAGATCATGATAAGAGTAAAAGTGTTAAAAAACATTTTTTTTTTATCAAATATAATATTTTCGTCTACCTTCTTTAAAACATGCATTAGGATGCGTAAGTATAAATGTTATTATTTATCTTTGAGCTCCAGATCTAATACGCCATCTTATACTTGACACACTGCCACATGGTGACAGCTGACGTCATAGCATTAGTAATGCGAATCCATAAGATTTTCCTCTACCGTGAATCGCTAAATGCCGCATAATATTTTCACTCTAAAAAAAAATTACGTTATATTGTATTTGACAACCCTATTGTTTTCAATACCCTGGATGATATTTATTTACACCGCTATTACAGGGTTAAGTGTGGGTTACGTGAAATTTATACCTTCCACGTAGGTGGTTGCACTTCGGTGTTAAAAAAATAAATTGAATTATAATATAGAATTCTATTGATTTATGTTATAAAAATATAGTTTTTATCGTTGTCAATTATGATTCATATAATGGTTTTAAATTATAATGATTGACTTTAATTGTATTCCGATACATATTTTAGAAATTAGGAGCCATCACACGACGCATAGCCAGTCTTTCTTATTTTATAACTATAGCATACATTAAAACCGGTCCAGTTTTTGAGGAGGAAACAGGAATACGAAGCGATGATTTCGTCTATTTTGCGTAGGTATATTGAACACGAGCTGCAGTTGTCCCTTTCATGCTTTATATAGCTTTTATTGGGACGCAACGCGATAGCAATACATTTCTGAAATACCTTCAAGTTTCCTCATAATTCATCTGAAAACTACCTATTAAAATCGGTTAAGTATGATGTGACATATAAATTATGCGCATTGTATATGCTGTGTGGTGCCGGCCAAGAATAGTATCACCCCATATCTTCCCGTGGGTGTCGTAAAAGGCGACTCAGGGAAAAAAACCAGAGGATGAGCCGCAGCATCCTCTGAGTAGCACAGACACCTGCCTGCCAAGCGTGGCGTTTATTGCACCCCACCTTAATTGGTGAAGACCTATGTCCAACAGTGGACGCCTTATGGTTGAATGGATGGAAATGTTAACATTTAATATTTTATTGAATAAATATTGTTGGCGTGCGCTTTTGCTATAGTAATTGGAAACCGATTAGTTGGTGATTATCAAAGGATATCCTGTGCTCTTGGTCATTGTTAATATTAAATTGCAACGTAATTATTATTAATATTAACCGCAATCAGTTAAAAGTCTTTCGTTCGACAAAATAACTTTAGAACTCAGTCCCTTTATGATTACCGAGTCATCTTCGACTGCAACGTCATTTAACATTACGTAAAATAGTTATTAAATGCTTTTTTCTAACATGTATAATGAAAAAATAATCATAGCACATTTTGCTGCGTACATCTAAAAGACAGTGGATTTGAATGATGAAATTATTGCAAACTACATATGTGCCAATATCGCGAATGTACTTGTCAGTAAAAGAAGGAAGAAATCGAAACCGACTTATTTGAATCGACAGACAGCAGAGTAAGTAAGAATCGTCCAAAACAGATGACGATACATAAAGAGATTAATGAATCCGCCAAAATACAAATTGGTATCCATCCATTGTGCTCACCAAAGTTGAGACAAGACGTAATGACACCTAAAACATTTCAAGTGCCTCTATAAAAAAAAATCCGTCCTAGTTTCGCGAAGTCAGGTGCCCGGACCGCACGGCCTATCATTAATTTCCATTCAATTCCAAATGGTCGGAATATATCGCGCGATCGTTACTAAAACTATGCATAGAAAAATATATACCCGTACCTACTCTCGAAACGAAAACTCCTACCTGAAACAATATTATTTTCTGAAGGTCCATTGATTCTAACTCAGTTCGATATTCCTGTTTCGTTTTTTTATCTATTTTATTTTGTTTATAAAATCTTGATAGACGAATGTTCAAATGTCAATTCGAATCTCAGAATATAATAACGAATCCTCTAGACATCGCCTGAGACTTAATGTGAGACCATTTAGTAACATTGTCAGCTTTAGTTTAATGTTAACAATGTGGAGAAAATTGAATGGCTAGAAATGTTTTCCTAATATAAGCAACTGAAAATTATATAAGTACGTCATAGGTAAATAGGAATAACGGACTCAAATTTTTTTCCTTAGTCACAAAGCCAGACAAATGTCTAACTAAAATCTCAAACAAAACTAAAACCATCTCTGAGGGCAAATAAGATCCTATTCTTGATAGCTAAGTTAAAAATTGCAAGAGTTCGCGAGTTGGCGCGTACTCCCATCCAAGTCCCTCCAAACCGAAAAACTACAGCTCAACGATTGACGTTTTATTTAATACATAGTAATAACATTACCTATTGAATATATTCGGAGCGGACATAATACGCGTAGTATCCCGTATACTTACGGGTATAATACGGGCATAGAACGCAGTCGATCCGTTACAGTGGCCATGTCGTGTTTTTTACGTGCCTGATACGTTCATAGCATGGGCATGGTATGCTCCGGTTATGTGGGCGGATAGATACCTTAAAGAATTTAAATAAAACAAACCATAGGAATTATCAAACAGAACTCGAAAATTTATGCAAAGTTTTGCAAAGACTCGAGATGCTTCGTTTTTTGCATCTTCTACAATAGGGGTATGACTAAATGATTCACAAATTACTGACCCATAAAAGGATATTGAAATTCTTAAGTATAGAACGACATGAATAACGAGTCAGTCGGTTAAGGAAACCCCGGTAAATGGCCGAGCTGCCACTTACGAATACAGTGGACGCACGTTGTGGATTATGGCTATCATCTGTACCAAGAAATTTATTCTCGGAAAACTTCGCAGGAAAAATTTAGAAAAAAAAATAGAATATAGACAAGTTAATGTCTCCACGGTAGCGACCGTCTAGACACAATATGATTAATGTCTTCGCAATATGCGAACAACTAAGGTATAATAGTTTATAGCACCTTGATGTGTCCATTAAAGGAGACTTTGTAAAATATATGTAGCAATATATTAAACTGTATTGTTTATTTATGTATTCTGATTTAAGTTATTGTTTGAGTAAGAAGGAGCTTTTAGATACATTTATAAAGTTAAATTCATAGTACACGATTCAGTAAAAACAAGTTTATGATGCCACGGTTAAAAAGATGAGGGGGTTTAGTGGTACTCTGCTCGGATACCGTATCGATGGACGTAGGTTTGAAGATGAGCACCAGGCCGCGTCAGTGCAATGGCCCGGTAGGGATGGAGGAGAATAATTCCCCTACACCACTAAGCCCGCCTCTTGAGGAGAGGCATGACCAAAGGTCAAACATCCAGGGGGCGGAACAGACTTCCGCCCCCCATAAAAAGAAAAAGCAAGAATTAGACAGAGCAGTGGCGGGCAAAGGGAAAAAAGGGGGGGGGAAAGAGACCCGCCACTACTTTAAAAAAAAAAAAAAACCCCCGCACGTAGCGTGCCCACCGCCCCCTGGGCCTTCTACGCCTCCGAGGATCCGCCCTGGGATCCTCTTCACGGGCCCTCTCGGCCGCCTCCTTCTGCAACATCACCTGTTCGCAGAAGGAGGCAACTATCCCCCAGACCTCCTCGCTGTCGACCGTGGCCTTGACGACCGTCGGCAGCGAGAGGTCTGGCCTCGCTGCCGAGTACCGGTACACGGCAGCGAGCACCTCCGCGTTTTAAACTACCCCTAGCTTTCAATAAGGGAAAATCGTTACTGAAATACAACATGGTGGTAGAGTATTTTATTAGAACCCTGATTAGTTACTACTCTGATGCAAAAAAACTATCACCAAGCACTTGTGGGTTGTTGGGTTGTGGGTGTTTCGATAGTATCACATAAAAGCCAGTACCTGCAAGCATGTTACCATCTTAAACTAAATCATTACTTTACCGCAAAACTATTTAAAAAACCAATAAGGGAACTTAAAAACAAATTATTTAAATTTATAAGGCAAGTGTGACTGAGCAAGCTGGTAAGGGTCGTCATCTTAACCGGATCGAGGACGTTCTGGGGAATTACCCCTAACCAAAGAACTTGTATGAAAGTGCTTATGAAAGTAGAACTAGCGAAAGACATGTGTCAGGATCATAGCAGGTGGCAGAATGTTGTCTCTGTCTACCCTTATGGAAGAGGGGCGTGACGTTATGTAGTATATATGTGCAAATCTACTAATAACATATTACATAATAAAAATCCGAATACGTTGACGCCACAAACGCGTCCAATAGCAATCCCGGGCTTGAATAATTTCAATTATATTTTAACATATCGTTTGTAACAGTTCGTAAAGATGGGCGCGCGTACTTACAACGTTAACATTGTTAGAACAATGTTCGGGCGTAAGCAACAAAACGTTGCGTCTTATGGCTTGATTTAAACAAATTAAGCCGGAGCTGTAGGGTGAAAGAGCTTTAGACGTAACGATACGACTACGATATATCGTTATCAATTATCATTTACTATGTAAATTATATTACTTACAAAAGTCTTGTTTTCAATTTTTTTCCCAAAAAGTGTAATAGGATTTAATATAATATTGTTTTTTATGACGTAAAAGCAAACAATCACACGTATTTATATTTGAATAAATATGCCAAAAGTTCATCGGTATCGTGGTCTTAAAGTTGGAAAGAGGTTGCAAAGTTTAAATAAAGTTAAACAGAGTTGATTTAAAAATAAATGGGTATTTTCTAACTACAAAATCATACACTTTTAAAATGATAAACGCAAAAGAAATATTTCCTAGTTTATTATTCGAAATTATTATTGTCGTATACAAATGAATTATGGTGGTATTAATTTCAATAATTTTGATTGCGCTTATACGTAATAAATTTGAAATTAGTGATGGATACTATATAGAACCACATTTATCGACAATCACCTCTTATCATTACAATAACAGATTCCATCATTATCACTAGCTTTTCACAGTACAGATCCCAATATTAAAGGCGTAGCATCATGATGTATCAATGTGACATCATCTATTATTAGTTTTATTTAGTCAACTGTATAGAAATTTACAAGGCGGAGTTGAATAAGCACGGAGGTAAGGGTCGACCTACGCGAACATATCTCGACCAGTTCGAGGAAGTATTAAAGAAAGCCCACGTGAAAAGTATAAAGTATAACAGACGAGCATGTATGTAAGCGCTCATGTAAGTAGGAGAAGTGAAAGGGGTGTGTCAAGATAGTCAAATCAAAATCAAATCAAAATCAAAATTTATTTATTCAATTTAGGCCCTAAGAAGGCGCTTATGAATGTCTAAAACACTACCACCGGTTCGGAAAACAACCCAGTCGAGAAGAGCGCAGGCAAGAAACTCGATCTGGTTCTTTTTTTTTCATAAATATAATATATACCATTTTTTTGTTATATAAAAAACTATACAAATCGTAGTTTTAATAATGTTAGTGAAAGCACAGAGATGTGGGTTAATTCCAGACATCACTATCGTTCACGTAATGATCCACCCTGTAATAACCTTTTGAGATTAAAACTTGCTTGACATAATACTTGAACTTATTGTCAGGTAAATCGGTAATGTTACTTGGGATCTTATTGTAAAACCGAATACTATTACCTATAAAGCTTTTATTAAACTTACAGTAACATAGTAACAAGTAGAAGGACGTAGTCTCTGCCTACACCCACGGGAGAATAGCGGGATGCTGTGATATTAAGGTGATGATAGATCTTTTATGTATGTCCATTATCAATTATTAGGTAGGTGGTTTAAAAAAAAAGGTCGTGCAGTTTAAATATCCCTGTAACCTCTTCTAGGGAAATTAGCCGAGTTGTCGAGTGCCGGCGCAATTCCGTCGCTCGCCTCCACAGCTTGTTGCGTTATATGGATGCCGGATTATTATCTACACCCTGTGACCGTGAACATATATATAGCCTAATTTACATACAAAGATTTAACATAAACGAGACATAATTTGTATAATGTTGTCTAATTTTTAAAGGTTTTCTTTTTTTTTCGTAATTACAAAATATATACTAAAACCTGGTCAGATAATATATCTACGATTTAAAAAAGAATCATGTTAATCGAGTACAGTGATCCTCGAGATATAATTCAACTAACGGACAGATAAACGTTGCGTTTTATATAATGTAAGGATATTGGTGAAAATTGAAACATGATGTAGGTTTTAATTTTTTTATTAATAATAATTTTTATTTAATTGATTTGTTCCAAACTCTGTAATTGATTTTAATATATTCGATAAATTTCAATTACGAAAAATAAACAGCAAACTCAGTGCTTACGTAAATCTTGTGACAGCCGCCGCGCTGGAAACAGTTACCTAAAATACTGAAAATTAAATTAAGCTAGTAATACCATTTTTATTCGA
Organism: Samia ricini; assembly: GCA_014132275.2. Taxonomy (NCBI): domain Eukaryota; kingdom Metazoa; phylum Arthropoda; class Insecta; order Lepidoptera; family Saturniidae; genus Samia; species Samia ricini. The sequence continues at coordinate 2,554,672 of AP028170.1, forward strand.
CAAATCACCTGACGCAATAAAAAAAAAAACCTTTATTCATTAAAAAGAAGATCCTCTATTTTCATAAAATAATGACTCGATAGATGGTATCTTTTAAATTTCTCTTATCAGTATAAAATTACGTTTTATCTCGAAGCAAATTGATATTAGCAGCTCTAGGCGTAAATAATAAACTATTTCTTTACTTTATAATTGTTAATTACGTTATATCCATATATAAATCACTACTGTAAGATTTTAATCCTCACTTAACATCACATGATATGGTGATCAAAGCACTCTAAGTATTTTAAAATATAATTGGACATGTTGTAATTTTATTTTACCATATGGGAGATCATATTGCAGAAAAATGATTAAAAAACAAAAAGATCCGCATATCGTTGAAAATGGAATGATTAATTACGTCAATATTCAAAGTAATCAAATGATGATATTAAAATATGAACGTCAGTAAACTCAATTCCAACTTGTAATGGCGTTCAAATTGAATCGAATCGATCCGATGTTGTTAAAACGAATATGTGCTATTTTATAGCTTCTGGTTGATAATTTTTGAATCTTTCTGTTTTTGGTCTGTAGTTAACTTAAGAAATGGTCAGATTTGTACCAAATGGATCTAATAATGCCATGATGTGTTTTTTGAAACATAGTTAAGCTAACAAATTGTCAAATATGTGACTATTTATTGAAAAATTTAACTACTCAGCCCAGTCGGGATAGCAAGATGGCGGATGATTAATTCTAGTGCGAACTCCTTTTGTGTAACATTTTAAGTGGATAATGTGTCCTTTCACTATAAAATTAAATTATGTATTATAATATATATTTTTTAATAATTACAAGGTAAACAAATTAAGTGTTATTTATTATCTTTTTCGTAATATTTTTAATGAATTTCGTTTCTCATAAGAATTGAATATTCCATTATACAGTATAACAAGTTCATACAAATATTTCTTTGGTTGGTAAAATATATTAAATGCAATGTTTTTTGTTATTACGTCCGTATGGTGCCGGCTAAGAATACTACCACCCTATATCTTCCCTTGGGTGTCGTAAAAGGCAACTAAGGGACAAACCAGGGGATGGGCAGCAGCATCCTCTGAGTACCACAGACACCTAATGCGATCGTTAACCTGCATGCTAAGCGTGGCGATTATGGTAATTCCTCCCTTACTGGGGGAGACCTATGTCCAGCAGTGGATGTCTTATGGTTGAGTAGATAGATAGATCGAATCTTTTTTCAAGAATTAAATTATAATGTCACATAATATTTGAGTCAAGACTAAGTAAAAAAAAATACTAATAGTTACAAAACGATCATAAGAAATACTAATGGACACAAATATTCGAGAGTTGGTCGACTCTTTGTTTTTTGTAATGTTTGTTTAACGACTAGGATTATGGATATGAACATTTTACTTGGAATTATCATACAAAAAAAAATTACCCGAATTAAAGTATTCTATTATGTAGTTCATTATACTGGTAAAATAAATATTTTAAATAAATTTAACTGTACTAGATTTTGTCATCATTGGTTTGTGTATTAGTAATGGTTAAATTCACAAATGGATTTGGTAACTTTGACTATGTATCAAAAAATCGGGCCTAATCTGACTAAACTTAAAATCACCATTTAATTAGTTTCTGCTTAGACATAATCTTGAAAATTCTTTATTAAATAAAAAAAAACATTATTTTTCTTGGTAAATGACAATTTACATACGCCAGCGTCATGTAATAAGTCATGCATCCAATCTTGTGTCAACTTGTCTAAACTCCAGCAAAACAGGTAGCTCATCTTGTTAGAACTCTTCATGGTGGTTTTTGTGGCACCTCAAAATAAACGTTTCGCCTCGTTGTTTCCAATACACTTCACTTGTGTGCATAATAACAAATTGTATTATAAAAAAAAAAACAACAACAAACAACAAAATTACAAATTATAGGATGAAATACGCAAGCTAATGGATTAAAGACAATAACTGCTACATTACAGGACTGAGATCCCGCCAAAAAAATTTTGACGTCTTTATAATAGCATTAGGAAAAGCAAAGGAATTAATTCATACTGCCAATTCTGAAATCAATCTCGTATCAACCTTTCAATAATGTAGTAAAATTGTGGCAATCATGCCTAAAACTTACTAGAAACGTTGACACAAATATTAAAACATAACTTGACACATCACGCAGGTAGCATTTAATATATAGAACGCAAATTCTCGTTAACCAAGAAGAAGAAAAAAGACATCAAAATACCATCGAATACAGCGTATTAATAATAAAAATAAATGAATCATAAAGTACGTATAGGACGTGAGTCATATTAAAATAGAGGACACATTTCGATTTTGCATTGTCTTTATTATATACTTACTCATATTAAATATATAAAGATTATTTACGCAGACGGTGCCATCCGCTTATATTAACATGCAGCATATTAATTTGAAAATATTTCAAGGACTAGCTACATCAATAGAATGTAAATAATAATGCAATACCTAGTGATCTGTAAATGGTTTATTTGGTACTCGTTCTATGTCCAAATCCTCAATGTTTATAACAGCAAATATACTGTATCTGTTGGCATTTTCCGATGTTTTGAAGTTCCGATGAAGTTTTAGATATATGCCCCCCCCCCCCCTCCTCTCAATACTTAGAACTGCGTGTATTTCTTACGGTATTTATTACCTTTAAATACTGGTATAATTTAATATAATTATGAAAAATTTAGTGTCGTGTTGTAAATGCAAAAATAGCAACTTCTAGTAAAGGTCGCGCGCCACTTTTCGGTTTTTATTATCGTTCCTTCGACGTAAAAAACAAATACACGTGAAACCCCACTTCTTCGCCCCCCCCCCCCTTTTAAGCCTCACGTGATTAATGGACGATCCCTGCATGATATGGTACGCAATGTACCTTCGTGCTGATATTATAACGTGGGCAACAAGACAGTTTACATTTGAATAACATAGTACAATCTAAAAATTATATAAATAGACGAAGACAAACAGTTAACAACACATTTTTCACCTCTGTTTGTTTGATAAACTTCTTGATTTCCTTCATTTTTATTCGGTTTTTTTTTTGTATCACAGCTTATAAAGTTGAGTCTTAAGAACTTATATTCGTATCCGACTTCTAGTACTAATCTTCTGCGCTTTATGAAAATGGCGGCCTTTTGTTGCAATATCTCGAAATTCACTCTGAACTCATAACAAGTTTATTGAATATAATGCCAATGGCAACCCTATGGATTCGTCTAATACTACAATGCTCTGTCTGTTGACATAGTACCACATGTAATAAATTGTTTGTACTCTAACTGTCATGAAATGAAGTTATCACCACATTCAAATTCCTATTGTTTAACACCGATGTTTTTTAATTATGGAAGCCACTCCCCGGAAACATGTAAAAACGTTACCACCAACAAGCTCAGGAATTCAAAGTATAATAATATAACCCTACATAATAGTGTTTACCAACGCGAAACATACTCCCTCAATGGCAACTCGACAGAGTTGAGGAGACCTCTCGACGTACGTCCGCCTGAACAAACCATGGGTATATTAAACTCGGCCGGATGGTTAATTACTTAATTTCGGTTAAAAGGGGCATTTTATCGGTGATTTATTAACATAATTCTGTAATTACGTCGCTGTGACATCGCCTACCTGATTTAGATAAGGTTTTAAATTATAGGGTATTTTTTTTTAAATATAGTATATTATATTATAAATAACAGGATGTTTTATTTTAATAATTACGTAATAATATTTTATTTAGTGTTCACTTCACTCACTCAATCACTTCTTTATACATATTTAGTACATAGTACTAACCTAACCTATACGCGTACTCAACATTTATTATTTTGCTCAGAAAAAACCACAAGTTTATATAAGTTTAACCCTATTCTCAGACATTTGTGTAACTTATTCGATAAAAATTAAAGTGTCCTTAAAAAAACAAATGTTTACATACTAATAAAAATCTATAATACTTTACTAAAACTAAAAAACATAAGCTCACGCCTGTTATCCCCGACGGGTTAGGCAGAGGTGAAATAGCGAACTACACCACCCACATTTCGCCGAGCTTAGTTCCGTCCCAGATGTGACAGGGGGCGAGCCTGTCGCCATATCGGGCACAAATTCCAAACTCCGGGATGATATTGAGTAGAAGAAAAACCCAATACCACTTGACCTACCCGGGGATCGAACCCGAGACCTCAAAACGGCAGTCGCACCGTAATACAACTGCGCCACCGAGGCACTAAAACTATACTATAATAAATTACTTATTAACATTGCAGTTAATACAAGATAAAAAAATAAAGGTCAAATTGGGCAGTTTGGTAAATATATTTTAATACTTACTACGTACGCTTGACAAGTTTCAAAACTCAAGTGAAATTTGATATTTTTTAAAGCATAAAGCAAAGCGCTTATCTCCGTATTATTTTTTTTAATGGCTAGAATGTAAAAAGTTGATTGACCCGTATAACCGTTCATACTTTATATTATGTACAACAATCGAACGACTTGTAAATACCTTTATTTTAATGTTATTATGACATGTAACGACACTATAATACATCAATTGAAATACAATACTTCGCTTATTTGGTACACATAAAGTTGGATTGCCTTGGTTCCATTTAGCTCAGTGGTTCCCAATCTTTCCTTCACGAGGGACCATATTTATTTCTTTGCTCATATCGACTATGATGTACAAGACAAATAGACGAAGTCAATATCAAAAATAACATTATATTAAAGACTCAATTCTATTAACGTTATTGTTTTAAAGTTACCTATATTTTGAACCAGCTGTGTGCCTACGGCTGCGCCTTTGTTTCATATGTTCTATTTCACTGCGTTTTAATTTTTTTAAACGGAACCCTAATTATTTTCCTAAAATTTTATTAGTACTAAGATAAAGTAAAAACATTTCTCATAAATTCAAATACTTGCCCGTAAAACTCTGCATTAAATCGAGTTTTATTTACTTTTTTCACGCGATCCCTAATTATTTTCAAAAATCAAAAGTGAGTTACTTTGCGTAAACTAAGTTGCGCGGAGTAACTTAGGCTATCTACCAAAAAAAAATCGGTCAAGCCGTTCTGGAAATTACCCGGAACAGACAGAGACAAAAAATTTAAACATTGTATTTTAGGTATAGGTATCGTATATACATTCATATTTATTTGTTAAAAAATGTTATTGTGACTTTACAAACATACACTTCAATTTTATTTTGTTAGTATAGATTAATGGGACTTTTGCGCTTACAACTTCTTGGCAAGTTCGGTAAACTTGGGACTGATATTATTGCTCAGAATTACTCCACCGACCCCGAACGTACTTGTACGTAAACGACGATGCATATTCCGTGAAATGTGATCACGTCCGAGGATCATATTTTGGCTTCTGAGGACCATTGATGGTCCGCGGACCACTAACCACTCGCTGGTTGGTAACCATTGTTTTAGCGTCTGTGCGAGGTTACGTTCCTGATTTAGCTAAAATTACTCATTCTGCATGACGCATCCCACTGTCATATTGCGAAAATTTCAACTGATAAGCTATTGCAAAAACAAATTTGCTGGCGTATAATTTATTGAAAACAGTTGACTAAGTGCATCTCCAGTTTTGATTCTCTATTAAATTGACAATAACACATCGAACATTTTGTCTATTTAAATGCCCTTGTAGTGAAAATGGTAATACAAAAAAACTCTTGCCAATCATTTTTCCTTTTAAAGGATGTAATTTTGTGTCCTTACAAATTAACACCACGTAGTCATTTTCTTTTTTTTTTTGGAATATCACAATCTTATAGCATTGAATGGTACATCCGAAATTTAAAAACTATATTGTTAAAATTTTATTCATATTTTTATGTAATTTTGGCTAAGAATAGTACCACTTCATATCTTTCTGAAAATGGCGACTAAGGAATAAGCCAGGGGATGGGCAGCAGCATCCCCTGATTACCACAAACACCTACTGCGATTGCCAACCCGCCTCCCAAGCGTGACGATTATTGCTATCCCCCCTTAATTGCGGAGGACCTATGTCAAGCAATGGAGGTCTTTCGTTCGAATGGATTTCGTATTTTATAAGATAACATACCTTCAGATATTCTACTAAAGTTTATTCAATTGTCTCTAATTTTAAAATGTGTTTGTCCGTAGGTTGTACTTTCCCGACGCGATGGCACGGACGCTGGTTCCAATCTGGCGTTATCCAGTCTATCGTCATTGAGGGCGATCGTCTCTCTAATAAGGGTAAATGCCTGTCTTCCGAAGGGGATAAGTTTCTTATTGTTGATGAGTAAGTTAATTTTATATCAAAACTATTTTTTTAAACGGTGTAGGCTCAGTGCTGTGATCATAATTTCATCTGATGTTAAGTGACGATGTTGTCCAGGTTTATAAACACACTAAGCGTACAGGTACCTAGTGGCTCTCAAGCGATGCTGCCGGAACACATCTATTGGTATTTAACGACAGGTTTTCAAACTTGATGGTGGTAGCTACCCAGGCGGGTGTGGTTAGAAAATGGCCTACCACCATACTATTATCAGGAATTTTCTTCACCGAAAGGTCAGGCTGATTTTAGAGTTAGATAGTTGGGCTCGAACCGGTGTCCACTGCGCCATCATCGCTTCATATATATGATTAATATCAAAGCATTAAGCCTATATCGTGTAAAAAAAACTGTAATGGAAATCGAAATTGTTTTGCTTTTTTTTTTAACTATAATACATTATGTGTATCTATTGCAGTAAAGGCTGTTACCGATGCGTTGTGATGCACGAGAAACATAAAAATGTTCTGCAGTACAAAGAAAGTAAGTACTTATCAAGTATATATGACGTCACAGCCTGCAATCAGATACTCACAGAATAAATAACTATACACCGGCACACATAAAAAAATTAAGTAAAATGTGCATTTTACCGGACCTACCTACGGGTACGTATTTTGGTCCGCTGAATCCGAATTCGAGGCCAGCTTGACCCCTACACACTCGAAATTTCGAGAAAACTTCGAAAAAAAAAAAAAACCGTAAAATTGATGAAAATCGGCAGTTTTGATGATAAAAAAATTTTTTGGAACAAAACTAAGCGTGATTTCCATGTATTTCGATCCGCTGAATATGAATCGAAACTTTATTGAGACCACGAGCCGCTTTAAATGTAAAAAAATCACACAAACCCTCCAAAATTCCGAAAAAAAAATATAGTTTTCATGATAAAAAAAACTTTTCTGGTCCAATTCAGATAAAATTTTATATACTGCCGATTTTCATAATTTTTACGGATTTTCAAAGTTTTCTCGAAATTTCGAGGGTGTAGGGGTCAAACTGACCTCGAATTCAGATTCAGCGGACCAAAATACGTACCCTTAGGTAGGGCCGGTCAAATTCGCGGTGCATGCATACGTGATCCCGTGTTTGCTCCAATTAGGTGGCGGGAGGTACCGGGGGGTTTAGTGGGTAGTGGTCAACGGCGCTTCTCGCCGCGAGTCCCACACTAATCCTGTGTGACAGCCTCTCGTGCTTTCGTGCGAGAGACTGTCACACATCTTCAGACGTGTTTCAACCAGATCTGGAAGGGGGGTCCCTATCAGATCTGGCTGGACGGCTAGTGCGTAAATGCATTCCCCTCGAAAAAAAAAAAAAAAGGGCCGGTCAAATGCACATTCTACTTAATTGTTTTTGTGTGCGCTATCAATAGTAATAAGCCAATCATTTGTATCAAAGAAATATAATCTCTTTAATCACTAAAGAGTTAATACTAAAAAATAACTCTATACAACTCGTGATTGGGGTGCGTATTTACTATTTAAAATTTCCTAAATAAACCAACCGGAAGAATCAGAAGTGAAACGTCTGTAGGCGTTATTGAAACGATTTAAAACATAGAAAAAGACATGAAAAAGCTTGGCCGATTGTTATAATATAAATTATCTACACAATAATAGAAAAATATTAAGTTTGAAAATCGAACAAAGGAGCTATTAATCCTAAGCTACGTAGGGTGTACCTGTGTATGAATGAAAGATGTGCACAATTTATCATTTGTTTCTCCGCAAAACAGTAACAGTATTGCGTTTAGAAAATTAAATTTCGCTCTGATTTACTAATAAGATTTATTATAATAACTATCTATCGGAAAAGAAAAAAAAAGTAATATTAATTGCGTAGTAAAAAAGAAATGTATAAGATATTAACATGCATAATTTAACTACAATAAATCCTTAGTAGTTCTTCATAACAGATTTGTTAATAGGAATATATTTCGTACTGTTGGATTAAGATGACTGCTTCTTAATCGGTATTTGAAATGGCGGAAAGATCAGTCAGTGTCATTATTTGATCTCTATGACGATTTACAAACGATATACTTTTTGTTCCGTTTCATATCTAAATTTTATTTGAAAACATCTGCTTGATGTGATAAAGTCACTCAGTAACTTCTTTTCTAAAACGTTTCAAAAAAGACGTTTAAGCAAATTCGAAATTTACGTAAAATGTTAGTAAGAGGTTACAGTATATAAATGTAAATCATTTTAATCAAAAAAATGACCGTCACGGGATGCCCAGCAGATTTATGTGAAACGTCATGTCGATTTAACTGTCCATGCGCGTCAATAAACGTTTTACATCAAAAATACTTTTTCTAACACGGCGATGGCTTAAATTGGAATACATACTATTTTATTTTAAACTAGCTATGTGCCCGCGGCTGCGCTCGCATTTTATATATTCTTCAATGCGTTTTATTTTTTTTATATGGAACCTTAATGATTATTTTTGTACTAAGATAAAGTAAAAATATTTTTCATAAATTCAATTCAATTCAAGCATTTGCCCGTATAACTTAAATTGAATAGGATTTTATCATTTTTTTTTGTTTTAATTTTTACGCGGACCCCTAATTATTTAAAAGTATCCTAAATTACCCGGAGTAACTTCAGCTATCTACCAAAAAAAGTCCCGTCAAAATCTGTCCAATCGTTCTGGAGGGTACTCGGAACAAACCGACAGAAAGACAAAAATTTTAAAAATTGTATTTTTGGTACAGGTGTCGTATATACATTCATATGTATTCAGTAAAAAAAAATGACTTTACAAACAGACACTTCAATTTTATTTATTAGTCTATGTAATACCAATCTTCGTTTTATTAAACCTTAACTCAGTTAAAATAAATTTTAATATGTTTTTAGCATTCTGTCTGCGACGAGACGCTTTGCCGCACCTGTGTTCTCTTATCACCGGCGATGCTCTCCTCTACTCCATGTTCAGAGAGAACGCAGACCCCGTCGACTGTCCATTGAAGGCTCCATTCTCGTTTAGTTATAACAGGTAAGATAAAAGTCATCAATCTATTCCGTCCTATCTTTAATCCGCAATTAAATTTGTTGTGGTGACGGCTAAAAATAGCACCATCCCATATCTTCCCGTAGGTGTCGTAAAAGGCGACTAAGTTATAAATCAGGGGATGGACAGCACCACCCTCTGAGTACCACAAATACCTACTACGATCGCCAACCCGCTTGCCAAGTGTAGCGATTATGGCAATTCCCCCTTTTTAGAGGGAGACCTATGTTCAAAAGTGGACGTCTTTCGGTTGAATAGATATAATAGATAAATTAGTTCGTTTTTTCTTTTTAAAATGTACCTAAATTCGTTCAAAGAATATTATATTTAAAAAAAATCCGGTGTAAATTGCAATAAATCGCGTAGTAAATAATACTGATAGAAATACTACACAAGCGAATGCAGCGATGATAATAGATAGATAATTGGTAGTGTTGTCGGATTCTACGTCCATAGACGTAGGTTCAAACCCACTTCTATAACTCTTCAATGAACCTGAAGAAACACACCGTGAGGAAATCATGGCACAGTAGCAGGGCAGTTTCTAACAATTCCCACCTGGGTAGCTACCAACCTAAATTTAAAAACTTGTCGTCAAGTACTGATTGGTGAGTTTCGGCACCATCGCTTGAGAGATCTAAACTTAGTCTATCTACAATCATGAGCCACATTTTAATTTAACGCCTTTTTAGATTGTGGTCAAAGCGATGACCCTTCCAATATGAACACCACACAAGAAAATGTTTACACGTAGTTAAAAATGTTCATTGGATGTTACAGGTTTTTTTTTTTTTATTTTTTTTTTTTTATTATTTAAATTAAACTATCTGCAGACTCTGGGTCCGCACCTTTTTTTAGATTGGAGATTTAAATCGACTTGCGTCGGAAAAAATTGCCAATAATAGCAATTCAAGCAGCTATGCAGTTAGTAATCTTCTTTCGCATATGTGAGCTTAAATCTACTTCTATTAATTTTTTTATATCTATATATTAAATTATTTTGTAACATTTATTTTATTATTATTAATTACATAATTATTACTTAATTTTTTTTTCTTTTTTTTTTTTAACGGCCGTAACAAGCCAAGCAGAACTAGGTCCGTGTCCGCATAGTTACCTCATAGTTTGGGTTTGGGCAATTATTGCTTGTATGACCTTTTGGTCTCCATGTTTTGTGGCCATCTTGATGTTACAGGTTTACGATATAATAATACAACGATATTAATAACAGGTTGAAACCAAAAGCTTAAGTAGTTACCGTTTACAATGGAAGAAGAAGACTCTGTTTAGATACACGTCGTAGCAACACCATTAGTGTAAAAAAGGAATAAACAACACTTCATGGCACAGACAACGGAAAATTTTAATTACATTTGGAAATAAAATATTATAGATCCTGATGTCTATATAATGAAACTAATTTTCCACATCAGAAAACATTTCAATAAAATTCACTAGCTTAATTTGTATCGTTTCGCTTCGGATGGACATCGGTTAATAGAGACACTTGTTTTTTTTGTGTCATGAATGTGGAAACAGACAAATGTCCGCTTGACGGTAATCTGTCTAAGACACTACTGACTGCAAAGTAAATCACGTACCCGACGAACTTCTAAAAATCCTTTCATCTTTTTTTGAAGATTACCATACTATATTCCAATAAGAAAACTTCCAGAAGCTCATTCCCCTTTAATTAATAATTTTAATATTAGAAGTAAAGACAAGTTGGCCGTCCCACGCTATAGGTTAAGTAAGTGTAATAAAAACTTTATAGGTAATAGTATTCGGTTTTACAATAAGATCCCAAGTAACATTAGCGATTTACCTGACAATAAGTTCAAGTATTATGTCAAGCAAGTCTTAATCTCAAAAGGTTATTACAGGGTGGATCATTACGTGAACGATAGTGATGTCTGGAATTAACCCACATCTCTGTGCTTCCAATAACATTATTAAGACTATGATTTGTATAATTTTTTTTTATATGAAAAACAAAATGATATGTATTATATTTATTAAAAAAAAAAAAGAACCTGATCGGGTTTCTTGCCGGATCTTCTCGGCTGGGTTGTTTTCAGAACCGGTGGTAGTGTTTTAGACTTTCATAAGCGCCTTCTTAGGGCCTAAATTGAATAAATTAATTTTGATTGCACGGCTATTAACCATCCAAGATATGTGGTTGATATGAGATTATCCTGTTGACGATGAGCGTATGCTAATAAAAAGTGCAATTCAAATAATAAATCACTATACAATATGATTTCCTCCACTTGATTCATATCATCAAAACAAATATGTGTGATACCAATGATGACATACGGCACTTAGATGTGGTCGCTCACAATGGGCCTAATAAAAACGTTCAAAGTTGCTTAAAGGGCAATGGAGAGGGCTATGCTTGGAGTTTCACACTGCGTGATCGAATCAGGAATTAGGAGATTCACAGAAGAACCAAATTAACCGACATTGCCCGAAGAATTATTAACATTAAACGATTAGATTACCTATCTATAAGCTTTAAGTTAATCCGTTTTTACTGTCCGGTTATTATTAAATACGAAAGAATGAATGAAAAAATCATTCATTACAGTTCATTAATTCATAGATCATCATTGACAATAGTTTTTTTTTTTTCGTTTGCGTCTTTTTGCATAGGCCAATCATTTCTTCTCCAGCGTTTTAAATAAATACGTTAACAAATTGACTCCAATGACAAAGTACCACGAGAGATTTTTAATTACAAATTAATGAATCTCAAATGTCCGTTGCAGCCGTGTCTGATGACGCATGTCAGGCTATCAGGCTGTCTTAATTACCAATCCGTTCAGTCCTGACTGTCAGTAGTAATTTTACATCAACTGGACGAGTAAGTAGATCATCGAACTATTGAATGACGTTAATATCGTTTGACGAGTTTTTACATGACTTCATATTAAGACTAGCTATACTTGCGGCTCCGTTTCTCTTTTTTTTTGTTCTTATTCATTACTTTATAATCCAATAAACCTTAGGTAACGTATTGTTGAATGAAAAAGTGTTTCACTAATTTTCTCATGACTTATTGCATATATGTAAATATTCCCTAACGAAACCAAACCAGACAATGCAGCTGTCATTAAAAAAAACCTTTGTCAATAGGTTCAGAGGTTATTTTGTTGTTCTTCTATTATATTAATACAAGAAAAATAAATTGAAAGCTAATTATAATTAGAGATAGACAGACATAACAATAAATTGTACACAGCATTATGTCATTGTATTAATATACGCAAGACTCTATATTTAAACTTGTACAAAAAAAAAATTAGTGATAAGAAAAGACGAAGAGTTATAAATGCAACTTTTTATTGAAGATATTATAAGAGAACTGATTTGAAATAAAACTTAAGATTAGGTTATCGAGATGTTATTTTCAACCCTACAAATAATATATATGTCTATATTTAACATTTGTATATGTTGTTTACAGAGGACATGGCGACTGCAAATATCCAGTGTCAACTATAGAAAGTTGTACGGAAGAATCCCGGCTACTGCTCAATTATCAAGCTTGCCCGGACATACACGCATCGGAGAGTGCCGGTAAATACTTCCCTGCCATATTTCTTATTAATTTGTATTTTGTTTATTTACATATGATCACGGTATCATCTGATATGATTTAGCGATGCGGTCAAATCACACAAGTTCTATAAAAACGCCATTTGTACAGGTGTGTTTAAAAACTTTCTTACAAAAATAACATTAAGCCTAAAGAAATTCTTATAAATAGAAAACGCAAGATAAAAGGAGTAGCAAATTACGGTTAATGATTTATTCATACTTCGTTGAAGTAAGAAAAATACATACCAGTTAACTCAAGAAATTGAACTCTTACTGTGTTTTATATATAACACTTTTATTTATTATTATTTTTATTTTTTAAGCATTTATTAACTGTAATTAGTAAATCTTATCCACAGTTTTAACTTCGGTTAATGGTTAATACTGATATAATAAAATATTTATTATACTTACATTCATAGAGTAATAACGCTAAGAGTGAGAGTTTCATACGACAAATCACTTAAATTTAAAGAAAAAAATGTATGTGAGTAGGCAACTAGGAATTGCGTTCTCAATCACTTGCACGTAACGAAAGGCTTACGTGGTCTTTTAAGGCGAACTTGAAATAGATTCAATCCGAGTATGACTACTGCCGTTCTGAGTATTTTATTTCTATGCGTTATTACATTATATCAAAGTCAACGTCTGTATGTCTGTTAGTTGGCTTATAACTCTAGATTCACCAACCCGATAACCATGATTCTTTTTTTAAATAATAGGTATGCTGTGATCAGGTTTTAGTATATATTTATTACATTAGGCAGTATATAGGAAAAGTTATGAGGATAATAGTCGAATAAAGTCGATACAAAATTGTCCATCGTCGTATTTCTTACAATATTTAAATTAAACCGACGGATAATTAACAGATTAATTACAGTAAATATAGAGAATAAATGTTTTATTGAAAGCGTCATTTTACGCACATGGAATTTCTCGAAAACGGAGCCGCGGGCACGCAGCTAGTTTGAGTAGAAAAATCAGACAATTTTTGAACTTGCCAGAATATCTTTTTTTAAGTGCTTTCTTCATTTATATTCGCGACTAAATGTGTGCCCGCGGCTGCGCCCGCGTTTCATATATTCTTCACTTCATTTTATTTTTATACGGAACCTAATTTTTGTTTAGTACTAAGATGAAGTAAAAATATTTCTCATAAATTTAAGCATTTGCCCGTAAAACTGTGCATTGAATAGGATTTTATAATTTTTTTTAGCTTTAATTTTTTTACGCGGAACCCTAATTATTTCCGTTCCGGGGATTACCCGGAACAAAAAGACAGACAGACAAACAAAAATTTTAATAATCGTATTTTGGTATAGATTTCGTGTATACATTAATATCTATTTAGTAAAATGTTTTTCACATTACAGACACTTCAATTTTATTTATTACAATAGATAGTTTAGATGGGTGTGAAATATAAAAAGTCATAGCTAGATACTAAAGTTTCTTGTAAAGTGTTTTTTTAACAGTTGCTCGACTTGGTGGGGTCACTGCCGTGCCCCCAGATTGAACAAAATAATAATAATTTCCATTGCAACTATTTAATCGAAAAGTTGACTTAAACGTATGTGCGTTTTAAATACAATTCTTGTCTTTTTAAATTGGTTACAAATTATCTGGGCAAATGTCCAAATATCCAAATAGGTAAGTGTCGCCTGTTTGTTTTACTAACAACACTCCTCCTGAAGTTGGTCGTTAAGATGTAGTTTCTTTCAATGTTCCAATTTTACACATTTGTTTGAAACATGCAAAATATCTATATACTAACGCACGCTCGCGACTTCATCTATGTGTTGATTAAATTTATCCCACATATTTTTTTCTGTTCTGTTTTTATTTCGTTCTTCATGGCCTATCTTTTAGCGAACGACACATGCTTCTCGTACTTTCAAATATTTATTTATTTATAATTTGTAACTAAAACTAATTTGACCAAAATAGAGAAAGGTATGCTTAGTTGGTTTGGGCATGTAGAGAGGATGGATGAGAGAAGATTAACGAAACGAATTTATAAGGCGAGGGTGAATGTGCAAGTCGGTAAGGGTCGACCTAGGTGAACGTATCTAGACCAAATCAATCACGTGTTAAATAAAGGCCAGGTAAAAAGTAATCATAACCGACGAGCATGTATGAAAGCGCTCATGAAAGTAGAGGAAACGAAAGAGGTACGCCAAGATCGTAGCAAGTGGAAGGACGTAATCTCTGCCTACCCCCACGGGAGAAAGGCGTGATGATATGTATGTATGTATAATTTATAAAAAATGATATTTATAATTTGTACTCATAGAATTTTATAAAAAGTTTTCTACCCGTTTTTTTTGTGTTAAACCGTTTTTGAGGTGAATTTGTTCTTGGTTCTTTTTTTTACGAATTATAAAATAATTTTGAAAATCTTTAAAGCCTTGCAATTGGTCCTTGACATATACTTCTCGTGTATAAAGTTTCGTCAAAATCGGGTAAGCAGTTTTTGAGTTAAAACCGAACATACACTTAGACAAAAAAATTTCAATGTGAGAAAATCAAAATCAAAATTTATTTATTCAATTTAGGCCCTAAGAAGGCGCTTATGAACGTCTAAAACACTACCACCGGTTCGGAAAACAACCCAGTCGAGAAGAGCCGGCAAGAAACTCGATCTGGTTCTTTTTTTTTCATAAATATAGTATATATCATTTTTTTTTTTGTCATATAAAAAACTATACAAATCGTAGTTTTTAGTGGAAGCACAGAGATGTGGGTTATTTCCAGACATCACTATCGTTCACGTAATGATCCACCCTGTAATAACCTTTTGAGATTAAAACTTGCTTGACATAATATTTGAACTTATTGTCAGGTAAATCGGTAATGTTACTTGGGATCTTATTGTAAAACCGAAAACTATTACCTATAAAGCTTTTATCACACTTACTTAACCTAAAGCGTGGGACGGACTACTTGTCTTTACTTCTAGTATTAAAATTATGAGATGAGATATGAGATTCAACTGACTTCAACCGATTTTCGTTTTTTATTTAACAGCTATTAACAAAGTATGTATAGTATATACTAAAACTAATATTTAATTAAACTAACTAAAGAGCATATTTGAAGCGATGATGGCTTAGTAAGATAGTGCGGTCTGATTTCGTGTCAATGGATTCGGGTTCAAATCCTCCTATCCAACTCTAAAATCAATGTGAACTTTCTGTGAAGGAAAACATCGTGAGGAAACCATGGCTTAGTGTTAGGGCATTTTAAAATACTGCCTACCTTACCCAGGTAGGTAGGTATCTACCAACATAAAGCAAAAAAAAAACTGTCGCCAAATACCAATAGGTGTGTTCCGCCAGCATCACTTGAGAACCAGTACCTTTAGGCTTAGTGTGTTTATCATCCTGGACCATATCGTCATTTAACATCAGGTGAGAATGTGGTTAAAGCACTGAGCGCTTATACCGTATTTAAAAAACATACATATGTGGTTCTAGGAAATAATCATGTAAATTCGGTTCAGTGATTCTCGAGTTACAAGTTAATTCATGGCTCTATATAAAACGTTTACCACTCATTTTAACGGACATTATGTGACGTTAAGTAAGACACGTGTTGACCAATGCATATTTAATTCTATAGAGCTTCGCCTTAATCCCGCTGTCCGCGTCGAGATATTTTATTTGTGCTCGGCCGATTGTCTCTGCGACGTTTGTCGTATTCTCTGTAGCAGACACTATTCTTAGCCTGTAAATCTTGGAAATTTTACTTTGAAATAATATATGCACGGAGGTTCATTTTAAAATAAACCATACCGACTCCGAAGATACTATATTATATCCACAGTAATTTATGTCTTCAATGTTTAATGATTAAAAATAAAGATACTTACAAATAAAACTGAAGTGTCTGTTTGTAATGTCAAAATAGCATTTTTTTTTTTTCTAAATACATATTAATGTATGTACCGATACCTATACCAAAAACATAATTTTTTAAATTTCTGACTGTCGTCTGTCTGTTTCTTTCGAGTAATCTCCGGAACGGCTTTACCGATTACGGAGCTTTTTTTGGGAAATAGCTAAAGTTACTCCGTGTAACGTAGGGTACTTTTGATTTTCGAAAGTAATTAGTGAAGGAAAGAAAAAGATAAAATGTGATAAATGAAGCGAAAAAATTCGATCTCTTGTTATGAACACTGAGGAGTGTGAGATTTGGCATAGTTAAAGTTTATATGAAGATGGAATGCAGATTTTTTTTCTATAATATGCATTAGAATATGAACGCTTAAAGGGAGATCTATGTCCAGCATTGGACGTCTTTCGGTTGAATGGATGGTTGGATAATTTGTCAGGCAAATTAGTTAAATTATTTTTTTTTAAAACATTACACACCTTTGACGCACACATGTATTATCCATTACGATTACCGCATATTTACTTTTGAAAAGGTTTTACTTTAAGCAATTGAATTTCGATCACATGCAAGTACTATCATAGATTAATCTGTAAAAAGCGAACGCTTCAACAATGTTTTATTTATGACGTTCCAGTGGAAGAATTGGAATGTCTCGCGACGTGGAAGGAAGGAAGCCTCCGGTACTTAGTCGGTAAACTGCATCACAACCACGCGACCAGCAACGAGGACCGGTACAGGTGCTTCGTCTACGAGAAGACAAATGGTATCGGTAAGATTATCACGTGTTTCAAACCGTTTACTATATTTCTAAAAAATATCACCGTTATAACATGAGATTCACATTAAGTAGGCGGCTTGGTAAGAGCTAACATGAGTCTAGCGACCTATCTGTATAAATGCTTTTGAAACAATGAAGACTTAGCTGTAGTGTGGTACTGGCTAAGGTTAGTACCAATTCATATCTTCCCGTGGGTGTCGTGAAAGCCGACTAAGGGGATAAAGCAGAGAATGAGCTGCAGCGTCTGAGTATTAGTACTGACTTCCAAGTGTGGCGATTATAGCAATCTTTTCCCCTTTATGAATGACACGATTCGTTTTGGAGATCTTTATGAGCGACTTTCTAGCAGTAGACATTTTTCGGTTGACGTGATGATGATGATGAGATACAGAGTCAATGAAAGTGCTTTCGAATCCGTTGGTGAAAAATGGTGAAAGAAAACCTAGAGATGAAACAGGATGGTGGCAGAGTATTGTTAAAAGCGCGGTGATTTACCAATAAAATTGATTTCACTCCGCAAATGATATTACATATGTTATCATAGGTAAATATAATAGATATTCAATAAAATGTTGCTAAAAAGACGACAGACAGTAATTGCATAAAAATGTGTACTAAAACGAATCTAAAGTATTATTGTATAGACTTTAATTTGAATTATAAAGTGCAATCGAAAATGTGTGATTAACCGTATTCATTAAACTATATAAATCAAATTGAATGTTTGTTTACGTTTGCCCTCTATGCGCTTTTAAATCATTCATCCATTTGTAATGAAACTTTACAAATAGTAATTTGACAATCATGTTCTCGTATGCAGCTTCAGGACCTGGTATGAAGGAAGATCCCTCTACAGGCGACGTGGAGTACAGAGTCGCTCAGTCGGGAGATGCCACGTGCAATGGCTTATCGAGTGCCACTGAGGGTTCTAGAACAATGGCATTGAAACGAGGTGAGGTTATAATTAATGGAATTAAGTGTGTCAATCATCAAAGTACGTCACCGTAGGAATTATAACCAAACGGAATACAGTTTTCATTTCTGCTATCCTTGCAAATTTTATTTAACAATGTTTCTTTTCTGGCTCTAGATAAATTAATAATCCATACACCTTTTTAATACAATGAGACCTCGAATTTCATACTTTATTCTTAGAGTCTGTAATCTCCTATGAGTTTCTCTGACAATAAAGTAAGGAAGTCTATTAACTCTGACATTCATGCTTGCTAATAATAATAAAGCCCATTTATTTCCAATCTAAAGTTAAGTATAAACATAAATATATTTTAATAGTTATTTATATGTTTATTATGACTTATAACTATATTGCTTTTAGTCACCATTGATCGGAACCCCTTCTCGGGTAAAGGCCTCCTCCAGCTTATTCCAGACCTCTCTATCTTTTGCTTTGTTTATCCATTGATTTCCTGTTATCGCTTTTATATCGTCTATCCACCTTTTTCTGGGGCGCCCTATTCTCCTTTTTCCTGTTGGTCCTTTCCATATAGTTGTCTTTAATGTCCATCTTTTGTCTGTGTATCTCGCTATGTGCCCCGCCCATCTCCATTTCTGTGTTAGGGTATAGTGTAAAGCATCTATAACTTGCTAATATGGATGCTTAAACCATCTTCTTTCAAAAGGTGTGTAAAAATACCCGAAACCAATTACATTAGGATAGCTTCGCGTTGTTTTTTTTTTTTTTGTGAAAAACAAGACGCGTTTCTTGTATTAACAATGAAGTGAAAGGGGTACTCTATAGCGTAACTAAAAACATTCCAGTGTCGGTTCGGTTCAGCTGTCAGTTTCCATCTTGGATGACGTTCTCCCACACGTGGCACACGTTAGACTTCAGCAGCAACTATACGTTTTACCAGAGGAATGCGACGCTGCGCATCACTAATCAGACTGGAGCCGATATCAAGGTGTACTGCGTTAACGTGAAGGCGAGCTCTCCGAGCGGCAACTCCGTGGCGTTGATCGCGCACTGGCAACACCACTGGTATGTTTACATAACTATTTTTAAAGCGATTATGGCTAAGTTGGTGCTGTGGTCGGATTCCGCATTAGCGGACGTAGGTTTGGACGTAGGAGTTTTTGGCGGAATCTTCCTTTGTCATGTGGCAGTTAAATTAAAGGTATACGGTGGAACATTATGTGAACGATAGTGATGGCTGGTATGGACATGTGATGCGCAGGGAGAAAGAGAATGTTGTAAGAAAGGTATTGGATATGAATGTGGACGGTTACACGGGAAGGGGAAGACCAAAGAAAAGATGGATGGACTGTGTGGAAGATGATATGTTTAGAAAAGGAGTGAATGCGGAGATGACAACAAATAGAGAGGAATGGAAGAGGAAGACATGTTGCGCCGACCCCAAATAAAAATGGGAAAAGGGTAGGGAGATGATGATGAGTGATGGCTGAAAGTGACATAACCTTCTCTCTCCAGATCTACTAATAAACTTTGTAACTTGTATAGTTCTGAAAAAAAAAACCAGATCGAGTTTCTTGCCAGTTCTTCTCGATGACTGGGCTGTGTTCCGAACCGGTGGTAGTATTTTAATGTTCGTAATTGCCTTATTCGGAAGTAATGTAAATAAAATAGTGCTTAATTTGAAAATTTAGCGACCTGCCTCGGTTCCGCTCGGGTATATATAAAATGAAATTTAAAGTAAAAAATATCATATCTAACTCACCGATAATGTAGAAAGTTACTTTTTATTATAATACTAGCTGTGTTCCCGCGTCTGCGCTCGCGTTTCATATACTCTTCACCGCGTTTTAATTTTTTTATACGGATCCCTAATAATTTGTTTTTGTAATAATATAAACTAAAAAAAAATATTTCTCATAAATTCAAGCACATGCCCGTAAAACTGTGCACTGAATCGAATTTTATTCAATATTTTTTGAGTTTTTTTTTTTTACGTGGAACCCATTATTTTCGAAAACTAAAAGTATCCTAAGTTACCCGGAGTAATTTCAGCTATCTGTCAAAAAAGTCCCGTCAAAATCCGTTCAGCCGTTCTGGGGGTTACCCGGAACAAACATACAGAGAGACAGACAAAATTTAAAAAAAATTGTATTTTTGGTATCATACTTATCAATTATTCATATCTATTTAGTAAAAAATAATAATATTGATGTTTTAAAGAGACACTTCAATTTTGTTAATTAGTATAGATTATTATAGATAATATAGGTGTAGATATATATTGTACAGCGCGTCCCGGTATGTGTGTGTGGTCCTCTATCGCCGGGATACGTACATAGCGGAGTTACAAAGGGGAGCGCCCACCTCTAAACCTGAGGACGCTTGTTCCCCGCATCACTTCAACGCAGTCGACGCTCCGTATGTCACTCTAGTCGGTGAGCAATGTTTATGACTAAAAATCTAGGTCCTTAAGGGATTGTCCGTAAGCAACATTTGCGATATTTAACCCTCCCACATTCCCCTATCAGCAATAATTAACAGAGCTCTTACAACTCCTTTCCCATGATTACGTAACTATTGTTTAAGTAATCACCATTCAATTTTCCCCCAACCCTTATTAACGCTTATATTATAAGTTGAACGGCCCCGTGTTGTGACGTGGAAATATAATAATAATTATTTTATATATATGTCTTATATTTTTCAGCTAGTAATCCAGAATCGAAAGACTGCCCGTATTCGGGTAAATACTCTATACAGACAAACAGGCAACGAAGGAGCGTGAGATGGCACGATAGCGTCCGAGATAGGAGTAAACGAGACAGAGATACCTTCAAACATAATCGTAGGTTTAATGGAAGTGTTAGACAGTCGAATTTTAGCGTAAGGAACATGTCGGACGCACCGACGTTGAGAAGTCGGAGGCAAACCGACGGCTTTGAAGTTAGCTGCGTCGGTAACAACTACAACAGACTTGAAGTCGGCTGCAATTCAGTTAAGAATATGGAGTTTTACTCGACCTGTGGGAGTAAAGAACAAGTTACAGGTGAGTTATATACAGTTAGATTTAATTACAATGACGTTACGGGAGTTAAGGTCGTGGTATTTTCTCTAAAGGTCCGAGAATCACCTGGACTGCATCAGATCCGAGGAGAGGTAAATGGCAGAAATTAGATCTATTTGTGGTAATAGAGTTTCTCATCCTATTAATGTGGATAAGTTTAGTGTGAACTATTACCTTAACGCTCACGCCCTAAATATTACAATCACCATCATTCCGCTTATGATTTTTAGTTTTTGGGGTCGGTACAGTATGTTTTCTTCTTCCATAGATCTCTTTAAGCCACCATGATTTCTTTCACCACTTTTGCTTTCTTCTTCATATCTTCCCTGATACTCTCCATCTATCTTTTTTCTTTCGGAGTCCTGTCCCCCACCATCTGTCGACATTGATAGTCACCACTTTTTAGTCACGTGCGTTTCGTCTCTTTTTAAAATTAGTACATAGCAAGACAAACGATTCCCTTTCGCCTTTTCTATCACTCAAACTTCCTCTAACATACTCATTTCTGACCCTGTTCATTTGTTTTTCCACATATCTATCTTTACATTCGCAACTCTACTGCCTGCAGTTGTTTCTTATTTAACTTCTTACTAGACCAATTATTGCAATATCAATTTTAAAAATATAATCCAGATGTTAAATAAAGTACAGTCGAAGAATGGTCACAACCGCCAACATATAAGAATGTATCGGCAGTCAGTATCTACATACCAGCCAAAGCGTAAAGGCTCTAAATATAGGTCTCAATATACATCATGGTACGCAACCCGCCTTAACATGTTATTATGATGGGTTTCCAATGGGATCAAATCCTCATAGATGAAGACCGACTCTTTGACCAGATCGCCAGTACTGAATAAGACAGTATCGCAGATGATCATAAGATTTGGCGTCAAGTTAATACCATGGAGGGACACGATTCTCACAAATGGAGTAACGATTGAGGCGAGGGGAGATGTAATGTCTTTTCACACTTGTACGGTACTCGCGATTGGTCATATGAGTTGTATAGGAATCATAAGCGGCTATCTATAATTTAGTTACAAACGCCAACAAAAAATGTTAATGTTGGCTTATTTTTAAACTTTGTGCTACTAACTTCATGTTGCCATATAAGGAACTACCTGTAGATTAAAATACAGTTTATACACCAATCATCACTGTTATACTTTAGAAGAAAAAAAACATTTTTTCCACTTTGCCAAACTCTTTTGATTCTTTGCGACTCATATGAGGTTTGGGGAACGTTACAGCTTACACGTGCCACGGCGGGTGGTACGAGGAGGGCGCGTCGTTCGTGGTGACGACGCCGGTGACGCGCGACAGCCGGGCCGCGCGCCGCTATTGCTTCATGTCGCGGGAGCAGCGCACCGGCGGCGGCGTGCTGCTCGTCTCGCGGTCCGCGACTAACTGCGAGCGTGCTAACGTTAAACCGGACCTCGTCTTCGACGCTATGCCCATTGGTAACACAACACCACAGAAACCTCCTGTAATTTTTTAGAATATCCTCTCATTATAATGCGCGCCACATAACTAGAACCAGCGCATTGATCAACTTATTGGTTAGAGGTGATGTATGAGGCGCAGAGGTATACATTATAAAAAAAATTACAGTAATACCCACCGCTTTACGCGAGGGATACGTTCCGAAGAAAAATCGCGTTAACTGAAATTCGCGTATATCGAGGTTTATGATTAAACATAGTCAAAATTTAATACAAAAAAATACAAATCATTTTAATCAATCAGTTTAATTCTAAGAACACTTTATGCAATACATACTCTTATTTTTTTACGGAAAAATACATCTATTGTCTTTACATTATGTTTATACGCACTCTTTCGCGTAATGCGAGGTATTTGAGCGCGAAATTTGACATTCGCGTTATAGTGAAACCGCGCGTTACGGGGTCGCGCTAAGCGGGGTATTACTGTATATAAAAAAATATATGCTTATTATATTCATAAAAAAAAGAACCAGATCGATTTTCTTGTCGGCTCTTCTCAACTGGGTTGCTTTCCGAACCGGTGGTAGTTAGTGTTTTTGACATTCATAAGCGCCTTGTTAGGGCCTAAATTGAATAAAGATTGTTTTGATTGATTGATTTGAGGTAAGAAAAGCCAAAGTTATCGTTTACCGCGCGTGTCCAGTCCGTGTAGGGTAAATTATTCCGACGGTTTTAACTAAAATAAATGAGAATCGTGTACGATTCTGTGATTTAATGTTGTTCGCATTTACAGTAGGTAAGAACAGATTGAGATCGGATATTGAAACCGATCGATAATGATCTAGGTATAACGAGTGGATTTTTGCGATGTGACTCGGCCTGAATCCCCTAATGAGCCTAGTGATCGCTGTCCCCCCGCACTTTCCGCATCCCGCGCTCTCTACTAATATTAGGTCTAGTTACGTGGCGCGAGGTACAACGAGGAAGTTCGTAAGACATCACTAAGCAGATTTCTAATTTAGCAGTCGGGAGTAAGGGCCCGACTACTTTCAACTTAACTACTTATCTATATTAATAAATAAAATTGGAATGTCTGTTTTTAATGTCTAAATTATTATTTTTTTACTAAATAGATAAAAATGTATATACGACACCAATACTGAAAATGCAATTTTTTAATTTCTTGGTTGTCTGTCTGTTTGTTCCGGGTAATCTGAAGAGAACGGCTGGATGGATTTTTACTGGACTTTTTTTGGTAGATAGCTGAAGTTACACCGGGTAACATATGGCACTTTTGATTTTCGAAAATAATTACCATTCCGCGTAAAAAAATTAAAAGTCATAAAAAAATTAATGCATAGTTTTACGGGCAAGTGCTTGAATTTGTGTGAAATACATTTACTTTATCATAATACTAAAGAATTTTTAAGAAAATAGTTAGGGCTCCGTATCAAAAAAAAAATAAAACGCAGTTAAGAACGTAAGCGTAAGATACGCGGGCGCAGCCGCGCGCACACAGCTAGTCCTGTAATTTAGCAAAATAGTGTTATTCAAAGAAATTCTAACGTATTAACTTATTAGATATAAATGCAAATTTTGTTTCTCTGTTACTTAATAACTCAAGAACTGTTGGACCGATTTAAATTTAGTTTAACACGGAGTTATAATACATTTTAGTCCCACGAAAGATTATACTTTATAACTCTATATAACTCCACAGAGTTGCCACAATTAATTTATATTTCTTTTAACAGGGGAGTGTCAAGACCAACCGAACTACCAAGCATCGACCATAGGAATAACACGAACTATAGTATTCCTTCCAATCATAATACAATACGTAATACCGAGATGATTCAGACTATATAACACGTACTTAGCGACATCGACCCCCTTGTAATTATTATTAATATTACTGTAATTATACGAAAAGGTAAAAAACGCTTAGGAGAAAAAATGTAGGCGAAAAACATATTGCATCTTAAGAAACTAAACGAAACGAGACACGCTATTTTTATAATTATTCATTTCATTGTATATATATATATGTGTGTGTTGTTTTTTTTTTTAATAAAAATAAATATTTTAATTTTCAGGTTTGATGTAATTAAATTTTAAGTGACTCTTGTAGTATGAGTCGTCGTTCTCCTGCCTTTTCCCAACTCACTTGAGGTCGGCGCAGTATGTTTTCTTCTTCCATACGTCCCTATCAGCCGTCATCTCTTCATTCACTCCTTTTTCTTTCATATCATTTCTTACACACTCCATCCACACTTTCTTTGACCTTCCTCTTCTTTTCCCTCCTTCCACATTCACATTCATTACTATTTTACCCGCATGCGCTTCCTCTCTTCTCATAACATGTCCATACCACGACAAACGAGAACCTTTCAACTTTTCTACCATTGGCGCAACTTTCAAACTCCCTCTAATATAATCATTCCTTATTTTATCCATTCTTGTAACACCACACATCCATCTCAACATTCGCATCTCAGCTACATGCAGTCGCTTCTCATCCATCTTCTTACTAGCCCAGCATTCTGATCCATATGATATGACAGGTCTTATGATCGACTTATATATCCTCCCCTTCAATTTAAGGGGCATCCTGGAGTCACAAATCACACCAGAGATTATCTATCCTGTAGTACGAGTGTCGTGACAAAATCTTAAATACTCATAATAACCTAATCCCTTAATGATATATTTAAAAATATATATAAACATTGTTACACACACAGGCGCACACGCAAACAGACAACAGACAGACACCATTCTCATGCCTCTTCCCAACTCACTTGGGTTCGGTGTATGTTTCCTTCTTCCATACGTCCCTATCAGCCGCCATCTCTTCATTCACTCCTTATTCTTTCATATATATAACTGCCTCAGTGGCGCAGTTGTATTACGGTACGACTGTCGTTCTGAGGTCTCGGGTTCGATCCCCGGGTCGGGTCTAGTGATATTGGGTTTTTCTACTCAGTATTATCTTGTAGTCTGGAATTTGTGCCCGATATGGCGACAGGCTCGCCCCCTGTCACATCTGGGATGGAACTAAGCTCGGCGAAATGTGGGTGGTGTAGTTCGCTACTTCACCTCTGCCTTTTCTTTTTTTGTCGATGGGAAATGCATTTACGCACTACCCTTATCTATTGCATTAGTGAGACCGGAGTCCCCCAATGCAATAGGTAAGGGGGCACGGAGGGACGAACTCCGCGCCAGTGTGGGACTCACCCGGACGTGAAGCGTCCGGAAATACCCACTAAAACGACCCCGGGGCCGTCCGCCGCATTTGGAATGGAGGCGACACGGACTTCACCTCTGCCTAACCTTTCGAGGATAACAGGCGTTGAGCTTATGTTATGAGCTTATATGTCTTTCATGTCATTTCTTACACTCTCCATCTACACTTTCTTTGGCCTTCCTCTACATTTCCATCCTTCTGGTACGCTAATAACACAACGAGGTTGGCAGCTGACTGTTTTATTAATTATATAAAACCGCCCACATATACAAATACCCAAATACCCTACACCTTCCACATTCAGAGTCAACACTATTTTACCCACATGCTCTTCCTCTCTTCTCATAACATCTATCTATACGCACATCCCAATCTATACACGTATAGAAATAAACGTCAAATTGTGATCATTTATGTTTTACATTATTTGTATATTTTTTTCACTTTTACAGTAAACATACATGTAATATTTATAATTTATAAAAAAATATAATTCCCTCTAAAATTTAGTAATTTTAGAGGAATTTAAAGTACACTCCTATATATTATAGTATTGTTGGCAACCCCAGATGTATTACCATATTAATTTCTGATCACGAAATTACTTCTTCCATAATAAGTGTTAATAACAATATGCACTTTTAGTAAATTTTTTAGCGCCATTTTACAATTTAAATTTCGTAATTTAATTAAATAGTCTTTTATTCTGACCTTATAATTATCACATGATCACATCATTGAAGACTGTATAAGTGAATGGTTATATTAAAAAGTATATATTTGTTGTACCAAAAAGAATATAAATACTCCATATTTTAATAGTTTTTTTTTAATACATTACAATGTTTTTCATTTAAAAAAATTCTCACGTAATCAATACATTACATAAATTATACATTTCTAAATGTTTTTTTTTTTTTTAATTTAGTTTTATTTCCGGTCATCAGTAGTTGCATTAGATTTGATTTAAATTTAATTTCATTAAAGGAATAATCTTTTGTAAACAATTATGTCTCTCTATAGGTACATATATATAATATTGTAGTAATGACAATTAGTATTAAATTATTTGGAGTTGAAAGTTTGTAAATTGACGCGAATGGTTGTGAATACGGATGCTTCTTTCTTGTTGCCACTTTATATTTAGTGGATTAAGTGAAATAAAAAATATATACGTAATCAAGTATTTATAATTAAAATGGTTTTCGATTTACGTATAAAGGATAATGTATTTAGTATTCTTAAATATTAAATTAATTTCACGGAAAACACATACACGAATTCTAAAAAACGAAATTACAATCATTACCTACTGGCGATTTAATGTGAAATGACATTTAATTTACTATAATTTATTGATATCAATTTAATTATAAATACTCCAAATATTTATCATTTTAATAAACACAACAAACACAGAATCATTAATTCATATAGTGATAAAAAAATATAAACAATTTAAATAGCGGTTATGAAATCACATTTAGACATAGATGTAAATTATTAGATGCGCCATTGGCAGTTATAATTAAGCAAGATTTTAATTAATGCCGCATATTGAGACATTAATGCCGTTTCTTTTTCTCTTGTCTACGACACTTATGTTCTCTTTCACGCATACTAAATGAGTACCATGGCGCATCTATCTATTTTAATCTATGACATTAGACATATAAATAATTAACTTAAAAAAAAATACAACTAAATAAATTCAATAACAGCTTCGATTCAGACTTAATTTCTAAACTGATTGTTTCTTCGAGAACTAATTATATATACATTTGTTAATAGATAACTCTTGCATACAAAAACATAGTTAGTTTGTGACAAATTAGTTTATTTTCTCAACATAAGGCTTAGGATATGTACAAAGTTATAATAAACGTGTTATTAAGTAGCTAGAATAATCATTTTAGAAATATTTTAGCGCACGTTGTATTTACATTATTTTGTGTTAATATCAAAATGAATAATTGTTTATTAGATTAACTTTGTATATTTTGGTAACAGTAATTTTAAAATCATAATATTATTAGCATTGGGTTGTAGCTTCATAATAATATATCCATCTTAATATTGATTTACGAAATCCCTTTACATTTTTTTTAATGTGAAATTATCAATATAGAGTATCCTTGTTGTACTAAATTAAGTACCAACATAATTATTTTGGTCCATTTCAATGGATTTATAGAAATTGCAGATTTTTTAATTTACAATATGTACCTATATGTTATAATTTGTTTTCACCTTTTTTGTGGTAATATTTTCGTTTTTATTGATGGTTAAATCGAGGGGATAAAAATGATACAAGTTGCTCCATTTAATGGTCGCTTCTACAACTTTGTATATTTATTACAATAAAAGAAAACTAAGAGAGAGCGCGAATGTTTTCTCGAATCAAGCAATACTAATTTAAGTTTAGATAAGAGTAAAATTAGATAAGGTTAAATTTAAACAACAACAAAAAAAAAAAAATAACCGAATACTCATTTTAATTGAGATCAATGTAATGTAAGTATAATTTTTATTATTTAAGATTTAGATATAAAATACAGAATAAATCGCAACAGCAATAATATATTTGTATTTTTAGCTATTGAGCGTTAAATTTTTATTATTAATTAGTTAGTTAATAAGTAGTGTATCGTGGATAAAGAGCTAGCGACGTACGTACATACATACATAGTTGTTGTTTTATATTGTGACAGAGAGATTATCAGGAAACAGATACGTATTTGAATCAAGGTAAATAATCAATTAATTAATTTACTTTGATTAAATACGATAACATCAGTTATGTTTCCATTGTGTGATATATTATAATATATTAGATACATTGGATTTTAATTAAGTATATATATACTACTATATATATATACGTCAGCATTAAATAAACAGCGAAATATATTAATGTATTTTTATTTTCCTATTGTTTTAATAAATCAAGCTTTTTGAGGTGATACTTCTTTGTGCGTGTGAGAATAAAATTTAAAAGTCGCGTCAGAAGGGGATATGTAGTGAGTGGGAAAGAGAAAAAAATATTAAGCACACTATACTTTATTATACTATATACTACCTTTTGGATTGTATTTCAGAAAGTGGACATACATATTTTAAAGTGAAACCTTTTTTCCATCGTCTCAAATTTTTTCGTCCATCTATCGCATGTCGCATTACAGTCGGTCGCGGAATGGGGGTAAAGTGAAACGCGCTCAGCAGAGATTTTACTAATAAACTATATGCGACGAATCTTAATAAAGAAGCTCCTTCAGTGACATTGGTTAGACGCAGCGTCGACATAGGCTTGAAAACACCTACCTCGTTTTAAAATGAGCCTGAGCTTTCGCTAAAGCGAAACATAATGAAACCATAGTATGATGGTAGCGCCTGCCATTTCTATCTACCTACTTAGCACTTTCCGGATTAGAAAACTGTCACCAAATACTTGTAGTTTATTTAGAACCAGTAGGTACCTCTAAATTTATCATCTTAGTTAACATTGTAACTTGCCATCAATGAAACTGTAATCAAAGAGAACTCTATACAGTATAACTAAGCAAGTTAACTTCTTCAATTTCTTAAGCCTGGACACAGGTTGTTAATTTGTGTCTCTATTTTTTTAATAGGATATAGGCTCAGTGCTTTGAGCACAATCTTATCACGTTATGTTAAGTGAAGATGTGGTCCAGGATGCTAAACTCACTAAGCCAGAGGTACTGGTTCTCAAGTGATGCTGCCGAACACACCTAATAATATTTAGTTTTCAAACTTGAGAGTAGTAGCTATTCAGACGGGCATTGTTAGGAAATGCCCTACCAACATTCTATGGTTTCCTCACGATGTTTTCCTTCACCGAAAGCTCAGGCTGGTTTTAGAGTTGGATAGGATTTGAAGCCGCGTCCAGAATCCAGCTGCATTATCCACTGCGCCATCAGGGCTTCAAAGTTATCGTTAGTTTGCTTACAACTCTGAAACCACTGAACTGAGTTAAATGATTATTTTCTAATTACATAAACTTTTTCTTTGATTACGTTTTAGAAAATATTTTATGACAAATGTAATATTTAAAACGAGTTACGAGACTAATCATTAGACTATTAACAGATATTATACAGTTTACATAGTAGAAAACGTTACAAATATAAGCGGAGTCACAAACACAAATAAAAGGTACGTACACAAATATTTTTTCAACAGTGGTAACATTAATTGTTTTGCCGTAGTAACTTTAGTTTAAAGTTTGATTGTATATCAAATTCTTCAGTCAAATCAATCGTTAAAATCCTCTTCTGCATATCAAACTCGGCTACATCTAAACTTTAATTCTTTTTATCAGTAAATTTATATATATTTAATTATGTTACACACCATAAAGTCTTATTCTCTTCTTGAAATAAAAATAAGTAAAAGAAATAAAACTAGTTGCAATCATCTGTTTTTAAAAAACAACTAGCCACGGAAAATGCGTTAGTCATCTCTTCTATTGGGTTAAGCAACAGTAATAAAACTAAAGTATAAAAGTGAGCAATAAAAAAAATTTTCATGCAAATAAAATTGCGAACTCCAATGAGTATGGAATGATCCCAATCTTTATTACCTCTGATATCACTTGTTACTAAATATAGTTCTAGGCTAGCTACTTAAGTAGTTATATTATAAAGTAGTAGAAAATAAATGAGATCGTTAGTAACGTTAATATGGTATCCCTATATACTATGACCAAAATAGTCTTGATACTTAATAATTTATTTATTTATGTCAATAGTCGATAGCTTATTTATTCACCTATTTATATAACTTTTATATTATATTATTATATATTATTTTATTAGTCTAAAAGAAACTGAAAATGTATAATAGAGATGGTCGGAAATTAATGTTTTCGGGAAAAAAATTATTACAAAATATTGACTAAAGTAAGTTTTATAGGGTATTTTATGCTTGTTAGTTATACTTTTAAGTTACGTTCGAGTGTGCTTATTCATATAAAATAATGGTTTTCTAATTCAAGAAATGTAATTTGTAATTAATACCAATTGGTAATTTGAAAAATATTTAAAATGATCAATAAAATGAAGCAGTACATATAGGATTTGTCAAGTTAACCATGTGAACTGGCAGATAACACAAAATGAACCGTGCCAGTGAAATTACTTATCAAAAGTATAGATGAGAGGATTTTGGGAATAACGTGAAAATAAAACGTTGATTTAAATGTATTATATTTCTGTTCCTTTTACCATATATTGATGTTATTCCGCAATCACGTAATTTTTAGATTTTTAAAAATATGAATTGATTAAAAATACTAAGGATCAGCGTGCCGTAGAAAGGGATAATGATATTACATGCAGGGTTACCACTAGTAATATCTTTGTAAAATTTACCCCACTTTTTTTCACACAAATTACATATTGTGAATATATTATTATAATATTAAATCCATCATCGAGCTTAAAGATATTTGATATATGTAAATAAATCAATTTTCTTGCTGTTTTATCTTTAAAAGCTATAAAGAAATTGTTTCTTTCTTTCTTAAAATCAATGTTTACACATTACAAACCATTAAATTTTGAAGAAAAATATCAAATTTATATCTCCAATATTAGAATTCTTAGAGAGCCTTGAAATTTTAATTTTCTATAAATGTTTTTGCATTTTTATGCTAAACAATTGAAGTTAGTAAAATAAGTTAAATTTAAGGTTAGGTATATATCTTCACCGAGATACTCTATTCCAGAAGTCTTGATGTGAGCTCCTTGCAACATGACGTTGAACATCTTCAGATGCGATATCGTTGCTACTACAGGTGTTATACCTAAGATTAATAGCTTATTGCCCCAGTTCAGTGTACGCAAAATATTAGTTATCTAAATATTTTCTCTGACGACCTTTTCTACGGTTTCCAGTTGTAGAAAATGCGTCTAGTGTGACTTCTAACGAAAATGTCCGAATCGAAGGCCCTGACCCACTGCAGGATCATTCCTATGTCAAATTTAAAAATACTGCAAGATATTCAACAAAAGACTTACAAGGTTCTTATTGCGTTTTGTTTTTTTTTTTTTTTAATATTATATCCTAACCGAAATAGCCTAGCACATCTACTGTATTTTGCTAATAAATCACAATTACTTTTAGTTTGTAAAATGAGACATCACTTCTTTAAACGAAAGAAAAATATTAGTGAAGCTGGCAACATTATGCACGCCACCAGTCGTGCGCAGGCTTATTTTACGTGCCCTATACCGGGAATCACTCAACGCCACTAAAAAAGTTTTCACTACAATAAAAGAACATTACGATATAATCACTTCACTTCTTAATTATGGCCTTTATAGCTATTGGCCACAATTCTGCCAGTATTCGTAAGGTAGAGTCATGAACCAAGGAGTGGAAACTGGTAAACAAGACTATGGCTGATGAAATGAAAAAAAAAATATCCTTTGACCTAGGTGATCATCCTGAAAAGGGACAACACAAATATATAAAACAACACAATTTTAGTAGAACAAAAAAATAGTTGTATTAGTAACATAATAGTACCAAGAAGTTTCAAACAGACAGCAAATATAATGTTGCCAGTTAAAAATATTTAATTACTTCTGTCACCGTGATCATTATTTTTTGCCAAAAAATTCACAAAATTTTTGTAATTTCCTCTATAAGAAATATAATTTTATACGAATAAGCTAGTACGCAGTAAAAAGAATTAAATGAAATTGAATACATAAGTAATTTAAGTGATTAAGCTGTTTACTTACCTACATGTTTTGTTATTATCTAACACTAATTTGTAATTAACAAAAACACAAAGTTCATTTAACATACATATGTAGCGAAAATATACATTTCCATGTCCATTAAAAATACAACTTATTGTATATCATTTACTCCTAGGTCGTCCTAATACAGTATAGCCCCTTAAAACACGGTAGATTTGTCCGCGCTATAAGAAACCCCCGTATAACGCGTTATGTACAAATGATTCACGTTTTACTAAATATTTTATTTAAAACAAAATTTATAAAAATAAAATTTCTTTACCTTTTAGTACGTATATGTATAACTAATGTTTTTGCAATTCAAAAAATAGGAACAATAAATTTAATAAAATAGTTTAATTTAATTTTATAGCTACACAATGGACACACACGCGAAACTAATTATGAACTGTACAAATCATTACAAATTTCACAGTACAGAAATATAACCTGGAAAATCGCGGCGTTATATGGGGGATTTCCCGTGCTAAACGAGGGATTGAAATCGCGTAATATGAAAATGCGTTATAAGAGTACCGTGCTATGGCGGAGATTAGTGTATAAGGAATTAATTATGAATATTATATTTGTTTTTGTAAAAGTTACTTTTTATCACAATAACATATCATAATTGTTTTGAGTAATCCTCTACAATCATGCAACCTAAATGAACGCATCGTAAATATAAATGTACCAACCGCACACAATACTGATAGTAAACTCAGTAGCGCCAACACTGCCATAAGTAATGTCATGTGTAGTCGGTGTTGCTTGGCTTGGTTGTTTTCCGCTTTCTTTACTTTGCTCGTATACGCGTCGCGAGACTATCGGTCTGTATTATTGTGAACTATTTACCTGATAGCATAGATCGTAACAAACGTTCTTATTGATAAGAAACCTTCGATAACGTAAAGCCGCATCTACATAAAGAGTTATGTGAAAGTGACAGTAACAATTGGCTATTTTAGTTTATTGTATGTGCGATAAAAAAATGTTATTTCTAATTTCACATATTTACGAGTACTGACCGTTCATAGTGCTGTGGACTTAAGAAATGATCGGTACACAGTACTATTCGTTTAGAACGGTGGACACTTGATTATAATGATGCTGGAAGCAGGTTAAACGCATCAGTTATAATGCATCAAGAGTGTTCCGAAGGAGTTAGGAGTAAGTTTGAGAGACGGGAGCCAAGTAAAGTGCTTAAAATAGCGGAGAGCTTTACGAACTTGGACGAGACTGCTAAAGCCGGACGTTTTGTAAGAGGTCCCCATTCTAAAATCGGGAGAAGGTATCGCGACGGGCAAGAGAGGACAAAGCGTGGTGCAGTGTGTTGTGATGATGAGTGTGATAAGGAGTCTGGTGTCAGTGAGGATTGTGAGAGACTTGGTGATAGAAGAGTAACAGGGTCATCCTGTACTGCACTGAGGACTGCTGTGGCAGCTCTATACCCCTTTGATGACTTCATTTTGGAAAAAATTGGGACAGGCTTCTTCTCAGAAGTTTTCAAAGTAAGTACTCATATTAATTAGGTATAGATTTATTAATTCACTTTGTTTTTTATATCAACAACTATAATAAAGTTAATTTTAAATCGTCATCAGCTAATCATCACCCACTGCTGAGCATAAGTCTCTCTTGTATGCCACTTGTTTCAGTCCTAAGCTTGCCTTATCCAAGTATGACTCACGGTTTTTACTATACTACTGGCCACCCAATGGGCTGGTAGCTGCCTAATTCCGCTTTTAAACTGAGGTTTTCCCCTTTTTAAGAAAAAAATACTTTTCCTACAAATTACTTAAATATGAATTTTTAAAATAAAAAAATTATTTGCAAGTCATTCCTATTTGACAAAGTAATTGTTTTGTGTGTGAAAACATTCTTGCTCAGTGACAGTTTATCAAACCTATTGATAAAAGAAACATCTTTTCAATTGAATTAAGTAAATTTAAGTTGTATGTAAGTACATATATATTTTTATTTATTTTATGAACAAGTTCACTAGTTTAAGAATGAGCACAACATATAAAATTAACTTAATGCTTGTTGAATATTTTCCTGAACTTTTTATGAAACAGTATTTATTATACAAGGTTGATTATTAAATAATATGTTTTTAAACAAGACATGTTTAAGTAAAAACTCTTTACCATTAAATTCTGTTAATTTTTATTAATTTTGCAAAAGATCAAGTTTAAGATCATTTTTTGTCATAATCTTTTCTTTCCTTGAAAACCTGAAATTAGATGGATCTGAAGACCATTCATTAGATTAAAGGTTTTAAAAATCTGATAAGAATCATATAGGCAGGTTTGATTCAATATACTTTTCACTGTTTAGATTTCTTGTTCATTGTTCCTTGCATACATATAACTCACTGCCCATAAAAATCTTCATTGGAACAGTATTTTTTAAATTTACAAATAAGTACTCATATATAAAGTGATCTCATTTACTCAAATTTTCATTATAATTTTTTGCAGTCTTTTTTTTATTATATCTAAGTGTCCATCCAATCTAATCTTTAATAACATGGTCACATATTTAATGTTGATATCATATTAGAATCAATTACTTAAACATTATTTGTAATGTTATGGAATGTATAATTTTAATAGGAGTAGAGTGTAAATACATAGTTGGGCTTTCAGTGTTTCTTAAATCCTTATACTATAATAAATGTTAATAATCTTAGCATATGACTTAAATGGATTTTATATACCTACTTACTTACAATGCTATTTTCATCAATATTTTAATGTCTGAAGTTAATCAGCAAAGTTTAATTTCATGTTATTTATTCCAGTATATACCTATCTAGTATCTAAATATGTGTTCCAACATTCAACATAATTTGAGAGTTTTATTAAACTTTTGTGTATTAAAATAAAATTAACCCCTTGAGCAATAACCTGGTGTATATGCCAGCTTTCCATTGTTTTCCTATTGTCTCATTTTGATGGGTAATCAACATATTAACTGCCTTAAA
Organism: Samia ricini; assembly: GCA_014132275.2. Lineage (NCBI taxonomy): Eukaryota > Metazoa > Arthropoda > Insecta > Lepidoptera > Saturniidae > Samia > Samia ricini. Next base: position 2,590,812 of record AP028170.1, read on the forward strand.
TGTAGATGCTATTCTTATAAAACTGTATTTTCTTCATGCAATATGAAGGATTATAATTTTATCATGCAATAATGTTGTGAGTACATAATGTAAATGTAATGAAAAAAAAATAAGAAGTAGTCATGAAATTCATAATTCAATCTTTTTTTTTGCCTTATCAGTTCTGTTATATCAATAACCAAGTTAAAAAATTGGGAATATATTTACTTATTTATTGTTGAATTTACAATAGTCATTATAATATTATGTAATATTCTGCATACTAAGAAATATTTTGTAAACTTGTAATATATTCGCAAAAACAAACTCATAAATTGTTAGGATAATGCACCAAATGTTGCCAACATACCACAGATAACAACAAATCACCATACCTTTTTGGCTCTTCATTCACTTTTGTTTGGAATTTAATTTCACTTTATTAGTGACTTCCTTTTAATTTATGCTAATATAAATCTACTTACTTAATTAAACGAAAGTATGTAACAAAACTGACTATTTACAATAGATGAAGATGAGATAATTATAATCCTGGATAGATTGTCTGACAATTCGAAAAACCTTTTATAGTAGCTTGTATATTGTACAATTTGATGTGTTCGTTTTAAACAACTTGAAATATGTGTTTTCTACTCAGTTTGTATTTAAACCTAAAGCTTTCAATATGCACTAGTTTTAGACACCTCTTTTAAGACATCAATTATAAAAAGACATTGCATCTACTGCATGATTATGTTACAGTTTTGTTAAGTAAAGAAAGCACTTCGTTCATGTGAAATTCACACTACTAATAAATTAAGTTACTTATTAAGAAAAATTTTGTGAATTTTGAAGCCCATGTGAAATATATTAAGTAGGTATTTTAATTTTTCAGTGACATTAAAAAAGTAGACAAAATTCATTTGAAATTTACATTTGGTAGACTTGGTGATATTTTAAAAGAGTTTATATGAAAAGAAAATATTTTGAATTCTTAGATATTTAAAGAGGTCGATACAATGCATACTTTTTCACCTTTGGATCCAAAAAATAATAATGTCGGAAGAAATTATGTATACTAGTTGGTGTTATTTAAGAGTACATATATATAAACGGAACGTAAGAATGACGAAGGAGACCGAATGAACTAGAGATATAGAAGAAGATGGCGGCACGATTGTAAAGGATGGTTGTCAAAAAGCTTTTCTAATAATAAATAGTTATTTCATTTAATTAACTGTTTGGTCTGATTAAATCCTACATATATATATATATATATTTAATAATATTTAGCAAAAATGGACATTGTTTATATTAAACGAATCATTCATGAAACCACAAGTGCTACGTGGTCCCTTCCTCATAGACGCGAACTCAAAACGTCAAATAAACACATTACTATTCAGCATTAGTATGAATAAATCATGTAGTGAATAATAAATAAAACTATTAAACCGCAAAACAATTCCTGCCATTCATTACTTATTGCATGAGTGGTTCGGTTTTTCATCGACCTTGACAATGACCTCCATCCAGTGTTCTGCCAAAGCACGCGACTCCTTCAGCGTACTAGTATTCGAATGGATTTATTCTCTATAGCAGGGGTCGGCAAGTAGTTTTAGGTGGAGTGTGTACTGTGGGTAAATTTTTGACGAGGTCCAGAAAAAAACAAGTATGAATATTTAAATCGTATCAGTTATAGGATTCGCGCAAACACACACACACACAGGCTAGATAGGAAACTAATCAAACCATATCAATTGCAGGTACTTGTGAAATAAAGGTACAGTGTACCTTATATGCGTATTAATACATTACAGTATTTGACGGTCCGAAGTTCGACCGTTCGCTGTCCACACAAAACGGACCGCGGTCCGCCTGTTGCGGACCATTGCTTTATAGTCTATACTGTCTATAGCATCCTCTTTTTTCTTTTTTTTTTCGAGGGGAATGCATTTACGCACTAGCCGTCCAGCCAGATCTGATAGGGACCCCCCCTTCCAGATCTGGTTGAAACGTGTCTGAAGATGTGTGACAGTCTCTCGCACGAAAGCGCGAGAGGCTGTCACACAGGATTAGTGTGGGACTCGCGGCGAGAAGCGCCGTTGACCACTACCCACTAAACCCCCCGGTACCTCCCGCCACCTAGTTGGAGCAAACACGGGATCGCTCTGCATGCACCGCGAGTCTATAGCATCCTAACTTTCTTTACTATTTTTTTATTTGAGCTCGGCAAAATGACTTTGACGACACTTCGTGTGATCAATACTAATAAAAAATGAAAGTGTCTCTTTGTAATAGCAAAATAAACACTTTTTAAATTACTAATGCATATGTAATAAAAAAAAAGGAAATATATGTATGTATTATATGTAGGGTTTTTTTTTTCAGTCTGTCTGTCTGTTTTTTTTTGTTCCCGATAATCTCAAGAAGTTACTCCACGTAAGTTAGGCTACTTTTATTTTACGAAAATAATAAGGGTATTACGTAAAAAAAAATAAAACTAATGAAATTGTGAACAAAATATAACTAGATGTACAGCACAAAATGTTATATTCCAAAGATTATTTAAAAGTACGCAGTGAGGAATATATTAAACGCGGACAGTTCAATTTGCTGTTCAGTGGTTCTCTAGTTATAAGCCAACTATACGAGATGGACATTGTCTTTTCTATAATGTAAAATGGAAACTATTCTCGATATTTCAACGATTAATCAATTTAGTTTTTCTATGAAATATTGATGCAATAGGAAATAGTGGTAAGGCACGCAGAAAAAAAAACAAACATTTCATCACTAACATGTAAATACCTAAGTTATCAATTGCAACACAAAAAAAAATACATTAACGCCCGACCTAGAGTTATTAATTGGTCAATTTTGTCTTGTTACGTTGAGATAGTAGTAAAAATATATTAAATGAGTCATTCATGCGTGTTTCAAAATTAACATAACTCCAACTTGACTACCCTATAAAATTATACAGGGATACCAACCGTGCAAATTGAAAAGGGTGCTTTCGATACGCTATTATATTATCATCTATTTCATTTTCTTCTTCTTGGTTGATGGCAATCTGCGATTTGCATATGCAGCTCTGCCAGTGTTACGTGATAAGTATATATTAAATCTTGTGTCATCGTTTCTAAGCTCCAGGAAAACAGGTTACTTCATTACTGCATTTTTCCGTAGGGTTTTCATCATTTTCAATGCAATTCAACTGTGAACAATAACCAAAGTATATCATATAAAACGCCATCATAATTATAGAATATACGGTCAAATACGTATGTTATTATATTAAAGAAAAACAATTGCTATATGAAAGACTGACTTCCCGCCAAAAAACTTCGCATCATCTATTTCACACCTTATTCATTCATAAACCTCTCTCTTCAGCTTGAATTTGCAATTTCTTTTGAATCAAAGAGTTAAATCATTAGATTCTTGGCAGAATTTATTTTCGTTACATATCATTAATAGGTATTTAAATTATAATGACAAAGGCATTGTAACCCGTTCGTTGGTACCATGTCGAAGCACATATGTATCAGCCAGCGCGTGAGTCTTTGTTAACACAAGTGGCGCCCTCGCCGACACACGTAGGAAATATTTAAGTACTGACATCATATTTAATAAAAAGTTGGTATGTGTGGATTTTTAAAATCTAGGTATTATAATCAACGCTTCCTTTGTTATATTAAAAGTAATCGCATAAAACAATAGCTATCTAATATGTATATATATACACAATAGGAAGGTAGTTCCGTGTTTTTTTTTAAGTTGACTCATCAATATGACTGTTGGGTCTGATGGTAAGGGCTATTTATTAACCCTAGATAAATGATATACCTCTTTTCACTAGAATGATACTGTACTGTACTAGACATGATTTTCGTAATCCAATTAGTCACAAATGCTTAAACAATACCTATTGTATCTTAATGAAATATACTTTATACAGTTCTTTTTTTACATTTGTTTGTCTGTTTAAATTCTAAATTAGTCTAAAGTCTTCATTCGGACTGCTAAGTTGTGGAGGTACGTTTGAAGTGTTATATTACAACCCCGTATCTAGGATCATTCTTATGATCAGCCTCTATACAGCGATGTATCGTGAACAATGGGAAGAAAACGTTTTAAACGACGTTCAGATATGAATTTTTTATAACCAAGATATTAGAGGTTTCGGGAGAATTGAAATAATTTATTGATCGCTCTCATTTGATTACAGAGTGACTTAAATTAACCCCTTGAGCACTTACCTGGCGTTTACGCCAGCTTTCCATCGTTTTCCTATTGTCTTATTTTTACGGGTACTCGACACGTTAAAAAATATCTAGTTAAGACAACAAGATTAGAGACACTAAAATAGAATGTCTTTCACTTGTGGCAACTAGAGCACGATTGCCATATATAACGGTGAAAATTGAAAGACCCTGTCAGTGACTTTTCCAGCCGTGTTCAAGTTAGTCTAGTATTGAGTAACGTAAGTCAATTAAAATTCGAACTCTTAGCTGTGTACGCTATTTTTGGACGGCTTCGTAATTACCTTCGTGCTTTGGAATCATAAGTAAAATAAAAAATACAATCAAGTTTTCCCCTGAAAATTATCTGCAAGTGTAAGAAATACCAGTTGCGTCTAATCAACACTATCTTAAAAGCAAATATGTTCTTTAAAAGCTGTGTCAATACATTGCAGCCGTGCGAGCTGATGTTGGTTTTAGGAAGGTACATTAAAGGGTAAATTACGTAATAACATTTTACACCAAATAAGAATCTTTGCCAAATTATCATCTATAGAAATATTTAAGTTTGAATGATTATGAAAATTCAGTTTTGTAACATAAATGCCTAAAGATTTCCATTAATGGAGTCGCATGACAATATGTTGCCAAGTAACAGATTCCATCTTGAAATAATTTATCCACGATCATCATTCTCCTGCCTTTTCCCAACTCACTTGGGGTCGGCGCAGTATGTTTTCTTCTTCCATACGTCCCTATCAGCCGTCATGTCTCTTCATTCACTCCTTTTTCTTTCATATCATTTCTTACACACTCCATCCACACTTTCTTTGGCCTTCCTCTACTTTTCCATCCTTCCACATTCATATTCGTTACTATTTTACCCACATACGCTTCCTCTCTTCTCATAACATGTCCATACCACGACAAACAGAACCTTTCAAGTTATCTACCATTGACGCAACTTTCAAACTCCCTCTAATATCTACGAGTTATACGCTAAACTATAGTACAGAGGGAAGATCTAACGAGTAAATTACTATTATGTACAATTTTAAATCGGTAGCGTTATTAAGAATTTTACGACGCACGGGATACAAAACTGAGCCATCTTTGACTGAAACGAAATATCATACAACAATGAATTGTTCTGTAATTTGTTGTAAAACTTTATTATTAGGATTTACATATTTAACGGATTTTGAATCTATTTAATCTATTTATAGAAGAAGACAGAGTGGAACAAGTGAAAGAGTTTGTGTACTTGGGATCAAAGGTTACGAGAGATGGAAAGTGTGACGATGATATTGAGCGAAGAGATTTGTTAGGGAATAGAGTGAATGGGGCCCTGCGTAACTTTATGTGCATCGAAGAGTCCTGGTCCCTACACTTAGGTATGAATGCTGGGTTTGGCAGAAGAAGCATGAAAGTAAGATTAACGCAGTGGAAATGAGAAGTCTGAGAAGTTTAGCTGGAGTGAAGACGATTAACAAAGTCAGGAATAGTATGATAAGGGAACGCTGTGGTGTGGTAGAGGATGTGCTGACCAAAATAGAGAAAGGTATGCTTAGTTGGTTTGGGCATGTAGAGAGGATGGATGAGAGAAGATTAACGAAATTAATTTATAAGGCGAGGGTGAATGGGCAAGTCGGTAAGGGTCGACCTAGGCGAATGTATCTAGACCAAATCAATCATGTCTTAAATAAAGGCCAGGTAAAAAGTACTCATAACCGACGAGCATGTATGAAAGCGCTCATGAAAGTAGAGGAAGCGAAAGAGGTATGCCAAGATAGTAGCAAGTGGAAGGACGTAATCTCTGCCTACCCCCACGGGAGAAAGGCGTGATGATATGTATGTATGTTAATGCACTTATTTGATTTATTTTTTACTTTTAAACAACCTATTTTTTTAATGCGTTCTTATTAGCAAGTGATGTCCAGTCAATAGTCATTGATTACTAAATACTAGTAAATTATTACAACATATGCATTCACTGAACAATCTCTGATATTTTATATCATTATTACGACATCAAAGACCAGTCTATCGTTTGTAAATTGATTGCATGCTCACGATATTAGTGAGGCGACTTGTTAATCGGTCAAAAGGCGTTTGTTGCAACTTTATATATATATGTGTTAATTTTTATTATGAACAGCTGTCTAATACTGTTAATAAATCTTTTATCCGACATTATTTAAATGTTATTTTTTTTATAGATTTGAACTTTTGCCAGTGTCAACGATTTATTCTCATGGTCACAATAGTTCAAATCGAAATGACTCGCACTGTTTTAAACCGTTACCTTCTTATTTAATTATGTCATTTTGCAAAACATAAGTGGTTCATTAAGGATTAACCTGGAGAGAAAAGGTTTTAACCAAATTTTAGTACCTAATTTTCGGAGCAGATTTAAAGACAACTCCTAATTCATAGTACCAGTTTCTAAGTTCCTCTTGTACTAGCCAATAAATGAAAGTACTATCGAAGTTACAAAATTCAAAAACACAATTATTTCTCAAATCACCGTTCAATTCTAAAAATATCGGAACAATACGAAACATCCATTTACAAACAATTACAGTAATACCCCGATTTACGCGAGGGATACGTTCCGAAGAAAATCGCGTTAACTGAAATTCGCGTATATCGAGGTTTATGATTAAACATAGTCAAAATTTAATACAAAAAAGTACAAATAATTTTAATCAATCACACTAAGAACACTTTATGCAATACATACTCTTATTTTTTACGGAAAAATACATCTGTTGTCTTTACATTATGTTTATACGCACTCTTTCGCGTAATGCGAGGCATTTGAGCGCGAATTTGAAATTCGCGTTATAGTGAAACCGCGCGTAACGGGGGTCGCGCTAAGCGTGGTATTACTGTACATATAATTTTTAATAAAGGTATCTTACTTACGATTTGTGTATAATTAACAAAAACACTTCATACAATTCATTACTATGTTTTTTAAGGAAAAAAAAAGGCGTTTGTAGGGTATTAATCTACATCATTAGATTCCATATCCGAGCATTATAATAACTTTGAGCCATCTGATAACTTAGGTTAAGTTTTGAAAGTGGCCATGGGGTAAGAAACGCAATCAGCGGTGAGTAAGAAAATAATACATGTAAAAATATCATCACATTTGCGTTTTAACACCATTACTGTTAGATCATTTTTACAATTTAATAGACTACTCTACGGTTTTTTTTATTATATCTATTTAACGCAGCAAAGTAAGATAAGAAATTAGGAGCACAATATATATTTGAACATTTGTAATTTTACAAAGATTTGTAATATTACAATTATAATTCGTATTTTGTTACTATTTCATTTAAGACGGTAGTGATACGAATTGTTTCTTCTTACTCGGGCGCGACTACTATATACATGGTGTAATAGACGCATTGGCAGTAGTAAATATAAACCGGAGTGATAATGCCGACTATACTAATAAATAAAATTAGAGTGCCTGTTTTTATTTTTACTAAGCAGGTATGAATGCACATATGACACCTATGCCAAAAATACGATTTTTTAAATTTTTGTGTGTCTGTTTGTTCCGGATAATCTCCGGAACGGCTGGACGGATTTTGATGGGACTTTTTTTTTGGTAGATAGCTGAAGTTACTCCGGGTAACTTAGGGTACTTTTAATTTACGAAAATAATTAGAGATCGGCGTAAAAAAAATAAAACTTATACATAATTGAATGAAATCAGATTCAATGCACAGTTTTACGGGCAAGTGGTTGAATTTATGAGAAATATATTAAATTTATCTTAGTACTAAAAATTGTTTAAGAAAATAATTAGGGTTCCGTATAAAAAAAAAAAAATGAAACACAGTTAAGAACGTAATTTTTTAAGTTTTCGCGTTCCATATTTAAATTCAGTTAATTTTAACGGGTTTTCACGCGTTACCTTTGCTTTTTTCTATCCCGACGTTTAACATATCAAACGCAAACGCAGCCGCGTGCACACAGCTAAACATAAAATAAAGTGCAGGCATTTTACTGAGCACCGATTAATAATAAACCTACGGATCAAAGTTACCTCGACGAATGTATATTGCGTAGTCTCCGAAATCCCGATGTTGTGTTTAGTAGACCACCGCATCATCAGTTCATCGCTGCCTCGACTCTTGCGTCTTATGAAACACATAAGTGTTACAATTTGCTATCGGATTAACGCGATTAATAATCAGCTGTCATGTATCGTAGTTACGTCCTTTCATCTAGTTTTACAAATAGATAAGTTGATATTTAACCTCGAACTGTTTTGTTGCAAATACTAGCTGTGTCACTACGGTTACTCTCGTATATTCAAATTAATTTAAGGTTTAGGTGTGATAATTTTGCAAGGGATCGTATTGAAGAACCTTTTTTTTTTGTCGGATCAATTCACTTTTATCCTCATAGTTCGTTACGTATGTAAATAAAATGCAAAAATCTGGCCATAGAATTAATTTGTTCTTACTTATATATACATATGTAAATAGGTAAATAGGTTCCTGATTAATAGAGAGCACACTAACAGACATGTTACTTATTTTATATTATGAAAAAATATTGGCAGTTAGAAATTTCGCTCGTATAAAAAAGAATATAAATTTAATTCAAGTCTTTATTCAGCGTGGATTGTTTTTTAATGTTTTTTTTTATAATTAGATATTTTAAACGATTCGATTATTACATCCTCCCTGTCTTGTATGATAATATTATGGTATGTACTTATTGCACGTGAATCACAGCGAAGTTACGAGAAAATGCGTTTGATTAAAAAAAAGCAGTGCATTCGGATATTATGTCCTTTTATTTATAATAACGTGTGTCTATAAATAAATACTCTGATGAATCATTGAAGTTCGTTTCCTGTTCGCGGCTGTGTGTACTGTTTGTTTGAAAGCTATAGAAAAGGTACTATTGCCAGGAAGTGTGCGCCGTGTGAGGTCTTTAACGCCCCCCAACCCCTAATGTTTGCAAACAAACAAACTCGTACGAAGAGAGATCAAAGATTATTGTAAGATTCTGTGTGTTTTCTAAAGTTATGATGATTTATTATATTTCTCTTCTATAGGGAAGCACCTGACTGAGATAGAATTTGTTGTATTTGCGATGCTATTGAAGATAATAATGTTATAGTAAAGTACATTATAAGAATATAATTTTTTATGTTTTCGCGTTCCATGTTTAAATTCAGTTAATTTTAACGGGTTTTCACGCGTTACCTTTGCTTTTTTCTATCCCGACGTTTCGGCTGGGTTTCACCAACCGTGGTCACGGGCTGACTTATTATAAGAATAGGTAATAACAGATGGGCAGCTAAAAGTTGTGGTTAATTAGGTACATAATTGTTAAATTTCTTAAAAATCGTATTTTGTACATCTATTAAATTAATGTATCGCAGTGTCCTTATATTCTCATCATTGATGTGTCTGTTTGTAAAATCAAAATAATTGCCTTTAACTTATTTAAAAAAAAAATTAAAAAAATTGTCTGTCTTTTGTTTTGTTTCTTCTGGACCGATTTCGAGTGCATTGATACTACTTTTACTTTAGGAATAATTTAGGAATCCGTGCAATACTCGTGAAACTGTAAATAAGTAATAGGAAATATTAAACACGAGCAGAGCCACGGGAGCGTCTAGTATTTAATGTAAAATTTCATACGAGCACAGCGATTGTTAGTTACAAAGTAAGCTCGTAAAATAACCCCTTAATTGTACCAGTTGTTCTCAACTGTTTAGTTTTATCGTTCACATTATAAATACTCGCTAATGATTATCAATTGAAAACTGTTAATTGTGTCGTATCGTATTATATTATTGCAGTTGAATGTCATTAATATGTTTTATATTTATGCGCTATCAATAAATGTAATTTACAGTTATTTGTTTGTGTCATTTAACGGAGCCATATTTGTTTATAAATTTCAAACGGCGTGGTACGTTCTATCAACATTAGATCTGTGTTAGCAGTTCTGTTAGTAGATGTAACATGTGATATTATTTACTATAATTAAAGGAACGTCCAATAATCACGTGAAGTTTGAAAGTGGGGTAGGGGGTTCGAAAGAAATCACGAAACATCACAAGAGGGGTGAGAAAAGGTAAAGGCCAAGCCGAGGTTCGTACCAGTTTGGTGCCCGTGTGCTAGTTACTTTTTGCGGCTGAATGCCTTCTGCACTCGCCCACCAAGTTCGGTGAATCTGTAAAGGCCCTTCGGGTCAAAAGCATTAGCTAGTTTAGAAAAAAAAAAAACACAAGAGGGTGGGTATGAGGGATGCAGCGATATATCACGTGTATTTATTGAACATGCGATGTGTAAACCGAAAAGTGGCGATTGACCTTAACTTGAAAATTTACAAATAAAACCATCACGTGATTCACTGATCACCCCTAAAGTAACGGTTTTTGGTGGTCATATTACTGTCTATTGAATTTACATACCGAATGTATGTTATCACGTAAATCGCTCTAATAATAATAAACAAGAAAATCGGTCAACAAACAGAGGAGAAAAAAGTACTGAATTGTTTTATCGTTGCCTACAAATATATAGATTAATCAACACGTATATAGAAATGTTTAAAAAAAGAAAAAAGTATTCTAGTTAAAAAAAAATCTTGAAGCGTTGTGTGTATCTACACCACTTATTCAGAATTGGAAAAATGGAAATGGGGAAAAAAGCTCGTTATAAGTTTGAAAGGGTTCACCTTTTTTTCTTTTTTTTTTATTAATTCAATATTTGGAATACATGCTTTTTATGAAATATTCTATCTTTGTTCTCAAAGTGAATCATACAGCATTTATATTACCTAAATTTTTATCAATGATATCTATCTAGATTCTAGACGTATGTCACTTGTAAGATCTGTCATCATGTCGCGTAGCAGCAGCTGTTTTAATAAAGGTAAAATATAAAAAAGAATTTAAATTATAAACAACACAATGTCGTGAAGTCGATTACATAATTTTTCAAATGGAAATTTTATGCTTTGAACAGAAATAAATTAATTTGCGGCATACATCAAATCTTACACTTTTATTAACATTCAATTTTATGAAGGAAAAAAACCTATATCTAATTTATACATGTTTATATATCATATAGTTAAGTAATCTATGTGTTTTTGTAATTATTGTATAAGGGTAAAATATTTATTAGAACTGTGTAATGTTATTTTTTTTTTCATTCATTAATTCAACCATAAGACTTAAAACATAATTATAAAAAAACATAAGATTCTTAGCCGGCACCACAATGTCTAATATAATAAATAAATAATTTAAAAATATTATTTAATATCTCTACTTGTACTGGCAGCGGTAATAACTTCTTCGATATAGTACGTTATATTACAATCTGTACATATTAATATATACCTATAACATTTTAATTGCCCGTCTGTATGTTTATCTGCTAACTCCTCATAAACCATGCAACTGATTTTAATGAGATTCTCACCCTCAACTAGGTATTTTTAAGGATAGTTTATAACGCTAGTTGAAAATAAAACAAATTTTTTGTAGATAACGCAAGTCGCCAAAAAATAAACACTCATGACCTTACGTAGGTTAAATATTAAGAGATATATAAAAGATAAGAAAGTAATTTTATTTTAGGATAAAAGGCATTAAAAAAAACACCTTTGCAAATGTTATTTTCCTTCGCAGAACTACCTAAAGTACCTACCATAAGGAAGCTGTGATTCACACGGTCAGGATGTTACCTTGACGGCAAACGCGCAAGGCTTAGTAGGCGCCGCGCCGTTTGTAAATTGTGCAATTATATTAAACCACGTGTGTGTACTGTGTACGACTTTTGTTTACCGATGTCGTTTTTTAGGTCAGGAGTTGTTTAATTGAATATTTTTTTGCACTGTTATAAGCCACAATCTCATTTGATGCTTAAACTGACCATGTGGTCTAGGGCGGGTGAGCACACTAAGTAGTAATGGTTCTCAGGTGATCGTACCGCCACCGGGCCATTGCACTGACGGGCCTGGTGGGTTCGCTGCAGGGGGCGATGCGGTGCTTGCGAAAGCCACCCCGTGTCGCCCCCATCCCAAATGCAGCGGACGGCTCCGGGGGGTTTTAGTGGGTATTTCCGGAGCGCCTCACACCCGGGTGAGTCCCACACTGGCACGGAGCTCGTCACTCCGTGCTCCCTTATCTATTGTATTTTAGGGACTCTGATCCCACAAATATAATAGATAAGGGTAGTGCGTAAATGCATTTCCGCCCGTCAAAAAAAAAAAAAAAAAAGGTGATCGTACCGGGACACGCCTCACTACCCGCCTATGTACGCCTATTAGTATTTGACGACAGGTTTTCAAACATGAGGATGGTAGCTACTCACGCTATTGAGATATTGATTTGTAATTTTTTTTAGAATGTTATATAAGGAGCCCTATATCCTTTTGTGTTCCAGTGGTACACTCCTAGTGGTCATAATTTGATCGTAAGTCATGTTATGTAAATTTGAGGAAAATAATATATCTTCCTATATTAAAAATAAAGAAAATAAATCGTCAGTGTAAAAATAATCTGTTTTATCTTGGCCTATTTATATTTAGTTTAATCTTCAAACTTGTTCTATATACAACTAACTTTAAAAATATGTATACTAAAAACGGTCTACTTAAATTAGATTATTTAAAAAATTAGTATGTAATCCGTTCATTGAATTTCGAGTTATAAGCCCATTAACGGGCAGACAGACAAATATTTTGACTTTTATAGTATGTTATTGTTTTGAGATAATAATTTGTTGATACACTCTAATAACCTAATAACATCAATTGGAAATCGGTTCTATGTTGTTTTATTAACTAAAAATCTTGTTTTTATTAATACTAAATCACAAACTTGTGACAGATTCAGGAATTTTATAACGACGTCAAATTATAACGTACTAAATAACCATCGTATTTACCTCTCAGGGAATACTAAATTCCATTAAGTTAATAAATATGAAATTTATAATTGTTTATAGCTGATATTAAAATATATTAAGGAAGTCATAAACGAAGCGCATTATGGCCGTCGAATAACATAATCACTGACAATATTAAAATTTGCATATGTACATATATACGAAGCTATAATCCAATTGGTCACAGATACTGTTAATGTTAGATTAGCCTTCGTTTTAATATTTATTATAGCATTTGTAAAGCATGTACCTACTAATTTATTTTCCGTTTGACTTCACTATCTATTGTTTCTAAACATATGTACATAATTATATCATTAGTAGGTGTGTGCCCGCGGTTCCACCCGCGTTTCATATGTTCTTTAGGTGTGATTGAAAAAGTTCATATAAGATTTCAATAAATGAATGAAGAAAAATGAGAGTCTTTTGTTTTTATTAGCGGAAATAATGTACATGAAAGCTAATTGAAAAAAAAATGAGAAAGGGTCGATGGAATCCAAAAATAAATAATAGCATACAACCGTCTACGAAAAATTCCGCATATAAAGATAGTAGTCCCATCCCGATACATTGAGTAGTTTTGAGGTGATGAGCCTCAAAGAACCCCCATTTTCCTTTTGTGTATGTACTAGCTGTGTGCCCCCGGCTGCGCCCGCGTTTCATATATTCTTCTTTCTTTCTACTCTATATTATTTTAGTACTAAGATAAAGTAAACATATTTCTCATAAATTCAAGGCACTTGCCCGTAAAACTGTGTATCGAATCGGATTTTATTACATTTTTTATGAGTTTTATTTTTTTTACGCGAACCCTAATTATTTTCGAAAATTAAAAGTACTCCAAATTACCCGAAGTAACTTCAGCTATCGATTAAAGAAAGTCCCATCAAAATCCGTCCAGCCGTTCCGGAGATTACTCTGAACAAACTGACAAAAAATTTAAAAAAATTATTTTAGGTAGGTATATGTGTCGTATATACATATCGTCTCGTGTATACATTAATATATATTTAGTAAAAAAAAAATTGTCATTACAAACATATACTTCAATTTTCTTTATTAGTATAGATAGGGTGCATACATGAATATGCTCGTAATAAAACAGTTTTTGATTGCAATACTATTTCGCACATCGTATATGCTAATTTGCGGATATTTATCTAATGGTTCATTATTAACAACTCGCGAATGTCTAGTTAGCGTTACACGTTCGATATACATCTATCGAATCTCTACATACGTCGTATAAAATATAATAGCATTCCGCGTCTGTCTGTTTATCGACTAACTACACTGAAAACATGCATCGAATTTTGACGTAGTTTGTATCTGTATTGTTTGTCTATATCCTAACTTTGCCCTCCCAATACATCTTCGATAACTTAATGCATATTCGTAAAAATTTAGACAAGCTAGATCTAGTGAATGATCGTCATAATTTTAATATTGGAAGTAAAGACAAGTTGGCCGTCACACGCTTTAGTTTAAGTAAGTGTAATAAAAGCTTTATAGGTAATAGTATTCGGTTTTACAATAAGATCCCAAGTAACATTACCGATTTACCTGACAATAACGTTCAAGTATTATGTCAAGCAAGTTTTAATCTCAAAAGGTTATTACAGGGTGGATCATTACGTGAACGATAGTGATAGTTACGATTTGTATAGTTTTGTATATGACAAAAAAATGATATATATTATATTTATGAAAAAAAAAGAACCAGATCGAGTTTCTTTCCTGCGCTCTTCTCGACTGGGTTGTTTTCCGAACCGGTGGTAGTGTTTTAGACGTTCATAAGCGCCTTCTTAGGGCCTAAATTGAATAAATAAATTTTGATTTTGATTGAGTTTTTTTTTTCATTATTTTTAGCAAGGACAAAAAGAATTGTTATAGCCATGTCACCAATAAATCAATTTTTATGACTTACATCAGCTAAAATCTTAAGAGATATATCAAAATGATGGTACTTCGGAATATTAGTTATTCGAAAAGTCTAGAGCAAACTTTTAACATATTATATAAATCATATTAATTTAATCCTAACTTGTTAAAATTATACATTCTAATATGAAGTTGTTATTTTACGTTCTCACTCCCTAATTAATCCAGCCGATCAATAGGATTTTTTTAAATGTTTTAGTACATTCCTGAACTGATACACAAAATCTACACTAACGCGAGCGGAGTTGCGTGCAAAAGTTATTGTTTATCGCTTCGCTCGCATCGACGTTCACGCGTCGTCAAAGTGAATGTAAATTACTTGTAAATAAATATAGTTTTAATATCATAAAGGTTTTTAAGTCCATAAACTTTTATTCTACATAATTTAGATAATACTTGTGACGCATCTTCATAAAAAAAACTATAGTAGTATTCATTTTATTGCTAAAATTAAGGCTAGTCCATTGGTATGTGGAAGATAGAAGGGTTGTATAAAAAAACAAAAATAAGAACAAATACGATCCTAGATAAAACATATATGATAATAAATTACGAGCTACCAAAATGCATAGGGCTTTTAGTTGTGTGTATTGGTAAGTAATAGTGACTGAGCCTACAGGTTACTGGTTTGGTTCTCAAGTGATGCAGGCGGAACACACCTGTTGGTATTCGGCGACAGGTTTTCAAACTTGTGGCTGGAAGTTAGTTACCCAGACGGGCATTATTAGAAAATGCCGTACCACCATGCAAAACATTGGTAGATAAACAATAAATAAATAGACGTTACTGAGTCAATTTGAAAAGTAAATATAAAATCTATTCCTAGGTATTAA
Source organism: Samia ricini (assembly GCA_014132275.2). Lineage (NCBI taxonomy): Eukaryota > Metazoa > Arthropoda > Insecta > Lepidoptera > Saturniidae > Samia > Samia ricini. Next base: position 2,606,763 of record AP028170.1, read on the forward strand.
AATTAACGTTAAAATTTCACACAATCATATTTTTGTTTTATGTTATTACGTATAATAACTTATCTTTTACCCGATAATCAAACGGTAACTTAATTTAATTTTAAAAAAACCAAGATACGTAGACACTCGTAAAATATAACGGATCTTTATAACAAACTTGAAATAAAATATGCAACAAAATAAGAATATTTTAAAGTAAATATATTAAAAATACAAGTATTTTTTTAAAATTAATTGAACCGATAAAATGGGTTTATATTTATAATCGGTGATCGACACACCTACTTTCGGAATATTCGTCTCGGCAGCACACATAAGTGACATTCCATTCAGGATGTCACCTTCATGCGAGTAACCGAACTGGTTCTAAAATGTACAGATTATGTAGTTTGTACTATGAGGACGTTATTAATTGCAATGTCATATTACATGGACACATCATATAATTCAAATTATAACGTTCTTAAATTACCGCTACCGCAACTCTGCCTTTTTATTATGAGACAGCCATTGGAATTTTTCTATTTAGGCTGTTATTTATTTATTTATGCTTTATTTACAATTTGTGTAAAAAAACGGACTTAATGCCTGAGGCAATCTCTGCCAGTAAACCTTGGGGTGGTGCAGAGATAATATAAAGTAGGTGTGATAAGAGATATAAATATAATAAATAGAATAAAAAAATATCATAATCAAATATGTAAATTTTCACTACTATTATACCATTGTTATGGTTCAGCGATATTATTTATAAATAATTCAAGAACTTTTATTTTAAACGTCTAACGACTGTTGGACATTCTAATATCAAGAGGAAGCGCGTTCCAGAGAATTTCTGATTGAACGGGAAAAGACGAATTAACAAAATCGGAGCTATGAGAGTCGGAGACAGATTATTTACTGTTATAATCTTTCCCTGTACATATTTATATCGTAATGCATCGTTTAGAGATACGTTAAACATTTTAATACAACAATTGTATCGACTTAGGGACCGTTCAAATATTACTTAAGTATCAATGGGAATGGGTTATGATTTGCTTATTTTTGATGGCATGGGAGAGGTTGAGTCGGAATAGTGAATACGTAAACAATATTTACTTAATAATCTTCGTTTTTTGTTCAAAATTATGCCAATGCTTACGTAATTTTTTGTTCGTATTTTTTAATTTTTCGCACTTGTTGAAATTAAATTTCTACTGTGGCACCTAAACTGGACAAATATGGTGAATAACTCTGTTATAACAATATAACATATTTTATATGTTTATGCAATGTTGAGAGATCGCATCAGAAATGAGGAGGCCCGCAGAAGAACCAAAGTAACCAATATTGCATGAAGAATTGCCAAACTTAAGTGGCAAGGGGCTGGGCACATTGCTCGTAGAACCGATGCCAGATGGGGCTGCCGCATAACGAAAGACGCAGCGTGGGTAGACCAACCAAAAGGTTGACCGACGACCTGATGAATGACACGGGAGACCGATCAAGTGATTTGGTTAAAATGACAAATGTATTTGTCTCGCAATACTTTGGTATAAACGCCAATGAATATGTGTATAATATAGAAATCGTCATAAACGAGCGGAGCCGTGAGCAGAACTAGTGTTATACAAATAAATTACGCACATTGAACCTTAAGTACTTGTCAATCAAAGAACATAAAATATGTGTCAGGTGTTTCAAGAGTTGTCTGTATCTGTAACGAATAAACGTGCGCATATTATTCGTGTCAGCAGTTAATCTATTGAAATGCATTCTTGCAGCAGTTTACACTATGACTCATCTTGGCATGTATCTACTACTCTAGTAATATGTAAATTCTATTATTATAATTTTAAAGTAACTTGAACAAGACTAGAATATTCTAGATATTATTTATTATCAAATAAAACATCAATTTCGGCTGCAATTGTTAGGTAAAAAATAAAACAATAAATAAATCCGATATATATTAAATAGGTCAATTTTTGATACTGCATAACCTCAGCGCTTTGACTACAATCTCACCTAATGTTAAGTGACGATGTCGTCCAAGAGGGTAAGCATATTATGGCTAAAGCCAATACGGCTTTAAATTGATGCTGCTTAGGCATTATATTGGTATATGTCAAGCAAGTTTTAATCTCAAAAGGTTATTACAGGGTGGATCATTACGTGAACGATAGTGATGTCTGGAATTAACCCACATCTCTGTGCGCACCCGCTAACATTATTAAAACTACGATTTGTATAGTTTTTTATATGACAAAAAAATGATATATATTATATTTATGAAAAAAAAAAAAAGAACCAGATCGAGTTTCTTGCGGGGCTCTTCTCGACTGGGTTGTTTTCCGAACCGGTGGTAGTGTTTTAGACGTTCATAAGCGCCTTCCTAGGGCCTAAATTGAATAAATAAATTTTGATTTGGATTTTGATTTTGATTTGGCGAAATATTTGCAAACTTATGGGCGTTAGCTACCCAGGTGAGCATTATTACAAAATTATATGGTGCCCTCACGATTTTTCCTTCACCGAATACTCAGGATCATTATAGTTATAGTTGGATAGATACATTTAAATTTGCGACCTATCGACGAGGAATCCAATCACAACTACAACTGAATCCCCATCGCTTTAAAATTTCATACCACATGACGATAATCATGAAGCAGCTGTGATCTTAAAGGTGAATTTCTAACTACGTCTATCGGCGAAATATCCCACCACACTACCAGATATCATTGCTTATTTTTAATTTAAAATTGTAAAAAAAAAACAAAACATCTTCGCTAAGTGTATTTATACTTTGATATACAGGATAAAAATAAAAAAAATAATTTTAAACCGAATTAGGCTCAGCGCTTTGACCATAATCTTACTTGATGTTAAGTTCCAATGTAATGAAGATCCTGTAAATTGTCTTTTTACAAACGCGGAATTACACGCGCACAGCCAGTAACTTATAAACGGCAAAAAATACTATTTTAAAGAGAGCGGGAAAACACCTAGGAGTTTTTGGCGGGATATCAGTCTGTAATGTATCAGCTATTGTTTTTTATTAATTATGTTGCCAATTTGACCCGATATTATGTAATCTTGGTGGCATTTTGCCTGATATAGTTTGGTTATTGTGCACGAGTGAAGTTTATTGCCAAAAACAAGCCGAAACGTTTATTCTGAGGTGGTGCAAAAACTTCACGGAAATCTCTGGCAAGATGAGCCACCGTTTGATAGAGATTAGAAACACTGATACAAGATTGTAAATATGAAGTTATCCCACGATACAAATTGTGTAACTCTCAGATTGAAATTAACTTAAAAAAAAAGAGAAAAGAGAAACACGATTCCGTAATGTATAGAATTATTGTTTACCTACACACGCGTGCGTAGAATTCGAGCCAAACATTTGCAACTCGTTTTTCTTTTAGGTTAATGGTCTGTGTGATATCGCATGACAACCTTGGCGGGAAGGTTATTTCGTACCTTATCGTTTAGTTTCGATAACTCCTTACGTGGTAATTACAATAAAACCTACATGGTTGAATTAGAGACGCGGTGTCGTTAGCCTCGCCAAGGCGTGACGCTGAACGTTGTTCGGTTCCAAATTTGAATTGAGGTGACATTGTTGATAATTCTGCCAGTTATAATAAAACAACGTTTATTACATTAACTTTTTAATTTTTATTTCTATCTTGGCATTTGTTTGTTTTATTATATTTATTTATATATTTAAAAAAATATATATCAGAGTCTTTCACTTTATATTGATTACGTTATAATTTAATTACCCATAAAAATGAGACAATAGGAAAATAATGAAAAGCTGGCGTAAAAAACGCCAGGTTAGTACTCAAAGAGTTAATATAAAGGTTTATTTTTATATAATAATAATAATAATTTTTGCTTCGGTTTTATTCTTTACCAAATGCTAATTTGGTTATTTTTAATAATATATGTATGTACGTTAATGTAATTAATTAGTCAACGGGTAGTAATTTTATATGCTGAATTTTCTCAAAAGATTGTATCATACCTTATTTTATTTTAAAACATGTTATGTATTATCCCATTTTCGTGATTTTCAATAGAACAATAGAATTTAAAAAAAATGTATCTGAAATTACATCCATTATAATGGATGATAACTTTTAATAGCGTTAATTAACTGTATAATAATGATTTAAAATCAATTATATTTTAACGTTCAGATAAAAATTAACGGCACACATTTTTACTAAAGCCTATTAAATATTTAATAGATGTAATATGTTAACGAACTGTAATGAATACATAGATATTGTTATATGCGAGCGAGCGGAGTCGCAGCAATTATTTAGTTATCCATAAATAAATACGTTTTAATAACCGTCTTGGAATTAATCTCTCGTATAATTCCACCTCAGGCTGAATAATTCAGGTAACAGATAACGACTTAGATATTAATAGCTTCTATTTTTTTCTTTTTTTTTTTGACGGGGGGAAATGCATTTACGCACTACCCTTACTCATTGCATTAGTGAGACCGAAGTCCCCCAATGCAATGGGTAAGGGGGCACGGAGGGACGAACTCCGTGCCAGTGTGGGACTCACCCGGGCGAGAGCCGCCCGGAAATACCCACTAAAACCCCCCGGGGCCGTCCGCCGCATTTGGGATGGGGGCGATACGGGATTGCACTGCATGCCACCGCTTCGCCCCTTGCGGCGAACCCACCGGGCCTCGTCCGTGCAATGGCCCAATGAGATATTAATAGCCCTGGCCAGGTTCCACTTGGCTTTGCATTGAAACTGTTATAAATAAAATAAACATTGAACTTTTATGTTAACACGTTATAATTACGATATTATTATATTATTTGCCCGTGGTTCGTTTACGCGAAGGCAAACAGAATGAACAAAGTATAGCTTGGAGGTAGGGAATTATCTAATAACGTCCGCTTGCGTACCTACCACCCTCAAGTTTGAAAGCCTGTCGCTAAAAACACCGGCATCATTACTTGAGAGCCAGTACATCTGGGCTTATTGTGTGTACCATCCTGGATCACATCGTCATTTAACATAAGATGTGATTGTGGTCAAAGCGCTGAGTATCTACAGTTTGAAAAAATGAGGAGATACACATTTCGCAGTGGTGGTTTTGGATTATAAAGTAGCTAAAGAGACATGTAATTCACCTGATCTTAAGTGGTATATATTTATTTATACTTGATACATCATTCATAATCAAGCTCAGAAAAGTCTGCAGTCTGAAGTCAATTCAAAATGTAATATAGTTGCTACTCCCAAGGACCAAATCTGAACGGCTCATATAGCACTCAGGCAATAAAATAAATATATTAGTGGTTGGACCGTGGTAGACTTACATATAAATATGACAGTGACGGCTGTCGATACATCCTCGTCACTTGTTGGCTACTTCACGAATGACTGTTATTTACTGTCGAATAAAATGCACCAATTTCTGTTGACATTGTACTATACAATTTTATAATAGACGAACAGACATACCGTATATATTGTTAATGAATATCTCATCGCATGATCATCATCGAGACAAAGTAACCGTTATTACTCTCCTTGTCAGTTAATTTCAGACAAAATCGAAAGTGACTCAATATCATCAACATAATGTACGTGATGCGTTTAAACGGAACTAACTTCATATGAGATTTCATTATGGTCCGAGAGAACAGCTCTGTCACTCGAATTACGAAAATTTTTGTCTTATTTTTCGTTTGCAATTTCTGCTTCAAATAATTATTTTAATAATATTCCATGGCACGGATTCAGTTAATGTGTCGAGTTACCCATAAAATTGAAATAATAGAAAAACAATGGAAGCTGGCGTAAACGCCAGGTAGGTGCTCAAGGGGTTAACATTCGGAATAGCATAAAATAATTTAGTTTTGCAATTTCGATACGCACTTAAATGTAATTTTAGAGAACCGGAGAGGGCAACATTTTGCGTATCTCATGCGGTACATATTCTAATCAGACCAATAACAATCATGTGAGTACAGGTCAGAATAATATACAACGCGTGTATCTCGATTCTGGGCATTAGTCCAAAATAATGAACTAGCTGTTGTATATTTTAACTATGATAAATTAGATAATGAATCTCGAAACATACGTAATGTTTACTTCGCAGTTTCACTCGGTTGTTTTTTTTCCCGTATGTTGATTACATCTCGACAATCGGATAAATAGCTTTTTAGCATATAAAACAACTACTATGTGTACTCGAATGCAAAATCATGAAACAATTTACGTACGTGAAACGAAAGCGGGAAACGATCGTTGAAACTCGATAATAACAAAAACGGTTTGAATAAGGAACCATTGAATAAAACTATTTGTTTATTTATAAATACATATAAAAATGTAGATTTATATACGTACATAGACGCTACAAAGGAGGGTTATATAAAAAGCTTTGGATGAAAATTGATGTTTTTGTTAATACTTCGCAGTAATATCCGATCTATTTTTTGTTAGAATACTATGTGGGTACAGGAATGGACTAAACTCGGAATGTAAAAATGTAATATAATTAATTAATAACACAGAGATACCACGGTACAAAACCGTCATCAAATCATCATTTAAACCTTAGATAAACTATCCTTCAAAGGTTATTTGTAACTAAACCGTAGATAATATTTAGTTTTAATTAGATATGCGAGCGTAGATGTCAACTGCTAGCTATTAGTTAATCTCGTTATATAAATTACATCCAATCGAGTATACTTTGTGATAATATCCAAACTTTCCCGATGAGAGACGAGATGATTGTGCATAAGGTTTGAAATGTAAATTTGAAAAGAACGGACATCGTTCTGCACATATCGGTGTGTACTGGAAAGTCCATGATGGAAACATTACGGTGAAAGTGTGCTCGCGATCGAACGAGTGTATCTTATTTAAAAATGAACAAAAAAAAAACCTTTTACTAACAATTTACCGTTCATGGTGGTTATACTTTACATAATTTAAATTCTACATTACAAAGAATGACCTCTGACTTCTGCTGAATAGTATATAAATAGCTTTTTTACCTCTTGTTTTGTAATTTTAGGATTTAATATTTTAAACAACATTTAACTTGAAAATTTTATGCCGTCTCTTAACTCGTAGTTACTGCGATAGATTATCAAACTCATGATGATTCACGATCATAAGGAACTTTAAATTCATAGATAGCAGTGGAATTATTTAATCCGTTACGGAATTGTTAAAGACGCGAATCGCAAGGAAGCGTGGCACGTATTTTATCTTATTACGTAACAGGTAGTTACTTCAGTTAGGTATTCGAATAAATCAATAATAACAAACTGGCGTAAACAATGCGCAATACTACAATGACGTTACATAGAACCTATCAGACTTGTAGGCTGCAAAGAGCAAACATAAAAACATCACAACAAAACGTCAAATGATTCTGCAATTTGATATTGATATTTGAATTTACAGAGTTCTCATGATAATTAGTTTAAAAATAAAAACATAATACAAAATTTAATGGTAAATATAATGATGTACAATTGATAAGTGGTAATAAGAAAACGAACGCAGATGAAGAGTGGCGTGTCAGTCAAGTGGTACGAAATTGAAGAACTCGTAGAGTTGATTGAATTGAAGCAAGCGAATGGGCTTAGATCGATGGAGGTGACTCTATCAGTATAACACTCACGTCCATTTAGTAAATTGAACGCCGCACACGGTATGCACGCTAAGAAATTAATTAAATAATTTCGATAAGTATCCCAATACTAATTGAATAACATTCTTAATCCTTTTTTCCTTACGATTTAAGTCGGTATTTATTATTGACATTTATTAAATAATATGCTAAAATAAGTAGTGTCTAAATTGATTATTAAATTTAATACAAAAATTAGATCCTACCTTATTTCAAAGTTTTGTGATCGACGTAGTTTCTTTTGCGTTTTTGGTGCCTATGGTACAAATTACACAGCAAGTAAATTGTTATTTTAAGTTACAATTATCTTTTAGCTGACCTTTGTAGAACTAATTAGTTTGTAAGCATCATCATTCTCCTGCCTTTTCCCAATTCACTTGAGGTCGGCGCAGTATGTTTTCTTCTTCCATACGTCCATACACTTTCTTTGGCCTTCCTCTACTTTTCCATCCTTCCACATTCATATTCATTACTATTTTACCCACATCCGCTTCCTCTCTTTTCATAACATGTCCATACCACGACAAACGAGAATGTTTCAACTTTTCTACCATTGACGCAACTTTCAAACTCCTTCTAATATATTCATTTCTTATTTTATCCATTCTTGTAACACCACACATCCATCTCAACATTCGCATCTCAGCTACATGCAGTCGCTTCTCACCCATCTTCTTATTAGCCCATTAATTAGTTTGTAAGCATCAACTTAAAATCAAGAAATAATACATTACAAATATAACCAACTCGACAAGATATCTGTGATTTTATTCAGACATGAACAAACAAGTTTCACTTTTTATAACAGATTAATTATAAAAATAAGGAAGCTGACAATGACGCCATTAAAATGTTATTTTTCAACAGATAATAATCAAATTATGTCTAGTTATGCGATTACGTAGGGAATGCTTGCATGAAACGCTCAAAAAACGTCTCATTCGTTTATCCGTGAGAATATTATTCAAACAAAGGTGTTCATCGTTTCAGTCATTAACTCCTAATAGTTTTTTTTTTTATGTGCTTGAATTAATGTTATTCTTTAACAAGTCTGGTGCCATCTTCCTAGGATCTTTAGTGATCAAAGTCTGTCATTGTAAATAATGCCTGGTATTTCTTTATCTCATGTGATCGTTTTAATTTTGTTATATTATCAGCTGATTTTTATTTACATTTCCATTTGGGAAATGAACGTATCTTTGTAAACCCAAATATATTTTCGTTGCATTCATTTGTTTTACATTGAATATCATTTTCCATCAGCAGCTGTTGAGTTGTTACGTTTCGACGTCAAACAGTTTGTCATCAATGCGATACTCGAAGCGTTAAATTATATTTACAACTATTTATAAACAATAATCAATAAAGTGTTTGATATTTAATCGGCGTATCATCTACCGTAATATTAGACGTCCTCGTCACAACCCTATTTTCTTTTGTTATTTCACACTACATTATTAGTTTTAATGTAACTATAAGCATGACCTGTGTCTAAATATTTTCAATTCAAAGCATTATTAATAAATATTTAAATAATAATTCGTTTCATATATCAGCGTTGTCTTTTTATTTACACAAAAGCATTATATTCATCGGACTTGGGGAGTAATCGACTAATAGCAGATGAGTATTTGTTTTAACCTAACGATACAGGAACCAAAAAGTAATCTTTTTCTTGAAGAAACTTTCTGCAAAGTACTAAAGCAGCATATTAATGTGTAAGGTTTGTAATAGTTCTACAGTTCAGAGAAGGTGACCCTAAATAAGACCTCCCTATCTAAGAACATCATTGAGCGTGAAACCGCATCGCGGTCGAACAAAATATTATTCTCAACAGACGATGAATGGGTGTTTATAAACTAATCATAGATTTAGAAACCGCAGTTTTTCCAAAGTACAGAGCACTGCCAAAGATTCTAAATATGATTTTAGTTCAGGTTACGATGCCACTAAACACAGAGTTTTTATGGGAAAGTGTCTTACTTTATTGTGTTGCAAATATATTATTTACACCTTTTTATAAAATAAACTTAATATTTAAGGTTCTTGAACCTTTTTTTTTTTTTTTTTTTTTTTTTTTTTTTTTTTTTTTTTTTTTTTTTTTTTTTTTTTTTTTTTTTTTTTTTTTTTGACGGGGGGAAATGCATTTACGAAGGTTCTTGAACCCTGACTACGTGGTATGCGAATAAAATCACCTAAAAAATCCATTTCAGCCAGTATTGGCTACCTCAAAGACACCTCAGACTTTAATTTTTAGTGGTATGTCTAAAATAATTTATGGAGTCTAGCGATGATAAAAAATATTGTATTTGCACGATGATTATCCAATGGTTTCCAACACTTACAGGTTGTTACCTTATATTCTTTCGAACAAAAAATAGATGAGATTCACGACTTCGTTATCAGCGAAGTAAATCTTATCGCAGGAAAGCAAGAATATTCCAAGTAACGTCAAATCATTTGAGGAATGTTATCGTGTTTATCGTTTTTATCTTTTATTGTAGGTACGTCGCAAATAAAACACTCAAAGTGTTAGAAATTATAATATTACTTTGAGTTCTCGATCACAATGTTTATTATGAAACATGAAATAAATTTAAACAATTGAAATGTTATTTATAGGATCATATATACCTATTTAATTACAATGTTAGTTCAAAAATTATAATTTTAAAGGTATTGTTTGGTAACGTGGGCTCAATATTACTCAGTGCGGAAAACTCGTTACGAAAAACGTTCGGCTAAGACTCGGTCAGTTTGAATTTTGTTATACTATTATATTTTACCTTATGCAATATAAAATAGTGTTTCAAGAGAACAGAAGAAAGGAGGTAAATAAACTAGTAGGTGGGTATCGCACCTTCGTATCTAAACAACACATTTGACCTGAAATGTTTATTATATAATGCAATTGCATAATTTAATAGTTTAACGCGTAACAAACTTACAGACAACATTACATTATCACGTTTACAATTGGTGTGGAAAAAAAGAATGCGTTCACATATTCTTACACCAGAGCTTGTTGACGATCGTGTGAGGACTTTCACATGACTTTCGCCTGTAATTAAACATTGATAGAACAATGACGGAGAAGCAAGAAGCAGATTTCGCTTCGATAGGTTGTGATTATTTCTTTATCAGGTCGTCTAACGCTTTCTAATAAGATGTCGGATTTCGATCGAGTAAACTCGATTACTTTTCTTACTATTTTCAAACGCTTCTTTTTCTAATTTTGTTACTAAAGAGCATTATAACAATGAAAGTAAAAAAATATAAACTCACTAAATGTATTTTTCTACATAACGTAATACAGTATTTATCGATTTCTAGCAAATTCTCATCAGTTAAAGACATTCTGCACAAATGAAGCCTTGATCAAGCTCTAGTGATTCTATATTATCATACAAAAGTAATAAAGCAATGGATTGTGACGAGGAGTGAATGAAAGTGAGCTCAGGAAGCCACTTATTTTAATAAAATCTCACATATTTCACACAAGGCATTTGAAAACGATGTCTAATAGGTAATAATAAATCTGATCTAGTTTTCAATAATAAATAAATTTATATCCCGCACCAGTGGTAGTAGTTTTGACGTTACTGAGTGGGAGCGGTGTTAATTAATAATTTATTCATGTTTTATTAAAGCCTAAAAAAATAAGTTTAAAGTAAGGCTAAATACTGTTTCAACTCCTGAACCGTTATTAATTGAATTGTTAACATTTTAATTAATCTAATTAGTAACAAGGATTACTCTAAAAACCTTTATGAGAAATATAACTTTATTGAAAAACTAAAAAAAATCATATACCTCCTAATAACAAAAACTGGACGCATTGTATTATTAGGGATATATGTGAAATATAATATTTATGTGATATATAGCATATCATTTCAAATGCTATTATATTTCGGTGTCAATTATAGCTGTCATTAAAATGGTACATACTATACAAATTTAAAATAGACTTGCTGCTAACGTGTTTACTCCTTTATATGATATCGGGTCTTTAATGTGTTGAGTACCCATAAAAATGAAACAATAGAAAGACAATAGGAAAACAATGGAAAGCTGGCGTAAACGCCGGGAAGGTGCTCAAGGTTAAAAATGTCGTGAAGAGTTATCTGCTATGCGATCGACTGTTGCCGTTTTTTTAACTATACACCACACTTACCATCTGTTTGTATACAGTTATTTTGCCGAGATAATATTAAAAAATAGAGGCACATTTAAAGTGTTTTTAAAGAATATGTATACGATTATGGAGTTATCTAAAGATTCTCGTTATTTTTAGATACAAGATTGAGAAATAAACACAACAACGGATTTACGAAATAGACGTACTCGTAAGTAAGTAGGTGGTACGCTACGCGAGTCAATTGTCGACACTTAGAATCGGTAACAAACGTACACACTCACTTTCGCAATTGTACGAAACTGTTTAAATAAGTTTCGGTGTAAAAACTTGCAGCATTATGACATTCGTTTCACGTCAGGGAACCAATCAGCCCGGAGAAGCGCGCATTTTGCCGCCGAAAAAGTAAAATGGCATCTCCGATTGTATGCACCGAGTTGATGTTCAAAGTCTGCAGCAAAACGTTTGAAGAGAGATAAGAACCATTATACCATTTCGTTTAATACAATGGACGATTTTTAATAATGAATCGAGTTTTTATCGTGACGAATTCGACGCTGAGAAATTCTTTGAAACGATGCAATTATTTATGTCTCGTTCTTCAACAAAATGAAGTGCCTGGGAATTTATGCGGGATAAATTATGTAAACGAAAGTTGTTTGATGAAAAACACGACGTCGTTTTCACAGTCTGTGAAGTGATCAGATTATTTTTATGTTAAAGAATCACTGCTATGCTTTTTTTTTTTTTTTGCATCGATCTTGTACATAATTGTAAATAATCGCCATATTGATAACAAATATAGTTCGGACTAATTTAAAACATACGCTTAAATGTAGAAGGACGGAAAAAACTGACAGACCCTTAGACAAAATTCAGTAGAAACCGTTTTTCTATTGGTTAATTTACGTAAAAATACGTGATGCCATAGTACAGATTATAGACATAGATCGACATGTTTGTAATTATTTTATTTATTAAGTAATTTCATACATTTGTGTATCCTCTAGTTTATTCTGTGTTGTCAGTTTACATCCAAATCCCATTAAGCCGTCGATTATTACTTCGGAAATAAATCGTGCGGCAAAATGGAATGTGTAGAAATATTTTCCTAGTACTCTCGTCATCGTCATGATCAATATCGTGTCTACCGAAATACGCCAACTGCTGGACATAGGTCTACCTCAGAGATCTCCACAACGATCGGTCTTGCTCCACCAGCATCCAGCGGATTTCCGCGACCTTCATTAGGTCGTCGGTCCACCTTGTTGAGAACCTACCCCGATGAGTTTTTCGATACGTGGTAGAAATTCGATAACCCGATCTCTTGATCCCAACGAGCAGTGTTTCTAATACCACTGCCATCGAATGAAAAAAAATAAATCCGAGTTTACTCAATGATGTGCATTTAAAATTGTGTTTAAGATATTGTTTAGGCAGGGAAGGAAATTTTGCCCAGTGAGTGATAATTTTCAAGCTTATATTATTGTCTTGATTAAATATGTCAATGAAAGAGAATATAAATTCAAATTATATTGAAAGTTACAATTGATTATTCATGTGCGCTGTCCGCAAACACTGAAAGCGCTTTCAATTTTCTCAGCCAATAAAATCACTTTCAAACGCAATTGTTTATACAACAAGTTTGTTTTCACATGTTCACCAGTTAATGCAAAGAGAACAAGTTAGTACTCGTCGATTTATTTTGTAATAGCTGTAGCTTGTTATGTATATTAAGTCCAAAGAAAGATTTTTCTAATTTTCGAAGGAACCTTCTCTTGCGTATTCAGAGCAATAAAGAAAAGTTTATTAAGTTGCTCATACACGTACGGCTGGTACCGCGGATATGGTATGGCGACTGGCCGAGATCATCAGTCGCCTAAGAAGGGATGGAAAAAAGATTAAAAAAAAATGATTTTTTAATCGATTCACAAAATATTGCGGTTCAAAAGATAAATCTTTTTATAGTTGTTTTATTTGGCTCTTTATTCGTAAATAGTATTCTTCGTGTGGTGGAAATTAGACTATAATCATAATTTGTTGCAAAAACTTTTTCCTATATTTTTATTGACAGCACTAAAGGTTGTCAATAGCAACTAAACAAAAAAAAGAAGAACGCTTGACTTACTAAGGAAAGAAATTACTCTGAACTGTTTCGTCTTTGCCTATTTACAGATAATCATAATATCATAGAAAACAAAAAGGATACTCTAATAAGCGATACATTATTAGTTTTTTTTTTTTTTATTATTTAAATTAAACTATCTGCAGACTCTGGGTCCGCACCTTTTTTTAGATTGGAGATTTAAATCGACTTGCGTCGGAAAAAATTGCCTATAATAGCAATTCAAGCAGCTATGCAGTTAGTAATCTTCTTTTGCATATGTGAGCTTATTAGTTTGAATTTTAATTATTAGTTTGAAAAATCGATCTTTTAGACCTCGATGTTTTGAGAATCAATACATCAAGCTTAGATTCGAATCGATTCAAAAATAAAGGATCCCTACTTGGCGACTGATGACCTCGGCCGCCCGCTGTACCATGTCCGCGGTCAGGTGCATACGTGCGTTAACAGCATTAACAATCGGAATGGTTCAAATTCATTCATATTTGTTTGTAAGTTTGTATGTTATTATTATTCCGTAGAAAGGGTACCTATATGTAGGCTTGTGCAGTCCTGCGATACAGTTAGATTTTACTTCTTCCCTAAATTTATCAATGTGTGTATTATACGCATATCCTTATGTGTTATTATAGAAAGCAACGATTTATCTTTCTTCGTTAGGTTATTATAACTCTAAACCACTGAACTGATTTCACTTTGGCCAGTTTTTACTACACATTTTTTTGTGATTAAGTAAGTATGGAACAAGTTATGAGAAAGAACAAGCGGAGCCACGGATACACCTAGTATGATATTGTAAATGTTATTAATTATATATAAGATAAATAAAGAACAATTAAAATAAACAATGTGTTGCTTTTTAATAAAGAAACGACATTTTATGTTTATTATTTTACAATTCCAAACTGAAAATACAATTCTGAATAACATTATAATTTATAACATATTTGACATGCATCAAAATATCATGATGGCCAGCATGATTTTCTTAAACTTATAAACTAAACTCTTTACATTATAAAATATAAAAATACATAATTATGGAAATATATTTTCTTTACATATATACAGTTTTTTAATAGATCAATCGGTACTAGTTTGTAGTTTATGAAATTTATTACTTATGCATTTACTTGAAATAAAAATCTAATTCAGAGAATTGCATTGAAACCGTGTCACTTGATAAACGATAAACGCTTTTACAGTGAGATAATAAAATCTTACATAAAACATGGAGACCAAAAGGTCATACAAGCAATAATTGCCCAAACCCAAACTATGAGGTAATTATGCGGACACGGACCTAGTTCTGCTTGGCTTGTTACGACCGTTAATAAAAAAAAAAAAAGTAATTAAAAATTATGTAATTAATAATAACAAAATAAGTGTTTACAAAATAATTGAATATATAGATATAAAAAATTTAATAGAAGTAGATTTAAGCTCACATATGCGAAAGATTACTAACTGCATAGCTGCTTGAATTGCTATTATAGGCAATTTTTTCCGACGCAAGTCGATTTAAATCTCCAATCTAAAAAAAGGTGCGGACCCAGAGTCTGCAGATAGTTTAATTTAAATAATAAAAAAAAAAAAAAAAAAAAAAAAATCTTACGTAAAAACTAACTTTACATACTTAATTATAAAATTGTATTTAATATAATATATAAACGAATGTTAAACATATGGCATGGTAAAAATGAGATATTGTACATTCTGAAAATAAACGACTGTTTGAAATGGATAATTTATTTGATAAGGATGCAAAATGTACTTCATTAATTTGTTTATTTTTCATTTCCGTGTAAATAGTGCCCTCAATATTTTATTTTTTTCTCTCTCTCTCTCTCTTTAATGCCAATAAAAAGATTCATGTTTGACATGAGGCGAGGGATTACAATAATGAAGTGTTTATATTCGTGAATTTCATTACGTCACCGATTTACCTCGGGTTTCGTTACGTAATTGATGTGATAAAACCATGATAAATGTTCAATTTTTATATTATGTCTGTCGTGTACGTAATCACTTATTGTCTGTGTATATTTCGATGTAAAATTGAGAGAAATCTGTACGAGACTATTAAGCATTTGAAGATTTCACTGCAAACCGCATCGAACATTGGGGTTTGTTTAAGAGTTACTTAAGTAAGTTTTAAAATATTTTTTTGCATCATTATCATTTTATTATCAGCGATAATATATGCAAATTTCTTATCCACCTCTCCCTTTACGATAACGTGAAAATTGGCATAATTAAAGTAACTAGGTGGGGGACTGCAGACAGAAAGAAAAATGGTTTTTTTTGATGTTTATATTTCATAATTTGTTAATTGAAATTATTTACGTCACCTAACTTTTAACATTTGTCTGATTTTTAAATATATAAGCGCTCCGAGCAATAATTAGATACAATTTCAAAAATTTATTCATAATCAAAACATATGATTCGGCTGCATAATTATACATTTTGTGATTTATCTCTGAGCGCCAGCGTTTAAACGTCACCTTATCCTTGACATACTGTAGCATGTTATAGGATTATACGTAGGATTGGTAGAGCGAATCTGTAAGTTTTTTCTCCTACCGAGAATCGCTCAACGCCGCTAAAGGACTTTTCACTTCAAAAACAAACAAAAAAAAGTACTTACTTCCGTAACCCTCATTCGTTCCTTCGGCCCCATCTTATCTATGTTCTATACTAATAAATAAAATTGAAGTGTCTGTTTGAAATGTCAAATTTTTTTTACTAAATAAATAAATAGCATAAAAAGCATAAAAATAAATAGCATAAAAAATATAGCTGGTCGTCGTACTTCTTCTTCTTGAAAATTAGTACAGTACTGAATGATGGATGCTTGTGCTGCTGAGCGAAGATATCCAGTTTGCAGTTAACCACCTTCACCGTACTTGACTTCACTGCAGTTACATAAACAGTAATGTCGAGTATGGTTTTAATTATTTAATATAAACAGGACGACGCGAAATATGGCGACTTACGCGAAACGAAAAATACCGATTAGTTATCTACACGATACATAAAACGATACTGTTTGATTTATTTTTGCATTTATCCTTTAATACAACTAACTTCCTAACCTAACTAACTTATAATCCTAACTACTTCGGCTACGATATTGACACATGATTATAATCGACCATCCTAAAATAGGAAGTAAATCCATCATTTCGGTCTAGCTTAATAGTCAATTTTAAAAAGTATCTATGGGAATTTTCTAGCACATTCTTTTTAGATGAATTTCCTTGGAAGACATTTTTCTAATATATCAGAGTAGATGGCGCTTTCTTCAAATATTTATATTGATAAACCGTAACCATATCACAATAATGATCAAAATTAAATGAATAAGCCGGAACGAAGGGGCTTATTTTCAGCATAAATTCGCACTACGTTTTTACATAATTGGTACACTAATGCTTTCATTGTGTGGGTGATAATTAAAGAGTGAAATATGCATGGATGTGTGAACTCAATTCCGATATTTTGATACCGGCTTGTATGAGCACGTTCTTAGTGTGCGTGTTTCGCTTTTACGACTCTGTGGTTGTTATAGTATATTTGATGCATGACTTGATGTTTTTTGTGTTTTCTTTTTTACTAAGGCTATAAGGAATCGGGTTATAGAAGCGCTTCGCCACTGATACCTATATCAAATATAAAATTATTAAAATCTTTGTTTGTCTGCTTGTATCGGCTAATCACCGGAATGGCTGGACCGATTTTGACGGTACTTTTTTTGTTAGGTAGCTGAAGTTACTTACGGTACTTGCAATTTTGGAAAATAATTAGGGTTCCGCGTAAAAAAATAAAAATTAGAATAAAATCCGATTTTGCACATTTTTATGGGCAAGTGCTATAATTCATGAGAATTATTTTTATCTTTATCTTAGTACAAAAAAAATTAGGGTTCCGAATTAAAAAAATCAAACGTAGTGAAGAATATATGAAACGCGGTCGAAGGCGCGGGGACACAGCTAGTCAAAAATAAGACCATACAACTTCGTTGTTATCGTAATACATGAACGGCCTCTAAGTCCTTACAGAAGCGAAACTTTAATAATGTTCTGTGTTTATCTGATTATACGTAGAGGTGTGTGTACGTGACGTTATTAGCGTAGACGCAACCCTATTTTGTTGAAGCAGTAGTTATAATGATAGCTTGAGATTTTATATCTATTACAAACACATCAATTTGGGCATGTATTTTGAACACTCTTTATGTATTTAATCAGCTTTGAATTATCAAACAGCCGTGCAAGTTTATTAATAGGTATGGAATGGCCACTATAGCACCAGAACCACAGTGGATTAGATGTCATTTCAATTCATGCCAAATAATATGCCGTTGCCATTAATTTGTTAGTTGGTTTGGGCATGTAGAGAGGATGGATGAGAGAAGATTAACGAAACTAATTTATAAGGCGAGGGTGAATGGGCAAGTCGGTAAGGGTCGACCTAGGCGAACGTATCTAGACCAAATCAATCACGTGTTAAATAAAGGCCAGGTAAAAAGTACTCATAACCGACGAGCATGTATGAAAGCGCTCATGAAAGTAGAGGAAGCGAAAGAGGTATGTCAAGATCGTAGCAAGTGGAAGGACGTAATCTCTGCCTACCCCCACGGGAGAAAGGCGTGATGATATGTATGTATGTATGTATGGGCTTCCAATCTTTAATAGTTAACAGGGAGTCAGGGCAATAATGGATAAGTAACCTTTGTCCAATAATCTAGGTATTTACAGAATGTTGTAATTTTTATAGTTATAAATAGTACTTAAACACATAAAATAGTTGTTCAATCATGTGGTTCAATGCACATAGCGTTAAAATTTTCATGACTCGGTAAGCCAACAGGACATAAAAAACAAAAATAACTTTTAAAAACTCTTTTTAGCAGTTTAAAAAATGAATCATATTTATACAGAATAACTTACAAAGAGAACGCGCGTGTAAACAAATATTACGATCATACCGAATTCCAAGATTGAGATGCTTTCGAAAAAATTAATGACCTTTTTTGCATTATTGTTGTCTTTCGTATTTGAAACAGAGTGAATGAAGCTCACAATTGTAGTGGCCTTGGAACTTCTAAGTATCAGTCGTAATATCTGATATACATACACCGGTGTACTGAGTGTAGACAATGAGGTGTGCGCCGGCGCTTAGCAGCCTACCGGGGCCGTTGACCCCGGTCGGGTTTGAACCACGGCGTTTTCTTAGACCGAACCTATTCGGCTTACCATACACCGTCGGATCAGTCTTGTTAATTCACACGTAATTTGCAATGGATTAAGAATCGTAGAAGTGATGACGATATGAGTTAAAAACAATGAGAAGTCTGACCTTTCATTCTTACTACCTATCCCAACTAAAAACATTAAACCTATTCTTTATATGTAAGCCTGGTAAAAATTCAGGAAAGCGATTTGGTAGAAATTTGATTGTTTATGTAAATATAGCACTTGGTGAATTTTCAAAGGGATTGTCAAAAAGGACCCGGTGATTTTTTCCTTTCGTCTATTGTAAAAATGGTACAACTGGTGCCAATTTTGACTATGGGACTTCCATTATCAAATCTGTTTCTCCTGAGAATACAATGCACGCGCTTCTGTTTTTCTGTCTCAACGTTCTGCTGTCCCTGAGATTGATTATACATAATTGTTAGCTGCAATAATCGCTTAACAACATGTGATCTTATAAAGTCTTTAACATTGAGCTTGATTATTGAAATTAGATGCAATGGTGGCATTTTGTGCAATAACTAACGTATAAAAAATGAAAACCTATTAATTTCTATAAAAAAAAAAAAATGTATTGAGGCGTCGAAATTTTGATAACAAAAATTGCTTCAATTTATTAAGGAGATGTATACACATGAAACACTCAATATAATTAAATGGAGTGACGTTACAACAAATGTATTTACAACCGGCGTTCATTTTATAAGAGATGATTTATATGAAACTCATCTCCCCGGCGGCGGCGAGGCGGATAAAGTGAACGACCCGTGTATACT
Source organism: Samia ricini (assembly GCA_014132275.2). NCBI lineage: Eukaryota > Metazoa > Arthropoda > Insecta > Lepidoptera > Saturniidae > Samia > Samia ricini. Next base: position 2,626,747 of record AP028170.1, read on the forward strand.
CTACTTACGGCACGAAGCGGAAGGTAACACACACGTGTTCCAATTTCATAGCTGATAACGCAATATCAGGTAGGTACACTCATGTAAATATGAATTAGCGAAGACTGTTAGTGTTCGCCTTGGTACTACTACTTAGAAGTAATGGTTTAGCTAGAACTTTGCATGCAGATTACAGTCCAAGCCGAGGTTTATAACAAATCAATTCAAAAATTCTGTATTCAATTTGGGCCCTATGAAAGCGCTTATAAATGTCAAAAAAAACTATTACCGGCCACATTCCGGTCGAAAAGAACCGGCAAAAAGAACGATCCGGTTTTTTTTAAATGTAATATAAATTATACAATTCATAGTAACAAACGGTTTCAGCGAAGGACAGAGAGGGGTGTCGTTTCCAGACTTCACTATCATTAACGTAATGATCCACCCTGTAATAAATTTTGGACAATAAAACTGCTTGACATTGCGCTTAAGCTTATTATTAGCTGGTAAATGGGTAATGTGTTTTGGAACCATATTGTAAAACCTTTTTTTTTTTGACGGGGGGAAATGCATTTACGCACTACCCTTACCCATTGCATTAGTGAGACCGGAGGGACATCTCCGCACCAGTGTGGGACTCGCCCGGGCGTGAAGCGCCCGGAAATACCCACTAAAACCCCCCGGGGCCGTCCGCCGCATTTGGGATGGGGGCGACACGGGGTGGCTTTCGCAGTCACCGCGTCGCCCCCTGCGGCGAACCCACCAGGCCTCGTCCGTGCAATGGCCCAGTGGGTATGGGGGGAGAAATTGGGGATGGTGGAGAAATTGGGAATGGGGGAGAAATTGGGGATGGGGAAGAAATTGGGGATGGGGAGAAATATATTGTAAAACCTAACACTATTACTTAAAAAAAAGCTTTTATTGGACTTACTAAGCCTAAAACCAAATAAAATTGTTATAACTTAATCCCAGTTAATTATGATAAATGGCAGCATATTTATGTAAATCCATTATAGGATATATCTTATTGGATGGATCAGAATGCTGGGCAAGTAAGAAGATGAATGAGAAACTTTTGCGTGTAGCGGAAATGGGAATATTTATATGGATCCTTGGTGTGCTGCACTTAGATACGAATATATAAAAAAAATCGCAATTTTAAACTAATTGTATTGCAAAATTCAAACCAATAATAATCACAAGATATAGTATTCTTTTGTATTTTTTTTTCAAAACAACTCATTGTTTACAACTGTAGTTGTTTTCATCCAAAGATGGTGACACACCTGAAGTTTAAAACAAAAGTCTATGCGAAGGACGTACTAGATAAAGCTGACCTCTCTTCCAGATGATTATTTCAGGGGAGAAAAAATAATGACAGTAGCTTCTCTGTGTTACTATCTGTTGGCTTTATAACTCGAGAACCATAGTACTGATTTACAAAATCCTGTTTCATAATCAGAGATGTATTCTCTGACCTGGTTTTTTTTTGTGACATTATTCAGTATATATTTTTATTAGGGGTTGTTCTAGCATTTCGTAAGCACTAAAAGGGGAGATTGGGGGTTGTTTTAACGGTTATTACGTAAATAATATTTATTTTTAAGTACTTAAACAAATTTTGTAACAATTATCCCATACTTTTGCTTACGTAATATTTGAATGCTTCCTTCTTGTGAAGATAATAGGAATTATTTTAGCAAAAGATTACCAACAGCACGCTCTCTGCAATAAGCTTGCAACGTGATGAGCAAGTGAAGCCGGGGTTACGGCTATTGTTTAATATAGTAAAGATGAATGCAGAGGCATTATAAGGTACGGTTCCTTTACGGAGTGACTCGGTGCGTTCTATAAAGGGGCCACATCGGGACCCGCTAAACTAGCTTTCGCTACGTGGCCGCCATTGTCCCTCTGAATCAAGATAGGAAGGTCACCGAACCCTGGACAAAGCGTACGACTCCTAACACCCTGTTAGAATATCGTTCTGGATTGATCATTATTAATGTTCGATATTTTAATCGAGAACGTGTAAAAAAATTAATTTATTCGTTATTTCTGTTGAAAGTAAATAGTGAAGTCACTTATATAACCCTTAGTAGAAACAATAGCATAAAATAATAAAATATATTATCTCAAATATTCTATAATGAGATATAATATAGACTAAATTATGTCTGCACGTCTTTTTGCAGTATGTGTTAGACATGAAGGTGAAAAATGTCTAGATTTTTTCATTGTAAATAGTAAAGACGCGGCTAGTCAGGTGGGAGCATTAGAGAAGTCCTACCACCTTACTGTGGTATGGGATATATTTTATACTCTGCCTTATTATAATATTAGTTATGCAGGTACATATTTTTAGGAAAAGAAGTGTGTATATTTGTTTTAAAAAAACATCAATTAATTATTTCGAACTAGCATTGAATAAAAAAAATATAGAACTTACTTTAAAATGAAATATTATTGTGTAAATTAATAATGTTTCACAAATTCACATATAATTAACATTTATATTATTAAGGGCATTAATTATTTACATTAATTAACGTGAATATAATTAATGTAACCTTCCCATACATTTTTATATATTAACTAATAAAGGTTTAGTTTAGTTTAATTGTCAAAATCGATACGAGAAATATAAATAAAAAATATAAGAATTAATAATTGTAATAAATCAATGTAATGTAATATTGAATTATGTAATAGAAACGATACCGCGTCTTGTGTTCTTTGTTACAAGCTTTTGTGGTTCCTAGACTGCAATTTAAAAGCAGAAAAAAAAAAACATAAGTCGCCACTAATCCTTACAAACGACAAACTTACAAAATACAACATTCTTGTTTCAAATATTATACGTATATTCTTTGGCTATGTTTTAGGGGTCACTCAATTTTTTTATTACATAATCATCAATAGGGTGATGACACGGTTGACGAGGGTGTTTCAATGGCGATTACGTAAAATGTGTACTCATTTACTTGCTTAAGTTAAGCAGATTTTATAAAAAAAAAATATGTCAATGCCTACGTAACCTTGGGGTGTGGGGGAAGGGAAGGGGGATGGGCCTTGCTTACTATTGCTGACAAGCAATACTTGACCAGCCCCTTATTATATATTTTTATCACATTAAGTAATAATATATGTAAGAAGTTGCAAATGTAGAAGAAATATTAATCGTTACGTCATTTTACCGATAATTTACATAATAGTTGAATAATTGTAAAGTATATAGTATGGCGAATAGTTGTAGGAAAATAAAATCTTCTTAGAACTAATATTTCTCTCTCTCTCTCACTTTCTCTCTCGCTCCCGAACGCCAGCACCAACTAATGAATCTAACCCGTGTATGAGATAACTGTACCAGAAGAGAATGCTTTGTTTAACTTCACATCATGTAATATAAATGAATAATTCCATATAATAAATCGATAGCGACCTTATTTCAAGCGTGTCTGTGATTTTTTTTACTTGTTTAATTTGCTTATACTTCTTGTTTAGTTTTAGTATATAAATATCTGCATTATAATTGACTGTTTTTTTATATTTAATAAACATAAAGAGATTTGATTTTCTGAAAGATGGTTGAAATATCAGCTACCTTTGTATTCTTTTTAATTAAGATGTTAAAATTTTATGTTTTTGATTCCAATACCTACGATCTTAATCATACTGTCTTGGCTATTCGGATTTATATTAAATACTAGGGTCTCACCTGGGTAAAATAGTAATGAATATGAATGTGGAAGGATGGAAAAGTAGAGGAAGGCCAAAGTAAGTGTGGATGGAGTGTGTGTAAGAAATGATATGAAAGAAAAAGGAGTGAATGAAGAGATGACGGCTGATAGGGACGTATGGGAAGAAAAAAACATACTGCGCCGACCCCAAGTGAGTTGGGAAAAGGCAGGAGCATGAAATGATGACTAGGGTCTCACCCGGGCTACGAACGGGTATCTAGAAATCTCTAATTTAAAAATATAGGTATAGTAAATAGCCTATGCCACTGATAATTAAAACATACACAGATAACGTAGGTACTGGTGAATGAACGTCTGAAAATCGGTTGAGTAGTTTTTGAATTAATCTATAATAAACAAAAAAATCTATTTTATCTTTTCATATAACATAGTATAAACATTAGAATTGTTGGGTCAGTATTTTGTAGTGTAAAGTTCATAATTAATTTATATATGTAAATAATTAAAACTTTTTTTTTTTAATATAAATATTACTTTTTATTCAACTGTTCTGATTTCGCAAGTAAACAACGTTGCGATCAACATAATTCGAGCGGCGTACCTACATATATATACCTAATTATGAATAATTTTTTCAACGATTTTATTTTCATTGAAGTTTTCAAAATTACGAAATAAATAATCATGTGACACTTTGGTATTTCTTCATATTTTTTTTAGAGTAATAAATGAAGAGAATTAAATGTTATTTTGAGGTCGAACGAGTGGCGTAATAAGATTGTCCTCGGCGTAAGTGAATAGAACCAGGACCGAACTGGTTCCTACAATGGGTATGCACCACCGAGTAAGGACTTGACACCACTTGTTAGTAAGAATGTTTCTGAAAGACATACACACGTAATAAATATTCTTTCATTTATTATTTATTTAGTACAATAAAAGCTAAAACAAGATTAGACCTGCCTCTTTTAGCACCGTACCGCCATTACGATTCTTTTAGTCAGCACAACTCCTGTACTATTTTCTAGTCAATCCTATAACTCGGTTACAAAAATAAAAGCTTGTTATTATTGTAATAATTATCTAATTAAATTTAAAAATTAGACTTGTGAAACTATACTTCTCAAATAATACCTACTTTATATTTGTGAAAATAATATTACGTTTTAAAAGGTTAGTTAAGTAAAAAAAATTAAGTATAAGGTGATTATCGGTAACATTTTCAATTTTGTTTTGTGATATGTTCCTTATCAAAGGATTTCGACCAGTTTTACATTAATCATTGATGGTTTTTTTTTTGCTATATACTTTATGATATCCATCCATCTGCTTTGCGACCCCAATTTTCCAAACGAAATAAAAACGATAGAATGGGATGAAAATCCAAGTACCATCCGTTTTTATGATTTATGTTTACTGACACAAATCATAAAAGCCTACAAAAACGTTACGTGAACGATAGTTGTCGATGTCTGGAATTAACCCACATCTCTGTGCTTCCACTAACATTATTATGACTACGATTTGTATAGTTTTTTATATGACAAAAAAAATTATATATATTATATTTATTTGAAAAAAAGAACCAGATCGAGTTTCTTGCCTGCGCTCTTCTCGACTGGGTTGTTTCCGAACCGGTGGTAGTGTTTTAGACGTTCATAAGCGCCTTCTTAGGGCCTAAATTGAATAAATCAATTTTGATTTTGATTGATAAAATTCGGTTATAGATTGTCACTGTAATATTCATTCGCGGTAACATTTTTAATATAATTTATTTATTATGTCGCGCTTTTAACGTATTAACAAATCACGACACAACTTCGCTTTCTGATTGTCACCAAAATTGTCGACATTCTTGTAGAAGGAATATTACAAATACGTGGAATGTGCGATATGTATTAGCAGATAATGTCATTATTTATTTCACAATGTATGTACTTACGTTACGTTATTTATGATTTAAACCGACCTAAATAAGGATTATGTATTTATTCATATGATATAAATTCTGTTGATAAATTTTAACAATATTTCTTCATTACAAGGTCGCAATTCCGATGTAATATGTAATCATGTCTTAATGTAAGCAATAGTGGCTGTTATTAGACTATATTATATAATCGTTATACATAAATATTTATTTCTATCCTTAATTGTTTTTTGTATATTATTAAAGGTATTTGGGTTAGTGCCCTAATAAACTGATAACCACTGAACCGTTTTACAGCTTAATTTTTTTGAAATCATAGATTGTATCCTCTTGTTACCATAAATATTTGGCAAAAATAAAAACCATATAATTAAATAGTAATTTTATAATTCAAGCGAGCGAAGCCGTAGGCATAGCTATTACAATAATAATCAAGTAAAAGTCAAATACTTATTCAATATAATACGAAGAATTTACATTCAAACGATTTAAGACAAAAGGTTTCTTTGTGGTCTTTATGCTCTTTGTGAATGAAACTAGAGATTTTGAAATATAAATAATTATTTGGATTTCAAATCTTAGACAGAGTTAGATTAAAAATTTCAAGTACCTAAAAGGATTTCACTAAATCTTTACTAAAAAGTAATATATTTATATTTCTGATGAAAAGGGGGTAAAACAAAAAATAACATTCTAAAAAGTAGAATCCACTGAGCAACTTTGTATTATATATACATACATATATATCATATTTCTTATTCATGAAATAATTATATACGAAATTTGACTTTGATATTTAACAGCCATAAAGATTTCACATTTAGGAAAAATATATATTTAAAAAAATAATTATAATTAATTAATTAACTACAAAGTAGGTAATTGGAACACGGACAATTTATTATTACATAGTTTTTAATTCATCACTGAGAGAGTATTATTTGTTAGTTTACAGATCTGTGAATAAATAATAATTTTCGACAGAGTTTAATTTATTTTATATGGCGTTTGGTTCATCTCTAATAATTGCGTGCGATGAGCGTTATAAATGATTTATTTTTTGGTTGGAAATACTGATACTGCATTTTTTAAATGAGAGTAAACTCAGATGGAGTTTTATGTTAAGTAATTAAACTATAGCTTGTGGTGCATTTTCTTATAAATAATTAACGCGCGGCTAGCTACCAACCTCGCGTTTGGCGAACTATACCATCCCTAAACACCTATAAGTGTGTTCCGATTTAGCCTATTTCACCTTCCGGGAACATATCGTCTTTTAACATCAAGCGAGGAACTATGAGATAACTATGCGGACACGGACCTAGTTCTGCTTGGCTTGTTACGACCGTTTATAAAAAAAAATCAAGTAATAATTATGTAATTAATTAATTCATAATAACAAAAAAATTTAATAGAAGTAGATTTAAGCTCACATATGCGAAAGATTACTAACTGCATAGCTGCATATTTGCTATTATAGGCAATTTTTTCCGACGCAAGTCGATTTAAATCTACAATATAAAAAAAGGCGCGGACCCAGAGTCTGCAGATAGTTTAATTTCAATAATAAAAAAAAAAAAAAAAAAAAAAAAAAAAAAACATCAAGCGAGGTAACGTAAAAAAAAAATCACGATTTATTACGTTGTTATAATTATAGCAACATTTATCGCGTGCTAAATAAATATCGCTATAATTCTCGTCTTTAGTTGAAGTCGATCAATGCTTGAACACTTGTCTCAAAGGCGGTTGTTGTGAGACCATTCGCCCGACGCCCTGTCAGGTTGGTTGGTTATTGCGCTCTAGTCGAGACCCTGTGCGACGCGACGAGACGAGGCGAGGCGACATTCCGCCCGCAATGAAATCGAGAGTCCCTACGCAATATTAACGAGTGGGCTCACCGGAATCTCTTACAGCGTTGGCGACCGATCACACCGCCATTTGTATTTCCGATCGCTACATCAATTAAAATGCACGGGGAATCGATGTATAACTTCGCATGGGCACGTGCACACTCGTTCGATCATACTTCTCTATTTTTAAGTTCTATCTTCTCGAAAATTGAATCCTCTTTAAGTTCTTATATTGAGACACCTGAATTCCGAACTTTTATTGAAGTGAAAACTTCTTTAGCGGTTTTGAGCGATTCTTGGTAGGAGAACAAACTTATAGATTCGCGTTACCAATATTATGACGAGAGCCGTAAACATGATATAGTATGTCAAGTATAAGATGTCGTTTAATTAATACAATGTATACTTACCAGTCTGTCTTATGTTTTGATTATGAATAAACTTTTATGAAAAATGTGCATAATTATTTCTCGGAGCCCCTATACATGTAAAAACCAGATAAATGTTAGGTTACGTTATTCAGCGACGCGGTGCTTAGGCGACGCGGTGCTTGCGGCGACGCGGTGCTTGCGGTGACGCGGTGCTTGCGGCGACGCGGTGCTTGCGAAAGCCACCCCGTGTCGCCCCCATCCCAAATGCAGCGGACGGACCCGGGGGGTTTTAGTGGGTATTTCCGGGCGACTCTCGCCCGGGTGAGTCCCACACTGCACGGATCTCGTCACTCCGTGCCCCTTATCTAGTGTACTGGGGGACTTTGATCCCCTAAGTACAATAGATAAGGGTAGTGCGTAAATGCATTTCCCCCAAAAAAAAAAAAGGAAAAAAAAAAAAAAAAAAAAAAAAAGGTTACGTTATTCATTTCAATTAAGAATTATGATATTTAGACATTAAAAAACCGTTTTTCCAAACTTTCGACTTTTCACTTGCGTCGGCAATCCTCATATTATCTGTCTAGTTTTTTTTAATGTTGTCACGAAATGCTCGATCAATAAAATTTAAATTTGTTAAAATTGTTATTTAACTTTGTAAGGTAAAATAATTCTCTTATTTGTATATTTTTTTAAAATATATATGTAAGAATTCAACTATCTATTTAACATTTTCCTTAATACAACTAAGTTTGTTGCATAAGTTACTGTCATACACTTTAGGTTAAGGTTTTCACATAAAATCGCTTATAGTACTTAGAATGTTGACATATATAAGACATAATTACACATATGTTTACCAAACCATTACATGGTCAATTAGTAGTTACACATAACATTCAATAATATTATTTCAATTGTATAATTATTTCATTGCAATGCATTTTTCAACATAATCGGTTATTACAATCAACACAATGGACGTGTGGTGGTCAGTTCGTTTATTTATATACCTTACGTAAATTTGTTTCCAACAATCGTTTCATGAATGAGGTATTATTTAACTTCGTAACGTTAAAAAAACCAACGTTAGTTTTAGTTCACGGCCCACATATTTAACTCTGGCTATAAATCTCAGGTACGTGTGTGTGTGTGTGTGGCTATCGAAATAAATACTGTTTCATTCATACACGAACGAAATTCCGTATGAAACGGTTTTTTTGTGATCGTTAGTTAGTTAGACCAATGGTTTAATCTATACTAAAACATAAAATTGAAGTATCTGTTTGTAATGTCGAAATTATTTATTTTTTACTAAATAATAATAATAAAAAATAATGTATATACGATACCCATAACAAAAAAACAATTTTTAAAATTTTCGTCTGTCTGTTTGTATTGGTTAAACTCCTGAATCATGATGATAGCTGAAGTCACGCCGGGTTAGGATACTTTTAGTTTTCGAAAATAATTGGGGTTCCGCGTAAAATGAATATAAATTTGAATAAAATCCGATTCAATGCACAGGTTAACGGGCAAGTAATATAATCTATGAGAAATATTTTTATTATATCTTTTTACAAAAAAAAAATTGGGAAAAAAATAATTAGGGATCCGTATATAAAAATTAAAACGCAGTGAAGAACACAGCTGGTTTCAAAATATGAATATTACATTATTCAACATAATATTTTTAACGAACGCTATAAATACGTAATACTATAATCTACTAAATATCGTGCAATGTTGAACTACAAAATAAACATTATAATGCAATCGCTCGACTTAACTGGGTTCTTTGATATGTAAGAATTTGGCACTTTCAAGCATCTCGATAAGATGAAATTTAAATTTCAAATATTTTTATTCAAATTATGTCATCGACGCAACTGTTAATTCAAATATGAAATAAATGTATAAACGGAATATAAACATGTATTTTGAATATAAGTGACTGATAATGTTATGCATGTAATTAGTTGGGAGAAATAACACTTAAGAATATTATTTTCATAAATGAATTCCAACGAGATGTCGTTGTATCTACATAAATTATACTTGTAAATTAATGTTCATCGTATTCTCAAAATATGCTTTTTTCCGTAAAGATAAAAAAAAAAAACTAGTAGAATAAGAAAGAAAAACAGAAAAGAGGGTCTGAAAACGCTTTGTAATTTCAAAAACATAACAGTAACAAACCATGGTGTTACAGCAGTCCATAGAAGAACCATTACCATCTTGTGGTGGACCATCTGCCTGTTTTCTTTCATGTGACTTAAAAAATTAGTACTTGATAGATTTGCGAATTTCTTATTTTTAAAATTCAATTATTTGATCAACAATAACTGTATGTTTTGTATAATTACTAAAAATAAACAAGCCTTTGTATAATTGCACTAGACATAAAGTTTTTCAACTGAAATAAATTGAGGCGGCATCCATTGCTTCGGATAATTGAATAGGGGTAGAGAAAAAATTTAAATTGATCCCCAATTAATAGATCCGGTCGATCCGCTCTTCTGCTTTGGCAATCAGTATACTATAATTTGGCATCGAGCATGCGAACACTCAATTGTATCCATTTATTGGAAATTGCTTTTGCGACTTGCACACGTCGTTTTGTATATCGAGTAATGCAAATTAAAAAGATTACGGACCACTTTACGTACCGATGGTGCCTTTGATTAAATTCATTTAAATACTTTAAAAAAAAATTCTTTAAATATTCATAAAAGAAATCTTTCGACATGCAAATTTTTCGCAAAAGTTAATTTTATAATTAAAGTGTATATGTGAAATAAAGTTATGAAGGAATTACGGTTAACAGTTGATACTGGTTTTTAGGTGTGTACACAATTTGTGTACTGTTTCGTAGTTCTTTTTTCTTAATATATTAAATCTACTTTCTTTATATTGACCAAGATCATCAGTACCCAGCTGAAATCCAACGCTATCGCTATTTTAGCTGCTCTTCGGATGCCCTTTTTGTTCTTGGATGCAGTATATTCTTGTTTGGCAATGCTTTTGGCAATAACAAGTTTTTGTAATACTATATTTGTTTAGTTATATTCATGTCTCTGCAGTTACGTTGAATAGTGAATACATGTTTGTTTCTTTCTGCCTTTCTAGTTTTAATGTAAGATTAGCTGAAACTTTGAATTCTTAGCTATTACGTTAACAATTAGGTATACGGATGATAGTGATTTTACTCTCCAGTATATAAGTAGGTAAAAAAGTATGTATCAAACTTGGAAAAGTAATTATAGAGATTAAACTATTAAATGATTTTAGTGATGCAATTTTAGTTATTATTATTATAGTTACAAAATATTTGAATCCTTGATAGACTTTGTATAATATTCTTTGCAAATGTAAAGATGTGCGCTATGATGAAGTATCAATTGCTTTTTCTCCGCGTGATCCATTCATTACATCTGATTCTATACAATATTTGAAGATTTATTACGTACATCATTAGTGATTTACAAAAAAGAAATTTTGTCAGTTAGTAGGAAACTTACAAGAATGTTTATTAAGGCATTAGAAATATATCTGCAATTGTTAATCTATTGTTATTTTAAAACCTTTAATAATTATTATCTTCGTATCTGTTTAAATTTGATTTGTCGAAAACATACATATACGTTGTAATCTAATTTGACGGACCTTATTTATCGGATTTCGTTTTTAATCTTGTTTCGGAGGCACGTAACCCACTTTAGACAATCGTTGTCATTTCGCACGTGAAACGATTTTAGAAATAGTAATTACGAATAAAAAAAAGTTTCATTGTTTTTATTATTACTAGTATTCGAAATTTGATCATAACAATCATTATTGAAAAAGATTTTTTTTATTCATACTAACACTAGAGATCGTCAAGAAAAAACAACGGTTGATAAAAAGGGGAAAAATACACTGAACTGTTCTGTATTTGTAGATCTAGGTCTTATTTAATTTCATATTATATTACTTCGATTTATAGGATTGATGTAGTCGATAGTGTTTCTCAAGAATTATTAGCGAATAATACTATCTTATGTTTTTCAAATTTTCTTTCCCTAATTTATGTAATAATAACACAAAACACTTGTAAGTATTAGAATTGATTACTTAATTACTCGTACTTCATGAGTTACATTACAAAATAATAAAACTTGAAATATATATTTAATGAATATTACCGATTTATGTAATAATTACTCAATGAAACGAAGCGCTTTAAGAGTAACCTCTCTATTTCAAGATTAAGTTACATATTTATAACTATATTTTTGGAAATAATGTTATTCTTGTAAAAATAATTGCGGCTAATTGCTACATCAGATAGAGCAAAGATGTATGCGGCGGCAGCGCAAATGGATCGCTACACACAAATGATTCATCCACTTTAATAGGTTGTATCAAATACTATGAATCATTTATTGTTATTCAAAGCATGCTAAAAGGACCAACGTGTTATGGCGTTTCTATAATATCTGTTTGAATAAATATTGTATATCGTGTTTTTTTCAACTCTGTAATCTTAAATTTGTCTTAGAAGTTTTTTTAAAAGAAATCTCATCTATTATAGTTAATGTCGAAGACAATACCTCGTTTATTATAATCAAATAATCTCTGTTAATGAAACTCACAATTTGATGTTGAAAAGGTAATTTTTCTTACCAAAAACCTTGTGAGATTTTTTAGTATTATTTTTTTTTTTTGGTTATAGCATTTCATGATCACAATATACCCATTTCTTTGGTGGAAGACTGTAACACGCTAAACCTAAAGTCAAGTAGAGCTGCCGGACTACACCTGTAGGTGATTTGCGGCAGACTTCCTCCATAAAGATTTTCATTTCAATGCTATGGCTTCGTTACTATATATTCGTTCTTCAAATAACTCAGGTTTATTGTAGGATCCAAACACACGTCTCTTAACCATCATAGCTATTTAGAAGAAATCCGTTTAAATTGTCTTCTGGACCTTGCGGATATATCAAATAACTATGCTAATCAAACTATTAAACAGAGATATTATTTTAAACTCCTAATACACACGTATGTATAGCATATCTGTAAGTTAATCCCAATGTTTCGATACATTTAAGAGTAATAAATAAATAAACAATACATAATAATAATGGAACGCACGAGGAAATTGAATAGGAAGTCGCGTGCTCGAAACATGTAGAAAGTGCAAGTCGGCATAAAATTTACAGCCCGTGGCCGTACCATAACAGTGTATACGTTAAATGTTAATTGAAATCAGCAATTACTTGAGCGCTTTCTACATCAGAAAACACCATGTAGTTTAACAACTTAACAAACACGCTATAGTAAGTTAATGTTAAATCGCATTAGATTGTCGTATCTTAGTTGAGAATGGCTCACGACCCGTAAAGTACTTCGGACGATGGCGCCGATAAAATATTTTCGGACTCGACCGCATCGGAACATTACAGCAAAGAGAGAGAGAGATTGCTTTTAAACGAAGCAACCCCTTTTTGTAACTAATAGATTTATGAAAATGCAATTTACAATTATTTTACTCTAGTTAACGTGTTAATTGTTTATATCGAAAACTTTTTAAGCAATACTTTATATTTTAGATGTAGATTTTATGATGGTTAGCAACTTTAGTTAATTAAGGCCCTGATAAGGCGCTTATGATCGTCAAAATACTACCACCGGTTCGGAAAACAGCCCAGTCATTTAGAAGAACCGTCATGAAACTCAACCTGGTTTTTTTAGAACTTTACAGTTACAAAGTTTATTAATAAATGCACAGAGAAGGGTGTCATTTCCAGACATAGTTCACATAACCTTTGCAAATTAAAACTTGCTTGACATGTTTGTCTGAACTTATTGTACGGTAAATCGATAATGTGCTTTGGAACTTTATTCTAAAACGTAACACTATTATACCTAAAAAATTCTTATTAGTTTTACTAATTCTCAAACATGGAACTGTTATTTTATATTTGTTCATTGGATTACTTTGACTAAACCGAAAACGTTTGAGTTGAAAAACGAAACACGACTCTAGAATTCCCATAACGTATTAAATATAAACTCAACATCCAGACTGGCAGGTATATAATTAAAAGTCGACTAACTGGAAAAGATTCTATTACTGGGATGTGGTTAGATTCCGATCCGCGAAGGGCAAGCGATTAGTCTGACGGCATCTTTTAATCGTTTCACAAATAACATTTTGATATAAAAAGCAGAGGCTTTTTACTTCAAATAACAGGTAGAAATATACTTACGTTTAAAATATTAAACAACAATTTAGTCCATTTCTAAAAGTAATTTCGGAAGCGAGTACAAACTTACGTTAAGTTGTAGGGTAATTTGATATAGAAATGTAATTTTTGTACAGTGAAATCATAAAAAGTGGACCAAATTTTATGTCAAGTGCAAAGATGAAACCACTTTTAAACAGATAGTAGAAGCAGTTGTAACATATGTTGCAAGTATAAAGAAGTAACTGAACGTAAATTTTAAATACGTAACTCGTTCAAGTCGAATTATCCTGAGGCTCTAGTTGCAATTAATGTAAAAACAACCAAAGGATAGCTGATAAGAATTAGGAAATTTTTGGTTTAAAATAGTCTTCTATTGTTATCACTTGATAAGTGATAGATAACCCTATTTGAAAAATCATGAGAGTAGACAATCAATTACATGATTACGTATACATTTTTTCAAATACATTCAAATAGCAAATACGTTCTGATCATATAAAAAATAATAGATACACTCGATATGGAATCATATAAACAAAAACTGAAGTACGCCCAACAAAGAGGTGTTTGTGACGATTAATTCTGAGTGAACAAACTACAACAAAAAGTTTTAGTCACGCCTGCAAAAAAAAAACCCGCTTCAAATTTAACGGTCACAAAATTTACGTAAAAAAAAAATACGTCGTTTCCGGTCGGTTTGTTGATGAAGTCGCGTGCGCGCAGACCCCGGGAGATGCGGTATGCGCTTGCGCAATCGCACTCGGAAACGACCGCAAGTCGAGAACTGGATATAATGTAGTATTGTCATTACAATCATTGTATATAAAATAATGATCATTCTCTTTCTCGTTATCTCTTTTAATTTGTGAGAGACTACAGAGTTTATTAAACGTCTAATTTCTTAAATTACACATTAGATAAACGTCAAGATGAAACTCATAAAGTTACATAATTCAAACAGATAACAATAGAGTGTTAACAGGTTTCACTCTGACGTGAACCTAAAATAGATTGATTCTCGCTAATAATTAATTATAGAAGACTTGGCATCTGCGTTGCATTTTCAAATGAAACTGAAAGGCACTTTTGTGATTCTGTTTTTACCTTTTTGTTTTTGACGGGGGGAATGCATTTACACACTACCCTTATCTATTGTATTTGTGGGATCAGAGTCCCTCAAATACAATAGATAAGGGGGCACGGAGTGACGAGCTCCAGTGTGGGACTCACCCGGGCGTGAAGCGCCCGGAAATACCCACTAAAACCCCCCGGAGCCGTCCGCTGCATTGGAATGGGGGCGATACGGGGTTGCCAGGCATGTCGCCGCCTCGCCCCCTGATTCTGTTCTTACCTAACGAAACTGAAACTGCGATTCATTACTTATAAAATCTCCTGTAATATCACTTATGTCCTTGATTCTAAAATAAATTTTATCATGTCGATTGGAATTCCTTTACTTGGATAATTTAATTAAAGTACTCGATATTTAACATATAACATTCCGATCCCAAACGTTGCCTATACAAGATGCTGTCCGGAATTCATTTCCCCTTTTACAGCACGACGACATAATTCCACATCATCGCCGGCACTTTCATTTCCGAATACGATTCCAAGAGTCATATATAATTGAACCGGTAGATAAATGCATTTTTATTTCCTCATTATTTACGTAATCGTACCATGAGAACGGTAATTCTTTTTAATGATATGTGAGAATCTTATTCAAAGTTGAATTTGTTATTTAAGAAAATTTTAACAATGCGCTGCCTAATTTTTGTTTTTGTTTATTGACTTTACTGATAATAGTGTAAAGACAAAGAAAGACTTGTGAGGATTGAGACTTTGAAAATAAACACCGTCCTTTGATCTGTTGTTATGATATTCGGAAGCCATTATGTTGCTAATTATCTTTTTAAAATGACTTATTATCTTAAATGTGTTTACGTAAGAAAACAAAACAAAAATGTCGGTGTGATTCCCAAAGGGGTCACAGTTAGTGGACACTTTAAAACATTTTTGGAATGGTATGCTGTCGGTGTACATTTTTAGCTTGGCGCCTGGTCGGTATTCGTCTTTTTCCGTCGCTGTATCGAACGGAGTGGGTGAAGCCAGTTAATTTGTTATACCCACTGTGCGAATGTGGGTTAACATCAACTTAAAATAGATCGTCGCCGGTCGTCCGGTGTTTACAGCGAGCTTGGAATCTATGGCTCTTATAATTGGATATGGTATTTGTTTTATTTAGTGTAATTTATGTTAACCTTTTTGTTATATGTAGTAGCTTAAATTTAAAAAAAAAATCTACCAACTAAATTAATTCGAATTGTAATCCTATCTTCTAGACATAGAATCTAATATCAAAAATTTGATAACATCTAATGTCTGGTTGTAAGGCTTGTTTTAAGTTCATGCTGGAATAGTGCAAAGCTCTATATGTGACACAGAGTAGTTTCCTTACTTCGCAATAAGTCCTTAATTATTTAAACATAATTCTATGATAGCGACAAACTGGGATTCGTTTCTTTTATTTTTTGTATGACATTGTAACTTATTGGTTTCACGATTATGTTACTTTATTTTATTTAAAAAAAAACTTTTATGCGAGTGTAAAATAAATCATGATGATACATTTTGCTTATAAACATTTTGGAGACATTGTGTAAGGCAGTTATTAATCTCTCGTTAGTAGGACAGTAACAGTAATTTATGTATGTGAAATTCTAATCCTAAATGGTATTGTACCTACCACAAATACCATCTTTCTATCTCTCTCTCTCTTAAATCATATTTATAAAATTTAAATTACAAAGATACATTAGTTATTATTTTTTAATATTCAGGGTTGTGTGTTTGTAAAAAATCAATTATAAAAAAAATGTTTGTAGTGTCTTCGCATTTTTAACACGGTGCATAAACGTTCCAAGTATGATAAACTCACTTCCGCCACCATTAAAAATATCGAATACACGCTTTATATTCGGTTATGTAACGAGATATGTAGTTATAAAATAGGCATATATGCATGTCGACTGTTATATGTAAATCCCACTCCCACATTATGTAAGTCCCACTCCCAAAATTTGTTACGCAAACTACTTGTGTTTCCTTCATGATTTGCATGTCGCGTTAATCATTGATTACTTTTTCTTTTTAAATGAATGTTTGTTATTAATCTTATTTGTAACTTTTAAAAGTGTTTTTTTTTTTGTTATTCATGATTATTCTTAATCCTTTAAACATTAGATTATCTTATTATCATCGAAGATTAATTCTATCTTGTCGCTTATGTTACGGACGTTCCCATACAAGAAAAAGGTACGAGGTAATTGCTATATGAAGTTCTATTAAATACATTATTTCTTTTAATATACCTTTGTCGACCGTTAAATTTGGAGCTACTCGTGTTTTTTAATATATATTAATAAATAAAATTGAAGTGTCTATTTGTAATACCAAAAATACAATTTTTAAATTGTTTGTATGTATGTTTGTTTGTTCCGGGTAATCTCTGGAAAGGCTGGACCGATTTTGACGGGATTGTTTTTGGTAGATAGCTGAAGTTATTCTGCGTAACTTAGGATACTTATGATTTAAGTTTTGCATTTAAAAAAAACACAAAAAGACGATTAAATGGTCGCTTTACGGGCAAGTGTTTAAATTTATGAGAAATATTTTTATTTTATGGTAATACCAAAAAGAAAAATTAGGAAAATAGTTAGGGTTTCTTATAAAAAATTTAAACACTGAAGAATATATAAAACGCAGCTTCGGTCACACAGCTGGTTTTTAATTATAACAATTGGAATCAAAATTAAAGAGTCACGTTGTCTAATAAGACAGTTTGTTCAAGTTTTAAATGTTCCGGTCAACCGATGTGCGGTGAAGCGTGAACAAACAACAGCTGTTATAGCAGGTGGTCCTTGAATTATAGGGGAAAAGGGTTCACTATACACACATACGCATCCTTTACAGCTTAGAAACCTCTCAGTTATTCTACTTAATTTAACCGTTATTAATATTAACCTTATTTAGTTACAGTCATTTACAAAATTTTAATTATTTTAAATTTATTTAGTTGATTAGCTGTGCGAAGAAACTGATAATAAAATGAACGCTGATTTTAATTTTTATTTCTGAATAATATATAATTTTTATAATAAACAAAAGTTGTCATAAATAGATGAACTCAGTGTGTTCTCAACTCGTGTCTGGGGGGGTATACTAATTTTTGGAAATTCAAGTAGTTATTTTACTAAGATATATATGTTTGTTAATTGTACGCAAAATAAACCTTCGGTCTTTTTGTGTATCAATTCTTGTAATACTAGTATTAGAATTATCATTTTTTACATATATTTTTCGTAATAACATTTTGAATTTCGAATCCAGCTGTTTTTATGAAAAACATGGCGTCGCGTTGTCGACGCTAGAAATGTATTTTAAACTACAATAATTATAAAATCAGATATATGTTTAAAAATAAATATGTCTAGTTGTTTCTCTTATAACATTTCGATATCAAATAATCTGATAATAACGTATTATAATGCGTGAGTGTCATTGGATAAGGTTTTGTATATCAGTGACCGCATTGCAGACATTGTCGTACATACATAAATACGTGCGTGCGTCTACGTGTAAAGCGATCTAATTTGCCCTTCCTTTATTCCGCTGTCTAGGGCACATGGGCTAAACTTGGTATCTCGTAGGCAAGGTTATCCTCATCTAGAGTTAATATATTCATTAAAAAATAAAAATGGGTGCGTGTACGTTATGTACGCGCGTGAGAAGTTATACTTCTTTGGCATCATTAAAAAATAGTTTTTAATTGCATGCAAATAATTAATTACAATAAAATAATAGAAGAATTGGAAAAGGATAATCAACAAAGTTCATTTTAAATTTGAAATATTCAATTTAATAGCAAATATTAAAAATTAATATTATAATTTGATGTTCAATTTTAATTTTTATCACAAACTTTTTATTAAATTTATTTCTTTATTTTGTAAATATTAAATAACCAATAATAAGTATTTAACATTATTAATTTAATAATATTTAGTGTTAATTATATTAAATAAAAGTATTTTAATTTATATCAATAAATAATACATACGGATAGTTAACCTCAATTATATTGGAGCACTTGAAAAAGTATATAAGCACAATTTTTTTCACTAATATTCACAAATAGTAAGTGATATCAATCAAAATATTCAATTTAAATCACTACTGAATATAATTTATTAGCACATATATAATTCGCACTTGTATGAAACTAAAACACGTGTTGTGAATGTATCAACTAGAAACATGTTGATAAATATTATAAATATGAAAACAGTGATCAGAGGTGACGAGCGTACCAACATGCGCGACTAATATCGAGGTTCAATTTCTATTTTGTTGGTAGCTTTTTTTCGAGACTTAATGAGCGGTTAAGCAGACAGCTTCATACTGTTAATTTTGTGTCACAGATGCGCGCGCATCTTAAAATTTCACTCTCATCATTTTTTCATAACGCGCCTAAAGAAGTATAACTTCAAAAATTCTCTGCTAAACTATTAAACAATTTATCACAAATAAGTAAAAAATCAGCGAAATGATTAGTAATGATTATTACGTATATGTTACATACATTATACAAATAAATTTTTTCAGTTTTTTTGTAAATTTTCGTATTAAATAAAACTTGAATTAACCCTGGATTAAGAAAACTACAACAGCGTTTTATTATTTTCATAATCTCTTTCGTACGTGCAACTAAAATTAATTTTATACATTTAGTTTAAAACAATTTTTCATCACATTTTTTTAATGTATATATAAATGTTCTTTCTTAGTGAGAACAACTATTTTTGCACGTAAAATTGTCTTTCTGGACTGTTCTCTAATATTTATTTTCACAGTACCTTGTCGAGTACGTCCACATATGGTAACATAATTTACCCAGTTTCATTGGCAAGTAACGAGTTGATTCTTAACGCTGCCGAGACAGATGGCATCGTCGCCCACACGGCGCCACTGGCACGCGTCTCTTCGACGTTATTTTAACGCGTGGTCACAGTTATAGCGACGTGCGAATTTAAATGTAATTATTTATTTTTACTACTTCTATAGAAAAGGTGATATAAGGTGAGAATCGTCCTTATATATTTGCATTTTAAGCCGGTTTAAATGTGCGATCTTAATCTGTTTTTTATCTACTGGAATCAGAAATTTCAAGCCTAATTATCTCAAAGGGTCAGATCAGTCAGAAAAACAGATTTGTTTTTGGTTTAATCTCTTCAAGATTCGATAACGACAGTATGCAAGTTTTAATTTGCTAAGGTTATTACTGGGATCCACTCAGTGATTGCTTTGGATCGTAGAATATGTTTGTAAAATATTTATTTATCTGTAATTTTATAAACATTCAGTTACTTGTTTTCATTGTAAACTATTTAAAAGGGATGACGTTAATTCTACTAATTAATAACATCGTAACTTACCATCAGGTGAGATTGTAGTCAAAGCACTGAACCGATATAGTGAAAAAAAAAAAAATGAAATATGTTGTTACTTTCTCGATTAGTTGTAGAATTACAGATATATGTTTATATTTTTTTTTTATTAATTATAATAACCGCCAACATTCGCTCCATAAACTTGTAGGACGCGCGTGATTGAGGCCGTTTCTCAGGTGTAAGTATGGGTATTTCGATGGGTGTCACTTTAGCGGGCTTAGCTCACGACGCGCGTTCATTCCTACACGAGACACTTCGCTTAATAATAATTATAATTATGCTCTAACATATTATTATACGAGTTTTATCTGTATTAGAAATTGTTCTAAATAAGTTTTCTTTTAGAGTTTCGTTTAGTTCCATTAGAAACTGTTTTAACGGTTTATAAATATAAAAAAATGTGGTTAAAAGTTGTTGTATGAAATATTATGTGCATTTATTTAAAAGTGCTATTGAATCTGAAAATTAACACATTTACGGGTTTTAATTAATGTAAAAAAAAATGAAAACCGGTTTTTTCTAAAAATCACTTATAAGGCTCATCAATAGTTATTGAACAAAAATATACGGAAAACGGTGCGATTGATAAATATGGTTTTAACTGTTTTGCAGGCAATCTTTGTCTTTTTATATATATACTAGCGACACGCCTCAACTTCGCACGCGTTTATAAACATCTATAATTCAAAAAATAACCTATTTTACTCAATGATATTGTAGCTTTCTATATGTTTCAAAATTGATTAAGTAGTTTTTGAATGTATTAAATTAGAAAAATTATTAGTTAAAAAAGTCCTAATAACAACAACTTTGTGAAATAACGTTTTTTTTTGTTTTAAATAACTAAATGCTAAATACTGTTTATTTATGATTGCCGACAACAGCACGATATATAATAGACAACGGGGCTGAAGGTAATAAATCTGTCAAGCGGCCATTACGATGCGCCAGTAATCGTTTACGTATCAAGTGGAGGAAACATGAGAGAGGACGCGGATAATGCTAGATATTTACAACCATTCACGTGGATATTGTTGGGTCTCGGTATTGTTATTATTTTAAAGCGAAATTTTTTTTACCCTCGTTGTCATTTGAAACTTGATGAAACGAAATAGCGACATTGAAAAGAGATAAACTGATACATATATAGGATTTATCTTGCGAGAAAATGAGATAGAATACATTACACAGTGTTTCTTATGTCTACGGTCTCATCTACTTCGTAGCGTCGTCTCATCTTGTCTAATGAGAGAAAAAAATTAGTTTGTTGAATTTACATAAATCTACAGGAATACTTTGTTAAAGGGTTTACTTCTACCACGTGTAAAATGGCAGTAAGTTCGAACCCACATATCCAATTCTCTATCTGAGTTTTCGATGACGGAAAACATCGGGAGGAAACCATAGCGTGGTGGTAGGGCATTTTCTAATAACTCCCACCTAGGTAGCTACCACCCTCAAGTTTGAAAACCTGTCACCATACACCAACAGAAATTTCTAGAAATTCTCACAGTAGTCGAATTATAATTATGAAATCGTAAACAAAAATCGGTCATCGTAAACAGAAACCTATTTACTACTCTACGAAACAGCGCGGAAATGTACGAAATGTCTAATCTTAAAATCATTACGTGAAGTAATAATGTGGACAAACAATAATAATAATAATAACAAATGATAATCGCGTACTTATTTCAATTATTGAGCTGAGAGAGCAGTCCATTAAACAATGGAGGTGGATTCGCACCGTTGGTTTTATCACTGGAATTATATTTTAAGGTCATACTTACACGTTGTTCGGCGATTCTTTATCAACATACAAATGGCCCTCGATGACGAGACACTTTTCGTTCGTTAAGAATATTCAAGACAGATCCTCGAAAATTAATTGACTTTGACGAATCTATATTAAGATTCGTTTCCTTTGGAGAATTCATTAAATCAACCAATTATTTTCGTATCATCTTTTCAACGTTCCTTATTATATTTATGTTTTTTTTTAAACTGTAATTTTTTGTAATCCTGAAGATTTCATTAATATTGAATTTTAGTTAAGCACTACTTTAAATTAAAAAAAAAATAATTATATTTATAATTATTTTTTAAAATGATGCATATTATACGGTAAACGTTATATATTAAGCATTATGTTTTTTTTAACTATTTTGTATAGTAAAAATGGGAAAAGAAACAACTTATCAGTTATGGCCTGACTTTTCACATAAATCAATCTTTTAAATAGAACAGATTAATTTTTTACTTTAAAAAATATATATTTCTGTTTTCCAAAAGCGCCGTATAGTATTGATAAGTAAGTTATATTAACATACACTGAGAATAACAATTGAACCTTGATTAAGGATTCAAGCCAAATCGGCTAAACAATCAGTCTTCAATCGAGCAGCAAACATGGAGACATTAACCGGCAATATACAAATAATATATGACTACCGAAATCATAATGATGGGTTCGATAAACCATGACAAACAATGGATTCAATGTCACGATGTTGCTATACAAGAATTCTTCTTGGCTTCTTACAAGAAGTACATAGAAATACCGTACAATCCATAACTATATGCTTACTGTATTCATTACTGATCTTTTGTTATTTCTTAACAGTGTTTATACATTTAAATTATACTAATAAAATTGAAGTGTCTGTTTGTAATGTCGAAATATATATTTTTACTAAATAAATATGAATGTATGTACGGTACGATACCTATAACAAAAAACATAATCCTTCAAATTTTTGCCTGTCTGTCAAACAGACGTTTGTGCCAAGTAATCTCCGGAACGGCTGGAACGATTTTGACGGGACTTTTTTTTTGGCAGATAGCTAAAGTTACTTTGCGTAACTAAGGCTACTTTAATTTTTCGAAAATAATTAGGGTTTCGTATAAAAAAATAAAACTATATTACGCAGTGAAAAATATATGAAACGCGGACGATGGCTGCTAGTCAAGTCAATAAATGTTTATTAAAGGAATCGTTTTACGTCAACCCTAATCCAAAATATTTGTTTGACGTTTTGTCATATATTAGATTCAAATGACAACAATTGTATTGTAGCCATTCAATATTTAGTGTTAAACTTTTACTTCAATTCTGATGGTGGTCTGATAATATATTTCTAAGCAATTTACGTTCATTCATCAATCGATAGTTATTTATGTTCAATTTTTTTAAAATTGTGTAGGGCTGACCCTACGGCACTGATGCCTTAGTACTTTAGTATCTCACCGTATGTTAAGTGACAATGTGGTCCAGTATAGTAAACACACTAAGCCTAGAGATACTGGTTTTCAAATGAAGCTGGTATTTAGCGACAGATTTTCAAACTTGACTGGTGATTGCGCTACCCATCTGGGTATCTGGGCATTATTAGAAAATGCCCTACAACAATGCTACCGAAAGCTCGGGCTGATTTTGAAGTTGGCCAGGTGGGTTCGAACCCGCGTCCATTAACGTGAATCCGACCGCACTACTAACTGTGCCATCACTTGTTGACTAGACTATTTATATTCAGTTAATTTTAACGGGTTTTCACGCGTTACCTTTGCTTTTTTCTATCCCGACGTTTTGGCTGGGTTTCACCAACCGTGGTCACGGGCTGACTGGCGGTGCGCGGCGTCGCCTGCTGCGTTTTGATGAACTACCCACGTTTGGTCTTTATATTTATTATAGTCACAACACACAACACTAACAGTGTCCATCGACGATACCTGTGACATAGAAAAAAGCAAAGGTAACGCGTGAAAACCCGTTAAAATTAACTGAATTTAAATATGGAACGCGAAAACTTAAAAAAAAAAAATTACATAGACTATTATTTATCATCTTATGAATTGTTATAGATCTTATGTAGTCTCACCATAGTACAACAGATAGAATATCATCAGGCCGCTGTTTCTCAAAAGTCTTGTTGGACTGAATATAATTATGTTACAGCTGACGATGAAGAAGAGAGGAAATCTGACGTAAGGGAAACGGTTTCTTTTAATTAATTATAATTTAACTTAAAATATATATATATTTTTCAGTATTTGTTTTCACATATCGATTTAAATTATTCTATAGCGCTAATTAGTCTGACCTACTCATGAAGACTTAAATCAATGGCTTCTCTACATGTATATACTGTTATAGGTATGAGTAATTCGATTTACTTTGATTTTGTCTCTAGAATATATAATCTAAAAAAGTTTTTAATCTTTTTTATTTATACACTGTTTTGCAGTAATAATACAGATAAAAGTAATACTACATATACTTGGACAAACATTAGGTTATTCCTATCAATTCCAAACTAAACAAAGCAAAAGGTATTAAATATTCATAATGTTATATTTTGTTTTCCTCTTTGTTTTACATTTTTTTTGAGTTTATCCGCACTTATTTGGTTTGAAAATGTGACAAATTTAATAGAAGAGACTTGGAGAATAGAAATTTCAAAGTTTAAAATTAATTTCTACTACCAATAATCATCTTTAAAAATCTTTCCCGCTATTTGTGACTTTGAAGGTATGACTTTTATTATCCATAAAAAAAAACAAATCGAAAATTCCTAGTTTATTTTATATATATTCACTCAAACTTGTCGCTTACGAGCAGCGATAATATGTCGAAATAACACATTTTCAACGGTTCTACTTTTCCGTCATAGAAAATTTCTCTTTTCAACGAGGAAATTTGATGTCTCGACAGATAATGCGTAATTTTCTCTGGTTATCAAATTCTTATAGCATAAACCAGTTGATTTATTATTATGTCTGAAATCATAACAATCCATTTTAGATATATCAACGTTCAAGGATACTTTAACCTTGTAAAATGTATAATAATAAATCTTTAATGTTATATTTAATGAAATGCAAGAGGAAGTATAGTATCATTTTGCACATGTAAGTCACGAATTTTCCGTAAGAATTATCTTTGTCCAGCGTACGAGGCTTTATAGGTACATGGAGTAATTTGATGCCCAACTCCGAGGCATTTCCAAGGATTTGCGTTCGTATGCGAATTGCGAAACCAACCACGAAATATCTGATTCAGGAAAACTAGTCTTTTTTCCCTTTTATCAATGTCAGTTGCTATTAATTTCATTCATTAATATATTAATAGAGTAACGTATAGTTAATTATTATTTTATACATAGAGTCCCCAATAAAAGTAATTTATATATCATGAACATACAAGTTATATTTAGATTATAAAGCGTCTGTAAACGACATTAATATCACAATATGATTAGCGTTATAAAAATCCTATAGTTAGTAAATCGCTTCAAGATGTCCTTTTAAAATTAAATTGAGTAACTGTGTGGCTTTCATCGCATAAATGTAAATTTTATTAGTACTCATTGCTGATTTTCGAATTTTAACATACACTAAGAGTACATATGCGAAACTGTGAGGATAAAAACTCTTTACCATTTGAATTGCAAATGTATTTAATGGATATTAAAATAAATTTAAATGTTGAAACGTTCACATCACACGTTAGATTGAGAATGATAAAATGAAGTTAAGAATATAATTTAAAAATTAACACTCGCACAATGTTACGATACTTTTGAGTTTATCTTCTCTTTTTATTAAGCGGGGTTCGATAAATGTACGTAGTTGCAGTAAATGTATGTTGGATCTGTATGAGATTTGAAATAGTCCTTAGATATTTTGTGAAAAGAGTTTTATGCTTTTTGATTAATCATTATATTTGATTATTAAATGACTGTGTATTGACCTCTTTAACATTATTTATTATTATCTATAGCAATTTTAGAAATGTAACATGTGTATGAATAGAAATGTACCTACGTATTAAAAATATCAACACTAATACATTGTTTTAAAACATCAAAGTCGGTATGTACAACGAACGACGCACTAGCTCTTTCTTATCTGCCCCTTTCTACAAAGCAGAGCTGATATTTTGTATACACTTTCATAGCTTAGATCGAGATAACAAGCAAGCGGCATGACCAACGGATGGATGGCCACGTCAAGCCGTGTATATTACATAAAACGTGAAAGTATTATGTCGTTCAATCGGGAAGATCGAACTTTTAATACTCATTTCATCTTAACAAAGACTTTCTCAATCCGTCGGTTTAATAATGTGAAAGAATTGAAAATAAAGTCTCGGTGCGCGCGCATGATGGAGCAAAAATCGAGGCTGTACCAAAAAAAAAAATATTGGTGCGCGATTCGAAACACAAATCCTCCCGTGAAACAAGATAATTACAAAAAGTAGGCTGTGGAATTTGGTTGCTTCAAGGAAAGTACGAATTGCATGCAAATATTTGATTATGGAAATTATTAATAATAAAATGAATGAAATCGAATGAAATTATTCATTATCATTTGTTTAGAGAATGTTCATGAGAAATTGTTAAACTTCATTGGGAAAAACGCTTCAATAGTTTTAATTGGTCACCCGGAACAATTTGGAGAAAATTTTTCAATGCTCGTGACAGTATATGGTTTTTACAGAAATAAAGATTGGAATAGTTAGTTAGTTTCCCAGACAGTTAAGGAAAAATTGTAAATGCTTTTTATATGATTATATAAACTCACATTTCGAATTATTGATTTGTTTAATTCTTTTTATTTGTTTGTTATGGTTTTATAAATGTTCTTTGCAAAAAAACTAAGAAAATTAAAATTTTGACAGAATCTATGGGATTTTCGTGTTTTTTATCATGTCGCAATCTCTATGCTTATTTTTTTTTAAATTCTTATTTTGTATTCACGTTCTTTACGTTACGTTTTCTTTCAAATATGTGTGTTATTTGCATACGTAGTTGAACCTTATTAATTACCTATTATGGGTAAAATTTTTGGAGGGAAATTTAGAAACAATGTATACATACATAATATTCCTATATATAATATTTTAAAAGAAAATTGTATAAGTGCATAAATTATTTTAACCGTAAGAAAGTATCTGCACGCACGTCATAACTTAATGACGCTCTGATCTCGTTATGTAAGTTGAGAAAATGTTAAAAAAAAGGGCGCGGTTACTTAAAACTGGAAAGTAAACACGTAAACATAATCATTTGGCCTTTACATCCGTTAAAGACGACTTAAACAGTATTATGGAATGCACTTTTGTGTGTTTGTTGTATTTTCGTCACTGTGTGGAACAATTCATGATCGACAGCCTCGCCTACAGGATCGGCAAATGAATTTTGGAAGTGTCTGATTGAGTTTCTTATTATCGTTTGGTTTCTTTTTTTTTTCAAAAGTGAAACCTAACCACCATGAATAATGATTACAACTTACACCTTTATTTTTTTTGACGGGGGGAAATGCATTTACGCACTACCCTTATCTATTGTATTTAAGGGATCGGAGTCCCCCCAATACAATAGATAAGGGGGCACGGAGTGACGAGCTCCGTGCCAGTGTGGGACTCACCCGGGCGAGAGTCGCCCGGAAATACCCACTAAAACCCCCCGGGGCCGTCCGCTGCATTTGGGATGGGGGCGACACGGGGTGGCTTTCGCAAGCACCGCGTCGCCCCCTGCAGCAAACCCACCAGGCCGCGTCAGTGCAATGGCCCGGTAGGGATGGAGGAGAATTTACAACATACACCTGGTTGGTCGGGATGTCAACGCGACCTCTTTTATAGTAAAATCGCGCTGGCGTCCCTACCCGCCTGCTGTGTGTCGAAACCATTACGCATTCTTCACGTATACATACATTCTCGATAAAGGTCCGTTCAAGTATTATGTAAACAAAATTTGGGACACTTTTTACTACTTTGTCAGTAATAGTAACCAAATGCCTTGAAATATATCTGTTATTTAATAAAAACCATAAACAGATTTTTATTACATGTAAGGATTTGCAGATATTCCAATATTTATTATGATCAGTTATATAGATATCATAAAACTACAGCTCATTTTTACAGCACCCCTTAATAAAACTTTGATTATGCTTTACTAGCATTTGCCGGTAACTTCGTCCGCGTTGATTTTATTATTGAGTACAGAGAGAAACAGTTTTATCGACAATCTATCGTAGGATATACAATTTTTAAGGATTACAATTCTATGATAGTATTGGCGATCAGTGGACAAAACTTTCGGCCGCCAATTAGTATTTTATAGTTATATTAATATTATTCGATATTATATATATATATTCGATAGTTCGAAGAATGGCTCGCGAAGCGATTGAAATTAAAAAACATCCAAATTTCAATCGCGAGGATGGGTATAGGCTTTCCTCAGCGTGGAATCCGGTGCTAGAAAATCTAAAGGTTCGTGATTTATCTTCACAGGCATCGTTGATGGATACTGTTAGTGTTGTGTGTTGTGACTATAATAAATATAAAGACCAAACGGGGGTAGTTCATCAAAATATCCCCTCAACGCAGCAGGCGACGCCGCGCACCGCCAGTCAGCCCGTGACTACGGTTGGTGAAACCCAGCCGAAACGTCGGGATAGGAAAAGAAAAACCAAAGGTAAAGCGTAAAAACCCGTTAAAATTAACTGATTTTAAATATGGAAAGCGAAAACTTAAAAAAAAAAAATTACAATTCTATGATACATTATTTTGATGTATCTACGTACGTAACTCATAAAAATTGATTTTAACGGCGGCTTGTTCTCAAAATATTAATTTGTCCTATGATTAGGATTTATTATATACGTAAAATATTACTTGTATAATTATCTAGCCGAGGGTGGATGACAACACCAAAATCCGCTGCTTGGTTAAGGAAGACTTAGCAGATAAACAGGCGGACAGCGTACTTTGCTTTTTACTATGATTGAAATAACCTCTAATAGCGGCTAACTTATTACAAATTATGAAACCGTATAAAATACTTTCTTTATTTACCGGTAGGTTTATTTATATACATCGCTGTGCATATCGTATACTCTTATCCGCTATAATGTTTATGAAGTCTTTCTAGCATGAGGTAGTATCATTAGATTAGAACGTCTTTCAATTTTATCTAATATCTACTGAAGTTTATTCACCTTATAATCCGTGACAGATGAATGTTTATATTAGTGATGTGCTACAACTTGAATTGGTTATCGGTTTTTATTTTTTTTTAGTATAATTAAAATATATTTGATATTTCGTTTGTACTAGAGCCGGATTGCTATTTGTATTGGTGCAATGTCTTTCATATGACTAGTTTTATCATTATCCTAACATAAAAAAACTGACGTATCTCTATTAATTGGGTTATAAATCGAATAATCATTGAATCGATTTACGCAGAGCTAGTCACCTTATTGCGGCTGAGTGCCCTCAGCACTCGCCCCCAAAGTTCGGTGAAGCTGTAAAGGCCCTTCCGGTCAACAGCGTTAGCTAGGTTCGAAAAAAAAAAATCGATTTACGTTGTTTATTTATTTTTTTTAATCATTGTGACGTTTTCGCTGAGAATTAGTTTAAGTAAGTGTTCTAATAACAGTTTTAGAATATTATATTATATAATATGATACTAATAAAATGATAAAACCGATAAATCTACCGGTATTTTCTATGTAATATTTATTACACTTATAAGAGGTGAAGCTAATTGAAGTCACATGGCAGCGTGACTTGCGAGTCGCGACCTCGTCCTGTTCACTGGCTGTGACTAATCACCGGCTGAATGGAATCTGTAGCGAATACGTCGATAGTGTTTGCTAAATAAATGTCCGCGTTTGTTGTCCCATCTCTAAACATCGTGAAGGTTATTAGTTTTATTGTATTAAAATTGCAGTGATATATTGTACCTTGTAAAAATGGCATAAATGGTGCTTGTTGACAAGTTTGCACACTTGAGGTTGGTAGGTAACCACGCGGGCGACGCGGTGCTTGCGAAAGCCACCCCGTGTCGCCCCCATCCCAAATGCGGCGGACGGCTCCGGGGGGCTTTAGTGGGTATTTCCGGGCGCTTCACGCCCGGGTGAGTCCCACACTGGCACGGAACTCGTCACTTCGTGCCCCCTTACCTATTGTATTGGGGGACTTCGGTCTCACTAATACAATAGGTAAGGGTAGTGCGTAAATGCATTTCCCCCGTCAAAAAAAAAAAAAAAGGTAACCAAAAAATGCTGTACTACCATGCTATGGTTTATTTACTATATTTTCTTTTACCGAAACCTCTAAGTTTCATCCTAGAGTTGGGATAGATGACTTCGAAACTACGTCAATTTAAGCGAAATCCGACCGGAGTTTGAGCTATCACCAACAACTGAGCCATCACCGCTTCCAAATTTCTATGCTCATTCGTAGACATGTCGTGTATCGAAGAAAAGTTATTTACTAATGAGGATTGATAATTTAGGTTTTAGTTATTAAATAGCCTTATATAAACTATATCATTACAACAATAATATTTTATTTTAAAAAGAAACATATAAATATTGTCACGAGAACAATTGAATTAAATTTAGACCGATAAATAAAAACGTTAAGGTTTAACTAAGGTTCTCCCTTACATAAAATATATTTAAAAAATAATAAATTTGGCCAGCAAAGAAAGCTCGTCTCATATATTACGTCCTCTCACTCTCGGCCCCTCTTTCTTAATGGCATCCAAATTCTATTACTTCTTGACCCTCCAATTTCAAATTTTAAAATATTCTTTCTTAACCGACCTCCTCAAACGAATCCATTAAATCTCATTTTTGATTCGCAGAGCGAACACGTAAGATATAATATAAAATTGACGGTCGACATAAATAGAAACTAATAGGGAAACCTTCGGGTTTTCGTGTTGAATTAAATAAATAAATAAAATGAAGATATATCAATATTAATAATATAATAAATATTACAAAAACGAATTATATTAAAACAATCATTACAATATAGAAGATTGGAATCAAGTCCTGGCCGAGTCTAATATGTTTCTAACATTTGGGGCCCATGAGGGCCGGCTGTACATTTTAATGATTTCAACAGTCCATAAGAAACCATTGTAATAATTAGGTACAAAATGAGATTTAATTAGGTTTTTTTTAAGTTAGTCACTAACCAAGTAGGTACCCTTGAAACTTTACAAGAAAATTAATTCAAATCTAAATAGTGTTAATATTAATATACATTTTCCGCATAAAATTGTTTATTATTATATAACGGTTTTAATAAAAATATTATACAGCTAATTAAGCGATAAAATCGAAAAATCCTATTTTTTTTTTAATTCGCATGACACTTTTTTTCATTTTGTTTTGTGTGTATTATTTTTAAAAATTCAAATACGATATCCGATAAAAAAGGCTACGTTGTTTTATTATCTTGTTAACAAATTTCCTAATTCTAATTGGCCAATTTAGGATTTATTCAATTGATTTTCCTTCCTTCGTTCCGGATGATTAATCAATATCTATTCGTCTAACGTTTTTAAATCGGGATAATTGCGTATTTCCGGGCCTGGGGGACTCGGGCCTGACCGCAAATATTATTAATATAGCATTATTTATTTATGTTTCTTTATAAAGATATGTAGATCCTCAAACACTATACCTAAGTATTATTACCAATAGTGCTTCATCGGTAAATTTAAACCTTCCTTCATTTTTACTAACGATCTTTGTCTATATGACTTAATAATAACCATACAATTTATTTCTTGAGAATACGGAATTGTCATATCAATGTATCCGTTTATAGCTTAAATCTAGAAGTCATTAGGTATACTGCAAATTTAACGTGTTAAGTGTAATTTAATATACTTTAGTTGTTTTCTCTTTAGATTCATACCTCGCTACGAATAAAAGAATTCGCAAATTCATTCATACTTTTGACATACATTTAAAATTAGTAGAATCATCTGGTTAGATGCTATCTCTCAAGGAAAGTCTGAATCTAGTAAGCATGTGAAATGTTTGTTGTCGTTAAACTTTATTTATTTTTAGTATTATTATTCTTAGTAAGCAAAATGGTTCAGAATGTAGACGGTAGGTTATCGTAAACCGCGACGCGGTGCTTGCGGCGACGCGGTGCTTGTTGCGACGCGGTGCTTGCGGCGACGCGGTGCTTGCGACGCGGTGCTTGCGACGCGGTGCTTGTTGCGACGCGGTGCTTGCGGCAACGCGGTGCTTGTTTTGCGACGCGGTGCTTGTTGCGACGCGGTGCTTGTTTTGCGACGCGGTCCTTGCGACGCGGTGCTTGTTGCGACCCGGTGCTTGCGGCGACGCGGTGCTTGCGGCGACGCGGTGCTTGCGGCGACGCGGTGCTTGTTTTGCGACGCGGTCCTTGCGACGCGGTGCTTGTTGCGACCCGGTGCTTGCGGCGACGCGGTGCTTGCGGCGACGCGGTGCTTGTTGCGACGCGGTGCTTGCGGCGACGCGGTGCTTGCGACGCGGTGCTTGCGACGCGGTGCTTGTTGCGACGCGGTGCTTGCGGCAACGCGGTGCTTGTTTTGCGACGCGGTGCTTGTTGCGACGCGGTGCTTGTTTTGCGACGCGGTCCTTGCGACGCGGTGCTTGTTGCGACCCGGTGCTTGCGGCGACACGGTGCTTGCGGCGACGCGGTGCTTGCGGCGACGCGGTGCTTGTTTTGCGACGCGGTCCTTGCGACGCGGTGCTTGTTGCGACCCGGTGCTTGCGGCGACGCGGTGCTTGCGGCGACGCGGTGCTTGTTGCGACGCGGTGCTTGCGGCGACGCGGTGCTTGCGACGCGGTGCTTGCGACGCGGTGCTTGTTGCGACGCGGTGCTTGCGGCAACGCGGTGCTTGTTTTGCGACGCGGTGCTTGTTGCGACGCGGTGCTTGTTTTGCGACGCGGTCCTTGCGACGCGGTGCTTGTTGCGACCCGGTGCTTGCGGCGACACGGTGCTTGCGGCGACGCGGTGCTTGCGGCGACGCGGTGCTTGTTTTGCGACGCGGTCCTTGCGACGCGGTGCTTGTTGCAACCCGGTGCTTGCAGCGACGCGGTGCTTGCGGCGACGCGGTGCTTGTTTTGCGACGCGGTGCTTGCGAAAGCCGCCCCGTGTCGCCCCGATTCCAAATGCGGCGGACGGCCCCGGGGGTTTTTAGCGGGTATTTCCGGGCGCTTCACGCCCGGGTGAGGTCCACACTGGCACGAAGTTCGTCCCTCCGTGCCCCCCTTACCTATTGCATTGGGGGACTTCGGTCTCACTAATGCAATCGGTAAGGGTAGTGCGTAAATGCATTTCCCCCGACAAAAAAAAAAACAAAAGGTTATCGTAAACCAGTGAATGTTTACGTGCATAATATGCGTGTTACAAACAAGAATATTATGACAGTTATTACGTTTATTAGCGTATATTTACACTTTTTTATTATTGTTTGTATTACAATATAAAAAATATATATCATATTACCTTGCAATTAATGAGATAAAATCTGTTTACAATGTACAAATAAGTGATGTTCTGTTACAGTTAAAGATAGACGTTAATGCTATGAATTTTATTTGTTGATAAATATATATATATATATATAAACAAACAACAAATTTGTTCATAACAACGCTTATTATGTTTATTATTGTAAAACAAGCGACGGCCTTGCCACAGTTTGGCTCGACACCAAGTGCCGATGACTTCTCGGACGCTTTCTACTTTTTATTACCTGTAACACCGAGCCTACACTATCGAATTCATACGCCGCGTACATTGAACAGTTTCTTTACTATCGTTTTGGCATACTATATCATATAAATGTATTTTAATATGCTTTTACCGTTTTATCTACCTAGATATCATGTCATCATCTCCCTACCCTTTTCCCATTTTTATTTCGGGTCCTCTTCCATTCCTCTCTATTTGTTGTCATCTCCGCATTCACTCCTTTCCTGAGCATATCATCTTTCACACAGACCATCCATCTTTTCTTTGGTCTTCTCCTTCCCATGTAACCGTCCACATTCATATCCAATACCTTTCTTACAACATCCTCTTTCTCCCTGCGCATCACATGTCCATACCAGGACAAACGACCGCCTCTTAACTTGTCTGTCATGTTTACAATTTAATTAACTATCCGTTTTTCTAACACTAACGTCGGTTACAACTCAACTATTTCTAAATGTTGCAAACTATACAATGCTCTAGCTAAGAGCACTAATTCCGATAATTAACTTTCATCTTCTCAAGTCAAAAGAAAATTATTTATTGGCTCGTAATTTTAATAAATAAATAGATATAATAACTTTCCACTGCAACATTTGTTTATTCTAAATTGTAACTTTTATTGTTTGTTTTATTTTAGTGATAATTTTAATTCTTTATTTTTTATAATATACAATTTAATCTTTTGTGTAGTGATTTCTAAAATAAAGAGCAAGATTCTATAGGTACCACTCTTAAAATTTACTTTAAAAGTTACTTTTTAAATATGGAGTAAATTGTAGGAATATAAATAACGACCTGTCACAAAATTATACGCATCGCGTGTATAAAATATTAGTAACCATAATATAGAAATATCAACTTTCATTATTTTAATATTCATTGAATCATTATTATCGATTTTACCAACACGTATCTGCATGAAACCGTCATTACACTCGTAACATAAACATAATCTCGAAGCGTTCATTGTAGATAGAGCGGTTAATAAAGATCGTTATCGTCCCGCGCGCGTGTGTGTGTGTGTGTGTGTGTGTGTGTGTGAGTGAGTGTGTGTGCATGTTGATTTCACAATTTCGTGACATTATTATCATTGTGGCATTTCCCAGGTTTGTTGATGGATTATTGTTGTTATCATCATCTGCCTTCAATTTCTCTCTTTTATCATTGCTAAAGGTCGCACCACACGTAGTCATATATCTACATTCGCAATAATATATATGAAGAATTTATTGAATTAATTTCATCAAGTTTCTACTAGCATTAATATAAGCTTTAATTTTTGTATAGTGCCTTTACGCATCCCTGTTTTTTTTTACGTAGGAAATGCATTCACGCATCTTCCTGCCATATCTAATCAGTGAGTAGAGGCTTCCGGACTATAAACTTTAACCTACCCTTTTCCAACTTAACGTTGTAAATAAACAGACCACCTGCAATTAACTTTTCACAATATGTCATTATGATCCTTCCCATAGTTTTTTCATGTTGTTTTCGATATATTTGTCAATTATTATAGTTCTAATTCAAGGAACCCATGGTCTAATATTATCGTGTTTAAAAAAAATGTATTAAATGTAAGTATTTTTAATATATGCACCTTTAAACGTCTTGTGAAATGATTTTCGTGTTCTGCGTCACTCTATTTTCTCTTTATTACCAAGTAATGAACCCTAGTTAAATGTACATATTTAGAGATAATAAAATTAGTAATGAATTTGTTACCGACGGCGGTTTGAATTAGTAATTATTTATTTCCACTTTGAAAAGCGTATTTAGAGCATAATGTTCTATCTATATAAATTAATGTAAATAAAGTATGTTTGTCATGTACGCACTCGTAGACTATTCATTCGATTGTAATGAAACTTTGATGTGTCATTTTCCATACGCCCGCGGTGGTTCCTGACACAAACAAAATAAAACGCATGCCGGGTTCAGCTAGTAGACAATAAAATTCATTGGTTTGTCAACCCGTAAAAAGAAGTTGGACGCTCGCTAAAATCATCTTGCGTATAAAAAAGCCTACGATTATGATGCGTAGAGATGAAAAAGGTCTATTCAAGTGTTATTCCATTTTTATTTACAAAGATATTTCGGTTCTATGCAATTTTATTTTTACTAGTTTTAGTTTCCCCTCTTCGTTTATAATTAGATATTCCGACAGTTGCACATATTTGCAGTATATATAAATTACATGTACTTAGCGCATATATAAAACTGTATGTATCTGCTCATAAAAAAACATCGTCGATTTATGTGTTAAGTCACTTATAACTCGAGAATCACTGAACCGATTTAATATGTAATATTAGATTAATTGTTTCAATACGGGTCAAATTATTGATTTAACCTCTTGAGCACCTTCCCGGCGTTTACGCCAGCTTTCCATTGTTTTCCTATTGTCTTTCTATTGTTACATTTTTATGGGTACTCGACACATTAAGCTATTTCGAGTGAATACCCGATAACCCAAAATTAATAGCAAAACTTTTATCCTTTTTACATTACTACAGAAACTATTGTAATATTTTAGTTAATACTTATGAGTTATTAAGTGTTCTGAACTATTACACTGGAACTTCAGGATATGACCTAATTTCCTTATCTATATCGTTTAACAAGTTACGCATCAATGTACAAAGTAATTTAATGTACAAATGTGATTGTATGTATTAAATTGAATCAGTGAATAAGCGAAGGTTTATTCACAAACACACACACAATGATATTAATACTGCCTACCATTATAAGGCTGTCGTGCATCATCTAAGCTTATATTTAACAAAAGTCAAATCCGTAGTTAAATCTACAGTTAGGCAAAAACGTGTTGCACCATCCGAGTTTAGCTCAAATTACGTCATAATTTAACTGTATCCATAAACCACGAAATTTGGGCGTTTAAAATTTAAACCAAGTTTATTTCGATTGTCATGTCATCTGCCAACGATATTTAAGAGATCCTATTATTTATATTGTACAAAAATATTTCTCTATTGTAAGATATTTCGTGGGAATCGTCTTCTAGCGATGTTTTCTCTTTTTGTTTCAAGC
Source organism: Samia ricini (assembly GCA_014132275.2). Lineage (NCBI taxonomy): Eukaryota > Metazoa > Arthropoda > Insecta > Lepidoptera > Saturniidae > Samia > Samia ricini. The sequence continues at coordinate 2,663,937 of AP028170.1, forward strand.
TAATACCATCATTTTTTTACATAAAATGTAAAATGTTTTTATGTTTAACAATAAGTGTTTGAATACTTAATATTACTCAGCAACAATAATAATTAACATGTCTTTCATTAGGATATATATTACAGTAATAAATGTAAGATAAGTACTATTTTTTTTAATTTTGGAAAAACTTACTTGGTTTTTAGAGTTAATAGGATTTGATCCATAACGAAATATATCCAAAATCTTCGTTTTAATCCAAACTGAAAACAATAACAACACGTTTGTTTTCTATTTATCAATATTGCTTTTGATGTTTCTTTCAACTGACAACTCTATTAACTTTAACCCTAACTAAAAGTTAGGTTGTGCACTCCAAACTTTGCTACTGCTATGGTTAAAGATATAGTAAAGATTAAGTTTAAATTTAAACTTTACTATAACTGGAGATTTAGTGCACTGCACCCTAAGTATCAATTATATGTTACTTCTAAAAGATAACACAAACAGGTATAAATATCAAGATTTGTAATTTTTCGTATACCATTAAAATTCTTTTCTCACACCTTCAACAAAGCGTTTGTCTCCCTTTATCATTAACACAGGAAATGGAGTTAACACCCCAGATATTTGACGATATGAAAGAACCATTGTATCGCTATCTATTGTATTTAAAAATCTTCACACTAAAAAATGGTTTTAATTAAATCGAAATAAGAAATCCATATATTCATTTAAAATTGGTAACAGATTTGTTGCTCTTTAGACTTTACTTTAAATAACTTTGCTTTCCACAACGCTAAGTATATTGTTTGTTCGGATTCATCTAATAGTTAAATCTGAAAATATCAATTCTTCTCATTTAGTAAATTTAGCTAAAAATCTAAATCACGGTCACGAACTAATCCCATTAAAGGTACAAAATAGGAATTAATACATTTTATAATCTATACTAGGAAAAAAAATTGAAGTGTCCGTTTGTAAAGCCAAAATTAATTTGTTTTACTATTATAAATAGGTATGAATGTATATACCCATATCAAAATACAATTTTTTTAATTGTTGTCCGGTTGTTTGTTTGTTCCGCGTAATCTCCGGAACGACTGGACGGAATTTGACCGGACTTTTTTGGTAGATAGCTGAAATTACTCCGGCTAACTTAGGGCACTTTTAATTTTCGAAAATAATTAGAGTTCCGCGTAAAACCATTAAAACTCACAAAAAATGGAATAAAATCCGATTCAATGCACAGTTTTACGGGCAAGTGCTTTAATTTATGAGAAATATTATTAGTTTATCTTAGTACCAAAAAAAATATGGTTTCGTAAAAAAAAATTAAAATGCATTGAAGAATATATGTCAAGCGGGTGCAGCCGCGGGCACACAGTTAGTTATGTACACACAATATACACTGTGTGAACTTCAAATAAGCCGGTAATATCTTACGAAACATATTATAGCAAACACGTTACATAACTCTACAAAGAATGATTTTAACAATTACTTTACAATAAACAAGCAAAAAATAAATACTAGGGACTAGGGATTGAATACCATTTATAACTTGGTCTAAAATCAATTTCTCAATAACTGTTTACGCGATTTTGTGTTAACCATTCGTCGCTTTGTTTCTCGCGTGTTATCAAAATTGTGGTATTAATTCGAGGAAAATTAGACTTTTATTTATACTCCACTGGTTAGATTCGTGGTTAAAGATAACGAAACAATGTACAAGTGCAAGAAATATCATAAATACCGAGCTTTTAAAACCTACAAAGTACAGTGGTAAACAAAAGTATAAACCACAATTCAAGTGTATTCAATTCATGACTCATTTTGGCAACTCTGAATGTTGTGGGTGAGACGCAATAATAATCCGAATGATCAGAATGTACAATTAGTACTTGTTACGTTATTTTGTAGTATATCTCGAATTACCAATTACGAGTATCAACATTACATATTATGACGTTTAGAATAAATGTAATATTTATGACCGAAATCAAACATTTCGTAGTTGTTTATGGTAGAAATATAAACGACACGTATGCATTCTACCGTATATCGTAAAGTAACAAAGTAAACCTTATAACAGGGCTTCTTAAACTTTTGTCATTCACGACCCCATTTATGATTGCGAGTTTCTTGACGACCCCCATACAAATATAAAAGAAAAATAAATTAATATTTTTTGATGATTTATTTATTCAAAATCAAAATCAAAATTTATTTATTCAATTTAGGCCCTAAGAAGGCGCTTATGAACGTCTAAAACACTACCACCGGTTCGGAAAACAACCCAGTCGAGAAGAGCCGGCAAGAAACTCGATCTGGTTCTTTTTTTTCATAAATATAATATATATCATTTTTTTTGTCATATAAAAAACTATAAAAAAATGGTAGTTTTTAGTGGAAGCACAGACATGTGGGTTATTTCCAAACATCACTATCGTTCACGTAATGATCCATCCTGTAATAACCTTTTGAGATTAAAACTTGCTTGACATAATACTTGAAGTTATTGTCAGGTAAATCGGTAATGTTACTTGGGATCTTATTGTAAAACCGAATACTATTACCTATAAAGCTTTTATTACACTTACTTAACCTAAAGCGTGGTTCCGGCCAACTTGTCTTTACTTCTAGTATTAAAATTATGACGATCATTCACTAGATCTAGCTTGTCTAAATTTTTACGAATATGCATTAAGTTATCGAAGATGTATTGGGAGGGCAAAGTTAAGATATCATATTCTTGAAACTTGTTCTTTAGAGATTCGCGAGGTCGCATATTATACATTGCTCGAACAGCTCTTTTTTACTTTTACTATTAAGTACTACTCTATAGGTAGGTATTTACTCTTTTGCTATTAGGTAACAATATACATATAATAGCGATCATCGGTCGTTTACTGGTGTCGGTGGAGATGCTCAAAACCTTCAACAAATGCGCGTGTCTAGACGGTGCAAGTCCACTGTATTCCGCCAACTCTAGTGATGTTATAAAATGGTATATATCAATATTTGACATTAAAATCTCTCGCGACCGCAGAATTTTGCTACGCGACCCCATTTGGGGACGCGACCCATAGTTTAAGAAGTCCTGCCTTATAAAGAAGTACCTAAAATTAAAATAATTTGTGTAAATTCGATTTGTTTTATGTTTTTACTTCTTTATTTATTTATATAAAGTGAATATGTGTTTTGTTGGTGCATGGTTTAGTAATAAAATTCTAGCAATAACCTCGATGTTATAATTTTATCTTATCTTCATAGTCTGATTAGTCACTCCATTAATGACTCAAGACCGCTGTACCGATTTTTATAATATTTGATTTGTTGGATTTATCTAAGCTCCGAATAGCAGAATAACTAGGTATAAAAAAGTTAAAACATCGCGAAAAAAACAAACCATTAAGAAAATTCACTTTCTTACACATTTTTATGGAACGGATTTATTTATTCTAAGATGGTACGAAGTTCTCCGAATCAGCTACTAGCTAATCTATACTAATTAATAAAATTGAAGTGTCTGTTTGTAATGTCAAAATAACAATTTTTTACTAAATGTATAAATGTATATAGGACATCTATACCAAAAATACACATTTTAAAATTGTTGTCTATCTGTCTGTTTATTCTGGGTAATCTTCGGAACGGCTGGGCCGATTATGCCGGGGTTTTTATAGTTTAAGTTACTCCGCGGTACTTTTTTCCAAAAATAATTTGTGTTCCATATAAAAAAATTACACTATATTACACAGTGGTCAATAGATGAAAACACGAGCGCAGCCGCGGGCACACAGCTGGTATTTCATAAAAACAACGATAAATATTAAATTCTATTTAAGGTATCTATTACTCATACAAACGTCGCGCTAGTCGTTGGTAATGTTAAATGAAATGCTCCATTGATCATTATTATGTTGTGTGCACGAGAAAGAGTTGTTTAGATTCAATTTCTAGAAGTCGAAAGTAAAATCGATTTGTAAGGCAACTTGTCTCTTTAATAATAACACACTGTCAAGAACGCAATTTCTTACATCGTGTCATGTCGTTTTGATGGCTGTCTGAGAGATATAGTAGATTGTTCTTTCGAAATCAACGTGCCTTTTGTTATATAAATTCAATGAAAATATTGTTTTAAGTTTTAACCGTAACTTAGAATGTGTAGCCTCGTACGCTGATGATGTCATCTCAAATTATTAACATATGAAATTTTTGTACATTGAACAATTAACATTTTTTTTTTGTACGTCAACTCTTATATAATAATTATTATCAGTTCTTTACCACGAGTATATCCTATATGTTTATGTAATCAGCTGTCTATTCCCATAATGCAAACTATACATAAAATCGCCATGACAGTTTATCTCTTGTATTAATGTAGCATTATCGGTTTGACAAAATACACCGGTAAAAGGATGTGGTCTTTCATGCTCCGGCCTTTTCCCAACTCACTTGGGGTCGGCAAGTATGTTTTCTTCTTCTATACATCCCTATCAGCCGTCATCTTTTCATTCACTTCTTTTTCTTTCATATCATTTCTTACACACTCCATCTACACTTTCTTTGGCCTTCCTCTACTTTTCCATCCTTCCACATTTATATTCATTACTATTTTACCCAGATGCGCTTCCTCTCTTCTCATAACATGTCCATACCACGACAAACGAGAACCTTTCAACTTTTGTAAAAGTATGTGGTATTCTTAATTAATTACGTATGTTATGAAGCAATAAATTGAAATTCACAAGACAATTTTGTAGTAAGTTGCATAACTGTTTATATGAAGTCATTTTCTTGTGTTTGTGGCCTGGTATTAAATGGCTGCTTGATAGTTTTTACTGGTACAATGGAAATCAAATCAAGTATTTAAGATATAGTGCCTTAATAAGATCATGTGTACAGAAACTTCCAGATCGATCTCGAAATCTTTATATTTTTGGGAGTTTTGCGATTGCATAAAATACATTTTAGGCAAAGCCTGTAAACACTCTCTATGTCGATTTTTGCGCATTTTACGGATAATGTAGCAGTACAGAAATAATTAACAGTTAACACTAAGTATTAATAAATACTAACAAGCTCTAGCAACTTGATTAGCATGAACGCATTATATTTTATGAAGCATAGATCTCTAGGATTTAACTCGATAACTCTTGTGTTAATCTGAAAACTATATTCAAACCAGTAGTGTGACCTAGTATTGTATTTATTCCTTAATAAGAAATGGTACATTATTAAAGGGTTTTACTCTGTAATGGTCCATGCACGCCCATACATCAGCATTATCATTACGAAATATACAAAATTTCATCTACTAAACAAAACGAATCGCAACTTGTTTCACATAAATTGCAAAATTATAAAAAGCTGTTGTTTTAAGATTCCAATACTTGGGTGTTAATTTGACGACACGGTGTGGGCTGTTTGGGAGGAAGTTGCATCATGTGGGTAGCAAGCAGCGCTGTCTTGATATTCGTGTTGTGCCCACGTTTGGCCCAGTTACTACACCGGAGGGCAACGATTGGCCCTATATGCATTTCAGACTAGAAATAATTGTATAGTATAACTGATAACTGTCGAACTATAGTGAGGGTCGCCAACTCTGTCTATCTATCGTTTGATGTGTTTAGATAATTGTTTTTACTTCGATGGGAGTCGGAAGTAGCTACTCGATATAAGAGACTTAGAATGCCACTAACTTTCATAGATCAAGTCAATATATTTAACGTTAAAATGCAACAAGTTATTTGGATTACATTCTAAAAAAGAGGATTAAAGTAATACTATATAAAACTATATAAAGAAACAATTGATAACACACTTATGGTGTTAACACACGTACGGACCGGACCGCGGACATAGTACAATGGGCGGACGATGTTATCTGTCCCCTAAGTAGGTATGGGAATCCTTTCCGAAAAAGATCGATTTTTGAATTGATTCGAACTTAAGTTTGATGAATCGATTTACAAAATATTGAGGCCCAGAAGATCGATCTTTCAAACTAATAAAGCATCGATTATTAGAATGTCCTTTTAGTTTTCTATAATATGATGATCATCTGTAAATAGGTAAAAATAAAGCAGTTCAGTGTCATTTTTCCTTAATTGCTTAATTTTAGTTGCTATTGATGACCTTTACTACTGTTAATAAAAACAAAATCGGAAACAATTTTCGCAACAGATGATGATTATAGTCTAATTTCGACCGCTGGAAGAATACTATTTACGAATAAAAAGTCAAATAAAACAAAAAGAAAAAATATTGATCTCTTAGACCAAATCGATGTTTTTGAAAAACCTTATTTGCCATCCCTACTTAGGCGACTGATGACCTCGCCCGCTCGACATACCATGTCCGCGGTCCGGTCGTACGTGTATTTACAGCATTATAAAGATATAGAGTACATGAAATATGTGAATTATGTATTTTACATACATACATATCATCACGCCTTTCTCCCGTGGGGGGTAGACAGAGATTACGTCCTTCCACTTGCTAAGATCTTGGCATACCTCTTTCGCTTCCTCTACTTTCATGAACGCTTTCATACATGCTCGTCGGTTTGAGTACTTTTTACCTGGCCTTTATTTAACACATGATTGATTTGGTCTAGATACGTTCGCCTAGGTCGACCCTTACCGACTTGCCCATTCACCCTCGCCTTATAAATTAATTTCGTTAATCTTCTGTAATTATGTATTTTAATCCATCAATAACTTGTCCTGATTAGAAAATGTAATAATGGTATGATCTGTGTTAAAATTTTACTTTTTCTAAGACTAGTATAAGTTTTATTTAGCTCATATCTCTATTTGATATACAACTGTCGATAGACAGACAGACGGCCTGCTGTAGTGCATGAAATAGCTTTACGGATTCAAATTTATTTAAATGTAGCTAGCAATGAAACGTCTCACATTATTTTTATGTCTCAATATTCAACGTTGTAATAAACGTTGTTTCTTTTTTAAGCACATACATTTTACGAAAAAGTTGATTATTACAAATAAACTTCAACTTAATCATTTCAAACCGGAGGTAGGTGTGTGTGAGTATGGATTAGGTTGCTTTAACGTCCATTGTTCTGCTTCGTTATTGTTCTGCATCCGAAAAAGGCCTATTTGTGAAATATGAATTGTGTTCTCTGCAAAAAAACTGCACGTTCTAATGGTATAATCTACTCGACGAAGCACTTTTATCCATCCATCGTCTTATTCATACCTTGAATTCTTAAAATAACTACTAATCCATTTCTACACTACAATATCTTCTGAAGATAAATGTTAAGAATCTAACTACATCTGAAAATCAAAGCAAAGCAAAGATTTTGCCATCGTCTACGCAGATATTTACATAACTTTATAAACAACAGAGGATGTGGATAACTTATACTTATTTCATTTCTTTCTTTCCAGGTAAGTTCTGACCCGAGATTCATTATATGGTGTATCAAAATGGGTAAATATTTACTAATTTTTATCCATATATCGTCTAACTTAAAGGAATTTAGGTGTTTGTTTACGTTCTAATTATATCTATGCTTTATCCAGTTTAAAGTCTGCATTTATAAAACTGTTTTTTTTTAATTATACACCAGTACTTCACTATAAGCAAGCACTATCATCATTCATGATGAGTATTGCATCCAATTTACGCTTAAATTATTACTTGAGACATCATTTAATAAAAGCAAAGACGACACAAGTTCCTTAAACTGAAATGTTGTATGACAAAGCACTCGATCTAATTATAAATGTCCATTAAGGAGACACGAAGGACGAATGTCGGAGGAATACGAGATGCGTAAACGCTCCACCCGGGATGACATTTGATGCTAACTCGTTCCACTTCGCACGCTACGATTCCTGTCATAACACGAACACTATAATAATAGCAACTCCGAAGGAAATGAAAACACTGAGTCAATTTGGTATTATGTTATGCGCTATTAATAAATGTTATCATATTTGCCTTATCTCTCGCAAAATAAACGTACGAAATATGTGACCGAAAAAATATTAGTTATTTTAATAACCTCTACATAAAATTAACTTGTTTGGTTTTAGTAATATTTTCAGGATCTTTGTCATATTTTACCTGCGTTATCCTATGCAACATAAAGATAACTTATCAAACGATCTATATAATAAAATGACTTGTCGCTTGCGTTCGAGAAACTTCTTTCTTTAACTATTCATACGGTGTGATTCATTTTAAATTTATGTCAACAGTTACATTAGTCTTTCTGTGATACACAATAAATTTGGCAACATCTGTTGTATATAAATTTGGTTTGCATTTGACATCACAAATTACGGATACAGGTTTGTTGTGAATGTTAACATTAACCAACAACCACGCAAATTATTTTAATTCATTTCTTTGTTATTCTTAGAATTCTAAGAATATATAAAATTTAACGTATAGGAAGGTACAAGTGTGAACTCTATTTGCACGGGGGGGTGTTGTGCTACTTCTTTCTTATTTCTTTTATGAAAATCACATAAATCAACAGAAATAGTGTTTACAAGCCTTGCCTAAGGTGAGTTCTATGAGATCGCAAGATTCCAAAATCTTTAAGATTGTGGACTCCGATTTGTATGTAAGCTTTAATTAAACATGGAAGTTCTCTATGGCTTTGAATTATAAAACAATGTCACAACTTCGAGAAATTATATCAATAGTTGAATTTAAGAATAGGTTGAACATTTACAATGTACCAAACATGCTCAAAGCTCCTTTGTTTAGTTTTTCTTACATAAAGTAGTATAAAACCAATTTCCTGTTTCTATAAAGTCAATTTCGTATTATTTATATAACAAAACCTATCAAAGGCTCTATTCAAAATAATTATAATCGTTTGTTATAATCGATCATTTCAATTCGAGATCGTTCTCGTTGGCTCTCAATTTCGTAAGTCAATAATAACTACTGCCCTATTGTTTGTTCGTCAATGTTTACAATACCATCTGTATAAACAAGTCTGTTATTTACAATAGAAAGGCATGCGATTTTTAACTGATTTCCTTTTGAGATTATAAAGATTGTTGTGAAATTTTGTATGACGTCATTAAGTTTTTCGCTAATCATCGTCTATATTTTGTAAATCACGAACTGCTGCTTAAATAAATAATGAAAAAGAAACTAGAAAGTGTCTTTCGACTGTGTAAACAGTGATAAACATTACTTTGTTTTTGCTCGCGGTACTGTAATTTAATATCGTGACTACAGAACAGATCAACATATAATCGTTTAGATTTTTCCTAATCAAATATATTCACAAGCAAAAATGTCGCTTCTTGAATATTGTTTGTTTAAACACAATGAGTACACAAGACTACTGAATGAGTTTTGAGTTACTAACTCGTATAGACCTGATGGTCGACTTTTATAAGACTCGATTCGGATAAACATAATTGATTAATCGTATGTTTTCAGATAAGTATTTTAAACTATTGCGAATTACTTGTAAATTCAAATTCTATTTCGTAAAATGATCCTTGAGAATTGCGAAAGATTTCTATTCAAAAGACATAATTTTATTAACGCTTAAATCACATCATTATTGATTACTGAATAAAATAAAAATAATGGACTACATTAGTGTCGAAACGAAATACTCGTCTATTTTTTAAAAGCGATATAATTCGAATGTCAATACTCACTACGCCCACGTTGATGTCATAGATCATAATAAAGAGTAACTACTACTTAATTTATTGTATAAATAACAACGTTCTCGTCTAGTTTCGCTCGCTTTTCGCTGTTGTATGACTACATTAGAATTTTATTAGGCTTATCAAAGGATCATTGTAACATAGCATTTGTAAATCCAACACCACAGATAAGTAATAAATAAAACAAGCCATAAAAATACTTGGCAGTGAACGATACCGTTCCTCCTATTGCCTACTAAAGTTTTTTTTTTTTAATTTTAATACTTTATCTTAAATCTACTGCAGTAATATTTGTAAGGCTGTATGATGTTATTTGTTTTGTTGGATGTAAAAATCCATTTACGCATTCCGCCAGCCATTTCTAATTCAAGAGTTGTCTCCCGGATTAGAGATGGCAGGGGGGGTCTATGTGGGACTCACCTGACGTGACACGTCAGTAATACCCGCTAAAACTCACGGTAACAAGCAGAACTCCTAGACTTTTACTGGTATGTAGCTATTCCGAATGCATATACATAGTATCCAAACCAATATTTAATAACATGATGAGAATCCTACGCCGTCTATTTGTCATTGCTAACCCACTTTCAATAATTTACATTTAGAATCGGCCGACATACGAGGTACATACACTCTTAATGATTAAACATTTTCGCAACGACATTTCTCATGCCTGTAAAATATCGTTGCCAAAAATTCTGTTTCTAATTTATATCACGTTTATATCTTTCACTTATGACCTTTTAAAAAAAAGCTCCCACGAGAAACGATTCTATGCTTCTAAAGTCATTTGTTTTTAATTGAGCATGGTTCATTTTTGATTGTTTCCTCGTAAGATTATTATCCATATGGTAATACAATACACATCTAAACGCTCATTGATGTGTTACACAACGCTAAGGAACACGGACTTAAATTATTGTATATTTCAATTTTCAAGAATGGACAGGATTAGGAATGAATATATTAGAGGAAGTTTGAAAGTGGCGCCAATAACAGACAAGTTAAGAGGCGGTCGTTTATCCTGGTATGGACATGTGATGCGCAGGGAGAAAGAGAATGTTGTAAGAAAGGTATTGGATATGAATGTGGACGGTTACATGGAAAGGGGAAGACCAAAGAAAAGATGGATGGACTGTGTGAAAAATGATATGTTTAGAAAAGGAGTGAATGCGGAGATGACAACAAATGCAGAGGAATGGAAGAGGTAGACATGTTGCGCCGACCCCAAATAAAAATGGGAAAATGGTAGGGAGATGATGATGATGATGAGGTGACTTTTTTGTTTTAGAAATCACTTATTTAGAACGTGCACTGTTTTCCTTTAATGTAAATAATCTATTGTAACTTTAGAATGATGTTGGTTGTGTGTTATTTACAAAAGTATTTATTAAATTGGCAAATTGCGCTATCTATATATATAAAGACTAAGCGCTGTGATTACTTAAGTGCATTTATAAAACATGCAATAATTTACATCACTTGATGTAAGTAAAGTAGGCTTTATTTAATCATTTACAATTGAAAATTATTTTTGTCATCCAACTTCATAGTGACGGAATTTCGTTACGCTTCTAGTTTAACTCGTAACTAGTATAACTTCTAAAAATTCAATCATGAATTTTGATTACAGAAACATAGTTTTAAATTTCTTAGGAAAAAATATATCGAATTGAATAAATCAACATTTATATCGACATTCCTATTAACATACTAAATGATGTCTGGTAACATTTCAATGGCCTTAGATTCAAATATATGCAAATGCATTTTTTTTCTTAATAATAGCACCTGTCTAATACGTTGCAAGTATTTTTTTTAAAACATGAATATATCCGAGATATTTTGTGATATATTATATTATGTGCATTTCAGAGTTTACTGACCGACTTTGAAATCGCCACGGCGAATTCGACAAGGATTCACACGCCCACGTAGTGGTACCGTATGTACCATACAGCGTTTTATAATCTCGTCTTTAACTGGACGCAACGGCGGTCGGTTATTTTGTGAATTTGCTCAGATAGAGAGCCAATAAATCTCTAAAACGGGGTCGGCCTTGGTACGAATTCTCGGACAGTTAGTGTTACCGCTCTTTCTCCATTAGACCGTCGTGTTACCGTTCAGCTGAAATTAGCCCCCGCGGATATATATCGACGACACGATACGATGCGATGCGACTAACGGTCTCTGCAGTTAGGGGTCGATCGGGTATTACGTACACGGAATCCGATCGCACTACCAACAGCGCCATCATCGATAGTAAGCAACGGTCGTCGTCCCTTATTACTTAAGCATTAGCAAATTTTCACAAAATCTGCTTAAATAAGTACTTAAAAGTGAATAAGTAAAAATTGCTTACGCGATCCCCTTTTAATACCCCCGCCCCTTCCCTCATCTCCCAAGTTTTCATAAATAAGCAAAGGATATTACCCACTGTTGGCGCTTACGTAATACTTGGTCGGTCCTCTGGTATGCTGTGGATTGCGTTTAAAGTTTCTATAAACAACACTCGCCCGAATTCCGTCGCGAGCGTTCGATTGAAACAAATTAATTGCTGTATCTAACTAACGCATGATCGTGCACAGGGCTGAAACGGTATTCTCGATAGTTCACATTTATAAACTACTAGCTGCGTGCCCGCTGCTGCGCCAGTGTTTCATATATTCGTCACTGGGTTTCAATTTTTTTTATACGGAACCCTAAATATTTTCCTAAATGAAATTTAGTACTATGATATGCTAAAAATATTTCTCATAAATTATAGCACTTGCCCCGTACTGTGCTTTTAATCACGTTTTATTCAAATTTTTATGAGTTTTATTTTTTATGCGTGGAATCATAATTATTTTCTAAAATTAAAAGTACCCTAAGTTACCCGGAGTAACTTCAGCTATCTACCAAAATAGTCCGGCCGTTCCGGAGATTTCCCATTACAAACAGACAAACAGGCAAACATTTTAAAAAGTGTTTTTTTGGTATAAGTAGGTATCGTATATACATTCATATCTATTTAGTAAAATAAAATAATTTTGATATTACAGACACTTCAATTTTATTTATTAGTATAGATTAATTAAAGTATTTTATATTAGCAATGCCGCAACTTTATCCGCTTGGAACTCGGACAAACTGCACCCTATATTTTCCCCCTGGATGCAATATATGTCATGGTAATGAAGAATTCGATTTCATCGAATTCGGTTCAGTAGTTTTTGCGTGATTGTCGAACAACAAATTAATAAACAGACAGACAGACAAAAATTTCTAAAACTATGAAAATGTGTTCTGTAGTCGATTTTAAAGCCCTGCATAGTATTTTTTTTCTTGAATATCTTCAATGTACAGATTTCGTCTCGTTAGCCTTTTATTATAAGTGTAGATTAACAGTTTTATTTCAAACTAGCTGTCCCGGCGAACTTCGTACCGCCTCAGAATCAATAAAAACGTTGTATTTATTAGTTGAATCCTATTCGGTATTTCTTCCGATGTGTGAGGAAATTTCTCAAGCCCGAGAGACGAACAAAACATCATTCTCATGCTCTGTTCCCAAATCACTTGGGGTCGGCACGGTATGTTTTCTTCTTCCATACGTATTTTTCCATATATATATTTTTCGGCTTCTGCTATTCGGGTCGGGGATACAAATCATAGATCATATAAAAATCAGTCTAGTCCTTTTTATTCTGTTACTGACGCAACTATCAAAATTCCTCTATTATTAATATTCCTAATTCAGTCCATTCTTGTCACCAACATTGGCATCTCAGATGCATGCAGCCTTCTTCCGTCCGTCACCTTTACGGGTCAATATTCTGTTCCATACAAGACTAAATACTAAACTTAAAGGTGGTGGCTAATTAATTGGTTTATTACATTATTACAATATTTTCATTATCTAAAGCTTCGGTTCTAAGGCATCTAAGTCTAACGAATACCATAGGTGTATTCGAATCGACTTCCACCGACGCCATATCAAACTACTTTACACCCCTAAGCCATCATCGCTTCCAATGTAATATATTGTCACTAAAGCAAATAGGCATAAGAATATTACAAATTACCCGGATAGTCATAAACCAGGTAAAACAAATTTTATTATTTCAAAATTATTATTGTATGGAGGAAGAATGGTGTTTTGTTTTCTGAAATATAGGTAAAACCTATCTGGTACAAATATTTAGTAACAACAGCAGAATAAACGAAAAAAAGAAAATCATGTATTATTTTCTTCATAATTCCACATTTTCTTTACAATAAAATCTATTAATAGGTCATCTTCTATAAAATATTGTCGTGTACGAAATTTTAATGCCTTATTTAAGGCTCTACGAGCATTAGGTTTACTTCATGAATTAACAGTTGATTATAGAATCGATATTCTATAATATAGAAAGATTATGCTTTACATAAAACAGCTGTACTGTTGCTTCTGGAAGCAAACTCTGATCTAGTTCTACCACCTTTCATTGGCCGTGACAGGTGACCTCTTTTTTTAAATGCCGATTTTGAAGCAATTAACGAAATCGATAATTTTATTGTCTACGATAAATGATTTAACGGTTGCGTAGGCGTTACGTTAACCTAAATCGATTGGTATAATCGAGTTTTGATGAACATCAATGTGTCAGTCTCTTTAATAGGCTGTTATTAACTTAATTGGTTATCGAAGTTATTTAAAAGTTATAAGCGTTATGATTGAATGAGATGGATTTACTTGTGATAGTTGCCAAAATTTGTGAGGTTGATACATATGTGTCGGTATGTTCCGGCCATCTTGACTTAGCGTATAATTACCTTTAGCCATATGAATACGTGTCATTAATTTATAGTGATTACTGTAAACAACACTTAGTATAATACAAAATCGACTTTCGCTTCTATCTACCGTCATATACGCTAACTTCTCGCAAACCACGTAATCGATATGCCTATATATATATATATATATATATGTATATATATCTATATATATATATATATATATATATATATATATGTATATATATATCTTTTATGTGAGTAAAAATAATCAATAAGAAAGAAATCGCTAAAAACATATTTCACGGTTTACGTAAATAGCTAAATATTATGAGATACATAAAATTTTGTACGAGAGAAAATTAAAAAATCTAGTAGACAACTTTATCTTAACTTACCCAATAACCCAGTTTCTCAGTCTAGTCAACGTGGACGAAGATGCGTGCAGTGGCTAGTACAGTATAAAAAATAATAGTATATCGTAGATATAGTCTGTGATAACTAAGATTAGGTTAATGTATTCATATCGCCAGTTTTAGGCTCATTTAATCCAACAAATATTCCAACTTCCTGTTCGTTTTATTAGCCAGACATTATTAATCTATTATTATGTAGTGTGTATACAAAACTATAAATGTGTCCGCACAAGCTAAACATGGAAAAGCCGTCGTTGTTGATGTTTTTGTTATCTTTTATCCCGTTCACACTTTACAGAATTACGTAGGTGCGACAGAGAGAGAGAGAGAGAGACTCGTTTGATGATTAACTCGGTATCCCACGAATTCCAAGTGTCGCGTAAGTGAGTTTACGTAATCCAGGCGCGTTGGTCCATAATGCGTTCACGCGCATATCTCGCCGGTGAGTTGTGCAAGGAATACATAGACACGGTGGAAAGGCAACAAGAATTTATTTACATAACTGGTGGAACGAACGGTCATGCGTCGCTCTTCAATATACCGGTACACATATATGTATGTATATATATATAAAAGCGATAATTTGTAGATTTATAAAAGTTAAATAATCGATACAATCACTGATTTAATTTAGTTACTTTTAAACGAGTGAAAGGAACTTAAAGAAGTTCTTAAATCAGCTAGGTTTTTATACATAGGGGAAATTATAAAAGATTACATAAGCAATATTTACAAATTAATTTTCGGTAGGGGAAAATTTTCTGGATTCGTGTTCGCCGACATGGTAATGTGCCTGACTACCAATGTGACCAGATTAAATTTCACGCAAATACCGAAGCCACGGTGAAAAAATACTGAAATATTTCTACCGACTTATATGACATTTAAACCAATAAAAACACCGAATTTGTAAAAATTAAATATAAAAACACACTAAAGAACATATTTTTTTCAAAGTTTCGAGTTTTCACTCTTGTCCTCAGTCCCCACGGTGCCTAGGTTTAATTATTTTTAAAATTGTGCCTACGCTTAGAACGTTCCCTAACAGGTTATCTCATCAGCCCAGGATCAAGGGGTGCAAACCCGCCCCGGACGGCAGTTTCAGGAGGCGCAAAAAAAAATATGATTAAAAACAATAAAGCTTGTTCCACAAAGCGCTTTGCATACGGAAGCCTAGTTGATAATTTAGATATACACAGATCTACTGAATGTAATCTACTGTATTTTTTCCCGGTTATATAATCTCATTTATAAAATTTATTAAAGGTGTCTTATTGTTCTATTCACGAAAAATGCCGACCATTATATATTTGTGAGTTTTTTTTTAAGTAATTTATCTCAAGCGCTGGAGAGAGGGGCGCCACTATCCACTTTCTACCCCGGTTCGAAAATGTCATAAATCCGGGGTTGAGTTATGTATGAATTCGTCTAATCCGTGATATGTGGTCATTCTGAATGCACGCGTTTATGTTGGGGTCGTGTTCGCGTGCCGGTTGAATGGAGAATGCACAACGGGACTTTTATATAGAGAGATTAATTTACAAATACCTGATCGTTTATTTCAATGCGGACATGAAGTTAGACTCGGATCTGTGTTAGGGTCTCCACCTTTTTATGTTGCCATTATATATAACATTTAAATCATAGAGTCATAACACTTAGAGCGATGTTTTCAGATAAAAAATCGCTTATCGTTGAAGCTGAAAATAATAAGTATGTGTGTGTGCGACACGGAATTGCATAATAACCGGCACGCAACCTGGCCTTTTAAGGCCAATTTGAAATAGTTTCACTCCGCTTGCGACTACTGCCGTTCTGAGTGTTTTAATTGTATGATATAAATAAAATTATTAAATTTTGAATTAAAATAAACGTAATGATAACTTTTAACATTTTAAATATTCATTAGGTAAATATTTTTCGCTTAATTTTTTATAAGCCTTAGATTAGTGTCATTTTTTTTTATTAGCATTATTAAATGTTTGATACGAAAATATAGATACTGAATTGTGTGATTAGTGACATCCCTACTCTAGTTTTTGCGTGAAATGCTTAGGGTGGAGTGCACGAAATCTTTACTATATCTTTAACCAAGCAGTAACAAATTTTCGAATGCACAAACCCATGTTTGAGTTAGGGTTAAAGTTAAAAGAGTTGTCAGTTGAAAAAACAATATTGGCAGATAGAAATCAAACGTGTTGTTATTGTTGTCAATTTGACTAAATCGATGATTTTGGATATATTTCGTTTTGGATCAAATCCTATTAACTGTAAAAACCATAGTGAGTTTATCAAGAATAAAAAACAAATAGTATTTGTCTTACATTAGGATTCATATTACAGTAATATATATACTAATAAAAGAAATGTTAATTATTATTGTTGCTGAGTATTATTACTTATTCATTCGTGTTTATGTTTTAGGGATAAAAGTAGTAATTTTACAAAATCTGAAATATTAAGTCTTCAAACACTTATTGATAAACATAAGATCTATTTTATGTCAAAAAAACTGATGGTATTACCTTAAAACAAAAAGAGAAAACATCGCTAGAAGATGTTTCCTACAAAATATCTTACAATAAAGACCTTTTTTGTACAATGTAAATAATAGGCTCTCTTTAATATCGTTGGCAGATGTCATGACAATCGAAATAAACTTAGTTTAAATTTCAAACGCCCAAATTTGGTGGTTTATGGTTACAGTTAAATTATGACGTCATTTAAACTAAACTCAGATGGTGCAACACTTCTTTGCCTAACTGTAGATTTAACTACGGATTTGACTTTTGTTAAATATAAACGTAGATGATGCACGCCAGCCTTAAATACCGGTTGCGATCTTTGTTATTATGATTTTATTGTTTCGTTGTTGTAAACAAAGATTCAGTAACAAACTGTACATGTTCCAGGCGGTGATTTTTACGTTACACTAAATAATGCTAGTGACCAAGATACATTTTATTATTCTGTCAATAAAGTTTCTTTGTGTGACCTTTTTGATAGGTACTAACTTTATATTTACACACAGATATTGCATAAGTTTAAAATGTATGTATTGAATCATGAGAGAAGACCTCGATATGCACTTCAAACAATTTGGAGACGAATCAAAACACTCAAATTATATATCAAGTTCGTTTATTTTTTAAATTAATCTTATTCAACTATCGCTCATCGATAATTTAGATCGCTACTTTAGATTTCGCAAACAGACTGTCAGGCGAAAAAAATTCTATTTATAATGATAATTTCTTGTACAGACTTGTTTAGATATAATTTTTTAAGTAAATTCGTGTGATTGTACCCTATTAAATATCATTAAAGAAAATGTTTAAATTTAACAATTTTATTCTATTTCACTCGATCTTAAGTGTTTTCACTACTATTTCACTTGATTTTAAATGACACCTAAATGGCTTTGCTCTAAATATAATTGCTTGCCGACAGAATTTTTAAACGTAAGGAAATTTCATAAAATGCTATTTATGCGATGTCATAATTATCTCTCTAGCTTACTTTATCTAAAGCTCAAGCTTATTATAGTATTTGAATGTACGTCAATCGATGCGATGTCCTTAGACGCAACAACTCGGCCATCATCGCTTGGGTGTATGAAAGCCGAAGTTTAAACAGACTCGGGGGGGTTTAGCAGACTCGGTGTGAAGTCATTATCGTACTGTCTAGACATTACGAAATCCGTAGACAAAATAATACCACCATTGTCCATTACAAGACCACCTAAAAACACTTTCGAGATGTGAGACTCCTATTCCGGGGCTTCACGATAACTTGTGTATATCGAAAAGTAAGCGTGATGATCCAAAGATAAAAGTCACTTTGCGCGTGCGTTGAAATGTTAATAATCTCGTTTGAGAGTTTGCGGCTGAGTGCCTTCAGCACTCGCCCCCAAAGTTTGGTGAAGCTGTAAAGGCCCTTCCGGTCAACAGCATTAGCTAGGTCAAAAAAAAAAAAAAAAAAAAAAAAAAAAAAAAAAAAAAAAAAAAAAAAAAAAAAAAAAAAAAAAAAAAAAAAAAAAAAAAAAAAAAAAAAAAAAAAATCGTTTGAGAGATTACGTGCTGTAAACACTTGAAAAATTATAACTGTATGCGTTGGAGGAGGATCTTTTTGCGTCTCGAGTTAAATTCCAACATTGTGTTTGTTTGTTGCATTCGTAAATGGGAAATTTTAGTTATGTATGTTATACAGAGGTGGTGCATTAATTTTTATTAATGACTTTTAAATGCACGTTTTATTTATTGTTTATTGCGTAATTGATTTCATAGGTTCAAAGGTCATTTTAGTGAAAGAGTACTTATAGTTTTTGTTTTAATTTGGTAATAATTCTATGAATCGCCATAAAATCATGAGTTATTTAAAATTTTCGACTAGATTCCTAATTTGTAGTTTCCTTCCCCTAAACACCCTAATCATTATATATTCTATTTATTTAATGGTTTTTAGGTATTCTATTGCAAGAAATCGTATCGATGGCTATTATTATAGGTAATAGTAAGGTAATATAATTTCCATAACTGGTGTTTTCCCTAATGTAAAAGATATACTGAAAAAAATATGTTTGTCCTGTTACAAGCGCACTAACGAACAGACAGAAATACATATTATATCGTGTAATAATACTGCTTACTATGAGTGTTAAAGAAATAAAGAATAATTAATTTGATAATTTATAGGCAGGTACAGTAAATCTGATGCGATTATTTTAACTTAAGAAATTAGTGTTATTTGAACAATAAAATTAATGTACGTACATTTTTGATATTTTCTTGAATAAAAAAAAAAAACAACAAATACAGCTACAACACGACATTATCAATTAAATATAGAAAGATACGACTAGAAAACAATGTATCGTCGAACTTTATTTCCGTTTTATATGTGAATCACATATTTCGAAGAAATGTTTAGTGTTGTAAGCAACGTATTCTCAAAGCTTCCGACAATCGCCTAACGAACTGCGATCAAGAGATTGGGGCTGTCCACAGCGCGCATGCGTTGAAATAATAATTACAAATCAAGAAGACGCTCAGTTATTTTTCTTTTAAATATGTAACAGGCTCACGCAATTCGCTTGCATAATATTATTGTAATACTGTATTGCGCTCGCATCGCATTCGAGATTCCGATAGGCAAATTAAAAACCGTTTCAGAGTATGCATTAAACGTCTTAAGGTAAGTTGTACTCGCTCGCAAGTAGGGTTGGCGCAACACGTTTACGGTACACGGATTCATTAAAAAAAAAGAATTTTGATTAGGTAGCCCAGATTGAGAGCGTGGTTAACCCGGTGGACTAATACGCGTGTCTCATAGACGGTACGACTGAAAGGTCGGAGGTTCGAACCCAGGGTGGTTAACACATTTTTTCACACTGCGGTCGCAGTGATCACTCCTCTTCCCTCCGGAAGGTAATGCCTCTTTCAGAGGCGGGCGAAGAGGTGGGGTAGAGAAGTTTTCCCCCACCCCCGCTGGGCCATTGCACAGACGGGCCTGGTGGGTTTGCCGCAGGGGGGCGACGCGGCGACATGCCTTGCAACCCCGTATCGCCCCCTATTTCAAATGCGGCGGACGGCCCCGGGGGGTTTTAGTGGGTATTCCCGGGCGCTTCTCGCCCGGGTTTGAGTCCCACACTGGCACGGAACTCGTCACTCCGTGCCCCCTTACCTATTGTATTGGAGGGACTCAGGTCCCACTAATACAATAGGTAAGGTGAGTGCGTAAATGCATTTCCCCCCGTCAAAAAAAAAAAAAAAAAAGGTAGCCCAGATTGTATTTGCATAAACCCAAGATTCAGTGAACCTGAGATTTCGACGAAGGAAGACATTGCAATGAAATTATAAGGTCAACAGCATTAGGACATTTTCTAACTGAGAAACACTCTGTGGTTAAAAAACTGTCGCGGTGCATATTTATTTATTAAAATAAATTAACAGCTATTGATTCAAATTTAATTACAAATTTAAAAAAAAAAAAATGGAATACTCATTTCTTAATTATGTACGTTTAAAATAGTTGAACATAAATGGTCCAGACAATGGTCATGGAAAAGGATAACAATCAAATACATTAAAATACCAACAGTAAAAATAGCTATAATTGTGGAAATATTATTGATGTACCAAAATTAGAAACACTTATGTACATATTTGTGTGCTTCATCGGATGAGAATGCGATCAAACACTTAAACTAAACCAGTTAAAACGAATTAGATAACAGTGATATTGAAGAATGAACACTTAATGGCGTTTGGAGTTCTATCATCTGTCATAATGTGAACTTGTCATAGTTTTAAGCTTCGACAAGTTGCTGTGTGTTTTTCTATACCATTAAATGAAATATCACTCAATCAATCAGTCGTAGTTTTAGAAAATGACCGCTTTTCAAATTGTATTCGTTAATTGATTACAAATAAATCGAAGGTCCGATTCTGAAGTTCTCGTTAAAAACTATAAAGGCAACGTATGTAGACATCCCAAAGAGAGTAACGTGAGCGCGCGTCGTTTCAGAATGATTGCGTACGAGATTCCGATAAAATTAAGTCTACCGTACCGTAAAACACACGGCGGGGGCGTATTCTCAACTACTAGGCAAAATGATTTTACGGATAGTACATGTGAAACGTTTTGGATGAATATTCTTATATCGAATGCATTTCATTTATACTCTCAAAATAACTTTATTGCCCGACGAAACATATATAAATATAATAATGTT
This sequence comes from Samia ricini, assembly GCA_014132275.2. Lineage (NCBI taxonomy): Eukaryota > Metazoa > Arthropoda > Insecta > Lepidoptera > Saturniidae > Samia > Samia ricini. Next base: position 2,685,518 of record AP028170.1, read on the forward strand.
CCTACGAACACTAATAGTCTTGTATGCAATAAATTGTATTCTGTCGACGTGTGTTTGACTAGCAACATTACGAACGCTTTAAATTTATCAACAATCGCAAATACGCCTAATAATTATGCACTAAAATCAAAATATAATTAAACTTTGCTGGAATGCTCATACTTTATATTTTACACTACAACATTGAGTAAATATCGTAAATTACAGCAATTTTCACGATATAAGCAACCACAATTCAAGTAAAACACAATACAGTTTTACGAAATAATGCTTTTAGACGATATCAAGGAGAAACCTGCACTTTGTTCTTAACAAAATCCTCTAATAACCATATAATATTATAATTGATAAAATTTGAAATAAATGAGTAAAATTAATTAACCGATACCATTGGAAAATCATTATCAACAAAATGACTAACTATCACTGCATAAATATTCTGGCTTGTAGATATTGTAAATGATAAAACGAAACCCATAAATCGACATCGTTTAGAATAGGACCCCTATAGGTACGAGTCCGAACATACCTTACCGAATGTGAGATTTCTAGGCCACACTCAAATAGCGTTGCAAATTTTTAAATACAAATTTACGACATATAAAGTAATGTCGATATATATGCTCAGTGGTGGGGCAGCCCACAACCTCAAGGGAGACCTTCAATTTCATTACGAAAATGTTTAATTGAATAATTATATAAGAAATAAATTGAATTGTTTTATGAATACACACTTATGGTGATTTTATAAAATAAAATAAATCCAATGACTGCATGAGATTTAGTAATTAAACCTATTAAATGCCATAGGTGTTCTTACTAAATATTATGAAAAACAACATGACTCTGTCCGTTAATAGTATGTTAAAAAAAACAAGCTATATATAATATAATAAATTAATAAAATTATAAAATGTCTGTACTTATTCTTAGTAAGGCTATGTGCTGTGATGTTTTAAAACATTAAGAGAATAGGTGACTTATTGTAAGTTTGTCTCTTGTACCGGGACGTAGTTTGCCAATGAAAAAAAAAAATACAAATCTATTATTAGAACGAATCATTCTCACGGTAATAAATCGGTAAGGTGCATAAAAAGTGCATCGGATCTTGCACGGACGGGCCGCGCCAGTGCACGCCGTTGGTAACTAATTATAGCATGGGACAGAAATAGCCGATCTGTGTCGCCCACACGGCGGCCACTATACTTTCGTGTATAGTACACACCTTTATTTCCCCATTATCTGTTGCTGTTTGGTCCGTCTATTTTTTTTTTATTTACTTTATAAGTAAACAGGAATTTTCAGCCGATGCGGTTAAATATAGAACCATGTTAAGGCCTACAAATAAGTGGCTCTTTATTATTGTGAAGGGTAAGCTATGTAGGCTTCGATAGTCCTATATCACTGCGACCTAGAAAGATCTATTGTGGACACCTAATTGCTAAGATGTAAGTATTATTCAAGTAAGATTTTGAACATTTTAAAATCAGCCAGTGTAGATGTCGACCACCATACACTTGTGAAATTCTTAGAGACGTGTTAAAAACGCCTCGCATTCTAGGATTAGTAAGTACCAGAGCTACCTAGAGGTGTAGCCGACTATAAGCAGATTCTCGTCTATCGGCGTCCGATATTCATTGCTCTTTAACTGTACTTTATTTAAAACTCTAGTGATCCGCCCTGACTTCGCATCGGTATATATAAATTTCTGATGAAAAAATATGTAAAATATAATAGGTGAAAGAAGTTTTATAATCGGTTTAGTAGTTGAGAGTAGTTAGTAGTTAAGAAACAAAAAATCAATTTTAACTATTTATATAATTTAAATTAAACGACTTACATTAATTTCATTACAGTGACGAGTTAAACAATTATTAAACGAAATCAAATTTATAAAACCAAACGGGAAAATAGATTCGATAATTAATATTATCGGGGCGCTGATCCAAACAAACTGACATTATTTTTATGGCCAGTATTAATGGTAACCTAATTTTTTTTTAATGCTATATCTTTATTAATGTGTACGTATATATTGGTGTGACTAATAAAACATGGGAAAAAGCCAACTTCCCATTTGAATTATTGATTTAGTGTTTGTTTTCATTGTTACAGTTTTTGATAGTAATCTTTATTTTGATGGTATTATTTTAATACCTCAATATCATCGCTATAAATGGCGTCGTATTGCGTTGTTTTGGGTTAAACCATAATGAATAGATTTTCAAATTAATTTTAAAAAGGCATTTAGACGGTTCCCATAATGTCGTGTTCTTATGATAAAATATAAAACCATCTTGAGTTAACTTGGAATAGAATAAACTTTGCAGTATTATAGAACACTAGCCGGTGCACGCGACTTCGTCTACGTGTCTCATCTTGACTGAATGATGTCCTCATTTTGTTTTTCAAGTCGATGAAGATCTTTTTGAGTTTTCAATTATTAAGTTTTTTAATTGCCAAAATTGATAGTTTTTATTTTTGTATACAGTCAATCGCAAATTAATATATACTTTTTGTATATTGAATTTTATATCAAAATCGCTCAACTCGTTTTTGAGTTAAAATGGAAAAGAATTTATTCTTTATTAATTTATATTTACAAATTCTAAAAATAATTTCAGTAATCTATATAGAATATCAACAGCTCCATGACATAGACGTTCTACGTATAAAGTTTCATCAAAATCGGTTAAGCCGTTATCGAGTTAAATCCAGACGTATGCATGACCCGACAAGAATTGTTTCAATATCATGTTCGAGTAACAACTACAGATCTGTGCCAGAATGAAAAAAAATGTACAGATAAAACTTTAGTTTTGTTATTAGTAGATGAATGTTTGAATGAGATATATTATTAATTGAAGTTTTATATTATACTGACGGGAGCGGGGAGGTAGTATTACAGTGGTTAAAACATTCCAACGCGGCGTTGAAAAGATAAATATGTTCCTGATGAATGAGTCATTGAATTAACCGCTACTGATATTCCCCTCTAAGGTTATTTACACTTCACGTCGCTCTACGGCCGGCGGTGATTTAATATTTCACCCGTAGGAAATAATTCGAGAGAATTCCAGGGTCGGCTGAGATTCCCCGCGCGGTCCGTGTAAAATTTATTAAGGCGCTCAACGCGTCGCTCGCCTCTCCGACGCGCACGGGGATTTGTCAAGAATAATGCTTCCAGAGTATACAAATTAGAGAAAGCAGACGGTATATTTTCGCATAAAAACGTTTATTAATTTTGTAATTCGAACAGATCCTTGCGATTATTCTTTTATAAGTTCATCATCATCATCTCCCTACCCTTTTCCCATTTTTATTTGGGGTCGGCGCAACATGTCTTCCTCTTTCATTTCTCTCTATTTGTTGTCATCTCCGCATTCACTCCTTTCCTAAGCATATCATCTTTCACACAGTCCATCCATCTTCTGTTTGGTCTTCCTTTTGTCTTTAAATTCATGTTGCATTTTAGGTTTCGGCTATTTGATTTTACGACCGGCCGCCTGCCTGACGTCAATTCTTTTATAAGTTATAGTTACATATTAAATTATTGTTGTAGCAGTAAAAATAAGCGAATTCTAACATTATAATAATTCGTTGCCATGACAACAGATCTCTATTCTATTCTATTCATTCAGACGTTTAACATCTTTTTCTAAATTAAACTAAACTATTAATAACTCGCTGATTTTCATTTTATATCGCCATAACAATGAGACGTACGTACGGTCCAAAACAAATATTATTTTACGCATTATTTTATCCGGATGAGATGTTAGTTACTATTGAAAAACATTCGGTCGGTACCCTACGCAGTTTGCGGAACAGCACGGGGAGACTTTATCGTACATCTAAAGTCATGTCCGTTAGTTGTGCGCTGTGTGACGTTTGAAAATGAGCGCTCGATGTGTTTTGTAGACATTTGATACGTACAAAATAGCTTTTATTGTCCCGGTGTTGTGTTTTTTTTTTTTTGCTATACGAAAATATCTAAACATTAAAATCAACCTGTATACATATATATGGTTTACTATAAATCGATTGGAGCCACCTCTCTTCGACTCATTAGAATTTTACATTATATAGGAAGTTGAGTTCATGTATGAGGAAAATATGTATGTTTTAAAATAAATAAAAAAATATTAAGAGTGTTTATAATTTAGGGGCCGTTCTAATATTACGTAAGCAAAATATTAAACATTTGGTATCTCCCTCCGATCTGTCTGCAATAGAAAAGTAAGGTCTTACACCACAACGTAAGCATTGACATAATTAAAAAAATAAAAATAAACACGTAAACATTGTTTATGTAATCGGACGCCCTCCGTCCTCAGTGTTATTTATACTAATAAATAAAATTGAAGTGTCTGTTTGTAATATCAATATAACAGACTTTTAATAAATACATATGAATGTATATAATATACGACACTTATACCAAAAACACAATTTTGAAATTTTTTTTGTTGTCTGTCTGTTAGTTCCGGCTAATCTCCGGAACGGTTGGATTAGACCAATTTGATGGACATTTTCTAGTAGATAGTAGAAGTTACTCTACGTAACTTGGCTACTTTTACCTTTGGGAAATAACTAGGGTGCTATTTAAAAAAAATAGAAAAACATCTATTACGCACTGAACATATGAAATGAGGGCGCAACCGCGGGCACACAGCCGGTCAAAAATAAGCAAAACATAAACGCGCATATTGATACGTAATATTTAACTGCCCCATAAGAGCGAGAGAAAATAAAGCTATGAATTGCTGTCAAAAAAAAAGTATTAATACAATTAAAATAAATAAAAAAATATATATTCAGGTAGAAAAAACCGGATATATCTTGATGAAAAAAAAAGGAGAAATTTTCAAAATCTGATTTCGGTCGAAACGTGATCGTCATGATGATGAAGTATGTTTTATTTTAAAATACTAATTTGTGAATGTAACAAACTACATAGAAATTAAGTAGTTCAAATATTTAGATCAAGCAAACAATGTTTATCTCTTAAAATTCTAAATCTATTTTGATTATTTCTAGATCATCGTTCTTTTTTTATGTGGATATTAAGCCGTTTTTATTTATTTGAAACACTGTTGGTTTACGATGTAGCTAATTGAAATCGGTGTTGTTTTTTTTTTTTTTTTTTGTTTCTATTGAAGCTTAACATTAATCAATTAGTATCTTTCGGTCTGTTTATAACGAATTACACGAGAAACATGTGAATTTGCAATTACAGATTAAATTACAATTCAAAACAATCAAAATTTATTTATTCAATTTAGGCCCTAAGAAGGCGTTTATGAACGTCTAAAACACTACCACCGGTTCGGAAAACAACCCAGTCGAGAAGAGCGCAGGCAAGAAACTCGATCTGGTTCTTTTTTTTTTATAAATATAATATATATCATTTTTTTTGTCATATAAAAAAACTATACAAATCGTAGTCTTAATAATGTTAGCGGAAGCACAGAGATGTGGGTTAATTCCAGACATCACTATCGTTCACGTAATGATCCACCCTGTAATAACCTTTTGAGATTAAAACTTGCTTGACATATACTTGAAATTATTGTCTGATAAATAGGTAATGTTATTTGGGGTCTTTTATTACTTATAAAGCTTTAATTACACTTACTTAACCTAAAGCGTGGGACGGCCAACTTGTCTTTACTTCTAATATTAAAATTATGACGATCATTCACTAGATATAGCTTGTCTAAATTTTTACGAATATTCATTAAGTTATCGAATTACAAAGTTAATTACAGAGCACAATAATGGAACTATTCATGTGAAATTGTAATGACCGACAACTATACTGTTTTCCTTGCTAACGAAATAATTATTGAAACTTAAATAATTGACTATAAAATTCACCCTTTTGATTTGATTTGTCAGGCCAGAACTTAAATGTCTACAAACTATCCTCCAGCTGTGGTGCGAGACGTTCTCCGATCGCTGTCTAGTAAAGCTCTTGTGTCTGTTATCAGAGCAATTATAAGTGATGATACTTCATGCATTATTCATACGCGCACTACACGACATACCAAATATATATTTGCACTTTTTTCTTTTTTTGAAAAACTGAATATGTTAGGTTGGTTCTGCCGAAATTCATGCAGGCAACTTCTCAAGACTAAATTCATCATACCGTTACGGTTAGTTGACATTTTTGTCTGAATGTCCTAAGCGTCGCTACAAAGTCCAATGAAGCTGCAAATCAATAGTATGGTGAGTTAGCTGCAAATTAATTTTCATTGTAGGAACTTTAGTCTGTTATTCTGATTTTATGAAAATGTATAAAAAAAATGCCTGTATTGAGTTACATTTCTGATTGTCAAATATCATAGCTTCTTTTTCTGTAAGATCCTATTATTAATCTGGAAGCGATCAGAATTCTATGAGAATAGCACCATCCGATATATGGGGGGGAACAGCTCAAATATGCAAATTTGAAGATTCTAACGCCTTATAAGGAAAATGTACGTGTATGCAGCGATCGCTCGTATAAGTACCGACAAACGCAGGCGCTCCCATTCTTGGAGTTTATCTTTTCACGTTCTCCGAAATGAGATACCGTGCTATATATTGTTACTAGCTGTGTCCCTGCGGCTACGCCTGCGTTTCATATATTCTTCACATCATTTTTTTTTATACGGAAGTCTAATTTTTGTTTGGTACTAAGATAAAGTAAAAATATTTCTTATAAAGTCAAGCACTTGCCCGTAAAATGGGATTTTGTACAATTTTTATGTTTTAATTTTTTTACGCGGAACCCTGAATATATTCTAAAATTAAAAGTATCGTAAGTTACCCGGAGTAACTTCAGCTATCACCCAAAAAAGTTCCGTCAAAACCCGTCCAGCCGTTCCGGAAAACAAACAGACAGATAGACAAAAATTTTAAAAATTGCATTTTTGTTATAGGTATCGTTTATACATTCATATATATTTAGTATAAAAAATAATTTTAACATTACAAACAGACACTTCAATTTTATTTATTTAGTATAGATAAATGTAAAAGGACGATAAACTGCTTCGAAAGACACAAAGCATGTATATGAAAATAGGTGGGAAAAATATAAAGCTCATAATAAATTAACTCCATCCGGCACTCTGGAGACGTGTTCAAATGCAAATAATTTGAATACACATCTTGATAATTTATTTACTTGAAGGTACGATAAATCAGCTCAAAACCACATGACACTTACGAAAGTGACGTAAGCAGGGACTTTGATGTTTTCAATTATATTTGAAGCGATTGCGATAATACATTTTGCAGATAGTAGACAATTGATAAGTACTATTACTTCATTGATAACAATTTTCATTATTGTCTATTTTATATAATCATCTGTATACTTTTAAATAGTGTGATATATTTATTATAGTCTACAGAGTATCATCAACACGACACGTCTGATTTAGTGTAAGGAGCGGCATGTGTGTTACCACACTATTACATTTTTTAAGTTTTCGCGTTCCATATTTAAATTCAGTTAATTTTAACGGGTTTTCACGCGTTACCTTTGCTTCTTTTCTATCCCGACGTAAACATTCTAGTTGTCGAATATTTAAAGTTACTTCCTTAAAACTGAAAACTTAAAAAATTACATTACAAACCGGTACGGGCCGGAAGTAACTTTAAATATTCGACAACTAGAATGTTTACGTCGGGATTAAAAAAAAAAGCAAAGGTAATGCGTGAAAACCCGTTAAAATTAACTGAATTCACACTATTACAGTTAATTACCAAATAACGTGTCGACTGATCTTGTCCCCTTCATCGCCGAACACGAAGTGTTTATGTTTTCAAAATCGAGTTTATACTTTATTGTTTTATTTTTTAAATCTGCATTTCTTTACTATCGTTAATAAATCCCGCCCCTTATGAACATCAACTGGAAATATAATACATAAGTAGTCTCTATAATGAGAACTACTGTACTAAGAATTCTAATAAAAGCAACGGCACTCTGTTCGTCTGTCTGCTTGGTAGTTGGTTCTTAACTCGAAAAGTAGTACATTTACATGATCACGTTTTTAAAATATATATTCGACGGTCAGGTTTTAGTTTATATTTTGCTGCATTCATTTATTAATGTTACTTCCTAGTTACCTAATGCTAATTTATATAGTCCGCCAATATCATGTGGATGTGCATTTTTCCAATCTTTTATCAATACACTATTGCCATCTTACTATAAAATTTCAGCTAGTTTTTGCTGCAACTCAGAATAAATGTTCCGTGTTATTATTTCTAATAGAATTCAAAATTACACAATGTACAGTATAAGTTATATAAAGATGATAACTAGTAATTAATAAGTCTAATTCACAAGCGCATTAAAAAATGACTACTGATGCTTTCTCTTACATTACTTTCCCTAAAGCCTGAAATATTTAAAATGCTAGAAGTGCAAATATTATTATTATATGCGAATGTAACTTTGAGCACGGCTCGTTGATATAATATAATCGTGAAGGTGTCGTTAGCACACGGCTAGCTATAAATAAGCAATAAACTGCCGATAAAACTGGTAACATCGAACGACAACAATGGAAGAAATCAGAAGGCGTACATTGTACTGATCGTTGCTGCTATACCGTGGACAGTATGAGATGCAATTTAGTCGTAATTCTCTCTTTGATTCTGACTTTCTATGTCCGATATACGCATCAATAATCATTTTCCACCTAAAAATATTACTTGACTAGTCACGACTGGACTGTTTTAAACATCAAAATCGTGCCTGCTTTCGTCACAATTAGATCCTGTTGTCAGAAAAAAGTTACTATCATTTATACACAAATCTGCATTATTTTTATTTGATACTACCTATGTATCTGTATACAATATATAAGCTTAAAGAGATTAAATTCCTTTCCAAAATTAATTTTCCTACACAATAATGGCCTGTCTAGATTTCGATGCCATTACAAAATCTTAGTTGCTGTGTATAAATCATGCTTGATTCTCGACCGTGTGAAAGTGTGCTTAAATTCTCCATTGTCCATATTTGTACAAAGCTTATGCGAGGCACGGCCAGCGTTAGGGTCATAGTGAGCCCTTATTATGTACCGCCGAGCTAGCTTGCCGCTTTTCATGACAACGCAATTGTGTGTACATTCCAGGAAATGTATTTTAACGTTCCTTGTTTATGTTTGTGTTTTTTTTTTCGTCGGGAAGGTTTTTTTTATGAGAGTTTCTGGTAGTTTAATATTGAAATGGCTTGAATAATACCTAATACTTGTTTTAGGATTTTTTTTCTATTCATAATAATGACTATTTATGCACTTGAAATGGAGGCTTTTACCTTTTTTTTTTTTTTTTTTTTGACGGGGGAAATGCATTTACGCACTACCCTTATCCATTGTATTTGAGGGATCGGAGTCCCCCAATAAGGGGGCACGGAGTGACGAGCTCCGTGCAGTGTGGGACTCACCCGGGCGAGAGTCGCCCGGAAATACCCACTAAAACCCCCCGGGGCCGTCCGCTGCATTTGGGATGGGGGCGACACGGGGTGGCTTTCGCAAGCACCGCGTCGCCCCCTGCAGCGAACCCGCCGGGCCTCGTCGTGCAATGGCCCGGTGGGGATGGGGGAGTGTACACACTACTCAACCCCACCTCTTCGCCCGCCTCCCAAGGAGGCATGACCAAGAAAGGTCGGTCGGCCGGGGAGGCAGAAAAGCTGCCCCCCCATAAAAAGGGAAAGTTGGGACAGTTCAGTGGCGGCCAAAGAGAAAGGGGAAGAAGCCCGCCACTGAGAAGAGAGATTCTGAGTCCCTCTCCTTCACTCATCTTGTCTCCAACGACAAGACATAGCGAGGAGAGGGATGCTCAGGAAGAGAAAGGGGAACAGAGAAGAAGAACACACAAAAACACCAAAAAACACAAACAAACGCAAATATACGGACATAGTCCAGCAACAACCACCGGGGCTCCTACAACCTTAGGAAGCCCCGGACATACCGAGCCCACCGCCCTCTCGGCCTCCTCCTCCGCTGAGGGTGCGCCAACGGGTCCTCCTCCCTCAGCCTTTCGTCAGCCTCCTTCTGCATCAAGATGTTCTCGCAGAAGGAGGCGACGACCCTCCAGACCTCCTCGCTGCCGACCATGGCTCTAACGACGGTCGGCAGCGAGAGGTCCTCCCCCACCACCGCCACCACTTCGCGGCGCGGCACCTCCCACGCGGCGCACTCAGCCAGCGTGTGGTGCGCCGTATCCTCCGCCGCGCCGCAGTGGTGGCACACCGCCGACGGCTCCCTCCTGGCTATTTTGTGCAGGTACCATCCGAAACAGCCATGTCCGGACAGTACCTGCACAAGCCTAAATGTGAGGGAGCCGTGTCTCCTCCCCACCCACTCCCGGAGGACCGGACGGATGGCGTCTATGGTTGGTCGCCCATAGCGCGCATCCGCCAAGTCCTCCATCCACCGCCCAAACTGTTCCTCCCTATACTCCATCCTCAATCTCCTCACTTCCCCCGGGGGTGTAAGCGGAGCCCACCACCATCCCTCCTCGCTGCTGAGCACCGGTACACAGCAGCGAGCACCTCCGCTTCTCGCTCCCACGGCAGGGAGCCGGCGAGCACGCAGGCCGCCGCTACGGACACCGTGCGGTATCCGCGTATCGCCCTCAACTCGACCGTGCGCTGCGCAGCTTGCAGCACACGGACATTACGGGAGTTGAGGGCGTCCGCCCACACGGGTGCCCCATAGGCGGCCATGCTTCGCACGACCCCTGCGTGGAGCCGGCGGCACCTATGGCCAGGCCCCCCCACATTTGGGGGGAGCCGCCCCAGTGCCGCCGCGGCACCGGCGATGCGCGGTCCAAGTCCCTTAAAGTGGGACTCGAACCGCCATCTTCCGTCCAGGATAAGGCCCAGGTACTTCATCTGGGCCTTAACCCGGATCCGGTGCCCCCCCACCGAGATGCTCGCCCCAGGGGGCGGCCCATGCCGAGGCCCATGGAACAGCAGGGCCTCGGTCTTCTCGGCCGCAACCCTGAGCCCGAGCATCTCGATGCGCTTGACCACCAGGGCAACTCCCATCGTGGCCAAGCGCGCCACCTCCTCCCACCTCCCCCCCCCCCCGGGCTACGACAAGGGTATCGTCCGCGTAGCAGATTAGGCGCACCCCACTCGGAAGTGCGCCTCGGACGACCCAGTCGTAGCCCACGTTCCACAGGAGCGGTCCGAGCACCGACCCCTGTGGAACACCGCAGCCCGCCGGACGATCGACAACGACGCCTTGATTGTCCACGTAGGACACCTCCCTCCCTCGGAGATAGTCCTCCAACAGCCTCCTCAGATAGTGGGGCACTCCAAAGAAGCACACTTATGGCCTGAGATAATATATGTTTTTGCGTCATAAATCTTATTAATTTTTTCTCCTGTTACCTACCATACTCTTTAACTTATTAAGCACATAATTAATTGTATGAATCTAATAATATTTTTTCCATTTTCTTTCTAATAATAGAATAAGTTAACTAATTTTTAGCCTACAATTACAGATTTTCTAGAATAATTTCTGTCTTAAATGTATATTTCATTTAATTCGTGTATGTTTATATTCTCAACATGTTAAAATTGTAGAGGCAAATTTTTTTTTGTAAATGTCGACAGTGTCATACATAAATACGGGTAACGCAAATTGCCTTTTAACGCTGGATCGTGCTAACAATGCTAAATAATGTTTATTTATTTACCTCCATCGAGAATGTACAAGCCACTTGTTTCGCTTTTATTCCATGTTGCTTTTATTTTTAACTATATTTATTATCAGTCGCTTCCAGCAACAAATAGACGGACAGAAGACGCTTCTAAAATTAATAGTACATTATAATCAAATCGAGATGCAATACGAAAATTGAATCGCGTATTACTCTTCACGTCGATGTTATAAGATTATTTTTAGAGAAAAACAATATTTCATATAAATCACCGGCTTTCGCATTGCGGATTTTTATCTTATCATTATGTCTGGCAACATAGTTACTTAATGCTCGGTCTGAGTGCGCCGATACTTGTTCCTGGGGAATGCAGTATTATAATAACTTTATATAACCGGCTTTATGATATCCCCGAGGGTAACCGGCGTCCGTTGCTTCTTTTTACTCTTGCTATTATTTAATGTTCTGTAATATTCTAAGAAGAATCTTTTTAATTATTACGTTTTACGGATGTAGTTCACCGAATTAATAATTACTTTTTTTTACGCGTTGTTATTCATATTATTATCATTATACTATATACAAAGCAAAGTCTATCTCTTTCTCTGTCTGTTTGTTGGTTTATAACTCGAGAACCATGATTGTTTCTTTAAATCGTAGTTACATGTCCTGGTCAGGTTTTAGCAACAGGTAATTTGTTACGTAGTATTATTTAGTTACGTTAAGTAACATGTGTGAGTATATACCAAAAGAGATCAGAATAATGGAAAAAAAAACTTCATAAGAATTACCATTATTGTGTTCCTTCATACATCCTTGTCCTTACTTTACATGCAACGTCTATTAGTCCGTTAATATAAGTGAACGGAGCCGGGAGTACAAAACTGCTAGCTTATCGTATAGTATATTCAATTCTACTATTAATAATTGCCCCAAAGTCACGGTGAAGCTGGTAAAGGCCCTTCCGCTCAACAACGTTACTTAGTTAATTTTTTTAAATTAATAATTGATCAAAGATCAATGGGATTAATGAGAATAGGGATTCAACTAGTCAACTAAACACCTTGCCTATTTACAAATAATTATATACCTGAGCTAATACATAAAAAATCGAGCGCCTATATACCTAGGGATAACTTTTACTATAAACACATTGTAATGTTTCTTCATTCTTATGCAATAGATGTCTAAACTGATGCATCGTATACTTAAATATTATACTAGTGTATGTTTGTTTAATCAGAGTCTTTTTAAAAACCCTCTGCATACGAAATTGAGATACATAGGATTTGTCTTAACTTAAATATAAAAGCATGCTTAGTTATCCGACAAAAGCTAATGACCTCCAATTTTTATATATTGGAAAAATAATATTAACAATAGAATATATATATAATCGTACATAATAATATTTATTCTTATTTACATTATAAATTTATTGTAATAATCCTCCACTTGTATTTGCTCCAGTTAAATATAGTTTGGGGTTATTTTATATATAATACATTTGCACATATTCAGCCTACATGTTTGTGTTATATATTTACAAAAATACGTTATAAGGGGGAACATTCGTCACAAATTTACGATCAAAATATTTTAATAAGAATAAGTTCAAGTAAGTAATTTCTCGAGTTATCCATTTTGTTGATATAACAATTTAGTTTTCCACGATGACAATTTATCTTTAATAAATATTTTACGACTCTTCGCGTTCTAGGAAAGTTTTCGAAAAGTAACAGCCACTGCGAATGTGAGATGTGAGAAACTCGTGTTAAACTGATTCGAGTTTATAAAATTGATATTCTCTTGTAACTCAGCCATAAGGCATTTTGAGAAAACGTATAATTGTACAGTACTGCAGTGTCAGTCTCAAAAACCGATTTATTTTTTATTTGATCTTGGTCTAAAGGATGAGATTGGATATTGGAACCGGCCTTTAATGTATTAAAGTATCCTATACAATACAGGTGATAGTTAAAATCGTTGAAACCTATGAAATAAGGAGTGGAATTTTCCCAAAGTCCTATGCAGTTCCGCAAAGCACGCTTATTATCCCTTTAAGGTTGCTTTAAGGGCTCATCATCAGTTCGTTAGCGAGGTCGTGTCAAGTGGACAGGCCGATACCGTCTCTCCGGTACACGGAATACATCCATCACCACCGGTACGCTATTCTCGACCATATAACTACACCCGATAAAGTAAAGATTCCCCTGTGCCACTTAAACCGCTCGTGTGAAAATAAAGTCAATACACGGAGTATCGTAGGCGTCGAGTGCTGTTAGTAAATGCCACAATCGGAATGAAAGAAGAAAAAAAACGTACTGTTTGGCGTTTGAATTAGGCAGGTATTTACGTTCGCCTGTTTACTGATACTGTGGGAGCGCGTGGAGAGAACATTAAAGCTGCAGTTACCACCACTACATTGTAGATCGAGATGCGATCGGAATTCGCGATTAGTTGCGCTCGCAATTTGTAACCGGGTACCACCGGAGCGTTGACATCTTTACCGCTTTGAAGTTTCTACACTCAATACGATATTTAATTTACTAAGGGCCAATTTTTTGATCCGTAGTCAACTAGAGAAATGGTCAAATTTGTAAAAAATGGTTAAAATAATGCTCTGATGCGTTTTTTGAAACATAGTTAAGCTAACCATTTGTCAAAAATGTGACTATTTGTTAAAAAATTTAACCATTCAGCTCAGTCGGGTTAGCAAAATGGCGGATGGTTAACTCTAGTGCAAACAGCTGTTTCATTGCTTTTGTGTAACATTTGAAGTAGATAATTTGAAGTTTCATTATATAACATTCATTTAAATAAAATAATTTGTTAAATAATTACAACGTATTGCTATTTATTATCTTTTTCGTATTTATGAATTTTGTTTTTCATAAGAATTCAGTATTCCATTATGTATAGTATATCAAGTTCGTACAAATATTTATTTGGCTTGTAAAATATATTAAATTCAAGAATTAAATTATAAAATCAGAGAACATTTTAGACAAGACGAAATAAAAAAATAGCTAATATCATTACAAAACTATCACAAGAAATTATAATGCACACAGATGTTCGAGAGTAGCTCTACCCTTTGTTTTTTTGAAATGTTTGTTCGACAACTCGAATTATGGACCTTGACACATTTTTCTCGGAATGATCATACAAAAAAAATTACCGGAATCAAAAGTATTCTATTATACAGTTCATATTACTGGTAACATAAATAACTATTGCTTAATTAACCCATAGTAGATTTTGTCCTCAAAAAACGCATTGTGATTATAACCATTGGTTTGTGTAATAGTAATAGTAAAATTGACAAATGGATATAGTAACTTTGACTACGGATCAAAAAATTGTCTCTTAGTAGGTATTTCTCAGATTGTCAATTGAAGTACACTATTCGTAATCATATATTAAATGCAACTACTTCTATTTATCTATTCAATCGAAAGACGTCCACTGCTGGACGCCTCGGTCTCCTCCAAAGATCTCCAAGACGACTTTTTTTGCGCCACCCGCATCCAGCGGATTCCTGCGATCTTCACCAGGTCGTCGATCCACTTTGTGGGTGGCATACCCACGCTACGTCTTCCGGTGCGTGATACCCATTCGATAACCCGTTGGCTCCATCGGGCATCGGTTCTGCGAGCAACGTGCCTAATGAGGAAACTCAAAGTTGCTCAAAGGGCAATGGAGAAGGCTATGCTTGGAGTTTCACTGCGTAATCGAATGCAACTACTTGTGTTTATAAAAATATGAATTGATCATTCTAGCCTTTACCATTCTGTAATCTTCAAACTTAAGAAATAGAAATAGATATTTCAAAATGTAAAGATATCGTAAATAAGTTACAAACCGGCAAAGTTCTCTAAACAAACGGACAACATAGACGTAAATAAACCGTTCATTGTGAAAGTGGTGTTAGTCCATAATTACTTCTTTTTCTTTTTTCCATGAAAAGGTAATTCACAAATAACATACTTAAAACAGAATATAGTAAATAGTTAAACATTCATAACAAAAGTACTCTATTTTGTACAAGGAGGGGACAGTTCACTATTACAATAGACGACACTAATATTACATCTAGTGATGTCCTTTAGATTAGCTAGCTTTAGGCGTACATTAGAAATCAATCGTAAAGAAAAAAATTATATACACTTATACAAAAGCCCGTGCTTTATAAAATGAACCTCGTACAACGGATCATAATGTTTTTATTTGTTCCTCATAATGAATTCTCTACATACATACACCTATCATTATATATATGTAACCGAAAAATAGGTACTCATTAAAAATGTTTTTCATGAATTTATCGCGTCTGTTTTATCAACCTACCAACTCCATTAATTAACTATGTATATCTTTTGAATAAAAAAAAATTACGATTTATTTATACTATACGTAATTAACAGAGGTGAAAAATGATCACATCGAATGGGTTATCGGATAGTTCCATTAATATTAAATAAACAGTTTATTTTTATGTAAAGAAAGCCGTGACCTCTATTCGGCACTCCTGATGAAATATTTCACGTGTCGGTATTATGACTGGTTGGTCTGTTGGCAACATGGCGACATCAGAATATAACAATACTGCCCGCCTTGTTTATGCAATGTGTTAATAGATTCGAGATATTTGTATGAATGAATGAAAGACTATTTTATTTTCAAAGGTTATAAATATATCAGAAGTTTCCACTCAGTAGGCAAGTTAATCTTTGGTCTTAGAGGTACTTCTTTTTAATTAATATGTTACTTGGATGTGCTTGATGTAAATGTAAATGATTTGTAATCTGGATACAATGTACTTTACAAGTTAATTACATTAGGCAAATACCGCAAATTTTCAATAAAAAACCAAAATCCACTGCTTGACACACTTAAAATCCCGTCAGAGCTCTTTAGAAGCTACTTTCATTCTTGCTTAATAATTTTCAAGTTTAGCCATTAAATTTGAGATAGTTTGACATTATGCATTGTAATGTAAAATTATCTATTTAATACTTTGTAATATAATTTTTTTAATGGTTTTCTATAGTGTATTTAAAGGATCTATATCGAGCGAAGAAAATTGGAAACAAATTCAGCGTACTTACATGAATTTTGAGTTGCTTGAAACCATCCGTAAATAATTGTACATATGTGCCATAATAATATTGGTTTGGATCGGAACCCCTTCTCGGGTAAAGGCCTCCTCCAGATTATTCCAGACCTCTCTATCTTTTGCTTTGTTTATCCATTGATTTCCTGCTATCGCTTTTATATCGTCTATCCATCTTTTTCTGGGGCGCCCTATTCTCCTTTTTCCTGTTGGTCCTTTCCATATAGTTGTCTTTAATGTCCATCTTTTGTCTGTGTATCTCGCTATGTGTCCCGCCCATCTCCATTTCTGTGTTAGGGTATACTGTAAAGCATCTATAACTTTTGTTTTTTGTCTTATCTGTACGCTTTTCACTTTTTGTACACAAAAAAAGTGTCAATATAATATTCATTGGCAATTCAATATAGGTACGTTTTATCAAATAAAAACCGACCACAAAAAAAGGATAACCGTTTTTTTTTTAATAATATTGTAACATATTGTTCCTTATCACTCGTTACCTTGAAATAAATTAATATTTTATAAATTTGAACACGTAATACCTACATTGTTAGTTTTAATTATCTTGAACATAATTAGAAACGTTAGCTGAAGGAATAACTAATTTTGAAAAACTATTTTCATAATCTAAATTACACATGCTTGCATCTCTCAATAATTTTACATAGCAAGCAAGCGATCCGGCTAAATCTACACAATACAGTTCAAATTAAAATTTGAAGTCATTATAGTCTATTCTGTTATATAAAGAGGTAAAATTGAGTTTTTGTTTTTTGTGAATAAATTCATAAAATACTTAACCGTTTTGTAAAATTCTTTCAAGTTGTAGAAAACTTCAATATCCAGTAAGTACCTAAAATTGCATTTTTTTTAATTAACAACAAAACCGAATTCAAAGAATAAACTATAAAAGTGCACTAAAAAGTAAATAGATAATTACTATATTAATCTGCTTCGTTAACTTTGAAATCGGTGCCAGCTTATGGATAACAAAGTGGTGTAAATGTACGTCACTAATTATATTCAATTAATTTACTTACTTTAGTTTTCGTTTTCCATGTCTCCCGTACTACATCCTTGTTCTACATTTTTATATCTCCGTCACTTTGCTCTGATTTGGTAGGAGTTTTGATATAATTAGTCTGATAAAATGATGTTCAGTTTACACGCAGTTTAAATATTTCACCATCGAAATATTGTTTAAAAGAAATACACTTAAAGAATTATCAAAAAGGCTCAACATGTAAAATTTCTTGATGGATGCCATTGACTTCCTAATTACGTATTTTATTGTAAATTTTATTCAGAAGAATGTAGAAATATTCTGTGCAACTTACGCAACTCTATTCAGCCTAATTGATGATTCATGAGTGTATGCGAATAAAATTGCATTATTTGTATATTTTCTTCCGAAAAACCGTTCTAATGTGCTTTTTTACGCATCTCTGTGTGTACGTACTAAACTGAATAATGTAAAGATCGTGCGGCACGGTTAATTCGAGCGGTGCCTAGTTTAGAATTTTAGTAATGCGATCTAGTCTGGAACGCGTTTCGACCTAGATAAACAAACGCACACTGACAGTTTACATTTCGTTTCTAATTATCATCACGTCTTACTCTCTGCTTTTATTTTCTTCATTCTTCAGTTTTTTTATTGTCTAATAAAAGTGTGATAAGAACGTACATATGTGGATATGTTGTTTTCTCAATGAATTGAGACTGTTTTGCGAAAAGAAAGAAACCGCAAGCTCTCGATCACTCCGGGGGTTAAATACAAATTTAGCTTGACGCGTCAGGTTTTTTTTACATTATATTGTTAGGAATTAACATGAGCGATCGCAGCCAAGAACGTGTTATATTTTATTAATTATCTTGTGTCATGCATTTATGAAAATTATTTTGAATAACTCCTTATTTTTTATTTAATTGGACGATTTAATCAGGATTTTTTTTAAAGCTATCGTGAATTTATTATGAAGTTATCTTCAAAAGATTTATCTATTTGTCATGTCCGATTTAGGGACGGGGGAATCATGTACCTATTCTCCGTAGGCGTATCTTGTATATTTTTGTTAACTCTCAGATCACGTTAAAGTTTTTTGTTCTTATCTGCATCTTCGTCTTTCATATAGTAGCAAATAACTTTCTTTTGTGATTGCTATGAGGTAAGCTATATATGTATTAATGTTTGTTTATTCATTGTTTCTAGGTGACACACAAAACGACAGGCAAAGTGATGGTGCTGAAAATGAACCAGCAGCGAGCCAACAGGCCGAACATGCTCCGAGAGGTCCAGCTTATGAACAAACTGAAACATCCAAACATTCTCGGGTTAGTGTAGCCTTTGATTTACTGTTACTGTAACGGACGGACACACGAGTATGAGCGTCCGTGTATACTAGTACGTAGACTGCTCTGCCACGCCCTATCAGTATAGAAACAGGATGGTATAAGTTTGACAATTCTGTATGCCGAAAGGGACGCAGTAGAGCACGTGGACCGGGTCGTTGGCGGGAAAAATGCAACAACGCAGTATTCTATTATTGTTTACACTTTTTATTCTCTCACTAAACTATTACAATGAAATCACTTGTCTTGAACTTAACTTTCTCTTTGACGATCGCGACGAGACTACCCTTTCTCGGCCCATATGGCCTATTCTTATTGTGCCGGCTAGTTCGTCACCCCGTACGCGAGAAGCTCTTTCATTGGCGTACCCCTACTGTAGCGCGCTGTATGGTCAAATATTATTATAATGCACATTGTTATTTATTTATTTATCTCAATAATTGCTATCTTAATAATACAGCGCACTACTTTTGTATACACTAACCTAACTAAAGAATTAATATCTTTATTATCATCTTACACATTTTCATATCTTATAGTTCTTATTTTATTTACAATTAGTTCTTAATACTAAATTCTTGAAGCGCCGCTAACAGTTACTTTTTACGTTTTTATACTATATCGTATTATTATTCAATTTTATAGTAAAAATGAAATTGCAAATTTTTCATTGAATTTTAATTTGGTACATTAGAATTTAGCAGTTAATAAAATTGACATATTATATTGTAAAAAGGGCTTTAAAAAACAGGCAATCCTCGAAAGGAACAATACGGACATTTAAATAATCCCGTCTGATGTGAGTGATGATTAGATCAAAGATTTAACAAGTTAATCATAGAAAAACGGATAATTTCCAAGTACCCGCATATCATCATTGTCTTCATGGTTATAAATATTCAATGCGTGATGCAGGCGCTAGAGAATTTTCTTGTTATCATACTATCATCGCAACACAATGTTTACCTTTAAGCTCTTGAATCTTATCAAATGATAAGAGTTTTTCTTCTACATTTATCTTAAATCCAGGTTACGTATTAATATACCTAATAATTGTTTTTAACTAATTAACCTTTTCCGTCATCGTTTGCAAATTAAAAATACTCAATAGTCTGTCTATAAGATGGCATATTAACGTTTTAAATACCTATATTCAAAACAGTTGGATAATGGAACGTCAGTAAAAAAAAACCTTTGAAACATTCACAGAACATGTCATTATAAAAAATAATTTAAATTATAAATTAATAAATTGATTTATACGCAATTTGGTTTCCCTTAGTAGTATATTATATATGAGGCAGAAATTTGTCTGTATTTTCATTTACAATTCTAATTTTGTTAAGATGATTTTGGTGTAGTTTTCAAGGTCACCTTAAGGCATTTATTTTCAATTATGAATTGGAAGATATAGTACTCATCTTTAGCTATATGATTACTAAGTTATACGTAATAATATGGATATCCTCTCACAGTATCGCACTCCGATACCTCTCATTTATGTTATAGAAGTTTTAAAATCTGACAGTTATATTTGAGCACGCGACACATTATTATTAATTATAATGGAAGCACTCCAAACGCTAAATAATATAGAGATACTGTGAATCGAATTTATGAGGTTCCATTGTAACTTGTTTTTAACATTAATAATATATATGAACAAATTTATATGTTCGCTTGTTGGAGTTAATACAGATTTAGAATATTTCTCGCCTTATACATAAATCGTAATCTTAATATTTTATCCACGTATAAAAATATTTATTATGATTTTGTTTTTATTACCAATGTATGATTGTATGTAATAATTTATTAGAGGGTAAATCAATAGTCAAAACTGTTATGCCGAGCCAATGAAAATGTATACAGATCTTAAATGGATTTGAAATGGAATGCCATTTTGATTAGTAACATTGTTCATACAAAGGTTTTCGGTTTTAAGTTTCGTAGTACCTTAATGTGTCGAGTAGCCATAAAAATGAAACAATAGAAAGTTGGCGTAAACGCCGGGAAGGTGCTCAGGGGGTTAATTATGCATTCTCACGTGAAAAATGCATTTTTTTTAAATATGTTTCATCAGAAAACAACAAAATAAATTCAGGTGCCGACCTGTTCATTGGATGTGAGCTATGTTTATTATTGGCATTAAAACAATACTACGATTCAAATTGCGCAGAAAAAAACGATAAAATTTGCATATTTATTGTTCCAGTTCATACATTAATTAATATTAAAATTGATTTAGCCATAAATCAAGGATTTCGAGCGGATGCTTGCGTTGTCTTAAATTATAGAACTGTATATACTTTATAGATTTACATAGGTGTATCAGTGTCTCTTATAATTTCTATTTTTTAATTTAATTATTATTCGCGCTGCGGTTTTCATTATAATTTATCAATGTTTTCAGTGAGATATTTAAAAAATTACTTATTTCTTGTCAACCTAATTCACGATTATCCTTCGCGCTCGATTCATTTATCACCTAATGTAAAAAATAAACGAGTAAAAGCTCATTAACTTACAGACAGAGAGTAGTTGCCTTTATAATAAAAGATGCATTTAACAAAACATAAACACTTTATAAATATTGTGTACAAGCTTAGCATTTTACTTCACCTGATGTTATGTGACGGACTATATGCCCAAAGTTGGTAACACGCTCTTAAAGACTACATAGCATGGCAGTGTCGATGATAACTTTCCGCAATAACGTGCCGTGATCGGTTTCCAGTTAGAAAAGCGAGCATGTAGCTCTTGTTGTGCTCTAGGCTTCTTACCGCTTCATATTTACTTTTCGCCTCTTAATGCAAAATTTTGAATAAAATGTTTTTTTTCATCGAATCTGTGTTCACAGTTATGCCTCTCACAGTTTTAGATCTAAATTTAGTAATCATCTCGATCATCTTGAGATCTACAGTGCAATCACCTCATGTGCACATGATCCGTTGACGTCATCTGATAATTAATTATAAATGAGACTATTGTTTATAGTTGATCATGACGTCATAGCTCTGGATCACTGTACCCTGAATGTATAAAAACCGAAGATTGCTTATAACTCCTCTAGATATTCTGCATACTAGGATTAGAATGAAATATATGTTTATAGTAATTAGAAATATGTTCGTAGTATCTTCTAATTTTCTGACAAATATCACTTTAGTCATATTTAAAGAGTACAATAGTTACTCTTATTGACGTTTTATATTTTAATTCTGTAAATACTAAA
The DNA here is from genome assembly GCA_014132275.2 of Samia ricini. Lineage (NCBI taxonomy): Eukaryota > Metazoa > Arthropoda > Insecta > Lepidoptera > Saturniidae > Samia > Samia ricini. The sequence continues at coordinate 2,707,903 of AP028170.1, forward strand.
GTGAACCACGTATTTGGGTGAAAAAACATTACACATAAAAACTTACTGTAAAAGAGGCTTTAAAACATTGCAATTTTAATAAGAAACTGTTACTTCCAAAAATATTACTTCCCGCAAAGTGCTATTTTAATATGCCAAGTTAAATACGACGTCTATTATTTACCAAATACCAATTAAACCGTAAAGAGGATTATGTTCCTCCGAGTGTTATCAAACATTGGGCATGTGTAACAAACTTTACACAGTTAGATCCAATAGTACTAGCATCGTTTGTACAATTTTCATTAAAAATAAATAATCTGACATTATTATTACATAAATTGAATATTTCCTATATAATGCCATCAAAACCTTACGTTACGATAGAATATGTAAATCAAATTCTATAACGTTTCATCAGTAATCTTGAAATATAATCAAAGATTATTATTTTTGTAATTTGTATCTCTAGCTATTATTAATTATTAACCCCTTGAGCATTTACCCGGCGTTTACGCCAGCTTTCCATTGTTTTCCTATTGTCTTATTTTTATGGGTATTCGAGACATTAATATAGGAAAAACTTTTTAGCTCATGAAAGCCTTGTTTAAGTAACTAAAGGTGTTTACAAGAAATTTTTACATATGTTTAATTTTTGTTATAGTTAAGGTTAGCCAAATCTACAGTAAATCTGAATCAATCTCGTTTCTTTTCACTGATTTTTTTAAACCTATTACCAATTATTTTGACGTAGACTTATCTGCATTATGGTAACAATTTCTGGTTAATTACAAAGTTTTTTTTTTGCTGATTTCTCAAAAGAAGTCTGTAGATAGATGGGCGCGTCGGGATATCCACTAATTGAATGTGAGTGACGTAGCCTCCAGCACCAATGACGATAATAAAACCTCAGACAATATAAAAAACGTATCTTCACACATTTCTCCAAACACAATGAGCAATGAATCATTAAAGATATAGGTGCAGAGGTCAGAGCCATCAGGCTGTGTTTATATGTCCATGTTTGTAAATGTTACCATTCGTTTGGCGGAAGCAAGTTACCAGGTCACCGTGCGATTTGTTTTTATATTCCTTTGTTTTCTATGTTTGTGTTAAGCAAACGATCGAAGCCGATTTCCAAGCTATATTACCAAATGATGTGTCCTAGTTTCAGAATTTTCAAAATTGAATACTGTAAACTTACACTGTAAGTAAATTTAAATTTTGAGTCTCGAAGCGCAATACTGGAATTGTTATGCATTAATTTATAAATCGGTTTAAATTTGAATTATTTCAAAAAAGAACTCTGCATTCACCTTGACAAAACCATTGTCGTGAAGATGGCACACTTCCTTAATGCTGAATCGTGGGTTTGCGTAACAGATTATGAAAATATGCAAAGCGATGTTCAGAACAATGGTTCCCGTTGTGTTCATTTCTCTCGTTTCCTGTTTCCCTTCGCACCCATACAAACAGAAATAATGTCTCTTCGTGTTTTGTGTTCTCTGTCGTGGTATTTTTTTCTCAGTCATCTTTCGTGTATGTTTTAGTAGCGCGGTGTATTCTCGGTTACAACTTACAATATGTGAATGGTCGAATTCAAAACATATTTGTAATTCTTTAAAATTATACTGCCCCGGTGGCGCAGTTGTATTACGGTACGACTGTCGTTTTGAGGTCTCGGGTTCGATCCCCGTATCGGGTCAAGTGATATCGTGTTTTTCTACTCAGTATCATCCCGGAGTTTGGAATTTGTGCCCGATATGGCGACAGGCTCGCCCCCTGTTACATCTGAGAGGGAACTAAGCTCGGCGGAATGTGGGTGGTGTAGTTCGCTATTTAACCTCTGCTTAACACTTCGAGAATAACAGATGTGAGCTTATGTTATGTTAAAATTATAGAATTGTCAATATTATTCTAAGTTTCCATCTCACATGAAGATTATGCGCAGTCACTTGAAAGTGTTTATGTTTAAACCCTTGAGCACCTTCCTGGCGTTTACGCCAGCTTTCCATTTTTTTCCTATTGTTTCATTTTTATGAGTACTCGACACATTAAAAACCTTCTTTAGTGCCATCTTATTATTGAACCCTCTACACGAATATGCGAATTTGTATTCTCTATACTTATTTTAAAAAAAAAAAACAAGATGTTAAAAAAAAGTTTCAAAATAATTAGTTTACCTTGAGATCTTTAAACGAATCTTCAAAAGCGATGGTGTTTAAATCTAAACCAGTTGTTAACGATCAGGCCATTGAGAACAAATACTTCTTTGAATAAAAATAAAATCTATATCATCAACTATTGTCATTACATTACATTATATGTCATCATCTCCCTACCCTTTTCCCATTTTTATTTGGGGTCGACGCAACATGTCTTCCTCTTCCATTCCTCTCTATTTGTTGTCATCTTCGCATTCACTCCTTTTCTAAAACATATCATCTTTCACACAGTCCATCCATCCATCTTTTCTTTGGTCTTCCCCTTCCCATGTAACCGTCCACATTCATATCCAATACCTTTCTTACAACATTCTCTTTCTCCCTGCGCATCACATGTCCATACCAGGATAAACGACCGCCTCTTAACATTATATGTAATGTACAAAAATCTACTATTACTACTAAGACGATATCCTACTAAACAACTAATCAATTTTAAGCATCCGTCTCCTTCATTTGCGTTTTAGCATCAATATATTGTTATTATAAACTGTTCGAGTTAGTCACGACTGTAATCAAACGAATCGCGCTGTGCCCTAGTCTAAACGATTCGGGGTCGTGATTAACCCTGGCCGACCTGCGATTCGCAGTAGACCAAAATAATGTAAGATCGACACTTACCTCTCGAGTAACGCCGGTGTCCTGCTTCACCTTCCGTAGCCCGTGTGTAGTAACCAGTGTATAGTGTGAATGTGTGAATTGAGTAATAGCTAGGAAGGCTTAACAATCAACAAACAATCAATTTAACATTTAACGCTAATCACAAATAACTTTCATCTATATCAACGTGTATTCTCGCGTCAAGTTATTTCCAAACTGAACCCTGCGACAATTCTCGCGGGCACGAAAGAATTCAAGTGCCCCTTTTTTTTTCACTTATGATCAATAATTAACATAAACTATTAGACTACAATAATTTCAAAACAAATTATGCAATCTTTATACATGTAGTACCTGGTGCCCGCGGATCCGCCCGCGTTTCATGTGTTCTGTTGTTTCATTTATAGCCTATTAAAAAAAACAAATGAACGAATAAAAGTAAGAGTATTTTGTTTTTATTAGCGGAAAAAAAATGTATACAAGCGTAAATTGAAGTGGAAAGTGTACAAAAGAGTAAATCGAAAAAAAAATGTGAAAGGATCGGTGGAATCCAAAAAATACCTGTCTATGAAAAATACTGCGTTGAAAGGTATGAGTCCTATCCCGATATGTTCATTAGTTTTGAGGTGATGATGCGTCAAAGGAACCCCATTTTATAAATGCCTGTCTTTTGTTTTATGGGAAATGTCGTCGAATGGTTGCGGTTTCACGCTGATCGGTCCAGTAGTTTTCGAGTTTACCTCGGACAAAGAAACAAACTTTGTTTATATATATAGATTTTTACCTTTTAAATATAATTATCTTATTTTATAAATATTTCGAGCAATAAATTAATTGTATTACGAAATATTATGTAAATATGATTCATTTCACTTTTCAAGCATCTATTGTAATGTATAATATAAAAGACACGTACGTAATAAATGTATGTTATTTATACAGTATTTCGAAAAATAATTCTCAACTGTATTAATTGTAAATCACCCGACCACAGTATTATTGTATGATAAACCGAACAGAGTTCAGCGGCGAAGCATATTTTTTTTGAAATGTGAATATGAAACGTTGACTCACGTATGGTCATTAGTTAGAATAACAAAATAATGTTTTATTAATTACTAGCTGTCAGAGACCACATCCTTCCACTTGCTACGACATACGTCTTTCGCTTGTTCTGCTTTCATAAGCACCTTCATACATGCTCTTCGCTTAGGGGTACTTTTCGCCCGGCCTTTGTCCACAACGTCCTCGATCTGGTCGAGATACATTCGCCTAGGAGGACCCTTACCGGCTTGCCCAGTCAGACTTGCCTTATAAAAATTGTTACGATAATCTTTTACCCATCCTCTCTACATGTCTAAACCAATTAATCATCCCTTTAGCTATCTTTGTCACTACATCCTCTATCACAGGACGTTCCCTTATCACACTATTCCTTGCTTTATCTATTTTTCTCCTGCGAGCAATCTTTATATATAACTATATAGATTATTATCTAATAGTATTAAATTATTATTAAGTATTGTTATTATGTAAAAGATTATACTGTATTTTTAATGTCATAAAAATGTAAGATTTCCGTGATTGAACACGAATTGAATGATATTTACAGATTAATATAGGAGTGAGTAAAACCGGAGAAGAATCTAGTTTACATGTCATAACGTTTATTTATGGCAGTGGTTCACAGCCTTATCTTGATGAGGATCCACTATTATTTCTTTATTGATAACAGGAACCACGGTGAATAGGAAAAGTAAACTGAGTTAATCCTATAAACATATGCTATAATATATTTTATTATAATTTGATTACCATTATTATTTTAATTTTAAAACATTTTTATTTAGTAAGTTAATATTTGAATTAATGTACTTTTTAAGCTTGCGCCTTTCAAGTTCGATTGTTCTGGAGCTAATATTATTGCTCGAAGCGTCCATTGTAACTTCCAATGATGACCCAGACGCACGGCTTTGCACCTTCCGCGAAATTTGAAATCGTTTGCAAACCATATATTGGATCCTGCGGACCACAGGTTGAGAGCCACTTATATATATGGACGATTTTCGGTGAACTTAGTTGCGAGGGAAAGTTAGTATTAGATATACTTGTTAACATAATTTATTTAATTAAAAACAAAGTTGCCTAAAGGTCTTAGTTAACATTCTCGCCTCTATTGTTCGTTTATAACTCCAATTAACCGTTTATCTTAATTGCACGTTGATTAAAAGACGAACCTTGACATATGAATGGATACCCCATGATGACTCCTGCACGATAGAGATTATTTTAATGGACATTGTTGAGTTTGCGCAACTGATTAAACATAAACGAATTTAGTGTAATAAAAACACGCGATACGATATTTTATCATCTGTTTCACATCTATACTAATAAATAAAATTCAAGTGTCTGTTTGTAATATCAAAATGACAACTTTTTACTAAATACATATGAATTTGTATACAGTACGACAACCTATACCAAAAACAATGATTAAAATTTTTGTCTTTTTGTTCCGATTAATCTCCGGAACGGCTGTACCGATTTTGTCAGAACTTTTATTATTTATAATTCATAAGTTCTTTGTATATTTAAAAGGCATTATTGTTTAAAAATGCACAGTAGCGGGTTAGCTACATATTTTTTTAAATTTTGAACAAAAAATAATGCTACACGTCTTGGCAACGACTTGTTTAGTCAGATGTCAAAAATGTTATGCAATAAACAAGTTTGACTCTACATTTATACAATTTATATGATATTTATACAATGCTCATAATGATCATCATCAAATCAACCGAAAGATGTCCACTTCTGGGCATAGGTTTCCTCCAAAGATCTCCACAATTAATGGGCTTGCGCCAATCACATCCAACGTATTTTCGCCACCTTCACCAGGTCGTTGTTCATCTTAACCCTATCGGGCATCGGTTCTACGAGCAATGAAATCTTAGAACCGCAGCATCACTTGATTGCTAATTGTAGGCCTTACATTTTAGGGCCTGTTCAAATCAGAGGGTAGCGAGGGGTTATACTTTTTTTTTTGTTTTTAATAAAAGTGAGGTGGTCTGTATGGTGATTACGTAAGCAATAATTACTTATTAATTTTCGTTATTTTTTTTTTCTCAAAATTATACCATTGCTGACTTAATAATGGGGGAGGATTAAGATCTTTACTTGTAATTGCCGATAAGGGTAGCGGGGCTCCAAAATATCCAATATTTTGTTACTTCCACGGCCCTTGACCATCATACGACACACTGGCAATTTACAATAGATGAGAATGTAGTCATAAGTTTAAAAAGTATTAAACTCTATACAGCGCATCGACAATTGTAAAAGAGGTCATGATACAATAATACATAAAGAATACGGTGTCACATTATGATGTGAACGATATGTCGTTATATTCTATAAATATGATATTATTTTATTTATCTAAAACAATAGAACTGTTGACCCCATGATGTATGAATTCAATTATTATCTATAGCCATTTATAGATGCAAGTTAATTTTAAAAATAGATCGAAAATCGCATAAGTCGATACGATCTGACAGGTGATGTACGTCACTCAGACAGTGGGCATGTGAAATTATTGTGAACTGCGAACTAAAGTGTGTATATAGCGAACGAGCGGCTCCGATTAGGATAATAATCGGGATGCTCAATCCGATTGCTTTGCATCTATATTCTGCATTGAAATCCCTATGTTAATTATTGATCATAACTGAAAAAAAGGGGCACTTGAATTCTATCGTAGAACCCGCGAGAATTGTCGCAGAGTTCAGTTTGGTAATAACTTGACGCGAGCATACACGTTGCTATAGATGAAAGTTGTTTGTGATTAGCGTTAAACGTTAAATTGATTGTTTGTTGATTGTTGAGCCTTCCTAGCTATTACTCAGTTCACACATTCACACTATACACTGGTTACTACACACGGGCTACGGAAGGTGAAGCAGGACACCGGCGTTACTCGAGAGGTAAGTGTCGATCTATAAGACATTATTTTGGTCTACTGCGAATCGCAGGTCGGCCAGGGTTAATCACGACCCCGAATCGTTTAGACTAGGGTCCAGCGCGATTCGTTAGATTACAGTCGTGACTAACTCGAACACCCTCGATCCGATAAATTCGTTCCAGTTCTGATCGAATATAGTCGACTCAATTATCAAAAGATCCATACAAAAAATGAAATATATTTTTTTAAATAATTTTCAGTATTGAAAAGTTAATCATTCACTTTTCGTATATTTTATGTCTACATAAAAACAAGAGTATTGAATGGTAATGTTAGGTCCAATTAATATTAGATATTATTTGAATTTAGGTATGATTTTCGCATTAACACTAATTTCAAATGATCGACTACTAGACCGTCCTTTAAAACTTTTATGTTACTACATATTTTCAAATAGTTAACGAAATTCATCTTCTCAATATAGCCAGTCCGAGAACAATATTAGATCAATTTTAAATATTATAATTTTGTCGTTTATATTATCAATCGTTTACACGGTCTCGGCGAATTAATACCTCACTATATTCAGTCGATTTATTTAAAAATCGAATGGCTTCCAAACGAGCCGAAACATCACGGAGTCAGAAGATCGGATCGAATCGGTGCATCTCTAATTTGAAGTACGCGTGTATATCGTACGCTCTAATCTATTTTAGCTTCATTATTACAATCAAATTTCTAATCAGGGTACAATCAACCTTGATATTTATCGTCGGGTGATTAGCATTTATTTATTATTAAAATCGCATTTACAAATATTCGATCGTTGTACGGTTAGTGATGCGCGTGAACCTTGAATTATGTCGTAATTAAAGTCGATTTTTCATGTCGTTTGTATGTAGGCAACTACGTACATACCGTAGCTCTATTCGCGTATAAAATAGCATTATTCACTGTTTATTTTAAATATTCAACGATTTATGTTTTATGTTTTTAAATTGAATTCACTATTATCTTAATAAGTTTTTTTTCTGTATATTTTTTTACGTAAAAAAATGTACTGAAAATACTATAATATCCCCAAAGACATCATTACCAAATGACGATCAGCGGTGTACATCCGAACGGCCGAATAAATAGTTGAAGTATTAGTTGAACGAACGTATAATCTTTTTTAATACTATTAGGCTGTTACTTGACAAAGAAAACAATTCACAAAAAATCATTTTAGGATTTGACCCTTAATCATCTTTCGACCGAAATACGATAATCTGTTCTAGATTTGAAAGTGGAACCCAATAACAATAGCCCTTAGTCTATGATATAAAAAAACGAATTGTATAAACCGGTTCAGTAGTTTTCTAACTATTAACTAACAAATAGATAAACAGAGATTTTCTAATGCGCGTAAGCATGGAGCAATATATATATATATAATATTTTTTTAAATCTAATTCTTTTTGTATATTGCTTTCAAATTAGGAGGGTATTATTTAATTAGGGTTTTAGTAACTTTCAACCATTTTTCATCATGGATATGCCGCTTTTTGTATTATGTATCTATTCACTCTGTGTTATTAATGTTTTCTGAAAGCAATTCTATCTACCTAAGTACGGTTTTATATAATAAAAATACTATTTATTTTACACTACATTTTAACCTAAAAGCATAGTAAAGGTTCCCTCTGGACGCCGTCGAAATATAACCCCTCAGAAGAATAATTTGATTAAAATTTGTAATTATCAAAAAAGCCTTTGAAATGAATTACCGCTAATTGAACGACTGACCTGGTGCTCGGTTGGCGGCTTATTAATATCCTACCTACCGTCGCTACTTAATAGAACTTGATATAATTCTCCAACAATTTAGGGTAGATATAACAAGTATATTTAAATTAAAAAAACTTAGGTGATACCGATCTTTTTAATCTGTTGAAGTTGAATCCAAAGGTTTATATAAAATACCGTTAAAATCGTATCACCAGTTTAGTTTCTCTGATAAAATAATATTTTACGTAATGACAGTGACCAATTGTGAAGTGAAATGTTACAAAAACCATTATAGGAGCAAAACCCTAAAATCTAGTGATATATCTTTTCATGTGTACGTATTAAATGATTTTTTTATTTTATGTAACAAAAATAGTAGTCTCAGGTCGCGCCGCCATGATGCTTACCTTCAGGCTAGACTCTGTAGTGTTGTGCGCCTACTCTTGACTGTATGATTTATCGAGTCAGCAGTTCATTTAGAAAAAATGAATTTATTATTTCATTAATGAGTTACTTCGTAGGTGTTGACGTCTTTACATGATCCTCGTGATCGATCAACATGCTTTGGATAACCATCTTATTAATATAAATAAATATTTAAATGTAGTACATTGTTAAAAATTGAAAGTATCAAGGAAAACCAATGAAGTACAAAACTACAAAAAAAAAAATTGTTTGAAGCGATGATGGCGCAGTGGGTAGTGTGGCCGGATTCCGCGTCAATCGACGCGCGTTCGATTTTAACTATCCAACTCTAAAATCGGCCTGAGCTTTTGATGTAGGAAAATATCGTGAAGAAACCATAGCATGGTGGTTGGACATTTCCTAATGATGCTCGCCTGGGTAGCTACAACCCTCAAGTTTGAAAACCTGTCGCCAAATACCAATAGGTGTGTTCCGACAGCATCACTTGATAACCCAGTTTCTAGGTTTAGTGTGTTCACCATCCTGGACCACATCTTCACTTAACATCAGGTGAGATTGTGGTCAAAGCACTAAGCTTATATCGTGTAAAATAATAAAGTTATAAAATAAATTTTTGTTGAAGTTATTTCTCTAACATCGTCGAAACTATCGATACGGTATGCTTACCGGCGCATGACGCACATCACTACGAATTCCTTCGGCTACCCGTGGGCCTCCTTACACATATAGTTTCCTTACTTTGTACTGATTTTGCAATCTCTAGTGGACTGCAACGACTTTGTTACTGTATGGTTAAAATAAATAAAATCCGCAGACTGTTTTAAACAGAAAGTTTATTGGTTATATTGTATTAAAATATTTAACTTATGGTATGTCCGTTTCAGTTTTATGGGCGTTTGCGTCCATGAAGGACAGCTACACGCACTTACGGAGTATATGGAAGGTGGTTCACTAGAGCAGCTAATATTAGGCAGACCGCTGGAACCTTTACCACAGCCGTTGAGGATCTCTCTAGCGGCGGACGTCGCTGACGGCATGAAGTACCTGCACTCCCTCGGTGTCTTCCATAGGGATCTTACTACTAAGGTAAGAAATCACCAATATATCAGGGAAATTAGACTTTTGTGCATGGGCTCAATCAGTTCAGATTGACGTAAAAACAATCCAACTGACTAAAGCTACCCGGTCTATTTTACAGACACTTGAGCTGGTTTTCCTCCAGATGGTATTTAAACCGTAACTTCTCACGGAATGAGGCCTTTGTCTTTTACCAATGGAATCCAACTATAAAATTTCATTTTTTTTTATTTTCAATTCATAATTACGCCTTCAACAAATGTACATCTTTTGTGCTATCTTGGGTTTCCAAGTCACAGGCACAGCCTAAATGGGAGCCTTATAGTTAAGGTAGTTAAGGTTACATCGATTTGAAATCTTAATTGTTAAATCACAAAATGTCTTTATTAGCGCCTTTACCTTTACATATTTAGAATCTCACTTTAATATTATATCTAATTATGGTAATGCAACCGAATGGTATTGAGTTTGAGAAATATACAATGGCTGGGGCGTGGCATACAACTAATATTTATCTTTTTACATACATACATACATATGCTCACGCCTGTTATCCCCGAAGGGTTAGGCAGAGGTGAAGTAGCGAACTACACCACCCACATTTCGCCGAGCTTAGTTCCGTCCCAGATGTGACAGGGGGCGAGCCTGTCGCCATATTGGGCACAAATTCCAAACTCCGCGATTATACTGAGTAGAAAAAAAATTATCTTATTTATTTATTTCTTTTTTTTTATCTTTTTATTAGCCAAAAATTAGTATATTGATATCTGTTGGTAGTATCATAGGTAATTTTGATTTGTTGTGTCTTTGTTCTTTAACTGCCTCGGTAGCGCAGTTGTATTACATACGACTGCCGTTCTGAGGTCTCGGGTTCGATCCCCGGGTCGGGTCAAGTGATATTGGGTTTTTTTTTCTACTCAGTATCATCCCGGAGTTTGGAATTTGTGCCCGATAGGCGACAGGCTCGCCCCCTGTCACATCTGGGACGGAACTAAGCTCGGCGGAATGTGGGTGGTTGTAGTTCGCTACTTCACCTTTGCCTAACCCTTCGGGGATACAGGCGTGAGCATATGTATGTATGTGTCTTCAGAGCAGTTTCTAGCTTGTCCGAGAAATTTCTAGAATCAGCTATTATAAATTTTGTCACATCGTCAATTAATTTTGTTAGTTTACAATAATATGTTTTAAAATCTATTTTCGCATGTCCGGATATTTTTATATCGTTATTTTCATTGTTTTCAGAATGTATTATTAAGAAAGTACGGTGAAGGGGACTACATGGCCATCGTGGCAGACTTCGGTCTCGCTGCCAAAATACCACATCCTGTGTAAGTAATTTGTAAAAATTATAATTTAATATAAATAGTATTGTTGTATTAAATATACATACATACATACATATCATCACGCCTTTCTCCCGTGGGGGTAGGCAGAGATTACGTCCTTCCACTTGCTACGATCTTGGCATGCCTCTTTCGCTCCTCTTCTTTCATGAGCGCTTTCATACATGCTCGTCGGTTATGAGTACTTTTACCTGGCCTTTATTTAACACATGATTGATTTGGTCTAGATACATTTTTTAATGCAATTTTAATAGTCTTTATGTATTATTCTCGGTATATGGAACATTTTGTGTTAGTGATGTACATTCCCTAACAGCTCTCGATATGAGCTTAGATTATTAAGTAAAGATGTATTGTTTCTAAAATTATTCACGAATATTACACAATTGGTGAAATTCGCTTATTTCACTCTTATCTCTATACAAGCTATGTAAACAAAGATGGGTTAGTAACACGATTTATAACTCAAGAACGGATGAACTAATCTTTATGGTATATGATTTTTTGGCTTTGTCTCGACGCCGACGTCCCGGGAAGGAAAGATTGTTGTCTCTTGTCTCTCGACTCGACGCCGAATAGATAAAATAACTATTAAAACAACATAAAGATAAATTGACACAAAAAAGAGGATGAAGAAAATTGTTTTTTGTAGAGTTTTTTTATGAAACGGCTTTTTTTGATGATATCTGAAAAACTTATTTCGATGATTAGATTTCAGACGTCTCTCGGACTCGAGAAATTTCCTCGCGAATTGGAAGGAAAATAATTCGTTATTGTTAACAAACAGTGTATGCATTCAGCAGGTTGTGCAAGCGATTTGCGGGTTCAAAATGTATTTAAAATACATGTATAAACGAAGATCGGTGCTTATACCGTTCGAAACACCTTAATGGTTGATAGGTACGGGATTGATAAAAAATTAATTCCTGGTGAACGCAATCAATTTTTTTAACAACATCTCCCCCTGTACGCATATAACGTCGGCATCGTCGGCGACGCACGCAATTTTGCGTGTCTGACGACGCGTATTTTGCCGGCCCTGGGCGCCTCGTCTTTGTTAAACTAAAAAACAATTTATCACTACTCGACTTGTCATCGGAAAAGGTTTTGCCATTTGTTAATAGGAAAACCTGAATGATTTCTATTGTTAGAATAGTTCAATTTTTTCTTACTTATAATACCTTTACAAATTTATATCGTAAACACCAATGAAAGTGTCAATGCATGGACGACTGAAACTTAAACTATTAGACCGCATCAATTTTGTCAATTAACTGAGATATGAGAAAGCATGATATAAAATATGATATATCTATTAAGTATACGAGAAAACAAGAGATGCAACTATGATTGACAAATACTTTTTCGTATCGCATGGGAATCAATAAATCCTTTTTAAAATGTTTATCGGAATTTAGTCAATCCGTTCTTAAGGATATATCATATAAAGGCCTCCATACAAACTGTATGAATTATCTTCATAAATCTTTTTTTCGTAATTTTTTACAATCTTTTACTATTCAGCGCGGTTGTAACTAATCCAATGCATCTCAAAGATCATAAACATCGAATCGGTCCAGATTTTTTTTAACATACTATTTTTGATAATACAATGCAACTGAAATGTGCAGATGTTAATAATCACTGTTCACAGTCATAAATTCAATATATTTATACGAAATGTAATTTAAATATATTCACAATTGTATTTTATAATTGACAGAAACGGCTACAGGCTCCCGAGCGTGGGCTCTCCGTGGTGGATGTCACCGGAGTGCCTGAGGGGCAGGTGGTATGATCACCGCTCCGACATATTCTCCTACGGGATCATACTATGCCAACTTATAGCCAGGGTGAGTTCCTACGCAACTAGAACTTAATTAGAAGTTAAATGTTTTTTTATTACTGCCGCACCTTATAGCTGTATAACTCGGCACAGTGACTCACTTAAGTGTATCACTTTCCAGAATTATTAATTTGCATCTTGGATACCTATCGTTATGGTATTCGGAAGCCATTGAAACCAAGCACTAAATACGGGTATTGGCACAGGAAATTTGGCCATTATTCTTATTATTTCTATTATGTAAGGTTAATAGAATATCAATAGTCACCAGATTTAATATTTCGACACGTATGCGTGTAATTAATTATCGATTTGAATTTATAAAGGTTGAATGCCTAGTCATTGTTTAATGTTTTTGAAGAGACAACGTAAACAAAACTAAATATTCGAGAAATACGTCGTCGATATAATTACGTTTGAAATCGTCAATACGCCGTCCACTGCCACCCTTTGCTTCGAAACGAACCTTGTGTAATTATACTCTATATTTTAGTGATCGTGTCACAATATTTGGGTTTTTATCTTAACATTTAAGGGGTTGCCTGGCAGCGTGATAGTGATGGGCGCGTCCATTCATATCTGGTCTGTTATAGAAAACTTAACAAACTGATCTACTTGAGGATTTTCCGAATTATATTCTATAAGTTTTCCGCAAAATATTTGACAATAAAATGCAGTAGACCCCTGACATTTTCTTGCAAATATGTCATTATGACAAGCAGGAAGAGCTGATAAAAATGAAGACGGATCGCACATTACATTTTTATAAACCGATTTAGAATATATTTGCCTTGTGTAAAAAATGAATATCCATTGCTTTTTAATCATGTTATTCCAATACTTTTACCATTTTCCACGACCTATTTGTGTAAATTAGGATTTAAAGGGGAATAATTTATTAATTCCATCTATCAATCTATGCAAACATAGGTCTCCCCAAATGATCTCCACAACGGCCAGCCTCGCGGCAACCGCATCAAGCGTGTTCCCGCAATCTATAATTATAAAATAAAAATAAATGTTGATTGATAATATTTAAAAGTGAACTTTCATTTATGATGTTCCTCCAAAATTTTTCGGTTTCTAAATGTACCTTGAAGACAAAAATTTTGCGGAACACTGCCTTACAGAACCCATGTACTTGCGTATAGTGTACATGGATGGGGTCCTGTGTAATGTGTGTTACTAGAGTACAAGGATTAGAAAATGAATATGTTGTTCTATGAAATTATCAAAAGTTACAAAAATGTTCTCACGTTGTTTAAAACACTACATAGTAGTATATAAACGTGGTGGTAACGCAGGTGGACGCCGATCCTGACGTGCTGCCGCGCACTGATAACTTCGGCCTCAACTACATGGCGTTCGTGGAGCTCTGCGACGAGCTCACTGTACCCGAATTCCTTCGCTTGGCCTTCAATTGCTGTATTGTACGTACTGTTGTTAAGTCTCATGTTTGTAACTAGATGGCGCTACATCACGTCTTGTGTTATATTAAATGGCGATGTCAAAATTACTCGATTCACATTATGGCAACGTTTACTCGACTTCAGGAGTAATATATTACGTGATGGTAGATGAAACATTGATCAAGATATTTTTTACCTAAAATCAGTTCTTAGTGGGGGTGTCTACATTGAGAAAGCAGCGACTATACTAAATTTAAAGGCCATCAGGTGTATAATTTTTGGATGGAGAAGTGGAGCAACAAGCATTGTTGCAGTAGATTTAAACCAAATTATTTGGATATTTGCTCTTTTCCTATTGGTCTTTATCTAAAAAAAAAGTTGGTTATCTTCATGTAACATAAGAATATTATGATTTTTATAAGCCTTCAACGACGTGTATTTTTTTTATTTTCGTGGAGAAGTTGGGCAACGTCTGTTGCTTTATAGATTTCGATATTTTTTTTAGTTTTACTTATTAAACACTTGATTCTTATACAGATATAAACACAAAAACAACGATGTCACCCTTGTTTATAATATTTTACAGTACGAGCCAAAAGCGCGTCCACTATTCCCCGAGATAGTGAGCAAGCTGGCCGAGGTGAAGGAGGGCCTCGACGACGCTGCCTGGTGCTCCTACGCGCCTAACAACTCTTACGAAAGGTAAGAGTAAGCTTTAATAATTTTTCCGCAGAAGAACCAAAGTAACCGACATTGCCCGAAGAATTGTTAACTTAAGTGGCAGTGGGCTGGGCACATTTTATTTATTTATCTAATATGCACATATAATATAATATTTGAAAATGTGAAATTAGTTCAAGGGCAGCCTTACTGCTAATAGCAATCTCTTCTAGGCAACCTTTATTGCTCGCAGAACCGATGCCTGATGGGGCGAATAGGTAGTCAAATGGCTACTAGGCACCGAAAGACGTAGTGTGGGTAGGCCCTCCACAAGGTGGACCGATGACCTGGTGAATGTCGTGAAGATCTTTGGAGGAGACCTATGTCCAGCAGTGCACGTCTTTCGGCTGAATGGATGGGATCGATGAATAAATGTTGGCCATTTAAGGCTATCTTACAACTTAAAAATTATAATAAATACAGTCATAATTGTATAATGTGTTTATTAAAACTCCGATAGTGAGGAGGCGGACTCGTCCGGGCCACGCTCGTGTCCGGGACTATATGCGTGGCGACGTCCCGCGCGTCACCGCACTGATGGCAACGCGCGACCGAGGGACCACGACCAACGTGAGTCATCTAACATATTTCAATATATTTACACTCAGCATTTGTCTATTTAAAACATTCTCGTACAATAATATATCTACTATGTAATTTGACAGTTCAACACCGTCGGTCGCTGTCCGAGTTGGAGTGGTGCGCGGCGACGGGCGCCGAGGCGGAGGCGAGCCGGGGCGCCCCACACCGGTCCGCGTCCGCGCTACCGCCTCCGCCCCGGTCGCCCCGCGGTGCGCCCCCGCCCCGGCTCGCGCGCCTGCACCGGCTTGCGCACATCATGCTGCTGCGGGACGCGCACGCCGCGCCTCACCCCGCGCGCCGTCCCCTCGACACCTTCCGCGGCGTGAAAAAGATCCTCGAGCCGGCACACTCGCGTCACGGCGGCTTCTCCTCATGCGCAGAACTACCTTCGCCTTTAGTGCGCGCTTCCGGCTCACTAGAGGGCGCCCTGTCTGACGAGGAACCTCGCGCCGCCTCGCTGCCCTCCTCTCCAGCGCTCAGCCGACGCGGCAGTTTCGACGCGACCCCGCACCCGACGCCCCCGCCCCACCGCGACTGCCGTTACCGCTGGCGCGCGTCCGCTCCTGTGAAAGCGGTATATTCTCCGTCGCAAACGAGGAAGTGTGCGGGCAGCGCGCCGGTCCCGGCCGCCAGTGCGGCGCCATGTGTCCGTGCTCGCTAGTCGGGTGCCACCGGTGTTGGTGGTGGCGGCGCGACGCGTCAGATCGCTCGGACGAGCTCGAGGAGCCGGAGCCGACCGGCGATGGTAATGAGCCCCGCATGCGCATGTGTCCCGCCTGCCTGGTCGCGTACGACCGCGCGCTCGATGCGCGTGCGGGCGCGGGGTGCAGGCGGGGCGCGGGGACTGGCGGCGGCACACTCGACGACTCGGCAACGACGCTGAGCTCGCTGCGCAGTCTCGACGAGACCGAGGAGGCGGAGACGGAATCGCCGTTCCTGTGCGGCGTGGATCCGGAGGCGGACCGGGACCGGGACCGGGAGTGGGAGCGCGAGTATCACATCCTGAGCCGGTGTTGCTGTGCGCCGGGACCGGTGGGAGGAACACCGGCGGGAGGCGGCGGGTGCAAACGCGCCTCGAGCGTCTACACGGACAGCTCGGAGGACGTGGCGTCGCTGGCGGGCTCCGACAGCGTCTACTGCGAGGAGCGGTTGCCGCGGCTCGCTCGCTCGGCGCAAATCTACAAGATTGTGGAGTACTTCGAGCGTAAGGGCGGTGAGATCAAGTGCGAGCGCGCCGCGAAGGGTCACTCGCGGTTCAAGGTGACGCGGTGGGGCGAGACTGCGGCGGGCGCGGGTGTGGGAGCGGGGGCGGGGAGGAAGGGCGTGGCGCAGCAGCGGCTGTTGATATGCGAGGGAGCCGTGAGGTCGAAGCTGCCGCTCTTCGACAAGAAGTCATAGCGATAGTCCCGCGAGCCGTGAACCTCGCGCACCGGACTCTGCGGTTTCACCTCAAGCGTTTGTTTTGACGAGCGGTTCCCATTCACGTGATTGTGCTTCGTCACAAGTGACTTTCCGCGATGGAAGTTTATATATTTTTACTTGGAACAATTAGACAGAAGCCACAGTTGCTTCTCGTATGTCCGTATTCATGTGGTCATAACGATTTTTGTAAACACGGGACTTGTGTTAATCAATTGTGTACATTAAATAATCGTTCACAGATATCAATATATAAAGGAATTGAAAGAAACCTTTTCCTAAATTGATCAATCTGAATGTCTCCTAATTAAGTAATAAAGCGGGCAACTTATGGCAACGCACTGAAGTTCGTATGTAATTATTGTGTTAGATCCACTACGACTGCTACTATATAACAGTGCGTCGCTATCTCTTGCCACCTTTAATGATGCTATTTTTGAAGGTTATATTTCAATTCTTTAATAATCTTGATAAATTAATCCACTTAAACGACAATTATTTGTACCTATAATAAATAATGTAACGTCGAAAAGAGGCTTTCATTAGCAAAAACAAATACACAAAATTAGCAGTTTAACATTATTATTTCATAAAAAGTGAAATTTAAAAGCAAACAAGCCGTTACAGTACTAATAAATATAGCAACACTGTGGTACTATTTGCATTAGTCAAGTATTGTCCAACTTCTCCGTTTAGATACTTTATGAGCAACATTTTTTTCGCATTCGCCAATTGTTGCGCAAATTGTGCATCACGATACTTGGTGGCAACATTTTGTCGTTATTTCCATTCGCCGAGTGTTGCCATACGTTAGAATACTTGATGGGTAACATTTTGTCATTATTCGCATTCGCCAATTGTTGCGCAAATAGTGTATTACGAAACTTGGTGGCAACATTTTGTCATTATTTTCATTCGCCAAGTGTTGCCATACGTTAGAATACTTGGGGTAACATTTTGTCATTATTCGCATTCGCCAATTGTTGCGCAAATAGTGCATTACGAAACTTGGTGGCAACATTTTGTCATTATTTTCATTCGCCAAGTGTTGCCATACGTTAGAATACTTGGGGTAACATTTTGTCATTATTCGCATTCGCCAATTGTTGCGCAAATAGTGCATTACGAAACTTGGTGGCAACATTTTGTCATTATTTTCATTCGCCAAGTGTTGCCATACGTTAGAATACTTGGGGTAACATTTTGTCATTATTCGCATTCGCCAATTGTTGCGCAAATAGTGCATTACGAAACTTGGTGGCAACATTTTGTCATTATTTTCATTCGCCAAGTGTTGCCATACGTTAGAATACTTGGGGTAACATTTTGTCATTACTCGCATTCGCCAATTGTTGGGCAAATTGTTCATTACGATACTTAATGTGGCACCATTAAGATCATTATTCGCATTCGCCAAGAGTTGCCGAGATTCTCCGTCACGATACTTGATGGGCAACATTTTATCATTAATCTTTGCCAAAACTATTGAGAGGAAGTAACATAAAACAAAGTGCAATACATTTTATTTTTCTTTTTAGTACTTATGCATTTACTTTATTATGGTCTACCTTAGGGTTTATAGATAAACACTATACACTGGTTGAGGTTTCATTATCAATCATCATTAGACCTAAACATTGAATTTTAAAATCTTTTGGTATAATATGGACATAAATACAGTGGCGGCCAAATTATTTGGAACAGTGAATCATATTCATACATAATCGATTCTTAAGTCACACAGATATTCTTCATTTATTTACTTAGAAATTTAATTACGTATTGTCTAAAATTTGTAATTCTGATTTCTACATGTCCTATGCAAACTCTAGCATTTTATTAATCATAATAAAATATAAAACGCTTTCATGAACAAAAAATATAATTAAAGAATTAAAATAATTCAATCGAACTAAATAATTATAAGAAATTTAGTGAACACTGTCTCTAATAATTTGGCCACAACTTTATATATATATATATAACATATTTATTATAAACGGGGATAATATAAACCTAATTTAGGTGACTTGTGGTTATTATAGGATTATATTTGGCACGAGGGTCTTTAAATTAGACCTATATGTGAAGGATAAATGGATTATATATGTATATAGTATAACTTTGGCAATTTACCCCCTTGATTTTAAATTAAAATCATAAAACTTATACACAGTATTAGTAGAACTTGCCAGTTGGAATAACTTACGTTTGTGAATACCTTATTTTGTATATGTTAATAATAACTGTTTTTTTTTCCTTCAAAAAGGCAACACTATTTAAGTGCTGATTAATAAATTTATTTCGGTTAATTTTAGTTTAATTACAAAATAAATTTTTACCTTAGTACCTAATTTATTATAACATATATACGTGTATATATAAATTCACATCGACACAGTCATAGAGTTGTTTATTTCAAATTATTAATCATTATTATTATTATTTACTTTAGAAATTTTGATGATATATTTGTCTAAAAGCGTGTTGACATTAGAAAGGGTGGTATAAAAAAATTAACTACTTAATTAGTAGAAAGTAATGAATTAATTGAACCGTCGAAAATAACGTCACATGTCTGTCTCTGTCACTCGTATTGTTTTCACGGTCGTTCGAAAGAGACGCATGCGTGCTGTGAAGTTATTGGTAATGTAATGTCCGTAAGTAGACGGTAGGGTGTTACGCTCAGTGCCTCAGTAAGACACTAAGCGATCCGAACTAAAACTTAACATCTCTCATACGTTTGTCTCTTTCACTTATATCGTTCGCACAATCGATGAAAAGAGACAAGTATATGTGTAGGGCGGGACGTTTCGCTCGGTGCCTCACTAAGACACTGAGCGATATCAACAAAAACGTAATGTACAAACGTGTGTCAAAATTTAACGGGAATCGAAGCGATTCGGGCGTTATCGGTTTTTTTTTTTTTGAAGTTTTTAAATATTCGATAAATACACAATTTAAACGGATAATTTAACTTGAATGGTGCAGTATTTTCTACTGCCGACCTGGTTAACTCTTAACTTAAATATTTTATACCATATTTAGATCTTTTCCACAAGTATCTCTTGAGAGCTAGTCCCTCTAACCATTGAAGTTACATCATCACTTATTATCAAGTGAAATTGTGTTCAAACTTATACAGTATAAAAAAACAATTATTTCAATTACTTGTTGTTTGTTTTCATTGTATCCTGATATTTATTTGCATCAGAGTAACCTTTTATACTCAAAAATCTTCTGCTGATATTATTATAACTCTAAATAAAAACCGATACGCGAACGAATAAAACGAATAAAAAGTAAAAAACAAATTGTATTTAATTATAACATATTTTTGTAAATACAGTATTAGACGTATATTTAATATTTATATCGTAATATTTTTTATTTTTACAAATCATAATCGTTAAAATCAGGGTAAGAGTAAAATATCATTTATAGTATGGGTAACGCGATAATATCGAATTCTACTTGTTTCGTATCGCTGTGGGTTGTGTGTCGATGAATTAAGTTACGGTTTTCGTGTTTACCTGTTCCTTGATATCGGTTTTAGGTACACGCTTAAAGTTGTTTTAAAAAATTAACAAAAATCAATCTTGTCGGTTTTCGGTATCATCTCTGATTCAAATCAATTTCGCAATAAATTTTACCAATTAAATAATACCAAATTCCGGCCTCTTCATTTGAACGTTTTCGTTACGAAAAGTGAGCCGATAACGGTTTTATATATAAATAATTCGTGTTTTACCTTCAAGCGTTTATCTAGAACTGATCTGTTGCTGTTATATGAACTGATTAGTGCCAAAACGAAACGGTTATAATGTAAAATTAACCGATCACTTGTTGTTGTTTTGTACGCAATATATAAAAAAAAAACTTTAATCATTATCATTTGAAAGCAGTTTTTGTCCGTCCAACCGTGGGGATATCGCTTAAATAATATACTCATATAAATATACGTTTATTTTGTTTTTATTTAAATCCAAATCTATTTCAAGGTTTATTGTATAAAGTTTATTTATTTCGTAATAAATATTATATATATTTTATATCTGTGAATAATCGAAAATTCTTGCTTAAAAATATGTTTTTTTAATGTGAACCTAATGTAACTCTGAAAATTGTGTAATTTTTGAACATCGTAAAACAGAATACGGTGTGGTGATTGTTTAAGAGTTGAGAGATCATCCGGTAATTTAACGTATGATCTCGTACAATGAATACATACACTGAATGCGTTTACTGGAACACGTAATTTATAAAGTTGATTCGAGAATATACAGATAAGAGTTTATTGAATATTTCCAATGAAATTTGATCGTAATTTAACAAACATTAGAATTGTATGTTTGAAGTACATTCTAGATTCTCCCTTAACACGTTCCAGAACGCCCCTCCACCCATCCTTTCATTAATTACGGTCAATTATTTAATATAATTCTCAATCGATACGGTATTGTATCATATAAGTTATATTAGGCATCATTTTTTTTGTATAATAATGATGTTGTTACATACAAACTGTAGGATTATATAGATATAATGTGTAACATAATAATGTGTTGATTAATGTTTCCCGAAACGATTACATACCGAGTGTAATTAAATAAGTTTTCGTATTTTATCGTGTTTTTATTTAATTCCCTTATATCATTGAAGCGATGATGGCGCAGTTGCTAACACGGTCGGATTCCGCGTCGACGGACGCGGGTTCGAACCCAACTATCCTAATCTAAAATCACCCTGAGCCTTCGTTGAAAGAAAACATCTTGAGGAAACCATAGCATGGTGGCATGACTACCTCGCCCCCTTACCTATTGTTTTGGGGGACTTCGGTCTCACTAATACAATAGGTAAGGGTAGTGCGTAAATGCATTTCACCCCGTCAAAAAAAAAGGCATGACTACCTCCCCCTTACCTATTGCATTGGGGGACTTCGGTCTCACTAATGCAATAGGTAAGGGTAGTGCGTAAATGCATTTCCCCCCGTAAAAAAAAGGGCATGACGACCTCCCCCTTACCTATTGCATTGGGGGACTTCGGTCTCACTAATGCAATAGGTAAGGGTAGTGCGTAAATGCATTTCCCCCCGTAAAAAAAAGGGCAATGACGACCTCCCCCTTACCTATTGCATTGGGGGACTTCGGTCTCACTAATGCAATAGGTAAGGGTAGTGCGTAAATGCATTTTTCCCCCCGTCAAAAAAAAAGGGCATGACTACCTCCCCCTTACCTATTGCATTGGGGGACTTCGGTCTCACTAATACAGTAGGTAAGGGTAGTGCGTAAATGCATTTCACCCCGTCAAAAAAAAGGCATGACTACCTCTCCCTTACCTATTGCATTGGGGGACTTCGGTCTCACTAATGCAATAGGTAAGGGTAGTGCGTAAATGCATTTTTCACCCCGTCAAAAAAAAAAAAGGGCATGAAGTTTGAAAAACCCGTCGCCAAATACCAATAGTCGTGTTCCGGCAGCATCAATTGAGAACCAGTACCTCTAGGCTTAGAGTGTTTACCATCCTGGACCATATCGTCACTTAACACCAGGTGAGATTGTGGTCGAGGCACTGAGCCTATACCGTGAAAAAAAAAATAATTTGGTGCCCTTGTGCTAGTTACCTTTTTGCAGCTAAGTGCCTTCTGAACTCGTCCACCAAGTTCGGTGAACCTGTAAAGGCCCTTCCGGTCAACAGCATTGGCTACTTTAGAAAAAAAAAAGTTCCTGGACGTCAACGATACATTCTGCCCTTTGAAATAAAGTCACTATCGGCAATCGATCGCTTTATGCGAATCACTCGTACTTTCTAAACTTAATTATGCTGACGCAGTTTATGATTCTTGTATTCTCGCCAAAACAAGACGCCTTATACAGAGAGTACAGAATGCCTGCGCCCGTTTTTTCTTCCAAATTCCTCCACGGACTCATGTGACACCTTTCCTTAACCAGGGGCAACTGTTGAAAATGGAAAATAGACGGCACTTGCATCTTGCTGCTCTCTTGTTTGGTGTCGTGAAAACTGGGTTACCAGTATACGTATATGAAAAATTGGATTGGGCCAAAGAGCGGAATCGATATGAAACAAGGGCTTCATTATTCATGTTACGTACTCACCGACATGCAACCACAAAATTTCGGGGTAGTTTTAAATTTACTGCCACTAGATGCTGGAAAGATTTGCCTCCCCCATTAGGTAGTCTTAGTAATTTGTCAATAATTAAAAAAAATTCTTATTAACAGCTCAATCTATGTAAGACTTTCCTTTTACTAACTAAACCATCCTTTATGTTTTATAATTAATATATATATATATATATATATTTATACTTGCCTGTGTTTTTATATATTGTATGTTATAAATATCGTAACGCCTCGAAAATTTATCTTTTATGTAATATTAATTTAATTTTTATATACCCTTATACATTAGATTGATAACAATGTGCATATGTGTTAAGTATATATATAGACTAAATAAATATGAGTTAAATTTTACAATTTAGTTTTTTTATTGTAATTTGTAATTTTTGCAAAGTTATTTTTACATACTGACGTTCCGTGACTCGGTCTGGGCTTCAGCTGAAAATCAGCGCTGAGTATCTCTTGGTATTTCAGCATATGCTGAGCTGGAGACCCTTTCATCTAATGAGATTTTGGTTGGTGGGTGACACATAGTTACCCTATTATGTGATAATTTTTTTTTTTGGTATCATTTTTTGATTATTATTTTTTTTTTCTATTTTTTCAGTATGTCTTTTGTATCTCATTTGTAAATAAAGATTTTCTTTTTCTTTCTTTCTTCTTTCAATATATTAAAACACTGGGATATTTACGAGATTCAAGTACATGGAATAAATAATCTAGCCAATTGAGTATATGTTACTTGAAAAAAGTACGTGCGTGATTGTGACATTAAAATATTTCAAAATTATGCATTTATCACTGAATGAGTAATCCATTATTTAGAGCCACATAACATTAAATGTATTCACGTCATACATATATTGCATAATCCACATATTTTTATAGGACGCATGGTGCGGACAACTATATTATACGTACGTATGAATACCAATCACAAGTATGATGAAATGGATGAGTAATAATATTAATATATTTAGATTATATTATTTTCGTTCCTGAAAATTATATGTTGCATTTTAGTAGAAAGCGCAAAGAACTTAAATCGACGCCCCCTCCGCCCCTGTTTACTCAGTTTTAGTTTTAAATTTATTAATCATTTACAAACAATTTGGCAACTTTGTCAATCGAAAATGAAGTTTAGGAAGCCTAAACAAGTAAAATTTTCATTTTTTTTTAAATAATATATAGGGGCACTTCCACAGTCGGTCATCTGATTTCAAATTAAGCATGTCGGCTCGTTTTATTGTAACCAGACAATAATTATATTTTTATTATAAATACAGATTTGCATATTTGTTTATCAATTGTGTCATCCATATAACATTGTAAACATAACAGCCCATCCATTCAATTCAGTCCACAATTAGGGGGGCATTGCCATAATCGCCACACTTGGCAGGCGGGTTGCAAATCGCAGTAGATGTTTGTGATGCTCAGAGGATGCCCCTGCCCATTCACTGGTTTTTATCCCTTAGTCGCCTTTTACGATACCCACGGGAAGATATGGGGTGGTACTATTCTTGGCCGGCACCACACGGAAACAGAACAGTATTATGTTTTAAGTATTCGTCTAAATTTGTCCACGGGTTTATTATTTGAGGGTTATCAGAACGAATACTCAGAAATAGTTATGATAAGATCCAAAACTAAAAGAACTCAATCCTCTCAAACGACTGATATTAAAAGAAACGACGATTGTTCAATATATTCAAAGATATCCATTATACGAATGCCTAAACTTAACAGGAAATCTTAATGAGTTAGATACTTGGATCTTTTTCAAAGGGTTCATTCACTGCGAATAAATTGGAATAGTTGTCGCAAAGGAATCGTTTGTTTATGTTAGAAGCCGCTAGCTCCTTACCCGGCGTTGCACGAGTTACTTTATACTGTGAAAACATTCAATATTGTGGTCCTTAATCGGTATAAAAATTATTAATATCTTTTCAAATTATCGCAGATAAACATCGGGACACGGGACCTTTACTTTATAACTGATATAAACGTATGAATTTTTCTCACTCACTCATCTAATTTGCAAATTATAACTTTATGTTGAATGAAATTTAAGTGTACCTTTATATTGTGCTATGATATCTGCGATACGGTTTGTAACCAGTGCAGATACTCACATTAGTGTTTTCTGTACATGTAACCTTTGTTCAATAAAGTTTATTATTAATTTATCTTCTTACACATATCTAAATCCATATATTCAACAGAAAGTCGTCCACTCCTCCACATAGGTCTCCCCCAAAGATCTCCTCAACGACTGGTTTTCACCACCCGCATACAGCGAATTCGCACAACCTTCACCAGGTCGGTCCGCCTTGGGGACCAACCCACACTGCGTCTTCCGGTACGCGCGTATTCTAGAACCCGTTGCACACATCAGGCATCAGTCCTACGAGCAATGTACCGAACCCATTACCACTTAATTTTGGCATTTTTTCGGGCAATGTCGGTTATTTTGTACTGTATTCTTCTGGTAATGACGGTACTAGCCTTCCTTCCGCCTGAGGGTGCCATCCCTCAAAAATTGAAAAATGGTTTGAATATTTTCGAACGCGTGAGTAGTATTTATCCAGAGTCGCAGGGAGATCTGGCAATACTGTGAAAGTTAGGCCACTCGCGCGCTATCCGGGGAATCCTATGGCAATTATATTTTTAGTGTTCGTTATTTTTATATTCACATCGCCTGTGTCGGTCGATAAGGGAATCCCCTAAAATATACTAGTTTTCATTTTCGTATTTAGCTCTAAACTATTGTTCGGGGATTCTAGTCACTGCTTGTTGCCTGTCACTTTGTAGAATTCCCAGCAAAATTTCTTTCTCACTTCTTCGCTAATTGTGATTCATGCAAAATCAATTGTTGTTAGTTTAAGTCCCTATTATTTAAGAGTTAAAAATATCTTGTGAAAAAGCTGACTAAGTGGATTGGACTGTTGAATATTTTTTGTTTGGACGATAACAAATAGACCCAAACTCAAAGGTACAGTTTATTAATATTCATTGATTCAATTATTGGTTGGTGCTAGGTTACATTTCCTAATAATGCCACCCTCAAGTTTAAAAACTGCCGTCAAGCACAAATCGAAGTAGATGTATACCGCCAGCATCAGTGAGATGGGATTCCAACTCTATAATGAGCCAGAGGTTTCAGTGAAGAAAATCGTGAGGAAACCACAACCGCGCATTAAGGCATTATCTAACAATGCTCGCCTGGATAAATCTACAACGCTCAAGTTTGAAAACGTGTTACCAAGCACCTATAGATATGTTCCGGCAGCACCATTTGAGAGCCGTAATAGCTCTAGGCTTAGCGTGTTTATGATCTTGGACCACATCATCAATTAACATCAGGTGAAATTGTGGTCAAAGCGCCAGGCTTATAAAGTTTACAAAAAAGTCAACCATTTCGTACCATTGTGGTAGGTACTGGTAATAATGGTAATGATAGTTACCATTTCCTGTTTGAGTGAAGCTGTCAAGTCAACTCAGGTCAACACCGTTGGCCTGTTTAAAAAAAATGACAGAGAGAGATCACTTTGTATGACCCTTTTGTAAATAATTCCTCACCAAATACATATCACAGTTATGAGGCATCACATTGCAATTTTTTTACGCAACATAGACTTTTTACGTTGAGAAATGTTAGACAAAGAGATAGAAGAACAGTGGCCTACTTGTATCAAACAGAGGAAGATGCGAACTTATGTAATGCAGTATAAATAAGGTACAGACAAACGCCCATTCCAATTGATTCCATATTAAATGAATGAGAAGAAAAATTGTTTTACCAAATACTAACGGTCTTATTACAAAAGCAAAAATAAATTAGCGTTAAACCATTGAGATATAAAACTATATCAATGCGTTAAACACACTTTTTACTGAACAGTCTTAACAGTCAGAAGTCAAAGTGTCTTAAATTTAAAATTGTATTAAATATAATATCTAAATCGGTATTTTGCCATTGAACTATTTTTAAACATGTGTTCGACGGGAGTCTAAACTTTTTTGTAATAACACCGTAAAAGTTTTATTTCTTTAATATTACGTAGTTTTCAGTTATTACTATTGCGTCAAAAACTATTTTTGTTAAAATAACTATCTGCAACTATTGTTATCCAAAAAATATCTGAAGGTACTAATTAGTTCAAGTCATCGAAATAGTACCTTTTTTTTTTGACGGGGGGGGGAAATGCATTTACGCACTACCCTTATCTATTGTATTTAGGGGATCAAAATCCCCCAATACAATAGATAAGGGGGCACGGAGGGACGAACTCCGTGCCAGTGTGGGACTCTCCCGGGCGTGAAGCGCCCGGAAATACCCACTGAAACCCCCGGGGCCGTCCGCCGCATTTGGGATGGGGGCGACACGGGGTGGCTTTCGCAAGCACCGCGTCGCCCCCTGCGGCGAACGCACCAGGCCTCGTCCGTGCAATGGCCCGGTAGGGATGGAGGAGAATACTTCCCCTCCACCTCTTAGCCCGCCTCTCGAAAAAGAGGCACGACCGTCTGGTCGTCAGTCCGGGGGGCAGGATGTACTTCCTGCCCCCCATAAAAAGGAAGAAAGAAGAGTGGACAGAACAGTGGCGGGCCAAGGAAAAGATGAAGTAGCCCGCCACTGCTTTCAAAGGGAATTTAGGTCCCTCTCCTTCACTCACCTTGTCTTAATCGACAAGACGTAGGAAGGAGAGAGATACCTGGAAGAGAGAAAGAAGGAAAGTAGAATCGAAATAGTACCTAGATGTCTAATAAAAAAATGAAAAATGTTTCAAGTTATCTTTAGAAATATAGGTAGATTAAATATACTAATTTTTATCGTTTCTACTATAACCGCAAGGCAAAGGTTATTACGCAAGGATGTACCTACACTTATTATAATAAAGTTAAAATACCGTAGTTTAAAAAGGAGTTTAATTTACAGTTCAATTTTATTTTAATTGTGCACAATCGCATGGCGGGTTCTGTCTGTCATCTCGTGGCCATTTCTGAAAAAAATACCACCTTTTCAGTTCTTTAAGTCTCAATAATTCATAGTCATAAATCATACTACAGACAAGATACTATACTATAGTTAAAAAGCCACAAATATGTACGTAGAGTTGGGAGGAGAATCAAATGTTAAAAGCCCATCAATTTTTTTTTGTCAACTGAGTATTTTGTGATCAAGACTATTATTTTCTGAGTATCCTCATCATGTTTTTTCATCAGTGCTTGGGTCATTGTGAATAATGACGAAATTCGACATAAAATGATGAGAACTAATATTAATAGAATTGATTTAAAAGTATAACTCTAAATATTGACTTTAAAAACAAAGATCAAATTACATTCAAATAGCAGGTCTCTATTTATTTGGCACAGCTGCACCGAAAATCGTCGAATTTTATTAGAAAAAGATATCAGGTATCCAACTCCAAGAAACTTCAGCTAGTTTTCTGAATTTCATAAACTTAATCATTTATTAAGTTGTTAATTTATTTTTATTTTAGTAATTAAGGGGCCACTCAAGTATTACGGAAGCAAAATTTTACTCATTTTTGATCACCCTAAATACGAAAGCATTAGCAAAATTTTGAACAAAAAAAAATGAAAATAACTATTGGTTACGTAATCGCCATTCAGACCCCCGGCCCCCAGGTCATCAAAAATAAGCAGAGCATAAATCCTCCCTTAACGCATACGTAATATGTGAACGGGGCCCAATCACAAATCACACTCACCCGTTTCGTTTCATCATTTGTCACTTCACAAACTGGATATTTTTTAATTGCTTCAGTATTTTTCATTATTGGACCACATTCGCTCGATAATTCTCCAGCAGCGCGCTGCGACAACCACACACCAATAGTTCCGGAGGTAAAGCTTCTATACAGTATACCGAGGAAGGCGAGCAGAGCCGAGCCGGTCATCAGTGGTAACCACACGGCTGAGTTTGACCAAGGCCATGAGCCAGAAGGGGCCGAGCTATCTGCGCCGCCACTACCTCCGCTAGCGGAGCCCGCCACGCTGATGTCATCGGAAACCTCACCTCGACTTTCTTTCCTTTTTCGCCTCTCTTGTTCCTCAGCACTAAAAGGTTCAATGACCTAGCGTTTGATCACAATCATAGAGGCCATTCTAACATTACGTAAGCATCAAATATGGGGGATGTTTACTTTGCTTATTGAAGTGAAAATTTCTACAGGCTGCATTGAGCGATTCTCGGTGGAAGAAAAAAGTTATAGGTTAGCGTTACCAATGCTAAATCAGCCGTCAACATATTACAATATGTGAAGTACAAGATGGCGTTCATGTGGTATCACTTTTGTGGTGCCACATCTAAAATATTTAAATTTAATTTTAAATTTGTTTTGAATTTATTTTAGTTGAAACTTATTTCAATTGTTTAGAAATTCATTTTATTTAAACTAACTTAAACGTTAAAAAAAAACAGTTTTCCCATCTTTTCGAATTTTCACTTTTGTCGGAGTCCCCATGACAGCCTATTTCACTTTTATGACATGAGTGGGTTTGAATGGTGATTCCATCCACCCATTCAACCGAAAGTCATCCACTGCTGGACATAGGTCTCCCCCAAAGATCTCCACAACAACCGGTCTTGCTCCGCCCGCATCCAGCGGATTCCCGCAACCTTCGTCAAGTTGTCGGTTCACCTTGTGGGAAGGGGAGGCCTACCCACGCTACGTTTTCCGGTACGTGGTAGCCATTCGAGAGCTCGTTGGCCCCATATCGGGCATTGGTTTTTTTTTTGGGTAATGTCGTGTACTTTGATTCTTCTGTGGATCTCATTACCGATTCCATAATGCAGTGAAACTCTAAGCATAGCTCCCTCCATTGGCCTTTGAGCAACCTTAAGCTTCCTTATTAGGCCCATTGTGACCGAGAACCTTTCAGTGCCGTATGTCATCACTGGCAACAAACACTGGTCAAAGAGTTTCGTCTTGAGACATTACGTAATGGTGATTATGTAAACAATAATTACTTACTAAGTAATTTTTATTTTTTGTTCCAAAATTATGCCAATGCTTAATTGAGGGTAAGCACTCTAATGAAATTAAGACGCGTTTATGAAGTCACAGGCGTTTTACTCGTTAACAATACATAATATAATCTTACCAGTCACACATGATACAACTTCAATGTAAATTTCTAGATATTAACTTCTCCGTGGCCATGATTTATGAAAATACCCCACCATCGTAATTTTTGTAATCCCTATATACGTAGGTAATATATAATTTAATCTACATATTTTGATTTTTCTGTTTAGTTGACATACAAAATGACAGCGTTTTTTTAGGTTATGAAAAATGTTATACTTTTTTTTTCTTTTAATAAATATCTTCTAAGTGCTTGAAAGTAGATCCGATGTTCTTTCATTTGGCACTATGAAGTTGACACTGTAAGGGCATAGGTACTTTATTATGAGTTATTATTATAATAAAATTCACTCACTTCGTTATTCACACGGTGTGTGATATTTTAAGGTAATAAATGTGTAGTTGCTAAGACGAAATTACGCTTTTACGGGCACTCTCAAGTGTTAAGCAAGGAGTAACTTAATCTTGATGTATGATCTCGAGGTATGATGCAGTATTTAAACATTAATAATCATTTATTACTCCCTTATGAATTTTTTGGATAAGAATTGAAATATAGAACAAGAAATAATTTGTTTCTGATAACAAAAAATACGGCATACGCTTTCATAATTAAAATTATTTAATACATCCGTCTTTTTCCCCGGTTACATTTTGATACCCGCTTTTACAGAATAATATTTCGTGTTTTCTTTTTTTACACGGTATACACTCAGTGCTTTGACCACAATCTCACCTGATGTTAAGTGACGATGTGGTTCAGGATGGTAAACACACTAAGCCTAGGTACTGGTTCTCAAGTGATGATGCCGGAACACACCTATTGGTATTTGGCGACAGGTTTTCAAACTTGAGAGTGGTAGCTACCCATGCGGACATCATTAAAAATGCTCTACCACCATGCTATGATTTCCTCACGATTTTTTCCTTCTACGAAAACTCAGGCTGATTTTAGAGTTACCACCTAGGGTTTGAACCTTCGTCCATTGCCGTGGAATCCGGTTGCACTATCCACTACGTTATCATAGCTTCATGGACAGACTTGACAGCTACCTCGTACACCTATGCTTCCACGCTCTTAGAACCGTCACAATTTCTTCTTACAATTTAACTATGTAATTTACTCTTACCAATTTAACTCAAAATTCATTGGACAATGATAGACTGAAGTCGCACACTCTAGAGAAATTACGGACTTATTTACAAAATGAACATTTGTGTGCAAATGTTAATAATATAATCAATTACAAATTTTGACTAAACGGTTGTTTACTTGATTTTATCCTCCCTCCCTCTTGATCTATTTATATAAGACCTGTTATTTTGAAATCTTGGTAACTTGCAATTTTTCTCAGGGATTGAACCTCAAATTATTATCGAAAGTCGACTGTATTTAACATACCTACATAGGTATATGCACAATGGTAATATGTTTATATTAGTTAAGCATACAAAAATGCCATAAAACTAAGTATGTGATTGACATAAAAGGAAACACAACTCACAGGCTGATTACTATTTTTTTTACAAGTACACTCGAACGGAGCGCTGATTTGCTGATTGACAATGGTCTTGTACGTCCCTCGTCCTCCGGTGAAGAACATTTTATAAAGCAAGGCAAGAACGCCGGAGCCGACAATCAGACCGGCCGCTAACGGCACCCAGTTGTTATCATCTCGACCACTCATACTATATAGTAATAGTACCTCTGAATTCAACGGACAATAAAATTTTAATAACAAAGCTTCCAATTTACCATAGTGAATTTAGCTGAAATATTTTTGAGGTTAACTTTAGAATGATACAGCGTAGAAGTTTCCTTTAAAAAGGTTCGTTCCTGCTTTTTGTTGAAAAGAGTACTTACAATATTTTCTACGCTCTTGTATTATGCGCGGCTTTTATTATTTTTTTGGTTAAATATAATTATATTTCTGTCACTTAAGATTTATTTTAGTAGAATGGAATTAAAAAAGCCTATCACAATAGTGTAGTCATAATCTAGATTGTATATATAAGTCCCTACTTATAAGATGGTTGATTTCAAGAAATTATAAAAAATTGTTTTCACTTATAATTAGTTCCAATATTTTAAGTTAGAATTTATTAGTTCACATTTATATAAACGTTGGATTAAGATTAAGTTTCTCTATGACCAAATGAAAACATATCTAGCTACAAAACATTATGACCGTAGAATTAAAAACACCCTGAACGACAGCAGTCGCACGCGGAATGAAACCATTTCAAGTTGGCCTTAATCGGCCAAGTATGTCTATTGTTAGAGCCGGTGATTACGAAATTCCTTGTCGCTTACACACACTTGAGTATTTGTATGAAACTATCGCTCTTCGTATTATTAATCTATGTTGTTGACCTTCGGGGTATTTGTATTTCAAACCATACTTTTATGACATACTAATATAGCTTTATTGAGGTACAATTATATGCCAAAACAAACTGAGTAACTTCGCTTTTATTATATAAGTAAGAGTTTGGCAAATAATTAAAAATGCTATTAAATTCAGATTCAGAAAACAGGTAAATATATGAAACAATCGTACAAACGAAAAATAAAAACTATTTATAATAAAAAATCAATTTTATTAGAATAATTCCTTATGTTTAGTAAAAACATAACAAACGTGATATATGAAATAAAGATAATATCATTTGAGTGTAATTTATGTGGGTGATAAAACACAATATTTTGTGAATAAATAACTAAGTTGTAAGTTGTGTTGTATGAATAATACTGTTTTGTCTTGATATAACTATTTGTATCCAATAAAAAATCCAATGTTAGTCAATCAATATTAAAACATTTCATGAAGATAACCTCGCAAAGGCCGTTTCCAAAACTTGGATAATCACCATCAAAAAAAAAAAAAATTAAATAAGTAAGAACTTAGCATTGTAATCTTTAAACTCTTGTGGTGTTAACAAAAATTTAGCGACATATTTATATTTATCTTTCTGATCTAACAAGGCCAGTAACGGCAACAACTTGGCCTGGTAAGTTCGAAGAGTTCCTTTGTCGATGTTATATATAAGATTGTTGGTTCTATTCCAAAAGTAGGGGATTTCTCCTTTCACCAGAGCCGCATGCAGTTTGCCCACCATTATCTTGAACAATGCTGCCGGGTTATTCTGACTCCAAAAGAATATATTGTTACGTTCAACTATTTCCCATAAGAACAACGTTTTTATATAATAACTGGCGATCTTATGCATACCTTGAGCATCACGCAGCATCTTTATCTATAAGAGAATTTTAAACATAATATAACATAAATATACCTTACAGAAGTGAAACATCAAACGCAACAAAGTACTAAAAGATGGTTCCCAATAAAATAAAATAAAAACTGTCAATAATCCATTAAATCAAATAGTTTATTAACCATTGTATTATATCATTTCATGTTACAAAAATCATTATTTCTCAGTCTGTCCCTTTCTGCACGAATAGCGTCCACTCTAGCAGTTATGTCGCCCAGGACAAAAAGACTAATTGCCGACCCTTAAATATATTTTTTTAAAGTTACAGTAGATATTTTTTTATTAAAAAAAACAAATACTTTGTTTAGAGTTGTTTTAAATAAAGGTTGTTTAATGTATAAAATATATTTTATAAAGTTTATACATAAGATGATTCGATCAACAATGGGATAAACTTAGTTGTCGTGATTAAGTGAAAACGCAGATCCTAAACCTACAAATTTGAAATTTTGGCAATAGATACCTTTCATGATGAAAGAATCCACTAAGAAACGATTTCTGGAATTTTTCAGCCTACGAATAGATTGATATGCGATTTTTTCTCTTTATTGGTAAAATTTAACATATCAATTTTTCGCTAGACTAATTTTTGTGATTCAATTTTAAATCATAGACGTATTTTCTCTGACCTAGTTTTAGTATATATTTCGTTACTTTAGATCAGTGGTCCTCAAACTGCGGTATTAATGCGGCCCGCGACAAAGCAAATAATTTTGGTAAACAATGGCTCAAAATTGAGTTTATATATAGTTAGAGAATTAGGTTGTCAAAATGACTTCATAGGTTGTTGTTTCATAATAAAATATATGGGGGATACGCGTTTGACGCTCATACTTATGTCAATTAATAAATGGTATCAACTACCCAATCCATAATAGTGCGGGGCCCACAGTGGTATCTCACATTGACCTATATGGCCCTTGACTAGAAAAGTGTAACAGCCACTGCCTTAGATAGTAGATGCGAAATGATAGGAGGTTCTCCCATCCAATGGCTACAGAACAGAGCAGAAAACGAGAGATACCGCTAATTATTTGAATGGAAAGCCAATAATCAAATTAATATGCTATACAAGGGAACATAACAGGAAGAGAGGAGAAAGCTGTATAATAAAAAAAACAGTTCTGGAAAGAAGAGAAAACTTAAATGATATAATAAATCATTGAATGTAAAGAAAGAAATATATTTATTTTATTATTAGTAACAAAAATCATAAGTGTCATGTATTCTCCTGTAAATTAACTCGGCACCTGTCAGGAATGTGCATCCTGTTTACCGGTTTCGCCATCGACGCTTCAGTATTACACTTGCGCGATTTTAATATTTTTTTGTTTTTTTTTATTTTATATTATTTAGTTTTTTGCATAAATATGGGCCAAAGGAATCATAGTTGTATATATTTGTATTTCAACAGAAATGTTACTTAGGAATTTAGTTCATTAGCCAGCCTATATATGAGCAACTTTTTGTGCATTTAGTACTTCGCTATGATGTCATCAGAGGGAGGTGCCCAGTTAACTTCTAGGAGTCCTATTACCTAGGTATATAGGTGCACAGACGCAAATTATTAAATCACTAGCTGTGTGCCCGCGGCTCATACATTCTACAGCTTGGTTAAATTTTTGCATACTGAACCCTGATTTTATTTTTGCGATAAGTAAAAAATATTTTTCATAACTTTGTAGCATTTGGCTGTAAATCTGTGCATTGAATTTGTGAGTTTTATTATTAAATTTTTTACTGAGTTTTAATTTTTGTTACGCGGAGCCCTTGTTATTTTCGAAAATTAAAAGTACCCAAGTTACCGGGAATAAGTTCAGCTACCCACGAAAAAAAGTCCCGTCAAAATCCACCCAACCGTTCCGGAGATAACACGGAAAAGACAGACAGACAGATAAAAAAATTTAAGTACAAGTATTGAATACACCTTCATATCTATTCAGTAAAAAAAAATATTTTGAGAATACAAACAGTTTCATCAATTTTATTTAATAGTATAGATGTGAACTCACCAATCTTACTGCCTGCCGTAAATTGTTAGAATTATGCATCAGCTCTCTCTCTTGATTATGTAAAGCGAGTCGCCATGAGCGTTTCATATCAAGCATACTCTCAGCCGCCTTGTTAGGTTTCCCAACAACCATAAATGTGCCTTTTTCACAACCAGTCGGTATGGGACGATACGAGCTCGAAATCGGCCAACGGTTTTCAGGGAACTTTAACGCAGGCACTAGATCCACGTCCAACCTGAAACCTCTTGACTTGTTCTCGATTATCAAAGTCGTCGCCGGGCCGGATTCTGATGTTCTTATGAAATACTGAACGCCTCCAACGTAATAATAGGGTAAACCAGACATATTGAAAGTGTTCAAAGCTCTTTTCACAATGCTCTTGAACCACATTAAGAATTTATCCTGTGTTAGGTAATTCGATTCATCTTTCCACTGATAGGCCGCTTTGTTCACTTGCCAATCGTAACCATCTCTCATAGGCAACCTCTGGTACTGGACACCCATTCTTAGCTGTACGAAACCTACATCATTGGGTTCAATTATGATGTCACTTTCTAATGGATTTTCAAAGTTTTCATTTATATTAAGGGGAAGACCAATAACAATATCCATGTCAAATTCATCAGGTTTTTTAATACGTAATTTATCAAAGTGACTACCGGCAAATTGGACCTGGAACAGAAACATAATTGTCTTTAGTTGTGATGTTAAAAACTGATAATGTCACTAGGCTTAGATCCAAAAAGCTTATGTGGAACATAAATACTGAATCACACTGCTAGTTTCTGCTAACAGTATTTTAATTAAAGCTGAGAACCAAAAAACATTCAAGCAGCAGTCACATCACATTGGACCTAAACTCGTTAACTGAGAAACATCTAATTCATTTCCTTTCTATACATGATAGGCTTGTAAAAAAACAGCATCTCATCTTCATTTAAAAAACAATACAGAATTTACTTACTGTACTAGAGTATCTGTTGTAATATAAATCAACCTCTTTCATTTTCTTGTGTAGATGTTGGAAGATGCTATCAAAAACTTTATAGTGAAGTACAAACTCATCACTTTTAAGTTGAATGAACTTATATAAATGTCAGCAAGTAAGGAATTTAAGTTGGTTATATTTGGGAACTCTGGTATTTTGCAGGATGACACAATCATATCTTTGTTTGCTCTGAAATAAAATTCATTAAATAAATGTATTGCATTAGGTGTAACTGTCATTTTTACTATCTTTAAAATATATTTCAATTTATTAAGTGCTTACAATCTACTGCTAATGTAAAGTTACCAAAATGTTATTGTAACATAATTAAGTAATTAGCTTTTAAGAAATAAAGCCAATTAAGTATTTAAATATTTTATGTTTCAGTTTTGATATATTTGTTATTAAAATGTTTTTTATAAAATTATCCTTTACCTACCCCTAATCTAAGAGGCATACGAAAAAAAGGTTTTCTTTTTCTTTATTTAATTGCACAGGGCTTTTACACATTAGTGTGTGCCAGCCCTATCAGAGCATACACAATATACCTTACAACAATAATAATTATAATAAAACAACGAAATAAAATTATCTCTTAAAATACTACCAGTAAGTTCCATAGCCTACTAGCAGAAAATAGGTTATTTTTTTTAACCCAAAAAAAAAAGGAAACTTTTATTCAAGTTTTTAGTAGACTTCTAAATACCTACTATTTCTGTGACCTAATTATAAACTTTCTGCATAAAGTATATGATGAAGTGGTGATGGCTTAGTTGGTAGTGCAGTCGGATTTCATGTCAATCGACACAGGTTCAAACCTACCTATCCATCTCTAAAATTAACCTGAGCTTTTGGTAAAGAAAAACATTGTGTGAAAAAATAGCATGGTGGTAGGAATTTTGGAAATAATGCCCGCCTGGGTATCTACCACCCTCAAGTAAGAAAAACTTGTCACCAATTACCAAATAGCCGTGTTGTTTCAGCAGCATTGCTTGAGAACCAGTACATTCTTGGCTTAGTGTGTTTACCATCCTGGACCACATCATTACTTAACATCAGGTGAGGTTGGGGTCAAGCACTGAGACTATCCCACGTAAAAAAAACAACATTTACAGCTGGTTATGTTTAAAATATTAATTATTTGCACAATAATACTAGAACTACTACAAAATATTGAAAAATTCATTCTGTGATATTCAGTAAAACGTTTTTCTTCTCATTGAGGAAAAACATCATTACAATGTGAACATTTTGAATTTGGCTTCAACTGTATAGAGGGATTCACTTATTAAAAATTAGTACCCTCACTTTGGAACAGGTTAAATAATAATACTTCTTTACATTTTATTAACACAACAGATCTTTGTTTGTAAATTAGCTTTTAAATCTGGATCCACTAATTAAACGTTTTTTCTTTCAAATCACAGATATGTTCTCTGCTCACATTTAGTACCCAAGATCTTTATTGAAACTAATATTTTATTTTCTGAGTTGATAATAATCAGTTAAAGGATGCAGTGAAAACTTAAAAACAAATGAACTGTATGCCAGTTTGTTCTTCACAGCATAATAAAAGAAAATATGTTTCTATTATAATTGATTGTTATGGTGATCATACATTATAACCGGTCGCTTCAATGAGATTGAGATAACGGGGTACACGCGATTTCATTGTCAAAAGAAAAAAAATACTTACGAATTTAAACTTGGCAAACTGTTAAGCGTACTGGAAAAAAAGGATGAGAAAATACTGCTTGAATTTTCTGATTGTTGAGCAGTTCTCCTGTTACTTGTAGGCTGGACTGGTACCTGACGTGAACTTGAAACGACTGCATTAGTGTCCGAGCTCTGTCCTCGAGAAAGCCAATATATTCCGCCGGCGAGGGCCACTACTCCCGCAACAATAGCACTACCTCCAGTCCAAAATCCGAGGTTGTTTTTCTCATCATTTCTATTATTTCTATTCATTGTAAACAC
The DNA here is from genome assembly GCA_014132275.2 of Samia ricini. Lineage (NCBI taxonomy): Eukaryota > Metazoa > Arthropoda > Insecta > Lepidoptera > Saturniidae > Samia > Samia ricini. The sequence continues at coordinate 2,746,783 of AP028170.1, forward strand.
AAGTGCTTCACACTAATCCTGTTCATACAATACCCACCAGCAATAGTTTGCGGTAAAGACATAAAAGGACAAAACCAAAACCCGATACGTTAATATAATCAATCGTTTGTTTCACAAAAATTATTACAATAAAATACATAAACGCTTCTGATGTTTATAAAAATGTCCTGAGGACAGAGTACTTTATAATATAATCTGAGTTACCTACACGTCTACTCAATTTATATACTCGTAAATTAGCTACACAGAGCAAGCTAGTTATGTCCGTGTCGGGATTTCCCATGTTTATTTCTTATTGCGAGTTACGAGACGATGTTGACCGCAATATACTTAAAAATATCCCTAATATGAGATCCCTTATATTTTTTAAGACATATTTTACAACATTTCAATTTTATTGGCTTTGCTTTGGCTTAGGGTATTATTAAACTTACATAATAATTTTAGAATGCTTGTACATTGTCTTTATAAATTATCACAAACATTATGAATGTTAATTTGTAACTTATTTATGTGTATTTCAATACAGCTTGGCAACATAATTTTGTATGGAAGTCCCTCTGATTTTGAAATTTGGATGGCGTTTACGTCATATAATTTGGTTATAGTCTTCTTCTTAGTTAATAGCAATCAGTGTACACACAGTTTATGCCAGTGTCATGTGGGTAAGATGTGTTTTTTTCCATGGAACTTTGTCGGCATTTAAGAATATATGTAAAGGGTTATCTTCTATAATAAACTTAACTTGAACACACTAACCAAGCTATATTACACCAAACGCCACAAAGATTACATGATATAGAGTCAGATACACAAGTTTAATGAATTAAAAAAAAATAACTGCTACACGTCAGACTGAGATCCCGACAAAAAATCTTGGTTATAGTCAGTTACAGTGCACATTGCACAAATGTATTGAAAATGATGGAGGGTAAAGGTAAGGAGAATCATCTCAGATGCGAGAAAAGTTAAAGAAGTGTCTAGCAGAGATAAATAATAAACGCGTTCAGCTGTATGCTATAAATAACAGTTTAAAAACTTTCCACAATCACACAGGTGTAGACAAAGGGTATGATGATATGAATGTAGTATTGAAGTATATCGAGTTAAAAATTTAATATCATTGTCTAGTTTTTCAAAATCAATGTCATTTAAAGTTCTTAATTGTTGAAAACTTCGATTTACAAAATAATGTAGTAAATATAATGTTTAAGAATTATAAAAGAAAACGTACACCTAGATCGCTTTTACTTCGTAAACTGTAATTAGTGTGGTTATTGATTTAGCGCTTTCTTTAAAATTTATCCTGATGCTAATGTGGTGCCACCCTAATTTAATGCATTTTGACGGAAACTTTTCATAAACACAGATTAATTTTCTTACTTTTAGTCTCCATGATCGAAGATTTGTAAAATAATGCGAAGTTTGGCCTAAAGAACATTTATTTAGGGCTGTAAACCGTAATCATTTAAAAAAAAATGTTAGGAAAGGTCTGGCTAGGGTTGGCACTTCTTTCCGAAAAGAATGGATTTTTGGGTCGTATCAAATTGTAGCTTTATGAATCTATTCATAAAAATTGAGGTTTCAAAGATCGACCTCTAGAATATTAAATTTTTTCGACTTGTATTTTATACCTAACTAGTATTCTTTTATTGGTTGTAATTAGACCACAGAAAATTTGAGGTAAAATCTGTTTCCGAAATAAATCTATTTGTAACACTAAAGCTTGTCAATAGAAATTAAACAACAAAACGTGAACAGTCTCAGGAGACAAAGATACTAAACTCTTTTATTTTTGCATATTTATAGGTAAATCCATATCAGAGAGAACAAAAGGGGCAATATAATAATCAATGCTTTAAAATAATTAGAGTTGTATTTACAAGCATATAAAAGTTAAATGTACAAAGTGATTTTATGGTTGGCAATACACACAAAATACTCTTGATGTAGGAAGCGTCCAACTAACTCTGTATTTACTTACTATCAAATAAAATATTTATCTGCCATGTTTGTACCTAAACTTTGAAAAGCCGTATTCATTACACCGATATTCAAAAAAGGCAATAAACCAGACAGAAAACTATCGCTCTATATCTAATTTATACTTATTATCTAAGGTTTTAGAAAGATTACTTCACTTCGAGGTATACTCTACGTTGTTAAGTCAGTTTAGCTAAGAACAATATGGTTTACTTAGAAAACGGTCAACCGCCTCCTACTTAATATTGAGCAATGAAATGATAACAGGCGGGATGGAGGAGGGGTACCCAGTGGACGTTATATACACTAACTATAGCAAGTGTTTCGATCGCATAGATAATCATTCATCACGTTCTACTCAGAAAGCTGCTGACTGCTGGAGTACACGGTGATCTACTACGATGGTTCACATCTTATGTCGATAATACTTCTACTAACTACTGTATTATTACTTTCTCCATCTCTCCAAGTAATAATCTTGGTATTTATCCGTGGAAGCTTTTTATTAGCTATAGTCAACAATTATATATTTGTCGTTCTGAGTTCTTGGGTTTGATGCCCGGGTCGGGTCAAATTATATTGAATTTTTCTACTCAGTATTATCCTGAAGTCTGAAATTTGTGCCTGATATGGCGTCAGGTTCACACCTGTGAATGGAACTAAGCTCGGCAAAATGTGGGTGGTGTAGTTCGATATTTCACCTCTGTTAGGGTTAGCCTTCGGGGATTACGGGCGTGAGCTTATGTTATTGTGTTTTTTCCATATTTGTTATTTTCAGGAACTTTTATTACCACGGTCGCCACGTTGTGTTTTTTCCATGTTTATTATTTTCAGGCTCTTTTATTATCACGGTCGCCACGTTGTGGGGCTTTGGGAACGTTTATTATTTTAAATATTTACGGTCATTTTACTTTATAAAATTAAAAGCTTCTTACTATTGAATTGTATATTTTATTACTTCATTTATTTTTAGATTGACATAGAATTTAATGTTTTTAAAATTAGAAGTTACATATTTTTAACATATCAAGTAAAACCTTGGTCTTTTTGGAACATCCTCCAAACCAGACACGAAACAACAAACATACACATAAATTAAATTAAAATTATTTGCGACAATTTCTCTGTCATATTTCCAATAAAGCCATATGAAATAAATTATATATAAACATCGTATTTACTCGGCATTTTTACGTTTCTACTACTGCAAGTAAATTGTTCAGGTCTAACATTCTGCTCTGGTGTTTGCTTTATATAAAAACATGTATAAAATAATTAAAAACTACAGTTTCTACAACAATAAACCAATACAAAACATTCATATTTATAGATTTCAATTCTGTTATTATACATTATTATTAATTTTCCTATTTTCATTTTGTAATTCAGTTCAAAAAATCTGTTACATAATTTTATGACTACCATATTTGATACTAGTAGAGGACAGCTATGGATAGTCTGACAATATTTGTGCTAGGATCATATTCACCATTATTAGTTTCAGACGCGTCTTATGTACCTGTACCAGTCAATCTTTATTTTATAATAGCTCAACACTCCATAGACCAGAGAGATTTATTATTTATTTATTTATTTAGATTCAAATCTCTCAACTTCTTTAATAACTAGTCATTCTTAGTAAAAACTTTTGGTAGGTGCCCAATATCATAAATCAGACTGTTTTACCACAGACTGTTTTACACCTCCAAAATAATATATATATATATATATGACCTTTTTTTTTTTTTTTTTCTCCTGTGCCACTCTGCTGCAACCCCTAACACCGTGGTGAGTGCAGCTTTTACTGCGACCTTTAAAACCCGCTGTCTAAAAAAAAACTTTCATTTACCTACTTAATCTTATATTTGTAGGTGACATTAAGAATCAGCGTCTGTAACAAAGTAGCAGTATATATTCTGACACAGAGGACACATTTCATTTCAGATTATCCCACTATATTCTTATCATGGATATCTGAATTATATAACTATATTTATGTGCCCTTTTCTTAAATATATGTAGCAAAAACCACGTTTTTCTTTATTCGCTCTATTTTCTAGAAGAGACATCTTGTTGGCTTTGCTACACCAAAGTGTTGAGTCTATTGTACAGAATTGACATATGGTCTACCAAGCTACGTCTGTTTACAGTTAGTATCCCTGTGAATCATATTAATAATACTTTTATTACATATAAGTCAGACTTGCCATACCAATACGGTCCTCTGTTTCTACCTTCCATTTTGATTAACTCTGATAGTCAAATCTACTTCAACGGAAAATATTTCTTCTTTGAACACTTTTTATCTTTTATATTTTCTTTTAATAGGGAATTATATTTCTCAACTAAGAGGAATTATCTACACTCATATTTTTCAATTTCGTCAAATTCTTTTTCAATTAAACTCTCGTCTTCTTCGAGTAATATTTTATTTTTAATTTCCTCATCTAATTTATCAATTATTCTTTATTATTGATGAGTCCTTTATATGTTTTCAATTCAAATTCAGTTGGAGAATTCTTTTCTGCGTTTAATAATGTCGCCAATATATTTGCTTTCTTTGTAAATTGACCTCTTAAAACTGACCTGTGTTTTTCCATATTTATTATTTTCAGGCTCTTTTATTATCACGGTCGCCACGTTGTGTGTTTTTTCCATATTTGTTATTTTCAGGAACTTTTATTACCACGGTCGCCACGTTGTGTTTTTTCCATGTTTATTATTTTCAGGCTCTTTTATTATCACGGTCGCCACGTTGTGGGGCTTTGGGAACGTTTATTATTTTAAATATTTACGGTCATTTTACTTTATAAAATTAAAAGCTTCTTACTATTGAATTGTATATTTTATTACTTCATTTATTTTTAGATTGACATAGAATTTAATGTTTTTAAAATTAGAAGTTACATATTTTTAACATATCAAGTAAAACCTTGGTCTTTTTGGAACAGTTATGTTATGTTAATATTAGTCTGTAAATTTTCCAAAACGAATAACATAAAATAAATCTTAATAGTGTTAAAAGACATTTTGAATTTCACAAAGAAGTGAAAATACTGACCACAAAGCCATCTCTTGAATTTTTAATTAATTTAGTGAAAATCTTTCATACATTTACTTGTGTTTGGGTACATTCTTAATTGTAAATAATTTTATGGTTCTTATAGAACCAGAAAAAATAAACCTCGATTTCGTAGGTTCTAAGATTGATTCACTGGATCGATTTAGTGCTAGATATCAAGATTAATTTTGTTATTTTATTTATAAATCGATTCTTCAATTAATCGATCAGCATCCCTAGCTGGCCCGGCTTTTATCAATAAAATTATGTAAAGTTGCATCTTGTTTGCAGTATATTGCATGAGACACAGAAAAGAACTGAAAAGTCCATTCATTCAAACTTGTGTGACGTTGAATAAGAAAGTTTAATTATATGAGGTCCATCAATGAACGTGTCCATAATCCATTACTTTAATAGTTTCTTATACAGTAACATTCAAACTTGAAACTTTTATAGTGGTTTACATAAAAAGATAAATAGTCAAAAATATCGGTGCGATACTGTAGCCTGCACGACTCCATAAGTAAGATATTATTCATGTAGATGTTTTGTAAGTATACTAGATTTTTAAATTAATAAAGGATTTTGTTTTCTATTATTATTTTGATCAACTACACATATGTATATAATATATAAATAGATGTATCAGGTACCTATTTCATAGGTATATTAGTGGACTACACAAAATGTTTATTTTTTCTTTGTTTTAATTAATTAATAATTAAAGACATAATAGTACAAGTTCAAACGATATAAATAAAAACTAGAAATGATTGTATTTTTGTCTTCTATATATACCAATAAATTTCTTATTGGAAAAATGTTATGAATATGACACATCAATTTGTAACATGCATAAATTTGTACATACATAAAAATGTACTTATCAACTAAATTTTAACTTAAAGTAGAGTTCTTTTTAATTAAGTGAGTGTCCACACATATTTCACAAAATTTTAATTAAATCCATTTGTATGAATATATCAACATGTTTAATTCATAAGCCACAGCTACTGATGGGTATGGGGAAGTGCAGTAAGTGAGGTCACTTAATGAAAAAAAAAATAGATTCAATCCTATTCTATTTGTTCAATAAACTACAATTTAGTCAACCTGCAACATATGACTAAAGAACTTGAAAGACTAAAGAAAGCATACACGCATCATTTTAGTTAAAGATAAATAAGTCATTTAATATGTGTTAACAGATTATTATGGATACAGAAAGTTTGGAAAGTACAAAAAAGTATATTATACTGTGTTCTACTAAGATTTAATCATTAAGTTAATCATTAAAGATTTATTGTTTGTTTTCTTTGATGTATAAGTAAGTTTTATTATTGTAATCTAGAATGTATGGGTATTAATGGATCACATTCACTCAAGAAGTTCTTTAGTGTTTTGTTTGCATATGTACTGAACCTGCACTCTCTTGTATTCTGGACACCAATGTTGTGCATATGATTGCACAAACAACAGTGCACAGTTAACAATATCGATATATTACAATAATAACTAGTTCATAATTTAAATTGTACACAATTATGTTTAAAAATACATTTTTGATGTAAAAAAATCTATTGACAAATGCCTTGACACTTAAACCGACTATATGACATGACAATAAATGGTGTATGATTTTTCACATCTACAAAGTGTTTGGAGATGGCTAATTTTCTTTAGATTAGACTCATTTAATTTGAATTTTGTGTTTAAAATTATATAATAAAAAAATTTATTACATTCCTGATGGAGGTGTCTCAATTACATTTACGGAAGCAATGTTTACCTATTTACTTTTAATTCATTTGATATTGTAAAAATTATACCAATGCTTACTTTATCATAGGGGGAGGGGGAGGGGGGTTGAGGTAAGAGCTTATGTAATAGTTGAGCAACCCCTATGTGCAACTTATCCAAAACGATGGCACATACAATAAAATGGCTACTCTTTTCAAAGTATTGTATTCTTAATAATTTAGTTACATTCAATTTACCTACAACAAATTTATTTGTATTTACTTTCTGCTCTTGTTATATTTTTAACATTCTTTATAGATAAATAATTTTAGTATCAGGATACTATTATCAGTTCCTGTTTTTTTTTCCAGATCAGCCGGGACGTTTTATTCGTGGGATTGTGAGTAAAGACATCCAGCAAAAGTTGTGTGCAAGAGAGATGCAAAATTGTTACCGAAAAAGGAAGAGTTAAGTGTATGTTAAACTCGTGATTAGATTTGCATTAAGTATACTAATGATTTCTTGCTGTAAAAAAAAAAAACTAAATCCATTCATAAACTATTTGTGTTCCTGTAATTTCTATAGTTTGGTATGGTTACTTATTTTACTTGAATTAATCCTGGTTTTTATCAGTAACCATTGGAACAAAGCCACAAAAAGTCATATTACTATTATTAGGAACAAGATAACATGCGAGCGGAAGTTTTATAGCCATAACAGACGGGCTAAACGGACCGCGTACGTGGTACGGCAGAAGGCTCAAATTATTAGTCGCTATGCCTAAATAATCAGATATGGACATCATTATCGACGCACGAAAACCATTGCTACTGTTGTAACGGAAACTTTAACGTCGCCATAAAAATTCTTACATATCAAAAAATGTTTATTACTCGCATAAATAAAACTTACTATCTTTAACACGCACGTCGATTTCGGGGGCATGGCGTCCGCACATGACAAGCGACTGATAAGTTTGGTCGTACGACGTACCAAGTGCGTTGTCAGGTCACTGCGTCTGTTATGGTCTTAATTTGTAAGAGTTTGTTTTTACCGTATTCACTACTAATTCACTGTTAAGGAAGTCGTAATACACTTCAGTAGTATTTATATAACATTTGCAGTAAGTTAATATGTCGACGAAAAAGAACGTATTGGATTTAGCGTTGATGGAGGTGTCTAAAAGATTCATATCAATAAAAGATGACGATTTCAAGAGGTCCCAGCATGTGTTCAAAACTGTGTTCGATCAGGTCAAAAACAAGATGAAGGAGAAATGCAACTTTTTTCAAAATTACAGTAGCGAGGTAAAGTATGTCGTGATTTTAGAAAACGTTTTCTATAAACATATATTTATATCTATATATCTACTAAGCTATTTGACTGGTATTTAAATGATACAGGTAAAAGAACCCTTCGGCTAATAAAATTCTGCAATATAAGAGTTATTACTTAAGTTAGTTATTAGTTAAGTTGTATTGCCATCCGTAAGATTCGCCAATTAACAGATGTTTCCTCAGCTTCGTTAGTCTATTTTGCTTACTTAGTGTCAAAATCAAAATCAAAATTTATTTATTCAATTTAGGCCCTAAGAAGGCGCTTATGAACGTCTAAAACACTTCCACCGGTTCGGAAAACAACCCAGTCGAGAAGAGCGCAGGCAAGAAACTCCATCTGGTTCTTTTTTTTCATAAATATAATATATATCATTTTTTTTGTCATATAAAAAACTATACAAATCGTAGTTTTAATAATGTTAGTGGAAGCACAGATATGTGAGTTAATTCCAGACATCACTATCGTTCACGTAATGATCCACCCTGTAATAACCTTTTGAGATTAGAACTTGCTTGACATAATACTTGAACTTTTTGTCTATGTATATGGTATACGGTATTTTGCTATGGGGGACAGCAGCAGAGATATAAACTATAATTATATTATAAAAACGTGCAGTTCGTGCATTTTAATATATGGGACCTCGCGAATCACTAAATATATATAAGGAATATAGTATCTTAATTTTGGCCCCCCCTAATACGTCCTTGATAATGTAACGCACGATCGCGAAAACTTAAACAGATTTGATATAGCAAACGATCGGCATAGTTTTAATATCAAATATAATTACAAATTTACTGTCCCGTGCTATATTAAGACTTAGTAAGTCTATTAAAAGCTTTTTAGGTTACACCCGTACAACACGGGTAGTGCGTAAAGGCATTTCCTTCGTCAAAAAAAAAAAAAAAAAGTAGTACAACACGATTCCAAATGCCGATTTACCTGACAATAAGTTTAAGCATTATGTCAAGCAAGTTTTAATGGGCATAGGCATAGGGATCATTATGTGAACGATAGTGATGTCTAGAAATGACACACGCTGTGCTGCCGCTATAATCGTTTATAACTATGTACTGTACAATTCTACATAAATAACATTTTATAAAAAAAAAACCAGATCGAGTTTCTTGGTGGCTTTTCTCGTCTCGGCTGATTTCCGAACCGGTGGTAGTTTTTTTAAATTCATGAGCGCCTTTTCAGGCCCTACATTGAATAAAAACAAATTGAATTTTCAATTTTTTAATGAAACTCTCCCTTTCTATATCTTAGTAACAATACCTTCTTCTAAGATAGAATTTTTTTGATCAGATTTTAGTTTTATTGTTTTTAGTGCTATTATTTTCTTTTATTTTTCGATGAGATAAAAAAAAAATCAGTCTTCAGCGAGTTATGTCAGCATAATCAAGGCTTCCGTAATGGTTAACTGGAAACACTATCAGTAGTGTCTCACTTAACCATAATTAGATATCTTAAGTACCTTAAGTATTTAGATTAAGATAATGAAGACAACCGTATCCGCTGTAATAAGATACGTGTATATTGTTTCGCCTTAGTTATAAGACCTCATTATAAACAGGGTTACCCTTGTAGAAAGATTGTATTAATAAAGTTAGTCTTCACTTGCTCTTCAAACTGCAAACACATATGGTATGTTTTAAAAACCTCGATACCTCGCCCCAATCCCTAACTAGCGTTATTATTTTTTATTTATTTATAATATAACAATCTTTGTAACATAACTTCACTGATAGATCTTTTTTCACAAAATTTACCCGACGTTAGTTACATACTTCCTTAATGTTTGGCTACAATCTCTCCTGATGTTAAGTAACTATGTGACGTAGAGGAAGGACTCTCAAGTGATTTTGTTGGAACACACTTTTTTTTTTTTTTTGACGGGGGGAAATGCATTTACGCACTACCCTTACCTATTGTATTAGTGAGACCGAAGTCCCCCAATACAATAGGTAAGGGGGTGTTGGAACACACCTACCTATAGGTATTTGACAAAAGTCTTTTAACTTGTGGGTAGGCGTAGAAAGTGCCTTACCACCATGCCATGTGGTTTCATCAAAGATTATTTTCAACATCGAAAGTTGTGGGATTACAACTTATCGACGATCGACGCTGTATTGGGCCGATTAGGTATCACGTAAGCAAAATGTTAGGCATTTTTGATTGCCCACGCTCTTTTACTAGCAACATAAGCATTGGCATAATTTTACAAAATCTGCTTATGTAATTAAAATAGAGATTGCTGACGTAATATTTGAACGACTCCGAAAACACTACACCAATGAACCAGAAGATTTTTATCTTTTGGATAAGGAACCAGTTGTTTGATAAACTGCCACGCATTCTATGATTAAACCATTAATCAGCATTAATAAATTATAATAGGTAAGATACAATAGTGTGTACCTACATGAAAGGACGTTTGTCGTAATTGGTAAAAACTGTTCAAAAAAAAAACGACAAAAAATGCACAGAACCTTTCATGTACAGAATGTATGTATAAGATTGTAAAGCCTATACCATTCTATATGTACTTTGAATGCACTTAGTATGATTTCATTGGGTTTTTTTTTTTCAATGGGAGCATTACTCAAGCAAGGATTAAGATTAATAAATAATTTCATGTGAATCCCAAGTAGTCGATATCCTCACATATAAAAGGCAATGTCTCTCTGTCTGTCTCTACGTTAATTGGCTTATAATTCGAAAATCCCTAGATTGATTTACGGGATTATATCTTTGAAACATAAATATATGATCTGGCAAAATTATGAAGAATGGGGAATTAAATCAAAATCAAAATTTATTTATTCAATTTAGGCCCTAAGAAGGCGCTTATGAACGTTTAAAACACTACCACCGGTTCGGAAAACAACCCAGTCGAGAAGAGCGCAGGCAAGAAACTCGATCTGGTTCTTTTTTTTTCATAAATAAAATATATATCATTTTTTTTGTCATATAAAAAACTATACAAATTGTTGTTTTAATAATGTTAGCGGGTGCGCACAGAGATGTGGGTTATTTCCAGACATCACTATCGTTCACGTAATGATCCACCCTGTAATAACCTTTTGAGATTAAGACTTGCTTGACATAATACTCGAACTTATTGTCAGGTAAATCGGTAATGTTACTTGGGATCTTATTGTAAAACCGAATACTATTACCTATAAAGCTTTTATTACACTTACTTAACCTAAAGCGTGGGACGGCCAACTTGTCTTTACTTCTAATATTAAAATAATGACGATCATTCACTAGATCTGAATTCACAATTGAACATATAGTCTAAAAACATTTGAATTAAACAATAAAATAGTTTATGTAGTAAATACATTTTGAAAAATAGTAATATTATATGCGAGACGAGCAGTAATAATAATAGATTTTTTATTATAATAAAATGTATGTTATACCTACGGGAATATTCATAATTCTTTTCGTAAAATTAATAACAAAAGCCATTGTATACGTTATCATAAACGGCTACATAACGAGAATAGGAAAATACGTCCAAAACGATATAAAAACCCGGCAAGATGTTTGTTACTAACCTATTTATCTAAACGAATGTTAATCAGTATTGAAAGTATGAGGAAAAAGAAAGAAAATCGCTTGACAAACAGGGTAGAAGAACGTACCGAACTGTTTTATCTTTGCCTGTTAGAGCAAGAGCCCACAACAGCCAAACCTTGGTTATTTTATAAAGGGTGATAGTTTTTCTCTATCTACGAACACACAGTTGAATAGGTGAGCTCGAACCTGCGTCCATTGACGCGGAATCCGCTCGCACTACAACTGCGCCATCATCGCGTCACCGAACGATCAATTTCACTCGCACCCGCTCGCATATATATATTTAGCGCTCGCACCTTTTTTTTTTTTTTTTTGACGGGGGGAAATGCATTTACGCACTACCCTTATCTATTGTATTTAGGGGATCAAAGTCCCCCAATACAATAGATAAGGGGGCACGGAGTGACGAGCTCCGTGCCAGTGTGGGACTCGCCCGGGCGTGAAGCGCCCGGAAATACCCACTAAAACCCCCCGGGGCCGTCCGCTGCATTTGGGATGGGGGCGACACGGGGTGGCTTTCGCAAGCACCGCGTCGCCCCCTGCAGCGAACCCACCGGGCCTCGTCGTGCAATGGCCCAGCGGGGTTGGGGGAGTGCTCACACTTCTCAACCCCACCTCTTCTCCCGCCTCCCGTAGGAGGCATGACCTTGGTAGGTCAGTCAGCCGGGGGGCAGGATAAGTTTCCTGCCCCCCATAAAGATGGAAATTAGCGCTCGCACCTACGGTAGTTTTTTTTTTAATGTGACTGGCAAGATGAAGGAACCATCGAAACTGTCTGGCAACTGAGAAAACATGTATTGATAGTTCCCTAACATATATAAAAATCAGCTTTTATGCTATAACAAATTTGAGGTGATTTTTTTTACACCTTTAGTACTAGTTATCTCCCAAAGCCACCATTGCTCAAGTTTCATAATCTGGGATCGTTCTTACCTGTGTTGGAGGCGTACATACAGAAACTTTAAGTCTTTATAAAATAACGAAGGTCTGGCTGTCGTGGGCTATGTGTAATAATATTATAACTATGACATTGACAATGTGAATGTATAAGAAATGAATTATTCAATATTAAATATGAAATTTCTTTTAAACTAGCTGTGTGCCCGCAGCTCCTCTCGCGTTTCACATATTTTTCATTGCAAATACAGTTTGGAATCTTGTTTTGTTCACAATTTCATGGCTTAATGTTTTACGCGGATCCCTAATTATTTTTCAAAAATAAAAACGAACTAAGTTGCATCTTATAATTTCTAAATTTAAAAAAGTCTCGTTGAAAAAACCGAGCCATCGTTAACCGAATCAAACAGACAGACAAACAGATAAATAGGTTAAAAATTGTATATATATGTAATGCATTTATATGTAAATGTACGCAGTAAAAAGTTTTTATTTCGATATTACAAACAGACACTTCAATTGTATTTATTCGTATAGAGATAACTAATTTATATTTAAAGAAGGTATTCTGTGGATATTAATTTTATCTGTACCTTACGTATTATTTACCAACAAGGTGCACCGACGGTCTGGTGAAGGTCGCGTGAATTCGGTGAATGCAATTGGCGCAACACCGGTCTTTGTGGGAGACCTATGTCCAGCAGTGGCAGATGTGATGATAATCTATATATATATATATATATATATATATAGGAAAATGGGGTTCGTTTGACGCACCATTACATCAAAATTACTGAACATATCGGGATGGAACTACTACCATTCGACGCGGAGCTTATCGTATGTTTAGGGTATTTATTTTTTCATCGACCCTTTTGTAGAGACCTCATCAACATCTAACGGCACACTAGCGCGAGCCGCGGGCGCACGGGTTTACATATATTTAATACCTCGTATGAGAGAAGTCCGTGTGTCCCGTCTCGCTCGCACTCTGCATGTTTCTGATTGACCACCGTAATCTTTGTAAGCCCTACGACTAACGAGGGATCTTTTAGAATTTAAGTTTCACTATATGTCCTCAGAATTAATCAGAATCAGAATCATAATCATAATCAATTAATTAATCATATAAGAATCAGTTAATAAATAACTTTCAACGTGTACCACGACTTTCCCTCCAGTCATCCTTCAACTGGCGAGAAGCAACTAAACTTTTAACATTTTTTTTTCGATTTACTCTTACATACATTTTTTCTGCGCTAAGAAAAACAAATGACTCATTTTTCTTCATTCATTCATTTGTTTTTTTTTTTTTTAGGTTAGGTTAGTTATGTAAATGCTAATAAATAAAATTGAAGTGTGTTAAAATTAAAACGCTAGCAGCTAGTGTTACAAAGTGTTACATGCAGGCAGCCCCGTTAACTATAAGAGTATTATCCGACAGGTTTTGTTCGGTGGCAGCGTAGCCGACAGTATAAAGGTGTCCAAACTTGACGAATTCGACATGGACATCGTCATACGGCTACCGATAAACTACGACGACGGACCGAACGGTATCATAATAGAGAACGATCAGCCGGGTTTCGTTAAAATGAAAATTATAAACGCATTCGACAATCTAGACAAGCAGCAACATTGGGAATCGCGTCACAAGGTGACTAGGGATTGGCGCGATTCGGATAAATACTTTCTGCAGAACAAGTTCCGGAACTGGTTACAAGGGATCGTTCAGAGAGCGATCAGCGATATGAACATGCGAGCGGAGGTGAACGGAGTGAAGTATCTGTTGACGTACAAGGAGTCCGGTCCGGCGTACACTCTGAACATAAGGAACGACGTCGGGAACGAACCGTTCACTTTGGACGTCGACATAGTGCCTGTCATTAAGTTTAATAAATCACGGTGGCCTGCGAATTATAGGTGAGTTATTTACAGTGCTTTCTCTATGCTACGTCCTATTGGAGCGTATTAAATCTATGCTAATAAATAAAATTGAAGTGTCTGTTTGTGTAATATGAATTTGTATCCGATACATATACCAAAAATACATTTTTTTTAATTATTGTACGTCCGTTTCTTCCGGGTAATCTGAGCAATGGCTGGACCGATTCTGACGGTTTATTTTTTCGGTAGATAGCTGAGGTTAGTCAGCGAAACTTACGGTACTTTAATTTTTAGAAAATAATTAGGGTTCCCCGTGATAAAATTAAAACTCATGAAATTGTATAAAAAAAAGATGCAGTAGATAGTTTTACCATCTAGTCTTAGGTTTTACTGACAAGTGTTTGAATTTGTAAGATATGTTTTTGCTTTATCTTAGTACCAAAAGTTTATTCAGGAAACTAAATACGGTTCCGTGTAAAAAAATTAAATCGCAATTAAGAATATATGAAACGCGGGTACAGCCGCGGGCACATAGCTAGTACAATAATAAAATTATAGCTAAATTAAAAGGCTATACGTGTAAAGTTACCTGTGAATTAAATAGGCCATATTAGGCCTGAGTTTTTTTTGAGTCTAAAATAAATAAAAACATATATATATATATATAAAACATTTTGATCCGGACTGACTTTGATACAATTGTCTGTTATATCTGTTAGCTAACAGCTTTATATTACCGTATACATTTATTGTCTAGGTTATTAACTAAATACGTCTAAGTTGAATAAATGAAGTTAGAATAATCACGCCATGAACCAACTGTTCTGAACATCTGCTTCGAATGGGATATTTCACAAAAACCCCGATAACGAATAAGTACCTAAGTACTCGCGATGAATTTCTTATAAATCAGGCAACATTTTATTTTTGCGTGTTTTAAATAAAAACAAAAGGAAAAAAATACGCTTAAACCTAGTGCCATTTATTCCATAAAAACATGGTCCCCTGTTTCCTCCCTGGATTAAAGCATTATAGTAAATATTTCTATTCCCGTACTTTTTTTATTTTTTCCACCTTCCACCTTTTGAAAATGAAAAAAAAAGCTCGATTTTTACCGTCATTTTCAAACGTTCGTTAAAGAAATTTGATGGATAAAATAAAAAAAAGCAAAACATACAAGCATAGCCAAAGTCTCTATTATTCTAAAAAACTGGAAAAAAAAAAATAAAAATCGGTTCAGTTTTAGAGGAGGAAATTAAGTACTACGAAGTCATGTTTTTGTCTATTTTGCATACGGTACAATCAGCGCGCGCTGCAGTTGTCCCTTTCGCTTTCTTTGGAGTGCAACGCGATAGCAATAGTTTTCTGAAACGCATGTCCTCTTACTATATGTATATTCAATAGGAAAGTGAAAGACATGTGTTCCAAAACCTGGTTAGCAGTACCGAAGCCAAACAAATGCATATCCGATGGCAAACTAAAGAATCGCTGCTGGCGGCTCTCATTCCAAGACTTCGAAAGGGAAATGATGAAGGATTGTCAATCTCTAAAAGAGCGCTATACGGCTGGTGAGTTATTCTTGTCATTTATTTTATTACAGGAACCCGACGTTTGTCGTTCGTCTTCTCATATTACCATGAATATTGTATTCGAATTAGTATAATCAATTAAAACAATATTATTCCAAAATTAAATTCAAGGGGAAGATTTACAAGAACATAATACGACCTGTCGTCTTGTACGGATCAGAATGTTACCCCGTAAAGGTGACGGACGAAAGAAGATTACATGCGGCTGAGATGCGAATGTTGAGGGGGATGTGGGGGGGAACAAGAATGGACAGGATTAGGAATGCGTATATTAGAGGAAGTTTGAAAGTGGCGCCAATAACAGACAAGTTAAGAGGCGGTCGTTTATCCTGGTATGGACATGTGATGCGCGGGGAGAAAGAGGATGTTGTAAGGAAGGTATTGGATATGAATGTGGACGGTTACATGGGAAGGGGAAGACCAAAGAGAAAATGGATGAACTGTGTGAAAGATGATATGTTTAGGAAAGGAGTGAATGCGGAGATGACAACAAATAGAGAGGAATGGAAGAGGAAGACATGTTGCGCCGACCCCAAATAAAAATGGGAAAAGAGTAGGGAGATGATGATGATGATTATTCCAAAATATATGCGTCATCAAGAAATGATAAACTTGAAGTGTCTGTTTGTAATGTGTTTAATTGAATGGTATACACGACACGTATATGCCACGATACCAAAAATGCAATTTTTGTAAATTTTGTCCGTCTGTCTGTTTGTAACGGCTGGACGGATTTCGATGGGGCTTTTTTTCGTATATAGCTGAAGTTAATACGGGTAACTTAGGGTACTTTTGATTGTCGAAAATAATTGGGGTTCCGCGTAAAAAAAAAGTTTGAATAAAATGCGATTCATTTCACAATTTTACGGGCAAGTGCAATAATTTATGAGATATATTTTTCTTTATCATATTACTAAATATTTTGTAGGGTAATAATTAAGGTTCCGTATAAAAAAACTAAAACGCAGTGAAGCATGTATGAAACGCGGGCGCAGCCGCGGGCGGACAGATAGTTATTTATATTATTCCAACCGATGAATCTGTTTTAAAATGATATTTGCAGCGCGCATTTTGTCAATCCCGCCAACTGGCAAAACAACTGACGTTTATATCGAACGCTATAAGGTTTACGTTGGAAAAGTTAATATGGTCGTTAATTTTATGTGCAATTTTCTTATTTTTTTTTACGAAATAGTAGAAAACATTAAAAAAAAATTAATGAAATCGGTAAAGCCGTTCGCAAGTTATAACGTGAACGAGAGAAATAGAGGTTATTTTTTATAAATATAGATTTACTTGGGTATTTAAGTCATTGCAATTTTTTCTGGGACATGATGCCGCTTCCCAGCGTTGGTGATGTTTTATCCGCTTTAGTTAGCGGACTAAAACGTCGCAAGGGATGAAAGCAGAGGTTTGGGGTATACGGAGCCAAAAAAATATTTATTAAAGTCAAAGATTGCCAATCCGCCTGGCCGCCATTTTAGTGATGTAATCTAGTGGCATTGAGCATTGACAATGTGCACTTCACTACCGTTGGTTTTTTTGAAATGCAAACATTTACCAACCAATTTACAAACCAACAATTATTTTAACTGTTCAAATTTTTAGTCGCGTGGACCAAAGTTTAGACCAATTAGGTTTTGTTAGTTTACGTCGATTTTAATACTATCCCGCGGCCATGTTGCACTTTTTTTTTTGTTTTTTTAACTCTAAGAATCGTTCATTTAGGTGAAGAAATTACGAGACGCACTCGGTATGAAAGCGATCGCCAGTTACTATATAAAGACATTATTCTTGTGGAAAGTCAGTAAGAGTAACAAAGCATATTGGCAGAACAAATTGAGCGTTATCTTTCGCGATATGGTCCAGGAGTTACATGACGCTGTGGCACAAAAAAAAAAACACATACCGTACTTCTGGCAGGAGGAGAACAACCTTCTAGAAACCTTGAAGCCGACTCTCGGATCCTTGTACGCGAACAAATTGAAGAACGTATTGGGCGCCATTGTTACTAATAACGTGGCAAAAGTCGTCGAAGCCATATTAACGTACGATGAACACGCGGTGTTCATTCAATCGGAATTCTATCAGAGAGAGCTCACGAGACGAGTTTCACTCGATTCCGGTATAAGCGCCACATTTACGGAAGAGATTATATTGAACGATGAGATGGACACATTGAGAAATGAACGTAATAATTCTAAATTGGCGCTATACGATTTGGAAGTGACCGATTTATCTATTAGATTTGCACGAGTGGAGGAGAGACTCCAAAGACTTGAAATGGAAATGATCGAATTGCGGGAGTGCGGAATGATGAAGTTAAAACGGGACACTGCTGAGGATGAGAGGGTTAGGGCTAGTCGAGCACTTGGAGATATTTTTTTTGAATATCGATGTGTTATTAGCTAAACCTGTTATCTGCATGTTTTTCTATCTATTTAGCTTACAGTTTAAACTGAGACGCACATTATTTTTTTTTTATTCCTGATATCTATAGTTTTAATTGAGAATAAAGTTCACACTGCAAGATAGTTTTACTTATAATTTTACTCGAACTTTCTATTATAGAAAAACGGATAGGATATTATTTATATTTATGTCAGGCAAGAACGTTTTGACTGAGACAGTCAGGTCACCTGAAAGTATAAATGCGTCATTTGTCAGAATTTTACTATAAAACTAGCTTTGTGGCCGCGGCTGCGCCTGCGTTTTAATTTTTTAAACGGAACCTTAATTATTTTCCTAAAAAAAAAAAATACTAAGATAAAGTATTTCTCATAAATTAGGATGGGAATCCGATGGGATGAAAAATAAAGTAGCCTAAGTTACGCGGAGTAATTTCAGCTATCTAACGAAAAAAAAGTCCCATCCATATCGGTCCAGTCATTCTGGAGATGAGCCTCAACAGACAGATAGGCAGACAAAAATTTTAATAATTGCATTTTTTTTATTTGTATCGTATATACATGAATATGTGTTTAGTATAAAAAAAATTAGACACGTCATATTTATTCATTAGTATACTAATGATAGGGACTGCATTTAATGCACTCAGGTAACGGCCAAGCAGAGGTTCGTACCATTTTGCCTTCAGCACTCGCCCCCCATAAACACGGTGAAGCTGTAAAGGCGCTAGCTAGGTTTGAAAAAAAAAACAGCATTTAATGATTTAAAAACAAAGATTTGATATATGAACATCGAATGTTACCAACTTTGTAGTTTTGCCCAAATTTATTGATGTTTATAGGACCGAATATTTTTTAGGGAACAGGGATATTTATTTATTTTTTGTCTAAAATAGACTATAAATAAGACCCCGCAGTGAAAATAAAATTGAAATCTAGAAGCATTTTATTTTAGGGGGAGATTGTGCTACGTTAAGATATAACGTCACACTTACGCATTTCTTTTTGCGAGAAAGAGATAGATCTTTACTCCTCAGTCCCCCATCAAAAACTTTAAATGCCTATATTACAGGGTGTTATTAGTTGAATGAATTTACTTTTGATTATAAGTAGGTATCACATTTAATTATATTACAACTCAGTATTGTATGATCGTTTAAAGACTAAGTTATGGTAAAAAAAAAATAGAATTATGTAATGCGATTGAGTGATTTTCGTATTTTAAGCTGTCACTTGTATTTACATCAGATGTAATCATACATGACAACTAAGAACGCTCAACGTTAAATTATAAATAGTGTTGCATACGCAATGTTTTGATTTAGTTTTAATATAGTGGTATTATATAATACTAGCTGGTGCCCGCGGCACCGCCCGCGTTTCATATGTTCTTCGCATATGAGGTTTCGTTTATAGCGAATTTAAAAAAAAAAACGAATAAATAAAAGTAAGAGTATTTTGTTTTTATTAGCGGAAAAAATGTACAAAAGAGTAAATCGAAAAAAAAAATGATAGAGGATCAGTGGAATCCAAAAAATACTGCTTTGAAAGGTATTAGTCCTATCCCGATATGTTCAGTAGTTCTGAGGTGATGGTGCGTCAAAGGAATAATAAACAAACGAATTGAGAAAACATGGCAAAGGGCTCATAGAATTTAAAAATATATAGCCTATAACCATCTACGATTAATTCCGCGTCGAATGGTTGTGGTGTCATGCTGATAGGTCCAGTAGTTTTCGAGTTTACCTCGGACAAAGAAAACAAACTTTGCTTATATATATATATATATAGATTTTATTGAATAAACTTGTTAAGATTCGGAGAAGGGTTTTTTTGAGATTGTTAAGGGAATTATATAAAATAAATCGCAAATTTTTTTAATCTATACTTTTATATAATATTTAATGGAATGTGTAATTTTTATCAATCAATTTGCGTTTTGAAATATGTATTTTGAAGGCAATTTTTTTTTGTTTATTTTATTCACAGAAAATGTATTTTATGAAGTTACATATCTTTATATAGTAAGTAATTTAACATTTCCATGACAGTAGTCATTGCATATATTGTATCATGTTTTTATTTCTCTATTGTGAATAAATGAATTATTTACAGTTTTTTTATGGCATAATTTTATTTCAAACTCCTAACACACTTATAATTAAGGGAATTGGGTTAAGGAATTTGGGAAGGAATGAGATTGGAAAAAATGTTTAATATATTATTTCGTAATTATGAAGGGTGATTAAGTTTCAATTTAAATACTAGTAGCTGCGCCCGCGTTTCATATATTATTTACTGCGTTCTTATATTTTTATACGGAATCCTAATTACTTTCCTATTTTTTTTTTGTACTAAGATAAAGTAAAAATATTTCTTGTAAATTTAAGCACTTGTCCGTAAAACTGGCCATTGAATCGGATTTTATTAACAATTTCATGAGTTTAATTTTTTTCACGCGAAATAATAATATTATCGAAAATCAAATAAGTTACCCGGACTAGCTTCAACTGTCTACCACAAAAGTTCCATTAAAATCGGTCCAGCCGCTCCGGATATTACCCGAAACAGACGCAACAAATTTAAAAATTGTATTTTTGGTAGAGATATATTGTATACATTCGTGAGTATTTAGTAAAAACGCTATTTTGATATTATATACAGACACTTCAATTTTATTTATTAGTAGAAATGAAACACGAAAACGGAAAGTGCTCCCTTTAACAAATAGTAAGTATATGTTAACCGTCACAGCCAAAAAGACTTGGAGCGGAGAATAAATAGTGCAAGGGGTGGATTTTTTTTTGAAATAAGTAAATCTTCAATAAAACAAAACTATAAGAGTTAGTCTCCCATTCGAGCTATTTTCTTCGATAATCTTAAGTATATTTTCATAATTTTTCGGGCATTGTAAATACTGGTGCTCGCCTGTGATCGAAATTCGACCATACTTCATAAAAACGCTAACAATTTTTTTTTCCTTTTCATCGTCCTTTGCTCAAAGTAAATCCTTCTCAAAAGTCAATATTCTGGCAACACGGTAAATAAATGTCAAATCTGACATTGACATGCGATTGATAATGCATTGGTAATCGTAAGGGATAATGCGATAGATGTGTGTCTGTGTCAATCTAACGGTAGTGTGTGAGCTGTATCGTTTTATTAATTTAATGTATTTTTTATTGCATAATTTAAAACAAATATTAGCATTCTGCACTCCGTCTCTATATGAACTATAAGTGTACGAAATTTCATACTCTTCCGTCCGCACAATTTTCGTAAAAAGGGGGGTACAAAGTCTTTGCTTCACGTATTAATATCATGATATATGTATATGGAAAAAAATTGCAATTAAGTATTTGCGATATATCTTTATTTATGCTATTAAAACGAGCCAAAGTTCATCTTTAGCAATTTCCTCTTCAATAAATTCATCTGTATTCAAATAACCTGCAGTAAACAGACAATTGTATTGAACATTTCTAGATTGTTTTACCTCTTTTTTTATACGTGTTTCGTTACTCTGCAAAAGATTCGTATCGAAGCAGGTTAATTTGGCTTTACATAGGATAAGTAAAAATAAATAAAAATACACTATATAAAGTTGATTTTTATTCGATCTAAATATTTTCAGTTTATTAATAATTACATAGATTATATTACAGCCGCAGTTATACATAGAAACGCACCTTTGTAAAATAAAAAAAAAAAAAAAGTATATTATAGATGGATATCTGTCTCAAATATTTCCACTTTGGAATGCTACACTACAATATTAGGAGTAGTCTACGAATAAATATAATATAATAAAAAATAAACAGCCTAAAATTCAATTGTGATTTTAATTGCA
Source organism: Samia ricini (assembly GCA_014132275.2). NCBI lineage: Eukaryota > Metazoa > Arthropoda > Insecta > Lepidoptera > Saturniidae > Samia > Samia ricini. The sequence continues at coordinate 2,769,127 of AP028170.1, forward strand.
ACATAATTTAAATATAATACGTTTTTTTTTTCAATAATTTAATTTCCAATATTTAAAAGTCGGAATGTGTACACAGGTCCGATACATGACGAAATCAGTAAACATAAAATTTATTAAGATCCTAATTTATGATAGCGACATATGTCAGATTTGATAATTTCGCCACTTTTTACGGTTAATTAACCCGTTGGCTATTGACCTTGCCCAATTGGGCAACTTTCGTGAAAATGACGAAATGCAAAATGTCACTCACTGACATTTAACTTTTGTGTTCATAAGGTTCATTTTCGCTTGGCATTATTTGACAGTTAGTTTGTTATGTGTGTCAAATATATTATTCGTAAACAAAGATTACAGTGTCATCTATCACATTATAGTATACTTATGAAGAAATATATGGTTCTAACAGACCATTCAGGAGTTACACGAAGAAGTGATGTAAATTTCTTCAACGAGTCTCAAGTCATAAACATACAGACGGAGAAAGATAATTAATTGCTTAATCCAATATCTATTCTTTTAGACATTACTTGTACTTGAGCGATTCGCTTACCACAAACGAAAAGTTAGTGTTCTTTTAAAATTAATTTCAAATTAGAATACCGTATGTTCATTTCCTTAGATGTACCTACATGCAAAATTTCATATTAGTCATTGCAATCTCTTTAACTGTTATCTATGACTAAAAAATTGGACAAGTATTACGTCAGCATAGACGAACTCAATGTTTTGCTTACTTTTGATGGCATGAAGGTTCTGAATGGTGATTACGTAAGCGATGTTTACCAATTTACTTTAAATATGACAATGCCTATGTTATCCTCTAACGGAGGTAGGTATGAATTTTGCTTATATTTGGTGAAAAGTTTGAAGAGGAAGGTCAAAATCGGTCAAGCCGTTTACGTGGCAAAGAATTTCAAACACGCATTCGTACACATATATATATTATTGAATAGGAAGGTCAGGTTTTCTTACCTGTTACTTGTCAGTCATAGTGACTTCAATTGCGGCAAAATGTTGATATTTACATAATAATTGAGAAACATTTGAGACAGATATCAGCCATTCCCTCCTAATAAATATTAATACTAAAAAAACAATTTGTCTCCTGTCATTATTATATGACATAATATACGCATAACAAACAGTAAACGCGTAAATCCGTGGCTGATTTGACACAGATAAAAAATACACTTAACGCCGGTGAAAATAGAAAATTTATTATTATCACTTCAATTCGAAGGGAATAAGAAAAGCGTAAGGAAAATGAACGGTAATGAACCTATCAAGGTGGCGGTGCGCAAATCGTCAAGTTTTACTTTGCCTACGCCAAAAATGATTAAAACTAAAAACATTTTCAAATCAACCACGAATATATAGATATAATTGAATCAATTTATTTTATATCACACAATAACTATGTATATAATATATTTTTAAACATAATGTGCAGTCGAAGCTAGTTTTTTTTTAAATATATTATAAATTAAATATCTATTGACTTCATTCTACTCTCGATTATCCATAACTTATGGGACTACTTTTGTTAAAAAATTTAAAAATGTAAATAAACTTTTTAGAGATTTAAGAGAAAAATATATAAAAAAAAACCCCATCTGTTGTAACCAAAATGATGGAAAATCGAGTAAAAATGTTCACAATATATTTTAAAAAATAAAACTTAAAACAAAATTAGTCCCACGAAAACGTACATTTAACTTAATTTCCCTTTTAGCTAATGAGATAGGTATTATTAATTATATTATTTAATTATAATATATAATATAATAATATTTATCAAGGAATCTAAATATTCTAAAACATAATAAATTCACCGCATCCGCAATAGAGCGATTAATTGGCCGAGCAAAGCTGTGTTTGGAAAATAGGTAGCTATATTTAAAAAAAAAGTTATTAAATTGATATGTCCCGGCAATGTTATCTATAAAAAACCGAGTTTAGAGGTAACGGGAACCGACTCATATTAAGTTTCACGATTGAAATTCCAATAAAACAAATTTAAATATAATTCCGAACCGAATAAAATAACGCTTCCTAAAAATGGGCTAAAACCAAAAAATATTTAATAAATGGCTGATGTCTACGATTCTGTAAATGTTATGTCGACACAATTATATATTTCTAGTTTCCACACAACACTCTACCAAAATGGCCGCCATTTTGCTAGAACTATCTTGAGAGTTTTTGTGACAACTCAGAATTCATGTTCCTAGTTATGATTATTAATACCACGTAATCTGCTATTAGCCCCTTGAGCACTGAACTGGCGTTTACGCCATCATTCCATTGTTTTCCTAATGTCTCATTTTTATGGGTAATCGACATATTAAAATAACATCATATAAAATTACATAACGCAAGATGATAAATTAAAACAAAACTATTACACGATTCACTAAGGTCCCGTCAAAAACTCGACCTGAAGTTAGCTGTTTACGTTTGGAATTTTGACGACAATGACGTCACATTGATTACATTCACTCACGAACTTTGAATAACAGTCGGTACAGTTTCCCTCTACACCGAACCAAAGCGCGCTGTGTGCTCGATGCGAGTTGCACTAGTTCGCGTGATAAACAAAATCTCTTTTGAATATGACAATTTAATCGATTCGAATCCTATTGATATTCCAATTTCCCAAATCACAGGTTGGCACAATACTATAATCAGTTCAAAATATATATACCTAATTAAATTAAATTGTCATAGACAATGTGTATGTAATTGCGTCAGAGAGTGCAGAACTAAAGCCCAATATTAACAATTACGATACGACTAAGAATTAAACGGATTCAAATTATACAAACCGAATAAATATATAATCAAATAATTTTATTGTTTATTTCTTTTATTGTTACGTAAAACAATCTTTTTATAAACCGAAACACGCCTTAGTAAAAACTTGCCGATTCGAAATTTCTTTATACTTGTGTTACCTAAACAAAACTACTCCTAGTAAACTAACCATCCTATAACTCTAAGAGCCGATTTTTTGATCCGTAGTCAAAGTTACTATATCCATTTGTCAATTTTACTATTACTATTACACAAACCAATGGTTAAAATCACAACGCGTTTTTTGATGACAAAATCTACTATGGTTAAATTTAACAATAGTTATTTATGTTGCCAGTAAAATGAACTGTATAATAGAATACTTTTGATTCCGGTAATTCTTTTTTGTATGATCATTCCGAGTAAAATGTCGGGGTCCATAATTCGAGTTGTCGAACAAACATTACAAAAAACAAAGAGTCGAGCTACTCTCGAACATCTGTGTCCATTATTATTTCTTGTGAAAGTTTTGTAATGACGTTAGTTTTTTTTATTTCGTCTTGTCTAAAATATTATTTTATTTTATAATTTAACTCTTGAATTTAATATATTTTACAAGCCAAATAAATATTTGTACGAACTTGATATACTATACATAATGGAATACTAAATTCTTATGAAAAACAAAATTCATAAACAAATATATTACGAAAAAGATAATAAATAGCAATTTATTAATAAGTTGTAATTATTTAACAAATTATTTTATATAAATTAATGTTACATAATGAAACTTCAAATGTTACACAACAACAATGAAACAGCTGTTCGCACTAGAGTTAACCATCCGCCATCTTGCTAACCCGACTGAGCTGAATGGTTAAATTTTTTAACAAGTAGTCACATTTTTTACAAATGGTTAACTTAACTATGTTTCAAAAAACGCATCAGGGCATTATTTTAACCATTTGTTACAAATCTGACCATTTCTTGAGTTGACTACGGATCAAAAAATTGGCCTTAAAAGTTTCAAATCTTATATTTCCTTCTATTAGAATTCAATTTAACTATGAAAACAATATCCAATTTATAGTTAATCAAACATAAAATACTGGGCAAGTAAATAAGATTGCAAATTTTCAACCTTATAATAAATTAAGTCTTTGAAACCGTTTATCTCATGGAAATCGTAAATTATAATATAGTATAAGAATTATCTTATAAACCTATTTCTAAGACGCGCAGTTAATAACGTATTCATTATTTTTCCAACTTCACACACACACATATATAAACAAAAATATTAGCACGCTTAATAAAAAAAAAGAAAGAAAAGAAACGAGACGTACGTACGTCGACAAAATCATGACGGATAACGTGACTAAATTAAATTATAGGGCAGAAGGACAAGATATAAACACACATGTCATCATCAACTCAATTTATAGCAACTATATTTTGTTCGCGTACGGAGTAAAACAAACGATGTGCCCAAGACGTATTTAAAAAAAAAAAACATTTTAAAATAAATGATATTTTTTTTTTTTTCGAACCCAGTTAACGCTGTTGACCGGAAGGGCCTTTACAGCTTCACCGTGTCTTTGGGGGGCGAGTGCTGAAGGCACTCAGCCGGTAAAAGGTAACTAGCGCAAGGGTTACCAACGTGGTGCAAACCTCGACTAGAGCCAATTTTTTGATCCGTAGTCAAAGTTACTATATCCATTTGTCACTTTTACTATTACTATTACACAAACCAATGGTTATAATCACAATGCGTTTTCTGATGACAAAATCTACTATGGTTAAATTTAGCAATAGTTATTTATGTTGCCAGTAAAATGAACTGTATTATGAATACTTTTGATTCCGGTAATTTTTTTTGTATGATCATTCCGAGTAAAATGTCGGGGTCCATAATTCGAGTTGTCGAACAAACATTACAAAAAACAAAGGGTGGAACATCTGTGTCCATTATTATTTCTTGTGATAGTTTTGTAATGATATTACCTTTTTTTTATTTCGTCTTGTCTAAAATATTCTTTGATTTTATAATTTAATTCTTGGATTAATTATATTTTACAAGCCAAATAAATATTTGTACGAACTTGATATACTATACATAATGGATACTGAATTCTTATGAAAAACAAAATTCATAAACAAATATATTACGAAAAAGATAATAAATAGCAATTTATTAATACGTTGTAATTATTTAACAAATTATTTTATATAAATTAATGTTACATAATGAAACTTCAAATTATCTACTTCAAATGTTACACAAAAGCAATGAAACAGCTGTTCGCACAGGAGTTAACCATCCGCCATCTTGCTAAATTTGTAACAAATAGTCACATTTTTGACAAACGGTTAGCTTAACTATGTTTCAAAAAACGCATCAGGGCATTATTTTAACCATTTGTTACAAATCTGATCATTTCTCGAGTTGACTACGGATCAAAAAATTGGCCCTAAGCCGTTACCCGAGTAAAGATAAACGACATTTTCGGCATACATTCGACAAGAATTTGTTAATAGTCTTGACTAAATTAAAAATTGTGTGTTATGCCGAAATTAATGTGTGTGTAAAGTAAGCTTGTAACGACGCCGGCTTGCCGTTGGGTGTGAGGGTAGGGGGGAGGGGGGAAGGAAATCGGGGTTTGTGATTCGATTTAAAAGTAATTGTCTGTTTATTGTATTGTTAACGCGCGGTCCCCGACTTACTGTGCGCGATCAGCCATTGCAAGGTTATATCGATGTTGTCCTTCTCCTTGCACGAGATCGAGTAGCAGCATATCTCGCGATCCTGAATCGCTGATAAGTTCCTGTGGGACCACAGCGCGTACACTATCTTGTATATTCTTTTTAAATATTTATTTTTATTGTAATTGAAGGGTGGTCAGAACGATTTTTTTCGTAAACATTTAAACGTAGAACAATTGAACCGTCTCGTCCGCTGTATCTAAACGGCTTACCAAGGGATGCAACAGAGTTATGCAAAATAGAATCAAGCCACAATCCGAAGGAGAACCCGCAGGAATCCAATAGTGTTGCCAGTACACACTCAATAGATTCTATTGCCTTCAATGACATACACAGGAGTTGGTAGTCAATTTCTTACTTTGGAATGTATATAAGAAAAATGTAGTCATTTGACGCACCATCGCCTCAAAACTACTGAACATATCGGGATGGGACTACTACCATTCGACGCGGATATTTTTGGTAGATAGTTGCAGGCTTTATTTATTAATTGGATTCCATCGACCCTTAACATTTTTTTTTTCAATTCACTTATATGTACATTTTTTCCGGCAATAAAAAAACAAATGATGGTAAACACACTGAGTCTAGAGGTACTCATACATTCAACCAGATGTCCACTACTGGACATAAGTCTCCACCATTAATGGGGAACATCGCCCCGCTTGGCAGGCGGGTTGGCGATCGCAGTAAGGTGTTTTTGGTACCCAGAGGATGCGGCTCCCCATCCCCTGGATCCCATAATGGTACTATTCTTAAGCAGCACCACACGGCTCTAGAGGTACTGGTTCTTAGAAAATACCCTGTCACCATGTTATGGTTTCCTCGTGATATTTTCCTTCACCGAAAGTCCAGGCTGATTTTGAAATTGGAACCCATTTAGGGCTCGAACCCGCTTCCGTTGAGACGGAACCCGGGCGCATTAGCAACTATGCGGCATCACCGCTTCAAGACATAAAGTTGTTCCGTGATGTAAACTCACATCCGTTCGATGAGGCCGTGCTCGTCGAGCGCGTGCGGCAAGTCGCGCTTGTTGCCCAGCACCAGCACCGGGATGCCGGTCAGCTGCTGCTGCTTCTCCAACAGCCCGTGCAGCTCGTTCCTGGACGCCTCAATCTTGTCCGGGTCCGCGGCGTCGACCATGTATCTACCGGTAACGGATCCGCAGTTAATCACGAGAAGCTCCAAATTCAAGGGGATGGAGTTCGGCAAAAATCGCGATACATCACATCAGGTAAGAGAGGGGTGGGGGATAGGGGGCTACTGCAGTGAGATATCACGTTCTTTTTTTTTTTGAACGCGCTATGTGGAAACCGAAAAACGGCGCGTGACTGACTCACCGTTGCCAGGAAACCATTTCTAAAATTTTCCAGAATTAAATTCGTACCGAAAATGTTTATGATAGTTCCTATCATAAAAATACACGTGCTTTTACGTTGGGTAGGGATGGGCACAAAATTTAAAATAATAAAAAAAAAAAAAAACATGACGGTGATTAACGGATGACCCCATAAAGATATTATTGCCACCAATAAACACTTTGAATGCTCAAAAGAATTTGCAATAAATTAGTTAACCCACGTTTAAGTTATTGGAAACAAAAAAAAACTGAATAATATAATGAAATATAACATACTGAAAAATTTAAACTCTTTAATGGATATTAAGAGGGGATACTATCATATTTCCTGCAGAATTAATGTTAGTATAGCACTCGTACGAAACATGTAAACTGTGACGTCACATGTTATAACCGCTCACTGTCTTCCTTATTTTTGATCAAATATTACTTTATGGTGTATTATTTGATGTGACGACGGAAGAAATCAATCAATATCACACTATTGTAGGTAAGTTGACATATATAAAAAAAAATTGTTTTACACAAAATAACATGCGACTTACATATTATCAAAACAACAGTTTTTCCATAAGGAAACATTACTTACTATGAAGTAACAAAAATAATAATGATATATATAATAGAGCTTACACAATTGCATTAACCCCTCTACAGTATCTCTCCCACATTGACCTGAATCTGGGTTGACCACCAATATCCCATACCTGGAAATGAGAGATATTTTTTTTTGTACACGGTATAGGCTCAGTGCTTTGACCCCAATCACACCTGATGTTAAGCGACGATGTGCTACAGGATGGTAAACACACTAAGCCTAGTCATACTGGTTTTCGAGTGGTCCTGCCGGAACACACTGGTTTTTCAAACTTGAAGATGGTAGCTACCCAGCAGGGTATCATTAGAAAAAACCCTACCACCATGCTATGGGTTTCCTCACGTTGTTTTCCTTCAACGAAAGCTCAGGCTGATTTTAGACTTGGATAGGTGGGCTCGAACCCGCGTCGATTGACGCGGAACCCGGCCGCACTATCCACTGCGCCATCATCGCTTCAAGCTTCAAATTCCTACAGTGTATATATTTTTTTTTCATAATAACATATAAATTACCTGTAAGTTTAATAGAAAAAAATTTTGAAAATGAAGGCACTTTATTTTATTTTTTTAACTGCATAGTCAGTGAATAATGCCGTCTCAATTATAATTAATCGAAGTATAGTAATAGAATAGTAATTAAAAGTGCTGTTTAAAACTTAAACTAATAGCTTATATCTTGCCTAATTATGAACTTAAATTAACAGGTACTTCTTTGCAAAGCTACTAATAAGAATTTTTGGTGAGCTTCAAATGTATTTACTAATGTAGATACAATTTGGAATGAACCCAATTTGAAAAATAAAGAAACCCATTGGAACCCAATTTGAAAATACTGAAACCCATTATACATTGGGGGCTAATGGCTTCATAATAATATATCTAAATGGACAAATACAACATACGAATTACAACATAGGCACAATAAAAATTTATTTAAGTAATTTATTGAAAATTAGAGAGATATAAGTCAAGAAGTGTGCTAAAATAGATTTCAAGTTTTTTACAGTACCTGGTATAAATTATTGTGTTATATTAAAATGGTGAAGCAAATTTTACCTTAATAGTGACATTTCCTTTGGTGATTTTGCGCATGTTGAAACCAACTGTAGGGATCATGTCTTCACTGAATTGACCGGACTGGAAAAAAAATAGGAATTATATAGAAGCAAAAATAACTGTACTCGAAATTATAATTCTTTCTTTTATTCGAACTCTTCCAAATGCCCATACTTCACCTAATCAATACAAATGATTAAAATTGAAGTGCCCGTTTGTAATGTCGTAATAACAACTTTTTACTAAATACTTTTTTTTTTACACGATATAAGCTCAGTGCTTAACAATCTCACCTGACGTTAAGTGACGATGTGGTCCAGGATGGTAAACACACTAAGCCTAGAGTTACTGGTTCTTATGCAAAGCTGCCGAAACGCACCTATTGGTATTTGGCGATAAGCTGTCTAACTTCAAGCTGGGTCTGTATCTGTATCTACCCAGGCGGGGATTATTAGAAATTGCCCTACCACCAAGCTGTGGTTCATGATGTTTCCCTTGACCGAAACCTCAGGCTGATTTTAAAGGTGGATAGGGTTTAAACCCGTGTCTATTGACCCGAAATCCAACCGAACTACCAACTAAGCCATCATCACTTCCATATTAATATATATCGCATAGACACCAGAATAACAATTTTTATTTTTTTTGTATTTCTGTTAGTTTGTTCCGGGTAACGAACGGTTAGACAGATTTTTCTGGACGATAGCTTAAGTTACTCAATGTAACTTAGGCTACTTTTATTTTTCGATAATAATTAATTTTTCGGCCAAAAAAGAAATAGATTTGTGAACAAAATCTGATAAAAATCAAAATCAAAAACATCTTTGTTCAATTTAGGCTCTAAGAAGGCGCTTATGAATGTACATATCCATTGAATGGGTTTGCACCAACAGAACATTATTTGTAAAAACCATATTACACAGTGAAGAATATATGAAACGCAGGCGGATCAGAGGGCACACAGCTAGTGTTACATGAAGTACAGCCCGAGAACGACTACATCTACGACGACTAATCGACTATCTACACAGGTGAGCTATGGACTCGACAGACCGCAATGTGGCACTACGATGGGTTTTTCACTGCATACATAGTAGTCACGGACTAGTCCAGACAAAACTTTAATATGACTATTTTGTTGTCAATTTACTACTATAGATTATATAGCAACATTTACCGACAATCGTAAAGAATCAAATAGGCCGTTTATAAATGAGGTTCATTCAAGCATAGGCCAAACAAATTAATTTAAAAATTTGACTTCAAATATATAAGCCTAATTACATTTAAATCGTACCTAAATGTTCAAAAATGAGCATAATAACAGAACATTAAATAAGAAATCTTCTTATTCAAAGATTTTTTTAATTCATCTAAGTCTATACTAACAATTAAAATTGAAGTGTCTGTTTATTACAAACATAACACAAATAACAATTTTTAACTAAATACATATGAATGTATATAGGATACCTATAGGTGCCAAAATATATTTTTTTTGTCTGTCTTTCCCTGTCTGTCTGTTTGTTTCGGGTAATCTCCGGAACGACTGAACCGATTTTGATAGTACTTTTTTTTGTAAATAACTGAGTTACTCCGCGTAACTTAGACTACTTTTCATTTTCGAAAATAATTATGGTTCCGCGTAAAAAAATTAAAACTCATAAAAAATTGAAATAAATTCAATTCAATGCACAGTATTACTAGCAGGTATTTGAATTTGAATATATTTTCTTAATGTTAGTAGCAAAAAAAAATTTGGAAGATAATTAGGGTTCCATGTTTAAACAATTTAAAATACAATGAAGAATATATGAAACGCGGGCGCAGCCGTGGCCACACAGCTAGTTAAGTAATAAATGCAGTGAACTATGGAAATCTTTTTTTAAATTATCTAAAATTGCATATAAAGTACAAAATAGTTGAAGTAGTAATGATAAAAATGAATGTGTCAATGACCTCATTGAGTACTTGGTGTTTATTGTACTGATGAGGGTCAGATAACACAGTCAACTTTAAAGTTTGATAAACAGTATTGATTTTGTTGTTTTATTTTTTATAAACTACTAGCTGACTGGACAGACTTTGTCTTTGTCTAACTATGAGCAATGAATTCGAATTGTATAACACATTAGAAAAATGTATTCCAAAATATGTGAACCAAGAAATGATAAATTAATTATTTATATAATTCCAAGGGATACATCTGTTTTAAACGATATTTGCAGCGGGTATTCTGTCAATCACGTCACGAAAACAACTGATAGTTACGTCGAACGCCATAAGGTTTACGTTAGATATATTAATATGGTTGTTAAGTTTTTGTAAATTTTCTGAGTTTTTGCGCTATTTTCTTAAAGTTTAAGAACCTTGTACGACGTATTAGAAAACATTTAAAAAAATTTAATCGGTAAACCCTTCTCAAGTTATAGCGTGACCAGGACAAGTAGGGGTTCATTTTTATATACATAGTAGCTGTGTGTCCGCGGCTGCGCCCGCGTTTAGTTATATTCTTCACTGCATATTAAATTTTGTACATGGAACTCTAATTCCTTGACTTAAAAAAATATAGTACTAAGATGGAATAAAAATATTTTTCATAAATTATAGCACTTGCCCGTAAAATTGCCCGTAGAATCTGATTTTATTCATTTTTTAGGATTATATTTTTTTTTACATGGAACCTCTTAATTATTTTTGAAAATTAAAAGTACCCTAAGTTACCCGGAGTAACTTCAGCTATCTACCAAAAAAAGTCCCGCCAAAATCGGTTCAGCCCTATCGGAGATTACCTATTACAAACAGACAGACAGAGGCAAAAATTGTAACAATTGTATTTTTATTATAGGTATAGTATATCCATCATATATGTTTAATTAATGTCAGCACCTTATCAACCTTTAGAAGTAAATCATTTATATATACGAGGAATAAAAACGGTCCCAAAATCAAGCATTAGGGGATTTGCTAGCCAATTGAACCAAGGAGCCCATGGAAATAACTCCATGTACATTAACTTTCTGACAGCTGTCTTTTAGGTAAGACATAAGAACAGCAAGAGAAGTTCCAGGAACACTATAATGTTTTAGTTTTAAAATCAGAGTACTAACGTCAATACAGTCAAAGGTCTTAGAAAGATCACATAATGCACCAATTGCATGGTGTGGATCCTCCCGGGCCCCAAAAATGTGGCTTATAAGCATTGTACCAGCATCAGCGGTAGATTTAGATTTCTTGAAACCAGACTGCCCTTCATTCAAAATCTTTTTCAAATATATTTAAATTTATTTTAAAATATAATAAATAAAAATTAATTGATTAACCATAATCTTTTCGAATATCTTACTTATCGACGGAAGTACAGAAATAGGTCTATAATTTTCAATACTACTTCTACGTCCAGATTTGACCAGGGGGACTACTTTTTTTATTTTTAATAAATTGGGGAAGGTGCCTTTTGTTATTCATTGATTAAATATATTAGCCAAATATGGTGAAATATTGACAATTATTGACTGTAGAACTATTACCGACATTCCCCAAGTATCTTCTGTACATTTTAGTTTCAACTGTTTGAAAGATTTTATTATTTCATCTGCACAAATGGATACAACATTTTTAGCTCAATAGCATATCAATCAATCAGAATCTACTGATAAAATCTACTACAGTCACAAATAAAACACTTTAAGAGTAATTTGATTTTATGATCCCAGAGTACTTGGTAATTTTTTTAAATGTGATATTTCCTATTAAAGTTTACATAAAAGTTCAATAGGGTATGAGTGTTTTTGAAAAAGGCATTGTATAAATGAAAAGTTTTTACCTCTTTTGACATTTATCTATTTACTACTGAACCCAATTCAATAATTATTCCAAAGAGATAATTAAGATAAATAATTTCATTGAAACTAAATGGACAAAAAATTATGTTTCTTGATATGGTTAATTTGTTACTTAAGCAGGTTAAGTAACGCGTTTAATTTTTATCTTCTAATTCCTTACAATGGACTACTGTTCAATTATTTACTTAGAAATAATTACAATTATTTAGTCCTAAAAATGTACACAATATGTATGCCACATAACAATGAAAAAACTTCTACTAAGACAAAGTGAAAGTAATGTAGTAAATGTGTTTTATATAGTGTTACAAATAGATAACGAAATATGATTTATCCAGTATCGAAATGTAAAAAAGCCATTATTTGTTTCATAAATTGAGCACAAATATCACTAAATCAACTAGCTAAATGAAACAAAACAATGAGCAAACACCACATCATAAAGATAAATATGTTTAAAATAAAACACAAACTCGGTTCCAGAACAGCGACAGGAATGAAATTTTATACTCTAATGTTGTGTATAGAGCGATCAATTTGTTATCGGATTTTGCATGTGGAAAAGCGAACAAAAAGCTATTACAAAAAAATTGTTTTCGAATAATACTTACGGCAATGACGTTAACAAAAGTTGTTTTCCCCGAATACTGCAAACCGACTAGAGTAAGCTCCATCTCCTCCTTCCAAAACAGACTTTTGATCCAATCAAGGATACGATTAATCAAAGCAAGCATTTTATGAAAAATTCACAATTTGATTCCTAAATTGTAAAAAATCATACGCCTCTACCAGAAATTCTGTAAGTTATATGACACTTTTGAAAGCAATTTGACGGCTTACGTTTAGGGATGGCGATCTGAGATCGATTATTAAGTACAAAAAATTAATTTAAATAAAATCGATACTTAGCATTAAATCAAGTGCATCAAAGTTAGAACCTAGGAAATTGAGTTTTATATTTTTCTGGTTCTATGAGAACCATAAAACCATTTGTTATGTTCGAGAACTTTATTTCATAATATTTTATTTTGGACATTTCTAATAATAAGACTTATTTGTAACTAAGCAACAACTATTTTATATAAGAATACAAAGGAGTTTGTATCCAACATGTATGGATACTTTACATCCTCGAAAGTTTGAATAACTTATATCTATTATTTTTTTAGTCCTATTAATCCTTAAATCAAGCAACCTCGGGCCAAATAACGATTTAGTCAGCATGTACACTAAATGCATTTCCAAGCTGACGTACCTGACATTAAACTCTTCATTATTGACACATTTTCTCACAAAGAAGTGTTTTAGCTTGATATGCTTAGTACGCTTATGGTACTCGTATTTTGGGTTGTTTGCAAGTTTTATAACGGACTCATTGTCAAGTTCAGTACTGGATTCTCAGTTTTAGTCAGGGTACCAATTAGATGATTCAACCATAAAGTTTCTTGCGCACATTCACTAGCAGCTATAATCTCAGCTTCTGTTGAAGAAATAGACATCGTTGTTTGCTTCTGGCTGCTCCAGCTAATGGCAGCTCCAGATAATGGTAAAACGATTCCAGATATTGATCTTCCTGTAGTTTAATCTCCTCCATGATATGCGTCACTGTAGCAGTCTAAGCGTGGTAGAGTCGATGTCTTCTTAAAGAATAACCCTTTCGGTTGGGTTTCTTTTAAATATCGGAAGATTCGTTTTACCACCATTACATCTTTTTTAGTAAATGTGTCAAGATTTCTGGGTGCTTGAGATGTTTCAGAGTATCCCACAAATACGTCTGGAATAGCTTTCAGTACAAATTTGTAATCATTAGTACCTTTTTTTAATAACATAAGTCTTAATATCGAACACGTACAAATGATTGATGCATGGCTTTCTACCAACCCATCTTTCAAATGGTGTTTGATTCTAGTAGTTGATTCTAAATAGTTTGCGTAAAAGACGGCTTTGCCCCAGAACTTCAATGGTGCCTTGTTGCCGAAAGTCTTCTTTGTATTCTATTGTGTTTTAAATAAGTATCAAACTCTTTGTTCACCTATTCATCGTCATTGTTTTTTTCCAGCAGTTTGTACAAATTGTATGATTTTTGCGTTTAAAGATGTTATCTCTTTGTTTGCAAATTTTAGAAGAAACATGGTGTGCTTCTTCTTGTAATGTGGATTCAGGTTCGTCACTAGTAGACATCCTTTGACCATGACGTGGGTCGTTTTCTTCAATTATTTTGATCTTAATTTAATTAATTAATTTCGTCTGGCTTTGGAAGAGTGTTTCTGGATTCTATAGCTAATCTGAAGTTCTCAAATTCAGGTGAGAGACTGTATAACATCATAATAGTTAACAGATATTAGTTTACATCCATGTCAGCTAATTTTTCAACTTTGTTCATGAAATTATCCAAATGAGATCGAACATTATTTCCGTTTAATTTCAATAAAATCAGTTGTTTTAATAGAAATGCCTTTCTACCCGATTCTTTACTTGCATACGTTAACTTCAATTTGTCCCATACATCTTTCGCAGTATAACAATTTTCAATAAATTTCAACTCAGAAAGAGCAATTCACAAAATTAATTCGGCTTTAGCCAGTTTATTACCTTCGTCGTCAGCTAAACTTGAATCTGCGGTCAACAAAGTGTCGACGTATTTCCATAAATTTTGTTTTACAAGGACTGCTTCAGCATGAATCGACTGAGTAGCTTAGTTGTCTCGGGTTAAGGAATCAATTTTAATTTGTAAAATTTTGAAAAAACGCTATAATTTTTTTCACGCTCTGTTTCCATGTTAAATTCGAGAACTTTATTTTAATAATAATTCATATTAAACATTTTTTATAATCAGATTTATTTGTAACTAAGCAACAACTATTTTTTATAAGAATATAAAAGAGTTTGTATTCAACATATATAGATACTTCACACTATTTACAATATATAATGAATTAAAACATAAGTAAATGTATGAAAGATTTCAATTAATTAATTAAAAACTCAAGAAATGGCTTTGTGGTCCGTTTCCTTCGCTTCTTTGTGAGATTAAAATGTATTTTTGATTATTATTATTAAGATGGCAAACAAATAGTTTGCCTAATGATTAGTAAACTGACACTCAGTTACACGTTTACTAAATCAAGAGTATTTCTAGCTTAAAGTAACAAAGTCGTTGTGGTCACTAGAAATTGCAAAATCAGTACAAAGTATGGAAACCATGTGTGTCGTATTCTGGGGTGTGACGAGGGTGCACGGGTAGCAGAGAAAATTTGTAAATTGATGTGCGTCGTGTGCCGGTATGCATACCGTATCGACAGTTTCAATAATATTAGAGAAATAACTTCAACAAAAATTTATTTCATCGTTTTATTATATTACGTTTAATAAGTAGTTTTAATGTTTTAATAAAAAGTTGACGTTTGTTAATGTCTTTCAAACAACTTTCAAGTGTATTTATTTGAAATTTTTGATTTTTAACTATTTACTACAGACTGAAATTTTAATATATTACTATATTAATAAGATAATATAAATGGTTATCCAAAGCATGTTGATTGAACTTACACATGAAAGGATTTATATTTAGATTTTAGGTGTTTACTCCTATAGTGGTTTTTACAACTTGTTACCCTTTTAATTGCCATTGTTTTAAAGTAAACGGTTATTTTATCGGAGATAGTAAATCGTCGAAACGAGTAAATTGGCTGAGGGCGTACGTAAAGACAAACATGTAAACTTCGTGTAGGAATGGTATGGCAGACGCGGCCGGTATGTTAGTTCTATTGATAAATTCTATGATTTCGAGTATTCTGCCAATCATAATATCACTTTATACCTTCTTCATATGCTTGTAAAAACAACTCTAATTATTTTAAAATGATAAAAGATTGACTATTATAGTTTAATCTTTTGTTTTGTCTGATATGGATTTACCTAGAAACATGCAATAAATAAAGGAGTTTAGTGTCCTCCTCAGGCTGTTTGTTGTTTAATTTTTTTTGACGAGCTTTAGTGTTATCAATAAATTTATTTCAGAAACAGTTTTACCTCAAATAATCAATAAATGATGATTGTAGTCTAATTTCGGTCAATAAAAGGATACTAAGTACGAATAAAAAGATAAGTACAAAAAAGATCGACCTCTAAAAAATCGATCGACCGATCTTTAGAACTCAATTTTTTTGGAATGATTTATTAAACTTCAATTCGAATCGATTCAGAAATCAATCTTATTTGGAATGAATCGCCATCCCTACTTACGTTTAGTTATCCGAGAACCGACATACCAAATTTTAATAAAGTATTTACGATATTTAAAAGTGAATCTTACATCGAACAATGATAACATACTTTACTCAAAATAATCCTAGAAGAATTTTGCTTCAAATATAAATAATACACAAAATATTTTTTATGTACACCCCAATATCGGGCAAACTTAAAAACAAATCTAACAATAAAATTCGTAGACTGAATATTGTCCGCCAACACCGAAACTACAAGCACTTATGTATATGCACTATTTATATTATTGCTTAAAGAGTCCACCTTATTTAACTATGTACGCCAAATATGTTTAACTTTTATAAATTTTAGACTAATCCTATATGTATTAGTATTTTTCTAAATGATGTTTTAACTATCGTGTACAAAAAATATTTACTTCTATAAAATATGTAAATATTAAAAATAGCGTCACTAACGTAAAGTTCAAAAGATAACTAAACGCCAAAATCAAGTACATGCCAAAAGAATTAACATAGGGCTAAGACACAAGCCGTGCAGAGCCATTAAAAAAAACACAAGAAGAAGAAGAGAATTAACATAGAGTGAACATTTTTTTTTATATATTTTTTCTAACCTAGCTAATGTTGTTGACCAAAGGGCCTTTATAGCATGCGTTACCATCTCTAGTAAGTTTGTGTTTTAGGGGCCAGTACTGAAGGCAAAAGGTAACTAGCGCAAGGGATCGAACCTCGGCTTTGCCGCTACGTGTACTTCAAAATTCCCGTGGAATTTAATACCTACATTTTTGATTTATTAATAATACAAAAAAAGGTACCTTACAGGACCTATGTACCTGCGTGTAATGTGTATGTTGTGCGTTTAATTCTTGAGGCATTATCAGTATCACTATCTCGCGCTGGTAGCAACGTCAAGAGCCTCCCCCATTGATATATAAATAAATTGTTTTATATATCAATGGCCTCCCCAGTTAGGGACGGGAGCACATCTTGGGCCGCCATGGAGAGGGACCTGGAAAGTGTGAGGGAGCAAAGTTAGCCGCCTGTCCCCGGCGGCGAGAACGGCGGTTTCGCGGACGTGGGCGCTGGCATGCTAGTAAACGCGGTTGATGTGGGAAGATCGATTGAGAAGAGAAAATTGTTTTAACTATGTCAAGAAGTGTTCTATTAAATCTCTCGGCTACTCCATTTTGTTGTGGTGAATACGGTTGGGTATATTCCATAAAAATTCCTTTGTTTTTACAAAAATCCCTTAATTTACCAGCTGTGAACTCACCTCCATTGTCGCACTTAATCCTTTTTACTCTATCTCCAAATTGATTTTCGAAGTACCTTATATGACCCATTAGTCTTTCTGTAGCTTCACTTTAAGTCTTTAATTAATACACTGTGCAAAAATGAGAACAATCATCAATAACAGTTTGATAATACCTGTGAACTTCATTCGTCATCGGAGTGATTGGCCCTCCTATGTTCCTAAATTGTCCAACTTGATGTGATCGAGATTTATCTACCTGTGTAAAATTTAACCTACTAGCCTTTTTTTTTTTTTTTTGACGGGGGGTAATGCATTTACGCACTACCCTTATGTATTATATTTGTGGGATTAGAGTCCCTCAAATACAATAGATAAGGGGGCACGGAGTGACGAGCTCCGTGCCAGTGTGGGACTCGCCCGGGCGTGAGGCGCTCCGGAAATACCCACTAAAACCTCCCGGAGCCGTCCGCTGCATTTGGGATGGGGGGCGACACGGGGTGGCTTTCGCAAGCACCGCATCGCCCCCTGCAGCGAACCCACCAGGCCCGTCAGTGCAATGGCCCGGTGGGGATGGAGGAGAAAAGTTCCCCTCCACCACTTAGCACGCCTCTTGAGGAGAGGCATGACCAAAGGTCAGACATACAGGGGGCGAAACAGACATCCGCCCCCCATAAAAGGAGAAGAAGAAAGAAAAATTAGAAAAGAGCAGTGGCGGGCAAAGGGGAAAAAGAGGGAAAAAGACCCGCCACTGCTTTATTAAAAGAAGTAGGTCCCTCCCCTTTCAACGTCTTGTCTTAATCAACAAGACGTTGAAAGGGGGGTGAAAAAAAAAAAAAGGAGAAAACTCCGCACGTAGCGTGCCCATCTCCCCCTGGGCCTCTTTCGCCTCCGAGGATCCGCCCTAGGATCCTCTTCACGGGCCCTCTCAGCGGCCTCCTTCTGCAACATCACCTGTTCGCAGAAGGAGGCAACCACCTCCCAGACCTCCTCGCTGCCGACCATGGCCTTGACGACCGTCGGCAGCGAGAGGTCTGGCCCTACCGCCGCCACCACTGCACGACGCGGCTCCTCCCACGCGGCGCACTCCGCAGTAACCTACTAGCCTGACCTTCTCAGCATGGCCCACAAATATCGTCACTATTTGGTAGTCATAAGATCGCTAAATCTTTCCTATCAAGATGCCCTAATCTTTAATGCCATAATTTGTCATTGCTACTAATCACACATTTATTTCCATACATTAATTTAAAAATCATTGTATATAAATTCCAATTTGAATAACCCTTAAGAATATTTTTATTATATGAAATCGTATCAACATTGTCGTAAAAATTTACCGTATTATTATTCTTTGTTAGCTTTTAACTGACAATAAATTATGTGATGAATTTTTGACTACTAGAACATCCAAACATATTTTCATTTTCCAGCACATCATTTTAAGCTTACCTCTAACATTATTGTGCATGTTGTGACTTTTATCAACAGTTTTAATTTTTATATGTTTTTCTAAATGTTAAATATCTGATAAATAATCTTGATATCCTTCTTCTATGAGATGTTCCGTGGCACCAGAGTTTATGTCCACTATAAAGGCAATTTGACATTCTTCCGTCATGTGTGCTTTCTATGTTATACTAAAGATATTATGTTCGGCACTAAAATCATATCCATATTTAAATATTCGTTTTCCTTTTGCTCTCTGGTCATCACTGATCTTTTTCTGTAATTCTCTTGTTGCTGATATCCTTGACCTCTCTTGCTCGATTATATCTATGTTGTTGATTCCTTATAAAATGATGACCATCTTCTTTAACCTTTTTTCCCCTTGTCTGGTTGGTATACGCTCGTCCTTGACCGAATTGTCTTTTAAAACAGATCGACGCCTTACGCTCTTTCTTACGACAATTGAAGCAGATAATAAATGCCTGTGTTATTATGCATAGAGTTTAACTTTCAATTGTCATAATTCGTTTTAAATTTTATTGTATAATTAACCAAGTCCAGAAATAATTTAGTGCGCCATATGCGTCATATTCAGTATCTTCCGAAACAAAATTGTTTCCAAATCACTGTAAACTGATCCAAAAATTAATACACGAGGAGCAAACTCATCTGAACGACGTGCGATAATAGAGTTTCGGTTTGGCCGAAGATTCGGCCGAAACCGAACCCTCGGTTGGACACTAGTAAGCACACCAAGCTTAGAGGTACTGGTTCTCAACTGATGTTGCCGGAACACAAGTATTGGTACTTGGCGACAAATTATCAAACTTGAGGTTGGCAGCTATCCAGGCGGGCATTATTACAAAATGCCTTACCACCATGTTATAGTTTCCTCACGATAATTTCCTTCACCAAAAGCTCAGGCTGATTTTAGACTCGGATAGGTGGACTCGAACCAGAGTCTATTGACGCGGAATCCGGCCGCACTACCCACTTTCTATTTTCTTTTATTTTCTATTATTTATATTACTTTTGTTATTTTCTCATACATACTATATTTAACGCAACAAAATATTTATTAAAACCTAACCAGACAGAGTGCCTACGATTTAAAAAATAATCATGTAATTCGGTTCACAAGTCGAGTTATAAGCTGACTAATAAGGGACAGAGGCTTTGTTTTTTATACATAACTAGTTATTCTCCACGATTTTACCCGCATAGTTCCCGTTCAAGTGCGATTTTCAGAATAAAAACTATGTCAGTCCCTGGATTTCAAACTATCTCCATGCCAAATTTCATCTAAATCGGTCTAGCAGTTTTTAAGTTTATTCGTTACATACAAAAATACAAATCTTTCCCCTTTATAAGTGTCTGTTTGTAATGTCAAAATATTTTTTTTACTAAATAGGTATGAATGTATATACGACAACTATAAGAAAAAAAAAACAATTTTTAAAATGTTTGTATGCCTGTCCGTTTGTACCTTGTAATCTCCGGAACAGCTAAACGGATTTTGACGGGACTTTTTTGGTAGATAGCTGAATTTACTCTGCGTAACTTAGGTTGCTTTTAATTTTCGAAAATAATTAGGGTACCGCAGAAAAAAATTAAAACTTATAAAAAATTTAATAAAATCCGATTCAATGCACAGTTTTACGCCTGTAAATGTAAAACTGCTTGAATTTGTGAGAATCATTTTTACTTTATCTTAGTACTAACAAAAATTAGGGAAACTATATAAAAAACATTAAAATGCAGTGAATAATATATGAAACGCGAGCGCAGCCGTGGGCACACAGTTAGTATGCAATAAAAATGTAAGGATTAAATAACGCCTGCAATGTTAAAGTATCTATAATTTTTTCAATTTAAAGTGTCAAAATAACATGAAAATAAAGAAAATTTTTAAGGAAATTTAGCTTCTAATATATTTCTGTTTCAATCACTTTGGAATTTGATAAAACATAAATACATAACACATATAATATTACAATACATACATGAGCTACCTACAGGTGCCTATCTACCTATTGGTGTTCAGACAAAAAAAAAAAAGTGCTGGTTCTGTAAAACTGCAGGCGAAACCTCAAAGCACAACTCGTGTGAATATGATCATCCACTAATACCCATACGTAACGTGACCATACTTCCCGGATACAGGCGGGAAACTTTCTGGTTTTGTCTGTCAAACATTTATTTTTCGATGGTTACTGCAGTGACAAATACAAACAAGATATTTAACCATTAAGATTAATTCGATTTACAAATGTATTACAATTTATACATTGTTTGTATTTGTAGAAATAGGATATAAATTTTTTTTTTTTTATTATTCTCATGCGTACCGCTTTTATTAAAAAAGTAAATGGTCATGTTACTTATACGCAACCGTGTTTTGGGTAAGCACGTTTTGCTCCTGAAGTAGATAGTAGATAGATGCTATTAGCCAAAAAGAGTCTACAGTACATCCAAGCTGTAGGCCTAGATAGTGAGCTTTATTAGTGCAGGGCGATCACGATAGATCTTTTAGGTCGCAATGATACAGGTCTGGTCGAGCCTACATAGCACCTTTCGGAATATTAATTATAAAAAAAAACAATTTAAATTTTTGTTTAATCTTCTGCCCGAGCACTTGTATGAATTTAATTCACTTCAGCAAAGTTTCGTCGGTCGTACTGTACGAATATGTAAGGTCTGAGTACAAATAGAATAAAACTTGACAATGGCGGGCGGCGGTGCGGGGAACGGGCGCCGTGTCACCTCACTCACCTCCATGCAGGTTATTTTATAAAGTCACGTGTAGTCGAGCGTGGTCCACTCGGTCCTGCCGAGTAATGGAACGATGCCCGTCGCCCGACCAGTCGACACGACATTGATAATGGCCGCACCACACTACTAAAAACGCGACCAGTTTCAGCGAAAAGTAACATCATACATAATAAAGCAATACCAGAGTATTTTAATATAAACGAATAAAATATGAAAAACAATTATAATATCAACATAATGTGTATCGTTAATTTGGACTTACATAATTATCTACTTTTTTTAATTCTATGCGTATATTAACACTAGCTGTATGCCCGCAGCTGCGCCCGTGTGTCATATATTCTTCACTGCATTTTTTTTTATACGGAACCCTAATTTTTTTTTTAGTACTAAGAAAAGTATTTCTCAAAAATTCAAGCACTTGCCCGTAACACTGTGCAGTAAATAAATTTACATCTATTTAGTTAGAAAAATTAATTTTGACATTACAAACAGACACTTTAATTTTATTTATTAGTACAGAATAGATTTAAAAATCAATTATAAATTATTGCTTGCCATCAGTCGAATGCAAACAACGTATGCCAATGTAAAACTGATCTAAAAAAATGACTTAAATAGTTTAGTCAGATAGTTGTATTTCAGGGATCGATGCCCGGGTCCTCCTCCGGCAGCGGTACAAGACTTGCTTCGATTCCCAACTTGGGAGGTTCTTGTAGCTTCTGCCAGCGTGATACAGTGACACTGCATGCACTCTAACATTACACGCACCACACTGCACGCACACTCCTGGACATCACATGTAGGTTCTTTCTGTAACTTTTTTTTTTTTTGCTTTTTTGTTACAAATCATACGGGTTACCTAGGGCAAATTCTGCGTAATTTTTCACTATGGTAACGGCCAAGCCGAGGTTCGTAGCACTTTGTCCCCTTGCGCTAGTTACCTCTTTCGGCTGAGTGTCTTATGCGCTCGCTCCAAAGTTCGGTGAAGCTGTGAAGGCCTTCCGGCCAACAACATTAGTCAGATAACATAAAAAAAACAATATTTACTTATCCATTTTTTTGTTCTTCGGTTTTGTGGCCTTCCGACTGATAACCTGGGCTTCGAGAAAGACACGTTCTATAATAAAATACGCCGGAGAGGTTCACTTGTCAGACGCCTTGAGAGACGTGAACTTTGTTAAAAATTGAGGATATGTAAACCTCTTTAGAAGAATAATCAGGTTGGATACCAGAAAGGGTGAGTTCGGAACTTCAGGAAAACAATTTCATAAAAAAATAGATGACGATGAACACGTAAAAAAATCCAACCGGAGCTGATAGATTGGTGGTCGAGGACGAATGCGAAATACCCATAACGATTGGCTATTAATTAATAGGTTATAAGTACAGGTCCACATAACTCGTCCGCTACAATTCGTGAGGGGTGAGTAGGTGTCCCGATGGGTATTCCCTAACTCAAGAAAGAAAACTATATTAGTATCTCACATTTTCTACATGGATGAATTCAATCTGTTTATTCCTAAATATTTCAGCGCAAAAGACTTGCTGAATATCAGTTCAGATTTTATTGATTTACTACAAGATAGAGTATTCTGCGTTTTTGCACGTAAACATCTAATACACTCTATGTCGAGATATTAAAGAGTTAGACTGACTGACTACCTAAAATAGTCGACGTGTAAGGTATTTGAAAGAAGCCAAGTAAACTTTATCAAGAGTTACAAAGGCTGGATCATGTTAATGGAGACAGATAAATGAGTTTAGATTGAGTCATTGGAGATCATCAGAAGAAACTTTCTTCAAGTGAATATTACACTTATAGGTACTACAAAGAAAAAAATACAATAAGGACTATCCCTAATAAATAAATAAGAAGCTATATCTTATATTGTTTTGTGATAACCACAAAGCTGCAGCCAATGTGATTCTAATTACGTCTCACTTTTACCTAGTAAAATTAAGGTTCCCATTTAAATTTCCCGTTCTAATTCCCACGCTACGGAATATTAATAAAAGCGATAGGTAATAAAATCATTTAATATATCTACCTTTACACTAAATTTACAGAAACTAATTAAAACTTCAAGAAAATGAGTTATATTTACATTCAAGTTTTAGCTTTTAAAAGGTATCACTTGGGTAAAGTTTTAAAAAGAAAAAACTTTATAAGAGGCACGGGCTGAATAACGTGCCTCTGTTTTATTAAGTGTAGGTAGGTATACTACATTCTTAGCCCCGTGCCGTATTTTGACGTGCAGTCACATGACACAAACCGGCCGGCGTATATCCCGTTTACGTTCATAGTGACAACAGAACGCTTGGTGAGACGACGTATTTGTTGTTCCACTGCCAACTACTGCTGCTCCTTCATGCAGTTTTTATACGACATTGTTATTAATAAACGACGGCGTTATAAATTATTTAAAGAAAATGGATTGCGAGGAGTTAACGTAAATATAAATGCGTGTAAATTGTTTTGCACTTGTGAAATGTGAACAATTTATAGTAAAACAATTTCAATTGTAGTTTTATTGTGACGGTGATATTTGTTTTTAAATACAGTGTCTGTGTTGTTGTGATATTTTGTTTTATTTTTGTTGTGAGATTTTTTTTAATATGGAAACACGACATTATTGGGAGGAGAACGGGCATGGCGTTAAATATGATAAGTAAGTTAACACAATACATATTATTTTATTTATTAATGTTAGAGGTTAATTAAATGGTCTTGTACTGAATAATTATATCCAATAAATATATATATCGTGTTTATTAAAAAAAACTGCTAAACGCTTTGTTGAACGATATAGAAAAGAAAACAATAGTGATTTCTCAGTTTTCTGTAAACAAACTTTGTACACAACGGAGTTGTTATTTCACAACACTACATTATATGGTCAAGGTTAGGTATTAATTTTGATTAATGACCAGCCAATTGTCACTAATTCTAAGTTATAAGATGTTTTAGTAGGTATCTAAATAGAATTTGTGATATTATGATTATCGAACTATGTAATATTTTTGGTGCATGGATGGATGGTGGTTATCCTCGTGCAATGTACAAAACAGAATCGAATTTTATATAATGTGGCTTACATAACCATAAGGTATAAAGTATGTAATTAACACAAAATTGTAAAAGAACATGTTTTAGATTTAATTAATTGACTGTCAATATTTTTATGCAATGTTGGTAGATATTTGATTTTGTTTTGAATTTTTTTTATGTCCTACAAACAGGCGCTTGACCTTGACCTCGACTGATTGTAAGTGGCCAACAGTGAATCACGTTTACCCAACACATGTCAAAAGTTGTAAGAAAAAGTTACCAATCTCACAAAAACTTTGAACTTTATTAGCTTTGTCGGCACTTAAGAATATATGTTACGCGTTATACTCTATAATAAACTTAACCTGAACACTATAACTAAACTAAATCACAAAAAACGTCCCCAAGATTACATGATATAGATAGAGTTTAGTAAATATACAAGTTTAATTAATTAAAGAAAACAATTGCTACATCACAGACTGAGATCCCGCCAAAAACTCTTGATTTCATTTATTCCTTTTCAATTAGGAAAAGGCAAAGGTACTAGTAGATCATGCAGCCAAGTCAGACGTTAGAAATACTATCAATAAATGGCGATAGCAAAATGGCAGCCTTCTGTTATAACCACAACGGGAATGATTGGGACATTTCGTTACTTAATGCGAGAAAAAAAAAAAACTTTTAAGATAAAGTAACTGAATAAGCCTTTTTTGAATATTCCTCTGAATACCATTTAACCATTTTTTTGTGTGGAACTCAATTAAAATATAAATTTATTAGTTTATAATCTTTTGCTGTGATTTGGATGTAGCTTCAAGTGTAATATTGATGAAATAAATTCATTTGATAGGCTCCAGATTGTGATTTTATGAGCAATAATTACCCCGAGAAACGAGGTAGACTTTTTACTACTATTGATTTTTGACAAGGGGCTAATATAAAAAGCTATATTTTTGCCCTATCAAATACTATTAGATGGTACAACTGGATTGTGTCATATAATATCCTATTACTTAATATAACTATGTATTATTAATACATTTGTAGAAGAAAACCGTTTTAATTTTTCATTACTGGATAACTATTTTAAGTTCACCAACAAAACATATGAACGACAAAAGAGAACAAAGGGATAAATATTTTCAACTATTATATCGTGTGCCTATACTATATAGATAATTTTCTCATGTAATTATAGCAAAGAAAAAATGCAATAGATTGTGGTAAGAAAGTAGATAAAACCCAACTACAAATAATAATATTTAATATTTTTGACATTATTTTCCATGTGAAAACAAAATTCTGAAAAAAGAAATAGCATACATGATCTGAATCCATAATAACTGAAATTCATTAATGAGGGATAAACTTCACGAAATCACACAATGATAACGTTTTTTTTTTTTTTTGTTAAATACATATATATTTAGAATAAAGTTAAAACAACGTATTTAAATTTGGTTACTCCATCAGATGACAGATGAAATAATTGATGTTACAAAATATACGTTTTTAACGATCAAAGTAATGGAATTAACTAATATAATTGAATTCATTATCGAAAAGCGACAAGTTGTACATTCCGGCGAAAGTGAGGCGAAAATAGCTGGTCCGGTGTACACGTGACTTAGATGCCGCGGAGTGCGCGGGGCGCGGCTGCACGCGCTCGGCCGCGTCTTCCACACGCCGCGCAAAACGTGACCGACCGAACACACACAAACACAATTAAAATGTGAGTTAACGACTCGACGCGGCCTGCACACACACGGATTCGTTGCGCTCACGTTCTTATCGTCTGATGAGCCGATGCGTCGGTTAGGTATACGCTTTACATATCGTCCATTAACATGCTCGACCATTAAAAATATTAAATTTAACTATTACGTGCTGTGACATAGTTTTTTTAACGTTTCACGTTTGTTTACGTTATCGATTCCAGTTCGGAAATGAGTTGATACTCTGTAGAATGTCATGATTATTGTCCATATTATTATTATGAGTACCAATTAATTAATTAAGTCTTTTAATTTTCTTTGTGCTTTAATTCTTTTTGAAGTTATACCTCATTTGGCGCGTTAGGGAAATGATGAGAGTAAATTTTTACGATGCGTGCCCAACCGTCACGAAAAAACGACACCCTGAAGTTAGCTGTCAACCTTTTAGTTTTTTTTCTATTATTACGTCAAAGAGTATAACTTATTACGTGCGTACATAAGTACACACACGCTTTTTTTCAACTTTACCTATGTGTTATGATCTGATGTCCTATGTTTTATTTTTTTAATGTTAAGAGGACATTCGTTCGACAATAGATTTGAAAAGTAGGTATTACAGAAATGTATTGCTTTTGCTTTGCGCCCCAAAGAAAGAGTTACAACACGAAAGGGACAACTGCAGTTCGGGCTGTTTTTACCGTATGCAAAATAAACGAAAATATCACTTCGTAGTACCCTGTTTCCTCCTCCAAAACTACCGATTTTCTTTCAGTTATAGAATAAGAAAAACTTTGGCTATGCCTATACCTTTTCCTTTTAATTTTATCCATCAAATTTGTTTGACGAACGTCTGTAAATGAAAGTAAAAATCGAGCATTTTTTTCATATTCAAAAGCTCCTAGTTAACTAATTTATGGAAAAAATCAAAACGTACGGTCATGGCGTTGGTGGTTATATATTATTGCGTATAAAAATATTTACCATAATGGTATTATCCAGGGAGGAAACAGGGGACTACGTTTGCATGGAATAAATGCCGCTAGCATATCCTGTTAATCATCGATTAACATGATATTCTAGTTCGTACCTAATTATTTCTTTACAAATTAAACGATAATTATTAAAGAAACATGATATAATAATAGAGCATATGAACGAAGTTGCGAAGTCGTTTATTCACAAAATTAAAATACCTATATATTATTGAAAAAAAAATTAAGATGTTAGCCTTATGTATCGCTGTATTATTAATGAATATCATGCATTAAAACAATTACTATATTAAGATTGTCAAAACGCAAGTCATAGGCACAATTAATGACATACTTTATAGACTTTATAGTTAGTATGTGACACAATGATAAAAACTTTCCATTTATTATTTATTACAAGGTAGGTACATACTTTAATATCTGGAACTTATCTATACTACCTATAATAAATAAAATTGAAGTGTCTGTTTGTAATGTCAAAATATGTTATTTTACTAAATAGATGTGATTGTATATACGATACCTATGCCACAAATACATTTTTTTTTTAATTTTCGTCTGTCCGTCTTTTTATTGCGGGGAATCTCCGGAACTACTGAACGGATTTTCATGGAAGTTTTTTTGGTAGATAACTGAAGTTACTCCGCGTAACTTATAATTTTCGAAAATAGTGCTTAAGAAGAAAGGAGTGCCAGGGAAATACCTGCAGTTGATTCAAGCCATGTACTGCACATGTAGTACTCGGGTTCGGTCTGTTGCTGGAGTCACAGACAGCTTCGATAAGGCTGTCGGTCTGCACCAGGGATCGGCTCTTAGCCCGTACACCTTCCTCTTAGTAAGACGCTATTAAGTCGCATATAAAGGAAGACGCACCCTGGTGCATGATGTCCGCCGATGACATCGTGCAGGTCGGTGAGTATGGCCAAAAGATGCAAAATAGACTGGACGAGTGGCGGAAAAGACTGGGGAATTTAGACCTAAAAGTTAGCAGAACAAAAACAGACTTTGGCTTTGACTGCGACTTTGGCGGTATATCCAGTCTGAAGCCAATATGCTCTTCGCATTTCGGTAATATAGTAATGCTTAAATTTATAACAAATATGTTTACTTTATATTAGTACAAAAAACATTAGGTAAATAATTAGGGTTCCGTAAAAAAAAATTAAAACCAAGCGGTGCTTGCGAAAGCCACCCCGTGTCGCCCCTATCCCAAATGCAGCGGACGGCCCCGGGGGGTTTTAGTGGGTATTTCCGGGAGCTTCACGCCCGGGCGAGTCCCAAACTGGCACGGAGCTCGTCCCTCCGTGCCCCCTTACCTATTGCATTGGGGGACTTCGGTCTCACTAATGCAATAGGTAAAGGTAGTGCGTAAATGCATTTCCCACCGTCAAAAAAAAAAGGGTTCCGTAAAAAAAAAATTAAAACATAGTGAAGAAGAACAAATGAAACGCGGTTGCAGCCTCAGTCAAACAACTGGTTGGTATAAAAATAAGACTGTTCATTAGGAAGGATCTGTATATTATTAAGTAGAAATCATTTCACGTAAACGTAGTCACATGTACCAACTATTATTAACAGATTATATTTGTACAATCACGATTAATTATTTAATGAAGTCTGATGAAGCGATAGCATGACATCGTTTTATCCGTTAAAACCATCAATCATTGCTAAGGTTTACAACGTGACATTAAGAGGACATGCGGTCAGAAAAGTAGGTATTTCAGAAAACTATTGCTATCGCGTTGCGTCACGAAGACAGCGAAAGGGACAACTGCAGCGCGGGCTGATTTTAACGTATGCAAAATAGACGAAAACATCACTTTTTAGTACCCTGTTTCCTCCTTCAAAACTGAACCGATTTTTAATTTTCTTTCAGTTTTAGAATAATAAAGACTTTGGCTAGGCTATAATGCTTTTAATTTTATCCATCAAATTGGTTTGACGAACGGCTGAAAATTACGGTAAAAATCGAGCGTTTTTTTACAATAACTAATTTATGGAAAAATCAAAACGTACTTGCATGGCGGTGGTGGGAGTATATTATTTGGTGTAAAAATAATTACCATAACGTATACATTTAGGAAACAGGGGAATACATTTGTATGTAATAAAGGCCGCTAGGATATCCTCTTAAATTATTTCTTTTTGAAAATCTCTATCCTACACATTGGAAATAAAAATTTTGTTATTACTTTTAAACATTTTGAACTATTTAATATATCTGTGATGTAATTCTAGATTATGTTGGACAAAAAAAACCAATTAAGTGTTTACGTTAATAATTTATCGCAAATTTTCCTTCATCGAACGCGCAACTCTGCCAAATAACTGAATCAATTTGGAAATTATTTTCAGATTAACAGGAGAAATTTAGGCAATATATTATACTAGCTATTCCCGTGGCTCCGCACGCGTATCGTATTTTCCATTTCACACAACTTACTCACCACGTAATATAGTTTTAAAATACTTAATCATAGGATAGATAATAATAATATAGATCCTTATTTTTTGTACAAACCCTAAATTATTTTTGGTACTTACTAACAGAAAGCAAAGGTATTTCATACAAATTCAAACAATTGGCAGTAAAACTGACCATTGAAACGACTTTGAACCATTGAACCATTGAATTTTTTTTACGTGGACTCTAATTATTTTCCCAAAATAAAAAACTTCGCCTTATGACTTCAGCTTTCTACCTGTCAAAATCGGTCCAGCCGTTCCGGAGATTAGCCGTAACAAACAGACAGTAATACAAACATTTTACAAATTGTTTTTCTGGTGTAAGTATCGTACATACATATTCATATGTATTTAGTAAAAAAAAATATTTTGTTATTACAAACAGACTCTTCCATTTTATTTATTTGTATAGATATATCGTATCAATATTTATGTTGCGATTGATAAAATTATAATTTTAAAAATTAAATACAGTTTGCTTTGAATCAAGATAAGACACATTTCGACATGAATGACAATCAAGGCCACCAATCAATCAGTTGTTATTTTCATCTCACTTCACTTACTATACTGTAGTTTGTTTATGGCTTCGTTCTTTAGAATTATAGTTGGAATTATATATTCTTTCACAGGAAACCATTGGGTCGAATGCAAAAATAGCTCTTCCAGCGCTCTTTTATTTCATTCTCTTTTAATAATATCTGACCCTATGTCATCTTTGATATACTTTTAACTTGCTTGATATCTTTCATTCTGTCGGCTGTAAGTTTCGTTATGCGGTAGAGTTCTTTTTGGCCACAAGGGTCATCAAGAGCTTTATATATTCGGTCTTGTGCTCGTGCTCTGGATTATGCTACCGCTCTTCTTGATTTCTTCTTCTATTTTTTTGTAATTCATCTTCTTTTCCTCTTTTAATACTTTTGTTTCCAATCGGTACTTTCTGTCACTCCTTATATGCAACCATCTTTTCTCTTAGTACTCTTTTTACATCATCATTTCACTACCATGTTGTCACGTTAGAATTCGTTCCTCTTACAACTTGACATTTATTTCAAATTCCCGCCTTGGCCACATTCCTTTACGCATTGTGTTAATAAACCTACATCTTTAAACATTATTATTGCATTTATCATTGATTTAATATTTATAAATAATATTCATTTATTAAATTAAAGCTTAATTGTTCCCGAAATAACGAAATCAAATAAAATTTTCATCATCATTCGAGCCGTCATGCGAGGACAGCGGATTCGACCCAAAAAGGCTCGAATTCAGTTAGTCATCGTTTTGACAGCTATTTTTAAAAATATAACCGGTGCTCGGTCGTTGTCTTTTGGTTTGCCGACGATACAGAGTGAGCTATGTAGTTCTCAGATTTTTGAATACCTTGTGGTGCTGGTGATCACCACCAATACAAACACTTTTATATTATACCTTCGTCAGTAACTTCAATGATCTGTAGAATATTTCGTACAATTTGTTACAATCTGAGATATAAACGTAAATGGGTGGTTAAGCCCATGTCCCCCCTGAGTGAGGCGTTCTGGCTGGTGAGCATAGTCTGCCGACAGCCTCGAAACCCGAGGAGGTCGTGCGGCCATCCATCAGCAGCTCAGGGGCTCCTTCTGAGGACCGCTGAGTCACAGCGTGGAGCACTGCGGAGCTCCGCGTGTACTCTTTGGCTCCAGCAGATATGGACCACTGTCATTTGTTTTTTTTTACTATCTGTGTGAACACTTTAATTTAGTTGTTATTCGTCCAACGGGTAAGAACTTTATTTTCTTTTCCATTCCCTTCATTTCGTTCGGATAAGCCTTGACATCCCACGCTCTGTGGCCTCTAAGTATAAGCAGCCGAGTAATATAAGTTAGTATTAATATTTGTTTTGTTCTGTTTAATTTTTTAGGAGGGAACCGATTTATTTAAACTTCGTATCTAACATTAGAAGTGAGATTTATATATTTTTTAAATTTAAACTTTTCTGTATACGTATATATATACCAAAATGCTACAGTCTGACCAAAAAAAAAAACGCCTATCATTTAATCAAGAATCAAACAAATCGTTTCCGTGGTTCTCGGGTTATAAGCCAACTAATAGACAGAGAGACAGAGATAAATAAGTTTCTTCATAGAGTAATAGCGTAGGTAATCAAATGCACGTAACGAAAGGATTGCGTAGTCTTTTAAGGTCAAATTGAAATGGACACAGTCCGACTACTTGCATTTTGATTGTTTTTAATTCTATGTATGGATTTACACTGATAAAGATTAACTCTTATATTCGTGATATTGAACGCACAGAAGGCGATCGAATATTTAAAATTCTTCATATCTGTACACTAAGAACCTACCTATAATAAAATTACTTTAAACTTTTTCTGTTATGTAATGCATTGTCATGTTTGTTAAAGAGATAAGGTTAATATTTATCGCTTTATTTTGAAAAGATTATAATAATTCTATAGTTTTCCTTTTCAATATTTTGCACCACTAAAGGCCAGAGTCGTACCTAAATTAATTTTAAATTAAAAGTATAATTTAAATAATTTAATAAAAGATTATATAAATATTAAAATATTTGTAATTTGTTTAAAAAGTAACTTTTGTAACACAAAATATTTCTATGAACTTTTCTTAATATTAACGTGAATGTTTAAAAATAAATGTTTTATTTATTAAAAAATGTATAAAATGATTAAGGATTACTTTATAATATGCCGGAAAAATTATAAGAATTGTTATGGTAGAATGTAAAACGTGATATATTTTTATATTTCATCAGAAATTATTATTATTTATTATAAACATTATAAATTATTAATAAGTCTAGTTAAAAGCATAGATTTATTTTTATTATGTTTACGATGAACGATGAGTGTAATTTATATGTTGAACGGAACGTGATTTTAATTATCACTAATGCACCTTGCCTATCGTCTACCTTGCACGTGAAGCCTTGAATGGTCATTGTACCCTACAAGCTAGATCGACACTTAAACAAAAGGGCACCGTATTGCTGTCTCACGTTCTCGCACGCTAGCGAATATAATATATTATATAGCTTTTCCGTCTACAAAGACGTATCGTGCATATGAATATTTCCTGCAATCTAAAGTCTCTCGGTGCGTATCTGGAGTTTGTGTTTATATAATTTATCTTCCGTAAGTTCTTCTCTTTATCATCATCTTACCCTTACCCAACTGTGGAGTAGGTACAGAATGTTTTCTTCTTTCACACTTCACTATCAGTCGTTATCTCAATATTTAAGGGTCGTTCAAATATTATAGAGACAAAAGTTTTGGTAATTTTTGACCAACGCCCACCCGCCCCTTGAGCTGAAAATCGAAGGTTAATATTGCTTACGTAATGACCCTTCAGAACCCCGCTTAGCAAAAATAAGCAAATCATAAACCTATGCTTACCTACGTAATATTTGAATGAACCCTCACACTCTTATACACATTATTCGTATCGTATTTTA
Organism: Samia ricini; assembly: GCA_014132275.2. Classification (NCBI taxonomy): domain Eukaryota; kingdom Metazoa; phylum Arthropoda; class Insecta; order Lepidoptera; family Saturniidae; genus Samia; species Samia ricini. The sequence continues at coordinate 2,802,966 of AP028170.1, forward strand.
TAGTATTTAATGTAATTGGACAGCTTAGTTTTGCATGCTGTTTAGAAAAAATCATTTCATTTCTAAATAGGCAAGGTTTATACCTGATTTCGAATGCTTTTACTCTGTAGTACCTATCTGCAGATTGTTGAGTCATTGGAATATATACTGTGGAGTCCTATACACATTTCAACTCAGTTCTCAGGAGTCATTATCATCATGACAATTGTGAAACGTTCACTGATCAAGATTGGCCACCTGCATCCAGCGGATTTCCGCGACCTTCACCAAGTTTTCGATCCATCTTGATGGACACCTACCCACGCTTTGTCTTTATGTACGTCGTAGCCATTCAAGAACCGGTTGCCACCATCGAGCGTAGGTTCCACGAGCAATGTGCCCAGCCAACTGCCACTTTAGTTTGGTAATTCTACGGGAGATATTGTGGGCTCCTTTTTTTCACGATAATAGGGTCAGTGCTTTGACCACAATCTCACCTGATGTTAAGTGACGATTTGGTCCAGGATGGTAAACACACTAAGCCTAGATACTGGTTCTCAAGTGACGCTGCCGGAACACACCTATTGGTATTTGACGACAGGTTTTCGAACTCGAGGGTGGTAGATACCCAGGCGGGCATTGTTAGAAAATGCCTTACCACCATGCGTTCCTCGCGATGTTTTCCTTCAACGAAAGCTCAGGCTGATTTTAGAGTTGGTTAGATAGGTTTGAACCCGCGGGCATTGACGTGGAATCCGGCCGCACTGTCCACTGCGCCATCATCGTTGGTAAATGGTTAATTCGGTTCTTCAAAGTGTTTGCTTGTATATTTATGATGGGGTATGGGGATGTCTGAATGTTGATAACGATATGTCAAAAATCTCCAACAATTTGCCTCCTACAAACCTTGAACGGTCCTTTTCACCAATATGTTAATAAAACAATAATCAAATATTGTAATTCATGTTACCAAAAAGGCCGAAACCGACTAACACATAAACTCTTTTATGTGTACATATACCCTAGTTCTTTATAAGTAGTAATATATGTGCACACATATGTGTGTTTTATAAGGTAAAAGATGAAGGCCCGAATCCCTGTTCCGTCGTGAAGGTTAAAGCGAATGAATCAGAACTCTGATTAGCATGTATAGAAAGGAAGTCACGCAGTGAGGTCACCTTCACGATGTAGATCCATATCGTGATAATAATACTGAATAATTTATTGACATTTAAATATAGGCAATATATCAGATTCGTTGATATCACTAACCTAGAGTAGACAATGTAACGTTTTTTCAAATATCCCTCTATATATCAGTGAAAAAAAAAGGAGAAAGAATGTCGTTGGCGACTACCTACAACAAAAAATAAAGACATTAGGAGCTGAAGTAAACGGGAGCCATTAGACCTTTTTTTTTTGACGCGGGGAAATGCATTTACGCACTACCCTTACCTATTGCATTAGTGAGACCGAAGTCCCCCAATACAATAGGTAAGGGGGCACGGAGGGACAACTCCGTGCCAGTGTGGGACTCGCCCGGACGTGAATTTACCCACTAAAACCCCCCGGGGCTGTCCGCCGCATTTGGGATGGAGGCGATACGGGATGGCTTTCACAAGCACCGCGTCGCCCCCTGCGGGAGCCATTAGACCTGCCTAGGTCATTCTGGAAACACTGCGATCCATTATGTAAATCGCTGATCAAACAAGTCAGTCAGTTTAGTTATTGAAACACAGTGTACTGGTTGTCATATATTAAGTCTACCCTGAATAGTAAATATTTAATTATATTTATAAAATAATAAAAATATTAACACCAACGCCGGATTACGTGTTTCGGGCCGTCCAGTACGTTAGCACTAATGGAGGTAGGGGATCAATTTTTTTGCTTATTTTTGATGACAATGGGTACGGAGGTCTGAATGGTGATAATTAAGCAATTTCGACTTTTAATTATTTGGGCTGATTTTGTATACATTATGCCAATCTTAACATGGGGCTAATTGCTTGGCTTTGTTTAATATCGTTGACAAGGGAGATGAGGGAGTCAAAACTGTCTCAGATGCTACTTACGTTAACATTATTAAGAGGATATGCGGTCGCCGACAAATTTGAAAAGTAGGTATTTCAGAAATCTATAGCTATTGCGTTGCGCCTTAAAGAAAGAGTTACGAAACACGAAAGGGACAACTGCAGCTCGGGCCAAATTTACATAAGCAAAATAGATGAAAACATCAATTCGTAGTACCCTGTTTTCCTCTTTAAAAACTGAACTGATTTTTAATTTTCTTAAAAAATAAAATAAGATAGTTAAAAATAGGAAAAACATTAGCTATGCCTCTACGTTGCTTTTTTTGTTTTTATTCATTAAATTTGTTTCACGAACGTCTGAAAATGACGGCAAAAATCGAGCATTTATTTCATTTTCAAAGGTTCCTAGTTTCTATAATATAACAACTAATTTTTGGAAAAAATCAAAACGTGGGTATATTCACCAGGTGGATATATATTAATTGGTTATTATCCAAAGGAAACAGGGGACTATGTTTGAATTAAAATAAACGCCGTTCGCATACCCTCTTAAGTATTTTTGACGGACCTTTTCTGAACGATCCGCGTTTCAAACAGAAATGTACAATGCGTGTGAGACTACTATGTGTGAGCGAACTTTTTTCTTGTATTATTTCTAATTATGCTTCCATTAAATTGAAAAATGTTTTTTTAAAGTTCTGGATTATTTTGTTATTTGCTACAGATATTATAAAAATTTATGGCTTAGCAAGGTTGTAAATTCCGCGGTAATCCTTGTACTAGTAAACTTTTGCGGCTGAGTGCCTTCAGCACTTGTCCCCAAAGTCATGGTGAATCTGTAAAGGTCCTTCTAGTCAACATCGTTAGCTAATTAGAAAAAGAAATCGCAGAGAGGTCTTAGTCCAACTACATCCTTGTAACTGCCACTGTTTCAGCAAGGATTTAAAATACAAAAATACTCTGCTTAACCTGTATTCTATTAAGGCAGAGACACACTTCACGCCACGCCACCCGACGCAACGTGACATCGGATGTTATGTGTTTCTGGATATATGTAGTTGGTAGATAGTATAATTTGATTCGATGCTACACGTGTCACGTTGCATCGAGTGACGCGACGTGTTGAAAGTTTCTTTTGTTTTTCTGCCGTAAATGTATGTAATGACGAGGCTAAAACGGCATGAGCGAGCGAGCGACATTCATTTAAAACGTCACGGAACATTCCAAATTGCAAGTCAACAAAAACAATCAATCATTTTTTTTTTTTTAATTTATTTATTCCCTTGTTTACACCTTACAACATAGATTACTGACCCACAAAACTGAACATTCAGTTTGACTGCAGGTTTTTCTTTGATTTGGAGCATATTTCTATGGACAATATAGTGAAAAGACAGACATTATTTAAAAACGAAACGTGTTTGAAACATTCTTTCATTCGTTTTTACACTATTTTGGTTGACTATATGTCTTTAAATTTTTTTTTAAAGTAGTAATATGTCAAAAAGGTTTTTTTTCGCTTTCCGTGCCCCACTAATAAAAAAACTACTGTGTATTGATTTTTTTTTATGTGATTTTGAACCAATTGATTTTCTTTACAAACCAACCTTGCCATACTTTGCTTTGCCTTGCCAGCTGTCAAATCTATACTAATAATTAAATTGAAGTGTCTGTTTGTAATGTCATTTTTTTTTATTAAACAGATATGAATGTATGTATATACAATACTAAGACTAAAAATATCAATTTTTAAAATTTTTGTCTGTATGTTTGTTCCGGGTAAAATCCGGAACGGGGTGAACGGATTTTTATGGGATTTGTTTTGGTAGATAGCTGAATTTACTAACTTAGGGTAAATAAAAGGTAATTTAGGGTACTTTTTATTTTCAAAAATAATTAGGGTTCCGCATAAAAAATATTATAACCTATTAGATTCTGAAGACCTACAGAAACAATGTCCAGTGTAACATTCAGGATTTGTCAAGTTTAAATAAGTTACTATTTCGTAATAGCAACTTAAAATATAGTAGGTATTTTAGTTATTTTGTGTCTTGCAATGACCTGCTTCGTGCACTTCGCTTTCTGAAAGTTAAGAAAAAACCTATGTGATGTTGTGTTCGCTGTTGTTTTTTTTGCAGATGTTAGGTACTCTCCTCGTGTTACAAATATCCGGACAATATTTGTTTTAGTGTCGCGCAATGTTATTATTGCTTTGTCATCAAGAAATTCAATTTTTTTCGAGGTAATATTATAGAGTTCGATACTCCGGCATGCTCCGTTAACGCCTAACATGATAGCAACCTGTAACAAAATCAACTAAATATCAAGATACAGCCACGGGCAGTATATTGTCATTATTCATATTTCATATCCAGCCATTTTGGCTTAACTGGGTCTCAAATAAATAACGAATAATAATAAAATATTATATATATATTTACCGACAAAGGTAAATATAATTATTCACACAGTATATATTTATTAGTTTGCATATATTTATTATAAGCGTAAGGGCACCAACGTGGTACGAACCTCGGCTTGGCCGTTACCTGTGTGAATAATTATATTTACCTTTGCCGCTAAATATATATCATCTGGGGCTTTAATTAAAAATTGCTTTATGTTTTCGCTAGTAATGAAAAACGTTACGACGTTGTATCAAAAATTTCGTTACGTAATACTTGAACGCTCCCGTTGTAATGTTATTAATTAAAAAAAAACGGCTCTGCAATGGATTTGATTTTCTTTGTCCGTAAATTCGTACTTCGCGTGTTATTTTATGTTTGAAAAAAATTATATTTCAATATGTCTACTATATCGTACTGTAATAGTATAGGTAAATTCTTCATAAAATAATTTATCTGTATACTTATTAACAGACTTCTCAAAATTACGATGGGGGGACGTGGGGAGAGAATTTTGCTTAATATTTTGTACTTAACAATTACTTACATCGCCATTTTGTATGTTGTTGTTTGTACCTTTAGTGGTCTAATCAAATATTTAATCATTTGTCAGTTACAGCCTTAATATATGTAGTCCATCCATCCATCCATTCAACCGAAAGACGTCCACTGCTGGACATAGGTCTCCTCCAAAGATCTCCACGACGACCGGTCTTACGCCGCCCGCATCCTTCGGATTCCCGCGACCTTCATCAGGTCGTAGGTCCACCTTGTGGCTGTCCAACCCATGCTATGTCTTCCGGTGCGTGGTAGCCATTCGAGAGCCCTTTGGCCCCTCAGGCATCGGTTCTGCGAGCAATGTGCCCAGCCCTCTGTCACTTAAGTTTAGCAATTCTTTGGGCAATGTTTGTTACTTTAGTTCTTCTGCGGATCTCCTCACTCCTCATTCGATCACGCTGTAAAACTCCAAGCATAGCCCTCTCCATTACTCTTTGAGCAACTTTAAGCTTTTTTATTAGCCCCATTGTGAGCTACTACGTTTCATACATACATACGAGTGCGTCATTACTGGCAACACACACTTGTCGAAGACTTTTGTTTTGAAACACTGCAGTATTTCGGAAGAGAAGATTCTACATAGCTTCCCGAACGCGGCTCAGCCAAGTTAGATCCGATAGTTTACCTCTTTCTCGAAGTTGGATCTACCTAACTGGACGGTTTGTCCCAGGTATACATAACTGTCAACAACTTCGAGCGTAGAGTCACCGATTTTTATATGAGTTGACACAACATGGATATTAAACATGACTTTCGTTTTGTCCATGTTCATTTTAAGGCCAACCCGTTCGGAGGCTATACTGAGGTCACCGAGCATCGTACATAGGTCTTTTGCGGTTTCAGCCATGACTACTATATTATCAGCAAAGTGAAGGTGTGTTATGTACTCGTCGTTTATGTTGATGCCAAGTCCTTTCCAATCCAGAACCATGAAGACATCCTCGAGCGCAGCGGTGAACAGTTTCGGAGATATAACATCTCCCTGTCTAACACCATGCCGCAAAGGTATAGGTTTCGAGATCTGGTCCTGTAATCGGACTGAAGTGGTGGCGTTTTCGTACAAATCCTTCAACGCTTTAATATACCGATAGTCTACTTGGCACCGCTGGAGCGACTGCATATGTAGTAGATCTTTTTAATTAATGTCGTGAATGAATTTGAGAATTATATATACAATTCTGCCAGTATAGTGTGGATAACGATATTTATTGAATGTTGCATTCAATGATTCAGCGATCTACTAAAACGGCGACTATGTTGCTAGTATTTTGCACGGAGTTTTTTGTGGCACCAGAATCATATATATTTACAAAGGAAATTACGCAAGTGAATGAATTAAAGACAATAAGATGCTATATGACAGACTGAGGTCCCGCTAAAACCTCAAACACAAAAAAAAAAGCGAGAAAAATATTAAAAACGAAGAAGAGTGACCCTAAATTGAATATGATAATAAACAAAATTAAATAAATAATATAAGGTGATAATTAAAACGGTTAATTATTATTCTCGTTTAAAATCCAATAAAATTCAAGGTTAAAATTGTAAATAATTAGCTACTAATAATGTTTACGTAATTAACAAATGAATAATTATACATTTAAATAAATGTACACAAAACAGGTTGAGAGTATTATTTGTTGTTTGTCTGTTATTATAATATTCACTAGCTGTGCCCGCGACTTCGTCCGCGTGGAGTCTTTGGGTAGCATTTTAAATTATTTAGGCTAATCATTTTACAAATAAGATACATACGTATAAATACGTACGGCACTTCTCGACTGGTTTGTTTTCCGAACCGGTGGTAGTGTTTTTGACGTTCATAAGCCCTTTCTTAGGGCCTAAATTGTATAAAGATTTTTTGATTTTGATTTATTTGATACTTTATTATAGTATATAAGGTATAAAGTATTAATATGAGTTTATTTTAGTACATTTTTATAAACTACGTTTTTTTTTTTTTTCCGTCTTTTGCCGTCAGTGTTCGCATGTGTTTGACGCAGTCGTCTACCCCCACGTGTCTGCCCGTTCCGGTTCGGGTAAGCACACTTAGGGTGAAATCTATACAGCGTACTCAGGCTTATCTCAGACCTAACCCCAGAAATCAAATTTATAGTCACAAGCTTAGCATTTGCTTAGTTTAAGCTGAGCAAAGTCCAAGTCGTCAGATTCGACGACTTACGGAAATCTTAGCTATTTTATTATCACCTGATTTTAAATTAGGATGAGCTGAAAGGTGTCACAATGGCGGCATTTCACCATGTGTATGGTAGTCGCGACCCAATCGGGATTATTCTCTTACCACCACCACACAAATTGTCGGATCTGTATTGGCTGATTCCGGAATATGATGCGTCGAAATATTTCACATTAGCGCCATTTCACCGTGTGTATGGTAGTCGCGACCCAATCGGAATTATTCTCTTACAACCACACAAATTGTCGGATCTGTATTGGCTGATTCCGGAATATGATGCGTCGAAATGTTTCACATTAGCGGTATTTCACCATGTGTATGGTAATCGCGACCCAATCGGAATTATTCTCTTACCACCACACATATTGTCAGATCTATATTGGCTGATTGCGTAACGTACACATGCGCCGTACCACGCTGCGCTCTACTGCCCCCCGCCGCGCTCTGCCCCCTCCCTCAGTAAACGTTACATCAGAAAAATTCTAATATTATGTATCTTGTAGCAAACTTATAAAACAGTCACATGAACCCTATTTATCCCCATAAAAACTTTCATCCCCTCTTCCCTATTGTTATTTTACACCCTTGAGGGTAAAATTTTTACAAACTTTGAATGTCATCTTTATTTATTTCGAATCAACAACCTAAAAAATAAGTTTCAAGCTTCTAGCTCTAAAAATGACGATACTTTCATACTACTTTTCATCTCCCCTGTCAACACCTTACAACCCTTATACGCATTAAAAAGTAGCCTCTGTCCTTTCTCAGGCTCTAGACTATCTGTGTGCCAAATTTCATTTAAATCGGTTCAGTAGTTTTGGCGTGAAAGCGCGACAGACAGACAGAGTTACTTTCGCATTTATAATTTTATATAGTATGGATTGTGGTTATAGATTACATTTCGGAACACACGTGCGCCGCCATGTGACTCCTATGAAGCGATAATATGAAATAAACAAAGGCCAAACTCGTGACAGAATTAATCATTACTTCATTTATTATCAACAAAACTCAGCAATATTTTTATCAAATAAACACTTAATTATTTTATAGGGAATGACTTATTTCATGTAATGTAACTTTGTAGTGTGAAAATGTGGATTAGCGAGTAGAACTCGCGGCCGAAGTGTTCCGTAGTTAGTACCTATTGGCTATTAACGACACGGTTTTACAATGGGTCATGGTGGTTTTTTTACAGGTCATCGCCATTGTGTAGGCTAATTTCGCACTTCACTTTTTTCCGTCACACAGAGTTGTATGTAGTAGACAAATAAATTGCCGCGGTTGTGGTTACTTCGAAATTCCATCGTACGTGTATCGCGAGGGAGCAAGGACTAGTGAGCTATGCACCTAATATTTTCGCCGATGTTGCCCTTTTGTGGCGATGTGGAAAAATAGAGATGTCCGAATGTATTTTAGCCAAAAACTTCTATTTTACGCGCGCGAGCTATTGGCAGCAAAAATAACGGCAAATATAATATTCTTGCGTTATCATTATTTTCTGATTTATTCCTCCACTTACACCAAAACACCTTTCGTATTAACTTTGAAGACTACAGTTTCCCGGGTAGCAGTTTATCGCTGTAGTGTTTTTACGTTCATAAGCCCCTTATTAGGGCCTAAATTGAAAAAAAAATATCTTTTTAAATTGATTTTGATTATGCGTTTTTATAATTTTTTTATATACCAATGTGAAGGAGTGGATATTTATATGAATTATTGTGTTAACTCAAAAATTGTTTTTTACAGTAGTATAATGGAGTAGACGTTAATACTCGATATTTAATTCAATTTTATCTATACTAATAAATAAAATTGAAGTGTCTGTTTGTAATATCAAAATAACAATTTTTAACTATTTACATGTCAATGTATATACAATAGCTATAATAAAAATAAATGTTTGTCTGTCTGTTTGTTCCGGGTAATCTGCGAAACGGCTGGAGCGATTTCGACGGGACATTTTTTTGGTACTGATACTTTGATTTTTGAAAATAATTAGAGTACCGCGTAACAAAATGAAACATAACATAACATAAGTCACGCTTGTTATCCCTGAAGGGTTAGGCAGAGGTGATGTAGTGAACTACACCACCCACATTTCGCCGAGCTTAGTTCCGTCCCAGATGTGACAGGGTCCGACCTGTCGCCATATCGGGCTCAAATTACAGACTCCAGGATGATACTGAGTAGAAAAAACCCAATGTCACTTGACTCGACTCGGGGATCGAACCCGAAACCTCAGAACGACAGTCGTACCGTAATAAGACTGCCTCTATGAAGCAGTCTAATTCCAGTCCAAAAGGAAAAAAATGTGTGTCAAAGTGTTTGAATTTATGGGAACTATTTTTACTTTATCTTAGCATTAAAAAAGTTTGCGAAAATATTTAGGGTCCCGAATAAAAAAAAAATAAAACCCAGCTAGTACATAATAAAACCCGTTTTTGATAAAAAGGGAGACTTGATATCCGTACAGACCGTTATGGGTAGACAGACTAACAACAGAGTGATTTTGTGACGGTTAATTGTTTTCATTTTAAGCTATGGAACCCTAAAAAACAGTAGATGCAAGTAAACCAGCGGCGGATTCACGTGTATAGTCAGTATGGTCATGACCATAACGTTTTTAGTAATTGTTGTCAAAACTATATATGTACTAACAAAATTAAGCAAATTAAAATTGGCTGCGTACAGTAATACCCCGCTTTACGCGAGGGATACGTTCCGAAGAAAATCGCGTTAACTGAAATTCGCGTATATCGAGGTTTATGATTAAACATAGTCAAAATTTAATACAAAAAAATACAAATCATTTTAATCATTCACTTTAATTCTAAGAACACTTTATGCAATATATACTCTTATTTTTTACGGAAAAATACATCTATTGTCTTTACATTATGTTTATACGCACTCTTTCGCGTAATGCGAGGCATTTGAGCGCGAAATTTGACATTCGCGTTATATCGAAACCGCGCGTAACGGGGTCGCGCTAAGCGTGGTATTACTGTACTTGTAAAGTCTGTGTTTACTCCGGATTTTTTTTTTAATATTTGGTCACATTTAAACCAAAAAAATTGAGTATAGGTTGTGATTTAATAGAGTAACCATATGAGCATAACCTTATCTCAAAGCTAGAATCACAACCCACAGTGAACTTTGATCTCCGATTTACATTATTATTTAGTTAACTAAAACGAAAGGGTACTTACTTACTACACTAACCAAATTAGAAAGAAATATCAATGAACGTTCTCCCATAATTTTTTTATTGCTTAATTGTTTGTATTAAATTACTGTGAAACGGTTTGGGTTTTATTTAAACTTACGATTTTGATTGATTGACTTATCTCGCCGATGAATTCAAGATTACCTGTTAACACCTCAAATCTAGCAATATGATCGTCCGTTTAAACTTTAATTAACTAGTTTAAATAGCTAGATAAAAAAAACCATAAATATGTCCAATAAAAAAATGTGGTTTCATATTGAACGTAATGTTATAATGTTTGTATTCGAATATCTAAATATTATTTTAATCACATTAAATTGGGTCACGTGCAGCGGCAGGTCGTTCAGAGAACAGTGTACATAATATGATATTTGATATGAAACAAAACAAATGCCGACCAAAAGCAACGTGACTCAAAATAAATGTACAAATAAGTTATAATATTATGTTAAACATCAATCAGTCAAGTCAATCTTTATACCGATTTTAAAATAGAAATTGAAAACTGTAAATAAAATCTGATTCAAATCCTTGAGAAACTAACTATAAAAAAAGAAACAAAACCATTCTCATGTCTCATGTCATATGGACCTTTATTATATGGACGATAAAGTTTAAATTCCTTGCGTGACCGCTGACGCGTTTGAATGTCCCTCAAAAAGCGTGTTATTGCTTCTTACGTCACTAAACAAAGTCGCGTCGACCAGCGCTGTAGTTATGGATTATTAAGGTTCTAACACACGTACGAACCGGACAACGGATATATTTTTGGGTAAACAATTTAAATATTTAAAAACTAAATTACGCTAACTGTATACGCAATGAATAAACGTACGACATTAAAAATATGATATGAGCCGCGGCTACGGGCTAATTAAGAAAGGAAATAATGTAATGTGCAATTTTATTCCTGTCTAATTATTAATACCTATTAACTATTGAAATATAAAATTTATAAAGCGTTAATTAGACATCAAGGATCATCCATAAACACGTGTGGTTCGAAAGAGGGGGAGTGATACGTAAAAAAGGTTGCGTAGTGAGATATCGCGTGTATTTTAAGTAAGTCGATTAATGAAACAGTTTAATGAATTAATTTACCTGTAGTTATTTCAATCTTATATTATTTTGTGCTTCGTTGTTTTGTGAATCTATTTATCAAGCTTGGATTCGGATCGACTCAAAAATCAATCTTTTTCGGAAAGTATCCCCTATCCCTATCCCTACTTAGGCGACTGATGACCTCATCCGCTCGCCGTACTATGTCCGCGGTCCAGTCCGTACGTCTGTTAATAGATTAGTTATTGGAACTAAAAAACTTTAGACAGTTTGCGCAATCGTCTCGTGGTGTACAACGTGATTCCCTCGACACGTGTTAGCCCATGCTAAGTCCGAGACTATAAACGTGGCTTGTCCGCTAAATAGGATTAACGAAATATCGATTATTATACTAATTTACAGTTCACGTTTATTATAATACTAGCTGTGTGCTCGCAGCTCCGCGCACGTTTCATACGTTCTTCACTGCATGATATATGGTAGTTTTTGAGCTTTATGAGTTTTAATTGTTTTTCCCGGTACCCTAATTATTTTCGAAAAATAATAGCAGTCTAAGGGTTGATTTTTTGATCCGCAGTTAAAGTTACCAAATGAGTATGAATTTATCAATGAAAATTCAAATTATCTTCTTCAAATGTTACACAACAGCAATGAAATAGCTGTTCGCACTAGAATTAACCATTCGCCATCTTGCTACATAAGTCTGAGTGGTTAATTTTTTTTTAAATATGTAGTTACATTTTTGACAATTGGTTAGCTTAACTGTGTATTTCGAAAATACGAACATCTGTATGTCACGGCGAGTCACGGAGTCCAGAGCGTGTTACGGGCACGTGCAATAACACGCTCATACACGCTAACACTATATATAGCTTCTATTAGCTGCCTTCAAAATGAGAGTATCTGCAGTCTCTATTGAGAGTTATGTGTTGTGGTATTCAAATACTTACTGACATCTTGCAATATCGAGTTAACTTGATTTCATAAAAAAAAAACTGTTACTAAGTTTTGAAACTGGTACTAAGTTTAAAGAAATAAAGATAGAAAAAAAAATCGAATCCGATCTACTGTCCAACTCTCAAGTACTACTAACTCGTATGGTACGTCCATAAAGTGTGATTTTCTATTATTATTCGAAAACGGGTTATGCTATTCTCTTGTGTTCAGGGCACTCTGGCAATGTTATGCTCTCACTAATACTCGTAGCTGACTCCTACTGAGGAGGATCATGACTTCTTCAGCTTTTCACTGAGTGAATGCCCTTTTTTTTTGTCGAGGGGAACTGAGTGAATGCCCTGATAAGCTATTTGGAATGAATGAATTTCTATATCGTAGCTGCTACGCAAGGTAACTGGCATACTAGATTTAGATTGATAGGTTATTTTGATTATTATCTATTAATTGGTGGATAGACAGGGAGACATTTTTAGAACACCCCAGTGATATATAGAATGAATATTATCTGATAAAATCCATAATTAAATAACGGTTTAATATTCGTAATGTAAACGCTGAAACATAAAAATAGATATGTCTGTGTCACGTGACTCACGTGCCCGCGAGTGTGAAATTTATACTTAGCATTTACCTTAAAATAGAACCAAGTCTGTAAAGTAATAAACGTGTTTCTTTAAGTTTTATGCGGGTTTTTATAGATCATCTTTACACGTGAAATCAAATTATTAATAACTAGCTGTGTGCCCGCGGTCGCGCCCGCGTTTCATATATTCTTCACTGGATTTTATTTTTTTTATACGGACCCCTAATAATTAGTACTAAGGTAAAGTAAAACTATTTTTCTGAAATTCAACCCCTTCCCCGTAAACTGTGTTGTTTATGAGTTTTAATTTTTCTACGCGGACCCCTAATTATTTTTTAAAATTAAAAGTACCTTAAGTTACGCGGAATAACTTCAGCTATCTAGCGAAAAAGTGCCGTCAAAATCCGCCCAGCCGTTGCAGAGATTACCCGGAACAAACAGACAGACAGACAAAATTTTTAAAAGATTGTATTTTTGGTATAGGTACCGTATATACATTCATATCTATTTAGAGAAAAAAATTGAAATTACAAACAGACACTTCAATTTCATTTATTAGTATAGATTGACATTAATTATAATTTTATCTTTTATGTAATCAATGGCACTAGTTAGTTTTGACGTAATTTGTAATGGTTGCCGACGGCCAACTAGACGTGCACGGCTTATATTTGTGGATTTTTATTATTGAGGTAAGTACATGCCATAATTTTTGTTCGTTAGCAGAACCGCACGTGCCCGAACACGTTGATTCAATTTGATATGTAGGCGTCGCTAAAACTTGAAAACTCCTTTTAATTTACTTTCAATACTAAAAACAAAGGTGTTTCCGAAAAGTTTATTTCGGTTAAAGAATACTTCTTGGAGTATTGTGTAATTAATTTGTCTAAAAATAGAGCTCACGAAATTGGTTTGATTTGGTTTAATTTCAATGTATTTAAAGAGAGAAAACAAGAGTAATATTAACATATATCAGATGGACGGACGGTGCGTTATTATTATGCGCTTTTTGATAAATTCTTTCATCAAGAGAATAGATATTTTGAAATTCGAAAAAAAAAAACATCCTTTACAGAAAACAATAGCACTTACCCGAGTAAACGTTGATATAACATTATATATAAGTATCAATTAATAAATATTTAATTAAGAAATGTATTTCCATCAAGTCACGTTCATATGTTAACATCACGTGCAGTCGCTCTTTATAAACAAGGGGGAATGAACTCGCCCGCGCATTCAGATCTAATGTGCTTATAATTTTATAAACAACTGTGACAACAATTTAATTATTTTATCCATGTCCAGATCTCGGAAAGTTTTGCAGGCCTTCCATGACACAGGCATATATTGATCACTGCTGTTTTTAGATCATATTGTCCTGTATCTTCATAAAATACTGAATGAACTACGAGCTACAAAAATAAAAGTGGTTATAGCAAACACTTCTCTTAACCGGGTACTTGTTACGAGATATTAAAAAAATGTTATATTTAAACTGATCTTCACATATTGTTCCGATCAAACCACATGAATACATAGTAATTAAATTTTATTATCAATTTTTTTGTGATAAAACAAATAAATGTTAATTTGTTTTTGTCACTTGATATTTGTAGTCAGCACAGCTGGTAGACAGAATTTTTCTATGTATTTAATAATGTATATGGTTTTAATTCTAGATAAAGTAAATTTCACAGTATCTATAATATAATAATAGCCTAAATAAATATCCTCTATATTACATGGAAAAAGATATGGATATATAAAAAAAAAACCAAATTCTTTTGTACACTAATTTAAAATTATACAATCGGACGAGGTATTTCTTTAATTCCATATATCTATACTAATAAATAAAACTGTTTGTATTTTTCAATGTATACACGACACCTATACCAAAAATATAATTAAAAAAATTTTTATCTGTCTCTTTGTTCCGGGTAATCTCCGGAACGGCTGGACGGATATTGATGGGACTTTTTTTGGTAGATAGCTGAAGTTACTCTGGGTATCTTAGGGTACTTTTCATTTTCGAAAATAATTAGGATTCCGCGTAAAAAATTTAAAACTCGTAAAAATTGGATACAACCCAATTCAATGCAGTTTTACGAGCAAGCAATTTTTTACTTTATCTAAATCTACTAAATAAAAATTAAGATTCTGTATCAAAAAAAAAATGCAGAGAAGAATAAATGAAACGCGGGCGAAGCCGCGAGCACACAGCTAGTTCATAAATAAAAGAAAAAATACGTTAGAAGTTATCGACAGATTTAATTGACACTAATTACAGAGACGAAAGAGGTGATAATATTATAATAAAAATGGTCACGTTATCTCTTAAGGCTTTATCTATATCCGATAATATTTCTACTTAACCAGAACGATGTTTTACATTTCTATGTAAAAAAAAACTTTCACAACAAAATCTTCACTTGAACTAAATAAGTAACTCTATAACGTTTAAATGGTTTTATACCATTTTGGTAGCCCTTGTGCTAGTCACCTTTTGCGGCTGAGTGCCTTCAGCACTCGCCCCCAAAGTCGCGGTGAAGCTGTATAGGCCCTTCCGGTCAACAGCGTTAGCTAGGTTCGAAAAAAAAAAAAAAAAAAATAAATGGTTTTATATACAATTACTTCCATACTGAAAATCCATTTTGTTGTTAGTGCATGATGCGTACACAGATAGACAAAAATAGAAAAAAAATAACCATAGATAATAGATATGTGTCCTACAAAAGTTGATAGAACAAATTTAGATTCTCCTCGAGTGGTGGTTGTTCTCAAACACATTACAGTTTTTGTTGTTGTTTTTTTACAGTTTTATTATAAGTGTAGATTTCTTGTTTTAAACTACGCAGTCTCAAGAAAAGTTAATGACGAGTCTTTTTTTTTGCTTGAAGAGGACATGCGATCGGTGATAGATTTGAAAAGTAGGTATTGTAGAAATCGATTGCTATCGCGTTGAGCTCCAAAGAAAGAGTTATAAAACACGAAAGGGACAACTGCAGCTCGGGCTGATTTTACTTTTGCAAAATAGACGATAACATCATTTCGTAGTACCCTGTTTCCTCCAAAACTGAATTGATTTTTAATTTTCTTTCAGTTATATAATAAGAAAGACTCTGGCTATGTCTGTACGTTTTGCTTTTTTTTTTAAATTTTATCCATCAAATTTGTATGATGAACGTCTGAAAATGACGGTAAAAATCGAGGTTTTTTATCATTTTCAAAGGTTCCTAGTTTCTACAATAACTAATTTATGTAAAAAATCAGAACGTACGGGCGTGGCGGTGGTGGATATATTTTCATTTGGTATTTTATTTGGGCGGCCCCGGTTTAGAGGGTATTTCCGACGCTTCACGTCGGGTGAGTCCCACACTGGTGTGGAGACGTCCCTCCACACCCCCTTACCTATTGCATTGGGGGACTTCGATCTCACTAATGCAATTGATAAGGGTAGTGCGTAAATGCATTCCACTCGTCAAAAAAAAAGGGAGGAAACAGGAGACTATGTTTGTATGGAAAAAATGCCACAAGCATATCCTCTTAATATTTTGCCCGCAATGGAACGTTACCGCGGCACGTGGGTCGACGCGGGCGCACGTGCTGTGACGTCACACATACAATGTTGCATGTTGCAACGCAATTATTGCCAAGTGAATTTATCTCTCCCCCAGCGCATGCAACAATTCTACGTGCTTCTAACTAAATCACTAACTAAGACGTACTTACCTACTATAAAATATCATGTGTTAATCATTCTTCATATATTTGTTTTTGCGTTCCAGTTATGCGAATAGTGATTATATTGTGAGTCAATATCTTATTAGAAATTTATTCTTAACTAACGACTGTTAGTAGCGTTAATACGGATATTGGCTATTTATAATTTAATATATCATCAAAAAAATAAACCATAATATCACTGAAAACAACTTAAAATGTGATCAAAAATAAAGAACTTTTAAGCATTTGAATTTCCATGCTAGAAAGAGAGAGCGTATTATTCTGTAATGTAAAACACCCGTTAACAAATATTAAGAAAAAACTTAAAAGAATTTTTTTTTGGGAAAAAAAATTGTAATATTACCATTTTGATTATTCATAATTCTCTGCCATATACTTAATTACGATATAAATAAAATTATAGATTCTCATTTTCAGGTTTTGTCTGCTATAAATAAATATGCCTCTGTTTCATTATCATTTTTGATTCAGACACGTGCCCGAGACGAGCGGATCACGTTTCCATTTTAAAATTATTATCTCTACTCACGTGACGCCGCTTATAAATGCCACAGTTGCGTTATATTTTGTGTTTTTCCGTTATTTGAAATCGGTTGCGATAAAAGGGCATGAATACCTTTATATCTATATACTAATAAATAAAATTGAAGTGTCTGTTTGTAATATGAAATTAACAACTTTTTACTAAATACTTATAAATACATTATATGCATAATGTAATGTAATGTATAGTGTCCGCTTTTTTTTTCGTTCAGAAGTCGTTGACGAGGTTTATTGTCGTAAATTAAAAACGAATATTCCTTTTTTATTCAAAATTTTGTGGGCATATATCAAACACTAGTTTTTTTTTTTGTGTAGTTTATGAACGTAGTTTATCTTGCAGAAACTTTATTTTTTGGCCTTTGTCAGGTTGCTAATGGCTGAAATGTAATGCTTATTTTTGGTCCCTAATTATTCTCGTATATTTCTGTGAAGTGGCGTATAGTTTATTTGAATAACTAGTGAATCGAGTTCATTAAAAAAAAAATACCAGCGAGCACATTTTAATAAGCAACCCGGCCATAACATACTACCGTTTTATAATTGAATATATTAAAAAAAATCTTATTTTATACCCGATGAACTTAGCAATTTTGCAGCCGGATCTTGTACTAATAGAAATAGTAAGCAGAATAATAACAAAAAAAAATACACAAATATGACCATTATTGTCTTCTTTCTTACATCTTTACATTATATAATAGTCACCTGTCTTTCTGTCCATTTGTATATGCGAGCGGAGCCGCGGGTAAACAGCCAGTGCAAGGATAAGAATGATATCAAATTATTCACAGTACGATCACTTAAAATGATGTCATGATTAATTATAGTCTCACATCACGATATAATGTAAAAGGCAACGTCATTCTGTTTGCCCACGAGTGGGCTTACAATTCGGTAACGACTCTACCGATGTATATGGTGTATTCTCTTATCAGATTTATTCAGTGTATTTACACCTTTCTCACGTGGGTGTAGGCAGAGACTACATCCTTCCACTTTCTACGATCTTGAGACACCTCTTTCGCTTCTTCTACTTCATATTTGAGCTTTACGTCGTCTTTAAGACGTCTTTGATTTGGTCGAGATACGTTCGCCTAGGTCGTACCTTACCGTCGTACCCACTACCCGTCGCCTTCACCTTATTAATTCGTTTCGTCAATCTTCTGTCATCCATCCTCCCCATGTGCTCGAACCAACTAAGTATTTTCTTTCAGTGCTTTTTTTATATGTGGACCCTTTTTTTTTTATTGTCGAGGGGATATGCATTTACGCACTACCCTTACCTACTGCATTAGTGAGACCGGAGTCCCCCAATGCAATAGGTAAGGGGGCACGGAGGGACGAACTCCGTGCCAATGTGGGACTCACCCGGGCGTGAAGCGCCCGGAAATACCCACTAAAACCCCCCGGGGCCGTCCGTTTATATGTGGACATTCTACATTATTCTAGTAAGTTACTAAAATACCATGCCCTTTCCAAAAATAAACCTAACACTAACAAGGTAACAATTTTTTAAGTACGTATATTTAAGATACTTTTGCCAAGTTTCAAGAGTGGTGCTTGTATAAAATGACTGAAATATACGTGATGGTTTCAACACACAGCGGGCGGTTCGGGACGCAAGGGCGATTTTACTATAGAAGAGGTCGCACTCTGCTCGCGTCGACGCGACGTTTTTTGTAGAAACATCGCGCTGGCGTCCCGACCCGGCCGCTGTGTGTTGAAACCATTAAGGAGAACATGTAACTCCACGTGTACAGCGGTCAATTTAAATAATATCAACATATTTTTTTCGATGACATATGTGTATACCAACATATATATTCATATATAAATACGCTCAAGTCATTACTCATTCGATAATACCGGCACATGCTGTTAACGTGACTACCCATGTCACACCACATGTATGAACCACATAAATAGAGTTTATACGAAATAATATTCACGTAAAACACCTAAGGCATTGTTTGTTACCTTTTTTTTTTGTTTTAACACGTTTCGATTGGTGTAGGTTAACCAACATTTCCACCACGTATGGGACAATACATACATACACAACGTAACGTCTCTCTTCCATAAGGGTAGGCAGAAACCACATATTTCCACTTGTGACGATCCTGATACACGTCTTTCGCTTCTTCTACTTCCATAAGCACCTTCATACATGCGCTTCGGTTACGGGTACTTTTGACGGGGGGAAATTCATTTACGCACTACCCTTACCTATTGTATTAGTGAGACCGAAGTCCCCCAATACAATAGGTAAGGGGGCACGGAGGGACGAGCTCCGTGCCAGTGCGGGACTCGCCCGGGCGTGAAGCGCCCGGAAATGCCCACTAAAACCCCCCGGGGCCGTCCACTGCATTTGGGATGGGGGCGACACGGGGTGGCTTTCGCAAGCACCGCGTCGCTCCCTGCAGCACGGGTACTTTTGACCTGACTTTTCTCCGGAACGTCCTCGATGTGGTTCGAACGTTCGCCTAGGACGACCCTTACCAGCATGCTCAGTAACGCTCGCCTTGTAAATTTATTTAATCAATCTTCTTTCATCCATCCTCTCTGCATGTCCAAATCAATCAAGCATCCCTTTCTCTATATTTGTCACTACATCTTCTACCACACAACAATGTTCGTTTATTGCACAATATTCCTTACTTTATCTATCATTCTCATGCCAGATATATTTATTAGACTTCTCATCTCTACTGCATTAATCTTGTTTTCTTTTGGTATGTTATCTTTCTTCTGCTAGACCCAGGACTCATTACCATACATAAGTTTGTGGACTAGCACAACCCGATGCACAGCCAAATGTGCCTTTTTAGACACTATCTGGCTGCACATAAAGTTACGCAGGGCCCCGTTCACTCGATTCCTTAATGCCCTAGTCATGAGACTACACCTATGATGTACGTGGTCATTTTATATTGTGCTAGTTGTCCTACCCGACGTTGCCCTGATTACATTTATGTAAAAAAAGATGTTAAATATAAATTATATAGGCTTTTAAGAAAGGCTGTTAGAATATACAACGGCAACAGATTTGGTAAAACTTAAAGAGTAGAAGCTTACCAAGCGGCAATAAGACAGTGTTCTAGTTATATGCTATTGATTCACCGCCATGTTTTCTTTCAACGACAGTATAGTTTCATTATAGAATTCGATTGGTGGATTCAAACCTACGTCCATTGCATCATTTTTTTTAAAAAGAACGTAACCGGCTCCTCTGTAATAGATCTTTATGATTGACGTGAAGAACAATCAGAAAGGAAAATTGCTATTACAAAAGAAATTCCTTAAATGTTTCCAGTGTTAATAATGTCGTGGCCATAGCAAATGATAAGTCTCGTCGTGCATTTGATATAAGTATGTAAATAATGATCTAGTTTATGTTGCGCACCTTATAACTAATTCCAGAGACAACATTTACACTGTTATACTATGAAACAACTTGATTTTTGTTTCTCTTATAAACTTTGAACATAATCTCACCGGATATAGATCACTTGGCTGAAGAAGGCTATACACTAAGTTGCCATCGAAATTACGAAGTACTATTTTATAAGTTAAACAAACAATGATTGATTTAAACGGCAATCTAATTAAATAACTAAAACAATATTTGATTTTTTTATTAAATAAAATTTACAAGAAAATAAAGCTTTAAAAATAAAAATGTCCACGTTATCCGATAAACGTACGTCACCCGAATGATACCCCTCAATAAAATGAAATATGAGTTCTCGACGACCTAATTGTATGCCACGTTTCGCAGTCACATGCCTGAAGTAACCTTGAGTTTATTTCAATAATTCATATCATATACAAAACCGGAATCGTAACATGACGAGAATCACTTCGGATAGCTTACACGCTTCCTAGGATTTATCGTTTTGGACTTATTATGGATAAGCTTTATAGACTTTTATACAAAATATCTTATATAGAACCTTAACTCGCGTATTTATATTATTTTTGTATGTTTTTATACAGTATAGGTATTAACGATTCGAACACAATCCTTTCTCTTCTGACTGAATACTGTTGATCGGAAGGGCCTCGAAACATTTAGTGAACTTTTGGGGCGATCGACTAAGACGATAAATATATTCCCCTGTTTTTATTTGATTGTTGGCGCAACATGTCTTCTTTTTTCACTCCTTTCTATTTGCTTTAATCTCCGAATTCAGTCTTTCTAATCATATCAAGCTTTTACACAATCCACCCATTTTTTTTTCCTTCCCTTTCCCCTATAATTTTTCACATTAATATCCAATACCGTACAACATCCTCTTCTTCCGTGCGCATCACGTGCCCATACCAGGACTGCACTTTAAGTTCAAATCCGTTGGAAAAAAATGTTAATTATTCCTTGTTTATTTCAGTTACAGTCCCAGCGATGGGTTTACGGCGCGTATCGGTGGTGACCAGCTCAACTTCGCGGCGCATTCGGAAGACGAAGCAGAGTACCCTGCCGGCGGTTACCTCAAGAAGGGGAAGGTCTCGAGGGCAAGTCATGTTGATAATGCCCGTTTCTTCTTTTATCATTCACACAACGAAATTTAATCTTACACTCTGTACACATTTTGTCATCATAATTAATTAATAGTTCTCATCAGGCACTTCCTACATGAAGTATATTTATAAATTTTCAACAAATAAAAAAAGATTATTTTTTCGTAGTAATAAATATCTAAAAATCAGACATTTCAGTGCTTAACCGGCCATATGAATGTGAACATGAAACTACACGTTTATAATCTATTAATTTAACATGGAGCTTCATTGGATCCTGAAATTGCATCATATTTATAAGGAGTATTTACTGCCAGTATTAATTTTCATAACAATTCATACAGATTTTATAAAACAAAAAAATACCATCTATAAATTGTTCGTAAGACAAATATTACAACTCTATGCATGAATAGTCAGTCAACCATCTTTTATTGTCCCGAAGATCCAAACATTTGTATGGAGTTAGCAGAATGAATTAAAATTGGTTAGAAATATCTAGGTTAAGATTTATATTTTTCTAGTCCTGGTATCTGGTATATAAATATATAATACTTCTTATTTACGTCTGCGGGACGACTATCAATTTTTTGTTTTTTATATTTATGAATAAATAGACACTCTGTTTAAAAAAAACAAGTTTATACTTATCGCATTTTCACAATATTAGAGTTATTCAACAATAATTCATTTTTTGGAAAAGTAGATGTAGTTTTTTGAGAAAATAACATACAAATTTTTGGAACTAGAATTCCACAAAAATTTGTTTATGGGTTGTTCAAGTGTTACTTAACCAATATTTACTTTTGATTACTTAAGTTGGTTTTTTTGTAAAAATAATGCCAATGCTTATGTCACCATGAGAGTGGGAGCTGAAAGGTTTGCTTACTATTAAATTAAATCATTTGTATATAACAATTAACGTAATACTTGATTGGACCCTTAGGCCTAGTTTACATTCGCTTCATTTTAGTAGACATAACTTTTAAACCGGGTTTTTGGATTTTTTTTATTTTCAATTGTTTTCCGAACCGGTGGTAGTATTTTGACGTTCATAACCGCGTTATCAAGGCCTAAATTGAATAAAACAAATTCTAATGTAATCGAGTCCTACCTAGACGTTAATATGAAATCAGCACGCATACTTTTATCGTTTTGTACTTTGGCTACAATGTCTTGTTCTCCCTGACCCTTTAGCAAGATCCGATGTCGCATCGAATCATCGAGAAACGTCGACGAGACCGCATGAACAACTGCCTGGCGGATCTATCGCGACTCATACCGCCGGAATATTTGAAAAAAGGCCGCGGCAGGGTTGAAAAAACTGAGATCATTGAGATGGCCATACGACATCTCAAGTACTTACAGGATCGAGTAAACGGTACATAGACATACAATTTTTCTTGTAATTTGCCTGAAACCTATTAATACAAATATATTACGCAGGACTTTTATAATATATATATATTTAAATTTCGTTTAAATAATAATTTGCACTCGAAAGAACCTCTTCAAACCTAATGACCACTGTATACATATTTTACAATTATTGTACAATATTTTCTCGAGTTTTTCATACAGTACTTTAGTAAAATGGCGGCTATTTCGTTAGAGTTATCTAGGGAATTTTTGTGACGTCTTACTATAAGTAAGCTATATTATATAAAACTCATCCAAATTTAGGGACAGATAGAACAAGTTAATAAATACAAACTACTTAATATATCAAACTAGGATTCTGTAAAACTTAAATACGTAGGGTTGCCACTGTACCACTCTAGTTTTTGTTAGCAACAATTTTAGGTGGCTTTGCAAAATTTAGTGTCTATGCCATTACACATAGAGTTTGCATTAGCAAAAACTAGGTTAATGTGTGTTTAGTACAAAACCTCTAAACTCCCACGGATAAAGATGATTTAAATAAAGACCAGCATAATAAACATCTTAGATTTCGGGTATTTATTTATTTTGTAAATAAACCAAACCAAAAATAACCATTATAACGTTTTTCATATTTTGTGTTTAAAATTATTATGTAACTAGTTTTCTTTTTAACTATCATCATTACTCCTTTTTTAATGTTATATTAAAATAAATCTACATGTTTAATTATGACTTTTATCTGAATAATAAAATTCTATATTTGTTTCACATCGCAATTTTTATTCTTCGAAAAATGATTATATATAAAATAGTTTTAAAAATATGTATATAACTTACCTAAAATAATGTAAAAATACTATATCTAGTATATATGTAGAATTTGAAATCGTAGAGATTTTAATATATAGGTACTATGGGCTTCAATAACAACTAACGGAAGTGTCCATTTTAAAAACATTTCGTAATTTGTTAAATGCCATTAATTGTTAATATTCATTTATAATATTTAATTATAACTACTTCCAATGATGTTGTGTTCTTCATAAACTTTAAATATTTTAAGATTAATGACAGAGATATAATAAACATAACAAGCCAAACTGCATTTAAATAAAATGTTTATTTATTACGTATTTTCTGCATAATTTCAGAATATTTGTAGTTCGGAAACCGTGCACTTTATTACGAAAGCAAATAATGTTGACTTTTTCGGTCTAATTTAATTGATATATAAATAGACAAAGGCAAAACAGTTCCAGATATTTTACTACTGAGCTGATCAACCGATTTCCTTTCTTTATTTTGTAAATACTATAAATAAAAAAAATGTTAGAATAATATCGTCACAAGAATTACAATAAACAATCGCGCGCTGACAAAATTTAGTCAAATAATTAGCAAGTGATAGATATCAACGACTGCGAAAGATAGAAAAGCATGTACGCCCGCTTTCTAAAATACGAAAACAGGTAAAAATAATAATTCTACAGTCAAAAAAAAATCATTATGTTTGTCTCTTTCTCTCTCGACGTGACGCTCGTATTTGATACAATAAATCCTGAAAATTTAAATTCAGTTAATTTTAACGGGTTTTCACGCGTTACCTTTGCTTTTTTCTATCCCGACGTTTCGGCTGGGTTTCACCAACCGTGGTCACGGGCTGACTGGCGGTGCGCGGCTTCGCCTGCAGCGTTGAGGGGTATTTTGATGAACTACCCCCGTTTGGTCTTTATATTTATTATAGTCACAAACACACAACACTAACAGTGTCCATCGACGATGCCTGTGACGATAAATCACGAACCTTAAGATTTTCTAGCACCGGATTCCACGCTGAGGAAAGTCTATACCCATCCTCGCGATTGAAATTTGGATGTTTTTTAATTTCAATCGCTTCGCGAGCCATTCTACGATAGTATTGGCGATCAGTGGATAAAACTTTCGGCCGGTGGAATTCGATCCAATGGTTGGTATTGGAGTTGAGCAGATGTTCTGCTATCGCTGACTTCGTTGTTTGGCGATTCTTTACAGCTGCGATATGTTCTTTGACTCTTTGCGCGATAGTGCGCTTAGTCTGCCCGATATAGGAACTACCGCAACTGCAGTCGATTTTGTAGACACCTGGTGTCTGGTACGGGATTACATCCTTCGGCGTGCGAATCAAATTTTCAATTTTGGAGAACGGAACGTATACAGTCTTGACGGAGAATTTTTTTGAAAACTGTTCCAACTTTGTCCGTTACTCCTTTGATATATGGCATGAACGCAGACTGCCTATTGACCTCCGGATGTTTCGTACGGTGTCGACCTAAGCCGTTTCGACTCGCTTTGTACCCGTTTCTTCTTAGGGTCTCCTGAACGTGTGCGAGCTCCGTATTTAAATGTTCAGGGTCACAAAGTTCATAGGCTCGCTTCGTCAAGGATTTTTCAACAGATAGTAGGTGTCGCGGGTGATGGTGCGAGGAAGCGTTCAGGTATCTGTCTGTGTGTGTGGGTTTCCGGTGTACAGTGTGTCCCAGAGAGCCATCCTCTCGTACATTTAACCTGACGTCCAGGAATGCCAGTGAGCGTTCACTCTCCATTTCATAAGTAAAACGGATCTTACTATGAATGGAGTTGAGGTGACCGAGGTATTGTTCTACCTCTCGTTTGGTTCCCCTGATTAGGCAGAATACGTCATCAACATACCTTTTCCAAAATCGGATACTGAACGGCCCTGAGGCCAACGCTTTTTCCTCGAAATATTCCATCCAGATGTTGGCCAGCGCTGGTGCTACAGGACTACCCATAGCTACTCCATCAATCTGAAGGTAATGTTGATGCTGGTATAGGAAATAGTTGGCGTTGGGTAGATTGATGGAGTAGCTATGGGTAGTCCTGTAGCACCAGCGCTGGCCAACATCTGGATGGAATATTTCGAGGAAAAAGCGTTGGCCTCAGGGCCGTTCAGTATCCGATTTTGGAAAAGGTATGTTGATGACGTATTCTGCCTAATCAGGGGAACCAAACGAGAGAGGTAGAACAATACCTCGGTCACCTCAACTCCATTCATAGTAAGATCCGTTTTACTTATGAAATGGAGAGTGAACGCTCACTGGCATTCCTGGACGTCAGGTTAAATGTACGAGAGGATGGCTCTCTGGGACACACTGTACACCGGAAACCCACACACACAGACAGATACCTGAACGCTTCCTCGCACCATCACCCGCGACACCTACTATCTGTTGAAAAATCCTTGACGAAGCGAGCCTATGAACTTTGTGACCCTGAACATTTAAATACGGAGCTCGCACACGTTCAGGAGACCCTAAGAAGAAACGGGTACAAAGCGAGTCGAAACGGCTTAGGTCGACACCGTACGAAACATCCGGAGGTCAATAGGCAGTCTGCGTTCATGCCATATATCAAAGGAGTAACGGACAAAGTTGGAACAGTTTTCAAAAAAATTCTCCGTCAAGACTGTATACGTTCCGTTCTCCAAAATTGAAAATTTGATTCGCACGCCGAAGGATGTAATCCCGTACCAGACACCAGGTGTCTACAAAATCGACTGCAGTTGCGGTAGTTCCTATATCGGGCAGACTAAGCGCACTATCGCGCAAAGAGTCAAAGAACATATCGCAGCTGTAAAGAATCGCCAAACAACGAAGTCAGCGATAGCAGAACATCTGCTCAACTCCAATACCAACCATTGGATCGAATTCCACCGGCCGAAAGTTTTATCCACTGATCGCCAATACTATCGTAGAATGGCTCGCGAAGCGATTGAAATTAAAAAACATCCAAATTTCAATCGCGAGGATGGGTATAGACTTTCCTCAGCGTGGAATCCGGTGCTAGAAAATCTTAAGGTTCGTGATTTATCGTCACAGGCATCGTCGATGGACACTGTTAGTGTTGTGTGTTGTGACTATAATAAATATAAAGACCAAACGGGGGTAGTTCATCAAAATACCCCTCAACGCTGCAGGCGAAGCCGCGCACCGCCAGTCAGCCCGTGACCACGGTTGGTGAAACCCAGCCGAAACGTCGGGATAGAAAAAAGCAAAGGTAACGCGTGAAAACCCGTTAAAATTAACTGAATTTAAATATGGAACGCGAAAATCCTGAAAATTTCATTACTTTATCTCTAACAGTTGACTCGGAATCAATTTTTTAATTAAAAGTACACGAAATTGGCATTTAAATAATTATTTTTTTAAACTGCTTGTAAATGATTCATTAAGAGATCCGAAAGGAGCCTTGTCGAGTTGGTAACATTTAACATTTCTTTTAACTTTTTCCCCAATGATGTTGATAAAGGATTTTGGCTTGACTTTACTGTGGTAAGGTAACGTGAACGTTTATTGAAGCACGCTGATGTAACGGCAGTACAACTAAAATGCCCAATTATTTTTTTTTAATTATGTCCTATTTTGACCCTTCGATGACCAAAAAGTACTAGATCCTTTATTGAAGTGAAAATTCTTTAGCGGCGTTGAGCGCGTTTCGGTAGTGGAAAACTTATAGATTCGCGTTACCAACACTATGACGTCAGCCGTCAACATGTTACAGTATGTCAAGTATAAGATGGCGTTTAAGTGCTGGCGCCTATTGTATGTTTCATTATGAATAAACTATATGAAGTTTTCCATTTGGGCTTTTCACATTTATTATCTATCGTTAGTGAAAAAACACGTATACAATACGCATATAATAATAAGTATAATGCATGAATTAAATATATTTATAATAAAATAACTTTTTTTTTTAAATCAAAAATTTAAAAACAAAATTTCTAAAAGAATTGCCAGGCTTAAGTAACAAATGGGCTGAGGACATAGCTCGTAGAACCGATGGCCGATGGGCCCAACGGGTTTTCGAATGGCTGCCGCGTACCGGGAGTCGCAGTGTGGGTAGGGCCTTACAAGGTGGACTGACAACCTGGCGTAGGTCGTAAAGTCCACTGGATGCAAGTGGCGCATGCCGGCTGTTATGGAGATCATTGGAGGAGATCTATGTTCAGCAGTGGACGTCTTTCAGTTGAATGGATGGGTAGACATAGAAACTTCTTTGCGTGCGAACAAAGTATAATTTTAAGGTCGTGTAACGCGATCAACGTCACGATTTTGTATATAAAAGTAACGTAACGAGTGAGATAGAGACATAAATAATAATCTCGTTATAGTTATTGACTGCAGAATTATTATTTTTTACTCTTTGAGGAAGCGCTTTAGAAAGTGGGCAAACATATTTATCTCTTTCCCGCTGTCTGATATCGAGCCTTTGCTAATAATTCGTCTTACAGATTGAAGCTAAAGATTCACAAAGAAGATTCACATCTGACACATTTAATCATGTACACACAGGCTCTTTTCTCATCATATTTAAAGAATTTTTGTCAGAAACATAATTTTTTTAGTAGCATAAATGCAACGCAAACGTCACATAATATCAAAAACGTCCACGGAACGAAAGTAAAACACTTTTCTGGTTCCAATATAGTTTAAAAATTATCACAAATTAAATCCTACAATTCAGGTCTAATTCCAAAATACAGTAATACCCCGCTTAGCGCGACCCCGTTACGCGCGGTTTCACTATAACGCGAATTTCATTTTTCGCGCTCAAATGCCTCGCATTACGCGAAAGAGTGCGTATAAACATAATGTAAAGGCAATAGATGTATTTTTCCGTAAAAAAATAAGAGTATGTATTGCATAAAGTGTTCTTAGAATTAAAGTGATTGATTAAAATGATTTGTAT
The DNA here is from genome assembly GCA_014132275.2 of Samia ricini. Lineage (NCBI taxonomy): Eukaryota > Metazoa > Arthropoda > Insecta > Lepidoptera > Saturniidae > Samia > Samia ricini. Next base: position 2,831,911 of record AP028170.1, read on the forward strand.
TTTTTTGTATTAAATTTTGACTATGTTTTTAATCATAAACCTCGATATACGCGAATTTCAGTTAACGCGATTTTTTTCGGAACGCATCCCTCGCGTAAAGCGGGGTATTACTGTAAACTGAAAAGTTATAATTCTACAGTGCCTATAGTAATAGTGTTGTCTATTCATGTAACGTTGTATGGTAATTGATTTCGAAACCTTATCTATGTAATTGTTTCCCATAATTATTAGCGACCTATTTTTCAATCTAACATAAAATAATAAAAAAAGAGTTCTCTCCTTCAGTCTTCCTATATCTATCTTCAATTGCAAGGTCATGAGTGTCATCAATCACATACATTTTGTACCAGCGCAATATTGATCAATGCCATACTTAAAAGTGGGAGAGGGAGGAGGCAGGCATATTTATAACTCAGGTAGTCGAGTTATTGGTTGAATAAAGGGGTACCTGACTACTGAAAAATTAACTTCTTAGCTATCTACGGAATAAAATCTATCAGTCTGTTTATCTAATGATTGAAAAATACACTTGTGCAAAAATACTATATGTAATATATACTTTTTCAAAATTGTTATCAGCGTAACTTCTTCTTATGTTCATTTGGGACTATATGGTGTGTCGAAGTTTCTCCGCCGCTGGTATTGAGCGTTTATAAATAGTCTCTTGGTATTCCACCACTCGAGGAGTCTCCTTTCGTGCACAAACTCGTCTATCAACAGTCAGTTTGAGGTAACAAAGATATTTTTTTTTAATCACGCGCTACATTCGCTGATATTTGTCCTAACCGTACCGAAATATCAAGTAAGTCTTGTATTGTATTTACCGATTTATTATAATATTTTAATGGCTACAATTTTACATTATTTGGTACGTAATTTATTGTATACCTAATGTATTTATTGTAAATATAATATGTAAAAAGTTAACAAATTTGCTCAATAGTGTGAGTACCGGACAATTGAAGGATACTAAATGTTTTTGGGAGTTTGTATTCCGGATTATGTTGTTTATACATTTCTTCGTCTTTGTGTTGTGTTATAGTTGTGGAACGTCAGACAGAGGACGAGTTTAGAGCGGGATACCAAGAAGCAGTTGGAGAGGCGGTCAGGTTCCTGGTGGAAGTTCAAGGTTACGGGCAAAACGATGGACTATGTGAGTCGATGTCGTCACACCTACAGAGGCATTGTGAAGTTCTTACCAAAGGTATATCCTTATTATTCCAGTCGATCCAGTAATATATTTATTTGATAGGTACTGTTTTTGTGCGGAAATTAGTTGAAGCGAATCAGCTATCAGGCTCAGTTGGTAGTGCAGTCGGATTCCACATCGATAAACTCAGATTCAGACACACCTATCCAACTCTATAATATTCCTGAGCTTTCGATGGAGGAAAACATCGTGTGGAAACCTTAGCACGGTGGTAGGGCATTTTCTAATAACGCCCGCTTGGGTAGCTACCACTCTCAAGTTTGAAAACCTGGTGCCAAATACCAATTAGGTGTGTTCCGGCAGAGTCACTTGAGAACTGTTATAGCTCTAGGTTTATTGTTTTCGCTCCTGGACCATATCTTAATTTAACGTAAGAGAGGGTGTTCAAAGCAGTCTGAGCCTATACAGTATTAAAAAACAAAAAAGTCTTATTTACATGCTTACACGTTAATACAAGCTAATAATTGGAATTACCCTAAACTTTAGGAGTTGCCTGAGAAACTTTGTAATGAATTCGCTAAAATTTAAAATTCTTGTGGAAACCTTAGTAACTTAAAACTGTACTGAGAAAGGATACTGCGACTTGATTTTTCTTCATATAGGTGTAAGTAGGAAAAATATTTCATGAATTTATTTGGAGAAGCAAAGGTTTTCCTTCGAACCTTATTAGACTTCGTCAGAACTGCAGAAAAATGGCATTCATAGGTTACTATTAAATATTTGATTGCATACGATAATATTTTTGTTTTATTTGGTATCAGTAGTAAGCTAATATTGTCTAAATTCATTTATACTTTAGTGTCAGATCCTACAACATGATTCCAAAGCACACCGATCTACCTGAAAATAAGTTTAAGCACTATCAAGTTATTAGTTCAAGAAAGTTTTAATGTCCAAAGGATGAATCGTTACATCAACGATGGTGATGTCTCTATGCTTCCGCTAAAACCGTAAAAAAACAACAAAGCGAGTTTCTTGCCAGCTCTTCTTGACCGGGTTGTTCTTCGAACCGGTGATAGTTTTTTTTTTTTGCGTTCATATAAGCACTTTATTATTGATTTTGACATTGTGGCTACTGATTTCAGGAGAGTCATTTCCCCGGGAGAAACCTCGATTGCGGACGGGGTTGTCATTAGAGACGACTAGTTCGTCGAGCAGTTCGCACGGGTACTCCATGAAGGCTCCCGTGATAACGCAAACCCCGCTGCCCGCTCCTCCGACTTTCGTCCAAGAAACATACCAAGGGAGACAGCCGGACCCATCATACGCTATGGAATGTGACAGAGGTAATCCACTCTTATTCATTTATCACATACTTACTTTTTTTATACGGTATAGGCTTTGACCACTATCTCACCTGATGTTACGTGGTGATATGGTTCAGGATGGTAAACACATTAAGCCTGGAGATACTGGTTCTCAAGTGATGCTGCCAGAACAAACCTATTAGTATTTGGCGACAGGTTTTCAAACTTGAGGATGATAGCTAACCAAGGGGACATTCTTAGAAGTTGCCCTACTGCCATGTTATGGTTTCCTCACGACGTTCTCCTTCAACGAAAGCTCAGACTGATTTTAGAGTTGGATAGGTGGATTCGAACCCGCGTCCATTGACGCGAATTCCGGCCGCACTATCCACTGCGCCATAATCGCTTCAACTAAATCTATAATCTTCACAAATTGCTGAAACCTTATCACATGAACGTCCACGTGATATTATATGCAACTATAGATGATAGTTAACAAAAAAAATATTGAATATTATTATCGAGATAGGATTAAATAAATCTTTTAAATCTGCTGCGTAATTATTAAAAAAATTAACTGGAATGATGACAGGAATCTATCGTCGTTTGAACAAATAAATCCAAATGTATTGCCTAATCCATTATTTCCGCACGTGTCGATACTTTCCGTAACTTTTTTATTTATTTAGATAAAGCCTGAACAAAATTGCTTGGACTTTGCTTAGTATTTTTGAAATCTATGTTCAAAAACAAACCCAGTGCCAAGTTTACGGATATTAATATTCTTTAAGAACACACGTGTAAAATTCTATAAGATTTCTCTTGATTTCCCTGAGATCCACTAAGCAGATCCTGACTTGGTGACAACGGGACCACGTCGGGAGTGTGCTCCTTTGAATATTTTTTTTTACTAATCGGTCCACGATTGACGGAGAAATCGTATAACAAACGTAGAAAAAAACCATACGGACGAATTGAGAACTCTTTTTTTTTTTAATCGGTAAATATTCAGCCAAAGGGCTCTCTATGAATCGTTCAGTGTTTCTCGAGTTATAAACCAAGTAGTGGACAAAAGTACAGATAAATGAACGCTATAAAGTATTTAGACAATTTCATACAATAACTAGCGGCCCATTAAACAAAACACTCTCAAAAAATCATCAAAATCGATTGAATTCTGTCTGATGATATGAGTTCAGCCGTTTAGGAGAGGTGTTATGTTTAAACAAGACTCATATGTAAGGATATGGAAGGGTGAGGCCCGTAGTATTGCAATTTAAAGTTATGTATGTTTCTCGGCAGAGAGTGAAGTAGTGGTGGATACAGAACCGTTGCCTCTGGACGGGCGACGCAAGTGCGAGCCGACACTCAGAACAGTGAGGAAGAACGACAACGTAGAGGATTACTTACACTCATACAAATTCAAGAACTCCATCGAGAGGCGATTCTCCAGGTCGCAAGATGAGGTCAGTATAACAAGTCATTTTATTGTACACTAGCTGTCTGCTCGCAGCTCCGCCCGCATTTCATGAACTATTCACTCCATAATAATCATCATTCTCCTGCCTTTTCCCAACTCACTTGTGGTCGGCGCAGTATGTTTTCTTCTTCCATACGTCCCTATCAGCCGCCATCTTTTTATTCACTCCTTTTTCTTTCATATCATTTCTTACACACTCCATCCACACTTTCTTTGGCCTTCCTCTACTTTTCCATCCTTCCACATTCATATACATTACTATTTTACCCACATGCGCTTCCTCTCTTCTCATAACATGTCCATACCACGACAAACGAGAACCTTTCAAACTTTTCTACCATTGACGCAACTTTCAAACTCCCTCTAATAATACACTCCATAATAATATAGTTTTTAAATAATCATTGGAAAATAATATTTTGATAATGCTGTCGATTGAAACGGGTTTTTTATGAATAATTTCATAACTTTTAATTTTTTTATGCGGAATCCTAATTATTTTCAAAAAAATAAAGTAGCTTATGTTACGCGGAGTGTCAAACAAAAAAAAAAGTCCTGTCCAAGTCGGTCCAGCCGTTCCGGGGATTTCAAATAGACAGACAAACAGACAAAAATATTTGGTATAGGTATCGTATACCATATGTATTTAGTAGAAAAAAGAAAAAAGGGATTTCAATTTTATATTATATATAACGACAACAAAAATTCTGTTGTCTTCCATTATACATGTATGTTTCGAAACAGTCTATGATTTAATTTTATTTATCAGTATAGACATAGATAATATCGTATAATACGTATGTTATTGTAGCTACAAACAATGCAACATAGAAGAAGAATTCTTAGCGTGGTTTTAGCAAATGGAATAGCGACTAGTCATGTTTTGCGTGTACAATATACTGACAGTCATAACAATAAATCGTAAAGGGGTGACAGGTTATGTTTTGATTGGTTCTGGGCCCGACAGACGGCCGAGCAGACGCCGCAAGGCGCAGCCCCTCCCGCCCACGGCAAGGCGTACACGCACAAACGTCGACGAGCGAACAAACCCATCGCCGCATCCACATCCACGTCCGCATCCACATCGGGATCGACTGAGGATGCGAGAGACACTTCACCACAGGTACATATATATTTTTACAATCACTAAGTATTGCCAGACGAAGGGTTAGTTTATGACGGGTTTTGTGATTGCAATTATTGACGTGAAAACTTCTTTAGAGGAAACACTTATAGATTCGCGTTACCAATACTATGACGTCAGCAGTCTATATGCTACCGTATGTCATTTTATGAAATGGCGCTTGATACTTACGCAGCAATATTTGTATGTAATGTAATGAAATCTCTGATATTAGAGACCTTACTAACCTGAGGTTATTTTTTGTCTCGAGTTTGCCTTGCGAAATTTTGTATGAATCCTTGCGGAAATGGAAAATGTCCTTCCAACGTGGTTAAAACAGTAGTACCCTTGATTTTTAAATCTCGAATATGTCATGTGTTCATTTATCATATATAATTTTTTTTTGCACATAATATTGTTTCAAGGACACGTCGAGCGAATCCCCGCATCATCATCATTTCGAGAAACTACCGCCGCAGACTCAATACGTTCCGGTTTTCGCCTTAAACGCTCTCGGTAAATATGTACCTGTTTTATATAACATATACACACCATATTCTTAAGTTTATAATTACTTGTACTTACTTTGCTTTGTGGGGCCTTCAATTATCACGCAAGCATTCATTATTAAGGCATTAAGCATTCATGTAATGCTTATTTTAAAAAGACATCGATGACGGGCGCTGTGAATATTCGTTTCTTTTTTCCAAAATTATGCCAACATTTACATAATTATGGCGTGCGTAAGGGCTTTGCTTTTGATCAATGGGGGGGGGGAGGGGGGGGAGGGAGATGTCAGGATAGGAATGATCGATATATATATCAATATTCAATAAAATATCGATACATACTTTCGTTATAATATAGATATATTTCACCCGATATATAATAATACATCGAAATAAAATTAAAAATACACTATTTCTACTTTATTTTGATAATGGAAACTCTGAATTTATTTTCTATTCGTTAGTATAATTAAGAACCATAACAAACAAGCGTGTGTACAGAATATAAGTGTCAGAAATGAAACTTCATTCGCAATGTCTAGTTCAAATCTGTAAGACAAATTGTTAGTAAAATAAAGAGTAGAGACCGGAAAGATAATATGTATCGACTATCATGAGGCTAATAAGAGACCTTGAATTCTCTCTCTATCTCTCTCTTGATTAATCTCATCGTGTGGAAAGAAGTTTCACTTCAAAATTCTCTCGGATGAATTAGAATCAACTAACACAGTAAAAAATGTACTCTATATTGTATTGTATATTGTTTCAACTTCGAAAACTATAGCAACTATACTTAGTAATAAGTAAAATCCATATTTTTAAAAAGATTTTCTTTACCTATATCTACTAAATGGAATTTTCAAATAAAAAATTTTTGACGTAGTGTAAATTGGATTTTATGAAACGAAAAAGTGTAACGAAAATAGAGGCAACTATACATGTATTTATAGGGGTTTAGGTTGTGAGAGAAAGGATTGTTAGTTAGGATAGTTTCCTTATCCTTCGTCTGCTCTTTATGAAATGATTCGTAGCGTCCCAACTACCGTTGTATAGTGACCTGTACACGGACTGTGCATACCATGGAGACTAGTCCGGTAGTCCCCATTACATGCTGTTTATTTCATATTGAATTAGCACAAAGTTTCATTTCCAGCGCGTGCGAAGTCACTCTCTTTTTTTTAATCAGTTTATTGAACCAGTTTTAACTGAAGAATTATTATGTTCTCCTCTCAATGATACATACTTTCTTGAGGAAACATGCGCATGACTCTATCTTAGAAAATGGGTGTATTTTTATTTTTTTCTTCGGTCTCTGATACCTTTCCCTTACTGATAACTCGTCTTACAGATTTAAACTGAAAAGTTTCACTTATGACATGTGTCCTTTGTAAAAACGCTCGTAAATGGCTCTTGTAAAATGTAATATTACAATAATAGATAATTATTAAAATTTTAGTTATAGGTTTGGGGGGGGGGGGGGGGGGGGGGGGGGGGGGCAGGGTGGACTTGAGTTGTTTCTTGGGGTGACAACATCTTAGCTACGCGGCTGAACTAATTCCCTGATTTGTGTTTTATTACAGGCTAGTTAAATACAAACTATCTACGATATATCGACATGTTTGTATATGTAGAACATCCCTAGGGAAGAGTCAAAATATCCAATATTCTGCTTACGTAATAGTTAAACGGTATACATACATTAACAGCTGCCATTAATTAACAAAGGAGGAAGAAAAGTACATATTTGGTTTATTTTTCACAGGCAAATATTACGTGCCATTGAGCGTAGAGTACTCGTGCTTGGCTCGGCATCTCGGCCCGTACGACATTCTCGACGCTAGGGCGGTGCACCTCGCCGCGCCGCTACATCCCGTCACTATTCACGTCAACTTCCAACCGTGCCTCAACTATCACGTGAAACGTGAACCGAACGACCGGGAATGGCGAGCGATATAATTATCTCAACAATCGTTTTCACCTCTACAAAAAAGGAACGAGATGTGTTGTTCGTGTCTATGCCGTTCTGTGTCGGTTCGTTCGCTTTGGCGGGAAAAATTGTTTTGAACGAATGAAACCTTTATCGAACGATTTTTTTTCTGTGCTGAACAAATATATTTTACAATAAAAATAGTGATGTGGTAATACTAATAGTCATGTAGCTTAGCTACTTAGTGTAAGGATAGTTTAAAAACTTTAATTATATTTGATAAAAATCGTAAGTGAAACTGAATTTCTACCAATTTTACGACTTATTATCACAATATATCCCAGTGAATTGGAAACTATTTAAGCAAAACGAAATCTTCTTTCTGACTTTCTACAGCTGGTGTAAAGTTAAATTCCTAGACATAATCTGTGTTGGAGTTCTGTATGAAAAGTAGGTAGGTAAGTATAGATATATATTTTTTTATTATAAATTATTATTTCTTAGTGAATATGAGCATTTATATATTGACTCAGTAAAGTGTAGCCTGTAGTTGGCAATTTGATAGATTGTAAATAATATTTATTACGTGTAGTTTTGTTTTACGTGTCGATAATTTTAGTATCATAGTTTTGCAGCTGCGATAACTTTGTAGTGTAACGTATATTAAAACTAAAAACTCTCATGCTACAATTATACATAATTAACTTGTTAAACGAGTGTATTGTTCGATGTTTTAGGATGAAAGACTTTATACTAGGGACAATAAAAAAACTTCTATACATACTTATAAAAGTATATCTAGTGTTGAAAGAATTTATTGAAAAACAATACAATTGTACAATCATAGTGATTATTTGTTATTAGAAGAGAAGATAATTATCGAGATGGTGTTGAAGTGTTATCATTGTTCTTAGCTACGGCTGTGATATGTGAAGGAAGGTGTAATGAATATTATATATTAAACAAGTCGCATGGACTGTTCGTAAGGCGATATGTGCTTTACTTTCCGTAAAATATATAGCCTGATTAGAATGACAGCTGTCAACAAGATTGTGTGCATTTGAGTTTTTTTTCTCCATAAATTGCTTGCAGGTTAAGCATCAATATTTATTGAAGCAGTATTTCATAAGCAGAGATGAATGAAATTCATAAGTATTATATATTGTCGTTTTTTTTTTTGTAGTGACGTTATTGCGTCGTCGTCACAGATAATATTGATCTTGCAAATATATCGCATTGAAATAACTCGTTTCTGTTGTTATTTTTTTACGATTTATAAGTCACATAGATTATATTATCATAACTTTAGTCAGTATGATTCAATACTATGTTCTGCAATAAAATGCATTCTTTCAAATAAGTATGTTATTATATATTTACATCTGTCTTTTTCCAACACTAGTAACATTCGTTTGATAGTTGTCATTTTAATCAAACTATATAAAGTTTTGGAACTGTTGTTATTATGTTAAGTCATTATTTAAAATAGTCATGTACATAAAATATATTATTCCTGAAACAATAATATTGACATTTAAAAGAACGGGTATAAATTGTTTTTTTTATTAGTTTTTAAGGACTTGTTAAACAGTGTCGATGTATAGAAAGTTTTATACATACAAAATATTGTTTCAAGAAAGCTTCAATTAATGATTGATCTTCGCTTGGCTCCTAGTAGGTACTTATATATTACATAGTCACACAAAACTGTGACTTCTTGAATGCGACAACTTAATATCCCGGTGGGCATTGTCTCTTTCTAAAGAATCTTGGTGCGTGCAAAACCAGTGTGGCCAACATTACTCGATTGTTGAAAGCGTTTATTTTATACAGTTTAATAGGTGAATCCAACATACAACATTATTGTAATATTTTTTCATTTTCAAAGCACCTATGTAATAAATTACACTATCTTTTTAATTACTAGTTTATCTAGCTTTGAAATTGTTTAAAAAAATGTTCAATTCATATGTTAATAAAATTGTGCCATATATGCTTGCTGGTAGTATACGTTTAACTCTGTTGTCTTTTCTTATAATATTGTTTCACTACGTAATTAATATTTTACTTTGGGTTATGAGCACGATCACGTTTGTCTAAAAGTCTGATTCGAGTAGGGGAATTTTGCCATAGTATTTTATGATTATGACGTTTATCGTTGGAACTCAGCTGAAATCAATCATCTGAATATTATAGTTAGTAACTTCACAGTTTTGAGAAAGAAGGAATTCTTCGGTGCGGTGTGCAAGTCCGTCTAATACGGACAAGGGATAAAGACTGAGGTTTTATTTTTCTAATGTTTCATTATTATTCTCTTATGTTAATTTTTTGGTTCTATAATACTTGTTGACACTTGTACGGGATCACCCATAAATTACGTCACACGAATTTAATGATTTTTTCGCCTGTCGTGCTTGTCACATTTGTAAAACTCCCCTTTCTCTAATGTAATCCCACATATTTTGCAGTTTTACATATAGAAAGGATTATACGAAATTAACAGCAGCTCGAATTAGTTTTGTTTTCATTGAAAATATTTTTAAATTTAAAATTCACAAAATAAAAACTAAACGAAATGAAAGTTATGTGGTCTTACGCGACACCAAAATCCTTTTTTTTTGCTTCCGAGGGTTATAACATTTATCAACGTTTCAGTTATATGAATACTTACCTATAGATTAAATGTGACGTCACGAAACTTAAGATTCGTTTTACGTAATTTATGAATGGCTATTTTATAAATATATTCCGTTTGTGATTTTTAAAAAACCTTTCCATTGTTTAGACGTTTTTTTTTTCCTTCAATGGAGCGTTGGTAGTTCAGAGTGCACAAGTGAAAATTATACGTAATATAATTTGTTATACTATTATTGTTAACCGAATTACAAATTGTCAAATTCTAAGTAATTTTAATATATCGAGTAATTTTTTTACATACCTGTTAAAATTATCTGTTGTAAATAAAAATGTTTATTTCTTTAAGATGATATGTAAAATAATATGTTTTATAGGAAATCTGTGTATCATTTCATTCGGTTACCTCGGACGGGAGAAAAATAAAACCCAAATTTGGGGGATCGGGAAGGATGTAAAATAAAGGGTAAAATTATTTTTTTTTAAACAAAAGATTTTTCTTTATTTATTTAATATTTATATCATAACATCTTTCTTTTTTATTATTTATTCTATATTATTATTTTAAATTTTACATGCTTAGTTAAAAACATTTAAGAAAATAATAATATATAAACACATGTGGGTAATAATAATATACAAACTTTACCTACCATATAAATTTACGTTTATCCACTTATCGCGTATCGTATGTTGTAAAGAGAAAGTTATTTAAATAATTTATTTGCAAAATATTCTATTGCTATGAATAACATGATGATGGCAAATGACCGAACGGAAAATGGAAGGTGGGGTGCTATGACGAAGATTCAAAATATAAGACTATATGGCAAACGACAGTGCGAACTTTTATGTTCAACAAAAATAATTATTAATACAGTAATACCCCCCCGCTCAGCGCGACCCCGTTACGCGCGGTTTCACTATAACGCGAATGTCAAATTTCGCGCTCAAACGCCTCGCATTACGCGAAAGAGTGCGTATGAACATAACGTAAAGACAATAGATGTATTCTTCCGTAAAAAATAAGAGTATGTATCGCATAAAGTGTTCTTAGAATTAAAGTCATTGATTAAAATGATTTGGCATTTTTTTGTATTAAATTTTGACTATGTTTAATCATAAACCTCGATATACGCGATTTTCAGTTAACGCGATTTTTTTCGGAACGTATCCCTCGCGTAAAGCGGGGTATTATGCATTTACTTAAACATACGAAATATTTACATACTATACCCTACTTGGGATGTTAATTGAGAGAATTAAATATTATAGCATAACACAAATAATTGCACAGTGTATGTATGTAGGGTGGATAGTAGTCAATGAATCGACGACAGATTTTTTTTTCACCAATGACTTCTCAAGATTTCATAAACCAACATAATTGACATAAATATTCATTACAAATGAAGCTCATCTTTAATTTATAGTTTGAATCGTAAATAATATTACTTATACAATCCATTGCTAATCTCGTTAGTTGCCATATTTTAAATCGTCCAATTAATGCAGCATTCTACTTATAAACCATTGAAAACAACTAATTTTAATTAGTTTTTTTTTTTTCAAAGTAGATGTATGTATAGTAGTGATTAAGAAAATAAACTATAAATGTAATTTTCATTAGTTTTAAGTTTTAATGTCGTATCACAAAGACAAAGCCAAATGGTGAAAAAAAAAAATAAGTTAAATAATTCACAAAAATAGCAGAACATTCATTATTACACAGCATTAAATTTCATACGTTAATTTCAATTAAAATTGTAACGTTAGAAAGACAAACAAAATCACAAATATATATATATATATATTGCATCGATTCATATTTTCCCCTCGAGTATATTATAATATAAGAAATTATAATATCCTATATTGATGAAAATAAAACTGGTATCATTTTTTTTTTCTCATAATTATGTTTATAGACTATAATAATAAAACCTTGTAGGCGAATTATTGCAACAAATTTATACTATTTCTATATAATAATCGGTTATTATGCGTATACATGCAGATTGCGGTTAAGTAGTTCGTATGCGAATGCCCGTGAACGTGATTGGTTATTTTTACAATCTATTATATATATCGTCCAAATGTTAGTTCAAAAAACAATGTGAAGGTAATTATTAGTGGCGAATTATTCATCGGACATTTATATAAAAAAATACTGTTCAATGGGCGATCGTTTTGAAATAAAAAAAAAAAAATAATGTAGAAAAATCCCACGCAAACTCCTCTGACCTATTTCCATAAACTCAAAAACGTCCAAATTCCTTAGTCAATGAATTTCAAAGTTGTAGATTATATTGAGCGTCGTTTAGAAACGAACAAATCCCCGGGAGACGCGTAGTTTGACTACGTTTTTAATAAAAACCTACGTACGATATATATTATTACGATTAGTACTACACCATTTCTATGCTGGTAAACTTTCAAAAAGGTAAGAAAAAAAAAATTACATTATTATTACTAAGAATAATGAAAGTTTTAATATAATAGTAATACGGATCGAGTCAAATAATCGACAGGCAGATCGGAGGAGAGAGTTAGTAAATCGAAATCAAGAAGATTCATTAAAAAAGTTAGGTTAGGTATCGTTTGGGTCCTTAGAGAGCGTAATAATTTGGAGGTTATTCTTTTTAAACAAACAATGTATTAAAAAAAAACTATAAAATTGTAATTTTTGAGTATAACATAATTTATATAACTAAATACGATGCAAAATTCACTATAGAAAATCCAAAAAAGAAATGGGATATGCGACTACTTCTAATAACGTTCAGACATTTTGTTTTTTCTATGTACGGGTTGCGGATAATCAATGGCGGTTGTAATTAGCCCTTTTTTCTTGGAAAAAAAGTTTTTTCGAAGACAGATTATTATTATTATTTTTTAAAAATACGTTAATAACTAAAAATATCTAGGCGGAAACATTTCTATATAAATAATGTATAAAAGGTGTTTTGTTTTTTTTTTTTTTCGTTTAAACACGTAATGATATGAGAGCGTAGGAAATGATGTCTCCGAATAGCAAGAGAGACGACTGTGAATATATAATTAATTTTCTATAACAAACAGAATATTTTGCAAGTGCCCGCCTGCCTGTCTGTCTGTCCGTCTGGCTCTACCCATAGACAGAATATCTTATAGATCCACTGGGTCCGTATTTTAGTCCGGGGTTAATCACAACATATTTATACTTCGTTGTTAGCAAATACAAAATAGTACCATGACCTAATAATTAAAGTTCACAGATTAATAATAATAATAAAACTGCTAGAGTATATATATACAGAAAACACTAGTAGTGATGGGCCGAGTGTTCATCAACTTATCGGTAATATTATCTAAATCAAAAATTAAACGTAAATATTGCAAGTTCGTGTAAATTATATTATATCGTATTACAGTACTTCATCAGTCACGGATTTAATAAAACAAAACGTTAAGTAAAAAAAAAGTAGAACATATATCTCTTTTAGGGTCGATACTATGGAAATAATGTAAGTTGCATTAAACATTATTCGTTCAAATTTATTCATAACTTTATTTCTCCAAATAAATAAAAACAAAATTGTCTACAAATCATGTTTTCTAAGTTTTCTGACGAAAAAAAAAATCATTTGAAATATACTATATAGTCTCCAAGAACCTTTAAAATACAATTTAAAACCCCCTTTATTTACAGACAGTAAGTCATTGAGTGAACATTTACTTTTTGACTAAATAATCGTACAGCTTCGAAATTTAAAGCATGAATAAAAAAATAAAAAAAAAAAAACAACAAATCACAAGACTGAAGAAGTAAGGACTTACGATAATAGTGTTACCTGTGAAGTGAGCTGCAAATGACGAACATACTGAACACAATCCACAGAGAATTATATCACACGTACGAACATCATCGACCCGTAGACAAACGTGTCGTTCGTTGTAACCTCAAAATTATAATTTACTTTTTGCACTTAAAGCGAAGAACCTCCATTATACTATATAACCCTTGTTTACCGAGGTAAATTAAACCGCTAAAAAATAATAAATAACGTTACGTTTAATAAAATAATTCAATCAATCAATCGATTATCTCTTACAATGAACGACACGCAGCCGAAACAATCTAGGACGTTCGAATGCACTTCAGGCGTCGTACGTGTAAGAACACAGCTGCCTAAATTAACTTGCCTTGTGATGTGTTACATTAAAAAAAAACCAGTCTTATTATAAGACTTGTTTTCGACCTTTAAAAATGTGTGTTATTTTTATTATAGTATATTTAATTAAACATGACTTAAATACACGTTACAAAGTTCTAAAAGACTAACGGTACACCTAATATATATATATATAGATAATTTTTTAAATATACTTGTCGCCCTCGGACCTGCCCCTATATGTACACATTACCACAAAAAGAAAAAGAAAAACAAATAAAAACAACTATAATTTACTTATAAATTATGCGTACAAAAACTTCCAATCTCACTTTCTATATATAAAACGACAAATAAATATACATATAAGACATATATAGTATACCTCATTCGAATACATATATAAATCTCTTTACCATTATTATACAAAGTACGTATTACTTACCGAACCGTATTATTTTAATCTAATCTTACTTCTTTCTCTATATAATACAATATTTACAGAGGCGAATAAAAACAATTTGTACTTGGTAAGTGAAAAAAAAACAGTAAAATTAATTTTAATAGTAGTAGTAGTAAATCGAAGACAATCTTAATTAAATCAAGGAGGGGATATATAAAACACGTGCCAAACAACTCTATACATCAAACGTCCTGTCGCCGCCAGCGCCGCGGTGAGACTGAGATTTAAATATATACGTCCTATTTATAGACACGTAGAGGAGCACCGCCTCTACCTGTCGCACCGTCTCGCTCCCCCGCCGCCATCTGTCGGGAAACAACCAGTCGGTCGTAAAAAAAAAAAAAAAAACTACACGGGCCCACAATTATAATATTTATCCTTTATTATTCACGCTGGCATTGTTTTACAATTATAATACACTAGCTGGTGCCCGCGGCTCCGCCCCGCGTTTCATATGTTCTGTGCATATGACGTTTCATTTATAGCTAATTTAAAAAAACAAATGAACGAATAAAAGTAAGAGTGTTTTGTTTTTATTAGCGGGAAAAATGTATATAAGCGTAAATTGAAGGGGGAAATGTGCAAAAGAGTAAATGGGAAAAAAATGAGAGAGGATCCGTGGAATAGAAAAAGTACCTGTTTACGAAAAATACTGCGTTGAAAGATATTTTAAGGTATTAGTCCTATCCCGATATGTTCAGTAGTTCTGAGGTGATGGTGCGTCAAAGGAATAATAAACAAACAAATTGAGAAAACATGGCAAAGGGCTCATAGAATTTGAAAAATATATAGCCTATAACCATCTAGGATTAATTCCGCGTCGAATGGTTGCAGTTTCACGCTGATCGGTCCAGTAGTTTTCGAGTTTACCTCCGACAAAGAAAACAAACTTTTTTATATATATATATATATATATATATATATATATATATATATATATATATATATATATAAAGTAGATAGATAATAATACAGCATAAAGAAATAAAGACGAAAATGTACCTAATGCAATATTAGTAAATCAACCTAAACTCAAAAACCTAAACAAAAAAAACTTCAAATCTATACAACAATTTACAATATACAGTAGGTAGGTAGTGTAACTCTTTTGTGTTATAGTTTTCATTACATGGAGATAGAACAAACAAAAGAAAGGAAACAAAAAAAAAAAAAGAACATCAAATATTTAATAATGCTTATAATATTAAATTGTTTTTTATTAATTTCTACTATTACCAGTAATTATAGTCATAGTTTGTTTATAGTTTTTCGCTATGTCATTTGATTACTTTGTATTCAATCTTAATATATGTATATTGATGGGTAAATACTAAAATAATATAGAATGGCTGTTGCGTTATAAAGACACTATCAATGTATAGAATTTAATAACTGGAACTGATTTCTACGTTATAGGTAGTCTTTCGATATAACGAAAGACGTAATAAAGAGTTAAATCAGTATTAACTAATATAAAAAAAGTTATTGCACAAAATTTTCTTTATTTCTACAGACAGCTCTCTACGTCTGCATTTACGTTTTTTTTTCTTCAAACTACCGTCAACGTTATAAATAAGCGTTTGTCGTCGGGATCGGAAAGTTATGATCGTCGAGAACGGTCCCTTGAACTGAAGTTCTAGAAGAATCTTTAGTTCTGCCCTGTAATGGAAAGTGGGAGGGTTCTTCTCTATTCTCCTCGGCCTGCTAGAGTGGAAATCACGTTATTATTATTATGATTATTAGTGGGTCGTCGGGATCGGAAAGTTATGATCGTCGAGAACGGTCCCTTGAACTGAAGTTCTAGAAGAATCTTTAGTTCTGCCCTGTAATGGAAAGTGGGAGGGTTCTTCTCTATTCTCCTCGGCCTGCTAGAGTGGAAATCACGTTATTATTATTATGATTATTAGTGGGTAGGTAGTTAAGGTCGTGATTTCCCATACCGGTGTCGTCGGTGGGCGGCGGTCTCGCTTCGTCGTCGTCGGGCAGCGCGAGGCCGAATTCCCTACGCAGTCGCGAGCTCAAGTTTTCGCGCTGCCGTTCGGACGCAGTCGGTTGTGCGTCAAACACACCTATGTGCAAACAAAGAAAAAAAAAACACCCCGTTTGCATTGTTTTTTTACCAAACATTATTGTTTTATTACCAATTACGTAGCGGCTATTTCACATTTAAAAATCTAGGCAGCCACGGGGACTGCTGTCGACAGAAGGGTAACCTCAAAACTTTGGAAAAAAACTGTTCTTTTAATGGTTATTAGCGCTCCGAGCAATAATCGTGTTCATTTTCATACAGTTACTTCATAATCAGAAGCGAAAATTAATTTTATTATTTAACTCAGCACTTAAACGTCATCTTATACTTGACATAATGTAGCATGTTGACGGCTGACGTCATGCCATTATTAACGCGAATCTATAAGTTATCGCTCAACGCTGCTAAAGTAATTTACACTTCAAAATTGTGAACATTTGAACAATGCACATTTTAATTCAAAAATTAAAAGCTCGTTAATGAAAATCTGATTAATGATCTACGATTGGATACGTAAATCGGGTCGGTGTGAATACAATCGAGAATATCGATAAAAAATTAATCGAACCGAGCATCCCTAACGGTGTGTTCGGTTCATACAATGTGGTTGAGCTTACTCTGCTAAGATTCTAGACTCTTAGCATTTTACCATCACGGGCAATGAGTTTAGTCACTTAACATTAGGTGAGTTTATAGTCAAATTAAACCTATACAGAATAAAAATCAAAATTTGTTTGAATTAATGATAGATCGCGTGCACCTTACAACGTGATCAGAACAAGACACAATTTTAAATAAATAAATTCAAACACAAACTAAGCGATAAACAAAGTGATTAAAGACAAATAGGTAATTCAATTCATTCAGTCTTGTTTGATAGACATTTAATAAAAATTTAACCAGACTCACGATATTTTATTAATTATGAAATCCCTTATAACTTATTCAGATGAGGTGTTTAAGGGGGGGAGGGGGTCGAGTCAAATCTCATCTAATTTTACGTTGGAGAGGGGGGGGGGTCTCGACAAATATAACGCAATTTTTTTTCTGATTGAAAAACAAAAAAAATATTACACTATTTAGGTCCATTTAATCCAGATTGTACATGCTTAAGATTTAATCGTAAGCGTAATCGTAATACAATTAAGATCATTTACTAATTCTTTCAAAAGAAAATAATTTCATTCATACTTCAACGTTATACATTTACTGACTGTCTAACCACCATATTTGTTTTATACCAAATAGCAGAAAATAAAAATAAAACACCTCACGTAATTTACGGACGCCCCCTATCTTCATGTGTTCTTATATCCAACTACTTTTGAAAATAAAAATATGGATGCATCTATAAATATTATATAATAAAAGATATTAACTCCTTGAGTACCTTCTCGGCGTTTACGCCAGCTTTCTATGGTTTCATTTTTATAGGTACTCGACACATTAAAATTGATATCTATTACCCCAATAACTACAGTAATACCCCACTTAGCGCGACCCCCGTTACGCGCGGTTTCACTATAACGCGACTTTCAAATTTCGCGCTCAAACGCCTCGCATTACGCGAAAGAGTGCGTATAAACATAATGTAAAAAATAAGAGTATGTATCGCATAAAGTGTTCTTAGAATTAAAGTGATTGATTAAAATGATTTGTATTTTTTTGTATTAAATTTTGACTATGTTCAATCATAAACCTCGATATACGCGAATTCCAGTTAACGCGATTTTCTTCGGAACGTATCCCTCGCGTAAAGCGGGGTATTACTGTAGCTCAATTTAATCTGAATTTACGGTACAGTGTAGCCCGTCCTTTGTTTTCGCGCCGCTGTCAGCCGAACGCGCGACTCGATCAACGAGAGCGTACGAGTTGAGTAGGTATTCTTTTTTTAATCACAGTAGTTACGATTTAAGCATTCTATTGTTAAATTTTTATTACACTTATAATTATACTCTCGGCAATATTGATTACTAGTCTTAACTAGTCGTAAATAAAAGCACGAAGCAAATTTTTTTTTTCTTTATACAATAACAATCCAACGCGTTTACGTAAGAAACTCACATTTTGTAAAATCTCACGTGAGATTGGTGGTTGGGGGAGGGAGGGGCAGAAAATTAAAAAAACACCTCACGTAATTTACGGACGCCCCCTATCATCATATGTTCTTATATCTAACTATTTTTGAAAATAAAAATATGGATGCATCTATAAAAATGACATAATAAGAGATATTAACCCCCCGAGCACCTTCCCGGCGTTTACGCCAGCTTTGCATTGTTTCCCTATTGTATCATTTTTATAGGTACACGACACATTAAAATTGATATCTATTACCCAAATACTACTAATAAATTAAACGAGAATTTGTGAATTAACAATAAAAACTCGTGTTTATATTATACACGTTCCCGCGTGAGTACCGCCGAGCACGGGCCGTCTAAAAATAGACGGAATTTATCACACACGAAGAGTTTCGTCCGCCGAAACGATTTGCCAAACGATTATACGCTTTAATGCGTTTGACGTGAGATTAATTGATTCAATAAACAACAAAAAAAAAAGTATCCACGATAATAATACTATTTCAGGTTTTAACGTATGTGTATTTAAATATATATACATACATACATATGCTCACGCCTGTTGTTGCGGTTACAAATATCGCGAAATTGAAATGTAGGTAGGCGGGCATATACAACGGCTGGTGCGGGTTACGATAACCGCTCGCGTGCGCCGTCCAAAGACCACTGGCATGCGTCGCTTACATTCTCCTCCCTAGTGCTGGAACAGCACTCATCACCCATAGCGATACGTGCGACGCGTGTTGCGTTCCGTCGCAATAGTCCAGCTTTAGTTTTCACATCGACAACTCGAATCCGGCCGTCTTTTCCGGCTTGTACTGCCTGTACCAAACCTTTTGGCCATACATTCCTGGGTGAACTAGGATCGACAATGAGTACAAGATCTCCCACTTGCAAGGGTCTATGCTCCGCTTGCCACTTTTTCCTAGGGCGCATGTCTGGGAGAACTTCTCGGATCCAACGCTTCCAATACATATCGGCTAGTGCTTGCGATATACGCCATTGTTTTTTTAAACACATCTCTGAGTCACTGAATGAACCTAGAGTAGGCAGGTTTGAGGATGTGCCTATCAAAAAATGATTTGGAGTCAGTGTTTCATTGGTGTTTGGTTCTACAGTGACGTGGGTAAGCGGACGGCTATTCACCATATGTTCAACTTCAGCCAGTAATGTGATCAGAGTTTCATCTCGTGGCGCTCGTTCTCTTAATATAACTTTGAGTGAACATTTTATACTTCTTATCAATCGTTCCCAAGCTCCTCCCCAGTGAGGACTTGCAGGTGGTATAAAAATCCATGTTGTAGATAAGCTATACGCCGTAATTCCCTCTTTAAGTTTCAGTTCGTCCAATTCCAGGACACATTTCTTTAACTCGGTGTCGGCTCCTCTCAGGTTTGTACCGTTGTCAGAGTAAAGATATCGTGGCCAACCTCGTCTAGCTGCCATTCGTCGAAGAGCCATTATAAGTGCATCCGTGGTCAGTTCGTTCACTATCTCAATGTGAATAGCTCTTATTGTAAGACAGGTAAAAAATAACACCATATCTTTTTTCTCTATGGCGACAAACAGTTACTTCTAGGGGGCCAAATAAGTCCACTCCGGTGCAAGTGAAAGGCCGCTGGTGGTGAGTAAGTCGAGCTTCAGGTAAATCACCCATTCTAGGTGGATATGGCTGGGCTTTTTTTATTCGACATAGCATACATTTTGAACTAATATACTTTACCGTCGGCCTCAGTCGAATAATCCAGTACTTTTGTTTTATTTCGTTTACTACCATTTCCTGATTGCCGTGACAAGCTTTCATGTGATAAAATTTCACGATCAGGTGAGTGACATGGCAACCCCCGTCGAGTATTACAGGCCGTTTCAAATTCGTAGATATTTCAGGTGCAGCATCAATACGGCCCCCCAATCGTATAATACCATAGTCATCAAGTACCGGCGTTAAATTAAATAATTTACTTTTCTTGTCTATACTTTTATTATGTTGCAGGTTGTGCAGGTCATCTGGAAATGTTTTCATCTGGGAGTACTTTAACAATATTTTTTCAGCGCGTTCCATCATCGCGCCATCTACACAACCATTAAGTTTTTTACATTTATCAATGAAGTATAGCACCATACACATAGTTTTCAACAGTCGGAGCCAAGAAGAAAATCTTTCAGGTTCAGGGACAGCAGGTAAGTATCTAGTTATATTGTGAATAATATTTATGCATTCTAGGTCCACATAATTGCCATCTGGTTGCTGTATGTCTAGCTCTCTAGGCCACGATTGGTCATCATTATATAAAAATAACGGCCCATATAACCACTCATCTTTTAATGTTTTTATTCACAGAATTCTCGTGTGGCGATGTCGGCTACATTCATTTTCGTAGGTATGTATCTCCATTCATCAACTTTCGTTAATTCATCTAATTCACCAAGCCGGTGAGCGATGTAGGCTTTATAATTCCGTGCATTATTGCGTATCCAGTACAATACTGTTGATGAGTCACACCAAAAATATTTTCTCTCGGCTTTCATTCTATGCTCACTACTTATAACATTAGCTAATCTTCCCGCCATCACGGCAGCTTGTAGTTCCAAGCGCGGCATAGATACGTATTTAACAGGTGCGACTCGACATTTACTAGAGATAAAGGCAACTCGTATAGTATTTTCACGATCGGTCCAACGCCAGTACGCAACGGCGCACATAGCTTGCGTCGATGCATCACAAAATACATGTAACTGTAGGTTCGTATAGCGTTCTCCGTACGGCGACGGCCGCGGCGCTGAATTACTCGGTGCATGCGCACTGTAATCGTGTGTCTCGCTCATTCGAATGTTATCTGAACAGCTGATATTTCTAGTTGCAGCCGCATAGTGCCGGGGTAAGCGCATGTGGTTGAGATTTTTTATTGCGCTCAGCCAGCGTAACCACTTTAGATATATTTTTTCAGGTATTACGTCATCCCAAGTGATTCCAGCTCGCCACGTATCTTGTAAAATTATTTTTCCTGTAATAGTGATAGGTGATAAAAATCCATTTATATCGAAAACGGACATCAAGATGCGAAGCATTTCTCGTTTGGTAGGCTTATTCTGTCCGGTTAATATTGTCGTATGAATTCGTTTAAAGGATGTATCGAACGCTAAGTGATCGTCTGTCGGAAACCAAATCAAGCCTAGAGTGCGTTCTCCTTCATACTGTTCTCCACTCTTGAATGACACAGATGTCGAATTTAAACTTTCGCCGGGTAAATCTCGCAATATCGATTGAATATTTGAAGTCCAATTTCTCATTTCGAAACCGCCTTGTTTATGAATGTATGTTATATCGTTAACAAGTTCTATTGCAGTCGCTTCATCTTCTAAACTGTCAATATAATCATCCATGTAATGTTGGTCGTGTATAGCTCGTACTGCGGATGGCATCGATGATTCAAATTTATCGGCATTTTTATTTTTTATGAATTGTGAAATAAAAGGTGAACAATTTGCTCCAAAAATCAAGCTATTCATGACCCAGGATTTTACAGGTACTGCAGGCGAATCTCTCCAAAGGAAACGAAATGCATCTCGATCTTCTTTTAATATTTTTATTCGCAGGAACATGTCTCGAATATCACCAGTCACGGCTATTCTGTTTTCCCGGAATCTTAACATTATTCCATAGAGTGAGGTAAGAAGATCGGGACCCTTCAGGATATAATCATTTAAACACAAGCCGTCATTTCTAGTAGCAGCGTCAAATACAAGTCGTAACTTTTGTTTGTTGGGGTTATCAACGCCAAAATGTGGTAGGTACCAAATTCTTTCAGGGTTTTTTGTTTCAGTTAACTCTGATGCATATTCATTGATGAGAAGGTGATCGATTCGTTCTTTATATCGTTTAGCAAAATTCGGATTTGATTTCATCTTCTTCTCGATACTTCTAAACCTCGATAAAGCGTTATCGTACGAGTCAGGCATTGTACTAGTTGTGTCTTTCCATGGAATACCCACGTACCAGCTTCCGTTTTTTAATATGGCAGTACGTTCTAGATGTTCATATGCTCGAACATCTTCTACATTTTGTCTGGGTTTGCCCGAAACTCCTAAAGTCTCAATCGCGAACATCTGCCGCATCTCATCTTGTATCTCTCGCATTATACGCTCAGATTCGGTATTTTGTTCTTCGTTTAATAACAACGTATGTTTCATTTCATCATTAGTCACCGTTGAAATACGTGTGCGTCCGTGCATACACCATCCTAATGGAGTGCGAGTGAAGAAAGGTTCGGTACTTTTAGTTTTAATTATTTGTAACGGTAACATTAGATCATAATTATCTTGCCCTATTAACAGTTCCGGTTTACATTGTCCATTACAAATCACATTTTTTTATTTCAGGTTTCATCAGTTCATAATTATTTAAATTTATATCAGCGTAATTTTGTTCGGGTAAGTTTAAGTTTTTTACACTACGCGCACGAATCGTAAACTTAGTTCCTTCATCATTAGATAAATTTAAATTAAGTATTTCAGTCTGACATAATAACGCACTATTGTTCCATGCACCGCACACACGCATAGATTGTTTATTACCGTGCAAACCGGTTTTCAAAGCGAGCGCCTCGCTTATCAATGTCACAGTGGAGCCGTCATCGAGTAACGCAAAACACCGGAATGTACCTTTAGGTCCGTGTAAGTATATAGGCACAGTTTTTAACAGGATTTTATTGTTATTCACTGTAACGTGATTTATGGTCTCCACCGAAGATTCAGTGTCTATTTGAGTAGTATCGTTAATATTCACGTTATTACACGGCACAGATTTTACAGTGAAATGCAACAAACGGTGATGCGGTAATCCACAGTCGTTAACGTCACACACGGGAGCGGGACAGCTGTTATGTTTATGTTTTGACTTTAAACACTTGTAACATAACCCGTTACGTTTCACATATGTCCAGCGGTTTTTGCGCATAGATTTTTTAAACTTGTTACACTCTTGTAAGGAATGTTTTGAAATATGACAGTATTTACAACAAGTGTCACTGTTATTATTTTCACTATGTTCATTATTTAGTAATAAAATACGATTTGTTTTACGATTGTCATTATAACTTTGTTTACTAAAACTTTGCACTTGAAATAAGTTCACAGATGTTTTTGTTATTTTCACAGCTTCCTCACTAAGAAACTCGGATAAAATCACAAGTTTAGGTTTATTTCTGTCGTTAATAAATGGATAAGAATAATCCGTCCATTTACAGATCAGTACCGTCGGTAATTTGGAAAGAATGACAGACACAATATTCATTCCTTTCAAATAATCTTCATATCCGATGGCAGTCACTGCTGCGACACACAATTTCTAACTTTCACTGAGAAAGGAATAATATCTTTAAAATACTCTTGTGCCATCGGACGTAGTTTAGTAATATCCTGCATTATCCTGGTAATTATAATGTCAGGATTTCCAAACTGAAGTTCCAGGGTTGACATCACAACATCGGGAGAAGTAGCTCCGATAAGTAATGCCGTCACAGCTTCTTTAGCTGGCCCTTGAAGGCTCCTCCTCAGTCGCCATAGGTTTTCTTTATCACTGAAATTGCAGACTTGAGAGGATTCTTCATAGGCTTGCTTGAATTGTAGCCACTCAAGCGGATCACCAGAATACAATGGTAAGTCCCTTGGTGTACACAAACGACTGAGCATTTTATCATTGGAGTTATTCACTCCAGCAGCAGCTAGGTCTTTCAGTGCACTCGCCAGGGCGTGCACGGTTTCATCAGTACCACCAGAAGTCGGTAGTGGGCGTGCTTCGAGTGCAATTTTAGTTGCAAGCGGTTGTGGGCCGGTAGCCCCCAAATGGTGCAGGTTCGATTCCTGCGGTGCCGGACCCAATACGTCATAGTTGATACCATGATCAGTGACGCATTGAGTTTTCACCTCTTGCTGATTACTATAAAGCCACGTCTCCACTGCACGATCCTTATATTCACTTGATGTTTTTTTTGATGAAGTTGTGCTACTACCCGCTGATGACTCCAGTTCAGCGAGATCAGCTTCGAGTTTTTTATCGATTAGCTCCATTCTAATGCGAGCTTTAGCTTCAGCAGCTTCAGCCTCTAATCTTTTTTCTTCTTCGCCAAAGTCGAAGAGCAAACCGATGACTTTTTTGTAGACATTATAACATTTGTTTCTACAGAAGGTCCAGGTTGGTTTTTATCTAACATTGTCCTGGCATCTTGTGTTCCTGTATCGTCTTTGTCTACCTTATGTTGTTCGACGTTCTGACTTTCATCTCGAACATGGTGAGCGTCTTTTTTTCTCTTCCACCTTCTTTTGCATTTCTTTTTTCGCGATGTTTCGCGTATTTACCATTTTAGGCGGCGTATGATACATACAAATATATATGTAAATCCGGCTCGAAGACCAATTTATGTTGCGGTTACAAATATCGCGAAATTGAAATGTAGGTAGGCGGGCATATACAACGGCTGGTGCGGGTTACGATAACCGCTCGCGTGCGCCGTCCAAAGACCACTGGCATGCGTCGCTTACACCTGTTATCCCCGAAGGGTTAGGCAGAGGTGAAGTAGCGAACTACACCACCCACATTTCGCCGAGCTCAGTTCCGTCCCAGATGTGACAGGGGGCGAGCCTGTCACCATATCGGGCACAAATTCCAAACTCCGGGACGATACTGAGTAGAAAAAACCCAATATCACTTGACCCGACCCGGGGATCGAACCCGAGACCTCAGAACGGCAGTCGATGTAATAAAACTGCGCTACCGAGGCATAATGATAGTATGAATAAATTAGTTTTGAATTATTAATGCGCACCGCGTCTTGTTTACTCTCACGAGTTGTCAAGGTCACCCGTTTCGTTTCGCGGCGAACGCTAAATGCGTTGCAAACTGTTATTACGTTTTTCTTTTATACTCAAAACAAGTGTTTTTAATTATTGTTTATCCATTACGCTTGCATTTATTTACACCTCACATATTTATTCGATATCGAGATAATATTTAATACTAGCCGTTCCCGCGGCTTCGGTTAAGTATCGTGTCTTCTATCGGGCACAGCTATTCGCTGCGTAATATAGTTTTTAAATAATTATTAAAAAGAATAGGTCCAATTTTTGTTTTTTGCAAAGATATTTTTCACACACACTTGGCACTGTACTGGATTTCGTTCACGTTTTTAATGAGTTTAAAATTTTTACACGAGACCCTAATTATATTATTCACAAATAAAAGTAGCTTATGTAATGTTTTATAACTTCAGCTATGTGCGAGTCCCGTCAAAATCTGTTCTGCTGTTCCGGAGACTATTCAGAACAAACAGACAGACAGACACAATTTTTTTTATGTTTGCTTTTGTTATTAGAACCATATATATATCCTATCACATACATTCATCAATGTATGATTTGGCACAAATCTGTTATTTTGTTATAACAAGACCCCACAAGTACTCCTCTTGTAGCATATTTTAAAATCAAATCTTTTATCATAAAATCATGTTTTTTTTTATTAAATAATTAAACTCAACAACGTCGACTGTTGTGCCGTAAAAATTTTAACAGCTTATCAACACTTTGTTGACGGCAAACGTACGACAGTAATTATACAAACACGATAACTCGACGTACGATAATATATTATCGTACGTAAAATATCCCAATAATTATAATATATATAAATATTTTTTTAAATTAAAATTCACGAGTTTAGGCAAACATCTTGCGGTGTAAGGGTGTGTGGATTTTTTTTTTTTTTTTAAATTGTCGAGTAATGTTTAATAGATTTTTTTTTTTGTTATTTTTACGAAACGCGATACACACTTAAGACTTTAGGTGCACGGTTAATGTTAATATTGCTTGGCAACATCGTAAGGGCCCAAATTTTGTGCCCAAAGCGATGACAAGCAAAAGATTTCTGCCTTAAAAAAAAAAAAAAAACCAGGCAGCCATGTAAACTGTCGACAGAAGCGAAAACTAGATTTAATTTAATGTATTAACTGGTTCATTTAAATTGGCAACATTTAACATATGTCTGGTGTTTACATCTATTGGCGCTTCGAGAAATAACTATGTACATTTACATATAGTTTATTCATAATCAAAGCTAACGAAAGAGACTTATTATTTATTTCTGAGCGCCATCTTATACTTGACATATTGTAGCATGTTGACGGTTGCCGTCATACCATTGGCAACACGAATCTATGAGTTTTTCCCTGACGAGAAAAAAAAAACGAAAATTAACTAGTAAATATTGTTTACGTACGTACCATTCAGACCCGTCAGACATGTCATCAAAAATAAGCAAAGCATAGAGACCCGTGCCCTCCATTAATGCTTACGTAATACTTGAACGAACCCTGATTAATGTAAACATAAGCTGAAAGACTGAAAGACTCCTAAGTAATGTTGTTGAAACATTAAAAGGTCCCTGAGTAATGTTGTTAAACAATAAAAGGTCCTTAAGTAATGTTGTTGAAACATTAAGAGGCCTCGTAACTATTATTGTTGAAACATTAAAAGGCCCCTAAGTATTATTGTGGAAACATTAAAAGGCCCCTAAGTATTATTGTGGAAACATTAAAAGGCCCCTAAGTATTATTGTTGAAATATTAAAAGGCCCCTAAGTATTATTGTTGAAACATTAAAAGGCCCGTAAGTATTATTGTTGAAACATTAAAAGGCTCCTAAGTATTATTGTTGAAACATTAAAAGGCCCCTAAGTATTATTGTTGAAACATTAAAAGGCCCCTAAGTATTATTGTTGAAACATTAAAAGGCCCCTAAGTATTATTGTTGAAACATTAAAAGGCCCCTAACTATTATTGTTGAAACATTAAGGCCCGTAAGTATTATTGTTGAAACATTAAAAGGCTCCTAAGTATTATTGTTGAAACATTAAAAGGCCCCTAAGTATTATTGTTGAAACATTAAAAGGCCCCTAACTATTATTGTTGAAACATTAAAAGGCCCCAAGTATTATTGTTGAAACATTAAAAGGCCCCTAAGTAATGTTGATGAAACATTAAGGGGGGAGCCTGCTTTAGAGGCTTCCAAAAATCGATTTTTTTTTTTTTTGCACAAACGTCTTTCTAAACTATCCAAGAATGTGCCCCTAAAATTTCAGAAGCAAATTCAAATTATTTTCGAAGTTACAGGAGAAATAGTGAGCAAGCGTCGAGCAGGTAGGTACGAGCGGCCGGATCGCTCGGAATGCCCGCACTCGGCCCCTTAATCTATTGTTTCTACTGTACTTATCCAACGGGACTAATAACCCTTCGAGATACTATAAACCATTCGTAGAAGGTCATTATGGACCCCTATGGTAGGGATAAAGATATGGATTATAACGGTATATATTAGCTGGCTGTGTCGGGTTGAGCGAAGCTATATTTAGCATTTAACTTCAGTTTTGATTTGTTTTTCGGCACGTGAACATATTAAAACATGCAGAGTTAAACAAAAGTGCACAAATCTTCAAGTGAACAGACTGGAAAGCCACGGAAGCGCAGATTACATAGCAATCAGTTTCATAATGTTTTCGTCTGCGGCCGACGAAGAAGCTAATACTAGCCGTAGTGCAAAAAAATTGACGTCAGCAACTACGGACGATGTTATAATTTATCCGTCTCATTGCTATCGGATGGATAATCGAGTTTGTCTCTGTATTTTTAGCAATTTCGGAATTAGTTATTTGCAATTCGTGTAAGCAGAGAATAAATTTTGCCGAAAGCGGCCATCGAGGTCTAGGATTCAAAATCGTTTTACTGTGTAAATGCGGTAAACGAGAAATGCAATCCGGACCGTTTATTCACACCGGCTACGAAATCAACAGAAGATTTGTGTTCAATGAAGGCTACAGTGCAGTATTGAAAACCATGCAGCTACTAGACTTGAAAATTGGACAGCAATGCAACAATTTCGCAGAGGGAGTCGACAAGGAGCGCGTCACCCGACAAAACGGGCGCGATTCATTTTCAAGTAAAGAGGCCAGAACAGCCCGCGGACTCGAACATCAGGGCGAAAACCCAATTTTTTTGAAGAGTCTGAAGGGCTACTCTATGGACCAGGAATCGCTGATTAGCACATTATCGTGGTAAGTTCGAGATTATTACAATTTTTTTATGTACGAAAACTTTGACGAGCGATTTCTCAGTTTTTCATTTTTACGGTTTTCGCTAGTTGGCGGGAAAGATAGGAGAAAAATTTAACGTCCTATCGAAACGAGACAAAATTGATTGTATTCAGAATTAAATTCTCTTCTAGTTGAACCTAAAAAACTTTAAAAAAGTTATAATTAGCCTACTTTTAAACAATCTAAAGTGAATTTTTAAAAAATAAAAATAATTTTTTTTTTAATTTGCAAAATTTTTTTTGATTTTCTCACTTTTCTTCGAATTTTCTTGGTTTAACTAGAAGTTATACTTGTAAAAATATTATTTTCTTTTTGTTTTTTTTTTTTTTTTGTTTCAGATGGAAATTGCGACCTGCATCTTTCCCGCCGCACGGCACATGCACGCTCGAGGCGCCTTGGCGAAATCCTTGTACCAGGCATAATACGTCATGTATTATAATGAAAAAAATTGAGAAAACTGTAGAAATATAGAACAATAAAACCTAAAAGTTTCATTTCAATCGAATATTTATTTCCTTCCAAAAAAATCCTCGAATAAATCGATTTTTTGAAGCCTCTAAAGCAGGCTCCCCCCCTTAAAAGAAGTTGTTAAGGTCTATGATAAGTACCTTTCGGGAGATGATCGGTGACCAGCACCTTGTGTAGCCGCTGCTCGAGCTCATCCGCTGCTGCGGCGGCTGCTGCCTCGAGCCGCTGCGGGGACAGCTCCCGCTAGCGGACGACGACGAGGACCACTCTGGGCCCAGCTCGCCTGTCTCCGCGCTGCCGATGCTACCCGTGCCCAAGCCCGACCCACTGTTCGTGTCTTCTGTCGCCGGACCCTTATGTCGCTTACGGTACTCGCTTATAGAGAGCTAAAACACGAATAACTCGTATCAATCCAAAGTCTAGACCTAGTCTTATTGCTTGTCATAATTATTTTCTCTCTTTTTTACACAATATAAGTTCAGTGCTTTGACCAGAATCAAAATGATAATAAAAAAAATCTTTATTCAATTTAAGGCCATGAACCTCAAAACGCTACCACCGGTTCGGAAAACAAACCTGTTAAGAAGAGCCGAGGTAAGAAACTCGGTCTGGGTCGATTTTTTTTTTTACAAATTTGAATGTACATATAATTTTTTATAGTTATAACTAGTGCTAATAAAAACAGAGGGAGTGGTGTAATTTCTAGATACCATTTCATGTAATGATCAACCCTGTAATTAAAACCTTTTGAAATTAAGACTTGCTTGACATAGTGCTTGAACTTATTGTCAGGTAAATCAGTAATGTTCTTTGGAATTTTGTTGTAAAACTGAATCAAAATCAAAATTTATTTATTCAATTTAGGCCCTAAGAAGGCGCTTATGAACGTCTAAAAACACTACCACCGATTCGGAAAAACAACCCAGTCGAGAAGAGCGCAGGCAAGAAACTCGATCTGGTTCTTTTTTTTTTTCATAAATATAATATATATAATTTTTTTTTGTCATATAAAAAACTATACAAATCGTAGTTTTTAGTGGAAGCACAGAGATGAGGGTTAATTCCAGACATCACTATCGTTCACGTAATGATCCACCCTGTAATAACCTTTTGAGATTAAAACTTGCTCGACATAATACTTGAACTTATTGTCAGGTAAATCGGTAATGTTACTCGGGATCTTATTGTAAAACCGAATACTATTACCTATAAAGCTTTTATTACATTTACTTAACCTAAAGCGTGGTTCCGGCCAACTTGTCTTTACTTCTAGTATTAAAATTATGACGATCATTCACTAGATCTAGCTTGCCTAAATTTACTAATTTAATACTATTACTTAAAAAGCTTTTATTAAACTTATTGAGCTTAAAGCGTAAGAAGGCCAACTTATTTGATGTAAGTGACTATGTGGTCCAAAATCTAACTAAGCCTCGAGTTACCGGTTCTCAAGTGATGCTACCAGAACACACCTATTGGCATTTGGCAACAAGTTTTTAAACTTCAGGGCAGTATCTACACAGGTGGGGATTATTAAAAAATACCACTACCACCATGGTACGCTTTTTGCACGATGTTTTTTCTTTCACTGAAAGCTTAACTAATTTTCGAGTTGGATAGGTGGACTCGAATCCTCTTCCATTTACGTGAAATCCGACCGCACTAACCGCTGTGCCATCTTCGCTTGTTGTTAGTTATAATTTATTACGGCCGTGAATATAAATTCTTTAGGCATAACTTCGTATTATTTTACTACTAATCTATTACTGCACTACCATCGCGTCCTTTATCTAGCTTATCTCGTAATTCCGTCACAGTATAGATATTATCTAGATATGCTAACTACTACATACACCTAACGTGTTTTAGATGCGAGATTAAATGTATTAATAAATTTGCTACAATTTTAATATAACAACTAATAAGAATTAACTGTATATATATTGTGTTTTGATAAACCATAAAGAATTTAAATTTTTCTTTTATTGTTCTACCAATTTTAGTCGGTCAATATTTCCGCCAGAAAGCTAACGGAAATAACAAATGGAACTGTTTGATTATATTTTAAAAATTATTTAAAAATGCATACTAGAAACCCGGACATTAATACCATTTGTATGATAATGCAAATGTATAACTGGTTCATATAATGACATATTAACACTGTTCTGTTTTATATACATATATCGCAATGATTACATTAACTTCAAATTATGCCAAACATGGTATACGGACACACAGAAAAACAAACAGAGACAGAGTGGAACAGTTTGTGTACTTGTAAAGTGAAAGAGTTTGTGTACTTGGGAACAAAGGTTACGAGAGATGGAAAGTGTGACGATGATAATGAGCGAAGAGTTTTGTTAGGGAATAGAGTGAATGGGGCCATGCGTAACTTCATGTGCATCGAGGAGTCCTGGTCCCTACACTTAGGTATGGTAGTGAATGCTGGGTTTGGCAGAAGAAGCATGAAAGTAAGATTAACGCAGTGGAAATGAGAAGTCTGAGAAATATAGCTGGAGTGAAGACGATTGACAAAGTCAGGAATAGTATGATAAGGGAACGCTGTGGTGTGGTAGAGGATGTGCTGACCAAAATAGAGAAAGGTATGCTTAGTTGGTTTGGGCATGTAGAGAGGATGGATGAGAGAAGATTAACGAAATTAATTTATAAGGCGAGGGTGAATGGGCAAGTCGGTAAGGGTCGACCTAGGCGAACGTATCTAGATCAAATCAATCATGTGTTAAGTAATGCCAGGTAAAAAGTACTCATAACCGACGAGCATGTATGAAAGCGCTCATGAATGTAGAGGAAGCGAAAGAGGTGTGTCAAGATCATAGCAAGTGGAAGGACGTAATCTCTGCCTACCACCACTGGAGAAAGGCGTGATGATATGTATGTATGTATGCACAGAAAAAAGAAAAAAGAAAAAACAGTTTTTGTAAATGAATAAGAACCACTTTTTTGAAAGCAAATGGTGCTAAATTAACTTGGGCTAATGAAGATCTAAATTATGTCTTATATTAAACATAAATATAATTTCGAAAATGAAATGATAATTATATGACTAGACAAAAATTTTCAATTTCTAAGAAAAACATATAATTATAATACAATGCATAATTATTTAAAATCATCTTGGCCTGTATTTTACATGACATAATATTGTCTTTATCTAATCTGAAACCTTGATCTGGATTTAGTTTAGACTAAAAAACATTATTTTCACTTTACACATGGCAAGAAAATTAATGAAATGAAACTATAATGTTCAAGAATATTTTAATACTAGCTGTGTGCCCGCGACTGCGCCCGCGTTTCATATATTCAATGCGTTTTAATTTTTCATACAGAACCTTAATAGATTTTTTAGTACTAAGATAAAATAAAAATATTTCTCATAAATTCAAACACTTGCCTGTAAAATTGAACATTGAATCGGATTATATTCAAATTGTATTTTTTTACACGGAACCCTATTTTTTTCGAAAATTAAAAGCACCCTAAGTTACGAGGAGTAACTTCAGCTATCTATCAAAAAAAGTCACGTCAAAATACGTCCAGCCGTTCTGGTGATTACCCGGAAGAAATAGACAGAAAAAACACAAACTTAAAAAATTGTAATTTTGCTATAGGTACCATATATCCATCCATATCTATTTAGTAAAAAAAATTATTTGATATTTCAAACAGAAATTTCAATTTGAAAACCTCTGAACCTATTTTACCTAGCCAAGTTTCAGTTTATATGTAGATGACTAGCTGATCTCCGCGATTTTACCCGCGTAGTTCTATTCCCCGTGGGATTTTCTATAATAAAAACTATCCCATGTCACTCCCTGGATTTCAAACTATCTCCTATGGCGGGCGGCCGAGGCTATCAGTCGCCTAGTAGGGATGAGGTATAAGATTTTTCAAATAGATTGTTTTTTTTGATTCGATTCATAAAACATCGAGGTCAAAGACATCAATCTTTTTTCGACTTGTTTTATTTGACTTTTTATTCAAAAATGTAATTCTTTCAATGGTCGAAATTAGAATATAATCATAATTAATTGTAAAAACTGTTTCCATTTTATTTTATTAACAGCACTATAGGTATAAAAAATAGCAACTAAACAAAAAAAATCGAACGCCTTACCCGAAAATGATACTGTACTGTTTTATTTTTACCTATTTACAGATCATCATAATATCATAAAAAACAAAAAGCATACTCTAATGATAGATCTTTATTAGTTTGAGAGATCAATCTTTTAAACATTGATGTTTTGTGAATCAATTTTTCAAGCTTAGATTTGGATCGATTCAAAAATCGATATTTTTCGGAAAGAATTCCCATCCCTACTTAGGCAACTGGAACCTCGACTGCCCGTCGTACTATGTCCATGGTCCGGCCCGTACGTGTGTTAACGGCATTAAACTAACTCATTTACCTATCTGAATCCCACAGAAATTTGCCTTTATAATTCATAGAAAGTTATGAATACAAATGACATATCATGAGGAAAGATATATATATGTAACATTATTTTCTAAAACAAAGACAAAGATTCTTATGTTGAAAACTTCAAACCACAATAAATTCATAAGTAAAGTAGCCTAACCGTTTTTTTTTTTTTTGTAGGGGGGAAATGCAATAACCTAACCTTTTTTTTTTTTTTGACGGGGGGAAATGCATTTACGCACTACTTAGTGTAATTAATGTAGGCGTTTAGTTTGAATTCAAAAGGTAACTCACCTTTCTTCTGACTGGTTTAGGTTTTTCTTGAGGCGGAGGGTTTAATCTCGGGTCGTTGTTTCTCGCGTTCGCCGGCTTGGGGGACTGCTTCACCGGCGACGGTGACGACAGCAGCCCCGATTTATTAGAGTTTTTTAACACTCCCGATAATATAACACTATTATTAGAGTCCATATTGTTAACACGGGTCAGTATCTCTTGCACACTTTTCAATTCATCCACTGGCGTAATACTGTCCTTTTCAAATAAACTACTATCTAAACTTGTAGTCCTATCTATAGCACTCTTTATTAAAGACATGTTCGGTACGTCCTCATTCGCTTGCTCGTCGTCCAGTTTAAACGACTGAGACATATTACTGAAGATACCCGAGAAGAGACCGGTTGAACTGAAACACGATGAAAACGGTAACTTTGAATTGTCCAAGACAGACGGTCGGTCGTTTGAGTAACCGGTCTCGATTATCTCTATAGGGGAAGCAGATCGCAGCAGCTTTGAAGGCATCATTGGTTCACCGGGAAGCGGTATTGCTTCCGGCGGCGGTATGATCGTCACAGGGCTCGGTTCTTCCGGCAGTGGTATGTTCTCCGGGGCCGGTAACGGCATCGAATCCATCGGAGGCAACGGTATATTCTGGGGGGAAATGTGAAATTTTACATCATCGTTGACTTCATCGTGAACGTCACCGTTAATTGAACCGTTATCGTTCTCGGTACGCAACTGTATGCTTATTTGATCGTCGACCATGTTCAGATCAAAGTTCAGGTTCACTTTCTTTCGCTTCTCCTTCGGTTTTTTATTTCGACTCTTCAATATCTGTATGTTCTCTGTGTGAAACGAATGTATTTTCTTCTGTATATCGTCCATCTCGTCGCGTTGCGGTGACGAGCTGCCGCTGGTGTCCGCCGATTGACACCTGTTCAGTTTATCACTCGGACTGTCTATCCCCTTTACTTCGTTAAAATTCTCGACGGACTCCTGTATCTTCGGCTGCGGCATCGTCGTGTCTATCTCCATCGGCACCGCTTTGTTGTAATTGCTTTCTTCAATCTCGACGTTGTTATTATTCATCTGATCATGTGGTTTTGTTAAATCAGGCGGGCACTCGTCCTCCGGTGTAGGGATTCCAATTATCCTCCTAATGTTTTCACTATCATGCGGCCCTTTAATGTTCACATTTAACACGTCATTGTCCATATGACACTGGTCGTCGGAACCTTGTCCACTGTCGGATCGAGTTCTGTCTCTGCTACTGTAAATACTGTCCATTATATTTCTCACTTTATACTGGCGTAGAGCAGCTGAATCGTCTTTGATTGGAGATTCTTCAGATGTCAAAACTGGGGAAGTTTCCTCGTTACACTGAAACAAATATATAGACTATAATTTCCCCCATCCGATCCACTGTAAGAATATTAATTATATTGGACTTACGGGCACTGTTGTATTCTGTTCACAGGATAACGATTGCCTGGCTAGTCGACGCTTTTTCAATGGCGTAATTATTTCATTCGGTGGCGATTCTGAAACAAAGGCGTCTAACATCCTGAATATAGTGACATGTTTAATACTGGCTAAACGTAAATTAACATATAAACGTAATTCAGTGAGGGTACTTAGATTTATACAAGACTAGCTGTTGCCCGCGGCTCCGCCCGCGTTTCATATGTTCCGTGCATATGACGTTTCATTTATAGTCATAATATATTTCATTCATTTATATATTAATTTAAAAAAAAAAAAACAAATGAATAAAAGTAAGAGTGTTTTGTTTTTATTAGCGGGAAAAATGTACAAAAGAGTAAATCGAAAAAAAAAATTAGAGAGGATCCGGTGGAATCCAAAAAGTACCTGTCTACTACTAATACTGCGTTGAAAGGTATTAGTTCTATCCCGATATGTTCAGTAGTTTTTTGAGGTGATGGTGCGTCAAAGGAATAATAAACAAACAAATTGAGAAAACATGGCAAAGGGCTCATAGAATTTGAAAAATATATAGCCTATAACCATCTAGGATTAATTCCGCGTCGAATGGTTGCGGTTTCACGCTGATCGGTCCAGTAGTTTTCGAGTTTACCTCGGACAAAGAAACAAACTTTGCTTATATATATATATATATATATACATACATATATATCCTATGTATATTTCCTTGATAAAATGTACCAGCTATGTGTCAGATTTCACCTAAATTGCCATGGCGCTTTGAAGACTACTAAGTGTTCAGTCACTTTTTTATTAATACATGGTCGTTTACCTAATCTTATAAGAACCATAAAATACGTCATAAGTGACGCCATAAATACACATAAAAAAATAATTTGAAATCGTTTACGTCAATTTATGATCACATCAGTTAAAAATGAGATGACATATACTTTTTTTTTTTTTGACGGGGTTGAAATGCATTTACGCACTACCCTTACCTATTGCATTAGTGAGACCGGAGTCCCCCAATGCAATGGGTAAGGGGGCGCGGGAGATGACATATACCTGCCAATGGGGAGTCACTCTCTTCACTGATAGCCTGTCTCAGCCACCGTTTCTTGGCACTGTGCTGTGGCATAGAGAGAGGCACTACTTCTGGTACTTCTGCAGGCGGTTTGTACTCCGGGTCACTCTCTTGGCCTTCTTCGGGGGTCGGTTCCGCTCCCGACCGGGTGTCCTTGGCGGCGATGCCCGGGTTTCTTCCTCATGTTCTATATCTTGACCGGCACTCAGATCCCCTATCATGGTCGAGGCGACCCTCACGAGGCTCTCTAACGACGGAGCTGATACCAGCGACGGTCTGTACGGTGAACAATAAGGCGGTGTTCGTTCCGGTGACCTCCCTAACCATTCCGTGGCAATAGTCTTTTTAGTTTTGGGTAATTTGAACGCAGACTCCACGGAACCAACGGCGGCTTCCACTAGCAAACACGCCGGACTCAAACCGAGATCCTAGAAAACACGAATATAAATTAATAGTCATTCATAAACTATAAAGAACTAAAACGTTGGGAATTACGAACCTCGGCAACTCCGTCGTTAGCTTTGTCTTGTTCCGTGTGAGTCAAAGGCAGACTATGCGAGGGATCATGAGGAGTGACCGGAAGCTGCTGGTTCGAGTGAGGGACCGGTGATGACCCACACGGTGCTTCATCACCGGACGTGAGAAGATCACTATCGGCAGAGTTTAACCGGCGTCTGTTGGATTGAGAAGCTGTTCTTGCACGTCCTTTTCGTCTAAGGATAAAATTGCTATTTTAAAACATAAACATAAGCCCACGCCTGTTATCCCCGAAGGGTTAGGCAGAGGTGATGTAGCGGAAAAAAAATTAAATTAAATATTTTAAAACCCTTCAAATTAAAAATTAAAAAAAATACTTTCGTGCGAGTACATACTTAATTACGATTATTAATAGTGAAAACATATTAAGTATGTGGTCCAGGAGATACTTACATTTAGCGTGTTTTTTATCCATAGTATTGTTTTGAGTAAAAAACCTGAATATTTGTATAATAAATTTGATTGGTTTAAGAAAATTCACAATATTACACAATATTAATACTACAAAGGAGGTTTTAAATATGCGGCATCAAAAATTTGGAATGTTTTACCCCCTCCGCTAATTTTTACAACAAAATTTACTTTCAAGAAAAATTCAAAAATATGTATATTAGAAAACCAAAAATTAACTTACAAGTAAAATTTCCTTTTTTTATTATTTTTTTTTTAATCAATTCGTTAATCCGATATGTCTGCATTTACTTTTTATTTATTATATTTTTTTTAGTTTTTTGAGTTAAATTATAACTACTTCACTATTGAGTTTTTAAATTTGTTTCAAAATATTGTTTATTTATGTAATTTTAATTTTTTTCTTATTAAAAAAAAAAATCTGTTATTGTAATTATAAAAGTAAGGCACGAAGTGTTATATTTATATATTTTATGTTACGGCCGGAAAAGGGCTGGCTGAAAAACAGCGCCGTTCTTATGGCAACAGTTATAAAGCGGCAAATGCTGACGCCAGTCCTTATTACCATATGTTTTTTGAAGGCTTCTTTAGGCGCGTTATGAAAAAAATGATGAGAGTGAAGTTTGAAGATGCGCGCGCATCTGTGACACAAAATGAACAGTATGAAGTTGTCTGCTTAACCGCTCATTAAGTCTCGTTAGTCGCGCATGTTGGTACGCTCGTCACCATCAACATGTTTCTAGTTTATACATTCGCAAACACGTGTTTTAGTTTCATACAAGTGCTACATTATATATGTGCTAATAAATTATATTCAGTAGTGATTTAAATTGAATATTTTCATTGATATCATTTACTATTTGTGAATATTAGTGAAAAAAATTGTGCTTATATACTTTTTCAAGTGCTCCAATATAATTGAGGTTAACTATCCGTATGTATTATTTATTGATATAAATTAAAATACTTTTATTTAATATAATTAACACTAAATTATTATTTTATTGTAATTAATTATTTGCATGCAATTAAAAACTATTTTTTAATGATGCCAAAGAAGTATAACTTCTCACGCGCGTACATAAGTACACGCACCCATAATTTTTTTTTCTTATATGCTTAATTGTAGTTTTTTGTAAATCTGTTCTAAATATGGTAATAAATGTCTTTCTTTCTTCTTCTTTCTTTACATACAGAATATGATCTAATAAAAACTCACTTTTTTCTCTTCTTGGAAGCGCAAATAATTTCATCGTCGTCATCTTTATCGAAAGAGTTGGGATGTGGATCAGACTCTCTTCGCTTTTGTCTCTCTTTCACTTCCTGCTTCTTCTGCTCCGCTTTCTCCATACGCTCAAACGCTTTCATGATCGCCTCCATTTTGCGTTCCTCGCGCGTCTAAAAAGTTTAAAAAAACACCAATATTAAATAACTTTCGGACATATTTAGATATACGCGATATAACGAAAATCCTAATACCATCTTTCTTTTATCTTTGTCTTTGCTTTTAGTTGGAAGTTTATCTTGAGAATCATCAGTTTTGTCGTCCAATGAATCTTGATTGACGCAAGTCGTTCTACTAGACCTTGCTGATCTGTCATGACAAGCAGATTTAGCCGTGACTTCCATATCAACTGCCTTTTCATCTTCTACTTTTGATTCACTCTCCTGTACTGGTGGAACATCTTCCTGTTTATCCTGCTTCTCTTCATCAGAAAAGAAATCATTTTCAACTTTGACTTCTGCTTCTTTTATGTCTTCTTTATTCACTTTCGGCGACTCCGGTATTACTTCTGGTTCCAGTTCAGGTTCGAATACTTCTTCTTCTTTTAGTTTCTCTTCCATCTCTACCTCAGTCTTTACAAAGTCTGGCTCGTCTAAATCCTCAGGTTTCATTTCTTCTTTCGATATCAAGTCTAGATGCGGTTTCTCTTCTTCAAATGTTTCAATTTTGATAGGTTTGTCAAAGTCAAGTGCCATCACTGCAGGTTTAACAGGAGACAATGGACCAAGATATTCCTGTTTAATTGGCGACTTCTTTTCAGATTTTACTGTTATATTATTTTGTGTTGGGATATCTTTGAATGGAGTCAAAACAGGAGCTAGCGGTGGTGAAACTGGCGATGATGAACTGAAACATCTGTTTCTACTCCTTTTCTCTCTTGGGGGATAATCAACACTCTTTCTATGAACTAGAGTATTAAGTCCGTTCACTTTACAATGTTTGGGATTCCCGCACGCGCAAGGCTGCTTACTCCCTTCGGTATCATGGCCGACTGTAATTTCCGTATTTGCCTGTATAACTCCAATTGTAACCAAATATACGTGTAATGTTCCCTTGACTATGCAGTGCTGAAGCTCCGCGTTAGGTTTACAGGATCTCCTGACAAACCTCGCCTCATTGCCATACGTTCTAGTATCAATACATATTTCAGTATTATCTTTGGGGAGTCTATAAAAGAAGACAAACGGACCTGGCTTCTGACTGCCGGCTCTTGCAGAGTTTTGTATTTGCGGTCTGTGCTGATTCGATAACATATATTTTCCTCTTAATTCGATTACTGGAGTGTTTTCCTTCAAGTCCTTTGTCGCGATAAGAATTTTTCCACCAGCATGAGGAACCGTTGTACATAAATGCGCATTCATTGCGTACACCATATTCGGTGTACTGCCAAGCTTATTACTATATTTCATTATCTTAGCCCTCAACTCTGGGCTGTAATGATTCGTTACTGCAAGTTCATAGGAGTCTTGCCAATGCGATTGATTCGCTAAGCCCGAGTTGTATTTGCTTCTGTTTAACATCATCTCCTTTTTACGTTTGACTCGTTTTTCAGATAACTTTCTCTTTGGACCTTTCCTTATGACTTCAGTTTTCTTTGGTTTCTTGGGGCCCCGTTTAGGTAACGCTAAAACAGGTTGAGGCAACGGGTGGAAGCACTGGAAGACTCGAATTGTATGTGGTCACACTAGAACCACTAGTGTTTGTGTAAGTGGTCACCGTGAGCAACCGTTTTCTTCTCTGCCCCGGGAAACGATTACATTCCGAGGAGTCAGAGTCGGAGGCGCCCAGGGCGCTCAGCTCTTCCCTTTTCTCTCAATTGTATGGCACGAGCGTGACGACGGTCGATGGGACGCGGCTGGCATAGTTCACACATGTAAGCATCGGGTATGTTCTGTCTGTCTATACCCATGCAGTCAACGTGTTGCCATTCGCCACAGCGATCGCAACAAATCATGTAACCGTCGTCATGTGTGAACTCACAAATACATCTAGTCTTTCCTTCCTCTTCTCCTTCTGGAGCAGTTTCTGTATCACTCCCACCTCTATTTGTCTCTTTCCTATCTCCTTCTATAGATGATATAACAGAAGCCGCATCATCATCTTGAGTTGGTGCTGGTTGAGGTTTCGAAATGAGAGGACTCATTTGTACGGTTGAAACTGGTACGGGTGAACTAAGTACACTTGTTGGTACAGTTTGAGGTAAATCATATGATGTAGTGGACATTATCACTGGTGAATTTCTCTTTAATGGGCTCACGGGTGAAGTAGTTATTGTAGGGGATACGACTGGTGGTGGTGGAGGTACGGTTGAAACTGGAGTGGTGGGTGCGCTTGTGCACGGTTGTTTCTGCATCGGTAATGCATATGTATGGTCCAACATAATGAAAGCCAAGGGTTGAAAAGAATATCGACGCAACTCTTCTGATAAATTCGGTCTCTCTTCCATACCAATTATATCATCAGCAGTCAGCAACGTTGATTTGTCACCACTGAAACAAGATAATATATGCGTTGTTATAAGAATTATATACATATATTGCATAATCTGTATGTATATCATAGGATAATGTTTACTTACAAGACGATTCTTGTTTGATTAACTGGTTTCTCTTCCAAAGGTTCTTCAATAGTTACAGTAGGTGTTAAATCTGCTAAGTTATTCGTACATGGAGAGCTTGGCTGTAACATTAATTTGGGTTGCGATAATGATTGCAATATTTGAGCAGTAAGTTGTTGATTCGCAATGGTTTGAGATTGCAAATTTGTTGAGAGTTGGGTATCAGCTAGTCCATAAGTTTTGCACATATCGCAAATTTGGAGTGGAACCTGATTGCACATAATGAGGAGTTTTGGGTAAACTCATACTTATAGGAGCTGTTGAT
Organism: Samia ricini; assembly: GCA_014132275.2. Lineage (NCBI taxonomy): Eukaryota > Metazoa > Arthropoda > Insecta > Lepidoptera > Saturniidae > Samia > Samia ricini. Next base: position 2,873,748 of record AP028170.1, read on the forward strand.
AATAATACAGGCCCACAGGGTGATTGAAGTACCAGGCGATCAGTCTTTGAAGGGAATTTCGGAACAGGCATTTGATGACTTTTAGGTGTTGGACTACCGACCTTTTGTATAATCTTCGAAGTATTAGAGTCTACAACTCCAAAATTTGGTTGATGACTTTTATAGGTCACACTGGCAACAGGCCACGTCTTACCTTCAGATTTATGAGCTGACCCTGCCTGTTGTATTATTTTGATTGGTCTCGTTTGATTTTTTTGATTGTGAGCTACTTGTGAGCTTTTTGATCCTTTGAAAGTGCCAACTTTTTTTCCCGAGTGAACAGACATTTTATTGGGTCCAGAAATAACACGAGACAAAACATGACACTGTGTGTTGCCAGAAGAAGCTGCTACCATTGTGTTTAAATTAGCGCCATTATTTACTTTATTCAATGTTTTATTCACATTTGAGCTTTTACTAAACGAATGACTGTAAGATAAATTCTTAATGGGGTTCTTATTTGCTACACCAGATGACAAGTTTGAGCAACCGATCAATGATGGATTCTTTGATGGTTTTGTTAGAACAGAATTGTTCAAATGTTTTTGCGTCATAATATTGGTATTCAGTTTATACACATGATTCTGTGTTGCATACACTGGAGTTCCCACTTCCCTGTTCTGCGTAACATATTGTTGAGAATAAGTAGGTGTTTTTGGTATTGAGATGTTGCTTAAAATTTGAACTTTTGAAGTCTTCGAGCGGCTTAAGTAACTAGCTTCTGGAAGAAGATTAGTTCTTCTCCCAGGTTGATTTGTATCATTTGTATAACTGTCACTTGTTATTATAATCTGTGAAACACCCGCTTGTGGCCTGTCATCATCATTTTTGGTGTCTGGAGCAGTAGCACTTGTAGTTAGTAATGTTGGTAACCATAAAGTTTGGCTACTAGACAAGTCCTGTGAAACATTTTGTATTGTTGTTATATTGCTTACAGCTGCATCTACATTAAATGTGAAGTTTTGTGGTAGCTTAGTGACATTCTGAACAATTGCAGTATTTAATGGTGCTTGAATGAGAGTTGCAGAGTTTTCTATATAGTTGCCATCACCTGAATCCTCAGGATCCTGTAAAATAGGATATGCTATGCGACTGACATTATCAATGCCAGCCTCATCAATTCTGACTAAGCCAGATATGGTATCAATGGACATTTCAGTATTACATCTTTTTTCAGTGATATGATATTCAACTTCTTTATCTACTTTATGTACTGCTTGGATTATGCTTTCAGGGTTTGTGGAATCAGGTTCCAGATCACCCTGATTAGGAGACAAGGGCACAGCCCTCAAAACAGGAGTTCTTACACTTGATATGTTCATATCTGTTGATTTATGTTCCAATATATTTTCATAAGCATTTTTACTGGAGGTGGTCGACCCGTAATCCTGTAACAAAAATAGAATATGTCATTTAAAATTTCAAAGAACACATTGTATTTGTACAATATTTCAATACTTTACATGATGAAAACACAATATTTTATTTTTTCTTTTATGATATATTTTTTTGTTAAATCACTACAATAGTTTCACTCAATAATTTACTCATTGTCCTGATTCATTACACTCTTATCCAAGTTTTCAAAACACAAAATTATATGAAATAATAAAATTCAAAAACAGGATGAGTAGAATTACCTGCTAGTTCAAAAATAAGAATCTAAGGTTACAACAATGAACAAAATCTTAATTTCAAATATTTATTTATTTCACAATAAAAAATTGAGTCTGTAAGTCAGAACTTATGAATTTAGCAATTAGATTTACTCAATACAATTGTCTGGACAAAAATAAAACCACTAACTTCTGTCAAAGGACTAATTGTGATAGAGACTATGCAAATTCTACTCACATATTGATTTAGAATAATACTAAGATATTGTGAGTCAATACAGTAAAAAATCACTTTAACAAATAAGTCATACATACCTACTCAACATACAATAAAATCATAATATTTACAAAAAAATAGTACTTTCAAGGTACTGAAAAAAAACATGTATTTTTATTAATGTTTCTGTTTATTTGCAATGATATTTATAAGGAGATAGTGTCACTCACTTGCCGGGTCGCTGGTTCGACTTCTGATGATGTTGACATGCTGTGTATACTATCATCTTGGGCCGGACCCGAGATGACGCCTTGGAGTGCTCCTCGGCCTCCAAATTTATTTCATGTGACTGCAATCGAAAACCGATTCTTAACCCATTTATCTTCAAAATAGTCACGAATATGCACGGTGTACACCATAATAATCTGGGTAAAATATTTTATTCCACAAATAGGATAAGACCGTCGAGGTCATTGTTCCACAAAAATATTTCAAAGTCACTTTATTTCGTTTCCTACGACAAAATATAACGAATCACACTAATATAATGCATCATAAACGCAACAGCATAATAATAAAAGCAGAAAATAAATGAATAGGTTAATTCACTGCCGCCATTATTGTCTTTCGGAAACTGTAATGTCTCGGCAATAAACATCAAAAAAAGTAAACACTAACTATAAATGGCATAAGTACACCACCCATAAACATGTAATTCACCAAATTATTATGGTAAATATTTTTATTAAGTGTGAGAGCCCGCTTAGCAACAATGAAAAGAAAAATATAGATACATACAAAAAATGAGGTTTGTATGTTTATATTAGCTAAGTAAAATAGTGAATTAACTATCGAATTTTTACGAATTAATGGGATTTAGAAACGTAACTAAACTAAATATTTACCGAAAATGACAACATCACAAAAGCTAAGTACTACGAAATCCAGATGTAAACACTTTTCGAGAAAATACTGATGATTACTTTTACTAACCTGTGTTCAAATAAAGTGTTAATTCCTACGATGTAGTGAAACTATTTTCATCAAGTAATTTCATAGCACGTAAGAAATAGGTCTCAAAGTTTGAAACTACGACCAAAACATTCACAAGAGTTGAAGATGGCGGCCATTGCATTTTCTTGATACAAAACAACGGGGTTTCACGGAACATGTCTAAGTCTTAAGTGTTTCCGGTCAAAATATTACTTTAAAATATAAAAGAATATCTAAATAGCACTAAAAGACATATACAAATGTGTTTAAATTTTTATTTTGTTTTACATAGTTATATTTTATTGTAGATATTTTATTTTATGTTTTAAAATCAAAATAATATTAAAAAGTGTTTAAGTTGAATTCTTATTTTGTCTACGGATACATACCATAGATATTTTTTTCGTTTAATCTGCTTTTATTCGAGACCATAGATTTTTGTTCCAATTATACCTTTTTTAAGGAAAAGGCCAAAGTACGAGTAAACCATGCAGCCAACTCAGACGTTAGGGACACTATCAATAAATTAATAGCGGTAACAAAATGGTGGCCTTCTGTTACGGCCACAACGGGAATGATTAGTACATTTCAGAATTCACGCTCAGTGTCATTACTTTCACTTCACTATACTTGCGTATCATAACTACTCTATATCACGGAAAATGCTACCAAAAATACATAACATATAGTAAAATACTGCAAAATAATGAATTAAAAACAAATACAACAACATGTTAGAGCAAAATCGCGCCAAGTACCCCTACCATAGATTTTTTTGGTTCCATTTATTCTCTTTTAATTTTATCTTCTCTTTAAGAAAAGGTGACGGAACTAGTAGACCATGCAGCCAAGCCAGACGTTAGGAACATTATCAGTAATTGGTGGCAGCAAAAAGGCGGCCTTCTGTTATTATCATAACGGGAATGATTGGGAGATTTCAGAATTCACACTTCGTGTTATTATTTTTTTCACTTCACTACACTTGTAGTAATAACTAAACATATACATAGTAGTAACACATAGTAACTAAACTATATCATGTAAAATGCTACCAAAATTATTTAATATATATTCAAATAATGCAAGATAATAAATAAAAAATAAGAACTATTATATGACAAACCAAAATCGTGCCAAGCACCCCTGAGACAATAGATACTTTTTTGAGTCGTCTAAGTTTTTCAGACTATAGGTAGAGTATATAGCGTAGATACAGCCAGAGCACAATAGACATTATTATTGATCTCAAGCAATCTTATTGGAAACCAAAAAATTAAGTAATCAACTGAGACTGAAAAATTGATGGAGAGGTTTGTCTAATGAGCATTGTGATTAGAAACCTTAAAAGTTCACAACTGTCTTTATGTTTTTAAGTTTGTCTCTCTACTTGTTTGTTCCGGATAATCTCCGGAAGGGCTGGATCGATTTCGACGGATTTTTTTGGTTGACAGCTGGTGTTACTTATAAAAAAATTAAAATACAGTGAAGAATATATGAAATGCGGGCGCAGCCGCGGGCACACAGCAATATGATAGATGGTATCTTTATTTTATGGTGATGGTATCTAAGTTTTTGGTAGCATCTTGGATTGTTATTATGGATGGCCTTTTGTGAAATATTTATAATAGCATCATTTCAATTTTACTACGAGATATTACGGTGCCTCATAATTTACATTCTATGTTGTTATTTCTAATGGACTTCTAGAGTGTATAATAAATAATCAATTATTTAATAATTGTATAGTTTTTATTAAAAAAATTATATGTATATTCTATTGATAAAAAAGGAATCAAATCGAGTTTCTTGCCGCTTTTTCTTGACTGGGTAGTGTTTTCACGTTCATAAGCGCCTTCTTGGGGCCTAAATTGAATAAAGACTTTTTTTGATTTTAATTTTGATTGAAATATCGATAATTGATATTACTTTCCAAATATCTAGTTCTAAATTTTTTAAGTGCTTTATTATATTGTATAATTATTATATGTATGCCACTTATGAATGTAATATTTAGTGTTCGTTTTATGTCAGTATAAATTAATATAAACTAAAGCGAGTGAGTTTTTGTCGGAAAAAAGCACGAAACCTCATTACCTCACTGGCACGGCGACATACCAGCCGCAAAGAACAAAATCTAAAAGTATTTAAATATATATATAAAATATACATTTTCTAGAAGTATTAATGTTTGTTATAAATACGTCTAATTGGTAATAATAAAACATTGAGTATTGTATTTTCATGAAATATAGTTTATTTTTTCTACAAATGGTAGCAAAGCGTGGTTGGCCTAAGTAATGACAAATCTGAAAGGGTTTATCGAACCGCTCAAAACATCAAATTACGATACATGGAGTATTCAAGCACAAGCCGTATTAATAAAATCTGACTTGTGGGATTATGTCAACGGCGAAAAAGATGTTTCAACAAACACCGACGCTGAGCAAAGAAAAGTTTTCGAAAGACAAGACGCAAAGGCAAGGTCAGAAATATTATTGATTATATCACCCCCGGAAATAAAACTCGTAAAAATTGTCATACATCGAGAGAACTCTGGAACAAATTAAAATGTATTTATCAAAGTACCGATCCTCCTCTCAAGGCGACACTACTTAAGCGATTAGTACTTAAGAAAATGTGTCAGGGAGATGATGTTCGAGATCATTTAAATGATTTCATGAATGTTTTTGAATGTAGTAAGCAAGCTGGCAGATATGGATGTAACCATACACTCAGAACTGCTAAGCGTTATGATCTTATATAGCCTACCATCAAAATTGGAAAACTTCAGAGTAGCGATAGTCTCGAGACGTCCTACCAAGTCCAGATAACTAGCTGTAAAAATAATGGAAGAAAGCGAGACACGAAATAATACAAATAACAAATATTCTGAAGCAGAAGTTTTTCATTTCAAGAACAAGAATACCAAAACTAAGAAAATACCATATTGTCAGAATTGTCATAAGAAAGGGCATAAAACAGAAGCATGTTGGTTTGACCAAAAAACGAAAAAATGTCAAAAATAAAGGAAATAAAGTCATATTTGAAAAAGATCAAGTTTCAATAATTGATCAGCATAATAAAGTAATAATGACGGCTCGGAAAAGGGGTGTTTTATATTTCATTGAAACTGAAAATTCAAAGCAGATGTCAAATATTTCATATGTAAAAGACAATGGAATTATGAGATGGCATAAAAAATTGGGTCATCTTAATGAAAATGATTTAAAGCTAATGATGAAAAATGAAATGATGAGAGGACTTACATTTAAAAATGAAAAATTAGAAAAATGCGAAACATGCATAAAAGGTAAAATATCAAGTCTTCCGTTTACTCCTTTTGACAAGATAATATGTACGAAAACTTTACAAATAATCCACAGTGATGTGTGTGGACCGTTCGAAAATGAGTCAATGGATGGATCAAAATATTACGTATCATTCACTGATGACTTTACTAGATACTGTTGTATATATTTCATTAAAAATAGAAGCGCGATACTGAATAAGTTCAAACAATATAAAACAATGTAGAACTATTTTTAAAGTCTTATATTCAGAACTTACAAACTGACAACGGTACTGAATATAGATACAAAGCATTTGATGATTATTTGAAAGATCATGGCATAAACAGAAGATTTTCTACGCCTTATATTCCTCAACAGAATGGTATCAGTAAGAGGAAAAACAGAACATTGGTAGAACAAGCCCGATATTTAATATTAGAAGCAAATGTGCCACAAAACTTGTGGGCTGAAGCTCTGAATAGGTACTGCCAATTACCTAATTAATAGAAGTCCTACAAAACTATTAAATGGATGTTCACCATATGAAAAATGGGTCGGAAAGAAACCTTCAGGTGTGCATCTCCATATATTCGGATGCAAAGCCTTCGTATTAAATAAGAAAAGAAGAGGTAAATTTTCTCCAAAAGCTTCAGAAGGCGTTTTAGTAGGTTATGCAAAGAATGCAAAGGGTTTTCGGATTTATTTACCTAAAGACAATAATGTCATTATTAACATAGACGTGAAATTTATTGATGATAAAATGTATTACACGGACAAGGAAAACTATGATGATTTTATACATAAATCTGAAGAACCGAAGTCTGAAAATAGATTAAGACCTGAAAATAATAAAATAGAAATTGAACCAATTGAAATAGAGTTAATTGGGAATATTAATAAAAGTAGCTTAAGAGACTTACCTCTACATGAAGAACAAGAACCTACTCCACAGTCGAAGTAGAATCAGGCAATCAGTCTGAAGAGGAATGGTTTGAAACCGAAGAGCAGATTTTACCAAATCAGATTAGAAGATCTGAAAGAGTGAAGAAAGTTCCATTTTCGACCGAAGACTATGTCTTATTATCTGATATGGAAGAAAATTATGATCTTGAAATCTCCTCCTTATGTAGTAAAAATGGAGATAATAAAGGTTGGCATGACGCAATAAAAGGTGAAATCAGAGCTCGTATCAAAAGTGGTACATGGGTTATTAAGAAAAAAAAATAAAATTATATGAAACTCGTCGATAGCAAAATGATTTTGAAAACGAAGTTGGGGCCTGATAACAAAAAAAAGCACGACTAGTAGCACGAGGATTCACACAAAGACATGAAGTTGCACTTCATACGTGACTGCATCTTAAATGAGAAAATCTACCTTCAATACATCAGTACAAACGACATGGAGGCGGATGTATTTACGAAGGGAGTACCCGGGCCGCGACTGGTATTTTTAAGACGTAAACTCGGCATGTTCCCGTGAGGAGGAGTGTCGGATAAGAAGCATGAAACCTCATTGGGACGGCGACATACCAGCCGTAAAGAACAAATCTAAGAATATTTAAATATATATGAAAAAAAATATACATGCTCTAGAAGTATTCATTTTTTGGTATAAATACGTGTAATTGGTAATATTAAAACATTGAGTATTGTATCTTCATGAAATATAGTTTATTATTTCAACAGTTTTGGTATAAGTTCTGCCTCTATCTTCAAATGGATTCGTTCTGAACGTAGCTGTACGGAGTATCCCTCTGTAGTTTGTGAACGCAACCAAACAAAATATCTAGTGGATAACAAATAAAATTATTACAAATTCCAAATATATGTTATTTTACAGATAATCGCGTCTTGAGGTAAAAATATCGATGTATCGATACATTTACCCATCCCTTGTAAGATTGTGTACCAGAGGTAATGCTGTGCAGAGATAAATAATTAGAGTTTTTGGCGGAATCTCAGTCTATCATGTAGCGGTTGATTTCTTTAATTAATTAAATTTGTGTATTTAACTCTATATCATGTAATTTTGGTGACGTTTTGTGTGATATAGTTTGGTTATAGTGAACAAGTCAAGTTTATTATGGAAAATAACGCATAGCATTTATTCTGAGGTGGCGCACAAGCTCCATGGACAGTTCTAGCAGGATAAGCACAGTTTTGCTAGAACTTGGTAACACTGATACAAGATTGAAAATACATCTTACCTACATAACATTGGCACAAATTGTTTGAAAACAAATTACCATTATATAAGAAGAAGAAGATAAATAAATAAAATGAACTTTTTTTATGCATCTCTGAAATGAACTGTGCATCAGATATGATAATAAAACGAAATGTAGAGTTTTTTGGCGGGATCTCAGTCTGACATGTAGCAATTGTTTTCTTTAATTCATTAAACTTGTGTACTTGTCTCTATATCATGTAATCTTGGTGGCGTCTTGTGTGAAATAGTTTAGTTATTGTGTTCAAGTTAAGTTTATTATAGAAGTCAACGCGTAGCATACATTCTGAGGTGCCGACAAAGCTCAATGGAAAGTTCGAACAGGATAGGCCACCGTTCTGTTGGAGCTTGGTAACGCTGATACAAGATTGAAAATCTTACCCACATGACATTGGCACAAATTGTGTGTACACACAGATTGCCATTAACTAAGAAGAAGAAGAAGAAAACGAAATGTCAGTGTCACGCACAGAGCATATTATATAGTGATTATTATTATTATTATTATTCATCTCTGCTGGTTATATATTATGGCTGTATCACGCACATGTATCGTTTTGTGAGGTTATGTTTATGTATCTTGAAAACTGGAATTTACCCTAAAAATATAATCTAATAAATTTTCACCATGACTGATTTCATTTTAAATGATAGCGACACAGAAGTAGATTCTGACGAGGAGGTTAGTAGGTTTTTTTTTAAAATTGAGTTTACGAGATTTTATTGAATATCAAATATAATATTTTTATTATTTAGCTGCAAGAAGCTTTTGCTAAAGGTTTGATTAAACCGGGACTAAATATAGAAATAGAGAAAGTCGAGAAAAAAATATGTTAATAACGTCCAAGATTTGAAAACGAAGGTGAAGGAATTCAAATTAAAGTTACCATGGGTGGAGACATTGGACCTAGTAACCACTGTAGCCCCGATGGCACCAGATATTGCATTACAAATGCAAGAGACTGCACAAAGGAGAAAGTAAGTAATATTTCTAGTCGATTAGAGTTATCATCGTGATTTAAATTCTTTATTAACATTATTTAATACATTAGTGAAATTTTAATTTCAAAATTACTAAACATGGCCATTTGATTTTTTCTGATAGATATATTTTCTGGTCGGGTTTAGTACATTTTTTTAATGTTAGATATTGGACGGAAGAAGGCATCATCAAAATAGTGAATTCAGTATTTGTTAATGACTTCTAATATGTTTTCTTTTTTTCCAAACTCAGTGTTTGTTGACATGTTTTCTTGCTATATTTCATATATATATAAATATATATTACAATAGTAATTTCTATAGGTACAGGTTCTTAACTTTTTCTCACTAAAACAATAGGTAAGGGTAGTGCGTAAATGCATTTACCCCGTCAAAAAAAAAAAAGGTTCTTCACCTTTCATTTAATTAAACATTTAAAATTTATATTACTGACTTACACATATTGTGGGGAAAAAGAGCCACTTGCACAATTATAACAAACACATATGAAAACTTTACAGAGACAGTTAATTGACAAATACATCAAGGGCAATAGAAATTAGATAATATTTTGTAAATAAAGTAGAAACTCTTCAAGTCTAAAACCATTAAAACTCGAAGAAATGTTTTGTTCCCTTCCTAAAACCTCCATTACTCGAAATGTATAATGTTTTTATGTATGTATTATTGTTTAATACATAATGTAAGTGATAAATAATGTTACTCAATTTGTGAATCTTTATTACTTGAATTAGAAAAAATGTTAACCGATACAAGTCGAATATTCCTTATATCAAAATCGAAATTTTCCTTAGTAACTCAGTATTTCGATTTTTTTCTGTCTCCCGTGTATGTACTTTTACACGTACGTTTTGTTATTATCTATAAATAGTAATAATGTGTGGTATTTTTTAATTACATTATTATTAAATAACATTTACTTCAAACAGGAATATAAAAGAAAATAGTAAGGGCAATCAAGTTTATGATCCTGCACAAGATCCAGTATTAAATGAATTCAAAAGAGAGAATTTAATACATCGGCAAGCTCAGGCAGCTGTTGTAGAAGGAGTGAAGAAGTTAAAAGAATTGGGAATCCCAACAAGAAGGTAAAACAGCTGCTAGTCATCCTATTGCCTATCATCTCCCATTTGAATTACTGTATCGTTCCAGCTAATACCACTGAACATTTGTGCCTGACAATTGTTTTTGACATAGTATTAATTCAGTGCTTTGATCACAATCTCACCTGATGTTAAGTAACAATGTTGTTCACAGTAATTGTATAGAGGTGTAGACACTAAGCCAAGAGGTACTGGATCTCAAATGATGCTCTGGAATATATCTGTTGGAGCTCGGCAACTCGAAAACTTGAGGGTGGTAGCTACCTAGGAATGCACTATTAGAAAATGCCCTACCACTAGACAATGATTTTCTCATGATGTCTTCTTTCACTGAAAGTCCAGGCTCATTATCGTCCGAGTCCTTATGATTGATGTTTGTAATGATTTGAAAGGTGAATCCAAGTCCAAAAGATGCCTTTATAATTTTACGTAAGCATCAATCAGGAGTTTATGTGTTGCTTATTTTTGTTTGAAAGGAGATTAAGTGAGCAATAGCTTAGTTTGTTTTTGGTCCTAATTATGTAATCATGAGGGTGGGGGGCCGGGAGGGGGGTGAAGAGCTATTGAACCAGCGGTTCTATTGTGATTACATCACCAGTGTGCTTCAGGCCAGACGACTATTTCGCTGAAATGGCTAAGACAGACGAGCACATGCAGAAGGTTCGTAAGAACTTGCTCTCCAAGCAAGCGGCGCAGGCGCGCGTCGATAAAGTACGTCAGCTGCGTGACCAGAAGAAGATTGCGAAACGTGTTCAGGTATTATTTAATTAATAATAATAATAATAATAAGTGTTTATTCAATATCAAACATACATTTTTAATTACAATTAATTACTTCTGCCAAACTGCATAGCAGTTTATTGGCAGGTGTAACCTCCGTTTTTAATTAAATTTGTCTATAGATATGTAAACACTTAATAATAAACATATTTAAAAAAAAGAGCATACATGCAATACATACATTTACAGTAAAATATAAAAAGAATGGAAAAAATATATAATTAACTTAAACGTTTACTCACACTATCTAATAGAAACTGACTGGTTTTGTTTTTAAAAATTCGTTTTGTAAAATTATTGCTTTGTAATGATAATGGTAAACTGTTATATAATTTAGGCACTAAGCACTTTCTATGTCTTTCCCCAAAATAATTGTTATAAGCAGGTACCTTGAATGTATCTATTGCCCTACTTGGCCTTGTATGTGTTATATTTATTTTTTAAACTCGTTACTATCGAACTGTTCCACTGCCATCAATAGCTTTACTTTCTCATGGACTGTATTCATACTGTATATTATTAGTTCTAGTAATTTTTTTTACACGATATAGGCTCAGTGCTTTGACCACAATCTCACCTGATTTTTATTTTATTTTATTGTAAAAAGCACTGATACATAGATAAGATTAAATACAAAAGCACCTTAATTCTATATAACATTTTAAATCCCATACCCTATTACATTAGTGCACAACTTACATAGTTAAAAACTTTTATTATGAATGAAGATGAACAGAATACAGATTACATAAATTATATCTTTTACAGAGATCATATTTTTTTTTGAGCATTTTAAGTTTAATTTAAACAGAAATATAATTTAAAAGAAATCCCTACTAAAAACCCCAGTAAAAACCCTTAGTAAGAATTTGAGATTATTAGCCATCCAACTGTGTAATGAGACTTTTGAATTCTATTTGACTATTGAAAAATATGTCATATTATTATTATTATTATTTGAAAAGGGGCTATGCAGGCTTAAACAGTCCTGTATCACTGCGACCTAGTCAGATCTATTGTGATCGCCCCTATTATGCTAAACCTCACTGCCTAGACCTACAGTCTGGATATACTGTAGTATTTTTTTGGCAGAGAGCGTCTGTACCTTCTCTGGGAGCAATATATGCTTGCCCAAACAACAGTGCCCAGTTAGTGCTCTCACTAATACTCGTAGCTTATTCCTTCTGAGCATCAGGGCTTCTTCAGCTTTGCGCTGAGTGAATGCTCTGATGAGCTCTTTGGAATGAATTTGTCCTGGCAATTTATTCCAGAATTCTATAGCCTTATAGGTATATTGGTCCCTTATGGTCAGTCGAACTAGGCTTTTTGGAATGCCACAAAATGGTTCAGGCCCAATTTGTGTTTCCATAGCCCCTGTTCTTGCAAGCGCATCCGCAGCTTCATTGCCGGGAACTCCTGCATGGCCTGGGACCCATCTTAAAATCAGCCTGTTATTCTTACCCAGGCTGTTTAGTATTGCCACACAATTTGCAACTAGCTTCGACTCAACTACGTCCGAAGCCAGCGCCAAGAGAGCGGCTTGACTATCCGAATGGATATATATTGTCTGGTTCACGTAGGCTTTCTGCAATATGTTATATTGAGAATGACTTTCATTATAGCGCCTACATATTCTATTAATCGGGTTATTCTCTGACACGTTATTATTACAAGTTGCCACACTGAACAACTGTTGATGTCTTACGGAGCGAGTGGGCACCTTAATATTGAGTTTGCTCAATGATGTCGCTTGATGTCAAGTGATGCTTCCGGAACACACCTACTGGTATTTGGCGACAGGTTTTCAAACTTGAGGGTGGTAGCTACTCAGGTGGGGATGTCCTACCACCATGCTATGGTTTCCTTACGATGTTTTCCGCTGCGCCATCATCGCTTCGAAATCATCTTAGTTATCGCATCTTCTGAAGTATTGGGAAATATATTTATCGAAAACCATGAACAATGATTTTGTATGGGATTATTTTGTGTGATTTTTCCATAGTCTTACCAGATTAAATTTATTCCCTGTAACCTAAATATGAGAGTGTATTAGTTAATGTTGTTACATCTCAATATATTTTCAGATCGATACAAAATTAAGACAGGCCGCTGATAAGAAACAAATGTTAGACCAATTAAAACGTGTCAGGAAAGGTAAATCGTCAGATCTAGGGTTCTTGGATGATGATAATAAAGGTAAAAATAATAACAAAGGTAAAGGGCCCCAGAATAAAGTGTCTAAAAAGCGCGCAATGAAAGATAAAAAGTTCGGTTTCGGCGGTAAAAAGAAAGGTTCGAAGCTGAACACGAGAGAGTCTTCGAGTAATATGGAAGGGTTCAACAGCGGCGCCGCGAGCAAGCGGACCCGCGACTTCAAGAGTAAGAACTTCAAGCCGAACAATAAGAAGAACCAGAGACCTGGGAAATCTAAGAGGAGAAACGCTAAGAGATAAGTTGTAATCAAAAAAAAAAAAAAAACAAAAAAAATTGTATTAAATTCGTTTTAATTATAATATATATCTGTAGTTTTTTTTATTTCATCCATCTATGATCACGGATTACATATCTAGATACAAAAAGCTAGGTTATATTACTATAGTAATGACAAATTTGGAAAAAAAAATTTTTTTTTTTTACAAAGTTTTAAATAAAAAGTATGAAAAGATGAGTGACCAATAATTTAAAAATAATATCGATTTTATAATGGTATAATTAATTATTTTGTCTTATGTAAATAGTGAATTTTTGCTATTAAAGTACAATAAGAGCAAATTTGACTAAATAACAAAATATTTCTTATGGGATCTTTTTTTGCATTATACTGTCCTTACCCCTTGGTCAAGGTTTATTAAAAATCTTATTTATTTTTCTTTTAATCGATTCATCTAGTTTCAATTACTGATTCGATCTTTTTCGAAACGAATTTCCATCGCTATAGGTTGTTCTAGGATCAGTATCCCCAGGATTTAAAACACTATGGCGTCTAGCATTTTCGTTACGAATGGAGATTCTTTCCGATAAAGATCGATATTTAAATCGATTCGAATGGAAGCTTTATGAATCTATTCACAAAAAAATCAAGGTTTAAAAGATCGATCTCTGCAAAATAAACTAGCGTTGAACACGCTTTTTACTAAACAGTGTCTAAAATTTAAAATTGTATAAAATATATAATATCTAAACAACCCTAAAACACTCTTGTATAATTAAACCTTTTTATTAAACATGTGTTCAACGGGAGCTCACTTTTTTTTGTAATAACGCAGTAAATATATATCAGGCCGACCGCTCTGTTACTCTTAGTGTAACTTTGGGTAAAAATAAAACGACTTGGGTTGGGAATTGGGTTTCTCTGCAAGACGTAAGAAACAACATTTAAAGCCCTTTATTTTCAATTGTATTTTCTTTCACAACTTACTCTTATATATATTTTAAATATGTCATTTTAATGTCATTTTTGCTGATGACATGGCATAGACAAAAATAAAGAAAAACATAGACAACAATAAAAACTAGATTACAATGGTTTTCTTTACATATATATTACTAGCTGAGTGCCCGCAGCTCCACCCACGGTGCATAATTTATATTGCGTTGCTGTCGCGAGGGAATCGATTCGCTGGATTAATTTAGTGCTAAATATCGATTACATAAAATTCATTTCTTTTTCCTAAAGGTAGATTCTTTAATCTCAGATCGCCATCCCTAATAGTGCCATCTCAAAAGTGTTTGATTAAGTAAGTGAAAATTATCGTATCTTTTTATTAGTTTTGGTACATTACTAATTTAAAAAAATATTTTTTTTTACAAGGTATAGGCTTAGTGCTTTGACCACAATCTCACCTGATGCTAACTGATGATGTGCTCTAGGACGGTAAACACACTAAGCCTAGAGAGACTGGTTCTCAAGTGATGCTGTCGGGACACACCATTTTGTATTCGGTGAAAGGTTTTCGAACTTGAGGGTGGTACCTTTTTTTTTTTTGTCGAGGGGAAATGCATTTACGCACTTCCTTTACCTATTGCATTAGTGAGACCGGAGTCCCCCAATGCAACAGGTAAGGGAGCACGGAGGGACGACTCCGTGCCAGTGTGGGACCCACCCGGAAGTGAAGCGTCCGGAAATACCCACTAAAACCCCCCGGGGCCGTCCGCCGCATTTGGGATCGCCCCATGGCTTTCGCAAGCACCGCGTCGCCCCCTGCTTGAGGGTGGTACCTACCCAGGCGGTCATTATTAGAAAATGCACTACCACCATGCTATGGGTTTCCTCACGATGTTTCCTTCACCGAAAGCTCAGACCGATTTTAGCGTCGGGTAGGTGGGGATCGAACCCGCGTCGATGGACCCAAAATCTGGCCGCACTACCCGCAGCACCATCATCGCTTCGTGTGATTTTATCGAAGCAGAAAAATGAACCTCGATATTCAAAGATCGATTCGATATTTCGTACTCTACTATAATTGAAATTACTTAACGTTATCAAAAAAAAAAAAATCTACTCGCTATTATCATCGAAGCATCAAAATAAGACCCAGTAAAATATTCTATTTTTACATCAAAAAACGATTTTCATTTCAAACTCGCAGTCATTCTTAAAAACCGACATTCCTATATACACGAAATCGATTATTTATGTTACTGTTGTAATAAGGTAAATTTTATAATCTTATTAACGTTCAAATGATACAAGTGGCGCCATCTAGTATTCATTTGGGAAGTTTCCCGTGATGTTTTTTTGTTCTGTGTCGTTTGTCTTTTTGCAATGAGTGAGATAAAATTCTTCTCTGCTTATAGAATAAAACTAAAATGTTAATATTTCTATCTTTTATTTAAATAAAACAACCACTTCAACAGTTACGATACATATAAACCTTATTCCTAAACAAAACACTTTCCAATTGATGCATTGATAGTGTTAGGGGGGGGGGGAGTATGGGCAGGGGAATGGGGTAAAATAAAAACCGGTGTTTATGCAGAATCGTATATTCCCAACGAAATATTACCACTTCCGTCCCTTGCCCTTCTTCTTCTGGTGTTGTTTCCGTTGCCAGGCGCTGTCCGTTTGCTTCGGCTCCACTCGGGGACTCTTCGCCGACGTCACTGACGACGGAGTCGTTTGCTGCTTGCTCATGTCGCTGAGGAATTATTTTATGAATTTTTTTTCATAAACACAACAATAACACTTTTTAGTCAGGGACATGTCATTCCTCGCCCCCATCTCAAATGCAGCGGACGGCCCCGGGGGGTTTTAGTGGGTATTTCCGGGCGCTTCACGCCCGGGTGAGTTCCACACTGGCACGGAACTCGTCCCTCCGTGCCCCCTTACCTATTGTATTGGGGGACTTCGGTCTCACTGATACAATAGGTAAGGATAGTGCGTAAATGCATTTCCCCCCGTCATAAAAAAAAGAAAAAAAGGGACATGTTCCGGATCGTAATACTGAAACGAATTCAGTCGAATCCGAAATATCAACTGGAACGAGTTTGTATTCAGGTTTTTTTTTAAAATATAATATATGGGTTTTTGATGTTAATTGATATCGTGGTCGAGGATGGGGGATACATTAAGCCGGAGCACAACTATTAGTGCCTGGCGACGGGTTGTCAAACTGGAGGGTAGTTGAGCTAGTCAGGAGGGGGGGGGGGGCTGAAGGGGGGCGTATTATTGGAAAAATGCCCAACTACCATGCTCTGGTTTCTTCATGTTTTCCTTTACCGAAAGCTTAGGACTCATTTTAGAATTGGATCGGTGGGCTCGAACCGCGTCCATTAATGCGTAATGCATCCGCATTACCAACTGCGCCCTCATCGCTTCGCGTTCATTGCTCGACACCAAAATCTCAATTTTTTTTTAATGTTTTTGAGGTTTACCACTGTATTGCTTATCATAGAGACACGAACCGATACAGAACAAGTAAATCAATTAAGCTGAACAGTTCCGCGAACATGTCTCCTAAATACAGTTCCTTTAAAAAGGAACTCGTTCCATGTTCAATCCGTTCCATCGGACGTTCTTTTCGCCAACAGTTCCAATACGTTTTTATGCCACACAACGGGAACGAAGATGGTAGACACACATCTCCGTACACATCTATTAATCATTTTTTATGGAACATCGAACAGGCAGACGGCCCAGCTGATGGGAAATGGTTACCGTGGAGCGTTAAGTTGAAGACCTTGGAGGAAGACTACGCTAGATAACCGATTTCACAGCGCTGGCGTACGGGATAAAAATGACCTAGAGTATCTTCGTGTAGTTATATCTAGGTTTAACCGTGTGGGGGGGGGGGTGAGCATCCCAGCCTATGGGCGGGGGGTACCATATCGAAAAGTTCCTCTGAGTACAAACATACGGTAGAAGACACATAGAGATCTGATGTCTCTGCGAAGCTTCAAAGAATCTAGACTGGATATTAATCCAGGATTATGAACAATATTAATACGCAGCAGCGCCAGTCCGTATACGTGAACAGTACTTCACGTGAGGTTCTGGGCTTGGGCCTGGAATACCACAAGTCGTTGATTAGATCGTTTGAGAATACCTAGATTATTAGCTGCTAATTTGACTTTGGGTTCCAAGTGCTTCCATACGTTGCTGGATTTGTTGACTCCAAGAATCTGTAAGTATGACCTGGAACTTAAGTTCTAAAATAAACATTGTTACATCTGATATGGTACTTACTACTGGTCCGTAGCAGTAGTGGACATGCCCTGGCTTCCCTTGATGACGTCACGCCTCACGCCACGCCGCTTCCTGTACGCGGTACGCTCGTACTTCGGCAGCCATCTGTATACGAGAATTATAATAAAACCGACTATTATTTATTACCACACATACCAATTTATAAAGAAATTAGTCAAAAAAAGTGTATCTTGTCAAATTAGTGCGAGAACCGTGTATCTAGTCAAATTAGTCAAAAAAAGTGTATCTTGTCAAATTAGTGCGAGAACCGTGTATCTAGTCAAATTAGTCAAAAAAAGTGTATCTTGTCAAATTAGTGTGAAAACCGTGTATCTAGTCAAATTAGTCAAAAAAAGTGTATCTTGTCTAATTAGTGTGAAAACCGTGTATCTAGTCAAATTAGTCAAAAAAAGTGTATCTTGTCAAATTAGTGCGAGAACCGTGTATCTAGTCAAATTAGTCAAAAAAAGTGTATCTTGTCAAATTAGTGCGAGAACCGTGTATCTAGTCAAATTAGTCAAAAAAAGTGTATCTTGTCAAATTAGTGTGAAAACCGTGTATCTAGTCAAATTAGTCAAAAAAAGTGTATCTTGTCAAATTAGTGCGAGAACCGTGTATCTAGTCAAATTAGTCAAAAAAATGTATCTCGTCAAATTAGTGCGAAAGCCGTGTATCTAGTCAAATTAGTCAAAAAAAGTGTATCTTGTCAAATTAGTGTGAAAACCGTGTATCTAGTCAAATTAGTCAAAAAAAGTGTATCTTGTCTAATTAGTGCGAAAACCGTGTATCTAGTCAAATTAGTCGAAAAAAGTGTATCTTGTCAAATTAGTGCGAGAACCGTGTATCTAGTCAAATTAGTCAAAAAAACGTGTATCTAGTCTAGAGTTTAATTCGTTGAACGCATAAGCCAAGTGAATAATATAATTAACTACAGTACAATTATACTGAAAACATTATTTCATTCGGCTGATAAATCCCCGCAGCGTTGTAAAAATTTATTGTGGACATCGAATGTATGTTCGTATTGAATGAAACACGTAAACTGTGACGTCATATTTTAGTATAGTATTAGGATAAAATAAAAATCCTAATAACTTCTTTAAGTTTGATCGCATTTTAACTTTGTTCACAATGGTATATTTTTAGAATGAAACAACGGAAAATATTTAGTCAGCAATTTTCTTTAAATTATCAGTGGGGTCATTAATTGAGTAATGTTGTTTAAGCAAATATATGCAAAACATCAGTGTTTCTGGAATACAAGAGAGTGCACGTTTTGTTTATGCAGATGCAACCCTAAAGCATATTTTATGTGAATATGATCCATTAATACCCGGAACAGAGTTCTGGATAAGCTTCATTTGCTCCCGGAGTAGGTACAAACACACAGTGACAGAAAGATTTTACAGTATATTCAGCCTAGGCAGTGCGCTTTAGTAGTCTGGACCTGTCACAATATATATCTACCTAGGTAGCAATTATAGCGGACTAATTTATTCTGCACAGTCCGTTTTGGAATTATTATAATTGAACCTGAACCAAATATTGTTAGGTGATACTTGATTTTTTTTATTACTGTACATAGGCTTAGTGTTTTGGACTATAATCTCAACGATGTGGTCCAGGATGGCAAGCACTCTAAGCCTAGAGGTACTGGTTCTCAAGTGATCTTGCCCGAACACCGAAGGGTGGTAACTACCCTTTTTTTTTTTTTTTTTGACGGGGGGAAATGCATTTACGCACTACCCTTATCCATTGTATTTGAAGGATCAGAGTCCCCCAAATACAATAGATAAGGGGGCACGAAGTGACGAGCTCCGTGCCAGTGTGGGACTCACCCGGGCGAGAGTCGCCCGGAAATACCCACTAAAACCCCCCGGGGCCGACCGCTGCATTTGGGATGGGGGCGATACGGGGTTGCCAAGGCATGTCGCCGCGTCGCCCCCTGCAGCGAACCCACCGGGCCTCGTTGTGCAATGGCCCAATGGGGATGGGGGAGGATATTCCTCGATCCCACCTCTTCACCCGTCCCCCCGAAGGGAGGCCTGGTGGTAACTACCCTGACGGGGATGCATGTGCTGTGGGTTTCCTTGCGATGTTTTTTTTTTCACCATGAGTGATTTTAGAGTTGGATAAGTGGGGGATCGAACCCGCGTTCATTGACGCGGGGTCCGGTCGCGCTACCCGCTGCGCCGACATCGCTTAAGTTCCATGACCTGTAAGAATGATTATATAGATTTTGATACCTTTCCGGGTCAGGAACCCTGGACAGGTCCGCGTTGGGAGGTAGTCTCGTTTTGCGCTTCCGTTTCTGTTTCTTCTTCTGGCTCAATTCTGAACCGGGTGTACTGTGAAATATAAATCAAATAATAGCAAACAAACAAACGTCTTTGAAAAAAAATATATATTTAATTAATTTCTCAGAAATGGCTGTATCGATATGGATGAAATTTTCTTATTTAGATTATGATTAACACGTAAACTAATATTTTACCTTTTTAACGATTTGATGTTTATAATCGATACGTATCGATGGATCTGGGGGAGACCTATGTATGCCCAACAGTGGACGTGTTTTAGTTGAATAGAGAGATAGAATCGATACTTTTGAACAGATTCATCAATTCGATGAACAGATGACATTGTGCTATATATATATATATATATATATATTATAACCATTAACGATTATAACTAGCCGTGTGCCCACAGCTGCGCCCGCGTTTTATATGTTATTTACTGCTTTTTAATTTTTTTTATATGGTACCCTAATTATTTTCCTAAAAAAATTTCAGAACTAAGATAAAATCAAAATATTTCTATTAATTCAAACACTTGCCTGTAAAACTGTGCATGGAAGTTTTTTTTTTGTATGCGGATCTCTAATTATTTTCGAAAATTAGAAGTACGCTGGAGTAACTTCAGCTATTTACCAAAAGAAAAAAAGTCCCGTCAAAATCCGTCGAGCCGTCCCGGAGATTGCACGGAACAACAGACGGGCAGACAAAAATTGCATTTTTGGTATAGTCAGTTATCGTGTATACATTTATATGTATTTAGTAAAAAAAAAAAAAAAGAATTTGACATTACAAACAGACATTTCTATTATATTTATTAGTGTAAATATAAATCTAATTTAGCTATGCAACGATAAATAATCAGGATTTTGCGGAAACTATTGCTCGCCTGTGATCGAAATTCGAGCACAATTCATAAAAAAAAAACGCTAACAATTTTGTTTCCTCTACATTGTCAATGGCTTAAAATAAACCCTCAAAAGTCAATATTCTGGCAACACGGTAAATAAATGTCAAATCTGATATTGACATTATGTGATAGATGTGTGTCTGTGTCAATTTAACGGTAGTGTGTGTGAGCTGTATTGTTTTATTAATTAAATGTATTTTTTTTATGGATAATTAAAAAAAAAGAGTATTCTGCACTCTTCTTCTATGTAAAGTATAAATGTGCGAAATTTCATTCTCCTCCGTCCGCGCGATTTTCGCAATAAAGGGGGGTACAAAGTTTTTGCTTTACGTATTTATATATACTCTAGCTGGTGCCCGCGGCTCCGCCCGCGTTTCATATGTTCTGTGTATGTGACGTTTCATTTATAGCTAATTTAAGAAAAAAAAAAAAACTAATGAATGAATTAAAAGTAAGAGTATTTTGTTTTTATTAGGGGAAAAAATGTATATAAGCGTAAATTGAAGTGGAAAATGTACAAAAGAGTAAATCGAAAAAAAATGAGAGGATCCGTGGAATCCAAAGAATACCTGTCTACTACTAATACTGCGTTGAAAGATATTAGTCCTATCCCGATATGTTCAGTAGTTCTGAGGTGATGGTGCGTCAAAGGAATAATAAACAAACAAACTGAGAAAACATGGCAAAGGGCTCATAGAATTTGAAAAATATATAGCCTATAATCATCTACGAGTAATTCCGCGTCGAATGGTTGCGGTTTCACGCTGATCGGTCCAGTAGTTTTCGAGTTTACCTCGGACAAAGAAACAAACTTTGCTTATATATAGATAGATGAGTTATATGGTAGGAGCTAACCCCGGGGACTGCTCCTGTTTGCTCTGTGCAGTTTTCTTAACGACCTTAGCGCCCATCATCCATTTAGACGACTCCAAAGCGTCGATATCAATTTTTATCTGGAAATTTTACATTTTAATCAATAGAAATTGACATTTTATTAATTAGATAATTTAATATATATTCCACCCCAACTATCTCTTTAACTTATGACCTAGAAAAAAAACAAACTGTAAAATAAAATTCTGTGATGAACAAAACACCATGAAAAGGTCCCTTTTGATTATTTTTTTTTCTACATAGGTAAATCCCCGTTATCCTTTCCCGTTTATTTGCTATTCGACAGTCGCGCGCATCGGCACAGTGTTAATAAAATTAAAAGGAAATTCGTGTATACGCCAATTAGTCCAAGTTTCCCATTGTCTTGATTACCGCATCGTCACTTAACATCAGGTGAGATAGTGGTCGAAGCGCTGAGGCTATATCGTGTGAGAATGAGAAAAGACCTCGAGCTGGTCCAAAGGCGGCAGTGTCTCGGCGAGACGCCGCGCGCGGTCCGGCGAGGCGGCCGCCAGCGCCTTCACGAGGCGCGCAAGACTGCGCTTGTCCTGCGGCGAGGCGCGCGCCACCGCCTCGTGCGCGCTCGCCGCAGCCGCCGCGTCGCCGGCGCGCAGGTGCGCCTCCGCCGCGGCGCGCCACACCGCGCACAGCGACGCGAACAACTACACACACACACACATACACACCCGTTCTGACACTTTACACAATAATTACGTACAATTTACAGTTCGGAATCCATTTTACAATAAACCCTCCGAAAGATTGGAAAGAAAAAGTTTGTAAAAACACATAATTTCAAAACTGGTAATATCTACATCGACTATGAATCCTTAATGAACGCCAGCTTTTTATTGTTTTCCAATTATCTCATTTTTATGGGTAATCGAGATATTAGTTGAAAGTCTGACACGATAACTAAAGGAGTGGGGATGTAAAAACTATTAGTTTACCCAGACGTAGATACTATATTTTACCCATATTATACTAGTTTTTTTAATTGTACTCTGTGGGCTTTAAATAAAACCGTAGCACGATGTCGATTACACATAAAAATAAGACAATAGGAAGAGAATAAGAAAACAATGGAAAGCTGGCGTAAACGCCAGGTTAGTGCTCGAGGGGTTAAAAATATATAATATCCCGCTCTTGTAGTAGAGACATATTACTTGTGATGCATTATTTCTATACAAAGTTATAAATAATATTATTGATTCACAATGCTTCTTAGTAAAAATTTTCTTTCGTGTGCCTCGTAAGAAAGAAATAATTAATTTTTTTTTTAAATTTAATAGCACCTTTTAAAACACGATACGCAGGAAAAATTTTACAATAACGTATTATAAATCGTAATGATCCTTTTAATGTTTCTCTTTCAAAGCGAGTATTACAAAAATCATTTATAATTAACGCATCTATTTTGAGTTGCCGTTTAATTTTCATATAAATTACAGAACCAGAGGTTAATTATACTGTATAATAAAATACGCAATATGTATGGTATATATTTGTTATATACATATATAGGGAACTATAGGTCTTTTTGTTTGTATTGTTTTCGTTGTTTTTATACGCTGATATGACTGTTTGTTTCTTTATAATAGATAAATAAATATGTCTATTTATTTTCGATAAATACATGTACAAATGCGTCTCGTATATATAAATATATATAAGGTTATTTATATCAATGTTTTTTTTTTTTTAATTGATGTAGAACAAACAACACTGAGGTTCTCTGTAAAGAGTAAACTTTTATTTATTATATTTTATAGTGAGGTGGAGATAAAACAGTTATAAAAGTAATTTAATAGTCTTACCTGTAAAGAGAAACGACATTAAAGTCTATTTATTCTACGTATCTTTAGACTAAATTAAAACAATCATAAATTCAAATACTGTTAACATTGGCATTCTCATAGCGACCTATTTTATTTACCTACTTCAAACAAAAATAAACTCGCCGGACGCTCGATGTCAAACTCTTTTATTTATTAATTATGAGGACTGACTTCATAAATACGCGGCAATTTCAAATTTGAGAAATAGTATATTTCTTTTTTTTACAAATTATATATTTCTTAATACAATGAAAATACATACGATTGACATATTTGAATGAATAACGTATTGGTATGAAAATTAATTTTTCGATTTGAGCATTGACGCGAGTTTGCCGGTATTAGTTGCGCTGGCCGGCGATCCTATATACACCATGTGATATGATAAACGGACACTATGAAATTAGTTCGTTAAAAATCAGCTACTGAATCGTTTTTCGAATACTTTTAACCCCTTGAGCACCTTCCCGGCGTTTACGCCAGCTTTCCATTGTTTTCCTATTGTCTTTCTATGATTTCATAGGAATATCAATAGGAAGACAATGGAAAGATGGCGTAAACGCCAGGTTAGTACTCAAGAGGTTAAATTTTTTTTTATAATTTTCATTAGGGTGTTTAAATTAGTTCCACATATTTAGAGGGTTTACGGTTACCTGGTCATCCTTGTAATGTTGATAAACATCAGTGAAGAGTTGAGACGCCTTAACGTATTCGTTATCAGCGCAGAGCAGAGTGCACAGCGCCCCGACAACTCCGGGGCGGTACCTGAACTCGCTCTCTTCAAGGAGCTTAACCGCCCCTTTACGATCACCCTGTACATTAACCAATGGACTCTTAACAATCGAGACCCGATAAAATAGATGGAACTAGTCTATACCATCACACACGCTCAATAGAGGTTTGTTTATTAAAAAAAAAAGAAAAAAAGTCGGCAGTCACGGGACGCCAGGCAAATGTGAAACATTAAAGTTGATTGTAATTTTTTTTTATAATTATTCAAAACCAATTAACATAATAATTAAAGTTATATAGATGCTAATAACATGCGTTATACGTAATTTTAGTGGTGTTTTTGTGTGATTGATTATTGTGCAGACGACACATTGGTGAAAATAATAACAGTGACATAAGTTCTGAGATCTCAAAACATTGGAGTGTTTAAGATTAGTAAAATAATACGTAGGTGGGCCTAAAGAACGTGTATTCAGGGCTAAAAGATTATAAAATCAAATTACCTATCCTTTTGAATGTCAACCTTATGTCAATTATTAAGGACATAGATACCTTAACAGAATTCCTACGGTTCTTGATTGGGAAAGACGGTTATCTCCCTCCTACCCTTGTCAAATTTCGGGCGCAAAATATCTTCATTTTCCATTTCTTTCTATCTGCAGTCACCTCCGCTTTCACTTCCTTCATCTTTCACACAACCCCATCCCTCTTTGATCCTCCCCCGTTCCCATATAACCGTCCACATTCATATCCCAATACCTTTCCCATATAACCGTCCACATTCATATCCCAATACCTATCCCATATAACCGTCCACATTCATATCCCAATACCTTTCCCATATAACCGTCTACATTCATATCCCAATACCTTTCCCACAACATCCTCGTTCCTCCCTACGGATAACATGACCATACCAGGTCAGACAGGTTCTTCTTAACTCCTCTGTCACTGGCGCCATTTTAAAACTTCCTATAACGTACTCTCATTCATGATCCTGTCCATTCTTGTTACACCCCCCCCCCCCACATCCATTCATGCTGCGTTAATAAAGGGTAGATTTGATCTTATGTTTTAGAAGTGATAACTTCTTATGGGAGGGTGGACCGCTTTCGTTACGTAACGCGTTACGGCGCCATTCTGTCTGGCTTCCTTCTCTCTCACGCACACGGTAGACAGGCTCCTCCTCTCTCACTCTAACCCACAGCGCTAGCCGTATTCCGGACAGACGCTTCCCTCTCTCTCTACTCAGTGTTTAATATGCGATAGACATACTTTTGATTAATGTACACACAAAACATTCTAATGTACACATATTCAAGATTTTTATAATAATAAATGAACCTTTTCTTTACATTATCATATTAATGGACATAAAATTTAAGCGATAACTTAAGCTTTTTTGAAGTTAAACAATTTTCATTACATTAGTTTTAGTTAACACTTCTGTCGGGCGTCCCGGGGAGCACAATTTTTTTTTCTAACCTAACTAATGTTGTTGACCAAAAGGGCCTTTAAAGCTTCCCCGTTACTTAGGGGGGGGGGGGGGGGGGCGAATGCTGTAGGCACTCAGCCGCAACAAGGTACGAACCTTAGCTTGATGCCATTTAGTGTTATAACAGTTCAGCTACAGGTGCCGGCGAAATTGAAAAATGACGATATATGAAAAATAATTTTTTGAGATAAGTAAATCAATGAAGCAGCGTTAGTATGAATTACCTGTGAGAGAAGAACATGCGCAGCCGCCAGTACGAGGGTGCCTCCTTGTTTGAGTAAGAGAGAAACCGACTGCATCTTCTTCCCTTCCTTCGCTAGAGAAGACGCCTCGACGAGCGCGGCGCGACGTTCCTCGCCGAACTCTTTGATCAGCTTCACACAACATTGCTTGCAGAAGTCGGGCTGCACAATTTTATATTAATGAAAAAAAAAACAAAAACACCACTTCAAAAAAAAAACGTGTAAACCACTCTGGATTCGAACCTCCGACCTTTCAGTCGTACCGTCTATGAGACACGCGGATTAATCCACCGGGCTAACCTCGCTCTCAAAACTATAAAGTACAAATCCGACCTCCATCAGAAACGTACTGTCGCTTTTTCGTTTCATCGTCTTTCAAATCACAACGGTGTCAAAAAAAGTTTTCACTAGAAACCATAGAGTAAATCGAATGGTATTTCCCGAACAACTGTTTACTATTACAGCTGGCACAGCTAGTGTAGAGGTAAAAGAAAATTTACGCTTTTCATAGGGCCTAAATACTCGTGAGAAAATTACCATTTAATAGTTTAGCGTTTCTTTTATTCTAGATGAAACATGTAGCTATGAAAACTTGAAATGCATTTTCACCTGAAAAAAGTTACGGAGACCAGATAGTTTTGAAATAAAACTGTTGTTTCTATTAAGGGACCATCAAGTATAACGTAAGACGTTATTTTGACCTTTTTATAAGCAATAGTAAGCAGAGCTTTTACCCCCTCCACCAAAGAATTAATTAGTATTGGGATAATTAAAAAAAAACGCAAAATAATTAAACCATTCCCCACGAATCCCATACCATCTAAAATGAACAAAGCATAGACATCCCCCCCACGTTGGTCCCTACGTAAAACTTAAAGGTCCCCTAAGCTCTTAATCTATGGTGAAATGTGTGATATTTATAAATGACGCACCTGGTTAGAGTATATAGCCAAGATGGCCTGATTGTAAGTGATCGTGGACCGTTGCCTCGAGTTCAGTTTGTGTTCCAGACCCTCGGCCGTTGCGGCCTTCATACGTTTACGGGAATCAAACACATTCGTATCCCTGAAGTTTTACCAAATAACATAACATGACATATAATCTCACGCCTGTTATCCCCGAAGGGTTAGGCAGAGGTAAAATAGCGAACTACACCCACCCACATTTCGCCGAGCTTAGTTCCGTCCCAGATGTGACAGGGGGCGAGCCTGTCGCCATATCGGGCACAAATTCCAAACTCCGGGATAATATTGAGTAGAAAAACCCAATACCACTTGACCCGACCCGGGGATCGAACCCGAGACCTCAGAATGGCAGTCGCCCCGTAATACAAGTTTTACCACACTTTAATAAATGATACAAAAACAGAACCCGTTTTATCTACTGGAACCCGAAATTTCAATTTATCTCTTAAAGTGTCTGACAAGTGTCAGTGAGAAGAACCGACATATTTTAGCTTCAACCACAATCTTAACTTTTAATATTCGATATTGAAACCCGCTATTATATGTCAACTTGGTAAGCCTATCTCACTTAAGATAGTACATCTTTACTCCATCAGTTTGGGTAATGTCTAATGGTTTAGTCACACAGCGGGCGGTTATGGAAGCCAGCGGGATCTATCTATCATAAAATGTAAGAGATGATGGCGCCAAGGGTAGTGCGATATCCGACTCTAAAATCGGCCTGAGCTTCCGGTGAAGGAAGACATCGTGAGGAAACCATAGCATGGTGGTGAAGCGTCTGAGTAGCTACCACCCTCAAGTTTGAAAATCTGTCGCCAAATGTACCTCTAGGCTTAGTGTTTAACATCGTGTATCACATCGTCACTTAAAGTCAGGTGAGATTGTGGCCTGGTGGGTTCCCTGCAGGGAGCGACGCGGTGCTTGCGAAAGCCACCCCGTGTCGCCCCCATCCCAAATGCGGCGGACGGCCCCGGGGGGTTTTAGTGGGTATTTCCTGGCGAGTTCCACACTGGCACGGAGTTCGTCCCTCCGTGCCCCCTTACCTATTGTATTGGGGGACTTCGGTCTCACTAATACAATAGGTAAGGGTAATGCGTAAATGCATTTCACCCAGTCAAAAAAAAAAAAAGGTGAGATTGTGGCCGAAGATGCACTGAGTCTATACCGTGTAAAAAAAAAAATTAAACAAGAGCTGTCAAAACCACGTGACTCATTGATACTAATCTCACCGATTCGAAGTGCAAGTCTGCAGGTTTAGTTCGTTTACAATTTAATTAACCGTGCATAAGTACTATCGGGCCAAATTATAACCTACTAGCTGCTCTCCGCGGTTTTACCCGCGTGGTTCCCGATCCCGTGGGGATTTTTGGAATAAAAACTTTATGTCGTAAACTAGTTCCCTAGATTAAATTTTATAGTGAAACTAGCTGGTGCCCGCGGCTCCGCCCGCGTTTCATATGTTCTGTGTATGTGACGTTTCATTTATAGCTAATTTAAAGAAAAAAACAAATAAATGAACAAAAGTAAGAGTATTTTGTTTTTATTAGCGGAAAAAATTTAAATAAGCGTAAATTGAAGTAGAAAATGTACAAAAGAGTAAATCGAAAAAAAAAAAAAAATGAGAGAGGATCGGTGGAATCCAAATAATACCTGTTTACGAGAAATACTGCTTTGAAAGGTATTAGTCCTATCCCGATATGTTCAGTAGTTCTGAGGTGATGGTGCGTCAAAGGAATAATAAACAAACAAATTGAGAAAACATGGCGAAGGGCTCATAGAATTTGAAAAATATACAGCCTATAACCATCTAGGATTAATTCCGCGTCGAATGGTTGCGGTTTCACGCTGATCGGTCCAGTAGTTTTCGAGTTTACCTCGGACAAAGAAACAAACTTTGCTTATATATAGAAGATAATACGTAAATACATACCTAATCTAGATATAAATTTACTATATTTTTTTCCATATTAAGGATTCAAGGGGGTTATAATTTTTTTCACCACACATTTCCTTATTGTTATTATGCAATAACAAAATACTTACTTGTTGATAACGACAATATTGTTGCTGGTGATGGCGACGAGAGCTTGATCGCTTGGCTTATCCTTCAGAATGTTCTGGTATATTGTTGCGGCTTCCTTCTCTTTACCCATTTGCTGAAGGCAGTACGCTTGCTGGACCCTGTTCGGTACAAAGTTAACGAATAACATCAAATAATGTGTGTATTTAACAAATAAATTAACCTCTGTACACAATCCTTTAACAAAAATAAGTTAATATCAATACGGAAACGATGAAATTTTGAGTTGAGTAGTAGAAATATCATTAGATAGAACAAACAGACGTTTTTAAATTTAATTCACATTTACTTAAGAAGTTTAAAGTACAAAAAAAAATGATATATACAGTAATACCCCGCTTAGCGCGACCCCGTTAGGCGCGGTTTCACTATAACGCGAATGTCAAATTTCGCGCTCAAATGCCTCGCATTACGCGAAAGAGTGCGTATAAACATAATGTAAAGACAATAGATGTATTTTTCCGTAAAAAATAAGAGTATGTATTGCATAAAGTGTTCTTAGAATTAAAGTGATTGATTAAAATGATTCGTATTTTTTTGTATTAAATTCTGACTATGTTTAATCATAAACCTCGATATACGCGATTTTCAGTTAACGCGATTTTTTTCGGAACGTATCCCTCGCGTAAACCGGGGTATTACTGTATTATATTTCTTAAAAAAAAAAAGAACCAGATCGAGTTTCTCGCCTGCGCTCTTCTCGACTGGGTTGTTTTCCGAACCGGTGGTAGTGTTTTAGACGTTCATAAGCGCCTTCTTAGGGCCTAAATTGAATTAATAAATTTTGATTTTGATCCTTTAGATACTGGCTCTCAAGTAATGCTGTCATAACACACCTATTAATGCTCGGGAACAAGTTTCCAAATTTGAGGGTGGTAGCTACTCCGATAGCCATTATTAGAAAATGCTTCACCACCTTGCTAGGGTATCCTCACGACTCCCTTCGGGGGGGTGGGCGAAGAGGTGGGAGGGGAAGTATTCCTCTCCCATCCCCATTGGGACATTGCACGGACGAGGCCCGGTGGGTTCGCCGCAGGGGGCGACGCGATGGCATGCATTACAATCTCGTATCGCACCCATCCCAAATGCGGCGGACGGCCCCGGGGGGTTTTAGTGGGTATTTCCGGGCGACTCTCGCCCGGGTGAGTCCCACACTGGCACGGAGTTCGCCCCTCCGTGCCCCCTTACCCATTGCATTGGGGGACTTCGGTCTCACTAAATATATATATGCAATAATAAATGCATTTCCCCCCGACAAAAAAAAAAAAAAGGGTCTCCTCACGATATGTTCCTTAACCAGAATTTCAAGCTCATTATAGAGTTGGGTTCGAACCTACATCCATCAACATGAAATCTGACCACATTACCGACTGAATCATTATCACTTATAAACCTGTAAAATTAACATATAACATTGATTAATCTACCTGATAATGGCCGCTTCCTCCTTAGCTTCCTCTTCAGTCCCGCCATCATCCAACACGCTCTCAGAGCATGTCTGCTCGGCTCTTTTTAACACATTTAGGGCTTCGTTATATTTACCCCGCATTGCCAGAGTGCTGCCTGCATTGTACGCTAACTCATATGTGTTCTCGTCAAATTGAGGGAACTCTGACGACTGGAAATTTGGAAAGTTTCTTCGTGAACTTATTTAATTTGATAAATAGATCCGTAATAACTAAACATCATGTTCGTGTATTTCATTCTAAATTCGAAATATTTCAATGCAATTGAATTTTGGAACACTGATTTAACTTCACTTTAATTATTAACTAGCTGTGGCTGCATTTCACCCGCTTAGTATTCAGACAATTTTCATCATATGTTCTCCCCCTGAATAGAATATATGTTCATTAAAATATTTCATCGAATTTGGTTTAGTAGTTTTCGCTTGATTGACAAAGCTCTTAATAATACAAAAACAATTTAAACTATCAAAATGTGTTTGTATAATATATGTGTATGTAAAAAGTATGCTAGAATTTACTATACAGTATAAACTACTACCATAACAAATTTAATCGAAATTAGTTCAGTAGTTATGCATGATTGGCGAACAAATTAATAAACAGACAGACAAAAATATTTTAAAGTATTGAAATGTGTTATTTAGTCGGTTCTGAAGCCCGGCATAGTATTTTTTCTTAAATACTTTCAATGTACAGATTTCGCCACATAAGTAATTTATTATGAGCATAGATATCTATAGTTATGTCAGTTCCCTCTCAGTAAACTTTATAGTACATATAATGCAATTACTTTAGTTTTATAATGATAGGTAAATCTAAATTCTAACTAACTAAGTAAATCTAACTGTATTATAGTTAATGTACTTGTTAATTATTGATCATAAGTAAAAAAAAGGGGCACTTGAATTCTTTCGTGCCCGCGAGAATTGTCGCAGGGTTTCAGTTTGGAAATAACTTGACGCGAGAATACACGTTGATATAGATGAAAGTTATTTGTGATTAGCGTTAAATATTAAATTGATTGTTTGTTGATTGTTAAGCCTTCCTAGCTATTACTCAGTTCACACATTCACACTATACACTAGTTACTACACACGGGCTACGGAAGGTGAAGCAGGACACCGGCGTGACTCGAGAGGTAAGTGTCGATCTTACATTATTTTGGTCTACTGCGAATCGCAGGTCGGCCAGGGTTAATCACGACCCCGAATCGTTTAGACTAGGGCCCAGCGCGATTCGTTTGATTACAGTCGTGACTAACTCGAACAGTACTGTTAAGTAATATACAACAAATAAATAAATAAAACTACATTATGCACGAAATAAAACAAAGTATAATTATAGTAAGTTAATAACACCAAATATTGTGAGCTATAAAGCATGCAGCATACTCAAAAGATTTATGATGCGAAAATATTGTTTAAATCTACTTACAGGATTAATAGCCGCCATATTGGCCACGACAGCAGCCATGTTTGCTTTCCTTTCATCTTCATATTCATCAGTGGTGTTTTTAACCAAGTCACGATATAAGTTATAACAGTCTTGATACTGTTCCAAACGGTATAAAATTTGAGCTCTGTAAATAGTTTCCAATAAATAATGATTATTTTTTAATCTTTCATAATGAAAGGGTCACATACAAAATAAAATATTTTATTAAAGATATACAGTAATACCCCGCTTTACGCGAGGGATACGTTCCGAAAAAAATTTTAACTGAAAATCGCGTATATCGAGGTTTATGATTAAACATAGTCAAAATTTAATACAAAAAAATACAAATCCTTTTAATCAATCACTTTAATTCTAAGAACACTTTATGCAATATATACTCTTATTTTTTTACGGAAAAATACATCTATTGTCTTTACATTATGTTTATACGCACTCTTACGCGTAATGCGAGGCATTTGAGCGCGAAATTTGACATTCGCGTTATAGTGAAAGCGCGCGTAACGGGGTCGCGCTAAGCGGGGTATTACTGTATATTGTTACTAAAATCAATAGGTATATAGGCCCAAACCATAAGAAACTGCCTTTGAAGTCACAAATACACTCATAGTCTTACTAATTTATAGTTTTATTTAAGATAAAATAGGTATCCATATATTTTTGAAGTTTAATTACCAGTAGCTACAATTAAAAAATACTTGCAATACCATTGAGTGGTTTATAAAACCTTTTACACTAAAATAGCAAATTAAGCAATGTTATTTTACATACATACATACATATGCTAACGCCTGTTATCCCCGAAGGGTTAGGCAGAGGTGAAGTAGCGAACTACACCACCCACATTTCGCCGAGCTTAGTTCCGTCCCAGATGTGACAGGGGGCGAGCCTGTCGCCATATCGGGCACAAATTCCAAACTCCGGGATGATAAAACCCAATATCACTTGACCCGACCCGGGGATCGAACCCGAGACCTCAGAACGGCAGTCGTATGTAATACAACTGCGCTACCGAGGCAGTTAATGTATTAGTAATGTTATTTACAATGTTATTTTAATATCTATTTATTTTTTAGGGGCTTTTCTATATAACTTATTGATGTATGATTGTAAATTGACCTTAATTCCTTTAAAGCCGGTGTTAGCTCGGGAGCTGTATCGACTGTTTGCAATGCTTCCTTGGGGCAGTTGAGACGATATTGTGCATATGCTTTCTCAAAAGTGAGGTTTGCAGCAAGCGCAGCATTCTTAGGGTTCATCAACACAGCTAATGCTTCCTTGAAGTTATGCAGCTGAATGAAGCAAATCACTTTACAGTGAAAAGCTTTCTGCTCATTGGGAGCTATTTGAAGTACTGAAAATTCAATTGTAATCTTTTTACATAATGATCATAAATAAACTAAATCTAATCAAATAATTATAATTATGAATGTGATATTACACCAACAGCTTTTATTTGTTATAAGTTTATGATCAGGAGTGTGAATAAAACCTAATATACTTTATTAGAGATTACTGTATATATTAGTATGTCAACTTCTTATATTAATATGTAGTGTTACTTATCACCTATTGCTTTATTAATTTTACATAATTCAGACAAATCATAAATGATTAATTTATTTTACTCTGAGTAGAACAAGTCATATCAATAACATACTCAAAATTAATATCAGCATAAGCATTGAAACTGATTGTCATTTAAATTTTTCCTAATGATTGTTTTGTTTTTAAATGATGATATAGAAGTGTCAGTGTAACTTTTTCTTGTCGCAATTTATTTTCTTAGTTTAAAATTTAGTTGAATTGAATCAAAAATATTATATCTTTTATTACAATGACATTATGTAAAAATATTCTTGTGATGACTGTCACACTCTGAATGACAGATGTGTTATATTTTGCCCATTACCAGTATTCTGGTAGTATGAACATAAGTAATTTTCATCGACTTATCTTGTATGAACTTTTAGGTTATACAGGATTTCAGTATAATAAATAATATCTAAGTTTTTTATCTATTATTTTAACATCAGACATGAAAATAAGATGGTTATAAGTTATAGACAGAATGAAAAACTTATGAAATAGTCATAACATTAGAGAAAATTTTGAAACGTATATTTATGGAAGTTTTTGAATTGAATATAATTGACATAACTAAGTATGTGAGAATGAGTAACTTACTTTTCCCAGCTGCTTTTAACGCCCTATCATAATCACTACTTTGGCAAAATTTATTTAATTCAATATATGCCTGCACAAGTGCACTTTCCTTGTTGGCTGACATTTTTTTAACAACACGACAAACGTCAAAATTTTATCTTGTTCGTTTTCGCATAGATACAAAATATCATAGATAAATTAGTCTGAAAATATATATTACAGAGTTTTGGCGGGATCTCAATCTGTCATGTATTGTTTGTTTTCTTTAATTCATTAACTTGTGTATTTCATTCTATATCATGTATTCTTGGTGGCGTTTTGTGGGGTAGTTTGGTTATTGTGTACAAGTTACGTTGATTATAGAAAATAACGCGTAGCAGTTATTCTGAGGTACCGCTAAAGTTCCATGGAAAGTTCAAGCATGGGTCACCATTTTGCTGGAGCTTGCTAACGCTGATACAAGGTTGAAAATACATTTTACCACATGACACTGGCACAAATTGTGATGACACAAATTGCCAGTATTTAAGAATATATATATAACTATCAACTTGTATCATTGCTAAGCAAAAACAAAATAAATAAGATGGCTCGAGTAATTTTATTCTTTAGCTCTGAGCTCAAGATAACCAATTATACATTAATTAATTAGTTAATCTATCGTTATTATATGTTAAATTATACCTACGTTACGTTTACTTTCAACTTTTTCCTACTCGTTTAATATTTAAGAGTATTCTTTTTATAAACCTATTGTTCTTGCTATGTATAACATGGGTATCTTTAAACGAAGAATTGGTAGCTATAGTAAGGATGTTATTGGTAGTAACGTATAAATTGTTCACGATGTATCTTGCTATTTATAAATTGAGACAAGCGAAAACATTTTATAAGAATGTGGTAGTTGACATATTACTGTCATTTTTTACACTTTATAGGCTCAGTGCTTTGATCAAAATCTCACCTGATGTTAAGTGACGATGTAATCCAGGATGATAAAACACACTAAGTCTAGATGCACTGTTTTTCATGCGATGCTGCCGGAACACACATTGCTATTTCGCGACAGGTTTCCTAACTTGACAGTGGTAGCTACCCAGACGGACATTAGATTATTCATTGTTTCCTGACTCGTAATTATACTACATGTAAATGTTAAAATAAAATTTATCAGAATGAAATTTGAGTTATCATTATTCCACAATTTCATCAATTTTCACTGAAAAAAAAATATCTCTTTGCCCGTATACTCACTTTCTACTATGTAAGTCCTTTTATAGGGGGTGCTTGCTGCGATTTTGACTTGTCATGTACGTACTTTGAATTCATTAATTTGACTCTATATTAAGTATATTATGTATGTTTAATGTATGTAATGTAGTTTAGTTATAGTGCAAAGGTGAAGTAATGACACGGAGAAAGAATTCTAAAATTTTCCAACCACTCACTTGGGAAAAAAGCATTTACTAAGAGCCGCCTTTTTGTAAGAGCGATGTTTGAAAATTGTTCTAAACGACAGACTTGGCTGCATTGTTTAGTACATTTGCGTTGTATATATGGAATAATGGCCACTATAATGAAACAAAAAAAGGTCCGTTATAGGTGTAAGCACTTTTTCTTTGTTGAAGTCATAACTTTATCATCTTCATTTCAACCAAGATACGTCTATTACTGGACATAGGTCTACCCCAAGATCTTCACAAATTCGGCAAACTTGTCTAGGTTGTCGGTCCAACTTGCTTAGTGGTAGTATTTATTCAAGAGCATGTAGGCCTCATAGGGTATCAGAGGATCGAGGACATTCTTGCAGAACGTTACCGTCGCGATCCTTCCTCTTTCTCCATCGACCATAGCACGAAACACAGCCTGCAGAGAGAGGTCACTGCCCACTGTAACCCCAAACAAACTGGGTTCTTCTCCCCATTCCTGACAATCTTCCAGAGTGTGTTGGGGGCTGTCTATTTCACAGCCATAATGGTGGCAATCCGGTGTCGGTTCCCTTCTGGAAATCTAGTGCACCTGCAAGTATCTACTTACCAAAACGTCCGTGACCAGTTAGGAACTAGTTAGGACTAGTCGGAAGGTAAGCGTCCCTTGCCCTCTTTGCAACCACTTACTGAACATTGGGAGCACGGTTTCAATCAGCCTGTGGCCGGCACTCAATGAGTACAGTGCTGCACTCCATCTCTGAACCTAACTGGATCGTTTGGCTCAGGTATACATAACTGTATACAACTTCGAGCGTAGACTCACCGATTGTTATAAGAGTTTGGTCAACATGAGCATTATACATGATGATTTTTGTCTTGCTCATGTTCATTTTCAGACTAACTCGTTCGAAGGATCTATTGAGGTCATCGAGCATCGTACTTAGTTGTCGTAAAGTTGAGGTGTGTTATATTTGCTTTAACTGTGTCTTATATTGACTTTTCCTTTACTTAAAAAATACTATCTTCCTGGTTTCCTTGAGCTAGGGATTGAGCATATATTAATTTATCTTTACTACTTAATCTATTTTATATGTATTTCGATGGACGCGCGCGGTTTAAACTGCTATAATACCCGCCTTAATATGGTTCTGGGTTATATCAGTATTTATGTTCTATTTAAAAATGTACTTGATTCCTCCCATTCTATATTATTAAGCCAACAACATAAAATACAACAAAGTAAATTCCGCTAGAGTTTGTATTGAAGGAGGAAAGTTAAAAACTGCCATTGTGTAATTTCTTGTGGCGATGGCGGTCGCTTACGCCGTCGTGTGTCGAACTCATCAAACTTTGTCGGTAGAGTTCGCTGGTGGCTTGTACTGTTCTTTAGAAAGTACAAAAAATATATTTCAACATATAAACTTTTATCGTTATATATATTATCATGCTGTTGCTTATGTTGCAGTCAAATGACATGATTAGGAATTTGTGCATTTCTCTAAGGAGAATTTTATTAAATGATGGATCATTTGGGTAATTTTTTGCAATGATAATCGTTACCTTTTAAATATAAAAATGCTTTATTAAATCGATATTTATACTGAATCTCCTTTTTTTCGTGGGAAATGCAATTACGCCCCCTGCCGACCTTAATCCTGGAGTGATGCCTCGCAGATTAGTTATGCCAGGGGAGTATGTGGGACTCGCCTGGCATGAAGTGCCAAGAATTCTCATAAAAAAACCCACGGTACCATCCGCCGCTTGGGAGGGGCGACACGGGATTGAACAACATGCTTCGCGTCGCACCAGCGGCATGCCCGAAAAATAGGCATGACAGGCATAACCTTCCGTTTTGTTTTTCTTTGTTGCAAGTAGAATCAATTAACGACGCCGTTTATTGTGTTTTATATCCACGAATATAATTACTTTATTTTTTAGTACTGTACAGGTTCAGCTTGATTTACAATTTCACCTGATTTTAAGTGAAGATTTGGTCCAGATTAAAATACATTCTAAGCCTCATTCATAGATCAATGGCGACAGATTTTCAACTTGTGATTTATAGCTAATCCGGCGAGCACTGGAAGATTCCATTTTGCTTTAATATACTAGATGACAATTTTTGGATATTAAATATAGGAAAGTCATGGAGTCCACTTAGTGTTAAGTGCCTACTGCAGCTTCCTGAAGACCCTTTGTGTTGTCCTTCGCCCTTCGTGTCGCCCACCACAGAGTTTTTAGAGCAAATTTTAGGTGCTGATTTATAGTGGAAAAAGCTGTATGTGTTATGTTGAAAAGCTAAGACAGATTTTTTTTATATATTTTCCACAGTAATCTGGACTATGTAGTTCTGCAATCCTGGCATAGTCGCTGTTGACAGGAACAAGTATTTTATTATACGATGTTATACAAGTTGGCGCGCGGAATCGCCCCGGGTGCATAGAGTTGGAAGTTGCCAAGAAACAATGTTAAAGTAACATCCATTGTCGCTGGCGCTCTGTCGCGGACAACTCGACTTTTAATCGTATTACGGAAACTCATCGTCAAGTCGTAAACAAACTTTTAGACTCGGCCACAAGCTTCAAGTTTGATTGTTATCGGTAAAGTTTAGGTTACTTATATTTAGATTGACCAGCGCTGAGTGATTTTTACGGTCGTGTAGGTACTTGTATAAAATATGTATTAGGTATTTACGATAGAACTTCTGCTGTCGAATTGACAGGCCAATTAATAAATTTTTACTTTAAATTTTATCAGTGGTGATTCAAGCATATGGTCATGACCATAATCTTTTTGTTGTAGTTGTAGATTATATTAGATAATTATCACTATAACGCGGTGGTCTCGTTTTGCTAAAACGTCTTCAACTTCACGAAGTAAAAGAAAACAGAACTATAAAGAGAGAAGGTGGCCAGGGTACCCATGGTCCCACTTTAAAGCCCGGTTTTATAAAACTCCGGCGAAGCGGTTAAGGACCCACCAGTCAACAGCGTTTAGACAGTTAAAAAATGCACGGCTTTGCTGCTGCTTCCGTTCAAAGAAGCACTGTGAAGACTTTTTTCTCCCTGAGACGAGGATCTTCGTTTTTTACAGGTGACCCTGGTGCGTGGACAGGGTAGCGGAGTATACACATCGCGATCTCAAGAAACTGTCTTTAATATTCGCAATGTTACGGTCGTGGGGTTTTAATGGGTATTTTTGGCGTTTGTCGCCGGCTAAGTCCTACATACCCCTTTCCCCTTTTGGAGGGGCAATTAATGAATATTGCAAAGACATAATGGGTACGATATATAATGCTATCGTGTTGTATGGAGTTGAGTGTTGAGCAAATAAAAAGACGGAT
This sequence comes from Samia ricini, assembly GCA_014132275.2. Lineage (NCBI taxonomy): Eukaryota > Metazoa > Arthropoda > Insecta > Lepidoptera > Saturniidae > Samia > Samia ricini. The sequence goes on from AP028170.1 coordinate 2,913,018, forward strand.
GAAATAAGAGTACACGTAGCGAAGATGTGAATGTTATGATCGATGTGTGGCGTTACTAGAACGGATATGAAAAGAAATGGGTATATTAGAGGAATCTTGAAAATACCATAAGTGATATTGAAGTTAATAAATAGAAGAAGAAGATTGGCGTGTCTAGATTAGAGATGATAGTCACGTAACTAAAAGAGTGGTAAGAAATGAGGATGGATGATATGGAGGTTGAGGGAGACTGAAGCAGGTCTGGATAAATTGTGTGAAGAATGATATGTGTATGTTGTGACGACAGGTGACAGAGGAGAATGAAAGAAGAAAACATGGCGTCCCTACCCAACTTAATAAGGAGAAGGTAAAGAGAACGATGAATGCAGGGAATTTTTATAAATAATGTAGGTTGGTATATGTCTATATTAATAAATAAAATTGAACTGTCTGTTTGTAATATAAAAATAACAAATTTTTACTAAATCATATGAATGTATGTGTATAAGATACATATGCCAAAAATACAATTTATAATAATTTTGTCTGGATGTCTGTTCCGATTACTCTCCGAAATGGCTGGACCGATTTTGACGGAACTTTTTGTGATAGATAGCTGAAGTTACTACGCATGTAAATTAGTCTACTCTTTTTCCAAAACATTTAGCGTTCCGATTACAAAATTAAAACTCATGAAATTGTTAATGAAATCCGATTAAATGTATAGTTTTAATTTAAAAAAAGTTAGGAAGACAATCAGGGATTCCGTGTAAAAAAATTAGAACTCATGTAAGTTACGACTCATTGGCTATCGATTAACCATCCATCAAAATATTAATTTTCAATTGTTATGTAAAAACTGTATTACGCAGTGAAGAATACATGAAACGCGGCATGAGCTGCCGGTACACAGCAAGTTGTAAATAATAAAGTTGGTGTATATTAAACAAAAAAATAATAATTCCAGAATTCATCGACCTACAGAGATCAAATCAAAGCTCGTGGAACGTCATTAAATACATTAAATAGCAAAGCAGGCAGCACTTCGGCCGGATTAAATTGTTCGAAGGGGGACCGGCAATATTTTATCGGAGCCCGACTGATAAATTGCTCGAAATTCAATTTAAAAGGGGTAATGTTTTTGTGTTGCTATAACAACGTCACTCTACGCTCGCCTATAAACTCTGTCAGTCCAGTGAACAATAAAAATATCGTACGTACTCCCAGATTGCAGCGCACCTTACCTACAGTGCAATCTGAAATATGTTATTGTATTCCCATGATAGTATTGTTTGATCGAAAGTTTTGTTATTTAGTGTGATGACTTAATATTTTATAGAATCAGAGGATATCTGACATATGATGGAAACCGTATCACGATACTTGACGTGGTTTATGAAGAGTTAGGATATAAACATTCTATGGGGGGCAGGAAACTTATCCTGCCCCCCGGCTGACTGACCTAACTAGGTCATGCCTCCTACGGGAGGCGGGCGAAGAGGTGGGGTTGAGAAGTGTGTAAATTCTCCCATCCCCGCTGGGCCATTGCACGACGAGGCCCGGTGGGTTCGCTGCAGGGGGCGACGCGGTGCTTGCGAAAGCCACCCCGTGTCGCCCCCATCTCAAATGCAGCGGACGGCCCCGGGGGGGTTTTAGTGGGTATTTCCGGGCGCTTCACGCCCGAGTGAGTCCCACACTGGCACGGAGCTCGTCACTCCGTGCCCCCTTATCTATTCTATTGTATTGGTAAACATTCAGGCAGAAATAGAAAGCTTCTTTGTTTTATATATAAATTTACATATATAGGGGTTAGGGACTATGTATAGATTAGGGTAGCAATACGAGTATGTATTATAATTTCATCAATAAAGATTTATTTTATTTTTAAATGTCATGTAATACCGTTTGGTTACTCGTTTATTATGAGAAATAGGTTTATAGCGTCGATCGTATAGCGTGCTTCCGAACCCGGGTATTGCGAAGGGTTTTATAATACGTTTATGGTTTAATACGGTAGAGATGTCGCCTCCGGCGTCATTTCGGATTTTTATGAAAATATTGAAAGTCGTGAAAGCTCACAGCTCCGGACGGAGTTTATTGCGAGTAAAATTGTTGTATACCTATTTATTTCGCATCAGAGGTATCTACGAATATGTATTAAAACATATAGGTAATACGATATGTTATATAAAATGTGTGAGTAACGTTAAAGTTTTTGATATTTTTCTGAATCGCATAACGCATAGGATTCGCCGTTTACCTGTGTGAGAAGAAACGCTGAGCTTAAGCCATATATTTATGTTATGTAGATTAGATCCTTCGTTGGTTCATTTCTTTATCAGTCTGAAAACTCTACAGAAATTGGTTTATTAAGGTATTTTATTTATAGTACAAGATCCGGTTTCAGTTGACCTTACGTGATCAAGTTTCCTAATAGGGCTCCTCTGGCTGCCGTCAGCGTGGTACATGCACTATTATACCAGGTATTATTATTGAACCCCATCCTCCTGTACACCATGTAGGCCCAATTTTGTGTAATATTATTTTATTAATCTTCAGTGGTCCAATAAATAGGCGGCATTTTGTTAAAGCTGTCCAAGGAGGTTGATGTGAGATCGCTTAATTCACGTTCCGTGTCATTATTTTCAATACATCTGTGTACAATAACCAAACTATATCATGTCATACACCACGAAAATTAAATAATATAGAGGCGTGTATCGCAAATTAATGAATAAAGCTCATGGAGTTCTACATGACATAGCAAAATCGCGCCAAAAAACTCCTGATACACAGATAATTAATATATTATAAACACATATGTTAAACTATTTTATTAATTTAACCGCAATACACACCGGGTGAAACTGATTAGGAATTTCTTTTAGACCAAAAAAAGGTTGAGTCATATGTTAACGGCAAGCGACACTTTTTTTCCTGACAAATTGCCTGAAAGTAATTTTAAGCCGGCGACCTGTTATTTATGTGTATTACTTTGGTTTTATGTACTTCGGAAGTGTTAGTGCTGTGTCTCCATTTTAATATAAATCGAATAGGTGAGTGCGAAAAAAGCGGAAAACGTGCTAACGATAAATAACGTTTTAAGAAAAATTTTGATTCCATTACTCCATACATATGTTTTATTAGCTGTGCCCGCGGCTTTGCCCGCATGGTGTTGAGACAATTTGCAACATATACTCCCCCTGGATGTAATCTATCTCATTTCAAACTTTATAAAAATCTATTCAGTGGTTTTGGTGTAAAAGGTAACAGAAATACAGATAGAGCTAGCTGGTGCACACGACTCCGCCTGTTTAGAATTAGTACTTAATTAATACTTAATAAATAAGTACTTAGTACTTAATAAATAATAATAATATTAGACGATTTGTAGAAACTTTATCAGATGAGATCGTGGCCAAAGAACTCAGTCTATTCCTTGAAAAAAAAAATGTTGTCGTCATATCAATATATAACTTGCAGAGTGCGAAAATGTCAAGATTTTTTTATTGTAGGATTTCTGTTATCTTGTGATGTATCTAATTCCCAACATTAACTAACGGCATATCTCAGAAGATATTTAGCAAATAGTGGTCTTTCAACTCTCATCCTTCCGCAAAAGTCTGATTAGCTGTGTGTCCGCGACTCAAAATCAAAATCAAAATTTATTTATTCAATTTAGGCCCTAAGAAGGCGCTTATGAACGTCTAAAACACTACCACCGGTTCGGAAAAAAACCAAGTCGAGAAGAGCCGGCAAGAAACCCGATCTGGTTCTTTTTTTTTTTAATAAATATAATATATATCATTTTTTTTTTGTCATATAATAAAACTATACAAATCATAGTCTTAATAATGTTAGCGGAAGCACAGAGATGTGGGTTAATTCCAGACATCACTATCGTTCACGTAATGATCCACCCTGACCTTATAACCTTTATTTATTTTATATACTTTACCTTTATATGACTGATAACCTTTTGAGATTAAGACTTGCTTGACATAATACTTGAACTTATTGTCAGGTAAATCGGTTATGTTACTTGGGATCTTATTGTAAAACCGAATACTATAAAGCTTTTATTGGACTTACTTAACCTAAAGCGTGGTTCCGGCCAACTTGTCTTTACTTCTAATATTAAAATTATGACGATCATTCACTACATCTAGCTTGTCTAAATTTTTACGAACATGCATTAAGTTATCGAAGATGTATTTGAGGGCAAAGACTCTGCTAGCTATTCTCACGATTTTTATGTTACTACGCTAATTATTTTTCTAAGTATATTTTTAGTAATAATAGAAAGCAAATATATTTCTTACAAATATTCAGACAATAGCTAGTAAAATTGTGCATTAAATCGGATTGTGTTTACAATTTCATGAGTTTTAATATTTTTACACTGAACCCTAATTATTTTCGCAAAATAAAAGTAGCCTAAGTTACGCCGTATAACTTTAGCTATCTACCAGAAAAATCAGGTCAGCTGTTCCGAAGTTTAGCGCACAAAGTGACATACTGACGAAAAAAAAAATAGTTTTTGGTATATCTACCTTATATACATTCAAATGTATTTAGTAAAAAGTTATTATTTTTATATTGCAAGCTGAAACTTCAGTTTTATTTATTTGTACATATAGAGAAAGTCGAGTAGAAAAATAATGAACATACATACATATAAATTGAACAACGCTATTAAACTAAACTGACTTTAATACTTCTGCGTCAGGAATAAGGCTCTCTTATAAACGATTAAATATTTATATTTACGTTCAAAAAAGGTTTTATTTAAAAATCTGTATACGCGTATGTAGTTCTTTCTCATTAAGGTAAATTACATGTCATCGGGTGCACGTGTATGAGGTTTTTGACGCAAATTGGACAGGTGTCAGATATACTGGTGTAGGAGAGTTGGGGAGTGAAGACGCGGCTCCGAGATTGTACCTGTCGTTACTAGCCTACTCGAGTTAACGAGTTTGGTTGTTGATGGGCCAGGGTTGCCATATATCTACTTAAAATACTTTCATTTCGTTATTATCTGTGTCGATATGTCTTATGTTATCGGTACGTCTCTAAAATATTCGATACTTTTAATATTGTTCTCGTAAAAACCTAGTAAAATTCGATAATAATAATTATTTAAAATCTTAAGAAAACAAATTTACAGTTACAATTTTTTTTTAATTTGTAATTGGCAGTAATACTAAAAATCGTTAAACAAAAAAAAAAGAAGAAAATAGATTGAAAAACAGAACAATATTTTTTTTATCTGTACATTTATATATCGGTTCTGTAAGAAACGAAAACACTACTTTATGGTAGTTTGCATAATGTTATAATATTTAATATTCTACGAATGGTTATAATGGTAAATTTCCAATAGAATTGACAAGTTATTTAATTAATTATAAAGATAATCTAAACAATACAAAATATTTATTTATAAGAAGATAAAAATATTTATATAGATATTTACAGATTGAGAATTTATGAGTTATTGTAGGTTAAAATAGAAGTAATGAAATAGAGTTTGGTATAGGAATCTAATTTTAACACATTTTGAGGTTAAGCGAAGTGAAGCGAAGCGATGATGGCTTAGTTGGTAATGCGGTCAAATTTCACGTCAATGGACGCAGGTTCAAACTCAGCTATCTAACTCTCAAAAATCAGCCTGAGCTTTCGGCGAAATTAAACATCGACAGGAAACTATAGCTTGATGCCCATTTTCTAATAATGCCCGACTGGGTAGCTATCACCATCAAATTAGAAAATATGTCGCCAAATACTAACAGGTGTGTTCCGGCTGCATCGCTTAAGAATCAGTACCACTAGGCTTAACGTGTTTACCATCCTGGTCTATATCGCCACTTAACATCAGTTGAGATTTTAGTCAAAGCACGAAGCCTATATCGTGTAATAAAAATTAATTCAAATAAAAATGTTTCCATTAGATAGAGATTTCGGTCGAATTATTCATGTTTTTGTTGGTAACCCTGTAATGTAAGGAATGTCACCGAGGCACCTAATACTTGACTCGAGAGAGATCGTTCAATATGGCCTAATAAATTTTGAAATTTCAATTTTAGAAGGAAGCTCCTAAAACTAGTTCGATTTTCACATGCACGAGAATGGTTAGATTTCATTCATTTACATGCTATATATAATACATCGAATTAATCTAATAAAAAGGGCTTAATGAGTATTATTTTTAATTTCAAGCGATGATAGCACAATGGTGTGTGGTGCCGACCAAGAATATTACCACGCCATATCTTCCCGTGGGTGTGTAAAAGACTACTAAGGGATAAACTTGGGGATGAGCAGCAGCATCCTCTGAGCACCACAAACTCCTGACTGCGATCGCCAATCCGTCTGGCAATCGTGGCGATTATTGCAATTGGTCCGCTTATGGTCCGCCAGATGCGAGTGGCGCAAGACTGCTCGACGTGGAGATCTTTGGGGGAGACCTATGTCTAGCAGTGAATTTCAGTTGAATGGATGGGTGAATGGATGGAGTGTGTTTGGATTCCGCGTCGATGGGCTTTGGTTGAAATCCATCTCTCCTACCTTCTACATATAAGGCCAAGCTTTCACTGCATTTTCTAAAGCCTGCATACCAGGTGTAACCCAGTAGCGTCACTTAAAAGCCAGCTTAGTGTATTTACAATCTTGTACCCCATCATTACTTAACATCAGATGAAATTTTAGTCAAAGACTGTATTATACAGTAAGAATTATTTATTAGAAAGAATGCCAGGATTTTTGTGTTTCAGTTCTTAAATCTTCCACAAAATCATGATTTCTTTTTCCTTTTTTACATCAAATATTATATATATAAATACATATCTCATGAAGACCTTACATTAAGAATTAAGGGAGTGACTTAATGGTGCTTCAAAATAAATTGCTTTTGGTCCCCAATAATCTTAAGTGGCTCCCAGGGAAACGGTCATGTGAGAAATGTTCGGGTGGAATTTTGTCCGATATGACAAAGTATTATAGAATTAGGAAAATATTTTATTAAAATGTTTACTTTTCTGTGATAGATCCAGTAGTCATTTTCCGGGTTTTTATTTTCAATACATTCGCGTACGATAAATTATCAAGGTGTTATTTACGCAAAATATTCGAAACAAAAGTTAAGAGAAAATGCTGTCGGCAACATATTTTAGACATTGGTGTTTCAGAAATCTGTTGCTATCGCGTTGCGACTTAATGTAATAGCTATAAAGCGAGAAAGGGACAACTGTAGCTCGGGATGATTATAGCTATGCAAAATAGATGAAAATCATCACTTTGTATTCCCCTGTTTCCTCCCTACATCTTTCGCAATTCAACAATAGATGGTGAAATATTAAGTACATATTAAAGTGTATATTTAAAAAAAATAATTAAAACAGTGATCAGAGGTGACGAGCGTACCAACATGCGCGACTAATATCGAGGTTAAATTTCTATTTTGTTGGTAGCTTTTTTTTCGAGACTTAATGAGCGGTTAAGCAGACAACTTCATACTGTTAATTTTGTGTCACAGATGCGCGCGCATCTCAAAATTTCACTCTCATCATTTTTTCATAACGCGCCTAAAGAAGTATAACTTCAAAAATACATTTAAATGATTTGTATAATGTTTTCAAGAATGATTTATCGTCGAATTTCGATCACCTAACAAATATTTACATGTTTTAATTTACTGCTATATCTTAGTGTGTCAGTAGAGTCTGTAGTATTGTCACATTCGCGAACAAAACCGTCTGTTCATTGCGAATAGGTAATACATCAGAACACGCTAGGATAACCGGCTCCCGACAACTCATCAAGCGTGGATAATGAGTTCCCATCCATGCTGTAGATGAGTTCTGATGTAACACGTGATTAGTTACCGCGTAGTTATTGAAAACTATTCTAATTTCGGGTTTAACACCGGTAAGCGATTAATATTATGATTTAAGACAGCGAATTATCTAGTAATAGTAATCGAGTCAAACGATTAACATTGATTCAGACATAATCTCTAATCTAATGATAACCTGCTGCATGGTTATCTATACTTATAAATAAAATTGAAGTATCTGTTTGTAATATAAAAATAGCAAATTTTTACTATACCAACACACCTTTTGTCTGTTTGTTTGTACCGGCTTATCTCCGTTGCGGCTAATTTCCGGAATGGCTAAACCGATGTTGAGGTAACTTTTTCTGGAAGATAATTTTGACTACGTTTTACTTTATTTTTTTCGAAAATAAATAGGGATTCTAATTTAAAATAATTCAAACTCATAAAATTTTAAATAAAATCCGGTTCTATGCACAGGTTTACTGACAGGTATTTGAATTTGTGGGAAATGTCTTTGCTTTCTGATAGTACTGATAACAATTTACTGTCGAAACATAGTGACCATCAAAACAGTATTTCCTAATAATTATAAAAAAACAGTTAAGAAAAGTGCAGAATAGAAAATATGCGGGCAAACAGCTGGTAATAGATATAAAACTGTTTCGCGTAGTCGAGAAAAGTGCATATAAGTATTGAATTCCTCATTGAATTCGAGCCTAACAATTCAATTACAGAGATCGGCTTCGAGCTAGGTTCTTGATCGCCAACATCTAGATTTGATTCGTTCTAACTAGACATCACAATCCGTTTACCGCATGCGACTATTGAATTGTATTCCACAATGAACGCAATATTATTTCTTTGAAATTAAATTTAAAGTAAAATACTTAGACCATGTTTTCTACGCAGAAAAAGAAAACAAGTTTGTAAACAAATAAAAAAGAATTATTTTGCGCATAGCAGCTGAGAAAGTAGAATAACGTTCGTAATCAGGAGTATAGTCAACATTGTGTTTTAGGATTTCTGTAAATATTTTTGCGTATTTTAAAACATTCATCTTCTTTTTAGATAATGGCAATTTATGTACAAACAATTTGTGCCAGTGTCATGTGGGTGTCTATTAAAACCTGTTATTTAATACATCTTTCTAATTAATTACAACTGTGAATACACGATTCTACCAGTGCTACGTGGAATCAAATTTTATTTTATTTAGTGTGATATAGTTTAGTTAAAGTGCACAAGTGAAAAAAATTTATAATAATGACACGGAGCATGAATTCTGAAATCACTTAACCACCATCCCCCTTCTTCTTCTTCTTCTTAGTTAATGGCAATCTGTGTGTACACACAATTTGTGCCAATGTCATGTAGGTAAGATTTTCAATCTTGTATCAGCGTTACCAAGCTCCAACAGAACGGTGGCCTATCCTGCTCAAACTTTCCATGGAGCTTTGTCGGCACCTCAGAATGTATGCTACGCGTTGTCTTCTATAATAAACTTAACTTGAACACAATAACTAAACTATTTCACACAAAACGCCACCAAGATTACATGATATAGAGTCAAGTACACAAGTTTAATGAATTAAAGAAAACAATTGCTACATGTCAGACTGAGATCCCGCCAAAAACTCACCATCCCCCTTGAAATAGTGGTAACAAAAAATCGCCATTTTATTATCTACTTCGTTTTACTAAAAATTCCTAAAATATTCCTAACGTTAGGTTTGGCTGCATGGTCTATAATACCTTTTCCTTAAAAAGAAATCAATGGATTTTTTTTTTTTAAATGTGACCATTGTGGAACCGTTTCGGCGGGTTAATTTGGCCGATATGGGTAGAACCGCGGCGCTCGGAAGCGCTCGTTCGGAGCGCGATCGCACGGAAAATTGCCGCCTATCCTATTCGATTACGTACCAAGATCCCGCGCTAGGAACCACCATCGCGGAGTGAAAAATAAATTGGACAATATTATGGGAATCAGGTAGACGAGTAAGTACTTATTTCAATCGGCTTCACTTCATTTTTTGTTTTTTTTTTTTGTAAACGAAAGCACAATTTTTTTTATTTCGTTTACGTACATAAACTTGTCCATAATTCAAATTTATTTCTTTGCTTGTATCTTTTTAATTTTAAAGCTTTTATTTAACACTAGCTTTACCTGTGGTTCAGCTCTATCCATAAGAGATGATGGCCCAGTTGGTTTAGTGGTCAGTCGGATTCCGCGTCGATGGACTCGGGTTCGAACCCTAGGTGGGTTCTAAACTCTAAAATCAGTCTGAGATTTCGGTGAAGGAAAACATCGCTAGGAAACCGTAGCATCGTGGTAAGGAATTTTCAAATAATGTTCGCCTGGGTAGCTACCACCCTCAGGTATGAACACCTGTTGCCAAATACCAATAGGTGTGTTCCGGCAGCATCACTTGAGAAATAGTATCTCTAGGCTTAGTGTGTTTACCATCCCGGACCCATCGCCACATAACATCAGGTGTGGTTGTGATTAAAGGCTAGAAATACAGTATTGAAAAAAGTTTAGCAAATGTTTTGAAAAAAATGTAATAGCGTAGCTTTTTAGTTATTACGTCTTATAATAAATATTATTTACTAAACGACCTTAAAAAAGATAAAATTCTTTCATACAACAAGCATTATAAAATCATCCGCGTTAAAAGTACAGTTTTGTAATAATTTAGGGACCAAAAAAATTGGATAAACTTTATAGGAATGTTTGTATATAAACTCATTATTATATCACAAAAAAAACCTGTTGTTTTTGACTTGTATTTTGATAGCAATAAAGCTCGTTAATAGCAATTAGGTACACAAAGAAAAGAAATAAACAAAATCAGTTGATAAAGTCAGGAGAAAAATGTCTTGTGAATATATATTTGTAACTAGAGATTCTTTCAGGTTCATCTTTAAAATATCATCTATATTTAGATGTTATTATTTATTTAAGATCGATTTACATCATTCGTTTATAGTATGTAGATATACAAAAGCGTGAGTGAGATTTTTAAACGAATTTAATTAAATCAAAGGCGTGCTATGTAGTCCATACTATACCTTTCAACGGAGTTAATGGCTTTTAATCAATTATCAGACGGCAATTATTCAATCTCGTGTGAACAGGTTTTTTTTTATATCCCGGAAACGCGTTTTCAAGCGGGTTTCAGGTATGTTATTACATCGCTCTCGATCTATCTGGATTGCCTATATCGAGGGTGATTCGTTTCCGCCCCTCCTCAAACATGTTGTTTGTTCTTTTTTGAGATATTAATTTTCAACTCATTTTGGTTTCATTCAATCGGTAACATGTAATTTTAATACGCGAAGAATTTATTTTATCACTTAGACAATCATCAAAATTCAAGTAAAACTTATCGGTTTATTCATATCAATTTTAATTAATAACAAATTCAGAGGAAAATAATTTTCATTTTTGTAGGAAAACCTTGGATGGAAAAGTAGTTGACTGGTGTTTAATATACTCAAAATAATAGTTTAGTGCTTTACGTACCCATAAGCATCCGCGGAGTATGGTAACTATACTATGCTTATTTTTGATGACTGTGGGAGGAAATTGCTTACAATACTTTCAGTGAATAATTTAATTAAATATAATACCTACATTGAAAGTAGTATTTAACTCCGCTAATCAAATTTTTGAGAATTAGGAATAACAAGTTTTTGGAGGTGAACGAGTGGGGAAGCTCTATTCCTTTTCCGTAATACGAATACTAGTACCATATAGAATTTGTACGAAACACCTTATTGTGACGTCATATTACAGCATAGTACACTCTCTCTCTGTCTAGTATAAAAATTAAAATGGCTCCATATTTTTGATCAGATTTGAATTTTGTTTTTATTGATCAGCTCTACTGATAATCTTTTTTTTTATTTTTCTGAGACTATTTAAAATTATTTCATTAATACAAAATATACATAATGTTACATCAAATTTTGCATCTAATATAGTACATAACATACCTAACTTTAATATAAAGTCCCCTAATACACTTCCGCAGTTTGCGTAAAAATGTTTTTGCCATTAGGAATGTCCCGCGAACTGCGACCCTTGTATCCCCTGTCGGCAGACCTCAGTCAGGTGACCGTACGGCATCCGAGGAATGTTTCCCTGATAAATCAGAATAAACGAAATAGAATTACGAGTTCCGTCGTTTTTGTTTTTAATTTTAGCATTGCAAAGTGACTGTTCTGGACCTGATGGTAAGCCCAATACGAAAGAGAACAGAGACGATCACCGTGAGATCGAATGTCGTTCGTGGACCGCAGCTGTTATGCCATTATGCATAAATACCTCTTCACCCTTAAAGGACCCCAAGTTTAAGGAAGGAGACATAATACTCCTTAGGAGATTGATTCACAGCTTCACACTACGGCAATATTAAGACTTTGTGAACTTTTTGATCGGTGTCAAGATGATGGTCATTTATTAGGTTATTTTCTCTTCCGTTCATGAAACGATTTAGAAGCAATGATGAGATTTATTGATCTTCTTATTTATTGGCAATCTGTGAGTTATATAATATATAATTCTATCTGTGTCATATGTGTGTTATATCCGTCTTCCTGTCAGCGTGTTCCCTCCTTCATATGATATTGGGTCCTTCAAAAGAGGCGTGAAGAGGTATTTAAGCAGGCCAGCATGACAGCGGTGACTGGCAGTGAACTCTGTTCAGTGTCAGTTATCGCTGTTTTGGATTGCACTGTGCTTACCATCAGGTCCAGTGCAGTCACTGTGCTGTACATTGTAAAAAAAAAAAAAAAAAAAAATAACGATATTTTTCAAATCTATTCGAATCAAAATGGAGGTTTTGTTGCTAGAAGATTCCCGGATTTTTTATGCCACCTCAAAATAGACGTTTCGCGTTATTATTTCCAATACACTTAACTTATCCACAATAATTAAACTACATTACACAAAACACCTTTTTTTTTTTTTTTCTTTTTTTTTTTACGTGGTTGAAATCTGCTCGTTGAACGCTCGGACGTGTGCCGAAAACCAAGTTTTTTGCACACGTATGATCCTCGCGACAGACTAAGACACCGAGTCACTCCTCTTTGAGAGGCGCCCTCTTTTGGTGTCCGTAGTTGTTGTTGTCTTTGGCCGTAACCGACTGACTAAACACTCCACGTCCCTAACCGGCGCAAAGATGTCAGGGTCTCCGGAGGCACATTGTACATGTATTCTGCAGAGGACACAAAACACCTAAGAATTTACATAATCAAGATCAACTACACAAAGTTAATTAATTAAAGACGAGAACTGCCATACGACATGAAGTGATGCGTAGGTAGGTAGTGCGGTCGAATTCCGCGTCAATCGACGCAGGTTCGATCACACCTATCTAACTCTAAAAAATCGGCCTGAGCTTTCGGTGAAGGAAAACATCGAGGGGGAACCATAGCATGGTGGTAGGGCATATTCTAATGTTGCCCACCTGGGAAGCCTGGGAATCTACCACCTTCAAGTTTGAAAACCTGTCGCCAAATACCAATAGGTGTGTTCCGGCGGCATCACCTGATAACCAGTTCCTAGTTTTAGTGTGTTTGCCATCCTGGACCAAATCGTCACTACGGTCAAAGCACTGAGCCTATATCGTGTAAAAAGAACAACAAAATGCATCCCGCCAGAAACTCCAAGCTTTAGTGTTAACCACAGATAAGTGAACACTTATTCACTTATCTGTGGTGTTAACAGTTAAACAAACAAACAACAATTATGATAAGTACTTAATGTTATGTTCTCTATTATAACATACAAATAACCAAGCCAACCAATAGGCAACAGAGTTTTGTTGCTTTTAATTTTCATTAATTCCTTATTCATATACCTAGGTATAGATTTGAATGATGGATCGTTTCACGACTCAGTTGGACCCTGAAAAAATGGCGCGTACCTTCGTCAGCTGTCACCGGCCAGTACTCACGGCAGAAATTTAATTTGCCGCCATGTTACAACGGGCGTAGATCGTAATTTAATAAGTTATTCGTTACCTATTAGAATAACAAACACTATTCTTACATTTAATTTTCTTAACCACAGAGAACTTAGCCTATATTCTTAAATAACATTAAAATACCTGATTATCTAGGCTCTTTGGTTGGCACAAGATAAAATAAATTTTAGTAGTCGTGTACCTTTGTTGAATATAATACGAAAAATCAAACTAATGTTTTTTTTTTTTTTAATTTGAGAGTAACAGAGAGCTGATTTTAGATTTAAAAAAATCAATAAGTAATAACATTGCTTACATAATCATCTTTTAAAACCTCTTCCCCTTCCTGGATGCCTACGTACCTAATGCTTGAACGGACCCGAAGACCCTTCAGGTCAACAGTTTTACATATCAAATCAAATTTTAGTGTAGTATATTTTGTTATGTTCGATTGTACCTATATCATCATGGAAAAAATATCGAACGAAATTTTGAAGGTAAACCAAAACAAAATTAAAAAAATTGAAATCCAGTTTAACCAAGTTTACCTCAAGCATATGTTTTGACGACTAAACCATAGAACATTTAAAAACTATTATTATAAAATGGTTGATTATTTTAAAAAATATATTTTGCTATGAACAATTGTGGGGTATAGAAAATATACGCGAGTGGAGTGGCGGACACATACCGCATAATATCCGTATAAATTAATAACTAGATTTCGTACAATAATTAACTTTAGGCAAAGTCGTTTCAGTAAGTAATATACAAACTATTTGCTACCCGAATTTGCCTATTTGGCAGCAACCCCCAAACTAAGCCAATCTGTATAAGATCTAGGAATTCACAAAATTCCCAACTCCTTGATTGAATTCGGGTGTCTATCTTTAAACACATAAAATCTCGTCCGTGGTCTAAGTCATAAGTTGATTTTTAGTTTAAGAATTATTGTAATTCAAAAAATAATAATTTTCTTTCATGTTTCAGATACATTTAAAGATCAGATTTAAATAATTAAAATGTAGCCATTTGAAAAATCAATACCGAAAATTATCCCTAATGAATATGAACCAAATTATAACATGCTAATTATATGGCTCTGGCTTACAAAGCTTGGAACAATCCATCCAATCAACCATAAGACTTCCACTGTTGGACATAGGTCTCCCCCCAATAAGGAAGGAATTGCCATAATCGACACGCTTTCCAGGCTGGTTGGCGATCGCAGTAGGTGTTTGTGATACTCAGATGATGATGCTGCCGATTCCTTTAGTCTCATTTTACTACACCCACGGGAAGACATGGAGTGGTACTATTCTTGGGCGGCTTGGCACGGCGATTGGAACAATATCAAAAGAACAATATAACAAAAATATTTATTTTATTCAATTTAGGCCCCGAGAAGGCGGTTATGAGCGTCAAAACAATACCACTGATTCTTAAAAAAACCCAGTCGAGAAGAACCGCCAAGAAACTCGATCTGGTCTCTTTTTTATATATAGAAACCATACAAATTATAGTTATGACCGTTATTAGTGGAAGCACAGAGAGGGGTGTCGTTTCCAAACAACACTATCGTTCACTCTGTAGTAACCTTGTTTGAAATTAAGACTTGCTGGACATAGTGCTTGAACTTAATGTCAGGTAAATCGGTAATTTCTTTTGAAATCTTGATATAGAACCTCACATTATTACCCAAAATAAACTTTATTGGACTTAGCCAAATGTGTAGGATAGCTAATTTATCTTTTCGATGCTGAAATTATGCCGATCGTTTACTAAATCAAGGTTCATTGATATGAAGTTATTTATAGAATATATTGATAGAAGTTAATATTTACTAATCTTCTATATTTCTTACTAAAAGTAATCACAGACAGCATAATTATTTTGTTCTTTAAAGAATCGTATAAATCGATAATATACAAAGATAGTCTATGGAAGTTATCTATGATAACATAGCTTCTGAATAAATTTTGAAAAAAAAAAGAACAAATATACCTTAGCGGGAAATAGAGAAGCATAATTTTCATGAATTCTTTTTGGAACGAAGTTCCTTACGGTAGGCTTGGAGGAGAATAATAATAATAATAATTTAATAATAATAATAATAGGTATTTCGGTCATGAGAGTCCCCTCTAAGGCGAGGCCCCTATAGTGGGCTAACACCGGCTGGGTCGAGCGGTAGTACTGCACATCGCTATTTCCCGCTCCCCGGCAACAATATAGTGCAAGGAGGCGTGGGGTTTTAGTGGGTATTCCCGGCACTTCACGCATGGGTGAGCCCCACATGGGTTATGTGAGGTTATGAGAGTATGCCTAAATGCATTTCCCCACGGAAAAAAAAAGGCTTGGAGGAGATAGGGATTTTGCTGCGCGACCGAACTGAAAAAAATGTGATAGTAAAACCGTAAGAAAAAGTCCGTGGAATAAAACCGTTAAATGAGACGTGCGCAGGCGCGACAGTCGTATACACAAGCGAGTAGTGTATAATACCTTTCTCTTTCTCCTTCTTTCTTTTCGTTCTCTCATACCTTCTCTCTCTATTACCACTCCACCCAGCCAATGCTAAGTATATACTGATGAATTCATGGACAAGCACGTGGCGAATACTCGCATTATAGATACATTTTACTCGTGAGTAACCACGTTTATTTTCATATAATTTCAAATCGTCAAAACAATAATTTTGTAATTATTTCTATTTCTTTGTAATTTTATGTTGTCAAACAAAAATAAAGAGACATATTTTGTTATTTTAATTGATAATTTGAATTACGATTTTTTTTTATTTTACGTAATTTATTATTTCCTAAAACATTGAATTTCCTAAATACTTTCCTGTACTTAAATAAAAACTAATCAGCAAAATTTAAGAGAAAAATCAAGAAAACCTACGTAAAATTGAGCACGATTTTTTTTTTTGCAAATTGTTTCGATTCTACATTAGCCGAAGGAACTTCGTTCCTACCTGGTGTCCCACGACACTACATCTTTTTTTTTTTTTTTAACCATAATTTTTAAAGCGAATGCACAGGTAACGGATAACTGTTTAGAAATAAACAGCGAAAACGTACTAATAACCAATCGCGTTAAAAAACACAAAGTTTACAATACTATATGATTATTCTAACGCAAGTAATGATAAAGTTAAATGATAATTCTAATTATTTTTTAACATTAAAATATAATATGAAAAAATAAACATTACATTTTCACAATTATTTGCGTAGAAAACAATGTATGTCATACATTGGAATGACTTAAAATGAAACGTATTCGTTTATTAATCCGAATACCAATCATGACTTCAATGGCTGTCTTGTTGAGGTAAATTAGAAAGATTGCCAGGCGAATATTGTATAGGAAATTCATTTGTTCGCCTTAAATATAATAAGCACTGAACGCGCTCGTTACTTGGAACAGCTTGCTTTAGAACTAGTTGTGGCGGCGTAAATTTCTAGATTTACACACACGTATAGAGTAAAATCGATTTAGTCGGTTCCGCGGAACATCTAATACATTTTACATCTGTGAAAGTTACTTTCGGAACTGAGCTCTGATAGCCCTCCAGGGAATGGGCGTATATACTATTTGTACATGTTATTTGGCGTTTCCTCTCAGCTGTTTAGTGGGGATGTAAACAAATTAACTTTAAGTTTTATCAATTGTATTGAAAGTTATTGGAGGGAAAGCTTCTTTATCGTTGTTGAGCGATCCTCGGTAGGGGAATACCTTATAGTTTCGCGTTACCAATGTTATGAAGTCAGCCGTTAACATGGTACAGTATGTCAAGTATAAAATGGCGTTTAAGTGCTGGCGTTCAGAGATAAATAATAAAATCTATATTTACGCAGCCTATCGTATGTTTTGATTATTAACAAACTCTATGAAAATGTACATACATATATATTGTTCGGAATGTTAATAGATGTAAAAACCAGACAAATGTTATGCTAAACATTAGGTTATGTTAATAATATAAACATAAAAAAAACGGTTTGTCCAATGTTTTGAATTTTCACTTCTGTCGGCAATCCCTTACCTAGGTTACCTAGGATTTTGTTTAACTGACAGCATCGTTGACCGGATCTTGACGTTAACGATCTTGACAGCTTTGTAGAACTTTTGAGATGAGCATTTAGTATGCTTAAGCCTAAAGGAGTGGCAAATAACACAAGAGCACTAAAGTAGGCCGGACCTCGGCTTGAGCTGCTACCTGAGAAATAAATTCTGCGGAATTTGCCATTGCCTAAATCTACTGCGGTTAAGGGAAACATCGGATCTCATGGTCCCTTACAGAACTCGTATATTTGCGTGTAGTGTACTGCGTAATGCGTATTATGTTAGTACATAAAAATGTCACTATGTCGTCCTGGCGGCGGATACGAGAGCCTCCACAGTGGGGGATCGAAGCCTTATTGCATAATTAAAATATGATGTTACAGTAACCAGCCCTTACAATTTACTAGCAACTATTAATTAACAGGAAATTACTTTTAAACGTGATAAACAAGAAATTCGAATTATCCATGTATTGGCAATTGTTAAGTAACTTAGCACCCCTCACATCTATGTTTAAAGATTAGATTAGTTCGTAAAGGCAAAGTGATAACGTATTAGGAGGCCGCAACTAATGAGGTTGGTTCAAGGTTGCTCAACTCATTATAGTAACTCGCTTCAGCCTATTGGTTTTGGGTTCCATCCATTAATTCAACAGAAAGATCTCCACGGCTGGATATAGGTCTCCCCCAAAGATCTCCATTACAACCGGTCTTGCGTCACCCGGATCTTGCGAACTCCTGCGACCCTCACCAGATCTACCTTGTGGGAGGAGGTTTACCCCCGCTACGTCTTCCGGTACGCGGCAGCCATTCGAGAACCCGTTGGGCCCATCGGGCATTGGTTCTACGAGGAATATGCCCAGCTCATTGCCTCTTCAGATTGGCAATACTTCGGACAATATCGGTTACTTTGATTCTTCTGCGGATCTCCTTATTTCTGATTCGATCACGCAGGGATACTCCAAGCATAGTTCTCTCCATTGGTCTTTGGGTAATTGAGCTTTCTAATTATTCCCATCGTAAGCGACCACGTCTTAGTGCCATAAGTCATCAGTGGTAACACGCAAAGGTCAAAGACTTTTGTTTTGACTCACTGTGGTATTTCGGGCAACAAAATTGGAATTGGTCGATGCATGTTCAGCATATTCATTTCGAGATGTTCCAACGACGACTGGTGATTTATAGTGGATATTTAGGTGGTCACTGCTATTTATGGATTACACCGTCGGAAACTAAGCTGACACACTTTTCTCTTAAGCTTCAAAAAATTATAGCCAATTATTTAAGTGAATTTTTACAAAATAGGATGTCCTTTGTTAAAAATAAATCTGTAGATAGGAAAACTTTGCAAATTTTGGACCCGCCCCCCTCTTGGCTGCAATAATAAGCAAAACTCTTACATTTTGAAGCGATGATGGCGCAGCGGATAGTGCGGCCGAATTCAGTATCAATCGACGCGGGTTCGATTCCCACCTATCAGGTGCTATCGAAAATCTAATCTAAAATCGGCATGAGCTTTCGGTAGAGGAAAACATCGTAAGGAAACCATGGCATGGTTGTAGGGCATTTTCTAATGATGCTCGTCTGGGTAGCTACCACCCTGAAGTTTGAAAACCTGTCGCCAAATACTTATAGGTGTGTTCCGGCATCATCTCTTGAGAAATAGTACCTCTTAGTGTGTTTATCATCCTGGACCACATCGTCACTTAACATCAGGTGAGATTATGGTTAAAGCACTGAGCCTATTCCGTGTAAAATAAACCCCATGAGTACATAAGCGTTGGTATAATTTTGGAAAAAAAATTAATAAGTAAATATTGCTTAAGTACTTAATTATCATTCATACCTACCCTCGTCTCGCATGTAATCAAAAATAAGTAAGGCATAGTCACTATTAATGCTTGCTTTATTTTTTTGTGTTATCAAAAAAAAATTGGAAAAGTTTATTTTTCTTCCATTTTCATTGACACCTAACTATCGTCGAATTTCGAAAATTATCAGTATAAATTAAAAATATATTCATCGTCGTCTGCAGTTAGAAACACAATATCAGAACGATTCGAATATAATAAGGCGACTGACTCGACGCTTGTTATATAGAGTTTGGCCAACGCACACAACAATCGGCAATTCAACAAAACAAATCTTGAGTTTTACCAATTACCATGTAAATTTGCGAAGTTCGTGAAATAATTTAACGGGCTGTAGTCGCCGGTTTCAAAACAATTTATATGTTAATACGTTTGCTATGGCATACCGTATACCCCGCTCCGACAACGTACGGATTACCCATGACTGTTGTAGAAACTAGACAATTAATGATAAGCAATTCTGACACAATACATCTATCTCTGCCTTCAACACAGTGGTATTGTTTAACTTAAAATCTATGTAAATATTATCTGTACGAATCTGTATAAATATTAGCAATTATGTAAATCGTATAAAAATCGTTGAAATGACCATAGATAAATTTTGTGTGATTGCCCATTAATGTTATTTGCTTGAAACGGTCATTGTATTTGAAGATGTAGGATATTTAGGAATGTGATGTGTACTTTAGTGACCATATAATATATTTACCATAATATTTGGAAACCACTGAACAGATTTATCTATTTATCTTTTTAAAATAACAGGTATATTTGTCTCGCTGAATTTTAGACTATAGTGTTTGAAATATGGTATTCTGATTTAAAACATTTAGGATAGTCGTTTATTTTTAATGATACAACATAAACGAAATATTGTTATATATTTAGTACCTTAGTAGGTACTAAAGTGCTGTCATAAAATTTAAATCAATGAAATCTTTTCCACTTATAAATTAATATGCAAATCGTAAAGTGCTAGAGTTCTTCTTACAGAAGGAACTAAAGAATGATGTTACTCTCTTATTTGAAACTAATGCGTTTCATTAAGCAAGGTGTAGAAACTGTAGCTTGCACGTAATATCTGGAATAAGAAGACGTTAAATTAATAAAATAAAAACGTTGGAACCATAAAAATAACACAATATTAGTTTATTTATGAGTATAATCGTATTAAATAATAAATAATGCGAAATTACCTGTGTATGAATGTATCTTATGTGTGTACCGCATGTATTGAAATGGCACGGAAATATTTTTTTATGGAATCAAAATCTTCAACAAAGTTTTATCACAATCATTTTATTGATATAAGCGAATGTAAACTCTACGACTATGCTTCTAGAAAGTGGAGGTAAGGTAAAGAAATAAAAGAAGACAAGCAATTTAAGATTTCAAGAAATATTCATTTTTTTTTTAAATTCCATTTTATTGTTTAATTGTTCTATGCTCGTCCTCCTTTAATGCATTATAATTAGATTTGAACTAATGCAAGAAGAAGCGAGAAACATACATATAAGTAAATAAATACCTATATAAGCTTGTCCAGTTTGAGGAGGAAATACATATTCTGTTCGAAATAGAAAAATAATAAAAAAACCGAGAGTCTAAAATACAATTAGAATATAAGAATAAATAAAATCTCCGAATAAGTAGCAAAGGAATTAATATGAAAAGAAATATAAAATAATCTGAAATATTAAATTAACACGTACAGCCACAAACGTAGTCAGTGACATTTCATTAAATGGTCCAGCTTTGAACACCATAATTCTCTTAGTCGTCAATCCGAGCAGTGCTACTTCCTTCTGTGTTTTGTTATCAGATTCCGTCCAGTCACTTTGAAAGGTACTGTAACTTACTAGAGTACTCTGAAAATATTTTGTTATTATTTTAACAAAAAGTTTTATTAAAAAACTGCAGGACATAAACCTTCCCCAAAGATCTCCACGACGACTAGTTTTCTACCATTCACGTCCAAAGATTTCCCTCGACCTTTTGTAGATCGTCAGTACACCTTGCTGAGATCTACCCACGCTGGGTCATCTGTTATGTGTTCGGCATTCGAGAACCCATTGGCCCCATCGGGCATCGTTTGTACGAGCAATGTGCCCAGGCCGTTGACACTAGTTTCGCAATTCTTCAGTCAATATCGTTCACTTTGGTTACTCTCATTCGTGATTAGATCACACAGTGCGACTCCGCGAATAGTCTTCTCCCTTTGAGTAACTTTGAGCTTTCCTATTAGAACAATTGTCATAGTATTGTATGTCGATACACATTGGTTCACATCGCTAGTCAGTTCGAAAAAAAAATCGTTTAGATATAAAGATTTGAAATAGAGAAAGATTTTCCGTGCGTGTCTGTGTGTATATATGTCCTTATAAGTAAGTACATAGCTGAGGTCATGTTCTCTCGAATATAACCGACATACCTTCCGCTTGTGTGATGAGACCCTTTCTTAAATAAAATAAAAGAAAATATTATTATTACCTCTATAGTAACTTCATTACTATGCCAATAGAACAACAGGAGCTGGATCAAACACGCCATTACAAAGACGCAACTCGAGATGAGTGCCGGTAAATCATCTTTGATCTAATAATAAAATTTATAATAACATAACATTTTTCGCAACAGTATCACAGTTCGTATAAAACAGAAGGTGTATTAATCATGTTCGTATAGAAATTATGAATCTTTTCAAAATATGTATGTTCTGTTCAGAAACTCCATACGTGAATATTTTCTCAAAGTTTACTGTTTGATAAACGTCTTCTAATGTTTAATGGTATAAGTGAAAATAGCACAAGCGACAATTATTACAATTGACTTATGGGATTTTTTTACACGGTATAGGCTCAGTGCTTTGACCACAATCACACCTGATGTTAAGTGACGATGTGGTCCAGGATGGTAAACACACTAAGCCTAGGTACTAGTTCTCAAGTGATGCTGCCGGAACACACTTAATGGTATTTGGTGACAGGTTTTCAAACTTGAGGGTGGTAGCTACCCAGGCGGGTATCATTAGAAAATGCCCTACCACCATGCCACGGTTTCCTCACGATGTTTTCCTTCACCGAAAGCTCAGGCCGATTTTAGAGTTGGATAGGTGAGATCGAACCTGCGTCGATTGGCGCGGAATCCGGCCGCACTACCCACTGCCCTATCGTGGCTTCTCGAAATATAC
This sequence comes from Samia ricini, assembly GCA_014132275.2. Taxonomy (NCBI): domain Eukaryota; kingdom Metazoa; phylum Arthropoda; class Insecta; order Lepidoptera; family Saturniidae; genus Samia; species Samia ricini. The sequence goes on from AP028170.1 coordinate 2,935,934, forward strand.
GATCGCTTTCAATTAAATATATTTCCTGAATATTTGATATCGAAATAATGTAAATAGAGTACAAGATTTATTTTATAAAAATCTGGATTTTTTGTTATTGTTCCATCGTACTTTTTTACTAGTTTTAAAAGTCCGGGTTTTGTAAATAGCTCGAAATTCATTATTCTTCGAAAAACCATTTTTCCTACAACATTTTCAGAATAAAATAAGGTAAAGTTGAAATAGATTTAAACATTTACTGAATTATTTTCATAAGTAAGTAAAAGTTGAATTGATTATCTCACGTGGTTTGTTGTTTTAGATCAAAAGAAGCATTCACCATAGAAGCGAAACCATTAGAAAGTAATAAACAGAGAAAAAACAAAAACCAATAGTTTTATTATAGTTATTAAAAATATTAAAAAAAAAAAATTATTAACCCACCTCAGTGATTTGAATAATGCAAACACCAAGATTTACAGAAATAACTACTAAATATATAAACATTACAGGAGATATGAGTGAATTGAAGATTTTTTGATATCTGTAAAAATAAAAACATTAAATAAAAAAAGTCAGTAATAAACAGGAACAATTATTTATAAGTATTTGAATAATAGATTAACTTGCATGTGAGCGAGAAGATGGACCTAATTGTTTTTCATAATTCTTTGCAAGGGTTCAAGTGAATACTTTGTTATTTTCGATAAAAATGAATTAAGTCGTTAAAAATTACTTTCTCTTGGAAAACTTCATTGTATATTTAATAAATAAAGTCAGTTGTTAATTGTGAATATAAATTGTTACAATCAAATAAAACCAAAAGTTTAGCGTAAATAAATAAATAATACTCTGTTTGTTTTATTAATACAACGTTTGTTTTAATGTGGCTGTCTTTTTGTTTTGTGTGTGGTGCGCGTCGACAATAGTAATTAGAGGTTAATAATGAATAGTTTATTTTTACGTAAGCTACGTACATTATATTTTTACTCAAATTGATTACGACACACCTCGAAATTAAATAAACCAATTCTCTAAATTTTGATTACGAAATGACAAAGCCTGAAAATATACTTAACTTTGTCCCACGTGTATTTTTAAATATATGCTAGAAATCGTATTCGTGTGGTCATTTTTCTAATTAACTTAATTAATTATCTTCCACATAAATAGATAAAGAGGCTTGATATTTAATAGTACATTTTTAAAATAAATAAATTTAAGTGGTGCATGTTAAATTCGTGTGATATGAAAATGAAAAAAAAACTCCTTGTTTGATTAATTATTAAATATTTAAAAAAATACATACTTGATTAATTTAGTATGGAATTCATGGCAATTGCTTATATTCCTACGGCTTTCAGAAGCATTTTTAGTTATCATTCTCGCGCTATAGAGTCGAGAAATTCTCAACTGTCCAGCGAAGAAAATCATAAGGGAAACGACTAGCGTATCCCATCCAACGACGTAGGCGCTGACTACATGCCCAAGTACAGTTTGAATAACCATTGATAGGTAATAACCAGGAGGTACCTTACTAAAAGGCGTGTAACCATCGAAGATATTCATGTAAAAACCAGTTCCATTTTCGTATGTCTGATTCTTCTGATACGGCTCAGAGAATATACTGAAATTTGAAAAGAAAGCGAGCGCCCAGAAGAAATATGTAACTTTACGATTTCGCGTAATGTATTCCCGCACGATTCCATCAAGCCGATCATCCTTTTTCGAAAGCTGCTGACCCTCCACAGTTGACGTATAGTTTAACAAATCCTTCCAAACTATGTAGTCGTTTTGGAAAAAGCAAGACTTCACTATGCCCATGTGAAAGGGTGCGTATTGCAAAATGAGCTTCAAAGATGTGACGTCGAATTTTACAATACACTTAATATATTGACTGATGAAGAAACATACGGTAATAAGAAATAATAATCTTTTAAAATATGTCATCACTGATTTCTTTTCGATGCCCCAAAGACCTATGACACCTAATAAACGTAAATGAGGACCGACGGACGGATATTTGGGGTTATCAAAAATTGTTAATAATTTCTCTAAACGCGTAGGTTTTTGTACATTTTGCATAATACGACACTCATACATGATGGCTTTTATTTTTATTTTAATTAAATAATTTATAGCGTTACTGAAATAATGTGTTTCAGTTAAAATCTTTCTGTATAATGAAACGCTTTAGTTAGAATATTCAGATTCGTAATTGTCGTGAGAATTAATAAACGGGAACACAGTTGTTGCGAATATTACAAACATAATAACACGCTAGAAAATGTCGACTAAATTTTAACTATTAAATTTAAATGAGAAACTGCTATGCACTAGTATCTAAATGCTGTTTATAAGATATTTAAATGCATGCGATGTTATTAATGTAAAATGCATTTTCTTCTAATTTAATTATTTATAAGTAATAGCAGGGGTTAGTAATGTTTAGAGATGCAGAAATCTATAATTTATTTTATTATTTGATGTCTGGAATTAACCCACATCTGTGCTTCCGCTAACATTATTAAGACTATAATTTGTATAGTTTTTTATATGACAAAAAAATAATTGTATGTATTATATTTATTAAAAAAAAGAACCAGATCGAGTTTCTTGCCGGCTCTTCTCGACTGGGTTGTTTTCCGAACTGGTGGTAGTGTTTTAGACGTTCATAAGCGCCTTCTTAGAGCCTAAATTGAATTTCACATCCGGGTGAGTCCCACACGTCCGGGTGAGTCCCACATGTCCGGGTGAGTCCCACACTGGTGCGGAGACGCCTCTCCGCACCCCCTTACCCATTGCATTGGGGGACTTCGGTCTCACTAATGCAATCGGTAAAAGAAGTGCGTAAATGCATTCCCCTCGTGAAAAAAAAGGGCCTAAATTGAATAAAGATGTTTTTGATTTGATTTTTGATGTTAATTAAGTTATGTACCTATATTAATTGTTTCCGTAATGTTTATAATTTGAAGACATAACTGTAAAAATTTTGTTCAGGTAAATCTTTAAATCCTCTGGAGCCATATTAATTTTTTTTTGTAATGTTTTCCTCATCACAATGCGAAAGATAAAACTAAGTGGGCGACAGCAGACTTCACCTATAATAAAAAAATCGGGAATACTTTTTTACGCTCTATAGGCTTATTCTTTTGAATGAAATCTCACCTGATTTTAAGTGACGATGTGGCCCAGGATGGTAAACACACTAAGGTTAGGTACTGGTTCTCAAGTGATGCTGCCGGAACACACCTAATGGTATTTGGCGACAGGTTTTCAAACTTGAGGTTGTTAGATACCCAGGCGGGCATTATTAGGAAATGTCAGAATTCCGAGCGGGTGAAGCCGCCGGCACAGCTACTATACTAATAATACGTTCTGCTTGATTATATTAAAACGCAATAAAACAATAAGATGGATCAATAAAACTTTAAAAAGCATAAAATAAATAATAGGATATAAGCTGAGTGAAACAGCGTTTATTTTCGAAGTTTTAGTAAGAGGCCCTCCTTGAATGTTAAGCCAGCCGTTATGCCCAGATAAGATCAGCAGCGGAAATTAAGAGGAAATTGTATTTGTTTCTTATACAGCGTCGTCGTCACAATAGAGAATACATTTTATCTACCAAATATTCTCTATTTTCTGCAAATTGATAATTAAAATTGTAAATCCAAGCAAAACTTTTTCCGTAAAAATTTAACGGTATCTATAAACTCATCAAGAAATCTTTATTATAGAATACAGTACTTTGTCGTATTATTATATGGATATTTTTGTATACAATTTATACGATTAATAATTATTATTTTCCACCACATGAAAAACTTTATCTATTTTTTATACTTCGAACTTACAATTAACTTGTAAATAACATTCGAAATGTTGCACGTATAATGAAACGCGTAATTTTTTCTACTTTGTTCCGCTGTATGAAGATTTTATCTTTGAGTCGTTGGCGGGGTTTTAGTCTCACATAGTAGTTTTAATTTTTTATTAATTAACGGCCCTTATTAGAACATGTATTTGTAATTTTGTTGGCATTTTACATATTTGTTTCAGTTATATTATACACAAGTAAAATATATTGTAATGTAAATTGTGAATAATACATTGCTTGTAAAATTCTCACAATGAGAACCATTATGTTAGTAACTTGTTTGAGGGTTAAAATCAAAGTCTGAGCTAAAAAAACTTGTATTCATGTGTGTAATAAATTATAAAACAACGTCAATGCTATAATTAATTTTTTATTCAGTTGGAAACAGATATAAATATTAAAATTAGTTGGGAGTGATTGGCGCGATTTTTGTTTGTCATGTAGTCGTCCTTACTTTTAAAACATTACGTTGCAGTATTTGAGTAGAGTTATATTATGTAGTTTTGGTGGAATTTTCCGTGATATATTTTAGTTAAAGAGTATAAGTGAAGTGAATTGGAAATAATGACATGGCGCATGAATTCTGAAATGTCCCAATTACTCCCGTTGAAATAGTTGTAACTGAAGGCCGCTGATTTGTTATAATATTTAAGAATAGTGTTCCCATCAGAGATGAATAATAAAAGTTCATATTGTGTTCTTTTTCTTAGTTAATGGCAATCTGTATACACACAATTTGTGTCAGAGTCATGTGGGGTAAGATATATTTTCAATCTTGTATCAGAGTTACCAAACTTCAACAAAATGGTGGTTCATAATGGTCGAACTTTCCATGGGGCTTTGTCTGCAACTCAGAATATATTTGACGCGTTATTTTCCACAATAAACTCTACTAGTACACAAAACCAAACTATATCGCATAAAACGCCACCAAGATTACATGGTATATTGTCAAATACACAAGTTTTTAATGAATTAAAGAAAACAACAGCTACATGACAGACTAAGATCCCGCCATTTTTTTTCTAAACTAGCTAGGGGGCGTCCATAAATTACGTGAGGTGTTTAAGGGGGGTGGGAGGGGGTCGATTCAAATCTCATCTAATCTTACGTTGGAGAGGGGGGGGGGGGGGTCTCGGCAAATTACACGCAATTTTTTTTCTAATTGAAACAAAAAAAAAATTATACTATTTTGGTCCATTTCATCCAGATTGTAGGTACATGCTTAAGATTTAATCTTAAGCGTAATCGTAATACGATTAAGATCATTTACTAATTCTTTCGAAAGAAAATAATTTCATTCATACTTCAACGTTATACATTTACTGACTGTCTAACCACCATATTTGCACCACAAGAGCTGCAGAGCACAGGCGATCATCCCACATTGCACCAGCTAAGCAAGCGCGTATGTTCCGCAAAGTGCAACCCTCGCGGATTGTCACAAGACGAGCTAATGAGTTACTTTGTGCAAGTGCCAATGGCTTAGAGTGGCTAGATCAGAACGAAGTTGAAGGAACAGATGATTTTACTGAAAATCATATGGACATGTTGGTTCCAATGGTCTCTCTTGAGACCGTGCATGATTCTCCATGGACTGAATTAGAGTAGGTATTCTTTTTTTAATCACAGTAGTTACGATTTAAGTATTCTATTGTTAAATTTTTATTACACTTATAATTGAACTCTCAGCAATATTGATTACTAGTCTTAACTAGTCGTAAATAAAAGCAAGAAGCAAATTTGTTTTTTCTTTTTACAATAACAATCCAACGCGTTTACGTAAGAAACTCACCTTTTGAAAAATCTCACGTGAGATTAGGGGATGGGGCAGGGGGTTGAATAAAATCTCACGACATTTCACCAGGGGGAAGGGAGGGGCAGAAAATTAAAAAAAAACACCTCACGTAATTTATGGACTCCCCCTAGTGCTGTTGACCAAAGTGGCCTTTACAGCTTCACCGAACTTTGGAGGCGAGTACTGAAGACACTCAGCCGCAAGATCCCGCCACAACTCCTTGATTCCGTTTATTTCTTTTTAAGGAAAAGGTAAAGGTACAAGTAGACTATGCAGCCAAGTCAGACGTTAGAACCACTGTCAATTTATGAGGTAACAAAATGGCGGCCTTCTGTTGCAACCACAAGGAGAATGATTGGGACATTTCAGAATTCACGCTCCGTGTCATTATTTTCACTTCACTACATTTGTGCATCATAACTACTCTATATCAAGTAAACATTACATCAAATCCCACCAACATTACATAATATACAGTCAAATACTGCAAGATAATGAATTCAAAATAAGGACGACGACATGACAGACCAAAATTGCGCCAAGCACCCCCTAAAAAGGAACAAACGGAAAAAAATATGTCTCCGGGTTGGAGTTTTTGATGGCAATGATATATTAACAATACATTACGTACCAATTATTATAAACTTACTTTACTTTACTTACGTTAAATTTTTTATTCGTTCAATTTTGTGAGCCTAATAAAATTATAGTATATTTAAAACAAAATACTAAAAATTTCGGTCTCAGATAAAACGAACCTTTTATGAAATAAATATTTCCAAACAATTTATATTAGTCAAATTTTATATTAATAAAAATATAATATAAACTTTATAAAATAATTATGGACTCTGTATAAAAGTACGAAAAAATATAAATCAATCAATATTATTTTGTGTAAATTATTATTATTTTAATATATTTTGTTTTGTGATTCTTGTTATTTATTTTTAGCTTTCATCCTATTTAAAATTAAATGCCCGACATACACGATCACGGAAATTCACTTATATTACGACTTATTGGTTAGTTAATAATTATATCAATATTTATCACAGGTTAAAAAATTAACTGTACGTTAATTCTGAGATATCACTAGAACTGAAATGTTCAAATAAGAGACAGTCATTTTATTTAAGTCTTGCACTGTATAGAGAGTTTTCCAGACTTTAGACTTGGCTGCATGATGAAAGTACTGTTGTCTATTTCTTAGAAAGAAAGAAAAAAGGCTCTGGGTGGGACCATAGATGTGCGACGCTGTCAATTTAAAATTTGATCGTTACGAACAAATTCAAACTCCGCTTCTGTTGGCGAGTTATTTTTGCAATTTAATTAATCGCTTTAAATGAAATAACAAGTTCAGTGACTCACTGGGAGGCATAAAATACGTTACAGTTTAAGTTTAAACGGTTGCGCTAGTTGTATTAGTGCAAAACACTTCAATGAGAAGACTGAAATTGTGTGTGGTAGAAAATGGTTAAAATTGAAAAAGCTCCCGCTCAGTGCGGTCCAAAAGGACGTTCTGTTGGTATGTTACCTTCTAAAAGCGGATCAACGCAGAATATGGCTGATAACATCAAAGTTGTAGTAAGAGTACGACCTCTGAATGAAAAGGAGATGCAGCAGAATAATCGTGTTATTGTAGACGTAGTAGACGACAGATTATTAGTATTCGATCGATCCCAAAGAGGAAATGCGACCATTTTTTTTGCCAAGGAGTCCAACAGCCTAAACAGAATTTTCTGAAGCGCGCCAATAAGGAACTAAAATTTGTCTTTGATCATGTCTGTGCGCAGAGCGCGTCAAATAAAGATGTTTTCGAAACAACTACAAAGGATATGCTCTCATCTCTCATGGAGGGATATAACTGCTCTGTTTTTGCCTACGGAGCTACTGGTGCTGGGAAGACTTTTACAATGATTGGCAACCAAGAACATCCAGGCATAACATATTTGACTATGGAACATCTGTTTTACATTATTAATTCTTTTCAAAAAATGAGAGAGAGTTTGATATTGGTGTTTCTTATATTGAGGTATGTGATTAAAAAATTATATAAGACAGATAATATAAGTCATTAAAAGCATATGCACTTTTAAAAAAAAAGTTTCATAGTAATGAAACAATATATACCTATCAGAAGTTTTTCTATACTTTAGATTTGTGAAAAAGTCTGAAATTGTAAGCTTTGTAAATAATTGATTATTTAAATGGCCATATTATGTTATTTATTTTAATATAATCATCTCTTTTATTCATATTTAATTTACAAAACATTTTAAGTATGTTATTCATTTATTATAATATATCAGTCTTTGGTGCCCTTTTAATGCCCTTTAAAAGTTTATATAAAAATATGTATTTATTGTAATAAATAAAATTGCAGTATCTGTTTGTGATATCAAAATAACAAGTTTTTACTAAATACATATGAATGTGTATATAGAATAACTATACCAAAAACACAATTTTTAACATGTTTGTCCGTTTCTTGTGGCCAATCTCTGGAGCAGCTGGATGGATTTTGATAGAACTTTTTTGGTAGATAGTTGAAGGTACTCCACATAACTTAAGTTGCTGTGATTATGAAAATAATTACGGTTTCCCATAAAAAAATGAAACTTATGAAGTTGTGAACAATATACAATTTAATGGACAGCACCAACAAAACTTTGTTTTTCCAATGGTTATTTAATAACTATATTATGCAGTTAAGAATATATGAAAGGTGGGCAGAGCTGGAGGTACACAGCTAGTATATAATTATATGCCTCTTTATAAAAACAGAGTTTTCATTCCATAGGTATACAATGAAAATGTGTATGACCTGCTGAAACCATCAAACTCACCACTTCAGTTACGGGAAGACTCCAAATATGGTGTAATGGTAGCAGGTCTTACTTTAAACAAGATCAAGACAGCCAGAGAACTGCTTAATATGGTGGAAAATGGTAACAAGAACCGTACTCAACATCCCACTGATGCTAATGCCGAGAGCTCGAGGAGTCATGCTGTATTTCAGGTTATTATGCTAATTTGTACATTTATTGAATGTACTTAAGAACACATAGGTTCAATGTTTGTCACATAATATGTTACACAACATTTAAAATTTCTTTATTTCAACTTAGGACAGTGTTTTGATCATAATTTAATGTTAAGTGACAATATGGTCTAGGATGGTAAATTGTAAATACAAAAAGTACTGGCTCTCACACAATGTTGCCGGGACACACTTAATTCTGCTTGGTGATAGGTTTTCAAATTTGAGTGGTAGAAAATCTCCTGCCACCATACTATGATTTCATCACGTTTTCCTTCGCTGAAAGCTCAGGCTCATTATAGAATGGGATAGATGGGGTTGTGTCTACATCCATTGACATGGAATTCAACCAGACTTCTAATTGAGCCAACTTCAAATGTCTCTTCAATGCCTTATTTGAAGTATTCATTATTACAGGAAGGATAAGGATGATTGTTCACATAAATTAGTAAAATATAATGAGTTATGTGTAAATATTAGCTAAGTAAAATTTTAGTGATTTTTGACCATCTTCCCCCAACAGTTGGCAAAGTTCTTACCACTTCCCATATGATTACGTAAAAGATTAATAAGTTCATATTGTTTACGAAATCACCATTCAATCGCTTTCCCATAGAATCTATACGAATAAGTAAAATTGGAGTGTCTGTTGGTAACATCAAAACAACAACTTTAGTAAATACGTATGATCATATATATGGGACAGTACATATACGAAAAATACAATTATTAAAAAATTTGTCTCTGTCCCTCTGTCCCCTCTAATCTCCAGAACGATTGAACTGATTTTGCGGTGCAGACTATGCAGTGAATAATAGAAAGTATAGTACAGTCCTGAGAACTACTAGTCAAAAATATATCCTTAACATAATATTACAAGGCTGAGGCTATCATCTATACTAACAAAATAAAATTGAAGTGTCTGTTTGTAATATCAATTTTTTTTTTTAATAAATAGAAATGAATGTATATATGATAACTAAACCAAAAATACACTTTTTAATATTATTTTTGGCAATCTCTGCAATGGATGGATGGATTTTGATGGGACTTTTTTTGGTTGATAGCTGAAGTTACTCCCCTAACTTTTTTTTTATTTAATCCCCCTATATCTCAGACATAATCCGAGTTTTTGTTTACTACTTTTTTGTGGCTTATCAATTGTTTTGAATTTGATAATTCTGAAGTCAAGTATTCTGGAATCTCATTTTAATTTGATAAATTCATTGTAATTATTTTATTTTATATGTCAATCTTTCTATCCCTCTTCGACATGTTACTCTAGTTCTGTTGAGAATATGAAAAATATTTTTACTACATCTTAGTACAAAAAAAAATTAGGGCTATATAACACGGGCGCAGCTGCGGGCTCACAGCCAGTTACATATATGAAAGCAATACGTATTATAAAAGCATAGGATATTATTTCCTTACGTTTTACTTTGTTAATAGGTGTACGTGAAGATGCGCTACAAGACGAGCAGTCAATTACGCATCGTGAAGTTGTCTATGATAGACCTAGCGGGAAGCGAACGGGCCTCCGCCACCGGTTGCCATGGCGACCGGTTCAAAGAGGGGGCCAACATCAACAGGAGTCTCCTGTCCCTGGGGAACTGTATCAACAAGCTCGCTGACGGCAGCAACTACATCCCTTACAGGTGCCTTTGCTAATTATATCCCATTTCTTGCAGCATGGAACGAACTCCCAGAAAAGGTTGCTATGGCTCCAACCATAAATAGCTTTAAGAAGAGATTGGACAAGCTACTAAGCTATTTGAAATATATATATAAGCAAAGTTTGTTTTGTTTGTCCGAGGTAAACTCGAAAACTACTGGACCGATCAGCGTGAAACCGCAACCACTCGACGCGGAATTAATCCTAGATGGTTATAGGTTTTTCAAATTCTATGAGCCCTTCGCCATGTTTTCTCAATTTTTGTTTGTTTATTATTCCTTTGACGCACCATCACCTCACAACTACTGAACATATCGGGATAGGACTAATACCTTTCAACGCAGTATTTTTCCTAGACAGGTATTTTTGGATTCCACCGATCATCTCTCATTATTTTTTTTTTCGATTTACTCTTTTGTACATTTTCCACTTCAATTTACGCTCATATACAGTTGTTCCGCTAATAAAAACAAAATACTCTTACTTTTTTTCATTCGTTTGTTTTTTTTTTTAAATTAGCTATAAATGAAACGTCATATGCACAGAACATATGAAACGCGGGCGGAAAAATATATAGCCTATAACCATCTAGGATTAATTCCGCGTCGAATGGTTGCGGTTTCACGCTGATCGGTCCAGTAGTTTTCGAGTTTACCTCGGACAAACAAAACAAACTTTGCTTATATACATATATAGATTTAAATTATGACGATCATTACTTATCTGATTAAGTTGTAAAAATCACGCTAACGGTTTCGTTGAAATTCTGCTGGCGTAACATTTGGACGGCCCCGTACATGCGAAATATGGGAATGGTTTAGTCGAAGCGTCGTTGCAGGGATTCGAAGCTGACGCGGCTGCTGAAGGACAGCCTCGGCGGGAACTGCAAGACGGTGATGATCGCGAACGTGTCGGCCTCCAGCGCCGGCTACGAGGACACATACAACACGCTCAAGTACGCGGCGCGCGCCAACAAGATACAGCTCAGCGTCAAGAAGGTACCCAGCCAGCCCTTCCTCATATCCTCCTGTCTGTATGTGCAGGGGACGCTTCCCTTCACCAATGAAACCCAAACTCCCCTATATAATGTGGACTGTATTTATTTTTCTTGGAATTACACGTGTTTAGTGAGACCGAAGTCCCCCAATGCAATGGGTAAGGGGGTGCGGAGGGACGTCTCCGCACCAGCGTGGGACCCACCCGGGCTTGAAGCGTCCGTAAATACCCACTAAAACCCCCCGGGGCTGTCCGCCGCATTTGGGATGGAGGCGATACGGGATTGCCAGGCATGACACCGCGTCGCCCCCTGCGGCGAACCCACCGGGCCTCGTCCGTGCAATGGCCCAATGGGGATGGGAGAGGAATACTTCCCCTCCCACCTCTTCGCCCCCGAAGAGAGGCATGACCCACTGGTCAAAAATCCGGGGGGCAGGATATATTTTTCTCCTACGTTCCATGCCTCACTCTCTTTATGACATCCTCCCTCCTGAAGTTCCCCGTCCTACAACCTTTAAAGTCTTCTTCTCTTCACCTTTTCCCCCATAATTAACTATATATCATGTAAATATGTACAGTAATACCCCGCTTTACGCGAGGGATACGTTCCGAAGAAAATCGCGTTAACTGAAATTCGCGTATATCGAGGTTTATGATTAAACATAGTCAAAATTTAATACAAAAAAAAAATACAAATCATTTTAATCGATCACTTTAATTCTAAGAACACTTTATGCGATATATACTCTTATTTTTTACGGAAAAAATACATCTATTGTCTTTACATTATGTTTATACGCACTCTTTAGCGTAATGCGAGGCATTTGAGCGCGAAATTTGACATTCGCGTTATAGCGAAACCGCGCGTAACGGGGTCGCGCTAAGCGGGGTGTTACTGTACAAACGAACAACACAAAACTGTAAATAGTATATGCTACTAACACTTTTGTATAAACTGTGTGTTTCTGTCCTACTAACACTAATATTGTGTTGTCTTGTATGTTTGTGTTGGTTGACCCTTTTTAAGGTTGATCATCTGGGTCATCATTTTTTTTTCTCATTTCATCAGCCGTAGTCTTGTTTACCAGTTCCCACTCCTCGGTTCATGACTCTACCTTACGGATGTCTAATAGTAACATACATACATACGTGCACGTATATTTATAAATCATATGTTTCTATATTCATGCGATACCCGTATATTAACGTGAACTTAGTTAACTCAAGAAGTAAACTCGTCTTTTAATGTGTAAGAGCCCAGCGCAAAGCATTCAACACCTTAATGCCCCAAACAACGGACACTGGCAGAACTGTGGCCAATAGCTACAAAAGCCAAAAAACTAAGAAGTGAAGTGAAGTGTAATAATCAGTTATTTCTATTTCCATTTCACAGAATCAAACTAACAGTCTCCGCCTGAATTCATTGCCTAAACGTTTAAAAAACGACATCCCTTAAATAACGCTGTTAGTTACCGCTTTAGACGTATCAATCACGCACGCACACGCACAGACACAAAAACTCACAAAGAGACAGACACACAAACAACCAAAGACTGGGCGAGTGGGTTGTATTATAATGTTTTAGGGATTTTTCAAAATCATTTTGAATACTAACCTAACTTTTTTTAAATTTAATTGTTCATACGATTTAAGGAGGAAGTTACTAATTCGTTTAAAGCTTTCGTAAATTGTCGATTACCCATAAAAATGAGACGATAGGAAAACAATGGAATGCTGGCGTAAACGCCAGGTTAGTGCTCAAGGGGTTAAGAGATCAAATCGACACGTCTATTACGTATGATTTTGAAGCGCCACTGAGTTTAGGTGATAATATGACCAAAGATGACTAAGTCTAGAGTGTCTGACTCTGAAATGACACTGTTGGAGGCAAGCTTTAGAAAATTCCCAACCATGATCCAGTGGTTTCATTATGGTGTGTTTTTTTTTTTTTGGCTGAAAACTCGGCCTATTGTAGAGTAAGATTTGAACCTATGTTGATTTGAGCTTGGTGGTATATTAGTATAGAATCCATAATTAGGGAGTATTTTCATTTGGAATATGTATGCCCACTCTCTAATGTACAGTCATGCCCACGGTTCCTAGAGAACGAATATAGCACCAAGAGGTAAAAAATAATAATTCTTACGTCAAGAAAGTATAGCGTACTTGTTATTTTTGTCTGTTTTATACTGCCCACTTCCATACTATCCATCATTTTTTTTTTTCTCGGGGGGAATGCATTTACGCACTAATGTCCAACCTAACCCAAAGGGGTGAATCCCCGAGAAAGGCTGAAGTCGGGGATGTGTGAGAGGCTGTCACACACCAAAATTAATGTGGGACTCGAGGCGAGAAGCGCTATCACTACCCACTAAACCCCCCGATTCCTCCATCCACTTTGTGTGGAGCGATACGGGATGGCGAAAGCATTCAACCTCAGTGTCACAGTGAAAAAAAAAAATTGTTACCCACCCTGGGTTCGAACCTCCGACCTTTCAGTCGTACCGTCTATGAGATACGCGAATTAGTCCACCGGACTAACCGCGCTCTCCCATACTATCCATCCTTTGATATTAATGTGTCGAGTACCCATAAAAATAAGACAATAGGAGAACAATGGAAAGCTGGCGTAAACGCCAGGTAAGTGCTCGAGGGGTTAAAAATCAAGAAATTTGAGATCTTAAGGTCATTGTGCAATATTTCAGTGCGAACGGATTCACCGGATTACTTATGTTTGCGTTAAATATATTTGCATAGGATTAAAACACTCAGAACGGCAGTAGTCGAACGCGGAGTGAACACGTTTTAAGTTGGCCTTAAAAGGCCACGTACGCCTTTCGTTACGTGCCGGTGATTACGTAATTTCGTATCGCTTACACTCACACACACACACATGTATTTCTTTGGCTTCAATTTGAAGTGAGTTTGTGTATGGATCTATCGCTCTTGGCGTTATTACTCTACGTACATATATTTTATTATGTATTTGATATTTGTTTATAATATGATAGACGTGGGTAATCATAACTAAATTTGCGTTTTTGTGTTTGTTTGACCGTTGTCACGTGATGATAAGTGTAGGTAATTTTGAAAAAGTTTTGCCTCAAATGTGGCGTATTTTTTTATAAATATATATATATATATATATCTGTTACATTCGCCATTTTAGAATATAGTGGACGGTGACATGAGGATATCGCAATACGTTAAGATAATCGAGGAACTGAAGAAAAAGGTCAAGGAGTTGGAAGCCAAGTTGACATTGTCGAGTGTCAAGTCTGTACAAAGTCCACCGCAGCAACTGCAACCAGTGAAAATTGAACCAGACGGAAAGAAAAAACGGTTAGTTTCTATTTGTCGCTATCCTATAAATTTTATCTAATTATCCATGAAAAATTGCTATATGACAAATTAAAAAACAAAAAGTATAGTTTTATTTTTTCGAATGGTAATTTATTTATTGGTAAAACTGACCAAATGAGTGTGTTTAAATGTTAAGGGAGCTATTATAAGACATTTAAATAAAGCGAAACGGTCAATATTCGATTATTAAAATAATATAAACTCTTTATGTTAATCTTTATCAATGAATATTGTTTGAAAAAAAAATTCCATTAAAAAAATAAAAATTTCATTGAGCTAATAAAATAACACATAATATTTATCGATTCTGAGGTACTACGAACCAACGCTCGAACAGTTCAGTGTTCGATATATGTATTTACTAGCTGTGTGCCTGCGGCTGCGCCCGCGTTTAATATTTTCTTCACTGCGTTTAATTATTATTATTATTATTTTTTATAGGAAAAATAGGAAAATATAAGTGTAATATTTTTCTAAAAATTTTCTCAGAATTATCTTTGCATAGAAAGATAATTCTGACATAATTGAAATACCCGCCAGTAAAACTATACATTGAATTGAATTTCGTTTAAATTTATATGAGTTTTAATTTTTTTTTTTTTTACGCGGAATATTTTATTATTTTCGATAAATAACGTAACCCAAGTTACGCGGAGTAACTTCAGCTGTCTACCAAAAAAAGTTCCGTCAAAATCTGTCCAGCCGTTCCGGTGATTATTCGAGACGGACAGACGACAATTAAAAAAAATGTATTTTCGGTATAGGTATCGTATATAGATTCACATGTATTTAGAACGGACGAACGAACGCCTCCCCCCCCCTTTCCCCCTCCACCCAATGGTCAGTACGGTTGTGGTTGTCTAATGAGACGATGTGATGTGACCAGAGTTAAGGCAGCGGATAATCGAGGCGGAGGCGGCGCGGGGCAAGCTGGAGGGCGAGCTGCTGGAGCTGATGTCGCGGCAGCGCGTGCTGTCGCTCCGGCAGCGGCTCCGGACGCGCGCCATGAAGCACGCCAGCGATCTCGTGCACAGATCCTCGACCGACATCATGGACCAGGTAATCGTTCACCGTTCGAAGACCAAAACTGGTTCTCAAGTGATGCTCCCGGAACACACTTATTGGTATTCGGTGACAGGTTTTCGAACTTGAGGGTGGTAGCTACCCAGGAGGTCATGCCACCATACCACCATGCTATGGGCTTCCTTCACGATGTTTTCCTTTACCGAAAGCTCAGACCGATTTTATAGTTGGATACGTGGGTTTGAACCCATTGACGCGGAGTCCGGCCGGACTATCCACTGCGCCATGATCACTTCACTTTTTATTGTTCAAGTGAAAATTTCTTTAAGGTCGTTGAGCGATTTTCAGCAAGCAAGAAAGTTATAAATTCACGTTACCAATGCAATGACGTCAGCCGTCAACATACTACAGTGTGCCCAGTATAAGATGTCGTTTAAGTGCTAGCGCTCAGAGATTAATAATACAATGTAACTTACATAGCCTTTCTTATGTATTGATTGTGAATATAAGCTAGTATTAAAATAATACATAATGTAACACCACAAATAATGATAGCAGTCGTCAAGAGATGTCGCTACTTATATTCAGTATCAATATTTCACAAAAGTGTGCTTTGATCGCCAAGAGATGGCGTCACAAGTATTTTAGATGCCGCTATCGGAACATCAACCTGAAACAAGGACCTCCAAACTGTAATGACGTTAATGTGTTAGTCACCTTTTCGCGGCTGAGTGCCTTCAGCACTCGCCCCCAAAGTTCGATGAAGCTGTAAAGGCCCATCCGGTCAACAGTATTAGCTAGGTCAAAAAAAAAAAAAAACGTAATGTGCTTGTGCTAGTCACCTTTTGGGGCTGAGTGCCTTCAGCACTCGCCCCCCAAAGTCACGGTGAAGCTGTAAAGGCCCTTCCGGTCAACAGCATTAACTAGGTTCGAAAAAAAAAAAGTTATATGTGAAAACAACCTCCCTCTAGAGGCTAGTTCAGTGCACGCTATGTGCTTTCACCTTTGTTGAGACGTTTTAGTGTAGTTCACGTATACTCCCACCCCACGTTGGAATATACTGGTTCGATCCGGCGCTGAGAAATTGTATTTGACTCTCTTGCTACCTCCTCTAAATAAAGTCGTCGAGCGCGAAGGTTGTTCTCCTCGTCATCTACGAAAAAACTTCCTATAATAATTAATTATCTGCAATATAAAATCTAGAAATTTTTATCCACTTATGCTGATTAATATGTTTTGCATTTAGATGTGCACCGAAGAGATACCGCGTAAAGAGCGAGCTGCCGAGAACTACTTGAAGGAATCTGTCTGCTTGGACTCGAAAGTGTCGACGTATTTCGCCAAATGGGACAAGATCAATAAGGAATTGCGTGATCTATGCGCTCAAGCGGTGGCCACTTACCCTGGACTGCAAGATTTCATCGATAACATAAACATGAGGAGCGAACTCAGACTCGTGAGGGCCAGAGCTGACCTCAGATACAAACTGCTGTCAATAGAGAACGAAGAGATGGATGCCTTCAGTGAATACGTGAAGGAAATGCCAACGATGCTGAACAAACTCTTCCTAACGTTAAAGGGCTACGAGAAAGTCACACCGGCCATGACCGACGAGTACATGGATATAATGAAGAAAGCGAAATGGGCCAAGGGCATATCGTGGTCGGATAAACAATGCGAGAACGATACCCATTTCAAATTCATATCCACGTTGGATTTGGACAAACCCTCCACCACCATGGACTACGTCGACAGGGATGACGTGGAAATGGTGACAGACAGTGACGATTTAACCGATATAGAGAATAGAGAACCGAATAAACTAAGGTTTTTGAAACGTACAAACCGATCAAACTGGTGAATAATGAGACTATAGTTATAAACGATTCGCTGGAGAGTCTAGACACTACGAGGAATATGAACTCTGCGAAGAAGTTTAAGGGAGAAACGCACCATGATACAACGGTCGATTTGGAGAATTTCGATGTGATTGACACGAAGAATTTGAATTCCACTTTCGTGATGGCGGGCAAGATGGAACCGTTGAAGAAACTGCCTGTTGACGGCAGAAGTGAGGTTATCCGTAAGCCCGAAGTGAACTTACCGATCAAGAGAGGACTCACCGATAGGACTAATACGGTTCAGAGGACGATCAGTTTTAATGATAAAGGTAAGTTTTTTTTTTAATTGCCTCGGTGGCGCAGTTGTATTACGGTGCGACTGCCGTTCTGGGGTCTCGGATTTCTCTACTCAGTATCATCCCGGAGTTTGGAATTTGTGCCCGATGTGGCGCCAGGCTTGCCCCCTGTCGCATCCGGGACGGAACTAAGCTCGGCGGAATGCGGGTGGTGTAATTCTCTACACCACCTCTGCCTAACCCTTCGGGGATAACAGGCGTGAGCTTATGTTATGTAATTTTTTTTTTTTTTTTGTTAATAATATTAAATTGGAACTGGTTGGCGCTATAGCTGAATTATGTTTAGGATATTTTTTATTATTTAAGCAGAGTTTTAAAATTAAAACACGTCATGGTGACCACAAGTATATAATATTATGGTAAAAATTATTTAAATAATTTCGATATTTCTTACGTTAATCAAGTAAAGGGAAAGTTTACCAAAATTTAGAAAACGGTGTTAAAATTACATGGAAAGAATTTTTGATGAAAGATGACAAGTAAAAGGGATTTCGTATAAAACTATCTAACGTAAGCCTCTTCAAAAACCTTGGTTTCTAATGGGTTTAATTTAAGTAGAAACTATATTAACCCTTTGAGCGCTAACCTGGCGTTTACGCCGGCTTTCCATTGTTTTCCTGTTGTCTCATTTTTATCGGTAATCGATGGGCACTATCCATCAGGAAGGTTCCCACATCTCTTGAAGAAAAAGCCCCCCCCCCCCCCCCCTATCCTCCAAATTGTGAAATATGTGGAAAAAGTTGATGATGTACATACAGTACTCACTGATGGAGTGTACCAAGAACAGAGCTGAAAGAGATTGTTGTGGGAACATTCAAGAAACATAAAACTTAAAAACTTGCCATAGTGTACTGGCAGAACCTTCTTGAAATGAGGCCAAAACATTATTTAACCTGGCAATATTAACCCACCAGGAATCCCAGTGTTTACATAGAACAAGGGTACAACGGAGCTAATGTGTTCTTTGGAATAAAATCTCCCGAAGAAAAAAAAAATCAAGTATAAAGGCTCCAGTATTAAGATCGAGTATGCTTTTAATAACAAATTATGAAATCACAGATAATTCGAATGGTAGTTATTTTTCTAATTCCGTTTCAGAATTGATTTCATTCATGTTTTTATACATTCCGATTATTTTATTAATAAAGTCCATTACAACTTACTAATTAAATTAAATTAGATTACAAATTACGAATCTATAAATACATTATCATATAGAATAATGAAAACAGAAATAAATGTTACATTGAAAATTTATAATATTAAAATTACATTAGTAAATCATTACATAGTTGAGTTAATTATGGAATTACCGAAAGGTTTTCGTTTTAAACGTTATAGGTTCAGTGCTTTGGCTACAATCTAACCAGGTGTTAAGTAAGCGTAGAGGTACTGGCTCTCAAGTGATGCTGCCGGAACACACCTATTGGTATCTGGCGGCAGATTTTTCAAACTTGAGGTTGGTAGCTCAACCCCCCCCCCCCCTCCCCCCTCCCCCCAGACGGGCGTCATTAGGAAATGTTCTGCCGCGGTCGTGTGAATTTCCTCACGATGTTTTCCTTCACCGAAAGCCTCAGGCCGATTTTAGAGTTCCGGTTGAATGCGTTGCGAGCCCGTGTTGCTCCATCAAGGTGGCGGGAGGAACCGGGGGCTTAGTGGGTAGTGGTTAACGGCGCTTAAATGCATTCCTGCATAAAAAAAGGCCGATTTTAGAGTTGGATTAGATGGGAATCGAAACCGCGTCCGTTGACGCGGAATCCGGCTTCGTTAGCCACTGCGCTATCATCATTTACATAACAATAATATAAATGTAAATAATTGTTTGTTAGTGAGAATAGTGAAGCCTCTGGTGGGGAAAGCGGTGCCGTTCCGGCGCGCGGTGCCGGCTGGGGGGGGCGCCGCCCCACCACCACCGCCGCCGCCACTCGCGAGGGGGCCCGGCTTCGGCTCCAGCTTGTCCAGGGACGGTACGCCGCTGCACAGAAACATCCAAGGTAATTGACACATTCATATCATAATTCCATAATCTATCTTCGAAATTAGACTGTCATTGAAAATTCATTTACAGCAATAAAAGTAATTGATGAAAATCTAAGAGGAGAAAAAATGTCTTGAACTGTTTTCTGTTCATATAGACCACCTTTTTTTTTTTTTTTTTTTTTTTCACGGGGGGAAATGCATTTACGCACTTCCCCTACCTATTGCATTAGTGAGACCGGAGTCTCCCAATGCAATAGGTAAGGGGGCACCGAGGGACGAACTCCGTGCCAGTGTGGGACTCGCCCGGACGTGAAGCGTCCGGAAATACCCAGTAAAACCCCCCGGGGCCGTCCGCCGCATTTATATAGACCACCTGACCATTCTATTATGTTATTGTCGAGTATGTAGGTTTGAATCTACGTCCATCGACATGGTATTCCATGACACTACTGCACCATCAGATCTCATTGCTTCAACCTTATTGTTTTCATACCGGTTAAACTATTGTATCGTTTAATGTCACTTATAAACACACTTATAACTTAACTGTGAAGATAATTTAATGTTATCGATGTAACTTACATTTGTTATCTTAAAGATGTTTTTTTTTTTTAACAACTTAGTAATAACACAATTTCGTTGCATGTTCTGTGTGTTTGCTTGTTTTTGTTGTTTGTCTGTTCGCATGATTTGTTAATCGTCTTTTGTGTTTATAACTTTACTAGCTGGTGCATATGGCGTTTAATTTATGGCTAATTTAAAAAAAAATACAAATGAATGAATAAAAGTAAGAGAGTATTTTGTTTTTATTAGCGGAAACAAATGTATATAAGCGTAAGTTGAACTGGAAAATGTACAAAAGAGTAAATCGAAAAAACAAATGAGTGAGGATCGGTGGAATCCAAAGAATACCTGTCTAGGAAAAATACTGCGTTGAAAGGTATTAGTCCTATCCCGATATGTTCAGTAGTTCTGAGGTGATGGTGCGTCAAAGGAATAATAAACAAACAAATTGAGAAAACATGGCGAAGGGCTCATAGAATTTGAAAAATATATAGCCTATAACCATCTACGAGTAATTCCGTGTCGAATGGTTGCGGTTTCACGCTGATCGGTCCAGTAGTTTTCGAGTTTACCTCGGACAAACAAAACAAACTTTGCTTATATATATATATATATATATATATATATATATATATATGAGAAATGTATAATTATAAAATACAAAGCCTGTCTGTCTATTTATTTGTTAATTGGTTTATAATTCGATTAGCAGTAAATGTGATTCAAGTGAAATTTCGTTTATAAAGTAATGATTGGAATAAAATTTTGATAAATTTAGTTTTAATGTTAGAAATTAAACCGAATACCAATAGGTGTTTTCCGGTAGCATCACTTGAGAACTAGTACCTAGGCTTAGTGTGTTTACCATCCTGGAACACATCGTCACTTAACATCAGGTGAGATTGTGGTCAAAGCACTGAACCTATATTGTGTAAAAAAAAAGAGTTTTCAAAATTTTCATCAAAATCTCATTCTCTTTGTACAAAACTATCGAAAATTTTAAACTGTTTGCATCATTTTAGTACTTCCTATGTTATAAACCATCCAACGAAAAGATGAACAGACACGTCATTGCTGCTATTAAAAAAAAATACAATAAGGGAGTTATTAATTATTTTTGTACGCTTTTCGTTTCATGTTTCGCTTTGTGTTCGTCCCGTGTGTTTGTTTGTGTCTGTCCACTAACAAACTAACAGAAACGACGTCTCGGAATAGAACAAACGAGACTCAAAAATCAGTTGGTTTTAAAGCGGTACGAGTAAGGGAACGGATGCAAACTCATCCTTACACGAGACCGAGGAAATGATACAGACGACGAAACCTATCGACTTTAAGTGTCCACCGACTATTAAGAAAAAAAAAGACTGTAGTGAAATTGTGAAGTGTCATGTGTAAAACAAAAGTGTTTGTGACCGAAACTTGTGTTGTTGTGAAAATAAATCTACACTATTATACATGTAAGTAATTAAAACATTTTTTTTTTTTTTTTGCCTTTTTGATATTATAAATCTTATTTCGATTGGTGGCTTTATATTTTATTGTGTTTATTATCACCGGTCGTACTTTATCAATTGATTAATGGAGGTTTTTTTTTTATATCAATACAATATACTCTTAAATAATTAGGTCACATTTTTCTATAGAAGTTGGAGTCTATAGATAATTTGCACTTTCTCACTTAAATTTAGCTTCTGTTTCATGTTTTTTCTAAGTTTTGTCTAGATTAAATAATTCCAATTAATGCCCCTAAATTCTTATATATGTACATAATTCAAGTTTAATAGAATTTAGAATTTTTTTTTTCATTTAAATGTAACAAAAGTATTCAATTCTCATTCTTAATTTTTAATATATGTGTTAAAATCTTTACTTCATAATAAAAAAAAATAAATATAAATTAATATGATGCTTGAAATTTAAAGATTTTCATATATAAAGCAATAACTATATTTTTCTATATTGTATCAATGATAGTGGAAAATACACTACCTTTAATTACGTTTATTTTACGTAATTCTCATTTAATTAGATGACAATTGATACATATGTAAATTATTAATTATGTTTTATTTCAAAATTCTATAAAATTTTCCGATAATATGGTATTTCAAAAATTGCTGATTGAATAAATTTTATGAATACGACAATATACTCAATTGCTATGTACATATGTTTTTATGATAAAAACGATATTTTATTTCCTGACGAATCATATGAACTTATTCGAATATAAAATTGGACATAACTTAGAAATGTTTGTATTAACAACATTTGATATGAGTTTTTTATAGAACACTAAGGTAAAATGTTGCCAGCTGTCTCGTGACAATATGCCCTATTCCTAGAGCCTTGTCCCTTTCAAGTATTTTGATTATTCATGATGTAATTGAAAACAAAACATTTTAAAGGTAAACTTTAATGGGATTATATTTTGTAATTTATAATTTTAAAGCTGGCAACCCAAATTGTGACGATCGTTAACGTAATATCGATGATATATAAACAAGTGTCCTTTGTTCCGAACGAACTATCGAAACTCCTTTGACGTGCGACGTCCGACATTGTCAGGATTCGACAATTTCGGGAAAATTCGATACGAACTTCGTAGAATAGAGTCGTAGTTATTGTGTTACCGTGAACTCGCATGATGGAGGTTGTTTCAGGCCGCATTCTCTTTACAAACGTTTTGACTTCATTCAAAATCTAACGATATATTGTTCAAAATTATTTATTTGTCATTGAAAATAAATGTCTTATTATGCAAAATGAATTATTACGCGGTATATGTGTTCGTAATAATCATTGGAGAACTATTGTTATTTTAATTGAAGAAAAAAGACACAAAAGTAACATCAACAAAAAAGTATATTATTCTATATAAAAATGATAAAAATTATATTTGTTCTTAATTAAATTGACTTTTCCAAATATAATGGATAAAATAGAGTATATAAAAGTTTCGTTCATACACTATTACATTTTAACAATATTAAATTTCTTTATATAACTAACTAAAAGTACTAACATTGTTAAGTAATTAGTAGATTATGGGGAAATATTGAAAAGAAAAAAATCAACTCTTGATTAACTACAAACTAATTAAGAGTGCGAAATAAATAATACAGACCTATAAATAAACACATAGATTGCATATAGGAAACAAGGAGTAATCAAAGTTGTATTAATAAACAAAACGAACATAGTAAGTTAGTCACTTTTAATGTAACGTAATTTTAAATTTAAATTTTATGATAATATAGTTTTAATAATTTTTTTTTGCTATCACTATAATGTTTTTGTAATTTTTATAAAACGATGAATATTGTATTTTTAATAACTGCATATAAGAAGTTTATACAAATAATGTCTTAGATTGTTAGCAGTAGCATTTTTTTTTTACATTTTAACATAAGGAATAAATTTTTGTTTATTTTTCGCTGCTTATGGTTACTAATTGAATTTCACAGTAATTTACTAGTGAAAATTGAGTGTATGGAGTATGTAACAAATCCATCTTATTTAAGTTCGCTTTCAGAATCATACTTTGAATTGATTAAAATGTTTTGACAAGTTTATCTCATTGCTTTATATACGAGCTACATGTTTTTTTTTAAATAACAAAAAATTACTCACTTAAACAATAATGATTGAGAATAAATGATCCTTTTATTATCCTAATATATCTGCTGTTCATTTTTTATATTTAGTATAGTTATATTGATTTGAAATATATTTTTTATAAAACGTGTATCTGTAGTGTGTATTCGTTTTTTTTTTTTTTATATAACATATGTTTTTTTATATTAAAATAAAAATGGAAAATTAAACAATTTAATCTTAAAGCCATCATTACATATAAATAAAATTGAAACAGGCGGGTACATATTTTGTAATTATTTTATTTGTGTGTTGAAAATTAATAATTTAAATGCGAATTAATAATTGTCATAGATATTATATTCTTTTTGGTGTATGTATTAATAAATAACGTCTTTGGGATTCTTTTAACGGTGTGTAATAAATAGCTTTATAAAGATGTATATTATTATTTCTACTAATGACTGATCAATTAGTTTAATTTTAATGATATTATTTTTTTCCTAGGAATTTTTAACTGTATGTGAAAATAATAATAAAGGTTTTGTAAATATGTGTTTTTTTTTTTTGTTATTACTAGTATTCCTAAATCGTAGTACCAGGGAAAGGATCTAAATTGGTTAACAACCTCCTGAAGTACTCCTGATGTTTTTTTTAAATAATGTATTACTGTCTTGAATACAAGTTCTTTAGGCCCAACTTCGTATTATTTTACTAATTTTCAGTGCTCCAATAAGATGGCGGCCATTTATTAAGCGTTCCAAGGGAGTTGTTGAGAGATCTCTGAATTCGTTATTTTCAATACACTTGTACACAATAACCGTGTTGGCAAAGACTATTATTTGGTGTTGGCTATAACATGGGATGCCATCAATATTACATAACATAGTTAAATATTGCGTGTCTATGAATTAAAAACAAAGATTCATTACGTGAAGCGATGATGGCGCAGTGGATAGTACGGTCGGATTCCGCGTCATTGGACGCGGATCGAATCCAACTCTAAAATCAGTCTGAGCTTTCGGTGAAGGAAGAAATGAAAGCATGGTAGGGCATTTTCTAATATGTTCGTCTGGGTAGCTACTACCCTGAAGTTTGAAAACCTGTCGCCAAATACCGATAGGTGTGTTCCGGCAGCATCACTTGAGAACCAGTACCTCTAGGCTTAGTGTGTTTACCATCCTGGACCACATCGTCATTTAACATCAGGTGAGATTGTGGCCAAAGCACTAAGCCTATAAAGAGTATAAAAAAGTGCCGTATTTTATATGGCACAAAGAAGTTTGAAATATGACGTAAGAAATGTACGAACGACTAGTACGCAAATAAAATTCATATTTTAAATTTCTAACTCAATAATTAAGCATCCGGATATTATATATATGCAGGTAGTATTGCAGTTAGGTAGTAATTAATTTTAACTCATCGCGGCGTCAGGCCGCGTGCAGGCAGCGCTAGGATGCCTGAGTCTAATTACGACCGGGACAAATTGAAGGCTTTGAATGAAACACACCCCTTTGCATGGCTCTTGTGTTAGCGTTTGATTCCGATTCCGTAGGCATTCGACATTGCTTGCCAAAAGAACCTAAACTTGAACTAAAATACGTTCGAGTAAAAGTGTCTGGCAAATCAAACAATAATTGAGGGACAAACCATGTCACAGTCATAAATGATTAACTTTGTCCGACTCGTGTCATGGAGTGGATTACAAATGGAAATGTTCTGGTTCAATTTATGCATGTTTTTAGCTACGACTGCGTATTGGAAGATACAGTTTGGCTAAAATTATTTATTTGATATAACTTCATATATTTCAGATTCAGAACTATTAATATCATATCTGATTTTATCAGGCAGACTATTTAATAAATAAGGCAGCTGTTTTTAAAGTTCTGTCGCCGAAATGGTTGTGAATTCGTGGTATTTGGAACTTGCTGGATGACATCAAGCGGTGAACCAAGAACTAAAATAACACATCACTTAGTTTGAAATAACTATTTATTCTTGGTGGGCTTATTTATTTATTTATTTTAAACTTTTAAGAAAACTTACAGCTAATATATAGAATAAAATTGTACACAATAAAAACAGAAGGCCATTTACAAGTTTCCACATATATATATATATATATATATATATATATATATATATATATATATATATATATATATATATATATATATATATATATATATATATATATATATATATATATATATATATATATATATATATATATAACAGAAAAATAGAAACAAACTAACAGCAGACAAAAGCACAAAGGGTAAAGTAAAGAAAGAGGAACTTAAAATATTTTTCAGTTTATATTAAAATATTTTTCTTATGTAAGAATCAATTGATTCTATGTAGGTATACAATTTATAGTAATATGTTCTTTGTTTATACTAAAAAGTTTTTTTTTTTTGTTCGCGCAAATCTTTAGTAGATGTACTAGATCGGTTAAATTAAATTTTATCTTTTAATATTACGATTTTTTTTCTTATTTGTTTTCATTAGATAAAAATGTTTAAATAGTCATTTATAACGTGGTATGTAATTGAGGTTCAGACTTACGAACATAACTTAACGAAGACAACTTAAGAAAAATCTGGAATAATTTCCTTTTTTAAAATTGCTATTTAACGTCTATTTTTCATTCCAATTTATTTATTTAACATACATGTAGCATGTGTAATGCCAGATAGGTCAATTAGTCTGATTATAAAATTACACTATACACAAAATTATATTAAATCATCTAGTAATAAAAGAATATACATACATTGGTTCGATTGTAAAATTCGACTCGAGTTGCAATGACAAGTTTACATCATGTTTCACACGGCATGGTTAGTAGTCGGGAACAGCTTGCTGGTATACTGTCCGGAAGAGTGTTTAGCATGGTGCAAGGACCATGTATCGTACCTAGAACACTACATCGATTAAACAAGTGGAGAATGTATGGAGAAATAAATGTGAGTGAATCGTATAATCGTGAAAGTGAAATAGTATATATATTTTTTTTTACTAAATACATGAGATGTATGTACTGTACCAAAAACACAAATTTTAAAAAATGTTGTCTATCTGTTTATGTCTTAGGCTAATCTCAGGAACGGCTGGACCGGTTTTGTCAGGACTTTTTTTGGTAGATAGATCAAGTTACTCCGCGTTTTATTTTTCGAAAAAAAAAAGGGTTTCGAGTAATATAATAAACTTTTGAAGTTGTGAATAAAATCTGATTCAATGCACTGTTTCACAAGCAAGTGTTTGGATTTGTGAGAAGTACGTTTTCTTTTTATTAGTACCAAAAATAAATTTTAGGAAAATTATTAGTGTTCCGCATAAAATAAAACAAAAGAACTTGTGAAAAAAATATTAAATGGTCAGTTTTACTGGCAAGTGTTTGAATTTATGAGAAATATTTTGGATTTCTTTGAGTACTAATATTTTGTTAGGAAAACAGGGATCCGTGTAAAAAATTAAAACTCATGACATTGTGAGCAAAATACTATCCGATCGACAACACCATCAAAACATTATTTTCCAATTATGAATAAAAAACTATATTACAACTAGTGAATAATACAACATGGAGATATAAATAATCTAAGAATTAAATAAACAATTGTGTAAATCTGTTCAGTGAATCTCGAGTTTTTATAACTTTTTATAATATGCAAGAAATATCACCAAACATCGATATAGAGAGTAAAGTCGAAGCAGTAGCGATTGTTACCCGCATTGGCTGAATGACGAGGTACCTATTCTATTTTATTTTCGAATGGGGTTCTAAAGTGGTTTCAGTGGGACCGCAGTTACAGTGGGTAACGACTTATTATCACGAATGTTTATTTCAGTTTCATTTGTACGGTTTTTACATTCTAAATCATTTGTTTATAGTTGTTATAATTTGTAGTTTGCTAATTACCATTTACTTTTGATACCCAATATTATATTGAGCAAACCAAATATAACAGTGACACTTAGAACGGATAGTACGTCTATAGATGTCGGTTCGAATTTTATAATGAACCTTAGTTTTCATAAAAAAAAATATCGTGATGAAGCTTTAGTTAAAAATCTATCTATCGATTCGTCTGCGCCACTTGAGAGATACTGTATCGCTTGGATTGGCTTTTTTACCATATTAATTTGATAAACCACATCGCCAAATAACAAAGGGTGAGATTATGGTAAATCCTATACAGAATATATGAATTAGAGCATTTTCGTATCTTTCATTGCTCTCAACGAATCTATAAGGCCACAAAATATGTTAAAGAAAGTTATTTGGACAAATGTCTTCAGGTTAGGTTTGATTTTTGATAAATAACCCAGATGCTTTCAAGAGGCTGCTTATAATATTTTCTCAGTTGTGGTCTTTATGGTTAGTATTGTTACAGTAGCAATTGTTCATTGATTAAGAGTTACGCCTACTGCCCATAATAGCCGCATGTCATAGGTAGTCGGTTTACGTTCGCGCGTGGCTTGCTTGCATCTTCCCTTAGAAAGGGACGAAACTTTCAACGGCGTGCCA
This sequence comes from Samia ricini, assembly GCA_014132275.2. Classification (NCBI taxonomy): domain Eukaryota; kingdom Metazoa; phylum Arthropoda; class Insecta; order Lepidoptera; family Saturniidae; genus Samia; species Samia ricini. The sequence goes on from AP028170.1 coordinate 2,964,566, forward strand.
TTTGCGTCAAAACGTGCTTTTTGATAGAAAATATTTTGTCAAAATCCTATTGCTATGCATTTTAATTTTATTTATTTGGGAAACAAACTGTTAATAAAATACATATCTGAAATTGCATATCAATATTACATAAACCATTCGAGTTTACACTAAAATGATAATTAATCAAAAGTCTATATTAACTTTTAGAATGAAAATTATAACGTCATGAATATCGACAGCCGATAATAAGCTTCATAGATATTTAGTGGATAAGTTAGTTTATATAGTTAGTAATTATTAATGTAATAAGTATAATTTTTATTCAGGATGAAATTTTTTTTTCGTACCTGCACACAGATTCGACAATAAAACTTTGAAATAACCTAGCTGTTTAAAGTCTTTGGTGGCAATTGAGATGCTCTATCTATTTCCCGTGAAAAAAAGTTAGGATAGAACTTGCACGAAGTACGTAAAGCTTGACGTCATATTTTAATATAGGGGTTATCTCTCTAGGATAAAATTAAAACGCTAGTAAAGTATTTATTTCTTATTAAGATTTTAATTTTGATTTCAGTGTTCAGTCTTTTTTATGGTCTATTTTGAAGGAATACCAAGATACGAGACCTTGAACAGCCCATATATTTTAATACAATGTAAATGAAATCACAGTAAGTAAGTAAGTAAGTAAGTTATCACAGTAAAAGATACTTCGTAGCTACTGGCTACTTTGCTATGTCAAGTAACCAGGTGTACATCAGTTGTAAGATATATGTTTCGCTAAAAACCTATATTGATGTACAGCAAATAACAAGAACATAGTTTAAATGGATTTTATTTTTGATCGCATATCAATGAAAATCCTTTTTTTTTAATACACATTTTGCTTGAATTACTTAGTTAATTATATTAATTATTATATAATAATACTTATTAATTAATTCTTTGCGATAAAAAGAATATATTTTTTATTTATTGCACTGTGATACAAATAAAGGCTTTTAAAAAAATAATTTTGTAATAAACTGAGATGATTTTTCTATATTTATTCCTATAAAATTTAGACAAATTTACTACACACATAACACTATTTTACGCACGATCCACGGCAGTAGATTATTGACAAATGGAATTGACGGATCTTTCTTTATTTGATCTTTCTCTTTCAGAGAATGTACATATAGTTAGAAAAATGATTGTAGCACTACTTTAAATTTGTTTTGGCATCTTTTATGATTTAAATGTTCTATAGAAAACAAAAATCCAAAACTATCGACAAAATATTTTGACTACGTGACAGCTAATAATGCCAACATACCAAAATGAGACTTCAGAGGTAAAATAAATGTGAACGGATACTTAGTGAATACGTCAACGCTCTAGCAAAATGACGGTGACCATCCTGCTAGAATTTTGCCGGGAGTAATTGTTGCACTTTCAAAATAAATATTCCACTACTAATACATCTCACTTGTGCACAATAACAAAACTGTATGACGCATAAGTCATAATGCTACCAAAATTATCTACACAATATAGGGTCAAATACGTAAGTTAATGAATTCAAGGTAAAAAAGTACTACATAACAGATTGAGATCCCGCCAAAAACTCCCTAATGAAGGTGATTGTATTTTATTCCCTAACTGCGATGTTTGGATAAAGCATAAACTATTTATAAAACGAACAAGCTATAACAAAAACTCGCCAACTCATCGCGAATGAATTGATTCGAGGCGATCAATTTCTCACGCCATTCCTTCTCGTAAAGATCCGCTCGTTCACTCCTGGCCTGATTAAACCGGTCAATCATTCGGTCTCACCGTTCAGTTAACTGGAAAATTAGTAATTAGGTGGTTTTAGGTGATAAAATCGTGCGCGCCAATATGTTCGCTATTGATAAAAGTTGGTTTTCTTGGTAACTTTTTTATTACTTTGATGTGAATATATTTTGGGTAGGTATTTAGTTACTAAATATTATCGTAATGTCAAATAAAATTAATATATTCTAAAACGTCTGCCTATCTGTTTTACGTTAGTTGGCTTATAAATCGAAAACCACTGAACCGTTTGACATTATTTATTTTTTCATCATGTATGTTCTATCTAGTAAAGTTTTAGGTAAATGCGAAGAGAGCTGCGAGAAACTACTGTGGGCTCAAGAATGCCCGGACGTTTTAGTTGTTCCACGGCATAAAACCGTACCCTTTCGCGGTGCTTTTAGGTACGCAGCCACTAAGTGCGGGAATAATACACCAGCACCCATCCGTCATCGTCATATTTTTAATAGCTTCAAAATAAAATTGAAACAGTTTATTATTATCGCAAGAATCGCACTAAAAGAAACACGTGTACCAGCTAATTGTAAGACTAAATTCATGTTAATTCAGTAGGTTATTTAATTGTTGTACTCAACTGAGCTTTTCTATTACAAAGAGCACGTTATTTTAAAGGAGGTATATATTGTATTATATTTATAAAGCGCATATTTATTACAGCACCTTTGTTATTATTAATTATAGTTCAGTATTATTAATCACAGTACATTTTATTTGTATTGTTAATACTATAATTATCAATGTGTGATAGTCCGGGCGTGAGGGTGTACGTACCACAAGCCCCTTATATCAGCGCTGTAGTGCTTCCGATTGTAGGCCTGCAGCCTCATACTGAGACAGGGACCTTTTCGAACCCATGCCACACTTTTTTTTACTTTGTTGTATTATAAGACGATGTTATTATGATGTGTTGTATGTATGTCGAATATATTTTCTTTTTTTCTAGTATATTATTAAAAGTTATTTGCAAAATAAAATGTTGGTTCAAATAACAGTCTTCGCAACGTTTTATATAATTACATTTCCTAGAAATTTCTCTTAGGGAGGCTTAGGGTTGCCAGATTTTGTTTTGTATTTATTTATGTAGCGTATTGAAAAATTAAAAGTTCTTAGGTCATTTCTTTAAAATAGATTTACCGACGATTATAGATTAATAGTCGTGTTGTGTTGGCTAAGAACAGTACCAACCCATATCTTCCCGTGAGTGTCGTAAAAGGCGACTAACTGGAACCCCACAAACATCTACTGCGATCGCCAAGCGTGGCGATTATGTCAATCAGCCCCCCCCCCCCGCTCATTTTTTGGAAGAGACCTTTGTTCAGCAGTGGACGTCTTTCATAATTGAATCAATCAATCAAAATGGATTAATATTATAAAATGTTGATGAAATAAAATCTATGACGGAATAAAAAATTAGCATTAGAATGCCCGGCAAAAGTGGAACATCATATGTAATTTGCAGTCACGGTATATTATAACCAGGCGATTCAACTAGAGATACGTTTGACGAACGTTTGAAAATGACAGTAAAAATCGAGCATTTTTTTCATTTCCATAGGCTCCTGGTTTCTACAATATTTAAATTATGTAAAAAATGAAAACGTACGAGCATCCCGGTGATGGACATATATTATTTGGTATAAAAATATTTACCATACTGCTAATAATCCATGGAGGAAACAGGGGACTATGTTTGTACGGAATAAATGCAGCTAGCATATTTACTTATTTTTTTATTTATTTAATATGGCAAACAGAACAGGATACAGTTAAATATAAATACAAAACAACGAAATAAAAACTTTCAGCTAGGGTGAATCCCAATAAAATTGTTTACGCAGAGAAACCGCAGAATCAAAACACGCTCACCCTATAGTATAGTTATATATATTACTTATTAATAATAAGACTCACACAAAGCATGTTACAAATAGTGCAAATACAAAATACAATCAGAAAAAAAATAATTATAAGCTAATATAATATTGGAAGATCCGTTACTTGAGGATCTGCTTAACTACTCTTTTATACATATTATGTCAATGGTCATATATGTAGGTCAAGCTCGGGATGTTTCGAGGCCAAATTATTGTAAGTTCGACACATACGACCAATGGGATTATAGTAAGATGTATTATTTTTAAATGTATTGAGTATAAAGACTTTAGAAACACGAAATCTGAACTTAGTATTAAAATTTAGTGATGATACTAGAGAAGGAGACACCGCATAATAATGGAAGAATTTATGAAGAAATAACAAGTCTTGTTAATCCCTTCGTGAGTACAAAGGTGAAATATTAACGGTATTCCTCTTATATAATATCCTCTTAGCGCGTTATTCTGGGGACTCCCGATTGAAGTGAAAACTCGTAACTTTGAATTTAACTGGATTTTTAATGTTTAAATTTAACAACTTGTTAATTTAAATTATTAACAAAACCTAACGTTTAACACATAACATTTCTCTGATTTACGCATCTATTGGCGCTCCGAGCAATGTACATTTATATATAGTTTATTCACAATTAAAACATGGGATAGGCTTCATAATTAATACATAAAATTACAAATAATACTTATACTTGACATACTGTAGCATGTTGACGGCTGACGGCTAGCATTGTTAACGCGAATCTATATTTTCACCTACCGGGAATCGTTCAACGCCACTAAAGGAGGATTCACTTCAATAAAGGAAATCATTTGATTAAAAGAGGTAAAGATAACATAAAGTGAATTTTATTTATTTATTAGTTTCGAATCGATTTGTCTATTTATCTAGCTTTAAACGGTATGCATTCGTGGGACAAAATAACTTATGAACATTTATTTTAAATTATAATAATTATTAGAAATTATAACTGGTAGGCTAGCAACCCTAATGCTACTAGTCCTGTGTGTCGCGAGATTGAGCGGTCGGCTTTATTTGCATAAAACTAATTACCTTGAATTTCTGTAAGAGTGTTTGTGCAGTTGCGATGTTGATAATCTCGTTAGTAATAAAGTTGTAACAACTCAACGTGACTGTGAATATAATTAATGACCAACGGGAAAACTTTTTAATAACAACTTTATATGCATTTAACTTTATAGCGGTGTAAAGTTAGGTTAGATCATATGGGTTAGACAAACCACAAATGGTATAATATAATTTTCTATATTACTTAAAAGGAAAGGAATTTTTCCAAAGTGGTGAACGTGTAGGTTGAAATCGTAATGCTCAGGATTTCTATACATTCGTTAATTTGAACCTTTCAATAATTTGAAAAAAATTGCCAGTCCTTTGCTGAAGTTCGGTCTTCCCTACTATCTATAATGTGAAGTGTTTATCACGACACAGACCTGCTGCTACCCATAAATCTATTTACGCTCTCAGAATCGATACAAGTGATGATTTTTATTCAACTCTCACCAGTGATAGACTGAAGTCGCTCGCTCGAAAGAAAATTGGGACTTATTTTCAAAATGAACATTTCTGTGTGAATAAATGTTTAAAATAATAAATGAAGAATTTTTAACAAATTCTTGTTTACTTGATTTCTTCCTCCCACCATCTTGGTTATTTAATGTGTCGAGTACCCATAAAAATAAGACAATAGGAAAACAATGGAAAGCTAGCGTAAACGCCAGGTTAGTGCTCCAGGACTTAAACTCCTGTTGTTTTGAACTCTTGGTAATTTTAAATTTTTCTCTGTATCCCCTTGAGTGTCGAATTATAGAAAATCGTGTTAAACTGGTTTCAATATTTTTATAACAGAGTGTTCAGTATTTAGTGTATCCCATGTTCACGGGGTTTGCGGCTGATCACCTACATTCTACCACCGAACGGACGAAACGGTTATAACGACGAGCCCTCGCCGGATAATTTTTTGAATTTGACACTTGTCAAAACATCATTAAGCAAGAGACTGTTCGACCTTTTAATGAAATAAAGTTTTGACGTTACCCGGACCCGGAAATATGCTTTACAATAATCTTTTTGAATTTTTAAAATATATCTAGTACTTTCTAATTGATACTTGGACAGATAAACAGACACACAGACAGACATTACTACTTTCTGTTTAATTACCTATTTTTAACCTCTTGCAATAATTCTTTTCACAAAAATCGAAAATGTACAGAATATGTGAAATTTACATTTTTATTATTAGTGTAGATATAGAAATGGAATAAAAATGTTATGGCATGTAAAATGCCAGTACGAAATATCTTTATTGGGAAGTGGTTTCATTTTTACCTTTTTTTGCTTATTTATAAAAATATTACATTATGTCACACAGCACTATTTTGTATAATGTAAATTATGTGATCTTTTCCCCCGAAATCTTTTTTTTTTTTTTTTTGTTTTTTGCGGGTTGATATTGTACTATTTATCAGCATCCAAATTATAGTTACATTACATAAAAGGCAATGCCCCTCCGTCTTTCCGTTAGTTGGCTTATAACTCGAGAATCCCAAAGCCGGTAAAAATGATTCTGTTTTAAAAACGTACATATAATCTGGCAAGGTTGGTACTACGCTAAAAAAAGTGCATGTAACTTTTACGTCCGGTTGGATCAAAACTTCTTTAACGGTTGTGGTAGGTATTAAAAAAAAGATTATATGTTTAAGTATAAAAAGTACTTAAAAAAACAAACATAAATCTATTGAACGTCTTTTTTGTTTGAATAAAAAACAGAAAAAGATCTCCGAAGACTCCGATAAAGATCATAGGTATATCGTTATATCGCGCCTGAAGAAGTTTTACTTCAAAAATTAAAACACCTAAAGAGTACTACACAGTAATGTATTTTCGATTGAACCAAATCTGTTCGTCAACCTGTTTTGGCCTGTTCACAATCGGACAGTTCGACAAACAGAATAACTGTCGGCCATCGGTTGCGGTCGGTGTGACGTGAAAACAGGCCGTCACTCCCGTGGGTCCAGTTAGCGGCTTTCACAGCCGACTGACTCCCGTGCGATTCAGGTTCGTAGTTACCCAACTGTTCATACATTTTCGCTTCTAGTTTCAGAGCTACAGGCTGTTAAAAGTTACAGAATTGTTATATATGTTTATACTAATAAATATTTTTAAAATTTTTGTTTGTCTGTCTGTTTATACCAGCTAATCTTCGGAACGGATGGACCGGTTTTAACGGGCTTTTTTTTGGTAGATAACTGAAGTTACTCCGCGTAATTTAGGCTATTTTTATTTGTTGCTAATATTATAATTACAGTTCCTCGTAAACATTTAAAACTTATGAGATTGTGTATATAGTCCGATTCAATGCACACTTTTAGTGAGAGGCGTTGGCATTTGTGAGAAATATCTTTGGTTTCTCTTAGTACCAAAATAATTTTAGGAAATTAATTAGAGTTTTGTGTAAAAAAAATTATAATTCATGAAATTGTGAAAATACGTTTCAATGGACAACACAATGAAAACGTTATTTTCCAATGATTTTTTAAATCTACATTACACAGTAAAGAATATACGAACAGTGGGCGGCGCGGCGCCGTGCGAACACAGTTAGTCTTAATATATTGTTATATTTCGTGATATTTCAATGAAAAATAAAAGAAGAGAAATCTACACGGATCAATAAGTAAGTCATAAAAAGTAATATTTAATACCAGATAGCTCAAAACGTCTGTACACACTTATGACCAGCAACAGACCAGTGACTTGCGTATGTATACAGGCCGCATGCGTCAACGGCCGACGTAAAATTAATTGCAGCACTGTTTTATGAGGATTTCGTTAGAGAGGGTAGATGTCATTGAATAATATGTAAAGAAAATATATTATTTTTAGAGTTGAAGTTGACATGTTTTATGGAGTCAGTTCTTATAAGTATAATAATAAATGGTTTAACATTCGATAAAATGATGCGGACTGTACTTTATTTAACATTAAATGGAGGATTTTCCCAAACTCGAATTTAAAAATATTAACGGAAAGTTTTACAATTAATTATTTGATTAGATTACCAGATATGGAAACAAAGAGTAAATACATTTCAAATAGATTACGTCTTAGTTAGTAACATGCCGTATATTGTGTTTCATACTATTTCGCGTCTATACATTTTCGTGTTTTAGCTTTTTACTCGCTCGAGTTGGATTTATTTACTTTTGTTACATACGGGCCTGTTTCAAGTTGAGATACCTATCAAGCCACTTGCACGGTATGCCAACACTTCTTGTCTCTCTTGTTCTAATGACAAGAAAAGAAAAAAGATCCCTCACAGAAAATAATAATTCCGTACGTTGCGTATATTGTGCAGTTTTTTTTAAATAATTTAATACGGTTCTGAATATAAGTTCTTTAGGCTCGACTTAGTATTGTGTTACTAATCTTTAGTGCTCCAACAAATTGGCGGTCATTTGTTAAAGTGTTTTAAGGGATTTTATTTTGAGATGGTAGAATTTATGCTCCATATCTTTTTAATACAATCACAGCTGTGCACAATGACCAAACAATATAATTTAAAAAAAACGCCATCTGTCATAATGTAGAATCATATTACTTCGAGATAATGAACTGAAAACAAGGACTATGTCATGACAGATCGAAATCGCATTAAGAATTCGTTATGTGCAGTGTGTTGCTAGTACTCGAACCTATTCCCCAGTTGGGGGTTCAGAGCAGATTTTGGAAAGCTAATTATTTACTAGCCGCTTATTAATATAACCTCACCGAAACTTAAAGGAATGTCATTTGACCGCCTTCATTAGTAGTCTAGAAACAAATCAGGCTCTTACTCTTTTCGAGCTCTGAAATACTTAAAAATATAGATTCATCCAATCTATAGGTGCTGGAATTTTAAACGAATCTAAATTTTAAAGTTAATGTGCGTAGTTCGTAAGTCAAAATCTGTATAATCGCAATATTCAAGTTAAGTCCATTTCATAGCGCGTTGAAATTTAAACTTTATGAGAATAGCGAAGTAAAATCGTTTTATATTTTAACCGATATTATATAGAAGACATTAAAACATACAGTCAAGTAGTTTAATAACAGATTCCAAGAATCATTCAAACCGCAATATATTTCACATTTAATGATTAAAAATATGCAATTGGTTGTATGTTTTTTATACCTGGTATTGAAAATGTTTCATGTAGTTTTTATGATTTTCTTTCAAATAATAATATATAATATCTATTACGTTTATGTTAAAATTACAAATTCGTTTGATATTCTGGGTAGTCGCGACAACATTGGTCGACACCGATAAGCCACTGTCGCGGGCACTATGGTTCGCATTCCTTTGTTTAAACGTTCATTGTTTCACCACCACAATGGGCGATGTTGCGGACGCATTTGGATTACGATTCAGGGATTCCAACAAGATTTTTCTAAAAGGTACTTAATTTAAAAAAAATGTAACCTTTAGCAGTTGTTTTTAAATTTTATGAGATTATATTTAGTATTAGTTCGCGCCACACAATTGTGCCTTACGATCGTTTCGAGCAATAATATCTCCTTCAACTCAAACCTCACTTTTAACCTATAAATTGATTACCACGAAGGTTCTAAGTAAGTTACACGCAATATATCAATGATTAAAAACTTCTTTAGCGCCGTTGGGTGATTCTCGTTAAGGGAAAAACTTAAAGAAACCGGTGCCAGTGATATTAAGTCAGCCGTCAACATGCTACAGTATGTCAAGTATAAGATGGCATTTAAGAGCTAGCGTTTAACATCATCTACCTCGCCACAACGTTCTCTTATCACACTTTTTCATACTTTATCTGTCATTCTTTAATTATGGTTTTATAAGAATCATAATTATTAGCTGTTGTGCGAAGTTAATTTTTTAATACTAGATTATTACTATTACTAGGGATAGATAGGCGATCGAAAAAAATAATTGCAAAAATGACCTGTTTCTAGTTTTATTTACTGGAAACACTCATCACTAGCTACTAAATCAAAAACGAATGAATTGGTTGACAGAGGAAGAAAAGGAGAAAAAAGTCGTGTACTGTTTTTTTTTTCTTTTCATATTATACGGGGGAAAAAATAGGATAGGAAATTTGAAGGAGTATATGGAAAATTTCAACTAAAATATACTTACAATTAGATGTTCGGTTTAGGAACGCGTAGAGGACAAACATCATATTCATAATTATTTATTTTATATAAAAATATTTAATCGTCTTCTCAGAGAACGAATGCTTTCTTACTGATTTTTTTTCCAAATCAAAATCAAAAAAATCTTTATTCAATTTAGGCCCTAAGAAGGCGCTTATGAACGTCTAAAACACTACCACCGGTTCGGAAAACAACCCAGTCGAGAAGAGCGCAGGCAAGAAACTCGATCTGGTTCTTTTATTTTTATAAATATAATACATATAATTTTTTTTTCATGTAAAAAAAACTATACAAATCATAGTCTTAGCTAATGTTAGCGGAAGCACAGAGATGTGGGTTAATTCCAGACATCACTATCGTTCACCTTTGTATTACCTATTGTTGAGTTTCTAAGAACTAATTATTTAACTGTCTGGTCATATTTATGTATGACCCCCGACAGGAGGGTCTAAGTTTGTCCCTGTATAATATCGATCGAAATCTGATTGCAGACCTTGGTTATTCGGTTTGTGTACAATGATGAGATTGTTTCCTCTTGTCCGGCGCTTAATGAAGTTTAAATTTTTACACCTACAAAAGAATTATATTCTACAATTTATTATTGTTCTTTATAATACATCTGTTGGCTCTGTGTCTGAATATCATTTGTCTTTTCTTTTTTTGTTGTTGTTGGAAGTTCTATTCTATGGAATTTGACAATTGCGTCATTTTTATTTACGTCTTTGTTCACACGTTAACTTTAAAAAGGTTGAATTCATTTGAATGAAATTTGATTTTAAATATATGTTCCGCTAAGTTATGAAGATTTTGAATTATCCATCTATACTTCCGGTCAACCGAAAGACGTCCACTGCTGGACATAGGTTTCCCCCAACATCTCCACAACGGTCGGTCCTACGCCACCCGCATCCAGCGGATTCCCGCATCTTTCATTATAATAATCCAACTTATTGGAGAATTATAGTTATAATGATAAAAAAAATGAATATTCGTCTATGACGCACTGTCTAAAATAAAACATTAATTACAAAAACTTGAATTCTGTTCAATATATAAATATAATGAAAACCGGAATAGGGTTTAAAAATTAGATAAAGTTATTTTATTTATATGATTTATCGCTAGAACAATTTATTTTATATTCTCATTTTATTATAAAGTTATTGTAAACGTATAATATGACATAAACTTAATTAAATATTTATGAACAGTAATTTTAAATATTTTTATTTTCTTATGATAACTTAAAATAAAAACTGTATGAATCTTTGCTGTCATAATAAGTAAATATGAGTATATTTCATTAGCGGAATTTCAGTTTAATTTCTAGTTAAGGTAGTTAATCTGTAAATTAAAAAAATTATATAATTAATAATGTGTAACGTAATGTACTCTAAAAATTATTATAGTGAAGATATTCCGAACTTATTAAAGTTTGTAGAATTGAGTTTTTTTTTTTTTTTGTGATAAACAAAAGATCATATAAAAGAGTTATACAAAAGTTACATCAAAATAAAAATTAATTTTTGAATCCAGCGCCGAAAACACGCCGACAGCTCCCGAACAAACCCGAACGCGTGTGACGTCATAATGTTTGAAATAATTATGTAATAATGTACTGTCAGCTATAATAAGTACAGTGTTTTGATCTATTTAATTCTGTTGTCATATATATATTGAAAATGTCAACTGTGAAAATATCAACAATAACCTCAAAAGTTATCGTTCTTGTTTTGCACCATTATGTACAACCAAAACAACTGACAAAATAGATGAAAAACGTCGAAACAAATAGTTTCAAGCAGTGCACCATTCGATCATTTCGATGTAAGTATTTCATAACAACATTATTATTAATTATTATTTAATATAATACATTCTGAGTGTTAATAAAGTTACGTAGGGCCTCATTCACCTGATTGCCTAACACAACTCTTCATTCAATATCACGGTCTCACTTTCCATCTCACCACCTGTAGACACAATATAAAAGATTATTATTGTTTATAATATAAAAAAATGAGTTTAACAGGAGTATAAATTACCTGCTGAAGCTGCAGATGTTCTGGACATATCCGTCCTTTTACAATACAAATATTATTTTTACAACTGGGTTGAACATAACCTATAGCTTTCTCGTCGTAACTCTCACGCGATGCTCCACAATTAATGAAATAAATAATTATATTTAATATGTCGATTACCCATAAAAATGAGACAATAGGAAAACAATGGAAAGCTGGCGTAAACGCCAGGTTAGTGCTCAAGGGGTTAATATATTAAAGAATAAATACTAAAATATTTTTATTTAAAATATTATTTTATAACAGACTTACTTTGATGTCGCGGCACCTCGAACTTCAGCAGAATTGAACCGAACGTCAATTTAAAAAAAAAATGGTTATTTTAAGTATATCCAACATCAAGAATATTATCAGACGTTGCCTTTATAAATCCTGTATCACACATAGCTAATCGGAATTAACTAACAATTCGTTTTTTAGCAGTAAATTACCAACTATGATAACCAATCGTGTTGCGTTCATAGTCACGTGATTTTATTCAAATTTTGTCAATTTTTAATTGTTTATAATTACTTAATTTGACAATTTTTTTTAAGTTTTTCGAATTAAACATCAATATTATTAATAATAAAGTTTTAAAATACATAATATAGAATTTTTAAATTACTTACCTTTCATACAATATTGGAAACTATAACTAGTTTGAAAGTAAAATGACGGCTGGATCTTTATAATAGTGTAAAAATAACTTTTTATATATATAACCTAATGTAATAAAATGGCAAAACCTGGTTAGGGTATATATCTATTATTTAAAAAGCAACCATGTAATTCAGCTCAGTGGTTCCTGAGTTATAAACCAATTAAAGAACAGACAGACATAGAGATATAATTCACCTTTTATAATCATCCATACAGGATATATTTTATTGATAGTTGGCAACACTCGGACGCAACGTAGCACTTAAATCATAGATATTAAATAAAAAATAAGAGATAAGTAATTAATAAATATGTCTTACGGTTTAAGTGGGTAAACATAACGGTGTAAACTTTAAAAGTGAAAACGAGTAACCACTTTCACTGTGTAAACATTTAATAAGAGATACCATTCGGAAAAAAAAAAAAGAGCAAAGATAAAGAAATAAAATAATATAACGAACCTTTCGATCAAATATTGAACAATAAATACTTGCGCTTGTTCGTTTTCTACACGGATACACACGAGTATCGTCCAAATATTGTTCGAATTCACTTGGCAATGTGTGCAGAATACATGTAAATATATTAGAACCTTTATAAGTTCAATTCTGAGTGATGGGACCAAGTAAACGTATTATCGAAACTATTTCAAATCGATAGCATATTTATACCGTGTTGTAATTACAAAATAATTCCAAATAAGACGTGACCAAATAAATAGAAAAATCCAATCCAAGAATGATAGTTTTTTAAATGTCTTAAAGGTTTCGATGCTGTAGGAGGTAACATACTAACATAGAGATGATTCCACAGTTTCATAATTCCACGCATATGAGGTGCGTTATTAGAAATCTTTGAAAGTGATTTCTTAGCTTAAAACAGAAGATTCACGAACGATTGTAACCCACCACGAAGATAGGTAAAACTAAGGTTCAATATATCTTGAAAAACAGTTTCTTTTGAAATATCATCTACATAATTTCTTATAGAACTTTTATTCATAGTTTTCCATTTTTCGTTAACAAAGTTTAATCGCGTTCAAATGTGTAATTTTTTGTGTATTCTCCCTAAAAATAGTAAATATATATCATACATATATAACAGTATATATTAGGTGATCTTTCTTACTTTGACACAGGTAGTTCTATTATGAATGAAGAAGTTGACATTAGATTAAATAGAAATTCCTTTAAAAAATAAAATTAGTTGACGTAAGCAGAGCATAAGAATAAATAATTTAATTTGTTTCTGGTTTCAGAGAAGAGGTACATTATTCATGGTAAACAATATTCCTTCGAGTTTCCATATATAATTGAGGTAATAATTAAGTGAAATTGAAATTTTTTTGTAGTATAAAATAGTTGTAAGTTGTATTTATTGTTACTACCTATATTTTAAATTTTTGAAATATAGGTGGTAACAATAAAAAACGTTTTACGGTGTTAATATTAAATTTCGTATTAACGGGGTACGATTAAAAACATCAATGAGAACGCAGGCGACATTGGCTGTTCTATAAGTCAGTGCGCTTGACTGACGCCCAGTGGCGCGGGAACTGAGGCGTCAACATTAGACTTTTTCTTATTTTCATCGCATTTTTCTCGTGTGTCGTCGCTTTGTACGTACCGATTTTTTATTCTGTCGCGTTCTGGCATGTTATTGAGTACATTTTGGATATAATCTAGTTTATCGAAAATGCCGTCGCGTATTGTCATTTATTGAAAAGGAATGTACAACAGTTTGTGTCGTGCTTATTTTTATAATTGTAAATGAAAGAATGTATGTAAATTATATTTTTAAAAACATTAACACTAGAAAATAAAGAATCAATTATAATCTAAGAAATTATTTATTACTTAAGGGATTCAGGTGGAAATAAAATAGATATTTAACTCTTTTTCGTATCAAACTAGACTAAGGGTACATATTTATCAGAAGAAATAAATGTGTTAAAAAAGAATTGCAAGCCAGTGAAATAAATAAATGTTTTTCATACATCTAGTTACAAATGCAGGTGATAATATAATAAACTTAGATACAATAAATTTAAATATACGTCCTAATGCTTATTATTATTATTATTCGAGAGAGGGGCTATGCAGGCTAAAACAGGCCTGTGTCACTGCGACCTAGATAGATCTATTGTGATCGCCCCCATATTCCTAAAGCTCACTGCCTAGACCTACAACCTGGATATACTGTAGGATCTTTTTGGCAGAGAGCGTCTGTACCTCCTCTGGGAACAACGCATGTTTGCCCAGAACTCGGTTGCGTATGGGTATTAGTGGGTCACAATTACACAAGATGTGCTTTGGTGTTTCATCTGCGATTTCACAGAATCTGCACTCTCTTGTGTTCTGGGAACCCATGTTGTGCATATGCTTGCGCAAACAACAGTGCCCAGTTAGCGCTCTCACTAATACCCGCAACTGATTCCTACTGAGCATCAGGGCTTCCTCAGCTTTTCGCTGAGTATATCCCCTGATGAGCTCTTTGGAATGAATTTGTCCTGGCAAATTATTCCAGAATTCTTTAGCCTTATGGGTGTATTGGTCCCTTATGGTCCTAATGCTTACAATGTTCCTACGTTTATTATTGCTAATTAAAAGAATACTTTCTCATTGTGTTGGGGTATTTTCTTCATGATTCTATATAGTGTTTACCATCCTGGATCACATCATCACTTAACATGAGGTGAGATTGTGGTCAAAGCACTGAGCCTATACAGTGTAAAAACACGCTTTTTGATTAGGATTTACGTATAAATCATTATCTTTCGACATTTGCTCGTTAATTGGTTTATAGCCTAGGAACATGTGAATTTTTTTAAAATCATAGTGTGCGTTATCTAGTCATTATCGATTTATATTACGATAATAATAAATGAAGTCGTAAAGTCCTCCTAAAATATTGTAAGACATAATTCAGTAAAAATTGTTAGTATATTGAATCTGTGATGACTTAAATAATTAGGGTAAAAAAATTTAAAATGCAATGAAGAATATATGAGATACGAGCGCAGCCACGGGCACACAGCTAGTAATTTATCATAATTGTCTAAAGAACACAGTTAATCAATATCCGAATGCGTTATCCTTGTTATGTCGAAGGAATTGCGAGGAACGATATTACTCTCGGATATCTTATTAAGGAGTCGATCCGGGAGAGGCGTCGATTATCCCGACATCTAGACATACAGACGTTAGCTTATAAACGGACCTTAGCAACAAGTAGCCCGTTCATGAAACGCATTCGCTTATTAATATTAAACGGAAACTATGCGGATAATTTGGATAAGCAATTTTTTGTGGTATTTGGAAATTATTGAAAGATAATAACTATATGATAGTGTTTGTACTATAAATATTACTAATGGGCTTGGGCTTTCGATAATGATTAATATCAATCCATAGCATGTAGAACGAACGTTTTTTAACTGGCTCGGTTACATTTAAATTTATAATTGTTTTTAATGTGTCGAGTACCGATAAAAATAAGACAATAGGAAGATAATAGGAAAACAATGGAAAGCTGGCGTAAACGCCAAGTGAGTGCTCAAGGGGTTAATACACTAATAAAATGCTTGCTACACTATTAAGCACGTAGCCCAAAATGAATGCCGCGCTCTTCAATCGTTTGCTGTTATCTCAATGATTCTTCTTTGTACATATAAATTTAGCAACCCCGCTTGCTGTAGGTATATCCTGATCTAAAACATCGAGGAGATCGTCTCTCTTAGGTGGTCTGTACTCTTTGAAACCAGGAGGTCCGTAGTGGAGATATCCTTGTTCCAAGGATCCGGAGCTCTCCGTCACTGCTGTTATTTTTGTTAAGACCCGTGAACCTGAAGCTCGAATTTCATTTTCCAATTTGACCAAAGCATCGGGTATATTATTAACACCCTCTACGATATCGTTTTCTAATTTGTTTTAAATCTGTTACAACCTCTGCTACAAGTTTCTTTTCGGTACAATCTAACATCAATTAATATGCCATATGTCTCGTCTTCTATTCCCTACCTAATAGTTAACATCCGATTTGAGATTGCGGGAAAATTCCTACCACACTTTAGTTTTAAATTATCATTCAATTTTTATGGTAAGAAAATCCCCTATAAAAGTAAAAAGTGCGTACTTCAAATGATGCGGGTCTGTATGAAGTTTGTGTTCACTTTTGATATGAGTGCGACACATGACATGAACCTTCAAACGTGATTGACTATTCATTTAGATTACCAATGGCTAGAAAAAATATCCTATTTTTAATCTAGATCACATCTAGTTATTAAAAACCTCTCTCACACTTCATTATGTGTACAGGAGAAGTCATCGTGGCTGCCACGGTTTTTATTACTATATATTTCCCCTGTAAAGTAGTTACCTACCACCCTCCAGTTAATTATACCTTATTTCAGGCAACATTCTTGGTTTAAATATTGTGAATATTTTCATCAGTATAAAAATATATCACGTTATATTCACATGATTTTTTTTTTAATTCCCAAAGTATATTTGGAAATAAATGAAAATGATACAAAACGTAGTGAATTAAGTTTATCAAGTAACTAAAATAAGTTCCACGAATTAATCTTGGGTAGGTATTTGTTGTGATGTTAACCTTTTTTCTATCACTCTAATCAAACGGCTCGACGGGTGGGATTTTGTCGAATTAGTCGCGGGGCGGCTGTCTGGCGAATCGACTCGCTCTAACGACGGTGCGGTAAGGCGATTGTGTCCGAGTCATTAGGGATACCGTTTTTGCCCCGTTTGATCATCTACAACAAGGTGAGTTATCCAAAGTTTAGTTAAGCCAGAGTTTAAACTTAGTTTAACTTCATATATTATAACGATTGTAATAATGAATACATAGACACTCTCTGTACATAGAGTTGAACATTATTGTTTTGTTTAATTACCGGTTATTCACATTGACTAAACCTCACAGAAGTAAACCAAGTAGCTGTCTTTACAGATATGATGATATAAGAATAATTGCCCGGAATATATATTTATATGCTTGAAACGACGAAAATGTTCTTGTATTTGTTATTTTATTTATAAAAATGTCCCACCACCATACTATGTTTTCCTCTACATATACTTCAATGGATTCTGCACGATATTTTTCCAATTCCGAAAGCTGTGGCTCGTTATAGTTGCGAACTTGCGTCCATACTCTCTGTTATATATAAAAAAGATATAATAAACTGTAACTATTGATATTTCTATGTAGCGTTACGAATAATAAACAGTATTTATAGTTCACATGGGGATCAACAATTCCGCTTTATTTATTTCTATAGCCTAGGTTTTCCACGTGAGCGATAACGCCCCCTTGTGGAAGTAGAAGCCCCATAGTAAATTAGGAGGCATGAGATAGCGCAGGGAAAGTGTGGGCAGATTTAAAATATAATCTAAAAAGGGACAAAATTAAGATGGGGTTCTAAAAAAAAACATATTCTGAAAGAGGGAGGTGACCAAAATAATGTTCAAAAAACTGTGGTCACTAGTAGTATTTTTGCTATTGTGTACCATATAATTGACCAGAGAGCTATATATCAGATGAACATCGACTGCCTTCTTACGTTGCAAGAAAAGTAAATCTTAACTATAATCAAAGAGCAGGTAACCGGCCTCAAAGCCAGTTAAGTTTGTCACGCGCATCACGTTCCTTCGTCTTTCATTCAATTAATTTCCTCATGTCATTAGTACTATAGTCTTTACTATCAATTTACCTGAGCCGAATAGAGGAGTAATGTAATAAAATAATGATTATTCTATTACTCGTCTTGTTTACAGAAATTTTGAGTACATTTCCTTTTTTTTTTTTTTTTAATTGAAATTTCAGGCGTGGTTTTAACAATATAATAATTGCGACGCACATTTGTCTAAATTATAAATAGATTATGCATACGAAGAACACATTTATTTTCAGGGTTCATTTTTGATTTGGTTGCATGTATGGCATGAGATGACGTGAGGTGAATGCAAAAGGTGAGGGGAGAGAGACCCGAGGAGAGGTGCGTGGTGGAGGAATGTGTTATGTTATACAAAATATTGTTGTCATAGTGATGTAATAAAACAGATACGTCAAATAATGTAAGTGGTAATTATTTTCCCTTCTATTTATTCTATTTTGTTAATGGTAATAACTTTCCTGAGATATTATGTATTTATATGTAATAATGGTTGTTCATTGCGTATATTACTGCCATTTCTTCTTCTCTTAGAATAATTATGGTCATTTTTGATATCTTTTATGCATACTAAGTTCTTGAGACCCCTGATGTGATTAATGCAGATTTGTTCGTGATGCTACACGAAACTCACGAAACTCTCAGACCAAGAGGATAAAATTATTCTTAGATAATAAACGCGTGATCTTTTTAATACTTATTATGTTCTGAAATTTTTTCTATGTTTATTGAGGCGTTTTCATACTTTTTCATGACACATTATCTCATAATATTATATTATTAAAATGATTAGTATTCGTTTGTTATCTGGCATTACTTTAAGTGCCTCCATTTGTAAGTCCTAAATACGCCGCCATCATATTTTGTTGGTCTAAGATAATACTATGTTTATTTATTTTTAAGTGATTTCTTATGAAGCAGATGACTTATTGTAGTATTCTTTGAATACAATCCCTAATAACTTGTTATTTCTAAAAAAACTTATGCCTTCTTTTGAAATGATTTACGAAATATTAAGTGCAACTACGTATATACCTAATAAATATTTTTTTTAAATCTTCCTTTACATCAGGGTTTTTTTAATTTACCACAAAATTTTGTTTTGACTTTACTTAGGCTGGATTCTCTAAGCAAACGAATCTATCAGGTTGAATGTATTTGACTTTCAGAAATTCAATTTTAATAAAGAATAAGATGACATTATATCTTACTTTTGACTTTAATAAACCTTATGATAATAGATTTGTAATTTCCACGGCCCAAGTTTTATGGTCTGGTCTAATTTAATTAGTCACTGTCGTGTATGAGAGGTAATTCATTTAAAGGTATTTACATAAAGAGTCAAAGGGTTTTAGTTTTTTTAAAGCAATAAATACGGTTAAATTTCTCTTCTAGTAAGGTCAATATAATTTTGCAGTGTAAATGACCAGACCAGTAGAGTAGTTGGATGAGAGAGTGCAGTAATGTGAGACGGTGACCCGGACTGTAATTGGTTTTATGTAAATATAGAATGAGTCGCGATACCCGGAAGGTTATAAAAACAGCGAATGTTCTCTCGGAGAGGACGCGGTGGCAAGTTTATGTGATGATCAAATGAGCCGTATAGAATTTAAAGCCGGCAATGATAGTAGGCAGTGAAAATAAGAAACACAAAATATTTAAGTTACAGAAAACTTAAATGAGACGTATACATGAACAATTGACAAGCAAAGGCTATTGATTAAAATTTATCATATTTTAATATATTTTTTTGTCAAATTACAAGTCAAGTCTATTTTGCTGCTTTTGATTCTATACCAGTAATTCCAATTCCGCATAAAAATGCCGAGCATTGTATGAAGGAAGAAACAGTTACCATTGTTTTTAATTAGCCGATTGTGAAATTCTGACACTGTCTATATCATTCTATTCACATAAGCGCGTTTGGCCCCGTTTCAACCGCTTATACATGCGTGTCAGCGCCCAAGCCCGCGTAACCGCCGTTCCTGCCGCCGGGGACGCGCGGCTAAATTTGCTCTTGCACACACTCCATGTCCTCCCTCGAAGACGTGCTTCGTTCCCTAACTGGGGAGGCTCTTGACGGCGCTGCCAGCGCGATACAGTGACACTGAACATGCATTAATCATTAAACGTACAACACTCCACACACATTCCTGCACATAACACGCAGGTACATAGGTCCTGTAAGGAACTTTTTAAAAATTATTATTTTTAAATAAAAATATAGGGCTTAGCTAGGTTCAAAATTCCGCGGATTTCTTTAAAAAGCCGAGGTCCGTACCACTTTGTTAACCTTTGTGCTAGTTACCTTTTTGCGGCTTAGTGCCTTCAGTACTGGCCCCAAAAGTCATGGTGAATCTGCCCCTCCGGTCAACAGCGTTAGCTAGTTAAAAAAAAGCGCGTTTGGGATATTTGAAAACATAGATCAAGTATAATACTGACAGACTTGTTTTCAATTAATACGTAGAGTAATAATAAGATGAAATATTCCCGTGTAGATATACAAGTGTTAAAATTTATAAATCATGGAAATTTTTTTGTGTAACATCTAGCGCATTTCGGCAGTTAAATCAACTCGTATGCCGTGATGGCAAATGTAACACCAAATGACAAATGTAACGCCAAATGATGTTTAATATTTCACATTTCCCGGCTGTCCCGTGACGGTATTTTTTCTATATTCACGAAGCCTTTTACTTATTATAATGCATTATTTATATTTATTATAAATAAATCAGTATTTTGTTAAATTCAATTAAAATTGGTATTTGTTTGAACTGTAATACACGTTAGAATTCCGTTTCAAATATATACATAAGTACTTCAAATAATACTAACGTATGTATATGTTTCAAAGGATTTGCAAACAGAATCGTAGAGTTTATACCAGTCCAAAAGTGCCGACAAACACGTTAGTTGTCGAGTGCTCGTCCAACAAGCGGCGTTTTATCGCTGACGCACTGGCCCGACTCAAACTTCAATTCCACAAGTAATATTTGAATTAAACCGGAGACGATTCGATGGCCCGAGGGGACGGTGTCGTCAAAATAGGGCACCGGTTCCCGAAATGGGCTCGGGGCCTCAACACGCCGCGTCTTGTTCGGCTTAATTGATTTATGTATTCCACTCTCGCAGGCCCGGATTAATAGATTTGTTGCTTAAATAATAATCCGTGATGAATACCCAATTGCTTATTCAAGTTTAGTATGTGATTATTAGTTAATATTAAATTATACGATAGCGCATTTATTTGTAGATGTTATTGTTGTGACGGGCCTAAATTTCTTATAAAGTTTCATAGACTTGTATACGTTCTCAACCCTAGTTCCATATATCGTATCGTATGAAGTGTTTTTAGTTGTTCCGAAAAATGAAACAGGTTAAAGATTTAATTGAATTTTAATGCTTGTTAATATTGCTTTGAGTTCATCGAACAAGTAAAATTATTTATTTATTAAACGCAAAGCTTGTCATTGATCAAACGAAGAATTTGAAAAAATCCAAGTTTCAATTTTTTTTTATGCAGCATTTAAGTTAGTATTCAAACAACTTACTGTAATTCTTACTCATAATAGAGATACGCAAAAGTAACTCTGTCTGTCTGTTGCGCTTTTACGCCAAAACTACCGAACCGATTTAAATGAAATTTGGTACACTGATAGTCTAGAGCCTGAGAAAGGACATAGGCTTAATACGAAAAAAGGGTTGTAAGGGTTTGAAAGGGGGGCGAAAAGTTGTATAGAAGTATCGTTATTTTTAGAGCTAGAAGCTTGAGATTTATTTTTTAGGCTATAGATTCGATATAAATAAATATGATATTCAAAGTTTGTAAAAGTTTTACCCTCAAGGGTGTTAATTACAATAGGGGATGAAAGTCTGTATGGAAAGGTTTATGTGACTGTTTTATAATTTTGCGACAAGATACAAAATATTAGAGCTATTCTGATGTAACTTATACGGAGGAGGAGGGCGGCGGCGGTGTGTGGTAGGGGGCAGTGGTGCGCGGCGGGGAGCAGCCGAGTGCGGCGGCGGGCAGCGGAGTGTGGTAGGGGGCAGTGGTGCGCGGCGGGGAGCAGCCGAGTGCGGCGGCGGGCAGCGGAGCGCTGCGTGCTACGGCGGACGCGTTACGTTCAGCAATCAGCCAGATCCGACTATTTGTGTGGTGACAAGAGAATAATCCCGATTCGGTTGCGACTATCATACACATGGTCAAATACCGCTATCGTGGCACGTTTCAGCTCATCTTAATTTAACATTAGGTGAAGTGCAGTCATTTTGCCGAGCTCGAATAAAATAGCTAAGATTTCCGTAAGTCATCTTGTGACTATAAATTTGATTTCTGGAGTTAAGTCTCAGATAAGCATAAGTACGCTCTATAGATTTCACCCTAAGTGTGTTTACCCGAACGGGCATACACGTGGGGGTAGACGACTGCGTCACACACATGCGAAAACTGTTGGCAAAAGATGGGAAAACAAAAAACGTAGTTTTATAAAAATGTACTTAAATAATAATACGTATTTATACGCATGTATCTTATTTGTAAAATAATTTGCCTAAATAATTTAAAATGCTACCCGAAGACACTATTCCACGCGGACGAAGTCGCGGGCACAGCTAGTACTATATAAATAAGAGTTTCACAATAGCGCATAAATTTAACTTAAAAGCACAAAAGAATATCTTAAGCAAACAAACGGCTTTTGTTAGTGGAGGTCGGGTTTGGAAAAAATAACGTTCACCTTTCTCTATCTTAGATTTATTTTAGTTACATATATAAATTAACTCGTGTAAGTACAAAACGCTGCGCATTCGGAAGGTTCTATTAAATCGTTTTAATGAATTTATATATACAAGTTGTGTATTCTATGGCATTATATATATATATATATATATATATATATATATATATATATATATATATATATATATATATATATATATTAAAATGCAGTGAAATTTTATGAAACGCGGGCGCAGCCGTGGGCACACAGCTAGTACATACATCTATCCATCCATTCAACCGAAAAACGTCCACTGCTGGACATAAGTCTCCTCCAAATCTCCACGATGACCTGTCTTGTGCCACCCGCATCCGGCGGACTCTCGCGACCTTCACCAGGTCGTCGGTCGGCCTTGTAGTGGGGAGAGGGGGGGGCACCCCATGCTGCGTCCTCTACCATAAGTCATCATAGCATAAGACATCGTCCAGTGCCGTCATCACTGGTAACACACACAGGTCGAACACTTTTGTATTGACACACTGGGGCATCTCAGACGAGAGTCACCGATTTTTATAGGAGTTGGCACAACATGGTCATTAGAGATGACTTTCGTCTTGTCCGTGTTCATTTTATGCCATACTCGCCATTTATGTTGACGCCAAGTCCTTTCTAATCCAGAACCATGAAGACATCGTCGAGCGCAACGGTGAATAGTTTCGAAGAAATAACATCTCTCTGTCTAACGCCACGCCGCAAAGGTATAGGTTTCGAGGTCTGGTCCTGCAATCGGACTGAAATGAAGGATTTTTCGTAGAACTCCTTCACGGCTTTGATATACCGATAGTTTACGAACGCTACAGAGACCGCAGTACAGCCCAGGTCTCAATCGAATTGAAAGCTTTTGCGTTATCTACAAACGTTAAACAAATGAGTAGGTTATACTCCTCGGTCTTCTGTTATAACCTGGCACAGCGTATTTATATGGTCCACGTGTGTTAAAGCCTTTTCGGAAGCCGGCTTGTTCGGGAGGCTGGAAGTCATCAAGCCTGCACGCTCACTAGTCGGTTTTGTGAGGACTGTTGAACACAGCTTGTAGACATGACTCCAGAAGTGAGATGGGTCTATAATTTTTCAAAAGCGTGTTGTCACCTTTTTTGTTAAAGAGGACCACCATGCGGCTGTGCCACGCCTGTGGCGCTTCGCCTCGAGCATAATTATTATGATTAATATGAATTAAAGCGTTTCTGAACGGCCTCGAGGATCAGTTTCCCTTCAGTACCTCGGCTTTTATTTCGTCATCAAGCCGGCGCTTTGTTCGACGTTCAAATTTTGTACAGGCTGACGTGTGGGATATTTTCGGTAAAGTGTCGGATTAATTTAGCTCTGGGGTCGTTAGCTAGATTTCAAGTGAGTTGATGTGTACAGCTGTCCGTAGAAATTCTCGACTTCCCTAAAAACTTCAGGTCTGGAGGATACGATTCTACCATCGTCAGTCTTCAGCTTGGTCGAACGGCTATGCCCAATAGCTAAATTTTTGGCGAGAACTTTGGATCCTTTGTTTTGTCCTTATTACGATCGGTGTTATACCGACTTAGGTTGTAGTTAAAAGACTTAGAGATTAGTCTATTGAGCTACCGATATCCATTAGCATCGTCTGATGACTGTAATCCCATTTTACGTCTTTCCTCCATGAACCCGAGGGTACAGTCAGAGAGCTTGCCAGTTCTACGTATACGATGGGTCTTAAAATTACTTAGACCCGACCGTACGGACTGCTTCCACAAACCCATGATTATACTCCTCCACTTCGCTCACTAGGCAATCGAAGCGGTTTTTGAGGTCGAACTGAAAGCTCTCGGGGTTTTGTATTTGGACGAATAACGGACGAAGCGTAGACTTAATCACAGGGAATCTCTCAAGCTTGACATTTAGATTCAATGTGCCTCTGACCATGCGGTCATCGCTACCGGTTTTTATCGAACAGATCACAGATATATCATTGAGAATTTGCTTCTTTGTCGACATGATGAAGTCTATCTCAGCCTTGGTTGCTCTGTCGGGACTCATCCAGGCCCACTTTCCAAGTTCTCACTTTCTGAAGAAGGAGTTCATAATAAAGAGTTCCTCCTTCTCCATAAAGCCGGCCAGTCGGTGGCCCCTGCGGTTCCGCCGTCCAACTTCAAATTACCCCACTCGCAGCTCCTCACCACTTCGCATTCCTAGTTTTGCGTTGAAGTCCCCCATAACAACATATAATGTATAAAAATATAGGGTAAAAGTAAACAAATGGCAAACAAAAGATTTTGTATAAATAAACTACATTACGAAACCCACAACTTGCTTCGCGAAAAATAATTTTGGCATTAGAATGAACATAATGTAATTGAATCTAAATCCTTTTTGTAAATATGTAAATTACATCCAAATCGATTGCTTAATTTTCCAGAGATAATAATTGTTTGAATATAGAAAATTTTCTATATAGAGAATGAACGATTTTGTTATTTATATGCATACATACACATTAAAGCTGGAAGTGATTATGATTAGAATGTCGTATATATCTCAGAATGAGTGTCTCATATAAAACCGAACATATCAGGTCGTCTAAAATAAACCGGTCACCGATAAATTAAGGAGTTAATTAAACCGAATCCGAGTTGAAACTTAGATCATTAACGAGACCATCAGAATGAAGTTGCTTTAACTCGTACGATCAATATCTACTAGTTTTTAGATATTTTTTTAACTTGATTTTAATTTGTTATTACTCCAAATTTAGAAACTTTTTAACTTAAGTACCAGAATGATACTCCTCATAGTCTCCAGAGCCCATATCTAGCTGTCTCATCTATCTATCATGTAATAACTGCATAATTCTCATTAACAAAATTTACTTTATTACAATGTCTATAATAATTTAATTAAGTATGTAGATTATTGGGTTTTATTCAGTAAAAAAAAACACCCTATTATTATTATTATTATTGACGAATACTTTAACTGATTATATTCATTAAAATAAATTAAAGACCAAGCCGGAACTAGAGTCAGGATCGTTTTTGCGGGCAGGATTGATAGGACTCGTCGGCTGGTTTTGGGCCGTGATTTGGACAGGTATACAGTCTAGACAATATGCCTGTACTTATGATATCCGTTTATTTTATTTATTAGTAAGAAGATAAAGGAGGAAAAATAGAAATACTCTTAGTAGCAACTATAGTGTTTTCAACCCTTCTGTTTTTATGTATTACACTTTTATCATAATTATAATTCCTTTTCTTATACGAAATAGAATCAGTATAGAATATTTTCTTCTTCAACCTTTTGTGTATATATATTATTTTTTACGCAATTCGTCCGTATGGACACAGAGGTTTGTGTGTGAGCGATCAAAGAGACAGATAACTGAAGAGTTAGAGAGAGAGAACAACAGAAGTGCGATTAATCCCTTGTATAATTAGAATGGAGAGGATTAGGAATGATTAATAAGAGGAACCTTGAGAACAGTTATAGTCTTAAGGAGTCAAAAACAATATGAAATCGGAACTTTTCTTTCTTCTATCATCTTCTTCTGCTTTTATTCACTTGATTTTCTGATAGTTCCGTTTCATATTTTCCTATGACTCCTTAAGACTATAACTGTTTTCAAGGTTCCTCGTATTTACTCATTCTTAATCATATCCATTCCAATTATTCAAATGATAAATCGCATCTCTGTTGTTCTCTCTCTAACTCTTCAGTTATCTGTCTCTTTGAACAAACACTCAGATTCCTGGTACTTTTTAAAAAGAGTAGTATATATAGGCTAAGTTCTCTATGGTTCTCAAATGAAATATTAATCTCTTATCTCCAATGATTGGTTTCAGATTATTTCACCGAAGTTTATAAGTTTTTACCAAAATATTTGTTTGATTTTTGGATAATATGTGTAACAACAGCAAAAAAAACATAGTTCTCGACTTTTTAGGGATTAATAGCATTGGATATAATTGGTGTCTCCTTGAGCCTATTTGTTCTTGAATTTTAATTTCCTTAGATGTAATTAAACTTGTTAATTTGGTACGTACTAAACAATTTAGCCTATATAGAAGTTAAAATTGTTTGACGTGAGTTTTCTCATCTAACCGGTGAATTGTTTTAGAAAAAATGACCATTTAGAACTGAATCGTAGTAGTTAAGAACAAAATAAATCCAGGTAACTTTATGAAACATAACTAATAGTCAAGTTATAAACTGCTAGAAGAAAGTTTAAGCTTTAAACACTAGAGTAAATGCAGTTACCAGTTAGGTACAAAGCCAGTCTTGCCTCTGTATACCAAACTTCGGTGATTAGCCACTGTACACGACTTCATTAAAACTTCCTTTAGCCCCTTTTTACGTCTAACTCGACGTTAAAGACTGGAAGTAACTACAAAAAAAATTGTATCGTAAATCTTCCTTCAAGTTTCTGTGATGTTAATAGCGTTGTAAAATCTTTAGTTTATGTATAATACCATCATGGTAGCAACTAAAGTGTGCATTAAGAATTTAAGGATCAGTAATTATTATTATCTCAGTGAATACAGGTTTATTCGGTCGACATATTAACAGTGTTAAAGGCATAGTTAGGTAAGATATGAAATGCTATCGTGCTAGTAAAATATTACCAAAAATCTCAACAATAAAGTTTGATGTTATACGGAAGTTTACCAAATTGATTAGTAAATTACTAAATTTAAAAAACAGACTGTAGCAGACAATATAATCATTGATCAATTTTTCTACGTTCTATCCTAATCTTTTTTGGAGTAAATCGTATAATAAATCCGATGGATTATAAACAACAAAAAAAATTGAAGTATTGCTACCTTAAATAATCGAAATAAGTACAAGCAAACTTTAGTATAGATCACTGCTTATATAAATAATAAAAGGATGTAGAAATGAAAGTTGCGTGCTTTGCCGAAAGTTCGGGAAGTTGAAGATTGGTAAAGTAAGTTCGTGAATTTGTAATACGTCGGTTTCGAGTCAATTTCTGCTGTTAGCGCTCTGAGTTGGACTTACTAATGTGGAGAATGGAATTGTTAAGACACTGAATACCGCATTATAAGATGAATCTTCAAATCACGATATATGAGGTGTATCTTTGGTAAGAGCTATAACTTGGTTACAAAGCCTTACGGTGGTTAGAAAGAATACTGCAGTGTCTTACAGTCATCGAATGAAATAGGTTAAAGTTAGCAGTTCATTCTCCAAATATTTCTGCTTATTTTAAAAAGTATATAGAGAAAATCTGTAACAAAGGTTTGTTGATTGATTTTTTAAGGAATCTGAAAAGTGATAACTGAAGATTATTAATAGAGTGCTAGTGAAACAACTCCATTATATTTACTTCGACTTTCAAGACTATCCAGCATGCATTCAGCTAATTGGATTTAATGGTTGTATCGGTACGCCGTGTTCTGAAATTGCAAAGTGAGTTCGCATTCCTCAGTAGTAGCTGTTTCTGATTCAATCTAATGGTATACAACATGAATAATTTGATGATAACAAACCAACGGAATCAGGTTTAGGTAAATAGTCACGTTAGATCTAAAGCATTCATCATTGCTCCGAATGCAATTAATTCATACGATACCGTGTAGTCGAATACGTGATTTATAATCGAATTAACACAAATTATAAATATTATAGGTATAAATAGTAATCAATATTGGCTGGTTATTTTTATTGCCTCATTAAAAAACAGACCATATATAAGGATGACAATTAAAACAAAATTTAAATTTAAACAAAGGTCCGAATGAGTATTTTAATTTTGTGCAAGAGAGAGATAGAGAGAGAGAGAGGGAGAGAGAGAGAGAGAGTAATATATTAAAATATAACGTCAAACTTTACGTGTTCCGTACAACTTTTTTAAAGCATTCCTTCTCGATCTACATCAGAAATTTTACCTCTTTTGTCTGAAAATTTCATTAACGGAATAAAATAATTTTTTTAGTATACGTATTATGTTTAATTATGTTATTCACTTAGTATGTTGTTTTTAATTAATTAAACAATTCAATGTGTTTCGTCTTTTGTGACTCTTTACTCGCTCACAGAAGTTCACGTAATTTTCTTTTCAATAGCCAATTATTTAATTATACAAGTTCGAGCAAATGTCACACCTAATTAATTGTTTTTTTAGCTTTTCGAACTTTGCTTTTTCTTGGCTGTAAGTGGATTTGAAAGGCTTAATATAAAATTGAAGGTGGTGTGTTTAATTTATTTAATATAAAATTATCGTCAAATTGCAATCAGACACCACGATTTTATGCTTGTTCTGTCGAATTTCACCATGTCGTTAGTTCATCTTGTGCATCAGACCTACTCATGCTGTGTCTTCCGCTATGTGATCACGATTCGAGAACCCGTTAAACCCATTGAGCATCGGTTCTACGAGCTATGGGCCCTGACCACTGCCACTTTAATGTCGGTTTGTTTTTTTGCACATCTCGTTCCTAATTCGATCACGCAGTAACACTCCAATGGAATAACGGAGGTTTCTTATAAGCCCCATTGTGAGTGACCATGTTTCAGTGCGGCATGTATACTAAAATTAAATTGTTAAGATTATGTCTGGAAAACAGTTTGCAATGTAACTTAAGATTTATCTAACCAATGGATTTACTTGTAAATGTTTGTATTAGGCTATTTAAATAATATTTTTCTTGACGATGGATCCAAGTATAAAATTCGATGGAAAAGTTTATATTCATTAGATTTGCACTCGTAACTGTGGTGGAAATTCCACGCTGGCGCCATTTTGAATTATGATAGTTTGTAAGTTTGCACATCCTGTTTGTCGATGCGAGCTCTCCGTATTATTTGTCTAACATCTTCTCGAGTTAATTTCAAAGTTATTCTGTTTTCAAATTAACCAGTTCATTAATAATTGTGCGAAATTATTTTAGGTAGGTAACGGAATACCTTTTTAATTTAATCAGGTAATTCTACCAACCAGTTCTTTTTCTTAAAATTGTACTTTATTGAAGTGATAATTAAATTGTCTTTTATTAATCTTTATATTAGATATATGTTATATTTAAATGTCAAGATTACTAGAATATATAATTCGCGATATTATAAACGTTAACGTCGCTCTGCTGTTTGATAGCTTATAATTCGAGTACGACTGAACTATTTTTAAAATCCACATTGCACAATCGAACGGCTCTATTACCTACTAGTAAAATACGTCAGTGTGCGCTGTACACTTTTGCTTTTTAAACCTATATTTTTAAAACAATTAGTTTCTAACCATTGATGCGACTCCACAGCTTGCTATCTACCATTAGCGGCTGACCATTGTGACCAATTCTTTTGTAATAAACCATTTAGAAAATAAACAAAATTTATCTCTCCATTACTAACCACTGCACATATGGTCTAGTTTATACTGTCAGGTTTTATTTATTTAACTTGAATTGTATTATTCCGATGAATGTATGGGATGGTAGGGCAATTAAAAGCTCAATTTGATTTGATTGAGACCACCGTACACTTTTAAAAAACTTGTTGGATTCCGGGATCAGGAAGTGTACATCCACAGACTTACCCACAAACTTTAGCTATGAAGGCCGGCATGATGATGCCGACTAGCGATAGAGATCAGATGAAGTACAGTTATCTCAAATATATATTCGAAAATCCAATCAAAGATTTCAGTAAACAATTTTAATTTTCATTCTCCAAAGTTCGCGTCTACGTATTGGCACTAATCGAATAAATCGTCCGTTAGTACTTTCATAAGAAAATCAACAGAATTCAGAGCAGCGACCGGCGCTCTCACTGAAGAATCCGACAAGTTCGCGCGTCGGCTAATCGAACGGATTCCTGAAACGGGATTGCCGGATGCCGGCTGGAATGCCAATCGACTGGCGTAATTAAAACTGCCACGTATTTTAACTGATATCCCGCACCTGGTAGAGCGACCTACGATCCGATTGAAATTTATTTGATAGAATTGTGTAAACGGTTGTCTATTGGTATAGAAAAATAGGGTTGTAGGTATTAAAAAAAAATATTATAAATTGTATTAAAATTAACATTTTATTTTATACAATTAAAATTGTATAAAAAATATAGTAATAAATTGATGCAAAAAATTTAAGCCAAGATATTTTTATTTCTTTTTTGTATTGGATTTGTAAATAAACTGACTAGCTGAAACAAGCAAACGTTGTCATGTATGACATTCATAAAATTGACATAAACTTTTTCTTTTTTCGAAAATTCGAAACAACACGAATAAACTTACGTAAATAACTAACTATAACTGCCTCGGTAGCGCAGTTGTATTACGTACGACTGCCGTTCTGAGGTCTCGGGTTCGATCCCCGGGTCGGGTCAAGTGTTATTGGGTTTTTTCTACTCAGTATCATCCCGGAGTTTGGAATTTGTGCCCGATATGGCGACAGGCTCGCCCCCTGTCACATCTGGGACGGAACTAAGCTCGGCGAAATGTGGGTGGTTGTAGTTCGCTACTTCACCTCTGCCTAACCCTTCGGGGATACAGGCGTGAGCATATGTATGTATGTATGTAAATAATATACTTTTTTTATATAATGAATAATTCTAACAAGCGATGATGGTTCAGTGGTACTATCGTAAGATACCGTGTCGATGAATATAGGTCCCAAAGCACCTATCTAACTCCATAATGAGCTTGGTAGGGCATTCGATTCTCAACTATTTGCGGTTATCATCGTATTTAGACTGTAGGTTTTTGTAACATCAGATGCAGTGCAAACATTGTAAGAAAACCATCCTACGCCGACCAGCGTAAGTGTATTATAGTCGTCTATTTATTTCGTACGTGTTATTTTTTATTTCATTTGAATGGCTGCGAGGTACAGTTTTCATTTTATTTTGTTGTCACTCAAATGTCATGTCACATGATAACGTCGAAATGATTTTCACTCGAGTAAATTGAGTTATCAAATGTATAAAGTAAAGAATAATAATAATGAGAGGCTGAGCACGAAATAACTGTGAGTTACTTTTTTTTGTAAAGGTTTTTTTGTCACTTTTTATCATCATTTGATTTATATAATATCATGTAAATAATTGTTTTAAATTTAAGCGATATCTCGTGCGATGTGTTAACCAGAGCTTTATGTGTGAGAATATAGTATATACTAGTTGTATGCCCGCGGCTGCGTCCACGTTTTGTATGCTCTTCATTGGGTTTTAATTTTAATCGGAACTTTAAGGGAACCCTAATTATTTTCATAAAAAAATTTAGTAATAAGATAAAGTAAAAATATTTCTTATACGTTACAACACTTGCCCGTAAAACTGTGAATTGAGTCGGGTTTTATTCATTTTTTTAAAGGTAATCTTTTTTCGCGGAATACTATGTATTTTGGAAAAACAAAGTAAGTAGGTAATAATAGAAAATTAAAGGTAATAATAGGAAATGTATCCGGAACAAACAGATAGACAGACAAAAATTTAAAAAATTATATTTTTGGTATAGGTATGTATATTGATATCTATTTAGTAAAAAAAAACCATACAAACAGGCACTTTTATTTTATTTATTCGTATAGATAAGTGTACTGAAACTAACATGCTGTATTGTTATTTACAACGATTAACTCTCCCACT
Source organism: Samia ricini (assembly GCA_014132275.2). Lineage (NCBI taxonomy): Eukaryota > Metazoa > Arthropoda > Insecta > Lepidoptera > Saturniidae > Samia > Samia ricini. Next base: position 2,997,247 of record AP028170.1, read on the forward strand.
ATCCTTGGTCCATCTCTCTCTCTCGTATACTCTATCTGATATATATTTATGATTATCACGTTTTAAACGAAGGCTGAATTTTATGTTTACATTTGCCGACGTTACAATGATGAGACCAATTTTATGTGTTCACCGTACAGGTCGTCATCTGGGCTTATCGTAAACCGTTTCGATCCACTGACCGACATTCGGAGAACCGTTTTACCGGTTCTCTTTATTTTCTTCTTCCTAACTTTGTGTCGAGAATAATAATTTTATTGAGGTTCATTCGGCCGGATTCCGCGTCAATGGACGCGGGTTCGAGCCCACCTATCAAACTCTAAAACCACCCTGAGCTTTCGGTGAAGGAAAACATTGTGAGGAAACCACGGCATAGTGGTAAGGCATTTTCTAAAAATGTTACCCTGGGTAGCTACCACCATCAAGTTTGAAAACCTATTACCAAATAACAATGCATCACTTGAGAACCAGTATCTCTAGGCTTAGTGTGTTTATCATCCTCGACCACATCGTAACTTAACATCAGATGAGATTGTGGTCAACGAATTGAGCCTATACCGTGTAAAAATAAATGTTCTTCATTCGGTTTTACTTAAGATGTGTGATATTGCATAATAAACAGACATATATATAAATAATATCCCCAATAATAATATGTCGTGGAAGCTGTAATTTATTTCAACATAGTCAGGCTCAAAGATTAGATTCCAAGCACTGAAGTTATTCGATATCCCCTAGTCTATGGCAAACGCTAATGATTTCACAATCTTTTTCTTTTTTTTTTCGAATTGACTCATTGCTTAACACCGAACACACACACACATCGGTTAACACCGAAAAGGCCTTAACAGTATTCCCGAATTTTTGGGGATGAGGCTTAGGATATACACAATTGGGCGTGTTGTAGCTAGCACAAGGGCGCCATAGTGGTACGGACTTCACTTTGAGCCGCTACACGAAACGATTTAACAATCAGCTAATGTTGAAAGATAACATCATTTACAAGACAGAAATCTGTGTGAAAAATCATTTATTTTAGTATGATTTTTCTGTAGTTTCAGCTTTTATTGACTGACTTAAGAAGTGATAGCGTCTCGTGATTGTAATCAAATAATAAAAATATTTAACCTGAATGTGTTTCGTCTATATATAAGATATATAACTGCATATATATGAACATCAAGCCAATAAATTTCAGTGATTCTAAGTATATAGTGGAAAATTATAGAATTACTAACTTCTGGGCGTTTTAAATTTCCATTATTAATTAAGTTAAGGTTTATTGTTATTTGCAGTTTTATGTATTTAATTTTCTTTGTCGACGTTCATGTATAAGTAATTTGGACATACATAATGTATGCAGTGGAAAATGCTCAGTGCATTGACCGTTCATATTGTTGTCTTTGCGACAAAACGCTGATGACATCTGGCGACCGTTTCGGGCCGTTAAAAAATTCACGATGAAAAGAAAAGAACGTACATATTTTTACGGGTTCGTGGGTGACTAAAATGCTGTTATGCACGAAGAAATAATTTACTTCAACACTCGTCAGTCTTTATTTACTCTGTCGGCTTTTTATTCCAATCTTTCATAACTCGAAACTGTTAAATATTCACTCACTGTTCGCATTTCAACCGATCGCTTTTGGTGCTTCACTTCGATTTTCATTTAACTCGAACTGGACTGACTGGGTCGGTCCGCGGCCCTCCTATATACGGGTACTAGAATTACCTAGAAAGGTAGTTAGTAGTTCTGTATACAACAAATGTCTTCAGTTACTATTGGATGTTTTTTGGATAAACATTTTTTTTCTTATAAAAATGTTGACCCTTGCAGGTACAAACTCACAAACGACATACGTTCTCTTTTTTTTGTTTTTATACAGAATATTACAAATTCATTTTTTTTTTATATTTTAAGTGTATTCTAATATATGTTCTAGTTATTTTGGTATTGGTTTTAACTGTGAGGTAAATAGTTGTTAAAATTTCTTTACATTCCATATCAAGTTGATATGATTTTCGTGGTTCGTATGATATGAGATTTTAATTATAGTACACGAGCAATGGTTTCTTCTTACTCTAAGACCACCAAGTACCTACTTACGATAAGATGAAATGTAAGAAGCATGAAAGAATCCAACCACTGTAATCTGACTTGAGAACAAAAAATATTTGCAAACAAAAATGAGAGTGTCCGAATATATAGAATATTGTATGTCCGAATGTATATGGTATTTTTAATACCGTACATATAATATATCATTTTGTCAGAACTGTAGCCTATGCTTAGAGACAAAGCGATGTATTTTTTTCCATTTTTTTTTTTCCTTTAACTCTTTGAGTTACGACTTTTTTTATGACGGGGGGAATGCATTTATGCACTACCGTTGAGTTACGCTTGCCTTATTGTATATTCTAAGCTATTTGACAATTAGATTTTATGCCAATAGAGCGTCAGCACTGTTAGGCTCTGAAATATCCTGTGAAGCGTACACTGATCTCACATATTGAGACCCAGGTGTGCTGCAAGTCTTTCCCCCTCTGCTTTGTTCAGGACACATTCCATTAACACGTGATGTATGTCTTCGACTCTATGCATTTCTCACAATTGGGTAAGTTACGTTTTTTTATGAGATAGTAAAACTTAACGAGGGCCATATGTCTGTAACTGAATCTATGGGCAATAATCATTTGGTTTCTGGTCATTTTCACATCAGAGAACTAGCAATGTGTTTATGCAATAAAAATATACAAATCCTTGAGTCAATTCTTTAATTTATCCGATATTAAGGTTGATACAATATGTTTTTTCTTCCCCACCTCTCTGTCAGTTATCATTTCTACAGTTACACCTTTTATATACATATATATTTTACACATATGGTTTTACAAAATCCATCCATACCTTCTTCAGTCTCCCTCTATCTCTATATGCATCCACCATCATATTTAACACTATCCTAGTTACGTGATTTTCATCTCTCCTCATCACATAGACTACTACGCTAACCTGTCTACTTAACTTATCTGTCAGTAGTATTAAATTTCTTTGATACACTAAGTTCTAACTTGTCCATTCTAGTTATACCTTAAATCCATCTAAATAGGATTTATAATTACAAAGAAATCACTAGTAAGTGTTACTGTGTTAGTGTTGTTTTTTGTGATATAATAAATATAAAGACCAAACGGAGGTAGTTCATCAAAATATCCCTCAACGCAGCACGCGACGCCGCGCACCGCCAGTCATCCACGGTTGGTGAAACCCAGCCGAAACGTCGGAATAAGAAAAAGGAAGGTATCGCATGAAAACCCGTTGTTAAATAATAACATTTTAAAAAAGTCTTTTTTTTTTCATTCAACCATAAGACGTCTACTGGACATAGGTCTCCACCATTAATGGGAGATTGCCATAATCGCCACGCTTGGAAGGCTGATTGGCGATCGCAGAAATATGTTTTTGGAACCAAGAGGATGCTGCTGCCTATCCCCTGGTTCATTTCCCTTAGTCGCCTTTTACAACACCCACGGGAAGATATGGGGTATTCTTAGCTGGCACCACACGCCTTAATTATTTTATTCTAAAATTGTACAGAAATTATAAGCAAAGTTACTATCACCATATGTTAACAATATTTCCCATTCCCGTGACGTGACGTAATAAAAATAAATAAAAATATTTGTTACAGAAAAAGTCGGTTATCTGTCAAACGCAGCGTTAGATTGATGTTCGTTGAACATCCCACAGAGGTCTCGAGTTTTGTATAACTGATGTTCTTTACTCTCGGGAGCGGAAAGTTTCATAATAAATGTGAGAAAAATAGGTATTTTTTTTATATAGAATAACTATTTAGGTATCGAATGGGAAATAATTTTGAGCGTAGAGACTGAATTTTATTTGATATAAGATAAATTTAACGCCTACAAATGGCGATGGTATAATTGAAGTAGAAAAATTATTGATATAATTATAGGTAAATTATAATTTATAACATAGGTTACAGTAGCATGAATTGTAAAAGTATAAAAAAATAATAAAATACTACTAAAGATAAAGAAGGAAGGGCACTTTAGTTTGATTTTGATGATATGTTTCTTCTTCATTTTTTTTTCGAACCTAGCTAACGCTGTTGACCGGAAGGGCCTTTACAGCTTCACCGTGACTTTGGGGACGAGTGCTGAAGGCACTCAGCCGCAAAAGGTGACTAGCACAAGGGTTACCAAAATGGTACGAACCTCGGCTCGGCCGTCACCTGAGTGTAAAACTCTCTCGAGAGTTTGAACCTAGCTAATCCCTACATTTTTTTTATTTAACATAAAAAAGGTTCCTTACAGGACCTATGTACCTGCGTGTTATGTGCAGGAGTGTGTATGCAGTGTTGTGCGTGTAATGCTCAATGCATGGGCAGTGTTACTGTATCGCGCTGGCGGCGACCTCAAGAGCCTCCCCAGTTGGGGAACGAGACACGTCTTGGGTCGCCGCCTGGGGGGACCGGAGAGTGTGCGGAAGCAAAATTAGCCGCCCGTCCCTGACGACGGGAACGGCGGTTACCTTAACGCTGTACCATCTTATATGTTCTTAAAACACAAGAATAAGTTAATTCGCAGGTGGCGCCATCTCTTAGTGACCTTTGCACGTGATGAACTGAATTGAATAGAAAATAATTTTCTTATATACTCGGCATCTGTTTATAAGTGTTACAATATACATTTTTTATGCTTAAAAGGTAACGCCTTTCGGTCTGTCTGTTTGTTCGTTACTTGGCTTATAAGTTAAGAACAACTTAACCGATGTACATAATTCTATTTGTAAATCATGAACACGTTCTCTGGCTAAGTTTTTGTATACTGTTAACAATATTTTCGCCACACATCCGGCGGCGCCTTAAGATCTTATCCGGCTACATCCGGTAGGACCGTCTCTCACCTGCCACATGTCATATTGCATGGAATGACTATATAAGGCTCTGTAGAGCCAACACAGGGACAATTGAGTTTTATCTGCTGAAATGAATGTTCCTGATATAATAAAGTGGTGACGTGGAAATAATACATAGTGAGAGTGTTTTAACAATATAAATAATTTAATTAGGTATAACATAGAAAAAATTATCAAGATGAAAATAAATGAGGTCAACACCAAAAACGCACAAACACAATAACATTCCTTGTGACACCTATTTCACCAAACCATTTTAATATGTATGAAGTATAAATGCAGTTAATAATATTTCTTAAGTAAAGCATAAACCAAGTCGTTCGATATTATCGTAATGTAAAGTAAATTACCCATGAATACAAGTCTTTATTCACTCAATAAATCGTAGTAGAGGGCGTCATTGAACTTTATAATAGAATTAAATAAGAGACTTAAACGTGTCTTAAAGACTTTATAAGACTTTAATGGGCTTTTTAAAGATTTCGCAAGTGACTTCTCAGACTCGTAATTGAAAGTAAAAAGTATTTAAGTTATTTATTATCTTCAGTTTTTAGTTTTTCTTTATCTAGATTATATCTACATAATTTAGCTAATGACTTGGTAAATATTAATACGATTTCGTTATATGATTTATCAATTGAAATAAAGGCCATATATGGTACTATTAAATGTCAATGTGATGACTTTTGAACTTCAATTTTATATTAATAGCAAACTAAAACGTATCTTGTTAGCAGTATGGTAGGGCGATTGAAGCCAAATAGAGGCGACTACCGTACAGTTGTAAAAACGTTCCGTTAAACGTTAAGTCGCTTCGCATTCAATCAGTCAGGATCAATGAGTGTATATTAAGACCTATGAAGCTTTGCCTGTGTTAGATATAGGCCGGCATGATTTTCCAATCAACCGAAAGACGTCCACTGCTTTATATAAGTTTCCCCTAAAGATCTCCACAACGACCGGCCTTGCGCCACCCGCATTGACCAGGTCGTCGGTCCGTCTTGCCTACCCACGCTACATCTTCCGGTACGCGACAGCCATTCGAGACCCCATTAGTCTTAATCGAGCATCGGTCCTATAAAGAATGTGCCCAGCTCACTGCTATTTTAGTTTAGGAATTCTTCGGGTAATATCCGTTACTTTGTTCTTTTTGTAGATATCAGCATTGCCGCTTCCATCACGCAGTGATTCTCCGAGCATAGCCTTCTCCATTACAGTATTTCATACGAGAAGATTCTGCGTAGCTACCCTGGCGAGTTGGATTCGACAATTAACCTCTTTCTCGAAGTTGGACCTACCTAACAGGTGTAAAATGAATAGTTATTAACTATTAATAACTTCGAGCGTAGAGTCATAAATTTATATAGGAGTTGGTATAACATGGATATTAGATGTAACTTTCGTTTTGTCCATGTTTGTTTAAAGATCAACTCGTTCGGGGTCATCGTGCATCGTACTTAGGTCTCCTGCGATCTCAGCCATGACTACTATATCATCGGCAAAGTGGAGGTGTGTTGTGTACTCGCCGTTTATATTAAATCCAAGTCCTTTCCAATCCAGAACCTTGGAGCTTGCTCGAGCGTAGTGGTGGATAGTTTCGGAGAGAAAATATAATGATGGCGAATGTTAATAAATTCTCATCTATCGGCGGTCGCCGATTTCGCAATGTACTGAACACAAACATAAAAAAAAAAAAATCTCGTATTTTGTTAATAATGTTATCAATGATATTCGTTGTTTTTGTGAAATAAAAATCGTAACTGAGTTAGATATCGGGCGTCTGCGGCCTCGTAGAAAATTAAATTATTTACGTTTATAACCGTAAAACCCCACGTTTAAGTAATAACACGGTCTTTGGCAATATTTTATTGCTTCGAGTGCCTCTGTTTCTTTGGTAATTCAATGCTTTATTGAAGTAATAAGTAACGCTTGTTTGAATTAATAAATTTATATCAAAATTTCAGGTGCCAGAAGGCTTTTATTAAATAGTATATTATTTGTCAGCCTGAGCACCAATTTACTTAAATTAAGTTTTAATGACTGAATGTTTTAACTTTATATATCTAGATGTGTCTCTAAAATAAAGAGAAACTACAAAATGTAGGCATAAAATAATACAAGAGCGTATAGGATAATTAATACAGAAAGTATAATAAATTAATTTCAGGCAATGCGCGGAACATTATTGAGTATTCATTTAATATTATTAAAACTAGCTATCTACCTGCAGCTTCGCTCGCGTTTCATATTTTATTCACTGCGTTTTATTTTTTTATGCGGAACCTAAATTCTTTTCGATAATCAATAGTACCTTAAGTTAAGCGGAGTAACTTCAGCTATCTACCAAAATAATCCCCGTCAAAATCGATTCAGCTATTATCAGCTATTATAGTATCGGAGATTACCCGGAACAAACTGACAGACAACAATTTTAAAAATTGTATTTTTGGTATAGGTATTATACATTACATTCATATGTGTCTAGTAAAAAAATGGTTATTTTGACATTACAAACAGACACTTCAATTTTATGTATTAGTATAGAAATATATATTAGTGAAGAAGTGTTTTTAATAAAATTAAATCGGCCATTGTGTAAATGAGGTCTAAAAGAAATTTTTGAAGTAAAAACTTGTTAGCTGCGTTCTCCCTTAGGAAAAACTTATAGATTCGCTCTACCAATGCTATGACGGTCAGCCTCCGACATTCCATGGTATGTCAAGTATAAAATGGCTTTTAAGTGCTGGCGCTCAGAGATAATTAATAAAATGTGTACTTATTCAGCCGATCGTATGTTTTAAATTGTAATTAAACTTTATAAATTTTTTTATAACTATTGCTCAAGCGCCAATAGATGTAAAAACCAGACAAATGTTAAATGTTAGGTTATATTAATAAATAAATTAACAAATTATTTAATGAAAATCTTAAAAAAAAAACATTTTTACAAGGTAAGGCATGGCTGCCTATTTTCAACTGAAAAAATATAAGATTTATTTTTACATCTTCAGTTTAATTATCCTATAGTTTATTTCGTAATCAAAACATACGATATGCAGCGTACGCGTAAATTTTATTAATCATCTCTAAGCGCCATCTTATACTTGATATACTGTAGAGAGTTGACGGCTGACGTCATAACGTTGGTAACGCGAATCTATGTTATTCCTCTACCGAGAATCTCTCGAGAAGTTCTCACATCAAAAAAAGCCTTTTGTAATACGAAAGAGGACAGGTGGCGCATAAAATATTTTTGACGCGTGTATTCGTGGGAGATTAAGAACTGAGTGAAGACGGTCCTACATCACGCGAGAATATTATTCACTTAAAAATCGCGACGGAATGTTGATCGCGTTATAAAGAACTGATTTATTCCAGTTTAGCTCATACGAAGCGTGATATATACATAGGTACCCAAAGCCAAAGTGCTCGCCGCGTTGACTCGCGCGGTGAAACTTGCCCAAGTACGGGCGCGTTTTAAATTACGTTATTTATATCCCGCCCCGTGCCGCACGAATAAAATATAATATACAATTTTTTTTTTTTGTCTCTGGAATTTAATATTTTCCATTTTAACGTGTTCCATGAGAGACTCAGTTATTGGATTTTGTTGCTGCGTTATTTTTCATTAAGCGTATTTTGCCTGTGAATTGAAAGTGAATTTTAAATATTCTTTCGACACCGCCCGCCTTACGTGGTAATGATTTTTTTTTACTTATTATATTTTTTCATGATGTCGGTATGTTGGTAGGAACAAGCGTGCTAGGAAACGACTGAAATTTTCAAATAATATTTTTATTTAAATTACAAAATGTTGTATAGAATTGAATAATTCTTTATTTACGGTTATATTAGATTCAGTTTTGTTTCTATGCTATGTCTATAACGAGTATCTTGTATGTAAACGGTATCTTAGAACGTGATTTTCACCCATTTCAAATCTTCAAATTCAGCACAAATATCAAGGACCGATGACAATACAATGATTTCATAAGTTTGTCGCCATATCCAGATCAAGATCTTTATGATTATCGATTTTTCATAATGTGAAAATTACACCAAGCCCAATTATCCGCATCAAGCCTCCAAGTGGATTAATGTAAGTCCTTTTAATTCCATCTTGAGAATAAAAATCAAGATTTTTTTTTTTAATTCTGGCGAGTTGGGTAAATTCTTTTTTGGCTGTAAAAAAAAGTTTGGGCTATTTTCTACTATGACTTTATAATATAAAACAATAAAACCAATCTTATAAACGGCTATAAATTAACTATATTTGCAAACTTTGATGTTAAGGATCGCAATACTGTTCATAATCAAGTTTAACATTATATTCTACTATTTATTCTTTTAGGTATTTTAAAATTTTTGAAACTTTTTTTTTTATTTCTACACAATACAAAGAGAATCGACCAGCGATTATTCTGTGTGAAAGAATTTATATTTATCATCATTAATATTTTAACAAAGGCTTAGTTGAACTTCTTTGATCCTCGAGTAATTTCCGTTACATTTCGTCACTTTCTGATGTCGTCGCAACGAAGCTCGTGGCTTTTTCAATATCCGGCCTATCTATTCATCTATATCTATGATATCATCTAACTATGTTAACACATAGATGGAATTCTATTGTGGCAGATATCTCATACGGTTATTATTTTAAGACTGATCACATGACATATTCACAATGAAAGTGATCTAACTCAAAAAATAATGAGAGAATGGCGAATAAAATTAAGTCTGCACCTTGGTGTTTCAGTCAACCAAACGATAGACGTCCACTGTTGCACATAGGTCTCCTCCAATAAGGGAGGGATTGCCACAATCGCTACGCTTGGCAGGCGGATTGGCGATCAAAATCAAAATCAAATCAAAATTTATTTATTCAATTTAGGCCCTAAGAAGGCGCTTATGAACGTCTAAAACACACTACCACCGGTTCGGAAAACAACCCAGTCGAGAAGAGCGCAGGCAAGAAACTCGATCTGGTTCTTTTTTTTTTTTTTTTTTTCATAAATATAATATATATCTTTTTTTTTGTCATATAAAAAACTATACAAATCGTAGTTTTTTTAGTGGAAGCACAGAGATGTGGGTTATTTCTAGACATCACCATCGTTCACGTAATGATCCACCCTGTAATAACCTTTTGAGATTAAAACTTGCTTGACATAATACTTGAACTTATTGTCAGGTAAATCGGTAATCGCAGTAGTTGTTTGTGTTACAAAGGATACTGCTGTCTATCCCCCGGTTTATCTCTTAGTCGTCTTATGTGGGTTGGTACTATTCTTTACAGGTGTTCAGTACGAAGTTAGCAACAGGGCGTCGGGCGGTTGATTGGTCGCTATCTGTTACTAAATTCGTTTCAATTGATTCAAACTACCGACTCTTTATACGCTTGTTATATTACATACAATTTTCCTATTATACGATTCTATTATCAGTTTTTATTAAACGTAACCACCAATACTAACAGCCGCCACCACATTCGTCGTTTATTCGTAAATATTTTTTTTCTCGGCTATAAAAAAAAATCTTTTTGAAATTAATTTTTAAACATAATTAAGGTAAAGTAATACAGTTTAAATTGTTTATTTTAGAATGTTTCAAAGATTCTTACTCAATATGTGAATTTTTTATTTGAGTCAATCTCGTTCCGAAGCTTCATGAAAAAATCCATAGTCATATTTCCAAGGGGAAGTTTTCTAATATTCTATACATCCATAAGTTGGACATCAGCCATTAAGATCCTAAAGCTATATATTAGCAATTTCATGTGCATTCATGTGTCAGTCATTATCATTTATTAAAAGTCGAGACTGGTTAAATGCGAAATCAATTTACAGTTTAAAAAGAAATTGTTTTTGTATCCAAGTTATTTATGCAAATAAATAATATTGAAGTGTCTGTTTGTAATATATAAATAACAGTTTATTTACTGAATACATTTTTTACACGGTATAGGCTTGGTGCTTTGACCACCCGATATTAAGTGACGATGTGGTCCAGGATGGTAAATACATTAAGCCTAGAGGTACTGGTTAACAAGTGATGCGGCCAGGACACACCTATTGATATTTGGCAACGGATTTGAACAGTTGAGGGTGGTAGGTACCCAGGCGGACATTATTATAAAATTCCCTATCATAATGCAAAATGTATATACATATGAACGTACATATGGACTCTTTACCAAAAACACAACTTTTATAGCTGAAGTTACAAGGCAAAACTTAGCCAACTTTTAGGTTAAGAAAGTAAAAAGGGTTCCGTTTAAAAAAACCCAACGTAATTGTAAACAAAATCCGATTCAACGGACAGTTATACTGGAAAGTGTTTTAGGTTGTTAAAAATAGTTTGCTTTCTGGTGGTATTAAAAATAGTTTTGGGTCTGCACAAAAAAATAGGGTCCATTCGTGCAAGTGAGAGATCTTGGCGTTATTATGGTGCCAGAATTGAGGTTTCGTGATCACATCGTAGATATTTGCAAAAAAGCATTCAGGACACTTGGATTTGTTCTAAGACAATGTCATTGGAATGATATGCGTAGTATTCCTTGAGCAAAATTATTATATAGTGGGCTGGTTCGCAGCCGTCTGGAATCAGGGTCAATTGTTTGGAGCCAGCGTGAAGTCAAATACAAACATATGTTAGATAAATAACAAAATAAATTTATTAGATATCTTTATAGGGATTATGGTGTTTATCCATATTACCCATTGAAGTATCCGACACTGTTCATTTTGGGTATGGTTGGATACTATAAATTAGAGACAAGAAGAAACGTTGCCTTGGCTATGTATATAAAGATATTGCGAGGCAAACTCTTTCAGCCGGATATTCTTGCTTCGTTGGAAATGTGTGTGCCCAATGATTATATTACGAAACATCGAAAGCCTGCGTTGTTGCGCGAACCTCGCGCACGTACCAACTTGTTGTCTCACACGCCACTTACACACAGGTATACGATTAGTGAATCTTCTATCTCGCGAAACTGACATTTTTAGTAGTGACGTAACGAAACTCAAAGAAATTGGGGAAATATTATTTTCTACTTAAATTTAAATGAATATTAGTAATGCATATAATATGTTTTGGCTTTTGCTGTTAATGTTGCATGATTCTTGTAAGATAAAAGAAAAAATAATAAATAAAAAAAATACTATATCAGCTAGTGAATAATTGTGCGGAATAGAAAATATGATGAGTAAACGCAGTCGCGGGTACAGCTAGTTGTATAATAAATGTTTATGGTTTTAACACATATCAGGTGGGTCGAGCTGCTAGCGCGATTTTACTGTAGTCTGTACAGCTGATCGGCTGTGTGTTGAAACCATTAGTTTTACGTCATAAAGGCTAATGCATATTTGAATCATGAGTATATACCTCTGGGATTCATAATACAAATAATTTATCTAAATTTCAATTCACAAATAAATTTACCTTTTATTTACTAATATAGTGGATATAAAAACACACATTTTAGTAATGCATTCTATTTTCTCGTTGTGAAAAATGTACAAAACGACGTACCCGGACAGGGGAAAAAAACCAATAAATTATTATAATACATCGATGTCTCGTACCCCGGGGGCTCTGTAAGCTAGATAAGGAACTAGCCGGGGCATGTCACGGCGTGTTCCCTGATTGATGGACGGAGTACCGCGCGCCGCTGCCTCCGCTGACGTCGTCTGGACATTTCCGACGGATATTTGTCACGGCTGAGACGACACCTTCGTTTCGTTATATTTTCTAAGCTTTGAAAATAATTACGTTCAAAATTTTGCATAAAGTGATCGGCAATAAATGAACGCGTAGAAAGTTAAAATTATCCATATGCCTAATATTCCTTAAATTCGTTGTAAATATTTAATATAACACCTGCCAATAATAATGTGTAGTAAAAATGTAACTCCCATGTCTTAATGAACGTGTACGTATTTTAATAAAATTTCTTATCAACAAGACATATGCCACGAGAGTATAAATAAACTTAGAAAAACGCTAGCCGCAGAGTGATTATAGTCTTTTTGAAGTGAAGACTTCTATAGCGGCGTTGAGTGATTCTCGGTAGGGGAAAACTTATAGATTCCCGTTATCAATGCTATGACGTCAGCTTGCAAAATATTACAGTATGTCAAGTATAAGATGGCGTCTAAGTACTGGCGATCATAACATGACATAAGCTCAAGCCTGTTATCCCCGAAGGGTTAGGCAGAGGTGAAGTAGCGAACGACACCACCCACATTTCGCCGAGCTTAGTCCCGTCCCAGATGTGACAGGGGGCGAGCCTGTCGCCATATCGAGCACAAATTTCAGACTCTGGGATGGTACTGAGTAGAAAAACCCAATATCACTCGACCCGACCCGGGGATCGAACCCGAGAACTCAGAACGACAGTCGTACCGTAATACAACTGCGCCACCGAGGCAGTCTATTAATACTGAGGGTAATTATACCCATACCCATTTGTACCGATTATAGATAACCACAATTACAGCAATAAATATCTACGGTCATTCAGTAAGTTATCAACATTCTCGTTTATTTTGTTACTGGCTAATGTTTAAAAACGTTTTTTTTCGACGAATATTCAAACAAATGCATGCAATATCCAATACATCGTTGTACGCTCAAACTGTATGTGTAAGATGCTCATTAGAACCTTTATTATATTATTATAACCTTAATTTGTATCTATCAAATATGTCAATATGTATGTATGTGTATTTATAACCATTCTTGGTGGAAGCTAAGAGAGGACTGTAATCTCCTGATATCACTATTGTTCACATAATGATTCATCCTGTAGTAACCGTTTCAAATTAAGAGTTGCTTGACATAGTGCTTGAACTTGTTGTCAGTCGGCAAATCGGTAATGTTTTTTTGCGATTTTATTGTAAAACCGAATACTACTACTATTTTACTATTATTATAATACTTTAAAAGCTTTTATAAGACTTACTGAGCCTAAAGCGTGGGACGGCCAACTTATCTTATTTTTGATATGAAAATTATGCCGATCGTTTACTAGATCAAGGCTGTCGAAATTTTTACGAACATACATTAAGTTATCGAAGATGTATTGGGATGGCAAAGTTGAGACATTCTTGAAACTTGTTCTTTAGAGATTAACGAGGTCCCACATTGTATATTTCTCGAACTGCTCGTTTTGTAACATTAAAATGGTGGTCTACCTCTGCTTCTGTACCCCGTAGAAAAATACCATAAGGGATTAAGCTATGAAAGTAATGAAATTAGACAATCTAGCAGTGGCACAAAATCTGGCGAATTTTAGACACCGCTAATGCAGCGGAGCTAAGCCTTCCTGTCAAAGTTTAATTAAGTGGACCACTTACCAGATATATGGATATATGGTGAAATGGTTAAAGAATGTAATATGCCATAAAATAAATAACTGGGGTCGTACGGGATCGTTCCTTCAAGCTCAGCCTTACCCCGTCAGCAGGCCCGACATACTATCGAGTTGGATCACACCCTTTAGTTTCCATCCAGGGACACCTTAACCTGAGGGGACTCGGCAGCTTCACCTTAATTTGTGAAGAGCTCTTATGACATTTTGCCGAGGAATGGTAACTAGCGCAAGGACATCAAAACGGTACTGATCTTGACTTGTTAAACCACGAACACGGAATTTGTCCTAGTTAACCCTTTTTTTTTTTTTTTTTTTTTGACGGGGGATATGCATTTACGCACTACCCTTATCTATTGTATTTAGGGGATAAAAATCCCCAAATACAATAGATAAGGGGGCACGGAGTGACGAGCTCCGTGCCAGTGTGGGACTCACCCGGGCGAGAATCGCCCGGAAATACCCACTAAAACCCCCCGGGGCCGTCCGCTGCATTTGGGATGGGGGCGACACGAGGTGGCTTTCGCAGGCACCGCGTCGCCCCCTGCAGCGAACCCACCGGTCCTAGTTAACCCTACGATAAAGTATAAAAAAGAAAAAAGGCCTCCTTGGGTTTAGTTTAAGTAAGTTTGTGTGTGCAGTATGAGTGTGATGTCTAGTGCATGACAATGTATCGTGTATCTATAAGTTTACCCAATTGGGGATCAGAGTACGTCTATTTGATCAGAGCACGTCTATGGGGGGAGGGAGGATCTGCAATATTTTTAATAGTTAGCCAGCGCTCTCTGGCAGCGGGAGCGGTTGATACGTGGGTTTGGGCAGGAGTAATCTTATTGTCATGGTTTAGGAGGAAAGAAGCATTATCTCGTTTTGAATGAAATAAAAACAAACGTAGGTATTGCTTGTTTTATTTGTAAATTGTTATAAATAAGTTTATATCAATGACAGTCCAAAACGGTCACTTTTGTTGGTTAGTTGTCATAATGTACGCACAAGGAATTCTTAGTAATGTCTAGGACGAATAAGTATAAAAATAAATATTAAGAACAGGATTAGGCTAGATTTGTAAAGTAACAAAGATTGGATCAGAAAGAATAAAGCAAAAGTCACGTAGCTTGTAAGAGAAATGTCTGTGTTCGAGTAACTACTTTCTTTGATATTATTCACAGAATAATTTAAAAAACCAAACACATAGATTAACCTGTAATATGTGAAATAACAAAATACAAAGATTTTATAACAGCAAAATAAACGCCTTATAGCAATATCCATTCTATTGAACTTACAAATCCGATTTAAAAAAAAATCTAAATTACAACCAGGGGTAGACAGATGAATTTATTACATTTATTAAAATTGTTCAAGCAGAAATTTTAAATGATGTGAACACTGAAATTAACTTAAAAAGCAGATTTTATTTTAGAAGTTACTTTGTTTTTATAATTTATATTTCTAATGGGATTTAATGAAATGTAAGCCAAAAAAAATTAGTACGAACAATAAAAGTAATAAAATTTTTACTGCACTTGCGTGTGTCCATAATTGGTATGGAGGGAGTTCAACGTCCTATCTTAAAATCTAAATAGTCACGGGCAGTGCAAATTTAGAAGAGTTTCCTCTCGGTGAGTGATTCGGATGTGGAATAAACTCCTTGCTGTGGGTTTTTCAGTGAAGTACACTATAGGGAACTTGGAAAGGGGGCGTGAAATATTTTTTTTTAAGAATCAGGAACACACATGTCGTCTTTGTCCATAGGCTAAGATGGTTGCTTTTTCGTAGTATAAAAATATTGTATTTAGTAGAGTTATAAATATATTCTTGAATGAAAACTATCCATTCTTAACAAAAAATATATGTATGAATTTAAAAAAAAAATATTATTTATGTACATTTACACACGAAAGCGAAATAATACCGGAGTAATAAATTTTGTTACATCTTCACACCGAATGAGATTGCTAAAGAGAGACGAGCGAGACGTGTTCAGCTTAAATAAAATAAAATATTGTATTTATACATTTAATTTGGCCTCCATTGTACTGTTACTCACTGCGTTATTTGTGTTCGAAAGTGCCTTTACCTCTCTGCACTTTATTAACATGGAGATTAAATTTTTTGCTAGTGGCGAAAAATAATTAAATGTAATCCCTTTATTTATCCCATTTTTAAATGTTTTTATGTACAGACGGGGTTTTCGCGTCGGATTGGTTTTCGACTACCATACACATAGATGGCGAAAGACCTGTCATAACGCGACATTTTAGCGAGTCACATTTTAGCATCACCAATATCTAGAGATACCTAGTAAGTACCGTGGTATGGTAGACCCGTATGATTTTTTTTACACTTTATAGGACCAGTGCTTTGACCACAATCGCACCTGATATTAAGTGACGATGGTAAATACATTACCTAAGCCTGGAGATACTAGTTCTCAAGTGATATTGGCGGAACACACCTATAGGTATTTTATAACTTTGGGATGGCAGATATTCAGGGAGGCATTTTAAAATGCTCTACAACGATGCTGTGGTTTCCTAACGATGTTTTACTTAAATAATAGCCATAGAGTAATAACTCTAAGAGTGATAGTTTTATACAAAAACTCCTTAAACAATGAGGCCGAATAAACATGTGTGTGTGCGTGTGTAAGTGATACGGAATTACATAATCACCGGCACAAAACAAAAAGCGTACGTGGCCTTTTAAGACTGACTTGAAATGGCTTCACTCAGCTTGTGACTACTGCATTTGTGAGTGTTTTTAATTCTATGGTAATAGGTAAATTTAATCTAATCACAAAGGTTAGTTTCCTTATCCCGTATAAAAATCCATAAATGTTTTTAATTAATGCCGGCAACGCACCTGCGATTCCTCTGGTGTTGTGGGTGTCAATGGCCGGCGTCCACCTTTAGCTACCTTTGCAGGTTTTGTACTTTAATTCCCCGAGTGACTGTTGGATAGGGGTTTGACATAAATAACTAATCGCCAGTAAAAGGGTCAACATGTCAAAGTTGAGACCAGAAGTTGTTGAAGACAATATTATATAAGTCCCTTTCAACTAAATGTCACGCGGAGTGTGAGAGGGGAGGGACGCAAACACGTTGGACACAATGTTCCATTCTTGTTAGGGAGACCTTCGAACCTTAAGTCTCATAATACTGCATTCCTTTGTGGCCATTAAATAAGTGATTTTATTTATATTTTAATACTAAATAAGTTTATCGTTTTTGATCATAAACTCACCAGATATTAAGGGACGATATAGAATAAGATCAAGCTTAAAGCATCGAGCCTAAAAGTACCTCGTACTTGCTGATATGACAGAATACACTTATAAACTCTGGTTGCAAAGAAACGGGCACAGTAAGCGTTATTATTCTTTTGTTACTTTTAAAAATTTAAATTTGGAACGTCAGGAATCATGTCAGGATGTTTCAAATTACTTGCCAATACATCGTTATAATATTGTTTATTGAATCAAAGAAAAAAAACTAATGTGGCCGTGTTTTAGGTTAAAGAAGGGTGTAGATGGTTTCCCACAGTTTTTCGAGCTTGATGATGGTAGCCAGTCAGCTGGGCTCCATGGATCAGGATCATCATGGACTTAGTATTAAATTCGATTTATATATTTTTTATATTTCATATTAACTATACTTTTGTTTTGAAAGGTTAATCTTAATGCTTTCACTGTGCTCTATAAAGCGGC
This sequence comes from Samia ricini, assembly GCA_014132275.2. Lineage (NCBI taxonomy): Eukaryota > Metazoa > Arthropoda > Insecta > Lepidoptera > Saturniidae > Samia > Samia ricini. The sequence continues at coordinate 3,015,271 of AP028170.1, forward strand.
ATACTGGCTATAATGGTTTGGGATGTTGCCGGCTTGTGATTTTAGCGAATTGTTCAAAATTAAAACCTACTGGTTTTAAAAAAAAACGTGACAGATTTGGTTTATCATGCTGGTATGATCATAAAACTATTAGAAGCCTTTAAGCTGCCTCCAAAATATGCAATATTATTATTTCAATAATAATTATTATTATAAATGTAATAATTGGAAAATTATTTTAATTTGCTTAACAATCACTATTAAACGTTTGGACATATTTTTAATAACATTTTACATTGGTGAGGATTATCTAGTAATATTTTTGTTACTTATTATTTTTAAACTTCAAATAAATACCACCGAAGTCTGTGGATTATTTCTTAATTTTTATAACGGGGTCTAAATCGTATACGTGCTTATAATGTCTTACATCTCACAGGACTCTGCTTCTTGTTGTCTTAAAATCCTTACTCCTTGAACATGATAGTTAAAAATCCGCTTACAATTATTTGAAGGTCGTAGAATTAAATTGTTTAATATTTTATTAATGAACATAGCTTCCGCGTAACGCATTGCGTATACTTCAAACCATAGTAATGGGTAAGCAGACGCACAATACGCTAACTTCATGGATGAACACGACCGGGTTTGAATCCATCCGAACTCCTTTAATGTGTCAGTACCGACCTTGATTAATTTTGTTCCCGCATCTGTTTCGGGCGTTGTAACATCTATCCAAGGAGGTTTGTAATCCGTGTCTCCTCACACTTGGAAATCGAATTCATATCACTTTCAGATTTTACTGCTTTAAACCATATATTTCAAAATGTGTATTGTAATTAGCTTTAATTATGAATTTATATTAAATATAATAGAGTAAATGGTAACAGCTTTATTTTTCTTGTGCTTTATTTTAATACAAGCTGTGCTGGCGGCTTCACCCGCTTGGAATACATACAATAACCTAAGTTCTTCCCCTGGATGCATTATATGTCATTACCAGATTTAATCAAATTCGGTTCGGGAGTTTTTGCGTGATTGACGGAGAAATTAAAATACAGACATTTTTTTCTAACCTTTTATTATAACTAGATTATATAGATTTACTTAGGAATTTTCGTGGGTTTTGTTCACTTTTCTTCTCCTTCTAACGGCTCGACAGGTTTTGGTGATTTTTCTCGAGATGATACTTTCTAATTAATGTTGAATATAAAAAAATTTGCGTAAAATAATTTAAATGCATTATTTTCACGTTATAAAATAAAATTGTTCTAACTTCTAAAAATATACGTTTTTTGACATCATATTAAGGGGATTAGGAGAGAGATGAAACGATGACGGCGCAGTGGGTAGTGGGGCCGGATTCCGCGTCTGTCGACACGGGTTCGATCACACCTATCCAGCTCTAAAATCAGCCTGAGTTTTCGATGAAGGAAAACATCGTGAGGAAACCATTGCATGCTGGTAGGGCATTTACTAATGATGCCCGCCTGGGTAGCTACCACCCTCAAGTTTGAAATCCTGTCGCCAAATACCAATAGGTGTGTTCCGGCCGCATCACTTGAGAACCAGTACCTTTAACTTTGGTGTGTTTACCATCCTGGAATACATAGTCATTTAACGTCATGTGAGATTGCGGTTAAAGCACTGACCCTATACCGTGTAAAAAAAAATAAAAGTATTGTCTAAAATAGTCAAAAAAAATTAAGATGGAGTCTCTAGAAAACAATCATATCCTCAAATTAAGGTTGAAAACTGTGTGATAGATGATTAGAGATGATGAGAGTACCTAGGCTTAGTGTGTTTACCATCCTGGACCACATTGTCACTTAACATCAGGTGAGATTGTGGTCAAAACACCGAGCCTATATCGTGTAAAAAAATAATCAGTTTTGAGAAGTATTTTACGCTTTTTTTTCTTTTTTGGTTAAAGATCCCTTCAACAAAATCCGTGCTCGTGTAACAGTCTAACATTCTAATAACGAGTATGAACTCTGGGGATGTATAAAGCGGTAGGATTCTTTTAAATCTGACCCAATTTGTATACAGTATATATACTATACAAATGAAATGATTTTCCGAGCGATCGGCGGGCGCTGATCAAAGTCACAGCCCACCGTACTAAACAAAGCAGGTATTCCCTTAGGAGCGTTATGTATGAGGGATAGCTTAGAAGGATTCCCTTTATACCTACTAAAGTTTGATGCGCGACTTTCAGTTGTAAATAATAGAGTAGGTATTTTTGGTTTATTATTTTGTAACTTAATGAAATATTTTTAATATCTCATTTAAAAAAAAATCAGTCTCAATATCAATTTTTTTAGCACCATATATAAATAAAGACAATCTAATTTATTGTTAGGATCTAGCTTTTCGAATAGACACTTAGATTGAAAATTTAACGATAAATTACGTTTTAAATATTCTTTTTGTTAATTTTTTTTTACAACGTTATATGCTCAGTGCTTTGACCACAATCTCATCTGGTATTAAGTGACGATGTGGTCCAGGATAATAAACACACTAACCCAAACTAACAGGTACTAGTTCTCAAGAGATGCGGCCGGAACACACCTATTGGTATTTGGCGACAGGATTTCAAACTTGAGGGTGGTAGCTACCCAGGCGGGCATTATTAGAAAACACCGACCACCTTGCTATGGTTTCTTTAACCGAAAGTTCAGGCTGATTTTAGAGTTGGAGAGGTCCTTTGACGAGGAATCCGGCCGCACTACCTACTACGTCATCATCGCTAAAAATCCTTAGACGGCGTATGTATTAATTTAAAATGATACACTTTGTTCGTATCAATGAAAAACCGTATTTTTTTATTTATTAAAGTGTTGTGTAATAATTCCTAAATTCAATGTGGTATACTAAGTACAGAGATAACTGTAAACAGTGCATCAAGAACAAGTGACAAAAAAAAATCATTCAAACATAACCCAACATTTAGTATCCGGTTGGTATTATTAGTAGGTAGTAGGTTGATATTATTTAAGATGGCGGCAAGATCTCCTTATATAATAAAATAAAAAAAAACCTTAAAAATTTAAAAAAAATATAATTTCAACTTTCACACTTATCATACACTTATCACAAAATCCCATCTTCATACTTAATTGTAAAAAAAACTGTTTGATGATAAATGAATATTAGAATGTATTATAATGTTACGTTATATTCACTTGTCAGATATATTCTCAGTTCATAAATCTTAACGATAATTATTTTCGTACCAAAGTCGAGACCTAAAGAGGCTCTGTAGACTAAGTAAATTCTGGCGTTTCGTAAGCTGAATATTATATGAAACTATCATACGCCTTTATCTATTACGAGAGCGATAATATAAGACGGATAAATTGAAAATTTAATATTCCTGTTTTAAGGCTTACATTTACGTGAAATTATTATTTGTAACTAGGTGTCCGGGCTTAGCTCGGTGTTTTAAGGACGTGTAATTATTCAAGTTTTTAATACGCTCCAATTTATCTGTCTTGTCAAATTCAAATTAAAAATACTTTATTCAATTTAGACCCTGATACGGTGCGTATTAACGTTAAAATAAGCTCCAAAACAAGCCAGCCATCGTGAAGAGTCGACAAAAAAATAAAAAATGTAATGTAACATTCTAATTTATGATGTTATTTATTGACATCTGTTGTTGCCTAGCAACTGTCGGCCATTTGCAAAAATATAACAGTGTGGGTCAAGCATAAGCAAGTATCCAGATAATCTTAGAAATTAGAGCTTTAATTATATGGATTTTTTTATCTCGATCGGTGCTGTACCGAGAAATCAATTACATACATACAAGAATTGCTCGATTAATAGTATAACATTGATTTAATAGAAGTAGCGAAAACTTTGAATCGCTATAAAAAAAAAAAACACTGCGCGCACGGATGCGTGTGAGATTTGCTACAGTTAAAGTTTATTTGTAAAAGGAATGCAGATAGTTAACATTTTTAGAAATTGATTATATTAATTAAAAAAAAAAACATTACATTACCATGCGATTGACACAAACACATATCTTCTAATATCCCTTACGATTACCAATGCATTTTTAATTACGTGTCATTGTCAGATTTGACATTTATTTATCACGTGAGTACCAATGAGTGTCGGTAAAATTTTGAATGATATGTATTATGTCAAAGTTTTTTTAGATTTTACTGACAATTATACATTAGATATTATTAAATTTAACTGACTGATTACTGTAATATAATAAAAATAGATACATTTATTAAGCAAAGAGAAAATAAATAGAACCATTTCGAAATCAGAGGATAAAAATATCTTCCTTATATTCAGATTGTGAAAGATCTTTCAATAATGTAATTAATTAATGTTTTTGTATTTGTTTTTATATTATGTAAGTTGCAATAAAGATTCGTAGTTGAACGTAAGAAAAAGGCTGTATATTTTTATTTTGATCCATAGCATCTCCCGTAGGCTCAATCTGTTCAGAGGACGAGGGTACGCTGATGGGGGTCCGTGAATGTTAACATAACAAATTGGGTAACTTATATGTTGACCGTAAATATTCATGATTTTTGCCTTGCATACGACCAACGTATGTACATACGTAGTGCGCCTTAGACAAATTATTTTCGCCCCTGGGAAAAAAATCGACATTCTTTATAGTTGAGAATAAATTGTATATAAATAAATAACTTCATAGTTTTTGTAATGAATATCAAAAAGCCCGATTATAGGTTAGCAAATACAGATTACCGAAAAAAGAAATTATAATAAAATTTTAATGCATTTCATTGAAAATTATTATTTCATGTCAGAAATATTAACAAACAAACTATATTTTTAACTAGCTCACGCATCATATTTTCTTCACTGCGTAATATAGGTAGGTTTTAAATAGATATTGGAAAATAATATTTTGAAGTTCACTATTTTTTAGTCCTAAATTATTTTTGGTACTAACAGAAAGAATTTTTTCTCACAAATTCAAACACTCAACATATAACTAACATACCAGTAAAACTGTTCAATGAATTTTATCCACAATTTAATGATTTTGAATTTTTTTTAACTATGAACCCTAATTATTTTCGATGTCACGCGGAGTAACTTTAGCTATCTGACAGAAAAAATCACGTCAAAATTAGTCCATCTGTTCTGGATATTAGCCCGAGCAATAACACAGAAAGACATACACTTTAAAAATTGTATTGAGTAAAATGTAGTTATTTCGATTTTACTAACAGATACTTCAATTTTATTTATTTGTATTGATAAGTTTAGGTTTCGTAAGTAATACTTCTTTGTGTATTTTACTATGAAATGTCTCTTAGTTTGAAATGAGACATAATAATTAAGAAATAAAATTGTAAACAAAAAAACAAGCGTCAAAAACATTTACATTGAACCGGCTATAGAAAACAAGTGAGATATGTTAAATGAACGTTTATAATGCGAATTCACTAATGAAAGTTTTAAATCGAGAACAAAAAATAATCCACGACCTCGTTACAGTGATCACAAATTTTATTTTACTGCTTTAAAACCTTAAATTTAATATCTAAAGTACTTAAGAATATATTAATAAGGTGTATTCTCGTTTGATAAATTAGTTTGGGCACGTCACTACCGTGGTCTGTTTTGAACTAAGAACTTTTTTCGGGAGTTTCTTTTTGTATTAAATCCGGCCAAAACAATGGTCTGGGAATTTCATAAAAAGGTCCGTGAGCGTCAATAACAACTCCGGACAATGGAGTGCGATTCGAACAATTAATCTTAGCGGGGGAAATCGAAGTCTGCTGCTGCATTTTTGTGGTAGCGAGAGATGTTTTTAGTTTGTTTTTTTTTTTATTCACATATTTACTACACAGTTTATCTTGACTTATAAATGCTTACTACGTCAATATAAAATGTTTACATCCTAGTATTGAATACATTATAGAATAATTAATAATGCTTTTGGTGGTATAATGCTATTGAAACCTAAGAAAATGACATATTCAGACACAGTTTTGAGAACTAAAAAGAAAAAGAAACACCTTTATTATGTTCATTATTGATCTTCTTCTTCTTCTTAGTTAATGGCAATCTGTGTGTACACATAATTTGTGCCAATGTCATGTTGGTAAGATTTTCAATCTTGTATCAGCGTTACCAAGCTCCGACTGGACGCTGGCCTATCCTGCTCGAACATTCCATGGAGCTTTGTCGGCACCTCAGAATGTATGCTACGCGTTGTCTTCTATAATAAACTTAACTTGAACACAATAACTAAACTATTTCACACATAACGCCACCAAGATTACATGATATAGAGTCAAGTACATAAATTTAATGAATTAAAGAAAACAATTGCTACATGTCAGACTGAGATCCCGCCAAAAAACTCGTTCATTATTGTTTTTTGGTTTCCATTTATTCCTTTTAAAGGAAAAGGCAAAGGTACTAGATCATGTAGACTAAGTATTAACACTCCGTGTCATTATCGCGCGTTACACGCTCTGAGCGAATGAAAGCAAGACCGAAAAAAAGTGTAATAAGACTTATTTCGACACTATAATAGAATGTGTTTTCCAATACACTTCACTATAATTAAACTATACCACCTAAAATGCCACCAAAATAACATATTATGTAGTCAAATACTGACAAAGAGTAGTCTTTGACAAACTAAAATCGCACCAAGCACTCCCCTGTGTTCATTAAATATTATTCCAGGTAGATAGAGAACATACACAGATTAGATAACACAAATATTATAGATAGCATAAATAAAATTTATAATGTGATTTCATGAGGAATAACGATAGACTGGTATTGTACTTTAAACATGATTAATTTTCTTGCCTGTATATACACACAATATGGCTGTTTAATATTTATAACCTATAATTTTATTACAATCGTTCTGACTACAATATTTTGAGCGGTTTAGTGAACGTCAGTGTTGCAGGGTGAAGTATCGCTAGTTTTCTGTAACTGACATGTAACAAACTCTGCATAACTGGCGCAGGCTGAATTCAGAACACGAGATGAATATTTGCGTTAAACGGAATTTAACTTTGTCTCTATATTTAGTTTGCTCTATTATATTTGCTTCCATTTTTTGTTCAAACAAGGTATCTGTGTGGCGCAACTAACTTGTAAAAAAGTGAAGCTTGAACATGTATGAACTTGTACTGGAAATAATGATATGATGATGATATATGAATGTGATATATGATATGAAAAAAATATTATGCAGTGTAAATTCTCTACCCGATGCGACTTATCTTCAACAGGATCTTGAGAGATTCCAAAATTACTGCAATGACAACAGACTTGAGATAAACGTATCTAAATGTTACGTTTGCTCTTTTACTAGAAAACCTTACCCTATTGTATTTAATTATAAATTAAACGATATACTATTAACAAGGGTTACCTCCATAAGAGACCTAGGTGTTACTTTTGACTCTAAGCTTATTTTTGATATACACATCGATAACATTATTAACAAAGCTAGTAAAACACTGGGTTTCATTTTTCGCCTTTCCTCGAATTTTAAAAATAATTAAAACTTTGAAAATACATTACTGTGCGTTTGTTCGCAGCCACCTTGAATATACATCACAAGTATGGAATCCGAATTACAATATATATATATATAGATAAGATCGAAGTTACAATATATATATATATATAGATAAGATCGAAGGTATTCAAAAAAATTTTACGTCACCTACAGTACAAAAGTAACCGTTATTTTTCTTCTTATCTTGAACGCTGTAGATTTTTTCATTTCCTCCCACTATACGAACGCAGGCGAATGGCAGATCTATCCTTTCTTTTAAATACAACAAGTGGAGTCGTGGACTGTTCTGAATTACTGAGTAGTATTTATTTGCGAACTTCTACTGCTAACCTCAGAAATCCACAGCTCCTCTACGTGCCATCTGTAAACGCTACTTACCGACGCAATAGCTATATTTTAAGAGTATGTAGCCAATTCAATGCACTCGATCAAAGTTATGATATATTTAATATTACTTCTTCTTTACTTAAGCATAGAATTAAATCATCATTCTTCCTGTAATCTATCCGTTACACGCTTTATTAATCAACCGACTTTAATTTTCTTACTATAGTTTGTATTGTACTCGTGAAAACTTTTAAATGGCCTTCAGTATTATTCATTGTATTTACTCTAGTGTTTAGCTGTAAGTTTTACTGTAAGAAATAAAAAATAAAATAAAATAATAATAATGGCGGTTATCGCTGTCTTGCTTTATTAATACCTATTCGACTCTATCGCACGAATTGACACAGCCGCCATACTTGTTTGTTTTGTTGCTATACGGTTCGAGTACATGTTTCAATTTTGTTCACCTTTTTGTATGGAAGTCTATTAGTCTGACGAACCTTTAAAATGTCATCTTGCTTGGATTCAAAAATACGAATACGGAACAAGTGTCGATAATAGGAGTGTTAAAATTATATTCAGTCTCAGTGCCGATAAAAACTTCACGCAGAGCTCTGCAATTCGGTTGTGGCTTCAATAAAAAAATAGTTAACGGTAACACGATGTTCCTTAACAGCTGATTTTTTGAACAAGACATAGTGAAGTGTGTGTAGATCGCTTATTGGCGGGAAGAAGCAGGATGAAGGTTACGTATCAAAGTAGATGGATAGAGTTTTATGCCAAAGATTGCATAATTTATTTTTTGGTGTACATCTTAAAATGGCTGAAATGCCTTTTTGCGTCAAGCACGCGATCGATTTATTTTTGAATTTCGTCGTGTATTTTAATTTCATTTGTTTATTAATATTCTAGTAATAGTAGCATGTGGGTAAAATAGTAATGAATATGAATGTGGAAGGATGGAAAAGTAGAGGAAGGCCAAAGAAAGTGTGGATGGAGTGTGTAAGAAATGATATGGAAGAAAAAGGAGTGAATGAAGAGATGACGGCTGATAGGGACGTACGGAAGAAGAAAACATACTGCGCCGACACCAAGTGAGTTGGGAAAAGGCAGGAGAATTATGATGATTAATATTCTAGTACAGCTTCAGAAAGAATTGATAGCTAAGAATTATTTTCGAACGGTATTAGCAAAGTAAAAACAATTATACAATTTACTATGAATTTTCACAAAGTAACGCCTATCAATCAGTAAGTAATTTCAAGGCATATTGATTGTAAATGCACTTGAGCGCACACAATAAGTAAAAAAAACCATTTTATTCCAACACTAACTCTAAAAAGCTCTTCGTTGGTACTTTACATACACACGTAACTATATGAATATACGTATGTAAATGGATAATGTATTATGATAAATTTATGAGACAGTAAATGAGAAAATGTAATTAACGTTGGTACCCGCAAACAGTTCAGCGCAAAATAGGTGTATAATAATTAATTTGGCTGAGTGTATCTATGACGTCACCGGGAACGACATGATTAATTCGGCCCCTGATTGATACTCATATTATGATAACTACAATGTGGGAGAGAATATTTTTAAGTATAAATTCTTGAAAGCGAATTTAAAAAAATGTTGTAGAAACTAGAGTTTCTTATTTAAGAAGCCATAGATTAAAAAACTATAAAAAAAAAATATATAACATTTCATAAATTATTAATTACTTTGATAAAAAGTATGAGATGTTCGACATCAAATGTCTAAACAAATAAATCATTTGTTTCTAGTATTTATTATTTATATGCAGTATAAATCACTTAACCTCTTTTTTTTACAATCGAATTGATTATTTAATAATCTCTCTCTATTTAAATAAATGATTTTTATTAAAGCGTGTTTTTATTTTATTTTTTAAACTAAAATGCACTATCATATTGGTTAATGCCAAAACAGCATCAGAAGTCCTTACATTAATTCGATTGAAGACTGGATGCGAATGACAATGCTTGGTGCAAATTTTACTTAATAATAATCGCTATTTCTGAAGATTCTGGTCAAAACAATAGGTTCAACTTATCAAATTATTGTGTCGTCCTCGTTCCTTAATGTGTCGAGTACCCGTAAAAATAAGACAATAGGAAAACAAGGGAAAGCTGGCGTAAACGCCAGGTAAGTGCTCAAGGGGTTAATAAGTGTTCGAAATTTGAATTTTATCTGACGTTTTGAAGTGTGTGAAAATCACATTCGAAGATTCTGTTAAAATATGTCACTGAGTTTAAAGTAACTATCCATCGTATTCGCTTGGAAATAACATTACTTAAGTCCACTGTTACCAAAGCTAATTGGACCGAATAACGAACAAACACAAACAAATGGTAGAACTAATGATTTAATTCCATTTATTAATTAATATTTCCTTCATAATACGCATAACTGTATTTTAGTTTTGAAATGTAATTTTTAATGGAATAAATTTAAAATTATATTACTTTACAACAGTATTTGTTTAGCTAATAAATTATAAATTGAGTTTACCCTCGGGCCCTTTTGATAGCGATAAAATATGTGTACTGAATTTAGTTATCGCGTAACAATTATATGGAAAATATACTAGCGACTAAATGCATAAATTTAATACATTTATTAGTGTTTACTGTATATGTAAAGAAAATAAACTATATTGTATTTGAATATGAACTCATGAATTCATGGATGTTTAACATAAATTGGTCCGGAGAATATATGGAATGTACTGGAATGAGCATCATTTACCTATGCAAAGTATTTAACATTACTTTCATATGCAATAATGTTAATTATACCATCACCGTCATGATTTGATGATAGTTTTTATCATCTCACTTCGGGACATAAACCTTCTTCCTTTTACGTCATTTTTTCCTGGTTTGTGCCAGTTTTATTCAGGCGTTGTTGACAATATTTATAACGATATCACCCCATCTTACCACCGATCTATATACTAACTCTTTTTCAGACACCAGTGATAATACTGTATCTGGAATTTATTACACCTTTCATTACCACATCTGAAGTGTCATGCCAACCACCTTTTAGTTCTATGTTATGGATTTAGTTGCCGATGCCGCGATGTAATCTTGGAAAGAACGTATTTAGATGTCACAAAGAAGAATGTGCATTTGAGATATACAATAAGTTGGAGCTATGCGTGAGTCGTATGAAGAATTGTTAAACTTCAGTGGCAGTGGGGTGGGCACATTGCTCGCAGAACCGATGCCCGATGGGGCCAACGGGTTCTCGAATGGCTACCACGCACCGGAAGACGTAGCGTGAGTAGGCCTCCCACAAGGAGGACCGATGATCTTGTGAAGGTCGCGGAAATCCGCTGGATGCGAGTGGCGCAAGACCGGTCATCGTGGAGATCTTTGAGGGAGACCTATGTCCAGCTGTGGATATCTTTCGGTTCAATGGTTGGATGGATGGAGCTTTTAGTAAGCAACATGGATTGTACAGCACGGTCTTTTACGAGTATTTAGTCCTAAAATGCCTTATATAACCTTCATTGTCACATTGTTCATTAAGATCATAGAAATCAGTAAGCGTTTTGATATGTAACTTTCTATTTTTTTTTTCGACTTTTAGTAGAACTATGAAAGGAATCGTAATATCTGATCGTAGGTAGGCTTATTAAATACTAGGTTATGTTAAAATATATTAAAGCGATAATGGCTCAGTTGGTAGTGTAGCCCGATTCTACGTCGATGAACATAGGTTCGAACTCACCAATTCAATTCTACAGTGAGCCTGAGCTTTCGGTGAAGGAAAACATTGCGAGGAAACCGTAGCATTTTAATATAATGCCCGCCTGATCAGTTACCACCTTCAAATTTGAAAAACTGTCGCCAAGCATCAGTAGGTGTATTCTGCTAATATTTAGGCTTCAGTGTGCTTATCATCCTGGACGTCATAAATTAACATTATGTGAGATTGGATTCAAAACACTGAGTTTGTACATAAAATAAATGAAGATTATACTTTTTTAAGGGATCTCAATAAGTTTAATTACAATTTAATAACATACTCTTTTAAGTTTTGCATATAATGCTTAAATGTTGCAATTTTGTAAAGTCTCACATAATTCTTATTAAACTTTTTTGTAATATTTTTCATAACCGCTATAACTTGGCCGAACCTTTTCGCCATGAATGAGCCGTGCTATAAATTAACCTAAATCAGGTTTTGTTCATTAACGAACTATCAATTGTGTATCACATTTAATTACTTTAATTAATAATTCGACAAACCAAACAATAAGTAAGACTGCTCTTGTTAACTTTAATTAACGTTTCACTAAATTTTAAAACGCTTTTACAATTAATTGAAACACAATACAGTTATTCATTAGAAAATGTATTAATCGTAATTCTCTTTCGTATCTGTGTGGATTTGTAGAAGACGGATAATTGGAATTTAATTCAGTTTATCTCAATCCTTATTCTTACATATCTTAGAAGGTAAAGACTTTCTGTTTGTTTTAGAAGTTGGCTTTTAACTAAATAACTATCGATTAGTTTTGGATTATTGTTTTTTTATGATAAATGAATATTCTGTTTAAGTTTTAATATAATTTACTCGTATTGTATTAATGTATAATATTGTATGGATAGTATGTAAAAATGATTATGAGAACGTGTACCTCTATAATAATGCAAAGAGAAAACAATTCGAGATATTTACGGTATTATTACAAAAACAAAATAAACTAGCGTTAAACACGCCTTTTACTATGAAGTGTCTAAAATTTAATACTGTATGTAATATAATTTCTAAACCACCTTAAAGCACTCTTTTGTAGTTTTAAACATAACTTTTTTTTAAACATGTGTTCAACGGGATTTTATCTTTTTTGTTCTAACGTTGTCTTTTTTCTTCTATATTTTTGAACCGACTCGATTTTCTTTTGTTTAGAAGCCTATGTAAACGAGCTATGATTGTTAGAAATAAAAAAATCCTACAAACTTTCAATAATGATTATGGTCCAGTTTAGACTACTAAGTGAACTTCCATGGAAGGGAGAGGGGTGGTATAAGTGTTGCTCACTAAAACTGATAATAGAGAGGTGAGTTAGAATATTCTCATAAAATATTTTACTTTAAACATTAGATTTAATAGATAGACTTCTTTTTTTTTATTTGACTAACGCTGTTGTCCAGAAAGGCCTTAACAGCTTTATCGGTCTTTGAAGCGAGCGCCTAGAAATAGAAGCCAGCGCAAAGTCACCAAAATTGTACGAACTTCGGCTTGAGCCGTGATACGAAATCTGCGGAATTTGTCCACGCTAACCTAACGGTTAGTAAACTTGTAAAATAAAAAAGGTCCCTTGCAGAACCTACGTACCTTGCGTGTAATGTGCAAAATAGATTTCTATCTTACCTTGTCTCTTGTTATTTGGATTCATGTTAAGCCATCTACTTATTTTTATATCGTCTTCCCATATTTTTACCTTACTACCCTCAGCTTCTCTTATTTCCTTTAAAGTATCGTTATATTATGAATTTAGTCCATTCCTCTTTTTTACCTCTTAGCATGTATCAGTCCTGTCCACCTCTATTTTAATTGTAGCGGGCAAATATATTGTAACAATACATATAATCTAATACAAGGTTAAGTAACACAGGCTTTTATTTTTTAATTTGGATAAAATGTGCACCATTGGACAATACTACTAATAGTTATTGAAAAAGTTGAACAAAAGCTAACCGTTTCCGTAGTTTTCATTGACAACATAAAAACACGCCCATAACTACTAGACAAACAAACAAAAAATAGATAATTGGGTGTCAAACAGAGGAGGGAAAGGTACTGAATTGTATTATCTCTGCCTATGTATATATAAATATTAGAATGATTCGATTAACGTAATTTGTTATCTGATAGTGAAGCTGAGGGTTATACTTAGTTAATTACAGGGTGGATCATTAAGTGAACGATAGTGATGTCTGGAATTACCCAACATCACTGTGCTTCCGCTAACATTATTAAGACTATGATTTGTATAGTTTTTTATATGAAAAAAAAATATTATATTTATTAAAAAAAAAGAACCAGATCGAGTTTCTTGCCGGCTCTTCTCGACTGGGTTGTTTTCCGAACCGGTGGTAGTGTTTTAGACGTTCATAAGCGCCTTCTTAGGGCCTAAATTGAATAAAGATATTTTTGATTTTGATTTTTTTATTTAATTAATATGATTTGTTATTAATACTAAATACTCTTACTTAAATGCTCTTGATAAACATTTCCTGTGGAAGTAATTTCATGATTTTATCTGTTTATCTTATTATATAGGAAACAATCCATTAAACGTATGTTGAATGAAATTTTTCGAAAATAAAAGATGTTTTTTATTACTTTTTATAGTTAGATAATTCGATTACCCATCAAAATAAAATCTTATCTAGCAAGATATCGCATCAATGATAAAATTGTCACAAATGAAAACTAACTGTCTAGGTTTCTAGTTGCATATGTATATAATAAAATAGTTTAGAATTCAAATTGAAAGTAAAAATACTTGGAAAATGTATATGCATAAAGAGACATGAGATTCTGTATATACTATGAAGGTGTATGTGTTCAACCATTAGCCACCCTGGCGGTGTCCCAAGACTTGTGTCCATCCCCAACTGGGGAGGCTTTTACAGCCGTTGCCAGCGTGATACAGTGATACTGGAAGCACTCTAGCATTACACGCATCACACTCCATACATACCCTGCACATCACCCGCAGGCAGGCAGGTTCTGTAAGGAAAAATGCATTTCCCCCCTTAAATGCATTTCCCCCCGAAATGCATTTCCCCCGAAATGCATTTCCCCCCGTCGTAAGGAAGGTACGGAGTTCGTCCCTCCGTGCCCCCTTACCTATTGCATTGGGGGAATCCGGTCTCACTAAAAAAAAAAAAAAAACACTTGTTACTCCTACACCAGACATACACATACACGCACATACACAATACATACACTCACTCATATACACATACGCATACTAATATGCACACACTATCTCACTCACTCATCTAATTTGCAAATTATAACTTTATGTTATTTTATGTTGAATGATATTTAAGTGTACCTTTATATTGTGCTATGATATCCGCGATACGGTTTGTGACCAGTGCAGATACCCACATTAGTGTTTTCTGTACATGTAACCTTTGTTCAATCAAGTTTATTATTATTATTTATTATTATTATTATTTCCACCTCGAAAAAAAAAGGTTCTGTAATGAACCTTATTTTTTTAAATTACAAATGTAGAGACCTAGCTAAGATTAGATAGCAAATTCTGCGCAGTTTTTCAATCAAGTAACGGCCAAACCAAGGTTCGTATCTCTTTGGTGCCTATATGCTAGTTATCCTTTTCGTCTAAATACCTTATACGCTCACTCCAAAGTAAAATGAAGCTGTTAATACTTCCGGTCAACAGTCAGTAAAAAAAAAAATTCAATCCGTAAATAAACTCCTAGTCTTGAGTGCCATTATAATCGAAGCCGCTAACACGGTTCTATGTGTTTAGTAATAGAGTATTATTAGCAGGGAGATCAGCTAATCAGACAGACAATTAAAAATGCTCTGCCACCATGCACTAGAAAACACAAGCTCAATCTAGCTTTTCTGTTCGGGTTAAGTTCAAAAACAACCATACTTAGGACAAAACAAAGTTGGGGTAACAAATGGTTAGTGTAAATACGTAAACCTTTACATATATATGTACATATGAATCGACATATGTGGTTGTCCTTGTTATACAAATCCCCAATAAACTTTGAATCTCTCTGTATCCAACACTGCCCGGTCGTAGCTATAATGCCCACATGTTTAAAAGCTTGGTACTATTTATAAGAGATCGAGTTTAAAAGGAAATGCGGACGACGGTTATACCATACAATCGTATTCTTCACCTGTTTCATAACAATATGTATAGTGATTGCAAGATTTAATCTCAAAAGGTTATTACAGGCTGGATCATTACGTGAGCGATAGTGATGTCTGGAATTAACCCACATCTCTGTGCTTCCGCTAACATTATTAAGACTATGATTTGTATAGTTTTTTATATGAAAAAAATGATATGTGTTATATTTATTAAAAAAAAAGAACCAGATCGAGTTTCTTGCCGGTCTTCTCGGCCTTCTCTTTCTCGGCTGGGTTGTTTTCCGAACCGGTGGTAGTGTGTTTTACACGTTCATAAGCGCCTTCTTAGGGCCTAAATTGAATAAAGATGATTTTTGATTTTGATTTTGACAAAATAAAATTATTGCATCTGTTTATAATGTCAAAATAACAATTTTTTATTAAATATATAAGAATGTACCTATATACGATACCTAAACCGGAAATTTATGTCTATCTGCTAGACCAATTTTGACGAGACTTTTTATGGCAGATAGCTGAAGTTACTCCGCTTAACTAAGGGCACTTTTGATTTTCGAAAATATTTAGGGATCCGCGTAAAAAAATTAAAACTCATAAACCAATTAATAAAATCCGGTTCAATGCACAGTTTAAAGGGCAAGTGTCTGAATTTATGAGAAATATTTTGTACTTTATCTTAGTGCTAAAATGTTAGGAAATAAATTAGGGTTCCGTATAAAAAAAAATAAAACGCAGTGAAGGACATATTAAGAAACGCGGGCGCAACCGCTGGCACACAGCTAGTTGTAAATATTTTTATGTCATCGATATATCGCTACACCACGGCCATGTCGCTGCGTTGTGATTTTTCCATAAATGAATTTTCTAGAAAGATCTTATTAAAGATTCTATTTTATATTTTATAATGGCTGCTTAAATATTGATTGTATACGAATAGTATGTTTTTGCCATTATTTGTAATACCTGTATACTTACAAAAAAAAATATTTGTCTTTTTGCTTCTTCGTTAATTGCTTGATTTTCTTTCACCCGTCAAGTGTATAATTGTACTGAATGAAACACATACTTATCTATTGAAAGGTGTTATAGCCCCGCATTTTATAATATAGATCGGTTGGTTTGGGTTGGTAGTTTTAGTTTTAGTTTTTTTTTTTGTTTGTTGTCGTAAAATAAATCTAGTGAGGATAGTGGTGCATTTTGTCGTGGCTGCCGGCGGCACCTCGCATACGCTACCCTCAGAGTCTCGTTATAATATTTTTACTCTATCTTAGTATCAATTTTTTTAAGACAATAATTAGGCTTCCGTATAAAAAAAAAAAAAGCAGTGAAGAAGAATATATGCAACACTCGCACAGCCGCGGGCACTCGCCTAGTATTTCATTATTAAAGATTATTTTTTTTTTCATTTCATATATGTAATGTGACCGCCATTATTTCATTAATTATTATTCGAACGATATCAAATAGTGTAGGTGGGTCCGCCTTATAAAATATTGTTTAACTTTCATTGTTTAATTTAACGAAGTTTTAATAGGCCGTTTAGTTAATTTGAATCTATTACCAATAAGAATAAAGTTTAAAATAGATTCATAGTATTAGTGCGTACGTCTGTATAAAACCAGCGTTATAGATCGTAGTTGCGTATAATAATTGAAAATTATCTAACCTCAAACGTTTTTCAATTTTAACTGTGAACCACTGCAACTTCTGAAAAGGTTTCCTCTGTCAAGAAATAATTATTTATATGCGTTTACAGCATTGATTGATTGATATCAGTGCAAAAGCAAACTGCCTTTTCTGTTATTGGGAGGAGAGGTGAATAGGTATACGTATAATATTTAGTCAAATAACATAGAATAGTAAATAAAAAACCACAATGAACTTCTGTTACTTGGACCACACAGTTAAAGCGTTGTTCGCAAAAGTTGCGAACTAACTACGCATTGTCAGCTGCACTTCTCGTCAATACATTGGATATTTTATTTTCAAAATGGAAAATCGTATTATGAAATAAAATTGAGCTAACTACGCAGTGTTTTTGCACTGTATAGGCTCAGTGTTTTGACGACAGTTCACCTTATGGTATGTGGTGATGTGGTACGGTAAATGCAGTAAACTCATTAGTGCTTGGCGACACGTTTTCTAACTGGAAGGTGGTAGCTTACCCAAGTATGATATAATTTCCTCATGATTTTTTCCTTCACCGAAAGGTCAGCATAATAGGTGGATAGGTGCACGGAGGAGAAGGATGGGGGCTTCTTGAATAGCAGTTGCAGATGAGGGGGGGGGGGGGGGAAGCTGGTACCAGGCTGTCCCATCCCTGTGTTGGAAGGTAAAAGAAGTACCATAGTATTGAGGCAAATTCCGCGAAACTTTTAACGCGCGTAGCAGTTTAAGCTGAGGTTTGTACCGTTTTGGTGCCCTTGTGCTTGCTACCGTTTTCAGGCTGAGTATCTTAAGCGTACGCCTCCAAGTCCGGCGAAGCTGTCAAGGCCTTTCTCTCAACAGTGTTTATTGAATTCTTGTTTTGTAAAATGTCTTATAGTAATATTAAACCAGAAATCTTGTGAAATCAAATATGATAACGACTACGTGTTCTAATAAACAAATTACAAAGCACTTGTTAGCGCGTAACATGGTTATTACGTTCGCACAGCGCGTGGAACATGACGTTTACTGACTCTTCTTCGGATTAACTTCATTAGTGAGCTCTCGCCGTTGCTGTAATTCAATGAGGACGTTTCAGCCTTCTTAAATTAGGGACACATAACTGTTTAAAATAACTGACTTACTATGTTAAATATATTTGAAGAATTAATTACAGCTAATGTATAAAGTAAAAGCCAAGACGATTAGATTATTAAAATAACAATACAAATTAAAAAAAAAAAAACAAAAATTAGAAGTGAAATTTTATTAAATATTACTCATATAAAATAGTAGTGTAACAAGTTTTCTATTTCCTAATCAAATATTTCAATACACATCATAAATGCATATATAAGTTTATATTAAAAAAAAATGCCGATAAAACACTAATTGTTATTATTTTTTGAGAATCGTAAAATTTTTCTAAAATATAACTCTCACATAAATATAGACACGATCCTCCCTTTTTTATCTAAATGAAATTTACATGCGGCAACACTGTCGGCTTCCGTCTAGGTATTCAGTATGAAATGGTAGGAATGACATAAAAATGGTTCGGACTAAAATTACCGAGGAATTTTCAACATGCACCTTAGGTACATCGTGGTAGCTTCATTTGAATTCTTTCAGCCGAATATCTAGGCTATATGTCATCAAATTTATCTATAACTTTTGTCTATATAATAATGATAAACGTATAATTATCAAAGTAAAAGATTGTCTAGATATGATACATATAGGCCACGTTTTCTACCATTTGCCGTCAGTATGGAGTTAATTCTAATTTATTAGAGCTTAATGTACACTGACAACGTGGTTCTTCAAAGTTTTTTCAAAAAGATCTTTAAAAAAAAGATGAAGAGGTTTTTAAAGGCTCGGCAACATGCTATTGTACGCATTGTTGTCTCAAGCATTAATACATTATGGTGATTGCTTACCACCAAACGGAGTGTATACAAACAAGTTGCCACCTTTATGGTGTAAAATAACGAAATTTTATTAAACGCACAAAGCATGGATTAAGTTGTAGGCTATAGTTAGTTTATTAATAAAAATAATTATGGTTTAAATATTTATTATGTTACATGATTTTAAACTAAGTTAGGTTTTGATAATTCTGTAAAAGCCATGTTTTAAATAACTTCAAGAATCTTAAATACACTCTGTTTGATATAATTAAACTAATAGTGTTATACCTAACAAGTTGGCCAACTTGCTTCCTATTTTTAGTGTCGCTGTGTAGTGAGCTCTTAGTGTTATATTATACCGTTACTATAGAGTAATAGGACATTCATTTTATTGAGGTCCTGAGCGAATCAGCCCGCAAATTAGGGAGGTTTGTTTTTACTTATTCCGAGGGACATTACGCGAAATTCTAATGTTATTTAAATTAAATCACATAAAAGCGGTACGTATCATTAATTGAATAAGATTATTTCTATTAAGACGATCATTTGGTTTAAATACGAGGGTACTTTAACAGAATAATGAACTCGACTTTCGTTTCATTAAAGGTTAATATTAATAATTTTGACCTTTTTATATCGGTCAAATCGGTCGGGTCAAGATTTAAAGGTGTAAAATTGGGTGTATCTGAGAAAAGGTACTCGTGAAGGTTTCTCTGCTTATTTATTTTCGTGTATAAATAACTGATTAGATTTATGATTAAAATATATCTATCTATATATATATAAATGGAAAATGGTCCTTTGACGCACCATCACCTCAAAACTACTAAAACAAATCGCTGATTTGTTTGTAGATGGTTATTGGCTATTCATTTTTTTTAATTCCATCGACCCTTTTTTTTTTTTATTTACTCTTAGGTACATTTTTTCGCTAATAAAAACAAAATACTCATTTTTCTTTATTAATTTGTTTTTTTAGGTTAGGTATTACATTTTCCCCTCCGGACGAAAATTCTTTTTGAGAATCGGGCGAAGAGATGTGGGGGATATAGCCTGTGGGTCAGTCAGTGATTTCCCCCACACCTTCAACGGGCTTATTTACTGAACGTGGCCCTGTTGGGCCTGCCGCAGGGGACGACACGGTGCTTGTGACACCGATCCTGTATCGTCCCCTGAATGCGGCAGGCGGCCCCGGGGGGTTTAGTGGATATTTCCGACGCTTCTCGCCGGGTGAGTCCCACACTGGTGTGGAGACGTCCCTCCACACCCCCCTACCAACTTCACTGGGGAGACTTCGGTTTTCTTAATGAACTTAGTAGGGGTAGTATATATATATATATATATATTTAATGGTAGAAAAGACACAGTCAGTAGTAAAAAGTAAATCTTGAGAAATTGATGCACTCATAATAAATATAGCTTGTTTTGAGATTTTGCTCATAAAAAAAACAGATTTATAGATTTGAAGAAAAAAAAAATTTTATTTTCAAATTAAGTGTAATACATACATTAGTAAAATATTTGATCAAAGTTTGTGTGATCAGATACTAGACGTAGGTTTGAATCCGGTACTATACTATTTAATTAGAGCCTGGGGTATCGGTAAAGGAAAAGTCTGTGATGAAATTATAGCATGGTGGTAAAGGATTTTCTATTTTCCACCTGGTTAAATATATTCTCGTAAGTCCGTTATCAAACATCAATAGGTATGTAGCAATGCTTGAAAATCAGTATCTGTATGATTAGTGCATTTACCATACTCAATTAACGTTATGTAAGATTGTGGCCAAAACACAAATTGCACTAACTAGTACGTATTCCACGTTTATACTTTTAATCCTCTGTACGTAAAGCTCTATCTATGTAGTTTAAAGCGGTCAACTGAACTTTTCTGTACATGTATGAAATGAATTTCCTAGTTTTTACAATTACTATGCATGTGGGTGCACTCTTCTCTCCCTGTGTCAACTGCATACGCCTTTTCGCACGACGATAACAATGAATTTCTATCAATAACGCAAAACCTGGAATAATTTCTTTCAATATTATCATCATTTTGCAAATATACACCTTCACCCCTTCAAATTCACCCTCATATACACAACTACCACATTAAGAGGATATGCTAGGGGCATTTTTATTCTATCCAAAGGTTGTCCCTTGTTTTCTCCCTGGATAATAGCGTGATGGTAAATATTTTCATACCAAATAATATACGTCTACCAACGCCACGCACGTACGTTTTGATTTATACCATAAATTAGTTATTATAGAAACTAGGAGCCTGTGAAAATGAAAATATAATGCTCGAATTTTGCAGTCATTTTCAGACGTTCGCCAAACAAATTTGATGATTAAAATAAAAAAAAAACCAAAACGTAAAGCCACAGCCAAAGTTTTTCTTATTTTATAACTGAAAGAAAATTAAAAATCGGTACAGTTTTGGAAACAAGGTACTACGAAGTGATGTTTTCGTCTATTTTGCATACGGTAAAATCAGCCCGAACTGCAGTTGTACTTTCGTGTTTTATAACTCTTTCTTTGGAGTGCAACGCGAAAGCTACAATTTTCGGAAATACCTACTTTTCAAATCTGTCGCCGACCGCATGTCCTCTTAAGTTGTCGACATTACTTGATAAAATTAGTATATTTTTTTGTTTTCTTTAAAAACATTAATATGTATGTTAATTTAAACTAGTTGTATGGATATTGAGAAACTTTCTTCTACAATATAATTTTGAAACTAATTTGTAATCATAAATAGAATTGCAATAAAAAAATATTATTTTTAACATATTTTATTGCAAAAGGAGTTTTATTAGAATCGATAATGGCTTTTGTCGTTCGTTGTAATAATTTATTACGGTTCTAAATACAAATCCTTTAGGCCTAACTTCGAATTATTTTACTACTAAGTGGCGGCCATTTGTTAAAGCGCTTCAAGAGAGTTGTTCTGATATCTGAGAATGTACGTTGTAGGTCAATATTTTCAATACACTTCACTTGTGCCCAATAATCAACAACATATTATGTAAAACGCCACTAAAATTACATAATTATATTGAGTAATGTACAAGTAACAAGTTAATGAATCAAAAACAAGAACTAATCGACGAGAAACTAATGCCGCTCCAAAAACTCATAGAAAATGGTTTAGTGGGGGCAAGCTTCTACTTTTGGACTTTTTAAAGATATAAGTTCAAATAGCTTTATCTATTCAATAAATATGTGTCGTTGCGTATTATTGTAAACTAGCTGTGTATCCGCGGCCGCGCTCGAGTTTCATATATTCTCTACTGCATTTTAATTTTTAATAATAAACCGTAATTATTTTCCAAAACTTTTTTGCTACTACTAAGATTAAGTAAAGACATTTCTCATAAATTCAATAGCTGCCAGTAAAACTGTGCTTTGAATCGGATTTTTATTTCTTGAGTTTTCATATTTTTACGCGGAACCCTAATTATTTTCGAAAAATTATGGTGACCTAAGTTACGCTGAGTATATCTATCAAAAAAAGTCCCTTCAAAATTGGTCCAGCCGTTCCGGAGATTACCCGGAACAGACAGACGTCAAAAAAAATTAAAATTTGTATCTCTGGTATAGGTATGTAATAAAATTCGTATGTATTTATCTAGTAAAAAATAGTTACTTTGATATTACAAACAGACACTTCAATTTCATTTATTAGTAGTCACTATTCGATCACACCTCGATCGGTAGTCACCTCTCTTAGTTTTAAGGGATATTCGATCTAATATCGGTCGATAGTCATTTGTATTAGGTTTAATTTAAACATAAGTGTAACTGTAGCTCTGAAATTAAATCTGTATTAATTTGAATTTGGATTTTTTACGCCTCTCGGGCGCGCCCCACATAATTAGTATAGATTATTTTTTGCATTCTAATGTTTGTTGTATTTACATCAGTATTAACTACAAATATTCTTTTAACACAACGAGTGACGGTCGGTCGATTATTATTACCTGATAAAAGATGACCGATTCCAAGAAGACAAAATGCTCCGCGGAGCATTGTCAAGGAGACAGGCTCTAGGACTTTTGCGGATTCCACTTGAGTCTAGAAATGTAATAAAACTGAATATAAGGATTTCGGAGATGACTTCAAGTTGACATGACTTCAAATTGAACCTAGTACATATTTATCTAAATGACTAAGTCGCGTACAATTGAAGCGATGATGGCTGTGTTAGAAGTGCGACCGGATTGTCTGTTTTTGATATCATAAGAACTGCTATTTAAAAAATACAAATGAATGTGTCTACGGTACTAATATCAAAAACAGAGTTACAAAAAAACAAATATGGGTCTTTTTTTTTTTTCCTGTTAAGCTGCGGATTGGCTAAACAGATTTTGACAGAACACGTCAGATAGCAGATAGTGAACACAGTCCGAGTTTTATTAGCAAGTGTTTACATTTATGATAATCTTTTTTGCTTTCTCTTAGTACCCAAAATAATTCAGGGCTTGCACAAAAAAAAAGCTTCTACAATTATTATTTAAAACTATATTACGCAGTGATTAATTGTGCGGGATAAAAAAATATGACACGCGAGCGGAGTCGCGGGAACAGCTAGTCTTACAAATAATTCCATTAAATCCTTACATGTCACTCGGTCTGATCAAACATTTGTCCGTTATTGAGGCTATAATTCTGGAATAACTGAATTATATATAATAATTGTTTATTAAAATCGTAAGATGCAAAATCTTGTATGCTATAGTGAAAGTTAATTACGTTATATTAAAAAAATAATTAAAGTGTAAAAATAAATAATTATATATTTTTAGATAAATGTATTAAAATATATAATTCGTCATTAATGTTACACCAGATGACTATTATAAAAATTACGATCGCAGAATAATTTATTAGACAAAAATGTTTCATTAGGTATTATCTCATTTACGTTAGCTATAATTAAGATCGAATCTATATTGTTAAAAATTTCACTTTTCGGTTAAAAGCTTAATCATATTAAATCGTTTGATTTACTTGTGATGGTGTTACAGAATCTCCTGTCATTTCGCTCGCCTGACCTTCGCTCTCTGTGACCGGCTCCGATCTTCTAGATTGTTCCGGAAGGTTCTTGTATTCGTCTGTCGTCATTTTAGCCAAGATTCCGGCTTCGAATAGAGTCATTATCCTTTAAAATAGTGATATAACGAAATAAGTGAACACTAGAAAAGCGATTGAAGAGTGAAAATGGATCAGTGACAGTGTGGTGAGTTTTGGTAGTGTGTTCAAATCCATACACATTCTAATCTAAGCCTGAGCTTAGCATGAAAGCATAGCATGGTCATAAAATGCCCGCTTGGTCAGTTACTACTCTCAAATTAAGTCTAGAAATTTATTGGAACATCCAAAACAGTGGTTGTCAAACAGCAGCCCATAGGCCGCATACAGCCCTTGGCTGGTATTTATGCGGCCCGAAACGTAGCAAACGCTTTTGTACATACATACATACATAGTTAGTAATTTCATCATCATCTCCCTACCCTTTTACCATTTTTATTTGGGGTCGGCGCAACATCTCTTCCTCTTCCATTCCTCTCTATTTGTTGTCATCTCCGCATTCACTCCTTTTCTAAACATATCATCTTTCACACAGTCCATCCATCTTTTCTTTGGTCTTCCCCTTCCCATGCAACCGTCCACATTCATATCCAATACCTTTCTTACAACATTCTCTTTCTCCCTTCTTTCTTCTCTTTCTCTTCACCCAGACCGTAGGTGGCGGTTTACCATCAACAATAGCATTCCCAAGGAGGGTTGACGTCAGGCAGGCGGCCGGTCGTAAAATCAAACAGCCGAAACCTAAAATGCAACATAGTTAGTAATTTAGGTTGTCAAAATGACTTCATAGGTTCTTATTGCCATATAAAATCTATGGGCAATTCGCGTTTAGACAACTCATAAAAGTATGTCAATTAATAGGTGGTATCAGCCACCCAATACATAAAGGTGAGGCCCGAAGTGGTATCTCATATATGGCCCTTGAACAGAAAAGTGTGATGACCACTGATCCAAAAGCTCAAGCTATATTCCATTTATAATTGAATAATTACTGCTTGGGACCTATATAAAACGTATTGGTATGCAGTCTAGACCCTGTTACTCATTTTGTTGTATGAAAATTATTTTGAAGTCGAGTCTATAGAATACTGTGTCTTTAGATATATTGTAGCTTATTTTTATTATTATATTATAGATAAAAAATTGAATTTGTATGTGGACAGTTA
Source organism: Samia ricini (assembly GCA_014132275.2). Classification (NCBI taxonomy): domain Eukaryota; kingdom Metazoa; phylum Arthropoda; class Insecta; order Lepidoptera; family Saturniidae; genus Samia; species Samia ricini. The sequence continues at coordinate 3,040,872 of AP028170.1, forward strand.
TAGGGGAAGACAAGACCAAAGAAAAGATGGTAAAAGATGATATGCTTAGAAAGGGAGTGAATGTAGATATATACATGTAGCACCGACCCCAAAAAAATTGGTCAATGGGATTGCCTCGGTGGTGCAGTTGTATTACGGTACGACTGTTGTTCTGAGCTCTCGGGTTCGATCCCCGGGTCGGGTCAAGTGATATTGGGTTTTTCTACTCAGTATCATCTCGGAGTCTGGAATTTGTGCCCGATGTGGCGACAGGCTCGCCCCCTGTAATATCATGCCCGAACAAAACTCGGCGAAATGTGGGTGTTGTAGTTCGCTATGTCACCTCTGCCTAACCCTTCGGGGATAACAGGCGTGAGCTTATTTTTATTTTAATGACGGGGAGATGATAAAGATGATGACTTTAGATAAAAAAAAAATATTATCATTACAGCGAGCTAGAATTTATGTCCAAAACCCGAAAGTACAAAACAAAAACGATGCTCCACTCATTCTGTCTATCTCTGTATGGGTCTAGCGTGGCAGATAGAGTTTCTAACAGACAAGGTTACTTACACATCGTTAAATGTCTCTAAATAAGGGCAACCGATCTGAAATGCGATCGCCGAATATCTCGTGTATAATTTCTCACTTAAATGGAAACTGTGTGATCCTGGAAAATAAATACATTTTTAAATGAATTACATTTAGCACATAAATTAAAGTTATTATTCTTGAAAGTACTCGAGAATTACTTAAATATTTTATTAAGAGACTTCTATTGATTTTTTTTGCATAATAATTATAGAGCTTTGTTTTTTTTTTTTTATGTAAGTAGTATCTTTGGATACTATTTACATATTATAAAAAAACAATGTTTTCCGTCTGTTAGTAAGGTGATGATTTATATGACTATAAATTTTAATATGTATTTTGAAGCCAGGTTAAATTTTTATTTCGTTTTTATTCGGTTTCGGTAAAATGACTGTACGTCAAATCATGTTAAATGGAGTTTCAGGACCATGATGAGAATCTATCAACTATTACCGCCATATATCAAACACAACTGAAGCCTCTAAGTAACTTAAATTTCCTTGTTTAATTTACGGCGAAAGATCAAACCAATAATGTATCGGTTTTTTCTGACTGATTAGTGTCATTGGTTAGACGGTTTAGAGAGAAAAAAAATAGAAATTTCAGAAAAATGATTGAGATCGCATATTAAAACCACTCGTTAAATTTGCGCCATTTGTGTATTTAAGTGTTGAATTAATGTAACAATGATAATACCAAATCTTTCCGTATCATAGTACAATGTTTCCCGACCGCCGAGCACAGCGACTCGTTTGCGCGATAACACTAGACGTACTCCGGTTTCCACGTTCCTGACGCGTTGTATGCGCTGACGCTTCATCAGACGAGCGAGCCGCCCGTAAACGCCTGTACCGTTCTGTAATACAAACAAACCTGCCTGGTACAAAATCAATTCCTAACACAATCATCATTATTAGTCACCTATATGAGATATTACTGTGTTAATTGGCGCTTGGTAGCAATCAAACTTGACGTTTAGTGACAATGGAATTCAAAACAGTATCGAAGATCGTAAATTTTAAAACATACATTCACCGGAATACCTATTGCTGCTTGATATTTTAAAATGGAGCGCTACTTTGTGCGCTAGTAGAGTAGACATTTTTGTCACTTTGCATTTAATTGTGATTTTAACGTAATTTACAAAAATTTTTTATTATATTTATTTTAAAGGAATTTACATATATAAATAATTATTATTACCCATTATCATACTTAATAAACTATACAATAATTAATTTGTCTGTTATAGTTTGCTGGAGCCTTCCATCATGCTTCACTTTCATTACGATGATACGTTTTAGCGAACACTAACGCGCTCAAAAAAACTTTTTTAATCGAAAATAAAACCGACTCATAACAAAAGCCAATAAATAATTACTTTATTAATCTGCTTCGTTAATTTAGAAATCGGTGCCAGCTTACGGATAACAAAGTGGTGTAAATGTACGTCGATAATTATATTCGATTTTGATTAATTGTCCTTTAAAATCACCCTAGTCCTTTATTTAGCTTATCTGTAATTGTTATAAAGTTTAGGCAGTTATTTTCATTTGTAAATGAGTACATTGGTTAACTCTAGACGGCACCGACTCCAAAATTAACGAAGCAGATTAATAAAGTAATTATTTAATTTAGTGCATTTTATAATTTATTCTTTTGAAGTTGGTTTTGTTTTCAATATGTCGATTACCCATAAAAATGAGACAATAGGAAGACAACAGGAAATCAACAGGAAATCAAAGCTGGCGTAAACACCAGCTTAAAGTCCGATGGGATAATTTAAAGTGTTTTATTTTCTTCTTTTTAGTCTAAGTATGTACTATTATCTGAGAAGCCTACTTTATAGCTTTGTAAACGAATATATGAAACACGTGTAAGCGTCTATAACATTCGAGGGTTTTTCTCAATTTCCAAATTCCACTCATCAGATCCTGATTTGGTGGAAATGGGACCATCTAGGAAGTGTACTCCGTCAATTAAAAAAAAATGCAAATCGATCCACATATGACGGAGAAATCGCGTAACAAACATACAAAAAAAAAAACATACAGGCGACAGCGATTCGGTGCGAAATATTATTTACAATTTGTTGTGTCATTTTGATTTAAAAAAATCATATTTCTTGAACGAACTTTTCCGAGATTTAATCCGTACATTTGCAATTTTTAAATTAATTATCATAATAAAAATAATCGTATGATTTCATAGCGAACATTTGATTTACGTTTTCTTAGTAAGTACTAACAAAGGCAAAAATATTGTGCGGTTTTTAAAACCACGATGCAAGCGAAACTGCACGTCATTTGTTTACTTATTTTATTTACCAATTAATATTTGAAACAAATAAATACTGCAAAGCACCTGTACGTATAAGTAAGAATATAAATGAAACACGGTTAGCTGATGATGATGATTAGCATAGGCGCCGCCATATTGTTGTTGGCTGTTCTGCCGAGCGCTTTTCACTTTACACCTACTCCACGACCGGCTGTAATGCGACATGCGATAAATGGACGAAAAAATTTGAGGTGATGGAAAAAAGTTTCACATCTTGAAACTAAATGCTAAAATTATTCATTGTTCGTCTATATACCTCTAAAATAGTCAAAGAAGAGCTATGACTTTCAACAACTAATTCATATCCTCGGTCTCTCATGGCTTCCTCTAAAGCTTCTAAGGTTCCAATAGGGTTTTCTCTGGCAGGTCGTGCCAGTAGGCTGGTCAAGTTAGCTGAATACATATCACCAATTACATAAGTAGCTCCAAGCGATATCAGTACAGAGACCAAACGAGCTTTGTGCGTACTAGATGGTTCTTTGCTTGATGCTGCAATATTAAAATATTACTCAAAATTTATTTGAAATTATGAAAATAAGTATTTAATATAATGTTTCTTTCTTCATGTACAGTTTTTAAAACTATTTTAGATTAAGTAATTTTTCTTATGTATAAATTTAGTTAGTATTATAAATCTTGTTTTATCATTTTGCATATCCCATGCTTTAAGCTAAGTAAGTCTAATAAAAGCTTTATAGGTAATAGTATTCGGTTTTACAATAAGATCGCAAGTAACATTACCGATTTACCTGACAATAAGTTCAAGTATTATGTCAAGCAAGTTTTAATCTCAAAAGGTTATTACAGGGTGGATCATTACGTGAACGATAGTGATGTCTGGAATTAACCCACATCTCTGTGCTTTCGCTAACATTATTAAGACTATGATTTGTATAGTTTTTTATTTGACAAAAAAAAATGATATATATTAAATTTATAAAAAAAAAGAACCAGATCGAGTTTCTTGCCTGCGCTCTTCTCGACTGGGTTGTTTTCCGAACCGGTGGTAGTGTTTTAGACGTTCATAAGCGCCTTCTTAGGGCCTAAATTGAATAACGGTTTTTTTTATTTTGATTTTGCATGGTGGTATGCCATTTTCGAATACCCCTCAGACTAGCTTTGATGAGAATCTGCTTTGGGTTTAACGTTTACTTTCAATTGCTACATTTTGGTGCAGTTTTCATATTGGTTATTCTAATTTTTAGGGCTAGTGTTGTAGAGACATTTAAATAATCAGTTACTTAAAACTTTACGAGATCACTATGCATTGAATAGTTTCTTACATTGCCTCAAAAATAATGTTGTAGTAAACCAGCAACAGTTACTAAGCAATCCCAATTGATCACGATGGCTTCGTTGCCAGAATGAAGGAGCTGCGATTACAATCCAGAGGGCTGGACCTGTTATTATCAGTGTAGCAAATACAAATGGCCAAACCTGAAATGTAATCAAGTTTTTGGTGATTTTTGAACTTCGTATTTGGTAAAATTAGTGATGAGAAGAGTGAAGAACAAAATAGAAGTTACAAACATTTTTGTTATTACGTGTACCATATAACAGCTAATAGATGCGAAATAATATGTAATAGTGTACTCCTGGTTTATTCGCCAGAATTAATCCCTAATTGGAGTTGTCAATTTGCATAAATTTTGAGACCATTGTGTTGTGAAATCTGTTTTAGATTTTTTTTCTTTTCGTTCATTACACAAGGTCAGACTTGGTTTGGTTTGTACAGTCGGTAGCATTTGATTGAACCAAATATGGGGTAAGGTAAGTAACCACGTTTATGTATGAATCACCTATCTATCTATTAAAAAATAGCATAACGGAAAAATACCTAAACATAGAGAACTGATTTGAAATGGCTCATTACTGTACTGTACTCAATATTGTACTTTTTTAAAAGTCATCTAGAACCTATATCATTGTGGTATAATTAGTTACCATTAATAATTTTTACCTCCCAACGAAAAGGTCGAATGATAGCCAGGGTTTCGCTTAGTTTAGCCGGTGCGTGCGTAAGGAACGCACCCGAATCTGCTAACGTGAGGAATGAAAACTCAACAGCCTGTAAACGCTCCCAAGTCATAGTAACGTCACCCAGAAAGAAATCAGCTTGCTATGGAATTAAGAAAATATTACTTTCAGAAGAATTTATATTACTTTTCTGGTGATTAGCTGAAAAGTTCTATTCTGTAATGATGTCAGAATATGATAACAATATGAAGGTATTTTTACCCGAGTTTTGTAAAATTACTGCACTTCACTTGATGTTAAATAAAGTAAAGTTTAAAAACGACGATGACCGCCGACAAACGATAATATATTATGACAGCCTACAGGTATCACGGCTAAAGCTTCTAGCTAGGTCTGAATTATACGGCCCCGGGGGGGTTGGGGCCCCGGGGGTTTTGGGGCCCCTGGGGGTTTGGGGCCCCGGGGGGTTTGGCCCCGGGGGTTTTAGTGGGTATTTCCGGGCGACTCTCGCCCGGGTGAGTCCCACACTGGCACGGAACTCGTCACTCCGTGCCCCCCTATCTATTGTATTTGGGGGACTTTGATCCTTCAAATACAATAGATAAGGGTAGTGCGTAAATGCATTTCCCCCCGTCAAAAAAAAAAAAAAATATACACTAGCTAGTGTTCCGGGCCATGATGCATCTGAACGTGCTTATGAGCATTATGTGAAACATATGCCATTAAAAAAAAATATAACAGTTAATCGCACTTTCAAATAAAGTAAAGATGCAATGTAGCCGAGAAGCATTGATGACGGAGTAAAAGTAACAAAAATGTATTCCGTCCATCAACGGAAAGACGTCGACTACTGGATAAAGATCTCCCTCAAAGATCTCTACAACGACCGGTCTTGTACCACCCATATCCAGCGGGATGCCGCTTTTATTGCCTTTACCAGGTCGTCGATTTACCTTGTAAGGGGGATTACCCACGCTGCGCTTTACAACGCGGGGCAGCCAGTCGAGAACCCGTTGGCCCATTGGGCCGATTCCGATGCCGATTTTACGAGCAATGTGCCAACCTATTCCGAAGTTTGCAAGAGTTTTAGAGTTCATTTGAGAGTGTATAACCCAAAATATATTATGAATTATCCGTCCATAAAGTCCTACTAACGATATTCAACATTTTACCCTTTTCCAAATTAATCCAAGAGTTCCTTTAAAAGTTCCGTTTTCTGATATACTCGATCCTTGGCTTCTGTCCGGCGGGTCGTAATATTTATATCTGTTAGATTACATATTTGGTTAATAATTAAAAATCATTTCTTGATACCTTGATATATATATTTTACTTGTCATAACCAAAAGCCTGTATCATAGGGTTCTGTAAGAAAATACCACTCAGATATTTTTGCGCAAATTACTTTCAAATATTTAAGACTATCCATACTTTTAGCTAAATTTGATTAAACTTTATAACCGTTAAAAAAAATGTCCAACTGATATTTCCCGTTCTTCGATACGTTTGACCATTCCTTTTTAATATGTCGATTACCCATAAGAATGAGACAATAGGAAAACAATAGACAGCTGACGTAAACGCCAGGTTAGTGCTCAAGGGGTTAAGATGTTTGACGTCACTACTACTTCGGGGACTTTTGTTACCCGGTTAATTTATTTCGACTTTTAATCTACAGAGAATCACGTTATTAGAAATAATGTAAAGAGGTTATTAATTATTATTGAAGAAAATTGTAATGTCCTAAGTAAGCTTAAAGTGATTTAAAATATGTTGTTATATAAGGCTTATTTTGCCTAAAAAAAGTAATCTATTATTTTTATTATTTATTAGTTTCGAATTTAATGCGTAATTCTATAAGTAATTGAATGAAATCGAAATGGCGGTATATAATTAATGAATCCATCAATTAGTATGATATGTGAGAGTTGATAATTAATATAAATTAGCTCTTATTTTTACGTATATTATAAATCCATTTAAATGTGATGTTTAACCAAAGGTATGTTTATTGAAACTAAAGCTGAAACTAAATATGCGATTGTTAGTGAAGGTGAATAAATTAGTAACTATTCGTTATTTGAATATATGGCGTAATAGAAAATAAAAATTATACAACTAACCAAACGGCCAAAATATTCAATAAATACTCATAATAAAACTAATTAAGCATTGTTATTTATCAAGAGAAAGCTCAAGACGTATATTATTCTGATAGGAATTTTCAAATGACTAATCATGGTAAATAAATCGAAATTTATTTTCCTTGCATTATTTATTTTGGGCCAATTTTATTCCTAGTTAATGTGTATATTATTCAAGTGAAAGCTTTTGCAGGCGCGTTGAACGTTGACGTTTATAATTGGGGGTTCGTTCAACAATTACATTAGAAAAATAACGTACAGTTTCGAATATTATTTACGTAATCACCATTCCGTCCTTCCGTCTCGTTTGGGTTAAAATTTGTCACCCGCTATTTCATAGTTATAAGTTTTTACTTCTATAGTCAGTCCCCAGTGACTACCAATTACTTTTTTTTATGTAACTGCCTACTATTAACGGTATCATCATCTACCTACCCTTATCCCATTTGGGGTCGGCGCAATATGTCTTCCATACATCAATATTTGCAGTCATCTCCGCATTCACTCCCTTTCTGAATATATCATCTTTCAGGCAATCCATCTATCTTTTCTTTGGTCATCTCGTTCCCATATAACCCATCCACATTCATATCCAATACCTTTCTCACAACATCCTAGTTCCTCCCTGCTCATTACATACTCATACCAGGACAGACGAATGCTCCTAAATTTGTCGAGTACCCATAAAAATGAAACAATAGAAAGACAATAGGAAAACAATGGGAAGCTGGCGTAAACGCCGGGAAGGTGCTCAAGGGGTTAACTTCTCTTCTGTTACTGGCGCCACTTTGTACTCATTCCTAACTCTGTCCATTTTTGTTATCCCACACATCAATCTCATCAGTCGATAAATTACTCTATAAACGATATATCACCTGAAATTTAGTTTCATGGCTAACATTGCAAGCAGCTTGTCGTCTCTACCACCCGTAACGTTCAATGTTGAGTCATTATTGTATGTAATGAAATGCCATGGTGGTGCCTTGAACAAAAAATGAAAGTTACTTGAAGCGATAGTGTCTTAGTTAATAGTGTGGTCGCATTTTGCATTGATGGTCGTAGGTTCCAATCCACTTGGTTACGCCATCTATAGGCGGTTGGTGAAGGTTTGCTGGTGATTTGCTGTGCCGTTGAGTGGTGGCGCTGTAGTACCTTAGCTGGTCTACTGCGCCGACCCGACGGTCGAGTCATTAGTGAGCCGTGACAGTTAAATTGTGTACGAACACCTCCGCTACAAATATTGTGTTACCGCAAATCCGCGCTATTGCAGCTGCACGCTTTAATAATAATATAGACGCTTTACGTGAAAATGAGTTCGAGAAACCGTCCTGGACACTATACGCTGGCAGAGGGAACGGTTGCCGCCACCATCGGTGAGTAGATTACTGCAACTCCTTTCACAACCGCATCGCTTAGGCTAGATTGCCCCCCAAAACCGCTCCTAGGGCTACTTACACGCCCTGGGATACTCCCATACACCACTTTTTGAATTGCATAATAAGGCTGAGGTTTCGGTGAAGGAAAATATGGTAAAAAAATGGTTATTTTTTAATAATAATTGCCTAGTTAGCTACCACCTTCAAGTTTGATAGTTTTTCGCTAAGCATCAATAGGAGTATTTCGGGGAGCATCACATAATAACTTGTACCTCTAAGCTTAGTGTGCTTACTATCCTGGACCACTGAGCTTATAAACCTTATTTTTTTTTAAACTAACTAATGGTTTACTTTTTCAAAAACCAGGATAAAATTTGAATTATTTTTTTAAAAGTTATACAACTTACGTGTAGAACGGGTACATGGAATACTCTGCGTTTGAAATCGCGGAAAACCTTGTCAACGGGTGGCAGCACTGGCGATTTATACAACCGTCCAGACCACCAATTGACCAGAGTCAGGTGGTTGACGCGATCTGGTGAAGCCTGATTATAATATATCCTGAACCTTAAATAAACAGATATATTCAGTAAGTTATTGTATTTTTTTTTAAATAAATTTACAAAGAATTAAGAAACAGCGCATTTAGTGGGGTGAAAAGAAATAGATATTTGGACATTTATATTTAGGCACTCATAATTAATAAATAGTTTTGACATCGAGTGTCCGGCGAGTTTATTCTTGATTATGTAGATAAAAGATAAAATGTTACTGGTCGCTTTGTGAATACCATTGTGAAAGTGTTTGCATTTATATTTACTTTTAATTTATTGTAAAGATGTGTATAATCAGCTTTAAAGTCGTTTCTTGTTACTACTGGTAGAGAGTAGTAAAATACTTTTATAACTGTTTTTATCTAACCTTTTTTTTTTTTTTGACAGGGGGAAATGCATTTACGCACTACCCTTACCCATTGCATTAGTGAGACCGAATTCCCTTAATGCAATGGGTAAGGGGGTACGGAGGGACGTCTCCGCACCAGTGTGGGACTTGCCCGGGCGTAAAGCGCCCGGAAATACCCACTAAAACCCCCCGGGGCCGTCCGCCGCATTTGGGATGGGGCGACACGGGGCGGCTTTCGCAGTCACCGCGTCGCCCCCTGCGGCGAGTTTTTATCTAACCTAAGTGTAAAATATAATATAAATAAGCGTTAACTTTTTACTAAGTGTTGTTTAAAACAAATAACCTTGTACTATATTAATGCACTGATCAAGTAATTCCGTAATAGTATATTTATATAAATAACTTTTGTTTTTAAGAAATGCTTTTGTTATCGAAAAAAAAGATGAAAATGCGCTGTTACTTTATGGTAAGTTTTTTTATTTGTAGTATAGAATTAATTTTGATTAGTCCGGTAGGATCACTTGAGAGCGAGTTCCCCAAGGTTAGCTAGTTATCATTTTTGGTTACACCGTCATTTTATCACCGGATGAGATTTTGGCAAAATTCTAAATCCGTCAGTATAAATATTATCCTGTTTAATGAACCTTCGAATTTACTTTGTTGAGAGCGGCGTCTCTCAAAATGACAACCGCACCTTTAGATAAACATAAATGACAGCTGTCAAGTGTTCAACAAAAAGGTCATTATGAATTAAAGCATTTTTAATTCAATAAAAATAAAAATCAGTAGTCTGACTTTATGATGACGACTATGGGTCGAGTCTCTAACTAACGGTCGTCGTTGATTTTGGACTATACCAGGCTTACCATTATATGCTGTTCAGTCGCCTTATCCGATTTAACTAAACAAGCTTTTGGCGTGAATTCAATCGTTTTATGATTTTATATACATTTAAAACGTGGAGCATGAAATGAGCGTGGAAAAATTTAATGTAAGATTGACTTTATAATTGGCAGTATGGATCAATTCCTTCGCCTGTCCGATTGGACGAATATTATTACTAGGCTTCTTGAGTAATAACAGCATTATTAACGGGATCGATATGTTATGTGATAAAAACTTTATTAACCCCCCTCTTATAATATTCAGACACTAAACAGTTCTAACAGTCAGGGGGTTGTGTAAGATGTTGATAAAAAAGTAACCAATGTAAGAGGAGTAATTCCGCCGTTTTATGACAAGCATGAAACTGTTGATGTTCATGTTGGAAGTTACAGATATAGGTTTTTATACGTCCTTGCGAATGTCTAATAAAGTAATATTATTTTTTACGAAATACTTATATTTTTATCAACATTTTCTCAAGTTCTAATTATTACAGGCTAAAGAGGATGGTCCTTGAAGAATGTTTTTTTTATTACACTGTATAGGCGCGTGTTTTGACCACAATCTTACTTGTTATTAAGTGATGATGTGGACCAGGATGATAAAAACACTAAGCCAAGACGTACTGGTTTTCAAGTAATTCTACCGGAACACACCAATTGGTTTATGGTAAACAGGTTTTCAAATTTGGAGTTGATATGCGGGCATTTTTAGAAAATTTCCTAACACCATGCTTTCACCGAAAGCTCAGGTTCATTTTTAAAGTTGGATAGGTGGGCTTAAACACGCGTTAGACATAGGTCTCCCCCAATTAGGGAGTAATTGCTATAATTTCCACGCTTGGCAGGCGGATTGGCGATTACAGTAGGTATTTGTGGTACTCAGAGGATGCTGCTGCTCATCCCCTAGTTCAGTGATTCTCAACCTTTTTTTTTGTTGTGGCACATATTTAACGATTTCAAAATTTGGTGGCACACAAAGAAAAGATAAAACTTACTAAAAATAAAAATATTTTTAATTCGAAATTTGAGCTTGATGTTTTTTTGATGATTTCATTTATATTTGGTCGTAAAAATGACATTGCTACTCTCATATCGTCGTCTACATTTAACAACCTTGATCTTTTTTTAGTTTTAATGTTGGTTAATGCTGAAAATCCGAATTCACACATAGAAGCTGTGGAAAATTGTAATAATATGTTTAAAGCTTTTTTGGCTATCATTAAATAATCGCATCTGATGTTAATCCCAAATGAATTAATTGATTCTTCTGAATGTTTTAAAATTAAATCTGGATTATTGGAAAGCAAAATGAGTTCTTCCTCTTCATTCAAAGTTACGTCAAATACAGAAGTATCCGTTATGAGAAATGGATTACGAACCCAATCAAATTTCTTAATATCTAATTTTGGGAAATAATGAATAATTCTCTACTCTAATGTTGTCAAATGATCAACAAAAATTAATTTAATAGTTTTATAACTGTCTTTAGGGACTGACTCAAACTTTTCTAAATTGCCTTCCTGAGCTTTATTTTTCCATAAAGTTACTTGTTTTTTTAATACCACCAGCTTTTCGGTTGAGTTTAAGATATTTTCATTAGGCCCTTGCATACTTGAATTGATGTTGTTAAAAATATTTTTCTTTTTAAATGATATAATTGAATAATATTAACATTATTACATATTTGCAAAATTTGGCGGCACACTTTTGAAATTTGGCGGCACACAAAAGTGCCGCGGCACAGTGGTTGAGAATCACTGCCCTAGTTTATCCCTTTATTACGACACCCACGGGAAGTTATGTGGTGGTACTATTCTTAGCCGGCACCACACGCCATCATCGCTTCATTGTAATTCACTAAAGTACATTGTAATGGAGTTTGCGAAATGTTTAATTATTATTTCATAAGAAAATATAAAAATGGAAGACGGTGTTGTATGAAGTATCTATTTATAAATACACAAATATAAAGTAGTTGAGGGCATTTTTCTTATCTATTTATCAAAAGATTTTCTTATTTTTAGATCAGCTTTTATTAATATCAATGACAAGGACAACTTCTTTGTACGCAATTAAAGTGAAATTCAATTATGGTAAATTATTTTTTTTTTACATCGTTTGCAGGAGTCCACAGTTCATTTTAAAGTTATTCTTTACCCATACAAAACGTTTCTGTGGAGTTCTGCTTTTTTGTCCAAAAGATTACATTTTTGTAGCAGTTTGTTGATTTAACAAATTTTGTAAAAAAAATATAAATCATAGACATTTTTGACAGTGTATATAAAACTATTTTTTCCCCATAAAAATATGTTTCGGCCAACTCTCAATCGAATTACAAACTACGTGATCGTCGGAGGCTTTGTCTGATGCTTCGTTTCTGTATCTGGAAGCGTGGGAGGGAAAAGAATGTAATTTTTAGAAATACCCTCAGGCGGCCAAGCGTTCAGAGCAATCAACTGCTGTTGCTGGTACACTCGACGGGAAAAGTATTCAATTAATATATATTCAACTTAACATTTTATTCTAAATGATTTTAGGAGTTATTGAATAACTCACGGGAGTTTTAATCGACGCAATATATAATTCAAGCAATGAGATCTGTTGATTTTTAATAGTAATATACAGTTTTATAGTAATATATAGATTGAGGTTTACAGGTAAGTGCTAGTAATATAAAAATGTTGGATACAAAAAAGTGAAACTCAAGTGTTAAATTTCTTTCAATAAATAGGATCCGATGCATTATTTTCTTCAATATTTGTGATGTTTCTGATGACGGTTTCTCTATTTTTTTAATAAATTGTTAAATGTCATATGTAAAAAGGAATACCCGTATTAAAATTTTGTAATAGTTTCATGAAGTTCATAATTTTCTAACCTTTTTATTGAGACATGTGAAAAAGATTAGTGTAGTATTTTGAACTCTAAATGTATAGAATTAAAGACGATTATTGTTATTAACGATTTTCAAGGGCCAATGGGCATTTTGCCAAATATCCGTCTGATATTAGTGTCCGCTAAGCCGGACTAATTCTTTAGTTGATATGATCGGTAAATGGAAACGATATATTTCTTCTGAATTGTAGTAGGAAGTTTTATGATCTGCTTACATGCTCAACATTTTCCGAGAACTTAGATTTATTGCTGCGATTAAGTAATGTTTTTTTGTAACTACGATTATTTTGTATGCAAATCGAATGCTAAAGCGAGTTGACTTGTTTGTTTCGATGATACGAGCATTAAATTGCTTTTAATTTAAGTCTGATCTTACTCATTGTAGAAAAGCGGCAATTGTTGACGTTATGCAACAGTTTAAAGTGCAGTCGGCTCTAGGTATTAATTTATAGCTTTAAACCCATGCGTTATTGTTGCGTGTCAATATTGTATTACGACAATATTTCACTTCAAGCGTGTAACTTTAGCGTTATTACTTAAAACTGATTGGTAAAACTGTATTCAGATATCTGTCACATTTTCATGATAAAACTCTGTAAATATTATATAAATGAATTCTTAAATAATAAAATTAATATTAATAAAAACTTCGTAATATATTTTTCATGATTAACGTCTATATATCATCTAAGAAAAGTTTAATGACACTTCAAAGTTTAGATATAATTATTGGTGTTGGAATTTTTAAGATGTGTTGATAATTTTTAAGACTCACATAAATTTATATGGGGCATTAGATTTTTAGAATTTCCATACATTTAAAAATTAAACCGTCTCACTGTTACATAGTTTATTTTATTTTATTTATTTACATCAAAAATTCACAGCTCGTATAAAATAGACATATAAACTAAACCGATTCATAAAATAAAGAGCCGAAAATGAATATATCACTATTTAAAAACTATGTTTAGATGTATATATGTGTGTCTGCGAGTGTGTGTGTAATATGTTTCACATTCGTATTTCGGAAAGGTTATAATTTTTTATTAGCTATAGTCAATTATTATATATTTTTATGCATTGTAATATTAGTCTGTAAGCTTTTCCAAAACGAATAAAATAATACTAATAATTTATAAATAGAATAATAACACTGCTAGCGGTGATTGTACGCACGTGGGAAGCAAGAAGCCAAGTTTCATATGGTTGCACATTTTGCACTAACGTACCAGTTTACCGTGTGTGAAGTTGTTTGTGTGGCGGACTTGAAAAACATATTTCCAATTATTACATTACTTTTAGAAACCGTTTTATTAGAGTTATTATATTTATGTACCAGCTCTGTAAAATGTTATTTTATTGTTTGAAAGTTACGTGAATTGGTAGTTCATGTTATAAATCGATGATGGCGCTGTGGATAGTGCAGCCGGATTCCGCGTCGATGGACGCGGCTTCAGATCCTCCTATATAACTCTAAAATCAGCCTGAGTTTTCGGTGAAGGAAAACATCGTGAGGAAACCATAGCATTGTGGTAGGGTATTTTCTTAATAATGTCCGCCTGGATAGCTACCTCCGTTCAAGTTTGAAAGCCTGTCGCCAAATACCAATAGGTGTGTTCCGGCAGCATCACTTAGGAAGCAGTACGTCTAGGCTTAATGTATTTACCATCCTGGACCACATCTTCACTTAACATCAGGTGAGATTGTGGTCAAAGGATCGAGCCTATATCGCGTAAAAAAAACAAAAAAATTAACTGGTCTCAAAGCGTCACGGTCTTATCTCCACTAAATACGAAAAACCAGTTACACTGATTACGTTCATTGAGTCATATCAATAGCATTTTGCTGACTCTTACATTTGTCGCACTGTGAGGTTATGGAACCGTCTTCCTGTCAGCGTGTTCCCTCCTTCATACGATATTGGGTCCTTCAAAAGAGGCGTGAAGAGGTACTTAAGCAGGCCAGCATGACAGCGGTGACTGGCTTTGAATTCTGTTCAGTGTCAGTCGCCGCTGTTTTGGATTGTACTGTACTTACCATCAGGTCCAGTACAGTCACTGTGCTGTGCATTATAAAAAAAAAAAAGAAGAAAAAAAAGCATATGACCATGAAGTATATTTTCTGAGACTTATGGCGTGCCTCGGCAACTACTCGGATACGTGCGTTTGCCGGGGACGGATTTTGTATGTAATCGCCTCTCTAGGCACGTTCAGCGTTCTATCGACTCTGACGCCGAGAGGTCATGTGCGTGATCTCTCTGTACATAGAATCGTCATTAAATATTTGTCACTTTCATTTTATTAATTGCTGTAATTTGTAAACGTAACGAAATAGTGTACTGAAAAATAAATGTCTGGTTTATTTATATCGATTGAATCTTTAGTTTCGATGGCAGGAGTGTCTACATTGATAATGAACTGTATGAACGAACTAGATGAAAAAGAAAATACGTTATTTTAAATTCGCGGGGTATATTTAGTATGTGTTTATATCAACAATTATTCTTTTTACATTTTGTATATTTGGTAATGTACGTTAAGAGATTACAAATAGTTACATCAACAAATTATTAATTTATCCTCTTATGATATAAATATACCTACAATTTATAACAAACAACACGGAATGAAGCTACTTTTACCTCAATAACATGATTATTCGACATCATTTTATAAATTATTTACATTTAATTAATCATTGAACGAACAGCGATTGATGTGTTTTTACCTTCTGTATTTATTTTAACGTGTTTCTGAAATGAGGGATTATTGTTAAGTTTAATTTTTGATTACGGGATTTCATTAAAAATATTTTTTAATAAAATCTATTTCAGCAAAATGATTTTTTTCACTTGATTTTGAATTAAGTACAGTCGAAGCAGTGATCCCAACTGCACTGTAAATACAGTAGATTTACTGTAATTTTACTTAAATTTTGGCCTTTATTGAATATTTTAAATAATTCAATATTATAGAAAGTGTATTTAAAACGGTTAAAACACAGGAAAGGAATTCGGTCGATTATAAATGTCATGAAAGGAAAGATTTTAGCAAGCTAATCTTTACAATACATTACGAAGTTCAATTAGATGCGTAATTTGGGAACAAAACCATGAAAGGGAGCTTACAATGTACAAAGATGTAAAAATACACTATTTTTCAGGTGATTATTAGAAATTATGTTATTTACTGTAGAAACACTGTATTTAAATGTAAAATATTTTTTTACCAAACTACTGTAATTTTCACTGTAAAAACCTGACTCAGAATTGGCAACACTGAGTCCAAGAATTATGATGACAAATCTATCGCCTATAAATTATTATGAATAATTTACATACCAACTCTTCTTTCATACTAAAGTCGCCGCGTGTCATTCAAATTACTATAACTTTTGAAAAAGTGGACCGATTTTAATGAAATAAAATTTGGATTTTACTCCAGTATATGGATTAAATATATACTTAGTACTGTCTAATTAATGGCTGTACAACCAAAAAGTCAGGCGAACAATTCTAGGAATAGAGAGATATACTCATAAATATGTTAAATTAACTATTTTAGGTCCCTTCAAATAAAAAGGTTCATGATAATTTTCATCCAAAATTGCAAATGTACAGACACACGAAATTTACAACTTAATTATTAATATAGCTATTAAATTTGAGCTAATGAGCTTGTCGTAACCAAATAAATAAATTAATTTAGCGAATTGTCTTGGGCCCTAGAGGAAGAGCTATGGATAGAGTTTTGCTTACTCTTATTTTTAGTTTTGTTATTGTTATATATGACGTGAATTGTTGTTATTAATGGTAGTATAAGTCAAGAAGCAGTGCTTGCCCTGAAGCCTGCAGGGTCCAAAGGCGTTAAGCACAGGAGTCATTGCAGAGATATTTCTGACTGATTTCATTTAGTACTGCAGTTCTTTTCAGGTTGATGAAGTAAAAACTATATTACCTGGTGTGGAAATAACTAGAAGGATGATGTTGAAAGGAGCAAACGGAACTTACCTTTATTATTAGCCTTCGATTAAGCTGGTTCAGAGTTTCCATCTCACTTCACTTTATGAATGTTCTATATTCTCGTAAGTAATATAATTTGTTAATTAATGTGCACTTTTAAACATACGAGAGACAGCGGCGGCGGTTGCGTGTTGGCGTTCCGTTTTTGAATAGGAAGAGGAAGGGATAATGAATACATAGACTAAATAGAGCGGGGGCGTGTAGACAATATAGATAAGAAATAACTTAGAATAAGAAGAGAATATATACGAAAATAGATAGCGTTAACATTACCTCTTAATATAGCAAACTGTACGTCCGTTTTCAGTTACATACCATAAAAAAAAGAAACACAACAGAACTTTTAATTCGTTTAAAATGAAAATCTGAATAAAAAAACAAAAGCATAATCTATGTTACAGTCATATACATATGTGTTGAATATTTAAATTCTTTTTATAATCTCGTTTAATTATTTTCCCTTCAAATGAAGTCTATTAATAAAATACAATACAAATCAGAGGGTGCAATGGACCAAATTACGTAAAGTCTATGTATGTCTATGTAAGTAAAACTATGTATGTCACCATTATCAATTGATAATACCTATACTATTTTGAATATTTATTTTATCACAATCGAACACAAATACGTTTAGTATAATCCAAGCCGTACACGTGGATTCAGTATTGTACCGGTTCACAATGAAATGGGAAAAAGAATCCACCTGGGAACAACTGGGAAAAGCTTTCAAAGGGTATTTTGTAAACTATAACGCTTGCGTTATATGCTCATATGGTTAAAGTCGATACATATCAAATTTAAATTTAAAAACTGCATAAAAATATAGGGGATATTACGTACGCAATATTTCTGATTCCTCCTCCCCCTTGTAGTAAGTAAAACTCTTACAGTATAGATAGTTTTTAATTATAGATAAATAAACATTGGTTACGTAATGACCATTCAGACTTCCATGTTTACGATGTCATATAAAAAAACCAAGCAAAGCATATACTATCCCTCGTTCCCCTCCTATTATTTGATGGACCCTATAGATACCTGATTTGACAACCAAAGGGATACAGTACGGATTTTCAAGAGAAACTTTTTAGGCCATTGTTGAGAAATTATTACTTGTTACTAGTATTATTACGTTAAGGAGGTCACACATTAATGGTTTAAAATATATCAAGTAAATTAGATAATTGTAAAGTGATTTATTATGTCGATTACCCATAATATAAGAAAAATAGGAAAACAATGGAAAGCTGGCGTAAACGCCAGGTTAGTGCTCAAGGGGTTCAAAAGTTAATCGACTCGTTATTATTTAAGCGATAACTTATAAGAAAATTTATTATTTAGACTTACTATTGATATGATTTTTTTAAATTATTTAATATTGGCATAATTTATATGATAAATTTCATCCGGAAGAAACACAGGTTCAATTATTCGTATTCTTAGATAGAATTTTAACTTAACCTTTATTTTACACTATATAAGCTCAATGCTTTGGCCACAATCTCACCTGATGTTAAGTGACGGTGTAGTCTAAGATGGTAAACACACTAAGCTTAGAGGTACTGGTTCTCAAGTGATACCGCAGGTACACATCTATTAGTAGGTACAGGGTTTTAAAATTGAGGGTGGTAAATACGTGTTTTCCTCACGATGTTTTTTTTTCTTCACCGAAGACTCAGACTAATTTTAGAGTTGCATACGTGGGCTTGAACCCGCGTCCATTGACGTGAAATTCGACCGCACTGCACTATCATCGCATTATCATCAATCAATATAGATTGATATTTTAATAACCAATTTAACTATAAAATATTTGAAACATTTTATTAGTAAGTATAATTATTTGAAACACACTTACACGGTTTCTCGTGGATTTGTGATAACTGCTAAACGCATGGCTTCCTTCATAGTGGAAAGGAATTTATCACTCACTGATCCGTAAGGCCAGAAGAACATATAGAGTATCGAACGATGTATCAAGTTTCTTTCTGTCAACTGTATTCATAACAATTACCTAATTAAATCAACTGTTTCAATATAATAAATCTTCTTCTTCTTGATAATGGCAGTCTATGTACACACTATTTGCGGCAGTGTCATGTGGGTAAGATGTATTTTCAATCTTGTATCAGCGTTACCAAGCTCCATCAAAACGGTGGTCATGCTCGAACTTTCCACGGAGCTTTATTGGCACCTCAGAATATATGTGACGCGTTATCTTCTATAATAAACTTAGCTTGAACACAATAACTAATCTATATCACACAAAATGTCACCAAGATTACATTATATAGGGTCAAATACACATGTTTAATGAATTAAAGAAAATAACTGCTATATGACAGACTGAGATCCCGACAAAAACTCCATATAATAAATCCATTTTACTAGAGCCCTAAGGCATGGCCAACTCGATCTTTGCATTTACAAGTACTAGAATACAAAGATGAGATTCAAATAAATAAATCAAAGTAAGACTGTACATTGATAGATAACAAAAAATTACTTACTTCAGTCAAAATATCTTCGCATTCATACGGCTCGCACAATATCAAACTCGTGCGTTCATCAGATGTGTCCAAACCTTTCTTTAGGTATCCGTAATACTGGAAACCACATGTTTATACTTTGCGTAAATATTCTCAATTGCGGAATTAACATATAAACACTTTTATATATTGTTTTTATCGCTTCGACAACAATACCATCTGATGTTAATTGAAGATGGAGATGAGGATGGTAAACACAATAAACCTTGAGGTACTGACTCTCATGAAATAGTGCCGGAAAGCACCAATAGGTATTTGGCGACAGATTTTAAAACTTGATTAATAAATTTTATAAAAAATAATTTTCGCCTACTGGATAAAATTCGCAGATTATAATGTCTGTTGAAAATTTGAGAAAAAAAAAACTGTTTTCATTTATTTTTGATGAAAATTGATTGAAAAATAGTAGAGAAAGAGTACCAGACTGTTGTATTTTGCATATTTACGTATATATATTTTATAAAACATTTAAATAATGTTTTGTAAAAACACAAATGTAAGCTCCGTGTAAAACGAATTTATTTTCAACTATAGTATTCGGCCAGAATTTTTATGTTGAAGACGTGATACAAATTTGTTATGAAATATAGTTCTAAATTTCTTAGATAGTCTTACCTTGTCTTTGTAATCCTTCGAAGAAACATCTAGATTAATGACTTGAATATATTGTTCATTGAGTAAATTTAGTAGCTTGAAAATGTCTTCAAATCTAAAATTAAATCATGTTTTATCTTTTAAAAGGTGCAATAATCCAAAAATAGCCGTAACTGCAATTATATTGACAATCCTCAGTTGCTATGGATCTATATCTATCTTGCGAATCTATCCAACACATGAATATACATTGGCTTGACCTTAATCGGTTTTAAGTCAGAACGAGTCACTATGACAGATGTGAATTGGCATAATACAGATCATGTTTCTTAAAAGCAGAAATTATTATTTAAGATATTAATTTGATACTTGGCTTTTATATCCCTCCTATAACTACGCTATATAAAAGACGAGATGTATGCCCGCGGCTGCGCTAGCGTTTTAAATGTTCTTCACTGTGTTTTAAATTTTTGTTATACGGAACCCTAATTATTGTTCTGATTTTTTTAGTACTAAGATAAAGTAAAAACATTTCTCATAAATTCAAACACTTGCCCATAAAACTGTGCATGGGATCGAATTGTATTCAATTTTATATAAGTCTTAACTAATTAATACGGAACCATAATTATTTTTTAAAATCAAAAGTATCCTGAGTTACCAAAGAAAGTCCCGTCAAAATCGGTGAGCCGTTCCGGAGAATAACCGGAACAAACAGAGAGACAGTCAAACAAATATTTAAAAAAAATGTTTTTTGGTTATAGGTATCGTATATACGAGTTCATTCATCTGTATTTATAAAAAAAAATTGCTATTTTGATATTACAAACAGACTCTTCAATTTTATTTATTAGTACAGAGAATGGAATACTTATTTATTCTCTTTATTGTATTAAAAAAACAGGTTTATTATACCATAAGTATGTTTCCATATCACGTTAGTAATACGCTCTGCTAATAAAAAGTTTGAAAACGAAGCTAACCTAATAGCAGTAGAATTTCCTCTAACAACAGTTACAGTTTTCGTCGGTATTCCTTCAGATATATCCTTTATGGCCACAGAAAAATCTTCAGGGAATCCTTTCATCGACTCAGACGTAATATCTTTTACATCAAAGAAACATAACACGTAATATATTTGTAGAAATAATAGAATAATTATCATCATGTTACACGTATGATTTTCCACTAATTACTTGTAGTGTTTCTGTGGAGAGATATATTGTAACTCTACGGACCGAATAATGATTAACTTTACCGTTATTATCTATTATATAGGTATGGGTATTAATATTTCGTCATAGATGAATCTTGTAACAGAGGTGACAATGTAAAAAAAAAAGCATACACTTTCTAATAATACCCTTCTGGGTAGCCTTTAAGTTTGAAAATCTGTCACCAAATACCAACAATAGGTGTGATTCGGTAGTAACATTTGCGAACCTTTAAGCTTAGTGTGTTTAGCATCCTAGATCACATCGTCACTTAACATAAGGTGAAACAGTGTAAAAAAACATTTAAAAGCCAGTTCTTCGTGTAGATATTTAAAAGTTTGTACTTAGGTAAATACATTTAAAGAAAAATGTACGTTCTGTTAAATTTTAATATTTTGGTCTCTGCCTGGCAAATTATTTATATTGTGCCAAGTTGCTAAGGAATATCTTGTTACTTTGTAGGAGAATTACAAAAGACTCGTTAAATATTTAGTACAACCATTATTCTATTGAAGATAATAACAATAATAACATTTATTGAATCATATTACAAAGTTAATTGTGCGAAAATATATTTTATGAAAATATATATTATAAATAAATTACAGTACCTTCCTTTTCAATAAACAACTTCACCATTTAACATATATAAAAATGTGTAAAAAAATCAATCCAAATATCTTTGTTAAATTCTCTCCTTTCATTTATTTATTTATTAACATTAAATTTGACAGCTCGTATAAAATACACATATAAACTAAACCGATAAATAAAATATGAATTTATCACTGTTTAAAAACTAATTATCAGACAATGTTTACATGTGTGTGTGTTTGTGCATGTGTATGTAATGTGGATAAATTTTGTGTTATTTGTTTACGTAAAGAGATTTTCATTTGATTCCTAAAACTGTTTTCAGATATATTTTAGTTATGAAGTTAGAAGTCAAGTTAGGTTCAGTATGAGTCATTTATGTTATTGTATTTGCACATGAAAATTTACGCACAAAATGCACAAATGGATTATTTTACATTAAAAATATTTATTCCATATATGCAGACTACAATTTCAGGGAAAGTAGAAACCTTTATGCGCGATCGGAAATCCAATGACGACGCTTCTAATGCTGCAGGCATCTATGACCGTCAATAATCCGCTATCATCGGGTTTATATAGAGAAATTGAAGACGCTTGAACAGGTAACACAGATAATATTATTTGTGTAAAATGTAGAGAACAATCTCTAAAATGTTTATTAATAACTTATGTTCACTTTGAAAATTTGAGGAAACCAAAAAACTGTTCCCTATTTTTTTCTATGACAACACTAATCTCTCGTCAATAACTAATAGTCGAAAAAAAATAAGAAATAACTCCAATGACGAACTGTTTTATCTTTGCCTAATTATCTGCAGAAATATTTTCATTGTTTTATACACAGGAAAGTCCTCGGTAGGAGTTTCTGTTCGCGAAAATTTCAGTCTGTTATGTAGAACTATTATGTAAACTCTATATTATTTAATTTTGATTGGCATTTTGCGTGATATACTTTGGTTATTGTGGACATGTGAAATTTATTGGTAATAATAACGCGAAACGCTTATTCCAAGAAGGCATGAATACTTCAAAGAAAGTTCTGGCAAGATGTACCATCGTTTTGAAGCGACAATACAAGTTCGAAAATATAACGTTACCCACATGATACTAGGAAAATTGTGTATAAATTAGAGGTTTCCATTAACTAAGAAGAAAAAAAGTCCTCTGTAAATGTTTTTTAGATTATTAACCGGTCAACCGCCAACCTGGCGTTTACGCCAGCTTCCAAACGTTTTCCTATTATCAAATTTTTATTGGAGATTAAAATTTAATCTATGATCGTGTGCACCGAACTATATCGGCGGGTTGGGCGGATTGGCGTTTGACGAGTTAAGTGGCTACTTTTCATCGGAAGGGTCTCCGTGACCGATGGTTTGAAAGCTTTGCCGTGTTGCCTGCCTTCTAGGAACACCTTCACATTGGGAGATTAATGCTTGCGGGTTGTTTTCACCATAAATCGTGTTATGTCACATACCGAAGACGAAGGGACTAATGATGATGTCGTTACGGCACTAAAACCCTTAATAATTCTCAACCTGGGCCATTCGGGCTCAGTTTTGAAGTGAAATTCCGGGGCATTAAGTTACTTAATAAAACTCATTAGAATTCTATAGTTTATCAGCTGTCAACCGATCAACCGGTTGGTACTTAATAAAAGTTATCTTATAGATTTTTTGTCGATTTAGAAAAAAAAAAAATAAAGATTAATAATTGTTTTAGTCCAACTAAAGCTTGAATTGACACATATTAAGCAATTAGGGGAGGAAAGTACTCGGTAAGGAAAGCCTCAATGTTCGGTGGGGAGTAGGTGTGTCAAATATCATTGGAGACTTCGAAATCAACCTCATGGATGATTACGCATTATCGTTACTAAATAACAAATATTGATATCATGATAGGTACGTGGGCGATAACGGCTTTTTATGGAAGTAGAAGATCCAAAGAAAATTAGGGCGCATTGAGACAGCACAGAGGGGGCGTGGGTAGATTAAGCGATGATTGCGCAGCGGGTAGTCCGGCCAGATTCCGTGTCAATTGACGCGGGTTCGATCTCCTCCTATCCGACACTAAAATTGGGCTGAGCTTTTGGTGAAGGAAAACATCGTGAGAAAATCATAGTGTGGTAGTAGGGCATTTTCTAATGATGCTCGCCCTGGGTAGCTACCCTTAAATTTGAAAACCTGTCACCAAATACCAATAGATGTGTTCCGGCAGAATCACTTCTGAACCAGTATCTCTAAGTTTGGTGTGTTTACCATCCTGGACTACATAGTCATTTAACGTCAGGTGAGATTGCGGTTAAAGCACTGAGCCTATTCCGTGTAAAAAAATTAAAAGTATAGTCTGAAAAAAGTAAAAAAAAAATAAGATGGAGACTCTAGAAAACAATCATATCCTCAAATTAAGGTTGAAAACTGTGTGGTAGATGATTAGAGATAATAATTGTATTTTAGAACGAGCTTGCGTTTACTGTGTAATTTCGTTTGACAAAATGCGTAAACTCTTGTCAAATTTTGCAAAATTGTAAAGCTAACACATTTATGTACAAAATGACTTTGGGACTGTGAAGTTTGCTACAAATAGGGAACATTATTGGGAATAAAAAAACAGAAATTAGTATGTGCGGTACTTATAGTAGATAATTCAGAGAATTCATTCAGACTCATACATATTTATATGTACCTAGTCACTGAATTAATATTATGAGTTTTCACGTCTATAATAACAGCTACCATTTATCTACATCTTAGTCTTGTATACTTCTATATTGATATACAAACGTAGATAAATAAAGAGATTAAAAAAAATGATTTACTTACATATTTATTATAACAATTACCAGTGTGAACTGATCTTTATCACCTTTGGCGTGAGTTATTCAAGAGCTGAAAATGATTCGGAACATATCAAAGATTTCATGAAATAATTCATCGTTATTAATTAAAGTTAGCCGAGTTTACGGGATTCCTATGAAAACTATTGGTTATGTATATATGAATGAAAATATAATAATACTAAATAAATAAATAATATAATAATTAAAAAAAAATAAAACATTGTGTTATAGGTAACTTATCGAGCACAATTTGTCTCGCGAATTTTGCGATTCGTAATTTACGTCAAAACGTATTGACTCTTGCGCAGTTAACGCGAAACTATCCGTCCCTCCCGAACTCCCCACTCCTCCGTACGCGAACGTCGCACATTCCGACCGAAATTCAGTTGCAAATACGTGCGCGAGTTGACAGATAATTTATTCTTAGTACACTATAAACCGAATGGAGTGACAATTGCACATTGCTAGTTACTTTTTTGAGCCTTCAGCACTTGCTCCCCAAAGCCACGGTGAAGCTTTCAAAGGCCTTATTGGTCAACAACGTTAGCTAGTTAAAAAAGAAGCAAATTGCACATCATAAAACGCGCGACTTACAATATTAATCTCACTTGGCCTCACTCATAATTTTACTAGCGGAGATACAGGCAGTTGCCATTTTAATATATAACAGGTATAATCTATATCTATATATAAAAGGAAAATGGGGGTTTTTAGACGGACCATCACCTCAAAACTACTGAACAAATTAGGATGGTTATAGGCTTTTGTATGGTTTTTTTGGATTTCATCGATCCATTCTCTGTTTTTTTTTCGATTTATTCTTATGTCAATTTTTCGGCCAATTAAAACAAAAGACTTTTTTTTTCATTCATTTGTAATTTCGCGGGCAGACCAGCTAGTATATAAAGAGACAAAAATAAAACAGTTCTAGTTTTTATTCTCGTGGGGTTACCAACAGACTTTCTTTACAATTTTTTTTTGTTTTAGTAACTTTACTTGTTATCATTTAAAAAATTGGAAGCAGTTTTTATTTCCAATTTTCATTTATGCAATATATCATTGTCGTCATGGTAACGATAACCATAGCCTATGCACGCCTCTATAAACAAAGGCACCAAATGCGCGTTGGCGACTCTTTACTGCATTGTGGCTATTGAATCTTGTATATAAGAAAATCAAATAAATACTCTTTTTGAGTCACGTTAATGGGTTTACGTGCATAATTATAATATATTTAGTAGCCGTGGTGCAGGGTATTCATTACACGGTATCATTACGCTAGCTCCCATGCGGACCAGGCAGAGTGCAGGAAATTCTACACGTAACTCCCAGAAGCAACCTTGCGCTTTCTGTTCATAATACGTGCCGGTACAAATTATAAACTACGAGCGATTATAAGAAGGTGGTTTTTTTTTTTTTCGTATACTAATTAATGAGCGTTATCAAGTGAAGGTTAATTTTTTTTTATGTAATAACTTAATTTTTCTATCAGAAACATTTTTTATCTTACCCCTCAAGCACTAACCTGGCGTTTACGCCAGCTTTCCATTGTCTTCCTATTGTCTCATTTTTATGGATAATCGACATATTAATAAGCGGTGCTAGTAGTGTTTTTTTAATTATATTAAAATATATATAGTGTTCGTACTGAACTGAACTAACAAAAAACCCTAAAAATGCATTATGCTTATCTTCTTAAAATGCTGAGTTGCTCTGTTGATTTATATCCAGCCGTTCAGTGATTTGCCGAAACAAATGGACAAAAAAAATAAAAATTTTAATTTTGACATAAGTATCATATGTATTTAGTAAAAAGCGGTTATTATTATAATACAAACAGACACCTCAATTTTATTTACATTTATGTATAGATTCGCTATAATTCATAAATTGGACCAAACTAATGAGTGACATGCAAAATTGTGCTTTAACTGTACGTTTTTTAGGTCTCTATTTCTTTGTTATTTCTACATTAGTTCCCTTAATATTAACATTGCAAGTAAGAGCATGTGGAATATCCAGCGATAATGTTTTCGGGGCATTGTTTCCAGTTCGGACAGATGATCCAGTTATTAGTAAATGTTATTTCTGTTCGGTATCTACAAAATTTTAATTATTTTCGGATCGCCACTGAATACTGCGATGTTCAGGCACTTTAGAATTTTACTTTTCAATATATGGTAATGTTATCAACACTTAATTCATATAAAGAGCTAAGACTGTTTTTTGTTGCTTATGTTAGATGAACATATATATACCAGCTGGTGCCCGCGGCTCCGCCTGCGAAAATACAAATGAATGAAAAAAAAACAAGAGTCTTTTGTTTTAATTAGCGGAAAAAATGTACATAAGAGTAAACCGAAAAAAAAAAAAAATGAGAAAGGGTATACGGAATCGGAAAATAATAGCTTATAACCATCTACGAAAAATTCCGCGTTTAACGGTAGCAGTCCCATCCCGATATGTTTAGTAGTTTTTGAGGTGATGGTGCGTCAAACAACCCCATTTTCCTGACAAATATATTACTTGATTGGTTTCTAAAATATTGTTGCCCGCAGAAAGCTACATTAAAAGTGAATAACATAAATATATTATATTATATTTTATTTTTAAGTTAGCGATTTCTATATACTTACCCATGCGTAGCCGGGGGATGTCGTTTGTATTAAATATGCTTAATTGTCTCTCGCAGTGTATGACGTCACAACTTGTTCGTCGACTCATCGTCGTTAGTCTTTCTACTTTACACTAAGTTTTGTTGTTTCTCTTAAAATGATACTTATATATAGTACATGAAAGAGTTTAAAACCAATTTGTTTGATTTGTTCAGAGGATATTTTAGCGGTATTTATTCTATATATAGGTAGTCCACTGTTTTCTACGTACTACGAAGTAATGTTTTCGTCTATTTTGAACACGGTAAAATCAGCCCGAGCTGGAGTTGTCCCCTTTCGTGTTTTGAAATTATTTCTATGCGACGCAACGCGATATCAATATATTTCTCAAATAACTACTGTTATGACCACATATCCTCTTCATAAAGAAATAAAATTAGGCAATTATTTAATTAAGTTTTCCAACAACACACAAAAAAAAGTAAGTGATTATATTTCGATATGCTGTATTATGATTGAATTAGCTTACGATTTGGTTTAATATTTTCAATGACTATTACAAATAATTTGATTGAAATGATAATTGTTTTGCTTTGTACATTTTTAAATATAATTTTGTAATTACTACTAGGCCGTTTTGGAGACAACTATCTACACTTCATTCTTATATTAATCACACAAACAAATAAATTGCTCAGTAGTTTTCTATGCGCTCAAATACGAGAATTTTTAATTTTGTATATTACTTTTAGTTTGTATTGTTTGTTTGTATTCCCTACTTCATCCACGTGAATATGCTTCGGAAGTTTTACTGGAATTATGACGTGTATTATATAGGTTTAAACTTTAATTTGATCTCTTCTGCTATGGAAAAGCGTAATAAAATGTGGTTTACATCCTTTTTTAGGTTTATTCAAGTCGTTTAAATAAAATAATATGATAATCGCCATCATCGTCCGGCTCCTAATTTGTTATTTGGGGTCGGCGCAGTAGGTCTTCCTCTTCCATCGTCTCTATCAGCCACCATATCTTCATTCACCTCTTTTACCTTCATATCTTGCCTCACACATTCCTTCCATCTTTTTTTGGACGTCCCCCTATCCCTGGACTTTCATAGACATCACTTTCTCTTCGTCACATGCGTTTCGTCTCTTCTCAAAACATGCCCATACCAAGACATACGATTCCCTTTCATCTTTTCTGTCACTGGAGCCACTTTAAAACTTCCCCTAACATACTCATTCCTTATCCTATCCGTTCTGGTCACGCCATACATCCATCTCGAGATTCGCATGTCTGCTGCATGTAGTCGTTTTTCATCCATATTCTTACTAGTTCAACATTTCGATCCATACAGTGTCACAGGTCTTATAAGAACATAACTTTACAAAATACATACATACATATCATCACGCCTTTCTCCCGTGGGGGTAGGCAGAGATTACGTCCTTCCACTTGCTACGATCTTGACACACCTCTTTCGCTTCCTCTACTTTAATGAGCGCTTTCATACATGCTCGTCGGTTATGAGTACTTTTTACCTGGCCTTTATTTAACACATGATTGATTTGGTCTAGATACGTTCGCCTAGGTCGACCCTTACCGACTTGCCCATTCACCCTCGCCTTATAAATTCGTTTCATTAATCTTCTCTCATCCATCCTCTCTACATGCCCAAACCAACTAAGCATACCTTTCTCTATTTTGGTCACCACATCCTCTACCACTTTACAAAATAATGTTACCAATTTTACTTTAATTATAAAACTATAAGTCTATTGTATTTATAAGATATGGTGGTCATTTGTGAAACCGTTCTGAATGATCTCGCTAGAAATAATTTGCGAACCGCCCCTCGGCTTGGGACAATTGTTGTTACAGTAACTACCAACTCGTGTAATGGCGAAATTCCTTCACGCTTTATAACCAGGTACGAAATTAATGCCTGTTATTAATATTTATTCCCAATTATGTTAGTTTATATTCTTAGTGATTTACTATGAGGTATAAATAAATTATTTATATTAAAACAAAATTTTATTTCATGTAACTCACTGTGAATAATCGTACACAAAATGATAATATGTCACACACATTTTTAAGTAAAATATTGAAAAAAAAAACACGTACGGATTGAAATAGCATTTAAAGAGCACATCAAATATATTACAAAAACTATTTTTTACTGGATACTGAAATATACATTAAATTGTATGTTTATGAAAATTAAATTTCATGCAATGAAGTAGTCATTAATGTCATTAATTATTTTGTAGTAAATTAAATTAATGTAATTGTTTTAAATATTCGGTTATAAATATTTATAATATTATTATAATATTAAATATTTATATAAAATTAGTATTTAGAAAAAAATTGATTTGACATTAACACAATGAATAAAAGTATTGAAATTTATTAAAACTTAAACGAATCATAAATTACTAGTGCTCGCCTGTGATTGAAATTCGAGCATAATTCATAAAAACGCTAACAATTTTGTTTGCTTTTCATTGTCAATTTCTTAAAGTAAAACCTCAAAAGTTAATATTCTGTCTACACGGTGAATAAATGTCAAATCTGACATTGACATGTGATTGATAATGCATTGGTAATCGTAAGGGATAATGACAGATGTGTGTCTGTGTCAAACTAATGGTAGTGTGTGAACTGTATTGTTTTATTAATAATTGAATGTATTTTTAATGCATAATTTAAAAAACATATTAGCATTCTGCATTCCTTTTATATATAAACTATAAGTGGAAAAAACTAAATGGCATATGTTAGAGAAGGATGAACGTGCAAAGATATTTAGAGAACGAGTGGTAGATAAAATGTTAGAAATGGGAAACATGGAAGCATTGAGTGTGAATGAGTGTTGGAGTGAGATGAGCGAATGTATAAGAAATGCAGCAAAGGATATTTTAGGAGAATCGAAAGGGAAAGGCATGAAAGGTAAGGATACATGGTGGTGGGCGGAAGATGTACAGCAAGTGATTAAGGAAAAGAAAGTAAGGTTCAAAGAGTGGCAAACGATGGAAGAAGGAAATTACATGTTGAAAGAAAGAAAAAAAAGTGAGTATGATGAATGTAAGAAAAAAGCTAAAAAAGCTATAGCCGCGGCCAAAGCAAAAGCTCAGGACACTTTGTACAGTGCATTGGAACGTCCCGAAGGCCATAAGTATGTGTATCGGCTAGCTAAAAATAGGGAAAAAAAGGCGAAGGATGTATCACATATGAAATGCATGAGGAATGAATCAGGTGTAATACTTATGGATGATGAAAAAATAAAAGATAGATGGAAAACATACTTTGAAAAATTGATGAATGAAGAGAATGACTGGAATGGACTGCTTGAAGAAGAAAAAACGAACATGGGATTAGTAAGGAAGATAAGTATAGAAGAAGTTAAAACGGCTGTAAGTGGAATGAAGAATGGAAAAGCGGTTGGACCAGATGGAATACCAGTGGAAGTATGGAAGGCATTAAAATTGGATGGATGGGTGTGGCTGACAATATTCTTCAATAAATTGTTGCAAGAGGAAACTACACCCGAGGAATGGTGCATGAGCTACCTTGTGCCCATCTTTAAAAACAAAGGGGATGTTCAGGATTGCAACAATTATCGAGGAATAAAGTTAATGCCACATAGTATGAAAGTATGGGAGAAAATAATTGAGCGACGTCTGCGAGAAGAGAGTGAGATTTCACGAAACCAGTTTGGTTTTATGCCTGATCGCGGTACAATGGATGCCATTTTTGCGATTCGTCAAGTGTGCGAAAAGTACAGAGTGGCACACAAGAATCTGCATATGGTGTTCGTTGACCTTGAAAAGGCATATGACCGGATTCCTCGTGAAGTCTTGTGGTGGGCCCTTAAGAAGAAAGGAGTGCCTGGGAAATACCTGCAGTTGATTCAAGCCATGTACTGCAAATGCAGTACTCAGGTTCGGTCTGCTGCTGGTGTCACAGCCAGCTTTTGATGTGGCTGTCGGTTTGCACCAGGGATCGGCTCTTAGCCCATACTTCTTCCTGTTAGTTATGGACGCTATTACGTCGGATATACAGGAAGAGGCACCCTGGTGCATGATGTTCGCCGATGACATCATGCTGGTCGGTGAGAGTGGCCAAGAGGTGCAAAACAGACTGGATGAGTGGCGGCAAAGACTGGAGAATTTAGGCCTAAAAGTTAGCAGAACAAAAACAGAATATTTGTTCTGCGACTTTGGCGGTATCTCCAGTCTGAAGCCAATATCACTCGGAGGAACACCAGTACCAGTCTGTTCTGAATTCCGCTACCTCGGGTCACTCTTGCAGTGTGACGGAGAAATCGACCGCGAAATAAGGCATAGAATCAACTCAGGTTGGATGAAATGGCGACAGGTCTCTGGTGTGATTTGTGACTCCAGGATGCCCCTTAAATTGAAGGGGAGGATATATAAGTCCATCATAAGACCTGTCATATTGTATGGATCAGAATGCTGGGCTAGTAAGAAGATGGATGAGAAGCGACTGCATGTAGCTGAGATGCGAATGTTGAGATGGATGTGTGGTGTTACAAGAATGGATAAAATAAGGAATGAATATATTAGAGGGAGTTTGAAAGTTGCGTCAATGGTAGAAAAGTTGAAAGGTTCTCGTTTGTCGTGGTATGGACATGTTATGAGAAGAGAGGAAGCGCATGTGGGTAAAATAGTAATGAATATGAATGTGGAAGGATGGAAAAGTAGAGGAAGACCAAAGAAAGTGTGGATGGAGTGTGTAAGAAATGACATGAAAGAAAAAGGAGTGAATGAAGAGATGACGGCTGATAGGGACGTATGGAAGAAGAAAACATACTGCGCCGACCCCAAGTGAGTTGGGAAAAGGCAGGAGAATGATGATATAAGTGTACGAAATATCGTAATCCTCAGTACGCGTTATTTTCGTAAAAAGGGGTACAATGTTTTTGCTTCACGTATTAATATTATGATTATTAAATGCCATAATTTGTGAAACATGGTATACGAGTACTTGTAGGGGTAAACCCGTCGTACGCAACGCTGCGGTCTGCCGCAGGCCATCCTCGGAATCTTGCTTTATCTTACTCGGAGATTTTTAATATCCCCCGCCTCCCATCCGTGTTCATTCTGACCACGATCCTTAATAATACGATGACTATTTGCATTTTCTTCAAGTAAATATTTTTAGAACATTTTGTTTCGTACGTTTTAATATCGTTTAGAAAGAATCTTGGAGAGAGAATTTCAATTTTGCCTGTTTTTTATAACAGTTATTTTAGAAATTCTTCGTTTTAATAACAATGTTATATTATTGCATGTATTTAAAAAGGCTGACAAGGTTCATGAAAGTCACGCGTTAAATGCCACTAGATACAGTTCAGAAAGCTGCATCGATACTCCAGATGTGATTATGCATATAAAACTCTGTTGTCTTACACACAAACATTTATGTTTAATAACTATAAACCTTTTTTTAAATTCAATTCTACTAACAGGCTCTTAGAAATGTTTTATTAATTAATACCTTACTTATAATAGTTAAAGAGTTTTACTTCATCTTTGTAATCTCGGACAAGAAACTTGTCAGAAGAGGATTGCTTAAATTATTTTTTGACTTTTCAGTTACGAATTCTTTTAAATTCTAAGTTACAGTTTCACGTGGGTGTTTATACTATGTACAAACATATGTACATATATAACGTCTTGCCTCTCTTCTATTCAGGTTGGATACATCTTTCCATCTGCTACGATCCTTACACACGTCTTTCGCCTTTTCCACTTTTATAATTGCTTCCATATACATATACTTATACTTTTGATCTGGCCTTTCTCTAGTTCGTTCTCGAATTGGTCGAGATACGTTTCATCGCTTTGTAAATTTGTATCGTTAATCTTCTTTCATCCATCCTCTCTACATGTCCAAACCAATTAAGCTTCCCCTTCTCTCTATCTTTGTCACTAAATCTTCTACCACACCACAATGCTCGCTTATCACACTATTCCTTACTTTACCTAGCATTCTCAAGGCAGCTACACTTCTTAGACTCTTTTATAATATCTGTGAATAAATAACATATTTATTTTTACTATTTGTTACCTAACGAGACAAACGAATATATAAACGCACAAGAAACAATTTAATAGATGTCCCAATTCACGATTCATTAATGAGATAATTAAATCCGTTTGTGGTGTAACCCAGTACTGAATGAGCCGTTAACGATGCGATCGTTCGGTTAATGCGTGTCTAATTTGCTCGGCGGGTAAAAGGAGTAATCATTACACTGATTGTCATACGATCTCTCTCACATTTATGATTCATTAATTATAACTTTGTTTAGCGTATTCTATTCATTTAATTTATTAAAATTCATATAAAAATAACTTGTATACTGTTTTATGTTAGAATTCACAGTTACTTTTACAAAATTATAGGGCATATATAGTAGTTCTATTGGAAGGTTTCAAATTTAAGTCGCTCAAACAAGTCAAATATATTTGTTTATTCTGTATAGACTAAGTACGTGCTTTGACCACAATCTCACTTAAACTGACTAACGATGATGACCGGAAGTTAATAATTTGAACTATTTTTAAACATTTCAGGGACTTACATAATATATACTTAATAATACTATAATAATAAAAGACTAAAAAAAATGTCCTAAAGTAAAGACCTGGACGGGACGTAATGGACTAGCATCTCTATTAGAATGTACTTATCTGAAATCCACGCGAGCGAAGTCGTACAGTTAATACCATATAAACAAATGCAATTATTTGAGAATTTAGTAATTGGGATGAAATAGTAAATATTCGCGTTTATAATATTAAAAATATAATCATATACATATTTATAACATTCGTTCGTAACATATTGGTTACGAACAGTATTATATAATCTATTGGCAAAGGATGATGACGCATTGGGTAGTGCGCCCGGGTTCCGCGTCAATAGAAATCTAAAGCCGACTCTAAAATCATTTCGAGCTTTCGGTGACGGAAAACATCCTGAAGAAACTAGGGCATGGTGATAGGCCATTTTCTAATAATGCTCATCGGGGTAGGTACCACCCTCAAGTTTGAGAAACCTGTCGGCAAATACCAATAGGTGTGTTCCTGCAGCATCATATGAGAATCAGTACGTCAAGATTTAGTGTGTTTTTACTGTTCGGGACCACAGCGTCGATTAACATCAAACAAACAAAACAAAAAGGAAATTATACATTTCTATAATTATTAGTAATAATTATTTCGAATGGATCACGGGTATTACAAGCCATTTCGTTTATTTAATTACATTAAACAAGTGTTTTTGAAGTCGCCATTGATGCTCAAACGAGCGTTTTTCTTTTTATTTGTCTTTATTATAATAAATTACAATAACTAAAAAACAATTTACATCACAATGTTTTAATTTAAAACACAAAGAAGAAAAGTGTAATAGAATTCATGAGTGAATTTAATTATCTATCCATTCTTTGTTTATAGAGTTTGTACACATTATGGTTTTTGAATTATCATTGTTATTATTATAATAAGTATTTAAAATTAACGTATGTACGTGTGCTCATAATACACTGATGTATTATACTAGATACGGCGGACCAATGGAGCGTAGTTCACCGATAGTCGTCCCATAGGGAGGTAAGTTTCATTTGTTAAAAGGTTTCGACGATCGACTTCTGTTACTTAACCGCGCCAATATTTCCGGCATTCCGCGAAAACCCATCGCCGTGGGGTTTTACTTTGTTCCTTATTTATAACATTTGTAAACTTAGCGTTTTTCTTCTGGAAAATCCTTAGAAGATTGCCCGCGAGTGACCAATACAACGGAGACATATTTGAAGGTTCTTTAATTCGTTCTAAACCAGATGAAAGAGTTTTACGTTTTAGAAGTTTCTTTTATTTATTACTAGCTGTGCACCCGCCGGGCGACTGCGACCGTGTTTCTTATATTCTTCACTGCGTTTTAATTTTTTTATACGGATCCCTAATAATTTTTGAGTACTAAAATAAAGTAAAAATATTTCTCATAAATTGAAGCACCATGCACGTAAAACCGTGCATTGAATCGGATTTTGTTCAATTTTTTATGACTTTAATTTTTTTTTACGCGGAACCCTAATTATTTTTTGAAAGTTAAAAGTATTCTAAGTTACCCAGAGGAACTTAAGCTATCTACGTCACGTAAAAAGTCACGTCAAAACCCGTCTAGCCGTTCCGGAGATTATCTAGAACCGAAAAAAATGGGACAAATTGTATTTTTGATATAGGCATCGTATATTGTACATTAAATGTAAATGTAAAAATGTTTTCAGGCATTAGAGTTTTGTTGTAAGATATAAAGAAGTAATAGATTATCGTAGTATAGATATGTTATGAGGTGAACTACAAATCATGTATCTAGAAGAATATGATATAGAGGTAGAAGAAGACTAAAGAAGTTATGGATGGGTCGCGTGAAGAAATGCATGTAAAAGGTGTGAGTGATTACAACAGAGTTTTGTAACAGTGATGACTCAGTCGTAGTCGTGTTCGGATTTGTGCGTCGATGTACGTTGGTTCGAATTCACTTATTATATAATATAATGAGCCTGAGCTTTCGTTATTATTGTTATAGATATTGTTTTTGACTTTTTTTTTTTTTTTATTTATATTAAATCTATGTTTGATTCTTAAATAAGTCTCAACATTCGTCCATCAACAAGTGAATTAGCATTATTTATACAAAAACAAAATTCACTTGTAGAGAGACAATAGGAGTGATATAAAAAATACAACAAGGACACTAAAGATTACGTAATTAAACTTTATCGGAGTTTTGAGAAAAAGACCGTGCGGTTCGGTCCGGTCCCATGCATCCGGCGTTCAGCGTTGGAACATAGATATAACCGCCATACCCCATATTGCTCCCTGGGATGAGGGCGAATTTGGTATAACGTTGTTTAGAATATTCTATATTAGTTTAGGTCGTGTGGTGCCGGCTGAGAATAGCACCACCCCATAACTTCCCGTAGGTGTCGTAAAAGGCGACTAAGGGACAAAACCAGGGGATAGGCAGCAGCATCTTTTGAGCACTAAAAACTGCGAGCGCCAACTCTTCTGCCAAGCGTGGCGATTATGGCAATTAACCCCTTTTCGGGGGATACCTATGTCCAGCAGTGGACGGCTTTCTGTTGAATTTATAAGTAAATCATTAGTTTAGTTAAATATTATTGAAATAAAACTTTATAAATGTATGCAATATAAACTGATTGATAATTATAGCTGTAGTTATAGTAAACATAGAGAGAGAGAGAGAAATACACTATAATTTAAAAAGCAACTGTGACTTAGAATTTTATATTAAAGGAGTTTTATAAATACAAGGTCTTTACTGGATTGATTTGACAAAAAAAAAAAACTGTGTAAAATATCGGACCTATAACAACTTTGACAGACTTGATGGTGGTAGCAATCAAGGCGGGCATCAGAATATAGCATACTATGATGCTATGGATACATAATATTGTTTTAGTTCAGGTAAAACCGGGTATTTATTATGTCAGTGTTCACAAATTCGTAAAAAAATTACATTATTTCAAGTATTACGTACGCAAAATTATGTTTATTTTTGAGCTCCTGCTATACGCTATAGTAAGCAAAACTTTTACCTCCTTCATGTGATTACGTAATCATTAGGATAATCTTGAAAAAAAAAAAATAATTAAGAATTATTATTAAAAATTGTTAAGTTGATCAGCATGCAGCATCAGCTCCCTATTGATGCTTATGACCACTTATGATGCCTATGAAACATGACCGGCTCTGTATCTTGGAGTCTTTTTATGCGAGTTATATGCTAACTGTTTATTAATCGCATAATATTGTACTTAACCCGTTGAGCACTAACATGGCGTTTATGCCAGCTTTCCATTGTTTTCCTTTTGCCTTCCTATTGTTACATTTTTATGGGTAATCGACATATTAAATATAAATATACACACATGTGCTCCCACACTATCAAATTAGACCTTAAATTCAATTAAAATCAATTCAAATTGTGAATATATAATAAATCTTACACAGTAAAAAAAGAATTAGTATATTTTCTAATAGTCTAATTTCAAATGTTTAATTTTTTATTTGTATATAAATACAAAGAGTCGGCTTTGGTACTAAAAGTAATTTCTAAATACGATACTATTTTTTGTATTTTAACTTATAATAGTTAGATTGCACTTAGATATTTTGATTTCGACTTGGAATTTCAAATTAAATCACATGTACAAAATTAATTGCTTTTTTGTTCTCTCTGCTTATTTATTGAAATTTCGTTTCATTATTTATTTTTTCTGAATTCAAACTTGGTTTGCTGCATTGCTTATATCGAAATTTGCTGATTTTTACGATTTGGGTACATGACACAAATCAGAATGTTCAATAGACTAAAACTTTCATATGTGACGTAATTTTGATTATGTTACATAAGAACTGCTGACAATGTCTTAAATCTATATCAATCTAAAAATTATAAAGATTATAATTTTAATTTTTCATATATTTCAAATGAATTAAACGCATTAGAAGTTTAAAACAACAGTTTGAAGAAAACTTAACAGTGTCTATAAAGTATTTACGTATTAAATATTAGTAGATTTTCTTTGTCAGACTGGATTTTGTACTTACCCCCCGCTGGTACATAGTCGACGAAAGTGTACTCACAGCGTTTTCACCTCACTACCGGAACGATTTGAGGAAGTCCTGTAAAATCTACGGTCATATATAAAATGTTTATATATGTTTATGGAACTAAAAAGAACCTTTAACCTTTAGAAAATGAAGACAGTAAAGCTTTTTTTTTTCGTAATCAATAACGCTGTGTTTAGCGCTTATGGCACTTAGCCTAAAAATAGTAACTATCACAAGGGTACCGCATTGATAAAAATTTTAGCTTGATGTGTTGACGGCATACAAATTGCGCGAAATGTTAAAAGGACATGCTTGCGGCATTTATTCCATACAAATGTAGTCCCCTGTTTCCTCCCTGAATAATGTATTCTGTATTATGGTAAAGATTTTTATACCAAATAATATATATCCACCACCGCCATGCCCGTACGTTTTGATTGTTTCCATAAATTAGTAATTGTAGAAAATAGGAGCCTTTGAAAATGAAAAAAAAATGCTCGATTTTTACCGTAATTTTCAGACGTTCATCAAGTAAAATTAAAAACAAAGACAGAGGCATAGTCAAAGTCTTTCTTATTCTATAACTCAAAGAAAATTAAAAATCTGTTCAGTTTTGGAGGAGGAAACAGGGTACTAGGAAGTGATGTTTCTTTCGTGTTTTATAACTCTTTTTATGGGGCGCAACGCCATAGCAATTTATTTCTGAAATACTTACATTTCAAATCTGTTGCTACCGCATGTCCTCTTAATCACACGAAAAAGTGAAACAGATATTTTACTGAACCTATTTGCCTTGGGTTTAGTGAGAAAAACTTGCAGATACCTCCCACGCGTAAGGTCGTAAATCTAAATCTATAGATTATCAGGAGCG
Organism: Samia ricini; assembly: GCA_014132275.2. Classification (NCBI taxonomy): domain Eukaryota; kingdom Metazoa; phylum Arthropoda; class Insecta; order Lepidoptera; family Saturniidae; genus Samia; species Samia ricini. Next base: position 3,079,946 of record AP028170.1, read on the forward strand.
AGATTTTTGTAAGATCGTTTGCGCGGGTAATATGTTACGACAATTAGCACCCGAAAATCTTTGGCTTTCGTAAAAATATTAAAGTTCAGAATTATGTTAGATATGAAGAAAAATCTAAATTTCGTTAAAAACTAAGTTACTACTATATGGTATCGAAGTATATATGTGAAATGTGAGACGTCTTTCTGCTCCAGGAATGGTCATTGCATCATGGTTGTCATCAGACTGTATCAGCTTCCTCAGTTGGGGATCGAAGCTAGCCTTGGGCTGCTTCCGGAGCGAGACTCGAAATCTGCAAAGAGAGAAAACGATATACACTTGCTTTTTTTAATTAGTTTTTAGACTTAATAAAACCTTTTCTCGGAGCAACATTTTAATCGAATAACTTGAAATTGCTTTATGCTTAAAGAATTCATAATTCTTTCAGAGAGATTATTACCTCTCTACTTGATGTTCTCATAAACTATAAACATATATTTGATTCTATACACTTTGTTTTTAAAAGAAACTGTTTTTTTTTTTTTAATTTAAGATCAGCAAAATAATTTCTCTTCATTTGATGTTAACTATAGAATAGTCTAAAAACTATGACGACCGCTAGATAGATAAAAATCTATAGACAGTCGACTTAAATATCTATCTACATCTACCACGAATGAAGTCTCTAGGAAGCTCTTTGTATATTTTTTACACTATATAGGCTCAGGGCTTTGACTACAGTCTCGTCTGATGTTAAGTGACGACGTGGTCCAGGATGGTGAACATACCAAGCCTAGAGGTATTCGTTCTCAAGTGATACTGACACGTCTATTGATATTTGACGTCAGGTTTTCAAACTTGATGGTGGTGGCAGCCCAAGCGGGCATTGTTAGGAAATATCCTTCCATCATGCTATTGTTTCCTCACGATGTTTTCCTTCACCGAAAGCTCAGGCTAATTTTAAAGTTGGACAGGTGGGTTGAAACCTGCGTTTATTGACGTGAATTCCCGCCACTTTTTTTACACGTTAGTGCTTTGACTTCAGTGACACTAAGCATAGATGTGATGCTATTTGGTCCTATGGTATTTGGCGACAGGTTTTCAAACTTGAGGGTGATCCCTACTCAGGCGGACATCATTAGAAAATGCTCTATCACCATGCTATAGTTTCCTCACGATGTTTTCCTGCACCGAAAGCTCAGATTCATTTTAGAGCCGGAGAAGTGGGGATCGAACTCGCGTCGATTGACGCGGAATCCGGCCGCACTACCCGTTGCGCTATCATCGCTTCAAAAACAATCCATCCATTAGACCAACTGCGCCATTATGTTTTGCATATATAGTTGTTGATTCCGGAACGCAACGCACTTTAATGTGGTTATAGAAAAGTTTTTTACAAGTGTACAGTGGTCGCAATCCAGACGCTAACTACAGGATGTACACTATTCATGTGTTTATACATCTTCATATATAATAACGCAGTTGTATTACATACGACTGCCGTTCTGAGGTCTCGGGTTCGATCCCCGGGTCGGGTAAAGTGATATTGGGTTTTTCTACTCAGTATCATCCCGGAGTTTGGAATTTGTGCCCGATATGGCGACAGGCTCGCCCCCTGTCACATCTGGGACGGAACTAAGCTCGGCGAAATGTGGGTGGTGTAGTTCGCTACTTCACCTCTGCCTAACCCTTCGGGGATACAGGCGTGAGCATATGTATGTATGTATGTAATAACGATAAAGTAAATTTTTCAGGATATCGCCCCTTGAATTGAATATATCGAGGCCAATGTTTGTTTGTCTGTTTGTATAGGACAAGGTCTCGCTGCGGAACTATAAATAAGACACTTTATTCGGGTGCTATGGTATAATTTTGAAAGTAACTGCTCTTTGTTGTTATTTATTTTAGAATATATTGGATTTATGGTTTATTACGATATAAAAACTGTAAATATGTTGCGAAATATTAACTGAAATCTATATAACTATATCTTGGCGATATGGTAAGTCAGTGGTTAAAGCTTGGATGTATGTATGGATCGCATAGATTCGAATTCTATAATGGATTTCACTGTAATTGAAATATTTCTTAATGCTAAAACTTTTTTTCAGTACACGGTTGCTAAGCAACTGCTTTTAGTTCAAAGAAAATAATGCGTACAAAATCAAATTTTAAAATAACGTTAAAATTTTTCTTTGACCTCTTTTTTGTTCGACCTTTACCATTAACAAAATTAAATGGAAAATTTAATTTAATTCGAGAAAGATTTAACTTTTTATATGCATATAATAATGTGCGTGTCTGTTAGTGACTGTGTCATTTTTTAAACAGTTTGGCCAAATCGAGATTAATTCATATAATTTGTTTATAGATAGGTGGCACTTTAGTCGTTAAATCAAAATGATACCGACATTTATTGGAAAACGTCTGGTAGTAAGTGTTATTTTACTTTATTACAATATAAATTATAATTCAATCCAAATACAGAATACAAGTATTAAAAAAAATATTATGAATAAACTACAGATCAGAAGGCGACTATGAAATGTATAAATTAAAATTCTAAATACGAAATCGGCAAAGTGCATTCTGTACGTCAAAAAATATATGGTAAATAAAGTATAGTTCAGCTTAATTGACCACATTAGTTCACTACGCAATCTATACGAGTTCGCAATCATGAAACACAAATATTACCCTAAAAGTATCTACATATTTGGCTGATGCAAAAAGTGACGGGAAAGAATGTGATTTCGTCAGACAATACCGTGATCGTTTTCACATTGTTTTATTGTCGACCGGTGTGAATTGCGGACCGATACGGTGACCCGTGGTGTTTGCGGTTCGAAATACCTTACATAGTTATATGAGGTAACTATGCGGTCACGGACCAAGTTCTGCTTGGCTTGTTACGACCGTTAATAAACAAAAAAAAAAAAATAAAAAAAAAATTTCAAGTGTCTACAAAATAATTTAACATATAGATATAAAAAAATTTAATAGAAGTAGATTTAAGCTCACATATGCGAAAGATTACTAACCGCATAGCTGCTTGAATTGCTATTATAGGCAATTTTTTCCGACGCAAATCGATTTAAATCTCCAATATAAAAAAAGGTTAATATAAAAATTAGAGGGAGTTTGAAAGTTGCGTCAATGGTAGAAAAGTTGAAAGGTTCTCGTTTGTCGTGGTATGGACATGTTATGAGAAGAGAGGAAGCGCATGTGGGTAAAATAGTAATGAATATGAATGTGGAAGGATGGAAAAGTAGAGGAAGGCCAAAGAAAGTGTGGATGGAGTGTGTAAGAAATGACATGAAAGAAAAGGAGGAGTGAATGAAGAGATGGCGGCTGATAGGTACGTATGGAAGAAGAAAACATACTGCGCCGACCACAAGTGAGTTGGGAAAAGGCAGGAGAATGATGATGATAAAAAAAGGTACGGACCCAGAGTCTGCAGATAGTTTAATTTCAATAATAATAAAAAAAAATACCTCACATACCAAAACTTTTCGTATGGTTCCCTGTGCATTAAAAATGTGTATATATCAAATCAACCAGTTTATTATGAAACTACCTGATAGTAAAAGCAACAAGCCGTAAGACGGTTACTAAAGGTATTCCTTATACGTCAAATAGTAACAAAATATTTTCTAGAGTTATTACCAATATGCGACTAGTGGTGCTGTGTTTTTTTTAGAGTTTTTACCCATACGACAGCCAATAGTAAAGTATCGTCTATGACTGTTGCTCCTATGACGACTAAAAATAGTGTGACGTCAGTTAGCTCGGAGCTGTCATGACTCTGTTAAGGTCATGCAGTGACTTTATTCTCCACGCTCATTTGCGTCTTGCCGCAAATACTATTGACTTTATCAACTGTATCGCATCAAATACGTTATACGCCATTTCCGACTTATATCAATATAGAAAAGTAAACGTAAAAAAAAAAATTCAAAGTGTATAAAACCGGAGGCAGAAAATAGTATTCAAAATTTATGCGTATAAAAGAAATAGCAAAATAAAGACTCAGGACAATAAAGCAGGCCTAGGGTTAACTCGTTACGATTTTACTCACAGAAACTGTGTAGGCATAATCTCAACAGACCTAAGCTTTTAAATTTGTGTAAATTTTCTGTTGATTTAAGTCATTTAAGAGGATTTTAATTGATTAGTCACCGGTTGGAATATGAGTTTTTTTTGTGGTAATTAACTCTTTTGATTTTGTTGTAAAGTACTTGCTTGAATGATTGATTTAATGTTTGATACTGTTCCAGTACTTTATATATTAATGATGATATTATTTCTTTGGCCATAATCTCACCTGGTGGAAAGGGACGCTGTGATCAGTGATAGTAAACACACTAAGCCTAGTATATACTGGTTCTCAAGCGATGCTGCCGGAACACACCTGTTGGTACTTGGTGACAGGTTTTCTAACGTTTCTTTTGCTTCATATATAGCTCAAGCTGATTTTAGAGTTGGATAGAGGTTTGAACCCACGCCAACTGACGCGATATCCGACCGCGCTACCAACTAATCCATCATCGCTTTTATATGGCCTGCGGGAGTCTAAATGGTGACTATGTAAGCAATAATTACTTTTTTTTTTTTTTTTAATTATGCTCATGCTTACGTTACCATAGGGAGGGATGACTGGACTAAAAGCTTTGTGGACATAATACTCGAAGTGTCTCGTTACTTTCATATGAAGTATTTTAGTAAAAACGTTCATAATAAGTCTGGTCTGGCTGTTGACTTAATTATCTTAGACCTCAGTGTGATGATATTCAATAGCATTTTCTATTCATAGTAAAATCATATTTCCATTTCTGTTCTTATTTCATATGAAGTGTACTGTTTTGTGCGCGCAAATAGAATCGTCTTTAACGTTTCGATGGTTCTTAGTCTGATTTCAGATCAAAGCTTGATTATTATTATTCACTTGGTTATTATAGACGAGGAGAATTAACTGCCTCGGTAGCGCAGTTGTATTACATACGACTGCCGTTCTGAGGTCTCGGGTTCAATCCCCGGGTCGGGTCAAGTGATATTGGGTTTTTTCTACTCAGTATTATCCCGGAGTTTGGAATTTGTGCCCGATATGGCGACAGGCTCGCCCCCTGTCACATCTGGGACGGAACTAAGCTCGGCGAAATGTGGGTGGGTGTAGTTCGCTACTTCACCTCTGCCTAACCCTTCGGAGAAAACAGGCGTGAGCATATGTATGTATGTAGAATTAACAATTAAACTCTTTTGTGTGTACTAAAACATAGAAATTATTTACATACTCTGTCTTCTACAATTTATATCTTAAGCGATTTCAACACAATCTTTTCTGGCGACGATGTTATTCAAGATAGCGAATACTCTAAACTTCGAGTAAGTGGCTTATAAGTGATACTGCCGGAATAAACCTATTGGTGTTTTGCGAAAGGTTATCAAATTTGAAACCAGGCGGTCATTAGACCATATTGCCCTACCACTATGTTATGGTTCTTTACGACGATTACATTCAACGAAAGCTTTAGCTTATTATACGTAAAATAGATATATATCTATTTATAAAGAAATATAGAAAGATATAAATAGATTGAGCTCGGTATTTCTTCCATATTTTTTTCTGGTTGATAGATATTTACGAGTTTTAGTGCTATCATTAAAAATATATAAAACCAGTGAATACATTTTCATTAAAATAAATAAAGATCGTATACCCGTATTTCGACCAATATGTGAACACTATAGTTCAAATAATAATACTCAAAACACTCACTATATAAGCGTTGGCTTGCTGACGTTCCTCGTCCCCAAGTCCGGTCCGTAATTAAGACCGTCATGTTCTTTGATCCCGTATAATTACCGAGACAGGTTGAATCTACTATTTAAAATTGTATTAAACTCCCTTCTCGTGTAAACGGGGAAGCGGTTTGCCAAATGACAAGGTTTTTAAGATAGAATTTAAATAACTAGACATTTTATTCGTTTGATTTAATTTAGGATTGCTTTATAGTTTAGACTATTGACGTTAATAATATTACTACGATTAGAGGTAATTAAAAATGTCGTTGACTCGGTAAAAAAATTATTTAGCTCTAAACAAATATTAGCAACACTAGTGTTTATAATTGATAACACTATTCACTTGTTCGCTTTTACTTGTAGCACTTGTGGATCGCTACCAGATCAAATCTTGTAGTTACAACTCATACTGAACTGTCTGGGTCGACCCATGGAGACTTTTATAGTAAAGTCAAATAATTCCAGAACAACACAGAAGGTTCAAAGTTCAATATTTTATTCAAAATTCAAGGTCAATTATATTTTTTACAATGAATATCTGTTACATTATTACTATTTTTTTTAATTTTTTTCTTTTTTATATGCCATTACAATATAGTCTATTTATGCGCTAACTACTGCCTGTCATATTTTTCATTTCACTGTCAATTCTTTCCGTAGCTACTCAGAAAACTATTTGTCGTCACAAGCAATTGCAACCACAGTCCACTTAATTAATTAAAAGTCGCATAGTGCGCTGGTGAAAGAAGAGTGATCCTTTGAACAATCTTATAGACCAGGTTAATGTAGCATAATGTCTTACATAGCAGCCACAACTTTCTTTTCACTACGTTGGCACTTGATTTTACTTTTAGTCAGTTGATAACGAGTTGAGTATTAAATTTGCCTTTGTAGTCTTACCATTATCATGTGGTTGTCTTCATTTACAGAAAACTAAGGCAATTTGTAAGATTTGAATATACACGACGTGCAAGCAAAATTAATGAATGAAGATGGTTAATGGTTCGTAGATTATGTACCACTTACTTGCACTAATATAACTCGCTATATATTGAATTTAAAATATAATAAATTTTAGGCCTAGGATATTTCTCAGTGATATGTGCAATAGGAATTTTATAAATATTTCTAAAAAAACTAACATAAATAAATTTATGTTTATTAATGTTGTTTATAAGTCACTTTAACTAACAATCAAGCATCGCACTACGACGGTCGTATCGAAAGCCATCCGGGGCTAAGGCCTCACAAATCGTATAATCCTCTTGAGCTGTGCTCGCAGTAAATCACGACTATCCAAACGGCCGAATCAACTTTAAAGTAATTTATTAACGTAGTAGATAGATAATATTATTATTAACGCAATCGGTTCGCTTTACAAACACAGCTCAGGGGTAGGAACCAGTGCCTCCGTAACGTCATTATTTAGTCCAATTTGTAGAATTAGCTTGATAAATGTGTTTGAATTAGATAGATGCGCGCGCCGTAGCGTTCCGTAGCCATGCTACGGTGTTCAGTGTTTTAGCGCGTTTCGTAGCAGCCGCTACGGTCGGTCGTCGTGAGTCACTCTATGCCGCGTAGTTATCTTGTGACGATTAATTTAGTGTTGTGATTTTTTGTGTTGTGTTTTACATTTAGTGAATTATGTGATTTTTTTTTTTCATAAAAGGTAAGTGTTTATTTTAAAAGTGTATCTATGAATTATTGGATGGATTCTTTGTGATTATAATTTAACAGTTTTGTGTACAGGAAAATTATATGTAATGAGATATTAAAAGATTGCATGTTTTTAAAATAAATATAATTTTAATTACAAAATGAGCTATTATACGTAACTAAATATATTTTAAATGTAATATGTACGTAAAATAATTCTAACAAATGAAATTAATCTTTCCTTTCAATTGAAGCCCACACAATTCCTTGAGGGATTACAGAATGTATCTATTTGCGAGGAACAGATAATAAAAATTGATTTCGAAGTACATAGTCATTTATTATAGTTACTTTTTAATTGGATTATTGCCAATATTTTGTTGTACCTTGGGACTAAATAAAAATTTATATTGCGTTAATAAAAAAATTATAACGACTATTTTATCCTATGATATTTATTTCTCATTAACTGATTTTAACAGTGTTACTTATTGAAACAATTTGGGAAAATAACTTAATACGTCATATGTCTTTACTTGTCTTATTCGATTTAGTTTGCTTACCAAACTCCACAGTGTATAATTTTCTATATATTTTTAACTATTAAATTAAAAATTAAAAACTCTTTGTTTAATTTAGGCCCTAATAAGGCGTTTATGAACGTCAAAATACTACCACCGGTTCGGAAAATAATCCAGTCATCGAGAAAAACCGGCAAGAAACTCGATCTGGTTTTTTGTCAATATGTTTTTTTGTAGATTTACACATCACATTGTTACAATCTTTATTAGTAAATGCACAAATGTAAAATAATACTAATAAATAATACAATTAATATTTTCAAAATATAATTTAACAAACATTTAATAATCAATTATACTAAAGCACGATTATAATTTAGGCTTTATTGAAGATAAGAAAGGTTAAAAAAGTGTTAGACACCCAAAAAATATTGCACATAATTTAGAATGTAGTTCGGAGCTTACAAAATTAAAACAAATATTCAGCCACTTAATTATTGTTCTTAAGATGACTATTTTTTATTAAAATCAGACATTGCCTCTGTTCGACTGTAGCTTGGTTAAAAATTTCCAGAACAACATGGCCTTACCATAAAACAAAGCAAACTGACTAAACCATAACATGGTCAATGTGCAATTAGGTTGCTATCAGCTTTAAACCTTTAAATACACTGTGTTGTATATAGATCTGTATTGAATATTTAAAATCTTATATCCCTTTTTTGTAACTTTTATATTTATTTTACTTAAAGTCTTTTATCAATATTTTACGCAATTATGATCATTGGCAGTATTTTTCTTTTGTAACATTTTCTATCATTGACAACATTAATTTTTCTCACTAACTATAACCATTTAATTATATATAAAAAAAAAAACATGCATTTAAAGGGATAAGTTAAAATATTTGCTATGAAGAGTTAGTTCTGTTGAGGTTTTTGTGGAAATAACCACATTGTTGTGTTTTGATTAATATATCGCTGTGATAATACTTACCACTGTTACATGTAATGGCATGTTAGAAGCTACATCACCTACAAAACATACACACACTTTTTAATACACCATTATTGCTACTTCATTTAGTGCAATATATAGAACAAGTTCTTTTAGGCAGGGTAGTCTTTACGATAACATCATTATTTAAGCCTATGTGAGATCATGATCAAACGCAAAAGAACAAAGGAATTTTTTGTTGCCCTTTACCACTAATACCAAATATGTATTTTTATTCCATTTTTAATTAACATCTTTTAATTTATATCCCACGACGATTTACAAGTTTTCAACGACAGAACATAACTCTTTCTACGTTTAAAGTATGATTGATGTGAATTATTCTAGACGGCTGTGTAATGTTCAGGTAAACAGAGGACCCGACGATTAATCACGGCCGTGTGTCGTCGTCGTCGGCTAACCAAGCAGAACATGTTCTATAATATGTTATTTGGTCGCTGTGCAAACAAAAAGTTACTTTGTTGTTAAAGTGTGAAAGGGTTTACCTATCTATACCTACCTATAAATATTTACGGCTTATATACTACGCACACTTATCGACAAATTTAGGAGTATGCCTAAAAAACAGGGTTACCATTTTTATTAAGGTTCTGTTTACGTACCGGCCTTTTACGCTAGCGGGTTCCTGCGACTTCGTCTACATGTTTTAATTTGATTAAATATGGGATGTCATCTTGGTGTCATATAACATGGTTTCCGTACACCAAATTTAATTCAAATCGATGAAGTACTTTTTGATTATAATTTTTTTTTTAATATAGAAAACATATGTTGATAATTTTTATAGCCTATCAATCGCTAATTATGGTTTTCTATAATTTACGAATTTTAAAAAATAGCTCCGAAAATCTAAATGGTCAGTCAACAACGCCTTGACCTAGATTTTCTGCGTACAAAATTTCAAGCCTTTTTCGACTTAAATCTGGTAATATACAAGTTGAGAGGCAGACAAAATTAATTTTTCAAAAGACATATTTTTTCAATATCAGGTTTGCGATGAGAAACGGGTAAAATATACATTTTTAATAAAATGTACAGATAAAAATTCAGTTTTATAATATCTAATTTTCAAGCTCAAAAGAACATAGGACATATTCTAATGCTTACCTGGGTAGCTACTAGTCTCAAGTTTGAAAACCTGACGCCAAATAACAATAGGTATGTTTCAGAGAACCACTTGAGAACCAGTATCTCTATGCTTAGTATGTCTACCATCCTGGACCACATCGTCACTTAATATCAGGTGAGATTGTGGTCAAAGCATTGAACCTGTACAGTATAAAAAAGTCAAAATTAAAAATACTGTATTTTTTTCTCATTTTTAAGCGTTCCGCTAAACTTGACTTATATAGAGTGAGTTAATAACAAAAACAGAGGTATAATGGAAGTTCATAAAATAAAATGGGCTACGAACATTGAAATTTTATTTGTTTTTTTCATTCATATTTTTTATTATAATAGCTGTATCCTAACCTCGGGTCGTACATAAAAAATCCTATTCTTACGCATTATATAATGTCCATCGAATATTAAACGGCCTATTTAAATTATTGTTATAAAATATAGTTAGTATGTCGGAAGCTTGATAAATAATATATCTATGATAACAGTGTAAATAACTTAGTATTCGCTTGCTTGAATGACGTTTACAGAACTCTTTTTAGAATACTCAACAATAGCATGGATATAGTATTTGTCAGTAATATTTTTCTGTATCCTTCCATCTTGCCTTTCATTATCATTATGCACGTTTAAGAGGAAATGCGGGCGAAGTTTATTTCATAGTCACAGATTCCTCCCTGGACAATGCCATTATCTACACTAATAAATATAATTGAAGTGTCTGTTTGAAATGTTAAAATAATTATTTTTACTAAATAGATATGTATGTATATGTGATACCTATAACAAAAATACAATTTTTAAAATATTTGCCTGTCTGTTTGTTCCGGGTAATCCCCAGAACGTCTGGACGGATTTTGACAGGACTTTTTGGTAGATAGCTGAAGTTACTCCGGGTAACTTAGAGTGATTTTAATTTTTGAAAATAATTAGGGTTGCCCGTAAAAAAACTAAAACTCGTAAAAAAATAAAATTCGATTCAATGCTTAGTTTCACGGGTAGGTGTTTGAATTAATGAGAAATATTTTTACTTTATCTTAGTCCTAAAAATATTAGAGTTCCGTATAAAAAAAATTTAGTGATCACAAACCTATTACATTTAATTAATTAAAAATAATACATATAGAAATATATAAAATATTCAAATTTATACGTTCAAGAACGGTTACTTCAGAATTAACATAACTTAAAACGCAAGAAGTAACCGAGATGACATTGAAAACCAAATTCGTACATTTATCATCGTTACTTACAAATAAAGGCTCGTGAAAGAAAGATTATCAATTACATAATGTTTTCGAAGTCTGTGGTCTGCAAAGATAGAGTAATGTTTTAATTAAAAAATGTAATAAAAACTAAAAATTCATAAAAATGGTTCTTAACATCGTAAATCATTGAAATAAATAGATATGAACTAATTTTACATTATATTCAAAGGATTTTATCATTACGGTGAGACGGTAGCGCTGCGATGGTTTCATATGTAAAAACATCATACAGCTTCGCTTCCATCTTGTCTATATTTAATATTTGATGGGTATCCAGTGACGTCACGAATCAAGCAGCACACGAAAACAATAATTTTGAGCACAAACAGTTTTTATAAAATTGAAAAATATCTAATGGATATATTATTATTATGTAAATTATAGTCTTATTCTAATGGGCAATACTTGGAAATCTGTTACAATGTTTCTAGAACTTTCTTTTACAAGCAAATAGGTGGATTAACAGGATCAAAATATGCTACATTTCGTAAATTATTGTAACACACCCAGTGTTTCTATAGGTTTTTGTATTCCCGCTTTCCCTCAGACATAATTCCAGGTCTCTATAGTCTTGATTTTATTTCGTTTATTATTATGTGCTATTGAGTTTTATTTCACCTTTTATGATATCTTCTCTTCTTTAACTGGTTAATGTCCTGTGTATGATGCAGTCTTAGTTTTTACCGTTTTTACAACGTTGTTATTTCTTGAATTAATGTTTTGATTATGTTTAAACATGTTATTTAATATGTAGATTACCCATAAAAATGAAACAATAGGAAGACGATGGAATGCTGGCGTAAATGCCAGGTTAGTGCTCAAGGGGTTAAGTTTGCTAAAAAATAAAATTGAAGTATGTTTGTAATGTCAAAATAACAATTATAACTAAATAAAACGTGTAAACACTGTGCACGATACTTTTACCAAAAACAAAATTTTTTTGTAAATTTTTATCTGTCTGTTTGTTCCGGGTGATCTCCGAAACGGCTGGATCAATTTTGATGGGAGATTTTTTCGGTAGACAGCTGGAGTTACTCGGCGTTACATAGGATGCTTTTGTTTTTCGAAAATAATTAGGATCCACATAAAACGATTAAAACTCATAAATGATTGAATAAAATTCGATTAAATGCACAGTTTTACTAACAGGTATTTGAATTTATGAAGAAATACTTTACGTAATGTTAGTAGCAAAACATTTTTGGAAATTAATTAGGGTTCTGTATAAAAAAATGCAGTAAAGAATATATGAAACGCGGGCGCAGCCGCGGGCACACAGCTAGTATATGTATAAGCGCGTTGGTACGCCTGTATTCGGGTTGATAACAGATAATAATTACGTTAATGTTCGTACACAGCGTGTAATAGATTCAATAGGACATTTGCTCGACTGTTGCAATCAGAGTTCATTGTCGTTGATATGATGAAATTATCCAATCGGCAATGCCATTCAATACGATTCCTGATATTACATTCGCCAACTTATAAATACAAAACATATCAAACTGTGCATTTACACTGGCATTTCATATTTATTACATAACATAAATTAAATTGTATCTAGTAACGAACGTGCAAATTTTTGAGTGATGATTATCAGTTCAGAGTCAGCTATTTACAATTTGCTAATCCATTTCAGTTCTTTTTCATGTGTTTCTTGTTTATTTTTTTACTCTGTTTAGGCAAAATATTCACCCGAGGGCAATTGATGTTCAAAGCAGGAAACTAATGAAAGTAAGCCGATTTAAAATATACCCTAAGGAAAACTTGTACATAGCTTGATAATTTCACGACACAATTATGATTTCTTATAACAATTATGAATCGATTTATATGAAATTTGGTATACAATATGTGTTGGAGCCGCCCGCGCACGTACTCATGCAGTTCGGATAGGTAGTTTTAGTTTTTTTTTTTTGGTTGGACATTTATGGTCGTGGCCTCTACCGGAACCTCGCACCCGCTACTCGGAGAGTCTCGTCGTACAATCCTCGGCGTACAGACATGTGGACTATCGTGTGCAGTGATTCTATCGGAGTGACACGTGTATGGATAATTTGGACATACAAATTCGTCTCATAGTATATGTGGTATAAGTTCGCAACCCATAAAAAAGACGTCGGCGCTGACCAACGACTTCGCAGCGGTGGTAAAGGTCTCGCCCTGTTGAAACAATACACTCACTAGATCGTCTTTTTCGTAGATTTTCGCAAATAGCAAACCAAAGGTCGCTCCCCAGTTCGAGCGAGAGTGACCAATATGTATGTACAATTTTTAAAGGAAATAAACGTTTGTATATAACTTTAGATAGCTCCGCGAACTAGCATCAACCTTTCACCTAAATAAAGAGGGGTTTTTTTCTAACCTAGCTAATGCTGTTGACCGGAAGGACCTTTACAGCTTCACCATGACTTTGGGGGCGAGTGCTGAAGACACTCAGCGGCAAAAAGGTAACTAGCACAAGGGTTACCAAAATTGTACGAACCTCGGCTTGGCCGTTACCTGAGTGTACAAACTCTCTCGCGAAAAAGAGGAAGAATACAAGCTAGTTTTATATTTAAAATTTCGCTATCATAATTAAAAACTCTGGTTGAAATTTACAGGTCGCGATAAGGATCAATTAACACAAATAATTTGAAATAAATGTAACACAATTATAAAGAATTGTGTAAAATTTCTTGTCTAATCATTTTCTAAACGTCCATCAACAAATCCATATTCAGTTCATTGTATTCCAGGAACTGGATATAAGAGCCATTTTTTTTATTCCCATACCATCTTAAGCCGCAAAGTCACATAACGTTATTTGAAAGAAAAAAATTAGTCATAATGCTTTACCAGGACTAAAAAAAAACGAAATAAAATATAATGTAGGGAAGTTAAAATTGTATGGCTTACTCCTCCTGTATTACTCTGTAAACTGCATTAAAATTGATTCATTAGTATTCAAGTAATGCGCATTAGACATTTACTTTATTACTAGCGCACGCCTGCAACATCGTTCACGTGTGATTTTCGTTTATTTTCCCTCATATATTTACATACTTTAATTAAAATTGGTTGTGGCGTTTTAGATTTTAATTAAAACAGATAGTTTTTTAAAATATAAAATTCAATATTCTACAACGTTTAAAATAAATATCTATCATAATATTTGAAAAAAAAAACCAAACCAAAATGGACAGTCAGAGCTAACAGTTTTATTATTAATAGATATATAGATCTAACTATTTTGTCTGATTTGTTCTATACTAATAATAAAATTGTAAATATCACGTGTTTGCACATTTCCGATTTTTGTGAAAATAATTATTGCAAAGGACTAAAAATAGGTAATTAAATATATTTCTAACATTTTTAGAAATATCAGTATGTCTATTTTCTTGTACTGGCGTCAATTAGAAAGTATTAATCGTATTTAAAAAAATATTTCATTCAAATCGGTCAACTCTATCAAAAGTTATAGTCATTTGAATGACACACGGCGATTTTAGTATGAAAGAAGAGTTGGTAATTAAATGCGTTTTGGTCTTATTGGAGAACAAAAAAATGATTGATCGATTGAAATTGAACAAAATGACATAACATAAAATATGTTTATAGTATATAAATAATAAATATCTAAGACGTAGTTAACGAGAAAACAATATTTTGATATACTATTTTTACACAATAATCTAGGCATTTTAAGCATTGTATTAACCCCTTGAGCACTTACCGTTTTTTTTTTTTGGTCGGGGGGAAATGCATTTACGCACTACTCTTACCCATTGCATTAGTGAGACCGAAGTCCCCCAATGCAATGGGTAAGAAAAAAAGGGGGTGCGGAGGGACGTCTCCGCACCAGTGCGGGACTCTCCCGGGCGTTAAGCGCCCGGAAATACCCACTAAAACCCCCCGGGGCCGTCCGCCGCATTGTTTTCCTATTGTTTCATTTTCATGGATAATCGACATATTAAGGAGTTATGGAAATAGTGAGCTGAATTTCAATTATAATATCGATAATGTATAAAAATATGACGCAGGAAATAATATTATTTCTTTGTAACTATAATTGGACGGTTCATGTTTTGTTTATTTTTGATGGCAACGGGGACGAAGTGATATGAATGGTGATTAGGTAAGCAGTATTTATTTATTTAATTTCGGGGTGTGGTAAGACCTCTAATTATAATTGCTGATATGATTAAATAAGGCTCAAAATGTTGGTTACGTGATACTCTAAAGGCCCCTCATTAAACACGAAGTAACTGTGTATGTATCTTCGTTTAAGAAGCTACATGGGACCTTAGACTAGAGAATATCAATTTATGGTGGTGAACGTCGAACTACCTTTGTATGTTTACGGATAAAGGGTGAACGTTGATCGTTCCAACCATTAAGTGGCTGTAAATACCAGCTTAAAACTATGTCAAATGATTACGGTGACTGTCGGATCTGATAATTGATATGGTCCGAAGGCGTTATCTACCTCTGTATGTTAGCTGAAAGTCATGCGGGTGACGTCACGGGCACAGCTAGTTGTTAAATAAATAGTCATTATACCAAGAATCTTGACTTTAAATACCGTAGAAATCGATTGGCTTTTGACAAAAGTCCAAAGAATTCATGCAGAAAATTGTATTTTACAAGTACCTAAATCAAAATCGATTGAAGTATCCCACGATAGGAACTAAAGCTATTGTACGTAAAATCTGATATGGCCTCTGTGACTACATTCCTGAATAGCCGATGGAACCTTTGATAGTTACTGCGTACACTTCAATCAATAAGAAAGATTGTTGATAACTTGCCCGTTGTGCCTTGTCGATATACGATCTATTGTTTCACGTAAGGCAATGTATAGAGTAGGCTTTTATTCTTTCCTCTTTTGTCAACATTACGTGTTACGATATGACTGTATATCGTCTAATATAAAATAAAGTCTAATTTATTTCGCGTCACACCACCCTCAATGACGTTTTACGTCGGGCTTTTGCCAGTGCTAATGTACCAGCCAGCTTGGAACCTATTGGTTTGGTGCGTGACGATGGTAAAAGACCCGATGGGATTACGCTTCTGCCTTGGAAGATGGGACGGCCCTTGGTATGGGATGCTACTTGCGTCGATACTTTGGCACCGTCACATCTTCCAATTACCTCTTTGAAGGCAGGCGCAGCAGCTACATCAGCGGAGGATCTCAAGCGGCGCAAATATGCTACCCTTGGTGAGAGTTACATATTTGTCCCGTTTGGGGTCGAAACTCTGGGACCGTGGGGCCCGAGTGCTCATAGCTTTTTTAAGGATCTCGCGGGTCGTCTAGTCGACACGTCTCGCGACCAGAGGGCTGGCCAATATTTGGCACAGCGAATTAGCATTGCCATCCAACGTGGCAATATGGCCAGCCCCCTGGGAACCTTCCCGTCTGGCGGCGAGCTGGACGGCATTCATTATTTATAGTATTTTATTTTATTTTAATTTTAAATTTTTGTGTATAAATTTATGTACTTTTTTTTGAATAAATGACTTATATTTGAAATAAAGAACAATCTAAATAAAACTTTTTTTATTAAAAATAAAAACCGACTTCAAATACTATAAAAATGCACTAAGAAGTAAATCAACAATCTTCTTCTGCTAACTTCAATAAAACCCTTTCAAAAACTTACAAAATCTTGTAAAAGAAACTTCTCGATAGCCACTTGTGCTCGGATATCCTACCACCCAGTACGTTTTCAGAGAACGTTCTAATAAAACGACAGCTATTTTTGCCAGAGAATTTCTTATTGTTTCCTGTACATTTGTGCTAATAACCAAATTGTTACATCATATAAATTGCTAATGAAATTACATGTTATAGTGCCAAATAATTAATGGTAATGATTAAAAAAATAAAACTATTATTAGACTATAATTGTTATTATTATTATATTTGTATTTATTAATATTCATTCGATAACTTTCTGTATCGATCAACAAAACACAGCCAAAAGTTATTTGTTTGAAACCATTACTTTTCCAATATAAAGTTAATTCTGTATTCCGTAAAATGTTTAGTTTACGAACTAAACTACCAGTTTATATACTGTTTTTTACAATAATAATTGAAGTATGTTTTGAAATTTTGCTACTTTTTTTATTTATTATCAGTATATTTTGTATTTGACGTGGTGAAGGTCGTGGATGCGGAGGGCGCAAGACCAATCCTCGTGGAATCTTTGGGAAAGACCTATGCCCAGCAGTGGACGTCTTTAGGTTGAATCGATGGATGGAAGTATGTTTAGATTTCTTATTATTTTTGTTTAGTTTAATTAGCGCGGAATTTTAAGATGCCTTAATAGAATTCATTTAGTTACTAATTTGCCTATGTCCACGGTTTCGCTCGAATGTCAATTTTTTTATTTCACTACATGTAATTACACATTATAGTAATTAAAGACTAAATGGTTTAGTCAAAAAGTGTGATAAGGATAAAAAAAAATTGAACCTCATAAATCGTTCGGTTTGTTAAGAATGTTACAAAACATAGACTCCACAAATAATGTATCTATGATAAGAGAATCAAATAAATCTGTTCAATGGTTCTCGTGTTATTAGGCAAGTAATGGACATATAGACGTTGCCTTTTTATATAATACAAACGGCTATTTGGGTCCACGACTGCCTTTATTTAAAATAATTTAATAATTACTGCTATAATCCGCATTAAAACCCAAAACGATAGCCAAGATTAAATTTTTGTGAAAATTTCATTCCAATGGGTTCAGTAGTGAAGTTGTATGCGAACACGATAAATTTATATTTTTATTGTACGCCAAATAATACTTATAATCTCGATCAAATCGAGCACGTTTTTAAAAAAAGGCCATGTGAAAAGTAACCATAACCGACGAGCATATATGAAAGCGCTGCTCATGAAAGTAGAAGAAATGAAAAAGGTGTGACAAGATCGTAACGAAACAAGACGTAGTACCTTTTTTTTTGTTTTATCGAGGGGAAATGCATTTACGCACTACCCTTACCTATTGCATTAGTGAGACCGAAATACCCCAATGCAATAGGTAAGGGCGCACGGAGGGACGAGCTCCGTGCCAATGTGGGACTCACC
This sequence comes from Samia ricini, assembly GCA_014132275.2. Classification (NCBI taxonomy): domain Eukaryota; kingdom Metazoa; phylum Arthropoda; class Insecta; order Lepidoptera; family Saturniidae; genus Samia; species Samia ricini. Next base: position 3,098,398 of record AP028170.1, read on the forward strand.
CGGGCGTGAAGCGCCCGGAAATATCACTAAAACCCCCCGGGGCCGTCCGCCGCATTTACGATGGGGGCGACACGGGGTGGCTTTCGCAAGCACCGCGTCGCCCCCTGCAGACGTAGTATCTACCCTCACGGGAGAAAGGCGTCATACTATGTGTGTATTTAATACCATATATAAATTATTATATTTTTATATTCTTTAGTAATACTTAGTCATTTGCTTTGGTGGTGCTATTTATTTTACTTACCAACATATATCCTACATTAATTTATTTCTAAAAGATCAACATTTTTATTGCGAATTTTATTTCAACCGTTTGTGAGTTACACCTTACGTACATAAATCATTGCTTATAAACGAATGATTCGAAGAAAGAATGTTTGATTTTTACATACTCTTTAACATCCTGTGTCTGTCTTCAAGTGGGTGATAAATTTTTACGTAAATAGTTTTCGTATATATCGTGACTTACATATTTATTTTCTTTCCGTGAGATATAATATAAATTGAAAGAAAGTTGAGTTTTTTTTTATGTAAAAACTTAACAAACTATAATACTGATCGATGTGGATGATGTGTTAAAAAATTGGTTCATTAGTTAAGTTTTGTTTTTAAGGTTTTTGAAATAATGAAAAAGAATGCTTTACAAGCTTTATCATCGCAGGCGAAGTCTCGGGTATTAGCTAGTAGAAAATATATTAAATTCTGGTACACTAAATATATCTATGTACGTGTAGGTGAATAACTACTTCGTTACGTAGCATTATATATGGAATTCCACAGTGGATGAAACTAGTTGAAATAGTACGTCATTTCAAAATAACAACGTTTCACTAAATACATATTAATTTGTATACGATAAAACATAAAATTTTTATCTATCTGTCTGTTTGTATCGACTAATCTCAGAAACGGCTGGACCCATTTTAACGGGACTTTTGATAGATAACCGAAGATACTCCGCGTAACTTAGGCTACCTAGTTTTGTTTTATAAAAATAATTTGGGTTCCACGTAAAAAAATTAAAACTCTTAAATATTTGAATAAAATCCGATACAATGCGCAGCAAAAGGGTTGAATTTATGAGAAACATTTTTGCTTTATCTTAGTACTACAAATAATTTGGGTTCCGTATACAAAACAATAAAACGCTATGAAGAATATACGAAACGCGGGCGCAGCCGCGGGCACACAGCTAGTCATAAGATAAAATTAAAACCCTTACTAGTTTTTTTTATTTCTGATTAAATTTTAATTTCATGTTCAATAGCGTTGGCTATATTTATGGTATATTTTTTGATGAGATAATAAAAAAACGTAATCGGTCAACAATCATAATTATGTCGCCTGTTGAAATGTTTGAGAATCATTAAACGAGGAGACAAGCGGTAACTCTGAAGTGACGTTGGGTGTCGTTTGCTCGCGTTTTTACCCGAGCACCATTCAACCTGGTAGCGTGGACTCGTTACTAGGAAACTAAGTCAAGTGTAGGCACATTCTAACTATAAAACGATACACACATACACGCCTGTCTTTATTCACGACGCTACGACGGTTGTAACATTATTCTCGCTCGAAATAATCTGCATCAGTGTTGCCAATGGAGGGGTTCAAAGATACGGTATATTTATATTTAATTACAAATTTCTACAGTAAATAAAATAACGTCTAAAACACACTTGAAAATTTTTTATCAATTTTTAAATAGTAAGCTAGTAAATATATTGGTCCATTATATATTAATAGTACTTGTTTTTTTAACTGACTTCAAAAAGGAGGACGTTATCAATTCGTCTGTATGTTTTTTTTTTATGTTTGTTACGCGATTTCTCCGTCAATTGTGGACCGGTATGCAAATTTTCTTTTATCGAAGGAGTACACTACCTATGTGGCCCCATTTCCACCAAATCAGCATCTGATCAGTGGAACTCAGGGATATTAAGAAAATCCCTCGAATATTATAGACACTTCATGTGTTTCATATATGCGCTTCCAAAACTATGAAGCAGGCTTCAGAGGTATGCCTAAAAGTACAGCTTTAAACTAAAAAGTAGAAAAAAAGTTTTAAAAAATATAAAACCGACTTCAAAAGAATAAAATAAAATGCACTAAAAAGTTAATAAACAATTACTTTATTAATCTGCTTCGTTAATTTTAGAGTCGGTGGCAGCTAGAGTTACTCATTCACAAATGGAAATACCTTTATCACAATTACATATAAGCTAAAAAAAAAACACTAAGGTGATTTTAAAGAACAATTAATCAAAATTCAATACAATTAGCGACGTAAATTTAAATCACTTTGTTATCCGTAAGGTAAAAAGTTTTGAATTCTTTCACCAAGCTGTGTGGTGCCGGCTAAGAATAGTACAACCCCATATCTTCCTGTGAGTTTCGTAAAAGGCGATTAAGGGATAAACCAAGAGATGGGCAGCAGCGTTCTCTGATTACCACAAACACCTACTGTTATCACCAATGTGCCTGTCAAGCGTGGCAATTATGGCAATTGTTCCCATTTTGGGGGAGATCCATGTCCAGTAGTAGACTCATTCGGTTGTATCAATCAATGTGACCCTATATTAGGATGTTTGGGCGGTCATTTACATTACATGTGAAGCGAATTGAAAGTAAAGACACGGTGCGTAAAATTTTAGGTGTCCCCAAGAATCTTTAATTTTTAACATTTATTTGATTACACTATTTTCTATACTCTGTATTTTTGTGATAAAGGAAACGGTAAACGTTTTAAAATTGAAGTAAAAGTTACTGTAAATCTACTATAATTACAGGGCAGTTAGCAACACTGTATTCACATTGTTAAATTCGTTTATTAAGCGACGAATAAAACAAAAATTTAGTGGGGAGGAAAACATATTTTAATGTAATAAAATATTTAACCCTCTTGAATAGAAAATCTATTAACACTTTTAAAAGCCAGTTTTGAAAATAAACAACGCCGTCTGTTGAAAAAATGACGCAAAGAAACATTGGATTTAATCACTGTATTTCAAACGAGTACAACAAATAGTAATGTTAACTTCGTTCGAGTAAAATACTGTTATCTATACTAATAAATAAACTTGAAGTGTCTGTTTGTAATGAATTTTTTTTTTACTAAATAGATATAAATGTAAGTATATATTATATCTATACCAAAAACACAATTTTAAATTTTTTTTTGTCTGTCTGTTTGTATCGGGTAAACTCCGGAACGGCTGAACCGATTTTCAAGGGACTTTTTTTGATAGAGAGCTGAAGTTACTCCGGGTTACTAGGGTGCTTTTAATTTTCAAAAATAATTAGGGTTCCGCGTACATAAAATAAAAAAAATATAACAATTTGAATAATATCCGATTCAATGCACAGTTTTAAGGGCAAATGCTATAATTTATGAGAAATATTTTTTAGGAAAATAATTAGGGTACCGGATAAAAAAAAATTAAAATGCAGTGAAGAATGTACGAAACGCGGGCGCAGTCGCGGGCACTCAGCTAGTATTAATCTAAAACCACATTCAAATGGATACAATATTTTTCAAGAGGCGCGCATTCGCTAAATAATTTTTTTATTATATAGTTATTGTGCCCCGGTTTCAGTCACTTATAATATAATTATTTCTATTCTTTGCAATATTCATAATAATTATTCAACTCTGTTAGATATATTTAGTGGGTTTGGTTTGATACTTTTTAAAACCCCTTGATCACTTACCTGGCGTTTACGCCAGCTTTCCATTATTTTCCCATTGTCTATCTATTGTCTTATTTTACGGGTACTCGACACATTAAGGGATAAGAGTTATTTTAAGACGTATGTCATTTTGTCGTTTTGTACATTATTAATCTACATTACTTGTTCCATATAATACACTAAAGAGAATATTTCTGTGATCTAAAAACTAAAGAATCATGAAATCGAATATTTTACGTCGAGTTACAAATACAAGTCGAGTTTATAAATAAACGAACAGAGTGACATACGTGTATACTTTTAATAACTTGAAAATACGTTAAACAGCATATGTACAAAATACATTATTAAGTAATAACAACCAATGATAGAATTCATCATACAACGAAAATATGTTCGCGAATATATCACAGTTCAATTTTATTGTTTTTTTCTCTCTCTCTCTCTCTGTCTCTTTTTGTCTCTCATTGAACAATCAAAGCGGCTATAAAAACTGACATTTGCACATAAAATGAAGATTCGTAACTGTCGTCTATCTTATCGCCGTATTTAGACTGTCGTAAAACTAAAGTTTGAGAAATTATTGCGTGATTTATTACTTTACGATAAATGCTTCTTTATCACCTTTCGTTCGATGCGATTGTATGAATGGAGTTATCATAACTTATTCTGGGGGCCGTAAATGTATTATGTACGTATTAACTTTATTTTATTTAGTCTCAACGACATGGGGGATAGGGAGAGTTTGATTAGATAAAAAATTACAATAAAATGATGTATCGAAATCACTGTTAACCCCTTGAGCACTTACCTGGCGTTTACGCCAGCTTTCCATTGTTTTCTTATTGTCTTATTTTTATGGTTACTCGACACATAACGAACATGATATCAATAGATTGTTTTTAAGTATACGTCATCACTGCATTATTTAACTATGGATTCCTATGAATAAAATTTGTTTAGTAAATTACATTATCTTATTGGAGTTTTTGGTAAAGTAGTGAGAGTATAGTTTTTTTTAATCATATATTATATCATTTTGGTACCCCATTTTCCGTGATACAGTTAAGTTATTGTGTGCAAGTGAAGTGTAACATAACATAAGCTCACGCCTGTTATTCCCTAAGGGTTAGGCAGAGGTGAAATAGCGAACTAAACCATCCACATTTCGCCGAGCTTAGTTCCATTCCAGACTTGACAGGGGGCGAGCCTATCGCCATATCGGGCACATATTCCAAACTTCGGGATGATACTGAGTAGAAAAACCCAATACCACTTGACCCGACCCGGGGATCGAACCCGAAACCTCAGAACGGCAGTCGCTCCGTGATACAACTGCGCCACCAAGGCAGAGTGAAGCGAATTTGTAATAAATTTGTAAAAATAATACACAGGTTGTCACAAAAACACCTTGGTAATTAGTAAGATAGCCACGGTATTTTACTAGAGCATTAAAACGTCGGTATCTGATTGGAAAAATTTCTATCCGCATAATAAATCACAGAAAAAAAATTTATAAAAAAATTAAAAAGAATGATGTAAGACAATATAATAAGAAACTGAGGGAAGATAGAATATATATTACTATTCTATACTTGTAAGTATAATCAACATTAATATTCCTGTAAATCCCCCCAGATCTAATAAATACGTCCCATTTAACATCCCAAATTCCTCTACAAATTTAGGTTTTTATTCACCTGTTAATAGATTATCAGGATCATATAATAGATTACACAAAGCTTGTGACGTATTTTTTGATAATAGAACAAAATTTAAAAATATTATTACATCAGTCTTCATCCCATGGAAAACAGATTTTTGAAATTTTATTAAGATTTTTTAAGATTATGCATATATGGTATTTTTGTTCAATTACACATAATTTTAAATATAATTAATAAATTAGTACTCAATATTACTATTTAGTGCAATAATTAATATTAATATTATAATTTATTTCACTGATTTTATTTTAAAATATTGTATTTATGTAGTTTCTTATATGGATTTATGGTTTTTTTTTTAAGTTCTGTGCATGACGTGGTCATTTATAATTGTAACGGCATTTTTTAATTTAGTATAATTTTATTGTTTCAATTTGTAATACAGTTATATGTCGTATATGCTAATGATCAGTTACAATGGGGTCCGCATATTAAAACTTTGGCAGGAAGGCTTAGTTGCGCTGCTTTTGCGGTTCGAAAAATTCGCCAGTTGACGGATATTGCTACTGCTAGGTTAGTCTACTTTGCTTACTTTCACAGCTTAATGTCTTACGGTATTTTGCTGTGGGTTACAGCAGCAGAGGTAGACACCATTTTTCCGTTACAAAAGAGAGCTATTCGAGCAATATATAATATAGGACCTCGCGAATCTCTAAAGAACAAGTTTCAAGAATATGATATCTTAACTTTGCCCTCCCAATACATCTTCGATAACTTAATGCATATTCGTAAAAATTTAGACAAGCTAGATCTAGTGAATGATTGTCATAATTTTAATACTAGAAGTAAAGACAAGTTGTCCGTCCCACGCTTTAGGTTAAGTAAGTGTAACAAAAGCTTTATAGGTAATAGTATTCGGTTTTACAATAAGATCCCAAGTAACATTACCGATTTACCTGACAATAAGTTCAAGTATTATGTCGAGCAAGTTTTAATTTCAAAAGGTTATTACAGGGTGGATCATTACGTGAACGATAGTGATGTCTGGAAATAACCCACATCTCTGTGCTTCCACTAAAAACTACGATTTGTATAGTTTTTTATATGACAAAAAAATGATATATATTATATTTATGAAAAAAAAGAACCAGATCGAGTTTCTTGCCTGCGCTCTTCTCGACTGGGTTGTTTTCCGAACCGGTGGTAGTGTTTTAGACGTTCATAAGCGCCTTCTTAGGGCCTAAATTGAATAAATAAATTTTGATTTTTTGCTTTTGATCCATATATGATAATAACCTGTAATAACTGGCAAGGAACGTATTATTTCCATTAAACATTTTCAAAATTATAAAATAGTAAGTAACAAGCTTCCCAATAGATGTAGCGTTGGACGGAACCCTAATAATAAACGAGACAGTTTAAAATTTCCATTGACGCGCTGGGAAGAGGTTCCGGGACAATTCATAAAGCCGGTTACAAAGGACAGTGAGATGTCTCAAATGGTTTTGTTCGCTCGAACTTGCCCCATTGTATCCTTTGACCTATTGTCTGTAACTGAACAGAATGAGGTAGTGTCAGTTCGGTTGCAGACGGGATACAACTTATATATAAAAAAAAACCAGAAAATCCTATTAGAATGTCCTTGATTTTTTATTTCAAAACTATGCAATAGGTTTTTATTATGCCCGGGTATTCTACACGCTCGTGTACGATTTTTTTTTGTTAAAATATAGATGTTTCTTTTTTTATAATTAAAGTCAAGATTAAAAAAAAATAAAAGTGACGTATAAGATAGCACAAAAAGTATTTAGTTACGTAGTCATAAATAAGGTAATTATAATAATCTATAAATGTAAGGTATAGTAACCTGCGATGGATAAAGTGCTTATTGTGTTAGGTTTTTGGTCAACTTTATTGTGATTTTTTTTTACTATTCTAGTTCTTTTTTGAATCGATTAATTGTTTAAAAACAATAAACATATAATTTTTTATTTTTGCGGTGTTTTTATTAACCCTGATTTATTTTCTAACATTCTTTTTTTATATATAACAAGACGGTGACAGCTTGGACGATGTTTATTTTGTAAACAGTATTAGAATGTATTTTATGACAAAAGTATGTATATAATTACATACATACATACATATCATCACGCCTTTCTCCCGTGGGGGTAGGCAGAGATTACGTCCTTTCACTTGCTACGATCTTGACACACCTCTTTCGCTTCCTCTACTTTCATGAGCGCTTTCATACATGCTCGTCGGTTATGAGTACTTTTTACCCGGCCTTTATTTAAGACATGATTGATTTGGTCTAGATACTTTCGCCTAGGTCGACCCTTACCGACTTGCCCATTCACCCTCGCCTTATAAATTAATTTCGTTAATCTTCTCTCATCCATCCTCTCTACATGCCCAAACCAACTAAGCATACCTTTCTCTATTTTGGTCACCACATCCTCTACCACACCACAGCGTTCCCTTATCATACTATTCATACTTACATACATTAAAATAGTGAAACATAAATTGTTGCCAACCACTACACATTTTTCTTCTCTGTGTATCAACCGATTTTATTTTAGTATAGTTTACGGTCCATAGACATCTAAAAATAAAAGAACTTATCGTTTTCTTTTTGTTTTGTAAACATTTTTTGTTGTTGTCATAGAACAGTATAAAAACCTTTCCATAGAGTTTAACAAATGTCGCTCGTTTATGTAAACTCTACTCAACTGCATTTTACGCGAGACAATGTTACCAGTAAATTATAGCCGACTGCGTTATGTTGTTTCAAATGTCATACAAAAATTAAGTGTCGTGAGTTATTCACTCTAACATTTCATATGCATGTATACAGGTTTATTGGAGTAGAATAAATACTTTTATGAATTTACATCAAACAACAATTATCATTATAATGGTTTATCTATATTCTAATAAATAAAGTTTAAGTGTCTGTTTGTAATGTCAAAATTTTTTTTTCTTACTAAGTACATATGAATGTATATACGATACCTGTACCAAATATAATAAGACGCGCAGATGATTGAGTGTTTCTGTGTGGCTGTTTGTTTGCGTCCATATATTCCATTCGTATTCATTTTTTAGAATTATTTACCCCGATTTAATTTTTTTGTATAGTGTCATATAAGTTATTTTACGTGCGAGCTATTCCACAAATTCCCTAGTACATCGAAATGACTTCTCTTTAGTGTTGTGTATTATATAAACTAATATATAAATGTACTAACTATATGAATATAAGTAAGTGTATTTACTGTTGAATATAAGTGTCTGAAAATCACTGATAAAAATTACAAGTGAATAATAGTAAATAACTATTCGATTAAATCTTTAAATATTAAGCTTTTTTATATTTTTGGGTTTTTTCTGGTAGCTGCTAAATTTGTATTTTTGGTTTAATAAAAAAAAAATAATTATGCATATAATTTCTTTGATATTTATTAATCGTTTGTTAAATAATTGTAATTCTAATGATTCTGTGAGTTATATATCTCATATTTTATATCTATTGTCTCCGCTCTCCACCAAAATGAACAACAACAAATAAAAAATTGTGTTTTGTTAATTTAATAACATACAATTCTCATTAAAAAGAATTATTCTTTGTTACAAATAATCTTTTCAAATAAATCATTTTGTTCAGAATACAATGTTGCTTATAACCAACGTGAGATGTCAGAGTTAACGCATCATATATGACTTTTATAAGGTTTTTTTTTTTATTTAATTTTTGTTGCTATAATGTCTGGGACATAGAGTAATAACACTAAAAGTGATGGTTCCACACAAAAACTCGCTTACCGTTGAAGCCAAAAATATATATATGTGTCTGTGTAAGCGACATCGGCACGTAAAGAAACTTGAAACAGCTTCACTCCGCATGTGACTACTGCCGTTCTGAGTGCGTTATTTCTATGTTGTGGAACTTATTAATCTCGAATTCGTTTTATTTTTTTTGTTATTATTTGTATCAATAATAATGTTAGTTGTTTGAACAAGTACATTAATATTAAATTAATATTGGTTTTTCAACCCTTCCTTAAACGACAACTGCACCGTCTTCCATTTATATATATATATATATATTTTTAAATAATAAAACATTTCTCAAACTGCATTAAAATATACTTTAGTGAATTGATGATGGCTTAGTTGGTAGTGTGGTTGGATTTCGCGCCAATGGACGCGGGTTCAATTCCACCTATCCAATTCTAAAAGACAGCCTGAGCTTTTGGTAAAGGAAAACATCGTGAGGAAAACATAACATTGGTGTTAAAGCATTTTAAAATATTGCCCGCCTGGGTAGCTACTACCCAAAAGTTAAAAAACCTGTCGCCAAATGCCAATAGGTGTGTTCCGGCAGCATCATATGAGAGCCAGTACTTCTAGGTTTAGCGCGTTTACCATCCTGGATCACATCGTCACTTAACATCAGGTGAGATTGTGATCAAAGCACTGAGCCTATACTGGGTAAAAAAAAAATACCACGGATTTTGTAGTATATAATTTTAAAATGTCTTGCATGAATTTCGAAGCGATTATGGTTCTAATGCCGGCTAATAATATGTTCTAATTATTTCAAAGCCAGTAACTCCAGCCTTAGTGTACCACACCTTCAGTCACCATTAGATGAGATTGCAGTTAAAGCGCTGAGTATATACCGCGATAAAAATATGGGTTAATTTAGATAATTTTTGATAGTAAATAAAATATGGTAGGTACATCTATACATAAATATATAAAATATTGACGCGAAATCAATACAAGTACAGACTTAGAAGAAATAAAAAAAAAATTAAGTTGTCGTACCTTTTATGTCATATGTCATAGTCCCGTAATGAGAAAGAGTTCTTGGAAAATTAGCTTTTACAAAGTTAAAAAGAGGTGATGAAAGTTCGCATCGTAGTCGAGTTAATTATAAAGTAAGAAATACGGCAAAATACTATTTAAGTTAGCGCAATTTAGATCACAATCAGCGAATACGTTTTTTTATCGATTGTAAAAAGTAATATCCACCGCCTGATCGAAATTTGCCGCTAATTATGTTTCAAAAATTTGAGGAAAAAGAACTATTTACAAAATTTGATTTAGTAATAATACTCAACACTAAAAATTCATCAAAACCTTATTAGTAGCTTTGAAACAAAAAGAAAATCAATTGGTATAAATATCTTATACTGTAAGACATCCGAAGATGAAGTATTTTTTTTTAAATACGTTGTTTCCTTATGCACTTTTTGAGGTAGGAGTTAGTCTTAAAGATTTATTAACAATTAGGTCATATTTGTCAATTGGGTACTTATGTTTATGTGGACTCTGTTATATATTATGGTTTGTAAATTGAACGAGAAATCTTTCTTATAATTACTGTAAATGGTCTAATTTTATTTTTAATTATTAATATGGTTTGATTAATATGTCGAGTACCCATAAAAATAAAACAATAGGAAAACAATAGAAAGCTGGCGTAAACGCCAGGAAGGTACTCAAGTGGTTAAACACTCATCTAATCAATAAACTATGAAATTTTGTTACTTTTATAACAATATTAAATTTGATGTAAGAGTTAATAATTACCTTTTTTTTTCCTATTATAATAAGGGTAATATTTTTGTTCTAGACTTAGTTTTAGTTAACGCTAGCCTAAATAAACGCTTTCTAAACGAGTCACATTTAAATATTACAATTTTTAAAAGGTTATAAATATATGTCCGTGTAATTAATGTCCCAACATATTAATATAAAATCTCTTCCATTTAATTTTGAAATATTAATTGATTTCCTGATTGACCATTTTATTTCAAAAATACAATTATGATTTTTAAGATTCTTTCATGAAATTTTTTTGGTATCAACACAGTTATTAAACCTATTACGATTTTTATGTTTTGTTTAGAAATTGATCGAAACTGTTCGTCACTTCGTATTGCATATGTGAACAAACCTACATATGCATGCATGTATGTATGCAGTTGAAATTTACAGTAGACAACCTGCGAGTTATTGCGGGAACTATTGTGTTGTTTACAGTTAGAGCTAACGGACGAGTGTTGTTACTACGAAAATGTATATAATTTATCAATCATTCTATCAGTTGAAGTATTAACTTTACAACGAACAGAATTTGACTGATAAATACATATCCTTATACTTAAGTGTTATAAAGGAAACGTCTGTCTGTTTGTTTCTTTTTATGCATGATTCCTTTTTAAAACCACTAATAAATCATCTGGTCAGATTTTAGTTATTATTTACGTTTTGTTGTATATGGGATATTTATGGGGTTAAATATAACAAGAGAATAAAGTTGATGAAACCTTGCCTCTTACACTTTTTCTAGCAAAACTTTAGATTAATATAAAAGTGAGCATGCGGAAGAATCTAGGCTGGATATCGTAGTGCGCTTTTTTTTTTTAGAATTTAGCTTTAATTATAGAATAAAATTTACTATTTTTACGTTTATTTTTATTGTGTCATCAAAGAGCACGTCAAAATTAAGGCTGACTATTAAAAAGAAAACTAAAATCTAATCAAAAATTAGAAACTTTTAGGCATATTAATTTTTCTCTAGTCGCAGAGTGCCATACTAAGATATGGCGTCACATTTTGCGTGTTTCTTACAGGTCAGTATAATTCCCTCTCGATCTCCATCAAAAGCGATCCATCTTTGAAGCGATGATGGCTTAGTTGGTAGTGCGGTTGGATTTCGCGCCAATGGACGCGGGTTCAAATCTAACTATCCAACTCTAAAAGACAGCCTGAGCTTTTGGTGAAGGAAAACATAGCGAGGAAACCATAGCATGGTGGTAGGGCGTTTGAAAATAATGCCCGCCTGGATAGCTACCACCCTCAAGCTAGAAAATCTGTCGCCAAATACCAATAGGTTTGATCCGGCAGCATTACTTGAGATTGTACTTCTAGGTTTAGTCTGTTTACCATCCTGGACCACATCTTCACTTAACATCAGGTGAGATTGAGGTCAAGGCAGAGAGACGAAACCGTGTAAAAAAAAAAATTAAACGCGTGTATCTCCTTTTTTCAGTCTTCATATTGTATTTAATATTAATTTACACTGTTATTCTAAGTAAATCAAACATCAGTCAAATACCCTATTACTTTACTTAAACCCTTGAGCACTTACCTGGCGTTTACGCCAGTTTTCCATTGTTTTCCTATTGTCTTATTTTTACGGGTACTCGACACATTAACAAACTTACTTTAGTTAACAAAGTGCAAGACGCCAGTTATTGAAATAAAAATGTAATAATTTTTTTAAAATAATTTTCACAAATTATTCATATGTACATACTCTTTAATTTCTATAGATCTCATATAATTAGTATTGTATATATTATATATACAATACAAAGTAGCTTAACTTAACAATCAAGATGACTAAATAATTTTGCTTAGATAATTTGTCGGTAACTTAACAAACTACCTACTAAGTTTAACTTCAAGACTACAGTGCACCGAGTTGGTTGCCACCGCGAGCATCGCCTAATTCAATTCTAAGTATCTTTAACTCATTTAGCTTTCTATCTAAATCACTGATGCACTGTGAATTAATTATATTCAGTTTAGAATTGTAATGCGATTTTAGAATTATATCATTAGTCCCTGGGGACTATTGATTGTGTGTAGAAAAGCTATTGATGCGATTCTAAATGTTTTTTGTATTCAAAATGACTGCATTAGATCAACCTATATCCATTCAAGCGAAAGACGTACTGTTGGGATTAGGTCATCATGTCATCTGGTCATCGGTTCACCTTGTGCGGGGCCTATGCATGCTGCGTCTTCCGGTACGCAGTAGCCATTCAAAAATCCGTTGGCCCCATCGGACGTCGTTTCTACGAGAAATGTGCAGCACAGCCCATTGCCACTTTCTCTCCGCATTTCTGATTCGATCATGCAGTTAAACTCTGAACATAGCCCTTTCCATTATCCCACCTATAATTTATACTTATAATTAAAGGCTAACGATACAAAATCTGGACATGGAAGATATTTAAGAAAAAATACTATGCGGGGAATCAGAATCGACTACAGAATACATTTCGATAGTTTAAAAACAATTGTTCGCCATCACGCAAAAATAGCTGAACTGAACTCGATCAAATTTGGTAATTAGATATATTGCATTCGGAGGGAGAATATAGGCTGCAAATTGTTTATATTCCAAGCGGGTGAAACCACAGGCACGGTTAATGTGAAAATAAAATACAGTAAAATCAGCCTGAGCTTTCGGTGAAAGAAAACATGGTGAGGAAACCATAGCATGGTGGTAGGGCATTTTCTAATAATGCCCGCCTGGATAGCTACCACCCTCAAGTTCGAAAACCTGTCACCAAATAACAATAGGTGTGATCCGGAAGCATCACTTGAGAATCAGTATATAAGCTTAGTGTGTTTACTATCCTGGACCACATCGTCACTTAACATCAGATGATATTGTGGTCAAAGCACTGAGTAAGTGATAAAAAAGACTTCCAAAATGTGATGAAATACAATTGAGTTACGTCAGTAAGCAATCATTAATTTAAGAAATATATTCTTCTATATTTGGTATTTTTGCTATAACCTTCATATAATATTAGCAGTCACTACACTAACTGGTTCGATTGAAAATCGTTTTTTTTTTAGTATGTGCTTCTGAAGTTTAAAAAGTGTAATAACTCGATTTAGAGATGTGATTAGTATGCCCCCAGCGTGGTAACTTTACCGACGAATCAGAAGATATAGCGATTAAATTAAGAGTTTCTTTACGATAAAGCATCACTTTAAGAATAAAGAGAAAGGAGAAAGTATTTTAGTAGAAATAACTTGGGTATTATATTTACTTGAAAAAAATAAATATAAAGTTATATATTAGTCTGTTGAAAGTAAAACGCAATAATTACTTTGAACAGCAGTTAGTTATTTACAGGTTTGTACAGGTAGGTTAATTATGCCTACTTTAATTATAAAGCATTTTTTTAGTGATCCAGCTTCATAAAGCGATTGATACAAAGTCAAAGTCAATCATTAATTACAGTAAAATAATTTAAAAAAATGTTCATATCGGGAATACTAGGAAAACATAACACGATTGGATGTTTTAAAGTCAGTTAAAAGTCAGTTAAAAAAACAAAATGTTTGCAAAATATAATCTTTAGGTTTCGTTAAAGTCCGAGGGTTCTATGTTTAGCTTATTTTTGATAATACAGAGCATAGGGGATTTAGATGATGATTATGTGAGTAATGTCTACTTTATTACTTGACCGGAATACTTGAATATCATCTTCCAATGACCCTAAGTAATAAACAGTAAACAAACACGAACTTATATAACTGGACAACAGAAAAATTTTATACATTACCCGGGATCGGTATAATTATTGTGGGACTACTCCGCAACTAGATAATATCAAACGTTATTCCCGCTTCTCGGTTCCGTGAGTCATTTGTTTTACAATCTTAATCTTATAACCCGGTCTGGAAATTTCGTACGTGCCAACCTCTGTTCTATTGTTTATATCTTAAGGTTCTAATCATAAAACCCGGCATGGTTGCATCCAACAAAGACTTTCGAAGATCCATTTCAATCCATTATAGGTGTAAATAAACCCGATTATAATCAATTTCTTTCTACCATTCTCTCTCGCTAATTGAATTTAAAGGTAAAACTGGATTGCACAACGTTTCTGCCTGATATTGATGCGCTAGAACTACCTATAATCTAAGATATAATGGAATTACTTAATAGATTCAGCGGTTGCCAAAACAAGTGTATTATTATTTTTTGGATGATTCTAGAACTATAGAACTATAGATATTAAATATAACGAATTTGAATAAAAGTGAAATTAGTTATATAATTAAGTAAGAATAAATTGAGTATATTCAAACAAATAAATTTAAATAATTTTAATATCAGTTCTGTCAGTTTCGTTCGATATCGAACTAGGTGGGTTGGAACCTATGTCATTCGATACAGAATTCGGAGGATATAAAAGTATCGTTTTTACGTTTCAAAGGGCAGTTGAAATAGTACAACAATAAAACAGTAGAAAGGTTTTTTAAAAAAGCATCGAACAAAGAAGCTTTTCTTCTAAAGTATATTTATTTTCTTCCAACGGAGAAAAAAAAAAAATCTCTAAATTAAATAAAACAACACAAGGAAGTCCTCACTAATTGGTTCGTAGGAAAAATAATGTTGAATGCGCTTTCTTTTCATGTAAAAAATATTTAAAATAATTTCTTTTTTGTTCGAATTGTACATATAGAGTTTGTCATAATTCTATTTGATTTGGTTGTAAAACCACGTTTAAAACTATAACGAGTCAGATCTTTCGGTGAAGGTGAAACATCATGAGGAAACCATACTAGGCCATTTTCTAATAGTGCCCGTCTAGGTAGCTACTACCTTCAAGTTTGAAAATCTGTCGCAAAGCACAAATACGTGTGTTACCTATTAGCTTTTTTTTATACGGTATAAGCTAGGCTTGATGCTTTGATCACCTGATGTTAAGGCACTGGCACTAGAGGCATTGGTTTTCAAATGATGCTGCTGGAACACACCTATTGATATTTGGCGACAGGTTTTCAAACTTGAGGGTGGAAGCTACCCAGGCGGGGCATTATTTGAAAATGCCCTTTCGTCACGGAAAGCTCAGACCGATTTTAAAGTCAGATAAGTGGGGATCGAGCCCACGTCGATTGACGAGAAATCCGACCGCACTACCCGCTGTGCCATCATCGCTTTAGAGTGCTTACCGTCCTAGACCACATTGTGACTTAAAACCAGATGAGATTTTAGTCAAAGCACTGAACTTATACACTATAAAAGTCGTATAAAACTTTCGGAAGCGCCATTAAACCATGTTAAACTAGCGTTGAGACACTTGAATTCAATGTCAGTTTAACGATTTCCGAATGGATTATGGCAGGTGATATTCAGGTAAGTAATTCTTCTATTGTTTCTATACAGTCTGGTGTGGGAGCTTGTTTTCAAGCCATGATTTCTTCTGTGAATTTGTTTCATTTTATGTGAAACTAGCTGTAAATAGAATAAGTTACAAGGGCGGAAGGAATTGTTGGGCTAAAAATCCGGAGCATCATCATAACCATACTTCTGCTTCCAATTTTTTTGTTATTCGATGTCGACGCAGTATCTTTTTTTCTTCTATACATCGCCATCAATTACCATGTCCTCATTCACCACATATTGGCTTTTGCGCTCAACTTTCCTTTGGCCTTACTCTCCACCTTCATAGTTTTTTTATTTTTTTGCCACATGCTTATCATCTCTTCTCAAAACATGGCCATACCATAACACACGATTCCCTTTCAGCTTTTATATCACTGGAGCCACTTTCAAACTCCTTCTATCATACCAATTTTTGATCCTATCTATTCTTCTCACGCCACACACCATCTCAACATTCGCTTCTCTGTTCCATTCGGTCGTTTCCCTTCCATCTTCTTACTAACCTATCATTCCGATCCATACAGTATGAGAGGTCTTATAACGGATTTACATATTTTGCACTTGAATTTAATGTGCATTCTGCAGTGTAGTAAGTTGTTCCTGAGACCGCTGTGTCGTCGCTTCTTCCATCCTGAGTTCGATTTACCGTCATTTTGTATGAGTCGGAACAGACCGGTAAGAGTACTCGAGCATGTGTCATGGGCGGGCACCGGAGACACCGGCAATTTGGGCAACGTAAATACATATATGCATACCAATAATAACTCACCAAAATTTCATCATTATCGGATGAACACAACGCATAGATGATAAACATACAAAGAAACGTTCAGTTTTATATGTACGAAATAATCGGAAAAGTTTATAACACTAGAACATGACTACGGTTTTATAAGATGTTAAGTGATGCGGTTGTTGGAACACACCTTGAAGGAGGCGCTTTCTTCACCAGCAATGAAACCCCAACTTCACTATATAATGTGGACTGTATTTATTTTCGTATTACATGTATTTAGAAACTATATCTTGCCGGTACAAACTTTGCCGGCGGTCGGCGTAATTCTAATACATTTTTAATACTTACAACTAGCACATTGTTACTCTTAGTCTACAAACTTATCATTTATCTCATTTACACATATGAGGTACATATGATATATATCCCTCTCTCTCTCTCTCGTGTTTCCAGCTAGTGTGTGTGTGTGGGTGTTGTGATTCGCGATGTAATTCTCGTAATTGTTGAATGTTAATGTTAAAGATTTAAGGAAAGATTAATTTGTCCTCAACACACCTTATATGCTAGCGACAGATTTTCAACATGATTCAATTTTCGGTATTATACCAGGGATATGTTAAAACACGATTTACCAAACACCCCATGATTTCACACACGATACTATCCTTTACAGTAATCAGTAAAAATTACATAATTTTTAAATATATCTTTTTTGTTTTAAAAGCCATTTACAAACGCGCGATTTAAATGGTTTATTCAACCCTTTTGTTCTTTACACAATAATTTAAAAAAAAACCATGTTAGATAATTTTCAACGATCCTTTTCACCCTCGTACTTTATAACAACGTAATTAAATTGAAAAAGTAAGCACTGAAGTTTTTGTTATTTAATTGCCATCTTTGTTTTTAAAAGGACGTTTACAAAGTCACTCTCTACTCACAGAGCTAGGTAGTTCCGGTTGGCTGTAACCCGGTTGCGGGTTTATGAATTTCTTTTTGTTTTTTTTTTTTTCTCTATTTCACTGTAACGCTCCGTGGAAAAATTCTCTGTTTATTTTTCACTGTAGGTTGCCAGTTTATTTATGTTTTAGTCTTTATACGTGTAGTGTTTGTTGGTGACTTTTGAATGATTTTATCGACTGTTAAGAAATTTATTAAGTTGATGTGGTGATTTTTTATGCAACAGATGGCGCTGCAGTTAGTAAATTGTTATACTTATGAATCGAAATTACTTGTATTAATAATCTATGTTAGTTTACGTAAAAGAAGAAAGAATAAGCTGTGTTGTGATTCATTTGTTATTAAGTTTTTATATTACTAAAACTGATAATCTCACCTATTGAAAAGACCGGAACAATAATTAGTTGTGCGATAGAATTTATTTCACAGACATATTGATGAGTTATTGTTTCATATACAAAAGCTACTTGTATGCTTTCTGTTTAGATTTTTGGCGATACCATTTCCAGAATATAATTATAACTGTTGTACAGAACAAAATTTTACTGAGTTGTGGACTATTGAATTGGGATATCAGTGATTATTCTATATCCTATCCAATAATGAAACCATACCATAACGATAGGGTATTTTTAATGCCAATCTCGCTAACTATCACTCTCAAGTTTGAATATATATCGCCGAGTATTTATAGGTGTTTTATGGTAGAACTGATCCAGCTAAACTTAACGTTTTTATCAGCATGGATAGTATTTAGTAATAGGAAATGAGTTTTTGATAAATAATAGTTAATTGATAATTTTTGTTTAATGCTTAATTTTGAATATAATATATCCACAGATGCGTAATGTGATAACTATATTACTGAATTATTATCTTTACAAATAACCTTTTGTAATAAAAATTGTGGAAATAGTGTTAATCTCGTGACTCATAAAGATCTTTATAAACTGTCGGAGTGCAATTACGGGAAAATTGATCGCATCCCGCGAACACAATAACTTGAAATATCGCAAGACGACGCGACTTGCGTCGAGCGACGGCCAGAGTACTAATTCTGTTTTATTAACTCGAATAATATGCTCGATTTCTATAATAGGGACCTTCTTATAACTGTGGAAACTTTCTTGTTGGATATTTTACGACTTTCTTGCCAGTTGCGTCGCGAAAACATGATGATTTTCAAGGATTTTTTTTTTATTACAGTACAGTTATCGTTCGGGTTCGTAATTCTTTTTTCTCTTCTGTAGAATTTCAGTTCCAGTTTTTTATTAGTTTAATTAAAAGGTTACAGTTTGTCGGGTTGTTGTTTTTATTACGCTATTACATTTATTTGATTTTATATGAAAAAAACGGAAACGGAAATAATCTATTTACGTTTAAGGGAACTAAATTGAAATGTTTGCCTAGTCTTACTTACGATATTTACTATGTCTTCGCTTTCTAGTCTTAACTGTACGTTTCAAAATTATTGACACTGAAAAATTGAGAAGACGAACTTGATTTAATTTTTTTTTAGCGTAGCTTCACAATCATTTCACAAACACCTTCTAGGAATAACCTTCTTCTTACTTTTTTTGCCTTTGCTTCTAAATAACTAAAATCAAATCAAAAAATTATTTATTCAATTTAGACTCTAATAAGGCACTTATGAACGTCAAAAACACTACCACCGGTTCGGAAAAGAAAACACTCGAGAAGAGCCGGTAAGAAACTCGATCTGGTTCCTTTTTTTTAATTCAAAATATAAATATACATATTATTTTTTTTTAAATAAAAGCACAGAGAGGGGTGTAAATTTCAAATATCACTGTCGTTCACGTAATGATCCACCCTCTAATAACCTGATGAAATTAAGATATGCTTGACATGGTTTTTGAACTTATTATCAAGTAAATCGGTAATGTTCTTTGGGATCTGATAATAGAACCTAACACTATTTACCTATAAAACTTTTGTTAGATTTACTTAACCTAAAGCGTGGGACGGCCAACTTATCTTTATTTCTAATATTAAAATTATGACGATCATTTACCAGATCAAGCTTATCCAAATTTTTACGAACATACATTAGGTTATCGAAGATGTATTGGGAGAGCAAAGTTAACTCCATCTTTAAATTGAAACTATTTTTTTTCCTAACCTAGCTAATGCTGTTCACCGGAAGGGCCTTTACAACTTTACCGTACATTGGGGGCAAGTGCTGAAGGCACTCAGCCGCAAAAAGGTAACTAGCACAAGGGTTCAAACCTCGGCTTGGCAAAATTAAAACTAAAATTTATAAATGGTATTAAATAGGGATGACTACTTTTTATAATGGTTTTTTTCTTTATTTTTTAACCTCTTCAATCATGAAAGTAGGTTTTTTTTATAGCATCAATATCTACTTTTAACGGCGAACGTAACCTCTTTGGTAATCCAGAGAGTCTTGCAAAGTTTAGGTTTCAGATCTATCTCCCCAATCACGAGTTAATGTTATTTACCCATCTATTCAACGGAAAATAGCTTACTCGGAAAATGTTGCTCGTAACTCGCTATTACCTTCAGCCTTATTCCTTATATATTTTAAGTATAGAATCCGATAAATTAACACAAAATTTACCTTTCAACGTATTTCCAATAATATAGATTTGAATTTTACGATCGGATATTGAGTGCTTGCTAAATTAGAAACATTATATTGAATGCAAATTTTCTTTGAATATTGAAGTGAAAAATCTTTTATTTAGTAAGTTTACGAGTGTTTTTCTTTATGCACCGTTTATTGAAAAGCGGAGTTATGCTATTGCGGTTTCGTATATTATTATTCATTTATAGATTTTCCTGGAGCTATTTCAATGTAAGCCTTAGTGGCAAATATAAAACTAAGATTGGCCTCGGGCTTAAGATTGCGCAATGAAGTTAGATTGCCCACTGCTGTGAAAAAGTACAAACAAGTTTATACAAGTAACTAACTGAAATATCATTTTTATTACAGAATACAGAAACTTACCGGATATGAATTATTGGCGCGAGATGAAAAAATACTGCTGTCCAAATATAAAAATACTTAATCCAAACATGATGGTTATATGTATGTCGCATCCGGGTCAATAGTTCGGAATATCAACGATACACAAACGTCAAAGTGACGTGTACAGAGCCTAGATTGGAGGGGGTAAACGTTAATAAAAGAACGTGCACTCTGTATTCGAGGATTATTACGGTACTATCGGTTGAATAAGCAACACTAGCCTAGGAACTGTACTGTGTATATTGAAAAGTATTTAGAGTCAAGCTGTATTGTGATTTATCTACACTGTGTAATAAAAATTAGTATTTGGAACATACGAAGTATTTATTTCTCGCCCGGATCCCTCCCTGCTGACGTCTACAATGAGCGACCGTGAAGATAACGAGGCTCCGATATGTATATTATGTGGCATAAATTCTAAATTGATGAAGATAGAAGAATTTTATAATGCTTTCAGATTTATATATTTTGGCTTGGATTTGGCAAGGCGGTAGAGCTTCCACGGCACTAGAAATAACCGTCTATTCTCGTATGTTAAGCGAATACTGTCCTTCTACAGTCTTTCCATCATGCAATTCTATCATGCAATTTTATGCTATTTAATAATTTGTAAAGCTTACATTTGAACATGAATGTGGAAGGATGGAAAAGTAAAGGAATGCCAAAGAAAGTGTGAATAGAGTTTGTAAGAAATGATATGAAAGAAAAAGAGTAAATAAATAAAGAGATGACGGCTGATAGGAACGTGTATGGAAGAAGAAAACATATTGCGCCGATCCCAAGTGAGTTAGGAAGAGGCATGAGAATGATGTCGTTTGAACTTGCTATAGAACATAAGTTTATGAGTTCACGTTACAGATATTTTCTCAGGCAGGTTCTTTTTGATACACGTTTTATATCGAAACAATGGCCAGATGTAATTCTGTAAAGACTGAGATATCTATTCTAAAATGGGATTTAATTTTGCGGTTATAGGGTAACTTTTTAGTTTACCAAAGACACTATAGATCTTCATAAGAATCAACTTCTTTACCTTCTCCTATATTAAATAGAGTTAGCACAACATGTTTTACTCTTCCACTTGCCTCTGTCAACTGTCATCTCAATATTCACGCCTTTTATGTATATGTTTCATACAATCCGTCCATATCTTCTTCGGCCTCTATATAATATAGACCTTTATAGTACTAGTTCTAATATGTAATTAACTATCCTAATCTTGGATAAGCTTAGTTCCTAGCTACATATATACGTATTAATAAGACCAACGTAAGACTTAAGACGATCCTGCAATATAGGAATCCAATAACGTCGAATCAGAGCTAAGTTCAGGCCTTTGGATTCGTGAAACTGACAAAGTTTAAACTCATACGTTTCGTAATGAAGACGAACTAGACGTTAGTTCAAATTCATTCCGATATAATATTACTGATGATGTATAAGAGTTTGACTGAAGTTAGTGAGGTGACTACAACCAGAGCAAAGTAATTGATTATTAGATTAAAGATCGGCCAGTTGTTTGTGCCAATCAGGTTTATTTTGCTTTTAATCATAAAGTGTCATTATTTTACTATATTACTTTCTTTAAAAAGATGTATAGCTTTTAAGACGAATAAATATTTCGAAGATTATTTAATGAAAAAAAATATTTTGTACAACTATATCGAAATCATTTTGATACTAGTACAAAATAAATTTAAAATAGCCAGCACGCCGTAGTTTAGCCTAGAATTTAACCTGGTACTCGTTGAAAGAAGTTATTGTAAAAAAAAACCTCATGAAATTGTGAATGAAATCCGATCGATGGTCAGTTTTACGAGAAAGTGTATGAATTTATGAAAAATATTTTTACTTTATCTTAGTACCAAACATTTTTTATTGAAATAACTAAGGTTCCGCATATAAAATGTTAAACGCAGTGAAGAATATATAAAACGCAGGCATAGCTGCGGGCACACAGCTAGTATATAATATTATTAAAGTAGTTAAGAGGTATCTTTCGACCTGACTTAATTTTGTTGAACGTAAGAATTTCGTGAGCCTCACCGAACTATTGGGGTGAGCGTTTAAGATATTTAGCCGAGCGAATGGTAACTAGGACACTAGAATAGTACAGACCTCTTCCATTCAACCATAAGGCATCCACAATTGGACATAGGTCTCCCCCAATAAGGGGGGAATGCCATAATCGTCACGCTTGGCAGGCGGGTTGCCGATCGCAGTAGGTGTTTGTGGTACTCCGAGCATGTCCATCCTCTGGCTTTGTCCCTTAGCCACGTTTTACAACACCCACGGGAAGATATGGCGTGATACTATTCTTTGCCGGCACCACACGGCAATGTTAAGAGGTATGCGGTAAAATAAATCACAGCCTTCGAGGTGAATAGGAAAATAATAGTTTCCATAAATAAACAATAAGGTTATACCGTACTTTGTCAACGAAGCGCTCTATACCTTTATTCTTCGTATTAACATTCCTATCGTCTGATAACCAATTCTCACTGACTGTTAGAGGAGGGCGTGATCCCGATACGTAATATACGAGAATACATAGACCTCCCTTGACCTAAAACTCTCTATCCGAACTTATCTGAGATGTAAACGACGGGAACGAACTATTCACGATACGTAAGTGGAAAATAAACTTTACGTCTTTTGTATTATAGTTGATTTTTGTTTAACTATATTTTCATTATAGGGCTGGTACGATGTCGACGATTTTATAAAATATTTTAAAGAGCTAATGTTATTTACTACTTGCATTTTTGGGTTTATTGAATCTTAAAGTGTGTCGAATTTACACACCACAGAGACTGAAGTCACTCAAGTCTATATATGGAAGTTTTACAGTAAGAAAGTAGTATAAATGAAGAAATAACGAGAGGTTATTATAGATCCTGTATCTCATTGACAAAGTCAGGAATAGTATGATAAGGGAACGCTGTGGTGTGGTAGAGGATGTGGTGACCAAAATAGAGAAAGGTTTGCTTAGTTGGTTTGGGCATGTAGAGAGGATGGATGAGAGAAGATTAACGAAATTAATTTATAAGGCGAGGGTGAATGGGCAACTCGGTAAGGATCGACCTAGGTGAACGTATCTAGACCAAATCAATCATGTGTTAAATAAAGGCCAGGTAAAAAGTACTTATAACCGACGAGCATGTATGAAAGCGCTCATGAAAGTAGAGGAAGCGAAAGAGGTGTGTCAACATCGTAGCAAGTGGAAGGACGTAATCTCTGCCTAGCCCCACGGGAGAAAGTCGTGATGATATGTATGTATCTCATACGGATGAGAAAATCACGTCATATGATCATAATAATTATTACACGCCTCTCTCCCATGGGATAGGCAGAAACTTTCACTTGCTAAGTTCTTTCTCTTCTACCATTTTCATGAGCGCTTTCAAACATGCTTGTCAGTTATGGGTCCTTTTAACAAGGTATTTCTTTAATACGACATCGATCTCATCGAAATATCTTTACCTAAGTCGACCCTTACTGATATGTCCAGTCACCCTCGCCGTATAAATTTGTGTTGTCGATTTTCTTTCATCCTCCCCCGCATGACTCTTGGACACAATCTACTAAAACTTAGAATACTAATACCCTGGCAGCTTCTGCTTATTTTATTGTCTTCACAATATGTTTTCGAAAACAACTAGTGTATTTAAATATATCTATACAGGTTTAGTCGGCTATTAAAGAAGTGGCCTGCCGAATAGTTATTAATGCTCAATCACTGCACATAGCACTCGTAGCAATTTTGACTGTATTTTTCTTGTTATCCGATCTAAAACAATACTCTCAGAAACTTCAATATATGTTAAAGTTTATTAATATAAGTATTAAAAAAAAATTTTGTTGAATAATATATTTCATATATTAAAAATCGATAGTAGAGAAAATAATTTTAGTAATAAAATTAGACCATCAAATGGCGTAGTGATTAAAATGTCATTAAATCGAGTTGTTTTTGTGGTTGTATCGTTTGGAAAAAATAATGTACCATAAAACTTGGCTCATGTAAACTTACCAATTACTAATGAATCTAGGCGAGTGGTAGTAAAATATTTGGCCTTTGGAAGACATTTTTCATATCTGTATAAAAATAAGTCATATTCTTGCAGACACCTGGCAACCCTACATATAAGCTGGTCTCTTTCGCTCAATATACAAGATACGATCGGAGGCCAAGCTGTTTTGTTTCCTTATATCCTCAGTCAATGCTTCTATAACGGTTGACTGACACTTCGAGATTAATTCAGTGTCATGGGCTCTTAATACGTGAGCCTTGTCTCTCTAGAACTTCAAATGATTTTGTGATATATGTACCTTCTTTATATATTTATATAATACTTTCCGTCGGTTTACTAGTTACATATATATAATATATTCTAGTTAATTTGTGCAAGTAGGAAAAGAATATTTTGTAACCAAGTCGGGCAAAACAAAAAATTGTAAGCCTCACGTAGGCTAAATTTAAGATCATCAGAAACCATAACGCTTGAAGTCCCAATACACTCTACAAATTTTTGTGCAAAATCATTTACAGTCCAGGCTGCACAATTATGGAATTCGTTACCTGTTTCTCTGAGGCGGATACAAACGATGGGCATTTTTAAACATTTGCTCAAAAAGTACTATATGTCGTCTTTAACATAACTACTAAATTATAATAATCTACTCAATTTTGGTCCATATCTATGTATTATTATAATGTAGTCTATAAGTTATATATCATCTGTATTTTATAGTATATTTCATTTGCATGATGTTAACGCCATCTATTATCGTATATATTCTCTTCTTATTCTAAGTTATTTCTTCTCTATATTGTCTACACGCCCTTGCCCTATTTAGTCTATGTATTCATTATCCCTTCCTCTTCCTATTTCAAAAACGGAACGCCAACATGCAACCGCCGCCGCTGTCTCTCATATGTTTAAAAGTGCACATTAGTTATCAAATTATATAGAACATTCATAAAGTGAAGTGAGGTGGAAAATAATATCTGAACCAGCTTAATCGAAGGCTAATAATAAAGGTAAGTTCCGTTTGCTCCTTTCAACATCATACTTTCTAGATATTTCCACACCACATGATATAGTTCACATGTACCCAAAACACCGCTGATTCTTCTCCACGGAACATATCCAGCAAAGGTTGCCTGGAAGAGATTGCTATTAGCAATGAGGCCGCCTTTGTACTAATTTCACATTTTCAAATGTATTATATTATATGTGTATAATGGTGTACAAAAAAGATTAAATAAATAATAAACAAAGAAATAAATTTTAACATCAAAATATTTTATTGGAGCATTGTGATTATTCAAAAATACTTAAGAAAACTTCGTGATTACTATGTCTATATGTTACTGTTTATTTAAAATAACACAGTTTCTCTTTGCACCCATTTTAAAGTGAACGTGGTCTAAGTCTGTGGTAAAAGCTACTAATCTTTACAAATAAATAAAATTTAAGTATCTGTGTGTAATAACAAACTAACAGCTTTTACCAATTATAAAAAAAAACATACATGCATATAAACATAAGCTCACGCCTGTTATCCCCGAAGGGTTAGGCAGAGGTGAAATAGCGAACTGCACCACCCATATTTCGCCGAGCTTAGTTCCGTCCCAGATGTGACGGGGGGCGAGCCTTTTACTGGCGGGCGAGAATTTTAAACTCCGGGATGATATTGATTAGAAAAACTTGACCCGACCCGGGGATCGAACCCGAGACCTCAGAACGGTAGTCGCACCATAATACAACTGCGCCACCGAGGCAGTTATATATGGATGTTTATACGGATACGAATGTATATTTTCGGAACGGCTCGGCCGATTTCTGGAAAATAGCTGAATTATAAGGCGTAACTTCTATTTTCGGAAAATAATAAGGGTTACGCCTAAAAAAAAATTAAACTTAAAAAAATTATTAAAAAATCAGATCAAGTGCAAGTTTACCAGGCAAGTGGTTGTTGCGTGAACGATGTAGTCCAGGATAGTTTGCAGACTAAGCCTGGAAGGTACTGGCATTAAAATAAATATAATATTTTTTTTAATTTAGTTTAGGTACTGCGATGCCTATTGCATTTTATGATCGTGAAAAAAACTACCGCAGATTCGGAAAACAACCCAGTCGAGAATAGGCGACAAGAAATTAGACCTATTTTGTTGTGTATCTAAATGTATTTTTAAAATAAAAATATACAATTAGAAGCGGCTTTTAGTGTATGCACAGATGTGTCACTTCCAAATATCGTCATCGTTCACATAAAGATCCACCATATAATATAATAACCCTTTGAAATTAAAACTTGCTTGACATATTGCCTGAACTTATTGTGCGGTAAATCTGTAATTGCATTGTGACAATATAGTAGAATCTAACATTCTTATCTAAAAATCTTTTATTAGTTTTACTGAATCTAAAACATGTAACAGCTAGTTTTCTAGTTAACACGTTGTTGTACTTTAGGTAAAGAAAACGTTATGAATTTTGTTTTGTTAGTATTTAAAAATGTATATTAATTGCTTAGCCTTATGATTCTTACCTCTTGAACTTTGAACACAAATGAGACATTGTCAGCTAAAATTGCAATAACAGCACAGTTATCAACCATTAGCGGTAGATTATTTATACATATCAGAAATAAAAATGGTCTCTAAAATTGAACTCTGTGGAATGCCGATTCCTGCTAATGATTTAGTTGAGATAACTCAATTTACACTAGCGGTTGTTACAGTTGTTATGGACTGTTAAATAAGAGACTAGGAGGGCAAAAGTGGTTCCAGATACACCATAGTTTTTTAGTTTTAGCGTACTGTGGTCGACGTGATCAAAGGCGTTAGAGACTCATGGATTGCATCCTGTTAATCCTCACAGTCCCTTATAATATGACTTATTAAAGTCACACCAGTGTCAGTGTGGTAGATTTCTTTGACCTGAAACTAAAAGGCCGACCATCCAAAATCTTTTACCCTATAAAATATTCTACTAGCTGATTTGAAAAAAGAAAGAAAGAAAGAAAGAAAGAAAAGAAAGAAAGAAAGAAAATAAATTTATTTGTTACACACATAAAATACAATTAATATACAAAGAATATCACAAAAAAAAATATTGAAAAAAAAAAAAAACAGAGAAAACAAAAATAAATTAAGTGTGTGTGTGTGTGTTACAAAAAGGTGTCGAGTCAGCATATATGCTGAAGGAGGTGAAGCCACCAGCGCTGATTTTCACTCGACGCCCAGAATGTTGTGTGTGCAACGTTGCGAGTGCGTGTGTCCTTAGTCTTAACTTTATTTAGGGAACAATGACAATATTAGTTACCTATTGATAAAAAAAGGTAAAGTAAAAATAAAATAGAGTATGCATACATACACATAAGATATACACACATAAATATACATACATATACGTATATTATTATATAAGTAATAGTTATCAGGTGAAAAATTACTGTTGTAACAGAAGAAAAGCTTTGAGTTTTGACCTAAACATATTTAGATATTTGAACATATTTATGTTTAGAATATTTTTTTCAGAAATCTTACTTATCGACGAAAATGTAAAAAAAATTAGAAGGAGTGATGATTGTGGAATATTAATATAAGTGTTTGGCGACAGGTTTTCATTATTAGACATTATTAGATAATGCACTATCGCCTTACTATGGTTTCATCACGATATTTACCTTCATCGAAATCTCAGAGTCTTTATTGAGTTGAATAATGGGTTTGAACTTGCGTACATCGATATGGATTCCGATAATTCAGTTCATCGCTGCGTGATAATACATAAAATGAATTACATTTTGATTTCAAAATCCAATACATATTTTCCTTTTAATTAAAGTCCACAGTTGCTTTAATTGAAGTGTCATACAACTCAATTATTTTACGACCTTATTAAAAAAAAAAAAAACGCTCATCACTCGAAACCCTTATTAAAGCGATTTTTAATCCAATCCGATCACGTACTACGGCTTCCATCGCTCATGTAACGGTAATCAGATTAACGCGATCCAGATGAAAAAAGGTAATGGAGTGAAAAAAACGATTTTTTTTTTTGTTGTTGTTGTATCGTACCTACACGATGAATTTTTTGGTGGCTTGCTCGTTCCCGGGGGAAACGTTGGCCTCTTAGCTGACGGGACAATGTGGGCGTTCTCTCTTAATGATACGGTTTTCTTTGACCTTTCCAGGAAATGGGGAAATACCTTTTTTTTTCTGTATTATTACGTGGATTGCTTACACACCTACGTAATTTCTTGCGTATCGTCCTAGCATCTAAGGTGTTTGGTGAATATATTTGATACCGATTTTATCAGAGTTGATATAATGCTAAAAGTAGGGGTTTTTTTATCAAGCTCGAAAAAATTACTGCACTTTATCTTTTAAAGTACTTCAATCCAAGAATTATGAAATGTTCGATATATATTAATATTCAATAAACTATGGATATATTATATAAGCTATCAACACGATATTATCAAATTATATGTTCTCGATATATTTCATCCAATATATAATATAATACGTCGAACAAATTTAAAAAATACTGTATCTATTTTATTTTGACTTAAGGCACTCTGTACACTAAATACACCTGATCGTGAATCCCAAAAGTAAACTGCAGAAAATTTTTAACCATTCATTAGGTCGGCCAGGGATATATTAGAGGGAGGGTCGGTCATATATTAGAGGGAGTTTGAAAGTTGCATCAATGGTAGAAAAGTTGAAAGGTTCTCGTTTGTCGTGGTATGGACATGTTATGAGAAGAGAGGAAGCGCATGTGGGTAAAATAGTAATGAATATGAATGTGGAAGGATGGAAAAGTAGAGGAAGGCCAAAGAAAGTGTGGATGGAGTGTGTAAGAAATGACATGAAAGAAAAAGGAGTGAATGAAGAGATGACGGCTGATAGGGACGTATGGAAGAGGAAAACATACTGCGCCGACCCCAAGTGAGTTGGGAAAAGGCAGGAGAATGATAGGTCGGCCAGCTACAAGAATTCACAATAATTTCGTGGCTTGCACAAATGCTACTTTAATGCTATATTTATTCTATATATTATATCGATAATATCGTTAAGTGTGAATACAGCAATACGATAAATCGTATCGATAAAAAATATCGATATTTTGTAGATGGACATCTGTACGATGAACAACGCTGATAGATTAGGATCTATCGACGGTTGTCTTCACCGTGCCTGTCTGAACCGAATATCTGAATATATCACGGCTAAAGCCACTAGATAGTTTTGGATATACCTTTGCTAATAAAATAAAAAGAAGAAAAAAAGTTATGCCCGATTCAAAAATCTACTAAAAATTCATACAATTAATACATACAAATAAATAAATAATAATTAAATAAAAACATTAAATTACGTAATATTTCATATAACAACATATAAATCCACTAAACACCACAATAAATAATAAAAAAAAAATATACTAATAAATTAAAAATATACATTAGTAAATTTCCAATTTAAACATAAAATATTAAGGGCCATAAACTAACTAAAATATAAACTAACTAAAATATAACTAAACTAAAATGGCTACTAAATCACAAATATATCTAAAAATATATGCATAGAATAGCCAAACTAAAAATAAAAAGAAAAAAAAAAAAAAAAAAAATAATTAACAAAATTGACGTTTAATAAATAACAAAAATTTTACAAAGAAAAAATAAATAAATAAAAAGTTGTTGATACGAGACTATGCCATCAATGCCTCATCTAGTAAATGCTAAAATAATTCATGCATCCTTGTTTCAGTTAGACAAGGATCGAAATTCTTAAGGTCTCTATGTATCTTATGTATCTACCCACAGCTTAGTAATTATTTGTTTGTTTTTGTAATTTAGTTATGTACCTTTGTGCGCTCTAAATAATAATCCTAGTTTTAAACATTTGTTTCTCAGTAAGTGAATCATGTAATTCTTTATGAGAAATAAAGCTATTGTTAAACCTAATAACGGAACACGACACGCCAAAATATGTTTTTATAACGGGGTTTTAACCATTTGCGTGGTGGTCACAATCCAATCGTTCACGAAAGTGTAAGAACTACGTAAAATGGAACACACAGTTTTGCCTAACTAGTCGGTCGGTTAGATTTTAAAAACCGAGTTCCAGACTTGGGAATGTTTAAAGTTGGCGGCGGAACTGCGGATATAATTTGAAAAATAAATAAACAAAAAATTTAACTTATAAAATAAACAAATAAGTAAACTTTCAGAACTTTATAATCCCCCAAAACTCTTCAATTACAACAGATAGCCGACCTTCGCGCTGACGTTAATTGATGAAGGGCTATAGGGGAGTGGAATATTTGTGTTCATGATTTTCTAAGAGTTCGCCTAATTCCCTTGACTGTCATTTGAATAATTTAGTTTTAATTGGTGGCAAAGGAACGAATAAGAGGAAACTGCGAAGAAATGAGTTAATTTTATTTCAAACTCGCTAATGAATTAATTACTATGAAAGAGATGTAATTAAATTCATCATCATCTCCCTACCCTTTTCCCATTTTTATTTGGGGTCGGCGCAACATGTCTTCCTCTTCCATTCCTCTCTATTTGTTGTCATCTCCGCATTCACTCCTTTTCTAAACATATCATCTTTCACACAGTCCATCCATCTTGTCTTTGGTCTTCCCCTTCGCATGTAACCGTCCACATTCATATCCAATACCTTTCTTACAACATTCTCTTTCTCCCTGCGCATCACATGTCCATACCAGGATGAACGACCGCCTCTTAACTTGTCTGTTATTGGCGCCACTTTCAAACTTCCTCTAATATATTCATTCCTAATCCTGTCCATTCTTGTTACCCCACACATCCATCTCATCATGTAATTAAATTATTTTTACTAATTATTAAAATTGTTGTAATGCCAAAGTAATAATTTTTAACTAAATACACATGAATATATTTATACGATATATATACAAAAAATGACTATATGGCTAGACCGATTTTAAGTGGACTTTTTCTCGTAAATAGCTGACGTTACTCCACGCAACTAAGGTTACTTTTAATATTCGAAAATAGTTAAGCTGCCGCGTAAAAAATTGAATAAAATCCGATTCAATGCACAGTTTTACAGGCAAGTGTTTGAATTTATGAGAAATGTTTTTACTTTATCTTAGTACTCAATATTTTTTTGAAAAATAATTAGGGGTTTGTTAAAAAAATTTAAAACGTAGAATATATGAATCGCGGCTGCAGCCGCGGGTACACAGCTATTATTGAATATGTTTAACACGCGATAATTCGGTTGATTTCTTGTTTGTGAATTTTCTACAAATCTGAATTGTGAATTTTAACGATTTATGTGAATATTTTTAAATTGTAGATTATTATATTTACCACTAAATTTAATAGAATACAATTAGTTATTTTTGTGTTTTATTTTTTCGTTTCTTCATTGTATCATTTTAAACTTAGAAATCGAACTCTGGGCAACGGGAATCTTTAAAATTACAATGAATTATGGTTTATTCATATTTACCTTAAAACAGTTAAATGTTGAGCAATCAAATGTACATACATACATATCATCACGCCTTTCTCCCGTGGCGGTAGGCAGAGATTACGTCCTTCCACTTGCTACGATCTTGGCATACCTCTTTCGCTTCCTCTACTTTCATGAGCGCTTTCATACATGCTCGTCGGTTATGAGTACTTTTTACCTGGCCTTTATTTAAGACATGATTGATTTGGTCTAGATACATTCGCCTAGGTCGACCCTTACCGACTTGCCCATTCACCCTCGCCTTATAAATTAATTTCGTTAATCTTCTCTCATCCATCCTCTCTACATGCCCAAACCAACTAAGCATACCTTTCTCTAATCAAATGTAGTATATACATATATATTAGGAATGGTTTAATTTTGATATAAAAGAGACAATTTCATATTAAATACCCTATTATTCTTCTTAGTATATATTTTCTACATTAGATAATAACTAGAGGAAGTAATCAGCAAGCGGATTAGCAGGCACAGCTAGTACGATATATTAAAATGTAAATTTTCTCATGTTCAAATATATCGCGTAGAGTCGTGGGCATGAGATTTTTTTTTAATTTGTGCTTAGGTACGCAAGGCATCGTTGTTGAAACCCGTTAATAAATTAGCTAACAGCTAACGTTCTTGTTTGTTAGCCGAATTGGCTATAATTCCCAATAGCCGCCGCCGGCGACAATTAGCCGCTACGCCATATTCGCCAGAACGTTCTGCATTTTACGTATAAGCGATTCGTTTTCGATTCGACGATGATTTATGTTAGAACTTTTGCGTGAAACTTTTCCCCGAGTTACGGAGTTTCGTTCGAGTTTAACAGAATCTCGTTGATAAGTTGTTTTTTTTTCTCGTTAATTGGAAAAAGTTTATGACGTTAATGTAATGGAAATGTTGTAATATATTTCCAGGAGCATGTATATTTACGCATGTTAAAAAGAGTTATAAGAACTGAGGATTAAAGTCCATTTTTCTTTGCAGCGTGATTGTCGCTTAAGGTTTTTTTTATAACAATGTGATGTTAGGAGACAAACCATGAAGAATAAAAGTAAGCAGGTAGGATAAGTTGTAAAACTGTCCAGATGTAAGCAGCAAATTACAATAGTACATTAAATAAGGAGACAGCATTTGTTTATTGTTAACTTGTTGAAATAGTTCTCAGTGTTTGCTGTTTTATACATTTTTTAAATTAATTTATTAGTATTTCCGGAGCCAGAATACCAGCATTATTCTGACTCTTTTGAAGTTTCAGTGCAGCAATCAAGCTGAGGTAATAGACCTTTTTTGCGTAAGCGCAACAATTTTATTTTATGTTGTAATAAATACGTATTTACTATGTATTTGATATTTATGTTGTGTTATGTGCAAATCAAATACAAAAAAAAACAACTTAAAAATCCCGCAAAATAGTTTAACTGTATGAAGTGAGCCGAGTTCAATTTGTAATATTTTCAGAGACTAAAATAGTCAATGACAGTGTCCAAAATCTCAACTATTTACGCGTGGTATAATTCTATGGCAATTTTACATGGAAAGTTATTCGGAAGTTTTGCATATTATATAGATTTTGATGTGCTCTTTTCGAATGTCCACTTTGCCACCTCGCACTTTTGCCGCTCGCGCCGTCGTTTTAAAAATGGCGCCTAATAGCAGTTTTTTTGACAATATCTCCATTCCAACTCATTTCACGATAAAAAACATCTATAGACTTATGCCCTTATGTCTATTATGGTGTAAAATTTCTACAATTTATGTGTTGACATTCTTTTTGTACTTAATGTTTTTACTTAATTAATTAAGTTATTATGATTTTATTCTATCGTATACGAAAAATAAACTAAATTAACGTTTACCGATTACAACTCCCAATGGAAAGTTTTATAACGAAACAATATCAGGGCAAGTAAAAATTCAAGTTTTGAACCGGGCCACTTAAAACATCTCGTAACACAAAGTCACAAGTCCACTTAAGTCGGCGCCGCGCGACTCCGGAGATAAAATGGTGTAACATGAAAAATGGCCGCTAGGAGTTGAGAGAATGACTTGAAT
The DNA here is from genome assembly GCA_014132275.2 of Samia ricini. Taxonomy (NCBI): domain Eukaryota; kingdom Metazoa; phylum Arthropoda; class Insecta; order Lepidoptera; family Saturniidae; genus Samia; species Samia ricini. The sequence continues at coordinate 3,133,057 of AP028170.1, forward strand.
TATTGCCTTCGAGGCAATGTACCGATGTTTTTCCTATTGTTATATGACTTAATGGTTCTGTTTTAATGCTCGTTTTATAATAAAGTTGTTGTTGTTGTTGTTGTTATTGTAATAATTAATAAGTTTAGTTGGAAGAGTCTTATATTTTAATAGCGGGTGCCCGCAACTTCGTCTACGTGTCATATCTTGATTAAATGTGGGATGTTCAGGTTTTGTTTTGTTTTTTTTTACCCTATAATTTATCGAACCACACATAGTTCTTGTACACCAAATTTCAGTCGTATCGATCCAACCACTTTTTCCAAAAACAATTGTAAAAATGTATATAGCCTATCAATAACTTCATAACCTTAACCTTTCGATTAATTATGGACACACACACACAAATAGACAGGCAGAGAGATAATTTCTTTATTTCAGATTAGTAACAGCTAAAATAAACATCTTTCACAACAATTCTAAAAAAAAATAATTTTGCAGATAAAGCGCTTACATATTTATTATTAGTACATAAACATAGATGAAGTGTTCCATCATACAAAGAAAGTTAGTCTAAGTTATTTTAAAGGAATTGATGTTATCGCCGTGGTACACATTCGACCATAATAATGATTGAAAACTTAAAGAATATAACTGCAAAAAACAAGATTCGAAGTGGACAACAGATTCACAGTATACCTGTTTCTTATTTAACAACATAAGAGTTAACGATATAATCAAAATCCCTAAATTCAGTACTTGGTTTGCTTCTCGTTTTGAAGACTATCTTGGAGCACTGTTGTATAATACAGCGAATAAGTTTCTGGGGATTAAACAACTCCAAAGACATAAATTGAGACAAATTGTATTTAAATGGTTACAATGACCTATGAAACTACTGAAAGTCTATTGAAGGCCCAGTTTAGAATTTAATCATTCTCTGTACAACAACATTCACCCATATTCCCTAAAAAAATACTTGCAGGCACATACATGCACGCAGACACACAACACATACACACACTTATATACACATACGCACACTCATATACACACACTATCTCACTCATCTAATTTGCAAATTATAACTTTATGTTGAATGATATTTAAGTGTACCTTTATATTGTGCTATGATATCTGCGATACGGTTTGTTACCAGTGCAGATACCCACATTAGTGTTTTCTGTACATGTAACCTTTGTTCAATAAAGTTTATTTATTATTATTATAAAACTCTACTATTTAAGAAATTTAATAGCAAAAAAAAAATCATACATCTATTTTATTCAAGTATTATTAAGAATTTTTGTCCCAGCAAACGTCGTAGATACGTTTCTTTTATAAGCGATAACGGGGTACCTACCTGCTTCTATACAAGATCGCATCTAAAATTGCTCGAATGATTTATAGACCATTGTTTGTGTGTGCGTGCGCGTTGTTTTGATTTGTTTCTACCTCGTAAATTCATAAACGGGTGAATTTTATACCGACAAGTTATTACCGTGTGCGACTCGGTCGCTACCTCGGGGATTTGTGATTGGTCCAATGCATTCTTAATACGTTTTACCTTTGTGACATTTTCGTTTCTGCTCGTAATTTTAAGTTGACCGTACTAAGAATTATATTTGTTTTAGTATTATAGCTTCGTAGAATACTAACTGGTGCCCGTGGCTCCATTTGCATTTTATGTTCTTTAGGTGTGAGCGAACAAGTGCGTATAACATTTCATTTAAACCTAACCTAAAAAAACAAATGAAGTTAAAATAAACAAAAAAAATGATAATCTTGTGTTTTTATTAGCGGAAAAATGTACATAAGACTAAATCGAAAAAAAGAATGCGAAAGGAATCCAAAAAAATCCACGTCAAATCACCGCCTTTTTCCTTATATTTATAATATATATGCAATTTCATTGTTAGACTTTGAAATTGAAGTCATTAGCGGGATCTCAGTCTGTCGAGTAGCAGTTATTGTCTTTAATCCAATTAACTAGCATTTTGATCTTGTATTATGTAATTTTGGTGACATTTTGTGTGAAAGAGTTTAGTGCGCACTGCGCAGGTAAAGTGTATAGGAAATAATAACACGAAACGGTTCTCCATATTGTTTCGGTTGTAAAATTAATATTTACAAATTTCAATTACGTAGATTGTCATGTTTGTTTTGTTTAATTAGTTTTTTAATTATCTTCACGAGTGGACGAGAATAGCGGTGAAAATAGCATCTCTTATAAATAAGGGTAGAAAATTTTCCTAATTCCTTTAGGAAAACTCTGTCAACGCCCCTCGGGGGCGGCGTAACTTCCATAAAGTATTCCTTCGGAACTTATCGCTAACTTTCGAGCTGATAAAAAACTTCTTGTAACATGTTATAAATAGCTATTTATACATACGTATTTTTATATATATGTAGTACATACCTTAATATATTTATGAGCACATTGGAGGAAGTTTGAAAGTGGCACCAGTAACAGAGAAGTTAAGGAGCAGTCGTCTGTCCTGCTATGGGCATGTGATGGGCAGAGAGGAACAAGGATGTTGTAAGAAAGATATTGGATATGAATGTGGACTGTTATAGAGGAACATGGAAGGCAGTTACTAGTAATTATTAGTACATTACAACTGTTTACATCGTGCAGGTGTCCCGGAATCTTGGCTTTCCGCCCGCTGTGAGTTGAAACCATAAGCTAACAAAAAAGAATGGACTACTGATCCATGCAAAAACAATTACACTTTGTTACGGGAACGTACATAGGGTTAATTTTTTATTTCTTGAAATTCTATATTAATGCAAGCAAAGCAACGGGTAAAAGCTAACTTATACAAGTATATAAATAAGCAAAGATAACAAGTTATTTTTGTTCTCTGTTAGCGATAGTTCACTGTTAAATGTTAGTTCTCTGTTTGTTAGTAGATAGCGATGAGCTTTAGTTTTTTTTTTAATAAAATTTCCAGTAACGACTATGGTAAAATTTAAATCACTATGCTCGTCTATTCGTAACTCCCCATAATTACATTTATCTGTGAATGAAAAATATTTTTGTACGAATTTTACACTACGAAGGTGTGTCGTTTTTTTTTGCCAACCGTATGAACGCTAGTGTGAAATCCCAATGTAATACCGCGGATAAACCGACGTTTGCGATTTAAAATATTTTTTAAACGTCAAAAAAAAAAAAAACCGTAGATAAAACCGAAAAGGATAATACAATGGTTGCATTAAAACCGTAGAGCGTAGGTTGATAGTGTCTGTCAATGATGATCGGGTAGCCGCGGGCGTGCGCCCGCAAGTGTATACCAGAAATTATATAATGCAGTGCAAAATAGCGAATTGAGGGGGAAAATTCGTGAGAATTTCATCGAGATAAAGCAAATTGCGCCGACATGATGCCACTGAAACTGCGGGATATGTATATATTAATATTCAGTTTGTTTTTTTTTTTCGTAAAATCTGATATTATTTCCAAATCAAGCGGAATTTGTTACTTAATAATTAAAACGATGTAATTCTTGAAACCGGTTTAAGATATATTTACACAATAAAAATATAAGTTTTTTTTTTTCGCAATTTGTTAGTCTGAATTATGCAAGAATATGTTATAGAAAATATACGAAATTAATTTTTACAGTCACATACAAAATAAAGGAGACCAAATCACCAAAATCACAGAAATGACAATTGCCAACTTTTAATACGTCACAGTAAAAGTTTGATATATTAAAAAAATCGTAATACAAGGGAAAATAGATTTTATTATTTCTTCCAAGCTTGTTTTTTTTTTCAATTGAATAAAATTCCAAAGAAACTCTCTCCATTTTTGGATGGATGGATTTGTTATTAATAATGTATAAGTATTAACAGCTGTTTAAAAAACACCCGATCGTTGGAAGCTTTACTGTGTGATAATTCAACGTAATCAGTTAGGATTTGTTAGTTTGTTAATTCTATGAGAGTCATTTATTCAAAAAGTACATAAATTTATACACAAAAATTTAAAATAAAAAAAAATAAAATACTATAAATAATGAATGCCGTCCAGCTCGCCGCCAGACGGGAAGGTTCCCAGGAGGCTGGCCATATTGCCACGTTGGATGGCAATGCTAATTCGCTGTGCCAAATATTGGCCAGGCCTCTGGTCGCGAGATGTGTCGACTAAACGACCCGCGAGATCCTTAAAAAGGCTATGAGCACTCGGGCCCCACGGTCCCAGAGTTTCGACCCCAAACGGGACAAATATGTAACTCTCACCAAGGGTAGCATATTTGCGCCGCTTGAGATCCTCCGCTGATGTAGCTGCTGCGCCGGCCTTCAAAGAGGTGATTGGATGTGACGGTGCCAAAGTATCGACGCAAGTAGCATCCCATACCAAGGGCCGCCCCATCTTTCAAGGCAGAAGCGTAATCCCATCGGGTCTTTTGCCATCGTCACGCACCAAACCAATAGGTTCCAAGCTGGCTGGTACATTAACACTGGCAAAAGCCCGACGTAAAACGTCATTGAGGGTGGCGTGACGCGAAATACGACCTGCGCTTATAATAACGTTTGTTAATTCTACTTTAAAAAAATGTTTTTTCTTAATTTAAGCAAAATAGCTTCCGAAAGGCGTGGCGAATGAAAGGATAGTGCGAGAGCTAACGGACGCTGTTGCCATGAAAGGTAGCCAACATGCTAACCCTCAACTCAGGACGTCAAATTATTCTCAATTTACTGTAATTACCGTCAGCATGACACAGTGTGTTTATAATAATAATAATAATAATATATATTTATTTCAGACAAAAGTCCATTTGGTTAGTGTACATAGAACTTAGAAACTAGTGTTAGTACTTACATCTACATTTCCATCAAATAAATATTTTTATAACGCCACAGTAGCATGTAGGCGTACCCAATGTCCCAGTATGGGACTGTCCCACCTGTCTGCTAAAGTATTCAGGATGCTGTTGGGGCTGGCGCGTACTAGTATAACATTCTTTACAATGCACTTCACATCTTTGAGACCGTAGGTTTGGCGTGGGGCAATTTCCGTGGAATTTACGTCTAAGATAGTATTCCAAGCCGAGGATCGTACCACTTTTCTGCCCTTACGCTAGTTTTATAAGGTATTGGTTTACTGCTTTGACTACAATCTTATTAACCATCTTATTATCTTATCAACCAAATTATTTATCAAAGAAGAGACAATTTCTTAAGGTTATTAATTCCGAATTTATACTTCCAATCGATCACATAAACCTGTAATATGACAACCGAAATGTACCCTGATTAAGTCATGACCTAATTCGTACCAGTCCAAAGTCACGCACCAGATTAAGATTGCGAAGCTTTTAATATGCTTAATAAACTTGTAATATTGAGGATAAAAACATTATCTTAAATCATATTTCAAGTTGTTATCGGCTGAATAGCTATCCGTGTTGGACCCCCGGAGTTTAGCATAATGGATTACTCTTTATATCTGATGGATTTTAATTTGACATCTTGAAAACGGAGGAAGATAAAATTTTATGTTACACGTTCAACCTTTTTTTACTTTTTTTTTAGAAGCTACGAACGTATCATGTAATTTTTTTTTTCTTTTTTATCGGTGATTTATATTCGAAAGATTAATATAATATCTACATAATATAAAAATCGACGCCTCTCTTTATGTATCTATGTTAGTTGGCTTATAACTTAAGAATTGCTAAATTGAATTATATTATTTAAAGCATATGAATAAAGTAGTAAAGAAAATGAGGGAAATTCAATGAATGAAGTTAACAAAAAAATAATTATTTAGAATACTGTAATAAAACAACTGTATCGAATTGAATGCAGCTAGTAATAATTATAAATAATATAGGTAATGATTCTATCAACATCTAGTTTCTTATTTTAAAATTTTAGTATACTAGCTGTGTGCCCGCGTTTCATAGAAATTGTCACTGCGTAATATAGTTTTTAATTTTTTTACACTTAACCCTAATTGTTTTACAATTTTTTTTATTACTAACATTAAGCGAAGATATTTCTCACAAATTCAAATATCCTGCCAGTAAAACTGTGCATTCAATCGGATTTTTTTCAATTTTTTATTTTTTTACACGGATCCCTGATTATTTTCCAATATCTAAAGTATCTACCCTAAGTTACGTGGAGTATCTTCAGCTATATACTAAAAAAAGTCCCGTCAAATCGGTTTCGCAGTTCCGGAGATCACTCGGAATAACCAGTCAGACAGACAAAAATTTTCAAAATTGTATTATTAGTATAGGTATCGTATATACATATACGTATGTGTATACTTTTTTTTATATACTACAAAAACAGACATTTATATTTATTAGTATAGATAATAAGTATAGATGACATCGTTATTAGTTCTTAAAACCGCATTATATAGATTTTATTTTATACATATATGTGGAAGAGGAAGACTTTGATTAAAGCTAATAGAAATAGAGTCAATAGAAACGTTACATTAGTTTGGTTCAGTATTTGCAGCTCCTTGCATTTTTTTAATTAGCGGAACGTTTCCGTTCCTTTACAAAGTTCTACGCCGTTCTGTGGAACATATCTTTTAATGAATGTCTCGTAGGATAGCCTTTGCATTTCTATTGCTGTATTTACATATCGTATTCTATTCGTTTATTTACGTTTTTTTTTAAATAAATAAATTAACATTAAATTTTAATTATAATGTATATAAATTGAAAAAAAAAACAATAATAACAGAAACAAACTGATTAAAATAGCTCAATTATTGTCGTTACAATCAATGGTTGATAGCGAGAGTAGATGAACTCTTTCATCTTGTTTTTTAATCCTTACATGTTAATTGAGCCCGACTGAATTGCGAACACCGTACAATTGTATAAATCCTGTCATAGTGACTCGTTAAGGCGTGTCTCATTCCGATTTCAGCAAGTGTACACTCAAAACTACCTAAAGGCTTTAGACAAGGTTGATGTTGGCCGATATGATAATGGTGACTGCAGTGTTTGTGTTTTTGCAAAGTAAATATAAGATTTTGTGTTGACTCACACACATCCGTTGATTGATGTGCGCCTGTATTTAAAGGTCAGTTGTGCACTTACACTTGACTGGGTGTGGTAGTGAGGCAATGACAGTGACCATCGACATATTTCCATTTATAGACGCTCGTTAAAGTTATTAAACTGTACTTTATTTTAAATATATAAAGTACAGTAATTTTACTGTTTCAGAGTGAAAAACAAAAAAAAGGGAGTTATCGCTCGAATTCTTCTCCCGCGATTGACAATCTGGGAGGTGTCCTATGATATATTAAACGACATATAGAACATATAAAACGATATTTAGAAAAAACATAAGGGTGAAGGACGTGGGTACATATATCGCCCTTATAATAAATGTATAGTCTTGGGATCTATACGTGTCCATTCGTCAGAGGTGTCTCTTAATACACGATCCCTTGGACCAGTTCTTACGTCCGGGCCAAGTAGGTGATGGATTTAGTCAATCGCAGTTTCTGTTCCTTGATAGGTAAGAGAGAGTATCCATGTAGAATTTTCCTTCTTTTAAAAATATAGTTTCTCAATAATTCTGGCTCAAGTAACAAAAAAAAAAATTATAAAACAATGTTTTCTTATCAGGGAATACTAAAGGTAAATTAAGCGAAAAAGTGTATATGAAAACTAAAATAAGTTGGGATGCTACAGGAATAAATAATTTAAAATCTTTGTTATTTAGCTAACTGTAAATAAGTCGATTTGTCAACGTCATATATGAGGTGTCAAGGTGGGTTTAATGCTTGTCTTGTTATTACAGTTGTTAATAATTTAGTATTTGACCCCTTGAGCACCTTCCCGGCGTTTACGCCAGCTTTCATTGTTTTCCTATTGTCTTTCTATTGTTTAATTTTTATGGGTACTCGACACATTAAATGAATACCTATAATATCATAATATAAATGATTGCTAATGAATATTTGTTTGTAAATAAATCTCAACTGTATATTAGTATTTTAATTTTTACATAATCAAATAAAAATCAACGAACATCAAAACACTACTACTGGTTCGGAATGCAACACAGTCGAGAAGAGCCGGCAAGAAACTCGATCTGGTTCCATTTTTCATAAATTCAGAATATAAATATTATTTTTAAACAAAATCTATACAAATCATAATTACAACCATTGTTAGCGGAAGCACAGAGAGGGGTGTGAATTCCACAAGTCACTATCGTTCATGTAATGATCCTTCCTGTAATAACCTTTTGAAATTAAGACATACTTGACATGGTGCTCGAACTTATTGTCATGTAAATCGGTAATGTTCTTTTTGATCTTATTATAAAATCTAATACTATTACCTATAATACTTTTATTAGATTTACTAAGTCTAAAACGTGGGACAGCCAACTTATCTTTAATTCTAATATTAAAATTATGACGATCATTTACCAGATCAAGTTTGTCCAAATCTTTACGAACATACATTATACAACGTACACAGAGGGACATTTTTTCAAATGAGTGAATATTTGATACATTATTTAATGGTAAATTGCACCGTCGAATCACAAAACCTTGTATAGAAGCTAAGCGAAGCGGGCATGAATCGGCTAATACATAATATGCGAAGTCAATTTTAACTTCCCGAAACTATTTCAGATTAATTTGAAAATAACTCCCACACCCTGATCCCGGATATCCTTTGTCCAAAGTATAGGGATAGATTGAAAGAACGTCACCGATCTCTTTAATTAACTTTTCCGGGGACATTATGACCGGTTTATACTCAGTTTTATGTTAGAGCCGCGCATTGTGTGGACTCAATATCGACGGCGGGTTTATTGTCATCACCGCATTCGTTCCCGGACGTGGCTCTTTGTTAAGTGGGGGCTGGATTGTGCTCGGCCGGTCTTGTTACATTACGTTGGGTTCGATTGCCGCGGGCTATTAGCGGAATGTAGGATCAGAAATCATAGGGTATCGAATCGTTCGAACGGATTGTTTATGAGCTGTTAATTTTATGCTGCATTAATAGTAAGTGTGCGCCACGTCCTCTTGTATTCGCAAAGTATTCCTTGTTTCTCGGTCCAGATTGCCGCGGGAATATTTTGTTAAGTTTGAACGTTACTAAATTCTGATAACATGTTTCATTAATATTAATTATAGATGTAGATTAGTACTCGAGTTTACTTTAATCCCGTTTCTGCCACTAGTAAAGTGTTAAATAGAAGATTATCTGTTATTAGGAGTTATAATTTAAAATTTATGTTGAGAGACGATGTATTATTCTTCTGTATATATATATATATATACATATATATTATAACGTATACTGGAATACGAGGAGTGTTACCTTTACCCCGTGTCGCCCCCATCCCAAATGCAGCGGACGGCCCCGGGGGGTTTTAGTGGGTATTTCCGGGCGCTTCACGCCCGGGTGAGTCCCATACTGGCACGGAGCTCGTCACTCCGTGCCCCCTTATCTATTGTATTAGGGGACTCTGATCCCTCAAATACAATAGATAAGGGTAGTGCGTAAAAGCATTTTCCCCCGTCAAAAAAAAAAAAAAAAAGGAGTGTTACCTTTAACACAAAGAAATCAAGTTCGCATGCAGTTGTGGTCTTCTTTACCTCCCCTTGAGGAAGGCGAGGTCACCGTTTCAGGGTTAGGCCCTTTTCGGTGGTAATCATCGCGATCAATGACCATCGATCGGTCATTGCGGTTTTTCTGTATTTTATGATTGGTGAATCTCCATTCTTGAGGTAATCCTTTCTTCTTAACTGGTTTGTTACCGCTAGTCACCCTCTTGGACGACTAGGTGGCGTGGGGAGGATTTGATGGGTCTGTCAGGTAGATGCGCGTGGGGACGAGAGCATGCATCCGCTATTCCGTATCGTCCCCATCACAAAAACGGCGGGCGGCCCCGGGGGGTTTAATGGGTATTCCCGACGCTTCTCGTCGGGTGAGTTCCACACTGGTGTGGAGACGTCTCTCCACACCCCCTTACCTATTGCATCGGAGGGGCTTGATGCTCCTAATGCAGTTGGTTAGGGTAGTGCATAAATGCATTTCCCTCGTCAAAAAAAAAAAACGGTGTACGCGCGTGGAGCAGACCGACACCCCGGACCAAGGGGAAGCTCGACGCATCCGTGCGTCTAAATGGGTTGGTAGCTAGTTTCTCAATAAAGGCGTCTAGATCCTCCCACTGTAAGTCTCGCTCGATCGTTGCTTTTCTTACGTAGCGGGGGCCTTCACTATAGGTCTCAGCGTCTATATTTCCTGGGTGCGTAGGCGTTTCCTCCTTGCGTCTGCGATGTACGTGTGCCAAGAAAGGGCCGCACGTATGTATTGTACAGCCCCAGGTTCGTGCGTAGAGGAAGCGTCGAGTGTAGTACGGGGCGGAGCATCACTCGGGCGCCCTACGACGTACTCCACATGTTGTTTAACCCCTTGAGCACTAACCTGGCGTTTACGCCAGCTTTGCATTGTTTTCCTATTGTCTCATTTTTATGTGTAAGTCGATATATTAAAGGTGAGTCTGTAATCGATTTGCACCCCCTGGTATTTGACCCATCCCAACCATGGTACATCTTGTCTCCTGAGGCGAAGCGACGATTGAGGTGGATGCTTTCCGGCATACAACGCCTGTATTTTCGCGAGGTTCACTGAGAGCCTCCAGCGATCCAGCCAGCCGGGTAGAGCGTCGGCCGTAGGTAGTTGACGGCATAGTCTTTATTTGCCGACGTCGCGTAGTATGCGACATCGTCTGCACACAACGCGAGCTCCGCCTGGCCGACCCGTGGTACTAGCAATTCTTCTCGTGTTCCTCCTGTTGTTCGAGCAGTCTAGCAGCGGCGTGTCGTGTGTCTTTCCCTAACCATTTCTTTTTTTTAGTTTCTTTTTTTTTTTTTTTATCTTTATTTAATAAATTATTACAACATGTAAATTAAAACTAAGTTACACCCTATAATAAAATTAAAAAATAACAAATAAAAACAAAAAAAAAAAAAATAAAAACAAAAACAGTCAGAAAAAAACTACACAAACTACGCTTAAACTAAACTACGAACTAATAGGGGACACGGGGAAACCGCATCAGGGCTATTCCCTTCGACGGTGGCCTCTCCTTTGTCCGCGCCTACGGACAAGTCTACTGGGTGAGGCACACAGGTGCGTCCCTCGTGGAGTAATCTTCTGAGTTCTGGGAGCTAATCCTGCTATCGATCGGACTCTGAGGGGTCAGGGAGATGCACCCGATCTATACGGGTCATAAACACGGTCCTCCTTCAACTACCTACTCAGCTAGGCGAGGACCGGCGTATGAGATCGCGCGCCTGAGGCCTATATATTAACGACAAGTGATCACCTCTTCCTCTCCGTCTGTCGGGAGGTCTAGCGTGCAACGGCGCGATGTTCTGGAGGTGAACGTGCGCCGACGTGTCCGCTCGGCGGAACATGTTGGTTGCAATGCTGCTTATGAAAGCATCCAGGCTCTCTACACGTAAGTCACGCGCAATTACGTGGTTGCTAACGTATCGCGGTGCCCCCGCGATCATGCGAAGCGAGATGCTCTGTTGGGCTCTAAGCCATTTCTTGTTCGTTTCCGATAAGCGACTGAACCATGCAGGGGCGGCATAGGTAAATCGTGACCTCAAATAGGTTTTGTACAAACCAAGCCTCGTTCTCAAGGGTAGCATTGAGGTGAGCACTGGACGCAGCATTCTCCTCGCCGCTCTTGTCCGCGTGATCACATCTCCTGCATGACTTGAAAAAGTCAAGTTTCGATCTATAGTGACTCCCAGGTATTGGACTTCATCCTTCCACGGTATAGTCTTTCCCTGGAGCGTCAAGCAAGGTGGTAATCTACTCATCATCACTCTAGTCATGAGTGCCTGTGTCTTCCCTACGTTGGCCCGCAGCCTCCATCTCCGTAGCCATTCAGGAATGGTGTCAAGTAAACGCTGGGTTTCGATTTGCGCATCTAATGGCGTGTTATCAACGTGAAAGTAGGCGGCGTCGTCAGCGAATAGTGCGAGTTCTGTCCACCCGCGCATGGGCATATCGTTTGTATAAACGGCGTATAAGCTAGGAGAGAGGCAGCTACCCTGCGGGACTCCGGCTCTCATAGGGAACTCCCGAGACACTTGGCCTTCGACCACTACTTGTGCGCGGCGGTCTTCCAGGAAAGACTTCAGGACATGGAGAATCTTCCTAGGGATCGTGGTGGTCGTTAACAGTTTGTATTGCATCCCCTGTTGCCATACTTTGTCAAACGCCTTCTCCATGTCCAGTAGTACAACTGTGACGTATTGTTTATTCTTTCTTGCGGTATCTATTATATCAATGACCCTCGTGAGTTGGAGAACAGTAGAGTGATGCTCTCTAAACCCGAACTGTTCGGCTCTCAGGTTCATGTGCGGCAGCATCTTGGCCAGCACGAGCCTCTCGAACACCTTAGACAGCGTGCTGAGCAAAGTGATTGGCCTGTAGTTTTCTGGTCTTTGCAGGTTCTTTCTGGGCTTCGGTAACATGCGGACCAGTCCGAGCTTCCAGTCATTCGGGAAGTGCCCCGAGCGGATAATACCGTTGAATAACCGCGTCACCGCCGCGAGTGTTCTCAGCGGCAGGTGTCGCAGCATTGCAGCGGTAATGTTATCCGCGCCGGGGACCTTCCTGGGCTTCAGTTTCCCGATCGCGCGATTTACTTCGGCCGGGTCAAAGAACAGGGCGTCTGCCGGGCTGCCGCCGACTACAGGCTCGGCCCAGTATCTGTCTAGGTGACGGTTTACATTGAAGACGTGCTGAAGGTCCGCTTCGTCGTTCGGGGAGAACTGTTTCTCCAAACACGTAGCAAAGATCTCCGCCCGATCAGTTGCTGTGAAGCGTGGGAAGCCATCTTCGCCCAATAAGGGGCGGACCGGCTCAGGTGTGCTCGATAGCTTCTTACATAGACGGTGTACTGAGGGGACCGAGCTGACTGAGGGGACCGAGCTGCCGACCCGTGGTTGTTCGCGTACCGGTTCCTCATACTCTTATATAGTACTTACTTACGTGAAGTTGCAGCGAATGATGCGATAAGATGTTTGACAGGCGAGCGAGTTGCCACCGGAAGAGAGAGAGAGAGAGATAAATTATATGTTGTTAGATACGAAGTGAAATTTAAATTAAAAATAATATAGTTAATGATGGTTCAGTTAAGATCAACAGGAACTGATCTATAACTAAATAAACTTTTTTTTTAATTAGTTGTTTAATTTTAATTTTTTAATTGTTTAAATTTGTTAAGAGGGCAGTTGACTCCTAACAATATTGTATTGAAAAGAACATTTTAAAAAAAATATTGTGTACGAATCTTAAAATGACCTCAAGATTTCCAGTCAAAGTAATAAAATGACGCAATCGTGTAATAGCACCAATATTTATATGTAGTTAGGTAACGCACGCGACCGTCTGTTTCAAACAAGTGCTATCTATCGTTCTCTAGACGAGGGTATCCTAACTTGAGATCTACGGACCCCGGGGGAGGCTGAACAAAAGTAAAGATTACAAAAACACAGACAAATACGTGGCCGAACATTTGACGGCAACACGTCGGTAAATAAATAGGCAGATTAGTACAAAGTTGTAAGATGCTATCGATTTGTTTTTTATTTGTTTTTGTGTAGATTTCTTTATCATTACAGATATTATGATATAATTACATTGATCACGGCTCGGAAAAGAAGCGTATACTGATTTATATGCCACATCTACGCCATAAAAAACTACAAGTTTTTGTTGGGCTAATTCTACCTTACGACTCTATAGTAAGACATTTTTAAGTATATGGTTGGCTAACTGCCACTAACTCAGCTAAGCATTGTTGGGCAAAGTAAATTTAATATTATGTAAAGACGTGATCAAAATATTTTTAATTATAAAATGTAATTCCTCAGACTAATATTTAGTGAGTTTAAAACCGAAATTATTAAACCGAAATATATATTTTTTTTAATTATAGATATATTCTCTGTTCAGATATATATGAGATATATTGTGACAATAGTAGTGAATTAAGTATACAAGCAAAATAAACGTTAAAGCCATAACATACGCACTGTCCGAACCGTGTATATAGTACGGCGGACGACCGAAGTAGTTAATCGCTTTGTATACATAGTAATTAATAATTTCAGACTTTTGTACCTGACTGTGCCCATAAGGCAACTGACTTAACCTCGATCAATTCCATAGTTCGACGTAGCAAGTACGCTGTCCTGTCCGTACGTCTGTTATATTATCACGGATTATACGAGGAACTATTGTATTTAAAATAGTTGAATATTTAAAAGTAATTTGAAAAAAAAAAAAAAATTAATATGGATACACCAATAATGCCGCTTGTGGCAATTACTGACGTATTGACAATGACACGTAATTAATTAATAATGATTAATATAAATTTCACAATATTTATATTAATTTATATAAGATACAGAGACCATATGCTGCAAATGCGCTGAACCTACCAGAGCATAGGGGAGTTAGAGACTCCCCGCCATCCAGCTAGTGGTATAATATAAAACGAGACTTTATAAAAGCCCGATTGCCTGAACTGACAACCGTAGAGATTAACGCGGAAAACTGTGTCTCCTCACCCCAAATAACGGGATCAGGGATGGTAGAAGTAAAAGATGAATAACATTGACTGAGTGTACGAAATAGGACAATGAATTGTTTTGCTTTTTTCATCGGAACTCCTCAGTGTGTGTGTTTTCACATGTTTAGTTAGAAACTTGATACTTTATATCGCTTGTCCCGAATTACCGTCGTGTCGTGATAAGGCAATCAATCATTCACGCCCGCGCGCCTTCGCTACCCACCCTAAATTACACGTTAAAGAAAAATTCTTCTTATCAAATTCAATTATAAATGGCATGTTATGTATTTGTGAGATATTTTACGAACACGTTTTACTCGCTACATCTTTGAACACGTTTTTTTTTTTTCTAACAGAATAAGAAAATATGTTATTTATATTACGAGAAGAAGATTATTATATCCCTACAAACGTAGGTAACTTGACAAATAAAATTCTAAGGATTTACGTATATTAAAGAGAGTATTATATTATGATCTTTAGATGTGATTTACTGTGTGATCGCGTTATGTATTTATGAAATATTTTTGTCTACATTTTTTTTTTGGTATACTGAATAGGTTTTTTTTGTAGCCTGAAGTTCTGAAAAGGCTTCTAGGTAAAGTTCTTGGAATATAGCTTAGGGGAATCGACAAACTCTTTATTTAAAAAGGCGCCTTACCAATCAAATACAGCAGGAGGACTATTGTTTAGTGGCAACAATAGTTGTGTACAAGTTTCACTCAGTTTTTAATTTAATTTACGTAATAATACTTTTTTTTAAACTAGGTTAACTAAGTTTTAGGGTCCGTCTAAATATTACGTTACCAGAATTTTAGAAATTCTGGGCTCGCCCATCATGGTAATCATTGGCTCTTTTTTTACAGAATCTGTGTAAGGATTTAAAAATAATTAAATAAAAGTTTCTTACGTAATCACAATGCAATCACTTTTCCCTCCCTCCATGTCATCAAAAATAAGCAAAACTCAACATGTTTCATTGTAATTAACAACCTTTCTCATAATATAAATAATTTCCCAATTCGTAGTACACTCCTACTGAGGGCCTTTCCCCATGTGCCCCCCTATATTCCCTTGTCACATTAAAACAATGCAATAGCATTTATAGAGTAATTAAAAGCTCCGTACAATTACATTACATAACTGTTAATATCAATGAGTAATGACTCTATATTACAATACTAAAATTAAACGTTTCCAAATTACACAAATGTATCAACTAATTACAAATTACATACAGTTAAAAGGACCTCAATTACCGTTATCAAATTCAGCCTCCGCGTGATACATTATTTACGATTTAATAATAAATTTAACAGGAATATTTTGTCGCATACCACGAAACAGTGCGTTTATGGTACGCAGTCATACGTAGATACGGCGACCATATTTCGCGTCTAATTAAAATTTACATTCTCATTGTTACAGATAGAGGAGTTTTAGTGTGAAAATATTTGTGAAACGGGTCGCACATTGTGGAGAATCTTTCGAAACGATGATGCTCGACTTACGACTTAGCCAGTAGATTGATAAACACGGTGATATGGAAACCCGAAGAGCTTGTGTCGAGGTCATCAGCCTCGTCATCCTTGCCTGGACAACTGGTGAGTATGAATGTGTATTTATTTACTTAAAACAGAATTCGAAGTGTAAATATATTGTTAAATGACAACTACCCTCTATAATGAAACGTTTATAAAAGTGCGTTGCAACGAGAATCGTTATTCAGCTTGGTACTTCAAGTGGCGTATCGCGATAAATCTGAGTAAGAGTACCGCGATCGTATTCAATAGAGACCGTGAGGTTAGGAAAAACCCTCCTAGACCCGTCAAGTATGCAGGTACTGTTATCCACCATAGCACCGAAGTTAGGTACTTAGGTGTTTGTTCAGGCAACACCATGTAATCTGTGCCCGGTGGTTTTCGGTGTTTCGACGCTTGGTGGCGCCCCTCTCTCGCCAACGGTTTTTCAATCACGCGACACGGTCTCCTCGGAACATTTTACAATCAAATCGATTTGGCTATTATTTTGGCTTATTTTAAGCTCAAAACGTGTTCAACGTTTGTGCGTGCTTGGACATCAAAAGTAGCTATAGTGAAATTGGTTACGGAAAAGAGCGGCCGCTCAACATCAAGAAGACACAGTGGACGGAGCTGTGCATCATAGCAGGGCGAAGTATCTGCATCGGCACACCGGGTAAGTCGACACTGTTACTACTGGGTGCGGTTATTTGGTGAGCCAGAACAATTGATAAGGAGTAGGAAGCCCTAGGATCGGCGACAAAGCTATCGAATTAATTCAAGGTCCTTCGATTCGGTCATACACCCCCAGTGTTCAACTAGTTGCACAACTGACTTTCAAATTTCACATCCAGAAAGTCAAGCGCCAGTCCGCCATGGTGCTAGGCCGTCTCTACCCCGCTCTATAACACCAAGAGTAAAATGGCCCTCCACCATATAATTACCCTGTACAAGACGGTGGATAGACCCATCATCACGTACTGTGCACCCGCGTTCAGTCACATTAGAAGATCTCAGATGGGCGCCTTACAAAGGATTCAGAATCGCTTTGTAAGGGAAGCCGCAGGCGCTCAATGGTTGCATCAAGTATTACACGCACAACACTGCATACACACTCCTGCAACTCCTTTTTATTATTAAGAAAAAAAAATGTAGGGTTTAGTAAGGATTAAATTCAACGGGAATTTTAAAACAGAAGTAGCGGCCAAGCCGAGGTTCGAACCCTTGTGCTAGTTACCTTTTGCGGCGAGTGCCTTCATCACTCGCCCACTGTGGAGCTGTTCAGGCCCAGCTTGTCAACAGCACTAGCTAGGTTAAAAAAATCGTTATTCTCTTTTGTTTCGGCGGTCGTCGCGTACAAATTTCAACACACTTTATGCTGTCATTCACGTACTCCGTCATTGGATACGTCCGTGTCTTAATTTCGACTTATCTAATATTATTTTATTCAAATTGTAGACCTAATAATATATAAATTATATTTATACATAGTGATAGAGCCAGTAACAGTAAGTAAAATTACTTTTTAAATATAATGCGTTCATTATATATGCGTGTGTGTATATCAGGGTGTGAATTTGTGTGTATGCATGATTATATAGGTGTGTATAAATTAAATGTTATTCTTAATTGTAACCACCATTTGGTTTCTAAAATTAGATAGAATATTTTTATGTTGTTTTTTACGTTGAAAAAGTCGAAAAAAAGTAGTTTTTTCTCTAGTTAATACATTTTAATGTTATAATATTTTTAAAACAACCGACATATTATAAATGTATTATACATTACTGTACTCCAACCAGATGGAACATTCAGTTTATTGTAGGTAAATGAGTCGGTTATAATATAGTTTTTATTTCAGTATTTATTTATATGGCGATTTAAAATTTGTGGCATTTCGTATGATATAGTTTGGTGCATTGTTTACAAGTGAGGTGGGTTAGAAATAATAACACGGTTTGTGAATTCTGAAGTGCCAAAATTTTTCTTGGAATGTTCTATCAAGATGAAGGCCAAGAAGGCACATGTGATATTGGCAAAATTGGTTATTTTTTTGTAATCAAAGATGTATGCTTAAATTTTATTACAATAACAATAAATTTTTCCTTTCGAGTAATCAATAAATGGTTATTTAACTCGTATATTAGCATTAATGGTCAGTTTAATTACGCGATTTCATTTTTTTTTTTTTCCGAAATTTCATTCCTTTTGTTGCTCTAAAGTGTCAGATTAGTGACATTGATTAGTCAAAAAAACTATTGATTTTCGGATTGATCTCAATCTTAAATTGTAAGATTCGATAATGAAACCCTTCGTAACCAGTAGTAATTAGTAGTTATAATACGCAAAAATATTGTGCACATAGATAGCGTAATTTGCTACATTTACTTGGGTGATAGAAAACCGAAGTATGACACATTAATAATAAAGAAAGAAAATCTTTATTCACAAATGAGATACAAAACACATACTGAAAAAATAGAAAATAGTAATAATAATAATGAAGAAATGATACTAAAAAAAAAAATCACATAATAGGGTAACTATGTGTCACCCACCAACCAAAATCTTATTAGATGAAAGGAGTTGGAAGCTCAGCATATGCTGAAATACCAAGAGATACTCAGCGCTGATTTTCAGCTGAAGCCCAGAGCTTCTATTAATATTCTATTTTATTAAAACAAAATAATTATTGGATAAAACAATTTCAGCGTTTACATACATCTTAACTGACATAAATTATTTAATGGCGCTCGAATAAACAGTGGTGACGTAGCGTAAAATATAGACGCTTGGATTCGGTCCAATATCGTATATGTGTAAGTATGAAGCGTTTGAAATTTAAAATTTTGTTTTAGTTCCATCGTTCGAGTGTTTTTTTTTTATTTGCTTTATTTGACGATTCATTCAGACGATGCTGCATTTCCGATGGCGAGATTGCGAGGGTGAATCGTCTTATTTGCATATACATGCGGCAGCCGTGACTCTGCTTGGATGTATTATTTTTATTGTACTCATCATTATTCTCATGTCATATTCCCAACTCATTCGGGTTTGGTGCAGTATATTTCTTCGTCCATACGTTCCTATCAAGCGTCATCTCTTCATTTACTCCTTTTTCTTTCAGCACACTTTATTCGGCCTTCCTCTAATTTTCCGTCCTTCCACTTTCTTATTCATTACCATTTTATAAACTTACATTTCCTTTCTTCTCATAACATGTTCATAAAACGACAAACGATTCTTTTTCAAGTTATTTATCATTGGTGCAAACTTACTGTGTCATATCTCTAAATATTCAAGTCTTTTTATACCATATAGATCGGATAACATAATCTTATAAAGATCTCACGTTACATTCTAAATAAACCAATAATTACACAGTTAATATGTAAGGTTTAGTTAATGTGTCTTTTTAACTAACATCAATAATCAAATCAAATCAAAATCAAAGAAATCTTTATTGAATTTAGGCCCTAATAGGAGCTTATGAACGTCAAAATATTACTACCGGTTCGGAAAACAACACAGTCGAAAAGAGCCCGCAAGAAACTCGATCTGTTTCCTTTTTTTTGTAAACTCAAAATATAAATATACATATTATTTTTAAATAAAAACTATACAACTCATAGTTCAAACCATTGTTAGCGGAAGGACAGAGAGGGGTGTGAATTCCAGACATCACTATCGTTCACTTAATGATCCACACTGTAATAACCTTTTGAAATTAAGACATGCTTGACATGGTGCTTGAACTTATCGTCAGGTAAATCGGTAATGTTCTTTGGGATTTATTATAAAACTTTGATTAGATTTATGTAGCCTAAAGCGCGGGACGGCCAACTTGTCTTTATTTCTAATATTAAAATTATGACGATCATTTACCAGATCAAGCTTGTCCAAGTTTGCACGAACAGGCATTAACAATTACAATAAACATGGTAACGTTTTCTTATGTGTATATCTGTTAATGGATTTAAAACCCGAGAACTACTTTGCCGATGTACGTTGTTCTTGTTTCAAATAATAAATTTATCCTTCGGCCATGTTTTCATGTATATATCAACAACAACAAAAAAAACGACTACCAACGCTTTACCCAACTTTAGTTTACTTTTGAAGCGGTAATGGCTTAGTGATATTGTGGTCGGATAACGCATCGATGGACACAGGTTTGAGTTCACCTATATCAAAATCAGTTTGAGTTTTCGTTAAAAGAAAACATTGAAATAAGAAAAATATTATATAAATTAATAATAAAATAAATACAGTTTTAAATAATTAATATAGGTATACAGAAATTAACTCGTTTATTATTCTGATAAATTAGTAAAAAAAAATCACCTTTTAGCTGATTAACTTTTCAACTGGCTCTGGAGAACTTCCAAACAGTATAAATCAAGTATAACAAAATTAGAGTTAATCTTTGATTAAACACGGTAGGTACCTACTGCCGTCCGCTTTCCAAGCGAGATTCCTGTGAATTTATGGTTTGAGGAACAAACGTCATTTAGGTAATTGTGACTTATTATTGTTTCAAATGGCTGTATTTTATAGGAGTTAAAGTGTTCGTTCTTTGCTATCAGTTTGTTATTAGTTACTGAAATTGTTTGCACTAATTTTTAAATGTATTTATTCAAAAGATTGTACGACCATTTTATTTATATTCGTAAGTTACACATCATTATCTTGACTGGAAGATGTCCATTGCTAGACATATAGCCTTCTCACGACGATTCTCATTACCAGGTCGACGGTCCACTTTGTTCGAAGCCTATATTCGAACTTCTTCTGGTACGCTGTAGCCGTTAGAGAAGCCTGTGGTTCCATCGGGCATCGATGCTATGAACAATGTGGCCAGCACACTGCTATTTTAGTTTGGCAACTCTTCATTGATTTAGATTCTAGAACAAAAAAAAAACTATCATCGTAATATCAAAATTGGTTGCTCTTTATAGTAGTAGATAGACATTTAACTAAGCGTTTGGTTTTTCTAGTTTTTAACTAGTCCATACTGATGTATATTTATAGTTGATTTTGGCATGAAATAAGCAATCGGAGCGTTTTTCCTTAGAATCCTTAACCGATGAACCGAACATTATCATAGTTTAATATTTTATTAGAATTACCTTGGTAAAAAATCTTGGTCGAATTGAATAGAGTAGTACGCGTTTATATCGATGTTATTTAGTTCGCGATGTCATTTTTTACGTAGACCTCGATCGTTTTCGCGTTTCTTGAGAAATGAGGGTGCCGTGATCGATGTACCTACAAGGCGAAACCGTATTATTATCCTGTACTTTTATATGTATCTGTGACATCCTTAAGCGTTTAAAAAGCATATTTTTACAATTTCTCTTTTATGCTTCTAACTCGATAACGAATAAACCGCTATAAATATCTTTTATTTTCTAATCATCGATAAATTTTCTCGTCAAGTGTATGTTTTTTTTTATGTTAGATATCTATTTATATAACAGTTTTAACACTTTTTTTCCTTTGGTTAATCTTTATTTTTTTCTTTAGTAATAATTGATGAGAAATCTGAAAATGAAAATATTTTTGGTAACAGAGTTTCGAATGGTCGAAATTCAAATCGAGGTTATAGTAATATAGAATGAAGGCAACAAACCTAATAAGGATCACGTTTTTATAATAATTCATCTAAACAATTGAGGTAGTTATTGTGAAATTAATTTTTTTTTTAAACAAACAAACTTCTGAGGTGTGAGGTTAAACTGATATATTTAGTACAAGTTTGTTTAAATTACTAATAATTCCATCCGCCATATTGAATTACATTGTCCATTTCTTGTCGGAAACTCGTTCATTCGGTACCTTTACTCATATCATGGGAATGCATAAAAATTATTAATCCACCATCTTTGTGAGTCCGCCATATTAGATTCAGAATGACGTTACTTAGCTAAACATGCATTGTCATAGAAACTAGACGTAATATGCAAAACCGTAGCTCAATGGATGAAAGGGTTTTTGAAAATTCAGTTACAAAATTTTGTTTATAATAATTAAGCTAGTTATATAAAAACTTGTAATAAAGTAGAAGAAAGCTTTGCAAAGTATATAAATACAGAGAAACGTTATTAGATAAGAAAATAACTATCCGTAATTCTCATAAACGAAATCTCTTTAAAAAAACGTGCAGTAAAGGGGATTGTAATTCATTCTGCTTCAGCCGCCGATGTATTCGTGTCGGTTTAATTTTTTCATCAGATTTACGTTCCCATTTTTTGTTTGGTAGTACCAAGACGAGAATGAGCTATATAAAAAAAAAATTGAAAAAGGTCTTTTCATCTTAAATTATCAGTAATGATTATCCCAACAATGAGAGATAACTATTAATTATAAAGAATTGAAATTGTTACAAACGCGAGCGTTACCAAAGTGGCGCAAATATTTACAAATCTCTTTTTAATATGTCGATTACCCAAAAAATGAGACAATAGGAAGACAATAGGAAAACAATGGAAAGCTGGCTTAAACGCCGGGTTAGTGCTCAAGAGGTTAATGATTAGTAACGCCAGTTTTTTTAACCCCTTGAGCACTAACCTGGCGTTTACGCCAGCTTTCTATTGTTTTCCTATTGTCTCATTTTTATGGGTAATCGACATATTAATGTCGTTAGAATTAGTATATTAGTTACCATCTGGATTATTTACGTGTACGGCTGGTGTCACTATTGTAACTATGATTTTAATTTGTTCTCACATACCAACACGAGAATGGCATTGATTTACTGCGCAATACAGTTTTCAAACCACTAGTATGTGTTTACTTACATCTCTTGTATGCCTTATCTTTTTTCTTGGAAGCTACTGCAACACTCTTACCATACCCCGAATTTTTATTTATTTACCCCTAAGTGTGATAATATAACATCTTCTTTCACGCGTACAGAGCTTTTACAAATGTACAAGAAAATTATATGAAGCTACCAGTGTTTCATAAACACATTTCCAATACCTTGTGTAATAATATAATTGAAGCCGGTAAAAAGGTATCGACCATCTGAAAGTCCAAGATGATTATTATCTCGACATCACAGAATCTAATAATTCGTTATATTGAAGAAAAGTTTCTTTCTTACAAATTTGCCAGTTGGAAATGATTCTCTTTGACCCGACTTCAGCCATTATTAGTATTATTCGTCTCCGGCAATAAAACGGCTCAGTGTTTTGCTCCAGAAAGCGTTGTTTCATTCTAATAACGTTTGTTTCTTGTCGATATTTATTGTATTTCGAACGATATACATTTATGCGGAGGTGTTATAATTTTAAAGTGATTAATTTCCATGGGCTTTGTATCATAAGTTTTTGCCATAGATTTTTTTATGTTAAGGTGAATGTGAATAAGCGAGTAATCTAAGTGATGTGAAGTAGTTATTACATTATGTTCTTCTATCTCGTTTCCTCAATGCTTAATTACAAATTCTCTCTCTATCACTCTAATTCACACGATCGTATATCGCATTGACGGTTTTAAAGAAACTGTTCTCTATGTAATTTTTTAACCACATTGTACCATATTTTGTAAAGAAATTGAATAAACGATGTCAGTAGTCTATGGATCTGAGTGTTGAGCAACTAAGGAGATAGATGAAAGAAGATTAAATGTAGCGGAGGTTCGAATGTTAGAATGAATGTGTGGCTAGAACTAGAATTAATAACATTAGAAATAAGTATGCCTAGCCTGAGATTGCCTTGGTGGCGCAGTTGTATTATAATACGGATGCAGTTCTTAGGTCTCGGGTGCGATCCCCGGGTCGGGTCAAGTGATATTGCGTTTTTCTTCTCAATATCACTGGTTTAGGTTTTTGGTCTGGATTTTGTGCCCAATATGGCGACAGGCTCGCCCTCTGTCACGTCTGGGACGGAACTAAGCTCGGTGAAATGTGAGGGTGGGTGGTTTAGTTCGCTATTTCCCCTCTGCCTTTTTTTTTATTTTACTTGGGGAAATCCTCACGGACGAACCACTCTCCCGGGCAGGAAAGTGGAACAGTGCCGGACTCCTACCGGCTAAAACCCCAAGGTGACCTCATTCTCGCACTATAGCCGGGGGGCTCGGGAATTGCAACTGTACTACTACCGCTCCCCCGGCGTAATTTACCCTCTGCCTAACCCTTCGGGGAAACAGGCGTCAGCTTATGTTATGTGAAATAAGTAAGGCAGTGGAGTCTTGAATGTAGCACCAGTAACAGAGAAGTTAAGGAGTGATGGAAGTCACGTAACTGGAAGAGTGTTAAAAATAAAGGTAGATGGATATAGAGGTGGAGAGAGATCTAAAAAGGAAGGGATATACTGTGTGAAGAACGATAGTGTATAAACGGGTTGAATGAGATGACAACAAAGAAGACTGGAAAAAGGAAACATGTCTTGACGACTTTATCTAATGTAGGAATGGTAAAAATGATAATGATGACAAAACGAAGTAATATTGTCTGTTTATGTATAGGATTATTAAATTGTTTACTAGATGTCACTCAGTAGTCTATATGCAATGTTTGACATTTGATAACTATTTCTTCGATACATAATCTCTAACTATCTGAAATGGTTAAAACATGAACTTGCTACCATCATGCAAATTGTAAAAAAAACCCATCATAGTGGCATGTTTAGTAAGTGTATATCCAAACCTACCTTGTTTTTTTTTTTTTTTTTTTTTGACGGGGGGAAATGCATTTACGCACTACCCTTATCTATTGTATTTAAGGGATCGGAGTCCCCCAATACAATAGATAAGGGGGCACGGAGTGACGAGCTCCGTGCCAGTGTGGGACTCACCCGGGCGAGAGTCGCCCGGAAATACCCACTAAAACCCCCCGGGGCCGTCCGCTGCATTTGGAATGGGGGCGACACGGGGTGGCTTTCGCAGGCACCGCGTCGCCCCCTGCAGCGAACCCACCGGGCCTCGTCGTGCAATGGCCCAATGGGGATGGGGGAGAATACTTCTCGACCCCACCTCTTCGCCCGCCCCCCCGAAGGGAGGATATCCAAACCTACCTGACTTTAATTGTATATTTAAATAAATTAAACATAATTATCTAAATTTAATAGTAACGGTCGTCATTATTATATCAAATGTGATGAGAAAGTAGTCATTTTGCAGAGCTTAATGTGTCGAGTACCCATAAAAATAAGACAATAGGAGGACAATAGGAAAATAATGGAAAGCTGGCGTAAACGCCTGGTTAATGCTCAAGGGGTTAAATTAGGTAATAAAAAATATATTATTTCTTTCTCGTCACATTTAATATAATGCAATGAAACATAAGCTAAATTCTTTGATGGATTTGCTATAGGATTATTCTGAATAGTAAATTGAAATCAGTTCCGTAGTTTGCCAGCCATAATATGTATTCGAGCAAAAAGGTAATTTTTTTAAAGAAAAATAGATATATAGATAAACAGACAAACAATAAAAGGGAAACCTTTCAGTTTGGGACACAGGAAGTATATTAAAAATGACGTTTCCACGATCAGAGCTACTTAAGAGATTTAGATAAAAGATATATTATTTCTATTGAACGGTCGAAGGGGCCCTTTGACCCTGTTATGTGAAATTTTACTTCAAAAGGGTTTCGAATAGGCTTATGTAGGTTACCTGATAAGAGGTTTTGTTATGTAGATGTTCCTTTTTTATATTTCTTACGGTTTATTATATGTAATGTTGAGTTTTAAGGTTGGAAATTTTTGGACATTTTTGGACTATTTATTTTTTAGTCATTTGTGTATTACCTAATACTTACTGTACTTAGTACAGAACATACCACCACACATTCCGCACTCACATTACAGCAGAAGTTCCCACGCGAAATATCAAAATGCTGACAACATGAAACAACGTATCGTGGGACACTCAGACCTTGAAAGAAGAACATCCTCGCTCGATCGCCTGAGCTAGCAGGTTGCCATTTTAGGTTTAAATATCATATTCTAATTAGTTTATAATAAAATGATAAAGGACGAAAATTGCCTTTTTTAAAAACCTCCTACTGACGGTCAACTACGTAATTTGTGTTTAAATATTTAGTTAAATAATCTGTCATCGTAAAAAATCGTTGCGCGGTTCACGTTCGAGATCATATTTTATTTGTACTGTAAGGATCAATGTTTTAACCACAATTTCACCTGATGTGAAGTATAGAATAAGGCTACAGGTACAGACTCTTAAGTGACATTGCCGGGATACACCTATTGGTATTCGGCGATAGGTTTTCTATCTTGAGGGTGGTAGCTACCCAGTCGAGTACTTTTAGAAAATGTCCTACAACCTTGCTATGGTTTCCTAATGATGTCTCCTTCAATTAAAGCCCCAGATCATTATAGAGTTGGATAAGTGGCTTTAAACGTACCTCCATCGACGTGGAAACAAACTTCACTACTAGTGCTTCTTTTCTGAATTGACTTAATTAATCGGAATGGCCTTGACAGCTTTATCGGATTTTTGAAGAGAGCGCTTTGAGTGCCCAGCCGGGGAATGGTAGCTAGCGCAAGGAGATCAAAGTGGTACGAATCTCGGCTTGGGATTGCTACTTTAGACGTGAATTCCACGGAATTTATACTAGATACGCATATGTACGTTAAAGGAAAGTAAGGATTTTAAGATCCCTTACAGAATCCATGAACCTGCGTGCAGGTCGTATGTGTGTGGGATCCAATGTAATACGTTTTATGCTATTGCATGTAAGCATCCCCAGTTGGGGGTCAGAACACTTGCTAAAAAGGGATGTGATCAAGTGCTTGAGAAAGCAAGATTTTGTGGATCAAGTTTTATTTTGACTATATAATGTTTGTTATAAGCATATATCTTTCCATATAGTACAAAAAAGAACTTTCTATTCCATCGGGTGATATCTTTGTGATTTCACAGTATATATAAATCGAAGAGTTGGGCACATAACAAACAGTATCTAGTAACAGATCGATGCCGAGTAAACATGCCTACCGTCCGACAGACGTTCGAGTGATAAATCTGCACGAATTGCTTCCCAGTCCGTTCTCGTTGAGATATTGCCGAATTGTATTTTATATACCGCTATTCTCATAGTTATACGACTTTTTTTGATATTTCCTCAGGAATTGTATTGATATATGCTATATTATAATATATATCAGAGTAACCGTATAAGAGTTTTGTTGTCGCATCATACTAGTTAAATTTTCGCTTATTTTGTGTATCTTTTTACATATAGACTTTTATGTGAGGTTTTTTTAACACTGTATAGGCTTAGTTCTTTGACTCACCTGATCTGGTCCAGGATAATAAACACACTAAGCCTACAGGTACTAGTTTTAAGATGATGCTGCCCGAAAACAGCTGTCGAAATTTAGTGACAGGTTTTCAATCTTGAGGATGGTAGTTACCCAGGCGGCTGTCTTTGAAAGATAACCTACAACCATGCTTACACTTATGGCTTCCTTCCGATATTTTCCTTCACCGAAAGATCAAGCTAATTTTTTTAGAGATGTATGGGTGTGCTCGAACCCTCGTCCATATACCTGAAATCCAGCAGCACTTCCAACTGCTCCATCATCGTTTAATCGGCAAATTACTACACTTTATTTGATGTTAAATAAAATACAGCCCAAGGACGATAACGCAGGCTGATAGATGAGAATCATGACATACGTTCTATAGATAGTTATTATAGGTAGGATTGAAGGAAGTTGTCTTTTAGTGTTCGATGCACCTTGCCGTCGGTTTGTCATATGATCTCCAATACACGACTACTTAGAGGTAGGCCCTTATGGGAGGAAGTTGTATCGTGGAGTAAAGCCAATGCCTCGATCACAAGGAAGGTCTTCATAAGAGTGTATTCACTTGCCACAAAAGTGGAGGTAACGTGTACGCATTTCTTACTCCCCGGGCAAATAAGTGACAAATGAATTCTGTATTTTAGTCGGTAAGAATCCTGTCGTTGCCTGGTAGTAGGGGTGGATAACTTACGTAAGAGTTTTATCCAAAGAAAACTGGGAATGATATAAGAAATTACTCTTCCAGTTAGTACCAAAATATACACCTATGAAGGTCCTATGATGAAGTCTGTTAAAATCAATTTCGGTGTTTTATTTTAAACCCTTTTACACGCGGTTCGGATTTTAACATTTGATAAACATGGCCGTGCGACTCGGAACGCGTTTAGTGACCTACGTGTGGGCACATAAATTCCGAAGCCAATTGTTTCCTATATCGTATCCCATTGTGTCCCAGTTGTCTTTTATTTAACGGATGTACTGTTAAAACGTTACAGCTATTAATGATTTTGTTTTGAAATAAAATGGAATGAATTTTGTATTCAACTCTCTTTATTAAACAAATATGAAATGTAAATCTATAAAGCTTACTTGTTTTTTTTACAGGGCTTTGTGCTTTGACCACAATCTTACCTGATGTTAAGCGACGATGTGGTCCGGGATGGTAAACACACTAAGCTTAGGTACTGGTTCTCAAGTGATGCTGCCGGAAGACACCTATTGGTATTTGGCGACAGATTTTCAAACTTGAGGGTGGTAGCTATCCAGGTGAGCAGCATCATTAGAAAATGCCCTACCAACATGCAATGCATATATGATTGTATAAATATGATTTGATATGATATGTTATAAATATAATTTATATTCCTTAGTAGCTAGTTAGTGAACGCGACTTCGATTATTAGATAATCTTATTGTTACTACTATGTCCATATAGTTGAGCGAAATAAAGAGGAAACACAGACTGTAAAAAAATTAAATAATAGATATTTCAGAAATCTTATACTATCGCATTGCGACCCGATGAAAATGTTATAAATCGCGAAAGAGACAACTGCAACGGCTAGGTTGGTAGGTAGGTTGATTGATATAGTGCAAAATAGACGAAATAATTTCTTCGTATTCCCGTTTCCTCCTTCCAAAACTGGACTCGTTTTTCAATTATAAAATAAGAAAGAAATTAGCCTATGCCTCTATGTTTGTTTTTTTTTTTTTTTTGTTTTTATTCGTCTAATTTGTTTGACGGACGTCTGAATACGACGGTAAAAATCGGATATTTTATCTGATTCGATATTTTATCTGTTTCGAATCGAATTCTATAATGAGCACGAGCTTTCGATAAAGGAAATTATCGTGAGAAAACCATAGCATTTCAAGGCTTTGTATGTTAGCCGTCCTAGACTGCATCGTCACTTAAAATGAGGTGAGATTGTTATCAAAACAGTATGCCTATGCAGTAGAAAAACAATGAATACAAATGACATTTTTCTCACATTTTATTAAATTAAATACATTATTTTGTGCTAAAATATTGAGGTCATTAACAACAAATAACTTTATGAAACAATTCGAGTACAATCTAGGAATAAGGACTAGCGTTTGATTTAAATACGTCAGCATGGTAATAACCGGTTTCGGAACAATAGTTAGGGATATAATTTAGTTCGCTTCTACTGTGATATTGATGGTTTTGACCCTGAGGTCAGACGTCGTCCAGTCGCCGTTCTAAACAGACTGGTTAGGGTAGGGTGTTACAGGAAGTCTATTGTTCAATTTAAATAATATATCATACCAGAATATTATCTTCGCCAAAAAGGTTAGTACTCTATCTTTTCTTCGCGTTTATCAAAAATATTGCAACGAATTTTCCATCGACTTCATTCGCTTTTATGTTTTTAATTTATTTCACACTAGCTTCTTCAAAACAAAAGTTCATCTAAGTTACACGGAGTAACTTCGTCTATCTGCCTGTCAAAATCGGTCACGCCGTTCCGGAGATTAGCCAGAACAAATAGACAGGCAGACATACATTTAAAAAATTATGTTTTTTTGCTATACACCCCATATGTAAGTACATGCTAAGACTAAATTAAAAAGGAATCGGTAAAATGGTTCGCTATTCATAAGACTACTTATCTACAAACAGAGAGACTGCCTTTCAATCTGTAGGATAGGATATGCTATAGTAAAAGATTTCCTATAAATTATATTATATGCATTATAACAAGGTATTGTGCCTCTGACTCCGTCTGTTTTGAATACCTGAAAACAAAGATTTCATTAAAATATAAGATACATAATCGCAGCTTCAACAAAAAACTAAACATACATATCTCATACATTTTTACATCCTCCCTTTGATGCATTTCGAGGTGACTTTTAAAATTGTACTCTATATGTTACTTCAAGATATAGACTACTTCGATACCGAATTTCATAAAAATCTATGTAGTATTTTTTGCATGATGCGTGCACATACAAACACACAAACAACAATTCTAATTATAAAATGTGTTCTGCTATTGATTCTAAAACCCCATCGTGTGGTATTTCTCAAATATATTAAACCTAAAAAACATTTTATTTGGAGTTTTATTATAAAATGTAAAAATTATATAGGTTTTTTAAAGACCGCCAAATTAACTTCAAACGGGAATTCAATTGAAATTCGGTGTATCCAGCACTCGATTTAGAAATAATTGATTCAATCGAAAGATATCCACTTCTGGATATGTCCAGAGGTCTCCCCCAGAAAGGGGGAAATTGCCATAACCACGATGCTTGGCAGGTGGGTTGGGGATCGTAGTCAGATGTTTGTGCTGTGGATGCTGCTCCCCATTCCCTAGTTTATCCCTTGGTCACTTTTTTCGACACCCACGGTAAGGTATGGGGATGTACTATTCATAGCCGGCACGAATTAGATGGAATATTATAAAGTAATTATAAAGTTACGTGCACACGTTAACACCTGTTTATATAATATGTTTATGAAAATAAAATAAAATAATACCATACTTTTGGCTACGTTCAAAACAAACAAAGTAGAATTAAGGTCGCACACGTATAAGGAAACTCTGCGATATATTATCTAAATTAGCTTATTTACTACCAGTTATGGATTAAGGATGACCTATTGAGTGTTTGACCCCCGTTTATTATATCTTGCATTTATAATGTGTAGTGTGATGGGTAAGGTTTTACCTGGTATTAAGAGACGATGTAGCAAGAAATGGCAACACACTTAATCTGGACCTTTAATGTTACCTGCACTTTTATTGGTGCTAGGCAATAAATTGCCAACTTAAGGTTGGTAGATACGAACGAGTAGGAACTTAAAAAAACTGCAGTATTCCTCTCTAGAGGTGAACTAAATAGAACCAAAAAAAAACAATCAATTTTCTTTAGTGACTAAAACTGGCGGGTCTTACAATAGACGTTTTGCGGCAAGGTCTGCATACGCACTTGCATTCTTTCATACAAGAGGTTGATATTACTAATCGAACTAGGGAATAAAGGCTTCCTTCTACACAAGCGTAATCATTTCATCAAAACATGAATGCAAAATAAACCGAGTCGTACCAGAACATAATAATTTATTAGGTAAAAATATATTTATCGATTCATGGTATTTATGAGATGATCGTTTTGTGTGTTCTAAACTACAATAAGCAAAAAATAAAATAGAGATAAAATTCCCTTTATTGTTTATAACGGTGTTTTGGTTAAAGTAAAAATATTTAGGTCACTAAATCCCTAAACTGAATACGTGCCTGTAAAGTCTTATTCACTGGTTTATTTTTCGCGCAAACCGCTGGTAGTATACAGGCTTTTTTTATAATAATACGGATTAGTGTTTTTTATCGTGTGAAATGGACAAAAATACATTTTCGCGGGGCTTTTAGCTCTTACGTGTCTTTTATTTTTATTGTTCAGACATCTTATATGTACGTGAAGAGATTTTTATATTCATTGTAATGATAATTATGTGATAAAATCATTTAAAAGATTGAGTTGTTTTAAATTTGCATCTTATATTATTTCTCTTATTAATTTAATTTATTGTATTTATTTTTTCAAAACGATAGTTCATCGTAGGGTTTGATAGGTAACGCGATAGTCGTTATTAACTAAATAAGGCCCTTAGAAGGCACTTATGACCGTCAAAACACTACCACCGGTTCGGAAAACAACCTAGTCAAGAAGAGCCGGGAAGAAACTCGATCGGGTTTCTTTTTATATAATTGTACATTATTATATTAAAAAAAAACTATACAAATTATAGTTATGACCATTGTTCGGGGAAGCATATGGAAGAATAACATTTCCATTAAATAAACCTTTTGAAATGAAGACTTGGTTGTCATAGTGTTTGAACTTATTGTCAGGTAAATCGGAAATACTCTTTGGGATCTTTTTAACTAATGATATATTTATGGCTCTAAATATTTTTTTTTTTTTTCAATATACTAGCTGTGCTTACGTATCGTATTTTCTATTTTGCACGATATAGCTTTTAATTATTATGATTTCGTTTTACTAGTTAAAAAATGTAAAAGTGATATACATTTATCCGCTTTGCACACAATCACATCGCGTCAACTAATGAAAAGTTTAGAGCGACGTGGTTCAATAAATAAAAAAATAAAAAAAAAGTTTTAAATTTAATCTGTTTGTTGCCGTCTTAAGAATAGTACCACCCCATATCGTTCTCATGGGTATCGTAAAAGGCGACTAAGGGATACATCATGGTATAGGCAGCAGCATCCTCTGAGGACCACAAACACCTACTGCAATCGTCTATTTGCCTGCCAAGCGTGGCGATTATGGCAATTCCCACCTTCTCTTTTGGGGAGACCTAGTTCAGCAGAGGTCGCCTTTATGGTTTGCATGGATGGATGGATTAAAAAAAAGTGTTTATTGAATATCAAACATACATTTTAAATTACAATTTACTATTTCTGACAAACCGCATAGCAGTTTATTGGCAGACGTAACCTCCGTTTTTAGTTAAATTTGTCTGTAGCTATATGAACACTTAATCATAATTATCTAGGAAAAAAGCAACACATTTTCAGTAAAAAGAAGAAGAAATAATAAATAAAACTAACTTAAACGCATACACACATTATCTAACAGGAACTGATTGGTTTTGTTTTAAAAAAAAATCATTTTGTAAGATTATTGTTTTCTAATGGTAACGGTTAATTATTTTATAATTTAGGCGCCAAGTACTTTCTATGTCTTTCCCCAAAATATGTGTTACAAACGTGTATTTCAAAATTCCACGCATTATTTTTGTAAGTAAAAACCCATGAAGGGTGTTGGCCCATTCGAGAGTGAACTTGATGATAAATCACCGACACATCACGGTTTCACATTCACCTGCAGATGCGGGTGTGAGTGATAAGCTTAAGCGATTTTTATTATAATAATCTCAACTTGTGTTTTTGTTTACCACTTGGTTAAATGCTTTTACTCGAAAGAAGGTATTAGCTTCGTTTTGTAGTAAATAAATACTACCAATTAGGCAATGCAAACGAAGATGATTATATATTCTAAACTCGTCCGGTGGATGGCGGGAATACTACGAGGAAACTATATAGTTGATTTTGTTTAGGGATTCGATGGAGATGTGATTCGTGGCATGTAATGCGTAGGGAGGAAGAGGATGTTCTAAGACAGGTATTGGATATGAATTTGAACGGTTATAGAAGAACGAGGAAGACCAAAGAAAAGTTGGATGGACTATGTGAAAAATGATATGCCTAGAAAGGGATTGAATGTAGATATGATCCCAAATAGAGTGGAATTGAAGAGACAGGCATGTTATGCCGACCCTAAATGAAAATGGGATAACGGCAGAGAGACGATGATTCGGTCGGAGATAAATATTTGCAGTTTAGAAACGTAATTACATTAGATTAGAACTGTTGTTTTTATTACTAAGACATTATATTTGATGGTGCCAGTGCGATGGGTTCTCGAAAACATGGTTTTCAATATTCACAGTGCGAAATAAGACCCTGATCTAAAATGAAAGAAACAAAAGAATGAAGAAGATGACATTTTACTATAAATTTTTTAGTTAATTTTACTACGTACTCTTCAAGGACTTCTGTAAATAATTCCGATTATCAATTTCGCTTTCGCTTTTTGTTTAAGCCAAACTTAATTCGGCCGATCACATCGCATATGGATTATTAATATACGCTTTTTGCTCATACCTCGTTAATATTACATAGATATTTTGTTTAGTTCATTGACCATACAAGATCATTAGTAAGATTCGACTAACAATTTTATAAGAGATACAAAAAATGTAATAATTTATAAATTGGTTTAACGGTTAATTAATGAAATACATTACAAAAAAAAAACATTTACAATTAAAAATTACTTAAAAAATATTTGTTTTAACCTTCTAACATTGTGTACGTTAAAAAAATTATTACTATCTAAATAAGTGATGATAATAAAATTCATGGTAACCTTCTGAACTGTTAGGAAATTTTAGAGGTCAGAACCCTTTTTTCTCGTCTGTCAAATAATATTTGACATGACGTGGGATAATTCCGCGCTTTCGATTCTAATACGAGAGAACCTTTATTTTAACGCTCGACTTTGAAATTTCCATTACAACTTACTGAAAGTATTAGTATTAGTATTTGTTATAACAAAAAGTTGCAAGTAAAAATCAGCGTTTCGTGATTTACCTTAAATGTAATATTGAAATATGTTTCTTAGTTTTATTTTCAACTCGTACAGGATATAGCCAAAAGTCGCGTCGTTGTAATGACAACAAAAACTTACAAATTTGTAGGTATCTCTTACGGACTTTCACATTTCAGCATCGTAAGACATTAAAACAATCAGGTGAATTTGTCCATTGATCAATTGTTGTTGTTTATTTGTCAGTTTTTGAAAAGGATCTATCTGCTAATATTTTACCTTAATAATATTTAAAAAAAAATTAGATGGCAGCCTAAGTTTGTAAAATATATTTAAATATAAAAAGTTAAGTGATTTAATATAAACTGTAATTTTTATGTCAGCACCCGTAACTGTACATATTATTTTAAACCAATTACACGGTAATATACATTGATGAAAACCAGACCCAATTATCAAATATGTATTTCCGCGTCGATAGACGTAGTTTCGAACCGCCTATTCAAATCAATAATGAGCCTAAGCAGATAGCACGAAGAACAACATCGTGAGCAAATTATAACGAGATAGTGCGACATTTGTCTAATAATGCCCGCCTGGGTATCACCCTTAAGTTTTTAAACTTAACAGGATTTTAATCCTGTCGCCAAGCGTCAATTCCTTGTTTTTTTTTTATAATGCACAGCACAGTGACTGTACTGGACCTGATGGTAAGTACAGTAGAATCCAAAACAGCGGCGACTGACACTGAACAGAATTCAATGCCAGTCACCGCTGTCATGCTGGCCTGCTTAAGTACCTCTTCACGCCTCTTTTGAAGGACCCAATATCATATGAACTTGTTGGCACTTGTTGGCAGTAACACATATTAAAGAGCTCATTATCACAATACGGCTATCCACAAACTCCCGACAAAGAGTCCTTTAGTTCTTCGGATACATGCAATGCCTGTCATGCTTTCCGTCATGTATCGTGCAGTCCACTCAGCATATGAACACGTCCGATGGACATTGTTTGAACGTGATCGCTATCTTCAGCGGTGAGAAAACGAGCAAAAAGCTCACTTGAGAAATAACCTCTAGGTTTAGTGCTTACCACATTGGAACATAATATCAGGTTAAATTGTGGCAAAAGCGTTGAGCCTATACGATATTTAAAAAAAAAACCTTTTATCAAATTCTTTGTGTCTCTTCAACGTATGTCTCTTCAAACTTCATCAAAATGCTTTTAGACACTGTTTAGAAATTCCATTATGAGGGTATAAAATTTGTATGCGAAATAAGCAGATCCGATATAATCTGTCTTCAAAATATCCTTATTATTATAATGGCAATTATTATTGCCTTTGTCATACCTTCGTTACAAGCCCTTTGACTGGCTTGAAAGTACCACGTGAAGAGCTATTTAAACAATGTTGGAAATATCTATGTTTAGTATTTATATCTCTCGAGACACGCTTGTTGATAAATGTGCTATTACGCTGGGTGCGGTTACGCTATTTTATGGCTATTAAACTAATATGGAAGCTGGTTGTATTTTGGTTTCTTTGACGACTCTATGCCGTGGTTCTACTTTCTTCCTATGTATTGTTGTATTGATTTGTTTTAATGGATAATAAGGAAGAAAAAAATATTTTTAGGCATTTTTTTTTTATCCAAACCTAGTAAATGCAGAATGTTCGTATTGCGTATTAAGATGATGTGCATATTGCTTATACGAGATTAATAGTAAACAATAATTGATTTTTATCTTCTATAATATCTCTAGTTAACTTTTAATTCCTTGTTCATTTGATTTTTAGTAGATACTATCTGTACCCGCGGCTTTACTCGCTTGGAATTCAGACAATTTGCAATTTGCTTATGTTTTCGGCCTGAATGCAATATATGTCATTACCAACTTTCATCGAATTCGGTTCAGTAGTTTTTTGTGTGATCGGCGAACAAATGAATAAACAGACATACAGATATCCAAAAAAAAAAATTAAACTATCGAAATGTGTTCTGTATTTGATTCTAAAGCTCCGCATAGTATTTTTTCTTAAATGTCTTCAATTCACAGATTTCGTTTCGTTAGCATTTTGTTATAAGTATAGATTACAACTATTTTTGTTTCCAAAATTGCATATATACTCTAATCAAATATTATTTGTACGAGTCTGAAGTTGTATTCGAGATACAGTTTCCTTTTTAGTTGTAATTTGCCGTGATATTGTTATTTAGTTAGATTAGTTAAAATTGTAACCAAATACCAAACTCGTTAACTTTCCGTAGATACACATAACAGTATTATTGGAGAAATCTGCATTAAAGTCAATTATGAAATAGGTAAATAGAAATATCTTAGCAAAACTGTGTTGGAGTTTCCATAATGCTGAAAGGCTAGTGTTTTGATAGATGAAATTGTTGATTAGTTTTACGCTCGCTGCCTCATTTGTGTTAAATTAAAAATGGGTCGTTGATTACTAGAATTCAGTTTTGATTTAATTTATTCATATTGTTTTTTTTTTTTTTCTATTTTAAAACCGGGCTTTTCGGGCACCGCATTTATATCATGATCTTTAGGTATTACCTATTACTGGGCTCGTTGTTAGGGACCAAGTTGATAATCTGTCGCTAATCACCACCTTTTTTATCAATAAGGAATGTTTAAATAGACTTCCGAACTCCTTCTGGTGATTTAATAGAATCAGTTTCGTTAGGCGATAAATAGTCTAACTGACCAAAACGTACTGGTCAATTTGATAGAGAATTTGCGTCTGGGGATGGAAATGCTTTGCGTCGAGGATTTGAGTATAAAAATCAAAGGACAAATAACTTCACCACACATGTCTTACTAGAGTCCCACTCAAAGGGTTATAATGGTCATAATAGCGTAATTCCTCCGGAGTTATTTTATAGCGAGGTTACATGGTAATCATAATTCCATACATTATATTATAATCATGATCTCATAAGTTTATTTTTTTGAGGTGATTCAAGATAGTGCCTCGCCTGGGACGTAACTTACACAGGCATGAACAGGACACTCGCCATTTTCTTGTCCTAAACATCCACAGAAAGGACGGCTTACTTTATTTATTGCCAGATCAGTTGCAAGAATTAGTGTGAGTCTTAATTCCGAGTTTTTCTTATCTGATTGTGATGACGGTGCGTATTAAGAGGTATATCCTATATGTAAGTGGTTATTTAAGTTCCTCAGTCGCGTCGGACTATACAGGTGACTGTCAGATGATGTACAGTCACTTTGCTAAGCTAAAATAAAAACTTACCATTCGAAGGGTGTTGTTATTCTAATTTGTTGGTATTCTAAGGTAAAATATAATAAAAGTGCCAGTTTCTGATTAAGTATTCCTGGACTTTCATTTATATCAGTATTATCTTCACAATTTAAAGTTCCTAAATAAATATATCAAGTAAATAAACTGCGTATAAGAAAATGCCTAAATACAAGGGCGCCTTGATAAATGAATGTTGGAATCGGTTGTGTCGTTGTCTACACAGGAACGGCGTTGTTCAAAGTAAATTGTTTGTTGATTATTTTGTTCGTCTTCTTCTACCTAATAATATTAGCAGGAATTTTCTGACTATACTAAATTAATAAAAAAAAAAGTACTAAAAATAAACCTTCAAAACCTTTTCAGAAGCATTTTTGTTGCTTTGCAATAATTGATTCCGGTAACACCTTAAGAGGATATGCATTTATTCCATACAAACATAGTCTCCTGTTTCCTCCCTGGATTACAAAAAATAATAAATAGTAAGTAGCAACTAGTGCAACGGCTGCGTTGTATAACATTCATGAAAAATACATCTAAAATATAGAAAATAAAGTGAAATTGATCGAAGATGATAATTAAGTGGATGTACTAGCGGCATTTATCCATACAAGTGTAGTTTCCTCACTATAAAATAGCATTATGGTAAATATTTTAAGACCAAATAATATATATCCACCCACCGCCATACAAGTAAGTTTTGATTTTTCCCATAAATTAGTAATTGTAGAAACTAAGAGCCTTTGAAAATGAAAAAAATGCTCGATCATTACCGTAATTAACAGACGATCGTCAAATAAATTTGATGAATCAAATTAATAAAACCAACCTAGAGGGATAGCTAAATTCTTCTTTATTCTGTAACTGAAAGAAAAATAAAAAATTGTTCAGTTTTGGAGGAGGAAACAGGGTTTTACGAAGTGATGTTTTCGTATATTTTGCATACGGTAAAATCAACCCAAGCTTGCAGTTGTGTGCAGCCCTTTCGTGTTTTATAATTTTTTTTCTTCGGGGCGCAACGCGATAGCAATAAATTTCTGAAATACCTACCTTTCAATTCTGTCCCTATGTCCTCTCAATGAATCCTTAAATAATATTTCTGAGTCCTTTGAGAATAACTATATGTATAAAATAACTATGCATTATTTTTATAATTACTTTGAGGGTTCAACATTTTTAATAAAGTTTTTATTATAATTGATTTTAATTCACACTTAACTGTAAGAGTTTAAATATTTTTAACATTATAACAGCCTTAAAACACAATACATGATTATATATTTTTTTTCTACTTTATGATAAGTTAATACTATTATGAAACAGCTTGTCTGTTGTTACATTTAATTACACTTATTTACGTTTAATATTCATGTATATGTGTTACGTAATTCTCCTTTGACACGTCTACATCGGTTTTGATGACTTTTTTGTTTACTTACGGAGTCATGTCGCATGATACTTAGAAATATTTGGACCCGGTAAGTGATTCTACCGGGTTATATAAGTTTTAATTTATGCCAAGCAAAGCGGGCTGGCACCAGTTAGTACGTTACATTTATTCACAAGTGAATTACAGCCGACTACGCGACCGCGACACTTCGCGTTGAATGTAAATTGCTAATATCATCGATTTATATCTTTCACCTCGCGAATAGCTTGTTGTAGCTATTTCTCGTGTTCTTTATTGTTTATAAAATTACGATTTATATATTAAGGATTCTTTAAAATCCAGACTGTTTCAATTTTTTATTTAATTTTCATTTAAAAACTGTGATCAATATCTCCCCTCTAGTATAACAATTTTTTACTATTCCTATTTAGTCAGTGTATCCGAATGGTCAAAAAATATGTAAGAAATAAACGAAAAGGTAAAATATGTATTTTTTTCTTTTCATTTATTATTATTAAGTCATAATTCGTTTAGAGAATAAATAAGTTTAAATACACAAAAACTATGGTATGGGAAGTTTGGGATCTGATTTGAAACTCGTCTTTCTATTAAAAACTCACATAGATATTGGCGGGAAAAAATAAAAGCAAAGCCTAACTAAGAACATACGAAATACAAAAACATAAATACATGATATTTATATAAACTAAGCAGTATATTTAGATAATAATAATAGAATCTTTAATAGCATAAAAACAAAACGACATAACAATAGAAATAATAATCCACTGTTATCATAATAATTTGTAATAAATATTAGATGGTATAATAAAAACAAGACATTATATAAAACTGACGGAACTTTATAGAAGGCTATAATATCAAGTACCACCTCTAAATAGAGTGGCTAAAATGCTAGCGGAATTGTTTCGTTCTGTGATAATTATGACCTTCGGGGCAAGGTAAAACATAGTTGTCTTTGGTCCCTATTTATATAAGGATCTACTTACTAAGCGCGTATTGCAACAGACAGTCACCATGCAAGTTGGAACTACTCGTAGCATCAGAAAAGGTGACTTAATTAAGCACTACAGTACCGTAAACAGCATCCACCTTATCAGGTATCTGTGTTCGTTTTCATATTCTTCCAAAATATCTTTAAATCCTGCGTATCACTCGCGCACTCGATTCTGAAACGTCTCAATAAAATTAAAGAATTCCAACCGTTTTGAGGCTTCCGCCTTGCAATAATTCTGTTCTAAAAACAAATTTGAGATTGAAATCTTACGTTCAAATAAAATCAATTGTATGTACAAACGGTACGAAACTACTAACAGAGACGTTTAGCAGGACAATATGTGTTTTATCATGGACCGCACCGCATCGCTCGGGAAGTCGCCATTGTGATGTTAAAATACGCGAGATTGCTTCAGTTTTGCGGACTGCCGACCGTATCTCCCTTAGGTAAAGTTCCACGTCGTTGTATATTTACTATGTGCGTTTGAAACTTCACCTCTGCTTTTTGGATATTCCCTTCTATTTCTATTTATTGCATTGTTTAAGGCAATTGAGAATAAACTAGGAAGGTCTTCAAGAAGTGTACAAGGATTATTGAATAACGTCTAAGATATAAACCAACTAATACGCTGTGTATTCTGTTAAGCTGGTATACTGCTTCGACGTTTGCTTTGTTGCTTTTGACGTGGCTTAATGAAGGCTACTGTTAATCTATGTTTGACTCCTGTTAGCCATTGTTGTACTTGGAAGTTTAGTGTACCTATCATTATAGTTGCAATGCAATAACGCTTGTTTTGTCAATTGACAAAGCAGATGATAAAATAATTAGCGCGGCATCGCCCGTATTTCATATATTATTCACTGAGTAATGTAGTTTTGAAATGATGATTATAAAATGTTTTTATGGCGTTGTCCATTGAATCGTATTTTATTCACAATTTCATGAGTTTTAATTTTTGACGCGGAATTCTAATTATGTTCGAAATATAAAAGTAGCCTAAGTTACGTGGAGTAGTTTTTGCTATTTGCCAAAGAAGTCACGTCAAAATAAGTCCAGCCGTTTCGAAGATTACCAGGAACAAGCAGAAAGACAGACAAAAATTTAAGAAATTGTATTTTTAGCATAGGTATCACATATTCATTCATATGTATTTAGAAAAAAAATGATATTACAAACAGACACTTCTATTTTATTTATTAGTATAGGTAAATATAGAAGTAAAAATTATACTAAAATTTACGACATTTAAACATAACCTGTTTCGTATAAAAAATACAAACAAATAAAATTTTAGCCTATCCATAGTAAGGTATAAAAATAAAAGAGAGCTTTGAAAATAATACTTAATTTTGGTAAAAAAAAAAAAAAACAATTTTTCGCAAATCGAATTGGAAAATGTTTAAGAATGTGAGAAGACGCTGTATTAGCATTCTTACAAAGATTCACGGTAGAGCTCACCTCGCAAATGGGGACAGGTATCTAATAGTGAATACGTGACTTTCGAAAAGGGGATAGTAAAATTTCTATATGCAAGTAGTGTGTTAATAATAATAATAATAATAAATTATTATTTTTTAATAATAATTCAAAGTTTTTATACATCCGGAAAATGTTTATGTAAGCTTATAATTATTTCATATTTACGAATTCATTTGAAAAAGCTACCATTTTCGATTTCAATACAGTCACTGCTTGCTGTTTGCGATTTGTACTGTGTTTATATAATCAACAAATTTATTTTTAATTGTTTTTATAACTGAAATATGAAACGTTAATATTAAGGCTTATTTAAAAAATGTTTCGTTAATAGTATCCTCCACCAAATTAAATTTAGTGTGACGCCATTTTATTTTCACATTCTTTTCACAAAGCGCTTTCGTTTAATATCCACGTGACGTTAGGTGGATGAAAAATAACTAGTCCGCCATCTTTGGGTAAGCGACCATATTATATTTAGAATGACGTCATTTAGTTAAACATCATTGCATTGCAATCATAAATAGATGTGTATATAATTTAATCGGTAGGGGATAAATAATTAAAAAGTATTATCGGCATACTATTTATATTGTCAGCCTACTTCCGCAGGGTCTCACTCATCTTTACGTCAGCTCGCATGGAAGCTATATAAACTGTTATATAAGACGCAATAGAACGAACACGGGACACTACTTTATATGAATGCTTGGTCGAGCGGTTTGACGTGCGACTTAATAATTACTCGTGAGCAAGGTTGTAGGTTCAAAACCTAATTATATGGGATATGAGTTTTAGTTTTAAGTAACGGCTAAGCCGAAGTTTGAATCCTTGAGCTAGTTGTCTTTTGCGGCTGAGTGCGTTCAGCACTCGCCCACAAAGTTCGGTGCAGCTGTAAAAGCCTCCAAGTCAACAGCATTAGATAGGTTAGAAAACAAAAAAAAAACACGGAACACTTGAGTTATATCTGTTAATCTGAACGCTCCTGATATTCAAATGTAAGAAGATGTATACGTAGGACTTAACATATAATGCGAGTGTTAAATAATGTTTTAAAATTCAGTTGTAAAACTTGACTCACACTAAAACAGCAAAAATGACAAAGTTAAATAAAATGCTTGTAATGAAATCCTAATTTTTTATCAATTTTATTATCATATGTTTTTCCATTTAGAACAAAATATGTAAGAATGACTATATTTGTTAAGAAACCATACTATTTAATTAAAGGAACATAATTAATTTCAGATCTCAAAGTCTAAATGGTATTTACATAAGTTTGATCTAATATAAGAAGTTCTCTGCGGTTTTGCTTAAAATGTTATATGAACATGTTTTCATGAAATCTTATTATACGGAGGCTAATTACATACGCTAAAATTTAATATTAAATGTTCAAAAGAATATAATAGTATATATGAATTGGTATTTTGTTATGTCCGTTAAATAGAAAATTTCTTCCTAATTTTGAATACATACCTTATTGAAGCAGCCATTTATCAATCGCAGCACGCACCACATTCATAACAATTTCTGCCGATCAATTAGCCAGAGTTGTTCAGAGAATCTCCTAATTATGAAGAGGTTTAGTGCAGACTTTCTCCTTCAAACGTTGTAATATCTTGTATTACAGTGGCTTTAATTGT
Source organism: Samia ricini (assembly GCA_014132275.2). NCBI lineage: Eukaryota > Metazoa > Arthropoda > Insecta > Lepidoptera > Saturniidae > Samia > Samia ricini. Next base: position 3,176,428 of record AP028170.1, read on the forward strand.
GGAATAGAAGAGGGCCAGTCTTCATGCCCGATGAAGTCAGTTCCACATGCGGTCAGTTTTGCGTGCTTCGTGGCTTATCAGCTAGCGCAGAATCATGCTGGAATATCTAGTATCTGCTTTTGAACATTTTTTGCGATAGAGATTCCATTATGTTTGTTAGGTCGGTATTTTTTTTTTAATTTATTTTAAGGACTTTGTCGCAGAGCGATAATATCGTCCCATAAGGATTAACAAATGAATATATGTACACATGAAAGAAAAAACAATATTATTATAAACTTAAACCTAACTCTGTTAACTTAACTAACATATTGACATTTTTGGATGTTGGTTCTGCTAAAAAACTATTAGGCAAGCCTATACCAGTAGTTCTATTCGGTCCAAAACATGATACTCTATAAGTTTCATTCCGAGCACACTCCATCAGGACATGTTGAACATCCTCAATGCCTCCGCATTTTTTAAAATAAAATAAAAAATGAATTTCGTTTCTTCATCAGAAAGTGCGAACGTTCTTTTTTCAAAATTAGTTACAATATACCTGGCCAGTATGCGATAATTAATTACATTAATTAATAAGGCTCTGAAAGAACTTATGAATTGACTACCTAGCACTTATATACGGTACATATACTGAAAATATTTTTAATTTTTTTTGGTGTCTGTATGGAATAGTATTATATTATAGAAGTTATAAGCTGTTGCTTATAATGCAGTGGGTAGTGCGGCCGGATACCGCATTAATCGACGCAGGTTCGATCCCACCTATCCAACAATAAAAATCGGCCTGAGCTTTCGGTGAAAGAACACATCGTGTGAAAACCATATCATGGTGGAAGAGCATTTTCTAAAGATGCCCGCCCGGTCAGCTACCACCCTCAAGTTTGAAAACCTGTCGTCAAATACCAATAGGTGTGTTCCAGCAGCATCACTTGAGAATCAGCACCTAGGTTTAGTGTGTTCACCATCCTGGACCACATCGTCACTTAATATCAGGTGAGATTGTAGGCAAAGCAATGAGCCAATATCGTGATTAAAAAAATATACGTACGTCATGTCCGACAAATTGCTTTTTAACACAGAACTAGTTATTATAGCTAACAAATATACGTTCAGTTTTTAAACTTATTTATGTTCTACAAAATTATAGGACGCATACGTATTTTTTTTAATATTTAGTAGTTTAGACAATGTTTAGTAAATAAAAAAAAACTGTACATGATTTTTTTCTCCTCAGTATTTATTCAGTGTAAATAAATAGTATATTAAAATGTTTTAATTCATTTACGATTTAAAAAAAAAAAAACAATCTTGTAAATAACCACTGAAGGGTTTTCAAGTTATAAGTAAGCACTTTAATGGTCAATCAAACAATGTAACGTTGCCTCGTAATTTGTAAAGATGGATATAAATAGTTGTTTACCCATAATTGTTTATTGTGAATTAAGCTATGTCAACTTACGAAATAGTTGTCATCTCCGAGGATTTCGAAGTTCGGTTGTTTATCTCAAACAAATTACTCGACGATTCGTAAGCAATGTAAACACTGGAACACAGTCTATAGGGAACGACTAGTAAAGTTGCTGGATTCCTTCCCTTTACGTTTATACGGTATTTGAGGGCGGGCCACGAAACTTGCGACTTTTTCCCCAAATTATTTTCACATAAAGCTGATCTTCGTTGCAGTGAAATTCCATAGATCGAGGAATTAAATAAATACATTTCTTAAATGTTTAAACTTAATTTTATATGAACAATAATCTATAGTTAAAGTTAAAAATTAATTTATTAGTGTTAAAATTATTATGAGCGAATGGCGTTACAGAGCTCGTCTTGTATGAAAAATAAATGTTAAAAATAAAAATTATTTACTGGTTGGTCCCGATATATTCTGAACTAGACGCCCTAAACTGAGATTATCTGTCTCAGGCGGCAGTGATATTTGTCATTATTTGTAACAATTAATAATTATCTTATACATAGAAACAAAACCTTTTATATAATCTCTTTTCCAAATTGTTATTGTTTGTCAAATGTATCCGATATTCGTAGCGATGTCATAAAAATAACTTTTTTGACCAGGAAATTTCACGCGCATACACAAAATAACTCAACAAAAACTTCATCAGAATGGGATGATTGGTTGGTCGACGCGGAATCTTAACGTGCCATATAATTAACCTTTTATTTTTTATTTATTAACTTTATTTATTTGACTCTGTATTATGTACTGTATTAGATTTTTGTATTAGATTTTACTTGATTTAGTACACATGTGAATTATATTGGAAATAGTAACGCTGATTATGAATTGTGGAACGCAATAACAACTCCACGGATAGTTTTCCAAAATGTCAATGAATTAAATGCACGTTTTCTATTATCATATATAGGAGCAAAAGATCACAAGTCATTCGAATAGACACCCCTCATTTGTATGCTGATACAGGAAGATAAGACACATTTTAATATAAAATAATTTAGTTCAGTATTTGGTATGAAAATTAGTTGGCAACATTTTTTTCCAGGAACCTTGATAGTCTGCTGTTTATGTAATAACATTGCCACATAATATGGGGCATTAATACTAGATACCTAATACAAAAAAAAAAAAATCGAAATCAAGAGCGTGTTATAGCCAATTTCGTGGCCCTTAGCCAATTGAGGATCTTATCTTAGACGATATACATTTAGAGACGTTTTCCATATAAATAGCTTGTTCTACGTAACTGTGGTATCCCACGAAATTCTGTAATAGCTCACGCGGGAGTGACCGCTAGTTCGCTGATCCTTGAAGTGTACGGTCAATCGGCGTTCTTAAACGACGGGGATTTAGGGAGTGTAAAACTAAGGCATTTCACTTCATGCCATTTTCTGTCGATTTTAGTATCTGCTTTTGATTTATAAAAATGTATTTAAATATATGACTTAAATAGACTAATTATTACCAGTTTTTAACATTAGAATTGTTTGTTGAATGTGCTTGTATTGTATTTGAGTTAAACCTTTAAAAGTGACTGCTCATTTAGTTTTGATGAAATCCCTAAAGTTTAATCAAGTTTTGTTGAAATTTCTCTCTACATACTGGCTATGAATGTTATGAAAATTTAGTTAATTAAATTGATGAATATGCGCAATAATGATTCTGTGATTTGTATTTCAGTTTCTTAATCTATTATTAATAAATACTAATAAATAAAATTGAAGTGTCTGTTTGTATTGTCAAATATTTTTTTTTACTTAATAGATATGGCATGATACCTATAGCAAAAATGCAATTTTTAAAATTTTTGTCTGTCAGTTTGTTTCGGGTAATCTCCGGAACGGCTGGACGGATTTTGACGGGATCTTTTCTGGTAGATAGCTGAAGTTACTCCGGGATTTTTAGAGTACTTTTAATTTTCGAAACTTAGGGTTCCACTTAAAAAAATGAAACTCATAAAGAAATTAATAAAATCCGATTTAATGCACAGTTTTACGGGCAATTGTTTGAATTTATAAGAAATATATTTACTTTATCTTAGTACTAAAAATTGTTTAGGTAAATAATTAGGGTTCCGTAAAAAAAAAAAAAAACATTAATACGCAGTGAAGAACATATGAAACGCGGGCGCACAGATCATTCATATTTATCAATAATTTAATATTTGAATTGAATGCATTTCCATGTTTTTTTTTTTTTTTTTCAGCCTTTTACAAATGAGCAATTATCAACATTTCTTCATTTGATTTCATTGAGCAATAGATTTATTAGTTCTTCAAAGGCGATGGAATTTGCCACCACAGTGTTTATATTCCGACATTGTATCTGTTGTATTGCGTCGTAGAAAATCAGTATTCCACAGTAATTATTTTTTTTAATATAAATTATATAATATTTAATTATATCCATTAATTAGATTATAAACGTTTTTTTTTTGGTCACAACCTTTTGACTACAATTTCACTTCATATTAAGTGACGATAAGGCCACAAATATGCATGGCCAAGAGGTATTGGCTCTCAATAATTGCTGCCGAAATATTGCTTGAGGCTGTTTACTAGCTAGGTAGGCATTAGAAAAAGCTCTATCGCTGACTCATTTCATGTCAATGTTTTCTTTCGTTGTAACTTCAGGCTCATTATGGAATAGGATTATTAGATTCAAACTTACGTCCATTGGAGTGTTATCTGACTTCACTCCCACTGAGCAGTCGTCGCTTCAATTAGTTTCAGAATATAACCTCAAACATTTAAACCACAGATTTAAAATCGGAATTGACGATTTTTAATAAAATACGTATTAAATTAAAATCTATTCTAAATCCAATTTTCTTAAAAGCAAATAGTCCACGACCTTGAGGGGGAAGGGGCCATGTTTCTCACTGACGCAAAAGAATTTCAACGTTTCATAATGAAAGATTTTTTATTATTATTATTATTATCAAAAACCGCTTGGCTTGATTTCTTTTTCATTCTCCGTGGGCCGGGTCACAAGTCACCGTTAAAGGCTGTGAAATACTTCATTTCGGTCACGTTCAACCTCTGTTAATGAAAATAATAGAAGAAAAAGGACTTCACATGGAATTAGTTTATATGGATATGAATGATTATTGTATCTAGAAATATAGTAAAAGATACAAATGACAGAGAAAAGTGGAAGAAGAGAATATGTTGTAATAAAGATGCAGATTAATATTTCTTCTGCGATTACAAGATTCTGTGTCGATTGACGTAGGTATTCTATAATGAGGCTGAACGTTCAATAAAAACCACGTGTGGTTAAAAATCAGCTTCACGATGAAATGATGATGACTTAGTTGGTATTGCGGTCGGATTTCGTGTCAATGGACATGGTTTCAAATCACCCCATCCAACTCTAAAATCAGCCTGAGCTTCCGGTGAAAGAAAACATAGTGAGGAAATCATAGATTGGTAGTAGAGCATTTTAAAATAATGCCTACCTGGGATAGCTACCTCCCTCAAGTTTGAAAACCTGTCGCCAAATACCAATAGGTGTGTTCCGCCAGCTTCACTTGAGAACAGTTCCTCTAAGCTTAGTGTGTTTACCATCCTGGAACACATTGTAACTTAACATCAGGTGAGATTGTGGTCAAACCACTGTGCCTTTACCGTGTAACAAAAAGAAGAAAAATCAGTTCTTAAGCATCTACTATTGTTTTCAGTAAGCACCATTTGAGAACCAGTACCTTTAGGATTAGTGTGTGCACCAAAATAAAGATGTTTATTTACAAATTATGTGAATATTACGAATTATTTATGTACTTTTAAGGCTTTTGTTTGTCACTTTAAAATATGACCTCGGTTCCTTGGTTTCCGGAAAGATAGCGCACAAGTGGTAGAGCCTATTTTGTATTCAACGTAGCCAGCGGCCAATAAAGGGCAGACCCGTGGGACTGGCGTCACTCTCACTAAAATTTAATACGAGTTCCAATTTTTATCGCGAACGCTGCTTCGAGCGCGAAACGCCATCAAAAAAATATACGACGAATTAAATTTTTACCTTTATTTATATGCTAAATAATTCTTTTTTTGATTACCTATACGCTACAGCGGTTATTGTATTATTTTTACATCTATATTAAAATAAAGTCTACTTACAACGTCTGTCTGTCTGAACGTGAGAAATTCAAAAACTATAGAAAGAATTTTCTGTGTTAATGTTTCACCAAAAGACAGACAGAGTGACTCGTTTAAGTATTTAGTTTTATTGTTAGTTTGGCGTGTATTTCACTGCGATCCGCGTCAAGCCGGGGCAGATCGCTAGTTATTAATAAATTGAACCGTGTTGGTAAAATTAATTTCAAATGAATATTTTATGTTCTTTATAAACGACTAGCTGCTCTCCGAGATTATACCCGCGTAGTTCCCGTTCCCGTAAGATTTTCGGGATAAAAACTGTTCTATGTCACTCCCTGAATTTCAAACTATCTCCATAACAAATTTCATCCAAATCGGTCAAGTAGTTTTTAACTTTATTCTAAAATAAAAATCTTTCCTCTTTATAATATTTATGTAAATGTTAAAAATTATAGTAAATATATTGTTAACATTACTTAAATTCATTTTGAATGAATGTTCAGCATTACTCAGATTTTTTTTTTCATCTCGGATCATTCAATAATACTGAAATTTGTTGATTGGAACAAAAATTGTTTTTTTATTTTTATGATTTGTTTTAATAAGTGGGTATTTTTACAAATCCAGATTTTTCCATTCAAATCTTGGTTTCTCTTCCTCGCAGTTTCTTCCTTCGGTTTTCAATGAAGTTTTCAATTCAAAAATAGACACTTCGTTGAAAATCAGCTCAATTATGTTGCAAGAGTGAAAAATGACTTCCACACTGTTCATTATATTGTTTTAGCCGAGCGAGCGATGCTCCGTCACATCCGGGGACAAAGTCGGGGCGTGTGTACCCTGCTTTGTATTCAACCTCGCCGCGGCCAATAAAGGCCGGTCTCGTGGGGCCAACGCTGCGCGGCTGTCACTGAATATGAACTCAGTTTTTTAGCCGACCAGCGAGCGATGTCATATTTCATTTTGTTTTGTTATTGTTTAGTATTTTGTCAATTATTTCAGCACATTCTCCTCGTGTTTTGTATCTTGGGGGAAAAGTTTTTAACCGTATATTTTTATCTAAGACGATGTCAACATTTTTAGGAGGGCTATTTTGTTTCAGATTAGTATTTATTTAATAGCATATAACTCTGCGCTTTGACCATTATCTCACCTAATAGTAATTGAAGATTTGGTTCAAGGATGGTAAGCACACATAGCCTAGAGGTACTTACTGACACTAAGTAATGTTGCCGGAACACATCTATTGGTGTTTGGTGGAAGGTTTTCAAAGTTGATTGGTAGTACCCAGATGGGCACTATTTCAAAATGACCTACCACCATGCTATGATTTCCTCGCGACGTTTTCCTTCACCGAAAGCTCAGGTTTATAGAGTTGGATAGGTGAGTTCCTATGCCATAAAGTGGTTTTTAGTTTAATACATAAGTTTCATTATTTGCATGGGTTTACGTGATTTAGATTATTTATTGCGTATAAATAAATTATTTAGTAATAACACATAAGCGATGTGACTTATTTTAGATCATCAGATTTCTTTGGAAAGCTTTAAGAAACAGCTACCAATATGATCGAATTCTAAAGAGTTAGTATTTAGTGGTAAAAAGTATTACGTGCTTATTATTTCTGTCTCTTTCTCTCTTACACTACGTCATTTATAAAGGACCATTCACTTTATGATTCAAAATACGCGTCAAGAAGTTTCACTTCTAAAACACTAGTCAAGGTGAAGATCCTAATGTAATTTATACTTGTATATTTGTGAATAATTTTATTAATCTACATACAAATTATATATAAATAATAGCTATAAATGGACACTAAAAACCAATACAGCGATGATGACGCTGTAGTGCTGCCGTATTCCGCGTCAACCGACGCGGGTTCGATCCCACCTATCCAACTCTAAAATTGGCCTGAGCTTTCGGTGAAGGAAAACATCACAGAACATAGCTAGTACGTACATTGTTTAAATTCCAAGCGGGTGAAGCCGCGGGCACAGCTGGTAATGACATAAAAATGTTAAGTTATGTAATATGCTAGTACAAAATGTCTAGGTGTAAACTGGTCCCTCCCCGGACGAACATTCTCAGTAGAGAATCGGGCGAAGAGGTGGGTGGGGAGAGAGCCTGTGGGTCAGGCAGCGACTTTCTCCCCCCCCCCCCCATCCCCAACCGAGCTAAAGAGTGGACGAGGCCCAGTTGGGCCTGCCACAGGGGGCGACGCGGAGCAATGCTAACGCAATCCCGTATCGTCCCCATCCCAAATGCGGCGGGCGGCTCCGGGGGGTTTAGTAGTGGGTATTTCCGACGCTTCTCGTCGGGTGAGTCCCACACTGGTGCGGAGACGTCCCTCCGCACCCCATTACCAATTGCATTAGGGGGACTTCGGTTCTACTAATGCAATTGGTAAGGGTAGAGCGTAAATGCATTTCTCTCGTCAAAAAAAAAAAAAACGTTTTAAATATATACTAATTAATGATATTTATTAAATGCTTAGGATTAATGCGTTTAAAAACGGCACCTGACTATTAACATAACATAACATAAGCTCACGTCAGTTATCCCCGGAGGGTTAGGCAGAGGTGAAATAGCTAACTACTCCACCCCTACAAAATAATTTAACATATAGATATAAAAAATTTAATACAAGTAGATTTAAGCTCACACATGCGAAAGAAGATTACTAACTGCATAGCTGCTTGAATAGCTATTATAGGCAATTTTTTCCGACGCAAGTCGAATTAAATCTCCAATATAAAAAAAGGTGTGTACCCAGAGTCCACAGATAGTTTAATTTTTAATAAAAAAAAAACTACTCCACCCACATTTCGCCGAGGTTAGTTCCGTCCCAGATGTGACACGGGGCGAGCCTGTCGCCATATCGGGCACAAATTTCAAACTCCGGGACGATACTAAGTAGAACAACCCAATACCACTTGACCCGACCCGGGGATCGAACCCGAGACCTCAGAACGGCAGTCGCACCGTAATACAACTGCGCCACCGAGGCAGTCACCTGACTATTGTGCGTTTGAAAAATGTAATTCTTCACTTCCGTTATTTTACCTGAACTATCTTCAGTCGTATCCGGCGATATATACGTCGTGTGTAGTCTGTTTTGTATTCGACCTCGCGGCTGGAGAATAAAGGCCGGTCTTACAGATCTGACGTGGCTGTCACTAAATATGAACTCCGTTTTAGCTCCACTACTCGTCTACTACTACGTACTGTCGCTTCCTGTTTATCTCATCTCTGTGACGTATAATTGTTGCTGACTGTTCTGTGTAGTTTGTTTTTTTATATATTTTGTTCTTGATTTAATTAGCAAGTATACTATTTTTTCCATATATCACCTAAATTAACTAAATAAATAATAAAATCTGAAGATTTTATTATATTGTAAGGACTCAGCGTTTTGAGCATAATCTTATCACACTATCACACTTATAGTAAATACGCTAAGCCCAGAGGTACTGGTTCTCAAGTGATGCTGCCGGTACACACCTATTAGTATTTGGCGACAGGTTTTCTAACTTGAGGGTGGTAGCTATCTAGATGGGAATTATTATAAAATGCTTTATTACCATACTATGGCTTCTTTACGATGTTTTTCTTTAGCGAAAGCTGAAGCTGATTTTAGAGTTAGGTAGGTAGGATCGAACTCGCGTCTATTGACGCGAAATCTGACCGCAGTAACAACTGCGCCTTCATCATCTCCCTACCCTTATCCTATTTTCATTTAGGGTCGGTGGAACATGTATTCCCTTTCCATTCATATATATAATTGAGATCATATCTACAGTCACTCCCTTTTCAAACATATCATCTTTCACACAATTCTTCCATTTTTTTCTATGTACTTCCCCTTCCCCTATAACCGTCCACATTTATGTCCAATAGCTTTCTTGTAGCACCCTCGTTTCTTCCTACTCATTACATGCTCATACCAAAACAGACGATTGCTCATTAACTTTTCAGTTTACCAACTGCGCCATTAACGCTATACAGTCACCAATCGCCTATTATCGTTCAATCCGTTCAAAAATCAAAATCAAAATTTATTTATTTAATTTAGGCCCTAAGAAGGCGCTTATGAACGTCTAAAACACTACCACCGGTTCGGAAAACAACCCAGTCGAGAAGAGCGCAGGCAAGAAACTCGATCTGGTTCTTTTTTTTTCATAAATATAATATATATCATTTTTTTTTGTAATATAAAAAAAACTATACAAATCGTAGTTTTAACAATGTTAGTGGAAGCACTGAGATGTGGGTTAATTCCAGACATCACTATCGTTCACGTAATGATCCACCCTGTAATAACCTTTTTAGATTAAAACTTGCTTGACATAATACTTGAACTTATTGTCAGGTAAATCGGTCATGTTACTTGGGATCTTATTGTAAAACCGAATACTATTACCTATAAAGCCTTTATTACACTTACTTAGCCTAAAGCGTGGTTCCGGACAACTTGTCTTTACTTCTAGTATTAAAATTATGACGATCATTCACTAGATCTAGTTATACATTTACGTACCGGTGTTAAGAGGTTATTTAGCATACGCACCATCGAAATAGCAGTGGTGGCTTTCTGCTATTCTGGGGAGACCTTGAACGGTCCTTACGGTACTTTGATCAGGTTAGATTTAGCTAATCACAGTACAGATATAAAACACATACATTGATCAAACTGGCCGCTGAACTTCCACTGTAATGATTGAGATGCGATGAACGTGCACACACACACAAGATGATGATTTTAATTATGATAAACCGTAGGTGTCGTAAAAGGCAACTAAGGGATAAAAACCAGAGAATGGGCAATAGCATCCTCTGAGTATCACAAACATCTACTGCGATTGCCAACCCGCCTGACAAGCGTGGCGATTATGGCAATCCCCCGTTATTGGGAGAGGACCTATGTCCATCAGTGGACGTCTTATGGTAGAATGGATGATTTGTTTAGAATGATAATAGGTGGTTGAGAGAGGCGTAGTTGAGAGTTTGTACGGTTGTGGAGTTTGAACTGACATTGACGTACATGACAACCAAAGAGTTGGCGTCTCGATACTGCTAATTAGCCGGGATCTAAACGTTAAAGCATAAATGATACGTTATAATAACGATACAGTCTATTATTATCAAATTTTTTGCAATAACCTTCGCCCATTTTTTCTGTACTTTTTTTTTAGCTAGGATTAAAATTCCGCGAGAGAGATTTCACACTCAGGTTCGTACCTATTTTGTAACCCTTGTGCTAGTTACCTTTTGTGGCTGAGTGCCTTCAGCACTCGCCCTCAAAGTTACGGTGAAGCTGTAAAGGCCCTCCCGGGCAACAGCGTTAGCTAGGCAAAAAAATTTCAAGGTTGAAATCACTATTTTATCTCTATTATTTTACACTATGGAACAAAACTATGATATACATAAATGTAGTTAAGTTTAACGGGTTTTCACGCGTTACCTTTGCTTTTCTATCCCGACGTTTCGGCTGGGTTTCACCAACCGTGGTCACGGGCTGACTGGCGGTGCGCGGCGTCGCCTGTTGCGTTGAGGGGTATTTTGATGAACTACCCCCGTTTGGTCTTTATATTTATTATAGTCACAACACACAACACTAACAGTGTCCATCGACGATGCCTGTGACGATAAATCACGAACCTTAAGATTTTCCAGCACCGGATTCCATGCTGAGGAAAGTCTATACCCATCCTCGCGATTGAAATTTAGATGTTTTTTAATTTCAATCGCTTCGCGAGCCATTCTACGATAGTATTGGCGATCAGTGGATAAAACTTTCGGCCGGTGGAATTCGATCCAATGGTTGGTGTTGGAGTTGAGCAGATGTTCTGCTATCGCTGACTTCGTTGTTTGGCGATTCTTTACAGCTGCGATATGTTCTTTGACTCTTTGCGCGATAGTGCGCATAGTCTGCCCGATATAGGAACTACCGCAACTGCAGTCGATTTTGTAGACACCTGGTGTCTGGTACGGGATTACATCCTTCGGCGTGCGAATCAAATTTTCAATTTTGGAGAACGGAACGTATACAGTCTTGATGGAGAATTTTTTGAAAACTGTTCCAACTTTGTCCGTTACTCCTTTGATATATGGCATGAACGCAGACTGCCTATTGACCTCCGGATGTTTCGTACGGTGTCGACCTAAGCCGTTTCGACTCGCTTTGTACAAAGTTTTCAAAAAAATTCTCCATCAAGACTGTATACGTTCCGTTCTCCAAAATTGAAAATTTGATTCGCACGCCGAAGGATGTAATCCCGTACCAGACACCAGGTTCTACAAAATCGACTGCAGTTGCGGTAGTTCCTATATCGGGCAGACTAAGCGCACTATCGCGCAAAGAGTCAAAGAACATATCGCAGCTGTAAAGAATCGCCAAACAACGAAGTCAGCGATAGCAGAACATCTGCTCAACTCCAACACCAACCATTGGATCGAATTCCACCGGCCGAAAGTTTTATCCACTGATCGCCAATACTATCGTAGAATGGCTCGCGAAGCGATTGAAATTAAAAAACATCTAAATTTCAATCGCGAGGATGGGTATAGACTTTCCTCAGCATGGAATCCGGTGCTGGAAAATCTTAAGGTTCGTGATTTATCGTCACAGGCATCGTCGATGGACACTGTTAGTGTTGTGTGTTGTGACTATAATAAATATAAAGACCAAACGGGTAGTTCATCAAAATACCCCTCAACGCAACAGGCGACGCCGCGCACCGCCAGTCAGCCCGTGACCACGGTTGGTGAAACCCAGCCGAAACGTCGGGATAGAAAAGCAAAGGTAACGCGTGAAAACCCGTTAAACTTAACTACATTTAAATATGGAACGCGAAAACTTAAAAAAATATGATATACATAATATAAGGATTTCAAAAATTTCCATGTAATTTTATGTTTGTCGAAAGCCTCAATATGCTGCTATTGATGCCCGGGCAGCGGTAATTGTGACGCGGACTATATAGAGTTAACATAAATATAAAGGCTTACCGTTTTTCATTGTCGATAACTGGTACAAGTCGATCTCAATATACTGTAAAGAATAGTCTACATTTGAAAGGAAAGAAGAGTTTAGGTAGAGATGTTTTTTTTTTTTTTTTCAATCCACTTATTATTCTGTTTAAACTAAGTGCTCAGACAACAAATATCACGTAATATTACATGACGATGTAGCCCGAGATCGTAGATACCATGCACCTGATAGGCTCTCAAGTTACCTACAGGCTTAAATATTTACTTAGTTGAAGATGGTACGCGGACATTATAATAACACTAACATGCCTTGGTTTTATTTAGATATTTTCTTGCATCGAAAGCTAAGGATCATTATCGGATAATATAGATGATTTCGAGTCTATGGTCATCAGTGCTGTATCCGACCATAGTATCATTTAGGCCTTTAGGGTCCGTTCAAGCACCAGCGAGGGTATATACTTATGGTTAAGGGAGTAACATAGGCAGCGTTTACTTATAACTTATTAAAATTATATCAACCAGAACGGAAGGGGTACGGGGGTTGGGTTAGGTTAGTAATAAATATTTAAACTGTCTGCTTACGGGATACTTGACTGACCCTTTATCGCTTCATACTAAGACACGAAAACATATGTAACTTAATCAGTAATCAATAAAGCAATTACGCTATGATGAAATCTTTTATAAGAAAAAGTTTATATTGTATAGAGATTTCTTTGTCTATGTTTCACCTTCTCAGATCTTTAAATTTAAAATAATAATTTAGTTAGTAGGCACGTAAGCTAAATACCAGTATATTTTCTCAAGTGTGATCTTCTCACCTTCCCGTGACGTCATTACGCCACCAAAATATAAATTTCCGAAGCGAATTTAACGAGCAGATTATGTTTAGATATTACTTTGAACGTCTTATATATTTTTGAAGATTGAATACATTTTCATTTTACATTTTTAACATCGACAATAGAGAATTCTATATGAAGTTCAGGGTTAACTAAATATCTCTATTATTAATTTCATTTCAAGGTTTTATTTAGTTTAATTCGTTAACTTATATACACACACACACATGTAAAAAATTATTCTAATTGCTACAATATTGAGATACATACATCTATCGTTTCTTTTATTTTCGTAAACGTTTTTTTCACATTTGCACGTCGATTACGGGTACTTTCTCTATGTGATTAGGACGTAACGTTCTCTTACCACGCTGTTCCTAACTTTGTCGATCATCTTCACTCCAATTATATTTTGCAGACTACCAACTTCATCAAGTATGAGATTACCAAAGAAAATAAAATAAAAAAACAGTACAGTACGTATTGAAGTCTGAAATCGAACCATATGTATTGACAACTATAGGTTCACATTTTGCATCACTTTCTGCAGCATCGCTGTAATAACACCGAATTCCAGAAGGAGGCTACGTTCCAGAGCTTGATATTGTGACAGAATTTTCACTCTGCCTGATCTAAAGTGACCGAACTCAAACTTTGACATTTATTATATCCAATTAAAAATAACTATCTGAGAATGCACAGCATCCCGTGCGCTGGATTACATGGCGTATTTACTAGGAAAATAAAGAAAAGAAAGATTGTCTGGAAGAAATTGCTCACAGTAATAAGGCCGCCCTTTGTACTCTAAAGCAATAGCTATATTATGTGCAATATGTATTTCATTGGTGTACAATAAAGTTTTAAATAAAAAATATAATTCGAAAAAAAAAAAAAATATTATATATAAAAATCTCCCTGCATACCCGTATGAAAATATAATGGTACAGTTATGTAGCATTAGCGCCAATTAAAAAGAAACATAATTATATGTTATATATATATATATATATATATATATATATATATAAAAGCAAAACGACAGAACGCCCCACATTTACGTTCAAACCACAAAGGGTGATTTTATAAACTCGCATACCGTGTTTTCTCACTAAACACGCCTTGGAGGAAGCATAATGTGATAGGGTTGTACCGTAAATCAGAATATGATATAAATTATTACGATTTAAAATTTAGAATGGATATTTCAATTAAGCTATTTAAATATATTGTATAAAATTTATTGCTTAAAAAAACCCTTTAAAATAATATAATAATAGTAAATCAAAACAATGATAAACACACAAATATCAAATCATGATGAAAACATCTTTATTTTTAATATCGTTGTTTCTTTCTGAGTTGAAATAAAAATGTTTCGTTTGAAAGAATATAATTAAATCCTACATAATTATACCTTTAATGCCTTGTAGTACATGTAGCGATGATGGCGCAGTGGGCAGTGCGGTCGGATCGTCCGCGTCAATTGACGCGGGTTCGATCCGACTTATCCAACTCTAAAACCAGCCTGAGTTTTCGGTGAAGGAATACATCGTGAGGAAACTACAGCATGGTGGTAGGGTATTTTCTAATAAGCCAGTCTGGGTAGCTACCCTCCTCAAGTTTGAAAACCTATCGCCAAATACTAATAAGTGTGTTCCGGCAGCATCACTTGAGAACAAGTACCTAGGTTTAGTGTGTTTACCATTCTGAACCACATCGTCACTTAACATCACGTGAGAATGCGATCAAAGCACTAAGCCAAATACCTTGTAAAAAAAACACGTAATACATACATTAATTGATAATTTCAAATGAACGAAATTAATAATTTCGACGATCCTTCATATCACTGACCTTTTTAAAATACTTCTAATATCGTTGCCTTTTACTGACTTAAGAAATGTTTGTTTGTCTAATGAAAGTCTACATTATTTAAAATATAGACCTTAGAATAGCAAATAGCACACCGCGTTCCACTAAAAACTAACATCTAGATTTTTCTTTTAAACATGATATGTCATTGAACGTCTTTATTGAGTAAGTCAGGTAATGTTAGCATTAATTAAACGTAGTGGTTATGATCTCTGAACAATCTCTTTGGTTTGCATTGAATGTTGAAAAAAAAAACATTTATTATATTATATTTTTATTTACTATATATCAGAAATAACACTTGATTACACGTCATGTGAAAAAAAAACAAGATTTAAAATTACTTTTGGTTTGCCTAGGTATATTCATAGTGAAGTTTTAAAACCATACCAGAATTAAAAATAATTTCAACCTTAATGGAATAATATAATGCATTATGTATGATAATTTTTTCAACATTGAAATGAGTATTTGAATTCGCTAAACTGAAATTTGAATAGCCGTTGATCTGCTAACGTTAGTGGGTACTACGTATCCGTATATCGGTCGCGGAAATTCCACGTGATTATGCTAATGTCATACGAATTGGATACATTGCGTGTTTACTGAAATATAACCGTTTGCAATTATTTCGTAAATAATATTATTACGTTGGTTCTTTAGTATTAGGTATCGTAATTTCATTGCGCCCGTCTTTGTGTTTAGTGTTGTGAAATTGTAGCTTTTTTTTTTAAAGCCACTGGAAGCTGTTAAGAGTTATATTCTCAATTAAATGGTGGTACGTGGAAAACACCGTAATAATGCTGTGGCTTTATCAGACAGATGACATCATTAAAAGCTCAGTGGTATTTTAGGATTCGTAATACACATTGATTGATTATTGGCACTTATATATATAATATACCGCGGCTTCGCACACATATCATAAGTTCTTTAGGTATGAGTGAAACATCAAATGAATGTAGAAAAATGTGACTCTTTTGTTTTTAATAGCGAAAAAAATGTAAATAAAAGTAAATTGAAAAAAAAAACATGAAGAGTCGTTGACGTTCAAAAAATTAATAGGCTATAACCGTCTACGAAAAATTCCGCGTCGAATGGTAGTAGTTCCATCCCGATATGTTCAGTACTTCTGAGGTGATGGTACATCAAAGTAACCCCATTTTCTTTTTATATATATAGATTATGTATAGCTCGCTTTCCCGAGCAAGTTTACCTAAAAAATTCTGATGTATGACTTTAAGTAAATGCCAGAGGATTTCTTTCAAGGTTCGCGTTCTTTATTATTTATTAGTTATTTCAATAAGCCTGTATGTAAAAAAGTCACTTGCCAACCCTATGTCTGAATACTTTTACGTCGCGACGATACCCCCGTGCAAACGCTTTATGTTTACTCCTGTACATTGTTGTGTAAACGACGGCTTATGGAGAACTAGTTCTTTGACCTTTTTTTAACCAATATAATGTGTTTCGGTATAACGCTTCTAGTTAGATTTTTGTCAAATATTTTTTTTAATATATTAACTTTAAGTGTAAATATACAAGAAAAGTATGAAAGAAAAACATGCGACATAAATAAAATGTTTAGATTAGTGAGTGTGTATTTTAAAGATGGATTAAAGATTATTTTGTAACAATATGATAGATAAGAAAGGTCGAGTAAAGCCGTTAATACACGTAAGGACCGGACCGCGGACATGGTTTGACGAGCAGCCGAGGTCATCAGTCGCCTAAGCAGGAATGGGGTAGAAGATTTTTCAAAAAGTTCGATTTTTTGAATCGATTCACAAAACATCGAGGTCTAAAAGATTAATCTTTTTTTTACTTGTTTTATTTGTCTTTTAAATTATAAATAGTTTTCTTTCATTATTGCATAAAACCGTTTCCGATTTTTTCATTAACATCACTAAAGCAATAATAACTAAACAGAAAAAAAGCATCACCTACTAAGGAAAAATTACACTGAACTATTTTTCTGTTTACAGGTGAATTCATTCGTACCATAGAAAACTAAAAGGACACACTAATAAACAATTTATTAGTTTGAAAGTTCGATCTTTTGGACCTCGATGTTTTGTGAATCGATTCAAATATAAATCTTATTCGGAAAATATTCCCATCCCTACTTAGGGGATCGGTAACCTCAGTCGCCCGCCGTAATATGTCAGCGGTCCAGTGGTACGTGTGTTAACCGCTTTAGTTCAAAAGGTTAGAATCAGTGGTTTGTTATTCATTGTAGCTTAATAATTGAGCTGATCAGCGATCCTATTTATTTAATGTCACCAATAT
The DNA here is from genome assembly GCA_014132275.2 of Samia ricini. Lineage (NCBI taxonomy): Eukaryota > Metazoa > Arthropoda > Insecta > Lepidoptera > Saturniidae > Samia > Samia ricini. Next base: position 3,194,004 of record AP028170.1, read on the forward strand.
TTATTGATATATAATTTTTCGGTTTGTTAAATGTAAATTAACTCTCAAGACAACTATGCGAAGGTGCCTATCATTTAACTTTATGGGTATGCATTACAACTAATACTTTTGTGGAGACCTCGCCAAACATCCTACGGCACACTACGCGAGCCGCGGGCGCACGGGTTACATATATTTAATGCACTCACACCCCTGCACATAAAACGCAGTACATAGGTTTTGTAAGGAACCTTTTTTTGTATTAAATAAAAAATGTAGGAATTAGCTAGGATTAAAATTCCGCGGGAATTTTTACAACCAGGTGCGAGCCAAACCGAGGTGCGACCACTTTGGTGCCCTTGTGCTAGTTACCTTATTGCAGCGGGTGCCTTCAGCACTCGCCCCTAAAGTCACGGTGAAGCTGTAAAGGCCCTTTCCGTCAACAGCATTAGCTAGGTGAGAAAAAAATCTATGCTTCAAGTTTATGTATTAGTATAGATGTAAAGGCTAACCTGAACGTATTTGTCGAAATTACCATAAAAATAATTCACTTATTACCACCACACACACTTACTCAGCCATCATAAATAGTTTTTTTTTTTTGTATAAGATTTAAATAAAACAAGATTTAGAATTAAATAGAATAAAGACCTGAAACTAAAGGGGTACGTTAAGAAAACTTAGTTCACAGTTAGAACACACAATGCGTATAAAACTGCCGTTAATTCGACCCTTGACCGAAACAAAACCAATTATGCGTTCAATAAATCACTAGGTCTAACGTACTTCTATCCCTATAATTTTAACCTATCTCAATGATACCATTCGAAATTGTTTCTTAACTTAGCAGTCATAAAGGTTATTTTTGATAGTGTATATATTGATGTACTTTTTCAATTGCTTTTAGGTTTGCTTGCAAAATAAAATCGCGTAACTGAGAGTTTTTGTTCCTTTATTATCATTAACATTAATATGACCTTTTTAAAGACGTTACCTTGCTTCATATTACGCATGTGAATGATTTTTTATGGATCTTAAAAAAAAAAACTCCTCGATATGTCCACGTCTGGAACCCCATTGTATTTTTCGCGTGTCCTCCTTAAGCTATTAATTTCCGAGAACTCTCAGGAGCTGAAACTATTGTCAGAAGTGAATACACTCACCCAAGCTCGTTGATCTTGTGACTGGAACATCAAAGCCACTGACAGTTTGATATCCAATAAATTGAAGTGCCAACTACACACAGCGTTGGAGTGCTGCCAACTAGGTATTGTTGGGAGATTTTCGTAAATTAGTTCACAAGTGTCATTCTATTGTTGATATTAGTGATGAAAGTAAATATATATATATGATATGATATAACTTACCTTTAAGTTTTGTATTTGGTAATTATCTTGCAAATATTTATTTGACAATTAATTGACTTCACTAAAGCGATAATAAATCTGTAGTAAATCTGAGCTTTCGGTGAAGGCAAACATCGTGAGAAAATCATAGCATGGTGGTAAAACATATTATAATGATATCCGCCTGGGTAGCTACCACCCTCCATTTTGAAAACCTGTCATCGAGCTCCTATAGATGTGCTCTCGCAACGTCACTTGAGAGCCTGTAACTGGGATCATTGTGTTTATTATCCTGATCTATATCATTATTTAACATTAGTTGAGAATGTGGTCAAAGCACTAATCCTATAATATCATCGAGGTAACTTTTTACCAATTTATCGATATGACCTGAAAGGAATTTATCGTTTAATCGGGTTTTATAGCAAGAGCTCAGCTGAAACTAGCACACGAGCACCACAATGGTACAAAAGCTTCGCTGGAGCTATTGCCGACATGCATACTTATCCATAAAACGGAACAAAAGTCGCTAACGTAACTTATATACTTTGTGTATGGTGTCCAACTGTGTCATGAAAAGTATTTTGTATGTGTTGTTAGTAAATAAAGTGTATCGTAATGGAAGCAAGTGCTAAATGTTTCTTAGTTGGGAAGTGAAGCACGTTTTGCCCTGTTGTTAAGTTTACATTGTATGTAGTTTTAATTCTTTTGTCAAAATAGTTTATGGCCGAACATTTATTAAAACTCAAAAATATATTAAGGAGGATGCGTTTCGCACATTAATCTTTATGAATAACGCGTAGATCGATAAGTTCTGTACAAATAATCAAATCGTATTTTTTTTGTTCAAATGCGCATCATATTTTCTAACTTAGCTAGCTAATCAACCAAATAAATTTGATGGCAATTTTTGGATTTCATCCATACATCCATTAAACTCAAAGAAGCTCACTGCTGGACATAGGTCTACCCCAAAAATCTCCACGACAACTGGTCTTGCGCCACCCACATCGAGCAGACATCCGCGACCTTCACCAGGTGGTCGGCTTACCCTGTGTCTTCCAGTACGTGGCAGCCATTCGAGAACACTTTGGCCCCATCGGGCATCGGTTCTACGAGCAATGTGGCCAGCCTATTGCCACTTCAGTTTGGAAAATCTCCGTGCAATGTCGGTTACTTTGGTTCTTCTGCGGATCTCCTCATTTCTGATTCAATCACGTAGAGAAGCTCCGAGCATAGACCTCTCCATTGCCCTTTGGGTAACTTTGAGCTTCCTAATAAGGCTCATTGTAAGTGACCACGTCTTCGTGCCATAAGTCATCACTGGCAAAACACACTTTCATCTTGGGACACTGCGGTATTTCAGACGAGAATATTTCTGCGTAGCTTCTCAAACGCGGCGCAGCTGAGTTAAATTAGACTTATAACCTCTTTTTCGAATTTTTGGATTAATAGATAAAAATTAAAGCTATCATATCATAATTTTTTAGACTAGCACGACAATATGACAGCACTGTGCCTGATGGCAAGCACAGTGCAATCCAAAGATATCGACGATCAGCGAAAGACCATCAGTCGACCGCCGCTCGTTGCTGCTACACCAGCCTGTGCACAAGTGTCTCTTCGCATTTAAATATTGAAAAACCTTGTATTAAACCATTTAATTAGTTCCCGTAGAGAGAATAAAACATTAAAAGGGTATTCATATGAACCAAATCGTGGTTTACAACTAATATCAATAAAAACTTGATATTAAAAAAGTACAGTAACAACTTACCACTTCTTGCCATTTGACTAAATGCGCAAAACTTTTATTCTGCGCCATTTGGCCCAGTATCAGGACATCAACTTATGTTAGGTTGAAGATAAAATTAATTATTTTTCAAATTAGATTCGAAAAGCGACTTTAATGATTACAATAATGACGGGTTTAGGAAGAAATCCGAAATCTAAGTAACTGTAATCCTTATTGGGTTCAACGTAATATAATGGAAATTCACGTAAGAGTTAATTGAGTTTTGGCTTGAAATAAATTATAATTTGATTTGATATATCAAATATATATCAAACAATTGAGAATTGAAAAATTAAAAAAAGGCACGTATTTGTGTTGAAATTTTATATCCAGTAGTTAGTAATTAAGTAACTGAATCACAACGGCTGTATGCTCGAGATGTATGTACACATTTGCAAGGATTGCCAAATGCAGTGATTGGTCACTGAGTCCGGGCTGCCTGGCGTATTGTTGTTGGAGATTAACTTGGGTGACAAATAGTTGTAACAAAGGTGCTCAGTGCGTCTCCCGAGTTATATATCTTAGTTAGACTCACATATAATTGAATTTATGTCCTAGATTGTTTCCTGTGTTGGATAAATTTACGGGCTCTTTGATTTGTAATCTCGTAGATATTTGTACAAGAAGATTGAATCAAATAGCGTCCAGTTATGTAAAACAATGCAGACGATTTGTGCAATCTCGTTTTTAGGTAACTGCCGCTGCTCTTCTGTTAGATATATAAATATTTCATATATACTATTATAGGGTGGATAATTACGTGAACGATAGTGATATCTGGAAATGACACCCTTCTCTGTGCTTCCGCTATTGTTATACATGATTTGTATAATTTATATTATACTTTAAAAATATTAAAAAACAGATTATTCATGGCTCTTCTCGACTGGGTTGTTTTCCGAACCGGTGATAGCATTTTGTGGTTAATAAGCGGTTTCTCAGGACTCAAATCGAATAAAGAATTCATTGGAAGGGACGTTTCTTATATGCCGATTTCCTTGTATTCTGAATAAATAACTTTAAAGTCCTATTCGTCGGTATCTTCTATCACTATTTCTTATTACTTGAAAATTACTCAATCAATATGGCCAATATTTTTATATAATTGTAACAGTCGGAAAAAGCTCCAAAAAGGTTGTTAATGTGAGAATGATAAAAAAAGTACGCAAAAACTAAAATTGATACATTCCATAAATAATAAAAGTGCTTTTCTATTGGATTCTCTTGAACATAGACCTTTGGCTAACTACTGAACTGATTTGAACGTCATTTTTAGAATAATACAAGGAAGTATCGCGGTTATATGTATACCGTTTTACTTTTTCATATTTCTTATGGTATAAAGCAGTAGCGATTACATTATCTCTTTTTAAATACGATCTTGTAACATAGTCTGATATAAGACTAAGGCGTATAAATTAATTTAGTATAAATAAAAAAATAATAAGAATAAATTCTAATTGTATTCCAGAGTAACACGTAACGGTTTTTTTTTATATTAAGTCCAAAGCTAGCTTCTAATCAGGTCGTAAGTTCGTATAAACTCGCCGGTCCCATTCGATGAACTTACCCCTGAAAATATTAAGAAGGTTGATATAAAATGTAGTGAGGGTTATCGCGAGCCGGCAGCGTGTGCAAGGGTCACTCGAGTAAGTATGGATTAACCAAGGAAAATGTGAGCCGAACGTTGGGTTTACCCTTGTAAAATCTCACTGACGCCGGATCAATTCAATGTCGACGAGTCTTTTGGTAGCAAAAATTATGACTACAACCACATTTTACCTACCTACCGGTTGTTTTTACGATTAATCTGTGTTTTTGTATTTAATTGCTGTTTATACAGGACGTTTTAGATACTCTAACAACTGTTGTTTCAGAGATCGGTAAATAAATAAAATTCGTACGTATTTTCCCAAATGTGTTTTACATCTTTAAAAATTTACTACAAAGAAAAGTTAACAGTTTTCTTTTCTTAAAGTTTTTCTTTGCATTAATTACTATCGGCTAGTTTAAATATCTTATATTAGGTTTTAGATTAAAATCTTACTTAAAACAAGTCGGTTTTTCTATCTGATCTGAACTGAACTGAAATTTTGGATTTCAGTGGGTAAAAATTGAAAAAAGATTGACATCGAGTATAGAAATCGACCGTATTTTCAAGCGTTACAAATTACTCGTTCTGCTGTTATTCTATTTAATGTTATAATTGTTTCTAAAAAAATTTTTCGTTATAGGTTCAGCGCTTTGACCACAATCTCACCTGATGTTAAGTGACGATGTGGTCCAGGATGGTAAACACACTAAACCTAGGTACTAGTTCTCAAGTGAAGCTGCCGGAACACACCTATTGGTATTTAACGACAGGTTTTCAAACTTGAGGGTGGTAGGCTATATTTTAAAATGCTGTACTACCAATCTATGGTTTCTTTACGATGTTTTCTTTCACAGGAAGCTCAGGCTGAATTACAGTTGGATTCTTGGAGACTTCTGGTGGTTTTGAACCCACGTCCATTGACGTTAAATCCGACCGCACCTATGGTTTTCATTGAAGGTTTAGCCTCATTACAGAATACCTACGTCCATCGACACGGAATCTTTATTACAACATGTTTTCTTCTTCCACTTTTCTCTGTCATTTGTCATCTTTTACTATATTTTTAGATGACAATAATCATCCATATCCATCTAAACTAATTCCATGTGAAGTCCTTTTTCTTCTATTATTTTCATTAACAGAGGTTGAACGTGACCGAAATAAAGTATTTCACAGCCTTTAACGTTGACTTGTGACCCGGCCCACGGAGAATGAAAAAGAAATCAAGTCAAGCGGTTTTAGATAATAAAAAAAATGACTTTAATTATGAAACGTTGAAATTCTTTTGCGTCAGTGAGAAACATGGCCCCTTCCCCCTCAAGGTCGTGGACTATTTGCTTTTAAAAAATTGGCCGGCATCATTAGAAAATGCCCTACCACCATGCTATGGTTTCCTCAGATGATTTCCTTCACCGAAAGCTCAGGCAGATCAATTGACGTGGAATCCGACCGCACTACTCACTGTGCCATCATCGCTTCTAACCTTAGCAAAAAGTTCATTTGTTTAGTAATGTTGCGGTATGCTTGAATGTATGTAGGAATTACATTGATTAATTGCACCTTCTGTATTCTATGTCTCGAATTACGAAACCGTGGTCAAAATTAATTTCATTTGCACGGAACGCTATGCAGCTATGTTTATTACGTGCATCGAAAATAATGGAGCTTGATTGCTTGCATGTTATTTCGAAGTTGTATTTACAGGAACCTTTAAAAGGCGAGAGAATCTATTTTTTCTAAGCAAACACTGATTATTATCGCGATACCTTCACTTCGTATTCCATTGAGGTCAGGCGTAGTAGATTATACAAGTATTTAAAATAGTTATTTGGAATCCCTCTGAAAAAGTATATTAAAATAACAGAGAATAAGGATTATCTGCAAATTAAATGATTAGCAGGATCAAGTGGCAATGAGTTAATATAAATACTATGAAAAATGTAACATGTAGAAGAAAATTGAAGATCTTTATCTGTAGTTATATATTTATTTAAACAAAAAACAGTTGGCGATTAGTTATAGAAATCTTCGAAAAATTAATTCATAAACTCTCAAGATAGGTTTTTCATTGGAGTTAAAGTTTAAAATGTTTAAATGTTTTTTACCTTTTAAAATGTTTCAATTCTTAGAAAAGGTCGTAAGTTTTTTCATATCGATTTTTTTATCATCACTGGCAATTTTTTACAACCTCAAGAACTTGTTATGTATAATCGCGCGGTAAAGGTTCAAAGCAGCAGACTCTATTGAACTAGCATTTGGAAAATGGATGATCTGTTTTTCTTGATCGAAATTAAAGCGATACTAGTTTGTGATACGAGCATAAGATGAATCCTATGGAATCCTGAGTTCTGTTAAAGACAGATAGATATTTATGGTAGTTATTTTTAGATCGACTATTGCATCTGCATTTATGAATTTGCATGTAGAATTTTTAAAATAAAACTGTTTTCAAGTTTCACAAAAACATATCACCAATATAAAACTAGAATTCAATTCAAATTTTTTTAAAACCGTATGGCGCGATTGATGGCAGTATAGGCTCGATTCAGAAATGACCAGACTACGACGACCTTTGTTACTACGACCTATTTTGATTGAGTCACCAAAATGTATGGATGTTTTGCAGACCAGCGTTAGTTGGACGCAGTTTATCTAAGTTTTACGAATATTTATCTAGATATAAACCAAAAAGTTTGATTGAGTGTGCTGCGTGAATATATTATAATTAAAAGAATTGTTTCTATATTATCCAGTCAATGTTTAATTGCAATGTAATTTTAAATCAATGTTACAAATTAGTTTTAGTTATTTTGTTCGTAATTATTTATTGTGAGAAAGTTTAGAAATTTTATTAATGTAATTTACCTTATTAACCTTTAAATTATACCACAGAGCACAACCATTTACATTACTTTATAGTTGCTATTTTAAAGTTTATTTGGCTTAAATCAGCAAGTTTGAAGATTCTAACGTTTATCTTCAATATTTAGATGTTTAGAATCGACTTTGGAAAGACTCGAGATCTAACCTCGGAAATCGTAACATATTTGCGGCCTCATTTACCCTTAATTGTTGATAATAATAATGTTTTTATTGTAATAACTTGGTATATATCCATCATCATATTAATTTATTTATCAAAAATATAAATGAATCTTCATTATTTTAATTAAAGCTATCTATTTGTTATATGTTTAGAGCATAAACTACCATATAAATTAAAATCTGCCAATAACGTTTATACTGTCAACTACCCACGGTAGTAGTATCGGCCAGTAGTAGGGGGCAGTAGTATCGGGAGTTTCCTGAGACTTAGTCATTTCCTCTTCATCGACCACCTCGACATCTAACCAATCCACGATTTCTCTCATAACACACAAAACCTCATGAGGCTAATTGTTAGCTTAAGAATACACTAAACACTGCGCGCCTTATTCACAGATAGGTCGATAAAGTGCAAAATTTCCGTCGGCGAAATCGACTGCGTAACAAAAACCTAAGCCCCACGCGCTCCTGTGACTGAGCGTAGTATTTTGAATACCCCCTGCCCCCTTAAACGGTTCGTGTAATTTGGGTACGTTCCTTAATTAGGTTTAGACCACAAACCCATTTACTTAAGGGGGAAAAGTAATATAAGTACTGTTACTATCTTTTACCTTAGTATTGTTCCAATAAGAGTGAAGCTACTGGCAAAAGCCGGTACAAAGGCTTTTGGCGTTTAAGATCTCGACCTATATGAACAACATAGTCCATTAAATTACTCTCCGGTAAAGCTCCCATTACTTCAAACTGTAGACGTCCCCTAACCAATCTGGTACATTGTTTGCTTGCATTCACTTCGCTGACTTAATTAAGACCCATTCCACTTGATTGCATGCGGGCTGTCCACTATTAAGCCCTTAAGGGCCGAATTGGGGGTATAAAGGCTTTGTGCATGAATAAATTAATATTTTACCTGCCTATTAAATTATTGATAGAGTTATGTTGTCTAATAAATTGGATTACGACAGGGAGATTTAGCGTAATCTCTAGATTAGGGGGTTTTGTTTAGTTTAAATGTTTTTGTTTGCAAATTGTAATGTATCGGTTGAACAAGTTTGATCTCATTTATTCGAACTCGTTTGTCTGTGAAACTCTCGTCCGCTTCAGTGTCGCTTTTAGTAGTCGCTTTCGCTAGTACTGTAATAAAACATTTTTATTGCTCGTCATGTCCCCTAAAATAAAGTGACGCGGAATTATGAACTTTAATAGTCGCATAAAGTCTAAAGTGGGAAATATTAATTTAAAACATTAAGACATAACTTTATTTCTCACCTAAGAAGTATGCAAAATTAAAAGAGTCTTTTACGTTTGATGCAAAATTATGTAGATATTTATTTATAAAGAAATGTTAAGAATAATGTTTGTCTGATCAATGCATTATTTTTCAAATATTGGCACGGTAAATTAATGCAATTAAAACAGATTCTCAAAGAGAATAATTGAAGAGATAGTCATCACGAGTAAGCAAGTGTGTTTTACTTAGTATAAAAGAATAAGTGTTTCAAGGTTTGAATAGCAAGCATGAGTTGTTCTTGCAAACGACCATGAAGTAATTATAAAAATTAACTGTTACACCGACTCGAAAGCAGAAATTAATTAAAAGAGCCTTTACCGGGTGCTAAGTCACTGTAGTGCAATTTAACTAATGAATTCAAACGAGGTCGCCTTTCGTTTTCTCATTACTCGAGAAATGTGACGTATTCCTTTAATTTTGTTGCTTTGTGTAATTATTCATATATATGAACCTGCATATAGTAAATTTCTGTTCAGTACAATTATTATTTACTGCTTTATATCTCCTAAATATTTAATAGCAAGAAAATGATTGGTCAATAACCATGCGTGCTCGACGACTTCATTCACTACTACAGACATGATTCATTTTATATGTATTGGCTTATGGAACAAAGCATCACAAATATATCTATGTTTTTAAAAACGCGCTTTAGTCGTTGGCGAATTATAAACCTGTTAGTGGACAGGCTGATTGAGAAATATAGTTTTCTGTGATATAATTTAAGAATTGAAACACGATTCAAGTGGGATACAATTACCTAAAGGGTGCTTTTAACATATTGCGATTTTCAGGTCTTCAGACTTTTTAATGTCCACAATTAGCAACAGCAAATGCCTATGTTTATATGGTATAAAATATATTTATAAACTTATATTTAATTCCCAATATCTTTGTTCGTTTGATTCGTAGCGTAGGCTTTATGAAAAGAAAATATCTTCGGCTGAAGATATTATTACGTAGGTTTATTATATTAAGATTGATACCCCAAGGGCCCAATTAAGGCGACCCTGGACCCTACGGGCAATGCAATATCTTGCGGTCTCGTGTAATAGTATACCGATATCCGGTATCCGTTGGCTCCACTTGATATTAATTTATTTTATCGATCATAATTCGATATTGAAATTTAATATTTCATTAAGGAGAAAAAACAAACATAAAATTGAATATTGAAGCTTCAAAATATGGTTTGATGATAATCCAGAAAGTCAATTTATATTTTTCAATTTTGATTTAACGCAATTAACAGTAGATCTAATGCTAAAGAAATATGAGCATTTAGCCTTCACTATAAGCTAGGGCCCATTACCGGTTATAAATACCGAAGAATCAAAAGGTCTAAATTTTTTCATAATACAGTTATAGCTATTAGGTAAATAAAAGTAATTATATTTATAAGTATTAGAATTAAAAATTGAATTGCAAAAAATACTATTTAATGAATAAAAGCCAATAAAAGAAGTAATAACAAAGGTGCACCAAAGAAGGAAAGTTAAAAGCAATTTACAAGATTGCCAAGGTCTCGGGTCATGCCTTGGTTATGTCATAACCTTAATAAATTTTAACCAAAAAAAGGGAGTATATAAGTGCTTTATAACTGTGATTGATATATTATATTTAACAGATAATTTAAATACAAGTTTTAAACAGAAACACAGTATCATCAATCAGACAAGTTAATAAATGAAACATGAAACAAAGTTGTGGCATGACCTAGATCACAATGTCACCTTCGTCAGCGAGATAAGTTAGTTCGTTAGAATAATAATTTGTTGTTTTCACTCTATGATATTAATAGTTTTAGATAGCAATTGACGTTAACTTTTGCCTTGTAAGACATAATGATACTAAATGAGAAATTAATAATCGGTCCAATAAACGGAGATTTTCCACACAAACATTTGGATCTAAAATAACCGTAGATACATAACTTTAAATATTATTCGACACATGTTTGCGTATGAATATATTTATTGTTAGTTTTATTACATCATCATCATCATCGTCCTGCTCCCAATTTGTTATTTGGTGTCGGCGTAGTATGTCTTCTTCTTCCATACATCTCTATCAGTCACCATATTATCATTCACCCCTTTTGCCTTCATATCTTCCCCCACACTCTCCATCCATCTTTTCTTTGGACGCCCTCTACCCCTCCATTCCTGAACTTTCATAGTCAGCACTTTCTTCGTTACGTGCGTTTCATCTCTTCTCAAAACATAACCATACCAAGACAAACGAATCCCTTTTATCTTTTCTATCACTGGTGTCACTTTCAAACTTCTTCTAATATACTTATTCCTGATCCTATCCATTTTGGTCACGAAAGAAAGTTAAAATGTTAGGTTGTCCATATTCTCACAAATGAAAATGAATACAAATATAGTAATTTTGAGCCTTCGGTAAAGATTGGCTCTAAAGTAAAGTTGGAGGGATATATGGATTTATGCATACTTAACGGTAGATTTTATACTGAAGAATATTATGGGAGTGGGCAATATTAAATTAAATTTTCTGTACCATACTTATAACTGAGATGTGGCAAGATTCAGGGCTCAACTAGACTGTAATTACCAACTACATGGTATCACCCACCATAATGACACATGCTCATGAGGACTTGTGTATCTAGACTACAAACTTTAAATTTGGTAAATGAAGGTCGAACTGATTATTACGACTGTTGTTAACGACATCTGTTATCATATATATTTTCTTCTTATTCTATATTATATCTTATCTATACGTCCCCGCTCTATTTAGTCTAAGTATGGATTATCTCTTCCTGTTTCTCTTCCTATTTCAAAACGGAACGCCAACACGCAACCGCCGCCACTGTTGCACTTTAATTAGTCGATTATATTACTAAATTACGAGAATATATAATACAACAATCATAAAGTGAAATGAGGTGGAAAGTTAACTCTGAACTAGCTAGATCGAAGGTTACTAATAATGGTAGGTTCTGTTTGCTCCTTTCAATATCGATTCCTTCTACATATTTCCACCAACAACTGTTAATAGGTTCTCATCTAACGATCGTCATCGTTCTTGATATGTAATTTGCTTTCAATCATAAAAATGTGGAAATTTTACTAAACTTAGTCTATAATAAAATGAACATAATACGCACATTTTTTTTTTTTTCCGAGCAGCTCCGAACCGACAACATTTCTCTTCAAGAATGCAAGACAAAAAGACAGCCAAAAACGTAGCAGCGATATCGCTTAAAGTATTAAACTCCAGTAAAGTTGATAAGATTTAGCGTATCAGTTGATAATCGATGTTCACGACTTGAGAGACCATTTTTTTTCGAGTTAAATACACTCGAAGCGTACTCTTCGATCCTAAATCACTTTGCAAGGGAACACATTTATACAGAGTGTTTTTTTCTTGGGCAAATTGCAAGAGAGCCGGGGCCAACGACGTAATAAAGTTGAGATCGGGTGGCCCCGTCCATTACCGGAATAGGCCACTCGGCTCGATGCGAAACCAATTATGCTTTCTATAAATCTCTTCGGTAGCCCAGCTTTCACGTATGTAATGTGTTATTTGTAAAATATTTGTATGCTTTCGATGTTACATCTTTCTATAGGATTTCTAATAGCTATTTTAAATTGACTGCGAGACAGTTAAAAAAATCACAGTATCAAAATAAATTCATTTAATTCATTGAATCTCTGGTTGAACGAACTCGGGATTTATTGCTAGTGAAATCTTTAATTATAAAAGACAAAACCCCTCTATCTGTCTGACTGCTAGATGATCTTTATAATTTGTGAAAGGCTAAATGAATTTACATTGTTTTTCTTTATGTATACCTAAATATTTGGACAAGTCTTGCTGTTGCTATTTCTTTCACTAGGCTTTTATAATATCGACTGCTCGTTAAAAATTCTATGGGTGTAATTGTAAATTAAATCAATAAAGAAATACCTTGAATGTTTAAAATATATGAGGAAGTGAATAATTGTGACAAATACATATACGAGTATGTGATCGAAGGCCTGGCATAAAATAAAGTAATGAAAATCAAACAAAAAGCAAGGTGATTGTCTAATCTCTTTATGTATTGCTAAGCGCTTTGAACGCGATCCTTTTGATGCTAAGTGACGTCGTGGTCTAATATGGTAAATACGCTAATCCTAAAGATAATGGTTCTTGTATGATCCTGCCCGAACATATTTATAAGCGCTTGGTGGAAAATTTTCAAACTTGTGGGTGGTAGTCTGGCGAGGCGGGCATTATAAAATAACCATAGGATTGCAGCACGATGGTTGTCTTCACCAAAAGCTTGGACCTATTATGGAATAGATACAGTTGTATAAATTTACAAACAGATAAAAAAATAAGTCTCAGTGTAGACCGCAGTTAGGTTTACGACTCAACACAAAAGGGACAATAATAATGAAAATGTTTGTACAAATTAGGAGATGATTTTATTATGTAACGGCCTAAAATTACATTCCTTTGTCGGTGTGTTTCCTCTGACTTTGTATGAAATTGACGTCAAGGCCTTTCTCTATTATAGCGCAAAAAGGAAATTGTACCCACACGGAATCGTATTATATTTCTTTGAATCCATGTTTTCTTTGAATTTACTACGAGCACGTGAGAGGAGGACCTATTAAATTTATATGTACAATGTTGTCCTATGTTATTTCGTTTTCAATACACTTCTTTTTCCCATTAAGATCATATAGTTTAAGTCCATTGTGTTTTATTGCTTTATTGATCAGTTCTCTAATAGGTTGTATTCAAATAACTTAAGGATAATTTTCAACTTTCGACCAAAAGTGATTTCATCTGTCGATATACATACATTAGACGCGTATGGCGAAATCTAAAATGGAGAAATAGGAATCTGTATAAGGTTTATTTCTTAACATATTTTAGGTCATATTGACACTTACCAGGCTGCTCCTCCCTGAAAGAGAGATAAAGGTAATGGCTCAGTATTTAGGCCTACCGCCGGGGCGGCACGGAGCATGTTGATCAATCCCGTGTCGGCCCACTTCTGCGGTGGATGGTACCGTGGGTATTAGTGGGTATTAAGTACTCCTGGCGTTTTACGCCGGCTGAGTCCCACATACCTCTATGTAATCTCTATTCCGGGTGAATTCTACCGGATTAGATATGGCAGGGAGGACGGATAAAGGCATTTCCTACGCCAAAAAGAAGCCATATCGACACTTAAAATTACATGAAATTGTAGTTTCACTCCATAGCTATAAAAAATTAACGCAATCAAAATTGGTTATATCTAAATTATATCATTTGTATTTGGCTGTAATCGTTTCATCACTTTCCTTGTTTTCTGAGTAAATTAATCATTATATACGCCAAGTGTCATTCGATATACATATTTTAAAGGTAAGAACTTTTAAGATTTTCAAATGCCACTATAAGCACATCCCAGTTTTAACTAGGGCAAATCTTTATGCTACTATAATGCCGGCCTCCCCTTCTAGTAGTTCGCAAAGGAATCCGATAGAGCTGACATAAAAATGGGCCCAACTCACTGAATCCCCACGGTTATTTTCAACAATCAAAGGAGTGAATGCGGAGATGACAACAAATAGAGAGGAATGGAAGAGGAAGACATGTTGCGCCGACCCCAAATAAAAATGGGAAAAGGGTAGGGAGATGATGACGTCCTATGGGACAAAAGGTATTTTTTTCTACTCAAAAATGAATCACAACTTTTAAAGGTAATATAAAAACTTGTAATTATAAATAAATCGGACGTGCGTCCGTCTTGTTATTACATTAGGGAGGGCGATGTCTGGTGTAATGTAATTGTTTGTGGTCAGAGCGCCCGTCTGCCGCATAGGGTGCGGTGTCTATACGAGCGGGACGTGAGCCGATAAGCGCACGATTGAAACATATTCACAATGTAAATCAACCCGTTCGGTTAGAACAGAGCTGACGCACTCAATATTTGCTCGTATTGCTTTGTGATTAAGTTTGATATTACTCTGAACTACAGTTGTTGATTTAAATATTAACGGTATTATATCAACTGAATTGATTATCCAGCGTTTATTAAGTTTAGATTGTTTTAGTTAATAATGTCAAAACTTCTTGAAGTGTGAGAAAAACTGTCTTGCTTTATGATTGTGGTTTTGAGACAAGTGATTACTATAACGTTACTTAAAAAAAAAGAACAGTAACAAAAAATATGTACAGCATATTTATATAATCGTATGTGTTTATATAAAAGCTTTACCAAAGTAAACAACAATTTCTTAGAACACATGGGGGAGAATGAGAGAATGAGAGAGAGATGACGGCTTATAGGGGCGTATGAAAGAAGAAAATATACTAGGTCGACACCAAGTGAGTTGGAAATAAGGCATGAGAATGATGATGTAAGTAATCATCTTAAAGGTACACTATATTCTTTTCCCATTATGATTATTGTCCTTCACTAAGTAGGAGTACACAAAAATCGTTTGTTTGTTTTGTAATTTCGTCAGGGTGTGAATGATTTCTACTCTAATATGATTATTTGCGGTCCAAGCTTCAGCTATACTCATTGAGGTGGGGCTTCAATATTCGAGACTAAATGAAAAAATTAACGACTTGAATAATACTTCATTGTAACAATATCTCAGAATAGTATAGTATAATCAATTTTACAAATTTTAATATGATTATTTTAAGATTAATGTAAAATTTATAATAGTGTCATTGTACCTTTATTGGAAAAATACACTAACATGTGTTCACAACAAAAAGTTAAATGTATGCTTTTATTAATTAATGTATTCCCCTTGTTTCATTGAGCAATCTATAATTTAAAATACTGTTAGCCATGATTCATTCTTAATGGAAAACGTATCTACGATGGAATCAAATAGTTAACACTTAACTTACTTGAAACAAGAAAAATGTTCTTTTTTTCTGTTATTAATTTCTCGCTATAACTTGACACACGCACATTATTAGTAAATACTTATCGTATTACAGCGGCGAAAGAAAATAATATGATGTTATATTCGACCAAATGTTTCGTGCATTATTTCTTGATAAAATGATGTATCGGTTCTTCTGCGAATTATAATTAAATTAAAGGGACCCAATAAATAGATATCCTTTATCAAATAAAGGCACTCATTACTCAATTCTATTTACAAATAATACTTACTTTCAATGTTTCATTTGAAGTTTACTTTGTATTATTTGTTTTGATAATTTATTTACAAATTAGTCCAAATCAAATAGCTCTGACGAGAATAGAGAACTTTTTAGGGTTCTGTTTCTTTTCTTAAAAAAAAAAAACCCTATTGCTAATTCGACAAAGTCTATATTTTAAAAGGCTGTATATTTTGAACTATACTAGATAGTTGATTGAAAATATTAAGGACGCAACCTTATAAGTCTTTGACGAGTCTATAGACGTGTTTTATTAAGGCTAAAGTTATAACATATTTGTTTGCTATTTCAGAAAGTTGGTGATACGTATAAACTTTAAATGTCGTATGATATATTATTAAAACTGGCCAAGTTTAAGTAAGATTACGGAATTTGAATTAAATAATGTATATTTTTTTTTGTACATACATACATATTATTCGTTGAAACGAACTGTTGGTAAAGAGTCCAATCCACGTTCAATTATTTTTAATTAATTAATAAAATTATCTCACAGAAATTAGTTCTTAGTACTTTTTATTTGCTCTATCTAAAATGTATTTACAAAAATCAATTTAAATCTGATTTTCGAGATATTTCATAGTTTGACTTTGGGTCGTCAGTTTGTTGCTACTGCGTGTCCCTTGCTAGTACCCGCTATCTATTCTTTAACATAATTTTCTAATAACTACCGGCATCGAGTTTGAAATATATTATCAACCACCTACAGGCTTAGGTATATTAACGAATAGATAATTGACAATAAAGCCTAAACTTAACAATTCCAAAATCTCATCATCACTATTGAAAGTTTGAAGAAAAAAATCCTTCCATAACGTTTTTATTAATACCAACAATATTACAGCACAAAAGTGTCACTCACTGAACTGTCTCATCCTTACCTATTTATTTATAAATAAATAATCGCTTTCTCTTGTTTCAGACACTATAGCCTTACGGGACGTGCAACTAATAGCACCCTCTGCTGTTAAATTGGGCGACTCGGTGGTCCTCGGCTGCAAATGGACACTGGAAGGCAACGAGACACTATACAGCGTTAAATGGTACAGGGGGGGCCGGCAGGAATTCTTCAGTTATTTACCTAAGGAGTATCCTTTCACAAGGATCTTTGCACAACCTGGCATCGATGTCGATGTAAGTAGATATATCAAAAGCTATAATAACTTAGGTTTTCACAACACTACACAAATTTTGAATTTGTTGCCAATCCGATTCACTTATTTATGCGGTTTCACGGTTACCTATAGAAAATCCATAACGAGAATCGAACCAAAAATAGTGTCTTTTAAGGGCCTTACACAAAGGAAAACTAAAATCTGAGCTTTAATTCTGAATGATGAAACACGCCGTTAGCTTGTTGGTGGTCGATATTAAACATGCAATAGAACAAACATTACCAAATGCTTTTTCATTTAGCGATGATGGTCCTGTAGTTATATGGTCGACTACTGCGTTAAATCGATTTAGGTTCGAATTTACCTATCTTATTTCATAACTTGAACTTTCGTTGATGGAAAATATTGCAATGAAATCATGTCATGGTGGTATGGCTTTTTCTAATGCCCGCCTGTTAACCTAGTACCCTCAAGTATCAAAATCTATCGTCAACCCTTGTGAGCCAGTTCGTCTAGCTTTAGCGTGTTTACCGAAAACACATCGATATTTATTATCAGGTCAAAACGCTGAGGCTACTTGTATTGTGAAAAATCCTCATAAAAATTTACTGGTAAAGTTCGAACTTATGTTGCTCAATTCAGTGTCCGGACGCATTACCACTGAATGATTCAACGTATGCCCACTTCAAAGTTAAAAATGAATTAAATTATACGCGGTCTAGTGAAACAAAGAAACAAATTAAGTTGTACATTTAAGACAAAAGAAAAAAAACTAATTATATCGTTAAAAATAAATTCACAAAGCAACGCGATTCAATTAGGTTGTTATTATAACAGATTTTCATATTACCTAATTGTATTTACTGAGATTAAATTGGTATTTTAATTAAAATACAAGTTCGTTTCATTCTAAAACTAAATTATAAATTTAGTTTGGTCCTCTGGTGCGTTTTTAATTTAGTTCTCAAGTTTTAAATAGTTGAGTGCGAAGAAATATTCTCAACTTGTTGTTTATTAAAAACGTAGGCCCTATTATTAGATTTTTATATTTTCTGTCCGAAGATTTAACGGCTAAAGTGGAGATAGGTCGATTCCCGGTTAGGCCGGGTATCCATCCGGCCTTTAAGTTGCCAGCTAATCGGTTACCCCGACATCGTAAAATGCATCTCGCGTGTGTGCTTTCGTCCGTTCGGCGACCATTAAAAATTAGTACGTCGATTAGAGAGACCGCGATACGATATTTATGTCTACTGTTTTCTTAAACCCCTCAACGGTGCTATGTATCCAGAGCAGATGTTTTTAGGAGAAACAAGATAACATACGTAGATTTTTTTTTTATACATTCATATCTATTGAGTAAAAGAAATTTATTTTAACATTATAAACGGACACACCAATTTTATTTATTAGTATAGATTAGTTTTTTAAATGGGATTTACGAGTGATTAAATTTATCAATTTCATTATT
Source organism: Samia ricini (assembly GCA_014132275.2). Classification (NCBI taxonomy): domain Eukaryota; kingdom Metazoa; phylum Arthropoda; class Insecta; order Lepidoptera; family Saturniidae; genus Samia; species Samia ricini. Next base: position 3,212,798 of record AP028170.1, read on the forward strand.
TGAGTAACTTGCTCGAAGTAAAAATGTATTCGCAATAAAATTTGTTTTGGAAAATGGCATATTAAACAAAAATCAGTTTCTGGTATTAGGTCTAGGGTATCTACTGCAGTATTTACAGTACAGACATATTGCAGTATATACGAGTATGTGACATTTTGTTCGATATAACCCACATTTCTGTGCTTCCGCTAACATTATTAAGACTATGATTTGTATAGTTTTTTTTATATGACAAAAAAATGATATATGTATATTATATTTATGAAAAAAAAGAACCAGATCGAGTTTCTTGCCGGCTCTTCTCGACTGGGTTGTTTTCCGAACCGGTGGTAGTGTTTTAGACGTGCATAAGCGCCTTCTTAGAGCCTAAATTGAATAAATAAATTTTAATTTTTTTTTGATGACATTCTGCCATTATGTAGGTAGTGCCATGATCCTGTTGCGGTAGAAATTTTCGGACTTCTGATAAAAAAAACACGACAAGTAATTTTGGCAGTTCTCTCTTGATTATAACCTGTCACTAGCTAAAGATTCTGAAGAGAACGAAATAGATGGAAATCTGAATTTCCAAAACAGGGCTAAATGGCGGTTGCATTAACAAAAGCCAAACTCTCTTATTTTTTGTTGAGTGGTTAAAGATGTGTGTGGTTTAGCGTTATCGTAATGAAAGAGCACACCATTTCTATTGAGAAATTCCGGGCACTTTCTCCTAACTTCTTGGTTTAATGTTATTAGTTGTGGGTAGTAGAGATCCGAATCAATGGTTCTGCCCGGCGGTATAAGCTCATAATGAACAATTTACGTTAGTTGGACTTTACCCTAAGAACAAAAAGTAGCAGCAGAATTATAATAAACTAGCAGGTGCCTATGATTTTGTCTACTTGTCTCGATTAAGTATAGGACGTGTTGAGTAAGGCTGGCCCTGTGTTATGGTGATTAAATAAATACTCCGGTTTCCCAATTAAATATTTATTACTGTTTACTGATAGGGCACAGCGCTTACTGACTCGAATCTCACTGGTTATACGTTATATAGGCGAGACGATGCATGGCGCTTACGCCCCCTACATCATCCCCCTTCTTATAAAAAAATGAATGCAATTTAATTACAAATGTAAATTCATTTCAAAACTAGTAAAATTGTAGAAATATATTAAAAAAATGGAAGATTTCGAATCAGCAAGATGTATCCTATGAAATACAAACAAATTACAAATGAGTTGTAAAAATGTAAATACAAAAACAATATCACATAAAATGTAAAAAACATGTTTAAAAAAGAAATAGAAAAGTAATGTAACTACAAAAATGTTAATAAAATGTAAAAATTATACATTAAAAATACACAAAGAAAAATAATAATAATCCAATAAACGTAAAAACATGTCAAAGTACGAAAATAATTGAAAAATAAAATTAGTAATTTTACAATAAAATGAGCTTAGCTAACGATAATGCTGATTATGACGAGAGAAAAAAACATTAATATCATTAACAAAAAAATCAAAATATTACGAATAAAATATCTAAACATAATATCTTACAAAAAAATTATATGAATAAATAAATTCAAATACAAGCATTAAAATCACAAATAAAGAAAAGAATGTCAAGCGATGATAACTTGTGGCGGTTTCGTAACCGTTGCACTTATAGGTTCCGATTGCACATTCCGAATTGTAACGCGAGTAATTTGTTTCATTATCCATTTCTTAATATTCTCTTTACAGCGATTTATTCCAATGTATAATATTATGAGGCACAATAAACTAAGTACCAGAACAGCGACTAGGCCAAATTTGTTCACCTTCGCATCCACGGCTGCTGTGTTCGCATGGACTTGAGCTATCACAACATGCTCGTTAGACTCTTTATTATTGTAATTGCCCATAGTTATATTTATAAGTCAACACAAAAAATACTTCTGAATTACGATGCTGCTAATACATAAATGCCAAAAAAAACTTTTTGCAACAATTACGCCCCTACAGACGTTTTAATTTTGTTATGTTTTTCATAACTTATCAGTTACGAACGACACGAGCTTCTCGTGTACCAAATTTAATGTAAATCGATCAAGCGATTTTGAGTTTTTTTTTGTAATTTTTAAAACTGATATTTGTTACTTTCTTACCTTCTACACGGATACAATGTTTTATAAAAAATCGGATAACCCGTTTTTGAGGTAGAGGTACACAGAGCTTATCTTAATTTCGTTAAAAATGATAGGAATGGATCTGCGCATGGTTTCCATCCCGCACAAAAATGCTTACCCATCGCTCGGAAAGCTAAACAAACACGAGTTTTATAAAAATAATCCATACCTCATCTTCCCATATCCTACCTCATACCGCAAAATGTACTGAGTATACGGGGTTCCTCCAGCGCTCTTTTTACGTGACACAGTTACTTTTACAGTTACGGCTTTTAGCCACTCGTGACACCTTAACGATACCAAGGATCGTTTTAATAACCCCGGTCTTTATTAATTCAATCGAAATAGGTTTTGAAAATTTTACGAAAGATTTCGTGCCCATTCGCGGTACGATTTTCTTTAACGGTCCACAGTAAACAGGTTTTATTGATCGTTAACTCACTTTTCATGTTTTATTACCCAACCATTGTTAAGATGATTCTCTTTATGATCGTCACTAAAAATCTTGGCGTTTTCATATAAATAAAATTCCCGTATACTTTGTTAGACATATATGTATGTACGTATGTATATATAATACATTTCATTATAACTCCAGGTTTTTTTTATGTCGAAGGCACTTAGAATTATTCTTTCGAGTATTTTTATCGTTTGGCATTAGTTAGTTTGTTACCATGTGATGTTACATATTTATGGGGATAATATAGTACCTATGTTTATTATATTTTAATCCTTATTAATATTTCGACTACCCATAAAAATAAAACAATAGAAAAACAATGGAAAGATGACGTAAACGCCAGGTTAGTGCTTAAGAGGTTATTAAGGAAAGTTTCGCGGCGACGCTCGATGTAAGATTTCAGCTGTTTTTTTTTTTTTTTTTTTTTTTTCGAACCTAGCTAATGCTGTTGACCGGAAGGGCCTTTACAGCTTCACCGAACTTTGGGGGCGAGTGCTGAAGGCACTCAGCCGCAAAAAGGTGACTAGCTCAAGGGTTACCAAAGTGGTACGAACCTCGGCTTGGCCGTCACCTGAGTTATTCAAAACTCACTCGCAAGTTGTGTCCTAGCTATCCCTACATTTTTTATATTAATATATAAAAAAAAAAAAAAGGTTCCTTACAGGACCTATGTACCTTGCATGTTATGCATGAGTGTGTATGGAGTGTTGTGCGTGTAATTGCTCAATGCATGGGCAGTGTTACTGTATCGCGCTGGCGGCGACGTCAAGAGCCCCCCAGTTGGGGAACGAGACACGTCTTGGGTCGCCGCCTGAGGGGGACCCGGAGTGTGTGCGGGAGCAAAGTTAGCCGCCTGTCCCCGGCGGCGGGAACGGCGGTTACGCGGGCGTGGACGCTGGCACGCATACTGAATCGGTTGAAAGGAAAGATCCTATTTTCGCACGTGATTTCATCATCGGGATCGGTGAGAACGTTACGCGGTCTCCGAAACGGTTTCGGAGCTAGCGGGTCGGAGGAATTTCAGCTGTTCATTCGGGTCGTGCTATTATTATTATTCTGGGAGGGGCTATGTAGGCTAGAAAAGACCTATATCACTGCGACTTAAGAAGATCTATTGTCGACCACATTATTAAAGCTCACTGCCTAGACCTACTGTCTGGATATACTGTAGGATCTTTTTGGCAGAGAGCGCCTGTACCTCCTCCAGGAGCAAAACATGCTTACCCAGAATTCGGTTGCGTATGGGCATTAGTGGATCAGATTCACTCAAGATATGTTTTGGGGGTTCGTCTGTAATTTCACAGAACCTAGAATCTTTTGTGCTCTGGACACCAATGTTGTTTATCAACAGGGTCCAGTCAGTGCTCTTTCTAATACTCTGAGTAGATTCCTACTGAGCATCAAGGCTTCTTCAGCTTTGCACTGAATAAATGGCCTGGTAAGCTGTTTGGAATGATTTTGTCCTGGCAATTTCTTCCAGAATTCTATAGCTTTAGAGGTGTATTGACCCCTTACGGTCAATCGAAATAGGGGTCACGCTAACCTAAACTTATCATTTTAGAAAAAAATGAGAAGATTTTTTTTGAATTTGAATGAAGAATTTTATTATCTCTAAGAGTTTCATTTTTATGGTTTAATGAACTCAATTATGCTAGTAGTTGTGGACCAAAGTATTTCATAAATTTTAAGGTTCTGATAAGTTGCAAGTAACATACCATTGATAATTTACCTACACAAAAATATAATTCTACTCAAGAGAAAATAAGATATGTATATAAAATATCTGTATATTTTTCTTTATGATGAATATTATATTATTTTTTTTTCTACAGATATAAAATAAATTAGTGTCGGTTACATAAAATAAATATTAAATTATTCGAATATCCTTTAAATTAAAAGCGATATATAACCTATCAATAATTAAAATTGCAAATAAATAAATAAAAAAGGAACAAAATATTGACAGTACTGTTTATTTTCTTATCCTGGTGATTATTTCACGACCACTCAGTTGTCTGTTTTATAATGTTTTAATTTGATATAATTAGAGACGAATACAAGTTACGGAGAATAATTTGTGATGAAATATCAATCCTTGCAATGGTATACTCGTATTGAACTTCGTAATTTTATTAGTTTTCCATAAGATATTTTTAATAATCTGAGAGCCTTAATAAAAAAAAACCTTATTTCTTAGTCCTCTACGTGCGCCATAATTAGTGGTGAACCCATGAAAATATAATGTTTACCTTACATTCGTTGTTCGAAGCCGCAACCGATTTTTCAGGCCAATGAGTTCCCGTATTAAATTTAACCAAGTTCGCCTGATAGTTTGAAACTTTAGTCTTCTTATTAGGGAAAGTTATCTTGGCAAGCAAATGTACGGCGCTGGGTGGGTCGGTCCGAGCCGGCCGCAATGTTGTTATGTAAAGTGGAAATTCAAACTCGAAGGGTAATTTCAGTAAACAAGTGCGTCTTTTACATGATAGCCAGTTGTTTAACGATTATCTTGTTTAACTTTTGTTTATTTAGAGTTGCGGTACCCGGTCTTATATAAATTGTGACCAAAAGCGTCAATTACTTCTCTTAGACTCAATTCAGTTTCAATTACATGACGAGTAATTTGATATACAAAAGACAACAAAGAAACTACGAGAGCATGATCGATGGGTATACTCGCGTTTGTTTGCGTTCGTATTTGAGTGTGATCCTTACACGTTATAGAGGGCACTATATAATGCGCTTCGATAGTTACTAAGTTGATTTACATGATTTTGTATGTCTTAGATGTATCTTTTGATCTGGTTTTAGTTCACATTTTGTTTAGTAAAAGTTACAATAATAATTATGTATCCGGTCGAACAAAAAAATGACGACGAATCACTGATTGACAGAACCATCGAATATTCCGGAAATATTCTTTTTCTACATCTCCGTGTGATGCCAGCTAAGAATAGTACAACTCCTTAACTTCCCGTGGGTGTTGTAAAAAGCGACTAAGGGATAAACAAGGGAATGGGCAGCAGCATACTCTGAGTACCACAAACACCTACTGCGATCGCTGTAACCGCCTGCCAGGCGTGGCGATTATGGCATTTTCTCCCTTATGGGGAGACCTATATCCGGTAGGTCGTCTTTAGGTTGAATCAATCAATCACCCTTTATTTAAACATGGTTTTTACACTCAGTGTGCGTCATCTCTATCAGAACATAACCAAGTATTTAAAACACAGTTAAGCACAAAATAATAAAGTATAAAAAATGGCGAGATCAAACCTTAATACTCATTATCATAAAGTTGAAAACCATACTTGCCAAGACAGACGTAAGTTTCGCTAGTACAACATTAGACTATAATACCTATATCTAAATAGCTTAGCCCAAAGACAAGAACTAAAGTACTCCTAGGCAAAAAGATACAGGCAACTTCAACTTTTACAAAAATATCGCAATTGGAAGTATGTATCTTTTTTAATAATTAAGCAAATTTATTTTAATATGTCTATTACCCATAATAATGAATCAATAGGTAAACAATGGAATGTTGGCGTAAACGCCAGGTTAGTGCTCAAAGGATTAAAGCTATAATAGAGTTGATATCTGTGGAGAATAAAAATTGTAAAATAATATATTTGACCGGTGCAGAAGTCTCATCAAGCGGTTTGTTTCAATTTGTGTTATCAAATTTTATTGCCAAATAAATATTCATACGATGCGTAATCTTAACATTCCCGAAGCGGCTCTAAAGTCTAAGCGAACTTAAACTGTATAAAAACTTTAAGCCCACTAACTGCTCGTTGGGTAATCCAGGACTAGGTCGGGCCCTCTGCAAATATTTGTCTTACTAAGGACCCCTTTATGGCCCGTTCGACCCTACATGTGTGGATTATGATAGGTACAAGCGGCAATTTGCATTATACGGCTCGACATTAAGATTATTCTTGTAGGCATAATATGGTTTTATACTTTTATTACGTGCTTTTACACGTTCTATTATTTTAAAGGTGTCACTCGCATATAAAACTGTTTTCTTTTCTAATAGCATTTAGGAAACATATTTTTTTTACACTGTAGAAGTCCAGCACTTTGACCACAATCACCACTTGATATTAAGTGACGATGTGACCCAAGATGGTAGACATATTTAGCCTACGGGGACCGACTCTCAAGTGTTGCTATTGGAACACAACATTTTTGTGTCAGAAATTTTAACTTGAGCGTGGCAGTTAGTCAGGCACTAGAAAATGCCTTGCTTATGGTTTCCTCATGATGTTTTCTTTTACTAAAAGCTCGAGTTCATTATAGAATGGAGAAAGAGGATTCGAACTTACGTTTATCATTGTACGAACTACCACATTGTCATTATCGTTTTGAAATTGCATTAGAGTGCTTTGAAAATAGTTTTCGTTTAATTGACGACGCCGATGATGATGTAATTCTGTTGTTGCGGCTGAGTACCTTCAGCACTCACCCCCAAAGTAACGGTGAAGCTGTAAAGGCCCTTCCGGTCAACAGCATTAGCTAGGTTAGAAAAAAAAAATGTAATTCTGAAGTTTCTAATCAGATTCGCAGAAGATATCTTCATATAACAATATAATTGCTACATCTTCCAATACATTCCACCCGAGGCTAGTTGAGGCAGTGACCTTTTCACCTTCTCCGGTGCCGTCAGGCAGCTGGAAGTGACTCGATTTCGTTTCTCCTTTTTGTATTCTGATAATAAAAAAATAATAATGATTTGACTAATTTGATTCTAATGTTCTATTTCTATTTGCGATTGGACCGATTTCAATGAATGTGCTCATACGAGTATACTTCAAAACAAAAACATACATCACTTTTTATAACGCTAAATAGCTCCGATGATTTACAATAGTCCTTTATCTCCACAAAGGAGGCGAATTGAAACAATCCAGTTTATGAGTTGTAAAATTTATTGTTCGCACGCACACATACTTAACTTTAAAATTACCGATGTTAACGCATTGATGGGGAGCGGGACGCAGACGGGATTCAAGGACATTCGTAACCTCGAACACCCGCCCCCGTACCTGCACCCCGTTGCCCACGCGCCGATCAGCTAGTCCGTGCAATCATTCATTCATTATCATCGCTTGGAAGGTCTCACGCCTTAATAAGTAATTAACGCCAATAAGTAATTAAAACTATTGATTCTAAACCGCATCTTTACTTCGTAGAGGAGCTATCGAAGCACATCACCTAACAACCGATTTGAATTATTTTTTCAGATTAATATACAAGTGAATTCGATGAAGGCTAGATATAATTAAACTTTTTCATACGACTTAAATAGTACTCATAAAAGTAGATCACGTGAACGAGGACGCTTTATTTGCTATCCTGCAATAAAGCCTTCTAGTATGACGATGTGACAGACGACTGCGGTAAACTAAAACTTTTACACTTAAAAATATATATGCAGTAGTTAATTTCAAATTCAATTCACATTCTAGGATGTGTCTCGTAGCTAACTTTACTGCTGTAAGCTTATATGAATAGTTAATGATTTAGTTAATTCTTGGTGAGTTTAAAAAAAACATGATTGCATGTAGGCTGCTTAGTTCCTAAAGAAATGCGTAATGATATGTAACCTATGTCTTTCCTCTGGTTCACTTCTGTATTAATCTGAAAATCGATTCAGCACTATTCCAGGGATCGTTCACTAGTATGTAAAAAAAATCACATTTTTATTGTTTTTGGAAGAATTAGTTTGACTAAGCAGTATTATCTGAATAATCGATAATTCAGTGTTTTCCCACTATTATGGGGCTGCGATAATATTTTTTAAGTTTATCGAATTATTCACAACGTTTAATAAGCCGATAGAATTTTTTATCGTAATATCGTAATTTATCGAATCGATGCGCTAAAATGAAAATAAATATTGAAAGGAATCTTGCTGAAGAGGAAGACCTGAGAATTAAATAAAACGATATCATTTTGTCAGAACGTTCCCACTTAAGAAGATACAGCGTAAAATCAGAAATGACCGGCTTTATTACTGTTATCGTGTACAGAAGATAATAAATTTAAAATATATAAGCACGGCATTATAAAACCGGTTATTGTTTCCTTTTCGTTTCTTTTTGAAACGATTTTTTAACAGCTTCATCGGTGGTTCGATTTTATTAGATTTTTATTGTTATCAACAATATTTTTCTTAGTAAGTTAGAATAGTAAAAAGTATCAATTTAAAGAAAACTGCGGCTCAAGATGGTAGTAAATATGCTAAGCCTAGAGGTACTTCTGGCCCTCGAGTGATGGTGTTGAAACACATTTCCATAAATAGATAAACACCACATATTCTCAATCTTGAAAGTTCCTAGTCACTAGATAGTTCCTCCTCCTCCTTCTTAGCTAATGGCAATTTGTGTTCAAACAATTAGTGCCAATGTCATGTAGGTAAGATGTATTTTCAATCTTGTAGCAGCGTTACTAAGCTCCAGCAAAACTGTGGCTCATCTTGCTAGAACTTTACATGAAGCTTTGTGCGGCACCTCAGAATAAATGCTACGCGTTATTTTCCATAATAAACTTGACTTGTATACAATAACCAATCTATATCACACAAAATGCCACCAAAATTACATGATATGGAGTAAAATACACAAATTTAATTAATTAAAGAAAACAACCGCTACATGACAGACTGAGATCCCGCCAAAAACTCCACACTAGATAGTTAGAAGATGTAAATAAACTATGAATACATTGCGATGTTTTTATCATAAAAAAAGGGTTATTGGATAGATGGTTTAAGTTTGTTGTTTATTTACTTGTGTGCTTCTTTTTCTAGGTTCAGTAAAGAGTATCCACAGATCTTTAGGTTTTGGTATTTACAGAGATATACAACAAGTCGTCGATATTCACACATAAATGATATGTACCTATCGATATCGCGTAACCCCAACACTAGTTGTTGCGCGGAATTGTATTCGATACACGTTGACGACAAAACCTAATATTAGCACGTAACGGAACCGTTTTAATGTGAATCCCCCTCTTGTAGTGATTATGTTAACAATCGTTATCTTTATACATCCCTTAACAGGCCGCATGTGATGTTATTATAACATTCAAGAGCTCCCAATGTTAACGTTATGCCACAGTTTAACGTTAATGTTACGATTACGTGTAAGACTCCAGGTGCGAATTGATATTATTTATTCGGGTAAGTTTGTTCTGTCGTCTTATATGAGCAGTTGAGTGGTGATACTAATATCATTATGTATAATATCTATGTATAAATGCCCAAAGAATGTTGAAGACATTTTTTCCTTTTAATGTTTATTTTTCTTGTTTATGTGGGATTTGGTGAGGATTACGTAAGCAGTTATTTTAAACAATTTCTTCACCAAGGGCAAAACAATAAAGCAAGCTAAAATCTTACCCCAAATCAATGTTAACGTAAGTTTTGGTGTAATTATAACAAAATTCGCTTGTTTTGCCGATGCGACGTCACGTCGTGCGTTTATAATGTGTTTGACGCTAATCATAAAAATAAAGTTGCAACCACTTTTATAATATTTCACAGAAACAATACAGTAAATTTACAGAGAAGCCATTTTTAATGAAGAGGAAGTATAAAGCAATGTTGTTATACTAATATATGTTTCAATGGTTACAAAAAATACAAAATTCTTTATTATGTTTCAAATTTTACACACAGATATATGTCTATTGATCCCCGCACTAGGAATTAATTCCTGTATCGCGGGAGATCATTCAAATTCCACGTTATGGTAATTGATTACGCTGTGGTTTGTGTCGTAATTGTGTCAAAGTACGTTCGTAAACATTATGTGTTTCTAAGAACAGAAAAATAGAAGATAGTACAGTACAGTGCTCAAAATTGCACCACTCTGCTTCGTTTGGCTTGGAGTCTTAGAAGTGTGTTCTTTGACCACTCATTTGAGAATTATCAGAGAACTAATAAACAAATATTCATACTTTTAATATTATTGAATCGCTGTAAGATAAGGCGTTATATAATTATTTAGTTGAGGCCATTTAATTATGTATTAACACATATAAGTAGTAAATTGATTTATAGTAATGTTTACCCGCTGAAATTCGATAACAGATCCAATTGTAAATTGAAAAAAAAAAATAGGCAGCCATGTAGACCGCCGACGGAAGTGAAAACACGAAACTTTTTTTTTGCCTATCTATATTTAAATCATTCTTTAACGTAACCCTAACCCATTGAAACTAAGTGATGCATTATTATTATAATACGCACATATTATGTGTCCGGACGGGAAGGGAATGAAGCTATTGTAAGGGCCTTAATTGGTTCAGAACTGTTTACTACACCTGACTACCGGTGTTAAGCCAGATTAACTTATGCATACATACGCCTATTTACAGGTTGTTGCTTTTATAGACTATAATTAACAGATGGGTTACTTCACACATATGTAAATTATCTAGACTAATATAATATGAAGAGGTAAAAAAATTGTTGTTTTTTGTATAGATAAACTCAAAAACTAAATAAAAATTTCTTTTACCTGTAGAAAGCTGTCACAGAGTAAAAAGACAGAGTTCTATAAACCCGTACGAAGCGAGGGTCGTTCGCTAGTAATTAAATAATTTTGTATATGAAACAAGGATTTTTTTTAAATATTTTCAGCAGTTTTTACTTGCTGAAATATGTTTTTTTGACTGAAAATAAAATATCGCATGTAAGAAAGATAGAAAAGTATAAAACAGTTCACGGTGTGTTTTTTTTTTGTATGTACATATTACTTGCCATCTTTAGCGGTATTAAAAAAAATACGATCATGGGGCGAACATTTGTTGTCTTAATAAATTAATAATCAACTTAAATTGTCAGCATTATCTAAATAATGCTGTATATCTATTAACTACTTATATGTCAAGTTTCAACTTAAGCCTTAATAATGTTATTAATAACACTTAATGCTTATTTTGGTTATGTGCATGACAATGATTGCTATTTAGTTTTTTTTAGTTTAACATACATTTAAAAGAGATTTATGTGTAAATGTAAAATATGCCGGTCTACGGCAATTCGCGTTCGTCACAAGACGGGAGCCTTACCGTGCCAAATTACCCCGCAATGGGTATACTACACCATTGTACGGTTTTATTTTATTTATTTGCGGGCACATAGAAAGGGAAACGCGAAAACAAGCTCGTTTGAATGCGTGATTGTGACACTCAATGTCTCTACACTATTTCTGTGTTCATTCTCCTTACATAATATCCAAATGTAATGCCCATCGTTCTGTATATATTTTTCATACAACTCAAAAACAATTGGATTAATTTTTTATTATTATTATATTTTATTCTCACACGTGTATTGTCGATTCAGATTTAAGCATAGGTTTAGTACTAGCTGTGTGCCCGCGGCTGTGCCCACGTTTCATATATTATTCACTGCGTTTTATTTTTATTTTTTACGGAACCCTATTTATTATCCTAAAACTTTTTTAGTACTAAGACTAAATAAAAATATTTCTCATAAACTCAAGCACTTGCCCGCAAAAATTGTGCATTTTATTTTTCAACTTTTTTACGCGGAACCCTAATTATTTTCGAAAATTAAATGTACCCTAAGATTCGCAGAGTAACTTCAGCTATCTACCAAAAAAAGTGCTCTCAAAATCCGTTCAGCCGTTCCGTAGATTACCCGGACCAAAGAGACAGACAGAATTTTTTTTAAATAAAAATGTTTTTTAGTATAGGTATCGTATATACACTCATATATATTTAGTAAAAATACACTTCAATTCTATTTATTAGTTTAGTTTATATAGGTAGTTAATTTTTCGTTTGGTTTATTCGTGTCAACTTAAATGGTTTGGGCACGTGGACAGGATGGATGAAAGATCGACGAAACAAATTTACAAAGCGAGGGTGACTGGGCAACCCGAAGAGAGTCGTCCTGGGCGAACGTATCACGACCAGACCGTAGACAACTAAAGCTTTCTTTCTTTCCTGGTCAGAAGTACCTATAACCACAGAGCGTGTATGATAGCGCTCATAAAAGTAGAATAAGCGAAAGACACGTGTCTGTGGATCGTAGCAAGTGAAAGTATGTAAACTCTGCCTACCCTTATGTGAGAAAAACGTTCTGGTTTTTTACGTATGTGCATAGTCGTAAAAGAAAAAACATTTTCAACAACGGTCTTATTTAACTTCCAATCGGTAGTGGTCGAAGAAAAAATTATTATATTGACTAAATTCAGGTGCATCGCGTTCCGGAATCAGAAAGTGTATATAACAGAATAAATATATATAAACATATAATAAAACTGTTGTAAAACTCGATACAATAATAAAAATAAACTGCACAAGTTTAGCACGTTATTGAAGATTGAATAAACAACCTACGGGCTGTGTTTCTATAAGATTCTAGAGAAAATGATTGGAGGAAAATAAAAATGAAAAAGAAGCGATTTCAGGCTATTAGATACAATGGGATATTCGCTTCCGATATGGATTATACTATAAGTTATAGCGTGGGACTGTATCGATAATTCGATTATCGGTGACATTAACATTTCACTATTCAATTATGTAAATCAAACTGCATTATTAATTATATTACATTTGGGAACGTAGAGCATGTGTAAAATGGAAGAGATGTGTAAATTATGATGACATTTTGAGATGTTAAATGACTCAGATAATTTATTTCTTTTAGTCTTTAAAATATTCCTATAATGTATTATAATTTCCTTTGCAATAAAGAAATGTTAACTAAATAAATATTATAAAAATGCAATTATGTAAGTAGGCATAAAGATTTTTTAAAATTAAAGACATTTAATTTAATTTTGCGGTTTTCGAACTGACGCTATATATTAATAGCTTAGTCTTACATACTTAGTTTGGACTTTTTTACTGCTTAGTTAATAAAATCAGATTTTTACATAACTTGAAGATATGTGCAAGGTTATTCAAAGGATATACTGTGTGGTGGAATAAGGTTTTCCAAAGTTATCCTTCGAAATATTAGCCTATTTAAAATCTCTTTTATAGTTGGTAATAAATGCCACAGGCTGCTGTTATTATTCGACATTAATAAATGCATATGTGTTTGCTTCTACATAACAGAAAACAAAAGCATTTAATGGCGATCTCCAAAATGGTATACGTTGGTGGGTTCTGCTTAATTTTGTCCATCGAATTATTTTTCTGGGGCTTTTCATATTATCCTGTATCTATATAATTAATGGGGTCCGCATATTAAAACTTTGGCAGGAAGGCTTAGTTCCGCTGCTTTTGCGGTTCGAAAAATTCGCCAGTTGACGGATATTGCTACTGCTAGGTTAGTCTACTTTGCTTACTTTCACAGCTTAATGTCTTACGGTATTTTGCTGTGGGGTACAGCAGCAGAGGTAGACACCATTTTTACGTTACAAAAGAGAGCTGTTCGAGCAATAAACAATATGGGACCTCGCGAATCTCTAAAGAACAAGTTTCAAGAATATGATATCTTAACTTTGCCCTACTAATACATCTTCGATATCTTAATGCATATTCGTAAAAATTTAGACAAGCTAGATCTAGTGAATGATCGTCATAATTGTAATATTATAAGTAAAGACAAGTTGGCCGTCCCACGCTTTAGGTTAAGTAAGTGTAATAAAAGCTTTATAGGTAATAGTATTCGGTTTTACAATAAGATCCCAAGTAACATTACCGATTTACCTGACAATAGGTTCAAGTATTATGTAATGCAAGTTTTAATCTCAAAAGGTTATTACAGGGTGGATCATTACGTGAACGATAGTGATGTCTGGAATTAACCCACATCTCTGTTCTTCCGCTAACATTATTAAGACTATGATTTGTATAGTTTTTTTTTTATATGACAAAAAAAAAGATATATATTATATTTATAAAAAAAAAAGAACCAGATCGAGTTCTTGCCGGCTCTTCTCGGCTGGATTGTTTTCCGAACCGGTGGTAGTGTTTTAGACGTTCATAAGCGCCTTCTTAGGGCATAAATTGAATAAATAAATTTTGATTTTGATTTTGACTGAAATGAAGATAGGTATTGCAACATAGTATATATAGTTATAACAATTTAATCGTTATTCAATTTTTTTAAGGTATTCCTCATGCGAGCTATCTGAATACGTTGTATCATAATCAAAAACCGTAAAATACCATCCACAAGCGTATTGAATAATAAATTTACAATTTTCTCTTAAAGCCGGGAGTAGACCGCTATAAAAATTATTATCAATGTATACATTTTATCTTTGCCGATATTCCGTTGGCAAAACGCTAAATGATTATTTATAAAATATATAATCTAACAGAGCGACGTTATAAAGAAATATCTCTCCTACAAAGAATAAAGGGGGAACACAATATAGTGTGAAATTAAAATGAGTTTCAGCCGTGGCCAGTAAACAAGGAGGTGGCGACCGAACCACTGACAATTTCATTATCGCTCCGTGTTCAAACAACGAATCGAGCAACCTTTGAATAATTTAAACTTCCATTGAAAGAATGTTTTATACTTTATAACTATAATCTCTTTTATAGAAACTTGACTGAGATTTAATGAAACTTTATTATGAATAGTGTTGTATTAAACTGGTTTATATCAGTGGTTAAAATTATGTACTAACTTGATTAGTTTGTAATCTTGAAGTTTCTTTTTCCAATACATTAGAATAGATTTGTACAAAATGCTGAAAAATATATTATCAATGTTTGCTATTAAGGAGGTAGATGTGTGTGTGTGAGTGTACGCAATTATTTCGCTCAGCAACGGCTTGATCGATTTTGATGAATATTTCTTATGTATATTATTTATGGAGAATCTAGGATTTTTTTTCTTTTTCACTGTATAGGCTCATTGGTTTGATCACTATCTCATCTCATGTAAAATGTCGGTTTGCCCAGGATCGTAAACCCTTAGCCAAGAGGTACTAGCTCTCAAGCGATGCTACCGAAATATCTATTGGTATTTGGCGATAGGTTTTCAAACTTGATGGTGGCATTACTAAAAAATGTTTTCCTTCACCGAAAGCTCAGGCTGATTTTAAAATTAGATAGCTGGGCTCAAACCCGCTTTCATTAACGTGAAATCTAACCACAGTACCAACTCCGGCATCGTCGCTATTAACGGTTTGCATGTTTGTTCCTTAAAAAACTATACCAAAAGATTGGATTCAGAAGATATTCAGGTACATTTTATCTTCGAAATTAACCTATGTCAGTATTTAAATCTCAGTTTTGAAGGGAGTAAACTGTGACATTGACAGCGTTTATAAAACAATTTCTAAAAATATGAACAATCCAGTCCCATACATCGAGAGCCCCTGGGGATGATTGAACAAATTGATATTAACAGAATATCGTCGTTCACGGCAACCGACGTCACCCGCCTCTATTTTCCAATGTTGGATCAATAAGAGAAAATGGGACACAGGATATTGCTGGACATTGAAATTGAGAGAAAAAAAAAAACGTGTTCTAATTACAGACTGTCGCTTCATGAAAGAGACGCGGGAAGTGATGCGGTGCGGTGCGGGGTGAGGGATGAGGAGTTAAGGGGGGGGGGGGGGGTGATGGTCGTAGTCGTGCGGTCGTTTATTGAACAACGAAGTTGTTTTACACCACACCATACTGATAGCAAGCTCTCATCGATTCTTATTGATAAAAAAAATAAAATTTATTGTACAAACTCAAGTTACATTTTATAATTTCAACCAACAGTAGCTGTTCCATTTTATTGACAGCCACATATTTCAGATACGCTTAATATAGTTAATATTAAAATATGACTCGAGTCTCAAGTTTAAGGCTAATTGAAACAGACATAGTAAACAGAAAACGTTGTCTTTTATATGTAATACATAGGGAAAATTTATAGTTATTGTATTAATATTATATATTAAGAGGACATGCGGTTGGAAAAATAGGTATTTCAGAAATCTATTGCTATCGCATTGCGCTCCAAGAAAGAATTATAAAAACACTAACTGCAACTGCAGCTCGGGTTGATTTTACCGTATGCAAAATAGACGAAAACATTAATTTGTAGTACCCTGTTTCCTCCTCCAAAACTCAACCGATATTTAATTTTTTAGAATATTAAAGACTTTGGCTATACCTGTACGTTTTGATTTTTTTAATTTTATTCATCAAATTTGTTTGACGAACGTCTGAAAATAACAGTAAAATCTAGCATTTTTTTAATTTTCAAAGGCTCCTAGTTTCTATAATAATTAATTTATCGAAAAAATCAAAACGTACAGGCATGGCGGTGGTGGATATTTATTATTTGGTATAAAAAATATTTACCATAATGCTATTATCCAGGGAGGAAACAGGGTGCTACGTTTGTATGGAATAAGTGCCGCTAGGATATCCTCTTAAGACGCTACTACGATCTTAAGGCTAAATTATGGGCACAAGCAAATTATATTTATAATAAAGGATATATAATAATGCTTCGAGTGCCGGTTAGTGCTTTTTCCACATTCATCGGACGAGTACATTTATACATTCTGGCAGTTATAGGTATATCCATGATACCTTTATAGTCGATCCTTATATAGAAACTTGTATAGTTAGAAAGCTTGGCTAGATTTGATATTTGAGATAGTATGAAATAGACCGGAAACTGAATGAGATTTAGCTTCAGAGTGCAGCTCTGGATTATTAACGATGTCGAAAAACAGTAATAAGTTTTAGCGAAATATTTTGAACTTATATATGTACCCCAAATGTTATATCCCCGGGGCTTTCTCCGGCAGCGGCCTAGGGCGTGTTTCGATCCCCAACTGGGGAGGCTTTTGTACCCGCTGCGAATGTGGTATAGTGACACTTTCATATACTAGCGTAACACGTTTTACACTGGCATACTACACGCGGGTACATGGGTTCTGTAGGAGACCTTATGATCCGTAGTTTCCTTTAGGTCTGCCGCGGGGCGAATTTCACGGAATTTATGTCTCGGGCAGCAGCCTAAACTAACTACTTTCATGCTCTTGCGCTAATTAATACCCTCCACGCTCTAAGAGCATTAAAAGTTCATTTAAGCTGTCAAGTCCCTTCCGTGCCAGAATGTTTAAATTTAATATAGCGTTTAAATACTTTGATTCTATTACTAATATGTTTATAACGTTTTAGGTGTCCAGGTCGACGTCCCAGCAGGTCGTACTACGGGAAGCGACACGTGCTCTTGCCGGCCGCTATCGTTGCGAAGTATCGGCGGACGCACCCTCCTTCCATACCCAAGTTCGTTCGGCATTTATACATGTCGTGGGTAAGTCTTAGTATCTTAAATATTTGTCATCACCAAACCAGACCTTACGCTAAAAAACTATACTGTCAAAAGTAGACAGTCATTCAAAAAGATACCTAGTAAGGATAAAAAAACTCAAACGTTAAATTATAAGAATGTATTTTGTTCATTTATGATCGGATTTATACTTAAATCAGGAAAGAAAAACGATTTAATAATTTACAAATTACGTCACAATTTAATTACAGCTATCAAATAAATAGTATCGTCCTCTGTCTATTAGAAGATGTATGTAGGTAAACGTGATGAAATCTTAAGCGACCAGAATAATAAGTATAATGAAACAAATACTCGTAGACCATATTCCTAGATTATGCACATGTAGAAAGTAAGAATTGCAGCTTAAGAGACATTCCATCCATCCATTCATTCAATCGAAAGATGTCCACTGTTGGATATAGGTCTTCCCCAAGATCTCCACGACGACCGGTTCTGCGCCACCCGCATCCAGCGGAGAATAAAATAATACAATATAATAGACAATAATATTATTAAAAGTATTAATTTCGAAAAATATCCAACTCATATAAAATACAAGTTTTAGTTATCTATGTTTTCTAGTAATGGAAGAAAAACTTTATAACATGATATTCAAAAAAATAGTTTTTTTTTCGTTTCTCTTGCAAAGAAATTTATTCGTTGTGATGTTTCTTTATGAATTTGGTATTTATCATATTACTAGGTACGTAAAAGATGTGTTTCAATAAAAAACGTTCATAAAATAGCCGGCTATATGGCTATTTTCCTTTAGCCAGCAGTTATAATAAAAGATCCACAGCATATAATACAATAATAACATATAACCAATACAGATAAACTAACCAAGAGACAAAGTGCCATAAATCTCCGGCATAGTAAACGGAGTTTTCCCTCGTGGAAAGCAATCGCCCCGTATTATCATATACGCAGGCCTATAAGCTGTATGAGCTCGGGGTCCGATTTGCATGGCAGAATGGGGTCCATCGATCCGCCATTGCGCTGTCTCATCACAAAACTATAATACACAGTAAAATCACATACAGTAGTACTACTAAGCTATGTATTAACATTCGCAGGCATTTTTTTTTTTTACTACCTTTAACTTATTTTGTACTTTAACTTTTATTTTACTTTAACTATTATATTAATTTCAATTTGTTTTTTCTTATTATTAAGTATATTTTTTCTTAAAGTATTAGAAAATTATGACTTATACTTGTTCAATAATAGTGTATTACGTGTTTATTCTGTAAGCACAAAAAACAAAAATTGTCAAGCGTTGGCTACATGAGATTCTAAAAAATATAAAATTGAGCATTGCGGAAACCAAATCCTTGATAATTTTAATGCGTGGTCCTGTTAATATTTATCTATTCATCATAACGTTGGGATATGACCAACGGCTGGTTAGTTACTTATCTATCCTGACAATGTATTTAGCTTCTTTCACGTTATTAACCTTTCCACAAGCATGCGTTGGTTATCAGTACTTAATTCTTTCTGTATAATAGTAACTTCCATCAATTTAGATAAACCACTATATTTCAGTCCCGATCTTTATTTCCACAAACATCCTAACTGTATATATTTTATGTAATTCCTTTATAACTTAATATTTTTTAGATTATTTATATACTGACAATACTACATCAAAATTACTTTTTATAACATTGCACGATTGTTATAATCTCGTCATTAATTTCGAGTTGTATCACTTTTACAACATTCACTTGTACAGCACAAATGATAATGAAACGTAAATATGTCGGCTCTGTGTTTTATTAACGCATGATATCACTTTTATCGGAACTCTGTATTATTTTACGGGGTACCAATAGGTTTTGTTTGCTTCTGATTAATGGAATTAGGACAGTCACTTATAGAGATTAAACGATAAAGGAGATTCGATGTTTAGTTTATGGATTTATGAAGAAAAAAAAACATATACGTACAAAAAATAAATAATATGCATTATGTTTTACTTTACTAATCTTTTACATATCTTTTGAAAGTTGTCAAACATACACAAAGATTTATAGGAAAAACCGATGCTAAAATAAAGACAAAATAAGGAATAATTATGACAGAAAGTATCGCTAACTACATATTAATAAATCAATATGAAAAATGTATCAGTTGAAAATAAATTGCAGCGAAATTAGCAAAGTAAAACATCACCTATATTATCAGTAAAGTAATATCGGTTACATTATTCATGATTATTTGCGCTGAATAATGCTCTCGTTAATTATAAATCTAAACATTATTGTCATTGGATAGTCTATTCCCAATGGTTTTGTGTGTTTGGATTGTAACGTTTCTATAATAATTTAAATGGAATTTAAAAATTGTTTGTTTGTAAACTAAATTATATTCCGAGTAACTAACTTTTAAGTGGGAAAGATTTATTTATTAACAACTTCATTAATTAATCCTCCGTACTTATCACAGTAAAAGTCACTAGATGGAGGAACACAGTTTGACTGATCTTGAGAAATCTCACCAGAAACCTAAAAGCCAAATCGCAGTTATTTCGACTCCTGAGTATAAGGAAATATAATTCGTTAATTTGAAGCGATGTTGGTGCAGTTGGTAGTGCGGTCGGGTTCTGCACCGATGAGCACAGGTTCGAACCAACCTACACAAATATAGAGTTGCGCCTGAGCTTACAGTAAAGGAAAACATCGTAGGGAAATCATAGTATGCCGTAGAATTTTTTAATAAGCAAGTTTGAAAACCTGTCGCCAAACACCGATAGCTATTTTCCAGCAGCATTATTTGAGAACCAGTACCTCTAGGCTTAGTGTGTTTACCATCCTGGACCACATCGTCACTTAGCATCAGGTGAGATTGTATTCAAAACGCTGAGGCTATATAGTACTCTATCCACCCATTCAACTGAAAGACGTCCACTGCTGGATATAGGTATCCTCCAAAGATCTCACCCGCATCCAGCGGATTCCCACGACCTTTATCGTTTCGACTTCCAGCGTGTGGTAACCATTCGAGAACCCGTTGGCCCCAACGGGGATCGGTTCTGCAAGCAACGTGCCCAGCTCATTTTAATAAAAAATAATAATTTTACTTAAAAAACGATGTATTATAAATGATAATATCAATTTCATATTCAAAAGTTACCAAAGCGTAAACTTTATATCACCTCTTTGAAAACGTTATCCCGTCTCGAACTTTTACCGCGGGGTTTTTATGGCGAAACTTACAGCGCACCGCGAGTAGGAACATCGCCTTTGAATATAGCTAATTTACTGTCCACCCGACCGGACGGGTGGTTTTTTTTTTTTTTCATAAACCCGAAACTTTTCCGAGGATGTTTGTTTGTATATATAAAAATACTATGTGAATATTCCTTTTGACGTACATCATAGTAAATACATATTTTTTAACGTGATTTTAAATTTTGTTTGTAACTTAACCTTTGTTTTAAATTTGCATTACCGATGAAAATGTGGAAGTCGTTTTCAGTATAAGAGTATTGACCCAAGAGAAACGCTGATAGAAAACACTTATCAGGATATTAATCAAAAGTCGATCTCGAAAGATACTTTTCAAGGGGTCATCAAACGTATTTGTCTACATAGTCGCTTATTAATGCATTGGAACCTTGTCATATTAACATCCGTGTGATGTCATCCGCAACTAATATAAAAAATGCAGTTAACATTAATTTCTAATATTTAATTTAACTTAATAATTACTATTTGTTTAATGCTTAACCAGGATAAGGGTTACAAGAAAAAGAAAAGGTATAACTGACTCACGGCAAACACCTGGATCTCACACTCGCACTGTACCGCTGGGTGGTTATATGACGGTTTTCTTGAATATTTTTATTTCTTTCACGGAGCACTCGCTAGTTTCGGTTTTTGTTGTTAACGGCACACACTACTGTTTCTATTGGCTAGCGAGCGCCCGAGTAGCACGCGTTGCTATTGGTGCATTATGGCCGCGAGATTTAAATGGGTAAAGGAAGAGATGAAAGGAAAAGTTAAGCTTGTCCACTATTCTTAATATGATTCAGTACTTAATAATGTTATAATTTTTTTCTTTTAATATACCCATAATACTTACGATTCTGCGTATCAATGTCATTGCGTCACTAAAATGGCGGCAGGGCGCGTCATCAATTTGCGAGTATTATACACAACATTTTGCTCTATACATTCATCTTTAAAAAAATTGAACGATACTTTATGCTTTGACATAGCTCATTAAAACAATTTTTATTTGATTCTACGTCCTTTATACCACAGGGTATTTTAAATAAGTTATTTGAATATCAAATTTAAAACGTAATAATATGTTGTCAAAAGAAAGTTATTTTATTTTTTACGGTAATTTAAATAAGATTTTTAATGTGCTTCTTTCGTGATATTTTTGAATATATAGCCTAAACTCTAATTTATTTATTATTAAAAATTTTAAATGCCAAAATTCGCTGTCGATTAAATGGTAGATTTTTATGATATTAATTAAACTTACTAAAGAATGTAACTGTCATTTGAAAGAAACTGATAAAATTATTTGACTTGGATATTAACGCGATTTTGTCTGATAACTTTTTTTTGACGTGCGCGAACCATAAATATTTTCATGTAGTTATGGAACATCGAAATTTAAAAACACATTAATAGACGGAGGGGTATAGACAAAAACAAATTTAAATAATCCTTTACCAATCCATTCCAGAAGTTTGTTTCATAGACACCTATCACTAGAGCCGCGTCCGTTCTAGTTATTAATATTCTATGAT
Organism: Samia ricini; assembly: GCA_014132275.2. NCBI lineage: Eukaryota > Metazoa > Arthropoda > Insecta > Lepidoptera > Saturniidae > Samia > Samia ricini. The sequence continues at coordinate 3,235,494 of AP028170.1, forward strand.
CACGTACAACTTTTACTTGATATGCAAATTTAGTTTCACAACGTTAGTTAAAGGAAAGGAATAAAAACGCCTTTTCACTGAGGCTGGAGTTTTATATTGGTAGTCTCATAAATTTTGCGGTTCGCGGGATAGCTAACCACCTTAAAATAAAAAACAAAAAGATCGCGGTGTGTCACTATAAAATTTTGTTTTCCCAATGAGCGAGTGTTTTAGGTGAACTTTTAGTGACGGATTTATAGATACTTTTTCTTCAAAGTTTAAATAATGGCATGTTCGGTTAATAGGATTCAGCTTAAACATGAAATGCAAATTTAGAACCAAAAAAAAATTAAGATTAGGTTCAAACGCTATGGTGTGAGTTGTTAAAATGCTAGTTCCAGCCATTCTATATACGTCTTATTGAAGAGAAATAAACGAGAACTGGGTAGTAGGTATTTACAGGCAACTCAGCTGCAATCCCTGTACACATGAAGAAATGCTAGGCATAGTTAAAAGATCTAAAAGTCTCCACAATTCTGTTTTTACTATTACGTTGGGTTCTTAGAGCTTGTTTTAAAGGTACATAAGGACAGAGGAATGGTACAGTATTAAGTAATAATGAATTTTCGATGTTAAGATTATTAGCAGCTTTAAGCGATTTGTATAAAAAAAGTGTATTAATTAGTACCTATTTACATAAACTGTAATTTTTGCTGACTATTGAATTTCAGCATGACTGGGTATGTTAGGTATGGTAGTCTATATATTTTAGATTTTGCCACTCTTTGACTTCGCGTCAAGTTAAATGCAAGTATTAAAGATTTCAGAAACAATTTTTTAATTAAGATCAATTATATTTGATTTCAACCTTGGATGATGGAATTATAGAAAGATAATGGCTTAACAGTATGTTGCTATGAACATATTGGAAACCTTTTCTGATTTTTTTGTGTAGCTATGTTTCTAATATATTGCCACTAGATTATTCTTAAACAAAATCGTAGATAAAAAACCTTTATCTGTAGTTATTGTTTTCGATAATCATATTTACCTGCGGATCGGTGTGGTGGATAAACTTTTCAATAGAATATCTATTGTCATATTATCCTTGTATACGGCTGCATTACGATATCTATCATCGCCGAAGGCTTTGGATATAAAATACAAAATAAGTAATTGACAAAAAAATATATAATTATAAAATACGATCAATCTTTGACTATTCAAAATATTGATAACACATTCCTTACTCGTTATTTTTATATATATAAAGCAATCTTTTAGCCGGTATTTGGTCTGAGTGGGGGAGTAAAGAAAATTTTTACGAACACCCTTTAAGCGAAAAAGAGTTCAACTTTATGAAGGTTGTATATATAGGTTATGAAATTCTTCGGCGTCGGATAAAATTGTCAGCCGGCGGAAACTCGTCGGCTAGGAAGTAATTTCCAGGATTATTTTTCAGCTATGCTTTTATTTTGACGTAAAAGTTTCGCGGACTATTTTCATGCCGGTAGAACGGTTCAATTGTTTTGTTATGTTTTTAATAAACGTTGTTGTTATAAGCTGATTTCTACTTTATTTTTCCAACATTTGTTGAGTATTTAATCGTACGTATAAAACACTGTTAACACTTATTAACTGTGCAAGTTACCGGTTTATTTTTTTTCGTTCATATCTCTTTTAAAGGAATCTTAAATATTAGTCAAGTTTATTGGCTTGCAGCAAAGTTATTTAATAGTAATAATTTATTTAAATATCTTACTAATATATACTAATATAAACTTGAGTGGAAACTTGACTGGTTTATGTATTATTGTTATGTAATTTCATATGTGTATATTATTAACTGTGTGTTTCCCAAATAAATAAATAAAATATCATCATTCTCCTGCCTTTTCCCAACTCACTTGGGGTCGGCGCAGTATGTTCTCTTCTTCCACACGTCCCTATCAGCCGTTATCTCTTCATTTACTCCTTTTTCTTTCATATCATTTCTTACACACTCCATCCACACTTTCTTTGGCCTTCCTCTACTTTTCCATCCTTCCACATTCATATTCATTACTATTTTACCCACATGCGCTTCCTCTCTTCTCATAACATGTCCATACCACGACAAACGAGAACCTTTCAACTTTTCTACCATTGACGCAACTTTCAAACTATAAATACACAAACAAATAAATAAAATAAACTAGTAAAATTATATAGGTATACAAATGTTTTGTTTTCTGGTGATTACAATTAATTCTTAAGAGCAAGAAGGAAATGTCACAAATATTAATGGCAGTTAATAATTATGATAAAGTTACATTGTTTGTTACATGAATGAACTTTTTTTATGTAGACAACGCTATGACCACAATCTCACCTGATGCTTAAGTTACGATGAGGTCCAGGATGGTAAGCATACTTAATATCTCTCTTTAATGGTTCTCAAGTAACACTTTCGGAGTACACCCATTGATGTTTAGCGAAACATTTTCAAACTTGGTAGCTACATAGGTGAGGATTAATAGAAAACTCCCTAATATCACCTAACGATATTCACTACATCGAAAGCTCTGGCTCATTAAAGAGTTGTAAAGGTGGGTTTGAACCTACATCCATCGACGCAGAATCTGAACACACAACCAACTGAGCCATTATCGCATCGGAATAAAGTAGAATTGTGATGTCCGAGAATAATTTCGGCCTAGATGTTCCGTGATATTATATAATTAAAATGACATCAATGGAATTCTTTAAAATAGCCAATAAATTTATTATCCACATGTTAAATGAACTGTCACAGGCTTAGGTAAAGTTTGACTAACACTGCATTTACCATAGAATAAAAAAGTCGTTGCGGTTACTTCTATAAATGTTTTCGTTAAATTCTTGCTAAATTTTTTTGCTAAATTCGATCAAAGTATTAGACACATTATTTTTTAACTTATATAGCTAACTCTAATGGTACCAATAATACTAATATGTGTAGAATGCGTCAAATATATTTTATTATAATACTTGTGAATCGGGGAAAAAGACGGGAATTGTTATCGTTGCAGGACCCACACAAATCATTATATATATGCAACAACTATTTTATATAAGTTGGAAAAAAGTTACCAGATAAAATTTTGAATTCTATGCATAAAACTCAACAGAATTTGGCAAACTCGATTACACTTAATTCTTTCTCCACAGACTCGTTCTTTAATTAATTAATATTGTGATAATACAGTTCTCAGAACTGAATTCTTGAAACTGAATGCAATTCATTCATGAAACAAACATTCCAAGAGGGACAATATTATCACGACATATTAAGTTATATATGATAGGAGGACTTAGTTGTAAATTAGCTGTACCCGTGACTCCGTCCGCATGGAATTCTGTTTTTAATTAAATCAAGATTTTAATTACATTTGTATACTTTGCAGTTACGACATTAAACGAAATACATATTTAATTAATTTTCACACAATCATCTTTCTTACCTACTTATCTAAAATCATAGAAATGCGTTTATTCATTGATTCTAAAGGCGATTCTTTTGTTTCTTTACAAGTTCGTTGAAATATAGTTTAATAATTAAGCTTATTATAAAAAAATGATGCTGTAGGCAAGTCTATTATATTCTATAAAAAGGTCATTTATTTATTGCGCTTCTATGGTTCTTCGTAAGACGATTACAAATAGGAAAAATTCTATTTTCAAGAGTATGTATCTGCTACTGAAAGAGAATTCCTGAGAAATTATAACAAGACATTTTTTTTTGTTTCTAAAGGAAACTTGAGTAAACGTATTTTATTTAAGTCATTAAATCAAATAGATTTATAAATAAGTGACAATAGGTTTAAATTAATAGGTAACGAAGAATATGTTACATTTAAACTGTTTCTAAAAAAATCTTATGCTCTCTGAATTATATACAATTATCATCAACACTGAATTTAGAATCAATAAACAAATTTTTGGTTTTATATGAATTATATTAAAATATATTCTACTTCTTAAAACCTTGTATCGATTTCAACTCTTTCGTAAAATGGGACAATCGAATAATAAATATTTTCACAAGTCATCACAACTTTCACAGTTAGTTTAATCGCGCAAAAGTTTGCCGTTGACACGGAGTTATGATTTACAATAACAACCGACAATAACATCAAAACGAACCTTCGTCTAGTGAAAAATGTTATACCGTGAACACTTTTCCAATAAAAACACGAAAGTTTTATCCAAACCTCAAGACCTCACCCCCCCCTCTAAATCTATATGTCTGTCATTGTAGATCTATAGAAAAATCCACTTTCGTTTCGATTCCTTTTATTTCTTCATGATTTATCTTTTCTGTGTTCGCTGAAACGTGTTATAGACGCTAGGGTTGCTACTTATTAGTGTTATTAACTGGTATCATACGAGTGTCGCCTGTGTCATTCTTTTGTGCTTTCTTGGCAAGCATTTGTATACCAATATTGTTGTATGATAGTAAAATAAATCGACATAAGCGGGGAATACAATAAAAGTACATTTTGTTTCTTACAAAATTTGTTGCTAAAAATAATCAATAAAGACGAATAAAATAATTGTTAAACAATTTATTAAGCTATTTTGTAAACACATTTTTTTATCAGATACGTTCTTTTGGTATGTTTATACACGTATAAGTTATGATAAGACCGAGGTCACTTTAATAAACTGAGTTAAATAAATAATAAATTAATTATTATTTAGTTTATTTATCAACTAGCTGTGTGTTTCATGTTCACTGTGTTTAATTTTTTTATACGGAACACTCATTATTTTTCTAAATGTTTTTTTAGTACTAAGATTAAGTAAAGATGTTTCTCATAAATTCAAAAACTTGCCCGTAAAAATGTGCATTGAATCGGCTTTTAGTTTTAATGTTTTTACACAGAAACCTAATTATTTTCGAAAATCTAAAGTACACTAAGTTACACGGAGTAAAATTCAGCTATATACCAAAAAGGTCCCGTCAAAATCGGTCCAGTCGTTCCGGAGATTACTTGCAACAAACAGACAACAGACAAACAAAAATCATCATCTCCCTACCCTTTTCCCATTTTTATTTGGGGTCGGCGCAACATGTCTTCCTCTTCTATTCCTCTCTATTTGTAGTCATCTCCGCATTCACTCCTTTTCTAAGCATATCATCTTTCACACAGTCCATCCATCTTTTCTTTGGTCTTCTCCTTCCCATATAACCGTCCACATTCATATCCAATACCTTTCTTACAACATTCTCTTTCTCCCTGCGCATCACATGTCCATACCAGGATAAACGACAGCCTCTTTATTATTTGTCTGTTATTGGCGCCACTTTCAAACTTCCTGTCCATTCTTGTTACCCCACACGGCACACATCCATCTCAACATTCGCATCTCAGCTGCATGTAATCTTCTTTCGTCCGTCACCTTTATGGAGTAACATTCTGATCCATACAAGACGACATGTCGTATTATGTCCTTGTAAATCTTCCCCTTTAATTTAAAGGGGATTTGCGGATCACACGTAGTAGCCGTAACCTGCGGTCATTTCATCCACGCTGAGTTAACAAACAACAAACAGACAAACAAAAATAAAAAAAAATTGTTTATTTTAGTAGTTAATCGTATATGACATTACAAACATACACTTCAATATTATTTATTAGTATAGAGTATAAATAATATTTTATACTCGCTTAATATTCCACCAAAATAAAAGTGTTTCGTCTGTTTCAAGTAATACAAAGACAGTTTACATGAAATCTATCTAAAATTCCACTACGAAAGTGTCATTTTTAAATACATTTCTGTCGCAAAGTAATATTTCTTGCGCTTTAGTGTTCTATAGTTCTAAAGTTGCAACCAAGCATGAAATGCAACTAATATTCTATGACCACTGTTTTATTATAAATACCGTTCCTAATTCCAGGATTACTCAATAATAAGTAACTACTTCAGAGTTCGTTAAAATGTTTTTTTTTTTTTAATAATTTTTTATAGCGATGAATAGAAGTATTTTTAACTTTATACTTTTTAGAATGTTTATTTTTTTTAAGAAAATGGCATCCTATTGTTGAATATTCCAATGAATGTTTGTGATATCTTCGAATTCTCGTTGCGTGCCATTGTTTTTGACACACTCATGTGCAAAATAAACCAATTTGTATCATTCAAAATGCTACCAAAATATAATATAAAATACTGGACAGTACTATTTATTATATTAAGAGGTAAAACTAATTTTTTTGTTTGTTACGAATAGATTTATAAACTACTTTTAACCGGTTCTAAAAATGTTTTAATTAAAAAAATATTTCACCTAAAATATCTATATTATCACTGTGTGATATAGGTTAATTAGAGTTTTCTATAAACTTGGGCGAAGCCGGGGCGGATCGCCAGTGAATTATAAACAGGGCCTACTACAGGACATATCAAAATCACAGCAAAGTTTTAGTTAAAATCCTGAACTACATATATTGTCACTTAAGGTCAGATTAGATTGTGATCAAAGTGCAAAGCGTGTTTTAATATAAAACAGTTGAAATCAATTAGAGATTATCATCAAATAGAGTAGCAATCTTCTTTGGGTCTAATATGATTAGATACAGTCATCATCATCATCATCATTTCCCTACCCTTTTCCCATTTTTATTTGGGGTCGGCGCAACATGTCTTCCTCTTCCATTCCTCTCTATTTGTTGTCATCTCCGCATTCACTCCTTTTCTAAACATATCATCCTTCACACAGTCTATCCATCTTTTCTTTGGTCTTCCCCTTCCCATGTAACCGTCCACATTCATATCCTTTATACCTTTTTTATACCTTTTATACCTTTCTTACAACATTAAAGATTTTGTTTAATGATTAGATACAGTCAACAAAAAAATAATGCATTTATTTATTTAATTTAAAATTATGAGAGGCGTTAATAATGCAGCCATCGAATTATCGACATTATCGACAAATGATCACGCCATGTCATGAATGATTTGTCATTAAAGCCCTTGGGCGTTCGAGTACACAAACAAACTAAATGCAGAGTGCACGTTATTGTAAATCGCAATGAAATGCTGCCACAGGTTGCTACAGAACGTACGTAAAATAGTTGAAATTTATCTTTTATAATCTTGTGTTTACAATTTCGATTCGGAACAAATATTGGCGAGTCAATAAACCGACGGCAAACAAAATGACTTTTGATATTTTCCAATTGTAGGGTGTCACGGCCAATTTTTTTGTAACTACATACTTTTAAAATCTATCGATTGTGGCAACTCGATTCGATACTTAAGAAGTAACGCTAATAAATGTCAATGGATTTATTTATTTAATACTAGTTTCCGACGTTTTATAAAGGTTTTATCTATAACATAAATACAAGTGGAAACTACAAGAATTCAAGTAAAATTCAAAACGAACCAAAATATATTTACGTTATTAGTTGAGAGATTTAATTTTTTTTACATACATATACATACAATCGTCACACCTCCTTTCCATAATGTTGGGCAGATACCACATCCTTATATTTGCTAAGATCCTGACACACGGCTTTCGCTTCTTCTACTTTCATAAGCACCATCATAGTTGATTTTCGGCTACGGGTACTTTTGACCTGGCTTTTTTCCTGAACGTCCTCGATTTGGTCGAGATATCTGGCTTAGGACGACCCTTACCAGCTCGCCAAGGCACACTAGCCTTGTAAATTTGTTTCGTCAATATTCTTTCATTCATCCTCACTACGTGTCCAAACCAATTAAACACGCCTTTCTCTATCTTTGTCACTACATCCTCTAACATACCGAAACGTTCCCTTATCACACTAAACCTTATTTTAATATATTTAATATAATTCTCATGCCAAATATTTATTTCTATCCACTTTTTTCTTTTCTTCTTCATTATTATTTAAATATGGAAATAACATGCATTTCTAAACAGTTGTGTTCTTAATTAAAACTATTGTTAAAATATTATTTTATCTTTTAATTATCTCAATACTTTTGGGAACTGTGAATGTAATATTTCTGGCACATTTTATAAAGCATGCATGACACGTGACTCGAGGCCATTTATTATCTGGTCGTCGTGTCTGCGAATGACGTTAATGTTTAAAATTTTATTCATGACCATTTTCTAAATTGGATTCGTAGAGGTTTGATTTGATAATTGTATTTCTATATAATCATACTACAGTATTAATAATAAATGTAACGTAGAAGAAATTTCTCGTATACTTTCTAATTACTTTTAAATTAACTAGTTAATAAATATGTGTGTTATATTGTATTTATATGACATCAAATGTTTATTTTTTTAAATTAATTATCTATATCTATATTAATAAATAAAACTGAAGTGTCTGTTTGTAATGTAATTTTTTTTTACGAAATAGATATGTATGTTTACACTATACATATGAAAAAAATAAAGTTTTTAAAATTTATGTCTGTCTGTGTGTCTTTTTGTTCCGGGTAATCTCCGGAACGGCTGGACGGATTTTGACGGGATTTCTTTTTTGGTAGATAGCTGAAGTTACTCTGAATAACTTAGGGTACTTTAATTTTTGAAAATAATCAGTTAAAACTCATAAAAAAATGAATAAAATCCGCTTTTACGGGCAAGTGTATGAATTTATGAGAAATATTTTCACTTATCTTAGTAGTGAACAAAAATTAGGGTTCAGTATAAAAAGGAATGCAGTGAAAAATATATATAACACGGACGAAGCCGCGGGCATACCGCTAGTTAATAATAAAACTGAAGTTTTGTCTGTACATCTATTTTTTTTTAAATTTTATTACAGATATACGAGTATGTTTTAACTTTAGTTTTTGATGCGAGTAAAATACTATATTCGTTCTTGAGGAAGCATGCCCATTGTATTTTATTGTATGTTAGTAAGTGAGTAAGCATATCTTTTATCCTTTTCTCGGACTCTAATATTGATCTCTTACGGATAATTTGTCTTACAGATTCAAACTACAAAGCCTACCAAAATAATTTCGCTTCTGACACGTGTACGCTCTGTATACGCTCTTCTTTTTCTTTATATTTCCCATAATACTCCAAATGGTATATTTTATTTTCTGTACATTATTTTAAATAAAAAAATGTGAACTAGCTCCTAAGTACGTGGCTCACAGTGCAAGTTCAGTTATGGCATAATGTATTTTTTAATACTTTTGTAAAATAATGTCTTTTTCTTAAGTAAAAGTATAATCCAGACAACGCCGAGTAAAGCAGTTAGTTATTTACATATATTCATAACATCAGTTTCTGTTTTAATTTAAAACGAAACTTGTGTGTAGATTTTTTTTTTTATAAAAACAAAAGAATTCTTCCGTGTAGCTTCGTTACGCTAACTCCACAAGTTTCAGCTAGGTGGGGAGGAGGTCCGGGTCGGAAACGGAAGTGTCGGTAACGGCCTACTTCCGGCCGCGTTGACGCCTCTAGCTCGAGTTTGTACACGGGAATTAGGTATTCTTTTATTTTCCTTCCAAAGAGGTGTTAATGCTTTGAAGTGGCTTAACTTTTAACGTAATTTGCGAACGGCCTGAATGGAAAGTTGCTTTTTGTTTTTCGTACTTTTATATCCAAGATACTGTATACGCATCTAACATTATCAGTGTACTATATTCATTATGGTGTTACATAGATTTCTGAATATCGTTAGGTATGTCAGTATCCGGGGGGTATGTCGCGGCGCAAGCTTGCGATCCCGTGTTGCACCCCTCGTGTGGCGGTAGAGACGGTCACTCATGGGGTTTTAGTGGGTAGTCGCTAGGGTCTCCTTCCCTGGTGTTAGTCCCACACACCCTGCCTGCCCCCTCATGGGAGGACGGTGCCTAAACGCATTTCCCTATGTTAAAAAAAGTGTGTAAGTATGTGTATACTGTGTATGTATGGAAATTGATAAATTATATTTGTTTATAGATTTATATCGTAAAGAATAAAGCTATCAGCGACATTTCCTTCTAAACTGCCATGCTTTATAATAAAGTATAACTGTATGCTTGACATAAAGTAAAAGTAATTATTTCAAATCAAATTAATAATTTACATTAATTTAAATTAATATGAAGTCATAAATATGGACGTGATTAAAGCGAGGTTACGTCACATGACCTCTGAACGGACGCACTCTAATGTGTAATTCGAATATAATAGCTCGAAACTCGGGTCAAAGATCGAGCTTTATACTAAAATTAGGGTAATGTTTTAGTTATAGATGTTAACTATATAAGTTACGAAATACCTTGCCACCATGCTATGGTTTCCTCACTTTGTCTCCCTTCAACGAAAAGTCCGGTTGATTTTAGTTAATGTCAAATCGAAAGATTAGTGCAAGACTTATGAATTTCACTCGATGTTTAGTGTAAAATATAGAACTGATTGCGTCACTAATGATTTATCATCTTAGTCAGCTAATATTAAACATATTAATGGTTGACAACGTAGCTTATTTATTATAATTCTGAATAAATTATAACTTGTCAAACTTGTTATCGAATTTTTAAAACCAATTTATGAAACATTGGCTTCAAGACTACAGTATTTTTTGAAGTTTGGAAATAACTAAAAACTATATTAGGCAGTTTGTCATTAAGTAGGTTTCATACGTGTTTACTTATTAAAGTTATAGGAAAAAGTTTCTTATATCTTCCAACTTTTATTGTGACTTCACCTTTATTGGATTTTCGTCGACGTACTCATAGTTATATGGAGATGTTTCGGTGATTTATTATAGGATAATTCTGTCAGAGTTAGCAACCTCCGGCTTTGAATATACAATTATAAACAAACTGGAAGTACTTATTACGATAGGGATCAGTTTAGTCTATATTTTGAGTGAATCCAATACTTAATTATTTCACCATGTTACATGGACTTAAAATATTGATTTATGGTTTAGAGGACACGTGTCAGAAGTGAAACTTCTTTGGTAACCTTTAGTTTAAATCTATATGAGAAACTATTAGTGTAGAATAGATACCAAAGAATTATAGATTATCAAAGAAAATTAAAAAATATATAATTTTTTAAATGCACTCGCTTCCTCAAGAACGGATGTAGTACAAAGAGGACAAAAAAAGTAAAAGTCAAAAAATATAGCGTGGTTATTGTTTTTGTCTCTTTCTCTATTACTAATCGTGACAGGATCTTGAAATTTTTGTCTCACCGCAGTCAATGAAGTTTCTCTTTTCCTTTTTTTTCATATTAAGCGCCTTGTTATTTCTTTAGTATTTGAAATGAACAATAACCTGTAATTTAGAATGAGATCTTATTAGTAAAAGATCTAATGTAAATTTTACAATAACTGGCAATTTAATTAAAAAAAAACTCCTTTCTACGACGAATTTTACAAAAATCATCACAAAAGTCTCTGATTGTTAGTTATTTTAATTTATTATTATTCAAACTTTAAAGTATAGATCATAGTTAAATGTCTCGAAATTTATGTATGTATTTGTTATAATAGCCCACGAGATCACACGTATTAATTACCTTATAAAACTTAATAGCAGTAACATGTAACCTATATAATAGCTATAAACCTGAATCTAGTCCAGCCCTCTTGCAGTACATGGACGGTGTTGCAAGGGGCGCTGGGATACGAAACAAATAGCGGTGGTCAATCTTGATGTGGTGGCGAGGCAAGTGACGCGAGATAATTCCCGCGACAATGGCTGTACCGAGAACGAGTGCTGTGTACACAGTGTAAGATAATGTAATATGGTGAAATCTAAATTTAAGTTTAGTTTGAGTAAAATAAAAGACAGTAATGTGAAAACAAAAGACAAAAGAAAGAAATATAGAAACAAGAGGCAAAAGAACAAGTCCAACAAAAGAAAATAAAGGGGAGAATGGGGGAAAGACTTTATTTATTTATTACCGAGCTGTTACCAAAATTCCTGATTATGCCAAGGAAAAAAAACTTGAATCTAGTTAATACCCGTAAAAGATTTTTAATAGTTATAGTTATGCTGTTTAAAATATTATCTCCAAGAAACATACATACCAACTCAAAATTATTTCTTTTTATTTAGTTAGTAGAGTTATTAACTGAATAAGCGGTTATATTTCACGAATACTGGTTACCCCGAATTGTTACCCTGACCGAGAATAAAAAAAATTAGCAACGGGTTTACTTGATTTAATATTGTAAATGCATATTTTCTTCTTTTATTTTCTAACCAGCTAATGCTGCTGACCGGAAGGGCCTTTACAGCTTCACCGTGGCTTTGTGGGCGAGTGCTGACGGCACTCTGCCGCAAAAAGGTAACTAGCACAAGGGTTATCAAAGTGGTACGAATCTCTGCTTGGCCGTTACCTATGTTTAAAAAAATCCGCGGAATTTTGAACCTAGCTAAGCCCTACATTGTTCATTAATTACTTAAAAAAGGTTTCTTACAGAACTCATGTACCTGCATATTATGTGCAGGAATGTGTGTGTGCATATTTCCTCTACCTCCTACTAATAACTATAGAAAGCATAAGGAAAAAGGTGACAAATAGATTTTAAGCATCCTGCCCACTATTACAAATAGTTTATATGTACAACGTTCCTTGAGCAACTATGTGAAATATCATTATTACGTTTTATATAGCAGTCCACAATAATAAAAACCACGGTGACACAAATTAACACTCGACACACGTTCCTAACTTATTAACTTTATCCTTCTCCACTAATAACCGACCTGCTTCTAAGTGAAACAAAGGAAAAAAAACCGTTTTCAGTAATTAGACAATACATTCTCGTAGGGCATTAACCTAAATGGCTATATTTTGTCTCGCTCTAACGCTTGGGCAAAAACCTGGAGACACAGTGATAAGCGGAGCGAGATCGGTTTGGAAGAATTTATTACATGCACCATTAGTTTTAGAGAGAACGGATTTGCGTCAGAATGTTCGAATAATTTTAAAGTAGTTTTTGAATTTATCGGTGTGGAAGTAGACCGTTGAGGCTTAAGGATTATTTTTCTGGACTAGTTAAGCGCGATAATCAAGAGAGTTACTTTAAAATAGTTAAGTTACCAGTTTGAAACATTAACATTCTTATACTTATGCTATATATTATCGATGTCGATACGTTCAGTGATAGCAAACTATGTGGCAAACTTAAACATTGAACAAATAAAATTAAATGCTTTAGATATCCAAATATGTTACACAAATCATGATGTGGCTGTAGAAACTTTTGTATTGCTCATTTGGCTAACTGTAAATACAGATGATAGCATGCTGAAAATTCATTGTAGAAATCTAAGCCATCACGGCTTGTAAATTAATCTAATTCTAAATAGTATAATGTTATCATAAGGTCTGATTAAAATAAAACTCTAGCGAATTACAGAATTAGATCAATAATAGTGATATTTTCAAAAAAAATCAAAATTTATTTATTCAATTTAGGCCCTAAGAAGGCGCTTATGAACGCCTAAAACACTACCACCGGTTCGGAAAACAATCCAGTCGAGAAGAGCCGGCAAGAAACTCGATCTGGTTCTTTTTTTTCATAAATATAATATATATAATTTTTTTTTGTCATATAAAAACTATACAAATCGTAGTTTTTTAGTGGAAGCACAGAGATGTGGGTTAATTCCAGACATCACTATCGTTCACGTAATGATCCACCCTGTAATAACCTTTTGAGATTAGAACTTGCTCGACATAATACTTGAACTTATTGTCAGGTAAATCGGTAATGTTACTTGGGATCTTATTGTAAAACCGAATACTATTACCTATAAAGCTTTTATTACACTTACTTAACCTAAAGCGTGGGACGGCCAACTTGTCTTTACTTCTAGTATTAAAATTATGACGATCATTCACTAGATCTAGCTTGTCTAAATTTTTACGAATATGCATTAAATTATGGAAGATGTATTGGGAGGGCAAAGTTAAGATATCATATTCTTGAAACTTGTTCTTTAGAGATTCGCGAGGTCTCATATTTCAGACTATAGAGCGCTAAAATACACGATACAACAACTTGAAGGGCCATGTAAAGCGAGATTTGCTTTTAAAGGGTAAATAATTACATAAATCACGGTGATGCCTGGAAGTGATTAATAGCTGTAGATGACCGAAATACTTTCCCAATCGGCGATAGTGTTTTGATGTTTATATGAACATTTTCAGTGCCTGAACAGAATAAAGTATTTTCAAATTTTGAACACTAATTAGCATGAGCGAAGCTTATCGATCATAATTATGTGTTATAGTAGACTGGTACTAAAATAGAAATCCTTACCTCGATGGTTTCAATTATACATCGAGGTTGCTATACGTAAGCCATTTATCTCTTTTTAATATTAACTTTGAATACTACAAAGTTATTAAACGCTAATCCATCATTAATGTATCACCTCCGTAACGCGACTTACCCTGATTAATGTTAATTACATTGAAATTTGTGTTTGCGTAATGTTTAACTGATATAATGATAACAATAGAATTACTCCGCCGAAAATGGATAGTCTAGACATAATCAACTTGATTTGATTTTGATCACAAGTGTTCAAGGTAAATTACCGCAAGAGAATATTCTTGAAGGAATTTTCACTTCATTTAAATAAATATTATTCTTTCAATTCGTTTTAAAAATCACAATCAATACAATATATACTGAAACTTAACCAAAGTATACATGTAAATATAAATAAAAACACATAAATTGGTGCCGCGGGCTTAAGTCAAATAACGCATGAATATTAACCAAAACGTTGCTGCTCTTTAAATATCTAAGGACGACACTACGACGGCTATTGTGGATGATCTAATTTTAAATTTTTTTTATACTGTTTAGCATTTAGCCAATTCTTTTTAAGTAACGATGTTGTGGATAATGTTTATACGCTATGTAGAACTGGCTATCAAGTCATGATGCCGGGACACGCTTACAAAGAACTCCAAGACAAGTTTTCAACTTAAGAGAGGTAGTTAGCCTTCTTAATCTCCTTGCACTACCATTGAGCGATCATTAAAGAGTGCGAAATTAGCAAACGATTCACATAAAGCTTCTTGAATTGTATCTAAATGCCTTAAGTTTTTTGTAGAATATCTAAAAAAACCAGCGGATAGTAATGACCGCGTCTGGCTCTTGTTAGGAGCGGATTTAGGTGTCTCTCTGCGTGATCGAAGAAGGCTAAATCACGATCCCCGTTTCAGTCCGGTGTTATAGGGATTTCATTAGAGGGATAGTTGTCATCTAACAATTATATATTTAATAATAAATATATTTAATTTTAAATAGGGTGACCATTTCATATTTACTTATAAATTTCATCAAAGTCCAATTTTATTTGTCTACTTTATTATTATCTGTGTTGGCTAAAAAGTAGAACTAAATTATTCAGTACTGTTTTTTTGTACTATGATTTTGTTTGGATACTCGGTTAAAATTGCTTTAATACAAGAAAACCGTAGTAGTCTACATTTTACTAGACGAAGTGTACCTTTTGTAGACGCATTGATACTATATCCAGTGTAAGGCCCTAGTGAAATACTAATTGAACCATTTACCTCGGTAATTCAAGTCGCCGATTTAATTTGTGTCACATTCGGGAGTCCTACACTGCTACAGCTCTGTATGTACGGATGTATTTAAACTATGTACTTTCAACTCAATTTTAAACTAAATTCGTGTAGTTTTATGGCAGATACACTTGACAATTTTAATGTTCAAATTCAAGTTAACATATCTTGTACTTTTTTATTGTTATTTTTAATAATTATTTACGTTAATAGGTTTATTGATGTACACTTAAAAATCCTCATTGTTAAGAAGTGACTGCAATGATGAAAGCAACTGAAAAGACTATTTTTCATTTTAAAATTGAAGTGTCCGTTTGTAATGTCAAAATATATATATTTTTATAATATTTTTGTCTGTCTGTTTGTTCTAGCTAACCTCCGGAACGGCTTGACGTGACTTTTTTGGTAGATACCTGAAGTTATTGCGCATAACTTAGTGTACTTTTAATTTCCGTAAATAATAATAATAATAATAATAAAAAAACAACAACAACAAAAGAGCACACATATAAAGAGAATCGCAGTAATAAGGTCCCTGGTTATGCTAGGGGAAACGGCGAGCGAATTATAAAAAAATGAAAAAAATTATTAGGGTTCCAGAAAAATCAAAAATCAAAATAATTTGAATACAATCAGATTCAATGCACAGTTTAACGGACAATAATTTATTAGAAATATGTTTACTTTGTACTAAAACAATTTTAGCAAAATAATTAGGATTTCGTAGAAAAAAATTGAAATGCAGCGGATTTTAACTAGTTGCTAAATATAATTGGTTAATTTCTGCTTCTTATTCTTAACGTCCCGTGTCAGCTAACCTATTTCAAATAGTTCTTATGGCTTACGCAACATATCGCTTTATCCTATACGTCACTTAACCGTAATAGGGATCATGAATTTGTTGTGTGCGATCATGTTAAAATTCAAGAAAACAATGCACTATCCACTATAAATGGTTATAGTACCTCTAATACATGGGCACAATACGATTAAGTAAGCCGAGGGCTTTCGACTGGCCCGTTAATTAAATGGGCGAATTGAATCTCCAGGGTAGGATGTCCAATTAACGTTACGTAACCTAATATAAAGATGGATGTTTTAGATTGGAATTATTTACTACTAGTTGATGTAATACGAGTAAAGGTTGTATAGGTACGAAATATGGGTGAATTTTGCTATCCTTATAATTTGCGAAACAGTCCACCGATTTATGTGGCTCTTTTTAGTGTCATATATATGTATTTTCTGTTCAAATGTAATGTAAATATTAATAATTGATTTTGAATGATATAGTTTGGTTATTATGTACATCATCTCCCTACCCTTTTCCCATTTTCATTTGGGGTCGGCGCAACATGTCTTCCTCTTCCATTTCTCTCTATTTGTTGTCATCTCCGCATTCACTCCTTTTCTACACATATCATCTTTCACACAGTCCATCCATCTTTTCTTTGGTCTTCCCCTTCCCATGTAACCGTCCACATTTATATCCAATACCTTTCTTACAACATTCTCTTTCTCCCTGCGCATCACATGTCCATACAAAGTTATTAAATATAATAACGCGGAACGTTTATTTCGAGGTATTACCAAAAACTGTTTGGAAAGTTTTTGAATGATGACCGGTGTCTTGCTAAAGCATTGAAGCATTAAATTGAAAAACATTCTCGTTTATATTACATTGGTAGAATTGTGTCTGTAACTCACTGATTACGATTACCTAAAAAGAGGAGACATTTAGGTATTAGGCTTTTGGGAAAAACCAACGATAACTATGTACCATATCGTATGACGCTATACGGCATGTAGAATACTATCTCTTGACGCTTCATGTGTAGAACGTGACTTTCTATGACACGTTTATGTAAATATTTTGCTGTGCGATAGTTGGCAACATCTGCAGGTTGGGGTCACTGGCTGTCAATACGTGTAGAGAATGCATAGTTTATAACATTAGAGAAAAAAGAGATAATATATAATGCAAAGAAAATGACTAATTAGGAAAGAATTCATTTTATAAATCTATCTTATTAAATACATTCATTTGTGTTGACTTTTTTAAATGATTTATTACAGTCACGAATGCAAGTTCTTTAAGCCCGATGTCGTATTATGTTACTAATCTTCAGTGCTTTAACAAAATGGCAGCTCTTGGTTAAACCATACCAAGCCATTAGTAGTGAGGTCTTAGAATTCATACTCCGTCTCATTATTTTCAATACTCTTCACTTGTGCTCAATAGTTAAATGATATTACGTAAAACGCCACCAAAATTACATAATATATAGTCGTATAATTCTAGGTTTTGAATTAAAAAGGGCCACCAAATGCCAAGCCAAAGTAGCGTTAAAAACTACTCCCATTTGTGTTGATTGCTGCTTGGTGTTGCCAAGTGTGTACAAATCGGAATATATGTTTTTATATCTGCCGTGCATTGTAAATTACAATAAATTTTTCTTTTCAATTAGTATACAGAAATGACGAGAAAGGCTTTGTTTTAGCGAAATTTAAATAAATCTATTTGCGATTATTCTGATCACAAGTTCATATTTAAATATCCTTCAAAAAATACGTTGATATCTACACGAATATTCTAAACAACTCTTATTATTTTTATTTTCTTAAAAATGAAAAAAAGTCTTTTCAGTTGCTTTCATCATTGCAGTCACTTCTTAACAATGAGGATTTTTAAGTGTACATCAATAAACCTATTAACGTAAATAATTATTAAAAATAACAATAAAAAAGTACAAGATATGTTAACTTGAATTTGAACATTAAAATTGTAAGTGTATCTGCCAGAAAACAACACGAATTTAGTTTAAAATTGAGTTGAAAGTACATAGTTTAAATACATCCGTACATACAGAGCTGTAGCAGTGTAGGACTCCCGAATGTGACACAAATTAAATCGGCGACTTGAATTACCGAGGTAAATGGTTCAATTAGTATTTCACTAGGGCCTTACACTGGATATAGTATCAATGCGTCTACAAAAGGTACACTTCGTCTAGTAAAATGTAGACTACTACGGAATGCTTGTGTAAAAACAATTTTAACCGAGCATCCAAACAAAATCATTGTACAAAAAAACAGTAGTAAAGTAGACAAATAAAATTGTACTTCGATTAAATTTATAAGTATACATGACATGGTCACCCAATTTAAAATTAAATATATTTATTATTAAATATATAATTGTTAGATGACAACTACCCCTCTAATGAAATCCCTATAACACCGGACTGAAACGGGGATCGTGATTTAGCCTTCTTCGATCGCGCAGAGACACACCCAAATCAGCTCATAGCGAGAGCCGTCGTAAACTTTACCAATTCATTAGTTTTCGAAATCATTTCGGAGATCGCGAAACGTCCTTGCTGACCTCGACGATGAAATCACCGCCGCAAATAGGATCTTTCCCTATCACTTGAGAAAATATGCGTGCCAGCGTCCACGCACGCGAAACCGACGTTCCCACCGCCTGGTACAGGCGACTAACTTTGCTCCCGCACACTCTCCGGGTCCCCCACCGGCAGCGACCCAAGACGTGTCTCATTCCCCAACTGGAGAGGCTCTTGACGTCGCCGCCAGCGTGATACAGTGACACTGACCATGCATTGAGCATTACACGCACAACATCGTACGCACGCACACTTCTGCACGCAACACACAGGTACATAGGTCCTCTAAAGAACCTTTTTTTATGTTAAATGAAAAATGTAGGACTTAGCTAGGATTAAAATTCCACAGGAGTTTTCACAGTCAGGTAGCGGCCAAGCAAAGGTTCGAACCCTTGTACCAGTTACCTTTTGCGGCTGACTACCTTCAGCACTCGCCCACAAAGTTTGGTGAAGCTGTAAAGGCCCTTCCGGTCAAAACCATTATCTAGGTTAGCATGTCAAAATCGAAAACTGATTTTACAAACCAACGTCTGACACCGATGAGTCATGTTGTTTGTGCATTCTTATAAAAACGCTGTGAACATTAAATAATTATCTGAAGTTATGATTTATCTTCATTAAAAATACTAAATTGTTAATTTCTGTTGATGAATTTCGCAACTGATTTGTAAAGTTAGCGTTATAAAATAAACACAATTATGAGTTAAAAAAATTGATCTCGGTCGTTAAAGCAGGTAGTGTTAGAACCAGTAAATAATGTATTACTTTTAAATTACTATGTTTATATATGCGTATGTTAAACCACTTAAAAAAAAATTTGGTTCCGGGAAATCTTTTTGAAAGAATATTGTTACGAAACGCTCTATATGACTGAATTGTTTGATACGCATGAATATTAAAAAAATAATTATATAAACCTTCTGCACTAATATTTGTCTGTGGGACGAGACGAGTGAGTCAAGACAAACGAGATTGCCTACTACGGCCACCTGGTTCGCTGTTTACGAAATAGGATTTTTGTGTTCGGTCTTGATTGTGGCCCGCTCTATTTAAGTTGCCGCACGGTCGACAATTGGGTAGTTTAACCTATATCCACGAATAGTGTAAAAGCGACAATATTTGATTAGATAGTTTTAGATTATTTTTCACAATATTGGCTTAGTGCTTTGACCACAATGTCACCTGATATTAAATGAGGGTATGGTCCAGGTTGGTTAGACACATTAAGCCTAGAGATACTGATTCTCAAGTGATGCTGCCGGAACACACCTATTGGTATTTATAATTAAAAATACCAATAGTTAAAAATAGCATGGTGATAGCACCATGCTATGGTTTTCTCAAGATGTTTTCCTTCACCGAAAGCTCAGGCTGATTTTAGAGTTGGATTGGTGGACTCGAACCCGCGTCCATTGACGCGGAATCCAGCCGCAATATCGCTTCAATTGTTTGAAACGTCATTGGTTTTTCTTTAGTTTGTCATTATATGAAAAGAAACACAACAATGCTGCTACAGTTATATTTACGCACGATGATAATAATTTGAATAATCATTCGTTATAGTTAACTTTATAATGCGAAACATACTGTTATAATTTGAAATGTTGTTTGGAATGTTACATTTGATTTCAAATTTCAGATATTAAATATGATTCGATATTGCATTTAGATTACCTGTTCAAATTACGTAATGGTTGTGCCGTTCTCGATTAAAATACTCTCAATATTTGTGTTACATACATTATATTATATTCAAATATTTATTCAAATTATCCTGTTTATTTGTATTATGTTATTTTATCAATTAATCATCAAAATGTCTGTCACGAAATCATCTCATTGGAAATTGTTCAACCAAATTAAATGTTGTTCTCATATTAATATATTGTCAGTGCCAAGTAATTTTAATAACAGGAGAATAATATCGTACCAATATATTATACATACATACATATGCTCACGCCTGTATCCCCGAAGGGTTAGGCAGAGGTGAAGTAGCGAACTACAACCACCCACATTTCGCCGAGCTTAGTTCCGTCCCAGATGTGACAGGGGGCGAGCCTGTCGCCATATCGGGCACAAATTCCAAACTCCGGGATGATACTGAGTAGAAAAACCCAATATCACTTGACCCGACCCGGGGATCGAACCCGAGACCTCAGAACGGCAGTCGTACGTAATACAACTGCGCTACTGAGGCAGTTAGAATAGAATAATATTTAATCAAACGAACAGCTGATATACTTTTAAATAATAAAATAAAATATTTATTATATAACTGAACCAGACTGGATCGCGAGAACCGTACATTTGTAAAAAAAAACAAGTGTTTATCTAAACCTAACTAGAGGATTTAAGCTTAATAATTTTATAACAGATACAATACAGATTAACATGAATTCGAGGTCTTTTTTATGTTGCTGATGAGTTCATACATTGTGTATAATATGCCTAGCTTTTAACAGTATTTCGAATAATATGATAAACCCTATAAATTCATACAATCTAATTTGCTATCTATAACGAGCTCACCAAATACGAATTAATCTATCATTCAATTGATAATAGAAGTTCGTTGTATCGAATTATGATAATTTATTATAACCCGCACTAATAGCCTTATGCATCTGAATTGCGGTTAGGTTTAACTCTGAAAACTATAACAGACAGGACGAATTAAAACGTGCATCGCAACGTAGCGCTTCCCGATTTACGCCTAAATAGGCTTTCGAGTGACGTCATTTAGTTTCAGTTCGGAAAGTAAAGCTTTGCGGAAGTGATTCGATGCGGTACATCCGATATAGTTAATAACCGATACACTCTTTAGGCTAAGTAAGTCTAATAAAAGTTTTATAGGTAATATTATTCGGTTTTTATAATAAGATCCCAAAGAAAACTACCGATTTACATGACAATAAGTTCATACAGTATGTCAAGCAAGTCTTAATTTCAAAAGGTTATTACAGGAGGGTTCATTACATGAACGAAAGTGATATCTGAAGCTTTTTTTTAAGCGATGATGACTTAGTTGGTAGTGCGGCCAGATTTCGCGTCAATGGACGCGGGTTCAAACTCACCTATCCAACTCTAAAATCAGCCTGAGCTTTCGGTGAAAGATAACATCATGAGGAAACCGTAGCTTGGTGGTAGGTCTTTTTAAAATAATGCCCACCTGGGTAGCTACCATCCTCAAGTTAGAAAACATGTCGCCAAATACCAATAGGTGTGTTCCGGCAGCATCACTTGAGAACCAGTACCTCTAGGCTTAGTGTGTTTACCATCCTGGACCACGCCGTCACTTAACATCAGGTAAGATTGTGCACGAAGTACTGTCTAAATTAATAGTTAAATCTAGTATTAATAGTTAAAGAGATTTTGAAAAGTTGATTTAAATAAATAATACTAAAATTAATGATGAAGATAACATTGCTGTTATTTTAAAAACGTTATTACAGGTTTTTATTTAAGTTACCTGTTAGTATGTGTTTTGCTAATGAATTTTAATAAGTTATTCTGTTAAAATTTTTCATCCAAGTTTAGTTTGGTTGACATTGCACGCTTAACTGAATGACGTCATTATAAATCTAATATGGCGGCTCGCCGAAGATTGGTAGAATACACCGCCATGATGTGCAAATAAAAGGGGTGGATTTAGTGAGAAGCTTACAAAATAAAATGGAATCACAGTAAATTCAATATGGCGAACGAAATTAAAAGTAAAAAATCTTTTCAAAGACAAAAACTAATGTTTAAATAGATTTTTTTTTCAATTGATAATTTTAAATTTCAAATAATCGAAATAAGTGATAAGCTGTAAGTATCGCGATAGTGTTCCATTAAAATATTTATTTTCGTTCTAATGCACGTAAAATTGGCAAGTCGGTGCAAAGGTTACGTTAGTTGGCGCAAAGCCATGCATATTTGACCCGACTTTAAGGAATTGGATTTACACGATCTACTTTAGGGTTGGCAGTTGAAAAATAAAAATTCCTGGCATAAATCCATTAAAAAGGTTTTAATTTTTTTCCTGTTATCGTGATAGATGACTGGCATTTTTTCTGTACAGTTTTGTATAAATTACACCAAAATTAATATTACGATAACGAATATATTACCTAACATACTGTGTGACCGCGGCTGCGCCCGAGTATCATATATTCTTCACTACATTTTTATGCGGAATCCTAATTTTCCTAATATTGCGTGATTTTAGTGGAGATTTACGTAGTGTAGTTTTTTTTGGTTATTGTGCACAAGTGATTTAAATTAAAAATAATGGCACGAAGTGTTTATTCTGAGGTGCCACGAGAATCCATGCAACATTCTAAAGAGATTGCCATCGTATGAATAAATGTCTTCTAGCCTGCCTCAATAGATGAATATTTTTGTTAATACTGTGAAGGATATAGACGATGAGTTTTTGGCGGGATCTCTCAGTCTGTCATGTAGTAGTTGTTTTCTTTAATTCATTAAACTTGTATACTTGACTCTACATCATGTAATCCTGGTGGCGTTTTGTGTGATATAGTTTGTTTATTCTGTACAAGTTTAGTTTATTATATAAAATAACGCGTAACATTTATTCTGAGTTGCCGACAAAGCTCCATGGAAAGTTCGAGTAGGATAATCCACCATTTTGCTGGACCTTGGTAACGCTGATACAAGATTGAAAATACATCTTACCCACATGACACTGGCACAAATTCTGTGTACATAGATTGCCATTAACTAAGATAAAGAAGAAGGATATAGACTTTGTTATATTAAATAACATTAAATCGAACAATATTTATGTCAAATACGTATCATACCGACAAAATGAGCCGAACGAAGCGATTAAGCAGTTCAGAAACTATAACCCTGTCTGTAGTTAAGAGTGGGTAATTATCAAATCTGAATATTCCCGACATTAATAATATGAAACGAACTCACAGTCACGTTTGGCTCGTGGCCGGAAACACTCTTCCGCTACCGTCGAAAACTACTATTATTAATATTTTTCCGAAATATATGAACGTAAAAAATTTATAACGTTTTTTATCACAAAATTTAAAATTTGAAATGTTATACAACAAAGTATTATCCCATTGACAGTTAAGTATCGCTTTGTTATCGCAAGTGTTAATTATATTAAAAGATAAATCATAAGGATATTTTTAATGTTCAGATAATTTCATAATTGATTTAATTAACTATTATTTATTTTACTACTAGTAAATGCGTGGTTAGATTTACAATGTTGACAATGTTATAAAATGGCGTTTAGGATGCTTGAGACGGCAGTCGTGATGAAGCTACGAATTGAGTTTGTGGTACGAGTTTGTAGTAAAATGCATATAAATTTAGATTTTAATTTTGTTTTTAGTGGTCAGCCTAGGCGATATACTACCGGTTGCAAATGAGTAGAACATTTTCTCGATTTCATATCAGCTAAACGACGGCCATCTTTGAAAAACTTTACACGGAGTTTTGTTGCACCTTAGAATTCATGTTCCATGTTATTAAACATTCAAGTCATAATTCTTTACTAAAATTTTTACCACATTGCGCTATATGGTTTTTTTTGTGTGTTAAGCATATTTTTGAAAGTGAAAGTTTTTTTCCAGCACCTCCAATTTTATCGTCTATCTATCGCATGTCGCATTACAGCCGGCCGCGGAGTAGAGGTAAAGTTAAAGGCGCGCTCGGCAGGACTGCCAAGGCCAATATGGCGGCACCCATGTCTTGCATCAGCTAACCGCATAGCATTTATATTCTCACTCATCCGTGCAAGTGATCCGTGGTCTTTGTGTGCTTTTAAGTATTTTATAGTAACTAAAATAAGTAAACATATTTTCACTTGCCTCATGATTTCGTAAAACCACATAATGTTTTTTTATCATTCGAGCTTGGTAAAATAACTGCATAGATCTGATATTAAACAAAGCAAGAACAATGTCAACAGCCGGTAGACAAGGATCTATTGGCTGTCACCATTGTCATGCTGGTCTATATCAACCAAGGTTAAAGCTTCTAGATATGTATGAATACTTCTAGATGAGTCTGAGTTTGCAAACTCAGTAAGTGTACGTACTGATCCCAGAATATAGTGCACCTAAACGAGTCACTATAATGGATTTTTCATAACCTAACAGTGGTCGCGGTCTAATCAAACCCATTTGCCTACCACTCTGCGAATTACTGTATAATATGTCGTAAGTCTTAACATTGAAATGAATATCGAATTAAAATCGTTTAACATTAATATGTGGTGTGCCGCCGCCTATAGCGTAGTTGTCAACGGCAGTGAGAGCATTTCCATAAAATTGTACGTAGTATGCGCGACACGTACAGACTCGACCCAAAAGTTAAACTTGGTCAAATAAATTAAAATTTTCCTTTACAAGTAGCGAGCGTCGTAGTGAAATCGTGGGGAAATTGGATATTCCATTTCTGAGGACGCGTTCAGTTTTATTTGCAGTTGTAAATTGAATTTTTTTTTTCTACCAATTGGAATTTATAACTTCGACTGGTTTTTTAAAGTTCGTCTGATGGTAATTGAAAAATCTGAATATAGTGATGAAAAAAAATAGCTCTCAATTACCGCTATTAGAAAACAACTCAACAAGTTGTTGGTTTAATAACCTTCACAGCATCACTAAGCTTGTGAATACCTAAAGCGCTCAGCTGAAAAGGGTGGTTTTAGATAGGGCTGTAGGATTAATAACGAGACCACGATATAACATAACATAAGAACACGCCTGTTATCCCTGAAGGGTTAGGCAGAGGTGAAATAGCGAACTACACCACCCACATTTCGCCGAACTTAGCTCCGTCCCAGATGTGACAGGAGGCGAGCCTGCCGCCATATCAGGCACAAATTTCAGACTCTGAGATGATACTGAGTAGAAAAAACCCAATATCACTTGACCCGACCCGGGGATCGAACACGAGACAGAACGACAGTCATAATAATTGTTTATCTCTATAGTTTACTAAATAAAATTGGTTTATATTTAATATAGTAAGGAAAAGAGAAAATAATACTTTCCAACCTCAAAAATATAAGACCGAATATGAATTACATATTATTATCGCCTTATAAGACGTTCGTTTTACGACTCGAAGCCTCGACTCACTCATGCCTTATCTAATCTCATTATGATTCGAGGTAATAAAACACTCTCATGCCTTATACAGTTATTCATATCGTCAGAGATCCTCGAGAATATATGATAAAACTTTGGCAGTACGAGAAATCGTTTTTTCTACGCCATTTTGTTTGTCAATTGAAATAGGTGTTGATTATGATGTACTTGCAGATCAGAACAAAGAGCGTGCTGTAGTTCTTCTTCTTATCCCATTTAGACATTTTTGACTCTCCTCCCCCCTCTTGTTAGCAATTTTTGCAGACCCCCAATTCCCACTTCCCCCTATGATAACGTAAGCATTGGTATATTTAAAAAAAAAAGTAACTATTGCTGACATAGTCAAAATAGTGTCTCTCCGCCTCAAGGCATCATAAATAAGTAAATGGATGCCCCCTATAGATGCTTACGTGATACTAGAACATCCCCTTACCTTGTATGGACAAATATTTTTTTTAATCTGACGCTTTACCACATTATCTCCTGATGTTAGGTACAACTAAAGCTGCCGGAACGCTTTATTATGTTCTTGGTGACAGATTTACCAACTTGACGGACCGTCAGCGGCCACAGAGGCCACCAGGCCACTATCCTATTGTAGCGGATCCACTAAGTCGCGCTACTGGTGGATCTACTATCCTCAGTAATAAGGATAGCTTAAACGCTTCTTGAGGGATAAGACTCATTAAACGAACAATGAGCTTGTGGTATGCCCCTTTCAACATGGCTGCAGGCGACGACCACTCATAGGTCAACTCCGGCGCATCGATAGTCGTCCATGATTGATAAATATTATTAACTTCTAATAATTATAAATACTTGGTAGCTGCGACTACACAAGACATTATGCATTTTCTTATTGTAAATTGTAGCTAATTGTACCGTCAAACAAATATTGTGTTTCCATTCATCTCACCCTCGAATAAAATATAAAAGTTATACATAATCTAGTATTCAAATACTAGACCACATAACACGCCATAAAAATATTTTCATTTGACTAAAGCTCAGGATTATTAAAAGATAGGGTGAATATAAACATAGATCAATAGATGGGGAATCCAACCACACTACAATCGAGCCAATATCACACAAGTAGTTTCCAATCCAGACCAGCCAAGTTACCCTCTTAGCTTCCTTTTTATCTGAGGTACTATGTGGTCTACCTGATATTTTATGCCATTAGATTTCCATATGTAAAAGGAAGCAACTATCAGGACTACTCAGAAGATATTTAACCAATCATTGTTTTAATAACAGACACCTTCTAGGTATTTACTCAAAGAGTTTAGTTTCCAATCGACACAGGCTAGTCTGCTCTCCTGTTTGTCACTTCCCAAGATGCAGGCCATAAAGAAAATACGTATCCATTGTATTTATAAGCTTGACGTGTTAATTGTCCGCGGTAATCAACTGCTATATAACCGGTTACGTCCAGTCGTATCCGGTTATATCCGCATGTATCCGGTCGTATCCGGGTTGGCTCTGTTAACTGTTATTGCCATGCGGACTGTTTTATTACGACGGTTAGTTTACGACATCGAAACTAGTCTTCCTGTGCAGAAAAACTTTAATTTTGAACGTTTTAAAATGTTTCGTTTATATTTATTAGGTAATAAGGAGTCAATATTAAACGATTAAGAACTTAACTTCTTTACAAATTCATGTAATTGTTTATGTAAAAATTTTTGAAGCGATAATTGATTTACTATTCATGATACTAAAATTACATAAAATAAAATAACGTGATATTAACAAACAACTTTAAGCAGATAATTTGTTTATCTATTATTTACCTATAATTTTCGCTAATACTTCAATTGTAAAGGATAGATTTACATCCATACATTTTGAAATTATGTGTAAATTGCATGGACTGCAATTTTGCATAGTAATAGGTCATTCTAATGCTCATCTAGCTAGTTAGGTTGCCTTAAGTTTTACATTTTAACACCAAACACTTATTAGGGTCACCAGTTTCTCTAACCTTAACGTGTTACTATCTCAGGCCACACCATCACTAAATATCATGTGAAATTTTGGTCAAACGTTAAATGACATAGTATTGCAGGTGCTATTTGCATATGTACTACTTAATTAACTGAGCTAATTAATCTTAATAATACGCTTAGCTAAGTCGACATGGGTATAACCACTAAAACTAAAAGAGCAACATTCAGTATTATTGGTAATATTGCTTTTATAAATAATAACCATGCATTTTTATGAATTAGTGACTAAAACAATAAAAACTAAAGTATTCAATAAAGTTACATCCTTAAAACGGAATCGATCTTTACATGTTTTACAAAATTACATTACTACAAAAAAATAGTTCATTATTCGATGATTGAATATAATAATGTGTGGCCCCCTCTGTTCTTTCAGTTGTTTGATTGCCAACGCTCCGTTCAGTTTCTCTAGAATATTTCTCTGAAGTATTTATCGTGCGAGCTCGATGAGATTGAGGATAGTGCAGGCCACACCAATACCCGGGCGCCCGTCGAGGTCGCCAAGCCTCGTAAAATAACTTGATGTCGGACCTCCCGTGAGGTATGGCGCTGTCAGGGCCTCTGCAGAATACATGTATAATGTGCTTCCGGAGGCCCTGGCATCTTTGCGCCGGTTAGGGACGTGGAGTGTTTAGTCAGTCGGTTACGGCCAACCTGGCACACGGACACCAAAAGAGGGCGCCTCTCGCAGAGGGGGGTGTGACTCGGTGTCTTAGTCAGTCGCGAGGATCATACGAGTGCAAAAAACTTGGTTTTCGGCACACGTCCGAGCGTTCAACGAGCAGATTTCAACCACGTAAAAAAAAAAAAAAAAAAGGCCACACCAATACCCGAATGTATCCCTTTGACAAGTACTCTCTAGTCCTTCGAGCTGTATGTGAACGCGCATTATCATACATAAGCGTGAAATCGGAGCCAAGACTGTGCAAATAGGTAGATATAAAACTTGAGAATATCTTCAATATAACTTTCAGCGTTCATGTTGGCATCCACAAAAACGAGCTCAATTTGTATGTTCTTAATAATATACGCCCATAACATTACCATGACTGTACGGGTGCGCATCCTGGAATGATTACAACCATTCAGGATTTCCGGAATGACGATACACTATATTACCTTTCTCGTATAATGCCTAAATCCTAATCAAAATAAAATTATATCTCTCTTCTCCGGGGTCCATTTCGCGTGTTCGCTACACCATTTGTTTCGACGTGGGTGATTCTCACGTCCCTGGGCACCTGATTCGGTAACGTGCACTAGTTGGTCGTATTCATGCTATTACTCACAGTTTGGTGTATAAGATCAAACACCGCTTGATTAATTGAAGCTTTGAACCTATCTCCCGGTTGTTGAGCATAGGTTGACGTCTTGCAGTCAGTTGTATGTGACTGTCCTATCGATCAGTTGGATTCGTATTAACGTACCGCTGCCAAAGACGACAAATGACGCTCCTATTGATACCAAAATGCCGAAGTACCCACGACCCCCACACCCAAAGGTGATTTTCGATGACCAACTGCCTTCCGCAGTCTGTTTTCCTTTATACCAGTCAGCAAGATGGTGGCACTTCATATAATAATAGCCTGTACTATTAGCAGTAATAGTAGTAGTACAGTACAGTGCATTTCATTTTCTGTTTTCCTTTTGAACCTCTTTTAAGTACCTACACGCAAACTTACGCGCATACTTGTGGGTAGGTTGTATACATATAACATACCCAAAACGTCGTTCTGTCACTTTAAGACCTTTGCGTATTTGTTTACTTTTACGGCTGAGTCCCTTAGACGCTCTCTATGAAATTTAGTGCAGATATAAAGGCTTTTTGCAAAAAAATAATCTACGATCATAATAAATAAACGAGGTATTTGTTTTTAATTTATACAATTCAAAATTAATAGAAAATTAATACGTTACAAAATTAAACGGTTCAATAACCCGACACTGAAGATTAATAATTTAAAGGAAAACGCCAGAGTAGATGAAGCCAAATTGGAACAGTCACGATAAGAACCACTTGTAACACAGACGAGTCTGATTTTGACAACATCCTTAATAACACTTCATAAACATGCTTTACTTGTAAAAATAAAATTTGAAAAAAAAAAACATTTATCTTAAATTAATTTTTCATTATCCTTCGTATAATACGGATTTGTATTTTTCCCGTTATGGTGCTCGAGAGAACAACAATTAATTTTCGAGTTCTATTATGAAACAAAAAAAACTGCGAAAGTACTCTTTTCATTGCATACGTGAATCTTTCAACAGAAAGATTTAGATAGAATATAATCAGTAAATTGAATCAAATAGCGACAAAATTTACGAATGCAATGAACTGTGCTCGCCGTGTGGAGGGTGAGAGACATGCATATTTGATTCCATCATAAACTCAATTTACAACTAATCTCATCTGAGATTGTCGTAGAAATAAAATTTCACACGCCGCCAGTTCAGTCGTGAATGTAAATAGGATAGGCGGTGCGACGCTTGCTACGTTTAGAGTAGGATGCTAATAAAATATACTCTCGGCACTGTTCACGGCTCATTAAGTACGCGACGGCCGAGCCTTCGTGAGGCCTACGATTTAATATTTCCCCCCGTATAATTCAAGGCACTAAATTAAGGCTAGCTATAATGTAACTTGTGCTGGTTCGTCCCCCGTGATGAGTATCGGTGATCGATTTTACGCTTTGGCCGTTCGCGTTTCGTACGGTTGTAACTTTTTACTACTGCTTTTATTACGACAAACGATTTTAATCAAGAGAGTTTTTTTTTGTTCAGGGCGGACGCTATTAGCGCCCTCGGAGTTGAAATAAAATTCGAAGTTAAGTCGCGTTTGTGAGTTGAGAATTTGCTTTTAAGTTCATTTGATGGGTCGATTCGGAAACGTCA
The DNA here is from genome assembly GCA_014132275.2 of Samia ricini. Lineage (NCBI taxonomy): Eukaryota > Metazoa > Arthropoda > Insecta > Lepidoptera > Saturniidae > Samia > Samia ricini. The sequence continues at coordinate 3,266,461 of AP028170.1, forward strand.
CTGACCTTTATGTTCGGAAATAAAATAAATTTCCGCGAAATAGTATTTAAATATCTTTGAAAGTATTCCAGAGGTCTCGTTGAGTCAAATCTCTATCATCAGTACAAAAAAGTGAAGTGAAAGGTTCAAAGACAAAAGCATGGTGGTAGGGCATATTCTAATGATCCCCCGGACTGTCGACCTGACGGTCGTGCCTCCTTCCTAGGCGGGCGAAGAGGTGGAGGGGAACTATTCTCTTTCATCCCTACCGGACCATTGCACGGACGAGGCCTGGTGGGATTGCTGCAGAGGGCGACGCGGTGCTTGCGAAAGCCACCTCGTGTCGCCCCCATCCCAAATGCAGCGGACGGCCCCGGGGGGTTTTAGTGGGTATTTCCGGGCGCTTCACGCCCGGGCGAGTCCCACACTGGCACGGAGCTCATCCCTCCGTGCCCCCCCTTACCTATTATATTGGGGGACCTCGGTCTCACTAATACAATTGGTAAGGGTAATGCGTAAAGGCATTTCCCCCCGTCCCCCAAAAAAAAAAAAAAAAAAAAAAAAGGGCATATTGTAATGATGCCCGCCTGAGTAGCTAACACCCTCAAGTTTGAAAACCTGTCGCCTAATATCAATAGGCATCATCATTTGAGAACAAGTACCTCTAGGCTTATTGTGTTTACCATCCTGGACCACATCGTCACTTAACATCAGGTGAGATTGTGGTCAAAGCACTGAGCCTATTCCGTGTAGAAAAAAAAGACATTAATACTTATTTTAGCGAACTATTCGTTGCATATGATAAACCCATACTAAGATTGTGACTTCAGTCAATCGAAGTACGTGTAATTTTTATAAGAGCTGTATTTGAATGAGCAAAAAGAAATAACTTTCTTTTTGTTCAGATTTTATAGTTATTTTTTTTTATATTAGTATGTTTTCATTTTCACTGTTTATGTACCTATTAAAAGTCAATAAAAAAAAAAATAAGTTATTTACTTAACATTTTAAGTTTAATAAATTAAATATGTATATTCGTTATTTTTTATAACAGCTAATATATAAGAAAATATTTTTTTTTAATGTTAAATATACACTGTAGTACGAATTTCATATGTTTTACTGTTTGTGAAGTAAATGCAACTAGAAATTTCAAGGAAATGAAGATCGAATCTCTCACCCTCCACCGACTTGATCTTAAAAATCGTGAGAGCGAAGTTTACGAAAGTTTTCTCGAACCCGCCTTGTTGCAGAGAACACACTGTTCGGAAATATTTCTCCTTTGACTTGCACTCTTGTTGATCAGTGTTTAACTTGTTATCCAATACAATGATTGTTAACGCAATGATGAGGAGCGGGGCGCAGACGGAATCTAAGGACATTACCCCGGTCACCCGCCCCCGCACCAGCACCCCGTCGCCAACGCACGGATCAGCTGGTCCGTTCATTAATTAACAAGCATCGCTCGGAACGTCTCATTTTATATATAATCTTAAGTAATTAAATAATATTGATACAAAACCGCATTTTACTGCTACCAAGGAGCTGTCGAAGCACATCACCTAACAGTTTGGTCCTTCAACCGTTAAGAAGATCACAGCAATAACAAACAAAAAAAAACAGCAGCTGTAAATCGTCGTTATTGTTACATTTTATACACTTCGTGACAATACACCAGCACGAAGATCATTTAGAAGACACCTGTGGAGGGAGGCATATTTCCTGCACCGAGGATACTTCTGTTAATCGCAAGCAAACGACATACACGTTAATAGTGAAATTAAAACTGCAACATTTAAAATTCAAGATTGGCATATTTTTATGGACTTTGACCATCGACGCGACACTTACCGCGATTGAGTTACCGACTTAAATTGAGTGAGTTCGTTCCAAATACCTTCCTTTTTTTTTGTCTTTCCTTACATTACTTTTAATATATTTTAATTACATTTTTTTGCATTCTGCATGTGACATCTCGTCATATAACAATTTTTTTTTAACAGTAATATAGTTTTTATTGTATACACTTTATAAATAAAATACGTGTTGTTTACATTTATTTACGAGCGCCAAAGCGCCGTTGATTCATTAACAATACTCTTATCTTATCTTTCTTATCTTTTTACAATTTTTTTTTTATATTTGCCCTCGACCGTTCAATTATATATTGAATATGAGTGAAAATCGAATTAAAGAAATCATTAGATTACGTGGAGGTGCTAAAGCAAGATTAACTAATTTTAGTAACTATATAAAAACATTGTTAAATGCAAAAGCATTAGAAAATTCTCAGATAACGGAACTTGAAATACGTGTTTCAAAATTACCCGCTATAGAGTCCGAATTTAATAAATTTCAGAGCGAGTTTGAAGTGTTGTCTGACGAAACCGAAGAAGATGAACTATACGCTGAACGCGAGCTGTTCGAGTCTAAATATTACGAGCTTCTAGCGCAAGCGACACAGTTAATAAAGGCAAATCGGAAAGTCCGTGCCGAGTTCCGCTTGCAGGAGGATGACGTCGCTTCATGCAGCTCTGATTCTGATCAAGACTCCGTGAGATTACCAAAAATTAACTTACCTAATTTCGATGGCAACATTCAACACTGGCTCGAGTTTCGAGACACGTACATTTCCTTAATACATAATAATAAAAAAATGAGTGATATGAATAAATTTCACTATCTCCGTGCCGCTTTAACGGGTGGTGCTGCATTAATAATACAAAGCATAGACTTCAGAAAAGATAATTATGACATTGCATGGAACTTGTTACTAAATAGATTTAATAACGAAAAAGTATTAATAAGTAACCACATAGATGCAATTCTAGACCTTGAGGAATCTCATAAAGAGTCAAGTCTATATTTAAAAAACTTTATTGATGTCATTAATAAAAATTTATGCTCACTTGCTACCTTTAAAACAACCAACAACATATTGGGATACACTTATCATCCACATTATGTCAAAAAAGTTAGATATTGTCACTTTTCGCCACTGGGAAGAACATCGTAATACCATGAGTTCTATTTCGTTAAACGATTTTATCAATTTTTTATCAAAGAGAGCAGAATTATTAGATACAGTTCAAAAAGAAATGTTACACAAACAGAGAACACAGAGCAAACACGATACAACACAAAACTCACAATATTCAAATTTAAACAAAGCAAAAAAAAACCTCAGACACATATAATATTATATGTCCTAACTGCAAAAGAAACCATTTCCTATTTAATTGTCAAGATTTTAAAAGCATGGATGTAATTTCACGTAATCAAAAAATGATTAATTTCGATGTTTGTAAAAATTGTTTAAGACCAGGTCATTCAGTTAAACAATGTAAATTATCTCATTGTAGATATTGCAAATATAAACATAATACTCTTTACATGTAGATAAAGAAACAGAGCCGAAGGTTACAGTAGCTTTATCTGCAGACATTCAGCCTAGTAATAGGACTTATATTTTTACTTTCCACAGCATTGGTGAATGTGGCGGACGTTAACGGAAGACTTTGCAAAGCTCGCGTTCTTTTGGATTGCGGCAGCACTTCTAACTTCGTTACACGGCACCTCTGTGAAAAGCTAAATATAGTAAGATGTAACATAGGCTCCACTGTTGAAGGTATCAACAACCAACAAACTTATAGTGCAGAGTCTTGTAAGATAACCGTCCACTCATTATCAGGAGATTATCAAGTTCAATTAAATTGTTATGTCTTGCAACACATTACAAAATCAGTACCTTCATCTTACATAGATATCAAACATTTGTCAATTCCTTCTGGTATAAAATTGGCTGACCCGTCTTTCAATGATCCTTCAGCTGTTGATATTTTAATCGGAGCTGAAGTGTTCTGGGACATTTTAACTTCCAACTCCATTGATTTAGGCAAACAAAGTCCTAAGTTGCAAGAAACGAAATTAGGTTGGTTGGTATCGGGCACAATTAATACAAACACAGAAAATAAACATATAACAAATAATAACCTTACACGTTCAAGTTGTTTTTTCAGTCAAAACGAAAACTTAATTTTAACTCGTTTTTGGGAACTAGAGTCTGTAGGTACCAAGTACAACTTCAGTCAGGAGGAACGAGCTTGTGAGCAAAGCTTCGCAGAGCATACTCGTCAAAATCACAATGGAAAATTTGTTGTTAGAATACCTTTAAAAGATTCGCCTGAGGTTCTCGGAGACTCTTATATGATGGCGAAGCGTCGTTTCTTGTCCCTTGAACGCAGACTTCAACGCGATTCAATCATGAAAGACAGGTACATGTGTTTTATGAAAGAGTACGCGGCTTTAGGTCATATGACTGAAATTAACAATACTTTAAATAAAAATACTATTTATTATTACCTGCCTCATCATGGGGTAATTCGGGAGTTGAGCACAACTACCAAGTTACGGGTTGTCTTCGACGCATCAGCTGTCACAACCTCAGGAAAATCATTTAACAACATACAAATGATAGGGCCAGTTGTACAAGATGACCTACTGTCTATTTTATTAAGATTTAGACAACATAAGTTCGTAGTATCTGGCGATGTAGAAAAAATGTACAGAGCCATTCTCATAGAGCCTTCACAACGTAGCTTACAACAAATATTATTTAGATTCGATCAAAAAGAACCCATCAAATCATACACACTAAACACAGTTACGTATGGCACGGCATCGGCGCCATATTTAGCTACAAAGTGCTTAGTTTCCCTCGCAGATCAATGTGCTAATACTGACGCCAGTACTGCCATCTGTCGAGATTTTTATGTTGACGATTTTTTAAGTGGAGGAGATAATTTAAAAGTAGTGATACAGCTTTGTAAAGATGTAATAAAAACTTTGCAGTCAGCCACATTTAATCTACGTAAATGGCAGTCGAATAGCTTGGATATTTTAAGGTCGATTTCAAAAAACGATGAATCAATGTGTTCAAATAAAACTTTAGATTTAAATGAATCTCTGCCTTACAAAATATTAGGTTTACACTGGGATCCTTTATCGGATAATTTACTTTTTTCTATTAATATTGATACTACTCAGAAGAAAGTAACAAAACGAATAATTCTATCTTTAATTAGCCAAGTATTCGACCCCCTAGGGCTTTTAGGACTTTGCACAGTTGAAGCAAAAATTTTAATGCAGGAGCTTTGGATACATAAAAGCGATTGGGATGCCGAAGTATCGAACGATATGAAAAATAAATTTCTGAATTTTATTAATTCACTATCGTCTCTAAATACACTTCGCATTCCACGCTGGATTAGTTGTGACAGAGCTTTTGTATTGGAACTTCATACCTTCACTGATGCTTCCGAACGTGCTTATGGTGCGTGCATATATGTAAGAACTATTGATAAAAATGACATGGTATCCGTCCATATTCTTGCTTCAAAGAACAAAGTAGCACCCTTAAAACCCGTCACCATTCCTCGGTTAGAGTTGTGTGGGGCGTTATTGGGCACAAGGACTTTGCACTAAAGTTTTACACTCGCTTACAAAAGACATAAAAAAGTGTTATTTCTGGACCGACTCCACGATCGTCCTCGGTTGGCTAAACACTTCACCAAATCGACTTAAAACTTTTGTCCGTAACAGGGTAGGCGAAATACAAGACTTTAATTACCAGCATAGTTGGAATTACGTACCATCATCACTCAACCCAGCTGATTTCGTTTCTCGTGGAGTACATCCTAAGGATATTAATACATGCAACCTATGGTGGTCTGGTCCTAGCTTTCTTCACCAAACAAATATTGATTACCCTCACACGCCATTTTCACGTACACAAGATCAACTTCCGGAAGTATCATTACATACAACTGTCACAACGGTCAATATAAAAGAACAAAATAGTATTTCGAAACTCATCCATAAATTGTCTAATCACAATAGATTAATAAGAACAGTGGCATACATAAATAGGTTCATTCAAAATTGCAGAAATTCGAAAAATAGAACTGTAGGTGTTTTAACATTGTCAGAGCTTCAAACAGCAAATGACACTATTATACGTACATCACAATTAGAAATGTTTCCAAATGAATATCAATTATTAAAATTAAATCATGCCTTACCTAAGAAAAATAAATTAATTTCTTTGTCGCCATTTATGGATAATGCGAATATTCTGCGAGTAGGTGGTCGCCTAAATAATTCAAATTATAGTTATGACGTAAAGCACCCTATCCTATTAGACAGCAAACATCATCTTTCACACATCATTTTTCATAAACTACACAACCAACTATTACACGGTGGCCCAAGCTTGTTACTCTCTCATATGCGACAAATATACTGGCCATTGGGGGGGGGAGGAACCTGGCGAGGCGTACGGTACACAACTGTGTTCGTTGTTCTAGGTATAAACCAAAATCTATACAACCGATTATGGGTGACTTACCGAAGGAGCGAGCACAGCTAGAGTTTCCTTTCTTACATACGGGCGTGGATTATGCCGGGCCAGTGTTAATACTTGATCGAAAAGGTAGAGGTAGTAAGCTTACAAAATCATATATATGTGTTTTTGTATGTTTTTTGCTGTAAAGGCGGTGCATCTGGAACTCGTCACGGATTTAACCAAGGATGCGTTTATTGCAGCTCTTAACCGGTTTATCGGCCGTCGTGGTAAGCCGCAGACTATTTCGTCAGACAACGCGACAACTTTTCTCGGAGCTTATAATGATTTACAGATGTTTTTTAAATGTTACTCAGATAATATAAAGCTCGAAATGCATAATCAAGGTATCGAGTTCAAATTTATTCCTCCATATACTCCACATTTCGGTGGTTTATGGGAAGCAGCCGTAAAATCAGTTAAGCACCATCTTAGACGTATTCTTTCATTATCTAATTTGACGTATGAAGAGATGTCAACATGTTTAATTCAAATAGAGGCCATTCTGAATTCTAGACCCTTAACTCCTTTATCATCCGATCCTTCTGACTTCTCCTGCCTTACACCAGCTCATTTCTTCTTATTGGACGAACACTCTTGTCGGTTCCTCATCCTCAAATTCTGGATAAGACTAAATGGCAAGTTGCAGACAATAATCTAAAAGAGGGGACCATGGTGCTGGTGCGAGAGAGGAACATACCACCGTTAATGTGGCTGTTAGGCAGAGTCATCAAGCTACATCCTGGTCCAGACAACATCTCTAGAGTGGCTGAGGTTCAAACGAAAAAGGGTATACTTCAAAGGGCCTATAACAATTTATGTCCACTACCCATCATATCTTCATGTTGAAGCATATACTTCAACGCCGGGAGCATGTTAACGCAATGATGAGGAGCGGGGCGCAGACGGAATCTAAGGACATTACCCCGGTCACCCGCCCCCGCACCAGCACCCCGTCGCCAACGCACGGATCAGCTGGTCCGTTCATTAATTAACAAGCATCGCTCGGAACGTCTCATTTTATATATAATCTTAAGTAATTAAATAATATTGATACAAAACCGCATTTTACTGCTACCAAGGAGCTGTCGAAGCACATCACCTAACAATGATACTGTGTTCTTAATTTATATATTTACAAGCTGTCTCGGTGCACTTCGTACCATCTCAGAATCTAGAAATATTGACTTATTAGCTAATTAAATTTAATTTTTCTTCCAACGTGCTTCCGAGAGACGAACAAAAGACGTCAGTTAATCCATACTAGAAGTATTATCAAAAAAACTGTACCAATTAAACAATGAGAAAATGAAAAATCTTCGTACTTTTTTCCCCGAAATTTTGTTAGGTATTCTAATACAAAAAATCACTAATCTTAGAATTTGGTCTTGCTGGTTTGAAGCTATAAATGGTGTAACTAACTCTTTTTGTAACTAACTTTGTTTTATATCAATACATGGAGACATATTCATTTATAATAAACCTGTAAAGAATAAATATCTGCACATTGCACTTATTTGAGAGAACACTGGGGAGGGGTTTTTTTATCAATGACGAAGAACATTTGCATTATTTTTAGAAATTTTATCTGTCAATTTTGGTACTCTCATCACGCTAGAAGTACTGGCAGATTTTTTATGAAATTCGATATGGAAGCATTATATATCCCAGGGTTACATAATATTATACGACGCAGTCATTTTGTGCAACTACATATAACAGATATTACAGGATTAAAATTGGATTAATAATCGAAGTTGACACGGTTACAACGTAGGCCACTCGCCAGAAAAACGGTTTAGTTTCGTTTCCGTCCATGAAAGTTTTTACACAAAGTCAGCTTTCAATAAAGTTTCTTTTTGAGACATCTAATAATAATATTATTTGCAGAATTTAGAAAACTATTTTCAACTTTTATTGCTTTAAAATAATTTCTAGAATATAAAGTTACATTTACTTCAAGTAAATGGAAATCGAACATAAATTTAATTCTTGTTTAAAAATAACTTATTTATAAAAGCGTTAGCTGATGCAAACACTGAAAAGGAAGAATTATGTATAGCGGTTTTTTTTATAATTTTATTTCTTTTTATACGATTACAACAATGGATATACTCGATTGTGGTGGATCAATGATTTGGTTGTACCTTAATGCAGATTTATTAGTATTTGAAATAAACATTACATCGTAAAATGGTATTGTGATTAAACTTAATAACCCATTATCCATTTGGATATTAACAAGGCAACACTTGTACAATAGAGTGACAACACAACAACACACTCTTAGTACAATTAAGACGAATGAACGAACTGATGGTGAAATTAGTAAATAAAAAAAATATCACTGCCGTTAAAATGTAATTATTCTGTAATACAATCAGTAAATTTCGAAATCTTTTTTAATGTACTCTTTAGACCATGAATCTCTGAGGGTTGTTGCAGTTGCAACCCAGTTGCTATGGTCTGAAGTTTTGTACGTCATGAAAGAGCGATTTACTTGGTACTCTAGTTTAGAGTCGTTTATACCAGATTTAAAAACAACAGTAGGACTAATCAGTAATAAGTTCTTACTTTATAGGAATGGGTTGCACATCCTTCATGTCACAAAGCAAAAAAATTGTACCATTGTTACCTCTAGCCCAAATATACAGGCTTTTTAAAGAAGTTGACTAATCTTGTTCTTTGCAAACTGATTTAACTGAGACGGAGGTAAGAAATTAATGTTTAAAATTACAGCTTATAATAAATGAATGTGGTTTGCCTATCAACTGATTGCAAATATAGTGTAGGTCCATACTCACGCATGTTCAGTTTGTACTTCGCTATGATCAGGGGCGAGGGGGATGAATAGTGATTAGCTTAAACTAAGCTATATTAGTCTGCGTATCTCTAATGAATTACAGCTATAGATTTAGTTCTAGCATCACTTTATACGGTTCGGTAGATTCTGATGTAATTTGACAACATATAACCTATAAAACTATTACCTATTAAACTTCTAACTTTAAATAAAGGCGAAATTACAATGTATTGTATCAATAACGAATCTCAAAAATCTAGTGAACTAAATGATCAAACTTAGCAAACATTTCCTGGAATGAAATGCAAGTAGATTGCAAGACAATTCAGTTCTTATGACTCTTACGGAACAACCTTAAAAGTTTTCACGAGAAAAGTTCGTCTATGCTCTCTCTACCCACGAGTAGACGTAACAGTTACCTTAGTATTATAGTGTGGTCTAGATTTGAATTTAGTTTGAATGAAATCACATACAATATACCTGAGAGATTTTTGGAGCTACCTCTATTTTCGTTATTAATGGTGTTATTTTATAAAATGTATTTAGAATATATTAACAGTTTGATATTGAACGTTTATTCAATTTAACACGTTTTAAGAGATTATATTTTAACTACGTTATAAGATAATATTTTAATTGCCTCGGGGGGGCGCAGTTGTATTACGGTGCGACTCCGTTCTGAGGTGTCGGGTTCGATCCCCTGGTCGGGTCAAGTGGTATTGAGTTTTTCTACTCAGTATCATCCCGGAGTTTGGAATTTGTGTCCGATATGGCGACAGGCTCGCCCCCTGTCACATCTGGGACGGAACTAAGCTCGGCGAAATACGGGTGGTGTAGTTCGCTATTTCACCTCTGCCTAACCCTTCGGGGATAACAGGCGTGAGCTTATGCATACTACGTTTATAAGATAAAACGAAAAATGCTTCTAAAATTTTTAATAAATAATAAATATATGGTATATGTTACTTTGCTAATTCGTCTTCAAATGATTTTCAACTAGCACGTCTTTTGAAACTTCATTTGTTTATGCTAATATGTTTAAATTAATGTAGATAATAATAATAGATGGATGATATTAAAAAGCTATGTAAATATTGATAAATTAAAAATTAAGAAAAGTTGAAAAATATTAGAATTTTAAATGAATAACAAATATTTATATATACCTAATAAATATAAAATTAATTAATGTGTTAAGAAGTCGGATCACTTATATATAATTTATACAAATAATTTGTTTAGTTTGTAATATAAAATTTATACGTAAATTATAATAAATACTATAATAATAAAATTGTTAATTTCACGTGTCTGTTCATTTCCGATTTGTCAATTCGATGTGTACTGTTTGGAGGGATGGGGGGGGGGGGTTGGTCTTCAGCCTTACGAACCCCCCTCGGACCGCCTCTCCATATGTACGTAAGTAAAACATAGTATGTAAATAATATTTTCCAAAAACGTCTAAAATTCTTTCAAAAGATTATAAAGGTGATCGAACACCAATTAGGGGAGATGAGGTACACTTTAGGAACTCCTTTTATGTATTATTTTATGTATACCCATACTATTTGTTATAATAATAACATTTTTTTTTTAAACTAACTAATGCTGTTTACTTTTATTGCCTTTACAGTTTCACCGAACTTTTATGGGCGATTGCTGCAAGCACTCAGCCGCAAAAAGGCTAACACAAGGGCACCAAAATGGTACGAACCTCGGCTTGGCCGTTACCTATGTATACAAATTCCGCGGAATTTTAATCCTCACTATCCCTACATTTTTTGTACATTAATAATAAAAGGTTCCTTACAGGATCTATGTACGTACACGTTGTGTGAAGGAGTGTGTGTGCACTGTTGTGCGTGTAATGCTCAGTGCATGGTCAATGTCACTGTATCGCGCTGGTGGTTACGTAAAGAGCCTCCCCAGTTTGGGAACGAGGCACGTCTTGGGCCGCCACCGGACGGAAATTCGCGAGTGTCTGTAGGAGCAAAGTTAGCCGTCTGTTCCGCGCCGGCGGGAACGGCGGTTTCGTGGGCGTGGGCGCTGACAAGCAAAATTTTCGCAATTGATACAGTAAGATTCTATTCGAAGAAGTGATATCATAAAAATTTACAGACTACTTTCACTACATATTTTAATATCAAGTTTAAAAGCACGATGGCGCCATCTTTTTACAAATTATGTAAAATGTTAAACATAAATCGACTCCTAAGCAGTATTTTGTAATATAATGTGTTGATTTAAAACGAATAAATATAAATAGATATATCTACTTACTTATATATAATACACATAATAGACTACAATTAAGATCGGCGGCGTCACTAACGGCTAAGAATACCTATTCTAAGAGAATGTGCGTAGATACGAGCATACTAAGATACAAACTTATGAAGTATTGACAACGTGTAACGCTGAGAAATGTATAGTTCTGTAGTTTGTCGTATTATCAAGAAACATTTCGTTGGATTTTCGCACTTTTCCTTCATTGTAAGTGGATGGATATTTTTTATTCATTATTACTACCTCCTCTATCGAAATCTCTACAAAAGTGGTTTCGAACGGGGATCGTGTCATATTGGCCGTCGTCACGTGCGGACGTGGTTGGGTTCTGAAGTCACTCATGTCAGAATGTCATTGCGTACAAGTGTAAAACACTCTGTGCGGTTTGATATCAGTAATTTGGTTTTAATCACATATTTAGTTATCCGTGATTAGGTTTTTGAACATTTTTGTATTTAAATTAACTAATCTATTTAAAAATCTTACAACCCTTATTTTTCATAAGCGTTTCCATCTGAGTACAATAAGATCTAATGTACAAAATGATATAGTTTGATTGTTGGGTGGTGTGTTGAAAACATAACATGATGTGGGAATTTTGAGACACTTTTTAAAAAGCCCTAAAGCATAGAGCGACCATTTTATTTGAGTATATTGTATGAAAAGTATTCCCAATGTCAGACTTGGCTGCATGGTCTATTTTCTCTGCCTTTTCCTTAGAAAAACAAAAATGTAACAAAGTTCAAAGTCCGTGAATTATGATCATCTAATTCTCTTTATAAATTAAGAGACATCACTTTAAATCACTTTAACAAGAGTCTCGTAAACTTCGGCGTAAACGAATTAAACCAATAATCACTCAAACACTCCGCCTGGATAAGTTTTCACGCGAGAGTAACTTCTGATTGGACACATTCCCTGCGCTTATTTGCGATAACTTTTAAGACTCCCTTTAAAAGTAAGTTAAGGGCGCAGAAGGCGGCAGTAGTGTCATGATCGAAAGATTAGTCGAAGCCAGACTTAAATATCTAGAAGTGGTATGTATGTAAGTAATTTACTTTGTCCCGATTATAACGTTTGGCAGTTAAATATAAAACACTATTTAAAATGAAACCCTGTATGAAGGGAAACATTAATATTAGTTAACTATTGTCTTCAAGCTTAAAATCTGTAAGTTGGTAGATAAAATTTGGTGCCACATTATTTTCTAGGTTTTTGTTATTTGGCTGTACAATATATAATAAGCCTGATTATTATCAAATGTAATATAAATCGGTTTAGTGATTCTCGAGTTATAATTAAATTAAAGATCACACAGGCGGACATAAATACGGCTTTTTATATAATCCAAGAAGGAAAGAAGGAACAAGATAATGGTGATTTTAAAGATTTTTGGATTATTTTTTATATATGCATACATAATATTTAACAAAACAAAATATATTCTAAAACACGACCAATTAATAACTATGATTTAAAAGAAGAATTATGTAAATTAGTTCAGCGTTTTTCGAATTATAAGATTGATGCAATAATTGCATAATACGCCTAAGTAATAATTTGCTAAATTCCATATATAAATTGAAGTGGTAGCGAACAATAAAGGCAATACACTAAAAGCGATTTTAAATTTAAATTCCGAATAGAAAGTTCTCAATTTGAAATTTTAATTCGCCCGTCACAGGCTCTTCCAGCTAACATGTTACAACGTGTCTCCAAACTCGAGAGCGACCCTCCTCCATCCAGTTTTATTGAAATTTCGTATATCGTCGCTTTGGTAATGGGCAATCAGGTTCAGAAATGTACGAAGGCACGCGAGCTCGGGTGTTAAATTATCCGTTTAGGGTTTAAGGAACGATTTCTTGTTGCAATTTTATTTTTGCGATTTCTCTCTTAGCCGTTTCGTATTCTCTTTTTTTTTATTTACTAATAATATTATTATTCGAGTTCGGATATGTGATTGCATTTAAAGTTAAATATAGTCTGAAAACTGACGACAGATTCTCATAGTGCCGGCGTCGTTTAGACGACTAAAGTTTTTAAGTAGATTTACATTTGTTAAACCAGATACATGATGCACCTTATCCTGCTTTTTGCGTGAACACGGTGGTCGTGACATACTCAAGCTCAATTATTCTAGAATCCTGGTAACTGCTGCATCGATGGGGCTAATCCTGACGCGCCGAAACGGGTCAAAGTTAAAAGCTTTTCATCATGGGCTTGGTGGTCGCAAAGCTATATCACTCGCTATAAACTATTCCGTTTAATTGTATAAATAAATGGAGAAGTTATATGTTTTTGACATAAAAAAGGGGAACACGGATAATTTAAATATCATCATCGTTTTACTTCCAATTTGTCATTTGAGATCGTTTCAGTCTTCTTTAGATTTCTTCTTCCAAACTTCTCTATCAACCAGCATGTTTTCATTCACCCCTTTTACCTTTATATCTTTGCTCATACACTCTATTATAATTTCTTTGGACGTCCTCTTCCCCTCATCCATCCCTCAACTTTCATAGTCATCAATTTTTCATCACATGCGCTTCGTCTCTTAACAAAACGCGTCAATACCAAGTCAAACGATTCCCTATCAACTTTCCTACACTGGTCTCACTTTCAAACTTCCTCTAAGATATATTTACTTATCCCCTTTTTTTTTTTGACGGGGGGAAATGCATTTACGCACTACCCTTATCTATTGTATTTGGGGGATCAGAGTCCCCCAATACAACAGATAAGGGGGCACGGAGTGACGAGCTCCATGCCAGTGTGGGACTCACTCGGGTGTGAAGCGCCCGGAAATACCCACTAAAACCCCCCGGGGCCGTCCGCTGCATTTGGGATGGGGGCGACATGGGGTGGCTTTCGCAAGCACCGCGTCGCATTTACTTATCCCCTAACGACACGCTTCATTTATGTAATTTAAATATTGAGATGCAACCAACTTACTATAATTTTCGAAAACGATAAAAGACAACAAATTTATTTTTGAATGTCCCTTGATACACATATAACTCGAGGACTAACAAAAAGTAATACCATGTGTGCTATATTTACAGCATACTAAAGATGTGTAAACAAATTGTTAACATGCCCGAGCAGCGTTTGCCTTTCGTCCATAACTAATATCTCAGTGATGACGCTTTAAACACGCTTCCTTGTATTTTAGAGTGTAGTATTGTTGCGATATATGGAGAACAGTATGTGAAGTTAAATTAGTGAGAATTAGTTTTTTCAATTTTGTATGATTTCAATTTGATAAAGTTGGAAATACAAAATAAATCCGCTCGTTCTTCTCATTGAATAATTAAATTATTTTTAATTATTAAATTAATTATTTTGTTATAGATTCTGAGGTTATATTAAATGCAAAATATCTTCGATATTCATTTTTAATAACTGCCTCGGTGGCGCATGTTATGGTATATGTATTACGGTGCGACTGCCGTTCTGAGGTCTCGGGTTCAATCCCCGGGTCGGGTCAAGTGGTATTGGGTTTTTCTTCTACTCAGTATCATCCCGGAGTTTGGGAGTTGTGCCCGATATAGCGACAGGTTCGCCCCCTGTCACATCTGGGACGAAACTAAGCTCGGCGAAATGTGGGTGGTGTAGTTCGCTATTTCACCTCTGCCTAACCCTTCGGGGTTAACAGGCGTGAGCTTATGTTATGTCATTTTTAATTCGCAATAGTAAATTTCAAAACCTTTACTGTATCTTCTCCATCTCGGTTCCAGAGCCCTCACACATAGAGGGAGACGTTTTCTTGCATAAACTCAAAGAGACTTTGTACCGAGATCCGACGTGTAATTATTCAACTAGCCTTTGTTGTATACGCTACACGCGTAATACAATTTTGACTTAATTAATAATTATTAATGTAGAGCTTTCTGTGTTTCATCTACTACTGCATACTTAGTTTGTTTTAACAACACTTTAAACTATGTAACAAACATGTAAATTATACTAAATAAATAAAATTCTTAAAACTATTAAGTTGATCTGCAAAGATATTCAAAGATTGCCAGCGCTCTTATCTCGGTTTATTCGTATCCATGATACGCCAACCGTCTCAATAATATCTTCCTATTTCATAAGCGATCTTCCTCTACGAGGTTTGCCCGTTGGAGCGGTTCGTGACGTGACTCTTTTGGTCTATCTTTAATCTTTAAGTCGCGCTACATGACCCGCCCATTTCTATTTTAGAGCGTCTCCTGAGTCTGTTTTACAGCGTCTGTAGCATTTATTTTGTGTCTTATTTTTTTTTATTTACCTTATGCTCAACATACTACGTTCTATGCCTCGTTGGTAGGTTGTTGTTTTATTCTTTATTGTTGTAGTTACCTCCACTATGATTGGCATAATATTAGTTAAGCCATTTAAGAAACATGTTGCTTAACCCCTTGAGCACTAACTTGGCGTTTACGCCAGCATTCCATTGTTTTCCTATTGCCTCATTTTTATGAGTACTCGACACATTAAAAGCGAGATTCCAGTTAATTATGATATAAAACTTAAGTTCAAATTAATATTTTATTTACACGTTGAAAATAGTAAAAAAATAAACGTAAAACATTGTATCGGGTTTGCCAAAATCGTGCGTTAAAAAACTATATAAAAATGATATAAAATAATACACTCGCGTGCAAATAAATCATATCGGACTGTCGTTCAGTAGCAGATCGTGACTGTGAAATATATGTGCCCGGCCCTAAGATATATTTATAGCGATGCGATCGCCAAAGACAATATGTCTTTTTAACAAGAATATACAATGGAGCGAAAAGATAAACTGCTGGACGATTTACTCTTATAATATATAGTTTTGTGATATTATTTTCTTGATTTATTGGTACTATACGGTTATAATTTTTTTAAAAATCTATAATTAACGAAGATCACAAATCGATTAGAGTATCAGAATGTATCAGAACGAATGTAACGAATCAGAGTGTATCAGAATGGAAAAGGGTTACGTTTAATATAACTGTGACGTCAACCGAAAGACGTTCACTGCTTGACAAAGGTTTCGATCAAAGATCTCCACAACGATCGGTCTTGTTCCACCCGCATCCAGTGGATTCACAAGGCCTTCTCCAGGTCGTCGGTCCACCTTGTTGGGGACTTAGCCACGCTGTGTTTTATAGTGAATGGTTGCCATTCGATAACCCTTTGGCCCCATCGGGCATCAATTCTACATACACAACATCATTCCTCGCCTACTGGACTGCAGATGCTTAACATTGCGACGCGATGCTTGCGAAAGCCATCCCGTGTCGCCCCCATCCCAAATGCAGCGGACGGCCCCGGGGGGTTTTAGTGGGTATTTATAAGGGTAGTGCGTAAATGCATTTCCCGCCGTCAAAAAAAAAAAAGATGTTTAACATTGGATTAAGTAGGTAATGTTGATGATCTTGTAAATGAATGATAAATTATGTTTAATAAAGAATATTTGTGAATTGAGATAATCCTAAAGTCACCATTTATACTTGTCCTTTGAAATTGTCTGTATTTAGTTACTTATTGGAATAGAATTTATCTATTATAAAACTAAAGTAAATTACTACTCTGTACGTTATTGAAAATGGCCGTGAAACAAGAAACAAACATCGAATCATATCGATAAGAAACTAGAGTTTAAAACAGTGCCTCGACTTCGTAACAGGATTTTCCCATTGGAAAATACACCGAAAGCTTTTATAAGGAATACTCTGCTAAATAAAATACTTACTGAGTGAGGGCACATTACAGTAAAATAGTCTTGCAAACTGTTCTCTGTCACGAAACCAATAACTATCGAATTTGCTTAGGTGATAAAAGTTTTATTCGCATTTTATAGCACTTTTGCAACGGATAGTTTAGAAAACTCGTGACACACGATAAAGAACGTTATACAATCTTTACAAGATTGACTTCTTTAAGTAATTGATTTGTGCAATAAAGTTTTGGAGTAAATATTATCGGAACGTCTAATTATTTTTAATTATTAAAAAATATCTAAATAAAAAAAATGATATAAACTAATAAAAAGTTGATTTTACCTTCAAAAGTTAGACGATATATTCAGAGAGTCACTTATTTACAGGGAGACAGATTATGATGCTTAAAAAAAATAATACACAAAAATAGAAAGTGTTAAATATCAGAAGTCTCTAAGGTTTTAATTTTGTTTACAAATTAAGAATGCGCAAAATGTACTAAATTTGAAATGCTTTAGGTTCAGTAGATATCAAGTGAGTTTAATGTATTTTGGTTTATATTAAGGAAGAAAAAAAACAAGATGATTTATAGAGAGATAACCAACCGTGATAGAACAAAACAGTTTAGGGTAATTCCAAACAATAACTGTACCTTTCAAAAAGGCATGCAAACCAACTTAAATACAGATTTTTAAATTAGAAGGAATAACTTTTCCACATCACCACTTCTAATATCTAGTATTGTCTAGACAGAAATCTATTTCGAAAATGGCTTGAGCTTTTGAATAATGCACTGCTTTGATAAATTTCTGGCATCTCTAAAAATGGTGAAACATAAATTAATATCAAAATACTTGTGGCACACGTAATTGCTGTTTGGAAGGATTGTAAAAACTTTATCTTTAGCTTCCGAAAAAAAATAACATACTATTTTGCTAAAAGATAATAAATTATTTATGTTATTAGTAAAAGTGTCTGAGAACGATTTAAAATGTTTTAATTTAGAATGAAATCAAGTTTAATTTTGTCTAAACTTCTTACACACGTACGCAATTACATAAACCCCCGGCGGTGTCTCTTTGATTACATAATTACAGTTGTAATTCTAGACAATTACTTGGTATTATACGCTGTGCTCACTCATCTGTAACATTTCGTACATGCCTTAATGTCTCATAAGATTTCTATGTTTAAAACGTAATGTCTTTCTTTTTTCTTAAATAGTGTTTAAGGAAGAACGAGATAGATAGTTGAATGTGCGGAAAATGGTTTTACTTTTTCAATGAAATGCTTAAGATTTACATCTTAATATCGACTTTAAAACATCTATATAAATATTATTATAAATATGATAATTAATTACAACACATTGTAAAATCCTGTTTTTGAAAATACATATCAATTTTAGAGAAATTATAATTAAGTCAAGAATTAAGGTGGTCGTAAAACGAAAAGGGTATAAAATGTGATAAATGTAAGTGTCCAGGTGACAGCAGACAAAGTGAGTACTGAAAGATATATTGTAATGTCGAACCCACATAACATAATATGATTATGGCTCAAGACAAGAAGATAAAATACGAAAATTATACTAAAAGTAATTTACTTACTAAAGTAAGTAAGTCTTACTTAATATAAAAGTTAAATCACCCAATCTCATTATAAACTCTATAAGCGAAGGCCAACTCAAATTATATGGAACTCGCATTTTGGTTTTCAAAGTTAACGAAGTTAACAACGTATGCGGTGCGATAGGCCTTAATGCACGGGGTCGGCTTCGGTAAATACGATGAAATCCGACTCAAATTTTTTTGTGCTATTCCTTCGTAAGAGATTAGTTTCATCCTGAGACTTATGAATAAAAACTTTAAATACAAATTTATGGCTACGTTACTCAGTTTAGTGGGTAAACGTTCAAATGTCTTTTAAATTTCGTTGGTTTATATCCCAAACTGTTTTTTTTTGCAATAAGTAAGGACTTGGCATATCACGCGATGGGTATAAAACACAGCGAGAATCTCTATTTTTCTAAATATCTCGCACATTTTACGAACGCTGTTAAAAGTATCAGCGCACCGCAGTTTTAATCGCATTTAATTGTTACTATTTTAATTAATTATGCCCATTATTTACTCAATGGTTTGAGTAACATTGTAAGAGAATGTACTGGTTGACATTTTTTGTATATTTAATACTAACATCTAGATGCCTAGTAGTTAAAATTCGATTATAATGATTATTGAAAATTTCAAGAAATCAATATTTAAAATTTTTTTATTGATATAACTAAACTATTAACTAAAAAAAGAAAGTCTAAATTGTTGATAAAAAGAGGAGAATAGTGCCTTGAACTGTTTTATCTTTACCTATGTAAGCATATTATGTAGACTTATATTCGCCGAGTGATCGAAATTTTAACATAATTATTAGAAATACAAGAGAAAAAACATTAAACATGTCAGCGTGTATCCGAACTGTAGAATCACTGTTACTTAAAAAACACACGATTACCTAATAGCTTTTGTTAGACTTCCTAATCCTAAATCATGAGCCAGCTAATTTGTATTAAACTCCAATGAACTTTTTCATTGAAATAACCCACACAGCAACAACTTTATTTATTAGCCTTCTGAGTAGCCATTAACCTTTTGTCGTCTGAAGACAATCCACTACACACTTTATAACTTAAATGCGTTAAGTACAAAAAAAAAAACAATCAAACAAAAGAGAACGTTCACCTAAAAGGAGACAAGAAGTCTTATATTTATTCTAGCAAGTATCATTTCGTAGCCATCCGGAGACTGTGTTTTGCTTATGATATTAATGCTCGTGGAAATTTTCCATTATCTCCCGACGGTGAGGACTGTCGTGAATATATTACTGACAAGTTTTTCGCTTTTATCACGTTCGCCGTGTATTCGATGATGAAAACGCAGCGAATTAACTGTTGGTACATCCCTTCGGTCAATTATACCTGTATCGAATTGATTGTAACACGTGCTTGATTATTTGAAATGTAATGTTTTTGTTAACACTATAATGTGGTGGTTGTGGTGTTATTCTAAATTTTGTTGTTAACTTGTTCATTCAAGGTATATATTCTAAAAAAATGTACTTTTGATAGATTTTTGTAGATTTACTATTATACTCTTAATGCATTTTGTATATTACTAAATGTGATGAAACATATAATAAAATATTGTCAGAAAATCCATCTATCATAGGTAACAAGGATTATGTTAATATGTTAAGTGTTTTTTTCGTTATAAGGTAAAATAACAAAGAGACAGATATAAATGTTGCCATTTATTATATATAAGAAAAAGGATATAGAATATGCGATATACACGTTTTAGAACACAATTTAAATCATACAAAAGCCTTACGTAATCGTGACGTAATTAAATGAAATCACCGTCGCGGATCAAAGACGTTCACCGGATCTCGATGTAACATAATTTGCTCCGGGGAAGTAATACTACTACGCTTTATTCTTTTGACAATTTAGTGAAAAGACGTTTCACTCACGACGGATCTCCTTGGGCGTCCCTACTAAATATCCTTTGTAAAGTTAAGTCATTAAGTCCAATTGGATTCGCTGAATTAAGCGAACGACTTTTGCGGGGGGCCGGAATGCTCGCTGATAAATTAACGGATTGATTTATGATCGTGTGAGTCAGCCGTCGCGGAGGCTTTTATTTTCACTGATTCATTTGTAAGTTGGTGAGATTAAATCTTATATTTCCGACAATTCTCGTCTTGAAACACATTATAGTAAGCATTTAACTCATAATGGGCCGACTGAGAGTTAAGATAACTTCGCTAGATTTATTTATGTTTTATTTATCAGGAACTGTTTAACTGCTATAAAACTGCTTAATAATATATATCTTAGACTCTTCTCGGAGTTGTTACTTATGTCAATCTGAAAACGTCATTCAAATACATACAGTAGTTTTAAAGCCTTTGAAAACACAAAAAAAATGTGATATTGTGGGGATGCGTGGTAGTATTATACTACGCCCACTTATATATAAAATCTTCGGAAAGTAATAGGTTAAATATATCTACAGTATTAAGATGAAGTGAATAGTAAATAAAATAGATCATTTAATTTAAACCAAGAATAACAAGAACTAAAATCAAATACTAAAATAACAAGTTGTACGTGCCGCGGTCCGTCCGTGAGTGTCCGCGGAGACTGCGTGGACGCCGGTCAAGTTAAGTCCGGTCGCGCGGTGGTGGAACTACTTAACCTCCGGTCCAGGCTTACGAGCATCGCCGGCTTAACATAGTTGCAATTATTGTCGTTATCAATTTAAAAAAAAACCTTGATTTAATTTAGACCCTGAGAAGGCGCTTATGTACGTCAAAACACTAACATCGGTTTGGAATGCAAACAACGAATCACGGAAGAGTAGGCAAGAAACTTGATCTGGTTTTTTTTATTAATATGTATGTACATATAATTTTTTTATAAAAGCTACAGTTGTGACTGTTGTTAGTGGAAGCACAGAAAGCGATATTTTATTAAATATTAACCCACACAAATGTGCTTTGTTTAACGTGACATTTACCAACAATTAATCAGCGCAGCTATTTAGAGTTAGTTAATTCTATGTTTATTTCTTTAACACAAAGTTTATCTTTGTTATGTTTTATTTCAATCGGTTTTATTCGGTATCAATTATTTTAAGGAAGGAACATACAAACATTGACATTTATTCTAAGTACTGAGACTAGAGAAAATATATTAATAACCACTTATTGAATCATTATTAACATATATATACATATGTAGATGGTTCTAGGCAAGTTTTTTATAGTTTCATTACTAGTTTGTTATTAATATGAGGTGAAAATTCCACAAGTGCTCATGAAACTTGGTTACAAAATAAGAATAGATTGTATTATGGTAAATTAGTTACTAATTTGTCGATTACTCATAAAAATTAGACAATAGGAAGACAATAGGAAAACAATGGAAAGTTGGCGTAAACGCCAGGTTAGTGCTCAAGGGGTTAATATATATATAATGTAACACGTAGTTGACAAACTTCTGTATAATCAAAATGACACGAAGTTTATTCCTATGCGATGGTTGAACCAGCAACATAATAGAAGAGTTCATTATTTCTACGCCGCGATGCCTGTCAAAGTTGTCAGCAACTGCAATGGGCTTGAAATTTGATTTAAAATAATAGTTAAAAACTTTTTTTGTGAGAAAATCAATTACTAACCTTAGGTATTGTGAAATGTTTTTGTTTGATAAATAAATGTTATGTGATAATTTTATTTTAAATATTTTATTATTTATAATAGATATGATAAAATTTAACATCTTATAAATATATTTCATGCAAATTTGTTTGCTTTCAAATGTTTCTATGAAATCTATTCGCGCGCTAATAAAATGATATCATTTCGGAAGTTTGTCTTCATAAAATCATGAATTATGGTTTTCCAATTATTTTTATTTTGTATACTTATTTGTTTTAGAAGACTTTTTAAAATGTCTTCCTGGATCATTTTTTTTAATTACCAGTTTACACTTTGACCACTCTGTTTAAGTAATTCATTTGCTTTTTTTTATATTCAGAGATAATTTACGGAAGCAAAATTCGATTTAATTTTTTTTTGTAATTGTATCAAATTTTGATCACTCGTTGAGCCGACAATCTCGCTGGGTCGAGGAGACTAGTTCAGGATCTAAACGAGTGGCGTATAAGATAAGTCAATGCTCTTTACTGAACTTTGCGGCGAGCGTCTTCAGCACTCGTCCCCAAAGTTACGGTGAAGCTGTTAAGGCCCTTCTGGCCAGCATTAGCTAGTTTAGAAAAAAAAACCATTAGTGAACGATATTCAGCTGAAATTGTTAATGAATAATGATTAATAATCTGCTAGGTTTTTGGCGGGATCCCAGTCTGTGATGTAGCAGTTATTGTCTTTAATCCATTAACTTGCGTATTTCACCATATATTGTGTAATTTGGGTGTCGTTTTGTATAATAATAATAACAAATCTTTATTCATGAAATGCAAATACAAATCAGAGGGTGCAATGGACCCGGAAAAAAATATTTTGTGCCCCGGGATCCAGTGCCTTCCTTTATAACATTACAGCTTTATAATAAAAGATATACTCGTGTTGTGTATGTATGAGGTGCGAGTCAGCGTGGGTATAATCGGTTGTGTGATTGGATTTGTATGTGTGTGTTTAAACTATTGTAAAATAAATTAGATGACACGACTAAAACAGCTTACTTTATTCGAATGTAAGAAATCAGAATTTCATTCCAAAATTACAAAAAAAAAAAACTTTACCTTGTCGTTTAAATTTAGAACCAGAATAAATACCTATATATTATATAATAATGTGGAGTAAAGCTTCTGTATCCTCATAGTTAATCCTCATCCTCATATGATATTGTTACAAGTCAGGATTTGTGTCCCATGAAAATCCCTTAACTTCGCACACACGAATTCGTTATCTATACTCACACGAGAACAGGCACCAAGACACAACTAATACATCCACTCACTCGTCGCCTCGTCCCGCTAGGCACCTAGTCCCACTGGTCGTCGCTTTCCAGAAACTGTCGTCTTCCGATTTTGCCTCTATTGTGTCTATAGTACAACTCAATCTCACGCGCTAGAACGCTTGCCTATATACACCCGGCGCGTTTACTCGATCTTTCCAAAAACTAATAAAGAACAGCTATAGCGCATACTTGTAATAATGTACGACGCGTCCATTCAAATATACTACGTCGCATAACATTGGAATAACAACCTTATGATGCAGCTTCAAGATCCAATTATATTTTCTTAATAGTTGTTTATTCTATTAGATTAGATAGTTTCGAGAGCTTTAGAGAACGTTCTAGATGTTGTCACAATATAGTTTGGTTCAATTATTGAGAAACGGGTCTTCACGTGTTACCTTTTTTCCTTCCTTTTTCCTATCCCGACGTTTCGGCTGGGTTTCACCAACCGTGGTCACATAGTTTAGTTAACGAAAACTCTATGTTCTAAGCAACATAAGGAAGATTGAAATTATAATTTATGTTGCTGGCAGAATTGTGTATGTGAATTGCAGATTGTCATTAACCAAGAATAAGACAAATATCTTAAATTGAAGGGGAGGATATATAAGTCCATCATAAGACCTGTCATATTATATGGATCAGAATGCTGGGCTAGTAAGAAGATGGATGAGAAGCGACTGCATGTAGCTGAGATGCGAATGTTGAGATGGATGTGTGGTGTTACAAGAATGGATAAAATAAGGAATGAATATATTAGAGGGAGTTTGAAAGTTGCGTCAATGGTAGAAAAGTTGAAAGGTTCTCGTTTGTCGTGGTATGGACATGTTATGAGAGGAGAGGAAGCGCATGTGGGTAAAATAGTAATGAATATTAATGTGGAAGGATGGAAAAGTAGAGGAAGGCCAAAGAAAGTGTGGATGGAGTGTGTAAGAAATGACATGAAAGAAAAAGGAGTGAATGAAGAGATGACGGCTGATAGGGACGTATGGAAGAAGAAAACATACTGCGCCGACCCCAAGTGAGTTCGGAAAAGGCAGGAGAATGATGATGATGAAGACAAATATCTATTATATCATTTCCAAGTTGTCTATTATAGTGATTGAAACATTATTTTACAAAAAAAAAAGAATTACAATTTATAATATTAAGTAAGGCAAAATACCTTCAAAAGCATTAAAAAGCTTTTCAAATCCACAGACAGCAATGACCTAACCGCTACAAGAGCTTAAAACATAAGTAACAAAGCGAAATCTATTAGTCCAAATAGCGTTGGTCCATTAGTGCGGCGTCGATAAATGCCCACTCGGTGGCGCTCATGTGGCGAGAAACGATATAAACTGCCGACCTCACTACATTCAAATCACCTTATGAAATATGAAATAAATTAATCGAGGCAAATTAATTACTAGTAAGCGTATGTGCATTCATATTGAAACTGAAAGGAGCAAAATGAAATTTAGTACAGGTGGTTGTTTTTTTTCGTCTTGAACAAATAATTGAGTGTACGTCGGTATCTTGTGACGTACCGCTTTTGCAACGGAGTAAAAAGTCGTGCGTGCGTCGACGTCTGCGTGCAATATAATCTGATAGATATATGATTTAAAACACCCTAACAATTATTCATATTAAAAAACAATCAATTATAAGAAATTCTTCTTCGTACCCTTCATTACCTTGCACATTCCATCGAACATTACGAAAACTCGAATGAAAGTGGCGTCGGCAATACGATTGCTGGTAGTTGCGTCGCCAAATCCGATCACTGATGATGCTGTGATTGATGCATTGTAAAAACAATCTTTTTGATACGATGCGTCCGATACGTACGATGCCGATATGTGAACGCCAGCTTTTAAGATCGGCTCTGTAATAAAAAGTTAAAAATTTACCAACACGTTGTTCTTAATTTATCTAGTCTCACAAAATTGTGATAACAAAATAAAACGAAAAATTCAACCACTGGAATCTTCTAGGACCGAAATAAAAGTCGAAATTTATGTTGACAAATTACTATTCCGTCTAGTTGTGCCCGAGCGATGGGACTTCATCAGTCAAGCTCATTGGAATAAGACATGGTAACTTTTGTAAAGTATCCCAATTAAAGATCGTTGTCTAGTAAATTCTTGGTAATAATTGTTCAGTAATAAAACTTAGGATCAGTAAATTGTCACTGAAAAGTAAGTAAATTCTATTAGAAATATGCCATCATTTATGTCAGCAAAAATGCAACTGTTTTAAATGTTTCATTAGTAGTACCTACACCATATGACACATGCAAGTGGGAATAAGTTGAATTATACGAGGTACGGAGCACCTTAACATTGTTTCGTAGAATGCAAGACAATATAACAAACTGTTGACTGACAATATAGTCCAAGCAAATGTCTAGTGCAAACTCTGATGAAAACCAAGTCGTTTCGATACTTAGTGCTTTAAAATTAGAAGCACTAACTTAATAGTTGAGTTGAGTTTAACTTAATAATTTAATTGAATCCTTAGAAATATATTGAACTCGGCAACAAAAATTATGGATTACCATAACATATTCAAGTTGTAATACTGGTGAATGTAGCGCATATATTTTTGTTGCCGAGTTCAATATATTTCTAAGGATTCAATTAAATGGAATTCATTAATCATACGTAAATATCCAGTGCAAAGTCCATTATGCTTAGTCTAAAATTAAATTAAAATCTCTTACTCTTTATAAATGATTAAAACATTTGATTTATCTCAGACGTTTGTAATCAAAGCCGTGTAGTACTAATGCACGCAATCGTCTTAAGTAAAAAAAAATGGCCATTTGCTTTTTATCTCAAAAAAGAAAAGGTTTTTCTAGTTAATCTTGTTAATACTTGAATAACGGAGGAAATTTCATGTTTATTTATATCTTAACATCATATAATTTTAAAGATTATACCTTATCTTGCTTTTGTAAAAAAAAGTAATATTATGTTACTAAATATTATAACATAAAAATAAACCTTGTATAAGTGAATGTCTTTTGGCCCATAATATTGACGCAGTACGTTATTTTATAAGCTGCATTATGCGGATTCAGTGATCTGTAAGCGGGGTCGAGAGGAGTGCTTGTTGTTTACCTTCATGTTTTGATATTGTCAGTTCTATTTGTTTGTTCGTTCTGAACGGAGGAGATACGATTCGTCTTCGTAGAAATAAGCTGATTATTTTTGTTATCAGTATTATATGATGTTAGTATTGTGTAAAGGGAAAACATATTATTAGACTCAGGTATTCGTTTTCTAGAAGAATTGTTATGTTTATTTTATTTGGTATTAAATGTGCCCACGGCTCCGGCCGTATATCATGTTTTCTTTTCTGCATAATTCTTCACTGCGGTATATAGTTTTTCAATAATTAAAGGAACATAGTGTTTTGATAGTCACTATATTTTTGGCTCTAAATTGTTTTTGGTACTCACAACAAGTAGAGACATTTCTCACAAATTCAAACACTTGCCAGTGTAAGTGACCATCAAATCTTATTCTGTTTACAATTTCAAGGGTGTTAATTTTTTTACGCGGAACCCTAATTATTTTCGAAAAGTAATAGTTACGTCGTGCTAGTTCAGCAATCTGCCAAAACAAGTCCCGTCGAAATCGGCCCAGCAGTTCCGGAGATGATCCAGAAAAAAGCGACAAAAAATTTCAAAATTTTTTTTTGGCTTATGTACCGTATAACATACATTTATATGTATTTTTTAGTAAAAGTTTTTATTTTGATATTACAGACGGACACTTGAATTTTATTTATTTATATAAATTATATATAAAATTGAATCAATAAAAGTTTATATAATCTAATAAGTATATCTTAAAATACGTATAGGTGGGCCAGCAACTCCGTTTGCGTATAAAAATCTATATTCTTTGTAATTGTTTACTGCATTATACTCGACCCTGGGATATTCTCCGGCAGCGCCCTAGATCTTAGTTTGGAACCCTAAATGGAGAGGTTTCTGTACCCGTCGCCGTAAAACTGTCCATACACTAGCATAACTCCACTAACCCCAAGGAATATACGAGTATATCTCAGCTGGCAGCTTAAACTGAAGTCCATACCAATTAGGTGCCCTTGTGCTAGCTACCACTCTTCCGGCTGAGGGCTTTACTCATTCATCTTAACATTCACTTCCCCGCTACATATAGTCTTTTCTCATCCGTCTCTTTAGTTTACCAACACACAGTACCATACAACAGGACAGGTCTTAGGTAGAATAGTCATACATTACCTTAAGTTTAGGGGCATATTTGAGTCACATGTAACCACAAAGATCTGATGCCATTTCATCCACTTATCACATTTCATCCATTCATCATTAACAAGATAAAATTAAGAGAAATAATGATTCTTTAAAATATTAAAAGGAAGAAAACATAGAATAAATCTGAAATAGACAAAGACGTCTTTGGGGAGAATACGAACATTGGAGTTTACGAATGAATGTGAAAGCGATACTTTTGCGCACCGACGAGGCAAGTTGGGATCGTTGGTGAAATCCTGTCGACTGTCCTCTATGACGGGCGAGAACGTATGTTGGGTTTCCCCTAATTAGAAAAATGTAATAAAAGCAAATATGAGATAAAAGCTTATAGTATGCCGTATTAGTGTATTCATAATATATAAAATGTATTACCTAAAATTGGTACCATAGATCGTAAACAACAAGAAAGGGTAGGAGCGGTAGGCCCAGATGACTTACAGACCACTTACCGCGTGAATATCTTGCAAAGAGCAAAGTTCCTAACTCGCTCTATGGTAATATCATGAAGATTTATAATAATTTCAACCCCGCACGTTATGGCGGTCGCTTTTTTATGGGTAACAATTTTGTTGGGTAATGTGTACGCGAAATAATATATCTTTTCTTAGCGAATTTTCAATGATACATTGCTTAGATACAGACTGTAATGTGTCATATTTTTGTTTATGTGGGCACTGTTTTTATCATATAAACTTACGATTAGTTATTTTGATGTTATAGTGTCAAAATTCTTAATAGACTTTCTACTCTCATAGTATTGCATTTTCAGTTCAGTTAAATTATTCTCCAGTGCTGGCATATAAAGCATATTCAATGAAATAGTTTGGGTTGTTTCATTAACGGATTTTTCAGCAATAATTTCGACTACTCTTTTATTGATATTTTATTTTATTTGATTAAGTGTCATTTAACTAGTATGCGTTTGAAAAATCACAAGCACGAATTGGTGGAGTAAATATAACATTGCTTCCATTCATCCAATCAACCGAAAGACGTCCACTGCTGGACATAGGTCTCCCCCAAAGATCTCCACGATGACCGGTCTTGCGCCACCCGCATCCAGCGGACTCCCGCGACCTTCACCAGGTCATCGGTCCACCTAGTGGGGAGCCTCCTCACGCACAACACTGCTTACGGTAAAACAATTAACGTTGAAAACAAGTTGGGTTTTACGAGAAAACCACATCTTCAAACATACAGTCGGAATTATTAATGTTCATTTTTAATTGAATTGAATTTTAATTGAAGGAGTTAGTTTGTTTCTTTTTTAAACTCGTTAGTTTTAAATTAAAAATTTGACAGGCCTTTATTAAAGGCTGAATAAACTTAAATTTAATTTGTTATAAATAATTAGGAACACATATAAAGAACTAATCTGATACAGAACGAGCAATAAACAGCGGTAACCAAGTTAGAGTAACAAAAACACGGGGAACCGCGACACATCGCCAACCAGACGGTCTTATTAGCAATGCAAATGTGTGCGGCACTCGCGTACAGTTTGGACAGAAAACCACCCACTACCCGCATGTAAAGTATCTAAGTAATATTTCGGATTTAAATTGCAAAAACGTGTCCAAAATCACTTACAGTTATAGCCCGAGTGCGGTGAGGTTAAGTGCTGTTTACGAAACGGTCGCATGTTTATTTATTGCCTATGTTCCAACAGGGCTTGTATCAGTTTCGCAACGGGGTGCTTTAATCGAGGACTGTTTCGTTGTTGATGATTCTGCAAGCTTCGAGGCTATTCGAGTAAATGCTTATATCAGCTGAGTAATAGGTTCGACAATGCCGAATACACGAAATCCTAAGAATCAATGTATTCTGCCTATAATCGTAACATTTAGGTACATCATGTTTATTGATATTGTTTTATCTTAACAACTTTCTTTATCTACTTGTTTATTTAGATCTTTAATCATCTTTGTCACAATAATATTATCTGCCTAATGTATTAAAATATGGATGGCTCTTTCAATAAATAAACAAATATGAAAACGACAGGATTTTCTATGTTGAATAAAAGACAACGGTCAAAAAATTGCTTAATCCGCAAGTTGAAAAAGTATTGACAAGTACGGTGTGGTTAACCAGCGAGAGTGATTGCAAACTTAGAGTACTATTATATTAAAAACCAATCCTGTAGATTATGACTGTAGACGAAGTATATTTTATTCACGAAACTTTATAAATGTTAAAATACTAAAGGCAAAACAATACGTTCTTGAAATGGCAAGAGTGAAACTTGCCTCCCAGTAGTAGTTGAACAAACATTTGTCAGGGAGGGAGGTGATCCGTCTATCTGTCGTCGCCTCTACACATCGGCCTTCCGAGACGAGAACTCTCTGATTCTAGCTCACTAGTGACACTGATTGACAGCGCCTGATAAACCGAATTCCACTTTGATGCCCGGAGCTTACGGTTTAGACTTGGTGATTTATGTTTATCCCACAAAGAAGAGCGATCGAGGCGCTGAGTGTAGTGGCATTTTAATGTTTATCTATTCTTAAAATAGCTCGAAGAGATACAGTGAATATGTTTTATAGATCAATATCGAATTGCATTTCATTATACCTAGCATCTATGACGTCATAAACCACGTACATTCTGTAAACAATTATCTCTGGTAAAAGTACCTACTAAATCTACGACAGAAAAAGTATGACATACAGTTTTTAGTCAATTTGTGTTTTATAAAAAAAAAACGTGTTAAAAAGTCATGAACCATCCGAGATTTCATTAATTCGCTTAATATGTCGATTATCCATAAAAATGACACAATAGGAAAACAATGGAAAGCTGGCGTAAGCGCCAGGTTAGTGCTGAAGGTGTTAAGTGGTGTGCCCTCTGATATTTTATTTAGAATAACAGCAAATTATATAGAAAGGCTCATGAATGTACTAAGGATGTGTTTCAGTATACTATATTTCTGGTATCTATCTTCTTCGAATTTACTAACGAGCTTTATACAACTTTTGTAATTGATTGTCATCTTTGGCTGTTTGACTGCGACGACCGGCGTTGGATTGTCGATATCTCAGCGATGACCGTTATTTTGTATTATACGATACTTATCATCAGATATAGTGGAAAAAAATCTACATTGATACTATTAAAAATCTATATTTATAATCGAGAGGAAATCTGTAAACTGAAGATATAAAAAAAAAAAATATTATGTGGGGCTTCAGAATAGAATACAGAACAAACAGATTTTGATAGTTTTAAAATAAAATATTATCTGTCTATTAATTTCTTCGTCAAGCAGGCAAAAACTATTGGAATGAAATTATCTGAATTCCAAGCGGGTGAAGCCGCACAGCTAGTTAATTAATATATTCTTCTTTATTTCCATTAAATTAAGAGTAATAACCATTTTCAAAATTATTTCAACTTTGCAAATATTGTTTCGAATATATGATAAAAATATCTGATAACTTTTATCAAGCGCCTGTAAACTTATATCATTTGAACTGTAACTCTAATGTGCAGTCTCCAAACAAACGCAAGTGGTATAAAGTGCGGGTCATTTGTTATTAAAATGTAGAGTGAAAAACATCAATTCTATTTCCCGACGGAAAGCTTGGATTATCCGCTCTGTTTCATTTGGCATGTGGAAGTTTATTAAAAGGAATACGCATTTTATTTTTAAACATGCATTATTTTTGTTAAAATTTTTTTTAATAAAAATAATAAGATATCGATTATTTCCTTGTTTATGTATTTTTATGTTTCAAAAGTCAAAATATTTTTTTAAAATGAACAATAAAACGTTTCTTTAAATATAACGTGTCCAATCAACAAACATATTTGAAAAATACTAGATCGAATTTCTTCTTTTCTGAAACGATGGTTGTATTTTAACGTTCATAAACGCATCCTAAGGTCTTAAATTGAATAAAGTATTGCTGATTTTTTTTATATGTGCTTGATTTCAATTCATTACATTTTCCTTTAAAGAGCTAAATGTAAAACCCCAGTGTACATTTATAGATATATATCAATATTCGGTAACAATTGTTTTTAATATTGAATGAAAATCAATCTAATGTAAATACCATCAGAAAAATATAAAAAAAAAATATATAAAAAAATTAAGAAAATCTATATTCAATTTAGGCTCTAAGAAGGCTCTTATAAACGTCTAGAATACTACCACCGGTTCGAAAAACAACCCAGTCGAGAAGATCCGGCAAGAAACTCGATCTGCTTCTTTTTTTAAATAAATATAATATATATGTATAATACATATTTTTTTTAAATATAGAAACTATACAAATCATAGTCATAACCAATGTTAGCGGAACCATAGAGATGTGGGTTAATTCAAGACATCACTATCGTTCACGTAATGATCCACCCTGTAATAACCTTTTCAAATTAAGACTTGCTTGACATAACACTTGAACTTATTGTCAGGTAAATCGGTAATGTTACTTGGGATCTTATTGTAAAACCGAATACTATTACCTATAAAGCTTTTTATAGCAAGCCAACTTGTCTTTATTTCTAATATCAAAATTATGACTATCATTCACTAAATCGAGCTTGTCTAAATTTTTACGAATATACATTAAGTTGTCAAAGATTGGGAGGGCAACGTTAAGATACCGTATTCTTGAACCTTGTTCTTTAGAGATTCGCGAGGCCCCATATTCTATATTAATTTATGTTAATGTGTATAGGAATTATATGTTCAATGATTATTTTAATTTTTAGGTTACCTTTATCTTTATTAGGGACTAGCTGTGTGCCCGCGGCTGTGCCCGCGTTTCATAGATTCTTCACTGCGTTTTAATTTTTTAAAACGGAACCCTAATTATTTTACTAATTAAATTTAGTACCAAGATAAAGTAAAAATATTTCTTATAAATTATAGCACTTATTAGTTTTATTTTTTTTTACGCATAACCCTACATTTTCAATAATAAAGAAAGAACCCTAAGTTACCCGGAGTGACTTACAGAACAGCCGTTTCGGTGGTTAGCAGATACAAGCAGACACATAAAAATTCAAAAAAATGTATTTTTGATATAAGTATCATTTTGTTAAAAAAAAAAAATGACATTACACTTCTGGTACATTAAGTGTCTGTACACTTTAATGTTATTTTATAAATGTAGATAGTACCGATAATGGTCAAAGAGAAACAGATAAAGAGATTTGAGAAAAAAGTGTAATAACAATTAATAATTAAAACTTGTTTAAAAAACTTTTAAACATATTTACATATCGCCATTTAATCTGAGTTTTTACAGAAGACAAAATAATTTTAAATAGTTTATGAACTTCTTTTAAAAATTTCCTTATGTTCTAATTCTAAAAATCTGATATAAATGTATTTTTAAGTTACGATAAGATAAATATATACTTGTTTTAATATTTGATTCTATAAAAATTTCGTATCATTTAAAACCTTCTAATCATTTTATTTGTATCCGTACACGTAATATAAAAATCAGTTTTATTTCACAAAATGTAACCACATTTGAAGGATAACAGGAAAAATTATTTCGTAGGGAGAGAGGTTGAACCCTTCAAATTTTGTTCAGTGGGTCTCATGAGATCAAGATTATGTGGAACGTATTGTCCCAAACTTGTTGACGTTATTCTGATATACGGTAATTTTTCTTGTTGAATGTTGATATAATTTTGCAACTGAGAGTACAGGCACTCACGATATTTAATTTTCTATAGTTAATAGCGATGATACGTTTATATTAAAAAACAGTCCAATACAATTAAATATATTAATTATAAATATTTAAATTAAAAAAAGACAACAAATGAAAAGATATAATTGTAAGCCATTGTATTTGCAAAACTGAAAACATAAGTCAACCGAGTAGATTTTTTTTTAGTGACAAACTCTTATATCGTACGATATACGATATCTCTAGTACGTGAACTAAAGGAGTTATTAACGACACTAAATGTATCTCGATTCTAAGTAAAGCTAGTTATCCACCAACACTTCGCTTATGAAAAGTGCAGATAATTTTTTAACATTAAAATGCTACAGTTCATTTAGAACTCTCAAGCATATTGAAGAAAAAAGGAATATGACGGAAAGTTGCAGCGAAGCCAACAGTCACGGACCGCCGGTGAAGCCGTAATAAAAGTGAAGTGAATATCGATTATCGCGTCCGGCCAACCGGCACGATTGCTGCAATCGCCCTTATAAATCACTCGGCTCATGCTGAATCGAATATGCTCGCCGGGTAACGAATGATTCGCCGTTGATGCGCTTCTGTGTCCGCGGCTTTAACTCAAGATTAATAGACTCCGTACAGTTCACAGTTTGTCGGGATAGAGATGAGTTGTTTACGTTTTTATGAATTTTAATACTCTATTATCCTATTTAATTCCCATAAATTGCTTTCGGAGTCGTTACGAAATATTAATCCAGATTCCCCCTATTATACTAGTTGTTTTGCCTGGCGTTACTCGGATGGCAATATTTAAATGGATATTCAATATTTTTTTGAAAAATATATTATTCTATTATAGAATTTTTTAACTCTGTATGAACCACGTAGCTAGCATCTATTTAATATTTTCTTTTTAACTTTGTGAAATTTCTAATGTACTTTTTATTTAATTTCATTACGACTCTGTAAGGTTACAAGAAACTAATACTTGGGATTTTTATCCCACTTTCAATAATAGGTATCCTGTAATAACCTTCTCGTGATCCCTTCGGGCCGGTCCATTGTGCGTCGACTTGCAAATTCAATTAATCGACGAACGGATTCAATAAAGTCGCGAGACCCCCGCCATCAAAGTCTGGATATAAACCGTTCGGTCGACACGCGGCCGGCCCATTCGGCCCGGTGCGGCATTCGGTCGGCGCGCGGAGGTATCAAACGCGAAAGTTTCCCAGCCCGCAAATGTGTTTTTCTTGTTACCTCCAAGTTTGATATTTCACCTATTTTGCATTCAAGCGATCCCGTGTAATGTCGGACTGTTGCCAACTTTAGGTCATTTGAATGTCACGATTCGTGTAAAAGCGGTTACACGTTATATTTTACCGTCCAAATAAGGAGTAAAGGTGTATCAATTTTGCTTTTTGCTACTTTTAGTACTCACATCACAAGGTTGCCATATTTCACTCGGTTCAATTTACTCTTATCATTATAACTTGTTTAAATACTTTTAATTAATGTTTCGAAATCTATTCTTATAGCAGACTATAGAGTATAAAGCATCGATCACCATATTAAGTCTGCTCTGAGCTGCTTTTTGTTTGAATCCACTAGATTAAGTGATGGCCGTGACGTTAAGCGAAATGAGGCAAGCAAATAACGATTGGTTAATATAGTTTTGTTAGTTAGTTATCTTACGGGGTAATTTTAAACGAACAGTTCGAAAATTATACAAATTATTTAAATAGTATTTAATTTAATTTCGGATTGTCTTTTAATTAAAAAAAATGTTTTCAATTATGAAAATATTTATTCCAAAATAAGGGAAAAACATGATACTTCTTACGTAACTCAGAGAGCTGTAAACAGGAGCATTCTCAACAGCAGAAAATATTCCACTCCCTTTCTATTTTCAAGCTCGAATATATTATATCAAGGTGGTAGGTATATTTTCGCTGATCTAATATTCCATATTTAAATATCGCTTCGCCTTAACGGCGGCGCTTCGTT
This sequence comes from Samia ricini, assembly GCA_014132275.2. Classification (NCBI taxonomy): domain Eukaryota; kingdom Metazoa; phylum Arthropoda; class Insecta; order Lepidoptera; family Saturniidae; genus Samia; species Samia ricini. The sequence goes on from AP028170.1 coordinate 3,302,115, forward strand.
GCGGCGACATTTGAATTACAAAGTCAACTGTGGCGGCTTTTCGCCACCTGCGCCGTCGCCATTGAGTCGACATCGCGAAATATGAGGTAGTTTAAGTGGCTAGCTTCACCGCAACCTCCTGGAGGCCTGAATATAATATTCCGTATAACAGTTATGTTAAAATTCATATATAAAATTTTGCATAGTTTCTTCATAATGTTCATAATAATGACGATGTGGTCTAGGATGGTAAACACACTAAAACTAAAGGTACCGGTGTTCAAGTGATATTTCTGAAATCCACCTCTAGGTACTAAGCGATAGATTTTCTGACTTGAGAGGTGTTCATTATTAAATGTCCTATCATCACCATTTGGGTTTCATCACGAAATTTTACTTGACTGAAAACTCATAATATTATTCGAATCCGCGACGATAGATGGGGTGGAGTTATATATCATTGAGCAATCATCTCTTTTCAGTCCGCCATTTTATTGAAATGCTGGATATCAGAAAAATAATACAAAATTGATTCTAAAGAACATTCATTCGTGGCCGTAATAAGTTATGTAAAAAATATGATGATAATGAGTGTCTATAAAAGAAGGAACTTTTCTCAGGAATCTATGTAACATGTAGCAGTTATTGACTTTAATTTGCGTATTTGACCCAATGTATATTTTCTTTGTACGGCCTCTCCCCCTTCATCCCTCAACTTTCATATTTTATTCGTCACATGCGTTTCGTCTCTTAACAAAACATGTCCATACTGAGGCAAATGCTTCATTTTCTAACACTGGCGCCTCTATTATACTTCCTCTAACATACTCATTCCTAATCCTGCCCATTCTGGTCACGCCACACATCCATCTCAACATTTGCATCTCTGCTGCACGCAGTTTTTTCTCATCTATCTTCTCACTAGCCTAACATTCCGATCCATACAATATAGCAGGTCTTATAACGGTCGTGTCGCCCCCATCCCCGTGTCGCCCCCATCCCAAATGCAGCGAACGGCCCCGGGGGGTTTTAGTGGGTATTTCCGGGCGCTTCACGCCCGGGTGAGTCCCACACTGGCACGGAGCTCGTCACTCCGTGCCCCCTTATCTATTATATTGGGGAACTCTGATCCCACAAAGACAATAGATAAGGGTAGTGCGTAAATGCATTTCGCCCCGTCAAAAAAAATAAAAAAAAAAGGTCTTATAACGGTCTTATATATATTAAAGGGCAGACCTTCAATTTAACTAGAACCTACAGTCGTAAATCACCACTTATTATTTCCTCCTTAATCTTTTTCATTTGATTATTATATTAGAGTTTGAAAGTTGCGTCAATGGTAGAAAAGTTGAAAGGTTCTCGTTTGTCGTGGTATGGACATGTCATGAGAAGAGAGGAAGCGCATGTGGGTAAAATAGTAATGAATATGAATGTGGAAGGATGGAAAAGTAGAGGAAGGCCAAAGAAAGTGTGGATGGAGTGTGTAAGAAATAATATGAAAGAAAAAGGAGTGAATGAAGAGATGACGGCTGATAGGGACGTATGGAAGAAGAAAGCATACTGCGCCGACCCCAAGTGAGTTTGGATAAGGCAGGAGAATTATGATATTGTTTTTTATTGTGTTACGTTTTCATATAGTCTTATTATACAGTTCCGTTTTATAGTATATATAACGTAAATTACGTAGCTATTTTTTAGTATTCAAGTGATATTTTTACTATTACGTTATGATTTCTTTGCGAACTTTTTTTTAATAATGATGAAATCGTATTTCGCTAATACTATATATTAAGCTTATTAATAAATCTTTTATTGATAAAATAATTGTAACGTGTTTGTAAAAACATAAGGTGAAACATTTCAAAAAGTACAAACAAATACTATTTGGATAATACTACGGCTCACAATGTCATTCGTGTAATTATTAATTTTATCATTATCATTCGACTCTTACGAAAAATTGTCTAAGCTTCAGTTGAAATTCTTATTTCTTTTCACTTCTGTGTTAATATGAAAATTGCATTTAAATCGATCCCGTAGTTTCCAGGTGTGTATAGATTTAAATTTTTCGTTACTTTTTCATTATCTAATTTAAGATTTATATTTTAAACCAGTTTGGATAAATAAATTCAATTGTTATATGTTTTTAATGAGAGTAGAGTCTTCAAGCGGAACTACTGTTATATAAACTAATTTTATAAAATAATATTTACAATACATTTTCATTAAATCGTACTAGAATTTTCTGAATTTAAAATCATTGTTGTATAGTCTATAATATTGTTTAACTTTAAATTATTCAAAGGTTGCTCGATTCGTTGTTTGAAACACGGAGCGATAATGAAATTGTCAGTGGTTCGGTCGCCACCTCCTTGTTTACTGACCACGGCTGAAACTCATTTTAATTTCACACTATATTGTGTTCCCCTTTTATTCTTTGCAGAAGTAGCTTTCCTTTATTACGCTTCTGAGATGTACTGAGTGTTTTTAGTCGTGATAGGGCATTTTCTAATAATGTCCGCCTGGGTAGTTACCATCCTCAAGTTTGACAACCTGTGACCAAATACCAATAGATGTGTAACAGCAGCATCACTTGAGATCCAGCACCTAGACTTAGACACATCGTCACTTAACAACAGGTAAGGTTTATGGTCAAAGCACTAAGCCTATACCGTGTAAAAAAAAGGATTTTTTAAGTTATCACTAGTTTTATATTGACAAAATCGGGAATAGTATGACAAGAGAACATTGTGATGTGGTAGAGGATGTAGTGACAAATATAGAGAAAGGAATGGTTAGTTGGTTTGGGCACGTGGAGAGGATGCATGACAGAAGATTGACGAAATAAATTTAAAAGGTGAGGTCCACTGGGCACTTATTATGGGCACTATGGAACCCTAATTATTTTCGTAAAATTAAAGTAATCTAAGTGACGCGGAGTAACTTCAGATGTCTAACAAAAAAAAAAGTCCCGTCAAAATCGGTCCAACCGTTCCGGAGATTACCTGCAACAAAGAATGAAACAGACCAAGAAATCTAAAAATTATGTTCTTGGTTTAGGTGTCATATATAAAGTCATATCTATTTAGTATTAAAAATATTTGTCATTACAAACAGACTCTTCAATTTTAATTATTTGTATAGATTATCGATTAAAAATGACTTTGTTTTCCTTTCAGCGTAGCACCAAATTTTTAATATGCTTAAATTTTTTGATAAAACTAAACACGCGTATATACATACTTCAGCGATGTGTTGCTCTTTGACTGATAAGATAGGTGAATACGATGAAAAAACATAAATTGTTAAAAAAAAACTCGTAAAAATCACGATATATTTTTGAAACAGAACGGCGGCTCACAAGTTGAATCAAATAAATCCTCCTTTTAAACCCGAAAGACGTACTCTTATACATTGAACGAGATCCTTTTCATCTAAAAGTCAAATCGTGTAATGAAAACGTTGATAAAAGTAAAACATTTGTAGGCCAAAAACTCATTTCGCAAACATAATCATAATAAAACACTCAATTTCTCATATCTCGGCGGAGTAACGAGCAAATTTACACAGAATACTTTAGAGCGGCACGGTTGCCTCATTCATTCCGTTTTATTTAAAATCCTCAGATTTTAAAGTTTTTCCCGAAAAGTATATTCATAATCCTTTATTTATTTAAGCGAGCGGTTTAATGGATCTCCGGCCGTAACGAACGATGGGAGCGCTCACTATATTTTCGGCAAATTAATTAAGTCGATTCTGATGAAGCTTCATTTTAGCAGGTTCTTTATTGTACTTTTCGACCGCACTTAGTTACGTTACTTTGATCTCAATGTAATGAAAGGTGTAGGACGAGGTCCAGGATTGCTTAATGAAAGAAATAACTTTTTTGGTAACAAAAAATTGTGATTTCTTTTTTTTTTATTTGGAAAATACTTTAAAATTATTATTAAAGTGGCCAGGCCCCTACCATTCAAGTAGACTGTAATCCAGTGGTTTGAACTCATATTTAATCAAGCTCGTTTAAGTAATAAATGGGTACAAATCCTGGAGTTGGCGTCTCTCTTACAGCGGCAACGTGTCTGTAAGGGCGAGAGTTCAGGCAATCCGATGTGATAAAAGTTCTTTTGCTAGCCAATTTGGTTTTCTTTATACTGTATAGGTTCAGAGTTTTGACCACAAACTTATCTGATGGTAAGTGACGATGTGTTCCAGGATGGTAAACACACTAAGCCTAGAAGTACTGGTTCTCAAGTGATGCTACCGGAATACACCTATTGGTATTTATCAACAGGTTTTCAGACTTGATAGGGGTAACTACTCAGGCGGGCATTGTTACAAAAAAAACGCCCTACCACCATGCCATGGTTTCCTTACGATGTTTTCCTTTACCAAAAGCTCAGGCTGATTATTGGAGTCGGTTCGAAACCGCGTTTATTGACAAAACAAGCAGTTTTAAAGCAGTAAATTTGAAACTCATTTTAATTGATTAAAGTATTTTGTTTTGAAAACTTTCTACATTCATATCATTTAAATCAAACCTCACTGTACAAAAATCCTTTCCGCTATTTGTTCTTTTGGGCTGTTTTATTAACGCACGGTGAAAAAGTATCCGAGTGTACGGAGTCTAAATAAATCCCCATGATCTAACTTTAAACGTATTCCGACAACAGACCGCTACACCTAGCTACTACATAATACATACGTCCGCTACTCCTTTCATCCCAGCGAATTTGTTTTGAAGAATTGCGGTGGGATTTCGGTTCGGGATCGTCGTAGCTTTTCGGGACATGTAACAATTTTATTTACCCTTGCCTAGTCATTTCGGACATTATTTATCCTAGACTGGTAATTTTTTTGCAAACAAGTACTTCACAATGCTATGATTGTTTCAAGTTTACTTATTAAATCACCTTAAGTCCATCAATTAATTACATCTCCAGTTTTCTTGACCCTCTTATAATGATGTTTATAATAATCAAATTGTCGTCCGAATCAAAACAGAATGTCATTTTTAATTTAGCTGAATTTATTTTACGCTGCTATTTGACTTTCAACTGATGTCAATTAAAAGCAACAAGAAACTAATGCCTTGAGGTTCATATGCACAAAAGCTGAAGCAGAAGTGGATTCATTATGAAACGAAGCTTACGGGTCAGAGATGAAGCGTAAAACAAAACCTGTGCAGAGGTCCATAAGATGAAAGAGGCATAGATATGCTATGGCCACAATAAGAGATCAGACCAAAAGAACAATCAGACAAATAGAGCTAAATAGCACAGAATATAGAGAGATAAATGGGTATTTTTGGAAAGGCTTTCACCCAATCGGGATTTCTTGCATAACAATTAGGATCCAACAGAATTAAGAATTGATTAGACAAATAACCTACCTATAAGAAATAGGATAATCCTGTAATAACCCCTAACCATTTTTATGATGAGTTTGAGCTTTTAGTGAAGGAAAACAATGTGAGGAAACCTGATGATAAGGCATTTTCTAATAATGCCCGCCTGGGTAGTTATCACGTACAAGTTTTTAAATCCTGTCGTTAAGCACCAATATGTGGGTTTTGGTATCATCCCTTGAGAACCAGTGTCTTTATGATTAGTGAATTGATATTTTGAATTATGTCGTCACGTAACATCAAGTGATCTTGAGCAACGAGCTTAATTAGAAAGTCATTTTTATTTCTTTTAAAGTAGATTATTTACGACGTACACTTTTAAAACATTTTATAAAATACTTCAACTTCGATATTATTTTTTTAACCTAGCTTGCGCCGTTGACCTGAATGGCCTTTACAGCTTCACCGTAACTTTGGAGGCGAATGTTGAAGACCCTCAGCCACAAAAGGTAACTAGCACAAAGGTTACCAAAATGGTACGAACCTCGGCTTGGCCGTTACCTGAGTGTGAAAAACTCTTTCGCGGAATTTTGACCCTTTTTTTTTTGTAGAGGGGAAATGCATTTACGCACTACCCTTACCTATTGCATTAGTGAGACCGGAGTCCCCCAATGCAATAGGTTAAGGGGCACGGAGGGACGAACTCCGTGCCAGTATGGGACTCACCCGGGCGTGAAGCGCCCGCAGCGGAATTTTGATCCTAACTAAACCCTACATTTTGTATTTACCATAAAAAAAAGGTTCCTTACAGTACCCATGTACCTGTGTGTTGTGTGTAGGAGCGTGTGTGCGGTGTTGTGCGTGTGATGCTCAATGCATGGTCAGTGTCACTGTATCACGCTGGCAGCGACGTCAAGAGCCTCCTCTCTCGTCTCTCGTCTTGGGTCGCCGCCTGAAGGGGATCCGGACTTCAACTTCGACAATAACATTACGAAGTCAATTGAAAAATTAGTTAGACACAAGAACACGTGTAAGCCAGTTATCAAATAAAATCACTCAGTAATCACTGAACTGATCCAATGAGCTAATACAATTGATTACCACTTAAAGTTTGTATACAGACAGACAACTCGTGCGAAATACGTGTTGACTAAATTCATTTTCACTAAGAAACTTTAAACTCGTCTAGACTCGAGATTTCGTACAAATAATTTATAAAACTTTTTAGAGAAGTTTCGATTGACATATACATAATATTTGTTATAAATTTCTCATGGATTTTAGATTAGTGAACAAATGAGTGTTGACTTCGTATGTACCAGGTTATTTTTTATGGTGATTAATTTCATATTAATTATTTAAGGTCATAAGTGGCAATGGGCTGGGCGCATTTCTCGTAGAATCGATGCCTGATGGGGCTAAGAGGTTTTCGAATGGCTGCCGCGTACTGGAAGACTCAACGTGGGTAGGCCCCCCACAAGGTGGGCCGACGATCTGGTAAAGGCTGCGGGAGTCCGCTGAATGCGGGTATCGCAGGACTGGTCATCATGGAAATCTTTGAGGGAGACCATGTCCAGCAGTGGACGTCTTTTGGTTGAATGGATGGATGAAAGCTTATAAGTTTTTAGCAAGTCTATTGGAAAAATAACATTTTTGATTACATACACCAACAAAGATTTTTTTTAATTGATCTACTCTGTTTTATATCGTATATTAGTTAAGTAGATATAATTGTCTGTGTGACGTTTAAATATAAATCAGAATGTTACAAATTATCAAAATAGGAATAAAACTCAACCAGAAGAACATAATTGTACTTGAAATGTTACATTGTCAGCTATAAACTATAAGAAGAAAGGATATGAATCGTAAGTTTTAAATTATATAAACAGTTCTTCAATACATCAAATTAAAATGACGAAATATTTACAAGGGGTCGCTGCCGTCATGGGCTCGTTAGCGTTCCACTCGTGTTGAGAGTATTGACTTTACCAGTTCGTTGGAGCCAACAAGGGGGCAATGTTTTACTTTTTACCGAGATGCTTGACGAGTGACGTGAAACGGGCAGGAATTTTTCATCGGAAGTTTTCGCAAATTTTCATCTAAACTTTTTAAAGAGAAATATTGGCTATTCACTTTGCTGCCAGCTATTGAAAAACATAATAGGAATATATATTTTTATAAATGTAGTATGTAGTTCTGTATGAAACTAGAAAAACGAAAGTAGATGTTTTCACAGTCAAATAAGTTGTGATAAGACATACTGTTGGATATTGTCTTTTTTGGTCTCAATATTCTGTACCATAAAAGGTATTAATCGGTCGTTTAAGAAGTTATTTAACTTACAATTATTCTTAGAAATTAAGATAGAAGAAAAGTGATCTACGCTCATAATTACGCGTAAATTATTGAAAGTTTCCCTTATCATCATATTTTAAAATAGAAGCATAATCATGAAGGGTTTTACTTTAAAAGTAGTTTCTTAGTCGCTCAGGTGAGCGATCTCATACGCCGGTTCTCGCCTAGTTGAGTTGGTAGTTTAAAAAGGACTGTGACTATGACCCGTACATACGGGCGCATCTCTCTGACCCCTCAAATTCCGATCGACAGAAATATTTGCTCCCAGGATAACTCAGAACATTATTCGACTAGAGACGCGCCTGTGTTCCTCATCCAGCTGACTTGTCCATAGGCGCGGACTAGGGAGAGGCCACCTTCGAACGGAATAGCCCAGTTGCGGTTTCCCCGTGGTTTAAAAAAAAAGTTCATTCCAAGCTAACTTCATTTTGTTTTTCAACTTTTCTATCACTTTCAAAATAATAAAAATATTTGATTTATTTTATTATTAAAATTTATATTATATCATCAAGGTTAGTTGATAAGTATCAACCAAAATAAGTCCACTGCTGGATATAGATTCCCGAAGGTTTCAACAACGACCGTTTTTGAGCCAACAACATTCAGCGGATTCTAACGACGGGTCAATAGGCTTACTTCGTTGTGGGTCTACCCACGCTGCATCTTTCTGTACATGATGTCAACCTTATCAAGAATCCATGGCCCCATCTGGCATATGTTCTACGAGCAACCTGCCTAGCCCAGTACCACTTTAGTCTATTTCTTCTGACACTTTAGTTTTATTTGTTTATTTTATGTGCAAATACTAAAAATCCGGTCTGCATTTGTATTTCGATTCCACCTTTACAAGGAATAACTGCTTCAAGCCGAAATAATATTTGCAGCGAGAGACGACCGTGATGGACTCGTTAGAGCTTCACTCGTGTTGAGTGTGTTGACATTAACAGTTCGTTGGAGCCAACAAGGGCACTGTTTTTTTTTTTTCACCGACGAGATTGGCGACTTATGCGAAACAGGGACAAAATGAAAATTTGTAGCGAATCCTAATGCTGTAGTGTTAGTTTTATAACATTCTACAATGCTTTGTATAAAATTGAATTCGATAATATTTTATTTGATTTTTATCTTTATTTATACTAAAGTCATTTTTAGGATTTTGCAACTAATCTGTATCTTTTTGATTAATCCAGTTTTATAGATGATGACGTTGTAATGTTTATCTAAAAGAAAGTTTCTCTGGCCCGAATCATTATAATATTTATAAAAATTGTCTCATAAAGAACGATTTTTTTTTCGAAATTTTACGTGTTTTAACTTTTTTACGCAGAACTCGAATTTATTTTCGAAATACAAAAGTAACCTAAGTTACGCGGAGTAACTTCAGCTGTCTAACAAAATCAAGTCATTAATCAAAATCGGTGCAGCCGTTCCTTAATTTGCCCGGAGAAAACAGAGAGGAAGACAGACACAAATCGTAAAAATGTTAAATTCATATTTATTTAGTAAAAAAATGGTATTAGGACATTACATACAGACACTTTAATTTTATTTATTGGTATAGATTTAACATGACTGCTAGAAGCGCTAGTTTTACTAATTAGTAGACGGTAATTTGTAATGGGAAGAAATTATTGGAAAACCTGATTACAAATCGATGTGGCATATCCATTTACTTTTTTTAAAAATATACCAAAAAATGATACTAATGTGATTTTAATCTGAAATCACATAAACTCACAAACACACATTAAAACGTCGTCCAAATTAATAAACGTTTTTAAACGCGACCTTTCGTACTTTATTTGACGCTTAAAAGTCCACTTTACGTCAGTAATTTGAATTCATTACTGTAACATCGTTCGTATTTATGATTCAAGTTTGAAATTTCCCAAAAGAATTTAATTATCACTAAACAATTATTTAATGGATGTCTTTTGTTTTTTGTTTTCTCTGTTAATTAGTTTCTGTTTCCGAAAATTCTAAATACCTACAAACGACACCAAATCACAAAAAAAAAAAACAAAACTGTGATTGGAAATTTCTCAATATCTAATTGAATTTCTCGACTGAGTGAAAACGGATGAACAAAAACCTCCGGCGTCGATTAGCAGAGAGCTGTTTTCTCAAAAATCAAATTTTAATCCAGAGAGGCGAGGAGATCAAAGCCATTATCGAATTCGACAGTTTCTTTTCAAATACATTTTCGTTACTTTGTGTGTGTGTGTGTGTTTTTTTTACCTTTGTTTTTTATGAATGTAACAGAGTTGTTTTTCTTTGGCGTCAGCGTCCCGAGGCGTCTGAATTGGCTCGTTACGTGCCATAGGCAATCATCTAAGAAAAAGGGCACGTGACTATTCTGACGGCCTCGGTTATTGCAAATGTCTTACGTTCTATTGCCGTATTCATTGGCTCTAAAATGAAATCCATGTTACGGTTTCCCCCGTCGCGGGCTTATTTTAATATCCATTAAATTGTATTTTATGATTTCCCCGTTAATAATTTTTAGAATACTACCGAATGACGTGGTAGTAAAAATGTTTGTTATTAATATTTCAGTTAAATAAGATGTATTGTGTTACATTGTCATGATATTTTTATGAAAATTTCTGGTAATTATCTTAGATAATTTATTATTCGCTCGGTGTACGATTTTTTTTAAACATTCGTTTTGGTTTTTTTAAATATAACATTTCATCAAAAGGTATTAAAGAAACAAATCACAACAAATCTTTACATATTTATATTTATGTTGTTACTCTACAGAAATAAGAAAGGAGAAGAAAGAAAAAAATTATTCGACATACATACATACAACATTATCTTATAAAAAAAAAATAAAGTTAAAAAAAAAGTGTAACGTAGCCCACGTTGTCTCAGCATGAGGCTACAGCGCTAATATTCTGACAGGAACTTGCGGTACGTACGCCCCCTCACGGCCGTATTATCACACATTGATAATTTTAGTAATAACAATACATGCTATAATAAATTTAATAAAAACGAGGATATATTCAGCTACTTGGTGTATTTTTTTTTTTTTATTTTAATTTAATGTTGTTTTTTTTTTCATTATAAATTTTCCTTTGTACTTAATATTACCCATAAAAATGAGACAATAGGAAACAATGGAAAGATGGCCTAAACGCCAGGTTAGTGCTCGAGGGGTTGATAAATGCAATTATATCAATGAATTTCTTTTCTCGACATATAATTACAGTGTTCCTTTATTTTTCTATAATTCTCAATTTTTCACGTGTTAGTTCACATATGCTTATACTTTATAATAAAACTAATTACAGTCATATTTGCTCGATACATGTAGTTATCGCACACATATCAAAGTTTAGACATCTATTTATTATCTTGCATAACAATTGTTTAAACCAATAAAGTAGTTCTTAATTTTTTTACTATTGACAAAATACTCTAAGTAAAATCAATATTTCTATAAAGTACGTGCATAAGTTTTTTTTTATAAAATGGTGGGACCATTACCGCCTAAACTTATGGGAGGGGTTCACAAACACACATAGTACTATTGGTTCGTTAATTCCACGACCTTATCGCGAGGCACGTATAATTTAAACTTGGTACAGTTCGCGTAAGAGGGGATGTTACGCTGCTACGATATATTAGTGTCATAAGTCTCACAATTTTTTCTGGAATCCGGGAAAATTTTAAGTTTTAAAATTATCGTGTGGGATTTGACTTCTTCTTATGAACAAGTATATACATTTGAAATTCCTGTTTATAACTTTGCGTGTATCTACTTTATGGAATAAATGATTGTAGTTTGACTTTAAATTGTGTACAGTAAACATTTCCTAGTTATTATCTAAAGTAATGATTAAAAATATACGTAGAGATCTCACAAACATAAAATATAAGTCATAACAATCGTTAGCCAAAACTAATTAAACTAGACATTATTGGAAATTCGAGCAAAAACGTTTCGAATTATTTTTTATAGCACTAAAACTTATTTATAGATACTAAAGAGAAGGAAAAGATAAAAGAAATTCGTTTGACAAAAAAGGGGAAAAAAAAAACTGTTTCATCTTTGCCTGTTTATTTGTTGATACATTTGTTTCTATTACTATTACTTATGGCAATAGCATTAGTCGTCAAATAATAAAACTCCTTGAAAAAATTAAAAATAGGTAAAATTAAGTGGCAGTTGGCGGAGGACATTGTTCGTAAAACCGATGCCAGATGAATCCAACGGGTTTTCGAATGAAGACCACGTACCGGAAAACGGAACGTGAGTAGGCCTCGGAACAAAATGAACCGACATAATAGTTGCGGCAATCTGCTCTGACCGGTCGTTGTGAGGTACTTTGTGGAAAGCGCATATCCAGCAGTGGATGTTTTCGGCTAAGCTGATGACGATGATGAACTATGCTCCTTGTTTACAGAACTGCCGCCAGACAAGCCGACAATTAAAGCAGAGAAGGGATGGTACGCATCAGGTGACTCTTTACGTGCACAATGTTCATCTCCTGCTGCGGATCCGCCTGCTAATCTCACGTGGCTCCTCAATGGAAGAGATGTGAGTTAAACATATATGTAAAGATATAAATCACTTCTTTGATAATCCAAAAACAATGTGTCGTTCGTTCTAGTGTAAAAGTGGTGTTACTTAATAATTAATCTTTGATTGTCTTTTTTGCATAACGGATAGGTTACGGATAGGAACGTTCACATTGGCATATCATTATAAAAACAAAATAGCTCCATTACATACATTATATGATATTACTTATTTACTGAAGGTAAATTACTGAAGGTAATTTAATAGGTTAGTTACTCAATTTATAACTTTTATGAGTATACCTTAGCAACGGATTGAATGATTCTCATTTTTTTGTTTGTTTCACCTATTAGTATTTAGTGTTGGATTTTCAAAATTAAGGGGAGTCGCTACCCAAACGGGCATTATTAGAAAATGCCCTATCACCATGCTTTAGTTTCCTCACAATATTATCCTTCACTAAAAGCTCAGCCTGATTTTAGGATAGGTGGGCTCGAACCCATGTCAATTGACGTGGAATCCGGCCCCACTACCCACTGCGCCATCATCGTTTCTATTGCTTTTGTTTCGACACATCCCAATAAATCAAAATATATGAAAAATGTTACCATTATGAGGTAATTGATGAAGTTCTTTACGTAAGACAAATCAAAACTGTAACACTTCAAATGACTTTAAATTCAAATTTAATAATGAATTAGAAATTGTTTGCATTTTATGTTATCTCTTATACAAAGCATTTGGGATACGGCAAGCAAGCAACCTGTTGAGAGACAAATCTAATGAAGATTCAACTAAGTATGAAAAGAGAAACTATTCAGTTTTTCTACCGAACCTACAAAAACAAAACAAATGAAACACTTTAAATCCTGATTTATCCAATAGCATACATTTCTTATTATATCTACACTTAAGATAGCGGTAATGGTGCAGCAGGTAGTGTGGCCAGATTCCGCGTCAATCGACGCGGGTTCGATCCTCACCTACCCGATTCTAAAATCGGCCTGAGCTTTCGGTGAAGGAAAACAGTGAGGAAACCATAGCATGGTGATAGGGCATTTTCTAATGATGCCCACCTGGGTACCTACCACCCCTCAAGTTTGAAAACCTGTCGCCAAATATCAATAGGTGTATCCGGCAGCATCATTTGAGAACCAGTACCTCTAGGCTTAGTGTGTTTACCATCCTGAACCACATCATCATTTAACATCAGGTGAGATTGTGGTCAAAGCACTGAGCCTATGTATACCGTTAAAAAGAGACAAAAGATAAATTATAATCAAACAATTTCTTTAATGTTCTCTAATTTTCATTAGTTTTAGGATTTTTTATTATTATTTTTAGAAGGTTGTATTTCAAACAGTGTCTCTAAAAGTGACTATATTGTTAGAACAAGAGTAACAATTAATTTTAAAAATAAAAGCAATAAATCGCTGAAATCAAAACATGGACGGTTGGTCCGGTTGGACGTGGACGTTGGAATAAGGCATACAAATCAGATTAGTTGTTATAACCGAACAGAGTGACCTATGTACGTCCGTACACAATAATACTCATCCATGACAATGTCACTCTTAAGAACCAGGTCCGCACGCGGCGACAGCCGATACAACACTGAAGCACGATCATTTTATTTTTCTTACGTAGGTAATTATGTTGTCCGGGAGGGCCTTTACAGCTTCACTGAAGTTTGTAGGTGAGTGCTGAAGGCACTCAGTCGCTAAAGGTAATTAGCACAAGGGTTACCAAAGTGGTACGAACCTTGGCTTGGCCGCTACCTGAGTGTGAAAACTCCCGCGGAATTTTGATCCTAGGTAATCCCTAAATTGTTTATTTAATATTAAAGAAAAGGTTTCTTATAGGACCTATGTACCTGCTTGTTATGTGCAGGAGTGCGTGTGTGCAGTGTTGTGCGTGTGATGCTCAGTGCATGGTCAGTGTCTCTGTATCGCACTGGCGGCGACGTCAAGAGCCTCCCCAGTTGGGGAACGAGACGCGTCTTGAGTCGCCGCCGGATGGGACCCGGAGTATGTGCGGGGAAGGGGAGCACGGTTTACATTGCAGTGCGCTTTTGTAGGGATTTAATTAAAGAGGGTAATTGTTTTTTTTTTTTAGTAAAAATGATAACTTACAAGCAAAATAATGTATATTTATGAAATAAAAAAAACTGTAAACAGATCGTTTACTTGTTTAGTTTAATCTAGAAACTTCGAAAATTGTTAACTGTATTTTATGAAAATCGTCATTTTACAAATACGAAATTCCACTCGATAGACGTGGTCGCGATAGGTATTACGTAAGTGTATTAAAAGCTCGACCAATTTCATCTCCAAATATTTTTTTGTTGATACGTTTTATTCGCTAAACAAATGTTTTTCTCCTTCGCTCTCCCTGTGATTCACACGAGCAAGAGTAATGTAACGTGATTGATCGATCCACGTTTCACTACTCACAGAAATTATGTCACGCCCCCACGAAACGCTTCAAACGGTATGATCAAATATTACACACAGATTCTTGAGTGACTGAGAATCTCACTGTTAATTAAGTTACGTAATTAATGAGATCGCTTTCCGATAAATCTGATTAGGTTTGTGTAAAACGTTCTACTATATAGAGGTTCATTTCAGTATCTTCTTAAGGCATTTTCGGTGTTGTGATTATATTAATTTACTAACGACGAGCGCCCGCGACTTCGTCTACGTGTTTTATCTTGATTAAATGAGGAATGTTGAGGAAGGATTCTTTTGTTTTTCATAGTTACCGTACGACACATTTTTTTCCGACACCTGATTTCATTCCTTTTGTTTATTATTTATTTTTACTGTTTTTAATGATATTAATATTTTTTTATAACTTATCAGTGACTAATTAACATATACTTTATACACATACAATTTTATCAAAATCTGACCTAAAAAAAACCTTTATAGCCTATCAATTGCTCCTTGATATATACCTACGTACCATGTACAAAGTTTCATCAGAATCGGTCAAGACGTTTTTCAGTTAAGTGCGGTTATACACACAGAAATACTAAGACATTTTAAATGTTGGATTCGAGATTAGTAACGACTATAATAGACATATGTTACAGAATAAAATAAATATACAGACAACACTTCACCTTTATTGTTAGTATAGATTAAAGACTCTAGAATATGTTTCTTTCGGATCTTCTGAAAGAATCTCGAATTAATGATTTGGAGAATCTTCTACTGTATGGCTTTTGTTTGATTTTTCTACAATATTTTCAGCAAATACACCTTTTTAAATATAAGCTCAGTACTTTGATCACAATTTCACGTAATGTTAAATGACGCTGTGGTCAAGAATGGTGAGCACACTAAGACTGGAGATCCTGGCTCAAAGGGTTGCTAGCAGAACGCACTTACAAATGGCGACAGATTTTTGTACTTTTTAATGGCTATAATAATATACTTATAATAAAAGGCTAACAAGAGGAAATACTAAGACTAGAATACTAGAACGAATAAAGATGAAAAAATACGCGTCTTCAGAATAGACTACAGAACACATTTCGATAGTTAAAAAAAAACAATTGTCTGAACCGAATTCGAAGAAATTTGGTAATGACATAGGTTGCATCCAGAAGGAGAACATAGGATTATCTGAATACCATTCGGGTGAAGCCGCGGGCATGGCTAGTACTATAATAAAAAGTTTAATACAATATTATGTTACTATAATAATATATTATTGCACCAAACGTTTAGAATAGGTATAGAATATATAGATTCAAGCCTGTGTAATTTGAGCTTCAACCACACTACCATTGCCACTTATTAATATTTTAGAATAGTCATGTATCAATGCGACCTAGAATGATCTATTGTGATCGTCCTCCACTGCTAAAACATACTGCCTAGATCTACAGCCTGAATATACTGTGCAATCTTTTTAGAAGAGAGCGTCTGTACAGGAGGTATTGAAGCATCGCATGCATGTCTAGAACTCGGTTGCATATGGGCATTAATGGATCAATCTTCGTTTATAGCTCAAAATACAATTATAAATCAAAGAAACTTTCTTAATTTAAATTCCGAGTCCAATTTCAAAACAGTTCCAAACTACTTAGAGGACGACTTAAAGATTTCTCTTTATTAATAGTAAAGTTTACAAAACTGGTCATTATTACATATCCACAACAAAGATCATCATAATAAATATGTATACGAATAAATTCTCAATTTTATTATCTATATAGAAAAACAAAATTACAATGCTTAAAGTACGCTGGAGACGTCAACTCAGTGTCGCCCGTTCAAAATCGCCTGGAGGATACCCATCGCAGTGTCAACGCTTGATAAATGAGTTTCTACCCTTTATTTCACTCTGTGGACTTGAAATAAATGCCTCCACGGAAAGATTATCGCAAATATTAAAAAAAAAGTGAATTAATAATACATGTCTATGTATATTTTTACAAAAATAAATTTTAAATAATAAGACATACATTTAATTTATTATGGTTAGTAGCAAATATGAATTTAAACTATAACGGTTTTATTACAAAAAAGTTGAATTCCCTTTGAACACATGTTTAAAAAAAGTTCAACTACAAAAGAGTGTTTTATGGTTGTTTAGAGATTACATTTCATACAATTTTAAATTTTAGACATTGTTTAGTAAAATGCGTGTTTAAAGCTAATTTATTTTTGTTTTTGCAATAAGACCGTATTATTGATCTTTATTGAAGGTCTTAAAAATGTAATTGGAAACCTTTGGACTGTTATTATAATTTGAGTTTGTAAAATCAAAATTAAGTAAGTAGACACTGTTTGTTAATTACGTAAGCTTGAATTCACATATATGGGTTAACAAGCTTTGTGTGGAATAGCATGGTGATAGGTCATTACTTAATGCACGCATGACTAAATTTTTGTTTGTTTATTAAAATATGGCGCCCAGCAGCTTTATGTTGAATTCCAGCACCATTACTAAAGAAATAGTAACTCTAGCCTCAGTGTGTTTCCCATCTTGGGTTCAAATCGTTATTTAAAATCAGCGGTTATTTGTACGACAAAGCGAATATATTATTATATCATTGTCAGCTTTTATCAGTCACTGCTGGGTAGAAATAGATACCTCCATAATTCGTTTCATGTATACACCATGACAAGATTTATTTAATTTAGGTATTACTTAATAATGTGTAGATATAAAGCAGATTGTTATTCTATTAAGTTTGAAAATATCTTATAGAAAGTAGAAGTAAATGCGAAATTTCTTCTAGAAACTTACACTATACATTAAGCCCATAGTATACACCTTATTATATCGCAATACCAGAAGCGTCAGCTTTAACTGATACAACTCCAGTGATCCCTAAACTAGCTAATGCTGTTGACCGGAAGGGCTTTTACAGCTTCACCGTAACCAAGTGACCAATCACGACCAATCAAATTTATCATTTGACTTATCAACCAGATTTATAATAATTTGGCCAATCAAAGTAATCAAGTCATATAGTACTTCTACCCTTGACTGATGAGCCAGGCGCCACCGGAAGAATACCTAAAGCCTCATCTAAAGTATAGCGACAATATTGCTAACAAATATCTTATAATACCAATAAAACTAAGATTAAAGTTGAAGACACATTTATTTAAGAAAAAGAAGTGACTAGTGAAAATAACATATCACTGTCCGTATTTTCAAAAGTATCGGAAGCGGACGCAGATCCGTACAAAGTATTTGTGCAAAACGGCGTCCCCTGCAATGGCGCGGTCGAGTTTTAAGGTTGTTTTCTTAAGTCGAGAGCAAAGTTCTTTGTAAACGCTCCATCGATTTTGCGAACGTTTTAAATCTATTGTAAAATACTCCGAGCGTTTTGTTTACAATTCCAATTTTAAAACATTGATCTTGGTGTAGTTTACTTTGTTAATTTAATATTTAAAACCTATGTACCTGGATCAATTCATTAATCTGATTCTTAATTAATCAATATAAATTTATATAGACACTCGTAATTTTTTTTATTTTATTTGGGTTTGTTTTGTTATTATTCTCATTATGTTGCGAAGTACATTAAAATGCAATTCTTTACATATTATTTTGCATTAGAAAAATTATGTAATTAAAACTAAAAACATTATAGAACGTAGATATAGAGGTACAGTTCACGTGTTAAAATATACTGGAATAATGTTTTTCAAGTTATGATTTCATTCTGTGTTTCTTTAATGTAACTTGGGTAACGTCGAGTAGGATTACCAGTTAATTTACGAAAACTGGCATTATGAGCATTCATAATGATCAATACAATCCATGATATAATTAATGTGTCAAGTACCCATAAAAATAAGACAATAGGAAAACAATAGAAAGCTGGCGTAAACGCCAGGTAAGTGCTCAAAGGGTTAACCGAAGTACACTCCAAATAATGTGTGTAAAATAAGTTACACCAGTTATTTTATAAATTTTCCGATAAAATTAAATGTTTTATTTTTACAATACTAATAATTTATATATTCCTGTAATGTTGGAGGGTTTTACTATCTATTTTCTACGAGGTTTTGTTGACTTGGGTAGGATTTTATAGCGATTACGGTTCAGTTACTAGTGTGGCCGGATTCCACGTACATGGACGTAGGTTAGAACCCATTTATTCAGCACTATAATGAGTCTGAACTTTCGGCGAATAGAACATTGTGAGGAAACTATAGCATAGTGAACGAGTATCAAAATCTATCGCCAGGTACTAAAAGGCGTTTACGGACAGCATCACTTGAAAAAAATCAATGAAATACGTTTAGCGTACTGGACCACGTCGTTACGTCAAGTGAGATTGTGCTCAACACACTCAGTGCTTTATAGTAAACAAAATGAAGTCGGTTTTTGTTAACAGATCTACATAAAGTATAATTCAAACATAATTAGAACAAACTTTAATCTTTCGTAAACATCGTAAAATAACTTTGCATAGATATTACAAAAATACTGTTTTTTCTACATTACTAAGTATGAAAACTCATATCAATGTTTCTGTCCTATAGGATTGATGAATAAACATTTGATTCTCTCATGGGTTCTGACATTTAATTAAGTTTACCATTCTCGAAGCTATCCACTACCGTTTCGCTCCAGCGATTCACGTTTCCCGTGAGAGTTTTATGACTGGCATAAATCATAGAGCACGGGTTTTGGAGAGTAGTATTAGAAAATTGAATATGCATGTGTCGACCACTAGTTGTTATTACTTTTAGTAATTTTTACATCCAATCTCTCTCAAGCAAAGATAATTGTTTTTTTTTTATTGTCGTGTTTACTAAAAGTGGATATTAGTAGCATTTACAAACCATAGATTTGTCTAAAATAACACATGATAATATTGATATTATAATGAGTATATTACAGATTTTGTGATGTAGAAAGAGATAGAATAATTTTTGTCTGTAATATTATGACAATCTATGACTCATTCTAACGATAGTCAGTCTATCATTGCACATAATATGACATTTGCGCAGTCGATAAAGAAATTTTCAAAATGGCGTTTGTATCTATTGATAATTTTTTAATAGGCGTACATAATTGGAACGCATACTCTACTCTACAAGCATTAAACAGTTTATAGCCTTGAATAACATATAAAGCAATGATGGCGCACTGGATATTGCGGCCGGATTCCGCGTCAATGGACGCGGGTTCAAGTCCACCTATCCGACTATAAAATCAACCTGAGCTTTCGGGGAAAAAAAACATCGCGAGGAAACCATAGCATAGTGGTAGGACATTTTCTAACAATGCCCGCCTGGGTAGCTACACCCTCAAGTTCGAATACCTGACGCCAAATACCAATCGGTGCGTTTCGGCAGCATCGCTTAAGAACCAGTATCTTAGTGTGTCTACCATCCTAGGCAACATCATCACTTAATATCAGGTGAGATTGTGTTCAAAGCACTGAGCCTATACAGTGTACAAAAAAAACCTTTGGAAAAGAGTTGTATTAGTTTAAAAGTTTATAACTGGATGGAGCTACGTCGATATTTCAATATATCAATTTAAAATCGCAGTGTCAAGATTGTGTCGTTACTATTGATACTCCAGTATCGACCAAACCACACGGAACTCAATTAACGACGGTTCGCAGCTCAAGTCAACTCTATTTCCATCCTCGATAATAATTCTAGTCTTATAAACTCGAATTCTAATTAATTAAGGCGAAAATACTTCAAATTAGTCAATTGCTTAACGAGTTGCATGTGACGCCGTGACGTGTTAAGAGTTAATGTATGATTTGTGTTCTGCTGAAGACAATCTCGCAATACGACAATCAGTTTTGTAGTTACCATTTGTTTTTTTTTATAGTTTCTCGTGAAGTATATTCAATGGTTTAGTTAATATATTCCAACGAACGTGATGGTGGTTATTTTTTTTTATTCGCTTAAATCTTATCTTTCCACCCATAAAGTTTCCCATACACTATTTCGTGAAAAAAGAACATGCTAAAGCCCTACCCAGAGAATAAATCAATAATGACCAAAAAGAAATATGTCAATCGGTACCAGCTATTTTTGAGTTGGCTTTTATGTTATGTGAGAAGTAATTAATATATTCTTCACATTTAGTATAGGTTAAGATATTGGTAACTAATTTACTACAACTGCTAAAAAAATAATAACGTTACATCAATATTGTAAACTCCTTTTATATATAAATTCCAGAAACAGTTATCCATCTAAATATGCTTTATTATTAGTCTCATTTATAAGAGTAATTTTACTTCATACCACTAACTCGCTTCGTAGTTCAGTTACGACTGGCATTACAAGCATTTAGAACGCGATAACACTTTATAATTTATATTTTAATGAAATTGATATGTTTAATCACTCGCTTATCACATTTAAAAAACTAATTCGAACTAAGAGTGATAATTTTAAGATTGGATTGGAAAAGTAATTATTTATTATTTGACTGGTTCGCTATTTGTAATTTGATTGTCGCACTATATTTTCATTTTAATGCTTGTGCCTTTTGTGTGTTTGTTTGTAACTTTTTTTTTTTATTTTATCTAAAACAATTTTTATTGTCAAATTAATATGTACACGTTGGCTTGTATGTCTTAGTAATACGTGGAAACTTTGTTGGAATATGAAATTTTAATATATGATGTATTTAGTTTTAAGCGTAATGTACTGTTTGTTTCAAAAATAAATAAATAAATAAAAATTAAACTACCCACTACATAATTAACTTCTTACATTACTATTAACTATACAATTATATAAATATCTCAAAAATGTGAAACATTAATTCGAAATTGTATACATATGAAGCCTAATAAACATAACAATATAAAAAAATAAAGTCTCGTAAAGGAGGATAGAAAATAAATAAATCACAGAACAAGAGAAATATGATGAAATTCACCCGACAGACAAAACCCTTTAAACGAATCTCGTCGAGAGGTTGTCAAACGAATTGACATGGACAACAGAGTGGGCTGGAACTTAATATTTCCATGGACAGGCCGCGTCGCGTTTCAGTGGGACGGCATTCATTGAGTCCCGACTCAATGAAGCACTGTTTTAATGTCAACCAGTTAAATTAATAATACGGTAAGATTTTATTCTAAAGCTTTGGTTAAGGCCTTTAATTTAATAGGTAACTAATTTCTATACGCTTTATTTTTTAGCTAGACCTGTATGGAATTATCTATCTCTATTGACGGCAACTTTGAGCTCAATTTTTTTTTACTTCAAATCCTTGGATGAAATTAAAAGTTTCCACACTGAACAAGGATCGTTGAAAATATAATAATTTAAAAATGTTGTCTCATTATATTATAAAAATAGTACAAATATCATCGTCTAGTGAAAATAAGAGAAAATATGTAGACGTGTTATTTGGCATAATTTTATGATTTAGTAAACATTTTGACAGACGTAAAAATTACGAAGGACACTGCATTGACAAAGTATTTAAACAGGTTACGATTGAAAGGATGCAACAAATCAAATATTGGTAAAAAAAATGTTGTTCGGGCAACAATAAAAGCGTGTTTATTTTATAACTTCTACAATTTTAATCATTATTGAACATTTGAAGAAAAAAAAATGTATCCTATGTTTTATTGGATAATGCAAAAGCTCGTCATCAAAGATGGTTAATTATATAATTAAACTGATCTATGTTAGTTCCTTAGGACAAGCGTGAGCGAAGCTGTGTTTTTATGTACCGCGTACGTAGAGGATAAACTTCTATGGAGAATTTATTTTAAATTTATTCATTTGTAAAATTACATTCGCATTGTTTAATCCACTCACATAAATTATTCCGTATTTTCTATTGGTTACGAAAAAATCATAACGGTTACAACCTGTCAGTTAGGATTGGATAATTATTTGGTGATAGACATGTAACTAACAACATTTTAATTAGTTCACCTTTTGTCGCAGAAATGTTTAATCGAGGTAAACGCTCGCGCAGTGAGAAAGTTAATTATAAAATAAACAAAAACGTAAATAATGTCAAGTAGAAATTATTTTACAGGCGGGTGAATAAAACTTTGCTATCGTTAAATAGCAGCATCTAAACTTTGGCTCTTGTATAAAAGTTGGCAGTTCGGAGCGGCACCTCGCGTTTTGTTTTATTGTTGTATCAACAGATTCATTCGTTTTCAAAGAGATATTACTTTATCGAATAATAAAACGAAACTCGAACCTTTGTCCATTGAACGTTTCTAAATTGACTAATATAGGCAATTGTAAATTAAATTTTACATGAAGGCTATGGGAGTTTGTCAACTTTCTTTTAATTGTTATTGTGATTCAATTAAGAAATTAACGATACTTAATTCTTTTTAAAATGTAGAAATATGAGCGTTCGAAAGGCTTATGAAAGAGATATATTTTTGTTGTAATTAATAACCGGACTTACTTTCTTTTCTGGCTTCTTATATTTTGTGATAAAATTAAGACGCGGATGTATAGCGCTTAAATCACTTCATACGCACACTATATAGTTTGTAGTAGTAAATTAATATATTACTCCATAATTGATCTGAATTGTTAATGAAAAAAATGGACACTTCAATATTATTTGTTTAAAATAAATGTCATCTTAGTGATAGAACAATCATAGTAAGTAAATATTCAATATATTATAATGGTGTAATGATAATTTATTTATTTGATTAATTAACTAGCAGTTAACATCAATAATATAAAGTATAACTCAAAATCAAAATCAAAAACATCTTTATTCAATTTAGGCCCTAAGAAGGCGCTTATGAAAGTCTAAAACCCTACCACGGGTTCGGAAAACAACCCAGCCGAGAATAGCCAGCAAGAAACTCGATCTGGTTCTTTTTTTTTTTAAATAAATATAATCCATATATTTTTTTTCTTAAACTTAAACAAATACAGAAGACTAACAGGTATTAAAAGAACACAAATAGAATATTTAAACAATGCATAGGGTACGCACGGATTTAACGAATATTACAGAGAAGAGAAGAATTTAGAAGTAAGTAGTCTCGAAAGTTCGCGGACCGTGCTGTTGATAATATCTCGTCCACGGACTTAAAGATTGTATGAAAACGAATGCATGCCCTTATCAAGAAGCTATTTTGCCTATAATTTATAGAATCCACTGTTTACGGTTTAAAAAAAAAATACTATTATACTATTTAGTTGTTCATATTTTTAGAACATAAAGGTAGAATAAAACAGGTATCGATGTTTAAAGACAAAAAAGACATCAAATACATAGCAAGAAAAAAATAGGGATTATGGCGCAGTGTGTAATGTGGCCGGATCATGCGTCAATAGACGCGTCAATGCTATTATCAACCCCTGAGCTTTCTGTGAAAAAAACATCGTGTGGAAACCATAGCATGGTGGTGGGGAATTTTATAATAATGGCCGCCTAGGTAACTACCTCCCTAAAATTTGAAAACCTGTCGCCTAATACCAATAAGTGTGACCGGCAGCATCACTTGAGAACCAGTATCAAGGCTTTTACCATCATGGACCACATCGTCACTAAACATCAGGTGAGATTGTGGTCAAAGCACTGAGCCTATGCCGTGTAAAAAAAGAAGTTATTACATATAAAATAAAGTATAAGCTTGATTGCTTACCAAATAAAAGTAATTTTTATCAAAGTGTTACTACAAATTTCCGTGTCCCAGCTGACAAACCTCGTCATTCCTCTATCTGGAATTCTCCCGAACCACTCTAGTTTCCCCGCATTATTTCCGTGTTCTCAAAAGTTTGCGCCTAACTTTGTTATTACGGTGACTATTTGTTTAGAAACAGTCGGATATTTTTCAGCAAATTTCGCATCCCGTTTGTGATACTTGTTTGTAAAACTTTAGTCCAGAGTTCGCTAAATAGTTGTACGATGGTACCCGCTACTCGGATAGCTGTACGGGCATGTACGTCTGTACGGAAAAGAAAATAAACTATTACAGAAAAACATATCGAATGTCTTTCAATCAAGCTATGATGAAATAAATTTACTCATTATCAACCAGTTACGTCATTATTAACTGTAATCTATACTCTACACTAATAAATAAAACTGAAGTGTCTGTTTGTAATGTCAAAATATTTTTTTTTACTAAATGGATATGAATGTTTATATGATACGTATACCAAAAATACAAGTTTATTTTTTTTGTCTGCTAATCTCCGTAACGGGTGGACCAATTTGGACGGGACTTTTTTGGTAGATAGCTGAAGTTACTCCGTTCAACTAAGGCTACTTTTGTTCTGGAAAATAATTAGGGATCCGCGTAACAAAAATAAAACTCATGAAATTGCAAATAAAATCCCATTCAATACACAATTTTGCTGGCAGGTATTGGAAAAATTATTAAATAATTAGGATATAAAAAATTAAAACCATTAAAACTATAATAAACGCGGGTACCGCCGCGGGAACACAGCTAGCGTATAAATAAAACGTCTGTAAAAATGTGTCATAATTTTAATTTTATTTTTACGCGATATAAGCTTAGTGCTTTGACCACAATCTCATCATCATTGATTTTAAGTGACGATGTGGTCCAGGTTGGTAAACACAACAACCCTATAGGTACTGGTTCTCAAGTGACGCTGCCGGAACACACCTATTTGCATTTGGCGACAGGTTTTCAACATTACAGGAAATTATAATTATAAAGTTCACAATTGAAAAATAAAAGTTTTATGACCAGAGTTTTGATTAATTAAGTGTACCGTTAACATTCAATGGCGCCATTATCATCTAAGTACTATCTATCACTCACATAGTGTCCATAAGAGAGATCAGAAATATCACAACTGGGTCGAATAGAATCAAAAGATGCTATCTACATTTTAACTCATTTTTAGCAAAGTGAAAAAATGTATTTTTGCTTCTAAAATAAAGCAGTGGTGATCGATGTATAAACTGTATTTTAATCAATAGATAGTTCACTTATATGACAACATGAAGTTAGTAGCACAAAGTTTAAAAATAAACCAATATTAACGTTTTTTTGTTGGCGATTGTAGATAGCCGCATATGATTCTATACGACTCATTATGTCAAGGAGATCATCATCATTCTCCTGCCTTTTCCCAACTCACTTGGGGTCGGCGCAGTATGTTTTCTTCTTCCATACGTCCCTATCAGCCGTCATCTCTTCATTCACTCCTCTTTCTTTCATATCATTTCTTACACACTCCATCCACACTTTATTAGGCCTTCTCTACTTTTCCATCCTTCCACATTCATATTCGTTACTATTTTACCCACATGCGCTTCCTCTCTTCTCCATAACATGTCCATACCACGACAAATGGGAACCTTTCAACTTTTCTACCACTGGCGCAACTTTCAAACTCCCTCTAATATATTAAGAGAAAAATAACAGACGAATTGGCTGAAGGTGGTAACAAGCCAAGTTTAGAACAAATTATTTCAAGTGATGCTATCAGATCATACCAATAGTTTCTTTTGAAAAGTATCCATAACCGGCGAGCACGTATGAAAGTAGAGGAAGCAAAAGAGGTGTGACAAGATTGTAGCAAGTGGAAGGGTGTAATCTCTGCCTACCCTCGCTGGAGAAAAGCGTGATACCGTTGAACCGTCGATATAGATAGTAATAAGCTAAGTATAGTATTATCGAAATGAAACTAAATAAATATTTGGCAAGTACCTTGCATTCTAAATTAATTTTATATCAAAATAATGCAATTAGATTTAGGTACATTTATAAGTAATTGTAGTAACGGAATAAACATTACGGGAAGAGACATACTGAGTCTGAGATACAGGCTCGGCCTAGTTCACGCGCTAGAAAACATTAATAAGGAGATAAGAAACAGTAATAATATCTCACCTCACACCCGATTACCGGTCGTTAGAATTTTACTAAGTTTTTATCGTCGAGGGAGCTTTAAAAGATTCAAATGCATACATTAATAAATTCACAGACACTACTGTCCGTGAAACGCGAGACTTATGGCAACCCTGCACTTTTATAGAATAACTTATTCTATACGCGCCGCACCGGTGTCGCTCATGTAAAAATACTACCTTGTTTACATCTCCACAGCCATTCAACTGAAGACTTGAAAGAAAATTGATTACAGCGTGAAGATTCCATGAGTATCAATGATATTAATAATACAGGGGGTCGTATTTGCAGTTTATTATTGAAATCCGATAAACACATTCGAATTTGCCAATGAATATGAAGGTTTCAGTGTTTTCAATTTGAGAATCTTTTTTGTGTAAATGCGCATTCATGTAAACAGTATCTCATTTGAGATATCATCAACATATTTTACATTACATACGTAGATGGTTTTAATGTTAATAAGGATTGATATACATGATAAATAGATATTTATCCAAAAAAACTCAAGGATTGTTCGTCTTAAAAGTCTTTACCACTTTATAATGTAAACTGTAAATATTTAAAGTCGCAAGCTGATATGACAAGCGGAGAATCTATCTGTATCTCAACTTGCAAATAATATTTGTCTGTTATAAATTACTGCATCACACCTTTATAATAATTAATGGACTAAGCAGTAGATTTTAAATAAAATGCGTTTTTATTCTTTGAAATTTATCCATTGTCTGGTATCATACTTGGCCAGATAATTTGTCTACAATTTAAAAAAGGATTAATGTGAAGTTTAGTGGTTTTTGTGTTATAAGCTAACTAAATTAGAGAAAAACGTTGTTTTTTAAGTAAAATACGAGTGTAAAAATGTCTTATATCTAATTTTAGATACCGCTCATTCCATTTGGTTCACAAATTCGTAATACATTTTACAAAGTCGTAGTAGAGAAATCATGTATGAGAAAATGTAAAAATGTATTCAGGTCTTGCTCGTTCAACTCTTTGTGTTGCTAATTCCATTTTATTATTTCCAGTTTTTCTGTCATTAACATTGCTCCACGTTGCCGACATTAAACGTTTTCTTTGAAACATTATAATCTTCGTACTTTTATTATAATAGGTTTTTTACTTTGTTCATTTGACTACAATCACTTCGAATAGTAACGATGCAGATGGAAATACCTATACTTAAAACAGACTGGTTCCGTGACTTTTAAACCGATAGATGTTTTAAAAAATAGGTACCATGAAACACTATATTCAGATTTAGTTTAGTTTGGTTATCTGGCAAGGAGATTATTTAGGTTACAAGATTAATAATCTAAGTTATTAGTTGGTAGTGTGGTCGAGGTGGTGGTTAAGGCAAAATCGTGATTATAACGTGATTATGACTATACTGTTAAAATAATTGAAAAAAAAATGTCAATATAGTTTGCAGCTAACCGTTTGTAATATGACATAGTTATACCATATAAAATGCATGTGTACATATATGTCAGAAAATTGGGAATAACCTAAAATTTTCAAACGAATCATTACGCAATTGGTTCTCGATAACAAGATGGACTGACGACCTGGTAATTTGTGGATTACCTTGTAAGAGGGATCTATCCAGTGCTGTATGTCTATTATTTACCGAAATGCGAAAGAATCCATAATTTTAGATTTAAGTACGATGTTGTTATCTAAAAGTTATCATATACTTTCAGAAGAAAGTACCAGAATTTTGAGAGAAAATAAACACAAACAAAAACTTATATTCTGGTAACACCAAAGTAAACACATGTCGATACATACTTCACTTAAGGTACAAACGAAACACTTCTTACCGCGGTCTTAAAGCAAACACGATAGATAAATATTGGTACATTACTTTGGAGGAGGGAAAATTTTTTTGATAGCGGGGACTATTGTTGCAAGTTTCACAAATCTCTCTCCGTCGACGGTTTCACCATAATTTAAGTTTGTTAGAACACAATGGATGTTCAAATACCTACTCCATCTTTTTTATTGAGAAATGATGTCTGGCAAAGGGATTAAGGTTGAAATATAATAAAAACTTACCGTCGACAAGGATTCGGGCATTCTGTTGAGCTTGTTCAAAACATTATATTAGGACTGAATAGACTGCAAAAATGTATTGACAAGGAGCTTTAGTTTGATAAGAATACCAACACATCTCGGTTTTATGTCAGTATTCAGCTTCGGTTGATTTCATGAGTAATAATTTATTATTGAGTCCTTTGTTCTTAAACATTATGAGAATAAAGGCGCGTAAAGCGTTTAATAGACGACGAAATTACCAGAAGATAGTCTCTTGAATTTTGAAGAATTTTACCTAATATTCAAAAATATTTAAAATTAGCTGCTCCCGCGGCTCTGCTAGTTTATATATTTTTTTAAATCCGTACAATTGTTCACTGCGTAATATGTCTTGGTAGGTATCGGTATTTTCACATTCTGTCAGAAAGCAAACTTGCCAGTAAAACTGGTTTGCCAGTAATCGGACTTTATTCAAAATCTCATGAGTTTTATTGTTTTACGAGGAACCCAAATTATTTTCCCCAAAAAACAAGTAGCCTATGTTACGTCTCATGACTTATCCGCCAGAAAAAGTTTTGTTAAAAGGGATCCAGACAGTCGAGTAAAAATTTTAAAAAATTTGTTTCATATGTATTCAGTAAAAATATGTTACTAAAAAGACATTTCAATTTTATTTATATTTATATAGATGGAAACAGTTATGGGAGTGAAGCGACGATGTATGATATAATTCATATTTAGTTACCTATTACCTGGTTGATTTTTTTGTTACTTCTGCAACTATTATGTACGTAGGAAGATTTACCAAACTGTATTATCAATTTATTAATAAGCGAATTTAGTTAACCTGGGCAACCCTACCGTTTCTGTTTAATTAAATCAAAGTTGAGAGACATTATCAAGCTGTCAAATAATGAGCCCACGCGCGTAACTAAGTTAAGAGTCCTCGTTCATTGTCTGCGTGACGCGAACGTGCTGACGCGTGACGTCACCCGGTCGCGATGAGCCGTCAGAGAAACGTCAACGCGAGTTTCAAATAAAAGAACTGCCATGTTTTCCAGTGTTTCGGACATGATTCACCTTTCAATACGAATAGCGTGAAGTTGGAACAAAGCAATATTTCAGTCACTTTATTTTTCAGTTTTTTGATAGTAGTGAATGGAATGTGTTTTGTCTGTTGTCGGGTTTATTTTCCTAGAATATATCTGTTCAAATACATTGAAAGAGTAGTATACACAATAACACTTCGGAATACGGATGTGCATTTGTTTATTTTGACTCTGTGTGCATTTTAGTTTTTATATAAATGTACATTTTGTAGTAGCGTTTATCCTGGTATGGCAATGTGATGCGCAGGGAGAAAGAGAATGTTGTAAGAAAGGTATTGGATATGAATGTGGACGGTTACATGGGAAGGGGGAGACCAAAGAAAAGATGGATGGACTGTGTGAAAGATGTTATGTTTAGAAAAGGAGTGAATGCGGAGATGACAACAAATAGAGAGGAATGGAAGAGGAAGACATGTTGCGCCGACCCCAAATAAAAATGGGAAAAGGGTAGGGAGATGATGATGATGATGATGATGTACAGTCAAGGCTACTATAATAACATATATTGTCAGTGTAATAAATCCTGTTTTATTATACTTGATAGGTTTACCACTTTTACAATAATCATGCGCGTGTTCAGATCCCCAACTGGGGATGCTTCTGTACCCTACACTCGTGCACACTACACGCAAGTCACATGGGTTCTGTAAAGGATCTTGAAATCCGTAATTTCTTTAAACTTAGGTATAGTCAGGACAAATTCTTTTGAATTTACGTCTAGTGTAACTGCCCAAGCCGAGGTCCGTACAACATTGAGACCCTTGCGCTAGCTATCAAAATCAATGTCTTGGCTCAGTGCCCTAATCGCTCGCTTTAAAGGTACGTTGAAGCTTTCGGCCCTTCCGGTAAACATCATTTAGTCAATTCGAAAGAAAAATTACAGGTATTTTCTTTGAAACGATATTGCTGAAACACTCCTATAAGTATTTGGCGATAAGTTCGAATATTAAAAAGAAAGGATTGTAACAATACTGGGCGGGTATTACATAATGACGTTTTTTTTTTTGACGAGGTGAATGCATTTACGCACTACCCTTACCTATTGCATTAGTGAGACCGGAGTCCCCCAATGCAATAGGTAAGGGGGCACGGAGGGACGACTCCGTGCCAGTGTGGGACTCGCCCGGACGTGAAGCGTCTGGAAATACCCACTAAACCCCCCGGGGCCGTCCGCCGCATTTGGTGTGGGGGCGATACGGGATGGCTTTCGCAAGCACCGCGTCGATTACATAATGACCTGCCTAGATCCTATGGTTCAATTACAATTTTTTCTTTTACTGAAACAGAATAGGATAGCTGAATTCGAACTTACGTTCATCAACGTAAACACTTTTTTTATTGTATACAATGCAAAAATAGTATATTTCTTTAAAAACAAATCAGTTACAAGTATGAAGATCCAAAATAAATCCATAAATACTTCAAAAATGACCATTATTTTGCTAATTACATCCATCGGATCCTGTAGATATAACTACATACAAACAAGCAAAATAGTACGGTAAATTATAATAATGGTATGGTACATATAAAAATTCTATCTTTATTTTATAATTGTTAAACTTTATATCTGTCTGTATTAATTAGGTTGGTGTATTTATTCGAAATGCTCGGAAATTAAATATCTGACACCGCATGCCGTTCATTAGGTATACCGAGACGGTGTGTAGGTATCGTTCATTGGAAAATAAATAGATAACGCCAAAACAATACATAATATATGTTGGGAGATAAAGGATTTCAGTGTACACAGTCTATGAAATTTATGAGGCAGTTGAATGTAATAGGTATCCGATGACAGTTCCGTTCACAATAAACCTGCGCTCGTTTAGTATTAGTGCGGGCCGTTGTCGATAAGATTCGATATTCTAATCATGATATACTGATAAAACGAGTAACAACACAATTCTGTTTCGAGAAACTTGGCCAACGTATTTTTACAAATTTAATAATAATAAAAACTTTATTGAACAAATATGTAAGGAGCCGTCAATGATATATATAAATGCTCTATATTAATGTTTCCTAGCGCGTGAACTAGGGCCGAGCCTGTATCTCAGACGCTAGTCTCTTCCCGTAATGTTTATTCCGTTACTACAATTACTTATAAATGTACCTAAATCTAATCGAATTATTTTGATATAAAATTAATTTACAATGCGAGGTACTTGCCACATATTAATTTAGTTTCCTTTCGATAATAATGTACTTAGCTTACTTATTACTATCTATATCGACGGTTCAACGTTCTTGTACATACATACCTATATAGTATCACGCCTTTCTCCAGCGAGGGTAGGCAGAGATTACACCCTTCCACTTGCTACAATCTTGTCACACCTCTTTTGCTTTCTCTACTTTCATGAGCACTTTCATACATGCTCGCCGGTTATGGGTACATTTCAAAGGAAACTATTGGTATGATCTGACAGCATCATTTGAAAACAATTTGTTCTAGACTTGGCTTGTTACCACTTTCAGCCAATTCGTCTGTTATTTTTCTCCTAATATATTAGAGGGAGTTTGATAGTTGCGCCAGTGTTAGAAAGGTTGAAAGGTTCCCGTTTGTCGTAGTATGGACATGTTATGAGAAGAGAGGAAGCGCATGTGGTTAAATAGTAATGAATATGAATGTGGAAAGATGGAAAAGTAGAGGAAGGCCAAAGAAAGTGTGGATGGAGTGTGTAAGAATGATATGAAAGAAAAAGGAGTGAATGAAGAGATGACCCGTGATAGGGACATATGGAAGAAGAAAACATATTGCGCCGACCCCAAGTGAGTTGGGAAAAGGCAGGAGAATGATGATGATTTTTCACCTATGCTTATTTATTAAATGGGAATGGTGGGTGTTAAAGTATTAACATTTATTTAATTAAGTGCTAAAGTAATAAAACATTAAGGGGCGTGGCCATTGCTATTGTTTTTGATGACATGGTCGACGGGGGATCTGAAAGGTGATTACGTAAGCAAAATTAATTTATTAATTTTCTTTCTTTAATTCTTCTGATTCTTACTTAACAATGGGGCTTAGATTACTTTGTCAAAAAGTCCAAAATTTTGCTTACGCACTTAAAGCGCCTTTTGTATAATCTAAATTTACAGACATGCATATAGTATTTAAAAAATGAAAATTACAATTACAAAAGAAAAGACCAAGTTTTTAAACTGATATGACCTTTTAACATATTAATGTAAGTATAAATTAAAAAGATTTCATCGATTTCGATAGAACGATCGATGGAACACTCCCAGCTCTAAACCGGGAGGCGTATAAACCCCGCCATGAGCGATGGCGACGTTCAATCATGGTAGACTCGTCTCTATCCACTATCTGCAAAGGCACTTGCCGCCTCTATGTTTATTGCGCATAATTATGACCGTCATGATTAAAATCAAAAGTCTATTACTTTTGATTGAAAGTTTACTTTAATGTCAACATTTTAACGTACATCAGGTATTATAAGTTGGACAATTTATTAAGGAAAATTTACGCATACAACGTTGACGTCTATGAATTTATAACAATTATATAAAATTATAAAATTTAGTTTTAATAAAAAGTACACTTTTGTTTTTTCCACAGTGTATAGTTTGAGCGCTCTGACCACAATCTTACTTGATATTAAGTAAACATGATGTCCAGGATGGTAAATATACTAAGGCTTGAGATAATATGTCTCAAATGTTGCTTCCGGAACACACCAATTGATATTTGGTGACAGATTCTCAAGATTGGGAATAGTACTTATACAGGCGAGCATTATTAGAAAATGCCCTCACACTATGCCGTGGTTTCTAGTGATATTTGATTGATAATTAATTATTCAACTTTTTTTCCATCCAAACCATGTTAACTGTTGTACGATTTCTTTGTAAAAAGGGAAACTGTCGATGAAGGATTAATTAAACCAATATTATTAGTAGTACATTCCTTAAAGATCGCCTAGCAAGGTACCATTCTTTAGTTAGAAAATCTGTTCTTATAGGTACCCCATGGGCTCAGCACTTTGACCACAGTTTCAACTAATGATTAGCCAGAAAACGTTAAATAATTCAAATGCCCTAATCTTCGCAGTACTAATTCTTATAATCGAGTCAAACAGTTTGCCCGTAGGAAAATAAAATGTAAAAATAGGATATCGCCTACGCCTCTCTCTCTGTCACACTCACAGACTTGATAAGAAGTGTAGTGATGAACCAGTGTATTGTCGATATTAATACTATAAACAGGTATGAAATAAATTATAAAGATAATATTTACAGTTTTAAATTTTTTGGAACGTTTTATTAATCCCATTAATAATGTTAACACAATATAGAAATTGAATGTTTGTTCCAACGCTTTTGATAGTTTTTTTTTTTTTCCAAAAATGCGTCGATTTTAACTCGTTTTATGTAAAGTTAGCTCGATTTGAATTCAACAAATAAAGCGACATGATGGACAGACGTCGCCTTTCTCCATTAGGTTAAAGTTGTGTATATTGTAATAAAGCAATAATATATGTAAAACGCACCTAACCTTTTTTTTTTTTTTTTTGACGGGGGGAAATGCATTTACGCACTACCCTTACCTATTGTATTAGTGAGACCGAAGTCCCCCAATACAATAGGTAAGGGGGCACGGAGTGACGAGTTCCGTGCCAGTGTGGGACTCACCCGGGCGTGAAGCGCCCGGAAATACCCACTAAAACCCCCCGGGGCCGTCCGCTGCATTTGGAGTGGGGGCGACACGGGGTGGCTATCGCAAGCACCGCGTCGCAAAATAATGTGTTGCCCACCCTGGGTTCGAACCTCCGACCTTTCAGTCGTACCGTCTATGAGACACGCGGATTAGTCTACCGGGCTAACCACGCTCTCAAAAATGTGTTACCCACCCTGGGTTTGAACATCCGACTTTTCAGTCGTACCGTCTATGAGACTCGTGGATTAGTCCACCGGGCGCTCTCAAGCTAACCACGCTCTCGGCTAACCTCGCTCTCAACGCACCTAACCTAGCGGAATAATTGCCTCCGGACTACACAACAGTATAAAAGGAATTGATAAGCGGTTATCGATAAGGGATACACCGAACGTGTCTATCTCTAGTTTAACGATGATTTATGACACCACGGGCAGCGAGTATTTGACACAGGTAAAATAATGCTATCGGAATAAATGTATAAGAACTTACTAATAGACTTTCAAGTTGGAAGAAACGTACATTCAATGTACATATTTCAAGTAATTGAGTAGCTGAATCACTACAAAATATGGCAAAGAAAAATTAGTTCAAGACGTTTTTCCAATCTGTTTGCCGAAAGGATTTTTTTTAGCTTTGAAGTTATTGATGAGTTTTCACAAATAATTTTTTTTTTCAAGAATTACTATAAATATAAAATTGTCTTAAACACAATGCCTTAATGGCGATATTTGAACTAAAAATTAATAAATACCTTAACCATAATTTTTGATAAAGAAAGAAGTTAATAAGATTTAACTTAATCTAAATCTTATTTCTTTTACATAAAATATTCTATTCTGTTTCGAAGAAAGTATAACCCAAATAAACCCGTTTGTTTTTAACTTTTTTAATTAACCGAAATAACATCAAAGTGTTTGCATTGTTTTGCTTAAGGCCATCAAATATTTTTTTCCTGCTGTGCACAAACAGCGGTGTTCCTGACATCAAACCTTAAACATTTTAACATGAATTATTCCTAACCCTGTACAAAATTTCTTTTTTTATAATATCTGAAGATTATTTTATTAATACGTTGAAAATTGTGATTATAGTTTTGTTATAAATTTTATAGGAATTTTTTTTTGAATGATTAGGTAGTTGAGTTTAAAATGCCATTTTGACTTATGGTACTATGTGGTTTTTTTAAATTTTATAAAATTCAATAAAAATTTAAAATGCTGTTTTCTTGTTTCATATACTAACTTTTTTATTTAACTCTAATTTAAAGCGATGTTGGTTCAGTTGATAGTGTGGCCGGATGGTAGATAGGCAGATTCATACCTTCCTTATTCTATATTTCAGTAAAGGAAATATTGTGAGCAAATCATAGCATGGTGGTAGGGCATTTTCTAATAATGCTTTTGGTTGCTGCTTGCCAGTTGAAGGATGACTGAAGGGAAAATCGTGGTACACGTTGAAAGTTATTTATTATATGATTCTTAGTTGAATCTTATTTGATTCTTATGATTAATATTGAGGATGTACAGTGAGACTTATATTCTAAAAGATCCCCTCGTTAGTCGTAGGGCTTACAAAGATTACGGTGGTCAATCAGAAACATGCAGAGTGCGAGCGAGACGGGACACACGGACTTCTCTCATACGAGGTATTAAATATATGTAACCCGTGCGCCCGCGGCTCGCGCTAGTGTGCCGTTGGAATGTTTGGCGAGGTCTCCACATGCCCATCTGAGTAGTTAACCGCCATCAAGTTTGAAAATCTGTCATCATGCACCGACATCCGGCATGCCGGTGTTCCGGCATCATCACTTGCAAACCAGTACCTATAGATTTATTATAACTACCATCCCGTACTACAACGTTAGTATTATTTAAGACTCTGGTTTAAATCACTGTTCAGTACATTCGTTACTGCGCAGATAATATTAGTAATTTGACAGACTATTATATTATTATTGAATGATTTTTATCTTTAACAGATCCAAGGGAAACCGGTGATTCAGCAGCGGATTTTACCAAGTCCAATTGTGTCGATAGACGCTCCGCAGACTGGTCGGCTTCCTGTCGTCTCCGGTGACGAAAACAGTAATATAATATTCAGCCCTTGGAAAGCTTTTGGACCATTCGTAGATACTATACAGGTCAATGTTTTTTTCATATGTTACTGCATTCAAGGTAGAGACTTGAGATCTTCTTCGTTCTATCATTCGTTTTTAACTAACCTACTTACTTCCTTCTTTTGTTTTTATATTTTTAATTTAGGTTTTATTTTAAATTTATCAAATATTTCAGTAAGTAAAAGGAGACTGAGGTCGCATATTAAAATCGTGATTTGAGAAAAATAAAGTGATATGCTTAGGTATGGAATGGAATCATGTTTGTTCTCCCGGTATTAAAAAACGTTGATTCCAAGCTATGATTAGATTGATTTTTATTGACCTAATGCACTTTATCATCAGCTTCATTTTCTTTTGCGATTAGATTGCTATAAAGTCCAAAATTGCTCTGTTAAAAATCTAATAACATAATTGCGTAGACTGAATGATATTACTCTGTTATTAGAACAAGCACTCAGAGTAAATTATTAGAATAAAGTTAATTACTCCATCTGCTCTTAATTTTATTTTATTTGTTGAGCACAAGTTGTTATTTTTATAGGAAGGTGAATCCTTGCCGAGTCAAGATACCGTGGTGTTACCTACTCCAAGGCATTACGATGTCACTCTAGATGAGGACTCTACAGATCCCATGCCTACAGCGGAGACATCGAATAAGGTTATTTTAAGTTTATTTATATTTACAACGAACTCAATTGCTTTATATGTTGTATATATTTGTAAGTGTTGTGCTATTAAATAAGTTAATGAATATTTGTTATATTTACTTAATTGTATTGCTGGCATAACTTAGTGAATAATAGTGATAATAATATCACAATAGATTTTTCTGTAAAATTTTGGGATTCAAATATGTCATATGCATACAATATTTCGGGTTTTATTTAAAGTGAATAATATAGGAAATGGCTAAACAGTTTATCTGGAATCAAATGGTAAATGGGGCTCATAACTTACTCTTATTAACCTCAAATAGAGTAACAGTCCTATTCATATTTAATCATCATGCCAAGCCATAGTCCTTAGTCCAGAACCTAATAATGTAATGTTTGTATACATACTGTAACAAAAGTTCCTACATTAGTACTATCATGTTCATACCTTCAGAGTCAGGCTAATGGAGCGTAATTTTATGACGTGTAGTTTTTGAATGGCGTAATTAGGTTCGTCTGGAATCCCTTTAAATCGCCAAACGGGCGTATTAAATTTAGTTTTCACTCCATGCATTTACGAGATGATTCTGCTTGATGGAAAAATCACAAATAATATGCATTTATGAAGTATCAGGAGATGATGTTAGATAAAGACGATGGGTACAAACATTAAATATGAAAAAAGAAAAATGCGGTCAGGTTCATACCCCAAGAATGTGTTTTTCAGTATCAAACATTTTCTTAGAAAGAAACGTGTTAGTTCTTGTGAATTCAGTACTAAACACTTCATTCTTCTCACTGTTCACTCCTCCATATCCGAACGTCAAACATGACAACCAAAACTCAGTTATATTTACATGTGTGAGTTGACAAATAACTCATTTTGCGTTGCCGTGTGACACAAAATACAGTCTTATATGAATAAATGCAGCGTAGATTACGCGACTCATACGTTCGTTTAGCCTCACCCTAAACCTAATTTTACCACCAAAATTATAAAGTTTTTTTTCTATCTTAGGTGGCATCAATTAGCCAGCTGTCGTTCATGGTGCGTCCAGACAGCTTCGAACGTGGTCAACTGCGGTTGACGTGCATCTCCAGCGTCCACTCCGTGTATACTGAGCAAGCTGAGCTGGTCATCAACGAGGAGCGGCCTCAGATCGCTTCCGTGCTCGGAACCAGAGATAGAGCTGGAGGTTTGTTCTATGTTTAATTCAGTTTAATTTAGACTACATAACGCTCCAACTATAGCTATCTACTATAATACGTCAATAGGTGTCCAACGATTAATAATGAGCACGACATTGTATGGAAATATTATATGACGATCTATTTTATGATTTCAGAATAATGCTTTTCTTTATCCAAACTTCAAACTTATTTATTTACTAGCTACTACTACTAATCATATGCTTTTCACTGTGATTTAATATTTTTATTTGGAACCTTAATAAAAAAAAATTGTAGTAACATAAAGTAAAGTTTTTCTAAGAACTTCAAGAACTTGCCCGTGAGACTGTGATGAATCGGATTTTATTTATTTTTGTATGTGTTTTAATTTTTTTACGCGGAACCCTAATTATTTTTCAAAACTAAAAGTACCCCATGTTACCCGAAGTAACTTTAGCTATCTACCAAAAAAAAGCCCCGTCAAAATCCGTCTAGACGTTCCGGAGATTACCTGAAACCAACAGATAGGCGAAAATTTCAAAAATTGTTTTTTGGTATGAATCGATACTTATACATACATACATTTAAATTTATTTAGTTCACAAAATGTATTTTGACATTACAAACAGACACTTATATATATATAGATCTCTATTAAAAAAATTACTATGTGATCTCTTGACGTTTATGATAAAACTAATAAGACTATTAAATGATACAAATGTGAACTAATAATAACAACAGAAAAAAAATACAATAAAAAAAATATTATAATAGAGTATAAACGAAACGGTAGATCATAGCTGTGGGCCAAAAGAAGTAGATTGTACGATAGTATAGTCTTTTTTGTATAATATATGATTTCGATATTCTGTTTATAGGAGAATAAAAACCTAAATTAAATTAATTATGTGGTTTGGTCGACGGTCTACTTTCATTATCACATCAAAGAATATCACACGATGTAGTGCGAAGTTAGAATGATTGAGAAACATTTTTTCGTTATGTCATTTAACAGAATACTCGGAACTAAAATGAATCAAGGCATTCAATTTAACATGAAGAAATATGATCTC
This sequence comes from Samia ricini, assembly GCA_014132275.2. Taxonomy (NCBI): domain Eukaryota; kingdom Metazoa; phylum Arthropoda; class Insecta; order Lepidoptera; family Saturniidae; genus Samia; species Samia ricini. The sequence continues at coordinate 3,341,528 of AP028170.1, forward strand.
CATATCACGTCTTACGTCCATCCATTCAACCATAAGACGTCCACTGCTGGACATAGGTCTTCCCCGGGATTGGCATAGTCACTACGCTTGGCAGGCGGTTTGGCGATCGCAGTAGGTGTTTGTGCTGCTCAGAGGATGCTGTTTCCCTTCCCCTGGTTTATATCCCTTCGTCGCCATTTACGGCACCTACGTGAATATATGTGGTGGTACTATTCCTCGCCGGCACCACACGGTTTACGTCCTTCATGGTAATATACTAAAGCATTACCATTAATGAAATCGTAAAGAAATACGAATAATATTCATTTACAGGTAATTAAAAGAATTTCGCCCATTTATTGCACTGGCAAATTAAAGATTCCGCGACACGAATAGTTCCATATAAAGTTGAGATATTTTCACGTTCGGTTGCGAGTAGCGGTGAATTTTTTGTTATGTAAACATTGCTTTTGAGAATACGTCGAAAGCAAACAAATCCCACTCTGCAAATCAAATATTTGCAGAAACTGACTCGCTATGCAATTTGCCGCTAGAAGTTTACAGTTTGCCGTGTCAGTGTTATAAGTTTATTTATTACAAGCTGCGTGTTCGCGGCTGCGCCCGCGTTTCATATATTCTTCACTGAGTTTTAATTTTTTTATACGGAACCCTAATTTTTTTGGATCTTAGATAAAGTAGAAATCTTTCAAGCACTTTCCATAAAACTGTGCATTGGATCGGATTTTATTAAAAAAAAAATAGCATTTTAATTTTTTCTCCGAACCCTGAGTTCACGCGGAGTAACTTCAGCTTTCTACCAAAAAATGTCCCGTTAGAATCCGTCCAGCCTTTCCGGAGATTAGCAGGAAAAAGCAGACAAAGAGACAAAAATTTAAAAAATTATATTTTTTGGTATAGGTTTAAAATATATTTAACATTACGAACAGGCACTTCAATTTTATTTATTAGTATAGATTCATATCTTTTTAATAAACAGTAGTTATATTTAATTTGAAGTTACTGGAGATAGATGGCTTAATTGTTCGGTAGGATTTCGCGTCAATGCACGCGGGTTCAACCCCACCTATCCAAATCTAAAAAGCAGCCTGACTTTCCAGTGAAGGAAAACATTTTGAAGAAACCATAGCTTGGTGGTAGGTGGTAGGGGATTTTCTAATAATGCCCGCCTGGGTACCTACCACACTCAATTTAGAAAACCTGTTGTCAAGTACCAAAAGGCACCATCGCTTGAGAACCACTACTTCAGGCTTAGTGTGTTTATCATTCTGGACCACATTGTCACTTAAAATCAGGTGAGATTGTGGTCAAAGCACTGAGCCTATACCGTGTAACACACTAAGCCTATATATACTGTTTCTCAAGTGATTCTGCTGGAACACACCTATTGGTATTTGGCGACAAGTTTTCGAACTTGAGGGTGGTAGCTGCCCAAGCGGGCATTATTAGAAAATGCCCTAACACCATGCTAAGGTATCCTAACTATAAACTAAGAAAAACAGTGTAAAATGAAGAAAAATACAAACTATTATAATATAAATACAAAAAATCATTCAAACAACTAGTTTTATATATAATTAATGCGATTTAAAATTAGCCATAAACGTAATTCCCAAACAATACACGATTTCCAATTCACTACTAATCTTAGAAAAGCTTTTAATCCTTTATATCAACACTCTCCTAAATGGAATACTAATTTATTGATTTAATGGAAATTTCAAATGAATTACAAAAACCGATGTCACATTTCAATTGAAGGCTTAACCAAGAAATCACAATAAAGTCCTTAATACAGTACAGTGCCTCGCGCAGACTCAATAACGCAGTTCGAGTAGCGGAATACCATTCATCCGGCATTCCCAATAAAACATCGATATTGCGAAACGTACCTCATGTAAAGTCGCGCCTTTCATATCGATAAGTCGCAGGGCTGCCACACATTTGGATGATTAAAAGTATTCATGTATTTAAACGTGCCTTATGTTTTATTATTACCAGAAGACATAATATTTCTTTTAAATTTATATTTAGGGTTATTTTATAAATTTGATTGATTAATTCAACCGAATGACGTCTACTACTGGACATAGGTACCAATTAAAAAGGGGGGGGGAATTGCCATAATCGTCACGTTTCGCAGGCGGGTTTGCGTTCACAGTCAGATGTTAGTGGTACGCAGAGGATAACGCTGCCCATCTCCTGGTTTATCTTGTAGTCGTCTTTTACGACACCAGCGGACAATTATGTGTTGGTACTAATCTTCGCCGGCACCATCCAGGTAATGAAATATTAACAATAATTGATCATAAAATCGTTGTGTAAGTCGGACAATGTTTGGACATAGGTCTCCCGCAATAAGGGGGCTGATTGCCATAATCGCCACACTTGGCGATCGCAGTAGATGTTTGTGATACTCAGAGAATGCTGATGCCCATCCCATGGTTTATGCCTTTAGTCGCCTTTTACAACACCCATTGGAAGATATGGGGTGGTACTATTCTTGTCCGGCACCACACGCCATTTAGGCAGTTAGGTACCATTAAGTAAAGTTTATTATTTTAATCTAGTCAATGAATACATTTGAAAGAAATTCGTTTAGTAATTTTTAAAATTATAACACATCATATTTAAATAATCTTTGAAATATTTTTATGTGATGTATTTCCAATTAAAATTAGGAATGGTTTGGCAATGTTTGATTACTACTACTGAGTTATCATTATTTAGCTCTAAACTAACCATAAATATAAGGAATATTTTATATGTAGAATAAATATTTATAAAAAGAAATAAATTATTATTTGAATTAACTGAACGTATCAACCCTGTCGTAACATTTATATGGAGAAAACGTCAAACACAGGCGCAATCACGAACATATTAGCAACTGTTGACTTAACTGTCAGAATCGAATACATTGCTTACAGTAAATTACCATATATGATATAAGGTAACTAGCATTTTTTTGAAGTGAAAATTTATTTTGCAGCGTTTGCGATTCTGGGTAGGAGAAAAACTTATAGATTCGCGTTACTAATGGAATGTGACATTAGCTTTCAACTTGCTGTCAACGACAAGTAATTTTCCATGGAATTTTTTTACTCTTTTCTTGGCGTCGCAGAAGCATTTGCCAGAGTTTTATTACTTATCTCTGATGGAAAGAAATTTTAAGTATGATGACAGATTCCTAAGGTTTGGTGTTGCCACAAAAAATATTTTCCCCCAAATGCCCGAATACATAAAGTAACAAAAAGTAGGGCTCAATTCTATGCAGATTGACTTTACTTAACTTTGATATTGATATAAAAACCAAACAAATTGTGAAATTTTAATCAATCGTGCTACGATTTAAACAACAAAAAATACATCTTTTTCAAAGTTTTTACTTCTGTCAGCAGTCCCCATGGCTGACTAGTTTTTTTTTTTCATTAATTTACTTGCACATTTTTTAGCGTTTTTCACATACACACTCGTGATTAAAATAAAAGCCCCTTATTGAAAACTAGCATTGCAGTATCTACTGTAAGTAGCTGAAAGTAGCTGAATAAGGGGATGTTGTTGGATTAACTTGTGAATACTTGTAATGTTTGTTTTTATGTTTGTAATTTATACAGTTATTTATCTAACAATAAATTTCTTATTTCTTTCTTTCAGTATTATCATATTTAAAAAAATATTTTTATATGCATACAGTAACCATGTGTGGCCGACTCAGAATAGTATCACCCCATATCTTCCCGTGGGTGTCGTAAAAGACGACTAAGGGATATAAACCAGGAGATGGGCAGTAGCCTCCTCTAAGTACCACTAACACTTACTCCGATCGCCAACCCGCCTGCCAAGCGTGACGATTATGGCAATTCCTTCCATTTGGGGGAGATCTATGTCGAGCAGTGGACCTTTTATGGTTGCACGAGTGGATGGATGGACAGTAACTATGTCCCGCCACTTCGTTCACATGTACAAAAAAAAATTATTTATGTTAGTATTTTGACGTTCATACGCTACTTTTTAGGGCCTAAATTGAACAAAGTATTTTTATTTTGATGGAGTCATAAGCGTAATAAGAGAGCCATACAATTTCTCTTCACAATTATTACAAAAAGGTGTCTTCTATTTACCGAGTCGTATAGTTATTTATCCCACGAAATAATTAAGCCTGTTCTCGAACATTCTGAATCAATACAAACAACGTTATATATATATAGATAGACACGTTTTGACGTTCTAGGTTTATAGAGGCAATCACTCAAATATTTGCTTCCACTGGCTTTATAGAGATTGTATTTCGATCTGTCGGTCAAAAGTAATGTCAGAGTATCAAAGCAAAGTTAGTCTACACAGTGCAAACATTTTACTGTACCTATTCGCTTCCCCTGCATGAGTTTTTTTTTGTATAAATTCTCACGAATGAATTTATTTACATATAGAATACATTGTAAAAAATGGATTTTATTAGAATTTTGAAGCGATGTTGGCTCCTTGATTGTATATTCGGGATACTTCGTCGATTTATATGTGTTCAAACCCACTTTTATTATCTACTAGATGTATACCCGCGGCTGCGTCCGTGATTCATTTATTCTTCACTGCGTTTTAATTTTTTCATATGGATATTAATAAAGCAAAGATATTTCTCATAAATTCAAGCACTTGGCCGTAAAACTGTTCATTGAATCGGATTATTTTCAAATTTTTATGAGTGTTAATTTTTTTTTACGCGGACTTTATTTTCTAATCTTAAAAGTACCCTAAGTTACTCGGAGTAACTTCAGCTATCCACCAAATAAAGTCCCGTCAAAATTCGTCCAGCCGTTCCGGAGATTAACCGGTACAAATAGAGAGATAAAAAATTTAAAAATTGTATTTTTGGTATAGGTTAATACATTCATATCTATTTGGTAAAAAAATATTTTGAGATTACAAACAGACACTTCAATTTTGTATAGACATAGATTAAAAAAACCATGATAACTATTGCAACACACAACATTTTTAGCTTAAAAGTATCAGCAGACTAAAGGAATTCTAAAAGAAAATTACCGTATTAAAATAGCATATAAATATATGTAATAAGCAGGGAGAAAGAGATGAAATTGTAATTTCATTTGAGTCTCATAAATATTTGATTAAAAAATCTTTTCATCTACATACAGATATATCGATTTACAAATGTTTGTTTTCCACATAAATTATTCAATGAATTCTTCACAATTGCATTTTATTTATTCATAATGAGAATATATGTAGAAATCGAGACGATTTCGCTGTTAACGTCACTCGTTCTCAAATAAATTACATTTATTACTGTCAATAAAGTTAAATAAAATGCTAGAATAAATTCTCACGTAATATCTTCGATGTCAATGTATTTTTTATTTGTGAGTTTATTTATGGGCGATTTTTTATTTCTTCTTTATTTTCTTTTGATGCCCTTAACATTTGTAAGAAGTTTTCCCATAACGCGTGGATAAATATTTTTTTTTCCGAAAAATAAATGTTACTTTAAACATATTATGTAAAATTAAATTGAATTTTATTCCATTTTCTTATGATTGACCGATTCATAGAAATTTGCATTTATCTGACATATTCGAGTAAGATACGATAACATTTTAGAAATCCTTTCAAAATAATCTTGTTTCAACTACGCATATTAATAGATCCTTCAACCTATTATTCTCATAACTTAATACATATTCCATTTTACGGCGTATGTTAAGGTAATTAATTAATTAACATTTAAAACAAAAGAGAGAATTGAACAACGACATTACAAAATATTGAGTTTCCATGTATTTTGATAGAAATAAATTAGTTATATACAATGTAAATAATTATTTTCTTATACCAATAATGACATACGTAAACGTTGAGGTAAAGGCTAGTATTACGATATCATGTCGCTCGTTTGCGACAAACTTGACATTATACAATAATGAGCTGTTTAGCTGTTTAGGTAAGAATAAAATTTACACGAATCGGATAATTTTAATTATTAAAAACAGCTGAATCGATAAGTAAGAGATTGTAGAAAGTGAGTAATTGAAATTAATAGTTTTAGTTACAAATTTCAAAATTGAAAGCCGTTGTCACAAATACTTTTTTTATTTATGTCAATCTCTTTACAAATGTGTTCTAAGATATTTATACTATTTAAATATAATAACTTATGTAACAAAGAGTAGATTCTCTACTGTTAAATGGAAAAATCTTAAACTAATTGGTAAGTACATCAATAGTAATTATGAATTAGAAAGTTTTTAAAAAAGCATTATCAACATAATAAAAACGTATGTAAACCTTAACTACCTATTCAAGACTTAACAACAAAGATAATATAATCTTCTTTTTTTTCTTCTTAAAGAAAAAGCAAAGGTCTAGTACCTAGACCATGCCGCCAAGAGAGACGTTAGGAACATTATCAATAAATGGCGGGAACAAAATGGCGGCTTTCTGTTTCAACCACAACGGGAGTGATTGGGACATTTCAGAATTTACGCTCCATGTCATTATTTTCACTTCACTACACTTGTGCATCGTAACTAAACTATATGACGTAAAATGCCACCAAAATTAAACAATATATAGTCAAATACTACATAACATAATCTATAAACATCATTTTTTTAAATGTAGAGATAAATGCTGTTTTTTTTGTGAATGCACACGGCAAAGGCAATGTCAAATTGTAACCTTTCTATTATTGAAACATAACGAGTGGTTTTATCTAATTTGCTAGAATAGATCGTAAAACGTCTAGACGATGCAGGCACCACAGAAATATATTGCTGAACTAAATTTAGCACACAGTAGTGTTTACGTTCGTTACAAACTGATTGCTACAAGATATATGTGACGATAACTTAAAGGGTAAGAAATAATCAAGGCAATGAATGATAATTATATAATATTAAAGTGTTTTCCCGTGTGTTAATACCAATATGTTGTTAGTTTGGGGTACGAGACATGACTATGATCAAATAAAAATAAAATTTATTCAGTACTAGATAGGAAAACGAAAATAAATTTCATAGAATAAATATAGTGATTATTTATCTCAGAGTCGGAACTTTAAATATTATTCTACTCGTTCTATCAGATTTAATTGATTAAAATGTTTTTGCAAATCAGTTCGACTATAATCGATATTGAAAATTTGAGAACAAAAACGTCTTATTGATAACATTAATATAACTCCATGAAAGTTACTAAACAAAAAATAATCGAAGAACGCTTGACAACAGAGGACAAAAGACAATTATATTTTTACCTATTTATCTATATAATGAATTATATATATAAAGTTACGGTTTAATATATTTTATCTAAAATTCTATTATTTACTATTATCTTAACTTCAATAATATGACAGACAAAGAGTATTAAAGGCTTAACCTCTAAGAAGTTAAGTCTTGTACAATATCAGGTACATATATTAAAGAAACATACTTTATGGTATATTTCAATGACAAAGTTATTCAAATGTTCAAGTAATATAATAAAAATTACTTAGTCTTAATTGTTTTTATTAAGTTTCTAGACCCTTTAGGAATGGGACGATATTTTGAGCTATTCACGAATGACGATTTTTTTGTGGAGCTATACAAATATTCTTGTATTATTTTGTCTATGATGTTTACTAAATGTAGTAATAGCCTTTAATATTGACACTCTTTTTTTCATTTTTTAATAATTAAAATTAAACTATCTGCGGACTCTGGGTCCACATCTTTTTTTTGTATTGGAGATTTTATTCGACTTGCGTCGGAAAAAATTGCCTATAACAGCAATTCAAGCAGCTATGCAGTTAGTAATCTTTTTTCGCATATGTGAGCTTAAGTCTACTTCTATGAATTTTTTATATCTATATGATATCTATATATCATATTGACACTCTTAATACATAGATAGATGATTGGTATTAGTTTTTCAAGTTAAATGTTAGATCAAGATGGTTTCTTTCACCGAATGTTCAAGCTCTTTATGAGTTCGAACTTACGTCCATTGGCATGTAAACTAACCACAATATCACTGAGCCATTATAGATTTATTTTTGTTTTTATTGTTTACACGATACTTACGTAAATATGTAATACTAATTTGCTAATTTCATAGCCACACACACTGAGAAATGAACACGTGTAACTTTATACGCCACGCGTGAAATATATATAACGCCACTTAGTGCGAAGTTATTAACATGAATGTGGGTAACGTTTCAAGAAATATTTTACGAAACTGTACAATTTACGGTTTATGCTTACGTTTTACGATAATATTAGTTTTCTACTAGTTGTTTCGTGATACGGTCTCAAATTAACGTATTTTACTGGTCAATAAATGTGCTCATTAACTTTAAAATAAAGTTGTAATTTTTGTTTTTATTACGAAACGAAAAAGTTTTCATAATTTCATTTTAATGTTTGAAATAATATTATAGAACTTTTATTTCTGGTGTTTAAACTAGTAACCCTCTACACTGTAAAAAAATAATCTGTTCTCGGTATGGAAACCCAAGGATTACAATACAAAGGATTTTTGTTTCATTTCAAAATTTTAAAGTTTTTTTTTATTATAACTGCTGTCCCCAATACTAAATATTTACTACACAATTCATATTCTAACTAATACAATAAGTATAACGTTTTTTTAAATGAATTATTTTACTCGAATATGTCCGATAGTCTCATAGTTCCATTCGTTAACCGTATCAAGTAAATTAAAATTCGAATTATTTTTACTGTTTAGTGTGTCACACATAAATATTAATTGTAACGTTTATATTTCGCAAATGTTTAGTTGCTAAGGATAACAAAAAAACAATTTAATTGAACTGTCCATAAATAAACTAGTAAAGACAACGTATATTGACATCTAATATAATGTTAAAATGATCTATTTATTCTGAAATTTAATTTGACTATACTGATAGCGATAAATATAATTTAGTTGAGAACGAGTGATGTTGACGGCGAAATAGTCTCGACTTCATTATACATTCTCGTTATAGAATTCAACAGTAAAGATTTTTTTCGAACATTTATACGTACTTAATATTATATATGTGTACAAATGTAGATCGGAATTTCAGCGTATAGTTGAAAATACATTTTTCCATGATAAATGTTTTTTTTTACAAAGTTTTTACTTTTGTTATTTTTACAAATAAAATTTACCAAAATATGCACTACAAAATATGTAATAGAATTAAAATTATCTTCCTCTTTCTGTTCATTTTGCAAGTGTTTTTAGTAAGTTAATTCCCTATAGATTTTTTAAGTCTGGTAATAATTATAAATAAAAAAATGTGCGAATTCCAAGCTCGATTTTGGCCTGTCATATTTATTGACTTTTTTTTTAATTCATGAACTTGTACTATGTGACCAAATATTAATATGTAATTTTGGTGGTATTTTACATTATATAATTTTGTTATTGTCTACAAGTCAAGTGTACTGAAAATAATGACATGGAGAGTGAATTATGATATCATACAATAACTTTCTTGAAAACTTTAGCAAAAGGCTTAAATTTTGTTGGATCACTGAAGACAAGTAAAATAATAAAATTAAAGAAATTGTAATCATGGCCGTAATAAAATTTAAAAATATATCTGTGTAATAAAATATTAATCACAGTTTCTTTTGTAGTCATTCGAAATTCGACAATGATTTTTGAAATAAAAAATATTCTTTGGTAACATTTATTTCATGCATTTCTTTTGTTTTCATTAATTTGAGTATTTTTGGTTATACGATTCCGTCTTTAGTAATTAGTAAAAGTATGTGTGTGTTTACGTAAAATAAAAAAAAAATTAATGATAATATAAGTGAATGAAGACGATAGAAAATAATAATCCCAATTGTGTTCCTTATAGTTTTGATTATAAGTTTTTCGTGCCCGATTTGGCTACCTAGAGACTTTAGTCGTCATATATGTAGTCCGGCGTAATGACGTCGAAAATTGGTAGATTCTCGAGTATCAGCGGTCGTAATCGTTCTTCAACTGTACTTCATTTAACACAAACAAAAAAAAAAAAAAAAAAAAACAAAATTTAATTTAGGCAGTGATAAGGCGGTATGAACATGAAAATAGTACCACCGGTTCGGAAAACAGCCCAGACATCGAGAAGAACTGGCAAGAAACTCGATCTGGGTTTTTTTTTCATGTTATTTATAGAACTATCTATAATTCATTACTTATAATTATTTACTATAATTATAATTATTCATTATTTATAATTCATGGTTGCAAGAATTATTAGTAAATGCAGAGAGAAAGTTTTAAACCAAATGTCACTATGGTTCACACAATGATCCGCCTAATAAACTTGCTTGACATAGTGCCTGAACTTATTGCTCGGTAAATCGGTAATGTGCGTTTGCGCTATATTCTAAAATTTAACACTGTTACCTAAAGAACTCTTATTAGTTTAACTAAGTCTACGAAAAATAACGCAGTAAATATTTCATGCGAGTGAAATGACTGGTAAATCTTGTCTTCAGCAAATTGAATACTTTGTTCGCGTAATTAAAATGTTAAGCTTTATTAAAACTATAGGTGCTAGCCGACAGTTCGAAAACAGTCGACAACAAGTTTCCGATGTTGTGTCGAGACTAATTAAATTGTTCAACTATTTGCAATAGTTCAGTTCGGCTTGTTGTGAGAACTAAAGTTGTGTACACACTGGTGCTATGGGGCATTTCATGCGCGCACAATCTTCCTCTTTACAGACATCAAGTATTAGTTGGTTTTTCGTTAATTATTTATTTATACATCTTACTAAATATTGAAACGACAGACATGGATATAATATTTCAACACAGACAAGTTACTGCCAAGATGCAGGAAATTCTAGTATGGCAGTCAGAAGCTCAAAACTAATCTGCGCTACGTTAGCAATAATTCTGTGAATAAAATATTCGCATGACGTTGCAATAAGATTTAATAATTTTGGATTAATAAATTATTATTATTTATATTATTAGGTAATGAGGTAAATTTAATTTTTTGTATGTTATGGATGAAATAAAAAAATAACTTAACCGATTTTAAAAAAATTTCACCTGTAAAACGTTTAGAATTTTATATGCCCTTTAGAAGCTGGGCAAATTTCTAGTTATATATATATATTTTATTCGAAACAGTATTTTGCAAAAGATAATTAATTATTAATTATTATTATGAAGAAAACCACTTATAAACACTAGAAACCGTTATGTATAATTAATTAACGCAATATTTTCAACTTCACGTTGATAAGAACAAACGGTTTTTTAACAAAGCGATATCATAAACAGCCTCAAACGAGTCGGCTAAGCTCAAAGTAAGTAGAGAAACGTGTAAAGTAAGGAATTAATTACGTGAAATTTGCTATAAAAATGTTAAAAAAGTGAAAACAATAATTAAATATTCATTACGACGAATTATAGCGTTTCCTTTCTTTTAGGCGGTAAATTTCCTGAGGACCTTAGTACTTTTTTTTTCCTCTGTTACTCTTTAGAGGTTGTAGTAAGGATATCGATAAATTCGTGTATATATAATAATTATACTTCAATGTTAACGTCGAACAAATTATATTCTTATCATAATAAGTATTTAATTATTAGAATTTTTCGTAAATATTTACTAACTATGTGCCCGGGGTTACACCTTTTTTTTTTTTTTTTTTTGACGGGGGGAAATGCATTTCCGCACTACCCCCTTATCTATTGTATTTAGGGGATCAAAGTCCCCTAATACAATAGATAAGGGGCACGGAGTGACGTGCTCCGTGCAGTGTGGGACTCACCCGGGCGTGAGGCGCCCGGAAATACCCACTAAAACCCCCCGGGGCCGTCCGCTGCATTTGGGATGGGGGCGACACGGGGTGGCTTTCGCAAGCACCGCGTCGCCCCCTGCAGCGAACCCACCGGGCCCGGGGTTACACCCGCGTTTTATGTATTTTTCATTGCGTAATATAGTTTTTTTTTTCTACGGAACCCTAATGATTTTCCAATTATTTTTTCTACCAACATTAAGCAAAGATTTTTCTTACAAATTCGAATACCTGCCAGTAAAACTGTCCATTAAATCGGATTTTATTCACAATTTCACGAGTTTTAAATTTTTAACGTGGAACTCTAATTATATTCGTTAAACAAAAGCACTCTAAGTTACGCGGAGTAACTTCAGCTATCTAACAAAATCCATGCCGTCAAAATCCGTCCAGCTGTTCCGGAGATTAGCCGGAACAAACAGACAGACAAAAATTTTAAAGATTGTATTTTGTTTTAGGTATCCTAAATACAATCATTACTATTTAGTAAAAAAATTGACATTATAAATAGACACTTCCATTTTATTTATTAGTATAGACATATGTTCTCGCATCTAATTTCAGATTATACATACATTAATATGATTTCCCGTAATAAATATATAAACAAAAATTAGTTTCGCAAGCGGCATAGAAATATTGAGAATTCATGGACCTTCTCAATAAGAACTCAAAACAGAATAGTGAGAGGCTCGTTTTTTTTTTTTTTTCGAACTGAGAATACAGTTGACATAAAAAGCTTGTGTAGCTACACCAAACTTAGAGATGAGTGCTGAAGGCAAAATATTTTACAAAAAAATTCACAATGTTATGAAATTAACGGAGCCTGGGCTCCGTCTGTTAATAGACATATTATTATAAATCAATATGCACTTTACAATCTAAATATCGACACGTATACTTACATCTATGTACATCCAGTTTATCTGAGGGATTCATATTTAAATATGAAAAAGTCTAAGCTAATATTATTATACTATAAACCAGAAGCTTGCTATTACTTAATAATTTATACAGTATGTTGCAAACACGATTTATTTCGCTAAATATATTCCACGTTATTTATTTTATATTTCAAATTTAAGCTACTAATTTGTATACGTAAATTCTTTATTACAGCGCGTGAAAATTAATACAAATAAATTTACATTCGAATTATAAAAATATTTTTTTTATCGATAAATAAGTAGAGAAGCCCTAGTAACCTTCTCCTTCGCCATTAACGCTATTAAGCTAATGATCCGCCCCGGAAGAACACCCCCCTAATTACAAAACAAAGCTTTTTAATAAAGATATTTCTTCTTAAACCGCCCCGGGGTACTCGCCGGCCCGTTTTGGGCGGCACAGTTTCGCGAACCATCGAACTGTTGCTTAACAACAATAATTGTTGTCGATTCCCTTTGAAATATTTCTGTATCGTGAACAGTTAATTAGATTAGTATTTTGTCGTCTCGACATCAATGATGGTCATTCCATCATCGTAATCAACCGTCCGAAATAATTGCTTGTGCATAACAAATTAGCGATTGCCAATTTTCGAAGCCATGTCAATATAATCGTCAACTCAATTACCTTTTGTATCGAAAATTTCATTTAAAATGCTCGTTTGTAATATACAATAATGGAATCCAAGTCAGGCATCACTAACGTTCTTATTATATTGACAAAACGAATACTTAATTGTGGTACATTATCATCACCTCTATGCCCTCATCCCATTTTTATTTGGGGGTCAGGGCAGCATATTTTCCTCTTTCATTCATGTCTATTTAAGATCATATCTACATTCACTCTCTTTCTAAACATGTCATCTTTCATACAGTTCATCCATCTTTTCTTTGGTCTGACTTTTTCCTATACCTGTCCACATTAATGTGTCGAGTACCTATAAAAATAAGACAATAGGAAAACAATGGAAAGCTGGCGTAAAAGCCAATATATAAATATAATAATATAATATCCAATACCTTTTTAACTTTCTTTACCTTTTTAACTGCCTCGGTGGCGCAGTTGTATTACGGTGCGACTGCCGTTCTGAGGTCTCGGGTTCGATCCCCGGGTCGGGTCAAGGGGTATTGGGTTTTTTTCTACTCACTATCATCCCGGAGTTTGGAATTTGTGCCCGATATGGCGACAGGATCCGCCCCCTGTCATATCTGGGACGGAACTAAGCTCGACGAAATGTGGGTGGTGTAGTTCGCTATTTCACTTCTGCCTAACCCTTCGGGGATAACAGGCGTGAGCTTATGTTATATTATGTTTTTTTAACAACATCCTCTTCCTTCCTGCGCAGTACATGCTCATACCAAGTCGACTGCTTCTTACCTTCTCTATCACTGGTGCCACTTTCAAACTTCCTCTAATGTATTCATTCCTAATCCTGTCCATTCTTGTTACCCGAACCATCCATTTCAACATTCTCATCTCGGCTTCATACAGTCTCTGTTGCGATACATTATATAGATTCATAATTAATCAAAAAATATTTACAGATTTTCCAGGGTTTAATTTCATTATAGTTATAGGCAGTGCTATAATGTGTTAAATTTACAACTGAGCTGTATACAATTAAAGGCAATTCAAATTTAAACTTTAAAATATAAGCAATTGAATTTTAGGATTCTTAAACGTTCTACAATCAAATCAATAATAAGAAGACAGAGAAGAGAAAAGGAGTACTTTAAAATAACTACAATAATAGAACAATCGAAAATAAATGAATATAACTAAAGATACTTTAATTTTTTGAAAATAATTAGGTTAGGTTAGGTTAGGTAAAAATAATCTCATGAAATTGGGAATAAAATCCAATTTAGCGCACTGTTTAACTGGTAGGCGTTTGAATATGTGAGAAGTGTATTTACTTTCTCTTAGTAACAAAGATAATTGTAGGAAAATTATTAGGGTTCCGCATTAAAACACAAAAAATAAAAAAAAATAAAAACAATTAAGAAGTTCAATCAAGCAAGTGCTTGCATTTTTGAGAAATATTATTACTTTATCTCAGTATTAAAAATGTAAGAAAATCTGTACAAAAAAATAAAACGTCATGAAGAATATATGAAACGCGGACGTAGTTGCGGGCACATGATATTAATAGTTGAAACCTCACTTCATACTACTACGCGGTATTTAAGAAAGACATTTTAGTAAATTATAAATTGAATTAAACACTAAAGCTAAAACAAAACAAAACAAAACAAAAGTGTAACTGTAAAACAAAAATCAATTGTACCTTCGAAATTCAAATAAACCGCTCAGTCGAATATTGTGTTAAAATATTTGTACCGAGTTAACGATTTTCAGCGTGAAATAACAATTCACACCGCTAACGTAAATTCACACTCGTTCAGTTTCAACTATAAATGAAGACATTTTTCACGTGGTTTTTTTTTTTTATTAATTCCCTCAGAACGAGTCGCTCTTGGCTCTTTCGATGCACTTGGGATAATTAATACCATTTGCTTTAGTTTTATTTGCGCAAGCGAGTGAGGTTTTTATGCGGTTTTCTGTTGTAGTTGAAATGATAACAGTGTTCAAAATACAGTCATAATGAAGTTTGGTTTTTTGGTGCTGTAAGAACACTTCGAAGAAAATAAGAAACTGATTTCTTGTTAAATTGCTTGTTACCGAAGTAGTTTAAGACTCAGCTCTTATTTGTAAGGAAATTACTGCAAAGTACTAGGTCATTAGTAGAATTTATCTATTTAATGCCAGTGGTACCGTATACACTCTAGTATTACGCGCATCACATGCATGCACATGGGACATGTGAGGGACATTTTTTCTTCTTTACATATCGTAGGGGTTACCTAGGACAAATTTCGCGTAGTTTTTCACTTAGGTATCGGTTAAACCGAGCTTCGTAATATGTTGGTGCTCTTGTGCTACTGACCACTTTCGGCTGAGTGCCTTAAGCAATCGTTCCAAAACTCAATGCTGCTGTAGAAAGAGTAGCGCCTAGAGGCTCTGGACGACTCTGGATGCCAGTTGTGTACCTAAACCATGAATTAATTTAAAAAAAATGTGTTTAATGTCCAAGGCAAATGTGGATGAAAGGTTATAGGATAAGACTAAAAGATTGGGATGTTTGTTCAAGAAAATTTTTAACATCAGATAGCCAACCAAACCAGTATTAGAAAAGGCCGTCATTACTACAGGTATTGGTTACAAAATTCACCGCTAATTATTTGTAGAAGTCTAAACCTGCTCAATGTCCGGAATAGTTTTAAATATTATTTCTTTAAATTCTTGAACTTCGTATTTGTTTTATCGATGTATTACATAGTTTTTTATGGTTATTTATCAAAGTCTAGTGCTGTTAAATGAAGTTAGTTTCAAAATATACCTATTAGATAACTTAGTTGAACCACTAGTTACTATTACACTATTGTGATGCGGTGAAAGATAGATATAGTCTGTAAGAGCCGTTTTGAATATTTTAAGCACCCATTAAAACACTCCGTAACTTTTGTGTTAGCTTTTTGAGTTGTTTGTTGTTAACTTTAGTACCGCTGGAAGTCGTTATCAAACGACTGAGAAAGTATTTATAATAAGACTTGCTTTTGTTACGTTAAATTTTTTTTAATGGAATAAAGTAGTGTATAAAGAGATGAGATAAAATGATCGAAATGCAATGTATGATTGAGAGTCTTAAAATATGAAATTTAGAGCTTCAACTTTCAGTGAAGGAAAGGATCTTAAATAGCTAAGTGCCTACGGGTACCTATTGAATGTAAAATAGATTGACTTGGCCATCGCATGAAGACATAATATATCTCACAAGTAATACATAATTATATTAAATAAGATTGTTTAGTGCGATTGTCAAGTCAATCTATTTTATTTAAAAAGTAAAAGATTTTTAAATATTGATATGGTCACTATAAGATGGTTTTAGGTTAGCTAATTACGTAATAACTGAATACAGAAGGTCTCTTAAGTAGGGACTTGATAAAGTAACCGATTTAGTCAGGGACGTCTTTACCTATAGTGCAGGGTGTGCAGCGCACACGGGCGCAGAGTTTTAGGGGCGCCGAGCGGCCAGACCGACACACCATAGATGCGTCACTGGGGGCGCCATCGCTTTCAAAGCCTCTGCGCCCGTATTATACCCGACACCGAGCGCGGCAATAGTTAAAATTGCTTACCGACATCAATAATTACACCCGAATTGGGGTTTGAAAATATAACTGTTAGTAATCCATTTCGACCCATTTCGACTGCGCGCGCGTAATGAAGGGCGCCAGGATATAGATTGCTACAGGTGCTACAAGGGCTAGAGCCGACTCTGGTCTTGGTATTACATGGATCTCACAACTTTTTACGATAGAAGAACTGAGTTCCGAGATTTGGTTTTTTTTTACAAGTTTTGTTTTTGATACATTTGATTACATACATTAAATACCTATCCAATATATATCTATTACCTCTCATCCATCCATACATTCAACCGAAATACGTTCACTGCTAGACGTAGGTCTCCCTCAAGGATCTCCACGACGAACGATTTTGCGCCACGCTCATCCAGCGGATTCCCACGACTTCACTAGGTCGTCGCTCCACCTTGTGGGGGGCTTACCCACACTACGTCTTCCGGTGTATAGTAGCAATTCCAGAACCCATTGCCCCCAACGGGAATTGGTTCTGCGAGCAATGTACCCAACCCACTGCCACTTTAGTTTAGCGATTCTTCGGGCAATGTCGGCTACTTTAGTTCTTCTGCGCATCTCCTTATTTCTGATCCGATCACGCAGTGAAACTCCAAGCATAGCCTTCTCTGTTGCCATTTGAACAACTTTGAGCTTAGCTCTACTAGATTTAAATATGAGTCTTATTTTAACGTTGCGAATCCCGTTTTAATCTACATCCGGAACTTAGTTTGATATCACGCAAAATTGTGATCAAAACTCTATTTCAAAAAATTGTAAATAAAAACTAATACGGTAAAGCTACGTAAAAATATCATTAATTCGCCTTAAAACATGTTAACTTCAATCCATTCCCGCTTTGATTTCGTATTTTGACGATAATGAACCTGGATTTCGGTTCATTTGCATGCGATATTCCGATATTTTATCGTGAAATGATCAGTTTGTGCAAAATTTACCGAATGCAGGCATAATCGTTTTGTGATGTTCGTTTAATATTGTTTGTAGTGATAACAGGCAATAGAAAACAAATAATGGAACTTTTCTATAAATCAATTGATATTCCAAGAGTGATAAATCGGCCCGAGTTAGCTTATAAGACCGGGTCTAAACCACCCTCCACTTTGTAAAATAATTGAAAAAAAAATCTTTTATAATTAGGAAATTAAGTGAAGCGTAATGCAAGAGATGAAATAGACAACATATTGTACTTATAAATACAGAGTAACAACGTATTATTTAGTAAATATATATGACAAGAATTACAATTTTTTTTTTACTACGAACTGACTGACGTTTTGTTCTGAAGGACTTTAAAAATTTCACCTTCATTTGAAGCGGGCGGCGGTTAGAGCATTATACTTAAATCTGGCATATAATACGAGGACACGCGGGAATTAGTAGACATAGAACAAAACGGCCCTAACCATATCTATGAACGTTGCGTTTTCTGTATGTTGTGTGAAGTGTGTTATATTACTTGTGTTGCACTGCCAATGGGCGTTAAATCTTCTCCAGTTGGGGATCAGAGCACATCTTGCGCCATTGCCGGAGGATATGACCGAAGCACTGAGCTCTCGCAAATTTACCCAGGCTTGAATCTCGCTATAAGACGAGCGCCTTGAAGACGAAATATAAGTGACACTACATATTCCAACCAATTTAGAACTTAAAATGCAAAGCGTTGTAAGAACTACTAATTTGACTTTAAACATTTCAGCTAAGGCTTTTTCTGATAGCAATACAGAATTCCGCGATTATGTTGACTCGTCCGAGTCTATTTAAAACAGTTTATCAAACATTCTGCGTATCCCTTTGAGAATTAATTTCGAATGTTGACAATAATGAACCGGGTTTCCCGGGGTCATTTGCATGTTGCATCGTAAAATGAACGTCCTGTTCAACAAATTTGCCGAGCGCATCCGCTTCAATTTTCGCATAATATTATTATTATCATTGTGAAATTTGTATTCCATTCTTAAATAATGCACTATATTGGATACTTATTATAGATGAAAATCGTCGGTTCATTTCATTTGTTGGCTTGTATCTATATGTGATTATATGGTATGGTGTATATCTATAATATTGTTTATATCTAGAAAATCAACGTAATCACATAATTTAGATATTAATATCTTTCTATTTTTCTCTCTTTTTACTTCTCGTAACTGTTATAATAAGTGCTCTGATGTAGATTATATATTATCTGTGGAAGTTGAGCTGTATTAATTTTGCATTTTAAAGTCATCATTTGAAATCATATTAATATGGTAATTAAAATATTAATTTTTATGTATGAAATAAAATTAGATTTTTATTTGTTCGGTAGTAAATACGCTTATACCTCAAGAACAATTCAAAAATTGAACCGGTGTTAACCCGCAAAGGCTGGTAACATTAAGAGACAATAAAATGCATATAATTTTTTTTTGCTCGATATTTAGAAATATCTAGAACATAATACAAAAACAACATCTTATTTCATTTTATACTAAGCACTTAATTTACTTTTACTTTAACCTATAAAAGAAAATAAACAGCTATTGCGTCATTTTGATGTAATTAAAATCAAACACTGTAAATGGAAGAGACCTTACTATTTTTGGAATATACCTTCAATACTGAACGTATTATTTTTCTAAGAACAAAGTAACTCCAGGAATAATATTATTTCTCTTCATAAGAAATCAAATTGTTCGTTCGAATTTCTTCCATTTATGTTGCTTTGTAGGAAAACTCTACAGTTTCTATGAGAAGCGATTTATAATCAAAATTGTAATATGTTGTATGAATATAGTGTATTTTGCAAATTTTGGAACTGAAATGATCGCAAATAGTAATATATCCATCTAATATTTACCCACGCGAATATGTGGATTAATGACCGCTTACCATCAGGAGGAATCTATACTTGTTTGCCACAATCGTGTTATAAAAAATATATCTAATCAAGCTCGTCATGGGTTCCTGATTACAAATTATTTCATTCCTGTACGTCACTTATATAGTATTCAAATTATAGCATAAGTTTCTATATATTTGTTACATATAGAATAAGTACTAACTATAGTTGAAATTATTGTCGAATATTAAAAAAAAAAACAGTATTGACTTTATTATTGAAAAGTGAAGAATAACAAAAATCATATATTTTAAAAATTTCTTCTAGTACCGGCCACTAATACACTGGCTAAATATATTACCATTTTTTTTCTAACTAGCTAACGCTGTTGACCACAAGGGCCTTTACAGCATCATCGTGACTTTGGAGGCTAGTGCTGAAGACACTCAGCCGTACATATATAACGCCCCGCCTCTCTCCAATAAGGATAGGCAGAGACCACATCCTTCCACTTGCTATGATCCTGACACACGTCTTTTGTTTCTTCTGCTTTCATAAGCACCTTCATACATGCTCTTCGCTTACGGGTACTTTTGGCCTGGTCTTTCTCCAGAACGTCCTCGATCTGGTTCAAACGTTCGCCTAAGATGACCCTTACGAGCTTGCCCAGTCACACTCGCCTTGTAAATCAGTTCTGTCAATCTTCTTTCTTCGCAAATATACTGATTTCTGTATTAGCTCTGATATATTAACACTCGCCGCATGTACCCAAAGCATGGAATTCCAACTATATCCAATCCCTACCATGAGATTCAAGGCACAATGGACTAGTTGTACCTTCAATGGGTTTCATTTAAGGAGGCTTAATATGTAAATAATTTTATTTTACTTCTTTGTCTTTACAAAAATAAAATGTATTGAAACAACAGTTTAATTTCACCATTTTAATATTTACGAGTATTTGATTTAATTTGTTAATAATAATATACAACAATAATAATTAATCCTAAGATTTCTAAAGTGCAGACTTATTAAAATTTAAAACTTACATCTGATATTATTTCTAACAAACAAACACGTCATGCGGGAAAATGTCACAACTAGTCGGCAAGTAGAACTGCAGGGAACAAACTAGTGTCGCAATATAACAAGCCGAGTGGGCCAGAACAATTTATTATATGTGAAAATGAGACCGACATGCGTCCTCATGACTGTATATTGCGGATGTCCCATGTGTAATGCCATGTGATATGTTATATGAGCGTCACTCGTCTCTGCCGTTTAACAACAGTGAGTTATGTTACTGGTTATTTAGGTTTTATTAAATGAGTGTGTCAGTAGTCATGTAATCTATATTTGATGCTCTTTTCAATAGATAGCTGTAAAGTAAAACAGAATGGTCTACACTTAAAATTCAATTTCTGAGTATTATGTTTTAAAACTGTGTTTTATGCTTAATACACTTAGATAGAGACTCTCTTGGGACTTAGTTTGTTTACCATCTTGAACTATGATTTATACATTCATCGTAACTTAACATCTGTTGAGGTTATAGAAAAAGCGTAAAGGTTGTAAATAAAAATAAAAAATAAAGTATACACAATGTCAATAAATGAAAAAGCTTTTCTTATTGTAAATGTTAAGAAGTCGCACAACCAAATACGATGCCTGAATAAAAATCACTACATTTGTCACAGCATAAGAATTGGAATTAGACAAATTCGTCCGTTAAATTAAGGCCATTCCGAACAGGGAGAAGAATTCGATTTGGGGTAAATCTCTCAGCCGGGTCGGGTAATACGGGAATCTCCTTGAACCGCGTCCCGCGATCTTAAGCGATGCCCCGTCTCGCACGTGATTGGATGAAATAGAAAGTGTATTTACTTCTAATTTGATTTTAAATTGGATACAAATGGATGGTGAACTTTTTTTCGAGTTAATCCCCCGAAAAACGGTCGTTTCGAGTAAATTATTCGGTTTAACGACTCGAGACAATAAAATTAAATCGATCAATCGTGTAATTCCAATAAGGCGCCTGACGTTACCTTGTCACCGAAATTACATTTTTATTTTGATCGGTTGTCTTGAACTACGTGTAATAAAATGCAGATAATGTCCTAAAGCTAAAAAAATAATTAAGTAAGTATCAGGTATCAGCCACCACACCACACTCCTCATCAATATAGGGAATTGATAAGACTAAATAAAATCGTGGGTCGTAGCATCATAACCTTAGTAAATATGTAAAGGATCATTGTGTGATGTCACATGCATTGGATAGTGATGGATAGATTGGATATTGGATAGGGATGGATGGATTTATTTGGATGGAATTTGCATAAATGACCTATTGAGAAAATTCATTCAAAACATATCATAACATTATTAGCGGTTGATTGCAGATAGTAGAAATCGACGCTCTCTACGATTTTAGTTTTATAAATGTCCTAGATGACGAGTATCTGGTACCCGCATAGTTATATTTAGCATTTAGTACATTATCTGCATTATTGTTAAAAAAATTTTATAAAATCGTTAAATTAATCTCTTTAATATGATATTAAGGTGGTTACAATATAAATGCAATTAATTTACAGTGATGTCAAAACCACGAATCTTGATTTATTCCAAACTAGTTTGCATGAATGAATATAAATCTAACTCTAAACGAATTAAATAAATACTAAATTAGGCATTAAAAGAAAAAATAAATCTCCTTCAAATTGTTGTCTTCGATGTTGCAATTAAAAATTGAATAATTAATAACTTTTATATTAGTTTAGTTATTGCACTTAGTTCGTTGTATTTCTTTTTATATTTTAGTTTTAGTTTCATTTTGGTTTTTTTTTTTTTTTGTATTTTATATTTTTTGTAACATATTAGATTAGACCAGATTAGATCTACAAAAAAACTGAAGTTCATTGTCACATAAGTAATTTTTGCTCAAATAAATAATACCGTACTCAACTGTAATTAAGGTTACATTTAAGATATATTGTAATAATAATTTTAATTTTTAATAAGCTAAACACATTGTATACCTTGCTGGTGATTGAGATAACTAAATAAATAATATCACTCATAATTGTATAATTATCAAAAGTTTTAGATCAATTGCTCAACAGGTAGGGGGTAAAATATCAAATATTACATTCAAACACAAGACACAAACAGGGTAGGCTAAAGAAAACCGGTAAAATATATAAAACCTAATTTTAGTAAAGTAATGAAATAAATCTAACCCTTGAACCTCACTACTATAATCCTACTGTTAAATTTACATATTTATTACGCACGGAATAATTTGGTTTAAACTCACATACATGGTAGACTTTCTTTTTTTTTACATTTAACATAGATATAAATTTTCAAAGATTTTGAATGTTTCATCTATACTAATAATAAAATTGTAAATTTCACGTGTCTGTAAATTTTTGATGTTTGTGAAAAGAATTATTTATTGCAAAGGACTAAAAATAGGTAATCAAACACATTTCTATCATTGTTTAGAAATGTCTGTCTGTTGTCTGTCTGTGCAGGTATCAATTGGAAAGTACTAAGTATATTTGAAACATTCAAAAGAAAATTATAAAGCATATTACGGAGTTATATCAAACTTTATTTCATTAAAATCGCTCCACTCTATCAAAAGTTATAGTAATTTGAATGACACGCGGTGACTTTAGTATGAAAGAAGAGCTTGTAAGTAAATATAATACGTTTAGTCTTATTTGAGAACAAAAATGGATTGATTGAAATTGAACAAAATAACATAATATAAAATTTATGCATAGTATATAAATAATAAATCTTTAAGATATAGTAAATGAGAAAACAATATTTTGATATTTTTATACTATATCTATGCATTTTAGCCGTTGTATTAAGGAGTCATTTTATGGAAGTAGTGAACTGAATTTCACTATCAATAGGTAAATATGGCGGGAAACATGTCATTATTCAATTCTAATTATAATTAGACGGTTCATGTTTTGTTTATTTTTGATGACATGGGTGACTAAAGTGTTATGAATGGTGATTACGCAGCAAATTATCTATGTAATTCTGACGATTAATTATAGATGGCGCTATACTGTTTTTTTAATAATTTGGAATGTTCTGGAATATTACTATGTAGAAATTTATAATATAACACACAACACATTTCGGCAGTTTAATTTTTTTTTTCTGTTTATTAATATGTTCGCCCATAACGTAAAAACTAACTGATTTCGAAGAAATTTGGTATGTTAGTGGTTTATGCTATAGATTAACGTCGTTTTACACGTTATAAGTATTTATATAATGTATGAATAGCGTTTATTTAGATTCATTAAAAAAAAACCATAATAATGAAGTGTATGCGTAAGAACATATATAATATTATTATAAAGAGGTAAAGGTTATGAGTTCGTGATGAGACGCCTGAATTCCACGCGAGCAAAGTCGTGGGCACAGCTAGTTTATTAATAAATGTGTAATTAAGCGATCTCCTGTATCGTCAACTATGTACTTCCAATTTCCTAGCAAATATATATCCGACGACAAAGTTATAGAAGAACAGGTTAGTGTTTTAATATTCGTAAATTTTGACATGTCTATTTATGCCATTTACAAAACTGTTAAGAACACTAAATCAGGAACAACGTTACGACAAGCCTTCGTGTACTTTTTTTTATAGTAGCTCGGCAAAGTGACTGCATTGTGCCTGATGGTAAGCCCAATGCAATCCTGAAACAGTGGCGACTGACGAGAGATCAGTTATCCATCGTCAGTCGTCCCTGTCAGCCGGCCTGTCATAGTAAAAATATTCTGGCAAAAATATATAGTTTTAATCTCTACAGAATCCAACTATAGTCGTCTACTTTAAACTTATTACAAAAGCATTTATCAATACATTCCAAAATTGGCACTTTAAAATCTACTATAAACTACATATAAATATAAAGAAGAAACTTAATGCAATTTGTTAGTAGAGGAATTTTTATTATGTATTCAAATCTTTTATTTATAAATCTTGTAAGCCCATTGGAAAGTTTTCTGCAAACGTCGTCTCTTCAGTGTTGGAAGCAGTCTGCACAAGTACTCCCGTGTAAGAGTTTTAATTCAATTTATTTTTTGTTCGCACTGCACGCTCCGCATTCGTTTACTTTACTAATTAGTCCGGAGTCGCGACTCGCGCGTTAATTCGCCTGTTTCAACAACTCAATAAATTTATAATTAAGTTTGTTGAATAAGTTTCACTTCGGGGATTTACTGGAATTATAATCAAGTTGTCGTCAGCGAGATCCGTTACCATGATCATTATTGATGAAAGATAATTAACACTGTCCAGATAATTAATTAGGGTAATAAAAAAAATGAAAAGATATGAAAGAAGAAAGAGAAATTAATTTAAATTTGAACCACTGTATGTTCGTAGGGCATTTTCTAATAATGCCCGCCGAGGTTGCAATCATCCTCAAGTTTGAAAACCAGTTGAGAATCAGTACCTAGGCTTAGTGTGTTTACCATCCTGGATAACATCGTCACTTGACATCAGGTAAGATTGTAGTCAAAGCACTGAACCTATACCCTGTAAAAAAAAACTACTAATACTTCTGTTCTGAAAAAAGAACTAGAATAAGTTTATTTAGTTTTTAATGTTTATCTCTCATTGCCGTACAAGATTATTTAATCTTTTTTAAAGATCACAATAATACCCCACTGGCATATTCTTTAAGTATAAGAGAGCTGATTAACCACATGCTTACTTGATGTTAAATTACGATATGGTCGCGGTAATACACTAAAGTGCTTGACGACAGATTGCGTCAACAATCATAGATTACAATAACATAAATATTATTTTTCACTATTATTTCAAGTTCTTTATATAATTCAATTTAACGAACTCTCACAGGAAATAATCGATAGATTTTTGTGCAAGGAATTCTTATAAGAACACCCGCGCGGCAGCGGATGTTGTGTTATGTCAGAGTACTGAGTAATATCCCACGGTGTCTTTACTTACTCATTTGACCCGGCAGTAAACACTGCTTTAGTAGGCTCTCCTTTTGGACCTTTCTTTTGTGTTACAGTTAAGGAACCCCTCTGATGAGCTAATAGGGAGGAACATTGAACACTAGTGCGTATCAATACGATTGTAAATCGATTCTAATGGTGAGAGACGTACCAGCGTCCATCACGCAAAGGCTTTTTCTGTCTTAGGCCTTAGTCGTAGCACCCTATACTACCGAACATCGCATCATCGCTATGATAATGGTCAGGAGCGAGAAGTACGGTCAGTGGTTTAGTAAACCATAATGAAGGAGTATAGTGAATATTTTTCAATTATTAAAACGAAAATTGACAATATTAAAAATCATTTATACAAGATTGTGTGCTGATTAATGAATTAACTATGAAAAACTATGAGAAAAGAATAATATTAATAAATAACAATCGTCACTTAACCATTTCACGTAGAGTGGATGCCTAAAAACTAATGTACTGAACATTGAACGAAATTGTTTGTAGCAAGGCAATAATTAAGATGGAGGGATAATGAAGTGCATTAAAGTGATTCGAAGCGCTAAAGTGGGAAAACTGGGAATAGATAGATCTTGAGAAAAATTCTGAATAAAACTAAGACTGTAGATCCTTCGATAATGATGATATTACCTTCACTAAAATATAGTAGGTAAAAATGTAACTAAAATGATTATACCGCTTCTATATACTTATCTTTTTTACAGTACTCCATTTAGTAACGTCAGAAAGCAACCGAGCATTATACACTCCAATGGCCGATACGAACGTACATTTTAAAAAGTAGTCTAACAACGCTGTTAGAGGAATACGTATTTCAACGTAATTTACTTTGTTCTCTATTGAATCAGGAAACTCGCTGTGTTTAGACGAGTTTAAAAATGATAAATATTGTGTTTGCTGTAGGTAAATTGCAAAATCAGGTCATGAAAATGTAAATAGTATTGTCATATTTTTATGTTATAATTCTTGTGGTGTTTGTAATTTTTTTATAAATCTATTTTGATTATTGATATTTTTTGTACATTTAAAACATGTGTATTTTTTTAAAGTACTAGCTGTGTCCCCGCATCTGGGTTCACATGTCATATATTATTTCGCAGTAAAACCATGCATTGAATCAGATTTTATTTAAAATTTCATGAGTTTTAATTAATTTTGAAAAATAAATGTATCCCAAGTTACGTGGAGTAACTTCAGATATCTGCCAAAAAGTGACCGTCAAAATCCGCACAGCCGTTCCGGAGATTGACCGGAATAAACAGATAGACAACAAAAAAATTAAAAATTGTGTTTTTGGTAACGAGTGTCGTATATACATTCATATGTATTTAGTAAAAAATCGTCATTACAAAAAGACACTCCAATTTTATTTATTAGTACAGATGAAATATTTAAGAGGATATCCTAGCGGCATTTATTTCATACAAACGTATTCCCTATTTCCTCCCTTGATAATACAATTATGGTAAAAAAATTGTGTACCAAATATATATAAATTCATCACCGCCGTTTAGATTTTTTCCATAAATTAGTTATAGAAACTAGGACCCTTTGAAAATGAAAAAAATGCTCGATTTTTACCGTCATTTTCTGATGTTCGTCAAACAAATTTGATGCATATAATTTAAAAAAGCAAAGTACATGCATAGTTAAAGTCTTTATTATTCCAAAACTGAAAGAAAATTAAAAATCGGTTCAGTTTTAAAGGAGGAAACCTGGTACTACGAAGTGATGTTTTCGTCTATTTTGCATACGGTAAAATCAGCCCGCGCTGCAGTTGTCTCTTTCATGTTTTATAATTCTTTCTTTGGGGCGCAACATGATAGCAATAGATTTCTGAAATATCTACTTTTCCGACCACATGTCCTCTTAAGGCGCATTGTAGTTTCACCCTTCACTAACTTACCTAGACACTTACGACCCGCCCCGGCTACGCACAAGTATATGGATATCTTTAATTAAAACATGTATAGGCCTGCTTTACTCACTGATAATGTAGGTTTGAAATAGGTTATTTAATTTTATAATCGGTTAGGTAGTTTCTGAGTACATCCATTATAAACTAAAAAAAAACAAAATTTACCTCTTTAGATAAAAGTACATAAGCCAGCCTTCAAGGGGACCTTCCCGTCTGCCGGCGAGCTGGACGGCGTTCATAATTTATAGTATTTTAGGTAATAGTAAGAAATTTTACTTTGATTTAGTTTTATATTATATTATTAATGTTTATGTAACAACAGTTACTTACATATTTGGTTTTTAGTAAAGATCAAACATTAATATATAATACAAACAATTGGGACATGTTTTAAATATTCTATAAGAATAATAATATTATTTTTATGGTTCCTAAACTCAATTCACTTCAATACGAAGTTTTAATTTAACTATAACAAATTTGCAATATAACTTATTAAATTTAAATAACTTACATAACACTCGTAAATAACGATAATGTCGTCAGATGTAAATCTATAAAGTTTTAAGAAACCGATTATAGTTTTAAAGTAACTTTAAAATAGACTTGGAATAGTTCCAACGCATCACATTTATATCTGAAGTTTAGTAAGAGGCAAGAATTAAATGTTACAATAAACATTCCGTCACGGAGTACCGGATACGAGTTCTGGCTGAAAAAAACTTTCATACTATTTCTCTAGATTCATATGTTAAAGGTAAAAACTTATTTTAGGAATTTTAATAATATATTAGGTATACTAAAGCCTCTCCCAACTTAAATTGTGTGCCGCAAAAGGGTTTGCTAGGATCAGGCAATGTTCTTTTGCGTGGTGAGTTCATTTCGGTAAAGTTTTATTTCGTACAACATCTAAGTCATAGTCAAAGACTTTATAATAACGATAACCAAGTACAGTAGTGAATAATTCACTAAAACTATCTTATTGAAATTTTTTTCTCAAAAACGATAATAAATAAGTGAATAACAAAATTAAACAATGTTAAAACAATAACAAAATCCAAACTTTTTAAAAAAAATGAGTCAACTATCTATATATTTGGAAATAATTAATTAACGATTAACAAAAAAAAAACAATTAATAATTGGCGTTAATAGAATTTTAAGAATAGACTTTTCAATGTTTGAAGTCGTATTGAACATCGAATACTTAGATATGACTGGAAATACTTGAAGTTTAAACCGCACGAAACATAAATTACAATAGCTTTCGTTAGACACGGAAAAAGTAATGTCTCCAGAAGAGACAGACGTAAAACCTTGGCGAAATGAAATGGGTATGCTATCGCACAGCGGGCCGTCAATCTTATTGTCATTCAATTTGAATTTCCGCTCAGGACCCGTTTTTTGTGAATTTCTCCGTGCGGAGCCACAAAAACGAGACTCTATAAAAGTATTGGCCCAGGTATCTTACTTTTAAAGGTACAATACCCTAAAGTAATTCTACAAATTACAACGACGACTTCAATTGTACTTGATAATTTCTTTATTATTCTATTAATTTTTATTTGCTTTAATTTCTGCCTTGCATAAATGTCCTGTAAAATTTTAACTGGCAACTGATAATATTTCAAAAGGTAGAAAATTTTAAAATTATAAGTCATAATACTTTCTATAAACGCTTTCTATTAAAGGGATCTTAAAAAGTTAAAAAAGGTCAAATTCAAAGTCAAAAATCAAATAGATTGATGATAATGAAAAGAATTGTTTTCACTGTGTTCTCATAACTTACATCTAATTGAAATGTGCGACAAAGATGACGATTCTTTATTAGGTAAAATGAATATTTTTATAACTATATTATTAATATGATTTTGCTCTTGTAAGTAGAAAATTACGGTAGTTTTAAATGTAAATTATTTATTGACAAGCATATTGCTTGCCAAGATATTTTGTTATTACTAATTCTCTTATTTTCTGGCCACACATTTCGTCTCGCCCGTCTCCATGGGCCGCGAAAAAACCTAACATTTGTCACTGCATCGGAATCTGTTAAATTAGACGCTTCAAGGGTTCTTGGCGATGCGAATTTGAGCTTATTTTTTGTTTCCTCTCTTGTAATGGAAACTTTTTATTCGTAATACCCGTCGCGCGTCGTTTCTTTCACGCTTCCATCAAAAACTTGTTTGACACTGATTGAAATATATATATATATTTATTAAATACACGAAATAAATCTTTTGAAATGTTTTTGTTAAAAGTATATTTCCCACATCCCCATTATATGCAGTTTGTTATTGAAAAGCAGACAGCAGCGGATTAGATGATAAGCAAACATTTTAAATTTACCGATGGAAAAATTATTATTTATAAATTTCTATTTTATACTTGAATAATGAATAGTTTAATTTTAAATTATCACTATTTCATTTCAAATTAATCTATCGGCATCGTTCGATAAGACAATTTTCAGAAATAATCATCTTTAATAATGTAAACATATTTATAAAAATCTCATATATATATCTCAGTATTTTCGTCTATTCCTTAATTCTTTCTAAACCGTACAACAGATTTAGACGGTCAAGGATCAATAGATCAAAATGTACCAATTAATCTATTGTGTTAGAAGCAAAAAAAACAATATTTTGTAGTAATTTGTTTTGTAAGTCGCCAGAAATAGCATTTTTATGGCTTACATAATCTAAATCTTGAAATATACATTAAAAAACGGTTCTAAAGAATTTCGGTTCTTTTAAAAATCCTAAAGGAAACTGCACGATGTCATGTCTCTATTACCTAAGACGTGGACGTAAAATCAACGTGGAAGAAATCACAGGCAGAAATTAGTCTCTTATAATATTGGTCAACATCTTCATTCTAATCATATGTGGCCTACAGATATAATAAAAATAAGTTTACACTACTCAATACATTCCAAAGAGATCATTATTCATTCAATGCGGTTGTTCAACCATAGTTGGCAACGCGCACGTGATACCTCTGGTGTTGCAGGCATCCATAGGCTACAATCTCCGCTTACCATCAGGCTGATCGTATGCCTGTTTGCTACTTTAGTGATAAAAAAAAAACCGCGGAGTTGAAGAAGCCCTGTTGCTTGCCATACATGCCACAACATCGGTGTCCAGAATACAAGGGAGTACAACTGTGAAACTGCAGACGAAACCCCAAAGCACATCATGTGTGAACATGATCTTTTAATATCCTTACACAAACGAATGGTGGATAAGCACGGGTTGCTTCTGGAGGAGGTACAAAATATTTTACAATATATCCAAGCTTAGGAAAGTGAGCTTTATTAGTGTCGGGCGATCACGATAGATATTTTTAGGTCGCAGTAATACAAGTCTGTTTTAGTCACTTTCTAAATAATATAAACATGGTTAACTATTATCCTCAAATTGAAATTCTAAAGCAGCCTTCAACAGCAGTTCCTTCATAAAGATGGTAACTTTGTCTAACATTAGGTGCGATTATAAACAAATGCTAATCCTTTAAAACTTAATATTAGAAAACATTAAAAAAATGATTTTAACACCAGCACAGGGTACATATAGTTAATTGAAGACAAACTTTTCACCGTTGTGTTCGTGACTTTTACTACATTTACCGTATTATTAACCCGTCAGAACCGAGGAGAGGAGGGCCTTTGAAGAACTTCATGAATAATTTGAAATATAAGTATTTATATAATACAGTAAATTGTTTGTTTTTAAAATTAAATTATTTTACATTCATTTTTTAATTTTAAAAAATTAAATAAAATATAGAAAGCTAAAGAGAATGATTGATTTGATAACAACGAAGGCCTAGTCAGAGGCGCAAGACCGGTCGTTGTGAAGATCTTTGTGAGAGACTTATGCCCAACAGCAGGGGGGCGTCGTTCGGTTGAATAGATGAATGAAATCAGAGGCTATATTTCAATGGTTTATTTAAAGTATTATTAGAAACGCGATGATTGTAATTTCGGTCTCATTTTCATTCATTATTGAGACAGGATTTGAGGGGTAGAAGTACGCAGTGAGAGATAAAGAAACAAAAATAATCAGTTATACTTTTTGACTGTAGAATTATTACTTGTATATTTGTTCTTGAAGAAGCGTGCTCATGACGGTATTTCATAAAGTGGGCAACGACGATATAACCTATACGAATTGCCGCGATGTCGGTTCGGCATGTAGTTGTCCTTGTATTTGATTTGTTAATTTTATTTTAATGTGTATGTGGTCGTTTTTTAGTTTGTTTAAGTGTATTGAAAAAAATGACAAGGAGCGTGAATTTTAAGATCTCGAAACAATTCTCTTGGAACGCTTAACAAATGGCCGCTAATTTGTTTGAGCATTGAACATAAGTACAATAATACGAAATAAAGACTAAAGAACTTGTATTCAGGGGTGTAATAAATGATGAACAACAACATCAACTTTGCGTAAACATTTTTTTGGTTCCATTTAATCCTTTTTAATGAAAAGGCAAAGATGCTAGATCATGCAGCCAAGCGAAACCTTAGGAATAGTATACGCAAATGGCGGCCTTCTTATTATACAGTATAATGATATACTGTACTACACAATTGTTAGAATAATAATAAATAATTATTGTTATTATAAAGAAACTGGATCATAAAATCATAAACCAAAATTGCTACGTAATCAATAAAATAACTACAGTATAATTTAATATGTACGGAAACTTATTTTGAAGATAAATACCGAACGTCAGAACAATTATTATTATGAAAGTGAAACTTTGAGTTAAAGCCGTTTTGGAGTAAATATTTGAAATTTAATTGCCGAATTGAATTATTATGAATCTGACGTTATTATGTTATTTGGAAAATAGAATATATCCGATTTGATTTTGTTTTTTTTTTGTGGTCGTTATCTTATTGTATACCATTTTTTCTTTTGTTTCTCCGGTACAAAGTGTTATGCCCTTTTAATCGAGTCCTGGAGAGACATAAGAGCGATGTATATATATATATATATATATATATATATTTAAATCTAGCGTACGACATACATACACGTTTACGAATGAATTTACGTTTTTTTTACAATTTCGGCTTATATATTATGCAAATGTATTTGGCAACATTTCGAATAAATAGTCTGCAGTCTCTATTGAATGATTTCTCAAATTCAACCTGCTGTAAATTTGTTTGGGTTGGTTATGGTCAGGTTTTCAAGTAAAATTCAATTGAGATCACGAATTATTTACTCAGCTTACAACATCAATACATACATATAATTAAAATAAACGTTAAGATACGAGTAGCTTTTTCGTAAAACGTTACAACAAACATTGTCTCAATAAAATTTTTCTTTGTTGTTTCTGTCCCTCCTTCTATAGCTGATTATATTGACGTCAATTTCTGTAAAAAATATATTAACCGTTCAAAATTTACCAGAAAGTATTAAAACTTCTTACCTCTAGAAAGATGAATTAATAAACTCGTTTCTTGAAAATAACACTTGTATCGTTTTGTCAAAACGCTCCTCAATTAAATCCTCCTAAAATGTACATTCCACGGCCCCGAATGAGTTGTAAAAGCACTTTAAATACAAAATAATATTAAAAACGAAATCAACATTCATAAAACGTTTATAGCAAATAAAGCTAATAGCATAGAAATGTTACAAAAGTTACGAGCGAACTCATGAAATGGTTGAATCAGAAACAAAATGAACAACATTCGAAACAACAAACTCACTAGACCGACGAACGTATTTACATTTAAGTGTTTAATTATAGATATTAGATTTATCGCTGCTCTTTTTTTTCTTTTTTTTACACGTTATAGGCTCAGTGCTTTGACTGAAATCTTACCTGATATTTAGTGACGATGATGATAATCTAGAATGGTAAACACACTAAGCCTAGATACTGGTTCTCAAGTGATGTTGCCGGAACACCTACCCAGGCGGGTATTGTTAGAAAATGCCCTACCACCATGCTACGGTTTCCTCATGATGTTTTCCTTCACCGAAACCTTAGGCTGATTTAAGAGTTGGATAGGTGGGTATGAATCCACCCGCACTATCCGCTGCGCCATCATCGCTTCGAAATAAATCAATAATTCAATGTTTTTTTTTATTTCTTCTTGTCCGTTATTTCGTAAATATTTATTTTTGAACTGACTAATGGTCTCGACATCTGCGCCCCGACTTTATGATCAGCGCTTAGGGCACATAGCCAGAAAGTTTTAACTAACATAAGGTTTTAGGGCATGTATAAATCTCGGCTTGGTATGCGTTATCCATTCTAGCTAAACTTTTGAAAAGGTTTCCTATATAAGTACATAATAATCTTGAAGAATCACTGAATGGTAATGGTAGAGGGTCTAATAGCTTAGATGAGGATCGATTTTGTAACAGTCACGACGACTCTTCACTATGAAAGGTTTCGAATAACTAGTGAGTGATTATAATCAGACCGGGAGTAAATCCGCTGTAGCTTGCGCCTTATCATAAAACCCAGAATAAAGATAGTTTCTTAGGTTCAATGCCACATTGATGAGCGCTCGATAAAAGATCTTCAATTTAAGATTTTCAATCCAGTCAAATGTCTTTTATTTTACTTAAACTAACATAACGTTGTTGACTAGAAAAGCCTTGCAGACTCGTTAGACTTTTGCAGAGAATGCTTAAGGTGCTCAGCCGGGAGAGTAGTAGCAAAATACTATGAAACTCAGCTTGAGCTGTTAATTGAAATGACAATTCCTCCATGAATTTGTCTATTCCACACCTATTATAATTAACTGAAACCTCAAATCCCGGAATCCCTTAGAAAACCCATTTATCTGCATGCAGTATGCAGAGATATATAAAGAGTGTGTAGTATAAAGCGTTGTATGTTAGAGCATGAAAGTGTCTCCGTCTCGCGCTAGCAACGGGAACAGGACCCTTTCCGTCTCCATACGCTATGATGATACACGTTTTAACACGACGTTTGTTCTTTCTAAAGTTAAGTGTTCAACTGTTTTTTTTTTTCGTTTAAAAGGGTTCAAGTACTTAATATAGAATTCTGAAAAAGTTACGCAATAAGTCAAGAACCGAGCCGCGGCAGTCGGTGCAGGTGTTTTTAACTGCCCGCAGTGATTTACTCGACGACTCGCTAACTGGTTTACTCTCTGTGTTATTAGCACTTTAAAATACTTCGTTACCGGGTTATTTGTTAACTTCCCTACATTTCTCGTCAATTGTTATATTTAAATCTTCTATGAATTTAATATAAACGTCTGAAATTTTTAGACAATGTGAACGCGGAGTCTTGCTATATTTTTTGATCGCGTTTAATTTTATTTTATTGTTTTACTTAAGAATGTCTAAAATATTAAAGGATGTACGTATTATAAATAGTCCTTCATACGTTAAATCCATATCTCACTTAAAAGCTTATTCTCAAATTTGCTTTGAAGATACATTGCAATATGTATTTAAACATAATGTGGTTATTGTACAGCTAATATTCAAATTGTTCTTTGTCCAATTACAAATTGCCCATAAAAATGTGTACTTTTATAATTCCGTATGCCCTTTTTTTTATAATTTAGTAAAGATTCGACACTGAGCCAAATTTTTAGTATCAAGATTTTATTAAGAACAATACCTGGGAAATTTTGAACTACAAATAACACGTAATATTTTACAACCCGATGACGTTAAATTTGTCGAACAAAAGTTTTTTTTCTACAACACTTTGGCAACATCGAACGTATAAAAAACAAACGATTCTCCGTTATTCTCACCACTCCGCCGCTGGCTCCCTTCCATTTCCATTAGGGAATGTTTAGCCAAAGTGTTTCCCGAACTTGGACCCATTAGCCCCTCCTTTTTGTCTTTGCTTCTAACTTTTTTCATTTGCTCCTTCTGTTCGTTTAGAAGCTAATTGTTGTTTTTTCTTTCAATTTAGAAACGACCAGTAAGGGAGTTGGTAGTAGTTACAACAATTAACTGTTTATGTCTTTTATTAGCTTCTATGCTATTTTATTTTACAGCTGAACTAGCGGATTGGTAAATAAATTATACTTAATAATAGATGGATTGTTATCAACAAAATTGTAATCAATCTGTAGTAGACAGTTATCAAGTGTATTAAGGTACAAACTAAAATAAGATTTGTTAAACATTATTGTATTTAAATTAATGTTTTATTTCATGCAATTAAAACAAGTAGAAAACAGCACGCCTTAGCTTTGGCACCGCCATTATTCTATTATATAATTAACATGACTTCCCTACTTCATCAGAAATCAATCAATTCATGAGACAATAATTATTGTTTCATTTTAATTGATCAATATAAATAATAACTAACGACAGTATTATTAATCTAATTATATTGACCTAATTCTTAATTAACTGTAGTATATTAAAAATGACATTATTATTTTTAATGCAAATTTAACTAAAATAACATTAATCTTACGTGAATAATTTTATTTAATCACGACGAACTCGCGTACTATATTTTCTGTAATCAACAAAGCACAATAATCTATTATAACGTTGTCCTCCATATTTGATTTATTTGTATAGATAACCAAATAGCCATTAAAGTCATAAAATTTTTAACCTACATCAAAATAAAAATTATCATAATTACGTTTACTGACAGTCAATTACAGTAGGTATTCTATTCGTGGGTGTCATAGTTGAAGGAATAAATGGGTGTGTGTAATATTTCGATCAGCAAATCACGTATGTTCAGAGTTATGTAAAAAAAAGAACATTAGCTATAATTTTATAATACACGCGAGCGGAGCCGCGGGCACTACTAGCATAATATAATAAATTAAAATATGATATTACTAATTTGAATCCAAATTTAATTACAATTACATTAATCTTTATCTTAATTCTATGAAGTTAAATACTATATTTTCTATAATTATAAGAATCTATTCTTGATTAAATTAAATGTAAACATTTAAAAAAAAAATAACATTTAAGGCGTGAAGATTATAATAGAAGATGTACATACTTAAATATCTTTACCCTTTGGCATTTTTTATCAAACAACCATTGCCGGCTGCTTATATTTTACCGGCCTGCATAATTTGGCCTTTAGTTAGCTTAGACACACCAACAGACAAAAATTTATTTTTATCAAAATTATTTTACTCATCATTTCCATGGCAAAAATGACTTCAATCGTTTCTCATAAAGAAGTGCCATTTTTGTTCATATTATTCAAGTTATCCCGTATAATATTGCTTGATAATGTTCGACGAAAACCATTACTCAATTACTCTATACTCTATTATACCAAATGTTAAATCCAATTTATCTCATACAATGTTCAGGAGGTTTTGAGAAAATGATAGAAAGGTTATAAAAATACATTAGCGAATAAAGTAAAAACAAGGTATTATCCGAAAGAAATGATAGATATAATAGAACGCCCTCGAGTTACATAGCTTTATAAAGTTGCCAACGAAGAGAAATCCCACGCGCTAAACCCACGCGACTTGAGATACGTAATGTATAAAGATGATAACATAATATTCTCTGTAGTAGTCTACTTAGAACTCCATTAGGAGTTTTACGACGAGATTTCATTGAAGGATTAGACTTAGATAAAACAATAGTATAGTGCAAGGTTATTAAATTAAAAATCTATAGCCAAACATCTATTGAAGCACCATTTTAATTTTCTAAAAATCGAAGTTATGTATGTAATTTTCGATCATACATCATCAAATGATTGTAACATTTTCTGAGGATCCTGATGTATGGAGAAGCAGAAAAACAGACGAGGAACTAACTGATCCTATAAAGTTCTTGTTTCTTCAAAAACATGATACGGAACTCAAAAAAAAAATTAACCACTCACAAATAAGTATGTTACCGGCTAAATCCTTAAAAGTTATTGTTGTTTCAACGTCATATTAAGAAGCAACACACGAACAGCTGTTACGAACTTTAATAGCACTTGCTTAGTTGTTGTTTAACAAAATTTTCGATCTATTGTTGGAATAAAGTTATATATAAAATTATTGATGGGGTATGCTGCGTAATCATAGCTAGTACTTACTGTTAAGCTGATAGGTCGTGATTATGACAACAAAGATTAAATTTGTTTTGGGTGATCATCGGTCGATCAAAAACGGCGAGATTACCCTGGGTAAGATTTATAAAAAAAAATAACACGGTATTAGGTTCACAATGTACATTACAAGGTACATACAAAGCAACTGGGTTAACTGTAGGTGCTGTTTTAAAGTCAAATAGTAACAATAATCAGAAGTTGCTGTAATATAAACGAAAATATTAGCTATCGACGGTCTAAAAATATAATTATGACAATATTAATTACAAAATCTGTTTGCGTATGACTGACAAATCGCCCAGGACGATAAATACGAAAACGAGTTGCGTCGATTTTAAGTATTTAAGAATATTTTCTGCTATGAAAACTATTTTCCTTAATATGTCGATTACCCATAAAAATGAGACAATAGAAAAACAATGGGAAGCTGGCGTAAACGCCAGGTTAGTGCACTAAGGGTTATAGGATTAACTAAAGAAAGGAAAATATTTTTTATGAATATTAAAACGATGATCTCTTTTCATTTTGAAGAGCGTGTTCACTTTTAGGAAGCCAAGTAATTTACTTTAAATCCATCGTGCAATAAGTCGAATTTTTTCTTCTCATGATTCATTAAAACATTCACGAATAGTTTCTTTCTTATTACAAAGGCTAGCGATTAGGTTCGATTCTTCGGAAAAGAACAATCTAGGCACTCGTTTCGCAAAATCACTCACTAATCCGAAATACAATATCATACTGCATCTCTCGTATGTTTTTTTTAAAACTAGCTAATGCTATTGACCGGAAGGGCCTTAACAGCTTCATCGTAACTTCAAAAGGTAACTAGCACAAGGGTTCGAACCTCGACTTGGCGGTTACCTATATTTCAAAACTCCCGCGGAATTTTAATCCTAGCTAAGCCCTACATTTTTATTTATTATGAAAAAAAAAAGGGCTCCTTACAGGACCTATGTACTTTTTTTTTTGACGGTGGGAAATGCATTTACACACTACCCTTACCTATTGCATTAGTGATACCGAAGTCCCCCAATGCAATAGGTAAGAGGGCACGGAGGGACTACTCCGTGCCAGTGTGGGACTCGCCCGGACGCGAGGCGTCCGGAAATACCCACTAAAACCCCCCGGGGCCGTCCGCCGCATTTGGGATGGGGGCGATACGGGATTGCTAGGACCTATGTACCTGCGTGTTATGTGCACGAGTGTGTGTGGAGTGTTGTGCGTATAATGCTTGATGCATGACCAGTGTCTCTGTATCGCGCTGGTAGCAGTGTCAAGAGCCTTCCCAGTTGGGGAACGGGACACGTCTTGGGCCGCCACCGGAGGGAAACCCGGAGAGAGTGCGGGAGCAACTCTCATGTGCACACTCACACAGTTGAAATACGGGTCCTTGGAGTGTCAATTTTTTGCATAATGTGTTAGTGTTTAGTGTTAGTTAGTGTCTTGGTGGTTAGTTAAATGTAGATTAATTGCGAAGGAAACTAAATATATGTATAAGAAGGTACTTCCTAATTTCTATCAGGATTATTCAGAGTATCTTAGGTGGGTACATTAACAATCATTAGTAATTATGGGCTCGTTCTTTTTTTGAGTTGTCATTATTTTCAATAAAAAAGCATCGTGATTATGAAGAGCAGAAGCGATACGTAGAACTTGTCTTGCGTTCGCTGTTGATCTTCAACAAGAAGACTCTCTTAGTTCTGGCCGTAATTTTTCACAAAATCCATGTAAACAAGACCTCTAAAATGTAAATAATGATAAAGATTATTACCTACAATACAACTTAAAACTTTCAAGATCTCACAAAGAATATCTGAACAGCTTTTAAGTGAGATTATTTATAGCTAAAAATATATTTTTTATACACTCCACAATTACAAAAATAATAAGTTTTTAAGAACAAATAAATTAGCTTAACTAGTCACTTATCCTTATAAAGATAGGCGGATATCAACAACTGTCAAGTAAAAAAAACTATCAGCAAATAAGCAATAATTCCGATAAAGTTTTAAACGGTTTTGCGTTAACAGTCTAGTGTCGGTTGAAATAAAAGTTTTTACAATACGTTATTCGACAACTCTGTACCCCACATAACTAACTCCATAATGTAAAATAAATTAAAAAAAAAACACGCTTCTAACACTCGTTCTCGACGGTTCGTGACCGTTAATTCATCTTAAGCAATTATATCCCGGACAAAGTCCGGACATAAACATAATTATGTCGGAAGACCCACGCTCTATAGTCCCCGTTGTATCCTCAACGAGTAATTTTTATAATAATTACACTTTTATCGTTGTAATTTAATTTAACAAATTATGATTTAGTGGTAAGAGAATGTCCGCTGCCAGCTGATCCTCAAGTTTCAGTTATATTGTAATTTATTATTGTTAAATATTGTTTCCATTATAACATTGACGCTTTTTGGATCTAAAACAACAGATACTGTCTACTAGTTCTTTGTTTATAATTTTGTGTCGTCCATACATACGACTGTGTCTATTTTTACACACTTCATTTTTAAATTTATTTATCTACGTAACGGAATCTCAACTCAATTTTAAAGTGATGAAAGCGCAGTGGGTAGGCGTCAGTGGACGCGGGTTCGAGTGTATCTATCCAACTCAAAAATCAATCTGAGCTTTCGGTAAAGGAAAACATAGCATGGTGTGGCATTTTCTAATAATTCCCGTCTTAGTAGGTATTACCCTCAAGTTTGAAAACTTGTCGCCAAACACCAATAGGTGTGTTTCGGCAACATCGCTTTAGAATTAGTACTTCTAGGCTTTCGTTTGTTTACCATCCTGGACCACATCGTCATTTAACATCAGGTGAGATTGTGATCAAAGAACAGAGACTAAATTGTATATTTTTTTATTTTTTTTAATTTCATAGCCTCGAATTGAACGTGTTTGACCAATGACCTAATTTATTTATTGAATTTGATATGTTTTTTTTTTTTTCATCATCCTGATCAGGATCTTGTGGATCTATTTTTATAATCTATACTAATAAATAAAAATGAAGTGTCTGTTTGTAAACTCAAAATTTTTTTTTCACTAAATATATATGATACATTCATATCATACACGATACCTATACCAAAAACGCAATTTTTGTCTGTCTTTATCTTTGTTCCGAGTAATCTCCTGTACGGCTGGAAAATTGACGGGACTTTTTTCATTAAATAGCTGAAGTTCCTCCGGATAACTTAAAATAATTAGGGTTTCGCATAAAACGATTAAAACTCATAAAAAATCGAATAAAATCTAATTCGATCCACAGATTTACGGGCAAGTGCTTGAATTTATGAAAAGTATTTTTAACATTATCTTAGTAATAAACAAAAATTAGGGTTCCGTATAAAAAAAAAGCAGTGAAGAATATATAAAATGCGGACGCAGCCACAGGGACACAGCTAGTATTAAATGAAATAGTACAAATATCTATATAGTAAGTATATACTGAACACAAGGGAAAATATCTAGATGTTTCCAAGATTTTAACAAACGTAAAAGTTATTTTACTATTTTTAGAGGTTATGATTTCAAGGAGGCAACAAATCGTATATGAGTAAACTAAAAATAATGCATTGTTTTTAGCTCGATTCTATTAATAAATAAAATAACAAAGAAGAATGAAGCCTTTCTTCTACTAATTTGACGACAAACGGCATCACACTATCTTATGCAATCAGGACCTTTAAACCATTACTCAGGACTGCCTTGTATTAGTATGCGCGTATATTAGTATAGTATATAAAAGTATAGATAAGTACATTTAATGTAGTAATCATTTGAATATTATTATGATGACAAAATTTATCGCAATGAATCCTCGTTGCGATCACTTGAAACCTTTAATTTTTTATCTATAATGTAAAAGTATTGAAGCTTTAATAGTGTTGGATGAGGTTACCTACTACAATTGATAGTATTGAAACGTTTTTTTTTAAATAATTTATTACTGTCACTGAATACAAGTTCTTTAGACCTAACCATATATTATTTCTCTTATCTTCAAACAGTGACCTAACAAAATGGCGTCTCTTTGTTCCAGCGAATTTGTGTGACATGTTAACAGTATTTTCATGTGTAAAATTTCCTAGGCTATTTTATGATAATAATTTAGTTATAGATACTTAAAATGCGATCAATAGTATAATAACATGAACGACGAAGCACATGTCAAGGATGTATGTAAATAGGTGCATTCATAATTAAACAAAAAAAAATGTAATTATATTT
Source organism: Samia ricini (assembly GCA_014132275.2). NCBI lineage: Eukaryota > Metazoa > Arthropoda > Insecta > Lepidoptera > Saturniidae > Samia > Samia ricini. Next base: position 3,383,613 of record AP028170.1, read on the forward strand.
GTAAAAGTGATTTATTAGCAAAATTTTATTCGTGACTGGCGCTTTTAAAAAATTACTATACCTTGTAAACACACTTTGTATTTAGGGGATCATAGTTGGTTTTGTAGTAGCCTTTTTTTAGCTTGTAACATTTGACCTTTTGTTATGTAATTTAGTAGTATTTTAATTTAATAATTTTGTCGATGTAAATTGTATTGGAAATAATAACATAGAGCGTAAAATCTCAAGTGTCATGATAATGCCTAATAAAGTTCTAATAAATAGCTAGAATTTTGTCGAACATTCTTTCAAAATTAGAAATCTAAATAAACTTGAACCTAAAGGACTTGTATTCATGACATTATAAATAACAACCACTTTCAAACCAGCGTTACTAACCGTACGATAATTCTGAGGGCGTACGATTATTTATCTTCTGTACGATGTACTATAACGAATGTCTAAATTGTGTTAAATTTACGATATCTTGAGCAACAACTAAATAAACAACAATGTGCCAAAATCATTGTACAAAACGTATTTTTCATGTGTAAAAATTGAGGGCAATAAACCTCCCTTTAAATAATTTCAATCTCCGTCACACCTACGAACGTGAAAACCTTAAGTATAAGATCTGGAATTAGTTCTCAGGTAAATAAATATGAACACTAGTAAGATTTTATCAGTGTTTAAACATAGTTTCGGTTTTGTTTTTTTTTTTTTTAAGGATACCCTTAAGAGACGCTAAATTGTGGTTGGAAAATCTTTTTAGTTATACTTGTTTTGGCGCGTTAGAGAAAAAGGATGACAGTAAATTTTTACGATGCGCGCGCAACCGACACGAAAAACCAACACCCTGAAGTTAGCTGTCAACGTTTTAGTTTTTATTATTACGTCAAAGAAGTATAACTTCTTACGTAAGTACATAAGTACACACACACTTTTTTTAAATCTTTTAGAAATATATTCTAGGCTGTGCGATAATTTTGTATTAAAACACGACAAAGTTCACAGGGTAATTTGCTCTGAAAGAGCTTGGAACACTGTTTGAAACCTAAATAAAACATATCATATTATCCTACAACTACGTATTTATAACAAAAACTAACTATAATCCAAAGATAAAAAACAATTTCATGAATAATACGCGAAAATAATTTTGTCCGGGCTGGTTTTAAACGGTGCCATAAATTAACGTGGCACAATACACGCCGGATAAATCGTTGTCACGTAAGAATGTCGCATTAGGTACGAGTGGGGCTTAGGGCTCGCGCTCTGTGGCGCCCCCTCACAGCGTCCGTACGCTGCGGGAAGTAATAATGGGACGCTGCTCCACGCCGCCCAGCTCCGCGCCGCGTCACAGTTAGCTCACCGAGTTGTTATTGCTTTGTATTATTTATGTGAAGTCGAGAGATGAAGTGACAGTTGGCTTAGTTTGAGAACCGAAGAATGCGCTAAGGTAGGGTTTGTAACTACGTGTATTTTTCTTATTAAACTTATAGTTTCTTGCCATCTTAATAATTTGAAAGGAACGTATCATTTACACTGTATTGGGTTAGTTTTTTTTTTTTTTTTAACAGAACCTCACCTGATGTTTAGTGAGGATAGGAAATACGCTAAGGCTTTCAAAAGATGCTGCCGGAACTTATAGGTGCTTGATGACAGTTATTCAAGACAGGGTGGTAACTAAATGCACTGATACTATGGTATGGTTTCGTTACGATGTTTTCCTTTACTGACATATAAGACTCATAATGAATAGAATAGATAGATTCTAATCTACGTCCATCGACAGGGTATCCGACCACACTACCGCTGAGCTATTGTTACTATGAAATTGAACATTTTACAAATTCTACCATCATTTAGTAGAATTTTTATGCTCTAAATCTACCAAATTAGTATTGAAAGGATAACGGATTTCCTAGTTTTTTTAACATAACATAATCCAGGTAGGTCATGTCATACACTCATGGAAAAATTTAGGGGAACCCAAAAAATGGGGTCATTATTTTTGTGAAGGTTATGTTTCCGTATTGGCCATTAAAATTAATATATAATATTAAATTTGAAAATAACATGATTGTAATGTAATGTAAATTTTCAAGTAAAATGTAATGTCCAGAAAATGTTAAAAATATTGTTTTTCTTATTTCTCGTTTTAATCACCTTTTCAAACGTTCTCTTAAATTTATCCATGTGCTTACTACTTAAAAAATTATTCATAGTAATAAATAAAATAATAATGTTAATGTTAGTCTGTTTTTAATGTCAAAATATCAATTTTTTACTGAATACATATCAATATATACGGTACCTATACTAATCAAAACAATTTTTAAAAAATTTTGTCTGTCTGTCTGTTTGTTCCGCGTAAAGATTATTTTACCGCTAATGTAGAGTTTTATTATTTAGGATTATTATTATGTATGTCTACTTATACGTAGTATTATTGAATCAAACGAATTAAAAAAAAATAATATTGAGATATTTTTCTATGAATTGTAAGTACAATATATTTAATAATTAATTTCTAAACTAATAATAAAACTTTGCAAATCAAAAGGGCCCTCCGTAAATTACAATTTTCATTGAAATATTATATAACTTCAGAGAAAAGTAAATATTTGAGTTAATACTTATAATAAATTGGCCTCGAGTGTTTCTAGTAACAGTAACAAAGATCGTCTAGCCTGTTTACACAGTCCGCTTGTTCAACGGATAAGACAAAGATAAAACTATATTTATCACGGGTCCCCTTCGTATTTTATTTGTTCTTATCATAAAACAACGTTTTGCTATTTGTCGGCAGAATGCGGTTATTTTATTTTCTTGTTGATGAGACGATATTGTGTTTATCTTGGTAAACGGAATCATGTTACTAATAATAATAAAAAAATATACGATTAAAATGCTTTTATTGTGTTTTTATATTGACATGCCTGGGGTTTGTATTGTTTGTCTGTATGCAACGATGGCGGCTTATTTTTCAAATGTTACATAACAAGATTAGGGGTCGGATAAACTAACTGAATTACGATAATTTTAATAAATTGAACGGAGATGTCTAGGAAAGTATCGATATGGCAAAATAGAGACATATTTTATTTTCCATCATACATACATACATACATATGCTCACGCCTGTTATCCCCGAAGGGTTAGGCAGAGGTGAAGTAGCGAACTACACCACCCTCATTTCGCCGAACTTAGTTCCGTCCCAGATGTGACAGGGGGCGAGCCTGTCGCCATATCGGGCACAAATTCCAAACTCCGGGATGATACTGAGTAGAAAAACCCAATATCACTTGACCTGATCCGGGGATCGAACCCGAGACCTCAGAACGGCAGTCGTATGTAATACAACTGCGCTACCGAGGCAGTCATCATCGCAATCATCGCGTCCCTAAAATTAAAAATGTTTCATCAATAGACACATCGGTGCATTTGACGTATCCGAATGTTTTTTTCTCTTTTGTTTTAAATTGTCATTGTATTACTAGTTAAGTAGTCATTATAGAAGGTAACCTAGTTTCTTCGACTGAGTTCAGACATAAATAAATCTGAAAATTATTTTCAATTTGCTACATAAATTTTCAACCAATTTATGTTAAAACTCACAGAGTCTACGATTATCTTTCTTTTAAAATACCCAAAAATTTATAACATTAAAACCTATCTTCTAGGAAATGTAAGGCATCTAACGGATATACAGAGATAACATGTCTTGAAAAAAGTACATACAGACTCCGACCTTACCTTGTATACTTCTATTTTCTCTACGAGAAATGTTTGTCACGAGTTTCTCGTATCAACATACTATATACAAAACAAACGATGGCAACCGTTCTACTTGCATTCTGAATGGCGCGTTAGAAATGGCAAGTCATTTATAACGAAACTGTTCCAAAAGTTGATAAAACCCCAGCCAGTGCTGGGGAGAGTGCGCTGGATCGATATACGATATTATGTAACATAGTGCTGGCCGATTTACATCGATAAAAACTTATTCTTTGTTATGAGTTATCGATAAGATTCATTTAACAATTAAGTGTATTAAGTCAGACAAATCGGTCATCAGTTTGAAAGTAAAAAATATTGTTTTTAGAAAATACTAAATACTTCCTTTCCAATAATAATGTATTAATTAAATTATAATAAATATTAAAAGCAATAGGGATCTATCTTTACGATTATGTGTACAATTTAATTGTTCTACATGGTTTTAACATTTTACCATAATGTCACATGATATTAAGTGACGAAATGATATAAGATATAAAAATAAGCTCAGAAGAACTAGCTCGCAAGACTTATAACGTTTGGCAACAAATTTGCAACATCAGCGTGGTAGCCTATAACCTAAATGGCTATTAATCAAGCAGTATGATATCATTTTATTACGTCAATTCCCTTAATCTGTATTCTATGCCTATACTCTCAGATAATTGTGCAACATCCATAAATACGATTTAAAATAATTGGTTATTTAATAAATGCTATTCGCTATTATCATTTGTCTTTCTTATCGATTTGTATCATTTAGTATACTGAAAATATCATTGTTTTTGGTTATGATTAATATTTTTAAATAGGTATCCATTTGCATATATCTTTACAAAAAATGCATATGCTCCTTTGATATTTTTAAATTGGCGTCATAAAACATAATACGTTTCTATACACAATAGCGTTTACACATGAAAATACTTCAACGTTATGTAGGACACTGATATCATGTTAAATTTATTATGATAAGATAATAATATTATTCGACAGCATACATATAATTAATTCTAGTCAATAACACTTAAGCATCTTATCTAATTTGAGAGAGTAATAAGATTTATTAATCATACGATGGAGGTTTTATCATATTTTAATTATTGTTTAAAAATAACTTGTGTCACAGAAAGTTCATCTGGAATTTAAACTGCACTCATATCAGTTATGTAATAGATACATCCAGTAAATAAAATCGTATCGTTAAATGACAAAAATTGTATCATTTAGGACGCTATTCGGTTAAATTATTGTTAATAATAATGATTTTATATCGATAACACATAATTTCACATCACTAATGTGACATCGACAATGGTCTTCGATATTTTACTGGAGTCGCACCCGGGCGATTCCTAATATCCTTCTTGCTACTACCCAAATCTATTGTTCATTTGATCAAGTTTATTAAATAAATATTTGTGGTAACATGTGTTCCTCTAACCAAAATATTATGTGACATGGTTTTCTAACAATAAAAAAATACAACGGATTTTATTGCCAATAAGAATTAATCATAATAAATTAATAACATAAACATAACATAAGCTCACGCCTGTTATCCCCGAAGGGTTAGGCAGAGGTGAAATAGCGAACTACACCACCCACATTTCGCCGAGCTTAGTTCCGTCCCAGATGTGACAGGGGGCGAGCCTGTCGCCATATCGAGCTCAAATTCCAAATTGGGATGATACTGAGTAGAAAAACCCAATACCACTTGACCCGACCCGGGGATCGAACCCGAGACCTCAGAACGGTAGTCGCACCGTAATACAACTGCGCCACCGAGGCAGTTAAATGAATCTGAAACCTTAGTTCATCACTAGCTGTGTGACCGCAGCTGCGCCCGCATTTAATATATTCTTCAATGCGTTTTAACTTTTTTATACGTAACCTCAATTATTTTCCAAAAAAATCTTTTAACCATTTTATTTATACGATTGGTGATTTCATTTATTTCCCAGTTGAAATTCGGATCATTATTTAAAATTTTGATAAAAAATATTGGTTTTTAACTTATTGTTCTATTAATAACAATTGAAGGTCATCAATATCTATTAAAATTGGTTGACAAAACTAAGGACAAATTGCATTAAACTAATTTTTGCCTATTTATATATAGATGCCAAAAAGCTTCAAATTCTCCTGTAACTGTGTCCTGTATCTTATCATGACATTTTAAAATCAAAAATAATATTCTACATGGATAATTTATTCTTAGTATATTTTACTGTAGCAAAAAAAAAAACGGATCCCCATTTATACATCCTAAGGAAATATATAAAATTATTTTCCTTGTACTTTTCCGTATCGGATGTCGTTTATTTAATTAATATTTTTCCTAGTCCCTTTATTCGATGTTATATGGTTGGATAGAAAATGTGCCTTGATTTTTCTTTCATTGTTTATTTATTCATGTGTTTAATCAAGTTCGTTCAGATTTTATGGTTTTTAAGTTTTTTTTTTTTATCCTGTAATAAGCTTGGGCTATAATTTCGTCTCTTGTGGAAAATTATGTTGTGATCCATAAACTCCAGAATAGTGAACCCACCATTTGGCATTGAAGATGCTGTTGTAACTCAGATTTCTAACTTGAGCTTGAGTGGCCTACCACTCCTGTAATCGGACCAACTAGAAAGGTCCTTCACCGAAAGCTAAGGCTTACTATAAAATGGCATTGGTGGATTTGAACCTACGTCTATCGTCTCCATCCAACCACAGTAACACTGAGCCAACATCACTTCGAACTTTATAATGTAAACGAGTTCTTTTTTTGTTTCAGGTCCGATTATGGCGTCCATCGCACTCACAACATTCTGCTACATCATCACTGTTCGTGACGTAATACTGAGGTATTGTTTTTTCCACGATATAGGCTTATTGCTTTGACCACAATCTCATCTGATGTTAAATGACGATGTGGTACAGGATGGTAAACACATTAAGCCTTGAGGTGTTTATTTTTAATTATGTAAAACTATCTAAGTATTAAAGCTGGCTGATTGTGTCTTTAACGTGATACGAAATTAAGAAAAAGAAGTTTTATTTCCATTTTGTTGAATACTAAGCAAATATATCTTTTTAACGGAAAAGCAGATTTGGACGTGATGTTGCTATTTGCGATGGGACTCATAACGATTCTCCCTATTTTAGAATATTCAAGTTAATTATGCAATTCGATCTATTTCTTACGCGTGGAAATCCTGCATGAAATATCCACCCCACTGGGCAGCGAAGTGTGATTTATATCAGATATCTTCTGATTAAAACCCCACAGTTTCTTTCGTTCACTTTCTTGGCTGAGTTTTAGGAACTCCCTTTATATTATATTTACTTTTGGATATTCCTTATGCAGGGCCTTTATCACGCTCTCAGGGATCGGATATTGAAAGACTCCTATGATGAAGCAATGGAGAGGTGCATCGGACACTAATGCACATCAAACCGCCTGTGCATTGATGGCGAATGGTGATAGATTTAGCCATCTTCATCACCTTCAAGCTCTTTTCCCAATGATCCTAGGTCCTCCTCCAAGACTTAAAATCGCTGTCCGATGCAACTACCTCCGGAGGAAGCATCCCGTCCGGTTTATCTCAATCGCCATCTCTTTGGGACCAAACCTTACTCAGTCCACACGCTCCTACATATTATCGTATTTACTTCTATCCAATCGATTGACGTGATGTACGATCACAGTACCACTGACCAGTTTTGCTTCAAGCCGTATCGTTTATACTTTTTTTTTTTACTTTACTCATTAATTTTTGTTTACCTTAGTATTAACTGAAATTAAAGTCGATTTTTATTATTTTAAATTACATTCTGGTTTAATATAAAATTTCAGGGAGATCCTGCGATGATGTCCAGCTGTTGGCGATTAAGCTGTCTCCGCGCGTCTTCGAAATATTTGTAAATAAGATTTTTAACTGAAACGAAAAACTTTTGTGTAGAATAAACCCTTATACGTATACGGGTTTGGGGAAGGAGTATGTTGTGAGCAACTTATTTAGTTTATAGAGAACTTTATAAAAATATATTAGGGTTTTTTTTTTTTATATGAAAGTAAGTTAAATTCAAATATAATAAGGTTGTTTTTTTTTCTAAATGAACTAACAAAAATTACGTTGAATGTTATAACACATATGTAATAAATTGCGCTAAAATTCATACTAGTAATTACTTCGGTAAATATTATTATTCTGAAGCGACACGTCGTATAAATAACACATTTATTTCTTACAACCTGTGCACTCGCGTGGAAAACAGACAATTATATTCTTAATAGACAGGCTATATTCTACGTCTGGATGCATTGGCTTGTCTCGTCCCGTTCCGTAATTATTTGATGTTATACTTGTAATTTTGTAATTTGATAATTTCAAAAAGAAACGCTAAGTTACTGTAGCTAAATAATAACGTTAATTATACGGGCTAAAGACGTCGCTATTAAAACCGAGCGATGTGTTTTTTTTTTTGTTATAATTTTTTTTAAGAAGCATAGATACCTTACATTTTTAGATAATTTGTCTGCTATAGCATAAAGAAAATTTAATCAAAATCAGTCAAGAATTTAATTTAGTACAAATTTTTGACTTTTGTCCGTTATCCTTCAGAACCCGTTCTGTTTTATGGTACAAAAAGCATGCTATATGTTACTTTATAATATTAATTATCACTGCGTCAAGTTTCGTCAAAAAAGAGGTTAGTCGCCGAATCCCATTCGGCTGGGCCGCGTTAGGGAAGCTACACAAAATCTTCTCGTCATACCGCAGTGTATCTAGACAAAAGTCTTCGATCAGTGTGTGTTGCGAGAGATAACTTACGGCGCTGAGACATGGTCGCTTACAATGGACCTAATTAGAAAGCTCAAAGCTACCTAAGGGCAATGGAGAGGGCTATACTTTGAGTTTCACTGCGTGAACGAAACGGAAGTGAGAAGACATTGGTATTCGGTAACAGGTTTTCAAACTTGAAGGTGATAGCTGCCCAGGCGGGCATCATTAGAAAATGCCTTATCACCATGCTATGGTTTCCTCTCGATGTTTACCTTCACCGAAAGCTCGGGCCGATTTTAGAGTTGGATAGGTGCGATCGAACCAGCGTCAATTGGCGTGGAATCCGGCTACACTACCCACTGCGCCATCATCGTTTCAATTTCGAATAGCTGCCACGTACCGGGAGTTCCAACGTTGGTAGGCCCTCCATAAGGTGGGCCGACGACCTGGGGAAGGTCGCTGAAATCCGCTGGAGGCCGGTAGCGCAAGACCAGTCGTGAAGATCTTTGGGGGAGACCTATGTCCACCAGTGGATGTCTTTCGGTTGAATGGATGGATGAAATTATTATAAAAAGTTACATATAAAAAAACATTCCACATTTTCCATATGGCATGCCAATGCGACGACTTTAAAATGAAATATTAAAACGGTCACAATGTTTATTAAATATAATTCATAACACACACATATATTTCATATTCTTATATGAGTATGTATTTATGTTTGCGTATTTATGTAAAAAAGGTGAATATTGAACTGAAATTCCAATTACGGAGATCGATCATTTCAATTTTTATCACGTAAAAAGTTAAAAAAAAAATGTATGTCTTTCCCCAATATTCAGTTTTCGAATAAATACTTCATTATATTTCATTTTTTTTAAAATTGCGTACAACGAATGTTTACTCATGAGCTCTCTGAAATTCATAAGTAACGAAATATTTTTTTAAATTAATTTAATTCACTTTACAACTAAAATAAGTAATCATAATACATAATTAATACAGAAATAATCTCATTTGAAATAACACTCGTAACGTACATATATTTTAAAATGTAAATAATTGTGTAAAAAAAATATGAAATGTCCCTGTAATTAACTGAACTGTGTGATTTGTAGTTTGTAGTGGGAAAGAGACGTTTAGATGAAATTAATTTCTAAGTATTAGCTGATAAGTTATGTAATGAATTACGTGAAAAAGATTTTAAATCATACCACTGTATGATATATGCGCTAGGTAATTTAAAATTTTAGGTAAACATAGTCTATACGACATGATCACAGGTATATTAAGAAATTTAATATAAATTTAACGTTACATAATAGTAACGTTCTTTATGATCGAGATATGAGGTAACGTCAATTTGACATCATCTCATGTCATTTCTTATACCGAGTGATAATTTTCATAATTATTACCTGAAAGTTATTAATAAATATAATCTGAAATTTACTTAGCATCTATTACTGATTTGATATTGTCATTATAGGTTTTTTATAGAATAATAATAATGTATATAAATCTTTGAAACAAAACAATCGTATGCGAATAATCAAAAAGTAGCAACAAATAATTTGAAATAGTGCCGAAAATTGTACAACTCTTATCATTATTGGAAAGGGCTAAATAGGCTAAAACTGTCCTGTATCACTGCGACCTAGTTAGATCTATTGTGATCGCCCCCTATGTTATTAAAGGCAGATATCTAAAACATCGATATACTGTAGGATCTTTTTGTCTGTACCTCCTCCGGGAGCAACACGTGACCACCTAAAATTCGGTTACGTATGAGCATTCGATCACATTCACACTAGATCTGCTTTGGTGTTTCGACTGCATATGTACAGAACCTGCACTCTCTTGCCCAAACAATAGTGGCCATTGCAACTCGTAACAAACATCGTAATAATTAAAACTAATGAATTAAAGCGAATTGTGCCAAAGAATATTTTGTTATATTACGCAATTTCTACAATGTGTGTATTCTCCGTGTGGGTAATTAATTCGAAGTTTAACATCAGAAGGATGATAGATTTTTAAACAATACTTGAATTTAACCTACATATGTCATTTGAACATTCTTGTGAAAACTTTTTAACGTCGAACAATAAACTCCGAGCGGAAACAATTACTCCGAAAATTGTTACCGTCATCTTGAGTATAAAATGAACAAACACTAAAGATAAACTGCGTGCATTTTAAATTACTAACAACTTACGAATACCTCATAAAACAAGCAATCGGCTAGATGTACGATTTTAAAACCACACTATAAAATATGGTGGGTCGCAGTTTGCGATCCGCTTGAATATACAGAATTTATTGATAGCCGAACGTATGCGTAAATATTAATTTAAAAAAAAACACATGATATTTTAAAGAAGTAGTAGACAATATTAAAATTAATGTAAGTAATTTATATGAATGAAAGTGTTAAACTGTTTATTAGAGCAATGATACGTTTCTAATTGGACTAGGGTTATGGAGTAAGCGCTGACATAAAAATGTTTTTATAATTAAATATTTACGTTAAAAACTAAACTTAATCACTGAAATTATGATCTAGATTTATAATAACATTAGAAAATTTGTTTGGAAATGTTATATTTATATTATATTATATTTATATAAGTTACTTGAATATAATTCATTAATGAATATATATCACTCTGCTTTTATGAATAATAATTTAGAAACAAATTCTATTTTAATGGATGAATTTATTTGGAAACATTTGTTTTGTTTTAAGTTTATGACCGATAAATTATTGCTCACTTAATTACCAGTAAGTGTTCGACTGAAAGTTATTATCTTTATACAGTAACCGAAAATTCGGCTTTTACTTTTCACTGACACCCCTATTTTCTGGTACTACACTAATTTTAAAATGATCTGACCTTATATCAATATGTCTAAATATTGGCATATCTTTGTTGATTAATATTAAAAATAATTTTTCTTCCGTATATATAATCGAAATTACATAAAATCGGTCGGATATTTAAACTATAAGTATTGTGTTCGTTTTAATAATAATTTATATTTATATAATAATTCTATTTTAAAATATATTTCGTTGTCCTTACTCATAAATTTTATACGAACAAATTTCATGTTCGACGTTTGTTTGCTCAATGGTGTAATTTTATTTATTGTAATACGTTAAATAAACTATTATATAAAGTAAATATGAACATTATTTATTTCATTACCCACACTCAATTTATATTCACTAAATAGTTTGATAATATTAAAAAAATTATATCAAAAAAAACACCGCGTAAACATTATTTAAAAAAACTGTGCATTTTTTATCTTGATTCTTCCATGAATATTCTTTTTTTACTTTGAAATTCACATAACTAATAATATTAATAAATAGTATTAGTTGAGGTTGGCCCTCCACAAGGTGGAATGATGACCTGGTACCAGAAATCCGCTGGATATTGGCGCCGCAAGACCGGTCGTCGTGGAGATCTTTAGGCGAGACCTATGTCCAACAGTGGAAGTCTTTCGGTTGAATAGGTGGATTAGTTAAGATATTAAAAATTGACTTTTATCATTTTTCTACTCAGAAAAATCTTTTATGAAGTCTATTAAACATAATAATTTTAAATTCATCGATTTTGGTTGTAAAAATTTGAAACTAGTTGAAATGTGATAACAGTAAGATACTTTAAAACCTTTTTACCCATTTTCCCCTGAAGACTTCCATATACAACTCTTCAAGAAGAGGCTGAAAAATGCTCACTAAGGTCAACAACTCCCCTGGGATTGCAGTTGTTCATGGGCGTCGGTAACTATTTACTATTACATTACGCCTGTCTGCTTAAAAAAAATTAAAAACATTTTTGTACACAAGTAAACTCACTAAGCTTAAAAGTACTTGGTTCTCCATTCAAGCTACCGGACTGGTGCCTGGCGATGGGATTTTAAACTTTCAGGTGATAGTTTTCCAGATGTGCATTATTAGTAAATTCCCTACCACCATGCTATGTTCATTCAGTGAGGAATAGTGTGTTAAGGGTAGTAGTATGGTGAAGCATATAATGACAAATATAGAAAAAGGTATAACTTAATTGGTTTCGGGATTTAGAGTGGATGAAAGAAGATTCAAGAAACAAATTTCCAAGTCGACCTAGGAGAATGTTCCTCGAAGGTGAAAAGTGCTCACAACCAAAGCGCGTGTATGAAATCGCCCATAAAAGTAGAAGAAGGTATGTGTCAGAATCGTAGCAAATAGAAAGAGAGACTTAATGTTACGTGTGTAATATTCTGTAAAGCCAAGCCAAAGGAATTTGATAAAAAAAAACCTGAATCTTCCCATATTATATTATAAACCTTGAACATTTAGACGTTTTAATAATTCCCTACCTATCTATAAGTACGATAGCAATAATCAACATAGCACGATATAATTTCGGCAACACTTTAATCCACTAAGACGACGTACCTATCCTGTGAAAATCTCAGATTATCGTCTTACAATTATATACACAAGGTAAACTGGCTCAGAGATAACCGTGTATAAAATCTTACACGCTTCTGGCACAAGCGATAAATATAAAGAGAATGTTCACTTCTCTATGAAATCATGAAATATTCAACATTTTTTGCATTTTCTTAGATACTAAAATTGAATCTAAATCTTGTACAATATAGAAGAAACGAGATGATGACATTCTCGGCATTTTAGTATTTTTGTGTATATTTGACGCTGGAGAAAGGCAACCCTAAGTTCGATGAATCATGACCAGAGCTCATTACTCCAATAAACATCAAAGCGCATCTCACACGATAAAAAGACGATATTGCTCATAGAACGCATTTATTTTCGAAACTTATAGCCTAAACCCTAAAACAATAGATAGTCACGCAAACTAAATACCTGTATAAATATTTTATATGTATTTAGTTACATACATTTAACGGTGCGAATGAATTAATGGGGCTCTGCATAACTTCATGTGCAGCCAGAGACCAAGTGAAAAGGCGGTTTTTGCTGTCATCGAAGAGTGCTTGTACACCCTACAACGAATTAGGTACCCTGTATACTTAGGTATAGTAGTGATTGCTTGTTTTGGCATACGAAGCATGAAAGTAAGATTAATGCTGTGGAGATGAGAAGTCTGGGAAGTATAGCTGGAGTGAAGATGATTGACAAAGTCAAGAGTAGTATAATAACAGAACGCTGTGGTGTGGTAGAGAATGTATTCACCAAGATAGAGAAAGGCATGCTTAGTTGGTTCTGGCACGTGAAGAGAATGGATGACAGAAGACTGACAAAACAATTTACAAAGCGACTGTAACTGAGCACGTCAGTAATGGTCGACTTAGTCGAACGTAAGTTCATCAAATTGAGTACTTCTTAAATAAAGGCCAGGTAAAAGGTACCCATAACCGAAAAATATGTATAAAATCCCTCGTGTAAGTAGAAGAGGCGAAAGAGGTACGTCAAATCGTAGCAAATGGAAGGACATAGTCTCTGCTTACCCACACGGGAGAAAATCGTGATGCTATGTATGTAAATCGAACCGATAGTTCTAATAAAAGTTTAAGCCCAGGGTTGTACCATTATTGTGCCTTTATTATGTAATTCAGAAAAGCCTTAAGTGGTATTCTTAGAGCCCTATGTATAAAAGTCTTTCAAACCAAAAGACTTAAAGTTATAACTAAAAATATATTTTTACATATTTGTTTTAGTTCTTAATTCTCTTTAACGGTTTCGTTTTAAATATTGTATTAATTAATAAATACGTAACTCCATAAATAGGGATTAACTCGTGTAAAGAGGTGACAGTGAAGCTTCTGAGTAGTTTGTGCGCTGTGGTAAGCTATGTTTAAGCGTCCGCTTACAAATATTACCCGACGAAATTACAGGTATTAAAGCGGAATCACAGGTATTACGGTGGGAAATATCTACGGCGTAACACTGCGATGACAAATAATTCAGCAAGATATTTGGCTATTACCGCAGATCTATTATTTAATGAATTTTTTTGTCTCTAGATAAAGAGTTAAAACGTAAATATTATGAACTAGCTTCGTGATCGCGGCTGCGCCCGCATTTCATATGTTTCATATGGAACCCTAATTACATTCCTTAATATTTTTCGATACTAAGATAAACTAAAACTATTTCTTTCAAACTCAAACACTTGCCAGTGAAACTGTGCGTTTAATCAGATTTTATTCGAAATTTCAAGAGTTGTAATATTTTTACGGGAAACCTAATTATTTTCGAAAAACAAATGTGCTCTGTGTTACGCGGAACGCTAACGAAGAAAGTCCCATCAAAATCGGTCTGGCAATTACGGAGATTACACGGAACAAACAGACAGACAGACAAAATTTAAAAAATGTATTTTTGTTATAGGTTTCGTTTATACATTTATATCTATTTAGTAAGAAAAAAATATTTTGACATTACAAACAGACACTTCAATTTTATTTATTAGTATAGATGTAGACATTAAAAAACATATCAATAATAATAGTGTTTATGCTAGTTTTAGCATATACTTTGTTGCTTTATGTGAAAAAAATAAAAGTAAATTATTGGATAAAAATAATTACCCGTATATTCTCTTGCGATATTTATATTAAATCATTTAAAATGTAAGAAATATAAAATGACTAGATTATATAATCTTCCAACCGACCAACTGCCAAGATCTATAAAAATCGATGACTCTACACTCGAAGTTGTTAACAGTTATGTACACCTGGGACAAACTATCCAGTTAGGTAGGTCCGACTTCCAGAAAGAGGTTAATTGTTGAATCCAACTCGGCTGAGCCGCGTTTGGGAAGCTGTGCAGAATATTCTCGTCGGAGATACCCCAGTATCTCAAGACAAAAGTCTTCGAACAGTGTGTGTTTCCAGTGATGACTTATGGTACTGAGACGTGGTCGCTTACAATGGGCCTAATCAGAAAGCTCAATTACCCAAAGGGCAATGGAGAGGGCTATGTTCGGAGTTTCTTTGCATGATCGAATCAGAAATGAGGACATCCGCAGAAGATTCAAAGTAACCGATATTGCTCGTAGAATCGATATCCGACGGGGCCAACAGGTTCTCGAATGGCTGCGACGCACTAGGAGACGCAGCGGAGGTAGGCCGGACAAGGTGGACCGGAGACCTGGTGAAGGGAGTCGGCTGGATGCGGGTGGCCCAAGACCGGTCGTCGTGGAATCTTTGGGGGAGATCTATGTCCAGCAGTGGACGTCTTTTGGTTAAATGGATATAAATATGACCGTGAAAAATACGTAAGGTATATTATTAAAGCAACACACAAAACCTTCCTATCTCCTAACCGCAGTTATGAAAAGGAAACCAAATATTATGATATAAAATAATCTAAGAACATAAACTATATAATATTTTATACAGAAATCTCAAAGAGCACACACATCAAGTCTACGCAGCGGGTATGTCAAACGTAATAAGCCCCTTTGAGAAGCGTTAGTCACGTAACAAATGAAGGAATACACGGAAATAAACGAATATTTTCATCCCTTTTCGCTCCGTGCTTCCTTTAGGTGAATTCGCTTTGCGGCAATCCGATTCTTTCCACATTTATAATTTCTTAATTAGCGTGTTACATAATCCCCGTTTGGGCCTGTACCTGCTGCTAACTCGATACAGTGAAACTTTCATGCACTATCGATTATGGCTTAGTTGGAAGTACGGCCGAATTTCGCATCAATGGACGCTTCCATTGTTGGTTGGACGGTTCAAATCCATCTACCCAACTCTAAAATCAGCTAGAACCTTCGGTGAAGGAAAACATCGTGAGAAGACCATGCCTTGGTGATGGGGCATTTTAAAATAATTTCCGCCTGGGTATCTACCACTCTCATGGCAGAGAACTTGTCGCCAAATACCAATAGGTGTGCTCCGGCAACATCGCTTGAGAATCTATATCTCTAGATTTAGTATGTTTACCATCCTGAACCACATCGTCACTTATCATCAGGTGAGATTGTGGTCGAAGCTTTGCGGCTCGAATGCAAAAAAAAAGTATTTAGATGCCAACAAAGCACTAATTCTCAAATTTGTGACGAGTGGACGAATAAAGTAAAGTATTTTATTATATCATATATTAAGTATAGATTTATCATAATAAATCGAAAATAATAATATACACTGACAAATTAATTCCTAGTATATTTTATTAAACAAAGAAAAAATCAGATCCCCATTTATACATCCTAAGGAAATATAAAAGGTGAGATTATGGCCAAAATACTGAGCCTACGCCGTGTAAAAAAAACAGGTATTTGACTGCATCCACGCGCAGGTGTATGGGTTCTGAAAAGGACCTTGGGATCAGTACTTTCTTTTAACTACTGTAGGTATGTCCTTAGACAAATTTTGCGGAAATCACGTCTCAGCTCAAGCTAGTCCGCACCACTTTTGTAACTTTGTGCTAGCTACCATTCTCCCGGCTGAGGGTCTTAAGCGATCGCCCCAAAGGATCGATAAATCCATCGAGCCTTCCGGTCAATAGCATTTAGTAAGTTCGGTAAGACACATATTCGTAGTGAAATAGAGATTGAATATATATATCAATTTAAATTATTAATTATATTTATTCTCACATTAATTATATGTCTATTGTATTATAGAATCTCCTATGTAACTTAGGAATAAAAAAAATCTTAAGCAATATACATATACAAAGATGTATTGATTGTGTTCTACATAATTCAATTTAGTAAGAAACTTTATTTATTTATTTATATGCCACACCAACAAAGTACAAACAAATGAAAATATAGAAGAAAACAACAAATCAAACATAACAATACTGTACCTAAATTAAAAGCGAGAAACTTGATAAAGATGAAAACAGTTTCGAATTTCGAATTATTGGTTATGTTAAATGATGGCGATGTTAAGTAACGATGTGGCTTAAGATAGAAATATAAAAGATTTAAAAGCCCTGAAACCTAGAAAGGGGACTAAAATCCAACCGTTTATAAACTGGTAATAAAAACTGGTCAATAGCCAGTCCGAAAAAAAACCGTTGAAATTACTCAACCTTGAATATTATTGTTTCATTATAAGGTACAAATTTATTTCACGGAAATTCAACTTTCATTGAAGAATTTTAAACCACAATCGGTGTTATTACAAAAAAGTTAAACTCCCGTTTAACACATGTTTAAAAAAAGTTCAATTACAAAAGACTGTTTTAGGGTCATTTAAAGATTATATTTTACACAATTTTCAATTTTAGACATTGTTGTTTAGTAAAATGTGTTTTTAACGCTAGTTTATTCTTGTTTTTGTAATAAGACCCAATATGTCTATCATAATTGTAGGAAAAACATGTTATTTCACGGTAATTTAACATTGTAAATTTATTGTTCCCATCTTAAACAATGTAGTAACAAATTTATTCTACATGTAAAATATATCATAGCAAAATTACAAAAATCCAACAAACAAAATAAAAATTCAAAACTGTATACATAATGGGTATCACAAGCGGTGACATTTACGGGCGTTACTGCTCGTCAGAGTTGGCAAGCACGCGGCATGCTTTGACTCCAGTCGCAGTAAACACGTATAGAAATAGTCGTGGGCTTCTGCCGTGAGAACTCACTTTACATGATGGTCTAAGCCATAAGCGGAGAGCGAGTTGATATCATAAAAATAATTTACTAAAAATAACTCACATGAGTTCAAATATTGATGCACTTCTAGATTATTATAGTATTTTGTGGTAATAATAAAATAACTTCTATAAATTAAGAATCAAGTTTTATTTTTTCTATCATATTTTACAGTGGTAATTTTAACCGTCTTTGATAAAGTAATCATGTTATATTTATTACATAAACAATACTAAATTTACCTGCAAACTCCGCTCGCATCTTAAGAATTTATTTAGAAATATTTATTGGCCTAGGATAAGTATTGTAAGAGAAGGTGTGATAGTTATGTTTTGTCGTCCTTTTAATTGACTATTTCTATAATATATTTAATGTGTTTAATATATAATGTAACGAAATGTATAAAATAAATATTGATCAAAGTTTTAGTATTATTAATATTTAGTCTAGTAATTAATTTAGTATTTCTCAGTTGCTTTTTAAAATCACTAAGTATTAATAATTATTAAGTAAAGCTAGATACTCGTTTACGCCAATTTTTATTTTCATAACAAAGAGGAATATTTTGTCTAAAAAATTAACATAGTACACCTTTTGTTATTCCAAAAGATCCATCGAGTTACATTAATCAATGAATCGGAGCAGATATGCGCTAAGTATATCTATGTATTACTCAAAAACAAACAATTAATCATTCTGGTTCGTGTTTATGATTGATTCAACATGGTCAGCTTTAGTGCTATATATGCTATGTATAATAAATTAATATAAAAAAAAAATCACAAACATTGAAATGTTTTCCAATCGCCTATCGCTTAAACCGAGCCTAAAGAAATGTAAAATTTTATTGACGTACGTTTTTGTTTATACTCCTTGCTTACATTAGCTTTACAACTGAGAAGCTACGGATATAATGCTTCGGAAGTTATGAGATTGTATTAAAATACACATGTAACATACACATTTATTTCTCGAACTAACTTACGTTGTTGACCTGAAGATATTTTGACGAATGCTTAGAGCACTTTCAGCTAGAAATGGTAATTAGTCCAAGAGCAGCATAACTGTAAAAACTTCGTTGTTACCGAAATGCAAAAAACAATCAAATTTTGCATTTTCTTAACAAATAAGTATACTTTTTACAATAATAAAACTAATTATACTTATTACAGAATATATTCTTCTTCCTCCTGAACCTGTTTCCGTCTAACATTAAGTATACGCCTTCATAAGGCAGAATATATAAGTAAAATAAATGATAACATCAGAATATTAAAGTAATAACGTTTTCGAGGAAAACGCAAAGTTACTGCGTCGGAAAAGAGCAAGTTACTTTGCGAACTCACACATAAGCATTATTTAAAAAGTACTTACTACTATTGAAAATCTATCGAATATTCTCCGCGAAGATTACGAACGCGCCGTCATGCCTGGTCGAGTCGCAACTTACTTATTGATTCGAGTAAGACGTTGCTAACTTTTCTTCTTAAAGTAATACATATTTATAAGAAATCTATAAAACTGATTTCGTAATGTTAGATGAATTGTATCTCATTAAAAGTAGAAAGAAATAAATACTAAATTAGAAAGTACATTGCATAAGTCATTGTTTTGGTTTATAGCTTTTTAGCTGTTTAGAGGCTCCCAATTTATAGATTCGTCGACAACGATTAACTCTTGTAATGTAGTAAGTAACACTTGATTTAGCAGCTAAGATCAGAAAAGGTTATGATCACAAATTAAATAAAAACAAATCCAATACTTATTATATTTGTAACGCATGAGAATACTAAAAAAAATAAACCCTTAAAATCTATATGTATATTATAACGAATACTCAAATGATAGTTACTTACAAGGAAATGGATTAAAACTCTGTTGGTAAATGCGCGAAGTTAAGGGAAACCAGAACATTTGAACCGAGTAAAGAAATATATGTCCGCAGTAAATAAGAGTTAGAAACAATGACGGGGTTAGCTCACATCGGTGAGTTTCTCCTGCATTTTTCAAGGTACAGTAGGGTAACATTGGCTTAGTAATGAAAATAGATTTTTATTGCGGTTTTTTAATAGATCGGGGGAAATATCTTTTCGCATATAGTATGTATAAACTTGTAATAAAATCACTTGAGCTTTACTATTTGTATCTGGCCGGTTTTGATGGCATTAAAAAGGTTTCATTTCAAGAAAATAAACGAATTAGTAAAATGTTGTTTCCAGCTATTTTTCATTTATTTTTCTTTCTGTCAAAATGAGTGAATCTAATGAGGAAATGCGATACAGTTTAAAATGTTATTACAAAAAATGTAAAAATGCAACCCAAGCCCGCGAAAAATATATGGACCTAATGCAGTGTCAGTAAGAGTAGTACATAGTCGGTTTAAACGTTTTCAATCCAGGAATTTTGATGTCAAAGATGCAGCACTACACTCTGGTCGCTCTAATACGGATAAAGTGAACGCCATTTTTGAAAAAGTGGAGCAAGATCAGCATGTCAGTAGTTAGAGCATGGTTAAAGAACTGGGAGTTGACCACAAATCAGTTTTAATCCATAAAAAAGTCATTCAAAAAACCTAATAAACAGTGTACTCATTTGAGATTATTTATTGAGACGTACTGAAACCAAACTGTTTATGAAGAGATCGAAAACTATGATGAAAAATGGATCACGTACGACAAGAACGTGCGAAAAAGGTCGTGTTCAAAGGTCAGTCAGGCTTCAAAGACTGGCAAAACCTGGGTGAGTTGATGATGTGTGTATGGTGTGATTGGAAGGGCATTGTTCATTATGAGCTTTTACCGTCGGTTAGAACCATTGATTCGGACCTCTAACAACAACAAATAATGAGATTAAAGAGAGATATTGAGAAAGACTGCCTCCTGTATCACCTTCGTCATGTTTATAAACCTGTCGCTAAGCACCAATAAGTGTGTTCCGGCAGCATCACTTGAAAGTTTCTAGGCTGAGGGTTTTTAAAACCCTGGACCACATTGAGACGCAAGATAATGTGAGATTTTGGTCAAAGCGCTATATACTGTACATACTAATATAATAAATGCGTAAGTAAATTTGTTTGTTTGGATGTTTGTTATACTATCACGCATTACTTATTCAGCTGACCACCAGGTATAAGAAACAGATCTTTCATCCAGGAATCATCATCTCATTCCGAAAATAGAAAAATAACTTTCAGACGGACCTTCAAGAATAATAATTCAGCTTACTGATACAAGATGTGTTTTTCTTTGTAATACTATACCATAAATATTATAAACAAGAAAGTGAGTTTGTTTGTTATACTTTCATGTCTTAATTTGTTTGCACTTAAGGACGGGCGTAAGAAATTAAACTTCTGTGTCGATAATCGCAAAGGAAGAAAATATATTCAGAAAACAATTCTTGCCGTCATCGGTTTCAAAATGGGTAATAGTTTCATAGTTAGCATCTCTAAAATTAGGTAAATTTATTAAAAAAAAACTGTTACAATTAAAAATCAACTTTAAGATAACCTACATTTAAAGAAGAACTAAATTGATCGTTCATAGGTTAATATTCTAAGTGCTCCTAGTGTTCACTGACAACCAAAACTTGAATGACAAAATCCACTTTAACGCGAGCGAACCTGCGTGTAAATGCTAGTACTTTAGATAACTTTGTTAACTTTAATATCATTGATATACGTCTCGCTTTTCTATCACAGATTATTATATTATTAAAAATGTGTTTGATAGCAAACCTTACTAATATTTAGTCTATTTCCATTACAGAGTTTTAAGAATAATATCGATTATAAATTAGAAAATTTATATCCCGATGATAATATTGTCACCTTGTTTCAAATAAATGTCTTGCAAATGCAGCTTATAGAACTCCGCTACGTGTCAGTGCATGTCCAGCAGACACTAAACTAAGTACTTACATATTTTATTAGACATTCATTTACAGTGCTAACCATAATTGATATTAAAAGCATTTGAAGCCACTTTAAACTGAATTTATAGTTTGTAAAAAGTGCATTAGTCAAAAGTAATACAAATCAATTACATAAAAACAGGGCATGATTATAAATCGTAAGATTCTTCCAGAATAAATTGAAATGAAATTTCCGATGCGCCGCTCGCTTTTGCGTTTGCATAAAATTCATCATGATAAAAAAAAATTAGTACTTAACCTGACGTAACTTTATGTTCAGAATAAAAAATACAATTTATCGATATTAACTTATCACATGATATTATATAGTTATCTAAATGACAGTCTTAATTTGATAAGTTTCGCAAAAGCAAATTAAGGTCACAAATTATTGCGATAACTTTTGGGGTTGTCATTCATTGTGGATGGATTATTATGGATTTTGATAAATTGCACTTCTATTGTACATAAATTATTATTGTATTGTAATTGTACATAAAAAGTAATTTTCACTCTTTTCTTTGTAATTGTCTTATGATAAGTAATTGCCTACATTGATTCATTAAGTACTCCATAGCGAAAAGTCGTATTTTATTATATAGACATAAAACAGAAAATACCTTTTTTTCCTTTTCATGTACATTTTCTAAAATATTTATTCATGACCTAAAAATTTGCCAAAGGGTTCTCGAATGGCTACTACGTATTGCAAGACGCAGTGTGAGTAGGTCCCTACAAGGTGGATCGACGACCTGTTGAAGGTCTCGGATTTCGCAAGGCGCAAAACCGGTCGTTGTGGAGACCTTTGAGGAAGATCTATGTCCAGCAGTGGATGTCTTTTAGTTGAAATGACGATGGACTTATTACACAACTATTATGAAATATTTGCAGTTATTGAAAATAATATTTTTACTCTCTATATACGAAAATTCTGATTTAATCCTACTTTATGCTTATTTATCAGAACATACTTCAAATTATGTAAATGCATGACTTAAGTAATTTCAGAACAAATACAGTTGCATATTCCTATTACATGTTTACACATTACCGTCTTTAGACGTAAGAGCTGATAAACATTCTATAAATAAATAGAAATACACCTACCTATCATAAATAAAGTTAATATTTAATTAATAAATCAAGATACCTTGTAAAACTTCCACTTCACACTTGAAGATGGAAAATAGTCAATATACTTTTAGTATTAGTGAAGATGGCATCAGAGGAGCAGCCTTTAAAGTCCAAAAAGGAAATAATTAAGAAGAAAACATGGAAACAAAAGGTTCAACATCTCAGAGAGAATATTACCGTTGAACCAGTTTTAGCTTGTTACGTAGTGCCAAATGTATTATCAAAACTTGCAACGCAAAATTTGAATTTAGACAAAGCTTGCAGAGTCAATAAGCAATATGGGGACACAGTTTGTGATGCCCTGATAGCTAGACAAGGAAATATGTATCTTAAAGAAGAACTGGCAGTGCAAGAGCTTATAGCTGGCATGGAGAGTTGGAAGAATGTTTTATTGACAGCAATACCAAGCTTCTTAATTCTATTTTTAGGTGCATGGAGTGATCGAACTGGAAAAAGAAAGATTTGTATCTTACTACCAATTTTTGGAGATTTTTTAATGTGTCTGAGTAATATTTTAAACGCTTATTTTTTTTACGAATTGCCAGTCGAAGTGACGATGTTTTTTGAAGCTTTCTTCCCAGCTATAACCGGCGGTTGGGTGTCTATTTACATGGGAGCATTTAGCTACATTAGTGATGTATCTACGGAAGAATCTAGAACGTTTCGAGTGGGTGTAGCTAATCTTTGCTTGACTGCAGGAACACCCATAGGCTCGGTCTTGAGTGGGATTTTATTGAAATATATAGGGTATTACGGAGTGTTCTCTTTGAGTTGTGTTTTTTGTATATTTTTAGTATTATTTACGGATTTTACGGGATCACCGATCCGGAACGCCCGATTCCTGAAAAGTCTGCACAGGTTTGTAATACATTTTGAACATTGACGTATTCTTATAACTTTTGTCATTTACAATTAGAATTAAGTATTAATTGATTGCCATTATTTTTTAATTCTGCTAACTTTCAAAGTTGTATGTAACTTAAAATGTAACATTTTATGCGACGATATTTTAAAGTAAAGTGTCCTTATGTAAAATAAACTCTGACGTATGTTTTGTTTATTTTCAAATACCAAAATAATTTTAATCTTCGAATATGATCGTCGTCATTTGATAATTTGATTGATTGGTGTCTTTAGTTACTAATTTGTTAAGTATTTATAGTTGATATTTCGTTTTTTCATATTCTTCATTATTACTATGTCATTTAAATAAAGGTGAATTCCTATATCAAATATAATTTTAGGTAAAAATCATTTATTATCTAATCTGCATCGGTATATCCAATCGAGAATTTTAGGTAGGTATTTATATAATAAAAAAATGTTTTAAAATGTTTACTTTTTTATTAAAACATAAAACTTTGTTTATAGTTTTAACCTTTGTTACTAATGTCAAGTTTTTCCGCTAAGGCCAATGGAACATAAATAAAGGGGGATTTATAATTTGCAGAACGAATCGTCTGGACTGCGTGGTTTCCTCAAATCCTTCTTCGACATTAAACACGTAAAGGACACTTTGACGGTTGCGTTCAAAAAAGGACCCAATAACAGGCGAACAAAGTCCATACTTGTACTAGTTTCGATTGCTTTTATATACGGCTCAGCTTACGGTACGTGCTTACTAGTAATCTGATATTTTATTTACGTAATAAACCTATTCTATACTTCTAAGGAAAATAATAATCGACAATCTTAGAAGTCTTTTAAATTTTTAATCTCAGATGTGTAGTGTGATTGAAGCATGTTTAATTTATTACCGATTATTTTATTTATCTATTTATATAAAATGATCAGGTTCAAGTTTAAGTCATATAAAATCTTTTAATTAAAAAAAAAATGTAATATATAAAAATGAATAGTCTTAAATTCTGGTGAAAATTCTTACACAATATTTTTGAAACCATAATATTGTAATAATTATCTCGTACTTTTTTAAACATTTAGAAAGTATATTAAATATAAATTGAATTTAATATATTTACAGGGGAATACACAGTTCGATATCTGTTCTGTCGCTACCGTTTTAACTGGGATGCGGTGAAATATAGTCTCTATGGAACATTCTCTATTTGCACACATTTATTCGGTACGTGAACTCAAATACTTCATATCTTATCGGTAAATTATGCTAGTAATTTAATACTTCCGTACATAAATCTAAATTGTATAATACATTTTATGAATAAGCACGGTGGACTTATGAACACATACCGTGACATGCGAGTGAAAACTAATGATCTTTGGTTTTATAATGGAGAATGCCTTTACGCATCCTCCCTGGCGTCTCTAATCCGGGAGTAAAGTCTCCGGGAATACCCATTAAAACCCACTTTACCTTCGCTTCGCCCTGACGGCATGCCTGAATCAGATCTCTCCCCACCTCCTCAGCCGCCTGCAAAGTGGTTCAGCTCCTCTCCTCCCTTAGTTTTTATGAAATCTAATGATCCTGGTTTTTCACCGCGTGTCTTGTAATCGCAATTGTTGTAGTTACACCGAATATAACTATTTAGTAATCCTGTGTATATAATCAATTTGTTCTATATCACTATATCAATAATAACATACGATCTCGATTACGATATATCGCGATAATATACCTACAGTGCAAGAACACTGCAAGATTATCAAGGTATTTGAAAGGAAATCTAAATAACAAAAAACTAAGAGGCAAATAGACACAGGCAAAATTTTGGCACAGTTTATCGAAGGTATCCAAAAAAATAAAAACAGAAAGTTGTCATTTATAAAAAAAAATTATTTCAGGTGCGTTTGTCTCGATCAGTTTGTTCAGTCGTCGATTGAAATGGAACGACGCAGTTCTTGGCTTCATATCAAACTTCAGTAAAATCATAGGGAGCCTCGCAACTGGTTTCGCAAGAAACACAACAGAAATGTACATCGGTGTGTTTTTTTTAAAGTATTTTATTTTTGCACATTTTTTACTTTTCTTTCAAGAATAGGCTTGTTATTCATATTTAATAATATGAAACTAACCCGAATTAGACCATTTAAAACTCAAGAATGGCGGGACCGATTTTTATGATCTTTAATTTGTTCACCTCGAATAGCTGAATAACTATTAAAATATCGTTTATTTTACGACTTGTATGGAACGGGTACGTTTTCTCGAAAACGGATTGACTGATTTTGATGTTATTTCTATCATTCCTCTGACTCGAGAAGTTTCGTCGCGCAATAACAAAACAACATTAATTGACTCTGTAACGGAAAGAAGTTCGCCGGGATAACTAGCATTCAATGACGTCCAGGTCATTTTCCGTATGCATTCTATTAGAAACAAAAAGAAATCGTTAGTTGTAGCAAAAATTAATATCAATAATTTTATTTGAACTAGATTTCTTCAGCTCCAAAATTATTTTTTTGTTGATGACACTTATAAAACTCAGCAATTAATTACTATTAAAAAAGAATAAAGGTTAATAAACAGATAATTAATATATTTTAAACTGTTTTAATCCATTTTCAGCTACAGCCATTGAGACATTCAATGCCACGTCTTTCACAGCACTACGGTCGATATCATCAAAGCTTGTAGCTAGCGACGAGCTAGGTAATGGTTCTGTAATGAACCTTTATTTTTGTTATTCTACATATTTACTTATTCTCATTTAGGTTTTACGTAAGAATTTAATATATTTCATATTTTACATGCGTACATTGTCCACATCTATACTTGCTTACATCAAATGGATAGTTAGAATAAATCACATGGAAAGCTCATTTCGAACTAACGTCCATATTCCCTTGTCTTACCCTTGCTCTTGCTGTGTCCCATATTACCCTATTAAAGCTCCAGATGCCCAGCAGCATCAAGGCAGGTTAAAAAATAGTTTACTGCATTACCAATTAATCTCTTTACCAGATCAATACTTTAAGAAGTAAAGCCAATATCTGTACTAACATATAAAATGAAGTGTTTTTTTTGTAATGTCAATGTTTTTTTTTTTACTAAATAGATATGTATATACGATGCCTATACCAAAAAACATTTTTTTTTTAAATTTCTGTCTGTTTGTACAGGTTACCAACGCCGGAACGGCTGGACCGATTTTGACCAGGATTTAATTGGTAGATAGCTGAAGTTACTCTGCGTAATTTAGGATCTTTTTGATTTTCGAAAATAATCAAGGTTCCGCTTAAAAAAAATTAAAGCAAAAAAATATATATAAAAATTTGATTCTATGCACAGTTTTATGGGCAAGTCTTTGACTTTATGAGAAATATTTGTGGAAAACAATTAGGGTTATGTTTAAAAAAAAAATGTAATGCAGTGAAGAATATATGAAACGCGAGTGCAGCCGCGGAGACACACCTAGTCAATGAATAAGAAAGAAAGGCTTTATGGGAAAATACTGAATAACGACTTGTACTGTACTTGACTGTACTATTGTAGTTAAAATTTCCATTTTAGCAAATATACATTTAAACCATATTTTT
Organism: Samia ricini; assembly: GCA_014132275.2. NCBI lineage: Eukaryota > Metazoa > Arthropoda > Insecta > Lepidoptera > Saturniidae > Samia > Samia ricini. The sequence continues at coordinate 3,411,280 of AP028170.1, forward strand.
TCAGTTTAATTAATCATATTTTTTTTAAGGAAAAATGACATCTGTATTTAACCTAATGGAAGTTTTGACATCTATGGTGTTCGGGCCCATTTATTCCTGGATATACATGTTTACAATTCAGTACGACGCTGGGATTATTTACTATGTGACGACAGGTCTTACAATCCCAACCTTAATTATTTTCGGGTATGTACTTTTAATAAATTCATTATTTGATTTTCTTTATTTATTTATTTAATTCAATCACCAACAAGATATACAATGTGTTTAGCTTATTAAAAGTTAAATTATTATTACAATATATCTTAATGTAACCTTAATTATAGGTGAGTACGACATTATTTATTTGAGCAAAAGTTTTTTATGCGACAATGAACTTTAGTTTTTTTGTTTGTAGATCTAATCTGGTCTAATCTAATCTAATATGTTATAAAAATATAAAATAAAAAAAAAAAAACAAACCAAAATTAAACTAAAACTAAAATATAAAAAGAAATACAACGAACAAAGAGCAAAAACTAAACTAATATAAAAGTTATTAATTATTCAATTTTTAATTGTAACATCGAAGATAATCATATCAAAGACGAATTAGAAGGAGATTTATTTTTTTCTTTTAATCCCTAATTTAGTATTTATTTAATTTGTTTACAGTTACATTTATATTCACGCAAACTATTTTGGAATATATCAAGATTCGTGGTTTTGAATATTCTGTTGTATGTCGACAGTATTCTATTCATAGGAGAATAAAGTCCTAAATTCTTCCTATTCCTTCCTATTCCTTCCTAAATTCCTTCCTAAAAAAAGCATCTTTGATACAAATCACATGCATGAAGTTTAATTAGTAATTTGACAAACACCTCCGAAATGAAAACGTTGCGTGCTTGTATTGTACATACCTTAATAATTATCATAATATAGTAACATGAAAATACTGTTATAAAAAATAACATTTAAAACTTTTTTTATATAATTCTGCTATGAGAGAAAAAAAATCAATTTAAATGTCACTGTCCACCACCACCTCTGTTTTTGTCTAAAATATTATAATTTCAGACAAAAAAAACATCCTAATTTTTCGAGATATATACATATGTACTTCCGTTATCATTTGTAAGATTTTATCGGCCAGCGACCCGCAATTGTGTTATTAAACGATTCTAGTTGTACTAAAATTTTTACAGGTGGTTCTTCATCCAGCACAGAGTAAGTTCACGGCAGCCAAATATGATCAATTCAGATAATAATCAAATAATATTAATTGACGGAAACAAAGAATTCACTGTAACAGTCGAATGTGAAATGAACACTCGGAAAGAAGACTCACTGATTAGTAGCATTGATTTAACAGATGAAAATATTTGTATAAAATAAAACTGGAATATTGACTGAATAAAACTTACCTTACATTTATAACAAGCAATTGTTTCATTTATTTCATGACTGATTAGTGAACTGCGAAAGATTTTATACTATGAATTTATGTATGCTCACCGTTAGGGTCCCTCTTAATTATGGGGGGGCAGTTTTTTTCTGCCTCCCCGGCTGACCGACCTTCCTTGGTTATGCCTCCTACGAGAGGCGGGCGAAGAGGTGGGGTTGAGTAGTGTGTACACTCCCCCATCCCCGCTGGGCCATTGCACGACGAGGCCCGGTGGGTTCGCTGCAGGGGGCGACGCGGTGCTTGCGAAAGCCACCCCGTGTCGCCCCCATCCCAAATGCAGCGGACGGCCCCGGGGGGTTTTAGTGGGTATTTCCGGGCGACTCTCACCCGGGTGAGTCCCACACTGGCACGGAGCTCGTCACTCCGTGCCCCCTTATCTATTGTATTGGGGGACTTCGATCCCCTAAATACAATAGATAAGGGTAGTGCGTAAATGCATTTCGCCCCGTCAAAAAAAAAAAAAAAGGGTCCCTCTTAAACAAAACAAAAAGTACAACAAGGGTATGCTTCGTTCACGTGTCTGACGTAATCGTGTAACTCGACGTCGACGACAGATAGTTTTAATATATTTAAAAATCGTAATAAGTAAACATAGAAAGTGCCTCCGAATCGTCAGTAAGTGTTTTATTTTAACGCTTCCTAAAAACATGAGTATATTCGCATTAATTTTTATACAGTTATCTAAATATTATTGTGTTGACTCTCGTTCTTTATGGCTGTTGTCAAGTCTTTTTCCTTTTTTTAATTTATCTCATAATGATATCACTTTTAATTAAATCATTATTACCGACTATTGTACCTGATTTATCGAAACTCAAAAATTCTAGTATTACAGCCTACCCAAAGTCAAATTATCCTGAGGTTTTAGGTATACTCTCAAAAGTGTTGGGAGGAGCCGCTCTGTAAACCAGTACAGAGTGATTTTTGTAATACGTCAACTAGTGTTGCAGAGCGAGAGAGAGATATAGCCCGGCTGGATTTATTTTACTAATACATTTATTCTTAAAGGTACGATATTTCGTAAGGATTCCTTGTTTTTTTTTTTATTTCTTACGATTATGTGAGAGTTTTCAACAAAAAATTCGGATAAGTTACAAAAATTACATATTAAAATTTATAGAATAAAAGAAATAGGCGAGAGTGACTGGCTCCTATGTAGAGCTTGGTATGTTGTAATGATGTAATGTTACAACTAACAGATGTCGCTAGGAGACTGTGATTTTCTTGACTGAATGTATTTATTTATTGATCTTTGGTGTCGTGATCGAATATGGGAGGTATAACGGAAAAAACGTGAAAGGTTTGGCGTTGCTCTAGTGTCTCAGAATAATATTTCTTCTTCGACATATTAAGTAGATTTAAGTACACATCATATTACTTTTATTTCAATACAGTTTTAGGAAACACCCTTGTTTGTGCTAGGATATACAGTATCGAAATATAACAATTGATAAAATCCAAGTCTCAAGTCGTTGCCACACCTCGACGAACCCGGATCATTACAATGTTCTGCCTGCAAGTGACATATGAACCCAATTTTTGCCCAGAATGTACGAGCGCAGTGAAAACACGTTAGGGTGCCCTTTACTAAGCTCGTCACTCCGTGCCCCTTATCTATTGTATTGGGGGACTTTGATCCCCTAAGTACAATAGATAATGGTAGTGCGTAAATGCATTTCCCCCCGTCAAAAAAAAAAAAAAAAAAGGGCGCCCTTTACTAAATTGCATTAGATATTTGAATATAGCTTATTTTTCAAATGTTCCCGCTTGGAATCTAAATCATACCTCCATTGCTTCTCAAACGGGTTCTCTATTTCTACAATAAGTTAACTCCACCGATCGCGTTGTTCTGCAAAAACTCGAAGAAAGAATGCTCAACGTTACCTATTTCTGCTAAATTTGGATAAAACAACATTGTTGGTTCTATATAAAAATAATTTATCAAAAGATATTATTATTTTTTTGTTAAACGAAAATAACTAACTCTGTTGATGAAAATATTATATATCTAAAAGGATACAATATTAAACTTCCATTAAAAAATAACATTATATTTTGCTTTAAAACTTGATTTAAATGCGTCGATATTATAAATTGATACGATAAATATAAAGTCATATGAGCTTGTTCTTTACAAATTCACAATTTCATTGTAAGCTTCAGTTAAATCTGTTATGTTGAATATTATTATAATCTGTAATGTAAATGTTAATTACACAGGTGCCGAAAAAACAAACATTATTATATTTGAGTAAAGAATAATAATTAATATGGTTACATAGTTAGGTACCAGTTTTTGTCCGGTTGATACCCTTCCTTATATTACGTTGTACAATATTTAACTCTCAAAATAATCGTTGAAAAATAATTACTACATTTTCCACTTTCATTGTAATGATATTAGAGGAAGAACCGTTGGAATCGAACAAAGAAATAATAAAGAGGAAAAAATGGAAAAATAAATTCCGTGGTGTAAAAGAAAATATTACAGTAGAACCAGTATTTGCCTGTTATGTGTTATCGAATATATTATCAAAACTTGCAACGCAGAATTTAAATTTAGATAAGGCATGTCGAGTCAGCAAGCTGTATGGAGACACAATTTGTAATGCTCTTTTAAGTAGACAAGGAAACTTATATGTTAAAGAAGAACTAGCTGTACAACAACTTATAGCTGGAATAGAGAGCTGGAAAAGTGTGATACTTACAGTAATACCAAGCATTTTAATTCTATTCTTGGGCGCTTGGAGCGACCGAACTGGAAAAAGAAAGATTTGTATTTTAACACCAATCGTTGGAGAATTATTAGCATGCCTAAGCAATATTTTAAATGCTTATTTCTTCTATGAAATTCCCGTCGAAGTAACTATGTTCTTTGAAGTTTTTTTTCCAGCTATAACAGGTGCATGGATATCAATTTTCATGGGAGCATTTAGTTATGTTAGTGATATATCTACAGAAGAATCTAGGACATTCAGAATAGGTGTAGTGAATCTTTGTTTGACTGCGGTAACACCGATAGGGTTTGCTTTAAGTTGTATATTATTGAAACATGTCGGATATTATGGCGTGTTCTCTTTGAGTTGTATTTTGTACGGTTTTAGTATACTATATGGATTGTTTTACCTCAGTGACCCAAAACGACCGCTTTCTGATAAGAGAGATAATGTTAAGTGATTATTCTATTCTATTTAATTTAATTCATAAACTGAAATTTGGTTTTCTATTCCTAAAAATGCGATAGCAACTTAAAAAATTTAGAATTTATATTTACAGGATACATCATTCAGTATGCGAGGGTCCCTGAAGTCTTTCTTCAACTTAAATAATGTAAAAGATACTGTTACGATTGTATTCAAGAAAGGACCCAATCAGCGACAAACAAAATCCATACTTATATTAGTTTTAATCGCTTTTACACATGGGACATTTAACGGTATGTTATCGGTATGAATCCAATAAACACTGGATTCATAATTTTTTAGCTAATAAACATTTTCTAGATTGTGTAACCATTAGCTTAGCTCCCACAAAAGCTATTTATGATATAATAAGCCTATAATTAGAGTACTTCATTATTTTAAATTATATTAAAATTTAATGGTCATGTAAATCGGTGTATATACTCTGATGATATCCCAAATAATAAATAAATTTCTTAAGCATTACTAATATAACTATCTATCTATTCAACCGAAAGACGTCCACTGCTGGACATAGGTCTCCCTTAAAGATCTCCACGAAGACCGGTCTTGCGCCACCCGCATCCAGCGGATTCCCGCGACCTTCAGCAGGTCGTTGTTCCACCTTGTGGGGGGCCTACCCACGCTACACCTTCCGGTTCATGGTAGCCATTCAGGAACCCGTTGGCCCCATCGGGCGTCGGTTCTGCGAGCAATGTGCCCAGCCCTCTGCCACTTAAGTTTAGCAATTCTTCGCAGTGTCGGTTACTTTGGTTCTTCTGCGGATCTCCTCATTCCTGATTCGATAACGTAATAAAATATATCACATTCAAATACACTCGTAAAGAACCAACAAATAAAATCACAAGCTGAATGAATGAAAACGTCAGCATATTTATATGATTTTATCTCTCTACATCTATCAATGCCATGTGTGGTCCGGACTGTCGTTATGATTATCCGCATTTTTCAATGACCACTTAAATGGCATTGCTTTTCTCAAATTCTTTTTATTTACTTCCAAGTGGTGTACATCAATCTTCAGGAAATGTGAGAATAAAATACTTAAAAAATATTTGATATGAAATTTAATTTTTCTGACACAATAAATATATGGAAATTACGCGACGTATGAAAAATTACCTCATAATAGATTTGGAATGAATGTATTTACAGGAGAGGTCAACGTTCGTTATTTATTCTGCCGGTATCGTTTCAACTGGGATGCGGTGAAATATAGCCTCTTTGGCACATTTCTCTTTATTACACACATTTTCGGTATGTTTGAATTATATCTTATCACTAAAATCTCTTGTAACATGCACGCGGTCGACGGACTTTTTTACATATATGTATTAGTTTTACTTTGCGCATACATATTTATAAATGTAAAAGTCGGGTTTTTCCAGTTATTACTAACAAACAGTGGTTTAATTATTTCCACACTGAAATGAGACTGATTAAATCGTTGAAACATCATATTCTAAGTTTACACAATGTTAGGTAATTGAATTGACACAGGCAGTATATGAAAGATACATGAATATATTGCAGTTATCAGGTCATTACTTACATGCAGTGAACAAGAAAAATTTCACCTATCCCTTCAACCGAAAGACGTGCACTGTTGGACATAGTTCTCCTTCAAAAGGAAGGATTGCGATAATCGCCACGCTTGGCAGGCGAGTTGCCGATCGTAGAAGGTGTTTGCGGTGCTCAGAGGATGCGGCCCATCACCTTAATCACCTTTTAGGACACTCACGGGAAGATATGGAGTGATACTGTTCTTAACCGACACCACACGGCAGTGGGAACAGGAAAACTTATCATCATCATCATCATCTCCCTACCCTTTTCCCATTTTTATTTGGGGTCGGCGCAACATGTATTCCTCTTCCATTCCTCTTTGTTTGTTGTCATCTCCGCATTCACTCCTTTCCTAAGCATATCATCTGTCACACAGTCCATCCATCTTTTCTTTGGTCTTCCCCTTCCCATGTAACCGTCCACATTCATATCCAATACCTTTCTTACAACATCCTCTTTCTCCCTGCGCATCACATGTCCATACCAGGATAAACGACCGCTTAAACTAACAGGAAAACTTATATTTCCTAAAATATAGTTAGTCAATCTATTGTACCTGATGTTCATTGATATATATATATAATATATAAATAATCTATTAGTTAGTTGCTAAGTTCTAAAAATCGTCTGTCTCTACCAATTATATAGTTCTCTCTCTTTCTCTCCATCGTCAAACGTTCTATGATTTTATTTAACATATTTTCAGGTGGCATCGTCTCGATCAGCTTGTTCAGCCGTCGATTAAAATGGGACGACTCGGTTCTTGGTTTAATATCGAATTTCAGTAAGATTCTAAGTAGTCTTGCTATTAGCTTTGCAAGTAACACTTTAGAAATGTACATCGGTATGTTTATGTGTATGATTTTTATTTCACTGTGTCCTAATAACATTATTTTGTATCTTCATTCATGAAATTTGCATGCTTTTTTTTTAAATGACTTCTATTTATCTGATGATAAATAAAGTGCAGTCCAAAAAAAGGTACTATAAACTATCGAAACGTCTCATAGTGGTTTTCAAACGGTTTTCATTCCAGGTAGGATAGTAGTCGCATTCCAAACGGGCACGAAAGCGAATGAATTGGCCGTGCAAATCTTATGGACTTACTATAGATTCATCATCATCATCATCTCCCTACCCTTTTCCCATTTTTATTTGGGGTCGGCGCAACATGTCTTCCTCTTCCATTCCTCTCTATTTGTTGTCATCTCCGCATTCACTCCTTTTCTAAACATATCATCTTTCACACAGTCCATCCATCTTTTCTTTGGTCTTCCCCTTCCCATGTAACCGTCCACATTCATATCCAATACCTTTCTTACAACATTCTCTTTCTCCCTGCGCATCACATGTCCATACCAGGATAAACGACCGCCTCTTAACTTGTCTGTTATTGGCGCCACTTTCAAACTTCCTCTAATATATTCATTCCTAATCCTGTCCATTCTTGTTACCCCACACATCCATCTCAACATTCGCATCTCAGCTGCATGTAATCTTCTTTCGTCCGTCACCTTTATGGGGTAACATTCTGATCACATTATTTTACACTTATTATCTAGAAATCAAGATCCCAAATTACCTCAAATCAAATCAAAAAAATCTTTATTCAATTTAGGCCCTAAGAAGGCGCTTATGAACGTCTAAAACACTAGCACCGGTTCGGAAAACAACCCATTTGAGAAGAGTCGGCAAGAAACTCAATCTGGTACTTTTTTTTTTATAAATATAATATAATACATATCATTTTTTTTTTCATACAAAAACTATACAAATCATTGTCTTAACTAATGTTAGCGGAACCTATAGGTAATAAATAAATTGATTAATATTATAGCAATAAACGAATAAAAAAACCATCGGTAATTTTTTTCAGCTATTACAATCGATACTTTCAACGCTCCATCTTACACGGCGTTGAGATCAATTTCGTCAAAACTCGTATCGAATAATGAACTAGGTAACGTAGTTTTAAGTTTACTTATACCACTATTTTTGAAGTTATACTTCTTTAGGCGCATTATGAAAAAATTATGAGAGTGAAATTTTAAGATGCGCGCGCATCTGTGACACAAAATTAACAGTATGAAGTTGTCTGCTTAACCGCTCTTTAAGTCTCGAAAAAAAGCTACGAACAAACTAGAAATTGAACCTCGATATTAGTCGCGCATGTTGGTACGCTCGTCACCTCTGATCACTGTTTTCACTTTTTTTTTATTTTTTTTTTTATTTGAATTTCTTATTTTTATTGCTTAAGTAAAATTAGTACATATTAAAACTAAATTTTGTTATTCGTTACTGATATTATCATTAAATGTTAACTATAAATGAAACAATGATTCAGTCAATGAATAGTAAATTATTAAGTTAAAAATTACATACCAAATTGAATGACACTCATATGATCTTTTTGCTGCGTATAGGAAACGACACACCCAAATTGCTTCCCTGACCAGATCCCATATATATATATGTATATAATTGCATCAAGCATACGTAACCTTCAAAATGACGTATTTATTATAGGAAAAATGACATCTGTCTTCAATTTAATGGAAGTCCTGGCAGCTACGGTGTTCACGCCTCTGTACTTTTGGATTTATAGAATGACAGTTCATATCGACGCCGGAATAATATACTACGCAACAACCGCTCTTACAGTTCCAAATTTATTGATTTTCTGGTATGAAAATTAAAAAAAAATCTCTTAACGATTAGAGTAGCCGCAAATTATTTCGTGTAATCGTATTAAGAGTCTGTCATTCATGTTACTAGCGAGGCATTTAATTAATACAGTTTTGATATGACAAGTCAGTTATGCAGTATAATTTTTTTTTAATTACCCTTTTTACCAAACTATAAGAAAATTGTTATTATTTTGTTTTGCTATGTCTGTCAATTAAATATTCAAGAAACCAGTGATTTCAATTTTTAAAATTTTAAACATTTTCGCCCTACATATATTATTTCATATATTTATTTAATATCACGAAACAGAATCTTCTTGTTTCACCGATATTACTCGATTGTTTTAATGTTTATTTAGTTATTTTAATTGTCCGTTATTCTTACAGGTGGTTTTTTATCCAACACAGAAAAAAATTGCATGAACAGAAAAATACCAATATGGAGGATAATCAAGATATATTTATAGATAAAAAGACAGAAACTAACGTAACAGTTGTATATGAACGGGACAGGCTTCAAGTAGATGCACTACTTAATAGAACTGACTAAATACTTCTTTTATTTTATTCAGGTAACGGCCAAGCCGTGGTTCGCACTATTTTGCTAACACTTGTGTTAGTTACCTTTTGTGACTGAGTGCCTTCAGCACTCACCCCCAAAGTACGGTGATGCTGTAAAGGCACTTCCGATCAATAGCGTTAGCTAAGTAAAAAAAATACTTCTTTTAATTCTTTGTTTAAATTATAATATAAAATTTAAAAATCTTTTGATCAGTATTTTTATTTCTATAGTATTAGAGAATGACTTATGTCTGCACAGTAATATCAATAAATATACATGATTAGTAAATATAGTTCAGTATGGTGCTGGCTAATAATAGTACTACCCCTTATCGTTCGCGTGGGTGTCTATGTAAATGGCGACTAAGGGATAAACCAGAGGATGGACAGCAGCATTCTCTGAGCACCACAAACACCTACTGCGATCGCCAACCCGCATGTCAAGCGTGGTTATTATGGCAATCGCTATATTGATGGACACCTATGTCCAGCAGTGGACGTCTTATGGTTGCATGTATGGATGCGTGGAGTATATATTAAAGGTAAAATGATAAAAATAAAAGTTGAGTTAAGAATAGTCTTCCTCAAAACTTGATGTAAGTTGCCTGGAAGGGATATTAAATAGATATATTATAAAATTCTTTTTTAAGAAACTTCTCAAATAACTACATGAATAAGAATAGTTTTTGTTTTAATTTCAAAAACTTTTGAATAAGATTTTACAGTGGGGCTACTACAGTATAGCTACTAAAGCCTATAGTCAATCTTTATAAACTCGAAAAAGAATCGTACTCCCAAATGAAGTTCCAACTTCAAAGTATTAATTTTTAATAGAAGTTTTTGTTTAATTGTCAATAAATTTAATTCAGAATCATGATAAATATATTCCATATTAATCGGATAGTTAACATCAGTATATAAATTTGGTATCTAATAGTTTGTTTTGTTTTGTTGTTAATGCTCATTATTTTATTATAAAACGAAAACTATCATTTGAACGAGTGTAATTTTATTATCTCACATGAAACATCAATACTTATAACTTTAAATGATTGTGCTGCGAAAACATTACATTTATCCGATTAAATAAATCGATTCTTTGTTATAAATAAATTATGTATGTAGAGTACTGCGTAAGAGATAATAAAGGACAAGCTTACTGTCCGATGCAATCCGTATATTACTGCTTGCTAATATCTAACATACCTTTATGTCTATATAATGCCATTACATATGTATTACAAAACGTAATATGTGTAAATATAATTTGAATAAACATGGGAACATATTATTATAACATATTTAAACAGCTGATAATATGTTGGGTCTTTCTAATAAAATTAAAATTGAACAAAAGAACAAATTCTACACTTAATTTATAACATAACATAAGCTCACGCCTATTATCCCGGAAGGGTTAGGCAGAGGTGAAATAGCGAACTAAACCACCCAAATTTTTCTAGCTTGTTCCGCCCCAGATGTGACAGAAGACGAGCCTGTCACCATATCGGGCACAAATTCCAGACTACGAGATGATACTTAGTAGAAAAACCCAATATGACTTGACCCGACCCGGGGATCGAACCCGACACCTCAGAACAACAGTCACGCCGTAATACAACTGCGCCACCGAGACAGCTTAATTTATTAGTCACCTTAATTCTCCGTGACAATGGTACTAGAAGGATAGCCTTTAAACTCTATATATCCATCTATCTATTCAACTGAAAGACGACCACCGCTGGACATAGGTCTCCCCCAAAGATCTCCACGACGACCGTTCTTACGCCACCCGCATCTTGTGTCATGAATGACATACTTTAAACTCTAATAATGAAAGAAACATTAAAACAAAGGATGTATCGTACAAAAAGTAATATTACAATAGAAATAATTAAAGCGTGATAATATGTTATGGCAAATGCATTAACATGGCTCGCAATGCAAAATCAATTTAGACAAAGCTTGTCGAGTTCAAATCCATTATGGGAAAAAGGTTTGCAATGTAGATAGACATGTAACTTTGTATATTAAAGAAGAAATGGTAGTACAAGAAATTATTGTTGCTACGGAGAGCTGGAAGGATATTATATTAATGGCTATTCCAAGCTTCTTAGTTTTATTTATAGGCGCTTGGAATGATCGTCGTGGATAAAGAAAAAAATGCTTATAATAGTACCGATTGTGAACTGTTAGTGTGCATAAGCAATATTTTAAACACTTCTTCTATGAATTACCCACTGAATTGATTGATATCATGTGTTACAATAAAGGCCCAAAACACATTACCGATTTAGCGGACAATAAGTTTAGGCTTGCCCAACGTCAAGCAAGTTTTAATTTGCAAAGGTTATTGTAGGGTTATAAAAAGTTCTATTTGAAATATATTAAACCATTATTTATTTTCTTACATCTCATAAAATTTTTTAGCTTTCCTGTGACTGGATGGCGCTATTGGGTTATAACAGAATCCACTAAACGTGTAGCATCACCTGACATGACAGTAGTCCTCACGACCCGACCTTATTATTATTATTATATTTTAATGATCGCAGTAATTCTCGATGGCAATAACAGCAACACGCATAAAAAAATTATAACAGATGAGGTAATATTCAGATGAATTGAAGAAGTGTAACTAAAGAAGGACCTTATTAACAATTTCGCAGAAGTTCAAGCTTCCAAGAATAATCTTCAAGAACATGTTCCAGATCCCCTTCAAGTAGAGTTCCAAGACTTGCTTATATCCTTATGAAGAAGCTCTTACACCAATTACGAACACAATAGCAACTCAAGCATCTTATTACACACACACAAGGTTCATTAAGATATTTCTTTCTGTTATATGCTTACTTCCTTAAAAGGTTTAGCTAGTATCATTTTTTTTATTATCTACAATTAAATAATAACAGTCTCTTGTATCTCTTCAGATAAAAAAATTGTTAATGTTCCTAGATACATTTTCTTTCACTATGAGACTGTAGCGACATAGGTTTTGCCTTGTCAGCGCAGTCCGCTCGGTACGCCACCTCGTAATGTTTTACGCGATATTTTGTGTATGTACTATTTTGTAAAATTATATAAATTCGGGGATTTAGTTCTGCGGATTAAATAACTAGGCATCAATACCTCAGATCACCATACATCTACTTCCAGCACCCCCTGCTGCAAGACTTATAATATTTCTTTACTGAGAAGGTATTTTATTTTCTATAACATGAAATAATTTGTTCGTGTCGAACGAATAATAATAGACTATAAAATTCATACAAGTGGGTTTTTATTCAACAAATTCGTGATAACAAAAAGTTCCTAATATGGTGACTACTAAGACATTAATCTATACTAATAAATAACATTGAAGTATCTGTTTGTAATGTCAATTTTTTTAACTAAATAAATATGAATGCGCGAGACCTATAACAAAAATACAATTATTCAAAAAAATTGCCTGTCTGTCTGTGTTTGTTGCGGGTAATCTCCGGAACGGCGGGACGGATTTTGACTGGACTTCTTTTGTTAGTTAGCTGAAGTTACTCCGAGCAACTCAGGGTACTTTTAATTAACGAAAATAAATAGGATTCCAATTAAAAAAATTAAAACTCATAAGAAATTGAATAAAATCCTGTTCAGTATACAGTTTTACAGGCAAGTGCTTGAATTTATGAGAAATATTTTTACTTTATCTTAGTACTAAAAAAGTATTAGGGTTCCGTCAAATAATCAAAACGCAGTGAAGAATATATGAAACGCGGGCGCAGCCGAGGGCACACAGCTAGTACAAACATAAATATAAGATTACGTATCACTAAATCATAACCGTTTACACGTAGTTAGAGATTGTCTTTAAAAATATTGCACAAGTGGAGTATCAAAGAACAAATAAGAAACGAATTGAAAACGATGTTTATACACGTTATCTAGACATCATAGTCGATGTAGTAGCTAACTAAACAGTTTATACAAATATTCATTAGCTCATACGACAATTGATAACTTTACTAAATACAGGTTGATTTATTAAATACAACTTTAGAATTGTCTATTAATATGTCGATTATTACGCATAAAAATGTGACAATAGGAAAACAATTGAAAGCTGACGTAAACACCAGGTTAGTGCTCAAGGGGTTAAAAATATCACGAGCAATGTGAATGTTACTTTTTAAAAATAATCAACAAGCAAAGAAATCACAAAACAATATGATTTTAAAATGTAATTAAAAAAAATGAAAGTTGTACACATAGTAAAGATTTGTTCTCTATCTACTACCTACCTACTTGTGACTGACACATTTCAATAATTTACTAATAGTGTATTATAAACAAACAAATCAGTAACGGTTTTGAATTGAATTTGTCCAATTAAAAAAAAATACGCGGTATCAAATAAATCTATTTAAAAGTACCAGGAAATTATTTTGAAAACACTTATTATATTAGTTTGTTAATAATAACGCTTTTATAAAATATCGTAAAGATTTTAAACACCATTTATAAAAATTTAAGTCATGCTTACATATTCTAATATTTTGAATCAGGCCGTATACATCAAAGAGACCTGTTTGTTTATGAGGCAAATGAGTAGTTTACTGGAACATGTCAGTATAGTTTACGCATTCGTCAATTGCGTACAATGTCTCATTCGCAAGAGAGAAAACATGATCCCGAAGAACAGCCGCTCAAGGAAGCAATTGTTAAGAAAGGCGAATTTGAAAATAAAGGTTTCTTCGAAAAACTATGCTACATAAAACAGAATATAACCGTCGAACCAATATTAGCCGGACTTATAATACCGTCTATGCTTGCAAGATTAGCTATACAGAATTTGAATTTAGATAAAACATGTCGCGTCAAGTTAAATTTCGGCGATGACATTTGTGACTCTCTGATCGACCGTAGAGGTAACTTGACTTATAACGAAGGGGAAATTCAAAAAATCATATCCGCCATAGAATCGTGGAAGAGCATCATACAAACTGCTATACCCACACTTTTAGTCATATTTATGGGAGCTTGGAGCGATCGAACGGGTAATAGAAAACTATGTATATTGCTTCCAATTTTTGGAGAATTTATGGTTTGCATCAGTAACCTGTTAAGTACATACTTTTTTAAAGAGATCACTGTTGAAATAACTATGTTCTTGGAAGCTTTCTTACCCGCTATTACTGGTGGATGGGTCATGGTTTATCTAGGAGTATTTAGTTATATCAGTGACATCACAGATGAAGAATCACGGACCTTTAGAGTTGGCTTGGTTAACTTATGCATGACTGCTGGCATTCCCTTCGGTACCGCTTTAAGTGGAATTTTACTAAAACTATGGGGTTATTACGGTATATTTACTCTATCAGGTGTGATATATCTAATAACGTTTTTATATGGACTTTTCTATTTGGAAAATAATACAAAAGTAAACAAAGGGAACAGTGAAAAAGTAAGAATTTTTCACATATTAACGAATGCATAGCATCGATCGTTCTATTAATTACTTGAATTGGCTAATGCTACATTACCATCAAAGATTTTATAGAAACCAGCAGATTTAAGAGAGATTTGACTGCAATCTCACCTTTTGATAAGTGACGATGGAATACATGGTAAGCCTAAAAGTACTAGCATTCAATTTATAGATGCCTATAGACACGAGGCAGCATAGTTTTGAAATTGAGGGTGGTAACCAGCCAGGTAGTACTGTAGAATGTTTCACGCCCGTAATAAAGTTTGATCATGATATTTTCTTCACGGAAAGCTCAAACTGATTTTAGGATTTGAACCTACGTCTATCGACGCACATATTTCAATGATCCATCATAGCTTCGAAATCCAAATAAAGAACATTATGTATTGTAAACAGTTTATTGTAAATTTAAATTTTTTCAACACTACCATTTTAATATTGTTCACCACAGATATTAAACAAAGCACCGTACTACACCTAGTTAATAGATATCAATGACCTTCATTACTTATAACTATACACCATAAAAGTGCTAACTCAAACATTTATCTATATCCATCTAAGCTTTATGATAATGGTTGCCATGGTGATAGGTAATATTTGTCGTTTCATTACCTATCAGCATTTAATAGCTGCGAAATGAAACAAGTGACGTTACCAAAAACAAATACATTTCATATTTACTTAATTATAATAGAACATAATTACATATTTAACGTGCTCATTAAGATTTTTTTTGCACAGATTATATCACATCGACAAATCGGTCAATAGACTAATCGTTCGTATTCTTTTAACAACAACAACGTTTTGCTTTGTATTTCGTTGTAACTAATCAAAACTAACTAATATAATCATTAAGAATCAATATTATTATGTAAACACCGTTAACCTTATAATAATGTTAAATAACGTTATCTTTCAAATGTATTTACTGATAAAGGTCCAGCGCTTTGATCACGATCTCTTACCTGATATTGAGTGTTGGTGTGGTTCAAGGTAGTAAAACTCGCTAAGCCTAGAGGTTGATAGCTCTCAAGTAATTCTATAGGATTATAGAAACTTGAATGTGGTAGCTAGTTAGATGGACATTAGAAAAAGCCTTAATGCCATGCTGTGATCGAAGCAATATCCGAACACACAACTATTGAGCTTCCTGCTTTACATTTCATCCATATTTATATTCTCAAGATTAAAAAAAAATTCGTACGTAAGACGTAATTAAGCCTAGGAATGTTATTAGAATATAATTTAAATTTGATGAACAGACGATGTGGTAAATAAATGACGCATGTTCAGCAGTGGACGTCTTTCAGTTTTATGGATGGATGACGTAGAATTTTAAAATTCTATAATCTATTCTATAGAGCATTGGAACGTGAAAATAATCTCCTATCGTTTCGGATCAACTATTTCATAATATGAAAATCATATATTTTCAGGCAAAACCTTTAACATGTTCAGACTTGATGTCATTAGTCAAAAGAGACGGGGCAAGTGGCTTTCAAGAAACGACAAAGTAATTTCAGAGCGAAGATTATTTTAACGCTGTCCGTTGTTGCAATAATTTACGGTCCCAATCATGGTAAGCGATGTCACAATTAGAACAAACTTGTTAAAGTATCAAGAACTAAAAAACGTAGTATATTTATTTGAATACAAATATTTACTTATTGCAGGCGAAAGAATAGTGACTTATATGTACGTGAGATATCGCCTGAAGTGGGACGCATTGAAATACAGTATTTACTCCACTTACAGTATAATAACACATTCTTTAGGTACGTAATATCATGTTTTCTAGTCGAAGTATTAGATACAAGTTTCATATGTATAATATTTTTTAATATTTTACCCGCAAATATTGATGTGATTTTATCGAGTTATTTAGAATAATAAAAGGTATCGTAATCACGATCAAAATAAATTCCAAATTTAATAATAACAATTATTAATCTGAATATATGTTGTTATTTGCGAGCAAAGGTTTTTTGTTACTAATGGCAACATATTAACATTTAATCAGCTAACTAATTCCTTTACTGATATCTAATATTCGTTTGTAAATAAATCGTGTTATTTATTCTCAATTAAGACTTTAATAATAAGACGTTAAATTATATTATCAGCTTAAGAGGATTATTACTAGGATTGTATAAAATTAATTTTACATTTCAGGCGCATTGTTTTCTATAAGCGTATTCAGCAAGAGATGGGGCTTCCACGACTCAATGCTCTGCCTCATATCTGTGGTTAGCAAGCTGGCTGGATCTATATTAATCGCCTTCGTACAGACAGATATCCATATGTTTATGGGTACGTATATTCTCTGATTAAAGTACTGTGATTGATAATCGTTATTGATAGTTTGAAGAAAAAAAACTAGTTTCCAATATTATGATTTATTACTTACTAGCTGCGTGGCAGACGCTGCGCCCAAGTTTCATATGTTCTTCACTGCGTTTTTTTTTATATATACGGAACCCTAATTTTTTTCTTTAATTTTATTCGGTACTAAGATAAAATAAAACTATTTCGCACTAATTTAAACACTTACCAGTGAAGCTGTCGGTTAAATCGGACTTTATTCGTAATTTTTTGAGTATTAATTTTTACGCGGAATCCTAATTATTTTATAAAAATTAGCCTAAGTGACGTAGAATATCTTCAGTTATCTGCCAAAAAAAAGTCTGTTCATAAGCGGTCCAGCCGTTTAGTAGATTACTGGAAACAAACAGACTGACAGACAAAAAATTTTGAAATTGTATTTTTCGTATAGGTATCGTGTATACATTCATACGTGTTTAGTCAAAAAATATTATTTTGATATTACAAACAGACACTTTAATTTTATTTATTAGCACAGATAACACCAAAGCTCATCAATGGCTAAATAAAAAAATAAATTAAAAAAGAAGACATATTACTAGATTTTTTTTTATCTTTACTTATTTAGATATCGTTAGGGATTAACAGAAACGCTGAAAGGATTTTTTTTGCCAAAAGTTTCACGACACTACATAGTGCATCACACAAAAGTCATCGTACATCATCGTAATCGTACATTTAAAAAAGATAATTAAATGAATATATCTATTAAAAAAATCTTAAATACTTTATCGGTGATGAAAATTTTGCGAAAATTTTAACGAAAATCATAGTAGCTATCATTTATTTTTCGTCTTAGAAAATTACGGTTATTTCATTAGTGAACTTTTTGTCACGTCCTATGAAGGTTTTTACATATGCCCACATAATGATACCTAAGCGTATGTAATTCCTTAAATCTAATTAGTTTGTAGTATTTAACCGTCAGAATTTTGCAAGAGTTAATAGATTTTTATTTGATTACCGTTTATTTTATTCCATCCACCCATATATTCAACCAAAAGACGTCCACTGCTAGACATATGTTTCCCCAAATAAGGGGGGGGGGAGCGGGGGGGGGGGGGGGTGGAATTGTATACTCAAAGGATGCTGCTGCCCATCCCCTGGTTTATAACTTAGTCGCCTTTTACGACACCCCTCGGAAAGATAGCCGGCACCACACGGCATTTTATTACATAAAAATAAACCTTAATTATTTTTAGTGCCGATCGTGGAGATACTGAATGCAACAACTTTCACATCGTTGAGGTCCCTGGCGTCTAAGTTAGTGCCGAGCGAAGAGATGGGTAAGTTAATCTAAAGTAACATCGTCACAGCAGTCAAGACCATCATAAACAGTAATATGATCCTTTCTGACGTCGCAGATAGTTTACTAATCCTGAAAAGTGTTGCGCGTATTGTTAAAAAAAAACATTATATATCAGTAACAAAAGTTTGCATTAGCATTGCCATCCAACGTGGCAATATGGCCAGCCTCCTGAGAACCTTACCGTCTGGCGGCGAGCTGGACGGCATTCATTATTTATAGTATTTTATTTTATTTTAATTTTAAATTTTTTGTGTATAAATTTATGTACTTTTTGAATACATAATCTTTTTTTAAAAACTTTCAATATAATATAGTATCATTTCACATCGAGACAAATAAATATGCAGCGTGGTATTTGTGAGTAAGATAAAGTAATTCCGTCACTTTTGGTATGGAAGATTAAATACCCTTGTAACAGACAATTTTTCTACGAAGAAAATGAATAATTCTTCTTAATTCTCAGTAATTCAGCTTTCAGGGCGAATGTAGGAGGGAAAAAGATTCTATTTAAAACAAATATGAAGGATTTATGAAAAAGTTCTTCTTAATGTTTTCTGTACTTTAATAATAGCATGTGTTTATTAAGGCAATTCAATATTAACTCCTTCAGCACTTACTTGACGTTTACGCCAGCTTTCCATTGTTTTCCTATTGTCTTATTTTATGGGTAACTCGACACATTAATAAATAATAATTACATGCATGTTAATGCGCTAATAATAGTTGCCATATTCTATAATGATACATATTCAAAGCCAAACCTAACAGAAGTGATATTAGAATTAGTACATTGAGTAACCTATAAATGCTATTAAAATTTGCTTGACCTTCTTTCTCAGCTACTACCAGATACTAGTTAATTTAATTGGGCATTTCTTTTCTGTTATAGTGCGTACATTACTTTCGTGTTTTTTTTCTTCTTTCTAAGGTAAAATGAATTCACTCTTCAGTTTGGTGGAAAACATTAGCAGCGCTCGTTTTCGACCCGATATATTCTACGTTATATGCGAAGACTATACAAGTATTCACCGGAGCTGTGTTCATATATAGTGCTTTTATGACGTTGCCAGCCATCACTATGCTATTGTGAGTATTCATAGCAGCAATAAACATAATAATAGTCGTCGTCTAACTCAAATATGAAGGCAAAACGTACAAGCAGTACGTACAAACGTGCAAATAAAGGTGGTCGTCCGTAGGGTGGGGCTGCTCCTGGTTCCCATCAGGGTAGTAGTGGCCGCCGTTTGCCTCGAATAAAACTCGTATGTTTGTTTTGGAATTGAAGATGATAATTGTGAATTGAAAGAAAAGAATAAGAACTAAACGAACAGAGGCAAAGGCTGTAATGATTTTAATGTTTTTAAATGGAATTGATGTTTTAAAATTCTCATTTTTTTCTTAACTTTAATTGAGATCAAATTTAATTTCATTCAATTTCAATTATTTTAATTCTATTTTTAATTTATATCCAAATTAATTTAATTTAATTTTAATCCTATTATTAGAATTAAGTATATGTCTTCTGTATATGTATATTATTATTGTATCTGTAATTATAAATAAGTTTTTGACATGTTATAATCAACGTAGGTTTAGATATAGACTAAGTTATTAAGCAATAAAAGTGACAAAAGACAATTTATAAACAAAAGAACATGCTTAAAAGGGGAAAAAAAAAACAATAAAAAGATCACACAAAAATCAAAGTAATAATAAGGTTATGCCAGGGGATAATTGGCCGGACAAAAAAAAACGTACAAGCTAAACTAGTTGATGCTTAATATAATAACAAAGTGTAGAAGCACCTAGTACAATTGGCTTTCCAATGGCTAATAAACCAGCTTTAGCAAAAACAACTTACTTATCTGAAAAAATAAATAAAATAACACACTATTGATTTATAACTTTCAGGTGGCTCTTCGTACAACACAGGCGTGAAACAAGCGAGAAAAGAAAACAGACGCAGATGGAGCAATAAGATTATTTATATACTAGACAACGAGCACCAGTGGTCTTAATGGCGTTTATTAATATAAGAAATCGTTGTTATTATCTGTTATCATACCGTTCAGTTTTGTGAAATTACTTGTCTATTAAATATTATGTTTACGTATTATATATTTGTGATTATTTAATATTCTTATCTGATGTTGTTTTAAATTATAGTCACAATATCAAATGAAAGACGTCTACTACTGGATATAAAATTCCTCTAAAGATCCTACTGATTCCCGTAACCTTTACCAGATCGTCGGTCCACCCTGTTCGGGCCTACCCACGCTGATTATCTTTGGACGAAAAAAAAAAAAAACGAAACTGAAGATCTAAGAAATATTTACAAATACTTTAAAACTAAAAATATATTCAAAGAACTTGTATGTAGTATGCTTAAGGAAGTTATAAAGAAAAAAAAACTGCGTAGCCACTGTAGAACGCGGGTGAGTGGGGAGCAATTTATGATAATCTTATATTTGAGACTATCCTTAACTACAACCTGAATCCGGTAGATGGTGATTTGTTTAAAAATTAAATTTTTGTGTCACAATAGTCCTTCTTTTTTGATTACATTATATAAAAAACAACGTCTATCTGTCTGTCTGGCCGTTAGTTGGCTATAACTTGAGAACTAATGAACCAATTTGCAGGGCTATTTCTTATCCGAAGCTTTCCTATATCTTCATAAATAAGAACGATAGTGAATTTAACTATGAATCCTGTAATAGAAATTTAGAAACCAAATTTGGATTTGCCAGCCATTTACAAGCTAACGATCAGATCTACCGAGTTCTCGCAGTTGACGACTATGTCGAGGAGGACGATGGTGAAGTTTTAAAGAAGGCTGGACCAATTTTGACATAGATGTAATTAATATAAAAGAAATGTGTTGTTTTTGTTATGTTACAGATGATATCTTTTATAAAACTAAATAGTCCAAGTAATCGTTTGTTTACAATAAACGAAACGAGAACGCATTTTTGGTTGTTGTTCAAAGCTCAAAAGGCAATGGAAACGGCTATGTGTGGAGTTTCACTGCGTGATCGAATCAGAAATGAGTAGATCCGCTGAAGAACCAAAGTAACCGACATTGCCCGAAGAATTGCTAAACTTAAGTAGCAGTGGGCTGGGCACATTGCTCGTAGAACCGATGCCCGATGGGGCCAAGGGGTTCTCGAATGGGTATCGAGTATCGAGTTTCTTGCCGGCTCTTCTCGACTGGGTTATTTTCCGAACCGGTGGTAGTGTTTTAGACGTTCATAAGCGCCTTCTTAGGACCTAAATTGAATAAATAAATTTTGATTTTGATTATGGTACCACACACCGGAAGACGCAGCGTGGGTAGGCTTTCCTACAAGGTGGACCGACAACCTGGTGAAGGTCGCGGGAATCCACCGGATGCGGGTGGCGTAAGACCGGTCGTCGTGGAGAGACCTATGTCCAGTGGACGTCTTTCGGTTGAATAGACTGATATTGTGATTCAGGATATTATCCTAGTGATCGATCAAATTACTAGTTGAGCAACCTGTCAAATCTTTCTTCTATTTAACACAAATTCAAAAAAAAAATAACTAGTATTGAGCGGTCGTTTGCCATTCGCTATATAAGTCTCTGACTAAAGCTTTTATTTAAGTACAAACAATTTGACACTACCGTCACGTAGCACGAAAGAATTTTCACATAGAAAACAACATTTACTTTCCGTAGTAATAGCTGAGACATTGAATGCTACGTCGGTCACGTCTTCGTGAGGTCAATGACCGGATATTTGGTGAATTTATATTCTAATTTGATATTTTTAAATATTTAAAAGGTTCACAGGGTTTTGTTATCGGATGTTATCACAAACTAATTTTCTATCGATACATCGAAATACTGCCTTTACTGTATTCAAGGAAAGTTTGAAATGCTTCAGATTGTATTGCAGATCAATTTTTAAAAGTGTAACTGTTTGTGATGACAAATTTCATTCGTTAAAAAAAAATTGATCAAAAAGTATACACATTTACAACCATACACACTTAAAAATCTGTTAATAGTTAAAAAGCCGTAAAAGGGAACATTCCAAATTGTAATCACATCACCACATAATATACTTCTCAACAATCAATGACGTAGTAATATAAAAAAAATAGACGAATTCAAAAGATATTTTCATATTACGCGTAATATATTCATTTAGTTTTATAAATCATATATTGGAAATCTATATTTTTGCTACAGACTGATACAGAGAATCATTTATCGACCGGCACCTATCAAAACAAACCCCTTTGCGTTCTTATCTATTGACCGATAAACGAAACGTTAATTGATTGTTATGTCTTTATTGCAATATTTATAGGTTAGTTAATTTCATACTTATTATAATAACACAGACAATGAATTAGTATTTAGTCCGCTTAGTCTATGGAAATAAGGCTTATGTAAACTAAATCAAAGATAATAAAATGTGATTTCTTGACTATTCAAATTTTAACATTACGTCGAATAATCAACAAATTGAGTTTAAATCGCTTATAGCGCTATTAAGCTAGTCGCGATCATGCATCGACGAAGTACTTTTCGAAGTTTAACGAAGACCGAAGAATTTGTCCACACACTTGTGCAACCACGCGAGGAGCTTATTCGCTGGCTCCTGTTCCCTATCCATATTCAAGTAATCAGTGAAGAACTTAAGTAAGCTTTTTGTGCGCAAAGACTGACAATGATAAGAAGTTGTTTGAGGAGAGGCGAGGTCGTATTAAGCGAAGTTACCGTATTTTCGTTACAGTGGAAAAATCCTACATCGGATACCCTATTGTCGTCTGAGTAAACGAGAGTGCTACACCGAACTCTTACCGGCTAAAACCCCCCAGGAGGCAGGATCACGTTAGCACACTTCGCAACTCTGCTCACACCTTAAGAAGAGATAGTGTTTTTTCCAACACTCGTCTAAAGCGTCACCGAATCCCTGCTTTCTTACGCAGGTAGATCTTTGTGGTGATTTGCCCCCGCTTCCCTCATTTGACGTTTCATCATGGAGGCATTTGGTAGAGAACACCTTATAATCGATTCACCCCTGACCGGGCAGGTGTATTAGGCGCCTTCTTTTCCCTCAGCCTTAGACCTCCTTCTTCTGTGAGAGATTTCTCGCAGAAGCAGATTGCCGCGTACACTGTGTATTCACTTTGTTCAACTTCGCGAGTCGTGTAGAAGCTGTATTAAATACCAAGGACCATTTTAATACTACACTGATTAATTATAAAATTTCAATTTTTTAACATTGAAATTGGTTAATTCATTTTAAATCGTGAACAATGTTGGATAAATTGAAAGATAAATTCAGAGTAAAGTCTATTTAGTGGTCAGCTTTTCAAACATTACCCTGATCGGATCAACTAAGAATACAATTATTCGAGACCGGAATCGATTCGTGGCCTTGATTTCACAATCAGGTTTCCTATTAGCGTTGTCAAAGTTCATGTCAATAAACCAGTATAAATGGAATTTCATACACAAAAGAACTGGTCGCATCTCAATTATTTTGTATCTTTAATTTAGAAAGTTTCTATTTCTTTTTAGATAGTTTTAAATTTTGACCGCTCTCACTTCTCATAGTTAAACCAGTGCTAATTCAGAAATATCTAGAAAAATAGTGTGTCGCGATAATAGCGAGGAAGATATACTGTAAAAACTTGTAAGTATTTTATGTCAAGTTCTTTATTTCTATTTTACAGTAAACAAAATAAAACGATGTTTCCCTTTTAAATGATTAAAAATATATCAAAGATATTAAATAAATGATTTGTAACATTTAAAAAGCAGCACACATATATGAATTGCCACTTATGTATTCTTCATTTCATTGCTTTATTTTAAAAGTTCATCCATTTTTTATCTATATTCATAACTAGCTGTGGGCCCATATATTCTACACTATGTTTTAATTTTATTATACAAAACCCTAATTAAAGAAAAAAAAAAACAATTCAGAACTAAGATAAAGTAAAAACATTTCTCATAAATTCAAATCCGATTCAATAGTCCGTAAAACTGAGTACTGAATCGGATTTTATTCACAATTTCATGAGTTTTTTTTTTTACGCGGAACCCTAAATATTTTGAGTTTTTTGAGTTGAGATAAAAAAATATTTTTGTTATAGATATCATGTATATTCATTAGTATTTAATAAAACAATGTTATTTTGACATTACAAACAGACACTCATCTGCAGGCTCTTTCTGTACGTTTTATTTTTACATATACCCATTACTAATCTCGAAACTATTATTTAAAAAAAACATTTTGTCTGTCTGCCTGTGTATACACCTGAATATAACTCAAAAACGGATTGCCCTATTAAACTTTCTACACGGGATGTATATATCAGGATGTAGTTGTTATTTTTGATAGTTTTGATGATAAGAAGCAGTTGATGGCGCTACAAAGGATTATGAAATATTTTTAGAATTAATAAAAAAATAATTAAGGAAAAATTATGTTCAGGTTTAACTGAAAAAACGGGTTGATCGTATTTTAGTAGCATTTTGTGTGAACAAAAATATTAACTAATAATTATTAAACGTGCAAAACGACATATTAAAAAAGTATGTGACATACCTAGAAAGTGAATTTAAAGCTAGTTTTATATAATCTCCTGAATGAATAAAATAATAATTAAAAATTCAATTAGTAACATACATATTTTCCCTTTCTTATAATCATAATGTTGTCTCAAGGCTAACTCGTTTTTTTTATATTAAAGCTAAAAAATATTGCACAATCAGTTTGTTAATCGCTCGTTTTAAACTCAAATTAAGACGTATTAATATCATCATGTGTTATAAAAAAGAGCGAGTATATAGACAGACACATGTCAGAACTGATAAGTCTTTGCCTATGTTTAGTTTAAACCTGTACGAGTAATTATTAGTAAGGATATTAAATAAACCATCCGTAAAATTTAAAAAAAACCTTAAATAAATGAATTGCCACTTCTTTACGTTATTTTAACAGTCCGTCCAAGTTTATTTATACCCGAACTAATAAATAAAATTGAAGTGTATGTTTGTGATATTAAAATGACATTTTTTAAATAATTCATATAAATGTATGTACGATACCTATATCAAAAATACAATTTTTTTTTTCCTTTTTTCTGTTTGTTTTGACTAATCTCCGAAGCGCCATGATCGATTTCTGGCGGGACTTTATATAGATGAAGTTATTACGCATAACTAAGGCTACTTTTATTTTTTTTTAATAATTAGGGTTCTGTATAAAAATATAACAAGCCATAAAATTATGACTAAAATCCGATTTTATGTAGTAAGGAGTAGATTATCAGAGACATACAAAAAGATAAAACATATGTAACTCGACTTTCTAAAAGACACGTTTCCGCAACAATTAATATAGCACAGAGAGAAACAAATAACAATTATACGCTTACGTCTTTTTTCTGTCTCTTTCTCTCTCACTACTTCAAATCATGGCATTAATGATTTCACCATAAAGCAAACGGAACGCGACGCAAGCGCGATGTTGCTATAGAATACACCGCACCGAGGCGAGCCGTGCGCGACCTCCACTATAGTAAAAGCGCGTTGGCGACCCGATCCGTTTGCTTTGTGGCGAAACCATAACACTGACGCTCATCGCGTGACGTGCCCTTGTACTCTAATCTATTGTATCTATCGTATTGCAGACATATCGCGCGCAAAAAAAAAAAAAACATTAATTAAATATGTTAACATGATAGTCAGATACGTAATGGTCAAAACATAATATAGTCTTTGTAACTTTTAGTTATACAGTAAAAAAAAAGATATGCCGAAAAAAAACCAGACCGAGTTTCTTGCTGATTCTTCTCGATGACTGGGTTGTTTTCCGAACCGGTGGTAGTGTTTTGACATTCATAAACGCCTTATCAGTGCCTAAATTGAATAAAGTATTTTTGATTGATTGATTTGAATAGTTTGTCGTCTTTCTTTTTCGTGTCTAATGGAATCAATTGTCTATGAAAGTGATTTACAATACAAATACAAGAATTGTTAGGATAATTAATCAAGCAATGATCATACATATAATATGAAAAGTATTATCGATTAATTTTTAGCCTACGATAGAATTAAATGCAAAATTTCTAAGCTGGAAACGTGAACATTCGCAACCGGAAAGTGAAGTTGATTTTAGAAATATTACCGATTAGCAATATAAGAGTTATCCGTGTTTTTAAAAACATATTTTAGAATGTCTACATATTTTTTGTGTGAAGAATGTTATCAATAGGCTAAGCATGCGTTACAATATAAATTGGTCGCTTATCGGGTATTTCAGTTAGTCGTTTTTCAGACGTGAGGGAGAGAATAAACAGAGTGTGACCTAAAGTTAAGGAATATTTGGCCAAACATATTTGTGAACCCAATTTAGATTCACGTATTTACCGCACTCTGACTTATCCCTTCAGAATCTTATGCAATTAGGTGTGACAATTGTTGTTTAAATAAACAGAATCAACTAATAAATAAACAAACAGATTTCTTGATTATCTATGATTAAATTTGAAGAAATCGCTATGTCAATATCCTTTACATATAAATTAGTAGATAAGTAACATAGCAACGAACATTGTGACTACTTAGTAACATAAGCACTTATTAAGCACTAGCTATGGCCCCGGGGCTGCGCCTGCGTTTCATTTATTATTTACTGCCGTTTTATTTTACGGAACCCTTATTTTTTTTTGTAGTATTAAGATAAAGTAAATATATTTCTCGTAAATTCAAGTACTTGCCCGTAAAACTGCATTGAATAGGATTTTATTGATTTTTTAGAGAGTTTTAATTTTTTTTACGCGAAACCCTAATTATTTTCGAAAATTAAAAGTACCCATCGTTACCCGAAGTAACTTTAACTATCTACCAAAAAAAGTCCCGTCGAAATCCTTTCAGCCGTTCCGGAGATTACCCGCAACAAATAGACAGACAGATAGACAAAATTTTTTAAAATCATATTTTTGGTACAGGTATCGTATATACCGTATCCGGTACCGTACCGTGTATCGTATATTCATACCAATTTAGTAAAAAAAAATTACAGACAGACACTCCAGTTTTATTTATTAAACATACGTAAAACTTGATTGGCATTGAATATTATTCGGCAAAGCCAGCGTGCATAAGATAAACGGGTTTGAGAGTATTAAATAAAAAAAACTTGAAACGTAGTAGGTTTTTTTGCACTGTTTATTTGATTTACCTGGTGTGCTGTTTGCGTACATTTGAAACAAGCGAGGGCCAGAAATACTGATAATAAATAATTATTCAAATCTTTATTATTGATTTTTTTACACGGTATATGCTCAGTGTTTTTATCACAATTTCACCTGATGTTAAGTGACGATGTGGTCAAGGATGCTAAACACACTGATCCTAGAGGTACTGTATTTCAAGTGATGCTGAGTGATAGACGAGCAATATTAGTAAATGGTCTACAAGCATGCTACGGTTTCCTCATGAAGTTTTCGTTCACCGAAAGCTCAGGCTGAATACCACGCAAATGATACATAGATTCTGTAAGAGACCTTGTTTAATTTTTTTTAGTAATTGTAGGGTTTAGCTGGGATCTCCTATCGGGGGGGCGGACGAGGAGGTGGGGCAGAGAAGTTCTCCCCCACGCCCACTGGGCCATTGCACAGACGAGGCCTGGTGGGTACGCCGCAGGGGGCGACGCGGCGGCATGCCTTGCAATCCCGTATCGCCCCCATTCCAAATGCGGCGGACGGCCCCGGGGGGTTTTAGTGGGTATTCCCGGGCGCTTCTCGCCCGGGTTTGAGTCCCCACACTGGCACGGAACTCGTCACTCCGTGCCCCCTTACCTATTGTATTGGGGGACTTCGGTCTCACTAATACAATAGGTAAGGTGAGTGCGTAAATGCATTTCCCCCCGTCAAAAAAAAAAAAGAAAAAAGGGTTTAGCTGGGATCAATTCCGGGAAATGCAGCCTTATCAACAAGAGCGCAAGAGCTTAGTTTACCATATCACATCAAATCACAGAGGGACGATTCAATATTTGCCAATTTTAACACCACGTTATTTAACAATGATTCATTCAAAACACCAAGTCACAAGCACCTATAAATAGAGTTATAAAAAAGACCAATTGTACATTAACTAGTAAAAATTGTCCTAGAATTGAAGCACAAAGTCTAACCACCGTAAACACGTAGTTTTGCTCCGTTGTTAAACTAGATAATTGGACATGAACTATGAATGAGATTGTCAGATCCCTGTGTATTGTACACACCTTTTGCGAGTCTTGAAG
Source organism: Samia ricini (assembly GCA_014132275.2). Lineage (NCBI taxonomy): Eukaryota > Metazoa > Arthropoda > Insecta > Lepidoptera > Saturniidae > Samia > Samia ricini. The sequence continues at coordinate 3,440,208 of AP028170.1, forward strand.
CGCACCTAGCGTTAAAATGATATGTTTATCTAAAGACGTAAACGAGTAAAGTTTCTCTAGATCGTTATCCTAAATTATAGGCTTTTTATAAAACTACACTTAAGTTAGAACACAAAAAGAAATATTATTTTTTTTTTTGCGCATATTAAGAATTAGTGAGGTTATAACACATCTCCGAGTTCAGACTTGTATTTAATTCAAAGGTCAGTTTTATTTATTGATCACGTCAATATTGATCTTGTGTAATTATTACAAACACGCAGATCTACAAATTTACTAAATTGGTAAGTTTAATTTTTTTATAACAACAATATTATTATAGTGTGATTTATAAAAAAGTTTAGGTGTCCTTTTTTATTTAAAAAAGATAATAAAAATAACAAATCTTCTTCTTTAAATGTCTACTTCACTTCTATTTTCAAGAATATTTAAAGTGCACATTATCTCCTCAAATTATGTAGTCCGATGTAACTAACATCGTATGTATGTGTGTATGTAAATATATATGTATGCGTACGTCTGTATCGGTATATGGTTAAGTTAATGTGTATATATATTTGAACTAGCTGTGGGCCCACGGCTGCGCCTGTGTTTCATATATTCTTCACTGCGTTTTAATTTTTTTATACGGAACCCTTAATTATTTTCAAAAGAATATTTTGGTACTAAGATAAATTTAAAAAAAAAATCTGATATATTCGAGCACTTGCCCGTAAAGATGACCCCTAAATCGGACTGAATTTGAAATTTTATGAATATTATTGTTTTTTATGCGGAATCCAAATTATTTTCGCCAAACAAAATTAGCTTAAGTTACGCGGAGTAACTTCAGCTATCTACAAGAAAAAAAACCCATAAAAATCGGTCCAGATGTTCCGGAAACTACCCGTAACAAACAAACAGACAGACAACTTCAAAAAAAATGTATTTTTATAATAGGTTTCGTATATACATTCATACGTATATGGTTAAAAATTGTTACTTCAACTTAACAAACGGACCACTCAATTTTTATTTATTAGTATAGATGTGCAAATTCAGTAATTCTTATGACATACACAAAAAAATTATACGAAGATAAATGAGTGACAAATGGAAGTAAGTTTTGTACTGTCAGTTGTGACTGATATAATATAATAACTGCTAATTCAGATAATATTAGTTCGAGAAAAATCCGACATAAACATTAATTACGCAAAAAACACAGACATTTTATACAATTGTCATTGATTATTATACAGTGCATTTTACCATCCAGCGTACCGTGAAGCTGTTTCCGCTATTAACTTCAAACGACGTACAGAAAAAACATTAGTTATCATTTGTATTAGGTACCTACTACGGTAAAACTAAAGATCTCTCTTCAAATGCAGCACGTGACAGGAAATTACGAACAAAACACTAATTAAAACTCTGTCTAAACTATTATATGAAGAGCTAAGATTGATGTTCCTTATGGGTTAACTGAAAAACTACTCAACTGATTTAAAAAAATTGTCCGTTCACATGTAGGAAGCTATCTTGTAAAAAAATTGGGTAGAAAATCTTTCTAATTATGTACCCGTGCGAAGTCGGGGCGGATCGTTAGTTTGAAATATAAGAGGTGTCTTGGTAGTGGTGGGAAAGGATGTTTATTATCAAGTTTAGATAGGTTGATTAACGATAGATTTGCTAAATTGAAAGTTGTGATTTAGCAGAAAATGCTCATAACGCTACTTACTGTTTCGACGAAATCAGAGTTATAAGCCCACTAACGAACAGACAGACAGATTGATGTAAGGATAAGGAAGCGCTAATGGTGCAGCGGATATTGCGACCCAATTCCGCATCAATCGACGCGGGATAAATCCCCACCTATCCGTCTCTAAAATCGGCCTGAGCTTTCGGTCATGCAAAACATCGCGAGAAAACCACAGCATGATGCCCGACTGGGTAACCTACCACCTTCAAGTTTGAAAACCTGTCGTCGAATACCAATACGTGTGTTCTGGCAGCATCATTTGAGAACCGGTACCTCTAGGCTTAGTGTGTTTACCATCCTGGACCACATCGTCACTTAATATCAGGTGAGATTGTGGTCAAAGCACTGATCCCGTACAGTATAAACAAAACTTCGGACAGAAAAAAATATCAACTCTGCAATATTTCAATACGATGGTCGATCCCTAAATGTATTGGCATTTTAGAGGGAATTGACGAAATCCTTTACAAGTCCTTTCCTAATCTACAATTGATCGTAAAAAATAATAAATCATAAGGATCATATTTAAGAACCGTTTCCTACTTAACAAAATACCATACGTAGACATTTTTTTTTTAAATTTGTAATAGCATAATATTATATTTACATAATCGTGCGTCACGTTTGGTTTTAATTTTCATATTCCCGATAATGTCAACTGAACATGTCAAAAATTAATTTCAATCTCTATTGTTAGAAATGAATAGCGCTGATTGAGTTTGATAACAATAATGGTCTTTGTAAATTCGCAGATAGAGTGTTTACTTAATATTTTTATGCAAATTGCGATTGATAAAATACACGCATATAGAAAGAAATCTTTTTCTTACCATCGGTTTTTAGTTGGCTTATAAACGTTGAACAGAATTAAACGGTTAGTTTTTTCAACCGTAGACATATTCTCTGGTCAAGTTAAAATAGATAAAAATTTTTTTATCTCATATAGGTTAGTATATAATTTCTTGAAACAATTCTTGTATATAATCTCAAGAGGTAATATACCGATTTTAAAAATTCTTCCGTCTGTAACACACTATCGCCGAGAAACATAGGATATTTTTTGAATTGAAAACTTTTTTAGCGGATTTGAGCAATTCTTGGTAGGGGAAAAACGTATAGATTCGCGTTATTAATGGAATGTGACATTAGCTGTCAACCTGCTGTCTACGACATAGAAATTTCCATAGAAAGTATTTTATTCTTTTCTTGTCGTCGCAGAAGCATTTATTACAGTTTTATTATTTTATCTCTGATGGAACGGAATGTTAAGTACGGTGGTAGATTCCTAAGCTTTTGTGTTGCCACATCTAAAATATTACACTTAAATTTATTTCTTTGTATAAATTTAAAAGAGACGCAGAGACTTATAATTGATAAAAATTAAAATTATTATTTGCAAGCGGATCCAACGACACGTGTAGTTAATAATTACACAGGTCCCATGCACGTGGGCTGTAGTAATTCAAGGTTGCCATTAGCGTGATAAAAAATTGCAAAGTCATAGACACTGTCGAATATTGAACTTTATTTTAATTATCATTTTTTTTAGTTCCTCAATATCGCTGTACGAACTATAAACAAGGAGTTATATTATAGACTAGACGTGTGCCCACGGCTGCTCCCGCGTATCATATGTTCTTCACTGCGTTTTAGTTTTTTTTTTTTATACGGAACCCTAATTAATTCCTAACAATTTTTAAAGTGAAAAAATTTCTCATAAACACAAGCACTTGCCCGTAAACCTGTGCATTGAATAGAATTTTATTCAAATTTGTATGAGTTTTTGTTTTTTTTTTTTACGTGGAACCCTAATTATTTTCGTAAATTAAAAGTACGCTAAGTTACGTGGAGTAACTTCAGAAATCTACCAAAAACAGTTTCTTCAAAATCCATAAAGCCGTTCCGGAGATTAGCCGGAACAGACAGGCAGACAGAAGACAGACGAAAAATTAAAAAAGGATTCTTGTATACGTATCGTATATACATTCATATCTATTTTAAAAAATATTTTGACATTACAAACAGACACTTCAATTTTATTTATTAATATAGATTTACAGCAACAATAGTAGGATTGACAGATTGAGTACGATTGCATCACGATGATCCTACATTTGTAAAAAAAAACCTATCATAGTGACTGAAATGTTAAGGCACGTCACATCTCGGAATAAGCAAGGGCATATACAGACTTACGTAGAGACTCCAACCGTTGCAAACGTAGGCCAGTAAGGTGATGGCCTTACGGCGATTTCAGCGTTTGTCATAATTATGCGTACTGTACTTTATTTAACATCATATCTAGGGCAGCCATTTTGCTAAAGTTGAACAACCGAAAAAAAAATCTCCAAATCCATGCAAATCGAAACAGTTGTGGCGTTCCGCCTTTCTTGTATTAATATTATTAAGTTTCATATTTAACTCTTTAACTTTAATAGTGTATTAGATACTCTTTGCTGCAGGACGTTATGATAGACGCCGAAAAAACATTAAGCTTATGACAATACGTCTTGTCATTACATTGATTTACATTGTAAACTATATATACTCATTCTGTATTTTTCGTATTAATTAAAAGCAGTGAGTCAATCTACGATGTTCTATTTTAACTCCTCCGTCGACCAACTACACGGTACCTCCGGGTAATAAATCGCCAAACAGTGTTAATGTTTTCGAAGTGAAAACCTCTTTAACAGTGTTGATATATTCTCGGTAGTGGAAAAACTCATGCCGTCAACACGCTAAAGTATGTGAAGTAAAAGATGGCGTTTAATGCTGACGCTCAGAGATAAATAATAGAATGTATTCTTACGAAACCTATATCGTATGTTTTGGTAATAAAAAAAAACTGTATAAAAATGTACATAATCATTGCTCGGAACACCAATGGATGTGAAAACCAGACAAATGTTATAAATTAGGTTATGTTATTAAGTTCAATAAATAAATTATGAATTTTAATAAAGTTTTGAGTTTTAACTTCTGTCGGCGGTACCCAAGGCTGTCTAGTTTTTTCTGTTTTTAAATATAAACATTACGCAGCTTAAAATAATCTATACTAATATTATAAAGAGGTAAGGATTTGTATTTTTCCAAGGAAATCCAAGGAGTTACAAAAGATTGTTTTTATTCAGAAAATCCCTCGGGAACGGGAACTACGCGTTTAAAACAGCGAAGAGCAGCCAGTACTAAATTAATAATGTTACCATGTAATTATATATTTCTAGAAGACGACTTGGGTTTAAATATGTACACCAATCTACGACGTTTTTGGCGAACAATCGGTAGTAATTTCCCCAACAGATAGTAGTGTGACTATAACAATTCTCAGTCGATAAGATTTCTTAGCGATATTTTTCTTTTATTTTTACCGACGGTATTATGGATTGAAATAAGGAAAAAAAATTAAAGGTAAAATTTCGATTAAAAAAATTATATCTGTATGTTGAGGAACACGTCAATGGCCACTGTCCATTTCACTGTAATTAATCGTTTGACCTAGATGATGTAAATTGTGAATAAACATAAAAATGTGGCATATTTAATATGTTATAATATGATCATTGTAAGAATCTCCAAAAGACATAAATGTAAATATAATTTAGTTACTTCTAACATTACGTATTTTATTTTCGATATTACGAAAGTTGTCATTATAAATTTTTAACTTATCTGAAACATACATTAATATGTTTACTACTTTAAAATCACTAATTTACACACAACTTACATAATAAGCTTAATTACAAAAAAAATGATCACAAACAATTACAATGTTCAAACAAACCAAAATGCATTTGCAAAACATAATAATAAGTTCAGTTTAAAACCTTTAAGTAGTGTCAATCGCCTATTATCAGGTAAGTGTTTGTCTTTGCAATTTATACTGTACACAAGTTACAGAGTATTAATGATCGTAATTACTGATTATACACGTTAGTAAAAACTCAAGTATACATACATAGCCTTCACACATAGCAGAGAAAAAAAAATGAGTGCAAAAAGCTAAACCCATTGTTAAGTAAGCCATGGTAAACATAGTAAAAGTATATTAACTTTGTTTTTACATTCAGATACCAGTCGACTATCAACTGCTGACCAGTGAGTAACAAATAAAGGAAAATAAAAAATGGACTACGAAGTCCCTAGAGAAATTATTTCAATACAAATGATGTCAATCTATTGAGAACATAACAAGACTCCTTTATCATTTGTAATTGTACGCCATTGTTCTTATCAATACGTAATTGATATCAAACAATTATATACACTTATCGGTTGCTAATAAAGACGGAAATTATTGTGTCTTACAAAGCAGAAGGCAATATGTGAAATCAAACATTGCAACAGACAGGGACGGTCGTGCTTAAATATTTATAAATAAACAATGGATATATTATAAAAAAGTGAGAGGAACCAGTAATATAAACAACATAATGGCTGAAGAGAAACAAAAAAACCCGAAGATGTAGAGGAGAAACCTCTCAACAAAATTGAAAACATTTATAAAGATAAAACATTTGGACAGAAATTAGGATACATAAGAGATAACATAACAGTGGAACCTTTGCTGGCCGGTTTGATCATACCCAGCGTTATAGCTAGATTTGCTATGTCCAATCTTAATTTGGACAAAGCGTGCAGAGTAAACTTAAAATTTGATGATGTGATTTGCGACGCTTTGATCAAGAAGACGAGTAACAATTATAGTGAATATGAGAGGGAAGTGCAGAAATTAATTTCTTCTATAGATATCTGGAAAGGTGTCATACAAACCGCCCTACCATGCTTAATAATAATGTTTCTGGGCGCGTGGAGCGATAGAACTGGGAAGCGGAAATTATGCATCTTATTGCCAATTTATGGAGAAGTTATGACATCTATCAGTAATCTGATAAACGTCTATTTCTTCTATGAGATTCCAGTTGAAGTGACTGTGTTTATGGAGACGTTATTCCCAGCTATGACCGGTGGTTGGGTTACAATGTTCCTCGGTGTCTTCAGCTACATAAGTGACATAACATCTGAAGAGTCGAGGACATTTAGAGTCGGTGTGGTGAACTTTTGCTTTACAGCCGGTCTCCCAATCGGTATCGGTATCAGTGGGATATTATTGCGCAAATTGGGATACTATGGAATATTCTCTCTGACAACTGGATTGTTTATCCTTGTGTTGTCATACGGCATCTTCTCGTTAAGAGAACCAGATAAAGTTCTACTTGACAATGGCTTACCTCCGGTAAGTGTACCTAATTTATTATTTTTAAATCAATCAATGTTATTATCGTTATTATTAGCAAGATATTTAGGGTCTACATTACATTACTTACTTTTTTGTAATTGCAAATTTAAACCTGTATTTTATCCAACTCTAAAATAAAAACTGAAGATAGAGTTAAGCAAAATAAAATATGGTTTTAGAGCAACTAAAATCTATTTCAATTTATATTCCCCAAGATAACATTATAATAGGAATATTATGTGGATGAAATGTTAATGATACATTCTCAATGTGAACTTATCAATATAACCATTTCGTCAAGACACAATGAAATAACAGAATTATTCACATTATAACGATGACTTCTACATATATTATAATATATGAATAGTTTAACGATTTTATAAAACATTTCTTGATTTTTTTGTAGATATTCATTTCATTTCAAACTAGGTAATTGGTTACATCTCTATTTGAAAGAACGTTCGAGATTAATAACCGAGAATTTAAATATGATTCATTTAATCAAAAAAATATATTAGGTACTTTATCTTTTTTTATCTCTAGAAAAGAGGTACCTAATGTAGAATTTATAAAAATTATAATCATAAATTATTACAGTGATTAAGTATATTTTAGCATTTAGTGGATATAAATTTCAGTTTAATCACATTACATATAGATTAGACGGTGTTTTAAAGATAAATTTCAAAATAATTAGGCAATGATAAATTTACACGGTGGACCATTCATGTTCTTATTAACGTTCATACTTATTATAATGTGTTGTTATAATTGTTTGAAAATATATGCCATTGTTAAAAAATCAAATTCCGAATTAAACGGATATCATCTCACCAATTATGTTTAGATAGCGAGTGCTCAGCGCGGTTTTAGTTTGTAATGTAATTAATCCCTTTGAGTGTTTTAACACAGAGCCGTTATTATGTTGGAGCAGTGAAAATTAGTAAAATAATATGAATTTGACCTTAAAGAGTTTGCATTCATGGCCGTAATAAATTTTTTTTTTTTAAATAATGTTCATATAACCTTTATCTAATAAAAACTACATGCACAATGAGAATTTTTGGCGCGATTTTGATATGTAGTAGCTCTAATACGAAACTTCTATCTCCTACTCGAAATCTTGCATGTATTGACTACAAGTTGTGTGGCGCTATTTTACGTGATATAGTTTAGTTATTGCCCATAAATTAATTGTATTGAAAAAAATGTCACAAAGCATGAATTATGAAATCTCTCGACAACTCCACTGGAAGGAAAGCTGGTCGCTATTGGCTGCATGGTCTAAGTACTTTTGCCTTTTCTTTATAAATAAATAAAATGAGCGAAAATAAAAAGAAACGAACAAACAAAATGATATTCATAGTGTTGGACTTTTTGGCGAGATCTTAGTCTGTCATGTAGCAGTTATTGTCTTTAATCCATTAACTTCAATTATTTAATTTATTTGACTCTGTATTGTGTAATTTTGGTGGCGTTTTGTTTAGATTGAATAGATTGGTTGTTATGGACAGACGAAGTGTATTTGAAATAATGACGTGAAACGTTTATTCTGGGATGCCAGGAAAACTCTATAGAAAGTTTTAGTAAGACCTGGTTTCGCTGGAGCTTAGAAACATTGACACAAGATTGAAACATAACTTATCGCACGACGCTGGCAGAATTGTGGATGTAAATTGCAGATTGACCTTAACCAAGAAGTGACATCTTTATTTAGTCTGATATTTTTTTATTTAATTATTATTTCTCTCTCGATTAACTACTTTAATTTTATTTACCAGACACAATTAAATATTTACCTATGAATTTAAAAGGTAAAATCTCTCTATGTATCCGTTACTTGGCTTATAATTCGAAAACCATTATATCAATTTACATGATCCTTTCTTTGAATTATACATATATATTCCTTTCTGATTTTACTTTATAGTTTAATATATCTGTAAATTAGGAAAAGAGGAAAATCGTCACGAAAATAATATTTAATGCGTTCGTTACAATATTACTTGAAATAAACTGACCAATATTATAGTGAAATCGGAATTGTATATATGCAAGCGAAACTATTGACACATCTAGACTGAGTCTATTTAAATTCCTAATAACAATATAAATGTTATTTTATTGCAACTACTCATTTTTATCATTTCAAAAGTCAATAATAAGGTATTTTAGTTTACTTTTGTTATAGACTTGTTATTATACCACTTATGGTTGCTTGAGACTGAACTAAATAAACATAAATACATAGGTATATATTGACAGAGAAGTTAAGAAGCAGTCGTCTATCCTGGTATGGATATATGATGAGCGGGGAGGAACGAGGATGTTTTGGGAAAAGTATTGAATATGAATATGGGTGGAAGGTTTTATGAGAAAGGTAAAAAGAAAAAATGGATGGATTGTGTCAAAGATGATATGTTTAGGAAGGGATTGAATGCGGAGATTACTGAAAATAGGAAGGAATGGAAGAGGAAGGCATGTTGCGCCGACCCCTAATGAAAATGAAAAAAGGGTAGGGAGATGATGACATTTGTGTACCTACAAATGTATGTAGAAACAACTTAAAAAAAAACACAATTAATATAAAATGATTATTAGTCAGATTTTGAAATAACGAGAATTGTTATCACTTCTTTTTATTTAGGAATATCTATTATACTCGAAAAAATGGATATTAACCTACTAAATAGATTAGTACTACGTGATAATTATGTTTGTTTGTTCTTCCAATGTATCTACTAATGAAAGATAGCTTTGTCCAACAAAAACCCAATAACATTTAAATAACCTAAAAATATTCTGAATACCTTAAATTAATTGCATTATAAGTTGGTCAGTAATCAGTAGGTTTAATGTTAATATACTTTTAAAAACAATTTCGTGCAAATTATTTGAGACAAAATAAAACAATACGAAAAGAAATCCAGTTATAGCAATAAAGAATATAAATCGGTATGTATTCTAACTACATTTCATCTTTTATTATATATATATACTTACTAGATATATATAACTCACTTATCCTCAACATCTTAATTTGACATTCATATAACCCGTTATAATTATAAATATCTTCTTTATTATTTTTCTTTATTTAATTGCTATGTATTATTTAGATATATTTTATTTTAATACTAGTTGCGTGCCCGCGGCTGCGCCCGCGTTTCATATATTCTTCAATGCGTTTTAATTTTTTTATGCGGAACCCTTTTTTTTTTTTTTTTACGGGGGGAAATTCATTTACGCACTACCCTTACCTATTGTATTAGTGAGACCGAAGTCTCCCAATACAATAGGTAAGGGGGCACGGAGGGACGAACTCCGTGCCAGTGTGGGACTCGCCCGGGCGTGAAGAGCCCGGAAATACCCACTAAAACCCCCCGGGGCCGTCCACTGCATTTGGGATGGGGGCGACACGGGGTGGCTTTCGCAAGCACCGAGTCGCCCCCTGCAGCGAACCCACCAGGCCTCGTCCGTGCAATGACCCGGTAGGGATGAAGGAGAATATTTCCCCTCCACCTCTTAGCCCGCCTCAGAAGGAGGCACGACCGTCAGGTCGACAGTCCGGGGGGCAGGATGTATATCCTATTTTATGCGGAACCCTAATATTTTTTTGTAATAAGATAAAGTAAAAAAAATTCCAATAAATTCAAGCATTTGCCCTTAAAACTGTGCATTGAATCGGATTTCATTCAATTTTTTATGAGTTTTAATTTTTCTACGCACAACCCTAATTATTTTCGAAAATTAAAAGTATCCTATGTTTATATAGGGTAATATGGAATAAATAATGATAGTAACTTTGGCTATATATGCGGACACGGACCTAGTTCTGCTTGGCTTGTTACGACCATCAATAAAAAAAAAAAATTCAAGTAATAATTATGTAAGTAATTAATTACTAATAACAAAATAAGTGTCTACAAAATAATTTAACATATAGATATAAAAAAATTAATAGAAGTAGATTTAAGCTCACATATGCGAAAGAAGATTACTAACTGCATAGCTGCTTGAATTGCTATTATAGGCAATTTTTTCCGACGCAAGTCGATTTAAATCTCCAATATAAAAAAAGGTGTGGACCCAGAGTCCGCAGATAGTTTAATTTCAATAATAAAAAAATAAATAAAAACTTTAGCTATCTACCAAAAAAAGTACCGTGAAAATTCGTCCAGCCGTTCCGAAGATGACCCAGAACATTCAGGCAGACAGGCAGATAGACAGACAGACAGACAAAAATAAAATAAAAAATGCATTTTGATATAGGTATCATATTCACATTAATATCTATTTAGTAAAAATAAAATAATATTGACATGCAAACAGACACTTCAATTTTATTTATTAGTATGGATTACCATAGATATATATTAGGTTAGCAGAAACAAAAATTTATTGATTTTTTTTTTTTTTTAAATGTCACCTCTCTAAAGTCATCAAAACCAGCCAGATACAAATAATACAGCCAAAGAGATTTTACTACAATCTTGTACATATTATATGATATTATATACGAGTATGCTATACTATATGCGAAAAGACTTTTTCCCAGACCCATTATAATCATATTAGATAATTATTATAAGTTATCAAAATAATCAAGTGATAGTGGAGATAAAAATTACCATAACCATATTCGTTAAAATAATTACTTTCTATCGAATATTTTAGAAGTACAGTGGATAATCTATATAACTCTTAGTCGGGTCAGTTAACCCATTTTTTAACTGAAGAATGACTGGATTGATTTTTATGACTTTTTTATTCGTTTGGTTTTGTATCCGCCCGGAATAGGTGAAATAATCAAAACCTAATTCTTTTTTCATACACTTTGTATGGAACTGCTTTTTTGATGACATCACGAGAACATATTGGCTGTTTTTTTTTTTGTCATTTTTGTTCGTCTCTCGGATTCGAGAACTTTTATTGGGATTGGAAAAAGTGACGCTTCAGAACATCCTTATACCTCAGATATTGTCCTCCGGGCTTACACTTATCAGAACTGTATTCGTATTTAAAAGAATCAATAGAGTTAAATAAAAAAATAATAGTTTCATAGGAGATTAAAAGCGTCGATGTTTGACGAGTTATCGTAGTCCTCTCCACTTCCTCGTATAAGCAGGCGGAGATACTGGTACCAGGGTGTGTTGCTCTTTTGAGTGTTGTCTTTGCGGCGTCTAAATAGACGTCGGTCCTTGGTTCAGACATTATGACTTTTGGTGTTTCTTGTTGAATTATCTGGTCTCTTCTTTAGCTTGGATTGTCGGTGATAATGCCGAGGGTTCGTGGTGACTATGCAGCGGATCAATTTGTATTCCGTAGCGTTTCAACATTTCTTACATGTTTTATTTTTTTACAGTTTATTTCTTTATATCACAGAATGAGGTCGAGAAATTATACTGTACTTTCTGCTTTCAAAACAGGTTTTTGATATTTGAAAAACCTGTTCATGAAAAATGTTTATTTTTCTATGTACTGTTTTGAAGAAATTTCTCTAAAAATACGATTAACCGTCTTCTACCTTTAAATTATATTATTTATTATACGAATAATAAAATATTTGTATGTTATTATTTGAAATAATTCCAACTAAATTCGCGTGCTAGTTGGCGCTACTGTCTTGCACGTACCCAATACAATGCTTCAATGGTTTTTTTTTTTTTATAATTTAATAGTGTCTCATTTGACTGTTAATTATTATAAAAAATAGAATACGTGTATAATATAATTAAGTATGATACGATATAAATCTGAGATACAAACGGATCTTGGTATAGAACATGTACGCGACATGTAAAGCGTGACGTCATATCTTAGTATAACACGCTCTCTTTCAAGGATAAAATTAAAAAGCTTGATTTTAATCTATTTTTGATAAGACAATAAAACATAATTAATTTACATCCCGATGAATTTGTACTCTAAGAACCTAATTAAAGTAGTTTCACATCATGGTCGGTGCAGCATGTTTTCTTCTTTCATACTTCCCTATCAGCCGTCATCTCTTCATTCACTCCTTTTCCTTTCATATCATTTCTTACACACTCCATCCACACTTTCTTTGGCCTTCCACCTTTCCACCCTTCCACATTCATATTCATTACTATTAAAATAGGTAAATAATATGTAATTATTGAATACGATTTTGTAAGTAATTTAAATAAATGTATATAATTTACAGATAGAAAGAGAGAATAACAATGGCGTATCGTTCTTCGATGTATCTCACGTATCAGAGACCGTTTTGGTCGCGTTCAGACGACGAGTTTCTAGTGGAAGGTTAAAAGTAATACTGACACTCTTCTGCGTCTTCATATTGTACGGACCGACCTCTTGTAAGTTATATTATTTCCTTAGTTTTATTAGTCATAACACCTAAGCTGACGGACGATTCAATCCTCACATGACATATACATATTTCTTTAAACGTACATACATACATATGCTCACGCCTGTTTTCCCCGAACGGTTAGGCAGAGGTGAAGTAGCGAACTACACCACCCACATTTCGCCGAGATTAGTTCCGTCCCAGATGTGACAGGGGGCGAGCCTGTCGCCATATCGGGCACAAATTCCAAACTCCGGGATGATACTGAGTAGAAAAACCCAATATCACTTGACCCGACCCGGGGATCGAACCCGAGACCTCAGAACGGCAGTCGTATGTAATACAACTGCGCTACCGAGGCAGTTAAACGTTTAAAGTTCTTTAAACGTATATAATAATAATTAAGTTTGGTATAAGCTAATAATTACCACGTAATTAACTACTTTGTAATTAGCGTAATTAAGTTTACCTAAGATATCTAAGTAATTCAACTCGAAAATTACTACATTTAATTCGAATCGCAGAATCAAACCTAGTTAAGCCTATTGGTTTATAAAAAGAAAAAAATAACTTAATTTACCTTGCGTGTGATAAGCAGTGATGTGGGTGGGTGTATGTGAAATGTTTTAAATATAACTGTATCACGTTGGTTATCCCAGTTGGGGTTGTAGCAGATCTTGGGCCACAGTCGGAGTTTTGGATTTATCAATTGAAAAAAAATGGGGAATGGTTTTTTCTTCGTCAAATTTTCAATAATAATTACAGTCGAAACTCGACCACCGTGCGAACATTATTGTACACAATTTTTTTTTTAATGTATAGGGACAACCACAGATAACAGATTAAAAAATTATATAACTAATAACACAATATAATAGTACAGTAAATCAGAAACCCTATTATAAATTGTACTCAACATTTACGTGGAAGTTTTGTGACACAGCTTTTTTAGTACTGAATTAATTCTTAAATCTATAGTTATTATAAATAAATACTATTCGAATATACATGTATGATGCTCAAACTACGATCTGCATTGAGACTAATATTTTTTTAAATCTATTTATACCATTGTAAAATATGTCTTGGCGAACGCAAATTTTGTCATAATTGGTACACTATCGAGACGACCCGGTTATTTTTTTATACCATTAATAATTAATTTTTAAAGGGTATTTTGAAATATCAATTACATTCAGTGATCACTCGTTCTAGCGTATTAAAAAAATTATAATAGATATTTTATCATATACCTACTAGGTCGATATAGATAACTACTTATTAATATCGCAAACCTCAGTTCTCAAGTACTTACATTTGTTATTCACGAACATATCCTAATATACTCGTAATTAATGCCAAAATAACAAACACTTCAATTAATTTGCTAATTCGTAAAATAAAAGTTTAGTTTATTTTTCTAGAAATCATTTCTTTAATTTAACAGTTTATTTTTTTTATTTAAACTTTAATATTTCAAAAAAGGATGTCTAAAATTGTCAATCCGATTATACTAAGACCCCTTCGGTTTGAGCAGAATTCGTACAAGGCACAGATTGTTTTGGGAAGCCGCGTGTCAGTTTTGTTATTATCATATAGAGTGCAGCACATTTGGAGATGAGCATGTTCACCTCGATAAAGCTACACCTCAAGATAAGACAAGAACAGGCAAGAAAGCATCCATGGAAAAAAAATTAAAAAATTCCCCAGACCCTGGTGCAAAACGCATGCCGGTGAAAACCGAGCTACCAACCTGATTCCGTTCCAAACATTCAGAAGGGAGCTGGTTGTCTTATAGCAAGAAGAATTCTCTTAGATACAAAAAACGCAGGATAACTAATTTGCTCTGTAAATATGTAAATCAGTATGCTCAAAGGCCTCTGAAAAATAGATATTTCCTGGAACGGCTTAATAAAGAAAATACAGAACAGAAGACCAAGTAACATATTGTATCGGAAATTCCCAGAATAGGAATCACTTGTGCTGAGGATTAATTTTCTCGGTTGACTAAAAAATAAAAATTTTAGCACCTTTTTATATAATTTACAATGCTTGTTTTTTTTTTCTATTTTACGGTCATTATATATATGCACATATTTAGTGGTATGTATGATACATTGATGTATAATTAATAGAATGATTTTTTGCTGACGTAAAGACGAAGATAATTTTAACAACCCATCGACCCCAGTTCAACACAAGTACTCGTATGCACAGATAATGAATACAAACAGGTAATTAATCATTTCCAACAGTATGGGACCACATATAATGCATAAATTCCGATCCCTTGAGCAAATTCAAATTAAGCAAATCTTAAACAAAAGAATTTTAATATTCGTCTAATCTATATCTAGATTATAAAATAATGGAAGCAAACGAATGCAATCGCTCCGGTAGTGGAAGCAAAAATACATGCGTGAACAGCATGTGTGTGCACAGTGTTACACATGTACCTTCGTACAAGCCGCAGCAATCCAGTAAAATCACACCATCTTTAAAATTACGTAAGATCAAACATTTGACAAATCACTAAGGGGTACGTGAGAACTACAAATGTGAGTTAAATCGCAAATATTCACAAAAACAAATCGACAAAATTAAAAAACTATTTATCGAAATGCAAATTAAAAAATAAATCGACGGATACACGTGTGTACTACGAATATCACTCGAATAAACGTATCTATTTCACAATAGGATAAAAAAAAAAAAATTCGTATCGATTTCGTAAAAAATTATAGGTTATATATATGTATGTGTGTATAAAACACTTTTATAGGTCGTGATTTAAAAACATATGAGGATGTCTAGTATTTCTAAAGAATATTAATAAATTAATTGATACTTTCATTTACAGCTGAGCACACGGTCTTCTATCTATTCGTCAGGAACCGGCTCAACTGGGACATGGTACAATACAGTCTCTACATCAGTTACTCCATAATACTACATTCATTTGGTAAGTTTATTTTTAAAACGTCAAGAATGACAAAACTGGTGTTTTCACCGACTACTTCTTTTATTATTATTAAACTGACAAACGATTTCATGATGACGCTGCAATAGATCGTTCGGATGTATATTCAGTTTTTTTTTTTTTTTTTTTCGCCAATTATTCCCCTGGTATGACCAGAGACCTTGTTATTACTGTCATTTTATTTGTGATCTTATATCTAAATTAATACTAAAACAAAAGTCAAGTCTTATAGTTATGGTAATCATGTCAACAATTTAAAACAATTAAACAATTCATACAATTAAAATAATTAAAACAAATTTAAAATCAAAATTTAAAAAAAAACTAAAATTACAATTAAAATCAATTCAAATTAAATTTAAAATAAAAATTAAATTTAGGGCAGTAGATATAAATATTTAATTCCATAGCTTATTATCTAGTTTAAATTATTAAGTTTATTAGATTACATAAAATAAATGAATACAATTACCGTATTTCAGAGCCTATTTATAAGGAACATTACATAATTTAATAAGGGGTATAATTTATTAATCAACCAGACTATAAAATTGACAAAAATAAATTGTTATTCGTATGAGAGTCGAACTTGAATAACATTTGGTCAAATACTTTATCAGTGTAGTCTAATCATTTTTTGTTATAAACCAAATAGCTAAATAACTTGTGTAATTAAGAATAAATAAATAAGAATTTAAATGCATACGAAGTAATTGAGATTCCAATTTAATTTAATTCCAGATTAAACCAGTTTATCATCAATATAATCTATCTCTACGCTAACAAATAAAATTGTAGTATCTGTTTGTAATGTCAAAATAACAATTTTTTTACTAAATACATATGAATTTATATACGATACTTATACCAAAAATATATATTTTTTTAATTTTTGTCTGTCTATCTGTACGTTTGTTCCGTGTAATCTCCGGAACGGCTGGTACGAGTTCGACGGGACTCTTTTTGATAGATAGCTGAAGTTACTCCGCGTAACTTAGGGTTACGTTACTTTTACTTTACGTTAGTTTTGATTCGAGAAAATAGTTAGGCTTCCGTGTGAAAAAAAATTAAAACTCTAGAATAAAATCTGATTCAATGCATAGTTTTACGGACAAGTGTTTGAATTTATTAGAAATATATTTACTTAATCTTAGTACTATTTTTCTTAGGAAAATAGAGTTCTGTATAAAGAGTTAAAATGCAGTGAAAAACATAGGAAACGAAGGCGCAGCCGCAGACACACAGCTAGTATGTAATAAATTCACATGAATTTTCTCAATCTAAATCTCTATATATTCAGAACTCTTTCAGTTTTATAAAGACCAGAAACACTTAACTTGGATTACGTTGAAAGAACTACTACAATAGAAGAGGAAATACATATATTTTAAAAGGAAAAAAAAAAGAATTTAATAAATAAAATTGGTCTTGTTTGTAAGAACTTGGATATTTTTTAAAACTCACCCCAATGGAATATACAATTGTCATGTTCACCTTATTACTGACAGTTACTAAGACCGTTTTCCATTGTATTCCAGGCGCAATGTTCTCCATAGCTGTATTGAGTAAACGTATGCAGATTGATGACTGTGTCCTTTGTCTCGTATCTGTCGCCAGTAAGTTCGTCGGCTCCATGTGGACTGCGTTCGTTCAGACCGATATCGAAATGTATTTGGGTGAGAGCTCTTATAAACATTCGAAATCCAATAATCTGCAAATTTCGCAGAAATTTATTTTAAATTCAACCAGAGATACAAACAAACTTATCTGACCCGTTGGACAAAGTAGGAACTAGCGAATGCCATTTTGAAATGTAAAAGTCTGCAGGATTATTACTTAAATTAAAAATAGCAAAGCTTTAGAATATGTAAAGCGTTTGTATGCCCTTTATTTTAAAAAGGCAACACTAAAAGCGATCACAACGACGTCATCGTCAGGCAGATATAATTGTAGAATTATAACACAATTTATCTAATAGCAACATGAGACTTATCTAAATGGCAAAATCAATTAAACATTCAAATAAGTATTGTAGTTCAAGAATCTATGCAAGATTTGACTGCAGAAACAACGACTTGGTAACTATTCCTGCCACTAAAAGGAGAGTTCCGGTACGAAAACTATTGTTGGGAACACGCAATGGCTCATAAAACAATTCAACTCTATCATCAGGAGATTTATTCTTAACTTGCCTTAGATGAGATGATTTTTAGTGTCAGTAAGAATATTTTATATGGTGGACTTCTGGCTTTTGATTGTCTGTACCATAAGAAAATATCAAAATATAGTTTTTTTCTAAATTTATGATGAATTCTTTGAATATAAGAAGTCAGAAGCATTTACAATTCTTCTGCCTAGCGATTTGACATTAAAACTCACTTGATTTTAACTGACGATGTAATATGTAGACGGTTACTATGTTAAGCCTAGTAGTAGCTTTCAAGTGCTGGAATACAGCTATAGTTAGCCACTCGGATATGAGATAATGCCTTACTAACATGATTTAGTTTCATCATAAGGTTTTCCTTCGCCGAAAGCTGAAGCTCTTTATATTTCAACCTATTTCAAAAGGGACCTAATTCAAACCTACGTTGATTGGAGCGTAATCCAATCACACTCAACAATTATAGGTTTATTATTTTTTTCTTTTTTTATTTAGGTTCACAAACCAGACATCATGCCGAATAATTTACAATATATATAGGGTTATTTTACAAGTATTACGTATGGCATCTGTCTTAAAAAAAGTGAACACAACTTGCATAGGAAGAATTAACATTACCATACATTACAACCTATGTTCATATATACGATCTTAGTTTTATCTTCGCTAATGGTAAAGAACAGGAAAAAATATCAAAATTTTGTCTTATGGCATTTTAACTCGAAAATATTCTGTTCAATGGAGAATGTTATCCAACATTGGTTTTGCATTGAGGTATGAAGAAAGTTTTTTTTTATTAATTATGCGACTACTAGACCGAGATACTTCAAAATTTAGTTTTCAAGCAGACTTGCTTGGGATCACAATCAACAATTCCATGTATCACTTTATACAAAAGGATAGAATAATAAAGGAGGAATATCCACAGCCTTCCGTCTTTTATATAATTCTTTCATTTTGTAATGTGTCAGTCTAGATTCGTATGAGTTTAACACTTTTTTTTTTTTAAGTTTTCGCGTTCCATATTTAAAATCAGTTAATTTTAACGGGTTTTTACGCGTTACCTTTGGTTTTTTTTTTCCTACCTATCCCGACGTTTCGGCTGGGTTTGCACCAACCGTGGTCACGGGCTGACTGGCGGTGCGCGGCGTCGCCTGCTGCGTTGAGGGGTATTTTGGTAACGCGTAAAAACCCGTTAAAATTAACTGATTTTGAATTTAACACTAATGAAAAAACTACTACTATTGAGTAAATAACCTTAACTTTTGAATATACAGTTCCTGTAGCTGAATTGTTAAATGCAACAACATTCACGTCTTTGCGGTCCATTATATCCAAACTAGTTGAAAAACAAGAGACCGGTAAGTGAGATCTTCATAATAACTTACATCTTAGTACTTGTAATTTATGAACGAATGTTTGACACTTACTTGCCTCTCCGTCTGCACATTTTAAAAATTTAGTGTTACAAAATGTTTTAGTGGTTGAGCTACTTAAATTGATATAGAAACAGGAATTTAATTCGGAATCTATAAATTCTCATTCTACTGTCATATTATAATTAGCGAATTTGGTTCCTTGGGAAATGCAATATTATGCAAAACAATCGAATTTTTTTGCTCCGGTTTTAAAGATTTGAAAATTTGAAACAAGGGCCTTTTTATTTATTGGATGTTTACAATATTCGTTGTTCTATAACGTGTCGTTTTAAGAAAAGTAACTTACTCATTGAGAATATTTGACAAAAACGTCTGAAACAGTTTGTGAAAAAAGTTGTCTGCCCATTTATTTTATTATGTGGCAACTTTTTCAAATAATAAATCACATAAAAGAATACTGAATTGGCTGACTTCATTGCAAAGTTCAATCTGTTCTAAGGAACCATGAATTTGTCAAAATTCTATATAGTTTGACATTTATTATTTACGTAACCAGCTGACACGGCGAACTTCGTGGCGCTTCGAAATCAATTGATTTCGTTCTATACAACTGTTATCGCGCTGACCCTTATTTAGATTTAATTGTCTTTAGTATTCTAATTATAATTTTTACCCCAAATTCAAATATGGCTCCACAACGACAATGAACGGAAGGAAAAACAGGACTCACCGTAATGCTGAATACGCTGCGTGTAGGAGGCCTCCTCTTCTTCCTCTGATGTACCAACTTCACTTATTTTCACCTTTATTAAACTAATTGAGTTTCTTATTGTATGATTACGCGCACGTTCCTTTTTAAGCCGGTCTCGCGCACGACACATTAGCAAGTGCGTTAACAACCAAAAAAAGGGGCTGGGAAAGGACAGGACGAGGATGGGGTGGTTGCCGTTATGCAAACCATTTTTTTAGCCTAAACAACAACATTCATTTTTTTTTCTTCTATTTTCTGTCTGACTGAAGTATGAGACAAATCCAACAAATCAAAGGTCATAGAAATCAGTCCAGATGATCTTGAGTTATATAAATGGTGGGTCTAACCCGAGTTTGCTTTATATAGCACTTGGTCATAAAACTGTACATTGAATAGTTTTTTTAATGAGATTTAATTTTTTTACGCGGAACCCTAATTATTTTCTTAAATTAGAAGTACCCTGAATTAAGCGAAGTAACTTCAGGTATCTACTGAAAAAAGTCCCGTCAAAATCCGTCCAGCCCTCCCGGAGATTAGCCGGAACAAACAGATAGATAGACAGACAAGCAGAAATTTGAATATTTGCATTTTTGTTATAGTTATTGTATATAAAAAATCTCATTATAAACAAACACTTCAATTTTATTTATTAGTATAAATGACTATTATAAGGTTTTAGAAGAACTAGTCCAATCAATATATATAGGAAATAAATAAAGCAACTCAGTTAATATATAGAGGAGAAAAATATCTTGAACGGTTTTTTTTTTTCTCGTTGCCTATACTTCATAGATAATTTTCATTTCAGCGAAAATGAATTCATTATTCTCGTTGACTGAGACCCTGGCATCACTGGCATTCTCACCTTTCTACGCATGGCTTTACATGAAGACATTACATACAGTATCGGGTGCCGTATTCCTCGTCAGCGCAGTGATCACTGTTCCAGCATCAATCATCCTTGCGTAAGTTATTTTCAAATTATGATCACGTATGACTTGTTTTGTACGTTGTAGACACCTCTTTCGTTTTATTTTTTCACCAAGTTACATTCCGAAGTAAATAATCGTAAAAATAAACTAAATAGAAAATTAAATTAAACTCGATATTTATCATTACAGATACCTATACATTCAACATAGAAAAGAAATGAAAAATTCAAGAAAAAAAGCATTAGAAGCAGAAGAGAAAAGGGAAGTTGAGAAGAAGAAAATCGATGCATTAGAAGTACACAGAACAGTCGAGAATAAAACAGAAATAGATACTAAGAAAAGTTAATTTATTTATTTAGATTTACAAAAGTAATTTTAATGTAGCATATTAAGTAGGTGTTATATATTTATAAGAAATTAATTCTCATACATATGATCATTAACGTCATAATGAAATCAAATTATAACAAAAATATTTTATTATTCTTATTGCGAAATTAGAACAGGGTAGATAATTAAGGTTAGACAACACCTTCACTAAGTGCAGAGAATGCTGGTGATAATACACTCGAAGCTCAATTTTCACGATATAGTCCTAATTCGGCAGCGGCTTAAGATATGTTCGGACTTCTGACTGGAGACGCTTTTGTAGCCGACGCCATCTTGATACAGTAGCTCTTCATGCACTCGCAACACGCTACACGCAAAGTACATAGGTTCCTTTTTTATTTATTATTTATTAACACATAAGCTAGGATACATTCCGCAAAATTGCCATAGTAACAACCTGGGTTATTCCCCTTTTGATAGTAACCATTTTCCAGCTGATTGGCCTAAGCACTATCCACAAAGCCCGGGTAAAACTATCAAAGGCACTTCATCTCAACAATCCATCCATCCATTCAACCGAAAAACGTCCACTGCTGGATATAGGTTTTCCCCGAAGATCTTCACGACGACCGGTCTTGCGGCACCCGTGTCCAGCGGACTCCCGCAACCTTCACCAGTTCGTCGGTTCACTTTGTGGAGGGCCTACCTACGCTGCTGCGTCTTCCGGTGCGCGGTTGCTATTCGAGAATCCGTTGGCCCCATCGAGCATCGCTTCTGCGAGCAATGTGGCCAGCCCACTGCCACTTAAGTTTTACAAGTCAACAATGATAGTCAGAAAAAATGATATGACAACCGACCATGCGATCTGATGACCTGTAAAATTATGAATAGGTATGAAAATACATTTTTGAACCAGAATTAACAAATTAATTAGAGTTAATAAATAAAACACTAATTGATGGTATTCTGGTTCGAAAATTAAATAATAAATATCTTCAAGAAGTACGAGTCGTAAATAAATAAATTAAAATTCTGTTACCATGATTGATTTGTAAATAACTTTGTAATACATATCAGATACCTAAAAAAGTTTATAAAGTTAATGTTTAGGATTCGTCCAGAAATCGGTTTCATTGTTGAATTTCTCTAGAATTTGTATATTTTTTTTACACAAAAATCCAGATACTCTTAAAGCGTGTCTGTACAGAAAATTTAAATTATCTCTCTAAAATATATTAGTTACCTTAAATATTACTTATAGTATGTTTCCTGCAATAAATAAATAAATAAAATATATATTTAAAAAAAAGTATTAAAATAATTTCTATAGATATCTGTTTTGACGGGAAATGGAATTGGTTAAATATTATATTATTTTAAACTATCGAATAATAAGGTTCATTTTAATTCCAATAAGGTAAATATAAATATGCTAATGTATTGTTACGAACTAGATGATATCTAAGAAATGTAATTGACTCACATTTTTAACTCATAAATTGTTCAAAATCATTTTTTTTATATGTAATATAGTAATAATTTTTTTTCATGTGTCATCTCTATATATATAAGGTACAG
Source organism: Samia ricini (assembly GCA_014132275.2). Lineage (NCBI taxonomy): Eukaryota > Metazoa > Arthropoda > Insecta > Lepidoptera > Saturniidae > Samia > Samia ricini. The sequence continues at coordinate 3,463,642 of AP028170.1, forward strand.
ATTAATACTAAACAAATTGTATTAAATTAAATATAAATAAAAAAACTTAATACACAGAAATAAGTATTTTTACTTCATTTGTTACAAATCTGGATACTTTACGTTAGAAGTTAATTTCCATTCATTCAATCAAAAGATGTCCAAGTTAATTTTATTAAAAGATTTTCTGAAATTTTTGAGTCTATAAAAAATGGATGTTCGTTTTAAAATCGACTCGCAATCGACATCGTAGTCATGCAATTTTTAAATTATTAATACAGTTATAGCTACACGAAAAGTAATTTAGTGCTTTGTCCTTTGGATCTAACCATCTTTGAATCGAATCATGATAGTTTTTGATCAGAGAAAATTCTAAGATTGTTATATTTTGGTGTCAGTATCTTGTTCGAAAAAAAACATATTCAAAAATTAAAGCTTTTAATCACTTATCTAGAAAAATTATTTAATCCGTGGCAAGTAAAGCATATGCACTTATTATAATAACTTTTTTCTATTATTTTACAATATATATCGGGGGCTATGGGAATGAAATTGTGGAGTATCTGGGACCCAAATCCAACGGGAAAACTGTAGTTTCTTAGTTACTCCTGTGTACGGCTGCTAATCTTCTGAATTGCGTTGGTGCTAATCTTGTTTATGTCTACCAATCGTTGATAATAACCAACCATACACTGAGTTTCTTTAAATTTAGGCTCTGATTTTGAAGATGAGTTTATTCATATGCAGTTGGATAACACAATGCCTTTCAAATTTGAGAACAAAGGCATCTGGAATAAAGAACACATAAACTGCGGTGAAAAGAATACTCAAAAGTACGATATTACATGTTAACCTCGAGTCAATGAATGATTTAATTTTAATGATCTAGTCGGCAGGAAGTCACCTAAACAATATTTTTTATAGTATACTATGGGCTTAAAGTCCTAACATAATCTAACTTCAAGATAAGTAATGATTTAAGCTAAGACACTCGCTAAACCTAAAATAATTTCACCTACGTAGTACATTTGGTATTAGAGTTTTTGCGACAGATTTTTTTTTGCTTGAGTTGTATTGAAAATGCTTTTTCTAATCTTTTCGTTTTCATTATGCGTTATGCTTACTATTTTTCATCATGTGATTCGTTTATAGGCAAGAAACTATCAAATCAAATGTCTCAAATCACGGGCACTTGACACGGGAAATCGAATGTAGCATTTATTTATCAAGGAATTAACTTTTTATTATTTATTAAATGAGAAGAGATTAATATATGCTGTTTCATTACAATATTTCCTTTATCGAAATTTAAGGCTAATTGTAAGATACAATTGTAGGACTTTCTAAGTATCGGTTACAATTATCACACCAAAATAGGTGTATTCGTAGTAGGGAAATGATATTTTATCTTTTCATTAAATTAAATCTAAGGATGTCTGATAATGGGATTTGAAACACAATACGAAATTAGATTAAACAGACTTTGTCTATGTTTCAATTACATTAAATTGTGAACAACTTAGTTACTTTGGTTACAGTAAATTATTAACAAGCTTTTTTTTTTTTTTAATTATAACTAGCTGTGTGCCCGCGGCTACGCCCTCGTTTCATATATGCTTCACCGCGAATATAGTTTTTAAATAATAATTGGAAAACAATGTTCCGAGGGTGCCATCAATTGGATCGTATTTTGTTCATAATTTAATGAGTTTTAATTTTTTTATTCGCGAAACCCGAATAGCTTTCTTAAAATTTATTTTGGTACTAACATACAACAAGGATATTTGTCACAAATTCAAACATCTGCCAGTAAAACTGTCCATTGAATCGAAATTTATTCACAACTAAATGAGTTTTATTTTTTTACGCGGAACCCTAATTTTTTTTCGTTATATAAAATTTGCCTAAGTTACGCGGAATAACTTTAGCTATCTACCAAAAAAAGTCCTGTCAAAATCGGTGCAGACGTTCCAGAGATAAGCGGGAACAAACAGACAGAAAGGCAGGTAAATATTTCAAAAAAAGTTTTATTATAGCAACCGTATATACATTCATATGTCTGTATTCAAATTATTTTTTCTATAGCCATTTTCGACCGCTAATTCGTAAGCCTTTTTCATATTATGCCATTTTTTCAGGCAGTTTCGATCCATTTTGATCCTGCCATTCCTTTGATATAGTCATACCAAAGCACCTCTGGTCTTCCTCGTGGGTGTTTTTCGCTTCACGGTCGTCATTCTACCACTGCTTTGCACAACTTGGCTTTTTTTCTGCCGGTGACATGGCCTGCCTAATCCCACTTCAACTTCAGAACCTGTTTAGTAACGCCGGTCACTTTATTTTGGTCTCTTATCCATTCATTCCGTTTGAGGTCGCTTAATTTCACTCCACTCATCAATCCCTCTTTGAGCCGCTTGAGGTTTATGGAGAATCACCTTGATTTATGTGCACTAGTCGTGGATACGACATTCATATGTATTTAGTAAAAAGTTGTTATTTTAATATTAGAAACAGACACTTCAATTTCATTTATAGGCATAGATTTTATTTAGAATAGATAGAAATTTTATTTATTTCAGTAAATTTTATAGCTAAACAATAGAACGAACAAAACTGAAGGTAATTTAAAAGTTTTCACACGAATAATACATAAGAAGTAAGTAAAATTAAGGTCGGTTGATTGATAATGCGGATAACGGATATATTACAGGAAGAATGATGATTTACATTTAAGCTTAAGTAAAGAAGAAGTACTGTTAAATATATCATAACTTTGGTCGAGTCCATTAAATTGGCTAAATGGTCTTAAAACATAACTATTACGTCGGTCGGCAGCGTTAACAGAAGGCACGTAGAGGAGCTGTGGACTTCTAAGATTCGCAGATAAATACTACTCAGTAATTCAGAACAGTCCACGACTCCACTTCTTATATTGAAAAGAGAGGATAGATCTCTTATTCGCCTGCGTTTATATAGTGGGAGGAAATGGATATATCTATAGCATTCAATATAAGAAAAAAAATAGATTTGTAATTACGTTTATTCACAACGTTTAGTCAACGTATTAGTTGACGTAATTTTTTTATACCTTCTGTCCTATATATACATTGTAATTAGGATTTGAAGAGATAATGGCACATTGGATAGTGTGGTCGGATTTCGCGTCAATGGACGCGGGTTCAAACCCACCTATTCATCTTAAGTAGCCTGAGCTTTCGGTCAAGGAAAACAACCTGAGGAAACCATAGTATGAATGAATGATCGAATTCTTTACTGTACCAATAATACATTAATAAAGGTAGCGCAATTTGAAATAAAGTAAAAATATACATACACACATCATAAATATACATATTATATATAAGAATTATAATTGTGGTAGGGTAGTTTTCTAATAATGCCCGCCTGTGTAGCTACCATCTTCGCTGCCATTTGTAAATATACTCACATAAGACGCCTTAGCCGATCCTGATAAGAGGCGAGGAAGCGACTTTAGATTTTTTGATTTATTTTTGTTGGTTTTTTTATTAGAGCACGGGAAAATAAATGAACTTCATCTGATATTATATAAAGTACAGTATAAGAACAATTACGATAAACGAGAATGTATCGACAGTCAGCAATCATCATGCTAGCCAGCAATTATCCCAGCTAAAGCTTCTATATAAAAAAAAAAATGATTTAACAAGAATAGACAGGATTTTGAATGAGCACTTTAGAGGAAGTTTGAATGTGGCGCCTGCACAGAGAAGTTAAAGAGCAATCATCTGTCCTGGTATGAGTATATGATACGCTGGGAAGAAGAGGATGTTTCAAGATAGGTATTGGTTATGAATGTGGATATTTATATGCGAATTCCAAAGAAAATATGGATGGATTTTTTGAAAGATGATACATGTGTTTAAAAGTAATGCAGAAGTGACTGCAAATAGAGAAGAATGGAAGAGAAATACATGTTGCACCGAACCCAAATTAAAACAGGATAAGAGTAGGGAGATGATCATGACACACAATACCACACTGAACATTAAACAATACTATTAGGCACACAGTAACTCACTACTAAAACTAAACAAGAGCAGGTACTTTTAATACTGGTCACTTGGTCACAATCCTAGCCTTCTAGAAATTTCGCTGTTAATAAAAAGAAATCTAATGCCGAGATGTCCTTATAAGATTCATATAGGTCTCTTCACAACTACTCGATCCTTCCACAATGTTCGTAGACAACCCCTATACAAAAACCTTTAAAAATCATATACATTTAAATAGGAACTTTATACGGCGACATTAAGGTTTAATTTCACTTGTTCTAGCAATGCCATTTTCTTTACTTATCGGAACTCGAACAGTACTTATTATTATCTGGAATTAAGTAAACATAATTAATTACTATACAATTTTGAAAGTCATTTTGCGATAGTTCGTTCGCAAAGCTCAATTTAAAATTATAATATCTGTCAAACTATAAATGAAATTATTATTTTTTATACATGGAATAGACTCAGAGCTTTGACCACAATCTCACCTGATGTTAACTGACTATGTGGTCCAAGATGGTAAACACTTTAAGCCTAGAGGTACTGATCCTTAAGTGATGCTGCCGGAACACACCTATTGGTATGTGGCGACAGGTTTTCAAACTTGAGAGTGGTAGCTAACCAGGCGGGCATCATTAGAAAATGCCTTACAACCATACTATGGTCTCCTCACCAGGTTTCCTTCGCCGAAAGTTGAGGCCGATTTTAGAGTCGGATAGGTGGGGATCGAACCCGCGTCGATTGAAACTACCCGCTGCGCTATCATAGCTTCAAAATTATTCAAAACAGATTTAACTTTGACATATTATTATGACGTTCATAAAGTTGTAAAAAGCCATTCAACCTAGTTTCCACTTCTTTACTTTATAGTTCACACGCGTAGGTTTTTGCAGCCAGTGTGCGCTATAGTATCAGTTTTTTTTTTTTAATCAGAAGCGTGTAGTACCGAAAATTATCTGCTCGCGAATTTAACACAGCGTTGATGCAATCATTACGCAATCGCATATCAGCGCGTGTATTTGCGTTCAAATGTCAAACGTCCACTTTACGAGTACTAAATAGGTCTTTAAAATACGTTTAAGTTTCGAGTCCACTCCGGGTTGCGATTTCGGATGCTCCTCGATCCTCAACTGGGGAGGCTTCAGTTCGCTGGAGTGACACTTTCATAGATTAGCATAAGACGCCATACCCTGTACATAGGTTTTTTAAGGCACCTTCAGATCCGTTAATGTCCCTTAACAACCGTAAGTTCAGAGCGGAGCAAATATATTTACGTCTTAGGTAGCAACCCAAGCCAATATCCGTACTACTTTAATGTTTTTGCGCCAGCTACAACTTTCCGTGCTTTAAGAGGAAATACGGGCTACGTTTATTCCATACAAATGTATTCCCCTGTGTCTTCCTTGGATAATAGCACATCAGTAAATATTTTTAGACCGTATAATATATAGTTACCACAGCCATGTCCGTGCGTTTTGATTTTTTTCTATCAAATAATTATTATAGAAACTAGGAGCCTTCGAAAATTAATAAAAATACCAGATTTTTACCTTCGTTTTCAGACGTCCGTCAAACATATTTGATGAATAAAAATCAAAGAAATTAAACGTAGAGGCCATATTTTTTTATTTTAATTAAAAGAAAAAATAAATATGTTCTATTTTAAAAGAAGACACAGGGGAATACGAAGTGATGATGTTGTAAATTTTGGATAAGTAAAATCAGCCTGAGCTACTGTTGACCTTTCAAGCTTTATAACTCTTTAATTGGGTTGCAACGAGTTAACAATAGATTTGTGAAATATTTGTACTTGAATTTAGGCGCTTAACCCCGTGAACACTAACTTGGCGTTTACGCCAGCTTTCCATTGTTTTCCTATTGTCTTCCTATTGTCTCATTTTTATGGGTAATCGACATACAATGTATGCACTCGCCTCAAAAGTTCGATGAAAGTTTAAAAATAAAAGAAAAAGAATGTTTAACCTTTAAAAAAAACCAGCTAGTTTATAACAAAAGAAAAGCGACACTCCCACGTAAATAACAACTATGAAACACGATTAGATTATATACTTTACGATTATTTAGGCTAATACTATGATCCTTAAGTTATTGATAATGTAAAGTATTAATTATCTTGAAAAAAAATTAATGAAACTCATTGTTATGTTCTTTTAAAATTTTATTTATTCTCGCGATATGACTGATTACATGAAACAAACTCGTATGTTTGATAGAAAAAAGTCAAAATTACATTTTCACTGTGAATAAATAATAGTTGGCTTTTGTACATTTGTGTACGTGAAATAATTTTATTATTTCTGTGACATCATGGAGTTTAGATCTTTCCCATAGTTAATTATTTTATTAAACAGTAAACTATATGGCCAAGTAATGTTACGGCAGGTGACCACAATGCCTAGGTAAGTAGTGATGAAGATGGAAACTGGATTGATGGAAAGAGTTCATTATCTCAACTGTTCCTCAGCAGAGACAAGTGCCTTCAATACATTGTGGATCCGCTCACAGCCTTCCGAACGCAGCCTTCTTAGCACATATGCTTCCGGCAACTTCATTCACTTCAAATCCAATACTCTATGTCTGATATCCATAGCAGGATAGCGTCAAGAAAAGTTCTATTAACCTATATCTGATATATCCTATTTTATAGAAGTTATTGCGAAAAGTTGTCAAGTTTCATCAATTCAAATGAAAATTCAAGTTTTGGTGAAGTTACGTCGGTACATTTAATGTACATTTCTTAAATTTTGTAACAGCATATTTTAGCCGTTACCCATCTGAAATCTGACGTTGAAAAAATGTTTCTCTGACCGTCAGTTTTTCTGCGTGACCGGATTTAATTCGTAATGGTTTGACCGATTTTGTATACATAAAGTACTATATCAAGGAGCAATTGATAGATTTAGAATTCGTGACAAAAAAATTATTAATAAAAACATGCTGTTCGTCTTTAACACGAAAACGAGTTGACTGATTTTGATACAACTTTGTGTGAATAAACTAAATCTTAATTAGGCAGTAAAAATAACAACATCATTTTTAGAAATTGTAAAAAATATATAATTAAATGTATATGACTATAAAAAACATAGTCAACTATGCAACAGAATTTTTGAATTCAATGGAATTGTCTGCATTATGGTAATTTGCAATTAAGAGTAGGATCAGTTGTCATTATGTTACGTAACATCAATCAACCTCAACTGTGCAATGGAACGAAACTTGCTGTGAAAAAGCTAATGAGTAACATCATCGAGGCAACGATCAACAAGAGAAAATACAAAGGTCGTGATCTCGCGTATTCCGATGAACCCGAAAACCGTTCAAAAAGCTTTATTGATTAATTGCATTTATAATGAATGTAAATAAAGACATCATATCTTTATGGATTGTAACCAAATTTCATTAATTTTTATGTTCTAATGCACAACCAGAATTATAGGTAAACTTGATTTTGTAAGGAGCTTGGTTGTTCCTTCGTTGTGACATTTTTTTTAACATCATCATGTTATATAACAATCTCTCCCTGATCACGATTAAGTCGAAGATCTATCGATATTGTGTCTGTTGACCATTGTAACTTACGGCGTAGGCGCGTCCGGCGGGCTGATGCGACTCGGTATAGTTTTTTTTTATTATTATTATTAAAATATAACATATTCTGCGGACTCTGGGTCCACGCCTTTTTTATGTTGGAGGCTTAATTCGACTTGCGTCAGAAAAAAATGCCTTTAATATTTCATGGAGCTATGCAGTTACCTTCTTTCATAATTAATTAAGTGAGCTTAAATCTACTTATATTTTTTTATTACTATTACTCGGTATAGTTGGAAGTGTGCGTGGTGGGACGCGCGGGGGACTGCGGGGAGTCTTGGTGTACCTGAATACTGCTCATACTGTGCTCCTGACTTCCTTCGATCTTTTTCCAATATTCAAATTACTTGACGGTTATATTTATGTCAGGTAAATTCATTTCATCGGAATTTGATGACTTTCGTTTTTTTTTTTTATTTTATTTAAGCCCTATTAATTATTTTTGTTCGGGTTGAATTTTGATCAAATTTAGCACATAAGTTGAAGACATCTGCAGTTATTGTTTCATATTCAGCACATCATAAGAAAACTTTTACTACAATTTGAACACGAACTTTGTTCCGTGTATTTCCTGCAGAATGGACAATGCATTATTTTACTCAGTATAGGCTCAGTGCTTCACCTGATGTTAAGTGAGTTGTGGTCCAGTTTCGTAAACACACTAAGCCTAGAGGTACTAGTACTCAAGTGATGCTGCCGGAACACACCTACTGCTTTTTGGCGACAGATTTTCAAACTTGAGTATGATAGATACCCAGGCGAGCATTATTAAAAAAAAAATCCACCATGCTATGGTTTCCTCACGATGTTACTAATAACTTTGAACGGACTAGAAGGCACTCAGCCGCAAAAAGGTGACTAGCACAAGGGCTACCAAAGCGGTACGAACCTCGATTTGGCCGTCACCTGAGTATTCAAAACTCACTCGCGAGTCGTGTCCTAGCTGACCCTACATTTTTTATTATTAATAAAAAAATAAAGGTTCCTTACAGGACCTATGTACCTGCGTGTTATGTGCAGGAGTGTGTATGCGGTGTTGTGCGTGTGATGCTCAATGCATGGGCAGTGTCACTGTATCGCGCTGACGGCGACGTCAAGAGCCTCCCCAGTTGGGGAACGAGACACGTCTTGGGTCGCCGCCTGAGGGAGACCCGTAGTGTGTGCGGGAGCAAAATTGGATTATACGTGACGTGCCAAAAAGAGAGGTGATACGAAGTTCACAGTGACATTTAGTACGTTGTAGTAATTGCTTAAAACGATATAAAAATGAATAATTAAGACTACCATAAACATATATTAGGATTATGTTAACAGATATTACCATTCTGTTAATAATATCTTCGACAAACTTATCATTATCAGATGATAGTTTTAGTTTATAACACCAATAATATTTTATTATACAAGCATACCGACCTGTACATTAAAAAAAAATCATCTATACTTACTTTATTACTCTTAATTGTATTGCCTTTTAAAGAACAGCTATCCACACAAAGGTACTGCACTACCATTATTAAATCTTTTTATCAATGAGTTCATAGTTGTTTATCGAATGATAAATAAATTAAACGGTCATATATTAGGTACTGTTAGGTGATGTGCTTCGATAGCTCCTCTACGCAGTAAAAATGCGGTTTAGAATCAAGAGTTTTAATTATTTTATTGTAAAGAAATATACAAATAGAAGGCGTGAGACGTTCCAAGCGATGATAATGAAACAATGATCGCACGGAACAGCTGATCCGCGCATGGGCGACGGGATGCAGGTGCGGGGACGGATGACTGTGGTAATGAATGTCCTTGGATCCCGTCCGCGCCCCGCTCCCCATCACTTCGTTAACAGGTACTAAAGACTAACATTAACAAATGTGGAAAAAAATGAATTTGAAATGTATCTGTGTACTATTTATAATTATTATAATTAATCTACACTAATAAATAAAATTTAAGTGTCTGTTTGTAATGTCATAATTATTTTTTTTTTTACTAAATATGTATGAATTTATATACGATACATATACCAAAAATACAATTTTTTAAATCTCCGTAACGGCAGGACCGATTTTGAAGGGGTTTTTTTTTATAGATAGCTTAAGTTACTCCGCGTAACTTAGGATACTTTTTTGAAAATAATTAGGGTTCAGTGTGAAAAAAATAAAACTTAGTGAAGAACATATGAAGCACAAGCACAGCCGCGGGCCCACAGCTATTTTAAAATACACTTAGTAAAATTAGTAACTCGAGAACAAATTAATCTATCCTAATAAATAAAATTGAAGTGTCTCTTTGTAATGTCAAAATAATATTATTTGGTAAATAGATATGAATGTAATTCCGTATAAAAAAAAAATGAAAAGGCAGTGAAGAACGTATGAAACGCGGGCGCAACCGCGGACACACAGCTAGTATTACTAAAACAAAACAGTGATTGGTATTGTCTGCAATAACATTGACGTCTTCTGGTGCCTCTGGTTGTAATAATCTCAAATAAAATAGATCGCATAATTAACAAGTAATATTATAAATATACATATAATAAATTTATTTGTAATTTGAATAATATTTGCGTCAATGAATCAAAGTATATGCAAACAAAACTGCAATTATGTAGTAGACATATAGAAATGTTACTATCGCTTGTGATATCGTATTAAGATAAAGAACGAACAATAGCGACAGTACAATAATTCTAATCATTGTAAAATATTTGATGTTCTAATTTTGTTACCGTAATAACCATTTCACTGCAAGAATTATTAACCAAAAAAAAGTAAATAAAAAATTACATAATTATAACCAAAGTAATGTATGACACCAAATGGATTATTAACGTCATTGTAATTTGTCATGAGAATGTTTGTTTTTTAATATTTACTAGCTGTGTCCCCGTTTCATATATTCTTCACTGCATTTTTTTTTATACGGAACCCTATTATTTTTTTTGTACTTAGATAAAACAAATATATTTCTCAAAATTCAAGCACATGCCCGTAAAACTATGCATTGAATCGGGTTTTATTCAAATTTTTATGACATTTAATTTTATTACGAGGAACCCTAATTATTTTTGAAAATTAAAAGTACCTTAAGTAACTTCAGCTATCTACAAAAAAAGTCCGGCCAAAATCCGTTCAGCCGTTCCGGAGATTACCCGGAACAAACAGACAGAAAGACAGACAACAATTTACAAATTTACAAAAAAAAAAAAAAAAATTAGGACATTACAATCAGACACTCCAATTTTATTTATTAGTATAGATTACAAAATTTGTTAAGTGTAAGACGAAAAACGTGGTGGAATCCACGGAATTGCTACTAATAATTTTAGTACATTTCCTAGTATTTAAAGCTTAGGAATTAGCAATAGGATAAGGAATATATAGGTACGGAATTCTAAATCTATCTAAACGACATTATTTTGTAAAACAGGCGTGAAGAGGTACTCAAGCAGGCCAGCATGACAGCGGTGACTGGCATTGAATTCTGTTCAGTGTCAGTCGCCGCTGTTTTGGATTGTACTGTACTTAACATCAGGTCCAGTGCAGTCACTGTGCTGCGCAATTAAAAAAAAAAAAAACAATTTAATCCGTTTAATAGAGGAGGTATATTAAAATTTAAATAGTTATCCTTTAGTTTTTGTGTTTTATGTTAAATTTAAACATCAGTTTTTATAAATCTAGACGAGATTAAAATCGATAGCAAAATTACGATTACGAACAGATAAAAAACAAACTTATCAAGATATTTAAGCCATAAACAAGAGAACATTTCTATTAATTTTCTGATCATTCTGCTTGACTCTTGTTCATTATAGGTATTATATGATTAAAATAATCTTTATGTGTGTTGATAAATAATATTTATATTTGTCTTACGAAACAGTCTATCAGTTAATATTAAATATTTGCGGTGAGCAGTGGTTAGGATAATTTCTAACCAATGAGTTGGAAGATTTAAATAGTAATAAAATGAATTCAAGTAACGATATAAGTGATAAGAATAATCATATACATGAGTTTCATGAAGAAGATCCCCTAAAAGATAACGACGACAGCAAAAGAGAAGATGAAAAGAAGACCGTTAGTGAAACAATTCTTTATACGCTAGGACATATAACAGTCGAACCATGTATGCTGTTGTTTATAACGTCATGTATTCTACTGAACATAACAACACAGAACCTAAATTTAGAAAAAGCCTGTCGAGTGAATCTCAACTTTACCGACGAGATATGCAGTTCTCTAAAAATGCAAGAGGCTGGAAGCCAGAATGAATATGAAAGGGAGGCACAGAAATTACTAGCTTCAGCGATGGGTAAAAAAAACGTACATTTCAGCAACGCTACCGTGCATATTGGCTCTATTTGTTGGCGCATGGTCCGATAAGACGGGACATAGAAAAATCTTCATTGTCATCCCAATCGTCGGTCAAATATTAATATGCCTCAATAATATGATAAACGTTTATTTCTTTAACGAGCTCCGTTTAGAAGTTCTTGTATTTTCAGAAGCTTTATTAGAAGGTTTATCAGGTGGATGGTGTATTTGTTTGTCGACAATGTTCTCGTATATCAGTTCGATCACAACAGAGAAAACAAGGACTTTCAGGATGGGTTTACTGAATTTCACTTTAACTGTAGGATTTCCTGTGGGTATGGGGATGAGTGGGGCATTATTAAAAAGATATGGCTATTACGGATGTTATGGACTAGCCCTTAGTTTGCATATTTTGAACGTAATGTACAACATCTGTATTTTAAGAGATCCGAAAAGGAATAAGGAGCAGAAAAAGGTAAAAACAATTATACCTACATATCGTGAAGTGCCTCTTTGTTTACCATATTTTTAGATATTTAAAAAAATGTGTGTAACTAATTATATGTTTAATATTCTCGAGCAGGTGGAAATAAAAGATTAGTAAATAATACAACGTTCATTACAACGTTTGATAATGGTCACAACAAAACTTTCCATTTTAAAATACTTTACCGGCATGAACTCCTATCAAGTTTCGTGATAGGAAGTTGTTGCGTTACCATGCTGATTGTCGATATACGTACATCCAATGATTCAATAGTAAAATTTACTACAACGGTGGCATTTTTTTAAAGACAATTAAGGAACATTTAAGCAAATAACTGATTTGAGCTAAATTTTATTAATGAGGCTAAATTTACTTTTTGATGATATTTTAATCATTTTCTGATAATAATTCATTCAAATAAATATGTATGTAACAAAATGAACAAATTTCGTAATATCAAGATATTGTTTCATCAGACATATTTTGTTGATTATTTTTACATTTAACCAAGAAATATTATTTCGGTTATAAGTAAATTTAATTTGGATATCTTTTTGTTTATGATCTCAACCGACTTTTTTTTTTTCGATTCGACTTCTTCATCGGGTTTGAATGATTAGAACGGAAAGAACTTAATCGAAATTGAAAACAAGTATACGGACCTCAGCTAAGGCTATTATTTTAAATGTTGCATTGGCACTAACCTTTGAATTGATTGATTTAAGTCTCACTATAAAAACTATTTTAGTTAATCTAATTTCGTATAGCTTAAATAAGTAAAAATTCTAACTCATTGACGGCGTTATTATTTTAGAGTGGTACAATGTAATGTTTCCCCTCAACTACCCAAGACATAAAACGGTCAACACTTTTTTTCAACCGTTTTTACCGTTCCGACTTAACTTCCCTGTAGTAAAAATGTGCAGAACATAAAATGAGTTTAATACTATAGTATAATAGATAATTTAGATATATTCGCGTAAAGTTTTATAATTTTATAAAAACCCGATGAGATAATTATTTGCATAGAGATTCACAAAGTTTTTATTGTAAATAGTTTTGTCTGCCGCAATTGTGAACGCCTGTAATGGGTACGCATTTCATAATTACATTTACATAATTAGGCAGACAATGTATAATATGTTTACTGTAGTGCTCTGCCTTTGTATAATCAATAAATTCTTAACTTTCAGCACGATCGTCAAGGTATTAAACATTTCTTTCGCACCTTCTTCGACCTATCGAATGTTAAAGCCACAATGAGTGTAATCTTCAAAAATACTCCTAACGACCGCAGATTACGTTTATGTATTCTAATCGCTGTTGCCTGCACATTATTTGGACCGATGTACGGTGAGTAACGATTAGGAACATATTTCAATGAGCATATAATTCATTAAAGAATCTCGGAATAACGTAACAATATTTCCTTCTGTCTGTCTGTGTGACCATCGTACATAACTTATATATGTACATTTAAAAGATAAGATTAAATTATATTTGTTGCTTGATAATTATAAATGTAAATAATAATAATTTATCCTTAAAAATGTTTGTACGAAACTCATTCAGTCGACTTTAGCGGAAAGTCGATAATGTAATAGATAATATTAATTAGTAATGAAAGTCAAACTTTATAAATTGTCAATTTATAATATTTACAACACGATAAGTTCATGCTGAATTTAACAACCCGTTAGTTACTCAAACATATTTCTTGAAATTTAAATGTTAAAAAATATAATAAAGTTAATTAATAGGAAACGACGAAGCTAAATAAAGCAGGACTCCCGTTCCCGACCGGGTCATGGCCACCTAGCGAAAACCCTGCTGTAGCTATATTACCAGCTGCATATAGTAACTATAGCAACCAAGATACTTTAGCTACCCTAGACATACGCATACCGATGCCGACTCTTAATAGATTCTTATCCAACGGCTATCATCAGAGTACTTGGAATGTATTTTAATTAGTTGTATCAGTTATGAAGTACAGTTATTTTACTAAGCTCAGATAAACAAAGTCCACTAGTGGCGGCAATATAGGCGTCGGCATTTTCTTTCTCCAATGGCTTAAAATGTTTTTTTTAATATTGTTTTTTTATAGTTCCTTTTTATCTCAGACACAAATTCGAGACCTTATCAATTCTTTTTTTGTGCTATTTATAAAATCCCTTTTCTCTATTTTGTTTTGTTTCTTTCTCTATCTCTCTCCTGAAACATTACATCTTGTTACTAATTCATGTTATGATATATTTACTTATTCGTATATTACACGTAAACAGTATTTATCCAGTGTATCACAGTGATCTGGCAACACTATCAAAGTTAGGCAATGTCGGAAAATCCCCAAATTCTTTCCGTTTAATTCTTAGTTTACAAAATTTACACTGTTTAGTTCTGCTCCGAATCTCTTCACTCCTAACTCGATCACGCAGTAAAACTCAAAGCATAACCCTCTCCATTGCTCTTTGCAATTTTGAGCTTTTTATATTAGTAACTGAAGAATTGGTTAACTTAAGTGGCAGTGGACTGAGCATATTGCTCGCAGAACCAATTCCCGATGGGACGAACAGGTTCTCGAAGGGCTACCAAATAGCAGAAAACGCAGCGTGGGTAGGCCCTCTACAAGGTTGACTGAAGACCTGGAAGAGGTCGCGGGAATCCGGTGGATGCAGTTGGCGCAAGCCCGGTTTTTGTGGAGATCTTTGGGGGAAACGTATGTCCAGCAGTGGACGTATTTCAGTTGAATGAATGTATGGGTGGAAGTACATTATATATCGTCTTTTGACTGTAAAATGAAAGATGTCTCGCAGAGCTGGTACCATCGATGTCTATCTACATTTGGCCAAACGAAGCCAATTATATTAACACTAATAAAATTGTATGATGTTAGTACGTTTCTAATTACAGGTGAGGTTGTCATTATGTACATGAATACAAGGTACCGTTTCAATTGGGATGAAGTCAAATTTAGTATCTTCCAGACATACAACTTCATCACGCACACCATAGGTAAGTGTTTGTTATAAGCGATTGCATTAGTTACGAACAGTGATTATAGTATATTGGTAATGTGATTTCTTATAAACAGATCTAGATTCGAACTTTTTTTTTTTTAAACTGACTAACGTTGTTCACCTGATGCCCCTTGACAGTTTCATCCGGGCAGTTTTGTATCGAGCACTTAGGACAGTCAATCGGAAAATAGTTATTAGTTTAAGCACTACGAATATAGGCATTCGGTAATGCCGCGAATTCCGAATAAAGGAAAAAACCGTTCAACACCGAAGTTATGTACCTTGCTTATATTTTGTAGTTATTTAATGTGTAGTTGAGTATAGGTCCACATCTCCACCTCCTACTGGAGATGTATATGAGAACAAAATTAGGTCGCCATACCCAAATTATTCTAAGTTTTTATTTAAAAAAAAAACACAGCTACGAAACCCTGGTAGTTCATAATCGTCCTGCTCCCAATTTGTGATTTGGGGTCGGCGCAGTATGTCTTCTTCTTGCATAAATCTCTATCAGTCACTATATTATCATACACCCTTTTTGCCTTCATACCTTCCATTACACCATTCACGCACTCCATCCGTCTTTTCTTTGGACGTCCTCTCCCCCTCCATCTCTCAATTTTCATAGTCATCACTTTCTTCGTCACATACGCTTCGTCTCTCCTCAAAACAAATTATCTACCGCTCTCAAGTTGATAATTAATTGTAAAGCATCTATAATTAGTTTCCGTGAGTATCATTCAAGTAATATTTACCTTTTACACGATAATTTAACACTAGAAGTTATTGTAGACAAACGCAGAAATATATATAATATAAAATATGTATTTAAACACCCAAGCCTGAGATGATTTAAGATATTTTTGGAGCATTTAAAATAGATCTTATTAGTATTAGCACCTTTTTCCTTTACCAGGCAGACATTAAAAATAGTCCACCATCACGTCTTATCATAAAGAAACAGTGCGGTGAATGATATATTAAATCTATTAAAAATACTTGATAGAAAGAATCAGAACATGACTGGAGAGAAGATTGTTTAAAATGTATATTAAAATTAAACAGGTCAATTAAACAGATAAACAAAAACCTAAACTACAAATCCATGCGCATTTGATATAAACCCTTCGATTATTTATATAAATAAACATGAATATTTATTTGTATATTTATCCTCCATGCGTTCGATTAAAATGAAATTTTAGTAAATTGTTTTACGACAATAACATTTTATTCGTCACATTGCAACGAGCGCATAAAAATGACAAGAACATTTTGAAATAATGAATGCTTTTAGAACAGATTTTAAATTTAATTTCAGGTACCGTATTCTCGATACTGGTGTTCAGCAAATATCTAAAATGGCATGACTCGATACTCGGGATAATATCGACGATCAGTAAGGTAGCCGCCTCGTTTGTCTATTGCTTCGCTGCAAACGAAAAAATATTCTTTTTGGGTTAGTATCGTATTTTTTTATATGAATTATGGACTTTATAAGAAGACTATGTATATAAGCGGGCCCATTTGCATATTGATACCTGAAGGCTCAAAGGGAGTAAAGTACAAAATGGCACTATTCAGGAGAACCAATAACCGAAAAAAAAATTTTAAATTTTTGCTGTAACAATCATATTCTTCATTTTATTCAAACAAACCCCGAACGAAATTGCTTAGTATTTAGTATAAATTGTAAATTAACTAAAATAAACAAGTCATATATGCCTATATACTTTAAGCATAGTTTTTTAAATAGTTTATGATAACCCAGAATACAAGTTCTTTAAATCAAATTTAAATCAGCTGATAACACAACATAATATGAATGTAAAAAATGATAAAAAATTAAGAGAAAAAGATTTTTGGACATATTATTAGGCTCAGTGCTTTAACAACAATCAGACCTGATATTAAGTGACGATATAGTCCAGGATGGTAAAAACACACTAAGCCTAGAGCTATTGGTTCTCAAGCGATGCTGCCGTAATATACCTAGTGGCATTTGGAGACAGGTTTTCAAACTTGTGGGTGGTAACTATACAATCAGGCATTATTAAAAAATTATGTCTACCACGCTTTGGTTTCCTCACGATTTTTTTTTCTTTCACCGAAAGATCAGGCTGATTTTAGAGTTGGATACGTGTGCTCGAACCCACGTCTATTGATGCCGAATCGGGCCGCACTACCCACTGCGCCATCGTCGCTTCAAAAGATTTATCGATTAGTAGCTAAAATAATAATCTTCTAAAATTATAGAACTATACAACTCATAGTTACACAGTTTTTAGAGGATCCACAGAGAAGGGACGCATTTCCAGACATCACCATCTTTTTCATAATGATCTACCTTTCGGAATTTAATCTTACTTGGCTTGGTGCCTTAAATTATTGAAAGTCCTTAGGAATCTTACTATCCAAAACTAGAGAAAAATGTATTAATTTTATTGTGTCTATAACATGGGACGGTTAATTTATGTCCATTTCTTGTGTCCTAAAATTATCATAAATTTATATGTATGTGACTTTTGAAGCGCAATGCGATCTCTTTTAGCAGTATATTGACTTCATTATGATATATTCAATCGTCGAATAAAACTGCATTGTTATTTGCAGCGCCTTTGGTAGAAATACTTAACGGGACCTCAATGTTGGCGATAAGGTCAATATTCACAAAAATAGTAGAGCCTTATGAACTAGGTAAGTAGAGTTTTTTTTTTTTAATTTTTTTACCACTTATCATAGTGCACTTGTGTCTATATACAGCCATTTAGAGGCATTTCAACTGTATGCTTAAATTTTAGAAAAGTCAATATCTCGATGTGCTTTTGTTGATTTATAAGGATGAGACCAAACGGGTGTAATTCTATGCGTGTAAAAGTATACTTCGTGTCACACGGCGACACAAAAATTATATATCTATTTTAATTAAATATTAATTCACGCATGTAAATACGAATGAATATCGGTCGCTCTGTGTGACATTCGGATACAAGGGAATGGAGAGTGATGGAAGCAGAAAATTTGGTAAGGTTGAATCCTCAAAAGTCAATACATTTCTTTCTTGTAAAATGGACGTTGCGAAAAAAAATTTTTGAATTTGAATAATCAAAAAAATATATACGATCGAATTGAGAAACCTCCTCCTTTTTTGTAGTCGGTTAATAAAAGGCTAACGAGATAAAATCTGTACATTGAAGATATTTAAATAAAAATATGTGGAGCTTCAGAATCGACTACAGAACACATTTCGATAGTTTTTAAATTATTTGTCCGTATGTTTATTATTCGCCATCTGTTCGCCAATTACGCAAAAACTAAGGAACCAAATTCGATGAACGTTGGTAATGACATATATTGCATCCAGGGGGTGAACATTGTATAAATTCCAAGTGGGTAATCCCGCGGGTACAGTTAGTATAATATATCAAAGTGCACACATTATAATCTGTGAGAAATTACAATTAGTTACGCACGTTCGATGATATAGCCGAATTACAGTGATGTCTAAATTCCGGGACTCAAAAGACGCGAGAGGTACGCTCGTTTGGACTCGCCCTAATATAAGATTCACAAATCCGGTTAAAGTGATTCTTCAAAATCACAGATACATTTACTGCCCAGGTTTTAGTGTACATGTTTTCACATTAATAATTTCATTACATTTAAAACCATTTCGGATAAAAATCAATTTCGGAAAAATACAATTTCAATTATTTAAAAAACACCTCCACGTGCCAATTAAGTTTTAAACTATTCCACAATATAAAATATAATACATTTGTCTGCTATGACAGTAAATAAAAAAAGTATCTCTTTTACAGGTAAAGTGAATGCGATTGTGGGCCTATCAGAAAACTTAATGCCATTATTATACATACCAGTGTATACGAAGGTGTATGCGTCCACAATGGAAGTACTTCCGGGAGCTGTGTTCCTTATGGGAGCAGCTATGACCTTGCCAGCGACATTCGTTTTCATGTAAGATTTATTTCATTTCGAATTTATAAAACTGGGAGTTTAACACACTGCAAATTCGCTTACTGTCGGGGTTGGACAGTCAATTTTAGTTTCACATAATCATCGTGTCCAGCTTCCATAGTAACTCAAGCCTAGGTACGTTCTTTCAAGTCCTCTGCAACGCTATGAAGTGACGCGCCATTACTCAGAAGATATGAATATGAATTCTGTAGAAGGCCTTTTTTACATGCTCACGGTTACTCTATTCTGCGGAATTCCATACGCATCTTACAGTCTAGTTTGAGATTCGTATCATTACGACACCCTCACATTGATTACCATTTTCAGCGGAATGTATTGAGTGTTCGCCACATAAACCCATTAAAGCTATAAAAGCCCTTCAGAACAACACCGTACTCTAAAGCGTGTCGTAAAAAACGAATTGATTGTCGTTAAATCAATGGTTATTAAAAGTTCACAATAATGTCAAATTTATCTGTCACTTTTGCAAAATTTACGCAAATAAGCCTAAAATGTTTTTACTTTGAAACGAAGCTTGATCAATAAATACATTGTCATATGTAATAGTTAAAAATAAAAAGATGGCCCAACTTTAATTAGTTGTTCGGAATTACTTACATTACTTACATCAGTCAAAACTACTTACATGCATTTGTTTAATATGATCGTTATCATTTAATTATTGCTTCCGATAAAGGTAGACAAAAATCCCAGAACAAAATATTGGAAAAAAAAACAGCGCTATGCAAAATTAACGCTTAGCTAGCTACCTACATCAAGTTCAAAATGTAATACCAAGCGCCAATGATTAATGTCTACGACAAATTTTGAAACCAATTAATTTTAACGAAAATAATAGTTAAGCGTAAAAAAAAAACTCCTAAAAGTTGAAATACAATCCGATTCCATGCACAATAATACGGGCAGGTATTTAAATTTGTTTTAGTGGGTATTTCCGGGCGCTTCACGCCCGGGTGAGTCCCACACTGGCATGGAACTCGTCACTCCGTGCCCCCTTACCTATTGTGTAGGGGGACTTCGGTCTCACTAATACAATAGGTAAGGGTAGTGCGTAAATGCATTTCCCCCCGTCAAAAAAAAAAAAAAGGTATTTAAATTTGTTAGATATATCTTTGCTTAATATTAGTACAAAAAAAAAACTTGGAAAATAACTAGGGTCCCATATAAGCAAAAAATTATAAACTATATTACGCAGTGAAAAATATATGTAACGCGGGCGCAACCGCGAGCACACAGCTAGTTACAGTATAAATTATTTATCTTTATATTTATCAAAGAGGTGTGGTTAATACAACATGTTGATAATACAACTAATCTACTTATATCCATATCTATCTAATTTTTTTATCTTACATATTTAATACATGAAGCAAAAACTTTGGATTCTTTTTTAGGAACACAGCGCGCACGGAGGCGTCCGAGATATGGCATAATTAAAGTTTATGTTGATAAGGAATGCAGAATTTTTATGTGAATTTTTATACTAGCTGTGTGCCCGCGTCTGCGCCCGCGTTTCATATATTCTCCACTGCGTTTTAATTTTTTAAACGGCCCCCTAATTATTTTCTTTAACTTTTTTTTCGGTACTAAGATAAAGTAAAACTATTTTTTTTTAATAAAATCAGAGAACTATGCGGTAAGTCGTAAACAAATTTACCATTGAAATCCCGTCAAAATCGGTTCAGCTGTTCTGGAATTACTCGCAACAAACAGACATACATACCGATAGACAGACAAATATTTTAAAAATTGTATATTTGTATAGTTGTCTAAGATACATTCATGCGTATTCAGTAAAAAATCTGTTATTTTGTCATTACAAATAGACACTTCAATTTTATTTATTACTACGTATAGATAATATGTACTAAAAGACATTAAATTAATAAAAATAAAAATCAACACACATTACCATGCGTTTGACACACACACAAACACACATCTCACACATTATCCCTTACGATTACCAATGTATTATCAATCACGTGTTATTATCAGACTTGACATTTATTTACCGCGTGGTTAGTGGAATGTTTACTTTTGGGAGAGGTAAACAATATTGTTAACATTTTTAACATTAAGTATTACTCTTTTATAAACAAACAAACTAAATACTTTAATGAGTTATGGTCGAAATTTAATCATTGACTAACATCAGGATCTAGAACGTTAGAAATACAATAAAATAAATAAAGAAACACGCACACTAAAACACTTTCTGTGGGATATTAACATACGACGAACGTAAATTACATTATAAGCAGATGGTGCAGTTGTTAGTTAGGCGGGATTCCGCGTTAATAGACGCGGGTTCAAGGCCACCTATCCAACTCTAAAATAAGCCCGAGCTTGCGGTGAAGGAAAACATCGCGAGGAAACCATAGCATGGTGGTAGGTCAATTTCTAACAATGCCCGGCTTGGTAGCCACCACACTCAAATATGAAAACCTATTGCCAAATACCAATAGGTGTGTTCACATAAGTATCTAGGCTTAGTGTGCTTACCATCCTGGACCACATCGTCACTTAATATCAGGTGAGATTGTAGTCATAGCACTAAGCCTATATCGTGTTAAAAAAATGTACATTTTTTTCCGCTAATAAAAACTCTTATTCAACTGAACTCCTTTTTCATCATTCATTTGTTTTTTTTAGGTTAGGTATAAATGAAGATTTATAACTATGCACTTTTTCACTAAATAACATAATAAAGAAACGCGGGCGGAGCAGCTGGCATCAGCGAGTAGTATCTAATAATGTCGTCTAATGTCTAATAAAAGCTGATTAGATCGTACATATAAAATGATTTTAAAATGAATCATGTAAAAAAAAATAATTCTATCGTCTTAGGTACACTGCCCGATGGAGAGACAGAGAGAGTTGCTTTTTATAGGGATGAAATAAATTTAGGTCAATCTAGTGAAATAAATTTCCCATTTGATTACGGCAATATACAAGATGTACCAATGAGTTTTTATAAGCGTAGATTGGTTGCGATATAGTCGAACTCGATTACGCTAATTTTTAAACTAGATTTTACACCATGCCACGCATTTTTACAAAGATCAAGCATTAAGCGGACATGTGGCGGACAAGTAGCTATTTCAGAAATAAATTGCTATCGCGTTGGACCCCTAAGAAAGAATTATAAAACACGTAAGGGACAATTGCAGCTCGGGCTGATTTTACCTATGTACTTCGTAGTACCGTTTCCTCCTCCAAAACTGAACCGATTTTTAATTTTCTTTCAGTTTTAGAACAATAAAGACTTTGGCTATCCTCTAATTTTAAGTCATCAAATTTGTTTGACGAACGTCTGAAAATGACTGCAAAAATCGAGATTTTTTTTCATTTTCATAGACTCCTAGTTTCTATATAAACTAATTTATGATAAAAAAAAACCTAGGGGAATGGCGGCGGTGGATATATATTATTTGGTATAAAAATATTTACCGTAATGCCCGTAATAACCGTTTATTCAGGTAGGAAACAGGGGACAACGGTTGTATGGACTAAATGCCACTAATAACTTTAAAAAAAAACAGCTGCCCTATTTATTAAATAATCTGCAAAATGTCATCAGGCATGAAAGTAATAAAAAAGCTTTCAAAAATAAGTAATCAAAACATTTCATTAATTATAATTAGTGAATATAGGGATTGTGATGTTTGTTATATATGTACGGAGACTAGATCCCACAGACAATATCGGTTTTGTGGGACTACGAAATACACAATAGAGATTGTACTGTAGAAATAAATAAATAAAAAAAATATTTGTAAAAATATGAATAACTTGAAAATTGGTGTAATATGATTGTGAATGTAATTTTCTGATCAATATAAATAAATAAAAGAGGGTTCACTCTCTATCCTCAAAAGACACGTTTTTATGTAAAAGAAATGAATATCACTAGACAGTGAGCAGCATTGCTGATAACACTATCAATATAATTACAAAATTATAGCCTTTTTTTCATCCGTTATTACGAAAATTATCGATTTTCTGAATTAATTATCATTAATTTTATAGCATAGACTTTTTCCTGGAAAGTCTGAATTTCATTATCATACATAACATATATAAGGTTAATCATAATTTTGACGTTTTTTTTATGATCATTGTTGTCGAACCGCTTGCTTTCGAATTGCTTCCGCTAACATTAGCTAAGACTATGATTTGTATAGTTTTTTTTATATGAAAAAAAAATGATATATATAAAAAAGAACCAGATCGAGTTTTTCTTGCCGGCTCTTCTCGACTGGGTTGTTTTCCGAACCGGTGGTAGTGTTTTAGACGTTCATAAGCGCCTTCTTAGGGCCTAAATTGAATAAAGATTTTTTTGATTTGAACTTTGTTCTGTTGCCGTTCATGAAATTTCAAGGAATTTTCCATTTTGATCTATACCAAACAATCCTTCGGATAGTCTGTCACATCAAACAAACTTTTTTGTGAGGGTGTGCTGCATAAAAATGATACACAATAACGGAATCTGGGTGCGGTGCTTCGTAATCGTTTCTTTACCCAGGGAAAGTATATCAAATTCTAAAGCTTCTTCTTTCGATTACTTATTTGGCTGGGTAGTAGGAACTGCTTTTACATTACTTCTACTCGTCGGCAAGAGAGGAAGAACGCGTTGACCCTTCTGATGTCTCGTATTGTCAGAATATGAATGCCCCTCAAACTCCTGTGCATTAACATCGCAAAAGCGACAGACTTGCCCGGTAGTAAGTCTGCCTTCACAACCCTACACCGTCGTCTGTTTTATAGAACGCGGGAAAGGAGATCAGCCGTCCCCCCTACCTTTCTATCTCCGCCACCTCTTTTGCGTCTTACTCGCAGAACAAGGAGGTATCCAAAGTAGGACCATAACATCCGAAAACTTCAGAAGAATTCTGCTTACTAAATCACTCTCATATTCCTTAGAAATCGTCCCTTAATCACGTGAGACTTGTTTGAAAAAAAAACGAAAATTGTATATAAATCACCACGTGACATCTTGCCGTTGCCGAGCAACGATTTTCAAAACTATTTAGAATTAAATTAATTGTTCATTTTTCTAAAACCAGTAAATAAAATTGAAGTGTCTATTTGTAATATCAAATTTAATTTTTTTTACTAAATAGATATGCATGTATATACACAAATAAGTATCAAGTATTGAATTAATAACTTGAAATAATTTTTAAAAGTTTTGTCTATCTGTTTGTTCCGGCTAATGTTCCGAACGTGTGGACGGCTTTTGACGGGACTTTTTTTGTAAGATAGCTGAATTTTTAACTTTTAAATTTCGAAAATAATAAGGATACCGCGTAACAGTCATAAAAAATTGAATGTGCTTGAATTTATGAGAAATGTTTTTACTTAATCTTAGTACTAATTTTTTTTTTTATTAAAAAAATAGTAAAAAAAAATTACAACGCAGTGAAGAATATATAAAACGCGGGCGCAGCCGCAGGCACACAGCTAGTTTAAAAAAATATAATTTTTATATGTTCTAAAGATTTATGATAGTTACCACATTTGTTTTTTGTAGAAGGGAATCTGCAACCTTATAACGTAACACCATAGTTAAAAAGCTGCTAAAACATCACGTGATTAATGGACATTCGTTGTAGGTTATAAGACACCTTTACATACAAAATTAAAACTGTTATTGACATACATTATTTCTGTTCCAGTTGGCTGCTGATTGACCACAGAAAAACTATGAGGCTAACAAAATTAGAAGAAGGTATTAAATCAACTGATTAGCATAGTAACATATGTTATAGATTCATTAGTGAAGTAGCATTGTGTAAATTATTAGAAATACAATGGTAAATATATAAACCGCTCATAGTAAACATTGATAATAATATATTTTAATGTTATATCCGTATTTAATACGACCTGTCGTCTTGTATGGATCAGAATGTTACCCCATAAAGGTGACGGACGACAGAAGATTACATGCAGCTGAGATGCGAACGTTGAGATGGATGTGTGGGGTAACAAGAATGGACAGGATTAGGAATGAATATATTAGAGAAAGTTTGAAAGTGGCGCCAATAACAGACAAGTTAAGAGGCGGTCGTTTATCCTGGTATGGACATGCGCAGGGAGAAAGAGAATGTTGTAAGAAAGGTATTGGATATGAATGTGGACGGTTACATGCGAAGGGGAAGACCAAAGAAAAGATGGATGGACTGTGTGAAAGATGATATGTTTAGAAAAGGAGTGAATGCGGAGATGACAACAAATAGAGAGGAATGGAAGAGGAAGACATGTTGCGCCGACCCGAAATAAAAATGGGAAAAGGGTAGGGAGATGATGATGTTATATCCGTATTTCTTGTAATTTGTAATGTTAAGTTTTATAACGAAAATAATTAATAATTCGAATGCAAATACATTGGTTGTTTTGTTTTATTTTAATGTAGTCAAATGATTATATACAAGAATGAATAATTATTTTATTATTTTCATCAATATTTTAAAAAATATATAAATATTTAGTAATTTATATATTGACGAAATGTAAAATTATACCTATGTAAGACTATTTAAATTGATTATAGTTTGTTAAATCTATTAAACAAAACAAATTGTTTACGTTTCTATGACGTCGGTAAATATAAAGTCAAATTTTAGTATAAAACTAGCTGTGTTCCCGTGGCTGCACCCGCGTTTCATACCCTTTTCTGTGCGAAATATAGCCAGTAAAACTGCATTGAATCGGATTTCATTCTAATTTTTATGAGTTTGTAGTTTTTTATTCGGAACCCTTATTATTTATACATTAAAAGAACCCTAAGTTACTTGGAGTAACTTCAGCTATCTACCAATAAAAGTCTTGCACCACCAACGGAGGTGGACCAGGAGTGTGTGTGGGAGCAAAGTTACCCGCGTGTCCCCGGCGGCGAGAACAGCGCTTTCGCGGTTGCGGGCCCTGAAACGCAAGTACACGCGGTTTTGCGGGAAGATCCTATTCATATGAGTGATGTTATCGTCGCGGTCGAACAAAATATCATGCGGACGCCGCCTCTTGTAAATGGCACGCCGTTCGAAATGGCTTGTACTATGAGAGGATTCAGGTTTATTTATTAGTATAGATTAAATTGTATTTACTGGCGTAATACGCAATGTTGACACCGCCATTTAAAATATTACAATGTTGACGTACCGCCATCTAGTTACGATTCTATGAACTAACAATGATAATAACATATTAAAAGATATATGCAGTTAATACTTGTAAGGTTATAACAATATAAATTTTCTTATAATACAGAAAATCGTCCTGTCAATTGACTATTTAAAGTCAAGGCAATTTAATATTACTTGGTGACCATTTTAATTAGCAAGAATCAAATGAGTGGCAAGGGATTCGAGGATGTCGTAAAATTATTTCGATAATATTACTAGAATGATGATCATAATATCATAACGCGATATGTAAAATATTTCGTAGATATAGAGTACACGGTATTGATTACGAAAGTACATCCTGATTCATGTTATCTTTAGAGATAATACAAATATTAAATACTAGCAAACGTCCGCGACTTTCGGTAACGAGTTAATTATTGTATAAAATGCCGTAATGTGTTGAAAATATTTTAGAATCTAATCAGTAACGCCTAGGACAAACAAACATCGGGACTCATAAAATTCACATTTTTCATGTAGATCATAACATTCGTCAACAATTCTCAAACTGTTTCTAACAATTTTTGAAATTCGATTTATATGTTTTTTTTAATAATAATATTTAGGAAAACCACCGGAATTCCAAATTCCAAATTACATTCCAATGAAGAAAATAAAGATCTTAAAGAAAACAAAACCGATGGAGTTGGCGAAGATATAAAAGATTACATTGAAATTATTCAATAAACCTTAGCAACAAAAAAAAAACAATGATTTCAATTTTTTCCATTTTTTATTAAATTTCAAGGTCCTAAATTTTTGAATGATTGATTCAACCGGAAGATTCCACTACTGGACATAGGCCTCCCCTAAAAAGGGAGGAATGGACATAATCTCTACACTTTTCAGGCGGGTGTTTGTGGTACTCAAAGAATGCTTCTACCCATCCTCTACTTTATCTTTTAGTCGCTTTTTACGACACCCACGGGAAGATATGAAGTGGTACTATTCTTAGCCAGGACCTTATGGCCCACACGACACAGTTTATGCTTCATCGGCTAACGCTAATCAGCCATTTTTTTGCGAACAATATATAATATAATTTACATTTTAAATGAGTAACTTAACTTCCACTTAACACTTAACTTCTTGTTTAGACGCGCATCTTAATTTTCAAGCGAAATATAATCCGATAGAAAATTAAGGAAATCGAGAATGTAGTAGTGAATACCATAAATGAATCAACTTCAAGAGTGTTAGAACCAATGAAAAGAATCGTGAATTTTTTTAATGTATCGAGCGTTTTTATTCTCATTGTGACCCATTGTGACTCATTGTGAGCTCATTAATTTAAAAAAATGGGCATTTTACATGTACCAAATAAAGATAATGTTGATAAAAGCGCAGTTGACAATTAAAATATTTCAAAAATAAATCCGAGTAATTAATTGTAACATTTTTATAATAAATTCATTTTTTTTAATATACCAATGATTATATAAGTTCATATTTTGAATTTATGTTAACACAAAATTAATTAGGCCATTTTGAAATGAGTCATATACAACAGTTAATTCTTAAAAATATAGATTATTAAACGCTTTATTATCGCACCTTTATCTAAGATTAGTGTATTATCTAAGATTAGTTTATTTGTACTAAAGAGTAAGTTCATGCGTCCGTCAATTATATTTATTTTATAAATATGTCCGCGAGACCGTTAGTCAATTTATTAAAAAATTTGTAATTCGCAAAATGGCAACAACGGAAACCACATATGTACAAGAAACAGAACCGTTAAATTCACCTCCAAATAATTCAGAAAATACAAAAAATGACACCGTCTATGGACGATTGAAAAATATAGCTAAAAATGTAACAGTTGAACCGATTGCATTTATGGCATTGTTTTCGAGTGTTTTTGCATCAGTGGCTACACAGACCCTCGCCTTAGAAAAAGCATGCAGAGTGAGTTTAAATTTGAGTGACGTAATATGCGATTCCCTTCGGATACAAAACCAATCGAACAACTTTTCCGTTTACGAAAGAATGGTACAAGAGCATTACTCGACACATTTGATGTGGAAGAGCGCATTGCAGTCTCTATTGCCGTGTTTTTTTACTTATATTTATTGGAGGATGGAGTGATAAAACTGGTCGTAGGAAAGTGATTATGTTAGCGCCAGTAATTGGAAGCACTTTCCAATCGTTAAGTAACATCATTAACGTGATATTCTTCTATCAACTACCATTACAAGTCCTTATTTTCTTTGATGTCTTCTTTGCGAATATCACTGGCGGGACCAGCGTGATGTTTCTGGCTCTCTTTAATTACATATGTGATATAACTACTGCCGAAACTAGGACTCATCGCCTTGGATTAATAAATCTATGTACGTTCGCCGGTATACCTATTGGTTTATCCATGTCCGGAATCGTATTGAAGCAATTCGGTTATTATGCAATATACGGATCGGCTTTAACAATAGATGTTATAAATATAATATATATTATGTTAAGAATAACAGATATAGCGAGGACTAAGGAGCAAAAAATGGTAAGTTCTCTAATATAAGTAACTAAACTAAACTAACTATTTATGATATTCCGCACAATACTTACTGCTTAATACAGTCTTCAAATAAGCATTGAGAAATAATGTTTAAATGGTCACTTTTTCGGCCCTATATTGCTGTAAAACTAAAAGAAAGCAAAGACATTTCTCAAAAATTCAAGCATTTAACATTAAAACTAACCTTTGAGTAATTTTTTTTCGCAATTTCATGAGTTTTAACTTTGTTTTACATGAAAAAGTAGCCTATGTTACGCCGTGTAATTTTAGCTATCAGCCTGAAAAATCCGGTCAAAATCGGTCCATCCGCTTCGGAGACTAGCAGCAACAAACATACAGTTTTTTTTTAAATTGTGTTTTAGTACATACTTTAGTAAAAAAGCCACTAACAGAAGTACCTGTATTTATTTGTATAGCACAAACAAAATGTTTATAAACAGTAACTTTACACACAAGTAAAACATTAATTATACAATTCGTATTGATTTAGTACTAATTAATTGCATACGTACAGTTTGGGTCTGTGATTATTTAAATATAAAACGAAAATTAAATTATTCCTTACTTTAACTTAATTAAATCAAAACATACCTTAAATTCGAAAGTACGGTTACGTTAGCTAAAATACATTATGTATAATATTTTTAAACTAAGTAAGACCGAATTTAGCCGTGTAGTAAGTAATCCATATGAATTAATTAGACATATTGCAACATCAGTGACGGCATTTTGTTAACTATCTTGAAGTATTAGAAGACTTTCGATTCGCTGCTCTTGATATGAAACTTAAAAAACACGACCTCGAGCGGAAATAAATTATTTATATACGAACGATGTTCTAAAGTGAACACTATAGATGAATAAAGATGCACGCACCTTCTCAAAAAAACTTGGATATATAAAGTCACACGTGAGTGTTATAATAAATGCTTTAACCAAAACCGGCTATGTGCATCAATTATGTTAACCAATAACTTTCATTTGATCTTTTACAGTTTAAATGTATTTTTGCATGCATATTATGTACCGCAGCCGTCACGCTGATAGGTTCTATTTAATTTTTTTTACCACTACAGTGGCAAACAGGCATAAGATTCACCTGATGGTAGGTGGTCACCATAGCCTATGGACGCCTGACACAAAAGGTATCACGTGTGCGTTGCCACTCTTTAAAATAACTTTCTGATGCCTCTTTGAAGAACCCCATATTATATTCCGTGGGAAACACGGCGCTGGGAGCTCATTCCACATCCGGATAGTTCGCGCGAGGAAACTCCTCTGGAACTGTACTGTCCGGGACCATTATGGCTCCAAGATGTGTGGGTGAACTCACTGCTGATGACGAGCCGTACGATGGTAGAAATTAAGTGTCGGCATTATGTATAACAATCCATCAGAACACAACCCATTATACAACCGGTAGAATACACACAAGGAGGCAAAGTCCCTACATAAACTTAAAGGTTCTAAACTGCTTGTGAGATTGGGGTCGTCAACGATTCTCGTACCATGTCTATGAACCGAGTCAAGTGGCTTGAGCTGGTATCTAACTGCTCCCGCCCAGAGGTGATAGCAGTACTCCAGATGGGGCCGGAATCGCGAATTGTACAGCTGCAGTCTTTGCTCCGATGTGAAGTATCACTTCGCTCTATTCAGCACACCTTTTTTTAAGAGGAGAATGCATTTACGCACTACCTCTACCAAGTTCATTAGGAAGAAAAATTCTCCCCAATGAAATTAGTAGGGGGGTGTGTGAGGGACGTCTCACACACCAGTGTGGGACTCGCCCGGCGAGAAGCGCTGGAAATACCCACTAAAACCCCTGGGGCCACCCACCGCATTCAGGGGACGATACGGGATCGGTGTCGCAAGCACCGCGTCTTCCCCTGCGGCAAGTCCAAAAGGGCCACGTCCTCTCAATTAGCCCGTTGGAGACTATTCAGTACACCTAGCTTTTTGGATTCCAGCTTGACCTTGTCTTCTAAGTGACTACGAAACTGAACATCACTGGAGATGTCAACACCAAAGATCCCAATGCTCTTCGACATAGTAAGGGGTATATCATGGAATTGTGGGGCTACAGTAATTGGGGTTTTTTTTTTTTAACGGGGAATGCGCAAACTTTTGTTTTAGTCTGGTTAAATTTAACGAAATTATCCCGACTTCATTGAAATACTCCTGAGAGAGTGTTCTCAATTTCCAACGCAAGCTGTTCAAGTGCAAGATGTTTGCTCGGTCTGTGTATAAAGCATCTCCGATACTGTCATCTGCATAGCAATGAATGCCTTTGTCGGAGATAGTAGAGAGCCTTGAGGAACGCTATCGTTTATATCCATGCTATCGAAGCAGCTACCGTCTACTACAGCTTTTATGCGTCTGCCGAGTAGAAAGCTAGTAATCCATTTTCACAAACCCTCGGGTAGTCTGTACGACAGTAATTTCAATAGAAGACCCCAATGCCAAACCCGATCGAACGCTGATGAACCCCGACTCTCAATGGTTAAAGCCCATTGTTGCTCTTCAAAAACCGTTTTCATATGAATAACAAAGTTACATGCGAATATTTTATTTTCATGGTTCTAGATACATTTTACGAATAAAATATAACATTCTTTTTTTACACGTTTTTTGACACAGTCCATGACACCTACAGTCTAAGAATTATGCCAATCTTAACCTATATTATAGATAAACCTGGCTATATATTTACTGGTAACGGAATGCGACGTGCGGATTGTCGTTATGACGTACTTTTCACTATATGCTGGTGCTCGCAACTCAGCCGGTCACTTTTGTGTACACAAACTTTCGTTTTTAGTTAATTACAGTTGTAACGACTTTTCAATGTTACCGTTTCTGCTAATTGATTATATGTTAACACTTTACAGTACGACGGTAAAGGATTACTTCATTTCCTAAGATCATTTTTCGATTTTACTACTATAAGAGATACAATTAAAGTAGTCTGTAAGGAGACAAGAGATAATAGAAGACTCCGTTTATGTGTATTGCTGGTCGTAGTCACATTTCTCTATGGACCCATATTCGGTATGTTGTTAATTCTAAATCTCTAAAAAAAAAATAGGCTTTAAAAACGAACATAATATAGGAAATTAGTCTTGCATTTATTGTATTTATTCAATCAAACACTAAACTTTATTGCTCTTGATCGATTATGTATATTTATTACATCACTAACTGTGTGCCCGCGGCTGCGCCGGCGTTTCATATATTTTTCACTGAATAATATAGTTTATAATTTTTTTGTACGGAATCTTAATTTTTATTTTGTACTAACATTAAGGATTTTTTTTTCTCATACATTCATATACCTGCGTAAAACTGTGCATTGAATCGGATTTTATTCACACTTTCATGCGTTTTAATTTTTTTTTACGTGGAATTATTATCGAAAAACAAGAGTACCCTAAGTTACGCAGAGTAACTTCAGCTATCTACCAAAAAACAGTGCCATCAAGTTCGGTCCATCCGTTTCGAAGATTACCAGGAACAAACAGACAGAGATAAATTTAAAAAAATGTATTTTTTGGTATAGCTTTTATACGAACATTCATTATGTATTTAGTAAAAAGAAATAATTTTGACATTACAAACAGACAGCTCATTTTTTTCTATTAGTAGAGACGTATAAACTAAAGGATGTATTGGATCTGTATTTTTTTTTATTTACAGTATATTTCATACTGATTTATAATAAACCAATCGTATAAAATCTTCCAATATTCCAAAAAATCCAAAATTTCTAAAATCTAGCAAACACACTTATGTACTGGACGCCCGATGATCTGTGAAAATATATAGATAATATATTCGCAAATTTTTAGTGAAATACCCTGGACTGAACTTCATAATTATTCCGTCTCATTATATTTTTAGACATTAAAACGTGAGCCTTAAAAACGTAGTACCCTGTTTCGTCCCTGGACAATAGCTTTGTGGTTAATATTGTTATACCAAATAATATATATCCATCGCTGTTATGCCCGTATATTTTGATTTTTTCCATAAATTAGTTATTGTAGAAACTAGGAGCCTTTTGAAAATGGAAAAAATGCTCGGTTTTTATACGTTATTTTTAGACGTACGTCAAAGAAATTTGATGGATAAAATTCAAAAAGCAAAACGTACACGAATAGCCAAAGCCTTTATTATTCTAAAGCTAAAAGGAAATTAAAAATGGGTTCAGTTTTGGAGGAGGTACTATGAAGTGATATGTTCGTCTATTTTGAATAGGTAGTATCAGCCCGACCTGCAGTTGTCCCTTTCGTATTTTATATTTCTTTCTGTGGGGCGCAACGCGATAGCAATACATTTCTGAAATACCTACTTTTCCAACCGCATGTCCTCTTAATGGGGAGCTATAGCGATTAAATTTATATTTCAGATTAATGTAAAAATGAGCTTGAGAGAATATCTCGGAAATACATAAACTCTTTTTGATAGGGGTTATTCAGTACTGACTTATGTGTACTGTTAGGATCCTCCAGTGCACCTAAAAGGGATGACAGCGCTACCGCTCCGCGTCAGCCCCTTTGCTTAGTAAGCATTCTGACCCTTTATATGATAAGTCTTGACAACAAGAAATCAGTCTAACCACACATTTCTCGCGCAATACGGTTGCTTTCGGGTCCCTATTTGCATTGTAAAAGTTTAATTGTTTTAACAACAGTCTTTTGTAATTCTAAAACACCTTTTTTTTAAAAGCCTCTTGTAAGGGAACCCGTAACAATACAAACATGCGAGTACCCAGGTATTCTCATAAATACATTAATAATATAATAATAATAATAATTTATTAGACCAAAAAATCACACAATCTTATACATTATCAAAATAAACACAGAAGTTTTGGGAGCTTAACTTAATGATTTTACACATCTGCCTGCCAAACTAGGATTCCCTGTATCTTGGCAGTAGGTTTCGCTCTGTTGACGAGTGCTCATCTGCTGCTTCAATATTCGACATAAGGATATTAATTAATAAGTGTAAATAAATGTGTGTGTAAGTGTAAATAAATTTAGGGTGAACCCAACAAATACAGTATGTATGTAATGTGTGTCAGTGTGTACGAGCGTGTATGTATATGTGTTTAGGATTAATGTAACTTAATTAGGACAATGTAACATATATTTTAGCTATTTTAGTAACTAGTTTTACTTATGACTAGGTTTCCTATATACTTATTCAATTTGATAGCTTTATATACAACAAAGATGTATTTCATTTACAGGTGAAGTAGCCGTTTTATATATGTCAGTTAGATACCGTTTCAACTGGGACGAAATTATGTTCAGTATTTTCCAGACGTACAACTTCATCGCCACCACAATAGGTAATTATTTTTTTTGTTATTTAAATTCATTAAACAATTCCATTGTTAATCTACATTGATTTCGTAAATAAATTTACTGAAATGCCGATTATGCAGACAGACAAAAATATGTATTTAGAAAAAAAAATATTTTCTTCACATTACAAACAGACTCTTCGATTGTATTTATTAGTATATATGTGCATATATTTTATTGTATGTTAAAGTGAATGAAGATAATTAATTGAATATCATTTAAAACCTTTGATATTCTGTTATTTCCCAAATTACGACCCCAAAGACCGTTGAACCTTTAAATGCCCTGGCGCATTTTGTTTCATCGTTTGCTGCGACATTAGGCCAGAGTTCGCACACTGATATTAAAACAATTGCAATAAATCATTTTAAACACACAGCATTTACTATTTTTTGTTTATGTGTATACTTATTTTTATTTTATTTATCTTTTACAGGCACAGTAATCTCGATAACTCTATTTAGTAAATATCTCAAATGGCACGACTCAGTAATGGGAATCATATCTGCCATCAGTCGAATAGCGTCCTCTTTCGTGTTTTGCTTCGCAGCGAATGAAAAGATATTCTTTATCGGTTCGTATTCACTTTAAGATAACGTTTCCTTAAACGTTCTTTCCAGTTGTCATAATTAAATTTTAACTAACTCGGTTCTACTAATGCCACTATTTACTTCTATATAGTTATAATAAAAGACAGCGTCTTTCTATTTGTATATTAATGGACTTATAACTCAAAAATCACTGTTTAATTAATTCCACGTTTTTATAAATATATATTTGTCATCACGAAATTATTGTATATAATTATTACAAGATATACGGATAACTGTAAACAATATAAATTATTAGTTGAGGGTGTGTTTATATTTACAAACTATATTATTAAACTAAACCATAATTATTGGTTTCGTCGAATATTAAAACTCGCTACAACGCGGATGCGCGACGCGAAGCAAGCCTGTGTGACTACGATCAGTAAAAGAAATTTCAGTGACTGACGTCACGAAGACAAACTACTCGGCATGGAACGAAAGCGAGAAAAATAACGATCGTATGGTAGCGAGCGAACCAGGCATACGTGCACATGTTAAGGCTTACCGAACGAGACCGAAAGGCCACGGTCAAAAGAACTCGTATCCAAAGAGCGTGCATGAAAACACTAAGAAAGTAGAAGAAGCGAATAACGTATATCAGGATCGTAGCAGGAGAGAGGCGTGGTGTTACGCATATATGTATGGTGTTACGAAAAAAACATCTCAGTAAAATTATAACATCTCAGTGTATTTAACCCCAGTATATGTTCAGTACTTTGATCACAATCTCACCTGATTTTCAGTGACATCCAGGATGGTAAACACCCTAAGCTTTTGCGATAGGTTTTCAAACTTTAGGGTGGTAGCTACCCAGGGGAGCATTATTAAGAATACTTTACCACCATGCTATTGTTTTCTCACGATGTTTTCCTTCGCCGAAAGCTCAGGGTGTTTTTAAAATATGATAGGTGCGTTCGAACCCACGTCCTTTGACGCGAGTGCGACCGCACTGCCAACTACACCATCATCACTTCAAGGACTTACCATCCATCCATCCATTCAACCGAAAGACGTCCACTGCTGGACGCAGGTCTCCCCCGAAAATCTCCACGACGCCGGTCGCCACCCACATCTAGCGGATTGTAGCGACCTTTGCCAGCTCGTTGTCCGCCTAGTCACACTACGTCTTCCGGTGTGTCGTAGCCATTCGAAAACCCGTTGGCCCCATCCGGCACCAGTTCTGCGAGAAATGTGCCCAGCCCACTGCCACTTAAGCTCAACAATTCTTCGGGCAATGTCGGTTACTTTGGTTCTTCTGCGGATCTCTTCATTCCTGATGCGATCACGTAGTGAAACTCCAAGCATAGGCCACTCCATTGCCTTTTGAGCAACTTTGAGCTTTTTTATTAGGCCCATTGTAAGCGACAACGTCTCATTGCCATATGTCATCACTGGCAACACACACCGGTCGAAGACTTTCGCCTTGAGACACTGCGGTATTTCAGAAGAGAAGATTCTGTGTAACTTCCCGAAGGATTTTCAGTAGCAAAATTTCTAATAATACTCATGTGACTAGCTACCACCTATATGTTTGATAATATATGGTCAAAGACCTAAATAGGTGTGTCATCGAATCAGCACCCAAAATCCATTATAATCCGAGGCTTAAGTGTTTTTACCATCATGGACCATATCGTCAGTCAGAATATTACTTAATGATCAAAGCAAATTAATCCATGCAGTATAAAAAAATAATATTCACAATTAAAAGATTATATTTTATTTTATTCTTTCTTTTAACTTCTAAAATGAACTATTGTGACCCACTAAACTGACCATTTAGTTTGACAAAGTTATCCTAATTACTGTTATGTATTATCATCACAATAGGATATAAATAATGCTCGTATAGATTCTCACAATCATTGACAATATACTTTTTTGCATACGATTTTAATCTGACAAACCAAGTAGGTTAGTTGTTAAGATGCTCCGTAATTAAGCATATATTAAGTTGTATTTTATAAAATTTCAGGTCCTATTATCGACATGTTCAACGGAACAGCGTTGTTGGCTCTAAGATCAATATATTCAAAACTTTTGGAACCAAATGAAATCGGTAAGGATTTATTAATTTCTAATTTTTTTTTAAAAGAGGTTCTCTTTTTTTCTTGTTTTGTCCCATTTTCCCGCTCAGGACAATTCTCAGTGTCCCACTGCCTCGATGGCGCAGTTGTATTACGGTGCGACTGTCGTTCTGAGGTCTCGGGTTCGATCCCCGGGTCGGGTCAAGTGATATTGGGATTTTTTACTCAGTATCATCCCGGTGTCAGGAATTTGTGCCCGATATGGCAACAGGCTCGTCCTCTGTCACATCTGGGACGGAACTAAGCTCGGCGAAATGTGGGTTTAGTTTGCTATTTCACCTCTGCTTAACTCTTCGGGGATAACAGGCGTGAGCTTATGTTATGTTGTCAAATTTTTTATGAGCCTGAGTTTTCTGTGAAAGAAAATTTTATCGTCAATCCATAGACTTATGACGTTTTCTAAATGCCAGTTTACCCACAAGTTCTAAAACATGTCGGCAATAGGTGTATTTCCAACAGCAACATTCGAAAGCCGGTACCACTAAGCTTAGCGTGTGTACCACCATCATGGATCACATTGTCACTTAACCTCAGATGCGATTGTGGTCATGTGGCCTTTGCCAATCTATTACTAGCATATGTAACTTAAGTATAACATTTAGAAGTGCTTATTTTTTTCTATACTTTTTACCGATTTCATTGTTCTTATCATAAGAATAGTTATTATAAAATTTTATTTATATTACGATTGTAAATATGTCATATTATTATTAAATTCCTTATTAATTTAGTATTTATCTAATTAAGATTTTTCTTAATTACATGACATGATAATTTCTAATTGTAACGGCATTCTTTTTACACGGATATGCTCAGTGCTTTGACCATAATCTCACCTGATTTTAAGTGACGATGTGGTCCAGGATGGTTACATATACTAAGTCTGGAGGTACTGGTTCTCAAGTGATGCTGCCGGAACACATCTACTGGTATTTGGCGACAGGTTTTCAAATATGAAGGTGGTAGCTACCCAGGCGGGCATCATTAGAAAATGCCCTACCTGGTGGTAGCATGATCTCTATGGTTTCCTCACTATGTTTTCTTTCACCGAAATCTCAGGCCGATTTTAGAGGCGGATAGGTAGGGATCGAACCCGCGTCGATAGAAGTGAAATCCAGCGTAAACGTAAATTTTTTGTTTAAATTTTAAATATAGTTAAATTTCGTATATGCCAGTGATCCATATTTACAAAATAAATTTTACAATGATATTTAATTTAATCACTCGGGAACGGCTGAATCTATTCATTATATTCTGAATAAGGATTTTAAGGAAAGGAAAAAGAAAAATACTTTAATTGTAGAGTTCTGGAAAATCCATTGAAAACTTTTGTATCAATTACAAAAATTAATACAGAAAAAATCAGGACAAAGGAATATCGAAAAACTCAGCTATCAACTGCAAAATTCATAACTTTATTCGCGATCGTAATTATTGGTTACAGCAAGTTCATAAATACTTTTTTTGGTGCACCTAGGCTGAAAATAGTACAAATTAATGTTTTCAAATAATATATATAAAAAAAAACGTCATCGGTTAAACTGGATACGCGTACAGTATTTAGGTAAAGTGTTACACTTTCGAAATAGTATCATTTTTAATGTGTGTTTTGTATTTTATAGGTAAATTTAGCTCGCTCATGGGTTTGATAGAAAATCTGACTCCCTTAGCGTACGTTTCGATGTATACTCAAGTGTATACTGCGACAATGGATACGTTACCGGGCGCGGTTTACTTATTAGGAGCAGTAATGACTATTCCGAGTATATTCGTATTTATGTAAGTACTTTTTAAAAGATAAATGTCTCTCTAAATATTATTACCCTTTTGAGTATGTGTAGGTAACTTTGAATCTGTCATAAACATTGTTAAAATTATGTACATTAAGATTTAAAACGTAATACAAACGAAACACCGCTTATAACAAAATCGGATATAGCGACATACTTCTTAAATCGACGAAACTTTACACAAATACGTTAAATGCATATTAAAGTTGAGAATTATTGTTATTAACTATATAATAAATCGTAAAATAGATTAATTAAACAAAAAATAAAAATAGAAAGACGAGAAATAAAACGAAAAAGAGCTATTAATAATATGATATACAGGTGAGTTTTCTTAACCTTCGAGAACGATATTTTTTTAGTATTTTGTTAAATAAATTGTAATTTATATGACTTATGATGACTTAAAGCACACAAAATTATAACTACTAAAATTGCTATGTGACATCATATTCAAAACTTATCCTAATTCATAAAGGGTTGTTTGTATTAATATTATGTGTATTTTGTGTGTCCTCTCCCTATCCGTGTTTCTCGTGCATTATTTACTCTACAACATTCCATTTTTCAAAATGCATAAATTTTTTCCTATATTTTTCTCATTTTATTCGCAACCCCTTCACACGCAGGAATATACTACAAAAAAACAAATTAAATATGTACATAAATGTATTACATATTACTTATAACGACTATCGGACATAGCATTTTTACATGTGTAGTTCCTTCAATATCGTTATATCGGGGTTTTCCTGTATATCGCATCTATACTAATATCAAAGAATTAAAATTCTACTCTATGACTATTGTACTATATATAAAAAGGTAAAAAATATATTTTTTGTTTCTCATGGATAAACTCAAAAACTACTTAATCGATTTTTTAAATTGTTTCTCATACAGAAAGAAAGTTATTTTGTCAGTGACCAACATACGCTATATTTTGTTTTGAATTAGTGATTTCTATATACCCGGACAAAGTTAGTACTGGTTGTTAGTTTATATATATCAGGCAAATATAAAATATAGAAGAAAAACCGTTAAATCCTTTTTTTCTCCTGTTAGTTCCACTTTGACCTTTTGACATTAAAACTTGCTTGACATATTTATTGTCATCTCTTGAAATTACTGTAAGTCACACGATTGCACACTACACGCAAGATATTTTTTTTTTCATACCGCACAATTTAGCTAGAGTCAATACAACTGACTTTGCATGGTGTGGTCCCAGCTTAAGTCGAGATTTTTACCATTCTAGGACATTTGTACTAGTTACCATTTACCTGCTAAGTGCCCTAAGAGCACACCATAAGGCTCGTTGAATCTATCAAAGACCCTTTACATCAACAGCGTTAATCATTTAAAAAAAAACCCTTATTCGTAATTTGCGCTATCCACAAATATACCAATCTTGAGTCAAATTATTTGGCATGAATTAGACCACTATAATTGATCAACTAGAAATAATATTTCGACATTTATTATTATTTATCTGTATAATTATTACTTACAGTTGGCTGTTATGTCAGCACAAGGGGGACGTAAGAAGAGATAATACGGACAAAGCGAACGAAATACCATTGACATGATCTCATCGTCATTTGTTCTACACTACGACGAATACTCTTAATACAAAAATCGAATGAAAACGTATTTAAATTAGATTAAAATATTAGATTAAGTTTATAATTTTATTTATTTAACTGCTTAGGTATAATTTAATAAGCTTGTCTTATTCTAATTTACAACTTAAGAAGTTTAGCTTGTTGTGTTTTTTGAGGTATGCCAATGTGTTACAAGAAGCTTTCTTGTTTTAATTGTATCATTTTAATTTTATATGAACTGATTTTTAAAAGCTCGTTATATTAATAAACCTCTATATTACTATGGGCTTTTATTTTATTAAATAATCATATTATTTTATAAATTCACTTTGAACCAGAATCCTAATGACCCAAAGTCTTGAGACCAAGAAAACCACTGGCATAGGAGTCAATTTCGCCTCGTCAACAACAGGAAAAAAAGACCTTTGGTCATTATTTCACATGGTTTAAATAAGATGTATATCCCTAATTGTAACTAGACGTATTTTAATAAAGTCAGCAAGATATTTGGGAGATTTGTCAAGAAATAACATGTTTTTGACCTTGAGGACCAAACTATTTATTTTTCATTTTAGAACTAACACTGTGACCTAAATTATACTGACGTACTATATATAGGTCTAGAATAGTTTCGCCGTGAATTTTTAAATATAAACAAATCACAAATTTATTTTATGTTATATGATATGATATCATAAAGTTATATAAAACTAGCTGTTTTTTCGCAGCTCCTGTTGCGCATACTAACGGACAGACAGAGAGACGATGCATAAAGGTGTAAAAAGAACATGATAATGGTAATTCTGGGTTTTTGGAATTCGTCTGTATGTTTTTTTTTGTATATTTGTTACGCGATTGGTACACCAATTAGCAAAATTTTATTGGAAAGAGTACACTACCGAGGTTGTCCCATTGTCACAAAGTCGAGACTGATCAGTGGATCTCAGGGTAATCGAGAACATAACATAAGCTCACACCTGTTATCCCCGAAGAGTTAGGCAGAGGTGAAATAGCGAACTACATCATCCACATTTCGCCGAGCTTAGTTTCGTCCCAGATATGACAGGGGGTGAGCTGAATCCGAGAACAACACTTAAATATTATAGACAGGTACACGTGTTTTTCATATATTTGTTTCCAAAACTCTTCAAGTATTTCGGTATTACAGTCATCATCTTATTTTACTGATCTGATGGAGAAAGGGTGCAACATTTTAACGTGTAGGAATTGAATTATATTTTTTTTGTAAATGTTGTACTTTGTTGCTGCGCCTTCAAAACTATACATAAAACGTACGTACTTAAACTAAAAAGTAGAAAACAACTACTTCTTTTTCTATTTACATATAAACAAAAAGAAATTGTTTAATTTGCAGAAAATTTTCTAAACGGTTTTAAAGTTTTAGTAAGCCGCACACATAGATATTTATTCTGTTTAAGGGTACGATATAAAACTTGCATACATCTATAATAATTATCTGCAGGTACGCCGCAAAAGCCACGTAAGCCTAAGACTGTTTTCGTTGCTTCCAAGATAACTTTAGGATCTTCTTAAAACTTCTGTAGAATTTATCTAAGATGCTTTTTGGTTTTTGCGGCGTCCCCTTGTGTATGTTTTTTGTTACATGTTTGCTATTGGCTTCATTCCTTCCCCTTCCCCGATGGGGAAATGCTTTCTCCCCGGATAAGTTGGCAGGGTGTATGTGGGACTCGCCTGGCGTCGAGCGCCAGAAATACCCAATAAAACCCTATAGTGCCGTCCGCCGCCTTCCTGATATGACACGAAGCCCTGCTTCAGACGAGTGTTGAAGAGAACTCTCCCTGAGTTTAAGGTCCTCGCATATACCATCTGCGGAAGACCCAACTTATGAGCAAGGTTGCGTAGTGTACTAGCGTGATACCGCAACCCTGCCTCAAATAGGACCGTTGTAAGTGCTCGATATAACTCTTGTCATCTCCCGATGGTGAAAGGGTATTCAATGTAGGATTTACTCCCGTAAAAAAAAGTAGTTAAACGGCAACATTCTAAGCCGAGGTATGCACGATTCTGTTGGTTTGAGTTTATAATCGAACTCATCGATGTTGAATACGAATTCATAATATTTTTAAAAATCCTATCCTATCCCAAACCTATCCACAAAAAAAAAACCCAAGACTATGTTTTTTTTTACAATCGTAAAATGGTTATCTGTAAAAATTAAACTATGAATACAATTTCCGCTTTACCAAATAAAATGATTGTATAAAAACAAATTAGCTGATGATTACACAATAACAATGACATGACACATTTGGATACCATTACAAAATGATTAAATTTATCACATATTTATCACAAAAATACAATTTATTACGATTTTTATATATTATTACCATCTATTAGTAATTATTTTCCATTCGAAAATTGTAGTAACTCGAGCTTAATATTTATTTCTATATAAATAATATATGTAGTAAATTATTATAATACCGTAAATTTTAACTGGCAAATAGGTACCGTGCCCGTTGGTGAGGTTTTTTATAACAGATACACGGGTTTAAGACGAGATAGGCTTTATAGTAGATTCCATAATAATAAAAGAATGAGGGAGAGTTTTAATAGTAGTATGAAACACTTGTCAGCAATAGCTCTACTTATATGATGTCTATATTCCATATTCTTGGCTCAAAACATATTTAAGACGTTTTTTGCCAGAGCCAATAAAGCTTTGAGAATTCTTTTATGAGTTATTATAGTATTATTAATTGAATAACAGACGTATGACAAAAGTGAACAACAAAAGTGCGTGACTATGTTAAAAGACCCAACGAATGACGCTTATGCTCTGGAAGATGGGCCGGTGTTTAGTATGGGATGTTACTGGCATCAATTCTTTAGCACCGTCACATCTTCCAGTTATCTATTTGAAGGCCGTCGCAGTAGCTGCATCAGCGGACGATCTAAAACTGTGCATAATGCTTCCCTTGGTCGGGTAGAGACGCTGGGAACGTGGGGTCCGAGTACTCACAGCCTTTTCAAGGAGTTCGCAAGCCGTTTAGTCGATACATCTCGCTACCAAAGAGTTAACCAATATCTTGCACTGCGTATAATAATTGCAATTTAAC
Source organism: Samia ricini (assembly GCA_014132275.2). NCBI lineage: Eukaryota > Metazoa > Arthropoda > Insecta > Lepidoptera > Saturniidae > Samia > Samia ricini. The sequence goes on from AP028170.1 coordinate 3,507,347, forward strand.
GTGGCAACACAGCCAGCCTTCTGGAAACCTACCCGTCTGCCAGCGAACATGAACATACATTATTTATATGTTTTTTTTTAATACATACTTGGTTTTAATAAAGGTGACACAACATTTTAAACGATTATCAGTAGTATTAGATAATAGAACAAATGAAATTTAATAAATGTATTAATATACACATCTATATACCTTTATACTGTTTAGATCTAATTATGCGTCAGAAAGCTTCGATTAGGCTTTTGACAGAATCTGGTTGACATTATAAGTGTGTATAAGGGGTTTGTTCCTAAACTATGGAAAGCCGCATTTATTACACCGATATTCAAAAAAGGCAATAAATCAGACATAGAAAACTATCGTCCTATATCTAAATTATGCTTATTCTCTAAGATTTTAGAGAGAATAGTTCACTCAGAGGTATACTCTGCGATGTCAAGTCAGTTTAGCGAAGAACAACATGGTTTCCTTAGAAAACGGTCTACCGCCTCTAACTTAATATTGAGCAATGAAATTATAACCGATGGGATGGAGGAGGGTTACCCAGTAGAAGTTGTATACACCGACTATAGTAAGTGTTTCGATCGCATAGATCACCGTGTGCTACTCAATAAGCTGCTTTCAGCTGGAGTACACGGTGATCTACTTCGCTGGTTCACATCTTATGTCGATAACAGGACGCAGGCTCTCGGCGGTTACACATCTGGATGGTACACCGTGCCATCTGGGGTACCTCAAGGGTCAATCTTGGGCCCGTTATTGTTTACTATATTCATTTCGGACATAAAATCTTGCTTTACACCATTCACAAATTCTTTTATATGCCAATGATATGAAGATCCTCAAAGTAGTGCGTTCGGTAACTGATACAGAGTTTTTCCAGTCAGACTTAGATAGATTCGTGGCGTACTGTACAGTTAACAAATTGCAACTAAATATTTCCAAGTGTTTTCACATAACGTTTACTCGCCGAATAAAAACTTCAGTTATATCAAACTACACACTAGATGGTGATGGTATAAGGAAAGTTGCTAGTATCAAGGACCTCGGGGTAATACACGACAGTAAATTACTTTTTGATGAACATGTAGATTCCATAGTCAATAAAGCAAATAAAGCCTTGGGTTTCATTTTCAGAACTTGCAGTGACTTTCGCTCTTTAAAAAAACCAATTAGAGTTTTATATTCTTCATTGGTGCGCTGCCATCTGGAGTATGTATCCCAAGTCTGGAACCCTCAGTACGAGGTATATAGATCTCGTATTGAAGGTGTCCAAAAGAAATTCTTGCATTATCTAGATTTCAAAGCAGGACAATTCTTAACAAATTACGAACATCGTTGTAAGCGATATCATTTCTTGCCACTACATGTACAATGTGATATCATTGATGTATGTTTCTTGGTGAACATTGCCAACGGGTCAATAGACTGTCCTGAACTCCTTAGTAAGATATTCTTTCGGACAAATCAGAACAACCTAAGAAAACGTTCGGTAGTTACTGTACCGTTTGCAGCGACAAATTACAGGCGTAATGCATTCTTCATACGTGGGGTTGAATCGTTTAACAGCTTACCTCGCCATTTAGACATTGATTTGTTTTGCACTAGAATATTTCAAATAAAAACTATGCTTAATAAGGAATACTTTGGCAATGATCGCAAAGAGTGTAACGACGCGACATGATTCATCAATTTATGTAATATTTAATGTAAATATTATCATTAACTTCTACTTGTATTGCACTACCAAACGACCCAAACATAAACTCTTCTTTAGTTTTGTTGTACAGGTTTATCTCATTTTTGTCACTATCGTATTTTTTTTTTCTCCACATCTCCATGTAATAATCTTGGTATTTATTTGTGGAAGCTTTTTATTAGCAATAGTCAACAATTATATATTTTTATGTATTGTAATATTAGTCTGTAAGCTTTTTCAAAACTAATAAAATAAAATAAATAAATTACGTGGCTTGAAAAAAAATCTGGTCATATAACAAATTTGTATGTGATACAGATTTTCTTTTCTTAAGTAATAAGTTGATTTTACATAACATAACATAACATAACCGGTGAAAGGGAGAATTGTAGAAATGGACGACGAAAATAGTTATTTATAAATAGAAACTAATTTATTACTTATAACGCGGCAATTTCGTAGATGTAGGTGTAGGTAATCTATCAATTACAGATACACAAATATGATAACTTAATGATTAATTTGTCGAAATAACGAGTCCGCAGTCTTACGGTGAGCCTGTAATATATTGATATGATTTGATGGAAAAAAAAAAGCATTTAGCACTGCATAGCAGCGAAAAGATTTAAGTTAATTTAATTTAATTAATTAAAGGTCAAGTGATATTGCGTTTTTCTACCCAGCATCATCCCGGAGTCCGAAATTTGTGCCGAAAAAAAAAATTGATACGGCTACAGGCTCGTTTCCTGTCACATCTGGGCTGGAACTAAGCTCGGCGAAATGTGGGTGATGTAGTTCGCTATTTCACCTCTGCCTAACCCTTCGGGGATAACAGGCGTAAGATTATATAATGTTATGTTTATTATTTACCTTCATAACTCTTTTCATACAGGTATTGACTAAAGTAACAAATTATATATTGAAACCTGCCTACACAATCATACATCTTTCATACAACAATGATGATCATTTGGCGATAGTGGCTTAGCTGGTAGTGTGATCGGATTTCGCGCTGATGTACCTACTTTCCAATCCACCTACTCAACTCTCTAATACACGTGAACTTTTGGTAAAGGAAAACATCGTAAGGAACCTATAGTATGGTAGAGCATTTGCTAATAATGTCCGTCTGGGTGTAATCTAACAAGCCTTAAGTTCGAAAACAACTGTCGCCAAGCAACTATAGATATGTTACCGAGATTCCCTTTATTCATTAGGCGCGATGGAACTTATTCCTTCCGCCACCGTGAGAAACGCATAATCCCAAAAGCGGGTTCGTACCCTCGGACTGGGATCGAGGACCTGTGCTTCACCACCTGGGCTGGAAGGATGACAAGCTCTATAAAGAATTACACCGAAAGGGCTCTCTTGTGAGCCGCCTTGAGGAATAAAAACTCATTAAAAAACATAGGGTGGGACTCCAGTTTTGGAAAGAGGATCCGGAGATAGAAAACTCAGTAAAAATTCACCGAAATTCACCTGTGTAAAAAATTACTACAGAGGTTACTGGTGGAGTTGGACACCGTGGAAGCGGGCATCTTTCTGGGGGCTGCGCTCGTTAGGGGTAACTGATGAATATGAAAACGTTACCCCGGGTGACATATTGGTATTCTAGTGAATACAGTTCCATATAACCCATTTCATTTCCTTCGCGATGGGCGGGTACTGATGATGGTTACACAAATTAACCTTTTTTTTAAAGTTGACCCTTTGAAAAATATAACACTACAATAAGATTAACCGTCTGAAGGCGCTCATAAATGACGTGGTAACTAAGCTTGCTTCTTCCTTCAGAAATGGTTTAAGTACCTTTTACATTTATTGTTAGGCGAGTATTATTTACTCAAAGATATAAACATGAGTCATAGGAACTGAAATCATATTATCAATAACGGACCTGATACATTTTTTTATCTGAATCTGAATATTTTTATCGCATGTTTTATCTATCCAAACATTAATAAATTCTCAAAACTCACAACTCTCATTCTTGTTCATTAGTGCCGGTCACGAGAAATAACATATCAGAATATGGGTTTAATCGGTCAAGACAGTTTTACACAGACGGCATATTCAAATAAAGACCAAAATAATTTAACGCCAAGAGATCCGACATTCTGTGAACGTGTAAATAAATTTAGAAAACTTATAACAGTAGAGCCTGTTGCTCTTTTGGCTTTATTTTCGTCAAATATAACATCAATAACTTCGCAGACACTCGCTCTGCAAAAAGCATGTCGGGTAAATCTGAACTTAGGAGATGAGATATGCGACTCGCTCCTTAGACAAAACCAGTCGAATAATTTCACCCAATACGAGAGATTGGTGCAGGAGTATTATTCTTCACAAATTTTATGGAAAGTAATTATACAGACAGCTTTACCGTGCATTTTACTGCTATTTATTGGTGGATGGAGCGACAAAACTGGTCGGAGGAAGGTCGTTTTATTGATTCCTATACTAGGTGGAGCTTTGAACGCACTTAGCAACATTATAAACGTGATATTTTTCTATGAACTGCCCTTACAAGTATTGGTATTCTTCGACGCGTTCTTTGTTTCTATCACTGGTGGTTTTGGTGTTACATTACTTGCCGCGATGAACTACATATGTGCTATAACAACGACTGAAAACAGAACTCATCGTCTGGGTATCGCAAGTCTGTGCACCTTCATCGGCTCATCGCTGGGCATTAGCCTATCAGGAATTATATTCCAGCTTTTTGGCTATTATGCTATATATGGATTGTCATTATCCATAGATACGATAACCTTGTTATACGTATTCTTCAGATTGTCAGAAATACCAAGAACTGAGGAGCAGAAGAAAGTGAGTGGAAATTGTTTATTTATTTATTTACCGACTGTATATTCAAGTTTATGTTTTTTAAGCAAACAAGATTTAATTTCCTTTGAACTGAGAAAAAAACAAGCAAAACATGGCAATGAAAGACTTTGAATCACTTCAGAGTAAATATTTTAATTATTTATTTATTTACATTTAAAAAATTATATAAATAACTTTAATTTTATTATGCAGTTAGGAAATATTTTGAGAGAGTTAATAACATTATGAATAAAGATTTGTTTAATAAATTGTTTTTGTATGTATTGTTTTTTCTTTTCTTTTTCAGTACGATGGTCAAGGTTTGATCAAGTTTTTGAAAACGTTCTTTACCCTAACAACTATTATAGATTCGGTCAAAGTTATTTGTAAAAAAACTTCAAACAATAGAAGAGTCCGTTTATGGTTCCTGTTGGCCTCAGTCGTTGTTCTGTACGGCCCTATATATGGTAAGAAATTTTAAAATAATTTCATATATTTTTAACAATGAAAAATACGCGGTGGTATTGCGTTTTGAAAATCTGTCGCGCAATATCTTTCTTTTTTGTATACCACTAAAGTGGCAAACAGAAATGCGATCCGCCTGATGGTAAGCGGTCACTTTAGCATATAGACGCCTGGAATATCAGAAGTATGACGTGCGCGTTGCTAACTCTTCTAAGAAACACTTTCTCACGCCCCTTTTGAAGAACCCCATACTGTATTCCGCCGGAAACACGGCCGATGGGAGCTCTTTCCACATCCAGATAACAGACAACGGGAGGAAACTCCCCCGGAACCGCACTGTCCGGGAGTACTTCAGCTCCAAGATTTGAGGGTGACTCCCTCCCAATGGCGAGCCGTACGATGGTAGAAATTAGGTGTCGGCATTATGTCGAATAATTCATCAGAACACAACCTTTCCAGGAGGAAAAGTCACTCCTTACCTATAATCTACAAATGTGTTATGGAAGTATCTCTTGAGAGCCAGTACCTCTTTATTATTAGGTGTGGCTGTGATCCAAGTACTGAGCTATATATGAGTATAAAAAACACTACCGTGCTTTATACTGATTATAAACTGAATCGAATTATAAACCTTCATAAATATTATTTTTTTCTATTTTTCTATGTCAAAGGGCAGTCATTAGCTAGGCGACTCATCTGATGGTAAATGGTTACCGTTAAATGGTTTTGTTGACTAGAAATATACGATATAAATATGATTTCAGGAGAGGCATCTGTGTTATACCTTTCGACCAGATATCGTTTTAATTGGGATGAAGTTACATATAGCTTATTCCAGGTCTACAACAACGTTACAACAGCATTAGGTGAGTTCTAAATTCAATATTCTATATTCAACAATTTTAAGTACGGAGATTTCATGGTTGTTATTTATATTGTAAAAGATTATATATTAAACATAAATTCTTAATTTTTTACAGGAACGACGTTCTCTATGCTTGTCCTCAGTAAATATCTCAAACTGCACGATTCCATCTTGGGTGCTATATCTTGTATATTTAGAATTGCCGCAGGAATACTGTATTGTTTCGCTCCAAACGGAGGAATATTTTTCATTGGTGAGTAAATTATATTTTAATATTAATTTTCAGCACTTTTCCTGCTTCGTATATATAATTTTATATGTGTTCGTAATAAAAAAATTACATCAGCTAAAGTTTTATTTGCTACATTATATTTATTAATGTTTGTGTAAACACTTTTACATTTTGCAATAAACATGTTTTAAATATTTTTTTTAATTTGTAGATTTCTAGTTGCCCGTGTGAAGCCAAGGCAAATATGTAGCAATAGATAAAGATTTCAACGATTTTTATTTACATATATTTTTATCTCATCAATTTACAGGTCCGACACTCGATTTGTTCAATGCCACAGCAATGTTGGCCATCAAATCGATGTCCACCAAATTTTTGGAGCAGAACGAAATCGGTAAATACTCGTAAATTTACTTAGGTTTATATTTATGGTCATACAGCTTACTTGCTATACTGAATTGCTTTCGCCTCGGTGGCACAGTTGTATTACGATACGACTGTCGTTCTGAGGTCTCGGGTTCGATCACCGGGTCGGGTTACATGATATTGGGGGTTTCTACTGTTTAATTCCGAAACCTGGAATTTGTGCCCGTTATGGCGACAGGCTCGCCCCCTGTCACATCTGGGATGAAACTAAGCTCGGCGAAATGTGGGTCGTGTAGTGAACGCTTATGTTATGTTTTTGTTTTGAATTGCTTGCTACTAAAAATTGTTATTGCATATAAATACTAAAATTCATAAATAATTAATTAACAATAAATAGGTATTTAAAATAGAGCGTGTTCTCATGATTTTAATTAGTTTATTTGAATTCCAGGTAAATACAATTCGATTGTGGTTTTAATTGAAAATTTAGCTCCGCTGATGTATGTGCCCTTGTTTATAACAATTTACACTATGACAATGGATTCATTTCCTGGTGCTGTTTATCTCATAGGAGTACTTTTGGTTGGTGACCCCTGCTGTCTTTATGTTCCTGTAAGTATATAAATGTGTTTTATTAAAATCATCATTTAGTATTTTCGATATTTGCGTGCAAAATCAAATTCAGTATTTACTAAAAACGTAGGTACATAAATATGTAGATTGTCGTACTCTTCACTTAAAAATAAAGTCTCAAAGTTTTATACCTTATATAAGTGAACTCACGGGTTTTCTCTTTTCGGCACGTTAAAGCCAATGTTACATGTATGTTACACACATACATGTAAACATTGTCTGATAATTAGTTTTTAAATAGTTATAAATTCATTTTTGGCTCTTAATTTTATTTATCAATTTAGTTCAAATGTATTTTTTATACGAGCTGTGAATTTTAATGTAAATAAGTAAACAATGAAAGAGAACCAATGTGTTGGTTTGATCCAATCACGCTCCGGTAAATGATTACGAGTAAATAGTTTTTAATAAAAAAATAATATTGTTTGAAGCGATGATTGCGCTGTTGGTAGTACTGTAGGATTTTGCATTCGAGGCCACTTATCCAATGTTAAATCATCTTGGGATTTGGATGAAGGAAAACATGGTAAAAAGGCATAACAACAACCATAACATGGCATAAATAAGGTTTGTTTATAATGTCCGCTTGGGTAGCTACCACTCTCAAGTGGCCAATAACCAATAAGTATGTTCCGGCAGGATAACTTAGGAATCAGTTTTGCCGCTGGGATGATGCGATGCATGTCACCCTATTCCGTGTCACCCCCAAGAAAGGCGGCAGATGGTACCATGGGTTTTAGTGGGTATTCCTGGCACCACACGCCGGGCGAGCCCCACATACCCCCTGGCATCTCTAATCCGGAAGATTTTGCTTCCGGTTTAGAGATGTGAGGGAGGATGCGTAAATGCATTTCCCACATAAAAAATAAAAAAAATCTCTAAGCTTAGTATGTTTTCCATCCTAGACCATATAGTCACTTAACATCATGTAAGATTATGGTCAACGCATTGAGTCTATACATTGTACAAAAAAAATAATACAAAGCAAAAGTCTTACACATTAATATATACAGAAAGAAATACTATTTCATATTTTACAAATTTAATTCCTACGTTTTCTTTTTTGGTTTATTTACTTACGGAATAAATATTCAAAAAATAAAAACTATGAAATATGAAAGCATGTGTGCTCAATATTTTTTTTATTTTTTTTTTCCAGATGGTTATTATACAAGCATAAATGTGATGTGAAAAAAGGAAAAAAGAGTCCGGAATTTGGTACATCGACTTACTTATAATTGATTATGCTTTATCAAAAATTGTAAACTCTTCGTAAATACATCATATTATAAAACATTGGAATATTTTATTAATTATCTATAAGCTAGAGGAAATGTCGGGATATTTTTCGATCAATTATTCGTAATGAAAAACGTACAATCTCATTACTGGCGAAGTTCATGCTACTACTAAGACTATGTTTTTTAATATATTTAAAGATATTATTAGAATATAGTTAAAGTGACCTGCTCCACGTCCGTGCAGAAATAAATGAAAAAATTAATATTCGCACCAAAAAAAAAATATACAAGCTTCGTAACTACTCTATAAATTTCGTTTTTCGTTTTATACTGTTTTATAAATAATATAATTAATCATTATTTTCTTTAATTTGTTTTTAATCCTTAGGTAATGAATGACGTATTTTTTTTTGCAAAGTCATTATTAACAATGGAGTGTGACTTACATTAAAATGAAGAATTCGCACGTACAGCTAGCCGAATCGTGAAGATTAGTGTTATCGTTCTCACATCTGTGGCAATTGACAACAGAATAAAAATAAATACATTGTCATCGTCCTTAAGGTGCCCGAGATATCTTCGCTTGTTAACCGACTTCAAAAAGGAGGAGGTTATCAATTCGTCTGTAAATTTTTTGTATGTTTTTTTTTTTTTTTAAATCGAAGTCGTACACTCCCAGGTTGGTCCCGTTTCCACCACATCAGGTTCTGATCAGTGAAACTCAGGGAAATCGATAAAAACCTTCGAATATTATAGACACACGTGTTTCATGCATGCGTTTCCACAGCTATTAAATAGGCTTCAAAGCTATACCTAAAGGTACTCTACTTAAGCTAAAATGTAGAAAAAAAAAACCTTTTTTTGGTAAAGACAAAACTGACTTTAAAAGAATAATCTATAAAAATGCACTAAGAAGTAAATAAATAATTAATTTATTAATCTGCTTCTGTTTCCTTCAATATATCTTTTGTTTTAATATCTATACAAATTATAAAACCATAACTAGGTCAAATCTGTACATAAAATATTATTTGAATTCCACGCGAACGAAGTCGCGGACACAGCTAGTCTTTAATATTGTTGAAGTCGACGCCAGCTAGAGGTAACCAATGCACTCATTTATAAATGGAAATAACTGTCTAAACTTTATCACAATTATGTTATTATTATGTAATAAGCTAATTAAAGGACTAGGGTGATTTTAAAGAACAATTAATCAAAATCAAATATAATTAGCGACGTACACTTACAACACTTTGTTATCCGTAAGCTGGCACCGATTTCAAAATTATTAACGATATTAAAACAAAAGATAAATTGCATTTAACTAAAACAGATTAATAAAGCTACTATTCATTTACTTTTTACGGCATTTTTAAACTCTATTCTTTTGAAGTCGGTTTTGTTTTTAATTAAATTATTTTTTTAATCAGTTTTTCATTGAACGCATGATGTGTAAGCTGTCAAGCAGTGTGTGACTTTTGACACGTCGTTGCTAAGTAACGACTTTCAATTTTTACCACAATCAAATCAGATTATACCCGTATTTAAAGATAGTATTCTGTAATAAAAAACTGTACCAAACAAAAAATACACGTGATTTTGTGCAGTACAGGTTACTCGAAAGACTCAACACGCATAATCAGGAGGAAGAGAGGGAGTACTACCATTTAGAAAGTTGCTAAAAACATCACGTGATCAATGGACGACCCCCTAACTTCTATTTTAAATATAACATAGATAAACACAATACAGTATTGATAAGGAAAGTAGAACCTGACTCATAATATCTTTAGATGATAAAAGTATTAACAATTAGCAACCGCTCGTGACTCCATTCGCGATAATTAATCATTTTTTATTTAAATCCAGACATACAAGCTTACAGGTAGACAGACAATCAATAATGCCAAATTTATGTTTATTTTTATTTATATTACCATTTTTTAAGCTACGCGATGTAGTTTGTTGAGATTTTTTTTTGTTACTTTTAATAACTTAAAAAAATTATATTGATAAATAAATTTTATTTATACATCAAAATCGATCGAGCCATATTTGAGTTAAAGCCGAAGAATATATTTTTTCATATTTATTTTTTTTTAAACTGAATTTGAAAAATGTGGTGATGATGGCGCAGCGGGTAGTGCGTCCGGATTCCGCGTCAATTGACGAGGGTTCGATCTCCACCTATCCGTCTCTAAAATCGGCCTGAGCTTTCGGTGAAAAAAAACATCATGAGAAAACAATAGCATGGTGGTAGAGTATTTTGTAATAATGCCCTCCTGGGTAGTTACCACCCTTTTTTTTTTTGATGAGGGGAATGCATTTACGCACTACCCTTACCAAATTCATGAAAGGATCAGAGTCCCCCCAATGAAAACGGTAAGGGGGTGCGGAGGGACATCTCCACACCAGTGTGGGAATCACCCGGCGAGAAGCGCCGGAAATACCCACTATACCCCCCGGAGCCGCCCGCCGCATTTAGAGGGGACGATACGGGATCGCGATTGCATTCAGCGCGTCACCCCCTGCGGCAGGCCCAACTAGGCCTCGCTACCCTAAAGTTTGAAAATCTCTCGCCAACTACCAAAAGGTGTGTTCCGGCAGGATCACTTGCGAACCAGTACCTCTAGGCTTAATGTGTTTACCATCCTGGACGACATCGTCGTCACTTAACATCAGGTGAGATTATGGTCAAACCACTGAGCCTATGCCATGTACAATAAAAAAATCTTTATAGTAATTTTCATTCTACTTGCCATGTACAAAGATTCATCAAAATCAAGCCAAGCTGTTTTCATCCGGACATACTCACAGACAGTCAGACAGACAATTATTTTTAATATTATAATCAAGATTAGAAACGGCTTAAATAAACAACTGGCACATAGATTTATTTTTACTACCTATAGATAAATAAAATAAAGTACCGGAAAAACGATTACATTCCAACGAAGAAGATTAATTTTCCAAAGATAACGAAACCTATGGAGTATTTACATCTTAATATATGAATAAACAAATATCGAATTAAAAAAATAAATAACGTGTTTTCTTCTATACATTTATAGTCAGTTCTTTTTCATCAATTTATTGAAAATGATTGACATTCTAAACGACTCCTTTAGAAAAGACTCAGGGACTAACAATCCCATCGGTAGTAATCCTACAAACAAAAGTCAAAAGGCTGCAAGTCCATGACAGCGTCTATGGGACGTCATGGTGGCAGTGTCAAGACACACGGAGAAGCGATAGGCAGGTTTGTCCGCAAGGCGTCGACGGTGATGGATAAGGGCATCGTGGATTACAACCTCAAAATGACCATAAAGAGGCGAGACGACAGGGTCATAAACACCAAAAAATTAAAAGTTAAATTCACACCCACAGTAGTCCCGAGAACGTGACTAGGGTTTGGTGAAAAGAGGAGTGGGAAAAAAGGACAACCCAAAAAACATGAAAACAACCCGTCATCGAGAAGAACTAGATCTGATTTTTTTGTTAATATGTTCCTTGTAGAACTTTATTTATTTATCGTCTTTATTATGTACATGAAGATAAACACACGAATATTGAATTCTTTCTTGTTTTTACTTAATTAAACTAAAATAATCTTGTATTTCGAACTAAAATATCACATGGTTTATAATATTTTTGCTAGAGGTTGTAAATTATTATCATGATACTGGCACGTGTAATCTATTACCTGTCAACATTTATATTTGAATATTGTATTAGTTCGAAATATTATGCGTCAATAAAAAGATGTGAGTCATATAAATTATAAAAAAAACTATATCATTACTCTGCTGCTTATTTCAGAAAATCCTAAAAATATTTAAATTAAATAACGCCGAATTTAAGCTTAGGTAATACGTAAGACTTAATTAGATACGACAGCTATGATGCCATCTTGTTAAGAGGACATGCGGTCGGAAAAGTAGGTATTTCAGAAATCTATTGCTATCGCGTTACGCCCCAAAAAGAAGGGACAACTGCAGCGCGGGCTGATTTTACCGTATGCAAAATAGACGAAAACATCATTTCGTAGTACCCTGTTTCCTTCTTCAAAACTGAACCGATTTTTTCGGTTTTAGAATAATAAAGACTGACTATGCCTGTACGTTTTGCTTTTTAAAATTTTATACATCAAATTTGTTTGACGAATGTATGAAAATGACGGTAAAAATCGAGCATTTTTTTCATTTTCAAAGGCTTCAAGTTTCTACACTTACTAATTTATGGAATAAATCAAAACGCCTGGGCATTGCGGTGGTGTATATATATTATTTGGTATAAAAATATTTACCATAATGGAAACAGGAGATTACGTTTGTATGGAATAAATGCCGCTATGTTATCCTCTTAATTAACATCTTCGATCAATTTCACTATATTTTCTATATTTTAGATGTATTTTTAATGAATATACGCAGCAACGCAGTTAAACATAGCAGTTGCACTACTTACTTACTATTTATTTATTTATTACTGTTTGTACCATTATTTAGGTTTCATTTAAGTAGCTCTAGTTAGTCGATTAATTTATTACAAAGAAGGATTATTAGAAACGAAATGTAATGTCATAAAGGTAAATATTTTAGGTTTGATCTATCTTCCTTAATCTATACTAATAAATAAAATTGAAGTGTCTGTTTGTAAACTCATGATATTTTTTTTTACTAAATAGATATTTTATTTTATTTTTTTATTTTATTTTAAAGTTTTTTGGGAAGGCTTACAGTCAAATGTTGAATATAGGTAGAAGAAATTATGAAAGTTTTACAATTGCTAATTATAAGCCTCCACCTTTATATAATAATATAAACGCATTAATAATTATAATAACGAATATGTGCCGCTATATGTTACAAAACTCTTGTGTTAACAAACGTTTTACAGTGTTCAAGCTCGTGCAGAATATATCTATGTTTAAGTTAGGAGGTAGTTTACTCCAACTCCTGGAACTTCGTGCAATGAATGCATTTTTTCTATAGTTTGAACGTGCAAATGGAATATGTAGCAGTGAACGTTGTCTAAGAGTTAGACCATCAGTACGAAGCTTGATTTTAGATAACAACTCAGAACTATTAATCATACTCCTTGCTAACTTTAATAGAAAACAAATATCACCAATTTTGCGTCTATTTTCTAGTGATAAGAAATGATATTTAATACAGCGATCATAATAGTTATGCGACAATTGTTGTGCCCTATAATCCAAATATTTTAGAAATTTTTTCTGTATTTGCTCAATTCTAGATATGTAACATTTGTATTGAGGGTTCCAAACTTGTGACGCATATTCTAGGTGGCTACGTACGAAGGAACAATACAAAATTTTTATAGGTTTTAACGACCGAAAGTTAGCTGTCGACCTTATAATGAAACCCAAAGCTTTGGACGATTTTGTAATTATATAGTCAATATGTTTATCAAATAAAAACTTATGGTCATGTAATACCCCCAGATCTTTCACGTGGCTTACCTTACTAATAGTGTTATTGTAGAAGGTGTAGTTGGCATTGATTAAACTTACACGTCTGGAAAAAGTTATATTAAAACATTTGGAGACGTTAAGTTGAAGTTTGTTAAGAGTACAATATGATGCAAATCTGTCGAGATCATTTTGGAGTTCTAATGCATCAGATGCATTATCCATTGGTTTTATGATTTTCATATCGTCAGCATATAAAAGGATACGAGAATTATGGAAACATTTATTAATATCAGATATAAAAATAGTAAATAAAAGAGGGCCCAAAATTGAACCTTGGGGCACCCCAGAGGGTATATATTTCCAAATAGAAGTATGACCATATAAAACCACTGCTTGCATTCGATTTTTAATATATGAAGTGAACCAGCGAAAGAGATTTCCGTGTATACCCGCCAACTTTAGTTTATTCATGAGCACTTGGTGATCAATACGATCGAAACACTTACTATAATCTGTATAAATTACATCAACTTGCCTACTTTGCTCCATGTACTCAGTAATGTATTCATTAAATAATACGAGATTAGAAGTCGTAGATCTATTGCGTATGAACCCATGTTGTTCGTCGCCGAAAGTGCATTGTAATGAGGAATAAACTACTGGATAGACGATTTTTTCTAAAATTTTGGAAAATAAACATATTTTGGAAATAGGCCGATAATTGGTAATGTCTGCTTTATCGCCTTTTTTATAGACCGGAGTAATAAATGCGGATTTCCATATATTGGGTAGTATTCCCTCCTGCAGGGAACGCTTGAATAAAATACAAAGTGGTATGACAAGGCTCTCGGCACAATTTATAATGAATGTTGGTGGTATGTGATCTGGTCCACCAGACTTGGCTGGGTCAAGAGATTTAAGTAATTTAAGTACATTTTCAGCACAAACCTCAACAGAACTTACAGAAACCAACAAGTTATCTATTTGTATTGATTCAGTGCCAGGACTGTCTGGGGATGGTTCTAGAAAAGTTGAGTGAAAGTATGTAGCAAATAGGTTACTTATACCCTCGCCCGATCGGGCTGATGACTCGCCATAGTGCATAACATTAGGGAAGTTTTTATTACCTTTTTTACTTTTAATATATGCCCAAAACGCTTTAGGATTTTTTGTAATGGATGATTCAATGGTTGCCATATAGTTATTGAAACAATCTCGCTCAAGTTTAACCACTCGGCTACGCAACATGGAGAAAGATTGATAATCGGATAAATTTCCGTATGTTTTATATTTACGGTGATATTTATGTTTCTCTTTTAACATCTTTATAAGAGCCGAGTTATACCATTGTGGGTGAGACTGGTGTGTAACCGACTTCAGAGGAATAAATTTATCTCTAATGTCATATAATTTATCATAAAAGCGAGAAACAGCTTCGTTTAGTGATACGGCTTCTAATAGTTCATGCCAGTTAATTCTACACAGCGCCTCGTTAATATCATAGTAATTTCCTTTCTGAAATAAAAATTTCTTATGAACTTGTTCTTTTAAATTACAAATCTCAACAAAATTAGTCTGAATGGTCAAAGTCTTGTGATGGGCATCTACAGGTACCGCGAGAGAATCAGTGCACTCATTAACGGTTAAGTAATCATTTGAAAATATCAGGTCTAATAACCTACCATTCATGTTCCTTTGGTCGTTATACTGAGACAAGTTACATGTATTCACTGAATCAAAGAACTCTATGAGTGTCTGATCAGACACACCTATCGGTAAGAGCTCTGGCCCATCGGTATAACTACTCCAAGACACATCAGAACCGAGATTGAAATCACCCATAATAATGAATTTATCCAACGGTTTAGCTGTTATTAACGAATTTATAGAATTGGTGAAATTAAGCAACTGAGTTTTATAATTATTACCTAGATTTTCACGACACAAATACAGGGCACAAATATGTATATTACATGTTATAGATGGTCTAGATTTTTTAACGGTTATACTCACCCAAATATCCTCTGCGGTACTACGCCAATCATATCTCTCAGTAACAAGTATATCCTTTCGTACTGCGATTAAAACACCGCCGCCTCGACTCTGTGATGTTTGTAAATAATCTCGATCACGCCTCCATACAAGATACCTACTGTCAAACAACTCACAACTATCTATTCCATCGTTAAGCCACGTTTCCGTTAAAACTATTACATCATAATTACTTATACATGCACTTCTATAGAAATTGATTGTCTTCGTACGTAGCCCACGAACATTTTGGTAATAAATATTAATCGACGCCATTTGTGTTATTACCTATAATATCACCATAAATAATAAAATAATAAATTCTGAGCATACAATAACGTATCATTTGAAAGTATGAGCTATAAAATAAGACCGAGTAAGCCAGATAAAATAAAATATAAAAGTTGTAGCAAAAATTGCAGGCAGTAATTAAAAAAACAAAAAATATTATAAGTTAACACATACAGTTGAACACGGTAGCTTATTGCAAATAGTATTGAGCTGTTCATTATAAAATAATACAAAGTAATTCTTGTGAATACAAAAGCGTCGGTGCAGTGGTTGAGCCAAGAACAATTAGACATAATTAAGAGTATCACACGTTCGAAAATCGACCTTACACTAAGTAAATTATGGTAAAATTCAGTTTGTAACAACAAAATAGTAAATAAGTAATATTGCCATACGTTTATAAGTGAGTCTTTTAAATACACTTTGTAGTGACACAAAAAGTATTGGAAAACAGAGGTAGCACACATAATATCGCGTTTCCCAAACTTTAAGCGATTTAGTAGTTTGAGCATAATAACTAATGTTAGAAGGTTAACAGAATATAAATACATGAACACTATATTAATTTTGCAATGTCTTTTTCCGTTTTTATCATAATGATCGGTGATGTGTCGTCCCTTCTCACATGTATTTTTGCATTCTTTACCCAAACATAGCGAAAATTTTTCTCACTAGCGGATTTTTTTACTTTTGATAACAAGATCTTATTGTAGGCCGTTAGGTGGTCGTTAACAAACACTCTCCGATTGCCTGAAAGTCCCAGGTGGCTCGATGTAAGGACATTTGTTTTAGACATAATTCTCGCAGCAGCTATGAAATTGTCCTTTACATATCTGTTATTGAAACATACAATGATCGGCTTTGTAGAATCCTTTTCTCGAGTCGGGACTCGGGTAATAAAATTAATTTGATTCTTAGAAACCGGGTATTGAATTTTATTTCCAATTGTACCCATAATATTTCAAACAGATTTTCGTTGCTGGTTTGATTTACTCCTTTAATCTCAAGATTATTCAACCTCGCCCTCTGGTCTTTATCTCTTTTCTCCTGCCCCAAAAAATCTATCTGACTCTGCAGTGAATTTACTTGAATCTGAACTTTCTCCATTTGGTTAATTCTGTGTTCAAAATCTACTACTTTAATCCCCAACTCTTTAATAGTATCATTTGACACCGTAACAGACGATTTAAGTTGCGTAAATTCAGACCGAAGAGCCTTCACCTCCTCCATTAGGGCTTAACACGATACCTATAATTTTGTCGATCTGACTGTCTGCTTGTTCCAGGTAATCTCCGGCTCTCTAACGGTTAGACCGATTATGACTGGACTTTTTTTTTAGATAGCTGAAGTTATTTGGCGTAATTAAGGGTACTTTTTTTCGATAATAATAAAGGTACCGCGTAATAAAAAATTAAAACCCATGAAATTTCCAATAAAAATTCGATTCATTGCACAGTTTCGCTGGCAAGTGTTTGAATTTGTGAGAAGCATCTTTACTTTTTGATCGTATCCAAAATAATTTCAGAAAAATTAATAAGTTCCATGTAAAATAATTGAAACACTTTATTACACAGTGAATATATGAAAAGCGGGAACAGCCGCGAGCATACAGCTAGTCGTATAACCGACTGTGTTGGAGCCGAATTAAGAAATCTATTAAAATAAATTGCTTTAGATTTAATAAAAAAAGTGAAACGTAGATAATCAACTTTATACTAGAGATAGTCACATACAAAATGTGTCACAGATAAGTGTTTCAAAAGCTTACATAACTGAGCATCAAATGATAACTATTATATTCGAGATAGCGTAGGTAATGTGTTATGATATAGATTACTATAAGGAAAAAGTATTTATTCTATGTGGAGTTTTTAACTTAACCTTTTTTGTATTCCACAATTACTGAGCTTGTAATTTTTTTTTATATTACTACACTGGCAAACAGGCATACGATCCAGCTAATTTTAAGCGGTCACAGTAGCCTATAGACGCCTGTAAGACCAGAGATAGACGCCTGTAAGATCACGTGCGCGTTTCCACCAATTTCATACTGTTGATGATGCAAGCAATAATACCCTTTACATATCCACTGTATACCTTATACCTTTTGCTTGATTATCTAATGAATATATATTAAAGAACGTACCTAACAAGATCATTACCACCAACAAATATACCTCTAGAATAAGCGATATCTCTAGTTCGTAATTTTTTGTCAACAATCACTATCACGTCATCTATCCAGTTGGTCGAACGCTTTTATTGTTATAGTTGTAGACATTATTAAAGTAACCGTTCTCATCTCATTTATTCCAAGACGATACAAAGTATGTTGTAAAAATTTACAACATTGTCTTCAAGCCCTAACGGATGACACAGCGTGTGTAGTCACAAGGTGGACCGACGACCGAAGGTCACGGGAATCCACTGGATCAGCGTGGTGCAAGACCGGTCGTCGTTGAAATCTTTGGGGGGAAACCTATGTCCAACAGTGGATTTCTTTAGCTTGAAAGGATGAATGTTGTCCAACCTATAGTCACAAACAAACAAAAAAATTCTACGCCTACTCCAAGGTCCATATTCGGTAACTTATTAATGTGTTTTGAAATCTTAGTCTAAGAAAATTAATACTTTAAGAAAGGCATATAGTCAATTGTTTTATATATTTATTTGGGAGTTTTTATTCCATTAAATATATTAGCTTCAGCCTAACACGTTCTATTTAACATCAGGTCTAAATGATTGCTGATGTATTTACTTTACTAAATTATATATTTGTCTACTAAATCCTCGCATAATTTAAACAAGATTCTGGCGATACACTTAGACAAAGATTTTAGTCGTTCTCGCAGTCCTATTCTTGACACTCTCCATCAGAAATTGAGGTAATTCATTTTAAAAACAAGCACGATGTTTACTTTTCTACCGATGCTAAAATGTTTATAAATATCTCGTTATAAATACGAATGTTTATATTTTAGATCTGATAAGATAGCGTCTGTATCAAGTGACCAATAATATGACGTGTCGTTATCAATGCTATCTCTGCGCAAAAATTATCGTTCGACGTAAAAACAAAATTCACGTAAATCTCGTTTTCATTATGTAGAATAATATACATTTTTTTTTATATATTTCTTTAACAGTTTATATTATGAATTGATATGAATATGAATTCATTTATTATCCTTAATTGTACCACTTATTATTATTCATATTACAACCTTATTACCTTAAATTAAGTTTTATATTACTGCAAAACTATTTATTTTTTATTATGTAGTTGAAAGCCTCCACTGGTTTCTCTTTGACGTTTGAAAACAGCTTTATCGATATCATACAACTTTTTTCAATGTATTCTAATACTTCGTAGAAGGTTCTTACATAAAAAAATTAAAAAAATTGCGCATACACTTAGAATATTCAAGAAAACTTAACGACCATATTAACTTTTCTAACATAAACCTTATGACGTTCGACATAAGTGTCATTTGTTAGACAACAGGCGTGATTGATAGAATACGCACTGCAAATATCTTTTAAAACATACATATCGGTTGGAATTATATAAATAATCCATTTCTTGGTACAAATATTTTGGAATAATATTTTTTTATGAATTCTACAATACGAATTCAATAGCATATGAGTACAAAACGAATTTTTACTGAGTACTTTTACTGAAATTAAGTCCAATAAAGGACAGTAGACTATTCTCAGTTTTCCTTACTTGTTTTTAAGAGGTTTGTAAAAACCTTTTAAACCTTTTATATATAAAATTAATACTCAAGCATTACTAAAATAGTTTCGATTTTGTTTTTTAACTTGGACACTTGAAGAATGCTATTAAATGACGCACAATTACATTTCGAAAGGAGTTAAATATTCGTTTTTGTGTTTTAGTAATACATTGCTGCCTGGAATTGCGATAATTTTGTAATAAAAACTATAATGTTGACGTGAAAACATGATAATTTGCTCCTTAATTATTGGCAGCACTGGCTTGTTAAGGCTCGTATGTGACTCAGCGAATTAGCTCGTTCCTTCCCTCGAAATAAGTGTTGATTATAAATATAATACTTATTTCAGACTAGAAATATACACTCAAACACGTGCACGTTAGTCATAGGAAGTAGACTCACATTATCGATAATAGAACTGAGATATGTTTGTCTGTATCTCAATATACTGATCGAACAATTAATCTTTTCACATATTAATATATTCTTAAAACTCGCAATTCTTATTCTTGTTAGTTAGTGGTAGACACGAGAAATATCATATTATTAATTTGTAGTAAATTCGCACTGAACAATATAATTTAAAACGATCAACGTGATTTTACAGAAACGGAACATGTAAATAATGATCTTCATTTAAAAGATCCGACATAGTGTGAAGATTTAATAAGATTAAAAAATTTATAACAGTAGAGCCTATTGCATTTTTAGCCTTTTTTCAAATAATATAACAATGATTACTTCTCAGACACTCGATTTGCAAAAATCATGCTGGGTAAATTCCAATTTAGGTGATGAGATTTGCGACTTACTCCTAATGCAAAATCAGTCAAATAATTTTACTTCATACAAGAGAATGGTGCTAGGAGTATTTATGCGTCACAAGTTTTATGGAAAACAATCATACATTGTACAAAAATTGGATTGTTTTGTATAAAAATGTTAGGTAATTAATCTTAAATTTTCATTAAAAGACATTGAAGTTTATCAATAACAGAAACAGCGTAGATAAAAGTTAAAATGACAAGTATCTAGTAGATTACAGATACGCAGGTTGAGAAAGGCTTATGGACAAAAGTGGATCGGTAAATGTTGATATCTTTCACAGAATAGATAAAGATTTCATCTTTTTTGCATCTATAATTTTACTTTTATCCACAGATTCAGTAATTGACTTATTCAATGCATTAGCATTATTATCTAGATCTAGTGAATGATCGTCATAATTTTAATATTAGAACTAAAGACAAGTTGGCCGTCCCACGCTTTAGGTTAAGTAAGTGTAATAAAAGCTTTATAGGTAACAGTATTCGGTTTTACAATAAGATCCCAAGTAACATTACCGATTTACCTGACAATAAGTTCAAGTATTATGTCATGCAAGTTTTAATCTCAAAAGGTTATTACAGGGTGGATCATTACGTGAACGATAGTGATGTCTGGAATTAACCCACATCTCTGTGCTTCCTCTAACATTATTAAGACTATGGTTTGTATAGTTTTTTTATACTTATGACAAAAAAAAAATGATCTATATTATATTTATAAAAAAAAAGAACCAGATCGAGTTTCTTGCCGGGTCTTCTCGGCTGGGTTGTTTTCCGAACCGGTTGTAGTGTTTTAGATGTCCATAAGCGCCTTCTTAGGGCCTAAATTGAATAAATAAATTTTTGATTTTGATTTTGATTTTGATCTATCAAAAACATGTCCACGAAGTTTTTGGAGCCGTTTGTAATAGGTGATTATATTTACTAATATTTATTATATTTTATAGATGAATTATTCATTATTTTATTATTGTATGAAAAAAAAAACATATAGTTAATTCATGATTAGTATTCGGTGTTTCATAAGGGTCGACCCTGGGATCATTACTCTGGAACAGTGTATACCATTAGATGTTGCATGGTTCGCTCCTCCATAGTCTGAGTGTCGTCTGTAATTTAAGAAGATCTAGACAAAGTCCTCGCGTCACTATAGTGGTGGTGAAATCGAGTTGCACAGATTGAAGCTCCACTAAATCCTAATGGCTGAACTGAACCATTGTATAAAGCACACCAGCTGGAGTGTGTTGACTGTAGAGTCTATAAGGCCAGATTACGTTGCTTGGCCACGGAAACGACACCGGCGCCCTGGCTCTCATGTTGACACAGGTGCTCATGGGTTATGGATGTTTTGGGAGTTTCTGTCAAATTTACCGAACGCGGGTCTTTGGCATTAAGGACATTCGGGCGCATTAGCATTTAATGCGCCTCCCCGTTCGTTCGTCATAGGATTTCTCAATACCCGACCCCTCAGACCTTAGGAAGAGGCTATCATTAAAGGCCTACACCTGACAGAGAGTAGTAATAATGCAAAATTATTTCCTACATCCCGTTCAAATAAGTGAACAAAGCAGTTGTTTTGTTTAGTTTTGGTCAGTATGAATCTGACATGAGACACCCTTCGATGCTCCTGCTTAGGTAGACAAGTTATGTGATATAGAAAGTGAAATAATAATAAATAGTTTCATTTAATTTCAGGTAAATTCAATTCGATATTGGTTTAATTGAAAATATAACTCCACCGTTGCTCACCACAATTTACACTATGACAATGGATTCATTTCCCGGCGTTGTTTATCTCATAGAGGTGGGTTTGGTAACCCCTGCTGTCTTTATATTCGTGTAAGTATTTATATTATATTATAATCATAATTGACTGTATTCAAACCGAGTACATATAGTTACAACTAGGTGTGGACCCGCGGCTAAGCCTGTTTTACACAGAACCCTAGTTATTATCCGAAAACTTGTTTAGTACGAAGAGAAAGCAAAAATAACATAAAAAACAAAGTAATTTGTTCACAATTTTATAAGTTATAATTTTTTTTTGCATTAAACCCTATATATTTTCGAAATATAAAGTTACGCGGAGTAACTTCAGCTATCTCGCAAAGAAGTCTTGTCGGAATCGGTACAGCCGTTGTTGGGTTTATAAACTGGCAACACGGCCTCACATAAAAACCTTGCGCACCCTCTGTCGTGTGTCGCCATCTTACACCGGTAGCATAAAAATATAAATATAAATACGGAGTTGCGTAAATATTGGAGCCAGCCACGTCCCGGGACACAGGAACGGCTATAAGAAGGTTCAGGTGAGTAACTGTGTGGCCAGTCAGTTTTATGATCTATTATTTTAAAACCTAAATTCAAAATCTAACGAGCTATCGAATCACACACGACAGCCGTTACGGAGAATAGCCGGAACAAACAAACAAACAGACAAAAGTTTTACAACTTCTGTTTTTGATATTGGTACGTATTCATATGTGTTTATTGAAAAGTTGTTATTTTATTTTTACAAACAACCTTCAATTTACATTTTCCAACCTCACTTTTTTACAATAACTACTAGAGACTACTCTATAGATTTGGTTATCTCTTACGTCTTACAAAATCAAGTATTGTATTTTTATTTAAACTAAAACTTTATGTATAAATGTATTAAAAATAATATTTTAAAATCACAAGACTGGTCATGGTTAAACCTTTGGAGAAAAGCTATGTCCAGTAGTGGACGTCTTTCAGTTAAATGAATAAAAACAAGTCAAATAAAAAAATCCAATTTTAAATTATGTAAATATATACATAAAATTTTAACTTATAAGTAAACTCTTTGAAACGTTAAAAACACAAATTAAAATAAACAATGACAGCGACTCAAAAATTATTGTCTTTTTTATATATAGATCATTATAGAATACGCAAATTATTGCTCGAATTTATTTTACATTTAATCTTTTTAGTAATAATACTTGCCGAAACAGCGCGCAAACGTTACACGCTAACATGTTTTGAGGCGAAAACTTTGTTAACCTTTTTGGTCGATTTTATTCAACTATATCTCTAGGTAACATTAATAACACGTAAATATAATAATAGCCCTATCATTAAAAACAATTGCGTGTTTTTATACATGTATAAAAAATTACATAAATTTAATTGTTTGTATTTTTCTTATCTCTTGTTATATTATAAAACTTCTTTAATTTTTTGTGAGTTTTCTTCAAATGTTCATGTTATATTAATTACATTATATTATGTTTCCTAAATAAAAAAGTTTTATGTTAGGGACCATCCATAAATTATGTCACACGAATTTCGTTATTTGTTGACCCGTTCCTCATCCTTGTCACAGCCGGTCACATTCGTGACTCCTCCTACCTCCCTAATTTGACGTCACAATATTTTGATATTTTTGATCTATAATGGATTTAATTAAAATAGAAATTCTGAAATTACTTTTTTTTAAATAAAATCAAACATTTGAAAGAATTGAAACAAGAAAGAACGAATGGTATATAGTTATCGATTTTGAAGTGTGACGTCACGCCACTCTCACCCATTGTTACACGATATCACAATTCGTTGATCCTCTCACAGTATCTTAACATGTGACGTAATTTATGGATGCACCCTTATAAGTCACCTAAAACTGTTTGTCTGCCCGTTAAATGGCTTATAAATCGAGAAATAGTAATCCCATTTATTTTTAAAATGGAACATATTTGTCTGGTGGATTTGGGGTGGTTTTCTTGGTCGGCACCACACGGCTTAGGTTATGTTTACTTATTTTTAGGTGAGTATTATTCACTGGACATGTTTATGAGTCATAGGAGATCAAATCATCTTATCAGTAACGGATTTGAAGTATTTTACGTAAGTATACGCTTATCTATCAATAATTAATCTATTCACATTACAATAAATTGTTAAAATTCAGAGCTGTTTTTGTTGTTCGTCAGTGACAGTCAAGGGGAGTATAATAGTTGTAATTTGTGTTAAAATTATATAAAAACACAATATGGGTTTAAACAATCGAAGTGGTGCTACTGATACGGCACCTTCAAAAAAAGATCAAAATTATCTACATCCAAAAGATTCGCTCTGCGAACATTTCAATAAAATTAGAAAACTTATGACAGTAGAACCGGTTGCATTTTTAGCTATATTTTCGAGCAATATAACAATGATCACTTCGCAGACACTCGCTTTGCAGAAAGCATGTCGGGTAAATTTAAACTTAGGTGATGAAATATGCGACTCACTCCTAATGCAGAACCAGTCGAATAATTTCACCTCGTACGAGAGAATGGTACAGGAGTATTACGCTGCACAAGTTTTATGGAAAACAATCTTACAGACACTTTTGCCTTGCATTTTACTTGTGTTCATCGGTGGGTGGGAGCGACAAAACCGGCCGAAGAAAAATTGTCTTATTGATACCTTTATTGGGAGCAATCTTAAACGCGTTAAGCAGTATTATTAACGTGATATTTTTCAATCAACTGTCATTACAAGTGTTCATGTTCTTTGGAGTGTTCTTTTCTTCTGTAACTGGTAGTATGAGCGTCATACTGTTGGGTTTGATGAATTACATCTGTGCTATAACAACCTCTGAAAATAGAACGCATCGTCTCGGCATGGTTAGTTTGTGTGGTTTCGTCAGCACATCGCTGAGCCTTACCATATCCGGAATCATATTCCAGGCTTGGGGGTACTATGCCATATATGGAATTTCATTAACCATAGACACGGTGACTGCATTTTACATAATCTTCAAATTGTCAGAAACACCTAGATCTGAGGAACAGATGCAGGTGGGTTGAGTTTATTTATTTAAT
This sequence comes from Samia ricini, assembly GCA_014132275.2. NCBI lineage: Eukaryota > Metazoa > Arthropoda > Insecta > Lepidoptera > Saturniidae > Samia > Samia ricini. The sequence goes on from AP028170.1 coordinate 3,532,841, forward strand.
ATAAACTACCGTGAACTTATTTCAAAATTCATGAGCACATCGGAGTAAATGTATAGTAAATTTATAAACATTATCCAAATACCTATCAGAATATTCTGACTGATAAAATCGTCCCATAATTACCTTTAAAATGTTGCTTCTATTGTAGTTCTAGTAATTATTAAAAGCATTTTTTAAATCTTGGTTTTGGAATAAGCTCATTTTTATTAAAATTTTGATTTTATTAAATTCCTGAAGTGTTTCATTTGTTTTTTCAGTACGATGGTCAAGGGTTAATTAATTTTTTGAAAACGTTCTTCAGCCTTACCACTATCAGAGATTCCGCAAAAACGATTTGCAAAAAAAAACTTCCAATAATAGAAGAGTTCGTTTATGGTTGCTATTGGCTTCATACATTATTCTCTACGGTCCCATATATGGTAAGTAATTTTTATATGAATTATTAATAATAGGTTATTTGCAAAAAGAAAAATACGCTACCGTATAAAATATTTTATCTACAATCATTACACTGGATCGAATTATAATTATTTGGTGCTGTTGCATAATGTTTAGCAATGTTAGCAACAAGGCCGCCCTTTGTACTTTAGCAATAAGGCCGCCCTTTGTACTAATTTCATATTTACAAATCTATTATATTATATGTGTATAATGGTATCAAAAAGGATTAAATAAAAATAAATATTTAGATATTATTCGGTAAGTAAAGAAAGAAAACTTACAAATCCATTCTGGTTTCAAAATCACAAACTAATTTATTCCATTTGGCCCCTGAGAAGGTCCTCATGAACGTAAAACAACTACCACTGATTCGAAAAACAACCCAGTCAAAAAAAGCCGGCAAAGAAACTCGATCTAGTTTTGTAGATGTTTTTTAAGAATATAAATTATACAATTTGTATATAACAATAAACCGTTTTAGCGGTAGCACAGAGAGAGTTGTCATTTTCAGACATCACTATCGTTCAAGTAATGGTCAACCTTATAATAACCATTGGTCATTAAAACCTTTTTGACATAGTGCTTAAACTTATTGTCAGGTAAATCGCTAATGTGCTTTGGAACCAAGTTGGTACCTGGCACTATTTCGTAAAAAATCTTTTATTAGACTTACTAATGTTTACTCTTTTGGTTTAGAATAACTATACTATCTAAATATGGTTTCAGGTGAAACGTCTATTTTATATATGGCTACAAGATATCGTTTTAATTGGGATGAAGTCACATATAGTTTATTCCAGGTCTACAACAACATTACAACAGCATTAGGTGAGTTCACAATTCAGTATAACTAAAAACCGACAGTACTTTAATTTTTCCAACAAATTGTAGAGATTTCATTCATGATTTTTCATGGTTTCATGGTTTTTTTTTTTACATTCAATGTAATTGCTTACAAGAACCGCATTTGCTATAAGTGTCTTCAGTAAATATCTCAAGCTGCACGATTCTATAATGGGCATTATATCTTGTATTTTTAGAGTTTCTGCTGGATTTCTCTATTGTTTCGCTCCGAATGGAAGAATATTCTTTATTGGTCAGTATAATGCAATCTATTTCTATTAATTATTCATTGATTGGGGTTAAAATAAACCGAGCAGATTATAATTAGATAAATAGATTGAGAAAGGTCTATGTCAAGTAGTGGATCAATAAACATTAATGTATTTGACAGAATAGATAAAGGTTAGCAACATTTTCATGCGCTCATAATTTAACATTATAAATCCACAGGTCCCGTAATTGATATGTTCAATGCTTCCGCAATATTGGCTATCAAATCAATGTCCACAAAGTTTTTGGAGCAGACTGAAATGGGTAAATATGTACATAAATTTACTAGTATATGTAAATAGTATCTCATATACTATCTACATGTATTTATTTTATCATCTACATATTTAGATGACTTGTGTCCAACATTTTCAATATATTTGATTCCAGGGAAATTCAATTCAATACTTACCTTAATTGAAAACGTAACTCCACTGATGTACATCCCATTGTTCACCAAAATTTACACTACGACAATGGATTTACTTCCCGGTGCTGTTTATCTGGTAGGGGGTTGTTTTAGTTGCGCCTGGAATCTTTATATTGTTGTAAGTATTCGTTAATTATATGATCGTATCATTTACTATTTTGAATTTATGGGTGTAAAATTTAAATATGTTCCTAGGTAACTTAGTAAATTCCAGTTCTTATCTATACACTATACTAATAAATTCAACATTCTTATTTTTTACTAAATAATGAATGTATATACGATAACTATATGAAAAATACAATTTATCAAATTTTTGTTTGTCTGTCTGTTTGCTTGTATTGGGTTATCTCCGAAGTGGCTCGACTGATTTTGACTGGGCTTTTTTGTAGATAGCTAAAGTTACACCGGGCAACTAGAGGTACTTTTATTTTCGAAAATAATTAGGGTTACGCGTAAAAAAAAAAATAAAACTTATAAAACATTGAACAAAAATCCGATCCCATGCATATAGTTTTACGGGCAAGTGGTATAATTATTACTATCTTTAAATACTAAATTATCTCTAGGAAAATAATCAGGGTTCCGTGTACAAAAAATGAAACGCGGTGAAAAGTACACGAAACGCGGGACACACAGCTAGTAATTTGTAAAGACGAAATTCAAAAATAAGCTAATTCATAAATTGACAAAACTTACATATATATTTTACGAGATTTTTTGATACTAAAATCTTGAAATTCAATGTGACTTATTTAAGGGAATGCATTTTCGTCTCAAACGTTTTATGTTTTCGGTTTTGTAATAAGAATGAAAGTCTATCCACCCGAGTATTACATCCAAATTATATGGATGTTGTACCTCAGTCACGCCTTATGCTATCTATAGCAAAACATTATGAGCGAAAAAAGCGATACATATAAATTCCAAAGAAATAAATAACAAAGTTTTTACCTATTCCTATACAAAATATTGTGTTTATATCTAAAACATGTAATAATTTAAATGCCAAAAAATACATTCAGAAAGAAATATCCGTAACATTTAAACAAAAAATGTTTTCACCTAAAGAATGTATAGTCAAAAAATAAGAATTATGAAAGTATGTTTAAATTTTTTTTTTTATATTTTTTATTTACAGATGGTTATTTTACAAGCATAAATGTGATATGAAAAAAGAAAAAATAGATCCAGAAACTGAAATATCTACATCATACATGTAACTCAACATTTAAAATTCCGATTAGCTTATATTATGAAAATAAATTCTTTAAAAAAAAAAAAAACTATATTCTAAAATAAATATTTTTAAAGCATTTTAATGTGATTTTTTTAAAACCGGTTTAAAACTCCTATAAAAATCGGTGACTCTACGCTCGAAGTTATTGACAGTTATGTATACCTGGGGCAGACTGTCCAGTTACGTAAGTCCAGCTTAGAAAAAGAGGTTAATCGTCGAATCCAAACTCAGTTGGCAGAATCTTCTTGTCCAAAATACCGCAGTGTCTCTAGACAAAACTCTTCGACCAGTATGTGTTGCCAGTGATGACTTACGGCACTGAGACGTGGTCGCTTCAAAATAGGTTTAATTAGAAATCTCTAAGTTACCCAAAGAGCAATGGAGAGGGCTATGTTCGGAGTTTCACTGCGTAATTGAATTAAAAATGTGGATATCCGTAAAAGAACCAGAGGAGACAATATTACCCGAAAAATTGGCAAACTTAAGAAGCAATGGGCTGAGCACATTGCTCGTAGAACCGATACTCGATGGGGCCAACGAGTTCTCAAATGGAAGACGACGCGTGGGTAGGCCCCTCAAAGGTGAACTGAAGACCAGGTGAAGGTCGCGGTAGTCCGCTGGATGAGGGTGGCGCAAGACAGCTCGTTGTGAAGATCTTTGAGGAAGACCTATGTCTATGACGCAATGATGATGCAGCGGGTAGTATCGACGCCGTTTCGATCCCCACCTATCTGACTTTAAAATCGGTCTGAGCTTTTGGTGAAGGGAAACATTGTGAGGAAACCCTAGCATGATGGTAGCGCATTTTCTAATGATGCCCGCCTGGGTAGCTACCACCCTCAAGTTTGAAAACCTGTCGCTAAATACCAGTAGGTGTGTTCCGGTACCATCACTTGAGAACCAGTACCTCTAGACTTAGTGTGTTTACCATCCTGGACCACATCGTCACCCAACATCAGGTGAGATTGCAGTCAAAGCACTGAGCCTATTTCGTGTAAAAAATGTCCAGCAGTGGACGTCTTTTAGTTGAATGGACGGATGGATGGAAGAGAAAGCAAAGAAATTTATCAAAAATTCAAGCACTTGCCAGTAAAATTGACCTCAGAATGGTTTTTTTATACAAATTCGTGAGTTATAATTTTTTGCAAGGAACCCTAATTATTTTTTAAAAACAAAAGTATCCTAATTTAAGCATACTATCTTCAGTTTTCTATCAATAAAAGTCCCGCAAAAAACGGTGCAGCGGTTCCGGAGATTACTCGTAACAGACAGAAAAAAAATTAAAAATATTTTTTTAGCTATAGATATCGTATGTACAATCATAGGTGTTTAGTAAAAAACTATTGTTTTTACATTACAAACAGACACTTCAATTTCATATATTAGTCTAAATGTGTGAGAATTGTCACGAAATACGTAATTTCGATTTAAGTCGCATGTTTCGAATCACCAAGATAAGGTATAAGGTCATTACTATCTGGTGTGTTTTATTTGTATTTTATATTTCCTTATTTACCTATGAAATCTCAATAAGCAAATAATTATCCTAAATTAATCCGCAAAAATCTCTTTAAATTAAATTAATTTGTTTGAAAACCTTATTTTTTTAGAAAAATGAGTAGAAATTACTCTATCGATTTCGTTTTCTCATACAGTCTGCAAATTAAAACATTTTGTTTTTTTTTTTTTTTCAACTATATGTAATAAAATACTTTACGTTGCAATTGTAAGCAATCGCGTGTTTTACGTATGCGTGATGAATTCTCACCTTTAGCATGCTAAATCGTCTAGATTAATATTATCGCTCCCACATCAATAGAAATTGATAGCAGAATAAATAACACTAATTGAATTGATTACATTTTACTTATATTGTATTATTATTGATAAAACGTAAATTCGGTGTCATTATCCATGATCGATTGATTATTTTGCACAACTCATAATCAAATAACACAGAGTGTTAATTATGAGATCTCACAAAAACTCCCTTGGAAAACATTAACAAATGGCGGCCATTATGCCGGAGCATCGAACATTAAAAAAAATAATACAAAGTATTCATGGCTACTTAAATAGAACAACGTCAACTTTTTGACACGTGATGCAACGGAATTATTATGTACTAAATAATATAATTCACATGAATTTATTTTTGATGTTCCACGAACATTACGCGTCTTATGTTATCTTGACGTGTTAAGACGTGCTTCGTTCCCCAATTGGGGAGGCTCTTGACGCGATACAGTGACACTGGAGATGCATTAAATATTATACGCACAACACTGCACACACACACACATTCCTGCACATAATACGCAGCCTTTTATTATTAAATAAAAAATATAGGGCTTCGCTAGGTTCAAAATTTCGCGGAAGTTTTTACATTCAGAAAACGGCCAACCTGAGGTCCGTAACATTTTGGTAACTCTTGTGCTAGTTACCTTTTCGAGGCTGAGTGTTTTCAGCACACGGCCCCAAAGTCGCGGTTAAGCTGTAAAGGTCCTTCCGGTCAACACGTTAGCTAGTTACAAAAAAATAATCGGACTTTTTCCTTTTTAACAGTGAATGTTAGTGAAATACGGATATTAATCAGAAAACACTATTTCGAATCGATTATGACCTAGATACATAATGAGCCTAAACTTACCACGATGTAAATAACTAAAGGAACAACTGGTAACATGAACGTGGATTTAATATTAAAAGAAGAAATCATAGCCAAATTACCATTTAATATATATATATATATATATACTGCCTCGGTAGCGCAGTTGTATTACATACGACTGCCGTTCTGAGGTCTCGGGCTCGATCCCCGGGTCGGGTCAAGTGATATTGGGTTTTTTCTACTCAGTATCATCCCGGAGTTTGGAATTTGTGCCCGATATGGCGACAGGCTCGCCCCCTGTCACATCTGGGACGGAACTAAGCTCGGCGAAATGTGGGTGGTGTAGTTCGCTACTTCACCTCTGCCTAACCCTTCGGGGAAAACAGGCGTGAGCATATGTATGTATGTATGTACAAAAAACACAAATACAAAAAATCTTTATTATTTTTTACAAATTTAACACACAAATATATGTCTATTGATCCCCGCACTAGAAATTAACTCCTGGAGATCATTCAAATTCCGAGTTATAGTAATTGATTACGCTGTGGTTTGGTTATGAAGATACACAATTCATTTTTTTTATTATAGCTCTGCAAAGTAACGGCATTGTGCCTGATGGAAAGCACAATGCAATCCTGAAACAGTGGCGACTGACGAGAGATCGGTTATCCATCGTCAGTCGTCCCTGTCATGCCGGCCTGCACAGATATCTCTTCACACTACGTTGGAAGGATGTGATGGTATAGGAAGGGAGGAATACATCGGCCGGAAGACTGTTCCACAGCTTCACAGTATGGCAATTCTATTATAAGTAAATTCTATTATATTTCGTATACGAGTGACAAACTGTCTTGAAACAAAAAGCATTATTCTATATTTAAATACACAACGCCGACCAACGAGGCTTATTACTTTACATAAAATCATTACCTACTTTTAAGAACAAAGGCAATGTTCTTTTCCGTTTGACGAAACATGTGACTATTACTGGGCGCGTTATATATACTCGTATGGTTTAAAGTGAAGCCTACATCACGGGACGTATTTGGTTTTTGATATTTTGCAATTAGAGCTAACTCCATTGGCCTAAAGGGTTTTGTCAGCCGCACCCAAACTTTATGCAGAGAGCTTCGCACACTCAGCGAAAGACACTAAGGGCACTACAAGAATGCAAATCTCGGTTTCAGCTGCTTACCTACATATTTATTGTAAATGCCGTGTCATTAATCCTAATTAAACTATACGGTTATAAAAAAAATTGGTCTCTAATCAAATTTTGGAATGTTTACGGGTCATATAAAATTTAAATTGAGGAAACACCAGAGCCTGATCCATTAAAAATTGTCAGCTGGATAACTGCAGTTTTTTTTTCGCAATTTACTCGTCGAAATACATGTACGTGAGTCTGTGCAAAAGTACAGACCACTTTATTTGTACATCCGTTACACATAGTTTTATACAATTTATTGTAATTTAAGCCTTAGTTTTCAAATAATTAAATTAATTTAAAAAAAATACCATTATACCAATAACGATGATTCTGTAATAAATTTTCTATCAAGAATTAATCAATCAAAAATCCATCCATTCATACATTCAACTATAAGACGTTCATTACTGGACATAGGTCTCCATAAGAAGGGGATTGTTATAATCGCCACGCTTAGCAAGCAGGTAATGCGGGTTGGCTATCGCAGTAGGTATTTATAGTACTCAGAGTATGCTACTGCCCATCCTCTGTTTTATCCCTTATTCGCCTTTCAAGATACCCTCGGAAAGATATGGAGTGGTACTATTCTAAGCCGGCAACACACATCCTAATGAAAAATATCAAAAGATTTATACGATTTGAATAAACGTAATTTTACCTGATTATCCGAACCTATTTCGCTTATTTAAATATAAAAAGCCAAAGTAATTCAAGCTTGCAAACAATAAGTACAAACGCGTTTTCCTCATTTTCTCAAAAAGACAAAAATATAACGAGAAAATAGAAGACTGCAGTTAGATGTAAGTGATTGAAATCTCTCACATATAACGCGGTGAATAAGTTCGCTTCTTTCCTTGAAAAAAAGTCTTTATTAATAAGCGAGTCGTCTATTTTTTATACTACTTAAGTATAAGTGTACTCGCACATGAGTCATACGAGATCAGATCATATTATCAATAATGGATTTGAGATATTTTATATGCTTATCTAATGATTAATTTATCCAAATGTTAATAAATTATGGAAACTCAGAGCTTTATCTTTTGTTCGTCAGTGACAGTCAAGAGAAGTATCAGCCCGTTAATTTGTGTTGAATTTATATGAAATAAAAAATGTCTTTAAACGTTCAAGACACAGCAAATTCAAATAAAGATCAAAATGATTTCGTGTCAAAAGATCCATCGTTTTGCGACCGTTTCAATAAGTTCAGAAAACTAATAACAGTAGAGCCTATTGCGTTATTAGCTATATTTTCCAATAATATAACATCGATAATTTCGCAGACACTCGCACTGCAAAAGGCATGCCGGGTCAATTTAAATTTAGGAGATGAGATATGCGAGTCACTCCTAATGCAAAATCAGTCGAATAATTTCACCTCATACGAGAGATTGGTTCAGGAGTATTACGCGTCACAAGTCATGTGGAGAACGGTCTTACAGACACTATTGCCGTGCATATTACTGCTGTTCATCGGTGGATGGAGTGACAAAACCGGGCGGAGGAAAATCGTTTTACTAATCCCCGTATTGGGAGGAGCTTTGAACGCATTTAGCAGTATTATTAATGTGATATTTTTCTATCAACTCTCGTTACAAGTACTGATGTTCTTTGAAGTGTTCTTCGTTTATGTCACTGGCGGTTTTAGTGTCACTTTACTTGGTTTGTTCAATTACATCTGCGCTATAACAACAGTTGAAAATAGGACTCATCGTATAGGCATTATAGGCCTGTGCGCCTTCATTAGCACATCGTTGAGTATTAGCGTATCTGGAATTATATTTAGGCAATGGGGCTATTACGCGATATATGGTATTTCGTTAATCACAGATACGTTTACCATATTTTACATAATCTTCAGATTGTCAGACACCCCTAGATCTGAGGAACAGATGAAGGTGAGTCGAATTCATTTTCTTTTATAGTATTTTAGTGTTAACGGTCGCGGGACTTTTTTTAGACTCCAAGCCTCACAACAATTATTGTTTATTCTGTATGCTCCAAAATAGGCTTAAAGTTGGATAGTTAATCTTTTAGATTTTAGAAACAACTTGTTTAAAATATGATTCAAGATGTAGGACGATTATTTTTGTGATTCATTTATTACCTGTAAACTATGTAAAATGACAAACAAGACTGACATAGCAGCAAATATTTAAAAAGTGAACGTTGTATTGATTTTTATGATGATAATCCAGAAGTGTCATAAGATTCTTTAAAATACAGTCTCATTATTTATTAGTGAATTATTTGAAACAGTTTACCTAATTACGTATTAAGTTATTTAATCCCCTCTACTAATTATAACTCTGTAGGTTTTGTCTGTATTATTTTTAAACAAATTTTGTGATAAATATCAATTGAAGCAATTACTAATCACGAATCTGACACTAAACTTGTCTTATATGTCTGTGGCTATATCCTGTTGCAACTCGAAAACGGCTTCACTAGTGTTGATGTTACTTTATACACGAAAAGTAAAATATTTATAAACGTCAACGTTCAGCGTTAACCAATTTGTATACCACTTTCTGTGCATACATAAAGTATGTTAATAAGGGATTGACAAATTACATAGATAATCAAATTTCTTTTTTAAATAATACATAAAAGAAATTAACAATTCGAAAAGGGCTTCATCAAATAGAACGTAGTGCAGGTCGATCGGTAAGAAATAGGCCGTGAAAAACAAAACAGAAGCGGGACATTCCACAATCAATCAAAACATGGTACGTAGACGAAGTCGCCGGCACCCGCTAGGCATTACAGGACAATGTAATTTTTATAGATGACTCACATACTTTGTTATCAGATACATATCCATTAATATAAACAACTTAGTAATAATTATCCTTATCTGGAAGCAATAAAGTTGTTGCAAGTCATTGCGTAATACCTTTAATTAGCATTTGAAACTTGTTAATATAATATAACTAGCTGGTGCCCGCGGCTCCGCTCGCGTTTCATATGTCCTGTGCATATGACGTTTCATTTATAGCTAATTTAAAAAAACAAATGAATGAATAAAAGTACGAGTAGTTTTGTTTTTTATTAGCGGAAAAAATGTATATAAGCGTAAATTGAAGTGGAAAATGTACAAAAGAGTAATTCGAAAAAAAAATGAGAGAGAGGATTGGTGGAATCCAAAAAATACCTGTCTACGAAAAATACTGTGTTGAAAGGTATTAGTCCTATTCCGATATGTTCAGTAGTTTTGAGGTTATGGTGCGTCAAAGGAACCCCATTTTCCTTTTATTTGTTACAAGGATAAATGCCTGTCTTTTGTTTTATAGGAGCAAATAAATTAATAAACAAACAAATTGAGAAAACATGGCAAAAGTCTCATAGAAATATATAGCCTATAACCATCTACGATTAATTCCGCGTCGAATGGTTGTGGTTTCATGCTGATCGGCCCAGTAGTTTTCGAGTTTACATGGGACAAAGAAAACAAACTTTGCTTATATATAATATAATATAATATAATATAATATAATATAATATAATATGAATATATATAATATAATATAATATAATATAATATATATATAATATAATAATATAATATAATATAATATAATATAATATAATATAATATAATATAATATATATAATATAATATAATATAATATAATATAATATAATATAATGAATGAGCTAAATGATAGACCCCGGCTACTTTTAGGCAATATATATATATATATATATATATATGTTTATGTGTATTCAGTAAAAAGTTATTATTGTGACATTACAAACAGACTCTACAATTTTATTTATTAGTATATATAAAGTAATTCTTAACTGAAATCAATTCATGAATTATATATATCACCGAAATTTCTTATATTATTATCTATTATTAGGTATGTTTTGAAATTATTTGTTAATCAATATTTTATATTTTTCAGTACGACGGTAAAGGTTTTATCAATTTTTTGCAAACTTTCTTTACCCTAACAACTATCAGAGATTCGATTAAAATTATTTGTAAAAAAACTGCAAACAGTAGAAGAGTTCGTTTATGGTTGCTATTGGCCTCAGTCATAATTATTTACGGTCCTATATATGGTAAGAAATTTTATATTAAACTTGTACGTGCTATTTTTAAACATTCAAAAGTATTGTTCATCCGTTCCATCATACATTCGCTTTGAATACAGTTAAACAATCCTCTTTTTTTTTGGTTGCCAGAACTGTTTTACGTTATATAATTATGTTTTTAGGCGAAGCATCCGTGTTATACATCGCAACTAGATATCGTTTTAATTGGGATGAAGTCACATTTAGTTTATTTCAAGGATACAACAATATTACTACGGGTTTAGGTAAGTTGTATGAAAATTGTTAAAAATCTGTCAAATTGTGATCGAATTTTACGATGATGGCCCTGATGGTTGGAATCAACCCATCTAATTTTAGATTTTTTTTTTTTACAATGCACAGCACTGTGACTGTACTGGACCTGATGGTAAGTACAGTACAATCCAAAACAGCGGCGACTGACACTGAACAGAATTCACTGCCAGTCACCGCTGTCATGCTGGCCTGCTTAAGTACCTCTTCACGCCTCTTTTGAAGGACCCAATATCGTATGAAGGAGGAAACACGCCGACAGGAAGTCGGTTCCATAACTTCTATATCTTATATAAATAATCTAGATCTTTAGGTTAAGAAATAAATCGTGAGGAAGTCATAGTATGGTGGTATGATTTTTTTTTAATAATGCCCGTCTGATTAGCTAGCAGCCTCAAGTTTAAAAACTTAGCGCCAGGCATCAGTGTGGTCCGGTGGCAAGGCTTGAAAGCCAATAGTGTGTTTACCATCCTAGACGAGATGAGATGACGAGATGAACCTGAACCTATAAAAAAGTCCAGATTTCTTATCAAAAAGACCGAATGATTTGTATTAACATTCAGTTAAATCGTTTACAGGAATAATCTTCTCTATGTTTGTCTTCAGTAAATATCTTAAGCTGCATGATTCCATCTTGGGTGTTATATCTTGCATGTTTAGAATTGCCTCTGGATTCCTATACTGTTTTGCACCGAATGGAGGAATATTTTTCATTGGTCAGTAGAATTTACCTGCTTTTTTTAATGTGCCAATTTCTCATTTATAGTCCTAGATATAAGGGTAAATATAAATTAAGCCAAAAATATTGAACGTTCTTCTCCATTGAATATTTAAAAACTATATTAGGGTTCATTCATTAATCACGTGAGACTTGGAAGGGGATCTTGAAGTGGGTAATTGTTCGAAATATAAAACACTAAAACATACGATCAGAATCGTGTAAAAACACAGTAACTTGAATTGGCTCAAGTTTTATAATACCCTTATTCACTGTATTGTCAAGATTTACAAACCATTTTGCAAAATATTTTTTGGTGAAAATACATTTATATATTAAAATACAATATATTTACACCAACGTAACATGGATTAGATTGCACCACATAACCCTGTACACTACACGCTGGTTCATACGTCCTGTATGGGACCTTGAGATCCTTAGCTTCCTTTAACTCAGATTTAGCTAGAGCTAATACCGCGAAATTTACGTCTCGGGTAGCAGCAGCCCTAGCCGAAGAACGCGCCACTTTGGTGGCCCTACCACTCTCCGACAGAGTGCTCTAAGCGCTCGTCTCAAAAATTCAGTGAACGTGTCAAGGCCTTTCCGGACAACAGCACTTAGATAATTCAAAATAATATGTCTTAACGTTTGAAATTAATTCAATTTTTCAAATCTTCTCTACCAATAGTAATCTAATATGGTACTCCATAATTTACCATGAGCCCTTTCCGGTGAGTTTACTAGAATTTATTCCCACTGTTTCATTTAAAACTTCATTTTACAATTTGTAATATTTATTTTACATACGTTAGAAATTTTTTTTCGAACCTAGCTAACGCTGTTGACCGGAAGGGCTTTACAGCATCACCGTGACTTTTACATACATTAGAATAATATACAAGCTGGTGTCATGTTTTTGGCGTACATCTTAACATCCCGTGTTAAAAATTCAAAATTATTACTGTGCGCCATCTATCATTAAGAATCTTAAACAGGAGCATTAAATAATGATTTAAATAAAATGAAGTTATTAGAAACAGAATGAGAAAGTTGAAATGAAGACTAGACAAGCGTCCAAAGAATTGATGTGTTTCTCAGACTTACCGATTGGAAAATGTCCACTTCCAGCATTTGATTTCGTAATTAAAGGCCGGTAACACATTTGCGATTCCTCTGGTGTTGTGGCTGTCAATAGATGGCAGTGATCACTTACCATCAGGTGATCCAATGCTCGTTTGTCCCATATTCCATAAATAAAAAATGTTGATGTTTACAATTATTATGACATACACGTTAGAGATTTCAAAGATTTTAATGCATCATTAACATTATTTTATAAATCCACAGGCCCTACAATCGATTTATTTAATGGAACAATCATGATAGCCGTGAAATCAATGTCTACCAAGTTTTTGGAGCCGAACGAAATTGGTAAACAAACATATTTACAGTATTTATTGACTTTTTATTTCATATACTTATTCTGTATATATGACATACATCTATTATTCATTACTAATAACTAAAATTGGAGTGTTTGTTTGTAATGTCAAAATATTTTTTTTACTGACTAGATATGAATATACGATATACGATATCAATACCAAAAATAGATTTGTTTAAATTTTTATCTCTCTGTCTGTCTATCTGTGTCTGTTTGTTCCGGGTAATCTTCGGAACGGCTGAACGGATTTCAACGGGACTTTTGGTAGATAGCTGAAGTTACTTCGGGTAACTTAGAGTACTTTTAATTATCTAAAATAAACCGTCGTGGAGATCTTTGGAGAAGATGCATGGACCCATATATTTGTACATACATATTTTATGACATTATTCGTAATAATTAATTTTACTTAATTCCAGGTAAATTCAATTCGATAGTGGTGTTAATAGAAAATTTAGTTCCACTGATGTATGTTCCGATATATGTTGGAATTTACACAAGAACAATGGATTCATTCCCTGGTGCTGTGTATCTCATCGGAATTGGATTGATAACGCCTGCTGTCTTTATGTTCCTGTGAGTTGTTTAAATATAGATCAATTTATAAATAGATGAATATAAAACAGGACAAGAAAATTTTCTCCTGTTTTCTTCTTTAATTTAGTACCGCTGAACTTCAATAGTTATCAACAAAACATTTTAAAAACAGTTTCGATCACAAATTATAATTTTTCAATGTTGAATCCTTACGTGCACAATAAAATACACAATAACAAGGGAGCTTAGTAAATACAGATCCGTTTAATTTATTAAGATAAAATCTAAACGAATTTAAATAAAACTTATTGGTTTATAAATGAAACCTCCAAGTTACATCCGACTTATGTTACCAATTTCCCTTCACATAGTTTAGGGATTTATGTTTTCAACTTGTTAAAGTTAAATAAAAGAAGGCAATGCAAAGGTTTGGCGCAACTAATGTGGTTGGTTGATGCTCAATATTGCCTTACGCTCAATTTAGTAACACGTCTAAACGTGGCGCAGTGGTAGGGTTTTCCGCACCCGCCTGAATCTCAAACATTATGCACGTTGACCACACATTTTAATGACCAACGTTGTTCATTGTTCTCGAGAACAATTTTTAATCAATGATGATCTCAGTACTACTGAAGCGATGATGGCGCAGTTGGTAGTGTGGTCGAATTTCGCGTCATTAGATGCAGGTTCGAGCCCACCTATCGAACTTATCCAAATCTATAATCAGCCTGAGTTTTCGGTGAAGGAAAACATCGTGAGGAAACAATAGTATGCCAGTAGAGCATTTTCAAATAATTGAAGCCAGGGTACAGCTACCATATGGGGGGGCGGGAAGTTATGGGGGGCGGGAAGTACATCCTGCACCCCAGACTGTCGACCAGTACAGTCATGCCTCCTTATCAAAAGGCGGGCTAAGAGGTGGAGGGGAAGTATTCTCCTCCATCCCTACCGGGCCGTTGCACGGACGAGGCCTGGTGGGTTCGCTGCAGGGGGCGACGCGGTGCTTGCCAAAGCCACCCTGTGTCGCCCCCATCCCAAATGCAGCGGACGGCCCCGGGGGGTTTTAGTGGGTATTTCCGGGCGCTTCACGCCCGGGTGAGTCCCACACTGGCACGGATCTCGTCCCTCCGTGCCCCCTTACCTATTGCATTGGGGGACTTCGGTCTCACTAATGCAATAGGTAAGGGTAGTGCGTAAATGCATTTCCCCCCGTCAAAAAAAAAAAGGGTACAGCTACCAGCCTCAAGTGTGTTCCGATAGCATCACTTCAGAACCAGTACCTCTAGGCTTAGTGTGTTTACTGTCCTGGATAATATCAAATGAGATTGTGGTCGAAGTACTGAACCTAGACAGTGTAAAAAAGTGTAGGGAAATATCACGCTGATGGAAGTATCACAATATCCCTAAGTTTACCGAGGGGAAAAATATAGCATTAAAGCTATAGTTAGTCGAAGCCAGGGGGTTTGTACAGATTTTTATTATAATCACTTAGCCACTACCCTCTAGGAACTACACAAAAAATCAGATACTTAAGAGCCGGTACCTCTATATTTACCCTGTTTACTCTCTTGATCGTTACTTTAGATTAGATGACGATTATGCGTCTAAGCGTTGTATTATATAAAAAAATACATATGTAATTATTAACTGGCAAAACGCGTATAAATTAATATATTATTCAGAAAGAAATCTATTAAATATTTTAAAACCCCAATTGAAAACTATTTTCTTTTGATATATTTACTTAGAAATTAAATATATAGGCTCCTATTGTAGACTGTTAACACAGTTAGTAAAATGTTTATTTTATTTTATTTTTTTATTGTATTACTGTATTTTTATTTACAGGTGGTTACTATACAAGCATAAATGTGATATGAAAAAAGAAAAAACAAATCTAACAATCCATGCATCAGCACCCTTTTAAGCTTAACATTTCAATGATTTATTTAAATGAGAATATATGTATTAAATAATAATAAAATCTTGAAAAAAATGTGCATTACTTTTTATTTCAATTTAAAACTGTCTAGGGGAAACAGTCTTCTTTACACCGATGGCGGAACATGTTAACTTTTTTTTTCTAAACTAGCTAGTGCTGTTGACCAAAGTGGCCTTTACAGCTTCACTGAACTTTGGGGGCGAGTGCTGAAGGCACTCAGCCATATAAAAACTTTATTTCCAAATATATCAAATGAGTATATATAGTAAACGCAAACAAGAGATTTTTAACTTTTTTTACGCAAACAAAAATGTTCCCAATAGTTTACAACTCTACAATGAAATCGTTTCCCGATGCCTTCACAAGAGACACGATGGTTACCCTTGCTATTATTGTCTTCATAAAAGTAATGTTATTTTATCAAAAACAATCACTTCTTTGAATAGAATGAAAACCTTCGAGATCTTTTAAATCTGTAATACACATACAAAATTCGGTTCATGTGACGAATTGGGAGTGAAGACGTTTTAATTAAGTCGACAAATTATATCATAAAATATTTATCTGCGTTCTAATCAAGCGAATAAAGCTTGGTACATTCAAATTTATATTTCACCAAGACAAAAGACACAGCTAAGATAATTTATAAACTATAATTATGTATAAATATGTTGACCACATATTTATTATCAAAATTATATCTTAAAGTTAAACCCCGACTTGTCTAAGTGAATTCGCCTTCGTATGATATTATGCTTTTCGAGTCGTTAAAGATAAGGAAAGAGAACTGACGAGTCGATCGGATCAAAGCAATGCGGATGTCTTAACTTGACCATGTTTTAGGCTCTCTCTGTAATTTATTGATCGATTTAGAAAACAAAATGTAACGTATACTTCAAATACTACTAATAAATCTGATTACGAAAAAAAATTATTCATTTAATTTGGGCCCATTGAAAAGGTGCTTATTAAAAGTCAAAAAAACTACTACCGGTTCGATAAACAACCTGGTTGAGAAGAGCCGTCGATAAAACTCGACCTGATTTTTTTTAATATTTTCTTTTCTGTTTAAATTATATAATTCATTTTTAGCGGAAGAACAGAGAGGGGGTGTCATTTCCAAATATCATTACCCCGCTCACACTCCAGATCCTCCTCTGGCAGTAACACAAGACATGCTCCGATCCCCATCTGGGGAAGCTCTTGCGCGGTCAAGGCGATACAGTAACACCGCATGCACTAGCATTACACGCATCATACTGTACACAGTTACTTGTACACTATACGTTAGAACACGTGTTCTGTAAGGAACGTTTTCTCTTTATATGTTCACTAACCGTTTAGGTTATCTAAGGCAAATTCCTCGAAACTTTTAACATGGGTAGGTGAGGTTCCTCGCATTTTGGTGTCCTTGCGATTGCTACCATTTTTAGGTTGAGTGCCTTAAACGCTCGCCAGAAAATCCGGCGAAGCTGTCAATACCCTTCAATAGTGTTTGGTAAGTTAAGAAAAGACACCTTAGCTAAGCTTTGGACATTCAAACCTTTTTTTTGACAAGGGGAATGCATTTACGCATTACCCCTACTAAGTTCACTGGAAAGAACAAATTCTCCCAGTGAAGTAGGTAGGAGGGTGTGTGAGGGACGTCTCACACACCAGTATGGAACTCACCCGGCGAGAAGCGCCGGGAATACCCACTAAACCCCCCGTTGGACATTAAAACCTGCTTAACTCGCTTTAACTTATTGACATGAGCCATTTACACGTAAATAAGTGACAAGTGATTACCTTAATTTTAACTGAAAGTTTAACTAATTTTAAGTAGAAGAGCGTCCATGCGTATTAAATTAAATTTTAACTAAATTATTTGCCATCAATCAAATGCGGCACGTGAGACGTGGTCACTTACAATGGGCCTAATTAGAAAGCTCAAAGTTACGCAAAGAGCAATGGGCTATGCTTGGAGTTTCCCTATGTGATCGAATCAGGAATGAGGAGATCCGCAAAAGAACCAAAGTAACCGATATTGTCCGAAGAATTGCTAAACCGAAGTGGACTGGCCACATTACCGATGCTGAATGGGGCTAACGAGTTCTCGAATGGCTGTCGCTTACTAGAAGACGCAGCGTGGGTAGGCCCCCTCACAGGGTAGACCTAGTTTTATATTGTAGTCTTTGGTCGACCTGATGAAGGTCCTCGTAGCCCGCTGGATGCGGGTGGCGCAAGACCGGTCGTCGTGGAGATCTTTGAAGATTTCAGGGATCCAGTTGAATGGAGGGATGAATAGAAAAGCTGCAAGTAAGTAAAATACAAACAAGCATAATCAATATAAATTCTTTTCAATAAGTCACTTAAATTTTGGCAACGTCATACGCGTCGCAAGTAACCCAGAGCGTGTGGATTACTAATATCACTTTCATAACTGTCTCAGATCAGAATTGACTTAAAAGATCTTATGAAAGATGATATATAAAAGATGCCTTAACTCTTTTTACTTTCAATCGCACATATGGGGCCATTGAATTATTTGATAAAAACGAATGGGGGTGACGGGATCTATGCTTTACTTACTTCATGGCAATGATTCCTTTCTATAAATTACCCTAGGTAATCGATATTAGATAATAATGATTGAAATAATGTAAATTAAAAATATACATTACTAATTTTCCAATTTAAACGTAAATCTAACACCTAAAAGGTCTACTAAAGAGCAAATATATTTCAAAGATATAAACAGAATATTTAGACTAAAAAAAAAATAAATAATAAAATTGACGTAGAAAGAACCAAAATTTTACCTAAAAAATAAAAAATTGTTGATACGAGACTATGCCATCAAGGCCTCATCTAGTAAATGTTAAAATAATTCATGCATCCATGTTTCTGCTTGACGAGAATCGAATTTCTTACGGTCTCTATGTATGTTTTGTGTTTACCCACATCTTTGTAATTATTTTTTTTTGTTTTTGTAATCTAGGTACGTACCTTTGGGCGCTCTAAATAATAATTCTAGTTTTTTAAACATTTGTTTCTCAGTAAGTGAATCATGTAATTCTTTATGAGACATAAAGTTATTATTAAACCTTAAATTTGAATTAACTCTATCCTAAATACTACAAGCTGAAAATTGCTATTTTTTATTTGTTTTACCTTAAAGTAAAGATGGTAACGTTTTTTTTTTTTTTTTTTCAAATCTTTAGTAGACTAGGCTTCTATGGTCTAATAACTACCTTGAGGTACTAAAGATGTATAACAAAATTTAGAGTTAATAATTTTTATAATAATATTTTTTTGAAATAATAATAAAATAAAACCACGAACTGTTTAAAAATTGACCTCGTGTTATTTTCATTAAAACAGCTATTCTCGTCGAGACACAACAATATTAGAACGTGACTTCTTGACTTCCCGTGACTACGATTGTACAGGTGCATTCATTTGATACAAATTAGTATCGTCAGTTAAAAAAACAAGGCTTAAAAGAACAACAGTAAAATTCTATGTCAAACGAAACTGCGTTTTTCGACGACCATTTTTGATTGGCTGGTCACGATGACCAGGTATTTTTTTTTGTAAATCCTTACCTCCCCCTCTTATTGTCCTTACTGCCACCTCTCGCAAGCTTATCGGCAATGGCACCGTTTGTCTAAAGAAATGAAATAAAATTGGAAAATCGTATATCTAGGGTTTACCTAGTATGACCTTACTTCGTCAAAACTGGTGAGTAATTGTAATTTATCCAACAAACACTTAAGGTTATCAGTAGCCACTAAACTTTGACTAAGAGAATTTCACTCTGAGTCATTAACTTTTTGGGGTCAACAATATATGTGTATCGGTGGACGGTGATATGCTGGGTACATAGCACGGGTCTTCGAGGTCTGAGACCAGAATCATCACCAGGTCAGTATAGTTTTCTCGTGCTCTAGTATTGATGAGGTAGGATTCAGCGGTGTAAGCCCAGGTTGCCCCCGGTAGTTTGCTGCCTAGTCCACTTCGCTATAAGGGACTCCGTCCCCACTCCCACATCGTAGCATTGATCGAATAATAAATTTAGTGGTCGCTGCTACATCTTATAAAATGTAATTGTTATATTTTCAATAAATTATTTCAGTACAATGATTGTGGAATCATTTAAAAATTATACATATTTGCTAAAACCATGCTTTCATGAAAGGTAAAATTTGTGAAAGGAGGTATATGATCGTTAATGATCAACTTATAAAAACATAATATTAAGTCAAAAACAGCTCATGAATAAGAAGCTAAACCTTCAAACTCGTATCAACGAAAAACGACATTTTTATCTCGACATGATGCGATTATCTGATGATATATTTATCCAAACATAAATAAAATCTCACAACTCTCAATTATTTTGACAGTTTGCTAGTGTCTTTGTTAAGTGTGTACAAAAAATAAAATATGGTTTTAATCGATGAAGATGCTACAGTGCAATCAAACACGGATCAAAACTATTGTAAGACAAAACGTCGGACATTATGTGAACGTTTTAATAATTTTAGAAAGCTTATAACGGTGGAACCGGTTGCTTTTTTATCCTTACTGTCAAACAATATTTCATCGATAACTTCGCAGACACTCGCTCTGCAAAAAGCATGTCGGGTAAATCTGAATTTAGGAGACGAGATATGCGAATCACTCCTAATGCAAAATCAGTCAAATAATTTCTCCTCATACGAAAAATTAGTGCAGGAGTATTATTCCTCCCAAGTGTTATGGAAATCAATCTTACAGACACTGTTACCGTGCATTTTACTACTATTTATCGGTGGATGGAGCGACAAAACCGGTAGAAGGAAAATTGTCCTACTAATTCCCGTACTCGGAGGAACTTTGAACGCATTTAGCAACATTATTAATGTGGTGTTTTTCTATCAACTGCCCTTACAAGTGCTGTTGTTCTTTGATGTATTCTTCATGTATGTCACTGGTGGATTTAGCGTGGCAGTTTTCGGTGTGATAAACTACATCTGTGCTATAACAACGGCTGAGAATAGGACTCATCGTCTCGGCGTTATAAATCTCTGCACCTACGTAAGCATACCGCTGGGCATTAGCCTATCTGGAATTATATTCAAGCTTTATGGCTATTATGCCATATACGGAATTACTTTAACCATAGATTTGGTAACCGTATTTTACATAACATACAGATTGTCAGATCCACCTAGATCTGTGGAACAGATGAAGGTGAGTTTGAATTTTCTTACTATTTTTTCAGTAGTGACCAACTACTTAATCAGTAATTTTTTTATCTTAATTAATTTTCTCTTACAAATCTGTTATTAAATAATTCATTTAATTGTATTTATATAAACTAAATCACATGCGTATACCATTCAAATGTTCCGAGTAAAAGTGTCAACGATTATTGTCTTGAAATAAATAATCCTAATATTATCTTGTTTTTCATCACTTCATGGAATTTATTTAAGGATTTAAAGAATAATATTTCCGAAGTGAACACTTCTCTAGCGAAAGGTGAAAAACTTAATAGATTCGCGTTACCAGTGCTATGACGTCAGCCGTCAACATGCTACAGTATGTCAAGTATAAGATGTTTTTTTTCGTGCGTGCCGTGAGTGAAAATTAACAATAGAGTTTATTCATTTGATAATTATATTTCACAACTTTTTCACAATTACGGATATAGAATAATTTACGATAAAAGAGGTTTACGACATTTCTATATGATAATGAATCACCATCTTGAATAATCAAAGGAACGTGTAGTAGTCCTGTGTACCGGTGTTGCCACCTCCCATTCTACCATTTTTATAAGAAATTTTCAACATAAGATGGCTTTTAGGCGCTGGCGCTCAGAGATAAATAAAAAAAATACATTTACGCAGCGTCTCATATGTTTATGTGGAGACCTCGCCAAATATCCGACGGAACACTAGCGCGAGCCGCGGGCGCCCGAGCTACATATATTTAATACCTCGTATGAGAGAAGTCCGTGTGTCACGTCTCGCTCGCACGCTGCACGCTTCTGATTGGCCGCCGTAATTATTGTAAGCCCTACGAATAACGAAGGGATCTTTTAGAATATAAGTTTCACTGTATATCCTCAAAATTAATCAAATAATAATCAATAAGACTCAAATAAAGAAATCTTTCAAACGTGAAAAAAAAAAAAATAAAAAAAAAAGCGCGCCCGCGGCTCGCGCTAGTGTGCCGTCGGATATTTGGCGAGATCTCCACATTTTGATTAAGAATAAACTATTTGAAAATGTGCGTACATAATTGTTGGAGCGCAAATATATGTAAAAACCAGACAAATGTTAAGTTATGTTAATAATTTCAATAAACAAATTATGAAAATTAAATACTAACAAAAAAAAAAGCGATTTTTCAATCGTTTCCAGTTTTTTACTTCTCTCGGCAGTCCCCATAGCTACCTAATTATTTATTCTTTTTTTTTTAATGTATGATATATCACATACGAGTATAAAGACGTATGTAACGAATACAAATTAAAATTCACATTGCAATCAATTGTTATTGTGCGTCCGATATACTGGGAAAAAAAATGTCTTGAGTTTTTATATAAAATGCGTAGAAGCTTTTTTCCTCGACCATTAGGTCTTTATGTATTAAATATAACAACAATAAAAAATCATCCTTAATATGTCGATTACCATTACAATAGGAAGACAATAGGAAAACAATGGAAAGCTGGTGTAAACGCCAGGTTAGTGCTCAAGGGGTTAATATTGAAACATTGAAAATATAAACCTCCTTCAATTAATTTTCTTTAGGCGGAAGTTTAGACAGTAATTATTTATATTTGTATTTTCTAAGTATTATTTTATGTTTTACAGTATGACGGCCAAGGTTTCATCAAATTCTTGAAAACGTTCTTCAGCCTAACCACAATCAAGGATTCGGTCCGAATCGTTTGCAAAAAAACTTCAAACAATAGAAGGATCCGTTTATGTGTGCTGTTGGTTTCAGTCATAATTCTTTACGGTCCTATATACGGTAAGATATTTTAAAACAAGAATTTACTTTATGTCAGCCTTAACATAAACTTTTGCTAATCAATGCTTTTGTTACGTTACCACCGGAAGAAATATATTGAAGTAAATTTAAAAATAATAAAAACCTTTACTTGTCTCAAGACACCAGGTTAGATCTAAAATATATAATAAGATAGATATTATAATAAATTACAACTAATAAAGACATATGGAATAAAATATACGCGTTCGTACGTACGTACGTACACGTATACATATCCTGCCTAAAATCCGTAATAGAAGGGCGGAGCGGTCCGAGTACATGATAGCGTTTTACAATATGTATGGATTTTTATTGCGGTATTAAGGTTTTTTTCAATTTTTTCGTGGTTCGATAAAGACGTCCGTACCTGACTGTGCCCTCAAACAAACTGATAACTACGGTCAGTTTGGTCAGTTCGATCGTCCGCCGTAACATATACGCCAATATACGCGTCGGTTACAATTTTTACTACCAAGAAGTATCAATTCATATTATATATAAATAATACGAAAAAACAGTCAGCTTTATAAGAACTATACTTTAAATATGTTTTCAGGTGAATCATCTATATTATACATGGCTACTAGATATCGTTTTAATTGGGATGAAGTCAGATACAGTTTATTCCAGACATACAACTACATTACGACAGCTTTAGGTGAGTTCAAAATTCAATATCGTGAAAATCCTATATAACTGTAACATTCTGTTTAATACGAAATTTCTTGCGAGTTTAAAAAATTTATTAACAGTCAATTTAATTTTTTACAGGAACAACATTCTCTATAGTTGTGCTCAGTAAATATCTCAAGCTGCATGATTCTATCCTGGGCATAACATCATGTATTAGCAGGATTGGCGCTGGTCTTATATTTTGTTTCGCTCCGAATGAAAAAAATATTCTTTATTGGTTAGTACACTAATATTGCATATTATGTAAATCAACGGTAGGCTTATTTCAGATTTTCACAGTTGTTTAAAGTTTTTTTTTACAATTTTTTCATAATATATTTTAAAGTATCTTACTTCGAATAATTAATAAATTATTATTAAAAGGCGCTTACAATAATTGAATGAACAAGAGACTGTTGGTTTCAAACTTTTTTTTTTTTTTTGACGGGGGGAAATGCATTTACGCACTACCCTTAGCTATTGTATTAGTGAGACCGAAGTCCCCCAATACAATAGGTAAGGGGGCACGGAGGGACGAACTCCGTGCCAGTGTGGGACTCGCCCGGGCGTGAAGCGCCCGGAAATACCCACTAAACCCCCCGGGGCCGTCCGCTGCATTTGGGATGGGGGCGACACGGGGTGGCTTTCGCAAGCCCCGTCGCCCCCTGCAGCGAACCCACCGGGCCTCGTCGTGCAATGGCCCAGCGGGGATGGGGGAGTGTAGCACTTCTCAACCCCACCTCTTCGCCCGCCTCTTAAAGAGAGGCATGACCTTAAAGTCAGACACCCACGTATGTGTATACGCTAATTCAGTTAAATGCAATGAAACATATTTTATGACGTACTATAAAATAGTGCCAGGATATTAGCACTGTACTGCCAACAGTACTGTACTGATCAATAATAGTCTATTACACGAAATTCCTCATTCTCCAGACTATTAACGCATAAATGATATATTAGTTTCATAATAATATATAATAATATACATAGTTATATATAACTATCATATATAAAATAGTTTTTTTTTGTAAGTGAAAACTTTGGATCAATTTTTAAAATTTCGGTTAAGTTGGATATTATAGCATAAAAATCCTGTATAGAAATTTTATAAAATAATTAATTCCGAATAGTAAGCTGTTTCTACAGGTAACCATTGTTACACGTTTCATGTACTAAAAAGAAAATGTCGATTGATTCATTTGGCACGATCATCATCAGCCAAGCGATAGACGTCCACCGTTGGACATAGGTTCATAGGTGGTTGGGCGAGTAATCCGCATTTTTTTTTTATTCAGTTTTATTAGCCTATGCAATGAATCGGGTGTAGTTTTCTGACGCCGGACTTTCGGGTGAGTTGTCAGACGCCAACCGCTCGCTTACCGTGCGGACGTCATTCCAAAAGCTATTCATCCGCGGACTTTTCCATATGATGGTCATTTGAGCCTGGATTGATTCCGCATACATATTAGCTAAAATATTTACCCGCAGACCACTTCAAGACAAATTGGACAGTTACGTATCCGCGTGTACGGTCGTAACAGTTCACATCCCGCTTCTGGAGCATGGCTATTTATACGCCTGCCTATCCAAGAGGTATTAAGGGGGTAATTACACGCTTGGTAGGCGGGTTGAAGATCGTAGTAGATATTTGTGGTACTTAGATGATTTGCTGCCCATCCTCTGGTTTATCTCTTAGTCGCTTTTTACGACACCTACGGGAAGATATGGGGTGGTACTATTCTTATCCGACAACATTGATAGATACAATTAAGATTTATACAATTGTTTAGTTTAGTACAATTGCATAGTTAGTTCAAAAAATAAAATCTTATACGTATATTATATTAGAAACTCTGCAGACGAAATTGAATCGCACAGAGAACGTCTATCGACGTAACTCAAGTTAGAAAAGGTTTAGTGGTTCGACGGTTTGATAATTATAATTCTATGTTTTTTAAACGAAATCTTCAGGTCCTGCAGTCGATTTATTCAACGCCACAGCAATGTTGGCAATAACATCGATGTCAACTAAATTTTTGGAGACTAACGAAATAGGTGAGCACATTAATTTTACTACAAAAAATACATTATTGTATGACCCTTATACAAGTAGAAATTAGCCATCAGTGCCCGCCACTTCGTATGCGTGTCTTGATCTTCATTAAATTTGGGATGTCCTGATTTTGTTTTATTTTTCATAGTCTATCAATAACCGAACGAAACATGCTTCCCGTAAATGCATAGTTTTGAATGACACGCGGCGACTTTAGTATGAAAGAAGAGTTTCTAAGTAAACGCGTTTTAGTCTTCTTATTCGAGAACAAAAAATTGATAGATTGATTGAAATGGAACAAAATGACATAACATAAAATATATGTACAGTGTATAAATAATAAATTTCTAAGACATAGTAAATAAGGTAACAATATTATAAGTATAACTATGGTGCGAATCATTATATTATTTTTTTTTTTGTAATTAATTAGATGGTTCATGATTTGTTCATTTTTGATGACATGTGGGACGAAGTGTTATAAATGTGATTACGTAAGCAAATTAGATATGTATTTCTGACGATTACTCATAGATGGCGCTATACTGAATTTTTAATAACTTGGACTATTCTGATACATTACAAGGATACCTAATCTATTCTTATAATAAAAGGATAACGAGACGAAATCTGTACATTGAAAAAAATTGAGAAAAAATAATGTATACCTTCAGAGTCAACGACAGGACACATTTTGATAGTTAAAAAAAGAGAGAACTAACGGGACCGGAAGAAGACGGGATTGGACAAGATGGGACGGGATGGCACGGGCGGGGGAGGATATAGGTTGTCTATTACAATATAAATATCTGAATTTCATGCGAGCGAAGTCGCGGGCACAGCTAGTAGATAATTAAGTCTATCATAATATCATAGGGGCTATAGAACCTACTAAGGAACACATTTCGATAATTTTATTTTTTTTTTTTTGTTTATAAGTCTGTTTCTTAATTTTTTCGCAAATCGTGCGAAATTACTTAATCGAATTCAATGATATTTGGTAATGACAGATATTGTATCCAGAGGGAGAAAATAGTAAAATTGTCTGGATTTCAAGTGAGGGATTTTACTAGTTACTGGCACAGCTAGTAAAATAATAACAACAGAGAGTATCTTCTCGTAATATCATTTTCGAAAATTCGTTTTAAATTTATAAAGTCATTCGTAAAATTAGTCTCGAACGTAATTAATTATATTTTTTTTATTTTAGGGAAATTCAATTCGATTGTGGCTTTACTTGAAAACCTAATACCACTGTTGTATGTACCGATGCTTACAAAAATTTACACTATGACAATGGATATATTTCCCGGTGCTGTTTATCTCATAGGAGCAACAATGTTTATCCCTGGAATCTTTGTGTTTATGTAAGTGAATTTATATTTTGTATTTTAATATATTTATAGAATAGGGTATTTATTTAAATGGTATGTCGAGTACCCATAAAAATAAGACAATAGGAAAACAATGGAAAGCTGGCGTAAACGCCAGGTAAGTAACTCAAGGGGTTAATGTATTGAAAGCAACAGATTAGG
This sequence comes from Samia ricini, assembly GCA_014132275.2. NCBI lineage: Eukaryota > Metazoa > Arthropoda > Insecta > Lepidoptera > Saturniidae > Samia > Samia ricini. Next base: position 3,560,184 of record AP028170.1, read on the forward strand.
TGAATAATGTAATGAAATGTAAAACATCGAAAAAATAATTTCATTCGGCTGATAAAATTCTGAGATATGAGCGTTTCAAGTACTTGGCGGGAGACCTAGAGGTGATGCTCTATCCCTTTCCAGCAAAACGTATGTTCGTATAAAATGTGTACGAAACGCGTTAGTTTTTGAAGTTAAAAGTAAAATGCTTATAGGATATGTTCTTTCATTTAATTTTCTTTTCAGTGTGTAGCCCTATTTATGTTGAGACAATTTAAAATAATCAGTGAAAACCCCTATTACTATTACTCTTTTAGAACGAATGATACAAATGTTATTTGGAGAATGTGTATTGTCTATATAACTATATAAGACTTTGAAATCCGGAAAACTTTTTGAAACATAAAATTAAAGAGAATTTTGCATACTAATTAATATGCTCAAAAGTATTTAAAATTCTTAACTTTCGTAATATTCATAACAAATATATAGTATGCACTCATCATTTTATTTACAGTATTTTGTTTTATTTTCGTATTTTATTTACAGATGGTTATTATACAAGCATACGGGTGATATGAAAATACAGGAGACAAATTTAACAACTGAAGTAAAATCAGTATTGGCTTCATAAATAAAGTCATTATTTGATATTAAGTTTCTATTGTTTTGTCTGATTTAAACAAGAATTTAGCGATATATTTTTACATTCATAAGAACAATGGAACCTCTTTAAGTCGATAACATTCCTAACTCGCAAAAATGTTTTGTTCCTCTCCCTTCGAACCCCAAAACTTCCAAACCATTACACGAAATTCTATTGTATTAATTTGATACGATACAAATTTAATTATTCTGTGTATTCCTAATTGTGTATCGTAAAAATTATTCTCGGTGTGGCCAACGGATTCTCTAATGGCTGCCGTTTACTGGAGGACGCAGCGTGGGTAGGACCCCATAAGGTGGGCCGACGACCTAATATTATATTGTAGTCTTTGGACGACCTTGTGAAGGTCGCGGGAGTCCGCTAGATGCAGACAGCGCAAGACTGGTCGTTGTGCAGGACCTATATCCAGCAGTGGACATCTTTCGGTTTGGATGTATGGATTTTTGGATGCTTTTAGTAAATGCTAGGGAAAACGTATGTATTAATGTGTAGCCTATGTGTATGTGTGGGGGTGGCGTGTGATAGTATACTACGCCCACATATATGTATAAAATCTTCGGAAAGCAATGGAAATATATTTGTAGTATTAAGATGAAGCGTGAAAGAAGAAACGAATAGTAAAGATAATAAATAATATAATTGAAACCAAAAATAACAAGATTTATACGCGCCGCGGTCCGTCCGTGAGTGTCCGCCAAGACTGCGCGGGCGCCGGTCAAGTGAAGGACGGTCGTGCGGGGGTGGAGCAAGTTAACCGCCGGTCCAGGCTTATAAGCGTCGGCGGTCTAATAACGTTGTTATTATTGTGGCATGTTATGCCCCATATGTATTATTTAGTGCTAGTTGTGTGCTCGCGGCTCCACCCGCGTTTAACATATTCTTCACTGAGTAATATAGTTTTAAATAATCTTTGGGAAATAATGATTTGATGGTGCTGTCCATTGGATCGTATTTTGTCCACAATATCATGAGTTTTAATTTTTTTTACAACTTTGTTTTGGTATTGACATTAAGAGAAAATAAAACATATCTTATAAATTCAAACACTTGCCGGTAAGACTGACCATTGAATCATTATTTTTTACAATTAATGGGTTTTAAATTTTTTTGTGTGGAAGGACCCTAATAATTTTCCTCTATCTCATTTTCTGTTAATATATCTCATTATGAAACCTATACATTGGTTTAGGTGTTAAAAGGCGAAAGACATGGATAGCTAGCTAGTCCCTGCAACTTCGCCTATATAGAATTAGTTATTACCCCAGTTTTTACTTTACACTTTCATTAATTACTATACGAATTAATAAGGTTAATATTTACGTGTCATAGGTACTGCAAGGTAAATAAGTCCATGAATCAGATGAAATTATTTAAAACTATAATAACTTAATTTACACACACACTTTTGTGAATAACGTTCAATAAATAAGCTTTTATTTTGATTTTATTTTATTATACGATCTACGACAAACGACCGACAACTCAAACGACATAAATAATTGCGCATTTAATACAATGAAAGTGTTTATTATAGAAATGTTCATTCCTTATGTGTCAGCCAAGCTGGCTGTCCGTCTTAAACGTTTTCAATTAAACCTCGCAGCTCAGATATAAAGGTGTCACCACAGTCGACCGATTCTTACTGTAGCGGAACCACTAAGTCGCGCTACTGGTGGATCTACTATCCTCAGTAATAAGGATAGCTTAAACGCTCCTTCAGAGAGGAGACTCATTAAGCGAACAATGAGCTTGTGGTACGCTGCTTTTAACATGGCGGCATGCGACGACCAATCATATGTCAACTCCGGCGCATCGATGGTCGTCCATGATTGATAAATATTATTAACTACTAATAATTATAAATACTTTGTAGCTGCGACTACACAAGACATTACGCATTTCTCATTATAAATAGTAGCTCATTATACCGTCAAACAAATATTGTGTTTCCGTTCATCTTACCCTCGAATAAAATATAAAAGTTATACATAATCTAGTATTCAAATACTAGACCACATAACACGCCCACCACATTACCCTGTGATGGTCGTGCCGAATTTATCCTCTTAAGGGTGAAATTTCATAGTTCTTACTTTAATAGAACGAATTTCCCATATAAACTTACAAGCCCTAAAACACTCTCATAGAATTAAAAATTTTAAAAACGCCGATGTACGTGTAGGTACATTTGTTTCTAACTATAAGCAGATACATGCAATCTCATGCTTCTTGCTTGAAAAATGCCAAACATCCCATATAAAGTTACAACTCCTTATTCACACACATCGAGCATGAACAAAATGTTTCTAGTGTTAGTTTTTTTCTGAATTTTTTAAACTGTTTAACTGAGTAGCATTGACAGCTGTTGAGACGACCGCTTATGGCACTTAGCCGAAGACTGCAATTAACGCAAGGGCACCAAAGTGTCACGAACCTCGGCTTGGGCTGCTAAATGTTTAGTCTTAATGTTGCGGATCAAGGATGTGCTATATGTATAAAATAATAAACCTATGTAAAATATATATCTATGTATTTATCATTACCTTCATGCTTAACGTATCCTTCAATGGCAAAAACTAGCTATATAAAAGAACAAGAAAACCGCGGATCTTTACATTATACAATAAAACGACTAAATTAAACATTATATATAGATTTTCGTGCGAATTCTTTGTGAATTTAATTCATTTTCATTCATTACAATATTCTTGAATATAGATTCTTTTCTAAAAGACAAAAAGGTCAATAGTATAATAGAACTTAAAAATAATTTAATTTAATATATTCTCCATAGTTAGTTGAATTGAATATTATATTAAATTTAGGCGTTATTCGGTGGGTGACCAGAAATCATCTGACATTAGTCCTCATACTCCTATGATGTTGAAACAGTCGCAAATCTTAGAGTGTAATTATAACATAACTAATTTCCAAAGTAGTAGAAGATTTGCATCAATCATAAAAATACACTTACCAGTCTTCAACCAATCCAGCACCCGGAACTTGGTATGCTGCCATCACAGGCTAGTAAGGGTGTCTGGTGTTCCAAGCGTTTTCTTATAGCGAAGTGATGGTCATAGTGCGGCTCTTAGTTATATTAAATGTATTATTATATTTTCTTAATAATAGAATGCGTTTTCTTTTAGAAGGTCAAGTCGAATATGTTTCATATTTTTCATTTCCTTTTCTTTATGTGCGACCGAAGAGGCCGCATGGTCGCATTTTTTCAACGACATAATACAACATCCAAAACATAGGCTGTTAGGATGCAGACCGCGAAGAATATTTAATTACATAGTGCATCCAGCGGATTCAAATCATTTTACTGGCCTAACCACCACTCGTTTGATAGGAATTAAAAAATAAACTAGATGGCAGCACAATTGCTGCCCCGACATATACAAGTTGTAAAAGGAAAAGTAAGCGTTTATTAGTGACTAACATCTAAGATCGTATTATTGGCATTATTAAGTCAAAACGTGCACGTGAGTCATACGAAGTTAACCTATATTATCAAACACGAATCCTCAAGTTTAGACGTTTTTATCAGAAGATGATGAGATTATCTAATGATAAATTTATCTCAATACAAATAAAATCTCACAACTTTCAACTGTTTCTGTAGTTCGCTAGTGACAGTGACGAGGTAAAAACCGAAATTTTGTTAAGTGTTAATTTGTAAAAAAAAATAGAATATGATTATAAATGATCAAGGTGTTTCCGTGGAATCTAACACAGATCAAAACCATTCTGAGATAAAACATCCTACATTGTGTGATCGTTTTAATAAATTTAGAAAGCTTATAACAGTAGAACCGGTTGCTTTTTTAGCTTTATTTTCAAGTAATATATCATCGATAACTTCGCAGACACTCGCTTTGCAAAAAGCATGTCGGGTAAATCTGAATTTAGGAGACGAGATTTGCGAGTCACTCCTAATGCAGAATCAATCGAATAATTTTTCCTCATACGAAAAATTAGTGCAGGAGTATTATTCTTCGCAAGTTTTATGGAGAACAGTCTTACAGACGTTATTACCGTGCATTATATTGCTATTTATCGGTGGATGGAGCGACAAAACCGGTCGGAGGAAAATTGTCTTACTAATCCCCGTACTCGGAGGAACTTTGAACGCAATTAGCCACATTATAAATGTCATGTTTTTCTATCAACTGCCTTTACAAGTGCTGATATTTTTTGATGTGTTTTTTGTGTATGTCACTGGTGGGTTCAGTGTGACAGTACTTGGTTTGGTGAACTACATCTGTGCTATAACAACGGCTGAAAATAGGACTCATCGTCTAGGTATTGTTAGTCTCTGCACCTACGTAAGCATACCGCTGGGCATTAGCCTATCTGGAATTATATTCAAGCTTTATGGCTATTATGCTATATACGGAATCACTTTAACCATAGATATGGTGACCGTATTTTACATAATATACAGATTATCAGATCCACCTAGATCTGAGGAACAGATGAAGGTGAGTATCTCCAGACTACGATAAGGGTTTTATTTTATAACATCAGAGTATTATATGATATTTTTTTTTTACTTTCCTAGAACCAAGTAAAGTAAATTAAGTTGATCAACACCCATGAGACTATTAGAATCAGTAGGGAATTTAATTTTAATCATTAAAAAAATAATTACCCCACCTAACTACATGTATTTCGACGGGCTGAATCCGAATCTGAATTACATAAAAAACAAACTTGATTGAAAACCAAAAAAGAAAAACCATTATTTTCTCCATGACTGCAGTTATTCGCAATTTTCATTTTGATGGTGTACATACCAAATGGATTCGGCACGTCGAAAATATTTAGGTAGGTGGGTTAGGTCAAATGTGTATATCGCTTTTTTTTTCGTCCGCTATTATCAAATGGTGACAGGTCTCTGGTGTGATTTGTGACTCCAGGATGCCCCTTAAATTGAAGGGGAGGATATATAAGTCCATCATAAGACCTGTCATATTGTATGGATCAGAATGCTGGGCTAGTAAGAAGATAGATGAGAAGCGACTGCATGTAGCTGAGATGCGAATGTTGAGATGGATGTGTGCTGTTACAAGAATGGATAAAATAAGGAATGAATATATTAGAGGGAGTTTGAAAGTTGCGTCAATGGTAGAAAAGTTGAAAGGTTCTCATTTGTCGTGGTATGGACATGTTATGAGAAGAGAGGAAGCGTATGTGGGTAAAATAGTAATGAATATGAAAGTGGAAGGATGGAAAAGTAGAGGAAGGCCAAAGAAAGTGTGGATGGAGTGTGTAAGAAATGATATGAAAGAAAAAGGAGTGAATGAAGAGATGACGGCTGATAGGGACGTATGGAAGAAGAAAACATACTGCACCGACCCCAAGTGAGTTGGGAAAAGGCAGGAGAATGGTGATATTATCAAATGATAATTACTGTTAACAATATTTTTGAATTGCTCATACGAATTTGTTTATGGTAGAAATTTAATACACTTTAATTATTAAATTATTCAGTTCAAAGTACTAAATCCGACGTGTATTTCTTTTCAAATATTCCGATTAAAAAAGAGGCTATTTTTGAATGAAACAAATAATACAAATATTGCATTCATACAGAGCAATTTTAATTTTAAGCTTAATTTCTTAATGTGTCGATTGTCCTAAAAAATGAGACAATAGGAAAACATTGGAAAGCTGGCGTAAACGCCAGGTTAGTGCTCAAGTGGGGGGCAGGAAGTATATCCTGCCCCCCGGACTTCCGACCAATTGGTCGTACCTCTCTGTGAGAGGTGGGCTAAGAGGTGGGGGGGGGGGGGAGTATTCTCCTCCATCCCTACTGGGCCATTGCACGGACGAGGCCCGGTGGGTTCGCCGCAGGGGGCGACGCGGTGCTTGCGAAAGCCACCCCTTGTCGCCCCCATCCCAAATGCGGCGGACGGCCCCGGGGGGTTTTAGTGGGTATTTCCGGGCGCTTCACGCCCGGGTGAGTCCCACACTGTAACGGAGCTCGTCCCTCCGTGCCCCCTTACCTATTGCATCGGGGGACTCCGGTTTCACTAATGCAATAGGTAAGGGAAGTGCGAAAATGCATTTCCCCCCGTCAAAAAAAAAAAACAAAGGTTAGTGCTCAAGGGGTCAAATATGCCTTTAAAGAATGTTGTGTATTCTACTATTTTATATAGCCATAACAATCTGTACGTATAATACAAATGATTCAAATAGCAAATTATTTCGTATCATTTATCTAGATCTGAAGCGCACATCATTCAATGGAAATTATTTGAAACTTTTATTTAATTCACAGAGTTTAAAAACAATCCACAAAAACAAGCACCGAAACTTATGTATTAATTACAGTATAAAACAAATATATTCTTAATATAGGAACAGTAACAAAAAAGGTTCAAATATATTATTTTTCTTATTATGTATCATATTTCAGTATGACGGCCAAGGATTGATCAAATTCTTGAAAACGTTCTTCAACTTAACCACAATCAGTGATTCGGTCCGAATTGTTTTCAAAAAAACTTCGAACAATAGAAGGATCCGTTTATGTTTGCTGTTGGCTTCAGTCACATTTCTCTATGGACCAATATATGGTAAGATTTTTCAAAACAAAATTTACTCACTAAAATCTTTTATTGCTGATCACTTTTAACTGTTTTTAAATACTTTAAAATTTGTGTTAACTCCAGAATAAATACATTGGAGTAACTTTAAAGATAATTAACCAGTTGGCTGTCACGATATATCCACTATATGTAAAATATTACCATTAAGAAGAATTGTAATTAAATAAAAACTTATAAAGAGATATGAAGTAAAATAATACTATAAAGAAGTACAAAGTTTTATATAAGCGATGAACGCATTAAATACTGTAGCCGAATAAAAAGAAACACACGTACACACAAGGGAGTTAAAACCTATAACAGACCCGTACATAGTACGCAGGACGACCGAAAACATCGGTCAGTTACGAACGACATTATCGAAGCGCAAACAATTGTTACTTCTGTAGCGAGAATGTTACCACTGCTGCTTCGATAATGACGTGATTGTGCCCACAGATCAACTGATAACTTCAGCCAGTTCGGTCGTCTGCCGTACCACGTACGCGGTCCGGTCTGTGCGTCTCCTACGGCTTTATCATGGCCATGGCGCGCTAACAGGCGTGTCACATTAATAAGATGAAAAAACATCCTTCGCTATTGTAAATATGTTCATCGTAACTATAGGTACTGTAAATATGTTTTCAGGTGAAGCTTCTATAATATACATGGCTACTAGATATCGTTTTAATTGGGATGAAGTCAGATACAGTTTATTCCAGACATATAACTACATTACGACAGCATTAGGTGAGTTTAAAAATGTTTAAAATTAAAAACAAAACCGACTTCAAAAGAATATATTATAAAAATACAATAAAATGTAAATAAATACTTTATTAATCTACTTCAACATATCATTTGTTTTAATACCGCAAATAATTTTCTGTAAATGTACGTCCTTAATCATAATCGATTTTGATTAACTGTTCTTTAAAATCATCTTAGTCCTTATGATAATTAATTTAAGCTTACATGTAATTGTGATGAAGTTTAGGCAGTTATTTCCATTTATTCATAAGTGCACAGGTTAACTCTAATTGGAAATTGGTTAAAAATATGACATTTGATGTGAGTTGACATTTTTTCATGATACTTATTTTGTACTAAGAGTCAGTTTAATTGTTCACAGGGACCACATTCTCTATAGTTGTTCTCAGTAAATCTCTCAAGCTACATGATTCTATCCTGGGTTTAACATCATGTTTTAGCAGAATTCTCTCCGGCCTTGTGTTTTGTTTTGCTCCGAATGAAAAAATATTTTTTATTGGTTTGTATACTAGTATTTGTGCGTGAGTTTCAGATTTTCATAGTTCTCTTACATTTTATTTATCTTTAAGTGTGTTACATCAAATAATTATTAAGTAATAATTAAGGGCACTTCGTATAACTGCTAAATAAAATTGCTTTCAGAAAATCTATCACTGTAAACCGAATTAGAAAATGACTATCTCCAGCAATGGCTTGATAATTTGTGGTTTTTATAAATTCTGATGTAATTTTTTTTTTATTAATCCAAAGGTCCCGCAATAGATTCATTCAATGCCACAGCAATGTTGGCAATCAAATCGATGTCTACTAAATTTTTGGAGGCGACTGAAATAGGTAAGTATGTAGTTACTACTGGATTGGCAGGCGTATAAATAGCCGTGCTCCAATAGCGAGATGAGAACTATTACCACCGAATACGCGCATACGTGACAGTCCAATTTTATCTATTGTTAGGAAATATAAAGTTGAAGTCTATCCTAGGCTCGTTAGGACCATAACAATGGATAGGTAGGCGGGTAAAAAGCCCATGCAAAAGAACAAGGGAGTGTTTCTAACACCAAAAACCAGAGAGTAAAATTGTAAACGCTTAACGTAATTTACGATTTGCGGCTGCTTCTCTTAGACTTACAGTTCTATATGTTAGGCTATTATTATTAAGTAATTTGCGGTAAGATGTCTGCGCGTAAGGAACGCAGACACACGGCAAGCACACAGTTGGCGACCCCAGAGTATATGTAATTTTTTTAAGTTTTCGCGTTCCATATTTAAATTCAGTTAATTTTAACGGGTTTTCACGCGTTACCTTTGCTTTTTTCTATCCCGACGTTTCGGCTGGGTTTCACCAACCGTGGTCACGGGCTGACTGGCGGTGCGCGGCTTCGCCTGCAGCGTTGAGGGGTATTTTGATGAACTACCCCCGTTTGGTCTTTATATTTATTATAGTCACAACACACAACACTAACAGTGTCCATCGACGATGCCTGTGACGATAATATATATAAAGATAAAGAGTATATATTTGCGACTAACAAATCACTCGAATGTCCGGCGTCAAATCTGCACCTGATTCAATGCATAGGCTAATTATGAATAAACAAGAAAAAAAGCGTGGATTTGCCCGCACATCCAAATACTATTTTGATACAAATTTAAATCCACGTTTTAGCCATTTTCAAGTTTTTTTTAAAAATCCTCTATGTTACTCCGAGATATATACTACTTCCTTACCTTTTGTATCTGAGATCTTTAATGCAAAGTTTCATGACCCTACATCTGACTTCATTGCCATACAAAGAGAGATAAAAAATCCAAAATCATATAAATATGTTCTGTTGTTGGATTTAAAGTCTCCCTCTCCAGTATATTCAAAGTACAGTTTTTGTTCTTTTACAGTTTTATTACATACTAGCTGTGCACCCGCGGCTGCGCCCGCGTTTCATATATTATTCGCTCCATTTTTTTTATACGGAACCATAATTTTTGTTTATTACTATTCCAATTCAAAAAGAACTAAAAATATTTCTCTTCTCTTTAAAATAGGGTATACATACATATACTTGGTCGTATAATTTTCAAAATTCGTTTTATTTGATGTATATAGTAATACGTAATATAGGGTGAAACGATTTTGTTTTTCTTTCAGGGAAATTCAATTCGGTTGTGGGTTTAATTGAAAATCTAACACCACTGTTGTATGTACCGATGTTCACCAAAATTTACACAATGACAATGGATTCGCTTCCCGGTGCCGTGTATCTTATAGGAGCAACGATGATAATCCCCGCCATCTTTGTGTTTATGTAAGATTTTTATTTTTATGGAGAATATGTAGTATTTTAGTGGTAGTATTTTAAATTTATTTTAGTGGTCAGTGACTTATGGTCTGTTCTTTGATGATATAATAAAAAAAGAGTGTGTGTACTTATACTTCTTTGACGTAATAATAGACAAAACTAAAAAGTTGACAGCTAGCTTCAGGGTGTTTACTCTCTTCATTTTTCCCTAACGCACCAAAAGAAGTATAACTTTAAAATAATCAGTCCCTATAACAAAATGATCTCTATTACTTCACTTGTTTTGCTTGGCTTCGCAGAAGCATATACCTTTGCCATTACTTCACTTTTATAATAAACGAAATAAATGTCACTCGGGGAACGCATACAAATACATATTGTCTAAGTCTACGGTATATAGGATCTTAGAATCTAAAAAAAAACTTTTTGACACATAAAATAAAAATAAAGAAAAAGGAATAGAAAAACAATCGTAATATGTAAAACAAATATGTTGCAGTATATGAATTATAATATGCTTACCATTTTTTTTTTTCGTATTTTATTTACAGATGGTTATTATACAAGCATACGGGTGACATGAAAATACAAGAAAGAAAGTCAACAACGGAAATAAAAGAGTTTTGACATCATAAATAAAGTAGTAATTTAATATTTTTTATTGTTTTGTCTTATTTAAACAAAAATATAGCAATTAACCTTTTACATAGATAAGTAGGTACGACAGTACGGCTCGCCGCAAAGATCAGTGAAATTGTTAACAGGACATGAGATCGGAAAAGTAGGAATTTTAGACATCTATTACTATCGCGTTGCGCCCCAAAGAAATAATTATAAAACACGAAAGGGACAACTATAGCTCGGTATGATTTAACTACGCAAAATAGACGAAAACATCACTTCGTAGTATCCTGTTTCCTCCTCCAAAACTGTACTGATCTTTCATTTTCTTTCAATTTGAGAACAATAAAGACTTTAGCTATGCCTGTACGTTTTTCATTTTATTTTTTGCGTTACATTTGTTTGACGAACATCTCAATGACGAGCATTTTTTTCATTTTCAAAGGCTCCTAGTTTCTACAATAACTAGTTTATGGAAAAAATCAAAACTTACGGGCTTGGCGGTGGTAGACATATATCATATATCATATTTATGAACGTCATAGTTTGATATACTGAACTATTCTACGGAATGAAATCGTTTACCGTAAGTAAACATCACACTGACGCGATACTGAAGCAGTCGCTAATTTTCGAGCGAAATTATAAAATAATTGAATTTCGAAGTAAGTGGTAGTGCCCGACTGGGTCTCGACCACCGTACACTTATAAAAAGCCCGCTTAGTGACACATTAAGGCGTATCACAAGTTTGTTTACTATCCTGGATCACATCAACACTTAATATCAGTTGAGATTGTGGTCAAAGCACTGAGCTAATGCAGTGTAAAGAAACCAAGAGGTACCAACAACACCCTTAGTAGATATAGCTAAGCCTGATAATAGTAACCCCGCGGTCTCTCGTCTTAGTCCCACACTCCCTTCCCTGCATGTATGGGAGCACCGTGCATAAATGGTTTCATCTATGTTAAAAAATGCCTGGTCATAGTGACTGGTGGATACATTATCGCCGTTTAGCAGTTATCACCGATATTGGACTCTGTACTTTATTTAATAATCACACGAGGTTCGACCATTTTTCAAAAATCATGCTTTCGTCAAAGTTAAAGGTGAGAATGGAAAGAGGTATGTGCTCTTTATTAAGCATGAGTCATTCAAGGTTAAACCATATTATCAAACTCGTATCATTGAACTGGGGTATTTTATCTCGACATGATACCATTATCTATTGATAAATTTATCCAAACACTAAAAAAATCTCATAACTGTTTTTATAGTTCGCTAGTGACAGTGATTTCGATATTCTATCTATCTGAGTTAAGTTTGCACATTATAAAGTATGGTTTTAACCGATCAAGATTCTTCAGTGCAATCAAACACAGATCGAAACCATTCTGAGGCAAAACGTCGGACGTTATGTGAACGTTTTAATAATTTTAGAAAGGTTATAACAGTAGAACCAGTTGGGTTCTTAGCTTTATTATCAAGCAATATATCATCGATAACTTCGCAGACACTTGCCCTGCAAAAAGCATGTCGGGTAAATCTGAATTTAGGAGACGAGATATGCGACTCACTCCTAATGCAAAATCAGTCGAATAATTTTACCGATTACGAGAGAATGGTGCAGGAGTACTATGCTTCGCAGGTGTTATGGAGAACTGTCTTGCAGACGTTATTACCTTGTTTTTTATTACTATTTATCGGTGGATGGAGCGACAAAACCGGCCGGAGGAAAATTGTCTTACTAATCCCCGTACTTGGAGGAACTTTGAACGCAATTAGCAACATTATTAATGTGATATTTTTCTATCAAATTCCTTTACAAGTGCTGATATTCTTTGAAGTATTCTTTGTTTATGGAACTGGTGGTTTTATTGTGACAGTTCTGGGTTTGATTAACTACATCTGTGCTATAACAACGGCTGAAAATAGGACATATCGTCTAGGCATTCTTAGTCTCTGCACCTACGTAAGCGTACCTCTGGGCATTAGCCTATCTGGAATTATATTCAGGCTTTATGGCTATTATGCCATATACGGAATGGCTTTAACCATAGATTTGGTAACCGTATTTTACATAATATACAGATTGTCAGATCCACCTAGATCTGAAGAACAAATGAAGGCAAGTCTAATTTCTTTACACCATGGTAAGGTTTTTTTTTTTCGATTAATTATTTTATGGAAAGCAAAGATATTTCTCACAAATTCCAAACACTTGCTAATAACTATCCACTGAATCGGACTTTGCTCACAACTGCATGAGTTTTTAATTTTTTTACGTGGAACTCACATTATTTTCCATAAATAACAGTATCTTAAGTTGCTCCTTATAACTGTAACTATCTGCCAGAAAAAATCGGTCAAACCATTCTGGACATTTGCCGGAATAAACAGAATCACAGATAAAAATGCGAAAAATTGTGTTTTTGTAAGTACCGTATATTCAAATGTATTTTGTAAAATACACTGGCACCGACTTCAATATTATTAATGGCATTAAAACAAAGGATATATCGAAGTCATCAGAAGTAGATTAATAAAGTGACCACTTATTTACTTCTTAGTACATTTTTATACTATATTAATTTTTTTATTATTATTAACATAATTTAAAAAAAATGTAAAATAGACAAAACTTCAATTTTATTATTAGATAACGTTCCGTTGAATTAAAGCAATTTATTGTAATTGTTTAGTAAGGTTCTGTGATGAACGAAACGGCATGGAACGGCCTCTTTTGATTGGATGGTCACAGTCAACATTTTTTGATTCCGTACCTCCCCCAACCCCTTTCCTTGACTTGCTGTTAAACTCTCGCGCACATCGACACAGTTACTGTTTGCCAACAAAATTAATATAAAATTTGTGTATATGTTAATGGTGGATACCAGCATCCTGATTACCTTACCTGATCAAAACGTGGTAAGTGATTGTGATTTACCCAACAGTAATGTTTTATGTAGTCGTCGGAATGTATATTACAAAGTATTTATCACTCATCATTGCGCAACAGTAAATAATCTAATCTGAAGCGCACGTAATCCAATGAAAACTATTCAAAATATTTATTTGATAAACAAGCATAAATAATGTATGTATTAAATACGAACAAAAGAAATTTCGCTTAATATTGAATGGAATGTCTTCCACCAGTATATGTTTACAATGATGATGGGCCTAATAACAAAGTTCAAAGTTGCTCAAAGGGTAATGGAGAAGGCTATGCTTGGAGTTTCACTGAGTGTTCGAATCAGAAATGAGGGTAACCAAAGTAAACGATATTGCCTGACTTGCGAAACTAAAGTGTCAGTGGGCTGGGTACATGGCTCGTACAAACGATGCCCGATGGGGCCTATGGGTTCTCGAATGCCGACTACATAACGGATGACACATCGTTGGTAGGTCCCAACAAGGCGTACTGACGATCTACAGAAGGTCGCAGGAAACCTTTGGACGCGAGTGGTAGAAAACCAGTCGTCGTGGAGATCTTTGGGGAAGGTTTATGTCCAGCAGTTGACGTCTTTCGGTTGAATGGATGAATCGATTGGAATATGGAAAAAAATTATCATCTAACTCAATTTCGTTAATGCGCCAAATTTAGAACCTAATATTTTTTTAAAACTATTAATTAATATTTTTCAGTACGACGGTCAAGGTTTGATCAAATTCTTTAGAACGTTCTTCACCCTGACCACAATCAGAGATTCGGTCCAAATTGTTTGCAAAAAAACTTCAAACAATAGAAGAATCCGTTTATGTGTGCTGTTGGTTTCAGTCACAATTCTCTATGGCCCAATATACGGTAAGACAGTGTAAAACAAGAATTTGCTTTAGGCTAACCATAATATAATTTCTTCTTCATCAAATAAATACACCTTAAAATCGTTTTTTAACTATGTTTAGATACCCAGTAGATATAAAACATCAACATTAACCCCTTGAGCACTAACCTGGCGTTTACACCAACTTTCCATTATTTTCCTATCGTCTCATTTTATGGGTAATCGATATATTAAGGAAGAATGTATAATCAATAAAAATCAATAAAGTAATATGGAGTAAAATAAATAAAATAATATTAACAAGAATTACAAAGTGTGTAAATAAGCGGAGAATACGTCATGTCGAATAGAAAGACAAACACAATACATACACTGAAAGAGAAGCGATGAAGTACGTACGCACACAAACGTCAAGTCAAGTCAAGAGACGTCATAAAGAGCGAACCGAATACACTGCAACCACTGCGGAGGTGGCGTAGTATATTAACCAACCCCAATGTTAACATCACGTGTATGAATAGTATCTTCCTGTATCAACCGCTTATACTCGCGTGTCACCACCCACGCCCGCTTAAACACCGTTTCTGCCGCCGGGAACGGGCGGCTAACTATGCTCGCACACATTCCGGGTCCCACTCATGTGGCGTCCCAAAATGTGCCTCAATCCCAACTGGGGAAGCTCTTAACGCCGTTTCCAAGGCTATACAGTGACATTGCATGCATCTTAGTATAACACGCACTACACACACTCCTACACATAACACGCATGTACATAGATTCTGTAAGGGACCTTTTTAAAGGACCTGAGTGCCTTAAGCGCTCGCCCAAAAGTTCGGTAATGCTGTAAAGATCAACAGCGTTAGCTAATTCGAAAAAAAAATTGCTGTCACAGGAAATTAGTAGGTTAAAAGTCGTAACAGAGGACAGACCTGTCAAAAGGCAATATCTATCTGTTTTTTTGTCCGTTATTTAGATAAATGGCAATTTCTCTTTTTTTCTCACTTTGATAATAACGTCTGTAAGTTGCTGTACCCACAAGCCGATTGATAACTTTTGTCAGTTCACTCGTCAACCGCACCATGTACGCAGTCCAGTCTGCGCGTCTATTACAACCTTTACTGATAAGGCGCGCCGATAGATGTTTCACGTTATAATAAGTTTAAAAAAAAACCAGTTTTGTTCATAGAAACTGTACTGTAAATATAATTTCAGGTGAAGCGTCTATATTGTACATGGCTACTAGATATCGTTTTAATTGGGATGAAGTCAGATACAGTTTATTCCAGACATACAGCTATATTACGACAGCTTTAGGTGAGTTCATAATTCAATATTTGATGTAATTTGCTGGAAATTTTATGCTATTTATATGTACACCACACCGTATAATATGTATAAACATTTAGTTAAATTGTTTACAGGAACGACATTCTCTATAGTTGTGCTCAGTGATTATCTCAAGTTACATGATTCTATCCTGGGCATAACATCATGTATTAGCAGAATTGGCTCTGGTCTTATATTTTGTTTCGCTCCGAATGAAAGAATATTTTTTATTGGTGAGTATGCTAATATTAATGCAGTACAACAAGTCAATGGTAGGTTTATTTTATTTAGTCTCAGTTCCACTTTAGTTTATTCTTAGTTCTTTAACATTTTCTACATTTTTTTTTCATATCTGTTTTTCTATTTTACTCAAAATATGCAATTGATAGATGGTAATTAAGGGCACTAATGTTAAACTGTTTTTTTTTTATATTAAAAGACCAGAAAGACTGCTCTATAGAAATAACTACACTTCACTTCACTTTTTATTAGAACCACACCAACTCCCACTGGAGCTCAATCATGACTGCCTCTAGTTTTTCGCACATCATTTTCTCGCATTGCCGGAAATAGCGTGTGAGCTATTTACATATTCAAACTCCCTATACTTTCTCCCGTAGGGGGTAGGCAGAGATTACGTCCTTCCACTTGCTACGATCTTGACATACCTCTTTCGCTTCCTCTACTTTCATGAGCGCTTTCATACATGCCCGTCGGTTATGAGTACTTTTTACCAGGCCTTTATTTAACACATGATTGATTTGTTCTAGAAACGTTCGCCCTAGGTCGATCCTTACCGACTTGCCCATTCACCCTCGTCTTATAAATTAATTTCGTTAATCTTCTCTCATCCATCCTAAATACAATTTAAAATTAACCCCTCGAGCACTTACCTGGCGTTTACGCCAGCTTTCCATTGTTTTCCTATTGTCTAATTTTTACGGGTACTCGACACATTAAACATATTTTATGACAGGGTCCAAATTATTTATTATTTTATTTGATACAATCAACACGTTATATTGTACTATTGACAAATTATTTATAAATAGTACTGAAGGTCACGGGAATACGCTGGATGCAGGAGGCGCAAGAGCGGTCGTCGTGGAGATCTTTGGGGAAGACCTATGTGTAGCATCGGACGTTCTGTTGAATGGATGGGGTGGATGGATGGAGGGACTGAAAATATCTGGGCATTGGCCAATATTCACCTAAAATGAGCATCTGATTTTTAAAGAAGATAGTGCTTTAAATAGCTGAATAATTAAGAGAGTTTTAGTTTCACATTTTATAAGTGCATTTATATTAGCACGGATTGCCCTATATAGGGGAAAAAGGTCCTTTTTATAACAATTCCGTTGACTTATGAAGAACACCGCTACTATTCATTATAATAGTTACGATTCTTGGGGCGACACTACAATATCCGCATATAAATTCATGGGAAAAGGTTAATCGAGTGATCTACATTTATTCTAAATTAGGGACAAGAATGATTATGAGTAATAAATAAAGAGCATAGAATACATTAGCCAGGAAAAATCAGTAGAGATTAGAGTAATAATATTCGGAGAATTCGGTGATTTAAAACATATATACATTCGCTCCGGGTGCCACCTATGCTGTTTACGCCACTGGTATTTATATAATAGTGAATCTATCATTAATGGATTTTGAAGTTATACTTTCTTTGGAGTGTTAGGGAAAAATGATAAGAATAAATTTTTACGTTGCGCGCGCAACCGTCACGAAAAACCAACGCCCTGGACTTAGCTGTCAACGTTATAGTTTTTTCTATTATTACGTCAAAGAAATATAACTTCTTAAGTGCGTACATAAGTGCACACAATTTTTTTTTTTTTTGATAAATCCACAGGTCCCTTAATCGATGCTTTCAACGCCACAGCAATGTTGGCAATCAAATCGATGTGTACTAAATTTTTGGAGACGACCGAAATAGGTAAGTACATTGATTATAAAACGATTTTTTTTTCAGTGGTACAAATTATTGTTTATTAATACCCTTAATACAAAGTATAGATAGGCAAAACAATATCATTTTCAAAATTACATTTAATTAGCCGGTACCCACGACTTCGTCTGAGTGTCTTATCTTGATTAAATGTAAGATGTCCTGATTTTGCTTTGTTTTTGATAGCCTATATTCGGACAATAGCAATTGCTAAAATACACATCTGTCACAAAATTTGTTCAAAAATATTCACATTTCAGAGAAGTTTTTTTTTATTTTAAACAATTGAGAAGGAAAAGCAAAAAAAATTGTCACCATTTTTAAAATTATATATTACTCTCTTATACAAAAATAAATAAACTAAATACTTAAATAAATTAAATAAACTAAAATCATCGTCGAATTTCTATAATAATAAAACATTTACAAGAGTATAATATACTCGTCAAATAATTTTCAAAATTCATTTTACCAATCTAAAGAAATTCGTAAGGTATATACCGAACATAATTAATTTTATTTAAATTCAGGGAAATTCAATTCGATTGTGAGTTTAATTGAAAATTTAACACCACTATTATATGTACCGATGTTCACGAAAATTTACACCACGACAATGGATTCGTTTCCCGGTGCCGTGTATCTTGTTGGAGCCACGATGGTAATCCCCGCCATCTTTGTGTTTATGTAAGTATTTTTTTTTATATTTTTGAATCAATGGCGTAGCTAGCTAGCATGGGTGGCACCAAGGGCGGGGGGTTTCAAAATTCATATCAAAACATTAGTTTTAATAAATGTAAAGCTTGTCTGTGTATTTATTATACTATTTTTTTAATTTGTTGACAGATTTCTATTTCAGTCGTTACTAATGACATATGTGATATTGAATAAGACACTTCTATCTGTGTGTATGTCTACATTGTAAATGATGCAGACGTTGCAGAGTCCATCGAGCTGCTTCAGCTCCACAAACAATGACATTTTAAGAGCAAGGATGTTTACAAATGGCCCTTATACGATATAGTACTTTTAAGATTGTATAGGTTGATGTATGGTTAAGGTTTCTTGTGATAATAATATTAATTATTTTACTTCGGACAAAGATACATCCAATATTGTTAGCAAACTTAGCTCCATCAGAGAATATGGTTTTTTTTACGGATTATTGCGATGTCTTTTTTGTAGTTTGCGAACGGGCGTCACACGTTTAGGGCGCCCCACCACCCATCCTAGCTACGCTACTGTTTCGAATAGGATTAAGGAATAGAGTATTTGACTTGTGTTTCATGTATTGAAAATAACTGATTAAGTGAATAACATAATACCTAGTTGTACTGAAAAAAAAACATGTCATTTGGTTTGCAAAATTCTGGGATATAATCGTTCAAAGTTTATGACGGCGAACAAAGGTAGATTCTCTGTCACTTTTACTGACTTGAATAGTATACATTATACAATTTCTTTGAACACGTCAGGCTGACGTCACTCGAAGGATAGTTTACTCTCTCGTTCCAGCATAAAAATTAAAACACTTATACGTTCTTTATTGTTGATCAAATTTAAATTTTGTTTTCTGTGATCAGCCTTATTTATTATCTGTTCTAATGAAGCATTCAAAAATAATCAGTCCCTACAAATAATACTAGTTACCTCACTTTAATAATGAACGATACAGATGTGTTACCTAGAGAGAAGGCAAGAGCACACGTATTCTCTTTATAGAACCTTGGGATCCAAGAAATGTTTTGAGACATGAAATAATTATACAGGGAATGGCATACAAATTGATAAACCTCTATAAAAGTAACCAAAATTCTTAACTTTTAAAAACATATGTGTTTATTATTTTATCCGTATTTTATTTACAGCTGGTTATTATACAAGCATACCGGTGATATGAAAATAGAAGAAACAAATTCAACGACTGAAGTTTTCATGCCATAAATATAGTATCTAATTATTTCAAACATTTCTATTGTTTTATCTTATTTGAAAAATAATATAGCAATAAACTTTTTAGATTGATAAGAACAGTAGAACCTCTCCAAATATTCCATAACTTGTAAAAATGTTGTGTTCCTTTCAAGCTCGAAAACCGCACCTTTTAATTTCTTTTGAAATAAAATGTAGCTGATCTCATTTTTAACTATTGTATATTATAGTATAATAGTATCGTGTCAGTAAATATTTTCAAGAATAGAAACATATTTGAAGTGAAATTTCGTTTGATCACAATGGTAAAAATTATATACAGACAGACAACCATATGGTGCCGGCTAAGAATAGTACCACCTCATATATTTCCGTGGGTGTTGTAAAAAGTGAGTAAGGGATAAGCCAGGAGATGGGCAGCAACATTCTCTGAGCACCACAAATACCTACTGCGATCACCAACCCGCCTGACAAGCGTGCCGATTATGGCAATCTCCCCTTGATTGAGAGAGACCTATGCCCAGCAGAGGACGTATTTCGGTCGAATGTATGGTACACAGACAGACAAACAAACGAAAATTCTACAAATCATAAAAATTTGTTCTGTCTTTGATTTTAAATTTAATTAATTATAGATTAATATAGAATACGTATATAAAAAATGTAATTGTTTTAAATGCTATTTTAATCATAATATAATAAGTTTCTATGCACAAGTTTTTTATGTAAGTAAAAAAACTTGTGAAAGATATATTTTCTTCGAAAATTTCACTACTTTGTAAATAAGTATGTGTAAAATTATTTTCGTTACATGTAATTTTTGGATTATTACGAGATCAGACTTTTACAAATACCCCTTATTGTTTTGGAGAAATGAATAAATAAATTTATGAAACGTATTAAAAAATATTACCTATATTCCTTTCATAGTTGTTTTATCTCTTAAGTCTCATTTTGGTATGTTGGTATTACTAGCTGTCACGTAGTCAAAATATTCTGTCAATCGTTTTGGATATTAGCTTTTTATAGTATATTTAAATCGTACAACATGCCAAAACGATTCAAAATTCAAAGTAGTGCTACTAATATTTTTCTAGATATAATTACATTATAAGAAAGAGAAAGACCAAATAAAGTTCTGTTAATTCCATTCGTCATCGATTTGCCGCCATGACTAGTACGTAAAATAGTGTTTTCTGTGTATCAAATTTTTCTAATCTTTATAGGAATAAATACCGAATAAGTTAACTCGGTTTATTATAAAATAAAAAAAAAAGCCCTGATTTGTATCACAATGAAATAAATAAATAAATATTGTGTCAATTTTGCAGCTTCTATGTCTCAGTACGAAGTACTCTAAGAAAGAAACGTAATCAAAAAAGAGGATTCTAATTAATATGCTATCAGAAATAAAATACATGTAAACTATGTTGTTTTTATTGAAGCACAGGTATTGGTTTTTAGAAATATATATTTTATAATTGATATCCTGCTCATCGACATACCGAAGTGGCCAGTATTTACGGAGTTTCTTTTGCTGTGATAACTCATGTTTCCGAACGGTCTATTTTAAATATGACACGCTTATCAAACCTCTTTCACATTGTACAATAATATACATCTATCAACTATGCTAACATAATATTCAGAATGACAACTTAACGGCTAGATATAAAATAACTGTGAACGGACTATATATACAATAGTAGTTACATGTATGTTTTTTATTATGTTATTATGATTAACATATCATGTCAATGTCATAATTTTAATTCTTTATAGTTTAGGAATGATTTTCGTTGTTCTTTTTGCGATCTTTATTGCGATCGTTGAATAAAAGTATTTCAATATCCGACTCTGTTTTATTTTATTACTCTTGGTATAGTGTCGTAACGAAATGGCGACTTTATGATAGAATTATTTAAGTAGTTAAGTGAGATTTGAGAATTAACTAAACATGTTCTTATTTTAAATACAGATGAGAATTATAATTAAACAAACTATACCGCGTAAAATATCAGAACATATAGGTCAAATAACACAAGTTTCTGAATGTAAAATAAATATCATTTCTCCTTCTTTTTGGTTAATGGCAATCTATCATTTAGATACACAATTATGCCAGTGTTATGTGATCAGCTATGTATTCTATCTAGAGGTAACGTTTCTAAACTTCAGAAAAAGAGATAGCTCATCTTGCTAGAACTTTCCATGAGGTTTCCGTGGCTCCTCAGCATAAACTTTTCGCATCATTTTCACTTCACCTACGCACAATAACCAACCTATATCATATAAAACATCACAAAAATTCACAATATAGGGTCATATGAGCAAGTTAATGGATAAAGATAAGACAATAACTTCTACATGACAGACGTGAGATCCCACCAAAAACCCTCAAAACACCATTTCATGAACTCTATATGATATTGATGGTTCATATATTTTAGGAATAGGTTACATTAGCGAGAGTCTCTTTAATTATTATTAACGCGGGAAAAGAAAAATAAATACGTGCGTTATGAAAATACAAACTTACTTTGGCATTATAATGTCTCGTAAATTTTAAATTTTATTTTGTCAAATTATAAGTTTGATTAACTTTATTTATTGCGATAAAGCTGTTCGATTTTACTTTTGTTTTGCTTATAACTTTCTGAAAAAACACAAAATAGATTAAAATAAATATTCTAGTTATTACTTTATAATAATTTTAGCTGCATTTTTTTAATACGGAACCCTAACTATTTTCGAAAATCAAAAGTATTCTAAGTTACGAGGAGAAAATTGAGCTATTTACCAAAAAAAGTTGAGTCAAAATCGATCCAGCCGTTCCAAAGATTACCTTATTCAAACAGCCAGAAAGTTTTTTTTGTAATTGCATTGTCTACATAGGTATTGTATATACATTCATATATATTTAGTAAAAAAAAATATTTTGACATTACAAACAGACACTTCAATTTTATTCATTAGTACAGAATTATTTAGCAATGATGGTGCAGTTGGTAGTCCGGTTGGATTCCGTGTCAACGGAACGCACCTATCTAAAAATAAGTCTGAGCTTTCACTGAAGTAAAACATCGAGAGGAAGCCCTAGTATGGTGCTAGGGCATTTTTTAATAATACTCGCCTGGGTAGCTGACTTTTAAACCAATCTCCAAACACCAATTCGGCAGCATTTATTGAGACCGATATTCTTTAAACTTTATATACTAGCTGTGTGCCCGCAGCTGCGTCCGCGTGTATATATTCTTAACTGCATTTATTTATACGGAACTCTAATTTTTCTTTACTACTAATATAAAGTAAAAATATTTCTCAAAAATTCAAGCACTTACCCGTAAAACTGTGCATTGAATCGGATTTTATTCAATTTTAATGAATTTTATTTTTTTACGCGGTGCCGTAGTTATTTTCGAAAATTAAAAGTACCCTAGCTAACCCAGAGTAACTTCAGCTATCTACCAAAAAAGACCCATCGAAATCCGTCCAACCGTTTAGGAGATTACCCGGAACAAACAAACAAAAAAAAATTGTATTTTTGGTATAGGTATCGTGTATACATTCATATCTATTTAGTAAAATAAATAAATGAAGACATTACAAACAGACACTTAGTTATTTATTAGTATAGATCAAGAACAGCACGAGTCATACAAGTGCTATCTTATATTATAAATAAATAAATTTATCTGATAAACTTATCCAAAAAATCAATAAACTGTCACAACTAAGCACCGTTATTCTATTCGTTTGTAAAATATATTATTTATATTATGTTTGAGTTTTTTTATATACACAACAAAATATGGCTTCGACCATACCCAATGATTCTGCAAAAACAGCAGCACATTTGAACACAGATCAAAGTAATTATAAGATAAAAACTGCTAAATTCTCTGAAGACATCGTAATTATAATTCGATGGTCGCATGATCTACGTTCTTTTGAAGTCTTTCGGTTAAGGAACTCAACGTAACCTAACGATAGAACGGCTGAAGGGCACTTTATAATGTCCACCTTTTTTTTGACGAGGGGAATGCATTTACGCACTATCCTTACCAATTGCATTAGTGAGACCGAAGTCCCCCAATGCAATTGGTAAGGGGGTGCGGAGGGACATCTCCGCACCAGTGTGGGACTCACCCGGACGTGATGCGTAAATACCCACTAAATCCCCCGGAGCCGTTCGCCGCATTTGGGATGGGGACGATACGGGATGTATAATGTCCACCCAACTACCGTGTTGGAAATCTGTTACCGCATAAACTTAATAAATATGAAATATATGTAATATATATACGCTTATGTCATCGATCACATCGTCAATTAATGTTGAGTAAGATTGTTGTTAAATTCAATCAAAAATACTTAATTAAATTGATGACTCTGAAAAATCACTTATGGACAACAAAACACTAAAAAAAACGCTTCGCAAAACAACACAGCTACCGAGAAGCACCGGCAAGAACAACAATCTCGCTTTTTTACCATATTAAACAGATTTTTTAATTGTTTAGTTGAAATCTTTATACTAACCTCTTAAAATACTTCACAAATCCTTGATTAATCCCTATTAGGTTTTAGTTAGCAGGAAATAGTGGTGAATAAAAGAAAGAATTATTTTAAACATATAACAATTTCATGTACGTGTTATGTATTTGTGCAGAGGGAGTGCGACATTCATTTTTAGTGATTATTACTACTCATTCAAAAAGTTGGTCGTCCGGGACTCACGGCATGTTTAAAATATCAGAAATCATGTCGCTTGTCGTGACGGCATCTTAGTAGATTTTACTACTAAGGCGTTTCAATATGTAATTCACATCAAAAAGATATGCGTGCTTTTATTTGAAATGCTCCATTTCAGGTATTCCAAATATTACGGTTATGTAACAAACTAAAAGCAACTTCAATAATTTATTTTGAGATATACACTGTTAGTTTAAATATTAACCCCTTCAGCACTAAGCTGGCGTTTACGCCAGTTTTTCCATTGTCTTCCTATTGTCTCATTGTTATGGGTAATCGACATACTAAGCACCAGTTTGATAGAAATGACTGCTGACAGACATTGCAAATTTTATGGCTCACAAGTGATAAAGATTACGTTAAGGAAATCAAGCTAAAATTCTAGTATCTGATAATATTTTCCACGAAACGTTATTTTGATTGTACATTGAATAAGGTAAATGAAATATAGAAATTCCAATTACGTATATACGTCAGTTTGACGTGTGGATAGCTTATGTACAAGCAACTGGCCGTTTGTTTAACTTTCTAAGCACAAACCTGGCATTTACGCGAGCTTCCAATTGTTTACCTATTGTAAAATTTAAATTTGTATTTGAGCGATTAACACGTAATAATTAGACCTATACATTATGTTACTTATACCTATCTACGTCTAACAATTATGCTAATGAATATAAATTCTACGGCCTCTGGTATGCCCGGCCAATATCGTCAAGTTAAGCAACTTAATTATCAAAAACCAATGTGCATGTTCCAGCAATTGGCATTATGTATCAACAATTTAGTGTAAATATAATTTATTTTAAAGTTAAAAAAATCTGAAATCCCTTTATTGAAAGTTAAAATTCAATTTAAATATTAAAAGTACCTTCTTGTCACTTTTTGTTCGGAAAAAAAATCATCGAAAATAGTCAATATTAAAGTAGGTAGATATAATTTTCATGGCGGATTAATAAATTGGTTGTCATGATTAACCATTAATGTGTCGATTATCTATAAAATTGAGACAATAGGAAGTCAATAGGAAAACAATGGAATGCTGGCGTAAACGCCAGTTTAATGCTCAGGGGGTTTAGGTATATGGAGCAAACCCCTTTTATTTTGACTTGCTTGAACTCGTCGTGTTAAAAAGTTACAGTGTCCAATCATGCAAGTTTGCAAGTCAAAATAATTTCTTAAAACTCAATTTCCTCTTGAAGAACCGGAAAATAATGTAAGAGCACTAACTGTAAGAGTACAGTTTAAGATAAGCCTTAACCTCAAAAACAAATATGTACTTACAAACGGCATAGGCTGGTATTGTTAAATCAAAAAACCCTGCACCAGACATACGAGGTCAAACCATGGTATGAAATACGTATCAGCTTACTAATACATTATTATCTAAACATATTTGCTTATCGAATGATAAATTTATCAAAGAAAAACCCCATAAATTCTGACAACAATCAGCTATTTCAGTTATTCGCTAGTGACAATTACAAAGAGTTTTATATCATAATTTGAGTTTATACAAAACAAATAATGGCTTCAACCGAAACCGACGATTTTACTGAAACGACAAATTTAAACAGAGATCACAGTAACTTTGAGACAATAGCGCCTCCGACATTCTGTGAACGTTTAAATAATTTTAGAAAACTTATAACGGTAGAGCCTGTTGCGTTTTTAGCTTTATTTTCAAGTAACATATCATCGATAACTTCGCAGACACTCGCCCTGCAAAAAGCATGTCGGGTAAATCTGAATTTAGGAGACGAGATTTGCGACTCGCTCCTAATGCAAAATCAGTCAAGCAATATTTCCTCGTACGAAAAACTAGTACAGGAGTATTATTCATCTCAAGTTTTATGGAAAACAGTCTTACAGACACTTTTACCGTGCATTTTACTGCTGTTTATCGGTGGATGGAGCGACAAAACTGGCCGAAGAAAAATTGTACTACTAATCCCAATACTCGGAGGAACTTTAAACGCATTTAGTAATATTATTAACGTGTTTTTTTTTCTACCAACTGCCACTACAAGTATTGATATTCTTCGATGTGTTCTTTCTCTGTATCACCGGTGGTTTTAGTGTAACAATTCTAGGTCTTTTAAACTATATCTGTGCTATAACAACGGCTGAGAATAGGACTCATCGTATGGGAGCTGTAAGTTTGTGCACCTTCGTGAGCATACCGCTAGGCATTAGCCTATCTGGAATTATATTTAAGCTTTTTGGCTATTATGCCATATACGGAATTGCACTAATCGTAGATATGGTTACCGTGTTTTATATAATATACAGATTATCAGATCCACCTAGATCTGAGGAACAGATGAAGGTAAGTTGCATTTATTTTTACCAAAATTAGTATGTTTTGTAAATTTAATATTGATAACAAAAATTGTTTTGTTTTTTATTTCCTTGAAGTAAGTAAGAAGTTAAACGTAAGAATCAATATAGAACAATTATAATAGATTACTGTGGCGATAATGTATCAACTCGAAAAATGTATAAAATATGAGAGTGTTTCCATATAATTTTATTACCTAATAATTATATGAATCTAGTTATTAAGTTCAGTTTAATTTTAAAGTAACTTGACTAAATGAGATATGATCATAATAAATGATGATTGATTGTCTATTGAATAGCTGAAAAATTTTCACTTGTGATAATTCTCCTCAAAAGCAATAAACTTCTTTCCTTACTTAATATGTCGATTAACCATACAAATGAGACAATAGGGAAACAATGGAAAGCTGGCCTAAAAGCCAGGTTAGTGCTCAGGGGGTTATATGTTACGTAATTTTAAATTGTTATCTTTTTTCCGGACATTCTTTTACTTCTTTTCGTCCCATGTATATTTGTGTAAGTCTGTTATATCATGTCTCTTTGCGTTTTGATGTTTTGTTGGATTAGCCGTTAAATATTTTAGGATGCTATAAATCATAAAAAAAGTAGTTTCAAATAAATTAATTAATTTGTCTTTAAGATTTAATCTAAACATTTGGTTTTTTTTTCCTTACAATAATGTAAGTTTTCTAGCTTTAACTACATTCATGTTTGTGGTTTCGAAATGTAACATATTTTTTTTTTCAGTATGATGGTCAAGGTTTGATCAACTTCCTTAAAACCTTCTTCAGCCTTACAACAATTAGAGATACAGTTAAAATTGTTTGTAAAAAAAACTCCAAATAATAGAAGAGTCCGTTTATGTGTGTTGTTGGCCTCAGTAACAATTCTCTATGGTCCTATATATGGTAAGATATTTTGAAAATGATAATTTAATATTTTAACAAAGATATTACAGTATCACCAGAAGTAGGTACTTGGGACCCGTAAAAGTATTACTTAAGCAAATTTTGAGACGTTTTGTCTCACTTTTCCCGCTCATCTAACCAGAAATAGCAAGCATAGAGTTTACTCTCTCTCCCATTAAAACGTTAGCATTGGCATAATGTTTTTGAGTACCTACTAAAAATTACTGTTTTATTTTATCATAATAATCATACATTTTAGTATGATAGCAGGTGATAATCCGTCCAATTTGATAGGTCCTATTTCGTGAAAGAGGTCCGATATATCACTGTATCTGAAGACTAAAGTCGACTAGTGTGGACTTAATGGACCTAATAAGGCTATTATCGGAGTTTCACTGGGTGATCGAATCAGCAATGAGAAGGTCCGCAGGAGAACCAAAGTAACCGACTTTGCCTTAAGAATTGACAAAATAAAATAGCAGTAATAAACTAACATAAGTAAAACAAAAAAACGCATTACTTGTAAAATGATAAGTAAGCCCCAAAATAAGGTGGAGCAACGATTGGGTGATGGGTGATGGGTGCAAGATCGGTCGTTATGAAGATCTTTTGTCCAACAGTGAATCTCTTTCGGTTAAATGGATAGATGGATAGAAGGAATAATTCAGACCTCCAATCAAAAATAAGCGATGCATAGATCTCACAGATTCAATAATGCTTACGAAAGACATGAATGACAGCTTAGAAGTAGAGGTAAAACTAATCATAAATTAATAAAAAAAACCAGTTCAGTTTATTTGAACTAGTGTGAATGTGTTTTCAGGTGAAGCATCTGTTCTATACATGGCGACTAGATATCGTTTTAATTGGGATGAAGTCAGATACAGTCTATTTCAAACTTACAACTACATCACCACAGGCTTAGGTAAGTGTTTGCGTTACTAACTTTCTAGTTTAAAACTGTATCATAGTTAGAAATACTCGTTTAACGATTAAAAAAATTTATAACCACTTATTAAAGATGTTCTTGTGGTGCCGAATAAGAATCACCACAGCTCATATCTTTCCGTGAGTGTCGTAGGAGACTAAGAGATAAACAAGAGAATGGACAGCAGTATCCTTTGCGTACCATAAACAGCTGACTGCTATCGCCAACCCGCATGAAAAGCATGGCGATTATGGCACTACGCCATTTAGGGGAGATCTACTTAGTGGATGTCTTTCCGTTGATGATTAAAAATATGAGGATTATATTTTAACTTAAAATTATAACTAACTAAAATGCATGTATGCATAATATTTATATGTAATGCTGTGTAAAATAATATACGTATGTACCTTCATAGTTATTAAATTACGTATTATTTCGCCGTAAATGACGTGTGTGTCTTAACAAAAATGAGATATGATATCAATATGAATTTTATTATTATTTATAGGGTTCAATTTCCTCATAAATACGTTTCATCAACTAGTTTATTGCGAGGTTAAATTTGAATTTTAGAATATTAACGAGACTGTAAATATCCGACATCGAAAGCCTCTTTGCGAGAAGTTTTTGGTGAGGTTTTGGTTTGTCATATTGCAGTTGTTTACTATTGTAATTCATTAACTTTGGTATTTGATCATATATTATGTAATTTTGGTGGCATTTTAAATGATATAGTTAGGATATTGTGCACCACATCATCCCTTGCCCCTAGACGATCTATTCTTCTATTGGAGGGAGGGGTGGCTCGCCACCCCCCTCCCTCTCCGCTGGGTGAATCTTCTTCTCAACAGAGAAACGGGCCAAAAGGTGGCTGGGGAGAGAGCCTGTGGGTCAGGCAGTGACATACTCCCTCCCCTCCCAATCCCAACGGGGGTGAAGAGTGGACGAGGCCCAATTGGGCCTGCCGCAGGGGGCGACGCGGAGCATGCTCACGCTATCCCGTTTCGTCCCCATCCCAAATGCGGCGGGCGGCTCCATGGGGCTTAGTGGGTATTTCCAGCGCTTTTCTCCGGGTGAGTCCCACACTGGTGTGGAGACGTCTCGTGGAGATGGTAAGGGGGTGTCCCCTTACCATTTGCGTTGGAGGGACTTGATCCTCCTAATGCAATTGGTAAGGG
The DNA here is from genome assembly GCA_014132275.2 of Samia ricini. Taxonomy (NCBI): domain Eukaryota; kingdom Metazoa; phylum Arthropoda; class Insecta; order Lepidoptera; family Saturniidae; genus Samia; species Samia ricini. Next base: position 3,590,243 of record AP028170.1, read on the forward strand.
TAGAGCGTAAATGTGTTCCCCTCGTCAAAAAATAAAAAGGATATTGTGCACAATTTGTACATTTCAAATGGTGAGATGGCACAGAAAATCTCTGACAAGTTTTTACAGACGTCGGTTATTTTGTCGGGTTACTGAATAATATAAAAAAAATGTAACAAAAAGTGTGAAAATAAATTCAAAACTATATAAAAGCCACTTTCCGAGAAATTTCATTAACCCAACCGGTAAGTTATACGTTTATTGGTGGTTTTGAATTACGGAGAATCCGATAGTACTGTAATTTCTACCAGAGTTGCCATCCTTCCTGGAATAAAGTCGTGTGTGATTCAACCCAATTTTAGCCGAATTAATTGGAAACCTTAATTTAAAAAAAAACTATTTAAAAGGAACATGAGACTTCGTTAGCCACCTAAACACGGAAATACGTTTAGAATTAAATCAGGATAATATTCTATTTTGCTACATTTATCAGATCACTTCTAACTTGTTAAATTTTTTATAATTTAATTACGTTTAGTTAATACTTCTTGGATTAAATATAATAATAGTTTACACGAAATATATCTATGCATAAAACTTATACGAATATAAATAGGTATCTTTAATTGAATGAATGTACTTTAACCCTTTGAGTACTAACCTGGCGTTTACGCCAGTTTTCCATTGTTTTTCTATTATCTCATTTTTATGGGTAATCGACATATTAATAATGTTGTCCTAGAATAGATATTTAAGTCTAAATAATTTAAGTTTAAAATACTAAACCTTAAAAATGAACATTTTGTACATTTGATTACATGGTTATTTTTACACTAAATGAAGTTTGCATATATTCTTGAAAGAAAGAAAGAAAAGAAATTTATTACCATATTTTACAACAGATTACAAAACTTACAAGGAAAAACTACAATTAAGCATATAAACAAAATAAAACACGTGGTAGTAATAAGGACTGGCGTCAGCATTTGCCGTTTTATGACTGTCGCCATAAAACGGTTTTTTCAGCCAGCCCCTTTTCCGGTCATAACAAGAGAAATATAAATACACTTCACTTCACGCCTTACTTTTAAAATTACAAGAACAGATTTTTTTAATAAGTAAAAATAAATAGTGGTACAGGAAAGAACAATATTTTGAAGCAAATTTAAAAAACTCTAGAAAGTGAAGAAATTACAATTTAACTTAAAATTAATGAAAAAAAAAAAAAAAAAAAAAAGAGAATAATTTTACTTGTATGTTAATTTTTGTTCTTCTAATATATTCTTAAATTTTTCATAAATGTAAATTTTCTTAACATTCTTATATACTCGGACTATATGTTATTACATTATAAGTCTAGCGTATACACCTTATTATATTGGAATACCAGAAGCGTTCACTTTAATAGTTAGAACTAAAATGCCCCCCTATGTTTTTTTTTTTTTCGAACCTAGCTAACGCTGTTGACCGGAAGGGCCTTTACAGCTTCACCGTGACTTTGGGGGCGAGTGCTGAAGGCACTCAGCCGCAAAAGGTGACTAGCACAAGGGCTAGCAAAATGGTACGAACCTCGGCTTGGCGTGCGTGTAATGCTCAATGCATGGGCAGTGTCACTGTATCGCGCTGGCGGCAACGGCAAGAGCCTCCCCAGTTGGGGAACGAAGCACGTCTTGGGTCGCCGCCTGAGGGGGACCAGGAGAGTGTGCGGGAGCAAAATTAGCCACTCGTCCCCGGCAGCGGGAACGGCGGTTACGCGGGCGTGGTCGCTGACACGCATACTTACGAGAAACATGAGGAAAGAGCCTGTTCTCACGCGTGATGGTATCGTCGTGGTCGATTAGTATGTTACGCGGACGTCGCCGCTGTCGGTCGGTGAAACTATGAGTGGGTTCGGGTGTGTCTCTGCGCGTTCGAAGAAAGCACGACATGCCCCCATGTCCATTCTACCGATACTTATATAGTACTCCCCTTCAATCTGGAGTTTGACAGGTGTGAGAGGCCCGACCGGAAGTACAGGTTTGATAGTCTCGGAAGTATGTAGACAATATCATAAGGCGCCATCGGAAGTATGGCAGCAATATTGTTAACAGTAAATATTGGTATAAATAAATAAGTGGAATAAAAATATTTTGTTAATCTAGTAGTGGTACCAAATGCGAGATTCCTCGAGAGTTCTGATTATTTCATACTATAAATAATACACCGTATAATATGTATTAAAAATCCATTTATTTATTTACAGGAACGACATTCTCTATAGTCGTGCTCAGTAAATATCTCAAACTGCATGATTCAATCCTGGGCATAACATCATGTATCAGCAGGATTGTATCTGGTCTTATATTTTGTTTCGCTCCGAATGAAAAAATATTTTTTATTGGTAAGTATACCAATATTTATATATTACATTAATTAATTTAAGTATAGATTTATTCTTAGTTATGTTTTACTTTTATTAAGATTTTGGATTATTTCGTACATTTTCAATGATAGGTTAATTAGATAACTAAGTATGTAGTCGACCTGATGTTATATAGTTGACTTCCTTACTTTTTCATCACAAAATGTCCTTTTACACTATATAAGAGCTCAGTGCTTTGACCACAGTCTCGGTGAAGAAAATCATGAAACAGGAGTGTAGTTACCGCCGTATTAATCTTATCAATGATATGACACTCCTGGTTACAGGGGCCCGAGGCACATGTGCAAAAAATCATAAAATGTTAACCAAAATCTTGGACTTTGCCACAGTCGGGCTCCCTCAACAAAACAAATTTTCATAGAGGGTACATTTAAGGAAAACTGCACGTAACTGTGATTTTGAAACCATGCCATAATGATAAGTTGAGTCTCGTCGCGGTACTCGTGCGAGGTGGTCGCGTATTCATTTCAAACACTAACTACCTGCAGTTAATCTATTGTTCAGCCGCAGGCCGCGGCCGGCGCGCCGAGCGCCGATAAGAAACCGGTTTTGTAATAATGAACAGTGACTCGTTAAACGATTTATATGACGCGGATGAAGCTGATTTAAATAGAGATATAATAAGTGAAATAAAAGAATTTAGTGAGAACATTAGCAGCGAGCGAGCACCAAAAAGAATGAGAGATAATGAAGATAATGAATGGACTACAGTTCAGACGAAGGGCAAGAGAGTAAAAGAAGGTAATAATAATACAGAGATTTATATATCAAGTAAAGAAAAGTTGCCTAAACAATTTGCAATTGCAAAGTTATTTAAAGAGGTGAATATAACGGATATTACCAAAATAAAATACTTAAATCCCTATAAATTACGGGTGGATATTAATAATGAGTTGAGTGTTTCAAAATTAGAAATGTGTAAAGAATTTATAGATAAGGGTTGGCGTATCCAAAGAGCGATGGAAAAGAATGTGTCATACGGCGTTATTAAAGATGTGGATTTAGAACTATCGGATAAAGAAATTTTTGAGAGTATTTCATGTCCGAGTCCTGCTGTATTAGTTTCTATCCTTCGTCTGAACCGTCGCGCCTCAGAGAAGACTGGCTGGTGTCCCAGTGAAGCGGTACGGCTTTGTTTCAAAGGGTCTTTCCTACCTTCGTATGTTTATGTTGCTGATATGAGAATTAGAGTGGAACCGTACATATTTTCAGTATCACAGTGTTCTCGCTGTTGGAAGATGGGTCACAAAATAAAAAATTGTACATCAGTAAACATAATATGCCCTAAATGTGGTCAGAATCACCCAAATTGTGAAACGCTTGAGTTTAAATGTATTAACTGTAATGGTAACCATATGACACTATCTAGAACATGCCCCATATACATAAAAGAAAAAAGACTTCGTGAAATAATGGCTGAGTTTAATTGTACATACAGAAGAGCACTTACAATCTATGTTACACCAAGTTCACTTAGTGAGGAAGATCATTCTAAAGTTGAAACATATTCACACCAAAAACAACTCTTTTCTGAATCGGTACCAACTATTGAAACAAAGTCTTTATCTCGAAACTCACTTAAAGACGAAATCTGTACTGAAAATTCTTCATATGCAGCAGTAACAAAGACAGCACGTTCTAACAAAACGATTAATAAAAAACAAAATTCCAGTAGTAATGTTTTTAATAAAAGTAAATCATCAGTTGAAAATTTTTCATGGACCGAAGCTCCTACCTATCAGGATCAAATTAAGATGGATGATACCCCGGAATCAGCACCACAGAGAGAGAAGGAGGTTAATTTTCAAGAACTTTTCAAAAGACTAAAAGAAATTCTATTTTTAAAAGGAGGCAATATGCAATGGAAATTGAATAATCTTATTAAGTGTTGCGTAGAATGGTTAATTTTAGTCGTAGTGGACAATATTTCAGACTGGCCTATTTTAAAGTATATTCTGGATTATATTAATGGCTAATATCAGCAGTCAGATAAATCTTAATATTATTCAATGGAATGCACAAAGTATGAAACCTAAATTAGTTGAATTAGAAACATTTTTGGTACAACAGAAAATCCACATTGCTGCCATAAGTGAAACTTGGCTCAATTTTGAACACGATGTCAGAATTAGTGGTTATAATATTTACCGTAAGGATAGATTTGATTCCTATGGAGGAGTCGCCATTTTGGTGCACAAATCAATTAAATCACATTTTCATAACATGACACACATAAATCAAAACATAGAACTAGTATGCATTAGAATAGATAATTGTGATAAAATACAGTACATAATCTCTATATATTGTCCACCAAACGTAAGTACATCACTAAATGATTGGGATAGCATATTCACAACGATAAAGTGCGGGACGTTGTTACTAGGAGACTTTAATGGTCATCACTCTAGTTGGTCCTCGAAAAACAAATAATAGGGGGGTTCAAATCTTTGATACCGCTGTAAATAATCATTGTATAATTTTAAATGATGGCCAATGTACTCGTATTAAAGTAGTTAATGGTCAAGTGCAACAATCAGCACCTGACATATCGTTAGCATCCCCAGATATAGCATTAGGACTTAGTTGGAGTGTCATTAGTGAATCTTTAGGCAGTGATCATTGTATTATTAAAATGACATCTCGCTTGGCTGTTAAATCAGAGAGAATAGTAAAGAGATGTTATAAAAACGCAAATTGGTTTGGTTATAAAGACTTATTAGATAGTTTATATCGTAATACAATCCCACCTGAAGATTTACAGAAATGTTATGATACTTTTATAGATCATCTTAATTTTGCAGCGGATATGTACATTCCTTTTAAAGAAATTCATCTTAAACCCGAAAGTAAATTTTCCCCAAAATGTTTTTGGACTCCAGAACTCTCAAAAGTAGTAGCAGAAAGGCGATTAGCACTTTCAAAATTTAGACGTAATCCTATTCCAATTAATTATGAGATATTACAAGATAAAGTACGTATAGCTCAAAAATTAATTCGTGAAGCTAAATATAATAGCTGGCAGAATTTTTGTTCTTCTATACATAATTCCTGTTCACTATCTTACATGTGGAGTAAGATGAGATGGCTTAAAGGATATAAATTACCTAGATATAATTCCGATCCAAATATGGCTAGCCAACTACTTCACAGTTTAACACCTGATTATGTTTCACCTAACGAACCGTTATTTGTATCACACAATCCTCAATTAGAAGAATCCATTTCCTTACAAGAACTCGAAAATACTATCCCATCTAAAGTTACAACTCCAGGTTACGATAATATAACATATGCAATGATCAAGCATTTACCAGTTAACGGAAAGCTATTATTAGTCTGGCTCTATAATAAAATTTTTGAAACTGGGTTTTATACCCAAACAGTGGCGTGAAATAACTATCGTCTCAATTTCAAAACCAGGACGAGATCCAAACACTCTCTTAGGAATGAGACCCATTTCTCTGATGTCTTGTGTTTGTAAAGTTTTCCATGCTATTCTAGTAGGAAGGCTAGAATGGTTTATGGAAAAGAATGATATTCTGTCATATAAAACGACAGGGTTTAGAAAAGGTCGATCGACAACAGATAACTTAACGAGTCTAGTATCTGAAATACAAATCGGCTTTTCTCAGAGGCTTAAAACGGTAGGTTGTTTCATAGACATTGACAATGCCTATAATAATGTAGATTTAACTTACTTAGTAAAAACTATGGACAATATGGGATTAGGTGTTAAAAACTGCCAATATCTTTGGAATTTTCTAAAAGAGCGTAACCTTAAAATTAAAATAGCTAATTCTTATATTTGTCGAAGAACTGGTCAAGGCCTAGCACAAGGAGATCCATTATCTCCATTATTATTTAATATTGCAACAGTTAATATATGTAAAACTTTCAATAATGTAAGCGTATCACAATACGCAGATGATTTTGTCTTGTATTCTGTCGGTATAAATTTATCCATAATATCTGGACACCTTCAATCGGCTTTGGATAACTTATCAAAACTATTACTTAACATAGGCTTAGAAGTGTCGCCTTCAAAAAGTAAAGTTTGTATATTTAGCAGAAGTGTAAATAGAGAACTTATAGAACTTAAAATTAATAACACAGTATTAACGGTAGTAGATAATGTCAAATATTTAGGGCTATGGTTAGATCGATCGTTACGGTGGTCTACGCATATTAATATGTTAGTTGAAAAAGTCTCAAAATTCCTTAACGCCTTTAAAGTTTTGTGTGGTCCTGGATGGGGTTTGCATCCCACCCAGTTAAAACGTTTATATTTGGCCATTATTCGTACTCGAATGGACTATGTCAGTTTTCTTTATGGAAACAGTTGCCAAATACATTTAAAAAAATTAACAAGGCTTCAAAATCAATGTTTGCGCCTAATAGGCGGTTTTATAAGAAGTACACCAATACATGTGATGGAGGCAGAATTGCTTATAGAACCTTTACACATTCGTAGGTATTATCTTGCAGCCAAATATGTACTAAAATTAAAATCATTGAAAGGCAATAATTACATAATTAATAGTTTAAACGATTTATATCGGTTATGTCAAAATTGTTATTGGAGGCGAAAGAGCAAGCCACTTTTAATTGTAACACATGAAAACATTAAAACTACACCTGTATATTGTAGCCAACGGATGGAAATGTTTTCATTGGATACTTGGGTAAGCAGTGTGGATTTAACTGATGTTATTAGGATCAATGTAGCGTGTGTTGATAAAGCAAAAGATAGCTATGATGTTGGTACGTTAAAGAACCTGTGTGAGAAATTTGTGTTTAGGAATTATGGTACATTTTATAAAATTTATACAGATGCTTCAAAACAAAAAGAAAACGTTGGAGTAGCTTGGTTTGATCCTCAATCGGGTAATAATGGTAAATTTAGTATAGAAGCTCACATATCAATTATGTATGCAGAATTAATAGCAATTGTTGAGGCACTGTCTTACATTAACTCTTTAAAAGAAGGACATTATGTTATATTAACAGATTCAAAGAGTGCACTCCAACATTTAGCTCGGTGTACTTCGAGAATTCGAGGAACACCGATAGCTTATGCAATTTTACAACTGCTACAACATTTAAAGTCTATAAATAAAAATGTAACTCTACAGTGGATACCATCTCACATAGGCTTAGTGGAAAACGAACAAGTAGACCAATTAGCAAAAGATTCTTTTATTAATGGCATACCATTGGCATATACACCCTACTATGTTGATCTACTTTACTTGATAAAAAAACAGTGTCGTACAATGTGGAAAGAATACTTTGATAAACGTTCAGTTAGTAAAGGAATCTGGTACAAAACTATACAACCCACCCTATTGCGTTTTGCTTGGTTTGAAGGATTTCAAATTGGTCGACCTGAGTTGGTTACTGCCTTTAGACTTCGATCAGGACATGTACCACTGAATAGTTTCTTACATTTAATAAAACTTAAAGTATCACCATATTGTGATGTTTGCAAAATTGTAGATGATGTTTATCATGTAATGATCGAATGCAAACTAAATCAACAGAATAGGATACTAGTACAGAGTAAAATTAATAATTCACTGTATTGTGTAGGAATATGTAACAGCATCCTTGCTTTTCCGACATCGGAGGAAGCAAGGATGCTTTACAAAATGGTTATGGTAGCAATAAGAAATCGGTAACAATTGTATTAAAATACGTTCTTCACTGGGGTGGCATGGTCAATGTTTGACCAAACTCCATAAATCCAGAGAAAAAAAAAAAAAAAAAAAAAAAAAAAAAAAAAAAAAAAAAAAAATGATAAGTTATTTTCTTAAACCGAACTCGGTAGCTACAATTTTAAATTTTCGAAATCTGTTGCCAAGTATCTACAGAGGTATTTCGGCAGTATCAGTTAGACTTAGTGATCTTAATTTAGTGTGTTTACTATCCTGCACAACATCTACCGTTTTTGTGCAGGAACTGCTTAAGAAAGAACATTTATTATAAAAAATAATATAATATCAGAATTAAAAGAAAAACAAAGTTCTGTAAACAAGTGAAATGACATCAATAAAAGATTTCTAGGTATAGGAGAAGAATTGACAAGTGTAACACAGATTAGGAAAGTATATTATGAAATAATGTATCAGTAAATGTTAATTTTTGTAATTTAAGAACCAGATATTTAAAAAAACTAATAAATCATATTTTAATCTATATTTATAACTTAAAAATTCACAGGTCCCGCAATTGATTTGTTCAATGCCACAGCAATGTTATCCATCAAATCGATGTCCTCCAAGTTTTTGGACGTGACCGAAATCGGTAAAACATATTCACTTACAGTTATTCATTAATAGTTTGTTATAATAAATATACATATTATATATTATTTATTGTTATTCTAAAAGTTTAATATTCTCTCAAATTGCTTACATGAAAAGCAAAGTACTTATTGCATATTATAAACACTGCAACTAAAGATGAAGGAATCTCTAAATCTGTACGATATTCCTTCTTAACCTTTTTGCCTGAGGAGCAGGGATTGCTTTACTCTCCGTCAAGCTGTCTTTCCACTGTCTGACGAATTGGGTGCTGATGACTCCTTCGGCGAATCTATCAGGACGTACATCGAACATTAATAAGATCCTCAATGTTCCCAATGTCCTCAATGTCGTGATAGTAGCTATTAACCACAGGCCCTACACGAGTCTGTCGACCGTAGATCGACAATCGGTTAGCATACCGCGATAGAGATTCTTTGTCGTTTACTCTTTCTCCCTCTTCACTACCTCTTTTGCGAGGATAATTTGATCGCCGAATGAAGTGACAGAGTCCCAACAGAAAAGATGTTATTTTATATTTTGTGATAACTTCATTTATCAATTATTTATAGCTCCATAATTTTTCAAAGTCAAATTACTTGCTTTTTCGCAAAAATTAAGTACAAATATTAAGGACTGAACTGTAACAAAATAAAGTACTTAGTAAATTAGTTATACGTATAATAAGTAATCCATCGTTAATAACTTGTTTTTATTTTAATTCCAGGTAAATTCAATTCGTTAGTGGGTTTGATTGAAAATTTAACACCACTCTTGTATGTACCGATGTTCACAAAAGTTTACACTATGACAATGGATTCATTACCAGGAGCTGTGTACTTAATTGGAGCAACGATGGTGACCCCAGCCGTATTTGTGTTTATGTAAGTATTGTCCTTATACTAGTTAAAGTATTTGGGTGTGTCCACAATGCGATAACTTCAATCGTCCACCGTACCATATGCGCTTCTGTTACGACTTTAATGACGATGGACCGTTGAGGTTATTCATAAAAAAATGCACCGCCAACGAAGACACCGGAAATCCGCAGTCGTTTCGTGACAACGCGCCACGCGACTATGCCAAACAATTTAAAAAATCTAGGTCCGCCGAGAGAATGAAATCTCGAAACTTTTGAAAAACTGTTTTTAATGTTTACATTTTATAATTATTGAAATAATTAAAATAACCTAACATTTAACTTATAACATTTGACTTGTTTGTACATCTATTGTCGCTCTGAGCAATAATTATCATATAGTTTAGACATAATTAAAGCAAACGATAGGCTGCGTAAGTCCGTATTTTATTATGTATCTCCTAGCGCCATCTTATTCTTGATATACTATAGCATGTTGACGGCTATTATTATATCATATAGTGCATTGATAACGCGAATCTATAATTTTTTCCCCTACCGAGAATAGCTCAACGCCGACAAAGAAGTTTTGACTTCAAAAATAAACACATTTTCTGGATTTGTTGTAAACTTAAAGTACATCGAAAACATGAGACATATTTTTTTTACATGCGTAATTTAATGAAACATGTTGAGTAAATTAAAATTCATAATTTATCAAGGTAAAATTAAAAACTGATAATTCACAAATTATCATTATATATGACTCACGCAGTTTTTAAAAAAATAATCAAGACCACTCTATCTCGAATGAAGCAATTACATAATTATGAATACATTTAATTTCTGTTTCCATTTTATTTACAGATGGTTATTATATAAGCATAAGTGTGACATGAAAAAAGAAAAAAGAAATCAAACAATCGAAGTAACGATACCTTTGACATCCTAACTAAGTAATATATTTTTTCTAATATTGTCTTAATAAGAATAATAGCAATAAATTTAGAATTATAAGATATTTTCATTTTTTTTTTTTTTTTTAATTAACCTGTGTGGTAAGCCTTGGGAAAAATTATCGTTTTTAGATACATATAGTTTATAAGGTTCAGCACAATATAGTTACATAACATTTTTATTAGAAAATATCGCATTAAAATCGGTACGCGTCTGCGCGAAGTAAATAATTATTTAGGCTGAACGTGTGAACAGGTAGACGCTAGAGTGTACGATGATATTTCCTGCCCTATTTCTTTTTCTTGCTTATTCTGCTATCTCCTTTCGACTCATTACGTGTAACGGCATAACGTTCAAATAGCGCAGGTTTTAAATTTGAACTGCTGACATTAATGTGCACTAGTGATTCCATAATCCATAATAACTGTAGTTTCGTAATAAAACAACAAGATGTACACGTTTGGAGACGCCTCGAGCCGACGCGGTAGGCCAAAATGGCAAGGGAAGCGTGGTAGATGCGGGATCAAGCAAGTCGTGCACTGACCTGTTCCTCAGCAGCTTGCGTCTTCGACGATGTAGACCCACTCGCAGCCGCCTGAAAGCTCCTTCGAATAACACACAAGGGCCTCGGACACCTCACACACTTCAGCCAACACACGACGTCACCACAGTATGCGGTTATAGTTTTTGTTATAAGCGGTATAGCGAATATTAAAGGTCCATAAACCTTTACGATATATAATATAATGTGCGGTTTTATAAGCGGGTTTCGAATATATCCACCACGGTTACGTGGCGGCGCGGTTAGGAGAACAAGTATGTATAGCGGGATTGCGAAATATAGTATATGTGCAGTATGCGCGGGCGCGGTTGATACAGAAGAAGTGCACGACAGGGTAAGGGGGTGGGGGTTTTAGGAAGCCACACTAGGTGGCGTTACCAATATCAATTAATGCATATTGTTATGTTAACAATTGAGGTTGAAATTGAGACCAAACGTATATGTATAAACGGCCCGTTACAAAATTTACGAAACTCTAAATTATGGTTAAAAATATGCACGAATAATACTCGCTAAATTACACACTTAAGTAGGAAGAAGAGTGAATCGAATTATTTTAAAAATGTTTACCCTGCTAGGTAGGTTCCGATACAATTAAATATTCCTTCCGCCAACTACAGTCCCACAGGCATAGTTTAAGTGAGAACACTGGCCGCATGTGGGTCCCCTCCACCGACGGTGTTTCATTTCAGTTCTTGCATTTGGTATAGTTTAGTTCATAGATCCTGGAAGTCCGAGAAGCAAGCATTAGAAGCTGGCTTCGACGCAATGACAACCCCAACAAATTCTGCGTCCCCTTAACTTCCTACGCTAAGCAACTCGGCATGTATGAGCCAGGATAGAACAAAATAATGATCGCTCACCCCAACGGGATAAAGATACGTTACAGAGTTTTTATATTTTGATTTGTCCACAATTAAAAAAATAGCGGTAAACGTTATGATTTAGTAACGTAACGCGACCGTCTTCTAGTAACGTTGTGCCGCTTCTCCACGAGAGGGTCTGAAAAAATCCCGTGAGCTGTCCAAAATATGCGCAACGTAATGTTTTAGAGTTGCGTACGCAACCTAAAAAACACATTTTTTTAAAGACTAGCTGATCCGCGTAACTTAGTCTGTGTCAAAACGGCCGTCACGAGACTCGCGACAGATGTAGAAAGTACCTATGATAAGATATGAGTGGAATAAATTTAAAAAAAAAACAGAATTTATTTAAGTAATAAATGCGTCAAGTCTAATAGAAAGTCATACGCAGTACACAACCCACACTAAGAAACATCGAAGGAAGATACATTCATGTTTCGAAAATTTATTTTTTTGGTTTTTTTATTGTTAGCTTTACCTAACTATTTTACATTTTGTCACGAAGTTTGAGTTGAATTTAGATTAAATAATTAAGATTAAATAAATACAGTGATTATTAAATACAGTCATTTAGATTAAATACAGTGCTATTTTTAGTTGGATCATGCCTAGTGTGTGTTTCGAATTTCATAATAGACAAAAACATCGAACAAAGTGTTTGTCTTATGTTTTGCATCGCCAAAGGAATTTCGTGTTCGGAGGCACTGAAAATCGTATTTATACCATCGAGCAACCACCTTATTGACTAGATATGTCTCCAGCCGACTTTTTTCTTTTCCTTAAACTCAGATTACCTCTTCGTGGCACCCGTTTTCATTTGGTAGAAGACATAAAGGAGAATTCGCAACGAAAAAGGAACTCAATTCCGGAAAAAGCGTTTAAAAAATGTTGTGACGATTGAATTATTCGTTGGCGTAAATGTATCGTTTCTGAAGGAGCATAGTTTGAAGGCGATAAAATAAATTTGGATGAATAACTAACATTTTTTGTATTATTGATCTTTTCCTTGTACTTTTTTGACAGAGTAGGATAGTGTATGCTCACGCATACGCAAGAAAGTCAAGATCGGTGACGTACAGGCTTATCACGGCATAAGACATAGCCATACCATTGGCCGTCACGGCTTATGAGTCGATTTTACTGCCAATATGTGTTGTTATTTTTTTAATTATCATTGCTAATATTATTTCGGGTCTCCTTTTTAAAAACATCATTGTAAATTCTTCAGTTTATTATTTGGTTTAGATGTACACCCCTATGTATAGTATCTCTTATATTATTAGAAGTGTGCCTTCGAATGTGTTTTTATCTCAGCGCAAATATAACATTCAGTCTGCTTTTAGACTCAAAAGTAACTAAGAGAAGAAAAAAAATGTGCGCTCGGGGGATTCCATTAGAAGCGAAATTATTTTGTATTTTTATGTAACTCAAAGGGTGTTTTCAAATGTAGATATTTATTGAGTACCAGTGTACGACCCAAGGTCGATTTTCGGGTGAAGCCGGAGTCGAAGCCGATTGATAGGCCATCGCCATAACCTTCGGCCGGAGCCGATGCCCGAAGCCGGAGGCGTAATAACCCTAATAAATATGGTCCATGATTGAATTTGAAAAAGTTATGCTGACTATATGAGCCTAATAAGATGATCAAAATTACCTACAACTGGTTAAAAATAATAACAATGAAATAATATTAATTTACTTAAAAGTAATTTAACAATCCCAGTTTTGTCTCAGTGTCACTTTTTTCGACTAGTGTCGCCATCATATATATATTTATACAGCCGTATATAATAATAGAGAGTAAGAAAGAGAAAGAGAAAGAGAGTAAAGGTCAAGTGAAGGAGGCATTACACTTTTTCGTTGTCTGACGATTTCTGACAGTTTGCTCTAAAAAGCAATTTGGAATTCTTGTATACCTACACATAAGGTGTCTAGTGTTTCTAAGCCTCTATCAGGATCAACCATAGTGCCTTACGTGTATATATGTACAAATGACAGCGAATGAATTTGTTGACTCACAATCAAAAGCAGAATATCAATTAAATCAATAGGCTCAACAGAATCGCTCAATGTATCAGTTCTAAATATTTTTAACATAAAATTGACGCTCGTTCTACAGTAAGCGAAGGAAAGTCATGGGTGGCATTTTGCATTTCTTTTCTACTACATTATACCCAAATATACTTTAACTATATACCCTTCCGTGTACGCAGTATTCTTAAAAAAAGGTCAAAAGTTTTAGCTTCACGTATTATTTAAAATATAAATTTGTCGAACATTAAATATGGTACTTATACACAAGGTTTACTCTAGGAAGTCGAAAATACACATAGGTATTATTGATTACACCGATAAATAGTTGATGACATGATGACTGTTGTGGGAATTACATAGAAATCAATAATTATGATTACTTTATCATAATGATTAATAAATGACTATCTGACGCTCTCGACTTTGTTCGCATATTTATTTTAGATATATTTCATATGAATAAATATAGTAGAACTGTTCTTCTGTTTTCATATTTCCACAGGAACTATTTTCAAATCAACTGGATTAGTGACAAGACAGAGGTAGTGAGAGAAATTTTATTTTTGAAAAATCAGAAAGCATTCTCTATTCAAATAAGCTTTATTGTTATTTACAGTTTTCACTAGAGACACAGAGCATTTAGTAGAACCAAATCAACCAACTTTGGAGCTCAATCATGGCATCAAATACCCGAAATCAATCACTACCACAGACTCAAATGAATAAGATAAAATACGAAAAATCAAAACCATTCCCAATGAATAATGTTTTGTAATATAGATTGTACGTGATTTATTATTTAATATGATCCGAATTTCCGTTATAATCAACAAGTTATTTTGAACTATTGACAAATTATTTATATGTAATTATCCGGGCAATGCGCAATATTCATACAAAATGAGCATAAAATTCTTTATGAAGGTAACAATAGTTATTTAACCTTATATCAAATAGTAGTTAAATACAGATGTGGTTTAAATTTTTTAAATATACAAATAAGCTTTGCTACAAATTACCAATATACCGGACAATAAGTGCAGGCAATATTGTCAAATAATTCCGTGTGATGACGGCTAAAAATAGTACCACCCATATCATCCCGTGGATGTCGTAAAAGGCGCTAAGGAATCAGCAGTGGATGAGCTTTGAGAACCACAAACACCTACTGCGATCACCAGCCTACAAGCCAAGCGTGGCGATTATGGCAGTCTCCCCTTATGAACGACATAATAATAGGCACAGTGGGCAGACAAGTTGGACCAATTACCTGGTGAATGGATGTATGGAACCCATCGAATCCAACTCGACTGGGCTGCGTTCGGAAAGCTACGCAAAATCTTCTCGTCCAAAATACGTAGTGTCGCAAGACGAAAGTCTTCGACCATTGTGCGTTGCTAGTGATGGCATATGGCACTGAGTCAGTCGCTAATGATGGGTTTAATAAAGAAGCTCAAAGTTGCTCAAAGGGCAATGGAGAGGGCTATGCTTGGAGTTTCACTGCGTGTTCGAATCAGGAATGAGGAGATCTGCAGAAGAACCAAAGTAAACAATATTGCCCAAAGAATAGCTAAAGTTAAGTGGCAGTGGGCTGAGCACATTGCTCGCAGAAACGATGTCCGATGGGGCCAACGGGTTCTCGAATGGCTACTACGTACCGAAAGACGTGGTGTGGGTAGGCCCCCCACAAGGTGGACCGACGACCTGGTGAAGGTCGTGGGAATTCACTGGATGTGAGTGGCGTAAGACCGGTCGTCGTGGAGATCTTTGGGGGAGACCTATCTCCAGTAATGGACAGCTATCGGTTGAATGGATGGATGAATTATAGACTGGATAATTATGTGAACGATAGTGACGTCAGCAAAAGACACCCTTCTCTGTGCATCTACTAATAAAAATTGTAATTGAGTTGTATTCCATAAAAAAAAACATATGAACAATAAAATTCAACACAGTTTCTTGCCGGCTCTTCTTGAGAAGTGGGTATTTTGACATTTATGAGCACCTTATTAGTGGGCTAAATAAATAAAGCATTTTCGAATTAAAATTAAATATATTTTCTATCAGAGTTTATCTACGTTTTTTTACACGGTATAGGCTCAGTGCTTTGACCACAATCTCACCTGATGTTAATTGACGATGTGGTCCAGGATGGTAAACACACTAAGCCTAGACACTGGTTCTCAAGTGATGGTGCCGGAACACACCTATTGGTATTTGGCGACAGATTTTCAAAGTAGAGGATGGTAGATACTCAGGCGGGCATTGTTAGAAAATCCTCGACCACCATGCTATGGTTTTTCTTCACGATATTTTTCTTCACCGTAAGCTTTAGACTTTATACTATATACTACTATTGTGGAATTTTTATACTGTTTAATGTATGACGCAAACTTTTTATTTGGATCTATTATATTACGTTATTCGTATACCTAAACCTAAGTTTATTGATAATATTACTTTGCTTTCTTACTTGGTTAATTTTACTTTGCTAACTCCGCTTCAATTGATTTCAGCTGTCACGTCTTTTGGAACCTGATTTGTTTATACTTACAGTTAGCAAAGTAACGCCAACCATATTATTCTATAATGGATTTCCACAAAGTATCTCCATCATCAGTCGTAGTATCTATCTCTGTCTTTTTCTGTATAAATTTCAACTTCCGCTATGAATTCGTTGTCGAATAAATGTTTCTTACGGTCTTTCTTCTTTAAACGGTTCTTTTAATAAATGAATGAGTCTTTGTTTGATGAATAATCATTTAATTTGTTTTTATATTTATTATCGAATTTCATATAAACTGATAATATATACGTACATATTATTATAATAACAAATCCATGATAGATATATGACTCATAAGTAAAACAAATTATATTATGAAGATAAACATAAAATTATTGAATCATTAATACATACCGAACATGTGATAGCGATTGATTGATTGATTATACTAATGCAAAGATTACTTACTGACCTCCGGCTCGCTTCGACTATCTAACTAAAAATGATAATATGTTACCAAGTATTTGTTAAATTTGATACTTTTTCTGGCCTTAGAGTTTTACCGTCTTTAGCCTCATCGTCAATTAACAGTTCAACAAGACATCGAGGAAGTATTATTTCGATTGACCTCATTCGTTTAATCCATTTAACTGAAAGATATCCACTGCTGAACATAAGTCTGCTCCAAAGTCTTCCTTTTTAATCAAATTTTATTGCAAAAATTGACATTTAATCGGCATGGCACTCTATTACACACGCCAAACGTGTGTATAATCAAATCTCTATTGTAATGAATAGTTTAAGCTTCTCTCCAATTTATTTCAGCTGGTAAGATTTTACTTTCAACTATTAAAATAATTCGCCTCATTGATTTTGTCTGTAGCTTATGAATGAATTTAGAATCCATAATCTAAAAAGTAATTATTATGTAATGATGATAATGTTACTAGTCGATTTTAGTCACAACGATTGCTTCAAACACAATATATCATAAAATACTAATTGTCTTTGCTAGAAATAAACATATCTAATCCGGCTATTGAATCAAGAGTTCACAACTTTAATTCACGCGTTAGACGAACTTATGTGCGATTTAGTAAAATTTCTGTTCATAATATATTTGAATGTATGTATATGTGACATGTGAATACATTACTCTAAATTTGATGTCAAATGGACGAAATTGAGAAATTTGCATGAACATATGTTTATTAATGGAATCAACACCGAAGCAAACGAATTCATAAATAATGTATGTAAGTCCTAATAAAGATATATCTTTGTGCGTATATGGCAAGTCGAAAATGATATTGATACATACTGATTGGTGGTCAAATTATCAAATGTTTCATAACAAGACATTTTTATCTGAAGATGTTAGCTTATCAAATGATAAAAAATCATCCAGAACGAATAAATTCTGACAATTTTTAGCTGGGGCCGTTATTCACTAGTGACAAGCACACATATAATATCAACAGTGACAAATTTATATTCAAAAAAAAAACAAATAAATATGGCTTTAGCCAAAGAAGACGGTTTTACAGAAACAGCACCTTCAGACATAGATCAAAATAATCCTGAAACAAAAGACCCAACATTCTGTGAACGTTTAAATAAGTTTAGAAAACTTATAACAGTAGAACCAGTTGCGTTATTGGCTTTATTTTCAAGCCAGCTATCATTGATAACTTCGGAGACACTCGCTCTGCAAAAAGCATGTCGAGTAAATCTGAATTTAGGAGACGAAATATGCGACTCACTCCTTATGCAAAACCAGTCGAATAATTTTACCGAATACGAGAGATTGGTGCAGGAGTACTATGCTTCACAAATTTTATGGAGAACTGTCTTACAGACACTTTTACCGTGCTGTCTGTTGATATTTATCGGTGGATGGAGCGACAAAACCGGTCGAAGAAAAATAGTTTTATTAATACCTATACTTGGAGGTGCTTTAAACGTACTTAGTAATATTATTAACGTGATATTTTTCTATCAACTTTCCCTACAAGTACTGGTGCTCGTCAATGCTATCCTCATTTATAGCACTGGTGGTTTCGTTATTACCATGCTAGGTTTATTCAACTACATATGTTCTATAACTACTGCTGAAAATAGAACTCATCGCCTCGGTATTTTAAGTCTATTCACTTTCGTTAGTATACCGTTGGGTATGAGTCTATCTGGAATTATATTCCGACAGTATGGCTATTATGCTGTATATGGGACTACATTGATAATAGATATTATAAACTTGTATTATATCACGTGCAGATTGTCAGACCCGCCTAGATCTCAGGAACAAATGCAGGTGAGTCTTATTTATACCACTTATAAAAACTGTATTTCA
Organism: Samia ricini; assembly: GCA_014132275.2. Lineage (NCBI taxonomy): Eukaryota > Metazoa > Arthropoda > Insecta > Lepidoptera > Saturniidae > Samia > Samia ricini. The sequence goes on from AP028170.1 coordinate 3,609,083, forward strand.
AATATTTAGAACTATAGAGTGGTGCATTTTTAAATCAAATGGAGTTCAACTAGCAAAATATTGAGTAACGGTTGGCTACAATTACACATAATGTTAAATGACGATGTGAGAAAATCTAAACTAGAAATATAATGGTCTATCAAGTATAATTGCCGGTACCTATAGCTGAAATTGATCTGAAACAAAGTGTTCTTGATATAGTAACATACCCCGCTACCGCTGTTCCTGAAATAGTGTAAAAATAGTGTCTTTATTGTTTTTTTTAAATGAAAGTAGTTATTTACTTGCATTTATATTAAAACAAATTAATAATAAAGAACTCCTATCTTCAATGTATCTTTAAGACTGTTATTTGTTGTATAAGCAACTTTTGTATTAAACAACTGGGATTTAGTTAACTATTTATAATTTATGTAAGATTTCTTCTTAACCACTTAGAAACAAAACACTTTTTCCAAATATTTTAGTTCCGTGTTGTAAACATAATCATAAAGGATATTCCTACTAATCACGTAATTAATTAATTGGTTCTTCTCGTCCAAAGTAGTGGAATGACTTTCTTAACACAAATTATGTCATCTCAGACTCACAGGTTAGGTAATAAAATAGCCTTGAAAGATTAAAAAATCCCCTAATCATGAATGGAGAACCGGTTTACAAGTTTTTTCTCTGCAGGTAAATACAGTTAACAAAGATGTTCTAATAGTTGTATCTGCAGTTAAAGCCAGTCCACCAGTCCTTACCTAGCCTATATATTGTAAACTGCCGTCAGCAAAAATGACGATACATTTCTTTGCAGCACCATTTTCTCATCGGTTCTTAATTCTAAGCACTTTAGAATATGACAATAGAATCTTCTTCATCTCGTTCTTCTTAACAATCAATTGAACAGTATAACAACTATTACTACTCCACAGATAGACCCAGTTGTAACTGCTATGCTTTCCAATTTTGCATATACAGCAAAGCGGAAATTTTTGCGTTATATTTTATGTTTGTGTTTTGAGAGTTTTTAGTCAAAATCTCAGATATTTCCGTTGTTTCTCGATGATGGTCTTTTTTACTGTATTATCTTATTAAAAGACCTGAGGCTAAGAATGAAGTATAAAAATATATACAAAAGTAGTATAGGAACAAAAATTCACAAGATCTGTAATGATATACTTTTTTATACTATGTTCTTGGAATTCGCTCGATCGGTTTATTTTTTTTTTCAAGTTTTTGGTCAGTTTGTGCGTGTGTGTGTCTGTTTTCATCCATGAGTTTAGATGTGACGTTTGGGGTTTGGCCTTATAATAGATGTTTGGCATATTTCAAGAAATGTATTAGATTTATAAAATCATGACAATATCTTGTTATGTCTTTACTAGAGCTGACGTAAGGAACAAAAGATTCTTTTCACTAATATGCATACATTAATTTTTACGGCCGGTAAAAATGTACTAGCTAAACGAGCCACCGTTTTGATGGAGCTTAAATAATAAATTCTTTCTTTCTTTCTTTTTAATAATCCTTATTTTTACTGCTTTTTTTTCTAAACACATTATTAACAACCAGTATATTTAATTTCATGTAATTCTTCCACCCAACTTACACGTTATTCTTTTTTGTTTTGGGGTAAATAAGTTTTTGTATTTTTAGCTTCTTATTAATTAAGAAGCATTAATACACGATTGAAGGTATATTTTATACACATTATGCTGGTAGATTTTATTATCTTAAACAAAATTGATTTTACAATAATTTTTACTCACAGTAGTAACGTGAAATTTGAAAAATTGTCACGAATAAAAGATTTTTTTTTTTTATCTGAACTAACAATATCTTGGTATATTTTTAGTACGATGGTCAAGGCTTCATTCGGTTCTTAAAATCGTTCTTTGACCTAACAACAATAAAAGATACAGTCAAAGTGGTCTGCAAGAAGACACCTAACAACAGGAGGCTCCGTTTATGTGTCCTATTAGTTACAGCTGTTATTTTATACGGGCCTATATATGGTAAATATAAATTGTTATTTAAGTTTATTTTAATTCTTAAAATAACTCTTATAATCCTGTTTAAAAAAAATAGTGTGGTCGGATTCAGTGTCGATGAAAGTAGGTTCCGACCTACCTTACCAACTCCATAATGAACCTGAGCTTTCGGCGAAGGAAAATATTGGGAAAAAACCATAGTATGGTGTTAGGGGATTTTCTAATAAAACCCACTTGGGTAGCTACCACCACCAAGTTTGAAAACCTGTCCCTGAGCACCAATAAATGTGTTCCAGCAGCATCACTCGAGAGTTAGTACCTATCCGTTTTTGTATGTTTAACATCTTGAACCGCATAGTGACTAAACATCAAGTGAGATGCCGGACAAAGTGCTGATTATTCTATTAAAAACACTTGCCAATAATTTTATTCATCGAGATTATAATAGAAATGTGTTTTCAGGTGAAGCATCTGTTTTATACATGGCTACTAGATACCGTTTTAATTGGGATGAAGTCAGATACAGTTTATTCCAGACATACAACTACGTCGCAACAGCTATCGGTGAGTTTCAAATTAAATAATCCATACTAATAATAAAACTGATGTTTTTTTATATAATTTTTTTTTACATTTTGCGACAGATATGTTTTTTTTTTTTTCGTTACATCTCATAAATCTGACGTTGACTTTTTTTGCCTATCTGTGTTTACGTAACGTCCGGATTTCATTGAAAAATAGTTAGACCGATTTTGGTAAAGGTTTGTGTGCAGAAAGTTTATATCCCCCAAAGATGACTGGTAGAGAATGCCTCAGACATTAAGTCCGCCTTTTTACACAAACTGTAAATAAAGCATAAATAAATAACAACAAACTAATGATACGCTTAAATTAGTTAAGAAAAACATATTCTCGCTTTTAACTCAAGAAACGTCGATTTTGATCAAATTTCTTGTGCTATAAATTGTATCAATATCATTAAAAAAAAATTAAATCCATGTGTCGTTCGGTAACTGATACACTGTGAACAATAAAGCAAAATCAATACATCCCACATTTTATTTAACTAAAATACGTAGACGAAGTCGCTGGCGCCCGTTAATATTTTAATAAAACTGGCCAGTAAATATCCTAAATGTAAACCTTTTTCCAAGGAAAGACGCGGTCGACCTTCAAAATCGGATGTGTAAAAAATTTAAATATGTGAAATTTAAAAATTATTGTTTAATTTGAAACAAATATTTACAGGAACGACATTCTGTATTGTTGTCTTAAGTCAATATTTGAAACTACACGACTCCATATTGGGGATAGCATCTGGAATTAGTAGAGTTGCCTCCGGCCTAATTTACTGCTTCGCTCCGAATGAAGGAATATTTTTAATTGGTTAGTATGTATTTTTTGTATAATACCAAAATTAATCAGATAATTTCCATATTAAATTAAATTGTATATAGTGTCATTGAATATCCCTTGGTTCTTTGTGGCGATTTCATACATTTTAAGTATGACAATGCCATCTGAAGCTGGATGAGATAAATATTAAATATAGTGTTTGGTACAACATTTAACTGTTATTTGAAATACTATAATATTTAGAAATTACATATCTACATATTGAGGTCTGATTTTACAATTATTATATTCTACTAAATCTATATTATTATTTTTAAATTATTCAAGTTGTTTTGAAGCATCTCTGCATTTTTTTTAAGGTTGACCACATCTCTAATACTATGAGAGACGATGTAAGCACATAAAGTCTAAAAAGGACACTAACTGCAAAATATAGTACCACAACAAACTTAGAAACAAGAGTAAAAAAACGCCCAATCACTATGCCTTAATTTCGTCATGATATTTTCCTTCGCAGAAAAAAAAAAACACGATAGGATTTTAACGTGTATGATTAGCCACGCCGTCCGAATATGATTTCTCTGAACCATCATATCTTTTAATGTAATTTTTATAATTACTCTAAAATATTCAAAATAAGTTAAGTAACTTTGTTTTAAAATATAAAACATTTAACTCTTTTTAAATCCTCATGCAGGTCCTGCAATCGACATGTTCAACGCTGCAGGGCTATTGGCCTTAAAATCATCGGCGTCCAAATTTTTAGACCAGGTCGAAATAGGTAAGAGAAATATATACAGCGATGATGTTAAATTTAATTTTTTACAAAAATATTTATTACTACTAAATGAATTTATTTCATTTTAGGAAAGTTTAATTCGCTTGTGAGTTTAATTGAAACTCTAACTCCGTTGGTATATATAACGATGTTCGTCAGATTGTACACATCGACAATGGACTCGTTTCCCGGTGCCGTGTTTCTCTTGGGTGCAATAATGGTATTCCCATCCATACTTGTCTTCATGTAAGTACAATTTGTTTAATATATTCCACTATCCCTAAAACATTAAAAGTTATTTCGAATAATGTGTTCTTCAAAAACATTCGGATCATTAAATAGTTTTAAATCAAAATTTGGTACACAGATGCATTTAGTCAAGAAAATAAAACAAATGATGACATTTATAATTCTAAACGGGTCCGGCAAGTCAGAGTAACCGTTCATTAAAAGTCTAGTCTTAATTTAAAAGTCTAAAAGACATCCGCTTCAGAATGATAGTGCCCATGGAGTAACAAAATAGTATTATCAAGTAAAAAAATTGCAGAAATTAATTAACAGTTTGTCCACATAATAGTTTAAGATCATTTTTGAGTCGCTCAAGTACCTAAGTAATAAGTGTGATCTCGCTCAGTCATCTGGACGATTTCATCTAATAGAAATGACTTGCGTAATAACATCCATCTATCCATTCAACCAAAAGAGGCCTCTGTTGGACGTAGGTCTTTCCCAATGAGAAGGGCATTGCCATAATCGCCACGCTTGGCAGGCGGGTTGGCGATCGCAGTAGGTGTTTGAGGTACTCAGATAATATTGCTGCCCATTCTCTGATTCTTATGCCTTAATCGCTTTTTACGACACCTACGGGAAAATATGGGGCACGGAAAAAAAAAAAAAAAAAAATATAATTCTCAGCCGGCGCAAAACGGCTATTTATATTAATTAGCTGGCTATATTTATATTATGACTGTTTATTATAACATCGCTCTTCATTATAACATTACTCATTTTAAAAATACTCATTTCTTTCTGAGACATTTGCCTATATAACTACTCACAAAAATACCTGGAATATAAATAAATATAATCACTAACAAAAATATTTTATTCAATTTAGGCTCTGACAAGGCGTTCATGAACGTCAAAAACTGTCCACCGCTTCGGAAAACAACCCAGTCGAGAATAGTCGGTAAAAAGCTCGATGTGGTTGATCTTCTTTTTGTATATACGTGTACATAAAATCTATACAAATTACAGCTATAAGAGTCATTAGCAAAGCACAAAGAAGGGTGTCATTTCCAGATATCACGTAACGATCCGTCTTTGTAGTAAATAAATAACCTTTTGAAATTAAAAATTGCATGATTATTATTAGGTAAATCGTTTTATTTACAGTTGGTTATTGTGCAAGCATAAACAAGATCTGAGAAATGAAAAATCGAATTCAACAGTTGAAGCGACAACGAACGGGGCGTAATCATAGAGTTGTTACAACTTGTCTTAATTTAAAACTATTCATATTTTTCATATGTCTATAGAATGAATATTTAAAAATATTGCATTAAGATATAAGAGTATACAAGGATCGGGGCTTATTGCCGACCAGTGAGCCGCTTTCATAGATTCAATTAAACACAATTGTCTATCATATTACCTGCTGCCTTTTATTACCAACCAACCCAAACACTATCATCACCTATCGAAGAACAGAAAAAAACTACAACAAATTTATCAAAATTTTGTATTGTCACCGGTCCGTGATAAGTATGCGAATTTTATATTTCATCTGACGTTTTAAAGCCAATGAAAATTCGAGTTAGAAAATTCCGTTACATACACAGATACAGAATACAGATATACAGGTGAAGCCAATATTAGGTTCTTACATATGAAATTGGTTTTTTGTCCAAAACTGACCATACTATGATTGATTTTTTACCTTGCTAACTCCGCTTCAAATGATTTTCAGCTATCATGTCTCTTGGAAACTATTTTGTTTATACTAAAATACAATAATTTCTTATAATTAATAAATAGTATAATATACAAGGAAATATACAATTCAATTTATCTTATTTAAATATAAAATAAATACGTAACAAAATAATTAATAAACATAAAATAAATCTTACAAAACAAATAACAGTTAATAAATTAAATTAAATTAAATAAATGAGCATCGTTGTTGTCGTGTGATAGTCGTAATCGATGCTGACTGAATTAAAGTCAAAGTAGCCTAACTGTCCTTTTTGTTCTCAAATCTCTAGTGTTTGGTTAGAATTTCCAATTTAGGCTTGTTGGTATATTTAGGTTTTGAAGAATGCACAGGAAGAAAAAGACTCAATTAGTTTTTACCATCTTATTTTATTGTTATATCTATTTACGTTACTAGAAAACAGTATTTTCTATAATACATACAAGATTGTCATAGAGTATTAGGTATTATTATAAATTAAATACTTCAACAAGGCTTGTGTATTTTTCTTTCGAATTTAGTGATTCATTTGTTTTCGCACCATTTTATTTTTCTTGGACACCGTTCTGTAGACAAAACTGAAATTATCGCGTCCTTGTGGAATACGAGTTTCACCGTGGCACTAGCACCGCAGAAACATATCGAAGGATTTATAATGTAAATGGGGAAGCTTCTGTAAAAGAAAACACGGTACCTTTTTGGTTGCAACATTGTTTACGTTTTGACCTACGGAACAAATTCCGTGGACGGCGAAGACCCTAGTTGAAGAATTAAAGGTGATCGTTAAAGCGAATCGCAAATCACATCAGAGTTAGCGGCAGGCTTTGGTGTGAGTGTTAAAATAATTGTAAGTCGCTTCAGACAAATTGGAAAAATGAGTACTCGAGAAACAGGTACCTACTGCATGAATTGACTGAAGCACACCAACAAATATGCATTTAGTGCTGTGTTACATTACTCGCCCTTAACAATAACGAGGGAATTTTAAATCATATCGATGAAACTTGAGATCAAAAATGGCAATTGAAACGCACATCATAGTGTTTGAACAAGCCAAATCCCTTCCCAAGTGAAAGTTGACTCAAAAAAAGTCCTGGTGAGTATTTAATGGGCCAGTATTGGCTTGATGTACTACAGCTTCCTGAGATCTGGCCAAACATTTACGGCAGATCTCTATTGTCGATAATTGCAAACCGTGATGCAAAAGATAAACATTAAACAACCGAGACTGGTCAATCTCTCCAGCCAGCTGGTGCTGCTTCAGGTCAATGCTAGATTTCATACTTCACGACAGACCGTCACTAAATCACTAACATAAATAATAAATATTTCTAATAAATTATAATTTATCAATTAACCACAGCACTTGCCCGTAAATCTTTGCATTGAATCGAATTTTATTCAATTTTTAAAAGCTTTATTTTTTTTTACGCGGAACCCTAATATTATTTTCGAAAATTAAAAGTAGGTACCATAAGTTACTCGGAGTAACTTCAGCTATCTACCAAAAAAAGTCCCATGAATATCGGCCCAGCCGTTCAGGAGATTACCCAATTCAAACAGACAGACAAGCAAAAAGTTAAAAAATTATGTTTTTGGTATGGGTATCATGTAACATTCATATTTATTCGGTAAAAAAATGTTTTGATTTTACATCAGACACTTTAATTTTATTTATTAGTATTGATAAAATCTCAAAAGGAATCCGTCTGTTTGTAATGGGTAATCTCCGGAACGAATGGACCGATTATGACGAGACTCTTTTTGATAGACAGCTGAAGTTACTCCGGGTAACATAGGGTACTTTTAATTTTCGAAAATAATTAGGGTTCTGTGTAAAAAAATAAAACTCATAAAAAATTGAATACAACCCGATTCAATGCACATATTAACGGGCAAGTACTTGAATTGATTAGAAATATTCTTACTTTATCTTAGTACAAAAAAAATGGGAAAATACAAAGGGGTCCATATAAATATATTAAAACGCAGTGAAGAATATACGAAACGCGGGCGTAGCCGCGGGCACACAGTTAGTTGTAAAATAAATGTATCAGGTTTATCAAATAGATTACCATAGCCAAATATGATTGATTTATGCCATAACCTATATAGAAACCTTACCCTACGATAGAGGTTAAATATTTCCCTTATTTTTAAAAACCCGACACTTTTATATTCTCCTAAATGCAAATATAAACCTAAAAAACAAATGAATGTAGAAAAATGAGAGTATTTTGTTTTTTTATTAGTAAGAAAAATGAACATAAGAAAATTACGAGTCGAATGGTAGTAGTCAATATGTTCAGTAGTTTTGAGGTGATGGTGCGACAAAGGACCCCATTTTCCTTTTACATATATATAGATATATATATATAGATAAGGTAAGGATAAACCTAACTCATGCCGATATGATTCATAATGGAAACTAAACTGATAGCACAATGGATAATGTTATCGTTTCATACATAATGCATACTCGAGGTTTCTGTTTCAAGAAAGATATTTAATTTTTGACATTTAATTTTTCAGAAATCGAACATCCATCAAAGTATTATCCATGAGTTTTGACAGTTCTAGATAAACGATTATAAACGAAACACGGAATACACGAGAATACAGGAAATTATATAATAGTTACATTTTAGTTAAAATACTAGCGAGCGCCGTGTGAATATAATTTAACATGTTTATGAATATTATATCGCGTACCTATCGATTAATTCAGCGGGTGCAAAATGCTTGTGCCAGATTCTGTTTTCAGATACCCAGTCGTTGTCTAGTCACGTCGTTTTTAAATGAAGGCAATATATTTGAAAAATGGCTGTGCGAAGAGAATCACACTTGGCCACCTTGCTCTTTGGTGTGATTAAAACCAAGTGTCCTGGGTATCTCTATGAAAAGTTAATATGGAGATCAAGATCTTCTTATGCATTCCACCCGCTCTATATCTATTCCACTATTTATACTTAGACATAGGACTAGAGCTTTCAGGGGATCTTTCAAATATGCCGCCACTCATTGCTGGATATTCCATCGCCATTACGTGCTGAGGAATGTAAATTTAGTTCTAAATATCAACATAAGCAGTATTTATTAAATATTAAAAAAAAAACAATATGAACTCGTACCATCGTGCTACAGACCAGATACTACATTGAAATTAAACTTTACAGGCACTTGATTTACCCAATCACGTGTTGACGGTTAACATTTTCGAATACACGATAATATTATATATTCTCCCTAAAGTCGCTACATCTGATCGTAATACATAATTATTATTTTTTTAATTCTTGCTTATCTATTTGTCGATAGAACGTCTGTGCGTGTCAAATCCCCCTATTGAAAACCAGCGTTGCAGTATCTACCGCAAGGTAATGCTGCAACAAGTAGCTGAATAGGGGGCCGTTGTTGGAATTATTCGTAACTATTTGAAATGTGTGTTTTTGTATTTGTTATCTATATATTTATTATCCAGCAATAACTGTTTTTTCTTTCTTTCTTCTTTATTTCTTACCATCAATTTCGTACACCAAACTCAATCCGTTTTTTAATTTTATTATCTTATAAATCCTAAAAATGTGGTTGAAGATTTGCAAAACATATCAATCGCTAATTTTATACATTACATTGCATTACATTACATTACATTACATTACATTACATTACATCACATTACATTACATTACATTACATTACATTACATTACATTACATTACATTACATTACATTACATTACATTACATTACATTACATTACATTACATTACATTACATTACATTACATTACATTACATTACATTACATTACATTACATTACATTACATTACATTACATTACATTACATTACATTACATTACATTACATTACATTACATTACATTACATTACATTACATTTTACATTAAATTTTAATTGATACATAAAAAATTATATTGAAATCGGTTAATCCGTTTTTGAGTTAAAGACGAACAAAATTTTGTCTTACAATAAGTAAGTAAGTAAGTCTTTTTAGCCTAATAATTGCTTCTTGATATATATATATATATATTATATCCTAAGGAAAGTAAAGTAATGTCTGTACATTTAGTTTTTTTTTTTAGAAAATTTTATTTCAGATGTTTATATTAATCGTTATTAATCTCAAATCTGACATTATAATTTTTCTTTATGTCGGTATTTAACTCAAAATGGTATGGTCAATTTCTATGACACTTTATATATGGGAAGTATATACTTCCCCGCTTACTTACTTTTTGTCAAATCTATAAAAATCTAAAAAATCTTTGTAGCATATTAATTGGTCCTTGATATATAACAAGTATTTTATTAATTACATTTTACACATTAAACTTAAATGTTGCAATATTACCACTTAACTAATTGAGAATTTTTTAAATATATTTACAACACCAATTGCTGCCGTAAAGTTTCCAAAGATATAAAGCGAAATGATTGGCTGGGATCTGTTCGACTATAATTTAGTTGCATTAGCGCCTTGAATGATACACTCATAACTTATCTATAGTTAAAATATATAAATATTTTATTCTACTTTCTGTCAACCGATTTTCATTTTTCTTTTGACTAGTAGCTATTGATAAGATCTATCATTAAAACATTTTGGATAAACTTATTTTCCTCAAAGTTTTTCGTAATGACCATTATCAAATTTCGTCCGCTGGTAGAATAAGCAATTCGTGTATGGTAATATTAATCACATAATTACTTTCTTGGTAATGTCTCTATCGTTTACAATTAATTTTTTACTTAGATAATGCTGTATACACGTTACAATCTTATCTGGACAGGTGTTTTTATTTTTATGTAATCTGGCTTTTATAAATACTCGACATTTATTTGAATTCTTGATACGCATATTCTACTGCGCTGTGTAGATAAAGTTAATACAGCTACATAAATTGGCATTGTTATTTGTTAATTTATATAAAACAAGCGCTGTCAAAAATTTTAATTTTTATTCACACGAGAAAACTAGACAATAAAATAAGTATAAAACACTGGTACATAGATTTTAGATACTGTTATGCCATACTAACTTTAAATATATATTGTTGACTATCCCAATTTCGCAAGCAGTTTAAGACCTTTTTTTTTTTTTTGACGGGGGGAAATGCATTTACGCACTACCCTTATCTATTGTATTTAGAGGATCAAAATCCCCCAATACAATAGATAAGGGGGCACGGAGAGTGACGAGCTCCGTGCCAGTGTGGGACTCACCCGAGCGAGAGTCGCCCGGAAATACCCACTAAAACCCCCCGGGGCCGTCCGCTGCATTTGGGGTGGGGGCGACACGGGGTGGCTTTCGCAAGCACCTCGTCGAAAGCAGTTTAAGACCTAACAGTCTAAGGAGAGACTTTGCCTTCTTATGTGTGTTCTACCGTTTGTATAAAGGGTTGTGTTTGATGAATTGTTCAAGATAATGCCGATACCTAATTTCCAAAATCGTACCGCTCGCCATAGGCAGGGTGTTTACCCTCATATCTTAGAGCCAAAATGTTCCCGGACAGTGCGGTTCCAGAGGAACTTTCTCCCGAAAACTATCGGGATGTGAAATGAGCTCCCAGAGGCCGTATTTCCTGCAGAATACAGTATCGAGTTCTTCAAAAGGGGCGTGAGAAAGTTTAAAGAATTGGCAACGCGTTGCAGGCTTCCATAGGCTACGATGACCGCTTACCATCAGGCGGATCGTATGACCATTTGCCACTATAGTGGTATAATAAAAAAGTACTTATAAAAAGAACATGTTTTTTAAGGTGTGAAAATCTTACATAAGATACCCACTCTCGCCGCACATTGAAAGATATGAACATCAAATTCTTAATGACTAAAATTTCACGGTTTTCACCTATTTAGCCATGCATTACCTCTTCTCCCCGACGGGCCTTTCTAACTGAAGATCCAATGGGGGGATGGATCGAACAATAACGCACCTCAACTCGCCTGTGCATTTATTGCAAGAGTCATCCTGCATGATTCCTAAGCTTCTGTCTGATTCGTCTACTGCGCAAATAAATATAATAAGTTAAAATATGTGTTTAACTGCTCTAACCAGCGTTGCCCGGGTTACATTGATGTTTAAAAAAAAACATATATAATTCCAGTACTTTTTTAATTTATAGGCTTAACGCCCATTAGGAGCCATCTATTTAAAATTAAAATCGCAATTCAAATAGGTACCAAAAAAAATTTTGCCTAGGTATATGCAAATACTAGAAAGAAACAATAAAACTAATCCGATCAGAATCAGTCCAGTGGATCTTAAGATTTTCCCTGACATAAAAAAAAAACAAATAGGTCTTTATATTGCAGTCTTTATAATCATGCAAAGATTAAATTATATGTTTCTTAATTTTACACTTAAATCATTGTTTTATTTTACGACCTCATGTATTTTTACTAGCGCTAACTAAGTACGTGCACATTAATATAATGACTAGCCAGTACACTGCGAGGTATTTGATGGTACTAAGTCCAAAATAAATAAATATGATTCACTTTACGCTTTCCTATTATTATCGGTTAGATAACCAATAAATTTGTAGTTATCACAGTTTGACACGTGACGAGAATTCAAAGTTTATGGTTTTATATCATAGAGTAATAACCAGTGGTAGAAAAGTTGAAAGGTTCCCTTTTGTCCGTAGTATACACATGTTATGAGATGAGAGGAACCGCTGGTGGGTAAAATAGTAATGAATATGAGTGTGAAAAAGCAGAGGAAGGTCAAAGAAAGTGTGGATGGAGTGTGTAAGAAATGATATATATTTTTTACACGGAATAGGCTCAGTGAACAATCTCACCTGATGTTAAGTGATAATGTGGTTCAAGATGGTAAACACACTAAGCCTAGAGGTACTGGTTCTCAAGTGATGCTTGCCGGAATACACCTATTGGTATTTGGCGAGAGGTTTGCAAACTTGAGGGTGGTAACTACCAAGGCGGGCATCATCAGAAAATGCTCTAGCACCATGCAATGTTTTCCTTCACCGAAAACTCAGGCCGACCTCAGAGTCGGATAGGCGGGGATCGAACCCGTGTCGATTGACGGGGAATCCGGCAACACTACCTGCTGCGCCATTATCGCTTCAAAAAAGAAATGAAAGAAAAAGGAGTAAATGAAGAGATGACGGCTGATAGGATTGTAAGGAAGAAGAAAACACACTGCGCCGACCCCAAGTGAATTGGGAATAAAGCATGCAAATGATGATGATCATAGAGTAATAACGCTAAGAGTGAAGTTTAATACAAAAAAAATCGGATAACATTGAAGCTAAAAAATATATATCTTCGTGTAAGCGGAATTTGTAATCACGCTACGTGGCTTTTTAAATCCAATTTCAAATAGTTTCACTCCGCCTACGACTATTGCCGTTCTGAGTGTTTTTTTAATTCTGTTTTAAGCTTGATATTTACATCTAGCTATGTTCCCGCAACACCCCCCGTGTTTCGTTTACTCTTTTCTTCGTAATAAAGTTTTTTTAATAATCATTGGAAAATAAGGTGCTGCCTTCCATTGAATCGTTTTTTGTTCACAATTTAATGAGTTTTTTTTTTTATTACACGGAACCCTTTTTTTTGACGAGGGGAATGCATTTACGCACTACCCTTACCAATTGCATTAGGATGATCAAGTCTCCCCAATGCAAAAGGTAAGGAGGTGTGGAGGGACGTCTCCACACCAGTGTGGGATTCACCCGACGAGAAGCGTCCGAAATACCCACTAAATCCCCCGGAGCCGCCCGCCGCATTTGGGATGGGGGCGATACGGGATTGCGGTCGCATGCACCGCGTCGCCCCCTGCGGCAGGCCCAATAGGCCTCGTCCACTCATTAGCCCATTGGGGATGGGGGGAGAATGTCGCTGCCTAACCCACAGGCTCTCTCACCTACCTCTTCGCCCGCTTCTCAACTGAGAAGATTCATCTAGGGGCGGGGGGAGGAAGTGGCTTTGACACACTACTCCCCCCCCCCAACTCCAATACCTCCGGCAGCTGTGGCAGGGACCCCCACCCTCAACTCATCTTATTACATAATAAGACATAGCGAGGAGGGTGCAGACCACAGCTGCCTAATGACATGGGAGGCAAGAAGTGCTCTCCCCCATCCAACCCTCCAACTCCTCTCCTTCTCCCGGCTTCACGCCAGCTACCTATTAGCCCTATAGGATGTTAGCTCTATAAGGCGCCCGCACTTGGGATGAGGGGATGCAGTACGCTCCCCCCATCTGATGGCCATGTTGCTTCCCCTCCTCCGCACCTCGGCTTTTCAATCGGACACTCCACTGCCTTATGGCCATGTGCACCGCGCCGGAAACACTGGCCCGCGCTTTACACCTCCGCAGTGCACATCACCCGGGTGTGCCCCAGGCCCATGCACTTAAAACACCGCAGTGGCTTTACTTCAAGTGCATGCACCTGGGTCATGCTCCACCCAATCTTCAACCACTCTTTATCGGCTACCCTTCGGGCCGCTTCTACCGGAAGCGACACAAACAGGGTCCTCACTCCGGACTCTTCAACACTTGTCCGGCCTTTACCTCCTCCACTCCGCAAGCTCCCTCTTGTGAGACCCTATCTAGATTACACGGAACCCTAATAGTTTCGCCACAGAGCGGGCGGATCACGGCGAGACGCGATCGCGATTTTTTTATAGAATACATTGTGCCGACGCGAGCCGAGCGCGACCTCATCTATATAGTAAAAGCACGCTGGCGTCTCTGCCCGCCCGCTGTGTGGCGCAACCATAAGTATTTTGCTTTCATTTTTGGAACTAAGAGAAAACAAAGATATTTCTCACATATTCAAGCACTTGCCAGTAAAATTGAGCTAAGAGTCTTTTTTTACAATTTCTTATGTTTTTTTTTTATGCGTAATCCTAAATATTTTCGGTACTAACAGATATATTTCTCAAAAATTCAAACACCCGTCAGTTGCACTGTGCATTAAATCGTATTTTCGTTTTTCGAATTTCCAGAGATTTGGTTATTTTTTTACGCAGAACCCTAAATATTTTTCAAAAATAAAATTATGCGGAGTAACTCCATCTATCAGCCAGAAAAAGTCCCGTTGAAATCAGTCCAGCCGTTACGGAGATTAGTCGGAAAAACAAAATTTTTTTTAAAATTTTGTTTTCGGCATACGTACGTAATTACTAAAAAAAAAAATATTTTAACCGACTTGAAAAAAGGAGGAGGTTATCAATTCGTCAAAATATAATATACAATAAAAAAACGTTTTGTTATAGAATTATAAAAATATATATAAAAAGCAATATTTATAAGAGAATCACCCATATATCTTTTATATGACTTGAACATCGCCGGGCAGACAGCGTATGATGGGTGATCTGGTATTCAAATTTATTAGTAAGCATAACTGTATCCTCAAAATTATATCCCGATGCCTCTCTAGATTTCTTTTCGGGTGTTATTTTGCTTCCTTCCAACCTGAAATATATGACGACGAAAAGTAGACATTATAGCACTGTATAGTCGCTCATAAAAGGTTTTTTTTTATATAACGTCCATGTATCACATAAATACTCACTTATAAAAGGACACACTAGATTAGATATGCAACTCATTTCGACCATTAATTTGTCGCTCAATTCCAATAAAATTGAAATAAGTAAATTGTAGTGTATAATCGAAAGTCATGTGGTGCCGGTTAAGAATAGTACCACACCATATCTTCCACTGGGTGTCGTAAAAAGCTACTAAGGGATAAACCAGGGGGTGGCCAGCAGCATCCTCTGAGAACCACAAACATGCACTGCGATCGCCAACAAGCGTGCAGTTGGGTGGCGATTATGGCAATCCTTACTGGAGGAGACCTATGCCCAGCAGTGGACGTCTAATGGTTGAATAGAAGAAGAAGATAATAAAACAAAATAGCATACCTACTTACTTGAGCGATATTGATATTTTTTCCAGAAGAAACTTATACTCAAGGTAAAATCGGCAATCTCTGTAGCTTGACTGTCCACGACTGAACTGACTGGGCGAGTCCGATGTTGCCAGTAGCAAATGATGACAATATATTTAATGTAGGTATATTTAAAAAAAAAATATAACTTTTACCCAGGTCTGCATGAAAAGTCTAGAAGGGACTAAGATACTCTGGACTCTTAAAGTGCCGACTCAATAAACCCCACGCGGACTGACACCAACGTCTACGTTGCTAGGGTCCTAGTACTCTTTCACATTCTCCCGAAAAGGTTTAACTACCTGTAACATTCCAATCTGAGTCAAACGAAACAGATCCTGGGAGGTTCCATATTAGGTGAGCCAAACTAATAAACTTTCATTAGATATTTTGACGTTGCAGAATATGTATGAAAATTTCGTAAAATCAACGTTTTTTTAAAACAGAGAAAGTAACCGCAATATCACAAATAATGTTAACTGAAATGTTGTAGTTACGGGTCATAAAAGATCAAACAACTAGCAGTGACAATATTATCCATCCATCCATTCAATTGAAAGACGTCTACTGCTGGGCACAGGTCTCTCCCTAAGATGTCCACGATGACCGGTCTTGCGCCACCCGCTTCCAGTGGACTCCGGCGACAATCACCACCTTCACAAGACAATACTATACCTAATGATAACATATTCAAAGATATTATTTCAACAATTCTACAAAATTGGGTGCCTTCTGAACTAAACAAAAATAATTAATGGTTACGTAAGAATTGCTCACACAATTACCGATTACCGATTTACCTGACAATAAGTTCAAGTATTAAGTCAAGCAAGTTTTAATCTCAAAAGGTTATTACAGGTTGGATCATTACGTGAACGATAGTCATGTCTGGAATTAACCCACATCTCTGTGCTTCCACTAACATTATTAAAACTACGATTTGTATAGTTTTTTATATGACAAAAAAAAATGATATATATTATATTTATGAAAAAAAAGAACCAGATCGAGTTTGTTGCCTGCGCTCTTCTCGACTGGGTTGTTTTCCGAACCGGTGGTAGTGTTTTAGACGTTCATAAGCGCCTTCTTAGGGCCTAAATTGAATAAATAAATTTTGATTTTGATTTTGAATTCTGCCAGTGTTAATTGGTTAGAACATTTTTTCAATGTTATATCAACGTTTTGTTGCTCTATTAAAATGCTGGTTATTTTTCTAGAACCTTCCAGGAAGATGCTATGGCACTGCAAAACTCATGTTGAATTTTGTTAATTTTTAGTTCAATTTTGCACTACAACCAACTATAAAAAATACAATATCTTTTGCATTCCTCGAAATTTAATATTTGTAGTACAGAAGCGTTTGCTTTAAATTTTGTAATTTTAAATAACTAAAACTGTAATTTCAGTTATTCAATCTGACCACACTGGCCTCTGGAGAGGATTAAATATTTATAGGTATAAAAGTCTTATTATATATATCTTTCTTTATACGTAACAGGTAAATCGAAAACTTATGCATGAATTATGATTCACAGCGATTTGAAGTTAAAAACCAAATTATCAAATGTTACGTACTAGGGTATTTTTACCTTAAGCTTATCTAATGATAAATTTATCCAAAATCAATAAATTCTCACAGCTCTCAGCTGTCTACCTTGTTCACTTGTGATACTCAAAAGGACAAAGTCTATAGTTTATAGAAGACTATTGTTTTAGTCTATAATTATATTGTCGAGTTTATAGAAAGCAAAATATGTCTTTAGCTGAACCCGGTGGTTTTACAGAAACATCAAATTCAAATACAAATGAAAATAATTTGGGTACAAAGAATCCGACTTTCTGTGAACGATTAAATAATTTCATAAGGCATATAACAGTAGAACCTGTTGCGTTTTTTAGCTCTATTTTCAAGCCATATATCATCGATAACTTCGCAGACTCTCGCTCTCCAAAAAGCATGTCGGGTGAACCTGAATTTAGGAGACGAGATATGCGACTCGCTCCTGTTGCAAAATCAGTCGAATAACTTTACCGAATTCGAGAGAATGGTGCAGGAGTATTATTCTTCGCAAGTTTTATGGAGAACAGTCTTCCAGACACTATTACCGTGCATTTTACTGCTATTTATCGGTGGATGGAGCGACAAGACTGGACGAAGGAAAATCGTCCTATTAATTCCTGTACTCGGAGGAGCTTTAAACGCACTCAGCAACATTATTAACGTGATATTCTTCTATCAGATATCCTTACAAGTACTCGTATTCTTTGACGTGTTCTTTATTTATAGCACTGGTGGTTTTATCGTCACTATGCTCGGTTTATTTAACTACGTCTGTGCTATAACAACACCTGAAAACAGAACTCATCGCCTTGGCATTGTAAGTCTGTTCACTTATATTAGCATACCGATGGGCATGAGTCTATCTGGGATTGTGTTCAGACTTTACGGATATTATGCTGTTTACGGGACGGCATTGGTAATAGATACGGTTAACATACTTTACATAACATACAGATTATCAGATCCCCCTAGATCTGCGGAAAACAAGAAGGTAAGTCACAATTATATCAGTTTAATAAGAGTATTTTAAGTTCTTTCAACTGTCAAATTAAAACCGATATAAAAACGATACGATTCGATTTATACACAGTTATTAAATTAAAATAATATCTGTATTATGTAATGGTAATGGAAATTAAAAAAAACTCATCGAGACAATATTAAAAATGGACAATATTTCTATTTTGATTTTTTATACTGTTGTCAAATACATATTGTTGTTCTACAATATGATTTTAAAGCACATTATCGATTTAACTGACAATAAGTTTAAGACACTATGTCAAGCAGATTTTAATGTCCAAAGGTAGGTAGGTAGGTATTATAGAAGGATCATTACATGAACGATAGTGATGTCTGGAAATGGCACCCCTGTCTATGAATCTACTTAAACCATATTTAACTATGAACTGAAATCATATTACACATAAAACCATTTTAAAAAAAGAAACCGGAACTAGTGTCTTGTTTGCTATTCTCGACTGGTTTTTTTTTTGCATTCTTATGTCCTTTTTCAGGACCAAAATTGGATAAACAATTTTTTATTTTGATTTTTGAATTATTTATATTACAATTGTATGTGTTCTGGGGTTGCAAGCTTGCGGCTTACTCTCCAATTTAAGGGATAAATGAGTTTACTCTGCTATTCTCATAAAATTTTCTGTGTGTCTCTTTAGATTTCCTATTTATCTTTTCATTCAAAGATGCTTATTTATTACTTATGTTCATCATCTTTAACGGCTAAAAACTTTTTTAATTATGAACAAAACCGACTTCAAAAGAATATACTATAAAAATGTAATGTAAAATGTAATGTAAAAATAAATGTAAATAAATAATTACTTTAATAACTTCTGTTAACTTCGACATATCCTTTGTTTTAATACCATTATTAATGTTGAAATCGGTGCCAGCATACGGATAACAATGTGGTGTTAAGCGTCACTACTTCGATTTTGATTAATTGTTACTTAAAATCACCTTAGCTCTTAAGTTAATTTTGTTTAAGCTTGTATGTAATTATCGTGAAGTTTAGCCAGTTATTTACATTTATAAATGAGTACATTGGTTAGCTCTAGCAAGCTACAACACCAATATTATTAATGATACTAAATTAAAGGATATATCGAAGTTAGCAGCTGTAGATTAATAGAGTAATTATTTATTTACTTATTAGCGCAATTTTATAGTATAATCTCTTGAAGTCGGTTCGCTTATAATTAAAAAAGTTTTATTTTCTACATTTTTAGTTTAAGTATGTACTTTTATTTTTTTTCTCTATTTTTCTCTAAAAATACATTTATATCCCTATTCATATCTTCTTTTTCCTCTTTTATATTCACTGTTAGTGCGTATAAATAAAGTACAATAAATGATATTCTTCTACTCCTACTCGTTAAAATGTTGTACAGATCAGCAAAATAAGATGGTAACTGGAATACGCAAATACTTGAATAACTTTGGAAACATAAAGACACGTGTCTATAGAATTTGAGGGTTTCTCTCGATTTTCCTGAGTTCCACTGATCAGATCCAAACTTCATGACAATGGGATCACCTTTGAATAAAAAAAAAAATACAAACCGGTCTATAAATAACGGAGAAATCGCGTAACAAACATACAGACGAATTGAGAAACTCCTCCTTTTTTAAGACAGTTAAAAGTGGCATGTGTTCTTATTTAAAAGTGATTTTATTTTGGGGAATCTTTAAATTTTGATAAGAATATATCACAAAAAAAATAATATAAAAGTGATAAAGCACTAATGAATCTAATTATTACGTTTCTCTAGAGCTTGTAAAGAACGAAGAGGTTTGAACAGATTCTTTACAAGCATCAACATTATCAAGGGCATGTATTTTCGTATCATAAATGCCACCCTCTGTATCTGCACTCAATTCTGTGCAGTTGAAATCACGCCAAGAAAATCATTTTAAAACAGAGATATACTAGAGTAATCTCTTAATGTAGACTACGACAATTTTCAATTTAAGACTAAAAATGTCAACATGCCAATATCCTCAAAAAATTACAAGGACAAAATCATAATTATTATCTTTAATATTATTACAGTCACTGCTGCTCTAATGACAGCACCAAATACAACTGTATTTAAGGCTGTTATTGGTGGGATTTATAAGGATAGTTTTCTTTTAGTTTAAATCCAAGGACCTTTAGCTTTATATAGGTCGCAACCAGCATATTAAAGTTTAATTTGGGGCAAACAAAACTTTTACAAAACTTTTTCAGATAACGTAGAAAGAGCGAGGCGTTCATTGATATGTCTCTCCTCATTTCCTACTGCATCTACATACGATTCAGATTAACCGAGACCGTTTGTTTTAAATTATGTTTATTAGTTATATCTCATTAAAAGATTGCAATTTTGTGTCACAATATTTTTTTTTTCTTAACACAATAAAAAGCTACAATCATAGTACCAAATATAGTTGTGTAATATCTCCTAGATCTCTTCTACTAGTCTCTAGGTGTAATTTGTTTATAATTACGATGTCAAATCGAATTACTGTGCTCGAAGTAAAGGGATGTTATTGTCTCTCTTTGACTTGAGTCACGAAGATTTTGCGTTCAGACAGCCCTCAAGGAAATTCATATCAGCACACATCTCTGATAACGACGTGCAAAGTGTATATTTTCAAATCAGATAAATATGTAAAGGAATAAGTAATAAGATAATGAAGCGCTTATCGCTTTAGTGGTATATTTGTTTCTATTTTTTTTACATTTATTTCCTTAATCATCAGTCCAAAGTTCGTCGATTATTCTATTGCTTGATGACACATAACGTTTCTCAGTAGTTTTCAAATATTATATTCAACTTAGAATACACATCAATATTTATGATAATAATAAATTTTCACCTACAATGACATAATGGAAAGTATTCGATGATTTGGTAAAAAGATAAAAGATTTGGTTAAAACCAAGATGGCACCCATAAATAGACAATTATTATATGGACATTAACATCAATATTTAGTATCACGTGAAATGCCACCAGTATTACATAAAATAGACTTCAATAACTTAAGTTAATGAATAATAAATAAGAATCATTACATTACATTACATAACAAACTGCGATAACGCTAACACTCAGTATAATTAACACATGTAAATTTAACTTAATACGTTTTTAAAGTTTTGTAAAAAGTCTGGTTCAAAAAGACACAGCAGCAGTCGGTTTGCACCCGATTAGCTGCAGTACAAAGGATGGCTTCTATCTTAGTGACGGGAGCCATGTCAACCGCCCCTGGTGCGGCTCTGGATGCTCTGTTAAATCTGACGCCCCTTCATCTACACGTAGAAAAGGTGGCGAGGTTAACGATGCACAGAATGTACGCCCTCGGGAGGACACAATGGATATCCCAGTTCATGAGATCTGCCATAGACTCAGTGATAGAAACACCAGTTTTAGGTATGATATCGGATATGATGATACCTGAAACCAATTTTCAAAAATTTTATGATGTCGAAATCCCTCCACGGGACTCCTGGCTAAACAGTGAGATAACGTGGAGGGAAGGCAGCTTAATATGGTATACGGACGGGTCCAAAATAGGACTCAACATAGGCTGTGGAATATATGGAGAGCGACCCAAGTTTAGTAAAACAACTAACCTTGTTAGTTTCGCCTCCATCTTCCAAGCAGAAATATACGGCATTCTGGAATGCTCCTATATAAATCTGCAGAAAGCCTACGTTAACCATATAATATATATTCATTTGGATAGTCAAGCCGCTCTCTTGGCACTGGCTTCGGACACAGTTGACTCGATGTTAGTTGCCAATTGTGTGGCAATGCTAAACAGCCTGGGTAAGAATAACAGGCTGATTTTAAGATGGGTCCCCGGGCATGCAGGAGTTCCCGGCAATAAGCTGCGGATGCGCTTGCACGAGCAGGGGCTATGGAAACACAATTTGGGCCTGAACCATTTTGTGGTATTTCAAAAAGCCTAGTTCGACTGACCATAAGGGACCAATACACCCATAAGGCTAAAGAATTCTGGAATAATTTGCCAGGACAAATTCATTCTAAAGAGCTCATCAGGGGATATACTCAGCGAAAAGCTGAGGAAGCCCTGATGCTCAGAAGGAATCAGTTGCGGGTATTAGTGAGAGCGCTAACTGGGCACTGTTGTTTGCGCAAGCATATGTACAACATGAGTGCCCAGAACACAAGAGAGTGCAGATTCTGTGAAGTCGCAGATGAAACACCAAACCACATCTTGTGTGATTGTGACCCACTAATACCCATACGCAACCGAGTTCTGGGCAAACATGCGTTGTTCCCAGAGGAGGTACAGACGCTCTCTGCCAAAAAGATCCTACAGTATATCCAGGTTGTAGGTCTAGGGAGTGAGCTTTAGGAATATGGGGGCGATCACAATAGATCTATCTAGGTCGCAGTGACACAGGATTGTTTTAGCCTGCATAGCCCCCTCTCTCGAATAATAATAATAATAAAACCTTAACATTCGAACGAAACGTTGTTGAGGGGAAATAAATAAAATAATTTCATTGCATTGATAGTGTTTCTATTTACTGACTTCGTATCTTTTTTACGAACAAGCTAACGCTGTTTGTTCTCCTGAAATCCTTTTACAGCTTCATCGAACGTTGAGCTTACTCACTCACTTTATAATATCATTTATAACAATATAATAATCCTATTTTTATTTTAAAATTTACATTGATCCTGGTATTGTTTTTATTTTATTTTCTTTGTTTTCAGTACGATAACCAAGGCTTCATTCAATTCACCCGAACATTCTTTAACCTAAGCACGATTAAAGACACAATCAAAGTGGTTTGCAAAAAGACTCCAAACAATAGAAGGCTACGTTTATGTGTTCTATTAGTGTCAGTACTTATTCTCTATGGCCCTATTTATGGTAAGATATTAATACCATAAATTATAGACATTTACGTCACACGTTTATCTAGACTACTTTTAGACATATCTTTCTAATGATGAAAATAGTCATGAGTTTTGTAATAATTTATTTTAAAAATTTTTTTTTTATTAATTTCATTCAACACCGATTTCAAAATTATTAACGGTATTAATACAAAGGATATATCGAAGTTAGCAGAATTAGATTATTAAAGTAATTATTTGTTTACTTTTTACTGTATTTTTATAGTATATTCTTTTGAAGTCGGTTATGTTTTTAATTTTAAAAAGTGTTTTTTTTTTTTACTTTTTAATTTAAGTATGTTCTTTTAGGCATAGTTTACTTCTACTCAATAAATTGTCGCACCTTACATCATCAGATCAGCAAAATAAGATAGTGACTGCAATACGCAAACACTTGAATAGCTGTGAAAACAAATATATACACAAATGTATAAGTATTCCTATAGAAATCGTGGGTTTCTATTAATTTCTTGGAGATCAACTGATCAGATCCAGACTTGGTGACAATGAGACCATCTAGGGAGTGTATTCCTTCTAATAAAAACATTACAAATTGGTCTACAATTGACAAAACATACAGACAAATATTTGATAACCTCCTTTTGAAGTCGGTTAATAACGAAAAATTACGGATTCACTGAATCCGTAATAATCTATATTGTTATGTTTTCAGGTGAATCATCTATATTATTCATGGCAACTAGATATCGTTTCAACTGGGATGAAGTCAGATATAGTTTATTCCAAACATATAACTACATTACAACGTGTGTAGGTGAGTTTAAAAGATTTATATTGATACAATAAAACTAAAATATTGAGGAGGTTTTGGCGGGATCTCAATCTGTCATGTAGTAGTTATTGTCTTTATTCCATTAACTTTCGTATTCAGGGTATATTGTGTAATTTTGATGGCATTTTATATGATATAGTCCATTGGAAATAAGGACGCGAACGTTTTTTTTTCGAGGTGTCACGAAAACCACATGCAAAGTTCTACCGAGATGCACCAACTGTTTTACTATAACTTTTCACTTGTTGCTGGCAGAATTACTATGTTAATCGCAGATTCCCATTAATCGAGAAGAACAATAAAGCTAGAATATATAGGATAATCCACAACATTGAGTAAATTTATATTTATACAATACTTTGACCGTTTAGATTTATTTGTTTTATTCCTTAAGTAAATCAATTTATTCGTTTACAGGAACAATATTTTCTATAGTTGTCTTAAGTAAGTATCTCAAACTACACGATTCCATATTGGGCATAATGTCTGGGACCAGCAGAGTTATCGCCGGCCTATTGTTTTGTTTCGCTCCGAATGAAAAAATATTTTTTATCGGTTAGTAATCAAATTTAAAAAAATCTTTTTTTTTTAGATATATAATTATATACAAAATAATATTTTTAAGTACAATTCATTAACAACGATGACATAATGAAAAATTTGAAAAATGTTGGTATTAGACAAAATACATAAATCAAGATGGCGTCTAGAAGCATAATGGACATTTTAACAACTTTATTCCGTATCGCCTTTTTTAGAACGAAATAATATTAAGTCATTTAATTGCAATGTATAGTGGGAACACATTACTTAGTATCTCGTAAATTCGTATAAATAGTATATCGTAAATTCTTAAAAAATTATATTACATCCAATACTCTGAAATCGGGTATTTTTTAAATTTTACCAAAATTCACTTCACAGTTAGTTCTAATTTTGAAGAGATGATGGCGCAACGGGTAGTGCGCCCGGATTCAGCGTCAATTGACGCGGGTTCGACCCCACCTATCCGAATCTAAAATCAGCCTGAGCTTTCGGTGAAGGAAAAACATCGTGAGGAAACCCATAGCATAGTGGTAAGGCATTTTCTAATGATGACCACCTGAGTAGTTACCAACCTCAAGTTTGAAAAACCTGTCCCCAAATACCAATAGGTGTGTTCTGGCATCATTACTTGAGAACCAGTACCTCTAGGCTTATTGTGTTTTCCATCCTTGACCACATAGTCACTTAACATCAGATGAGTAAACACTTTTGTAAACACTTACACTAAATAAAATAATTTAATATATAGATATAAAAAATTTAATAGAAGTAGATTTAAGCTCACATATGCGAAAGATTATACTAACTGCATAGCTGCTTGAATTGCTATTATAGGCAATTTTTTCCGACGCAAGTCGATTTAAATCTCCAATCTAAAAAAAGGTGCGGACCCAGAGTCTGCAGATAGTTTAATTTAAATAAAAATAAAAAAAAAACATCAGATGAGATTGTGGTTAAAGCACTGTGCCTACTCCGTGTAAAAAAAAAATATCACGATAAAATATATTTACCATATTATATTTTAATATCACTATTCTCAGTCAGATTTATTATTGGGCTCGAAATTAAATCGATTGATTATAATATATTTTTTTTTTGTTATTGTGACATATCAAAGATGATTCTAATTTTTGTTTTAACTTTTTGTGTTTTTCATCTGCACTTGACAGGTCCTGCAATTGACATGTTCAATGCCACAGGCCTATTAGCTGTCAAATCACAGGCCTCCAAGTTTTTAGACTCGATCGAAATAGGTAATTATCTACACTATAGCTTTAAATTAATTTAAAAATGATTATACGAGCTAGAGAGAATAAATGCAACTCATTTGATATTTAATAAAGTTTAGTCCAAGAATGATGACTGCCACCGATAAATGGGAAGTCTCTAGGTACCCAGGTAGGTACGGATGCACACTTACTGACCCCGGAACGCGATGCGCCTTAACGTGTTACATTGAGGGGGGGTTTGTACAAGTGTACGGTGGTTGTTATTTTGTTGGACTCCCCATACCATACCATCCCGCTAACTATTGGATCTACACTCGCTAATAAGAGACACTGTGACGGATTTGCCAATTTGCGAAATTCCCACACTTGAGAGGCATTGGGCTCGCTCACATTGCTCGTAGACCAATGTCATATGGGTCCAACGGGTTTTCGAATGGCTGCCACGTACCGGAAGATATAGTTAGTGTAGGTAGGTGGAGAATCTTGTGAAGGTCGCGGGCATCCGCTGGATGCGGATGGTGCGGAACCAGTATTTGTGAAGACCCATGTCCAGCCGTGAACGTCTCTTGGTTGAATGGATAGATGCATGGATGGAACTAATTACCCTACTATCCAGAAATTGGTTTTGCTTCCATCTTCATACTAATAAATAAAATAGAAACACAGAGTGTTTCGAAACATATACGTATAATGGAAGACAACAGAATCATAGCGCTATGTAGAATCGATCAAAGAAAACAAATTTTTGTTGACATTAATTTATAAAATTAAAGTGTCTAATTGTTATATCAAAATAACAATTTTTTTTACTAAATACGTATGTATGTATATACTATACTTTACCTATACCAAAAATGCAATATTTAAATTTTTTGTGTCTGTCTTTTTGTTCCTGCTAGTCTCCAGACCGATTTGGGCAAGACTTTTTTTTATTAGATAACTGAAGTTACTCCACGCAACTAAGGCTATTTCGAAAATAATTAGTGTTCCGCGTAAAAAAATTAAAACTCTTAAAAATTGGAATAAAATCCGATTTAATGCACAGTTTTACAGGCAGGTATTTGAATGTATGACAAATATCTTTGTTTAATGTTAGTAGATGAAAAAAAAATTTGGAAATTAATTAGGGTCCAGTATAAAAAAAAAATTAAAAACTATATTACGCAGTGCGCGGACATACAGCTAGTTTAAAATATCTTTAAAAATCAACATTAAATCACAAATAAAAATCAATTAATTTTTCATCGCCCGTTCTTACACTTCCTGGATTCCCTCCACATATTTATATTCAAAATAATGCCTGATAACAAAGAACTTCGATAAGAAAGCACTTATATCAGTATGTAATGGAGGGATATCATTTTTTTTTGCTGTTCAAAACAAAGTCACTATTTTTACAACAATATTACACATGGATCGATATGATTCAAACGTTATTAATAAAGAAATATGTACAAAATATAATTCACTTAATTTAATTCCAGGTAAGTTTAATTCGGTCGTGAGTATAATTGAAACTCTAACGCCCTTGGCTTATGTACCGATGTATATCAATCTTTACACGTCGACAATGGATTCATTTCCCGGAGCTGTATTTCTCTTAGGGTCAATGATGATAGCTCCTTCCATTTTCGTATTCATGTAAGTATTTTTTCAGTATTCTAAATAAATCATAAAATCAAGATAATTCTCTATTTTATATAAGAGTCATCGAACTTGAAAGGAATTAGGCCTATGAAATTCATTAGCAGATTTAATTTTTTTTTGTGTATCGAGATAATTTTTAAGCTTCTTACGGTTACAATAATTTATATAAGAATAATAATAATGATCCACTGTATATAAACTCACAATCGATCACATGACAATCGGAAGACGCAGCGTGAGTAGGCCCCACATAAGGTGGGACGACGACCTGGTAAAGATGGCGGGAATTCGCTGGATCCGTTCTAAATATCAATATAAACAGTTTTATTAAATATTTTAAAAAAATCAATATGAACTCGAACCATCGTGCTACAGACCAGAAACTACATTGAAATTAAACTTTACAGGCACTTGATTTACCCAATCACTTGTTGACGGTTAACATTTTCGAATACCCGATAATATTATATATTCTCTCTACAGTCGCTACAACTGATCGGAGAGTATTTATTCATTAAAAAAAATCTGCGTTCACAATTAAACAATTCTTACAACCCTGGATTTCATATTTATAAATGTTTGTTTTTTATTATTACTATTGTTTTGTAATTCTTGCTTATCTATTTGTCGATTGAACGTCTGTGCATGTCAAAGCTCCCTATTTAAAACCAGCGTTGCAGTATCTCCCGCAAGGTGAAGCTGCAAAAAGTAGCTGAATAGGGGGCTGTTGTTGGATTCATTCTTAACTGTTTAAAATGTGTGTTTTTGTATCTAATATTATCAATAATATTATCAATTTTGTATCAAATATGTAATCTATATATTTATTATCCAACAATAATTTATTTCTTTCTTTCATCTTTGTGGAGATCTTTGAGATAAACCAATGTCCAGCAGTAGACGTATTTCGGTTGAATTAATAGTATTTATCAATACTGTTGAACTATACTGTTTTTTCAATTTCACATATCTGAATTTAGATTTTTTTTTAAATCAAATTTGGTTTCGTATAAACAAGTATTTTCTTGTAGTATTTTATCTACTATTAAGATTTGAGTTCAATAAATACAATAATAATTTGTAAAGGGTTTTGGATTTACGTTATAACTAAGGTAAGACAAGAAAACTAACACAAGAAACGAGTATCCTTGAAGTTGCATGTAAATTAGTACGAGACAATCTAAGACGGATGAGTACTCAAAAGTAAACGCTGCGTCATAAAAAAAAAGGAAAGAAATTGTAACATCTTACACAATTATGTTCTAACTAGAAGACCGGTGACCCTGATTATTTTAGGGCAAAGGAAAGAAGATGATGGTTAAATTAAAACAAGACACAGGCACTTTGTAAAACCCGCTTGTGCGTATTTCCTACAAGATGCATCCATTTGTAGATCGCTGGAGATATTAAAAAGTGTAATCTCATACAAACGACTAGGCCATCAGATCGATCCAGCAAGCGTGATAGGACAATGGGAATTTCTCGTGTATCTAAAAATGAATAATATTTTATTTACAGATGGCTATTGTACATGCATCAGCGGGATGTGAAGAATGAAAAATTGAATTCAGAAATTGAAACAACAACAACCTTTAACTAACGATAATGAAATATATACTGCGTAATTCGATAGACTATCAATATTCGGTCTCAACTCTAATCAAAACTCGTTTCATTTACATAACTCTTAGTAAAAGCTGATTGTGATTATGTTTATGATAAATAAATATTACTCGGGTTTTACGAGTACTTTTACAATTATAAATATGTAGATAACACAATAATAATAATAATAAAATGACATGTATTATATGTACGAAACATTTTGTATGTATAATAACTATATATAAAAAATAGATTGTTCTGGAAGAAGTATTATTTATAAGTTTTACTTAGGATGCAATCATTAAGATGGACTTCGAGGAGTGGGACTAGGGCATGAAACCTGAAACCCCTAACAGACGCACTGACCGGACTGCGTACATGGTACGGCGAACGACCGAAATTATCAGAGGCTTTGTGAGAACACAATCCGATGCGGACGTGAACGCCACGTGAATTTGAGGTGACACTTCACTTGTGAAGTTATCGAAGCGTGAAAAAGTTAGAAATTTCTATCTATGCAAATAATAACAGCCCTGCATATATGATACGGATGTAATAGATGTCGTTTACAATATGTATGGATTTTTATAGTAGTGTTGGCGTTGCCGCTACAGCATTAGTAAATTTTTCGCGCTTACCTCCGTACCTGGCTTTGCCCATAAGACGAGTGATAACTGCGGTCGTCTACCGTATCAAGTACGAGGTGCATTCCAAGCGTCAATTATGGATTTAGTAACCCTTAATAACTGCAAGGCGCGACCGCTAGATATCTAGAAATGAATTCACAATCAATAAAAACTGTTGAAGCAGAATCATTCCTAAACTTAAATACAATATGCGTCGTATTCTGGAATAATGAAGTAGTATATTTTTTATCATACAAAAACCCGTTTCATCTATATAACGCTTATTAATAGGTGATTATGATAAATAAATATTACTTGGATTTTACGAGCACCTTTATAATTATAAATATGTAGATAACACTATGATAATAATATGGCATATATGTACGAAACATTTTGTATGTAACAGCAACTATATATAAAAAAAAATTGATTGTTTGGATATTATATTTAGAATTAATGTATTAAAATGTTACAGATTGTAAATAAAATAAAATTATTTATAGTAAACATTGATAACTTTTTTTTTTAAATTTAAACATTGAACATTTAAACTTTAAACATTTTTTACATTCTTTTATATATCACATAGTTTTTATAAGTTAATGAAGGTTTGCTAAAGATCTAAAGATTCAATACTTTGAAAGAAAAAAAAACCTATAGATTTTGTAAATACACAAATAATTCCCGTAAGAAAAAACAAATCGAAAATTGAACATTTAAATATTGACAATTTACGATTTAAATTTCGAAAATTCCGTTTAAAAATCCTGCCCTGGATAAATGGGTAGCCATTAAAAACATTCGAAATCCATTTAAGGATATTAAAAACTCTAAAGTTTAAAAAAAAACACACTGACATCCTAGATTGATAAAAAAACCACACAAAATGCTACCCGCATTATATGCACTGGCTCGCTGTGTACCCAGGACTGCGGCCGCGTTTCATATATTCTTCACTGTGTTTTATTTTTTTTATATGGAACCCTAATTTCTTTTAGTACTAAGATAAAGTAAAAACCTCTCTTCTAAATTCAAGCACTTCCCCGAAAAATTGCATTTAATTGTATTTTATTCAATTTTTTGTGAGTTTTAATATTTTTAAAGTTAAGCGGAGCAACATCAGCTATCTACCAAAAAAGTACCATCAAAATCTATCCAGCCGTTCCGGAGATTACCCGTTACAAACAGACAGATGGATAAAAAAATTAAAAATTGTATTATTAGTATAGGTATCGTATCTACATTCGTATCTATTTAGTACGATAGCTATACCAGAAAAACAATTCTGAAAATTTTTACCGGTACTTGAATTTGTGAGAAATACCTTTTTTTTTATTTTTTTTTTTTGAGGGAAATGCACTA
This sequence comes from Samia ricini, assembly GCA_014132275.2. NCBI lineage: Eukaryota > Metazoa > Arthropoda > Insecta > Lepidoptera > Saturniidae > Samia > Samia ricini. Next base: position 3,640,432 of record AP028170.1, read on the forward strand.
CTTCTATCGACACCACCGGCGAATGAAGTCTCCCCGATGGGGTTGATAGAGGGGTGTGTGGGACTCGCCCGGCGTTGAGGGTACCGGGAATACCCACTAAACCCCCCGGGGCCACCCGCCGCATTAAAGGTGGCGGTACGGGATCGTAGACGCAAGCGCCGCGTCGCCCCTTGCGGCAGGCCCAACTGGGCCTCGTCTACTCAACTCACCCAGTTGGGGTGAGGGGGAATTGCTGCCTGACCAACAGGCTCTCCACTCCTCTCCCCCTCTCTTGGAAGAGATACACCCGAAACTTTGTAAGAAATACTTTTGCTCAATGTTAGTAGCTAAAAATGTTTTTGGAAAATAATTATTGTTCCGTATAAAAACAATAAAAACTATATTATGCAGTGAAAATTTGTATGAAACGCGGGCGCAGCCGCGAGCACGCAGCTAGTATTAATATATAAATGCGTCTTATTTACCTGTTCTAGGTCCAAATTTAATACGTAAACATTACTCATGTCGGGTGATAATATGATTTACTTAAGTGTACGATGTAGATTAAAACGATAGAAACTTCGATAACATGACAGATAAAGTTATACTGTTTCATACGGTTTTTTTTATACGATTTTTTTTTGCTATGTACATTAGGCAAGAATATTTTCTCACAAATACAAACACCTGTCAGTAAAACTGTGATTTTATTCAATTTGTGTGACTGTGGGATTCTATTCAATTTTTTATGAGTCTTAATTTTTTTACGCGGAATCCTTAATTATTCTATAAAATTAAAAGTACCTCGAGTAACTTCAGCTATCTACCAAAAAAAGTCCCGTCAAACTCCGTTCAGCCGTCCCGAAGATTACTCGGAACTAACAGCCAGACAGACAGATAGACATACAGACAGACAAAACAATTAAAAATTCTATTCTTTGCATTGGTATCGTATATACATTCATATCTGTTTAGTAAAAAAAAATTTTTTGTCATTACAGAAAATCCCATTTTTTTTTTTTATTATTATAGATTATGATATAGACTTTTTCATTTGATTTTCATCTTGAATGATTGTATTTTTATCCGTTATCCTGTTGTTAAGCCGTGTGGTGCCAACTTAGAATAGTTCTACCACACATCTTGCCGTGAGTTTCGTAAAAGGCGACTAAGAGTTATAACCCAGGAGATGGGCAGCAGCGTCCTCTGAGTACCACAAACACGTTACACAATCTGCCTGCCAAGCGTGGTGATTATGGCAATTCTCCTCTTATTAGGAGATACCTATGTCCAACAGTGGGCGTCTATAGTTGAATGGGATGGGAAGTGATCAAAACCTCAGAATTGTAAAAACTGCAAAACGCAATGACGCCGGTGCGCATCTTTATTAACCGGGCTCTCTCTAACCGGTATCTCTACTTTAACCCCTTGAGCACTTACCTTTTTTTTTCTTTTTTATTTGACGGGGGGAAATGCATTTACGCACTACCCTTACCTATTGTATTAGTGAGACCGAAGTCCCCCGATACAATAGGTAAGGGGGCACGGAGGGACGAACTCCGTGCCAGTGTGGGACTCGCCCGGGCGTGAAGCGCCCGGAAATACCCACTAAAACCCCCCGGGGCCGTCCGCTGCATTTGGGATGGGGGCGACACGGGGTGGCTTTCGCAAGCACCGCGTCGCCCCCTGCAGCGAACCCACCAGGCCTCGTCCGTGCAATGGCCCGGTATGGATGGAGGAGAATACTTCCCCTCCACCTCTTAGCCCGCCTCAGAAGGAGGCACGACCGTACTGGTCGACAGTCCGGGGGGCAGGATATACTTCCTGCCTCCCTTGAGCACTTACCTGGCGTTTACGCCAGCTTTCCATTGTTTTCCTATTGTCTTATTTTTACGGGTACTCGACACATTAACGTTAGATATTACTATTTAATTGAATTGAATACTTAATATGACGATTACCCATAATAGCACAATAGGAAGACAATGGAAAGCTGGCGTAAACGCCAGGTTACTGCTCAAAGGGTTAAGCGACAACCTCAATAATATGTTTGGTAGTGGTTTTATTGTTATAAACGTAATATTGTTAACAGAGTTACTAGTTAAACTAAAGTAAGTATGATTAAATGTTTACTGATACATCATTATATAAAAAAAATCTATACTTATAATAAAAGGCTAAAGGGACGAAAATCTATACATAGAAGACATTTAAGAAAAATACTATGCGGGGCTTCAGATCCGAATCCAGAACACATTTCGATAGTTCTAAATATCTTTCTCGGCCTGTTTATCATTTAATCAGTAACATAATATATTGCATCCAGGCCGAAGACATGGGTAAATTGTCTGAATTCTAAGCGGGTAAAGCCGCGGGCACTGCTAGTAAATAAATATATTTAAAATTATCTTTCTATATTATTTAAGACTTCATAAATTACTGTATGTATAAGAGATATACTTATAATAAAAGGCTAAAGGGCACACCGTCTACTTAGACAAAAGCCATATTTAATTTTGTTTAAATATAAATTTGTCACTGTTGATATTACACTTGTGCCTGTCGCTAATGAACAACGGCAGCAGCTAAGAATTGTGAGAATTTATTAGTTTTTGATGAATGTTTATCATTTGATAAGCTAAGATCTTCGGATAAAAATGTCTTATTATGAAACATTCGATAAATTGACCACCAATCAATATGTATCAATATCATTTTCGACTTACCTTTTGCGCACAAAGATATATGTCGAGATTTGATTATACAAACTTTTGGCGTATGTAATAGGACTTCTTTAGTATATCTAGTATTATTAAATGTTAATTTTGCGAAAAAAAAATGGGAGATTTTTTATCAGCAGTGTATGTCTTTCGGTTGATTGGATAGGTGGATTAAAATTAATAAGAACAATAGAAATTATACATAATAATATAAGTTCACGCCTGTTATCCCCGATGGGTTAGGCAGAGGTGAAATAGCGAACTACAGCACCCACATTTCGCCGAGACCTCAGAACGACAGTCGCACCGTAATACAACTGCGCCAAATTATACAGTCTTGATTTTTCACTTAAGAAAACGCTTGATATATGCTGTTATTTTTGTCCTCTAATGTGACGATAGAGATTGCATGCATGGGGTTTTAGTGTTATATGTTTGTTGAATCATCTGTTGATTAATTTTATTTAACTCTCTATTTAACTATATTGTCGTCTGGTGTTAATCAAGGATGAGATTGAAAATTTAAAACGCTAAAGCTAGAAAAGTAGCAAATTTAACACATACTTGGTAATAGATTATCGGTTTGAGTTAGAGAGTCCAAGCGAACCAGAGGTTACCAAGTAATATTTCCATTGGTGGTATCAATCAACCGTTATCAGCTATTCGTTATGTATCAACGATTAAATAATTGTATGCTTTCGTCATAATATAATTTGTTTTGCTTATGAGTCATATATTAGTCATGTATTTGTGATTATAATATTATGTTTGTATGTATATATTATTATCAGTTTATTCGAAATTCGATAATAAACATAGAAACAAATTAACTGATTATTCATCAAGCATTCTATACTTATAGTAAAAGGCAAAAGTAACGAAATCTCTACATTGAAGATATTTAAGAAAAAATACCACGAGGAGGTTCAAAATCAACAACAGTACACATTACGATGGTTTTTTACAATTTTTGTCTGTCTGTCTGTCTGTATCTTTATTGATTCGTTCGCAAAAACTACTGGACCGAATTGGATGAAATTCTATATGGTTGTAGTATATACTTATTAGTAACATACAGGATATTTTTTGACACACATATGTATTTACATAATGTATAAAAAAAACGTTTATCCGGATTCACATTAAAAACCACAATAATGAAATTAATGCATAATAAGAATGTTAATAAATAGTGAAAATAATACAAATATTATAAAATTATACCTACCTAAATTTTTTTCATCCATTTTCAAAAAAACATTTTAAAATAAACATTTGAAATGTTTTCAACGGCTATTCATAGATGGCGTTATAACTATTTTGTAATTGTTAAATTGTTTTGAAACATTAAAAAGACTGTGTATGAAGTCAATTTGTATTTATAGGTTAAACTAGCTGTGTACCCGCGGCTCTGCCCATGTTTCATTACAGTGCGCTGTTGTATTACAGTGCGACTGCCGTTCTGAGGTCTCGGGTTCGATCCCCGGGTCGGGTCAAGTGGTATTGGGTTTTTCTACTCAATATCATCCCGGAGTTTGGAATTTTTGCCCGATGTGGCGACAGGCTCGCCCCCTGTCACATCACATCTGGGACGGAACTAAGCTCGGTGAAATGTGGGTGGTGTAGTTCGCTATTTCACCTCTGCCTAACCCTTCGGGGATAACAGGCGTGAGCTTATGTTATGTTATGTATGTATATATATATATATATAAGAAGAATATATTTTTCAGTGTGTTATACAATGTTTAAATAATCATCGGAAAATAAAGTTTTGATAGTGCTGTGCTGTCCATTTAATCATATTTTGTTCCAAATTGCATAGGTTTCATTTTTTGTTGTACGTGATCCTAATTATTCTCCTAAAAATGTTGGGAACTAATATAAAGTAAAAATATTTCTCAAAAATTCAAGTATTTGCCTGTACAACTGACCATTGTTTTTTATTCAAATTGTATGTTTTATTTCTTTTATACAGAACGCTAATAATTTTCGAAAAATTAAAGCAGTTCAATTTACGCGAAATAACTTTAAGTATCTATCAAAAATGTCCGGTCAAAATCGCTCCAGCCGTTCCGGATATTAGCCGGAACAAACAGAATGACGGAAATGTAAAAAATGCGTTTTTTGGATCGGTATAGTGGATATATTTTTTTGTAGTTTGATGTTACACTCAAACCCTTCAATTTTATTCATTAGTATAGAATAATCCAGAATATCACAAATTTTGTTTGATTATTATTGGTACATTTTCTATTAACGCAACGTGAATAATTCTTTACTAATATATAAAATTGTAGTGTCTGTTTGTAATATTTAAATAACAAGAAATGTAGGTTTTAGCTAGGTTCAAATTCCGCGCGACGCGGTGCTTGCGAAAGCCATCCCGTGTCGCCCCCATCCCAAATGCAGCGGACGGCCCCGGGGGGTTTTAGTGGGTATTTGCGGACGCTTCACGCCCGGGCGAGTCCCACACTGGCACGGAGTTCGTCCCTCCGTGCCCCCTTACCTATTGCATTGGGGGACTTCGGTCTCACTAATGCAATAGGTAAGGGTAGTGCGTAAATGCATTTCCCCCCGTAAAAAAAAAAAAGGTTCAAATTCCCCGGGAATTTCATGACATAGGTAGCGGCAAGCCGAGGTTCGAACCCTTGTGCTAGTTATCTTTTGCGGCGAGTGCCTTCAGATTGTACAGAAAAAAAATTGTTTGTATTGTCAAAATTATTTTTTTTACTAAATTGATATGAATACGAAAGCTATGCCAAAAGTACAATTTTTAAAATTGTAGTCAGTATGTTTTTTTGTTCCGGATAATCTCCGGAACTGCTGGACGGATTTTGTCGGGACTTTTTTTGGTAGATAGCTGACGTTAATAGTTAGAGTACTTTTAATTTTCGAAAATCCGCTCCGCGTAAAAAAAGTAAAAAATCTAACAAAATCCGATTCAATGCACGGTTTTACGGGCAAGTGCTTGAATTTATGAGAAATATTTTTACTTTATCTTAGTACCAAAAAAAAATAGGGTTCCGTATAAAAATAATAAAACAAAATAAAGAATATACGAAACGCAGGCGCAGTTGCGGGCACACAGCTATATAATATGAGGAAGGTATGTGCTAATTTTGTGAATTTATTTATTGTTTTTAAAGTTTTCAATAACTTATCTTATGGGGGGTCAAGATTTTGTATTTCATACTAGGTATATAGACAGTATATTGTTTAAACTATAAAGCAGTTATAGTACATTGCACAGTACCGCAACACTAAATATATCGACCTGATGATGAGCTCCGAAGCTCCCATGGTACTTCTTGACGGGTACGGTATGGTCCTTGTCGTATGGTAACACGGAGTCGTGTGCGTATTATAAATGAATAGTGGAAATGAGCAGAAATAAAACTAAATTAAATCAACATAATTTAATTGAAGGCCCAGTTTAGAATTTCATCATTCTCTATGCAACAACGTTCACCCATATTCCCTAAAAAAACACTTGTTACTCCTACATCAGTCACACACATACACGCACACACACAACACATACACACACTCACATACACATACGCACACTCATATACACACGCTATCTCACCCACTCATCTAATTTGCAAATTGTAACTTTATGTTGAATGATATTTAAGTGTACCTTTATATTGTGCTATGATATCTGCGATACGGTTTGTTACCAGTGCAGATACTCACATTAGTGTTTTCTGTACATGTAACCTTTGTTCAATAAAGTTATATAATTATTATTATTATTATTATTGTAGCGGCGGTTGCGGTGTGTCGCTACTTATTAGTGGACGTAAATAATAGAAAAACTATGGCGTAATGTAATTTATTGTAGCTTATACAAATTTGAACAGTGCGCGAAATAACTGCCTTTTTAGCGAAGTGTGAACTTCGTGCGGATTCAACTTCACTTTGGAAAACGTTTCGTTCCGAAACAATTATGTTATTATTTAAAAATATATATATACATTAATTTATGTATTTCTGACGATTATTCATAGATGGCGTTATACATGTGTTTTAATATTTCGGCTTGTTTTGTAACATTACGAGGATAGATAAACCAAATAACACTAAATGGCAAAAAATAGCCTGTTTGTTTATTAATTTGCTCAAAAACTGCTGAACCGATGTCGATGAAATTTGGTATAGTCGTAGTTTATACTCCATAATAACATCTAAGTATTTATCTAATGCACGATTAACGTTTATTTACATTTATTAAAAAACCATAATAATGAAGTTTAACTATACTAATAAATAAAATTGATGTGTCTGTTTGTAATGACAACATTATTTTTTTTACTAAATAGATAAGAATATTTATAAGACACCCACAACAATTTTTTTTTTAATTTTTTGTCTGTCTGACTGTCTGTTTCTTCTGGGTAATCTCCGGAACGGTTGGGTGGATTTTGACGGAACTTTTTTTTAGTAGATAGCTAAAGTTACTCTGGGTAATATTTAATTTTCGAAAATAATTAGGCTTCCGCGTAAAAAAATTAATACTTTTAAAAAATTTAATAAAATCCGTTTCAATGCACAGTTTTACAGGCAAGTGCTTGAAGTAATTAGAAATATGTTTACTATATCTTATTACAAAAAAAAATATTAGGGTTCCGTATATAAAATTAAATCGCAGTGAAGAACATATGAAACGCGGGTGCAGCGGCGGGACCACAGCTAGTGCATAATAATATCTATACTAATGTTATAAAGATGTAAAGTTTGCAGGTTTGGGGCAATCTCCGTTACTACTGATCCGATTTTTTTTTAACAGTTAGAAAGGTATATTATACATTGGCCCCTATTTATTTGCTAAATTTATATTATTAATAACAAATATTTATATCAAAATAAATATAATTGAAGTCGTCAAAAATTGTACAATATGGAGGGAGTGCACTGCCTGAACGGATTAATTGATGCCCTTGCGTTGCTTCCGATGTTTGGGCCATTGTGTATTTTGGAAGTAGATTGGGGAGGCCAATGTATTAGGTATGGGGAGCAGGGTTGTAAACCCGTTGAAGGGACGGGACGGGTACAATATGATTATCAGAATTCCACGCGAGCGAAGTCGCAGGCACAGCTAATATCTAATAGAACTAGGCAGCCATGGGGACCGCCCACAGAAATTAAAACTCGAAATTATTTTTTAATGTTTACATTTCATAATTAATTTGTTGATTTAAATTATTAACATAAGATAAACATCTGTCTGGTTTTTACATCTATTGGCGCTCCGTATCTACAAACTAATTATGTAGATGTTCATACAATTTATTCATAATAATGACATAGATAGGCTGGGTAAGTATTTTTTTTACACGATATAGGCTCAGTGCTTTGACTACAATCGCACCTGATGTTTTGGGCCTGGTTTTAGGTGTGGGACGCAGCCCCGGGGGGTTTAGTGGGTATTTCCGGACGCTTCACGCCCGGGCGAGTCCCACACTGGCACGGAGTCGTCCCTCGTGCCCCCTTACCTATTGCATTGGGGGACTCCGGTCTCACTAATAAGGTAAGGGTAGTGCGTAAATGCATTCCCCTCTTCAAAAAAAAAAAGGTGTGGGACGCAGGGCTAAAAGACCCTTGAATGGATGAGGTGGGAGGTGATACTAATTACTACATGGGTAGTATGCTTTGCAAACCGCCATTCAGGCCTATTAGGGCAAGAATGGCTGGTTGCATGATTTCGGCGGGGTTTGGACTCTGCCGCATTACCAAACCAGGGAGGGAAGGCTTAGAGACCTTCTATTGCACTGGGTAGGCTGTTTGGGAGGTGGCCTGGACGAGACGGGACAGAGATATATTGGTAATGAGACTGATTGCATCTGGAGGGAGAACGTCGGCTATTTATTAGAATATAATTATTTAAATTCCACGCCAGCGAAGTCGCGGACACAGCTAGTGAATAAAAGCCGATTCAATGCACAGTTTTACTGAAAGGTATTTGCATTTGTGAGAAACATATTTGCTTAATGTTAGTAGTAGCAAAATAAATGGGAAAATAATTAGAGTTCCGCATAAATAATTAAAAACTATATTACGCAATGAATAATATGTGAAAAGTGGGTGCAGCCGCGGGCACAAAGCTAGCATATAAATATGTCTTGCATAATATTACACAATATTCAAACTAGGAAGTCGAAAATATACATAGGAATTAATTATTATTTCGATAAAATATAGTTAATGTCATGATGATTGTTGTGCAAATTACATGGATATCAATCATTATGATTACTTTATCATAATGATTATTAAATGACTATCTGTTGCTCTCGACTTTGTTCACATATGTATATTTATTTTAAATATTTTATATGAATAAATTAGTTAAAACTGGACTATTTCTTATTTCCACAAAGACTATTTTCAAATCAACTAGATCCCTGAATGAGAGAAAATCTTATCACCGTAAAGTTATGGGCGTGTTCCAATCGTCACAAATATGAGCTTAGCTCCCTTTCTAAAAATTCTTGTGTCTTACGTATTTAGGAAAATATCTTGTTGCACAATGTAAACTCTTTTTTATATTGAAAGATCAGACAGTATTCTCTATGTTATGGAACCGTCTTCCTGTCAGCGTGTTCCCTCCTTCATACGATATTGGGTCCTTCAAAAGAGGCGTGAAGAGGTACTTAAGCAGGCCAGCATGACAGCGGTGACTGGCATTGAATTCTGTTCAGTGTCAGTCGCCGCTGTTTTGGATTGTACTGTATTTACCATCAGGTCCAGTACAGTCACCTTTGTCTTCTTTCGACCTTTGTCTTCTTTCGTTCTCTTCAGGTATCCCTCTCCTTCCTACGTCTTGTCGACTAAGACAAGACGAGTGAAGGGGAGGGACCTACGTCCCTTAAAGCAGTGGTGGGTTCTTCCCCCTTTTCCCTTTGCCCACCACTGCTCTCTACAACTCTTCCCTTTTCTGTTTATGGGGGGGCGGAAATATGTTCCGCCCCCTGGACTTCTGACCTTAGGTCATGCCTCTCTTAAAGAGGCGGGCTAAGAGGTGGAGGGGAACTATTCTCCTCCATCCCCACCGGCCATTGCACTGACGGGCCGGGTGGGTTCGCTGCAGGGGGCGACGCGGTGCTTGCGAAAGCCACCCCGTGTCGCCCCCATCCCAAATGCAGCGGACGGCCCCGGGGGGTTTTAGTAGGTATTTCCGGGCGACTCTCGCCCGGGTGAGTCCCACACTGGCACGGAGCTCGTCACTCCGTGCCCCCTTATCTATTGTATTTGGGGGACTTTGATCCTTCAAATACAATAGATAAAGGTAGTGCGTAAATGCATTTCCCCCTGTAAAAAAAAAAAAAATTTTTGGAGCTTAATCACGGCATCTTGTGTCCCAAAATATCAATTTTTTCAAATTGCCGAAATCAATCACTACCACAGACTTAAATGAATAAGATGAAATACGAAAAATCAAAACGTATTATAAAAAAAAAACATTTAAAATGAATCATGTTTTAAGTTCAGTTAAGTTAACTTAAGTTGTAAGTATGTATAGGTTGTAAGTTATTTATTATTTTATATGATACGAATTTCCGTTATAATCGAAAAGTTACGTTGCACTATTGACAAATTATTTATATGAAAATGTCCGAGCAATGCGCAATATTCATATAAAATGAGAGTATGACTTTTAATAAAGGTAATAATAATTACTTTTTATTATATCAAGTTAAATACATATAAAAGTTTTAAATATGCAAGTAAGCTTCGCTATAGATTATTTATACATTACCCGATTTACCATACAATAGGTCCAGGCACCAAGTCTAACAATTCCTTGTGGTGCCGGCTAAAAATAGCACCACCCCATATCTTCCCATGGTTGTCGTATAATGCATAAACCAGGAGATGTGCAGAAGCATTCTCTGAGCACCACAAACACCTACTGCGATCGCCAACCCCCCTGCGAAGTATGACGATTACATCATTCTCTTCTTATGAACGATACAGTAATACGCAGCGTTGCTGAACAAGGTGGACCGACGACCTGATGAAGGTCGCGGGTATCAGCTGGATGCGAGTGGTGCAAAGCCGTTCGTTGTGGAGATCTTTTTGGGAGACCTAAGTCCAATATTGAGCAGTGGACGTCTTTCAGTTGAATGGATGGATGGACCATGTAGCAAGTTTTAATTTGCAAAAATTATTATATAGTGGATAATTATCTGAACGATGGTGATGTCAGGAAATGAAACCCTTCTCTGTGCATCTAACTAATAAAATATGTAACTGAATTGTATGATTACATAAAAAATCATATGTAAAAAAAAACAGATCGAGTTTCTTGCCGGCTCTTCTCAGTGACTGTGTTGTTTGCGAAACAGTAGTCCAGTATTTTGACGTTTGATGTTTGACGACGACTTATCAGAGACCTAAACGGAATAAAGTATTTTAGAATAAGTTCAATGACAATGAGTTTCAAGTATTATGTCAAGCAAGTTTTAATCTCAAAAGGTTATTACAGGGTGGATCATTACGTGAACGATAGTGATGTCTGGAAATAACCCACATCTCTGTGCTTCCACTAAAAACTACGATTTGTATAGTTTTTTATATGACAAAAAAATGATATATATTATATTTATGAAAAAAAAAAGAACCAGATCGAGTTTCTTGCCGGCTCTTCTCGACTGGGTTGTTTTCCGAACCGGTGGTAATGTTTTAGACGTTCATAAGCGCCTTCTTAGGGCCTAAATTGAATAAATAAATTTTGATTTGATTTGATTTAGAATTACAGTTAAATGTAATTTTCTGTCTGGTATCACCAATCTTTTTACTATGTACTAATATTATCAAAAAGTATATATTGTTTAATTTATGACGCAAACTTTTTAATTTAATCTATTACATTATGTTATTTATATTCCTAAACCTATGTTTTTCTGTTATTATTTATTTCTGTATTTTTTTAAGTTCCTATACGAATTCAGCGTTCAATAAATGTTTCTTGCATTATTTCTTCTTCGATAACGGAACACTTTAAAGTGATAAAAAAATTTGCGCTTGAGTGTTTTTTTTTTCAATTTAATGTTTTTCTAAAGTGAAAACTTCTTTAGCGTGGGAAAACCATAGCATGGTTGTTGGGAATTTTTTATTATGTTCGCTTGGGTAGCTACCACTATCAAGTTTGAAAACCTCTCGCCAAATACCAATAGGTGTGTTTCGGGCAGCATCACTTAAGAACCAGTAGTTACCAGATTAGTGTGTTTACCATCCTGGACCACATTACTATTTAACATCAGGTGAGATTGTGGTCACAGTGCTGAGCCTATATCGTGTAAAAAAAATACTTACCCAGCCTATCGTATGTCATGATTATGAATAAACTATAAAAAAATCTACATAATTATTACTCGGAGCGCCAATAGATGTAAAAACCAGACTTATGTTAATAATTTCAAGTAACAAATTATGTAATGTAAACATTAAAAAATAGTTTAATGTGTCGAGTACCCATAAAGATGAAACAATAGGAAAACAATGGAAAGCTGGCGTAAACGCCGAGAAGGTGCTCAAGGGGTTAAAATAAAAAGTAAAGTATTTTTTTTTTTAATTAATGTAGATAAACAGTAATTATACATAACATAAATACAAAAATGTTACTATGGAGTATAAACTATCATTCCCTAATTTCGTCGAAATCGGTTCAGTAGTTTATACGTGATACGTTTTCGGAAATATCTTCAATGTACAGATTTCGTCCCTCTAACTTTTTATTATAAGTATAGATTGCTTGATGAATAATCAGTTAATCTGTTACTATATTTATTAGCGAATTTCGAATAAACTGATAATAATATACATACATACATACATAATATTTAATCACAAATACATGACAAATATATGACTCAAAAGAAAAACAAATTATATTATGACGAAAGCATACAATTATTTAATCATTGATATATAACGAATAGCTGATAACGATTGATTGATTCCACCAATGGAAATATTACTTGGTAACCTCTGGTTCGCTTTGACTCTCTCTCAAACCGATAATCTATTACCAAGTATGTGTTAAATTTGCTACTTTTCTAGCTTTAGCTTTTTAAATTTTCAATCTCATCCTTGATTAACACCAGGCGACAATATAGTTAAATAGAGTTAAATAAAATTAATCAACAGTTGATTCAACAACATATAACACTAAAACCCCATGCCGTCTCTATCGTCACATTAGAGGGCATAAATAACAGCATATATCAAGCGTTTTCTTAAGTGAAAAATCAAGGCTGTATAATTTGGCGCAGTTGTATTACGGTGCGACTGTCGTTCTGAGGTCTCGGCGAAATGTGGGTGGTGTAGTTCGCTATTTTACCTCTGCCTAACCCTTCGGTGATAACAGGCGTGAACTTACATTATTATGTATAATTTCTATTGTTCTTATTAATTTTAATCCACCTATCCAATCAACCAAAAGACATCCACTGCTGATAGAAAATCTCCCATTTTTTTCTGTTTTATACGCAAAATTTACATTTAAAAATAATATATATACTAAGGAAGTCCTATTAACTACGCCAAAAGTTTGTATAATCAAATCTCGACATATATCTTTGTGCGCAAAAGGTAAGTCGAAAATGATATTGATACATATTGATTGGTGCTCAAATTATCGAACGTTTCATAATAAGACATTTTTATTCGAAGATCTTAGCTTATCAAATGATAAACATTCATCAAAAACTAATAAATTCTCACAATTCTTAGCTGCTGCCGTTGTTCATTAGTGACAGGCACAAGTGTAATATCAACAGTGACAAATTTATATTCTAAAAATAAATAAATATGGCTTTAGCCAAAGAAGACGGTTTTACAGAAACAGCTCCTTTAGAAATAGATCAAAATAATCTTGTAACAAAAGACCCGACATTCTGTGAACGTTTAAATAAATTTAGAAAACTTATAACAGTTGAACCAGTTGCGTTATTGGCTTTATTTTCAAGCCAGCTATCATTGATAACTTCGGAGACACTCGCTCTGCAAAAAGCATGTCGGGTAAATCTAAATTTAGGAGCCGAGATATGCGACTCACTCCTAATGCAAAATCAGTCGAATAATTTTACCGAATACGAGAGATTGGTGCAGGAGTATTATTCTTCACAAATTTTATGGAGAACTGTCTTACAGACACTTTTACCGTGCTGTCTGTTAATATTTATCGGTGGATGGAGCGACAGAACTGGTCGAAGGAAAATCGTTATATTAATACCTATACTCGGATCCGCTTTACACGCACTAAGCAACATTATTAACGTGATATTCTTCTATCAACTTTCCCTACAAGTACTGGTGCTCATCAATGTTATCCTTATTTATAGCACTGGTGGTATTGTTGTCATCATGCTCGGTTTAGCCAACTACATGTGTTCTATAACTACCACTGAAAACAGAACTTATCGCCTCGGTATTTTAAGTCTATTCACTTTCGTTAGTATACCATTGGGTATGAGTCTATCTGGAATTATATTCCGACAGTATGGCTATTATGCTGTATATGGGACCACAATGGTAATAGATATTATAAACTTGTATTATATCACGTGCAGATTGTCAGACCCGCCTAGATCTCAGGAACAAATGCAGGTGAGTTTTATTTATACCACTTTTAAAAACTGTATTTCAAATGTATAGAAATATAGAGTGGTGCTTTTTTAAATCAACCGAAGTTCAAGTAGCAAAATATTGAGTAACGGTTGGGTACAATTACACATAATGTTAAATGACGATGTGAGCAAATCTAAAATAGCTGAAATTGATCTGAAAACAACGTGTTCTTGATATAGCAACATACCCCGCTACCGCTGTTCCTGAAATAGTGTAAAAATAGTGTCTTTATTGTTTTTTTTTAAATGAAAGTAGTTATTTATATGCATTTATATTAAAACAAATTAAAAATAAAGAACTCCTATCTTCAATGTATCTTTAAGACTGATATTTGTTGTATAAGCAACTTTTGTATGAAACAACTGAGATTTTGTTCACTTTCATATGAATTATGTAAGATTTCTTCTTAACTACTTAGAAACAAAACACTTATTCCAAATATTTTAGTTCCGTGTTGTAAACATAGAAGCCATAAGGTATATTCCTACTAATTATTAAATTCCTATTAATATTGTAAAAAACTCAACTGGAAGTACGTATGGACACGCGATGGCGCCATCTTTGTACGAAAAGATGACAACAAAATCATTTATAGGATTAAAACACAGGCAAATCTAACTGAAATTTTTGGTTCTGTTTGTAAGGAAACCAGTATTAAATAACCGTGTCTGTTTTCAAATGTGTCTATTATTAATAATTATCTACATTTATTGGCAAAAATTCATTAATGTTAGTCTTCAACTGATTATCTGTGTTATAAAGACATATTTTTTTAGGTTTAACATATGACCAGTTTCTTAATTTGTTTGTTTTAGTTGGTATAGAATTTCGTAATTATTTCATGATGTACTTATTGTTTTCGATTACCTACGAAACTACGAGTATAACTAAACTGTTGTTGTGCTTAAATATAATTACGACTCAAATTTATGTTAATACATACGTAAAATGGAGTGTAGCTCGTACAGTATATGGCATGTATCTCAACTTACATATATCATACATAGAACACAAAACAATATTCATTTTGTATTATGTACTGATAAACTTGAATTTTATTGAAATTATATTGCGTACTAATGGGACTACTATACTGCGTACTTATCATGTTATTAATAATAAAAAAATCTCTCTATTTATTACTATCAGTGCAGGTTTTACTTTTGCTTCATATATCCTATTTGGTATAATATATAGTAATTTATACTTTTATGTAAGTTTTTGAAATCTGATGGTGAAGTCGAAATATCTAAAAATAAGTTTTTTTAACGCTGGGTCTCTTGCTACTAAGCATGATGAGTTTCAGTACGCCGTAGAGGAGTATATGCCGGATATAATCGCTATTAACGAAACATGGCTGAGAGAGGGTGAGGGTGACCGTGCACCTAAAATCCCTGAGTATCGGTTACGACACATTCCTCGTCCAAGCAATATTCGTTCGCGAGGTGGTGGTGTCGCATTCTATGTACATCGCGATATTACTTCTCGTACTATCTCGCATCCTTCACATAACTTAGTAGAACAGATGTGGATATCTGTTAAGGTGTGTTCAACACGTTTAGCTGTCGGTACTGCATACCGTCCACCTTGGCTGGATTTAGACGTATTCATCGATGCCCTTACGCAGTCGGTCATGTCCTTTTCAACGTACGATAAGATCGTTTTGCTTGGGGATTTTAATATAAACTTACTAAACAGTAATGATGCTAGGACTAGAAAAATAGACCAGTTTCTAAATTACATGAATCTTATAAACTGTGTAACTGAACCCACTCATTTCACAGACCATAGTGAAACTTTAATTGATTTAATCTGTACGGATGCCTTAGTTCTTAAGGTAACCGTAGATTATAAACCTGTTCTAGGCGGTCATGGTTTTATTCATGCAACCTTGAAAATCAAAAGAGACAAACCTCGGCCACGCTTGCTCACATTTAGACCTCTTAAAGATATCGACCCAATCACTTTTGATCATGATGTACTCAACACCGACTGGAATAGAATTTATGAAACAGATTCTGTACATGATATGGTAGAAGTTTTTAGTAAATTAGTATTGGAACTGTATGACCGTATTGCGCCACTGAAAACTGTTTATATGAGGAAACCTGAAATCCCCTGGTTAACAAGCAATGTAAGATACATGATGAGATTACGTGATGAAGCGCATCGTTTAGCTCGTCTCTCTAAATCTGAAGTCCATGTCAATGAATATAAGACACTAAAACATTTAGTTATTAATTCCCTCCACAGTGAAAAAAAAGCTTACTTTGAGCAACATATTAATAAAAATATCAATGTGCCTAAGTCGTTATGGCGTAATCTTAAATCGTCTATACTACCTGAAAATAAATGCAAAGATATCCCTTCATACTTCGATAATGCTGATGATATTAATAATCATTTCCTAGACATCCCTGGAAACATTACAACAAGTATAAGTAAACTAACTTACTATGAGTTTCACAGACATGGGTCTTCTGTTTTCCAACTTAATACCGTCTCGGAAAATGACATAGCCAAAATTATTCTCAGTATTAAATCGAATGCTCAAGGCATCGATAAAATCACAATGGATATGGTTCTCTTAACACTTCCCAAAACTTTAAAAGCTATTACAGATATTATTAACAGGTCAATACTAACGTCCACATTTCCTACACAATGGAAAACCGCCCTTATACGACCTATCCCCAAATGCAACAATCCAGCTAGCATTAGGGACTTGAGGCCGATTAGTATCTTACCCTACTTATCAAAAGTTCTGGAAAAAGTGGTACATAAACAGCTGTCCGCATACCTTGAACAGAATAGTATCCTTCCTATCTTGCAGTCAGGATTTAGAAAAGCACATAGTACTACTACAGCTTTACTTGATGTAGTTGATAATTTATTGGCTAATCAAGATGCAGGAATGGGTTCTATTTTAGTTCTTCTTGATTTTTCAAGAGCTTTTGATTCTATAAGTATTCCACTCTTACTTTCCAAACTTTCCTATTATGGATTTGATAAAAAAACTGTAGACTGGTTTTATAGTTATCTTGTCAACCGACACCAGCAAGTCGTATTGTGCAGGAATGACGGTACTAATCTGATCTCTGAAGTCTGTGCCGTTAGAAGAGGGGTGCCCCAAGGTTCGATTTTGGGACCTCTTCTCTTTATAATATACAGTGCAGATATTATTCATTGCATAAAGCATAGTAAGTACCACCTGTATGCGGATGATTTACAAATATATCTACCGATACGTTATTCGGATGTCCACGGTTCCGTTAATAAATTAAATGAGGACATGGATAGAGTATTTAAGTGGTCAAACGAAAATTCTCTTGTACTGAATCCTGCAAAATCTAAGTACGGAATATTTGGTACCAGGAACCAAGTTGAGCTTATACAATCTCAAAACCCTATCATTCTAATAAACAGAAAGACGGTGGAACGTGTAAGTGAGGCTAGAAGTCTGGGAATTGTTTTAGATGAGCGTCTTCGTTTCGAGTCCCATGTACATGAAGTTGCTCGTAGCTGCTTTTTTAGGCTTAAAGTTTTATACAAGATACGTGATTATTTAAGAACTGAAGTTCGTATAAACCTTTGCGAAGCTTTGATACTTTCAAAGCTGAATTATGGTATTTCTCTATACGGTCCTTGTATATTGAGTAAGACAAAAAACCTCATTCAGCGAATCCAAAATGCATGTGCTCGTTACTGTTTTCGTATTCCTACGCGTGCACACGTTACACCATATTTGAACGATGCAAGAATTTTAAAAATGGATGCACGATATAAATTATACTTTGCTAAATTATTATTTGGGATTATTAAACTTCAACAACCTGAATACTTGCACAGTAAGCTCGAGTGGGTTGGTCAGCAGCGGGAGTTCAGAACTCGTGCAACTATGTGTCTCTTAAGTATTCCTAAGCATAGAACTTTCGCCTTTCGGGGTAGTTTCAGATATCAGGCGACTAAATGTTGGAATAATCTGCCTCCTCCAATCCGAAATGCTACGTCTTTAAATATGTTTAGGTCAAAACTCAAAGCTTTTCTTCTGTTTCAACAGTAATTTTTCACCTGATGTTTATTACTTATATAATAATGTACGTATATGTATGTATATTTATGTGTATATATTATGTGTATGTATGCATATTCTATTTTATTTTTATTTTACCTTTTTTTTAATCAATAGATAACTAATATTGTCATTGTTCCCTAAATAAAGTTAAGACTAAGGACACACGCACTCACAATCGTTGCGCACACAACACTCTGGGCGTCGAGTGAAAATCAGCGCTGATGGCTTCACTTCCTTCAGCATATATGCTGACTCGACACCTTTTTGTAACACACACTTATTTTATCTTTGTTTTCTCTGTTTTTTTTTTTTTTCGTTTTTTTTTTCAATATTTTTTTTTTTTGTGATATTCTTTGTATATTAATTGTATATTATGTGTGTAACAAATAAATTTTATTTTCTTTCTTTCTTTCTTTCTTTCTAATTAATTAATTGGTTCTTCTAGTCCAAAGTAGAGGAATTACTTCCTTAATACAAAATTATGTCATCTCAGACTCATAGGTTAGGTAATAAAATAGCCTTGAAAGATTAAAAAAAACCCTGATCATAAATCGAGAACCGATTTGCAAGTTTTTTCTCTGCAGGTAAATACAGTTAGCAAAGATATTCCAATAATTGTATCAGCAGTTAAAGCCAGTCCACCAGTCCTTACCTAGCCTATATATTGCAAACCTCCGTCAGCAACAATGACGATACGTTTCTTTGCAGCATCATTTTCACATCGGTTCTTAATTGTATGCACTTACTTGAGAACATGACAATAGAATCTTCTTCATCTCGTTCTTCCTAACAATCAATAGCCATTTAACAGTATTAAAACTACCACTGCTCCACAGACCGACCCAGCTGTAACTGCTATGCTTTCCAATTTTTTCATACACAGCAAAGCGGAAACCTTTTGCTTTAAATTGTATCTTTTTGCTTTGTGAGTTTTTAATCGAATTCTCAGACATTTTTATTATTTCTCGACGATGGTTCTTTTTAATCTAGTCTCCTATTAAAAAAACCTAAGACTAAGCACGAAGTATGAAAATATGTACAAAAGTAGTAATGATATCCTTCTTTTATATTATGTTCTTGGAGTACGCTCGATCGGTCTTTTTTCCAAGTTTTCGGTCAGTCCGTTATGTTTGTCAGTTTTCACCGATGAATTGAGATTTAACATTCGGCTCTTGGCCTTATAATAGATGCTTGGCGTATTTACTTTGCTAACTATGCAAGATGGCATTTTGTTATTTAACTTCGAGTGTGTTTCACGCGGTAAATAATAACTCGGAATGTTTGTTCTGCGGTCCCACGCAAACTTCATGGAAGTGTGGCGATACCAAAACGTACCACTGCTATATATTGATTTATAGTTTTTAAAGGTCATTAATAAATATATTAGATTTGTGAAAAGATGACAATATCTTGTTATGTCATTATTAGAACTGACATAAGGAATAAAAGATTATTTTCACTGATATGCATTAATTATTACGACCTTTATACTAAATGTACTAGCTAAACGAGCCACCGTTTTGTTGGAGCTTACAATAATAAATTTCTACTTTCTTTCTTCTTTTTAATAAGTCTTATTGCAAAATGACTACTTTTTTTCGACTGTTTTTTTTTCTACACACTATTAACAACCACCAACATATTTAATTTCATGTAATGCATTCACCCAACTTATTTCTTATTCTTTTATGTTTTGAGGTAATTAAGGTTTTGTATTTTTTGTTTCTTATTGATTTAGAAATATTATGACACGATCGAAGACATATTTTATTCACATCACGCTGGAAGATTTCTTTTTCTTTTTTTTTACAAAATTGTTTTTACAGTAATTTTTCCTTCCAGTATCTTAGAGTACCCTTACAGTTTCCCTTGGAAGCGATGGTGGCGCAGAGGGTAGTGCGGCCGTATTTCACGTCAATCGACGTGGGTTCGATTCCCAACCTATACGACTCTAAAATCGGCCTGAGCTTTCGATGAAGGAAAACATCGTGAGGAAACCCATAGGACATTTTCTAAATGATGCCCGCCTGGATAGCTACCACCCTCAAAACCTGTCGTTAAATACCAATAGGTCTGTTCTGGCAGCTTCACTTGAGAACCAGTACCTCTAGGCTTAGTGTGTTTACCATCCTGGACCACATCATCACTTAACATCAGGTGGGATTGTGATCAAAGCACTGAGCCTATACCGAATAAAAAAAGAAATGTTAAAAGTTAGTATGCCAGGAATAAAATAATAATTTGATTATGCGTAACAATATTCTTGGTATATTTTTAGTATGATGGTCAAGGTTTCGTTCAATTCTTCAAAACATTCTTCGACCTAACAACAATAAAAGATACAGTTAAAGTGGTCTGCAAGAAGACATCTAACAACAGGAGGCTCCGTTTATGTGTCCTATTAGTTACAGCTGTTATTTTATACGGGCCTATATATGGTAAATATATTTTATTATTTATGTTTATTTTAAGAATTAGTCGATAACTCTTTAAAATCCTGTTTAAAAAAAGATAGTGTGGTCGGATTCAGTGTCGATGAAAGACCTACCTTACCAACTCTTTAATGAACCTGAGCTTTCGGTGAAGGAAAATATTGGGAAGAAACCATAGTATGGTGTTAGGGGATTTTCTACTAAAATCCACTTGTTTAGCTACCACCCTCAAGTTTGAAAACCCGTCACCGAGTACCAATAAATGTGTTCCAGCAGCATCACTCGAGAGTTAGTACCTATCCGTTTTTGTATGTTTAACATCTTGAACCGCATAGTGACTAAACATCAAGTGAGATGCCGGACAAAGCGCTGGTTATTCTATTAAAAATACTGGGCAATAATTTTATTCATCGAAATTATAATAGAAATGTGTTTTAAGGTGAAGCATCTGTTTTATACATGGCTACTAGATACCGTTTTAATTGGGATGAAGTCAGATACAGTTTATTCCAGACATACAACTTCGTCGCAACAGCTATCGGTGAGTTTCAAATTAAATAATCTCTACTAATAATAAAACTGAAGTTTTGTCTATATATTTTTTTTACATTTTGCAACAGATGTGTATTTAATATGGTTGATTTTTTATCTTGCTAACTTCGCTTCAAATGATTTTTAGCTCACACATGTCTTGGAAACTAGTTTGTTTATAGTAATATACATTTTTTTCGTTACGTCATATAAATCTGACATTGATTTTTTCTGCCTGTCTGTGTGTAGTACGTCCGGATTTCATTAAAAAACTGCTTGACCGATTTTGATAAAGGTTTGTACGCTGAAAGTTAATCTACAACAAGGGAATGTTGATACGCCTAAATTAGTTAAGAAAAACATATTCTCGACTTTAACTCAAAAAACGTCGATTTTGATCAAATTTTGTGCGCTATAAAATTTATCAATAACATTAAAAAAAATTAAAAGCATGTGTCATTCGGTAACTGGTAGAATATGAGAAACAAAGCAAAATCAAGACATCACACATTTAATTAAGATAAAACACGTAGACGAAGTGGCTAGCGCCGGTAATAAGAAAACTGGCCAGTAAATATCCTAAGCGAAAACTCCTTTTCCAAGGGAAGACGCGGTCGACCTTCAAATTCGTATTGTGTTGTACAAAATATCTGCGATTCTTAATGATGTTTTAATATATTAAAATAATTGTTTAATTTGAAATATTTACAGGAACGACATTCTGTATTATTGTCTTAAGTAAATATTTGAAACTGCACGATTCGATATTGGGGATAACATCTGGAATTAGTAGAGTTGCCTCCGGCCTAATATACTGCTTCGCTCCGAATGAAGGAATATTTTTCATTGGTTAGTATGTATTTTTGTATAATACCAAAATTAATCGGATGATTTCCATATTAAATTAGATTGTATATAGTGTCATTGAATATCCCGGGGTCCTTTGTGGGGAATTTATATATTTATTCGTAAGTATGATTAAAAAGGATACTTAACGCCAAACAATCCCACATGAAGCTGGTTGTGTATATATATAAAATATAGTGTTGGGTAATATTTAACTCTAACTTATACCATAGAATAAAATCTATACAATAGTATTCATTATTGGCTTCTTTAGTATTTATAAGAACTTATGTGCATCTCTATCTAATTAGTGACGATGTAAGCACATAAAGTCTAAAAGAGATACTCCAAAATACTCGGTAGTGTCACACCACGCTTACAAGTAAGAGCCCTCTGAGCCATCACATATTTTAATGTTATTTTTAAAATATTACTCTATCATATTCAAAATAAGTTAAGTAACTTTTTGTTTTAAAATATAAAACCTCATCTTTACTCTTTTTAAATTCTCATGCAGGTCCTGCAATCGACATGTTCAACGCTACAGGGCTATTGGCCTTAAAATCATTAGCGTCCAAATTTTTGGACCAGGTCGAAATAGGTAAATAAAGTACATATATCTTGTACTACAATACATAGATCTATTACTACTAAATGAACTTATTCAATTTTAGGTAAGTTTAATTCGCTAGTGAGTTTAATTGAAACACTAACTCCGTTGGTATATATAACGATGTTCGTCAGATTGTACACATCGACTATGGACTCGTTTCCCGGTGCCGTGTTTTCTCTTGGGTGCAATAATGGTATTTCCATCCATACTTGTCTTCATGTAAGTACTATTTGTTTAACATATAAAAGTCTACTCTTAGCTTAAAAGTCTAAAACTCAGCCGTGTTATACATTATATATAACAACACTCAAAAATACCTTGAATATAAATAAACGTAGTCAATATAAAAAATACTTTATTCAATTTAGGTCCTGAGAAGACGTCTATGAACGTCAAATCACTACCACCGGTTCGGAAAACAACCCAGTCGAGAAGAGTCGGTAAAGAGCTCGATGTGGTTGATCTTTTTTTTTTTTGTATATACGTATAAACACAATCTATACAAATTACAGCTATAAAAGTCATTAGCACAGCACAAAAAGGGGGTGTCATTTCCAAACATCAATATCGTTCACGTAACGGTCCATAAATAAATAACCTTTTGAAATTAAAACTTCCTTGATATAGTGCTTACACTTATTATTAGGTAAATCGGAAATGTTTCTGGGATCTTATTGTAAATCCTAATAATTATACTTACTGAGCCTGAAGTTTGGGATTAAATAGGATATTAATTTTATTTACAGTTGGTTATTGTACAAGCATAAACAAGATCTGAGAAATGAAAAATCGAATTCAACAGTTGAAGCGACAACGAACGGGACGTAATCTTAGAGTTGTTACAACTTCTCTTAACTTAATAACTATTAATATCTTTTATATGTCTATAGAATGAGTATTTAAAAATGTTACATTAGGAAATAAGAGTATACAAGGTTCGAGGCTTATTGCCGACCAGAGAGCCGCTTTCATAGATTTAATCCATATAATTAAACACTATTGTTTGTCATATTACCTGTTGCATTTTATTTCCAACCAACCCAAACACTATCGTCACACCTATCGAAGAACAAAAACAAAGTAATGAAATTTTTGTAATGCCACCGGTCCGTGATAAGTATGTGAATTTTCTATTTCATCCGACGTTTTGAAGTCAATGAAAATTCGAGTTAGAAAATTCTGTTACAAAGACAGATACATAGAAAGATATAGAAGTGAAACCAGTATGAGGTTTTTACAAATTAAGTTGACTTTTTGTCCAAACTGACCACTTTGATCTCAAATATCTGTGGTTTGGTTAGAAAATCTAAGACAGATGAGTACCCACTCAAAAGTAAACGCTGCGTTGTAAAAAAAAAGACACCTTAACATCATCATACAATACATTAGTGTTAAATATACAACAGGTTCTAATTAGGAGATCCTAAGAAAAGTTTACGTCAAGCAGGCGTCTGTTCATAAAGCAGCCAAATCGCATTTCACAAAATAAAAACTTGTTGCGACAACTCTGTTTATTGTAGGACAAGAAAAAAAAGTTAATGATTTCATTAAAACAACATACAGGCACTTTAAAAAAAATGGGCCATTTTGCTAACGTATTTCTTTGGTTACTAGATGCACATATTTGTAGCTCAAATGCAGATTCGCTGGAGAGATTAAAAAAAGTTACTTCATGCAAACGACTATAGGTCATCCGATCAAGCGAGTATGAATGTGATCTCCCCTTACCTTTTGCCTAATGAACCCCAATTAGATAAAAATAAATACATAAAAGATTAACGACTTATTTGAAAACAACTCTCAGACCAAATATTGAAATTAATACAAAAGAAAACTATTCAAAACTTTACCGAATATAAAGTTAAAGACATAAGAAATATTACAATAAGAATTTCTCTTAAATGTTTATGTAAAAATGATTAATTTTATTTACAGATGGTTATTGTATATGCATCAGCGGGATATATGTGTCCGAGCAACCCCTCATTAATGTCTAGAAACCACGAGATGCATACAATTATGTATAAATATAATATCACATAAATATAAAATTAAAAATAGTTGCCAATGCTTACTATCAATAATTTTTAATTTACGTATAATGTTATAAATTCCATTAAATAGATATCATAAATTCTAAATACAATAAACAAGCAATCAATTTTTTTAGATAGTTGTTTCGTACATATATGCCATATTATTATTATTATTATAGTGTTTATCTACATATTTATAATTATAAAGGTGCTCGTAAAATCCAAGTAATATTTACTTATCATAATCACTTATTAATAAGCGCCTATGCTAATGAAACGCTGATGTAGATAAAAACGAGTTTTTTATAATAAAAAATTTATATTACTTCATAATTGCACAATATGATTTTAGTGTACTTAAGTTTAGGAATGGTTGTTCATCAACAGTTATTGTAAATTCATTTTGAAACAACCAGCCGCCGCGCCTTGCTGGTATTATGGGTTATTTAAGCCATGACAGACGTGCGGACTGCACCTCGTACTTGGTACTGTTAAACGGGCTTTGCGGCTGGCCTTTAAAAAAAAAACTTCTCAAAAGTTACACACTTTTATTTAAATTATACAATTGATATAATTTGTGAGATTTCCCAGTTCTTTAGTCGCAGGTATATTCGTTTGCACTTCCCAATAGTAGAGAGTTGACTGGACTTAATTGGTTAGCATTAAGCAAGGTTATTTCTCACGATTTAAAATACCTATCAGTAAAGCTGTGCATTGAATCGGATTTTATTCACAATTTCATGAGTTTTAATTTTGTTTAATCGGAACACTAATTATTTTCGAAAATTTAAAGAGATTTTTTAATTATTATCAACAAGTGAACTTTACAGCGCTATTGAGCGAAGTCTCAATATTTAAAAATTATTTACTCAAAACAGCGTCATAAGTACATATATTCATTCAGTTGGAGACTTTATGCGGAGAACAACGTTTAGTGTTTAGTTTAGTACGTTCAATCACTAACCCTGAAGACCCTGGTCTTTAAAATGGGACAAGCTTAATAAATCATCGTATTGCCATCGAACCCTATCCAAATTTTGAAATACATATGCAGTTTTAAAGTAAAAAAAAAAATAAATTCGATGATTCCATTACATAGATATACAGGTCAAACTAATATAAAGCGTGTTAAAATATAGCGAGCATCTTAAAAAATTGTATCCAATTTGACTAACTGAATATTTCATTACGGTACATTTTCAATATCAACATACTTTTTTAATATCATCTAGTAGTCCTTAACGTGTCTGTAACATAAAAGAACGTAATACCCGTAATCAGTCAACTCTGTCCTTAAAATAGACTTCATATCGTAAATTTTACAATTCAGATTCTATAATCTTATCTCATTTTCGGGTAATTAAGAGCTTTAATTTTTAACAATTAACTTTAGACAGAAATAACTGATAACAGATTATAAGTTACATAATATTTTCTACATATAATGATGATTGGTCTATGTAAATTTCATCTTTGGTCGTATTCTTAGAAATGTTTAATCCAATACATTCCTTTGCAATCCGTAAATATTTCGTATAGAATTTTTCTTTCAACTTGCTTTCAATAGTCTAGGCTGCTTTTTTATCATTAAAAAAGTATTATAAATCGTCGTTATATGTATACTGCTATAATAAATATATCCTTTTCATTTAATAACATGAAATATTATTTAGTACAGTTATTTATTATGTTATTCCCCTACCTGCTCGCTTGCTTTACAGCAGGTATGAGCCGTACAGCCGTAACAAAATACAAAAAAGCACAAGAGCAAATAACTTTATATCTTAGTTTATTACATAAAAACTTCGAACACCACCATTTCGAGCCTGGACAAACCAGATCCTCATTTTTCCATTATTATGATTGCTGCTAATTCTGCTGATTTATTTTCTTCTTATGGTATTGCAGTGCATCTACTTCCATGAGGTCTGATATTTTCTTTACTTTCCTTAACGTGTTCATAAAGATTCGTTGTGGGAATATTAAAATTTTGTGCTGTCTTATATTGGGAAAGCTCTCCATTCTTTACTTTCTCGTGGGATATATGACTTAGTTTTCCTTCTCATATGGGTCTGGGGCTTGATAGCTGTGAGTTTTTTTAAATAATTAAAAAAATCATAAAAAACTAGACGGCTTTAGGGAAGGCTATTAGTATTAAATATAGATTATATTTGAATTAGGAGTCATTTTAATTTCTTAATGATGAGAATCACTGCCTTTTACTATGAAAAAAAAATTAGGTTATTTTGAAATTATTACATAGTGGAATTTCTGAAAAATACTTGAAAGCCCGTCTATAATGTTCTATTCCTTTCACGAGTTTAGAAAATACGATAAGTTTCGGAAAAATCAACATTTAACTAAATAACTTAATTGAATTCCAAAATAGACGTATTGTAATTATTATGAACCCTGAAAATGGCGCGAAAAATACTTATCAGAGAGTACTCGATTCCGCATACGTATCGTTGGCTCAAGCGTCTCACGACAACTAATACAGTGTACGTGATCAAGATGGCGTCCAGTTCATATTGCCTATTGTAAAATAAAATTTTACGTTTAGTAAAAATTTTCAATTTTCAGAATATACCCGTTTTCAGGATTATCTCAATGCACCTTAGAAAATTAATTTGTATTTCGTGTAGGCAAACTCTATTTATATTTTTAACGTATGTTACTCGTTACTTGATTCTGCGTAACATGGATGTATTTTTAACTAAAACTCGATAAGAACAATAATTTGATTTGAAGTTCTCAGTATGGTACGCCTTATTTCGAAATAATTCCAAGTAAACCCAAGCAATTCTTGTTGATTGATAAATGAAACCAATTGTTTCTTCGTATTATATAGAACTTTTAGTGTATAGAAATCGTAAACCGCAAAATAAAATATATGCTCCTATTGAGTAATTATAATTGTTACATATTTGATTTATCTGATAGTACGCGGTAAAATGTTTTGGTATAAAATCGAAATTTTGATTTTTTAGGCTTATCAAGTTTGAACACACAATCATCTATGAGTATTTCTAGAAACATAGATGTAAGCGTTATCTCATTTAATTGACGGTCGCAATATAATTCGTTATCATACCTAACTATGCAATTGTAAATATTGAAATTGATTTAATATTATAAGTTTTAAACAAATAGTTTAAATATACATCACTCAGGTAGGTTCAATGTTTTATACTCATATCATTCAATTGACAGCTAACAAGTTAACACGACATGTAATAAAGTAATAGATACAATGACTAACGTAAACGATACTAAATGTGTTGAAGAGAAATTAGAAGTCAAGGCACTAACTCAAGACGATGGAGATGAAACATCTCCGCTTAAACCTAACATTAAAAATGTTAATGAAAAAATCGAACACGAAGTCCAAAAGCTATCAATTAGGGAGAAAATCAAACTTATTAAAGATAATACAACTGTAGAACCAATTATGGCTTGCTACATAATGCCCAGTGTTCTGGCATCACTGGCAATTCAAAATTTGAACTTAGAAAAAGCATGCCGTGTAAATCTTAATTATAGCGATGAAATATGTACCGCTTTGAATTTAAGAGAGACTGAAAATTATACTGAATACGAGGAAGAAGTACAGAAGCTAATAGCAAATATACAAGTGTGGAAGAATATAGTTCAAACAGCCATACCTGTTCTTCTTATATTATTTGTAGGAGCGTGGAGCGATAAAACTGGAAGAAGAAAAGCCTGTATACTAATGCCAATTGTTGGTGAATTTTTATCTTGCCTCGGATTTATAATTAACACTTATTATTTCTATGAATTGCCAGTTGAAGTAACAGCACTAACTGAGTCCATATTCCCAGCTATTACGGGTGGTTGGTTTACCAATTTTATCGGTATATTCAGTTATATTGGTGACATTACCACTACTGAAAATAGAACGTACAGAGTCGGTTTAGTAAATATGTTTATGTCACTTGGATATCCCATCGGCAGTGCGTTGAGCGGAGTTCTATTAAATTTGATCGGATATTATGGAGTTTTCACTTTATCGTCTATGCTTTATTTATTCAGTTTGATCTACGGTTACTATTTCTTGAAGGATCCGAAGAGAATTCACATTGATAAACCAGTAAGTACCTAGGAATTAAGTCAATTATTTCGGGCTTCATTACTTTTTTGATGTGAATATTGAAAGTCAAATAAATTACCACTAAAATTTTAGAAAGTTATTCAATATTTCTGAAAATAGTCAACCATATTTCCGAACTAATCTTACTGCTCGAGATAGATAGAATATGAAATGAATTTCTAAATAATTTAAATCCAAATTTTTCAATTTCTGCCTGAAAATGTAAAAAAAGGTTTTTTTTGCATATTTCTAATAGTAAATAACAAAATAAATAAATAGATTTAAAATACATACTTCAAGTTTAATAACGTAACTATAAAAAATACTTAAGTGTTATTACATTCCCATTAAAAAGCAAACCGATGGCTACCGACTTTAGAAAAAGCCTTTTTAATTTCATTACAAAATTTTCATCTATTGTGACGTATGTTTTAATAATAAAATTGATATCTGTTATCATTTAGTCCATTAAGAATTAAAATTTGTGTTGCACCATTATTGGGATAATATTCAATTTGAAACATATCAATTCACTTGTGCAGATGATTATTCTTTTATACTGTGAAGTCAGAAAAAAACTCTTATTTTATAACGAAAAAAAAAATTACAACATTACTCTTAGTAAATAAAAATCATATTATAATTACGTATAACAGAAACAAAGAGATTTTACTGCTCATGACTTATTAGATAACTGCCGTGGTAAACCAATATTTACTATATACACCTACCGCAAGATTTACATAGACGCAATAACTTGCATTATATAGAGCATAATAACAAAGACGTAATAAAATATATCAATTATAGTTACATACGTGTGATAAAACTATATAAACAAGATCATAATTATGAATAAAGTAATTAGCAAAATTTCCAAAAATAAGGAAAACGTTTATTTTTTTAAACAGTAATAAAACCATTGTGTACTTTGTCTTTATTTCATTTACATTTAATTTAAACACAAACATTATTTGTAAATTATGTGCTTCATATGCGACGTAGAACCTCATTGAATATTTAGTTTTTTTTTTAATTTTGCAATATAGAGCGAGTATAGGCTGTAAAAGCCTGAAAATTGAAGTCACTGACAGTGGGGACTTAGAAAATGTTTTGAGTCTGTGTTAAAACTGTCGTGGTAATTAATCGTATGTTTTTCTTTTTGAAAAACCTTCATTGCCAATATTTATTAACTGCTGGATTGGAGATGCCAGTGGGGTATGTGGGCCCAATGGTGGGTCGAGACGCTGGCACAAGAAGTTCGCCCTACGCCGCGAGTAATCGAGGTGCGGAGACTTGAGCTCCACTCATGGATGATTTGAGAGTGGCAACTGCACTTGGAGCATCCGGGCTTCGATATCATTCCATCCCATTTGGCCTCTACTCCCAGACTGGGTGGTGACCTTCCGTCTGACACAGGTGCTCTCGAGGCACGGATACTTAGGACCTTCAGATACCTGTGTCGGATAGCCAGAGAGATTACCCCAGAGTGTCACCACTGCTTCGACAGGAGTGGGTATTCTAAGAGGATTTCCACACTTTAAAAAAGGGGTATGTGGGACTCACGCGGCGTGAAAAAACGGGTATACCCACTTCAAACCACCGCCGATGGGGCGGGATTGGTCGTGCACACACCGCGTCGTCCCAGCAGCAGGCCCGAATCGGACCACTTCTTTTGCCTTCTTTCCTTTTGAAGAACCTAACTTAAGATATTTATAGATTGCTATGTTTATATTGTTCAAACAGAATTTCTTTACGCCTTTGTTTGTTACAGGGGAAACAATGCAGTTGTTGCAATTTCTTCACAGAATTCTTCGACGTTGCTCTTGTGATGGAAACTTTTAAAGTGGCATTTAAAAAAGGAGCAGGAAACAGAAGGTTACGAGTGGCGCTTCTTCTGATTGTTGTCTGCGTTGTTTTTGGACCTATGCACGGTTTTTATCTTTCTATTTTTATCTGATGATACGTCCTGTACTTTAGCCAACAATTACCTAATATATATTTTAACGTAACTAAATATTTATTTATTTTCTTACTACTTCAAACGTAAAGGTAATAAATTAATAACTAGATATTTTCTATAATGTGTTTTTGTATTAATTTTGAATTGTTGCTCTAAAAGAATATTTAATAATCACTTATTATATAGTATATAGTTATACTATATATTATATAGTATATATTATATAGTTTAAACTTAATACTATCAATAGGCCAAAACATATTGCCGCCTTTATTAAGTTTTTCAAAACAAAACTAAAAATTGATGAGGTAAACTTTTTGCATTTGATTTTTCTCTTGAGATTAGTATGATGTATGTTTGCTTTCTTTATTTAAACTTTTTTTTTTCGTATTATAAATATTTAAGTTTTTTAGGAAAAACATGGATTATATAAAAAAAAATAAATGTTCAGTGTTTTTCGAGTTATAAGACATCTAACGGACAAATATACAGTCAGACTTTGTTTTTTATAATATATCTATAGAAATTAACGTAAAAATTTCTAACGTACTTTAAAAATCTACAAATCCGTTTATTTCTTAATAACTGCTATCTTTTTCTCCCCTGATAATAATTACTTTTAGAATTTTATATGATAAATTAAAACTTAACTGGATTCTTTATTTAAAATATATAAATAGATGTGAAACCATTATCAGAAATTTCTAAAATAAAATTCAAGTAGAAATGTTTCTCCATTCATAATCAAGTGTCACTGTAATTTTTTCGCTGCCTACTTTAAATAACTTCTCGCAATAAAGAGAAAATTCTTTGAAATCCCTCGATGCTCGCTAACCTGAACCAAAAAAAAAGAAAGGAAGATAGAAAGAAAAAAAAATGGAACATTTTATTAGGTAAAATTATAATAACGTTTCAAACTTTTAGGTGAATTCACCGTTCTGTATCTATTCACAAGGTTCAGATTCAATTGGGACGAGGTACAATTCAGTATATGGTCCACTTACGGTATCATAACAAATTTAATTGGTAAGTTTAAGTCACTCAATTACACTATATAATTCGACTTGACAATAAGGAGAAATTATTTCATATCATTCGTCGTACATGCAATAGCGATTATGGCTTGTGTTAGGGGGTTATAGCCTGTTGGGCGGTAATCATCCCTCTTTCCCCCGGATGAATTGCTTCTCTTTGAGAAGTGGGCGAAGAGGTAGGTGGGGAGAGAGCCTGTGGGTGTCAGGCAGCGTCATTCTCCCCCCCATCCCCAACCGGGCTAAAGAATGGACGAGGCCCAGTTGGGCTTGCCGCAGGGGCCGACGCGGAGCATGCAACCGCGATCCCGTATCATCCCCATCCGAAATGCGGCGGGCGGCTCCGTGGGGTTTAGTGGGTATTTCCGGCGCTTCTCGTCGGTTGAGTCCCACACTGGTGTATAGACGTCCCTCCACACCGCCTTACCATTTGCATTGGGGGGACTTAATCCTCCTAATGCAATTGGTAAGGGTAGTGCGTAACTGCATTCCCCTCGTCAAAAAAAAAGGTGCATTGTATAATAATGCCCATTATCTTCCACCCTCAAGTTATAAAACCTGTCTCCAAATACTAACATGTGTATTCCGGTAGTATCGCTTGAAAACCAGTACATACATACTTAGTGTATATACCACCCTAGATCACATTGTCACTTAACATCAGGTGAGATTGTAGTCAAAGCACCGTGTAAAAAAGAACAATATTTAATACACGTATATTCATGACCAGTTTTGATACAAACTCTGTATATGTATAGTGGGGTTACACTTCTAGGCGGGATGGAGTTCTTGGGTTACATATATTCTGTAATTTTAGTGGTGTTTTACACAAGTGTGCTGGAAATAAGTAACGCGGAGTGTTTATTTTTGCGGTGCCACAGGAACTCGCTAGAAAGTTCTAGCATTTAATACTAATTCAAGACCATATGAAACTCGCAGAATTTCATATATAACTTACAGATTTCTATTAAGAGAAAACGCGGGTGACGTTTATTTCATATAAACATATTTCCATCCAGAGTAATTAAACACTATAGTATATATATATATATATAGACCAAAGATTATGCTCCTACGTTTTGATTATTTCCAAAACTAATTATTATAGAAATTAGGAGCCTTCTAAACTGAAAAAAAAACCTAGTTTTACAGTCCTAGTCAAACCACGTTGATGAGTAAGCAAATCGTAGAGGCATACCCAAAGTATTTTTTTTTATTTATTGTAATTTTTTAGTAAAATACTGCATTCATTTCTTAGTATAAAAGGTTAATTTTTGGCATGGTATCAAGTTAAAAAGTATTGTCCCTCCCACGATGTGAAATTTTTCAATATACCCTTACTGTAAGGTTACATAAAATTGAAAAACAAAAACAGAATATAATCAGATAATAGGGTAGCATAACTCATTTACTAAAAGCTAATGCGTCTTCAGTAACAAACATGTCATGAGTACTAATGTTCCAGGTACATTCTTCTCAATAAGCCTGTTCAGCAACTATCTGAAGCTGGATGACACAATGCTCGGCATCATTTCCTGCTCGAGCAAAATCATTGCCTCGTTCGCTTACGCATTCGCTCGGAACAACCTCGAGATTTATATGGGTATGTTAACTATGATTCAGAATACAACGCCACAGTGTAACAATAATTCAGTGTTTCGTGTTTACAAAAAAACCAAAAATATCTTTATTCCATTTACGACCTAAGAAAGCGCTTATGAACGTCTAAAACACTACCACCGGTTCGGAAAACAACCCAGCCGAGAAGAGCCGGCAAGAAACTGATTCTTTTTTTTTAATAAATATAATACATTTATTTTTTTTTGTCACATAAAAAACTATACAAATCGTAGTCTTAATAATGTTAGTGGAAGCACAGAGATGTGGGTTAATTCCAGACATCACTATCGTTCATGTAATGATCCACCCTGTAATAACCTTTTGAGATTAAAACTTGCTCTTATTGTCAGGTAAATCGGTAATGTTACTTGGGATCTTATTGTAAA
This sequence comes from Samia ricini, assembly GCA_014132275.2. NCBI lineage: Eukaryota > Metazoa > Arthropoda > Insecta > Lepidoptera > Saturniidae > Samia > Samia ricini. Next base: position 3,674,412 of record AP028170.1, read on the forward strand.
ACCGAATACTATTAGCTATAAAGCTTTTATTACACTTACTTAGCCTAAAGAGTGGGACGGCCAACTTTATTTCTAATATTAAAATTATGACGACATTCACTAGATCTAGCTTGTCTAAATTTTTACGAATATGCTTTAAGTTATCGAAGATATATTGGGAGGGCAAAGAAGTTTAATATAGACACCAATATAAAAATTATTGTATTGATTTTAGTATCAATGAATTCATCATTAATACAGCACAAATACTGTTTCAGTAATTCAATACTTACTATTTGGTATTCACTCTTGTTCATTTGGTATTCACACAAGAAACTCCAATAAAATATAATAAAACATTAATTTAACCGTTAAAGCACTAACCTGGCGTTTACGACAGCTTCCAATTGTTTTCTTATTGTCATTTTTTTTTTTTTTAATTTGATCGATTAATACAGTTATTCACATGACTAAATGCTCGATGTTAAACATTTTAATTTTTGTTTTTATTGTAGTAAATTAAAAGACACTCAATTGGCTCTTACCGGTTGTGACGTCACAATTAATTCCTCAGTTCATCATCAAACCTTTAAATACGTCTAAAACTCATTTTTAGTCTGTGGTCTTATTTGAAAGTAGAAGATTCATCATTGGTTAAATTAGTTATTTTGTAACTTGTAGTCAGTAAACAGACGCACTTTTTCACAGTCGAGTTATTAGTAAAAAAAAAACTTACATAGCATTTCTTACAATGTAGTACGTTTTGCTAGGTTATCATGATGACGTATTGAATTGAAGAAATATTTTTTTTATTATATTTTCTATAAACCTAAATCGCTCATGTTTGTATGTCATATTTCAAACTGAAGGAAAGTAGAACGGAATTTTTTTTTATTCAAAAATCGCTATCCGTTAGGAAGTTTACAGCTCATATAAAGGTCGACACAGCTTTCTCAAAATATTTAGAAGTATCTAAAGTCTTATGCACCTATTTGTTCTGTCAAGATTAACCCACTGGGGGTTTTTAATTACGCTGCGGCATCGAGCTGTGTCGATGCAATTTTGCTCACATGTTTATGGCAAACTACGCTCACACTTAATGATTTAATAGATTTTCGAAGCGTAATCGTGTATTCCAATTCTAAACTTTATTATTACAAGATTTATGTTTCATAATAGCTAGATATTTTATATAATTTATATTTTTGCGTATAAGAAAACATTTGATTATAATCATGTTTATTGTCAAAAATGCTTATTCAAATTACGTTGAGATTACGCTTTTTGAAATTTTGTCTGTCTGTCTGTCTCTTTGTTCCGGGTAATCTCCGGAACGGCTGGATTGATTTTGACAGGACTATTTTTGGTAAATAGCTGACGCTACTCCGGATAACATAGAGTACTTTTAGTTTTCGAAAATAATTAGGGTTCCGCGTAAAAAAATAAAAACCTATAAAAAGTTGAATAAAATCCGATTCAATGCACAGTTTTACGGGCAAGTGCTTGAATTTTTTAGAAATATTTTTACTTTATCTTATTACAAAAAAACATTAGGGTTCCGTATAAAAAAAAACTACAACGCAGTGAAGAACATATGAAACGCGGTCGCAGTCGCGGGTACAGAGCTAGTTTTTACAAAAACTATACAAATCCTAGTCACCATCCTTTTAACGGATGCACAGAGAGTGATGTCACTTCCAAACATCACTATCCTTTAAGTTGTCATAGTGCCTGAAGCTATTATATATTATCTATTTCTTGAGATCGTTTTTTGAAGAACCTAACACTATTATCTAAAAAACTTTTATTAATTTTACTGCGGCTAAAACATGGTTAATTGGTGCTTATATCTTCTGTAAAAAATATGACGGTCGTCTCCTGGATAAAGTGTGTCCAAATTTTGCGAACATAAACTAAATTATGAAGTGAGTACGTATTGGGGGGGCAACGTTAAGATACTGTTGTCCTGAAACTTATCTTTTAGTTATTCGCCAGGTCACATATTGCAATTTACTTTGTCTATCCGTTGTTATAATGTACTCGTAAATAAAGTAACTTTCTAAGCTGCTGTCACTACAACAAAATAACATAAAACATCAAGCTATGATAATAAGCAAAATATACTAAATATACTAACTGTAGTGGCAATATCTGTTAACTGCCAAATATTACGAACTGCAAAGGCAGCAGATCTTTTCGCCATATTTTTGAATTTGTCGACCCCATTTGTAAATTATTATCCGGGGTGATACTTCAGAAAATAGTATTATAAAATTAATGTACTAAATAAACAATGGAAATATTATTTAAACTATTTTGAGACTTTTGAAACACTATTACTTAATTGTCTAAGCTCTGAATCTTTTCTTTTCATTGCCAATATAAGTTTCGTCTGCAAAGATATCAAACACAGCTATAAACCGTAAATCATTAATATGTACCAGGAATAACATCGGTTTCAAAATTGAGCCTTGTGGTACGCCGATAGAATATGTATGGATAAAGAAAATCAAAGGAAATTATCGAAATTTCAAAACAAACAATGCAAATCCTCATAAGTTATACAGTATTCATTAAATGCTCCCAACACAGTTGAGGCATACGACAGTATAACTTGGAGCATAACTCTCTCTCTGCGCTTTAAAGTTACCAACAGTTTCGCTTGTTTACGTTCCTGGCCTGATCGCTGTTTGATTCATTAATCTTTAATATTTATAACATATACTTAAGAGTAGATAAACAATAAATTAGTATTTACTAATCGTTATTTTTTTAATCTATAAAAAAATAAACTTAATTTGAACTATCTAATATAATACAAATTTCAATGTATGAGGTTAACCGTAAACTGAAATAATTATTATTTCAGATGATAAAAGTAAAAATAAGGATTAGAGGCGTAACAAATAAAAAAGATTAAATTTATAAAAACTGCCTCCTTCATTACATTTCAAATCGTGAGAATTTTTAGGATCTCAGTGAGTCTTGTAGCAATTCGCTATTATTATCCAATAATTCGTGTTATTTTAACCCACGTTATCCAAGTTTAAAGGTATTTACTTAATATTGGTCAAAATTGTATTATAAATGCAATAATAGTAGGAAGCTTGAATTTTGTGTTGCGTGGATAGTTAAAACAAGCTAGAAAACTTCGAAAATATTCTTAAATTATGTTCTTGTGAGATTGGCATAATTGTTTACACTAACAATAGCCATTAATTAAGAATAAGAAAAGATATATTCAATTAAAACTCTTTGGTTAAATATTACATAGTGTTGTAAGAAGACGGTATGTTTGTAATCTATAAAAATAAGGTTTCATGTCCTATTTTTTGGCAGGATCTCAGTCTGTCATGTTATAGTTGTTTTTTCAATTAAATGTGGTGTTTGTTATGTAATTTTTATGGCACTTTGCGTGATAATATTTGGTTTTCATGCAATCATTAAGTGTATCGGAGATTATTCAAAGAATGTTTATTCTGAGCTGGCACAAAAACTCCATAGAATATTCTAGCAATATGGTCCTTACGTTGATCGATGGTCAATTCGACACTAGCAAAACTGTGTATACAAATCATCGATTAACATTATTAAATAAAAAGGAAAGTATATGGGTTTTCTATTTAAATTTTAACTCAATAATACTGAATGAACGAACGTACGCACGTATATCGTTTACGTAACACCTAGCCAATGAACAATAAAGCCATTGATCGCTAAACTCTCGGTAAATTCACAAGTTTCAATTAATTAAACCTATACGCGCCGAAATACACAAGCGTACAACTGTATAAGTAGACGCGTAATTCAACGCGACCGGGGTGAAACTTTCGACCGGGATTTTGTGTTTACGACTAAACCCGAGCGTGGATTTAAACGCTAATCCTGTATAGCGCATATCTACACATCCATATACTACTAATAAATAAAACTGAAGTGTGTGTTTGTAATGTCAAAACAACAATTTTTACATTCTCGGTTACTTTTAATATGTCGATTACCCATAAAAATGAGACGATAAAAAGCTGGCGTAAACGATAAATTACAATAAGGAATGGGGAGTTAAAGAAAATAGGATTGCAGTGATCGCCTTACACAAAGAGGGTATAGAGCCGTCGGTCATATTTCAGACACTTCAAAAACTTGGTATCATTCGTATCTTCGTATATCGTACTATCAACAGATACAACAACACTTCGTCTGTCGAAGACCAGAAAAGGTCGAGCCGGCCGCGTGCTGTTAGAACTACAAAAGCTTTTAACGCTGTTAAAGCCAGAATTCGTCGGAATCCCATTAGGAAGCAAAAAATCTTATCGCGAGAAATAAAGATTCTCGCTAGGACTATGTCGCGTATTATAAAACAAGACCTGAAGCTTGGTGCTTATATTCGAAATACAAGACATGCCCTAAATTAATCTTTACAATCAAAGAGAGTGGATCGATCAAAACGCCTTCTGTCGCGATACGCAAGTGAAAGGCACAGAAATATCCTCTTTACCGATGAAAAATGTTTCACTATTAAAGAACACTACAATAAGCAAAATGATAAAGTGTACGCTCATAGTTTTAAAAAAGCTGCTCAAGTGGTCGGAAAGGTACAACGTGGTCATCATCCTGCGTCAGAGATAGTTTGGTGGGGCGTGTCTTATCAAGGAGTCATAAAATTACATTTTTGTAAAAAAGGAGTGAACACTTCAGCCAAAGTGTATCAAGATACAGTCTTGGATCATGTTGTGAAAACTCTCAGCTATACACTTTTTAAGAATATACCGTGGACTTTCCAGTAGGACTCTGTACCTGGTCACAAGGCACGAACAACCCAAGCCTGGCTTGAAGTCAACGTTCCGGACTTTATAAGAGCTGAAGGCAAGCTCTCATCTAGCCCAGACCTCAACCCTTTAGACTTCAAATTATGGTCAGTTTTAGAGGGCATGGCCTACTCTAAACAACACGGCGAAATTTCCCTTAGAAACAGTGCATAAATCCATAGATTCTTGGCCAAACAGATTAAAGGCCAAGGATTAAAGATAAAAGCCAAAGCCATTTAGAATAGATTTTTTTGCTGAGACTTTAATAAATATGTAGGTATCAATTTTAATAATATTACATTTTTCATTTCATTTTCATTTTAACTTATGGCTGGACTATGTACATAACCTTGTCTCTTTCATCCGCAAAACGGACGCCATTGTGTTAATGATGCCTTCTAATCTAGTGTGTATAATATAATATAGGCAGTTATAGTTACATACTTAAATTTTCGTATAGCAGGTAACGTTACCTACGTTGGGTACTTTCTATTGATTTTCTATAAACTAATTATAACGAAACATGACGTCAGATGACCAAAATTGCCCACAATGAAGTGTACAATACAATTTTTTTTTATTTTTGTACGCAAGTTTTCAACCATTTAAAACGATTTATTTGGGGTTTACGACGGCAACATTTGAATTTTTTTAAACGTTTTAAATCGGTTGTTTTTCGTATACCTGGTAGCTTGGTGCCTCCTAGAAAAGACAGAAATTAAGTGTAAATTATATCTTATTAAAGTAAACAGTTCCATTATTATCATTTAATAGTTTGACGTCGCAATAAACACATTCAATGTTAGGATTAGATGAATAAATAGTATGTATTTATAGAAATCTCAGTGCCAGTGGAAAATATTATAAACAATGTTATCTCCTTATTGTTTGAGCTGTCATTTAAATTACAATAAGTCATATACATACATACGAACAAAGACTAGAAAATAAACAACCTATCTATGATCTATCTACGTTGTAACCCCTTTAAGTCGAACCTCGATAAGTCGAAAACCTCGCAAACTCGAAGAACTGTTTCTTTCCTTCCCTTCAAGCCCAAAACCTCCTTTATTGAAAATCTCTAAAAATCTGTGAGTCCCTACAAGACAAATCCGTACATATTTCCCTCCATAACTCGAAAAAAATAAAATATTTCGAAGTAACTCGAACATAACAATGTTTGATTTTACAACCTTTATAACTCGATCGAACTAATTATTTCGGTAACTAGCTCTGCTGAAAATTCGATTCATTGTTTCTTAGTCAACACTAGTATACAATAAATAGGATTATAATTCTATGTAATAATATACAAAGGTATTTGTATAATTTATTTATAGGGTTATATAACTAGTATTAAAACGTTCGTTTTTTAGTATATCTTATTAATTTTATTTAAATTTTAGTTCATAAGCATTTATAATCTGAAATTCAGATTTTTACGATACAGATGACCCGAATATACTTCATACAAAGGTGCAAGAATAGCGATACCTTCATTTTTTTTTATTTATTTATTTACGCACTGCAGACTCTTGGTCCGCACTCTTTATTAGATATGTTTTTCAACATAATTTTGTACAATATATATATATTTTTAATTATAAAGATACAAAAAACAAAAACGACTTACATCTATGTGAGCTTTATAACTGTTTTTTATATTACTATACTAGCTGTGCCCGGGACTTTGCTTGCGTGGAATTCAGACAATTTTATCCTAATAGACAGCCTATATTCTCCTTCTAGATACGATTTATCTCTACCAATATATTCTTATCTATATTTATTGCCCCGTCCCGTCCCGACCCCGGCCTCACCAGATCCTTTCCCACACAGTCTTCAAAGTGCAATGGAAGGTCAGGGCTCCCACCTCTTTCGATCTTGGTAATGCGCAGACCCCCGCCGGTGCGGTGTCCAGACTGAGTCACCGTCTGCGTTGAGCCCTCGCCCTAAAAGGCCTGAATGTCGGCCTCCACGTCATACTACCCATGTGGTAATGAATGTCACCTCCCGCCTCATTTTTTCTTACATATCTTCAATGTACAGATTTGGTCTCGTTAGCCTTATATTATAAATATATAAGGTGAAAGATTTTTTAAATAACGTGAAAATAAAATATTGTTTTAAAGTTGTTATACTTATAGTCCTTTTACTATGTAATGATAATGTTATTATTATGTTTTTTTTAATTAACTAGATAAACGCTATTCATATATTTTATAAATATACATGCAATATGTGTATCCTAGATGTTGCTATAGAGTATAAACTACTGCCATACCAAATTTCATTGAAATCGATTCAGTAGTTTTTTTTTGTGTGATAGGCAAACAAATTAATAAACAGACAGAAAGGCAGACAATTTTGTTTTAAGCTATCGTAATGTGTTCTGTAATCGATTCTGAAGTCCCGCATAGTATTTTTTCTTAAATGTCTTCAATGTACAGATTTCGTCTCGTTAGCCTTTGATTATAAGTTTAGATCTTTTGTCCCTTAACTAGGGTTAGTCTATATTATTAGTTTTTTTTATTGACGTTTTTCTTTCCGTCGTTCCTTTCCTATGTTTTCTCTCTCCGTACCCTAGTTACATCCCCGGGACTACCGTCCGGGTGTGACTTTAACTTTTGGGTTATGGTGTTTATCACCCTATCATCTCGTCACTTTATGGCCATTTTGAGGTTGTAGTCCACGATGTCTTTATCCGTCGCCGTCGACGCTTTGCGTACGAACCTGCATATCGCATCGTCTCCGTCCTCGGTGTAGTAGACACAGGTGTCTGTGTGTCTAGACACTGCCACAACGTGCTGGTTACCTTTTGCGGCTGAGTGCCTTCAGCACTCGCCCCCATAGTTCGGTGAAGCTGTAAAAGCCCTTCCGGTCAACAGCGTTAGCTATGTTAAAAAAAATACACGGCCACCACGGCATGCGGGACGCTTTCATGGACTTGCAGTCTCTTACCTTTTGTTTGTAGGATTACTACCGATGGAAATGTTAGTCCCTGAGCCGAATTATGTAAAGACTTTTTTTTAAATATATGATGTTTTTATGTATGTAGTATTGTTTAATACGTAACTTAAGTAATACATAAAGTTACGTAATTTGCGAGTAAATATGTAATATGGTTGATTATTACTTTGGTAACTCCGATTGAAATGATTTTCAGCTGTCACATCTATTACAGCGAATAGTTATACAGCTTTTTACAAGCTGATTAAAATAGTTTTAGTTAATCTTAGTACTAATTTTTTTAGGAATATAATTAGAATTCCGTATAAGAAAAAGACAATGCAATGAAAAACAAAACGCTGGTGAAGCCGCGGGCATAAAGCTGATAGTAAATACAGCAGTCGATACAAAAATGACTAATGAAATAGATAAAAAAACAGTAAATTTCTTGTGTTTATATCGATTCACATCTTGCATGTAAAATTAACGTTTTCAGCAGTTTCGCCGATTACAATTTGTTATATTATAGCGGGTCACAGGTTTTTAAATATTCATCATAAACATATATCCATCCATATAAGTATTTTATATATATACTCCGAAATAAGGTTTTCCTGAATTATGAACTTTTTTTTTGTTTTCAATACTTGTTGTTACCTAACCTACAAATCTTTACTTTACGAATCTACACTTAAAAGATTAGGTCCGTAAAAAAAATCTCATAATTTCATAACTCCATCTTCTATCAATTTAAAGGTAATGATTGATAAATACTGACATAACAATTATGTCTGAATAACTTCTCTTATCAATTACAATACGATAACAAAACAAATCATCAGATATCTCGTTCATAATGCATAGCACTTCACGATATCAGCATTTTATCAATGTCATTAAACTCCGTATTAGAACATAAATAAAAAAAAAAAAAAACAATATACTTTAAAGTCATTCAATTAATTATATAAAAGTAATCGATTCTCTGTCTGTCTGTCTGTTTTTATGTGCGATTAGAGCCACGGGCACACAGCTAGTAAGATATAAGAAATGCCGACAGAAGTGTAAACTGGAAACTTTGTTAAAACTATTGTGTAATGTTTAAACTTCAAAATTTGTTAATCGAAATGATTATTATAATCTAGGATTTAATATTTGTCTGGTTTTTACATCTATTGGCGCTCCGAGCAATAATTATTTACAATCTCATATACGTAGTTTAAATAATCAAAACATACGATAGGCTGCGTAAGTATAAATTTTATTATTAAACCTGTTAGCGCCATTTTATTCTTGACATACTGTAGCATGTTGACGGCTGACGTCATGGCATTGGTAACGCGAATCTAGTACGTTTTCCCCTATTGAAAATCGCTCAACGCCGCTAAACATGTTTTCACTTCAAGAAACCTATAATATGTCGATTATTACATCCTACTTAACATCCTTACATTTTTTTATGATTAGTTGATATAAAAGTTATTTAAAAGAAACATTGGCTAGCATTTTTTAATTCACGTGAGCGACGCCGCTAGTTGTAAAATGTATCTTCACGCTATATATTACATTTACAAGCAATTTAACATAGAATAATTCTATGTATGTTCTTAAAATCTTATATATGTTTCTACCTAATAATCTATTTTTCGTTGTCTTATTAATGTTTAAAATGTATCGACTTACTATGAGACTGCCTCGGTGGCGCAGTTGTATTACGGTACGACTTTCGTTCTGAGGTCTCGGGTTCGATCCCCGGGTCGGGTCAAGAGATATTGGGTTTTTTTCTACTCAGTATCATCCCGGAGTCTAGAATTGTGCCCGATATGGCGACAGACAGACTCTCCCTATCACATCTGGGACGGAACTAAGCTCGGCGAAATGTGGGGCGGTGTAGTTCGCTATTTCACCTCTGCCTAACCCGTCGGGGATAACAGGCGTGAGCTTATGTTATGTTATTACTATGAGTCATCATAAATTCAGACGCAATAAAGTAGGACTGTGATGAAATAAGAAAGAGTTTAGAACAGACGTAAAAAAACAACTTGAATACACAATAAACACCTCTAAAATATAGGTAAGCTATAGCTATAGAGATAAATAGGCAAAGATAAAATACTTTCTAATATTTTTCTTCTCAGTTTATATTGTGGGTATGTGTTTTAATGAATCTAGAAATACGCTATTCATAAATCATATAAATACATAGATGTTACTATAGCATAAACTACTACCAGAACAAATTTCATAGAAATCGGTTCAGTAGTTTTTGCGTGATTGGCGAACAAATCAATAAACAGAGAGTCATTTTTTGCCGTTTATTATTATAATATTATATAGTTTCAAAACAGACCAATTTAATAAAACATAAGTATAACGCCATCTATGAACAACAGCCAGAAATGCATATATATTTATTTTTATTTTTTTAACTAGATGTAAATAAATTATATTGATTTAATTTAGTCTTATTTCTGCTCATTTTGCTATTCATTTATTATCCTATTAAGCAAATACATATTCATTATGATATTTAATGAGAACATAGATAATCGCTATACATTTATCCATATTATATATAAGAGCATATATGTAAATAAATGTATTCTAAATGTTACTACAGAGTATATACTAAAATTATACCAAATTTCATCTAATTCAGTCCAGTAATTTTTGCGTGATTGGCGAACAAATTAATAAACAGACAGACAGACAAGAATATAAAAATCATCGAAATATGTTCCGTTGTCTATTCTGAACACCCTCATGGTATTTTAGTCAGAAATATCTTGCAATGTACAGAGTTCGTTTCGTCAGCCTTTTATTATAAGTATAGATGATATAAACTGAACTGAAAGCTGGAAAAAAAAACTAAAAGCTCTATGGATGAAAATGATTAAAACTTTACACAATTTTAATTATATTACAAATACCAATTCGATCCCCGGGTCGGGTCAAGTGTTATTGGGTTTTTTCTACTCAGTATCATCCCGGAGTTTGGAATTTGTGCCCGATACGGCGACAGGCTCGCCCCCCTGTCACATCTGGGACGGAACTAAGCTCGGCGAAATGTGGGGGTGGTTGTAGTTCGCTACTTCACCTCTGCCTAACCCTTCGGGGATACAGGCGTGAGCATATGTATGTATGTATGTACAAATACCAACTGCAAAGAGATGGGTACTTCAACACATAATTTGTAAATTTCAAAGAATTTAATTAGCGAAGGTCTAATCTTTGAAATAAATAAATTACTTTTCTTTTTACAGCGCCACTACTTGAGATTTTGAATGGGACATCGTTTATAGCGATGCGATCAATAGCTACTAAGCTGGTGAGCGGTGAAGAATTTGGTAAGTTAAAAAACTAAATTTTACGTTTAATATAATCTAGTAAGTACCTTCACGTTACATCGACGAATTAATTTTGTGCTTTTTATAAAATTCCGTGCATTCATTCAACAAAGAGATGTCCATTGCTGGTCATAGGTCTTCCTCAAAGATCTCCACAACAACCGGTCTTGTGTTGCCAGCATCCAGCTGATTTACGCGATCTTCATCAGGTCGTCGGTCCACCTTGTGCGAAGGGGCTTTATTGGCGCTCTGAGCAAAAATTATGTACATTTTCGTAGAGTTTTTTCATAATCAAAACATGCGGTAGGTTGCGTAAATATAAATCTAAACTAAACACCATCTTATATTTGACATAGCATGTTGACAGCTAACGTCATAGCATTGGTAACGCGAATCTATAAGTTTTTCCCTAACGTGAATCGCTCAATTCCACTAAAGAAGTCTTCACTTCATTAATAATTATCAGTAATTTTTTGTTAGTACACGCAATTGCAGTAGCTAAGTAATTGAAACAACCGTTTCTATTACACGCAAATACAAGTCATAATTAAATTACAGGTAAAGTGAATTCTCTATTCGGATTGGCTGAAGCGACTATGCCTCTCGTATACGGACCTCTGTACTCCAGGGTTTATATTTCCACGTTAAACATACTTCCGGGAGCTGTGTTCCTTCTAGGATCTGTACTTACCTTGCCGGCAATTGTGATATTCGGGTAACAAAACTATTATACTAGCTCTCTTTCAAATAAAGCGTATAATTAACTAATTATATATAACTAATATAGCGATTTTAAAGCGATGATGGCGCAGTTGCTATTGCGGTCGGATTCACCTATTCAACTCTATACAGTAATACCCCGCTTAGCGCGACCCCGTTACGCGCGGTTTCACTATAACGCGAATGTCAAATTTCGCGCTCAAATGCCTCGCATTACGCAAAAGAGTGCGTATAAACATAATGTAAAGACAATGGATGTATTTTTCCGTAAAAAAAATAAGAGTATATATTGCATAAAGTGTTCTTAGAATTAAAGTGATTGATTAAAATGATTTGTATTAAATTTTGACTATGTTTAATCGTAAACCTCGATATACGCGAATTTCAGTTAACGCGATTTCTTTCGGAACGTATCCCTCGCGTAAAGCGGGGTATTACTGTAATAATCTCGAACTTTTGATGAAGGATAACTCCGCGAGGAATCCATAGTATAGTGAAGGGCATTTAGTAACAACCAATAAGTGTGTCCCGGCACCATCACTTGAGAGCTAGACCTCTAGCATTAGTGTGTCATCCTGGACCACATTGTCTCTTAACATAAAATGAATTTGTGATCAAAGTGCTACTACGATACAGTATAGAAGAAGCGAAAAATATCTTTATATTGAACTGGATCCTGTAATCTAAGTATAATCTTTTTTTCTGTCAATTAACCGAGTTCTTATCTAATCTAATACGATACGATTATCTTGTAATTCTGAAAGAAACTTTACAATAAATTCAAGTAACCACGTCAGGCAAGTGATAGAAATAATTTTCGTTTTAAAGAATATTGTCTAAAATTTCTTAACTTTCGAGAAAATTTCCAAAGTTTGCGATAAAATATTGGGAATAGACATTGAAAAGTTTTCTGTATAATTCGAAAGCGTCTGGGAATTCTTTTTCGACTACTAATAAGACAAAAAAGAGAACGTTTTTCTGTTTTATCTTTTTCTCTATTAACTTCTATCGAGTATATGGAAACGCGTAAAAAAATTAATACTGTATCCATTTAGGCTGATTTATGCGGAACTCACAGAGTTTTATTAACCCAACAATTTATTACATAGATAGAAAACAAGTTTCAAAAAAATATGCAGGCGTATTCTGACGAAAAACCATGTTGATAATTATTCATTGCAAAGTTATCACCTTGTTTCTTTTTTTTTTTTTTTTGACGGGGGAAATGCATTTACGCACTACCCTTATCTATTGTATTTGAAGGATCAAAGTCCCCCAAATACAATAGATAAGGGGGCACGGAGTGACGAGCTCCGTGCCAGTGTGGGACTCACCCGGGCGAGAGTCGCCCGGAAATACCCACTAAAACCCCCCGGGGCCGTCCGCTGCATTTGGGATGGGGGCGACACGGGGTGGCTTTCGCAGGCACCGCTACGCACAAACTGAAAATCATAAAGACGTGACGTAAAATTAGTTAACTTTAGTCATATATGTTTTTAAAGAAAAAGGCGAGGTTCAGACCCAAAACCCTTATACCCTTGTGTTTATTATGTGAAATGTACTTGAGCAGTACATGGTAGCGCTTGGTTATCTACCACCCTAAACCAAACCCTTATCGGTATGTTTCGGCAGCATCATTTAAAGAGTCAATACGTGAAGGTTGTTTCTTGTTTACGACATTGAGTCCTATTTTTATTTTGGTCGAAATAGGAAACAATCTAGGATGTGGTGGATAATAATATTTTTAATAGATAAAACGAAGTAGACACATTAAATGTATTACAGTTTGTTTTGATTACTTTCAGATGGCTATATTTCGAACATAAAAAAGATATTTCGAGGAACTTAACTGAAAAATCATGTGACGTCGAGAAGAAATAACCTAAAACCAATTGTATTTGTCTGAAAAATTATGCAATACACTAAGAATCATTTGATTGTTTTATTTTTTTTTTATATAATGTGATTAATTCGACACCAATTTAACTGAACGCCTCTTCAGATCCTCCAATTGTCAAGGCTCTCAGGCTCAAACATCGATCAATCTAAACATCAATTCAATCTAGACAGCTCAAGCGTTTGAACCTAGTCACCACCGATCATAAATCAAATTACCTACGAACGCTTATAAGGGAGGTATTTCGTAAAGTCCTATGGGATTCGATAGCCACTGCTTCTCAACATTTACCGAAATGGTTATTATTTCTTTGAAGTGGATATTATTTGTATATTATTAACGAGATAAAACTAGTATTAATTACTTTTGCGATATGATTAATTAAGATTTTAAATGAAAATAATGATTATTTCGATTGACGAAATCTTTGTTTCTACAAAATTTAACTATGTGTTTATTATTTATGCAAAGTGACACTTACAATGAATATATTATATTATATACCAGTTATATTACCTATATTTAAATTAATATTAACCACGGGAAACCCATAAGGCACGATACTTAAAACGCCCAAGTAAAATTTTATTTAGACATATTGCTTGAAATTATTTTGTATGTAATCGTATCAAATATGGCTAAATTTTAACCACACTCAATAATACGGGCAAAATAATGTAGTATGAGAAACAGTGATATTAAAGAATCTACATATGTACGACCAAAATAATTACTGAATTACTTATTTGAAGAAAAGAAAAAAATCTTTCTATATTTTTTAAAGATCACACTAAAGCTGTTAAAAATAAAATAAAATCAGTTGACAAACAGAGGAAAATATATCTCTATCTTTACCTATCTGTGTATGTATACAGATAATGTATATAGATAAGAAATGACAATATGTTAATAATATCGAATGTACGAATGTATGAATGAATGATATAAATGATGGTGACAATAGACATAGTTTGAGAAACTCGTGAATCGGTTACATGCGTTAACGAGCTGTACAAAGCTCCCCGCGCCGAGTATTAAACAAGTATTACGCGTAACCACTGACTTGCTTGTTATTTTGCATGTTATTAATTTCACCGAGCCACCGCCATCGTTATAGCTACCCTTTTAATTACGTTTAATGAATAAGCGAAAATTACCTTCTCTGTATTATTCCAAAACCTTTTATGTGAGCCGGTTCTTGCGTATCTTAATGAGGTTTTCAAATTTTAAATACTGTTTTAGAGAAAATAATTAACGATCCAGCATGAATAACGGCTGTTTAATGTCGCGCCCGCGATGATTCTACATCGCGCTCAAGTCGATCCAGCCTTAGGGTCCCTACCATTTATGTACGAAATTGAATGAAAAAGCTCCGACCGAGCTGGTAAATAAATTCGATTCGACACTTTCTTAATGAATTTGAATATTTATGAAGTGTTTGAATTTAATAATATAAATAAATATATATGTATAAGAGATTTGTTTTTGGAAATCGTTAGAAATGTAAATTAATTTTAATTTTCATGTTGTTTATCGAAACAAATTGTTTTCGAACTTTCGTTCGAGGACTTTTATTACTCAAGTAATAAAAGTTCTTAATGTCGAATTGAATTTAAAATATCAATCTGGACTCCTTCTTATGGTCTATTAGAAAAAAATCATGATACTATGTGTAAATTTGTAACGTAAAAATATTAATATCAACGAATTAATACCACCATGATTTTCAAGGGTTTATTTTTAAAGCATGTGATAATCCTTAGCTGTTTGGATAAATTTAATGTCTTTTTTTTAATATTCTATGATAAGATTTTAAGAATGTAGTATATGCGGAATATTTTGGTTGAATAGGAGTTAAATACGTATCGGTTACGAGGACATGCAGTCGGAAAAAAAGTAGGTATTTCAGAAATCTATTGCTATCGCGTTGCCCCCCAAAGAAAGAAGGGATGATTTTACCTATGCAAAACAGAAGAAAACATCACTTCGTCACCCTGTCTGTCACATCACCCTGTTTCCTCCTCCAAAAATGAACCAATGTTTTTAATTTTTTTTCCAGTTTTAGAATAATAAACACTTTGGCTTTGCCTGTACGGTTTTTTAAATTTTATCCAGCAAATTTGTTTGAGGAACGTCTGTAAATGGCGGTAAAAATCGATCATGGTTTTTTTTTCTAAAATAAGTAGTTTATGGAAAAAAATCAAAACGTACGAGCATGGTGGTGGTGATGAATATATATAATTTGGTTTATAAATATTTACCATAATGCTATTATCGAGGAAGGAAACAGGGGACTACGTTTATATGAAATAAATGCCGCTCTTAATGCAGTGGGATTTTCTGTTACTTTTTTAAGTTGGTAAATCATTCGGTTGCTGGGGTGAGAATGTCAGGAATCACTGTCATTCTTGCCGAGTGATTTTCTCGTGCCTGGCAACCCGCGCCGCGAGTTAACACTTTGTCAGTTGGTTTAAAAGTATACGCGCAACCGCTCCGCAACGCAAACCGCATATATTTTTTTATAATAATCCACAATATCGCCGCATCACGCCTTACACAGCTTCCACGCCACTACGTAAGCTGCAGGAGGATCCTCGGGATTGTATGTGCACGAGAGATTGCTCGGTAAGTGGACATATTCTTTAAATTTTCGCCCTGAGCGACCCAGTGTGTCACCAGACCCTCGGCAAGAAATAGGAGATTTAGAGGCCGGCCAGCCCGCATTTGGTATTTTGTACCATAAGTTAAGTTTTTTAAGTTTAATAATTACACTACTAAATATAGAATTAACTCTACTGGTCGAGTTTACTTAACTTTTTATCATTTACTCGGTCATATATTCTATCTTTTAACCCTTACTTATTCTATAAGGCAACGTCTCTCTTACCTTACTTACTTTATGGGATTATTTCGTTGTAAATCACGTGAAGCTAAAACTCTGAACCATTTTTTAAGAATATTGCGCCTGCCTATACATGTATGAGATTTGGCATGAAGTTTACCATGGAGCACTTCGTAAAGAGAACTCAAACTAAAAAGATCACTATGAAGAGGTTGTAAAAATCAAATATTGGTAAAAAATATTACATTATTTTTACATATTTTAGGAAATTTAAACTGCCTCGGTGGCGCAGGTGTATTACGGTACGACTGTCGTTCTGAGGTCTTGGGTTCGATCGCCGGGTCGAGTCTAAGTGATATTGGGTTTTTCTACTCAGTATCATCCCGGAGTCTGGAATTTGTGACCGATATGGCGACAGGCTCGCGCCCTGTCACATCTGGGACGGAACTAAGCTCGGCGAAATGTGGGCGGTATAGTTCGCTATTTAATCTCTGCCTAACCCTCGAGGATAACAGGCGTGAGCTTATGTTATGTTTTTTAAAGTTTTTACAACTGTTATTCAAACTTCTCAATCAATTTTCTTTGCCTTCTTTAAATATTCGTGAACTTTTTTGATAACATTACAGATTGCTTCCACAATTTTTTAAAATTTCTTAATTACAGTCGATTTTTTTTACAATTCTTAGCGCAAACTTTTGTTCTTTTACATCTGTATAAACGTGCTTATCTAAATAATGATCATTTCATCATCATCATTCATCATGCATCATGAATCATTTTCCTTATAATATATCTATCAAATTTTTTATATAGTTAATAATAAACATTAATATATGCATACTATCATAGCTGGGACTACATAAGTACTTACGCAATTTAATAAGCGTTTGCAAAATTTCAAAATCGACAAAACAACCACCCTAATTTATAATTGTACGTAACACCAACCATTATTTAGATTTAGGGAAATCATTCCCGGCAAAACATCGCTTCTCACTTACACTGGTGTCGTTTGTCAAGAGTTTTTGGGCCTGTCTTGTAAAGTTAGGAATAGTTTAGGATAACGTTCCACATCACAAGCGTTGCGATCACAACATATACTTTATATTATGACTCCCGAAATGCGGTCTTTTTTTTAAGTAACTGCTCAGGTTTTCAGTAAAGGAAAAAGCCAGGTAGCGTGAAGTTTCATACTAGTCCACAAACTATTGTATTTATCATACAATACTGAAGAGATATTTAAGAAAGCGTCTTTTTATTCTGTCGTAGCAGTTGACACATCAACAAATGCAATTTTGAATTACTCGCCTAACTTGATTTAACGTACGACATACGTTTCTCCACTAAATATGCCGTATAACTAGTCATTAACGAACCTACAATAAAATAATTCCTGTAGTGCACTAAAAAACCTCCAGATAGATATGAACATTTAATTACTATAAGGTCTCCGTTAAATCAACTCTCTTACAGCGATGTTCGAACTGGTTCATCTCAAAAAGTAAAAAACAGGAGACAATTTCTTTGATTCGCTCACAAAGATTGTTGCTCTCTTTTAAATTACCCCAATGATAATCAGATGAAAATAAAACCATTTATTTTATAATTCCTCTTCAGACCCTGGACAACATCAAATACAAGCGTTCGTTTCATCAAAAAGTGACTATTAGGGCTGAATAATTAATAATTCAACTTCAGTGACACTCTCCAGCCATTTTTATCTTAACCAGGATTTTTCAGTCGACACCAAAGCTGTAGCCACAATTCTGAAATAATAATTTAGCAGTTAACAGTATAACTACTAATAACTTGTCGTCGACTTGATTGTGTACTGTTAAACTTAAGAATATTATCAAATAAGTTAATACTTCCGTTATATTCTAATTCTCTATGATTGTTTGTATTAGGGCAGTATTTTCCCGTATAAAGGCGGCTGCCAGCCTGAAAAGATGCAGAGAGATAGCTCAGTGGTAATATGATCAGAATCCGCGTCGGTGGAAGTATGTTTGAATTCTAACCCCCTATTTTATTATTATGAGCCTGACAAGAAAAAAACATCGTGAAGATATAGCACGGTGACAGAGCATTTTGTAACATGCTACCTGACTGGTTAACTCCCTCTAGTTTAAAAGCGTGTTGTTAAACACCTATATTTGTGCTTCAGAAGCATTACTTAAGAGTCAAAATTTTTAAGCTTATTGTAAGCGTAAGCGTTATTTCTTTTCAGACCACATCATCACTTAGAATATAATACAATAAAAAATACTGTCATCAAAAATTATCGCATTTAATGCAGTACCGGCTTTAATACGTCGAGCAATTATTTCCATTCTCGATGTGAGAGTTAATTAACTCGCATTCCATATCTTTACTGATTAACTTCGTCTTAAACGTGACTCGGTATAAATTACGAATATATTAGAACTCCTATAATTATTATAATTTTATACGAAAAGTCAAGAATTACTTCACTTTTGAACTTTACATTTTTGCTTAGGTAATAATTTTAACGATGAAGCTAATTTTTATTTGATGTTTGATTACGAATAATATGTAAGCTATTATTATATTTGTTAGAACTATGCAATATTAATATTTTAATTGTTCGAAAGAAAATCTTTGCGCTTTTTTAAATTGAAATTCATTGTTTCATATGTAATAAAAACATATCGAATCGGACCTATTTCAATAAAAATAAAATGATGATACTAGCAAATGTTTCTGCCACTTTAAAATGACAACATAAACAACAAAAACCTATAGACACTATAGTATGATACTAAGATATAAATATATTTAAACATGCTTGAGTCATGCTTGGTCTCATTCAAAGATCTCCAGAACTACCGTTTATGCGCCACCCACAACCAGCGGACTCCTGTGACCTTCACCAGGTCCTCAGTCCAACTTACTGGGGGTTTTCATTCGCTACGTATTAGCCATTAATACGTGCTAGCCATTTTAGAACCCGTTAGCCCCATCAGCATCGGTTCTGCGAGCAATGTGCCCAGCACAAAACCACAAAATTTAGACAATTTTTCGGGGAATGTCGGTTACTTTGGTTCTTTTTCAAATATTGCGTCAAATATTTTAACCGACTTCAAAGAGGAGGAGGTTATCTATTCGTCTGTATGTTTTTTTTGTATGTTTGTTACGTGTTTCTCTGACAATTGTTGACCGATTGTCAACTTTTTTTTCACATCGAAGGAGTATACTTCCGTGGTAGTCCCATTTCTACCAAATCAAGAACTGATCAGTGGAACTCAGGGAAACCGAGAAAAACCCGCGAATATTATAGACTTATAGACTTGTTTCATATTTTCGTTTCGTTCGGAAGCTATTAAGTAGGCTTCACTGCTACACCTAAAAGTAAATCCATAAACAAAAAAGTAGAAAATACCTTTTTTATTAAAAAAAACAAAACCAACTTCAAAAGAATATACTACAAAATACACTAAAAAGTTCTACTTCTGTTTACTTCAAATATATCTATTGTTTTAATATCATCAAAAATTTTGATGTCGGTGCCAGTTAAAGTTAACTAAGGTACTCATTTATAAAAGGAAATAACTGCCTAAACGTTATCAAAATTACATATAAGTTAAATTGTAAAGAACATTTGATCAACATCGAATATACTTAGCGACGTTATTATACGACTTTGTTATCCGTAAGCCGGCACCGATTTCAAAATTATTAACGATATTAAAACAAAAGATATATTATAGTAAACAGAAGCAGATTAATAAGGTAATTTTTTATTTACTTTTTAGTGCATTTTTATAGTTTATTCTTTTGATGTCTGTTTTTAAAAAGTTTTTTATTATTAATATTCACTTTATCGGTGACTATATCGCACACAAGATTATTTATACACTGTATTTAAACGCACTTGGTTGCAATTGAAATCAGCGCTGGAATAATGGCAGCCAGCTTATAGTGAATTTTGCACCATTCTGTATGTTTATGAATAACTTTTATATTTATAAAACTTTAACATGATGTTTTTCTCTTTTGTTTAAAGTGTGATCACTTGAATAAAAATATTGTTTTCTAATGATTCCTTTGACATATAATCAAATTTAAATCGGTTCTGTTATTTTCAAATGATACGGTTTTTTTATACTGTTTAGGCGCAGGGTTTTGACCACGATCTCGTCTGGTCGATAATGGCCGAAGTTATTTATTGGCTCTAAAATGATGCTGACAGAATATACACATAGGTACTTGGCAACAGATTTCCAAACTTGTCGATGGTAGTTAGTCAGTCACCGCGCATCATGGCGATATTTCAGCGGAAGGTCAAGCATTAGATAGAATAGGATAAATGTTCGAATCAACCATTGACGCAGCATCAGACAATACTACCACTAAACCACCATATTTTGTTGAAAAAACAGATAATTTCTTATTTATTACAACATTTTTTCTACATAAAAATAAATTCATTCGTATTCAAATAATAAAATGTAGTATACATAACGCACACATAACATGAATACAATGAAATAAAAATATTGAAAACCCCCGTTAAAATGAAAAATCCATTTCAATAGTTTACATTGTAACAGCATACAGGAGTCGAGTATTGAAAGGCAACCAGGAAACAAAACTGCTAACATTTATCAATTGAAAAATAAAATAAAAACGTAACGGTTTTTTCACGTATTTGATTTACAGTTTCCATTTCAAACGCCCCCCACCGCCGCTCGACTGTTAAATTCTGTCAAAGGACCAATTATGAAAGCTCGTGAATAAATAAAACCATTTAAATTCGATGTTGAATAAATATTTTACGTGTGTATTCAAATGTTTTTCAGACTGACAAACCGTTTTTACCGTGACTTGTAATAATATTATTAGAGTACCTAAATTTACGTGTTGTAGGCGTAAAGCCCTTACAGATGCACGGAGCGACTGAGCGGTCCGACAGATGACCGAAGTTATCAAATGCCTTCTGGCTACAGTCAGGAATGGACATCATTATCGAATCAGGAAAAAATTGCGGCTACATTAACACCGCCATAGTAATCCATATATATCATAAAAGGCAACATCTCTCTATCTGTACGTTCGTTACTTGCATAAATAGCAATGTATATTTTTCGCGCTTCAATAATAACGTCCTTATCGGCCTATACTTACAAGGCGAATACTTCGACCAGTTCTGTCGTCCGCTGTACCTATCAGCCGGCCTGATCCGTCCGTCTTTTACGGATTTAAGAAAAACTGAAATGTCGACTTTGTACGAATTAAATAAATACACAGATATACATCTGAGTATTAAAGTTTACATATGTTTATATAAATTTTGGTGGTTATAAAATAACATATTTCAACGTTTATTAACTAAATATGTTTTGATGTGATCTCTATACATACATATTATCGTGCCTTTCTCTCGTGAATTAATATATCACGCGACAAACCACTCACCAAACAATGCTTTTCTGTTTATCTATAAATAAAATTTAAGTGTCTGTTTATATTGTCAAAATTATTTTTTTTTTCTAAATTTATATGAACTTATGTACGAAACCTATAACAAAAATACAATTTTTAAAAATTTTCCCTGTGTGTTTGTTCCGGGTAATCTCCGGAACGGCTGAACGGATTTTAACGGGTCTTTTATTGGTAGATAGCTGAAGTTAGTCTGGGTAACTTAGGGTACTTTTAATACCAAAAAAAATTGGGGTTCCGCGTAAAAAAATTAAAACACAGTGAAGAATATATGAAACGCTGGCGCGTCCGCGGCCACACAGCTAGTATAATATATTTGAACATGTGCTTGACTAACAATATATTATAAAAAAGTTACGTGCTACAAGAAACAAAAAAAAAACTTTTACAGTCGATTGGTCGATAGCATGTTTTTAATATTCCATTCAAATTCACTTTAAAAACTTTTAATGCGTGTGAAGGCATTATAAAGAAGTTTAAGTTACTTACTTTTAATGAAATTTTTATATTTGACATCATTGTAATCGCATATAAAGAGGTGATTTTCAAACAATATAAACTACTCAAAGAAACTCATTGACAACTAATAACGAACAAAAATTACACGGATACATTTGCGTATGAATTACAAAAAGACGATAGTTTCAATTATTAATAATTCAATGTAACTCATAAGTGATCGTGATAATTTGTATGTAATTCAGCTACACAATGACGTCATGTATGCATATATATGTTGATTCGTTTGGCAATAAATTAACGCTTCGTCTGCGTAGCCCTATAACTCACTGGTAACGCAAACACACCACGCCACGTACGGACCAACGCTTCCTATTTTATCACTTTGGACGCATTTCGATCTATACAAGGTATGTGGTAGAAATCTTCAAGTTTTTTTATTTTTTATTTTAGACATTTTACTTATACTCTAAACTGAAAGTATATTATACTAATTTAAGCCCGCTGTTCCGATCGCTTATAGTAATGCATTCCAGCCCACTCAAGTATTCACTGGATTAGGGAGCATTCAAGGATGCACCAATGGGAAGCGGGAGAGCCTATGGATTGCTTATTTTTTGAGTGAATTTGTTTTTGTGGCGTTTAGCGATTCTCGGGAGGGAAGAACTTATAGATATGTTTTACCAATGCTATGACGTCAGACATCAACATGCAACAGTATGATAATTATAAGATGGCGCTCAGAGATGAATCATCATCATCTCCCTACCCTTTTCCCATTTTTATTTGGGGTCGGCGCAACATGTCTTCCTCTTACATTCCTCTCTATTTGTTGTCATCTCCGCATTCACTCCTTTCCTAAGCATATCATCCTTCACACAGTCCATCCATCTTTTCTTTGATCTTCCCCTTCCCATGTAACCGTCCACATTCATATCCAATACCTTTCTTACAACATCCTCTTTCTCCCTGCGCATCACATGTCCATACCAGGACAAACGACCGCCTCTTAACTTGTCTGTTATTGGCGCCACTTTCAAACATCCTCTAATATACTCAGAGATGAATAATCAAATATATTCTCACGCAGCCTATCATATGTTAAGTTTATGAATAAACTATATGGAAAATGTACATAATTATGACTCGGAGCTCCAATAGATGTGTTAGGTTATGTTATTAATTTAAATTAGCAAATATATAATATTTAAAAAAAATTCTAAAGTTTTGAGTTTTACTACTGTCAACAGTCCCCAGGCTGCCTAGTTTTTTATGTCATAAAGGTGGGAATGGTAATTACGCATGTAATATTTACTTAAGTTAATACTTACTTATTTATCTACTTTCAAGGATGAAATCAAAAATGTGTAAAACTTTTCTAATATAATTCTTGAATGGACCTTTATATACTTCTTATATACTTATTTATTTAGTAAACTACTCCAGCAGAAATTTCCAAAGATCGTTTTCTAAATAAAGGTGTATGAATGAAAAAAATGACATGCAGATCGGTTCACTGGTTCTCGAGTTATAAACCAATAATATATTTATGGATGGATAGACGTTACCTTTTACAGTACAATGTAAGGATTATGGAAATAATTTATCTCCTTACATGAATGTAATGAAGCTGGTTTTTATGTGATTATTTATATTTCCTTTCAATATTGTCAATATGATTTCAATATAAGGTTGCAACATTTTAATGTTCTTCTTAATAATGGTTTTAGATTATTTATTAGACTCCATTTTGTGGCAATCTGACATCTCTTCTTATGCTGTCGGTGAAGAGTTAATATTATTTAAAGTCTTCAATCTCTTGTCTAGTCTATGCTGACGGTAGAGCCATCTGCAAATGAAACAATTTATTAAATGAACGATAAAAGCTGGACACATAAATTATTTCTCAGAACTACTTAGTAAAATTTTTATATAAAAAAAAAATTTATCAAAAAATATTTCCATAAAATACTTTTTCCCTAGCATATCTTAATGACTTAAAAATGTTTTTTTTTATACATATATTATTAACAAATGAATTAACAGATTCACCTGTAGTTATAATTTGAAATGATCTATTCATTCCATTCGTCAATACGCTTGATCTGATAACAATTAATTAGTACAGATTCGTTCACAAAGTAACGCCATCTACCGGATGAATATGAAATTATAAATTCTTAAGCTTTTCATATGATCGGAACATGCATTGTGGACTAACTCAGTGTTTACTTTTCTGATATTTACCCGTTCGAAGTTACATTTATAAATTGTTATACTTTGTAATGTTTTGTACAATTGTATTCTTATAAAATTATATATTATATTATATCTTGTACTTATACCAACTTATAATAATAATATTTATATTTAATATATTATTTTTTTTACTCCGATTTCATATTATTCAATACATTTTCTATTTTATCGAGTAATATACATTAGATAGTTACTAAAACAATGCAATCACAATTATTATCATGCCATGATAATTCCAAAAGTAATTTCGCATACCACTATATATATATATATATACCTACGTAGGTAATCTCTAAACAATATTATATTTTAATGTAATAATATTATCACGTATTAATAAGAGGTCAATCAAGAACTTTGTATTAATCAATGGTCTATAATTTGCTTATTTTTGATGACATGAATTAATGATTGTTCCATAACAAGTATTTGCTTATCAAATTTTCGTTCTTTTTTTCTTCAAATTATACCATTGCTTCAGTAATCATGAGAGGAAGTGAGAGTTTTGTTTATTATGTCTTACAATGACGGGAATAAAATGTCTCAAATTTTGCTAAATTCCCCTAAAGACCGGCTCACATTTGACGTAAAGCTTTTTTCGATAACATGCCTCCGCTACACTATTTAGTGATAAAAAAACGACAGAGAAGAAACTTACACGAATATCCTGAACGCAGGTAATGTGGCTAAAACGGTTATCAGAAACACGGCACCCGGTAGAATGTGTAAAGTCGCTATGCATATACGTGAATATAGAGGTGCGAATATTAGCGCTATCATCGTTTCAGCAATCACGAACAAAGAGTATACTTTTCGTGACAAACAAAATCTTATGTTTTACAGTAAAGTTCTGTGATGAACGAAACGTCATGGAACGGCCTCTGTTGATTGTTTGATCACGGTTACCAGACATTTTATGAATTAGTAAAGATAAGAATTTTAAGAAAAGAATTTTGTGTAAAAAAATTTGTGTTGAATGTCTTGAATATATTAACCGAAGTAGTTCATCGTTTTCATATATTTTTTTTCATTTACTAAAGCAGCTTTTGTAAAAATTATATGAATACTTACATTGGTGCTGGGCTTGAGTTGATCATACGATAAATCGAAAATATCGTTACATTTGTTCGATATATCGCATAGTATCGTTACAACATTACGACATATCACCACATAGAAAAAAATATCGATATTTTTTTTCGATACACATACCTAATAATTGTTTATGAATTAAATAACAAAAATTAACTAACCTTGTTCCTGGTATGTAACTAATTTTGATGCTATTGACCTTAGAGCGACCGTACAGGTCCCGCTTAATATTTCTAAAAGAGGTGCTGAAATATGATAATTAAAATATTATTTTTTGAGAATAAAAGTAAAAATTCATTCGGCTCTTTCACAAAGGGCATACCTACTTTATTTATAGGTGAAACATATTTTATCCTAATGACGAGAGGTTCGAATTAAATGGATATTTTTACGTTTTTAAACATTTCGTTATTTATTTTACATAGTATGTAAATCAAATGTTAAAGTAGAAAAAAACACATAGTTTTTCATATAAAGATTACCTTTGCTTTATAATTTAACATCAAAATTATAAAAACAAAATATATTTCTATTCTGAACGTTGCAATTTCGCCATATGTACAGAAATTAAATACACAATAACATTATTTAGTTTGTAGAATCATAAATGTGTGTTATTTTTAAATAATATAGTTCAATTCTTTTATTAGAAATAATGAAAGGGTAATTGAGTTCAGAGATATCACAAAAACTCCTTGTAAGACTGTAACTAAGGGCCACCATTACGATAGAACTCTGTTCGAAGATGAGGGATTTTTGAATAATGTTCATACTTTTTCAATGGTTTATTAATTATTGTTTCTATTTTATTGTTAAATTTTCACTTACTTAAATAAATTTCGTAGTCATATCTCGCGAAGGCGAGCACTATAGAGCCACAAATTTTCAATCATCGCCTTTCATTTTTTTACTGAATACGCTTATAGCGATTAGGGTTCCTGTAAACAAACACAAGTAAAATTGACTCTGTTGGTACAAAGTGGACATATATACGTTGTTGTCCTTGAAATATGTCTTTGCAACCAGCGGGTTTCCATAGCTTACACCAGAAGGCCAGTCTAATGACATTACGTATATAAGTACGAAGTCGCCACTCAATAACTCTTTGCAGACATTGGTCATCCCTTCTACAAACAATACGCTACTTACGTCTATCTTTTCTATTTATTCAAAACATTATTTTGCCTATCCAGCAGTTAACGGACTCCCGCATACTTTACGGATCCTCTCCGGTGGCAGCCCAAGATTTGCTCCGTTCCCCAACTGGGGAGGCTCTTGACGCCGCTACCAGCGCGATACAGAGACACTGGTCATGCATCAAGCATTATACGCACAACGCTGCACACACACTCCTGCATACAACACGCATGTTTATAGGTCCTGTAAGGAACCTTTATTTTTTTTAAATATTATTATTAATAAGTAAAAAATTTAAACTAGCTGCGTGCGCATGGCTTTGAACTCGTTTCATACATACTTCAGTGCGTAATACAGTTTTGAAATAATCTTTGGAAAATAATGTTTTGACGGTGCTCTGCATTGAATCGTATTTTGTCCACATATTCATGAGTTTTAATTATTTCACGCGGAACCCTAATTATTTTCCAAAAATTAAAATACGTTAAGCAGAGTAATTTCAGCTATCTAAAAAAAAAAAAAATGCGTCAGAACCGGTCCAGCCGTTCCGGAGATTAACCGGAACTAACAGACAGATTTTTTCTTTAATTGTGTTTTTGGTATAAGTTAAGTATTTACATTCATATGTATTTAGTAAGAGTTTGCTATTCTGATCTCACAAAACAAACACTTTAATTTTATTTATTAGTATATATGTGATATTGTTTAGGTAAATTATGTTATTGCAAGTGAATGTGGTGGTGATGACGTTTATTTTGCAAATTTTATAATTTTAATTTTAAAAAACAAACTTTAAATTAAAATCTGGTTGGGAAATATACTCGTATGATAAAATTTTGATCAAATATCTCATCAATTCATGGAACAAACTGCATAGCAAATTTAGATCTTTTGATCTTTGCTAATATTTAATCACGTAGACAGGCATGCATTGCTAATTTAGCATTGGTTCATCGACTGATAATTAAAAGTTGAATTTTTATACATGTATACTAAATAAAATATTTGTATTTTTTTTAAATGATGAATGATGAAATGTTTTTCAAGTTAAAGAGCAATATATATTTTTTTGTTTTTAATTTTCGTCGTATTTGTCAATTTCAAGATATTTTTATCAACTTATTTATAAATTCAGCTTCATTATATACAGGGCTTGTTATTTTTATTTTTTTTTTATTTTATTTCTTACAGGAAAACTTACAGCTAAACACCAGAGTAAATACAATGAATAATACTGAAGGGCATTTAAAAGTTTTCACGAGTACAATACAAACTATGGTAAGAAAATTAAAGTCGGTTGATTAATAAAGCGTGTAACGGATAGATTACAGGAAGAATGATGATTTAAACCTATGCTTACGTAAAGAAGAAGTAATGTTAAATATATCATAGCTTTGGTCGAGTGCATTGAATTGGCTACATACTCTTTAAATATAGCTATTGCGTCGGTAAGTAGCGTTTACAGACGGCACGTAGAGGAGCTGTGGATTTCTGAGGTTAGCAGTAGGAGTTCGCAGATAAATACTACTCAGTAATTCGCTCAAGTATGTATGCCGTCCCTGTAATTATGACATTTATATCGCAAACCATATACAAGGTACATAGATATATACCTTACAATGGACACACAAAGTACAAATATTTTTTTCTATTGGGTTATTGTTTCAGACCGTTGGTAGTGTTTTTGACGTTCATAAGCCCCTATTCAGGGTAACAGAAAAGTTTTTTTTTTTTTAATTATGTGCGCCTTCTCTTTTTCTGCGTGCTTAAAGGGTAGGTAGCGCAGTTGTATTACATACGACTGCCGTTCTGAGGTCTCGGGTTCGATCCCCGGGTCGGGTAAAGTGATATTGGGTTTTTCTACTCAGTATCATCCCGGAGTTTGGAATTTGTGCCCGATATAGCGACAGGCTCGCCCCCTGTCACATCTGGGACGGAACTAAGCTCGGCGAAATGTGGGTGGTGTAGTTCGCTACTTCACCTCTGCCTAACCCTTCGGGGATAACAGACGTGAGCATATGTATGTATTAAAGGGTAGGATTAGCCAAAAAATTGCATGGCAATAACATCTCAAGCTGAGGTTCGCACCCATATGTTACATTCTATTTTACATCTGAGTACCTGAAGCAGGTAGCCACAGAAGCTGTTAATAAATCTTTAGACAGAATATTTAATTTGTTAACATATGTCGCTAAACAAAACTTTATTTAACTTTATTTAAGCTAAAATACAACGGTCCAGTGTTATCGCTCCCAGTCACATAATGAAGCACAAAAAAAATAATCATTGTAATGGAACTATTATAGCAAGGTTATCGATCGCTTCTATACCTCGCCTGGATTTTTAAAACCCTTTAACTAATTTTTTTAAGTTTTAACCAAACATCTTTTGATATTTTTCAATTACTCCATTTTTCAGGTACTAAATGGTCTTTGATCATATAGTAACCTGCTATATTTCGATGTTAAGGGTATCGGAAGCACACGTACTGACATAAGAGGCGTTTTCATTTAGATGTCATGCGACCTGTCAGTAAATTACCTCAAGGTACTGTGTAAAGTGAAATTAGTGTAAATTGAAAATGCAATTGCAATACAGTATTGTTTTATTTTAGTATTTATAGCTTCTATAAAAATCATAATTATAACTGCTAGTTTAATTCTTATTTAAAATGGCTTCAACACTCGCTCTCAAAGTTACGGTGAAGCTCTAAAGACCCTTCTAATCAACAGAAATAGCTAGGTTAGAAAAAAAATTCAAGTGGTGTGAATTTTTATACTGTACTTTGACCGTGATCACGTCTGTAAGTTACGTTGTGGCCGAACATGGGAAATCAAGAGTTTGTCTCTCCAGTGATGCTGACGGATTACACATATACGTACTTGGTGACAGATTTTTAAACTTATAGTTGGTAGTTAGCCAGACGCTACCACCGTGTTATCATGGCTTCATTAAATTATTCCACAGGAAGTTCAGATTCTAGATATAATATAAATAAGTAGATTCGAACCTTCGTCCATTGACGCAGCATCAGACAATACTACCACTAAACCAGTATCTTTTGTTCGAAAACAGAAAAACTCTTATTTATTAAGGACAACATTTTTTATACATAAAATAAATTAAATCATATTAAAATCATAGAACGCATACATAATACGAAAATCCAATGAAATAAAAATATTGTAAACACTGTTAAATTAAAAAAAAAATCTATTCAAATAGTTTTTATTGTAACATGCATACAGGATTCGAGCGGATTGAAAAGCTACCGAACAAAACTGCTAACAGTTATCAATTGAAAAATAAAATAAAAAAGTAACGGTTTTTTCACGTATTTGATTTAAAGTTTCCATTTCAAACGCCCTACCGCCACTCGACTGTTAAATTCTGTCAAAGGACCAATTATGAAAGACTCGTGAATAAATAAAACCATTTAAATTCGATGGATGTTAAATAAATATTTTACGAGTGTATTCAAATATTTTTCAGACTGACAAACCGTTTTTACCGTGACTTGTGATAATATTATTAGAGTACCTAAATATACCTGTTATATGTTTTTAAACTCATTACAGACGCGCGGACCGAACTGCGTACATCGTATGACAGACGACCGAAGTTATCAGACGCCTTGTGGATACAGTTAGGAATGGACATTATTATCGAACCAGGAAAAAATTACGGCAACGTTAACGCCGCTATAATAATCCATACATATTATTATAAAAGGCAACATCTCTCTATGTGTACGTCTGTTGCTCTCTTAGCGATTACTGTATTTTCGCGCTACGATAATGACGTCCGTACCGGACTATAGCGAATGATAGCTTCGATCAGTTTTGTCGTCCGCCGTACATACTACCCGGGCCGATCCGCCTGTCTGATAGGGCTTTTATAAAAACTTACAAGTCGACTTTATTCGAATTAAATACACATATGTAACTCTAATTATGGAGTTTTAAAATATTACATAATTACAAAGTAAAATATTTCTAAGTTTACTAGCCAATATATGTTTAGTAAGTTTTCAATTGACATTGAGAAATATGAACCCTAGACACACATACCATCACGCCTTTCGTCCGTGATCTTATACAGAGACTTCATCCTTCCATTAGCAACAACCCTGAGACATGTTTATTTATTTATTTATTTGTACTTTTTTTACAATTTGTGTAAAAAGAGAAATAGAGAAGAAAAAAGTAGAGAAAGAAAATATGTGACATTTATAGATAATGCATATGATATTATATGTACATATACATAGACACATACCTATATATAAACACATACAAACATATACATATAAATAATATTATAAACTTAATAATACACAATATACACATGATATAGTAATAATACTAGTAGTAATAATAAATGGAATAAATAATCAAATATGTAAATACAAAACTATTATAATGTCTATTCCTTCTTCTACACGCTCATCAATTACGGGTACTTTTGATTTGATTGAAAGTAAAATATCTAAATTGTACATTATCAGAATCGTTTATGCGTTTTTTTTACGCAAAAGAGTAACAACAGTAGCAAACACTAATAAATAATAAAAATTAATAATGATAACATTTTCTTCAAAGATCGATACAATATTCTGACAACCGTTTTGGCATCTAGACGTTTAAGTACTTATTCTAATTAAAAATAAGAGTTAAGAAAAGCTATTTTAACATTTATTGACTTTTTACTTTTGGCCTTTGAACACTATTCTTAATTATATACATATAGAGTTAAACTTTAATGATAATTTATGCGTGATTTACGTGAGTAGCATGTGTTTGCATGCGTCTCGTAATAAATTAGCGCTTTCGCTGCGATGCGCTATAACCAAGTGCGTACATTAAGATATCACGCGACAAACGACGCACCGACCAATGCTTTTCTGTATATATAATATATATACATATATATTCCCTGTTGCTCGAACGAGGTATGTGAAGAACACATATTTATTTCGTTCGTGCGATATATATAATAAGATGTTTACTAAAATTGGTATATTTGCATGCCCCATCAGTTCCTTTAAAAAATTGCTGACAATAGTTTTAAATTTATAGTGTTTGCCATAATATTATAGCTTATAACGATGGAGGTATTAGTGTTGTTATATTTACTTTCATTAATTATAATTTTTGTGGAAACTTGACTGGTTCATGTATTATTGTTATGTAATTCCATATGTGTATGTTATTAACTGTGTGTTTCCTAAATAAATAAATATTTGAACATGTACTTGATCAACAATATATTATAAGAAAGTTACGCGTTATAAATAACAACAACAAAAAAAATCAAACTTTTATAGTCAATTGATCGATAGCATGTTTTTAATATTTACCTCAAATTCACTTTAAAAGTTTCCAATGGACGAGGAGGCAAGTTAGAAAAGTTTTTAATTAAATATTTTTTGGACATCATTATACTCGCATATAAAGGGTTGATTTTCAAACAATAAAAATTACTGAAAGAAAATTTTTCATCGATGTAACAAAAAACAAAAATCAGTATAAAATATGACAATTTCGATTATTAATAATTACTCATAAGTCATCGTGATCATTTGTGTGTAATTCCGCTACACAATGACGTCATGTTTGCATAAATGTTGATGCGTTTGGCAATAAATTAACGCTTCCTTTTGTGTAGCGCTATAATCCACTGCCAACACGCCACGCCGCGTAAGGACCAACGCTCCCTTATTATTTTATCACTTTGAACGCATGTCGATCCTATGTACAATGGCTTGTGGTAGAATCATTAACAATGTTTTTTTTTATTTTAAACATTTTATTTATAACTGAAAATATATTATAATATATTAATTTGAGCTCGCGTTTCCGATCGCTTATAGTAATTTATATTCCATTATTCACAAATATTCATTGCATTGCGTTGGTTCGTAAGGCGCGAGAGGGCCTACTATGCTATGCTTAATTGTCTTGTTTTTATTTCATGAAAGAAAGGAGTTTGAATGGTAATTACGTAAGAAATATTCACTTATTTAGCTTTCGTTTTCATAAGCCCTTTGCTGTTATTACTGTGGGGGGGGGGGGGGGATGTTCCAAATGTCCCTTACGTAAAATTCTTGAACGGCCCCTTGTACATTTTTGTATTTAGTAAACTATTCCAAAGATCATGTTCTAAATTAATTCACTTTTATGTTCATAATTTCGCCAGATAGTAAATAAAGGCGTATTAACCCCTTGAGCCCGCTTATCCCCTTACCTGGCGTTTACGCCAGCTTTCCATTGTTTTCCTATTGTCTTATTTTTATGGGTTTACTCGACATATTAAAGAAAAAAAAAGAATCATTCAGATCGGCAGTAGTGGTTCTCGAGATATAGACCAATTACAGTTATAGACAGATAAATGTTGCCTTTTACAGCACAACGTAAGGATTATAAACATCATTTAACTCGTTACGGGATAAAAATAAATATGTTTGTTTCATATGATCACTTATATTTCCTTTATACATATATTGTTAATATGATTTACATTAAAAGTTGCAACATTTCAATGTTCTTCTTAATCTAGATTTTACATTATTAATTAGACTCCATTCTGTGGCAATCTGACATCTCTTCTTGTGCTGTCGGGGTAGAGTTCATATTTAAAGTTTTCAAACTCTTGTCTCGTCTATGCTGATGGTAGAACCATCTGAAAATGAAACATATTTGTTAAATTAACGATAAAAGATGAAAATTGTTTCTCAGAAATAACTAATGAAACTTAATTAAACATTCCTAAAATGTTCCAATGGCCAATAATTACTCCTCAAATACATACATGAAAAATAAAATTTTCAAAATATTTTTTCTGTAGCATCTCTTTGCGCTGTGTGGTGGTGCTGTTTAAGAATAATACCACCCCATATCTTTTTTTGAGGTGTCGAAAGGTATATAAACCCGTAGACGGGCAGTAGCATCCTCTGAGCACCACAAATACCTACTACGATCGACAACTCGCCTGTCATATGTGGAGATTTTGCCAGTCTCCCCACTCCCCTTTAATGGTGGAGACCTATGTCCAGCAGTGGATATCGTATGATCGATTGAATGAATGAAATATTCAAACAATCGAAACATGCGTTTAGCGAAACAACTTAGTGTTCAATCCTGAAACCTTTCCTCTGATATTTAACCGAACGGTTGCATTTATAAATTTATATGCAAAACACGTTTACACGTATTCTCACGTGTATGAAAGACAATATTATTTATATTTGAAGCGATGATGGCACAGTGGGTAGTGCGGCCGGATTCCGCGTCAATTGACCCGGGTTTGATACCACCTAGCCAACTCTAAAATCAACGTGAGCTTACGGTAAAGGAAAACATAGTGAGGAAAACCATAGCATGGTGGTATTTTTCTAATGATGCCCGCCTGTGTAGCTACAACCCTCAAGTTTTCAAGAACCTTTCGCCAAATACCAATAGGTGAGTTCCGGCAACATCACTTGGGAAGCAGTACCAGGCTTAGTGTGTTTACCATCCTGGACCACATCGTCAATTAAGATCTGGTGAGATTGTAGTCAAGGTACCGAGCCTATATCGTGTAAAAAAATATGTAAATGTTACTTGTGTTCCAATGTTATATTTACATAATATATAAAGACATCAATAGATTATCTATTGTATCGAGTGATGTCAATGTTTTTTTTACATTGTTACTAAAACAATACAATCATATTTATTATCATAATAGCTTATTCTTAAAACAATTTCTCGTACCGATTTATAAATATACCACGTGAGTAATGTTTAAACAATATTATATTACAAAATACTAATATTATTGAAGTATACCAATGCTACGACGTCAGCTGTCAACATGCTACAGTATGTCAAGTATAAGATTGTTTAAGTGCTGGCGCACAGAGATAATAATAATAGTATAATGAATAATACTTACGCAGCCTATCATATGTTTAGATTATGAATAAACGATATAATAATGTACCTACATAATTACGTTACGTAATATGGTTAGGTTATGTTAATAACTTCAATTAACAAATTATAACATTTAATCATCCAAAAAAAGTTTTTCGAAAGTTTCTAAATTCACTTCTGTCAGCAGTCCCCATGGCTGCTTTTTTATTTTTAATATGTCGACTACCCATAAAAATGAGACAATAGGAAGATAATAGGAAAACAATAGAAAGCTGGCGTAAACGCCAGGTTAGTACTCAACTGGCACGGAAACGTCCCTCCGTGCCCCCGTACCTATTGCATTGGGGGACTTCGGTCTCACTAATGCAATAGGTAAGGGTAGTGCGTAAATGCATTTCCCCCCGTCAAAAAAAAAGGCAAGAAGTGAAATAGCTATGTGCCCGCGGCTGTTCCCGCGCTTTATATATTTTTCTCTGCGAAATATAGTTTTAAATTTTTTATACGAAACCCTAATTATTTTCCAATTTTTTTTTTTTTTGCTACTAACATTAAACAAAGATTTTTCTCTAAAATCCAAATACCTGCTAGTTAAACTGGGCATTGAATCGGATTTTATTCACAATTTCATGAGTTTAATTTACCTGGAACCCGATTCATTTTCTAAAAATTAAAATAGCCTAAGTTACGTGGAGTAACATCAGCTATCTGTCAAACAAAGTCTCGTCAAAATCAGTCCAGTCGTTCCAGAGATTACTTGGAACAAACAGGCAGACTCAATATTTATAAAAATTGTATCTTTGGTATAGGTGTCGCTCGTACTTTACTATCTACTTACTAAAAAAAATATTTTGACATTACAAACAGACACTTCAATTTTATTTATTAGTATAGATTATATCAATGCTGACCTAATCATGGGAGGAAGTGAGAGCTTTGTCTATTTTGCCTTACAAGGTGATGTCAAAAAGTGAAAAAATACGTTATAAATTAACATATTCACGTAATCCTTTTTTTGATAATATTGTCACACTTTCGCTACACTATTTAATGATAAAAAATAAAGAGGAGAAACTTACACGAATATCCCAAACGCAGGTAAAGTGGCTAAAACAGTCATCAGAAACACGGCACCCGGTAGAATGTGTAAGGTCGCTATGTATATACGTGAATATAGAGGTGCGAATATTAGCGGCATCATCGTTTCAGCAATCCCGAACAAAGAGTATACTTTTCCTGAAAAAAAAAAAATCATACGCTTTACAGTAAAGTTCTGTGATGAACGAAACGGCCACTTTTGATTCGTTGGTCGCGGTTACCAAACTTTTTTCAATTAGTAAAAGCAAGCAAAAAATCCAATACACATCATTAAAAAAAATAATTATGCAAAAAATATATATATTATAATTATATATACGCCACTTTTTATACTAAAGGTTGACATCTTAATGTCAATAGCATTTTAGACGCAGGTTCTGAGGACGTCTCTACGTCTGTAAGAGAAATAGATGACAGTGTCATCAGCGTGAAGGCCTAAGTGAACCTTATTACCCGCCACTCCTGTGAGAGGGTCGGGTCGTCTTTCGCTTTCGGGTTTAGGTCGGGCAAATTGCTATGTAGAGGTTGAAGAGGACAGGCGCCAGAATGGAGCCCTGGGGAACTCCTTCGCGAATCGGGTGGGCTGAAGAGAGAGCAGACTCTACTCTAAAGCGGAAACTACGATTTGAGATGCAATCGTGTAAGATGTGTACTGACGTGTCAGGAATACATAACTTAACGAGTTTAAATACAAGGCGGGCATGCCAGACCGTGTCGAATGCTTAGGCGATGTTGAACAAGACCGCGAGCGTACGCCAGGGTGAGTCAGGAGTGCGATAAAATTTTAAGACAATGTGCTCCGTGAGGCGTTGCACTTGATGCGCGCAAGAGTGTCTGGCTCTAAAACACATTATTTGGCCATACCAATTCTTTGGGCAAAATTAAAGCAAGTATTCCAGTGAAGTATCAAAAAAACATGTTATGTCAAACTAACATGCATTACATTAATAAATAATACCGTATTAGTTAACTTAAAAATCTTTTAAACTGCATAAAATAAATGAAAATATTTAAAAACAAAACTTCAAAAGAATAAACTATAAAAGTGCACTCAACAGTAAATAAATAATTATTTTCTTAATCTGCTTCTGTCAACTTCAATACGTACTTTGTTTTAATCTTTCTACACTAATAAATAAAATTGGAGTGTCTGCTTGTAATCTCATTTTTGTTACTATATAGTTATGAATGTATATACGATACCTATACCAAAAATACTATTACTAAAATTTTTGTCTGTCTGGCTGTATGATCCGGGTTATCTCCGGAACAGCTGGACGGATTTTGACGAGATTAATTCTGGTATATAACTGAAGTTACTCTGGGTAACTTATGATATTTTTAATTTTAGAAAATAATTATGGTTCCGCGTAAAAAAAAAAATCAAAACTCATAAAAAATTCAATAAAATCCGATTCAATGCACTGTTTTACGGACAAGTGCTTGAATTTTTTTATCTTAGTACTAAAAATTTTTTTTGAAAATAATTAGGATTCCTCATAAAAAATTAAGACGCAGTAAAGAACATATAAGACGCGGGTGTAGCCGCAGGCGCACAGCTAGTAACTTTAATAATTTTGAAATCGGTGCCTTTGGTACTTTCTAAAAGGCTGCATTTATGAAAGGCGTCTATTGAAGAGTTCTTGGAATGATGTTATCGTATTTGTTAAGAATATATATCGTTATCAATTAGTCCCTTGTGAGTATTTTAACTTAGTAATCGGTTTGACAAATACTCAATAATATAGGTAAACTTCGACGGAAAGTCTGCACAAATATTATTAACAAATACAATCAACTTTAAACGGTTTGTATGTCTTTTACACAAGAGGTGGAAGTATTTTGCGGTCATTTGTAAAGTGATCTCATCTTTTGTTTTATATATTTGTGTATTGTTTTGAGTTATTTAAGGTTATTTTATCAACAAATATTGGTGATAAAAAGCAAAAGTCTAGTAAACAGGGACAAAAAAATTCGAAACGCCATTTCAAACTTTTTAGCGGGATCTCTGTCCGTCGTGTATAAACTATCTTGCATCATTAAACTTTTTAATAGTATGTAACTTGATATTCCTTATTATCATGTGTCACGAAATGTAACAAAATCACCGCCAAATTTTGCTATTAAAACTAGAAATTCATTATATATTAATTATAACCAAATAAACTTAACAGAATTATTGATACTCAGAAATTAAGAACAATAAGAATACTGTTTAGGTAAAGTTTCCGCCATTTTGTTAAAGTCTGACACATTGTTTA
This sequence comes from Samia ricini, assembly GCA_014132275.2. Taxonomy (NCBI): domain Eukaryota; kingdom Metazoa; phylum Arthropoda; class Insecta; order Lepidoptera; family Saturniidae; genus Samia; species Samia ricini. The sequence goes on from AP028170.1 coordinate 3,712,633, forward strand.
TAAAGGTAGTTTGGTTGTAAAGGAAACTAATAAGTATTGAACAAAAATTGAATTTATAAAATTTTGAGGAATGAGGGAGCATTCAAGCGTTACGTAAGCACCAATAGATATTACATTTTGCTTATTTTTAATGGTATGTGAAATCCGAATAGTAATTACGTAATGTTTCTTAATCACTAAAGCAGCTTTTGTAAAACTTATTTGAATGCTTATGTTACCATATGAGGAGATGTAAGAGTTTTGTTTACTATTGTTAGCAACGGGAGGGGATGTTCTGGCGAGTCAAAAATGTCTAAAATTCTGCTTACGTAATTCTTCAACAGCCTATAATTATAAGGAGTGTGCGATATCTATCGAAATTCGATAAAATATCATTACATACTCTCGATATATCGAATCAGCAGATATCAATACATTAAATCCGATATGAATTGTATCGAAAAATATTAAAAGTGCCTACACTATTTATAGATTATTTTGATATACAAATACCACTTCTGATATTGTTACATTTCAATAATAGATAATAACTTTTTTGTGACAGGTTGGGGGGGGGGGGGTGATACTAGTGGATCGAAAATATCGATATTTTTTCTAGATGCACATGCATACTAATTAATAATTAAATTAAATAACAGAAACCAACTAACCTTGTTCCTGGTAGGTAACTAATTTTGATGCTATTGATCTCAGAGCGATCGTAGAGGTTCCGCTCAATATTTCTAAAAGAGGTGCTGAAATTCAATAATCGAATGTATTATTGTTTGAGAATAAAAAAAACAATTTTCATTCGGCTCTTTCACAATGGACATACCTAATATATTTATATGCGAAACATGTATTATGCTAATAATGAGAGGACTGAATTAAATATATATTTTACTTTTTAAAGATTTAATTAAGTATTTGCTTTCTCTTGTATGTAAATCACTTTCTTTCTTTTTACACGATATAGTCTCAGTGCTTTGACCACTCTCACTTGATCATTTCACCTGATGTTAAATACGATTGTACTGGTTCTCAAGTAATGCTGCCGGAACACACCTATTGGTATTTGGCGACAGGTTTTCAAGCATGAGGGTGGTAGCTACCCATGCGGGCATCATTAGAAAATGCCCAAGCACCATGCTATGGTTTCCGTTCGATGGTTTCCTTCACCGAAAGCTCAGGCCGATTTTAGAGTCGGATAGGTGGGATCGAACCGGCGTCGATTAGCGCAGAATCCAGCCGCAATACCCACTGCTGCTTCATCGCTTCAAAGATTCTAACTTGATAACAAAAAAAAATACATTGTTTATTTTTTATACCAAGTTTATACTTTTTAGTTTTTGATGACAATTATAACAACTATAGACCGATTACAGTTATTCTATCTCTAACCACTAATCTGTGGTTCTGTTTATTTTTTTTACCATATTTTATATGTATTATTCGTCATGATTTGATTGAATATGTAATCGGAATGAGGTTTGAAAAACATGTCAGATTGAAAATAGACTGGCCGGAAACATTAGTTATTACAGCAAATGAAACTCTTTAGCTACTGGCCACTTTGGTATGTCGATGAGCCAGATATACATTAGTTTTAAGATATATGTTTCGCTAAAAACCTATACCTGTATATCAATAAAAAACAACATAGTTTATAAGTATTTTATTTTTGATTGCATATCAATCAAAATCTTCTTTTTTGGGTACGTATTTTCTTGGAGTATTTACTTAGTATTGAGACATAGATGCTGCAACTTCTCCTTTTTTGCGGAAGCATTTATTTAATATTTATTGCATATTGCATTTTATTGCAAATCAAGGCTTTTTTATTTATTTTATAATAAACCGAGATGACTTTTTCGATATACCTATAAAATTTAATACACAGATAACTTTATGCACGAGTCATGGAGGCAAATCGTTGATGAATGAAATTACCGGAACTATTTTAACCTTTCTCTTTCAGAGAATGAACGTATAGCCAGAAAAATATTTGTAGCACTACTTTAAGTTCGTTTTGGCATGTTTTATAATTCAAATGTACTATCAAAAGCAAAAATCCAAAACGACTGACAAAATATTTTGTCTAAGTGACAGCCAGTAATGCCAACATATCAAAATGAGAATTCACAGGTAAAATAACTGTGAACGGATTACATACAGTCTATTCTGAATGTTATATTTTCACCATATGCACAGATAATTAATACACAATAACACAATAATAGAACTTTATACTTATTTAGATTCATAAATTGTGTGCTATTTAACCGACTTTAGAAAGGAGGGGGTTATCAATTCGTCTATATGTTTTTTTTTGTATGTTTGTTACGCGTTTTCTAAAAGTTTTTTACTTTTTCGATTTTTGAATTACATATATAATTCAATTCTTGTTCACAACTGTATTAGAAATAATACAAAAGTAGTTATGTTCTGAGATGTCACAAAAACTCCCTGTAAGACTAAGGGCCACCTTTTTATAAAACTGTGTTTGAAGATCAGGAATTTTTCTAACAATGATCACACTTTATCAATAATAAAGTTTCACTTACTTAAATAAATTTCATAGTCATATCTCGCGAAGGCGAGCACTACAGAGCCGCAAATTTTACACGTAGTAGCCATTATGCCAAGAACCGCATCATCGCCTTTCATTTTTTTACTAAACACGCTTATAGCGAATAGGGTTCCTATAAACAATAAAAACTGATTATGTGTATACCAAACAGACATAAACAAGTATGTGTTCTTGAAATATATCCGAGCGACCAGCGGATTCCCATAGCCTACACCCGAAAATCAGCTAAAAGACACTGAGTCCTTAAGCTTAAAGTCGCCACTCAATAACTCTTTGTAGCCATTAGTCATCCGGTACCAAGAACAATATACTACTATTTCTAATTACGCCTATCAATTCTATTTATTCTAAATATTATTTTGTCTATCCATCATATGACGTCATAATAAAAGTTATATTTTATGTTTTCATAGTTTTATAACCTAAAAAATATTTTACAAAGATATTTTTTCGTATTAATTTCTACTTTTTACTGTTAGACCAGAATATTAAGACATTTTATTATTGAACAAAACTAAATGATGAAATTATTTTTATGGTGACATTTTTCGTAAGTCATTGTTTGCAGTTTAAACAACTGGGTATTCGGCTCGAAGGAGTTTCTAAGGAAAACTTGCTTTTTAAACTGTCCTTATGTGGTTTATTCGGGACTTATGTAGGTAAATATTGTAAAGAGCTTCGTTACATAGTAACGCATATAGTGTAAAATTGAATAATTTAATATATTTTAGTGAAGCTCTGTTCATTATTCTCATGACCACAATAGCATTTTATTGTAAATTAAATGGTATCCATCCATCCGTTCAACCGAAAGACGTCTACTGCTGGACATAGGTCTCCCCCAAAGATCTCCATGACGACACCCGCATCAAGCGGATTGCCGCGACTTTCACCAGCTCGTCGGTCCACTTTGTAGGGGTACTACCCGTGCTACATCTTCCGGTGCGTGGTAGCGATTCAAGAACCCGTTAACCCCATCGGGGATCGGTTCTGCGAGCAATGTACCCAGCCCACTGCCACTTTAGTTTAACAATTCTTTGGGCAATGTCGGTTACTTTGGTTCTTCTGCGGATCTCCTTATTCCTGATACGATCAAGCAGTAAAACTCCAAGCATAGCCTTGCCCTTTGAGTATGTTATATATATAAAGGATAAAGCAATTCAAGTTGTACTCACCGAAAGAGTGTGCCAATAAATTGTACGAAGAGAAAATACTATATTTCACTTCATTCCAATTGAAACGGTAGCGAGTAAATATGTATTGGACACTCATCTCACCTGTAAACATTTTATTTTATTTTAAAATGCACTGATACAGCGCACAGACGATACACATCGTCACTTAACTCAGTTGAGATTGTAGTCACGACATGAGTGAACAACATCTAGAGCATTATGTTTATAAAAAAATATAATAATATCAATGTATTATCTATTAAATGCACGATATTTTCTTTAAAACAGTCAAAATTTATACGTTTATTACTATAAATATAGTAAAGATTAGTACCTACGTCTTTTTTTAAATATATTTTTAGAAAGTACAAAAAACATTCTGTGTGTCCTTTAGTGGAAATCGAAAAAACCAGTTTACGGTTTTTTAAATTAACCATTTAAGGGTTAATTGTCCTGCATTTAAGATTAAACGATGGTACACGTGTAAAAGAAATATATAGAAATAAAGTAAAGTTGTAAACGTCGCTTTATAACTTTAGGGAATTTACGAACCATAAACAATGTTTACGATGACAGTGGTTTATTTGCAATTGTCCGCGTTTACGAAGCGATTACAGTCCGCTGTTGTTGTCTTTATTTAATGATAAACGAACATATGTTGTGTTTATATATATATATATATATATATACCATATATAAGATGTTTACCTCTGATACATTACGATATTGTGACCGAAATTTTAATAAATTATAACTGAACAAAAATAAATTGATTACAGTTAAAACTACTGAGTATTCATCTCGAAGAAGTTTCTAGAAAGGCTTTTTTATTGTTTTTGTTGAACTTATTTGGGCCTTGAGTTGATAACCATTGTATCATAATATTTTATAACTATATATAAACGAAATTACATCTATTAAGTGAGAGTTAAAAAAACATGTTAAATGTACCATAAGATGGTAGAAATTTCTTACTATATATGATTTTAAATTCTCTCCAAAGGAAGTAGATATCAGCGAAGATATTTTTCATATATACTGTAATTAATATAAATTCTAACAAGCCCTGTTGTTTTAGTTTTATTTAAACACAAGTTTATCTTCAATTGCGTACAGTTTTATTCATAAAATTATAAACCGATGGCTATTAGTATATGTTAAATCCAATAAAAAAAGTCCAACTCACCCCAAAGAGGTCCAAACGTCAAGCAAACTACAACAAGTATAAGGCAGATGCGTAGTCTACGATTATTCGCACCTTTCCTGAATACAATCGCAACGGTCGCCTTCAAACTGCGAAAATCGAAAAATTCCAACAGGAACCCCGTGCAACCAGAACGTTTGACCTACAAATTTATTGAGCAATTAATTTATATTGATTATTTATCGGGAACCGCTGGTTCGTATTAGATAGAATGTTTTAGACAGATAAAGATTTACTAGCAAGCCAATCGCATATTTTCACACTACATCAAGGCACATGGGTTCTGTATGGGGCATCGTTTCTTTGTATTTACAACCTGTGAGTAAAGCTTAGAGCAAGTAAATTCCATGGAATTTTGTTTATAGGCAGCAGCTAAAACCGAGGTCCATACTATTTTGGTGCCCTTTCGTTAACACCACTTCCCGGCTGAGGGCATTCAGCACTTGCCATAAAGTCCAATGAACCAGTCAAGAGCCAAAAAAAAAGTCAAAAAGTCTTCATTCAGCTTCAATATACATTAATAACCGTATTAAATATATATATATAATCGGTGCAAGGATTGCCTTCAAGATAATTTCTAACCCAAAAAAACACCAATGCTCACATAATCGTATTACGGTCATTATAACTCTGTATTCAGGAATAGCCTATCCAGCATCCGTTGACTATGACCAGCCATAGACTGCAATATTGACCATTTTATACCAAGTACACAATATTCCTGCTTGTTAGTTCATAACGTACAAAATAAACACTAATTAATTAGTTCAAAATTGACTTCTTATCTCCATAACGCACGGTTTGAGTACAACTTTTAAATCACCCTCAGCTTTCGGTGAAGGAAAACATCGTGAGTAAACCATAGCATGGTGGTAGGGAATTATCTAATAATCCCCGCCTGGGTACCTACTACCCTCAAGTTGTAAAACCTGTCGCCAAATACTAATAGGCTTAGTATTAGAGCTTGGTACAAAGCTACTCCCTCTTTCCTGCCGCCAGCAAAAATGTCCCGCCGCTTTCCTCCCTGGGTTCTTATATGAACAAGAACTCCATAAGAGAAGGACTTGGGACGGGTGGGGCCGGCTCAAGGTGGCAGAATTGCACGGGCGAACCATGCCCTTCTGCCACCCACCCTCCTGCTGCGAAGAAGATCCGCCAAGGGATCCTCCTCCCGCTCCTTCTCTGCGGCCTCCTTCTGCAGCAAGACTTGCTCACAGAAGGAAACTAACATCTAGCGTAATAGAATAGAGTAAAACTTGTATACATTATGGTTCAAGGCACCGCGTTCTATTTTTCGATAACTGGGGGTTTTTTTCACCAATCCAAGTTTCTAGCTTATAAAGATACAGGAGTAACCTTTCTCACTTATAAAGGTTAATAAACCATACAACAAATACGCAGTGAATAAATTAATTTATTGTATAGATATAGTTTAGTGTAATATTTATTAGAATTTACCAACAAAAAGGAAACAAAAAATCTTACACATTTTACTTTAAAAAATTCCCTTAGTTTTTTATCACGTTTGCGTTTTTACATTTGTGCATATTTTTTCGGTTCATAAATTATATCAAATCATATAAACAACCGCTGAATATTCAAAAAACCTTTTTCATCTTCCCAAGTGCCTTTATAATTTCACGATTTATTGACCAGATATAAAAGATTCAGGTAGTCACATACTCGAATGTCATTTACAGAAGTAAATAGGTGACACTCTCTGTTATAGAGATCAACTCACAGATATCTGGAAGTCTCTCTCTTATAGAGGCTTCTATTTGACAATCGAAAGTTTTAAAGGCTACTAACCAATCACTCTCATTAATAAAGTTTTCTTGCTCACCCAGTTCCCACTTTATTGAATGAACTGAAACACGTCTACTGCTGGACTTAGGTCACCCCAAAAAGGGGGAATTGCCATAATCGCCATGCTTGGCAGGTGGGTCGACGATCGCAGTAGGTGCTTGTGGTTCTCAGACGATGCTGCTGCCCATCCCCTGGTTTATCCCTTAGTCGCCTTTTACGACAGCCACGGGAAGATATAGGGTGGTGTTATTTTTAGCCGGCACTATACTTACTCAGACATAACTGTATATCTATCTTTTCATAAAAAACATACAAATCGTTTCTCTAGTTCTTGATTTATATGAACGATATAATTGGAAACAAATAAAGCGATATCGTCATCTATACTAATAAATACCATTAAAGTAAATGTTTGTAATGTCACAATGATTTGTTTTTTCTGAACACATATGAATGTATTTACGAGACCTGTACCAAAAATACAATTTTTAAATGTGGGTCTTTGTGTTTGTTCCAAATAATCTCCGGAACGGCTGAACCGATTTTGACGGAACTTTTTTTGTTAGATAGCCGAATTTAAACCGCGTAATTTAGGTTACTTTTGTTTTTCGAAAATAATTAGGGTTCCGCGTAAATATAAATTAAAACACATTAAATTTCCAATTAAATTCAACGCACAGTTTCACTGTCAAGTGTTTGAATTTGTGAGGAATAGTCTTGCTTTATCTAAGTACCAAAAAAAAAAATTAAGGTAAATAATTAGTGTTCTGTCTTAAAAAAAATTAAAACGCAGTGAAGAAAATATGAAACTCGGGCGCAGCCACGGGCAATCCGCTAGTTTATAATATACGCATAAAGATAATAAAAATCAAGTGTTATAATTTCAGTACAACGCATCGCATGTTAATAAACTCTATTTATAACGTTTTGGTAAACCCGACAATTAACCACAATGCAGTAAGATAACTACAAGTAAATGGTGTTTCCAGATGAAGATTATAGTCTACTGGAAATTTATAAAATGTTGCTATTAATAAATTATTATCAGCTTCGCAGTAGGTCTATAGTACTTTATAACAAATAAAAAAACAAATCGTCATAATTACTAATACCTCTTCGTCAGCTTTGCACGTTTCGTCCTGCACCTTCATCTCTTTGTTGGAAGAACAGTTTTACTATTATATATTTGTAAATATGAGTTGTATCAAAAAAATCTATATTCAATTTAGGCTCTGATTATTCGCTTACGTACATCAATACCCTACCCACTAGTTAGGAAAGTAACTCAGTCGAAAAGAACGGGCAATAAACTCGGCCTGATTTCTATTTCATGAATGCACTTTGGCATATATATTTTTATGTAAAAACAATGACAAATATAGTTACAACCTTTGATAGCGAAAGCATAGAGAGATGTTATTATCAGGCATCACTAACGTTCTCGTAATGATCCAACCTGATATGCGTACATACATAACGTCACGCCTCTCTCCCATAAGGGTAGGCAGAGACCACATCCTTCTATTTGCTACGATTGTGACACACGATTTTCGCTTCTTCTACTTTCATAAGCACCTTCATACAAGCTACCTTGTATTTTTCATTACCTTTTGAACTTAAGAGTTTCTCGCTTTAGTACTTACTGTTATGTAAATGGGTAATGTTCTGTCGGGTCTTGTTTTAAAACCGAATACAATTACCTATAAAGCTTAGAGTTCTTATCCTAAAGCGTAGGACGGCTAATTTATATTTATTTCTGATATTAAAATTATACCGATATTTTACTAGATCAATCTTGTCTAAATTGTCGAATATGTATAAACTTGTTCTTTAAAGATTTGCTAGGTCCGATATTCTAGAGAGCGTGGTTAGCCCGGTGGACTAAGAGCGTGGTTAGCCCGGTGGACTGAGAGCGTGGTTAGCCCGGTGGACTAATCAGCGTATCTCATAGACGGTACAACTGAAAGGTCGGAGATTCGAACCCAGTGTGGGTAACACATTTTTAGCGACGCGGTGCTTGCGAAAGCCACTCCGTGTCGCCCCCATCCCAAATGCAGCGAACGGCCCCGGGGGGTTTTAGTGGGTATTTCCGGGCGCTTCACGCCCGGGTGAGTCCCACAATGGCGCGAAGCTCGTCACTCAGTGCCCCCTTAAGTATTGTATTGGGGGACTTCGGTCTCACTAATACAATAGGTAAGGGTAGTGCGTAAATGCATTTCCCCCCGTCAAAAAAAAAAAAAAGGTCCGATATTCTAAATTGCTCGAACTCCCTGTATAGTTACATTAAAAATATTTTTTTTTTTTAAATCGAGTTTCTTGTCGGTTTTTTCTCGATGACTGAGTTGTTTTCTGAACCGGCGGTAGTGTTTTGACGTTCATATACGTCTTTTTAGGGTCTAAATTGACTATTTTTGTATTTGAATATTGGTGCATAAAGAGAAAGAACGTCCACTAGTACAGAGCCTCTTCTAATATGTTGTAAACTAAAGTTATAAAAATATAACGCAGAGAAAAAATTGTGTAGAATAAATATCGTATTATATACTACCAAGTTACATTCAAATTTTACTCAAAAGAAGAGAACCTTATAAGTCCATTTTACAATAATTAAATAATATATATAATATAATATAATAATAATAATTTATTAGACCAAAAAATCACACAATCTTATACATTATCAAAATAAACACAGAAGTTTTGTGAGCATAACTTAATGATTTTACACATCTGCCTGCCAAACTAGGATTCCCTGTATCTTGGCAGTAGGTTTCGCTCTGTTGACAAGTGCTCATCTGCTGCTTCAATATTCAACATAAGGATATTAATTAATAAGATGTGTAAGTGAGTGTAAGTGTAAATAAATTTAGGGTGAACCCAACAAATACAATATGTATGTGATGTGTGTCAGAGTGTACGAGCGTGTATGTATATGTGTTTAGGATTAATGTAACTTAATTAAGACAATATCACATATATTTTAGCTATTTTAGTAACTGGTTTTAGTTATGACTAGGTTTCCAATTGAAGATTTCGTAAGCGTGAAACTGCAATTATTTTGTTGGTAGGCGAGATGATTAAGCTAGTCATTTCTCACGAAAAGTAACCTTGGCCTGGTTACATACAGTTATATTAATATTTTGTTAAACATTAAACTTTTATTTAATCTTACTTTGTATTTTAATTCTAATTATGACTTTTTTTATAATAATAACAGAATATTATTCTGTTGTTGATAAACATGGAGTAGTTCAAATAAATTAATTTCACCAAAATTCACCAAAACGTCATATAACATAATGTATTATGTTAAATAATAATAAAGTGTTCTATAAAAAAAATATATAAAAATAGATAATAATCTTTAGTGGGGGCGCATTCTAATTCCACAACGCATAAAACGTGTTTTTTTTATTACAGTACAAAAAAATTGTCATTTATTTAAATGTTTCAAGAAATATTTTAAATTTACTATTTCTCTCAGACAGGAGAAGTTTAATTAATCTGAATATTAATTTTACGTATGATGCAATCATTTAAAAATATCTTGTGTTCTATCTGCAAATTTAATTAAATTACCTAATTAATGAAGACTAGTTTTAGCACGCGTTTTTGTGTATATTCATCCGCTGTAGGAAACTCGATCGTTCCTCTTTTTCGTCTCCTTATTTACTGTAATGACTTTCTCGCAGAATGAGGTGTCGGAGTTCCATTCGCTGTCACTCTCCGTCCTCACATCGCTAAAGATCGGCAGCAAAAAGTCGATTTCCACGTTCATATTTCTTTCAATTATAAAATTAAATACGCATAGTATACAAGTGTTACTTTTTATACTTTATGTTATTTTTACTTTATCTTAGTAAACTAAAAAAAACTTTAGGAAAATAATTAGGGTTCCGTATGAAAAAATCAAAACGCAATGAAGAACATATGAAACGCAGGCGCAGCCGCGGGCACACAACTAGTTTTTAATAATATATGTACATATTATATTTATTATGAGACGATTTTTTTTTCAAACATTTGCATGTTTTCTATAAATAATTTACTTTCGTAATATAAATTCTTTTGAAGTGAGATTAATAGTTATTCAGTTGTATTACGGTACGACTGTCGTTCTTATGTCTCGGGTTCGATCCCGGGTCGGGTCAAGTTTTATTGGGTTTTTCTACTCAGGATATCATCCCAGAGTCTGGAATTTGTGTCCGATATGGCGACAAGCTCGCCCCCTGTCGCATCTAGGATGAAACAATCCCGGCGAAATGTGAGTGGTGTAGTTCGCTATTTCACCTCTGCCTAAACCTTCGGGGATAACAGACGTGAACATATATTATGAGTTATGTTTTAGATAAAGTAGTTATGTATCTTTTTCTAGTACGTTAATCGATTTTTTAGTATCTGTCAACGATCTATTAGATAATTTAGAATCAGTTTTTTTTTTCTTTAAATCTTCACTGATCGAACACTAGTTGAAATAAATACGTGAGAATAGTTTACATATATAGAATAACACATACATATGTTCCTAATGTATTCTTATCTATTTGCTATTTAACTTGTATAACTCGAAGTAATTAAAATAACTCATTTTTTAAATCACTGTTACTATGTAGTTATATTTAAGTAACACCTAGTGAATATATTTAGCGCCCGAAAAGCATAATTTATTCTGAATTCAAATTTTGAGTATCAAAGGACGGATAGAAAGAAGTACGTACGTAGTGAAAGAGACAAAAATCATTAGCACGCTATACTTTTTGGCGGTAGAATTATTGTTTTCCCCTCTTTGTGATATATCCTTTTTTGAGACAGCCTACGCATGATTGTATTTTAGAAACTGGGCCATTGAAACTTTTTATCTCTCTCTCTCTCTCTCTCGGTCTCTGATATCAGCGATAGATTCCCTTATTTAATCATTTATCTTACAGATTACCACAAAAGTTTCGCTTCAGATACGTGTACTCTGTGCACACCACTCACGGCGTTCCGTCTCTACCGCCAATCGGGACGTCACGGTATCAATCTAGCAAGATCTGCTACGCCCCTTAGCTAGTGGCCGAACAGAAAGCTGAACCCCTATTTACGATCAGAAACAGTCCTCGGTAGGGAGAGTGGTAGCTAACGCAAGGGCAACAAAGTGGCAAGAACCTCAGTTTGAGCTCTTAATTGAGACATGAATTCGACGAAATTCCTCCCTCGCCATATCCATGTACCTGCATGTAGCGTGCAGCGATGTGTGTGAGTACAATACGTTTCAAGGCAGCAGTCACATCAGCATCCCCATTTAAGGATCAGACCACCTTCTGGGTCACTGCCAGGATAGGCACCAAGGTGAAACTAATATTATGCGACCAGAACCGATGGCACATATAGCTAAATGTAAAAGAAGAATCGGAGACGATCCGATAGAAATCAATGACGGATTAGTTGCTAGTGTAATCGGATTCCGTGACAATGGACGTACGTTCGAATCGACCCATTGAATTCTATTTGAACGTTGATTTTTGGTGAAAGAAAACATCGTGTGGAAACAATAACATTGAGGTAAGGTATTTTTTAAAAATACCCCCACCTGGATAACTGCCAGCTTCAAGTTTGAAAACCTGTGAATAAGCATTTATAAGTGTGTTTTTGTAGCATCACATCAACGCCAGTATCTCTGGAATTGTTACTGGACAAAATCGCTATTTAATCTCAGGGGAGATTTTGGCTAAAACGCCTCAACCGTATAAATAAGAAAAACAGTCTTCCGATATAGATAAATATCTCTTTTTAAAGAAATAATCTAATAATTATAATATGACTATTGTAAACATTAATAAAAAAATTGCCAAGTTGTTCCAACAGTTTTCAAGTGATGCTCTTATCAACGAACAGAATTTAATAACTATATTTTATTATTATAGTATTAATTATGTATATAATAAACTTAATGTCATAACCGAAAGAGGTCGCTGGAAGTCCTTGACTTTTACATTACACAAATAAAAATGGCAAATATTTGAAACAAAATATTAAACTTATTTGTTTTGTCTTTATATTTAACATATTATTTACTCCGAATTAATAATTATAATGCTCGGAAAATGTAACAATACTATCCATCCATCCATTTAACCGAAAGACATATACTGCTGGACATAGGCCCCCATACATCCACCAAAGATCTCCACGACGACTGGTCTTACGCCACCCGCATACAGCGGATTTCCGATACCTTCACCAGGTCTTCGGTCCACCCTGTAGGGGGTCTACCTACGCTACCTCTTCCGGTGTGTGGTAGCCATTTGAGAACCCGTTGGCCCCATCAAGCATCGGTTCTGCAAGCAATGTGCCCAGCCAACTACCACTTTAGTTTACCAGAACTCTATACCAATATAATATTATTATAAAATAAATGTCATTCACTACTCAATTATTTAAAGATTTATAATCTTATTATATAATAAAGAATAAACTATCGTATTATTTGAAATATTATACCTGACTTTAAAGTTAAATGCAATTTCAAATAATAAGCTCGTCTGAATAACAAAATTTCCGTTACAAAATTGCGCAGTTATCTTTATCTATATATAAATCTTCTGTGCGTGTGTATGTGACTAAACTCCTCCTAAATGGCGATTTTAATGACATTTTTGTGTCTATTCCTAAGGATTCGAGAATGGTTTAGATTCACAATTTCGCCCAATTTAATTTTTTATATATGAAACGCGAACGAATACTCGGGCACAGCTAGTGAAGATATAGTAATTTAAGTATTACTAATAGCATATTAATATATTATATTATATTTATTATCATGTTAACAGAAACTGAGTTTTGTCTGTGCGTATAACAGACTTAAAATAATGCTTAGAACTTGCATTGAACTGAAGTCGGATAATTTTATTTTTTAACTAGCTGTGTGCCCGCGGCTGCGTTTTTTTTTATATATTCTTCGCTACGTAATATACACTGTATCTTTTTTTACTAAGTGAAAGCAACTTCACTTATCTGCCAGAAACATTCCTGTCAAAGTCGGTTCAGCCATTCCGAGGATTCACCGGAATGGACAGACAAAAATTTAAAAAAAATTATTCTTGGTATAAGCTTCGTATATTCATATGTATTTACTAAAAAGTTGTTAATTTGATATTACAAACAGACACTTCAATTTTATTTCTTAGTACCTATAGATAAACAAAACCAATTTGTGTAATAGTTTTATTTGATGAAGACGTAATTTAAAATCAACTTCTAGGTAAAATGTATGTGTTATAAAAAATCGATAAATTGGGTTTAAAAAAATCAAAAAATACTATTTTCAATTTAGGCCCTGAGAAGGCGCTTATGAACGTCTAAAACACTACCACCGGTTCGGAAAACAATCCAGTCGAGAAGAGCGCAGGCAAGAAACTCGATCTGTTTTTTTTTTATAAATATAATTTACAATATTTTTTTTTTCATATAAAAAAAACTATACAAATCATAGTCTTAGCTAATGTTAGCGGAAGCACAGAGATGTGGGTTAATTCCAGACATCACTATCGTTCACGTGGTGGTGGTTGGCTTTTTGTGTCCGACTTGATCGAAACCACCGTACACTTGCGAAATCCCTGTCATAATTACACGTAAAGGCGCGTCGCGTTTCCAGCATTAGTAACTTTATATCCAGAGTTACCTAGAAGATTTCGCCGTGGTATATCTACATATCCGAGCCTACGCTCGGATAACGACTTTTGATTGGTTCTCACATTCACATATGAACCTGAGTGTGAGTGTGAGTTTCAGGATCATATAAATGGATTGTTAGAGGGACTAGATTAAACGCTAAAACTATTTTCAAATGTCACAAACGTGCTCTGTTTACTAATTTTGTTGAAAGAAGTTGGCGTTTTTTTTTTATTTGCAACACTGAACAAAGCAGAGAAAGTATCGCCTTTAACGTGACTACATTGTTCTATTAAAGATCGCAAAATGCAAATTATTCGTTTAAGTTAGCGTAGTTATCATATTATTATTATTAATCATCATATATTATTCCTATTAATAAACATTTTTATCATATTAACATTAGACGACATGCAAAGTCTCTAAACACGTACAAAAATAAAATAATATGGATAATAATAAAACTTAATATTTGAGTACAAACCTGTTCTTTATTTCCGAGCCATGTGTGATCCTCAATTCTAAACAAAACGTAGCAAAAGTTTATACACAGCAACAATCCAGATATCGTGAACACTCCGTAATAACCTAGGTATTTTAACATAACGCCACTGAGACCCAGTCCTATAGGGAATCCGATGGTCATGCACAAATTTAGTATTCCTATACGGAACGTCCTAGTTTGCACGGAAGTTATATCGCCCAAGTAGCTGAACGTTCCCAGGAACATCGTGTACCAACCGCCGGCCAAAGACGGACATATGACCTCCATAAAAACTGTCCATTCAACGGGAACTTCATAGAAGAAGTAAGTGTTTACAAGATTGAAAACGCACGTCATAAATTCACCGAAAATCGGCAGTAGCATGCAAATCTTCCTTTTGCCGGTCTTATCACTCCACGCACCTATGAACAGCATAAGTATTGTTGGTACCGCTGTATGTACGACACTTTTCCACCCTTGCACTGATGCTATAAGCTTCTGCACTTCATCCTCTTCTAACGTATAGTTATCTCGTTTCCTGAGCCTCAACGCTGTGCAAACTTTGTCATCATAGCCCAAATTCACTCGGCATGCTTTATCTAAATTAAGGTTTTGTGCTGCCAGCAACGCGAGAACACTTGGCATCACGAACAAAGCCAGTGCCGGTTTCACCGTTATATTTGATCTCATATATTTCATTTTTTCCATAAATGTCATTTCGTGAATATTTATTTTTGATGCCGACTTCAGAGGGACTTCCTCCGCCGACTTTACGGTATCCAGCTTTTCTGATTCATCCATATTGTTAATTAATTATTATTAAAAAAAAAAATACTTTACGTGTACAAACCAAAAGTAAATTTAAAAATTATTTGAAAACGTAACGGATTCAGAATTAAGAACGCGATCACATTGTACGACTGTAGACCGCATCTAGACAGCACTGATAGATATTTATTTATCTTAAAATACGTTCTAATATTGAATTACCGGTTGAGCCGTCAACTTCGATACGTCGCTGCAGCTCTATTGTTCGGTTTTATGTTAACGAACACACTCATGTTGATATATCAATGTAATGCGTTCACAAACACGCTTGAGACGAATCGAAAATATAATAGATAGAAGCGACATTAAATGAATATCATAACAAATAGTTCAAATATTATCACAATAAAATGCACTTTATAATTTGCCGTAACTTTATTAGAAGAATCATTCCAGAAATTGTCCGTAAACACTTGATATATTGATTTATAAAAAACATCCTAATTCACGCTTTCGATATCGTCCGTTTGCTTGCCATCATCACGTTGTTCGAAGTACATCCATCTGGAATTGACAGACACATGTTAGCCTTCTTAAAGAAAAACTTATCCAATACCACTGTAAGTAAACATTTAAAGCTCGTAGCGAGTGATGTACTAATTCATTGTCAAATCAACAGGTAAAAAATAATTATGACAGTTTTGTAAATTTTTTGATAATAATATATAAGCAAACCTTTGACTCTATAAAATTTGATGACCAATGTTTAGTATAAGGTTTTTTTTTAAATTTACAAACGACATTTTAAACGGTTTGTCAATTATTATTAATATTTTTCTGTTAACATATTTATTTATATGAAATAAAATTTATTTGTAATAAATAAATAAAACTATTTTTAGACTTTCAGACCAGTTATATACGATATGTCACATGTTAACCAATTGAATTTATTACAGTGACATTTTAGAGAATAGAAATCCAAGTAACAACTATTGCTAATAATAAAACTTATAATCTTAATAAGATTATACGGAAGTCGCACGTGTGTTATATGTCAAAAATAACTAATAAGAAAAATAAGTCTTTTCTATTAAATTAAATTTGATACAATAACTGCATACCCCAAACCCCCTCAACGAAAGCTCAGGCTGATTTTAGAGTTGGTCAGTTGGCCTCATGCCCGCGACGCGAAATCGAGCTGTACTACCAAATGCGTCATCATCGCTTCAGACTAGGAGAGAAAGAAAATGCCCTACCACCATGCTATGGTTGCCTCACGAAGGTTTTTTTTACCGAAAACTCGTAATACATTAAGATAGGTAGATAAGAGCCTATGTCCATCGAAGCGGAATCCAGCCACACTGTCAACTGACATAATCGCTTATATTTAAATGCATTTACTCGCTATCTATATTAAATCAATGTTTTTATCACATATTTTGTAAATAGAAGTATTAATAAACAGTTCTTTTTTTTTTTTGGAACTACCTATTTGGAACGCTAACAAAAAGTTACTGAGACGATATGTTGTCTCTGTTAAACTTGTAACGGACTCTTTATGTTTCGCATAGATCTGGTCAAATGGGTTTCGTCTTGCAGAGACAACCCTAACTCACTTCATCCATGCTATCTTAAAAAATATTGACTTTGAAATGACTTGTTTAATATATTTAGTTTTTTTATGCTGTTTAATGCATTAAATATTTAAAACTATTATTACTAAAAAACGGTCTACTAAGATAACCTTTAATTTTATTAAAGAAAATATAGTAAATAGTGTAAAATGAAAATAACTAAAAACATGACCTCTTAGTACATTTACTTAAAGGTTCCGTGGCGGGCATTAGTTGCCCTGACTACTAAAAATTTACTAAAAGTAAATAAACGTGTTCTACATTTATGTATCTTTTGGAAATTTGGGCACTTTTAAATTAACACCTGGAATCTATGAGCCGGTTAATAGTGATTGTCAAAAATAATAATTCTTCTCATGACAAAATAGAAATAATGGTTACTCTCATATAAATCATATCCGGATCAGAACTACTGAGACTTATTTCAACGAAATTATGCATAGTGTTAGATAGTGTGATGATAAATACAGATAGTTCACTAATGCAAAGGTCACATTTGCATGCGAACATTCGTGGTCGAAACAAGAGTTCGTTGTCAGCCTTCGGTAAAATGTAAAACAAATGTTACGGCCACGTCATAAAACTTCGACTTTTTAATTGTCATGGAACAAAACATGTAGTTGCATTATATTGTATGGCAACAAATAATTATTTTACTAAAAATATTTTTGATTTATTTATTTTGAAAGAAATATAAAACGCAATGTTGGATGTTAATAATTCATATAAATAATTCTAAAATAAATACAATAATAAAATAGAAAAAAGTACAAATTATCTAGATATAATAAAGGAAAGATAAAACAGTTCTTTTTCTTCCTTGTTTGTTAACCGTTTTTCAGATTTCTATGTTATGTAGTGCAGTAGCTATTAACAAGCTTAAACGTTTGTAAGTATAAACTTGGAAGCAGATTTTCTTTCTTTCAATTTTCAATAGTGATTAAGGTAAAATTTCGAACACTTGGAGAACACTAGTAATATGAATGAAATAATTATGTTAAAACTCAACACTTTTTGATTATTTATCTGAATTACACGTTTGCAATGCTCAACATTTTGACACTGAATTAATTTATAAAATATCACCGGACCCAATTTGAACTTGATCGCGTTACACACTTTCATATGAGCCATTTTACCGACAACGATATTATTGGTATAATAGTTCATGGGAATTCGATCAAAACTTAATATTATTTACGAATGTTTTAGCTAGACACAATGCGGTAACGCGAAATTTCGCTAAAGTACGCTAATGTAGCGTAGCATAAGAACCCTTTCACACACACATTTAAAAAAACAAACAACGGTACATCTTAGCATTTCAACATAAATCCTATGCTAAAATAAGAATCAAAATGCTTACTGTGGACATTATAACTATTAATTAATTTAAAAAAAAACATGGAATGAACATTCTGTAATTATTTATTTTGTGGCAATATGTTATATGGATATAATAAAAACGCAAAACAACATTTTGCACTGTCCATATTTTTTATGAACTAGGTACGAGTTGTTTTATTTTGTTCTGTGGCTTTTTTTTATTTGCACATGTCTATTGCACAAGGTTGGCGTAATTAAGTGCCACTTGCATGACTCTTTCAAATAACTATTGCTCCTTTGGCCTCCTAGTCTCATTTGTTTCTAGCAAGATATATACAACTTGAACTTTTTATAAATTAAACCGGAATTATTTGTTTTTTTTTTTTGCTACATGCTTAAATGCCAAGCTAACAAAAGTTGTTCTAACATCTTTAGTAAGTACTATTCTCGAATTATATGAAATCTTAACGTTTCAAATTATATATCAGAATTTCTACTCTTTTTTTTTTTGTAATATGATTTTTATAATCATTCTTACAAATCAGTAAATGTGTTTTATGCTATGATTTCAATTGGTCTTATTAGATAATATTATTTATTCGATTATAGATAAAATCTGATAACCAACACTTAAGATTTATCCACTTAACTATTGCCTGCAAAACATTGTATCTGGAATGTATTTGTAAGTATTGATAATCTTTTATTATATCTATATGCTTAAAGGATAGAGAGGCGTTTAGTCCATACAAACGTAGTCCCCTGTTCCTTCCAGGAAAGTAAAATTACGGTAAATATACCAAATAATATATATCCACAACCAAAATGCCCGTACGTTTAGATTTTTTCTATAAATTAGTTATAATAGAAACTAGGGGCCTTTGAAAATGAAAAAATGCTTGATTTTTAGAAAACTAAATAAATAAATACATAACAGAATAATTAGTAATAAAGACCAGCTGTATTTTTGGTGAACATAAAATAATCTGTGACAACTATAAAACCATAATTAAATAATAGCACTATTTATTTCAACGTTACACTTATGCTATTTAATAGCAACTACCCTCGCAAACGAGCACCATATTGAAGAGAGTGATTCATTCTAAATCAGCCGTCGACGCGTGCTGACCTGTAAACGCAAGTCGTTCTGTTGCTCGTCA
Organism: Samia ricini; assembly: GCA_014132275.2. Taxonomy (NCBI): domain Eukaryota; kingdom Metazoa; phylum Arthropoda; class Insecta; order Lepidoptera; family Saturniidae; genus Samia; species Samia ricini. The sequence goes on from AP028170.1 coordinate 3,732,418, forward strand.
TAATTGTGTGCGAACGTAAAATGTTCCGTGCAGCATGGTTTTGTACTTATGAGTTTTAAACACTTAAGTTTTTAAGACTTTTAAGACTTTTTAAGACTTTTCTTTTATTTTATTTTTATAGAAATTTCACGAGTTATCTAAAAATAATTTACATAATACAGAGTTCGAAAAAAAACAAAATTGATTTACCCAAAAATAGCGACAGCTGGTACAGTCATCGCAGCGCCGAGCAAGAACACCGCGCCGGGTAGAATGTTCAGCGTGGCCATGTAGACCCGAGAATACAGAGGTCCGTACACCAATGGCATCATTGCCTCGGCCAGTCCAAAGAGAGAGTTCACTTTACCTAGGAAAATATAAAATTGATTAGTTAAAGTTTTGAAACTATTCTGTTTACATTTTACAGACAGTTTTTGCAGTTCAGTAAATGCCTAAGCCTAGGAGTATTGGTTCTCAAACGGTGCTGTCGGAACACACCTATTGGTCTTTGACGATAAGTTTTCAAATTTGAACGTGGTAGTTACCAAGGCGATCATTATTAGAAAATACCGTACCACATTATTTTGCTATAGCCAATAATGAAGTTACTATGTCATCGTAGATTTTAGTACCTAGATAGAATACAGAATAATGCAGCATCCAAGTGGTGTTTGGTCAAGAATTTTCGGTTATAGGTTAAAGGATGTTAAACATCCAATCCAGTTATAGAAGCAATCTATCACCATTCTATAAAAAGTTCCATTACAAAGATCATCTGACAATTTTATTCTGGTTGGTTCATGATAAGATTGGAAGGAATAGGATAGATATATATATAATATTAATTACACTGCCTCGGTGGCGCAGTTATATTACATACGACTATCGTTCTGAGGTCTTGGGTTCGATCCCCGTTTCGAATAAAAAAGTGATATTGGGTTTTTCTACTCAGTATCATCGCGGAGTCTGGAATTTGTGCCCGATATGACAACAGGCTCGCCCCCTGTCACATCTGGGACGGAACTAAGTTCGGCGGAATGCGGATGGTGTAGTTCACTATTTCACCTCTGCCTAACCCTTCGGGGATAACAGGCGTGAGCTTATGTTATGTGTTATGTTATTACTTACAATCGGAAATATTTATTGTATGTATTTCAGTATTCACGAGCAATATTGATCCAAGTATTATAATAAGATGATACACAGAAAGAATTTATATTTTTCGTTGTTTTATTTTCTTGTTAAAATTTTTTTTCATGTAATTTTATAATTAGGTCTTGTTTTATTTTTGTACAGACTCTATAACTTTGTATTTTTTTATATACACAGAGCACTTGGAAAAGGTGTGTATTCCTGCTAAGTGGTATGCACATCTAGAACACACTACTTTATAAACCTTACAAAAACCATAGTTTGTAAACCATATCTTTAATTTTTTTTTAATTTATGTGTAACGTTGGAGATCCAAAAAAAATACAATAATTTACCTTATGTATGGTTTTACAATATTAATGTCATAACTACCGAACGGCTTACACATTTTAAAGAACATAACGAACCTAACACATAGTTGAAATACAAAAAAAAACCATTAAAAATCTTAATTTATACAAATACAATGATAGTATAGAAATAAGAAATGGGATTTTTTTTTGTTGGTTTGCAAAATAAGTAATCATTCATCATAAAAAAATAAAAATGCAAATATTTTATTTAGCATGGATATGCATGAACATGGATAAAAAATCAACTTTTAATTATCAGTCGTTAGACAGATGTTAAAATAGCAAGGCCTCCCAGTCTACGTGCCTAAATATTGGCAAAATTTACATATATAATAAATTACCTAAATGTGTCTAACAATTTGTTATTTTACCATCTTCAATGAATTGATAAGGTATTTATTTAAAATTTTTATCATCTCCCTGCGACATATTTCCACCCAGATTTTAGTTAAAGGTTTGATTTTAAACAATTAAAATATTCAAAAAATTATCCCAACCGCATTCTCATGCAATAATTTATATTCTATAACAATACGTAGACATTATGGAATTACAAATAAATTTAATGTTTCTGTTTAAACCATTAATTTTGTAGAGTGGAGTCGGAAGGTATTTGTATACAAAAGAATTAGCTTATACTCTATTGACGTAGGGTTAGTGTAAACTAACAAAATGATGACTAAATTCTACATTCACGTAACCTTTTTGATTAGTTCGGTTCAATTATCGATTTACAACAAAAAAATAAACAAAGTTCAGACAACAATAATATTGTAGTACGAAACAAAATCGACCTTGCACATTACAGTAAATGAGGAGGAAAGAGACAAAACATTACCTATATTTCTCACTCACTCTTGTTACCAGTGTTTCTTTTTTCAACGTTATTATTTAATAATTTACGTACGAGCGCAAACTTATTCAGTCAATATTTAGATTATGTTTCGAAGTAACGACCATGTTTCTTTAAGGGAATTTCATATATTAGGTTGTATAAAAGTTGAAATACCCAACCGCAATATACAATAGATCCTCTATTACCTATACCTAAGAATCCGTGTAAATAATTTCGTTTACAATACAGTACTTTTCCTCTAATTAGTCTAACGCTTACCGCAAAACCATAAACTCGGGTAAATAATACAACATATTGTTCAAACATCCTCTTGAACAAATAGTTTCAGAGTTCGTATTGTTGTGCAAATTATATAACACTAGCGACCCGCTCCGTCTTCGCATGAGAATATAAAAATCTCTAATTGAAAAACAATATAGGGCTTATGTTACTCGTTGATATAACGTAGCTATCTACAGATTTTTTTACAATTGGTTAAGTCGTTTTTGAGATTATCTATGACAAACAAAAAAAATAAATTTTACCCTCTTTATAATTATACTAAAATAGAGGTACTTATCATTTGTATCAAATAAATATAACTTTGTAGGTAATTTTGGGTACATACTTGACATAGTAATTATAAAGGGCGGTATTTCTGTTGAGACATGAGACACAGAACAAGCGAAAAATTAGTCGAAGTAGATAAGTAACAAAAATCTATGCCTAAAACACAATTTTTAAAACTATTGTCTGTCTGTCTGTTTGTTCCGGCTATCTCCGCAAAATACGATTCCTTGGACAGCACCAGCCTATTTTTCAACGATTATTTAGAAACTACATTGCGCAGTGAAGAATATATGAAACGCGGGTGTAGCTGCGGGCACACAGCTAGTTTGTAATAAAAATGTTAAAAACACAATCTGTAGCTTATATATATTTGAAAAAAAAAACACTCTTATAATCAAGGATAGATAAACAGTCTTTTTAAAATCAATTATGAACCTCTATGATTTTCGAAAGTAGACGAAAAGGGAATGAATATGCATGTTTAGCTTATTATTATTAAAGCTCAGAATAAAAATCTATAATTCATTGAAATCATCGTTTCATAACCGATAAAAACCACGCTAGTATATACGAGTAATAAGTCTCGGTGTAACCAAACAGATTTTGCAATATAATTTAGTAATTAGGTAGTAAAAATGCACTATGCAAAAAACAGACCCGAAATTTTACAAAACCGGTTCTTAATTTAAATAACAAAACTGCAAGATTATTTGAATAACATTGTCCTTCAAAAAAAAATAAACGCTAATACCGGTTAAATATTGTTGGTTAATACTGTACACTCATCACGTCATCGCGAAATTATTATTTTTTTAATCCCTTACTTAGTAGGTCGGAATTTGCTTCTTAATATTTATGTACTAGATGTGTCCGTGACTTTGCTCACGTGGAATTCATACAATTATAGTACTTTTTTAAATATCTTCAATGTACAGATTTTGTCTCTTTAGATAAACGCTATATATATGTTAAATGTTACTATAGAGTATAAACTATTACCATATTAACTTGCATCAAAATCGATTCAGTTTTCCGTGATTGGTAAACAAATTAATAAACAGACAGGCAACATTTTTAAAGCTATCGAAATGTGTTCTGTAATCTATTCTGAAGCTCCGCATAGTATTTTTTCTTAAATATCTTCAATGTACAGATTTCGTCTCGTTACCCTTTTATTATAAGTATAGATTATTTAAACATAAACATAAACACAAGCTCACGCCTGTTATCCCCGAAGGGTTAGGCAGAGGTGATGTAGCGGAACTACACCACCCACATTTCGCCGAGCTTAGTTCCGTCCCAGATGTGACAGGGGGCGAGCCTGTCGCCATATCGGGCACAAATTCCAAACTCCGGGATGATACTGAGTAGAAAAACCCAATACCACTTGACCCGACCCGGGGATCGAACCCGAGACCTCAGAACGGCAGTCGCACCGTAATACAACTGCGCCACCGAGGCAGTTACGAGATTATTATATACGAATAAATTGTTATTGTGATATTAGAAATCCATGATGACGGTCGTTGTTATTCTTGTACTATATTTTACGTTAAGATTAATGAAACTTATCAAAACTCACCACATTACAAAAACCAAGGGTTGAGTTGTAAACTCGTCAAGAACTTAACTACAATAGTAATATTATATTAGGAAAATGTGTACATAATAATTAAGAAACCTTATCAAAAGTTTTCGTTTTCAGCTATACAATATCTCTAGTGTAAATAAAATTGGCAATAAGGCAAACGTATTTAAAAATTATCGAACAGATTCCAAAGAAGAACCTAAGAAGGTTATAATCTACAACTCACCAAGTTCCTCGCTCGTAACTAATTTGGAGGCGATAGACCGCATGGCGATGAACGATGTACCGTTGAAGATTTCAACTAGAGGCGCTGAAATAAAATAACTTTTTAAAAAAACACGCCAAATAGTTTTCCAGCTCTTGATTGTAATAAATCCGGCTATCGTCAACGCTACGGCAAAGAAAGTGTGTTAAAATCCTACAATGGATGAGTTATTGGCGAAGAAAATCATCGTGATCTAATAAAAGTTTTGTTGATAGGACTAAAACTGTTCTGTGTGTTATAGTTTGGATTCTTAACGCAGTACATTAAGAAACTAGTGCAAAGCCTAACTATCTAATTTATTCTGCATTATCTGCGATGACATACCAATGTATATTTCTGTTGTCGTTGATGCGAATGCGAAAATAAACGATGCCAGTATCTTGCTCGTGCATGAGATTATCCCAACGACAGTGTCATCGAGTTTCATGAAGTCGCTGAATATGCTAATGGAGAATAATGTACCTGTAGACAGAGAAGCGAATCACGTGAAAATCAAATTTAAAAAAAAACAATTTAGGTCCTGATAAAGGGTTTATGAACCTCAAATTACTTACACCAGTTCGGAAAGCAACTCAGTCATCGAGAAGAACCGGCAAGAGAATTTATTATTACTCCTTATTACGGGAGACAGAAGCAACGATGACACAGTTGGTAGTGCGGTCGAAATCGGCGTCTAGACGCGGGTTCGAGCCCACCTATCCAACCCTGAAATCAGCCTAAGCCTTCGGTAAAAGAAAACATCGTGAGGAAACCATAGCATAGTGGTAGGGTATTTTCTAATAATGCCCACCTGCGTAGCTACTACGCTCAAGTTAGAAAACCTGTCGCCAAATACCAATAGGTGTGTTTCGGCAGCCACGCTTGAAAACCTGTACCTCTAAGCTTAATGTATTTACGATTATGAACCACATCATGACTTAACATCAGGTGAGATTGTGGTCAAAACACTGTATCACTTTTTTTTATCCATTTTATCCAAAGGAATTATATGTTTTAACATTAAATTAGCTACTCTCTATTCTTGACTAAATATTTTTACGTACATACATATGTTCATTCTTAATAGGCCCTGTATACATAAAGTCAGGCGGCGTCGTTTGTAAATATTATAAAAAAGTACTATTTATATATCGTGGCTTCGTTGAGTTTTTTCACATAAATAAGAATATGTACTATGTAAAAAAATAGATTCCCTATGTAACTGGTACTTTTAATTTTTTTTTTATTATTATTTAAATTAAACTATCTGCAGACTCTGGGTCCGCACCTTTTTTTTAGATTGGAGATTTAAATCGACTTGCGACGGAAAAAATTGCCTATAATAGCAATTCAAGCAGCTATGCAGTTAGTAATCTTCTTTTGCATATGTGAGCTTAAATCTACTTCTATTAAATTTTTTATATCTATATATTCAATTACTTGGTAAACACTTATTTTGTTATTATTAATTACATAATTATTACATTATTATTTTTTTTTTTTTTTTATTAACGGTTATAAGAAGCCAAGCAGAACTAGGTCCGTGTCCGCATAGTTACCTCTACTTTTAATAATGCTAGTAAAAACACCCACGGTATACGATGTATGTTTAATAACAGATATGGTCTGATGTTGATAATTAAGTGGGTAATTTTAAACGAATTAGTCACTGCTTATAGAAAAATGATTTTTTTTTTTATCACTTTTCTAAATGAAGTTCCACTTGCCTCGCTACGAGAGCGCAGTTACTTTTGAATTAGCTCATGCCTGCCGTCCATGGAAATAAACTTTTATCCAGTAATGAAATAATTAGAGGCTAATACTTATTAATGACATATCATTTAACTATACGCGCATACTTCGTCATACAGGAATATAACCTTCACCAAATCTATACGTGTAGTATTTTACCACTCTTATGAAAAGCTTTGCTGACTTAAAAACATTCAACGGAATCATTTAGAAGTTTCACACATCATTATGCAGTAAAACGTACATTAAAAAGTTTTATTCAAACTAGTTACTGTAAACAAAATTCGAGCATAATTCATAAAAACGCTAAAAATTTTGTTTTCTTTCATTGTCAATTGCTTAAAGTAAAACCTTCTCAATAGCCAATATTCTGTCTACACGGTAAATAAACGTCAAGTCTGACATTGACATGTGATTGATAATCGTAAGAGATAAAGATAGATGTGTGTCTGTGTCAAACTAATGGCAGTGCATAAACTGTATTGTTTTATTAATCATTTAATGTATTTTTAATGCATAATTAAAAAATATATTAGCATTCTGCATTCCTTCTGTATATAAACTATAAGTGTGCGAAATATCATAATCCTCCGTACGCGTTATTTTCGTATAAAGGCGTACAAAGTTTTTGCTTCACGTATTCATATTATGATGATAAACTTGACATGTGCCTTGTTCTCCGAAACAATAAAGTGTAAATATTATATTATAACCACATCACGACGAGAGATATGATTGCAAATGCAGTTTGTGAGAGTTTTCTCACAACTGATATTTTCAAATAAACTCAACTCTCAAGAATAAAAATATCATATTTACTTAGAAAATATATAAAAAGTAAACTACATTATGATTAATTGAATAGTAAAAAATATGTTTTTATTGCTCAAGACGACTTTTCTTCTGATGATACACCTATCTGGTTTTTTCTTCTGATGAAATAGAAACCAATCACTTAAAATAAGTCGTACCTAATATAAATAATAATGTATCAACAAATTCTTATAGATCCATTTGATACCAAACCAAAATTAGCTTGTACTAATAACTAAATGACTCTGTATACCAAATCATATAGCAGTTGTGTTTACTACATATAAATCCGTTTCGTCGAAGCAAAAACACCGTCAAATAATAAATAAATCATTTACGATTGCTTGGCCTTAAAATAGTCTAAACATAAGAACGCATTTTGAATTCCTCTTAATTATCTTACATATTTCCGGACCAAATCGTATTGTTCAAGATCGTTAACTATTTATCCGCTTTTATATATCGAATCCGACGTCCCAATAACAAAGTAATCAAATATATTACAAATAGATATTATTTACAAAATAAAACTAATTCACTCACCAACTAAATTCGTGATGATGCTATAAGTGCAAAACATGCTGAACTGTACCTCATCCCAATTGAATCTGTACCTCATGAACAAGTATAACACATTCATTTCACCTGAAAAAACAATCGAAATATTACATCGGTAGTTCTATATCACAATATCTCGAAAGTACTCGAAATTGTAAAAGGTCTACTTATCAAGCTCTTGAGTCCGTTATAAGACCTGTCATACTGTATGGATCAGAATGTTGGGCTAGTAAGAAGATGTATGAAAAACGACTGCATGCACATTATGCTATATACACATTAATACGTTTAACGAAGGAACTTTCTTTATCTGTTTGTAATCTTAAAATACTTCCAATAAAGAAGTTTTAATTCTACTATTGCAGTGTTAATGAAGTTTTGAAGTAATTATGGCTCAGAGGTTATTCGCTTGGACAATTCGAATTTTTTAATAATAATACCATGATGAGACCATTTGATGCTAATATTGAAAAACGGGTCTTTATCTTTCTAATTGAAAATTTTTATCTACATATGATGCTCGTAGGGTGTTTTATAATGTAGTAACTAGCTACCATCTTCATGTGTTCAGGCTGGTGCACTTGAAAGTTATTTCTACTTAATTTCTAAATTGATATACTGTTGTTAAACTGAAGGTTCTTTACAACTTCATCATACTTTGTGCAGCACGCTTAATGTACTCAGCCAAAATTGGCAACTGGGACAAGAATAACACAATCATTTGAACCTCTCCTTGGGTTTATGGCCTGCATACAATTCAGGTGATCAAACCTAGCTAAGCTTATATTTCTGCAAAATGTAAAGGTGCTCCTTTACAGAAAATACGTTCCTTGCTTATTTATACGAGTATGTGATATGCAGTGTAGTGTTTGGTTAATGCACAGAGTATTACTAAATCGCACTAGTAATGGGTACAAGAGCTTTCCAAGTTAAAAGAAAGCCTTCAATTTGAGCTTCACCTTTAACCATATTTTCAAGTGATTTGGGACTGTCATGAATGGATATTGATACAAAAGTATTTACCATGTAAAGGTCCGAATATGACGCAAACGACTACAATAAGCAACGATACCCGCAGCCGCCGTCGACGAGGGCCCGTCCTAAAGGCAACTGTTAGCGTCTCTCTGATATGTCGCGCGTCGAAGAACGAACACACCCAGCCTCTACAGCCGACGGGCTGGTCCTAAAACAAATAGTGATACTTGTATGGCGGTTGAATGTATGGTATTTCGAACATGATGATATCAGTAGCACGTATGTTTTTACACGTATTTGCTTGGTTCTATTTCACATAAATCCTAACGTTGGATATTACAATAAATAGATAAGAGTATATAATAATGAATGAAGTTGACAATAAAATTACCGCAATCACGGTTCTCGCAATACTTTACTAACCCCATTAAATATTTAATAAATATAAAAAATACATCGTAATTAATAATTATTAATCATGGGCATACTTAGAATACTCAAATTTACCCAAAGGGCAATGGAGAGGGTTATGCTCGGAGTTTCACTGCGTAATCGAATCAGAAATGTGGAGATCCGCAGAATAACCAAAGTAACCACCATTGCCCGAAGAATTACCAAACGTAAGTGGCAGTAGGCTGGGCACACTGTTCGTAGAACTGTTGCCCCATGGGGGCAAGATGCCGCGGAGGTAGGCCCCCACAAGGTAGGCCGATAACTTGTCGAAGGTCGTGGAGATTTTCTGGATGTGGGTGGTGCAAGACCGGTCGCTGTGGAGATCTTTAGAGGAGTATTATGTCCAACTCGTCGGACGTCTTTCGCTTGAATGGATGAACGGATAATAATCTTAATAATAATTAATTATTGTTAACAATTAGTCGACATCTGAGGACATTCTCTCATGAGAAACTATTCTCTCTAATGTGAAATGTATCACGTGTATTTACGCATCGATGGCTTTATTTACACCATTTCAATATTATGGTCGGGTCCTTCAAAAACACGTATATCACAAAGCTGTGCTGTTGTTACAATAGTGGTATTATTTTCGTTTTTTTTTTTCGAACTGAACTGAACCTGTTATCCGGAAGAGCCTTGACATCTTCACGGAACTTGTAGGTCGAGAGTGGATACCAAAATTGTTCGGACCTCAGATTGCCCTGATACTTAAGACGTAAATTTCGCAGAATTGGCCCTATCTAAATTTATGAGTTAAAAGAATCTACTTGTAACTTATAGAATCCATGTATGTGTAATGTGCAAGAATTTAGGGTGGATGAAAGATTCGATTATTATTTCGTGGAAAATTACACTAAAGTTGAAAGATTCAGTCCAAACAAATATTATTCTATAATAATTTAATTGAATGCGATAATAAATTCTAAAAACTTCTTTAACAATCACCCAAAAGGATTAAATTAATCTTACACGGAGAGATTAATACATTCAAAAGATTTGCAGCTCGTTAAACTCAAAAGCCCTCGAGCTTGCCGCCTTCTTTATCTAATAAAAATACAGAACTAAAAAAAGTATCATTATGCTAAACATCGCTTTCGTCTGTGATATTTTTAATATTTAGCAATTATTATTTCTATTATAAAATCTCTCCTTTACAAGAGAAAGGATTAAATGAAATATCTTCTTTGATTATTTGAACCTTTCTAAACACTTCTGTCAAGTGTACTTGAGACCGTTTTCCATTTAAATTAAAACTATGTACCGACTAATTAAAAGTTCAAACTCTTTGGTCTAATTCGATCTTACCTATTATCACCTAATTTTATTTATTTATTCAACATTATTACATAATAATTAAGAGTAATTAAATATAATATAAATATACAGGTTGCATTACTTTAATTACTGGTTAATCTTATGTATAATAATTCATATACATGGATTATTTTGAAGCACTGATAAAAGATAAATGAATAGACTGGTCTAATTTTGCCAGGATTAAAATATTATGAGAGAATAATAGCATGCCAAACCTAAGTGGTAACGAGCTGGGCACATTGTTTGTAGAACCGATGCCCGGTGGGGCCAACAAGTTCTCGAATGGGTGTCGTATACCGGAAGACCCGGAGTAGGTAGGACATAAAGTGGACCTGGTAAAGGTCGCGGGAATCCGCTGGATGCTGGTGACGAAAGACCGGTAGTTGTGGAGACTTTTGGAGGAGACCTATTTCCAGCAGTGGACGTCTTTCGGTTAAATGGATGGATGGAAGCAACACAATGTCAACCAACACGATCACCATTTTTAAACAATGACAATTAAATATTTAAAGCATCTTTTTAAATTATATATTTAGAACATAATAAGTTATTGTTATATATATCAGATATCACATATCATGAACTAGCTAGACTATGTAGGTATGTGAATTCAGATTTGAAAGGTATTTTATATTTTTTTCTATACATCTGACTATGTGTATGGGAAATTTCAGAATAATCAACTACGTACCTATTTAATGAATGAAGGCGTAACAAACAAAGAAACTTACAATTCGAATTTATAAAATTACTAGCTGCGTTGCCCAGGTAAATTTATCCTATGAGAAAATTTAATTTATAATAAAAAAATATTGAGGTTATTAATCTGAATAAAAATGATATGTATCCTATCTTTTAAGTTGGACCAAATTACACATAATGTGCAAAATTTCATTAGAATCGATTGAATAATTTCAGAGTTTATCGCGGATAAACACTGTGACAGGGAATATAGAATGATATCATAAATGTCACAGTATCAAAATTGACGACAACATCGAACGTAAAATAGATCGGCAACAAATAAATCCCGGTCGACACCTATACGAGCCTCGCGCAAAATCGCTTATTTCGTTACTATATGCTCCCCTTGGTTCGAATTTGCGTAGAGAGCGCAGAGCAATTTATCACTTAGACATAGGACTAACCGGCCTGTCGAGGTACACTGCAAATGATGTATGGCTTCGACGCGTCTCACGCCTTATCGGAACACCTATCCATACTCTGTTAGATATAAATGTCGCTATCAAATTCCTACACTCGTACATTGAAGTTTACGAAGGTTTCTTTAATTTACAGTGTTATTTTGTAAAAAAATCTACTTTGTAGAGCAGCAATCAATTCCATTTTAAGAAATAGGTAAAGGTACCAAGGTAAAAGAATCATGCAGCCAAGCCAGATGATAAGGACACAATACATAAATGTCGGTAATAAAATGGCGGCCTTCTGTTGTGACCAGGAAATTTCAAAATTCACGGGCCATGTCAGTATTTCCAATTCACTGCACTTGTGCACTATATCTTATCTATATCAGGTCAAAAGCCACCAAAATTTTATAATATATAGTCAAATACTGCAAGGTAATGAATTAAAAATAAGGTTGACTACATGACAAACCTAAATTGCTCTAAGCACTACTCGCATCAGTCAATATTCTTCTTGACGCAAAGACTAAACGGACCACTAAGAAGTTATTGACAGAACCTATATGTATTATCGCAATATCATTTTTTGTTTTATATTTATTAGGTTTACCTACAGTTTTACAGTATTTCTTAATTAACAAACAACAATTAAATGTACTAAAATAACAAACTTTTTAAAAGCAAACATAACGTGCCGTAATTAAATAACTTATATTTACTTGTGCACAAAATAATTCCTGCAAACTATAACCAACTAGATGCGGGTGGCGCAAGACCTGTCGTCATGGAGATCTTTGGGAGAGACCTATCTCCAGCAGTGGACGTCTTTCGGTTGAATGGACGGATAGATAACCAACTAATAATAACGGCTATCTTTTTCATTAATATTTTATCAGTGAAGTTTAACATTAACATGCTTTCGATATGTTTCGTGAAGAATCCATTTGAATGTCTGTTGTTAATCTTACACTATTATACAATTTACACGTTCTAGAATTGAGTGAGTTAATCCTGAGAAATAACTTTCAGAAGAGCTGAACTAGAAGAGTTCTACCACGTCGTCTAAACAATTTTTTAAAGATATCTGGATTTGATTTCTCACAACTTTGTTTAAAAATATAAGAATCTCTGTTTCAATAGAGCTCCACAAATTGAGGTTTTTTTTTATTCTATCTGAGTATGAATTGAGATTTTTGTTGTATATTGGAATAAAGACTTTTTCTGAAGACTTTCTATTCTAAAAGAATAATTTTTACCTTGCAATATTCTGCAACGCTGCGCACAATATCAATCTAAAGTAATATTTTAGTTTGTGGTTTAAGAAATTCTTTAACATTTTCATTTCCAAACCCTAAGAATCTAAACGCTTTTTCAAGTATTTGATTTACATGTGCCACAAAAGTTAACTTCTTGCTAAATGTGTTCCCCAAATCCCTAATGAATTCTACCTCTTTTAAAGTGTGACCTGAAACACTATTTGATATACTAGTATTAAAACAACTTTCAACATACTTACTCTTTGTCTATCTTCAGAAATAGCTGGATCTTTAAGTCTAATATATCCATATATCAAACTCGTTAAATACAAACAGTTCGAAATTAAAAATATGCCGTAATATCCAATTTGTTGAAGTAAGATACCGCTTAAAGACATGCCTATTGGTATGCCAAGAGACATGCAAAGGTTGGCGACTCCAACACGGAATGTCCTCATTTCTTTCGTGGTTACGTCACCAATATAGCTGAACACACCGACGCACACTGTAATCCATCCTCCGGTTAGTGACGGGAACAAATCCGAGAGGGCCGTGACCTCCAGAGGTAATTCATAGAAGAAGTAGGTGTTCAAGATAAAACTGGTACAGCACAGCACTTCTCCGACGATGGGTAACAAAATACACGCTTTCCTCTTCCCAGTTTTATCACTCCACGACCCGACAAATAATATTAGTATACACGGAAACGCCGTTTGAACGATATTTTTCCACGCTTGAACGGAAGCTGTTAATTTTTGCACCTCGGCTTCTTCCGTCGTGTAATTCTCCGTCTGCCTCCGGTTCAACGCGGAGCACACTTCATCGTTGTATCCTAAATTCACTCGACACGCTTTCTCTAAATTCAAATTTTGCACCGCAAGTCCTGAGAACACATTCGACATTATATAACACGCTATGATCGGTTCCACTGTTATATTTGACCTGATCTGCATCAATTTCTCCCTCACACTCGGCTTCTTAACTTTAGCCTCATCTTTCACTGATTCCACTGCAGTCTTCGCCACAGATCTGTTTATTCCATTCATGTTGCTTTAAATTTCTCCAACGTTAATATCTAATCATTTAACATCACCGAACGAATAGTGTAACGTTTCTTCTTCAGGGTTTCTAGTATTTTTTTTAATTACCTTCCTCGATTCGAAGTTCATTTTAAATGTCAAATCATTTGTTACGTGTATACACTATAAGACCGAGTTTGATATTTATCAACAGCTCACTAACGTGAGAAGTCAACAAGCGTACTAAAGGGTTCTCGTGTTAAGAGTACGTTGGACGGATACGCGTTGGAGTGGTATGATTATGGGTAATTGGCCAGGCGTAACGTCAACTCACGGCGGCAGTGCGGCCGGAGTCCGCAGGACTGCCTGGATCCGCGTATCACAACCTTGCAGTAAGCAGCCGTTTATTCCATTAGAGCGATGAGATGTGCCGCAGTGGGTATGCGCGGTTTACGATTAGTGCACGGTCAAGGTACTCTTTATACGACCGTGTTTTAACCGTTTAAATTTCAAACGTTATCGTTAAAAGAGGCAGGAAGTTGGAGTTTAACCTCACATATCGAATTTATTCCGTGCAAAACACCGCCTACACACTTTAGTTCATCATTCATATAATTTAAGGACGGAATAATTTCGAGCACACGAGTTCAAATTCTATTGCGTACAAACCCGAATATTGTACACAGAGGGCATATACGGCAAAAATATTTCAAAAACCTCTAAGTGAGATGTTATAGGAAGGAATATTACAGATAATTATTAAGTTGAAATTATTTCGCAACTATTGTTATTTTCTTTCGTTTATTTATTTTTGTAAATAAAGCACTGATTTGAGAATTATTGGGTTCAACGATCACAGAATCATTTTTATTGTCATTTTTTTGGAACTGCAATGGAATAATTTGTGTATTAAATTTAATAGACCTTAGATGACGAGCGTTCAAACACAGTAATTTACGATATTTATTCATATACAGTTACACTAACATACAAGAACTTATAACAAAGAAAACTAGAATTATAATGATAATAAAAGCTCTGTAGAATTTCTCATTAGATCTAAATATTATTTTTATGTATACTGTATTTTTTGTCTCCGGTGGCTAACTTGTTTTCTATACTGTTTTATATTCATAATTGGCATGTCTTGGATCATACCGATCATAGTTAATATTAGGTATAGAAAATATTTTGTCTTTAAATATATCATAAAGAATATACAAGACTACCTACCTCGACCTGATCAGATAAAAGTAATGCGGGCCTGTTTGTTACATGATTGAACCCAAGCTATTTTAGTTGGGAACATGTTCAACAGAATGGCGGTAAGTAATAAAGGGGCAGGCAGGAAACATTACTCAATACGAATGGTTTCCTCGTAGGGGCTCTTGCCAAAACTATCGGTTAACTACTTTTCTCGTCTACACAAGATAAAAAGAACAGCTACATCACTCGACGAACATTACGTTCATTTAGTAAGTAATTCGAATAGAAAAAAAATGATCTGTTAAATATTTACATAGCTTAACAGTAGTAAATTTATAGCTACGTAAGCCACACATTTTCAGGGTAACAGTGTTACAAAATTTTTCTATATCTATTTTATATTTAACCTATACCACATGTTCATATATAAACATTCCCATAACATATGTGAATATCGCTATACTATCCTCTATACCACCCTTAACAATTAGATGCTGGAGTAGTCATATGAGAAAGGAGTTTCGATGCGCTACAGACCGACACACCGGTATACAAAACCTTATATTAGGTACTTTACTCGTGTGTATATTGTTTACTAATACGAATGGATATTAAATCACATAAAGTGTCCAATGAAAAATTTTACATAGATTTTATTGACATTAACACAGTATTATGAAAACACCCTTAAAATACGTATAGTTTAATTTAGCATTCAAACCTTATAACAGGTATTAATGTGTTCATCAAAATTTAATTTTGAATCGATGAGAGTACAGTGGATTGTGCGGTCGGATTACGCGTCAATGGGCGTAGGTTTGAGCCCACTTAATCAACTTTAAAAGCAGCCAGAGCTTTCAAAAAAATAAAGCTTAAAAAATAGTTTATAATTCGAGTAGGATTCATTGCTTCACTCAACACTAAATCCAGTAGACGATAATAAAAATGAACTAGCTCTTCTATATGGTTTGTGTGTTACCCTACGTTGAGCTCAAATTAGGGGCTTAGCCTCGCATATCTCTTTACCATAACATTTTTATGCTTTCAACATTTTGAGAATCATAGAGCTATCATTTCACATACCATTGACTCGATATTTAGTTACAACTTTTATCCGGCAACATATTATGCCTATCCGTAGTTTTTGAATAATTTGCCGAAGAACAAAAAACTTATTGCAGATTTAAACTAATATCATCACTTCGCTATTTTCTAATTGGATGAAACAGAGATACTCCTAATGCTACTTATATTTTATAACTATGTTATTTAATAACATGGCGCAATGTATGTTTTTAATGTTTGCAAGTTTGCCTAATATAGTTCATAAGAATCCAAATAAAATAAAGAAAGGTAAATAGTAAAATAAAATTAACTGAGTTAATAATTAATTAGTTTTGTTCCCGCGACTATGCCCGTGTTTCATATGTTTTTCCAAATTTTTAATTGCTACTAATATTAGGCAAAGATATTTCTCACAAGTTCAAATACCTGCCAGTAAAACTGTGCATTGAATCGGATTTTATTCGAATTTTTATTAGTTTTAATTTTTTTACGCAGACCCCTTATTATTTTTGAAATAATAAAGTAGCGCCTGTTACGCCCAGTAACTTCAGCTATCTAACAAAAAAATTCATGTCCAAATCTGGATCGATTTTTTTCCGGAGATTATACATTACAAACAGATAGACAGAGAAAAATTATAAAAATTGTATTTTTGGTATTGGTATCGTATATACAGTCATACGTATTTAGGTATAAAAAAACAGACACTTCATTTTATATATTAACAACAAAAAAAATATTCTCTTTGAATGATTCTACATCGTGCTCTGGTTCTGTTGTCTTCCATTATACATGCATGTTTCGAAACAGTCTACGCTTCAATTTTATTTATAAATATAGATAAAATAAAGAAGGAAAACAAAGTCTCGGGTTATGTCTAACGAGCCTAAGGGACTATAAAATAAAAAACTAAATAGAAATGCGGTCCCATGATGTATATCCAGTCATAGTTGTGAAGCAAAATCAAAATTTATTTATTCAATTTAGGCCCTAAGAAGGCGCTTATGAACGTCTAAACACTACCACCGGTTCGGAAAACAACCCAGTCGAGAAGAGCGCAGGCAAGAAACTCGATCTGGTTCTATTTTTTTTTTTATAAATATAACATTTTTTTTTTTGTCATATAAAAAATTATACAATCGTTGTCTTAATAATGTTAGTGGAAGCACAGAGATGTGGGTTAATTCCAGACATCACTATCGTTCACGTAATGATCCACCCTGTAATAACCTTTTGAGATTAAGACTTGCTTGACATAATACTTGAACTTATTGTCAGGTAAATCGGTAATGTTACTTGGGATCTTACTTACTTGGGAAGCTAGCCTACAAACCGCATAAAATCCGCACTACACTGCAGAAGCTCTTTTAAATGGTTTATTTTAAATAAAAAAATTAATCATTATTAATATTACCCGACAATGTGATTGTGAATGGTAATCCAATGAGTCCCACAAAGGAAATTTCCCTACAAACTGTTTTTAATCAAAAATTATAACCAAACGAAAGTAACATTTATCATAATTATTCGTGGTAAACGTTTATAATAGGGTAAATTTGAAATGCATCTATGTATAAATAAATATTTAACGTCAAACTGTGGCTATTACGTATTGATCTTTTTTAGACACAAGACGTCTCGTTTACTTTTTTATTATGTTTAAGTATGCGCCTTTTATTTTTAAGTGGTAATGTAGTCGACTACCGCTTTGACGCATGTAGGAATTCACCTATACCAGGGGTCCTACACCTTTTAAGTCGGAATAGTCAAAAATTACAATTTACAAAATTTCTAAGTTTATAAAGAACCACAATTTTTTTTCTTACCATTAATAAATATTACTCTCATAAATAAAGTTTTTTTTTTAAAACTAGTTTAATTATTCATAAGAAAAATATCTATTTATTCATATGTAAGTAGTGCCTAATCGTCGTTAATCGATTCAGAACGATTTTTAAATGTTTTTTTTTTAAATAATATTTGCGTTTGGAACTAAAGAACCGCAGCTTCACATCCAAAGAGCCACATGTAGCTCGCGAGCCGAAGGTTGCCGATACCTGACCTATACCATTCTATAATGGGCTTATAGCTTCCGGTATGGGAATACGTAATAATGAAACCATAACGTGTTGGTAGAGAAATTTCTACTACTAGTTTCAAAATGATGTTCGAGATTGTGTTCTGGTAACATCATTTCAGAGCATATCGTAATTTAAAACTTGGGGAGATTTAAGTCAGTAAAAAATATGTGTATTTTTTTTATTTATAAGTAAAATACGATTGTTCTAGAATTTCCTTTTATGTACATATTTTATTTAATTACAGCTGTTATTTAAACATTTTAAAATTTCATTACATTGAATGACTAAACCCTCTGTCATGGTGAGTAGGTAATGTTGATCGAGGATCACCGGGAAACCGTAATAAAATCAAAACATTATACAATACGTAACGCCCCAGTTTTATATAAATGACATCGAATAAAAAAAGCTTTATCATACTGATTTATAACGCCATTAAATACGCGTAAAAATTGTAGATTAGAGAACGTTACCATATATATTTTATTTTTTTTCTCTTTTTATGTAAATTGTTTCAGTTTATTGTTCTGAAACAATGGGCACGCTTGAAACGTTATCCTGTGTGCTTTATTTCATTTGAAATTTATATGAGAATTATTTTAATTATGGTCAAATAATTATGTATATATTAGATGTTGGAGATAATCAATAGTATAATTAAGATGGTTAATAGTATAATTGAGATGATCAAGAGTATAATTAATATTGTCAAAAACATAATTGAGATGGTCAAATGAAATCAAATCAAAATTTATTTATTCAATTTAGGCCCTAAGAAGGCGCTTATGAACGTCTAAAACACTACCACCGGTTCGGAAAACAACTCAGTCGAGAAGAGCGCAGGCGAGAAACTCGATCTGGTTCTTTTTTTTATAAATATAATATATATCATTTTTTTTGTCATATAAAAAACTATACAAATCGTAGTCTTAATAATGTTAGTGGAAGCACAGAGATGTGGGTTAATTCCAGACATCACTATCGTTCACGTAATGATCCACCCTGTAATAACCTTTTGAGATTAAAACTTGCTTGACATAATACTCGAACTTATTGTCAGGTAAATCGGTAATGTTACTTGGGATCTTATTGTAAAACCGAATACCTATAAAGCTTTTGTTACACTTACTTAACCTAAAGCGTGGGACGGCCAATTTGTCTTTACTTCTAATATTAAAATTACGACGATTATTCACTAGATCTAGCTTGTCTAAATTTTTACGAATATGCAATAAGTTATCGAAGATGTATTGGGAGGGCAAAGTTAAGATATCATATTCTTGAAACTTATTCTTTAGAGATTCGCGAGGTCCCATATTATATATTGGTCAATAGTGTATTCGAGGTGATCAATAATATAACTAAGTAAGTCAATATTATAGTTGTGAGAGTTATAAAAAGCATGCAGAGAATACCATTGTTAAATTTGTAATTTTGTTATGATTTGGATTTTAACACTGCACTTTTGCTTGAAACTTTTAATTACTTGTAATAACCCACAATACATATTTAACTTACGCTAACATTTTTCTTTTTCTATATCCTTTTTTTAATATTGCACACTTACATTTAGAGTTACCTGAAATTTAAATTTAATCTTCTGAAAATTGTTTGCAAAAATTTAAACTTAACAAGCATTACTCCTTCGTCTTAGGTCGTCATAGGTTCTCAGCTAGCGATATTTGAATATTTTTGCCATACCTACTTGTACATAAATTACTCTACCATAAAATGAAGTTCGTTTTCGCATTAAATTAAAGCCATTCACAATATTTCACAGGTATTTACGAGCAAAGTAATAAAACGTTTTTCGTCACTCACTTAGCAGTTTGTAGATACGCGTAGTCGCATTTAAGCATCGCCAATCGGTCCTGTCAATTAGCTACCAGAGTTCGTTGCGAAACTTTTGTATGACTCGGCTCCTAGCAAAATTACTCGTACGTGAGTATACTCGTTTATTAACCTTACATGTCTATATGATATTAGGATATGGCTTACGCTAGACGTATTTACCATTTCCCAAATATAAACGTTAGGTTGTGACTTTTGACTAATTAAGTGTGCGCATCTAAATAGAAAACATGGTGATCGAGTATTACATTACACTCGCTATTACTCCACCTGTCTATATTATACTGACTTATGTTTCTCCTTAAATCTAAATATATCTAAAATCTAGATTATTTACTAAAGGTCATCGCGGCTTATCAGATACCAGACCTCAGAACAATTGTTTCTATTTTTGATTACTCTAAAATAGACTTAAACTCATATAATCTGTTAGATAAAAATACATAGCTTAAGATCTATAACATTTAAAATGCGGGGTTAAATAATCTTATATTTTAACGTAACTACCAATTATTTGATTAAAGTATAGAAAGGATTACGCTAGTGGTTCACTTAATTTATTGTCTAAGCATCAATAATAAAAACATATAGTAAAGTCGCTACAAGCAGAGTCGGCCCGTTCAGAAGTTGAACCGAGCGGTTGCTCCAGAGACCAAGCGCCATGTTGCTCCGTTCCAGGTGCACTTCTGCTTACGAGAATAGCTGTGTGGGTTGCGCCATAATTCTATCTTCTCTGACCCAAATCTGGCCTCGGACTGACACTGGCTGTAAGTCGACGTTGAATTAAAAGAAGCTTATAGACCAGGATCTGATTGTCTAAAGGCCAGTAAAATATATCCGGCAAAGTTGTATGTAAATGTATAGAAATATGCTTCACTTATTTAAACTGAAATAATCTCACATAATGTTAAGTGGCAACGTAACCCAAAATAGTAAATACACTAAACCTGGCTTACTGGCTTTTAAGTGATACCGTCGGAACATACCTACACATCCTTGGCAAAATACTATTTCAAGCTTGGCAGTTGTAGCGATAGAGAAGTCCATGGTTGTAGCTAACTATTACCTGGTTACTATCGCATTAGAAAATACCCTACCTTCTAGATATGGCTTCATCACTGTGGTTTACTTTACCGCTGTATCAGTGGATTTCAATCTTCGTTAACGACCCACTATTATCCTATAATCACTAAAGAAAAAAACGGAACCTTAAGAAACCTTTTCAAGGGTTCTTTTATTAGTATGAGCGTGAGCAAAAATATTTATCACTTTTCCCATTAATATTAAAAGAACATGTTATTAAGACTACTGTAAAATGTTTTAAAGAAAATTTAAGTAATATATTATAATAAGGTGTAGGCACATGCAAAAGGAACGTATGAAACATAACACGGCGGGTTATGGCCGGCCGGAGGCGCGTTGAACACATTTCAGGATTACAAGGGATTCGCTCAAAACGGATCGTTCACCTGTTTCGTGTTTGCGAACACACACTTATTGCCGTAATCCAGGGTGCCGAGGTCCGAAACTTGAGAGCCGAGGGGGGTTTGTTTTATTGAATCGGGTTTGACGGGCTGTATCTAAAGATTTACATACGTACACATTCACGCATATGACTGCGTACAAAGTGCGTGCGGCTTTTACCCTCTATTATTATTTATTTCAGACTATCTCTACCAAATAGCTACTTGTTGATTAACAATTTATTCTGTAAATTCTGTCCCTCAAATGTTTAGTATTTTTAATGCAGTGTTGCAAAGTAAACAGTTTAATATTCTCCTTAAAGTGTTTCCACGTAGGAATATTACCTAACATAACAAAATACATATTAATAGTCAGGCAAATTGTATGTCGATGATTAGAAAAGAACCATATAAATCGCTTTTAAACTTTATAAATTGCTTTTTAACTTTAAATATATAGGTGGATTTGCTGGTAGATCAACGTCTCCTAACTACCGATGATCTTAGTATTTCCGATCTTAGAGAGCGTTTCACCTTGAACCGTTGCTCATCTCCACAGCCTTAAACCTAGCCATAACGCAACAGGTTATTGGTATTGGTTGGCAACGCATCGGTAATACTTCTGGTGTTGCAGTTGTCAAAAGGCGACCGAAACCATTTACCATCAGATGGGCCGTCTGCCTATTCGCCGTCCATTGATATACAAAAAAAACTGAAAGTATCTATCTATCTACCCAATCAATCAATTAAACCGAAAGACGTCCACTGCTGGACATAGGTCTTCCTTAAAGATCTCCACGACGACCGGTCTTGCGCCACCCGCATCCCGCAGATTCCCGCGACCTTCACCAGGTCGTTGGTCCACCTTCTGGGGGGCCTACCCATGCTGCGTCTTCCGGTGTGTAACTCATTCGAGAACCCCTTAGCCACATCGGGCATCGGTTCTTCCAGCAATGTGCCCAGCCCACTCTCACTTAAGTTTAGCAATTATTCGGGCAATATCCGTTACTTTGGTTCTTCTGCGAATCTCCTCATTCCTGATTCGACCACGCAGTGAAACTCCAAACATAGCTCTCTCCATTGCCCTTTGAGCTTATATATATAATATTAGGGACCACTGAGTAGTATGACCAAATGCTCTCAGCATTGCTTCGTTGTATGGTAATGCAGATTTTCTCTTTAGAGTTGTAACTACAATTTGCAATTCTGCAGTTTATAAAATATTTCTCAAAAAACATTTATTGTTTTTATCATAGGAGATTATTTATCAGTATTTGATCAGGACTTTCATTGCATGTTCCAATTACGTAATATGATTAATACACTAACAGCTTTATTCAAAATATCAAGGTAAAACATATTAGTTAAACCAAACTTTAAGGGGTTATTTCTAAACATAAGCAACCCGAAGGCTCTAAGTCGAAGAGCTACCTAAATACTTTTTCATTCATTGGCCAAACTATAAATATAAATACATTTTAGTGTTCAAGTACATCATAAAGAAGTTATAGGAGCGTAAACGTGCGTGGGTTATATTGGCTGGCAGATCCTTGTGGCGTCTCACACGCGTTAGAGGCTCGGTCGGCTGTTCATCAGTTTGGCTCGTAAACCATATTTATGTGTTCGCAAATTGCTGGGGCTTCGTTGTTCCTTCCTCGTGAACCGCGGACCTAAGTGCCCCCGTTATGTATTAAACTACGGTCCGGCGTCAATTGCCTCGGTTTTCATGTTCGACGGTACGAGATGGAAACCTGCAAATTGTTTGGACCGTTACCAAATTGGTTTGTCTAAGGCGACCGTTGCCTTAATGACTCGAATCATGTTTTTCTTTGATCAATTCTTAATATGGTTTTTCATTTTAGGAGTCCGTGGAAATACAATCAATTTCAGTTTCTACACGATTATGGTTCAGTTTGTTCGTCACTTCAAGTACTCCCATCCTTTATTATAATGAACTTGAGTTTTCTGTGTTAGCAAACGTGATGAAATCAGAATATGGCGTGAAAGTATTTTTATTATGTCCGCTATACCATCAAGTGTGAAATCTATCACCAAGCACCTACAGTTATGTTCCAGCAGCTTTACTTGAGTACCAGTACCATTTAAATTTAGCGCATTTACCGTCATGAGCCACATCATCACCTTACATCAGGTTCGTTTGTGGTCAAAGCGCTGAATCTACACTGTACTCAAACTATATTTGGAGGCTTGTTTGTAATTAACTCTGAAACTATTAAACCAATTTAGATGTAGTTATAAAAGTTCCTTTACACGTAGTACATAAAAGTATGTATAAAATCCATTAACCCAGTAGTCAGATAACATATTTACGGAAGGTCTCCTAGAGATTTATCAACTCATAACTAAAGGCCACAACCAGTTATTAGTTTTCCACATAAAACGGAAATCGTGTCCTGAACTCTCCTCGATGGAGTGACTACGATCGTATCTCGGTTTACCCGCAACGCGCCTGATTGGGTTCTTAAGTATTCGCTCCGGCGATTAACTTCGTCCCTGAGAAATAATTAGGAACACGATCTGTGCCGGATCTATTGCAAATGTTTAATCTTCGGAGTTATAATGAGTATTTTGAAGTCGATGGCTTGGTTAGCGGTAATACAATGTTAGGATCATAATATGTCGAATGAGGTATATTGGAATCTTTTAATAAATCTGTGTTAGAAGAAACTTGTCTTGATATATTATCATAAGGTCATTGTCACACTTCACAATACACGTCAATCACTACTTGAAAATTTAATTAGACTAATATAAAGGCTAGAACTCAAGTATCCGCCGGTCGTTCTATCGCTTCTTATATCTATAGCACTTTCATGAAGTTGTCGCGAATAGTGCGATGTGACGTTTGTGACCAACTGACAAATTAAAAACCGAACGAACATATCAGTGTGTATTAAATAATACCATTTAAAAGTAAGTCTAATTCCTGAAATTACCATTATTGTATGTAACCGACCAACAGATGAAATTTTAGTGAAATATTTATCATAAATTTTCAAATAAAATCAAATCAAAAAAAATCTTTATTCAATTGAGGCCCTTAGAAGAAGCTTATAAACGTCAGAAACTCTACCACCGGTTCGGAAAATAATCCAGTCGAGAAAAGTCGGCAAGAAGCTCGAACTGATTTTTTTTTCTTTTTATAAATATATGTATAATTTTTTAAAATATAAAAACTATACAAATCATAGTTTTAACCAATGTTAGCGGAAGCACAGAGTTGTGGGTTAATTCCAGACATCACTATCGTTCACGTAATGATCCACCCTGTAATTTGTTTTGTAAAATTAGCTTACTAATGTAATATACGAATTCAAATATAATTAAACACAATATCCAATTACGATGGGAGAAAACATAACCAGCAAAGCGGTAGATTCAGAAAATGTTTTCTTAGTAATATTAAGTGGAAAAGACAGCTATAGATTTCTCGGCACTTTACCGAAATGTTTACCCGTTCCTTCTGTCGAAAAAGATATTTATTTAGGACAATTGTAAGTTAGTTTTATTACTGTTATATCTATAGCAAAAAAGGTCGCAACTTATTTTGTCTAAAACGAGATCATAATGTACGTTGACTTCTGCAAACGTAAATCATAAAAGTTTCAAAGAAATTAGAAAAATACCGAAAATCATACAAATTTATAGGGTTCGGAACCAAAAATCCGTTGTAACTTATATATGCCAATTTCAATCTAAGCTGTTTGGTCGAGTGAAGTTTTCAATATCTAAATGGAGGGGCATGGGCTGCATGAAACACTTAGCTAAATGGTTTACAGGTTACCGGTGAATGTTTACGTGGAAATTCGAACATACATACTGAAATCATAAGATAATGAGTGAACAGTAGAGTAACAATGACGTGAGCAATATAGGTATATACACTAATCGCTTAAAAGTATCACGATGTTTAAACTAATGGTTAAATCATTGCACTTTGTTTAAAATGACGTCAATAAAATAAGTAAAAAAGAAAGAGTGTACAGTACATAGTACACGTGTCAGAAGTGAAACTGCTTTGGCAATCTTTACTTCAAATCTGTAAGGAAAATTATTAGTAGATATCAGAGATCGAGAAAGAGATAAAAAATATGTGTGCCCATTTTATAAAATATTCTCAAGCGCATACTTTTTCAAGAACGGTTATAGCATAAAGAGGAGAAAATATTAAACATAATACTTGTATAATGAAAAAATATAGCGTATACTTTTTCTCAAAAAAAATGTATTTTTCCCAATTCGTGACCCTTAGCTTCAGAATATTTGACACTTATCACGTGAGGCGTCCTTAAAAATTAACTCTGATGGCGCTCAAAGAGTTTCACGTCAGAAACAATAAAATGCTTGTTTTATGTTCTATGGTAATAATTTATCTACGATGTTACCAGTGTACCAGTGAATGTTTTATCTACTCTGGAATTATATTCATTTGAAGTGACTAATTTTAATATTATAATTGTTGTAATTCCTTGGGCATCAGTGTTCATCTTTCGGCTAAGACAATAATGATGATCATGAAATCTTTGAATAAAATATGTAATGGATATTAAAATCCTAGAATCCTTTCTAAACCAGTAATTTCGATATACTATACTATATGTATATATCTGATTTAAATCAAATACTAAGAAACAGTCGTGCGTATGAGAGAATTAGTTAATAATAATCACCTTACTGTTTCATAACTTACTCGGTCGAAATGTACACGAGGCGAAATAAATTAAGCCGCTCTATACAACACGGTTGTATTTTCTGTAATTTGCAGTACCTACAGTTGTAACTTCTCCGATTTCTTGGATTGTTATTATTCATAATGCATTACATGGAAAGACGAATTTCCGCTTCGAAGATAATGTTATTATTATAATTGCTGTTGCTTCAATAATCATAATAATATGTACACAAATTTCTCCAGACGATATCACTTTGTAGTTGTATTACGGTGCGACCGCCGTTCTGAGGTCTCGGGTTCGATCCCCGGGTCGGGTCAAGTGATATTGGGCTTTTCTACTCAGTATCATCTCGGAGTTTGGAATTTGTGCCCGATATGGCAACAGGCTCACCTCCTGTCACATCTGGGACGGAACTAAGCTGAGCGAAATGTGGGTGGTGTAGTTCGCTATTTCACCTCTGCCTAACCCTTGGGGGATAACAAGCATGAGCTTATGTTATGTTATGTTATATATATATAACATGGAATGTACATCTGTCCATCCGTTAGTTGACTTTTAAAACGAGAACAACTGATCCGATTTATATGACTCTTTTTTATATCGTAGATACATATGTATATTATTGGGCAAAATAATGAACATAAAAGTGAATTAGATAAAAAAAAATCCCACTAGCACATTCTCTTGAAATACTAAAGTATTATAAAAATACTATTCTGAATGTCTGAGATGGCAATAGTTCGTGAGAGTTATGCGTTATAGTAGGAGATCAATCAATTGGTTAAAACCATACTGATCTAACGCATAACTCTCACGAACTATTGCCAACTCAGACAATCAGAATCGTACCTAGAGCTAACTTTTGAGTGTTCAAGCTATTGGTTCCTTTCAATTGTCGTGATTATTAAAATATTCACAATTATTATATTTAAATTAAAATAAAATAAACAATAAACAAAAAAAAGTAACATCAGTGATCGTAAGGAATCCATAGCATGGTGGTAAGGCATTTTCTTTTAATGCCCGCCTGGGTAGCTACCACTTTCAAACTTTAAGTTTGAAAATCTGTCACCAAATACCAATAGGTGTGTTCCGGCAGCATCAATTGAGAACACCTTCATGAATGTCGTTAGACATGATCTAAAAGTAATAAAAAAAAATTAGTAAAACGTCTTCATGTAATCCTATCATGTTAGAAAAATATGTCACTTTTGTTAGACACTACTTTCGGGTTCTGGAAACCACACCTTTGGTGTAAAGATTGCTTATATATTGTAGCTGAAAACAAAAGCTTCAAGACACGAATGGGTAAAAAACGAAACAAAACACATTTTTAAAATGTAACATACAAACGTTAACCTTTGACTTTCTACGAAATTTGCTTTAGGTACCTTCATGAAAGTGTAGTGGTCAAGCAGCCAGTGAAGCGATTTCAAACACCACGACTACACCGCATTTTACAGAGTGCTCATCACGCCATATGCATCAATCAATCTGCTATCATCAATTATTTATAGAAAACGTAGAACACCCTAGCATCAAGTGAAATCCCCTAAACAGATAACCAGAATCTGCCTGTCATCAACCTGATCATAATATTTAAATCTCATAATTTGAACCTTGCCAAGGAAAAGTACAGCAGCTTTCTACGCTTGGATAGAAAAATAAAAATAAATATATCTCAGCTGGTCTAATCTGAACCCCGATGTACCCTGTTGTATCCTAAATTGACTACATACGCAAGCCAACAACAATAGGTATCAAAATTCAGGACGGTTCCATAGAAATCAGTCAATTTCGTATCCCTAAAGGTAACGTAACCGGCTTACCGCAGTTGTGACTTTATCCACCGGCAGGAGGGAATTATTAACGAATACCCCCTCGAAAGAGGGACAAACTGATTTTCAACTCTAAAACTAGTTCTGAAAGTATGAAAATTAATTGTGTTATTATCGAGATATTATTAAATTCACGGCTCGTAGAATTCTGCACCAAAAATATTTACTTAAACAGGATTCGATGGACTGACATATTTTTATCGGCTAATATATTAGCTATAATATATATATATATATATATATATATATATATATATATATATATATATTATAGCTAGAACATCTTATGTAAGTATACAAATGGTAGCGAAATAATTGGTAAAACTAATATTCTATGCAAAATATCAATTAACTCAATAACCTAGTAATAAGAAATCTTTCTGAATATCTTTTGAGGTACTCAGAGGATACTGCTTCCCATTCCCTGGTTTATCCCTTAGTCGCCTTTTAAGACATCCATAGGAAAATATAGGACGGTACTATTCCTAGCTGGCTCCAAACGGAAAATAAAACTTACTAATTATGTAAATTTTTCGGTCTTAATTTATAAATCATCTATGCAATTAAATAGTATTGAAGCGTCTGTTTGTAATTATTTTTACTAAATACGTAAATGTAAATATTATCTACTTATAACAAAGACACAATTTTTAAGAAATTGTCTATATGTCCGTCCGTGTTTCTGTTTGTTCTGGCTAGTTTTGACGGGACTTTATCTGGTTGATAGCTGAAGTTACACGGCGTAACGTAACTATTATTTTTCTAAAACGATTAGGATTCCGCGTAAAGAAAACATGAAATTGTGAACAATATCCTATTCAATGGACAGTTTTACTGGCAAATACTTAAACATGTGAGAAATATCTTTACTTTCTGTTAGTACCGAAAATAATTTAGAGCCTCTACAAAAAATAGAGTCTATTCTTTTGCAATGATTATTTAAAAACTATATATATATATATATATATATATATATATATATATATATATATATATATATATATATATATATATATATTACACGGTGAATATACGGAGCCGCGGAAACAGCTAGTCATAAAAAATAGTGCTGCTTGATATTATCATACTTAAATAGATAACAATAAAAGAGAATTGTTTACATCATTCCGTTGTTATATGTGTTTTAAAACGTCTGAGTTTATTACATTGTTATAATGTATACATCAATAAAATTATATTTTATTATCTAATTTTGTTGTAAGGTCAAGATTTTTTAATAGTTTTATTTACATTTTTGTTGAAATTTTATATTAACAGTAAACACAATCTGTTGTTATATTTTTCCATGCCTTCAGAAAAATGATTAATTGTTAGTCAGATCGTCACTGTCCCATGATCACTGTTTGTGAGCCAGAAGTCGCAATCACGGATAAAAATATGCGATACCAACAATCAATATCCTTTTATATTATAAAAGACAATCTCTGTCTATTTGTTTAATCATTTAGTGAACTTATAAGTCGAGAAACGAACCGATTTACTTTATTACTTTCGGTAATATCTATGTATAAATGGAAAAATATGACAGTAATTATGATTTAAATTCAGAAAAAAAATTATCACAAACAATTTCGCTTGTAATTAACACTTTACTTAAATCATTAAATATTTTAAGAAAAACTAATTCCAGTTTTTATTGATTACAGTAAACATTAAAGCTCACTAACTACGAAATAAAAAATAAAAAAACAAATAAAGAGGAACCGATTGATGAACAGGATAAAAATATCTTGAACTGTTTTATCTTACCAAGTATCTTCTTTCTAAAATATTTTATATAATACATTAAATAATAATTGGTAATAACAGGCCAAGTTCAGACTAGTTTAAGATATTATATAACTCGGATCAAAACAATTACAGAACAAACAATTGTAAAATTTCAAATTTCTATTACTCAACCCGAACCGATCGGATAATATGTTGTCGTTTAACTTTTCCAATTTCACAGAGCAAAATTGTCCAGTTCAGTTGACCCGCCTGCCCGCGCCTGCCTGTGCCTGCACGCCAGTGTTACCACCTTTAGTACATTTCTATTTTTTTAGTAGATTAAGTGATGTGACCTTTGGTAGGTCGAAATGTTTTAGTAGATTTGATATTGATATGATAGCAATACATTTATAAAATCACAAACACTCATCCGAGATATATTGTGTTCAACGAACAGCGGAGAAGCTCTTACTACTACGTACTACGTATCCATCCTTGAATATTCTAAATTGTGACGCTCATCGCGCCACGGGTCTTAGTAACTTTTATGTTATATGAAACACCGTTTGTCTGAAAAGTAGAAAAACTAAGAAGATATGTCAAAATGTGTTAGTAGATTTTAGTAGTTTTTGGCCATCCTTTTTGTAGATTTGCAGCAAAAATTGGACACGAATAACACAATGCTGCCCGCGCCTGCCCGCCCCCGCGTGCGCTACCGCGGCCGCTACGCGTTTATTAAAAACGAAACTGCGATAATGGAACCGCCACCACTTGGAAATTAAAAACTTTATTGCCTTGTAAATCAAACAGGAACCGTTGATACCGCGCTGACAAGATTTAGGGTGGAAATTACCGGTGAACATTAAATTATCAAGTTCAAAGTAGCAAACAAAAGTTTTACGAAATGCCCGCCGTAGGGGATATCGGAATTCCGGTTTTACGTGTGTTTATAGCCACTCTTGCAAAATATTGTTACCGATAAACAATCGGTAAGATTTACACAATTTTCTTACGTTCCGGTTTCGGTTTCGAAAGATTAAACGAAACTTTTTATTTAACTCATCGAATTAATTTACGAATCGAATCGATTTTTTTTTTTTATTTTTATTTAACCTTTAAATACAATCTCAACTTATGTTAAGTGACGTTGTAACGTGCACTGTAAACTAACAGGAATCGGTTCTCAAATGATGCTGCCTGAACGCAACCACATATTTTAAAACTTAAAAGTGTCAGTTATATCTGACATTACAAAATTATTTCACTATAGTGTGATCGGGATTTTTACCTTCACAATATAGAACAAGTTCATTTGAGGAAGATTAAATACTGGACGATAAATAAAAAGTAAAAAAATCGGATTTATTTTATTACAATTTCTTAAAATATTCATATATTTTAGTAATTAAGTTTTTATTTTATGTTTGTTTGTTTCACCATATGTCACACCAAATTCGGTCGTCGTGGAGATCTTTGGGCGCGAGACTTATGTTCAGCAGTGAACGTCTTTCGGTTGAATGAATGAATGGATGTAAGAACATTAAAATTCAAAAAAGGAATACAACTCTTACTCAATAACATTAGAATTATATCAAATTATCTTTGCTCCAAAACACAAACTTTAAACAAATGAAATTGATACTTTCTACGTAATTTCTCTCACATTTGTACGTGATTTGCACGCCTTATCACATCAATCAATGTACTGAAATTATAAATAATATTTAATCTAACTTAACCAATATGGATCCTTATATTACAAATACTTTAGACCCATAAATATAAATGATCTTCATATTTAAAAAAAAAATATTTACTAAATATCCTCACAAGATCTCAAACAATATCGGGATTCTTGGCATCAACATATCCATCGACGTACAGTTTCGGAGTCACTTGGAAAAGAAAAAGCTAGATATTCTCAACGTGTCTAAGCAGTACTTCACACTAAAACAACGACTTGTACTGTTCAGAACAAAGTCTGACCTCACATGGAGTACTGCTCAGATCTTTGGAGCGGTTCTCCTGCTTACCATCTTTCTTCTTATGACTCCGTGCACAGGCGTTTGTTGATGATCCCGAATTAACATACGGTCTAGATCCTTTGGAGCTTCGCAGAGAGTTCGGGTGTCTACGTGTCTTATACCGTATGTACAATGGGGAGTACTCAGAAGAACACTTTGATATGGTATCCTCGCCGTCATTCCAAACTCGTATACTCCACCGTTAGCTGGACACTCATCCCCGCACCCTTAAACCTAGCCATGACGCAACTAACCTAAGGTATTTCAGAACCCTTTTATCGCATATGCTAGCGCTGTGGAATGAGTTATCCAGCAGAGTCTTCCCCTAAAACGCTCTTTAAGGTAGGAAACGCATCGGCAAAACCTCTGGTGTTGCAGTTGTCCATAGGCGACGGTAACCATATATCATCAGATATGCCGTCTGCCTGTTCGCCTTCCAATGATATAAAAAAGTATCATAACAGTCGAATATAACCATAATAAAGGTTTCCTTTGAGATAATGAATTGTATTTAAAAAAGTATACAATGTTTTTTACATAAATATATTCTAGAAACTAGTAATTAGTAACGAAAGAGGCATACGTAACACGAAATTGATTAAATAGGTCATTCTAATTAAATACACAAATGTAATTGAATTAAAAAAAAAACAACTCTAATAAATAAAATGACGTATTTTATATTACTTAATATTAAAGAGTGTCCCATCCAAATTATTTTCATAATAGGATAATGCTTATTCTAAACAGAATGTACCAATTAGTAACATATGCCACTAGCTTTGGATTTTAGATTTTAGAAAGTGTTGAGGGTAATCCTTCCAAGTTATGTAGGCACCATTCACGGACCATACGTGGACATACAAAATTAGCTGGAAACACCAACTCTATTAAATTATTTGTTTTTAAATTCTCCGTATACAATTTTTTAAGTATCATTATATATAAGCTGTATAAAAAGATTCAAACAAATCTATTAATGTGAAATCAAGCATAATTACGTATGGGTTTATTGATATTATAAATAATAATAAATGTTAATTTATTAACCAAACTTCGAAAGCTTGCAAAATAAATGTTTGGCCATTAAAATACATTCAAGCTAATTTTTTTTTATTCATTTGATAAATCTTTAAATAATAAGTAACTTTAGAGCCATACGACATATCGCATATTTTAATAAAATTATATCCAGAAAACATATATAAATTTTTTTTTTTTTCCAAAATAATGGGAAATGAAAAGAATCACAGCATAGTAAAATATTGCTCTAAAATATGATTATTTCAATTAACACTGTTTTCAAAATGGCGGATAAATCAGGTAATTTTTTGTTCCAATTATTCCTTTTAAGGAAAGCCAAACGTATTATGACAAGTCTGATGCTAGAACCACTTTTACAACACTATAACAAAACGGTGGTCCTTTGATAAAGCTTTCCTTCCAAGAGAGTTGTTGGGAGATTTCAGAATTCACGCTCCGTTACATATTTTCAATAGACGTTTACACAATAACCAAATTATATCACATAAAACGCCACCCAAATTAAATAATACAGATTCAAATACTGCAAGGTAATGAATTTAAAACAAGGTTTTACTACATGACAAACCAAAATCACGGCAAGAACTATACATATCAGAGACTAAATTGTCCGTATAAACTCATAAATGAGGTTAAACCAAAGAAGAATTTAAATCAAACACTTCTGAGGTCTCTTCAATTGAGTTTTATTTCCTAAAGTAGCAGGTTAAAGGCGACTTATTAAAACGGTAGCTTTAAAATATGTCACGTTAGGTCGCCGCCGGGGTATAAATAATGTCCGGTGGTCGCCGCTAGCTGGGATGAGACCAAGGGAGGTGTTGCTGTGGATATACGCCGCACATATAAGACAGATTATTATGGATAAGACAAAAAAAAAAAAAAAAAAAGTTGCCATCTAAACAGTAATTAGACTATGAAATGTCAGATCTAATCGTAGAAATTTAATGAACATAGATAGTTATCTCATTCCTATTAAAAATAATATCAAATTACAATCTAACCTCAAAGAAATCGTTTGCTTTACTTATAATTTAAAAAAAAACAAGTATTGAATGCATTTATATCTAGAATTAATTTACATAAATCCTTGGAACGACCGGTTGTCATAAACATTTAGACAACTTGTGCTTTGCTGTCAGATAGAAACTATATTTAGCATTTGCTATTTACATAGCTTTTTTGTTGTCTTTAAAAAAAATATTAACTTCGATTCCATTCCATATATAATGTATAACATTTAATAAATACCTATAGGTTAGGTTACAACCTAACCTACCTAAACAATCTTATTATTCTTTTATTCTTAACAATTATTAATCATGGCAATATATATTTTTTTAAATGTCATGGTTTAGATAAAGTTATTACAAAAGAGAGTGTTTGTGATCATTTTTGCGTTGACTTCATTCACTATTACTATATAACAAACTTGATCTATATGTTACCTGTAAATATATATATACTAAAACGTGACCAGACGTGTTTCAAAAAATTATTATGTAAACAGACAGAATGACGTTGCCTTTTACAACATCAAGATTAAGAAAGAATACATGTATGTAGATGATATTATATTGGCAAATATTTTTCCACACTACTACATTTAGTGAAATAGATAATAACAGGTATTATCGTTTAAGATATCATCGTTAACGTCCTCTTTTTTTTAATGTGCACAAAATATTGCAGAAGATATTAAACCGCGCTTTACGAACTATTACTGATTAAAACCTTATGGTGTTTATGCCCCCTATTTCACCGGGAAATGGGTACTTGTTGCGTATTATTTCTACTCTCCGATATATGTGGGCACTGTTTTCAGACCTGTAACCTGAGGAGTCAGGTATTGAGAAACCCTGTGACAAACTGATGGAGAGGTGCATTGAATATTAATGCACCTCAAATTGCCTGTATATATTATACCCTTCCACACCTGTAAATCATGTATACGTCTTCCAACTCATTATACGCGGGAGAAGAGTTCGATCATGTGCTTCTTTTTTTCTCCTTGCCCTGTTCTGCTAGCGTAATTTACTCTCAAAACGAGATAGCTGAGTTCCGCCCGCTTTGCCTCTCGCTCATTGCCATGATGATGAACGAGATAGAGAGATCGCAACGAACACGTTGCGACGTGACAAGCCCCATCTGGAGCAGATAACTATAGTGTACTATTTAAATATATATGGAACACTGCATGATTTTGCCTGTAATCTTTATACTGCCAAAGCACATACTATGGTAAACTAATGTAACTATGCAAAAATGTTTATAATTAATTAAAATCTCTATACATTTTCAAACATGCTAATGTTCATTTTTAAATTCGCTTCCTAGTTTTTATAATACTTCGTGACTAATTAACTAAATAACAGTTCTTATTTTATATAATTAGCTACACAAAAAAAAAAGAAACTAAAACTTTATAAACTTGCATCATCTAGTAATAAAGTGCGCTTGTTTATTTTTACAAGTTATATTATTCAAATAGAAATCAATCCATCCATTTATAATATCAAATTTTATATTTTTTCATTTTATGTTTTTTTTTTTTTGTGTTAATAATGTCGAGATATAGCTTGAGTCAACTAGTAATTTAAATAATAATTAGGTAGTGTTGTCCTCGTTATGTCAAATTATTTATTTAATGTAAACATTAAATATGTACAGAAACGGAAAAATACAATATGGTTCCGTTACCCCACCAAACACATAAAGAATAATTGTAACATATTCCTTTAGAGAATGATAACAAAGTGCCTTAACTCATATGGACCATTTATATATTTTTTGAAGATAATTTATTAGCAATTAGCTTATCATCAGCTCTTGTAATACATTCATCTAATAATTTTCAAGTATTCAAGATTTTAAAAATGTGAACCAGGCAAAGTTTACTGTAATAATAAGTCATCATTCTCCTGCCTTTTCAACTCACTTGGGGTCGGCGCAGTATGTTTTCTTCTTCCATACGTCCCTATCAGACATCATCTCTTTTTCTTTCATATAATTTCTTACACACTCCATCCACACTTTCTTTGGCCTTCCTCTACTTTTCTATCTTTCCAGATTCATATTCATTACTATTTTACCCACATGTAATGTGTAATAATAAGTATTAATTACATTTCTTTTTATAGAAAATGTTGACTGAAGTCTGTTAAATTGTTCATAATTTTCGAGGTTAGATTGCTGCCTAAAGCTTAAGTGAGGACATTTGAACCAAAGTGCAATAGTTTATTTATTTCATACGACGATGCCGGAACGTAAAAAGAAAAAATAAATAAAGTGCTTCGTTTAATCATTGTTCTTGTTGATAGTTATGAGTATATACAATTCTGTCAATGTACGAGACTATGATAGAATTTTACACATTTTTCTAGTTTTAATAGTAATACGAACGTTAATTCTAGCAAAATGACGGTCCTCTTGTTAGAACTATTTAGGAAGTTTTTGTGACATCACATGCTTCACATTCATCATAATACAAATGCAATCATAATTATATATTATAGGGTCAAATAACGCAAGGTAATGAATAAAATATAAAAAACTACTACATAAGAAACTTCGAGGCACCAAAAGAGCTCCCTTCATTAACTTATTTTGTAATAAAACAGAACAAACTTCGCGTGCCACATAAGTCAATGGTTGAATTTGCTATCCGCGCGAAGATAAAATCAAAGCACTGACGAACCCGTCAAACAGCCAATTATTAAAAATATAATAAACGGAACGTTTTAGTATTTATAAGAGTAATTTTACAAGAATAAATATTTTTATGAAACAAAATATTTATTTATCGTATTAATATCATAATTATCGCAGTTTATTTATTTAAGATAATATTTAAGATTATTATAACACATGTAATTTACTTTGCTGATATTTAAACAGTAATATAGAGTATAAACTGCATTAGAAACTGAAAAAAAGTACAACAAAAATACCTTTACTAATAAAAGTATTGAAAAGAATATTTTGTATTATTCTGACTATTCTAAAACAACTCATATTAAATTCTTCTTTTTACGATTTTCATTATATCGTAACGACATTCACTGTGTTCAATATCGGGCCACTTTTTATTTTTAAACAAAACCAAAAGTTGTTTTGCTTAAATCACACACAAAGACGCTGTATTTTTTCATTCAATGACTTTACTAAGCTGGAGAATTGTAATGAATTACACCCCTCCAGATTTCCATTAGGGGTCGGAAACTCTTTTGCTGACGTGCCATTTCCTCCCTAACGGCTTCGATAAATATGGAACAACTGTACGATTTAATACGTATCATGCTTACTACAGTGTTTCCATTATTATTCCCATCCAGGGCCCTTCAAATTAATGCCTATACTGTATAATTATGTCTTCATATTTAAGAAATTCTTTCAACTTTAATGTATTCTGATTTGAAATCTAAGTGTCCCCTCGTGCCAAATGCAAAAAAAACCGTCTTACAGCAGTGGAATAAATTTTTTTGCAAAAATTGCGCATATATTTTATTTTTGCTATTCATCGTTAAATCGCTTAAAACGTAAATTTATGTAAAAAATGCAATTAAAGATTTGAAAAATGTTATCTGCATTAAATCATATGAACCCTTTTTGCATTTAGCACGCGATATCATAAACTATTAAAAATTTATTTACTACATGTACCTACATGCATATCTAGATTTAAAACACTCAGAACGGCAGTATCGCACGCGGTGACTTTTAAATTTGGTCTTAAAAGGCCACGTCTTTCATTACGTAATTCCATGTCATTTACACGCACACATATGTATGTTTATTTAATTTTAAGCGAGTTTTGTATGAAACTATCGCTCTTAGCGTTATTACTCTATGCCAACAAGTATTTTGATAACATTTTAAATACTTAATTGGTTTGCGTTTGACCGTAATTGCAGTTTAGTGTTAAATAATGATATGACCAAAGATGGTAAAAATCTTTGTTACTCCTTTATTGCTTGTAATTTTATTTTTGTTTCATAGAATAGCGATCACCACAGAGGCAATTAACTATAATCATTAAATTATTTCATCAATCAACATACAATAATTTATCAAATGATCAATAAACTAAACGAACAATAATCCTAAACGACATTAGTAAAAGTTGAAAAGAAAGTAATTATACGCACATTTCATTATATGAGGTGTATTTTTCAAACTAATTTATAAACGAATTGTATCATAATTTTCGATTTCAAGTTGATGTGTTTCAAATTATTCCACTACCCAATAATCTAACTGTATATCTGTGGCCAAGTGCGCAACGTTCGCCAGTTTTACATAGCGAGTAGGTACTATCATCAGGCATTATTTTACGATTATATTTGATCCAGTTTAAGATAGATTACGGTTTTTAAATTTATTAAAAAAAAAGAACAGATTAAGTGAATAATATCATTGGTTATATAATACGTATATTGTCAAAACTACGTCATACGGCGCTACAATAGCGCTACGCCATCATTATTTGTTCTGACTATTCTGTTTACAATACATTGAACTTTTCCTTTTCATGCATACAACGCCAGTAATGGTCTCAAATCGCTACTTCCTTTTGATTCCATTTATTCCTTTTTAAGGAAAAGCAAAGGTAGCTAAACCATGCAGCTAAGTCTGGCATTAGGTCATACAACCCTGTAACAAAATGGCGGATTTTCATTAAAACTGTTTCAGGGGAGTGATTGGGAGATCTCAGAATTCACATGTCATTATTTTCAATTCACTTCATTTGTCCGCTATAACACCCAAAATGACACAAAAATTACATAATAATTCGTCAAATAATGCAAGAAAATGAATTAAAAATAAAGACGACTACATATTGACAAACCAAAATGACGGCAAGAAATCCTCACTACTTTCTTCGCGAAATGCTACTACTCAATCACAAATTAAAGAAACCCTATATCAAAAAGTTGTACTTTGGAAAAATTGAAGACGCCCAACATCTGTTGGTGGAATGTCCCAGAATTGCAAGGCCTAGAAGTTGTTTGGTTTTGGCCTTGGGGTTACGTTATTTAGATGTAAGCATGTTCCGTGGTGTACTAGCAGAACCGACGTCCGATTCTCCATAATATTATGGAACTTTATTATTACTAATATGAAGCTAAGAGATAATTTTATTTACTTGTTTTTTTTATTATTACTGTAAGGTAAATATTCGGTATGCTCCGAAAGGCCTGGCATACACTAATGTGTAAAAGCCCTATGCAAATAAATGTTTAATATTAATATTAAAAAAAAGTTGTACGAATAAATAGGGGAATTAATGCGTATCTACACAAATCCAACGTAACAGAGGTGACGCGAGTGCTAGCAATGGCCGCGGGGCGAGACAGCGCCGCTTTCAGAATTTACACCGTGGCCCCAAACATTACATAAAATTCGATCCGATGTTGAATTATGTTTTCTATTATATTAGGACCAACTATTATATTACAACTTTGAATGGAAATATTGAGATAATGAGTAATATAATAATCCTGAGCTTAATAATGTTTGGGAACTTTCACAGCATACATAGTAGTTGTGCCCTCGGCTTTGTTTGCGTATTATAAATAAGTCAGAATTATACACTACATCATATTAATCTCAAATGTTCAATCTCAAATGATTGGAGAAGAATTTTCTGGTAGTAATTTTTTTCCTAACGAATTTTCCCCAAATATAATGTTAATTGCGTTAATTGAGGATGCGTTAGGATTGCGTTAATCCAGTATGGTAAATGCACTAAGCCCAGAGGTACCGACTCTCAAGTAATACTGCTAAAACACATCTTTTGGCGTTTGGTGACAGGTTTTCAAACTTGCGTGTGGTAGCTATTAGAAAATGATTGCTATGTTTTCCTCGCTGTTTTCCCTCACCGAAAGCTTAAGCTTACTATAAAGTTGAGTAGGTGGGTTCCAACCGGCCCGACCGCTGCTGAATCCGACCGCACAACAAACATTACCATAATTTCGTCAATGCGTTATATTACTAACATTATTCATCAGATAAATAGTAAACCCTGTTCAGAGAATACACCTATCCTCGTATCAGCCAAAAGATATTCACTTTTGAACACAGATTGGTCTATGATCTGCGATTTAAAAAAACTATTTAGTAATTCTTGATTTATAGATGCGAACGGACAGAGATATACCTAGCCTTTTGTGAAATATTATGTTGATATTAATATGTCGATTACCCATAAAAATGATACACTAGGAAGACAATAAGAAAACAATGGAAAGTGGGCGTAAACGCCAAGTCAGTGCTCAAGGGGATATGGCTTAAAATTATATGATGGCCAACAACAAAAAACTGTAATCTCTAAATCAGGGATTCCCAAACTATGTTGGCCAAGAGACCCCTTTTCCAAAATGAACTGATAACTTAGACCTCCATAGCCAAATTGTTGTAAACCAAACCTTTGTCATCTTATAAGAAATATCGAACAAAGCGTCGATATCAACCACATTGCTCTAAATTTTAACTTTTATCACCGTAGACACTTATTTTACGAACTCTTAATTATTTAAATTAATTAATATAAATATGTATTAATTTTATTACAGACATATTTTCCTCTTTTTAAGTACAAATTTGTTTCATTAACTATTGATAATGACTTTAGTGTTAACAATAAAACAAAATTATGGAAATAATTCTCTTTTTGCATCAAAGTTTTAAAATTTAGTTTAGTTTTTTAAAGTTAGAATTTCAAACACCAGGCAAACACTGGTAAATATAAATGTATAAATTGATAAAACTTTCTTTTTCTTTAGTTTAATCACTGTAGACCGAACGCTTTTGTCCGAACTCTTTTTTAATTCTGTTTTTATTATTACTAAAGAGTTATTTAAAATCATTTTGTGTTATTTTGTATTAATATAAATATGTATTATACATATAAATGGTACTTATTTTATTATTTCTAAGTGAGGATAAAAGTATGTTATGTTAATAGAGTTATTTTTATACATTTATATTTAAATACTGCATAAAAATACTAAATTCTCTCTTAGTCTTTATATTCGCAAAATAGTAACCTTTAAACAAAACTAAAATAAAACCATAAAAATAATAATGAATAAATTTATCATTAAATTACAATATGTTTTATTTACCGTATATTGTATTCAATTAGGTAAATGCTAGTATTAAAAAAAACAAGGGGTTCTGCCGACGGAAGTGATAACTCGAAATTTTAGAAAAGCTGTTTTTTTTTTTAATCTTTATATTTCATAATTTGGTGAAACGAACATAACTTAGCATTTAACATAAATAACATTTGTCTGATTTTTAGATCTATTGTCGCTCCGAGCAATATTTATCTACATTTTCATACAGATTCTTCATAATCAATACATACCAGGCTGCGTAAGAATAAATTTTATCATGTTTCTCTGTGCGTCAGCACTTAAAGGTCAAATTATACTTGAAGTATTGTAGCATGTTGACGGCTAACGTTATAGCATTGGTAACGCGGCTCTATAAGTTTCTGCCCTACCGATAATCCCTCTACACCGCTAACGAAGTGCTTCTTTCTAAAGAAGAAAGAAGAAACTTTCAAGTTTGTATAAAACCTGTGATAGCTGGCTGTACACAACAAAAGGAAATCTCTACTAATAAATAAAATTGAAGTGTCTATTTGTATTGTCAAAATATTTTTTTTACTAAATTTATATGAATGTATAAACGACACCCATACCAAAAAGACAATTTTTTAAATTTTTGTCTGTCTATCTGTCTGTATATTTGTTCTGGGTAATCTCCAGAACGGCTGGTCGGATTTTAACAGGATTTTTTTTAGTAGATAGCTGAACTTACTCCGGTTACTTTTAATTTTTGTAAATAATTAGGGGTTTCTGCGTAAAAAAAATTAAAACTCCTAAAAAATGTAATAAAATCCTATTCAGTTTTACCGGTAAGTACTAATTTATGAGAAATATGTTTACTTTATCTTATTACAAAAAAAAAGTTAGGGGGGTCCGTGTAAAAAAAAATAATACGCAGTGAAGAATAAATGAAACACGGGCGCAGTCGCGGACACACAGCTAGTTCTTTCATAAAATTTCACTCCGTACGGATGCAGGCAGGTAGAGATAAAAAGTTTAATGTTGTTTGTTTGTTGTATAGAAGAGACTGTAATGTGCATCCAACTGAAAAACGAGTTGAGCGTCTGAAGCATTCGAGCATCTCTCTTGCAGTGCAAAAGCACCCCTATTTCACTTTTAGGGTTGTCAATTAACGATAAAAACACTATTTTATATTATAATAATACGGTTAAATTACTATAAAGTATTTAAACTAAGAACGACGACTAGAATCACGAACAATATTCTCTGCCCACGAAATACAAAGGGACTTTCCTATTACTAATACATTGCTCGCTTACGTTTCTTAAGAAGATATTATTAGCTGTACATGCGTCAATGGAAAGGTAAACTATTCGTTTATCCTCAACCATAAAACATTTATTTCATAAGAAATTACACGAGAGACCGGTTGCGTGCACGGCATAAATTTTTAAACAACATTTTTTAATGTGCTATAAATATTCTTTATTTATAAAAACTATGGGATACACAATATTTTACAAATCAAACTATAATACTTGACTAATATAATTGACATTTTCATTTAATTATTATTTTACTAAACGTGTAGGTGTTTAACTCTAAATGTATACAAAATACAAACATGGCAATTCCATTTTGTGTAATTAATTTTTGACATTTAAAATAATTGTCATTTTTATGATTCCATATTTATGTGCATATATTAAAAAAATTAATATACCTAAAGACAGTAAGTTATAGTTTAGAATATATACCAAAATTAATGATTTTGTTTTTATTTATTTATTTAAATTTACATTTACAATAATATACCGCTTAACGTGGTGAACGTTAATATTTCTTTCATAATTATTGCGCGCAATATGTATTTACCGTACGTATCTAATAAGAATCCAGAGGTTTTAACATGCTTTTTTTTTAGACACAATATCTAAGCATATTTATATATCGCAAGGCATGGCGGGATTTTTCCTTAACTGTATTAATAGACTCAGTGCTTTGACCATAATTTCACCTGATGGTTAATGAGGATTTGGTCCAGGATGGGATACAGGCTAACCATAAAAATACAGGTGATGCTTGGCGATACGTGTCCAAATTTATGGCTGGTAGCTATCCAGGTGCGCATTATTACGACGCGGTGCTTGCGAGAGCCATCCCGTATCGCCCCCATCCCAAATGCGGCGGACGGCCCCGGGGGTTTAGTGGGTATTTCCGGACGCTTCAAGTCCGGGCGAGTCCCGCACTGGCACGGAGTCGTCCCTCCGTGCCTCCTTACCTATTGCATTGGGGGACCTCGGTCTCACTAATGCAATAGGTAAGGGTAGTGCATAAATGCATTCCCCTCGTCAAAAAAAAAAAGGCGTGTATTATTAAAAAATGCCCTATCACCATACCATGGTTTACTCGCGATGATTTTTAATTGGATGGGTGAGTCGAACCTGCGTCCATCGACGCGGAATCCGACCACACTACCAACTGAACCATTATAACTTATCTAAATAATTAATAAAATTATACCTTTTACAACAATTACTTTTTTATATCATAAAACACCTTATTAAAAATTATATTTAAACATTAGTTATTTTCAACAATGCATTTCTATTAAATACTCAAAAAGGCAAACTCTTTAATTAAGAGATTTATTTATCTACGTTAATAAATAAAATTGATATGTCCAAATAACATTTTTTTTACCAAATATTTACATATTAATGGATACACAGCACCTATGCTAAAAATACCTACACCAAAAAAAAATGTTGTATGTCTATCCGTCTGTCGTCTCTCTGTTTGTTCCCTATCTCTGTTTATTCCGGATAATCTCCGGAACGGCTGAACCTATTTTGACGGGACTTATTTTGGTAGACAGCTGAAGTTGCTCCAGGTAATGTAGGGTTTTTGATTATTAAGGTAAGCGTAAAAAAAAAAATAAGCCTCATGAAATTGTGAACAAAATTCGATTCAATGGTCAATTTTATGGGTAAGTGCTTGAACTTATGAGAAATATTTTTACTTTATCTTAGTAGGTACCAAAAAAAATTACGAAAATAATCAGGGTTCCGTATAAAAAAATTAAAAATGCGGTGTATAATATATGAAAACCGGGAGCAACCGCGGTCACACAGCTAGTTCAATTCATATAAACAAGTCAATTTACTGAATTGAGTTACTGGATACTGGTAGATTATGGACAGTTTGTACTTCATCCGTAGCATAAATAATTACTACTCAGGGATGCCGAGTCTGGCTTGGTGAGTGTGTACCTCGGCAAACACTTTTACCTTAACTAAGCAGTTAAAATTCTATAGCGTTATTTAAATTTTTAAATGAGTTCGAGCCTTTTTTCTTTTATGAAAATACAGTTTTACTGTGTAATTATTTATATCGCGAGCTATTTATATAAATCTTCTCTCGCGAATACAAACAATTCCATCCATGCATTCATCCGTTCAACCGAAAGACGTCCACTGCTGGACATGGGTCTCCTCCAAAGATCTCCACGACAACCGGTCTTGCACCACTCTCATCCAGCGGATTCTCCTTCACCAAGTCGTCGGTCCACCTTGTGGGGTTGCCTAATCACGCTACGTTTCCGATGCGTGGTAGCCATTCGAGAACCCGTTGGCCTCGTCGGGCATCGATTTTGCAAGCAATGTGCCCAGCCCACTGCCACTCAAATTATATAAGCAAACAAACAATTATCATACGTAAATTTATTAGCCAATACATAAAATTGACTTTGTCTATTCACATCTCTAAACATGCGAAAATAAGACGGAATTTTTCTGTATGCTTTATTGATATATTTGTTTACAAGCTTGGTCAGCGGATTTCCAAACAATTAACAATTTCTGTAATTCACTATCTATATAAAATAATTACATTTGAATTGTCTATTTG
Organism: Samia ricini; assembly: GCA_014132275.2. Lineage (NCBI taxonomy): Eukaryota > Metazoa > Arthropoda > Insecta > Lepidoptera > Saturniidae > Samia > Samia ricini. Next base: position 3,777,411 of record AP028170.1, read on the forward strand.
TGACAGTTTTTAATACTTTATATGAATATTTATATACGGGACTTATACCAAAACACAATTTTAAAACTCATTGTAAACAAAATCCGATTCAATAAACACTTTCATTAGCAAGTGTTTGAATGTGTGAGAAATATCTTTGGTTTTTGTTAGTACAAAAAATAATGTAGGTCCTGGACAAAAAAAATAGGGCCATTACTTTTCAACTAACCTGGCGTCAGCTTTCCATTGTTTTCCTATTGTCTCATTTTTATGGCTACTCGACACACTAATATTTAAAAAACTATATCACACTGTAACTAATTGTACAGAATAAATAATATGATACGCGATGTTTTTATAGAAATAAAACCACCGTGAATAGCAGAAATAACCATCGACAACCGTACATATCAAATAAAAAATTTAAAAAGCAAAAAAATGCAATTTACAAAATAAAATTGTTTCTCATAATCGTGATAATTAAGATAATCGTTATATTGTATTATGCTTCCTAGTGTCATACAATATTTTAGTTAAAATAGTTAGTCCAATAGCGATCCTGCGATATCCCAACGACTGGCACGGAGCAAAGTGCAAAGGGGGACTTCGACCAAATAATTCATCATTACAACGCGCTTCGGCGCCGTATCTCTCTCTCTCTCTCTCTCTCTCTCTGTAAATTGCAGATTCCTGTTTTATCCAATGTCCCTTTGTAACAGTCGATAAAACAATCAACACTACCGAAACAAATTCGAAACCATTCATTCGAAATACCAAGGAGTACCGAGTTAATTGGTATCTCTCTAACAGACTATTATCACTTTGTATTTTGTGTACTAATTTATCTGAGCAAAGGAAATAGAATACAATTACTGTATAGAACTATTTTACTATAATAGTTATCTTTAAGGTAACCTTTTTTTAGTTTCTTTAACAACGTAATTCGTTTTTTTTTTTTTTTTCGTTCAGTAGCTACTGAAATTTCAACGGACGTCGAAAGACTTTTTGAAAACCACAAAGTTGAAATAAAACATTCATATTCTTTCCAAGGTGGTTAGTTACCATTACCGTGTTTTTTTTTTGTTTTTATAATTTTAGTTTTTCCTGTTAATTTATAGAATGTATTGTAAATCTATGTTAGTTCCTTTTATCTAAACAGCAGTGTTATCGGTACCGGTTAAGCGTACCCGATATTCTCTACATTACCGAGAATTATCTATGTACTTTACGATAATGCTGAGGTAGTTTTGAAATATAAAGCCAGGGGTGGACTGACACCAGTTGAAAAGTTTTGATGTCATAAAGAAAAAAATTGGAATTTGCTTTTTTACCAGTTACAACATTTACCAGTCACTCGCATGCGACTGATAATATTTTATTAGTGTCCAGCTATATAACATAGTTACTTGCACTTTATCCTTAAATGAATCTAAGGATATAATCTTCAATTGGTAAAAAATTACATTAAATACTTTTTTTATTTAGTCCCCCCCTTTACCCGAAACGTAATCAGAGATCTTATTTATGTCTAGTACTGTCACTCCCCTGTTTCTTATTTAGTTTAGTTATAATTATATGCTGTATTGTGCTTAGTATAACATAAATTATAACATACCATAACAACATAAGCTCACGCCTGTTATCCCCGAAGGGTTAGGCAGAGGTGAAATAGCGAACTACACCACCCACATTTCGCCGAGCTTAGTTCCGTCCCAGATGTAACAGGGGCGAGCCTGTCGCCATATCGGACCCAAATTCAAAACTCCGGGTTGATACTGAGTTAGAAAAAACCCAATACCACTTGACCCGACCCGGGGATCGAACCCGAGACCTCAGAACGGCAGTCGCACCGTAATACAACTGCGCCACCGAGAATAATGCCGAATAGAAAAATGATAAGCGAGCGGAGTCACTAGTGCATCTACCCATGGCGCATATAATAAATTTATAAAGTCAGGTCGTTTTAAATTATGCATCAAGCGAGGATATCCAACTGTGTATATACGAAGCGTGATACGTAATGGCAGAATGTCGGCTCAAATCATGTGCATTCAATATCACACAGCAGTTATAACACGTTGTTCGTTAGAGTGTATTTCAAACTGTTTGCATTTGGTAGGCGATTGAAATCAGGTCCGAGATATACATTTTCAAACGTTTCATGCCTATAAAATACACTGGAATTCACCATGAAACACGAAGTAAATAACGTGCATCAAACAAGTTTCAATACCATAAGGTTTTTTTGTTATTAATTTGGTGGTGGGAAAGCTATTTTATTTTATTGAGTTTCTGCTAAATATTCAATGGAAAAGTCAAAATTCGAAGTAATCATTTTATATTACAGTTACCAATTAAGCATACGATCATTAAAATACGCCCGCTCTATCCATTATCACAGTCTGTTGTCTATATATACGTTGTAGGATTCAGTTTGTATTGTTTACAACTCTTGGGAGCTAGTGCAACACAGGAAACAATGTTTTTTGTCTATTATGTTCGTGATATATGATTGGTTTTTTTTTTCCATCATAGATTTATTCCATCGTCATGACTTAATGTAACGTATATACATATAACATTAGGTTATATATAAAAGAACTTTTGAGGTTAATGTAGTTTTTTTTTTTTAAGGTTAAACTAAACCAGTTTCCAATAAAAACTTTTCGTTCTAGCTTGTTACATGCCTTAACATTTTTATTTCATTCTATCTATCAATGTTTGAATAAAATGATACGTCAATCACAGTTATATATAAAAAAAAAATAAAACCAGTTAAATATTCATAGTAACTTATGTTACTATATTATTTAAAAAGATGTTTAAATCTTTAACTGCCATTTTATCAAAATAGTGTTCGTATAAGTTTGCACTGCATTGCTTCATGTGTATCAGTGTCCAATTAATGGTATTGTAAAGTATTAGATTATGATCAGTTTACTAACGAGTTTTTATTTACGTATTATTTTCCATACACTATCTTAGGTACAGTAAATTCAGACCACATAAATAATCGAGACTTTAAAAAATAATCATATTAAAGTGTTTAATCGTTGTCGAGTAAAAGGCGTTAGTTGGCCTAGACTCACAGAGATGCCACCAATATATAAAAACAGAGTTGAGGTAGAAATAAAATGAAACAAAATAATGTTTAAAAAGCAAAATTTATTCTAAAACTCACTCAATCGATATAATTATCCTAACACAATCTTAACAAAAGAATACAATACGGCTATATAAAACAACTTCGATATTTCAGCGCCTGAAAGTAGTCTCTAGGCAAACTTTTCAACAAAGAAAATGAGATATATCTACTACGGTGTATAACATCAGTTGGGGAACATCAGTTGACAAGGGATTGTTCTGAATTTATCTATGTAAGTGAAACAAGATTATCACTATAACTTTAGCCATACTAAAAATGCACTTATTTTTAACCTTTCTAAATTAGAAAATTGATTCACTTTAGATTATCCCTTTTTAAAACTATCAAATGATAGAATCTTAAATGGAATGGAATCATTTTTAAAAATCATATACAATAGAATCGTATCGTAAGATTAGGTACTTCACCTAATCTTTTCTATTATCTTTAAATATAAATTACCCATGTATTCGTAAACTCCTAAACAGCTTACCCGATTTTAATTAATTTATTATATTCTTATCGGATAAGGATGACTCTTTGGTATAATGGGAGCTAGTAAACGGCGCTGTATTTTACAATATTGTTTTTTATTGTTAATATAACCTGACTAAAACGATTTGTGTATATAATTTGGTATAAATCAAGGGAAGAATACTCAGGATAAGCTAAGAAAGCTATAGGTCACCATGAATGTTTTTTAAATGACAACAACTCAGTGAGACAATAATTGTCTATTATTTATAATACTTTATGATGAGCAAGACGTTACTTTCTCTTTTTCGTTTTCTTCCTCTTTTTTGTTTTCGGTCTCGGTTCCACTTCACGGGGAGGTGTTGGTGGCAGTTTTTTATCAGGCCACAATCTTCGCACATATTCAACTACGCCTGTTAATTAAAATGAACATTTTTGTTTTATTCAACTTATTTTATTTAAACTTATTTCTAAGCATTCATAGTAACCTGCGACAAAATAGGACATCCAATAAAATCTAAATAAAATTTATTACAATTTTTTTTTAACCCAAATACATATTTTTTAGAAAATTGAATGAAATTTTTTGGGACTATATCAGTGAAAATTTATTAACAAAGGGCAATTAAAGAAGAAAGAAAATGAAATTCATTCTGTAAAACAAAAACAGTAGATACTGTTACCAGTTAAATCTATTGTTTTTCCTCCTTTATCAGTTTTGGGACCGGGAAAAGCATTAGCAAGCTCTTCTATGACACCTTCATCCACAATAGGACAAGCTCCTCTCAATTCTCGATACATATAACGAGGCTGTATCAGAGGTACCTCTGAAGTTTTATGCTTTTCCAAAAAGTATAACCTGTAAATAATACAAACATTATACAGAAGTTATTTTTGTATCTTGTGGATAGGTAAATCGATTGTAAACAAATTGGTTAGCAGTGGTATTATTGAAAATGAAGCCACGTGTTTAAAAAAAATAGTAATAAATGAGAAAGGTCGAAACTAACCGAAAATTGCCCAGCAGTAAAATTTAAATCCGGTTTAACAATTAACACTAAGTGATTCTCAACCTTGTCTATAGATTTTAATATGTTTTTAAGTCGGTATCACTTTCATCGTTTATCAAAGTCGTCAAAAATAATAAATAACTTACGCAGCATCGAGGCAACTCGTCTTTGTAGCTCTGGCTGTAAGAAAATCAATCCTTTTCATAACAATATCTCTCATATCTACCAACGGTAGCGTGTAGTTACATATCACCGGACCATGCGTTACTATCAAATTCTCTCTATATTCTAGTTTCATGATCTCCTTCAACTCCTGTAAGTTTTTCAATGCCATTTATAAATCACAATACTGAATAGTTGTTATCTTTTATTCTTTCTATAGGTATTTCGTTATTAAAGACTCAAAAGCAGCCGTCTGCTAGTATGCTATGGAACTTTATTATTACAAATATTAAGTTAAAACATAATTTAATTTAGCTGTTTTTTTTATTATTATTATTGTTTTTTTTGTAAGGTATATTGGGTATGCTCCGATAAGGCTGGCATACGCTAATGTGTAAAAGCCTTGTTCAAATAAATCATTTAAAAAATTCCGCTTGTATCATAATTCGCAAGACTAAAACCAAAGAAAAAATTAGTTACTCTCATCAATCGAATTTCTGATTTTTAAACTGGGCACTTTACTATTGTCCGTCAAAAAGTGGACAAAAGTATTAAAAAGGGTTATTTTCTTACCTCAATAAATTCCTTACTAACAGGAATGTCATCCATTAGAAGATTCTTTAGGTTGACCTCTGGCAATCTCAGCTTATTTAGTATTTGCAGTGCGCTCACCGCGGTGATACGATTGTGTGATAAATCCAATGTTTCCAAGTTTTTTGCAACTGGAAGTCTTAATGCTATAGACGTAGCAGCTTCGGTTGACAATCTACATTATTTAAACACAAATTTAAATTGCAGTTTAATAATCACTGTATCAATATTAATGCAAATTTAAATCATAGATGAACCATGAGGTAACTCTTTGCATTCTTTTATTTTGAACGTTCTAAAAGTTCATCTCAAGATAGCTGTGACGGATTTGCAAATATGTATCTCCATCTAGGATAGGATTTAGCATATACTATAAGCTTTGTTTATTATGTGTAGAGACTTTGTAGACTGCTAGGTACTTACCATACTTAGATAAACATTATAAACCGTAAGTAACGTCTGCATTTTCCATGGTTCACTTTTTGATGCATTTCTAATGAATTATTTAAATAATTGTCATAGTAAAAGGAGAAATAACCCTACTTCTAAGGCAGCGTTACTTTTAACGTTTCCTTAATAAGGATTCTACAATCCAAAACATTACAGAACAGAACACCCATACAATTATTGTGAATAGAATACATGATTGTTAATTACTAATCAATAGCAATAAACTAATACAATAAAAAATTTTATACTTTCAGCAATTAAACCACAAACTCATCTGATGTAAGGTAACGATATAGTTCATGATGGTAGAGAAAGAGAAAGATGGTAGAAACATTCTAAGCCTAGAGAAATGGGTTCACAAGTGATGCTTCCGGAACATTCCGGACCATCAGTGTTTAATGACAGACTTTCAAACTTGAGAATGGTTGCTAGTCAGACGATCACTTTAATAACCACTTTGTAGCTTTATTACTAAGTTTTCCTTCACTAAAATCTTCGGCTCATTATAGAATAGAATAGGTGGGCTCAAACGGTGGAACGTTTATGACGCTATGTCTACCCATATTGTCACTGAGCCATTATGACTTCGAATTTTCTTAATTCGAAATATACGGGGAAAATATTTTGAAATAGTAAAAATACCTATTGTTACTCAGATCCAGGACACGTAAATTAGGAGTGCTTAACAACTTCCTTAAGGCTATACCCGTAGTCAAGCTATTCCACGATACGTTCAACTCAGTAAGAACATTGCTTTCACCCAGTTGTCTTAAAAGCGTATTTGCACCTTAAAATCAAACTTGAGTAATTAATACATGAACGAAAAAGAGTAAAATTTGAAAAGGTGCTTTAACTTGTTATACAAAATAGATGACTAAATAGTTCATTCATGCAGAAAAGTAATTCCTATGTTCTAGTTTGCCTTTAATCTTCTTGTAACAACGCTTTACGTTATAGTATTTACTATGCGTTAGACTACAGCTGCTTGTAATGTATATCCCATTAATTAATTACTATACCATACTGATAGTAGATTCCCTAGACAATATATAAAAATATAAATATAGCTGTAGATATCCTGATAAATCTTGAATTATATCCGTGTATGTCAACAACTGCGTCCAAATAAATTATATCTCTCAAGGGAGCTCACCTCGACGTTTGATATTCAATTTCACCGGGCAAACGTCATATTATAGGTACATAAAAAAAGGCAGAGACCGCACATGTTGAAAATAAAACGGTAGTGAGGTGAACCCGTGTACTGTTTAATATTTATGAGAGACTGTCGCAAGCCTCCGCGAGCCGAATGAAATAGCCAACTAAAAGTTTCAACCCGTGAACGGTTCTAAAACGACCGTATGCGCCGCACCGTCTGCTTCAACAATTTTATTGCCAACTTTCATCGCATTACCTATAACACAGTAACGTCCTTTATAAGCCGAAAACGTTTTTTAATAAGTTTCTCAGGGCGGTTGAATGGAATGAAAATATATGCCGGATTCAGTAGTGATAAATTCACAGAATTAATTTCATGAGTACTGTATGCTAATATGATTTTATATGTATTTAATTCCTTCTAATTTCTGCCTTTGTAAATTTATTTAAAAAAAAAAAACACAAAATTTGCCATGATCAAACAAATCCGACTAGCAAAAAAATTTGTTTTTTGTATACCTTGCACGACTCTAAACCTTATTACTTAACTTGGTTTAATTCAGATTTTCAAACTTGAGGGTGGTAGCTGTACCCAGGCGGGCATGATTAGATAATCCCTTACCACACCATGCTATGGTTTCCTCACGATGTTTTTCTTCACCGAAACCCGAGGTTGATTTTAGAGTTGGATAGGTGGGATCGAAACCACGGCCACGGACGCAGAACCCGACAGCAATGCCAACTGCGTCATTATCGCTTCAAAATCGCTTTTGAACACAAAGTAATTTTATTTAGAACGATGCTATTTAAAAATCAATACAAAAGCGTGCGCCGAGAGGTAACTCTGTACCGTGATTAAATGTTGTTAAGATAAAGAAAATTCGTACCCAGGTTAATCATTTGGACGTTGTCATCTAGAATATTCAATATAAAAAGGAAAAGAGTTTTTTTTTTATAATATGTTTTGTATTGGCCGTACATAAACATACACACATTTATCTAATAGAAGAAAGAAGAAAGAAAGAAAGAAAGAAACCTATTTATAAACAAGCAAAGTTAAAACAGTTCAGTGCCCTTTTCTCCTTCATTTATCAACTGATTTTTTTCTTCCTATTTTAGTAGCTATTGATGAAATTTAGAGGAAAGGTAAATTTAGGAACAATTTTTTGACGTGAAATTAATGGACACCTTTGTCATTTAAACACGACTTTTATGCCGTGATGACGTATGACGTTTGATGTTTTCACATCTGCCGGGCGTCCCGTGGCGACTATTTCCTTTCCACAAAAAACTTTATCCTGAAAAAAATCTCGTTTACCTTTTGGAGCAAACATCTTATTCCATGATATGTCCAAATTAGTTATGGTATTATTAATTTCCAAAGCAGCTGCTAAAGACAAAGCGGATTCGTACCCGAGGTCATTATAGCTGAGGTTCATCCTACACGTAAAAATAAATAACAATTTTTTCTGTTAAAAGTAAATTTTACAATGTCCTATGTCTTATTGTGTCTCTTTTACATACATACATACATATGCTCACGCCTGTTTTCCCCGAAGGGTTAGGCAGAGGTGAAGTAGCGAACTACACCACCCACATTTCGCCGAGCTTAGTTCCGTCCCAGATGTGATAGGGGGCGAGCCTGTCGCCATATCGGGCACAAATTCCAAACTCCGGGATGATACTGAGTAGAAAAAACCCAATATCACTTGACCCGACCCGGGGATCGAACCCGAGACCTCAGAACGGCAGTCGTATATAATACAACTGCGCTACCGAGGCAGTGTCTCTTTTAATGCTTCTTTTACTCGAAAACCAGTGCACTAATTTACATAATTCTTTTTTTTTTTAATGAGAGGTGTATTATTTTAGTTAAGTTATGAAGATAATATGAAATTAAGTTCATAAAAAATATCTACCAACACATTCACTTGCATAATCTTAGGTAACTAAAAACTTTTCAAATTAAAATCAAAACCGACTTGAAAAGAATAAACTATAAAAATGCACTAAAAAGTCATAAATAATTACTTTACTAATCTGCTTCTTTGATTTTAAAACCGGTGCCAGCTTACGGATAACAAAGTGATGTAAATGTACTTGGCTAATTGTATACGAATTTGATTAAACCGTTCTTTAAAATTGTTGTAATAAGGTAAATGATATAATCTTATTAATGTTCAAATGATACAAGTAACGCCATCTAGTATTGATTTGGGAAGTTTCCCGTGATGTGGTTTCGTTGTGTGTCGTTTGTCTTTTGCAATGAGGTAAGAAAAATGTGCCCGTAAAATAAAACTATAATGTTAATATTTCTATCTTTTATTTAAAATAAAACAACCACTTCAACAAAAATAACCCTAGTCCGTTACTTAGATTATATGTAATTGTGATAAAGTTATTTCCATTTGTAAATGAGTGCATTGCTTAACTCTAGCTGGCACCGACTCTAAAATTAACGAAGCAGATTAATAAAGTAATTATTTGTTGACTTTTTAGTACATTTTTATAGTTTATTCTTTAGAAGTCGGTTTTGTTTTTAATTTAAAAAGTGTTCTTCTATTATACTTTTTAGCTTAAGTATGTACTTTTAGGTATAACAGTGAAGCCTACTTCATAGCTTTGGAAACGAATATATAAAACACGTGTAAGTGTATATAATATTCGAGGGTATTTCTCAATTTCCCTGAGTTCCACTGATCAGATCCTGATTTGGTGAAAATGGGATCATAACGGGAGTGTACTCTTTCGATTAAACAAAATTTTGCAAATCGGTCCACAAGTGACGAAAATATCGCATGACATACATTAAAAAAAACTTAGACGAATTGGGACGGGAAATTTAACTTCCTCCTTTTTGAAAACTGTTAAAAATATTGTATTGAATGTAGTAAAAATGGATTTAATATCTATATTTGGACGAAATCGCGGGCACGACTTATACCAAATGTACTGGTAAATCAACTACAAAATATGTGGTGATTATATATCAATAAATTAATTCAAAAAATTGTCTAGATATAGTATAGTGGGAAAGATTACCAGAGATTTATAAATGCAAATTAATCAACAAGAGTCATCGAGTAATAATAAACAGAATAGATTTTTTCTAGATCATGTGTAATAAGGTATTTCTAAGTATAAACATTACTCATATTAAATAGCTTTAAACGGTTACTAACGTTTGGATACACATACAGATAGAACAACTTAAAGCTATCAAAGAACAATTGTGTTAACTTCTTACTTTTTGATAACAGCTCCTTTTTCAATTTGTGTAACAAGATACTGGAATCCAACATCCGTTATTTCATTTCTAGATAAATCTAATATATCCATTGTGCGTGTTGACAATTTTGCAACGAGTCTGCGTGTCCCTTCTATTTTAATTCTGTAAGAGAGACAAAGATATTTTTTAACTATAAATATCATAGGAATTCTATATTTAGTTACACGACTTAGTTGATAAAAATCTTATTAGTTACGTGAGCAAACCCCAGAAATGTTTCAACAACACATTTTACTACATTTTATTATATGATATAAACATGAGGAAATGAAAAAAAAATGGGCTCTTAAAGGAAAACTGTATTTTAAATATTCAAAGGTTATTTTTACAAACACATCCCTATTGAATAACATCTGTATAATTTGTATGTTTGTATGTATTTGAGTCACCGTGAATTATAAGCCACCGGACAATTATAAAACATAATTTAAATTATATTAATCACTACAACATAATTATTTGGTATAAAACAGTACAGTAATACCCCGCTTAACGCGAGGGATACGTTCCGAAAAAAAATCGCGTTAACTGAAATTCGCGTATATCGAGGTTTATGATTAAACATAGTCAAAATTTAATACAAAAAAAATACAAATCATTTTAATCAATAACTTTAATTCTAAGAACACTTTATGCAATACGTACTCTTATTTTTTACGGAAAAATACATTATGTCTTTACATTATGTTTATACGCACTCTTTCGCGTAATGCGAGGCATTTGAGCGCGAAATTTGACATTCGCGTTATAGTGAAACCGCGCGTAACGGGGTCGCGCTAAGCGGGGTATTACTGTAATTAACAACTTATCGATATTGTTGTTTTAATTAATCTATGACACACTCAAAGTTTGCACAATTGGTATCGTCTACTAGTGTAGTCACACTGAAAATGTGTTTATTTTTTTTTAACGCGATAATTCAACTCTGATCATATGTTGTTTAGGAAATGTTATAATTACGTATATCTTTGTATTTATTTCGATTTTACTTAATTCACCTCGTCTCAACTTCAGTTTGTATTAATCCGGTTGAAAATGAATCGACTTTTCTCTGTTCATTTTAACCACTATTTTCAAATAACGGAAAGACATTTTTTTAAATAACAAGAGTCACTAGAGTCGTGATAGTCAAGTAAACAGCTAAAGATTGAATTCACGCATCCATTTTTAGAAAAAAAAGTATTTATAATTATCTTTACATAAAGAGTAATTATATTTACTTACTTGCATCCAGACAAAATTAGTTCTTGTAAAGCAAAACTGTCTGCGAGCAGTTGGCCGAGATGGTAACAAGCATCTTCGTTCAAAAAGTTGCATGTGAGATCGAGTCGACGAACGTATTTATTATTTATCAGTGATAAACACATTGCTCTTATTCCAACTGGATTGACACAATAGTACTGAAATTTTAAAATCCTTACTCTTTCTAAACTCGATAAAGTTACTATTGTTTATCTTTTTTTTTTGCTATTGGCAATCTTTGATTTACATACACAATCGTACCAGTCTCACATTAATAAATAATTTTAAATCATGTCATTTAAGTCATTCAATACTAAGACCCAGCTAAAAACTCTTCAAAATAGTTGGACGAAGTCAAAAGCTGCTTTCAAATCCTGAGTGCAATCAATGCACTACGAAATACTGGTTGAGAATAAAATAGAACTTTTTAATAAAATAAAAAATCTTAAAAACCAATGTAAATATTTAAATACATAACTTGGTTTTCTCAACATATGAACTCACAAATACATAGGTCCAAGATAAACATGTTGGACAAGCCCACGCTTTTTCTAGTAATATTCCTAGTGATGGACCAGTCAAAAGATTTGTCACTGTCGCCAAATAAACGATCTAAAAAAAAAAACCTCAATAAAACTGATTTCACTTACTTTCAAATCGATTTCCTCTTCTAAAAGGCCTTTATGGAAACTTCTAACGGGAATTATATTCATTTCTTTACATAAATCCATGTACAAGTCTTGTCCATCGTAACTGTACATTTTTATAGGTTCTATAAACAAAGTCAGATTTACAAATTTCACAAATTTCAATGTAAACGTTAATTCAAAATAAGGAATACCATACGAATTAATTATCTACAGTATATTTGATAGTGTAAGTTTTATTGACAAAAGTAAGTTAAATTGTCTACTATTTATACCATTGTCAAGTCCCAAAAACCAAATCTCTTTCAACTGACCCACAAACGTAAACTATTTATAGAACATGACATATGGACACAAACTAATTTTTCAAAATTATAGACTACCAAATACCTAATTTGATTGGGAAATGCGATAGTTTTTTATTTTCGAATTGATTAAATGCCGTTTACCGGAAAGGCCTTGATAGCTTCACCAAAATTTTAGCTAAACCTACAATAGTTAAAATGGAACTACGGATCTAAAGGTCCCTTACAGAACCCATGTACTTGCGTGTAGCGTGCAGACTGGTGAGTTCTATATACTACATTATAATGCTTGTTATGTTAGTGCATATAAGTGTCACCGCCGGAGATGACCCCACGTTTTAGAGTTTTTTTTTTTTTCTATCTCACCTGGTTTTAACAAAGCCTCCATTATTCCTGGATCTTTAATACTAGGATACGCATAGTACGGATGCCTTATTACTTCACTATCAGACAATATTATGTACTTTACGCACACTTCTCCACTACCAGGGTCATATAAACCTGCTTTATATAAAGCCATCTTTGGACTATCAATCGGTGTGTCCAATAGAAAGAGTGATGACCATTCCTCCATAGGAGGCTCTTCGGATGATTCCGATCTAACATTTTCGTAGATTATTTGGACAGGTTCCGCTTCAACTATAAGAGAATGCGACGACATACTTATAAAGCATTTATTTTAAAAACTTAACTACACAAAACCTACAGGCAAACGTTTGTGAAACGCAACGAACATGTCAGTTTTCAATTTCCTTTATTTTTTTTTTTAAACTACATTTCTAAGGATGATTGTATCAAAAGAAGTTTCTTATGTATTTTGTTATTAATAATTATGTTATCATAAAGGTACGTATTTATTAAATGCATTATAATTACATTTTAATTCTATTGGATCGCCTGCTGTTATGAAATTTTACCATAGTTTAAATTATTTTGAAGAAAAAAAAATTATAATAAGTAAATATTGCATATGTAATCCTCATTCAGAATCCCGTCCTTCAGAACGTTAAAATAAGGAAAGCATAGACCCTCCCCCTCCCGCCTCTCATTGATACGTACATAATAGTTCAACGGAACCAAAACAAAAAAAAAAAAAAAGTATAAAAAATGATTAATATGACAAGTGAAAGTCTGAAACTGTTTATCTATCCATCCATCCATTGAACCGAAAGAGGTCCACTGCTAGACATAGGTCTCATCCAAAGATCTCAACGAGAACCGGTCTTGCGCTATCCGCATCCAGCAGATTCCCGCGACCTTCACCAGGTCGTCGGTGCACCTTGTGGGGATCGCACACCCACGCTGCGTCTTCCGGTACGCGGCAGCCATTCGAGAACCCTTTAGGGCCAACGGGCATTGATTCTGCGTCCAATATTCCCCACCTTTTTTTTTTTTTTTTTTTTCGGGGGAAATGCATTTACGCACTACCCTTATCCATTGTATTTGCGGGATCAGAGTCCCCCAAATACAATAGATAAGGGGGCACGGAGTGACGAGCTCCGTGCCAGTGTAGGACTCACCCGGGCGAGAGTCGCCCGGAAATACCCACTAAACCCCCCGGGGCCGTCCGCTGCATTTGGGATGGGGGCGATACGGGGTTGCCAGGCATGTCGCCGCGTCGCCCAAATATTCCCCGCCTACTGTTTTACCTATAATTTTTATTCATTTTATATTATTAAAAAGTACAAAATTTGTCTGTTAATTTATTCTTAAAGTAAAACCATGAAGGTTATTGCCGAAATTACCTACTGGATAAAAACAAACAAAACATGACTTGAAACAGCGGGACGCGGCACGACACGCTACGGTTTTGTACAGTCGAATGTAAAAGGCGACACGCGGCGTGCAATATCGAGACTGACAAACATTTGTACAAGCGACGCGGTATGCCAAAGCGGTAGCACAAAGTTACACACGTTCCCTTTATTTAAATAAACCGACAACGGTTACTCCGGTTTAGGGAAATACACTTAATCAAAGAGATTAATTCTCATGAATGCAGTCGAGAGACATTTTAGAGTGATTATTACACTTTATAAAGACAAACAAACTCAAACAACACACAGAACGTATAATATCACGATGCCGCTGCATCGTTATCCTCATAAAAGGCAATATGTGTGTCTGTCTACTAATCCATACCCATGATTATATTTATACACTTACTCCCGTGGGGGTGGGCAGAGACTACGTTCTTCCACTTGCTACGATCTTGACACACTTCTCTCGCTTCTTCTAATGTTATGAGCGCTTTCATGCTGGTCGGTTATGGGTACTTTCACCTGAGTTTTATTTAAGATGTGCCAAGTCACCCTCACGTAGGTTTGTTTCGTCAATCTTCTATCATCCATCTTCTCCACATGCCCGAACCAACTAAGCATTCCTTTCTCTATCTCGGCCACTACATACACCTCTTCAACAGTATTTTCTTATCATAATATTCCTGACTTTGTCAATCATCTTCACTCCAGCTATACATGTAGGACTTCTCACCTCCACAGCGTTAATCTTACTCTCGTGCTTCTTCTGACAAACCAAGCACTTATTACCTACCATACCTAAGTGTAAGGATCAGCACTCCTTAATAAACAGCGTTCCACGTCTTTTCAGTTAGTTTTTTTAAAGCTTTTTATATATACTGCTAGATATCTAGTATAAACTATAGAAAATATATACAATAGAACAGCAGAAGAATACTCTGAGTCTAGAATAAAGCACTACATATGAGAACGAATTCTTTATTTTATTAATTCATTCCTTTAAACTATACACAGCATACATACATAAGCTCACGCCGGTTATCCCCGAAGGGTTAGGCAAAGGTGAAATAGCGAACTACACCACCCACATTTCGCAGAGCTTAATTCCGTCCCAGGTGAGACAGGGGACGAGCCTGTCGCCATATCCGGCACAAATCCCAGACTCCGAGATGATAATGAGTACCAAAACACAATATCACTTGACTTTTAATACGGTATATTTATTTTAGCACTTATTACTCTCAACTTACACTGTGAAGTGTCCAACTTTACAAATGATGCGTTCAAATAGATCCTATATAAAAGCCAGTAGTTCAAACAGAGAGGTCGCCGTGCCGTGCAGCAAATGCTAAAAGGCGCTGTGTCGTGCAATATCGAGCTGGACAAACATTTGTGCAAGCAGCGATCGCGAAAACACCAGAAAACTATAATTGGATATAGTTATATAAATTAGAACGAACACGCAATAAATTTTATTTTTAAAGAAAATTGAATTTTTGTAACAAACATATGCAAAAAACACTAGATAACACTTCCTCCGGTTTGGAAAACGATCCAGTCATCGAGAAGAACTGACAAGGAACTCGATCAGGAATTTTTTATTGTTTTTAATAGAACTATACAACTCATAGTTAGTTTGTAACATAGAACAGTTAATTTATCTTTATTCCTTGTATTAAAACTATACTGATCGTTTACAAGGTCAAGTTTATCTAATTTTTTGCAGACATACAGTAAGTAACAAAAGAATATAATGGTAGATCAAAGTTAAGATACTATACGCCGGAATCTTGTTTTAAGTGATTCGTGAGGTCGCGTATTATAAATCAATCGAACTGTTCATTTTTGTAAAGTAAATAAAGTATCTACTTAGGCTGCCGTCCTCTACAATAAAATACCATAAGACATCAAGCAATGAAAGTAAGTGAACTAAATATAATTTATTTAATAATAATGATAAATATGTTTAAGTTAGAGGTTTTTAACAGTTGAAGTAAATAGAATTGCCATAATACAAGCACATAATTCACAACTTACCACAGGATTTTAACAAAAGAAGTATTATTTTTCCTCTCCCCGTTGAAACGACGCAAGATCTTCGCGGCTCTAAACACCTCATACGTTCGCGAATGTGCAAATAAATCACATCGTTGAAACAACAGAGTTTTCCAGACAGACACAGAGAAATGTGCGTTCAGTGGGTCAAGTTCATAATTTAGGCTCTCTTTTAATATGAGAGATAAATGAAAGACATCCATATTATTTCCATTTATGGGAAATTTTACTTTAATAATTCACACTTTAGTTACCTTAATATTCGTACGCACTTAAGTACGCCTCAAGCGCACACTGGTGTTTTATATATTTCTCTACGCAGCGGAAACTTGGAACCTGAAAACTCATACAAGGACATGAATAGAAAGATTCGGAATATGTTGTTGACCCAAAATTGTTGAGGTTTTCCTAGACTGCGCATCGCACAAATGCTTCTATCCTATAAGGGCTGAATATACTCGTTTCTCCACTATCTGCCGAGACGAATTCTTGGCTTCTTTGGTCACTTAGGCCAGCGGAAGCCCGATAGCTTAGAAAAGCTGATCCTCATAATCCGGTTGGAGGTCAATAGAAACAGAGGCAGGATACCCACACGGTGTATGAACGCAGATGTTGCAGGCGTTAAACTATAGAGCTGTATACGGAAGACAGAAAATCGGCCAGCGAGGATTAATTATGGTGGTCACGACCCTCAGTTTTGAGAGTCCGATGAAGACAGAATATTTGTATACACTTATGCAATTCAGAATATTGCGTATTTCATGGCACGCAAAGCTGAATCATACAGAGAAAAAGAGGAATATTTATGTATTACCCTTTAAAACATTATTTGAATTATGCAATAATAATTATTATTTCATTATATCGTTGTAGATATCAATTCAATTATGAACTATCGTATACGTGATTATTATTCATGCAGTCTATCGCCCGTTCCAATATGCGATCCAAATCTTTTTTTACTATCGATCTACTGAAAACCAAAGTTTCAATCCATTGATTCTCTAAAATGTCAATAATCAGTCAATAACCCACAATTTGGTTTGATCTCAATTTAAATTAAGTAATGCATGTAATAAACAGTAAGTAAAATAACAGAGGGCAAAAGAACGTGCCATAAATTATTTAAATAAAGAGCACATAATTAATTAATGATGCAAAAGAACTCGCTAATAAATAATATGAAAAGAGCACACATAATTGAAAAACTTAATGTAATAACAGGGTCCCTGGTCAAGCCAGGAGAGATGCGGGACACTAAAATAAAAAATCTAAAATTTAAGATTCGATGATGATACTAGCCGTATATAAACGAAATACCACTTATACAGTTGTCTTGCTGGCTAACTTATCACGAGATCTTCACGATTGACTTCGTGCAACTTTATAATTCCGCCATTAGTCAATACAATAATTGTTTCACAGTTTAATTACTCGTTATTCCTATTATATTAAATTAGAAAATCAAGATTATAATTTTAACATATTTCGTAGGTACATAATTATTTTATTTTTATACCTACCAAAAGATAACTTCAAAAAGTAAAAAAATCATTGTCAAACCGGATAGCGTCGCTTAGACTAAAAATATTTACTCTACTGGCCAATCGATTTGACTGTGCCCTCGCAATGTTGACGTTGGGGAAGGAATCATAAAAACACCATTACACGGCAGTTAACTGTGCCAGATGAGATCCAACACCGAAGGGAGTCTGATGACGGTACATCTCGATGGGTGACGAGTTTATCGAGTGAAAAACAGCTTATTTTTCACCCACCTACCGTTTTTCCTATATTGAATCGGGTAAACAAGGTTCAAATATGTTTCAATCGCTTTATATTTTCTTTTATTTTTTATAATTAATATAAGCATATAGATACAGGTGATTTATCTTAAGTAAATATTTATTTCTTTCACATTTTTTTAACTTACAATTTTGGACTTAGATTTTTTGACTAGAATAAGAAAGTACAGTTCTTGTATACGACATTGAGTTCTTTTTCATCCGTGAAACCCATTCAGCTTACATTATATACCTACTAATAGTTGTTAAATGTTTATTTAACCCCTTGAGCACTAACCTGGCGTTTACGCCCGCTTTCCATTGTTATAATTGTTATAATAAATAATACCAAGTATTTATTACTTTATTAATCGAGTACGACATTATTATTTAGACATTAACTTATAATTTATTCACAAGATCATGCCGGATATTTAATTGACGTAATGATCACAAATCGTGTTATAAAATAAACAGTTTTTTTTTTGAGGAAGATTCCCTCATTAATCACTTTACAGATAAATAGAGTGCAAACTCAAAAATCACATTAATTTAAAAGATAAAGGTCTAGTAAAAATGTTTTCTATTAATTCAAATTTAGTTTTAATAAAAAAAAATGGAAATATTTTTAATATTGGCTAATTTTTTTTATTTACTTATTCATAGTCAGTGCTACCTACAAAAATATCAAAGTGATCCCAGGGCATGAAATGGTTGGGAACTAATAGTATATACTAATTATAAAAGAGTACACGTGTCAAAAGTGAAACGCCTTTTGCAATCTTTAGTTTAAATAACAAACCAATTATTAGTAAGGGACCGAAAAAGAGATTAAAATAACGTATGCACACTTTCTAAAATATGGTCTGGCGCACGTTTTCTCAAGAATGAATATATCACAAAAAGGAGATAATAATATTCTACATTAAAAAACGTGCTTGTTATTTTTGTCTCTTTCTTTCTCACTTCTATCTAATACTCTACGCTCATATTATTATTATCGTGTGACGCGAATTTGAAATGTTGCATTCAATGCTCGTAAAAAATAAAAAAGTGAATACATATTTATAAAGAGAGAGTAGTAGTAAACAAACAATAGGGTTTAATTTATAATAAATCTTCAACGATAAGTTATAATTACACGTTAAACCGACCCTCGATATATCGTCATTACGCGAACTAGAAAGCAACCCAAGGTCGAACAGAGGAAACTCCTGGCGAGTCTGTAACGACCGCACACATATCACGCCCTCGACTTTACACGTGGACTCGTAAATTTCTGAGCGTATGTTGGGACCGAACATCTACTAAGTGGAAATTTATAGCCTATTTTTTCTTACACTTCTTTTATTCAGTAATACATATATACCTATAAATTAATATTCATATGTATTTCTTGCTCTATGATAAGCCAATCACATAAATGGAGATATTAGACTGAGTCATTATTGCTTACTATAGAATTATTTTTATAATTAGCAACATTACTTTGATTAGACATCCTACGTGTTATCAACAGAACAGTTTGTATTGTAGTTCTTACTTGTTAAATTCTAGTATTTTACGTCAAATAAAATAACATTATTAGCATACTGCTCTATAATATATGGGTACTGTATTTAAGTGAAGCGTATTGAAAATTATAAAAACGAAACGTGACCTCTGAGGTGTCACAAAAACGTCCCTGGAAATCATATTGTTGCAATAATTTTGAAAGATTAGGATAATAAAACAAAGTTGGTCCTAAAGAACTTGTATTCATGGTCAAATAAATTATAAACATTTTTTTTAATTTTTATAAACAGATAAATTAGGTACTGAGTTTTTGGCGGGATCTCAGTCTGACATGTAGCAATTGTTTTCTTTAATTCATTAAACTTGTGTACTTGACGCTATATCATGTAATCTTGGTGGCGTTTTGTATGAAATAGTTTAGTTATTGTGTTCAAGTTAAGTTATTATAGAAGACAACGTGTAGCATACATTCTGAGGTGCCGACAAAGCTCCATGGAAAGTTCGAGCAGGATGGGCCACCGTTTTGTTGGAGCTTGGTAACGCTGATACAAAATTGAAAATCTTACCCACATGACATTGGCACAAATTGTGTGTACACACAGATTGCCATTAACTAAGAAGAAGAAGAAATTAGGTACTTATCAGAATTTGTAAATAGTAACATATCTCTTCTTATATCATTTCAAAATGTAAATAACATGATAATTTACATAAAACACCGTATCAGATACTTCGTAAAAAAATAACCTAAAAAAACTTTAAAATTCTATTACCAAATTCGAATAATAATACCAACATTAAAATTGCTTTTATATACGACCGCGTCCCTATTCTTTAGATTTAGAAGCCATTAAATTTTCAGGATAACATAAATAAAAAATCCGAAGCCATAAGTAATAATCACGCATAGCCGAAGTCCCTCGATACATCATTATTAAAAGAAAAAGGAGAACTGTTTAATGGAAGACTTTCTAAATGCCTTACCGGTAAATAAATGGACGGGTGCGATGCAAGTGATGTACTCCATAGAAATTTATAGCTTTATTTCAATTGTTATGTATTTTAGATGTTTATTTCATACTTTTCTTATTCTTTTGTTCTGAGCTTTTTACGCATTTTTCAAGCGATCTTATCTTGGCGAGTTTCGGTTCGTAATATATCTTCCACGCTAGTTAAATAAAAAATAATAATTACTAAAAATGTCCACTTTTACAGTATACGGTAGGCGTAGCTTACCTCAAAGAAAGCAAATAGCAAACTGTGGCGAAGCCCAAATGAATAGTAAAGATTTTCCACAAAAGAAACAAAAACGCTCGCATTGATTTAAATAAATATTTATTGTTTATGAATAAGAAAGAAAGATTGAAACATTAGTATATTAATATACATTAATAATAATAATGGTTTCCAACTAGTCCTACTAAGAACCAATTAGCTGCACAATTCAATTCAAATATTATATATTTTTCTAGCCTTTATCCGGTAAATTTCTTTCATCATTCATAGCTAAAGACCGAAATTTCTAGATTTTCTTCCTCTGTAGACAGTGCTGACAAGCTTGACAGAAACTAAACTTTAGAAATTAGCATGCAGCCTAAAAATGTAAATGAGATAGGTAATTATTTATGCTTACACACTTCAGAGGCCCATAGTCCGGAGGCCCCATATCATTGATACGATCAATATGCCAGTAGTTGAATGAAAGATCGTCGATCCTACTTCTGAGAAGTTATTTCTCAACAAAACCATAGAGTTTATTATAATACTTTAATATTATCTACTTAATGGGTCGAGTATCCATAAAAATAAGACAATAGGAAAACAATGGAAAGCTGGCGTAAACGCCAGGTAAGTGTTCAAGGGGTTAAACAAACAAAATAATAACCTTATTTTTTTTAAATATAATATTTCACAATTGTACTCACATTATTTATTCACAAAACAATTCATACAAATACTTCGTAATTTATTTTCAAACCGAAAGTCCGTTGTTTGTCGTCGGCCGCATCGGGTATTTATTTTGAAAATTGTGTACTTGGAATATGCATAAATGTACATCCCATATCAACATGTAGTACAGAAACGTAGCATTTATGTAGGTACCTTTATATGTAGTCGTTCAACAAATTGCTAAAGTCAATTCGTTGAAATTATTAAATTGTTTGGTTTTTACCCAGCGGCGCTCCGGTCGGTCGTGAAAATTAAATTTTATTGTAAATTTGTCGTACTATTTGCGGTTTTATTTTACACTAACGGGTGCCCGTGACTACGTATGCAAGATACGCATTTAGATTAAATGTGGAATGTCGTTGTTCTGTTTTTTTCCATATCCTATTATTTACCAAACGACACGTACTACCTGTAGGCATCTCAAATTTCATTCGAATCGACCAAGTCCTTTTTTTTTATAATTACCAAAATATGACATTGATAATTTGTTGTTGATAATTTTTTGACGATTTCTAAAAATCAATTATAGTTTGACACATACTTCTCGCGTACAAAGTGTCATCAAAATCGGTCAAGCCGTTATCGAGTTAAATCCGGGTATACCCACAGACAAACATGTGTCTAAAATAGACATCTATACTAATAAATAAACTTGAAGTCTCTGTTAGTAATATCAAAATAGCAATTTTTTTACTAAATACTTACATATGAATGTATATACGAAACCTATACCAAAAATATTTTTTTTAGATAACTGAAATTACTCCGCGTAGCTTAGGCTATTTTTTTAATAATTAGCTTCCGTGTCAAAAAGTTAAAACTCAAGAAATTGAGAATAAAATCCGATCCAATGCGCAGCATTTTACTAGCAATATATGGATTTGTGAGAAATATTTTTGCTTAACGTAAGTAACAAAAAAAGGTTTAGGAAAATAATTAAGGTTCCGTGTATAAAATAATTAAAAACTATAATACGCAGTGAAGAATATATAGCCTGCTTAAATACCTCTTCACGCCTCTTTTGATGGACCCGAAAAATTACTTACATTACGGATTACTTAAATTCGATTAGAGTTGGCTGTGTTAGTCGTGACATCTAAAAAAGTTATTTAACAATGGCTTTAATCACACACATATAAATCCAGACACAACCGATTATACCGACGCTGACTCGCACCTCATATAAACACAACAAGAATATATTAATATTATAAATCTGTAGTGGCATAAAGGAAGACACTGGATCGCGGGACATAAAATATATTTTTTTCCGGGATCATTGCACCCTTTGATTTGTATTGTATTTTATGAATAAGGATTTTTTTTATTTAAAATCGATGATATTACATAACATTAGTTGATGAGTGCAGTACAACCTCAAAACAAAATAGGTAGAAATAGTAGACTTAATTAAGCGAATAATTATTGCAAGCGAGAAAACCTACAACAAAATTAGTTTAAACAGTCCTCCCTTGCTCATTAGTTAAATATCCTATATGGCATACTATAAATGGCGGCCACATTTTATACCATTACCTTTTATAATTATTACGTAAGCATCCAAGTTTAAGAACTTTGTTTACTATTGCTGACAGGGGGAGGGGGGTCAAAAGTACCAAAATTTTGCTTACTTTATAATATTTGAATGGCTCCAATGTTAAAACGCCTTGATTTATACAACATAGAGTACCTAAATTTTATTAAATCGAATTCCTTTGCTATTATTTTTTATTTTATAAAAAATATAACAATGTTTTTACACGGAAAAGGTTTAGTGCTTTAACCACAATATCACCTGATGTTAAATGATGATGTGGTCCAGGGTGATAAACACACTAGGCATAGAGGTACTGGTTCTCAAGTGATGATGCCGGAACACACCTATTGGAATTAGGCGACAAGTTTTTCAAACTTCAGGGTGGTAGCTACCCAGGCAGGCATCATTAGCAAATGCCCTACCACCATGCTATGGTTTCCTCACGATGTTTTCCTTCACCGAAAGCTCAGGCCGATTTTAGAGTCAGATAGGTGGGGATCGAACCCGTATCAATTGACGGGGAATCCGACCGCACTACCCGCTGCTTCATGATCGCTTCAAATTGTTCAATGTAACCCTATTAGAAATAATGATGGTTCAGTGGTAATCTGGCAGAAAACCAGATCGAATCTACCTATCCGATTCCATTATGCGCCTAAGCTTTGTTGCCAATAATATATTGTATGAAAATTAAGACGTGTGTCTTAATATGGAACTCAAAGGTAGATGATACAACAGACCTCTGTTTTTGATGCCATATCTTAACAGTCGAGGTAATATTAAAAATTGACAAAAGCGAGCCCAATTGCGCATTTCTTTTTGTTTCCAGTATGTCACTAGTGTTGCATCATTACAGAAAGGTTTATGCAATAGGTTATTTATTTGGAATTCTATGCAAATTGCATTACGTTAATAAAAATATACATATAAAACATTTATAAATAGTACCTGAGTTACTTATATTCTCAACGAAAAAGAATGCTCATGTACTTCGATTAAGTTACCTACGTCCATATTAACGTATATACGAGAACTAGGAAAATGGAAACTCAAATACTAAACTGAAATTTCCAGGAATATAAATAACTTCGTATAACTTTAATTTTCAATAAACGATCTCCATTAGCTATCTAGTCCCTAATAGGATAATAGGAAACTGCTAAGTGTTAACGTTGCTGATAGACTTGCTTTATGAAACTATTTTATAAATAACTAACGTACCTAAAGCAAAAAGTTTAGCTTTGTTTAACTTCAAAATTATTAAATATGTGTGACTTGGATATACATAGCTGATTTGAGTATATTACAATATATGAAAACATTAACATAAAATGTTAAAATCACATTATTTTTTTCTGTGCCATAATATGTTAAGATGAACGAGGCTGGGCAAATCCATAAGACTCGACCTAAGTTAATGTATGTCGATCGGATTGTAGAAGCTCTAAAGTAAAGCCAGGTTCAAAGTACACATAACTGAGGAGCATGTTTAAAAGCGTGTACGACAGTAGAAGAAGCGAAAACATATTTCAGGAACTTGTAGCAAATGGAAAGTAACCGACATTGTTCGCAGAACCGATGCCCGATGGGGCCAACGTTCTAGAATGGATATCACACACCGGAAGACGTAGCGTAGGTAGGCCCCCCACAAGGTGGACCGACGACCTGATGAATGGATGCGCTGGATGCGGGTTGCGCAAGACCGGTCGTCGTGGAGATCTATGGGGAAGACCTATGTCCAGCAGTGGACATCTATTGGTTGAATGAAAGGATGCAAAACATGATTGTGCCCGCCACAACCATATAACATAATAAATCAATTTTAATTATATGATTGTAACTGCCGTCGTTCATACCACACTAGCACTAAGTTAATATTGCTTTTTAGACTCCAAATAAAAACCCACATAGATTTTTATCGTCGAAAATATGTACAGTTCGGCCAACGAAAGTATTTTAATAGGTAACTATAAAGATTTTTTCGTTTTGAAGAAAAAATTTAAGTAAATATTCACATGAAGAAAAATGTAAATAATGTAAAAAAAAGTATATAGTTTACAATAATAATAATATATAGTCCTATCTATAGTATAATTTAATAAATATTTCTCGTCTGCGCACAGCCCTGTACGAATTTTAGTCCGGCCATGTACCACTCAATCTTTATTCTGCCGTACGTAAGTACATTTCATACACATTATAATCAGTCTCTTAGACTATAAATTAATCTCTCAAAATAAGTAATACATAATGACAATAAACATTTTAAAAACATACCAGTAAAATTTTTTTTATAACATTCATGAATTTTGCAAATCGTGCATAAAACAGACGAGTATGTCAATGAATGTCAATTAGGGATGGCGATTCTTTCCAAAAAAATCGATTTTTGAATCGATTTAAATTTAATCTTATTTGACTTGTTTTTTTATGCTTAACTAGTATTCTTCTAGTGGTTGAAATTAGACCATAATCATCATTTATTGAAAATTTGAAATTTTCGAAATAATTTTATTGATAAAGCTCGTCACTGGAAATTAAATACAAACAGACTGAGGAGAAAAAGATACTAATCTATTTTATCTTTGCATATTTACAGGTATATCCATATCAGACAAAACAAAAGGGAAAGTATAATAATCAATCTTTTATCCTTTTAAAATAATTAGAGTTGAGAGACAAGCATATCAAAGGTAAAGATATACGGTGAAGAGAGTTTATGGTTGACAGTACAGTTTAAATTCTCTTGATGTAGAAGCGTTCCACTAACACTGAAATGTATACCTACCATCAGGCAAGATATTTGTCTGGTATCTTAATTGTATACAACATTTACAAATTTGACATTTTTAATCTCACAAAGAAGCGAGAGAAACTGATCACAAAACGACCTCTTGAGTTTTTTATTGAGTGAAAATCTTTCATAGATTTACTTGTTTGGGTACCTCTTATTTGGAAATTATTTTATGAACCTTGTTGAACCAGAAGAAATTGAACCTCGATTTCTTAGGTTCTAAGATCAATTCATTCAGTGCTAGATATCGATTATACAAACTTGATTTTTTGGTCCAATAAATCGATCTCAGATTCATCCCTATTGTCATTTCGTTATTTGTAGCGTCAAAGTCAAATTGACAAGTGTCATATGTAGCAATCAACTTTCACAAAACAAAATTACAACAAAATTTAATTTTAATCAATTGTATATACATTTTTAAGTGAACCACGAATTACGCGGACCTTTTTTACAATACCCAGAAGACAATAATCATCGGATCTGACCTCATAAATAGGTTAGTATTACGATGTCGCGACCAAACATTTTTTGAAATTTTATTATGATTTTGAATACTTTTCGCGTATTTTTTTATAAAATGACGTCGACTGTTACCTTGTCCTTGGCTCCTGTTGGAGTGCGCGGCATGAAAGTGCTAGACCGGGAGAAGTTCTCGTGCAAGATAAATGTTCCAATTTTGAAGGTCAGTGATGAAAATTTGTCAAAAATCACAAAATTATGCAAGCCATTTTTCCTCAAACCGGAGAACTTTAAGCCCGTGCAAAACCTCGAAAACTTTGACGAGGGATACAAGAAATGCATTTATTTGAACCCTGAAAAGATATGTTCATGGATGGACATTGACAATAGCTTACAGAGTGCATTAATGAAGGAGAACGTCACTGAATCCAACTTTAGTATAAAAGAAATTACACTCTCATATGACAACTGGAAGTATGAAACAATCTTCAAAGCAGTGTTGCCAGAAAATGAAGCAGTAGTAAGTGGTTTTTCTCAAATTGGTCATATCATACATCTCAACCTGCGAGATCATCTACTTGACTACAGGTCATTAATAGGACAAGTACTTCTGGATAAAATAAAAACTTGTCAGACAGTTGTCAACAAAAGTAACAATATTGACAACACATATCGTAACTTCACTATGGAGGTCATTGCTGGAGAAGAAAATTTCTTAGTTACTGTTAAAGAAAACTCGTGCACATTCAAATTTGACTTTTCAAAAGTCTACTGGAATCCAAGATTATGTAAAGAACATGAGAGAATTCTAAGCTACTTAAGTCAGGGTGATATATTGTTTGATGTTTTTGTGGTGTTGGTCCTTTCGCGATACCAGCTGCCAAACGAAAGCACAAAGTTTTAGCTAACGATTTAAACCCTGAATCATTCAAATGGCTAAATTGCAATGCTAAAGAGAATAAAATTAAATCAAACTTTTTCAAATCCTACAACCAAGATGGGAAAGACTTCATTTGTGATGTGTTTAAGGAATACATAATTGAAATCTGTAAAGGGAAAGAAAAAATTTATGAAAATGCAATAATACATGTGACAATGAACTTACCTGCTATGGCTGTGGAATTCTTAAAGTATTTCAAAGGCTTGATACCAAGTGAGCTGATTGGGGAATTAAAAAATGAAATTATCATTTATGTTTATTGCTTTGCCGTTGGTGAAGGACCTGAAAGTGTAGCAAAGAGGATGGTAAATAAGAACATTGGACAAGATATTACAGAACATATTTTGGAAGTGTTTGGTGTCAGAAATGTTGCACCAAACAAGGAGATGATGAGGGTGAAGATTAGATTACCAAAAGACATTTTGGTTCAATCAGAAATTATAGAACCCCCCAAAAAAAATTGTGTGTTGAAAATTAAAAACTGTGTCACAGTATAAATTAAAAATAATTACTTATTATGTAAGAATGTGTTATTCTATAATGTTATTTATTTAATATGTATAGATAATTGTAACTTCATTAATTACAATGTCTAGAAGTTAAGTGTAATAAATTGTTTGATAAGAAATTGCATTTTCTTGTTTCAAATGATGTCATGTTATTAGATAAAACTCGCAACTGTTTTATTTACAATTAAGTTATTATAATAAACAAATAGTGGATTTACTAAAAAAGTATTAAATATTTCTAAATACATTAAATAATTAATAACTTTTATATTAGTTTAGTTTTTGCTCTTTGTTCGTTGTATTTTTTTTTTTATATTTTAGTTTTAGTTTAATTTTGGTTTGTTTTTGTTTTATTTTATATTTTTATAACATATTAGATTAGATTAGACCAGATTAGATCTACAAAAAAACTAAAGTTCATTGTCGCATAAAGAACTTTTGCTCAAATAAATAATTCCGTACTCACCTATAATTAAGGTTACATTAAGATATATTGTAATAATAATTTAACTTTTAATAAGCTAAACACATTGTATACCTTGTTGGTGATTGAAATAAATAAATAAACAAACTGGGTCTGCAGCCTGTTTGGCAATTTGTTTTTTAGCATTTCTTTTTCTTCAACAGCTGGCTTTGTCGGTTAATTATTTAAAGTAGTTTATATAAAATTGTATACTGTTGAATTTCCAAATATACCCCATAATTTAATTATATAATTTTGTTTATTTTAAAGAAACAGTATATACAAAACTAGACAGAGTAAGAGCATGGTGTTGCCATTTAATACATTTATATTTTTTCCTGAGATCTCACAGGGAGTTTTTATATTCACAATTATTTATTTTATATATTTTAAATAAATTATTGAAGGATTAATGTACTAGTGGTATTTTTGTTGGACTTAATTCACTATCATTCTCTTAACTTATTCCTTATATTCCTCATGTAATAAAATATATATTAAAACTATTGTCCAGATAAAGTAACTGTTTTAAAAAACGAAAGATTCATGTACATTCTGTTGGCCTCAAGTTATAAGTCAACTAACAAGCAGACAGATATAGTACCTTTATAAAATTAAAGAATTACTTAATGGTTCATCTTACATTTAAATTTTAAATAGTACTTTAAAGTTATTGAAGTTCAGTCAACAATTTAATTTTGTGCTGTTATTTTTAATAATCAAAACTGAAGGAATTTTCCCAAAATCTTTTTTTTTTAATTATTATTTTCTTCAATCATATAACAAATGAGAATCAGCAATCTAGGATTATTACATCAGATTTTTTAATTATCTATGATCGACAAGACTGAATTAATTCTCAAGAAAAGAGTTTATGATAATCGATAATAAACCTTTATCTATAATCACCGAAGGATTACAATTGATTATAAAAAAATCTAATGTTTCATTAGCATAAGAAAAGATTAGTATAATATTAAATGGATAAGTAATACTTTTTTTAATTAACTACGTTGGTTGCCTATAAAGATTGTTTAGATTCATAAGTTGTAGAGCTGTACGTAACTTAGAAATATCCAGCACTAAGAAGCAAAATAATACGATTAACCTCTCTGTGTTGCCATGCAAAATATCACTATCGAGAACTTATATAAACTTGATCTATATGAGACGTTTAATGAATTTTAATGGTAGGCGTTAGGCAATTACGACACTCGATTGATTCTCACGGTTTGTGACGTCACGACTATTTCGTCATGCCACCTCTAGTCTTTTGACGCGCATCAAATACAAGTAATTGACATGGTCATCCTCATTCTATATTATGATAATAATTACGCTATCAGTACGTCATACTTTAATTAATAAACTAGAAAGCTCTTTGATAAAATACTACAAATATATGTCTAATTACAATGTAGTATAATATGTTCGTTTGAAAATAATCTTATAAAATTGACTGTAGCTGCAGTTCCTCGTACATGGGCCAAACAAGGTGTAATAATAAGAGTCAAGGAGAAACATAGCTGCAGTAAAAAACCAACAAACACAGAAGTTGGCCATCGTAAAACACCAGCTGGAAGAGGGCCACAGTCACTGGCTCGACTACATCAGCCAAAAATCTTCTCCCCAGGTCGCTTCTACTTTCCTAGAGTAGCAAGAGAAGTGATTCAAATTAAAAAAACACAAATATTTGATTCAGCAAAACCGATTAAAACTATCTTTGGCATTGAATCCAGTTATTGAAACTAATTCTGAACTAATTCTTCTGGTCATAAACAGACGACGGTGGTTTTATAATAATTACCCCGCTGACGAAGACACCGCAATACCTCAGTCATCTCGTGACCACGGTCTGCGTAAGCAGGAGTAAACGTCGAGAAATTAAACAAGAAGTTAAAATATTAAAATAATCTTTTTAATAACGAATGATTGCCCAGTAAAAATCCAATGGAAGATTTCTCACGATTAGTACGAAACGTGTTCGATAAATTGCGAGTGTAATAGGACAAGTGTGTGTGTAGACAAGGGATCATCGATTTGTGAGTGATAACGATATGACGAAATACTCACCAAAGAGATACATTTCATCATTTTTTTGTAATCTTACGATTATTATTGAAGAGATATTTGTTACTGTGATAGATATGTAAGTCTTTTGTTGATATTTTCTGTTTTACCGGTTTCCTATCGACATAATCGATCTTCAGCAGTGTCAGGTAGCGATGGAGTAACATTAACAAAAATGCATGATATAATATAATTAATAAAAATATCAAATTTATTCCAAAAACATTATAAACTACTAGAGTCTACTCTCGACCCGTAGAGAAAAATACCGTATCAGTTTTAAAAAAAACAAACATCACTTTCTAGAAGATTCAACCATAACATCCGGTCTTTATTTATTTCTTGAAACCTCGTTTGAAATGGACGAACGCTCTCATTGATATGAATAACTAGAATTCTCTAGAAGAACATTTTTCATTACAATTTACTAGTTAGTATAAAAGACAACAGTAAACAAATAACAGTTCAATTTAATTTTGGTTTCAAAGCGACACAGACAAGAGAAATCGAATGTAACATCGCTTTTAGATAATAGATGAATCTGTGTACTGAATTCAGTGTAGGTCAGCTGTTATTTATGTTAAGCCCTCTGTTGATCATTCCTTGGAGGAAAATATAAGTATATAGAACTTTCGAAAGATTCTACTGGCGAAGCCCAAACAAATACTGTTAGAAAACAATATTTATCGTTTGTGTGCTCCAGTCCAGAGGGTAAGAGACAAATGAAACATATCAACTCGAGGTTTTTTTTAAAGTTGATTGATACTTTTGAAAATTTTCCCATAGATACCTTTTTTTTTCCACGAGGGCAATGCATTTACGCACTACCCTTACCAATTGCATTAGTGACACCGAGGTCCCCCAATGCAATTGGTAAGGGGGTGCAGAGGGACGTCTCCGCACCAGTGTGGGACTCACCCAGACGTGAAGCGTCTGGAAATACCCACAAAACCCCCCGGAGCTGCTCGCCGCATTTGGGATGGGGACGATATGGGATGGCTTTCGCAAGCACTGCGTCGCCCCCTGCGGCAGGCCCAACAGGGCCATGTCCAGAACAGTC
This sequence comes from Samia ricini, assembly GCA_014132275.2. NCBI lineage: Eukaryota > Metazoa > Arthropoda > Insecta > Lepidoptera > Saturniidae > Samia > Samia ricini. The sequence continues at coordinate 3,808,762 of AP028170.1, forward strand.
AAGTTGGGGATGGGGGGGAGAATACCAATGCCTGACCCACAGGCTCTCTCCCCACCCACCTCTTCGCCCACTTCTCTCAGGAGAAGCAATGACCAGCGTCATTCGTCCGGGGGGCAAGGGATGATGTGTGAACCATCACTCCTGCCCCCAATATTCCCATAGATACCTAACATTTGAATTACCCACGGATGTGTAACTATATTATTTAATGATTACATAATAACCTGATAATAAATTGACTTCTGTAACATCAATTAAGATAACTTATTGCTCTTTATAATGTAAACAATAATATTATCAATATTTAAAAGAACTTAATTGTAACTATTTTCGGATGTGTACTTCTAGTGACACAAACCCTGTGAACGTGTAAAGGTGTTTCACACGAACAGCGTAATTATCCGAAAAAAAAAAAACAGTTTTATTTAAAAAGGTTCGATTGTACCAACCAATCCATTCAATTATAGTTTGCTTAAGTCTTGAATACAATATTTTTATAAGCAGTCTTAATTAGTTAATTATCATCTAAAATTACTAACCTTAAAACAAACATCGGGGTTTTAATTCTTTTGTGATCTTTATATAGTTGTTTAAAACACAGCACTCGCGTGATACCTCTAACGTTAGTAGCGACCATTAGCCATGACATGATGGTCACCATCAGGAGCACTGTACCTCGATATAAAAAGTAAATTGATGCGTTGGCCAACATTTTACCGCTAAAAGCTAACTAATGGTTTCGCCGCACGGGCAGGTCGAGAGACCAGCGCGATTTTACTATAGAAGAGACCGCGCTCGACTCGCGTCGACGTGATATCTTCTATAGAAACATCACGCTGGCCTCCATTCCCGGTCCATGTGTGGTGAAGCCATAACATAGCTCTCAAAATAGCCAGACGACCACCATTTTTCATCAATATGCTTTCTACCACGTAGTTCCAATTTATAAAGTGAAAGCTAGTAAGTACGAATGTAACAGCTACCACGGAATCAAGCTTTTAAGTCACACTATGAAGATACATGAGAGAATCATTGATGACCGCTTAAGAGCTGAATGCACATTGTCTCCAAATGACTATGGCTTCATACGTGACTTATCGATCTAATGTTCGCTCTAAGCACGATCGCTGAAGAATACCACATTTCCTAGACTTGGAAAAGGCATTCGATCGCGTCCCGAGATATATGATTTGGTGAAGACTTCGTAAGAAGAATGTCCCCGAAAAGTATATTGATATCATAGCCGACATGTAAGATTAATGGGACGACCAATGGTAATTGGGCATCGAATTAAAACACCAAAGAACGGCCAGTAGTCGCACGTAAAGTGAAGCCATTTCAAGCTGGCCTTAAAATGCCACGTACGTCTTTCGTTACGTGTCGTTTACTAGCACATAAATATATTCTCTCGTTTCAGTGTTAAACGAGTATTTGTATTAAACTATCACTCTTAGTGTTATTACTCTATGGCCGTGGTACATGAAGCATAACTTGAACGTGTTCATTCGCTAAATATACGTCGTAGTTTCGACACGAAGTTTCACGACGACTTATAAAATATCGCCACGTATTTATTACTTAAAACGTTAATTACCTTTACCGCGTCTATAATATATTCGTGAGTATCAGTTTTATTAGTTACACTTGAATAAATACCGTAACTGGAAATAATTCAAACACGTAGAGAAATAGCTTTGTTAGTTTCATATAAAAATCTATTTCTAGTTTAATTAAAAACCTGCTACTTATAAAACGTTATATTAGGTAAGTAATCCCTATTTAATTTTATATATTAGTATCACTCAATTTTAATTACTTGTTTTTTTAACGATACAGGATAATTACTTTTTATGATGCGACTGTTGATTTTTTCCTGAGCTCAAAGGCGGTCCGAATGAGGGCTCGTAGGGGTCATGACCTCCCAAAATCGTACTCGTCGAATTGACAAATATCTGAAAAATAAACTATGTAGGCAAACTTTAATTAAATCACTAACTTCTGCTTAAAAGGTCTAAATAACTGAATCAAAAATAGGTAAGTATTCAATGTAATTATGGAAAATGTTCGAAAAACTATAGATTTTAAAAATAAATTTATTAATAAACTTTCAAAATGTCCACCGCTTGCATGCAGACACATGTATTTACATTTCGCAAGGACATTAACTTTTAAAATGTTAGAGTTAGTTAGTACACTAACAAAATATTTAAGGATTATTTAGAACAACTCTGGTAGAATAATAAAAACACACTTACGGCAGTTTCAATAAAAAAAATATCTTTATTAATTTTCGGTTTTTCTCACTTTGTTTTGTTATTAAATTACTCTATTAGCTTGATTATGTTAGTTAAAGGGATACATATTTTAAATGAAATTAAAAAAACCACCAGATTGGCTAGAGATATTGTGCAAATAAGATAAAAAGTGAGAATTATTTTATAAAAAAAAAGAGTAGAAATCCATATAAAATGAAGACCTTATTTTTTCTGAACAATTTTACGTATAATATTTCGAGCGATCTCTTGACGGTGGACCACGTTGTATATTAAATATTATTTTTTATATTGCGTAGGTATATTATCTATACAAATAAATAAAACTGAAGTGTCTGTTTGTAATGTCAAAATTATTTTTCTTACTAAATAGATATGAATGTATATACGACACCTATACCAAAAATATAATTTTTAAATTTTTGTCCTTCTCTCTATCTGTCTGTAATCTCCGGAACGGCGGGACCGATTTAGACGGGACTTTTTAGGTATATAGCTAAAGTTACACCGGGTAACTTAAGGACACTTTTAATTTACGAAAATAATTAGGGTACCTACGGCGTAAAAAAAACTCATAAAAACTTCAATAAAAATCTTTATGAGAAACATTGTTACTTTAACTCAGTACTATATATTTTTTTAAAAAATAATTAGATTACCGTATAAAAAAACGATAAAACGCAGTGAAGAATTTATGAAACGCGGACGCAGCCGCACGCAGACAGCTAGTTACTTAATATAATTCTTATTACTTAAGAGTGATTCCTGTAATAAAATGTATTTTAGATCCAAAGTTATAATACAGAACATACTAAAATTCAGAAACATACTAAAAACGCTTTCGATGAGACATTAAAATTGGGCAGAAAATGAAAAAAAGTTACCTATTTATTTAGGTGTTTAATTTAACAAAACATTGTAAATGATATTGAACGTTCTTTTTGTTACAGTGTTCGTAACAATAATAAAACACAATGCAACCGAAGCGTGAGATAGTCGCCATGGATCTGCCGGAAGTTACGAACGTAGTACAGGAAGCAGAAAAGGTACTGTGTAATTATTTAATTTATTTTAAACACTAACAAGGTTCACCATTACGTTTTACGTACTATGATTAATTAAAAGACACATGACAAATGCTACCTTAATATGTCATAGTAAAATCTAATTCTGTTTATTTATTACATGTCTTGTCCGGTAATTGAAATTCGATTTTTGAACATTCGAAGAAAAAAATACAACTATTTCCAATATTTCTCTTACCCCTACAACCCCTCTCCCTCCTCCTCTAACCGTCACTAAACTAACGCGTTGGTTATTAGAATACCACGATGGTACGGCAATATAATAAAATCATTAAGGTATATATTTATCCATACAAATAATTAATATTGAAGTTTGCAAAATGTCAAGGAATACACGGCACGTATAGTACGAGTATACGATACATATACCAAAAACACGATTGGTGAAATTTTTGTCTGTCTCAGTCTGTTCGTTTCGGCTAATCTCCGGAACGGCTAGATTGGATTTTGACATAACCTTTTCTTATAGATAGCTGACATTAGACACGCCATCTACTTATATTTTTCGAAAAAATAATTAAGATTCCGCGTAAAAAAAGACTCATGGAACTGTGCACAGTTTTACTGGCAAGTGTTTCAATTTGTGAGAAATATATTTACTTTTTGTTAGTACCAAAAATAATGTTGGGAAAATAATTGGGTTGCAACGTAAAAAAAAAATTAAAATCCAGGAAATGGTCAAAAATCGATTCAATTTTACGCTGGCGGAGCCGCGGGACACAGTAACATAATAAATATTATTTTACTGATAACCAATAATTTATATACACGCCGATTTAATTGGTATAAGCTTATCAAATTCACAATATTTAGACAATAAAGGTGGGCAATTTTTGCTAGTTTAGGTATATTATTTTAGAAATAAAATAAATAATTTATTTATTAACCCTTATAAACCATTTTTAAATGATTATAAATTCTCATAAAATAAATTCGGTTTTAATATATATCGTAATATAGTAACATAGTATTAAAAAGTTTTCAAAGAGCCTTATTTCTTAGTATCCTTGACATTATTTACGCTTTCTTATTTATTAGCCTCGTGTTATTTATACAGCTGATAATGTTTATGGATGGTATGTTTTTTTTGTTTTAACAGTTCAAACACTATTATTACCTATAATTAAACATATGGTAGGGATACGTTTAACAATATCACCGCCGTCCAACTGAATTAGATTAAAAACAGAATTTACAATTGCATTTATTACAATTACAATATAAATTTTCATCAATAATGTATTGGCCTGGGATATACTCTTACTAAATTCGGACACCTTTTTTACACAAATCGTATATTTCTGGTAATTCATAGTTGTTAACGCTTGTATTAATTTCACTCCTTGTAAAATTTCCATACCACGGTATATTTGAAAATCTTTCAAACTCCAAAAACTTAAACCCCGCTTAGCGCGACCCCGTTACGCGCGGATTCACTATAACGCGAATGTCAAATTTCGCGCTCAAATGCCTCGCATTACGCGAAAGAGTGCGTATAAACATAATGTAAAGACAATATATGTATTTTTCCGTAAAAAATAAGAGTATATATTGCATAAAGTATTCTTAGAATTAAAGTGATTGATTAAAATGATTTGTATTTTTTTGTATTAAATTTTCACTATGTTTAATCATGAATCTCGATATACGCGAATTTCAGTTAACGCGATTTTCTTCGGAACGTATCCCTCGCGTTAAGCGGGGTATTACTGTGCTTGCATTTTAACTATGCCGCTCTGAAACCGAGGCCGAATGGCAACGGTGCAGGTACTTGCACAACAAAAACTGTCGTAAGACATAGAGCGAACGAGATAGGAATATACATAGTGACAGAGAAAGCAACTCACAATGCTTCCATGTGTAGCATACTTTAAAGCGACATTTTACAAATAGGCGATTCGAGCAATACTAAATGCGCTGATTTAGGCTACGGACGTCTATATAATGTGTAAAACATTAAATTTTAAATTCCAGGTAATTAGGGACTGCTTCACGCGGTACAGTTTACATGAAGTTTTTTTATCGTTCAACGGAGGAAAAGACTGTACGGTACTTCTAGATTTGGTGATAAATGTTCTAAGAGGTATTTACAATAGAGAAGATATAGCGAAAGATCTCAAAGTAGTGTATATTAGAACAAATGGACCGTTCAGTGAGATAGAAGAGTTCGTTAATTTAGTCAAAGAACATTATGGAGTGAATCTGATAGTGACAGAGGGTGAAATGAAGGCGACGCTACAACGGCTTTTAGAGATGGATGCAAGATTGAAAGCTGTACTTATGGGAACGAGACGTACAGATCCGTTTAGTGAAAATCTCGAATTTATGCAGGTATTATTTTAGTTGGTTAACCTCAGACTATTTTCTTTTCATCTTGAATGTAAGCTGTGTCATCTTTAATAGAACCATGTCAGTACTGTTACCAACCATTAGCGGTAGATCATTAACATATATTAGGAAAATGGTTCCAGATTGAGCCCTGCAGGAGGCCTATTCGAGCTAATGACACCTTGGAGGTGATCCCATTTACGCTCTGTTAAAGAAGAGACTAGAACTAGTAAGGCATTTAAGAGAACTTTGGTGACTTTGGGTTCGACGTTTGTGTAGAAATAAAACGTTCAATCAGAAGATTGAATATGAAGTATAAATTTCTTAATAAATGTGCCTACTTTTATACCCGAAAATGTAAATCTGTGCGAGTGAAAAATCCAATCACTTGATCTACTCTTGCCTATGCAAGAGGCGTCAATGAGGTTTATGGCCAACAGATGTTGTGTAGGGTCGGCGCGCTCGCCTTGGCGCTACAAGGCGGCGAGGTTCATCCGCTAGGGGTATTGTTATTGTGCGCGATGATCCTTTTGTGTTGTTGACTGCTGGTAGTAACGACGGGGCGCCGGCGTCTCTCTGCCGGTTGCGTTCTGTGGAAAGCTTCCGCTCTTTTTCGGGACGACACGTACCTCTTACTGTTAGCTGATAGCTCATTCTGTTCCCCTTTAAATAACTTTTAGCTTTATAAGATTTGAGAATAAAACTGTCATTGTATAGATTAAGATTGAAAAAAATACGTCAAATGTAGCTACATAAAAAGACACCCAGGTTTTGAACAAACGATGCAGATCTACATCCTTATACATTTAATGGTTTTTAACTTCGTATTGTATTTCACACAGAAAACAGATGCGAATTGGCCACAAATCCTACGTGTTTCGCCTTTACTTAATTGGTCGTACCATGAAATATGGAGTTATATATTGCAAAGGCAGGTGCCTTATTGTAATCTCTACGATAAAGGGTAAGTTTAACTGTACGTTTAGTATAATAGAGAAATCAAAATTGACCTTAAAATGAAAATGCCGATCCATTTATTCATTGTACTTACCCTATCTATTGATTCTAGTAACTTGTTTTTACACAATACTTTATAAATTTCTTTCGGTTATATCTTAAAACACCTTAATATGGAATTATTGTCATATATTAAATGCGATCATCTATACTAATAAATAAAATTGAACTGTCTGTTTGTAATGTTAAAATAACATTTTTTTATTGAATACATATGTAAGTTGTGTATATATTTACGATAAATACACCAAAAACACAATTTTTAAAATTTATGTTTGTCTGTCTCTTTATTCCGGGTAATCTCCGGAACGGCTGGATCGATTCTGACAGGATTTGTTTTGGTAGATAGTTGAAGTTATTCCGCCTAAGTTAGAGTAATTGATTTTCGAAAATTTTGTGTAAAAAAATTAAAACCCATAAAAAATTCAATGAAATCTGATTTAATGCATACTTTTACGGGCAAGTGTTTGAATTTATTAGAAATATTTTTACTTTACTATCTTAGTACCGAAAAAAATAATTAGGGTTCCTTATAAGAATATATGAAATGCGGGCGCAGACGCGGGCACATATCTCTGCTCAGTACTCAATATAATTCACCTTTAAAAAACCCTCTATGTTTTTTTGAATTAATAACTAAAAATCAATACAGGATACCTAAAAGGATACCTGATAAGGGAATTCTTATACATTATTACTTCTCTATAGATTAGCCCTTTGAGATTTCTGGCATGCCTTATTTCTTCCACACACTTATTTATCGATATGCAGTTATTATTGAAGTGAAATTTCTTTAGGCGCGTCATGAGAGGGAAAAAAGAATTGGCATTTCGTTTCTTGTAAAGCTAGACTATTACACTAATAATATTTCATTACGCAAAAAACGTATGAGAAGATTCAGTATGTGTTTTACGAAATAAATCGAACCACCTCCTGGAGAGAACCCATCCTACCTTGATCCCCAGACCCTTCATCCTATCTTGAATCTCATCATCTCCTTTCTCCTTTGATTCCTTAACCGTCCTGACCAAATAACATACTTTGACACCCCATTCTACTTTGACCTTACCATTTACAAATAATTATCAATACTATTCAAAATTTTAATAGGACATATTTATTTTATATCTCTAACCTTTTTAGTAATACCTACAACAGTCAAATAAGTTTCACTTCAGCCGCGCGGAAAGCGTTACATACACACCTTTTTTTATCTATTTACATGTTTTATATGTATGGTATTAAATTCTCAGGTACACATCAATAGGTAGTATTTTGAATACACGACCTAATCCATCGTTGGTTTACAAGGATTGTAACGGTAAGATATCGTACTTACCCGCGTGGCGGCTTAGTGACGGCACGTTAGAACGCGCGGGTCGCGGCTCCTCCCCCTCCGGCAAGCGCGCACTAACAGGCCCCGCCCACACCGTCACTAACGGACTACCGTGTCTACGAAACGGCAATGTACAATTGTAGAAACAATTTTATTTAATTTTAAAGGAGAAAACACAACACGCCACGTCACCCGAAGCGATTAGACGCGTGTTCAGTCGAATCCATCTTCTATGGGATCGTCTATTAATAACGTGAGACTCGAAAGAGGAATGGCTGTTTAGAAAATTAACAAAAAAAAACAATCACGGAATGTCACAAAGGAGCTTGTTGTGCAGTGAAACTAAGATAATGTAATCACTAAAAAAAGTAAAAGCAACCCAAAATGCCCTAACGCAAACAAATTTGAACGCGCGACGGCGCGCTAAAATCGGCGTGTAAGCCTAACTCACTATCGCCAATTAACGATTTCTAAAATTTTCTAGTATAAAATTAGATTATAGGTGTGTTTAAAGATAATATTCTGAAAACTCTTAAGATACTACAAAAATATATGTGATATTAGGTAAGAACCCCCTCTTTAGTTAGTCTAAAACCTTACCACGTATGGCCAGAGAGGTGTTTAAAAAGTTGCTAAAACATTACGTGATTAATGGACGACCCCTATTAACGAGTGTCAATAGTGTGTTTCGGGCTATAGAAGATTACTTACAATTTGATTTCACTCAACACGGGTGGCGTTAATAAAGTGTGTTTCCACCTTAATTCCTTTGTGATAATGCTTCAATGGGTACTTAAAATATATATCACGTGTGACCACTATATAAAGTACAAAGGGTGAGGCCAAACGAGCGGAATTTTGTGAGTTGTGAGTCGCCTAATTTCGGTTCGACTTTAGTTCGCCAAACGGGCGTAATTATTTTAGTTGCATATCCATATTCATACAGGATGTTTGTATCGCATAGAATTATGGATCCAATAATAATTATATGTTTTTATAAAGCATTAGAAAATCAAAATTACTATATGCTATTTTTGATTCGATCTCAAAAATAAATCTTGAATAAATTTTTCAATAAAAAACCGAGTTAACTCCTGCGCATTCAACACTAAACTGCTCGCTTCTCTCACTTCCTGCTCCACCGTACTTCGAATGTCGCACATGTCGACCGAAATTCAATTGAATTTACGCTCGTGAGTTTTAACAGATAATTCATTTTGCGTTGAAACAAAATGTAGCGTAAATTACGCGACTCATAACTCACAAAATTACGCTCGTTTAGCATCACCCTAAACTGCAAAAAACTGTAGTTAGTTCAAACTATTTGTAGAGTTTTTTTTATTTTACAAAATCTACAGTGTATTTTTATTGAAAATTAAAATTTAATTTAATTTAAATAACATAATAAGTTTTATACTCCAATGGAAAGATTTAATATTTTTGTAACTAACCTACAAATACATGAAATGATTTCCGCTATTATTAATGGCTTCATTTCTACATTATATAGTATAAACGCTAACTGCTCACCCGTTTGTCCGTTGTATCTGACACTTGCTTACCTAGTGACGTCACAAATCAAATAGTAGAACGGATTTTGGTAATGTAATAATTAAATACCGCTTTAATATCTATTAATATTGTTTTAAATCAATGAGGCATGTTGGTATAAACACTTTAACCGTGGGATCAAAAGTCAAGCGTAAAAAACCTCTATATGCAGTTTGAATTAACTACAAGAATAATTCTAGCACTTAATATATTATTATAGTTAAATTGTTTATTTAGTTATTGATCACTATAATGCACCCAATGGGTATATATTTATAAAGCTGTGATATAATTTAATTTAATTTCCGTTTATGTAATCTCTCCATTTTACAGGTACGTAGATATTAATAGAAACGATAACTTTATAATGTTATCATTATAAAGTTATAATTTTGTGTTACCTTAGGCCTAATACTGTTAATAATGTTTATGTTGTTTTTTTTTTTTCATTATATTTAAATCAGATCACATGCACTTAGAATGTATCATTATTAAACTAATTAATAATTTTATTTTAATAAACACACTCATAATCAGTGAATAATTAGCGAAACCATGAAGTATATAGACAAGAGAACCATCTCTTTGTAGCAGTTTTTGGGTTATATTTTGCTAAGAAAATATTTTGCACCACGTAAATAGTTGTGATTTCATTAACTGTTTAGACTTCGAAAATAATACGTTTTTCGATTCGGCTCACTTCAATCCGTCAACAAGTGCTATATTCATATGATACACTTTGCCCAAACTCTTATTTACTCCTTATTGTTGGGCTCTTTTTCATCTCTCTCGTCATATGAGACGTTCCTCTTAACCTTTTATTCTCCATCGGCGAAACAGACCTTTCAACACATTTATAATTGGATTTTTACTCAAAATTTCTTTTAAATATTAATGCAATGCTTATGTATATGAATAATGGGTTATTAAAATTAAATAATTTTAAAAATATGTTTGTTAATCTAAAAAGATTAGGCCTTAAAGTCGATACTACTTGATAGTGCTCTGCCGCAAGAGAATGCGTTTCTGACACATGTCAATTGAACATGACTAGTGATGTGGAACAAGCATGAAATTAATAACACCATTGTTTTTTGTAACAGTTGCCCACAAAAACTTTTTTACGTAATTCGTTCAACTGATCTATTTGGCATCTATAACTAAATGTATAAATTAGCTCTAAATAAAGCAGTTTAGATTTTAAAAAAACTTTTTTCTTATATATTGAAATTAAATTGTGTTAAATATTTTTATTTTATTGGATATATGACTTAATTGAATATTGTATTTAAATGTTATTCTAACTTCAAAGTTACACTTTTGAACGGACTACAATCTGTCAAGAACGTATTTTTACACCAAGCACATCACATTATTTTATAATATACTAGCTGCTCTCCGCGCTTTAACCTGCGTAGTTCCTGTGGGATTTTCGGAATAAAAACTTTCCTGTGTCACTCCTTGGATTTCAAACTATATCCAGGGTCAGTCAAATCGGTTCAGTAGTTAAGTTTATGCCTTACATAAAAAAATACAAATATTTCCTCTTTATGATATTAGTGTTGGTGTGGAAATATCTAAAGGGATGATGTTGAATGGAGCAAACGGAACTTACCTTTATTATTAGCCTTCGATTAAGCTGGTTCAGATTTTATTTTCCACCTCACTTCACTTTATGAATGTTCTATATAATTTGATAACTAATGTGCACTTTTAAACATACGAGAGACAGCGGCGGCGGTTGCGTGTTGAATAGGAAGAGGAAGGGATAATGAATACATAGACTAAATAGAGCGGGGGCGGATAAATAATATAGACAAGAAATAACTTAGAATAAGAAGAGAATATATATGATAATAGATGGCGTTAACAAGTGAAGATGTACTTATGTTCGATAATTGGTAAAAAGTTTTATAAAACGACATGTAATAATAATAAGCGGTGTATATATTATGATATTTAAAATGAATAATACGTATTGTTACTGCATTCGTATAAGATAAATGACGATGTTACCATTTCGAAGTTCAATGAAAAATAATTATTGTCAATTATATGCAATTATTTATTAGAAAATGTTATTTAAATGATTGTATTTGTTATTTTTTACTTTGAACTTTTTTTTCGAATTGATGAACCACTTTCATACAATTTTTTTCCCAACTGTGTAACGAACTAACGCGATTCTAATACGACGCAGTGTCAATTAGCCACTCTAGATCGAGTATACTGATATACTCGCCGGTAAATACGATATAACACAAAACTATCAAGCAATGGGTATCATGCACGGTACTCACCAGATAGTCTGCGTCCAGGTTCTAGCGGTAGTCTCTTAGGCCGGTCGGCTTATGTTGGTTTTCACTGTTCACTACACGAATAAAGTTTAAAATAGTTGGGAAACGATGGAGACGTTCTTCGTGTGGTTGCTTTCTTAGAACCGTTTAAGCTGTAGGTGTTCCTTTTGTCACGTTATCGGAGGAGAGTGCCGCGACGCTAGCAACTATGCCGGGTTGTATCGCGTATGCGCTTCGAGTCTCTCGAGCGATCCCATTGGTTGATAACCAATGTTATACCGTATATAAAGGCGTCCAACACTGCACCGATTAGATTTAAAGAGCGCGCGAAAACTCAAAATATGATACGATAATAACGGAACAGACTGTATTGAATATATATGATATATATGAATACTGTTTGAAAAATGTTTTAAAAATGCTTATTTTAATTTTTCCACAATATCCTGGTTTAATGTTAAATTCCAGAATTATAAATTACATTATTATTCAACTTGTTTGCTTTAATCGAATACGGTGGAATTTAGAGTTTCTGAACTTCAGGATTAATGTTTTGATTTTTTTCATCTAACGCCAAGAATATCGAGAAGCAATGCATTTAATTGCTGACATTTATGATTAGAGAAAATTTCTACCATAAATTATACGAGTTTGGATCTCTTTGAATTGAGTTGCTATTCTGGGAATTCATTGTATTTTACTGACTTCCATTTACGGAGTCTGCTTTTTCGAATTCGTGTCATGGTGTCTAAATGTGTTGTGCTATCAGAAACTCTTAAGGGAATAATATTTTATTTGAATTACGAAGTCTAAATAATTTGAGATAGGTATAGCGTATTTAAGGGAAAACAATGGTAAATCTTTTGTTTTACTACTGAAGATTACCACTAAACAAGATTCGAGTTATCCAGATGCCACTGTAATAACAATATTTATTGACTTTTGTTTGTAAAATGTATGTTCAATTTTTTTTAATAAAAAACAAAAATACCTCAGAAACTGTATTTTTCTTTAAAAAATAGTACAATGCTTTTATATTTACAAAATCCTTAAAATATATTATAATTAGTGCTTATTATTTTTTTTTAGTTAACTTGTTTAACGACCCTGGGATCAAACCCTTTTGAGCCTTATTAGTGCTTATTCTACGTAGGGTGACCAGTGTTGTTTGGTTTCACGTGTTTTCTGAGAAATTCTTGAAACATCGCAACATCTTCGGGTTTGTCATCTGCGTATTAAATAAAAATATTGTATCGAAACATAAAAACAGCATTGAAATGTAATAAACAAACAAAAAAAAAAAAATTAATATAAATAATAATGCTGCACTGAAATAAGTTAATTAGTGCTAAAGCTCTTGTAACTGCAAATTTAGGTTCAAATAAGGGCACATTTTTTTTCTTCAACAAACACTTTTATTCAGTAATTTTAAATAATTAAAATTATAGTGTGCGTTGTGGATCTATGGAATAGAAATATTTTCATTATTTTTCACCCTCTTGCACAATTTTTTTTTATTAACCTCGTTTATGCAATATACTGACAATATGCTCTATGATACATTTATTGGAAAATCCAAGTATGCACATTAGTCGCAAACCTTAAAATACGATCCTTGTATGTTTTGATTATAATGACAGATGTCAAACTAATGTCACCTACTGCCATGCAAGCCGAGATCAAATCGATATCGACAATTTAAAAAATATGTATACACAGACAGTATTTTATTGTAAAGATATATCGATTATTACATATCATAAAATATACCAAATAGATATCAAATTGTTTTTTGCTATATATTTTGGTTGCTGTTAGCCAGTTGAAGGATGACTGGAGGGAAAGTCGTGGTACACGTTGAAAGTTATTTGTTATCTGATTCTTATTTGACTTATTGATTAATATTGATTCTTGATTATTATTTGATGCTGATTCTGAGGATATACAGCAAAACTTATATTCTAAAAGATCCCTTCGTTAGTCATAGGGCTTACAAAGATTACAGTGGCTAATCAGAAACATACAGAGTGCGAGCGAGACGGGACACACGGACTTCTCTCATACGAGGTATTAAATATATGTAACTCGTGCGCCCGCGGCTCGCGCTAGTGTGCCGTTGGATGTTGATGAGGTCTCCACAATATCAATAAATAACTAATCAACTAATAAATTAATAATCTTACCGGTATTTTAACAGCTAGAAAAAGCAAAACTTTGCACAAGTTGATCTCAGTGACAGCTGTCATTCTAGCCGATCTGTATTTAAGGCTACGGTTACCAAATCTGAGTATCCCAGTTACGACCACTTACCGAGTTCTGGTTCTCTTTCCGTGCCCTCCTCGTCGCTGGAACTCTCGTTGGCGGGATGTTTTAGATACACATCACTAACCTCCCTCCCCACGGGTACTTCCTCTATCAAACTCTTCTTGTCTATCACTACATCCTCTACGCCTGGAGATAAACACTATCAATTTAAAAACGAACCCTAATCAATGTTATAATATTAATTGATTGAAAGGACTAGAACCCAGGGCCGTTAATAAGAAGAAAGTCAATAAGTACAAAACAATGAAAAAAATGGATCATTTGTCAAACACTAGAGCAAAAATATACTGAACTGTGCAAAAAAATACGCTCCCTTGCCTATATTTATACAAATATACATAGATGTTTAAGTGTTGTAATAAAAGAAAACGTTACCTTTTTCAACATTATTCAATTCCTCTTCTTTCTGTTTCTGTTCTTTTAACTTCTCAGCGCGCATCTTCATCCAATCCGCTTTGTATTCACTGAATTATCATATATGTGAGTCGATGGGTTTGACAATTTATATGAGGATGGGTAGCTTAGGACATTGGAGTTAAGGCTCTTAGTGAAGGAAAATATCATGAGAAAACCTTAGATAGCATGTAGCTAAGATAAAAAAATTTTTTTTATCCAATTAAGGCCCTGATAAGGCGCTTATGAAAGTCAAAACACTATCACCGGTTTGGGACAACAACACAATCGAGAAGAATGCAGGCAAGAAACTCCACGTGGTTCTTTTTCCTCAGACATTCCTGACCATCCATATAAAAATACACAATATAGAAAGTTTTATAGTAGATGACGGGGAAAGAACAACCTTCGCGCTCGACGACTTTATTTACAGGAGATAACAAGAGAGTCAAATACAATTTCTCAGCGCCGG
Organism: Samia ricini; assembly: GCA_014132275.2. Taxonomy (NCBI): domain Eukaryota; kingdom Metazoa; phylum Arthropoda; class Insecta; order Lepidoptera; family Saturniidae; genus Samia; species Samia ricini. The sequence continues at coordinate 3,823,839 of AP028170.1, forward strand.
ATCGAACCAGTATATCCCAACATGGGGGAAAGTATACGTGAACGACAACGGTTTTCTAATTCACTACACTAAAACGTCTTAACAAAGGTGAAAGCGCATAGCGTGCATTAAACTAGTCCTTAGAGGGAAGTTGTTTCACACATTAACGTTTTTTTTTTTTCCAACCTAGCTAACGCTGTTGACCGGAAAGGCCTTTACAGCTTCACCATGACTTTGGAGGCGAATGCTGAAGGCACTCAGCCGCAAAACACACATTAAATTTTTTATTTTCCACCTAGCTAATGCTGTTGACAGGAAGGGCCTTCACTGCTTCACCGAACTTTGGGGGCGAGTGCTGAAGGCACTCTGCCGCAATAAGATGACTAGCTCAAGAGCTACTACACGTTAACGTTATTACAGTTTGGAGGTCCTTGTTTCAGGTTGATGTTCCGATAGCGGCATCTAAAATACTTGTGACGCCATCTCTTGACGATCAAGGCACACTCTTGTGAAATACTGATACTGAATATAAGTAGCGACATCTCTTGACGACTGCTATTATTATTTGTTGTGTTACAACAAAATATAAAATGGGCATCAGTGTAAATGTAATTCACTACTATAATTTAGTTTATAGTTAATTATTTATATGCATAACATACGTCACATTTAGGTATCTCTATGTTCTATCATAGAATTTGAAGCCACTTTATAATACCATATATTATGGCAGTAATGATGGAACTGAAATACAAAAAAGTGATTTCTTTTTTTACACGTTACAGGCTCAGTGCTTTGACCACAATCTCACCTGTTGTTAAGTGACGATGTGGTCTAGGACGGTAAACACACTAAGCCTAGGTACTGGTTCTCAAGTGATGCTGCCAGAATACACCTATTGCTATTTGGCGACAGATTTTTCAAACTTGAAGGTGGTACATTAAAAAATCTACCACCATGCTATTGGTTTCCTTAGGTTGATTTTAGAGCTGGATAGGTGGGGATAGAACCCGCGTCGATTGACGCGGAATCCGGTCGCACTACCCACTGCGCTAACATCGCTTCAAAAATATTATAAAAGTGAATAAAGTCAGTAAGTATTACAAAATGTATGCAAAAGAAACAAATGGAAAATTGTTCGTAAAATAAATGTACCTCTCATATTCTTGTGCAGCTTCATCAACCAATTTGAAGAATCCATCTATTCCCTGCAAGAGTTTAATATGTCGATTACCCATAAAAATGAGATAATAGGAAAACCATGGAAAGCCGGCGTAAACGCCAGGTTAGTGCTCAAGGGATTAAATAAGAATTAATGTCTTAGACTTAATTGAAAATTTATAGCAATAAAGTAAAGATTGCATGAATTTTGTTATTAGATTAAAATCTAACAGACTAAATTAAACTTGTCCATTAATCAATGATTCTATTAGAATTAAGGTAAGCTCAAAATAAAATAAAAATAGGTCATTTCAAATATTACTTTTTTTTTTACTTTTGGTGGTGATCTTGGGATAAAAAATATGACACACACTATTATTATGACAAGGTATTTTCTAATGATGACTTTTTCTAGACTTACCTACAATCTTAGCCTATATTATCACTAAATATATAAAAATATAAGCGTTTTTTTTTTTTTGTAAAAGAATGTATATCAGAATCCAGACCAAAGTAACATTGTTTGGTTAGGTTTGTTCACAGCTATTACTGAAGTAAGGGGGGAATGGGCGGGGGCCCTGACCTTACATTGCACTGGGAAAAGGGGTCAGGGGACTGCTCCTTAAGCTGGTAGGGGGCTGGGTCATGCGTCCGGGGGTATGTTTCAGTGTATGAATATCGATCCCATATTGCCCCCTCGTGTGGCGGTAGAGACGGTCACTCATAGGGTTTTAGTGGGTAGAACCCTAGCAGTTCTCCTCCCTAGTATTAATCCCCCACACCCCCCCCCCTGCCCCAGCAATGCATTTCCCTGTTTTAAAAAAGAAAGTTTGTTTACAACTACAAAAACTTATGTAACTTGTTAATTATATAGACGTTCACTGCTGGACATAGGTCTCTCCATAAGATCTCCCCAGGCGCATTTCGCATTTAGTGGCCTCCCGTAACCTTCACCAGGTCGCCAGTCCACCTTGTGGGGGGCGCACACCCACGCTACTTCTTCCGGTGCGTGGTACCCATTCGAGAACCCGTTGACCCTATCAGGCCCATTAGTAGTATGAGCAATCAGCCCAATGCTACTCATTTCTGATTGAAACCGGGACTCTACCATACATATCCTGGCAGAATTGTGCCCAATAGCTACAAAGGACAAAAAATAGGAAACGAAGTAATTTAATCACGCAGTAAAACTCAGAGTGTAAACCATAGATTTATACAAATGTAGAGCGGAAAGTATAACATTAAGGGGGTCCTTTTCCTGCAAAGGAACCATAGAAATGACAAAAGGAAAATATAATGAATACTTACATCTCCTGTGTGTGCACTGACGCCACAGCATTTCAGGTCCGCATAAAAGGTATCCAATGCCAACGCCATGGAACGTGTCAGATTGCCAATGTACGTGCTGCCACCTTCGGTTTCCGAGGTGCCCTCAGCATCTAATGCGTCCTGGAATGCTTCGAAGTCTCTCATCCAATCAACAGCATATGAGTTATCCACTACATCGGTCTGGAAAAGAAAACAACACAAAAATAAAACAAATATATATGTGACGATTTTATTGGAGTGAGGCTAAATGTTTTTTTCCATGGTGAGAAAATCTTTAAATCTACTAGGATGGTTTTCATTATAGTCGCTTGTTATGTTTCTTATTATATGTATCTTATAGGACATACAGTTTTTTGTTTTGTTAAAATGTTAATTATTGTCTCTACAACATTCTAAAGATCAAGTGATAGTTTTCAAATGCCACCCTTACGAAGTAAAAATTTCAATATTTGATCCTCAATAACCCTCAAATGATTAGACAGATTTAAATCATATTCAAAATAAAATTACATTTAGTCCAAAGAAGTTAACATAAAACACCTTCTCTAACTCTGAAAATAAACAAACTCCACTACTGAATTTCATCAATATTTCCTATTTAAGACCAGAGAAGTAGACAGCTATAGATAAATAAAAAAAATTACCTTATTCATGACAACAATGAAAGGAAGACGTGTCTTATATAATATAGAACATGCATATAGCATGTTTGACATGAATGTAACAGGGGAAACACTCCGGACTGTGTCCATTACATAAACAACAACAGTTGGGCATGATGAAGCAAGGGCTTCCGTTATTATCGTCCCTGAAGCTGACCATGTGAACACTTCTATCTGACCTACAAATTAAAAAATTACCAGCTAAAATTAAACTTTTGTGTCTAATAATGTCACAAAATAAAATTGAAATATATAGTAATATAACTCTTTGATGGTTTAGAATAATTTGTTTGAAAAAAAAATGAACCTACAATCTAGTTTCCTTATCCTTTGTGTAAAAACCCTAATCATCCAATTTATTACTTATACCTGAAGTTAAATTGTAAGGGCTACAAAAAAATCCTTGGAGATTTAGCAGCAGTATCGCAGTGTACATTTTTTGTAATTTGTTTTTCTTGGTAAATAAATATATCAAAAATTTAAAATAAAAGCTAATCGCTCGCCGGAAATTAATCGCTCAAATATAAAGAAAAATTTAACAATATGAAAAAAACAATTGAAACTGGCGTAAATGCCAGGTTCTTACTTTAATTGTTAATATATTTGGACCATTAAAATCAAATAAATTAAATTTAACACAAAGCAAATTACAGTACACTTTTTGGTCATATTTATTATTAAAGTAAATCAAATTAAAGTGTAGACTATATCACTAGATATCGTTGGCATAAAAAATCTATAGTATTTCAGAAGCACAATTTCATCAAATATTGAGCTGTAATTTCTTCTTTAATTTTATATAAATTTATTGCAAATAGTAAATTAAATATTGTAATGTAATAATAATAAATTACCAATTCACATTTTAATTCACTATATATAACTTAGATTATCAATGAAAAAGGATCAATAAGATTTATTTGAGAATAATAAGTTCTATTCCTTCTTTACATTCTTGCAGAAAAAAGTCAATACAGTCTGTAAAATATAGCTTGATTAAAATTACAGCTCTCAAAGGAATGTGAGTGCTGAGAAATTATTGATGAAATGAATAGTTAAAAGTGCGTGTGGTATTCAGTATTTTAATGTGTGTATTTATTAGTATTAGACTGGGCCAAAATACGAATAAATGTTAAACATAATTTGTTCATTGACTAATTTGTATACATCTTAATTGAGTATCTTCATTGTTATCAGAATTAGAATTGCTGAAAAATTCTAAAGGTTAATTATTAATTGATTGTCATATATGGAAGCAAAGAGCACATCTTGTTTCAAATCTTCTGTCATAGTTTCTCTTGTATTATTGATCACCTTATTTCTTCCAGTTATCTGGTGTAACATGATTATTAAGCATGTCAGCAACTCAGCCTCATGCTTGTGATAATGGTAACAAAGGGTCCATTGATGTTTGCATTCAAAATATTCACATAAATGATCCACAAAATCATGAGAATCACTGTTTGGCACTTTAACAATAAAATACCAAAAAAAAAAATAAAACAAATACCAAATAATAATAACAAGTAACAAATTATATGAAATTAATAAAAAACAATCTTATTTTAAAAAAATCCAGGTCCTTGAGCTTAAGTTTTTCCAATAGAAGAAAGTCCAGTTTATGGATTTTTTTTTTGGAAGGAAAAAAGTATTTTTTGATATAAAAAATAGCCTCTTGTATTTGTACAAAATAACAGGACTACCACATAAGTTGAAAATGGCAACTTGAGTTGCAATGGACTCGCAAACATAGTTCAAGAGCTAACACACCTTTTTCCTACATACTGTATGTAAACACAGACTATAAATTAGTACTGAAATAATATTTTATTCAATCAACTACATCTGTCAGATTGACCCACCTCTAACACTTGAGCAACATAAGGTAACATTGTAAGGATGACTAGTTTTTTTTTTTTTTTATGAATACCAATTCATGCGAATTTGTATAGTTTTAAAACTAATTTTAAATTGGATGTTGATTTATATATGAAGCACTATATTTTAAAAACAATTAACTTGCCACATATGAATGAATTTTCAGGTGGTAATATAAATAAATCTTTGGACCTTCCAACAAAGTTATGTCACTCTTTTTGCAAATATTTGTCATAATAATCATGTTACATTTCACAGACTATAAATCATAAGTGACTTTAATTTGTAAACTACAATAAAATTACTTTATACCACAAATTTAAATAAAAGAAAATTTAAAATACCTGGTGTGTCAATAACACAGTATTTATGTTTCTTTCCAGATTTTTCTATCAAATCTACGACTTGACCAAATTTGGTTGAGAACAAATTGAGTGCAGTAACAATGCCACCATTTGGTCCAAGGCCATACTGTTTCATAACCTCTTTGTAGTCCACTGTGTCTCTTATATCTATAAACAAATTGAATAAACTTAAACACCTAATTATCAGCCTGTATTGATCTACAGTCAGATATTTAAACTTGTTATTGTACCTGATCCCCAAACTTATTTATCTACTTGTTTGAAGAACCATTCGCAAATGTTTACCAATTCTAACTGAAGACTTAATTAAACTATGTAATTTTAAGTTACTGTCTTCATTCAGAAGCAGTTATAACTGGTTGACATACCCAAATCTATATACAATTTCAGTTCAATTTCTCGAACACAAACAATACAAACATAAATCCGATTTTTAATACCCACCTATGTTAGCAGGATAAGGCACTTCTCTACACGCAGGATCTAAGTTAACTAAATATGGACGTGAACCATCTACCACTTTCGCTGAAAGACGGCGTGTAAATGATGTCTTACCGGCTCCTGCCATACCTGAAGTTAAAATTAAGGATTATAAGTTTTATAATGATTTTGGAACTAAGCAAATTCCTTTTATAAAAAATTGTTTTGTTATAAAATAATAACCATTTTATACAATATTCAGAGTCAGAACCCGAGTTTTTCAGAATCGAAAAAAACATCTAACCTAAAATAATTAAGCACACTGGTTTTCTCGAATCCTCCTCCATAACTTCTCTTTTAGATGAAGAACTTGACATTATTTGTATGCAAATATTCTCTTCTTCAATAATATGCACACAACTCCTTGATACAAAATAAAAACAATAACAGAACAATATTTTTGAAGTCAGAAATGTCAAAATGACATTTTTTTTGTTCCTCTGAGAACAGGCTAAGGCTCTGCGTCATAGCACCTTATTTGACGTTATGAAAACTTAACATACAACGCAATAACAGGTCCTGCATAATTTTTTTTTTCAATAAACTTTGTGCAATATACAAACTGTATCCCGTAAAATGCCACCAAAATTTCGCATTATTGGATCAATATTACAAGATAATGAAATACGGACTTTTGAAGTTGTGGACGTTTAAAATAGTTGAAGTTTCATTACACACTGAATTTTGATGATATAGTGTAGTCACACAGGTGATCATTATAGGAAAAGATGAAATCTAGTATTTTTACTAAATGTGTAATAGAAAATTCTTTGAAACTAACTAATTCATTTCAAGCATTTCAGTGTATGCAGGTGATTTTTGGCTTATTTTGAATATTACAGAATTTCTTCTCTACTGACGAATTTGCAAATTCCACAACAACCAAAAAGCGAATGGCGAATTTTAAATTAGGGATAGGCTTATTTTATTTGCCTTTATTTTTTCCAGCTACTTTTGACATCGTCATATCTAACAAGATCACTTGTCATGCAGTATTTCTTTTTTAACCATGATTACCAAATCAATAATGTGTATAAATAAAAAATCTCTAAGTACAAAATAGGCACTTTATTTTATTCAATATCATTTACTATTTACAATATTAAAATAACTATAAAATAATTCAATTATTTGTCTCTTTTGATAAATTTTTAAAAACATTATCGGGTACATATGTCCTAGTTTCGATATCCTCCTCTGTATTATTATTCTAAGAGTTTCAGTATAAGTTGCGGGAGGTTTACAAGTCGCGGGGTCCCTCCAGTGCAAACCTGAAAAAATTTATTGACCCAATTGATTTTTTTGTTATAAACAGTTTATTATCTATTTGGTTGATTCAGATATCGTATACGGTTGAAACAAGAAAACTATATAGAATAAACATTATGCATTAAACTTAAAACTATCACTCTCATTTCATAGTATTTACGCATCCTATATATGTAGATATTTACAAAAATTGAAATAATATTTTATTAGGTACAGTTTAAAATTAACAATTAACTTTGAACTTTATTTACATCGTTTGAAGCAACAAATAGTATATACACAGTAAATATTATATGCACAGTACATAGTATATACACAGTAAATAGTATATACACTGTAAATAGTGTATATACAGTAAATAATAAATACACAGTAAATAGTGTATATACAGTAAATAATACATACATAGTAAATATTATATACATAGTAAATAGTAGTGCATCTACTAATAAACTTTGCAACTATCAGTCGTAAAGTTCCAAAACAAGATGAAGAAAAAAAACCAAATCAAATTTCTTGCCGGTCCTTCTCGATGACTGGATCGTCATCCGAACCGTTTTGGCGTTCATAAACACCTTTTCAGGGTTTAAATTGAGTAAAGTATTGTTGAATTTTGAATTTGAATTTTTGAATCGAAGAATGTTAACTTGAAAATGCACAATACCTGTAGAATCGCACGCGAACAATGCGGGCGAAGGCACGTGGTCTCTAGTATAGTTCCACAAACAGTCACGTAGCACTTGCACTATCTGAAACATACAGCACATCCGAATATACAAACGCTACGAATTCTGCTTTCTTGTACTGGCAAGTTTATTTTCTCCATTCACCCATCCGTTCAACCGAAAGACGTCCACTGCTGGACATAGGTCTCCTCCAAAGATCTCCACGACGACCGTTCTTGCGCCACCCGCATCCAGCGAACTCTCGCGACCTTCACCTTCATCCTTCAATTTATTTTATATGTTTATCCATTTTTTAATAATTTTCTTTACATCATATACTCTCAGTGCTTTGACCACAATCTCACCTGGTATTAAGTGACGATGTAGTTCTCAGGTGATGATGCCGGAACACATCTACTGGTGTTTAGCGAAAGGTTTTCGAACTTGAGGGTGATACCTACTAGCTACCCAGACATGCATTATTAGAAAATGCCCTACGACCATACTATGGGTTTCCTCGGGATGTTTTCCTTCACGGAAAGCTGAGGTCGATTTTAGAGTCGGATAGGTAGGGATCTAACCCGCGTCGATTGACGCGGAATCCGGACGCACTACCCACTGCGCCATCATCGCCAATTTTTATCACAACAGAAAATGTAAATATGAAAACCCAAAAAAAAAAAAATCAATAAGCCGACTCCGTACTGTATTAATGACGTCATAGTTTTGTGACGTTTAATAATATATATGTGTTTATAATAAAAAAAATAATAATAGAAAAAATAAAATTTGACAAAATTGACCATTATCGTGTTCATTCTTATGGTGCTTACTAGCTGTGTGCCCGCGGCTGTACCCGCGTTTCATATATTCTGCACTGCATTTAATTTTTTTTATCCTGAACCCTAATTTTCTTTAGTCCTAAGATAAAGTAAAAATATTTCTCATAAATTCAAGCACTTACCCGTAAAACTATGCATTAAATCGGATTTTATTAAATTTTTTATGAGTTTTAATTTTTTTACACGAAACCCTATTTATTTTCCATAATGAAAAGTACCCTAAGTTACCCTAAGGTAAATCGGTTCAGCCGTTCCGAAGATTACCCGGAACAAACAGACAGACAAAAAAAATCATATTTACTTAGTCAAAAAAAATAAACAGACACTTTAATTTTTTTTTTTTTTAGTATATAGATTATCTTTACGTGACGTCTGCCTGTCAGTTAGTATGCTAGAGGGGAAACGCGGCCACACTACTAGTTAATGGAGTATATGTAACCTCAGCCGCCGTTAGTTGCGGCGCCAATTCCAACATGTGGCTGAGGGGATGCGGCAACAGCTGGCCCAGGGTCATGGTGGACACCAGCTCCGAGAGCGCCAGCCTCTCTCGACCCATCTCGACCGAATCCGGGTGACGATCTGTCACAAACACCCTCTATTTATTTATTTATCTACAACATATATATAGAGTTTTCGCCGGCAGCTAAGCCTGACATGTAGTAGCTGTTATCTTTAATTCAATTAGCTTGGTTATCGTGTACAAGTGTATTTAAAATAAATAGCACACAACGTTTACTCGTGAGTTGTCACGAAAATTCCATGTAAAGCTCTAGAAGCTCTATATTAAGGTCGAAGTAAATAAAAAACTCTTCGTGAACGCTGCGACATGGCTGAAGGTGGATTACAGAGAGATAAAGTATTTTCGCTCACTTTATTGTAATTATCCAAAATAACGTACAATACTTTATAATATAGCGAATGATCGTCATAATTTTAATATTAGATATAAAGACAAGTTGTCCGTCCCACGCTTTAGGTTAAGTAAGTGTAATAAAAGCTTTATAGGTAATAGTATTCGGTTTCACAATAAGATCCCAAGTAACATTACCGATTTACCTGACAATAAGTTCGAGTATTATGTCAAGCAAGTTTTAATCTCAAAAGGTTATTACAGGGTGGATCATTACGTGAACGATAGTGATGTCTGGAATTAACCCACATCTCTGTGCGCACCCGCTAACATTAGCTAAGACTATGTATTGTATAGTTTTTTTATATGAAAAAAAAAAATGATATATATTATATTTATAAATAAAAAGAACCAGATCGAGTTTCTTGCCGAGTCTTCTTCGACTGGTTTGTTTTCCGAACCGGTGGTAGTGTTTTAGACGTTCATAAGCGCCTTCTTTTTTGGAGGGTAATGCATTTACTGTCCAAAATTAGTGTGGGACTCGAGGCGAGAAGCGCCATCACTACCCACTAAACCCCCCGGTTCCTCCCGCCACCTTCAGTGGGGCAATATGGATGTCTTACGCATTCTTTATAGGGCCTAAGTTGAATAGAGAATTTTGATAATAATGTACGGGTGGCAACCCTACGTGTGTCCGATTAATCGATGTCAGATCGGGCGTCCCCTAGTGAGTTACCTAAGAGCGCGCGCAGACGGTGCAGCAGCGTGGCGGCGGTGGCGCGCAGCAGCGCGGAGGCGAGGCAGAGCGCGGGGCGCGCGGCGGCGGCGCGGTGCAGGGCCGCGCGCGCGACGGCGCACCGCCGCAGCGCGCCGCGCATGTACAGCTCCCTCTCGATACTCACTTGCTAACCGACCGAAGAACCGACCAACATACATACATACACGCAACACTACCCAATAATCAAAATTATTAATAACTGTAAGTGTAGGAGTTTTTGGCGGGATCTCAGTCTGACATTGTTTCCTTTAATTAATTAAATTTGTGTATTTGATTCTGTATCATATAATTTTGGTGGCGTTTTATGTGATATAGTTTGGTTATTGTGTACAGGTTGAGTTTATTATGGAAAATAACACGTAGCATTTATTCTGAGGTGCCGCACAAAACTCCATGGAAAGTTCGAGCAAGATGAGCCACAGTTTTGCTGGAGCTTGATAACGCTGATATAAGATTGAAAATACATCTTACCTACATGACATTGGCACTAATTGTTTGAACACAAATTGCCATTATCTAAGAAGAAGAAGAACTGTAAGTGTATTATATGGTGTGCGTGTGTCTGTGCGCGTGTGTGTGTGTGTGTGTGTGTGTGTGCGTGTGTGCGTGCGTGTGCGTGTGTGTGTCAAATGCTAAACATTGTAAATTAGAAACAGGATTTCAGTAAATATAAAGAATCGACACAACCACAATGCAATAGGAACACATAGATAAGAAATAGAATAAGATTGTAATATAGAAATAGGATGAAAACAATAAAATCACAAAGAAGAGTGAACAAAACTCGGATTACATCTGAGATGTAAGGGGACTAAATAAAAAAAGAAAAGAATAATAAATACCGCAACAAACGAAACATTATACATTTGTTATGTAGTTAAAGGTTGATTTAAAAAAAACACATACTTTATTTAATAAAACAGCTATAGTCGACGCATTATGAACGGAGGTCATAAATCATATTTATCTGCCTGTCTCGCTCGCACTTACAGGTCTTATGGTGAGGTGTAGTGATGTGCGTAGGAAATGTATAGGTGCATATCGATAACGAGGTAGGTACGATCGATATGGGTAGTGCGTAAATGCATTTCCCCCCGTCAAAAAAAAAAAAAAAGGTACGATCGATATGCTGAATTATGTTAAGTATTAACAGGAATTATATTTCGCTATTTGAAATTAAAAGTTTTTAATTTGTAAGGTAAAATGTTTATTTTGAAATAATTAACGAAAATAAATTCTCCATTGTGAGTATTGCGTAACGAAGCCTAAGTAATGTACAGTAATACTCCGCTTAGCGCGACCCCGTTACGCGCGGTTTCACTATAACGCGAATTTGAAATTTCGCGCTCAAATGCCTCGCATTACGCGAAAGAGTACGTATAAACATAATGTAAAGACAATAGATGTATTTTACCGTAAAAAATAAGAGTGTGTATTGCATAAAGTGTTCTTAGAATTAAAGTGATTGTTAAGGCGTCAATGATAAATATTTTATGAAGTTTAAATAATTCGTTAAAAGATGGCGCCATAACGTTTTGGAAGTGGCTATTAAATTATGTAGTAAAAAGATAGTAGTTTGTAAATGTTTGTACTAATAATAAAGATTCTAAATTGGATTGGCTCTGTGACATCAAGCGTACGAGGAAACCGAGGGAAGCGAAGGGAACCAACAGGTGGTTCGTTAGCAATCGCCTGATTGGTTCACGGAATGTCAACTAGCACCTCGCGGCGCTAGTTGATCGGAGCGAAGCCGGGGGGGTGCTCAGGCATAGCCCGCCCCCCAGTTCCTGCGCGTTCACAGTTTTTCACGAGCCACCATGTCGTCGTCCTCCAGCGACGACGGAAAAGGCCCTTATCAGGGCCAAAGAAGCAAGAGAAGAGGGAAGAAGAAGCCAGCACCATCGGCGCGAACCACGCCACGCCAAGACATCTCAAACAAAGATGACATCGCAACGACCTCAAGCCTGCCCACGGACTCCGACGAAGCCGTTATCAACAAGACGCCTTACAGCCTGTCCAAGGACAACGTACTGCAGTACGACCGATACCTGCGGGGGGAGGCAATCCCCCCCCGCCCCTCTACGAGCGCCGCCGAACGCAGCCGCCAAGTGCTGCCATCTGCGGGGGTTGAGGCAAGAATCTTGCCCCTACGCGCGCCGACACGCGAGGAAGTCGCAGGGAGCCGTCAGCCGCGGGGGCTGAGGCAAGAAATATCTTGCCTCCCCCCGCACCGACACGTGCAACTTCGCGCGGCACCCTGGAGCCGCCATCTGCGGGGGTTGAGGCGAGAAACATCTTGCCTCCCCCCGTACCATTCAGCAGCGCTACCGGTAGCCGCAAAGTGCTGCCATCTGCGGGGGTCGAGGCGAGAACCATCTTGCCTCCCCCCGCACCACCACCGAGCAGCGCCACCGGCAGCCAGCAAGTGCTGCCATCTGCGGGGGTTGAGGCAAGAACTATCTTGCCTCCCCCCGCCCCCCTTGCCACCTTCCCACGCGATCCGCGTTCGAGACCGCCAGCAGAGTCCCTATCTATCCCAGCTGCAAGCAGTGCGTGCGCGCAGCTGACGTCCGACCGCGCGGGACCCTCACCACCCGCCCCGGCTGCCGAGAGACGGCAGCCGTCACCCGCAGCGTCCTCAACCACCATCCAGGAGAGAGACACCGTTGTGCTCGCCCAGTTGGTCGAGACGGGTCTCCTCTCCTTGGGGATGCTGCGGTGGATGGCGTTGTACCTCCGTGTCTCGGAGGCCGAGACGGAGGGACGCACCCCCTGCGCGGAGGACGTCGCAGCGCTGCACATGGCAGCAGCTGGGGTCACCGCACCCCCCCCCCAAACCCGCGACAGTGCTCGACCGCAGTCCGGTCGGCCGCGGACGTAGGAGGAGGAAGAGGAGTGAGGGGGAGGAGGAGGACGAACTGCGAGTGGGTAGGAGGACGCGCTCGCTATCGTCCCCCCCCCCCCCGCTTCACCCGGCGAAAAGGCTGCTAACCGCATGGGCAGCTGCGGAGCGGATGCTGGCCGCGAGGCACACTGGCTCGACCGTCCCAGCCGGGACCGGAGAGCCAGTACCTCCATCCTCAGCGGCCGCTCCGCTCCCTCAGCGCCAGCGCCACCGATCATCGTGGGAGCCACCTGCGGCGCAACCGCAGCCACCTGCGGCCTACCGGCCGACTGACCCGGCCGAAACCGGAACTGCGCGTGCGACGCCGACCGTACGGCCCGGACCTAGCAGCGCGATGCCCGCGCGCAGCGTGCCCGGGCCGGCTCCACGGGCGGCACAGCGCACTCCCGCACCGGCACCAGCCGTTCCAGCACCACGAACATTCGCGGCGGCGGTCGGAGGACAGCGTCAACCGACGCCAGGGACGTCGGCACCTCCGACCGCCCAACCGCCCAACGCAGCAGCAGCAGCAACAGCAGCAACAGCAGCCACAGCCGGACGCACCGAAGGGGCCTTCAGCCCCCAACGTTAAGCAGGCACCGGCACCCAAATATCCTCCACTGATAGTGGAGCGTCTGCCAGATTGGCAAAGACACTTCAAGCTGCTGACCCAACAGCTCGGCAGAGCACCGAACGCGCGCGCCCCTTTGGGACAGGGGTGAAGTTCGTGCCGGAGAGTGTAGAAGAGTACCGTACGGTACAACGCTACCTCACCAAGGCGGAGTGCGAGGAAGGGGTAGCCTGGTTCTCGTACTCGTTGCCTGCCGAGCGAAGCCTCAAGGTGGCTCTGAGGGGATTACCCTCAGACACGGACCCCGCTGACATCGTTGCCGCCTTACAGGAGCGAGGCTTCGAACCCGAGTTCGTTAAGAACATAATGGCGCGTGGAGGTCGCCCGGGTTCCGTCTTTCACGTCGTCCTGAAGCGGACACCGACATCCCCGGACATCTACGCAGTAAATGAATTACTGTGCATGAGGGGGATCAAAATAGAAGCCTGGCGCGGTAAGACTGGTCCCGCCCAGTGCCATAGATGCCAACAATTCCGGCACAGCTCGATGCAGTGTCATAGAACACTCGCTTGTGTCCGGTGTGGAGAACCACACGCTGCACGTGACTGTGGTCGCTCAGTTGAAGAGCCACCGACCTGCGCCAACTGCGGAGGACCTCACCCTGCCAATTATAGGCAGTGTCCGGTCTTCCGTAGGGAAGCCAGGTACCGGACGGCTGGCGTTATTACGCGCACTGGCGACCACATCTCAGGACGCGCGACGAAAGGGTCAGCACTACCTCCGCGGACAACAGTAGGGGAGACGGCGTCAGCGTCGCTGATGGCGCCGGCCAATGAACCTACAAGCCGCGGTGCGACGACTGGTCCTGGGAGAAGACGCCGACGCCAGAATAAGAAACCCGCGGTTCAGGATCGTACCGCGGGTGCATCGAGAGATAAACCTGCCCCTCTGGTACCTCCATCCCCCCCCCCCGGCTCAGCAGCTGGACACTTTGACTGCGACCCTCGGTGTCCTGCAGGAGATCTTGTCGGCCGTTAAGGAGGGTGAGAAAGGTCAGAAGGCCACCCTATTGGGATTACTGAAGCTCCTAAATCCCAATGCTTGAGTTAAGGGTGTGCCATTGGAATGCCCAGGCGCTCACGGGGAAGAGAAGGCTACTCATAGCCTTCCTCCGTGAGCAAAAGATTGACGTGATGCTGATATCGGAGACTTTCCTGCGTCAGGGCGAAGAGTTTCGGGTCCCTAACTACTTCGCATACAGGAAAGACGAGAAGAGTCCGACGAGTGGCCGCCCGTACCGAGGACTTTTAGTCCTCGTCAAGAGGAATGTCGTACATCAGCCAATACCCTTTAAAGAGTACCAGTCACTCTACGCTCTGGGGGTATTGTTGCACGTCGATGGTCGGGACTTGAAGGCTTACGCCATATACCGACCAAATTACCAGCCCACTCAGATGCTGGAAAGAGAACTTGAGGAATTAATGGCGGGAGGTACGCCAACGATCATGGCAGGAGATTTTAACGCGAAGCACACCTCCTGGAACTCCTCATGTAATACGCAACCTGGTCGACAACTCTTGAAGCTTGCTGAAGACTATAGCTTTGATATCCACGGCCCAGATGAGCCAACACATCATAGCCCGAGGTCGCAAGACGTTTTGGACATAACGTTAATGAAAGGGCGCTTGAATCCACCGAGGCAGACAGTACTGCCGGATCTACCCTCGGACCATAGACCTGTCCTTCTCGAAGTCTCCGAGTCACCTACGCGAGTACTATTCCCAGCATCACGTACGCGGATTGATTGGGCAATATTCGTGAAGGAACTAGAGAGCACCACACCGACGCGAAAGATGTCCACGCCGGAAGATGTGGAACGGATGACGGGTGAACTCACCCATTGCATCCGCAGTGCCCGAGAAAAATCTACTCGCACCATCCAACGGGGTCGAGGCTCAAACCTCTTCCCCGACGGATTCAGGATCTCATTAAAGAGAAACGAGCGCTGCGGAGGGAGTGGCAGAATACCCGTTGCCCCTTCACGAAGACTAGACTTAACTCGATGGTGACACGAGTT
This sequence comes from Samia ricini, assembly GCA_014132275.2. Taxonomy (NCBI): domain Eukaryota; kingdom Metazoa; phylum Arthropoda; class Insecta; order Lepidoptera; family Saturniidae; genus Samia; species Samia ricini. The sequence goes on from AP028170.1 coordinate 3,839,629, forward strand.
AAAATTGCCCTAGATGACCATGCAGCCGAAGCGTGGGAGAACCATATAGACGAGATTATCACGGACAGCTCGGTCCCCTCAGTACACCGTCTATGCAAGCAGCTATCGAGCACACCGGAGCCGGTCCGCCCCTTATTGGGCGAAGATGGCTACCCACGCTTCACAGCAACTGATCGGGCGGAGATCTTTGCTACGTGTTTGGAGGAACAGTTCTCCCCGAACGACGAAGCGGACCTTCAGCACGTCTTCAATGTGAACCGACACCTAGACAGATACTGGGCTGAGCCTGTAGTCGGCGGCAGCCCGGCAGACGCCCTGTTCTTCACCCCGGCCGAAGTAAATCGCGTGATCGGGAAACTGAAGCCCAGGAAGGCCCCCGGCGCGGATAACATTACCACTGTAATGCTGCGTCACCTACTGCTGAGAACACTCGCGGCGGTGACGCGGTTATTCAATGGTATTATCCGCTCGGGGCACTTCCCGAATGACTGGAAGCTCGGACTGGTCCGCATGTTACCGAAGCCCAGGAAGAACCTGCAAAGACCAGAAAACTACAGGCCAATCACTTTGCTCAGCACGCTGTCTAAGGTGTTCGAGAGGCTCGTGCTGGCCAAGATGCTGCCGCACATGAACCTGAGAGCCGAACAGTTCGGGTTTAGAGAGCATCACTCTACTGTTTTCCAACTCACGAGGGTCATTGATATAATAGATACCGCAAGAAGAAACAAACAATACGTCGCAGTTGTACTGCTGGACATAGAGAAGGCGTTTGACAAAGTATGGCACCAGGGGATGCTATACAAACTGTTAACGACCACCACGATCCCTAGGAAGATTCTCCATGTCCTGAAGTCTTTCCTGGGAAGACCGCCGCGTCCAAGTAGTGGTCGAAGGCCAAGTGTCTCGGGAGTTCCCTATGAGAGCCGGAGTCCCGCAGGGTAGCTGCCTCTCTCCTAGCCTCTACGCCGTCTACACCAACGACATGCCCGTGCGCGGGTGGACAGAACTCGCATTATTTGCAGATGACGCCGCCTACTTTCACGTAGATAATACGCCACTAGATGCGCAAATTGAAACCCAGCGTTTACTTGACACCCTTCCTGAATGGCTACGGAGATGGAGGCTGCGGGCCAACGTAGGGAAGACACAGGCACTCATGACTAGAGTGATGATGAGTAGATTACCACCTTGCTTGACGCTCCAGGGAAAGACTATACCGTGGAAGGAAAAAGTCAAATACCTGGGAGTCACTATAGATCGAAACCTGACTTTTTCAAGTCATGTAGGAGATGTGATCGCGGCGGACAAGAGCGGCGAGGAGAATGCTGCGTCCAGTGCTCACCTCAAGGCTACCCTTGAGAACGAGGCTTGGTTTATATAAAACCTATTTGAGGTCACGATTTACCTATGCCGCCCCTGCATGGTTCAGTCGCTTATCGGAAACGAACAAGAGACGGCTTAGAGCCCAACAGAGCATCACGCTTCGCATGATCGCGGGGGCACCGCGATACGTTAGCAACCACGTACTTGCGCGTGACTTACGTGTAGAGAGCCTGGATGCGTTCATAAGCAGCCTTGCAACCAACATGTTCCGAAGAGCGGACACGTCGGCGCACGTTCACCTCCAGAACATCGCGCCGTTGCACGCCAGACCTCCCGACAACTGGAGAGGGAGAGGTGAACACTTGTCATTAGTATATAGGCCTCAGGCGCGCGATCTCATACGCCGGTCCTCGCCTAGCTGAGTAGGTAGTTGAAGGAGGACCGTGTCTATGACCCGTATAGATCGGGTGCATCTCCCTGACCCCTCAGAGTCCGATCGACAGCAGGATTAGCTCCCAGAACTCAGAAGATTACTCCACGAGGGACGCACCTGTGTGCCTCACCCAGTTGACTTGTCCGTAGGCGCGGACAAAGGAGAGGCCACCGTCGAAGGGAATAGCCCTGATGCGGTTTCCCCGTGTCCCCTATTAGTTCGTAAGTCTAGCCTTAAGTGTAGTGTTGTGTAGTTTCTCTGGCTTTGTTTATTTATTCTATTTTTATTTGTATTTTATTGTTTTAAATTTATTATAATTTGTAAGTTATATCATAAGTTACATCTGTAATGATTTTTTAATAATAAAGAACCAAAAAAAAAAAAAAAAAAAAAAGATATAAAAAAAATAAAGTTAGGAAAACACACGACACGCCGCTGCTAGACTGCTAGAGCAAAGGGTGCACACGAGAAGAATTGCTAGTTAGTTAGATTCTAAATTAATAACTGTCTATCCTCTCCCTCTAAGTGGTGTTTGATCTCCTTGAATCAGTGTTGAAGTATCAGTGAAATACGTGGTTATTTGAAAAATATTATCAAATTTGTTGTTCAGTGATTGATTAAAATGATTTGGTATTTTTTTGTATTAAATTTTGACTATGTTTAATCATAAACCTCGATATATGCGAATTTCAATTAACGCGATTTTCTTCGGAACGTAACCCTCGCGTGAAGCGCGGTATTACTGTAATGAGTGTCATAACAAAAAAATCTTATTTTTATAGCAAAAAAAACAACAACAGAGTGCTATTGAGAAGGTCACGATGACGCATCGACCTCGCGAGCGCCGCTAGCCAAGTATCAATAACGGGTTCGATTGCGTGCACATTCCTATTATCAGTGACATTTATTGCCCAACAACTCGGTTTCAAATGCGTCGACTAAAGCACAATTATGAACACTGGAGAATGGAATGAATCTTAAACTGACTTACACTTGTACCTATACAAAGTTTTTTGAAGTTATACTTCTTTAGGCGCTTTATGAAAAAATGATGAGAGTGAAATTTTAAGATGCGCGCGCATCTGTGACACGAAATGAACAGTATGAAGTTGTCTGCTTAACCGCTCATTAAGTCTCGTTAGTCGCGCATGTTGGTACGCTCGTCACCATCAACATGTTTCTAGTTTATACATTCACAACACGTGTTTTAGTTTCATACAACTGCTACATTATATATGTGCTAATAAATTATATCCAGTAGTGATTTAAATTGAATATTTTGATTGATATTACTTACTATTTGTGAATATTAGTGAAAAAAATTGTGCTTATATACTTTTTCAAGTGCTCCAATATAATTGAGGTTAACTATCCGTATGTATTATTTATTGATATAAATTAAAATACTTTTATTGAATATAATTAACACTAAATATTATTAAATTATTAATGTTAAATACTTATTATTATTTGCATGCAATTAAAAACTATTTCACATAAGTACACGCACCTATTTTTTTTTTTATTAAAATAAAACATTCCGCGGACTCTATGTCCACGCCTTTTTTTTATATTGGAGGTTTAATTCGACTTGCGTCAGAAAAAATTTCCTATTATATTTCAAGCAACTATGCAGTTAGTAATCTTCTTTCAGAATTAATTTATGTGAGCTTAAATCTACTTCTATTTTACATCTAAATTTTCTATATCTATATGTTATCTATATTATCTATACGTTAAATTATTTTGTAGACACTTATTTTGTTATTATTAATTAATTACTTATTTACCTATACTAAGTTACATGTGGCTTGATGCCAGGATGGGATGTATGGTCATACGACATCGTATGATATATTCTAGGTAAATCGTCAGACCGTCTCTTCTTATAATTAACAATCGAAAACTATGCCATACTTATTACTGGGAACTAAACGTGGCATGGCGTGATTCTAATGTACTAATACAGTAATACCGCGCTTTACGCGAGGGATACGTTCCGAAAAAAAATCGCGTTAACTGAAATTCGCGTATATCGAGGTTCATGATTAAACATAGTCAAAATTTAATACAAAAAAATACAAATCATTTCAATCAATCACTTTAATTCTAAGAACAAACCTTATGCAATATGTACTCTTATTTTTTACGGAAAAATACATCTATTGTCTTCACATTATGTTTGTACAGACTCTTTCGCGTAATGCGAGGCATTTGAGCGAGAAATTTCAAATTCGCGTTATAGTGAAACCGCGCGTAACGGGGTCGCGCTAAGCGGGGTATTACTGTATTCTACGATGAGGGGTATGACCATGCATAACGTACGTGTTCTAAATATTATTTTTAACTGTCGGGAACATTCACAAGGGAATTGTATTGAATATATAATAAATGAGATGTCTCAAATACTTCCTGAAAAGTTCCAAACAAATTAACCATTTTGTTAATACGTTGTAAAATCAGTGTTCCTGACGTCAAACTTGGCTGCACAGTTTTATAGTACCTTTGCTCTTTCCTTAGAAAGGAAACAAAAAAATATTGACGCGATCAATAATTATTTTAAAGACTTGTAGATCTCTAATAACACTGGGGAATTCAAACCTGTATAGGGAAAGATAATTGCGTTTACCAACTAATTTAGTACCTTAGTAAAATCTTCATCAGGCCACGGTAGCCCGTTGTACATGACATCTGGCGAGACCAACTCCACAAGGAGTAAGGAAACGGAAGTAGCCCCCTCTACAATCCCACTGTTGCCACCCTGAAATATGACAATGACATAAATATAACCTTAAAATAACACAAGTTATGTCATCAACTTGTATTATTTCACTCTATATTATGTAATTCCAGTAACATTCAGTGTTATACAAATATATTGAAAATAATCCCACAAAGGTGAATTCTGAAATCTGCCAACAACTCCTTTGATATTCTTTTGTTTTAGACAAAAAAAAGACTGCAATTTTCTTACAGCATCGATTAAAAAGTTTTCCTAACGTCAGACTTGGCTGTACGGTCTAGTATATTTGCCTTTTCTTTAAAAAGGAATGAATGGAATAAAGAGTTTTTTGTCGGGATCGCAGTCTGTCATGTAGCACTTATTTTCTTTAACTCATTGTTAACGACATCTGTTATCGTATATATCCTATTCTTATTCTAAGTTATTTCTTGTCTATATTGTCTCACGCCCCCGCTCTATTTAGTCTATGTATTCATTATCCCTTCCTCTTCCTATTCAAAAACGGAACGCCAACACGCAACCGCCGCCGCTGTCTCTCGTATGTTTAAAAGTGCACATTAGTTATCAAATTATATAGAACATTCATAAAATGAAGTGAGGTGGAAACTCTGAACCAGCTTAATCGAAGGTTAATAATAAAGGTAAGTTCCGTTTGCTCCTTTCAACATCATACTTTAAGATATTTCCACACCACTCATTAAACTTGTGTATTTGACTCTATATCGTGCAATCTTGGTGGCGTTTTGTGTGATATAGTTCATTACGTTCAAGTTAAATTTATTTATTTATTTGTTGGAAGACCAACAGCTATATCTTACATTAGTTAGTTAACAACCGCATTAGAAACAAAAAAAAAGCCATTTAGAGGTCCTTTGCCGTTAAGTAACAAATTAAAAAAATATCAAGTGGTTTGCTACATGAACCTAAAATTAAAAAAAAAATTAAAAATAATAAACTGAAAGATTATAATTAATTACAACTATTTACAACCGCCACCATTAAAGAAGAGGCTACTTATTATAGAGGATAACGCGTAACATATATTCTGTGGTGCCGACAAAACAGGACGAGCCACCGTTTTGCTGGAGCTTAGTAACGTTGATACAAGATTAAAAATACATCTTTCCCACATGACACTGGCACAAATTGTATGTACACGGATTGCTATTAATTAAGCAGAAATGGAATTGTAGTGGGCGTATTACGTATTACGAGGACACGATGAAAGGAAACACAATATTTGTTTGACGGTATAATGAGGCTACCTTTTACAACGATAAATGCGTAATGAATGTGTAGTCGCAGCTACAAAGTTTCTATAATTATTAGTAATTAATAATATTTATAAATCATGGACGAGCATCGATGCGCCGGAGTTGACATATTATTGGTCGACGCATGCAGCCATGTTAAAAGGGGCGTACCACAAGTTCTTTGTTCGTTAATGAGTGTTATCTTTCGAGGAGCGTTTAAGCTATCCTTGTTACTGAGGATAGTAGATCCACCAGTAACGCGACTTAGCGGATCCGCTACAGAATCAAAAATACGAGAGCTTTTCGATTGAGAGGAAACGATAAATATTGCGTTGCAATGTTGACATAAAAATAAATTACATCAATACGAAAACTATGAATTTGCAAGTGACAAATTTGCAACCGTAAATAATATTGCGTAATATTGCAAATTTGCAATACAATGACGAGCTTTTCGGAGCTTTTTGGTTTGTTTGTAATTTATTAACTTGAAGTATTTAGATCACTGTTTTGTTTGATATATATATATATCTATATATATAAGCAAAGTTTGTTTTCTTTGTCCGAGGTAAACTCGAAAACTACTGGACCGATCAGCATGAAACCACAACCATTCGACGCGGAATTAATCATAGATGGTTATAGGCTATATATTTTTCAAATTATATGAGCCCTTTGCCATGTTTTCTAAATTTGTTTGTTTATTATTCCTTTGACGCACCATCACCTCAAAACGCAGTATTTTTCCTAGACAGGTATTCTTTAGATTCCACCGACCCTCTCTCATTTTTTTTTTTTTCGATTTACTCTTTTGTACATTTTCCACTTCAATTTACGCTTATATACATTTTTTCCGCTGATAAAAACAAAATACTCTTACTTTTATTCATTCATTTGTTTATTTAAATTAGCTATAAATGAAACGTCACATGCACAGAACATATGAAACGCGGGCGGAGACGCGGGCACCAGCTAGTTCGTATTTGAACATCCTGAACTCCCCTCTTTTCAACGAATCATGAAAAGTTTCATTTATTAAGTACATACTCAAACTAAAAAGTAGAAAATTAATCTGGTTAGTTTTGGAGTTGGTGCCGTCTTGAGTTGACCAATGTATTATATGTCGCTTTTAACATAACTTTATGTGATAAATTGTAATAATCTACCCAATTTTGGCCCATATTTTTGTATTATTATAATGTAATCTATATTATCTGTATCTGTTTTTTTTTAAACTATAATGCGTCATATCTTATCTGTATTTTATAGTTTATTTTATCTGTATGTTACAGTTCACATTATTTCAATTTAAGTCGTATTTATTAGGTTAGATTTATCTATGTATGTACCCAAAACGCCACTGACTCTTCTCCACGGAACATATCCATCCAAAGGTTGCCTGGAAGGGATTGCTTAATAGCATTGCTAATGCAATAAGGCCACCCTTTGTACTAATTTCACATGTATATGTGTATAATGGTGTACGAAAAAGATTAAATAAATAAAATAAAATATATAAACGTACTCATTTACAAATGGAAACAACTGTATCATAATTACATAGCTAAATAAAGGACTCGGGTGGTTTAAAATCGAATATAATTATCGACGTACATTTACACCGCTTTGTTATCCGTAAGTTGGCAACGATTTCAAAATTAACGAAGCCGATTAATACAGTAATTATTTATTGACTTTTAGTCCATTTTTATATAGTTTAATTATTTTGAAGTCGATTATGTTTTTCATTGAAATAGTTTTTTGAACTAAACAATTCATAATGATGCGATAAGTATTCAAATTGTTATCGCAGGCGTCTGTCTATAGACTACGGTAACTGTTTGCTTTCAGTAGTAATACCTATATTACTTGTACCTGCGCCTTACGATCATGGTTTGGGGCGGGTAGGGGGAGGGGGGAGGGGGAGGGGAGGGAGGTGGTAAAAAATCAAATCCCTCACCATACAAGACATGAGCGCGCCCATGAGCAGTTCATTGTTGGTAGTCAGTATGGGGGGCACGTCGTTACCGTCCGCGTACTCGTTCTGCTTCCGGACCCCCTTCCCGATGATGCCCGCGTGGAACACTGAAGTGTGACTCTGCGTCAACTGGGTTATCGGACCCTGGAATATATCGAATATCAATCTAATTGACCCTTTTCAAAATATTAGTGAACTTCCAGTGTCTTTTTTTTAATATCAAAGTGGCTTTAATTTATATGAGTATGAACGTAAACACAATTTGTAAATCTGTTTGTATCGGCTGATCTCCGGAACAGGGTACCTTTTTTTATTTTATTTTTTTTTGACGAGAAGAATGCATTTACGTACTACCCTTACCCATTGCATTAGTGAAACCGAAGTCCTCCAATGCAATAAAGTCCTCCAATGCAATAAGTGCCCCAATGCAATAAAGTCCCCCAATGTAGTAAAGTCCCCCGATGAAATAAAGTCCCCTAATGCAATAAAGTCCTCCCAATGCAATAAGTTCCCCAATGCAATAAAGTCCCCCCAATGCAATAAGTTCCCCAATGCAATAAAGTCCCCCCAATGCAATAAGTCCCCCAATGCAATAAAGTCCCCCAATGCAATAAGTCCCCCAATGCAATAAAGTCCCCCAATGCAATAAGTCCCCCAATGCAATAAAGTCCCCCAATGCAATAAAGTCCCCCCAATGCAATAAAGTCCCCCAATGCAATAGCGGAACGGGTACGTACACCGATTTTGACAGGACTTTTTCTAACAGATATCTAAAATTACGCGGTGTTATCTAGGGGTTACTTTTATAATTCCAAAAATAATTAGGGTGTAGCGTAAAAAAAAAAATAATACGTACTCATGAAATTGCGAACAAAATAGGATCCAACACCATCGGAACATTATTTTCCTATGATTATTTCAAAACTATATTATCTAATGAAGAATATAAAACGCAGGCGGAGTCACGGGCACATAGTTAATTAAAACTACTATATGACACACCGAAATCGCGGCAAGAACTCCGCCATCTTGCATCTCAGTGTGGTGTTGCCACTTATTAGTGTTTTATTATGAATTTTAGGCGGAAAGGAAAACAAGCGGCAACCCCCCTCCTAAATCTACAAGTCTGTAAATTTGAGAACCACTACCCTTATATTATAGGAAAGTACGGGACGGGACTCACGTGTCTCTGGTTGAGGTGCATGAGCAGATCGTCGGGGGACCAGTCCCTGGGCTGTGCGAGGGTGCCGGTGAGGAGGCTGCGGCTGCCGAAGGTCTTCTCCTCGCGGAACATGGCGGTCTCGAGGAGATCACGCAAGGCGACGGCGCGCGCCAGCTTGCCGTGGAGGCACAGCTTCCTCAGCAGCCGACAGGCGGCGTGCACGCCGCGGAACTTATCCATTACATCTTAACAATACACATCATAACTCTATCCTATCCGACAACATGGCTTTGCTGAAGTGATAACTTATGGGAGGTCTGTCTGGCTTCCCTCTCTCTCACGCATACAGTAGGCAGACTCTTCCTCTCTCACTCTAACCTACAGCGTTAACCGTATTCCGGACAGACGCTTCCCTCTCTCTCTACCCAGTGTTAAATGTGCGATAGAAATATACTCTTGATTAAATAATTATACTAATAATGTGCATACACAAAATTCCAAAAATATTCAAGAATTTTAACTAAGTATAAATTTTTTTTATTAACAAATAAATTAACCTTTCCTTACATTATCATATTAACATAAACATACACATAACATAAGCTCACGCTTGTTATCCCAGAAGGGTTAGGCAGAGGTGAAGTAGCGAACTACACCACCCACCAGATGTGACAGGGGGCGAGCCTGTCGCCATATCGGGCACAAATTCCAAACTCCGGGATGATATTGAGTAAAAAAAAACCCAATACCACTTGACCCGACCCGGGGATCGAACCCGAGACCTCTGAACGGCAGTCGCACCGTATACAACTGCGCCACCGAGGCAGTTATTATTAATATACAAGTAATAACCTAAGCTTTTCTGAAGTTAAACAATTTCCATATTAAATAGTTCAACTTGGATTAGTTTAAGTTATCACTTCTGTCGGGCGTCCCGGGACGCACACGTTTTTTTTTTTTATCCTGCACTCGATTCTTATATTAAAACTTATAAATAATCTTTCTTGTTTGTTTGTTATATTTGAGTGAAAATAGTTAGTTTTTATTAAATTTAGAGCTATGCAAATCATCAGTTGAATGAACTATGGCTGAACTGACATATTTTAAGTCATCTTAATCAAAAATTCTTATTCAAGAAATTGTTGCTATTTCATTTGGTATATTTTCCGACCGAACATTCGGTATTCGGCAGCTTTTACCGAATATTCGTATTCGACCGAATATTCGGCGAAGAAACAATCCAAGCTATCACCGTACTAAGCTATTTAGCATAATATAGCACGGTTAATTAATTATCTCATCTCAGTATCATCTCTGAGTTTGGAATTTGTGCCCGATATGGCGACAGTTTCGTCCCCTGTCGGACGCAAATGTGAGTGGTGTAGTTCGCTACTTCACCTCTGCCTAACCCTTCGGGGATAACAGGCGTGAGCTGGTGTTATGTTATAATATTAATTAATAAATGTTTTGAAAAATATAAAATGTGTTTTTATTAGGTACTAGCTTTGCGCCCGCGTTTCATATATTCTTTATAGTGTTTTATTTTTTTTATACGGAACCCTAATTTTTTTTAGTTCTAAGATAAAGTAAAAATATTTCTCATAAATTCAAGCACTTGCCCCTAAAACTGTACATTAAATCGGATGTTATTCCATTTTTTATGAGTTTTAATATTTTTTTTACGCGGACACCTAATTATTTTTCAAAATTAAAAGTACCCTAAGATAACCGGAGTGACTTCAGCTATCTACCAAAAAAAGTCACGTCAAAATCTGTCCAGCCGTCCCGGAGATTACCCGCAACAAACGGACAGAGAAAAATTGTATTTTTGTTTAGGTATCGCATATACATTCATATGTATTTAGTAAAAAAAAATGACATTACAAACAGACACTTCAATTTTATTTATTAGTATAGATTTCATTCATTCATTCATTCATATCATAAAAATATCGATGTTATAGACTTTTAAAATATATAGTAACCAAAGTAAAAGGAAGCACGAAACGGACGGGAAGATTAAACATCAATCTACGTGCTTTCTATAAACATGGTACAGTCTCACCATGGGGTATCAAGTATGCCGAATACTTGACCGAATGTTCGGTTCGGTTACAACTTTGCCCGAATTATTAGTATTCCATGAACACCATTTTCGAACCATCTTTTATCATGGGGTTGCTTTGTGGCACCATCACCTCAAAACTACTGAACACATCGGGATGGGACTACTACCATTCGACGTGGTATTTTTTGTAGATAATTATAGGCTATTATTTTCTGGACTCCATCGAGCCTTTCTCTTTTTTTTTCTTTTCAATTTACCCTTATGTACATTTTTTCCGCTAATAGAAACAAAAGACTCATTTTTCTTCGTTCATTTGTTGTTTTTTTAGGTTAGGTATAAACGAAACGTTATAATATGCACTTTTACGGTCACACCTAAAGAGCATATGAAACGCGGGCGGGACCGCGGGCACCAGCTAGTATTTATATAAATCGGCGGAACTAGGAAATTTCTCAGAAATCGTATTTTTTTTTTTTTTTACCATTGTTTTCCTATTGTCGCATTTTTATAGGTAATCGTAATATTAAGAACGCGAAAATAAAACTTTCAATTAATAATACCCGATTGTACCTTTTTCATGTAAACAACGGAAAAAGTACTTGACGGTGGCTTGTACCACTTTGAGAATCGCTTCGACGCTCGGCGGCGGCGCCTTGCTGCCAGTTATATCAACTCTATCTAAAACCTGTAATTTAAAAACATCATCTTTGCATATATATATATATATATATATACTATCCTCAGTAATAAAGATCGTTTAAAAAACGCTCCTTCAGAAATGAGACTCATTAAGCGAACAATGAACTTGTGGTACGCTACTTTTAACATGGCGGCATGCGACGACCAATCATAGGTCAACTCCGGCGCACCGATGGTCGTCCATGATTGATAAATATTATTAACTACTAATAATTATAAATACTTTGTAGCTGCGACTACACAAGACATTACGCATTTCTCATTGTAAATAGTAGCTAATTATACCGTCAAACAAATATTGTGTTTCCATTCATCTTACCCTCGAATAAAATATAAAAGTTATACATAATCTAGAATTCAAATACTAGACCACATAACACGCCCCCACTACTATATATATAGGTATATTATATGTATATATACATGTAATATAACAAATACCAGTTTATAAATAATAATATAAACAGTGTAACAGAACATTTCCAAGATATCTTTTATTTAACTACCATCGCGTTATGTTAGTCTTTGATATTTTAAAGCGATGAAACTGTTTTTTTTTTAATGTTAAAAATTCATTGTTAATTGAATTTATCAACATAACCTAACATTTAACGTGTAACATTTGTCTGGTTTTCACATCTATTGCACCTCCGAGAAATAATTATGTGCATTTTCGTTTATTCATAATCAAAACATACGAAAGAAAATTATTAAAGCGACATCTTATACTTGACATACTGTAGCACGATTGACGGATGACGTCATAGCATTTGTAACGCGAATTTATAAGTTTGCCCCGTAACGAGAATCGCTCAACATCGCTAAAGAAGTTCGATTATCTACACGAGTCGACACACCCCCCCCCACCCTCCCACCCCCCCCCCCCCCCCCCCCCCCCCCCTTTTGCGTAACCCTACACAGGGTGACCTATTGAGAATCCCTAAATGCCTATAAAGAACTTTACATTTAAACAAAAAAAGGGTCTGGATATCTATACGCCTAGAACATTCGGTTACCTACACGAAGCACTCCCCCCCTCCCATCGCGCTCACGCTTACCTTCCGCAGGGTAAACTCACCTCGGCTAGTGCGTGGCAGGTCGGCATTTCGTTAATAGAGGCCATGGTGCATGGTTCCCGTTCGCGCAGCACCGAGGCGTAATGCTGCAGCGCGGAACCGAACCTGTGCAGGGAGGCCTCAACCGCTCGACTCACCGTACGCGTCCGCATGTGCGACACGCGATTCGAATTCTCCCACCTTCGATTATAAAAAAAAAAAAAAAAAAAAAACAATTTAGGCCCTAAGGAGGCGCTTTTGGTTCGCAATGTAGTTAGTCGTCCTTATTTTAAAATTCATTATCTTGCAGTATTTGACGATATCCATATTTAATATTGTAAAGAGTAAAGTTTTGTATTTTTGTATGGAGATAGTTTGAAATCCAGGGAGGGATATAAGTTTTTATTTCGAAAACCCCATACGGAACGGGAACTACGCAGGTAAAATCGCGGAGATCAGCTAGTATTATATAATTTTGGTGGCTTTTCACGTGGTTTAGTGTAGTGATGTGAAAATAGTGACACGGAGCGTGGATTATGAAATATCCCAATCATTCCCGTTGTGGTTGTAACAGAAAGCCGCCATTTTGTTCCCGCCAATTTTCGAGACTTTTTTCGAGATAGTTAAAAAACTTCTGGTACACTTTCAGCCAAATCGAAAGGGGTCGGAGTCAAAAGTGGTCATTTGGTATGGAATCCCCCGGATATAAACTATATCACCCGGGTATATAATCGTATGCCTTACAAATGAAAAAGTTATTAGATAATAAAGAGTGAGATAAATTTATTAAAGGTTTTTTTTCTTTTATAATAATAACCATTATACAATTGTAAGTATTTTTTTAAGTAATTTATCTCAAAGACTGGCAACAAGGACGCCACAACAACTTTCTACCCCGGGTCGAAAAAATCGTAAAAACATAGTGTTTTTATTTTTTAATTTTATTATAATGTGCAACTTATTATGTAACTTGCATTTTGTAATGATTTTTTAAATAAAGAAATGAAAAAAAAATGGTTAGGGAAACATACACGATGCACCGCTGCTAGACTGCTTGAGCTATTAAGGATGCACGAGAAGATTGTAAAAAAAAAATCGTAGATCCTGTCTATACACGTTAATCTTATATATTTATTTTATAGATATTACAAACAGACACTTTATTTTTTTTTGTTATTAGTACAGATAGAGATAGAAGAACTCACCGTAACAACTTGATGATGTTCAAACAATAGTGATGTACGTAAGTTTTAACACCATCGGGCAGTTTCCCTTCGACGAAGCACCGTTTGATCTGCGTATCGGATATCGTGGAGCTCCTGAGCGCGCTCTCGACGCCGCTCGTGATGTAGCCGTGGTATCTGTCCGTGTCGATGTCGATGTCGCACGAATCGTTCGGAACGTGCATCGATATAGTCCCGGATATTATCCTAACCAGGAGCGCTAGAGTGGTGTCGTCGCGCGAATATTGCAACAGGTAGCTTATAGTGCCGACGAATTCTGACGGTTGACTATAGCCTACAATATAAAAAAAATAGGGTAACGCCACAGAAAAAGTAAACAAAACTCGGGTTGTGTCCGAGGTGTAAAGGAACTAAATGAAAAATAACCTACAATATAACGATTAATATTAATAACTAGGCGTTTGGATTTTTTTTTTTTTTTTTTGTTAATTTTCCAACTAACACCTTGGTTCCCTTCTTCTACTTAGTTAATGCCAATTTATACCAGGGTCATGTGAATAAGAGGTATTTTCAGTCTGGTATCAGTGTTTTTTTTGACGGGGGGAAATGCATTTACACACTACCCTTACCTATTGTATTAGTGAGACCGAAGTCCCCCAATACAATAGGTAAGAGGGCACGGAGGGACGAACTCCGTGCCAGTGTGGGACTCGCCCGGGCGTGAAGCGCCCGGAAATACCCACTAAAACCCCCGGGGGTATCAGTGTTACCAAGTTCCAGCAAAACGGTGGTTCATCCTGCTCGAATTTTCGGTCGGTCGTACCGACTCAGAATAAATATTACGTGTTATTTTCTATAATAAACGTAACTTGTACACAATAACCAAACTATATCGCACAAAATTCCACCAACATTGATCCCGCGAAAACACTACCTTCGTTCTCAACGTGGGTGACAACGCAGGGGGCGTGTGGAAGTAAACCCATTTAAAATTAAGTTTCATTGAAATCGCGCTGAGGGGGCAGATTAAAAAATACAATCTAAAAAAGCCAAAAAAAAAATGTAGGAAAAAAAAAAACATATCTTCAAAGTGGGCGGTGAGCAAAACAAGGTTTATAAACTGTGCAGCACTTCTGGGTTCTTATTCGACCCGCTTCTAACTTTTTTATATTGATAATAATTGATAAAGCTACTAAACTAAAAAAAACTTACTTTATTCAATTTAGGCGTTTATGAAAGTCAAATTACTAATTTCAGTTTAGAAAACAACCCAGGCATCGAGAAGAACCGGCAAGAAACTCAATCTAATTTTTTTTATATGTTTTTTTTTAATGGAACTATACAACTCATAGTTCCGAAGGTTATTAGTAAATGCACAGAGAAGGATGTCCTTTCCAGGCATATAAAACAATCGGTTGACAAACAGAGGAAAAAAATACCTAAATCGCTCAAACACCAATAGGAAAACAATTGGAAGCTGGCGTAAACGCCGGTTAAAATATTTACCCTTCCCTATTAAAAAAAAATAAAACACAATTTTGTTAATTCAGAATGTTGGAAGTAAATATCCGAATAGAAAATAATAAATCTAAAACTAGCTGCTAAAACAAATATTCAAAGCTGTTTAAAAATAATTTATTAAGGCCACGAATACAAGTTATTTAGGCTCAACTTTATATCACTTTTGTAATGTTCAGTGTACTAAGAAAATTGTAGTAGGCCTTTGTTAGAACTATACTAGACTTACAGACTAATATAAGTATCCTGGCCAGCGAATACTTCTCGAGTTGGTTACCGGCCAGCAGTTTGTCCTTCACCACTCGTATTTCCTCAGCCGCGCTTGTCAACAATGGTATTGATTTATCAGGGAATAGACTCTCATATTCCAATTTCTGCAGAAGATATTCTGCGAAACGTACATTTGATTTTTTTTTAAATATTCCTAGTGAAGAAAAAAGTTTTAAAGAATGCAATGTTTTAAGTTTTGTTCATGAAGGTTAATAATAGTTGACAATCACAATGCTATTATAGACTTTCCAGCCTAATGGAGATTTCAAAATAAAAAAAAGGCTTTAAAGATATTTTTAATCAGTATTTTATGGATCAGTATCTATCTATATATCTATCTGTTACGTAATCTTGAATTAATTACATTGCTGTTTGATCATCTCATATTATTCAAAATTATTGCTCAGATTATTCAATAGGAAACAAGATGCGATGCGTTCTCACCCAGCAATTGCCTGCAGTAAAGATTCCTTTGTGCATGTCGCAGCAGTAAGAGCAAACAGTGTATATCGGCACGCAACAGTAACGTAACCAGGGAGGCGGGGCCCACGCCCTCCCACGCGGTCGTGTGCCGCTGGGACGAGCAGACAGCGCAGACCCGCTCCATAACCTCGTCACTCACTGACCATCAATTGAACAATCATTTTCCACTCTAACTATATCACATGTCCTTTAACTATTAAGGGCCTTTCAGTTATTCCATAAATTTTTTTTTTTTTTTAAAACCCGCCTCTCGTCGTCTTCAGCGGTATTAAGCAAAGATTACGTAAAACATTGTTAATACCATATAATTTTGAAAGAAAAAAAATCAAAATCAATATGTAACTATATTGCTTACGTAATCACCCATTTCATAACCTCCTCTAGAATCCCATCAAAAATTGATGCTTACTTCATTATTGAAGGCCCTATATACCTATAGTTTCTTATTAATCTTTGCATATTCCTATATATTATATTACAAATGTGAATGTTTGGATGTCTGTCCTTTTATAGCTCTCAGAACAATCAGACCGTTTAAAATGAAATTTATCTTAGCGGTATATTTTGTCTAGAAAATGAATGTAGGATGATATTTTATAACTCGTAACAGCTCTATCTAGTTAGAGCTATCTTTACGTCTAGTGAAGTGAACCCAATCTCTGTCGCATTCAATGCCACTGGGGACTGAGGGGATGGAGTGAATTATCGTGTTTCAGTTCTATTTATTTTTAATTTCATTGTTTAGACGTTTTAAGCAGGATGCTAGTCATTATATTATATTAAGACTTTCGTTTTTTTTTTTACAATAGATTTGTTAATACGTCTTGTACAATTTTAGAGTGAGGGCCATAACCCCTAAGACTGCTTCCCTCGGACTGGCACAGAGCGAGCACTTAAAAACTAGTAAACATACAATAAGATATTTATTTATCTTTACTCAAGCGTGTATCAATTCAAAACTACTGAATCGGTTTCAATAAAGTTTTCAGTTCAATAAAGAACTGAAACAGATGAAGTTTCTGACCTACATATTATTTTATATGTACATATTATATTATAGAATGTCCCAACAGTATAGGTACATTTCCTTTAATCCAAATAACACACTGTTTGTGATACTTTCACTAGCTATGTCTTAATATTAAAGTTAAAAAAATATCTTGTTGATATTCGACTCACTTGTCTCTTCGATATCCTGTGTTAGAGCTTTTAAAACAATATCAGACTTTGAAGCTAAATTTAACAGATACGGTATAACTTCACGTTTCTTTTCGGGTTTGCTGTCCTCCCTTATGGCTTCCTGTTAAATTAAATCTGAACTTAATATTAATTTTTCGCCCTTGCATATCATAAACACAAAATTTATCTGTCTATCTTCCCACTACTTGTTTCTTTTTTTTAATTCGTTGAAATTTATTCATCAAGTACATAAGTAAGGATGATAAAGGTCAGTCAAACTGAACAAAAGATTGTGCCAGCGCATCTTTTCATTTTTACTGTATCAATCATAATGAAGAATAAAGAGGTGTATTAAAAAAGTACCCATAGTTAGACTTTATCAAAGTAAATAATTTCGTCTCCATAAGTCTATAATGTATTTTATATCTGACTATTTAGGGATATGTCATAAAAATATGTGAAACCTAAACCATCATAAAAGTAATGCAACATTGCATATTTGAAGTTTCATTCATATTAAGTTATTATATCATACTAGCTGTTGCCCGCGGCTCCGCCCGCGTTTCATATGTTCTGTGCATATGACGTTTCACTTATAGCTAATTTAAAAAAAAACAAATGAATGAATAAAAGTAAGAGTATTTTGTTTTAGTTAGCGAAAAAAATATATATAAGCGTTAATTGAAGTGGAAAATGTACAAAAGAGTAAATCGAAAAAAAAATGAGAGAGGATCGGTGGAATCCAAAAAATACCTGTCTACGAAAAAATACTGCGTTGAAAGGTATGAGTTTTGAGGTGATGGTGCGTCAAAGGAACCCCATTTTCCTTTTATTTATTACAAGGGTAAATGCCTGTCGTTTGTTTTATGGGAGCAAATAAATTAATAAACAAACAAATTGAGAAAACATGGCAAAGGGCTCATAGAATTTGAAAAATATATAGCCTATAACCATCTACGTTCAATTCCGCGTCGAATGGTTGTGGTTTCACGCTGATCGGTCCAGTAGTTTTCGAGTTTACCTCGGACAAAAAAACAAACTTTGCTTATATATATATATATATATCGAGAATCACTCAATAATGCTAAAGAAGTTTAAACTTAAACAAAATTCCAAGGAAGAATTAACTATTGTCTCCATTATATACTATGATACGATTGATAACATAATATGAATAATATATATATATTATACCATGTCCGCAGTCCGGTCCGTACGTGTATAACCCCATAAGACCCTGTTTAAGTGCTAGCTCTCAGAGATAAATTATAAAATGTATACTTTAGTAGCCTGTCATATATTTTTATTATGAATAAAATATGTATATGAAGATGTACATAATTATTGATCAGAGCGCCAATAGATGTAAAAACTAGAGAAATATTAAATGTTAGGTTTTGTTAATAATTTCAATTGAAAATCCAATTTGTTACTTCTATCGACAGTCCTTAAGGCTGTCTAGTTTTTAATATTATACAAGCTGTGCGCGTTACTATGCCATGGAAAAAAAAAACAATTATATATTATATGTACTTACGTGAAAAAGATCCACAACAGCCGCTCGTACATGAAACAATGCTGGTGGATGGTTTGCAAGATGTGCCAGAACTGCCCTTGCGGCGTCCGCTCCTAACGCCAAAGCACGCGGAGCCACGAGTGCTGGTTCAGCACGTCCTACCCATCCCACAGCCCATGAACATGCCCATGATCCTGTTATAAAATATAATTTAGTCTACTAGTTTTTAACTAGTACACATTTTAAGGAAAATGAGATGTCTATGGTCTAAGGCTAAGCTTTTCAGCAACACCTCAGTCTATTATGTAGTAGCTGTTATTTTGTCTTCAATTACTTGTGTTATAGGAACCTATATTGAGTGATGGTGGCATTTTACATAGTATAGTTTGTGTTTATCCTGAGAACCCATGGAACATTCTTGAAGGATTACCATCGCCTTGCTAGGGTGTTGATACAAGTTTGAACTTCAGAATAGCCAGTATGAAAACGTCTCCTAGCCTGTCCCATTGGATGAATATATCTACTACTGTGTAGTGTGTAAAATTGCATATGGACTGTTCAAATATTACTTACATATATGCATACATTAATGATGGGCCAGGGATCTAAGCTTTGCTTATTTTTGATGACATGGGGGATGGAGATCTGAATGGTTTTCAAAATGATGTCAATGCTTACGTTATTATGTGGGGGGTAGTAAGAGCTTAGTTTAATATTGCTCAGAAGAGGAGACGGAAGTCAAAGGTAACTAATATTTTATTTACAGAATACTTGAACAGTTTTATACAGACAGAAATAATGTTTACTTACTATGTATTTAATAGAAAATGAAATTAATTATGGAAGATCATATTATTTTGCAAAATCAGTGTGTTTTTCACAAAATTCAATATGGTTTATTACTTTTATAATATTATATAAAAAAAATGCAAACATACAAATATTTCAATAAAAATTTAAGTTCAGGCAAGTTAGTGTTATTTCAAAGAAATATTGTTACAAAATCATTAACTCACCGAGCATCATATCAATACATTTTGTTCTTTCTTCAGAGTTCAAAAGAGTCAAGTTTTGTGTTGTAATATCCAATAAAACTCTCACAGCCTCAGCACTTTGTAAGGTTGTATCTGAAATAAATATTTATTGTCACAAAATTATTTTTAATGGATATAATATAATTGCCATTTAATTCAAACATTACTGACAATTTACGGAACGGTTATGTCATGAGGCAGGTACTCAATAATAAAACTGTATAATACTTACTTGGAACATTGGATTTCTTCGTGGCTATGTCAATTATTAAATTAATACACCAAGGAGCTATAAATGGAGCCCAAGACTGCCCCAAGCTACACAGTTCAGGGCCAATCATACTGACACTTTCTAGTGATCCATTTGTACTGAGGTCTGCCTGTAATCAAACCCATAGCATAATTTTGTTACAAATTTTCCCAAAAACCCAAGCTTAGTGAAAGATTCACTATGAAAGAAGCTAAAAAAAACTGCTGATATGATGAGTCTTCCAGGTGTAGTGATGAAAAACATAAACATAGTATAGGTAAATATTATATAAAAAACCTCTCTATATAGAGTATTTCATTTCATAATTAAATTCGAAACTAATATCAAGTAATATATCAATTATGTAAATATTCATATTCCTACAGAATGTATCCTAAACTGGGTTATTATACCTACGCAAACAATACAATTTTAAGATGCATATAGAATAAAATTACCTCATAGTCCATTTGGTTAATGGAAATATTGACGGCATCGTGAAAAACCATCGCAAAGTATTCCAAAACGGCATCTCTGGCCGCCGGAAAGTTTTTTAAAAGTGTTAGACCGATTTTTGTGAGATCAGGAGCATTTTGTGCATTTCTTCTCGAAACACCATAAATAAAATTATTTAGATCAGCCGATAACGATGTAGACTTATTTGAAAGATTCATTGTAACTTAGATCTAAAGATTAACAAATTATAAGAAAACAAACAAAATACCGCCTCGTCAATTACGATTACATCCGGATTTGACATAAATAACACTCGACTTTGACAGGAGTAGAAATATTCGTTCATTAAGACAGGCGAAAGATTTGCTTATACATACTGCCAAGTCTAAAATTCAGTCTTATACTTCCAAAGAGTTCAAATAGAAACACAATGTTTACTTTTAACACCTTAACAGAATGGTGACCATCTTGTTACAACTTTCCATTACAGTTTTTATAGCATCTAAGAATCAACGTTTAGTGTTAAAACAACCAAACCATATCACACAAAAGTCACCAAATTATATAACATGGGGATAAATAACTCAAGTGAGTTTATGACGGATCTCAGTTTGTCATGTAGCAGTTATTTTCTTTAACTTATTAAACTTGTGTATCTATATCATGTCATCTTGATGACGTTTTTTTAATACAGTTTGGTTATTGTGTACAAGTTAAGTTTATTATAAAAGATAACGCGTAACATTTATTCTGAGGTACCGACAAAGCTCCATGGAAAATTTGAGCAAGATGGGCCACCGTTTTGCTGGAGCTTGGTAACGCTGATAAAAGATTGAAAATACATCTTACCCACATAAGACTGGCACAAATTGTGTGTACACAGATCGCAACTATCTAAGAAGAAGAAATAACACAAGATAGTGAATTAAAGATTACATTAAACAACTATTGCATGACAGACTGAGATGTTGTCCAAAACTGTCCAATAATGGCATTTACTACACATTGACGTTTACTTGTTTTTTTAGCTAAATAGTGTATAGGAACTACACATGTACAGATTTATAACAAGTTTTTATTTTTCCAAAACACGCATGTTTGTTTTTATATCAAATATATACATAACTTAAATACATAAATAGGGTAAATGCAATAATAACAGTTGGAAGGCCCGGGGACTACAAAGAAGCGGAGGCTCGAAATAATCTGGCAAATCATGAGTACTCGTATACTTTTAGATGTTAAGACCTCATGAATTTGAACTTTTTATTATAAACAGAACAAAACTTTTGTGGTAATAGCATTTGCAGCCGAACACCATTTGCAACATCTTGTTTCTTTGTTAATATAAAATAATAATAATATTAAAAAGCTTGACTAATTACTTTTCTCCTCTATTTTGACTGATAAACTTATCACATCAACATTGTAAAGTAATTTGTTATGTTGTTCCTTTAACGTCTCCACATACCTCTCCTAATACCTATATAGCAAATTCGCTTTCTACATCTGTAATACACGTAAGAAATATGTGCTATATATCCTAATTAAGTAGAAAACTAGTATATTAGTAGATTTTTTTATTTTCAAAAGTCGACAAAAATAAAATTAGTATAACTTATATAGGGAAAATCTTAAGAGATGCATATAATTAATTTAATAAAGAATTCAGTGATAGTCTAAAGGTAGATGTAAAATTGTGATTTTAAAAAATTGTAGAGAAGACACTTCTCGGTGGTATATTGGTATCTGTTAGGGTTGACTCACATTAATCTCCTTTTTTTTTTAAATTATATTTTAATCCTATAATGCCTAATCTTAAATACGAATTTGAGTTTCTTTTGTCTATTACGTTTATTTACTCAGCCGATCATAGTGAAATATTGCACACATATTGTCAGCAGTAATGCAATTAGTAATGATGGCGCAGTTTGTAGTGCGATCGGATTCTGCGTCAATGTATGCGGGTTCGAACCCGCCTAGTCAAATCTAAAATCATCCTGAGCTTTCTGTGAAGGAAAACATCGAAAAGAAAAACCATAGCATGGTGATAGGGTTTAGGGGTATATAGGGATAGGGTAGGGGAGGTTTATAATAAGATCCCAAACAACATTACCAATGTACCTGTTCAAGCCTGTCTTAATTTCAAAAGGTTATTGCAGGGTGGATAATTGAGTGAGCGATAGTGATGTCTGAAATTTACACACCTCTCTGTGCTACCGCTAACAATGATTGTAACTGACATTTGTATAGTTTAAAAAAAAATGTATATTTATATTGGAATTTATAAAAAAAAGGAACCAGATCGAGTTTCTTTCCGGCTCTTCTCGACTGTCTTGTTTTTCGAACTGGTGGTGGCTTGACGTACATAAGTGCTTTCTTAGGGCTTATATTGAATAATGATATTTTTTATTTTGAGGATATTTTTTTAATAATACCCTGCTCAAGTTTGAAAGCCTAGCGCCAAATACCAATAGGTGTGTTCCGCCATCATCATTTGAGAACCGCTATATCTAGGTTTCATGTTTTTACCAACCTGGACTATTAACCAGTGTGATTGTGGTCAAATCACTGAGGCTATACAGTGTATATATATATTTTATCTGTAATCAATCATAATATCGACGAAATTTTAAAGAGAAAATCTAAAGTAAGAGATTTTTTCCCTGTAATAAACAATAATAACAATAATTCTTGTAATTCAGTTTTAATTCAAAAACCAATGTTATAATCGTTGTATGCAGTTTAAATAACTATGTTTTATTTATAGATAATGTACCTACGTAGGCAATCAGGGGGTGATGCGCGAACTGGAAAGGCGTGGGGTCGGAAGAAAAATCAATATTGTCTGCGCACGCGATCAACGCTAGTTCCTACCGGTGAGTACATAAATGCACGGCTATCACATCAATAGATTTATATACTTACATATAACAAAAACCTTGCGTCACCCCGTTAGAATAGATGCTTTATTTCAATACAAGCTGTACCCGCGATTCCGTTCGAATATAATGCTAATTTCAATGTTTATAACTATTACCGCGTCATATCTTTTAAATGTACAATGTTTTAGATCAGTGTATCCTGCAAACTTTTTATCTTCAAGGTACGTCTAGAAAATCGAACAATTTTGGAGGAACACCATAAATTAAAAAATAAATTTTCTATATTATCTATCAATATTTATTTTTTAATTAAAGATTTCGAGAATCCGTTCCATGAAGGCACTGCAAGATAGTCGGATCAACAAGTTCAAAAACGTGAAAAAAAGAGATAAAGGTCCTAAAAATATGAGCGATGGCTCATTCGATTCGGAATCAACTCTAGAAAAATGTTTTTGAAGGATTTTGGTGCAGGTTAAAAATTGCAATTGTTATTAACAAAATAAATGATGAAAAAAAAATGATATTTCGTTTTTTGTTAATAACTTGAAAAATATTAATATTCGCTTAATATTAGCTCGTTAAAGAGGAGAAAATTTCCAATAAAAAAGTCCTAACTCCCGGAACTCTATCTCCATTATTTATAATTTTAATTAGACGTTGAAAGTAGGGCTCCGCGCGGCTGTTACAGCATGCGCGCGCTGCCGCTAAAGAGAGTTCAGCAATAAAAATAATTGTTTTATAACATGAAATATGATTTTAAAAATTTGAAAAAAATTTAGTATCTTCTTAACACTTGAAAGAATCGAGCCCTGAAGAAAAAAAAAGTTTAATCATCATTTTTCAAAAAGTTATTCAATTGTTAACTAACAAATTGTTTCCCAATCTCGATTGGCATAAACAATGGAATGAAAGGTATAAATAATTGGCCTATAAATTTTAAACTTCGTGGAGCCCTTGCAGTATATATACTTCATAAGATCCTGCGATAAAAGTTCAAAATTAAAATTGCTTAAATGTTAATATTTTTCAAGTTATTAACAAAAACGAAATATCATTTTTTTTTCATCTTATTTTGTTAATAACAATTGCAATTTTTAACCTGCACCAAAATCCTTCAAAAACATTTTTCTAGAGGTGATTCCGAATCGAATGAGCCATATTTTTAGGACCTTTATCTCTATTTTTCACGTTTTTGAACTTGTTGACTAGACTAAGACCCGGTCATTGTGGAGATCTTTTGGGAAAGATCTATGTCCAGCAGTCGCGTCTTTCGGTTGAATGGATGGATGCAATTAAGAAATAATTCCCCCTTAAATCCTAATTCACACAAGTGGCAAATGGTAAAAGTATTTGAAAAACATGATTAAAAAGTAAAGAATAATTATTTTTCATACAAGACAAACATATTTAAAATCGATTAAAAATATATATTATATTAAGGATTGTCCTCATTTTCATCAGTTCGTTTATTGCTGTGCTCAAAAGTAATACTCTCGAAGAAGGGAAGAATAAATTCGGGTTCCGTGTAAAAAAATTAAAACTCATAAAATTGTGAACAAAAAGCAATTTAATGGAGAACATCATTAAAACTTTTTTTTTCAAATATTCACAACTCATCTATGTCTATATACTAATAAGTAAATTGCAGTGTCTGTTTGTAATGTCAAAATTATTTTTTTTACAAAATAGATATGAATATATAAAATATACCTATAACATTTTTGTCTCTCCGTCTGTTTGTTCCAGGTAATCTCGCCTAGACGTATTTTGACGGGACTTTTTTTGGTAGATAGCTCAAGTTACTCCGGGTAACTTAGGGAACTTTTAATTTAGAAAAATAATTACGGTTCCGCGTAAAAGAATTAAAAGTAATAAAAAAATTAATAAAATCCGATTCAATGCACAGTTTTAGGGGCAAATGCCTGAATTTATGAGAAATATATATACTTTATCTTAGTACTAAAAAAATTAGGATTCCGTATAAAAAAATTAAAATGCAGTGAAGAACATATGAAACGCGGGCGCAGTCGCGGGCACACAGCTAGTACGTAATATAATAAAACCTAATGTACAATGTAGGTACCTAAACAAATGATACAATCCATGGCATTTTCTTTTGTAACTGTACAGGCCGGTATAGGCATAGCTCGTTGATCACAATCTTACCTAACGCTAACTATCTACTAAGATGCTCAATACGTTATATCTAGAGGCACTAGCTCTCAAGTGATGTTGCCGGGACACACAACTGTTTCGAGATCAACTTTCAACTTGAACCAGGCATTAGAATATACTTTACTGGCTTTATCACGATGAAGCAATGATGGAAGCAGGTTCGAACCATTGAAGTGTATGTACCTAAATGGTTCGAACCCACCCCATTCAAACACTATAATGAGCCTTAGCTTTCAGGTGAAGAGAAACATTGTGAGAAAGCCATAGCATGGTGGTAAGACATTTTCTAATAATACACGCCTGAGTAGCTACCATCCTCAAGTTTGAAAACTCTTCGCCAAACACCAATAACCATGTTCCGGTAGCATCACTTGAGAGCCTGTATCAAGGCTTAGTGTGTTTACCACCCTGGAACACATCGACACTTAACATCTGGTGAGATTGTGGTAAAAGCACTGAGCCTATATCCTTTAAAAAAAAATTACAATTCTTGACCACATCATCCCTAACATCAGGTGGTATTGTGGTCAAAGCGCTGACCTTACGAGGAAAGTACAGGCTTTTTAGGAAACAGGATTCAATTTCTTTCAATAATGATTGTGGTTCAATTTTGACCATTGGATGAATGTAAGTACGTAAAATGAAAATTGTCATATTATGCAACCGAAGTAACAAAAACAGCTTGAAAGTGAGACGCGTATAATATACTTGATATACGTATTATGTAGTATAAATGAGAAGCGGGATAGAAACAATTTGCGCGTGAACAGGGTGGGTGATATGGCCGAGGCAGGGCGGGCGCCGCTGCACGTGTTGCGAGCGACTAGCCACGGCGCAGGCGCGCGCTCGCTCGCGTACCGACCGACGCGACGCTAGCCCTTCGATCGATGAGATAAACGCGCACCCCGCTTTACGAATTAAATCAATACGAATTCTATCGATCCTTGCAGCCGCAGCCGCCGCACACCGGATCCGAGGGTCGCACGCGGTGGTTGCGCGCATAGCTTCATTATAAATCCAAATTTATAATAATCAGTATTTTTAAATTAGTGTTTATTTTCTAAGTGACAATACAGAAGTAGAAATGAAAATGTCCTCGTTGAAAATTTATAAAAACTTTATCAATTGCAAATTATTTCAGGTAATTTATTTTATTTTATTTGTATAACACATGTTTGTTAAATATGCATACATTCCGATAAAATAATTACTGGTGTTCTTACTAATTAAATTTCAATAACAACATATGTAATTTAAAACTTCCCGCTAATCGTAAAATATGTTTGTAGACAAATGTTTTATCTTCGTCAAAATGACGAGAATCAGAACAAAAATATGGGCAATTTATGCAGTGTCGGATTAAAAGTAAGCTTTTTGTATAAAAGTAAACAATTTTTAACACTAACATAGCCAACGGTGACTCCGTTGTTTTTGTTGTTGATTCGATTTCGAATTACCACTGTTTTCAGACTCACATCATTCTCGATGTGTTCTTTTGCTTTCAATAGCTGTTGTTTTAGTGAATTCTATTAAAGTGATATAATGTTAAACAGTTTTTTTTTTTTATTTTACTAAGTACAAAAGAAAAATCAAACGTTTAATTATAATATATAATGTACTATGTTTGTAATTTAGTTCAACTTTTTTCATTTTGATTATCAACAGGTTTTACGATATCTACATTACAGTTATTCAACTGAATTTTATTATAAATTAAAACAAAATCATCGCGTGATTTTCATCTAAACGACAGATATTAAGAACTACCTAATAGACCGCCTAAAAAATATCATGTCTTATGACACGTTTGCGTGGACAACATTTGTGTTGGTAGTAATTTATAATAGTCATTTATTTATATATAAAAGGTGCACAATAGTTATTATTTAATGATGTATTAATTTGGACAAAATTTATAGTACTGTTTTTATTTCAAAAAAACTTCTAATATACAAAAATAGTCATAAACCTCATACTTGATATTATTACTACAAATTAACAATTGCATTCAAATAATGTTATTCAGTAACATTGAATTATTGATCTTCAAGCTAAACCCCGCATCATGCGCAATACGCGCAGCGCGCATTCGCCTCGTGGAAAACAATTGAATGCATCATTGTGAACTGAACGAACTATAATCCAAATTCCTTAATATCATGATTTAACTTAAACACTAAATTAATCTTGGGAATACAGTTACATACATTCAAACTTATATGAATTTCTATTTAAAAACTTATGAATAGAAGATGGGAGTAATTTTTCGATTCGATTTCGATCTATCTAATATTGAAACATATGGTTATAATCACCATTTTTTTTGTTCTCTTAGCAAGCATAATTGTTATAAGTATAATTGAGAGGAATTATTGTAGGTATAACCGATACAAAAATTAGTAAATAAAAATAGGAATCTCTCTCGATTCTAACTTATAAATCCAAATGTTTTATTGTCTCTGTTTTTATTGTTATTGTAATTATACCCTAGAATTAAAGGTAAACCTGGGTACAATTTTAAGGGAAAGCTTACAGAAGTTTCTTCAGCACAATTAATTCTGGTGCTTGAGTAACCTAAAATGTGGGTTCTATAAATTTTTTTCACGTAATAAAACTTTTTGAGTTGGAAACTAGCGTCCTTGGTAACGTCAAAATGTATGCCAAAGGCGCCGGAAATGCTGTCAGATCTACTATCTAAATAGTATTATACTATTAATTGTAGTCTCTATGTAGGTACCTTTTAACCACATTAAATACACGTACGCCATACATACTACATTTTATATGTCACTCTTCACTTCTGATCAAAATGAAGAGAATTAACGTCCCGAAACCTTTTACTCACCAATCGAATACCTACCGTTCATTGCTGCTCTACTTCTGTACAAAATAAGATCAAATAGTGTAAAGCAGTGATGCATGCATATGCTTTCATAAGTTACACTCAATTACTTCAACTTTTTATAATGAATTGAGAATTTATTATAATTTGTATTAATCTTATAATTTTAGTTATGTAGTATAACTAATTCTTCCCGATGTAGTTTTTGAGACTGTTTAAAATTTAAATTCTTGCGATTAAAGTGAGAACCCGTTTCATAAAAATTTCAATGAAAAAGCTTGACCCGGTACTCCAAAGAAGGCTTTGGATAGGTATCATTTTTAGTACTAAAAATAATAATAATAACTTTAATGTGTGTGTATGTATACCTACCTATTGTTATTTTTAATCAAATATATTTTAAATACAACTTTTTACAAGTGGTATACTATTTTTTTATTTTTAACCTTGACAACACTGGTTGCCGGGTAACGTTGTTCATTGTTTACGAATGGCGCCAAAACAAAAACAGCCTATTGATTACAACAATTTTCATTTTTATTTAGATGGTGTAAACTACCTATGATATTAAGAAATGACGTCGACGGACACTTATCAGTTAAAATGGCACTCGCACAGTTCGCATTTAAACGGTTCCGTGGCAGCATTGTTACGTTCGGAACGATTTACGGATGTTGTTCTGTGCACGATGGATGGGTCCCAGATTCCTGCACACAAGTTCATTTTGAGCTCATGCAGCGTCTACCTGAGCAGCCTCTTCGATGGCCAGCGGTCTGTTATGCGTATGGGAGGAATGCTTTATGTGGTCCTCCCTTCAGAAATATCGACGAAGGCGTTAAAAATATTAGTGGAATACATGTATAAAGGTGAGAATTGTTTCTTCTTTTAATTACCTACGTAAACCGATTAATAATATAATTGTTTTTATTAATTTTTATACTGTATTGATAAAAACTAAGTACTGTTTCACTCAACAATGCCTTATTTATTTCTATTAACAACATTATTGTATCATGTAGATAATTATTCTTAAAGTAATTAACATTATTAATAATAGGCTTTAAAATTATATGAGATCCAATCTAGAGAAACTGTATGTATAAGAAGATATTTTTTATATACCATAATTAACCTATACAATGGTAGACAGGAAGATCGGGATTCCAGTTTATTCTATACTAATTGTAATCTATAATAGTAGTAATTACTAAATGTAGAAACGTTCCAGGCACCAAACCTGAAATTTAATACTTTAAAATTATTAATAGTGGAAACTTTATAGTATTTTTTTACATCATATAGACTCAGTGCTTTGACCATAATCTCACCTGATGTTACACATACATATCATCACGCCTTTCTCCCGTGGGGGTAGGCAGAGATTACGTCCTTCCACTTGCTACAATCTTGACACACCTCTTTCGCTTCCTCTACTTTCATGAGCGCTTTCATACATGCTCGTCGGTTATGGGTACTTTTTACCTGGCCTTTATTTAACACATGATTGATTTGTTCTAGATACGTTCGCCTAGGTCGACCCTTACCGACTTGCCCATTCACCCTCGCCTTATAAATTAATTTCGTTAATCTTCTCTCATCCATCCCCTCTACATGCCCAAACCAACTAAGCATACCTTTCTCTATTTTGGTCACCACATCCTCTACCACACCACAGCGTTCCCTTATCATACTATTAATGTTAAGTGACGATATACTCCAGGTGGTAAACACACTAAGTCTAGATAATGTTTCTCAAGTGATGCTGCCGGAACACACCTATTTGGCGACAGGCTTTCGACCTTGAGGGTGGTAGCACTTAGGGCATTGTTAGAAAATGCCCTACCATGCTATGGTTTCCTAACGATGTTTTCCTTCACCGAAAACTCCTGCTGATTTTCGAGTTAAATAGGTGGGTTTGAACCCGCGTCCATTGATGCGTAATCCGGCCGTACTATCCACTGCACCATCATCACATAAAGATAGATTGAGAAATAGCAACAAAAAAAAATATGTAAGGAACTTCACTTTGAAAATTTCTTTCATTTCATATATTGTTAATATTTTATTGTGCACTTTTACATGAAAAAATTATAAAGTACTTAACAATAATAATAACTTAACCCCTTGAGCACTTACCTGGCGTTTACGCCAGCTTTCCATTGTTTTCCTATTGTCTTATTTTATGGGTACTCGACACATTAATTGAAGTTTCTCAATATACTGATATTATGTAGTCAAGTGACGTAATGAGATAAAAAAATTTCAGGTGAAACAACAGTTTCAAATGAAGTTTTAGACACGGTGTTGAAAGCAGGTGAAGTATTAAAAATAAGAGGCCTTTGGAGGCAAACAGATGAAGGGGAACTATCACCGAGTGACAAATGCAGCACAGCTGCAATGCAAACAGTTACAGCTAGTGTCAACAAACAGACAATTACAAAAAAACCTGAAGATATACAGCCTAAAATAGGTGTAAAAAAAGATGACAAGTTACTCAAAGCTTTTACTCCTATGCAGACTCAGACGGGAACTAGGTAATTAATGTATAATACATAACACAAGCTCACGTCTGTTATCCCCGAAGGGTTAGGCAGATGTGAAATAGCGAACTACACCACTCGCATTCCGCCGAGCTTAGTTCCGTCCCAGATGTGACAGGGAGCGAGTCTGTCGCCATATCGGGCACAAATTCCAGACTCCGGGATGATATCGAGAAGAAAAACTCAATATCACTTGACCCGACCCGGGGATCGAACCCGAGACCTCAGAACGGCAGTCGTATGTAATACAACTGCGCCACCGAGGCAGTTATCTAATATACAGATCTATATAGTTATCTAGAAATGTAATTAATATTTTATATTAATTGTACGTGGCGCAGTTGTATTGCGGTACGACAGTCGTTCTGAAGTCTCGGGTTCGATCCCCGGGTCGGGTCAAGTGGTATTGGATTTTTCTACTCAGTCTCATCCCGGAGTTTGGAATTTGTGCCCGATGTGGCGCCGGCTCGCCCCCTGTCGCATCCGGGACGGAACTAAGCTCGGCGGAATGCGAGTGGTGTAGTTCGCTACATCACCTCTGCCTAACCCTTCGGGGATAACAGGCGTGAGCTTATGTCATGTTATGTTATTAATTAGATAGAAAATATTTCATATGGCTCTTTGAAGAACCTTGAATACTTTTTCTTTTTTACACTACCCTTAAAAGGTCATAGGGCTATCGCCATCAGCTGAAACAGTTTTGTTTATTTATTGATTTCAGGGAAACATACAGCTTAATTAAGTTAATAAAGTTTCCACTCAATATTTTGTGTAATATTTTTTCAGGTCTTTGTAGTTAACATTACGTTATACTTAGACAAGTAGGTATCTATGCTAAATCTGTATACTTACCTAACTTTGTTTAAAGTAATATCTCCCAGTGAAGCTTGTTGCATATAATAATATACGATGAAGTCTGTAGGAAAAAATTAATATGCAGCACATATTATAAACATTAATATTGACGTACCAAAATAATCTCGTTAAATATCAATTATCAACAATCGTATTCCAAATACAGTAGTACCCCGCTTTACGCGAGGGATACGTTCCGAAAAAAATCGCATTAACTGAAATTCGCGTAAATCGAGGTTTATGATTAAACATACGTCAAAATTTAATACAAAAAAATACAAATCATTTTAATCAATCACTTTAATTCTAAGAACACTTTATGCAATATATACTCTTATTTTTTACGGAAAAATACATCTATTGTCTTTATGTTTATACGCACTCTTTCGCGTAATGCGAGGCATTTGAGCGCGAAATTTGAAATTCGCGTTATAGTGAAACCGCGCGTAACGGGGTCGCGCTAAGCGGGGTATTACTGTATACACATATACGAAATTTTCGATAAACAGTTTAGTTAGAATTGTACAAATAAAAATCATCTGTACTTTTCCAAAATTTCCTCCTCCATATGATAACATATTATCCATGAAACTTCCCAGAAATAGATACACAAGGGTAAAGGTTCTGCAAACGCAACAAAAACTCTAAACCGAATAAATGAATTGTAAATTTTTTTTTCTTCTACATTGTTTTTTTTTTTCTAAACCTTATGTAGTTTTATATTGGCATACGGGTACTCTACTTGATATCATCTTCCGAATTTAAATTCTAATAACCCCGCCTAAATGTTAAGCGTTACTAGTCCCTGGACGTCCTTACTTTTTTATCGCATCATTGTATTCTCTGAGAGAATTACTGATGCGGAACTCTAGCGGGTAGAATAACTCTTTCAGACCAATGTTCATTGGCCCACCGAAGTTGGTGTTCATAAAAACCACAGAAGGTGGAACTCAGGCATCGTTACGTCCCGGTGCGCCGAAGGGTCAGACCATACTGGTCGCCCCAGCGTCCACGGCTGACACTGCAACTGTCGCGACCCCGAAAACTGCGACCACTCCGCTCCCGATGCTGACGCCCTCGCCAAGTGTCACCACCAGTATAGAGGACTCTGCTGAGGAGAGATCGACGCCCAGGATCCTCAGGAGGCATGGCGCAGAACGAAAGTACGGGAAGAAACAGAAGACTGAAACTAACTTAGAAGACGAAACTAAAGAACCCGATGACAGTCAAACTGATAACAATTCTGATACTTCAGATACAAGTAAATTTTTGAAATGCTATTTTCTATCTGTTAAGGCTGTTAAAGATAAAAACGCAATTTCTCTTATCGAATAACAACAAACACTTTCACAATCATAAATTACATAAATTTTCATTAATATAAAATACACGTATAATGTGTTTAATTATTTAAAAAAAAAGAAAAACTAAGTGTCTCTATTTATTTATTTATTTATATTTTTTTACAATTTGTGTAAAAAGGCGGACTTAATGCCAGAGGCATTCTCTACCAGTCAACCTTAGGGTGATTGGAAAAAGTAGAGAATAAAAATGTGTGACATTAATAGATAGATAATACATATGATATTATATGTACATATATATACACACATATATATATATATAAATATTTACGCACGTAAGAAGTTATACTTCTATGAAGTAATAATAGAAAAAACTAAAACGTTGACGGCTAACTTCACGGTGTCGTTTCTTCGTGACGGTGTGCGCGCGCGCGTCGTAATTATTTACTCTCACATTTTCCCCTAATGCACCAAATAAAGTATAACTTCAAAAGTTTTAAGTAAATTTTACTTCTACTTGAATAAACAACAAAGTTAAGGAAATATCTATCCAATGTCCTTTGGGCCTACATCTGCGAAAGAGTATTAATTTCTCACTCTTTTATTAATTCTTAATTTATAGAAATATGCAGGATATACATACGTATATTTAGTCTACACTAATATTATAAAGAGGAAAGATTTGTATTTTTGTATGTAACGAATAAACTTAAAAACCACTAGACCGATTTTAAGGTGGTAGGGCATTATCTAATGATGCGCCTGGGTAGCTACCACCCTCAAGTTTGAAAACCTGTCGCCAAAAATACCAATGGGTGTGTTCCGGCAGCAGCACTTGAGAACTAGTACCTCTAGGCTGAGTGTGTTTACCATCCTGGACCACATCGTCATTTAACATCGCGTGGGATTGTGGTCAAAGCTCTAAGCTTATACCGAATTAAAAAAAAATTTATGAAATTTGGTATGGAGATAGTTTAAAATCCAGGTAGTGACATAGGATATAGGATATTTTATTACGAAAATCCCACGGGAACGGGAACTACGCGAGTAAAACCGCGGAGAGCAGCTAGTAAATTATAAAGTTAACCCTTAGTACTACCTAATTTTGAATCACGAAACACATAGACTTGTTGCGAGCACTTAAAGGTTACTATTATTATCATCTTTTTAAAATTTTAATCTTTACATTAACAATTTGTTTTCTATTAAAGTTAGCAAGGAGTATGATTGATAGTTCTGAGTTGTTATCTAAAATCAAGCTTCTTACTGATGGTCTAAGTCTTAGACAACGTTCACTGCTACAAATTCCATTTGCACGTTCAAACTATAGAAAAAATGCATTTATTGCACGAAGATCTAGGAGTTGGAGTAAACTACCTCCTAACTTAAAAATAGACATATTCTGCACCAGCTTGAACACTGTAAAACGTTTATTAACACAGGAGTTTTGTAACATATAGCGGCACATATTCGTTATTATAATTATTAATGCGTTTATATTATTATATAAAGGTGGAGGCTTATAATTAGCAATTGTAACACTTTCATAATTTCTTCTACCTATATTCAACATTTGATTGTAAGCCTTCCCAAATACTATAAATAAAATAAAATAACTAAATAAAATGTAATGTATTAATTGCACAAATACAGAAACAGCATTTAAATGATAAATTTATACTTAATTTTTTTATATTTTTTTTTTGTATGTAATCAACAATTGTTTACGTTACCCCGGTTAGAAAAGTTATCGAGTACTTTGGACGCAAGTTCAGAGTTACAAATAAAAGATGAACCCGAGTGGGACGCCAGCAGTATGGAAGAGGAAGAGCGTTCCATCGCAGAAATGTTTCAGAGCGAAATGAACGTCAAGTCTGAGCCTATTGATGAGATCGATATCGAAGAAGAAACACTGGTGAGTGATTTAGCAAAAAAAAAAAAACATTTTGATATTTTATAAAAAAAACTAGCTGGTGCCCGCGGCTCCGCCCGCTTTTCGTATGTTCTGTTCATATGACGTTTCATTTATAGCTAATTAAAAAAAAAAAACAAATGAATGAATAAAAGTAAGAGTATTTTGTTTTTATCAGCGAAAAAAATGTATATAAGCGTAAATTGAAGTGGAAAATGTACAAAAGAGTAAATCGAAAAAAAAAATGAGAGAGGCTCGGTGGAATCCAAAAAATATCTGTCTAGGAAAAATACTGCGTTGAAAGGTTAATAGTCCTATCCCGATATGTTCAGTAGTTTTGAGGTGATGGTGCGTCAAAGGAATAATAAAAACAAACAAATTGAGAAAACATGGCAAAGGGCTCATAGAATTTGAAAAATATATAGCCTATAACCATCTACGATTAATTCCGCGTCGAATGGTTGTGGTTTCACGCGGATCGGTCCAGTAGTTTTCGAGTTTACCTCGGACAAAGAAAACAAACTTTGCTTATATATATATATAGAAGATAGATAAATATGTACTAACAATGCTAAACGATAGTAAATGATTTCGGTTACACCGCGAATTGAACTCAGGACGCGTTGAATTAAAGATTACACCATGCAAAGACATGCTAACGCTATCAAGTCTATGAGCGTAAATAGACCAGTGGTCGTCAAACTGCGGCGCGCGGCCCTCGGTCTGTGTATTTGCGGGCCGCGAAGTCGCAAACAATTTCTACGGACATAAAGCCGAGTCTTTGGATATATAGTTTAGTTAGTGAAGTAGGTTTTTATAATGACTTCATAGGTCGCACAAAATCTATGGGGAATACGCGTTTGGCAGCTCATGAAAAATATGTTAGTGGGGTATCTATGGTACTATCAACTACCATGGTATCTATAAAAGTGCGACTTTTTTTTTTTTGACGGGGGCAAATGCATTTACGCACTACCCTTACCCATGGCATTAGTGAGACCGAAGTCCCCCAATGCAATGGGTAAGGGGGGTGCGGAGGGACATCTCCGCACCGGTGTGGGACTCGCCCGGGCGTGAAGCGTCCGGAAATACCCACTAAAACCCCCCGGGGCCGTCCACCGCATTTGGGATGGGGGCGACACGGGGTGGCTTTCGCAGTCACCGCGTCGCCCCCTGCTGCGAACCCACCGGGCCTCGTCCGTACAATGGCCCAATGGGGATGGGGGGGAGAATGCCCCCACCTCTTCGCCCCCCCCCCCCCCGAAGGGAGGCCAGACCCAACGGTCAGCAGTCCGGGGGGGAGGGGCAGGATATAAAAGTGCGACCTGCAGTGTTACCTCACATTGACCTATGTGGCCCTTGAACAGAAGAGTGGGGCCACCCCTGGTATAGACAGTAAAAAAAATGCATCCCTAAGTGACCAATGATGGTATAGCAAAATATGTTATAAATATGACAGCATTGATTAAATTAATTCTTTAAACTATTTAAGAATTGTGGTATTGGGAAAAAAAATAATTTGCACATTATATTTCCAAATGGGGGGGGATGGTCATAATCGGTACGCTTGGCAGACAGGTTTACCGATCGCAGTCAGAATAATATGACCTATACTAATAAATAAAATTGAATTTTTTTTTTACTAAATACATATGAATGTGTATAAGACAACTATAACAAAAATGCAATTATTAAAATTTTTGTCTGTTCGTATGTTTGTAATGGGTAATCTCCGGAACGGCTAGACCGATTTGGACGGGACTTTTTTTGTAGATAGCTGAAGTTACTCCGGGTAACTTAGAGTGCTTGTAATTTTCGAAAATAATTTGGATTCCGCGTAGAAAAAAAAATAAAACGCACCAAAGAATATATTAAACGCAGGCAGCCAAGTAGTTAAGAAATACAATTGTACTGCAGGCGATTCAGTTACTTTTTTTTTTTAATTAGTAAATGACGATGTTATTTAATTTCGAGTATGTACATTCGAGAAGGGTTCAGAAGTGGGATATATATACAGGGTAGTACTGTTATTAGACGTGATTGTTTCAGATATACAGCCCGCTCGCGTGTGAGCTGTGCGCGGAGGTGTTCACAGTGCCGGCCGCCTGGGTGCGCCACGTGCAGGGACACGCGCGGGCTGACCAGAACCATCCCAGGAAACGAAAATACCGATCAGCTGTTAGTCCATCACTCTTATCGTCTATTACAAACATACATTATCTATAATTATCAGACAATTATATAAACTATCAAGTAATAAAATGCACTAAAAAGTCAATAAATAATTATTGTATTAATCGGCTTCGTTAATTTTGAAATCGGTGTCAATTTACGGATAACAAACTGGTGTAAATTTACGTCGATAATAATTATATTCGAATTTGATTAATTGTTTTTTAAAATCACCCGAGTCCTTTATTTAGCTTATATGTAATTGTGATACAGTTATTTCCATTTGTAAATGAGTATATTGGTTAATTGGGAGCAATTAGCTGAGTCTGGGGTTTTTTTTCCAGCGTAGTACAGCACTTGCGGTTAAAATTATGGTTGTAATATGTAAATATATATATATATATATATATACTAAAAAAAAGATATGCTGTGTATATGGTGGAAATAAACAATTTCTTTCTTTCTTTCTAAATGCGCATAGTAACTTATAGTGTTGTCTATTATTTAAAAAGATCCTCCAAATGTTTTAATATTGTGGATGTTTCGAAATGGTGATCGTCTAAGTTGACACTGTGTTGCTATCATACATACCATTCGACCTGAAGGCGTCCACTGCTTCACATAGGGGGCGGGTGGCGGGTTGGAGGGGAGGAGGGTTGGGTGTGGGGTGTGGGTCTGCCCACGCTGCGTCTTCTTCGGGCATCGGTTCTATGAGCAATGTGTCCAGCCCATTGCCACTTAAGTTTGCCAATTTGTTAATTTAGGTTCTTATGTGAATCTCCTAATTATTGATTTTGCTTATCAGTGTCCACTTACGATCTATAATGACCCTGAGCTTAAGGTGAAGGGGAACATCGTGAGGAATACATAACACGGTGGGATTGTCTAATAACCCCCACCCGGGGAAACTTCACTTGAGATCACTTGAGAACCAGTATCTCTTAGCTTAGTCACTTAACATCATGTGTGATTGTGATCGAAACACTGAGCTTATGCCAATATATAACAACAACAACAACAAAAAGAAACATTGCAATGTACTCCGTAGAGCGACGACACTGAAGAGACGATGGCTCTGTTACGGTGCGACCTCTGCCAGAAGCACTTCCCGAACCCGGGCGAATGGGTCCGGCACATACAGAGCACGCATACCGAATCAGGTCAGTTGCAACATTCACTATCACACAAACACACTACAACTGTATTATACTATACAGTAACACCCCGCTTTACGCGAGGGATACGTTCCGAAGGAAATCGCGTTAACTGAAATTCGCGTATATCGAGGTTCATGATTAAACATAGTCAAAATTTAATACAAAAAAATACATATCATCACGCCTTTCCCCCGTGGGGGTAGGCAGAGATTACGTCCTTCCATTTGCTACGATCTTGGCACACCTCTTTCGCTTCCTCTACTTTCATGAGCGCTTTCATACGTGCTCGTCGGTTATGAGTACTTTTTACCTGGCCTTTATTTAACACATGATTGATTTGTTCTAGATACGTTCGCCTAGGTCGACCCTTACCGACTTGCCCATTCGCCCTCGCCTTATAAATTAATTTCGTTAATCTTCTCTCATCCATCCTCTCTACATGACCAAACCAACTAAGCATACCTTTCTCTATTTTGGTCACCACATCCTCTACCACACCACAGCGTTCCCTTATCGTACTATTCCTGACTTTGTCAATCGTCGTCACTCCAGCTATACTTCTCAGACTTCTCATTTCCACTGCGTTAATCTTACTTTCATGCTTCTTAAAATACAAATCATTTTAATCGATCACTTTAATTCTAACAACACTTTATGCAATACATACTCTTATTTTTGTACGGAAAAATATGTCTATTGTCTTTACATTATGTTTATACGCACTCTTTCG
The DNA here is from genome assembly GCA_014132275.2 of Samia ricini. Taxonomy (NCBI): domain Eukaryota; kingdom Metazoa; phylum Arthropoda; class Insecta; order Lepidoptera; family Saturniidae; genus Samia; species Samia ricini. Next base: position 3,878,805 of record AP028170.1, read on the forward strand.
CGTAATGCGAGGCATTTGAGCGCGAAATTTCAAATTCGCGTTATAGTGAAACCGCGCGTAACGGGGTCGCGCTAAGCGGGGTGTTACTGTATTACCATTTAATAAGAAAAATATAAAAAAATAAATCTGATAAGCAATACACAGTGTTAACTATTAAAAACAACAAAAAAATAATCGGAACTTTGCGTGTCGAACGCGACGACATCTATACTAATGAATAAAATTGAATTGTGTCTGTTTGTAATGTCAACATTATTTTTTATTTTTAGTTAATTTATATGAATGTATATACGATAACTGTGGCACAAAATACAATTTTTTAAATTTTTGTCTGTCTGTCTATTTGTTTGTTTGTTCCGGCTAATCTCCGGAACGGCTGGACTGATTTTGACAGGACTTTTTTGATAGATAGCTAAAGTTATTCCGGGTAACTGAAGGTACTTTGAATTTTTTTAAATAATTAGGGTTCGGCTTAAAAAAAATAAAACTCATACAAATTCGAATACAATCCGATTCAATGCATAGTTTTACGGGCAAGTGCTTGAATTTATGAGAAATATTTTTTTTAATTTTTTATCTTAGTACCAAAACAAAATTAGGGTTCCTTATAAAAAAATTAAAAATGCAGTGAAGAATATATGACACGCGGGCACAGCCGCGTGACACAGCTAGTGCTACAATAAAGTTTTAAAATAGTGTAGTATTGAATTTTTTTTTATATCAAAAATGGCTAAAACAAAACCGGTTTCCAATCGATGACATTTCGTACTAGCACTTTACAGCGCATCAAGTATAAGTGGGCTCGTGGCAAAAAAATGAACTAATTTTATCAGCTCGCAGTACAGTGTTGTCAGATTTAGTTTTCGAAGTTCCCTATAGTAGACAGAAAAACTCCCCATAACAATATTTTTTACATGATAACTATTTCTGTTGAAGTGGTTGGTTTATTTAAATAAAAACTAGAAATATTAACATTATAGTTTTATTTTAGAAGCACATTTTTGCGCATTACAAAGACAATAACACAAAAAAAAACTTCACTTGAAACTTATCAAATGAGTACTAGATGGCGCCACTTGTACCATTTGAACGTTAAAAAGGTTATAAAATTTACCTTATTACAACAAAACCTGTTTATTTCTTACTATTATTTATTATTTTTGACAGCCTACACAGTACAATGGTACTGTTTATATCTAAATGGTTCGCAATAACCACTATACCTAATGTCTTTTAAGTAATTGATTATAATCGTTATTTATAAATTAGTCTAAAAAGGTTTTTAATGTTTATAAAAAAATATAATTAAAATTAAAATTACACCGACCACTTTTCTGAGTCTGAATACTCATGACTTTATTTTGACAACCAACGAAATAATTTAGTAAGTAGTAAAAGTTTCGATTGGTATTATTCTGGCGTTTATGGAGGAATGTATGGGAAATGGGGTGGTAGGGAATTATCTGATAATGTCCGCCTGGGTAGTTACCACGATCAAGTTTACAATTTGTCGCCAAATACCAATAGGTGTGTCCCGCTAGCATCACTTGAGAACAAGTAGGCTTAGGCTTACCATTCTGTACCACATCGTCACTTAACATCAGATGATATTGTGGTCAAAGCACTGTCTATGGGGGCGTCCATAAATTACGTGAGGTTTTTAAGGGGGGGGGGGGGGGGGGTCGAGTCAAATCTCATCTAATCTTACGTTGGAGAGAGGAGGGTCTCGGCAAATATCACGCAATTTTTTTTCTGATTGAAACAAAAAAAAATATTATACTATTTTGGTCCATTTAATCCAGAGATTGTACATGCTTAAGATTTAATCTTAAGCGTAATCGTAATACGATTAAGATCATTTACTAATTCTTTCGAAAGAAAATAATTTCATTCATACTTCAACGTTAACAATCCAACGCGTTTACGTAAGAAACTCACATTTTGAAAAGTCTCACGTGAGATTGGGTTTGGGGGAGGGGGTTGAATAAAATCTCACGACATCTCACCGTTGCAGAAAATTTTAAAAACACCTAACGTAATTTATGGACGCCCCCTATACCGTGTAAAAAATATATATTTTAGATATGGCAACACAAAAGTGTATGTAGCACCGCCATTGAAACGCCAACTTATACTTGACACACTGTACATACCTTAACATCTTTATTTCATTCCATCAATGTTTTAAATAGAATGAATGAAATGTTATTAAAAAAAATTCAAAACCATTTAAACAGTAACTATATTATTTAAAAAGAACGTTTTAAATATTTAACAAGCATTTTGTCAAAATGGTGTTCGCGTAAATTGACACTGTATTGCTTATCTTGTGTCCATTACGAGCGTTTTAACTTCATACTAGAGTTTTTGCCGCGATCTTAGTCTATCAAGTTCTTTCTCGTCTTTGATTCATTTATTTTTATTGCCTATTTGACTTTACATTATGTCATTTTGGTAGCTGTCAGTGCAATAAATACAGTCTGGTTATTGTGCACGAGTGGTATTGGAAATAATAATGTGGAATGTTTATTCTGAGGTGCCATAAAAATTCCCTAGAGAGTTCTGGGAAATTACTAATATAAAATTAGAAGAATTGTGTATAAAATATATTGTCATAAACTAAGAAAAATAAGTACGTGCTAATAGAGAAAAGGCGTATTGTATTGTAAAAGATATGACGTCACGCCTTACACGTATCATATTATAGATTCTCGCACCGAAAACTACATCTGAGAAATCTATTAACTGGATTATATGATTTTTAACCCACGAGCACCAACTTGGCGTTTACGCCAGCTTTTCATTGTTTACCTATTGTCTCATTTTTATGGGTAATCGAAACATTAGCACCTACTTATAATATATATATTTATATATTATTTACTGCCTCGGTGGCGCAGTTGTACTACGGCGCGACTGCCGTTCCGAGGTCTCGGGTTCGATCCCCGGGTCGGGTCAAGTGGTATTGGGTTTTTTTTCTACTCAGTATCATCCCGGAGTTTGGAATTTGAGCCCGATATGGCGACAGGCTCGCCCCCTGTCGCATCTGGTGGGTGGTGTAGTTCGCTATTTCACCTCTGCCCAACCCTTCGGGGATAACAGGCGTGAGCTTATGTTCATATTATTTAGCAAGTTTTTGTTTTCAGTATTATGAAACATGACACAATTAATGTATTATAAGTGTGTTAATTAATAAAAACCATGTAATAATAATAAAATAATGTATTTTCTTTCATTAACATAGCTGAAATTTGATTGTTATGTATGTGGCTAATTCTCGACAAACGTACATCATATATCAATTTCTTTGTAAAAACCGGTCAGTAATTATTTTTATATTTGTGTATTGTTGTTTTTTTCTATGTGTATATATAATTTCACCGTTCGCTTCGCTCGCTTTTTTTTTTTTTGTTTTTTTTTTTCTTCGATGTTTTTCATTCTATCTTGAATATAAACAAACCTCTTGCTACACTCATGATAATCACTTCAGTTATGTTCTCGAAAATGTTTTTTTATTTGTTTTACACCGGAATGCTTTGTTTGCAATGTTATTGTTGTTTGTTTGTTCGTTAATCGTAATAGCTTTCCTCCAAATTTCGAGAAATGAAAAAAAAAAAAAAAAAAACAATTTTAAGCAGTTTTTTTGAAACAAAGCATTGCCCCCTGACAGAATGATCGCCGTGCGGTTGTCGTGTTATTGAATCGTATTCTAAATGTCGTTCGATGTCGATTGTCTAGAATTGGCCTTATCAAACAACAGTGCCCCACCAAAACGTCACAATCGTTTCACAGAGGGCGCGCAAAACAAGATTTGCACGTACTTACTGCAAGAAAACGTTCCCGTCGCACGCCTCTATGCTCATACATATGCGAACGCATACAGGTCAGTCGATTCCTTAACCTTTATTTACACCAGAGTTCCCCAAACTGTTTTGTGTCGTAGACCCCCTGCCATGTTTTTCCGTGTCGGATAGACCCCCTACTTACCCGATATTGATTTCCTGTAAATTTCTAACTGTAGCGAATTTTAGCGTTAAAAACTTACAGTAAAAACACATGTTTAACTTATACATTTATCAATTGAATTTAAATTAAAACTACTGAAAATAAAATTTTGTATCTGTTATGTGAAATATACGTAACGTTAAATAAACTATATGGAGACGCCACGAGCTGGCGCGGTAGGCCAAAATGGCAAGGGAAGCGTGGTGGTGGATGCGGGAACAAGGAAGTCGTGCACTGACCTGTTCCTCAGCAGCAGCAAGCGCCTTCGACGTGTAGATCCGCTCGCAGCCGCCCGAAAGCTCTCTCGAATAACACACGAGAGCTTCCAACACCTTACACACTTGCCAACACACGACGTCACCACAATATGCGTTATAGTTTATATTATAAGCGGAGAAGCGAATATAACCACCGATTTAGGCGGCGCGGGCGCGGTTAGGAGCACTAGTGTGTACTCGTATAGCGGGGTCGCGAAATTAGTAATTATGCGTTGTATGCGCGGGCGCGGTCGACACAGAAGAAGTGCACGACTGGGAAAGGGGTGGGGGTTTTAAGAAGCAACACTAGGTGGCGTTACCACTATAAATAAAATAACATAAGCAATAGGTCAATATTTTTATTGAGAAGGACGAACCTGATGCACATCCCACATTCGTATTTATATAGCGAGGAATTGAACAAGTCAGTGCAAGGTAGCGAAGCTCTGAGACTGCGACTCTCAGGTTTTTACGCGACCACAAAGCGAATACCAACATCCTACAACTAACACAATTTTATAAACATATATAATTTTTTTTTTTACTTCATAGGTACTCTTATAAATAATGTACAGTAATACCCCGTATAGCGCGACCCCGTTACGCGCGGTTTCACTATAACGCGAATGTCAAATTTCGCGGTCAAATGCCTCGCATTACGCGAAAGAGTGCGTATAAACATAATGTAAAGACAATAGATGTATTTTTCCGTACAAAAATAAGAGTATGTATCGCATAAAGTGTTCTTAGAATTAAAGTGATCGATTAAAATGATTTGTATTTTTTTGTATTAAATTTTGACTATGTTTAATCATAAACTTCGATATACGCGAATTCCAGTTAACGTGATTTTCTTCGGAACGTATCCCTCGCGTAAAGCGGGGTATTACTGTATATGTTTTGATATTATATGATAGTGTGATGTAATTAAATAGGTACTATCAGTGTATGTGTTGAGATCCACTAACGTGAACCCCCATTTTCGTTTCATGGACCCCCAAATTTTTTTCCGCTGACGTAGACCCCTTGCATGTTGTCATAGACCCCTAGGGATCGATATAGACCACTTTGGGAATCACTGATTTACACCATATAAAAACGTCTCTCTGTATGTTACTTGGCTTATAATTCAAAACCCATTACCAATGCATTATTCTTTTATAAATTGACTAGCTGGTGCCCGCGGCTCCGCCCGCGTTTCACATGTTCTGTGCATATGACGTTTCATTTATAGCTAATTAAAAAAAAAAAAACAAATGAATGAATAAAAGTAAGAGTATTTTGTTTTTATCAGCGGAAAAAATGTATATAAGCGTAAATTGAAGTGGAAAATGTACAAAAGAGTTAATGGAAAAAAAATGAGAGAGGATCGGTGGAATCCAAATAATATCTGTCTAGGAAAAATACTGCGTTGAAAGGTGTTAGTCCTATCCCGATATGTTCAGTAGTTTTGAGGTGAGGGTGCGTCAAAGGAATAATAAACAAGCAAATTGAGAAAACATGGCGAAGGGCTCATAGAATTTGAAAAATAGCCTATAACCATCTACGATTAATTCCGCGTCGAATGGTTGCGGTTTCACGCTGATCGGTCCAATTGTTTCCGAGTTTACCTCGGACAAACAAAACAAACTTTGCTTATATATATATAGATATAATATCTGTTTCGGTTTTAGTATATATTTTGTTATGTAAAATAGTATGCATATAACAATAGTAATCTGAATAATAGAAGAAACAACTTTGTAAAAATCGTCATTATGGTGCGCCTTCTTTAGACCTTTATACTATTTGAAAGGTAACCCCTTTTTTGGCTATAACCGATTTTTATGATTCTGTCTTAAAATTTAAATAGAAGAAGAAGACATTTATTACCATATTTTAGAATAGATTACGAAATTTACAAAAAAAAAACTACAATTAAGCATGTATACAAAATAAAAACATATGGTAATAAGGACTGGCGTCAGCATTTGCCGCTTTATAACTGTTGCCTTAAAAACGGCGCTGTTTTTCAGCCAGCCCTTTTTCCGGCCGTAACAATATATATATATAAACACTTCGCGCCTTACTTTTAAAATAACAAGAACAACGAAACATTAAAATAAAATTGAATTAAATAACACCAGCATATATCATATGGCAATATTTTATAATAAATCCATTGCATTTTTTGTAAAATATTATAATTAATAATTTTTGAAGGTTTATAACTATAATCTACCAATCACACGTTAGATACGCCATTACTCTGCGCGACATTGACCAATCAGAACTAAAAACCTATATCTACGCGATCAAGGTCATTTGTCATGATTTTCTGCCAGTGTTTATGCCGTGAACACACGTACGGACCGGACCGCGCACATGGTACGACGGGCAGCCGAGCTTATCAGTTGCCTAAGTAGTATAATCTCCCATTCCTTTCCGGAAAAGATTGATTTGTTAAATCGATTCGAAACTTGATTAATCGATCCACATAACATCATGAATCAAAAAATCGATCTTACGAACGAATAAAATATCGATTATTAGAGTATCCTTTTAGTTTTCTATGATATTATATGATTATCTGTAAATAAGCAAAAATAAAACAGTTCAGTGTCATTTTTCCGTAGTAGGTTCTTCTTTTTTGTTTAGTTGCTATTGATGAATTTAAGTGTTGTTAATAAAAAAAATTGGAAACAGTTTTTTTTTTTAGCCGTTTCACAACGATCTTTTAATTCACAGTAAGTTCAGGCCGTTTTGAAATAGGAACGCACAACGAGCCGTTATCGTTTCCAATTTACTTATCAATGAAATATAAATTAATTATCTGTGCAAATAAAAATTATTATTATAAGCTTTCGTCATTATGCCTCAAAAATTAATTATATCCTTTCTTCATCTTTACAATATATAAAACATAACGTCTATCTGTACGTCTGTCCGTTAGTTGGCTTATAACTCGAGAACTACTGAACCGATTTGCATGATTTTTTTTTTAAATTGTAAATATATTGTCTAGGTTTTTTCATATATTACATGACGATACATATAGTATGATGATTAATATATAACAAGAGTAACCTACATAAAATATAAATTTATATACCATATTTAACGTAACAAAAGATATAATAAAACCTGGATATATAATATATCTATGATTTAAAAAAGAGTTATGTAAATCGGTTTAGTAGTTCTTGAGTTATAAGCAAATCAACGAACTGAAAGAGATCTAGACGTTGCGTTAAAAATTAATTTTTGTTATACGTAACCCTATTTATTTTCCTAAAAAAAATTAGTACTAATCTTAGGAATCTAAGATTCTTCTAATTAATACTAATCTTAATAAAGTAAAAATATTTCTAATTAATTATAGCACTTCGCCGTAAAACTGTGCATTGAAGCGGATGTTATTCAAATTTTTAGAAGTTTTTATTTTACCCGGAACCCTAATTATTTTCTAAAATTAAAAGTACCCAAAGTTACTTGGAGTAACTTCAGCTATCTAACAAAATAAGTCCCATCAAAAATGGTCCCGCCGTTTCAGAGATTACCCATTACAAACAGACAGGCTAAAATTTTAAGAAAATTAAAAAAAATTATAAAATTTGGAATAGGTATCTTAAATACATACATTCATATCTATTTAGTAAAAAAAAAAACAATTTTGTCATTACAAACAGACACTTCAATTTTATTTATTGGTATAGATAAAGGCAACATCTCTGTTTGTCCGTTATTTAACTTATAACCGATGATTATTTTTTTATGTTTTGGATGTACCAATTTTATTTCATTAAAAATACGTAAAGAATCATCCATTAATTACGTAAGGCTCAAAAGTCTGGGAACGAGATTCAGAAAAAAATTACGGAACATAACAAGGAGTGTAGTCACAAATTACATGTAATTATTATTTCATCGAACTATTATTCTACTAGTTCGCTTTTAGAATAGAGAATTTATGTATTGTATTCGTCATTTACTTTATACATCATATACATTAGATCGTAGTAATAAAAAAAATGTTTGATAATTATATTTTTAATTGTTGTTTGTAATTATAATTAACCAAAGCTGGAACGTAGAGTCTGACGCTCGACGGCACCCGGTGCGCTATGATAAATTTATATTGTTTGTCCTAATCCCGAGGAGTGAAATTTTCTTCTCGTATTTTAAATTTAAATAAATAATAACGCATGTAACCGTTGAAAAAAAACTTTAATTTTTTCACCGAGAAATAAATGAAATTTCCATTTGCTAACCTAAAAGTTAATTAACAATATGGTATAAACAAATAATTTTTAGTTATTAATATTTCATTAAAATATAAACATTTGAAAAATAAATGATTGATTTTTACAATCCATATTTTAATTGAAAGTACCTAAAAAAATTTATTGTAAAAATATTTTTTGTAAAAATCGAAATTTTTAAAATCGTTTGGGGGATTACTTCATTTTGGTAACTACTTAGCAAAAAAAAAATACGTGGACTTAAATTGATCAAGTGAAAAATGGCATGTCCACATGACGTGATCTTACTCATTGTAATTAATTTATTTAATTCATTAAGGAAACCCGAAGGTTTTCTATTAGTTTATTGCTGTCAACTGTCAGTTTTATAGTATATCTTACGCGTGCGCTCTGCGAATCGAACATGACTTTTTAATGGATTCATTGAGGAGGACGTCTAAGAAGGAATACTTTAAAATTTGATTATTCAAACTTCGAGAAGGAATAGAATTTTGATGTAAATAATAAAAAGGTGTCGAGAGACAGAGGACGTAAAAGAAAAGTAAACGTCGGTCGGAAATGCGATACAAGATATTATGATTAGATATATTACTTCCATGTATATATATCCTGGATGTCAAGGAACAAAAATACACCCGTGGTATCTTTAAAAAAACCAAAGGAAGGCTCTCCAGGATTGTAACCAGCAGCGAGAGGAACTTATCCGCTCTCGGACGAGCGCTTGCCCAGGAAGGATCTTCCTATGATTGTTGTAGCCGGTTTTTGAAGTGATTTCTTTTAGCGCGTTGGGCGAAAATGATGAGAGTAAATTTTTACGATGCGCGCGCACACCGTCACGAAAAACCAACACCCTGAAGTTAGCTGTCAACGTTTTAGTTTTTAATTATGAGTTTGTTTTTAGGATTTAAAAGCTTTCCAAATACCTTACAATGTTTATTAATAATTTTAAGATTTCCCCTCATTATTAAAATTCACAATATTACTCATTTTTAATATTTTTAACTTATCTTTCTATTTGCTCCGACATATTTATAAATATACATAAGTGTATATTTTTCAAATAATATATCGTGGTGACTAATATTTATTAACAATTTTTTGATTTAAAAATAATTTAGAAATAAAGAAAGAGAGAAAGAAAATAAATTTATTTGTTACACACATAATATACAATCAATAACAGGACAAAGAATATCACAAAAAAAAAAATATTGAAAAAAAAAAAAAAACAGAAAAATTAAACTATAAGTATATAAAAATTATAAGTGATAAAAGTGATTTTTACTTTGAGTACGTTTGTAGAATTTGAGGTTAGTTGACGGTATCACGGTTTTTTACATCATAAACTAAAATAAATGTTTACATTATTATGAAATATATAATAAGTATACAAATAAATTAATAAAAGATACAAATAATAATTTAATCAAATTATTCCAAATTTTCAATTAAATGTTTCTTTCTTCAAGTAATCTTACAATTTTAAATAATATAATTTATCGTCAGGTTGTCCCATCCAAAGTATAATACAACACGAAGATAGTATCAAAATAAATTTTAATAAATATTTGGTATAATGAATAAACCTAAACGAATAATCAAATGAATCACAGCGATAAATAATTTAAAAAAAGTGTGTGTATGTACGCAGTAAAAAGTTATACTTCTTTTACGTAATAATAGAATACAGTAATACCCCGCTTAGCGCGACCCCGTTACACGCGGTTTCACTATAACGCGAATTTAAAATTTCGCGCTCAAATGTCTTGCATTACACGAAAGAGTGCGTATAAACATAATGTAAAGACAATAGATGTATTTTTCCATACAAAAATAAGAGTACGTATTGCATAAAGTGTTCTTAGAATTAAAGTGATCGATTAAAATGATTTGTATTTTTTTGTATTAAATTTTGACTATGTTTAATCATAAACCTCGATATACGCGAGTTTCAGTTAACGCGTTTTTTTTCGGAACGTATCCCTCGCGTAAAGCGGGGCATTACTGTACTTCAGGTTTCGTGACTGTGTGCGCGCGCATCGTATGTTGACTAGCTAACTTCAGGGTGTCGTTTTTTTCGTGACGGTGTGCTCGCGCGCATCGCAAAAATTTACTCTCATCATCTTTCCCTAACGTGCCAAAAGAAGTATAACTTCAAAAAAAAATCGATTTAAATTTTTCAGTTTACGAGATGCCTTCAAAAAATGCAGAGAAATGTAAAAATTATCGCGACCGAAAAAAAAAAGCTGCGCCTATAAAAATAAAAACACCTTCAAAAACGTCCGCTGAAAGGTCTCGAATGTATAGGTTGCGGAAAAAACAACTCGCTCGACAAGGATGTAAATTATCTGCGAATGAAGTTGCGTATACGAGTACTCCGTCAACTTCGAATTCGCAAATGACGTTTGAAACATCGCCTCAACCTGTTACTACAGGTAAATATAATTCTCTTATCTCAGTAATAACTTAAAACATTGAATTATTTTACTTGGTCACTAAATTTCAATTAAATTTAACTGTTTTGTTAAATATTGAAGTTGTACTTTGTTTGGCGCGTTAAGGAAAAATGATGAGAGTAAATTTTTGCGATGCGCGCGCAACCTTCACGAAAAAACCAACACCCTGAAGTTAGCTGTTAATGTTTTAGTTTTTTATATTATCCTTTGTAATTTATGTATATAGAATATGTAATAATTGTAAAGGGGACTCTCGGTTGTTACTATATTTTCATATGTTCTCAAACAATTGTCACATGGTAAATTAAGTTAATTTTCACTCTAAATAAATAAATTATTGGGTTGCCGCCGGAGGGGGACCCAGAGTGTGTGTGGGAGCAAAATTAGCCGCCTGTCCCCGGCGGCAGGAACAGCGGTTTTGCAGGCGTTGGCGCTGACACGCATATTTCGCCGGTTGATGGGAAAAGATTGGAAGTGATTTTATCATAAGTGGTCAGTGAGGACGTTTCGCGGTCTCCGAAGCTATTTCGGAGCTAATGGGTCGGTTGAGTACGCGATGGCTCTCGCTATGAGCGGATTTGGGTGTCTCTGCGCGATCGAAGAAGGCGCGACACTGGAACTTGATTACGGAATGAATTGAGGGTATTCAGATCAGGGATTCAGATCCCTGTGTAAGTCCAAATTTCTCTGACACCCTCGGGTACCTACGGACTTTCTTACGAAGCGATTCTGAATCACTTGAAGGGAAGCCAAGTCTTTATGGGCAAAGGTAGGGGCGCAATAGGCCTGACTACCATTTTATACAGAGTAACTTTATGGTGGAGGGCCATTTTACTTCGACAGTTGTATAGAGGGCATAGACGCCCTAGCACCTTGGCGGTCTGGTGCTTGACTTTCTCAAAGTGAGGTTTGAAAGTCATGCGGATGTCTAATAGGTACTTGACCTTGGTAGCCCTGGGGATCTCTACTCCTAGATATTTAAGGGGACGAGGAGGTTTTTTGTTCGCGTTGCTCTTTCCCGGGTTTATCGCTATGCGTCACTTTTTGTACCAAAGGCTTAAGATATTGACAGCCTTTTGGACACGGGCTCTAAGAGTTACCCTTTTTATTTAAGAGAAATAAATTACCGTGTCATCGGCGTACAGACCTAAATGGACCTTACTTCGGCCGGGTGTTCTTTCAGGTTCGGGTTTAGGTCGGGTAGATCTGCTATGTAGAGGTTGAAGAGGACAGGCGCCCAGAATGTAGCCCTGGGGAACTCCTACACGGATCGGGTGGGCTGGAGAGAGAGAGCAGACTCTACTCTAAAGCGGACACTACGATTTGAAATGTAATCGCGTTAAAATGTGGACTAGCGTGTCGGGGATACCTAACCCTACTAGTGTAAGGCCGGCATGCTAGACCTCGTCGAATGCCTTGGCCACGTCGAAGAAGACCGCTAACGTGTGCCAGAGTGTTTCTGGGGTTCGATGAAAATTTGACAGGACGTGCTCCGTGAGGCGTTGCACTTAGTGCGCGCAAGAGTGTCTGTCTCTGAAACCAAACTATTCGTGGGGCAAAAGATTTCTGTCCTCTATCACAACTAGGAGACGGTTCAGAAGGATCCGCTCATAGAGTTCACGCTTAATAGGCTGATTAGACGGTAACTATCGGCTAACCTGGTGTCTTTTCCAGGCTTGTGTATACCTATAACTATCGCTTCTTTCCACACGGCTGGAAATTGGTGATTTTTAATGGCTGCATTCTTCAATGGTTCTTCATCTGCATCTTCATGCAGGCCAGCAACACGATGAGACGAAGTCTGAAAAATTACATTTAATTGTTCCTTCTTAGACGGCCTCCTCAATGAATCCATTAAAAATTCATGTTCGATTCGCAGAGCGCACGCGTAAGATATACTATAAAACTTACCGTTGACAGCAATAAACTAATAGAAAACCTTCGGGTTTTCTTAGTGAATTAAAAAAATATATATCAATAATAGTAATTTAATAAATATTAGAAAAACAAATTGTATTAAAACCAATCATTACATTTGTTATATTCATTTGATCTAGGAGTACGGCCTATTGAATTGTTCTTTTGACGACTTTAATATTAAATTAGACATTATTACAAAGAATAAGTATTTATATTAACTACACCTAAAAAAAATTAACTGTGACATACTAATTACCAAAAAAAAATAATCTAAAGCAATCAAAATTTATCTATTCCTATGTTCTCGATTACTTAATTGCATAGAAAATAAATTATTTGGTTTCGTATTCAACATTTATTTATTTTATTATTTAGTTTTGTAATTATCTTTTTATTTCAAACGGACAAAAATTTGGCAGTTCAGCGCAAACGATAACAAATACAGTAATACCCCGCTTAGCGCGACCCCTTTACGCGCCGTTTCACTATAACGCGAATTTGAAATTTCGCGCTCAAATGCCTCGCATTACGCGAAAGAGTGCGTATAAACATAATGTAAAGACAATAGATGTATTTTTCCGTAAAAAATAAGAGTATGTATTGCATAAAGTGTTCTTAGAATTAAAGTGATTGATTAAAATGATTTGTAATTTTTTGTATTAAATTTTGACTATGTTTAATCATGAACCTCGATATGCGCGAATTTCAGTTAACGCGATTTTTTTCGGAACGTACCCGTCGCGTAAAGCGGGGTATTACTGTAGTTCGTTTCTACTGAGTTTGCACGGTCACCATTCGGGCCAAGTACAAGAAAAATATACCACTTGAAAGTGAAACGTTAAAGAGTAAACTGCTTTAAATCAGAATAAAATCACGATTTACAAAAAATTGTACGATTTGTGAACGCTTTATGTAATACGAACAGTAGAAAGGTGAAATTTTGAAAAAACCGTACTTAAATCGTACACATCCGACAACTATGTATGTTGCTATCAATCATTCACCGCTAGACGACGCTACATGTTCGAAAACAATCAAGTCTTAATGGCTTATGTTCATAATTACGGTGCTTTATATCTGTAATCCGAATTGGCCTGAAATCAAAGAACATTCGATACATATTGATAGTCCATAGGGATGATATGACTTAATCAATCGCGTGTTCCATTAAAAAAAAAAACAAGATTTTAAAAAGTAGAGGAAACATTCTAGAGCCGTTAATGTTTTATTTATACGAAAGGTATTGGATATGAATGTTTCATGGGAAGGGAAAGACCAAAGAAAAGGTGGATGGATTGTCTGAAAGGTGACATGTTTAGAAAGGGATTGAATGCGAAGACGAATGCAAATAGAGAGGAATGAAACAGGAAGACATGCTGAGAGTAGGGAGATGATGGAGTAGTGCCATCTAAAATTTGAACCATTGAACATAGGTAACATCCAACTGACGATGGTCAAACGATTACTTGGAATAAACGCAAAGATGTTTTTGAGGTAAACAATCAGTGGGTGGTACCGCATAATGCCGTTTTAATCAGAGTTTCGATTCACACAACTAATGTACAATTTAATTATCTTGTAAAATTTATAAAACGTACATATTAAAGGACTCGGATCGAGCCGCCTTTACTTTAGATTACAGTTCTCAACCTTATTTTACTCACCTCCTACTTTGAGAATATGTTTTTTTTTCTAGAGTTCCCATCTTAATTTTTTTTTTACCTTTTTTTGTAGTTTTTACTACCCTACTAATGCCCCTTGATTTTCTCTATGTATGTTACTTCCACAAGGGACATTATCGCCCACGTTGAGAACCTAGGGTTCAAAACTCACGTAATGAAGTCATTGGCCAAACGAATCAACGAAAGCAACAAACAATGGTTTAATAATCTATCCAAATAAATGAAACGTCTGTTTGTAATATCAAAGCAACACTAAATACACATGAATGTATAATTATGTACCAAGAACACAATTTTTTTTAATTTTTATCTATCTGTCTGTTTGTTCCTGGTAATCTCCGGAATGGCTGGACCGATTGTAACGGAACTATTCGGGCAGATAGCTGGAGTAACACGGCGTTACTGACTTATTATTATGTTAATTATTACATATTAATCTAGAGTGATTAGAGTTAGACCTAATAAAATTAAACCCATAAAATTGTAAAAAAAAAACAGTTTTACGGGTAATTGTTTGAATTTGTGATAATTATCTTTGCTTTCGCTTAGTGGCAAAGTAAATTTAAGATTAGAGTTTCGCCTAAGAATTAAAGCCCATGAAATTGTTAACAAAATACGATTCAACTTGAATTTGTGAAAAATATCTTCGCTTTTGTTAATACCAACAATAATTTAAGTCCAAAAACATACTTTGCAATGATTACTTCAAAACTATATAACGCAGTTAAGAATTTTGCGAAAGAGAAATATAACACACGAGCAGAGCCGCGTGCACAGCTAGTTACCATTAAATAAGATTGAAACGTGTTTTCTTTCCTTTTATGCAACTCGATGGATATATTTAATTTATCCATATATAAAATATACTTCTATAATAAGTAATCTATGTATCACACATATCATATGAACTTCAGGTGAGCGTCCGTTCGTCTGCGGATTGTGCAACAAAGGTTTCAACGTGAAATCGAACCTATTGCGTCACTTGCGAACGCTTCACGATCACATTATAAGCGCTGCGCAGGTGGAGGCCGAGGAGGACGAGTCTGCTCCGGGGCCCTCCGAGGTGAAGCGCGAGTCCTGAGGACGTCGAGGGCGGGCAGGTACGTTACTACTCTACAGATCATTCTTTAGTACGTCTTTCATTTCCGGAGCGGTTGGACCGATTTTGATTGGATTTATTTTTGACAGATAGCTGAAGATACTTCGCGTAAAAAATTAAAACCCCAAAAATTCTAAAAAAATAACCTTTTAATTCGTCAGGATTACTAACGAGTGCTTCAATTTATGAGAGTATATTCGCTTTCTCTTAGCACAGAAAAAGTTTAGGGAAATAATTAGTGTTCCGTGTAAAACATAATCAAAAACTATATTACGCAGTTAGGAATATGAGAATCGCGAACGCAACCGCGGGCACACGGCTAGTTTGAAAACCTGTCGCCAAATACCAAAAATTTTATTCCAGCAGCATCATATAAGACCCAGGTTTAGTGTGTTTACCATTCTGTACCACATCGTCTCTTAACATAAAGTGAGATCGTGGTCAAAGCACTGATACTATATGCCAGTGGTCGTCACACTTTTCCAGTAAAGGCCCACATAGCAAAAGTGAGATACCACTGCGGGCCGCAATTTATACATTAGGTAGTTGATGTCAGAGATAAAGTCTATAGGAATTTACCGTCGATTGAATGATATATTTTTATGAACTGCCAAACGCACATAACCCATTGTTTTTGTATATGGCAATAAAAACCTATGAATGCAAAATTGTTTGCCCTACGTCTCGCAACTTGGAATGGCTTGAATAGTAAATATTCAAGCACTTTAAACTCCCTCCACACGACATCATAATAAGTAAAACATAGAACTTCTCCTCCCACTGATTTTTAAGTTGTATTTAAACGGCTTCAATAATAAGAATATCATTAAAAACTTCAGCTAACGCAAGGACATTGCTTAAATAAGGGTTTTCACAATAGAACCAGACAGGCTGTGTAGCAGCGACCATTCAATATAAATTATACGATCACTGCTAATGGGAATGGGAACGATGGCACAATGGGCTAGGCAGCAAACAACCGGGGACAAACTGGGCTTACACCGCTGAATCCTCCCTCACCAATACCAGAGAACGCTGAAAACTCCACTGACCTGGTGGTGACTTTGGTCCCAGACCTGGGAGCCGCGTGTCATATATTCAGCGCAGCGCCGTCCACCGATACACATAAATTTTACACACACAAAAAGTTTGGAAGCAACGTCCACAAACACACAGTCTATTTATGCGTCCGCGCGGAGGTTGTCGAATCACTGTATTTATATTGCGAATATTAAATGGACGTTATTAAAACAATCAAATTTATTAGGTACGATGCGAGTTCAAAAAATTCAAAAACTGTAATGTGCAATGTTATCGTATACCGCGAGGTAAAGTCTTTTTTTCACTGCGATGAGGCGATTGGTCGAGATCCTGTTGCTTTTCATTGGTCGCAGCGCATTCAAAAAGCGCACGCGTTCCAAATGAGGAATTCCCGTCCCCGATATTGGTAAGACAAGGAATTCAGCGGTTGAGTTTATCTTAGTCGGAGTTCCGTTTGGTAAGCCGAAGTGTGCGCACGCACGCTAAGGTCGCTCGCACAAATACGTTTCACGTGTTCGATCTCGTTATCGCCGCCTTCGAAGTTCGTTCGCTTGCGTAGCAACAGCCGTTAAATTTATTTAACGGTTGAGGTGACGCAAGCGCGCGCGCCGCGTCGTGTACCCGGTGTGGGTTTCCCGCGCTGCGGTATTTTTGCGAGCGTTAAATACTCGATTTTATAAATCTCATTTATAACTTCGTGTATTTTTTTTTTTTTCGAAAAACGTACTTTTCAGTACGCGCGCGTTTTACGTATACTCACCCTTAAGGTGAGGATACGTGTCGCTTCTCGACATTATTAAAACCCACTCTCTCTTGATTGTGGTCATCACCGGAAACCTAACGGTGCCAACTTAAGGTGGTGTAGGGTTTAGCAGGTTCCCTGGGGACCCCCTTCTGGGGTCTCCAAATACCGGAATCTGGTGTGTGATCACACCGGGTTTCCTTTTTTCTTACCCGACTTCCGCTCCTGCGTCACATCCATCCCCTGGGTGCTGTTTGGGCGTCTGACCCACGTCCTCGGCCCTAGGGCTTGTTAGGGCTTCCCCCTAGGCTCCGTAGGCTCCCAACTACCTTGAGTCATTGCACTTCGACTCAACGGTCACTTGCGAGACTCGCGTAGTCTCTTAGATTTTTTGGCGCGCCCCCCTGCCCCTCAGGCAGGGAGGTAGTTCACCCCCCCCTGCCCTCTTGCCATCGCGGGATGGCCGAATCAGTTGTTGTGGAGCAAAAGCTCCTTAAATTTGCAAAATTATTGTTAGAAAAATCTCCCATCCTTGCCAGGGAGTTTAAAAATTTTAGCGCGGATTCCCCATCGCCGGCCGTGCCCTCAATTCGAGTTAGGAAGCCGGTTCCTAACATCAACGCACCGGAGCGTTCTCGCGCGCCCACGCCACCTACGGTTAGAGATAGGCGCGATTCGTCCTTTTCGGACTGTCGCTCGCGTTCGCGGTCGCGTTCGCGTTCCCCTTACCGCCGTCCGCACTCGGCGGAACAAATCAATGTCAGCACGGGGAATAGTTTTTCCCCTCTGTCCCCCCCGAGCCAGGCAGATAGGCATCCGAGCCTGATGCCTAGGTTCGCCGCTCCCGCAGTCCATTCGTCGTCCGGGTCAGACTCGGACGAGATGGACGTCGCGTACCCCCCGCTAGGGGGTGGTGACTTCGTCACCCCCAAGCGAAAGAATAAAAGGAAGGCGCCGGCCTCCCCGCCGCCCTCCGAGTCAGTCCCGAAAGTCCTCGCCGTAGAGGACTCGTCACGGCAGCCGACTCCGCTGCCTGCCGCGAAGTCGGCAGCGCCCAAGCCTGCAGCGGCACCGTCTCAGGTGCAGCCCAGGAAAGTGCGTCCCCCCCCCCCTGTCACGATCCAGGACAAAGCGTCCTGGACGAAAATCTCTGCGGCGTTAGCGAGCCGCAAAATACATTTCTCCAGCGCGACGAATGTTCGCGATGGAATCATGGTGAAGGTGTCGACCACGGACACCTTCCGCGACCTCACGCGGTTTTCTCCGTGAGGCGAAATATGCTTTTTTCACGCACGCGCTGGAGGAGGAGAAGTCCCTCCGCGTCGTGATCAAGAGAGTTCCAAAGGAACTCTCTTGTAACGAAATCGCTGACTCCCTTAAGGAGCAGGGATTCCCCGATGCCGAAGTGCATCGTATGCATGACCAAAGAGGCAGGAGACCATATAACATGGTCCTTGTTTCACTCCCCGCCAACGAGGTTAGCAAGAAGGTCTTCGGTCTGAAGACCCTCTGCGGCCTCTCCCGCATCTGTGTGGAAGTCCCACACAAGAAGTCTTACCCCTCGCAGTGTCACCGCTGCCAGGGGTACGGGCACAGTTCTCGGAGCTGCTTTATGGCTCCGAGATGTGTCAAGTGTCTCGGGGATCATCTCACCCCCGACTGTCCCCGCCCCAAGGACACTACCGACCCTCCGAGCTGCGTTTTGTGCAGGCAGGAGGGTCATCCCGCAAATTACCGAGGGTGCCCGTGTGCGCCCAAGGTAAGACGCAACCAGCCTAACAAAGGCGGTAGACGCGTTCCTCAGAGGAACGCTGCCCCCCTCCTCCTCCAACCTCAAGTGCCGCCTATGACACTGAGGTCTTTCCCGTGCCTCCCAGGCACGTCGGCGTCGCCTTCCGCGGTGCCGACCCGTCCCGCCGCCCCCCGCCCCGCAGCCCCTCTGGCTCCGTGGGCACCTAGGCCCCAAGCCAAGGCGCAGCCGCGCCTGGCTACCCCCCCCCAGGCCCCTCAGGCCAACTCCACCGGCTTAGACCGGGTTTTATTTCTCCTGCGCATCCATGATGTGCAGGAAGTAGTCGCGTTCAACGCATTGTTGAACAGCGGCTCGGGAAACGCCGAGCTCGAGGCTATCGCGCGTTTCCCTGCCATCGCCATGACCCTTCAAGGTCTGGCACGCGTCTCTCTTCACCCGTAATCGATGGCTAAGTTCAAGCCTCGCGGTCTCTCCCTCTCATTCTTTAACGCGCGGAAATTAGCTCCGCAGCGTGAATTAGTCGCTAACTTTCTCCGCGATCGTCAAATAGACGTATTTCTCGTCCAGGAAACCTTTTTGAAGCCAAGTGATCGCAATCCCGGGATTGCGAATTATAATATAGTACGTAATGATAGGACCCCTGATAGGGGCGGTGGTACCCTTATTTATTATAAACGGTCACTCTATTGCTCGCCGTTACAAGCTCCGGAGCTTACCAATATGGAAGTTTCGGTATGTAGAATAGGTATGACTGGCCATCCGTCAATCGTACTCGTGTCTGCATACCTCCCCCCCAGTAAGCGACCCTTAAGGTCAGATTTAGAGAAGCTTTTCGCATTAGGCGACTCAGTCATTATCGCCGGCGATCTCAATTGCGGGCACACCTTCTGGAACAGCTCGTGCGTTACGCCCAATGGGGCGGAACTCATGCGCCTAGTACGGAAGCTCGATTTTGAGGTCGTCGCGCCGTTAGAGCCCACCCATTTTCAACCGAACTGTCGCCCGTCGGTTATAGATTTTGCTGTTTTAAAAGGAGTCTCGCTTCCTGTGCGTCTTATACAAGTCGTACACGAACTCGACTCCGACCACCGCCCAGTAGTTTTGATGTTAGGTCACACGGATGACTCTAATTCTAGCCCGCCAGTTGTAAAAGTCGCGGACTATTACAAGCTCGGCCGTTATTTAAAGGACCATCCGTCCACCCCCTCTCTCGATAGGATCCCAGATGTACTGGATACGTCTGCGGACGCGGACCTCGCGATCGATGCTCTGGTTGAGCACCTCAAGATCGGCATCGAGGAGACCTCGAAAGAGGTGCAAGCGGCGAACGATCGCCGCTTTGTACTCCCCGATGACGTGAGAGCTCTGCTCACCCAGAAAAACGCCGCGACCCGCGCCCACGACACGTATCCGACTGAGGAGAATCGTGCGCGCTTGCGTTCTTTGCGTAGAGCGGTGAAAAGCCGCATAGATCAGATCCGTAATGAAAGGTGGGACAGCCTCTTAGGAGAGTTGAAACCTTCCCACCTCGCGTACTGGAAGCTCGCACGATCTATGAAGATGGACCGTACCATCGTTAACATGCCCCCCCTGGACAGAAATACGCAGGGTCTTCAACCCGCATTTGACGATATCGAAAAAGCCGAGTGCTTAGCCGATAGCCTCTCGAGCATCAATGCGCTCCCGTCACCGACAACATTGATATCGAACACATCTCTGTTGTCGAATCCTCTGTGAAGGACTCCCTCGCTCTTACTCCGGTTGTCCCCCTCTCACCTGTCACCTGTGAAGAGGTTACGACTGCCATCAAGGGCCTTAAGCCCAGAAAGTCCCCCGGTCCCGACGGAATCAGGAACGAAGTCATCAAACTTCTTCCTCCGTCTCTGGTCGCGTTGCTGGTCTGCATCTTCAATGCGGCCATCAAAAACAACCACTTTCCAGCCGCCTGGAAAGCAGCTATAGTTATAGGGATACACAAACCTGGCAAAGACGCCAGGCAACCCGATAGTTACCGTCCAATCAGCCTACTTAACACCTTAGGTAAACTCTATGAGCGGATCCTTATGAACCGTCTCATAGAGGTGATAGAGGACAAAAATCTCTTGCCTCCCCAACAGTTTGGTTTCCGAGCCAGACACTCCTGTGCGCATCAGGTGCTCCGCCTCACGGAGTACGTACTCACCAATATTAATCACCCTCAGTTTAATAAATCCTGGCATACGCTCGCAGTTTTCTTCGACGTTGCCAAAGCATTCGACAAGGTCTGGCACACGGGCCTCGTCTACAAGCTCACTAGATTAGGTATCCCCGACACCCTAGTTAGAATCATACACGATTACCTCACCGATCGTAGTTTCCGCTACAGAGTAGAGAGCGCTCTCTCTATAGCCCACCCCATACGCGCAGGAGTCCCCCAAGGTTCCATTCTGGCGCCTGTCCTCTTTAACCTATACTTAGCGGACCTCCCTGATCTCGGAAGAGTTCAGTTAGGTCTATACGCGGACGACACCGTCATATATTTCGCTTTTCGTAAGAAAAGAGTTTTACGTAAATACGTCCAAGGCGCTGTCGACCAACTCAGCGCTTGGTATTTCAAATGGCGTCTCGCGATAAACCCGAGTAAGAGCGCCGCGTTATTATTCACTAGAAGCCGTAAACTTAGGGAAGACCCTCCCAAGCCCATACAGTACGCGGGTACTGAAATCCCATACTCCTCCGAAGTCAGGTACCTAGGAGTTCAATTAGATGACAGACTCTCTTTCAAATCTCACATAAAGAAAGTGAAGCGCCAGACCTCCATGGTGCTAGGTCGTCTCTATCCGCTCTACAACAGCAAGAGCAAAATGGCACTCCGCCATAAGATCACCCTATACAAGATGGTGGTCAGACCCATCATCACGTATTGCGCACCTGTCTTCGGTCACATCACTCGTTCCCGCATGCACGCCTTACAAAGGATTCAGAATCGCTTTGTAAGGAAGGCAGTAGGTGCCCAATGGTTCGAGAGAACTGTGGATTTACACAGGGATCTCAACCTGCCCTCCATTAGGTCCGTTTTCAAGACCCAGTGTCGCGCTTTCTTCGAACGCGCAGAGACACACTCGAACCCCCTCATCGTGCGAGCCGTCTCGTACTTGCCAGGACGTAAGCCGCGTCGTATACGTCGGCCGCAAAGGATCTTATCGTGTCGCGACGATACCATAACTCGTAGTAATAGGATCTTTCCTCCTTTACCTCGTACAAATGCGTGCCAGCGCCCACGCCCGCGAAACCGCCGTTCCCGCCGCCGGGGACAGGCGGCTAACTTTGCTCCCGCACACACTCCGGGTCCCCCTCAGGCGGCGACCCAAGACGTGTCTCGTTCCCCAACTGGGGAGGCTCTTGACGTCGCCGCCAGCGCGATACAGTAACACTGCCCACGCATTGAGCAATTACACGCACAACACTCCATACACACTCATGCATAACATGCAAGGTACATAGGTCCTGTAAGGAACCTTTTTTTTTTTTTTTTTTATGTAAATAAAAATAAAGATTAGCTAGGATACAACTCGCGAGTGAGTCTTGAGTACTCAGGTGACGGCCAAGCCGAGGTTCGTACCACTTTGGTAGCCCTTGAGCTAGTCACCTTATTGCGGCGAGTGCCTTCAGCACTCGCCCCCAAAGTTCGGTGAAGCTGTAAAGGCCCTTCCGGTCAACAGCATTAGCTAGGTCAAAAAAAAAAAAAAAAAAAAAAAAAAAAAAAAAAAAAAAAAAAAAAAAAGGAATTCAGCAGTGTTCGGCCCAAACATGCTGATTTTCTAAGCTGTATACCACACGTTAATTTAAGCTTTGTAAATTCTTAATGCCAATCGAAAATAAGAAGTAGGTTAGACTACCTCATGCATACTGCATAGTACTTTATTCATTTTGCAGGCTCTTTATGTTCTTAATTTATGGCAATCTGTGAGTTACATACTCTTAAGTGGCATTTCGTTAGAATATTTATCCATTCTTAGGTAATCGAAATGAGACTATTTTGCTAGAACTTCACAGGTAGTTTTTTTTGTGGCACTTGTGCACTATACTACCAACACAATATCATGCGAAATATCAACCGTGCTGAAAACTCGGTTTGTAATGTCATTTTTTTTTTCACTAAATAGATATGAATGTACGAGTATAAAAGATACCTATACCAAAAATGCAATTTTTGAAACTTTTGTCTGTTTGTTCCGGGTAAAAAAATAAAACTCCTAAAAAATGTAATAAAAGCCTATTCAATGCAGTTTTACAGGCAAGCGCTTGAATTATGAGAAATA
Organism: Samia ricini; assembly: GCA_014132275.2. Classification (NCBI taxonomy): domain Eukaryota; kingdom Metazoa; phylum Arthropoda; class Insecta; order Lepidoptera; family Saturniidae; genus Samia; species Samia ricini. Next base: position 3,902,302 of record AP028170.1, read on the forward strand.
TTTTTACTTAATCTTCATACTAAAAAAAATCAGGGTCGGTATAAAAAAATTAAAACACAGTGAAGAATATATAAAAACACGTGCGCACAAACATAAATGAATGTTAGACGTAACTGAAAGAATTAACTACAAATGAGACAATTAATAGTGGACGGAGCTTTAAACAGAATCGTTTCATTTGATTTTTAATTAAAATAAATATTTGTCGTAAAGTCCTAGTGTTCGTTTTCCCTAATCGTATACTTGCTACATTTATCAGAGGGGATATGTAAACCTGCACAGGTAGAGGGCGTGGTGCCCGTTCATCGTACATGAACTCGATGTCCGATGCTAACCGACGCACTAACGAGAAGAGGAAGAGGAAGCAGCAACAGGAGGAAGAGCAGGGCGGCGCCAATGCGCCGCGCAAGCAGAACTACTCGCTCTTCCTCAAGCAGCGCGCCGTTCTCTTCTCAGCGAAGAAGTGGAAACAGTGAAATTCGGCCTTGCGACAACTCGCTACATTACTAACTAAAAAAAAAAAAAAAAAAAAAAAAACTACTCTTTCATACGTTATTTCCTCGTAGGACTTTTATTTGAGAAGTTCTCAGCGCGATTTCGGCCTGTCATACAGTAGTCTTTGCAATTCATTCATTAACTCGATACGTTCTGTATGAAGGTAACTTTGGTGGCATTTTAAGTTATAACGCTCAGAAGTGAAGTGTATTGGAAACAATGGCATGAAGCTTGAATTCTAAGATCTCCCAACGACTCCCTCTGATGGAAAGTTTTAACAAAATGCCGCCATGTTGTTACAGCGTTATATGAAAAGTGTTCCCAACATAAAACTTGGCTGTATTGTCTAGTTACCTTTGCCTTTTTCTTCAAAAGGGATAAATGGAACCAAACAAAAGAGGGACAAATGGTTGGTAACAAAAAAAAATTGTAGCGACAGTCGCAAATTGTCCGTTTGTTCACAATTTCCTGCCCACCCTCGTTTTAAAATTATTTCTTTTAATATTAAGCTCTTAACTATTATTTTTCTACTTTAGAGGTTAATGTTTCAACAGCTTATTATAAGTCCTTTAATGAGAATTATTATAAGTTAGTTGTTTATTTACTATTCCAATTTTAAATATTATTTAATAAAAACTCTACATTTTTAAGTAATAATTATACTATATGTACGTAGGAATTATTTTCTGCGGTGGGATCTCTTTATTTTAAGGATTAATAGATTTACCTCCCTAACAGATTTTCTCTCTATGAAGCTTTAATTTGTTCATTCCATAGATATAAGTTATCTGTGGTATTTTATTTCCTTTGTATTTATACTATGTATGGATCATTTAATGTGTGTGTTTAATTTATATTTCTCATGTGAAACATGGATTTAATTTAGTAGCATAATTTAAGATTTAGTTTTTGTAATGGTGATGAATAAAATAAAATAAAAATTTCGAAATAAACTGTGTATTAATGTTACGTTGGACCAACAACAATATTGTTTTAAGGCATTATTTTTCATTAAAAAAAAATATTTTATCACAATTTTCTTTCAAAATGTGTTTTAAAAAGTATACATTATGATTAATCTAAAAAAAATTAATAAAAATCTAAAAGATAAAAAAAACAATTTATTCAACTATCATCCTCTTCAATCTTAGGTGCGAGGTAGTAGCGGATATGACCAATATCTTGGATGCGGTATTCCACTACTAATGGGACATCCGCAGACATGGAGAGTTGTACCTAGAAATTAAAAAAAAACAGCATTTATAAATGTTAAATTTATCATTTAACAATTCTCAGGTGTTTCCGAGATACTTGGTTTCGTTACTTCTAATAAACTATAATAAACTCATTCCTGAAGGAATAAAACAAGAGATCTATGGGCATGTGGGGGAGATCTACGTCCAGCAGTGGACATGTTTTGGTTGAAACTAATTTCCTATTGTAACAATAATAGATCAAAATAAATAGCAAATATTTTTGTTTGGAATGAGACTTTCTGTAGTCCTTCAGATCGACCTAAATAGAACAATGTACTAGTGAGGAGCAAAATATCAGTCCAGTGTTTCGAATTTTGAACGACGCATCTCCCGTTTGTAAAGGGACTTAACTGTCCATTGTTTTAAAAACAAAATAAAAAATAAAATATATAAGTGTTTATATGGTGATTAAGTAATATTTAATATATTAATAACTTTATTATTTAAATAAGTGTTATTTACAAAAATATGAGGCCATACATTGTTGCCGTGCAGAGTTTTCGTACCCTAACGACACGAATAGACTAAAATTAACCTTCAGCTGGAGCAACATGCTTTGCATAATAATATGCAGGACGGAGACTCTGAACGGTGGTTATTTAAAACAATGTTTACTTTTTTTTTGTCAAAATTTGTAAATAGCTCCTGGAAAACAAGTTTCCAGTGTTTATTAGTTTGTGACTATAGCGACATGTAAAGTGTGTTTCGTATTCGTGAGAACATAAATGATTTCTTTTTATAACAATTAAGCATAACGATATTTTTAACTGTAATATATATATTTTTAATGAGATCTGTCTATCATATCTTATGTTTTAAAATGACGATTACCCATTAAAATGAGACAATAGGAAAACAATGGAAAGCTGGCGTAAACGCCAGGTTAGTGCTCGAGGAGTTATTTCATTGTGTTGTTATTGCACTGGTTGTGTAATTCTTACGATGTTTTGCTTGACATAGTTGATTATTGTACACAAGTATTGATTGTGATTTTTAAAAAACGGTTCTAATTTTTTTTTTTTAGTATGTTTGAGTTCAAATATTGACACAACATTGGAAAAATATCTTATCCATTTCACACAGGCATTAATAGTGAATAAAGAGAGAAAAACAAATAATAGGTATTTTCATATCAATATTCTTAAGTTAAAAAAGGAGGCTGAAATGGCGTCTAAGAATATTTGAAGTATTAAAAAAATTGTCACCTGTGGGCTGAGGGATGTGGCTTTTGTGAAATAATTAAGATACTGGCAGGCAAACGTTAGCGTCACTGGCTCGTCCATGTCGATGACGACAGCTTCTTCTTCCTTGTCTATGGACGCTGTTTGCGCCAGCTTGATATTAGCTGATCCGATATCTCCGGATGCTGAGAACTTAACGCCTGTCGGAACCACAAGGGATACCTCTTCAATATATCATATCGTCACATTAGGCAGAGGTGAAGTAGCAAACTACACTACTCGCATTCCGCCGAGCTTAGTCCCGTCCCAGATGTGACAGGGGGCGAGCCTGGCGCCATACCGGGCAAAAATTCCGGAGGGATGATACTGAGTAGAAAAACCCAATACCACTTGCCCCGACCCGGGGATCGAACCCGAGACCTCGGAACGGCTAACGCACCGTAATACAACTACGCCATCGAGGCAAACGACTACATCCTTTAAGAATTTCTGTATCTCCTCAACTATATCGTTGGGTAAAAAATTTACAAGAAAATAACTGTGTTGTTGCTTTGATTTTTTTTTTTACATGACATTACAAATTATCTTGTCTATCGTTCTGTGTGTGTGTCCGGATTTAATTTGAAAACGGCTTTAGCGATTTTGAAAAAAACTTTTTATACAAGAAGTGTATATCATCGTGGAGCCGTTGATAGGCTATATAGGATTTGCGAAATAGTTTTCAGAATACATAAAAAAAATTAAGTATGTACATAAAGTATATATTAATTAGCTATTGCAAATTAACAATGCCATTTTTAGATATTATAAAAAAAAGAAAAAAATTGTGCATGGGAAGCCTGTGTCATTTAATAACAGATGCGCTATGAGAAACAAAACAAAACCAGGACATCCAACATTTAATCAAGACTAGCTGTGGAACCGCGACTCCGCCAGCGTTAAATATATGTTTTTCCTTTTTTTTTTACACTGAATAAACTCAGTGCTTTAACCACAATCTCAGCTGATGTTAAGTGACGATGTGGTCCCGGATGGTAAACGCACTAAGTCTAGATATTGGTTCTCAAGTGATGCTGCCGGAACACACCTATTCACTGAAAGCTCTAGCCAATTTTAGAGTCCGATAGGTAGGTTTGAACCCGCGTCGATTGACGCGGAATGCGACCCGCGCCACCCACTGCACCATCATCGCTTCAATTTTTCACTGGGTGATATCATTTTCAAATAATCTTTGGAAAATAACGCTTCGAATCGTATTTTATTTGCAATTTCATGAGTTTCAATTTTAGAAAAATTAAAGCAGCCTAAGTTACACCGAGTAACTTCCACTATCTACCAAAAAAAAAACCTATCAAGATCGGTCCAGCCATTTCCAAAGGTTAGCTGGAATAAACAGACAGGCAAAAAATGCAACTATCGTGTTTTGGTAAAGGTACAAACCTTAACAGTTTTTACATGTTTAATTAATCAAATGTAATTTTTTATGTATTCATACCTTCTTTTGTGCAAGAGATGACCATAGATTCACCGAATTGAGAGAGATCACGGCAAATCCTTGCAAACTCTACACTAGGCAAGCGAATAGTACAGCTGTACTCAGTCTCTGGGATACCTGATCAAATAACAAAATTTTTTATAACCACTTGGTCCAATCTTTTTTTTTTGTGAAATTTTTCAATAATCATCAAAAAAAAAAATTACACTCTTTTTTAATATCTACACAAGCAGAAACACATGTAGTATTTTTACTGACATCTTTAATCATCTAACAAAAAAGCAGGAACTTCTTTATAAATTCTCACACCTTTATGGTAAATAAAAAAAAAATTCTAAAGAGCATAAAACTTCATGTAACTAACTTTTAGCTTTTTTTTAGTAAACAATTAACACAAAATTTATCCACATTTATACACATTACATATTTATATACATATTATAAATTCATTTTTGGCTCGTTAATTTTATTTATCAATTTAGTTTAAACATATTTTTTTATACGAGCTGTGAATTTTAATGTAAATAAATAAATTTAACCATATGTGTACCTTAATATCATAACAACACTTACCTAAATGTTCAAGATCTAAGTTCATAAGTTTCATCTCATAGTCTGAAACCTTTTCCTGATTAGGGCTCTCAAATGCGAAAGTGACCGTGTCAGCATTATCCTGAGCCTTCATTGTCACAGTGTCCTTATCACCAGCACATTTAAGGATTTTCGACATACTACCCAAGTTCATACCCATAGATATGTTTCTATCGCATCTATATTTGTCAAATCCATCTGCTCTGAGAGTGAGTGATACCAATGACACATGAGAGTTATCCATAGCCTGGAATCCCATTATAATCATACCATTGAATATAAGTTATCAAGATTCCATATATACATAGAAATTATTGGTTCATCTTACTTGAGTATATTTTCTAGATTTTGTTTACAGTATTCTTTAATCTTAATTATGAACTGATTATACTAGTCATATAATTAAAATAAGGTAATAAATAAATGAAGGTATCGTAAGTTACGACTATTCGAAAATAATTCCTTGTGTGAATATTCTGAAAACAATGCAAGGTTGCCTCAATGACTTAAAATAACCAAAAATTATTAGGTCATACCTGTAGTTGGATACCATTGTCGTCGCAATCAAAAGTTGCTTGCGTTAGTAGATCTTTGATGGCTTCTAGCACCTTCTTCAGAATTGAACTACGGAGTAGGCGTGCTTCAAACATGTTCTGAAAACCAAAACATTATTTAGTTTGACAGATACAAATTATGAAACTCATTCAAATGAACTTGCACGGTAAGAAACTCAGTATTAGAAAGTGATAAACAATAACTTATTGCATTACACAATCACTTTAAAGTTTCAATAAGTTTCCAAATGGGAGTTCCAAATGGGGGAATGGGAATGGGTATGTTTTATGTATAATGTTCAATTCAAAATATGGTTTTAGATATAATGACAATATAAATAAAAGAAGTACTTACATTAATCTAAAAGTTAACAAAATGTAATAAAATACAGATATTTCACAAAATAATGTCCAACGCTAAAAAGTCGCTGACCTCTCAACTAAAATGACAGCCGGTAGCGGGAAAAAATCGGCGCGAAAATTCGCCCTATGTCAAATTTTTGTTCCAATAGTTCGTTTTTAAAGAAAAGGTACTAGACCATGCAGCCAGGTTTGATGTTAGAAACCATCGATCAATAATAAAAGAAGGTTGCATTTGAACCATTCGTTTGCTTAGATGATTTGATTGCTTAAAGTAATTAAAAGTACTCAAAGTTATATGTTTCTTATTTATTAAAACATTGATCATGTATGATAGAAACATAATAGCCTTTTAATTTAGATGATAGTGGATTTAGTAGTTCTCGAAAAGATGAAAAAAAATCTCTAAAAAAAAATATTCTATTTATATAAAACCACATCCACTACCTACTTCGATGAAAATTTGCGATGAATGAATTTATAACCTAAGCTTTTTTGAAGTTAAACAATTTAAATTTTAAACTGTACAACTCAGATTAGTTTAAGTTATCACTTCTGTCGGGTGTCCCGAGACGCACACTTTTTTTAATTGCCTGATGTTTAAAAAAAATAGATTCATTATTAATTCACTTTCATTGTGATTTCATGACATTTTTTTAATAATATTTTTAGGCCTATTTTTAGTTTTAATATAAATTATTAAATCGAAAAATAAAGTGATTTATTGAATATTTGTTTTTTCTTTCATATGTTTGGTCCTAATATACCCAAATAAAGTGGCAACTCTACCGATTTCGCATTTTGTCGTCGGGACCGCTGGTTTGGTGTGGCCTATGTGGTCTAGATATGACAATTCTTTACAAAAAAGATCGATTTTTGAACTGATCGATTCGACGTTATACGAATCGTTACACAAAAAAATCAAGATCTTAAAGATCAATCACTAGAGAATCAATCTATTTTCAACCTGTTTTTTTTATGGGTAACTAGTATTCTTCTCTTTTTATGCTTAACTGTTTCCGAAATAATTTTATTGACAACACTAAAGCTCCTCAATAGAAAACAAACAACGTAAGACGAACAGTCTGAGGAGAAAAAGATACTAAACTCTTTTATATTTGCATACTTATAGATAAATCCACATCAGGCAAAACAAAAGCGACACTATAATAGTCAGTATTTTATCATTTTAAAATATTTGTGTTTTTTTATGAAATAGGAGGCAAACGAGCTATCAGAAAAGCCCAGATATTTCTTAGTTATCTTAATTAGTTCTCAATCCTTAATAACTTAAAACGGAAATCAACAGGTGTCTACATAAAACCAACAATAGCGAATTCTCTTTTCTACATACAAAATTATGTAAATACGTACAAACATATCATCACGCTCTTTTCCTGTGGGGGTAGGAAGAGACTACATCCATCCACTTACTACGATCTTGACACACCTCTTTCGTTTCTTCTACTTTCATAAACGCTTTCTTACATGTTGATCGGTTATGAGTACTTTTCACCTGGCCTTTATTTAAGACGTGTTCGATTTGATCGAGATACGGTTGCGTAGGTCGACCCTTACTGACGTGCCCATTCACTCTCGTCTTATAAATTCGTTTCGTTAATCTTCTGTTATTCATCCTCTCCCCATGTCCCAATCAACTAAGCATACCTTTCTCTATTTTAGTCACCACATCATTTACTACACCACAGCATTCTCACATGGTAATTTAAATAAAGCATTGAATATAGAATAAATCAATCTAATACCAATTATAAACCAGAAATCACAATTTTTATCTTGCTTTTTATTTATAAGAAGTTTTACAATAGGAAGTTGCTAAATAAATAAAATATTTATTACTTTGCTTTGAATATTAATTGTTGAAATAATTTAATTTAACAAGATTCTATTCGAAATAAATTATAAACAATTTATCATAATTTATTGTCTTACATTTTTGTCTTATGATTAGTAAACAAAATTTAACAGAATAATGAAGAATTTTAGTTTCATGAGACTAGATGGCGCTATTTGGTTAAAACCAATGTATAGCACCCACAGATATTACGCATAGTTACGTTCAGAACGAATCCATTTAGCTTATATTAATTTATAATTATACGAAACGAACAAAAATATTAGATTCATAAGTGAAATACATGATAATTATTTTAAAATATAATACAGCACTTAAAAGAATGTCTAATTCAATATCGAAAATGAATATTGAATTTCGAAGTTAATTATATCTGCGATATTTATCTTTACTTTTCTAAAAAAAAAACAAATTTCCATATATCGATAGTTGGTGCCCCTTCCGTATGGTGTGTTCAAAACACAGACTTACTAGAGATGCTAAAGAGGTTCAAAATGAGTGAATCTAATGAAGAAATTCGATACATTTTAAAATTTTATTATAAAAAAGGAAAAAATGCAACACAAGCCGCAAACAAAATATGCGATGTTTATGGATCTAATGCAGTGTCAGTAAGAGTAGCACAAAGTTGGTTTAAGCGTTTTCAAGCTGGGAATTTTGATGTCAAAGATGCACCTCGCTCTGTTCGCCCTATTACTAATAAAGTGGACGCTATTTTTGAATAAGTTGAGCAAGATCGGCATGTCAGTAGTTACGACATAGCTGAAGAATTGGGAATTGACCACAAAACAGTTTTAACTCGTTTGAAAAAAGCTGGATACACAAAAAAGCTCGGTATTTGGTGTCACACGAGCTCATTGAAAGAAACCTAGTGAACCGTGTACTCATTTGCGGTTCTTTATTGAGACATAATAAAACCTATACGTTGTTAAAGAGATGGATAACTGGTAATGAAAAGTGGATGACGTACGACAAGAAAGTGCGAAAAAGGTTGTGTTCAAAGATCAGTCAGGCTTCGAAGACTCGCAAAACTTAGGTTAAATCGCAATAAGGTAATCCTGTGTGTATGATAGGATTGGAAGGGCATTGTTCATCATGAACTTTTACCACTGGGCAAAATCATTGATCTACTGCCAACAATTAATGGTATTAAAGCAAGAAGTCGAGAGGAAGCAGCTGGAAATGATCAATACAAAGAGTGTGGTCTTTCATTAAAATAAAGTTAGACCACATATATCTTTAGCTACTCAGCAAAAGTTAATAAAGTTTGGCTGAGAGTGATAATCCATCTGGCATATTGACCTGCTTCTTTAGATTTCCACCTGTTTTAGTCCTTTCCAAATTCTTTAGGCAGTGTCAGGTTAACATCAAGAGAGGACTGTCAAAAAACTACCTGTCACATTGTTTCAATCAGAAGTTCCAAAATTTCTACATTATGACACTTCCTACAAGATGGCAAACAAAATGATACTGTAATTAAATGTAAAGAATCTGTAGAGTTTTCATATAAAATGTGAACTAACTTTTTTTCCCCAACTTATATATACATACATTACACCTCTTCTGTGGGAGGCAAAGACTGTACTTCCATTTGCTACGATCTTGACACATCTCTTTCCCATCTTAAGCGTCATAAGTGCTTTCTAATGTAAGTAAAGAATTATCTATAATTTTGTATAAAATAAAAAATAATTTTTTAACTAGCTACTCAAACTGCATATTACAACTTCTAAAAATGGAGTATATTTTTAAGCCATATTCAAGATCTGACCATAACCATTACTATAGAAAATTTAACACACAAAAAAAAAACTTTTAATTGTTTTATTTATAATGCTAAAGTTCATTAATAGCAACTAACAAAAAAATATTTTTGATCTATATAGCTGTTGACATGAACTAAGTAAAATGATAATTTATGGGAAATTTATTGTTTATTACAAAATTTACATACCAGAAACCAAAAAATTAACAACTAGGTACACTTAAAATATATACTTATGCCTATAAGTATTGTATCTATGTATATTTGAATTATAAGCATAATTAAATTTTTTACTTATGGTCTCTGTAACAGAAAAATAATAATTATTTATATTTAGCAAGATAACTCAATGACTTGATCTTCTTCAGGGTATTGTGGTAATGTTAAGTTAAATTTGGAAATTATTGCAGGCGGTAAAAACCTTCCACCGAGATAGTGTTTAGCATCTTTAAGAATTTCAGGCCTGGCACACAATTTTGGTGCAGACAGTGATATAAGCAGTGCTGGCATAAGAGCTGCTTCTGTTGTCGGTCCTTTCTCAACATGCCAACCACTTGGTATATCCACACTGCAAAAAATTAATAAGTGTCAATCATTAGCAATTCACTAAAAAGAAATTGAAGTTATGAGTGGAGAAGTATAAATGATGAATATCCAGTATTTCTGAAGGTAGATAAAAAGTTATTAGTCTGGTAATGAATTTACTTTAAATTTTGTAATACCTGAAAAGGCTTGAGCACTGCAAACCACATTCATACACTGCGGCAGGTTATACAGAAGACCTTAGTGGGGGAACTTAATGCAAGATTCGAGACTATAGAGAGGAGGTTCCCGATGGCGACGGATCAGACTGTTCCTTTTTCCTTGGGAGAGGAGATCTATAATCAGAAGCATGGTTGAACAGGAGGGACAGAAGGCATCAGTACGGAACAACTGCTTGGAAGTAAGTGCAACAATGACTGCAGCGGAGAAAATAAATGCCGAATGATCAATGGTGGTCAGGAGAAAAGGAGTCTTTCCAGCAGTGCCAAGTAGACTATCGGTATATTAAAGCGTTGAAGGATTTGTACGAACACGCCACCAAATCCGATTACAGAACCAGACCTCGACACCTATATCTTTGTAGCGTAGCGTTAGACAGGGAGATGTTATTTCTACGAAACTGTTCCCTGCTGCGCTCGAGGATGTCTTCAAGGTTCTGGATTGGAAAGGAATTGGCATCAACATAAACGACGATTACACGACACACCTCGCTTTGCTGATAAAGTAGTCATGGCTGACACCACAGAAGACCTAACCACGATTCTCGTTGACCTCAGTAGAGCCTCCGGACGAGTTGGCTTTAAAATAAACATAGCCAAGACGAAAGTTATGTCTAATGCCCATGTTGTGCCCACTCTTATAAAAATCAGTGTAGAGTTTGTTAGTTCTAATTACATAGATCCAACTTCGAGAAAGAGGTTAATCGTCGAATCCAACTCAGCTGGGCCGCGTTCGGGAAGCTACACAGAATCTTCTTGTCTGAGATACCGCAGTCTCTCAAGACGAGAGTCTTCGGCCAGTGAGTGTTGCCCGTGATGACATACGACACTGAGACGTCGTGGCTCACAATGGGAGCTAATAAAAAACTCAAAGGGCTATGCTTGGAGTTTCACTGCGTGATCGAATCTGGAATGAGAAGATCCGCAGAAGAACCAAAGTAACCGACATTGCCCAAAGAATTGCTAAACTTAAGTGGCTGGGCACATTGCTCACAGAACCGATGCTCAATGGGGCAAGCGGGTTCTCGAATAGCTACCACGCACCCGAAGACATAGCAGAATAAGCCCCTCATAAGGTGGACCGACAATCTGGTGAAGGTCACAGGAATCCGTCTTATGCGAGTGTCGCAAGACCGGTCGTTATAGAGATCTTTGGGGGAAACCTATGTCCAGCAGTGGAATTCTTTCAGTTGAATGGATGGATAGTAAAACCTGATGTAATTAGTTTACCTGCAAACAGGTAGTTGAGTTTCAATCAATGCATTCAAAGCTGGTTTCAATTCATCCCGCACTGGAGGTTTAAAGCTGAATCCAAATAGGGCATCAATTAACACTTTATAGTTATTATTAAGTTCAGCCGGAGGTGGCAATGTATCCACAATGCTAACACTGAAACGCCTACACTGTTCCAGTAAGTTTTCATATAAAGGTTTGGCAATCCTTTTTGGATAGTACACAGAAACATTGTATCCAAATAAAGTCATGTGTCTTGCAGCTACTAATCCATCTCCTCCATTATTACCTGGCCCACATATAATTAAGGCTGATTTGTATCTGAAAAGTTTTTGTTATTAATATTAAAATAATATAAATTATAAACAATGTGTTATGTTACCAAAAGCAAAGGGCACCACTAGGTAATTAACAATAACAAACTTACTACAAGATTTTTTTTTTATAAATTCAAATTTATTTCTTTACATTTATTTGAATAGTAAGCTAGAAAAGATAACTATCAGCAATATGGCCAACCTATAACTATATTATACTTGCAATACGAAATTAAAAAATAAGAATAATATTAAAAAATTACATCCTTGAAAGTATTAATATTATGCTTGCATTATATAAGGCTACATATAGCAAACATTTGTGTTCTAAAATACAAAAGGAATCATAATTAATGAAATGACTGTCCTTCTTACAAGTATTTTAAAAGTACTACCAACATTTTAGATGGAAAAACTTTTGCCACGGCCACAGCGACACTCAAGCCAGCCAACTCCATCAGTTGATCTACACTAAATTTGTACTCATTGAATAGTTCTTCATCTAGCGCAGCCGCTTCTGACTGTGTCAGGTACCGAAAACTATTGGTACTACATTGTTCAGCGCCGCCTGCCATCACACCTTTACTCCAAATGTTTCTTAAATGTAACTTTATAGTATTTTTGTTGTAGCAAAATTGGTAACATTCCATTCACGAACAAACAAATTCTTGTGTGCCCTGACCAATAAAATGCTTCTAATTATCTTGCAAAATAACATTGACACGACTTTTACATTAATTTATTTGTTGTCTTATTAGATGCCACTATATAATTCATAACCAAAATAACTGGAAGTATAAAGTTCAAGAAGGTCTTCATTGATTTACTTGATCTGATTGTAAGTCTTATCACATCAATATGATATGAACTAAAGATAAATAGGTATGAAAATTTCAAAAACTATATGGACAAAATCCACAAATCCCCTGGCTCTCAGTTCATAACACAGAACAATATTACTCCTATCGGTTCATAACACCGAGTTCATAAAAAATCGCGATTGCGGTTATGTATTTTCTTTATGAATTTGGATTAGGCAAGGGCACTAACAATCGAAAAAAATCGATTTATTTGTAGAAAATAATCGTTAAATGACGAATAAATTTTAATTTCGAAGTATTGATATTAATTTCCGAACATCGAATTCGATATTCTTAAGTGCTTTATTATAATTTATAATAAGTATTATGTATTCCACTTATGATTGTAATATTTTTGTTCGTTTCATGTAACTATAAACTAATATAAAGCGCGTGAGTTTAGGTATAAGTGCTGCTTCTATCTTCAAATGAATTCTTTCAGAATGTAACTATGCGTAGTATTTGTAGGTACTATATTTATTTTTATTATTCATCTTTGGCGCCATATATTTGTTACCAACGAAACAACCACATAGCGCCATTTAGTCTCAAGAAGCCAAAACTATTAATTATTCTGTTAATTTTATTTACAATTCCTGAGACAAATGTAAGACAATAAATTATGATAAATTGTTTATCATTTATTTCGAATAGAATTTCGTTAATTCCTGTTGTAAAACTTCTTATATAAAATGCAAGGTAACAAATTGTGATTTATGGTTTATAATTGGTATTACATTGATTTATTCTATATTCAATGGTTTATTTATATCATTTTGTAGAAAAGAGAGTGCGCTATTATTGATATTATATAAAACCTGTTGAATTCTTTTTAATTTTTTTAAGGATTGAAAACTAATTAAGATAACTAAGATATATCGAGTCTTTTCGGTAGAATGTATTGTTGTTATAAAATGTTTATTTAATATGTCGATTACCCATAAAAATGAGGATTACCCATAGAAAACAATGGAAAGCTGGCGTAAACGCCAGGTTAGTGCTCAAGAGTTTTTTCTAAAATATAGAAATAACTTTTAAAAAGTTATAAATATGGTGTCTGTGCCTTATAAATTTTATTATTCTAGAGTTATCATGTCATTAACCCTTGAAGAATGTACCAGAATCCTGACAATGCTTGAAAATGGGTACAGTCAGCGAAATACAGCTAGATCCAATCTTCAAAGATCAGCAACAGACCGAACGAGGTGCACGAAGGAGCGGGACGATCGCTTTATGGTGTCAATAATTTTGGAACATCGCTTTTTTTTTTTTACGGCTGTTGAAGTAAAGAATCATCATGTACGAGCTGGACGACACACTCTGAGTACGGATACAGTAAGGCGGCGCCTATCTGAAGCAAATTTAAAGTCATTAAAACCTACAACTGGCCCAAAACTAGAAAGATACCACAGAAACTCCAGGTTGAGTTATGGTAAAAAACACAAGAATTGGACTCTGAATGATTGGTCAAAAGTTATGTTTTCAGACGAGTATTCTCTTTATACAAACATGATGGGTGTAAAAGAGTGTATAGAAGACCGGGAAAACTCTATAACCAAGCCTGTATGGAAGAAAGATTACTGTACGGCAGAGGTTCTGTACACGTGTGGACTGGGATTTTTCCGCACTGAACTAGTGGTGATAGAAAATGGAACTTTAAGTGCAGAAAGATATGTCACTGAAATTCTGAATCACTACATTGGTCTATTTTTAGTGGAAATGGTCGAGAATGTCGTTTTTATGCATGATAATGTTCGCCCGCGTACAGTTCCGACAGTGTTTGCCTATTTTCAAGAAGTCGGTATTACACACATGGAGTGCATGCAAGGGAACGACGTGAACGTCAGCGGAATCCGCCGCCAAGCACGCTACGTGAAATGGAAAAAGCTTTAATAGAGGAATAGCAGAATATTCCGTAACATCTCCAAACACCTTTTTTTCTTTCTTTTTTTACGTTTGAAATGCATTTACGCATTACCCCTGCCATCTCTAATTCAAGAGTTATCTCCCAGATTAGAGATAGCAGGGGAGTATGTGGGACACGTGAGGCGTCAGGAACACCCACTAAAATTCACGGTACCATCTACCGCGTTAGAGAGACGATACGGGATAGTGCGACATGCTCCGCGTCTCCCTAGCGTAAACAGGACCATTTATTGGACCAGACTTCACGTCTTCTTGGCTGCAGCCTCCTACATTTGACACCTTCCAGATTACACCCGCCTCCGTCACATAGTCCTCCAGGCCCGTCCAGGACGTCAGCCCACATCGTCGGCCTAGAGATCACCGCGACTTTCGCCATAGCCTTCTGGAGGTAGGCAGCGAGGACATCCGCCCGCTGTCCGCCACAAGAACACGGGTTCTCCATGATCCGGGATCCTGGGTCGCTTCAAAAGCCTAGTAGAAAGTATGCCAAATCGCATAACAGCAGTATAGCGAGCTTGCGGAGGCAACACAAATAACTAAAATGCGTGAAAACAGCACATCTATTGCCAAACAATATTTACGAAAATACTGGAAAAACTACGCATTTTTATTAATTTTACGTTTGAAATGAGCAGCTTAAAATCATATTTTATTTAAGCACATTAAAATATTATTTAAATAGTCAATGTTAAGATAAGTATGTGCGCAACTGGTTGCTAGCTTGATTAATATTTTTTCCTTCGTTTAATGAAGTGATGTCTCACTTTAAAAACTAAAAGTAATTGAGTTTTATTAGCAAAATACAGTTGATGCACTAGATTATTTCGATTAGAACTTACTATAAAAAAGGAAATTAAAACGCAATACAAACCTTGTAAGTCTTTTATTGAATATCTTGCAGTATTTTTAAATTGGACATAGGAATTATCCTGCAGTAGGGTAAACCTTTGATTCAAAGATTGTCATCAGAAGCCACACTAGACTCTTTATGAGATGACTCCGATGTGTCACCAGTAACATTAACTATAAATTTGTCCATTTCTATATTCATTAGTCTATCTGATTCGGTATATTTATCCACTATTTTTTCTTATACATTGAGCTATTTTTCTGTAGTTATTGTTCTGAACATAGTTTCAGTATTTAAAGCTATTTCACTCGGTGTTTGGTCGACATTTTTTTCTGCAATGCGCCTTTTTACAATTGCCCAAATCACTTCGATTGGACTTAAGTCACAATGGTACGATCGTAAACAAAGAAACTTATGTCCATGTGAATTTAACATTTCGTCAATTTCATACTGCGAGTCCCATTTGTGCCTTTTGATTTATTCATATAATTGAGCTTTTGTCCAACAATGTCCAATGACACACAATATCACTTTTTTCATAAGTCACTCTTTAAGCTCTGCTTTTTTATTGCCCAGTGTCCCTGGCCTTATTTATTTGTTTGCAGTGGTATGGTGCATTATCCATCACTACAATGCAGTTTGACGGTAAATTCTCTTTCATTCATTGCATGAAGTTCGCAGTATTCATGTCGTCATTGAAATTTGAACAGTAGCAGTTCATTTTCTACAAATCCAATTTTACCTCCAGCATAGGCTATATAATATACCTTGCGTCCACGCTATCAGAAGCAAGAACATCAGGTTCTTATTTCGATTGCCAGCATTTTTGGAGGTGGTACGAACCATGAACATATGTTTCGTCAAGATAAATTACAGGACGATTTTTTCGTAGCCTCTAAATGTATTTTGCTCTCAATGTTGCTATAATAATAATAATAATGCTATATCGCTGCATTGTATTAATAGTTTTCGTTTAGATTGACACTTCTTGTAACTGTAGCCCATAGTCTTTAGGATGCTTCTTAAAGATGTTCTGCCATTTTTAAAATCAATATCAGATTTTAATTCCAACCAAAGATTGTTTATTGTAGGGATTTCCTTCTTCACGATATAAAACAAATGAATTGTATGTCTTATAGTTCACTTATCAAAATCATCTAACTCAGCAATCTTTTTCTTCCTGTTTCTTATTTTTCCTGGGATCACAATTTTTGAAGACGAAGCTGCTGCTACATTACACTATCGCTTGATTTGGGTAACGGTACGTTCGGATATGACTAAAACAAAATAATGCATCACATTATATTAATAAGGAATGAAGAGAACTTCAATTGAATACTTAAAAAAGAAATTGAGAAAAATAGGGGAATTAATGAATTGGTAGCCATATATGCAACGCGGGCTTTAACTTTGAAAAACGGTAACATAACCCTGTTATTGTCTCGTTCTTCTTCACAAGCACGTTTAACCTGAAAAACAATTTTTCCGCGCAACACTTTGATTCACTTTCAACACTTGACGTCAACGACAAAATGGCGACACACGATTAGTTCCGATTTTGGCTGCACGGAGACTTATCTTGCGCACACTACAAGTGATTGAATTAACTATAAGAACTGCCACATGAATAACTAAATTCAGAGTACGATAGTAGAACAAACTAAAGAACCAACAAAAACTCAAGGCTGTAGAACCAGCATTGGATTGCCATGTTTAAAAAGAAACTGTAGGTACGAATATTATTATTCGTCTATGGGTATAAATGTCTACTTGAGTTTTTGGTGGGATCTCAGTCAATCATGTAACGGTTGTTTTCTTCAATTTATTAAATTTTTCTATTTGACTCTATATCATGTAATCTTTGTGGGGTTTTGTCTGCTATAGTTTGGTTATTGTGTACAAGTTAAGTTTATTATGGAAAATAACGCGTAGCATTTTTTCTGAGCTGCCAACAAAGCTCCATGGAAAGTTTTAACAGGATGAGCCTCAGTTTTTTGCTGGAGTTTGGTAACGCTGATACAAAATTAAAAATACATCTTATCTACATGACACAGGCACTAATTGTTTGTATACAAATTGCCATTATCTAAGAAGAAGAATGTCTACTTTTGACGAATGACGGCACTGACGGCTGTCAGCAGTCAGATTACAAAGCTGTCATTCCGCGGTACGAAAATGGCTGTGTTTAGAGTATTTAGCAGAAATTTACCGTATTTACGGCAACAATTCGCTGCTTTATTGGGAAACACTTCACCCTCAGTCAAGTTTATTTGTGTGGTGGTAGTAATAGGTTACATTTTATCCTTTTCTGATGATGTCGTGGATGTTCTCAGCGTTACACCTGGATATTTATTGCCACCTTCATTCCAACTGTGGTCCACTTTCACGTTCTGGTTTCTTGAGATACATTTGTGGGAGGTGATTATTGATATAGTGACAGTGGGGCTGTGTGGGAAACTAATTGAACCGTTATGGGGTCAAAGGGAGATGATGAAGTTTTTTTCATATTCACAAACATCGGTGTAGCTTTTCTAACGACTTTTTACTATTTAGTCATATTTGCGTGTACTAAGCAGACGTCCTACTTGTTCGACATTCATGTACACGGGTTAGCCGGATACATAGCCGCAGTGAGCGTAGCAGTAAAGCAGGTCATGCCAGATCACCTCTTGATCAAAACACCACTAGGTGCGAATGAGGCGATAAGTATTTTGTTACATACCTTTTAGTATAACAAACATTTCACTCAATTCACATTCAATAACAATAGCATTTGTTTATTTATTTTCCTGTTAGAAATTAATTTGATCGGTAGTACATAATTTATCCTGAATATTGTTTGTAATAGAGTAACTATTAAAAAGTTATTAAATAAACTGATGCCCATTTATGTAACAAATTTTATGGTGAATGTTTTCTTGATATGGTTTTTACATAAAAATGACCAGTATTGTGTCATACACAATATTTATTAAGTTTTTTTTTATGAAACATCCTAATGTTACTATTAAAAAAAAATCTTAATCCTCCTTTTTTATTCTATTCAATATATTGTGATTAATTTGTAAATTATGAAATATTAATTTTGTTTCAATATTCACAGGAAAACTGACAAACAGATCAGTGCCACTGTTAATTCTAATAGCAGCAATTATATTATGGGCTGTTGGTGCTTTAGAAGGCACATACCCTTGTATGTGGGGCAGTGGAACTATACTCTCATGGATATATCTGAGATTCTGGCAGAGACACAGCAGTGGAACTAGAGGTGATGCTGCTGAAAACTTTGGTTTTGATAGGTGAGACTTATTATTTTATAAAGAATAGATTATTGCAAATTCCGAAAGTTAAGTATTTTATTCATAATATAGCTATTGTGTTAGAAATTATAGTTATTACATGTCACTGGCTGAATTGTGGATTCATTCACAGAAGCCATAACCCAAATAAAAAAAAGCTTATATGTCATATTACCCTCAGTTTAGTATTTCTTTTATTCTTTTCTGCAAAATTATCACATCGGTATGGTAAGTACAGTAATACCCCGCTTAGCGCGACCCCATTACGCGCGGTTTCACTATAACGCGAATGTCAAATTTCGCGCTCAAATGCCTCGCATTACGCGAAAGAGTGCGTATAAATATAATGTAAAGACAATAGATGTATTTTTCCGTAAAAAAATAAGAGTATGTATTGCATAAAGTGTTCTTAGAATTAAAGTGATTGATTATAATGATTTGTATTTTTTTGTATTAATTTTTGACTATGTTTAATCATAAACCTCGATATACGCGAATTTCAGTTAACGCGATTTTCTTCGGAACGTATCCCTCGCGTAAAGCGGGGTATTACTGTAGAGTCTAAATATAGTTACAAACTTTTGAGAAATGTGACACAGGAAATACTAACCTAAATATAGTTTATTCACACAAAATACGAAAATAAATAAATATTACTTATTTTCTATCATATGTATTGTGAACACATACACAAATTGATAAAAATCTTCTACTAACATACAATAAATTAAATTGAAGTGGAATTGAATGCTTTTTCAGTTTTTTCCCAACTGTCCTTCAGCCAATTGTCCGTGGAATACTAGGGCCACCGCATCGATGCCTCGTACGACTCGGTATATGTTCGCCTAGTCCACGTCGAGTACATCTCGCACTTAGTCCTCGAGGTGTCTCTATAAATATGCCTGGTGTAGAACCACAAGATATGGAAAGACGAAGGTAAGTATTATAAATAGCTATCATAAGAAAATAGCATAAGTTTTTGCCATAACACCTCTCTGACACAGTTCTAACTTTGCCTACATAATTTAAATTTTTATCTCATAGTTAACAAAAGTAACTAATTTGTAATTTCAATAGTAGTAATTATTTTAGTAGATACAAAAAAAATCCTAATCCTTATCCATAAAGACTCTGAGTAGGTTTCTTTGTTTTTTTAATTTTTACCATTTTTGAGATATTTTTCTACAATTAAAAATTTAAACATTATTACAACTGCATGAGTACTTTTAGTATTTTCTGTCGAAACTAATCGGAAGGTTTGTTGTTTTATAGACAAATCGCCCTCAAAGCCCTGAGTGAGAGATTGTCAAAGACATCTGAGCAGGCGAGGCAAAAAAATCTATCAACAAAAGTTAACATGGATGCCGTCAGAAAGGTTCAATCTTCACAAGTAATACCACAGTTCTCACAACCGGAAACAAGTAAAGGCCCTCCACCTGTGCCAGCGGAGGCCACCTTAGTGGACCTCGGTACAGATACTCCAACTCCTACTACTAAACAATCATGATCATGACCTAAACAGTGATTGTAAAACAAGCCGGTTCACAGGACCAATGTATAATGTAAAAGTTTTCAGTTATTATGTGTATATAAAGATGATGGTGAAGGGAACAGTCATTTCACAAAAAGTGAGGTTATATACAAATGTCATATTTTATTAAAGTGTTCTAAAGAAAACAATACAGTTAAATATTTAAATCCCAGTGAAATAAAGGTGTTTTCAAATAGTTCATTGATAATTAATAACATCGCATTACAATAAATGTAACATTACACTGTGATATCACAACTGTGGGGACGTCATGTGATATTTCGATTGTTATTAGTTCACTAATATCACAACATGAAATATCATCAGAGAAGTTTATCCAACATACATTCCATTTCATTTATCACCCTATAATTGTCTAAAACAAGACAAATAAATTGAAAGGTTATGAATGAACCATTACTGTACTGTACTCGCCGTAAGCAATTACTAAATAGTATGCAGTGTCGTCTAATGCGTATTGTGACATTAAACCGTATCATTAGGTGTATTTTCATTGTCAAAACCGAAAATACCACATCTTGTCAATGTCGCTTACGTAAATCTGACTGACTTCAAGTAAATCGAGGGTTTACTACGAAAACCAACTAAGTAACATTTTAATAGTTAAAGTTATGAATATACTTTTTTTTTTAAATCAAAACTTTAGTAACGTATAGTTATTCTCGGTAGTGGAAAAACTGATAGATTCGCGTTACTATTGCTATGACGTCAGCTGTCAGCGTTTTAAACGCTCAAAGATAAAAAAAATCATACTTACGCAACAGACTATCGTGTTTTGGTTATAAAAATCTACATATATAGAAATGTATTTTTTAATATCGGAACGCCAATAGATGTAAAAACCAGACAAATCTTAGGTTACCTATATTAATAATTTGAATTAACAAATTATTCATTTAGGGAGGTGATTGCCATAATCGCCACGCTGGCGAACGCAGTCAGTTGTTTGTGGTATCTGTCATCGTGAAGATTTTTGGGGGAGACTTATGTCCAGCAGTGGACGTCTTTCGGTTGAATGGACGGTGGATGTATGGAACAAATTATACAATTTTAATTACTCATGCTATAATTTTAACATAAAATAGTTTTTTTCTCCAAAGTTTCGTGTTTTCACTTCTGTCCGCAGTCCCCTTGTTTAGTCCGCAGTTTAGTTTTTTGAAGCTATACTGTAAGTATATACTGGTAAAATTAGCTTAACGATAGGTTAAACCGTCTAGAAGTAATTGCCTCAATCACAAAAAAACACCTTAAATTTCCTTAGCAAATTATTTGTCCTAACAAATGTGGCTTGAATAAAAGTTATAAGAATTACAAACACATTTTTGTTTGTGATAAAATTAATTAAAAAAATCTCACTTTAAGACAAAAATCTTCTACACAACTATAAACATTTACATGTATGTAATTCTTGCATTACAATATAATTATTGCAGATTATCATTGCTACAAAATAAGTGAACTCTTTTAACATTACGATGCAAAGAACCTACTTAATGAATGAAAATAATCGTCGAAATTCTTAAACATCAATATACTTTTACTAATACTGTATTTTAGCAATCTACGTGTAAACCAATAAGACTTTCATAATTTCATTCATAAATTTCATAATTTCCTAAGATTCATAAAGTTCCTAATTTCACTAGCGTATGTAGGACTTAGTGATATTTTAGTGATTTAATTAGTCAAACTTTCAAGATTCAATATTTCAAAACCTTTTTACAAACAGGTATTCGCTGTAAACCCTCGAAATAGTCGATTACATAATATTAATTCTTAAGACCATACATTTGTATGAATTTAAGATTTTAGTCTCGAATCAATACCAAACTGAGTTAATTTTTAGGGTAATTATTTCATAATGGGACTATTATTAGACGACAATTTGGTGAAAGCAATTGTTTTGTTTACCAAAATATATTGCCCACATAGTTTTTTCAGGGCATTTAAACAGATTTTCGATGATTGTGTTGTCTAGATAAACTTCTCTATTACTTGATCGTGATGGTAGGTTATTTCTGATAATACCTGGCTGGGTAGCTACCACCCTCAAGTTTGCAAACCTGTCACCAAATACCAATAGGTGTGTTCCGGCAGCATCACCTGAGAACCAGTACTTCTAGGCTGTTTATTCACTATTCTGGACCACATTGTCACTATACAGAGTTAGAAAAAAAACTACTGCATAGCATTCAGTGAGCCATGTGGTACTGTTATTCGTATTAATATAAATATTGTATATCATTATACGACATTGAACCAAAAAATATGGCGAAATGTGAAAAAAAATATTTTATTGTTTATTTAACGAATTTTTTATCCAAGTAATGAATTTCGCTGTTGCATTTTTGGCGTGGCATTGCATGACAACATCAGCGAACTCATCTCTACATTCAAGTTTAATCCAACGGTGTAAATATATTTAAAAAATAAATAAATAAGGGTTTAAAAAAATTATTTAACTGTGCCGGTCTAAAGTATGCTATATATGGCTGCGCTATAAGATATGAAGGAGACAGAATGGCGCCTGCAAAGCAAGCATGGCTTCAAGCATTACTTTCACTAATTTTTATCACCATTTTGGTGCCTTTGCGCTGGCTATCATTTGTAAGCTAAGCGCTTTAAGGGCTCGCCTCAAATTTTGCTGAAGCTGTCAAAGCCCATCTGGTCGACAGCGTTTCGTCTTTTTAAATAAACATTACTTTCTCACTCACTCACACTTACCTTTGACGTATATTCCTATCTCGTTCGCTCTACGTCTTACGATAGTTTTTGTTATGCTAATATTTTCATTAATAGTGACCTGCACCGTTGCCGTTCTGCCTCGGTTTCAGAGCGTCACAGTTAAAATGCGCGTTCTATTATAATATATATATGAACAATTCTTAATTTCGAAGTCAATTAGAAGAAATGTCGTGCTCGTGTTTGTGTTATAAAACTGAGTTGATTCAATAAAGTATGATCAACAGAGACATTATACATATATGTGTACTTACATATTTAATTAGTTTTTTTTTTTCTTACTTTATATTTATACAATGGCCCTGTGAATTTTTAGAATATTTATTATTTACGATATAAATAAACGAACTGTAATATTTACAGATGTGTTTTTAAATATTAAAAAGTGATGATATATTTTTGCAAATTTTATTATTACAAAAAAAAAAGCATTTGTTAAATAGTATATAATATATTGTGTGCGAGTCGAGACATATTATTGTAAATATAATTGATATTGATTAGTGTTTAATAATTAATTAATAAATAAATAAATAAAATATTATCTCTTATAATTTTGTTTATTTTTTGTCACTTATAATTATTATGTACAGGTCAATATAATTTACATCGTATATGTGTGATTATTAATAATAATAAAAAATACTTTATCTTTTTATTCATGTTGTTTTATTATAAACATACTTATATTACCTTACCAAGGAGCCGTTAGTAAGAAACTTTATACATTATTTTTTTAAATTTAACTTTTTATTGATACATTTATACAAATGTTTATTTTAAATGGAACATCTAAGTGTTCATTACTGTAAATGAACTAAGATATAATATAATATAAAACATTATGGAAACATTAGAGTAACATTGAGTGTTTTTAAAATTTAGATTTGTTAACTTTCAACTTTCCTGTAGTAACTATTAAAAAAAGTATCAAGAAGCATTTCGAGACTGAAAATATAGATTTGTTAACTTTCAACTTTCCTGTAGTAACTATTAAAAAAAGTATCAAGAAACATTTCGAGACTGAAAATTTAGATTTGTTAACTTTCCTGTAGTAACTATTAAAAAAAGTACCAAGAATAATTTCGAAACTGAAAATTTAGATTTGTTAACTTTAACTTTCCTGTAGTAACTATTAAAAAAAGTACCAAGAATCATTTCGAGACTGAAAATTTAGATTTGTTAACTTTCCTGAGTAACTATTAAAAAACGTATCAAGAATCATTTCGAGACTGAAAATTTAGATTTGTTAACTTTCAACTTTCCTGTAGTAACTATTAAAAAATGTACCAAGAGTCATTTCGAAACTGAAAATTTAGATTTGTTAACTTTCAACTATCCTGTAGTAACTATTAAAAAAAGGAATCATTTCGAAACTGAAAATTTAGATTTTTTAACTTTCAACTTTCCTGTAGTAACTATTAAAAAAAGTATCAAGAATCATTTCGAGACTGAAAATTTCGATTTGTTAACTTTCAACTTTCCTGTAGTAACTATTAACAAAAAGTACCAAGAATCATTTCGAGACTGTTACATAATTATTTATATTGCTATTAGATTATATTAACTTCCACAGATAAATTTACGAATACGTAATTTTTTCTAAACAAACAAACGAGTCAATTCCATAGGCACTTAAATTGTGCGAATGTTACGTTTATAGTCTGTATTATACGACAATATAGTTTAATTGTTAGTCTGTCGTGTAGTGGATTTTATTCGTTCTCTTATTACAGCCGTAATAAAATAACTATTAAAGACAGTAGAGAAACGAGTGCCGAGACTTATCAATAGAAGACCAGTTCCGCAAAATGACTGACAGCTGTCAGTAAATAACACAACATTACGGTCATAGTCACAGTCTATAGAATTCGAGTATAAGTGAGTAAATATTTAACTGAAAATATTTATATTATGATAGTTAACTAAAAGTCGACAACTAAACAAACGGCTGATCGCTTATCGTCTATAAGAGCCGATTTTTTGATCCGTAGCCAAAGTTACTATATCCATTTGTCAATTTTACTATTAACCAATGGTTATAATTACAATCCGTTTTTTGATGACAAAATCTACTATGGTTAAATTTAGCAATAGTTATTTATGTTGCCAGTAAAATGAACTGTATAATAGAATACTTTTGATTCCGGCAATTTTGTTTGTATGATCATTCCGAGTAAAATGTGTCAGAGTCCATAATTCGAGTTGTCGAACAAACATTACAAAAAACAAAGGGTCGAGCTACTCTCGAACATCTGTGGCCATTATTATTTCTTGTGATAGTTTTGTAATAATATTTGATTTTTTTTATTTCGTCTTGTCTAAAACATTATTTGATTTCATGATTTAATTCTTGAATTTAATATATTTTACAAGCCAAATAAATATTTGTACGAACTTTATATACATATACATAATGCAATACTGAATTCTTATGAAAATCAAAATTCATAAACAATATAACGAAAAAGATAATAAATAGCAATAATTTGTAATTATTTAACAAATTATTTTATATAAATTAATGTTATATAATGAAAGTTGAAATTATCTACTTCAAATGTTACACAAAGGCAATGAAACAGCTGTTCGCACTAGAGTTAACCATCCGTCATCTTGCTAACCCGACTGGGCTGAATGGTTAATTTTTTTAACAAATAGCCACATTTTTGACAAATGGTTACCTTAACTATGTTTCAAAAAAATGTATCAGGGCATTATTTTAACCATTTGTTACAAATCTGACCATTTCTCGAGTTGACTACAGATCAAAAAATTGGCCCTAAGTGAATCGTTTAGGAGTAACATCTTTAGATATATCTATGAATATGTCTACCTATGTGTCGTTTTTCCTCCATGTGTAGTGCGAGAGGAAATGCTGACGTCACATGTAGCGGAGACGCGCGTGCGCCCGCCGCTGATACTGCTACCTGTCAACGAGATATCGGTTGAAAAAAAAATGCGGCGTGTCATGGACGCGCGGCCGTTTGTCGTACGTCTCGTAACGTACCGGAGACGGATTAAAAACCAAAATCAAAATCAATATTTATTTATTCAATTTAGGCCCTAAGAAGGCGCTTATGAACGTCTAAAACACTACCACCGGTTCGGAACAACAACTCAGTCGAGAAGAGCCCAGGCAAGAAACTCGATCTGGTTCTTTTTTTTGTCATATAAAAAACTATACAAATCATAGTCTTAATAATGTAAGCGGGTGCGCACAGAGATGTGGGTTAATCCCAGACAGCACTATCGTTCACGTAATGACCCACCCTGTAATAACCTTTTGAGATTAAAACTTGCTCGACATAATACTCGAACTTATTGTCAGGTAAATCGGTAATGTTACTTGGGATCTTATTGTAAAACCGAATACTATTACCTATAAAGCTTTTATTACACTTACTTAGCCTAAAGCGTGGGACGCTCAACTTGTCTTTACTTCTAATATTAAAATTATGACGATCATTCACTAGATCGAGCTTGTCTAAATTTTTACGAATATGCATTAAGTTATCGAATCATTAAATTTACTACAGTTTATTAAATAAGTAATTAAACGTCTTCATAAACGACGATCGTACCACAGACCCCGGTATCGATATAAAAGCGATTTCATCATCCATCTGCATAGTTACAACCGTCCCAGCCCCAGAATGTACTAGCACCGGCGTTGATCCGCTCGGACGCATTCACGTCGCCGGGCACTATGCTTAGTGCTCGACTCGGTCGTATAGTGTTTCATTAGTACCATTCGATTAGGTTTGAGATGCTCTTTCAAACCCTAAACTTTCTGTATTTGAATTCGGCTTTTCGACGTGTATAAACCGACATTATATATTTTTTCATATATACATATATTTTGTAACACATTATATACACAGTCAAGATTTTACACTAATGTTTTTGTTTATAATCGATATACTTTGACAGGAGCTAACGATTGAAACTTGAACATACGTCGTAGCATCACCGACTCGAAAGTTATGCTAAATGGAAAGCTCAAAACGCAGCACAATCACCTCAAAATGGCGGCGTTCTCCAGACCTCCCCCCCCCCGCCTTACAGCGTGATGTTAGCTATCCAGTGGTTTAATTTAATTTTGGATGTGTAGAGAATAGTTTCGAAACTACAATGCATGGGGGTAATTTTTCGAAAAAAAAAACCGATACACGTGTAAATTAGTTTATTTCTAACCAGAAGAACGCATGTTAAATTTCGTGCTTCTTAGTTTCACTGAAAAAGGCGGACTTTCATAAAATGGTTCGTCCCTTATTTAACCTCCTTTTAGGGGTAAAATAAAAAAAAAATCCTTTCTTAGTGGATGCAAGTTTGTAGACCTCTAGCGGTTTAAGTTTTGTGTTGATGAATCAGTAAGGTCAAGCGATTAATGATATACAAACATTTCCGCAAAGTGTCGCCTCCATTCGGTATAAGCTTGAAGATATTACGTTTAAACATAATTTAAAAAAAAAATGACAACTAAACCTGTAATAATGGTGGTGGGAGTGGTGAGGCCACTGTACAGGCTGGACGGGCAGTGTTGGTGGTGCGCTGTACCCCTCTGTCCACCCACGAGCCGCGTCCCCCATCCCACTCACCGAACCGATGGGGACTGACGGCGGTATACCCCCCGACACATTCGTCGGCATATTTGCACCTGAAGAACAACAAGACTTCTACTCGGGAGCTGTTCACGTGATGGTGGAAGGAATACCATCCATACGTTCAACCGGAAGATGCCCACTGCTGGGCTTAGGTCTCCCCGACGGATCTAGCGGATTCCCGCTACCTTTGTCAAGTCGTCTGTCCGGCTTCCGGGAGGCCATTCGAGAACCCGTTGGCCCCACCGAGCATCGGTTCTACGAGCATTGGCATTTAAGTTTGCCAATTCTACGGTTACTTTGGTTCTTCTTCTATCTTCTCATTTCTGATTCGATCACCGACATTTCCTGTTATTTTTTCCACACCATACTTAAATTAAATAAAAGAAGTGGCGCCATCATAACATGGGATCTTCAAAGCAAAAACGACTAAGTCAATAAACACGAGATATTGAGGTTAGTCGTAAAATGACACTAAACGAAACATTCGAACTATGCAACATTAACTTGTGTTCAAATCATTTGTTATGAGACGATATTGTTGACTAAACACAAAAGTGGAAGGATTTTTAATAACTTTAATATAAAATATATATTTTTTTTTTTTAAAAAAAGCTAAAGAATTACTAGTATTTTATTACTAAAATTACTAAGTGCTATTCGCAAGCATGTGATGACATTAATTTGTCCGTCAGTAATAACATAAGATAAGCTCACGCCTGTTATCCCCGAAGGGTTAGGCAGAGGTGGTGTAGCGAACTACACCACCCGCATTTCGTCGAGCTTAGTTCCGTCCCGGATGCGACAGGGGGCGAGCCTGGCGCCACATCGCGCAAAAATTCCAAACTCCGGGATGATACTGAGTAGAAAAACCCAATATCACTTTACCCGACCCGGGGATCGAACCCGAGACCTCAGAACAACAGTCGCATTGTAATACAATTGCGCCACTGAGGCGAATTGAATCAGACTCGCATAAAGAAGTTGACCCAAACATTGACATCAATTGATCGGCAATTTGCCTTTGGCAACATTTGAATATTCATCTATATTTAATCAATAAAATTGAAGTGTCTGTTTGTAATATCAAAAAATATATATTTTTAATAAGTAGATATGAATGTATATACGATACCTGTACCAAAAATACAATTTTTGTCTGTCTGTTTGTTTTGTTCCGGGTAATCTCCGGAACGGCTAGACGGATTTTGATACGACTTTTTTTGGGGATAGCTGAAGTTACTCCGGTAAACTTAGGGTACTTTTTTTAATTTTATAAAATAATTAGGGTTCCGCGTAAAAAAATGAATAAAATAAAATCCGATTCAATAAAGTACGGGGAAATGCCACCTTGAATTTGTGACTAAATTTAAAACGCAGTAAAGAATACATGAAACGCGAGCGCACCCGCGGGCACACGGCTAGTCTTAATTTAAAAAAAAAAACAAGAATTTTTACTTTGATCGACAACTCGATCGCGATTCGAGTAGTGTAGTGTAGTACATGTATTACCTGGTTGTGTGACGTAAGAAGCCGGCGCGTTAGAGTAGAGCGCGGACGGCTGCGGCGCTGACGCCGGCAGGGGCTGAGTGGGGGCGTAGTACGCTGGGGGCGGTACGCTCATCGAGTGCAGTACGCCGACAGGGGGCGCCACGGGGCCCCCCACACCCGCACCACCACCACCACCCATACCTTGCGCCGGCTGTGTATACAAACAAATCGATCTCAATCGTACGATAAAACAAACGGATAACATCGCAACTTTAAACACTCTTCAAAACATACAGACGAATTACAGATTAAATAATATACGGCCAGCATTTTGATTGAGTACATTTATATAATATGTCGTATGGAGACACTTTGACTCAATGCACCTCTATGTCTAACTGTATTCATATCAATTCAAGTTTGTGTCTGTCAGTTTGAGGGTTGTTAAAGAACATATTATAAACATACAAATATTCCTATTTATTTATAATATATACTAGGAACTATATGTACATATAAATAGACAAGAATAATCAGTTGAAGGACTTTTTCTTCTTCGTTTATCAATCGAGTTTGATAGGTATTTATGTGCTTTAATGTTGCCATTCGTCAAATAAGAGCTGGAAAAAGTTCTGGTCCCTGAAGGTAATTCTAAAAGGGAATTTCCCTCTTCACCTTAAGAAAACCGTCTTAGATACCTGTGTCTTACCTACTCTTACATATGGATGCCAAACGTGGACATACAACACCAAAATAAAAGATAAACTAATAACATGCCAGAAAGCTATGGAAAGGAGTATACTAAAAATAAGAAGAATACAGAAAGTGAAAAGCGTACAGATAAGACAAAAAACAAAAGTTATAGATGCTTTACAGTATACCCTAACACAGAAATGGAGATGGGCGGGGCACATAGCGAGATACACAGACAAAAGATGGACATTAAAAACAACTATATGGGAAGGACCAACAGCAAAAAGGAGAATAGAGCGCCCCAGAAAAAGGTGGATAGACGATATAAAAGCGATAGCAGGAAATCAATGGATAAACAAAGCAAAAGATAGAGAGGTCTGGAATAATCTGGAGGAGGCCTTTACCCGAGAAGGGGTTCCGATCAATGGTGACTAAAAGCAATATAGTTATAAGTCATAATAAACATATAAGTAACATTTAAAATATATTTATTTATGTTTATACTTAACTTTAGATTGGAAAAAAATGGGCTATATTATTATTATTATTTATGTTGCCATTAAAAAATTCAAAAGACAGTCACTTTAAATATTCAACATTAAAACACGAATAATATTGAATACAAACCGGGTAGTAATTATAGTAGGAGTGTGATTCCGGTTGGTCGTGTATAGGCACTGTGATGAGATTGGTCCGCGCTGGTCGGACCGAGTGCGCTCTTGGATCCCCAGCACCACCAGATATCTGTCACATACAACATTCATTATGTGATTACCTAGACACTTTGACTTAGGCTCGGAACCTAAAATTAATCTGAGATAATGCCTGACTCACTAAATATAATCTTCCGGCAGCATCACTCGACAGCCAATCTATAGGCATTGGCTTCAGGCACAATGACTCAACATGAAGTAGATTTTAGAAAAATGTTAAACTTAAATGATCTAAAGATAATAATTTGTCAACTGAAACTGACTTAAGTTTCCTACAATTACTATACCAATAGAAGTAAGAACTTATAGAAATGAGATGCGTTGAAATGAGACACTGTGCCTGAGTTTTTTATGTAATTAATCAGGCATTTCCACTTACTATTACAACATTCATTTAATTCTCTAGGGGTGATAAACTAAAACTTATAACATCTGATTTTTTATTATTATTAAGTATGTTAATAATGAAATTATTATTATGACATAAAAACATTTAAAACACATTTATTCTATATGTTTTATTAAATTCCATATTTGATTTATCATCCGTAATAATTTGTCGTAATTTTTTTAATTGTTCTACAGACTGACATGTCCTCTTTACAAACAATATTATAAATTAAAAAACATTTCCAAAAAAAAAAAACACAATTTTATTAGCTAAAAACTCCATTCACAGGCATAGAGAAAATTGTTTTTTTTTTGCTCCATTATACATCAGCTTGATTTATTTGAGCTCGGCAAAATAACTCTAGATAAGACTAGGTAGCTCTGGACTTACTGATCACGTACATGCCTTAACTCCTAAATTTGATGATGGGTTTCTCACTATATGTACGGCGTTTGCTATCGTGTAGGACACAATACCATCCCGCAAGCAAGCCCTATCACCTATTGGTGGAAATATCTAGAAGGATGCGATGTTGAAAGGAGTAAACGGAACGGTTAACTTTATCCGTGATCTTGGATAATGCTGGTTTTGGGTTAACTTCCCGCCTCGTTTCACTTTCAAATTGTTCTAACGTAATTTAGTAATGTAATCAGATAATACATGTGCACTTATTATGTGTTCATACTAGCTGTGTGTTCGCGGCTGCGCCCGCAAATTATATAATTATAGACGCGAAGAACGCAGTCAAGCCTTTACTATTTTTTATATACGGAACTCTAAATATTTTCTTTAAAAATTAAAAATATTTCCCGTCAATTATGGCACTTGCCCGTAAAACTGCATTGAAACGCATTTTATTCGATTTTTTATGAGTTTTTTTTTTTTTTTTTTACGCGGAACCCTAATTATTTTCCAAAATTTAAAGTACCCTAAGTTACCCGGGGTAACTTAAGTTATCTACCAAAAAAAGACCAGTCAAAATCGGTCTAGCCCTTCCGGAGATAACTCATTACAAACAGACAACATTTTAAAAAAGTGTATTATGTTATAGGTATCGTGTATACATTAATATCTATTTAGTTAAAAAAAAAACTAATTTTGACAATACAAACACACACTTCAATTTTATTTATAAGTATAGATTATTACGAGAGACAGCGGCGGCGGTTGCGCGGTGGCGTTTCGTTTTTTGAATAGGAAGTGAGAGAGGAATGGATAATACATACATAGACTAAAATAGAGCGGGATGGGGGGGGAGGGAGGTATATACAATATAGATAATAGATGGCGTTTATTACCTATAATGTTTATTAATAGAAATATCTTACCGTAAGTGGTTTGACGATAGCCACCGAGGCCGATGGCGCTTCGGTCTCCTGTTTATTATCAGTGTTGCCAGACGAGACGTGTCTATGGTTTGATGTGCGCTTGTAAATCTCTCTGTAATATAGGAAAATTGATATATCATTTAAAAAATATATATAAGCTTTTACAGTAAAATCAGGCTTTACAATGATCCTGTATGGTTAAATGAATAGATAGAACAAACGGATAACTTTCTTTCAGCGTTACTTCAGTTCGTTCAATTGAGTCCAATTTTTAACTAATTTACTTTTACCAAGGCAAAATTGGAACACCCTGTAAAATTATTTTACATAAAGCAGCAAATTAACAATTGCGATTATCCAGTGGTGACTTCTTTTTACACTGTAAAGGCTCAGTGCTTTGACCACAATCTCACTTGATGTTAAGCGACGATGAGGTCCAGGATGTTAAACACACTAAGCCTAGATGTACCGGTTCTCAAGCGATGCTGCAGGAACACAGGTGTTGGTATTTGGCGACAGGTTTTCTAACTTGAGGGTGGTAGCTACAGAGTCGGGCATTACTAAAAATTCCCTACCACCAAGCTATGGTTTCCTCACGGTGTTTTCCTTCACCAATAATGAGCCTGATTTTAGAGTTGGATAGGTGGGTTTGAACCCGCGTCCATTGAAGTGATATTCAACTGCACTACCAACTAAATCATCATCGGATTAAATAACAATAGTTTTACATATATATTACAATATTTTCTTACAATAATTACAACTTCACACTTTAGTAAGAAAAAAAAAAAATTTTTTTTTTTTCAACTATAGCTTAAAATACAAGTAGTTATAACATTAAAAAAATTAAAAAAGTAAATGGATATGGCTATACTTGTGATAGATAAGTTCTTCTACAACCGGTGTTCCCATATCTGGTGCCAGAGTGGGTGCACATGAATACTGTGCCTAGGCCAGTCTGTTCCACTCGTAAAACCTGATAGGAAAATTACCAATATCAGTTTATTCTATAATGTCTAAACTTTTACTGACAATAAATGTCACAACAAAAAATAAATAAAGTTACCACTGAAAACTAAATGAGAGCCTTATTTATTAGTATTTTTTATTAGAAAGAGAAGGCACTATATTAAAATATGGCGTCGCGCTTTATGTGATTTGTGAAAGTTTTAGGGAACATTTGTTTTACGGGAAAGGGATAGAGTATCCCTTCTTAACTCCCACCAAAAACTTCACTGATTGTATCTTAGAATTTCTATAAGCTGAATGAAATTATTTTATACAAAATATTTACTGTATTTAAAGTAATTATATTTCTGACATTAGTCTGTTTGCTTTCAACAAATTAAACTAGATGATTATTAATGTATTTTAGATTAAATTTAATTAATTTCTTAACTCTATTTATTTCGTATAGTAGTTAAAAGAGTAAAATTATTGTCATGCAGTTGAAATGGAATAGGATTTCTCAGTTGATAAGGTCCCAACTATCCTGTGATGATGAGGATTCGAGACAAGGAGCTTATTAGCTAACACCAGAACTTAAGAGAGCATGCGGTCGGAAAAGCATTTCAGAAATCTATTGCTATCGCGTTGCGACCTAAAGAAAGAATTATAAAACACGAAAGGGACAACTGCAGCGCGGGCTGATTTACCAATGTTATATAGGTGAAAACATCACTTCGTAGTACCCTGTTTCCACCTCCAAAACTTAACCGATTTTTTATTTTATTTCTGTTTTAGAATAATAAAGACTTTGGCTATGCCTGTACGTTTTGAGTTTTTTAATTGTATCCATCAAATTTGTTTGAAGAACGTCTGAAAATTACGGCAAAAATCAAGCATTTTTTCATTTTCAAAGGCTCCTAATTTTTGCAATAACTAATTTATGGAAAAAATCAAAACGTATGAGCATGGCGGTGATGGTTATATGTTATTTGGTATAAAAATATTTACCATAATGCTATTATCCAGGAAGAAAACAGGGGACTATGTTTGTATGGAATAAATGCCGCTAGGACATCTTCTTAATGTGGAAGTTTAAAATGGACAAAACTGACAAATAATCATATCTTATGGCACTTACTTTTTCTCTCTACACCTTGGACAATGTGTGTTGTCCGCTCTGGCACATGACAAACAGAACACATGTTTACAAGGTATCTGAAAAATAAGTCATTTTGTGTTTTATTCTTGTTTGTGTATACAGCTTAAAGTAAATAACTACCATCTTCTGACTTTTTAGTTAAGATGGAAACCTTTTATGGTTCCTAAAGTTTTTCAGGATCCTTAAGATACTAGGAAATCGCCAAACAATTTACAATTCCTAAACCTTATCACAGCCTGGCAGATCATGGTGGAAGAAACCAACAGTTGTATCTTAGTAGTTGGAGAGCCAGTATTAGAAGCATCAGATCTGAAGCTTCATTACAGCAGTTCTGAAGGATATCAAAGTAAATTCTACTTTTTTCTTGGCTTGATAAATAACATCGGAAAGATTGTATCTCTGTAATATTGTGTTCAATAGTTCATTTCTTTCTTTAAAATAAATTCCAAATCGATTATTTTCAACAAAGTAAAAGCAATAGTTTAAAAGGAACAATGGTTCATCTAAAAGATGACTTACCATTCGTCCGTAGATAAGGATAGGTTTTGAGCATGTATCACAGCAGTAGATCATAGGATTAAGAACTTTCTCTCCAATTAAAGTGGCTCTGTGACTCCAATCCAATCTTAACATGGGCTCCGGAGGTCCACGCTGTAATGTCGTGAATACTGGAGCTTCTAATTGCGAGATATCAGTTGGGACCTCCACTGTAAGTGCAAACAAAAGACTTTATACAAAAACTTTAAGTTGACCATAGAAATTTTTTTATGAAATTAATGTGATAACTTAAAAACACACATTTTTTGTCTATGCTCATGATAGCGTTAAAACACTGATAGGAATTCTCAACAGTTGCCGCATTTGAGATTGATTTGTATTATTTATTTCAAAGGGATTTTGTAATATTTCCATTTTCCAATATTTATTATAAAATGTTAGTTCATTTTAAGATAGTCTTTTTGTAACATGTATTTTTAATACTTTATCTTAGCACACCATTAAAAGTGCTTAGTTTTGTTTTTTTCGCTTTGGAAAGGTCCAATATAATATTGAAATTTAATTTTGTTTTAAAATGTATTTCAAAAAATAAAGAGACAAGACACTCACTAGCTAGCATTCAGAATAATTTATATAGTTTCATAAAAAGTTATATAAACAAACATAATTTATATAAACAATCACAGTATCAAATGGTTACCTATATTCCAAAGAATCACTGCTTTATCCCTTTTTGAAAGAACTGAGCAGTTTAAAGTTTGCCACCAATAAGCAAAATAGATGCAATAAACATAGAATTGTCAAAAAATAAAAATATTAAAACTATGCATCTAATCACCTCCAAAATCCAAAACAAATTAATATGTAGAATAAAATTAACAAGGATCTAAATATAAATAGGCAAAGGTAAAACAGTTCAACTACCTATTCAATCTTAGTTTTTTTCAACGGTTTTTCCTTTTTTACTCGGTAGCTATTGATGGAGCTTTAGTGTTATTAATAAAATAAATTTAGAAATAGTTTTCTTCTTAAATTTTCAATCACAATTATTGTCAAATTTCCAACATTATATTTATTTGATATCAACAATATAACAATATTTTTATTTGATATCTACTGCTGTGAATTATAATAACCACAAATGATCAAACCAAAGTGAGTCATGAATGTTAAAAATAAAATTTATAGATTTGTATCATTCATAATCTTTGGACATATTAATCTGACATTTAAAATATTTAATGTTTCTTTTTGGTTGCTTTATTATGTGAAAAAAGATCTGCAAGCATAAAGAAAGTAGATATTCCATTTTCACCATTGACCCTAATAGTGATAAACATAATTATAATTAGTTAATTCACAACTTGTACTTTGTAATAAAACATGGTCTTTTTCTTAAACATATAACAATTATATATTATTAACTGAAAAAGGTATATGATTCTCTAAAAATTAACATTATATTAACAAAAATTATACTAAAAAACTTACTTGTTCAGATATAGTGTGGTTATATCATTCATATGATTACTGATAAGTAATGTAAAGACTATTATACTATCTACTGATAATGCATTTGATATATAAATCACTTGTGACTTTGTTTACACACCTCAATTAGTTTATACCACTAATTATGGACATCCCAGTAATTTATAATTGGAAATTGTAATATATTACTATGTCGATTACCCATAAAAATATGACAATAGGAAAACAATGGAAAGCTGGTGTAAACGCCAGGTTAGTGCTAAAGGGTTTAAGAAAACATTGGAAAAAAAGAGACAGAAAAGAATGATATGAAAGAAAGTAATGATACAAATTTATTAATGAAACCTAATGTTTGACAAGGTCTCAGGTTAAGCCTAAGTAGGGGATTTAATTAAATAAAATATCATATATATTTTATTATGCAAGCAGTTATTCACTTTTAGAAAGTATTTCATAAAACAGGAAATTTAGTAACAAAATATTATAATACAGAAATAAACTTCAATTTATTATTAAGCTACCTAACACTTTTCATTCAAAAACATTTGGAAAGATAATTATTGTTCCCATACAAATTGTTGAAAATAATAAATGCGTTCAAATTATATATGACGGTAATGTCTGAAAATGTGATTCTTCTCTGTGCATATACTAAAAACCCTTTGTAATTATTTGTTGTACAGTTATATAAAAAAATATGACAAAAAAAAACAGATTGAGTTTTTTGTTACTTTTTCTTGATAACTGGGTTGTTTTCCAAACTGGTGGTGATATTTTCACATTAATAAGTGACTTGTCAAAAACTAAATTTAATAACATATTTTTATTGTACCTTTAATCATGTCATATGAACAATAACACTTATGAAAGTTAAGACCACATTAAATTGGAGCCAAAACCAGTGCATTAATGTAAACTTTACTTGATATAGTTTCTGTAGCATCATTCATTATATTTTGAGTAAACAAGATGCAAATACATGTTATATAAACCGTATAGCCAGAATAAGTAAGTAATATTATAATTGGAATAAGTGTATAGTAATGTAAATATCACGCAGTAGTCTTGGGTAATGTTATAGCACAATATATTGGATATAATATGCAATTATTTCTCTGTGCAGTTTAAACATTCTTATATATACTATTATAAGAAACTATCTAATAATAATATTACTCAAATTGTGAGATATAAATTGAAATCTTTCATGATTCTTGTAAGCTATGCATTGTGTCTTACAATGATATTTATAACTTTATTTATACAAGTACTTTGAAAATAACATAATTTTACTATTAAATAATGCTATCAGAGATTAGAGTTACTGTTATTAGTAACTAATGACTATACTATATATAATATGAATATTTTGGAAATAATAAAGTATATGTAAGTAAAAGTTGTCATACATTTTGGTGGCTCTGGCTGCTCAGGTTCTTCTTTTACGTCCTCAGCAACAGGTTCTTCTTGTTCTTGGGAGGTTTCTTCAACAGAACACTCTTCTTCGTCGCTGGACATCACTTTAGGAACTTTTTTTGCCTCGACCACGACCCCTGCCTCGGCCTCGACCACGACCACGACCGCGGCCTCTGCCTCGAGCATTCCTTTTTTCACTATTCATTGTTTAGTCTGAATTTTATAAACCTAACCTTTCAATCCAAAAAGTTATAGTTTTCACAGCTGTTTACAAAGTAATAGTGTGACACAAAAAGTAATTTTTGGGGTAATGTTGTCCAATTTTATAATTTATTTATTTAATAATTAATAACCACCATTTACTTATTTCATTCTTAATTATTAGTCAAAGCGTTTACAATCTTTTACGAAGCAAGCAGCGGTTTTATTTTTTAATATTGTAGTCATAGATTATAATTTATATTATATACTGCGAGTTGTAGTGACATCTACAGTATCGATTAATACTACTAAAATATTCATTTCAAGAACGAAAAAATTACTAAAGTGTGAATTAAAAGAGTTGGTTAATATTGAAATTTGCTCATTATTTATTACAACATAAATATATAATTTGAAATAACTGTTTATTATACGGCTAAAGTGGCAAACAGGCAAACGATCTGCCTGATGGTAAGCGGTCACCGTAGCCTATGGACGCCTGGAACACCAGAGGTATCAAGTGCGCATTGCCAACTCCTTAAAAAAACTTTATCCCGCCCCTTTTGAAGAACCCCATACTGTATTTCGCGGGAAACACGGCTGCTGGAAGCTCATTCCACATCCGGATAGTTCGAGGGAGGAAACTCCTCTGGCACCGCACTGTCCGGGACCATTTTGGCCTCAAGATGACAGGGTGAACTTCCTGCGAATGGCGAGCTGTACGATGGTAGAAAATAGGTGTTGGCATTATGTCGAACAATTCATCAGAACACAACCCACTATACAAACGGTAGAACACACATAAGGAGACAAAGTCTCTCCTTAGACTTAAAGGTACTAAACCGCTTGCGAGATTGAGATTGTCAACGATTCTCGCAGCACGTCTTTGAACAGAGTCAAGTGGCTCGAGCTGGTATCCAGGTGCTCCCGTCCAGAGGTGACAGCGGTACTCCATATGGAACCGGACTTGGGACTTGTACAGCTTCACTCTTTTTGGACTCCAGCTT
Source organism: Samia ricini (assembly GCA_014132275.2). NCBI lineage: Eukaryota > Metazoa > Arthropoda > Insecta > Lepidoptera > Saturniidae > Samia > Samia ricini. The sequence continues at coordinate 3,941,355 of AP028170.1, forward strand.
GACCTTGTCTTCTGAGTTAAATTGGACTAAATTACTCCGACTCCATTGAAATACAAACATGACAGAGTCCTCTCAATTTCCAACATAAGTTGTTCGCAATTTCTTTCCACAATGGAGCGAGGGATGTTTGCTCGGCCTGTATATAATGCATCTCCCGTACTGTCGTCTGCATAGCAATGATTGCCTTTGATGGACAGCATATCATTGATATACATCAGAAACAGAGTCGGAGATAGTACAGAGCCTTACTGAACGTCGGCGTTTATACCCATCCTATCGGAGCAGCTGCCGTCTACTACAACTTTAAGGCGGCTGCCGGATAGAAAGCTAGCAATCCATTTGCAGATGGTAACTTTGATACAAGACACCGGTGGCAAACCCGTTCGAACGCCTTCGCTATATTTAAGCTAACCGCTAATGCCTCACCCTGACCCTCAATGGCTGAAACCCATAGGTGTGTGAGATAAAATAGAAGATCACCAGTTGAGCGTCCGTAGTGAAAGCCATATTGATGTTTGCTAAGCAAATCGTGTTCTTCTAGGTATCTAAGGAGCTTAGAGTTGATTATACGCTCCGTCACCTTACAAAGAAGGGAGGTTATAGCGATAGGCCTGTAATTCGATGGATCTGACCGATCACCCTTTTTGGGCACTGGTTGTACAAGGGCAGTTTTTCACGAAGACGGAACATGCCTACTGCGGTAGGAAAGCACGAAAAGACGTGTTAGCACAGGGCACAATTCAGGAGCACACTGTTTAAGCACCATAGTTGGTATGCAGTTTGGCCCATTTGATTTATGAACATTTAGACATCGTAGCTCCTGCCTCACATCCTTTTGTGAAATCTTCACATCTGGCATGGAGTATTTACACCACGGAATGTTAGATGGTGCTTCCATCATCGTTCATAATCGAGTTTGAGGCAAAGAACTCACCTAATACGTCGGCTTTATCCTTCGCGCTATGGAACAGATTACCCTCGCCATCCCGCAGTGGTGGCAAGGACGACTGGTAGAAGTTTCCCTAGGCAGCTTTTGGTAGCGAGCAGAAAGCACAATTACCAGACGGGTAGCTTGCTAGTCGAGTGCCGATTCTGCCAGCGAAATCGAATTTGCTTTGGTAAGTAGTCATTTACTGGACCTCGATGCAGCGTTAAGTTTGCGTTTCACATCAGATATGTTGGGATCCTTATTAGTTTAAACCGTGGTCCAAGCCTCGTACGCAAATTGCTTGAGTATTCAAGCCTCTTTGCAAGATCGATTGAACCACGGTCATTTTTTGCTTCCTGCGGCCACTGCTGTATTGGGAATATAATTCTCCATAGTTGTTAATATTGTATGACTGACAGCAGAGGCACAGGAATCAGGATCTTCTGATACGAAGCAAAGCAGCTATGGGTAAGATCTGTAAAAATCACGCAACCCATCCCAGTCTGCCGACTTATACTGCCACACGCGCCTGAAACTTTTTGGGCGAGGTGGATTGAGCCGTATGCATGGCACTTCCGCCCAGACAAGGCAGTGGTCGGATGAACCAAGTGGTGCATTCACTACGATGAAATATTCATCCGGACGTGTGCTCAGAAAGAGGTCCAATAATGAGCTGGTATGCTCCTCGATATCGGGTATTCTCGTTGAAAAGCACACCGGCTGTGTGAATCCATGAGCCAAAGCAAATTCGTAAGGTCACCTTCCCGCGTAGTCGGTGGACATAAAACAAACCACTCAGTATGATGGCTGTTAAAATCTCCTAAAATCACGAACTCTAAAGATGGGTATTGCTCAAGAACCTTATCAGTTGTATGATTGAGTACAAATATAATAATATTACAAGTGTAATATGGAAGTTTAAGTAACTTAGTTTACTCTACAGTTGTTCCTAATTTTATTATTTGTATCTGATATTTGCTTTATATGCGCGCGTTAGCATCTCTAGTAAGTCTGTGATATGCGTCATCAGTATATAGCGAATAGTCGAAAGCAGAAATGAACAATAATAGTCAAAAGATTTAATATTTATCTCTGTTCCACACTTCGTCATTTATTATCTAGATGGCGCGAAGATAGCAACAAAGCATGGAGAATAAAGGTAAGGAGAATCCTCTTGTGACAGACCTATCCTTAGCATATTAAATAAAATGGATTAATTATTGCCATCTAGTGAAAATTAGAGAAATTAACCGTTTTTCAATGTTTTTACACGTGTAAAAAATACGTGATATAATACATAGAATGCGCTAAATTTAAAAAGGTTATAATAAAAAGGTTATTTATATATAGTTAATTATTATTAAAGCATTATTTTAAAAAAGCAATAAAACGGATATTAACTAAAATATAAATTATAATTAATTAATTTCAGAAAATAAGGAATAAAACTTTTTTTTTTCTAATAAACTTTAAGATCAATGACAAATATAGCACATAAAAAGTTCGAAAAATTCAAATGAAAAAAGCAAGGGTTGCTTGGCGCGATTTTAGTCTGTCATGTTTACGAGCTTACTTTTAAATTAATTACTTGACTATACATATATTATGTAATTTTGATGGCATTTTACATGATATAGTGTAGCTATGATACGCAAGTGTAGTGAAGTGAAAATAATGACACTGAGCATGAATTCTGAAATGTCCCAATCATTCCCGTTGTGGTTGTAACAGAAGACCACCATTTTGTTAACGCCATTCATTTATTAATAGTGTTCCTAACGTCTGACTTGGTTGCATGGTTTACTAGTATCTTTACCTTTTCCTTAAATAGGAATAAATGGAACAAAAGGAGTTATTGCCGGGATCTCAGTCTGTCATGCAGCGGTTGTTTTCTTTAATTAATTAAATTTGTGTATTTAACTCTATATCATGAAATTTTGCTGGCGTTTTGTGTGATAGTTTGGTTATTGGTGTACAAGTCAAGTTTATTACGGAAAATAACGCGTAGCATTTATTCTAAACATTTTATAATAATTCTTTAGGGTTATATTATTTACTACATTATTTTGTACATTGATATTTTCAATAATTGTCAACTTTAGTCGACAATGATATTAAAAAAGTAGACAAAAATTTTTTTTAACATGGTATACTCCTCTACAATTGCTACATTCATACCAGAGATGAATATTATATTCATACTATATATACCCTTTGTTTACACCAGCGCGATGGAGGAAGGTTTTTGAACTGTTATTTATAGCATACAGCTGGACACTTTTTCAATTTTTCTCTCATATGAGGTGATTCTTCTTACTTTAACTCTCCATGCAACAGAGATAAATATTATTATAATTATAAAATTAGGTAACAATCTATGTTCTAATAAAGCAAATTCAAGTATCTGTTTGTAATGTCAAAATAACAATTTATTACTAAATACATATATGAAATGTATATACGATACTTACCAAAAATACAATTTTTACATTTTTTGTTTCTCTTTCTGTCTGTTAGTTTCGGCTGATTTCCGGATCGGCTAGACCGATTTTGACGGGACTTTGGTAGATAGATGAAGTTACTTCGCGTAACTTATAGTACTTTTGTTTTTCGAAAATATTTAAGGTTCCGCGTAAAAATATGAAAACTCATAAAATTGTCAATAAAATCCGATTCAATGTACAGTTTTACTGGCAGGTATATTAATTTGTGACAAATATCTTTGCTTATGTTACTAAAAATTTTTTTTTTAATAATTCGGGTTCCTTAAAAAAATAAAAACTACATTACGCAATGAAAAATATGTGAAACGCGGGCGCAGTCGTGGGCACACAGCTAGTACGTAACAAAATAGGTTTCTATCCATAGAGAACTTAAGTGACCATGTTAGTACCTAATACATTTTAAATCGGTATCTTGTATTTTAAGTTTAGTACCTAATTTGATTGGTAAAGTATGTTGAAAATGATAAAATTAATATATTATCTATAACATAAAAGATTTTTATTCATTTTTAATTCATATCTAGTTCCGTGTTATCGGATACACTGTACTTGTAATAATAATTTATGCCGTGCTCATACCAACATAATAATATCTTAGTTTAAGTAGTGTGGTTGGTATTTTCGTAAAAATTGAGTTCTAGCAAAATCCTTCATAACAGAAGAAAACATTTTAATTTTTTGTAGTTTTGCAGGTTGATAAGCTGAATAAGTTATAAGTACTTCATATCTAAACATTTGAAATAAGTTTTTTTTAAATAATAACACTAAGAATATAATAATAGCGTCTCACCAAAATTCCAAAATATTAAGTTAATGCTTAGTATGGATGTTTTATAGTAGATACATACTTGACCATAAACTTCTTTTTTTTTCTAACTAGCTTACGCTGTTGACCGGTAGGGCCTTTATAGCTTCACCGTGACTTTGGGGGCAAGTGCTGGAGGCACTCAGCCGTAAAAAGGTACCTAACAAAGGGTTACCAAAGCAGTACGGACATCGGCTTGGCCGTAACCTGAGTGTAAATAATTCTGCAGAATTATGAACCTAGCTAAACCCTACATTTTATATTAAAGAATAATTTTAAAAAATGGTTCTTTACAGGATCTATGTACCTGCCTCTTATGTGCAGGAGTGTGTGTGCAGTGTTCACTGTTCATTGTCACCACAGTTCGGGAACGTTTGACCATAAAACCGCCAACGTTTACTTTTAGACTGATATATGACAAATTATGTCTGCGTTTGTTGTTATGTAAATATATGCAATAACCTAAAGTTTTTTTTATGATTATATTTATTACGTTTGTGTTATAAAACTTGAATTTAAATACCCATATCTATAACATCTATAGTAACATCTATAGGTACATAAGCATCTTAAATAAATAAAGATAAGGCAAAAACAATCTTCTCCTTTGTTTATCTTCCGATTTTTTTTTGTTCAGTAGGTATTAATGAGATGTAGGTAGTATCCACAGAAATAATGAAACACTCAGAACGGCAGTGGTCACATGTGGATTGATGCCATTTCAAGTTGGCCTTATAAGGTCCCATACGCCTTTCTTTAAGTGGTAGTGATTACATAATTCGGTGTCGCTTACACACATATATTTGGCTTCAATGTTAAGCCAGTTTTTGTGTAGAACAATCACTCTTAGCGTTAATATTATATGTTGGTTGATACCTATGTTATTTATAATCAATGCATAGACAATTGGGTTTATATATTTATAGGTATAACTTACTTCTTTAATAAAAAAACAAAATTAAAAAAATTATTGTCCAGTTGTAGTATTGTGAGAAACCATATCAAGGCGCTTAGACCTTTTCTTGGTACCACAATCCACCAGCACCACTCTATCGAGAATCTCTCATTGAGGTCGGAATAATTTAGTCCAAGACAACCCTGGTAAAATACAAGCTTTTGCGTTCACCGCTAAGAAAATCCCGTTTCATGTAGCGTAATAATTTCAGAAGACCTTTAACCATCTCAAATGAGTATTAGGCTTCTTGATGATGATCCATCTACACTAACATTTAGTTCCAAAGTTACTCAGAAGATAAGGTCACATTTCCATTAAAAAAAATACACCAGGTATTTAGCAGAACGAAGTGGTACTTAACATAGGGATAAAGATTGGAGTTCTATTTTTTTTACACGGTATAGGCTTAATGCGTTGACCACAATCTCACCTGATGTCAAGTGACGATGTGATCCAGTATGGTAAACACACTAAGCCTATAGACTTAATTCGCAATTCGTGTACTGCTCGCGTCTCCGAGTGGGAACACCCCATCATCATTCTCATGTCCTGTTCCCAAATCACTTGAGGGGGTGCAGTATGTTTTGTTCTTCCATGCGACCCTGTCAGCTGTCATTTTTTTATTTATTCCGTTTTCTTTCATATTATTTCTTACACATCCCATATACACTTTCTTTGGTCTTCCTCGACTTTTCATTAATATTTTATTCACATGCGCTTCCTCTCTTCTCATATAATTCCCATTCAACTTTTGTACCAGGAGCGCCTCTTACAAACTCTAATATATTCTCAACTTTATCTATTCTTGTCACACCACACATTAATTTCAACATTATCATCTCAGCTACATACAATCGTTTCTCGTCCATCTTCTTAATAGCCTAGCATTCTGGTCTATATAATACGACAGGTCTTATTAAATGGACTTATGGAGCTGGCGTTTAATTTAAAGTATCCTGGAGTCACAAATCACATCAGAGATGTGTCGCCATCTCATCCAAACGGGCCGGGACACGTGGATACCTTTTATTTCAATTTGACCAAAATGCAGTTGACCAGAAGTGCCATGAAATGGGAATAATACATTTTTAGCGTATTTGTAACACAGTAAATAAAAATATTACAAAATACCATCGTATTAAATTTCACCGAGGTTAAATATTTCTGGAAAATATGAAAAATGGATACCTGAGGTACTTCACTCACTTACGTAGTCATAGTGATGTATGTGCAGTTATAACTGATGTTAAGCAATTTAAACGATTTATTAAGGGTCCCACGACGTTGCGATTATTTTTCTTTGAAGTTGCGATTATTTTATCGCAAGTTTGTCATCCCGCTAGTTACGACAAGTCCACTTTAATATTTTTGGCATGTTTTTTACTCTATCAGTTTGCTATTTTTTTTGTATTTTATTGTCGAAGCAGTGACGTAACTATAGGGTACCAGAGCCAAAATACCATGGGCTCCGGTCCTGTGGCCCAGAGCCGCGAAGCTGCGAGCTCGGAAGAATCAAACATTTTTAACAAATTTCAGTAAAAATTATAAATTAAAGTTGGACACTTAGAAACATTACTCATTGTTTAAATGTTGTAGTGATTTATTAAAATCAAATTTCAAAGTGGCGATTTTTAACGGGGGATTTTTTAATACAATGAATTTGCCACGGGCCTCAGATGGTAGGTATAATTACGCCACTGTGTCGAAGTATACGAAGTAATTGGTTAAGTTTTTAAGTAAATATCAATCGGGTTCAGCTCCAGCTCTCCCTCAGACTTTCTACGTCGAAATCCCGTCTCGCGTCGTAATAAATTGTTAAGTAAAACGTCCCAATTATTATAATAACATTGACTACACAGATGTGACATATTCAGACGTGACAGAGGAGTTGCTTAATAAATTTGATCGAATATTAAACTTGTGTATTCGTTACATTTTCGGCCTGCGTAAGTATGATCACATTTCACAATATTGTTCGGTACTAAAATGGCCTAATATCCGTTGAATTCGAAATACACATATATTACATTTTCTCTATGGTGTCCTATTCAATCCAAGATCTACATAGTATCTCCAAGACCGTTGTATGTTTCTAGCGTTTCGTGGTCGTAATCTTCGATCTCCTTACAGTAAGATCCTTGAGATCCTGGAACACCATTTTACACTATATGCAAACTCCTTCACAATAACTGCCATTAGATTATGGAATGCAATCCAGCGTCAATTACAAGATGCGAAAACCATTTCCAGTTTTAAGTTGCAACAGCATAAACACTGGTCTTCTAAACAAGATTATGAATGATTTAAAATGGTACATTATTATAATTCTTAACTTACATGTATGGTATCTAAGTAGATCATTTTATAAATGTGTATACGTAAATAGTATATATGTGTATATTTATGTATATGTTTATGTATATTTAAATTTATAAAGTTACTTCTTCTTTATTTCGAATAGCACTACCTTTATTAATGTATTATGTCGCTATTATCACTGGTTAGCTGGTAGAAAATGCCTTGTGGCATTAAGTTCGCCAGTGTACATATTATTCGTACAATAAAGAATTTATTCATTCATTCCTAATTGTAGGCAACAGAAAAATATTATTAAGAGCCTAAAATTGAAAATTCGTGTCAAATGAAATTGCACGGAAGTGTACTTCATGTTGTTAGACGCCGGTGAATAGAAAAGGGACGAATCACGATTGGTGAACGCTGACTAACCCAATCATGTCCATTGGAGTTTTTCGGGGTTTCCTCAGTCTGTCATATAGTAGCTGATATCTTTGGGTGTTTTTCGGAGTAGCTATAGTTTTTTTTTGTTATTGTGCACTAGTGAATTGAATTGAAAATCACAAAGCGTTTATTCTGAAGTGTCACGAGAGTCTGTGGAATATTCTACAGGAGATGCCATCGTCTCGTTAGGGTGTTAATATAAGATTGAACTTCAGAATAGGCAGTATGGACAAAATCGTCTCTTAGTCTCATTCATCGGACAAATATTTCTACTACAACTATTACATTGAAAACCTCCTTCTGGGCCGGCTTGTCTCCTGCTGTGCACGTCGCTGTCGTTGGTTTAGCTGCGAGCAATTCTTTGCCCCCCCCCCCCCAGAAAACGTGGGGCAGCCCGAGCTTGTGAGGTCGGAGAGGGATTTTCCAGCGCCGGGGGCGCTGGTACCCTCCTGGAGTAGTACTTTTTGAAGACTTGCCATATTCGTTATAACGACCTCATCTAGTTCGCAGTGCGCCTGCCAATGCTGGAATGACCCACCAGCCCGCCAGCCGCTGTCTGGAACCGAGCCCTTGGGGATCAGAATGATCCCTCATCGGCCCCGGCCCAGTACTGAGTGCGCTGCTCACACGCCACACTCAGGAGTGTTTATTAGCAGCTCTCCAGCCATTTTTAACGACGTGGAAGTCGGTCAGACTCTCTGCCGTCGGTCCCCTGACCGCCGTTGCCCAGGATATGCCACGCGGAGGCGGCCTGACTTCATACCCCACCGCACCCGCACCTTACCTAACCGGACACAACACCCATAATCTTAGCGCTCAAGATCCGTACCGATAGTTAGAAACGCCTGTGTGTTGTAGGCCTTAGATAGGGAGGTCATTTTGTCGCTGCCGATGCAAAGCGGTCACGGCCGGTTGTCGCTCCGTTGATGATAGAAACAATAAAAATCACTATGTATTTCAAACAATCGTAGAATACGTTCTTTTCTATATTCTCCTGATCAACTGACAGCAAGAAACTAACATGAATCATACATTACTTCAATAACTACGTCGTAAACATTTAGTGGGGAATAATATTCTCATAAGAATATAGTTCCATTCCTCACTTAAACACATCGGTAAATCAGTTTATTTTTCCAAAATCAAATTCAAATACTATTAGTTCTGAAAAGATTTTGACTCGAATCGTAACTTCCTTCTTAGCTACGATCATCATAAAGTAGAAATGACCTCGATTACTACTTAAAACAAATGTGACATACTAAAAAATTGCTAGTCTAGTGGTAATAGAAATAGATTTGGCAGACGTCTCTAACTTCCTTGAAGTATTAAAATTTTTGCAATGACGTACTTAGTTCTTACACAATATTCCTAGAAACAGATTTTCATAGTAATTTTCGTTTTGAAAAAAATTACGTACGTACGTTAGAAACAGAATTATTATCCGAATAGGTACGCGGGTATTTGAGAAAAAGGGACAAGTGTTAAATTATTCATGTATCGTATGATATTAAAAAAAAAACTTTAAAATTCGTTACATCAAAGACTATGCAATATACTCTACAGTGTACATTTGGCCAGGGAGTAGGAATTACTTGGTTATTCCTCCTCTCCGACAGATAGGTACCTATATGTTTTGGAATAGCCTTACATAAAATATATTGAGTTACCTAAAATTAACTAACTAAAGATGTTCGCATTTTCAATTTATAAATTTATGTCATTACATGTTAAAGGATGCAACATATATCTGTCTGGTAAATAATTTGTGACTTAAAAAAAAATTGTTTTACTTCGTAATTAATGGCAACTGTTTGTGTGTACACACAATTCTACCAATAGAATAGAATAAAATTTCAATTTTTTTAATACTTCATATTTTTCTAGTTTTCGCACAACAATCTAGCAAAATATCGAATATTTTGCCAAAATTATCTGAGGTGTTTTTGTGGTAAGAATTCTAGTTCCATGTTATTATTTCCAATACACTTAAATGTTTGCGTACTGCGCAGAACACAATGTAAATACACTAAAACATGACAAAAATGACATAATATAGGTTTTCAATATTGCAAATCTATACTAATAAATCAAATTGAAGTGTCTGTTTGTAATGTCAAAATAATTTTTTGACTAAATGTATAAATGTTATATACGATACCTATAACAAAAATACAATTATTAAATTTTTTGTCTGTTTGTTTCTTCTGGCTAATCTCTGGAAGGGCTGGACGGATTTGACGTGACTTTTTGGTAGATAGCTGAAGTTACCCCGCGTAACTTAGGGTACGTTTAATTTTCGAAAATTGTTAGGGTTCCGCGTAAAAAAAACTCATACAATATTTACCAAAATCCAATTCAATGCACAGTTTTACAGGCAAGTGCTTGAATTTATGAGAAATATTATTACTTTATCTTAGTACCAAATAAATTTTACGAAAATAATTATTTCGTATAAACAAAATGGGAATGAAGATGGGTAAAAAAAATTAAAACGCAATGAATAAAATATAAAAGCCAATAGATCGGTGCAGTGCAGTGCCCCCCTTTCACCTTGGAAATAGCGACCGTTTGTCCACGGAACCCTGAACTCGTTTACGTTCTGCAATCTATATAATGTACGGCCGCTTTCGATATGTGATCTCAATCTGTTTTTACCTACTGAAATCCGAAATCTCAATATACTTTTTGCTTCGAATGTTTTCGTCAGGGATCAGTCAGAAGAACCAATTGACAGTCTGCTGTCACTGTGAAGAGGTGCTAGCGGAATTTATTCCATACAAACGTAGTCCCTTGTTTCCTCCTTGGATAACAGCATTATGGTAAATATTTTTATACCAAATAATAAATATCCACCACCGCCATGTCTGTAACTGAAAATGTGAGAAAAGTTTTAAACTTCTAGTGTTTGTCATAATACTGTATTGTTTGTTATATTTACTTTGGATTAATTATAATATCTTGACGTTCCCAATTTTCTTAATATTGTATAGGCTCAGTGCTTTGATCACAATCTCACCTGATGTTAAGTGATAATTTGGTTCAGGAAGGTAAACACACTAAGCCTAGACTGTCAAGTGATGCTGCCGGAACACACCTATTAATGCTTTGAGACAAGTTTTAAAACTTGCAGGTGATAGCTGCCCCAAGCAGATATTATCAGAAAATAACCTACCACCATGTTTTCACACGGTTGTTTCCGTCATCGAAAACTCAGACTCATTATTAAATTTATAATAAGTAAATTTATAATTCTTTGACACACTTGCGACACAAACCACAGCTTAATCAATTACTATAACTCGGAATTTGAATGATCTCCCGCGATACAGTAATTAATTCCTAGTGCGGGGATCAATAGAAATATATTTGTGTGTTAATTTGTAAAAATAATAAAGATTTTTGTATTATAAGGTTGGATTAGTGGATTCAAACCTTCGTTCAACTACACGGAATCAAATCGCACTACCAACTGCACCATCATCGCTTCAATGAATCTAAAATCGTCTCCATTTTGCTAAACGTACAATTGCAATCAATTAACATTAAAAACTCGTTAAATTCCAACAGCTTGCGCGTGAAATAAGCGACACGCAAATGCAGAGTCATTTTTGTTTTAGTTTTTTCAAAATAGGTACATAAATAGTCATAGAAATACGAAACAATTTTCAAAGTATTCATGATTCTTCACGGTTTTTTATTGGACGCCAATTAAAAAAACCTCCTCTTTCTTTTTCCCTACTTTTAATTAGGGTTTCGAGTAAAAAAATTAATACTCTTGAAAAAAAAAAAAAAATAATAAAATCCTATTCAATGCACATATTTATGGGCAAGTGCTTGAATTTATGAGAAATATTTTTACTATATCTTAGTACTATAAATAAAATTAGGGTTCCATATAAAAAAACACTAAAACGCAGTGAAGAATATATGAAACGCGGGCGCAGCCGCGGGGACATAGCTAGTAGTAAATATTATAATAAAATGAATTCAGTTTAATAAAAATTAAAGAAACTTTGTTCAATTATTATTGAAAAAGCAAACGTCAAAGGAACAAGAAATTCCACAGATAATTAATACAGTACTATATTAAGAAAAAGCTACACAGTGCTTGATTTTTAATATGAAACGATAATTGTTATTAATATAGTGTTAAGATACATGTTAAAATAGAAGTAATGTTTAATAATATGATAAGCAATAAACAAATATATTATTGTTATATCACGAGGCGAATCGGCTTAAAGCCTTTTTACTGTTATTCTCCACGTGTTTTACAAAGTGTCGTTCAATCGAATGTATTCGGTACAAATCAAAATAAGTGTTATTTTAAACATGGAGAATGTTTTGAATTAGCAATTGAAGTAAGAATTGATTATCTAAATAAATTACAGTTTAAAGATATCTTGTAAGTTATATAAACGGTTGTTATTTTTGTTGTTAAAATGTTGGTTTTAATGACTACATTTGAACACCGAATTGATAATTGTGTATTTCTTTTACATGAGACAATATTTTAATAGAAAGTAAAAAAGCTAATTTCGAACGTGGATATATAGTCGTTTTTAGTGTTTAAGACTAACAATTCAACGTTTTAACACTGATAAACAGTTCTATTTTGCAGCTGATCAATTCATGTAGTTATAATAAATGGAATAAAGAATTTACTTTTGCGCTGTTGGTGTTCTAAGTAAAATAAATCATAATATAATTCTGATTTATGGTTTTTAGAAGACAAATGGTTATTCTATTAGATAATTTATCTTGTATTAGCAGGTGGAGAATTTGTTTACAGAACGTGCTACACTAATCATGGGATAAAAGAATAGATCTCCGCCCTAAAAAGAGTAGAGAGTGATAGATTAACACAAACCTAAAGGAAGAGCCCATTGACTAAATCCCACGCGAAATTAATTCTTGTCGCTAGGGTCCGAATACGCTTTCGCATTTTTCCTAAAACCTGACTGGTTAGTTAGTGGTCTAGTTTTATTAGTCTTTTATTTAAACTAACGTTTACCTTTGATTTTTTTGTTTTTTGTATCCATTTTCATTGATCTGTTTTATAATATAAAATAACAATTTTTGACTAAAAATATATATGAATGTGTATATATGGTACCTACACTAAAAACTTTTTTTTTAATTTTCTCTTTCTATCTGTTTGTTTCGGGTAATGCCCGGAGCGGCTGGAGCGATTTTGACGGGACTTTTCTGGCATATAGTTGATGTTACTCCGCGTAACCTTTGACTAATATTATTTAACGGAGGGGAATTAGGGTTCCGTCTATAAAAAATTAAAACTTGTAAAATTTGCAACAAAATACGATTCAATGGACAGGACCATCGAAATATTATTTTCCAATGACTATTTTAAAACTATATAATATATGAAACGCGGGCAGAGCCGCGGGCACTCAGCTAGTGTACTAGGTTTTTCTTTAAATTATCGAGCACACGCATTTCTTTGACACACCAATCCATGCTGTACTACTGCATGTTCTCTGATGTCCAAAATGTATCAACTTATTAAAGAAATTATATAAAATACGAGTTTTTTTTCTTATTTCGTGCATACGATACGTACACTATTAATATATCGATTACCCATAAAAATGAGACAATGGGAAGACAATAGGAAAACAATGGAAAGCTGGCGTAAACGCCAGGTTAGTGCTCAGGGAGTTAATAATCACACTGCCCATAATCATAAGAGTGTTAAGCAGTTATGAGATCACTATTGACTGACAATATTTGTTCACTGTATGAATAATTTTCATAATGCTAATGTTTTAAGTTAATTGATTTCATTGGCCATGCCCGAAACAATATTTGCTCTTATCTGTCGAACGGCGCGGCGCCATGATGTTACTTTTTTAATTGACTCCTGATTGGCTACTTACCGTACAAAGCAACAGATTACATTTTTGTATAGTTTATCGCGGCCACAATATGCATTAATTTGAATATGTAATTAAATATGAACTATGGAATAAGGAGTGCACTAAAAATTCAATTTCTGTTTTCTCAATTTGTACTAATAAATTAAATTGAAGTATCTGTTTGTAATATACGATACTATCGAACTAGCATTTTTAATTTATTGTCTGTCTGTTTGTTTGGAGTAATCTCCTTAACGGCTGCACCGATTTTGACGCGACTTTTTTTGGTAGATTTAGTTGAAATTACTCCGCGTACCTTAACTGCGTACGATTCATTTTTGAAAATAGTTAGGGTTCTGTGTAAAAAAAACCCGATTCAATGCACAGTTTTACAGGCAAGTGTTTGAATTAATGAGAAATATTTTTACTTTATCTTAACTTACTGTAATTAGGGATCCGTATTTAAAAAAATGCAGTGACGAATATATAAAAACGCGGGAAAAAACATAAGAAGCACACAGCTAGTTAGAGAATAAAATTCTGAGATAAAAAGTATTTTAATGGACTTCTTTTCTAAATGAATATTTGTGAATAATGTTGTACAAAAAATTAAAATGCAAAATAAATCACGAATTTTGATTAAACTCTTCTTTATTTGATTTTTTTTTTTTTTCCTTCCTCTTGGTTATTTAAACTCCTGGTAACTCTTGGTAGTTTGAAATTTATCTCTGGTCCTGTCAGTGTCAAATTATCGAAATACGATTACCTATGAAGTATTGTTTATGGGATAAAATAAACCGGGCAATGCCGGGCAGGGTAGCTAGTTTACTATAAACATGATTTACCTAAACAAAAGCACTGTTTACAAAACACAATAATAACTATGATGCCGTTCGCCTTCGTGACGAACAATAACTATCAGCTTATGCAACTGGGGCAGTAACCTATTCCCTTAATTTAAAATTCAAACAACCACTGTGACATGCAAACATGATTCTCTCTGCAACCAAACGGTTCTCTGACTACGTTCACTTAGATAGAACAGACTTTTGTTTACGTTATTATTTCTTTGTAACTGTGAAATATTTGTCAGTAATTGTTAACGGTATTATAAATTGTGCTAGCACAATATTCGTTTATAATTTACATATTACTCTCTGTATGTATCTACAGAATTATTAAAAGTTTTATTTTAGTTTCGTTACAATTTACTATGATGAAAATATTTCACGATTTATTCGAAACAATCACATTTCAGTGGCTATGTGGTGGTCGGATACGGCGTTGATGGATGTTGGTTCAACCCCACCTATACTTTTCTATGATGAGAAAATAAAGAAAGAGAAGAAATTTGTTTGTTACACATACTTATAATAAAAAGCTAACGAGACCGAGCAAAAATACTATACGGGGATTCAGAAACGACTACAGAACACATTTCGATAGTTTTTTTTTTTAGATAGTAGTTTTGATAGTTAGAAAAAAAAATTTGTTTGTTTATTAATTTATTCGTCGATCACGCAAAAACTACTGAACCGAATTCGATGAAAGTCGGTAATGACATATATTGCATCCAGGGGGAGAACATAGGCAAATTGCAAATTGTCTGAACCAAAGTCTACCAAGCGGGTAAAATCCCGGACACAGCTGTAATATAAATAAGCGAATAAACCTCAAAAATAAGAAAAAGAAAATAAAACACGAATAAAATAAATGTGAGCGTGTGGTACAAAACAACGCATTAGGTTTTCGGTGAAGGAAAAATCGTAATGACAACAAAGCATGTTAATAGGGAATTTCCTCGGCAACTACCATCCTTAAGTTACTAAATCTGTCGCCAAGGTGTATTCAAGCGCCATCATTTGAGTAAGTTTCCCTACGTTTAGCGTTAGCACTAGTATTAGCGTGTTTACTACCATTTAATCTATACTAACAAATAAAATTGAAGTGTCTGTTTGTAATGTTTTGTAATTTTTTTATACGATACAGGCTCAGTGCTTTGGTCACAATCTCAACTGATGTTAAGTGATGGTGTGGTCCAGGATGGTAAACGCACTAAGGCTAGATACTGGTTCTCAAACGACACTGGTTCTGCTGAACTTTTCAAACTTGAGGGTGGTAGCTACCCAGGCGAGCATTGTTAGAAAATGTCCTACCAACATGCTATGGGTTTCCTCACGATGTTTTTCTTCACCGAAAGCTCAGGCTGATTTTAAAGTTGGATAGGCAGGATTGAACCCGCGTCCATTGATGCGGAAACCGGCCGCACTATACACTACGCCATCATCGCTTCAAATAGATTTTGACAAAATGTCAAAATACATTTTTTTTACTAAGCATATATGAATGTATATACGGTACCTATATTAAAAAACAATTTTGAAAATTGTTGTCTGTCTATATGTTTGTTCCGGGTAATCCCTGGATCGGCTGGACCGATTTTGACAGGACTTTTTTGGGAGATAACTGAAGTTACTCCGCGTAACTTAGGCTACTTTTATTTTTAAAAATAGTTAGGGTTCCACGTAAAAAATTAAATCTCATGAAATTGTAAATAAAATCTGATTATATGCACAGTTTTACTGGCAGGTATTTGAAATCGTGGTAAATAAATATATTTGCTTTCTCTGGGTACACCAAAAGGTTAGAAAAATAATTAGGGTTCCATGTAAAATAATTAACAACTATATGAAACGGCTTAGGCGCGAGCGCACATCTAGTACAAGATAATATTAATAAA
Source organism: Samia ricini (assembly GCA_014132275.2). NCBI lineage: Eukaryota > Metazoa > Arthropoda > Insecta > Lepidoptera > Saturniidae > Samia > Samia ricini. The sequence continues at coordinate 3,957,905 of AP028170.1, forward strand.
TAAGATTGTGGTCAAAGCATAACAAAAAATCTGTAACTATAAAGAATAAAATAACTGGTTTTTGCCTAGTGGTTGAAATTTCGTCGTAATCATTGTTGAAAATTTTAAAGAAAAGTCTTCTACCATTTTTTACTGATAACATTAAAGCTAGTAAATAGTTACTTATTAATAAAAAAAAAGAAATCGGTAGACAAATAGAGGAGAAAAGAGTACCTAGTTAATGAACTGTCTTATATACAGATAAACTTTATAATTTTTAAAGAAATTTCGATATACTATTAACTTTCAAAAGAACTCAAAGAGTTTTTATTAAAAAAACAACAATGCAACATTTAATCAGGTTTTATGAACTGATTAATTGTAGTCGTCGTAAGTAGTCAGCCCCTGCATTCTAATAACATAATATCTGATGCAACTTTTCAAATAATTACGAATATTATGTAAATATTTGCAAGTTTTAATTTTAATTTGAATCGATAATGAAATCATAATAACGTTGCAAAGAAATGTTGCTTCAGATAAAATGATTCGTTTATTGCCTATGATTTCTTATGGGGCTATGGGTAATACATCTAAGCTCATAAACAAATATTTTTTTACAGGATTGTTTATTATATGTTATGTAATTCTGATTGCTATTGTTTGCATAGAATTGATATTAATATACAATACAAAGTTACATTTTCTACGAAGAGATTATGACGTAGTTGGTAGTGCGGTAGGATTCCGAGTTCGACGAGAGTTCGATCGAATTCTAAAAGCAGACTGAGCTTGAAAAGTTTGTATCTTAAGTGTAATCTTAATTTATATTTTATTATGTAAGTTAGGGGTGGAGGTTAACCCTTTTTATGTTGTTGCTGTCTAATTTCTTCTTCTCAATATGAAAGAAGTTTTACAAATTCAAGGTATAAAAAAAAATTTTTTTTTTTCATAGTCCCAAGTATCCTCTGTGAAATTAACCGTGTTTCATTTTTGTATCTATAATAATTTTTGAGATATTTTCTTTTCCTTCGCAGAACTTCGTTAAAAGAAAACTTCTGAACAAAATTTGTCCAAATCGAAAAGGGTCGATTCCAACTATTGGTCGATTCGAGGTGGAATGAGATGGAACCCATGTAAATGACCTGATTATAATATCAATCTGAAATCAACTCAAAATTTTTAAAGTGACTCAGTGAATAACAGATATTAATTTAGAATAATACAATCATAAGATAATATTTGACATTGATCGTCTGATGGTACAAAACTGTTTAAATAATACCTACAATCATAAAACTGCGTGATATCTTCAAGGCTTTCATTTTGATTATGCGTCTGTGGTTTACCTACTCGCTCTGTGAAAACAAAATCGTAATTATATTCTGTGTTATTTTATTTAGTATATTTGACATAATTATATGGACTTATAGTTACTTTAACTATCATGTTTCAGCTTTGGATCTCTCGATATTTTGTAAAGTTGCACAAGAAATTTCTTTATTGAATAAGCTTCTCCATTTTGTTCTATATTTTATACGATTAGATGTAAGATTTTTACATAGGCTGTGCCATTTATTTATTAAAGAGTCCTTTTAGTTTGATCCTTTGATACAATCTTATATATTTCTTCAACGTGCATACGTTTAATAAGTGCTAATTTTAATACTATATAATCTATCTATATATAAAGGGAAAGTGGGGGGTCCTTTGACGCACCATCACCTCAAAACTACTAATCATATTGGGATGGGACTACTACCATTCGACGTGGAATTTTCCGTAGATGGTTAAAGGCTTTTTCGATTCCATCGATCCTTTTATTTATTATTTTTCGGTTTACTCTTATGTATTATAAATTTTTCCGTAATGAAAATAAATACTCTCATCTTTTAAGTATTATCTATTTATTTAAGTAGGTGGTGTTGTTTAAATGGAATGAAACTAAATTCTCATAAATGTCAAGTAATCCGCTTCGAAGGAAAGAGCATACCCTATATAGGACTTATAACATTGATTCGGAACCACTGGCAGAAGATGAACACATTCGCGACCTAGGAATCATACTTGACAATAGACTGCGCTTTTATTTACACATTGATAACATCGTTAAGAAAAGCTTTAGAACTTTGGGATTCGTGCTACACAACTGTAAAACTTTTAAAGAACCTAGTACAAAGATCGCAATTTACAATGCCCTTGTACGCAGCACCCCTGAACATTGTATGGAACCCTCACTACGAAATTTATATCAAACGCCTAGAGAGTGTCCAGAAACGTTTCCTGTGGTACTTTGTGCCTACGCTATTTTCAGCTATCATCTCTCCATCATCGTAGAAAATTACTAGACGGTATGTTTTTGTTCAAATTAATTAACAACCTATCGGACACTCCCTATCTTTTAACTAAATTAAACTTTCGAATACCTATTAGGTGCCCGAGACAATGTAAAAAACTCACTACGTTTGTAAGGATCGATGCCCGAACGAATCTGGGATTGTACTCGCCAATTAATAGGATGACAAATAATTACAATGCATTTAGTGACAATGAGTTTAACCGAGAAGAGAGAAACGGTTCTGATGGACATCATAAATTACATCATTTGGACATATTTTCAAATAGTCTTCATAATATTAAGTTAAATCTTAAATTGAAAATAGCAGCTATGACATAATCGCTCCTTACTGTTAATTACTATATATTTTTACTGTTTTACTCTCGATGTTGTATTTGTTATACCTACTATAATTTTTTTTTGTTATGTAATTTCTCTTTTTTTATCATATTATTTTATATAATCAATTGTTTACATGAGCTGATGTTTTGAGCTTGTGATTTGTGCCTATAATTGAGGTGGCATCTAGCGCGCCTGTAATGCCAATGTAACTTATAAATTATATTGATGTTCACTTTGTCGGTTGGTAAGTAATAAATAAATAAATAATCTTTCTTCAATCATTTGTTTTTAGATTAGGTATAAATGAAATGTTATATGCACAGAATATATGAAACTTGGGCGGATCTGCGGGCACCAGCTAGTGTTTCTATATATTTATTTTAAATAACCTTCGCTTAAGTCTTAAGTTAACGTTATCATCGGTACATTTTAAATTAGTACAAGTGAATTTAATTTACAATACTCTTCACAAATCGATTGTCCGTTCGGCATTGACCCACTCTTTGTCAATTTTTATTATTGTTTGGCTTATCTGCAAACTTGTATGGATGTATGTGACGTAAATTGTTTTCTTTCATATAGATGGACTTAGTGGGACTTTTATCTATACTAATAACTAAAATTGAAGTGTCTGTTTGTAATATAAAAATAGTTTTTTTTAACTAAATACACATGAATGTATATACGATACCTATACCAAAAATACAATTTTTAATTTTCTTTTAAGACTTTTAATTTTCGATAAAAAATAGGGTTCCGCGTAACAGAATTAAAATTCATAGAAAATTAATAAAATCCAATGCAATGCACAGTTTTACGGGCAAGTGCTTGAATTTATGAGAAATATTTTTACTTTATCTTAAAAAAATCCGTATCAAAAATAAAGTGAAGTGAAGAAAGAATATATGAAACGCGGGCGCTGCCGCAGGCTGACAGTTAGTAGTTAATAAATTTGTTCACGTCTCGTTGAATTATTTATTCGTTTTTATTTTGATAAAACATGAAAATTAAATCTCACATTTATTTAAGTTTTTGAGTAAACTCTTGATTTGTTATTATTGAGAGTTCTTATAAGATTTTTTCACAATGTATTTCCTTGTATAGTGATAGATGTGCATTTTATAATGGCCGTCTAGTATTTAAAACTTTTAAACTGATATTGACATATGTTTCGATACTTATGCTTGACTATGAATTCTCGGTTCAGTCTATCGAATGTCAATACAGACAAAATTCGTTCCCCAACTGGGGAGGTTCTTGACGCCGCTACCAGCGCGATACAAAGACACCGAACACGCATTAAGCATTACACACACAACACTGCACACACACTCCTGCACATAACGCGAAGGTAAATAGGAGATGTAAGGAGCCTTTTTTTTTTAATTATTATTAAATAAAAAATGTAGGGCTTAGCTATAACCCTTGTGCTAGTTACCTTTTTGTGGCTGAGTGCCTTGAGCACTCGCCCCCGAAGTCACTGTATAGGCCCTACCGGTCAACAACGTTAGCTAATTAGAAAATAAAAATACAAAAAAAAGAATGAGTAATGAAAACTAATTTGCTAAATTCTATATTATTTTGAAGTATTATTAATAATAGTCCCTATTTTAACTTGTAATATCTTTTTGTGGTATTTGGAATAATAAAATGTTATTTGGTTTCTACAATTATATTTTTTTTTTTTGTATATAAATGATAAATTTTACTAAGTATTGATTAAGTTTCCAATTTTTTTTACATGTTATAGGTTCAGTGCTTTGATCACAATCTCACCTGATGTTATGTGACTATGTGGACCAGGATGGTAAACTCTAAACAGTAGAGGTACTTGTTCTCAAGTGACGGCTGCGGGAACACACCTATTGGTATTTGGCGACAGGTTTTTCAAACTTGAGGGTTATCCAGGCGGGCATCATTAAAAAATGCCCTACCAATATGCTATGGTTTCCTCACGATGTTTTTCTTCACCGAAAGATCAGGCCGATTTCAGAGTCAGATAGGTGGGGATCGAACCCGCGTCGATTGACGCGGAATCCGGCCGCATTACCGCTTGGCCATCATCGCTTCAAATTCCGATTGTGGAAGAAATAAAGTTTGAATATTATTAATACATATCTTATTTTGCGGTATACATAAAACTCCAGTAGAAGAAAATTGGCGATAATTGGAATTGTCATAAAATGTTTATATCATTTAGGGAAGGGAAGAAAAGTTTCTAGAGTCGTACAATTTTCAAAGTTGTACGTAATAGAATTACTGTAATTTTAAATGTTTATATTATTTGCAACATAAGTATTTGTTATACAATGCATTAATTTACAATTTATACAATAATTTAGTTAATTATTACAATTGGAATAATAATTATTTTAAGTTGTAACACACATTCTGACGTAACCCCGAATGGCGCACCAAGCTCGGAATAAGTCTACTGTTTCTTTTTAGAAAATATTATCTAATATTAACCTGATCATCTGATGTTAAGTGACGATATGGTCCAGGATGGTAAACACACTGACTAGCCTAGAGGTACTGGTTCTCAAGTGATGCTGCCGGAACAGACCTATTGGTATTTGACGCCAGGTTTTTAAACTTGAGACTGGTTTTATTAGAAAACAAACACATTTTAGATTTGGATAGCTGGACTTAAACCTGCATCCATTGATGCATAATCCGATTGCGCTACCAACTACGCTATCATCATTCTAAATTGAATATACGATTCGTAAACCTATGTAAAACGTATGTAAACAGTTATCGTATGTAGCTAAGTTAAACGACCATAATTATTGAAATGCAAAGGGCAATACACTCGTTTTCCTTATATTAAAAAAAAATCTTGCTACTTTACATTTCATCCCATAAGTTACATACATTTTTTATTAGATTCCTTGAATTATTCTAATAAGGGTCATTTTGTTTTCGTAATGCACTCTGCGTGTGCATCTTTTAAAGTTTCGTTGACATTTTGACCCGGCCCTGAAGGTTAATCAACCTTACGATATACCGTATTCTTCTCACTGATGTATCGAAACGTTAGGTCATGGTACGAATGTTCGAGAAAATTCTATAAATTATGTTCGTTACATTGTTCGTTTCATCTCAATTTTTTTAAAGGCTGAATTCTACTTCTTTTATTTATTTATTTTTAATTTACGATCGGATATTAAATCGATAAATATGCACCGTATCGGAGGATTCGTTTTTTGTAACGAAGGTTATATTATGGTCACTGAACAGTACCGTTTGAGTTTTATGAAACATAATAAATCCCAGGTGGTGCTAATAGGTAAATTGTCGTAGATTTAGACCTTAGTTTTTCTTTTAGTATAATAAGAGTTGCTAAATAATAATGCATCTTGATATAATTGACCTTGTAATTTCGTTTTATCAAACAATATTCGCCGATAAATTTAATGCAATAAATCTAAATGGCGAACCTAATACACCTGATGGTCCTGGTAAACCTGGTGATAACGTTGTTTAAAGTGCTAAACACGTTAAATTTGTTACTAGCACTCAAGTGATGTTTTTGGAACAAATTGTGGGACATATTTTTGAAACTAGATCATAACGAACCACCAGCCGGGTATTACCACCAAGCTATGGTTACCTTACGAAGTTTTTTTTTTCCTTCAACGATTGCTCAGGCCATAATGGAATAGGTCCGTTAATACGATATTCGATCATGCAGATATTTATAAAGGTGCAAAAAAAAATGACAGCCACGGACAAATTAAAACACATAGTACGTCGTCAAATGGGCTCATAATTTATTCCAAAAAAGCCTCTATGTGGAGAAGAAACAGAACGATTCTCTATTTGAATGCCCACAACGTTACTACAATGAGCTTTTCAATGTTCAATGAAATAATCGATCCCAGTAGTGCTAAGCCCTATCACATCTTAACTTGGAAAACTTCACTTTATGGAACTATTTATGTGTTAAAACTATTTATGGTTTATTTTCGGTGTGTATGATGCATTTTAAATATAAAACGAGTTCATTTATTCTAAATATACTAGGATCCTTGACCTAAAACTCTTGTGACGTCTTGCCGTGTGTGTTATATTTTACGTCTAATGACTGTAGCTATTGGCAATTGCATATTCTGTAAATTCCCGTTGATCCAAATAAAATAATACGTATTTGCATCCTTTTCTTTATGGACTCAAAAATTTTATGACATTCATTTAATGTTCTCTTTAATCATTTTTAACATTCGGAGACAAAAGGGCATATTGCATATTAGGAAGTTTCTCGAACCTCTAATACTCTATTCAGCTTTTATGGTTGGGCGAAGAATTCGTTCATGCAGCTGCTAAGCTTAAATTAGAGGATATTGAGTCGGCTTATATAATGATAATATAATAGTTCATTAAAACTATTTGACAAAGCATGGTCATGGATATTTTTAATTTATAAGGTAAACTAAAGTTGGTAAATCAACGAACGTACTGATTGTAATTTTTGTTGATATAATCTGCTATTTTCTATCTCTAATTTCTCATACTGCATAACGTTTCACAATAAATATTTAAACATAGTCATCTTGTGTTTAAAAAAATAATTTATTTTTACTTTAATGGTTCTCGAATTAAAATGAACTCAGAGATTGTGGTACACAGAGAGATGCGTTGCTTTTTTGAACTACTACAATCAGCTGAAAAAAAAAACAGGATGCTTAGAACCATATATTGTTTCAGACATGTTTTCGTCGATCCCTTTTCAGCCCTATGAATATAAAAGCTATTTTAGGATAATTTATTTATTATGTTTTATGTTAAATTCAACATAGTCGGATTTTAAAATGTATATTTCTCTGTTTAATTTTTTTTATAATGACTCATAAAATATTCTACTGCATTCAGTTTATTATTTTCGGTATTTATGCCACATTAACATATGAACATGTGTCGTGGAAAATTTAAATACTGAAGTATTTTGTTTGCCGTAGCATTGGCCTTCGAATTGTACCTATTAACGTCTTTGGTTATATTTTAAATACCTAAGTATTTCTGAAATTCTATCCATTGTTTTTAATTAATCAATTTCTGCTCCGTATAATATATGCCTAATTTTAATGCTTGATTTTACTTTTAAAAAAATCCTTTAAATGCAAACAGCAACGTCTATTTGTCTGTCGGTTAGTAAGGTTATAGCTCGAGAATTATCATCTGTCTATATTATCTAAAAATAATGAAAAAATTCTAATAATTATATTATTCTAACGATAAATAAATATTTTAATAAACAGTAAATACACACAAAGACGAATAGGACGTTATTAAAGAAATCTTGTAAGCAAATCTGTGCGATTAGATAAACAAGTTCCACGGTAAAAAATAGTACGGCAAAGTCGCTCAGTTGGAAACGACGAACCACTTAATCAAAACGACTGCGATGAATGCTGTTTCCTGCGGCTGTTGTTCTGGCTGCGATTAATTTATTATAAAGCTTGTTAGATAACATAATCAAATGATTATCTATACTAATAAATAAAATAAAGTCAGGAATAGTATGACAAGGGAACGCTGTGGTGTGGTAGAGGATGTGGTGACGAAAATAGAGAAAGGTATGCTTAGTTGGTTTGGGCGTGTAGAGAGGATGGATGAGAGAAGATTAACGAAATTAATTTATAAGGCGAGGGTGAATGGGCAAGTCGGTAAGGGTCGACCTAGGCGAACGTATATAGACCAAATCAATCATGTGTTAAATAAAGGCCAAGTAAAAAGTACTCATAACCGACGAGCATGTATGAAAGCGTTCATGAAAGTAGAGGAAGCGAAAGAGGTGTGTCAAGATCGTAGCAAGTGGAAGGACGTAATCTCTGCCTACCCCCACGGGAGAAAGGCGTGATGATATGTATGTATGTATAAATAAAATTGAAGTATACTGTTTGTAATATCAAATTAACAACTTTTACTAAAATATACATGCCAATGTATATACGATTAACTGTACCTATACCAGAACCACACTTTTAAAATTTTTGTCTGTCTGTGTGTGTGTGTGTATGTTTTGCGGATAATCTCTCCAATGGCTGTACCGATGTTGATGGGAATTTTTCTGGCAGATAGATGAAGTTACTCAATGTAACTTAGGTTTTACTTTTTGAAAATGATTACGTATGAATTAACCAAAACTCATCACATTGTGAACAAAATACGATCCAATAGAGAGCACCAACAAAATATTTTGATGAACAAAAGTGAAGAATCGCGGCGCACATCTAGTCTATACGAATTATAAAACCGTAACTGTTTTTTGTACTATAATACTGCGAAGAACAAGTGGCATTAGATATTTTTTAGATAAAAAAATAAGTAGATATAACTAATATACGTAGGTCGCATAGCGGTTTACAGTGAGGATAATTTTTTCAATTTTTTTGCATTAATATAATCAGGGCAACGTCGCGCTCCCGTGTTGCTCCAATAAGATCGTGGGAGGTACCGGGGGGCTTAGTGGGTAGTGGTCAACGGTGCTTCTCGCCGCGAGTCCCACACTAATCCTGTGTGACAGCCCCTTGCACTTGCGTGCGAGAGACTGTCACACATCTTCAGACGCGTTTCAGCCAGTCCTGGAAGGGTACGTCCCTATCAGGTCTGGCTGGAGAGCAAGTGCGTAAATGCATTCCCCTCGAAAAAAAAGAAAAAAAAAGAAAGGGCAACGTCGCGTGGTCCAACTAGTTCCCTCTAATTTCCTAACATTACGGATAAATTTAGATAAGATTTCGGATAAGATATAAACTACTTCTTTCATACGAGATACGCAAACGCATAATATTAAACGCATATATTGCGTATAGATATATAGGTTAATTTTAAACAATGAACCTACATATACGTATCTATTTCTAAGAATTATTATTTTTATTATTTATCGTAACACCTGATGACAGTATCTGTAACGTAATCGTTATCAGTCTTAATGTGATGCAAAGACATTGAAAATTGTGATATCAATAGAAAACATTTTTGATACTTGAATTAGCAAACGGCCCATAAATGTTAAAATCAAAAGTTACGTACTCAGCTATTTGTTTCCATTGTATGTAATTTAATTTACACCGGGGCTTCATCAAATCTTAACGGACATCATAAATTATTGTTAGCTGTTATCATTTCATAGGTATTATTCATTAAAAAGTTCCAAATCCGACAATGTTGCCTTTATAGAAAGAATCTCCTAAATTTGGAAGAGTACTGCTATGTCTATTGTAATAGATTCGATCCATTCGATGGAACTATGTCCGTAAATTTGAAAGACATGACGGAAACCTTCACATATAGCACATCTAGGAATCTGGTAACATTTTTCCCCTTCTTAGTCCATACAAGTTTTTTATATCGTGGACCCATTTTTGAAACCACTTAACCAATTCTATATTGGGCCTGAGGTTTCGGTGGAGGCAAACATCGTGAAGAAACCGTGGCATTGTTGGAGGTAGGACATTTTCTAATAATACTCGCTTGGGTAGCACCTCCAAGTTTGAAAACATGTCGCCAAACATTTCTAGGCTTAGTACGTTTACCGTTATTAAGTCAGGTGAAATTGTGGTCAGGTGATATATGTGAGTACAGTATAAAATAATATCCATTCGGTGTAACTCATACTAATTGCGATGAGACGTGAATTTTGTGGAAACAGAATGGTTATAAATTCAATAAGGAATTATAAGCTATCAGTAACATTAATTTTCGAGTTGTTCAGTCTTGTTCTTAATTGAACAGAATACCAATAACCAATTGTTAAATGACTCCAGTAAATCGGGCTTCAGAATAAATATAGCATACCTATTTTATTCTTATAACCATCCAACTAGCTGATACCCGCGACTTAATCTCTATTATTTATAATCTTACAGATATATTATATACAAGCCGTGTGCCCGCGGCTTTGTCCGCGTTTCATATATTCTTCACTGCGTTTTAATTTTTTTTATACTGAACCCTAATTTTGTTTAGTATTAAGATAAAGTAAAACTATTTCTCATAAATTATAGCCCGTAAAACTGTGGATTGAATCGGATTTTATTCTAACTTTTTTGAGTATTATTATTTTCCTTAGCGGATCCCTAATTATTTTCCAAAATTAAAAGTACCTTATGTTACCCGAAGTAATTTCAGCAATCTACCGAAAAAAGTCCCGTCAAAATCAGTCCAGCCGTTCCGGAGATTCCCCATTGCAAACAGACAGACAGACAGACACAAAAATATAAAAACTTGTACTTTTGGTATAGGTATCGTATATACATTTATATCTATTTAGTAAAAAAAGTATTCTGACATGACAAACAGTCATTCTATTTGTTAGTATAAATGAAGATATTGTAGTTTTTTTTTTATATAAAGGCAAGTGTTTAAGACGTAAAACTGATTAAAATTGATCGAAATCTATACAAGAATCCTTGAAGACGTATGAATACGTATTAGTGGTTATAAGAATCGATTTTTCTAAGAACTTTAATAATTCTGTATTAAATTTTTTTACACTGTATATGGTCAGTGCTTTGACCACAATTTCACCTGATGTTAAGTGGCGATGTGTTCCAGGATGGTAAACACACTACAGCCTAGAGATGCTGGTTCTCAATTGATGTTGCAGGAACACCCTTATTAGTAGGCGGTTATTGTTAGAAATTGTTTGTTTACGGTAAGCTTAGGCTGATTATAGAGTTGGATAGATGGACTCGAAGCCGCGTCCATCGACACAGAAGCCGACCTCACTACCAACGGCGCCATCATCGCTGTTGTGGATAAGGAACGAGTGTCAACAAAAAGTAAAAGTAAATGTAATGATTGACATCTATCCAATATTTTGAGCGTGATGCGCGCGCGACTACAGAACTATTTATTTAAATAGAGAAAAGTAAAAATATGAAGATTTAAACAGATGCTCTTAAAATTATAAAGCGCATAAGAATGTCATCCAGTATTGTGTAAGTAGATGTTATTCCTATTACTTCACATTATTATAGGCACATTTGTCGTCCGAAGAGGTTTAAGGTTGAATCAGTATTATAAATTGTGGAATCTGTTGTACGTTGTTTAAAAACGGGAAACGTTGAGTTTATTTTTATTTTAACTTATAATGTACTCAGTATTCTTTATCAATTTTAATGGAGATTTCGTTTTAAGGAACAAGATTCAATTTATCATTAAACTTCTTGGCGTTATATGAAGAATGTTCTGCCGAAATGCTGTGACATATTCCAAAATTTCATTATTACCAATTGACTCTTTATTAGGACGGATTCAATGACGGATAATTTGAACTTAATTAATCTTAACCGTGAATTTAATTATACTAAAAAACGTAATTTTACATAGTTAATGTAAAAATAAAATACCTAAATATTCAGCAATCCCATTAATAATGACAATTAATATTGTTAAAATTAGAATTTAATAAAATACGATATTTACGAACTTTTGGTTCGGATTCATAGAAACATTTTTTTATTATAAAAGTAAAATTACTTTTGTATTTTTAATGCTATATTAAAGATTTTTTTAAAATTTTTATATTTATTCTCACTTCATTTTTCTTTTGATTCTTCATTATTATAATTTAGTTTAATTGTTGTATTTATACTGGCATCAAATGTTAATTAGCATATCAGGAAAAGAAAGAAACGAGGAAGGTTCGAACACTGTTATAAATACATTAAACGAGTACGTGTGTAAAAAATCTTTTATTATTAATTACACAATAATATGAGAAATAAATTTCCTATAATACAAGGTTATAAGGAAATGTTTTAATCATCTTCTTATAAAGGAAGTAGACAAGTTAATTATCAAAGCATTTGACAACATATAGGTAAATTACCTCTATATAAAGTGTATGCCTCGGTAGCGCAGTTGTATTACATACGACTGCCGTTCTGAGGTCTCGGGTTCGATCCCCGGGTCGGGTCAAGTGATATTGGGTTTTTTCTACTCAGTATCATCCCGGAGTTTGGAATTTGTGCCCGATAGGCGACAGGCCGCCCCCTGTCATATCTGGGACGGAACTAAGCTCGGCGAAATGTGGGTGGTTGTAGTTCGCTACTTCACCTCTGCCTAACCCTTCGGGGATACAGGCGTGAGCATATGTATGTATGTATAAAGTGTATGTCGTTTTTAATAGATAATTTTATTTACTATTTTTTTTTAATTTATATACTGTTTATGATTTAGGTGGTTCGTATAAAAATATATCGTGTAAGACTAGTGTTATTTATAAATAAATTATATAACAATATTTTTGAAATGCTTTCATATTAATAACATTTTATAAAACGGGAAATAAAATAACGTATTTTTTTATCTCGAATTTCTTTATGTAATTGGGTTTTATATTTTCCGTGTAGTAAATTTAAGTCTCGAGGATATATGAGGAAATAATTTTTAGTACATAACAATTTCGCTACACGGAAATCTGTTTCTTTTTTTACATTTAATTTTTACATGAAAATAAGGTTTTACACGCTGAGACATGACAAAACAAATTGGTCGCTGTCATGAGATTCATCATGAAATATCTAGGCAATAAAAGATGTCGAGTTTTTAGCAAGTATTTTATATCATTCATAATTTTTTTATGTTTAGTTCCGTATATTATTTAACGTAACAAAATAAACCTGGTCAGAGAGTACGTCTATGATTTTAAGAAAAGAATCACGTAAATCGGTTTAGTAGTTATCGAGTTACAAGTCAACTAACGCAGAGAGAGAGGGGCGAAGGAAGTAAAAATCTGTACAAATAAATAAAATACAAGTGTTTGTTTGTAATATCAAATTAACAAATTTTTACGAAATAGATATGAATTTGTATACAATACATAGGCATTGACCAAAAACACAATTTTTAATATTTTTGTTTTTTTGTCTGTCTGCCTGTTTGTACCGGCTAATCTTCGGAACAGCGGGACTGATTATGGCGGGACTTTTCTGGCACATAGCTGAAGTAAAGTAAGTTGGTGTTATTTTTCGAAAATAATGAGGGTTCCGCGTAAAATTTTTAAAACTCATGAAATTTTGAACAAAATACGATTTAGTGGTCACGCAGACGGAGCCGCGGGCACGCAACTAGTAATAAATAAGGCGATAATCTATTACGTATTCTTAGGGTTACTATCCGTCCAGGTTTCTCCGGATTTGTCCTAGTTTAGAGGGCATCCGGGGAGCGTCCGGTGGGACTTCATTGTAGTCCGGATTTACAAAATGTAAAGCCTTGAACCGCCCGCGACACACGCAATGCGCACGCATTGTTTTCTTATTACACTGACTATGTTTAAAAAAAAACCTGTTAACATATCCGAGTTCTGAGCTCTAAAGTCCGGGGTTTTCACGCGTCTTGTCCTGGTTGGCAAATTTTAGAGATGGCAACCCTACGTATACTACTTGTATATGTTATTATGTAAGTATATTATAATATTATGAAAACTAGGTTAGAGTTCCTTTTATGCTATTAAAAGGAAAGTTCAACATTATTATCAAGGTCTTTTCGGAATGTTGCGGTCAACAACAATGGCCGACCCATTGAGCGTCTGTGGTCTGTGCTGTCGTGACGCGTCATGTTCCGGCGCGTGTCTCGTTCTCAACAATTTACTAAACTGATATACCACTTTAAAAACGATATTCTTAACTTATGACATCCTTGTATTTTGGACGACGCGTCGTGTCCAGTGCTTATTAACGTGTCAAGAAAAAGTGTTACCAGGTTAATAACAAAAAAAGGATGCATTCCAAATCTGAATTTTAAAATGGTGTTGCCATATTTAATTGAAACGTGTAAATGCTTTAATGTCCCACATATGAAGACAATTATTAATAAATAAGTTGTCATAGAAATGTGTTTTATTTTAGTCTAGATGTCGCGGTGGCTGCGCTCACATTTCTTACCTTTTTCTTTTTATATCTTTGTTCAGGGCATTATAACACTAAAATAACTGATAATTAAGTTAAAGCATTATTAAGCAATAAACACGATCGTGGTCACTTAGGGACATAGTTTTTATATGTCAAAGAATACGCCTATAATTAAAAAAGTCTCTTATAAGTTTGCTTCATGGTTCGGGAATTTTAACCCAACAAACCGACATAGTAACGTTATAATATGTAAAGAGATGTTAATAGGAAGCACAAATCTGTTAATAGATATTTTAAATTAGGAAGTAAACAACAAATCTATACATAAATAGACAAAGATAAACCAGAGAACATTTTAATTCTCGGTTTATCTTCAAATTTCCTTTTTTATTTTATAATAATTGATGAAATTTATCAATAAAGCATTGAATATTAATGAAATAAGAACACAGTCACTTTGTAAAATTTTAAAATAGTACACGTAAAATTTGAACGTTGCGTGAACCGGGTTAATGGATCACTGTAGAATTATAACATCCTAAAAAACAAGGAACGTCTGGCAACACTTGCCAGTAACGCACGCTCTTTATTTGAAAACGCCTCGTCTTTTCAATTGGCTGTTCTTACCGGTTGTTTAAAAGTTCAATATAGAAAGTTATGACAACAAATATGTTATACACGAAACTTGCTCGACTCGATCGAATAACATCGCTTCTACTGATTTGTTGGAATTAATAATGATTTCAGTCATAATTAATAGAGTATTTTGTCGAGCTATCCTAAGCAAATGTAGAAAGAATCTGTAGTTTACAAAATGAAATCAAAGTAATAAAATTTATATGATATTGCACAATTTAGATGAACACTCTGCTTCACTCGCGTCATAAATACTTTTATTTTTTCTGTATCATTGTGTCTTACAACTTACTAATCATTTCGTAAATGTCCTCATCTCTCTGACAGGTTTAGTGTGTTTTAATTCATAATTTTTAATACAATCATTAATATAGAATTTTTCTAAAAAATAATCTAATAAAATCTAACGAGGTAATCTCTTCAGGGTTGTTTACTCCTTCTGCCAGCGGCTTCTCCTTTAACGTGAAACCTTTATTCTGAGATATCAAAAAACTCCACGAAAAGTTCTAGCAAGATGGTCGCCATTTAGCTAGCGTTAAAGCACTAAAAAGTAATACAAGATACACAAAAATATGATAAAAATATGACATTGGCAAAATTGTGAATTTAAATGATAGATTTCTATTAGGTAACACCACTCAGAATCCCCCCTAATCTGCGTCATCCTAAATCCGTCATCAAAAATAAACAAAACACAGACCTTTGATGTAGTAATACTTGCACGTTGGATAGCCAACATTATCGAATACATCGTAGAAAGTTTACGAATATTTATTTATAAAATGCTTTTCAGCTCGTTTATATGCCTCAATGCGTCACGCGGAAGGGGAATGGACATTATAAATATTTTTCGAGTAATGTCGAGACTCTGCCTTTTTAAAATTTATACGACATTCGTGCCGGGAATAACAAGTCAGCCATGCTTTCTCGATGAATTTAATAATATTATTATGCGGAAGATAGACATACAGACGAGGACATCGTGGCCGTTGTGATATACAGTTTTAATAGGAATTCCATGATGATTACGTTTAACATTTATACTCATATAATTGAGAAATTCGTTACCTTTATGCGCATTAAACTTTCGACATAAAATATAGTTATCATCATAACTTAAAATAATATTTTAGTATCAAATACAGGCAAATATTAAAACCCTAAACTGATAATATACGTAGTAATAAATAATGGTTATAGCAAATAATGTATTTCGCTGATTATTTAAAAAAATAAAAAAGCAATAGGAATATCATAATCCCGTTTGGTAGTGGTAGAAATAAGCAAGATTCGTAAGCGGAAGCATATTGTCACTCGGGGAATAAATGATCGTCACTGCTGTGAAGGTACTTTAAATAGTCTACTGTAAGATTCGTTATTGTAAAATAGAATCTTATTCAAGTGAAACTTCTTATGGGAAGGCATTGAAATTCTGATCTACAACCTTTTTGTGTGGCGAAAAGTGGTGGTAGGGGTAAACGGTTAGAGTGGGAGCAGTGACCCACTTGCCATCGGGTATCAGAGAAGAGGCATACACTCGTATTAAGTTTCATAGAATTCACACATACACACTTTTTTCAACTTAAATCATTTTTCTGTTCAGATATAGATCTAAAAGATTACTTGCTAATTTTTTTTATTTAAATTTATTTTCCAAACTACAGTGCTGTTATATTTTGCCTTGTTTAAAAATAATAATTGTTTACTTCTAGTGTGTAGCGAGCAGATGCATCTCCAGAGACCTAATGTGTTGTGTAGATTGTTCGCATTTTTGACACAGTAAACAGAATGTCGACCTAGTTTCGAGCATTGTTTAGAGCGCGGCGCACAACGCCGAACCGAGGCGCCTGGCCAAAATCTATTTTGATTTTTATCTACGCGGTCGTGCGCGCACGCAGTCTCTACTAATTTTCGATTTTTTTTTTTGCAATGTTTACATATTATTTCGCCATGCGGTCCGCATAGACTGGCGCCACGCCGCGCCGTCCCAACAAACGTGCGTAGAAACAATTAATGTATTCTTAAAAATGTAGTTGTATAAACAACTTTAATATTCTATTAACGTGTTGGATATCCTTATCTACCAAGTGCGCAATTTAGTAGGTACTAAGTAATAACAAAATACATTACGTATTCAAAACAATTATAAATCGCTAATCCTGAAAATCCTAGTAAGGATAACGGGACTGACTGGTCAAAATATTGAACTGTCATCGGCCCTGACAAGTATGCCAAATATCGAGTCAATCCGACGTTTTGAAAGTGGTTAAAATTATGTTCAAAGTTTCCGTTACATGGGCACATACGTTACATAGGCACATCTTGTTACAATGTATGAATTCGTTCTATATATTCAGGATTGCAACTACAGATAAACGAATCATAAGTCAGCCTCTATTACTCATCTGTGATATGAACGTCATCAATGTCGTTATAGACCAGGGTCGATAATTGTTGATACCAAAAAAAATAATATTAGGATGAACCCCATTGGAAAAGGAAGAGAATATAACAAAATTGAAAGAAAAAATAATTTACGGCTGATCTGAGGTCTGGAAGTGGAATGGTGTAAGTTTTTAAGGGTATTTTTTTTTTGTAAAAATATAAATAAAAAACCAAAATCTTAGTTATTTGAATTATTCACATAAATTTTAAGGTTATGTGAAAAAAGTAGAAATACAAAAGTTGTAGATCTTTTTATTACCTACAACTCTGTCCTTGAGCTTTTTTCCGTAGGACTTGGTAGTTTTGCCGGAAATGGAGATAAACCGGTTTTTACCCCACTTCATTTCTCGACCTCAGATCGCCCTAAATTAATTTTACTTTCATTTTTGTTATATTTTCATCCTTTTGCAAACAGTTTTATCCTACCATTTTTTTCACTTTTTACCATTTTCAAAGGTTTCAGCCCTTGTCTATTCGAATAAAAGAAACGTCGCCAAAACAACAGATAAGCACCCTTGCATGATATTCTAAAAAGCAACGTCTTCCTGTCTGTTTTTGTATCGCGGTAATCCAAAAAACCAGTCGACAAATTTACATCATTAGATTTTTAAATCACATATGTATTATTTAGCTAGGTTTTAGTATACATTTACCTATGTTATTTCTTTATTAAGTATTGATTTACATTCGACATAAAAATTCCCACTAACACGTTGTCTTGAAGGACATTATCTAAAACCATTAATTAAACATTATAAATTCTTGGGAGGATTATTACAACAACTAGTTACATTAAAACCAGCTCGTTAAGACAACAGTTGTAAATCAAAATCCCGCAGTAAAATTAAGTGTTAACACGAATCTTGAAAATGATTACTACAGTTTGTAATACCTACGTCCGGTATCTGATATCGAAAAACAACAGCCGATTAAATAAATAAATCAGCTCAGTTTATGTAATCTTAACAGGAACAGGGAAGGAGGAAATAAAACTACCGTAGGTACCTAATCGCTTTTATAAATCGTAACGTAAATAATAAATGTTCAGTAATCACATAGTTATTAATGCTCGCATCCCGTTTGGAATGTACCAAAACTGTAATAGTCATGAATGTATTCTGATAGTTTTCTTCGATGGTTTCCGTCTGTTTGGAAGATTGCCCAATTTATTTTAAATTTGCGTCAAATCCATTTGCGTACGCGGGCCTCCAGCTCCCGTTTTGTCGTAAAAATAAAGTCAACTTGTTAAAGCATTCAAAACGCCTGTTATGAACAATATTATTTGTGTATCGTCTGCTTTAAAGTGTTTATGTATTTGTCTACATTGTATTTAGTTACCAGTCGTATATTATTACGAATGTAATGGTCACACTGATAAAGGAATCACTTTTAGAGAAGTGAATTAATTGTCTCAGAAATTAATTTTGAAAAATCGCCAGATTTTTCTTTGTATATACAAAAAGTAAATACTTAGCTACGTTTCAAATTTTTAGATTCGGAGCTAATCTTCATGTTGTTTGGTGGTAAAAGAGTACATATTTATGAATAATATATCTTTTGGCGTTATTAATATTGTATGCAAATGAAATTCAATGAAGTTAAAACTTTTCACGGCACGTAGCGTTGCTTGTATTGTTTTGTTATGATACTGAATGTGAAATTTTACGTCTTCTCAATATAAAAATAAAGTTTGCACGATTGGTAAAATTTTTAACAACATTTGTGCAGTGGTGCGTCTTAATGAAGAAATTTTTTAGAATACAAAGATTGCATATTTAATTTTGTTAAAATAGTTTAGTATTTTGTATGATCAGTTATGTATGTTTGCAAAGTATCGCTGACTTAACAGGAATAAAGGTTTACCATATCTTGCTAATAGTTTAATAGATAACAAAATGTCTACTCTATCTCTGAGCAATAAATAGGTTATATTGAACAAAAAAACTTTTTTAATTATTCACTTGAGCACTAACCTGGTGTTTACGCCAGCTTTCCATTGTTTTCCTATTGTATAACTTTTTTGGTAGATAGCTGAAGTTACTCCAGTTAATTTAAGGTACTTTAAATTTTCGAAAATTTTAGGAGTCCGTGTAAAAAAAAACATAAAAATTTGAATAAAATCCAATTCAATACACAGTTTTACGGGCAAGTGCTTGAATTTATGTAAAATATTTTGACTATATATTAGTACTAAAAATATCATTAGAGCTCCGTATAAAAAAAATTAAAACGCAATAAAGAATATATGAAACGCGAGCACAGCCGCGGGCACACAGCTAGCTAAATAATATGTATGAATATATAAGGCAAAGTAATTAGAATAATTGAACAAAATTTTCATTAAAGGAACATTTACTGTTTTTCTTCTTACATCCTTAACCTTACATCTTTATTAAAAGCGACGTCTATCTGGCTGTCTGTCCGGTAGCATAGGTGAGCGAAGCCGGCACATAGATAGTATAAAGTAAGAACAATAAACTGGTAGAAGTAGCAGAAATATTCGTCCAATATTCGTCCGCCTATTATGAAGTCCAAACTTATATCAATACCCTAGCAAGACGATGGCAATCCCTCTAGAAACTATTACATGGATTCTCATGGCGCCTCAGATTAAACGCGTCGTGCCATTATTTTTAATTCACTTCACTTGTGATGAATAACTAAAAAAAAAACCATACTACGTAAAACGCCACCACAATCACGCAATATAGGATCCTATAAGACAAGTTATTGAATTAAGGATAACAGCTACTACATGACACATTGAGGTGCCGCCGAGAAAGCTTTACAATAAATTAGTACACTGGTAATTAAAATAAGTTGCCATGGTAACCGTTGCTATGTTACTCCTCTGTTATTCTTCATATTTTATATAGGTACACGAGCAGGACAACCACTCTGTCGGTTTCAGTTATCCTTTTTTTAAATAAAAGGATTATCAATAAAAATAGCAGATTTTAGTTCGAATAAATCTAAATAACAATAATGTATGGCATTTGAAATTTGAATACGATGCTCGTATGCGTCGAGTTTCTTTGTAATGTTACAAAGAACTTGTTTATTTATATTCATGCAACCGACACGACGGTGCGGACACTCGAACGAAACTATCCCATAGAATTTTATAAAACTTTTAGCCTTCACCTGTGAATCTTCGATGACAACGGTACGTTTGTTTATGTCATACTAAAAATAATATCAACTTTTCTCCCTGCTTTGATCTGGAGATGAAATTAGGATCGTGTCTCCTGCAAAGGTGCCAAAGTTTCACTCACAGATCGCGTCTATTTCCGTGTAGAGGAAATGCGATGTGATATACGTTGTAAGTGGTTCTATTTATTTTATGTGAATTGCTTTTTTTTTTCGTATTTTAAAAGGCACAAATGTGCCGCAGGTAACAGAGCACCACTGAATTTTGTAAATATCAATAAAGTTATTTATACATACATACATATGCTCACGCCTGTTTTCCCCGAAGGGTTAGGCAGAGGTGAAGTAGCGAACTACACCACCCACATTTCGCCGAGATTAGTTCCGTCCCAGATGTGACAGGGGGCGAGCCTGTCGCCATATCGGGCACAAATTCCAAACTCCGGGATGATACTGAGTAGAAAAAAACCCAATATCACTTGACCCGACCCGGGGATCGAACCCGAGACCTCAGAACGGTAGTCGTATGTAATACAACTGCGCTACCTCTAAAGTTATTTATTATTATATAAAAAAAAGTTAATCGACCAGAACTATGGACGACCAACCTAAAGTATGATCTTTTCAGTATTCACCCTAAAGTATTCCGCTTGGTTGCGTGCACAGGTATCTTTGAGGTGATAATTATTATTAACCTTTTACATTTTGCAGAACTATAATATAATTGGTAATGGACTATCTACACATTTCTTTTTATAAAGTTAGGTATGTAAAAACAGTTGAAGATTATTCTATGGCTGTATCATGTACCTTTTTTCATAAAATTAAAGAAGAAACTGTAAAGCCCCATCTCTCAAATAATGATAAGAAACTTTTTTAAATGTCCTATATTAAGCAACAAATTATAAAGGCCTTTTTAATAATTGAAAAAAACTAACTTCAATAGACTCAAACAAACTCAAATGAACAATCATTTAATCTTCTTCAAATCCGAGTTGTTATATCATTAAGTTTCTTACGTAACAGTTACAATGTCCCTATCATGACTTGTGCCAAGAAAATTAAGAAAACATTGAACCCTACACTCTAGGTGGGTTTAATGTCCTTAAACTAAATAGACAAAAAACCGCAATAATAATTTTGCAGCCATCGACGTTCTGTACTGGTTAATGAAATGTAAGCCTGAATATCAATCAATTGGTACGTGGATGTTCTAAACACATAACGAGAATTGTCTATGTTAGCCATTTCAGATAAACGTAAACGTGAAGAGTAAATAACGAGAAACGTCTACACGTGACATAGGTCTCCCCAAAATATTTCCACAACGATTGATTTTATGCCACCCGCATCCACCGGACCTTCACCAGGTCATAGGACCACATTAATGGGCCCTATCCACGCTGCGTCTTCCGGTTCGTGGTAGCCATTCGAGGACCCGTTAGCCCCATCGGGCATCGGTTCTACGAGCAATATGCCCAGTGCCACTTTAGTTCTTTATCTTTTATTTACTTTAGCAAACATAACAGGTGTTGTAGATTATATTTTATGTCGGTCGATTGAATGAATAAAATCCATTTCATTGTATATCACTGTAATTTTATATATCAGTCACGTTACATGGCTGTCTTAGTAGTGACAGTTCTTTTTTACAATCTTTTATATTACGATGGGTTCTAACATGGCTAGTAACATACCCATTAATGATGGCCAGTACTAAAATGGGATATAAACTTATTATCCACGACAACAGGAGACAGTCAGATAGAAATACAAAACAGTGAAAAGATAACCTTATACTCGTAGCTAAGCTGAATCCCAATAAAAAAAAAAACACGCTCACACTGTCGTTTATGTTATTATAAAAAAAATGCTTCTTCTGCGAATCTCCTCATTCCTGATTCGATTACGCAGTGAAATTCTGATCATAGTCCTCTCCATTTGCGTCTGAGTGACTTTGAGATTTCTTATTAGGCTAATTGTAATCGAACACGAGATACTACTGGTGGATTAATGAAATTGTCTTCCTTACTACTTTGGTGTCTTTGTGCTAGCTGTCACTATTCCGGCTGACCGCCTAAAACGCTCACCCGAAAAACCTCTGTCAAAACCCCTTAGATCAATAGACTCTTAAGGGAAATTAAAAAGTAAAAAAATATTTTTCGACATCAAAGCTTCTGGCATCTTTTTGAGGCATAGAATATGTTTAAACCGATTTCAGGAATTGTGTGCTTTACATGCGTTGGTTGGAATGTAATCTACGGGATGCTTAATCATAGCTCCTTATTACGTTTGTGTTAATTTAAATTTCTATTGTTTATAAGAGCTTTTATGTAGAGGCGTTGAAACGGTGCAGTTTGTGAGGTGGGTGGAACCAGTCGGAGCAGGTGCGCTTTGCTATCGCCCTATATCATACTGCAAGACCGTTGGCTATAACGGCATACACTACAAATAATACAACAGTGTACAGGTAACACAATTTATTATATCGAAGTCACGATAGTTTCGATTCGTAACTCGTGTAGATCGAATTGGTTTTGAATCTACACTCAACTATAGAATTAAACTTAAAAATCTCTTGCCAAGTAACTATTATACTATACTTGTAATATGTAGCACGTAACACGTAGTATGATTTGATAAGTTCCATTTGGCTTAGCATGCTTTTTACTACATCATCACTTAACATCAAGTAATATTAAGGTACCTAGCCTAAAGTAACCTATAATTATAACTATAGTATGAAAATAACTTGACAGTAATAAGTCAATAACGTGTACAGAACAAAATATTACAAATTATTAATTGTTTCGTATTGGTGCTTTAAACTGAATTAATGAGAAATACTCGAATGCAGGCCGTCCGTCCGAGCGCAGTAGAAAAACGAGTCAAACAGGCGAACTGGTGTAATAAGAGTTATTTTTTGTTAGTGTTTTGATAAATCTCTCTCCTCACCACATGTCCATTCAATAAATCATTATGACAGGTCTCTTAAATGAGAGCACACTTCCGTTCGTTTATGAGGCGTACTTCTGTTTAGTGGTTGTTTGCCTCGACTCGACGCGCACCGCCGCGACCGCTTTATCTAGATACACGTTACACTATAGAAATAAATAATCAATCCATTCATTTCGAATTAAAACATAATTATAGTTAACCACATATAATATATGGGTCTTCAATTTGTAGTAAAAATTGCGTTATCTTATATATTACATAACTGTCGGACGTCGTACGTATGTCGTAAGTACCAAAAATTACTTTTATAATAATCTCCTATAGCATTAATTATTTAAAATATATTGTGCTAATGATAACAATCTTTTTTTTTATAATTTCCTTCTTTTTCTTGGTTTATGAGAGTTTTTGTAGGTCATCTGAAATCACGTTCCATTTTTTTTGTTATTTATTGCGCTGACTTCATTTGGATACAACATCCAAACTATATCACTTAAAATACATCCAATATCACATAATATTGAATCAAGACATAAATACCTACTGTCAAGCTTATGAGTAAGTATGACATACTACGATGCCTACAAAATATGTTTTTTAACCTAGCCAATGCTGTTACCCGGTAGGGCCTTTACAGCTTCACCGTAACTTTGGGGTCGAGTGCTGAAGGCACTCACCGCAAAAGGTAACTAACACAAGGGCACGAAAGTGGTACGAACTTCGGCTTGGCCGTTACCTGTGTACAAGAAAAATCCAACGGAATTTTGAACCTAGCTAATCCCTACATTTATTATTTAATATAAAAAAAGGTTCCTTACAGGACCTATGTAACTGCGTGTTATGTGCAGGAGTGTGCGTGCAGTGGTGGTGCGTGTAATGCTTAATGCATGTTCAGTGTCACTGTATCGCGCTGGTAGCGAAGTCAGGAGCCTTCCCAGTTGAGGAACGGAGCACGTCTTGGGCCGCCACAGGAGGCGGACCTTGGGGACCCGGAGTGTGTGCGGGCTTAAAAATAATGCGATTACTGTGTGGCTTTATACTATTAAAAATTTCCAAAGGAAATCTATCAGAGTCTGATAATAAAAGGGGTTCCAGAGCTTCTAGCGGGCATAACATTTACGTAAATAAAATAGATTTATAGTAAACAATTAATATCGTAAACTCGTTTTATTATAGCACATACAAAAATATTTATCTAAAACATTACAATCCTTGATTATCAAGTGATATATAACAGGTTGCCTAGAAAAAATCCACAAGGTATCTACTGCCCAGTCTCATGGGTATTATAAAAACATACTACAATTTTACGTTAGCGTTCATTTTTAACTACGTGTTAGAAAGGTCAGTTATAAATAGAGTTAAGGTTCATTCGAGCGAATCCACCGTTTCTATTAACTTCGCCAACCGATAGTAAGTTTATATTAAACAACATTGTTTTTCATGTTATACAAACATAACGCCACGTCACTCTCCCATAAGGGTAGGCAGAGACCACATCCTTCCACTTGCTATGATCCTGACACACGTCTTTAGCTTCTTCTACTCTCATAAGTACATTCATACATGCTCTTCCGTTACGGGTACTTTTCACCTGGCCTTTGTCTAGAACGTCCTCAATCTGGTCGAGACACCAGACCCTTACCAGCTTGCCCACTCACACTCGCCTTGTAAATTTGTTTCGTCAATTTTCTTTCATCCATCCTATCTACATGTCCATACCAATTAAGCATCCCTTTCTTTAACGTTGTCACTACAACCTCTACCACACCACAACATTCCTTTATCATACTATTCCTTACTTTATTTATTATTCTCATGCCAGCTATCGTTTTATATATCTATTTAAAATATAATAGCTCATTGTAATCCAGCTATAAGGCCACTTAATGCGGTAAACGAAGAACAATCATAAATCGATATTTATTGATTAAATTGAAGAAAAATCGATTAATCACAACTAATTTAACTTTTTTCACATATTTCTAAATTGCTTCACGCATCTGCGCCGATTTCGAGTGCTTCTTAACTACCCTAGAGGTCTTTTTTAGTCAGTATAGGTTTTTTAGATTGACCCCAGTCTTAAAGCTTCCAGACAATTCATTACGTTTTACGATGTTTTACGTTTTACATTACGAACCACTTCGTTAAATGTTAATACATTATTAGGTTATTTAAATTTACATGGGCTAATGGAGAGCATGAGTATCTCCTCCGGCAGCGGCTTAGGGCACTCGTCGATCCCCAACTAGGGAAGTTCCAGTATCTTTTACTTTCATACAGAAGCATAACACGAATGCACTGCTCCACATACCCCTGCACACTACAAGCGGGTACTTAGGTTCTGTAAAAGGTGTTGATATCCGTAGTGTCACTTAACCTACAGTAGTTTTAGAGCAATGAAAATTCCACAGAATTAATGTCTCAAGTATCCTAAACCGAAGTCCTTACCACTTTGGTGCAGTTGTGTCTTAAGTACTCGCCCCAAAACCTGACAATGCCCTTACGATCAACAGTATTTGTCACTTGAAAAAAGGTACCCATACAATGGAGCGATCACTTAAGTTGGTACTAGATGGCACATTGTACGAGGGAATAATCGAGAAGTAATATCAACAGTCCATGACTGTGTTTACAACAACGACCATACTTCATTTTCCAAGAATAAAGGCCCAATTTTACAAATACCAGAGGTTTTACCTGCATGATAGGTTTGATTGATCCAATATATCGAACAGGCAAAAAGCGATTTAATGTTTATTTAGAAATGTGTGGGATTATTTCTTGCAATCGTGCTGATTTCCATGAATTATCTTATTTCGGTTTTGAGTTACTAGTTACTCTCCCCGATTTACCCGCGTAGTTCCCGTTCCCGTTAGATTTTCTAGATAAAAACTATGCCACTCCCTGGATTTCAAACTATCTCCTTAACAAATTTCATCCAAATCGATCCAGAAGGTTTTAAGTTTATTCGTTACACACAAAAATACAAATCTTTTCTCTTTATAATATAAGTGTAGATTGGAAGTATTAGCGTAAGAGGTAAGAGATCGTAATAGCAAAATATTTCTAGAATTCACGTTATCTTGTATAAACTGCGTGGTTATATAAACGACCACTTGAATTAATTTTAGGCACTTCTAAAAAATATTTACGCTTAGTGAAGTATGTTTACCTTGTTTGTGATTCGTGTTTCGTTTGCTGTTACATAGAATGCGATGCGTGGTCGTTTACTGTATAGACATGCCTTAACTACATTCTGTGCCCTTAATCGGTCGATGGTTTGATTCTTGGATACATAGGGTTGTCACTTATTTCTAACACATGCTTATTTTCTTTGCTTTATTGTATATTATTGCATTTGTATATTACGGAGATTACTTAGTAAAATTATTTAGTGATTCCAAAAAGAGTAGACGCAATTTTATCATTAGTTTCGTTGTAGTAAATATTGATTAATTTGTTACGGTAATTAAATGAAAATATTTGCTTTTACCGTATATATATTTTACTATTGTTCGACAGGTGATCGAAATTCACCTAAAATCATTACTTATAGAAATATTGAAAAAATATATTTCGCAATTTTTTGTGTTTATCGATTCTCATCTGTTCTATAAAAGCTACTTAAATATACTTAAAAATGTATTTGATTTTCAAAGAGAGGATAATAAGGTTTCTCTACTAAACTGTTTTTATATTTACCTGTTTATACTATTAATAGTTAGTGAAGTAAATGAAAATATAATATCGTAAGATATCAATAATGGTGCTAATCCTTATCTTTATATTTTATAAAAGGCAAAACATCTCTCAGTCTATCTATCTGTCTATTAGTGAAGTTATAACTTGAGAGTTACTTAGTTGGTGTACATAATTCAGCTTTTAAATTATAAATGACCTCTCTGGTTAGGTTTTAGTATATAAGAGTAATAGTGAATTATGTCGACGAAAAACGACCTATTACTTTTTATCATGCAAACCTTTTTTTATACTTAATGCTTTGACCACAATCTCACCTGCTGTTAATTGACGATGCGGTCCAAGATGGTAAAAACGCTAATCCTAAACATAATGATTCTCAAGTGATGCTGTCGGAATGGATGTACCATTAGTATTTTAGCTATCCTTTAAGAGATATAAATAAATAGCTGTAAAAACCGAAATCATATACGAGCGAAGCCAAAGGAAACTTGTTATATATAAAGTTAAAGTGAAAGGATAAAACGTTTTAATGCTATATATAAGATGCCACGTATTTACCTAGAAATTAACACGAAATTCATTAGCGGTTGTTTAAAATGTGGAAGAGCTGTTCGATTTGGCCAACATTTTTATGTTACCAACGGAAATTAATTTAAATTTTAAATTACGTATATTTATTTGTATAATATAGTTTTATATAACTCTCAGGATGTGATTATGTGTTTTTCTCACCTAAGTCCGTTTGGATTTGTCCCGATTTTTTACAATTTCAAAAGTAACATTGGATGATTATTATTCCTTATTAACTGGTTAAATAATTATAGAAGCGAAGATAGCGCAATAGTAGCGTGGGAAACTACTAGACGTAGATACGAATTGATATACGAGTGTATTATTTTAGAATGAGCTTGAGGTTTCGGTGAAGAAACACATTGTGATGAAGTCAATAGCATTTTAATTTTTCTAGGTTTAGCGTCAGGTTTAGTCATATTAGAAGAGATTTTGGGCAAAAAGCAAAGCCTGAAGTACAGAAAAAAATCAGTACACATTTTTTATGTCATGCCCAATACAAAAAAGTTAAAAGGTATTATTTAATATCCCATGGTTTGATATTATGTCTGATCTGAAAAGAAATGTAAATATATTAGTCATCTCATTTGAATAAATTATTATTAGTAACTATTTTTTTTATTGAAGCACAACAAAACGATTGAGCAATCGCGAGATCGAAAGTCCATCGTGAATTGTAGCTATTATGCCAGCCTGCATAAATACCGCTCCATATAACGATTCAAGGATACGGTAAGGAGAAAACCAACTGGCTGGGACGCTGTTCCACAGTTTCACGACATGGCAAAGATAGAGAGGATATTGCGCATTTCTTACTTCGCGCCGAAATTGTGGTTACCTTAAATTGTAAATTCGCAATAATATTACTGAATCAAATCGGTTCATACTATTTATACATATAAAAGGCAACGTCTATCTATCTGTCTGTTATTATCTCTGATTATATTTTGTCAGATTACGTAAATATATTTATAGCAAACTTGAAGCTATGGTGAAATATAATGAATTAAGTTGACTAACAAAAGATATTAATTGCCTATGACATTCAACTAAGAAATGGCGACAAAATTATTCCTAACAAAGTATAAATGTGGCATCAACCGCTTGCGCGTCGCATCAAGTTAATTTTCTCTCTTTCACTCTCTCAAACAAATCAAATTACGCATCCCACTCAAGTGTTTCGTGGTGATAATGGAATATAATAATAATAATGGAAATATTTACAGCAGCAGCATAACTCGTATTTTCGTACAACTTCCATGCATACAAAAAGACAGCAAATGAATTATAACAAGAATTATAGTTTGCTTGACGTACAACCGCGACAATGAATTGTAAATTACCTTACTTTCATGTGACAAAATATGTAGAAAATAACGCATACCTAAATACTTACAAAACATCTTACTTATCATTATGTTTTTTTGCAGGTGGTTTTAATTATAGAATTGAATATTTAAGAAAAAAATATATTTTGATTAGGAACAGATGTTGTTAGATTATATGCGAGCGGAACCGTGAGCATAGTTAGTATAGAATAATAGTTTTTATACTTAATAAAAAAAAAAGAAACAGTGTGTTTATAATAGGTAATCGATAGTGGATTGAACTCGATAACGCTCAAGGCTAAACCGGCTCTTCGAATGCATAATAATATTAGATGCAAAATGGAGCGTTACGTCTAGGGTTGCCAATTTGTAATGACAACTGACAAAGGTGAGTTTCAAATGAAAAAAAGTATAATCTTGCATAACTGTTTAACGAAAATACATACAGATTAGATACATTATCAGGATAAAACTATATAATTTAGAATTTTAAGTAAACAATATAGAAATAAATTTTCTAGGACTCTTAGAAATGCAAACGTCCCAATTCCACCGGCTGTGACAGAGGACATGCTCCTATCTTCAACTAGAGAGACTTCCGTGTAAGTCAACTTCGTTGTTTTAAAGGAATAGTTTCAGCTAGGACGGTTCGTCGGAATCGCATTTACCGTAACGGGCCAACTCAAGTTGAGGTTCGGGCACTTTGGAAACTTCGTACATGATGTTTGCGAACTTCTAAAGCCGCTTCAAATCAACAGCAAACTAAGAAATTCATGGCTCAATTATAATGCGTCAAATGATATTTCTTCTTAACGAGCTGTTTCATTGCTTATTTTTGATGATATGGAGGACGGGGTGTATGAATGATCATTAAGTTAGCATTGTTTACTAATTTATTTAAGCAGAAATTATGTAAAAATTACGCCACGAGTATCAGCTTTGTTGACTGTTGCAGTCAAGGGGATGGAGTAGTCAAAAATTGTCCTTCTTTAATTCTTGAAAGACCCCTAATTACCTATTACAATTTACATAATTTGGAGCTTTCAGTAAATAAAACCTAGTTATGAGCATATGGTCGGTAATGTCAATTTTATAAGTCGAATGTTACAAGTAAGAGATAGAATTAAAAAATGGAATATTTTATAAGTGACAATTTGCTTGATAATAGTATTGTCAATGGCAGTAAATTCGAAACTAAACCATTGTGATGATGTAGGGCTCTGTTGTTCGCCTGGCTAGCTAAGTAACTACCACTCTCAAGCTGGAAAATCTGAGCATCATCATATGAGAATCAGAATGTTTATCAAATTGGACAATATCGTCACTCAAAATGAAATGAGATTACCATCAAATCAATGTACATTTAAAAAAACAACTGCACAACTTTCAAGATTATATAAAATCGAAATTAAACTATATGCTTTTATTTCAAATACGAATTAGTCATAAAGGGAACAACGACAGCTGCATTGTTTATACCTAAGCTAGGTTTACGTGACTTAAAGTACTAGTCACAATGGCCTTACCCTCCGCAACGTTTGTATTCGACAAACCGTCGAAAACGTTCAGCCGTGCGTGACTAAAGCTGACGTGGCTTGACAATGTTCGAACACGCATTAAAACCGTATACAATCACATAATTTGCAAGTTCAATATAAATTGATCGATTTAATATTACTGATTATTAAATTTCTTTACCACTGCTTTAGTTATGTTACGCTTTATATTATCAAACTCCTTATACCTATCATTACTTAACTATAATAATATTTCTATTTGTTTATTACTTTACTTATAATTCAAAAATCATTGAACCGATTTACATTATTCCTTTTTCAAATATTGTATATACTTCTATAGTGATAAATAAAATTGAAGTGTCTGTTTGTAACGTGAAAAATCAATTTTTTTTTTTTACTAAATACATATGAATGTATATATGATACCTATACCAAAATACAATGTTTAAATGTTTGTCTGTCCGTTTGTTTGTCTGGCTGTCTGTTTGTTCCGGAATCTCCGGCTGTACCGATTTTAACTGGACTTTTTTTGGTAGACAGCTGAAGTTACTCTGGGTAACTTAGGGTACTTTTAAATTAATAAAGTAATTAGGGTTTCGTATAAAAAAAATTAAAACGCAGTGAAGAATATACGAAACGCGGGCGCAGCCGCGGGCATACAGCTAGTATATAATAAAACTGTATGGGGACAAAAACTGTACATTGAATATATTTGAGATAAATGATAATTTTTTAAATCAATTTAGAACAATTTTTTATGATTTTTTATATTTGCACACATCACACTAACATTTTATGGATTTTGATGAATTTTTTTGTCTAATAGTCTGGGAGTAAATAGAGGGTATTAAAAAAAAATGAAAAACTAACCCCAAAGTGGATGGAAAATGGGATATTGGTGATATATATGTAGGATATAGGTAAGTTAAAGAAAATGAAATTGTTTTAAGTTATACAGAAAGTAATCTATATCGCGAGTTAATATATAGAATTAAAAAATTTAAATGTCCCCTAAAACGGATGAAAAACATGCATCTTGCGCGAAATTTGAAATCGTTCGCGGCCATCTTTTGGATCCTCCGGAAAATTTATGTTAATTTGAACTCGTACCTGGAGACGGGGCAGCAGCATCCTCTGAGTACCACAAGCACCTGACTGCGATCCCCAACCCGCCTGCCAAGCGTGGTGATTATGGCAATCACCCGCCTCATGATCCACTGGATGCGGGTGGCGCAAGACCGGTCGTTGTGGAGATCTTTGTGAGAGATTATGTCCAGCAGTGGACGTCTTTTGGTTGAATCGATGGATGGAACTCATACATCGTCGTCCCAGTGACTTTAAAATTTATTTTAGATTGCATCCATCTAATTTTAATCAATCAATTAAAAACAAGTCAACTAATTGACAAGATATCGATTCTATTTGATGATACTTCAAAATCATTCGTAGTTGGATAATCAACTATAATCATTATTGTATGAATAAATTACATTTCATTATAGTCGTCTTATATGAAAGACGAAGGGAACCTTAAATAATTTTAATAATAACGCGATAATTACGATATAAATTTAAATTTATATTAAAGTTTTAACATGAATTATGATAATTTTAGAATTAGTAACTCATCTTCGGAACTTGTTTCTACGCGTATACATGTTTTAAAAGGAATGTCATTAAAATTAATTGTTAAAACTCGTTTCTGAAACGTGTAAGAGCGGTTTTATATGCGTTGTTATTTACTTTTTTTTTTTTAAATCAAAATCGTAGTAAATGAAAGGATGTGGATTCTGCCTAATCTCATGCGAGAGAGGCGTGATGTTTTTTATTTATTTTATCGAGTACAGATCTTGTAAAATTTCATTATATTCGCTGTATTGGAAAACGCAAAAATAACTTATTAATACATATGTAGGTATATACGATTTATATTAAAAATAATACTTATAATCGATTTATTGGATGGAACAAACGGTGCAGCTACAAAGTGCCGCGGCGTGTTCTGTACTACATTTTGTCAGCTGCTAGTCTAACCGAAATAACGAACTGCGCAGCGGATAGATTGGAAACAGTAACAGCTAAAAATACATCCTCACACGGCACACCCAACACTACTTGTAGTATAGGCATCAACTGTAATATTTTACTACATTTACCTATGGTCGTTTTCTCTACTAGCAGTTTTTTTTTTACAATGGATACGAGAACGTATCTACCAACCAACGATAACGTATTTTCGTTAGCTAAATAAAATTTTCTATGGTCAATAATTAACCAATATCTTATTAATGTGTACCCATAAAAATAAGACAATAGGAAAACAATGGAAAGCTGGTGTAAACCCCAGGTAAGTGCTCAAGGGGTTAATAGTTTATATATACATTACTCGACTTTACGTATTTATTTATTTAAACCTGGAATAGATTGAAATTGTTTTAGCAATAGGAACTTTTTTTTTTGACGACGGGAATGCATTTAGCATTAAGACCTACTTAGGAATATATGATAGATAGATATTTATGTAACTTTTTTCTTTTCAAATTATAATAAAAAGTAAGGTATCTATGTTCTGACTAATACAGAAGTTTATAAATATGCATAAATATATTTTACTAATGAAAAACAATTAAGAAATAAAATTCTATAAACCGTTGTAATTTAATCAATAGAATATATCAAATTGCTTTAAGAAAAACAATATACCAAATTTTCCACACTTGTAATTTATTTATGTGTTGATATAATAAATTGTTTAAATATTCCGGAAGTGATTATAAGAATAGAAACGAAGATGTTTATGTATGAAAATGGATTAGCACCAAAAGGCAAAATAACAAAGAAATAGATTGAAATCAAATCTTGCAAATGCGATTTTTATATTAAACATCAAAGTACATAGAAATTAAAAATCATTTTACACAATCATAATGGAGACAAATCAATATTTACACGTGCCCAATGTCCATGTATCTACTGGAGAATTACTCGTTATGTCATAAATATTATATGAAAAGCATCGTATGATCTTCTTAGATAATGGCAATCTATCTACACACCATTTGTGCCAGTGTCATGTGAGTAAGATGTATTTTAAATCTTGTATCAGCGTTACCAAGCTCCTGCAAAACGGCGGCTCATCTAGCTCGAACTTTCTATGAAGCTTTGCCCACATAGCAGAATATATGTTTCTTGTTATTTTCTATAATAAACGTAACTTGTACAATAACCAAACTATTTCACACAAAACGCCACTAAGATTGCATGATATAAAGGCAAGTAAGTTTAATGAATTAAAGAAAACAACTGCTACATGACAGACTGAGATCCTGGTAAAAACTTCGAATCGTATGATCGACAACAACGGTTGACTATTTTAGCACTAACAACTTCATTAATATGAATTAATTACGTGCAGAAATAATTAAACACCTCATTTCATGATTTCACAAATATAAAATTATTATTGTTTGAAATAATATTCTGTATCGAAAATCTAATACGTATGCAATTGTAATAAAATATCTAATTTATTTTGAAGTATGTAATATAACTTAAGTTCTATAAATAAGTGCAAATAGTTTTTTTTTCCTCATCGCGCCGAACTAACTGCGCAGTAGACGTGCTGACGATTAATTATGTTAATTAATTAAAAGCCCGATAAATAATTCACCTAGTCTGGAAACATAATGCCTTATCGAATGTTAAATTATACTTATTTCTATGATGATAGAAATGAGTCACTGCTGGACTGATAGGTACGTTTCAATGAATTATTATTGTGTTTATTTGGTTTCATATTGATACTCGTAACAATAATAATAGGTAAACGGAGACGTGTTAGAGAGTAAATAAAAGAAAATAAATAACTTCAAGATATCGGTGTGTAATATAAAAAATAATTATATGACGTTAATTTGCAAAACAAATTGAGAACCATTTGTGTTTAAATTCCCAATCTTTTCATAATTTTTCTTTTATATTGACTACCTTGCATTTTGGGCGGAGTTAACATAAGTATCGAATAATTCATTCTGAACCACATTGGTAATTAGATGTATTTCGGTGTTTTTATTATTCACTCTGGCTGAGCGAATTTCGAATTCTTAGTACAATGCGGATCACTCGCCTAGTCTACTACGTTGCGTCAGTTATTCCTGCTTTCTTGTGAGAATGACCTGGCGAAAGGTGCTGGCGGTTGGCCAAGGTGTTGCCACTTCAACAAACTGCCTCAACGTTGGCCCACGAGAGACATGTTCGATTCTATCTGTGTTATGGATGTACAAATGACAACAATTCATTTACATTATTACCCGGATAGCAAATTTTTCGATTTTTTTTTTTAGAATGTGATTTAATTTTTTATCTCGAGTACCTACGTTTATTGTTCTGTTGATTGTGTCGGCCGCGTGTCTGGGTGTTATTGGCATTTGACGTCAATACTGACTAATGCTCAAATTCTAGATACATCTATGTTATCGTTCATCCGGGTTTTATATCTTAAGATAAACGATAGTTTCGATTTTTGATCATACGAGATTGATTTAACAAATAATAACCGCAGAAATATAGTCTCGAATTATAATATTTTCTACACAAAAAGTTTAGATGACGCATTAAGAACGGAGGACGCCAAATCTCGAATCTATCAGCTTCCGCATACTTTTCCTTTTTTTTAACCTAAACGTTGTTTTTGTGTTTGGCCATCAAAAGAAATACATGCTATACCTACTGGATCGGAATAAATTTGTGATGATCGATTTAATGTTTGCTTCGGAAAATTGAGGAAATGATACTGATAGTTGCGACGGTTGGAGGAAAATTATTATCATTTGTTTTATGATTAACAACTATATGTGATTCCACTTACTGTTATTATAACCTATACACCAGGATTAAGTTATATGCTGTTATTTCTCTTAAGCGGTCATAATACATCAGAAACCAGAGGCGGATATAAACCCTTTTAACACACCACACCTCCCGATGCGACGTCGATTAAGGAGAAACGGCGGTCGGCAACAAATTTAACGAATTAGATATTTCAGAAATTCATTGGTATCGCATTAGCCCCCAAAAATAAAATAATTATAGAACTGAAAAGGGACAACTGCAGCTGCAGATATATTTTCGAAAAATAACGCGTAGCATTTATTCTAAGGTTTATTCAAAGCTCCATGGAAAGTTCTAGCAGGATGAGCGATAGTTTTGCTGGAGCTTGGTAACGCTGATACAAGATTGAAAATACATCTTACCTACATGACATTGGCACTAATTTTTTGAACAGGTATTGCCATTATCTAAGAAGAAGAAGTAGAACATTATCTTATATTTGACAGACGTTAGCATGTTCTTAAAGGCTGACCGCTGACGTAACACAGGTGACGCGAATCTTCACGTTTTTCCTCTACCGAAACGCTCAACGCGGCTAAAAAAGTCTTCCCTTCAGAAATTTTGCAGCCTCCGTCACCTATTGTGATTTTTTTTGCAGCCCCACCACTCTCTTACGAACCTCATATGTTTAATGGACGATCCCATACGTACGCTGTCTCTATAATCATATATCAGCTGGAGTCATTAAAAATTCAGGACGCACATGTGTAGGTTTCCTTGTGTGTGTATTGAAGTGACGTCAGTTCAAAGACCACGTGATATGGAATGACGACATTATGTTATTATGGATACAATCACCCGGTACGTATCAGAAAACTGATTACGGACTGTATCTTTATAAAGGTTAAGGAGGAAATTAAATCGATTTGGTATTAAATTAAATAGCTGCTACCCGTTAGACTCCTTTAGTGTTGATTTTAGAATTTTGTCCAGAGAGTCCAAACTGTGTGTGTTATTAAGAGTTTATCGTTGAAGATACTCTCTAGGATTTTTGAAGAACTACGATTCTTTAGTACATCTTAAGATTTACCTTATTTAGATTGCATTTATTCCTTTCTAGGCAAAAAGTAAAGGCATTAAGTCATGGAGCCAAGTCTGTCTTAATAATACTTTTTACAGTACTGTTTCTCAGACTTTAATTTATTTGAAATTGCTACGCATTCTTTTGGCACACAATATGATGGTTAGCTTCACAATATAAATGACCAGTTTTGGAAGGCCGCAGACAGATAAATCACATTTATTGTTGACAAATGTAAAAAAAAACACAACGACAGATTGAAATATTAAATTCAGGTAATTAACATTTATCAATGTTGTTTTCGTTTTTGGTATTTAAATCAAAAAATGATTTTTCTACAATCCTGAGACTTCACATAAGTTTTATAATTACAGCACACCTCATTTGTCAATATAATGTTCGATTATAAAGTTTTCAAAGAACAAAAGGTACGTTATTGATGAAGAATGGTAAAAAAACTAATATTGCTCATGTCCACGGAGACGATAATGTGAATATTTTAAACTTAACACAAATTGAAAATCAGATTCTGTATAATGTAAAAAAAGTTCTTTCTTTCGCAATAGTTTCATTGATTGCACCGCTATGTATCTGAGTCATGTCAAACGCAATAAATTCTAAAAACATCAGCTTTTATATACATGTAGTTCAGGATACCTTATAAAGTCTTTATTAATGAACGATGATGTATATTGAATCAGCTGCTACGTAATTATCGTGTCTTATTTTGAAAATTAAACACGAGTTTTATGCTTTAATAAATATTGACGCACCTACTTAGTTAAGCATATCTCGCAAAACATATTTTATAATTAGTCAACTTATTGGAATTTTTTACCCATCAACAACATATCTAATTTAAGTTTCCAAATGGTTAGGAGTCACATTTTTAAATAATTTGCTCATTATTATTATTTTTTTAAGAAAAGAGGTTACATAGCCATATTTCTTTGTCCAAGACAGATTATACACCTCTAAATTTGTTTGCGGCCAGTATTAATTATTTTAACGAACCTCGGAGATGCAAAATAGGAGAATTTTATTTTTTGCTCATAATCCAAAATCATTAGAGATGTATTCGAATTAGCAACATTAGAAATTTAAATGTCTATTCATTTCAACGATACTAGTACAATGACATGTGTCTGACTCAAACTCAGCAACTTCTTTAAATTATACGTTAGACGATTGACTCACCACTGACTTGTTTCTATTAATATATCGTAAGTCATGTGAAATAACTTACCTATTTACTTACGAAATGATTTCTATGTAAATACTTTATGTTAATAACACAATTTATATTACATAACAACAACCAATGTTCCATGAGACCTGCTTATAATGAAAAAAAAAGGTAAATTAATACAAGGTATTAATATGATTTATAAGGCATTAAATGCGTTTCATTTATTTTAATTCTAATATTTTATTATTTATTTGCCATGCCGATAACCAGACTCTGTTTTACAATTGAAGTTAATCTCTACTATTCATTTTGATTACAATTGTTAAATTAGATGTCAAATTTGCTGCTGCATTAATACTTAATATGAAAATCGGTACTACTTACTAAGTTATCTACTTTTTTCTTGATGTATTTGATAGAATGTTTATAATTCTGGGAAAACACGCAAGCTTCCTTTAACAATATGAAAAGTGGGTCTTTGTTCCCATTAAAACCCACATAAATTACTTTAACTGAGAACTCGGAATTTCTACGCTAGATCGAATATCTTGTTCATTAAAAAAAAATACAGCGGTTGCTGTTTACAGAATTGTGAAGCTATTTTCTAATGAAAATAATGAAACTCTTTTTTTTTTTTACATATATTATTGTTCTCTATTCTATTCAGAATTGATACCAACTACAGTTGAAATAACTGTTTAACTTACTGGTTATTTTACCTGCATGCCGTGACATTTATTTTAAATTTACAAGTATAATGTCACAAATCATCGACTGATACAGCCAAGTGAGATGATTTTATTCTTAGTGAGACTCATAATAATTTAATTCCATTCAACCGAAAGACGTCCACTGCTGAACATAGGTCTCCTCCAAAGGTGCAGGGGGTGGGCAGGGGGCGACGCGGTGCTTGCGAAAGCTATCCCGTATCGCCCCCATCCCAAATGCGGCGGACGGCCCCGGGGGGTTTTAGTCGGTATTTCCGGGCGCTTCACGCCCGGGCGAGTCCCGCACTGGCACGGAGACGTCCCTCCGTGCCCCCTTATCTATTGCATTGGGGGACTTCG
This sequence comes from Samia ricini, assembly GCA_014132275.2. NCBI lineage: Eukaryota > Metazoa > Arthropoda > Insecta > Lepidoptera > Saturniidae > Samia > Samia ricini. The sequence continues at coordinate 3,996,907 of AP028170.1, forward strand.
GTCTCACTAATCCGGCGATCTTCACCAGGTCATCGGTCCAAGTTTGTGGGGGGCCGTCCCACGCTACGCCTTCCGGTGCGTAGTAGCCATGCGAGAACGCGTTGGCTACATCAGGCTTCTGCGAGCAATGTGCCCAGCTTACTGCCACTTAAGTTTAGGAATTCTTCGAGCAATGTCGTTTATTTTGATTCTTCTTCGGATCTTCTCATTTCTGATTCGATCACTCAGTGAAACTCCATAGCATAGCATATCATATAATTAGGTGTATGAAATTTGTGTTGATATTTATTCGAAAATAAAATACTTCGAAAAATTTAATTTAATATATTGTTTTAATTTTCGAATAAATAATTCCTACTTGTATTTATAACGTTTGATATTTTTTGTATTGTTGGGTATTAAATCATTAATCACACAAACTGGTAAGGGTGCTCGATCCGATGGGTTTGTATGGATTTTCTGGATCCTGGATCCTGGATCTTGGATGGTAATGTCTCAATCCGATCTACGGATTGGATCGCATATGTACGATCCGATTTTCAAAAATCGATCTAAGAAATTAAAAAAAAAAAGTTTTTAATGTTATGTTTATTTCAATACAAGTGAAAGTTAATCTTCCGCTTATAATTAATTAAATTTGATATAATTAAATATAATTTGTACAATAAACGATAATTACTGGAAATGAATCACTATTTAAACAATATTATATAAACAATGAATATTATTTCAACGTCTAACTTTCATTTTGGTACTGACTGTAATATGACATTATCGATTGTTCTAGACCTTTCTTAAAACCTTTATTTTACTACATATTTAAAAAAAGTTCATGTTCTCTTCATGTAACGACTAGCTGGTCTTCGCGGTTTTAACCGCGTAGTTCCCGTTCGCGTGGAATGTTCAAAATAAAATCCTACGTTCAGTTAATTTTAACGGGTTTTCACGCGTTACCTTTGCTTTTTTCTATCCCGACGTTTCGGCTGGGTTTCACCAACCGTGGTCACGGGCTGACTGGCGGTGTGCGGCTTCGCCTGCAGCGTTGAGGGGTATTTTGATGAACTACCCCCGTTTGGTCTTTATATTTATTATACTCACAACACACAACACTAACAGTGTCCATCGACGATGCCTGTAACGATAAATCACGAACCTTAAGATTTTCTAGCACCGGATTCCACGCTGAGGAAAGTCTATACCCATCCTCGCGATTGAAATTTGGATGTTTTTTAATTTCAATCGCTTCGCGAGCCATTCTACGATAGTATTGGCGATCAGTGGATAAAACTTTCGGCCGGTGGAATTCGATCCAATGGTTGGTATTGGAGTTGAGCAGATGTTCTGCTATCGCTGACTTCGTTGTTTGGCGATTCTTTACAGCTGCGATATGTTCTTTGACTCTTTGCGCGATAGTGCGCTTAGTCTGCCCGATATAGGAACTACCGCAACTGCAGTCGATTTTGTAGACACCTGGTGTCTGGTACGGGATTACATCCTTCGGCGTGCGAATCAAATTTTCAATTTTGAAGAACGGAACGTATACAGTCTTGATGGAGAATTTTTTGAAAACTGTTCCAACTTTGTCCGTTACTCCTTTGATATATGGCATGAACGCAGACTGCCTATTGACCTCCGGATGTTTCGTACGGTGTCGACCTAAGCCGTTTCGACTCGCTTTGTACCCGTTTCTTCTTAGGGTCTCCTGAACGTGTGCGAGCTCCGTATTTAAATGTTCAGGGGAACCAAACGAGAGGTAGAACAATACCTCGGTCACCTCAACTCCATTCATAGTAAGATCCGTTTTACTTATGAAATGGAGAGTGAACGATCACTGGCATTCCTGGACGTCAGGTTAAATGTACGAGAGGATGGCTCTCTGGGACACACTGTACACCGGAAACCCACACACACAGACAGATACCTGAACGCTTCCTCGCACCATCACCCGCGACACCTACTATCTGTTGAAAAATCCTTGACGAAGCGAGCCTATGAACTTTGTGACCCTGAACATTTAAATACGGAGCTCGCACACGTTCAGGAGACCCTAAGAAGAAACGGGTACAAAGCGAGTCGAAACGGCTTAGGTCGACACCGTACGAAACATCCGGAGGTCAATAGGCAGTCTGCGTTCATGCCATATATCAAAGGAGTAACGGACAAAGTTGGAACAGTTTTCAAAAAATTCTCCATCAAGACTGTATACGTTCCGTTCTTCAAAATTGAAAATTTGATTCGCACGCCGAAGGATGTAATCCCGTACCAGACACCAGGTGTCTACAAAATCGACTGCAGTTGCGGTAGTTCCTATATCGGGCAGACTAAGCGCACTATCGCGCAAAGAGTCAAAGAACATATCGCAGCTGTAAAGAATCGCCAAACAACGAAGTCAGCGATAGCAGAACATCTGCTCAACTCCAATACCAACCATTGGATCGAATTCCACCGGCCGAAAGTTTTATCCACTGATCGCCAATACTATCGTAGAATGGCTCGCGAAGCGATTGAAATTAAAAAACATCCAAATTTCAATCGCGAGGATGGGTATAGACTTTCCTCAGCGTGGAATCCGGTGCTAGAAAATCTTAAGGTTCGTGATTTATCGTCACAGGCATCGTCGATGGACACTGTTAGTGTTGTGTGTTGTGACTATAATAAATATAAAGACCAAACGGGGGTAGTTCATCAAAATACCCCTCAACGCTGCAGGCGAAGCCGCGCACCGCCAGTCAGCCCGTGACCACGGTTGGTGAAACCCAGCCGAAACGTCGGGATAGAAAAAAGCAAAGGTAACGCGTGAAAACCCGTTAAAATTAACTGAATTTAAATATGGAACGCGAAAACTTAAAAAATTACAAAATCCTACGTTACTCCCTGGATTTTAAACTATCTCCATACCAAATTTCATCCAAATCGGTCCAGTAGTAGTTTTGAAGTTTATTCGTTACATACAAAAATAAAAATATTTCCTCTTTTTAATATTAGTATATATAACAATTTTCTTTGTTTGAACATGATAATTATGTTGATTATCAATCAGGCTTAATATGATCTTGACGATACGACATGGCTTTATTGAATCGAACCTTTAGGAATCCGCTAGAACGTATACTCGTGTTCCAATATTTTAAAAGATCTGAGCGAATCGAAACATCCCGTCACAAACATTACCTACAAGATGTAAGTACGTCAATTTGATAAGGTAATAATAATACGCCAAGACAATATTTATAAATATTATAAAACTTAAGTTTATATAAAATGCGCAATATATTTTATCTCCATAAGCTGTCATTATTTGCGCTCAGCCGAGCGGGCAACGTTTGTACGTGGCCCGAGTTATAGATGATTAGCGACAGACATTCACTGAACGGCCAAGCCGAGATTCGTACCACTTTGGTGCCCTTGTGCTAGTTACCTTTTGCGGCGAGTGCCTTCAGCACTCGCTCCCAAAGTTACCATGAAGCTGTTAAGGTCCTTCCGGTCAACAGCATTAGCTACGGTAATAAAAAAAGACATTCACAGCAACTTATCACTCTAAATATTAAATTATTATTAGCGACCTAATAGTCTACTATTGTCTATCGTACAGCTTGTCGCATATTTAATTAGTATGTGATAATAAGTCAAACCTCTAAAGAACAGACCGACAGACTGCTTGCGTGTAATATTCAAAGATATCGAAATATATAAGTACTAGAATTACGACGAGTATAATCACATTGTTAAATAGGAACCCTAAAACTGCACTTGCCTGAAAATCTGCAAAAATGGCAAGAGAAGAAAAAAACACATTTGGATCGGCGAGTAGGAAGAACTCTCACTTACAAATAGTGTGGATATTATTATCAGACATTCTTTTTTTATACACCACTAAAGTAGTAAACAGGCATACAACCCACCTGATGGTAAGCGGTCATCGTAGGCCTAAAGGACGTCTGCAACACCAGAGGTATCACGTGCGCGTTGCCAACTCTTTCTTGTTTTGACCTAAATGTTTCTTCCTTAATAACTGTAACTAAGAATAAAATATGTACTATGATTTACTACAACGAAAACATCTGTACTATGTCAAACTTTTAGTACGGTTAGGCAAAATATGTGAAGCAATACATATGCTTGGGTGTTTTTACCAGCGCGTTTTAAGAATACTTTTTATTGAAACAAATAACAATCTCTGTCTTTGTTCAAATAGTTAGTGATATTAGTTGACGCCGGTTTCATTTTATTTAAAGCAAAACTCTATGAGTAACCTCACCTACGATGCTTTTAAGAGGTTATTCCATCGTATACTTCGTGGATCTAAATAACCATATAATTATTATATTTTAAAATATATTATAATCTATACGATTACATTAACAAATTATTCTGTAAAACTATAATAGTTATGAGTAGAAATATATATAATTTCCAATATGAAAACTGTTAATTCGCTCATTGCTTACGCCGAAACGCGAGACAGCTTGTGGTCTCGAGATATACATACATACGTCACATCGTGCCATAAACAAACGGATAACGTGCATTTTACAATAATAAACATAACAATAATAGGTACATATTACGTGAACTTTAACAGTATTAAATATAATATAATTCTTTTACAACAATACACACCTAATAAACTGTTCCAATGAATTATTTATTTTTAATTATCTTTTTAATTATATAACATCTTTGTTGACTCTTTTATCTGTAAAGAAAGATTTGTTAGATTATAAAAAAAAAATATGTGTGAGATTGCAATCTAACGATGATCTATTAAATATCACAGTTGTGATAAAACCAGCTTCATTGATACGTCCGTTTCTGATTCTTAAGAGAATATGCTAGAGGCATTTCTTCCATACAAACGTAGTCCCCTGTTTCCTTCTTGGATAATAAACATTGTGGTGAATATTTTATACCAAATAATATACATCCACCACCGCCATGTCCGTACGTTTTGATTTTTTCCATAAATTAGTTATTGTAAAAACTAGGAGCCTTTGAAAATGAAAAAAATGTTCGCTTTTTAGAGTAATTTTCAGACGTTCGTCAAACATATTTAAAAAAGCAAAACGTAGACGCATAGCTTTCTTATTCTATAACTTCATTAAAAATAGGTTCAGTTTTGGAGGAGGAAATAGGGTTACTGCGAAGTGATATTTTCGTCTATTTTGCATAGGTAAAATTAGCCCAACCTTTATTTTTTTTAACCAAGCTAATGTTGTTGACCAGAGGGTAATAGTCACTATAACTTTGGGGGCAAATGCTAGCCCAAGCTGCAGTCGTGCCTTTGATATTTTATAACTCTTTCTTTGGGACGCAACGTGATAGCAATAGATTTCTGAAATACCTACTTTTCAAATCTGTCACCGACCGGTTGTCTTCTTAATCCATGTTCTTTATATTTTTTCTCAAGTTTACTACTTCATTCTTTTCAAAGCTATATTTAAATTGATTAAGTAATTTTCGAACATTACGTGCATAAAATGGAAAATTTTATTAAAAGTAAAACAGGAGATAACGTACTAAATATATTACATTTATTTGTTTTAGGTATTTATTGTGAACAGGTTTATTTTATTACAATAAATTGTAGAAAAAAGTTAAAACAGAGTCCAATAGCTGAACGCAAGAATCAAAATTAACGAATTGGTAAACAAAACAATTGATAAGCCACAAAAAAGTAAACAAAAACTCGGATTATGTCTGAGATATAGGGGGACAATAAAAAAAAATAATAAAAATAGCTGAACAAGTATTTATATTTGTAAAAAGTAAAATAAATAAATATTGAGATTTTTTTTGCATTTGTACATCAAGCAAGCGCTTGATTTTGATCTCATTTAATGCTAAGTGTAGATGAAGTCAACGTTGGATACTAGATCGTGCTTATCTACCAAATGCCTGTTCACTCTTCTTTCCAAGACTTCCCAGTTCTTCCAACTTCTAATTGGTAAGGCGGACGATAGCCCATTCCACTGTGAATCGTTTCATGAAAATCGTCTAGTTGTCCTGTGATGGACTTTGGTCTTCTTATGGAACATACTTTACACAATAGTTAGATAAAAAAAAGAAAGAGAGAAACAATTTTATGCGACAAATTTAAATACAGATCCTAAAAAATATACAGATAAAAAATGCAATGTGCAGCATAGCATGTGCTACAACAAAATTGTTATAGCGTTTTCCGTTTTGGAAATAATATATTTGGCATGATTTATGCAACGTTTAGCTTAAAATTTCTACAAATATACGTTTAATCATCATCCATAAGGCATTTTTTTTCCCCTCGCAATTTGCGTTTACCCTACCGCACTAACTTCTGAATGATTTTAATTTTTGTTTTTTGTGTAATACCTACTTTGTGTTCACCAATCTTCTAATGCATTGTTATTATATATATATATATATATATATATATATATATATATATATATATATATATATATATATATATATATATATATAATATAGGTACGAAATGGATTACTGCTTTGCTCTCAGTAAATGCATCCAATGTTTTTTTTTTGTTTTTGGTTTTCCATGCCAAATATCCCAGAAAGTGTTTGCTAAATTTATAACAAATATGCACCTTTGTTTATGTACAATGTACATTTGTACACTGTAGACTATTTAGTAATCATGGAAAAAACACATTCCAATGTACGATTAATTTAATACGTTTATTAAATAATATATTATTTTTAATAAAATAACATTACTATCTTTTTAGTATTTTAATGATTACAAAAAATCTAATCTATTGCATGTTGTAAAATAACAATGAACTCTGATAATCCACAGCACTTAGTTAATATCGTATTTCAACAAATATGTTATGGGTTTTCTATTGAATCTCATTCGGTTTTACGAATTAGGTGTATTCATTTCGTTTTCTCTTGTTTTTTAGAATCAATAAAGTCGTTCAAACCAAATGTATGAAGAAATGATTTTTTTCCTTTTCGTTAATTTCTTGACTGACGTAATTGACATGACATTATTTTTTTTCCTGATTTTTTCTATATAAATATAGTTATCGAATACCAAATGAATAAGTCAAACACCATAAACATTGGTTCCGCAGTTCTCGGGTTATAAATGGTGTAACTACCCGGACATTGTTTTATCAAATTTATATAACAACATAGGCCAACATTCCCCAACCCCCAGCTTCTCTTCTCTTTATAATTTACATGTTGGTAGGAATGAAGAATTATATATACACGCGGACTTCCGGCAGGGGCTTAGGGGGACCTCTCTTGTGAGTCCCACACTGCACGGAGCTGTGAGTCCCACACTGCACGGAGCTCGTCACTCCGTGCCCCTTATCTAGTGTACTGGGGGACTGAGATCCCCTAAGTACAATAGATAAGGGTAGTGCGTAAATGCATTTCCCCCCGTCAAAAAAAAAAAAAAAAAAAAAAAAAGGGGGACCTCTCTTGTGCATTATGTAATTATGTCGTTAAAGCAATTTCAGTAGTTATCATTCCTTAAAAAAATTTGTTTTTTTTTAGTTAATATATGTACATATATTTTGTATCTTTACAACTATGCATGCTATGGATCTTGTATCACACTTTTTTTCTGTAAATTGAGTTAACAAATGTAACAAAGTTCGCCCAGTTGGGAATCTAATGTTAAATAAATTTTATATTTAGAACCCCTTGAGCACTAAGGAGTTTACGCCAGCTTTCCATTGTCTTCCTATTGTCTCATTTTTATGGCTAATCGACATATAAAGTATGATAATTTGGATAAATTACGTTCGATTTTGTACGTAATATATACAATTAATAACAGAAACATAATGTAATGTTTTGTTTCTAATCCGGTACAGTTATTACAGCTGTAGCCCACTTTACGTGAACTAGGATGTATACAACTAGGCAATGATAATACATTTTTATGTAGCGCACAACTTTGTGCTCACACACTCTTTTTTTGTGTTTTAATTAGGTATCTTTCATTTTATTACAAAACTGTAGGTAAGTGTCCATATTATACAGTTCACAGTGCCCATCAAATGGTTTAAAGTTTGTTGTTTGTATTCACTAATGGCTCCTTTGATCTTTTCTTTTAAGCATACTGTTTCACCAACTCCAACAATATCTTGGTATGCTCAAGTACTTGGCTAAATGTGACATGAAAATGATATTTACGAGTAATTGTGTCACACTGTAAAATATTTACGACGAGGGGTCGGTTTATAATATCGAGACGTAGTGAAATAATGATGGCGCTGAGATACTGAACATTAATTTTTTTTTTTTTTGTGCTTTAAAATTCTTTGTGAATTACGAGTATATATTATAGTAGTTACTTTGTTAGCGCGCGTGTATTATCTTTTTATTAAAAACTTGCAGGCATTGATTTTATTTTGTTTTACGTAGTCTATCTGTTACGTGCGTTACGACCACATGTTCCTGGTACACGAGATTTGCTTGAAATATTTTTTTATATTTCTATTTTTTTTTTTCTAAATATCCTATCAATCGCTAATTAACGTACACTTTGTTACTATAGATTGCTCGTTAGCATATAGTACTTCCCGGCGACAAAGTTTAATGAAAAACTGTCAAACCATTTTTGAGTAAAACACACACGGGCAGATAGACAGACAAAAATGTTTTAAATGTCAGATTCGAGCTTAATAACTGATAAAAAGACATCTGTTACAAAATTTCTAAGAAAAATGTACAGACAAAACTTCTGTTACATTCAAAAACAAAATCAAAAACATCTTTATTCAATTTAGGCTCTAAGAAGGCGCTTATGAAAGTCTAAAACATTACCACCGGTTCGGAAAACAACCCAGCCGAGAAGAGCCGGCAAGAAACTCGATCTGGTTCTTTTTTTTTTTAATAAATATAATACATATCATTTTTTTTTCATATAAAAAACTATACAAATCATATTCTTAACTAATGTTAGCGAAAGCACAGAGATGTGGTTTAATTCCAGACATCACCATCGTTCACGTAATGATCCACCCTGTAATAACCTTTTGAGATTATAACATTATTAATATAGGGCAAAGCTCTATGGGTTCTCAAGAGATGCTACCGAAGCACATCAACTGGAGCTTGGGGGCAGATTTTCAAACTCGAGGGTGGAAGCTATTAACCAGGCCGGCATTACTAGAAAATACTCTACCGTCACGCGATATCTGTTATAAATGTATTAACTCGCCAATGCCACTGGGAGGTTAACATGAGTCATGACACATTTATCGAAACATAAGGCGTGTCAGGTTGTAATTTAACGAGGATCCTTTAAAAATCACAGCCATGGTAATGTCCTGCTTAAATGTTCACTCACGTTATCTTTAAATGGTACCATGTCTATCGTACATAGAATATCATAAATATAACGTAGATTATGTACAATATTATATTCTTTACCTTGCATAGTTAGATAGATAAAAAGGTTATTACAGGGTGGATCATTACGTGAACGATAGTAATGTCTAGAATTAACCCACATCTCTGTGCTTCCACTAACATTATTAAGACAATGATTTGTATAGTTTTTTTTTTTTTTTTTTATATTACCAAATATATGATATATATTATATTTATAAAAAAAGAACCAGATCGAGTTTTTTGCCGGCTCTTCTTGACTGGGTTGTTTTCCGAACCGGTGGTAGTGTTTTAGATCCTCCCGTGAAAAGGATCCTAGGGCGGATCCTCGGAGGCGAAAGAGGCCCAGGGGGAGATGGACACGCTACGTGCGGAGTTTTCTCCGCACGTAGGCGTGTCCGGTTTTTTTTTTTTTTCCCCTTTTTTTTTTTTTCCCTTTGCCTGCCACTGCTCTTTCTATTCTTCTTTTTTTCTTCTTTCCTTTTTATGGGAGGCGGAAGTCTGTTCCGCCCTCTGGATGTCTGATCTTTGGTCATGCCTCTCCTCAAGAGGCGGGCTAAGTGGTGGAGGGGAACTTTTCTCCTTCATCCCCACCGGGCCATTGCACTGACGGGCCTGGTGGGTTCGCTCGCTGCAGGGGCGATGCGGTCTCAGTGATAGTGGAGGCGCTCCGGTTCTTTGGAGTGCCCCACTATCTGAGGAGGCTGTTGGAGGACTATCTCCGAGGGAGGGAGGTGTCCTACGTGGACAATCAAGGCGTCGTTGTCGATCGTCCGGCGGGCTGCGGTGTTCCACAGGGGTCGGTGCTCGGACCGCTCCTGTGGAACGTGGGCTACGACTGGGTCGTCCGAGGCGCACTTCCGAGTGGGGTGCGCCTAATCTGCTACGCGGACGATACCCTTGTCGTAGCCCGGGGGGGGAGGTGGGAGGAGGTGGCGCGCTTGGCCACGATGGGAGTTGCCCTGGTGGTCAAGCGCATCGAGATGCTCGGGCTCAGGGTTGCGGCCGAGAAGACCGAGGCCCTGCTGTTCCATGGGCCTCGGCATGGGCCGCCCCCTGGGGCGAGCATCTCGGTGGGGGGGCACCGGATCCGGGTTAAGGCCCAGATGAAGTACCTGGGCCTTATCCTGGACGGAAGATGGCGGTTCGAGTCCCACTTTAAGGGACTTGGACCGCGCATCGCCGGTGCCGCGGCGGCACTGGGGCGGCTCCTCCCGAATGTGGGGGGGCCTGGCCATAGGTGCCGCCGGCTCCACGCAGGGGTCGTGCGAAGCATGGCCGCCTATGGGGCACCCGTGTGGGCGGACGCCCTCAACTCCCGTAATGTCCGTGTGCTGCAAGCTGCGCAGCGCACGGTCGAGTTGAGGGCGATACGCGGATACCGCACGGTGTCCGTAGCGGCGGCCTGCGTGCTCGCCGGCTCCCTGCCGTGGGAGCGAGAAGCGGAGGTGCTCGCTGCTGTGTACCGGTGCGCAGCAGCGAGGAGGGATGGTGGTGGGCTCCGCTTACACCCGGGGGAAGTGAGGAGATTGAGGATGGAGTACAGGGAGGAACAGTTTGTGCGGTGGATGGAGGACTTGGCGGATGCGCGCTATGGGCGACCAACCATAGACGCCATCCGTCCGGTCCTCCGGGAGTGGGTGGGGAGGAGACACGGCTCCCTCACATTTAGGCTTGTGCAGGTACTGTCCGGACATGGCTGTTTCGGATGGTGCCTGCACAAAATAGCCAGGAGGGAGCCGTCGGCGGTGTGCCACCACTGCGGCGCAGCGGAGGATACGGCGCACCACACGCTGGCTGAGTGCGCCGCGTGGGAGGTGCCGCGCCGCGAAGTGGTGGCGGTGGTGGGGGAGGACCTCTCGCTGCCGACCGTCGTTAGAGCCATGGTCGGCAGCGAGGAGGTCTGGAGGGTCGTCACCTCCTTCTGCGAGAACATCTTGATGCAGAAGGAGGCTGACGAAAGGCTGAAGGAGGAGGACCCGTTGGCGCACCCTCAGCGGAGGAGGAGGCCGAGAGGGCGGTGGGCTCGGTATGTCCGGGGCTTCCTACGGTTGTAGGAGCCCCGGTGGTTGTTGCTGGACTATGTCCGTATGTTTGCGTTTGTTTGTTTGTGTTTTGGTGTTGTTGTGTTGTTTCTTCTTCTCTGTTTCCCTTTCTCTTCCTGAGCATCCCTCTCCTCGCTATGTCTTGTCGTTGGAGACAAGATGAGTGAAGGAGAGGGACTCAGAATCTCTCTTCTCAGTGGCGGGCTTCTTCCCCTTTCTCTGTGCCCGCCACTGAACTGTCCCAACTTTCCCTTTTTATGGGGGGGCAGCTTTTCTGCCTCCCCGGCTGACCGACCTTTCTTGGTCATGCCTCCTTCGGGAGGCGGGCGAAGAGGTGGGGTTGAGTAGTGTGTACACTCCCCCATCCCCACCGGGCCATTGCACGACGAGGCCCGGCGGGTTCGCTGCAGGGGGTGACGCGGTGCTTGCGAAAGCCACCCCGTGTCGCCCCCATCCCAAATGCAGCGGACGGCCCCGGGGGGTTTTAGTGGGTATTTCCGGGCGACTCTCGCCCGGGTGAGTCCCACACTGCACGGAGCTCGTCACTCCGTGCCCCTTATCTAGTGTACTGGGGGACTTAGATCCCCTAAGTACAACAGATAAGGGTAGTGCGTAAATGCATTTCCCCCCGTCAAAAAAAAAAAAAAAAAAAAAGGGGCGATGCGGTGCTTGCGAAAGCCACCCCGTGTCGCCCCCATCCCAAATGCAGCGGACGGCTCCGGGGGGTTTTAGTAGGTATTTCCGGGCGCTTCACGCCCGGGTGAGTCCCACACTGGCACGGAGCTCGTCACTCCGTGCCCCCTTATCTATTGTATTTGAGGGACTCTGATCCCACAAATACAATAGATAAGGGTAGTGCGTAAATGCATTTCCCCCCGTCAAAAAAAAAAAAAAGGGCCTAAATTGAATAAATAAATTTTGATTTTGATAAAATTTTTACTGCACATAAAATTTGTACATAGCCGAGCTTAATGCCATTTGGCATTTTCTTCCAGCTAACCTGCGGTAGTGTTGTCAATACAAAGCTGGGTAGTGCATTTGAATGTTATTATATCTATCTGTACTAAAAAAAAGAATAAAACTTAATAATATTATAGTAAATATTAAATGATAATAATAAATGTACACGAATAAAATATATAAATACATTTATGTTGCGAAAGTTGTATTCTATAAAATCTATACTTACAATAACAGTCTAACGGAAATAAATTTTATTCGCCAATCAAGTAAAAACTACTAAAACAAATTCTATGAAATTTGGTATGATAGTAGTTTATACTGCAAGAATAATATTACAAAACCGTAATACTTTATCTTTTTTTATATACTTATGTTATGTAACTTTGTATTTAAGGTTTTAGTTGTAGAAATAGATTATATTCCGGAGTATAACAGATACTAAATTGTTTAGGAGCCTATCCCAAAGTTAGTAAAAATAGGCATAAATTCCACGAGAAAGGAATCGCTGGCACAGCTATTTTAGATTAAATTCAAATTTGGAATTCTTAACCAGATATTTCAGATCGAAGAGAACAGTACAACAAAACGACAATTTCATATCAGTTTTAAACTAGCTGAACCGAGGTAACAACTTAGGTAGGTTTAGTTTGGGGGGCAAGAAGTATATCTTGCCCCCCAGACTGTAGACCTATCTAGGTCTTACCTCTTTCGAGAGGTGGGTGAAGAGGTGGGGTGGAGAAGTATTCTCCCCCATCCCCACTGGGCCATTGCACGACGAGGCCCGGCGGGTTCGCTGCAGGGGGCGACGCGGTGCTTGCGAAAGCCACCCCGTGTCGCCCCCATCTCAAATGCAGCGGACGGCCCCGGGGGGTTTTAGTGGGTATTTCCGGGCACTTCACGCCCGGGCGAGTCCCACACTGGCACGGAACTCGTCACTCCGTGCCCCCTTACCTATTGTATTGGGGGACTTCGGTCTCACTAATACAATAGGTAAGGGTAGTGCGTAAATGCATTTCCCCCTGTCAAAAAAAAAAAAAAAGGTAGGTTTAGTTTACATCGTCACTTACCATCAAGTGAGATTGTGGTCAAACTCTTTTATGAACTTTTTAGCGATTTGTTGATTGACACTTGATGGGAATAGGCAGTGTAAATAAAAACATTAGCAGATGCGTCAATTAGCTGTAAACAATCCATATGTAAAATAACACGTAGTAGATTAATTATGACAGAATGAAAAGAATCATAAAAGAGAAAAAGTTCGATTTTTCGCAACGATGTAAATATTATTGACAACTTAAATGCATATTCTGTATTCATCTGATTTTATCTAATTACGAATTCATTTAGCTAAGGATTTCCGTGTTATTTTTATTTTACAAAAAACCTTGACCTACACTAGATCATGATAGGTAACATACGTTTTATATTTATTTATTTGTAGGATTCGACCGGCCCTTTATAAAAAAAAAAAAACATAAATATTATGATTAATGACGTCATTCCTTACTTCCTTATTTAAAGGTACAAACAAGCGAGTCCATAAAGGCTCGTTGAATATCTCATTATGACCGTTTATTATTGTGTGTAGTCACAAATACCGACAAGGCCGGGCGGGTTTACGTGGTGTTGTGCGTACGTGCTCCCCGCAACGCATACGCCTCGTCGATGCCCCAATTCTCGTACACAGAATATCTCGATGTCGACACGAGTATTCTGTTTTCTTTAATCTAACACAAACTTTTTGAATTATCGATGCGGCGAACGACCGATACGAAAGTCGTCAGGTCCCGTATTAACCTCCGTGGCGTGTTTACACCGCACTCGATGTTAGTCTAACTAAACGATCGATTTATGTACATTACCTTGATAAATTCACATTGATCTCAATTGCTTTTGTTATTTGTTAATTATCATACAAATGTTCCGTGTAATTTTTACTATGTCCTCTACTTAAACTTCATAGATTCTAAAATTAATAAATAGATACATTTTGTTGGGGTTAGATAGTTTCGTGAAACTAATTTATAATTTACTAGCGATCTGCCCCGGCTTCGGACTGGTATATAGAAATATCTAATTAAATACATACATGTTATGTTACACGGTGATAGAATAACTTTCTACAGATAAAGAATTTTTTTAAATCGGTTCAGTCGTTTTTGAGGTTATCCATAACAAACAAAAAATCAATTTTACCCCTTTATATATAAACTAACTGTGTGCCCGCGGCTCCGGCGGCGTTTAATATGTTCTTTAGGGCTGAGTGAAAAAGTGTATATTTCATTTTTATCTAACCTAAAAAAACAAATGAATAAAGAAAAATGAGAGACTTTTGTTGTTATTAGCGAAAATGTAAATAACATATAACCATCTACGAAAAATTCCGCGTCGAATGATAGTAGTTCCATCCCGATACGTTTAGTAGTTTTGAAGTGATGATGCGTCAAAGGACCCCCATTTTCCTTTTATGTATATTTAGATTATAGTATATATAAAACAATTAATTAAAAACTTAATATAATTTATCTAGAATACAGATATTACTTCGGTTTGATAATAACAAATAAGAAGTGTAAATAAAGAATTATAAATATCAATAAAATATATCCGTCGTGACCACAGAGTTCTCTACACAACATGTTTATAACTTGTACACTTAAAATCAAAACGTTCAGCGAAGTTGTATTCTTAGATATACCATAAATTAGACAAAATAATAATATCTTCAAAATAAAAAAACAATTTGGAAAAAATGTAGATTTAGTTTATTTTTTTTAACCAATGTACACAAATAAGATTAAAAATCATTATCATTTAGTATAAAACCGTATTTTGTCTTTCACCTCACAAGTGGCCGTTTATAATGTTGTCCTATGCAACAAAAACAGTCACAGAACAATAAAATGCTGTGTATATATAATTATAATTTCATATAGTGTTTAAACATGGCATACTTTCTAAAGTTTGTTTATATGTGATCGAAACAACCCTCAGTTTCATTCACCTGCTCTGTGGAGGGGTGTGGTGGCGCTAGGGCGTCGACCTCGCTATTGCGCAGGGCAATGACCCTTGGCAGTCGTCAGCTGTTGCACACAGTCACTATCGTGTAGGTATCTTTTATTTGACCCACTTTGCACACACATTAACTCGTTAAGTATTTATAGCGTAGATGCATAATTATAACATAAAATTTCCACTTGTTTGTTTACTAGAATAATCTATTTTAACTTTTATCTGTATTTGTATGAATTAATTCTAATTATATGAAGGGATGCAAGGAATTTTTAATTTTGTTGCCAAACAATAATATATGCGTTTTTTGAGCTCAGCGCTTTGACCACGATCTTATCTGATGTCAAGTGACGATGTGGCCCATAATGTTAACGCACTCAGCCTCAGGCTCTCAAGTAATGCTGCCGGAACTAAACCTATCGGTGCTTGGCGATAGGTTTTCCAATTTGAGGATGGATTACCCTGCTTTTCTATGGTGTCTTCATTATGTTTTCCTTCACTGAAAGCTCAGGCTCATTTTAGAATCTCATATCTGGGTTCTAACCTACGTCCATTGACGCGGAATCCGACCACAATGCCAACTGACCTATCATCGCTTCAAAATGTCTTTACTCTTTGGAATTTAATAAGGGAGACTGATGTTATATGGTGATGTCCTCCTTGACGTATCCGTCAACGGCGAACACCTTCGAGTTTTTGTGTGAATGTGGTTCGCGAAACCAAACTTCGTCTTTAAGGTGCGATTAAGTCGATATTAAGTCTCTGATTTGCACGCACTTCCCACTCAACTGAAGAGATATTATTGTACATAGATTACTTTTAATTATTTCCTTCGTAGAAATTGACCTCTAGGTTTGCGCTTCCCATACGTCAACTGTGAAAGAACACAGATTTAGGCAAACTGGAGTGCATGCGTACAATAGAACCTCACTATCTCAGTCGGTTCTTAATAAGAAAATTTTACATGTAGAATTGATCGATGTAGACATACATAGCGATGCCACACAGTGGATAAATATGCAAAAGTTTAAGTCCGGTGAAGTAAAAGACCTTTGCGGTCAACAGCATTAGTTAGATCGGATCAGTCAAAAGTTTATTTCTTAACATTTTTAAACCACCAATACGTTTTATAAGCTGCGATCAAATTTCTACTAAACATGTTAACTGAAAAAAAAATGCTTTCTTTTTTTATATACAGGCTCTCGGAAATTTACGGGCTGCGGTTGACGATAGACGTGTCGTTGTGCAGACCTTTGGGGGAGACCTATGTTCAGCAGTGGATGTTTTATGGTTGAAAGGATGCATGGATGGATGGACACGCTCAACACTTAAAACATAATCTCGCATAATGTAAATGTCAACGAGGCTCAAGATGGTAATCATGCTAAGCCGTGCTCTCAAGTGATGCTGCCTGAACACGGATATAAATGCTCCCTCACTAGAAGCTCATGCTTATCTATGCTAATAAATAAAATTGAAGTGTCTGTTTGTTATGTCAAAATATTGTTTTTACTAAATAGATATATATATATATATATATATATATATATATATATATATATATATATATATATATATATAATATGTATATACGATGCCCATACCAAAAATACACTTTTTTAAATTTTCGTCTGTCTCTCTGTCTGTTTGTTCCGGGTAATCTCTGGAACAGCTGGATGGATTTTAACAGGACTTTTTTTGGTAGATAGCTGAAGTTACTCCGGGTAACTTAGGGTACTTTTAATTTTCAAAAATAATCAGGGTTTAGCGTAAAAAAATTAAAATTCATTAAAAAAATGAAAAAAAAATCCGGTTCAAACCACAGTTTTACGGGCAAGTGCTTGAATTTTTGAGATATATTTTTACATTAACTTGGTACTAAACAAAAATAGAGTTTCCGTATAAAACAAAATAAATGCAGTGAAGAATATATGAAACGCGGACGACGCCGCAGACACACATCTAGTTTTAAATAAATACAATTCAAAATTAAAACCAAAAAAAAAAGAAAGTTTTACACTTTAATTTTCATATCGTTTTATTATTAATTGTTATCTGATTGGAAATAGTTTATTTAATCGTTATTTATTATCTGATAGAACATTTACTCTTATCTTTAAGGTTATATTATTTATTACGTATACATTGTTGTTATGTGTTCTCGTATAGATAACCTCTCGAATAATCTTATGAAATAGAACAAAACAAATATATATATTTTTTTTATCGTGCAAATATTATTATGTTTTATGAATATTAATTATAGAATTTACTTTATAGTTAATTATTAATTTTTTAGACATATTTTATTTTTGTATGATATTAATGTATTTTTATGTAATTAGTTATTTTTATATTTAAATCTATTTAATTTATGTATCACTTATTAGTTTAATTTTAACAAATTTTTATTGTAACATTTTAACGCTCTCGTTGTAATATTTTGTTATATCATGTAAGTTACTATAAAAAATATATAACACAGATAAAGAAGTTACAAAATTGAACAAACATATTTAAACATTCGGGAAGACTTAAAATACATATCGTTTCTAGAAATAGACGACCGAATTTTATTTAACCGTCGAACTTCTTAGCTTTAATCGATGTTTTGAATATCGAACGATCAAGGTTAGAATAACTAAGGTGGAGATTTTAATAGAAACGGATACCTTGAGCACTTCGATTGTTACAAGACTCAGTTATATTTAAGGTGAAAGTTGATAGAATTTAACAACAACATGACAGTTATGTATGGTATTTACATAAAATACGATACAATTGAAGCACTGACAGAACTCCTACACACTCTCCGGGTCCCCCTACGGTGGCGGCCCAACACGTGCTCCGTTCCCCAACTGGGGAGACTCTTGACGCTGCTACCAGCGCTATACAGTGACACTGAACATGCATTAAGCATTACACTCATCACCACTGCACGCACACTCCTGTACATAGGTCCTGTAAGGAACCCTTTTTTTTAATTACTAATAAATAAAAAAATGTAGGATTTAGCTAGGACTAAATGTTGCAGCCACCCCGTGTCGCCCCCATTCCAAATGCAGCGGACGGCCCCGGGGGGTTTTAGTGGGTATTTCCGGGCGACTCTTGCCCGGGTGAGTCCCACACTGGCACGGAGCTCGTCACTCCGTGCCCCCCTAATCTATTGTATTGGGGGACTCTGATTCCTCAAATACAATAGATAAGGGCAGTGCGTAAATGCATTTCCCCCCGTCAAAAAAAAAAAAAAAAAGGACTAAATGTTGCGGGAATTTTTAAACACAGGTAGCGGCCAAGCCGAGGTTCAAACTCTTGTGCTAGTTACCTTTTGCGGCGAATGCCTTCAGCACTCGTCCACAAAGATACGGTGAAGCTGTTAAGGCCCTTCCGGTCAACAGCATTAGCCAGGTTAAAAAAAAAGTATTGACAGTACTAAATTTGTATTTGGTCAAATCTAATTTGAATTTTAACTGGGATTTAATTTTTCTATGTCTTTATTTCTATATTCAAATTAACTTTAAAATTATAAAAAATATTTCCTGTAATGCCATTATCCAGAGAGGAAACAGGGGACTACATTTGTATGTAATAATTACCAGTAGCATATTCTCTTAATCTAATAACCAGTCTAATCGTGTCGTATCATGTTTTTTTTTTTTTGTAATTTTGATGTGAATATAAATCATGGTATAATGAACATACGAGTACATCGTAGCTGCGTAGATTGACTTAACCTTCAAAGTTTTAGCACAGCAATCCTTACATCATTCTATTGTAGAAAGGCAATGTTTATATGTCTGTCTGTCTTTCCTTTAGTTGTCTTATAACTTGAGAGCCACAGAACCGATTTGCATGATTCTTTTAATAAATCCTTATTCCTTCCTTATATTATAGAAAGGGGTGAGTGCGCCCGCCATACGTTGCAATGCTATACCATTTTAATGAGACCAGGCAGAAATCGAACTAGTTATCCAGTCGCTCCGGGTAAAAAATAATATTTACCGCCGTTTAAATTTACTAGCTGTGTGCCCGCGGTTCGGGTTTCATGTGTTCTTCACTGCGTTTTATTTTTTATTTTTTTACGGAACCCTAAATATTTTCTTTAAAAAAAATTCAAACACTTCCACATAAATCTGTGTATTAAACCGGATTTTGTTCAATTGTATATTTTTTTTTTTTCATTTTTTTTTACGCCGAACTCCAACTTTTATCGAATGTTAATAGTACCCTAACTTACGCGGAGTAATTTCAGCTATCTGCCAAAAAAAAAGTCCCGCCAAAATCGGTCCAGCCGTTCTGAAGATTAGCTGGAACAAAAAGACAGACAGACAACAAATTTAAAAGTTTCATTTTTGGTTTTGTATATATATGTATTTAATAAAAAACAACAGACACTTAAATTTTACATATTAAAGACAACAAAATATAATTTTCTTTGAACGAATCTACATCGCACTATGGTTCCTTTGTCTTCCATTATACATCTTTCTATACAGTCTACGCCTCAAATTTTGGATTAGCTAGGTTCAAAATTCCGTGGGAATTTTCTACACTGTTAACGGCCAAGCCGAGTTTCGTACTACTTTGGTCATCTTGGCTAGTTACCTTTTGCGGCGAATGCCTTCATCACTCGCTCCCAGAGGTACGGTTAAACTGTAAAGGCCCTTCTGGTCAACAGCATTACCTAGGCTCAATAAAAAAAAAGCTACGCTTCAATTTTATTTATTAGTATAGATTATTTTAAGTGATCGGAGGTGCTTAGTTTATAATACCAATTCGATGAACTATTGTTATTTCTATGTAGGTACGTGTTTAAATTTCACCATCCTCGATTATAAATTTATGTTTACTTTCGTTTTTGTTACCGTGATATAACTTATCAACATACATATCTTATCTGGAGAGAAAGGTGAATTGATTGTTTGTTATTCGCTCACTTGTGTCAGTCTTTGTTATTGTAATTTTGTCGACATTATGTTTTTCAAGAATTATCATGATTATAATCCAAGTTACGTATGAAATTGAATAGATATGTAAGTATATAGTTATGTTTACGGTGTGTTATCAAAATTCGCATATATTGCATTGTTTTCGTCTTTCTTTATTACGTAATCCAAATACGTATTAGTCCGTAGTCGGTGTTCTCGCGTTTCATCCTGGTTATACATATGATGAATAAAGAGTGTGTTACAGAGTATCAATTCCCTTGCGTAAAAGTTTTTTTTTACCTTTTCTTATAGTACGCGTATTTTAACTGTGCCCCTCTGAAACCGAGGTAGAACGGCGGCGGTAACTTCAGTTATGAATAATACATTACCATAACAAAAACTGTGTCGTAAGACGTAGAGCGAACGAGAAGGGATGACTGAGAAACCAAAGAGCAAGCGCAAAACTGTTTTGATATACAATAAATAGTCCACCACGCATCTATTTGTAGCAGACTTCACACCGGTACAAATAACTCCATATAGTATACGTAGATATAAAATCGTATTAAAATACTACAGCTTTATTTTGAACAAGTAAAAGAAAAAAATGTATAATTCATGAATAGGGAGAAGTCTTTATTATTCAATTCATATTTTTATATAAGACATCAGAGAAGAAAGGAACATAGTTAAGTTTAAATTAAGTTGAAAAATTATTTTATAAATTTTTTACCATAGGAACAGTATTTGATTGTTTGTTTTTTTTTTGAGATATTGATTGAGATTGTTTGAGATACTCTTGAGGTACTCTAAAAGTATATAATAATATAAGAAATTTTAATACCATGACCTGCAGTCAAACTGAATGTTCAGTTTTGTGGGTCAGTAATCTATGTTGTAAGGTGTAAAACAAGAGAATAAATAAATAAATAAATAAAAAAAAAGAAATAACATGTAAAAAATTCAAACGAATAATAATAAAACCTCAAACTTCCTTAGACAACCAGTCTGTACCTTGCTGAATATAGTGATACGTCTATAAATGTTATCAATTTCAGGGCACACAGCAACCTGCAGGGGGCGACGCGGCTGCAGGGGGCGACGCGGCTGCAGGGGGCGACGCGGCTGCAGGGGGCGACGCGGTGCCTGCGAAAGGGGTATTTCCGGGCGACTCTCGCCCGGGTGAGTCCCACACTGGCACGGAGCTCATCACTCCGTGCCCCCTTATCTATTGTATTGGAGGATTTTTATCCCCTAAATACAATAGATAAGGGTAGTGCGTAAATGCATTTCACCCGTTAAAAAAAAAAAAAAAAAGGCACACAGCAACGCCGCACGATACCAAGCTGTCTACGAACTACGTTGGGTCGAATTTATACAGTAACCATTCTGCACGTTACATACTCATTCAACCTTATAAGTGCAAGATGGTTTACGTTTGAATTGTGATCTTCATTGTGAATTTTTCAAGGAACTATAAAAGTCAAATAAAATGGTATACAAATGTATTTAATTTATTATTCAAAGATATTATTATCGTCTGTATCGATATCGTTTAAATGATAATGAGCTGCTGTAATTTATTTATGTAAAAACAGAGTAAAATTGATTAGTAATCTTTGACATTACTACATAAGTATTTGTCCAATGTACATTTATGTTTTATTAATATGTCTGTGTAGATTGCTATATGTCGACAGTCTATCGATTTGTGATACGAAGATCGAAAATAATTAATAAATAAAAATTATTTTCAATAGACTTACTTATTTTTTATTTCACTCTTTGTACGTTTTCACCAGGCAATTAGTAATTTATTTCAAAAAGCTTTCGTGAATTGTCTATTTTTGATATTTGTCAATTCGAAGTGTACTAGATTTTAAGGGGAGGGGATCAAATAGTCTCCACGTCCCATCCCTCAGACCGCCACTGGGGGGAAAATGGAGGTTATTTAACTCGACCTCGAACATACAATCTTATTAGATAAACCATTATGTATTAAAGATAATTGTGTTTTATGACGTGAATGTTTATTTACCATTTATAATTCTTAGATAAGTAAAAATCAGTCTGGAATATTAATTCTATAAAACGGGTCGCGATAACCATATCAAGTGTATTACCAGACCTACCTAGAGGTTTTCCTCGAGATTTAAGATCGAGTTTAATCTTACATGGGAGATACATTATTAACTTCGAGCATTAGCCGCCGTGATAGATATACCCATGATCCAGCATGATCACTCCCAACTATCGACATATTCCCAACTTAATCGACTCATTCTTGGACTCTATTTAACATCAGTGGAATAATTATGCCGGGCTCGAAAAAAAATAAATAAAACATTAACAATACATTATTGATGCTGCAAAGTACAAACTCGTAATTCAAATAACATTTTAATTCAAGATGTCTGCGTTTTGTCCTGCTTTTGACAACATTTGTCCTGTCATCATACGAACTCGGGTATATGTGTATCATATTAATTTTACAATAAACTTTCGAGAAGAGGAAAACGATTCTGAAATCTGAATTTATCCTGGACTACATTGTCACTTACGATTAGGTGAGATTGTGGTGATAGCTCTGTGCAGTACCTGTACAGTTTAAACATATCAATTTTTATTAACTAATAATAATAGTGGCAAAAATATAACATTCGTTTCTCCTGGCGACGTGTTGCTACCGTAATCATCAGATAACACTTCCTAGTAAGCTGTCCTGCTGTCTGGTCTGTCTGCGCGATTGTCTAGTCTACTCACTAAAAAAATATATTTATACGTTGAATATCGTATACCTATTGTACAGATAGATGAAAACAACAATTTGTTTTAGGTGGAGTCAGTAATGCGACGCGGTGCTTGCGAAAGCCACCCCGTGTCGCCCCCATCCCAAATGCAGCGGACGGCCCCGGGGGGTTTTAGTGGGTATTTCTGGGCGCCTCACGCCCGGGTGAGTCCCACACTGGCACGGAGCTCGTCACTCCGTGCCCCCTTATCTATTGTATTGGGGGACTTTGATCCCCTAAATACAATAGATAAGGGTAGTGCGTAAATGCATTTCCCTCCGTCAAAAAAAAAAAAGGTGGAGTCAGTAATACTGCGATGACGAATATTTATTCTCGCAATTTTATGTGAAGATTTCGAAGTAAAATTTTAAAGAAATAATTAAATCAACTCTTTTTCTAGTTTGTGATTTCGTAAAATGAAGGAACTTAAGTATCAACACTCAGTGATATGTGTGCAAGGTAGCCTATTTCAACATATGCATTGGAATATCAGTTCTCAATATTATCTTAAACAATATTGTCATACAATTGGAGGAGTAATTGGCATCAATCCCTATTACAACATAATAAACGAAGATTACATTAGTCGCAACTAATATTCCCTTTTGTATTTAGTACTTTTAAAAAAGTTTGGGGTACTTCAAGGAACAGATTGGTAATAACTTCAGTGTCATTTTAATGCACTATTTTCCTATGTCACACTAATCACAAGAAGTGGGTGATAAAATACACACTTACTCAGTTGTTACAACTTGTTCAGAGAATAAACCTATAAGCTCACTAACATACAAACATATAGAGAGAGGCTACCTTTTAAAATATGTGAGAATAAAAGATTAATATCATTCGACAAGCTCAAATTAAGGCTTTAAGGCAACTCAAATTAAGGGAATTTGAAAGGATATCTAGGCTTTGCGTTAAGGCAGTCACGGTAGTCAGAGATTACCGTGGAGTTTTGAACCCTTAATCCCTTTTCAGGTTAAGTTTTACATCTCTAATTTTTGAAGTAGCTTTAGGGCAGCTTTAATATTTTCCACTTTATAAAAATCTCAAATTAAGCCAGAGTATACAGGAAATTAAATTCTAAAGGACCGTGTAATGGAGTGCAATCTTGTTAAATGTTTTATCTCAACCATAACCTTGATAGCGTTGTTGCTATCCAATTAACCATAGGTTTACAATAAGGTAAATAATGTTCATCAGAAGAGACCTTTCCGTGTCATTCAACTGTGTATTATGTTTTTCATAGCTGGCCTTCGTAAAGGACCTTGAACAACATAATATTATTTGTTGTCACGGCTATTGCTGACCTTGTCGCTTAAGATTGATGAAGATTTTTATTTAAACCATCTCTAAAACTAACTATGACTGCGGTTCGTCTAACTTTATTTTAATTATTTGAATTAATTACTGCAGTAAAACCAGATAATTATGCTAGCCTTATAGAAGAAGTTAATGAGAAATCTAAATATTTAACATAATTATTCCATCCATTTAACCGAAAGGCGTCCATTACTGGACATAGATCTCCTTGAAAAAGGAGGAATTGCCATAATCGCTACGCTTCCCTGATTTATCTCTTAGTCGTCTTCTAAGACACCCACGGGAGGATATGGGATGGTACCTATTCTTAGCCGGCATTATTACTTTATGTTAACTTATATAGTGTCCTGGCAATTTATGACACTGAATTTCAAAAAATATATTTATTGCTACATTTCTCCAGGAATCCAGTAGTATTATCTGACATAGTTCTTTGATTTGGATAATGCGTGTGATATGCGGTATCACTCTATTTTCCATGCGGTGTCACTGTATTGCGCTTGCAGCGACTACAAGGGTATGCCCAGTTGGGGATCAGTAGACATCTTGGCCTGCCCCTCAAGGAGGGCATGATGTGTGTGCGGGAAATTTAGTTTATTGAACTAGCTATCCAGATAAATAGAGAATTTAAAACTAATGAGAACTTTTTAAATAGCTAAACAGTGTCTTGTTGAAGGTGTTTAAAAATATTTGTATAAAAATTCAAATGAATAATAAAAAGGTTATTATATTATAAAACCCATAATATTTACTTTTATATAAGAACATATTTAATAGTTTGTTATATGTACATCTTAAATTAAAGATCAATATTATGTTAAGCAGATGTGAAAGCAACAAGTCACGAGTAAGCAGGTCATGGATGGTAAATAACATGAACTCTATTGCGTATGCAATGCACATTGTTGCATAGAATAATATTATTCCGAACGTTTGCAGTTAATTTATCATTGTTATAATACATTGTTACAAGGGGAGGCGACTTCCTCGTATATTTCGTAGTTTGTTTAATTCCTGTTTATATATTCCTTTGCGTGGATACATTCACGGCGCAGTTTGAGGTATTCTATTCTTTAGTAATTTTGCCAGCACCTATATCTGGAAATAGAATTATTTGTGTTCTTTAAAACACCTTGAAGCTTGAGTTTGATTGTGTACTGTTTGAGTAATAAGTACAGACGTGTGCTAGATTTAACTATAAGTACAAAAAGAAGTCTTGGTATTACTAGTGTCCACGAAAAAAGTTCTAGAGAAAAGATTGTATTATTGAAACCATGTACGATGACGATCTGTGAAGCACATATTATAAATTCAATATCTGACTATGATTAAAGAAATTACTATTTACAACAGTGCCTTTACGATTCCATACAATAAATTGGCTCTCATTCGATATCGTAACAAGTATTTGAACACATGCACCAGAAGTTTAAATAGGTAATTAACAAGGCTATTATTATGCTAACTGTCCAGCAGTTATTACTAAGCATAGAGTAATAAACCTAAAAGCTATAATTTCATACAAAAGCTAGCTTAATATTAAAGTCTAAAAATTATATACGTGTTTTGTAAGCGACACAGAATTACGTGTTCACCTGCACGTGACGAAAGATGGATTCGACATTTTAAGGACAACTTGAAAAGGCTTCACACCGCGTGCGGCTACTGCCGTTCTAAGTGCTTAATTCTATGATACCAGGTTAGAATAAAATACCTTTTTTTTTTTTTTTTTAGGGGATCAAAGTCCCCCAGTACACTAGATAAGGGGCACGGAGTGACGCGCTCCGTGCAGTGTGGGACTCACCCGGGCGAGAGTCGCCCGGAAATACCCACTAAAACCCCCCGGGGCCGTCCGCTGCATTTGGGATGGGGGCGACACGGGGTGGCTTTCGCAAGCACCGCGTCGCCCCCTGCAGCGAACCCGCCGGGAGAATAAAATACCTAGCATTGAAGAACAAATGAAAGGTAAGAAATATTTTTCACTTCTGTATTTTACATATCTCACTTTTGCTTTTAAAACTATTATCGTCTCTAATTAACATTTTAAAAATAGTAAACAATTTTCTTTACATATAACCAAAAGGATGTTATATCTAAAGAAGTAATATTTAATTAAGCTAAGTTAAACAAGAAATAGGTCAAACATTTGTGTAGCGTTAATTGGCGTTCAACCTTCATTTTATCCACGAGTAACCAACGCCAAATAAATATTCCATTTACAATGAGACTCCGCATAAGTAGTTCGTGTGGGAGGTAAATTAATTAATTGCGCGCAAGTTCAAAAACTTCGTGAATAAAATCTGTACTACGATGAAAATGAATGTAAGATATTGTCTACTTATAATTTCTTTACAAATAAATTGTTTTGGCCTTTTTGTGCACGGTATAGGATTAGAGCTTTAACCACAATTTCACCTGATATTAAGTGACGATGTGGCCTAGGCCTAGACCATTCTAGAATGGTAAACAAACTAAGTCTTGATGTACTGGTTCTCAAGCGATGCTACCGGAACAAACCTGTTGGTATTTGGCGACAGGCTTCCTAATGCCCTACCACCAAGAGGCTACCACACTTTAAACTACGAAATGCCTATATCTTGGAGTCTTTACAGATTTCTTTAACAGTATTAGCAGTCTAATTTACAATTTTCGATTCGCGATTATCCGGACTATCAACCACGATATTACATGAGAAAACATTTTGCAGATAAAGATTTTAAAGCAATGATGGCTTAGTTGGTTGAGCAGTCGGATTTCGCGTCAATGGACGTGGGTTCAAATACAACTCTAAAACCAGCCTGAGCTTTCGGTGAAGGAAAACATTTTGAGGAACCCATAGCATGGTGGTAGGGTATTTTAAAATAATGCCCGCCTGAATAATAACCACCCTCAAGTTAGAAAACCTGTTGCCAAATACCAAATGGTGTGTTCAGACAGCATCACTTGAGAACCAGTATCTCTAGGCTTAGTGTGTTTACCATCCAGGACCACATCATCACTTAACATCAGATGATATTGTGGTCAAAGCTCTGAGCTTATACTGTGTAAAAAAAGATAAATGAACATCTGGAAATGCAATAAGGTGAAACAGAAGAAAATATAGACGAAGAAAATGATGAAGAAACAATTCAGGCCGTGGAAATAGCTCTCTAGTGGTTTGAAAACAAACAGAAACTGATACTGTGACTTTACTACAGCTGAAACGAATTCGTGATTTATCAGTAATTAAGAGAAAAAGTGGCTTACGTTTAATGCCAATTATCAAGTATTTTAAACCAAATTAAACCTATTCTATTTCATGATTACCAAATGGAAAGGACCAAATATTGTAAACCAAACATATGTGTATGTATGTACTTAAACATTTAATATCATGATTAAGGCTGCAGTATTTTAGTTTTTATGTAATTTATGAAAGTATGTACGTACATATATAAATGCATACCTCGTATGTTAAAAAATGCATCTCATAATAAACACGTAACTTTATGTACTATGTATGCACAAAACTCGCTTCTCTTCATACATCCGATTATCCGGATTATCAATTAATCCGGTTAATCAAGTTTCTACTGTATTTAACATATATAATACCAGTGGTGCACAGGATCCAAAATATGGTCCACCAACGATTTCAAATTTTGAGGAAGGTGTACAGCCACGCGGTCGTGAGAGGTAAATGCTACGCATTTTTACCACTTTGAGCAATAATATCAGTTTCAAATTAACCGAATTTAAAAAAAAAGGGCAGGCTCAAAAAATGACTTTCTAGTAAAAACAAGTTTCAAAAGATATATACGAGTATATTTATGACATCAAAAATCCAAGTGGTCTCTCGTCAAGGGAAAGTTGGGAACCAATGATACATCAGTCTACAGACAGTAATGCGGATTTACTTATTTCTTGGAAGTTTCAGAGTTTTGACACATTTCTATGAGACCTTAAAAAATATAATATTTTTAACACTTTAACACACAGAAGCGATTAATTTTTATTACAAAGCTTGTAATCACGCGTACACTGCTAAAAAATTAAAGATTATATATAATAACTACACATTTCTTAAGCAAAAGAATTAGGTATTAAAAAAAACTGAAGTGAATTCGAACAGTAGGTAATGTTTTATAATTATATTGTGATAATTATATTTATTTCTGTGGTCTCCTAATCAATTTGTTGTGTAATAAGTATGTTTTCGTTTTGTTTGTTTTCATCGAACGTACCTAACTTACAGGTTATCAGTGACAGCTGTAAAATAAAATATTAGTTCTCCGGTATCTTAGTTTGTTAGCAAACATATAAATATGATTGTACATTTGTTACAAGATAAAACGAATATTTTACAATTTTTGACGCGTAACTTACACTTGAAATTTATTTACATACGTATATATTTCTTATTTATTTACAAAATATTGTATTAAGTCAAGTAAAAATTAAAGCACATTTAACAGGACCTACATATTTTTAGTGTATGCAAGTTTAAATTTTATGACGATTAAAATTACTCATAATTTCCCAATATACTGAACTTATTAATTAAAACGAAAACGAATGAAGTGTACGAATTGAATGAACAGGTTTGGCATCGGAGCATTATCTAGAGAGAAACGCTTTATAAATGAAATGCAATGAGTTGTGGAAATACGGACGCCAATCTGACATTCGAAGCTCACCTCAAGAAAGTCAAGGAACGGACCGCTATGGTGCTAGGGCGTTTCTACCCTCTCTACAACTATAAGAGTAAAATGACTCTCCACTACAAAGTTACCCTGTACAAGATGGTGGTTAGACCCATCAACACGTACTGCACACCCGCGTTCGCTCACATTAAGATACCCCAGATGCGCACTTTACAAAAGATTCAGAATCGTTTTGTAAGGAAAGCCACAGGCGCTCGATGGTATCAGATAAATGGGAATTTACACAGGGATCTGAATCTGCCCTCCATCAGGTCCGTTTTTAAAACCCATTGTCGCGCCTTTTTTAAACCGACCGCGACGATGAATAGGATCCTCCAGCATGAATAGGGTCTACACTCGCATGAATAGGATCTTCCCGCATCAACCGCGTTTACTTGCGTGTCTGCGCCCACGCCGGCGAAACCACCGTTCCCACCGCCGGGGACAATTGCCTAACTTTGCTCCCGCACACACTCCAGGTCCCCCTCCGGTGCCGGTCCAAGACGTGCACTTTTCCCCAACCGCAGAGTCTCTTGACGCTGCTACCAGCGCGATACAGTGACACTGGACACGCATTAAGCATTACACGCACAACACAACACTCGTACTCCAGCACATAACGCGCAGTTACAAAGGTCCTGTAAGGAATCATTTTTTTTAAATAGAATAAAAAATATAGGGATTAGCAAGGTTCAAAATACCGTGTGAATTTTTTTCTGCACAGGTAACGGCCTAACCAAGGTTCGTACAACTTTGGTGCTCTTGTGCCTTCAGCACTCGACCCCAATATTATGGTGAAGCTGTAAAGGCCTCCCCGGTCAATAGCATTAGCTAGGTTAAAATAAAAAAGCGCAAATACGGACGAATTATAAATTTATCAAGCAACGAAGAATATATTTACATTAAGGCAATATGCCAAAGCATAGTAATTTCTTTATACAATGTATTTATTACAACAAATGAAAAGGATAGGATATATCTACAAATAAATGCACTCGTTAAAAGATATTTCAAGGTCTATTAAGTTAACGTACTCCATTCAATTGTTATATTAACGCCAGATATTTCTATTGTAGATAGAAATAAAGAAAGAAAATAAAACAAAATTGCCTATACCATCATACCGTGAGATTATTATGGCATTTATTCCCTGTAACAGCAAGCGAGCTATAATATTTTATGAGTAATTCGTCACGGCCCGCGGCGGCACATCCTGTTCGTTACAATGTTTTACAATGCAAATTGTAACTTCGGGCCCCTTTGTTCACTTTTCAATTCAACACAACTTTTTACATGTATAGATACTCAAAGCGATTAGGGTTCAGTTGGTAATGCGATCGGATTTCGCGTAAATAGACCCAGGTTCGAACCCAATTATCCAGCTCTATATCAAGCCTGAGCTTTTTGTGACAGAAAATATCGTGGGGAAAGTATGACGTTGAGGCGTTTTGCTTATAATGCCCGCCTGGGTAGCTACCACTCTGGAGTTTGAAAACCTGTCGTCAATCGATAAGTCTATTTGCATCACTTGAGAGACAATGCTTTAAAGAATCAGCAACGCACCTATGATACACCTGGTGTTGCGAAGGTCATTACGCTACGGTGGTCGATATCCATTAGGCGGATCATACGCTAGCCTGTTAACCACATTCGTATTATTAAAAAAAATATAAAGAGTAATAACGAAAGTTGTAAGTTTTATTAATAACATGTCAAATAACATTGGAGACGTCAAAGCAAGCGAGTTACAGAATAAACATGGGAAAAGCAATATAGCGAAGTAAAGAAGAACATGCATGCTGTTGGAATTTGGTAATTGTTATCATATGCTAAAAAGCCAGATATTATATCAAATTTTGCAATATCTCCTTTCCTGATCAGCTATATAGAGGCTGTTACAGCGATATTTTGTTGCGACGTGATAGAATGTCAATAGATAATCATCTTTCAATAATCACAATAACTAGAAGGTAATAGTCTAAATCGAGGTCCGTACTACTTTGGTGTCCTTGGCTATCATTCGCCCGGCTGAGCGTTTTAAGCTTTCGCTCCAAAAATTCGGTGAAGCTATCAAGACACGCCCAGTCAACAGCATTTTTTAAGCAAAAAGCATTTGAAACTTTCCTGAAATCTACCGTAAATAAGAGGAAACGCTTTAAAAGCGGAGTAAGCGAATCAGTATTAACCAAATTGAAAACTTGCGTCCGATTCGTTAAATAGTTGTTCTAATATTTCTGACTAGCTGAGTAAAGTTAAAAAGGGAATTTGGAAGGAGGATGGCTGTCGTCTTGTCGTGTTTTTATTAAGCTCTGTTATATTACTTAATGAAATATGTTTTATTCAATCCTTTGTCCTTGACCAAATTCGAATCGTGATTAACATAGCCGATTAAAAGATTTTTACATAGCTAAATTTGATTAAAAAAAAACTAGTTCGCAAAAATATAAAGTAGTAGGTACTTTGTCGTAAAATAACCGGATTTCTCTTAGCACATTCCGTCTGATTCTTTTTCAGACCTAAGTACCTAATTACTTACGTTTTATAGTCGATAATATTATTAAAGAAAAACACGGTTTGCTAATTAAAAAGAGAAGAAAAAAATTGATCGTTATTTAAACGCGTCTCGCTATGGAAAAATACCACAATAATGGTATCGTATATAGAATAAATGTGTGCGTGGTTCACTGTTTAGATAATTTGTACACACGTTCGTCGAGTATTTAAAATTATAATGACATCATTTCGTGTCTCGTATCGCGTATCACTCACTAATCTGGACAAACTTGTTACGAAGCGAGTTTCTACGCATGAGTTTTTTGTTGTTTTTATGATCACCTACCAAAAAAGTCACCTATTGTTTGTATTTTAGTTTGTTTATAAATAAAAACTCTTGATATACAACGAAACTTGAATTTAAATATTATTGTATTGTATTCTGGATATAAATCTTTTGTTAAAAGTACAAAATCTATTTTATAAATGGGATAAGATAAAACAGCTCAAAACGTTTTTTCACATCTGCTTATCGACCGTTTTCTTAATTTTTTTCACTAGCTTATGATTAGTATTATCAATAAAAATGGAATTTTAAAAAGCTTTTTTTTTAAATCAAATTTTTAATAATCTGTGCGTGCGAACCTTAGTAAATTTAATAATGTAAAGTATCAAATTCGAAGATGATGATAACATAAATTGTAAATCGTATTCTTGTGTATGTAGAAAACTAAACTTATGAAATAGGGATACAAAACACATTTTTTCTAATGTCAAACACCCGTCAGTCGATTTGTCGGTCCATTGAACCTGGAAGATTTTTCACTTAGATTTTATTATTGAATTGGTAATATTTTGGAATTTTGAATAACAGATGTCTACATGTCCTTGACCACCAGCGCCTCGTGTCGTGTAAGACAGGTGAATTTATGCGTTATTTAACCATTCAGAGGTAAAAATAAAAATTCATTTTGTTGGACTTTTGTAATATGAGCTAGGTAAGGGACTTTACCCGTATTCAACGTTAGTACTGATGTTTACTTCCATTTATTACTTTAGTAACACTGTTTCACACTAAAATCAGTGCGTACACTAAAATTGCCTTACAATTTTTATCTTTTTTACTGGCAACAAAGAATAATTATTTAGTTCCTTTATTCGTAAACGTTAATCAAAATTTACTTATTCTGAAAATAAATCTTTTTGCCATTCGTAATATGTTACTGAGAAAAAAAATCAAAAACTTACTTACTTATATTCACGTTTGGTGTGAAGAATTATTGTTTGTAAAATTTATAAAGTATATTTTTAGACAGTAGGTGAGAGTGTTTGATATTTCTCTAAATAATCATAATTTTTGGTAAAAAAATCCCGCAACTCCCTGGACTTAATATCAACAACAACTGCCATAAAAAGCTGCCATGAACATATTCGACTTATTAACGTATTCCCGTCCATATCAGGAACTCTATTAATAAGTCAAGAGTTCATTATTTTTATTCACATTTTCCTCTTGTTTATGAAATATTATTGTAAATGTATAGACATTTGCGTCACAATTTAGATTTAAAAAAATACATGTACAGACAGAACCTACAAATTTATTTGTATAGATTATTATCTGACATAAGCCTGTATTGTATTGTAGCCTGTGCTGAAACTTGCACTGCGATTCCTGATTTTCAGTGTTTACCTTTAAAAAATCATTTTCATATATGGGTCGAGAGCGTTCTACATTACATCTGCAAAATCAATAATCCTTATGGCACGGTACGATATTATTTTATACTATGTATGCGCCCGCGGTTGCACCCACGTTTTGTGTGTTCTTCACTGCGTTTTAATATTGTTATACGAAACCCTAGTAGTTTTAGTAGTACCTTTTAGTAGGTACTAAGATAAAGTAAAAATATTCAAACACTTGCCCGTAAACTGTGCATTGAATCGGATTTTAATAAATTTTTTATGACTTTCATCTTTTTATTCGAATAGGCTTAAATAGTCCTGTATCACTGCGACCTAGTCAGATCTATTGTGATCCCCCCCATATTGCTAAAGCTTACTGCTTACAACTACAACCTGAATACACTGTAGGGTCTTTTTGGCATAAAGTGTCTGTACTTCCTCCGGGAGTAACGTGTGCTTACCCGGAATTCGGTTGGGTTTTTTTCCCTTACCGAAACCCTTATTATTTTCGAAAAGTAACATCGAAATCGGTCCAGACGTTCCGGAGATTACCCGGAACCCAGATTTGAATATTTTTATTTCCCAACAACATACATAAGCATCGCAAATCAGGAACCCGGTTTTCCTTCTAAAACTCTCTGTCGTTGAGTGTCCTCACCAGATACGAATACGAACAAACATGCTACTGTTATGCCGCAACTAAATCTTGAAATAAGACTACTATTGGGTAATGCACTTGTTCTAGTTGTAACGTTATTGTCTATCGGAATGACAAATTAAGTGTTGTAGACTCAATATACGTTCAATAATGCGATAATTATGAGGTCAGTAAACTACGTTTAATATTCCCGTTGCTACTTAGTAGACACTAATGTTTATGTGATTGTCGAAACATATACACGATAATGTTGTTTTGATTTATGCCTCTCTCACCCTTACTCTATTAGATTTACATAACAATATTATAATTTGCAAAATGGTTGACTTACCAGCGATGGGAATGCCGAATGAATAATTGCATAAACTAACAGTAACGAGTTTCATGTGTTGCAATTCGTTTTTTTACAATGTTTTTGATATTGTACGTTTTTATCGACATAGGTCCGCGCCCTTGTATGAAAATTCTCGACTCGACTACCCATAGACGGAGTAAATGCTTGGACATTTGAAATGTTATTTGATACCTCTTATATCCTTCAACAGTTGTGAAATTATTGAATGTAATTTAGTTGTTAGTTTGGTTTAGCTATACCAAATATTTAAACAGAAATTGTTTCTAAGCTTATCGTCTTAGATTGCACACTTCATAATTGTTTTATTCTTATATATTACCGGGTGTATGCCCGCGGCTTCGCCCGGGTTTCATATATTTTTGACTGCGTAATATAGTTTTTAATTTTTTTTATACGGAACCCTAATTATTTTCCAAAGTTTTTGTGTAACTAATATTAACCAAATATATTTCTCGCAAATTCAAATACCTGTCAGTAAAACTTTGCATTTAATCGGATTTTATTCACAATTTCATGAGTTTTAATTCTTTTACGCGGAACCCTAATTATTTTCGAAAAACAAAAGTAAACAGTCAAGTCAAAATCGGTCAAGCCGTTCCGGAGATTACCCGGTACAAACAGACAGAGACGGCAGAAAGATAGACACAAAATTAAAAAAACATATTTTTGGTATATGTGTCGTATCGTACCTATATACATTCATACCTACTTAGTAAAAAATATGTTTTGACTTTACAAACAGACACTTCAATTTTATTCATTAGTGTAGATATAGATAAAAGGTAACTTTGTCCGTTACTACACTTAAATCAAGTACTGTTGAAGTGCCTTAAAAGATTTACTTTTTAATTGGTAGATGTGAGCATACATTGTATTAATTTAATCTATCACATAGTTACTAGTATAAATTAATTCTCAAGTGAATGAGAAAGAAGTTACATAATTTACAGTTCAACTGCAATCTGATTCTATTAATTTTTTTGTATATTTCGGTATTAGTCTCATATGCGATAATAACAAGTAGTTATCCTATTTTTACTTTCTTAGTATAAAACCATACAAGTAAAAAGTTGACTATTTAAAATTAATAGATCAGTAGGTGCATATCAATTTACTTTTTATCTATCCTAATAAATAAAATTGAAGTGTCTGTTTGTAATGTCAGAATATTTTTTTCCACTAAATAGATATGAATGTGTATACAATACCTATACCAAAAATACAATTTTACATTACAATTTATGTCGGTCTGTTTGTCTGTATATTTGTTCCGGGTAATCTTCGGAACGACGGGACAGATTTTGACAGGACCTTTTTGGTAGATAGTTGAAGTTACTCCGGGTAACTTAGCGTACTTTTAATTTACGATAATAATTAGGGTTCCGCGTAATAACATTTAAAACGCAGTGAAGAATATATGAAACGCGGGCGCAGCCGCGGGCACACAGCTGGTAACAAATAAATGTATAAATCGCATGAAATTTCGTTACTTAATAATATAATAACTATAGCTCTCATAGTTCAGTGGAAAACGTACCGATTTATTTGAACAATATCACAGTGTTCTGCGTTTGCGGCTAGCCACAGGACACACGACCCAATTACATTAATTGATTGGCAGTTTAACAATAGCTCGTAGTTTATTTGATATTATAGTAGGTATTTGTTTTAATGTTTATATAATATTAATTATGTTTATTTTCGTACCATGTTTATAGTTTCCATGTTTATGTTGTTATTTCATCAGCTATTTAATTTATTTATAGTAATATTAAAACATGACTTCGTTGACTTCGACAAGGTATATATATGTATTAAACATATTTTTTCGTGTGTGTTTTCATAATAGAATTTAGTTTATAAAAATTAATTTTAATTTATAAACTTCCGTCATATTTTTCACATGTCATAAAGATAAATGCATTAACATACAATATCCTTTCTTATCCTTCATGTCTGTCCTTCTGTCTGTATATTAGTGGTGTTATAAAACGTGATCCTATGAACGGATTTACATGACACTTCTATACAATCATAGATTTATTTTTATACCAGAATGAACCCGGCATGCTTTGAAATACCACGGAAACTATCTCGTTGTTTAGTTCTTTTTAACTTACGCATATTTCATTGTAAGGTACGTTACGTAATATAGATTATATTATAGAAGAATAAGGAAAATACTGAATTAAATCGGTAAAATGATAAATATCTGTGCTTCACTGAAGTGTAAAGATACATAAGAAATACAGTGCAGTGAATAATTGTGTCCAGTGGCGGATTAGCTTTAAAGCCCAGGACGCCCGGGCCTTGAGTGGCTAGATATTAGGGGCGGCCAATCGTGACAAAAAATTCACTGATGATAACAAGAAATATCTGAAAGTACGTAAATATTCTAAAGGCTCACGCACATTACGGTGGGCCGCACTGCACCGCATCGTATAACAATAATCTTCCTAAATCACTGTTGTACTTTTTATAAATAAAATATAGATAATGTAATGTGAAGTAATTATATCGTTCATGTAAAATGTACGTATAAGTTATTTCGTACATATAAGTGATTTAGGAAGATCCTTAAAAATACTCGCTCGTACGTCCGTAGGCTAAACGAACGTACTGTTACACAATATTAGGTATTGACATTTTAAACTGCAGTAATCATACTCCAAACGTATAAATTACATAGTATTCATAGTACTGATAACCCACGTCATCTAACACTTGTACACTTTCAATATAAGGTGTTGAAATATTCTATAATTATACTTAAAGCTCATAAGTTACTTGTACTGATAACTTTTTTTTTTAACGTGGGGAAATCCTCATGGACGAACCCTTCTCCCGGGCACAGGAAAAGAACATCCTGTGCCCGGGAGAGAGGAACAGTGTCGGACTCTTACCGGCTAAAACCCCACGGCCGCATCGGCGCGCATTTGGGCAGGGTCTCGGGATAACGATAAGCATGCGCCGCTACCCTGTCCACGCGCGTGGGTCACCCGTGCACGGCGTGCGGGCAACCCTCGTCTCGGGGAGAGAGATTGTTGTTTCCTCCCCATGCTTCTTTGTGTATGAAGCGGCGGCTGTTAACCCAGCTTCTCCTTTACGGGGTACTGATAACCTGTATCAACTAACACCTAAATTGCGATACAGAGTGCATTAGTTATATATCAAGAATAAACCTGTAATTAAATAAATAAAACTATTCTAAATGTTTTATTGAAATGTACAATGATCCCTGAAAATTCGGAAAATATTACAAATTAGCAGAGATATTATAGTTAACTAAATTTCTGAATCGATTTCGATAAAAGTCGGCAAAAAAATAAATTCATAATGTAGTCAATATGATGGGTGCTGAGAAAGGGGTGGCTGATACTTACTACCTGGCCTGGGGCCTAGGGCGGCCAAAACTGTAAATCCGCCACTGATTGTGTCGTATATTTTAGAGTTTTTTTATCCGAGCTTGGCAAAATGGCTGTTCTTAATCTAATGTGTACTAATAAACAAAATTGAAGTGTCTGCTTGTGATATCTTAATAACAACTTTTTATTAAATACATATGAATGTATATGCGAGACCTATATGAAATATATAATTTATTTCATTTATGTTCTGTTTGTTCCGACTAATTTCGAGAACGGCTGGACCGATTTTATCCCTGCATAAGCATATGCGCCAAAATGTGTAATTTAAAGATATCACGACGCACGTAGTGGTCGCTATTTAATCGGCACGAAGGCCCTGCCACCCAGGGATACCAAAACTCGTGTTCTAACTAAGGTCGACAGTAAATTAATATACTGTTTCTGTCAATTCTTAACTTACTTATAAACTAAAGGACAGGATTCACGAATTCGGAAACAGTCAGTTTACATTTGTACCTTCTCAATTCGTAATATGCCGAACTTTGAGGGATGTCACTTTATTATTCGAATCGTTCTCTATACGAATATGCGGATATTCACTCTATTTACTCTTTGTAGTTGTGATATGATTGCAAAAAAATATCGTATAATTTAAAAACTAAATCTAGCTGTGCACCAACAAAAGATATTTACTTCCATAA
Source organism: Samia ricini (assembly GCA_014132275.2). NCBI lineage: Eukaryota > Metazoa > Arthropoda > Insecta > Lepidoptera > Saturniidae > Samia > Samia ricini. Next base: position 4,035,260 of record AP028170.1, read on the forward strand.
AACATTGTTATATGTTAACGATTATCACAACTCGATAGGGAGGGTATTTAAAGACGAAATAATATGAAAGTCAAAAAGCCTCGGTATGTAGAGAGAGGTGATCGACACTAACCCACCCGTCCGGAGGCGCACATGTTTTAAACATACGAACAAAACAGCGCAAAAAGTTCAAATTAGCATTTTAAATATGATTTTCCGTAACCTTGGATCGAATGACGGTACACTGTCTTTCAATAAAATGGGATATGTCTAATACTCACAGATATAACATGTACAGAATTTAAAAGACGCTTCCACTTAGCTCTATTAAACCTCAAGGAATAAAAAAGCATAGAACATGACTTTTTTCATGATTTCATATAATCTATACTAATAAATAAAATTGAAGTTGTTTGAATCATTGTCTGTTTGTAATTTCATTTTTTTTTACTGAATCGACATTAATGTATATACGACACCGATACTCCAAATACAATTTTTAAAATTTTTGTCTGGTAATCTCCGGAATGGCTGGACGGATTTTGAGGGGGCTTTTTTTGTTAGATAGCTGAAATTACTCCGGGTGACTTTGGGTACTGTTAATTTTCGAAAATAATTAGGTTTCCGCATAACAAAAATTAAAACTCAAATAAATTACATGATTTATTTATACGTACCTATTTCTATTTTTAAATAAAATATTTGCGAGGAACATAAAAAATAAATACTTTTATTGGTCATTAGTTTAAGAGATATTTTAAAGGTGTTTCTAGATTGTATCACATGGATTGAAACTTCAAGTCGCATAGATACAGTACATTAGTCAAACAATTTAGTACGGACCACTGAAATAATGATCAAAATTAAATAGGAATTGTATTTTTATTTGGAAGCTTTAAAACATCTATTCCCACGTTTGATTCTGGCGAAAGTGCGTACAGAAATTGCAAAAAAAAATAAATTAATAAAATATCAAATGTCCTCCTATATATTTAATCATGCGTACTTCATGCGATTATGTAACATTATCTGCAATATTTATAGTTATTATTTGAAATTATTTAGACAATATCTCTCTACGAATGTCTGTTGTCTGCAGTATACCCGAGTCATGGAAAATAGCCCATTTGTTTATTGTCAAGTGCTATATTATCTACAAACTACAAATAAGTAGGCACCATTCGAAATTGTCTCTACAACCTATTATACATGATTAAATGTCGTCTCAATGACTTTATACTTAGTTCTTGGAGCAGATTTGCCTTACCTATGACTTTTAATATTATTTTACATTCTAACATAGGTACAGCTTGTAATATGTATTTAATATCTTTCTCTTCATTTTGAGTAATTTAGATAATGAAGACTAAACTCTTAATGATATCGTTTACGCATAATTTTGGCATTCATATGATCTCGTAACAAATCCATTGGAACACTCTTTAATAAATGGACGCAAATTTGTTGGAGCTCTGTAGATTAATAAAACAATTTTATTTATTTTAAACACTTACAACTAACCTTATAGAAATTCAATCAAAAAACGATAATGTACTCACATAAATACAAATGCAACTGCCTCGGTAGCGCAGTTGTATTACATACGACTGCCGTTCTGAGATCTCGGGTTCGATCCCCGGGTCGGGTCTAGTGATATTGGGTTTTTTCTACTCAGTCTCATCCCGGAGTTTGGAATTTGTGCCCGATATGGCGACAGGCTCGCCCCCTGTCACATCTGGGACGGAACTAAGCTCGGCGAAATGTGGGTGGTGGGTGTAGTTCGCTACTTCACCTCTGCCTAACCCTTCGGGGAAAACAGGCGTGAGCATATGTATGTATGTATGTATAAATACAAATATAAGTCATTTAAATCAGTGAAGTACTAGTTACGTAAGTTAAGTACTAGTACTTAAATTACTTATTACAATAATTTACTATACTTGTCTAATAACATAATATATTTAAAATTACTTTGATAAATTCACTTCGTGAACATATAAAAATCACTTTATTTGCACTGCGTAATATAGTTTTTAATTGATTTTATACTGGACCCTAATTATTTACCAAATTTGTTTTGCTACCCACGTTAAGCAAAAATATTTCTCACAAATTCAAATACCTACCAGTAGAACTGCATTAAATCCGATATTATTCCAATTTTTATGAGTTTCAATTTTTTGACACGGAACTTTGAGTATTTTCGTAAAAAAAGGAAATTAAAAGTTACGCGGAGTAACTTCAGCTATCTAAACAAAAAATTCCCGTCCAAATCGATCATGCTGATCCGATGATTAGCCGTTACAAACAGACAGGCAGATAAAAAATTTAAATATTGCATTTTTGGTACCGGTATCATATATACATTAATATATACATACATACATATGCTCACGCCTGTTTTCCCCGAAGGGTTAGGCAGAGGTGAAGTAGCGAACTACACCACCCACATTTCGCCGAGCTTAGTTCCGTCCCAGATGTGACAGGGGGCGAGCCTGTCGCCATATCGGGCACAAATTCCAAACTCCGGGATGAGACTGAGTAGAAAAAACCCAATATCACTTGACCCGACCCGGGGATCGAACCCGAGACCTCAGAACGGCAGTCGTATGTAATACAACTGCGCTACCGGGGGGGCAGTTATATATATATATATATATATATATATATATATATATATATATATATATATATATTCAATTTTACGTATTAACGACAACAAAAATGTATTTACTTTGAATGATTCTATATCGCGCTCTGGTTCTGTTGTCTTCCATTATACATATGTATAAGTTTCGAAACAGTCTACGCTTCAATTTTATTTATTAGTATAGAATTAAAAAAAAAAACAATTTTCTGTATTTTATTTTTGACGTGAAAACTTCTTTAACAGCGTTGAGCGATTCTCGGTAGGGGAAAAAAATTTATAGATTCGCGCTACCAATACTATGACGTCAGCCGTCTACATGCTACAGTATGTCAAGTATAAGATGGCATAAGTGCTGGCGCTCGAAGATAAATAATAACATTTATACTAAAATATGTTTTGATTATGACCAAAGTATATGAAAATGTACATACTTGTTGCTCGAAGCGTCAATAGATGTGATAAAATTAAAAAAGTTTTAAAAACTGTAACCCGACTACTGTAAACAATACATAAAAATAAAATGCCCATGTTACCCGGGTCATAACAACGAATCGAATCGAACGAATCTATTGACACGTTACTCATCAAAATCGGATGAATAGTTAAGGCGCTACGGAGGAACATACGTAAATACGAACATACATAAGACTACAAAAATCATAACCCTTCTTTTCAGTTTCCGTGTAATTGGGTAAAAATTAGAGCAATGTTAGGTTATCACAATAATTTAAATGAATAAATAATACATTTTTCATCAGGTTATATTTAAAACTAGCTGCGTGCCCGCAGCTGCGCCCACGTTTTTTATATATTCATCACTACGTTTTAATTTTTTATACGGAACCCTAAAACCAAATAGAAATATTTCTCATAAATTCAAGCACTTTCCCCTAAATCTGTGCATTGAATCAGATTTTATTCAAATTTTTATGACTTTTAATTTTTTTACGTGGGACACTAATTATTTTCAAAAATTTAGTATGAATATCGTATATACATTTATTTTTACTTAATGTGTCGAGTACCCATAAAAATAAGACAATAAGAAAGCAATGGAAAGCTGGCGTAAACGCCAGGTAAGTGCTCAAGGGGTTAATTATTGAAAAAAAGATTTTGACATTACAAACAGACACATGCATTAAAATTCAGTTTTACCAAAGCTTTTAGTTTTCACTTTCTGTCGGCAGTCCCCATAGCTGCCCAGTTTTAAAAAAGCTGTAAATTATCTAACGTAACAAATTACATATAAATTATACTAAAACTTAAGTTAAGAGTACGTAAGTACATATATGGCTTAAGAAATGAGCCATGTAAATCATAGATAATTGAACTTTTTTACTCATCTCTGATGTAAATTGATTCAGTGGTTCCCGATTTATAATCGCTCCAAAAATCTGAAAGACGTTGCATTCAATGCAGAAATCACAGCGACTTAAAACAGGAATTTAGATATTTGTTAGAACAAAGGAGGCCGAATATCTGTTTCCACCACGAGAACTTTGGGTATAATTCTCATGCTTAGTGTCAAGTTTTATAAAAAAAAACTTGAGGATCTAAGTGCATGATTTTTGATGACAAACAGCCGTCTGCTAAATATACGATCATTGATTTGAATAGGTTAAACTTTGAAAGTAGGTAACACAACGTTCGTGTTTTGTCCTAGTAGTTCTTAGGTTGTCGGAATCTGTATGTAATTTATTATAATTGACGCTATCTGTATACCAATAAAGAATAAAACTATATATACATTTTTTTTTTTTTTTTTTTTTATTCTTATGCCAGGACTGTGCGAATATTTGCCCCCCCGGACTGTCGACCTGACGGACGTGCCTCCTTCCGAGGCGGGCTAAGAGGTGGAGGGGAACTATTCTCCTTCATCCCTACCGGGCCATTGCACGGACGAGGCCTGGTGGGTTCGCTGCAGGGGGCGACGCGGTGCTTGCGAAAACCACCCCGTGTCGCCCCCGTCCCAAATGCAGTGGACGGCCCCGGGGGGTTTTAGTGGGTATTTCCGGGCGCTTCACGCCCGGGCGAGTCCCACACTGGCACGGAGTTCTTCCCTCCGTGCCCCCTTACCCATTGTATTGGGGGACTTCGGTCTCATTAATACAATGGGTAAGGGGTAGTGCGTAAAAGCATTTACCCCCGTCAAAAAAAAAAAAAAAAAAGGACTGTGCGAATATTTATGTTATGGTTAATTTATGGATAACTTCACAGTCAACATATGAAGGTATCTGGCTTCAAATTACATGATCAAGTTTATTATTCTGGTCGTATAGACTTTCGTTGTTCGTTCAATACTCTTTAAAGTTATATAATAAAACACATAGCCATAAAATACTCTTAGCGTTATTACTCTATGTATGTACATATATAGGTACAATAAGACTATTCGCGGTGCATGCACCAGTTCGATCCCGTGCTTGCTCCAACCTGGTGGCGGGAGGTACCGGGACCGGGGTTTAGTGGGTAGTAGTGGTCAACGGCGCTTCTCGCCGCGAGTCCCACACTAATCCTGTGTGACAGCCTCTCGTGCTTTCGTGCGAGAGACTGTCACACATCTTCAGACGTGTTTCAACCAGATCTGGAAGGGGGGGTCCCTATCAGATCTGGCTGGACAACTAGTGCGTAAATGCATTCCCCTCGAAAAAAAAAAAAAAAAAAAACGTACATTAAGACTACACACGAATCTATTCTCCAAAATTGAACTAACACTACCAATATTTGTGTATTTATCTATTTGCATAAACATATTAGTGATTCACTGCTAAGTATTTACGAATTACGTATTACGAAGTAAATTGTTTAATGCCGGTCATATTTTCGCAGAAAACCGCGAATAGTTCTCATAATTTGATTTGTTTTGTTTATCTTTTTTGTTATTTCCATTCTATAATGATAGATAATCATTTTATGTTGAATGATATCTTCGATGTGTGTTTTTTTTTCGTTAATCAGCTTTGTGATATATGTATGTGGAGTTCAAATATTGCAAAAAAAAAATTACGCGTTATGTTGAATACCAACTAATGTTACACAAACGCATTTACTTATTTAGTACATGTGAATTGAATTTGACTATAGTTTATTTATTTTTTTACATTTTATTACAGAGAATGATTAGAGATGGAATGAACATGTATTTATCTATACTAGGTAATAAATAAAATTGAAGTGTTTGTTTGTAATGTCAAAATAATTTTGAAACGCATTCTTGAAACGCCCCCCATTATAACCCTGATAGAAAAACGCATAAATTTAAATAGATTAAATTAATCCCCGAAATACTATAACGTGAAATCTCTATGATTCGTGATTGGTTTTTAAAGCTAGACGGTTTTATCTATAAGTTACTGTAATTTCATTATACGCATACATATGTTTAACTATAACTATCATTGAGCTAGTGCTATGTCAAGCAAGTCTTAATTTCAAAAAGTTATTGGGTGGTTATTGGTTATACAGGATGGATAATTACGTGAACGATAGTGATGTCGGGAAATGACACCACTGTCTATGCTTCCGCTAACAAACGTTATAACTATAATTTGTATATTTACGTATAAAAAAATTATATGTATATTAAAATTATTAAAAAAACAACCAGAACGAGTTTCTTGCCGGATCTTATCGACTGGGTTGTTTTCTGAACCGATGGTAGTGTTTTTGACGTTCATAAGCGCCTTCTTAGAGCCTAAATTGAATAAAGACATGTTTTACTTTTGATCTGTTTTTTTTTTTTATAATATATACATAGATTGTACATTAAACATGTTTGAATCTTTCGAAACGGATCCATCCATCCACTCAACTATAAGACGTCCAATGTTGGACATAGGTCTCCCCCAATGAGGGGGGGCATTGTCGTAATCGCCACGCTTAGCAGGTGGGTTGGCGATGGCACTAGGTGTTTGTGATACTCAGAGAATGCTGCTACCCATTCATTGGTCTTTATCCCTTAGTCGCCTTTTACGACACTCGCGGTAAGACATGGGTGGTACTGTTGGCCGGCACCACACGGCTAAACTAGTTAGAAACGGATAAAACTAGTGATTTAAGTATAATAAATAAGTCTTAGGCCAAGGCTTTAAATAGGTCATATTAATTGTCACAAAACAAATGTACCTAGCACATTCAAAGTAAATAAAATTAAAAGGGCTACATACGTACCTACTTACATTTTTATTAATCTAATTTAATCGACATGATTCTTAGGCCCACAAACATGCCTTTATAGACACCAGGTTTCCCTAAAATCCAGGGAAAAAGATTGGTTTTCGATTTAAAACTGCGCAGTTGGCTCATTATTTAATTATTAATAGGTCATTAATAGTTTAATCGACATTAGTGTTAAGAGCACAGTTTTGTATCACTTATATGTGTATTTTGAACAGAATTAATCTGATAGTCACACAAATGTAATTACATTTAAGTCAAGATTATAGATTCTCAAATGTTCGTTCTCTCGTTTGATTCTACAATGGCTTTAAAAAATATTCCAACACGAAATATTCCTATTAGCTAAAATGCATCCCGATGTTTGATCGAAAATTACAAAGTAAAAATTATAGATGCAAGGTTTTCCTAAAGAAACCAGTATAAATTTTACCTACCTAATCCTATCTATACATTTTGTAAATATCTATTTCATTACCTACCCTATATTATTTTAGAAACAGTAGATTGATCATGTAGATTAGCTTAAACTATCTATCAAACTACTACGCAGAATTTTCTTAAAAATATTAAAAACATGATCAAATGTGTTTTTTCAATGATAAGCATTTAGCTTACGCGATATCGCCTTGTCAGCTGTACATATACGTATATTACCTTCTAAATCTAAGGCCCCTCAAAATTCAAAACAAACATATCCATAGGGTTCAAACTAAGTCGCTAATTCATGAAATTAAAATGCAGCATTCTCGTACAGCTGAATGTTATGTCGCCGAATTCCATAACGAGAACAGTATTCGAAATACGCTATTATCAACTCGCTACAATATTTGTTGGGGTTATGTTATTGTTGTTGTGGTCACGTAGGCCCACGAGTGAGAAGGCCGATTTACGGTAGAGAGGGAAGATTCATGATAGACGAGGACAGAGAATTAATGTGGTTAGTGGCGTGACAACAAACATGGCGGAGCCGGTCGCCGGTTGGACCGGTTGGATGTACCACGTGGATTTGCGCCGTACAAGCGCAAGCCGTTCCCGTATTATGTTTGTCAACAAAATCCCTATTAATATGAAGGTCATTTATAGAAAACTATGGCTAAAACGCGATACTGTTTGTTGTAATTTCTTAAAAAAAAAAACAGAAATATAATTGTTATGTTATCTAACATAAGCTTCTAAATATGTATTTAGAATTACTATGAGTTTGTTAGATGATGTAATATCTGATTATAGAATGTTTCAATTTTAACTTGTTGAAATATCAACATTCATACATTATAAGATCTAGGTATGTACTATATGCATAGAGATTGACAAAGATAAAACTGTTCAAGGCATTTTTCTCCTCTGTTTATGAGCTGTTATTTTTTTTCTTGAATGAGATTTAGTGTTGACAAAAAAAATCTAATCCACAATTCAAGAATTTAAGCTACCTTTTGTACATTATTGGATCCGTCATCGGATTTGACTAGGAAACTGTGTAACCTGTAGGTAAATACATACTCGTATAACATTTCATGAGAATGATTTTTATGTAAGCTTATAATATGTATACATACAAAGAAAATAAAGATCAAAAATATAAACACGTCACCAGCTGTGTGAACGAGTACGCATGCGCAGGAGGGAGAGGTCTAATCTCAGGTCAGAACGACGCATCAAAGTTGGCCTGAGGAGGGTGTAGTGAAGTGAGGGGCAGCGGGGTTACGATTAGTGACTACGTGAATGCGCGCGGCGCGCCGGGCCGACCGATCCCGAGTCGGCTTTGCAGCCGAACGAAAATCTGAAGTCAGTTGGATTTCAGAACATCGGACGGGCGGGCGTGTGTAGGATGGATAGCTAACAACATCAGCAGTTTTTTTCATTCCGCCTTCTAAGCAGTGTTTGTTTATTACCTTCCGGCATACCTTCCGTAAATTCTTCTCGAACGCAGTGTTTTGTTTTAATTGGCGTTTAATTTTTATACTTTAATTTTGAACGCCGTACTGATTTCACGTCGAGAAGAGGTCGCTACAAGTTTTGAAAGCGGCTTTTCAAGAGTAGTATATCTACTTGGTTAATTTTTTATATTTTCTAAACGCATCAAATTATCAAGATGGTGAAGAAGATGTCAGAAGAGAGTGTAGATAGCGGTGAGTTTTATCAATTAAAATCAATTCTATATTAGGTAACTGAGTTGGCTTATTTATTCAGCTTTAAGTTTTGAAAAATATGGTTCATATTACATTGCTAATTTCGCTTCAAATATAAACGAATTGGAAGCGGAATTAGCAAATTAATATCAACATATTATTTCAATGGATTTTGGCTTTCCAAGATGTACCTAATTATTTTTTACGTTGTTCTAAAATGAACTGCTTTACTAGATCGTAAGGACTAGGTACCTCTACCTACCTATTGACATTGTTAAAAGTATAACATCGGCTGGCTTTGGTTTCATAAAATTTAGGAACTGCATATTCTTATGATAAAATTTATAGTAAATTGTACTTTTTCATTATATTAATAGCGGTAAGGTGCAGCATTTGTATCTCATTGTTGATATTGTTCTTGAACTCTGCTGTACTTAGGTTCAGATCATTTAGTGTAAAACTTATATTTAATTTTGATGATTGGTAAATGTATGCGTAAGTTTCATACGTTAGTTGCATCATCTATCAAATTCATAGGTTTTCTTGGAGTTTATTCGGTTTCGTTGTTATAGCTGATTGTCGTACCTACCTATTTTTTTTGCCTTCAAGTGACAAGTGTCTATATTAGTATTATCTTGATTATTAATTTAAAATACATCTCAACATGAATATGTGTTAATACGTTCGATAATTTACTCATAAATAAGGTCAACTTCGACACCTACTTATATTATTTTCATCTTTATTCAGAAAACACCCTTGACCTAATATCTTATTGTATTTCAATGATATGACTAATCAAACAATTATTGATGTAACACTGACCATTCTCAATGCAATACAATCGTGTAAGTTTAATAGTAAAACCTACGTAAACAATGTAAAATCGTTATTTTCAATTAAGTTGTTAGTAATAATAATTATTTAATTTTTGTTCATGTTCAAAATATTTTATTTTTAATTATGACTAACAAAAAATGAGTTTTTTATTTTATCTGATATGGTCTGGTTAGTACTACATACTGTAAAATGCCATGTAAATATTAATTTTGAACTATTTGTAGGTTGTCCTAAGATCATTTATGAGTTATTTTAATTTTTAATCCTTTACCCGATCTATTTAAATTGTGTAATGTGTAATAACAATATATTAAAATCATATTATTTTATTTATTCTACCTATTTGTTTGCATTTTGTACATATTCATAATTGTATTATCAATACAAAATTTGAAACATACTCTAGTCATTATTTTAATCATACTGTTTTTTTTTAAACTGATCTTTGATTTCGGTGTACGTAGTTTTTTTGTACTTTTTTTACTTATATTTTTAAAGCTTTCACAAATACGTATAGGTATATCCAGACCTGTATAAATACTGAAATAATATAAAACACACGTAATGACAATAGTAAGAACCTAAAAGTTTTATTTGCCAGTAATTAAGGCGTAAGGTATAATTACACTGCCGGCCAAAAGTTAAAACCACACTTAAACAACATAATTATCTATCAATTGTAAAGAAATCCCGTAAGGTAAATAAAAGAAATGTACACCTGGATATTCTATTGTTAATATCGAATATCTAAAGAAGTCATTCTTTTATTTACTTTCCAGGTATTGGACAATAAACATGTAATGTTTTCAAACACCCACAAACGCTGCGTTAAAGCCAGGTGGTAGAGTCGTAATGATATTTTTATGATGTAACTAATTGCTTTGCTTTTGTTTCCCATAGGTCAATAATTATGATTATTTAGCTTCTAAAAACACGTGTTTCCGACTTATTATTACCTAAGTTTACATGGATTTTTCACAAACAATCTCAATTAGTCTAAACTTGTGGTTTCTACGGTGATAAAAAAGGAACAGTACAAAAAAAATTATGAATAAAATGCCGTTCCTACGGGGTTGCGAATAATTGGAGATGGATTCATTTTCCAACAGGACAATGATCATAAGCATAGCTCAAAATTATGTACAGGATATTTAGAAGAAAAAGAGGCACAAGTGGTGTTAAAAGACATGGTTTGAGCTCCTCAAAGCCCGGATCTCAATCCCATTGAACTTTTGTGGGAAGAGCTTGATAGGAACGTTCATAATTGTGGTCTATCCTCGCAAGAAGAAATGTGGAATGCTTTATGCGAAAGTTGGAGCAATATATCACAGGACACTATCAACAAATTGATTACCCTTATGTCGAGACTTGTGAAAAAAGTTACAGAATTGCATGAACTGTTAATATTTCTTTACGCTTTTCGAGTATATTGATTGTCAAAAAGTGTTTTATAAGTGATTTAACAGTTTTATTAAACATTTGATATTTTATTAGAGTTATATTTAATTTTGCTACTTTAATTAAACTGGTCGTAAACTTTTGGCCTGCAGTGTACATACGGTTATTATACACATAACTCATTCTATTTGGCATCAGGCCATAGGGTCTATTGAGAATTTAAAGGTTATCATGCTTCAAGTTGGTAAACCTATTATAATAATGATACCGATTGATGTCAGTACTAACTTTAGCTTACCTATACATTAGGTTACAGTAATAAGTACTTAAATTAGTATTATAACAATGTGATGTCGTCGCTCTTAACTAAAACAAGTCATCTGCACGAAAACTGATCTAATTAGAATAAGATTAGAATCGTGTTATTATTATTAAGCCATTATTCCACTGTTACTGAATTTTTAACAGTATGTAGCTTCAATTATTCTCTATAGAGTACAAAAGGTTACGGATAAATAATTATTTCCTGGTATATTTAGTTTATTATGTAGGTAACGAAAGTATATAACAACCAATTTATTCAAGAATGTGTGGATAATTGAATGCAAATTTCATTACTCTCCACGATTCCATTTCAACATGGCCGCTGAAGCGCGTCGCCCCACAACGTTCACGGCCAAGGTCAACATACATACTAAAACAAAACTGCGCATTAGACTCTTATTTCATTTATGTAAGATCATGTTATTTTCCTGCCATTTTTCAAGTAGCAACATAAAATAATGTGGGTATTCAACACGAATAATTTTTTTTTTTTGACAAATCCACACTGGCCATCAATTATTTATATGTAAACTTTATTAATCTATCCATATTACTTTACTATTTTATTATTAATTGTAACAGAACGAACGTAAAAAGTAAACGTATATAAAGTTGATTGGTACTTTCAGTTTTTTTTTCTCTTGCAACAAAAACTTTAAATCTAACAGTTTAATTTTCCAATCGGCGTTGATTAAAACCAGTCATCCATGTCTATCGCACTGTGAAACGGAGTAACCTTGGCCGTGACTTGAGTGGAGCATTTTGTTCCGGCGTAATAACAAACCCCGCTCCCTTCACCCCCTGGTTTCCAACTGCGTTTCACGTGCATCGCTTGCCCGGATCGATTTTAGCTGCGTGAGTCGGATACCAGACTTCAAATTGTACCTACTCTTATTATTCAATAAATACACGTAGTATTTTGAGTATTTCGTACTTTAGGTTTCAGTATAAAGTGTATTAATGAAAGTCGTTAGTTTAAATCGTATACTTTTGCAGTTTTGCACACGCTTATAGTAAAAATAATAAATGTGATTGTTAAGGCGGTGGTCAATACTGTCGAACAAATCTATTTCAATTGATTTACCCTTTTGAATATATATACAACAAATGCATTCAGACATATAAGGATGGTGTAAATAATAAATGTGTTTCATATAAATCAATATTAGTTTTATCATAGATAAATTATTATATAGTCTTTGGTTTTATTAAGGCATTACACGTCTTATAAGATAGTTTGCGTAAAATCAGCTGTCTGAACTAAAGAACGTTTTTGACGGACTTAATTTAATCAATTAATTTAATCATCTAAGACATATTATGTATTATTTAATGCAAGTCTTATCCTCGTGAAGCTTATAAAAAGTGAATAGTGAAAGTAGTTTTGTATGCCTTATAGTTAGAGCGCCCTACTTGAAAGTTTCTCTGAGATCATATCTATGTTTATTCGTTAAGAAGATCAGATCGACTTTTTCACGCTGGATTTCTGTTTATGTCATTTTTACATAGAGATTAGCTGTGTCCCCGCAGCTGTGCCTGCGTTTCATGTATTCTCCACTGCATTTTTAATTTTTATATGGAACCTTTTCGGAATTTTTTCGAAAATTAAAATTACCCTAAGTTACCCGATGTAAATTCAGCTATCTACCTAAAAAGGTCCCGTCAAAATCCTAATGTACTGAATAATAAAAATTAGTTAGGTACGTATTACATTAAAAAAAAAAATCATATTCAGCAACATGTAGTCACTAGTAGTAATCTGATATATCTAGTATGGACTAAAATTATTATTTATTTATTGATTATCGTGAACTTTGAGAGTTTGTAATAGATGTTAGTTATTGATTAGGTATATTTAACTAATCGTGAACATCAATAAACTCTAAATTACATCTATGTAAGGAATTATGATATGACATATAATAAGCCTTGGTCTCATATTTATATATGACTCTATCCTAAATGGTTCGGGAAACTACGCAATCGTCCGAAATACCGTCTTAACACAAAAGTCTTCGACAAGTGTGAGTGGCCAGTGATGACTTTAGCACTGAGTCGTGGTCGCTTACAATAGGCCTAATTGAAAAGCTCAAAGCTACCCAAAGTTGATGACGTTGCCCGAAGAATTGCCAAACTTAACTGGCAATGGGCTGGGCACATTGTCCACATCGAATGCGCAGACACCCGAACTCCCTCAGTACAAACCGTCTCGTACTCGCTCGAACCGAAGGCCCTCCTCAAGATGCGACGACCGCGTAACATCTTGACCAACCGCGACGATGACATCACTCGCATGAATGGGATCTTCGCGTATCAGCCGCGTATACTTGCGAGCCAACGCCCACGCTTGCGTATCCCCTCTTCCGCCGTCGGGGAGAGGCGGCTAAGGTTGCTCCCGCACACACTCCGGGTTCCCCTCCGGTGGCGGCCCAAGTCGTGCTCCGTTCCCCAACTGGGGAGTTTTTTTTTTTGACGGGGGGAAATGCATTTACGCACTACCCTTATCTATTGTATTTGGAGGATCAAAGTCCTCCAAATACACTAGATAAGGGGGCACGGAGTGACGAGCTCCGTGCCAGTGTGGGACTCACCCGGGCGAGAGTCGCCCGGAAATACCCACTAAAACCCCCCGGGGCCGTCCGCTGCATTTGGGATGGGGGCGACACGGGGTGGCTTTCGCAGGCACCGCGTCGCCCCCTGCAGCGAACCCACCGGGCCTCGTCGTGCAATGGCCCAGTGGGGATGGGGGAGGATATTCCTCGACCCCATCTCTTCACCCGCCCCCCCGAAGGGAGGCATGACCCAATGGTCAACATTCCGGGGACAGGATATACTCCTGCCCCCATAAACAGTAAAAAGGAAGAAAGGGACAGAACGGAGACGGGCAAAGAGAAAAGAGAGGAAAGAACCCGCCTCCGTTGTAGAAGAGAGAAAGAGATAGGTCCCTCTCCTATACTCGTCTTGTTTGACTCAACAAGACGTAACAAGGAGAGGGATACCTGAAGACAACTACGTCCGGACCCTGGGAGGCCATTCCACCGCCACCACTGGCGGCCTACAAAAGGCGCCACCCATCTGGTGGTCCGCCTCTCTCCCCAACTCCGCGCACAGCGCACACCTGGGATTCGCTGCCACGCACTCCGCCGCTTTGTGCCCAGGCACCCCACATCTATAGCAGAGGCTACTCCGCTCCACCGAAGCTGGACATAGCGAGCGTGTGTGTCCAAGGGCCATGCACCTGTAGCAACGCAGAGGCTTTGCATCAAGTGCATAGACCCTCGCCACACACCACCCGACCAATATCCGGCCCGCCTCCACCAATTGCCTCGCAGCTGCGACCGGCAACATCAGGTTCATTGCACCCGATCCCCCCCTTACAACCCGAATGTCCCCGCCTTTCACATCACACTCCTTCACCCCAGTCTTCTGAGCCACCACCCACACAACCTCCTCCTTCGTTACAGAGTCCTCCAGTCCGACAATCCGAACGCCAGCCCGTTTTGTCGGCCTGGAGACAACCGCAACATCTGATATGGCCGCCTGAAGCTGAGCAGCAAGGCTGTCAGCGAGCTCCGCGCCACGAGGACCCGGAATCTCAACGATCCGGGATCCCGTGACCGTGGGGCGCGTTGTAATCTCCTCTATGCCCAGATCCGCAATCCCGATCTCGCCCCTCGTCTTCCCCATCACCTCCTTATAGCTGACCCCCCGAGCCACCGCCTCCGGCCGCAGCGTAATGACCACTGCAGCCGACTGCGGAATCTCCGGGACTTTAGCCCTCCTCCTCACCCCCCGCCCCAATACACCCCCCGTACGCACCGCAGCACCGGTGTCAGCTCCCCCTTGCAACTCCTTAGCGCCCTTCTTCCTTCGTTCCACCGACGACCACTCCCCATTCAACCCCTCCTTCTCGCTCTCCACCGGCACCGGAGCCACACCAGGCAACGGCTCCCATTCCATCCCCAACACAGCACCCCTTCCATCACCTCGATTCCTGCTTTTAGGCGCACCCCCCTCTCCCGATCCAGCCCCTCGTTGCAGAGGTGAAGCAGAATGAACTGCTAGCCTCTCCTCCAACCGCTTCTCCACCGCTGTTTCCAGCCGTTGCTCAGCCGCCCTCAATCCACTCTCCAGTGTCCCTCTCAATTTCTCCTCCATCCCAGCCAGGGCGTCACAAATAACTCCCTGAATATCCTCCAAACCCCGAGGAGCCTCCCTTTTCTCTCTCTCTGCCTCCCTCCTTTTCAATTCCTCCAGCTCATTAACCATCCCCTCCCTTTCCATCCTCATGCTGTCTACCTCCGCACGCAGGCTCAACACCTCCTCTCGTAGTCTCATCCTCTTTCTGTATCCATTTCCCACCTCCTCTGCCACATCCACCGCAAATCTCGTGATATCCCAAAGAAAACGCCCCGACTTCCTCAAGTCGGAAGCATCTTCCGCCTCCAACCGCAATGACCCCTCCAGATCTTGCAACCACGTTACACACTCCTCCGCACAATCCATCACATCCTTTGGCGTCGCTCCCCTAATATTATGCCACGCCAAGTCCTTCCTACACTTCTCTACGCTGTCCCCCTTCCGCTCCACATATGTCCACTCCACCGGTAGGGCACGACGACCCCTCTGGCCGTCGTAGTCCATACCCTCCTCAAACAATCGAGGAGGAACACAACCCTCCCCCTCATCTTCTAAATCACTCATACAGAGACCCTCCCCAACTCTTTTAACCTCCTGGGCACCTTCCCCATTATTCCCTTCCTTAGAGCCTTTCTTCACCTTCCCCTTCCTCCGCTTCCCAGTAGAACCCCCCCCATTATCTCGATCGTTAGCCATATTTCAAGCCAACCCCACAGTAATACCATACAACCCCCCTGAGTACTATAACTCACAACAACACCCCCTCCTATTAACGTATATCACCTCGCCTAACGTATATCACCTCGCCTTCCTAACGTATATCACCTCGCCTTCCTAACGTATATCACCTCGCCTTCCTAACGTATATCACCTCGCCTTCCCTAACGTATATCACCTCGCCTTCCTAACGTATATCACCTCCAACTAAGCATTACACCTACCACCACTGCACGCACACTCCTGCACATAACTCGTAGGTACAGTAGATTTAAGCTCACCTAATTAATTGTGAAAGAAGATAACTAACTGCATAGCTGCAAGTCGAATTAAACCTCCAATATAAAAAAAGGTGTGGACGCAGAGTCCGCAGAATATGTTTTATTTTAATTAAAAAAAAAAACATAGGTACATAGGAAGGAATATTTTTTTTATATTAAATAAAAAGTTTAGGGATTAGCTAAGATAAAAATTCCACGGGATTTTTTACACACAGTGGTCAAGCCGAGGTTCGTGTCACTTTGGTGATCTAATGCTAGTTACCTTCAGCACACACCCCCTACGTTACGGTGAAGCTGTTAAGGCCCTGCTGGTCAACAGCATTAGCTAGTTTAAAAAAAAAAACACATTGTACGTAGAATTGATGCCCGATGGGACCAATGGGTTCTCGAATGGCTGCTTACCTATATAAATAAAAAATGAAGTATCTATTTGTAATTACCATTTTGGTAACCCTTGTGCTAGTCACCTTTTGCGGCTGAGTGCCTTCAGCACTCGGCCCCAAAGTTCGGTGAAGCTTTTAAGGCCCTTCCGTTCAACAGCATTAGTTAGGATCTGTTTGTAATATCAAAATAACAAGTGTATCTTTTAACGGTATTTTTTCTGGGTAATTCTGAAGTTAAGGGGCGGAACTTAAGCTACTTTAATTATTGGAAAATATTTAAGGTTTCGCGTAAAAAAAAATCATCATGTCAGTCAGTCATGAAATTTTGAACAAAATCCGATTCAATGGACATTTTTATTTGTCAGTGTTTTTCGAATTTGTGAGAATATTTTTTTTTTCAACTAGTACCAAATTAATTTTGGGCCTGTACAAAAAAAGGGTCTATTCTTTACCTATGACTATTTAAAAACTATATTACGTATTAGTATTTTTATTTACGTACGTGGGGAATAGTAAAAATGATACGTGGGCCGAGCCGCGTCTAAACAGCTAGTTTTAAATAATTATAATCACACAGTTATTAAGCCTATAGAAAACTTGCAATTATTTAACGATCTAGGAACTTGTTAATTATTATCTCGATAGATAGGTATCGGATAACGGGCAATCAGCGTAAAGGGCGTTCACATTGTGTAACGAGAAAGTTCTCGAACGCTTAAGGGTATTAAAATAAAAGTATAATGGACCCTACGATCAGTCAACTAGATAGAGTGCTCATATCCGCCGTTACTGACTGCCAGATCGACCAGATTAGAAAGTAGAAACTTGGTTGAGGGTATGCATAAGCGATATACAAAACAGCTTTAAATATCAAATATAGTAATTTTGATATGTACAACTTTCATTAAAAATATAATCGTAACTTTATTATAACAAGCATAATTATTTTATGTTAAAATCAACTTTGTAGCTCTATTTACTGATATATTTTAATTTTTTAGACATGTTTCTATTATTATTATTAGTAACGATAAGTATATTATAAGTTTATTGTCAAATTATATAAATTCTGCCTTAAGTTTAAAATATTATATACATTTTTCCTATATATTTAGGAAGAATTCTTGTGACTTGTCGCATTTGTTAGGCTATTATTAGTATTTATGATGGCTCGGTCGTGTAGACTTTACGTAAGTGGCCACGTTGCGCTGGTCCGAGTGTGGACGTGTGATGCCACGTGTTACGATTCTAGATTCTTCGTCCCGCGTCACACACGCGACTTCGTGAGATCGATGTTCGTTTACTTAGCTAATGGGATCTTAAGTTTAACCACAGGAGTATATTTACACTTCTCTTATATTACGTATACTGTATTATTTTAATTAGTTATTAGTTATACGCAGATGGAAATAAACTCGAGAATATGTTTAGATAAATTTTTGATCACTGTACTTTTTTTGTGAAAACCATAAAATCGAAATTTTTTTTTTTTTTTTTTCAAAAAGTAAATGAAATTTTTTTGGGCATGTTTTTTAAAACGAATTATACACTTTATTACAATTTTTTTTTCATAATGAATTAAACCAAACTAGTATTAATGTAATACAAACTAGTTATAAATAAACGTTTATATAAGATCATTTACTGACACTTTTCATTTGTAAGATCATTTTATAAAGTTTAAGTGCTTTTGTGTCAAATTAGTGGGTCAGTTTTTATAATTGATTTATATTAAAAAAAAAAAATTAAGTAAAATTTTTGTTGATATGTTTTCATATATTTAGGATAGCAAGGTAAAACATGTGGGCAGAGTAGTAAACATCATATTTGGTTCGAAACAGCACAAGCAATATTATGTCGCATAATGACAATAATGACTCATCCACTCTCGATTGTAGCGACATGAAGGTTAAGTTATACTGGTTTCTTTGTTTCTTATTTAAACACATATGAAAAGTGACATTCATAAAATTTTGTCGTAAGTATAAAATAGTTTTGAATATCTTTACAAAACATACTAATTCTATGTAAATTTAAATTCTGTATGTTATTATGTATACAATATTAAACAGGAAACGTATGTTGAAACGGGTGATTGTATAGTGGGTGTGTTTCGGCGCCGATAGTTACAATCGCATGATTATTGCGCATTTGTTTTCTATGTTCTGTCTGTTGGCTGTCGCCGTGCGTCGCGAGGTCACTGTATGTTTATTATTATTATCTCTATAATTAATTAAACGCTAAAAATGAATAAAAAATTATTCACATTTTACACTTTGCACTCGAAAGAATTTGATTTTCTAATTTATTTGTTAAGACGCAACACTTGAAACGGAACGTACAGAAAAGACTAACAAACTTTTTCAATACTGAAACTCTTATTTCATAATATTATTTATAGTATAATAGACAAAAGTTTAACTCGAAACTGTAACATGATACGTCAAGTTGCACTGAAAGTCGCCTTTCTAGAACAAACGGTAAATATATTATATAAATATAATTATCTAAAATATTATAGTGAGACAATTACCTAAAAATTAGTAAATTCATATTTATTCGGATTTTATAAATTTTGTAGAATTATACATGTTGTGATTCGAGACTGCAGTTTATTTGTTGAGTTTTTTTTCTGAACGGTATAGGCTATGCTTTGACCATAATCTCATACATACATACATATGCTCACGCCTGTTATCCCCGAAGGGTTAGGCAGAGGTGAAGTAGCGAACTATACCACCCACATTTCGCCGAGCTTAGTTCCGTCCCAGAAGTGACAGGGGGCGAGCCTGTCGCCATATCGGGCACAAATTCCAAACTCCGGGATGATACTGAGTAGAAAAAACCCAATATCACTTGACCCGACCCGGGGATCGAACCCGAGACCTCGGAACGGCAGTAGTATGTATGCAGACCACAATCTTACCTGACGTTAAGTATCGATGTGGCAGTGTGGTAAACACACTGAGTCTAGGTGTACTGGTTCTCAAGCGATGCTGCCGGAAAAAAACCTATTGAAAGAAAGAAATAAATTTATTGTTGGATAATAAATATATAGATTACAAATACAAAAACACATCTTAAATAGTTACAAATGTATCCAACAACAGCCCCCTATTCAACTACTTGTTGCAGCATTACTTGGTATTTGGCGACAGATTTTAAAAACATGACGGTGGTAGCTACCCAAGCGGGCATTATTAGAAAATGCCCTACCACCATGCTATAGTTTCCTCACGATGTTTTCCTTCACCGAAGAAAGCTCAGGCTGATATTAGAGTTTGATAGGATGGGATCGAACCCGCGTCTATTGACGGGAATCCGGCCGCACTACCCACTGCGCCATCATCGCTTAAAGATGTTTACCTTAATCGTAATCTTTGAATACTTCATCTTATAATATACACTCCAATTATAGTCGTGGAAGTATGTCCGCAGCGCTTTTACACGAATTATTTGCGCATTTGAATAATGCTCTATATAATAATGTTTATAATCTATGTAATGTGTCAAACCCATTTGTTTTTAAAACAACCTCGATGAAATTTATAGCAATTGGGCTCCTTATTAAGACGCGCTTCTTAATTTGACATAATTTTCATACAAAATTATAATTTGCCGTAAAAGTAAGGAAGTCACGGGAGTTTTAACAGCAAATAATAAAACTGTAGTGTTATTATATTTTTGAAAATATAAGTCCATAAACAGTTAATTTCTTTCTAAAATGTAGGCCCTTAGAAAACACCCATTAATCTTTATCACCGAGTATTAAATAGATGGAAATACCGCTGGGTTTGTCAACAATTTATATATATATTTTTTTATATTATGTGATATATTTTTTGTATAAATTAGCGCATTTCCTGAGAAGGGAATATATTTCAGGTTTTATTATGATAAATTAATGATCCATCTTATATAAAGCTTTAGGTTAAAACGAGCAGCATAGCCATGTGACGGGTAGTTAGTTTTTATACCTTAAGATTCAGAGCGATCGCGTAATGCAATGGTGGGCGTGCGTACGCGCTGGGTGCGGCTCTGGGGGGGTCGTTGAACCGGCTTTGTTTGCCAACTCAGCGTGCATAGTCATGTCCCACGTCAGAATATTATTATATACGTCGAACATGATAAGGCGATTGATAAAATATTCCTATTTTGAACCGGGAACGTTTAAAAAAATAAGATTACTACTATTCAGGTAATTACATATTTACATAAAAACTGAAGTAATTTTCGTAGATTAGTTATAAAAATATAATAAATGTAGCCAAAAGTTTCTAAAAACTTTTCGACGTACGGGAAAAATGAATATATCTAAATTAAGAGAATGCCCCAAATTAACCTAATGGTATACTAATTACAGTAATTACGGAAATGTGGAGTTGGCACGAATTATTGTTGGTTTGAACAACTAGGGTGAACTGTGAAATGATTGCGATGTCTTTAAATAGAAAAATTTTAAAATATGTATTATACCTTTACACGTTTATCCGCTAGTTTGAGAATTACTTAAAGTATGTAAATCTCTTGAGTTAATATAATCTGTCGCGAATAATTTGTGTACTCAGTTCAGGTCACGTTTCTCGAAACGTTTCAACATTAGACACAATAAATTTTCATGATCTTTTTTTTATTCAACTATTATTTTCACAGGGCTTTTACACATGTGTGTGCCATCCCTATCAGAGGATATCCAATATATACCTAAAAATAATAAAATAAAAAAAAAACAACAAAATAAAATTATCTCTTAGCTACTTGTAATATAATAAAGTTCCATAACACACTAACAGAATCGGACGTCGGTTCTGTTAGTACTTTGTGATTTTTATTAAATGAAACGAATTACATTAAAGTGAAAGATGTCCTTCATCCAAAAGTATATATCTATACATGGTAATAATTTAACCAATTTGTAAATTGGAATTCGCATATTTTGGGATTTATTTAATTACGTAATAATACAGTTTTATATAGGTGTTATGTTGTAATTGATAAAACTATTTGCAAATATAGGTACCAGCAAGTTTTGTACATAAATTGTAATAAATTATAACGAGCTAATAAAAAACATATCAAATATATGGTCCATATTTGTTATCAATCAACTTTTATGTTTAGTGTTCGATCATAATCGTTATTAAAAATTTGAAGTGAAAAAAAACGAAACAAAAAGGAAATTGTTTGATAAACAGTGCAGAAAAATGTTTGGAACTGTTTTATGTTTGCCTATGTATGTACATACATATACTACTGTGTATTACATTTGTGTACAAATTTGATAAGCAATTACGTGTTTACGTGAAAATTATGGACATTAGATACGATACATTTGAAATGGATGTGGTGAAAACACAGCACGAGAAACAATGGTCCGGCGCGGTCGCGGCAGTTTGCACGGTTTTGAGTGAGAGTCGGTTTCTTCGTCGTAGAGCCTCGTAAAGTCTATTGTTCGTAGATGTATAGCGCAGGCCTCGTCGCGTAATGATCTGTTTTATTCATACGCTCCATAGAAAACGGACGAATCGTTAATGAGTTTTAAAGTGAGATTGAATAATGTCGTTCTCATATTCTTCACCTTTTCTCGTGTAAAATATATATATATATATTACAATTAATTACTATTTAAAATCAATGCATAAAATTAATGTATAAGAAAAGCTGGTCGTCACGGGCACGCTCGGCAAATATGAAATATCAAATTTCGTTTTCCATCACGGCACACGCGTTGGTTTAAGCGCACCAATAGATTGTTTAACATCATAAATGAAAAGGTGTTCTTTATTATCCAGGTGTGGGACGCTGTAGCAGTCAGTCGGGCAGCGAGCGCGAGACGGAGGGTACCCCTCGCAGCACTGAGCCATCGGCTCCTGTCCCAATACCAGACAGTGAGGACCTCCAGCGGCGCAAGGAGGAAGCGCGCAGGAAACGACGAAGGAAGAAGCGCTCTGGGAGCTCTGTTGTCACGTCATGTTTTCAAGGTACATCCTTGTATTTATGTCATAGAAGAATGTTAAGAAGCTCGTTAGGATCGTTCAAGTATTACGTTTAATTTGCGTAATCATCAGGCGTGGTAAGATCTTTACAACCTATTCCTGAAAAGGGAGAGGCGTTTAAAACTGTTCATATTTTTAATACTCAAAGGTTTCATGGACCATATTCTATGTGACAACTCTAGTGTCAAGTAAGAGAGCGGCTTCTTGATATTTTATAGAGTACTGCGATCAAAGAGAATCAGTGTGTACTAGTTTCTATTACTAGGCAAATGAAACCTTAACTCTGTATATTCTCTCGTGTTGCATAATGTAAAATATTACCCTATAGAATGGGTAGTAATCATAATATAGCCACAAAATCGTTAGTTCAAAGGGCTACAAAATGTCGAAGTTCCCAAAATCAAACGGGGAGAATGGCGCAATAAATTTTATGATTAGAATTATTATATGATTTTATATAGGCTTCGCACGGATATATAAAAAATCTGTTATTTAAAAATGCTGCCTATGTTACGCACTGATAATGTGGCTCTCCACAGATGAAAAAATTTTTAAAAACCGTTTAAGTAAGTTTATCCTTAAGAAATAAAAAATCAATCTACCTCTTTATAATAGTATAGATTATCAAGAAATTATAAAGGTTTGGTCCTAAAAATTGATTTAAAAAAAATCATGAGAAATATAAATTGGTATTTCTTTGAATTTATTATGAAATATATATAATATCCAATATAATCCGAAGGTGTGTTCCCTGGTATCTTTAAAGAAAAAATATCTTCCTAGAATTAGTTCCAATATTGGTCATTGCTAGTAAAACAAACCGTATCTTCTTATCGCCTGAGGTTCTTTAACAAGATTATATAGGCTTAGCCTGTACGAAATCCACTTTACAAGTAGGTTTTCCGTACGAATTCTACAAGATTATTATCAATTATTAATTCCGATGGATATATACGTCTATTGTGAATCCACTTTTTACTTTATAATTTTATTGTATAACTTTTCTTTTGATGTTATTATAAGCCCATACAGTTATCGAAAAATATGTATTTCCTAATTTCTGTTTGTGTGATGCCGGCTAAGAATAGTATCACCCCATATCGTTCCCGTGGGTGTCGTAAAAGGCGACTAAGGGCCAATTTATTGATCCGTAGTTAACAAATGGTTAAAATAATGCCCTGATGCGTTTTTTGAAACATAGTTAAGGGATATAAAACTACTGCGATCGCCAACCCACCTGCCAAGCTTGGCGATTATGGCTTTTCCTCACTTATTGGGGAGACCTATGCTCAACAGTGGACGTCTATCGGTTCGCTGATGATGAATTTTCATTTAGTGTTATATAATAGTAAAAAAATGTATGGAAAATTATTAATATTTCAAAAGTAATAAAAATGCAATTTTATTGGTTGCAAAAATATATTTGATATTATGATAGTTTTTGTGATAGTATTATTATAATAGTAATGTTCATACATAATTTTTTTTATACTGGATAGGCTCAGTGCTTTGAGACAATCTCACTTGAATGTAAGTCCAGGATGGTAAACGCACTAAGCCTAGACTGGCACTGGTTCTCAAGTGAAATATAACTATTAGTATTTGGTGACAGGTTTTCAAACTTGAGGGTGGCAGCTACCCAAGGACGGCATTATTACAAAATAACCTACCACCATGCTATGGTTTGCACACGATGTTTTCCTTTACCGAAAGCTCAGGTTGATTTTTAGATTCGGATATGTGAGTTCGAACACTCATCCATTGGACGCGGAGTTCGCCCGCACTTACCAACTGCGCCAACATTGTTTCAATCACAAACACATTTTATTTGCCTTAGTTTGATCTAAAATTTGTTATACATAACTAAATACTTGGGTCGATTATTTTGATTCGATTTATAGTTAGCATTTTTGAAAGAGTTAAATTTTAGAAAACTTATTTAAATAACTGCTATATATGACCTAGTGTCCGTTGGTCGCTGATTATAATTAATTATTGAATATTTGAAGGTACAGGGGCTATGCTTTGATGCTTATTTTTAATGACATGGAGACAGTGTGTCTGAACGGTGATTACATAGCAATGTTTACTTAGATTTTGTATAAATAATGGGTAAAGGCTAAGAGATAGTCTTAGTATTGGCATTGAAAAGTTATCAGAAATGTGTAAAAACGTAAGAAAGGCCTAATGTTAATAATTAATTACAGATCTATACAAGCTTACGGGCGAAGTATTGGGCGAGGGTGCATACGCCTCGGTGCAAACGTGCGTGAATATATACACGGGCCACGAGTTCGCTGTTAAGATAATTGATAAAGTGCCGGGGCATGCCCGCGCCCGGGTGTTCCGCGAGGTCGAGACCTTTCACTACTGCCAGGGACACCCGCACATAATCCAGCTCATCGAGTTCTTCGAAGACACGGACAAGTTCTACCTTGTCTTCGAGAAGGTGAGAGACACTATTTAAACGCATTTCTATTTTGTTCAAAATAAAAAATATATATTATTATTATTATTCGAAAAGGGGCTATGCAGGCTTAAACAGTCCTGTATCACTGCGACCTAGTCAGATCTATTGTGATCGCCCCTATATTGCTAAAGCTCACTGCCTAGAACTACAACCTGAATATACTGTAGTATCTTTTTGACAGAGAGCGTCTGTACCTGCCAAAAACTTAATATCATTCATTTTACACTTGTCATTCTTTAGTGTATAGAGCAGTGTGGTGGGTGTAAACTTTTTTAATGGCGGGCCACAAAGTCTAAGAAATTCTAGAGGAGGGCCAGAATTATAGAAAAAAGGCATTTTGTGTTAAAGCTTTTAATCATAATCATCATCATCAGTGAGATCAGTATTACGCATCACACGAACTACGCGACTAGTTTAGCTTCACCTATAGGTTATGCATATATTATTCTACAAAGTAAATTCTACGTTTTCTTCTCTCGACCGCCAAAACGTAACTATAACGGGCTATGTACTATCCATGTCGATGGACCCTCTGCGGGCCGGATTGAATACTTTCGCGGGCCGGAGTTGGCCCGCGGGACGTACTTTGCCCATCACTGGTATAGAGACTTTAAAGTTATGCTTTGTTTTAGATTAAGATAATTAAAAGTTATACAAATATGACCTATGAAGGTATCGAAAACACTAAATAGAACCTTAAAAATGTTTCAAAACTGATGTATATAATAGATTAATTTTAATTCTAAAATTCATTACTTTTGATTTACATTCGTGGTGCCAAGAGAAGCAGCATGCTAGGTTTTTGTTTTTTTGTTAGTGTTCCCGCCAATTTCCCTCTGGCATGACCAGAGACCTTTTTATTACGTTTGTTTTATTGTGATCCTTTGTTATTTTCTTTTATAGCGTGTTCTTTTGCTTTTGCCTTTTCTTTTGCAATTCTTGTTCTTTATTTATTTCATCTATATCTAATCACATGTCATGTCTATATTTAGTTACATCTAGCAACAATATACACAGTCTTCCCAATTTGTACTACACAGCAGTGTCAAAAATCTTATAATATCGCTTAAATCTAACAATAGAATTAAAATTAAATAATTAAATCAATCAATTAAAGATAGAATTTTCAATAATTTAAAATAATAAATTTAGTAATTAAATGAGATTAAATTAAATTTAATTTCATATATATGTGGGAAGTGTTTAGATTTTTTAAAGCCTAATACACTCGTATTCACTACTGTAATAGATTAACAAAATGACTTGTCAATAAGATGTGTTACGACTATGTTCCTTGTTTACGACGTAAGAGTATAAATAAAAGATTTGAGTTTGAAAGTGATTATTTCCCACCTTATTCCCACATATATATAAATTACCATAAAATAATAAATTTAATAAAGTTAGAGTCTGGGTCTCAATTGTAATGCTAGGTTATCTCCTAATCTGTTTTCCAACTAGTGTATTAGTTTTTTGACCAGTTAAGTGGGTAATAACTCACAAATAAAATATCTATACCAATATAGATTTTTCGTTACGCGTAATTGTCAACAGTTATAACAATAACCGGTAAATAATGTTGATTCATTCTAAATGAATTCTTATGTATCATTTTATTGTTGTACCGTGGAGCATCATTTTGCGTAAGTAACACATACAATTGCATCATTCAGGTTAACTATTTAAGTCATTGGTATTGAGTCAATTTGTTGTCAACGTGATCTGTATTGAACGTAATTGGTTCGTCTGTATGATAATATATTATCAATAAAAACCGTTATAATGGAAAACACAATAAATTTTATACTATCACAAACTACATAAATTCATTTAATTGAGAACAATTCTTTTGTGTAGAAATGTTTCTTTTTTGTCGTCATTCGATATCATAATAGAGAGAAGTTTCTCGAATGTGACTGTAAAACGTAATGATGTTTAATTAAAATCGAATATGGTAACTGTAAAGCGCGTGACTGTGACTCATGCAACGTTTAACGCGTAAAAGGCGAAAAAGAATATTTATTATTAAAATAAATCGTAGTATTTCCTACAAAATGCTGAAACATGTCACATTCATTACAGCAATGACATTTTATATAAATAAACATTCTTTAAACTGATAATAATCCTTTAAAACTGATTAATTTAATTTAAAGCTTACATGAGAAATATTTTTAAAAGTCACGTATACATTAATAAGAGTTATAGTTACAAATGGTGTTAAATATCTTCGAAAATGCAATGATACAACGAACTCGAGTTAAATAACTTTATTAATAACTAATTATAACATCCTTTTACAATATTGTTTATAATTATTGTTTGATTTCATGAAGAAACAATAAGGAAATCGTTGTTATATTTATAACACTGTGGTAATAAATATATAGCGTGTATATTAATGTATCGAGTACCCATAAATAAGACAATAGGAAAACAATGGAAGGCTGGCGTAAACGCCAGGTAAGTGTTCAAGGGGTTAAGAAGCTTTAAATATACATTTCTGTAATTGACAAACAAAAATAATATCTAGCCAAGGTTTAATTAATCCTGAGCAACTGTAATAAACAAAATCAATAATTAAAAAAACCATAGTGTGAGAAAAACTTGTGTAAATTTACAAATATTCATGAAAGAAAACTGATTTTTAATTCGCTACAATTAACTAAAAATATATTACATTAGTAAATTTTTATTTCATTATGCATGTTTTTTAGTGTTATTTACGTCCGTTATCAGGGTTTCCGCAAAGAGTAAGTTCGCTCCGTCTATCTACCATTCCTGTATATAGTAGGTTAATATCTATGTTTGCATAGTTATTTTCAATGCCTGTGAATACATATAGCCGGCGTTTCAAGCGGTGTCCGATATTAGATATGGTTTTTGTTTATACTCGCTTATCTCATTGGCAATTGTTCCTGTGTACGTGCATTATAATATACTGTGATAAACTTATGAACTGCTTTTATTTCGGGACGATTTCGAAACGCCCGTCTGTTGAATAGACAGATATCAGCTGGCGGCGTATGTTGTTCATACGGACGTTTTTATTTCAAACCCAAATCGTATTTAAGATTTATTGTAACAACATGCGCAAATGCGGGCGTCCTTGTGACATGACATTTTGTAAAACGTCCCAAAGAGATTATCGTCTATCCAGATTTAGGCGTACATTTTTATAAACATTAGTACTTTTTTGTCCTCCGAAATTCTCAATTGACATTCATAGGGGACGTTGTAATTATTCGTAGATAGAATAAAATGACGACGCAACTTTTATTAGGTTTGTTTTTGTTTGTCATTTATTCGAAGAGTTTATTTTTGAAGCTATGAAAGCTCATAATCTTTGACCTTTTTAGGAGGATAATCCGAACCCGAAGGTGAATCCAGAATTATATAGAGGCTATATTTCGCCTAAATCTTTAGTTCTACATTATAATGGCGACTGATAGATTCCCATCTATCGACAGTCGTCACCGTTCTTGAAGTTTATTTTATTTGTGACATGCAGTCACTACAATCCCGCGTTCGAGAAATAAAATGTAAACGTGATGAAACCATAGCAACGGTTAACAATGGGTTCGAACTTTAAAAGGAAAGTTTTTGGCGGCACCTCAGTCTGTCATGTGTTATTGGACCCTATATAGTGTGACTTTATGGCGTTTTACGTAATATAATTTGGATTACCGTGTACAAGTGAAGTGTATTGAAACTAATGTCCGTTTATTTTGGGGTGGCATGAGAATTCCATGGAACGTTCTAGAGGGATTGCCATATTCTTGCTATAGTTTTCATTTGAGATTGATTTTCAGAATAGGTCGTATGAATAAATGAATATTTTCTCGCCTGTCCCATTCGACGAATCATTCGACTATTGCAAACTTTAAATGGTTTGGTTTTTTTGGTGTATGCAGATAAACGGCGGCCAGCTCCTGGGTCGCATACAGGAGCACCATTACTTCTCAGAGCCGCAAGCGGCGGAGATAGTCCGCGAGATAGCGAACGCCCTGCACTTCCTCCACGGCAAGGGCGTCGCGCACCGGGACCTGAAGCCGGAGAACATACTGTGCGTGTACCGCGACCGGCTCTGCCCGGTCAAGATATGCGACTTCGATCTCGGCAGCGGGATCAGTTTCACCTCGAGCCTAGCGAGCCCGCTGGCCACGCCTCAGCTTATGACACCGGTAATTATATTTATTACCTTATACTCATTGCGTCTTTCAGCTCGTGGTGAAGCAATTCGAGAACCCGTTGGATCCATTGGGAATCGGTTCTGTGGGTAGCCACCCCACGAGGTGGACCGACGACCTGGTGAAGGTCGGTCGGGAATGGAATGTATGGATGGAATCATTGATATTTTTGCCATAATTTTAGATCGTCCATTAATCACGTGATGCTTGAAAAGGGAGGGAAAGGTTTTAGGAAACATCACAAGGGGGAAGGGAGTTGATGTGAGATAGCACGTGTTTTTTTTTTTTTGTAAAACGTCCGATATCTGGCCTCAAAAGCGTCACGTCGACTAGCCGTTGCCCAGGTCGTCCAACATTTTTTAGAATTAAAGATAATATTTTGATTTTTTTTTATATTTTTGGTTTAAAAGAAATACATCCGATCTTTGGTAGTGAAAGGGGGGTTAATCTAGAACGTAACCACGTACGACCACAAAGGGTAGGGTGGGGGTCTCAAAGTTGCTAAAAATATAGATAATAATGGACGGCGCCTATGCTTATAAAACTATAGCTTTTTATTATGAGTTGTTTAATTTCCTAGTGAAGTTTTCCATTTCTAAACTTATTTTCTAATGATATGTTAATAAATAACTCGTATATTTATATAAAATTTATAAATCAGAGCTGTAACTAGTTAAACTGGAAAATAATAGTTACGTACTAAACACTTTATCTGACTTGAAATTTGAAGAAAATAAGACTTTCCAGAAATTTCTAAAGCAAATTGAAATTAATTTAAAAAAAAAAAGATAGGTCGACAATTGTTTTACCTTTACCTATATATATAATCTATAATAATTGAAATAAATTTTATTTAATTAATGACGTAATTTAATCCACGGCGAATTTTAATAAAGCCTAAGGAAACCGCTGTGACATAACAATGTTAATCTATTTCGAACTGAGAATTATATTGAAATATTTTATAATTTATTCCACGTTTGAGTATTGTCTATAAAGTTGTTCTGCTCTTGACATATGCCCACGTATTTCTTCAGGGTTTTGAAGACGTATGTATGTCTGTGTGTCTGACAGCGCAGACGATTCCGACGTGGTATTCATTGTGCTATTATAGATAAAAACACGTGAGCGCTTAAAAACAAGGCCATTTTATGTATGAGTAACACGATAAAAACATATCGAGAGTTCAATTTAAATGTAGCCAACATTATAATGTGAACGCGTATGGTATTAATAACAAACCTACTAATGAGAACAGCTGTCAATTGGAACAACAAGAAAAATATTTTATTTTTAATAATTTATCCGTCACGAGAAAATAATAATTTCATACAACCTTTTTTAATTGTTATTTTTTTTTAATAGTCTATTTATTATTAATATTATTTATGGTTTTGTTTCATTACTTATGTAATAACTCGTATTAATGTGCGTATTGTAAAAAAACGACTCATGACTCATTTCAGATAAAGAAAGTTGTTTTATGTTAAAGACGTGTTTTACTTTTGGTTTATATCATTCAATGATGTTGTTACGTTATTCTAGAATTTATCTATACTTAATAAAAAAAAAACAAGTAAGTGTCTGTTTGTAATGTCAAAATAACAATTTTTTGCTCAATACAGTAATATACCCCCCGCTTTACGCGAGGGATACGTTCCGAAGAAAATCGCATTAACTGAAACTCGCGTATATCGAGGTTTATGATAAAACATAGTCAAAATTTAATACAAAAAAATACAAATCATTTTAATCGATCACTTTAATTCTAAGAACACTTTATGCAACACATACTCTTATTTTTGTACGGAAAAATACATCTATTGTCTTTACATTATGTTTATATGCACTCTTTCCCGTAATGCGAGGCATTTGAGCGCGAAATTTGACATTCGCGTTATAGTGAAACCGCGCGTAACGGCGCGCTAAGCAGGGTATTACTGTACATAAAAATGAAACAACAACAATAGAAACATATTCAAAACCTATACCAAAAATACAATTTTCAAAATTTTTATGTCTGTCTGTTTCGGGTAATCTCCGGGCGGGACTTTTTTTGTTGTTAGATAACTGAAGTTACTCATCGTTACTTACTTTAATTCTTAGAAAATTATTAGAGTTCCTCGTAAAAAAAATTAAAACTCACGAAAATGTGAATAAAATCCGATTCAATGCACAATTTCACTTACAGGTATATAATTTATGAGAAATATCTTTCCTCAATACTATTAGTAATAATGTTGTTTGGAAAATAATGAGGGTTCTGTTATAAAAAAAATAAAATGCATTGAAGAACATGTATAACACGGGCGCAGCCGCGGACACTTAGCTAGTTTTTAATAGTATACGTGAGGTGTTCAAAAATACTTTCTCAGGATAATAACATACGTATTATTGACAATATATTTTTTATACTTATTTCTTATTATATTTATCGTATTATTGATAAAGATAAGCGTTCGATTATCGGTTGCCCTGTTTACCGTAATGTTGAATTATAATAACATTTACCGGTTTAAATAACTAATTTGTGCTCGTAAAAATGCGCGTCCAATGATTATCAAATAACTTAAAAAAAAAGCGTAAACGAATGTTTATTTTGTATATAATATCGCCTACAGTACCTGTAAATAATGATTATTTATCTATTGATGTTATAAAAAAATAACGTATCTCTTTCGATCCGTTACTAGGCTTTTGACTCAGATGATTTCTTTGATTCTTTATTTTCTATGCTTTGTGCAGTCACACTTAACTTCTGTTCATAATTTCTGGTAATTTTCCATTAGTATTATGTTTGTATGATAAGATTGTATCGATGGATTATATCCGTTGGTGATTGTACTTTTTTTTTTTTTTTTATTTCAAAATTTATCATAATCTATAGGTTTTGTTATAAAATTTGTGATAAAATAACATTTAAAACAAACAAATAATAATAATACGATTATATGTTGAAGAATGTCTTTGGTAAAAATGTTTTTAAATTTCGTCATTGCTTTTTTAATTTGGAGATTAATGTTAATATGAGTAAAACACGGATTTAACTGATTTGTATTTCGATTTTTCATTGCAAATATACCGAGTAGATTATCATAGAAAAATCAAATGGGTAACGTACATGTTGATGAGAAAATTCTTACAAAATTCCGGAAAGCGTCGAAAATTTGTTTCTACTTTGTCTGCGTATCTTACATATTTTCCAATAGGTATAAATACCCAGGTTTCCCAATAGGAAAACAATATACATCTATAATAAACTGGTTTGAAGGACTACTTGGATTGGTGTCTCTCAATATATGGTATAAACTGAATTTTGAGTCTATGATAAGAAGTTCGTTGTTATACTCGACCTTAAATTTATTACGAATTTACTAAGCTATTTTTGTAAAGGATTTATTTGTTCTATAGTTGTATAATATCTATTTGTCTCATAGATTTTTAGATTTGTTTGCCCTATAGGTGTTTTATATCTATTTATGTATATAACTCCATGTCTCTCCCCACTAGCTATTATTTTGATACACGTCGTCGCTTCAACTTTTATGAGCGCTTTCGGTTATAAGTGCTTTTTATGTGGCCTTTCTTTATTTGATAGAGATACGTTCGCCTAGGTGATTTAATTTAGCGATGTGGGGCTCAGTCACTTATAAATTTGCGCGCTCGAACCAAAACAAACTTTTTGTTTATATTTGTCCTATAGATGTTTTATATTGATTTGTCCTATAGATGTTTTATGTTGATTTGTCCTATAGATGTGTTTTGTGTTTGCCGCACAGGTTGGTAGCGCTGAATTCATGGCACCCGAGGTGGTGTCGCTGTTCGCGGGCTCGGCGGCGACGCACTACGACAAGCGCTGCGACCTGTGGTCGCTCGGCGTGATCGCGTACATCCTGCTCTGCGGGTACCCGCCGTTCCGCGCCGACTGCGGCGCCGATTGCGGGTGGGAACGCGGGGAGAACTGTCGCGCTTGTCAGGAACTCCTCTTTAATTCTATACAGGTCAGTTATATTCTGTTCTTTGTTATGGATAGAATGAAATACTACGTCACCGATTTAAACAATTCTAAAGCTTTAAATTTTGTTTGTTAATGTGTCGAGTACCCATAAAAATGAAACAATAGAAAGACAATAGGAAAACAATGGAAAGCTGGCGTAAACGCCGGGAAGGTGCTCAAGGGGTTAAAGACTAGCTGATCTCCGCGATTTTACCCGCGTAGTTCCAGTTTTCGTGGAATTTTTGGAATGAAAACTATCTCCATAGTAAAGTAAATCGATCCAGAAGTTTTTTAGTTTATTCGTTACATACAACAATATAAATCGTTCCTCTTTATAACATTAGTATAGATTTCTATAAACCCATGCGAAGCCGAGGCAGGCCGCTAGTTTACTATTTGTAGTTGACGAGGAGATATTCCAGCAACTCTGCTTGTGTGAAATAATTTCTATCATTATATTATGTATCTTCGAAATATTCAATAGTTTATTTAAGTATTGCAAAAGGGATTATTTTTCTTTTTTGATACACAGTATATAGGCTCGGTGATTTGACCACAATCTCACCTGATGTTAAGTGACGATGTAGTCCATGATGGTTGACACATTAAGCTTAGAGATACTGGTTTTCAAGTGATGCTGCCGGAACAAATCTATTGGTATTTGGCGGTAGGTTTTCAAACTTGAGGGTGGTAGCTACCACCATGCTATGTGTTTCTTCACGATGTTTACCTTCACCGAAAGCTCGGGCCGATTTTAGAGTTGAATAGGCGGGCTCGAACCCGCAACCATTGACGCGGAATCCGGCCGCAATAACCCCTGCGCTATCATCGCTTCAAAAGAGAGAGAGTTATCATTTTTGTATAAACTGCATTCGCAAAATGTCAGAAAATCTGTGGTAAGCCAATAATTAACAGACGCAACAAACTTTTGTACTATATATAAAGATTACATTTAATATTTCTAGCCTGTTTCGTTAACAGCTAGTATAAGATAGATCGCGAATAGTTGATAGTATTGTGGGCAACACTGTCACCTATAATGGAGGGTGTTTATACTTTTGTTATCCAGGAGGGACGGTACACGTTCCCCGAGGAGGAGTGGTCTCACATATCGGGCGAGGCGAAGGGCCTCATCCGGCAGCTGCTGGTGCGCGAGGCCTCGCACCGCATCAGCGCCGAGCGCGTCCTGAAGCACCCGTGGCTGCGCATGGCGGACACGTCGCCCGCACACCGCCCCAATCTACACACGTCGCTTAACATTAAACGGTTAGTAACATTAAGTCAAGAAATAGGCGGCCGTGTTTCATATATTCTCCACTGCGTTTTTTTTTTAAAAGGAACCCCTAGTTTTTTTTGTAATAAGATAAAGTAAAAACATTCCTAATAAATTCAAGCACTTGCTCGAAAAACGCGGAACCCTAATTTCTAAAATTAAAAGCATCCCAAGTCACCCGGTACAACTTCAGCTATCTATCGAAAAAAGGACCCGTCAAAATCCGTCCAGCCGTTCCGGAGATTACCCGGAACAACAGACAGACAATATTTAAAAAATATATTCTTGGTCAATACCAATACCAATGTATCGCATATACATTCATATGTATTTAGTAAAAAAAAAAAAATAATTTTGACATCACCAAACAGACACTCCAATTTAATTTATTAGTATAATTGTATAATTTATAAACTTTAGCGCTATCAATGAACTAATTTCTGATAATAGTATTTTTCCCCCCTTTCAAATTGTAATCCGTTATAATGTTGGTTGTTTTTTTTTTTAGCAATATGTCTGCGCGCAACCTGTCCAACTTCGCGGAGTCCGCGATGGCGGTGAACCGCGTGATCCAGCAGCACTTCTCGATGAACTACTCGTACATGGAGCGGCCGGCGGCGGTGCGCTGCACCAAGTCCTGCTACACGGCGGACGGCGACGGCGACGGCGACGAGTGCGCGCCGCTCGGCCTCTCCCCGCCCACCGAGTCGGAGCTACTGCGCCGGCGTCTCCGCGTGCTGCCCATAGCCGACGAACCTCTCCCCGTGCACTAAGAGACACCACTGCCATTCCCGCGAGCGACGCGCGCTAACCCAGTGATATGAGAGTTGCCTCCACCCCACTCCCCTCCCCCCCCCCCCAACCAACCTCTCCCCCACCCCCACTCTCCACACCGCCGAGCGCCGACCCCCCGGTTTACCTTTGAGCCCTATAAAGATATATTTTTACTAATAAAATAAAAACGACTGAGTAGTTTTTATCGATATGTGTATAGAGAGTCGCCGCGAGTCGACGTGCGCGTCGACTGCGGTCGGTTGTTATTTTTTGGATTTATAAAATCCACTTTGGAAAAGAGTGTTGAGCTTGTTTACTCGCGTAGTAGTCGCCTTTCGTTAGTGGCCTATCTGTTGTTGTATCCTCCTTTGCCTACAAAAAAAAAAAAAAAAAAAAACAAAATAAATAGAGAATTATGTAATTTTCGATAGCGTTCTCCGACAGATACTGGTTTTGTTTATGTTTACGTTGGTGATGATTGTATTTGCATTTTTTTTGTACTAATTTTAAAAACGACCGTATCTCAACTGCTGCGGTGGAATCGAAACCGAGTTTTTCGATCATTACATTCTCGGGATGCGAATGTAAACGAATGAGTGAACGATAATTATAAACGTGTTGTTTCCGATTATTACATAATTATGCTATTTGTTTCGGAATAAGAATCAAGAATAGAACTTCGTTCCGTGTAAGGGGACACCCCCCGTGGGAACTGTTTGTACGATAAATCGGTGGATACTTACTTTATAAGTGAAGAAGAAGCTTGGGGTTCTATTGGAGCTGCCATAAAACATTGTGATCAGTTTGAATAATTTTTTTTTTTTTTTTTTTATATATATATATATTACTAAAAGGATGAAATGTTGAGAGATATTGTCTAAGTGTAGATTTGCTAGACTGTAAGCTTGCGTACTTTATACTTTGGTTGGAAAAAGAATCGAATAACACATACGGTTTGGTTGTTATAATAATAAAAATATTTACAATATACGTTATATTTTTGAAAATTATAAAGATTTAAATATATCATTATTACGTATGTTCTGTAATAATTTAAAAACGAGTTAAAAATAAAAATATAGCTTATTTTTTTTTATCCAATCAATTGAATTTGAAATTAACTTACGCATAAGATTTTGTTAAAATAAATTAATTGTTTTCGACTAAATCATTCATTTGAAATGTCATTTGAAGAAATACAAATGTTTGAAGTTTTTATATTTTGATTTTATTTTTCCTTTATGGTTTTTATTATCCGTACAAATCGATATTTATTTATTTATTATGGGAAAATGCTGCTAGTGGGAATAGATTTGTGGTTTCTAGTGGAATAGTGTTCCCACGTTATAGGTTCACAGACCTGTTCATATGTACAAAACGAAGTTTAAAAAATTCTTATGAAGATAGGAAAACTTAGTGGAAAAACATAAATATTTTAATGAAACAGATTAATGAAAATATACGTAACTACTGTTTATTTGGGGGGATTGAAGTCTCCTAGATATACAAAGCACCAGGCTTTTTGTTTTGAACTGCTTATGCTATTGACCAAAAGCTTTACAGATTTTTGAGGTAGGCGGTTAAAGCGCATGGACGAAATAGAACTAGCACTTTGACACTAAACTGGTACGAGCTGTAGGCCTAAGAAAATTCCCCAGATTTGACTTTTTTTTTTTGTTTTTTTTTTGACGGGGGCAAATGCATTTATGCACTACCTTACCCATTGCATTAGTGAGACCGGAGTCCCCCAATGCAATAGGTAAAGGGAGCACGGAGGGACGACTCCGTGCCAGTGCAGCACTCGCCTGGACGTGAAGCGTCCGGAAATACCCACGAAAACCACCCGGGGCCGTCCGCCGCATTTGGGATGGGGGCGATACGGGATGGCTTTCGCAAGCACCGGGTCGCCCCCTGCAGCCCCCAGATTTGGCCTAGCTAATCTTTACGATTTGGCCAAAAAAAAGAAAGTCACAGAACCCACGCACCTGTGTGTATGTGTTACTGTGAATAGAGTGTCACTATCGCACTGATGGAAGCTGCGAGAACCTCCTCAGCTAGCGATCAGATCCTGTCTAGTCCTCCGTCCGGAAAGAGACCCGTGATGTATGTGGGGAGAAATTAGTCGCTCAACCCCGGCGGGAGCGGAGATTATGCGGGCGTAAGAGCTAACACGATTGGCCCACGTGATGCTAACATCAGGATTGATATTAGGCGGCATCATTACCCGTTGCGGGACATTCTGGTCTAGGATATAGTGTATTGACGTTCTATATTCTTGTCTCCTCTCGAGAAAAAAATCATTGCTGTGGAACATTTACTCATGATTATCACCAACTTCATGCCGTGATTTTTGAAGCGAAAACTTAAGCGGTGTTGAGCGATTCTCGGTAGGGGAAAAACTTATACGGTTCGTTTTACCAAAACTATGCCACCACCCGTCAACATACTACACTATGTCAAGTATACAATGGCGTTTAAGTATTTCCAGACATCACCATCGTTTGTATAATGATCTATCCACCTTTGCAGATTTAAATTTACTGTTGACATGGTGTCTGAACTTATTGTCCGGTAAATCAATCGGTAATGTGATTTGGGACTTAATATTGAAACCTAACGCTATTACCGCAGAAACTCTTATTAGTTTTACAAAAGACTCTCTGTTTTATTAAGTCTGAAATATGGAACTGTTACTTTGTTTTTTCCTTGTATTAAAATAATGCTGGTCGTTTATGAGGAAAAGTTTGTCTAAATATTTGTGGACATATAGCAAGTCATCAAGAATGTATTGAGAGCCGGTTTTGCCGATGGTGCAGGGTGTGGAGCACATACAAGCGCAGTGTTTCAGGGAACACCTGGATATCGGCGGTACACGGGTGCTAAAAGGGCTAGAGCCGCTGTTGAATGGGAATGCAAAATTAAGATATTATATTCCAGAGACTTGTTTTAAGAGATTTGCGAGGTCTCACATTATAACTTGCTGGAAGTCCTCGATTTACATATATTAGCATTTTCATTAATATAACAATCAAAAGTATATCAAATATAGTAAAGCCTTTTACTTAACAAGCTGTCTAGCTAGCTAAAATTTTGGTTTGTCTGTTTGTTTCGACTATAACGCTACTAACATTCTTGCGTATTTATTAAAGATATTAAACATATTAAAAATGCTAAATTATTTATGTACAAAAATTAAGTTAGTAATCGCCTAAAATATGAAAAGCAAAGTGCATCACTATTTGACGTCATATGTCAAAAATCAATCAGAAGTGAAGTTGCCACGGTAGTGATATTGCAGTAATTTGCTGTTATTTTCCTAACTTAAATAGACCATTTACGGTACCAATAAATTTCAGTGCTGTTTAACAATAACTTATATTTAAAGTATTCATATGATCCTTTTATTATGTAAATAATCTCGTCACAAAATTGTACACCTTTGTTTCCTCGCAAGATTTTATTTGAACAAACCAATTATTTGTAGAGTTAATAATTGTAATTAATATTTCATAAACATCGTCATTTTACAAACATGGAAGTCCAGGCGGACGGAGTCACGGGCACAGTTAGTCGTAGTATAAAACTCGTAAAAATTAGTAACTTTGATATAGAAACTAAGAAAGCAGTGCAATTTTGTTTTCTGCAACTAGCAACACAGATACAGAGGGCGCTTGTAATTGCTCGGCCACGTAAGTCAGGGTCGTATTTTTCTTTCTTGGATTATTTTAGTTACGTTATTTTACACTCTATGTTAAAAAGTGAGAATGGTTTAGTCATATAAAAGTGCTTGTGAAGTTGTTATTGTCCAGAATTTTCTAATTCTGTGGTAAGTTGCGTTTATAAAGTACTTGTCCTGTGCCATCCGTCATTTTTGTAGTGAATTAGCATGTTTTAAGTGAATCCTTATTGATAACAGTATTTTTTTTGTTGCATAAAACATTCTTTGTATATGGTAAACATCAAATCAATAATAAAATTGTTATTTGTTGTTCAATTTGTTGATCTTTACCTTTTTTTTTTCAGTTACGGAAACATGTCTAATTTACCACAAAACACGCATAGTAACGTTTTGGGAGGGTCTTCTCCGAACGATAAAATGAGACAGAGTTTCAACCATAGTCAACTTCTTAATCAAGTACCATTGAACCAATTACCACCTGGATATGGGGACTTGAAGGATAATAACTCAAACAACCCTTTACATGGGACAATGTCACCTCAGAATAAAGTTATGCATAACATGAACAATTATAATCAGAGTGCAAGTAGTTCACCTGCTTTCAATCAACCTGGGATGTTACCACAAGGATTGCAATCTTCAATCAGACCAGCCGTACCTCCAAGTTCAAAACCTTTACCAATGAATCCTGTTCCACCACAATACCTTGTCAATTATCAAGTGCAAAGACAAATAAATGACAATGCACCTCCTCTCATTCCTTCTAGTCAAAACAATCAACCATTTTTGAATGGACCTCATTCAAATCAACCTGGACTACTGACTAATCCATATCCAGTGTCTTCAAGTGCTTACAACTCTTTGCCAATGGCCAATAGACCACCTGTGAGCTCTGGCTTTGGATCAGGTTCACTTAATACACAGTTTGGTCTACCTCCTGCTAGGCCTACTGGGCCAACTCCATTGACAAGCCAACCTAACATACCATTTTCTAGATCAGCTGGGAATAGTAATATAATAACTGAACCACAAATCAGTGGTCCACCTTTGCCAGCACCTATGATTAACACATCTGTGGGACCTCCTCTTATTAGACCTCCTGGAATATCTGTTGGTACATCTTTAGGAACAACATCATCTATAGGTCAACCAATAAATAAACCAATGGTTATGAATGGACCTAATGTAACACCAACCATGTTACCTTCAGTGTCTGCCCCTCCTATGTCAATAAATGCTCAAGCCATGGCACCACCTTACAGTGGAACGCCGATTAGTACCTACCCTAGTCTATACAATGGTCCTAACCAGTCTGTAGGTCAGACTGGTCCTCCCGTTGGACAAAACACATATGGTGTGCAGCCACCTCATATGCCACCTATGGCTCAGAATATGGGCATACCACCTCAGGGACTTTCTAGTGGTCCATTTCAACCAGGGCCCCCAAAGACCAACATGCAAAATAGATATCCTCAAATGCCACCAAGCAGTTTCAATCACCAGCAAGCTACAGCACAACCTGTTGCAAAGCCTTACCCTGAACAATACAACAGTCAAGGTTTGACCCAACAAATGGGCCAACTCAGTGTGACAAAACAAGGTTTTGACCAGCTGTGGGGTCGTCATATGTTTGACCTGCTGCAATGTAAGCACATTCTTCCTGAATATCCTGAAGAGCCTCCGGAAATACGGCTAGCTCATCAATTTGCAGAGTCTCCAAATTGTAGTTCTGAGTAAGTCCAATTTTTTCTTTCATCATAATACACAAATTAATCATATAATCAACAATTAATACCTGAAAAGTAGCAAAAACTTTATTTCTCAGCTTGTTCAGTTTATCTATAGAACAATGGCAGTCTAAGGAGAGTTTCTGGCCTTAATCGTACATGTCAAATTGATGACTCTTAAAAACGGACAAATTATGGAAATTTTGTAGAAATGACTAACTTCCTACTTAAAAGATCTAAACAATGAAAAATAAAGTAAGTAGGTATACAAAATAATTTTGCAGTTTACAAAATGTGTAAATTGCTATATATTTTATGTACACTGTCAATATGACCCCCAAGTCTTTGGCTGTGACTGCAGTTGTTATAGAAACTAAAATAATCCTAAGTTACATTCTTATTTATGTTTGATAGCTGTTCTAATGAATGAGTAAAGTGTATGGATGTGGAATATGGAATGTTGTTTCAAGAAGTT
Source organism: Samia ricini (assembly GCA_014132275.2). Classification (NCBI taxonomy): domain Eukaryota; kingdom Metazoa; phylum Arthropoda; class Insecta; order Lepidoptera; family Saturniidae; genus Samia; species Samia ricini. The sequence continues at coordinate 4,076,861 of AP028170.1, forward strand.
TAATAAATTAATTTTAATGAAATTTATAGATATGGTTTTGTTTACATAAACTATGTAAGTAATGATGATAAAGATATAATAACATTTTAAAACACAAACTATAAGTGTGTATGTGTTCAACAAATTGTCAGTGTCATTTGAGAAGAATTGCATATTTTTTTGCTCAAGATGTCTTGTCTGGAATAGTTATTTTTTGTGTGAATACACACAAAAAGATTGCTTAATATGAAAACAATAATTGTTATCTAGCAGAAATATAATTTTATTGTGATAAAAATTGATGAAAAAAGTAAGTGTACTTTTTATAGAAATAAAGAAAGACAATTTTGAATAATATTTACCCAAGTGTTGTATGTTATACTAAAGATTGCACGTTTTTGTATTGCTATGGTGTAATAGCAATTCAGAATGCTTTTTCTGAATGATTTTTTCAAGAAATGTAATATTCAAGTTTGTAACATTTAAACCCCTTGAGCACTAACCTGGCGTTTACCCCAGCTTTCCATTGTTTTCCTATTGTCTTCCTATTGTCTCATTTTTATGGGTAATTGTCATATTAATCAGTTATCAAATCTTTTTGACTTTACAGAATATTTTGGAGTAAAATTGTGTATATGTTCAAATTAACAATGACAATATAGCTCACATATTATCATGTATGTGACATATTATGAGCTTTTATGTATTCTCTCAAATATTAGCCCTTGAAAAGAAATTGTAAATATTTCTAAACTCATTTAATATTGCTGATGAACAGGTTTCATATGGATTTATAATCCTCAGCATAGGAGTGTAATACCAACAGAAACAAAGAGCAAAATGAAAGCAAATAATTCACATATTTTGTTTAGTTAGTAAGTTTGGTATTTTTAGTAAAAATCTAAACTCCATCATCTTCAAGTATTCCTAAACTCTAGAAGCTCTATATTTCCTTATCAAAGTACAATTAACTCAATGTTTGCATAATCTGATATTATTACTGTATTTGACAAGGTCTTTACTACAAAGATTATAATAAAGAGGACAAAGTTCCGATTGTTAATTTTAGTTATAAAATAAGACACACAAAGTAACCAGCTTGCCTCTGTAGACAGTATAGTTTGCATAGACCTTGTAACCTTTCTTGGTTTATGTTTCTGGATTGATAGATGTTTATACAGCTATTTTAGTTTATTTTGTAACTAGCTGTGCCCATGACTTTGCTTATGTGGAATTCAGTTAATTATATTCAAATAGGCAGCCCTATTCTCCCTTCCCATCACCCCAGCCAGACCAAGCCACCTCTCAGACAGCCAGACTGGGCAAGTGCCAAAACTGGAAGCAATGCAGGGCATAGATCAAACCATTCAGGCAACGCACGCCATATAGAAATTTTGCTGACTTCAATTAAATTTATTGTGTTTAATTTTTGATGATATATATTTTTATATACCTTTCTAAGTTTGAAAATATTTTCAAAATCGGATTAGTAGTAGCGGACATTAAAGCCCGAACATCCAAACTCACAAACTTTACATGTTTATTTAAGATGGATGCTATTATGCATACAGTTCATTATTATGTTTTTTTAATGAATCTAGATAAACGGTATTCCTACATTATATAAATACATACATGTTATTATAGAGTATAAACTACTACCATATCAAATTTCAATGAAATTGGTTCAGTCGTTTTTGAACAAATTGATAAACAGACAGACTTTCTTTGTACCCTTTTATTATTATACTATTATTTGGTATAGATTATCTATATCCTTGTAATGTTTCATAACAGTCCAAATTATTAAAAAAAATAAGTATAGCGCCATCTATTAATAATAGTCAGAAACACATAATTGTTTTATAATTTACATAAAAAGTAAATAAATTCTGTTGATTTAATTTACTTTTATTTCTGCTCATTTCACTATTCATTTATAATACTATTAAGAAAACACTTATTTTTTATGATGTTTTAATATGAATATGGATAAACTGTGTTTATGCTTTATATAAATGTATATATGTATAAAAATGCATACGAAATGTTAGTAAAGAGTATATATTATAATCATACCAAATTTCATCCAATTCGGTCCAGTAGTTTTTCCGTGATTGGCGAGCAAATTAATAAACAGATAAACAGACCGACAGACAGACAAAAAATTTTAATGCCATCGAAATGTGTTCTGTTGTCGATTCTAAACCACCTCATGGTATTTTTTTTTTAAATATCTTCGATGTACAGATTTCGTTCCACTAGTCTTTTATTATAAATATAGATTATACAGCTATTTTTTTTTCATATTCGCAGGCTTGTATGATAGTGGTGGCTGTTGATTGGATTTTATTTATAATGGTCAATATATATTGATCTTTGGTTCTGTTATAAATATTATCGTGGCCAAGGTTTCTGGATTTATTATTTAACCAGCGGGAGTTTGCGATTTCGTCTACGTGTTTTACTTTGATTCAATGTTCGATGTTTTTTTACACGGAATAGGCTTAGTGCTTTGACCACAATCTTACCTGATGTTAAGTGATGATGTGGTCCAGCATGGTAAACACACTACGCCTAGAGGTACTGGTTCTCAAGTGATGCTGCCAGAACACACCTATTGGTATTTGGCGACAGGTTTTCAAACTTGAGGGTGGTAGAAAATATACAGACAAAACTGCAGTTGTAATGTTAGTATACTCGTTGATATTGATCAGTAATTAAAAGTAGTAATCTATTATTAACTAGTCTCATTAGGGCTGCGGGTTTTTTTTAAAGTTTTAACATTAGATCCATTGCATGCCTTTTTACTACTTAATAAAAAAAAATGAAATTTTGTTAATTTCTTAGAAAATATTGCATGACAGTTATAGATGTTTTTTTGGCAGAATCTTAGTGTAGTAGGGATTTTTCATAAATTGGCGGTATTTGGTCCTAAATTATGAAATAATGACGACATTTTCGCCATATAATGATCGTGCTGTAAAATATATTATTAACAATAATAAACAGTACATGAATTTTAACTTGTCACAAAACTCCAGGGAAAGCTCCAGCATAATGGACACCTTTTTATTAGAGCACTATGAGAAACTAGAAAATATTGTGATTAAAACTTGTTATTTTGGCAGAATTGTGTCTACACATGCGTTGCGATAATTAAAAAGCAGAACTGCTGATGTTGGTACACAATTTATTATTTGATTCTCAAGGTTTACTTCAGGTTTTGATCGTAGTATTGTTTGGTAGATATTTTCGTTGATAAGTTAGGAGAGGTGACGAGCTCTTTTTGGGCCAAGCGTTCGTCTCGTCCCGCGTTCCATTATCACCCGCACCTCATTCCTCACCTCTAATCATATGTAAAAATTGATCATTGCGTCGGTTCTTACTACGTGACGCGTACTACTAAAAAAATATGCGCGATCCAAACGCAAAAACATTTAACCTTGTTCAGACTATTTCAAGGCTTTGTATACTACTTGTGTGATGGACGTTTTCTATATAACGTGATAGAGTGACACTTACATATTATAGTATTAAAGTTACGCGTACTTTGTTACTTAACTACTTTATTATGCAAACATTGTGTTTAATGTGTCGAGTACCCGTAAAAATAAGACAATAGGGAAACCATGGAAAGCTGGCGTAAACGCCAGGTAAGTGCTCAAGGGTTAACATACGTTCTAAAGATGAATAATTTTTAATTCGTAAACACTTAAGAAGCAGACGGTTATAGTTAAGTATTTAGTATTACAATAACAAATACAAGTAATATTTATATAATCATTTTTTATTTTCTTTATAAATAAAATTGTTTCTGAACCTAAGTTCTTTCAGTCCGTAGTCTGGCTGATATACGATCGTAATCTGTTTTTACCTACTAAAATCCGAAATTTCAATTCATTTTTTCTCTAAAGTGTTCAGTGTCTGTGATCATTGAGAAAAATCTTTTTATTTGTGATTCGATCTCAATATAAAAGATAAGATTCGATATTAAAACCCGCTGCTAAATATATTTGTAAGTGAAAGTTGTCTGGCTAGGGTTTGACAAACTGTAAGTTTACGAGATGCAGGTAAAAAGAAGCTAATTATCCAAAAATCTATGTTGGACGGAAATATCGATCATCGTCATCTCCCTGCCCTTATCCCATTTATATATGGGGTCGGCGCAACATGTCTTCCTCTTTGAAACCACGTTGCTTTAAATTGGACGGAAATATCCATAAAACATTTTTTCTTCAAAGTTACTTTTATTGAAACCTAGCTTTTATAAAGTTAAATCGTGATCATAGTCTGGCGTAAGTAATGCAATGAAAATATCGAGATACTTAAAATAATATTTCAACTCGTGTGACATTACGGTAAACAAAATAATTAGCTTTCCAGAGATTATATACCAGTATTTTGCTGAGTTAGCCCAGATAGAAAGTCGGTGTGACTCTTGTAAATTGTAATACCGGTGATTGACAGTTCGGTTGTCACATTTCAAAACCTAAGTGCTTAAAAGTAAATTTTACAGGAGAGAAAAAAAAAAAAACGTAAAATAGGTTAGCCTTTGAAAATTGTTTGTTATATAAAAAAAAAAAAACTAAATAATAAAAAGTATTAATATAAATATTTTAATACATTTGTATGTTACATATTTTAAATCCCTTACTAACTTTGATAATTGACACGAGCCAAGTTCATGCAGAAACCAGTTTCATAACATAGTAAGTGCACTTACTATGTTTTGTGATGGTTTATGAAACATTGTACTCAGCACATTTCATTAAATAAATTCTAGTAACTACGGTTCTATACGAATTTAAACATCGATTTTTTGAATATATGTACATAAATTAATTTATAAAAAGAGCTATTCAGCTGCAGATTTGGCCATCATTTGTCAAATCGACAGACGTAGTCTAACGGGTAAATTCATCTAAAATGATTTTTTTTATTCATGGATCAAATACAACAATTTATTAATAAGTTCTTCTTTTTTATTTCTTTGATGTTCCTTGGAGTGACTATACTTTTAATAAGAACATTCATATCGCTTGTTTTCATTAGAATATCCAATGCCATTCAAAATAAAAAAAATCTTTATTCACTTCAAGCCCTAAGAAGGCGCTTATGAACGTCTAAATCACTACCACCGGTTCGGAAAACAACCCAGTCGAGAAGAGCGCAGGCAAGAAACTCGATCTGGTTCTTTTTTTTTATAAACATAATATATATCATTTATTTTTTCATTCAAAATCTGAGATCATATTCACTCCCTTTTTTACACACAATTTATGCACCAATTTCTTTGGTCTTCCCCTTCCCCTATAACCGTCCACATAAGTATTCAATATATTTCTTACAACATACCCTTCCTCCTTGTACATCACATGCCCATACCAAGACAGACGCCTGTTCCTTAACTTCTATCACTGGCGCCACTTTCAAACTTCCTCTGATGTGGTCATTATTAATGGAGAGCATTATTGTTACCTCATTAATCCATCTCAGCTGTATGCACTCTCCTTTCGTCCATCACCTTTATGGGCAAACATTATGATCTATAGAAGTCAGCAGGCCGGTTAATGCTCTTGTATATCTTCCGCTTTAATTTAAAGGGGTTTTACGGAACACACGTTGTAGCTGCTGTGATCCAGACAAAAATAATAAAATTACTGTGAACTGCAGACCATTTCGTAAATGCTGTGTTTATTCTATGTTTTACGGTTCGGTCTATTTCACCATCGCTTTGCAGCAGCAATGTATTTTTCTATTTTTCTTAATTATATCACACCATGTTTAAAATCATATGTATTCTTTGCCTGTTCACACTCGTCTCGACATTACTGTGAACAGCATCCGTGGACTCTCACTCATAAATCGATTACTCATATAAACCTTTTTTTAAGATATCGAATCGTTACCGATTTAAGATCATTCAAGGAATCGTTTACCATCATAATCATTACTGTACCAAATAACCGCATATTTAATGTGAGGTATTTCTGTTAAAATAAACACTTTCTGTAATTCCATTGTTTTAATTTTTGCTTATTTCATCTAATGTACATCTTTGTAAAGCAGAATCAGCTTTAAACTTATACTTTTATGTTTTACTCTCATTTATGCAGGCATTGAGTTAATATCACTATATTTCTTTAGTTCTTCGTACATCGAGTATACTATACACCGGTCGCGTATTGGTATGTGAAATAATATGTTCAGTTTTTTTATCTACGTAATTCAATTCCCCTTTCGGATCACAATTTAAAGTTATTTTATTATTAGTGTCAGTTATAGTCTTTTTCCAACGATACAATTGCATTTGGGGACTCTTTTATGAAAGAACAATCTTAACCTGATCTTGCGTGTTGTGACTTGCTATGTTCTTGCGTACTGACCTACATCCTCTCTTTCGTGTTTGGACTAATTTTTAAAAACCTAGTAACTCGCTTTAACCGCATAAAAACCTAGAAAGTCTCAGAGACTTACTAGGTTTTGAAATGGTTAAAGTGACTAGGCTTTGTAGTGGTTAAGAGACAGTGAATGGTGCATTTACTAGGTATCGAGGCTTAAAAATATCTGCTTATTTGTGAGTTTTCAACGCTGGTGTTTTTGTATTTGGTAGGTACTTACTAGGTTTATAAGATTATGCAATAAAATAATTTTTGTAAAGTATTCATTACTGGGTTTTGAAATGGGACAGCCGAGTTTATCTCAATCTAACCTTACTGCAGATAATTTTATTGCATTTTACTAATAATAATTAAATTTTAGACTTACTATTGGCTTCTATTTTTTTGTTTTTAAAATACCTCAATATTAAAATAATTAGTCCATGACATTACCAGATATTATTAGGTTCTGAAAAAAAAAACCCAGTATGTAATTAAAATGTTTATAAAGTAGATACTTTTTATTACCTGCACGCTATATTTTTCATGTTTATGCGATAATTTGTTGCTATAAATATGCACATACAAGTTTTAAACGAAAATAAAAACAACCAAAATCTTGATAATAACCCCCCTCACCTCACCTCATTTATATATCTTTCGGACAAAATGTAGTTTATTTGGTAGTCATTCGATAATAGATTCGTAACTTAATTAATAAACACAAATAATGCACTAAATAATACATTTGAATTAGTTCACACAAATAGTTTATTTTATTGACATTGCCATTTAAATATCATTTTTTATTACAAAAGATCGTGAATATTAAATTATCGTGACATATGTTAATCGGTTTCTTGCACTTTTTAACAATATTTCATAATTCAAAAGAGCTTGGTATAGAATTTTAATATGTCGATTACCCATAAAAATGAGACAACAGGAAAACAATGGAAAGCTGGCGTAAACGCCAGTTTAGTGCTCGAGGGGTTAAACCCTTCAACTTCCACTGTTTACCTATTACCTTCCTATTCTCTTATTTCTATGGGTACTGACACATTATTGATTGAATAATTAATGATTTCAACACACAGCTATAAAATAAGTCACGTTCGTCTCGCGTCAACGAGATGTCTTCTATAGAAAAATCGTGCTGGCGACCCGACACACCCGCCGTGTGTTCAAATCATAAGAGATTTTCGTTGGGATTTAGTGCCCGACTGAATCGCGGGTCGCGACCAACATGTACATGGTGAAAAGTCGCCATAGTGACACGTTTCGGCGCGTCGGCTTCCGTGATCAGACACTATAATAGATCTTACATTTAGTTGGATAGAAGGGTATTTAAACCCGGCTGGATTGCGTTCATCGTACGCTTGTGAATAACCTTTCATAGTGGCATGTTAAGGGGCGTCGCATTTCTCATATCCAGACTTAACCTAGTCTCGTAAACTGTGTTAGAAGTTGACCGGCATAATGATGGCGACTGCCAATACATTCACATCTATCGGGGATCGTGATCGTTCTTGAACTGTACTTTATACCGAATAAAAAAAAGTACTTTACGAAATTGTGTTCGATTGATTTTTATACAGATAGGAATATCGTATAATTGTGCTTATAACAAATATTATATACCGTACATAATTATTTTTTTTTTTTTCTTTCTTCAAACTTGACTCATAGATTAGATTAAGAGAAAAGTAAATATTTGCGTAATGTTGAGTGCATTTAGCAAGGTTTTTTTTTTTATATTTTCAGAATATTCCGATGTACGTTAAATCGTATACCGGACACGAACAATCTGCTTCAGAAATCGAGATTACCTCTCGGTATTCTAATACATCCCTTCAAAGACCTAAACGTAAGTAGTATTTTATTTACATGTTATTTTAAGTCTGTTGCATGTTACGTTTTGATAATGGGTACAACACACTGCGGGCGGTTTGGGATATCAACGCGACGTTTCTTTAAAAAAAGACATCGCGCCGACGCAAACCGCGCGCGAGATCTTCTATAGTAAAATCGCGCTGTTGTCCCAACCCGCACGCTGTGTGTTGAAACCACAATGCGTATGGTTGATGTGTCCAATATAACTTTGAAATAACGAAGTGTTTATGATAAAGATATTACAATCATTTATATTATTGACCATACAAAAATAACTCAAATTTAATATTAAAATGAATACAATAGAATAAAATAGTTTGATACTAAATTTGAAAACATTCAATATACTTAAGAGTGGAACAGTATATTTTTAGACCAGTAATTTGTAGTTTCAAGATTATTTATTTTTGTAGTGTCGTGGTTGTGCCTGTTTGTAATGGATAATCTACGGAACGGCTGGACCGATTTCGACGGGACTTTTGTGGTAGATAGCTGAAGTTACTCCGGGTAACTTAGGGTACTTTTAATTTTCGAAAATTATTAGGGTCCCGCGTAAAAAGAATTAAACTCATAACAATTTGAATAAAATCCGATTCAATGCACAGTTTTACGGGCAAGCGCTATAATTTATGAGAAATGTTTTAACTTTATCTTAGTACTAAACTTTTTTAAGGAAACTAATTAGGGTTTTGTATAAAAAAAAAATTAAAACGAAGTGTAGAATGAACGAAAAGCGGGCGCATCCGCGGGCACATATCTAGTATTTAATAAAATTTAAGTGTCTTTTTGTAACGTAAAAATATTTTTTTTACTAAACACATATTAATGTTATTCCCCGCAACTTAGGGTACTTTTGTTTTTCGAAAATAATTAAGGTTCCGCGTAAAAAAATTAAACTCATCAAATTTCAAATAAAATCCGTTTCACCGTAGAGTTTCACTAGCAGGTGTTTGAATTTGTGAGAAGCATCTTTGCTTTATTTTAGTAGCAAAAATAAGTTTAGGAAAATAATTAGGGTTCCGTGTAAAAAAATTAAGTCATGAAATTGTGAATAAAATTCGACTCGAGGGTCAGGACCATCAAAACATTATATTCCAATGATTATTTCAAAACAATATAACGCAGTGAAGAATATATGAAACGCGGGCGGAGCCGCGGGCACGCAGCTAGTAATATTGTAAGAGAGATTTTTGCCGTCGGTGATTTTTTATTCGCTGAATTACTTATACGAGGTTTTACTTTTTATTCTGTTTATTGGCGTTCTAGATCAGACTAGTCGTCATGCGGTGATTAAAATTGGAGCATAATTAGTATTGAAAATTTCAAGGATTATTTAAGTGAACATTTCTTTAGCTGCGTCGTACGATATTTGAGTAGAGGCAAAACTTATGGGTTCGCGTCACCGACATGCTAATGGTGACGTCTTGCGTTAAACTGGGCTATATAGAAAAATGAATAATAAAAACTTTATTTTTGGATATTTGCATTGAAATTTTTTTATATTACTATTTAGTAATCTAATATTGAAACTCTGTGATACATCGTGGAATGAATATTTCATTGTGGCTTGCAAATTATCTTACCAGCGGGTTTAATAGATTTCTAGTTGTTTGATAGTACTTTATCGTCGATTTAAAAATTATATAACAGTTGTTTCATAGTTTTGAGTTTTCACTTCTATCGGTAGTCCCCATGACTACCTTTTTTTTTGTTTGTTGTGCTCGCTACTTCGCGTATATTAATGGACAGACAAACAGTTAGACGTTGCCCTTATATAATGTACCGATAAGGATGTAACGCTGAGTGGCGCAAGACCGGTCGTCTTGAAGATCTTTGGTGGAGACTTATGTCCAGCAGTGGACGTCTTTCGGTTGAATGGATAGAAGGATGTAACGCGATAATAGTTATTTTTGTGTGTGTATGTTTTTTCTCTATTATTCTCATTTCTCTTTCTATATACTCATATATATTATTTAGCGTAAAAAAATATATACAAAAATCAGACGACATAATATCTATGATTAAAAACTATAGAATTATGTAAACCGGTTCAGTGGTTCTCGAGTTTAAGCCACAGACAGCAGACAGACAAATAGACGTTGCCTTTTATATAATGTAATGATAATTGATAGCTAAAGCTCATCAATAATTACTAAATAAAAAAATAATCGATATTAAAGAAAATCGTTTGATGACAGATGGGACAATTGTCTTACAATTTTATTATTGTTATCTTTAAGATGTAGGCACATATACAGATACTATCCAGATAATGGATAGTATCTGATTATACAATCCTTTATAAGATTTAAAATACATAACTACATTTTCATATTGAAATGAATATAAATGTTATAATTTAATTCGATGTAAAACATGTGACAAATTGAATTAAAAGATTTATTTAATTAGGTATCTATTTATTCATAAAATAAATACACACAACTAAATCAAAGTATTTTTTTTACTATTTTGTTATTACTATTATCTGAAAAACTATAAATTATGAATGCAAGATTTCTTTAAATTTCAATATGACATTAACATTATTTATTGATATGAATTGAATATTCATATAAATCTATTATAACTATTTTAAAATATTGCAATTTGCTAAACCGCGTCCATCTCGTTTATTATTATTTGTTTTGTCTGTTGTATGTTAGAAGGTCAACGAGATTAAAACTATTTTATTTTAAGTAACGATTTGCATAATAATTTATAAATTACTTCAATGCCGATGAGGTAATTTTTTATTAACCTCAAAGCAACAAACGTGCATTAAAAACAATTTTTGAAATTTTATTACTGTCTATGATTTGTACATTATATAATACATTTTTAAAACAGTTATCAAGTTTTGAAATGTGTTTAATTTTTTGCTCCTTAATTGATAATAATCTTCATTTTTTTTGTTAACGTTAAGTGCCTCAAAAAGTCATTTCAATTTTAAATTATAAATTCTGCAATTCGATACGAAACGATTCGATTACTTGTATAACAGATAAAAAATATTGAAACTTTTATAATATAATAAAAATTGTGTTGTAATTTTAAGAGTTAAAATTAACATGTTTCAATTAGTTAGACGTAAAGTACCTTATTAACCCCTCGAGCACTAACCTGGCGTTTACGCCAGCTTTCCATTATTTTTGTTTTGTCTCATTTTTATGGGTAATCGACATATTAATATATTTTTATATTTTTTTCACTTATAGTAAAATAACTATTACTATTATGAGTAATTTAATATGGAATTATGAATTAATATATATAAACATACGTTAATTACGTTAAAATTTTAATTAAGTTAAAATTAGTTAAAATTAGTTAAAATTAAAATAAATACGTTAACGGTTAATTGGGGCAGTAAATAAGAAGTCCTATAAATGCACTACAAGAATTTATAGCAATCTAAACATGTGTAGATGTTTATTTGTCAATAATAATAACCTGTAAATTGGTTTAGTGCTTTTCGAGGTATAGGCCAGTTAACGGACAGACAGCTTTTAATAAAGATCTACTCTATTTCTTGTTAGATCTTCTAAACAACTGGCATGTTTTCTTAGTCATATATCAGTAAGCCCTAAATTAAATATCTGTGTCTATTGTCAGGCCTAAATCGAATCGAGTATTTTTGATTTTAGATTTAGAAATATTATCCAATCTATATATAATTAAAGATTGTATTTTCTGTTATTTTTCAAACGATTTTAATGTATTAAAAACGTTTTGGAAATAGTTTTTTCTTTTCATTTTTCTATTTAAAACAATCATGCAAATTGGTTCCGTAATTCTCGACTTATAAGTCAAAGAACAGAAAAGTAGCCAGATAAATGTTGCCTTTTATATAATACTATCCTATCTAATCGGTGTTACTAGAATTGCACTTTTTCTAAAAAAAGATAAAAAGTAAATATTGTTCCAGAGTTATTTTTAACTCTTGACTGAACAAGTCCACGTAATTAGTTTTTTTTTTAAATGTTATACTATATCAAATGTAAAATAAATATGATTTAAAAAAATAATGGATGACATTCCCAATATCGTAAGAAACAAAATAAAATAAAAATCGGACACAATCTGTCAAGTGGATTAAAATATTTGCCCGAACAAAAAACAGTTCGTATTTATACATACTAGCTAACCTTTTTTTTTTGACGGGGGGAAATGCATTTTTACGCTCTACCCTTAACTATTACATTAGTGAGACCGAAGCCCCCCAATGCAATAGGTAAGGGGGCACGGAGAGACGAACTCCGTGCCAGTGTGGGACTCGCCCGGGCGTGAAGCGCCCGGAAATACCCACTAAAACCGCCCGGGGCCGTCCGCCGCAATTGGGATGGGGGCGACAGGGGGTGGCTTTTGCAAGCACCGCATTGCCCCCTGCGGCGAACCCACCGGGTGCGGAGAACCCACTGTGTGCGGCGAACCCACCGGGTAGCTAACCTACCTAGCGTTAGGGTGGGTTGTAAACTTATGTTAAAAATAATATAATTGCATTTTTTTTTTCACATTAAATTTCCCTTCTATGACAAACATAGTTAGCGTGAAGCTATTTAATGTTTTTTTTTTTTTTAATTTTATAACATTTCTAATGCGATATTATTTAATTTTAAAACTAGGCAGCCATGGGGACTGCTGACAAAAGTTAAATCTCGTCACGGAACAGTTTTTTTTAATGATTAAATTTCAAACTTTGTTAATTGAAACTATTAACATAACCTACTTAATATTTAACATTTGTCTGGGTTTTATTATTGTTTTTTATCTATTATCTACTGGTTTTTTTATCTATTGACGCTCCCGAGTAATTATGTAAATTGACGTATAGTTTATTCATAATCAAAATATACGATAGACTATAAAATGTATTATTTATCTCTGAGCGCCAGCACGTAAACGCCATCTTATAATTGACATATACAACAGCATATTGAAGTCGCGTTGTCTATAAGTTTTCCCTTACCGAGGAGAATCGCTCAACGCGACTAAAGAGGTTTTCAAAAAATAACCTGTGTCCTTGTCCTTCGCAATATTGTAAGAAACATATCAAAATAATAAAAATTAATATCTAAGAGGATATGCGGTCGGCTCGCTTTGATTTTACCTATATAAAATCGATAAAAAACATCACTTCGTAGTACCCTGTTTCCTCCTCCAAAGCTGAACCGACCCCTTTTTTTTTTAATTTTCTTTCAGTTGTAGAATAAGAAAGACTGGGCCTATGACTGTGCTTGTTTGTTTTTATTTATCAAATTTGTTTTAACGGACGTCGAAAATGACGGAAACATAGAGTATTATTTTTTTATTTTCAAAGGCTACCCCTAGTTTCTACAATAACTAATTTATGGGGAAAAAAAACAAAACGTACGGACATGGCGTCGTCGTTGTATATATATTATTTGGTTTAAAAATATTTATCATAATGCTATAATAAAGAGGGGAGGAAACAGGGAACTACGTTTGTATGGAATAAATAGACCCTGAGGACTCCTCAATGAGGATGATATGCAATAAAATGTATGGTTTGGTTACAGCATTTGCCTGTGATACAATGTACGACGATAGTGAGGTGTCGCGCGTGCCGTACGTACATTAACCCGTTCGTGTATTTCGTCGACTCGAAGCGTTGGAAGTGTAACCTCTGTTACCGGGTCAATGATTGTGAGTATTATGGTAAAATATACCGCGGATTTTTGGCAGTATTTTGGTCGTCTGGTATGTAGGGGTTTTTGATTTTTACCCATAAAGTTTGACTGTATTATGTGGATATTTTGAGAGTTTTTTGTCGGGATTTCAGTGTATCATGTAGCAGTTGTTTTTAATCTATTAACTTACGTATTTGACCTTCTATACTGTAATTTTGGTGGCGTTTTGTATGGTATATATAATGCGAAAAGTTTATAGTAATGCGCCACGAAAACTTGAATTTTACTAGCAAAATCAATACCCGTTTTGCTGGACCTCAGAAACGTTGACGTAAGATTGAAAATGTAACTTATCACATGGGACTTGTAGTGTATATAAATCGCAGATTGTCATTAACCAAGAAGAAGAAGAATAGTGTCTTATATATGATATTTGATTTGATATGGCTTTGATTTTTGTGTACAAGTGAAGTGTATTGCAAAAGTTTTTTTTTCATTGCCACAAAAACTCCGTGGAAAATTCTAGCAAAATAGCAGCCATTTGCTAGAGCGTTGAAGCATTGAATATTAATTACAAGATTTGAAAAACATTTTATTCATATGTCCATTGGCAGAATATTGTGTGTAATTCACGTGTTACCATTAAGTAAGAGATGAGATTTACAAAAAAATATTAATCGTATTTTTACAGTTAACGCTTGGTTTTAATTCGACACCGAGTTTTTATTTATTTAACACTGTATTTTATGTTATATTCTTGAAAATTTTATTCATTTATATTTTTTGATTTTTAAATAGTTTTGGTAAAAATATTGCATAAGAAATGTACTGATTCAATATCAACATACTTAATATTAATATCCTCCTTGTAATAATTACGAGATAATTAATCTACGATTTAAAAAAAAAGTCACGGGAAGCAGTTTATTGGTTATCAAGTTAGAACCCGATTTATGAACGGACAGATGGACAAAACAACGTTGCTTACTATGATAATTATAAACTCAATCTGTAATATAATTTTATTACATTTTCCTTAAAGTATTTGTTTTTGTACGTTTTTATTATAGTCTGAAAATAAACCTAAGTTGTTTTATAAATAAAATGTATTTTTTTTTTGGTCCTAATGGTATTATGAAAATTTTAACGTACGGTAATTGATATAATACAGTTTCTATGAATTATCTATGATTTAATTTTGTAAAATCCTTGAATCGTCTAAATGTCATGTCATTTAGAAAACTGGATAGTAGATATATTTTTGTTGGGTATTGAAGAATTTATGGGGTAATATTCTCGATGTCACAGTGCCAGAGGAATTCCAATATGATCCAGTGAGTAAATCATACGGTGACCCGTCCCGAAGGCCTGAGATCAAGTCCGCGACCATAGAGTTCATAGCGCCCGGCGAATATATGCTGAGACCGCCACAGCCGGCTGTCTATTTGTTCTTGTTCGACGTGTCACAATTGGCTAGAGATTCGGGATATTTACAGGTAAATATATACATACATACATGACATATATGTATGTCGTTTGGTGCTGGCTTAGAGTAATAACACTCCATATCGTTCCCGGGGGTGTCGTGAAAGGCGGCTAAGGGATAAATTAGGGGATGGGCTTTAGCATCCTCTGACTGTCACAAAAACCTACTGCGATCACCAACCCGCTTGCCAAACTTGGCGATCATGGTAACCCCCCCCCCCCACACTCTTGTGGGGGAGACCTATGTCCAGCAGTGTTTGACTTTGAATGACATGAATGACTGGATACATAACATCACACCCCTCACCCGTGGGGGCAGGCAGAGACTACTACATCCTTCCACTTGCTACGACCATGACACACCTCTTTCGCTTCTTTTACTTTTATGAGCGTTTTCAGACAACCTCTTCGTTTACGGTTACTTTTGACCGCGGCATTTCTTTAGATGAATATTCATACTTTATTATCTCTTAAGCAACATTTAGACGTTTTGAACTTCCCCCTTTTAGCAATAGTAAGCAAAGGCTTTAACAAGACTCCCCCCGTGCCTATAGAGATAGATAATTTACTAGCAAATATAGGTCTTTCGTTAATAACGTGAGGCCCGTGATTAAAAAGGAGGGAGTTTAGTGAGATACTCGTATCTCGCTATCAAGTGTATTTTTTTTACTCTTTCTCTTAGATTATGGCAATTTGTGTACAAACAATTTGTGCCAGTGTCATGTATTCAAGATGTATTTTCAATCTTGTATCAGCGTTACCAAACCCAAGCAAAACTGTAGCTCATTTTGCTAGAACTTTCTATGGAGCTTTGTTGGCACCTCAGAATAAAAAAAAATACTACGTGTTATTTTCCATAATAAACTTCACTTGTACACCGATAACCAAACTATATCACACAAAACGCCACCAAGATTACATGACATAGAGTCAAATACACAAATTTCATGAATTAAAGAAAACAACCGCTACATGACAGACTGTCATCCTCACAAACTTTTATATATATATATATATACCTGTCTAATAGACAGTGTGTAATTAGCTACCTGACGTTTTCTGTCCACTTCTTTCCCGTCCAATTCATTTGCGACAAACCACTGCGCTAACCGGCTTTTAAAACTTCTCCAGAATTGTATATTGTGGTCAAGCGTAGATAAAACTACAAAAGTCGACTTTTTTTGTTTTGTTTTTGTGGGTATCTCGTCGCTAATGTTGTATCGAAAGGTGAGACAAGTAAAACGTCAGGTAGATAATTACACACTGTCTATTAGACAGGTGGCGCTCGGTGTCGAGCGGCACGTACAAAATACTCGTACATATACAGTAATACCCCGCTTAGCGCGACCACGTTACGCGCGGTTTCACTATAACGCGAATTTCAAATTTCGCGCTCAAATGCCTCGCACTACGCGAACGAGTGCCTACAAACATAATGTAAAGACAATAGATGTATTTTTCCCTACAAAAATAAGAGTATATATTGCATAAAGTGTTCTTAGAATTAAAGTGATTGATTAAAATGATTTGTATTTTTTTTGTATTAAATTTAGACTGTGTTTAATCATGAACCTCGATATACGCGAATTTCAGTTAACGCGATTTTCTTCGGAACGTATCCCTCGCGTAAAGCGGGGTATTACTGTATAACACAAAACAAAACTCTTTTTGAAACTAAACAAGTCGACAAGCGTGCACAAGTTTTGTCTGACAACAATTTGGTTATGAGAGTCTGAGGCATCAGTTCGTTTTGTAAAAGGGGTGTCTCTTGCCCAAAATAGTTTGGGATTGTCCTATAAGTGTGTCTATAATCACCTGCATAGAGTGTATTATTATATAATTCGTAGGTGGTGTGTGACACACTTAAGAACAATTTGGATCAGTTGCCGGGTGACGCGCGGACACAGATCGGGTTCATATGTTACGACTCGCACGTCCATTACTACCTGATGAGTGAGGGTCTCACGAGGCCGAAGGAAATGACAGTACTTGATATTGAAGGTTGGTTTCATGTTACACTTTAAAAAAAAAAAAACTGTTTTCTTTCACCGGAAGCTCAGGTTCTTTACGGAGTGGGATAGGTCGGTTCGAACCCGCTTCCATTGAAGTGGAATCAGACTGTACTGCCAACTGCGCCATCATCGCTTCGGATATGAACATACACTATATTTTTAACTAGGCCGGTTCCCGCGACTTCTTCTACATTTCTTCGATCTTGATTGAATGTTAGACGTCCTGATTTGCCCCTTTTTTTTATAGAATTCAGTTACCGAATGATACACCCTTTCCTTCCCATACACCAAATAACATTGTCAATGGACAGACAGACAAAAAAAAATTGAATGTCGTAATCGAGATTAGTGACTGCTGTAAAATAAATGTGACACAAAATTTGTAAAAAAAATTTAATGTACAGACAAAACTTGCAAATTTATTATCCGTATAGATTAGCAGGTGCCTGCGACTTTGTCTATGTGTCTTGATTAAATCTGAGGTGTTTTTTTTATTTTTCGAAGCATTCCAGTTGTTACAGTGAACGTACTAACGAAACTAATGTTTCCCGCAAACCAAATTTCACTCTATCGTAACCAATTTTGGGATCTTAAATATTGTTATTTACGACTAGCTGCGTGACCACGGCTCCGCTCGCGTATCATATATTTTTCTCTGTGCGTAATATAGATTTTAAAAAAATCATGGAAAAAGAATATTTTTATGGTGTTGTCCATTGAATCTTATTTTATACACATTTTCATAAGTTTTAATTTTTTTAACCGAAACCCTAATTATTTTCGAAAAATAAAAGTATCTAGTAACTTCATTTATCGACCAAAAAGAGACCCATCAAAATTGATCCAGCCGTTTCGGAGATTACTCCTTTCGCTCTCCTCTTGTGATGTTTAGTGATGTTCCGAATCACTTTCCCCTAATAACCCTAACGTAATTAATACACGATCCTTATATAATCTACATCATAACTCACTGCATTCTATCTCCTCCATATATCATATATACGAAACATAATTTAAGTATTGGAAAGAAAACGATTTTTTTTTTCATTTTACTTCACTGGTATCCTTATAAAATAAGAAATTTATATTATCGAGTGTTACAAATTATACTGTAAAATTAAAAAAAAAAAACATATATATGATTAAACAAAAAAATCAGTAAATTGGTTCAATTCATCTTGAGCTATAGAGTAACAAACAGATAGACAGAAAGATATCATCTTTTATGATTATACACGTAATAATAATTACATTTATTGCATGAATTTACATATATTTAAATATTTGGCATTTAAATAATATACGCACGTGTAAATTGGCCCGTTATAATTGCATACAACTTGTCTCCAATTTTGTTTTTATTATATGATAATTTATAAAAATGTTAATTTATAATACGACATTTTTTTTAAATACTACTTTGATCTGTTTATTTCTAAAACTTACGACTAAGCCAGTGGTTTCAAATCTTTATTTTTACCACGTCTAAATTTTTGTATATACTTCTCCTTATCTAATAACATCATGTAATAATTACTTTCTTATTTGAAAGTTTTATTTCTTTCCATGGCAGTAGACAGTATTTTTCTTACAAGGAAGGTGCCAATCATGTATCCGGTCCTTCTCGGTCATTGTAGTCTATGGATATTGTCGACTCTTTTTCCCCTTCATTCTTTCTAGACTCTATTTTCATAGTGTATTCTCCTGGTAGAAGACCTAAGTAGGGAGCTTTTTCCACAACCAGCATATTCACACGTGCACACTGTATACTAATTAATCTGACGCCAAGATATTTAGAAAAACCTGCTGCAATCCAAATTTGAAAGCACGAGATTTATATAATGGACTTATCCTTAAGTCATTTATTTGTGCAATAGTATCATTCTATATTAAAATATCGCAGTGTTACAGCATCGTTTATTTATAAGAGACAAACCCTCTTTAAAGTTAATTTATTACTATCTCTTTTAGATTATACTGGTATATATGTAATACTGGATGTATATTAGTTACCATTATCTGATAAATTGTTAATTTTTAATTTAGGTTAGGTTAGAAATTGTCGTTGAACTGAAGTCCCTAAATTTAATATAGTTTGAAAACATTATATGTGATTTAATTCGTAAATTAACTTTTGATGTTCTAAATTGATGATTGATTGAGGATTTATACACTGTAGGTTTGAGAACCACTGGTGATGATTCTTTTTTTTAATTATAGATTTATTCTATTGCTGAGTTTTGCGATATATTTTGGTTATATTATGTAGCTAACTGTTCTCGCGACTTCGTTCGCATGGTATTCAAACAATTATATTCTATAGATAGACTAATTCTTCTTCTAGATGCAATATATCTATGTCCCGTCCCGTCTTGTCTTTTCCCGCCGGTGTAGTGCCCGGGCTGATACTAATACTCTAATTACGCCGCTAATACTCGCGGGGCCCCTGAGCTTAAACTATGCGCCCAGACATTCTTGCCCTAATTGGCCTGAATGTCGGCCTGCACATCATACTACCCATGTGGTGATGTACCTTAGCCCTACAATCAACGGCCTTATGGTACTTTTCCAAAGACCTAGAACATCAACCTCCCTGGTCTACCCCCGAAGGGCAGACTGAGCGAGTATGACCCAGGCGATTGAAGCGATGATAGCCCAGTTAGTACGGTCAGATCTTGTATCAGTGGGCGCGGGCTCGAGCCCACAGATCCATCTCTTAAAGCAACCTGAGCTTTCGTTGAAGGAAAACATCGTGAGGAAACCATAGCACAGTGGTAGAGCATTTTTAATAATGCATATTATTATTATATACGTATATGGATACAGTTCTGAGGTTAATATTTAATGGAATTGGTAAGGAGATTATCACCAACATATGCTTTATGTGTCGAGTACCCATAAAAATGAAACAATAGAAAGACAATAGGAAAACAATGGAAAGTTGGCGTAAACGCCAGGAAGGTGCTCAAGGGGTTAAATAAAATTATGAATATTTAATAGAATGATGAAGCGGAGTCCTTTTATTTGGCTAGAGATGCTAATAGTAATTATTAAAAAAATGTAGATATATTCCTGCCGTCGCCTGAATCGCTGTTGGTCAATTTGGGTGAGAGACGGGAGCTAGTGCGGGAGTTGTTGGGAGTGTTGCCGCAGCGGTACAGCGCGCCCGCTTCGCCCGCGTCCGCGCTCGGGGCCGCATTGCAGGCCGCTTACAAACTCATGGTAATACTTACTCTTACAGTCGCCACAAAATATGAGGGTTTTGGGGGATTTTCAGCGGGTCCTTATTCTGTCATGCATACATACATAACGTTACTCTCCCTTTAGGGTAGGGAAAGGCTACACCCTTCCTGCTACGTTTTATTTATTCTGTCATTTAGTCGTTTTTTTTAATAATATATTCGCAGTGCTTGATCTCTGTATTGTGTAATTTTAGCGGTAAATCACATGCTATAGTTTTGACTATTGTACATAAGTGAGGTGTATTTTTTTTTTTGGTTCCATTTATTCCTTTATAAGGAAAGGCAAAGGTACTAGGAGACCATACAGCCAAGTCAGACGTTAGGACCATAACAATAAATGAATGGCGGTAACAAAATGGTGACGAATGTTTGGGACATTTCAGAATTCACGCTCAGTGTAATTATTTTCACTTCACTACACTTGTGCATCATAACTACACTATATCACATAAAATGCCACCAAAAGTACATAATATATATAGTTTAATACTGCAAAATAATGCATTAAAAATAAGGATGACAAGATGACGGAGCAAAATCGCGCCCGTGAGGTTAATTCAATGAATTCTGTTTTTATCTGTTGTGCATTTTAAATATATTTTAACAATAACGGTAATAAAAAAATGAATATGATTAGTTTAGTTGTCATTGTAT
Organism: Samia ricini; assembly: GCA_014132275.2. Classification (NCBI taxonomy): domain Eukaryota; kingdom Metazoa; phylum Arthropoda; class Insecta; order Lepidoptera; family Saturniidae; genus Samia; species Samia ricini. The sequence goes on from AP028170.1 coordinate 4,098,160, forward strand.
AGTGAACAAAAAAAAAATTAGCTGTTTGTGGATTTATGGCTTGTTTGGACATAAAAGAACACAAAAGAAAAACGAGAAATAAAAAAATGGTCTTAGTCCTGATGCCATATTTATTTATTGTGTCCAAATTGTTTATACCATTTATGTGAAATATGTTGGTGTATGATCCGCTTGATGGTAGGCGGTCACCGGTGCCCTAGGGACGCTTATCAAAACTAGTATTATCACAATCTTATTGGGAAATTCTTTTAAAAAAAATCCTTGTATGTCCTATTCGAAGATAACTGGTTAAACCTCAGTAGGGTAGCTTCTTCCGTATATAGAATAATTGTTAGTGAAAAAAATCTTTTTATTTGTGACTATTTGACCTCCAAGATATAAAGATGGATTTGTCGCGTTTACATAAAAATGTCAAAAACTCATCGTTAATTAATGTTATAATATTTTACAGTCACCGACCGGAGGAAGGATAACAGTGTTCCAAACGTGTTTGCCAAACATTGGCCCAGGAGCATTACAGCCTAGGTAAAAATAATCATTAATTGGACCGTTTATTTTGAAAGTGGTGTAAGTCCATTTTCTTTTGTTTCGAGAAAATTAAAGGTTACACTATATTTGTTGAATTAAAAATACAGGCAAATCATATGAGATCTGGCATTGTTTCTATCGTTGTATCATTATTTAACTTGTTTATTATATAAATTTGTTTTTGGCTAATTAGACTACGATAACAAATATTTATGTGCTGTAAATGGACTTCACCACTTTCAAAATTAGACAATTGTAAAAATCGTTTAATTTCAGTTTTGAAAAATCAAATATCGCTTAAAATATACTTCATTTTAATATAATTTTGTTTACAAATACGCATAACAACACATAAAGTTTCCATTTTAGACGGCAATTACATTGTCATTACAAGAATTTACTTATTCTCTGCATGTGGTAGTGTTTCAAAATATGCATGATGCACCGGAGCTATATAGGGTAGTAGCTGCTTCATGTCTTTATATTTTTCGTACGTAATAGATCTGGCATTTTAGTACAAAGGGTCCAGGGCGATTTTTTTTTAATTTTAACGGTCTTCCAGGACGTAGAGGTAATAAATTGATAATTTTAAATTCTGCGTCCGTCATCGTTGTTTTATAAAAAAAATGGTATATGGTGTAATTTTGAGGAACCTCAACAATGTTGCTATGCCATCTATCTCTGTCAATTGGACTTACACTACTTTCATATTCGATGATTATGCAATTTCGTTTACCGACCGATTTTAAGTTGTACAAAACATGGGATTTTTTTGAGAAATTAAATACGGACTAGTTATATATAAAAAGATTACATTAAATTAAGCACGAATTACGTGATAGCTCATTTTTCTCCAAAATCGACTTACACCACTTTCAAAATAAACGGTCCAATTATCTATAATGTTAATCTACTTACTATAGTAAAATTTATCTCTTCTATTTTCCAGAATAGCTAAGTCTAAATTTTAAGAACTTAATTGTTACGGCGAACGGACAAACTACTTACTTAATTCCTAGACTCTTTAAATTTTTTACCTACATCCTTACGCAACAATACAATACATATATATATATATATATTAAAAAAAATTGCAAATTTTGTTTAAAAAGATTTTACTTATCCGTTTAACTTATCGGTTATATTTGTAACCGATTTTTTAAATTTTAAGCTCTACAGACATACCTTAAAGGTTTAAGTGACGCTTTATAGATGTATATTTTTTGTAATATGTTTTATTGATATTTAAAAAAGAAAAAAATTTTTTTTTGAATACTTATTATGAAGCGAAAATCACTCAGTCCCATACGAATCGATTAAGAGGACATGCGGTCAGGAAAGTAGGTATTTCAGAAACGTATTGCTATCGCATTGCACCCTTTTTTTTTGACAAGCGGAATGCATTTACGCACTACCCTTACCGATTAGTGAGACTGAAATCCCTCAATGCAATAGGTAAGGGGGCACGGAGGCACGTCTCCGCACCAGTCTGGGACTCACCCGGGCGTGAAGCGTCCGGAAATACCTACTAAACCCCCCCGGGGCCGTCCGCCGCATTAGGGATGGGGGCGATACGGGATTGCGTTAGCATGCCTCCGCTTCGCCCCCTGCGGCAAGCCCACCGGGCTTCGTCCGTGCAATTGGGGTGGTGGGGGTGGGGGGGGGGGAAGAATCCCCCGCCCCACCTCTTCGCCCGCCTCTCCGAAGAAAGGCACGCATTGCGCCCTAAAGGAAGAATTATAAAACACGAAAGGGACAACTGCAGCGCGGGCTGATTTAACTATGCAAAATAGAATATGAAAGACTTTGGCTATGCCTGTTCATTTTGTTTTATTTTAATTTTATCTATCAAGTCTGTTTGAAATACGTCTGAAAATTACGGTAAAAATCTAACATTTTTTTTTTTTTTTTTAATTTTCAACGGCTCCTAGTTTGTACAATAACTAATTTATTGAAAAAATCCAAACGTACGGGTATGGCGGTTGCGGATATATATTATTTGGTATAAAAATATTTGCCGTTTAGCTATTATCCAGGGAGGAAACGGGGGGCTACGTTTGTATAGAATAAATGCCGCTAGGACATCCTCTTAAAGAAAATCGCATTATTCTACTAAAAACTAGCATTGTTGTGTATGTAACAAATTTAGCGATCTCCGTAGCACTGGCCAATCATAATGTATTTGTTATTTTTTTTTTTTTTGGTTTTTTTCTCATAAATTCAATTACTTGGCCGTAAAACTGATCATTAAATGCGATTATATTAATTTTTTTGACGCGGAACCCTAATTATCTTCGAAATTTAAAAGTTACCCGGAGTAACTTCAACTATCTACCAACAAAAAGTCCCGTCAAATCCGTTCAGCCGTTAAGGAGAATACCCGGAACAAGTGGTCATACATTTCAAAAATTGTATTTTGTAAAAAATACAATCTATTTAGTAAAAAAAAAATTGACATTACAAACAGACATTTCAATTATACAAAACCTATATAGAGTTTTGTGGTGATAATAATGCAATATTTCCACAGAGAGGATCCGAACGCACGTTCGTCCAAGGACGTGGCGCATTTGAACCCGGCAACGGACTTCTACAAGCGGTTAGCACTCGACTGCAGCGGAGCACAGATAGCCGTCGATCTGTTCCTACTCAACTCACAATATTCAGACCTCGCCACGCTCAGTGAGTGATCGTTTCATTGTTAAACTAATTCTAGGGTAGATTAATTGTTTTTTTTGTATAGATTTGCGTCACCAATGCTATGACGTCATGCTTCGATTATTATGAATAAACTGAACTATGGTATATGTACATAATTATTGCTCGGAGTGCCCTAATAGATGTTAAAACCTGACAAATGTTCTATGTTAGGTTAGGTTAATTGTTAGGCTAAATGTTAGGTTATATTGATAATTTCAATGTTTGCATTGCACAAATTAAGTGCAATTCTACTATATCTCGGTGTCTGCATCATCATGTCGGTTTATAGCGCAAAGCCTCTAGGTAGGTTGCTGATTCCGAAACGCTGTGCGTCTTAACGAGTCACTATGACGTGTTTTGTCACAAGTGAACGGTGCACTTTGATACACTTTCATTAAGTTGTTTACTGTTCGTCAATTATTTGTTTATTGATATTACATCGAATGAACAGCGTTGTTAAGTACGATATTTATTATCGTATGAGCGTGCGTGCGTGCGTGCGTGCGTGTTCGTGTGTGAGAGAGGGACAGAGAAATAACATACGCGTTTGTATGTTGTATGCGCATGCTTGTCGCGTTTGTTTGCGTTTGTATCCATATTTTTTTTTAATTTTACCTAGGTTTGAATGATATAAATAATATTATGTTAAAGCTTAGTTAAAAAAAAAACATCTTTGTTGTATATTTTAAAGAGAATGTTAATCTTATAAGTAGATAGTTTTTTTAGACTACAATGACAGGTATATTAGAAGCTATATCGCCTACAGAACACATACATACTACACTAGTGTTGCCACTTCATAAAGTACAATATATTCAATTATTTTTTTACACGGTATAGGCTCAGCGCTTTGATCACAATCTCATCTGATGTTAAGTGACGATGTGGTCCAGAATGGTAAAGCCTAACACCTATTGATATTTGGCGACAGGTTTTCGAACTTGAGGGTGGTGGCTACCACCATGCTATGGGTTTTCTCCCGATGTTCCCTTTCACCGAAAGCTCAGGCTGGTTTTAGAGTTGGATAGGTGAGACGTAATGTGGGAGTGCGCCCCCCACAAGGAAACGGGTGGCGCAAGACCGGTCGTCGTGGAGATCTATGCCCAGCAGTGGACGCCTTTCGTTTGAAGGATCCCACTGCGCTACATTCAAATATTAGAATAAAGTGAATGATATTGGAACGCAGGTGGTATGAGTAAGTTCAGTGCGGGCACGTTGTACCACATACCGCTGCTGCTGAACGCGGCGCGCGCGCACCAAGCGGACACGCTCACGAGGATGTTCACGAGATACCTGACCAGGAAGATCGGCTTCGAAGCCGTCATGAGAGTCCGCTGTACCAGGTCGCTTATACAAACTTAATATAATTTTTTATATTCCCTATACAGGTCCTCTGTAATAATATAGGTTCCTTCATTAATAGTGGTGGAAATATATAGACATACCTTTATCCGTGATCTTGGATAATGCTGGTTCAGGGTTAACTTCCCGCCTCGTTTCACTTTAAAATTGTCCTAACGTAATTTACTAATGTAATCAGATAATTCATGTGCTAAAACATACTAGCTGTGTGTTCGCGGCTGCGCTCGCGTTTTTTAGATTCTTCGGAAACAAAGATATCTCTAACATTTTCAAATATCTGCCAATAAAACTGTGCATTGATTCAGATTTTATTCACAATTCCATGTGGTTTTGATAGTTTTATACGGAACTCTTAATTATTTTTGAAAATTTAAGTAGCCTAAGTTACGCGGAGTAACTTCAGCTGTCTACTAAAAACAAGTCCGGTCAAAATCAGTCCAGCTGTTACGGAGATTACCCGTTACAAAGAAACAAAAAGAGATAAAAATTAAAAAAAAAAAATGTATTTTTGGTATATAGCTATCAAAATCAAAAATCAAAATCAAAAACATCTTTATTCAATTTAGGCCCTAAGAAGGCGCTTATGAACGTCTAAAACACTACCACCGGTTCGGAAAACAACTCAGTCGAGAAGAGCCGGCGAGAAACTCGATCTGGTTCTTTTTTATGTCATATAAAAAACTATACAAATCATAACCTTAACTAATGTTAGCGGGTGCGCACAGAGATGTAGGTTAATTCCAGACATCACTATCGTTCACGTAGTGATCCATCCTGTAATAACCTTTTGAGATTAAAACTTGCTTGACATAATACTCGAACTTATTGTCAGGTAAATCGGTAATGTTACTTGGGATCTTATTGTAAAACCGAATACTATTACCTGTAAAGCTTTTATTACACTTACTTAACCTAAAGCGTGGTTCCGGCCAACTTGTCTATACTTCTAATATTAAAATTATGACTATCATTCACTAGATCTAGCTTGTCTAAATTTTTACGAATATCAAAGGGCAATGTATATTGTATATACATTGATGGTTATTTAGTTAAATAATAATAGAATCCATACAGCAAATAATTGTCTTGGAGACGACCTGCATACATATGTGTATTATTTGTAACTGCCTCGGTAGCGCAGTTGTATTACGGTGCGACTGCCGTTCTGAGGTCTCGGGTTCGATCCCCGGGTCGGGTCAAGTGATATTGGGTTTTTTCTACCCAGTATCATCCCGGAGTTTGGAATTTGTGCCCGATATGACGACAGGCTCCGCCCCCTGTCACATCTGGGACGGAACTAAGCTCGGCGAAATGCGGGTGGTGTAGTTCGCTACTCTTCACCTCTGCCTAACCCTTCGGGGATAACAGGCGTGAGCATATGTATGTATGTATTATTCGCATGTCCTTCTGGTCAAGTGTTTGAATATTTCTATTGAGGGGTGAGATGTTTTTTTTTAAAGGGGTATATCGATACACACGTTCCACGGTAACTTCTTCGTGCGTTCGACCGACCTGCTCTCGCTGCCGAACGTGTCGCCCGACGCCGGGTTCGGCATGCAGCTCACCATAGAGGAGTCGCTGTCCGACTTGCAGCAGGTTTGTTTCCAGGCCGCGCTGCTCTACACCAGCAGTAAAGGTACGTGTTAACGCCATCTATTATCGTATATATTCTAAGTTATTTCCTGTCTATATTATCTACACGCCCCCGCTCTATTTAGTCTATGTATGCATTATCCCTTCCTCTTCCTATTAAAAAACGGAACGCCAAAACGCAACCGCCGCCGCTGTCTCTCGTACGTTTAAAAGTGCACATTAGTTAGCAAATTATATAGAACATTCATAGAGTGAAGTGAGGTGGAAAATAATATCTGAACCGGCTTAATCGAAGGTTAATAATAAAGGTAAGTTCCGTTTGCTCCTTTCAACATCACACTTTCTAGATATTTCCACACCATGTTTTTATTTAGGGTCGACGCAGTACGTTTCCTTCCATACATCTTTACATCTCTTAACATCGCACTCATCTCTAATCCAAACATGAGTCTTATAGAATCATCTAGAATTTAGCTATCTACAATCGCCAATAAAAAAAAAAAAAAAAAAAAAACATTAAAAAATTGCTTCATTTTTAAACTTTGTTCTACTAACTTCATGTTGCCGTATAAATGAACTACTACCTATAGATTAAAGTACAGTTTTAACATCAATCGTTATTGCTATACTTTAGAGAAAAAAATACCATTATTGCCACTTTGCCAACATTTAAAAAAAAATTTAATTATCATAAAACATATTACAAATAATGGACATCTATAAAGTGCAACTTAAACCTTTAAGGTTTGTCTGTGGCACTTAAAATAAAAAACAAAAAAATCGGTTACAAATATATAATGTAGTTAGGGTTTTTTACAAACAGGATAAGTAAAATTTTTTTAAACAAAATTTGAAGGAAACATACCATTTCAGATTTTCTATAACTGGAGTTACTTTCAAACTTCAGATTTTATAACGGACTTATATACTTTGATTTTATATATATATATATATATATATATATATATATATATATATATATATATATATATATATAATATTAATGAAAGAAACCATAATTGTCTAATAGTATACATACATACGGTGCACGTATATTTACATTGATTTATAAATCATATGTTTCTATATTCATGCGAAACCCATTTATTAACGTAAACTTAGTTTTAACGGTCAGTTGTCAATTAGACTTCAAGAAGTGAACTCGTCTTTTACGTCGTCGTCGCCGAAACAATAATCATATTGCAAAATATATCTTGTTTCGCTATGACCAACGGTATAGGCCTCGTCTTTCTGTTGTTTTATGTCTGCCGCCACTCTTGTCCAAATGGGTCCTAAGATTATTTTCAGGTCATGTTATTATTAAAATTCTTTTGATTTGTAATTAGAACAAAATTGAAACATAAATACTCGCCTGGGTAACTAGCAACTTCAAGTTAGATAACTTAACATCTGGTGATATTGTGGTCAAAGCCGCCTATAAAGTGTAAAAAAAGGATCATGCAATTTTTCTTTATTTTTCAATGTAATCTCGTTGTAATTTAACACGGAATCTTTTTCTGTGTTATCATGAAATCATGTTCCTTATTAACATGAAATCATTTATACTAATAAATAAAATCGAAGTGCCTGTTTGTAATGTCATTTTTTTTTTACTAAGTAGATATGAATGTGCATATACATACCTATACCAAAAATATATTTTTTTTAATTTTGGTCTATCTGTCTGTTTGTAATGGGTAATCTCCGGAACGGCTGGACCGTTTTGCTCGGGATTGTTTTTGGTAGATAGCTGAAGTTACTCCGAGTAACTGAGGGTACTTTTAATTTTCGAAAATAATTAGGGTTCCGTATATAAGAAAAAAAAACAAAAAAAATTAAAACAGTGAAGAGTATATGAAACGCGGGCGCAACCGCGGGCGGACAGCTAGTATTTAATAATGTTACATACTATAACCTTGTTTCAATTAGCCGGAACATAATTACTTCAGTACGCCTGTTGGTCAGTACATTGCAATCCGATCTTGCTAAATTAATACTATAATCAATTGAGTCTCTTTAAGATATAATTAAGCATAATTCAAGTGGTGAAATGTTTTTTGTATGATCTGAACTTGTTTTGGAAAAAGGCGAGAGGCGGATACGCGTGCATACGCTAGCGTTGCCCATAGCGAACAGTTTGACGGACGTACTCCAGTTCGCCGACCAACAGTGCATCATTGGCCTAGTCAGTAAAATGGGTGAGTGGTGTTTTTTTTTTTAATTCTAATAATTTAACGTCCACTGCTGGGCATGGGATCTTCCCCAAAGATCTTCACGACGATCGGTTTTTTGCGGGGGGGGGGGGGGGGGGTTGGAGTGTCTGCCCACGCTGCGTCTTCTCCGGGCATCGGTTCTCTGGCTAATTTACATAACAAAACATAAGCTCACGCCTGTTATCCCCGAAAGGTTAGGCAGAGGTGAAGTAACGACACTACTCACATTTCGCCGAGCTCAGTTCCGTCTCAGATGTGACAGTTGAGCCTGTAGCCATATCGGGCACAAATTCCAAACTCCGGGATGATACTGAGTAGAAAGACCCAATACCACTTGACCCGACCCGGGGATCGAACCCGAGACCTCGGAACGGCAGTCGCACCGTAGTACAACTGCGCCGCCGAGGCACTGGGTTTATTTGCCCAGAACATTGCCACTTAAGTTTGTTTAACTCTTTGGGCAACGTCGGTTATCTTAGTTCTTCCGAGGTTCTCTTCATTCCTGCTTCGGTCTCGCAGTTAAACACTGCATAATTAACACTTATAAAATCGTTAATCGTAGCCTTATTTATACCAATTTAAATAAAAATTAAAGTCTCTGCTTATAATATCAAAATAACATTTTTTATTACATACATATGAATGTACGATACTTATACTAAAAAAACACCGGTTTGTTCCGGATAATCTCCAGGACGGTTGAACCGATTTAGATGGGTTTTTTTTTTTGTTATTTTTTTCGAAAATAATTACGGTTCCGTGTAAAGGAAATACGATTCAATGGGCAGCACCATCAAAACGTCATTTTCCAATAATTATTAAGAAAAATATATCTTACGCAGTGAGTTATATAATATGATGCGCAGGCGGGCACACAGTTAGTTATGAATAATAGTTGAACGGTGTGTGTATGTGTGTAGCGAGCGACCGGTGCGTGTCGGCGTCGCTTAGCGAGGCGCGCGAGGCGGTGAGCAACGTGTGCGTGGACGCGCTCTCCGCGTACCGGCTCTCGCAGAACCTGCCGGCGGGCGCCCAGAGCGCAGCGCTGCACGCGCCTGCCTCGCTGCGCCTGCTGCCGCTCTACCTGCACGCTCTGCTCAAGCGGGTCAGTATACGCAACACGCTGGCACACATCACATGGTCCGGTAACTGCACAACCGAACGACTCACATTTACTTACAATTTATCATTTGTGCACATCCTGCACTTTTATACTTTGTTGTAAAACATGTATTTTTAAGTAGCCGATGTATTGAGGCAACCACACGAGTCCGTCTCGACCCATTGAGGCGACCACACGAGTCCGTGTTGACCCATTGAGGCGACCACACGAGTCCTTCTCGAACCATTGAAGCGACCACATGAGTCCTTCTCCAACCATTGAGGCGACCACACGAGTCCGTCTCGACCCATTGAGGCGACCACACGAGTCCGTCTCAACCCATTGAGGCGACCACACGAGTCCTTCTCGAACCATTGAGGCGACCACACGAGTCCTTCTCCAACCATTGAGGCGACCACACGAGTCCGTCTCGACCCATTGAGGCGACCACACGAGTCCTTCTCGAACCATTGAGGCGACCACACAAGTCCTTCTCCAACCATTGAGGCGACCACACGAGTCCGTCTCTAACCATTGAGGCGACCACACGACTCCGTCTCGAACCATTGAGGTGACCACACGTGTCCGTCTCGAACCATTGAGGCGACCACACGACTCCGTCTCGAACCATTGAGGTGACCACACGTGTCCGTCTCGACCCATTGAGGCGACCACACGAGTCCGTGTTGACCCATTGAGGCGACCACACGAGTCCTTCTCGAACCATTGAAGCGACCACATGAGTCCTTCTCCAACCATTGAGGCGACCACACGAGTCCGTCTCGACCCATTGAGGCGACCACACGAGTCCGTCTCAACCCATTGAGGCGACCACACGAGTCCTTCTCGAACCATTGAGGCGACCACACGAGTCCTTCTCCAACCATTGAGGCGACCACACGAGTCCGTCTCGACCCATTGAGGCGACCACACGAGTCCTTCTCGAACCATTGAGGCGACCACACAAGTCCTTCTCCAACCATTGAGGCGACCACACGAGTCCGTCTCTAACCATTGAGGCGACCACACGACTCCGTCTCGAACCATTGAGGTGACCACACGTGTCCGTCTCGAACCATTGAGGCGACCACACGACTCCGTCTCGAACCATTGAGGTGACCACACGTGTCCGTCTCGAACCATTGAGGCGACCACACGAGTTCGTCTCGACCCATTGAGGCGACCACACGAGTCCGTCTCGAACCATTGAGGCGACCACACGAGTCCGTCTCGAACCATTGAGGCGACCACACGACTCCGTCTCGAACCATTGAGGTGACCACACGTGTCCGTCTCGAACCATTGAGGCGACCACACGAGTCCGTCTCGACCCATTGAGGCGACCACACGAGTCCGTCTCGAACCATTGAGGCGACCACACGAGTCCGTCTCGACCCATTGAGGCGACCACACGAGTCCGTCTCGAACCATTGAGGCGACCACACGAGTCCGTCTCGAACCATTGAGGCGACCACACGAGTCCGTCTCGAACCATTGAGGCAACCACACGAGTCCGTCTCGACCCATTGAGGCGACCACACGAGTCCGTCTCGAACCATTGAGGCGACCACACGAGTCCGTCTCGAACCATTGAGGCGACCACACGAGTCCGTCTCGAACCATTGAGGCGACCACACGAGTCCGTCTCGAACCATTGAGGCGACCACACGAGTCCGTCTCGACCCATTGAGGCGACCACACGAGTCCGTCTCGAACCATTGAGGCGACCACACGAGTCCGTCTCGACCCATTGAGGCGACCACACGAGTCCGTCTCGAACCATTGAGGCGACCACACGAGTCCGTCTCGAACCATTGAGGCGACCACACGAGTCCGTCTCGAACCATTGAGGCGACCACACGAGTCCGTCTCGAACCATTGAGGCGACCACACGAGTCCGTCTCGAACCATTGAGGCGACCACACGAGTCCGTCTCGACCCATTGAGGCGACCACACGAGTCCGTCTCGAACCATTGAGGCGACCACACGAGTCCGTCTCGAACCATTGAGGCAACCACACGAGTCCGTCTCGACCCATTGAGGCGACCACACGAGTCCGTCTCGAACCATTGAGGCGACCACACGAGTCCGTCTCGAACCATTGAGGCGACCACACGAGTCCGTCTCGAACCATTGAGGCGACCACACGAGTCCGTCTCGAACCATTGAGGCGACCACACGAGTCCGTCTCGACCCATTGAGGCGACCACACGAGTCCGTCTCGAACCATTGAGGCGACCACACGAGTCCGTCTCGACCCATTGAGGCGACCACACGAGTCCGTCTCGAACCATTGAGGCGACCACACGAGTCCGTCTCGACCCATTGAGGCGACCACACGAGTCCGTCTCGAACCATTGAGGCGACCACACGAGTCCGTCTCGAACCATTGAGGCGACCACACGAGTCCGTCTCGAACCATTGAGGCGACCACACGAGTCCGTCTCGAACCATTGAGGCGACCACACGAGTCCGTCTCGACCCATTGAGGCGACCACACGAGTCCGTCTCGAACCATTGAGGCGACCACACGAGTCCGTCTCGAACCATTGAGGCAACCACACGAGTCCGTCTCGACCCATTGAGGCGACCACACGAGTCCGTCTCGAACCATTGAGGCGACCACACGAGTCCGTCTCGAACCATTGAGGCGACCACACGAGTCCGTCTCGAACCATTGAGGCGACCACACGAGTCCGTCTCGAACCATTGAGGCGACCACACGAGTCCGTCTCGAACCATTGAGGCGACCACACGAGTCCGTCTCGACCCATTGAGGCGACCACACGAGTCCGTCTCGAACCATTGAGGCGACCACACGAGTCCGTCTCGACCCATTGAGGCGACCACACGAGTCCGTCTCGAACCATTGAGGCGACCACACGAGTCCGTCTCGACCCATTGAGGCGACCACACGAGTCCGTCTCGAACCATTGAGGCGACCACACGAGTCCGTCTCGAACCATTGAGGCGACCACACGAGTCCGTCTCGAACCATTGAGGCGACCACACGAGTCCGTCTCGAACCATTGAGGCGACCACACGAGTCCGCTTATAACTATTACCGCGACTCCACAATATGCTATCGACAATTGTAACTGACCATTGTAATCTTTGTAAAAACTATTCACAAACCAATAAGCAATTTATCTCTCCATGATTAATCACTACTCGCTATATAATTATTATTAAAATTTACTTACGTACATAACGCAAATGATAATATTTTACATTAAAATCGAACAATACAGATTTACAATATTGTGAAAAAAAAAATGAGAATTTCTTTAGCGGCGCTGAGGGATTCTTGGTAGATTAAAAACTTACAAGTTTCACGTTACTAATGCTATGAATAATTCATTCATTCAATTCAATAAAATTGACTTATGCAAATTAATTCACATCCTAAGATTCAGATCACAGTATCTCAAACTTATTTTACTCATCGATCACTTTAGTAATATTTTTTTTTCTGGAATCTTCCATTTTAATTTTCTTTGACGTTTTTAGACATTTTTTTTAATCTACCCACGCCCTCTCTGCGCTGTTTTATTGCCTCCTTATTTCTCTCTCGGTACCTAGGATTTAAATTAATTCCATACTTTCATTAATTACACTTTATTTGTTACGATTCTTAATTTTTGGTAATTTATATGAGGATTGGGATTAAAACTTATTGTACTTCAAACTAGAAATTAATTTTTATTCACCTTTAACCACATACTTTAATATCCCACAAACCATATTCAACACGCTTACATTTTTTCCTTCTATATCTAAAAGTTGCATGCTTAAAATATTAGTGTTGCCAGTAAAAACTATTTTTCTTTATACCGTATAGGTTCAGTGTTTTGACCATAATCTCATCTGCTGTTATGTGAGGATGTGGTCCAGGAACACACTTATTGGTATTCGGCGACAGGTTTTCGAATTTGAGGGTGGTAGCTACCACCAGGCGCTACCACCATGCTATGGGTTTCTTCACCGAAAGCTCAGGCTGATTTTAGACTTGACGCGTCCTTTGACGCGGAATCCGGTCGCACTGTCCACTGCGCCATCATCGCTTTGGATTGCTAACTGGATAGGCAGGCGTGTAAATAGCCGTGCTCCAGTAGCGGGATAAGAACTGTTACGACAGTACACGCGGATACGTGACTGTCCAATATGTATGCGGAATCAATCCAGGCTTAAATGACCATCACATGGAAAGGTCCGCGGATGAATAGCCTTTGCAAAGAACCAGGGGTGTATCTAACACCAAGAACCATCGAGTAGAAATGTATATCGCTTACTGTATATACTGTGACCAAAATAGAGACAAGGTATGCTTAGTTGGTTTGGGCATGTAGAGAGGATGGATGAGAGAAGATTAACGAAATTAATTTATAAGGCGAGGGTGAATGGGCAAGTCGGTAAGGGTCGACCTAGGCGAACGTATCTAGACCAAATCAATCATGTGTTAAATAAAGGTCAGATAAAAAGTACTCATAACCGACGAGCACGTATGAAAGCGCTCATGAAAGTAGAGGAAGCGAAAGAGGTGTGTCAAGATCGTAGCAAGTGGAAGGACGTAATCTCTGCCTACCCCCACGGGAGAAAGGCGTGATGATATGCATGTATGTATGTATATACTGTGTGCGGCTGCTTATTTGCAGGTCCCACTGGCTCGTATCTTCTTGGCCACCAGTAATTACACCATACACTAAAGTTCTCTATTGGCTATCATTAATAATTAATATGCGGAATGACGTCTGCGCGCAAGGAACGCAGGCGTACGGTAAGCGAGCGGCTGGCGACTAACAAATCACCCGAAAGTCCGACGTCAGAAAAAAACTACCCCCGATTCATTGCACAGACTGATTAAAACTGAATAAGAAAAAAATGCGGATTACCCGCCCAACCACTAACCTTTAAACTTGACAATTATAACCTTTTTTTTTTTTTTTTGTCGTGTGGAAATGCATTTACGCACTACCCTTACCTATTGCATTAGTGAGACCGAAGTCCCCCAATGCAATAGGTAAGGGGGCACGGAGGGACGAACTCCGTGCCAGTGTGGGACTCACCCGGGCGTGAAACGCCCGGAAATACCCACTGAAACCCCCCGGGGCCGTCCGCCGCATTTGGGATGTGGGCGATACGGGATTGCAAGGCATGCCACCGCGTCGCACCCTGCGGCGAACCCACCGGGCCTCGTCCGTGCAATGGCCCAATGGGGATGGGGGGAGGAGAATGCCCCCCACCTCTTCGCCCGCCCCCCCGAAGGGAGGCATGACCCAACGGTCAACAATCCAGGGCAAGGGACTTAACACCCCTTGCCCCCATGACAATTATTACCTATCCTTTTAGACCAATCCTAGAACTTTATATATATATATATTTGTTATAACAGAAAGCGTTCCGTACTGGCACGTCGACCCGACTCGACGACCGCGTCGCGGACATGTGCGCGCTCAAGTGCTTGCCGCTCGCTCAGCTCATTCGGCTCGTCTACCCCGACCTGTACGCCGTGCACGAGCTGCGCGACCACCTGCGCGACCGGCACCAGCACCCCCCCCCCGCCGCCGGGCTGGAGGGGGAGGAGGACGAGGAACCCGCACCCGACCCGCCCAGGATGCACTTAACCGCTGAAAGGTAACAATCACGATCGTTTTCTTAACATACCTTTCAGATTACACCATACAAACGTGTTGGACTAATATAGTCCGATGCAAACTTTATGGCGGCTCGGAACATCGTGCGAGACGATGCGCGGAACGCAATGTTGGGTGTCTCCGGGGATGAAGTTCGACGCGACGGGCTTCCATACGCAGTCGCGTTCCTGCCTACGAAGTTATTATTTACTTCCGATTAAGCTTGGAAAAACGAATTAAATGTAATAAAACACATATAATGTCAAAATAACATAGTAAACGGAATCAAATTGGGGCAAACTATTTTCGATTTAATTTATACCTGCGCGTGCCGGCGTATGCGGTTAACTTCCGAGCCGTCATAAAGTTTGAAAGGGACTATATATATATAACAAATTATCGCTATATTATATAAAGAGATAATTTTTTTTATTTGTTATGAAAAACCTCAAAACCTAACCGATTTTGAAAATCCCTTCACCCTAAAAATGACACTATCACCAAGTAATATTTTTTTTATTTAATCCCTTGAGCACTAACCCGGCGTTTACGCCAGCTTTCCATTGTTTTTCGTATTGTCTTCCTATTGTCTCATTTTTATGGGTAATCGACATATTAATTATATTTTTTTTCTTTATTATGCACTGGATTGGCCTGGAATTTTTCATAATTACTCCTTTCGCGACGTCGACTGATTTTTATGAACTAAACAGTATACGTTGTTCATAAATTTAATTACACAATTTCTTGTTGTCTGTCCGCACTAAGTAACCGTTGTTATGGCAACAGTTGCTATATACGTGTAAACCTCTTTTTATATTGAAAATCCAGAAAAAAGAAAAATCATTGATAGTTACAGACACTTTACTAGAATCACACTAATTCCCTTCGGAGCTCAAACATGACTGGCCTCTAGTGTTGTTCCGAAACATCATTTTCTTACATTTCTAGAAATCGAGCTTGAGCTACTAACGTACTTAAATTAATACCGTGAATTACGAAAAATTTAAATTAACCATATTTTATGATAAGTTGTATACAACGAAAAAAATCCATTTAAAATTAATATATGTATTTGAAAAAAAAAAAGTTAACGTACTGTTACACTACGCTATAGTAGACTATGTTCAAACCATCCAATGCCCATATTATTTGAGTCAGTATATATATATATATATATATATATATATATATATATATATATATATATATATATACACACTGTACATTGTAATTCTAAATTCAGTTATTTCTTCGTCTTAACGACCTGACTTCGGACTTGGCCTTCGGTCTGCCGGTCAGCTTGGACAGAGAAAGCCAAGATATATAGGTGTAGAGGTGCGCAGGTCCTCTAATGTAATTTTGTAAATTGATTAACTGCAATATAATATTAAAGATCGAGCTAAAAACGAATTTATCATTAATACAAAAAAATAAATAAAAGACTTTACATGTGTACGTCCGTATGTCAAAATGTATGTGTGTTGTGTATGTTTGTCGATATATGTATGTAAGGATAATTATATGGATACACTTTGTGTTATTTGTTTATTATATTTTTATTTTTTATTAAAGGGTGGTTTTTTTTTTGTGTTAATCGGCTAGTTCCCTGTAACAGTACGTTATATGTAGGAGGGATAATAATATTGTCGTATGTTTGTGTGGTACAGGATAAACTCGACGGGCGCGTACCTACTGGACGACGGCGAATGCATGATAGTGTACGTGTGCAACGCGGTCAGCCCCGCGTACCTGTCGGACACGTTCGGCGTCGCCGCGTACACGCAGCTGCAGGACGAGGCGCGCTCCCTCCCCAAGCTCGGCACGGAGGGGAACGCGCTGCTGCACGCGCTCATAGACAGGCTCAACGACGACAGACCGTACCCGGCGGATATACTCTTACTCAGGTACGAGTACCGAGAGAGCGTGGTTAGCCCGGTAGACTAATCCGCGTGTCTCATAGACGGTACGACTGAAAGATCGGAGGTTCGAACCAAGGGTGGGCAACACATTTTTTATTTTTTTTTGGTGGGGTTGAGAAATTTTCTCCCCCATCCCCATTGGGCCATTGCACGACGAGGCCCGGTGGGTTCGCTGCAGGGGACGACGCGGTGCCTGCGAAAGCCACCCCGTGCCGCCCCCATCCCAAATGCAGCGGACGGCCCCCGGGGGTTTTAGTGGGTATTTCCGGGCGACTCTCGCCCGGGTGAGTCCCACACTGGCACGGAGCTCGTCACTCCGTGCCCCCGTATCTATTGTATTGGAGGACTCCGATCCCTTAAATACAATAGATAAGGGTAGTGCGCAAATGCATTTCCCCCCGTCAAAAAAAAAAAAAAAAACAAAAAGGTACGAGTGCCGAGGTACACTACACTACATTACACGTTCATTACCGCAATCTCTCAAGCCTTTATTTTATATAGGGAAATTGCATTTAGGTATTAAAACACGTACTGATTTATCAATAGACTAAAATATATTTTATTTCACATGCTACAGACAATACAGGTTTAGTATATAAAGTACACACAGACTTACTAGATGTCACTACTTATACAGATATTTTGTTACACTATATTAAGTTAATTTAACACCCTCTCTTAACAAAATATCCTAGTACTTATAGGACTAATAATCATTTCTAACAATATATGTATTTATCATTATATACATCTATTATATTTACTTTACATACACTAAATTTTATCCAACTGCTCCTATGCCCATTAAATTCATAAATTTAGAATGTTTATATGAACAAAGTGGTTTTGATAATATATCTGCTGGCATAGAACCAGTTTGTAGGTAATTAACTACAATTTCTTTATTAATTACACATTTTCGAATAAAATGATGTCTCACATCAATGTGCTTTGTGCGCTTGTGAAATAATGGATTAGAAGTTAATTTCAAGGCACTTTGGCTGTCACTATACAAGTTCAATGGTTTATTTTTATCTAAAGCAACAAGTTCTGACATTAAAGATTTTAAATAAATTGCTTCCTTACAAGCCTCTGAAAGTGCCATATATTCGGCTTCTGTAGAAGACAAAGCCACAGTCTTTTGCTTTTGTGATTCATAACTTATTACACACCCTGACAACATGAAACAATACCCAGTATAAGACCTTCTATCTATATTACAAGATGCCCAATCTGCATCTACAAAACCATGTAATTCTTGAAAACTATTTTTCTTGAAAATTAAACCTACATTTTTAGTTTTTTTTTGTAAATATTTCAATAGTCTCTTTAAATGTTTCCAGTGTATTTCATTATAGCATGTATTAAACTGACTTAAGAAACTAACACTATATGAAATATCTGGCCTAGTTAATACTGACAAATACATTAGGGATCCAATCAACTGTTGGTAAGGATAAGTATTACTGCAATCTTCATTAGCTTTTTCTAATTTAAGATTTATCTCCATTGGAGTCTCTGAAGTTTTGCAATTAATCATGTTAAATCTCTTTAAAATATTATTAACATATTGTTCTTGATCTAGAGTTATACAATCCTTTTTAACATTTATATTCATACCCAGACAATATTTAATCTGTCCTAAGTCATTTATTTTATATTGACACTCTAATACAGTTTTTAATTTATTATATGTATTTTCACAATTATAAAAAACAAAAAAATCATCAACGAATAATGCAACAAAGACTTTGACACAGTCATTACATTTTATAAATAAACAAGGTTCATATTTTGATTTTTGAAAACCTAATTTTAATAAACTGTATTCCACTTTTATGCACCAATTCCTTGCTGATTGTTTCAATCCATAAATTGTCTTTTTTAACCTTAAAACTTTATTATTATTATTTAAATTTGAATGTTCTGGTATTTCCATAAACAAACATTCATCAATATTACCATTAAGAAAGGCTGTTGGTACATCCAAGTGATTCATTTTTAATTCAAGCTGTACACTTAAAGCAAACAACAATCTTAAAGTTGAATAACGTAAAACAGGTGAAAAGGTTTCATTGAAATCTATACCTTTTATCTGCGTGAAGCCCTTCGCAACTAACCGAGCTCTATATCGCACATTTCCACTATTATCACGCTTTTTCTTTAACACCCATTTGTTTTTAACCACTGTACCTTCACTTGGCCTATCCACTATTTGCCATGTATCATTATCTTTGAAGGATTTCAGCTCTGCTTGAATAGCACTATACCAGTGCATCTTTTCGGGACCTGTAAGAGCATTCTCTAGAGTAATCTGCTCATCATTGAAGTCTTCAACACACATATTCGAAAAACCAAACCTCTCTGGTATTCGGCGAATGCGTTTTTCTTTTTGAATATTAGCACTGCCTTTAGAAACAACCTCAACATCATCTTTTGTTAAACATTCACTAAAGTCATCATCAGGGTCACTTGATGAATCACTGACAAAATATGTTGGGTCATTTACATTTGCTGTTTGATCATCATTTGTTGTTCTTATCATGTTGTTTTCCCTTTCTGTTACTTCATTTTCTAACCCTTTTTCTGGCTCCCTCCCTCTTCAACTATAACTTCTGTTGTGTCTTTCTTGGACCTCTCCATGACAACAACATCTCTACTAGTACAGAATTTTCCTGTTACTGGATTATATAATCTGTAACCTTTTGTAGTTTCAGAATATCCTACAAGGATATATTTAAACGCCTTTTTGTCCCATTTCAATCTCTTATTTTTAGGTACATGCATCATTACTGGGCTGCCAAATATTCTGACATGACTGAGGTCAGGTTTCTGTCCTGTCCAGATCTCAATCGGTGTCTTATGACCTAAACCTGAGGCTGGCGACCTATTTTTTAAGTAAACTGCCGTGTTGACTGCCTCTGCCCAAAAGCGTTTTTTCCATTTGTGCATCAAACAATAAACACCTTGCACGCTCAACAATAGTCCTGTTGAAACGCTCACTGATCCCATTCTGCTCTGGAGTATATGGGTTGCTCTTTTGGTGAACTATACCACATTCTTTTAAGTAATTGTCCATTGCATCAGAACAATACTCCCCTCCATTGTCGGTTCTCAGTATTTTAATCTTTGTTCCTTTTTTATTTTCTACCATTGTTTTAAATTCCTTGAAATAATTTAAGACCTGATTCTTCTCTTTGAGGAAATATACAAATGCCATTCGTGTAGCATCATCCACAAACAATAGAAAATATCTCGCTAGTCCAATAGATCGAACCTCCATTGGTCCACACAGATCTGAATGAACTATATCTAGCGCCTTCTCACTTCTATGGTTTGCTAGTTCAAATGGTAAACGAGTCTGTTTACCCTCACAGCATATTTCACAATTTGATTTCTGAATATCAGCCTTTTCTTCAAAATTTATTCCGCTTACAGCACCATTCTTCATTCTCTGTAAGTCTTGACTATTTATATGTCCTAATCTCCTATGCCATGTGCTAGATTCAGCAGTGTGAGCAGCTGCTGCCATCACTTTCTCTGACATTCTTACTGTATTCAATTTATACACACCATTTTGTAAGCTTGCCACCCCAATAAGCTTATCCTGTTGATTTTGTATGTAACAAGCATTTATTTTGAAAGTAACTTTGTTTCCATTAGCTATCAACTGGCTCACTGACAACAAGTTTGTTGTTAGGTTAGGAATGCATAGAATATTGTTTACATTAATGTCAAACTGAGAATTATTCACTTTTGTAGTGATTTGTGTGTCTCCAACACATATAACAGGCACAGATGTCTTATTTGCAACAATAATTTCCTTTGTATCATATACTTGTCGAACTCGCGAAAGGCACTTTTTGTTTGATGTCATATGTGCGCTGGCCCCTGAATCTATATACCAGTCATCCCCGTTAAACTCACTATTAAAAAATGCGGCACTAAAAAACATTTACTTGTTTTTCTTTTATTTCGGGGCACTGATTTTTATAGTGGCCTATTTTATTACACCTGTAGCATTTAATTAATTTTTTGACATTTGACATATATTTTGACGTTTCCTTATTACTTTTTTTCAGTATGATCAGCTTTACCTTTTTTCTTTGACCACAAAGCAACTTCCGTGTCATTGTCAATGCTACCAACATCAGAACTCATATCAAGCAACTTCGTTTTGATGACGTCAGAGCTAATTGCAATTCCAGAATGTTCTATAGCCATTATCATCGGTGCAAACTTTTCTGGAAGCCCTGCCAATAGCAATGATCCAATCCATTCTTCATTTATTTCGAAACCCGTTCCTTTCAATCTTTGCGCCGTTTCCACTATTTGACTTACATAACTTGTCATAGATTCACAATTATCGAGTCGAATTGAAATTAATGTTCTAAGCAAACTGATTTTTCGGGTGAATCCGTTATCGTCAAACAATCTTCGGAGTTTTTGCCACAACAAATCTTTGACGTTAGTTTCATTCTTAATGTGCACATATAATTTCGGATCGATCGTCATAATTAGCTTAGCCTTTGCCTTTCTATCTTCAATTTCACTTATATCGGCGGGAATGGCGTCGATATCCATGCCTTCCAATATGAGAAAATTTCTTGCCGCAAACGCCCAATCATCGTAATTTTCGCGACCTTTTATTTTTGGAACGTTTACTATATAACTGCCAGTCGACATTTTCTATATTTCACTGATTTACGATACAAATTTACTGTTTATTTCAAAGAAATACGGGACTGGGCCCATAACCTATTAAAACACGTACTGATTTATCAATAGACTAAAATATATTTTATTTGACATGCTACAGACAATACAGGTTTAGTATATAAAGTACACACAGACTTACTAGATGTCACTACTTATACAGATATTTTGTTACACTATATTAAATTAATTTAACATTAGGCACCGTCATCCCGTGCGGGTAACGGGGGGGGGGGACTACGACTACGACTACCACGCTAAAACCCTGTAGGCACTTATCCTTCCCATTCCTACACACATAATACAAATAACACATCATTCATCAACATTTATACAAAATTAATTACACTACACAAAGTACTGAAATTGGTAATCGCTAGTCGCCTATAGAATACGCGTCGCGCCGTCGAAACCGGTTAGTAACCCGCTCCCGCCCCGCGTCCTCGCCGCCGCGATTAGCAGCGCCTCCAGTCACTCACCTGATTGACCGCGCTCCGTTCCGATGTCCGTATTTTTATACCACGATAATATGATTTCTCAATTAGCAGTATAAATACGACAGCTGTAAATAATTGTAATTAAAGCCCGATATTCGGATCGAAGTGTTTATTTATTACCACACAACAACCCAACAACGGTTTCGATATTCATACACCGAGACGTACCCCCCCCCCCGGATGTCCGATTTCAGTGACCCCACCACGAGTACCCGAGATTTCCTCCACTTAGCAGTACCGGAATCACGTACAAGCCCGAGATTCGGAATCGAAGTGTTTATTTATTACCCCCCCCACCCAAAGTCACGCAAAAACCAGAACCTACAACCGAGCACCATCCCCACACTACCCCCCCCCCCCCCCCCCCCCCCCGGCCTTACCCTCTTCCCCTTTGGTTCAGCATTGTGATGTAGTCCTTAATGTCGCAACGGCGACATACGGACTCCACCACCAATAAAAAAAACACTAAGCCTAGAGGGCGGGCATCATTAGAAAATCACCATGCAAATAGTGACGTCACTGTGACAAGCTATCACCACCACCACGGTATTGTAACTTAGTACAAACTGATCGTTATGTAATACGACCGTTTTATGTACATTGACTTGTTTATGTCGTTACCGTTTCGTAACGTTGCTTTTAATTTTGTCGGGTAATAATCCGAGAGTCTTTAGTTAGATGGCGCTATATATAAATAATTATTTGATTCTTAATATATTAATTTAAGATTAAGATATTAATGTACATTAATATCTACTTGGTAACAAAAAAAAAAAAACAAAATAACATTACAATCAGACGCTTTTACCAATTTTATTTATTAGTATAGATGTGGCAACACAAAACTCCCACCACTTGAACGCCATCTTTAACGTCTGACGACATAGCATTCTAATTGATGCTAATTTAAAAGTTTTTTCCCTCGAATCGCTCAAGTCGAATAAATAAATCACCACTTCAAAAAAAAAAAAAAAAAAAATAGGCTACATACTGTATTTATTTGATTGTAAATCGTTTGTTCTGACAGAGACAACTCGCCGTCGAGACACCTGTTCACGGAGCGGCTGCTAGACGACCGGGTCGAGTCCGCGTTCTCCTACTACGAGTTCCTGCAGCACGTCAAGGCGCAAGTGAAATGAGTTTCGGTTCGCGATCTATTGACTGCGGTGCGAGATCATGCGGCCGAGTGCGTCGCGAGCTAATGAACCGACCCGTGGCCCGCAGCCGAAGGGCCTCTTGTATTGCGACACCGCCCTAATGTGTATTCATAATAACCGAGTCTATAAACCTAAAGTAACCCTAAAAACAATGATGAATCCGTTGAACTCTTTCATCACAGTGGAACGTCACGTTGCTGGTTCTCGTTGATTAATACGATTCGTATGGGACTGATTTGTTTATTCTGAAATAGTAAAAAAATGTCATTCATATACAGTAATACCGCGCTTTACGCGAGGTATACGTTCCGAAGAAAATCGCGTTAACTGAAATTCGCGTATATCGAGGTTTATGATTAAACATAGTCAAAATTTAATACAAAAAAATGCCAAATCATTTTAATCGATCACTTTAATTCTAAGAACACTTTATGCAATATATACTCTTATTTTTGTACGGAAAAATACATCTATTGTCTTTACATTATGTTTATACGCACTCTTTCGCGTAATGCTAGGCATTTGAGCGCGAAATTTGACATTCGCGTTATAGTGAAACCGCGCGTAACGGGGTCGCGCTAAACGGGGTATTACTGTATATATATATATATTTTAACCAATTAGATACTCAGTTATTCACATTATACTTGGGAGTTCGAGGTTCGAGGAAAATGGGAATGAAAATTATAACACTTTTTTTTAAATAATACACGGTATTATAGTATATTAATAGAAAAAACTGTGTCGCAGTTAATAGCGTCCGTCTCTCTAGTGAGTGAAATTATAGAGGAAATAAATAAAAGTTATAATACATTTTGACAGAATGTGTGTATGTGCGTACGTGCGTGCGTGCGTGCGTGCGTGCGTGCGTGCGTGCGTGCGTGCGTGCGTGCGTGCGTGCGCGTACGTCAATTATCAACATTCGTCTAAGTTACTGTATTCGATGTTATTGAATATACGAAATTAATTATAAAAAAAAAATTGTATACATCTTGAAAATCACGCATAATTGATAGGGAAATCGAATTTATATTATATCCATTGCAATTGAGTGCAACGAAAGATATATTCTAAATAACAAAAACAAAAAACTACGAGGCTATAAAGAAATTTAAACTGTAAATAATAATATTAGTCCTTTATTAAAATTATTTTTAATTGAATAATAATTGAATATAAATTTTGTGTCTCTCTTACTCTCTCTCTAATTATAATGTAATAAAAATATATATTCCGTCTGGTTTTCATCGAAACTCGACTCGCAAGTGCTATATATAAATATATTGATATTTGTGTTATAAAACCGAAAGCGGTAAATTAAGTTGGAAGGGTTAAATCGTAAAAATAGTGCAGAAACCACAGTTGCCGGTAACATTGAAACTATGAGAAAACGAGTTCCCGATTTACTATAATTACCGGTTTAATACGAAACCGGTTAATAAGCCGTAAAACGATTCCGAGATTTGTTGTCATTACACCTACCTATTTTACCGTTTTTTTTTATTATTATATACGTCTCGTAATATCTTATTCGATATAATAAACTTGTAGAGTATAAAAGAAAACATGATATAAATTTCAATAATTTATTTACAATATATAATAATAATAATACTTGTGAAAACATGTTTTTCCGTGAAAAGTGACCTTAATTCGTATTATAAGTTTTTGTTTAAAGAATTATAGAATTAATTTCGGCTTATTTAATTCCTTTAACGGACTAAATCGTATATGAAATGCATTTAAAAAACAACTAAATTAGCGTAAACTGTTTATTAAGCGGTTCGTTGTGACGTAGACATGAGTTCTATTCGGTCGATACATCAATAATCTTTTAATAACACAATACTTAATTTATACAAACACTAGCCGGTGCCCGCGGCTCCGCCCGCGTTTCATATGTTCCTGTGCGTATGACGTTTCATTTATAGCTAATTAAAAAAAAAACGAATGAATAAAAGTAAGAGTGTTTTGTTTTTATCAGCGGAAAAAATGTATATAAGCATAAATTGAAGTGGAAAATGTACGAAAGAGTAAATCGAAAAAAAAAATTATAGAGGATCGGTGGAATCCAAAAAATACCTGTCTAGGAAAAATACTGCGTTGAAAGGTTAATAGTCCTATCCCGATATGTTCAGTAGTTTTGAGGTGATGGTGCGTCAAAGGAATAATAAACAAACAAATTGAGAAAACATGGCGAAGGGCTCATAGAATTTGATAAATATATAGCCTGTAACCATCTACGATTAATTCCGCGTCGAATGGTTGCGGTTTCACGCTGATCGGTCCAGTAGTTTTCGAGTTTACCTCGGACAAAAAAACAAACTTTGCTTATATATGTAAAATCAAGTCTCTCTCCCATGAGATTAGACGGAGCCTACATGTTTCAATTTGATTTGTTTTTCGATTGGACACGATACTTTCGCCTAGGTCGACCCTCATTTAGCTCAGTCGTTTTTATGGTTTCACTGGTCAAACACTGAACCTGGCGTTTACGCCAGTTTTCAATTGTTTTCCTATTGTTAATTTTTTTAGTGGTATTTGAGCGATTAATCTTTCCATTCATTTTCTCCACGTCTCCAAACTGCATAGGCATCTTGTCCTATAGCGCTGTCATCACATTGCAACATTTTTTTATCACAATATTCCTCAATCTTCCTATTTTCATGCTTCTTTTGCCTTTTCCTTAACACGCTGTCAATACCATATAAGTGTAAGGATCAGCATCTCTAAACCCTAGCCAATTGTCCCCTTTTACATACTTTATGGCAAACTCATGAAGTTATGCGGAGTTCTATTCACTACATTCCTAAACAAAACTGCGTAATCCTTAATAATATTCTCTTTCTTAACCCCATGAGCACTAACCTGGCGTTTACGCCAGCTTTCCATCGTTTTCTATTGTCTCATTTCTATGGGTAATCGACACATTAATACTGTTTAGACGACATTCATTACAGCATTGGCTGCTGCTTATAAAAATTATGCTAGCAATTTTTTTTTTCCTAACAGCACTTTAAGCAAACTGTTAGGAAATAGTATCAAAAACTTGCCCTTAACGAAGTGTGGTTATCTTCTTCTCACTCCATTTATCGAAAACTCTATGTAGCACAAAAATAGCTCTTTCCTATAAATTTCGCTCGTATTCGATTACAACTTTTTACCATGTTTATATTCTTAATGTCAATAAAACTGTCAGCCAAAGTATATTTTATTTATTTTTTTATAATATTACTTGTCTATTCGCCTATTTAAATACTAATATTTATAATAATTGTTTAGACATTAGCTATTGAATATTTTCACAAAAATATATCGATAGTTTTATGAACGTCATGACTGAGAATTGCAATAATTTTATGTCTTTCCCCTTAATTATTTATTATTGAGTGTACA
Source organism: Samia ricini (assembly GCA_014132275.2). Taxonomy (NCBI): domain Eukaryota; kingdom Metazoa; phylum Arthropoda; class Insecta; order Lepidoptera; family Saturniidae; genus Samia; species Samia ricini. The sequence goes on from AP028170.1 coordinate 4,124,980, forward strand.
ATATTAATAATGTGTACTCTGACAGGATTTTTATAAACGGTTTCTTTGATAAACGCAAGTGGGTAGGGTTACAAAAAAAAAAACTATAGATATTAGGTTCATTACGTAATATGTATTGGGCATAGAGATGTGGCGCGCCGTCGAATGTTAACGGTATCGGGCTGCGCATGCGCACCCCGCGACTCGCCGGCCGCTTACCGCGCCGTCCGGCACACCGCATTCAACTAGCCACGGAGAAACACGTACCGCTCGCTCTGACCACCGACGCACTTATTTATTACGATCATACCTACATTGGTGACCCTCGTAATAAATACGAAAGAAAAAAGAAAATCTTTATTCACAAATGAGATACAAAACACATAATGAGAAAATAGTAGTAATAATAATGAAGAAATGATACCAAAAAAAAAATCACATAATAGGGTAACTATATGTCACCCACCAACCAAAATCTCATTAGATGAAAGGGTCTCCAGCTCAGCATATGCTGAAGTACCAAGAGATACTCAGCGCTGATTTTCATCTGAAGCCCAGAGCGAATCACGGAACGTCAGTATATAAAAAAAAAACTTTGCAAAAATTACAAATTACAATTAAAAAAAAACTAAATTGTAAAATTTAACTCATATACAAGTACTTAGTCTATATATATATATCATTACCACATATGCACATTGTTATATATCTAATGTATAAGGGTATATAAATAAATAAATTAATATTACATAAAAAGATAAATTTTCGAAGCGTTACAATATTTATAACATATAAATTATAAAAACAAAGGCAAGTATAGCAAGGCAAGCAATAATTAATTATAGAACATAAAGGATGCTTTAGTTAGTAGAAGGATAAGTGCGTCATTGGTCAGAGCGAGCGGTACGTGTATCCCCGTGGCTAGTTGAATACGGTGTGCCGGACGGCGCGGTATGCGGGCGGCGAGTCACGGGATGCGCATGCGCAACCCGATACCTTTAGCATTCGACTGCGCGCCACAGAGAAATATTTATTGAACTTTTGTGTTTTTTTAAATGAAATGTCAAAAATGACATTTCAAGTGTCGACGTTTCGTGAACATGTAATCGCATTTGAACTGTAAAAACAATGAAATAAGTTTTATTATCGAATAAAAATATATATATATATATTTTTTTTTTACTTTTAAATCGGTATGAAATGTACGAGTCGTGTTTGAGGATTTGTGTAAATTGAAAGGATTGTTGTGTGTGTTTGGAATATTGTTATCAGTTTATTCACAGTCGATGTCTTGTAAATATTATGTGCTGTGTATAGTGAAATGAATAAAACATATTATTATTCCTTATTGTCGTTTTGATTTTACTTTTATGCCCTGTTCCGTAATGTCGACAAGTTACCGCTTCCAAAATAACACTTGAATTTATATGAATCGCCTTATGTGTCGGGAAGTTATTATTAATTTATTACTAATAATGAAAAAATATAAATAAAACTCATCATATAAAATAATTACAAGTTTCATCGACTGTAAATAATAAACCCAGAGGCGTAGTTAGCGGGTTGCACCGCCCCGAGTGTTGCCCAATCGTGAATTCCAAAAATACACAACAGAAAATTCTTTTTAGATAATGGCAACCTGTGTACACACCATTTACGTCAGTGTCATGTGGCTAAGATGTATTTTCAATCTTTTATCAGCGTTACCAAGCTCCAGCAAAACGGTGGCCCATCCTGCTAGAACGTTCCACGGAGCTTTGTCGGCAGCTCAGAATAAATGTTACGCGTTATCTTCTATAATAAACTAACCAAACTGTATCACAAAGAACGCCACCAATATTACATGATATAGAGTCAAATACACAAGTTAATGAATTAAAAAAAAACAACTGCCACATGGCAGACTGAAATCCCGACAAAACTCCCGGTAAAATCTTAACCTTAAAATTCGTAATGTAAATGCCATTTGTAAAAATGTTATATTTCAATCATAGGTAATTATACAAATTTTAGTCATTGGGGGGCTGGAGGGAGGGAGGAAGGGATGCCAGTGTACTTTGAATACATGTAGTTCAGTTTTGATGCTTGGAGTGACAGCACAATATCTGCACCGGATGCCACCCGTGCTAACTACTCCACTGAATAAACCTTATGAATATTATAGTGTACAAATGATTATTCTTTTAATTATATTTTTTTTTATGACGCGTCTGATTATAGTGTTGTATGTATGCATGACTTCATAGCGTCAAACGCACGCCTATTTTTAATTTTGAAAACTGTATGTACGTTAATCGGTTTGTAATAAAGATATTTATTAAAATATTGATTTAAACAAAAATAACGTGTTTTTATGTTTACGCAAGGTTCAATTTGTGTATGTTTGCCGGTTAAAACTGAGTTACTAGATTTGACATAGTTAAGTCAAGGGTTAATATTTCATTAGTTCATATTAATAACTAGGTGTTTCATTTCGGCCGGTGATCGAAATAAATAAAGTACACAAATAGGTGAGACTTGTAAATGTTTTAACAACTGTTTAAACTGATTTAGCTATTATTTATACATGCCGTAATATATTATTATCTTACACGTGGATAAATGGAGTATTTGAAGTAAAATTTTATAAAATCGTTAAATTTAACATAATTACAATTTATAGTCCGAATATCAATATTATGTTTTAAACTTTATATCATCTCTATTAGTACAACTGATTCTACGTTAACTATTAAGGAATTGTGTGTTTGAAAATTATTTAATGTACGCAATTGCTCAATTCAAATAAGATGAGCCAATTTTTGGTTATTTAAAAAACTAGGAATTAAGTATAATCCTTTATATTATTAAAAAGTAAATATTGGTGTTTGGCGACAGGTTTTCAAACTTGAGCGTGGTAGCTAGACAGGCGGGCATTATTAGAAAATGCCCTACCACCATACTAGATCTAATAATAATATTTAGTAAATATTATCTAAATGTTTAGTTATTAGTAGTTTTGTATTATGTCAAGCAAGTTTTAATCTCAAAAGGTTATTACAGGGTGGATCATTACGTGAACGATAGTGATGTCTGGAATTAACCCACATCTCTGTGCGCACCCGCTAACATTAGTTAAGACAATGGTTTGTATAGTTTTTATATTAAATTAAATGATATGTATTATATTTATATAAAAAAAGAACCAGATCGAGTTTCTTGCCGGCTCTTCTCGACTGGGTTGTTTTCCGAACCGGTGGTAGTGTTTTAGACGTTCATAAGCGCCTAAATTGAATAAAGATTTTTTGTTTTTGATTTTGCAAATAGGTAAAATTACTACAAAAAAAAAAAACAACAAACTACTGCTCTGATTATCGACAGAGTTCATTATTTACGTAGCTACTAATGATCATTAGGTTTTAAAAATTTTCTATCATAACATCATAACATAAACCGTTCGACGCTAGCAACTATTTCGTTTATAATTATATTAGATAAGACTTACTTTGGAAAATATATTTATTTATGTAAACAACATAGCCAAATTGCAGCATACTACAAGGTGAAACAGCTATAACGTTATCTGAGACATATTAAATCCATAAATCCAATTATCATAATAATATTACTACCTACAGCTGATTTATGTCAATTTATCACTATTTAATATTTACAGGGTGGATTATTACGTGAACGATAGTGATGTCTGGAAATAACCCACATCTCTGTGCTTCCACTAAAAACTACGATTTGTATAGTTTTTTTATATGACAAAAAAAAATGATATATATTATATTTATGAAAAAAAAAGAACCAGATCGAGTTTCTTGCCGGCTCTTCTCGGCTGGGTTGTTTTCCGAACCGGTTGTAGTGTTTTAGACATTCATAAGCGCCTTCTTAGGGCCTAAATTGAATAAATAAATTTTGATTTTGATTTTGATTTTACGAGAGAACATTGTAATTTATTTAATGATATAACATTATATTTTAATTTACCTAAAATGCAAAACACGTAAAAAGAAACTTTACGTACAAATTCCAATATTTAAGCACACTGAACTAGAAGAAAAATGGACGATTACTGTATTATATATTAGGATATCATTGATAATATTTTTATAAACTCAGCCAACGTTCTACTCAACGCGTATTTTACAACAATCAATACAATCCAGACATGTGGAAAACTTCTTTGGCTCTATATGTAGAGACCACTGATCATTCGGCGCGTAGGATGTCCTCGTGAAGATTTGACTTTCTATTAGCCTCCATAACCAAAGATACGTGCGTGCTTTCTTAAACCTGATGGAAGATTCCAGAACCGCATCGATTGCGCGCTGACAAACGGGGTCTAAATTGTATGGAGTGTTGAATTTCAAGTTCTTTATATTACAATGAAACACCTGTAATGTTACATTGTCAAATCAATCCTGTTATGACGATAAATCTCCGATATATCTTTGTATATACTCGAATAAGAAAGAGGTAATGCTTACGCGGATAAAAATCTTTACGTTATTGTGTCTATAAACAATTTAATGTTAACTACATGAACTAAGCAACATCTGATTTTGGTTATCCAACCCGTCTACATCTATTACGTCTAAAGCCTCTAGGTAATGGATGCAACACACAGCGGGCGGAATGGGACGCTAGCTTGATGTTACTTTAGAAGCCATCGCGGCGACGCGAGCTGAACGCGATCTCTTCTATAGTAAAATCACGCTGGCGTTCCTATCCGTCCGCACTGTCGATATACACTAGCGGATATATTTGATATACCTATTACCTACTTGGATTCTGCAGGCTAAATACCAAAAAAGTACTTTAAGCCAAGTAGACGTACTATTTAAACCAATTAGTGACTTCAGCATGTCACTTGTTAGTAACATTTATGCCACGCTACTTAGTGACTGTTCATGAGTACCTTCTGTCATGAAAATGTCGAGCAATCTATAGATTCTCATAGTTCTTTAGTTGAACTAGCATATACATATAAAGAGCCGAGTAACTTATTTTTCTCAATCGACCTCAATTTTACTATAACTGAATTATATGTATTAGGGTAAATTCGCTTACCTCGTGGCCACATATTTCCAATATACAATTGTTTATATAATCTATGGGAACCAAATCCACTCGGTAGCCAAGTTTTTGTAGGCGATCTAAAGGAATAAGAAAAAAAAAGTAATGACGTTCGAAACAAGTAGGAAATTTAGATATAGTCCAATGAAAGGTCAGTCATACACTACTCAGCGCTTTTTATTTTTTTTTTGTATGATAATCAATTAAAATAGCTTTCATGAGGGAACATATAGAGATGATAAAACAAAGAGTGTGTACCATAGAGTAATAAAGTCATTGCATTGATAATTCATAATGCTATAGTGTATACCAGTGGTAGGCAAACTTTTTTAATGGCGGGCCACAAAGTTTAAGAAATTCTAGAGGAGGGCCAGAATTATAGAAAAAATGCATTTTGTGTTAAAGCTTTTAATCGTCATCAGTTAGATCAGTATTACGCATCACATGAACTACGCGACTAGTTTAGCTTCACCTATAGGTTATGCATCTATTATTCTACTAAGTAGAATCTACTTTTTTTTCTCGATCGCCAAAATGTAATTAACGGGTCATACACTATCCATATTGATGGACCCTCGGCGGGCCGGATTAAATACTTTCGCGGGCCGGAGTTGGCCCGCGGGCCGTACTTTGCCCATCACTGGTGTATACAGTATGTACTTGTCAGAAGGTAAATTTCTTTGCCAATCTTTAGTTTAAATCTGTCATCAAAATTATTGCTAAGGGTTATTTATATCAGCAATCGAAAAAGAGATAAAATAATGTATGCGATTTTCTAAAATTCAAGCATACTCTTCTCTCAAGAACGAATATAGCAGAAGAATGTAATAATTCTACACTTAATAAAATTTATTATATATAGTGTTTAAAAATAAATATTATTTTTGTCTTTTTCTCTCTTACTACGTACTTCTATCCGGCCTTTAAAATGGCGTGAAGCTAATCACGTGACACCACATATGGTGGTTTTCTGCACTAAGTGTGAAGTAACGAAAAATTCAGGATCCGTAGTGTTTAGTGACTTCTGTTATAGGTACGTATAATTTGGCATTGATATAATGATGCCAGACCGTAACTAAATACTATTATTAATCGTGGATATAATATTACAATTATTTGAATATAGTCGGTTTTAAATATTATTTACCTCAAAATATATGAACAATACAAATCATAGCTAATCACTATGATTACTATATTGTATAAAAAATACCTAAATTATTTTTATTCGGGAATGACGCACATTTTTTCATATGTAGTTTTATTGGCTATATAAAATGGAAGAGACTAGAATAATTTATTTTCATAATTTGTTGCTACAAATTAATTTAACATAAATATGAACATGAACCAAGATTAAATAATATTTTTAAGAGGTTATTCGCATTGTCCTCCGCTGCATTAGTACAAATTACAATGCAGTCACAAGCGTCATCTATACAAATAAATAAAATCGAAATGTCTGTTCGTGATATCAAAATAACAGCTATTTACTAAACACATATGAATCTATAAACGGTACTTATACCAACAACACAATTTTTAGAATTTTTGTCTGTCTGTATGTTTGTTCCGGCTAATCTCCGGAAGATTTTGACGAGTCTTTTTCGGGCAGATAGTTGAAGTTATAAAGCCTAACTTAGTCTACTTTTATTTTAGTAAAATAATTTGAGTTCCACGTAAATAATATAATAAAGCATATGATACACGAGCGGAAAAGCGGTTACAGCTATTTAAACATAAATACATTCAATATTTTATAAATAAAATCTGAAATAAGAAAAAAATAGGTAGTTATCATAAGTACTTTGAACGTTTATTTAGTACAAGAATTATTTACGCAATAGCCATCAGTTATAACTTACAAATAATGAGAATATTAAATAACGTATCAAGGAATAAGTTTCTGAATTGGACATAGAAAATCTAATCAAAATCAAAAATATCTTTATTCAATTTAGGCCCTAAGAAGGTGCTTATGAACGTCTAAAACACTACCACCGGTTCGGAAAACAACCCAGTCGAGAAGAGCGCAGGCAAGAAACTCGATCTGGTTCTTTTTTTTTTTAATAAATATAATATATATATATATATATATATATCATTTTTTTTCATATAAAAAACTGTACAAATCATAGTCTTAATAATGTTAGCGGGTGCGCACAGAGATGTGGGTTAATTCCAGACATCCCTATTGTTCACGTAATGATCCACCTTGTAATAACCTTTTGAGATTAAAACTTGCTTGACATAATACTTGAACTTATTGTCAGGTAAATCGGTAATGTTACTTGGGATCTTATTGTAAAACCGAATACTATTACCTATAAAGCTTTTATTAGACTTACTTAACCTAAAGTGGGACGGATAACTTGTCTTTACTTCTAGTATTAAAATTATGACGATCATTCACTAGCTCTAGCTTGTCTAAATTTTTACGAATATGCATTAAGTTATCGAAGATGTATTGGGAGAGCAAAAGTTCGAGTTAAACTTGGAAAAAATAGAAAACATCTTCCTGGTTTTATTAATAAGTATCAATAGGCTAAAACACAAACTAACAATATGTTTATATACCTAAGTATATGCAGGAAAAATAATTAAAATACCTACCTCTCAGGCCTTTTAATTTTTGAGGTTTGTGTATTACCGTGTGAAATGAATCGCACGGTCCATAATATATTTTTACGTAATAAAACGACATTTGTACTACAATCTACAATGCGAATATGCATTATATATGTTTCGAAATTTCATAAAGTATATATACATTATAACCTTTTGACATTTTAGTAAAAAAAAAATGACACATGTTTTTAAAAATATTTTTCAGAAGTAAATGACAATAAACACAAGGAAGGTAAGATTTTATTAATATGAAAATACTCCTTTAAAAATAACATAATTTATTTCAATTTTTTTTTTTAATATTCCTTGCAGTTATTGTGTTTCTCTGAAACACTTGTACAATGGTTTTTAATTTGTAAACTGTATTTAATACTCAACTAACTCATTGTACGTAGGTAAAATACATTATATTATATATATCATAATTAAAAGGTACATATTATCCGATTTGACTAATATAGATTTGGAAAAAATTGCATTCAGTTCTTCAAACTCAGGATGAATTTGTTCCAATCCTCTCTTGTGTAGAAAGAAGCTTCACATTGTTTTGTTTTTCCTTGGTTTTATTATAACGGGTAAACCTCCTTTGATTGATTGCACGACGTTCTGTGCGTGGTCTACTTCAACTTCTCGACGAGAAGACGGAGCTGGTGATATGGTGAATTTGTGTAGAAATGCCGCTAATCCAGCCAGAGATTGCATTTCACCCAGGCGAGCTCCTGAAATTAAGAAAGAACCGATATTATTCTGTTAAGGGGAGATAATTAACTTTATATAATGTTTAATTAAATTGATATTTATAAAAAAAATAACCAGATCGAGTTTCTTGCTGGCTCTTCTCGACTGGGTTGTTTTCCGAACCGGTGGTAGTGTTTTAGACGTTCATAAGTGCCTTCTTAGGGCCTAAATTGAATAAATAATTTTTTTATTTTGATAATTAATCTATACCTATACTTACAATAACACTGTAAACTGTACATTAAATATATTTCAAAAGTAAAGCGATCATGGTGCAGTTGGTAGTGGAGTCGGATTCCGCGTTAATGGACGCAGGGTTCGACTCCATCTATCGTAATCTAAAATCAGTCTCGAGCTTTTGGTGAACGAAAAACATCATGAGGAAATCATAGCATGGTGTTAGGGCATTATCTAATAATATCAAGTTTGAATACCTGTCGCTAAATATCAATAGGTGAGTTTTGGCAGCATCATTTGAGGACCGGTATTTCTAGACTTACTGTGTTTATCATCCTCGAAGTTATCGTCACTTAACATCAGGTGAAATTCTGGTCAAAGCATTGAGCCTATACAGTGTAAAAAAACCACTCGGGAGGGACTATAAAAGCAATGTCAGATTACATTTCTATAATTTATTGTATATTTGTTTGTATTTACACGCATTACGGAAAAATTAGTAGATACATTTTGATGAAATATTCTCTCAAATATATCTCGGAACAATATCTGGAATTAAAAAATCGTAATCTAAACCCAAATTGGGTGAAAAAATTTATAGGAATTAAGTTCGTTTTAGAGTTACGGCCATAAATGCATTGTCATTTAAGGTCTAAGTTATAAAAGAAGCAGTCTATATTTCGGTGTAACATACAATATTATAAAAGAACTCCTCAAAGTGATGATAATGAAGATGTAAATTTGATACGGAAGTAAGTCTTTGGTTAAGTTTAACATTGAAGTTATAAATATGTATCGATATTTTAGTGAAAATAAATAAACAAAATTGATAATCATAAAACCACTATGTAGTTATGCATCCCGGTATTCAAAGTGAGACGATAGCTTTGCGCGTATGAGATAAAGAACCGCTGAGTAGTGTTTAATAGCTGGGTGGTCGTCCGGGCTGCATAGCGCTCTATATTCATTCATTGATTATAATTTTAAGTTAGTTCATAGAGATCTCTCCAATGTATCGCACATATTTTTAAATTAAAACTTTTTAAAAAGCTAAATTGAGATTACTGAGTTTTGACTGGCGCAGCCGGTAGGATTCCGTGCGTAAAGTATATCGCGAACTTAAAAATCAGTTACGTGATAATATTACTGTGCCGTTTGCACTTGCGCGGAAACTACGAACAACCAAATAAATTCGTCAACTTCAGGTGAACTCTAAGCGGAAATTCAGTGGAAAATCGAAGCGGGCTGAACTAACTACAGTGAGAGGATGGGAAGCGTACTGTGAGTAAACCCTTTCACGTCAATCTTTAATCCCATCTTTTTTTACTGGTTAGACAAATCGTTATTTGATTTTCTTTTTATAAATATTTTATGTGTTATAATATCTAACGCTTTATAATTGTAAGTTTAGAAAATATGGAACACGTACGTGTAATACCGAAAGACCTACTTTGTCTAATACCTAAATATGAAGGAGAGGAAGGGTTATTAAACTTATTTATAAGAAAAGCTCAATATATTTATAGAGCATTTTCCGATAATAGTAATGTAGCACAAACTTTGTATGTATTTCATGCGATTACTAGTAGGTTAACAGGTAGAGCTGCGACTCTACTCAGTGAAAGAGAGGATATAAATTCCTGGGAAACTTTAAAGTCTGTTTTGATCCAACATTTTGGCGACCCAAGATCCGAGGAATGTATTGCTATAGAATTAGAGCAAATGAAATTAAAATCGGGAGAATCGTATATCGATTTTTGCCATAGGATTCAGCATACGCGTTGTACTTTATTCGCTAAAGTAAATTTATTAACCGACGAGGGCGTTAAAGCAGCTAAGATGATCGTGTATAATAATATGGCGCTCAATGTCTTTTTATATAATTTGCCCGAGGATTTAATCCGTATAGTGAGACTCAAACAGTGTACTAACTTAGAAAATGCATTAGCTATAGTAACAGAGGAAATAAATTTTATGAACCAGTATCATGCCAAAAATAAAATAAAACAAAATGCAATGAATCAAAATTATAAACCGCAACATACTACACAACCTGTCAATTTATTTAATTCGGGTCATAAATTTGGAATTCCACAACCGAGTCAAAATAAATCTCTAGTGCCAAACCAAAATTTTAAGTTTGGAATCCCACATCAACCTCAACATGGATTTAAGTTTGGGGTTCCAAATCAACAAAACACATTCAGGCCAAATTTGGTTCCCCAAAATTATAATAGGTTTAATATTCCAAACCCACAACCACAGTACAAATTTGGTGTTCCGCAACAAAATCAATCTTTTAGACCACCTATGAATAACTTTACAAGGCCAACACTGGGTCTCACTCAACCTCAAAATAATTTTAAATTCGGTATACCACAACAAAATTTACAAAATCAAAAACCTAATGTGGATACCGATGTATCTATGCGTACGGCTCGCCCATTAAGACAAAACACCCTAGAAGCATCGTATGACAATAATGATCAAATATTTTATAGCAACGAAGTTGAAGTCTCCCTACAGGATGAAGGTCAAGAGGATTCATACTGTAATAATTATTACACACATCATTCAGATATACCCCAAATTCAGTCCGAACCATATATAGAAACTTCTGAAAATTATTATCCGGAAACGGCTTCAAACGATACTGAAAATTTTCATGCACAGGCCTCACACATGCCTTCCGACAGTTATCCCCTCGACTGATGGGCACGGTCGGCGCACTCGCGCGACTGTTGCCTAACGTCAGGGGGCCGAACACGGCCTGTCGGAAGCTGTACCTAGGGGTCGTTCGATCTATGGCTCTTTACGGGGGCTCCGGTCTGGGCGGACAATCTGTCCAGACGGAACATCGCCGCTCTGCGGGCTCCGCAGAGGGTGATGTCGATTAGGTCGATACGGGGGTACTGTACGGTGTCGTTCGAGGCCGCGACCCTGCTTGCCGGCTCCCCTCCGTGGGACCTGGAGGCTAGGGCTCTCGCCGCCTTGTATAGGTGGTGCAGGGATCGTTCGGATAGGATGCAACGCCCGACGCCTCGAGAGATCGAGGCGCGGCGGGCGGAGCTCAGTATCTCGATCGTCCTAGAAGGGTGGGAAAGGCGGTTGGAGAATCCAAGCGCCGGGGTCGCTACAATGGAGGCCGTTCGGCCCCACCTTAGGGACTGGTTAGGGAGGACTCACGGAGTTCTGAGTTACCGCCTTACGCAGGTGCTGACGGGGCACGGGTGCTTCGGCAGTTACCTGAATCGTATAGGAAGGGAACTCTCTCCGTGTTGTCATCACTGTGCCGGCGGAGTCGTCGACGACGTCGAGCACACGTTGGTCGTGTGTCCCGCGTGGAGGGAGTCTTTCAGAGACTTGGCGTCCGACGTGGGTAGGGTCCTCTCCTTGCCGTCGCTCGTGAGGGCGATGGTCGGGAGCTCTAGGGCTTGGGCGGTTGTCTCTTCCTGTTGCGAAGCCGTCATGCTCGCAAAGGAGGAGGCAGAGCGGGAGAGGGAGCGGGCAGCGCACCCGAACCGAGCGAGGCGTGTCTCACGCCGGGGCACCGGACGCAGCCGTCCGGGCGCCCGTCGAGGTCGCCAAGCCTCGTAAAATAATTTGACGTCGGACCTCCCGTGAGGTATGGCGTTGCCAGGGCCTCTGCAGAATACATGTATAATGTGCTCCGGAGGCCCTGGCATCTTTGCGCCGGTTAGGGACGTGGAGTGTTTAGTCAGTCGGCTGCGGCCAACCTGACACACGGACACCTAAGTCAATTGACTCGGTGTCTATGGTCTGTCGCGAGGATCACACGTGTGCGAAAAACTGGGTTTTTCGGCGCACGTCCGAGCGTTCAACGAGCAGATTTAAACCACGTTAAAAAAAAAAAAAAAAAAAGGCCTCACACATGCAACCGAAAAATAATAAATATCAACTGTGACACCATCTTGAAGTTACCACATATAGAAATTCCCGAAATTCAGGCTAAATTTATGATAGACACAGGCAGCACACGATCATTTATAAGTCCCGTGATAGCTAACAAATATTTTACAAATTTTAAATGGTACGAACCTTTTGAAGTAATAAGTACGCACGCTCGTAGTCAACACACGGAAGCCATATACATACCACTTCTGAAAACCTTTAAAAGTTTAAAAAGTCATAAATTTTATGTTTATGATGTTGATAGTCGGTACGATGGTCTTATAGGCTCAGATCTTTTAAAACAGCTTGATGCTTCAATTGACATGAAGAACCAATTATTATATACGCGAGACACGTGTATACCGATCATATATAATCCTCCACACGAGATATCATTGGAACCTAGAACGGAAACGCGAGTTAAAATACCTACGGATTTAAGAAACGGAGATGCTATTACAAATTATATAGATTTTGGTCAGGGTGTTCGGACACCAAGTGCTATAATTAAATGTATGGACTCATTTGCATATACAGTTATTCAAAATGCATCCGACGATAGAGTAACTATGACGTTTTCAGAACCCATAAAAGTCATGAAATATGAAAGTGAAGAATGCGATGTGAATGTAACACTGAACGATTATGAGACGGATGAAATGTTAAAACGAAATTTATCTAAGCTACGTTTGGATCACACGAATAAAGAGGAGCGTGAATGTATTAAGAAACTGTGTTACGAATATCGTGATATATTTCATTGTGATGATATACCACTAACTTTTACTAATCGTGTTAAACATCAAATTAGGACTAAAAATGAAGATCCCATATACATAAGACCTTATAGGCATCCGCCTGCACAAAATGATGAAATAAACAGACAGGTTGATAAACTTCTAAGTAATGACATTATAAAAGAATCACACTCTCCTTGGAGTGCCCCAGTACATTTGGTCCCCAAAAAACTTGACGCCTCTGGCGATAGAAAATTTCGGATGGTAATTGACTATAGACGCCTAAATGAAGTTACAACTGACGACAAATATCCGTTGCCAAATATTTCTGACATTTTTGATAAATTAGGTAAATCAATGTACTTTAGCACCATAGATCTGGCAAGTGGATATCATCAGATCGAAGTTGAGGAGCAGGATAGACATAAAACAGCATTTACAACACAATCCGGTCATTATGAATTTAAAAGGTTACCCTTTGGACTTAAAACTGCCCCAGCTACGTTCCAAAGGGCTATGGACAGTGTGTTAAGAGGGCTTCAAGGCGTGCATTGCCTTGTCTATCTCGATGATATTATAGTCTTTTCTACCAGCTTGCAGGAACATTTAGAAAAATTACGTTTAGTTTTTGATCGCCTTAGGGAAACTAATCTAAAAGTAACATTAGATAAATGTGAATTTTTCAGGAAAGAGGTATTATATTTAGGCCATATTATCACTAAAGAAGGGTTAAAACCAAACGACGAAAAAATCCGAGCAGTTTTAAATTTCCCCGTTCCAAAAACACCTACTCAAATAAAAAGCTTTTTAGGGTTGGTAGGTTATTACCGCAAATTTATAAAAGATTTTGCTAGGATAACTCAACCACTTACAAATTGTCTAAAGAAAAGGAATAACGGATCAATATGTAAAAGCTTTTGAACTATGCAAGGAACTTTTAGTAAATGCCCCTGTTTTACAATTTCCGGACTTTTCTAAAACTTTCATTCTCACTACGGACGCATCAAACTACGCCCTAGGAGCTGTACTTTCACAAGGACCGATTGGGGCGGATCAACCAATAGCATATGCGAGTAGAACATTAAATGATGCGGAAGGTAGATACAGCACTATTGAAAAGGAACTACTTTCAATAGTATGGGCCGTAAAATATTTTAGACCATACCTTTACGGCAGAAAATTCATTATATATACCGACCATAGACCCTTAAGGTGGTTAAACTCTATTAATGAACCCAACAGCAAACTTACTAGATGGAAATTACGTTTATCTGAATTTGACTATGATATAGTTTACAAGAGTGGTAAGCAAAATTGCGTAGCAGATGCTCTTTCCCGAATTAAGATAAATGCGTTAGGAAACAGCGATAAAGATTCATTAAAGGTTAATATAGATAAAAATGAAAGATTACAAGAACACATGGATGAAGTGATAAGAGAAATTGTACGGCTGCAGAGTGATGGAAGAAGGTCAGAAACGCACGAAAGAACGGAAAGTCCTATTGAAATATTATCAGATTCAGAGAGAACTTTATCAGTAACGCCTCCTAAATATCGTAGATCCCCGTTTTCTTTGCCATCTCCAACTAGTAGTACCATCTCAGCGTCTGAGGTACCTGAACTTTCACATACATTTACTGAACACTCCGCACTTGAGACAGACACTGTTGGTATACCTATTTTAGATGAAGCAATAGACACAAAGCCAAACCAACTACTTATATACAGTTGGTTTAGGCAAGAAATAGCTGTAAAGAATATATCAAGACTAAAACAAAAAGTATTAGAAGTTCACATGCCCTTGGACAGACCTGACTTAGTAAAACAATTCCTAAAAGAATATATTAACCCTAAGATTAAATATTTTATCTATTACGAGCAAGATACACATCGGAAACAGTTTGCAGACGCGGTCATTAGCTTATTTAAGAAAAATTCAGTTAAAATATTTGAATGTAAACGAAGGGTCGTTTATGTAGATAATGAAAATGAACAACGGGAGTTAGTATTAAAATATCACATAGGAAAAATATGTCACCGCGGAATAAAGGAAACTTTAATACATCTAAAACGAACATATTTTTGGAATAACATGGATGTAATTGTGGCCACCGTTATAAACTCTTGTGTAGGCTGTAAAACTATGAAATATGACAGAAAACCAATAAAACCGGAGCTACAATTGACCCAGACACAAAATCGGCCATTCCAGGAGATCTTTATTGATACCTTTAGTGTAGAAGGAAATTCCTATTTAACTATCATCGATGCGTTCAGCAAACTTGGACAAGCAATAGAGATTAGTAGTAAAACAACCCCGGAAGTAATAAAAGCTCTTATAAAATATTTCTCTATATACGGTGTACCGAGAAAAATAAGTGCCGACTCTGGTACCGAGTTTAATAATGCGTTACTAAAAGAAACTCTAAGTTTTTATAAAATCCATTTACACATCGGAACCCCACATAATCCAAATTCCATGGGTCTCATTGAACGTTTTCACTCAACCCTGTTAGAAATATACCGCCTAGCAAAATATGAACAGAAATTTACTGACGCGGCATCTGTTATAACATACGCAATTATGTCTTACAATCAAACAATACATTCAAAAACGGGTCTCACGCCCTTTGAGGTAGTTTTTGGTCATACTGATTTAACGAGTACATTCGACGTGGAATTTAACAAAAATTATACACAACATCTTTTACAAGATCACAAGAGACGTACAAAATTCTTAGACGAATATTTAACAGATAAAATTATAAATAAAAAGGTAAATATAAAAGAAAAGCATGGGGGCGAGAAAGAGTTTAATGTTAAGAAAGGAGATACGGTTTTTATGAAAGGAGCGAATGCAAGGAGAAGCAAGGATAAGCCACGTTATGTAAAGGCAGAAGTTACTGATGAAATAATTAGAAATATAGTTCCAATTAAATTTCATGGTAGAGATACGAGAGCCCCTATTAAGGATATAAAACGCCCTTCGCAGGTATATACTGGTCCTGGTGCAGATAACCAGAAGCCCGGCCCTTCTACTTCAAGCAATTGATCATAACCCAGGAATACTTCCTATAAAGGAAGGACAAGCTCTTATTAGTAACGATAAGTGGACTATTGTTAAGATTCTAGATTTAAGTTTAGTTCGTGAGGATTTAGAATTTAATTTAAATAGATATTCTAATCTTAATTCGCATATAGTACGTTATTATGGGGGTAAACCATTAAACTCAGATATTAATGATCTAAAGAGACAAACAGACTTTATTAGGAATATTACTATAGAGAAGCTAAATCAAATACTACCATTAAAAAGATACAAGCGTGGAATTCTGAATCCTCTTGGCTCCTTTATTAAACTAGTAACAGGTAATTTAGATAATGATGACGCAATCAAATTCGATATGTTAATAAATGAAGTAAAGTCAAATCAGAACGGGTTAAATAAGAAAATGACAGTAGTCGCCGAAATGATGGAATCACTCATAAAAAATTCGAATATTACTAAAAACAATTTCCTCCAATTAGATAAAGCAATCTGGGAAATTAGAAAGCAAATAAACGACACGAAGAACTATAAAAATGGACCTAATGCCATTAATATATACAACCTATTTTTTGCATAACTTTCAAACCCTTTATGTGAGATTGGATGAAATTGAAACGGCTATAGCTCTTAGTAAGTTAGGATCGTTACATCAGTCAATTATTGACACTAATGAATTGTTATCGTTACTAAAATCTATAGAGTTGAAGAATAGACTTGCATTCCCTGTTAAAGCAGAAAACATTTTAAAGTTAGAAAAATGTATAGAATTAAAGGTCTACGCAAAGGAAAATCAAATAACGTTTATCCTACATATACCTCTTGTTGAAATTGATACATTTAATTACTATAAAATTCTTCCCTTACCTATTACTAATCATTTAAATCAGACTTCCCTTCTGTTACCAAAGTATCCTTACCTTTTGATGAAAGGGTTAAAAACGTTACCGCTTCTAAACCCCTGTCAAGAAATCGACGAACTGCTGTTCTTATGTGAAGACAACTCACCCCTGTTAATTAAGGATGCCTGCGTTGATAACTTAATGAAGTTCACCACTAATACTAATCAATGTCAACCAATCCTGGTCGAGTTTAATGAAGTTAAAATTGAAAAGATACAAACCGATAGATGGCTACTGTACACTAAATCTGCCGTAATACTTACCAAAAATTGCGATAATGAAATTACATATCACCACATCTATGGAACTTACATAATTACAGCCGATGATAACTGCGAAGCTAAAATTAAAGAAGTAGTCCTGAAAAGGCATAAAAATTACATGCAAATATTACGTTCGCCTGCTCTACCCATCATAAGCTTACCTGAAATACCGCTGCAGTCGATGACATCACCGCTCGAACCCAAACCTGTGAACCTGGATGAAATGAACTTAGCGGACCTCCAGCGTCTCTCGCAGGTGTTAACGAAAAGATTTAGTGTTAGTGATAAAGATGCAGTGATTGAAAGTGTCATTGAGTTTCAAAGTATGAGTATTGGTACATTAATTTTATATGTATTTTTAGTAATAGTTATTTTTATAATCTGTATGAAATATGTATATCAAAATTATATGATATGTCGAAACTATCGGTCTCAGAAACGAACGCCCGATAGTCTCGAAACTCACAGGGGGAGGAGTTATGCATCCCGGTATTCAAAGTGAGACGATAGCTTTGCGCGTATGAGATAAAGAACCGCTGAGTAGTGTTTAATAGCTGGGTGGTCGTCCGGGCTGCATAGCGCTCTATATTCATTCATTGATTATAATTTTAAGTTAGTTCATAGAGATCTCTCCAATGTATCGCACATATTTTTAAATTAAAACTTTTTAAAAAGCTAAATTGAGATTACTGAGTTTTGACTATGTTTAGAACTATTTATAAATGAATTTGTACTTACAAAGCGAATGCAGCGTTTTTATATAATTCCATCGTTTATAATTTTATTTAAATTTTCATTTAAGATTGATTTGTTAAATTTACAACAAAACTCACCTATGCATGACCTCGGACCCTCACCGAATGGTAGATATGCATAATTATGTCGATTCTTTATAGACTCGTCAGTGAATCTTTTCGGTCTAAACTCTTTAGGATTGTCAAAATATTGTTCATCGTTGTGTATTGCTGCAACTGGAATTACGATTTTTACTCCCGGGTCTATTGTAATATTTAGTTCAGGTATCGTATAACGTTTAGCGCACACTCTGTGGAGAATACCTAAAGATGGAAATATTCTCATCGCTTCTTTAAAAGCCATGCTCAGTAATTTCATTTCAGATATTGCATCGTAACATAATTTATTGTTATATTTAGATAACACATTATCGATTTCTTCTTGCACTTCACGTTGAATCTCCGGATTATAAGAAAGTTCGTGCAAAGTGTAACTGGTTGCGGATGAAGATGTTTCAAAACCGGCTGCAAAGAAAACAAAAACTTGCCCGATCATACATCTAAGGTCCATTTCCATTTCGACCAGTTTCGGTGATCCGTCAAGGTTTCTATGTTCGATCGATTCTCCCTTCATAATTCCCTTAGCTTCAAGCTCTAAAAGGAGATCAATGAAATCGTTACGGCCTGATGGTTTGTAATTCCTTTTCCTCCGAACACCTTCTAATATATCCTTGATGCCTTGTTCAATTCTTTTATCGCCTACGTAAATAATTTTTCTCAAAGGGGGGAACAGTTCCCAGAGCATGAATAATAGAATAAATCTTAAGTTACGCTTAGTGATGAACTTGCCAAGTTGCCTGAACAGCGAATGTTCGTTATTGATGGTGTCCATTTGAATGCCAAAGCCGCACGCGCCTATGAACTCGATGGTAAAGCGAGCCATTAACTCTCTCACGTCGCACAGTCCACCTTGCATTGCAGTCTTTTCTGCGACGTCTTGTAACTTTTCAGCACACTGTACCACTAAAGGAAACATTGCTTTTAATTTGGCACTCGTAAACGCTGGCGTCAGTCGCTGCCGCAGTAATTTCCAATAATCACCATCGCTGTGAAATAGATTTGCAAATATTGGCTCGACGTCAGAATTCCTACCGAGTCCTCGAGGATAGAAATACGCAAAGTCTACTGTCAATATCCGTCTTACTATATCCAAATCTTTTACGATCAGTTCCGGGGTTGTCCCTCTATAGTATCCAATCACTTTTTCTCCTGGATATTTATTGTACAGTTCCACAGATATCTCCGTTATATTTTTGAAACCGAAGTGATTACGAAAATTATTACCGAATAATGGGACCGGTGCTCCGTGTTTCACATTTCTTTTCGACCAGTATCGATGATTTTTTGTCGTTAATATGTATAATATTATAGCAAATACAAAAACTAGCAATAAAAACATGATTCAATTAAACCCATCAAAAGACTGAAATAAAAACTGAGGGTTAATTCTTTATTGATAATTCATTTATTGCATCTTATCTTTTGCCTTATCTTATCTGCCTCGGTGGCGCAGTTGTATTACGGTGCGACTGCCGTTCTGAGGTCTCGGGTTCGATCTCCTAGTCGGGTCAAGTGGTATTGGGTTTTTCTACTCAGTATCACTCCGAAGTTTGGAATTTGTGCCCGATATGGCGACAGGCTCGCCCCCCTGTCATATCTGGGACGGAACTAAGCTCGGCGAAATGTGGGTGGGGGGGTGTAGTTCGCTATTTCACCTCTGCCTAACCCTCCGAGGATAACAGGCGTGAGCTTATGTTATCTTATCTTTTATTTGCGCAAAGAAAAATTCTGATAAAGGTGAAACTGATGCATAGTTATGACCTATATATATTTAAAATTATAACGCTTTAGTATCTAAATAACTGGAGTCAAATTAACTAAAAACCAATACTATTGAATTTACAAATGTAAAATTTAAACAGAAGGTTCCATATCGATTCTTCGAGAATAACTTTTAAAAGGCATAAAAAGTGTATTTAAGTTTCATCCTTCCGTGACCTTCCGTCATTATTTAACTTGCCATACACGAAAATGTTCTTCTAGATTACACGCATGGTCACTTAAAAAGGAAATAGTATGGAATAGAACAGAATATGGAATAGATAAATTAATTAACACGGGCAAAGCCGCGAACATTTTTCTGTGCAATTAATATACTCGTAATTATACTAAAATTCATTTTAGTGCTTGCATTAAATTCATTATTATCTTATCCTTATCTTTATCATATAATTTCTATACATTTTATATTTACATTTATATTTACATACTAGCTCTGTGCCCGCGGCTCCGCCCGCGTTTCATATATTCTTCACTGCGTACCTAAAAAGACAAATTAATGAAAAAAAATGATAAAGGGTCGATGGAATCCAAAAAAATATATAGCCTATAACCATCTACGATCAATTCCGCGTCGAATGGTTGTGGTTTCACGCTGATCGGTCCAGTAGTTTTCGAGTTTACCTCGGACAAAGAAAACAAACTTTGCTTATATATATAGAAGATATACATTTTAGATAGAATAGTGTTGAGTGTCACAATGTGATATTTCTATTGAAAACTAGATGTCTGCCTGCGGCTGCGCCCGCGTTTCATATCTTCTTTACTGCGTTTTAATTTGTTTATACTGAACCCTAAATGTTTCCTTTGGAAAAATTTAGTCCTAAGACAAAAGTAAAAATATTTCTCATAAATTATAGCACTTGCCTGTGATACTGTGCATTGAATTGGATTTTATTCAAATTTGTGATTTTCTTACTCTTTAAAATTAAAGTACCTACTCTAAGTTATTCGGAGTAAATTCAGCTATCTCCCAAACGAAAGTCCCGTCAAAATCGGTCCCGCCCTTCTGAAAATTACCTAAAACAAACAGACAGACAAAAATTTTCAGAATTGTATTTTTGGTGTAGGTATCATACATTCATTCCTATCTATTTAGGATAAAAAAAATATTTTGACATTGTGAACAGACACTCTAATTTTATTTATTAGTATAGAAGATTAAAACGAAACCAGTTTTCATTTAAATACATTTCGATCTAGAATGTTTAATATTATAAAATTTCCATTTTATTATATATCTTTAATTATATCAATAGTGGTGGATTTCGAGTTAAGCTAGGTAGGAAGCCTTCGCAGAATACATGACATTGTATAATGTGCCTCCGGAGGTTCTGTCATCTTTGCGCCGGTTAGGGACGTGGAGTCGGTCTCAATAGGAGGTCAACCTGGCACGCGGGTCACCACCACGAGAGGGGCCTTGTCTGTCGCGAGGATCAACGTATGTAAAAACTGCGGTTCGTGCATAAGTCCGAGTGTTCAATGAGCAGATTTAAACCACGTAAAAAAGGTAGGCGGCTATATTCGACTTACAAGAAAGGGGCAAACAAAAACCCATAAAAAAGTATACAATATACGGGTTAATTTTATGTTGTCGTTTTATATTAAGTTTAGCTATCTTTAATATAGAAATCCATTGTTTTATAGACATATTATATAGTATGTTATATAGTGTGTTACCATTGAGGTATTAAAACAAAGGATATATCGAAGTTAGCAGAAGTAGATTAATAAGTAATTATTTATTTGCTTTTTAGTTAGGTTTTATTGTATATTCTTTTGAAGTGAGTTTTGTTTTTAATTATAATAAATTATTTTACACTTTTTGTTGAAGTTTTGAAGCCAGTTTGTTATTTTTCTCTAAAAATAATTTTATTTCCGTATTTCTTTTTTCTCTTTTTTATTCACCGCGTGACTTCACTAATTTAATTACTTTAGAGTACTTTAATTGAAATGTACTTTACTTTAGGTTTCTCCTAAAAAAATTAAAAACAAAAATATTGTAAAAAATAATTAACTGGAAGTGCATGAATTTGTGAGAAATATATCTTTCTTTCTCTTAGTACTAAATAATTTTTATGAAATAATTAGGTTTATAGAAATATTTCTTTTCAATGAGAAAAAAAATAAAACTCATGAAATTGTAAACAAAATACGTTTCAATGAGCAACACCATTAAAACATTATTTTCCAGTGATGATTTAAAAACTATATTACCCACTTAGGAATAAATGATACGCGGACGGAGCCGAGGGCTCATAGCTAGTGTTTAAAATAATTATTTATTTGAAAATTACATTTATACTAAAATAAAACAAAAGAGTTACAAAAAATCGCTTAGCGACGCGTTAGTTTTATTGATAAACCTCCTTCAATAACCTGTACAACATTAATTTTCCGTGAACGTTTTATCTCATTTGGCTTCTTTTCTGCTGGTATTACTGAAAAATTACGCAGAATGGCCGCAAGCCCACTCATATACAATACATAAGCGAGTCGTTCACCTGTGAAACAATAAAAATATACTTTACCATCCATTATTTTATATAAGGGTTTAGGTAATATTTAGTTTCATTACATATTGTTATTATTCTGGAAGAGGCTATGCAGGATAGAATAGATCTGTATTACTGCGACCTAAAAATACCTATTGTGATCGCTCCACGTTATTAAAGCTCACTGCTTAGACCTACAGTATGGATATGATTGATTGATTGATCCAAAGACTACTGCTGCACCACTGCTGGACACAAATCTTCCCAAAAGGGGGGAATTCCTATAATTGCCACGCTTGGCAGGCGGATTGGCGATCCCAGTTAGGTGTTTGTGAGGACGATGGTGCTGCCCATCCTTTGGTTTATTCCTTAGTCGCCTTTTACGACACTCACTGGAAGATATGGGGTTGTACTATTCTTAACCGGCACCACACACTTTTTAGCCGTGTTTGAGCCTTTTTTACAGTCTGGATATATTGTACAATCTTTTTGGCAGAGAGCGTCTGTACATCCTCTGGGAGTAACACATTCTTACCCAGAACTCTGCGTTTATGAGTTTTAGTGAATCACATTCACATAAGATGTGCTTTGGGAGTTTGTCTCCAAATTCACAGAAACTGCATTGTCTTATGTTCTGGAGACCAATGTTGTGCATGTGTTATTTGCTCAAACAATAGTGTATAATTGGTACTGCCACTAATACTCGTAGTTGATTCCTACTGAGTATAAGGGCTTCATCAGCGCATCATATAACTATTATTGTGGTCTATACACTGGATCATATTTTGCCTTACATGTCCTGATCGTCTCGTATAGAACATCATGAATATTTTATCCAATCGTATCTCGTTTCATATTTTTTAGGGATGTAGATCGTACAACTCATATTATTGAGATCTGAAAAAGCTTACCAACACACTTTCGTGGACCTTCTCCGAATGGTAAATAACAAAACGGAATACGTTGATTGTTCTTGTCAGCAAATCTCTCAGGGCGAAACTCCCGTGGATTGTCGAAATATTTTTCATCCATATGCATGGCTTGTACGGGAATTGTTATAATTACTCCCGGATCTATTGTTACATCTAAACCGGGTATTGTGTACTGCTTCGTGCATACTCTGGGTAGAAAACCCGCTGGTGGAAACATTCTCATTGATTCTTTTACTGCCATTTCAAGTAGAGGCATTTCGAGAATAGCTTCATATGTAAGCTTGTTATTATATTTCACCAGAACCTGATCGATTTGTTCTTGAATTTTTCCTTGTATATCAGGATAGAGCGCAAGGTTGTATAAAGTACAACTTGCGGTAGACGACGATGTTTCATAGCCAGCAAGAAAAAATATAAACATTTGTCCTATTATATATTTTATGTCCATTTCCATTTCGACAGTTACAGGTGTCCCGTCTGAATTAAATTTCTCTATAGAATTGGCTTTTATAGTTCCCTTTTCTTTAGATAGTAATAAATAATCCAGATAGTCGTTGTTCCCTATAGCTCTACCATTTCTCTCATCTATAACGTTTTTGATTGTTTTGCTAAAGCTAATTTCCACTTTAGGATCACCGATGTAAAATACATCTTTGATTTTTGGAAATAGCTGTAATAATTCCAGGAGAACAAAACTTTTAAATGATTTATTAAAACATAATTTACCTAATTCTTTCAGATACGAAGGTTCACTAAATGTTTTTGTTTCAATGCTCAGTGCGTATAATCCTATGACTTCACAGATGAAACGTGACATAAGGTCTCTCGCATCACAATCACCTCCTTGTTTTATTATAGCCTCGATAGCCTCTTGCATTTTATCTGTACATCTGGAAACAATAGGGAAAATGCTCTTCAATTTAGCTGCCGTAAATACTGGTGACATATCTTTTCTCAATAATTTCCAAATGTCACCTTCTGAGTGAAGGAGATTAGCCATGAGCGGTTCTATGTTCACGTTTCTACCGATTCCCCGACGATAGAAATACGGGAAATCAACGGCCAAAATATGTCTTACTATTTCTGGGTCTCGGATAATCAATTCGGGTGTAGTGCCTTTAAAGTATCCAACCACTTTCTCATCAGGATATCTGTTGTAGAACTCTTTTGCTGTTTCTGTTATATTTCTCAATCCCAATGTATTTCGTAAATGGTTACCAAAAAGCGGAATCGGGCTGATGTGCTTAACGTTCCTTTTTTTCCAGTAATCGTGATTCCTGGTTGTTAAGTAGTATATGGCAAGAAGAAGCAATGCGAAAACTAAAATCATCCTTTAATATTCGTTACCCGTTGGATTTATTTTATATTTTACCGTTGTCTGTAATTTCAATACAAGAGATTCTTTACTTAGTCTTTGTGTTAAACAGTTAGAACATTTCGAAATGCCAACTCCTCGTTTCTTGTAATGCTCTGCCGAAGCTGTCAGATAGACTGATAGAAATAAACTTACTTTTATAGCTGTTTTCTACAATACCTGAATAATTATTTAAATATTATCGACTTATTTGCACTGAATAAACTACCTGGTACATTTTATTTAATTTACAACCATACGAAAATCCAATTAATTGTAAAGTATAGTTATTATTAATGAATTATAGATATACCAAATGTTACTAAGAAATACAACGAGTATATTATTGACAAAAAAGCCAGTGTATACAGATTATAGGTGTTAGAAATGAATCTTCTTTATTAGTCAGAACACACACGCCACACAATCCAACGTGACGCGTGACGCGTTGGACATAGTGTGCGTAGATAATACACTAATACTAGAGAATAATCTATTTCTATATAACACCTGAAACTACGCATTAATGATCCGAGAATTTCCACTTATTGTGTATACTTTTTGTTAATTTTCTTGTTGTGGTTCTTTTTGTTATTAAAGTTGTTAAGATAGCGATTAATTATGATTGTTAAATACCGTTCTGTTTTGATGAACTAGGCATTATATCCTTTTTTAAAGTGTTCTTCAATAAAACATATATCTAAAATTAACATACGTTATTCTTTACTTTTATTTTTCGCACTGTTACTGACTACTGTAATTGGTGGTGTGTCGTGGCATAGCGTGTTAGAAATGTACACGGTGCACGTCGTGTCGCGTCGTGTATTAGTAGTATGTTTCCGCCTTTATATATAGCAATAATTAAAAATATAAATTGTTATATGCATAACATATGAATGATTAAAAAAAATAGATAGTATAATCCATAGACATAGTATGTTTTCGCTATGATCAAACTAGGCCTATGGTATAATTAATAATTTAAGAAACAAAATTTGTAAATATTTTCCTTTTTTATTTTACAAAATATGCACCATTTAAAAAACATAATGACACAATTTAATAGTTTTATTTTTTCGAGTTCCAAAATACGAAAGTAGAATGAAAGTATTTTATAAATATGGTTCTTTTATTTTTAAGTATTAAAATTATCTCTTATAATAAGAAAATAATACTAAATTATTATATTTAGGTACTATATTGTGGCACATATGTAAAATTTTTAATAATAACAATATTATACCATACCAATTGGTGGTTTTAAAGTATTCTAAAATCACAACCTTAAAATATACTATTTATTTTGATCTAGCTCTGTGCACGCGGCTCTGCCCGTGTTTCATATATTCTTCACACTGTAATATAGTTTATAAATAATCATTGAAAAATAATGTTTTGATGATGCTGTTCATTGAATCGCATTTTTTTACAATTTCACGAGTTTTAATTTATATAAATGGTACCCTATTTATTTTCTAAAAATAAAAGTATCCTAAGTTACACGGAGTAACTTCAACTGTCTATCAAAATCGGTCCAGCCGTTCCGAAGATCAGCTGGAAGAAATATACAGACGGACAAATAGATAGAAGACAGAGTTTCGTTCTGAGAGATTAGTTGACAAGTATAATCGACTTATTTCGTTTTTTTATTCACCTTATGGCGATGGTCCGCGTAAGTGTGTGCGGTGAGTAATCTTTTTCGATTCTTTATACATCCGTTATCAAAATCAAAAATTCTTTATCCAATTTGAGTCAGAAACCTACCATCGGTTCGAAAGAAACTTGATCTGTTTTTTTTTTTTAAATGCTTTTTAAAGTTTAATGTAAATTATATAATTCATAACAATAAACGGCTTCACGTAAATGATCCACCGAATGAAATAACTTTGAACCCCTGGCAGTTACACAAGACATTCTCCGATCCCCATCTGAGGAAGCTCTTGTAACTGTTGTCAGCGCGATACAATAACATCGCATGTACCTACTAGCATCAAACGCATCATACTGCACACATATACTTGCACATTGCACGCAACGTACATAGGTTCTTTAAGGTGCCTTTTTTATTTATTTATTTAATAGATTATTGAACACCAATTGAGTACATATTTTACATTATATACCTATTGCATGTAGAGTACAAAGGGTGCCCTTATTGATGCCAGCAATTTCTTCCAAGCAACCTTTGGATGGATTTATCTTCGGAAATCAGGGTTACATACAGGTATGTACGTATAGAAATACAGGATACTAACCGTTAGGTTAGCGCTCCGCGAAACTTTTGTCACGGGTACCAGCTCAAGCCGAGGTTCGTACCATTTTGGTACCCTTGCGCTTGTTACCATTTTTAGGCTAAGTGCCTTGAGCTCTCGCTTCAAAGTCCGGTGAAGCTGTTAAGGCTCTTCTATTACCTAAAAAGCTTTTATTTGACATACTAAGCCTAACTGAAGCATGGGGTGGCTAATTTGTGGTTACTTCTGTTATTAAAATTACAACCGTCATTTGTTACCTCAAACTTTTTGCGAACGTACATTAAATTATGTATTATGTATGTATTGGAAGGGTAAAACAATATTTTATAAATTTATTTTTCAGTGATTCGTAATATCCCATATTGTCAATTGCTCTAACTGCACGTTTTTTGTATTATAAATATGGCATCTACCTCTGCTGCTGTTCCCCATAATAAAATACTGTACGACATTAAGCTATGAAAGTAAGCAAAATAGACAAACCTAACAGTGGCAACAACTGTTAATGGGCAAATCTTACTGTCATGACATGTAACTTGTATAAACTTAATCTTTGTATAAAAAATAACGAATATTATTAAGGAATCAAATATACATTCAGTCTTAGACATTTTAATTAGTGTTTATAGAGTGATTTAATAGAGAATATTTAATTTTAAAATCAGCCCAATCTGCCTTATTTACATACGTTTGAATAATAATTGAGTAATATTTACAATTCTGAGCAATTTAGACTTATAATAAAACAATTTAAAGCTGAAACTTTAGAGGACTTCTTTTATCATTATCGTTTTTTTTTTCCCATCTTAATATAGATAATTTAATAAAATTGGATATACGTTGTTAGAACTCTAACTACATACTTAAAAGTTGCTGTAATTATTTTTAATATACGACCGAATCCCTTGCAGTATAATTATACTTTTCTATATCGAAAAAGTAATAATAATAATAATAAAATGGCCGTATTCGAGAAAATAAAATGGCCTACATTTAATTTCGAATAAAACACGTACCTAGTTTTTGTTTAAGAATTATTAACTGAACGTAATCGCGATTACCACCTGGTGGTACTTAACTCCTTGAGCACTAATCTGGCGTTTACGCCAGCTTCTAATTGTTTTCCTATTGCCCCATTTTTATGGTTAATCGACATATTAATAACATTATTTCAATAAATAAATCGATCGCCTGAATACACCATTTATTAGCATTTAAAACGGTTTAGAAATTATACATTTAAATGCCAATATGAATTTATAATCATTAATTAATTACAGTTAATATTAACACTATTATTGAAACATGGCGAATTTAGTTCGAAATGAGATATAATGATAAACATAAAACTCAAAATGGGATTTAAAAGGTCTACTGTGTGATTGAATAGGCTCTAAAATTATGAGCGGTGACTATCATTTTAAGGTCGATCCTTATAACACTAGATTATTAGACTAAAGCTACTATAAATAATTATTGATCTCTTTGAAAGAGCTATAACGTTCCGAAATCAAAGACTACAGAACATGAATGTCTACGAAACTGAGTTCCGTATTTAATAGTCATTTTATTATGAACAATCTGCTTTCCGTGGTTTTACCCGCATAGTTCCCGTTCCCGTGGGATTTTCGAAATATCTAAAAATCTAAACTATCCTATGTTACCATCTGGATTTCAAACTATCTCCATACTAAATTTCACCCTATGTATATAAACTTCTTCACTTGTTCCATTCGTTCGTCATCAATATAATAAGAACAAACTGAAGCACTTTCCTCTTTTTAAAAAAATATTGCTTTTGTTTAGCGACACTATTGGTCCGTGCGGTACCGGATAAGAATAGTACCACCCAATATCTTCCCGTGGGTGTCGTAAAAGACGATTAAGGTATAAACAAGGGGGAGCGAGCAGCAGCATCCTCAGAGAACCACAACCCAACCCGACTACCAAGCGTAAAGATTTTTGCTATTCCCCCCGTTTTGGGGAGATCGATGTACAGCAGTGGACTTTTTTCAGTTGAATCGATCAATCACTATTGGTAACTTGAAAAAACTTTAATATTAAGTGTCTCTAAGGTAAATTACCAAAAATAAAGTTACCGAAGATAAATCAATTGCTTAATCAATCAATTAATCCTCGAATATTGGCACTAAATTAGATAACACCACATTCAGGCTGTCCGTCTACCTGCGTTTAGGGGCTTCATGGGTGTCTCCACATCGCTGCCAATGCGGTACTATAGTCGACTCGCTCGGGCATCACGGTCTGGCTTGTAGTAAAAGCGCAGGTTGTATTTCGCGTCACGCCACCCTCAATGACGTTTTACGTCGGGCTTTTGCCAGTGTTAATGTACCAGCCAGCTTGGAACCTATTGGTTTGGTGCGTGACGATGGCAAAAGACCCGATGGGATTACGCTTCTGCCTTGGAAGATGGGGCGGCCCTTGGTATGGGATGCTACTTGCGTCGATACTTTGGCACCGCCACATCTTCCAGTTACCTCTTTGAAGGCAGGCGCAGCAGCTACATCAGCGGAGGATCTCAAGCGGCGCAAATATGCTATCCTTGGTGAGAGTTACATATTTGTCCCGTTTGGGTTCGAAACTCTGGGACCGTGGGGCCCGAGTGCTCATAGCCTTTTTAAGGATCTCGCGGGTCGTCTAGTCGACACATCTC
Organism: Samia ricini; assembly: GCA_014132275.2. Classification (NCBI taxonomy): domain Eukaryota; kingdom Metazoa; phylum Arthropoda; class Insecta; order Lepidoptera; family Saturniidae; genus Samia; species Samia ricini. The sequence continues at coordinate 4,154,766 of AP028170.1, forward strand.
GCGACCAGAGGGCTGGCCAATATTTGGCACAACGAATTAGCATTGCCATCCAACGTGGCAATATGGCCAGCCTCCTGGGAACCTTCCCGTCTGGCGGCGAGCTGGACGGCATTCATTATTTATAGTATTTTATTTTATTTTAATTTTTTTGTGTATAAATTTATGTACTTGATAATTCAAAATATATTAAATCTATTGCTTAGTTATTGACAATTTAAAACCACTTTTTTGTTCACATGTGTATATAGCTTTATGTTTCGGTATAAATGACAAAGTATTATAATTAACAAGGTACGTTTACGGTTAATTGACGCTCAGTACGCAAAAGATTAAGATGATTTTATTGCTATTTATATTTCTATTTGTCGTTATCTACATCTATAGTACAAGAAACCATGATTACTGGTCTAAACGTGATGCGAAGCATAATCGACCGAAGCCACTTTTCGGAAATCACTTTAGAAATTTAATTGGAGTCAAAAGTATAACAGAACTAGCTGTCGAGATGTACAATAAATATCCGGATGAAAAATTCGTTGGTTACTACAGATGTAATACACCCGAGTTGATAATTCGCGATTTAGATTTAGTGAGGAATATTTTGAGTGCAGATTTCGAGTTCTTTTATCCACGAGGCCTCGGCAGAAATACGGATAATGAACCGTTATTGGCGAACTTATTTCACGCTGACGGTGACATTTGGAAGCTTTTGCGTAAGAGGTTAACACCAGCGTTCACAACAGCTAAACTGAAGGCCATGTTTCCGTTGGTAGTACGCTGCGCTGAGAAACTACAGGACGCAGCTGAAACTATTACAGCTAAGAACGGTCAGTGTGACGTACGTGAACTGATGGCTCGATTTTCTACAGAATTTATTGGTGTATGTGGCTTCGGCATCGAAACTGATACCATTAATGATGAACATTCGCGCTTCAGGCAATTAGGCAAGAAAGTGTTCCTTCGACCGTGGTTAAGTTTAATAATGATCGCAATGTGGGAATTATTTCCACAATTAAGAAAGTTTATATACTTGCCTGGCCATGAATTAGAGGCCTCAATAACCAAAATACTTGAAAGCGTTCGTAATCAGAGAATGAGTAAGCCTTCAGGGCGTAACGATTTCATTGATCTTCTTTTAGAACTTGAACAAAAAGGAACAATACAAGGAGATTCAATAGAGAAGGTAAATCCAGATGGAACGCCGGTTAAAGTTGAAATGAAAATGAATACCAAATGTATGGTCGCTCAAATGTATATTTTCTTCGCTGCCGGTTTCGAGACCTCATCATCGGCCACAAGTTACACACTCCACGAGTTAGCTTTCAACCAGGATATACAGAGTCAGATACAAGCTGAGATAGATGAAGTATTGACTAAATATAACAATAAACTCTGTTACGATGCTATCGCCGAAATGTCCTTACTGAGTATGGGTTTTAAAGAAGGCATGAGAATATTTCCCTCTGTTTGGTTGTTTGCATCGCGTTTGTGCAAAACGCTATACACTGCCGGGAACGAATGTGACCATAGACCCAGGTGTGAAAATTATTGTACCACAACAAGCGATTCAAAATGATTCTAAGTATTTCAAAGATCCATCGAAATTTAATCCTGAAAGGTTTGTGGAGGAGGAGTGGAGGAACGACACAAGTATTCATTCATACCATTCGGAGACGGTCCTCGAGCTTGTATAGGTAAGTAAAAGCTGTTTTTTTTTTGTGACAAAGTTAAAAATAGAAATATTTGTTTTTAAGTTATGATTCTCAGAAAAAAAAAAAATTGTGACAATTATAGTAATTTAAAAGAATGTCCAAAAAATAATATGCCTATTTCTGATATTGGAGTGAAATTTGAGCTAAAAATTACAAAAAAATCACTTTTGAGTTATTATTAATTTTCCAAGTCAATGGCCACTTCAATTTACTGAATAAAAAATAAATTGAAAAAAATATATATTTTTCAAATCTTCAACTTCCACCCTCCGGCTAAGCGAAAGGATTTTTTTTCCTCTTCACCCTATTATTATTATAAAGACAATTAGCTCGTTTGGTGTTTTGAAAGTAAAACAATTGTCTATGTTTTACGCTTTCAATTGTTAACTGAATTAATTTTAAAGACGTTTGAATTCATGAATCGTTTCCAATAAATTAATTAATTATTATTAAAATAAATAATAATTTCCTTTGACCTCGAAATTGGTAGTATTATTAAAGCAAGTGCTAACAAAATAAAAGAAATAACGCGTTGAATAAATGCTTATGCGTATTGTATTTCGTATTAATAGTCTATAACTTTTTTGTTTTATTTAGGAGCTCGTTTGGGCGAAATGCAGTCCTTGGCAGGCCTCGCAGCCATCCTGCATAAATTCACAGTGTTGCCCGCAGAAAATACTCTTCGTAAACCGGAAATTGAACACACCAGTAACATAGTGCAAGATATTAAGGGTGGTCTACCTTTGAAATTGAAACTTAGAAACAGAGTTAATTAATTTTAATACTTGTACATATGTTATTTATAATATAATAATTGCTTACAATACATATTATGTATACGGCAAATATATATATTTTTGTGATTAATGTTTTTTTTTACTAATCGACATCTTAGTTAATGTCGTCATGTATTAGAATTTCAGAGACATTTATATTAATTACATATTAAAATAATTCAAATGGATCTCTGAGAGCTACATACATGCAGATGCGGATGCGTTTTCCAGTTTGTGGCCGAACACCCAAAGCGTCCGTTTCAAAAATTCGGTGTAGCTTACAAGGCCATTCCGTTCAAAAGCATTTAGTGAATTAAAAAAAAATGAGTTCGAACACGATGGATATAGCAGTTAGACCTGGATTTGAGTGTTTGACGTTTACGTTTATACTATGTTTGAAGTGTTTTTTTAGGATAAATTAGGCTCAGGTGGAAATCAACAATAGCGGGTAACGTGAATAATAACTTTAAACAGAAAATTCTGAAACTCCAATTTAACTATGCACCAAAAACCTTTGGAAGGCAAAATTCCAAATCGGCAATATAATATTTACACGCTCAATATAAATTCAGGGTTGGCTTTTTTCCTTCATAGAACGCTATTCCGAATGTTCACGACCGACGACTTTATTTATTTACGTAAATCAAAAACCGTTTTTTTTTTAATTTCGCAATATGCTATAGAATTGCATATGATGCTAAAATTAAGTTACTAACGACTAACAAAACCATCATCGTGATCTATCCAGAACAAGTAGAGTCGTCGGTCTAGAAACTATACTAGCTTTATCCTCGTTATCTATAATTATTTTTATGACATTTAATAATACAATATATTACAAACTTTAAGCAATAAATGAAATCGGGGAAACTGCTTCAGAGCTCTGGTTCAATTACGAAATCACTTGCACTGTGGAGAGATACTTCTCTCGTGGAGTAATCTTCTGAGTCACCTTTGGGAGGTTACTTATTTTCTGTTTAGTGGCTCAATTATAGTAGCTATACAGCTAGGCGAGGAGCAAAAGATGACATCGGTTTGAGAGACTGGGATGAAATGGCGCGATGAAGATGAGCGTGCACCGACATGCCTGCCCTGGCTGATTACTTTGCTCCGAGGGTGCTAACGAAATTGTCCAAGTCCTCTAAACGTAGATCGCATGCAATCAAGTTGTTGCACGTGTAGAGCCTGTAATTATTTATAACGAGCCGATCACTTTGAGCAACTAATAAAATATTTAATAGAACTTAAAATATCACAGTCCGGCTTTCTAACTCCGTCCTGCGTCTAAAAGCGTCAAACAATGATTGTAGATCGGCAAAAACGTAATATTATGCCTTTATCTAATCTATTTGTCTCTATGAAACAATACAAAAATGTTAATAGATAACTTGGATAGATAATACTTTATAAACAATCAAATGTCGTCCAAATTTACTTAATATAAATTGAACAAGGGATTACTTCTTTGTTTGGTATTTCTTTTTATGTAGATTTGATAACTTTTAACTTTAACACTCATATTAATGAACCATTAAATTGCTACTTTCAGACAGATTATGGTATTAATATGATATTCTGTTAGGCTCTTAGTTTTTTATTGTACAACCACGACAGGTAGAGGAATCATGCTGGAGTTCCTTTTCTGGAGGTAAATTCTACTAAAAATTGCAGAATAACAAGGGTATTGTGAATCATCAGTCGTGGTACTTCAATAAATCAATAAAAGATTTTCGATACCTATCGCGATGTCGATAGTTTCGTTAATGTTAGAGGAATAAATTCAACAAAAAATTATTTCGTAATTTTATTATATTACATTTATATTTTTTAATGTATGTAATAATATTTTAATAAAAAGTTGAAATGTTTATTAATATCCTTCACAAAAAAATATTTTATTGTATACGTGTATCTCTTTGATTAGTTTTTGATTTTGATTTTGACTTTCGATTTAAAAAAATGTACTTTCTGTCTCACATTTAAATACATTTCTTTACTAGCAGTGTGTCCGTGGCTACGCCTGCGTTTTATGTATTCTTTACTGCGTTTTATTTTTTTTTATACGGTACCCTAATTTTTTTCTTAAAATTTTTTTGGTACTCAGATAAAGTAAAAATATTTCTCATAAATTCAAACACTTTTCCGTAAAACTGACCACTGAATCGGATTTTAGTCATAATTTCAGAAGTTTCTTTATGTGGAAACCGAATTATTATCGAAAATTAAAAGAACTCTAAGTTACCCCCGGTGTAACTTCAACTTTCACCAAATAATAGTCCTGTCAAAATCGGCCCAGCCGGTCCGGAGATTATCCGTAACAAACAGACAGACCGACAAAATTAAAAAAAAAAATATTTTTGGTTTATAGGTAGGTTGTATACATTCATTCGAGAGCGTGGTTTGCCCGGTGGACTAATCCGCGTGTCTCATAGACGGTACGACTGAAAGGTCGGAGGTTCGAACCCAGGGTGGGTAACACATTTTTTTTTTTTTTTTTTTTTTAGAAGTCGCGTCTGGACGTGCTCGCGAGCGGGTGTGTTTCAGTGCGTTGCGGAGTTTAAAAAATCCAAGAGGGTGGTTTTTTTTGTGGTCGGATTGCGGTGTGTGTAGTGTCATCGGAAGCGGCGTGACGTGCGCTTTGCGGGAAGGTGTCGTTCGACCTGGTACGAGGTCGGCGGGCGGAGTTACTGGGGGAAATCTGTTTTCGGGACCGTTCCGGGACCTTTCGGCGCGTGCGCCGCCCTGGAACGATCGAGGAGGTGGTGTTTTGTAGTGTTATCCTGTGGGGGGGGGGGGGGGGGGGGGGGGGGGGAAGAGACGAACATTTGGTGGGTCGATCGGATTTTTACGGCCAGGGGTTCGAGAGCTGTGGGGGTTTGAAGTGTTTTTGGTGAGGGACGCTGAACTTTGTGGGGCTGTTTTGTGGGGAAGTGGTGGGGGTTGGTGGTGGTCTGGTGGATCATTACATGCGCCAGGCCTCTGTGGCCATTTTGGTGTGTGTGGCGGATTTTTCGCGTGAGTACTTTTTGCGCAATTAACAGTTTTGTGTTGGCGGGCGTCGTACTTTTCGAAGCGAGTCGGCCGTTCGCCGCCTGGTTGGCGCCAACCGGCTCGCTCGCGGAGATAACGTACGATTTCCGCAAGGAAGGACTGGACTTAAGTGTTAGTGTTAACAGGTGTTTTATACATATTTAGTGTATAAGTTAATACTGTAAATAGTTTTTAACTGGGGGGTTGTTAGTGGATTGTTAGGGGGGTGTGTGTGCATTGTGTTCTTTGGTTTACCATGCCAAGGAGGGGGAAGAGAAAGGGAAGGGGAGAACCGGAGGGGTTGGTGGTGGAGTCAGATGAGGAAAGGGAGATAGGAGTTGGAAATGGGGTGCACGAGGGTGTGTGCTCTTGCGTGGCGCGCGTTAAGATCGATATAGAAGAGGAGAAATGGGATTTGAGTGATGGAGAGGAGGGGAGTTTCAAGGGGTATACGGATGACGAGCTCACTAGGGTGTGTGTTGAGATTGAGAACAATCTGGAGAATATGGTAGGGCGGATTGATGTGGGGTTTGCCGGGCCCCTCATAAAGGGCATACGGCTGGCTAAGGTGGCGCATCGAGAAATGTTGAAATTGAGAGATATTATTAAGAGGGTGAAGAAGAGGGCTGAGGAGCTGGAGAAAAGTTCTAAGGAAAAGGTTGGCGAGCTTCAGGGAGAGGTCTCGAAACTCAGGGGGTTGTCGGAGGAGATCAACAGGCATAGGGCTGAGAAGGGGGTTTTGGAGAGGAAGGTTGCGGCTCTGGAGTTAGAGTTGGCAGAATTCAAGATAGAGGGGAATATGCGAGAGCGGAGGACTTTGGTCGATGTTTCGGTAGGAACGGTGCAGGAGGGGGAGTTGGAAATGGAGGGAAGTGATAAGGTGGTGGAGGCGGTCATGGCTAGACTGGAGGGGGCTCTGGGGGGGATTGAGCGTAGGCTGGAGGCTCTGGAAGGTCGAGGGAGGTTGACTGTTGGGAGAAATGGTGAAGGTTCTGGGAAGAGGGTAGTGGATAGGAGGGTTGCGGAGAAATCATCTCCGTTAGAAATGGAGTGGGCTCCTCTTCCTGATAGAAGGGGGATTGGGGAGGGAGGGGAAGGTGTTGAGGAGGAGTGGACGGTAGTAGAGGGGGGGGGAGGTAAGAGGAGGAAGGTAGTGAGGAAGGGTGCAGGGGGTGCCCCTATCTGAATCTCGGATGGTGCAGGAGAGGGGAACGGCGGTGGCAAGACCGAGGCTCCCGACGCTGCCGCGTTCGGCGGCGGCGGTGGTAGTCACCCTGCGGCCGGAGGCGGTGGCGAGGGGGCTGACTTATGCGGGGGTTCTGGGACAGGCTAGGGATAAGGTAGATTTGGAGGGAATGGGGGTGACGGACATCTCGTGCCGCTCCACCGCTGTTGGGTCCCGGATCATCGAGATCCCGGGCCCGACAGGGGGGGAGCGGGCGGATGTCCTCGCGGCGCGGCTAAGGGAGTTGGTTGAGGAGGTGGCGGTAGTCTCCAGGCCAATCAAGCGGGCAGAGGTCCGCCTGGTGGGCCTGGAGGAATCGGTAGCTAGAGAGGTGGTGATATCAAGGGTGGCGGAGGAGGCCGGATGTGGCGTGGGGGATATTAAAGCAGGGCTGGTGCGTGAGGTGTGGGGGCGTAGGACGCTGGTGGTGTCTCTGCCGGTTGAGGCGGCGGTGAAGTTGGTGGACAGAGGTTCGATAATGGTGGGATGGAGTGTGACACAGGTCCGTGCGCTTGAGGCACTTCCGCTGAGGTGCTTCAAGTGCATGGGGCTGGGTCACACTAGGGTTACATGCAGCTCTGAGGTGGAGCGGCGGGCGCAGTGCTACCGCTGTGGAGTTGATGGTCACAAGGCCATGGACTGCACAGCGGAGCAACCGAGGTGCGCTCTCTGTGCGGAGGAGGGGCGGGAGGCGGGACACCACATGGGGGGACCTTATTGTCGGCCACCGGTAAAGAGAGGGGTATTTAGGGATGGTGTTGGGGTAGTAGGGGGGAAGGTTGAGAAGGGGTAGCAGTTGGAAGGGGGGATAGCTGCAGGAGGGTTAGCTGCAGGAGGAGGTTATTGCTGAGGGTGTTTTGTCTCTTCTTCTAGGTATCCCTCTCCTGGCTACGCCTTGTTGTCAAACAAGGGGAGTTCAGGGGAGGGACCTATTTCTTTTCCTTCTATAGCGGAGGCGGGTTCCTTCCTCTTTTACTTTGCCCGCCTCTGCTCTGTCCTTCTTCTTTTTCCTTTTTATGGGGGGCAGGAAGTACGTCCTCCCCCCCGGTTTGTTGACCAACAGGTCATGCCTCCCCATTGGGGGGGTGGGCTAAGAGGTGGGGTAGAGAAGTTTTTCTCCCCCCCACCCCCGCCGGGCCATTGCACTGACGGGCCTGGTGGGTTTGCCGCAGGGGGCGACGCGGCGACATGCCCAGCAACCCCGTATCGCCCCCACTTCAAATGCGGCGGACGGCCCCGGGGGGTTTTTTTTTTTTTAGTGGGTATTCCCGGGCGCTTCTCGCCCGGGTTTGAGTCCCACACTGGCACGGAGCTCGTCACTCCGTGCCCCCCTGCCTATTGTATTGGACGGGCGTTAGGCCCCACTAATACAATGGGCAGGGTGAGTGCGTAAATGCATTTCCCCCCGTCAAAAAAAAAAAAAAAAAAAAAAAAAAAAAAAAAAAAAAAAAAAAAAAAAAAAAAAAAAAAAAAAAAAAAAAAAAAAAAAAAAAAAAAAAAAAAGGTTGTATACATTCGTCTACCTAAGCTAATGTGTTCTAAACTAGTGTTCGCAGGCGGGTTTGTTTGTTGTTTTGGGTGTTGTTGTTTATTGGGGGGTTGTTATTTGTTAGGGGATTGTTGTTTATCGGGGGATTGTTATTGTTGATACCTGTTGTTGTTGTTATTTAGTTGTTAGTATTGTTATTTGTTGTTATTGTTGTTATTTGTTGTTTGTTAAGTTTTGAGGTATCGGGTGAGGTGTTGGCTGTGTAGGGGGGTTATCCCCTCCTGCTAAATGTCAACGTTTGCTGGGGAGAATAGATTTGCGGCATTGGATGTTGGATTAGATCGCTGGGTTGATCCGGTGTCGGGGTTTTGTGATGAAGAGGGGTGCGGATGGGGTTGAGTTGGCTGCGGGGGAAGTAGCAAAGGGGGGAAAGGGTAGAAGGAAGAGGTCAAGAGACCAGAAGAAGAAGAAAAAGGTTGTGGGTGTTAAGGGGGTGAATACGGCTGTTAAAAGCTGTGAAGAGGTAGTGGGGGGGGCGTAGGAGGCATCAGGAAGATCCTGAGTGCCCAGGGGAAGTATTGGGGGTGGGAAGTGGTGATGAGGGGAGTTATTACTCGGCGAATGAGGAGGAAAATCGGAGTGAGGATAGTTCCTCATCGGGGGATATGGCTAGCAAGGAGAAATATCGGAGGGTTGGGGTTGAGGGAGTGTTGGCTGGTTCGAAGCAGGAGGACATTTATGAGCGGATGTCCAAGGGGGAATTGGTGGATGAGGCGGCAAAGTTAAGTAGGGGAGTGTTAGATTATATCAAGGAGACAGTGGGGAAAGATGGAGGGGGAATGAAAGATGATCTTGTCAATGTGGTGAAGATCGTGGGGGTTATAGCCAATAAGACTGTTGAGTGGGAAGAAGAACAGAGGGTTCGGGAGTGGGAGAATATGAGAATGGAGTTGAGGAGGTTGAACAAGGAGGTGAAGGACTTGAAGGGTGAAAGGGATGCACTTAGACGTCAGGAGGGGGAGAGGGTAAAGCCGCCGAAGGTTAGGCCAGAGGTGGCGGTGGCTCCTGGCATGGAGACAAATGAGATAATCGACAAGGCAGTGGAGTTGTCTACCTTGCGGGTGATGAATATCTTACAGGTGCAAATGGAGGAGATAAAGAGAATGTTGCCTGTGGGGAAAAGAATTCGTCCTCCGTTGGCACATGAGCTGAAGGAAAATGCTCCGGTGGCTTCGGGGGGTGGACAGTCGGAGGTTGTGGCAGAAGCGGGTCCTAGTGGACAGGGGGGACAGGAGCTCTCATATAGCCAGGCGGTAGGCAGTAGGAAGAAGAAGGTGACGGGGGCTACATCAGTTGTGGCTCGTACAGAGGTGGGCCCGGCTAAGAAGGTGCAGGGGGGCAAGTCTCCCCCGAAATTGCCGACTGCACCGAAAACCGCAGCTGTGGTGGTACGCCTTCGGCCTGAGGCGGAGGGGAAAGGGGTGAGCTACGCGATGGTCCTCTCCAAAGCGGCCAATGCCATCAATTTGGAGGAGATTGGCAGTGGGATGGGTGCTGCTGGTCTGAACATCCGTCCTACGGCTGGGGGGAATCGGATCATCGAAGTTGGTGGGACGGAGGGTGTGGTGCGGGCGGACAAGTTGGCGGCTAGGATGAGGGAGGTGGTAGGTGATATGGCGGAGGTGGTGAGGCCCGTAAAAATGGCGGATGTGAGGGTGGTTGGCTTTGACGATGGTGTTGATGGGGCCAAATTAGTGGAGGCTGTGGCTGAAGCAGCACAATGCCCCCCGGAGCAAATAAAGGTGAAGGAGATTAAGATGGGATATGGGGGGGGGCTCGGCATTCGTGACTCTTCCGGTGAATGCGGCGCTGAAGATTGGTAGCGCAGGGAAGCTCCTTGTGGGTTGGAGTGTGACCCGGGTGATCCAGTTGGCGGACAAGCCCCTCAGGTGTTACAAATGTATGGGGCTGGGACACACCCGGGCTGTATGCCCAGATAAGGCGGAGAAGAGCTCCCTGTGTTACAGGTGTGGGGAGGAAGGACACAGGGCGGAGAAGTGTGTGGCAACCAAGTTACACTGTGCCGTGTGTCATGACAGGAAAGCGCCGGCAGGACACCAAATGGGGAGTGCGAGCTGTCGCCCCCCCTCAGGAGGGAAATGGAAGGCCCCAGCTCCGGGGACTAGGCCTGTGGCCCCAGCACGGGAGGCAGCTAAAATGACCATCGATGGATAGGTCTCATTTTAGCTGCCTACAGGGGAATCTGAATCACTCCGCCGCTGCACAGGACCTGTTGGTCCAGACAGTGGCGGAGTGGGGGCCGGATGCAGTGATCGTCGCCGAGCCGTACCATGTCCCCGATATGCCAAGTTGGGCAGGGGACAGAGCGGGCTTGGTGGCGATCCACTCCCCGAGGGTGCCCCTCTCGGTACAGGAGAGGGGTGATGGGTTTGTGGCAGCCGTCTGGGGGAAGTACGCGTTGGTCGGCGTGTACTTCTCCCCTAACCGCCCCTTCGGGGAATTTGAGACGTTTCTCGGTTCCCTGATGGTGGCGGTCAGACGGCTTGCACCTCGTCCGGTGGTCCTGCTTGGCGACTTAAACGCCAAGTCTAGGGCCTGGGGCGAGGTGTCCACGAACCCAAGGGGGAGGGCGGTTGAGGAGTGGACAGCCGAAGCAGGGCTAGTCCTCCTCAACCGCGGGACGGCGCAGACGTGCGTGCGATGGAATGGGGGGTCCATTGTGGACCTCTCGTTCGCATCACCTGTCATCGCACGACACGTCTGGGGGTGGCGTGTGCGGGAGGAGGTGGAGACGCTCTCGGACCATAAGTACATATGGTTCGAGGTCTCCACCTCCGAGTTAGAGGATAGGGCACGCCACCCCCGTAGGGGAGTGCCGTTCCCCCGGTGGGTCCTCAGCCGGCTGGACCGGGAGCTGGCTGAGGAGGTGGCCATCGTCCAAAACTGGGGTGGACGATGGCCGCCGGAGGAGGGAATCGACGCGTCCGCTCTCCGTCTACGCCACTCTCTGACGGATATCTGTGACGCGTCGATGCCGCGGTGCGTGCGCCGCCCGAACAAGCGGGCGGTGTATTGGTGGTCTCCGGAGCTAGCTCGGCTCCGGGAGACCTGCGCCGCGGCGAGGAGGGAGCTTGCCCGCGCTCGGAGAAGACGCAGAAGGGACCCCGCTGAGGAGGCCCGACTGTGTGTTGCCTACGGGGACCTTAGGGAGTCCCTGAAGGCAGCGGTTGGTCGGGCCAAGGATCTGGCCTGGGAGGAACTGCTCCAGACGCTGGAGAGGAATCCGTGGGGACGCCCGTTCAAGGTCGCCCGGAAAAAATTCCGGGGCCTGGCGTCCCCTATAACGGAGACCCTCCAGCCGGAGGTACTGGAGAGGGTCGTGGGGGCTCTCTTTCCCCACGACCCGGTAGGGTTCTTCCCGCCGAGGATGGCGCCGTTGGCTCCCGCTGATGCAGGCGACGAGCCTCTCTCTCCCCATACCAGTGATGGGGAGATGGAGACGGCGGTACGTCGTCTGCGCGGGAGACGGAAGGCGCCAGGGCCAGACGAGGTCCCGGGCTGCGTCTTGTGCTTGGCCCTGAGGTACCTGGGAGGCAAGGTGAGGGAACTGTTCGACCGCTGTCTCATGGTCGGACAGTTTCCGAAGCCCTGGAAACAGGGCCGCCTGTGCCTCTTGGGGAAGGAGGGCCGCCTCCCGGACTGCCCGTCCGCGTATAGGCCCCTGGTGCTCCTGGATGATGTCGGGAAGATGTTTGAGAGGGTGATATCTTCCCGCATCTCCACGCACATGAGCACAGTGGGGCCGGACTTTGCGGATGCGCAGTTCGGGTTCCGGGCAGGACGATCGACAGTGGACGCCTTGATGAGGCTGAAGAGGTGGTCGGCCGAGGCCACCTCTCAGGGAGATAGGCTGTTGGCGGTGTCACTTGATATCGCCAACGCCTTCAACAGCCTCCCGCACTCAGTGATAGTGGAGGCGCTCCGGTTCTTTGGAGTGCCCCACTATCTGAGGAGGCTGTTGGAGGACTATCTCCGAGAGAGGGAGGTGTCCTATATGGACAATCAAGGCGTCATCGTCGATCGTCCGGCGGGCTGCGGGGTTCCACAGGGGTCGGTGCTCGGACCACTCCTGTGGAACGTGGGCTACGACTGGGTCGTCCAGGGCGCACTTCCGAGTGGGGTGCGCCTGATCTGTTACGCGGACGACACCCTTGTCGTAGCCCGGGGGGGGAGGTGGGAGGAGGTGGCGCGCTTGGCCACGATGGGAGTCGCCCTGGTGGTCAAGCGCATCGAGATGCTCGGGCTCAGGGTAGCGGCCGAAAAGACCGAGGCCCTGTTGTTCCATGGGCCTCGGCATGGGCCGCCCCCTGGGGCGAGCATCTCGGTGGGGGGGCATCGGATCCGGGTTAAGGCTCAGATGAAATATCTGGGCCTTATCCTGGACGGAAGATGGCGGTTCGAGTCCCACTTCAAGGGACTTGGACCGCGCATCGCCGGTGCCGCGGCGGCACTGGGGCGGCTCCTCCCGAATGTGGGGGGGCCTGGCCAGAAGTGCCGCCGGCTCCACGCAGGGGTCGTGCGGAGCATGGCCGTCTACGGGGCACCAGTGTGGGCGGACGCCCTCAACGCCCGTAACATCCGTGTGCTGCAATCAGTGCAGCGCACGGTGGCGTTGAGGGCGATACGCGGATACCGCACGGTGTCCGTAGCGGCGGCCTGTGTGCTCGCCGGCTCCCTGCCGTGGGAGCGAGAAGCGGAGGTGCTCGCTGCCGTGTACCGGTGCTCGGCAGCGAGGAGGGATGGTGGAGGGCTCCGCTTAAACCCGGGGGAGGTTAGGAATTTGCGGTTGGAATTGAGGGAGACACAGTTGGTGGGGTGGGAGGAGGACTTGGCGGATACGCGCTATGGGCGACCAACCATAGACGCCATCCGTCCGGTCCTCCGGGAGTGGTTAGGGAGGGGGCACGGCTCCCTCACCTTCAGGCTTGTGCAGGTGCTGTCCGGACATGGTTGTTTCGGATGGTACCTGCACAAGATAGCCAGGAGGGAGCCGTTGCCAAGATGCCACCACTGCGACGCGGCGGAGGACACGGCGCACCATACCCTCGCGGAGTGCGCCGCGTGGGAAGAGCCGCGTCGCGAAGTGGTGGCGGTGGTGGGGGAGGACCTCTCGCTGCCGACCGTCGTCAGAGCCATGGTTGGCAGCGAGGAGGCCTGGAGGGTCGTCGCCTCCTTCTGCGAAAACGTCCTAATGCAGAAGGAGGCGGACGAAAGGGTCAGGGAGGACGACCCGGGGGCGCATCCTCGCCGAAGGAGGAGGCCGAGGGGGCGGTGGGCCCGTTATGTCAGGGGGTTCCTGCGTTTGTAGGGGCCCCCCCTGGCGGTTGGTGGACGCGTGTCCGTTTTGTGTGTTGTTGTGTGTTGGTGTGTTTGTCTTCTTCTTGTTTTCCCTTCTCTTCTTCCTGGGCATCCCTCTCCTCTCTACTTCTTGTCGTGGGAGACAAGATGAGAGAAGGAGAGGGACTCAGAGTCTTCTGCAGTGGCGGGCTTCTTCCTCTTTCTCTGTGCCCGCCACTGAACTATCCCAATATTTCTTCTCTATGGGGGGGGGGGCAGCTTTTCTGCCTCTCCGGCTGGTTGACCTCACTTGGTCATGCCTCCTACGGGAGGCGGGCGAAGAGGTGGGGTTGAGTAGTGTGTACACTCCCCCATCCCCACCGGGCCATTGCACGACGAGGCCCGGCGGGTTCGCTGCAGGGGGCGACGCGGTGCTTGCGAAAGCCACCCCGTGTCGCCCCCATCCCAAATGCAGCGGACGGCCCCGGGGGGTTTTAGTGGGTATTTCCGGGCGACTCTCGCCCGGGTGAGTCCCACACTGCACGGAGCTCGTCACTCCGTGCCCCTTATCTAGTGTACTGGGGGACTTTGATCCCCTAAGTACAATAGATAAGGGTAGTGCGTAAATGCATTTCCCCCCGTCAAAAAAAAAAAAAAAAAGGTCGTATACATTCATATATATTTAGTAAAAATAAATTAATTTGACATTACAAACATACAATTCAGTTTTATTCATTGGTATTGATTAAATATGTAGGTACTAAACGATGGCACACATGTAAAAATTGAATAATAGCAATATTATACCAAACCAAGTGGAAGTTTTAAAGTATTCGAAAATCACAACCTTATACACAATTAATTTTGATGTAATAGTTTGCACGCGGCTCTGCCCGCGTTACATATATTCTTCACAGTGTAATGTGGTTTATTACCATTGCAATTAATGTTTCGAAGGTGCGTTCCATTGAATAGTATTTATTTTTACAATTTCACGAGTTTTAATTTTTTTTTACATGAAACCCTAATTATTTTCGAAAAATCAAAGTATTCTAAGTTACGCAGAGTAACTTTATTTATATGTTAAAATCGCTTCAGCTGTTCCGGAAATTAGTACGAACAGACAGATAGATAGAAAAAAATAGTAAAAATTGTGCTTTTGGTATATGAGTTATAATTTCATATGTATTTAGTAAAACATTGTTATCTTGACATTACAAACAGACAAGAAGATATCGAACATAAAGCAATTCCTTAGTTATTGGTAATTTAAATATCCTGTTTTTTACATATACGTATATACGTATATATCGCACGCTTAACAATAGACTGACCGCTTCAGGTTTAGGTACAAAAGGAGATATTCATACGGGCAAAATTGTTTCACCGCCCTCTATCGGCCAATCTAAGATTTTTGTCGATATCGTGTTCTCATACATAGATATATATACGTTGGTCTTTTTCAGTCTTGGAATTTTTTTTAGACTTTTTATGTTACACTGATGTAAGCCATTATACGTCAATCATCACGAAGTGAAATTTTGCTGTTTTTGATTTTATTTAAAGTGACCCTTTAATAGTTAAAAGTGTTTAGTATAAAAGTCTCAATAAAAACCTCGATCATTTTATTCTAAACAGACTTCAAACATAAAACACATACATTTTCAGCCACAGATTAAATAAAATACAGACGTAAGCTAAAACTTCTCATCAGAAATATTGTTATGTAAACATTTAAACCCTTATTAAATATAATAAATATCTTTTAAATTACATTTTAATTTAATTATGATTTCATCAACTATTATTATAATACACAATATATTGCCATCATGCTGTTTATATATATTATTAAGCGTGCGATATATACCTTGTGTGTTGGTATAATGAATAACGAAGCACGATTATTTGCCACAGCCAGTTGAGCGACTGTGCGCGAACTGGTGACATGATTTTCTTAACTTTTATATTTCTTTTTGTCTTTATTTACATTTATACTACAAAGAACCACGATTACTGGTCTAAACGTGATGTGAAGCATGATCGTCCAACGCCACTTTTCGGAAATCACTTTAGAAATTTAATCGGTGTCAAAAGTATAACAGAACTAGCTGTCGAAATCTACAACAAATATCCGGATGAAAAATTCGTCGGCTATTATAGAGGTAACACACCCGAGTTGATACTTCGCGATTTAGATTTAGTAAGGAATATTTTGAGTGCAGATTTCGCTCACTTTTATCCACGAGGTCTCGGCCGAAACGCGCATTATGACCCGCTGCTGATAAACTTGTTTCACGTAGACGGTGACTCTTGGAAGCTTTTGCGTAAAAGATTAACTCCAGCGTTCACAACAGCTAAGCTAAAAGCCATGTTCCCATTGGTAGTACGTTGCGCTGAGAAAACTACAGGACGCAACTGAAATTGTCGCAATTAATAACGAGCAATGTGACGTACGTGAACTGATGGCTCGATTTACTACAGAATTTATTGGCGTATGCGGCTTCGGCATCGAAACTGATACCATTAATGATGAACATTCGCAATTCAGGCAATTAGGCAAAAAAGTTTTTACTCGATCGTGGTTCAGTTTGATAAGAACCGCAATATGGGAACTATTCCCTGAACTACGAATGTTTTTATACGTACATGATCTTGAATTAGAGATCTCAATGACAAAAATATTTGAAGGTGTTCGTAATCAAAGAATGGGTAAGCCTTCAGGGCGTAACGATTTCATTGATCTCCTTTTAGAGCTTCAACAAAAAGGAACAATACAAGGAGATTCCGTAGAGAAGATAAATCCAGATGGAACGCCGGTTAAAGTTGAAATGGAGATGAACACAAAATGCATGGTCGCTCAAATGTTTATTTTTTTCGCTGCCGGTTTCGAGACCTCATCATCGGCCACAAGTTACACACTCCATGAGCTAGCTTTCAACCCGGATATACAAAGACAGATACAAGCTGAGATAGATGAGGTATTGATTAAGTATAACAATAAACTCTGTTACGATGCAGTCTCTGAAATGCCTTTACTGAGTATGGGGTTCAAAGAGGCTATGAGAATGTTTCCTTCTCTTGGATGTTTACATCGCGTTTGCGCAAGACGCTATACATTACCGGGAACGAATGTGACTATAGACCCCGGCGTGAAAATTATTATACCACTACAAGCGATACAAAATGATTCTAAGTATTTTGATAATCCATCTAAATATAATCCTCAAAGATTCGTAGAAGGAGTGGAGGAACGTCACAAGCATTCATACATGCCATTCGGAGATGGACCTCGAGCTTGTATAGGTCAGTAAACTGATAAACTCTTTGTTAATAATTTTAAATATTTTGTTTCTCATTAATTATAATTAGGGAGTACTATGTAATGTTTACCAATAAGCTAAATTGATTTTTGACAATGTTGTTACTTTGTTCCGTAGTGTTAAAAGGTAAGTAAACTCTTTTTCAATAAATTTAAATATCTTATTTGTCACTAATTAAAATTCCTTTTAACGATACATACCTACGCAATGTTTAACGCTATAATAATTGTTATAACTAATGCTGTTAATACACGTAGGGACCGGACCGCGGATATGGTATATCGAGTGGCCGAGGTCATCAGTCGCCTAAGTAGGGATAGGGAATAAAATTAAAAAAAATAAACGATTTTTCGAATCGATTAACAAAACATCAAGGTCAACTATTTATGAATTTTAATTCGTAAATACTATTTTTAACATAACATAACATAAGCTCACGCCTGTTATCGCCGAAAGGTTAGGCAGAGGTGAAATAGCGAACAACGCCACCCACATTTCGCCGAGCTCAGTTCCGTCCCAGATGTGACAAGGGGCGAGCCTGTCGCCATATGAAACACAAATTCCAGACTCCGAGATGACACTGAGTAGAAAAACCCAATATCACTTGACTCGACCCGGGGATCGAACCCGAGACCACAGAACGACAGTCGTACCGTAATATAACTGCGCCACCGTGGCGCAGAATAGTTATTCTTCCAGTGGTCGAAATTAGATTATAATCATCATTTATTGCAAAACTGTTTCCAATTTTTTTTTCCAATTTGCAGTACTAAACGTCATCAATAGCAACTAAACAAAAACAGAAGAATGCCTAACCTACTAAGAAAAAATATCACTGAACTGTTTTACAGATGATTATCATATTATAGAAAACAAAAAGGACACTCTAATAATCGATAATATATTAGTTTGAACGATCGATCTTTTGGGTCTCGGTGTTTTGTGAATCGACTCATCAAACTTAGATTAGAATCGATTCAAAAATCAATCTTTTTTGGAAAGGGTTCCCATCCCTAGTTAGTTGACTGATAACATCGGCCGCCCCCATACTATGTCTGCAGTCCAGTCCGTACGTGTGTTATAATATTTTTTGCTACTATTATAAATTTCGTAGCTATGTCCGACTTATTTTTCTTATAACATGATCGAGGTTTTTTTTTCGGTTGTTATTTTAAATCAATTATCATTGTGATGTTTAATTTGCTAATTCATCTTTTACTCTACATTACTTGATAATTATCTTGATAATATTGATATATTACTTGATAATAAATTGTAACATACGTATCCACGTGTCACCAGCCAAAATATTATTAACTTGAATCTTACACCACAGATCAGACTCGTTTAACCTTTAAAAATTTGTATAAACTTCCATTATTATTATTATTCGAGACAGGGGCTATGCAGGCTAAAACAGTCCTGTGTCACTGCGACCTAGATAGATCTATTGTGATCGCCCCCATATTCCTAAAGCTCACTGCCTAGACCTACAACCTGGATATACTGTAGGATCTTTTTGGCAGAGAGCGTCTGTACCTCCTCCGGGAACAACGCATGTTTACCCAGAACTCGGTTGCGTATGGGTATTAGTGGGTCACAATCACACAAGATGTGCTTTGGTATTTCATCTGCGACTTCACAGAATCTGCACTCTCTTGTGTTCTGGGCACTCATGTTGTGCATATGCTTGCGCAAACAACAGTGCCCATTAAGCGCTCTCACTAATACCCGCAACTGATTCCTACTGAGCATCAGGGCTTCCTCAGCTTTTCACTGAGTATATCCCCTGATGAGCTCTTTGGAATGAATTTGCCTTCTCTGAATTCTTTAGCCTTATGGGTGTATTGGTAAACTTCCATAAGATATTGGATAAATTATTGTAAATAATCTACGTGGTGATCTATTTTTTGTGATGGTATCTACATAATGATTCACCGTTGAGATTATTAATAATGAAGTAAATAAGCTCGTATTATGGTGTTTTGAATGGAGAATCATTGTTATCAAAACATTTATTAATATATAAATATTTATTGTTTTGTTTTAGGAGCACGTTTGGGTGAGATGCAGTCCTTGGCAGGGCTCGCAGCCGTCCTGCATAAATTCACAGTAGAACCCGCTGAGAATACTCTTCGTAAACCTGAAATTCAACACACGAGTAACTTAGTGCAAGATATTAAGGGTGGTCTACCTTTAAAATTGAAACTAAGAAACAGACTTAACTGACTTTTGGCATTTATACATATGTAATTATATAATAATTGCGTATAATCTGTATTTACGTATACAGCAAATAATGCACGAATGTTTTTTTTTTTTTGTTTATCTAATCGACATTTTAGATAATGTAAATATGAATTAACAGTTTTCAAAAACATTTTTTATGATGTACAGATGTACAAAAATGTCGATATTTAAAACGTACTTAGTTTATGCCTTGTACTTGTACTTATGGAAACATACTTCGTTATGCTTAAAATTAATTAAGCCATTAAATTATAATCTGGGTAATTGAATTTCTTATGACGTACAGGATCCTTTAAAATCTTAAAAACTTCCTTTAGAGTTTGTGTAACTATTGTAAATAATCTGCATACTGATCTATTTTTGTGATGGGACTAAATAATTACTATTGACATTATAAGGTAAATAAGTTCATTTGGTGTTATTAAATATTTCAAAAATAAATAAGAAGATCTAATTAAATCTAAAATACCTCGTGATTGCAACTGTTTTTAAAGCAGGCGCTAACAAAACAGGAAACATTATAGCGTTGAGGAAATGCTTAAGCATTTTGTATTTTGACCTATTTGTTAAGGCGACTTTGTATTATATTATATATTAATTATTTATTTTTTTGTTTGTTTTGTTAAGGGGAATTCTTGTGTAAGAGGCTGTCTTTGGCAGGACTCGCAGCCCTCCTGCATAAATTCACGATCGAACCGGCTGAAAAGCTGAATAAATTAATTTTTAATTATATACATGTGTAATTAAATACTTAATATTTGCGTATTATCCGTAATAATATATCTATACTAATAAATAAAGTAGAAGTGTCTGTTTGTAATAACAAAATTCAATTCAATGCTGTTAGTGGTTATTCGAGAATGATACAATAACATCTTTAAATCATGCAATTATATTTTTATTTATATTTTACTCGGCTACTCGAGCCAGCCCAGCTCCTTCCAAAAGCGCAGAAGCCTCCTGTGGCGATCACAGGCTTCCTGGAGCGACCTCATTTGCTTGAGGGTTTTTGCCCGTTGGTTGACTACTCCCGTTGCATTCCAGGATCACGTGGGTAGTAGTGTCTTCTTTTTCCAGACATCCCCTACACATGGGGCTATCTATCAGACCTACAAATGCAATAATTAAATGAGACAAAAATTTTAGCCAGGTCATTCTAGGGGCAGTTAATTCTTTAATTCACGGCGTTAAAGTTTTAATTGTATACCTGTGAATAATTTGTACGACATTACATTACTTACTCTTGAGCGTTGTATCGTACTGGACAAATTACCAATTGATAGTATTACATTATATTAACGTAATATTGTTACAAGCCCGGCCATTGTCAGCATATAGCCTAAACGTTCACCTGTGAATGAAATCAATAAATGTCATATAATAATTACTGAATATTTCATCCTTGCAAATGAAGTTTTTCGTGTTATGCAGTGTTTTGTTAGTGCACGTGGTCTGAGAGTATCGTACTGGCGGCAGCTATAGGAGTTTCTCCGGTTGGCGATGGAAACACGCGAAGAGCCGTCGATGGAAAGACTCCCGAAAGTCCATCCCAAGTTTTTATCATAGAGATCATCAATATATTACTTACGCCCAGTTTCAATATGCGATGTAAATCTAATTTACCTAATGAAATTGTAATCTTTCTCTTCTCTAAAGTGACATATCAGTGTCAGTGATCAATCAGAAAAACAAAACTGATTTATTTTTAGTTTGATCTTAACTAAAGGTTAAGGTTCAATATTAAATGCAACCGTTTGTTACACTAGCAATAAACAAGTTTTGTTATTAACAATTGTATGAACTGCATTATATCTCTTTAGTATTCTATGGTTATGTAATACAACAGAATTACATCGTTTCATCAACTTAATTTACCTAAAACGTGTTTCATATAATGCCGAATGTAACAAAATTATGTATAAAAAAACCCAAAACAGAAAGTACATCCACGATTGAAAAAATAATAAAGTAAATCAGTAAAGTAGTTCTCAAGCTATTTGCATTTGTTATTCGGTTAAGATAAAAAAGTTAGATCAACATTATTCGATAAACACTAACCAAAATGTACACTGGTTATATTTGTTATGATTAGTACAAGGACTAGGTTCATAACGATAATAATGGATATAAAAAGACCGGAAACCTTACCCACATACTTACGCGGACCTTCGCCAAACGGTAAATAAGAAAACGTATATTTGTCAGCAAATCTCTTAGGGCGAAACTCTTGGGGATGGTCAAAATTCTTTTCATTGCATGGCTTGTATAGGAATCGTGATCATTACTCCTGGGTCTATTGTAACGTCTAAACCGGGTAGAGTATATCGCTTTCTACATACTCTGGATAAAGTACCTGCCGGTGGAAACATTCTCATCGTTTCTTTTACTGCCATTTCAAGTTGTGCCATTTCCGAAAAAGCTTCGTAAGTAAGTTTCATATTATATTTCATGAGGACCTGATAGATTTCCTCTTGATTATTCCTTTGTATATCAAGGTAGATTGCAAGGTTATAAAGTACAGCTTGCGGTAGACGAGGACGTTTCATAACCGGCAATGAAAAATATAAATATTTGCCCTATTATATATTTGAAGTCCATTTCAATTTCGACAGTTACAGGCATCCCATCTGAATTACATTTCTCTATTGAATTGGTTTTTATAGGTCCCGTTTCTTTGGGTTTCAATAAATAATAGAGATAGTCATTTCTACTCGTCGCTTTGCTTTTCCTTTCAGCTATTATATTATAAGAAATAGTTCTAATAATACTAGGAAAGTAGTTCGTTTTACAGATCGAGTAAAACACAGTTTACTGAGGTCTTGAAAATAGAAAGGTTAATTGAAGTTTTTTATTAGAATCCATCTATCCATTCAACCGAAAGACGTCCATTGCTAGGTGTTCCTTAAAGATCTCCACAAGGACCAATCTTGCACCACCCGCATCCAGTAAATTTCCGCGACCTTCACCAGGTCACCGATCCACCTTGTGGAGGGTCTACCCACGCTACGTCTTCCGGTACGTGGTAACCATTCGAGAACCCGTTGGCCCCATCGTGTCTGCGAATACATATGATCCTACCAACTCGCAAGTGAAACGTGCTATTAAGTTCTCCGCATCACAATGTATTCCTCGATTGTCAATCGATTCGATAGCTTCTTGCAATTTCTCTGTGCATCTGACAATAATAGGAAACATACTTTTCAACGTAGCCGTTATTAATACTGGTGTTACATGCTTTCTCAATAATTTCCATGTATCTCCTTCTGGATTAAGAATATGAACGGTAAGCTGCTGGATGTCAAGATTTCTACCAAGTCCTCAGAAGTAGAAATATAGGAAGTCGGTGGTTAAAACGCATCTAGATATGTGTGGATTTCGAATAATCAATTGTGGTGTAGAGCATCTAAAATACTCCACAACTTTCTCATCTGGATATTTGTTGTAAAAGTACGGTAAGCTACGGTTTACAAAACTTATAAATTACGTAAATGGTTTCCAAAAAGCGGAACCGGTATAATATGTTTAACATTTTGTTTTTTCCAGTAACCATAGTTCCTTGTAGTAAAGCAATAAATTCCAAGAAGAAACAATAATATAAATTTGAACATTTTTATCCATTAATTTCAAAACACTTACTGGTTGATAATGTTTTCAATTGTACATTCTTCTTCGAATTATTATTCATTCTTATTCTTGCTTCGAATAAAATTAGAAAGCGAACTCGTTAGATTATTTTTATTTATTATGTGTAGAGTATTTCATTTACACATTCAAAACACTAAAACTTTCCAAGCGGTTTTCATTTTATTCTTTTTGTTATTATTAACACGTGTATTTGTTAAAATTCGTATTTTTCATATTAAACTATTCGTTAAGACTGTTGACTTCATTAGCCATTATTATTACTCTTGACTCTAAAATGATTTCAATAAAATAGAAGTAAAACTTTATAACAACATTGTAATACTCGTGAGTTGTATTTTCAAGTAATAAAATGTACTACTTAGATATTCGAAGTCGAGTGAGTGACACTGACTCCATATCACTGGTAATCATTTTTACAATTAAATTTGTAATAATGCAACTCACATCGACACCTTTTTTTTTTTTTTTTGACGGGTGGAAATGCTTTTACTCACTACCCTTACCTATTGCATTAGTGAGACCGAAGTCCCCCAATGCAATGGGTAAGGAGGCACGGAGGGACGTCTCCATGCCAGTGTGGGACTCGCCCGGGCGATAGTCACGCGGAAATACCCACTAAAACCCCCCGGGGCCGTCCGCCGCATTTGGGATGGGGGCGACAGGGGGTGGCTTTCGCAGTCACCTCGTCGCCCTCTGCGGCGTACCCACCGGGCCTCGTCCATGCAATGGCCCAATGGGGATGGGGGAGAATACTTCTCAACCCCACCTCTTTGCCCGCCCCCCCGAAGGGAGGCATGACCCAACGGTCAACATTCCGGGGGGCAGGATATACTTCCTGCCCCCCATAAACAGAAACAGCAAGAAGGGACAGAGCAGAGGCGGGCCAAGAAGAAAGAGGAAGGAACCCGCCTCCACTATAGAAGAGAAAGATAGGTCCCTCTCCTGTACTCGCCTTGTTAGACTAACAAGGCGTAGCCAGAAGAGGGATACCTAAGAAGAAGAAAATGCACCACCCCTAAAACCCCCACACACACCCACTGCCCTCCATCCTCCGCATGACTTCCTGTCCTCATGGGACGAGGGGAAGCAGAACGCTCCCCCCATCAGGTGACCGGCCTCCTTCCCATCATCCGCGCACCGCGCACATTTCGGCCTTTCCGTCGAACATTCTCCCGCCTTATGACCATGTAACTCACATCGACACCTACAATAAATAATTAAGCAGGGGTATATGATAAACGTAGGAAATGTACATATGTCCGTATGCATTTTAATGCGAAGAGTATTTGCAATTCAAGTTCCTTTTCAGGTGACATCTGATTCGTTAAAAAAAATGATAACTAACTAACGCTGTTGGCCGGAAGGGCCTTTATAGCTTCACTGTGACTTTCGAGGCGAGTGCTGAAGGCACTAGCACAAGGGTTACCAAAATTGATACGTACCTCAGCTAGGACGTTACCTGAGTGTAAAAAAATCCGCGCTTACTTTTCGTTAAATGTCATTGAAATCGTTAAACATACCTAATTTTTACGGTTTACAAAATATAACAATTCTGTTTGTTTGTTAGTTGGCTAATAACTCGACAACTATTATTTCTATGTTTTTATTTTTATCATAGATGCATTCTGTGACTGGGGTCATATAGTATAGACTTAAGGGAGTACGCATTTTATGGTATTATTGAAGGAATAAAAGATTTCAATTTTGAGTTTCTAAGAAGTAACTGATTGATAACTCAATGCAAATGTTTTAATTTACAAGTAATCGTATTTATGTCACACGTATATGTTTGTTTAGATTAGCGTGAGTGAACTCATTACACGATGTTTACTTGTTTATGTATTTATATTTTTTAAATAAACATAACATAAGCTCACGCCTGTTTTCCCCGAAGGGTTAGGCAGGGGTGAAAAGCGAACTACAGCACATTTCGCCGAGCTTAGTTCCGTCCCAAATGTGACAGGAGGCGAGCCTATCGCATTTTTTTAATACAACGGTTAATTTTTCTAAGCGAAATAAGAGAATAATTTTAATAATTGTTTTCGTTCGTATACTTGTATTCTGTGAATTTGTCATGTAAAATAATAATATGCTATCAAAATCACTAGAGATATAAGATAATTTTTCAATGAATTATCTCTGATAAAAATAGGTACTTAAAATTTAAATTAAAATTAAAATTAAAAGAATTAAAATTCAGTGAAGAATATACGAAACGCGGGTGCAGGCACACAGCTAGCAAACAATAATTATAGTTAATGACACCCAGAT
The DNA here is from genome assembly GCA_014132275.2 of Samia ricini. NCBI lineage: Eukaryota > Metazoa > Arthropoda > Insecta > Lepidoptera > Saturniidae > Samia > Samia ricini. The sequence goes on from AP028170.1 coordinate 4,179,845, forward strand.
AAGAGAACGACCGAAAGATATCTTGCAATCCAAGATAAAGTTCAGTCTTTGTTGCGAAATACATTATTAACTTCGAGCGATAACCTCTATAAAGCGGTTAACACACGTACGGACCGTACCGCGGGCATAGTACGGCGAGTGGCCGAAGTTATCAGTCGCCAAGTAGGAACCCTTTCGAAAAAGATTGATTATTGAATAAGATTCGAATCTAAGCTTCATGAATCGAATCTTAAAACATCGAGTTCAGTGTCATTTTTCGTTAGTAGGTAAGGCGTTTTTTTTTTTTTAGTTGCTATTGATGGCCTTTTTTTTTTAATAAAAAAAAATTAGAAACAGTTTTTACAATAAATGATGAATATAGTTTATAGATTTCGATCATTGGAAGAATACTATTTTCTAATAAAGTCAAATAAATTTAGTTGAAAAAAGAATGGTCTCTTGTCATGTTTTGTGAATTGATTAACAATTTTTTTTAATAACTCTTCTTATTCCCCCTCCGTACTTAGGCGATCGATGAACTAGGCCGCGCGACATACTATGTCTGCGGTCCAGTTCATACGTGTATAAACAGCTTAAAAATAATCACTATCGTGATCATCTAGCGACCGGTTATAATATGCGATATCAATCTGTTTTATATACTGAAATCCGCAATTTCAGTACTTTGTTTACTTAGTGATCAGTTAAAAAAATGATATACATATATTTGGTTTGATATCAATCTTATCTTTTAAGATTCGATAATGAAACTAGCCGTTAATCTCGGTTGTTTCATTACATTCCTGCAGTGAAATTAGTTCAGTGTTGTTTTATTGCATTCTTATTTTAAGCTATTCTTTTTAAGTATTCTGTTAAGTATTCTGTTTAAGTATTCTGTTATTTGTTATGAATAATCTGGTTTATCAAGGCTGTGTGTGTCTGTCGTATGATAAAATGAATCATAATAACGCGCTGTCCTTGTTGATTGACTACTATGTATGCCTTGGCAACTAAAGTAATTGCGGATTTTAAAGCAAATGGAAAATTCAAAAGTTTAACTTAAAAATATGGGTTTATTTAATTATGTATTTGGCGTTTTTTCGATGACCTTTTGGAATCTTTCGGGGTGTGTCATAATTAAATTTTTATAAAACTTCTGATTTTTGCCCACGAAAAATTTAATGAAATATGCTTTTACATAATCACCCTCATTAAAAATTCAAGGAGTTCTGTATGAGACGAACTAAATTGTAAGCTGAAGGTGCAATCTGGTAGGGCTAAATGGTGGATGTGGCAAAACTTCCCAACCTAGTGTCAATAATTTTGGCAGAGTGAACAAAAATGTATAGGGCTTTGCACTATCATGTTAAAAAAAAACATCTTTACGATTTGCCAGTTTTGATCGCTTTCCTTGAACTGCATCGCTCAGTTTGGTAAGTTCAAAGCACATAATTATTTTATTATCCCAATAAAATGCGTTGCGTCAAATGAATTTCCGTAAGCTGATGAATCAACTTAATCGACTTTCCTAACAAAACCAAGTTGTTTTACATTAAATTTTTAAGGCTTCATTTGAATGTACCTCTTGTGTGCTTGGGATGCGTTCAGGTTTCTCGTCTTTTCGGAAATAGTACAATAAAATATATCTGAAATGCGCGTCTTACGCTTCTATTTTAAACCTGGAACTAAACTAAATAACTAAACAAGATAATTTTTTACTTAATTAAAGGCACAAATCCAAACATCGAGAAAACATATAGGTTAAGTATGTGCTTCGAACTTGTTGACAAAATAAAAGAATATGATAAAATCATATATCGACAAAATCTGAAATCACTTTTAATCAATCAGCAATCAATCTGCCAACCTTAACATTTAATTTTATCAGTATTCATAATAATATAAGGCGTCCATATTATATTCCATTAGCGACAATGCTATGCGAATTAATAAAACACACATAACATATAAAAAAAGAAATGAAGCTTGAACTAGTTTTTTTGTTTGTTTGGATTGGACTTTGCCCTGTAAACATACATACGTATAAAACGTGTAGCCATCTTGTACGTCTTGCCACGCACCGCTGCGTTTTGAATGTTGATTTATAAAGGCGTATACATAACAGCAAATTATTCTACATTTTTTTATATAGTTTGTAACTTGTATATGAATAATAATAAGATTAAAGTTATTGTGATTACATTTTCTGTCTTGATTAGGATTATTATTTACAACTAAAGAATAGGCAAATACACCAAAAGCATTTCATGGAAATCGCAGACACCGTATAATATTATGACTATTCTCGTAGAGAAATAATGATAAATAATTGATTAAAACGAAAGTCGTCCACGCCTGGACATAGGAATTGAAATTGAATAGAAAAGAGGGGAATTGCCTTAATTGCCACGCTTGGCAGACGGGTTGGCAATCGCAGTAGGCGTTTGTGGTACTCACAGGATGCTGCTGCCCATCCCTTGGTTTGTCTCTTAGTCGCCTTTTACGAACCCGCGGCAAGATATGGAATGATACTATTCTTAGCCGGCACCACACGGCCAACAATGATACGAATCAAAAAAAAAATAATGACTATGTTGATGAGGTCCCTGTGTATCTAAACCATTCCCAATATAATACGAGCGGATTACTGGCTGAACCAGATCTACGGTTTCAATATGCGATCTCAATCTGTATGTTTCCGGAATTTGAATCCTTTGGTTCTCTAAAGGGTCACATCAATGACATTGATCATTAAAAAGTCACTATATATTTTGGTATATATATATTTTATATATTGGTTTGATCTTAATCTTAACTTTTAAGATTAAACATTGAAAGCCGCGATTGATGTACAACAGTCAATTGAGTATTAACGCATGTCAAAAACCTGTATACTTAATCTTAAACAAATTATTTTGCTGTAATAGCGCATGTTTTCGGTCTGTCTATTTTAAATCTGTCACGTATTCAAACCTCATTCAAACTGAATATTCAATCAAATCAGGCGAATGACACATATAAAAAATGGTAAAACAATATCCAGAACGACAACTTAACGGCTAGAGGTAAAATAACTGTGAATACACAAATAATAAAACTGAAGTTTTATCTGTACGTTTAATTTTTTCTAGATATTTTGTGATAGCTGTATAGTTTAGCCCGTTACTTATCTCGAATTCGACATTATTATTTTTTTTATCTGTGCTCACTTGTCTCTTCTTCTTCTTATGCCAGTGCCAGTACCAGTGTCATGTGGGTAAGATGTATTTTCAATCTTGTATCAGCGTCACCAAGCTTCAGCAAAACGGTAGCCCATCTTGCTCGAACTTTTCATGGAGCTTTGTCGGCACCTCAGTATATATGTTACGCGTTATCTTCTATAATAAACTGAAATTTAAACACAGAAAACAAACTATATCACACAAAGCGCTGCCAAGATTACACGATGTAGAGTCAAATACTTAGTTAATGAATTAAAGAAAATAACTGCTACATGACTGAGATCCCGACAAAAAGTCCGCCTATCATGTAAATGTCCGGATTTATCTCGACAATGACTCGACCGATTGTAATGAAACCTCGTTCACGGAAAGTATGTTTCATACAGGTTATAAGGATTTTGAATGTTAATTGTAGAAATTGTTAAAAAATATTTTTTTTACACAGTATAGGCTAAGTGCTTTGACCACAATCTCACCTGACGTTAAGTGACGATGTGGGCCAGGATGGTAAAATCACTAAGCCTTCACATTCAGTAATAAAACTCTTCTGGTTTAACTAAAAAAACGGGTTGATAGAATTTTATAAAATTTGCATACATTATGCGTATTATGTTAATAAGCGACTGGTATGCTATAGAAATACTATTTCAGAAATTACAAAAAAAAAACGAAACTCAATAATGGGTTTATCGACTTTAATGTAATTTGTTGTAAAGCATGTGTCTTTTCGGTAACTGACAGGCCATGAAAAACAAAACACAATCAAATCATCCGACATTTAATTAAGATAAGACACGTAGACGAAGTCGTGAGCATCCAGTAGTTTTAAATAAACTTTTCTTTTGTTTAATGATTTTTTTTTAACTAGAGGTTAATTTTTTATAACCAAAATCGATGGCAAAGATATGGTAACTGCTTAATTTATTGGCAATTTAAATTTCTTTAATATTATCCAGTGTAATATATTTATTGACATGGCTATTCCATTCAGATAAAATGTGTATATACCCTTATGAATTCTGTATATATAATAGAGTATGATAACTTGCAAGATTCGTTTGCTGAGCAGTCGAGACACGGCGCGCAAACTGTAAACATGATGTTTTTAGTGTTTATATTTCTATTGATCCTTATCTATATCTACACTACAAGAAACCATGATTACTGGTTTAAACGCAATGTGAAACATGATCGTCCAGTGCCACTCTTCGGAAACCACTTAAGAAATGTGTTTGCTGTTAAAAGTATAACGGAACTAGCTGTCGAGATTTACAACAAATATCCGGATGAAAAAATCGTTGGTTACTATAGAGGTAATACGCCTGAGTTGATAGTTCGTGATTTAGATTTGGCAAGGAATATTTTGAGTGCAGATTTCGCATACTTTTATCCACGAGGTCTCGGAAGAAACACGGATAATGAACCGTTATTGGCGAACTTATTTCACGCAGACGATGACTCTTGGAAGCTTTTACGCAAGAGACTGACGCCAGCGTTCACAACAGCTAAGTTGAAAGCCATGTTCCCGTTGGTAGTACGCTGCGCTGAGAAACTACAGGACGCAGCTGAAACTATTACAGCTAAGAACGGTCAGTGTGACGTACGTGAACTGATGGCTCGTTTTACTACAGAGTTTATTGGCGTATGTGGCTTCGGCATCGAAACTGATACCATTAATGATGAACATTCGCGCTTCAGGCAATTAGGCAAGAAAGTATTCACTCGCTCGTGGACTAGTCTTATAATAATCGCGATGTGGGAACTATTCCCAGAATTAAGAAATTTTTTTATATATACCTGATCGTGGATTAGAGATGGCTATAACAAAAATATTTGAAGGTGTTCGTAGTCAAAGAATGGGTAAGCCTTCAGGGCGTAACGATTTCATTGATCTCCTCTTAGAGCTTCAACAAAAAGGGACAATACAAGGAGATTCCGTAGAGAAGGTAAATCCAGATGGAACACCTGTTAAAGTTGAAATGGAGATGAACACAAAATGTATGGTCGCTCAAATGTTTGTTTTCTTCGCTGCCGGTTTCGAGACCTCATCATCGGCCACAAGTTACACGCTCCACGAACTAGCTTTCAATCCGGATGTACAGAGTAAGATACAAGCTGAGATAGATGAAGTATTGACTAAATATAACAATCAACTCTGTTACGATGCTATTGCCGAAATGTCGTTACTGAGTATGGGGTTCAAAGAGGCTATGAGAATGTTTCCTTCTCTTGGATGTTTACATCGCGTTTGCGCAAGACGCTACACATTACCGGGAACGAATGTGACTATAGACCCCGGCGTGAAAATTATTATACCACTACAGGCGATACAAAATGATTCTAAATATTTCGATAATCCATCTAAATTTAATCCTGAAAGATTCGTTGAAGGAGTGGAGGAACGTCACAAGTATTCATACATGCCATTCGGAGATGGACCTCGAGCTTGTATAGGTCAGTAAACTGATAAACTCTTTGTTAATTTTGTTTCTCACTAATTATAATTAGGGAGTACTATGTAATGTTTATCACTAAAGTAAATTTATTTTAGACAATGTTGTTACTTCGTTTCGGAGAGGACAATTTTATTAAAAAAAAGTATAATATTATTTGTTTTTAACTGCCGTCTCTCGGCGTACTGACTTCACAGATAAAAAATAAACGTACAGTTATAAAAATCTTCGGGGATGCTTAAATATAACTTCACTTATTCGTTCGTAAATAAATTAAGGTTATTTCCCTAATAACATGTTAGGGGATTTGTTATTAATTTTTATTTATTACGTAATTATCAATGTGTCAATTTTTCATTTATTTTAAATTGTTCTATAATGAAGCTTAGTAAATATTTAGTACATTTTACCAAATACACCATACGCACCAACTTACTGATTAAATGTTGTTTTAATTACATTTAGTGTTAAATATATAGGTTGTAACGTTTGTTTTATAAAAATAACAAAGTACTCAATCTTATGTGTTCACGTTTAAACTAAAATATAATAAATTTGAAGGTTATATACCAGATTTAGAAAAAAAGTGCATAAACATCGCTAAAGGGTTTAGATGAATTATTGTTTACGTACTGAGCTACTTTTTTTTTATAGTATCTACATAATGATTTAATATTAAGATTGGAAATTATAAGAAGTAAATAAACTCACATAGTTTTTAAGATTAAAATCACTCATCTTTATTATGAATTAAAACGACTTTAAATACTTTTAAAATTAGTTTTCGATTACACATAATAATGAGATAATGGGAAGACAATGGAAAGCTGGTGTAAACGCCAAGTTAGTGCTCAAGGGATTAATAAGCCCCAAAAGCCTTATATATACGGTCGCAAGTGTTTTTAAAGTAGGAGCTAACAATACAGGAGAAACGCGATGGACAAACTCATTCGTAACGATTTTGATAATATAATGTTATATAATGGTTTTTAATTCATTTTAAAAATTAATATAACATTATTGCATAAAGAATATTAATTAAATTGTGGTAGTTTGTAGTTGTAGCCGGACGGGAACATTCCAGAAGGAATTGCTATGTTGCATGGAAATGCTCTGTGCTGATTTATGTTAAAAATATAATTTATTATTTTGTTTTAGGAGCTCGTCTGGGTGAGATGCAGTCCTTGGCAGGGCTCGCAGCAGTCCTGCATAAATTCACAGTAGAGCCCGCAGAAAATACCCTTCGTAAACCTGAAATTCAACACACGAGCAACGTTGTGCAAGGTATTAAGGGTGGTCTACCTTTGAAATTGAAACTAAGAAACAGACTTATGTGATTAATGAATAATATTGTATGTAAATATTAATATTTTTTTATCTTATGTAATGTAAATATTCTAGTTTTATCAAAAACGTTCGTATAGTTGTTGATGTTTCAAATTTACTCACGGAATAATACTACAGTAACTATAAAATAAATTAAGTTATTATAATTAGTTCGTTTAGTAGGTTAAGTATAGGAGAATAGGTTGCTCTAAGTTGAAAAAAATTTGATTCATTTAAAGACCCATGTACAGCTGTATTGCTTTTTTTTAATTAACATTCAAATTTATTTAAGCGAATTATCGTTCGTAGCCCAACTTTTCGAGCCGAGAAGTGTAAATTTGGAATCTTGAACACGACGAAATAACGTAACGTTCGTAATATATATATATATACTATTTAAACAGTTCCCTTGACTTTTGTGAAGCTCTTTTGTTGAACTTAATAAAATTCAGAATAACATGAAAGACTTCATATGTAGGATTTGTTTGTAATGTACAGAAGATAAAAGAAAATATAATATATAAGTAAAGATTTACTTAATATTTATTTAAAATTTCTTATAATTTTTAAACAGTTATTATTTTGGAAGATATTTTATTCATACAAATAAAATATTCAAAGTCTTAAAAGTGGATAGATGTTTAATGCGATCGCTAGTCTTACACTCTAAACGTAATGACGTATCTTTAGTCTTTAAGAGGATCTCCTAGCGGCATTTATTCCATACAAACGTAGACCCCTGTTTCCTCCCTGGATAGCATTATGGTAAATATTTTTATACCAAATAATCCATCACCGCTATGCCCGTATGTTTTGATTTTTTTTTCCATAGATTAGTTTTTTGTAGAAACTAGAAGCCTTTGAAAATGCTCGATTTTTACCGTCATTTTCAGGCGTTCGTTAAACAAATTTTATAGATAAAATTTAAAAAAGGAAACAGGGTACTACGAAGTGGTGTTTTCATCTATTTTGCATAGTTAAATCAGTCCGCGCTGCAGTTGTCCCTTTCGTGTTTTATAATTCTTTCTTAGGGGTGCAACGTGATTGCAGTAGATTTCTGAAATACCTACTTTTCTGACCGCATATCTTGTTAATATTTACATGTACGCAATTGTTTGGATTAGGAATTAACGAACGAAATTTATAAACATAAATTTAGACTTAATACGATACGATACGATTATGGACCAAAAACTTGTTGTAGAGAAAATTCAAAGTCGACGACTTAAGCCGACATTGATTGCTAGTAAGGTCAATGCCTAGTGTATCTCTTATTTTGTTCACAGAATGTTATGATTTCGATATGCGCCGGTTCATACTTTTACTTCGTTTTTTATTCATTGCAAGGATTATCCGTGTGAAAGTCGAAACCGATGTTACTATGTTAATTTTTCTGTTGTTGTTGTTGGAAATTTTATTAACAAATATATTATTAATTTAGGGTTTTTATCTATTTTTTTTTAGTAAAATATTTTTATAAAATATGTTACCAAACTAATAATAATAAGTTAATAGATAAAAATATAATCATAGTGATATATTTACAGCTAAATTTTGTTAGAAAAAATGTACCGGTAAAACAATGTATTTATAACGAATATGTAAATAAACAAATGTGTTCATTTTTATTTTTTTTATTTTCTATGAAATCTTCCTTATTTTGAATTACTGCATTAATTTATAGAAGCGTTTTGAGATCTTTTGCTAACAATTTAAAAGTAAAATAATACGTTAAATTATATAAAATAACAAAATTGGTTAAACCGATTGATTCATCAACGCAGTCTAAACTGCAGGGCCTATGAACTTGATAATTATTTGTATATGTATTAAGAAAGGATTTTTGAAAATTTTACCCCTGTGGATAAACCGTTGTATGAAAGTGCGTCATTTTCAAATTTAATAGACATATTTCTGGTTAGAAATAAATGTACACGTTTATCGACGTTTTTAAAAAAATTACATCTATGAGGGTGAATTAGGAGTTGTAATTCTATGTGGAAAGTTCGTCATTTTTGAAATAAAAAACATGAAATTTCATATACTTAGTTTTAATCACGAGAGAGAATATAGGCTACAAGTGATCTGAAGCGTGAAGCCGTTCGCACAGCTAGTATCTCATATGTGTTACCGTTAAGTAAACATTACTAATTATTATTATTTAATCCAAATTAATTATAACAACATATGAAATACCAGTTCCATCATTGATATATATGCAACTCAATGATTTCAATATACGGAATTAAAAACGAATTATTTGGTACATTGATTTATGCATATTTTACAAAATACGTTGACGTAAATATTATGTGCAATTAGTTGGTTAAAAGGACATATAAGTAGATTAATTTCGTAGAACTGTAGTCACGACGACAATCTGTTCGTCGTCTGTAATAATGTGGCGTCTTTGTACTTGGATGCTGTCTAGCTGATTGCGTTTTTTCGTTTGCTAGACTCTGTCAAAACGGCTCAGGTGTATAAAATTTGACAATAAGAAAATACAACCCATTTTAACTGAAATAAAATTTGTACTTCTGGCAAAATTATCAAAGTATGTAAGTGAAACCGCATTCACTACCTAACATAATCTAAAATTATTAACTCCACGGATCCTTGTTTAACAAATTACGATTACCTTTAACATCGCATCATATTATTAGGTACATTATTGAAGAAAAAACGTGTAAGTAATAGAGATAACGAAGCGAAAGGCCACTCACCATACACATCAAAACCCAAATATGTCACGTCTCAACCAGGATTCAGTCGCTATAACTGAGTTCAGTGCTGTCATTAGTGATTATTACAAAATATAAAATATTTAAACAATATTTTGAAATTCAATATTTAGTTTTTATTTATAATTATAAATTATTCACAATAACAATAATTTACAAAAAAACCCACATGATTATAACGCTAGTTTTTAAATTCATGGCGCTTAAGTTTTAATGGTATACCTCCTTCGATGAGTTGTACGACATTGCTTATTCGCGAGCGTCGTATTGTACTGGACGTTTTACCAGTTGGAGGTAGTACATCATAATTGCGTAATATTGTTACAAGCCCGGCCATAGTCAATATATAGCCTAAACGTTCACCTGAAAAATGAAAGAAAAAATATATAAAATTACTGAATATATTATTTTTACCACGGAAGTCATTTAGATTCTTAATGTTTTATGATATTTGTGTTAGTCTCGTTTCTAGTTCTTTATGTTTTTGATTTAGAATTGTATAGTGCTATTTTGATCTGAAAGGACTTAATAGCTTCATCCAAGCTTTACTGCTTTACCAAAACGTAATTTGGTAATCTAATAGTGTACATTATGTAGGAATGTATGGTTCAGAAAGTGTCATTCAAGTTGAATAACAAAACCTAAACTATGTTTGAGGGATTTAAGCAGTGATGAAATTTTACTAGTGTCAATGTTTGTTCACTTGAGTAACTAATTCTAGATTTTTTACTTAAAAAGTGTTCACGATTTTTATAAATCTGTTACAAGTGAGTGAGACTGAAAGGATACTTTTTGCATATATAGCATTTACTTTCCGTCTGTATACTTGATTAATTTATTACATTTATTTTTGGCACACATGATATGTTTATATCAGTAATAAAATAGTAGCAGATATAAAAATAATCGAAAAACTTACCCACACACTTACGCGGACCTTCGCCAAACGGTAAATAAGAAAACGAATGTTGATTATAATTGTCAGCAAATCTCTCAGGGCGAAACTCTTGAGGATGGTCAAAATGCTTTTCATCCATTTGTATGGATTGTATAGGAATCGTGATCATTACTCCTGGATCTATTGTAACGTCTAAACCGGGTAGAGTATATCGCTTTGTACATACTCTGGATAAAGTACCTGCCGGTGGAAACATTCTCATCGTTTCTTTTACTGCCATTTCAAGTTGTGCCATTTCCGAAAAAGATTCGTAAGTAAGTTTCATATTATATTTCATGAGGACCTGATAGATTTCCTCTTGAATATTCCTTTGTATATCAGGGTACATGGCAAGGTTATACAAAGTACAGCTTGCGGTAGACGAGGAAGTTTCATAACCGGCAAGAAAAAATATGAATATTTGTCCTATTATATATTTGAAGTCCATTTCCATTTCGACAGCTACAGGTATCCCGTCCTGAATTACATTTCTCTATTGAATTGGTTTTTATAGGTCCCGTTTCTTGGGATTTCAGTAAATAATCGAGGTAGTCGTTTCTACCTGTCGCTTTACCATTCCTTTCAGTTATTAAATTTTTTACAGTTTTCTTCAAAATAGTCTCCACTTTGCTATTGACGTTCAATATTTTTTTAAGTTTAGGAAATAATTCTAATATTGCAGTAACAGCTATACGTTTTAAGGATTTAGTAAATAATATTTTACTAATTTCTTGAAAATACGAAGGTTCTTTGAAGTTTTTTGTTTCAATACCTAGCACATATGATCCTACGAATTCGCAAGTGAAACGTGCCATTAAGTCCTCTGCATCAAAATCACCTCCTTGATTGTCCATTGATTCGATAGCTACTTGCAATTTTTCTGAGCATCTGTCAATAATATGAAACATATTTTTCAACTTAGCCGTTGTAAATAATGGTGTCATATGCTTTCTCAATAATTTCCAAGTATCTCCTTCCGCATTAAGAATATGAGCGCTAAGCGGTTGCACGTTAATATTTCTACTAAGTCCTCGGCAGTAGAAATATAGGAAATCGGTGGTTAAAATACATTTAGCTATATGTGGATCACGAATAATCAATTGTGGTGTAGAGCATCTAAAATATCCAACCACTTTCTCTTCTGGATATTTGTTGTACATCTGTTGTGCGATTTCTGTTATTGTTTTCAGTCCTAATAAATTATGTAAATGGTTTCCAAACAGTGGAATTGGTCTACCGTGTTTAACATTTCGTTTTTTTCCAGTAACCATGGTTTTTTTTGTAGCAAATAAATAAATTGCAAGAAGAAAAAGTAAGCTAAATATGAACATATTAACCTTTAAGTTTGTAACCACTAACTGCGAAATAATTCAATGATAATATTTTTACTCGTACATGTTATATACATATGTATTTGGATCGATTAGAATTAGTAGGAGAACTAGTTAGATTATTTTGTACTTACTATGCATGGTATTTCATTTACATATTATAATGAAAAGGTGATAAAAACAACTTTCCAATTGGTTAAATTGTATTAATAATTGTTTTCGTTCTTATATTTTGTGTATTTTTCATATTATATCATACATACAAACATACTATATATATTTGATTTCATTAGTCAATATTTTGCGTTTATCGTATCAATTAACAATCCGTGAATATTTTTTATAACTGCAATGACTTCAAGATGTGAAGCTATATTAAAACTTTGTCATATAATATTTGTAGCATTGTGATTATTATTTTCAATTATTAAGATGTATTACTCTGAGGCATTGATTTCATTGGATTGATCCAATGACATGAAAAATATCTCACTGGCAACAGCTCTTTCCATTTCGTTGGATTTTTACTATGTTATTGAACAATATAATGAACGTTATGTATGTGGTAAAATGAACATAAGCTAATGTGTGCGCCTAAATTTTGAAGAGCACCTTTAATTTTAGTATCTACCTATATTTATATACAAATTGCAAATGTTTACAGATGACGACACTGCTAACTTTGCACATATGTTGGTTTGTTACGGCCCTGAATAGAAGTTGTTTAGGCATTTATAGTGCTCCAATAGAGTAGCGATAGTTTGTTAAAACGTTCCAAGGGAGTTCTTGTGAGTCAACTTGTAAGGTCTCAAAACTCACGCTCCCTCACGATTTCTGGCTCTATTTATCAATTGTTCCCATGGTCTTCGATAATGTTAGAGAACATCCATGACCGACTGTGGAAACAAAGTGACTGATAAGATTGGATGTCCGCCATACCATGTCCGTTGTGTGCTCCGTCCGAAACTTTGTTACTGGTTTTGAATTTTATCCTGCGTACGGTTTTATTTAGTTGAGCAATGTTTGGATCATCTGGATCACTATTTATTAAATAGTGCCTGTGACTTCGTTAACATGAAAACGATTCTGTTTTTATTATTATGCTCAATACGTATACATATTTTACTGTTCGGAGTGTATGCCGGCTTTTCGTCTGACCGACTATCGACTATTACTACATAATATTATTTACTCTTAACCCTGTTCTTTACAACATTTAGCGCCCAAATTCAACTAGAGACCGCAGTATACGAAACATATTTTAAGGTCAGTCATGGTACATCACTAAATCAATAAGAGATTTTCGGTAACACGTCATACAAAATCTAAACGTTTTAATTAATAAGTCATAAAATTCAAATATGTGATACCTGACAGCATAAAACATTTTGAATTGGTACGAAATTATCACTACGGTGATTATATTAATGGAAGCTCGATAAAATGACTATACAGTACCTGATGGTAAGTTCTGTAGAATCCAGAAACATCGGTGACTTTGTTCTACCGGCTTGGTATAGTGCCTGTTCACGCCTCTTTCGTCACGTCGTCATGTCGTCGTTCCAAATCCAGGTCCGCACACAACAACAACCGTCGCAGAATGAGGCACGATTATTTTTTTTACATTGAACAGTGCTTCATATTCCATTTAACCAAACAAACCAGTAATCATGAAACTATATTTTTCAGTTTTTTTTGTACTTTGCCCAGTGGTTACATAAGTATGGAATACTCATTCTCATTCAGCCATCTTGCGCGTTTTACCGTATCATGTTGGACTTCGATTCGTAAAGGTGTAGACACTGTAGACAAATCGTGGTGTGGCAACAAATCATTTTATATTAAAGTTAGTAACTTAAATGCGTATGATAATTACGTAAATTAAGTAGGTTCTTCTGTTTCTTAGTTAATATCAACGTATAAATTACATAGATAGTCCCACCAGCGTCAAGTAGGTAGTGAATTTAATTAACGTTTCAATGATCTTATTAATACAGCAGTTATCATGCTAGAGCTTCTAGAGACATTATAAATACTAAAATAAAAACTCCATAATCGACCAGCAACCTAAGGTAAAAACCTTTCCATTTCATTTTAACACTTTAACAAATTTTTAACATTCACTCACTGAGGTAAATTAGCATAAAAGAGATTTCGAGAATAAATCAATTGCTTAAGTAGTGACGATGTAAACACCCTTTTTTAACTAATGTGTATATAGCTTATGTTTCGGTATAAATAAGAAAGCACGATAATTTGCTACAGCTAGTCAAGACACTGCGCGTAAACTGGTAACATGATTTTATTAATGTTTATATTTCTTATTGTACTTATTTATATTTATACTACAAGGAACCACGATTACTGGTTTAAACGTAATGTGAAGCATGATCGCCCGCTGCCAATTTTCGGAAACCACTTAAGAAATGTGATTGGTTTTAAAAGTATAACGGAACTGGCTGTGGAGATGTATAATAAATATCCGGATGAAAAAATCGTTGGGTACTACAGAGGTAATACACCAGAATTTATAGTTCGCGATTTAGATTTAGCAAGGAGTATTTTGAGTGCAGATTTCGCACACTTTTATCCACGAGGTCTCGGCAGAAATCCGGATTATGAACCGTTGATGAGGAATGTGTTTCACGCAGACGGTGACTCTTGGAAGCTTTTGCGTAAGAGATTAACGCCGGCATTTACAACGGCTAAGCTGAAAGCCATGTTCCCGTTGGTAGTACGTTGCGCTGAGAAACTACAGGACGCAGCTGAAGCGGCTACGGTTAAGAACGGAAAATGTGACGTACGTGAACTGATGGCTCGATTTACTACTGAATTTATTGGCGTATGTGGCTTCGGCATCGAGACTGATACCATTACTGATGAACATTCGCGCTTCAGACAATTTGGAAAGAAAGTGTTCACTCGATCGTGGCTCCACTTTATAGTAATCGCAATGTGGGAACTATTTCCAGAATTAAGAAGCTTTATATATTTTCCTGATCGTGGGTTAGAAATAACCATAACACAAATATTTGAAGGCGTTTATAATCAAAGAAACGGAAAGCCGTCAGGGCGTAACGATTTCATTGACCTTCTTTTAGAACTTCAACAAAAAGGAATAATACAAGGAGAATCAGTAGAGAAGATAAATCCAGATGGGACGCCGGTTAAAGTGGAAATGGAGATGAACACGAAATGTATGATTGCCCAAATGTTTGTTTTTCTTCGCTGCCGGTTTCGAGACCTCATCATCGGCCACAAGTTACACGCTCCACGAACTAGCTTTCAACCCGGATATACAGAGCAAGATACAAACTGAGATAGATGAAGTACTTATGAAATATAACAATAAGCTATGTTATGACGCTATTGCTGAAATGTCATTACTTAGTATGAGTTTCAAAGAGGCTATGAGAATGTTTCCTTCTCTTGGGTGTTTACATCGCGTTTGCGCAACACATTACACATTACCGGGAACGAATGTGACTATAGACCCCGGCGTGAAAGTTATTATACCACTACAAGCGATACAAAACGATTCTAAGTATTTTGACAATCCAACCAAATTTAATCCTGAGAGGTTTGTTGAAGGAGAGGAGGAACGTCACAAGTATTCATACATGCCATTCGGAGATGGACCTCGAGCTTGTATAGGTCAGTAACTGATAAACTCTTTGTTAATTTTGTTTCTCACTAATTATAATTAGGGAGTACTATGTAATGTTTACCACTAAACTAAATTTATTTTTGATAATGTTGTTACTTCGTTTCGGAGAGGACAATTTTATTAAAAAAAAGTATAATATTATTTGTTTTTAACGGTCAGTGAAGCCTGTTTCAATTGATTTAATATTTTTTTATCACTAGTTAAAATTCCTACTTACGATTTCGGAGATAAATTACAAAAAAAAAATTAATTATAATAGTATAATAAAAGCATATACATTTTTTACATTAAATATTAATATAATAATTAAATATCATCATAATATTTTCGTTATTGTCAGTTTCTTTATTTGTTTTAATTTATTTAGAAATGAGGCGTCTAATGAAGAAACAATTATTACATTTGTTTCACATATAGCGCATTTAATGATTATCTTTTGTTATAAATTATAATTCTTTATAGTGCTAAACAATTACATTTACATTTTACCCAAAATATATTATAAATTTCAATATGTCTTGTATGACAGATAATATTCATTTATCTCTTAAAAACTGCGTACACTTTCATAAGTTTTTGGATGAATTCATGTAAATAGTCTAAAGAGAGATCGATTTTCGGTGATGGTAGATACTTACGTATTAGATAATAACTTACAGTTGACGATATTATTATGATATGTATTTTTGGGGTTTTGTTTTAGGAGCACGTTTGGGTGAGATGCAGTCCTTGGCAGGGCTCGCAGCCGTCCTGCATAAATTCACAGTAGAACCCGCTGAGAATACTCTTCGTAAACCTGAAATTCAACACACAAGTAACTTAGTGCAAGCAATTAAGGGTGGTCTGCCTTTAACATTAAAACTAAGAAACAGAATTAAGTAATATTTGTCATATGTGATTATCTGTTAATTACGTGTAATAATATATTGATAATAAATTTGTGCATAAATAAGAATTATTGTTTTTTTTTGTTATTATTCCTCATCTGTATATATAAAAAATTGCGTCACCTGACTGATTCATCAACGTAGAGCATAAACCGCTGGGGGCCTATCAAATTAAATTTTACCAATAGGGTATGATGTAAGGATCCACTAAGGAAATATTTAGGAAAATTTTACCTTTAAGGGGGGAAACCGTTGTATAAAAGTCCGTCATTTTCAAACTAAGAAGCACGGAATTTAATTTACATATTTCTGGATAGAGATATAGAATCTATCGGCCCTCCTAACAAAAGACATCGCCCTATAGGCCGAGTAAGTAGATGGCAGAGGATACTAGGAGGGGTGATAAAATGCCGCCGGAGGCTCATCCCACCCCTTTCCTCGCTTCTCTTAGAAGAACAGTGCCTCCCTCAGCTGGTTGGGTTCCCTTCCCTCTCCTCTTGACTTCTTGTCGAAAAAACAAGAATGCGTAGGGCCCTCTCCTCTATGGGGACTCGTTGATTAGCGGTTGGCGAAAATGGGGAGCAGCTGGTACTAGGCTGTCCCCTCTTGGAGGAAAGATAATGACAGTCGCACGGTTTTTGAGCCTGCCGCTGTGGGGACGCGGAGTGTGCTAGACTAATCTCGTGTTGCCCCTCAGAAAGGCGGCGGATTGTACCATTTAAAAAGAAAAAGAAAAAGATATTGGTTGCAGACGAGCGTTACAAGGGCTAGAGCCGCCGATGCATCTGACCCACATGACACTGGAATAGATCTATCTTCGTATCTTCGTATCAATCGTTATCTAATTAGAAGAAAGAAGATATTTGATTATTCGACTTTCAATTGTTTTTACAAACATAGCTTTAAAGCGAAAATGAATGCAGCGAAATCAAAGTCATGTACAGCAATATCATATTTAAATATTTAATACTTATAGATAGTTTATATTACTATACTGTACAAAGTTCAATTAAACTGCGCAGTATTGGAATAAAAGGTGTGTTAGATAAGAAACATAAATTGATAATAAAATTTACTTTTGTTATTTACAGTATATCTTTACATGGTTAATTTTTTTCTATATTATTGAAAAGGTAAAGTCCTTCTGTCTGTACGTTAATGCACTTATAACTCCTTAACTAATTATATAATATTTTTTTTAAATCACAGATAATTCTTTTAAATCTTTGGCTAAGTCTTTAGTGTATATGGAAAAAATTATGGAGATAATTCAGTTTTTTTACACCGATAAGTAGCAAACAGGCATACGATCCGCCTGTTGGTAAGCGGTCACCGTAGCATATGAACGCCTGCAAGAATAGAGGTATCACGTGCACGCTGCCAACGTTTGCAAAACAACTGAATATTTGTTAAAATTGTAATACAGTCATTAATTGTTATGAAATGTTATATGAAAGTGAATTCGCGGACACAGACAATGTAATATCACACATGTGACTGCACGTTCGACTTTGCTATTATATCTAAATGAATAACATCTAAAGTTATTGGTTAGTCCTTGAAACTGTATTCAATTATATCGATATATTTATTTCTTTGAGGATATAAAAATGTTTCTTGACGGATGTCTTCAAATTTCTATTTCAAATTTCAAATTTCTTCAAGAACTAGGCATAATTTTAAATGGCAAGTAAATAATTTTCCTTTTGCCGATAGTACTCATGGAAACCCTAGAAAATCTAATTACGATGCTTGATAAACTTTGTTGCAACTCGGTAGAGGCTCCAAACTTGGTTATGTAAACCTAATTGGTTATGTAAACCTGGAATAAACCGGCCAGTTAGATAGGCCTAATCTTCGAATCCAACTCGGCTGAGTTGCGTCTGCCAAGCTATACGGCATCTTCTTTTTCGAAATACGTTGTAATGTGTTGCTATTTATGACTCGAACACTAAAGATCTATGGAGTTTCGGAGTTTCATTGCTTGATTGAACCAGAAATGAAAAAAATCCGCAGAAGAACCAAACTAGACATAGCTCGAAGAATTATCAAACCTATGTGGCAGTGGCTCGTAGAATAAAAACCCGATAGGGCCAATGGGTTTTCGAATGGTGATCACGTACATCAAGACGATGCGTGAGTAGGCCCCCAACAAGTTGGACCGACAGCCTAGTGAAGGTTCAAAACCGGTCTTTGTGAAGTTCCCTCGGGGAGGCCTACGATAATGAGAATAAACTATTTAAATATCTACATTTAGGAAACTTTTTAGGTTTCCAATATTTGATCACAATAAAGACGTAAATTTATGTTTTGGCTAATTGGGTTAGTTAAATTTTTACTTCGTAATTATGTAGATAAGTAACTACTTATAGAATCATATGTTTATCCAAGTTTGTTTAGACTAGGATATTTCTACGTATGCATTACGCACACAGTTGTTTTATTTTCAATTAAAAACACTTGTATATGTATACGTCTGGAAATGAGTCGTTTAATCAATGACATATATATAAATAATTCTTATTGCTGTTTATACACGTATAGACCGGACTGCGGACATGGTATGTAGAGCGGCCGAGGTCAGTAGTCGCCTAAGTAGAGATGAGGAATAAGATTTGTCATAAAGATCGATTTTTTTAATCGATTCCCAAAACATCGTGGCCCAACAGACCAATCTTGTTTCTATTTGTTTTATTTGACCTTTTATTCGTATATAGTATTCTTCAAGTGGTCGAAATAAGACTATAATCATCATTTATTGCAAAAAGAGTTTCCAATTTTTTTTTAATAACATCATTAAAGGTCATGAGTAGCAACTAAACAAAAAAAGAAGATTGCCTAGAAATGACATTGAACAGTATTATGTTTGCCTATTTACAGATGATCATCAACATCATATCATAGAAAACAAAAAAGACACTCTAATAATCGATACATTATTAAGTTGAAAGATCGATCTTTAGGGCCTCTATATTTTGTGAATCGATTAATCAAACTTAGATTCGAATATATTCAAAAAAGATCCTTTTCGGAAAGATTCTCATCCCTACTTAGGGGACTGATAACATTGGCCGCCCGCCTTACTAAGTCCGCGGTCCGGACCGTACGTGTGTTGACATCATATGAATTTGAAGTTGAGGTCACATACAGTAATATTTAATAAATAAATTAATTAATCATAATCTATAGTACTAAATAAAATAGAAGTGTCTGTTTGTAATTTCAAATTTTTTTTTTTTCACTAAATAGATATGAATGTATATACGTTAGAATACAAAAAATACAATTTTTATAATTTTTCTGTCTGCCTGTTTGTTAGGAGTAAAGTCCAGAACGGCTGAACAGATTTTGGCGGGACTTTTTTTGGTAGATAGCTGAAGTTACTCCACGTAACTTAGCTTACTTTATATTTTCCATAATAATTAGGGTTTCGCGTAAAAAAATTAAAACTCATGAAATTTCTAAGAAATCCGATTCAACTAAAAGTTACACTGGCAAATGTTTGAATTTGTGAGAAATATATTTCATTTATCTTAGTATCGAAAAAAATAACGAAAATAATTAGGGTTCCGTAAATAAAATTAAAAGGCGGTGAAGAACACATGGAACGCGGGCGCATCCGCAGGCATACAACTACCTAAACTATAATATTATAAAGAGGAAAGAAATGATTGTTTGTTTGCATTGAATAGGCTCTGAAACTACTGAACCAATTTAAAAAATTCTTTCACCATTAGAATCCTATATTACTCCTGATGAACATAGGTGATATAATATTTTCAAAAAAGTTTGGCATCTGTATGTGAATTTCGATAATGTAACCCAACGTGTGAAAAACGTACCAAAAAAACCGAAAAACGCGGACACTGCGTAAATTATTGACAATAGAGCAAAGTGATGGACTACAATTTTATAGAGGACATCAATTTCTAAAACGAAAATAACAAAAAAAAAAACATTAATATGTCGATTACCCATAAAAATGAGACAATAGGAAAAACAATGGAAAGCGGGCGTAAACGCCAGGTTAGTGGTCAAAGAGTTAAGAAACTTTCATTACTGTACAAGTAACCCTCGACGTGAAAAAGAAGGGTGTGTGCGTGTGTGTTAAAATTTATAATTTGTTGAAATTTTTGTTAAATACCCGTGCGAAGCCGTGGCGGGACGCTAGTTCGAGATAAATTAAATCTAGAATTCCTAACCAAACGCTAGATTTTTGAGATCATGACTTCATATGTCAGGACCTAATATTATTCCTTAGGAAACTTTTAAGTGTTTATAAATATTATGCCTATTCTGTTCTATTATTATATTTAGTTTGGCAAAGAACGTTAATACTTAAATAAATATAGTTCATACTAAAGTACAAAGTTCTAGTGAACTGCGCAGTAATATACAAAGTGTATTATATAAGGAACACAAGTTGACATTTAAATTTGTTTGTCATCCTTATATTTTATAAAAACAGGCGATAGTTAGATAGGTAATAGATATATATCTGTCAATAATTCCGTTCCATTCCAATCCGTTCCGTTAGTTGGCTCGTAACCGGAGAACGCCTAAACCAGTTCACATAATTTTATTTTAAATCACAGATCTGGTTCTTTATATATTTTTAAGTTCAATATTTACCAGCTATGTATATGTTTGAGTTCGAATTATGATGTGATTTAAGGTATAATCAACGTCTATATAAGTTTGATAGCGCCTGATGTAATAATTTCTAGACTACCGCGTCATTGCATACTTAATATCTCTAGGCGTATATTAAGCGCGTAGCGTTCTTCTCTCTGCAACTAACCCTTACAAGTTTATTAAAAAAACGTTATATCCCGAACGACTAGACCTATTTTGATGAGATTTTTTCCAGCAGATAGCTGAACTTACTCCGCCTAACTTAGACTTGTTTTATTTTTCGAAAATAATTAGAGTTACATGTAAAAAAAAACTCATGAAATTCGAAACAAAATAGTAAATACGATTCAATAGACACCAACATCAAAACATTATTTTCCAATGATTGTTTAAAAACTACATTACGCAGTGAAGATTATATGAAACGCGTGTGGAGCAGCGGGCACGCAGCTAGTCATGAATAGACTGAATAGGTTTTACTGTAAATTTATTGATAGGAAGATATACTGGATGATACTGAAATGGGTATAAACGAGTCACTATGACAAGTTCGATGTCGTAACTCTTCAGTAACTCCTTTTCAGCTATCACCACTTTGCAATCTTATTTACAACATACGTGCTTATTTGTGTTATTATTAAATGATAAGCGACTGATTAAATACAGAGAAAACAAGATAAAGAGGCTTATAAGAATTAAGTAAGCGTAGGTAACTAATAGAACAAATATAACAATAATTTATAGGAACTGTTTGATAATACTTGCTGTGACCGCAGTTTTACGTGTGTTTTTATATGGTTCTTTATCTATATGTTAATACTAGCTGTGCCCGCTGCTTCACCCGCTTGGAATTCCGACAATTTGCATCCTACATTCTTTCCCTGGATGCAATATATGTCATTACCAAATTACATCGAATTCGGATTCCTAGTTTTATCGTGATTGCTGATGAACTTAATCAACAGACAGACAGATCGACCGACAGACAGATAGATAATTTCTTTTAAAACTGTCGAAATTTGTTCTGTGGTCGATTCAGAAGCCCCGCGTAGTATTTTTTCTTCAATGTCCAGATTTCGTCTTGTTAGCCTTTTATTAAAAGTATAGGTTCATGACAGACTAGTCGCTGTAAAATAAAACCGGGCATTATTTTTTTAAAACACAAAGATTGGATTTATGATGTCGTTACATATTTTAGATTTTAAAACTATTTAAATCGTAGCATAACTCAATTATTTTGCAGATTTAATGGTTAGGTAAAAGTATTCCAAAATTAATAATGAATTAGTGGTAGCATTGTCGGTTATCGCGTTGATTGTCTTATAGCCTGAGCCTAAGGCTGAGTTTGCGATGAAGGGAAATTCCATGTTCTTCTTCTTCTTCTTAGTTAATGGCAATCTGTGTGTACACACAATTTGTGCTAATGTCATGTGGGTAAGATTTTCAATCTTGTATCAGCGTTACCAAGCTCCAACAGAACGGTGGCCTATCCTGCTCGAACTTTCCATGGAGCTTTGTCGGCACCTCAGAATGTATGCTACGCGTTGTCTTCTATAATAAACTTAACTTGAACACAATAACTAAACTATTTCACACAAACGCCACCAAGATTACATGATATAGAGTCAAGTACACAAGTTTAATGAATTAAAGAAAACAATTGCTAAATGTCAGACTGAGATCCCGCCAAAAACTCCAATTCCATGTTGAATGCTCAATACGGTGGTAGGGTGTTTTCTAGTTTGATATTCTTAAGTCTATCGCCAAACACTTAGAGGTGTGTTTTGGTATCATCATTTAGTATATTAATCCACCATATTCACTTAATTTCAGATGATATTGTTTTCAAGGCGTTGTTGAGGCTTCATACAGTATAAAATAATCATATAGGGAGACGTTGTTTTTAAAAATAATTAAATATAAGCGAATGCCATTAAAAAAAAAAAAAATACTAGCTTGAAACTGAAATCTTTTAAGATATTTCATTCATTAAGAATGGGATTAATTAATGTAAAATACTTGAATAAGGTATATTGTTTACGATAATTAATTGATATGTCACTGAACTGTTACCGTTGATTTTATTTGTAATTTTATTGTGTTTATAGGTTATCTATTTCGTATCTACTCTTTACCTATATTATATTTACAATTTAAAACATATTTACACATCGTTGAAGAAAATGAAGATGCAAGTAAATTAAGGGGATGGGGGAAAAAAACGGATACATATTATAAATATAGTTTGTAGTAATTGTGAAAAGAGCTGATACTGTTTTTGAGATATAACGTTTCTTTGATCTTTAATATGTTAACCGAAATTGTTAAATTATAGTAACTTTTGTTATTACACGCTTCATTAATATGGACTTATGAATTTATATTCATTCGAGTGCCTTTATCTGTCTATTGAGCTGACGACTGCAAGCCCATCTCACATCTTACCTCCACAAGCCAGAGGGTAAAGACAGAGAGTTTGCTGGTTTGACGTATATGATGGGTCTTAAATTACTTAGAATCTTGGTTCCGGCCGCTTCCACAAACCCATCATAATACTAGCCCACTTCGCTCCCTAGGCAATCGAAGTGGTTTTTGAGTTGACTTTATAACATGCTATTTCTGAAATGTTTAAAATACATTATTTTAAAATCTAAAGTGTCATTATTTAACGTAAAAAATAATAAATATGACATATTACCCCTTCACCCTCTCATATCATTAATGATAAATAATTCAAATGACCCCATTCCAGAATAATGAGAAAGTGAATATATTATGGTAATTTTATCTGTTTGTAATAGTCTTTATCAACCGTCACCGAATGAAGTACGTGACAATATACCTTGTTTATATTAAAACGATACTTAACGGGAACAAAGATGCTTATTATATTATTTTTCACTGTTTTAATTTACGTTTATTTTTCTAACAAATATCAATACTGGTCGAAGAGAAATATCAAGCACGATCGTCCTTTACCGTTTATTGGAAACCATTTTAAAAACCAGTTGAGAATTAAACACATTGTGGACGTGTCAACGGATCTGTATAAGCGGTATCCGAATGAAAGAGTTATAGGATATTATGAAAGAATGACGCCGAAGTTGATTATAAAAGATTTGGATATAATAAGACGTATACTGACTTCGGATTTTAAGTATTTTTCGTCACGTGGAGTAAGTAGAGATTCAGAAAAAGAGTTCACGCAACAGAATATTTTTCATGCCGACGGTGACTTATGGAACCTAATTCGACAGCGACTGACGCCAGCGTTTACTACAGCAAAGCTTAAATCTATGTTTCCTCTGATTGTAGAATGTGCTGAAAAATTACAAAAGAAAGCAACCAAAATTGAAGCTGCTGGAGGAGAATGTGACGTACATGAACTGATGTCATGTTTCACTATAGAATTTATTGGCTCCTGCGGTTTAGGCATAAACATGGACACTATTAATAATGAGCATTCGCAATTCAGACAACTCGCTAGAAATATTACGGACCTTCCATTAAGCCAGACAATTAAACGTTTGTTATGGGAACTGTTTCCATTTTTAAGAAAATTCATTAATGTCGCTGACAGTAAAACCGAAGAAATGCTATTGGAAATAGTAAAACAGGTTATCAAAGAAAGGAATGGTGAGGTGAGTGGACGAAACGATTTCATAGATTTACTTTTACAAATTAAATCCGGTGGTAAATTACAAGGTGAATCCTTGGATCAAGTCGACTCAGATGGGAAACCAGTTAAAGTAGAAAAAGAGATGGATATAAAATGTATGACGGCTCAGGTTTTTTTATTTTTTGTTGCTGGTTTTGAAACGTCTACAGCAGCGACGAGTTTTACTTTGCACGAGCTCGCATATAATCCGCAACTTCAGTGCAGAGTTCAAGAAGAAATTGATGCGGTATTACTAAGGTATAACAATACACTTTGTTATGAAGCAATAGCAGAAATGGCCTTACTGAAAATGGTGATTCAAGAATCCATGAGAATGTCTCCTCCAGCTGGAGTACTTTTCAGAACGTGTACAAAAAAGTACATAATACCGGAATTGGGTGTCACCATTGACCCCGGAGTGAAGATATTAATTCCAGTGCATGCAATTCATAACGATCAGAAGTATTATGATAATCCAGTGGAGTTCAACCCTGAGAGATTTAATGAGAATGTAATTAAAAAGGGGCATAAATATGCATATTTGCCTTTTGGTGATGGCCCAAGAATGTGTATGGGTAAGTTTTTGGGATTGATGTTATAGTAATAATATTTGTCAGAAAAAAGTCTAAACTCTGACGCTTTGTAAAGGGCCACCATTATTATCGTCCATCACACGATGATGTATTGGCGACTTCAAACGGAGTTTGATTAAATTATTTTTCATTTTCCAACTTTATGGTGGCACTAAAACAATAATTCTTTTTAAGCCGGTAAAATGTATTCGATTTTGCCAAAGCTTATGTCTGCCCAAATATTTTACTGGTTTTATGGAACTTTTGACTTTTAAATAAGAATTCAGTATTTAATTTTATTTCTGAGCATAAAAAAGTAAGCTTGAACAAATAAAAACAAATTCACAGGTGTTTTTTTTATATTCTACAGGAGGAAGAATGGGAGAAATGCAATCGACAGCGGGACTTGCAGCAATATTGCAAAAATTCTCAGTAGAACCAGCTTTAAATACTATTCGGAAGCCAAAGCTGAACCCTCATAGAATGTTTGTTGTATCGTTTATTGGAGGAATACCACTAAAGGTTAAATTAAGACAAAATAACATTTAAAAGATTAACTTGTTATGAAATATGTTACGATATTGTAAATGGAAAAAAGCTATTAATTTATCAACATATAACTTAATGATATAAATCTGTTAACAGAATAAATATGTAGATAGAATACATAAAACATAGTATCATGTTTTCTCCCGTGGTGGTAGGCAGAGATTACGTCCTTCCACTTGCTACGATCTTGACACACCTCTTTCGATTCCTCTATTTTAATGAGCGCTTTCATATATGCTAGCCGGTTATGGGTATTATTCACATGGCCTTTATTTAAGACGCGCTCGATTTGGTTAAAATACGTTCGTTCTACCGACGTGTCCAGTCGCCCTCGCATTATAAATCCGTTTTGTCAATCTTCTGTCATCCATCTTCTCCATATGCCGAACCAACTAAGCATACCTTTCTCTATCTTGGTCACTACATCCACACCATAGCATACTCTTATCACACTATTCCTGTCTTTGTCAATCATTCTTGTCAATTTTCAATGACAGTAGCCTGGACAAATTTATCGTAGAACCAATGTCCGATGAACCAAACAGATTCTCAAGTCCATGATAAAGCGCAGTTTGTAAAGGCTCCCAACAAGAAGGACCGATGATCGGTGAAGGTTGCGGGAATCCGTTGGATGTGGGTGACAGAAGACCAATCATTGTGGAAATCTTTTGATGAGGCCTATATCGAGTAGTGAACGTCCTTCAGTTGTGATTATGATGTCGAAAATCTACTCTACATATATTAACACTAGCAGAATAATTGTGTAGTGCTACCATTAATTAAGATGCAGACGAAATATTTTTTTTACACGGTATAGGCTAAGTGCTTTGACCACAATCCCCACCTGATATTAAGTAACCATGTGATCCAGGATGGTACACACTAAGCCTAGAGATACTGGTTCGCAAGTGGCGCTGCCGGAACACATGTATTGATATTTGACGACAGGTTTTCAAACTTGAGGGTGGTAGCAACCCAGGCGTCCATTATTAGAAATTGCCCTACCACGATGCTTTGGTGACCTCACGATGTTTTTCTTCACCAAAAGCTTAGGCTGATTTTAGAGTAGGATAGGTGGACTCAAACCCGCGTCCATTGATGCGGAATCATCGCTTCTCTATTTATAGTTACATATTCATAAATGAACTGGAGTTCTGAATCGCTAAAGTCTGAGGTGTTATTTTTTACTAATATTAATATAAAAAAAGAAATTTGAATGTCAAAACAGTAATGTGCGCAAATTGGCACTACACGACCCACTCTAGGGATCATATGCATTAAATACGTTTTATTTACATTCGCTTGTGTTGTATATTCTACATCTATTTATATAATTCTAATGTTTATCGAATTTAAGAGAACAAATATATTTTATAAAGGCTTAAGTCCTCCGTTATTGATGTTGTCGAATAATAATTGTAGGCAACCCACAAAGTTAGTTAGTACAAATTGCGCCAATATTTTTTTTTTCGAACTTAGCTAACGCTGTTGACCGGAAGGGCCATTACAGCTTCACCGTCACTTTGGGGACGAGTGCTGAAGGCACTCAGCCGCAAAAGGTGACTAGCACAAGGGTTACCAAAACGGTACGAACCTCGGCTTGGCCGTCACCAGAGTGTAAAACTCTATCGCGAGTTTGAACCTAGCTATTCCCTACATTTCTTATTTAACATTTAAAAAAAAGGTTCCTTACAGGACCTATGTACCTGCGTGTTATGTGCAGGAGTGTGTATGCAGTGTTGTGCGTGTAATGCTCAATGCATGGGCAGTGTCACTATATCGCGCTGGCGGCGACGTCAAGAGCCTCCCCAGTTGGGGAACGAGACACGTCTTGGGTCGCCGCCTGAGGGGGACCCGGAGAGGGTGCGGGAGCCCGCCAATATTTAAAAAAATCCTGTGGCGTTCCTGTATATATCTTAGGTCTTCGATATATAATATACAAAATAAGTAATAGCGAGTGGAACCACGGATGCTGCTAGTATTCATTAAATTGTAAAAAACAGTATTTTAAATAGGTATATATTTAAATTTAAAAAATACAAACTCTATTTCTTATTATATTTATATATTATCCAATGTAATATAATTATCACTAAAATATACTTTTGAATGTAATTTAAAAAAGTGCTCATAGCTTTTTTAAGGACCTCGCGAGTCGTCTAGTCGACACATCTCGCGACCAGAGGGCCGGCCAACATTTGGCACAGCGAATTAGCATTGCCATCTAACGTGGCAATATGGCCAGCCTTCTGGGAACCTTCCTGTCTGGCGGCGAGCTGGACGGCATTAATTATTTATAGTTCTTTTTTGTTTTTTTTTTTTTTATTTTAATTATAAATTTATGTATTTTTTGATTTGAATAAAAAATAATTATTTTAAAAGAGAAACGAGTATTTATTCCTAGGTTTGCGATTTATCGATCATAAATAATATATTACTATAAATAATTTACAAATAATGCGTTCAGAAGTGGGATTTGAATCGAACAAAAGAAAGTGTCATATATCTTACTATACTTATAATAAAGCTGGGAATAAACAAAATGTGTTCATTAAATATACTTGAAAAACATCACTCTAGGGGTAGTTTTGAATTAATAACGCGATATTTTTTTAAAGATTTCTGAAAGTAAGTACAAAGGGAAATGTATATTTATATACGAATGAGAGGTGTGAACTCTTCGAGTCTGTTCACCGTTGCGCTCGAGGATGTTTTGAATGTTCTAGACTGGAAAGGACTCGGTATTAATATAAACAGCAGATCCGCAGACGAACCAAAGTAACTGACGTTGTCCAAAGAATTGCCCAACTAAAGTGGTGACCTTGTAAAGGTCGCGGGAATCCTATGGATGCTGGTGGCGTAATATAGATCGTTGTGAAAATCTTTGGACTATACCTATGTCCAATAGTGAATGTCTTTCGTCTGAATGGATGGATGTATGGTACATTTATTTAAATATTAAAGCTGCGAATATTATATTATTTGTTATATCAAATTCATTGAATTGCAAACACGAAATTCCACGTGTACTAAATTCGCGAGCACTGCTAGTTTTCTTATAAGTACTAACATAGTATTATATTATGCCAATTTGTGATTGAATGCATAGTCGGCCTTATATCAAGGAATGTGTTACGTAGTAGACATCTAATTGTTACATGATTATTTTATTCGTGGTATTATCGCCGGCGAACACCACGCCATTTTATTGCATACGAGTACACGTGATTCACAATTAATAGCTTTTAAACGTGATGCTTTGCCAAATAACCTCGAACTATACACGTGTCTCTATTTTTTTTTTTTCAAATCTAAGACTAGGAAATAAAAAAAAAACGTTAATTTTTGAAAACGTCATATCAATGACAAATTTCTTTTAATTGTCCACTGGTTTATTTCTATTGAAATTACGGAGAATTAAACAGAATCTTGTTAATAATACGTATGTATGATACTTATGTTAGTAATCTTAATTCTTAATTGACTAGAGACCAGCGCTGTGAATATTTTATTCTTGTCCATACTTTGCCCGTACTGAGCTGGTGCCATTTTCGACGTTCTTATGTTTATGTTATTATGTTCTATTTATATATTTATATAAAATGCGAAGCAATGATAGTGAAGTCGGATTCCGCATCTATATACGTAGTCAAAACCCATTATCCAACTATATTGAGCCTGAGCTTCGGGTGAAGAAACACAGCATGGTGGTTTCATTTTCTAATAATACCCGCTTGGGTAGCAACCACCATCAAGTTAAAAAACCTGTCGATAAACACCTATAGGTGGGTTCCGGCAGCATCACTTGATAGCCAATATCTCTGAATGTACCGTGTTTATCATATGGAAGTTCATTGTTAATTATGGTAAAAACAATGAACTTGTACAGTATAAAAAAATTAGACAGACATAGGGATTGCCAATTGATGTGAAAACTCGCATATTTCAAAAACTTTTAATTTAATGTTTAAATTTCATAATTGGTTAATTAAAATGAAGCTACCGTCGCCTGAATTGTTGTTGGTCAATTTGGGAGAGAGGCGGAAGTGCGGGAGTTGTTAGGAGTGTTGCTGCGGCGGTACAGCGCGCCCGCTTCGCCCGCGTCCGCGCTTGGGGCCGCATTGCAGGCCGCTTACAAACTCTCGGTAATACTTATTGTTATAGCCCCCACAAAATATGAGGGTTTGGAGGGATTTTTTGCTGGTTCTTACTCTCTCTCATTTAGTAGTTGTTTTTTAATAATTTATTAGCAGTATTTGATCTGTATACGTAAAAAAGTATTCACTTCAAAATACATTTTTTATACCATGAAAAAAAATAAACTTAAAATATACGATAAATATATGCATTATTGCAGACTGTGATCTCCGTAGTTGTTAAAAACTGCTCAACCTGTAAGTTTTTTTACAGTATATTTTCAGATAACTCTTATACTGCTTCCATGATAGGATCACGTTGTTCTGTGTTTGTTATAAGATTTCACGATAAATTAAGTTTTCAAAAGTTCTAAATGTATAAACTGAGATCAGGCGGCATTTAAAAACACACACCAAATGGTTTAATTTATTATGAAATATTTAGTGAAATAATTACTTTATTAATCTGCCTCGTTTATTTTGTAATCGGTGCCAGCTTACGGACAACAAACTGGTGTAAATGTACGTCGCTAATTATATTCGATTTTGATTGATTGTTCTAAAAAATCACCCTAGACCTTTATTTAGGTTATATGTAATTGTGACAAAATTTAGGCAGTTATTTACATTTGTAAATGAGGACCATGGATAACTATAGCTGGCACCGACTCCAAAACTAGCGATGTAGATTAATAAAATAATTATTTATTGACCTTTTAGTGCATTTTATAGCTTATTCTTTTGAAGTCGGTTTTGTTTTAAGTAAAAAAAATTTTTGTTTGCTTTTTAGTATAGCTGTGAAGCATACTTCATAGCTTTAGAATCGAATATATGAAAAAAATTGCAAATCGGTTCACAAATGACGTAGAAAGTGCGTAACTAACATTTAAAAAAACATACAAACGTATTGATAACCTCCTCCTTTTTGAAGTCGAAAAATGTCGTAAAAATGTTTTGATTAATAGTTTTAGTAATGGTGTCCAATACAATATTAAAATAAAAATACAACAGGTGCTAAAATTCCATATCTAGTTTAACACAATTTTTTTAAACCATCAAATAATGTCCGTAAACAATTCTATTTTCAATTAAACGTTTCTTTTTTTTATTACGCGATGTTTTTGAAATAACTACCGTATTTACAATAGTCATCAATTCCTTAATAGCATTTTACTTTTGTCTTGTTGAAAGTAAGCACTATAAGCAAAATAAAATACTAAATTTAAAATGAAGCTCAATCTAGACTTATAATATAAGGTTAACGAGACGAAATCAGTCCATTGAAGATATTTAAGAAAAAATAATATGCGGGGAAAAAATACTATTTCATTTTGTCTGTCTGTTTATTAACTGGTTCGCATTACGCAAAAACTATTGAACCGAAATCGATGAAATTTGGTAATGTCATACAAGTATATTGCATCTAGGGGAGAACGTAGGATTCAAATTGTCTGAATTCCAAGCGGGTGAAGTCGCGGGCACAGCTAGTATAAAATAATCGATAAATAATATCTTTGTTCTGACCAAAAACAGAAATGCGCGTGTGAACAAAATACGCATCATCTCCATACGAGAATAACTTACTGTGGAATGCCGGATATTGCAATGCCGGTCTGTCCCGTCACTAACAAGGTCTCAACACACAGCAGGCGCGTCAGGATATCAGCGCGATTTGACTATAGATAAACACGGGCCTTCTACCCGCCCGCTGTGTGTTGCGACCGTTACTGAAAGATCTCACGTAGTTATAGCCGTTACAGGTAGAGCCGGTCGAGTCCGGTCTCAGAATCATTTCGAGGATTCATTCAGTGCGCGTTCGGACTACGCACCGCGCGTACGCATTTACCGAATATCCGAATAAAATCCAACTACGAAACTGAACACGATCAGACTTTTCAACAAATTTAGAGTATATAGTGAATTTAAAATAATTATTTAGATACTTTTGTGGATAGTGAAGAGTGCGCGAGACGAGCAATTATTTTATGTAAAAATCTAGTATAGTACTTACTGATTCATCAGTAAATATGAAAGTCTTGAGAGTTGATGATAAAGTGTCCAGTGTTGGTAGCGAGAATGAACCGAACCGACAGTTGTTATGGTCGATGCACAGAAGTTGACAAAAGAAGAGTTGAACAGGTATTAAGTTAGAATAGTTTTATTACAAATCCCAATAGAGCTGTTTTCAGTCAAGTTTAACCAATCAAAAATACAGTAAGAATAATCTTAGAGCTCCATCATTTACAGTTCCATAAACGGTAGGGAAATTTGCAATGTGATTTGTTATTAAAAAATTGAAACGAATTTAAATTAATTATACGTTATAATTTATCCTTATTGTCATATTATAATATTAGTTTTACGAAAACCCTAAAAAGTTGAGTATTTTACTTTATAAAAGTTGGATAAATAGTTATGATGACGTGAGGGAAGCACAATATTGTCGTAATTGGTTCGTCTCAAGTAGTACGAAACAATATATTATAAACAGGGATGTTACCGCAAGCTATTCACAGATTAATGATACTCTTCTTCTTCTTAGTTAATGGCAATCTGTGTGTACACACAATTTGTGCCAATATCATGTAGGTAAGATTTTCAATCTTGTATCAGCGTTACCAAGCTCCAACAGAACGGTGGCCTATCCTGCTCGAACTTTCCATGGAGCTTTGTCGGCACCTCAGAATGTATGCTACGCGTTGTCTTCTATAACAAACTTAACTTGAACACAAGTTAACTAAACTATTTCACACAAACGCCACCAAGATTACATGATATAGAGTCAAGTACACAAGTTTAATGAATTAAAGAAAACAATTGCTACATGTCAGACTGAGATCCCGCCAAAAAACTCCAATGATACTCGTAGTTCTAAAATATTTACTAAAAACCTTAAATGTTTACTTATAATAACTCAAACAGATTTTGTAAACATTATAACAATGCTTACGTTACCGTGGAAGGTGCAGATGGAGATTTGTTTATTTGGTAACAAGGGGGAGTGAGAGCTGAAAATTCTGATAACGTGATACTTGAATAACCCTAGTTAATGATAGTTTAGAGACAAGATAGATTTAGACGTAACTCTTTGCATATCTGGTAGCATATTTGAAGCTATGATGGCGCAGCGGGTAGTGCAGCCGAATTCCGCGTCAATGGACGCGGGTTTGAGCCCACCTATCCAACTCCGAAACCAGCCTGAGCTTCTGGTGCGGGAAAACATCGTGAGAAAAATATAGCATGGAGGTAGGGCATTATCTAATAATGCTTGCTTGGGTAGCTACCTCAAGTTTGAAAACTTGTCGCCAAATATATAATAGGTGTGTTTCGGCAGTAACACTTGAGAACCAGTACTTCTAGGCTTAACGTGTACACCACCCTGGACGACATCGTCGCTTAACATCAGGTGAGATTGTGGTCAAAGTAATGAGCCTATACCGTGTAATAAAACATGTAGTCAAATAACCATATATATCTGATCTGTGAGAACACAAAGAGATTACGTTAGATCGGCAAGTTCCCTAGGTCAGACTTCGTTGGCAGTTTGCCAGAGTGACACAACCGCATGGTATGCAATGTTTACGTGCTCGGCCAGTCAGGTTGTTGTAGTGATTCGACCAGGAATTTAACGCTCAATAACGTATACCCCTTTTATCTTCTTCAATTTACGATTGTTCCACTTTGTTATCCTTCCTATAACATTTCACATTCATGATACTTTAAAAAGTTATTTATTGTAGACATTATGTCTGAAGTTTTATTTGAATTTTGATTGTGTTTGTGTGTGCGTGCTAAACTTGAACAATTTAAGCAATTATAGCACAGTTGATTTTACGGGGAACCCACCTTTCCAATTTTATGATTACCCTGAGCTCACGGTGAAGTTAGACATCGTGAGGAAACTATAGTCTGGTCGTAGGGCATCTACTAATACCCGTCTGTGTACCTAGCTAGCACCATCAAGTTTGAAAACCTGTCGCCAAGCACCATCAAGAGTTTGTTATCATCTCTTGAGAATCAGTATATCTAGACTTAATGTATTTTCCATCCTGAACCACATCAGATAAGATTGTGGTTATAGCAGTGAGTCTATATAATATAACAAAAAACATGGTCCAAAAGAACCATGAAACTGTAAGAACGTGTCAAGACCGAACAATACATGTGAGCTTAGGCAACTAAATGGTTCCGCGAAACCATTTCCTGGATATAGTTCCTTTAATAAAAGGAACCTTTCCAAGTTTAATCCGCTCTCGGACGTGATTTACACAAGCCTATTTCGTTTAAATCTAATTTTTCTTTTGTGTTAATTTATAAAGTATACGAGTTCTCCAAATAAATATTTGGATTGAATTTAGTTACCACGTTAAATTTATAATTATTATGGTCCATAAGAAGGTTTATTGTTTGCTTTTGTGCAGAGGCTGCCCTCTTGGTGTTTCTCGTGTGACTGCATCAGTCTACGTATGTGGCGCTCATGCACTACAAGGTGCAGTAAATGTTCTCCGTCCTGGATTAATCGTTAGCGCAGCCCCGGAACTACCACCTCCACCAGAAGACTACGTTCCGAGGCATTTTGTACCGCTATATTGGACACGCCGAACTCTGACATGCATCCGTTCATGGAAAATACTGCGGACCTGATAAATGAAGTAGGTTTTATTTATTTAAATTTTATAATTTATTTATCTTTATGTGTTTATTATTTCCTTGTAATTAATTTTGTAGTACTTAATGGCTAACTTAACTGCATGTTTTGAAATTACTTTACTTTTATAATGATAAACAAATTTAAATGTGACTCCATTGTGTAAAAAGAAAAGTAATTTCTAATAATGTTCTTAACTTTGTGTCTCAAAAGAACTAGCAAATTCAACCTGTAAAATGGGTTCACAAATATCACTTTGAGACTTGAGCAGAATAGTTTACTTATCTCATACGTGATTCTTTTTTTTTGTAAGTGTGTTCTCTGGACAAGTTTGAGTATATATTTTAATACAGTAGGTAGTGTCTAGAAAAAATTATAATGGGATAATATTGAAATGAATTTGACTGAAAAATGTCATGGATAATTATGAAGAACCTGTAAAACATAATTTACTTTAAAACATAATTTACTTCGAAACGCAACAAGCCAAAGCGAGTCATTATAACGTATTTATTGCCATTTGCAAGGTGTTCGCAATTAGGTCAATGGATAGATACTGTATATTGTTTAATGTTGATATTTCTATGTTTTTTTTTGTCCTAGGTGGTCAGCAACGGTGAAGTCGTATTAGTTCACTGTGTCGCCGGTGTTTCTAGATCTGTTACGCTCTGCTTAGCCTACTTAATCAAGTGGCATAAGATGACGCTCAGGGACGCCTACCATCATACGAAGCTAAGACGGTATGTTGTAACAATAAACTTGTTTTCATTGCATTGTTGTAACTACAAGAATACAATAACAATGTTGTATTTTTTAACCGTATACTTCTTTTCAATGAAATTTTTTTAATTCTGCTTCATTGGACTGCGTTAAAAGAAAAATGTATTATTTCATAAATTTTTAATGATATCTATTTTGTGTCGTTTTAGACCACAAATCCGACCGAATACTGGTTTCTTCAAACAGTTGATAAAGTTCGAAGAAAGGCTGTTCGGAGAGGCCTCTGTCAAGATGGTGTACTGTGAAGCGATCGACAAAGAGATACCAGACGTTTACGAACCGGACTACAGCGGAATGACATGGTTCAGACAACGCTACGGACCTATAGAGAAGAGCTGAGAAATGCTCGATTTCTCGAAACGATTCGAATACCTGTGATCCGAACCGTGTGAAGTTTGTAAGAAATGAATGTATATAAAAAAGACTGAAAGAGTGAATGATAATGAATGAAATGGTTTTAGTGAGAGAAGAGTTGAATACGTACGTATAGCTAAATGTTTGTTTCGTACAAAAATATTCTAAAGAATTTATTGGTTTTGTATATTTTTTAAATATAAGTTACTTTAACATCTTTCTTCAATATTTGCCGAATAATGTAAAGCATCTAATTTGAATGCACAAATTTCAATAAACAATGAATTAAAGAAAATTGTTATCAAAGTTTCATTCAATTCTTTGTTAAGACAAGGACGTTTTTTTTTTATATTGTACCAAATATTTTTCACATATATGTTAATGATGAGTTTTATAAAATTAAGTTTATATTAAATTGTGATATGAGAAATTAACTTATTATAATGTGGAATCTAATTATAATTAATCGTGTATTAATTAATTAATGTACTTTTATGTGTAATCTGTTTCTAAAAAATGGGGACCAAAAATTAATTAAACGATTTTATTGAAATTTATAGTTTTCGTTTTATTTTTTTAAAAGATGATTTCTGAATGAACATATTTAAAATATTTATAGAGAATTTTTAAGATATTTTAAAAGGCCATAATATCTTCAATATAAAGAAGTACCATTATAAATTACACAATATAGAGGTGAAATAGATTAAAGGATTAAGTTAATGGATTAAAGATAATAACTGCTACATGACAGACACATATCCCGTCAAAACTCTATTTGCTTGTATTGCGGATTTACGATTCTTCCATAGACAATAAATATAAATATCATTTCGACTATGGAGTAGTTTCAAGTGACATTAGTAGCTCCAATTGATCATAGATTAAAAAATAATAATTCAATGAAATAAATCTCTTCAGCATTCATAATGCTATTTTGTAGAATATGTAATAAAAGATTAAGATGTCCTTATTTATACATCTATTGTTCATGCAATTATGATTATGATGAATCTATACAACTTATAAAACCTACTTTATTAAATATCAAAGTACGATCTGAGAATGTTAGAACGTTTTTATTATTATTGCAATAATATTATGCGAAAAAACACGTGTCATCTAATTACAGAGAGATGTAGTAATGAGTAATGTTCATTGAGCGATGTTGTTGGCCTCGTGGCATTGAGTGTCGACGCCGAACTGAAATAACCGGCGGGAAGGGGCTGGAGGAGAGGTTAATCCGTCATGCGCGAGCGCTTCCGTGTAGTGATGTAACGCTTTGACGGATTTATTAATGATTCACGAAATAGCTATGAAAGAACGAACTCAATAATTACTTAAACTCCTATACTGTAATGTTTTAATTCGAACTACTTTCATTGCATGCGATAAGAGTAAAATTTCAAAGTAGCGTCAGGTATTCTGACGCTAAGCGTCTATATTAATCTCACAATTTTAAATACTTATATTAATTCTATTAATTAATTAATATTAATTCGATAGTAGTTCGTTGTGAGAGAGAAGTGAACAAAAATAATATCCATGCTACACATTTTTACTGTAGCAATATTATTTTTTGCCAGTCCTCTTTCTTCTTCAGAATGCTTGCGCATGACTGTATTTTAGAAAGTGGGTAGAAATTTGAATTCTTAGTGATCTCTGATATCTATTCCTTACAAATATTTTGTATTACATATTTAAATGTCCATATAAGTTTCACTTCTGACATGTGTACATTGTTCAAACGCGCTTTTTCATATACGAAGAATGCAAGGCGGATTAAATTAGCGCGGGGTCTGTAGTAAGAAAAAATGATGACTATTGCAGACTTTTCTCTATTTCATAGTTCACGAGAGATTATTTAGAGATAACGCTAAAAATAAAAAAAAAAAGAAATTAATTCCCTCATATAATTTGTTTGCTATAAGCACGTGATCCGTAGCATCTGTTACCTTTTGCTAATTAGGCCTGGGCAGAGTAACAGATGACTGTAGTAATTAAAATCCTAACAGACGTGCATGGGGATCGAAATAATCATTCGGATAGTAAAAATATCTTTGCGCCATATGGGCACAGACTGGTACAGACGTTTATAAAGCACGAAAAAATTGTTTCTACTTTAGTGGCAATGGTAAAAATCCGTACGTATTATAAAAGGCAACATCTAACTCTCTGTGTGTGCTTAATTGGATAAATAGCAATTTCAATTTTTTCTCGCTTCGATGTTGACACTATATCTGTCTGTGTCTACAATCCAACTGATAACTTCGGTCGTATGCCATACTATGTATGCGATCAGGTCCACTTGTCTGTTAAGGGTTTTTATGATTCATTTTCATCATCATCTGAGCTGATCAT
The DNA here is from genome assembly GCA_014132275.2 of Samia ricini. Lineage (NCBI taxonomy): Eukaryota > Metazoa > Arthropoda > Insecta > Lepidoptera > Saturniidae > Samia > Samia ricini. The sequence continues at coordinate 4,218,080 of AP028170.1, forward strand.
CACCCACTGATGAGAAAAAGCCTCTTTTCTTGTACGCCATTCGTATCGGTACTGAGCTAGCCTCATCCGGATTTGACACGCAGTTTTGTTTATTTATTTATTTTTTATTATACTTTATTGAATTCAATACATATTATATCTATTGCATGTAGAATATAAAGAGCGGCCTTATTGCTGCCAGAAATTTCTTCAAGGCAACCTTTCACGATATCGTCCACCCAACGGACTGGTGGACGCCTGATTCCTAGGTTGTCGCCACGTGATCACCATTTCGTCAACGTTTTAGTCTTTTTTTTAGACGATATAGGCTCAGTGCTTTGACTACAATCTCACCTGATGTTAGTTGACAACATGGTACACGACAGTAAACACACTAAACCTAGAGGTACTGGTTCTCAAGTGATGCTCCCGGAACACATCTATTGGTATTTGGAGACAGATTTTCAAACTTGGTAGCTACTCAGACAGAGATTCTTACAAAATGCCCTACTACCATGCTATGTTTTCCTCACGATATTTTTCTTCACCGAAAGCTCAGACTGATTTTAGAGTTGGATAGGTCGATTCGAACCCGCGTCCATTGACGCGGAATCAAGCCTCGCTATCCCCTGCGCCATCAACGCTTCATGACATCACCTGTCTAGCAATTTGTCCTGCTTATGATTATCCTTATATATATTTTAAAGGCTACTTCTATTTTTCTATCTTTATCTGTCCGTCGCTCGGTTGTTACACGAAGTGTAATTTTTTATTTAAGTTTATGTAGATACCACCCGAATGATGTAATTATAGTAATTAGCCGGTATTTTGGCATCTGTTCAGGTCTCCACCTGGTTTTGCGAACATGGCTCGTCGTTCGGCTGTGCCGTGTACATACCAAGTTCATTGCTACCGCTAATTACTTCACGTGTGGTCTATGCGTCAATTGCAAAAAAAAAAACTTGGACGTCTTACTGATGTTTTTCGTAATTCGCTAAAAATAACAAAGAAAAAAACAAACCTCTGACAGTTTAAAAATACAATCTCGAGAACAATTAGTATATTTGTTTTTTTCTCAGTTTTTTATTTTGTGTTTTTTTTTCTATGCTATCAAATAAACATGCTAACAAAACTAATCTAGTTAGTTGTTTTTCCTCTCCTGGATACGCTCTATCACCCCCCCAAATGTTTCAACCACTATAAGCTAAAAGCTTCATTGCATGAGTCTAAATACATGTCAATCGCACAATCACTAAGCCATAAACACTTTCTAAATCTATACTAATAAATAAAATTGAAGTGTCTGTTTGTAATAATAATTTTTATGACTGTTAATTTTTTCACTCCGAACCCTAATAATTTTAGAAAATCAAAAGTACTATCTATCAATAAAAGTCCCGTCAAAATCGATCCAGCCAGATTACTCGGAACAAACAGACAGACGGACAGAGATAAATTTGAAAAATTCTTTTTTTGGTATAGGTATCGTATATGTACGTATGTAGTTAAAATTGTTATTTTTACATTACAAACAGACACATTAATTTGTTTTATTAGTATGCGTTTCGTTGTTCATTATTTCTTAGTCCGCTATCCAAAGTTTTCATGTCGGCGTGGAAATAAAATTAGTTGATAGATTATTAAGTCTTATTTTCTCGCACAATACAGGCTCAGAGCTATGACAACAATCCCACGTGATATTAAGTGACGATACCACATCTATGTTAGCTAATGAGGAACTGCTTATAAAACTTAAAATAGGACTTGGATTGAAATAAAAGTTATCTTGAGAGCAATTCACATTGAGAGCAGGTGTGGATAGAGCGCGGGTTGGGTCTGGAGATCGGCTTCGTGCCCGACCCGCACGCTATCAGTGTGTAGACGCTCTTATAAAGGAAAAGAGTTAGATACGCCGAATTCTCGATCCGGCCCTGGCTCGACTCTCACCCGACCCGCACCAGCTTTATGTGTCGTTTGCGATTTAAGGTATTAGTAAAAAGTAAATACATGTCGAGAAAAGGAACTTTGTTTTGCCAAATATCTCAGTGATATTACATATGTACATTGCAATGACAATTGGATGATTCCCAACACGTTAATATGTCCTTGCGCATATTATACTAGACCGAATTTATATTTTGGAATCAACTGCCAAAAATATTAAGCGTACCTACACAATATTATTTACATTTTATTACGTTCTAAATTGTTCTAAGTGCAAGGTCAGGCGGGTGTGTAATACAATTTTACATTTATTGTTTTTTTTTACGATTTTTGTTGTTTCAAAATATAAAAATAACTGGTAACATAATATATAACAGACGGTATTGCCAGTAATAACAATGACAGACGTGGTTGCTTACTAATAAGGAGGCTCAAAGCTGTTCAAAGGACAATGGAGAGGGAGAGAGTTTCACTGCGTGATCGAATCAGGAATGAGGAGATCCGCAGAAGAACCAAAGTAATTGACATTGCCCGAAGAATTGGTAAACTTAAGTGGCAGTGGGCTGGGCACATTGCTCGCAGAACCGATGACCGATGGGGCCAACAGGCTTTGAAATGGGCACCACGCATTGGAAAACGTAGCGTGGGTAGGGCCCCCACAAGGTGGATCGACGACCTTATGAAGGTAGTGGGAATGCGCTGGATTCGGGTGGCGCAAGACCGGTCGTCGTGGAGATCTTTGGAGGAGACCTATGTCCAGCAGTGGACGTCTTTCGGTACAAATATATATATATATTATATTCATGATATTTTTATGTTGTGTTATTTTGTTATAGGCTCAGTTCTTGTGCCACAATCTCACCTAATATCTAAGCCTAAGCCTATAGGTACTGGTTTTTATACTTAACGACAAGTAGTGACTTTAAATGTTTCAAAATCTTAGTAATAGTGTAAGAACAAAGATTATCACTGAAATTTAAGTAAGTGTTTCAGATTTAGTAGAGTTATATCTTATTTTCACCTTTATTAGGTACGAGTATTAGTTTTCCCCCCCGCGAAATCCCCGTTTATAAAATGACGATTTATATAATTACTTGCTTTATTAAACATATTAACTTTTTGATGGTTTTTAATTAAATATTTCAAGGAGTAAAACGGTGAATAAACTTTGTGCCAGCTGCGTTCACTATTATATTCATAATTTTTCTTATATGCCACCTAATCTAACCAAATATTTATTAAAACTTGGACAGAGAATATTTATAAGTTATAAATCATAAAAATCAGTTCAATTGTTCTCGATTTATAAGCCAACTAACGGACGGACTGAGAGAGACACGTTGCCTTTAATATAATAAGCGACGAGTGAAGTTTTTTTAAAAGAAAACAGCAAGCAATTGTTTGGTTATTGAAAAAAATAGGATTAAAAACAAACGCTTCCTAATGTTGTTTTCGTCTGAACGTTTACCACAATATAGTAAATGTTTTCGCTTTTAATATTAAATAGGCACATACGTAGCATTTACAAAGGCCGCAACAATATTTATGGTGGTATAGAAATAGTCTGGAATGTTAGAGGTGGTGGTGCGAAGGTCATATCGTTTTCATGAGTGAAGCTAAAGTATTTATTTAGTATTTTTCATAAACATTTAATTTAGTACTTTATGACATTGTATTTTAAAATAGTACTTTTTGTGACAAATTTGCAATAGTTCATATTTCTCTATATTAGCTCTTAAATAATTATTTGAAGCGATGAAGGCGCAGTGGGCAGTGCGGCCGGATTCCGCGTCGACCGACGAGGGTTCGATTCCGAACTCTAAAATGGGCCTGATTTTTCTGTGAAGAAAAGCATCGTGAGGAAATCATAGCATGGTGTTAAGGCCGTTTCTAAGTGATGACCGCCTGGGTAGCTGCCACCCTCCTGTCTACCAGTTTTAAAAACCTGTCGCCAAATACCTATAATTGTATACCGGCAGAACCAGTACCCAGGTTTAGGTGTGTTTACTATCCTGGAACACATGGACACTTATACCGTGCATTTTTGTGTTTAGGAAAATAGGTAAGATATTAGTTTTTTTCTTCTTAAACAACCTGCATATTTAAAGATTGTGTATACATGTCGTTCTAAAGTTAAATTTGTCTTTTTGTTACTTAACTAACGTGTAATTGTGAATATTTTACAAATGTATTATTACATACAAAATAAAAATACATAAATCAACCTTTTCTGTAAATTTAAATTAGATTGTAGAAATAATCACGTTTGTAAATCATTTGCTTTCACGTTGCGTTTAGTAATGCAAATTTAATTATCATACATGTGCTTAACATTCATTTTTAGGTCAATTATTATCAATTGTTAGCTTTTTGTTCGAGTTCTCATTTGGTGGTAACGAGTTCTTTTGTTAATAATATCCGATCTTAAGAGGTTTTTTAGGTTAGATTTTAGTACTATTTTCAAGATGGTCATGTTACCAAAGCTATGGCGTCTGCCATAAACATCCTACAGTATCTCAAGTATAAGATGGCGTTTAAAAGCTTGCGCTTAGAGATAAATAATACAATTAATGCATCGTATGTTTTGATTATGTATAAATATTGCTCGGAGCACCAATAGATGTAAAAACCAAATAATTAATGTTATTTTTTAGGTTATGTTAATAATTTCAATGAACAAATTAAGAAGTTGAAACATTAAACAATACATTTTCCAAAGTTTTGAGCTTTCATTTCTGTCTGCAGTCCCCGTGGCAGTCAGTTTTTGGAGTTTACTCCTTTGATCTGGGTCCAATTTGTGGGGGGCGTTTATTTCATATAAACGTAATCCCCTGTTTCCCTTCTGGATCCACCACCGCCATGAACTAAAACATACGGGCGATTTGATTTTTTCCATTAATTAGTTATTGTAGAAACTAGAAGCCCTTGAAAATGAAAAAAAAATCGTCATTTACCGTCATTTTCAGACGTTTGTCAAATATATATGTTGTGATGAATTAAAAACAAAAAAAGCAAAACTTATAGGCTTAGTCATATTCTTTCTTATTCTATAATTGACAGAAAATTCAAAATCGATTTAGTTTTGGAGGAGGAAACAGGGTACTACGAAGTGATGTTTTCGTCTATTTTGCATACGGTAACATCAGTCCGAGCTGCAGTCGTCCCTTTCCCTCTCCCTTTAACTCTTTCTTTGGGGCGTAATGTGATAGCAATAGATTTCTGAAATGCCTATTTTTCAAATTTGCCTCTAATATAATCTCTTAAGGAACGATTTTCATATTTATTCTGAGGTATGAAAATTTTGTGAGGTTTAAAATCGAGCGTCAACTAAATTATTATATGAAATAGTTTATGTTTATATATGCTTTGTTTATTTATAAATATGGATTCATTTACCTTGTTTTTACATAATCTACACAATAATAGTTCTTAAGGAGTAGGTACGCTCCAGTCGTGGGTCGGAGCTAACACAGACACTTTCTTTTGTGTCTATTTTAAAGCTCGACGTTTTGTATCTTTGAGGGTCTGTTGACTATAGAATTAACTGACTGTTGTCGGGATGCTTTAGCGGATTCCTATCTATTAATATTATAGCACTTCACCCATTCCGTTCCAATTCGTTCCGGCTGTCGTGGTCGCATACCGAACTTCTATATTTTATGCACATTCCAAACGAAATAATTTTTAGAGCGATACGTTTATAACTTTTTAATACAGGCAGTGTCCTTGTGTACAAATGAATTCTGACTTACGATGGGTGCAATCTTTTATTGTACAATTGTTTAATATTTACGTAATCGACTAAGCTTTTAATCTCGTCAATATTTATTTATCTTTTATTTTTGGAATAGGGGGCAACGAGCAAGCCGGTCTCCTGGTCGTAAGTGATCACCGCCGTCCATGAATACCCACAACACCAGAGGAATAGCCTTTAATTTGCAGATATTTTCTATTAAGTGCCTCGATGGCGCAGTTGTATTATGATGCGACTGCCGTTCTGAAGTCTCGTGTTCGATCCCCGGGTCGGGTCAAGTGGTATTGGGTTTTTCTACTCAGTATCATCCCGGAGTTTGGAATTTATGCCCGATATGGCGACAGGCTCGCCCCCTGTCACATCTGGGACGGCACTAAGCTCGGCGAAATGTGGGTGGTGTTGTTCGTTATTTCACCTCTGCCTAACTCTTCGGGGATAACAGGCGTGAGCTTATGTTATTGTATGTTATGTTAATATTTTCTATTAATTTTTGCCGATGAATGCTTTAAAAGTGTCTTATTTTGTGGACTTTGTGTATGGTTATAGTGTCTCGGCAGAAGTTTTTGGTTATACCTCGCAACTCACGTGATACTCATCTGAGTATTGTCATGGTCAATTTTTAAAAGAATAATAAATAAAACAAGAATTATCGTACTAACTATTGTTGGTTATTGTTACTATAATAAATATAAAGACCAAACGGGGGTAGTTCTTCAAAATGCCCCTAAATGTAGCAGGCGACGTCGCGCACCGCCAGTGAGCCCGTGACCACGGTTGGTGAAACCCAGCCGAAACGTCGGGATAGAAAAAAGCATAGGTAACGCGTGAAAACCCGTTTACACTAACTGCATTTAAATATGGAACGCAAAAATTAAAAAAAAGAAAGAATTATAAAGTGGAAAAAATGTAACTATAGTAAAACCGCTCGATATTTATAAAAACGAAAGTTATGATTAATATCATTTAAAATAAAATGTTTTTAACAAAATATTTTGGCACACTCGTCATTCTATGGAACCGGGTACCTCATATCATCAGACCGTGCAGAGATCTGTCAGAATGCCAGTGTCAGCCCTAAGCATACCACCTGGCTGGCATTGAGAGGCGGATATCTCTAAATTCCACAGGTTTCTTGCCAAATGCGAATATCATACGAATAGTTTTTGTATCTATTTATTCAGGCCGACGAATATTTCGTTTATTAAGTTACGATTCGTAGCCCTTTTTGTTAATAATGTGGTAGTGGGCGCTACTGTTTGCGACGCAGTTATACTAATGTAGCCAATATCGTGTATTTATATTTTTTGTCAACTTGTTATGGTTCAAATTCTTAGGTTGGAAGTCACAAGAAAAGTATTTTTTATTAAGTTCGTTTACATTTGTGTAATAATGCATTTTAATAATCTCAGACCGCCCATTGACCGACTGCAATAAGAATTGTATGACTTACATTTGATTTTTTGTTCATTAAATAAGTTATAAATCTTGAAATACCAATAAAGTATCAAATTCAATGCTCAAGTTTTGCTTAAAATAATAATATATAACTATATTTTAGTGTTCGTGTATCCGTTTTTCAGTTACAGATTTGGTATTTGGGGCGGTTGAAGTATCTCCCTTAGTAAGTAAAGTTTTTACTTTCCATGGTAACGTAAACACTGTCATATTTTATTCTAAATTTTGTTAAGGTAATTAAAAGTAAATATAAGTAATCATTTGATACATAATTACCGTTCCGAACCCCCATCCTCCATGTCATCAAAAATAAGAATCACATACACTTACTGTTCTGACTAATTTCGTACCGCTTCAGAATCAATAAATATTTTATTATTAACCTGAATGAATACATTTAATTCTCCTTTCAATACGTGAGGAAACTTTTTGATGAAAAAAAATCATCGAAATCTATAAATTCATTATCGAGATATCCGTATATTATATAACACATTCAATTGTTTTAAAACAGTTATTCTAATATGGGGAGACAAAGTCAACAAATTAAAATCCAGTCGTTTTTGAGGTAAAATTGGTGTAACTAACATGACTTTTTGACGATTAAATAACTTATGCATTTTTTTGAAAATATAATAACCATTTGCGGCTTACCAAAAATGTCTACGCGGTCGACTGCTAGACCAATTACAAACAATAATCGTATCATTATACAGAAGTGATAAATGCGAGAAAAGCCGCTGGCACGTCTGGATTTATTATAAGATTTATGCATCAACGTTTGAGTCAGAGTTCGCACGCCATCAGGGATGCGAAGATATAATAAAATAATAAACGCCCGTGTACAAACGCGCACACACACCTTTCCGACGCAATAAACTCGTTCGTCGCATCGCGTCGACACAAAGCGTCCGTCCTAATCGAGATATCGGTATTCGGTGTAATTGGCTCGCGTCCAGAATGACACGACAACATGGAATGTGCTTGGTATATACTCTCCGTTCAGCTGAAATTTTAATAGTTACGCTGAAACCCGCACAGAGGTTATATACCAGGTGGTTGAGATGGAGAAGAATACATAATTAACTATGAAAACAATTTTTTCTTTGCGACATGAAATGAGAAGTGTCAAAAATGACGTTTGTAGACAGGAGAACTCTTGGATATGTGAAACGTAGCTAGGCTTTAAGCCAGATCGCGTCTTGGCGTGAAAATATTGTTAATTATTTGGATGTTGTATTGTTTTGTTATAGAACTGTATTGTTATAGAATGTTACGTGCTTTCTTTAAGAATTAAATATACTTCAAAATATTTTATGAATGATTAATAACTGATTAGTAATGTAATATTTGTAAATCATAGTTGTCTTTCATCATATAACTTATTCTGTACTGTTGGAGTTAGGTCGAAGACGTGAAGGATTAATATTAAGTAAATTGACTTCGACTAAAGATGTCATTGTCACTTATAATGGGTCTAATTAGAAAGCTCAAAGTTATTCAAAGGGCAATGGAGAAGGCTATGCTCGGAGTTTCATGCGATCGAAACAGAAATCAGGAGATCCGGTGAAGAACCAAAGTAACCGATATTGGCTGAAGAGTTGGCAAACTTAAGTGGCGATGGGCTGGGCACTTTGATCGTAGAACAGATGCCCGGTGGGGCCAACGGGTTCTCGAATGGCTGCCGCGTACCAGAAAACGCAGCTTGGGTGACTGAAGATGTTCACGGTCGCGGGAGTCCGCTTAATGCGAGTGGCGCAAGACCGGTCATTGTGGAGATCTTTGGAGAAGACCTATGCCCAGCAGTGGATGTCTTTTAGTTGTATGGATGGATGGATATCACGACCACAACACTTTTCATAGTGATATATTAAGGCACAGCATATTCCTAGAATCAGCAAGTGTATATTTAAGACTACCTAGAGGCGTTAGCTGTTGTAGTTGTAGGCTGACACGATGATGGTGACAGTCATGTGTCGTCATCGTTCTTGGACTGTAATTTATTTAACATCAGATGAAACCCAGCCAAATTGGCGAACTCGAATAAAAATGAAACTGAAAAAGGATTTCAACTATTAAAAAAATTTTATTGAAAATAACTAATAATTATTAATTAACTTCGCTTGGCGTATAAGACTGTTTGATGTAATTCGTCGGAGCTATTTAGAGTTAAAAAGGTATCTACTAGAAGCGATAACGGCGCAGTTGTTAGTGCGTTCGGATGGGCGCAAGTTCGAGCTCATCCCAACTCTTAAATCAGTCTGAGTTATCGATGAAGGGAAACATCGTGAGGAAACCATAGCATGGTGGTGGTGAACTTTCCATCTTCAAGTTTTGAAACCTCTCGCCAAATTGAGAATTGAGAACCAGTACCTCTAGGATTAGCGTGTTCACCATCCTGGATTACATCGGCACTTAACACTAAGCATTAAGCCTATAAATAAAGCCAATCTATAAAGGAGACATGAGAAAAGACTATACGAACAAATAAATATAGATTGTATTGGAGTTTAACGATATCATATATAAAGTAAAATAAAAAAAAAACTATAAAAAAACCTGTTTTAAATTTAGAAAACATTTAAAACGTAACAGATAAACGGTTAATATTACTCATTTCAATAATAGCGTACACTCAGAGTCTGCTATTCGAATATCATAATGTAACAAATGCGTACGTTGTAGTTAGATTTATAACTTTAAAATAAACCCACACGTTACCAGCGTTCAGTGTTAATGACCTTAGTGATATTTACAGAATGATTTTCCACAACATCGAATTATATTACCCACAGAGTTAGGTATACATATTTCCCCTTTATATTACGAGGTTATGTAATTTATATCGAATTGTTACAATTCGTTACGAAGCTATTGATCGATTTGGGATCGTCTGTAAATTTATAAATACATTGTATGCAAGTATTTTTATACTTGTCTCAACACGTTGACTACAATCTCATATGATGTTAGGTTACGATCAGACTTTATGGGGGGCAGGAGTTTATGGGGGGCAGGATGTTATGGGGGGCAGAAAGTACATCCTGCCCCCCGGACTGTCGACCAGTACGGTCATGCCTCTTTTTCGAGAGGCGGGCTAAGCGGTGGGGGGGAAGTATTCTCCTCCATCCCTACCGGGCCATTGCACGGACGAGGCCTGGTGGGTTCGCCGCAGCGGGCGACGCGGTGCTTGCGAAAGCCACCCCGTGTCGCCCCCGTCCCAAATGCGGCGGACGGCCCCGGGGAGTTTTAGTGGGTATTTCCGGGCGCTTCACGCCCGGGTGAGTCCCACACTGGTACGGAGTTCGTCCCTCCGTGCCCCTGTACCTATTGCATTGGGGGACTCCGGTATCAGACTTAATGAATGTCCAAGCATTTTAGCGTCCATCCCCAGTTGCACAGCTGTTTTCGATAAGGCACGTGTGATTTATTTTCAATACAAAATATGTACAAAAAAAAAGAAGAAATACTGGGCAGCCATGAGGATTGCCGACAGAAGTGAAATGTTGTAAAAAATGTAAACAGTTTTTTTAATGTTTATATTTCATAATTTTTTAAGGTTGAAATTATTAACGTAACCTAACGTGTAATATTTGTCTGAGTTTTTACATCTATTATATGGCACTTACATGTACATTTCCATATAGTTTATTCATTATCAAAACATACGATTGGCTGCGTAAGGGTAAATTTTATTATTTATCTCTGAGCGCCAGCACTTAAACGCCACCTTATAATTTCTTATTACCCACCTTTCACTTCATAAATAAACATAAGTGTTTCTTATAATCTAAATTAAAATCTAGCTTACATCTAATGGGGTACGGACACTGTGAAATAGCTTCAGGTCCATTTCTTCTCGGTGGCCGCACTTACAGACCAGTCTACTCGATAAGGTGCATAGATAGGCGCGCCCCTCGTGGAGTATTCTCTGAGTTACATTGGGAGCTTAGATTAAGTGTACGATGTACGATGTGTTAAAAGATAGTAAATGAACTCGTTATAACTAAATATTACAAGCGGTGCCGCCGGCTCACCTAAAATTATTTATCGACAAACTTCTAAACTAGTCAATCGAATTTTACAAAATGGCCTACCACCGAGTTATGGTTTCATTATAAATTTTGTATCTCATTAAAAACTCAGACTCAGTCGAATATGTTGTAACGGCTAGATCCCGGCTAGCTGGGTTCTGGTAGTAATAGTCTTCTTCCGCCCACTACAGTTCTATCGGTGTAGTATGTGGAAGAACACTGGCCTGTAAAAGGTACCTTCCGCCCTCGGTGTTCAGTCGTTGGTAGCAGGTGGTGATCCTGGAAGCCCAAGACGTAGGCAAGCATTACAACTGGCTAGACACTCTTAACAAGCTCAGTGCCTCCCTAACTACACTGTAATACTTCCTACACAAAGCAACCCAGCATTTACATAGGATAGAAATTTTAAAAAAATAACCTAGCAACTCACCCTTTTTTTTTTTTTTTTTTGACGGGGGGAAATGCATTTACGCACTACCCTTATCTATTGCATTTGTGAGATCAGAGTCCCCCAAATACAATAGATAAGGGGGCACGGAGTGACGAGCTCCGTGCCAGTGTGGGACTCACCCGGGCGAGAGTCGCCCGGAAATACCCACTAAAACCCCCCGGGGCCGTCCGCTGCATTTGGGATGGGGGCGACACGGGGTGGCTTTCGCAAGCACCGCGTCGCCCCCTGCAGCGAACCCATCGGGCCTCGTCGTGCAATGGCCCAGTGGGGATGGGGGAGTGTACACACTTCTCAACCCCACCTCTTCGCCCACCTCCCGTAGGAGGTATGACCTAGTTAGGTCGGTCAGCCGGGGAGCAGGATATATTTCCTGCCCCCCATACCTAGTTACTCACCCTAGCGGGACATAGATATTAAATTTTTTATTTAGCCAGTATAAATAATAAATAATAGGAGGTAGTAGGTAAATTTTAATTATTTAATAATAACGCGACCGTCTCGGTATAGTGATCCGATGCGTCTGCCGCGAGGGGCTGAACCAATTCCATTATGCGCGCGAAATTACAACGTTACAATGTGTCAATAGATGCGGTATCACACTATCTATGAGCGATCGACGTTGTAATATTTCTTATAAGTAATTTTTCAAATATTCTTGTAGCAACATTTAAGGCTGTAAAGTGTCTGGCCGATGCTTGATAAATTTAAAAGTGTCTAGCTGTCAATAAGAATGTCATTGCTAGCACATATATTATTTCAGAACCTTCTTTGTTGATTTTTTCTCGGTTCATGAACCAAATCACACAGGTATATAGAAATAAATCTTTATGTAGAGGGAATTGTGGGGCTTTGGGAACGTTTATTTATTTAAATATTTAAGGTCATTTTACTTTATAAAATTAAAAGCATCTTACTATTGAATTGTATATTTTATTACTTCTTTTATTTTAGATTGACATAGAATGTACTATTTTTAAAATTAGAAGTTACATATTTTTAACATATCAAATAAAACCTTGGTCTTTTTGGAACATCCTCCAAACCAGACACGAAACAACAAACATACACATAAATTAAATTAAAATTATTTGCGACAATTTCTCTGCCATATTTCCAAATAAAGCCGTATGAAATAAATTATATATAAACATCGTATTTACTCGGCATTTTTACCTTTTTTACTACTGCAAGTAAATTGTTCAGGTCTAACATTCTGCTCTGGTGTTTGCTTTATATAAAAACATGTATAAAATAATTAAAAATTACAGTTTCTACAACAATAAACCAATACAAAAACATACATATTAATACATTTCAATTCGGTTATTATACATTATTATTAATTATACCATTTTCATTTTGTAATTAATTCAGTTCAAAAAATCTGTTACATAATTTTATGACTACCATATTTGATACTAGTAGAGGACAGCTATGGATAGTCTGACAATATTTGTGCTAGGATCATATTCACCATTATTAGTTTCAGACACGTCTTATGTACCTGTACCTGTGAATCTTTATTTTATAATAGCTCAACACTCGATAGACCAGAGAGATTTATTATTTATTTATTTATTTAGATTCAAATCTCTCAACTTCTTTAATAACTAGTCATTCTTAACTTTTGGTAGGTGCCCAACATCATAAATCAGACTGTTTTACCACAGACTGTTTTACACCTCCAAAATAATATATATACATATATGACATGATATTTTTTTTTTTTTTTTTTTTTTTTTTTCCTGTGTCACTCTGCTGCAACCCCCAACACCGTGGTGAGTGCAGCTTTTACTGCGACCTTTAAAACCCGCTGTCTAAAAAAAAAAACTTTCATTTACCTACTTAATCTTATATTTGTAGGTGACATTAAGAATCAGCGTCTGTAACAAAGTAGCAGTATATATTCTGACACAGAGGACACATTTCATTTCAGATTATCCCACTATATTCATTATCATGGATATCTGAATTATATAACTATATTTATGTGCCCTTTTCTTAAATATATGTAGCAAAAACCACGTTTTTCTTTATTCACTCTATTTTCCAGAAGAGACATCTTGTTGGCTTTGCTACACCAAAGTGTTGAGTCTATTTTACAGAATTGACATATGGTCTACCAAGCTACGTCTGTTTACAGTTAGTATTCCTGTGAATCATATTAATAATACTTTTATTACATATAAGTCAGACTTGCCATACCAATACGGTCCTCTGTTTCTACCTTCCATTTTGATTAACTCTGATAGTCAAATCTACTTCAACGGAAAATATTTCTTCTTTGAACACTTTTTATCTTTTATATTTTCTTTTAATAGGGAATTATATTTCTCAACTAAGAGGAATTATCTACACTCATATTTTTCAATTTCGTCAAATTCTTTTTCAATTAAACTCTCGTCTTCTTCGAGTAATATTTTATTTTTAATTTCCTCATCTAATTTATCAATTATTCTTTAATATTGATGAGTCCTTTATATGTTGCTTTCAATTCAAATTCAGTTGGAGAATTCTTTTCTGCGTTTAATAATGTCGCCAATATATTTGCTTTCTTTGTAAATTGACCTCTTACTGACCTGTGTTTTTCCATGTTTATTATTTTCAGGCACTTTTATTATCACGGTCGCCACGTTGTGTTTTTTCTATGTTTATTATTTTCAGGAACTTTTATTATCACGGTCGCCACGTTGTGGGGCTTTGGGAACGTTTATTTATTTTAAATATTTACGGTCATTTTACTTTATAAAATTAAAAGCATCTTACTATTGAATTGTATATTTTATTACTTCTTTTATTTTAGATTGACATAGAATGTACTATTTTTAAAATTAGAAGTTACATATTTTTAACATATCAAATAAAACCTTGGTCTTTTTGGAACAGGAATAATTCCACATTCTTTATAATTATCAACTTCAGCATATCGCTAGCATAAAATCAATTGTTTAAAGATTACATAAATTATTGAAAGATAAAGTGTTCGTGGAGAAAGCAATTTCACTGATTCTCAATTTAAAGCCCACAGAGTCGGTAGGTCCATTTATGTTTTTTTATAATGTTAAGAAAATTCTATACTATACTTTCTGTGTTCATTTAATAAAGAAAGATTGATAAACAACATCAGACGTTATAAATATAGAGATAATACATTCCTTGGCATAATAATCATAGTCTATTTCTGCCTTGATAATAATATTTTGATCTGATAGTATTGCTTTTGGGCAGAGATGACGCGGCATAGGAATTTAGTTTAACTGCATTAGCAGACGTTGTTGATGCGTAAACTGGTGTAACCTTCGCGTGTTCAGTTTCGTTTCGACTCGTGTCTGGTCTTGAGCGATCATATGTTTACGTAAACACGCATAAACAAAACGCCTGCGGGTTTTTTAAAGCTGATATTTTGTTAATTTGTTCTATTTCTTATTTTGAAACAATATTTACTTTATTATTTGCTTTATTTATATTTACTGGGTGGTGTTTCGTCTATTTCATTTGATGTAATTCCCTTGAATTGTTTAGAGTACAATTTCTCAACTTCATTTTGCTCACCGCTCACTTTGCCTTTTTTAGATGTAAATGCTTAATCTGCTCACAAATCCCCTGTGCTATCTCAATGCCACAATCATTTTCATAAGTGGGCGTTAGCGCCTACGTTGAGATCCTAGTTTAGTGGAATAAATTGTGAATAATTCAAATCGTTTGTGAATAATTAAAAAAAGGGACTTCTAAATACACACATTTATAATATTACTAACATGTCAGGCGTTTCCCGAGTTAATTGGTCGAGTTTAAAATTATTATATACTTTTAAGTTGAATCAAATCATCTACAGCGTACAAAATTTCATTTAAACTGATTAAGTGGTTCAGAGTTTTTGAGAATCATATCCTATTCTCTTCTTCAGAATGCTTCTAGCCATAAATCATCACATGAATTTAATAAGTATATAGATGATGAATTTGTTTTAGTCAGACAAAACATTGACAGATACAAACAACATAAATTATACAGAAGTGGTCGTCAGATTTTTCTGTTCAATGGACTCATTTAGTCAATGTGACGTACCACTGCGGGCTGTACTTTTATAGGTTCGGTAGTTGATACCATCTATATATCCCATAGATTTTGTATGGCAATAATAGCCTATGAAGTAATTTTTTTAAAACTTATTTAGTGAATTAGGTTCATTGATTTCAAAACAAGTGAATAACAAAATTTGCAGTTGATTGAAAACATAATATTGTATCGTATTGTAATATATGTGAATACATAATATATATTGAAAAAAGATAGTGACATTTTATGTTTTAACATACACAAATATTAGGTACCTATTTGGGTATTTTTACTACGTAACTTCTAATATCAGCTTCAAATGCGAATATTTAATTCATCATTAGTCTGATCACGTTATTAGGATCTTGTCTTGTTAAAGTTTATAATAATACGAACCAAAAAGCCGGGAAGAGCGGGCAGGGTAGCAGTTAGCTGATGCCGAGAATTCTTTCCTGCAACCCACTTACTGACTCTACTAATACCCTTGTTCTCATCCTGCTTACTTCTATTTAGTTAACTTCATAATATACAAACTCAATTTTGACTGTTCAACCCTATGCCCGTGAGCCATAATGTAGACCGCTTACGATTTTTGAATGGCCCGCGTAAATAAAGAATATTCCTACAAAGTTGTGTCTTGTGTCTGCGATCACTAACAGAAGATTTTTATGAAAAACTCTGCTTAGATCTTAGTTGTGTAAAAAATAAATACCGCATGTTAGTAACTGAATGTTACTACGAACAGAATGCATGTTAGTATTTGTGACCGATTATTGCTATTAACACCTAATTTAATGCCTGGCATAAACAATATATTACATCAAAAGCTATGCGTAAAATCACATTGTTTATAGGCATCCTTTACATACCATAAATAACATTTCGATTTTTTTTTGGCATTAGGTGAATTAAAAATCGATCTTTTTCAAAAAGAATCGATATTCCTAGGATGTTGCTGATCAGTGTCACCTCGAACTAAAGTAACATGAAGGCTAGCGTTTTCATGCGGGAATTTCTTATTTACAATACTTTTTAGGGCACTTAACGATATCTAAAAAAGTTAATAAAATCAAAATAAGGAAAAGTATCATATTATAGTTAAGGACAACAATTTAGTTAGTGATCCGCCAAAAATTTTGAACCATCCATTTGGCCCGACTGTTAAAAAGGTTGAGTAGCCTTGGTCTAGCAGAATTGTTTGACACGTCGCGGCCCGCAGACCGCAGTTTGACGACCACTGATATAGGCGATTAATTCTATCACTCTTGGACAACGGTTTCCAGTCTGTGGTAATATAGTGCTTGACCACGATATAATTTCACAGAATGTCGACGATTTTGAATATTTGAAATTGATAATTCTATATTTTTACACTACAATGAGATAACTCGTCAAGGTTTCAGATTTACTTAGGATGTTTTGCTTCCATAAATTTGAATATCGAACATATTTTTGAACTAATCGAATAGGCAACTTATTTGTGTTTTATTGCCCGCTCAATTACAACGACTTTCCAGAGAACAACAACTGGAAAACAAACCGCTTACAAAGTAGTCATAGCTATAGAATATACGCATACGTTCATCCGTTACATGAGAAGATCTTTAAAAAAAACACATAAATTTATTGTAGCTATAACTCATAATAATATAACGGTCTGTATTTCACTCGAGTAATTTTGGAATTGCATCAAATATCATTATTTGAGTTGAGCGCCGTCATTTGTTTTTCTTTGTTTGTTTTTTTTTTTTTTAACACACGTAAGAAGAAACGAGTTTTAAAAAGGTGCAAGCTATTTTTGTATTTTAAATGTTTTTTTATACATACAACTTGTATGTACGAGATTCCTTTGTCTTATTACTGAATGATAAACATGTTTGACATTGTGATGCCTATGTGTAATTTTGTCATTGATTTCGTTCTAAATAATACCCTTCCTTTTATTGCGGATGAATATGAAGTTATTTTCGCTGATGGAATAAGCATTTTGTTTATCAGGACCGATTCCAAATTCTTTCTCAACGAAACAAATACATAATGTGCTCAGTGTTTGAATCTGTATATCGTAGAGTCGCTGTGCAGTGGTCTTGTTATGCATTCACATTAGCTTACAGAATAGGATTTATAACAAAATAAATCTAGAAAATCTAATAATAACGTTACGCTTATTGTCTATCTATTTACACCACACATTTTATCTACTGGATTAGATTGAAAAAGTTTTTTTTCTCTGCCTTTGTAAAGTTCGTCACTATTTATAGATTTCGTGTGTTGAGAACCTTTTCAGAGTTTTTGCATTAAGACATTCGAATGGGTTCTAGCTATTATATTTTTATCGAGTTTATTTAACTTTCACACTTTCTGTAATACCCATAAGTTTGTTATACGCATTGACGTTATTTTCAGAAACAATTTAAAACCATTACAGTGAATGTTAAGAATATCTTATTTTTGCTTAAACCTATAGATTTATTGAAATAGATATCAGTTCTAGATTAAATGCAAACGGATCTATTATTTGCATTCGCGATGGCCCGTGCGGCGTGCGTCCACGTGTGCTCGGTTGACATCGGAGGTAAATATAAACAGTTTATCAGTTCAGCATTCCACTCCGATTCGGGATGGCCGGATGCCGGTGACCCATTTACGACGCCAGTGTATCCCGCTGTGGTATGCGGTGGATGCCGCGCGCGCCTTCGCCTACCATGACGGATTGTGCGGTCTTACTTTGTCGCTGATTCCACTTTTATATCTCGTGTTTTAATTAAACGACATATTTTTATACACATGATACACTTGACTTGAGTCAATTGGCTCTGTGATTTATGAAACACATTGACAAAGGATAAGACGGATGAATTGCAATTCACAAAGCGGTCTAACTGGAGGAAAATACTACAAAATGAAACTAAGGACCTTAACCGAAAAAATTATGCTGTATTAAGGGATGTAATTTTATAATATCGGACATTCCACCTCAAATCGACCAATAGATGGAACCGACCGCTTTCGATTTGGACAGATTTTGGTCAGAAACCAAAAGAGTTTGGTCAGAAGAGAGTTTGATTCATCTACTTTTTTCATCCAAAATCCAATTCCATTACAATACAAACAATATACTGAATAAATAAACGTAGAATAGTAATAATCAAATAAAAAAATTATTTATTTAATTTAAGCTCAAAGAAGGCGCTTATTAACGTCAAAATACTACCATCGCTTCGGAAAACAACCCAGTCACGAAGAGCCGACAAAAACTCGATCTAATACATAGTATATCGACTTTATAAATATTCCGTAAACGACAAGTTCAATTGGGTTTACTCACTCTATGAAATCATAGTTAAAGCTCGTAACACATACAACAAATATCCTAGAAATAATGAATAGAATAGAAATAAATCGTACGAGTCCTCGTTAACGTCGGTTAAAATTTATTCATCGAACAGTGATGAAGTAAATGACTTTAATCTATGCAGTTTGAGAATTTATGAGGTTTCGAGTATATACAATTTATTATTTATAGGTAAAATAAATCGACTTAAACTCAATTATTGAGAATGGTATAAATTTCATATTTAATATTGTATCATAAAACAAAAATAGTAAATCATGGTAATCGTGATATTTTTTAAGAACATAAAAAAATTTTCAATTATTAAAATTCAAATATAAATGTACAGAAATTATACCTTATCGGTATATTTCGTATTTATTGTTGTTAGGTGAATATTTTCATAATTACTAAGATTTGAACATTTATTTTTTACTGTAAAAGAATATGGTTAATTCGAGCGTTTTTTTTTTATCATTTGTTTGGTGTTGAATATTTAAAAGAGTCATTTGTTTTCATGAGGCAATATCTTGATAGAAAAGGTAAAGTAAATACGTAAACATGCTCACGTAATCACCTTTCAAACTCCTCGTCCTAAATTAAGAAATAAGACAATAAATTAAAAAAAATATTCAAAAAATCATATCTAAACTTACTTAAAAGTTCATTGCTAAAAATAAGAAGGCCATGTATTGTTGACAAAGGTTTTATTGTTAAATTTAGGTACATTTTTATAGCATTATTTTAAGTGCCTACTTTAAACTGTAGACGTCTGCCAAAAATCATAACGAATAATTTAAATGACAATTATTATTGTCATATCGCTTGTGAGTTTTTTAGACGACCTACTCAATAATAATGCAGTGGAAAGTATCACCGCAAAATTTTGTAAACAAGAAAACATTCGAAGAATTTGTAACGTCTCGTTCGGTTACCGATTTAGTTCCAGTAATTCGGGTTATGGATGTCATGGAGTAAATTTAAAGAAAGTATATCTCTCTACGCAAGAGATATTTTGTAACAAACAAACCGCTATGGTGTTTATTTTGATGCGTTTCGAGCTTTTAAGATTTTAGGTTTAAATAATGCTCAGGCACTATTTCTATGCTTTATTGTATTACTTCTCAAATATTTAATCTTCTTTTTTTAAATACTTTTTTAATCATAATTTACTACGGCAGTAAGTACACGTTCTTTAAGCTCATCTTTTATTATTATTATATTTAACCTCTTGAGCACTAACCTGTCGTTTACGCCAGCATTCCATTGTTTTCCTATTGTCTTATTTTTATGGGCACTCGACACATTAATGTTGCAACAAGAAGGCGCTGTTTTGTTAAACAAATTCCAAAGAGTTTATATGGCATCTCACAACTCATACGTTAAGTCGCTTGTGCACAATAACTAAAGTATGTACGTAATGTACGTAATATATACTAATAAATAAAATTAAAGTGTCTGTTTTTAATGTCAAAATAATTATTTTTCTTTAAATAGATATGACATACACGACAAACGATAGATATACACCATACCTATACCTTAAATGCAATTTATGCTAAAAAAATTGTCTGTCTGTCTGTCTGTTCCGGATAATCTTCGGATTTTAACGGGACTTTTTTTTGTTTTTGTTTTGTTTTGTTTTTTGGATAGCTTAAGTTACTCCGGGTAACTTAGGGTACTTTTAATTTTCAAAAATAATTAGGGTTCTGCGTAATAAAAATAAAAATTTGAATAAAATCCGATTCAACGCACAGTTTCACGGGCAAGTGCTTGAATTTATAAGAAATATATTTACTTGATTTTAGTACTAAAATTGTTCAGGAAAATAATTAGGGTTCCGTATAAAAATATTAAATCACAGTGAAACGCGGGCCCAGCCGCGGGCACACAGCTAGTATAGTATAAAATTCTGTTAAGAAATAACTCATGGTAAATTGTTTGTACAATATGTAAATGGCAATGATTGGCGGTAAGTTTTTGTTGATTTTGTATTTTGCTGACAATTTTAAAATAATTTACGATTTTATTTAGGACTTACTGTGTTTTGAGGCTTCACTCGCGTTTCATATATTATTCACTGGGTAATAGTTTTGGTAAATAATATTTTGTTGGTGCAATCCTTTGAATCGTATTTTCTTGACAATTACATGAGTTTTAATTTTTTTACACGTTATCCTAATTATTTTCCTAAATATTTTTTGGTATTAAGAGAAAGCAAGAAAATAAATTCAAACACCTGCCAGTGAAACTGTTCATTGAATCGACTTTATTCACAATTTCGTGAGTTTTAATTTTATTACGCGGAACCCTAATTATTTTAGAAAAATTAAAGTAGCTTAAGTTACGCGGAGTAACCTCAGCTATCTACCTCCAAAAAAAGTTCCGTCAAAATTGGTAAAGCCGTTCCGATGATTAGCTGGAACAAACAGACATATAATAAAAATTCAATTGTTTGTTCGGTACATAAACGTACCAAATACACATTCATATGTATATAGCAAAAAGTTGTTATTTTGATATTTCAAACAGATACTTGAATTTTATTTGTTAGTATAGATTACAATGTATGTTGACACACAATTTAAATGTAGCGCAAGAATCAGGCAACCCTAAGAACGAGACGGTCGCTTGTTGGCGCCATCTGCAGTAAATAATGTATACTACGTGTTTATAATAAATCTCTTCATTCGTAAACAGCAGCATGAAAACCAACAACATTGTATACTGTTTAGTACAGGAAACACGTGGGCGCGCTTTGTGCATTTCAGGGCTAGGTGATTTTGATCTGTCTCATTTTCTGTTTTATTGAGGGGCAGGAAGTATATCCTGCCCCCCCCCCCCCCCCGGTATGGCTGACTTTTCTAGGTCGTACTTCTCTCCGTGTCGCCCCCATCCCAAATGCGGCGGACGGCCCCGGGGGGTTTTAGTGGGTATTTCCGGACGCTTCACGTCCGGGCGAGTCCCACACTGGTACGTAGTCGTCCCTCCGTGCCCCCTTACCTATTGCATTGGGGGACTCCGGTCTCACTAATGCAATAGGTAACGGTAGTGCGTAAATGCATTTCCCGCCGTCAAAAAAAAAGGCTAGGTGGTTTGCGGATTATATTAACTTTCTTGATCAATTAAGTTAAAAGTTTAAAGTTTAATAATTTTCGATGGTATTGTTAGATATACATTAGAATCAGATGACACTAAATTAAATTCTTGTCTTTGTATTCGTTGTTTTTTTTTTAATTTCTTTATTTCATTGTAATGTGAAAAATCTCTTCCGTGATATATTTTATGCAGTTGTTGAACGTACAATAGTTTTCTTAATTCTACATATCTCATTAGAATTATATTAAGCTTTAATTTACGCTCAAGGAAGCCGGCAAGGAAGAAATCGTAAATATTTGACATCCATATATAAACGCTCCTTTCCCGTGGAGGTAGGCAGAGAGTACGTTCTTCCACTTGCTAGGAACTTGAAATATCTTATCTATAGGGAAAACTGTTATTTAGTGTGGGCAAGCAAAAGTTTAAATGAGTTGTGTGAGCGGTATGGACCTTAAATCCTTTTTATTAAGTGTCACATCTGCTAGAAGTACATAAAACACTTAAAAACCTAAGTGTAATCTTATTCTAAAATGGAATTTTGTTAGATTTACTAGATACAGTTTTTTTACATTTTCTTTATAATTTGATAGAGATTTATATACGTGACGACTTTCTATTGATAAATATGCTAAATTTGCAGTGTGGTGCCGGCTGAGAATAGTACCACCCCATATCTTCCCGTGGGTGTCGAAAAAGGCGTCTAAGGGATAAACCAGGGGATGGGCAGCAGCATTCTTTGAACATCACAAACACCTATTGCGATCGCCAGTCCACCTGCCAAGCATGGCGATTATGGTAATTCCTGCTTTCTTGGAGGGAGACCTATGTCCAGCACTGGACGTCTTTCGGTTGAATTAATCAATCAAATGCTATTTTACTGGTAACTGTTACTCTTAAATTACTTCATTGTAGTCGCCTATAATAATAAATATTCTGATCTCGAATGCGTATCACTAGAAAACAATTGAACCGATTTGAATGCGGTTTTTAAATAAATATACCCATAGATCCTGCTATGATGATTTACTATAGTGATCAATAAAATGTAATAAGAAAAGTTGCTGATGCAAATTAGTATATGACGTTATATCCTCACTTAAAACAACGTCTATCTGTGCGTATACTAAAGTCTATAAGTCGATAATATTTTGTTTCGTTAATAATTTAGGTAATATAGGAAAAGTAATCAGAATAATAGAAAAAACTTTACTAAAATTACCATTATCGTGTAATATCTCCGTACGTATATGCGAGCGGAGTCCGGGGTCACAGCTAATACTAAAATAATTATTAATAGAGTTACAGAGAAAATTCCAGATTTAAGCTATCAACTTGAAATAAACGACGATTAATTAATCTATGGTACGTACATGAAAAAACTGAACACGTAACTCTTTTGTTACGCGTGCGTCTGTCTGTCCTATTAAAACTATTATTTTATGAAGATGTGTTAAAATAAGTTGTTAACCTAGTATTTGCGTTGTTGATAAATTTACTTGGGTTTCTGACGTTATAATTAGTTTATGTAAAGTTTGTTTCACACTGGTTCTAATTTTTAATACATTCGACAAGTCATACCGCCGACAAATCATAGCGACGCCTCTCATGTGGAACAGTTTCTATCCTTTCACATTATTTGTTGCGTCACTAACTTTGAATCTTTTTTTAAAATAATTTATTACGGCTATAATTACTACTCCATGATGAATCAAAATTCCACCAAAAACTCCGCATATTAGTTTAGTAATCGTATCACAAGAATGGTAATTTTTATTACAATTTAATTCACTATTATTGTTATAACCTTTTTATATATCTTCCAAAATGTATGTAATGCGTGTAAATCGGTGCATTAACTCTTCATGTTGTAGTATTGGCGGGATGTTAGTCTCTTTCTTTGGTTCCATTTATTCTGTTATAGGGAAAAGACAAAGACATTTGACCATACAGCCAATTCTGAAATTAGTAACGCATTTTCATACAACGCTTTAAGAAATCGTCGGCTTTTAGTTGTAGCTTATCTTTCAAGAGACTTGTCATGTAATTATTTTTAATACACTTCACTTCTGCACAACAATTAAACCATATAACGTAAAGTGCTAATATAATTACACTGTATAGATTTAAATATTGTAAGTTAGAGATTGTCCATAAATCACAGGAGGTTCTAAAGAAGAAGAGAGGGGTTAAAAACCACGAAACATTTCGAAGGGGTTAGGTTAGGAGGGTGCACTGAAAAATCAGGTTTATTTATATTTTCGTTGAACGCGTAAGCTGAAAAGCTGCGCATGACCTTGACTTGCCGTTGTCAGGTAAAAACGTTTTCCAAAATTTTCTACAATTAAATAAGGTTGTATCTTTCTTAACTATGTTTTGTTGAATCCAGTTTTTTTTTATAATACAAAAAAGGAATATAATCAAAGAATAATAATAATTTAGAACAGTGATCTAGCTTTCGTTTATTCACAAACCCTAAGGAATTCTCTTAATCGGATATTCTTAAGAACTTCAAAAAGCTGTTTACATTATTACATTTTTTTAGCAGCTGTCCTCTTGTGTGAAAAATCTTTAATCGTATATCTCTTTTTTGCAATTTATTTAGCGGCCTAGAATTAAGAATTATTCGAGTTCTATAAATGTAATTCGAATAACCTCGTTATAAATATTATTCAGACGACCCAATTTTATTTCTCGGTAATTTGCGTTTATACGTCCAACGACAAAATTATTACACACGTTTGAAGTATCGGGATTATTTTGGTGTGCGATGCTCATCTGTTTCCTTTATTAGTCCAGACATTCGTTTTAAATAAAGGCAAGAGAGAAATATTGAAGAAATATCGAATATGTTACTAATTAAAATGTCAAATGCTATGCGATGATGGCTCTGGATAGTGCGCTCGGATTCTCTGCCCATGGACGTAGGGTCGAATCTATTCATTGAGTTTTCGGTGATGAAAAACATCGCAATGAGTACATCGGTACTAGGGCATTTAATAATAATGTCAGCCTGGCTAGTTGCCACCCTTAAGTTTGAAAATTTATCGCCAAATATATATCTGGCAACACCACTTGAGAGTCTCTATTTCTAGGCTTAGCATGCTTACTTTACTAGACAACACCTTCACTTAACATCAGGCGAGATCAGGCCCAAGCACCGAGCCTATACAGTATGACAAATAACATTTTTAGGAAATTTCGTTTACTGGTACTGCCACGTTTACTGCCACGATGAATTTACTAGAAGTTTCTTTATCACTCTTTATACAAGTGTGAGTGTCTTCTGATTGAAGGTTAAAATAATAGTCAAATAAATTTATAATTAAAAACAAAACCGGCTTCAAATGAATAAACTATAACAATACACTAAAAAGTCAATAAATAATTACAATTATTTCATTTGTAAATGAGTACATTGATTAACTCTAGCTGGCAACGACTCCAAAATTAATGAAGCAGATTAATAAAGTAATTATTAATTGACTTTTCAGTGCTTTGTTATAGTTTATTCTCTTGAAGTCGGTTTTGTTTTTAATTATAAGTTTTTTTTTCTATTTATAGTTTAAGTATATACTTATAGGTATAGCTGTGAAGCCTACTTCATAGCTTTGGAAACGAATATATGAAACACGTGGAAGTGTCTATAATATTCGAGGGTTTTTTTCAATTTCCTTGAGTTCCACTGATCAGATCATGATCTGGTAGAAAAGGGACCAAAACTCGGAAAGTGTACACTCGATTAAAAAAAATTGCAAATCAGTTCACGTATGACTGACAAATCGCGTAACAAAAATACAAAATAAAATAAAAACATACAGGCGAATTGATAACCTCCTCCTTTTTGAAATCGGTTACAAAATCTGAAAATAACTCCTAAACACCCAAAAGTATTTTTAAAAATACTTACCAATTCTGCTTATATAGATTATTTAAACGATTTTTAGCTTATATAGGTTCTAAAGTATCAGGACGAAGTATGAAGAAATTTTTCGTCCTTACAATTTTATAAATACGAATGTTTGTTTGTATCCGTCCATTTATTCAACCATGAGGCGCCTACTAATTGGCATAGGTCTCCCCCAATAAGGAGGGGATTCAATAATCGGCAGGCGGTTTTTCGATCGCAGTAAGGCGTTTTTGGTACACAGAGGATGCTGCTCCCCAACCTCTCGTTTACATCCCTTATTCGCCTTTTACGACATCCGCAAGAAGATATGGGGTGGTACTATTCTTAGCCGACTCAACACGGTTTCTTTGTATGTTATTTAATAATTCTCAAACGACTGGATTAATTTAAACGAAATTTGGGATAGAGGTACATCGTATCCAATAAATAAATATAGGGTGGGTACCTTAACTCTGACGAATTATATAGTGTTATATAGCTGGTGATGCAATAATATAATGTTCAATAATGAATAAACGAGTGGGTTGTTATCTCAAAACAGTAAATGATCTAAGCAGAGCAGATCTAACGGATTCACCTAAAATACGCACAATTGATTTATCGGTTAGAAATGGTGAATAACACTTAAACACCTGATTGCAAACGCTGTTTGAGTTGGCCGGACGCCAGCTATGCAGGTCAGTCAGTGGTTGCAGTGAAGAGCGGTGGTTATTATTTCAGAAGCCATTAAAGATAATAATACAGAAATAACTATTATCCACGTTGACGATTCCATTATTAAAGTTTGTATTATTGCAATTTGATGTTTTGACATTTACGTCCTATATTCTGTACTACGGTTTGTTTTCACCAGTTTCTTTTTATCGAAAGCATATCGTTAATGACTTAAATGCCACAAAGTTCAATCAAGCCATATTAGGGGCCGTTCAAGGAAGCAACATTTTGGAAATTTTGTTGCCGCCCCTTTTTAGCAATAGTATACAAAAGTCTTTAACCACGCCATGATCACATACACATTGGCATACATTTGCAGAATAAAACAACGATTATTAATACAAACAACATAAATACATATTATGAACCACACCATAGATCATTACGTAATACTTATATTAATAAGAAAAAAAATCCACAAATCAAAACTCGTTACACACAAAGGCATCTTAATTCGCAGTAAAATATAATGTAGCATTCCGTACCTAAATCTTGTACATTTGTCTAGTGTCGTATTAAATCTCTTGGATGTTCCTCACAGTGTCTCGAGTTAGACGTTGAGCATTATTCATCGGAATACCGAAGTCTGCTCCGTACTGTCGGTTAATTAATAATCGTGTGCATCTCGGATGTTTATGTGACATATCAGACCCAGTGGAATGTTTAATTTAATACGTTCGCTGGTTTAGAATTCAGTGCAAAACTTCTATTAAAATGTTTTTGCTTATTTCTTCTAAATCGCAACAAAAATATAATATCCACAATCATGATTTGCATTTAGGTCGCGCTGGTCCCTGAGTAACATATGATAGGTGTAGGGAAGGAAGATACATTTCTTCTGTAATTTTGCAACGGGAAAGTCCGGTACGTGGTAATTTACAAAAAAATATTTTTTAGAAATCTTGAATAATCCAGATATACGTGAACGGGTTTTTTTCGTTATATACAGTCATCGACGTTGTCGTTGAATCAAATGTTATATTTATATCAACAAAGATAAAATTATCCATAAAAATGAAATGAACTTTAAAATAAAAATACCATCTCCATGAACTAGTTCCTAGTGTCATTAATTCCACAGTTAGTGTTTTATTGGTTTAAATTGTGCTAATTAGTAAGGTCGATTTAATTGACTGCCAAAAACATTTAAACGTAGTAAATGATACATGAAACGTGAAAAAAGCATTGACTAATTTACAATAATTTACATAATAATTTAATAATTATAATTTACTTTGATATCAGGTAGAGTCCTTTACAAAAAGCGATGTAATGGAAATTTTTACATATCTAGGTGTGACAAAACTTTAAATAACCAAGAAAATAAGTAATTATGTTAAATATATAAAAGTCTACAAATATAAAAATCTTTTAATCTTTTCCCTTTTAAGATAAAAATAATTAACAAGTTACCAATACGTATAAGGGATTTGTTGTGTGACAACACACGGCGATAGTCGACTGGAGAAAGTTTATAATAATTGCCACGAATAATACATTAAACAATTTAATTACGTACGATAATATGATAGGAATTGTAATTTTTAAATTGGCTACAGGATGAAAACCGACATACAATAGAACAGTGTCCGATCGAAAACATCTGAACTTCAACAGGTATATTTTGATGCGGTGATTCATTGTGCACCGGTCGGTCGGCAAATGATGCGTTTCTACATTTAACTCTGACTTGCATTTATATTCAGACATGCCTGTATTTTTACAACATGCACAATAGGCATTGTTACTTGCTGGCAAATACAAATTTTATTGAATTTCATGACCACATATCAATGTTCTGATAAAGAACTACAGACCTATTTAACAGTTTTCGTAATGAGTTTCTTCAGAAAGGTTTTCGACTACCTTCTGACTTGAAGAGTACATGCATAGAAAAGATAGAGATAGAGCATAGAAAAGAGACGAAAACAGCACTTCATAGTACACTGTTTCCTCCTCTAAAACTGAACTGATAAGAAAGCCTTTGGCTATGCGTTTTCTGTTTTATTAATTTTATTCAACAAATTTGTTTGAGGAACGTCTGAAAATGACGGTAAAAATCGAGCAATTTTTTTTCATTTTTCATAATGCTATTATCCAGGGAGGAAACAAGGGACTACGTTTGTATGTAAAATATAATATATAATATAATATAATGCCTATGTATATGCCACTAGTATATTCTCTTAAGTCAAGGCAGTAGATTCTTCCAGCAGTAGTGTAGTAAGGGGGGTTCAATTGGTAATATCATGCACTGGGCGCCACTCGATATATTGTAATCAAATAGTCATTATAATGTAGGTCATTTATTATTATTTATTTAGCATCTAGTCTTTCTTTGGTAAAAAATGACATTCGTAATTTATGCATTAGTAACATTTACTCAAAATTCATGAGAACGTTATGCACAATTTGAGTTCTTCTTAAGATTTATGACCATCAGAAAGGTACTCTTCTCTTTAAAATTGACAACAAAATCACAATGCAGGCAAAATTCACAAGTCAAGTTATAACAATTAGGGAATCGCAAAAATGTAAATAAAGTTATATCCGTTGAATGGAAGTTTATAATGAATAATGCGCTTCCAATCGCACCATACACACAGCATCACCTTATTGTGAATTAGCCCAGATTTTGCCACAGTCTCTGATGGCTGACCGACCTTTGACCATGACCTTTTTCGCACGTTCTCGAAGGGTAAAATAGATAATGAACGTTTATAAGACAGCCCGTTATTTTGAAAGTACGTAGCACTAAATTTAATATACATATTTCTGTATAGAAATATTAGGTTGGGGAAAAAGTTTCTTCGCATTTTATATGAAAGCTCAAGACATTTTTTTTGCAAAGTTTATTTACATTTAATTACGGTATATATGTGCCGTTCTGTTCGATGATGCTCTCTCACCTTGTAGGTAGTGCCAAGATCCCGTTGCTGTAAAAATGGTGGGACTTTTGATTTAAAAAAAAAAACCCAACAAGTAGTTTCGATAGTCCTTTCTTGATGTTAAACTAACATTTTCCAGTTCTTCACATATTTCGTAACTACTGATATGCCGATCTTGCTCCACTTTTTCAATAATGGCGTCCCCTCGTTCCATAATGCGAGATGCATCTTTGACATCAAAATTGACAGATTGAAAACGCTTAAACTGACTTTGAACTACTCTTACTGACACTGCATTAGGTCCATAAACGTCTGATATTTTTTTCGCGGCTTGCGTTGCCTTTTTTCTTTTTTGTAATAAAATTTGAAATGTATCGAATTTCTTCATTAGATTGACTCATTTAGACAGAAAGAAAAACAAATGAAACATATCTGGAAGCAACATTTGACTATTTGTTTCTTTTTTTTTAAATCTAACCTTTTTAATGTCATTAAAACTAGATACAAATAGTACAGCCAAAGAGATTTTATTACAAGTTTATATGCGAAAAGATTTTTTCTCGAACTATTTATATGTAGTGTAAATCTAATTCCTTCTAAGCTTTCAATCAATTCCGATTTATCTGTTATTGCATTGGCTTTTTATAAATAATTATGTTTATTACGTTGTTCCATCAAGTGCATTTTGAAATGCTTATTTACTTTGGCTGCAGCTACGTTTAGTGTAGTTTCTTAAAATGTGTTAGTAAATCGATGTATTTTTGTCTTGTTTTTAAAGTCAACATTTATGTACTGATATTGAGCCAAAACTAATAATGTAAGGCAATTAATTTTAGACCGATAGCTTGGAAACTCTTCGTTTACGTTATAGATTGTCTCTATATATTTTTTACACGATTTAGGTTCAGTACTTTTACCATAATCTCACCTTACGTTAAGTGACGATATGTTCTAGAATGGTAAACACACTAAGCCTAGATACTGGTTCCCAAGTGGTGCTGCCGGATTACACTTATTCGTATTTGACGACTGGTTTTCAAACTTAAGGGTGGAAGCTACCCAGACGGGCATTAATAGAAAATGCCCCACCACCGTACTATGGTTTCCTCACAATGTTTTTCTTCATCAAAATCTCAGGCTGACTTTAGAGTTGGATAGGTGGGTTGGACCCGGTTCCATTGACTCGAAATCCGACCGCAATACCAAGTAATGTATCATCGGTTCAAAATTATGAACTTTCTTAAGTTATAACTTTTGATTTATTACCTAAATATCCATTTCATTTAAAAAATAGTTTTTATTAAATAGAAGCTTGAATGTTATCTATCTCGTAATTTTTCACTGCAGTCATTGACGCTTTAAGTATAAATAAATTATTTATAATCCACATTCTGTCTGAGAGGAATTAAGGACTAAATTCTGACATATCGTCTGTTATCAGCATTTAGTTGACCATACATTTCAGACTGAAATAAATCCTCGTCAGTATAACTTCACAGGTTGCTTTATTGCAAAAATAATATATCATCCAAACTTGAGTACGATCAGCAACATAAAACCAGTTAAAGCGAAGATCAAAGTCAGGGAAGGGTGATCATTATGCAACGGTAACAATTAAATACTTAGCTTCTTTAATCCGTTACATTCTTTGATTTATTTATTATAAAAATAGGTTGTATGCATAAAATTAAGTCGAAAAACCTAACCAAGATTACCTGACTCCGTGCCTATTCGACTTTGTTTAAAGTCATAGCGAAAATAAATACAAGAATGCACATTGATCTGTCATTTTTGTTTGCAAAAGCGTTCTCGTTTTCTCGTGTAAGTTGTTTACACAATGCATATTCACTTTTTATCTACACTTCTAAAAGGTATGCAAACGCAATTTTCCATTTGAAATTCCTCAATTTTATTGCCTGTTATTTCAGTGATCTCACGTTCGCGTTCAAACCTACTTTATTCTTTGGCAGTATGTTAAAACATAAAATTAATTTTAGAGTTCGTAAAATATATAAATTATAGATTTTTTATAAACCTATTGGTAATACCAAAAAGTTAAATTCATTTTAACTCTTATATGAAGATTATTACTGCCTTTAACAAATATATAATTAAGTGCAGTAAATTGCATTAAAATCAATTTTTGCCACATATAATATATTTCACTATATATAAACAGTTTTTTCAAATTATTTACGTAAAAATACACACTGAAGTAACATAAACTAAGTCGTAATAAAAACAATGACTGTGCAAAAATAAAACAAAAGGACAGAGAGTCACTTTATAAAAGACCTGCCAAAAGTCTTTTAATAATATATATGTTACTACAAGAATTGTTTTTATTGTTCTGTATCATGAAAGTAAATAAGACATTGATATTGTACTTTACTGGCTTATATGTCACGTATAAAAATAAGTGCATGGTCGTATTAAAGTTTAATCATTTCGTTTGAAATTTGTTGATTACTTATTCGAGCCGATGTCTTATTAGGAATCTTGATTGATGATGTACGTTACTTAGCCAAAACAATTTTTCAACTCCATTTTATTGACAATATAGTCTATGATTGCTAACACGTTAAGAGAAATTAGTGCCTAGGAGACCAAATGGTAGAGATGAACCGAACGTGTGTTTCATCCAATCCGAATATCCACCTGAATGTTCGGTAAAATTTAAACCGAACCGAAAATTCGACATACTTGATCCTCATACTAGAACTGTAACTTGTTTATGGCACGCGCATTGGTAGGTTTTAGATACTTTTTATTTGCAAAGTCTGTTACATGGAGACTTTTGTGATAGTTTTAATTAATTAGTCATGCTCAATTATTATATATCTTAGCACATAGAGAACTTACTACTTCGTCGAATACGAATGTTTTGCAAAGCTGCCGATTACCGAATATGAAACAAATATTCGGCCCATCTCAAGTTTTTGAAATATATATATATATATATACATATATAAATAGAGATTCCAACCAAAAGACGTCCACTACTGGACATGGGCCTCCTCCAAAAAGGGGAAAATTGCCATAATCGCCACATTTGCCAGACGGGTTGGAGATCGCAGTAGGTGTTTGTGGCCCTCAGAGGATGCTGCTGCCAACCGCTGGTTTATCCCTCAGTCACGTTTTACGACACCCACGGGAAGATAAGTGGTGGTACTATTCTCTGCCGGCACCACACGGTACGGTAAGCCCCTATATGTGGATTGATGGTAGACTCTCAAGTTAAGCCGTTGATTGGAAATTAGGCGGGCATTAGAAAATTCGGATTCATATCCACGTATCCAACTCTAAAATTAGCCTGAGCTTTCGGTGAAGGTAAGTATCGTGAGGAAACTATAACATAGTGGTAGGCTATTTCAAAATAATGCCCGCCTGGGTAGCTACCACCCTTAAGTTAGAAAACTTGTCGCCAAATACCAATAAATCTGTTTCGGCAGCATCACTTTAGAACCAGTACTTCTAGACATAGTGTGTTTACCATCCTCGACCACATCGTCACGTAACATTAGGTGAGATTGTGGTATAACCACTGATGTTTTATTGTATTAATATACCCTATTGTAGTCGAATAGCTAAAGCATATTTAGAAACGAGGCGAGAACGGTATGCGGTTAGTTGGTAAAGGCAGATTTGTCATCGAATTCCTTTCGGACAAGCGAGTTATTTCGACACAAAACACACTAGTCGAAAATAAAACCGTTAGAAAACGCGTAGGTACTTTATAATAAAAAAAAAAAGTGAACATTGAATTTCTCCTAGATTCTCGAGACAGCGCATCGACTCGGAATTTGGCAAGCGAGGATGCATCATTTACATAACATCGACAAGTGATTTATCATTTGTTATGTAAGTAATTTTATTTTAAACGGCATATCGTTTATTTGTAAATTTATTTATATTTTACAATAATCTTCTACATTTATTTTTTAATCGACTTCAAAAAGGAGGAGGTTATCAATTCGTCTGTATGTTTTTTTTTGTATGTTTGTTACGTGATATTAACGTCCTTCGTGGACCGATTTGCAATTTTTAAATCGAAGGTACACTTCCGGGTTGTCTTATTTCCACCAGATAAGGATCTGATCAGTGGAACTTAGGAAAATTAAGAAAAACCCTCGAATGTTATAGACAATAACACATGTTTCATATATTTGTTTCCAAAGCTATGAAGTAGGTTTCATAGCTATACCTAAAAGTACATACTTAAACTAAAAAGTTAAAAAAACTTTTTTTAAAAAGTGATTTCATTAGAATAAACTATGAAAACGCACTAATATGTCAATAAATAATTACTTTATTAATGTGGTTCATTAATTTTGGCATCGGTGCCAGCTAGAGTTAACCAATGTACTCATTTACAAATGGACATAATTGCCTAAATTTTATCAAAATTACACATAAGCTAATTAAAAGACTAGGGTGATTTTAAAGAACAACTAAACAATATAGTTAGCGACGTACATTTACAGCACTTTGTTATCCATAAACTGGCAAAATTTAACGAAACAGATTAATAAAGTAATTATTTATTTACTTTTTAGTGTATTTTTATAGTTGATTCTTTTGAAGTCGGTTTTGTTTTTAATTTAGAAAGTTTTTTTTTTTTATAATCATCTTCGTTTTTTACAATTACGTTTCGTATGAATTTTTACAATTTTCTGATTGCAAAATATTGCGCTTAGTGTTTAGCCAGTGTTTTCTAATATATTGACTTTGTTGTAAGCGGTATATCGATGATAATTATAGTTTATTTTTCTTGAACTCAATGTACCATCAGGATTAATCTAGATTTTCTGTTAAAATTGATATAAATGCTTTGCATTTAGACGTTATTAACCTATATATATATATATATATATATATATAACGAGACAAGAGTTGAAACTGCGTATTGTAACAATTTCCTTTCTAGAATGTTATAGAGGTTGATAAGTTATGATTTTATAACGAACTAGGAACCTACCCCGGCTTCTATTTATAAATCTCTAAATTATAATAAAGTCCGCCTATGTTACTCACATAAAATGTAGTTTATCGATTACAAACAAACAAATCTTTCCTCTTTATAATATTAGTATACACGGTCATTAGATTTATTCAGCAGTACTTACACACAATTTCTTCGGATCACAATTGAACATTAAAATTGGGAGATGTTTCTGTCAAATATTTAAGTATTCATTTCAAATTCAAAGGTGACTTAATTTAATTAAGTTAATGTTGGCAACATGGATATTTGATACTTTTTCAAAGTTACCTTTACCGAAGAAAATGTTGATAACACGGGCAAACTAGATTTTATTTTTACATTCACAAATATTTGTAAATACGCAATTCCGTGCGTGAATTCCTAACTTTATTACCAGTTAATGTCTGTTTTATTTTATGTTAAACTTGCGATAATATTTATTGGTTTTCATGTTTTGATTCTAAAACTGTTGTTTTATGGTTTTTTTTTTAATATACAAGTGTAGATAAATTACGGTGCTCACTTAAAGGTTTAAA
Organism: Samia ricini; assembly: GCA_014132275.2. Taxonomy (NCBI): domain Eukaryota; kingdom Metazoa; phylum Arthropoda; class Insecta; order Lepidoptera; family Saturniidae; genus Samia; species Samia ricini. The sequence goes on from AP028170.1 coordinate 4,253,218, forward strand.
GAATTGGAACAGTGTCGGGGAGTTTATTGCGTAAATTATTGCTACAGTTTGGTTAACAATATGTGATTAAACGCATGTAAGAGTATGTCACTATTTCTGAGTTTAGGAGCACGTATTCAAAATGACATTATAGGCTAAAGGCGTTTTTTTTTTGCGGACCGCAAAAGGTCGAACCTCGGACCGCTAAACATTATAATGTATTTTTATACCAAGTATAAATTACATTTATTTTAGAAATACCTACAACTGATACGGTTTGATTGGTTTTTTACGTACCATGTGTTTGTGTTTGTGCGAATTATCTATAACTATAACTGATGTGATTTAAAATTTAAAATATTTATAGTGGATTTTTTCTAGACCTTGTTAAAATTTTCCAAGAGAGTATCCAGACCTCACCTAAAGCTACTTGCCGACCCCTGCCTTAGCCTCTTGATCCTTTAGTGTATAAAATTGAGTTCATATGTTAATTATATGACCTTATGTGTTTATTTCATACAATTTTATGTCAAATAGTAATCGAAGTCACCGATATTATGATGCTAAGGAGTGTATTAGCTAGCATGGGTATCACCCGATGCGGATATGTGTGGTGTCATCCCAAGAATCAAAACGGAATCAAAGTACACCTTCCTTCCTTCTATTATTTTTATAATTATCTTTTACTTAAATATAAAATTACAATATTTAATATTACTGTTAAATATACTGTGATAGAAATATAAATGTGTTACATTTACACCCAGACAAATAACATCTCGGATTATGTTCCAAGTATTATAGGGATAAAAAAATTACAAGGGGCATTTATGCAATCTACTGAAATATTGTGAATTTCTGTAGGTGGCAGTACAGTGTATGTTTAAGATTTTTCTGTTGCAGCGGACCGCCAATCTACGCCTCACTCAGGTAATGGCCAAGCCGAGGTTCGTACCATTGTAGTAACCCTTGTGCTAGTTACCTTTTGTGGCTGAGTGTCTTCAGCACTCACCCTCAAAGATCGGTGAAGCTGTAAAGGTCCATCCAGTCAACAGCGTGAGCTAGGTTAGAAAAAAAAAACTTATCTACGCCTCTGCCTCTATAGCAGTATACAAAATAGCATTTACATTACAATGAGAATGTAACGTGAAAAATAAATCGCAGTTTCTTCAATAATTTACCATAATATAAATCAGCACCAACGCAATCGTCCAGCAGTATCGTGGGAAAATTGTGGGCTGTAAAAAATTATGTTTCTCAAATCAATTTCGCTTTATAGTATTCACTTAATTCTTATATAAAAAAATATAACATTTCAAATGTTGCGTGGGTCGATAAATTGGAAGTTATTACTACAATTTTACACCGTAGTCGATATAAAATAATTGTATATTATTTTAGTTCTATAGTTAATAGATGATTTTAAATAATCGAATGAAATATACGATTTTTTTTTAAATAAGATTAGCTTCATAAAAATTCATATGCTCATTTTAAACGAATATTGCGAATTGTCTAGATATTTCCATTACTGATTACAAATAATTTGTCAATAGTGCAATGTAGCTTGTTGTTTATAAAGGAAATTCGTATCATATATGGTAAAAAAAATCACATTACAACTTGGTATCATAAAAATTGCATTTTACATGTCTTCATCATCATTCTCATGCTCTGTTTCCATCTCATTTGTGGTCGGCGCAGTATACTTTCTTCTTCCATACGTCCCTATCAGCCGGCATCTCTTCATTCACTCGTTTTTCTCTCATATCATTTCTTACACACTCCATCCACACTTTCTTTGGCCTCTACTCTTCCATTTATTCACATTTATATTCATCACCCTTTTACCCACATGCGCTTCCTCTCTTCTCATTATATGCCCATACCACGACAAACGGGAACCTATCAACTTTTCTACCACTGGCGCAACTTTCAAACTTTGCTATATGCTACATGAAATCTCTTCTCAACAATCTTCTTACTAGCTCAGCATTCTGATCCATATAATTCGACAGGTCTAATGATGGACTTATATATCCTACCCTTCAATTTAATAGGCAACCTGGAGACACAAACTACTCCAGAGACCTGTCGCCATTTTGTAATATGTCTTGATTTTTTTAAATGCTTTTTTTTGTTTAAATCTGTAGCAGATCAATCTCAACTTTCGTCAATGTAATAAATGATGTTTCGGAACACAAGATTGGGTAGTCATAATTGAGCTCAGAAAGGAGTTTGTGTGGTTCTACAAAAGTGAACTGAACTTGGTATATAAAAAGGTGTTCACACTACATACGTTAACAGTTCTGCATACATACATATTTTAAATTAACGTTCCTTATTTTTCATAGCGCAAGGACGACTCGCGAGGCTCGAAAAAAAAAGGTTTACTTCAGTATTCATACATACCTCAAACATTAATAAAACAGATTATAGTAAGGTGTTTATATTACGTCGTTATGTCGTCATTGTTCATATTTAACTTTCGAAACACCCACTTCGTCACATGACAGCTATTGCATAAAGATTATTTTACACTGTCCGTCAAATTTAATTGCTCTTGGCAGTGGTTCAAATATTTTAGATAGTTCTAAATTGTTTGATTATATCTTTTAACGTTAATTTGTAAAATTGATAAACACTATTCGTGTTGTGTACTGGCTAATGATGGCACAGATAATGAATATTATGTCAGACAGAAGATATTTTCTCACTGTCTAAAACAGAGAACCAGTTATTAGGCGAACCAAAATGTTAGTATTCAAACTTATGTAACGTAAATAATTTAAGCCTGTGCTTGATCAAAAATGGACATAGATTGTTTAGATCTATTAAATATTCTTATGCAAAATGTTTATTAGCTATACTTAATAAAAATGAACTTTATAATCCACGTTCAGTTGGTAATTTGTAGAGAATGTTGAATCAATGTGTTAGTAACATAGCGTTCACAAGTCAAACACTAATTAGTTATTAGGAAAAATAATGAGATGCTGTTTGAATAAATTGAATAGTTGTCTAGTATTTTAAACAAATTGTCATAACTGTAAACAATGTAATGGGAATAAATATAATAATATCAAACGTAATAATAGGAGTTAATGCTTTTAAGTATTGTTACAAGATTTATCATATCTTTAACAAAACATAGTGGTATTGGTTAACGTAAAATAAATATTATTCAAATCTGTATATTATTAAATGTGTATTGCTCTTGTCAACAGCCTCCTATGTTTATACTACGCAATACGTAGTAACGCTACCCACGTCCGCTACGAATTTGTATATTTATTAAAAATAGTTTCATTCATTCGTCTGTTCGTTCGTTCATTCATTCACGTCATTCGCACAGTGTGTAGCCTCACTAATAATAGCAAAAAAGGTAGAATCGTTCTCGATCCGCGATCATATATAAACAGATTATAAATATAAACTATTTGCTGAGAAAACAGGTGTTATTGCGCGTGTTTTTAAGTAAAACGTTTTCAGGCGAGTGCATCTCCATATTGATACGATTTTCAAGTGAATCATATATTTATGAAGTATTTCCAAAATCTTTTATCCCAACTGGGGAAGCTGTTAATTGTTTATTCAGTATGTTTAGAAAAAGTAAATAGGTTATATCTCACAAACGTTTCTTAAAAATTATAAAGAGTCAAGTAAGGTGTGGCTCTATGACTTGCCCTATGTAATTTCTCTCAATAACATATGGATCATGCTGTAAAGACATTACAATATCATTATTTTTTAATTTAATTATACATAGTCAACTGTAGTAAATATGCTATAAACGGTTAACTGTTTTTCTCTTTTAATATAATGTATACGTGCTGTTTATTAATTAAAAAATTATAAGTAGTTTGAAAGTAGTGAATGGTAATAATAATGATATATTTAGGGATGACGTATCGCATGTAATAATGAACACAATCCAAACAAAACATCTTGCGTTCATCCCGCCCGCCATCGTTATGACGTCTGTGTTTTATTCAAAACTCCTCCGCTGAAAAAACACGTTTTTTTCCTATCACATAAACAGACTATCATGAATGGAAGAGTTTACATCATTTATGAGTAATCTGCATTACGTTATTATGTTTGTACTAGTTGTGCCCGCGGCTTCGCCCGCATAGAATTCAGACTACAGTGGAAACTCGATTAACCGGACTAATTGTTGTTGTTTGACATTCGGTTAATCAAAAATCCAGATAATCGAACGTATGAAGAAAAATCGGTTTTGTTGTAACGTGTTTATTAAAAACAACAAATACACTTACATATCAACGAAAATTAATAATGTTTATTAAAATATATATTTTCCAACACACGATGTACGCACTTTAAGATGATAATCGAGATATTGCATGCGAAAACATATTGCAGAAAAATGAATAACTGGAAATACAAGAATATAAAACAGAAGAATATATAGACGTAGATATGATGCAGGACCATCTCATGATGAAGCACATCATGCCAATGGAAACAGCTCTCAACTGGTTTTTTTTTTAATAAAACATATTTTGCGGACTCTGGGTCCACACCTTTTTTATGTTGGAGAATTAAAATTCGACTTGCGTCAGGTAAAACTGTTTGAAACACAAACAGAGAGTGATACTGTCAGTTTACTACAGCTGAAACGAATTCGCAATTTATGTTTACAATTAGCTTAAGAATTGGATAAAATTATTGTAATAGTGTAGCTTTCAAATTTAATATAAATAACTTACACGTAAATATGGTTTGTATTGTTCAGTCGTTAATACGTAAACAAGTATTGTTCAGTGTTCCCCTAAGTTTGTCTATGAGTGCATTGGATTTCTTTTATTAATTGCGCATTATGCGTAAGGCAATGATATTATATAGAAACAAGATATTGGCGTAAGGCATCACCCGTTAGTTATAATAATTTAGAATGGGATTCATTAGGATAGTCACGCCATCTAGCAATGAAATGGTAAGTTTATTTCAGTCCACTGTAATGGAATATTAAAACTTTTACATTTTCAGTTGCAGACAGTAGTGTTTAGTTCGTCAGGGTAACGCTAGATGGCGCTTCTCGGAAGTTAATATAAAAAGTTTCGTGTGCAATACCAAAAAGTATTATTTTGTCTATGGCAATACATAATAATTAGTACATATTAAGGTTACTTTTAAATTGTCTTTTGTGATAAATAAACAGTATTGTAATGGGTTTGTGAATAATTTTTAAACCTGATATGATTAGAGAAAACTCTTTTTAAACATCTATTGAAACATATATGATAGGTACCGGTACAAAAATACAGTTTTTGTTTATTTTACAACAAGATTCACTGAAAAAAATTATTACTAAAATTCATCTTTTCATACAGTTTGTATAGAAAGGTTTTTTTTGATAATATCTCCATAACAGATTATCTGATTTAGAGTAATTAATTTTGATCGACTCATGGACTCCAGAAGTTTCTTCGCGAATTTCAAGAGAAACTAAACCGAAGAGTCAAGACAGTGACTTTTTTATATAAAAATTAAAACACTACAATAAGTCAATTTATACGTATATATATTGAAAATATAATATTTTAAAATAGAAATGGGCATAGAATATTTTCACCTTTAAAAGCTTGTTTCTTTGTTTTTTTGTTATAGATAGATTTGTTATAGAAGAGAGGGGCTTTAAACTTGGTAACGAGATGAATTCAAACATAAATGAATTGAAAACTGAAAATTTAACGTTAAACTCGCTTAAGTTCTCATTTAGAGTTATTCCTCTAACTTTCTTTATTGAATTAGGGACGCGTCCTTATTCTGGAGATTTGACGCGACGAAAAGTTAAATATAAATTTTATACTTGACGTTATAATGAAAATACATTACTTTAGTGGATATATAATTTAGAAATTAATTGTAAATTCCTAATATAAATAAAGATCTTTCTGTGGGAGAAAGAACAAGTCAATTTGCAATTTTGTTCTATTATCTGAGGCCGTGTAAGTGATAGCATCTGTTTTTTCAAATTTGACTCACTTCCTCAGTCACCAATAGTTATCAAAGCTCCTAGTCCTATAACATCCTTGCATCCATCTATTCAACCATAATACGTCCACTGTTGGGCATAGGTCTCTCCCAATATGGAGGGTACAATCGCCACGCTTGAAAGGCGGGTTGACGATCCCAGCAGGTGTTTACACTCAAAAGATGCTGCTGCCCATCCCCTAGTTTTTATCCCTTAGTCGCCTTTTACGACACCCGCGGTAAGATATGGCATGGTAATATTCTTGGCCGGTACCACACGGTATGGTATCCTTTACCATAATTTTGAAAGCCAACATTAATAAATACAAATGGCTTACGTAATCACGATTTAGATTTTAGACCTCCGTTCCATCTTGCCATCACGTTTAAGTAAAACTTAGACTCATGAAAGCTTAAGTAATACTCGAATGGCCCCTAAACGCTTACGCCAAAAGTTCGGTGAAGCTGTTAAGAGGATAAGTGTGGTCGGATACAAATTTGAAAAGCAGGTATTTCAGAAATCTATTGCCATCGCGTCGCGCCCCTAAGAAAGAGTTATAACACATGAAAACGGCAACTGCAGCTCGGGCTGGTAGCGGTCAAATCGAGCATTTTTTTCTCATTTTCAAATGCTGTTAGTTTCTACAATAACTAATTTATGAGAAAAATCAAAACGTACGGGCTTGGCGGTGGTGTATATATATTATTTGGTATAAAAATATTTACCATAATGCTATTTGTATGGAGGAGGAAACAGGGGACTCTATTTGTCTGAAATAAACACTGATCTTCTTAAGATCTTTTCTTAATCTTCTTACGATCTTAAGATTTAAGATAAGTTCGATTATTGATGATCTAAATTTATTAAGTAAACTAATTCATCTCTTTATTCTCATACCCTTATATAAGGCAAAAAGTTAATTGCGACTACCAGATCTATTGATTAGTTAGATTCTTTTTTAAATCATAGCTGTATTCTCTAGTCAAGTTTTAGTATATATCTATTTTATTATACGAGATATTTTATAAATAAAAATGTATGGGGTTTTTATGCACGTAAATGTTTCTTTTTTTTCTAAATTTTATAACAAATGTCTATTTTAGTCGTTACAAATTTCGAACATCAAAATAAAATGTCTGATATTTGAATGGGTATGCCCGAATTTAACTCAAAAACTGCTTCGACTTTGTTGCTGAAACATTGTATGCGCGAAGTATAATATGCCAAAGAGCTATTGATTGCTAGATTTTTTTTTTTATAGGCAAATTATAAGCCTTATATTATCGGTTTTGATTTTAAATGGTTAAATTATGTTATCATTTACGTTTGCCATGTAAGTTAAAGGGTTTACCAGAATAGTAAGCTGGTTCAAAGAGCGGTAAGCGTATAAAAATCTGCATAATCGTAAGTCCCAGGAGAATTCATTATGTTGCCAGCATATATAAATATATCCGCCATCCAACAATGGACAATTTATTATTTAGATTCTGCGTTTTTTTTTTTTTTTTTTTCCCTCGGGGATATTATTTCATGTAAATTTGTGAGGTTTTCCATTTTGTGCTAACGTCCGCGATGGTGATTACCGGCTTTATGTAGATGAATAATTGTTTGAAATTTCTATGTTGAAATATTATTTTGAGGTTTCGATATTTAGAATAATATACGAATTAATTAAAGAATAGTAACAGATTGTATTATACTAGGAAAATTAAAAAATTACATAATTACAAATATAATATGGATATCTATTGCGCGGTAGCGTGGGTAGGCCCATTATAAGGTGGCGTGACGACCTGGTGAAGGTCGCGGGAATCCGCTGGATGCGGGTGACGCAAGACCGGTCCTCTTGGAGATCTTTGAGGCAGACCTATTTCCAGCATTGAAGGTCTTGCGGTTGAGTGGATGGATGGATGAGTTTTATTTTCATTTCAGTGCCAGTACTTCTAGACTTAGTCCAATTGCTTACCGAATAGAGATACGAATATCTTTATATTATTTAAATAATGAATTTTCTGAGAATCCACATAAAATGTTTTTGCTTCGACACTTATTTTTAACCGACTTCAAATAGGAAGAGGAGGAGGAGATAAATTCGTCTGTATTTTTTTTTTTTTTGTATATTTTTTACGTGACGTATCCGTTATTTGTGAGTCGATTTTAATTTTTTTTTAATCGAACACTTCCAAGGTAGTGTCATTTCCACCAAATTAGGATCTGACAAGTGGAACTCAGGGAAATTCAGAAAAACCTTCGAGTATTACAGACACTTAAACGTGTTTCATATATTCGTTTCTAAAGCAATGGAGTATGCTTTACAACTACACCTAAAAGTACATACTAAAACTAAAAAAAAAATAAAAATATTTTGTAATTAAAAAAACAAAACCGACTTAAAAGAATAAACTATAAAAATCCACTAAGAAGGCAATAAATAAGTACTTTATTAACCTGTTAGTTTAATTTTGGAGTTGGTGCCAGCTAGAGTTAACCAATGTACTCATTTACAAATGTAAATAACTGCCTAAACTTTATCACAATTACATATAAGCTATATAAAGGACTAGGGTGATTTTAAAGAGAAAATAATCAAAATTGAATACAATTAGCGACGTACATTTATACCAGTTTGTTATCCGTAAGCTAGCACCGATTTCATCATTAACGAAGCAGATTAAAGAAGTAATTATTTATTGACGTTTTAGTGCATTTTTATAATTTATTCTTTTGAAGTCCGTTATGTTTTTAATTAAACAAATGCGTTTCAATTGATTTGAGTTTATTGTTATTTATTGCATAGTCCACTCTAAATCTCGCCTCTGGGCTTAACTCCGGAGTAAAATACGAGATATTGTTTATGTCAAGAGATTAATTAGTTATTTATGAATAGTAGAAGAAATAAATTACTATAAATATACATATGTACATCATATGTATTTACCACAAAACGATAATAAAATTGTAGCTTTAGATAAATACTATCGAGAGTAAAAGTTAAGAATGAATGAAACAAGTATAACAAATGCGACAGCGAAAAAGAGAATTTAATTAAAAACAAGGATCTTGTTATAAAATGCTTTATTGAACCGCCCGACAGTGTCGCAATAGTCCCAATCGTTTGTCTCCCTCGCGCGGCTTACGATCAATTATCGACTATTTGTTTTAATTACATTACATTTTATTGAATCTACAGATAGTAAAGATAAATGAATCGAGTTTCTTGTTTTATTGTTTACATTACAGGTCCACAAAATGGTCCATATCGAACTTTAAGAGGTCAGAGAAAACAAAATCTGAAGGTACACGCGAGCTGCAAATGTGGTTCTTCAATGAAGAACAATTTACCATATACATATATGTAAATATTAATACAAGGTTCTAGGTTCAAGGAGCTAGATTCAGAGAGTTTCAAGATTACATGCATAATTCATCGAAAAATTCGGGATCGGGATAAAATAATTTGTACAGTATCATTTGTTGAAATTTAATGTTTATGATAATTGTTTAGTTATCATAAATTCCATGATAGAAATTTATTTTATTTAATAAATTGATTGATACAACTGAAAGACGTCCACTGCTGGATATAGGTCTCCAACAAAAAGGGAGGAATTGCCATAATCGCCACGCTTAGCAGGCGAGTTGGCGATCGTAGTAGGTTTTCGTGGTACCCAGAGGATGCTGTAGCCCATCATCTGGTTTATCCCATAGTGGCTTTTTACGAAACCCACGGGAAGATATGGGGTGGTACTATTCTTAGCAGGCTCAACACGGCTATTTAATAAATCTATTATAATAATTAGCATAGAATTCTTCTATAAAAATTATGCAAAGGATACCTTATTTATACGTTCTTGTAAATGTTATAATAAATATTTCAATGAAATAAAGATATTCTCAAAATTATTATAAATATTTAAGAATAAAATAGGTACTTTAATGTTTAGTTTTTTTATTCTATTCTAAACTTGTAAAAATGATTTCAAGCGATTGTATTATTCTCTACATATGTAATCTCAGATTTACATAATTTAACATAATTACTATTTGATTCATGGTATTTTAGGAATGTTTGTATTATAATAACTTCTTTGTATTAATTATATATGACTGTTTGTTACCTTAATAAATAAATAAATGTAATATATAATTTTAAAACATGAAAAAAAAAATTCACTGAGTAAATCCTACCAAAATCAAGTAAAGAAAAATGTAATTAGTGTTAAACACATTTGAATTTGATGGAGCTGTAGATAATATTGTATTGGATAGATAGGAGGGTCAAAATAGTTTGAAGACAGTTGCCTTAGAGAAATAAACCATGTTTTATTAGTTTTTTTCGTGTAAAACAACATTTGTATAATTTTTTAACGTTTTTTTTTATAAATTGTAAAAAAACTGTATATTTCGTTTGAAGTTATCTAAAAGATACATAAGTCTACCTTCGTAGTAGAGCGTAGAAAATTTATTTTATCTTACAAAATATAACATCTTTTTTCACTTAACTCTACGAACCATTTTCCATGTGTAGGAAGCTATTTGTTTCTACGTAGATTAGAAGTGCACCCATTGAACTCGGGCCACACCTGCGTCCTTCGTCAGCCCTTATGTGCTGTGCCCTGTATATAAGCATCAACGTTTTATGTCCAACTTGTATAGAGTTGTATTTTCGGAGACGACCTATTGTGACATATGTTTCATTTATTTATAGGTAAAGATTAAACAGTTTAGTACTATCTTCTTCTCTGTTTGTCAATCGATTCTTTTTTGTTTGGAAGCTTTTAACGATCTTTAGTGAGGTGAAAAAATATATTTGAAAACAGTTTTTTTTTTGCTCCGTATTTCCCTGTGTGATTGAATCAGAAATGAGGAGATCCGCAGAAGAACTAAAACAAAACTTTGCCCAAAGAATTGCCGAACTTAAATCCCAATTGGCTTGGCACATTGCTCGTAGAACCAATGCCTGATGGAGCCAACGGGTTCTCAAATGGCTGCTGCGTACCAGAAGATACAGCGTGGGTAGGCCCAACACAAAGTGGATTGATAACCTGGCGAAGGTCGTAGGATTCCGCTTGGTGCGGACGGCGCAAAATCGGTTGACGTGGAGATCTTTGAGGGAGGTCTATGTCCATCAGTGGACATCTTTCGGTTGAATAGATGGACGGATGAGTTTTATTTTCATTTCAGTGTCAGTACTTCTATGCTTAGTGCAATTACTTACGATTTGACTCACGCCCTTATTTACCAACAGGTGATATTACAGTTAAAGCGTTTATTCTGAACAGTGTAAACAAAAAACAAACTTTCAAGTTGTAATTTATTGCTTGCTGCTTGCCAATAAATCTGACGTAAATAACAGTAGAGTCATGAAAATAACGACATGAGCATTTAAAACAACGACAAACATATTTAAATTAACAACAAAAGGATTAAAATTAGGATGAATGCATAACGGTATAAGTAACACTTACTTGAGCAAATCAAAGGCGAAGGAGAACAGTATCTGTTCTCTATACTTAGATAAATCACACGGAAGTATATATCATTCCGGGACGTTTCAATCGAGACCATTCCCATTAGCCGAGTTTCAAGCGTGTCAGTCGTTCTGAATGAAAACTTGAGCGTAGTTTCAGATTTATTGCTAGAAGTTGAATTCGCTTCTCGGTTTCGCACATTCAGGCGTAGATATACATATTCTTTTTAGGATAAGGTATCTTTATTAGATTTACTAGTATTGCTGAGTATAATATCTAACTTAACATAACTCACAATACGTAATATGTATTTCTCTGTTCGTGTAACTCAATTTTCTTTAAGATTATTTTAAGATGATGGTATAATTAATAGATTGATATCTATCTAACTGCAATCTATCTATTTCATCTGCATCTTAATTAAAGGCAGCACACCATAATTCTGTTAGTCTCAATACATGTAAATTAGATTTCCGTCATCATAACCTCAACTGAAGGACGTTCACTACTTGAAATAGGCCACTCCTAAAGATTTCCACTATGACTGGTCTTGTGTCACCTTCACCGGTCATAGGTCCTTTTGGGAGCCTTCACCTTTATCGTGGACTTAGAGAATCTGTTTGGTCCAACGGGGATTGGATCTACAATAAATGTGTCCAAGTTATTGTCATTTTAGCTTGGCAATAATTCGGGCAATATAACAGTAAATTATGGGTTTTCTGGGGATATCATGCTACCTGATTTCATAACGCAGTGAAATTCCGAGCATAGACATCTCCATTACCATTTGAATGACTTTGGGCTTTCTCATGAAGCCTATTATGAGCGAGTACATCTCAGTGGTGTCATCACTGGCAATACACTCTGGTCGAAGATTTTCGTCTTAAAACATTATGATATTTTAGACGACAAGATCGTAATTTTCCGAACGCGGCCCAACCGAGCTGGATTCCGGCATATTACAATAAATGATTAGTACAGAAATATAAAGTGTGCTATTACATTCGATGTAGTTTGAATGGAATTATGTTCTACTGCTGTATACAGTCTTTGATGATAGCTTGAGATATTATTCTTTATGGAACCGTTATTACAACATAATTGTTGTAGATACATCATTATGTGAGTTACAAACAGGATAAGATGGATCGAGAATAAATTCATCAAAACGATTAAAATGTATTACCAGATCCATTAATAATGGAGTGCATATAAAAATGATCACATTCAAGAGCGTAAACGAAGGGCGATCGACCGACGTACGCAAGTTGCTAATTACTTGATCAACACAACGCTGCTCAAAGGTTCGGCCGAGGCCCTTTGTTACCGCTCCAACACGAGTTCGGTGTCTGTGATAATTGTCTCGTAATTGCGTGCCATTAATTATTATTATAGCACGTTTAGCGTTTGCGGTGTATTATCTTCGTTAAGCTGAAGTAAGATGATTTGGTAATCGCGTGTCATTTGTCGAGGGTTTACGCTGATATGTGTAAAATAAATAGAATCAGATTTTGAGTTGATAAAGTTTACAGCGACAGTTATGGTACAATTATATATAATTACTCTTTTACGCGCTATCGTAACACGCATTACACTGGATCTTATAACCCTGTATATAGCCTCAAGATAGCTCCGTAGTTTTCCTTGACCACCATAGGTTTAGCGCAAGACAAATACCGCAGAATTTTGTGTCAGGTAGCAGTGTAACCTTGTCCTTACCACGACTCTATTCTTGCGCTAGCTACAGAGTGGTTAAGTTCCCAGCGCCTTAATCACTCGCTCCAAAAGCTAGGTAAAGTTGTCAAGGATCTTCTAGCCAAAATCATATCTCTAACAAGTTGATAGATTGAATAAGTTTTCCAACAATTTTCAAAACGTCTAAGCGTTTTTTTAAATACTGTATAGGCTTAGCGCTTTGACCACAATCTAATCAATAAGTGATAATGCGGTACATGCGGCTGGCTGAAAAATAGCACCGTTTTTATGGCAACAGTTATAAAGCGGCAGATGCTGACGCCAGTCCTTATTACCATGTTTTTATTTTCTTATATGCTTAATTGTAGTTTTTTTTTGTAAATTTTGTAATCTGTTCTAAAATACGGTAATAAATGTCTTTCTTTCTTTCTTTCTTTCACATGATGGTAAACCCACTAAGCCTAGAGGTACTGCTTCTCAAATGATGCTGCCGGAACACACCGATTGGTGCTAGGCGACAAATTTTGAAACTTGAGGGTTGTAGCTACTCAGGTGGACATTATTAGAAAATACCCTACCACCATACTACAGTTTCCTCAGAGACAGCTCAGGTTCATTATAGAATTAGATAGGTGAGTTCGAAGCTCCGTCCATCGACACGGAATCCGACCACACTACCAACTGCGCCATCTACTATATTTTCAGTGTATTTGATGTGAAAAACTTTTCTTTTTTTTTAAGTTTTTAAAGTATCTTAAAGTTTTATCTTCACATAATAATATTTAGATATTCGTTATTGTTTTTCCACGTGAATAAATGTGTTTAAGCAATAGTAGGTAGGTAGGTACCTAACATATGTATTTACGTATTAGAAGGGAACACTATATTCTGGCTGTACCTGGTCGCGACACTAGCGCCATAAATCGGAGCCACTCGCAACTGTCGTCGAACATCCAATATACGAGAGTTATAGGGCCAGGAAATTAATTCTGTCGACACAAGTAGGGTTACTCGGGTATAGACTACTGTGACCATAAACTGTTGCAGTAAACTATAGACGTCAGAACTAATTGAATATTTGTTACTTTTTTTTATCCGAAACATCTATTGTTACCTTGGGAGTTAAACGAACTCGTATATTGTGACGGCAAATGATGTTTCATGTCTCACATTTTCCGGGCGTCCCGTGTTTGCAAATTCTTTTTGATTATATTTAACAGACTAAAAGAGAATATCATTATTTTTTATTCTTTATCAATAGATAAAATAAAAAAACGATTGTTCGTTAAACCATGTAATTGTAAAAAGCTAAATAGTTAAAAAAAAAACGTCAAAGCATTTGTTATCTGTAGAAAAGTCCGTTAAATGAAACAGCGGCGATCACGCAAGAGGCAATATTTTTATTATCGAAGTATATGACTTTGACTAATATGCATTCGGTTTTTTATTCATTTAAAGAATTTTATTATTTTATTGAACAAAATCAGGTACGCTGTATGATATTGATCCATCACATTTTGTTCAAAAATTTTGAAATTGTTTCTTTTCCGCTTTTTTCATTGAAGAAGTCCATATTATCATAAAAACATAACAACATTTACAAGAATCCGTATGAATTCAGTGCACAACTAACAGGGACTTATTTAGGCAAAATAATTACTTCATGAACTCTACAATAAAAAACTAATCCCTAAGCATAATTTCTTTTTCATATAAGGATATGGTCACCCCATTTGCTATGACAAACGAAATTGATTTTTCCCATAAGCCGCTTAGATAGCAGAACCCGACGAAATAATAACTATGTTTTGATGGTCTTTGTGTCATAATGTATAGGGCTCTTGAGTTATTAGAAAAGGTATTCGTTCTGTACATACCTTTAGTTTACCAGGTAGAATGAATAAAAGATATATGCCCTTTTCATGTTGCAAAATACAAATAAGATAAATAGGTATATGAAATGTGTACCAGAAAAGACAGGCATCCAACTATACTGGAAAAATATCAAATAACACCTACTATGTACTCGGTTTGGAATTATTTCATAAAAACGCTTGCGGTTTCATTAAAGCCGCCTAATTTTGGGTAATTTACTATTATTGATTACTTTTGTAATAAAAATGCATTGTTGAGAATTAATTCGTAACTTACATTATTTGTATTTTTATTTCTTTTTTTATTTATGTTTGTATATTTCTTACGTAATTTTATTAGACATTTTTGACTCTAACCTTCGCCTTATCAGTAATTGTGGCTAAGTGATAACGTGTCCAGAATGTGCCATTCTGATTTTTTTAACAATTCAAATGTTCGGTGGCTTCCAAAACTTTAATTATATATTTATGTCGAATTGTCTATTTTTAGCATGGTCATTTAAAGTCATGTTTATGTATCAAAAACGGTTTTTTCTCAAATTATCAGAATTGAAGTATTATGCGTAAAAATCCAGTAGAAATTAGTGAACGACCCAATTCATTGAATTGAATGAAATAAATCATCTCAGAATAATATGAGGCTCATTCTTTCACTTTCACACGAAATGTAGAGATTGTTTATACTTTCTTAAAAGGATTTTCAAGGGTTCCTTTCAGTGGTACGGTGAGTATGTCATCTAACGCAAGGCGTGTATAAGGACAGGAAAAAACTGGCGCCTTGAGTGTTTTTTCTAAAGAGCTGTGGTCATTAGCCGAAGTACGGTTTATATGTACAGTAAAGCTTATTGCAGTCTAGAAAGTGAAAATACCTGCCTAAAAATAATACTATAACTTACATATCTGATACGAGTGAAAAATGATTTTAGTTTATTTATGATTAACTATATTAACCGCATAAAGTTATTGATAATAATTACATATATTACAAGCATTGATGCAAAATGGATGTTCGAATGCTTGTCAAGATTAAAAATCAATATGGAACTTTATCCAATATTAATTAACTTTTATAATCATCATCATCATGTGAGCCAAGAATCTCCGCAATAATGGCCACCCGCATCCAGCGGAATCCCGCAACCTTCACCAGGTAGTCAGTTCACTTTACAGGAAGCCTTCATACACTGTGTTTTCCGGTACGTGGTGGACATACGAAAACCCGTCAGCCATTACAGTCATTGGTTGTACAAAAAATATGTCCAGCCATAAATATGTGCCGACTTTAGTTTGGCAGTTCTTCGAGCAAAACATAAAAAAAAAATTATGTAAAGAAATAACTTCACAATATATAATATTCAAAAAATAATCTAAATAGAAGGAGCCACGACATAATTTTCCTACGACACACATTTCTAAATATTTTTTGGGATTCCTGAGTTTAAAAAGTACGTATTAAATCTAAAGACTAAATATCTCAACAAAATATTTTTCAGAAGTATTAAAATAAGAATTAACATCATTATTCTAATATTTATAAACAAAATGATATTTAAATTCTAATCTACAATTAGTATTCTGAACAATCAAATTTACATACATACATATCATCACGCCTTTCTCCCGTGGGGGTAGGCAGAGATTACGTCCTTCCACTTGATACGGATCTTGACACACCTCTTTCGCTTCCTCTACTTTCATGAGCGTTTTCATACATGCTCGTCGGTTATGATTACTTTTTACCTGGCTTAGATTTGGTCTAGATACGTTCGCAGATTAAATTTACTTACAGTTATCACTAATAATATTTCAGTTTTTATTTAGAAACGTTTTCTTAGAATCTTTTTTAAACATATTACAAAGGTGTCGTTTGATATTAAAGACAGACAAAACATGCGCCATGAGTCTTTTAAAGACCGGGGAGGTCGTTAGCCACAGTATAATATTTCAACTGTGGGGTTTGCTGTGTTTGTGGTCTCACAACCCAATGTGAATTTCTTACCGTTTACTTTGTGTGTTGTTACGGAGTCTTAGTGAACATAAAAGGTATCGTCTCTCTGCCTGTCTGTTAGTTGGCTTGTTAACTCGAGAATCGCTTGACCGATTTACATTTAAATGCCAGATATATAATCCAACTAGGATTTAGGATATCTAACGGTGAATTAAATCGATTAAAAATAATGATAGCCGTCTTTTTCTTAACCAACTTTTCAATTGTACTTATGAATAATTGTAGGAATGAAAACAAGCATTTTACGTTGTCCGCTATGTGAGTAGTTGAACTGAATAGTGTTTCATATAAATAGGTTTGAATTAAACTTAATTAAACTTGTTAGTAGATTATTTGCCGATGGTATGTAACGATACCCCTTGACATGGCTTGGGCGGTACTGCTGGCGGATATCTAGCCTCAAATGTAACTACTATAATGGATGTATATAACAGTATTTACTTACGGAGACTATTTGTTATTTACTACATGCTCCATCAAGGTACTTCTGCGGTAGGTGAGACCAAAATTTAAACACTAGTCGATTAAAAACATGTTTTTATAAACTAAAATCGAAGTGAATTTGTAACATAAAAATAAGAACTTTTCACTAAACTCATATGAATGTTTACACGACATAACAAAAATGTAATTTTTAAAATATTTGTATAGTTTGCCAGTTTGTTTGTTTGTTCCAGCTAATCTCCGAAATAAATGGACCGATTTTAACTAGACAATTTTTCTGGTAGAAGTCAAGTGGCGTAACTTCGGCTAATTTTAATTTGGGAAAATAATTAGGATTCCGCGTAAAAAAACTAAATTAAAACTAATGACATCTTGAACAATGTTGATTAAATTGTTTGCAAGTGTTTGAATTTGTGAGAATATCTTTGTTTTCTGTTAGTAACAAAATAATTTTTTGGGACTGTCAAAAAATTAGGGTAAATTCTTTTCCAATGACCGAATGATTTCCAATTATCAATGAAGAAGATTCCATCACAGTGTCGTGTTAAGGCACGTCTTGCAATCGGTAAGTGTAAATTCAGAGCTTTCTAGAGGTAAAGTCTCTGTGGTAAATGTAGACGGACATCGTGATGCCAACTGTTGATAGATTTTCATTAGTAATTGTTCTCAAACTGTACTTTATTTAACATCAGATGAAGTGGAGTCATTCTGCAAATAAATAAGTAACCTTCAATTAGAATGTAATCGCTCTTCATACTAGTCGAAGGATGGTAAACACTACTTTTGCAATTTGACTCGAAGTGACATCTACTGTTTATCCGATTATAATCAAATACTTGTAAGATTCCTGGCAAAAAAAATCTTCCCGTGACATTACCACATTGCCGGGCACGGCTAATACAATAATAAAACAGACGTACCAATAAAAATCAACTTACTGTATTTAGTTTACAAGTTAAAATTACTCGTAAATATATCAGTGTTATAAATAAATACATTTTACAAGTAAACATATTTATACATTCTCCTTGAAAGAAAGAATTCCCCGGATGCAATCTGACATTATGTCCTCCAAATGGCATGTCATCCAAACAAACTAGTAAGGGAAGGCACATTGAATGGGAGGGAAATATCAATCGCTCCAAATTGCGCTCTCTCTGGGGGGAGGACCTTGAATGCCAAACTCAACTTGCCTAATGACGCATTACTTTGATTCACTGCTTACCTATCTATAGAAATTGTCTGTTTTGCACACGGTTTATTTTCAACTTTAACACTATTACATTAAAGTTTAAGTTTAAACGCAGGTGAGGTGGAATTACAACGTTTTTGAAACATAGCGCTGTCATAAGCAGGTTATCGACAAGTCTGTAACTATTCATTCTTATCGAAATGTCAAATCCAATTGCGAACATTCCGCCGGTTTGATGACAAAGCTCCAAAGTCAGTCTTTTTTGTGGACTATTCACTGATTTAAGTACTTCAACGTTTACTTATAACCAAAAACTTTGTGTAAGGTGTTTTATAAAAAAAAAATCTCGTAAAAAAAAAAGTCTCAATACATAGAAATTTGCTTAATTATTATTTTTAATAAATAGAAACCATTCTTTTCCATGAATAAAAAAACGATATTTTTTATATTGTTTATAGTGCTATAGGTTGCGTCTCGTCCTGAAGATAAATGAGGACGAGGTAAGCGAAATAACAACTCTTTTAAATAGTTCACTTTATAATCAAATTAAAACTAAAATTAATTCGAATTTTGAGATTAATTCTGAACGGAGGAATCGCGTCTAAGAGTTCCATTTTCATTTTTAAATTGTTTACGATATATAAACCTTCGCAAACATATGAATCGAAGCGTGTTTAAAACTAGTTTTTTTCCCCGCTTACAAGCGAAGCGCAGGGTAACTGTTAGTGCCTTGTACCGTGGAGATAAAAACACTTTAGAGCCAGTCGTGTGTTCACAGCCGCTGTTTATTGTTTGTTTTTCAGCACTTTGAAACAGCAACAATCTTTATAACTATGCAAGGGTTATTACTGACTTACTTTGTCTCGTTTTATTTTTTTTGTTCATTTTTTATCGATTATTGAAGATCGCATAGATTTTCATATTCGATGGATGTTTTGTTGACTGTTGACTTATTAATATTACAATTTAGATGGCGATGAGGTCTTGATTTCTTAATGCATCACTAAAACTCAGTGTCTGTCTATTGCGATAATTGTCATCTCTTTTAGCAGAGTTTTATTATCGATTTATATTCATAACAAATTGTTTGGATCTAAAAAAAAACAATATTTTATAATAAATATAAAGTGCACTGACAGCATAATTAAATAAGTGTTTAAGACCCGCTTTCAAGTATTTAATATTATACTTATATTTAAGTAAGCAGTTGCTTCAAATAGCTGAGTTACTATTTTGAAAAATATTCGCAATAAGATTTTTATTAAGATTTGTTTAAATATTCGTGTTTGTCCGATAGATAAATGTCAATTTATTTCATAATATATTACGTCCATGTCATTAGCCATCAAATAAAACTTTTAGAAATAAGTCCAGGACTTTTACTTTATGTAAAATAATTATTAACTAATTGGATAGTATAACCACAAGAAGAAAAACAAAACAAATTAAACATAGTTTCAAAATGTAAAATATTCAAACTATGCGAAATATTTCATACAAACATTAAACTGGGAGAGGTTTGCCTGAGACATTCCTCGACGGTGTAAGGTCTGAAACCGTCAAACATCATCAAAGGGCTGTGTCTAACAGTTTCTCGTCCCTTGATTGGGCACGTACGCGGAGCACACCTGTGTCACTCTCTGCTAAGTGAGGACCCCAAACAAACGGCTGACATGGTGACAGTCAAAAGCGATCTACCTCGGCCATATTTAATTTCTAAATTCTACAATATACATTTCATATATAGAGACATATTTTCAAAAATTTATGAGATATCGAATAGATAAATGATTTTAATTACATAGTATAGTATAGTATAGTTTATGCCTGAGATTAAAAATATACTCTTACAAACGAAAAAACAGTAGCAAATTTTGTACATTGGTTAAATTTGAAAAACAAACCTCGATAGAAATTTAGGTTTAATAAAAGAACAAATTTTTACAATAATTTAATTTTGCTCACTTTAAGTAAATTCTACTAGGATGTATAAATTAATTTTTGGTTAAAAAAAACGATTAATACTTTTTACCTTTTAAACCGCGTAAGCTTCTCGCTTTAGGCAAACGTCAAGTTGACAGGTGCGCACCGTTGTCTTCAGTACTACTTGAATGTTTGATATGAGGGATTCAGTTTTGAGTTTAGCGACGAATATATTGGTTGGTGTTTCGCGTACGAGATCATCTTTTAAATTGTGTTATTTAACTAATTTTGTTAAAATAAAAGAAACCCATGTGTACAACAATATTCTAATTTTTTTGACATTTTTTCTTCAATCACGTGATTAAAACTTACTGAATTATGACTTCAAAATATTTTTTAATGAAACATTTATCAACCGGAATTAAGATAAAACATACCGAACCGCCAAACATGGTAACAATATAAAAGACAATTTCATATCGTACGAAAACTATGTTAATACTATTCGATGACATAATCCTGCGTTTAATTAAAATAATTTTCCTACAGCTAATTTTCCGATGTACACGAAAAAAAAAAAAATTACTAGCGATTAGAATTTAAATCATTTTAAGCCTTTTAAAATTGTGAACTCAAAGTCGATTATGTTTTTAAAACTTTGTCATAGTTAACTTACATTTAATCCCGTGAAAGTAAAAATAGTTATTTTATAATAAAACAACAAATTTCTTTTCGTATTTATTTATATCCTGAAAATGATAAATTTGTTAACTCTCGAATTTACCTAAATAATTCTAGACGTATAAACAAAATTTACGAGTAATTTTTTATGCAAATTACAAAATGTTTCGTTTATTTATTTGCGTTATTTCAAAATGAATAACCTAAAATAGATTAAAGGCGTTGTACTCAAATTCTAAGTTACATAACATTGTACATACATACAGACTTATGCAAGTTATACTGTATACATAATATAACAGAGCATGTTTCTGTAAACGTAATCCGTCAAGTTGATCGGATTAACGTTTGAAATATTATATTTAAACAGCCAAAGCAACTTAAGCCTCGATGTTATAATCTGTGGTCATTTTTCATTTAAACACTAATATTTATAGCGGACTTATCCATTAATAAACACATTTTTGACACTGTGTAATTTCGTAAATATAAACTAAAAATTGATTTACTAAGTTTTCAATACAATTAAGTGGTATGCAAAAACACAATATTTAAAAATATATGAATTAGTCTAGTAAAGAAGGTCTTTTTTGTTCAATTTTTTTCAGTAGTCTCGGAAAAATATTAATAAGATGTCATTTGATTCGGAATAGCGTTTACATAATTTTTGAAAAAAAAAAGTTTAGCTTTTTCTAAAATAATTGTAAAGAATATTAAGCAATTGATTGAAAAAAGGGAGTTAAGTTGTTTGTCTCTCAACTTCTCAAAACATAATTATGATGTTTGAAATCTAAGAATGATTAAAAAGAGGAGAGAAATATCTTCTGAATACCTGAAAGGTCTTTACTCCCGAAACTGTTAGTCCAATATTCATTATTTTCCCAGAGGGGTGAAAATACTGCCGAAAATGGGTACTCTGGATAATACAAGCCACACCTACTTCGGGAACTTTTACAATAACACTTAATGGGTAGATCAACGAACAATAAACCGCCGGTAAAAATGTTTTGTTGCGATTTTGCAATTAGTTATGCAATTATTAATTTATCAATTTTATGATGTTTGAACATGAACATTGCAAGCGTAATATTTGTTAAACTATAATATAAATTTGAGTTTTTTTTTTTCGTTCTCTGCAGCTATTCTTGAAAGAGTTCAGAATAGACCCCGTTGCGAAAATAAAAAAAAGAAAGTTTATATTAAAAATTTACGAAGTAAGTAACTACGTAAGTTGTTAATAAAAGACGGAAAAATATACGTTTGTTAATTTTTCCAACGGACATCTATTCTGATCTTTTCTGAACGCTTTAGATAATAAGTAAAATATGTACTACAGAGCCATAACTAGATATAAAACGCTTAAAATGCGTTTGTACATCGAGAGGACACGTGGCCGGAAAAGTGCGTATTTCAGAAATCTATTGCTATCGCGTTGCACCCCATAGATAGAATAGCGGCAACTGCAGCTTGGGTTGATTTTACCGTACGTATAATAGACGAAAACGTCACTTCGTAGTACGCTGTTTCCTCCTCCAAAACTGATAAAGAACTGAACTGATTTTTTTTTCAGTTTTAGAATCATAAAGACTTTGGCTATGCCTGTACGTTTTGGTTTTTTAAATTTTATCCACCAAATTTGTTTTGACGGACCTCTGAAAATGATAAAAAAAAGGCGCCTAGTTTCTACAGTAACTAATTTATGGGAAAAATCAAAATGTACGGGCTCGGTGGTGGTGGATATATATTATTTGGTATAAAAATATTTACCATAACGCTATTATCCAGGGATGAGACAGGGGACTACGTTTGTATGGAATAAATACCGCTAGGATATCCTCTTAAGAACTGCATTGTTACTAGGTATCAAATTTATGTGTATTTTACGCATTTCTCCTTGATGTGAATATAACACGTTTCAGACTTTTATAGTACCTATTGCATTGTACTTTTACTGTATTGTACTTGAGATTAAGAGCTTCCTATAAAGTGCACTGGATGATATATACGGACATACGGCAATATTTTCCGTATAAAAACAAACACTAAATTTAAACTTTTAATAATTTGAATATTCTGTTTCAATCAGTTTTCTGTTGTCTATAGTTTTAATACAACTTCTATAAATAACCTAACTTTTTTTTTTTCAAATCTTCAATATAATAAAGGTTACACTGTTTATAATGTACTATTAAAATTAATCTGATTTATTTCTATGCTTTGTTTTTTAAAATGTATGAGTTTAAACACTGCCTACCTCGGTGGCGCAGTTGTATTACATACGACTATCGTTCTGAGGTCGCGGGTTCGATCCCCGGGTCGGGTCAAGTGATATTGGGCTTTTCTACTCAGTATCATCTCGGAGTCTGGAATTTGTTGCCGATATGGCGACAGGCTCGCCCCCTGTCACATCTGGGACGGAACTAAGCTCGGCGAAATGTGGGTGGGTGTAATTCGCTATTTCATCTCTGCTTAACCCTTCGGAGAATAACAGGCGTAAGCATATGTATGTATTTATGTAAACACAATAAAAACATATTTTGATTAATAGAAAAGGTTTATTTAAAATCTACATATAGACACTAAGCAAATCTTACAATTATTTAATAACATATATGGCGATCATGTCTTATAGCTTTATACAAGTACTTCTCGACCTAAGTCAAACAAGTAAAAAATGACACAAAGGTTTTCACGAAGTATATGAACATTCAGCAACATACAATATATAATTCCCCTACACATTTCCTAAGGATTCATTTCATACTTCAACTATGAATATCGTCGACATTTTCAACGAATATCAAATTACACAATATAACATTTACAGTCATCCAAATTTAATTTAGACTTTATGTTTTAAAAAATAAAGGGTTTAGTTTATTTTTTCCAAGTACTCGGTTAGGCGGGTGGTGTTACGGAGGGTAGCCGCAACAAGTCTTAAGTCACCCCTGTTAGCCACCCCTGAAGTTTGCATGAAACTTGTCTTATAGACGTCGCAATATTTGCCGAATGTATTAGCACGTAGAATGCGTTTCCGTTGTCTTTGTTTTTAAAAGAGTATATTAATTTGTTATTGGAACATTATCTGTACTAATAAATAAAATTGAAGTGTCTGTTTGTAATGTCAATTTTTTTTTTTGAGTATTTATGAATGTATATACGATACTTATACCGTGAAAAACAATTAAAACTCATGAAATTTCGATTACAATCCGATTCAACGCACAGTAATTTTTTCTTTTTTAAGTACCAAACATTTTTTAGGAAAATAATTAGGGTTCCGTGTAAAAAAATTGAAACTCATGCAATTCTAAACAATATACTATCCAAAGGACAGCCCCATCAGAACATTCTTTTTCGATGATTCTTTAAAAACTAAATTACGCAGTGAAGAATATATAAAACGCGGGCAGAGCCGCGGGCATACAGTTAGAAGCTAGAAATTTAACTTGCGATGGAGTGTACAGTTTAAATAAGTTTTAGTTCACAGGCGAATGCCGCGTCACACTGGCTGTCGACACCGCATCGCGTTAAGTGAGACCAGATTTAACGTTCAACGCAAACTGATTTACGCGTCTACCGAATATTCGGACTGTGATGTATGGGTGCTTGGGCGTTTTGGCAAGAATCCGCAGTTTTGTCTAGCTAGATCCGCTATTCGTTATTCACAACTCTCTTGTAATAACTTTTCACTTATCCAGTATAACTTATACAGTAAGCTCTAAAAGTAAATTGATTCTTCAGAATTGAGTTTTAAGCATTGAATTTTGACTGTATATAGTTTTGGTTTTTTTTTTTTTAGTTTTCTTTGACCAGTGACGACTTACGTATGGCACTGAGACGTGGTCGCTTACGATGGGCCTAATTAGATAGCTAAAAGTAACCCAAAGGATAATGGAGAGCGCTATGCTTGAAGTTTCACTACGTGACCGAATCAGAAATGAGATTCACGGAAGAATCAAAGCAACCAATATTGCCCGAAAAAAAGAGAAATTTAAGTGACAATAGGCTGGCCACGTTGCTCGTAGAACCGATGCCCGATGGGGCCAGCGGGTTCTCGAATGGCTGCCACGTACCGTAATACACAATATGGGTAAGCCCCACGAGGTGGACCGGCGACTTGGTGATGGTCGCGGAAATCCGCTGGATGCGGTTGTCGCCAGACCCGCCGTTGTGAACATCTTTAAGGGAGATTTATGGCCAGCAGTGGATATCTTTTGCTCGAATGGATGAATGGACAGTTTTAAAACAATAAACATGTATAAGGGTCATACAATAAATTACGTAAGCTTCAATGGAGTCGGGGCAGGGTCTATGTTTTTGCTTATTTTTGATGACATGGAAACGGGGAAATTTTGAATGGTGATTACGTAAGTAATATTTACTTATTAATTTTCTTTTTTTTTAATTTATTGACTATTGCTGACAAGGATAATAATATGATCTCATAAGGAGATAACATGCTAATTTTACATAATATTTTTATACACAAGCTATATTTTCAGGTCTTCAAATGATGATGGCTCAGTTGATAGTGTGGTTCCAGATTGAGAAACGTAGGTCCCGAACCCACCACCGGACATGGCTGTTTCGCCGGACATGGCTGTTTCGCCGGACATGGCTGTTTCGCCGGACATGGCTGTTTCGGATGGTACCTGCACAGGATAGCCAGGAGGGAGCCATTGCCAGGGTGCCACCACTGCGACGCGGCGGAGGACACGGCGCACCATACCCTCGCGGAGTGCGCCGCGTGGGAGGAGCCGCGTCGTGCAGTGGTGGTGGCGGTGGTGGGGCCGGACCTCTTGCTGCCAACCGTCGTCAGCGCCATGGTCGGCAGCGAGGAGGTCTGGGGGGTGGTTGCCTCCTTCTGTGAACAGGTGATGTTGCGGAAGGAGGCGGCCGAGAGGGCCCGTGAAGAGGATCCTAGGGCGGATCCTCGGAGGCGCAGAAGGCCCAGGAGGCGATGGGCACGCTACGTGCGGAGCTTCTTCCGCATGTAGACGTGCCCGGGAGGGGAAGTGAGTGTTGTGTGGGAGTGTTGGTGGCGTGTGCCGTAGAGGGGGGCTTTGTGTTGGGGGCTTGTGCTGTATTTCTTCTTCTTCTGTGTTTCTTTTCTTGTTTCTGTTTCTTCCTTCGCTTTTTCTTCAGGTATCCCGCTCCTTCCTACGTCTTGTCGACTAAGACAAGACGAGTGAAGGAGAGGGACCTACTTCTCTTAAAGCAGTGGCGGGTTTCTTCCCCTTGTTTCCCTTTGCCCGCCACTGCTCTTTACAACTCTTGCCCTTTCTCTTTATGGGGGGCGGAAACTTATTCCGCCCCCTGGATGTCTGACCTTAGGTCATGCCTCTCCTGAGGCGGGCTAAGAGGTGGAGGGGAACTATTCTCCTCCATCCCCACCGGGCCATTGCACTGACGGGCCGGGTGGGTTCGCTGCAGGGGGCGACGCGGTGCTTGCGAAAGCCACCCCGTGTCGCCCCCATCCCAAATGCAGCGGACGGCCCCGGGGGGTTTTAGTGGGTATTTCCGGGCGACTCTTGCCCGGGTGAGTCCCACACTGGCACGGAGCTCGTCACTCCGTGCCCCCTTATCTATTGTATTTGGGGGACTCTGATCCTTCAAATACAATAGATAAGGGTAGTGCGTAAATGCATTTCCCCCGTCAAAAGAAAAAAAAAAAAAAAAAAAAAAAAAAAGGTCCCGAACCCACCAATCAAATGAGCCTGAGATTTCGGTAGAGTAAAGCATCGAGAGGAAACTATAGCATAGTGATAGGGCATTTTCTAACAACTTTCACTTAGGTAGCTACCAACCTCAAGCTTGAAAAGCTGGCAGCATCACTTGAGTACTTCTAGACTTATGGTTTCGTCACAGCAGAGACGCCGGTGCGATTTTATTTATTTTTTAGGCGCTACTACAGAGAACAAATTAAACGTATACTAGCTAATAGTTTAAAATTTAAATGTACAGGTATTAAATTTGCACTCCTATTGAACCAATCCAAAGGCAATTTTATTATAGAAAGAGTAGCGGTTGGCTCGTATCGGAGTGATGTCTTATATAGAAACATCGCGCTGATCCAGAACCGCCCGCTGTGTGTGTTGCAACCATTAGTGTGTGTACTGTTCGCGTACCACTTTCGTAATACCTATTGAATCTAAACAATCAAACTGTACATATATGTAAAATATGCGAACATGTTATGAATTTATAAGTACCACTTTCAAAAGTTTCATCAAATACTATAGTTACTATCCAGTTAAACCTTTCAGAGATAATCTATTACTAAGCTTGGTGAGTTAAATATCTTCAACTACATGTTATTTCTTGTTATTGTGATCAATAGACAATTTCATTTAATTTTATGTTTTTTTTTTTATGTTATTCTATGTAACAGGTTATTAGTTATTGGATATTTATTTATTATCTCAAGTAACTTGATATTTTGAAGCGTGGGTTCCCTTCCAGGAATCCATAGGAATCGTCTCCGTATATGTACCGGCGATCGTTGTCAATATAACAACACACTAGAACAGAGGACAATATTAATAGAGAATCCTTAGTATCAACATTTTTTGTTAATTATATTATTTTATATGTTTTATGTTGTCGAATAGGATTATATTTTGAAATTAATATGTAATTATTTTAAGGCAATAATACTTCGAACACGTTATTTTTCTTGTGTCCCCTAATATTATCACGGTTCTTATTTTGCCCTTCATTAATATTCTTTACTTAAGTTGTATCCTCCTATTTATGTTTCTTGGTTATTTATTTTTGCGGCTTCTTAACACATTTGTATGTAACAAGTTTATATTTTAGTTAAAATAATCGGACAAGGTTTTGCAAAATGGAAAGTTTTTAATGTTGTGTATAATTTGAGAACCACTGGGCCGAGTTTCTGGCATTTATTGCTATTTGACTAAATTTTGTTGACCGATGTGTGGTGGAATGTAATACGTGTTTTGTAAGTGCATGAAAATAACATTATTGCGCTGGCGGTGGTTACATGACACATTACAGTTAGATATCGGACCGTATCTTAGGTAGCTGCCGGGTTGGAACCCTGGGTGCCTTATTAGGTAATAATCAATGAAGCCGATATAAAAATGAAAGTCATCGCATTCCCGGAAAAACTATAACTAAACAATTTTTTATATCTTATGATGGATTATGATAAAACTGCTATAAACTCACGGAACCCATGGCATATCTAGTAAGATCCAAAAGCTGAAATAATTATCAAGTTGTAATAATATTATAGTTTAATTTCTTTTCATTGCTAGTTAAGGGTGTTACAATAAACAAAAAAAAAATATTTACAAATTATAAATGGTCGGCTCCATTTCGTTTCGTGTTCTCACTGCGATATAAGCCGTGTAATACAATTACAACTCCTTCGGGCGTCGCGCGCTGAACGATTTAATACGAAAAGAAAACTGAAAAGGCTTCATAACTTACTGAAACGACGGCTACGTTTTAAACGTCTACAGACGAAGCGTTCAACCGGACTTATTATTATATATTGTATTGCATTCGAAATATAAGGTTTCCTTCACTTCGTTTGTGATTGATTTTTATTTGACTGTGATTTTATCACTCTATAAAAATATAAAGACGTAAAAGTTTTTTTTTGATCGGGCTTTTTTGTTGTTTCTTATTAAATTGCGTAGGCTGATATAGTATTTTTAATTAGAAATTTTAATAAATTATAAAAATTAAAAATATACATTGTAACAAAAGGAAGAGGGTTCAGTCTTAAGTTA
The DNA here is from genome assembly GCA_014132275.2 of Samia ricini. NCBI lineage: Eukaryota > Metazoa > Arthropoda > Insecta > Lepidoptera > Saturniidae > Samia > Samia ricini. The sequence continues at coordinate 4,282,252 of AP028170.1, forward strand.
AAAAATCTGGTATAGTATATTTATCAATACATTCTTTTTCCAATTTTTTTCTTAAATTTTTTTTTCCGGCTACGGTAGTTAGTTATTTTTATTATAAAAGGAGATATATTATGTTTAGATAAACAGACAGACAATTGAGTTATAATTTAAGAATGACTAAATCAATTAAAGGCTTTTTTTTCCAACAAGTGAATTTAAGCGGCATACGAATATTTTATGGTGTTACGGCCCTATTTATTAAATCCGGTAATAGTTTTTTTTTATTAAATCAATACATTATTAATGCGGCTAGGTTAAAGTTTAAACTTCCTGTATTAGGTAACGATGTTAATAAAGACCGCGAAATATGTTCGTAAATTTTCATATTGAGAACGGTAGTTAGCTATGCGACCCCTAGTAAATACTTTACAAAATACGAAGTATCCCAATTCTTTGTCAAACTGATGTTCTATTTAATATATTCTTAAAGTGTATACATAACTATTTACTTTACTGCCATTAGGTAGACCTGTCACACAACTATCGCTTTATCTAGATTCATGGGAACGTTCATATATGAACATCGTTTATAGGAATTTCTGTCGTGGCCTTACTTTTTTGACCCAGATATGTTCGCCTTGGTCGACTTGTACCAACTTGCCCAGTCATTCTCGCTTGCTAGATTTTTTTTTTCGTTCTTTCTTTCATCCTCTTCACGTGACTAAATGGACTAACGATATTTTTCTATGTCTTAGTTACTACATCCTCTACCACACCGCAAATTCTAATCATATTCTTGACTTTATTCGCCATGTTCATATAATTAATCTTACATTTATATTTCTTCTGACAAACCCTATACATAAGTGCCTTTAAATACCTTCTGGCGGTTTTTCAGACGATTTCCTTAACCAAACGCTTCGCTCATTTTCAGTCACACTTTTAAGTTTAACAGACGTTTTTGAAATGATGATGGTTCAGTTGGATTCCAAGTCTTTGGTCGTGGGTTCGAAACTACCTATCCAATTTTATAATAAGCCTCAGCTTTCGATGCATTGTGAGGAAACCTTAAATAAAAATAACTACAATCCTTAAGTTTGTAAAGCTGCCGTCAACCATTAATAGATGTGTTGCGGCAACGTCGCTAGAGAGCTGGTAATTGTAGGCTTAGTGTGTTTAGAATCCTGAACAACATCGTCACTTAGCATCAGTTGAAATTGCGGCCAAAACACTGAATAGTATAAACAAAAAAGTATATAACAACCATAAATAGACTTTTAACGAACATAGAGAATGGTTGTCGTTTAGCATGCTATCGGGTTCGAATCATAAAGGGGCAATTGGCGTAAAGTTTATTCAACAAAGCAACCTGTTGTTTGCTATTGCGTGATCTGTCGGCTCAAGTTTGTTCTACAATGCACCTGTGATTTGTACTGTTTTATTAGATTAATCTTTCTCTATCCATTTCTTAAAAGGTAGCCTATTTTGTCCTTTATTTGCCTTATAACTCAAGAACCACTGAACCTATTCATATGATTCTTTTGTAATTGATTTAATTGTAGATACATAATCTAGCTATATGTTTTGGTTTTTGTTATTTGGTATTTATTATTTGTGATAAAATATACAACAAAAAAGGAAAACTACATCTACAACTAGTTTCCTATTTTTTTTTTTAATATATATAAAATACAAGCGAATGCTAATGATGCATTCCGCCCTTTTACCAATTGATGATTCCGTTTTTAAAATAACATTAACAATAGATATAAAGCATTTTACTTTCAAAAATTCACGAAATTCATGGATTTTATTATTTTTATTTTGCTGACATCATCATCTGAGCAGAAAGACGTCCACAGCATAGGCCTTCTCCAAGGAATGTCATAGGACCGATCTTGCAGCAACCGCATCAAGATGATTCTCGCAACCTTCAACAGGTTGTCGGTCCATCTTGATAGGGACCAGGCCACGTTGTGTCTTGCTATTACTATTTTCTATGTAAATATAAGAAAAAAGTGCTTATTTTGTATAGGTTATAGTTCCAAAAGGAACGATTTCGCCATAATATACAGTCGAGTCACGATATTTTCCATTCGTCGAATTTATATTTTTGTTGTTTTATTATTTTGCCGTTAAATAAAATGTTTATTTACAGCTTTATTTTCATATCAAATACGTTGCTTTGTTGACCTGAATAGGAGTTTTTTTTGGGACGAACAAAAAGGCCTGTGTCGGTTTTTACCTATGTGTAATTACATATTCAATGAAGATCAATCTTTTTTCGACTTGTTTTAGTTGACTTTTTATTAGTAAATAGTATTTTAACAATAGTCGAAATTAGACTATAATCATCATTTATTGCAACAAATAAAAAATCATTTTTTTTAATTGACATCACTAAAGGTAGTCTATAGCACCTAAATAAAAAAAAAAGAATGCTTAAACAAAAATTAAACTGTACTGTTTTAACTTTGCCTATTTATAGAAAATCAACATATCATAGAAAACAAAAAGGGCACTCTAATAATCGATACTTTATTAGTTAGAAAGATCAATCTTTTGGACCTCGATGCCAAAACTCTATTTTTTTCGGGAAGGATCCCCTACTTAGGCGACTAATGACCTCGGCCGCCCGCCGTACCATGTCCGCGGTATGGTCCGTACGTGTGTCAACAGCCTTAGTGGACTGAAGAATTTCAAAAAAATCACATGATTACTCTTGAGCAATGATATGTAACTAAGGTAGGTATATAAGGGAACTACGTATGTGTCGTTTTTTATATTACTTAGGCTCAGCGCTTTGAAATAATCTCGCCTAATATTGAGAGAGGATGTGGTTATCCTCTCTCAAGTATAATGTTTACATTCAATATGCGGCGGGATTCATAGGCGAAATATAAACACACTAACGGTACGTTGAAATGGTAAGCATTAATGGGGGGATGCATTGCTTATTTTTAACTACACGAGGGTCTAAATGGTGATTACGTAAGCAATATGTATGTATTAATTTTGTTCAAAATTATACATAATTGTGGGGGAAGAGCTTTGCTTATTTTAGCTGATTGGGGGGCTTTGTTTATATCGTTGGAAATTTCTGAAACGTAGTAGGTATCGTAATTCCAAAAAGTGGCAGATGTTGAAGAATTTTATTAAAGAAAAATTCTTTTTCATTCTTTTCTGATATAGAAATTCGGTAAGTCTCGTAGCGTCTTGTCTGGGGAAGCTCGTCAAAGGACATAATAATTACACTTTGTTCGTAGACGTACTGTGTCTAGTCTGTCATAAACCTCACTAGTAATTTTACGTTCAAAAGAGGTCTTGATTTTTACCTTTAAAATTATGATTTTTTTATTAACATATTTTTGAAAATTGTCGTGAGGACAGTTGAATTAAATTTAGATTCATAAATAAAATTCATAATAAAACGAAATGAAAATATGAAAAATAATATCATATATATAAAAAACCGAAGGTTCTCTTTACATAAAATACAACGAATACAAACCTGGCCAGCAAAGAAACTCGTCCCATATAGCACTGCAATACTTTTTACCAGAATTTATTGAACAGGACGCCTGTGTTGGTCATAGTAATTTTCCGATCGTCTTTGATCTTTGCTTGTCTCATGTAAAAATCTGAACAGTAAATTGTTATAATGTTGCCGGATCTTTTATTGTCCATCAATTTATTATATCCAGTAAATTGCCCGTCGAGTCTCGCTTGTTCTTTATCACCTATAGTGTGTCTAATTACATTACTGTATTTAATCATGTAAATATTGGATCAAAGATTGTTTTGTTATCCATTGTTACATTATTCTAAATTTCATATCACTTAATAATTTTTTAACTCCAATCAATAGTGTCATCCTCACACCATCGAGCCCTTTTTCTTAATGATATTAAAATTCATTCTTAACGTTCGTATTTTTACATTTTAAAATGTTCTGTCTTAAACGGAATCCTCAATAAATCCATTAAAAACTCATGTTAGATTAGCAGAAAGCACGCGTAAGAATATAACATTGACAGTTAACATAAATATAAATAAATTAATAGGAAACCTTCGGGTTATATTAATGAATGAAATAAATAAATAAAATGATGTTAAATGTAATAAATATTACAAAAATAAATTCTATCAAAACAAATCATTACAAGTTCTCTACTATCCGAAAAACCTTGCTCTTAGCACTATACAAATAGGTATGTTCCGGCAGCATCACTAAAAAGCCAGTAACTAGTCTCTAGGCTTTGTGTGTTTACCATTTCAGACTATATCATCACTTAACATCAGGTGAGATCATGGTCTAAGCGTTTGGTTATATATTTAATGGTTTTAGAATGCACATTTGTGCACATAACATTTGATGAAGTGAAATGCATTAAAAATAATTTCACGTAATGTGAATTCTGAGGTGCCACAAAAACACTTTAGAAGTTCTAGTAAGAATAATTCAATTTTGAGCTGAAAGGTCGATATGAGATTGGAAAAGTATTCTACCCACTTGAAGATACTGAAATAATGTAATTTAGAAAAATAAGATTATATTTAGTTTGAAGATCAATTGGAGTTGAGTCAAACGTTTATAATTAAACGCACAAAACTGAAATTCAATTTCCTTCCATAATAACCTTTAACTGTACCTAACTGAAGGGTGAAATTTGCATAATTTTTCTCCCTCTTATCCCACGGGAACGTTTATACAGTCTGCATGAATAAATATAAATGACGAGTTCTCTAATCAGGGTTGCCAATACTTCTGAAAAATCTGGAGTTATAGGATTTTCTCATCTTTACTAGAGGCAGTTAATTTAAAATAGAATTCAGTAATTCGGAATTACATAAAAAAAAACCGATTTATACCGAATATATGGTATATACAACTAGTAATACAGTTTTAGCATCTAATGCGGATAAAATATGTACAATATTTTAGTCTTGTCTAGTATTTTTTTTTAATATTAGGGAAACTTAAAATAGTCATTTAAAATTGGGAGTGTAATAAAATTCTTCTAAAATTATACATCTGATAGTGATGAGTTCTTAGAAGTTTCTGGTCTCACAAAAAACCTTTGTGTGGATTTACATAGCGCATGCGGGACACAATTAGTTATTTCATTAGGAAGACACTATTCAGGTATCTCGTTTTTCCATATGACTTGAAGAGGGGCTGATTGTTCTCCGCCTAATGTTTTTTTTCATAGAATACCCATGATGTGAATTATGCTCAACAGTATTGAAACTTTAGTAAATTCGTTAATAGCGTTCAGTATACCAGATTCAGACGATGTAGTAAACAGTGTGGGGTGGGCCGTGGGGTAGAGTTTCCATATATAAACATCCACACCACGTACATAGTGAAATATTTGTTATCATGCTTTGCTTCGGATTTTCATCGGAATTCGGAATCACAGGAATCACAGGAAGCTAGTTAGCTAACTAATAATAGATTGTACTTATCTTGGTGATCGCCAATGTCATTGGATGAACTATGTTGGCACAACAATTAAATAATAGTTTATCGGAATTACATGTTCTAGAAATTGGTCACATTGTAACCGACCACTATTGAGTTAAACGAGTTATATACTTCGACGTCAGGGAGATCTTCGTAGTAGACGATGATGGCGCAGTTGGTAGTGTGGTCACTAAACATCAGGTGAGATTGTGATCAAAGTGCTGTGTCAAATGTTATACTTACATGAAATAAAAAGCAAATTCGCTCTGTCTGTCAGTTAGAATGCTTAAAACTGGAGAACGACTAAACCGATTTACATGGTTCTCCGATTTTAAATCACAGGGGACTATTCAAGTCACATTTTGTTCATAAAATTTGAATCGACATAAAATAAAACATCTTCTTAAAACAATTTATTTTCTATAAGGTAAATTTTATGAATAATTTAGAAGAATTAAATTTGATACGATATGAATAAAAAAAATCACAGTTGAACGATAAAACTCATTAAAAGAATCTCGGATATCGTTTTTTTTTTTTTCGATTATTTATTTTATTTGCAAATGAAACACTAAACGTAACATGAATAAAGGTTACGCTCCTAAGTAAAACTACGTAAGTACATACGTACATAACGTTACGTCTTTCTTCCATAAGGGTATCTGACACATATCTTTCGCTTCTTCTACTTTCATAAGCACCTTCATACATGATCTTCGTTTACGGGTACTTTTGACCTGGCCTTTGTCCAGAATGTCCTCGATCTGGTAGAGATACGTTCGCCTAGGAAGACCCTTACCAGGTTGCCTTATCACACTCACCTTGTAAATTAGTTACGTCAATATTTTTTCATCCATCCTCTCTACATGTCCAAACCAATTAATAATTACAAAACTACGAGAGTTTGAGATGATTTATTTACTTATTTTCTTTGAGGCAATCTTTAAAGCGATGATGGCTCAGTGATATTGTGGCGGGATACTGCGTCGTTGGACGTAGGTTCGATTCTACATATCCTATTCTATAAAAAAACCTAAGCTTTTAGAAAAGGAAAACCTCATGATACCATAGTGGTTTTTCATATTGTCCATCTATCTGTCTACCACTCTCATGTTTAAAAATAGGTCACTATGTGTCTATATTATTATTCCGGTAACATCATTTAAGCGTCAGTGTTTCTAAGTCTAGCTTGCTAACCATCTTGTACCACATCGTCAATTGACGTCGGATAAGTCTGTGCTCAAAGGTGCTCTACGCATATAAAAAGTAATCAACCAGTAGGGTCATTTCGGAAACGTAAATATTTCGATTTAAGCATAAGGCTAAGCAGTAGACGTCTTTCGGTTGATTGGATGGATGAATGGATTGATTAGGCTAAGCAGTAAACCTTTGTAAATGAACTGAAAAAATATGTAATAGTATGCAAGAAAAAAAATCCTATTTAATACTGCAATAACGTATTTAAATCTATGTTTTATGTGTCATAACAACAAACGTAAAGGATGGGGTATTAACGCCCACTCTGAGAGGAATTAATACGTGTGATGAATAAATGACTAAAAAATAAAAAAGGCGTGTATTGCAAGCCTTGAACAAAGAGTGCCCCCGTATTTACGTTGTGCGCTATCGTTGCGACCATCGATGATATTCTTATTAAAGATAATACATTTAATATTAATTTGTGTTAAGAAAATAGAATGAGAATATATTTTTTTTTTTACACTTAGGCATTACAAATTGAAATAATAAACTTTTCCGTTGTAAAATATTTACACAAAAAGGTGTTTCTGAACGAAACATCACATTGGTGTGAAGTTGGATTCGCACGAAGTACAGTACGAAGAAATCGGCTATAACGCACGGACAATACAAACGGTCTAAGTTACAATAAATTCTTTTATACTATAATTCTAACGTTCACAAGTAAGTAACGACAAAATGCAACCGCCACTGCAAAAGGTTATTTTTTTACAACTTCGGGAACATAAAAAATGTTAAGGTTTTGACTAGAGCTTGAATATATATATTTTTAGTTGTGCAACGGTTAGAACAAGCTGGTTATATTGTAACCAGAAAAATCCTAATGATCTTCCTTGACTACCAACAAAAAGGGCCACAGATTTTACTTTCGCTTTCGTCCGTGACCCATGACAAGCGCAGCTTCCTACAAAAAGTCCTCCATTAATGTACCTATTTCCCACAGCGACCTCAGCACTCGTGATTTTTAAATGAGGTTTATTTTTCTCCGGTTCCGATTTCACATTTTCTGGAACCGCGACCAGTGATTTTTAAACCGGGTTTTCCTCCCAATTTTTTAAGATCTTTTATTCCGATGGAAGAATAAGTGATACTCGAGGCTGTGCCAGATATTAGACGTCGGCAACCTTTGGATACCTCGAAAATGTGTAAAACATTAAGTAATATAGATCCACTTACCCAGTCTTTGAATGACTGGACCGATTTTCAAAATATTTTTTATATTTTTATATTTTATATATATAATATTATAATATATATAATATTATAATATAAATAATATTTTAGTATACATTTCGTTACATTAAGTATATGGTTAAACATAATAAATACGCTAAAACAGGATTGACTTTTAATTGATGCAGCCGAAACAAGCCGTAAATGCTTGGGGACAATTTTTATTCAAAGGCTGTTGCAAGCCAGATTTAAATATCAAAAATGACCCACTTTTATGCTTTATTAGTTTTATCATGGTATTTTCCTTCACATAAAGTATAAATTATTAAATAAAATAGATGGATTCGAACTTACGGTAACCTTCAAGTCTTACGTAAATAATAATTTAGTGATTTTCTCATCACATGATTACGTAAGTATAAGTGTAATTTTGTAAAAAGAAAAACAGTAAATAACATTGCGTACGGAACCGACATTTAGAATCTCCGTCTCCTATGTCATCAAAAATAAACAACAGTACGAAATGAAACTGAAACATATTTTTATCATGTAGGTATCTACTCCTTTTAACATTAACGCGTATGCACATTAAATCGTCGATTGTTTGACGTCGGCATTAAAACAGCGAAATGTCAATATTTGCTGGCAGTGCTCCGAGTGCGGGGGCTCTAATCCCTCCGTACTTAGCAAATACTAGGAGATTCTGCCGATGTCTCGCCTTTTGTATCTCTCCTCTCTCTAGACGCGTCTTTGTTCGCGATCTCATTAATAAACATGAAAATTGAGGTTCCGAAACAATAAACACCATTACCTATGTATATATTGGACTGTTTTAAATAAAACCATTTACATATAGAAAACAGGAACGAGAAATTTAATTTCCATTATTTATTTGTATATGAGTATAAAAAGTATTAAAAATAGGTGGCTCCGCGCTCGTAGTTGTTGACAGTTATGTATACCTGGGACAAACCATCCAGTTAGGTAGATCCAACGTCGAGAAAGAGGCTAATCGTTGAGTCTAACTTGACTGGAGCGCATTCGCGAAATTACGCAGATTCTTCTCGTCTGAAATACTGCAGTGTCTCAAGACGGAAGCCTTCAATTGGTGAGTGATAACATACGGCACTGAAACCTGCTCGTTTACAATGGGCCTAATAAAACGCTCAAAGGGCAATGGAGCTATACTTGCAGTATAACTGGGTGATCGAATTAGGAATGACGAGATCCGCAGAAAAACCAAGGTTATTGACATTGCCCGAAGAATTGATAAACTTATGTGGCAGTGGGCTTGCCACATTGATCGCAGAACCGATGCCCAATGGGGCATAATGGTACTCGAATGGCTACCACGCACCGAAAGATGAGGCGTATGTACGGCCCTCACAAGGTGGACCTATGACATGGTAAAGGTTGCGGGAGTCCGCTGGATGCGGGTGCCGCAATATCGATCGTCGTGGAGATATTTTGGGAAGACCTATTTCCAGCAGTGGACGTCTTTCTGTTGAATGTATGGAGGAATGGATATGAGTAAACGTACCACTGATTTCGTTCGAATTTATGCTTTATTTCTGTTGATGGCTGAGTGTGGTCGCATACAGAATCGATTGACGCTAGGAGCGGTTCAAGTGTAACGTAGGTATCATGGCGAGCGGGGTTAAATTCTTTGCTTATTTGTGATGAGAAGGGGAACGCGGGCGGTCTGGGTAATGGTTACGTAAGCAATATTTACTTATTATTACTGGCAAGAAAGAAGAGAGGAGGGAGCTAAAATGGATTAATTTTTGACTTGTTTTGAAATACTTGAACGACTCCTAGGTTTGAATCCAGAGATATTATTGTACACTGAGTTGGAGCTTCTGGTGAATTTAATATATTATATCTCATTTACATTTCATTCTCTTTTATCCCCATATTTTTTCTATATACTACTTAACGTAGGTAGATCATATGTATAACTATAGAATATATCTGCCATTTTAAAAAAGAGAATCTCGAAAATCGGTTTAACAATTCTCCAGTCATAAATCAACTAATAAACAAAGAAACCTTTTACAATATGCATAGACAGATGTTTAAAGTATTTCTTCTATAAATAGACTCAGTCTGTTTATTTAGGGATAGAAAACCCGATTCTTAAGCGAATGTAATATTTTATTTCTATGTAATAATAAAATGGATATTCAAATACTTGCTCACAATACTGACGACAATAATAGAACACTTGTGGTAAAAGAGGTAGGAAAAAAACCATGCAAATCTCAGCGACCACGGTTCGTCATCAATAACCCCGTAGATTTCTACGGGATTTTTCTCATAGTGTCCGTATACACCGGTGGGGTTATTTATATTCCCCATCGTGGCCTATTACTCACACTTCAGGTCCAGAGCTCCTTTGTTCGGGTGTTTGTGTTCATATTTGATTTATACTGAACATGTCGGAGGTGCAAAAGCGTTAAATCATTTGTAAGTTTTTTTTTTCTACTTTGCTGGAAATGTCACATGCTATTGTAGACTACTGCATTAATTTGTTTTTAGAAATAAATGTTTATTTATAAAATGTTGGTCTATTATTTAATATTAATCTGTACTGTATAATAACATCTCACCTCCAATCTAAATTTTATTTAAATTTGGAAGTAATTCTTTTATAAGTTGATGTTGAATGAATTTCATTACAGTTATATGCACAACAATTTAATATAGAAATAAATGAATATTGAATTATTTTCAAATGAAATACAAGAAATGGTAAAAGATAGTTTTAAACTAATGTTTAAAAGCCTGAGAAAGCAAAACGAAGATATAGCTCTGAGTAAAATATATAATAAAAAATACTTGACTGAAATAGATAACGGCATAATCACTGATTAATAAAGTCCAATATTGCACTACGTTGTGTCCAGTTTTATACAAGTCATTTACAGGCCAAAAGGTCATATAACGTCCGATCCGCCATTATATTGACACACTGTTGTTACCAGTGTTAACTGGTTCAGATAACCCTACTAAGTTAAGTTGTAGACAGTGAAGCGTCGGCTGCCATGTCCAGTCAAGCGTGAACGCCGGGGTAGCACCGTGAAATATGACCGGCACACTACATTTAACCGGATAAGCGACGCGTGAGAACGTTTCGACTTCGGACCATGGTACGGGTAATGAAGTGGATATTTGCTTCTTGATGCAAATTATTTTCGTACCATTTGAATACAGATTTTATTTTTATTAGTTAACTGTTAAAGTACGAACCTGGCGTTTAAGCTTGGCCCAATTGTTTTCCTATTGATAAATTTTACTTGTTAATGTGTCGATTACCCATAAAAATGAGACAATAGAAAAACAATGGAAATCTGGCGTAAACGTCAGGTTAGTGCTCAAGGGGTTAAATTTATTTAAATTTCTTTATGATTTAACAATTATAAATAATACGGAGCATTGGTATTAGGTATCAGAATAAATTGTGTTATAGTAATTAATTATTTTTACATGCTTTTAGTGCTTTGGCCACAATCTCACCTGATGTTAAGTGATGATGTGGTCCAGGGTGGTAAACACACTAAGCTTCGATTGTACAGGTTCTCAAGTGATACTGCCGAAACATACCTATTGTAATTTGATGTTAGGTTTTAAAACTTGAGGGTGGTAGCTACCCAAGCGGGCAATACTAGAAAATGCCCTACCATCATGCTTTGGTTTCATCACGATGTTTTCCTTGGATACGTGGGGTCGAACCCGTGTCCAGTGACACGAAATACGGCCTCAGTACCAACTTACCGAAATACGAATATGCATTTCAAACTCGTAAAATTGTTACTACGGTGAAGCGTAGCATTCGCCTACGCTTTTTCTACGCCTGTTACTTTGTTAATAAATAAAGGAAATAAAATCTGTAGTCACAAATAACTCGTATAAAAAGTTATTATCTGCTAATTGCTCGGTAGTTTAGTACGTGTTTGGGGTGTTAAGGTGTTGATTGCTTTGTTCAGGGTCCTTACTGATTAAAAGACGAGTATACTTTTTGAGGTTTAATTGAAAAAAAAACTGACAGTCAAAACTAAGCGCATGTTAAAGTACGTGTTTCGTACGAATATAAAAACATATGATTTATAAATCTATATAAACACCTAGCATGTATAGTATACACTATTAGACAGAACGGATCTTCTACCACAATCTTCTTTAATTCATTGTTATTTATCTTAGTGGCTGGGTTCTTTCACGTGAAGTCCAAGTTTCCAATTACGCAAGCGTTAAAGCTAAAATGCACAGCTCCTTCCCAAACCGTATCTATCCTCTCAGAACATAGAATTGTTATTACGAGCAGTTTCTGCTGCGTTAGTTACATATCGGAACCCGTATTCGAAAATTGCTATGATTGAAAATGGCCAATTAAATATCATATTTTAAAAAAAGAATACCATATTTTTCGTGTGAAAAAAGTTTTCATCTGAAATGTGACACCAAGTAGGTTTTATTTTCATTCAGACTCAGCAGTCTCGCGGCTATATAATATATAAAGTCCTTGTTATTTAAAGATAATAAGAAAAAAGAGAAATCTTTCTCTTTGTTAATTCCACCTAAAGAAAGTAACATGTAGGTAAATCTTGTCTATTATTACGTTTGAAAACGACAGGCACCTTTTTGCATTTATAATAGTTTTAGGCGCCTTAGTGTTTTCCATATAATTCTACAAACGCCACAAGGGAAACGCAAAACGTGTGTTTAGGATTAAACGACATATAATTTAGTAATATCGGTATATTACCCGTATTTTATTATGCTTTTGACGTTCTAATAGAAAAGGAATTTATAGTTAAATATAGGGGATATGTCATTTCGTAAATTGGTTTCTGTAGAAATTTATTGTTTGCGCTTAATATTAACATACTTGTTATTTAGCTTTATTTTAATAAAGTTTCACTAATATATTTGTATAAAACAAATGTTTATGTTAGTTATTATCTAAATCTTATCTTAAGTTCTAGCTGTTAATTACGATCGTGCGCACTTCAAATTTGACAACCATAACAATTTAAACACTAAACGTAATTACTTTAAAAACTCTTAAATTAAACATTTTATAAAAACATAAACAATTTATAAATTATATTGCTATCGTAAATGAGCTTAGAACTAAATAGGACGAATAAGGAGAATCGAAATTGATCGTTTAAATCTACACTAGCTTGCGATAGATGGCGTTGGAGTATTTTTGTTTACAATGTTCCTAATTATTAGCTGATCCTTTAAAAAAGAGAAAATAATTAAATCTAGACCTAATAAGTGGCCATCTACCAAAGTCACTGCATTTTATTTCTTCCATGAATCATGATGTAACAGCCTTAACAACTACACCAAACTTTTGAGGCGAGTGCTTAGGAGCACAATGGTTAAGCGAGACTCCGGATTCTTAGTAGAGGTTCCTTACAGAACCAATGTACATACCTGCGTATAGTCTGAAGGTATTTGTAATTTATTTATTTATTAAACATTTACACAGATCAACATTATTAAACTTATAGCTATGTAAACCATACATCTTCATGGTAATGTTGCAATTTATTTATTTTATACTATACTAACTGTTTGCCCGCGGTTGCGTCCGCATTTCATAAACTCTTAATTGCGTTTTAATGTTTTTATACGGAATCCTAATTATTTTCCTAAAAATTTTTTAGTACTAAGATAAAGCAAAAACATTTCTTATTAATTCAAGCACTTGCCTCTAAAACTCTGCACTGAATCTGATTTTATTTAATTTTTAATGAGTTTTTTTTTTACGCGGAACCCTAATTATTTTTAGAAATGGAAAGTACCCTAAGTTACGCGTAATAACTTCAGCTATGTACCAAAAAAGTGCCGTCAAAATCCGTCCTGCCGTTCCGGAGATTACCCGGAACAAACAGACAGACAAACAAAAATTGTTAGTTTTACATTACAAACAGACCCTTCCATTTTATTTATTAGTATAGATGTTTAACTATGTTTATCATTATGCTATTCTCTCTCAATGCACCTTCAATAATCGGCAAATAAGTAAACTGCAGGGAACTGAACCAGTAAACGGTTAAGATGTCGAAGTACTCGAATGAGAGGGGAGTTGCTATGCGCTACAGTCACCGGCACACTCAATAAGTCGTGCCTGCGTGTCCCGCTATATAATTCTTCGGCACAAAGAGTCGACATACTTTAGAAATAAGGTATAAACAATCAGAGAGAGACCTTTCAGAAGCATGACACCTTTTCCTATGTCCTCGTAATTACGCCTGGTTAGACTTAAATACGCAAATGAGTTAACCCTAACATGCCTAGTAAAAATTTTGTTTAATCACATGGTTTCTTATAAAGACACCGCAAGAAGGCATTGGTATTTTGCAAGAAGATGGGAATACAGGTTGGATGTGGAATGTGGTGTGGAGTGCAGTGTAATGCGAGTTATGCTAATTCATAAGATTCACTGTATCAGGTTGGCGGCAGATACAGAAGCCACTCCATTAGGGAACACCTTCTTGGTCGCTGCCGGAAGGGGGCTCGGGGTGTATATTAAAGAATGTTTAAATTTAAGAAAAAGAATAATAAAGGTAAACCATGTTTTCAAGCCCACTAACGTATAGACAGAGTAAGACAGATTTTATAACATGTAATACATAATGAGGATAATAAAATGTCCTTAGACACGTTCAAAGATTTCATTCAAAGTAACGTAATTACAAGACCACAAGCAAATAACGATACAGATTTAAAATAACAGTCTGACCAAATATATAAATATAAGCTATATATATAAAAGATATGTCCAACATTATTAATATTCATTTAATCTATGATAATGTATTTTGTTAGTCATAATGTAAGTTTTAAAATAAAAAATAAAATTATTTGGATAAATATTTTAACAGGAAACAACCATAAATATAACATATATTTATATAAATAGGTAAGTCTGAGGTAGAATACACATTTTTCATTTCAAACATGTCACCATGCCTTCAAAGCACCCCATATAATTCAAAGGTTTCACAATATACAATGCACGTAACATGTAATTGAGCTATCAAACACTCTCATAAAAAGTAAACTGGGCTTATTACGATTCCGATGGACCGTTATTAAAAAGTTGAAAGCGGGAATTGTCCCGACAGGCCGGCTGCGCGATTTCCCTCATTATTTATTTAAAATCCCAATCGGATTGTCGTATGTACAGCAATGGTGTGTGGGGTAAGTTAAAAGAGAATCATTTCACGGGCGGGACGACTCTCCGAGTCCCCCTCTGATGGCGGTCCAAGACGTGCTCCGATCCCCATGTGGAGAAGCTGTTCTAGCTGCTGTCAGCGCGATATATTAACACCGCATGCAACGCATCATACTGCACACAAATGTTTTACATTACAAGCAAGGTGGTGGATTCTGTAAGAGACCTTTTTACTTTGGTTTACTAACCGTTAGGGTAATAACTTAACCCAACATTTCGTCAGTTAAAAAAAAACTATCGTAATTTCAGAATTCAGTTTTTAATAAAAGCAATGGAACGTGTATATATCATTTATTTATACGAGAAAAGCTATGCATGTAAATAAGTTGAGTCTTAAATGTTTTTTTGCGTTTTTTTCTTATTTATTATTTTGACAGCGTTGAGTAAAGCAATCTGGCTTAAGGCGAGTGTGCAAAAAAATATTAGATAGGGTTTTTCTATATTACCATTACTAGAGATTTGGTAGCGAATTTACTTTAACCAAAACTCAAGTTCATTATAGAATGAGTGGATTCGAACCCATATTCATCAACACATAATGCGATTACAAATCGCATTACAAAATTACAAAATTGAATAATTAGAATATTACGATAAATGATAATGGTAATAGGTATTCCTCAACGAAACATAAAACTGTTAATCGCTATTGCTTATACTTTAAACGGGCGTCATTGCCAGACAAAGTGCTTTTAAAACTTAACCCTTATTTTCTCACTTTGAGCACTTTGAAGGATTACAAGAGACGCAGGTTCTCTTAAGGCCCTTAGACCTTAGAGAAAGCGAAAGAATCTGGCCAATTCCTGTTACGTAGAGTGACTTTTCGTTACTTCATTTTTAAAGATTCTGTTTGGTTTACTTTACAGAACAGCTTTATCCAGCAGATCCATTAAGATTAAGGTTTTAGTGTGAAAATTAGATCTATGTAGGTATTCAGTGTACAAAATGGGTTTAAATAAATTTCATGAATCTGGTTACTGTTTAAAGAATCCGTAAAGTTATTTATCTATGTATATATAAGGAAAATAGGTTTACTTTGACGCACCATCATCTCAAAACTACTGTACACATCGGGATGGGACTACTAGCATTTAACGGGATTTTTTTTTGGATTCCATCGATCCTTTCTCAATTTTTTTCCAATTTACTGTTATGTACATTGTTTTCGCTAATAAAAACAAAGGACTCTCCTTTTTCTTAATACATTTGTTTTCTTTAGGTTAGGTATTGTGAATAGGACCCTTAAAAGTAAAGGAACGAAAGTGAATGTTAGTAAAACGAAGGTAATGGTATTTGAAAGAGAAGAAAATTGACAGATTGCATAATTTCGATTGAAGGAGAAAGAGTGGAACAAGTGAAAGAGTTTGTGTACTTGGGATCAAAGGTTACGAGAGATGGATGACGATGATACTGAGCGAAGAGTTTTGTTAGGGAATAGAGTGAATGACGCCCTGCGTAACTTCATGTGCAGCCAGAAAGTGACTGAAAAGGCGCATTTAGCTGTATATCAAGGAGTCCTGGTCCCTACACTTAGGTATGGTAGTGAATGCTGGTTTTGGCAGAAGAAGCATGAAACTAAGATTAATGCTGTGGAAATGAGAAGTCTGAGAAGTATAGCTGGAGTGAAGATGATTGACAAAGTCAGGAATAGTATGATAAGGGAACGCTGTGGTGTGGTAGAGGATGTGGTGACCAAAATAGAGAAAGGTATGCTTAGTTGGTTTGGGCATGTAGAGAGGATGGATGAGAGAAGATTAACGAAACGGCGAGGGCGGCGAGGAAATTATAAGGCGAGGGTGAATGGGCAAGTCGGTAAGGGTCGACCTAGGCGAACGTAACGACCAAATCGATCATGTGTTAAATAAAGGCCAGGTAAAAAGTACTCATAACCGACAAGCATGTATGAAAACGCTCATGAAAGTAAAGGAAGCGAAAGAGGTGTGTCAAGATCGTAGCAAGTGCAAGGACGTAATCTCTGCTTACCCCCATGGGAGAAAGGCGTGATGATATGTATGTACATACATAAATTAAATGTTAAAAATTCAGTTTTTCACTCATACCTAAAGAACATACAAAAACGCAGGCGGAGCCGCGTGCACCAGCTAGTATATATATGTAAAGAAATATACTATTTCTCTAATACTATATATATAAACTCTATTATACAACATATATAAAGAGTTTGATGTATCATGAATGTAAAGCAAACTCATTAGTAATATTAGATGGAAAGAAAAAGATTTCTATTTTATTTTAATATATTTTACGCACGATTCATACGTAAAAAGAATTAGTTGAGATTAAAGAAAATAATTCACTATCGGCTGTTTAATAAAAGAGCATTTGCCAAAAGCAACCACGAGGGAAACAAAGAAGAAAAAAAACAATGTAGATTAGTATGAAAAATAATAATAAAAATATTTCCCTTTCATTGCCGTATTTTTACCGCAGCCATGTTTGTATTATCTGTAAAAGCATTCCATGTAACCACAAAGGGAAAGTTGTCGCGGTGTTGCGAGCATTGTTAACGGGGACACTGGACCACAATTATCATGGAATTAAAGTTATGCTAGATATGCATTTATAAAAAATAAGCTGTGACAGCTTTTCTAAAATCATAAAAAAATTACTTTCTCCTCGTATTTTCATGCATCATATATTTCCTAATTATACAATAGTTTTGTTTAGTACTTTGCACAAATTAATCCCTATTGCTTATTTTATCAATTACCCAATAAAACAAAACTTGTTCTGGGAATAAATCTACTGTTCATGAGGTGTAAATATTTTCCATAGTACGTACTCGACTTAAAAGTTAAATCAAAAAGAATATGTAATAAATAAAATTGAAGTGTCTGTTTGTAATTTAAGTGTAAAGTGTAAGTTCAAGAACCACGTCAAGCAAGTCTTAATTTCAAAAGGTTATTACAGGGTGGATCATTACGTGAACGATAGTGATGTCTGGAATTCACACCCCACTCTGTGATTTCGCTAACAATGTTTGTAATTATGATTTGTATAGATTTTATTTAATAATAATATTTATAAAAAAAAAGGAACCAGATCGAGTTTCTCGCCTGCGCTCTTCTCGACTGTGTTGTTTTCCGAACCGGTGGTAGTATTTTGACGTTCATAAGCGCCTTATTAGTGTCTAAATTGAATTAAGGTTTTTTTTATTGATTTGATTTGATAATAACAAAATAACAATTTTCAATTTTCAATGTATAAACACAGTATACAGAAAAAAACATATTTGTTAATTATTGTCTGTATGTTTGTACCGGCTAATATTTGGAACTTACTTCAATTAGTTTCATAAAAACTATTAAACATGACTTTAAGTCATTTAGTCATTTTTAGTTTCGTAGGCGTGCGACATCCAGTAAATAAAAAGATTTTAATATCTATGTATGTCTGTTTCGGGCATGAAAATAAACGATAAATTCAGTGCTTTGTACACTTCCCGTGAGTTTCTAGTTTTTTTTGGAATCTATTTCTAGACTGACTTACGAGGTACCTACATAAATAAATCAAACCCTTTTTTCAATGTATTTTGACCGAAACAATGAAAACTAAACTTGATGAGAATTACATTTTTATTCGTAAGAATGTATAGAATTTTAACTAACAAAATAATAAAAAACACTTAAATTTACTCAAGTGTCTAAAGTCATTGATAACTTAATAACCATAATAACGTAACAAACTTAATGATAACTCAACGTGATAATTCAAAAATGTGGAACCTAACATACATTTAACAAAAATAAAGTTTCACGCGAGCATGAATCGATATGCAATTCTCCATCACAATTGCATTCTAAAGTTCTCCTAGCCGTGCTCCCCGTCCAACAAAACGCAACGTCAGATTACCTTCCGTATCGTATAACATTACATATTCATTCGTCCCTTTTATGTGTTATATAGAACCGTCTTCGTCTCGTTGCAATATACATTTTTAAGTTCGTTTTTAACGTATTCTCTTCACAAAATATTCTGTTATATTTTTATATTATACTACTACGTGGGGCAAATTAAGAGTTTCCGTAATGAATTTTTAAAAAAAAAAACTATGTCCAGTAAGAAAAATGTTTATTGTTTCTCAAAATATTGTCCCTTAGCTTCGATGGACTTTTTCCTACGAATAAACCAATTTAGAAAACATTTTATAACTTTCCTTCGGGTGATCTCGGAACCATGCTTTTGGAATCACTCTTCAATGGTGATGGAAATCGTTGTCCGCGTAAATAATTGTTGACCCTTGAATACGGGAAAAATTCTCCTGGTGCTAGGTCAGGGCCGTATGCAAGACGATCCATTTTATTTACGTTTATCACTTTAAAAAAAATCGTTTCTCTGTCTGATCCTGTGACAGCTGGCTTTATCATGGGTCAAGATGATACGGCGTTTTTGGTTATTTTTAAGGATTTCGCCAATAACTTCCGGCAAACAAATGGTCGTGTACTAACCGCTATTCAGTGAATTTATTTAAAAAAAGCAATCATCCTTTTAGTGGTAATCAGTTTCGTCAATTGTACCTATAATCCAAGCCAAATTTCACGTTCCTTGGTTAAATCTGGTAAGCATGACACGCGGTCTGTTTTGTATAAATAGATATGAAAACAAATTATTCATAAGAAGACAGACTCAAGAATTTTTCGGTGTAACTTACAAATGCAGTTCCTAGTGTAAGAGATAGGCATCAATCTTTTACATCACAAAGAGCTCCGGTTCCGCGATTTCACAATAAAATTGCACTGGAAATGCATCCGCATCGCATTCTGATCTGCCGCCGCTCAATCCTTACGCTTTACGTTATTGAAATATAATACATAAATAAAGTTCAACGTCAGTCTTTTCAGTCACGATTCCACTTCCACGGAATAAATTTTATTCTTATCCATAAACTAGCTGGTGGCCACGGCTCCTCCCGCGTTTCATATGTTCTTTAGGTGTGAATGAAAAAGTGCATATAATATTTAATTTATACCTTACCTAAAAAAACAAATTAATGAAGAAAAATGAGAGTCTTTTGTTTTTATTAGCGGAAAAAATGTACATAAGAGTAAATCGAAAAAAATATGAGAACGGGTCAATGGAATCCGAAAAATAAATACCCTATAATCGTCTGTGAAAAATTTTGCATCGAATAGTAGTAGTCCCATCCCGATATGTTCAGTGGTTTTGAGGTGATGGAGCGTCAATGAAATCCCAATTATCTTATTTATAAATAGTTTTCATAAAAGCGCAGAACATATAATGCTATCAAAAAATATAAAAAAAAAACACGACAGACTTGAATTAAGCGATCAGTCGCAAATTAACGTATCGTTTTATTTATCTAGATTTATTTATTTGACTATCTATCAATTAATATTTTCCTATTGTTGTATGTTCCTATTGTTAACAATGCCCTTGCTAAGAATAGGAACTTTGATATTATACTTTCATATTACAACTTCAAAAAAAAAAAATTGTTATTAATTTTAAATTTACTTAATAAATAAAGATAATAATTTTCCACTGTAACATGTACATTGTTTATATTCACATTTTCATTTTAATTCATTCATTTAAAGGTTATTATTTTATTTCTAATCGTTTTCTGGATTATTACAGTCAGTTGTAATTTACTTGTACTATCATTTATTAATGTGTCGAGTACCCATAAAAATAAGACAATACGAAGACAATATGAAAACAATGTAAAGCTGGCGTAAATGGCAGGTAAGTGCTCAAGGGGTTAAAGTACTTTATTTCTGTGTAGTACCACACACTTGGTAAGGGTATATAAACAAAATAAATGATTTTTGAAAAAAAAAAAATTGGTTAACTTTAAACTATATAGAAAAACTCACTAATTGATGAATTTCTCTTTCACAACGGTCATGTGTATTTAAATACGAAACAATAAAGCGAGCACTCGGCATGTTGCGCCGAAAGCTTTAATGAAAACAATAAAAAAAAAACAACTGCTCGAACAAAAATATATCGATAGATAGAGCTACTCTAAGGGTACGATCATTATTAAGCTATTTAATAAAATAATAACAATTTATTATTATATTCCCAATGGGAATTTGTTTGTCTAGTCTCTCTTGGTTAAAGCTTACGACATACGACTGGTTTCAACATAGAATCTTAAAGTTAAGTTTAAGATCAAACTGATCATCGGTTTATTTTGACTGACCACTGATACTAATTTGATAGTTTAGTATAAAAAAATGATACATATTACGGATTTCAGTAGATATAACAGATTGACATGACATATTGAAACCGACCGTAAAATCAAATTTCAAACATTTGTAAGAAGTTTCCTCAGAAAGTGTACTGTTCTACAGACAAAAAATGTTTACTGAATATCTAATACTGTATTAATGTTAACTTTAGTTTTTTTATCCGAAGTACTAATGTAAGTACTTAATTGTTCATAGTATTTTAAGTTATACGTAATGTATTTTTTTAACGAGGGAAATGCATTTACCCATAACCCCCTGCCCTCTCTAATCCGGGAGTGAAGCCTGCGGGATTAGAGATGCCAGAAGGGTGTGTGGGACTCGGCCGATGAGAAGCGCCAAGAATACTCACTAAAACTCACGGTACCATCCGCCGCATGGAAGGAGCGATACGGGATTGAGCAACATTAGCGTCGCAACTACGGCAGGCCTGATCAAAAGGCATGACAGGTATAACTTCGTCATACTAAGCCAGGCTACTCCGTCTATCGTCCGGAGAGAGCTCGGTACGAAGCAGATCCCTTCGTCGGCCGCCAAGCAAAGTACCGAAGTCTCATCAACTCGCTTCATGGTGATGTGAATTATTTCATTCATTCTTAAGGAATCAGACATACTATATCTGAGTTTCATTTAGTTGTTGCACACATTCTTAAGTCAAGAACGGTTGGACCAATTTTTATGTTATGTGATTAGTTGGCTTTGTCTCCACATCCCGAATAACAGAATAAAAAAACAACGTAACAATTCAAGGAAAAAAAGCATACTTATTTTTTTCACACAGTTTGTATGGAACGACCTTTTTCATAATAACTTGAGAACAGATCAACTTATTTCGATGATTTTTTTTTGTTGTTGTTTGGACTCGAGAAGTTTCCTTGCATATTGGAAGAAAAACTAAATTTATCTCGGCTAATAACACAACAATTGTTTGTTGTGAACAAACCTTTACGCCAACGATACGTGACGAGGCGACACCTCTCCCACAGAGAAGTTTTGACTCTCGACAAATTAAATCAATTAACGGCTAGCCTTTGTTTTCGCATCGGCCAAATGTTCCCTATTTGTTCGTATTTATACCGGATCTTTTTTCTTTTTATTTGCATTGTTTCCTACAAAAAAAAAAAATCCTATAAATTTTTTACCTTTTATCTTTAATTAATTTCTTTTGTTTTTGTGATTGGAAAAGAAATTTTGAGGCAAACAGAAAACCTGATTTACTTACCGTTGTTCAAATAACGAAGACTTATTATATATCGAAACCATACTGTAATAATCGAAACTTGCTAGGCCTTGTGGTAAAGTGGAAGTTAATATAATAATTCGGCTAATAAATCGTAGTACAATAACTACCAGCATTTTTATTTGATTAAAATATATCCATTCATCCATTCATTCGAAGAACGTCCACTGCTGTACATAGGTCTCCCCCAATAAGGATGAGCAGGGGGGGGGTGCCATAATTGCCACGTTTGGCAGGCGGGTCGGCGATCGCGTTAGGTATTTGTGATAATCAAAGGATGCTGCGGTCCATTAAAATATTTGTTAAGTCATAATTGATTTGTTGCAACAGTAAAATGTAAGCTTAATTAAGGATAAAATTACTTCATAGGAGATCGACTTCACTGTTAATCTAAGTGTAAACTGTTCAAAGTTATAGGTTATACTTTAGATTAAAATGTGTCAAATAAAAAAAACAAGACAAGGAAAAATCAACTGTGAAATAATTTAACAAACGACATTTTCCTCGATAAATATTTGAATAGAATGAAGTGAATCATTGTTGTTGTTTGTTAAAAACGAAAACAACAAATCTAAAACGAAAATAACAAAAGTTAAAACGAAAATTGACTGATTGAAAATATTTTCAGCTCTTTGTGTTTAATAAGCTATTTTATTCTTTCATTCAACCATAGAGAAGTTGTTCTTTAATATTATTTTTTTTGTCCATCAGGGTTAGTCGTAATTTTGGCGAAATAGTGCACAATTCTGTTATTGTCTTTTAGATTGAGAATAAACCACAAATAAATCGGTTATTCTGACTGATCACTGGCACTAGACGAAAAAAAGATTGATATTTAGCATTTTAAAAAACAAAAACAGATTGAGATCTCATATTGAAACCGGTCTTTAATCAACTACAATTCTCATCCAAATTTGTATTTGGAATATCATTATTTCGTAAATGACTAGGTATTCGATATTTGTTTCAATAACAAAGTGGGAATAAATATTGATCTATACAATTAAAACTGTAATTAGTTTTCATTATCCTGGCAACCTTGTACGCAACTCAAACACATTTCTCCAGAGTTTCGCTATTAGATTGAGAAGCTCATAACTAATAACTAAATGCAGATCTGACAACTTAGTGTAGTGTAGTGTAGTGTAGTGTAGACACATTCTATTTTTTTCTAAAAACTGCGTTCATGAGCTTTTTAAATTGTCAGGGCATCGTCAGTTGTCATGATAATTAATGATAATTAATTAATTTTTACATCAAAAAACACTTATTATTATTTATTCATATTTTTATATAAAATAGAACAAAAATAAAGTATTTTATAAATTCCCTGTAATATTTATATTTATCTGTGAGAAAATTTTTGTAATACATTTTCAATTTCAAACAGATGAAGCGCTACGAATGTCCAACATTAGTTGTAAACATTTTTATGGCTACTGCTGACACACAACAAATAAAAAACAGAAAGCTCTAAATTATATGCATAAATTTTCGGCTTACATTGGTTTAATGGGACATTGGTATTATCAAATGATTTTTCTAACTAATAGTACATTGCTTTTAATATTTTCTTATAACTTCGTACGTTATACTGTAAGATATTTTCTAATTCTTGCTTAGTTAACTATCATTTTCAAGTTGTAATTAGTCACCTATCACTTGTAAATTGTACTTTGATTTCGCTTAAAAGAGATTCTTAACTTCTCGGCAAAGTGACTACACTTCATCTGTTACAGTTTACACTGTCCAAGAACAATGAAGCACGCTAACTGATGTGTGCATTGTCGAGTCAGTATGATGTCTTTTTAACAAGTCTATCATAACCAGTCATTCAGTCGAGCCTAATTACCCTTACAACCACGCTAACTGCTGGAACTACACCGGCTGTTACCGGAATGTGACGCTCCGTAACTGGTCATTATGGTGATTGGTCACGTGCAATGTAGTCGTGACCATCAAATAATCACTCAAAATCAACTGAGATTGTGGTGAGTGTCTTATGAAAATAATTTATAGAGTCAATAATTTGTGTATAAGTTTTACAACATTATTTAAATGCAGGACGATTTTGATGTTCGATAACATATCGAAATATTAAACAGTGAAGCTATTCCATTGGGCTGGTATTGTGGATGTAAATGTATGTATATAAAAAAAAAACTGCGATGACCACAGGCAAAATCGTAGGCGAAAAGTTCAACAAAGCTCGAACAACGAGGAGACTCGGTTTCGTTTCCACTTTCCGCTACATCGGACTGTTTCATAAACGCTTGAACGGTTATATGTATTTTTTACCGGAATTATGTTTCCTTTTTTAAAAGATTGTATGGTTATTCGCGATATTTTTGTGTAATAATTGGAAAAGGAATTATAGAAATAGAACGGACAGTGATTGAGAAGCGACAGACGTTAAAAAGCCTGCGATACTTAAACATTTGACACCATATAGTTCATATCTTTTAAGATAAAGCAAATATATAATGCTGGTATAATCACCTCTTAGACATTTAGACACTTAAATCAGGTTGAGAATGGAAAATAGAAATATTAGAAAAATATAAAAAAATGCCTCAATAGGCTACTAGAAGTTAATTAGGAATCGGTTAGCGTCACCTACACCAGCATCTAATTGTTTAATATCCTTGTTGTCAATTTGCGAGAGAAAAGTTAAAAACATGCGCTGTACCTATTTCTAACACAGAAATCTCCCAAACTATTACCGCTACTTCTTCTACATGAGTAAGCTATCGACATAATCTCATTAATCTTGTGACGACATAATTCAGTGAGCGTCCCGAGCTAGAGATAAGACGACCTGCGGAGGAAAATAGAAAAAAGAGGGATCCTTGTGGCGCCAAGCGTCCGCCATTTTTAATCTAGAGATTGACGGCCATGCTGAATCTATATTTTTTATTCTATATAAATTTTGATTTTGAGTATAATTAGCTGATTAACGTGAAGGCAGTCTACGTAACTGTGGACAGACGATAAGTTATAGAAGGTTTTTTTCATATCATTTATACCCTAAGAAAAGATTTTATCACTCAAAACGTGTTTTGTTTGTTGCCGAATGAGGTATCATTCGGTCCACTATTTTTAACCCTCAATAGGTATTTACTTTGAAGGGGTAACTTTAAACTAAATTGGTTGAGGGTGGCGAATTTTTTAATCTGTTATTGCGTTGCAATCTCATCTTGTATTAATAAATTATATTTTTGAAAATGTTCACACAAAAAAAACAAGCAATGTATTTTTTATACACATAAATATATATGCTTTTGTAACAGATTTTAAATTTGACAATTTTAGCTAGCCAAGTAAACAAGCTTCGGCAGCAATTTGTTTCCGCTTGAAGACCAGTCATATGATTACATTTTAAAACGAAATGCATGGGCTATGCGCATTCATACTAAATGTACCAACCAACCAAGAATGATAAACATGAAGAACAGAAAAGCAAATAGAATTAAAAAGGAAAGTAAACTGATATATATTAAAATAACAACTACAGCTACTATGCATTTATAACGAAAAAGAGAACAGAGTTAGAGTTGCTGGTTTAATAAATAAATCCGCATATTTCATTACATAATAATATTTTTTTTATTTGTGTTAATTGTACTATTGAAATAAAATATAAAAAAAAATCAGTATTTCGTTTAGGTAATTCTTACGAATTCCTAACATAAAATGTACGGTACAATTTTCATTCGAAAAACCTTTTGATCTGAATTCATCAAGCGATCACATTATAAGGTTTATTATCCGGCTAATATAAAGCGATGTTTTTTTATTCTCTCAACATTGATTAAGGTGAGTCCCTCTCGAAATTATCCGGACTTGAGGAAGTCTCTAAAGATGCACCCTTATTGGATTATCTCAGCTTTGATGTCTGCCCGTCGCTCAAGACTCGTTTACACCATGTTAAAGGTAATAAAAAGTAAGTAATTCTGTGAAGGAACTTTTATTAGGTAAAGGTGGAAATTGGAAAAGTTAAGTGGAGTGTATTGGGAGATAAGGCGAGCAGACGTTTTCATTGAATCTTCTCGGACTTTGAGAATGTTATTCTCAATTTTAACTTGAATATAAGATATCTTTATTAATAGAAGCTTATAAAAGCAGTTATTATTTCGATTCGTGAATATACAAAATTACAATTGAGAAATATAAATCAAATTCAACTAATATTACAGAACGTGAGAAATAATTTTATAAACTTATTTCATAACTTTTTTCTTTGTAATTAAAAATATCTTGTAACTAAAAAGTTACACATATATACATAGTATCACACTATTCTCCCGTGGCACAGATTACGTCCTTCCACTTGCTGTCTTGACACACCTCTTTCGTTTCTTCTAATTTCATGAGCGCTTTCATACATGCTTGCCGATTATGGGTACTTTTCACCTGGCCTTTATTTAAGACGTTTGGTCCAAATAAGTTCGCCTAGGTCGACTCTTGCCTTATAAATTCAATCCTTCAATCTTCTGGCACCCATCCTCTCCACATGCTTGAACCAACTAAGCACACTTTTCTCTATCTTTGTCACTACATCCTCTACCACACCACAGCATTCTCTTATAATACTATTCCTGACTTTGTCAATTAACTTCGCTCCAGCTATACTTCTCATCTTCACAGCGTTAATCTTAATTTCATGCTTCTTCTGCCAAACTCAGAACTCACTACCATATCCAAATGTAGTGATCAGAACTCCTCGACGAACGGCCAAGCGCGCCTTTTCAGTTTTCAGTACTTACTGGCTACACATGAATTTACGTAAGGCCCCATTCACTCTATTCCCTAACAAAACTCTTCGCTAAATATCACCGTCACTCGTCCACTTGTTCCACTCTTTCTCTCTTTTCCAATAAACTATCAATATATTCCTTCTATCTCATTAAGATACATTCCTCCCTTCTCACAATACTTCCATCCTGGTTTTTGATCTTGTCTAGTTTTGTCTAGTTTTCACCTCTAGCTGATCTTATAGACTTCTAGAAGAACTTTATTATGTTTCAGAAGTAATCAGATTCATATATTATCAAATTCATATCCATCATTATATTTCCTTTTTCTTACAATTTCTTTTGCTATACCTATTAGTCTGTTATACTCATATATTTTCTTGTTTACATTCACATGTGCTGCTTTTTGTATTCTATGATTGGCTCTTGTAGCCAATCAGTCTATCTAAACTTTCTTCTTCCTAGTTACTGCCTTATGAACTTCTTCACTCATAATCTTTAATTTAGAGTTTCTCCTTCTTCTACTCATACCAAATACATCAATAGCGACTTTCACAATTTCATCTTTAAATGATATCCGTAATTCTTCAATATTACTTTCTTCATCTAACGTATCAAATTTCTTACTCAACTTACCTATCACTTGCAGTTTCTCTACCTTTATACGCTCTAATGTATTCATTTTACTGTGCGCATGATACTGCCGCTTAAAAATACCTCTAATTCGGCCTAGTATTAGAAGATGGCATGTACCGATAAAATTAATATGCATATATAAAATCTTTATTTACTAAATATGTTAACATTTCAGCATTTAGATTCAACCAATACGCATTTAACAACAAGTTAATAATATAATTGAAACCAAACATGTTACCGTATTTGCTGTGTTAACATCGTCAAAATTCGATTCCCAATGGCGCTATTGTTATAACAAAATTGTTCTCTGGGAACACAGATTGTTATAACAAACAGAACGTGTTCGATTCCATCTAACTGGGACACAACCGATTAGTTTGCCATGATAATTGACAACATAATCCGCAGTAGGCAAACGCTATTGCGAACGAATACAATGCATGTGACATGTATAAAGAGTTTCAGCGAGGCAACTTTATCCTGTTTTACATATTATAGAAGATGTTTTAGAGAGGGTTTTCTATCTTTTTAATGGTTAGTGGACTAAACGATTGATTACATTTGAGACCCACTCAGTCTTTTTATTATTTTACCGCCATTTTAGTTTTTATTAGTGACATACAGGTGACATCTATTATTGTATAAATTAAAAACAAAAGTACAAGAGGTTGACTGTCAAATGTCAAATAGCAAATGGAAGGTCGCATGTGATATTTCGGGTTAGTTTATTAACGTGTCGAGTACCCATAAAAATGAAACAATAGAAAGACAATAGGAAAACAATGGAAAGCTGGCGTAAACGCCAGGAAGGTGCTGAAGGGGTTAATAAATAATATGTTAAAACTACAAGTTTTTACTTTCGCAATAATCACTTTCGTTGTAAATACATACATCGAGCACACTTCTCCCACAAAAGTTAAATGGTCCATTTGGTTTTGTATATGGTATGTAAAGTATATCTATGTTCTACGTATGTGTGTAGGTGTATATTCTACGTGTCGGTAGCTTTATTTACAGCTATATACATCTATACACAAATATGGATGATGTATTTCTGATGGCATTAAGTTCGCAGTAGAATTTTGGGTGATATTTAAAATCTACGAGATGGCACTTTATTTCCAGTATATTACTTTAAACTATGGTAACACATTTAGGTATGTCATGTTCTGGGATTATCTAAAGTAAATCCAAGTGTTAGCGGGATGTTAGATCGATTTAGTCCATCTGGATCGTAATCACCATACACGTGTGAAAACCCTGTCATAGTGACTCGTTCATGCTCATCGGGTTCCGATATCAACGAGTGCTACCCAGACGCTTTAGCCGTGGTAAACATAGGCCGTTATGTTGATGGCGATAACCAATGAATCCACATCTATCGTTCAGTTGGTGTACTTAGACTGTACTTTATTTATTATCAGATGAACCGATTTTATTTCTTGTGCTATTATTTAAAAAATATTAAGTCTAATGTTGTAGTGGTCTTATATAGGATATAAACAAAAATAAATGGAATCTGTCAAAATATTCCTCGGTATATTTTATTTTAATATTCTAAAGTGATTATAAGATTAATAATGAAACGATATATTGATTCTTTAGGACATTGTTTTAAGAAACTTTTTAGATACATTCATCATTTCAGCTGTTAGGATAGAGAGAGATATTGCCTAGTAAACGAAACGTCAAAGCCGACTGACAGTTCTGGATTCAGGCACATGCCCATAGATAATATTGGAATGCGTTATCTGTGGATTGTTTTAAAATAACATTAAATGCAATTATTTAACAACGGGTTTTCATGCGTTACCTTTCCTTTTTCCTATCCCGACGTTTCACTTTCATGTATCGTCACAGGCATCGCCGATGGACACTTTTAGTGTTGTGTGTTGTGACTATAATAAATATAAGGACCAAACGCAGGTAGTTCATCAAAATTGCATTTAAATATGGAACGCGAAAATTAAAAAAAAAATACAAAATAATATTAATTGAAATAATTTAATCATCATTCTAATGCCCTGTTCACAAGTCACTTTGGGACAGCGAAATATGTTTTCTTCTTCTAAAGATTCGTGTCAGCGGGCATCTCTTCATTCACTCCTGCTACTTTCATATTATTTCTTACACACTCCATCCACACTATCTTCGGTCTTTCTCTACTTTTCCATCCTTCCACATTAACTACTATTTTATTCACATGCGCTACTCCTCTTGATATAACATGTCCATACCACGACAAACGATCCTCATTCACCATTTCTACCACTGGCGTCACTTTAAAATTTAAATAATAATAAATAAAGAGTACTATTAGGTACTTACTGTTTTGACCGTCATAATGTCAGCAAAACCCGCATCACGTTACCAATTCTACCTAACAGTACACCGATGTAAACGTACACAAACAACAAACGTTGCTAAACAGTCATGAAACAATGCTTTTTGTTAATCAACTATCCACCGGTTGGTTGGGCTGCATTATACGCGCCGTGAAACATTGCCGGCGCTTACTAAATACGGCTGCAATCTAAATGCAAATCTCAAACCCATGCGATAATAACGATCAAGATTTATGTGTTTTATTCAATGTTACGTTACTGTTTACTACTTATATAATGTGAAACGTCTGTACACATTAATAGCGTGTAAATTAATTATTAATATTTAACCTAGCCAATAATTGTTTTGTTTATATAAAAATGTAATCGTAGTTAAATTAAATATTAAGGTCGCAGGAGTCCGCTGGATGGGGGTGGTGCAAGAACAGTCGTTGTGAAGTATCTTGGGGGAGGCTTATGCCCATCAGCGGGTGTCTTTCGATGATGAAATATTATTAAAGTATAACTGATAAAAATTTGCAAACATGAATTTTTTTTGATTATGAGAGAAAATAATAGGTGTAATAGGCTAATATTTTATCAACTTCATTCATTCATTTCCTCCGAATTATTATATAATATAACAAAAGATGTTATAGAAACTGATTAAAAATACCTAAGATGTAACAAATGAACTTATTCTATTATAAGCTCACTAACCGACATAGGATTAGGTACTATAAACAAACAAAGAGACTTTTATATTATAACGACCAATCAAATCGAAACCTAAACTTGTAATAAAATCTGTCGCCAAGGACATGTTTTCTGGTATTACTTAGCGAGTGCATCGTCACATAACAACATATGACATTGTAGTCAAAGGTAAGCTTAAGCCTACTTTTTTACTATTCATTTTGCCATCTTTTAATTTGCATACCTCTGTTTCTTTTTCAGTCTGGTGGGTACCGTTCTGTTATTAGTTTTGCCTATTTTTCATTCTTCTCTCTTATTTTCCATTCGTAGCGGAATATTTCGTAGAAGGTTATTGGCTATTTATTTTTTGGATTCCATCTACCATTTTTTCTATTAACTCTTTTGTTCGTTTTTTCCGCTAATAAAACAAAAAACTCTCATTTTCTTCATTCATTCATTGGTTTTTTTTTAGGCTTATATGCATTTTTTCATTCCCACTTAAAAGCATATGAAACGCGGACGGAGCCGCGGGCAAAAGCAAGTATATCGTGCTAAACGCACCTCTCTTTATACCCACGCTCATTTTAAATATTCTCGAAGAAACTCATCAAAAGAAGTAAATATGCGGTAAGCAAAAGTAAGAAGCGAGTATGGCTTTACTTGAGGCGATTAATTGTTATCTGTTTGTATATGATCGTCCGAAATAATCGGATCGGTAAGAGTCATTATAATCATTAATGATGATGACGTAAGCAATATTTCTAATACACAATTTTTTTTTGTCATAAAAATTATGCCAACTTTTACGTGTAATTAGGGAGTTACGTTGGGAGCATTGCTAACTTCATCTGAAATAGGAGAGGGTAGGTCCTCTAACCATTGAATTGAAAACACGTTTCTTCATGAAGATGTTTTTTTTAAATGGTTAACCGCTTCGTTGTAATTCGCCATAAGATGATAGCTAACAAGGTGAACATTAGAAAATACTTTATGATATGCTTTTAATATTTGCATAGTTTTTCTGCATCGAAGACTCAAATTCACCATAGAATAAGGTAGGTACATTTGAATCTACTTTCATCAACGTAATATCCAACCTAAATACCACTGTTTTTTTTAATTAAAAATAACTCGGTATCTAGTATATTTGTTTGTATGTGAGTAAGTTTTTCGCAAACAATGCGATAGTATTTATGATTCTTTAGTACTTATTGGCAAGTCTTAGTATAAAATATGTTTATTGAGGATTTTTTTATTATCAGTAACTTTAAGGTGTATGATATTAAAAGTACGATAGCAAATTTTGTTTTTTATCAAAGCGAATTCAATTAATTTGCTAATAACATGAAATCGGTTGAACTAAACGAGTAGTAATGTATAACATATTGAGTCAGTCTTTAAATGAGTAAAATACTGAGTCAAAGTATTTGACTGTTGAAAACAAGTTTCCGGAATATAGTATCCTAACTTTGACCTCCCAATATTTTATCTATAACTTGTTTTATGTCCGAAAACATTTAAACAAGCTTGACCTTGTAAATGACCAGCATAATAGTAATACAAGGAATAAACATCAATTAACAGTTCCATGTTGCAGTCTTAGTAAAACAATAAGAGTTTTCTAGGTGTTAGATTTTACAATAAAGTCCCAAAGCACATTATCGATCTACCGGACATTAAGTTCAGACACCATGTCAAGCGAGTTTTAATTTGCAAAATTAGAATCATTAAGTGAGCGATGAAGATGTCTGGAAGTGACACCCTTCTCTGTGCATCTACTAATACAACTTGTAACAATGTGTTTTATAGTTCTATAATATCAAATCGATATTAACAAAATTCTATATTAACAAAAAATCAAATCGAGTTTCTTGCTCGTTCGTCTCGATTGTCATTTAATCATCGGACTGGGCTGTCTTCCGAACCGGTGGTAGTGTTTCGACGTTCACAATCAACATATCAGGGCCTACATTGAATAAAGAATTTTTGAATTTGCGTTAATTAAGTGAACTACTTTGAACATTTCTAATACTTAATTTTTTTAACTCTGATCAATTAAAAACAAACATCTATCAATAAAACATTCAAATCATGTCATATCTTAAAGACATTAAAAGATATTCATTAAATTGGAAATATTTTTTCAAATATAATAGTAAAGACTCTTTCGTGTATTTGTTTGTTTATTAAATACTTTTTCGAAATTAAACTTCTTTTCTAACGGACATTGTTTTACGATACTAGTAAAATAAAGTTAAAACAAAAACATTTAAAATGTTTCTGAAATACAAGATTGAATTTGAAAATTGTTAATTGTAATTGCAGGAAATGACAACATTTCCTCCCATATTTCATTTTATACCTCTTTTCTAATTAGGGATAACTTTAAAACTATATTTTGTTATTACTATATCTGATGTCTATTATTTTAAAACTAAATTACGCTATCAAAGGGACTTTAACTTAGTAACATATCATTATAGTTAGATATATTAGGCGAGTATGGAGTTCTTAGTTGATGGAGGGCGGCACTCTGTGGCTGCAATTCGCACGTATAATTCCAGTAATTTTCAAGCCCATTGACCGGGAAAATATGAATTCGCTGGCTATAGTTCAAAGAGCTTAGAGAATTAACTTGTATAATACCTACTACGTCCATTTGCAAACTGTTTTTACATCGTATAGGTTATGTAAACGTCTATTTATAATATCCAGCACGTAAAAGTTTTTGAATCAATTGACCTTATTATTAAAAATTAATTTGTGAAAACATCGCAAATAGTTAATATCTATACTAATAAATAAAATTGGATTGTCTGTTGGTATAAGATAATTTTTTATATGACAAATATTTTTACTTTGTCATATTTCTAAAAAAAATTAGGGTTCCGTATAAATAAATTAAAACTCAGTGAAGAATATATGAAACACGGGCACAGCCGCGGGCAGATAGCTGGTAAATAATAAATATACAAATATTTGTTGCGATAATAATTAAACGAGTACATTAATTTTCTGGCTTCAAAAAATTGTGCACAATTTTACTAAAAAGATCGCTTGTGAAACCAATAAATGATTGTTTATTGTATTTAAGTAAATAGAAAGTGTAATTATTCAAATGTATATTTAACCCCTTGAGCACTTACCTGACGTTTACGCCAGCTTTCCATTGTTTTTCTATTGTCTTATTTTTATGGGTTACTCGACACATTAAACATATATTTTAGATTTTACATATTTGAAATTATCCCATAATTTCAAGTTTTCTAATGAATAAGGTCTCATTCACAGTCTGAATAATACTTTCAAGAACTTACTATTGTAGCCACATTTATTTATTTTAAGACATAGACATTATTTAGATTAAATAATTATTCCAGGATATATTAATAATACCTATTGCAATATAAAACTACTGCAACATGAAACTATATGGCCACTGATAAGCAAACAACAGTGTCATTCTACAAGATTACCATTTTGACGAAATAACAGTTACAGAACTGTTAAACAGTTAACAGTTAAAATAATATAGAGAAAATTATAAGTTACTTCACTATTATGATTTTTAATGACAGTGATCACATTTAACCATTTATAAAAAACAAGTTTCGAACTGAAAATTTCTATTTTTTTTTTGTTTTTGAAAAATATTGCTTAACAGCTTCCATATTATGTATGACTTCATAAAAATTCTCACGCCAGACCGCTTAAAAATTCAAAAAAGGAATACAAATGTGCGCACAAATTGGAGTCCCGGCGCGCTGTCACGTGACGTGACTCCGTTCACATTCATTTGGCATTCGCGCATTCACTCATTACCGACAGACTCAGTCATTCGAATTCGTACACGGTTCACTCATTACAGCTTGACTCAGTGACTCATATGACACGTGTCGATATAGCTATTACAATGCTCCGTTGTGTTTCAAAAAGCGTCGAATTCCATTGTCCAAATTATAATTTGCCTTTTTCTTTAGAATATCGTTATAAAGAATTCTGAGTTAAATTAATCGACAGTGAAAACTATTTCATTCGATTTTATTTTATACAAAACATGTTCAAGTTAGATTAACTACATATAGAATACACTAAAGAAACAAAATTAATTACAAATATTTCATATAAGTATACCGTTACTGCTTTAAACAAAATTACGTTAGTAAAAGTACAAAAATAACATGAATAATAATAACAATAAATGTCTACTATGCATATTAAAAAAAGAACAAGAAAAAAGACGTACAAAAAGTAAATATACATATGAACTTACCGTGACTAGATCGATGTTTTCCAATTTGAAGTTATTTATCGGTGTCTATGGGCTTAGATGTTGGTGATAAATAAGGTGCAATGATTTTTTCACACAGTATAGGCTCAGCGCTTTGACCATAATCTCTGCTGATGTTAAGTGACGATGTAGTCCATATTGGTTAACACACTAAGCTTAGAGATACTGGTTCTTAAATAACGCTGTCGGAACACACCTATTGACATTTGGCGATAGATTTTCTAACTTAAAGGTGGTAGTTACCCAGGAGGCATTATTAGAAAATGCCCTATCACCATGCTTCGGTTTCCTCATGATGTTTTCCTTCACCGGAAGCTAAGGCAAATTATAGAGTTGGATAGGTGGGTTTGACCACGTGTCCTTTGACGCGGAAACCAACCGCACTACTCACTGCGCTAACATCGCGATAAGTCAGTTATCTATAATATGTTTTACATATTTATGTCTCATGTATTCTGTAAATTTTCAATATACTATGTTGGTATGTCGATTACCCATAAAAATGAGACGATAGGAAAACAATGAAAATCTGGCGTAAACGCCAGGTTAGTGCTCAAGGGGTTAAACTAGTCAATATTTTTAATTTTGAAGCTTTGAAAAATTTATAGTAACATCAAAAAGACAAAATTATTATTAGCCTTCTTAAGTTCTCAATTGTGCGCATACAGTATCATTTCTGCTTTTTAACATTCGTCATACAAACTGTTTGATGCATCAGTGATGATCACAGTGCCTCATTAGAGAGACACGTGTATTGCACGTGCTTACTTCTGAGTGCACTAATTGATAATCACTTTAGTGACTCGCTCTGGGGTGTACGATAGCGTTTTAATTTGTCACACTAGTTCATATGAAATATTATTATAACTACAGGCTCAAAAGAGCTCAAACCCAGGGTAGTTAAAAAAGTTATTTAAAAAAACATATCTATACTATTACTATCTATACTAATAAATTAAAATTTAAATGACTGTTTATAATATCAAAATACTTGTTTTACTAAATAGATATGAATGTATATAACCTATAACAAAAATACATTTTTTTTTAAATTTTTATCTGTCTGTCTGTTTATTCCAGGTAATCTCCGGAACGGCTGGACGGATTTTGTGCGGGACTTTTTTTGGTAGACAGCTGATGTTACTACGCGTAACTTAAGTTACTTTTTTTACCGAAAATAATTAGGATTCTGTGTAAAAAAATTATACAAAAATGATTCAATTGACAGTGCCATCAAAACATTATTTTCCAATCATTATTTAAAGAATACATTATGAAATGAAGTATATATGAAACCTGGCCGGAGCTGCGGGTGAGCAGCTAGTCTAGAATAACAAGGCTATATATAAACAGTTAAGTACACTTTTCTCTTCTGTTTGTAAACTTTTTTTTGGATTAATTTCTATTGACTCGTTTTAATGTTATCAAGAAAAAGTTTTGTCGAATTAATGATCACTTTGTAAACATATAGTAGTTATAATACATTTATAAATCTCTGAATATATTTTGGTATCATAATAATTCTTTTTACTCATATTTTATATACTTGACATAAGACCAATAAGCGGGAAATTCGTGTGTAAATTAAACAGCTGCAAACTGTGGATTGCAGTTCGGAGACTATATATTTTTTTTAAATAAAACATTCCGATAACTCAAACATTAGATAAGGTGCAAGTAATTCCGTTGAGCGACGCAAAAAGAAATAAATTATTTATTAACGTTTGCGGTACCTAAGCTTGTTTATACATTTCGCCGACCACACCGGTTCTTGCAACAAATAGGATTTCAATATGAAGCAGAAATCTGGACGGCCATCTGTGCCCGAATCTTTGACGTGGACACACATTTGAAAAGAACGTCGCGTAAATTGGAACGTACATTTTCTCTTGTATTAACATATTTCTATTCATAACAAACAAATAAATTGCGTCTAAAGTTTATATCTTTGATTATTTTTATCCATCCATCCATTCAACTGAAAGACGTCCACTGCTGGACATAGGTCTCCTCCAAAGATCTCCACGATGATCGCTCTTGCGCCACCCGCATCCAGCGCATTCCCACGACCTTCATCAGGTCGTCGATCCACCTTGTGGGGGCCCTACTCACGCTACATCTTCCAATGCGTGGTACCCATTCGAAAACCTGTTGGCCCCATCGGGCATCGGTTCTGCGAGCAATGTACCCAGCTCACTGCCACTTAAGTTTAGCAATTCTTCGGGCAATGTCGGTTATTTTGGTTATTCTGCGGATCTCCTCAATCTTGATTCGATCACGCAGTGAAACTCCAAGCATAGCCCTCTCCATTGCTATTTGAGCTTCCTTATTAGGCGCGTTGTAAGTGACCAAGTCTCAGCGCCATATACGAGTAATTTATGTCCATTTTATTCCACAGAGATAACCGTCAAGATTTCTGTATAATTACCACGAAAGCTTTGTTAAGTTTTATTGAAAAATTGAGTCAATAAAATTAGCCATTTGTACAGTCTGAAGATTTTAATCCAGGTGTTTGAATATTATATGCTTTCAAATTGACTTTACAAAAGATTCTAAGATATACCAAGATTTTCAAAAGCGCAAATCAGATTTTTAGATCAAGGGTGGAAGTACAATTATATACGAAATTAAATTATAACATCAAGGTAATGGCGTAACTAACAGAACGTTGGCTGGCAGTCGGGGATATTACTCTTGCTAGGCAGACTCCTATTGTTATAAATTAATGATTCAATTTATCAAATAAGTATTTAACATTGTGGTACATATAATAAGTATTATTATTGATTGACAGTTTTCAATAATATTTTACAGGAGGATACAGAATTTACTAATAACTGAGTGACTAGCTGAAAAATCATTCAACAAGTTGAAAATATCTCGCCAAGCAATTATAGGTTTCTTATATATAGCAACATATTATATAGGCTGTTTCTATATGCTTAGCGTGCTTAACATCTTCGGCCACATGACCATTTACCGTCAGGTGAAATAGTAATTAAAAACTAAAGCCAAATAGTACATAATATACGTTTAAAATTTATGAATCACTAGTACCATTTTATTTTTTTATTAGTACTCTTGGATAACTAACCTTGGAACACGTGTGTCGCGAGTATTATAGATCGTTAAAATTCAATTGTTACTAGCCTCCCCGCAGGGTCCATCTCGAGAGCGCCCCATTGATGTAATAAGTCTATTGAGACTGCATAATTGCAAATCATTTGCGGGATATTTGTCGTTACGCAGGGGGTGAACACGCTATTATACTGAGCGATGAAACGTATATTTTATATATTATAACAATATAATTCTTATTATTATATTTCAAATTTTCGGGTGTATTATACCTAATACTTGGGTGTGGGACTTAATTATACTAAAAAAGCTACGAACTATAATTATATTCCATATAAAAAATAAAACTTTACAATCCAAACATTGTGTATATATAATCTACGTGGGATATGTGAATATGATTTAGATAACATAATAAGTACTGAGTATACCGCTTCTTGGTGGAAGACAAAGACAGCTATAATATTAGACCTTGATTTTAAACACCAAAAAATAACATAGTACTCAAAGTTTTCTTTGCTAAACACTAAAATGTAATTGTTAGCAAATTAAAAACTTCTTTTTTAGTAGCGGCTTGTCGCATAACAAATTCGAATTTGCATTAAAAATGAAGATCACAAAGGAGCAGAATGGACCCATATCCGACAGATAGATTTAACAGTTCTCATCACAATAGGAGTGACCTAAAGAATAATTAAAAGGACTTTGATAGCAGTAAATATACACGATAGCACGACAAATACATAGACAAAATAGTGTGCGAAAAAGAAAACCAATGTTACGAAGCCCAAAAAATATAGTGACATGTTTGTGACTTGTTCAAACGCGATTTCTGGTGTACATGTTACGTAACCATATTCCATACAAAGGTAGCAGTTTCCTAATATCATGGACCTAAGACCCATCGTTGAATCCCACGGAAACCGTTACATCGCAGTTTCCTTGTAACAATTGCAACATAAGTCCGCTGACGCTACATGCCACCTGCTATTATACGGAACTTCAACTCATTGTTATCGTGGAAACCTCCACCAGCCGAGTCTCCCTGAGGCTCATCTCACCAATCAGACCCTCCACTGAAGTTACTATTCGGTCACACCTCGATCACCTCTTAGGTTTAAGGACTATTCGATCTGATATCGGTCGATAGTCATTTGTATTAGGTTTAGTTTAAATATAAGTGTAATTGTAGCCCTGAAGTTAAATCTATATTAATTTGAATTGGCTTTTTTA
Organism: Samia ricini; assembly: GCA_014132275.2. NCBI lineage: Eukaryota > Metazoa > Arthropoda > Insecta > Lepidoptera > Saturniidae > Samia > Samia ricini. The sequence goes on from AP028170.1 coordinate 4,321,877, forward strand.
CGCCTCTCGGGCGCGCCCCGCATAATTTACATGATTACACTGAGGAAACTGCAAAACAGGAAAACCATAAATATTTGTTTTGAAATTGAGAAAACCATTTAGGGATGATGGTAGGTCGGGATTATTTTCTATTAATCCCCGTATGGCTAGCTACCACCCTCAAGTTTGTAAACCTGACGCCAAATTCGTGCAACTGCCAGGATACGCCAATAGTTATTTCACATCCAAATAATACAAAAAAAAAGACATCAAAAGGTCTTCGATGTAGATACTAGCTCATAATGATAGTATGTATATTTTAGCTAATATTTCTAAGCTTCCTAGAAATACCGGCATGCGTAATCTACCCTTGTTTTTCTTTTAATGACTCATATGCCCCTGGCTTCGGTCAATGTCATACGATACCGTAAGAGACAAACCATAGTTAGCTTTTCATATGTTTTACTTATGTACGACCTTATTCCCATAAACTTAAGAATTTAAATCTATTGTTTTTCATGACATAACTGGAGGTATTATGTTTGTGAAGTCTGTAAAAATATCCAATAGGGGGTGGATGTAGGAGAATTCGCTAATAAGACGGGAGTGCGTGACGGCTTCTTTTATGGCTTTATTATGTGTGAAGTTGTTAATATAGTATTATTAATGTCAGTAAAATAGGGTAGAGTTTTTTGTTTGGGATCCTTAGTAAACGTATAAAATTGATTATTAAGGCATTTCAGTTCCTCTTAGTATTTTATTTGCTGTAATATTGGCTACCTAAAATTGGAATTACTAGATTAAGTTTTGAATTCATTTACGAGCCATATATTTATTGAATATCTAATATAAGTACCTTCTTTTTTCAAATCTATCAATATAGATAATAATCGAAATTACCAATTAACCAATATAAACAATCGGATTTACAAGTTCTATTTATTTATATGTAGGTCTATTTAATTACTTATTGGTGCCGGCTAAGAATAGTACCACCCCCATATCTTCCCTTGGGTGTCGTAAAAGGCTACTTAGGAATATCAACCAGGGGATGGGCAGGAGCACCTTCTGAGTACCAAAAACCACTTTACTGCGATTGCCAACCCGCGTGGGGATTATGACAATTCCTACCTTTTTGGAGAGACTTATGTCCAGTTGTGGATATCTTATGGTTGAATGGATGGATTTATTTTTTTAAATAGTATAATAGGAAGGTAAACAATATGTTTTTACTAATTTTTACATTATTATTAAAATACATGTAATATGCTTTCTCAATTATAGATGAGTACGACCTTAAAATATTTGTTTAGAGTTATCAGAGTATTATATTATAAACGAAATAAAAAAAAACAACTAACAGAAACTACGAAAAAGAATTAACATAAAAAAAGAGATAGAATTTTAAAAGAATTAGGTATATTTCACGCATGTAACTTTTAAAATTAATTGATTTTTTGAATACTTAACTCTTGGAATGATTGAAAAAAATCATGAATCTTTATATGGAAATGTTTAAATACTAACGTTATAAATATAAAGAAATCTGTTTTGACTTAAAGAGCACACACAAATGGTAGAAAAGATGACAATAATTTCCCAGTCAGTATTAGACTAACTAAATATTTATGAAAAATACAACAAAGGTGGTACCTATATAATTTTATACTCAGTTCTATCAGTCCACGGATACCAATAAAACGAGAGACAAATAAAATGCAGCGGGGGGTGCAAAAAGTATCGTAATTGGTATAAAGCCGGTTCGTTCCCCGAGGCCGCACTAACACCAATTATCCAGGGGTTTCGCTAATTCTTCACGCGCTTAACCTCATTTGTCTGGCTTATTTAACTACTGAAGCGATGTTAGTTGCGCTCGATGTAGGGATTAACGCTTCTTACAACGTCAGGCAGTCCTTTGAAGTAAGTAGGGTACGGTCCGACGGTGGACCAGCCCTAATCTTTCTTATATTTAATTAGACATAAAGCACGATTTTTTAACATAGCTTTGAATGAATTGGTCGATGGTAACAATAGTAAGATGAATATAATTCACAAATTTTATGCTAAATGAAATATTTTTCTTGTATTGTTTGTCAAATAGATTATTATTTGTTATACATTGATTGATTAAGTCTTAAGCTAAAGGCTCAATTAAGACTTATTAAGATTAATCTAACAGCTAATTAATTAAGAATTTACATTTAAACATTTTTTTCGTTGTGTTGTATTGAAGTTTCTGGGAAATCTAGGATTAATTAATTTTATCGAATAAAATCGCTATCAAAATAATTTGTCATAATAATGTCAGCTATTACCGACCGACTGTTTGGACATAGGCCTCTCCCAAGGCAATATATCTAGTATTTTATGTTATTAATTTAGTCAATTCTATCTGTCTGTTGTCAGTTCTTTGGTAGATGTGACCGGACACTTTAGCTTATTTACTCATTAAGCTGTATCTGTAATTTTGTAACTACAGTGTATATTTCAATTGTGAATATTTTTCCTCAAAAAATTAGGGAGTATTCCTCTTTCATTACCTCGATGACTTTTGTATGTGAATCAATGAATTTCATAATATTTTTTTTGCAATTATGACAGTTTATATTTATATGAAAATTCGTAGAAATGATTTATTATTACTATATACATAATATTATTTCTGTATTCACATTTATATTCGAATAAATTATAATGGAATGTAATAGGATGTGCATTTAATCAACTATACGATAGCGATGCAGACGGGCGTTATCTCGGCGTCATCGGTGCCCAATTACTGGCCAACCCTCAGTGCAGGGGGATGAAGATACCATCGGAGATAAACCGACGGGCGCCGGCCCATAACTTCGCAACGTTTGGATCTACATATTTTGCTAATTGTGAAAGTTAAGTTGTGTTCCTTTAAGAAATTTTTATATAATTTTTAAGTTGCCCTGTAAAAAACGACTTTCACAGTTTTCGACATTTTTAATTTATTTTAGGAAGCAAACAAAAAATTAAAAATGTGTGAGTGTACTTATGTACGCACTTTAGAAGTTATATTTCTTTGACGTAATAATAGAAAAAACTAAAACCTGATAGTTAACTTCAGGGTGTCGTTTTTTCATGACGGTTGCGCGCGCATCGTAAAAATTTACTCTTATATTTTTTCCTAACGCGTATAAGAAGACTTTAATAATTGTCAAATAAATTCAACCTTTCGCAAATGATGGAGTTTATAATTTTATATCTTACAACTAATTATAACTAATAGTCAATAGCACGGTCTACATTTGTGTTAATTTAATTGTATTTTAGGATCTTAGACTTACACCTGAATAAAAGTACATAGTACTTATAAATTACCCCCGGAAGGGACACAAGTAATTATAGAAGTAAATTATAAAAGGTAGATAAGTAGTTTAAAGAATGAAGCGTTTCATATTCTCATTATATGTCAATCGACGTGAAACCATTTGGGAAGTTTTTGTGGAACCTCAGAATTCAGATATCGTGTTATTTCCACTTGTGCACTAGCTCACTTGAGCACATTAGCCAAACTATATCACATGAAACGACGCTAAAATGACATAAAGCAATTTGACGAATAAAAATAAACCCTCTAAATAATATACTAAGATTCAGCAAGAAACTTTAGAAATTACTTATTAGTAAATTATGTGAGATATTTATTTTTGGCCTACAGCATGTTTTATCATTAACTCCTTGAGCACCTTCCCGGCGTTTACGCCAGCATTCCATTGTTTTCCTATTGTCTTTCTATCGTTTCATTTTTATGGGTACTCGACACATTAAATAAATTAGTATCTAAATATTCATTAATAATATAACTTATTATAACTAGACATAGTTCTTTGTTTTGATCCCGCCTTTAGGCACTTATATAATTATAAAATGGTAACAGAGATAATTACTAATTCATTGTCAACTGGTGGTAACCTTTCAATCACGTCCCTTTGAAGTACAAACAATTTTGCTTACCACTAATGACGTCACGATGACATAGTGTTCAGGATAGGGTTGCGGCTCTGTAATTACCTCGAATAAGGGTAATTTGGGGCCGCTGAGTGCGCGATGCTTTTTTTGCTCGTTAGTAATAAACTGGAGCGCGAGTGAGAGCGATAAGCGATTAAAAATATTCACCTCGATTATCTTTTAAAAGCAATAATTCATTACCTTGACTTTTGTTCAACTATTAAATAAAACAAAAAAGCAAGTAATACATGATCGCTATGATAAAACACAACATGTTTTGTGTCATTTAATTTGGGTGCTATAGGTTAATTTGTCATATTGTGGTACTATGATATGGCTACAAGGATGTTTAAAATAGGAATAAAGAATGTTTAAAGAGTCCACAGGTAGAGTCGCAGGCATTTTTTAGCTACGGTATCCACTTACCATCAGGCGGATCTTATATCTGTTTGTAGTTATCATAATATTTAATTCACCAGAGTATTTGTCAGCCAACGTAGCTGCGAACGAATATAAGGTTTCTTAGACATATAAAAAGTATACAGTGACGCACCTTTTTTATATAAATAGATATGTATTATTCACTATATTTTGAAGCGACGATGACGTAGTGGATAGTACGGCCGGATTCCGTGTCAATGAACGCGGGTTCAAACCCACCTTCCTAACTCTAATATCAGCCTGAGCTTTTACTGAAGGGAAATATAGCGAGGAAACCTATGGCATGATGGGCATTTTTTAACAATGTCCATCTGGGTATTTATCACTTTCATGTTCGACAACCTGTTGCCAAATATCAATCGGAGTGTTCCGACAGCTTCAATTGAGAACCAGTATCTAGGCTTAGTGTGTTTACCATCCTGGACTACATCGTCACTAAATATCAGGTGAGGTTGTGGTCAAAGCACTGAGTCTACACCGTATAAAAAAGCAATTACTTTTGTCTATGTTCAAAATTCTTATACGTTAATCTCATTTTACAATTTTAAACCAATTATTGTTTCAATTAAATGAAATCCTCAGAGTTAACATTGACAACCAAACAAAAAATGATATTTTTATGATAACTTTGTTGCTTGTGTAAAAATACTATGCCGATCTGAACTTTAACATTATTTATGGTTAGAAAAAAGCTTGTAATGTTTATTTATTTTTTAATTTGGTATTTAAAATAAATGTTACTTTTAAAACTTAAAAAAAAATTATTAATAATTATTAATTTAAATAAAAGAAAAAAACTATAATATTTATTCATAGACGCTAACACTGCCACCGCACGCATGATATACTCGATCGAGCGTAGAAACGCGATGTCATCACCGATCAGGTTGTCAGTGTAGCGGCCGCCGTTCCGCCTAAAGCGATTTATCCTGAAAGTCGATACATTTTACAATAATGCGCCTCGTTTTATCTAAACCAATACACTTGATAGCTTGAATCGTTTGTAGAAACTTTTGTACCAATCACTTTCAATTTCGCTTAGAAAGCTCAAAGGGTAATAGAGAGAGCTATGCTTAGAATTTCACCGCGAGATCGAATCAGAAATTAGAGATCCACAGAAAAAGCTAAGTTCGTCCGACATTACACGAAGAATCGCCAAACTTAAGTTCCAGTGAGCTAGGCAAATTGCTCGTAGGACAGATGCTCGATGGAGCCAACAATCTCTTGCATGTCCACGCACCGTAAGGCGCAGCGTGGTTGCGTCTCAAAAAAGATATACCGACGACCTGATAAAGGTCGCGGGAATCCATGGATGCGGGTAGCGCTAGACCAATCGCTGTGGAGATCTTTGGAAGACACCAGCCAGCAGAGAGATCCAGCAGTAGTGTTTTTCGGTGGAATTGAAACCTCATTAATCACTTTGTTAATATTGGTAAAAACAGTATGAAAATACATTCAGTAGTGAATGGCGTTCAGAAGACAGGCGTTTTCAACTAATTTTAAAATAAATATTCAATGATAGTTCAATTTTGCTTGTCACTGACTTTGCTTGTCAACCGATATATTTCTATTTTATTAGCTATTAACTAACTTTAGTGTATTGAGAAAAAATAAATAGAAACTGTATTTTTCCTTAATTTTTCTATAATGATTATGGACGAACACTAGTTTTTATAAAATAATGTTCTTTGTACGACGCTGTTTTTTTACGCTTTACATAATTTTGAATTATTCATATACACTTATATATGACCTACCTACGTTCCTATATTTTATAGCATAGAAGGTTTTTTTTATAAGGAAAATGTTAAAAATGTATATTAAAATATTTTAACCGCCCAGAAGTGAGTTAAAAAAAAATAACCATGTTGATATTATATTCAATCTAAAAGAGTTGAAATATTCAGTTATATTTTTGGAATAATAAACATAGTAAATTAAAAAAACTTAATTAAGCGAGTCAAGGGAATTCTTGGAATTCAAAGGCGATTTTTAATTTGATTATATTCAACGTTAGCCAGTTACGTAATTAAATCTCGGGGAAAATGTCGGAATAAACAATGATAAGCGGGCACCGAGACGAGCCGTCCAGACAAGAGGTTTCCAAACAATAAGACAATTAGACAATAACATCTCAACCTGAATAGCTTAATCTAGAAGCAAATGCCGTTAACGTTTTCCGCCCTTTGTTATTGGGGCGAGCAGACGGGCGGGTAAAATGAAAAAAAAATATTATTTATATAGCGTGAAACGCTCTGAACATTTTTAAAAGAAATCTTAAATTTCGTAATATCTAGAAGCAATTTATATATCAGAACAGCTATTATGTAATAATAATTAAAAAAAAACATTATAAGAATTTACCTTTATGTGCCTTTAGCAATTATAGTTTATTTGATGTAAATTACGTGTGATAAGAACACATTACAGGCCAAAGAATGTGGGAGGGGGTAATATTTGGAGAATAATTACGCATTTTTCAAAGTTATTCCGAATACCTGTTGTTTATTTAATTTTTTACACGTTTTAAGCAGAATGTGATTAATTCATTTGACGATTTCGTAAATTGTTTATTTTTAAGAGATTTATCAATTCAACGTGTAGGATTTTGGGAGGAGTTTTAACCATACCACAATTGTTACACATATAAAAAATATATATCTAATTTTTTATACTTGATCAAAATATTCAGTATATTCGTATTATTTTTCACTTATAAACAAAATTATAAACACGAAACTTCTATATCAATTTATCTAAATGTATTAAAACAAGTCGGAGTTTTTCTTGGCATAGATTAAAATTAAGTTTTAATGTTATACTTATATTGTACAAACAATAAAAAGTCGCCCGTTTAGTTACGACGCCCCGGGCTATTGTCACCGGCGCAGTGTCACAGCGACCTGCTTTCCCGGGTTTCACTCTACCGTCATTTGCACTTTTCTTGAGAAGGAAAAACATCACGGTGTAATGAAAAATGAAATTTCACCCGCAGCCGTCACCACAATAACGCAAAAGCTATTATTGTTTCTTTAGATATCATTTCTATTTCTATACTATTATTTTCTTAGATAACAATAATTAATTTACCATTTTTTCTGTAAAAACTCTCATAGCAATTTTGTAAATAACTACAGTATTTTATTATAAATTAAGAAGATATATTTAATTTTTTTCAGAGCCTAAGTACTGGCTTAGTACGTTTACTATCCTGAACTACATCACATTATATACTCACTTAACATCACGTGAGATTGCGGTTAAGCCACTAGCTTACAATATGTTATGTAAAAAGATGATGTTAGGAAATATAGTAATTTATTTCTACATAATAAAGACCTTTTTTTCAAAACTTAGTATTAGGTCATCTCAATTATCTAAAGTTAGTATCGTTTTAAATTTTAAATCAGTATTCGAATAGTTGACATTGCTGTCAAACAAAATAATTGCAATCTTTTTGTAAGATCGGGGGTAGGTTTCAATTAACATAGAAAAGCCTTTTCCGAATAGTGCGAAATAGTAGTAGTGACTTTATAGTGACCATATAAAAAATACTGATTTTTCTATAAACAGCCATAATATATCATTTGAATATTTTTCATTTCAGCATATAATATTATAATCGTTCCGTCATAATTTTAGTGTTTACCGGGTCTGCCTTGGGACGTGGTTTGTATCAAACCACTTGATGGTGGAATGTATTTTTTTCAACCCTATATTCGTGTTAAACCTCAACAAGTAATGATTTACTATAAATGCACTTCACTGTCCATTATATTTTATTTAAAAAATATATATTTGCTCCTTAAAGCATAACCACAATTATACAAATTACAAAGATTACTTCGAATCGGGTCTCATTTTGAATAAGCGTGCTTAGTCAAATCTTTAGTAGTTACTAGAGAACTATATGTCAATATAAAGTTAGGTTATCTTTTACAGAATTTAAGTTACAAAGACACCTTGAGTTTTACATCTTAACTTCTGTAATATACAATCCTGTAATGGATTATTTGATTAATTTTACTTGGACCTCGAGTCATTTAGTTCGATTTAGTTTAAATTGCGCCCTAAGGCTTTTCCAGTACGGCGTATTTTGTCTTTCTACTAAATGAACAATTTATATATAGTAGTTCACATATTGTTTATTTACTATAAATCAATATTTTATTTTTTAATTTTATTACCATAGACGTAAATCTCACAAGTCAAATAGGGCAATTATAGAACCTTTGTATTGATATATTTTTTAATCATAATTTTCTCATTGCTTAGTCTTTATGAAAAAGAGTTATGATATGTTACATACGAATTATGTCATAAAAATATCGGCACGTTCTTATGCAAATGTTTTTTATCATTATCCCACACGTGGAATGTGTTTTATGAGAAAAGCTGTTATTCTGACTTGTATATATATAGTGTGTATATGATGAATGGTTATTTCAAAAAATCCAACAGGATTAGAAGTTAATTTGATTCGTTCGATAAAACAAAAACACGAAAACAGAATCCCTTTTTAAAATAATGGAAATTGGCACAAACGGTATAGGAAATGGAAAGGGCCGAAGCATTATTAACTATTGACAGCGGATGGGGGTGAATCAAAGAGCGGAGTCATGTCCGATGCCTTAGACGACGGGGCGCCGCTTCGCCCGCCCCGCTCTCAGCCTAACTCGCATTGGAAAAGTTTTAGGAAAACGGTATACTTTTGTGTTCCCATAATGCGTTGCATCAATCAAAATAGACACACTGTGTTGTGTCTTTTTGTTTATCATCAAGCTGTGCCCCGTCGATGTAGATAGCATTTCAATAGTGAAAGAAGATATTTATTGAAATTTGCTTTGAACTATCGATTTCGAACATTCTCTGATTTTGACAACGGATTTTTTTATAAGCAATTATTTTTAGTAGCTATTACTAGGGGTTTTAGTTTCTACACTAATAAATAAAATTGAAGGTTCTGTTTATAATGTCACAATATATATTTTTTTACTAAATAGATATGAATATATAATGATATGAATGATTCTATACCAAAATTACAATTTTTTTAAATTTTTGGCCTATTTGTTACGGGTAATCCCCAGAACGGCTTAATCGATTTTGACGGAATTTTTTTGTTAGATAGTTGAAATTACTCCGCGTAACTTAGGGTATTTTTGTTTCTCTAAAATAATTAGGGTTCTGCGTAAAATGAAAACTCATGAAATTGTGAATAAAATCTGACTCTGTGCACGTTTTACTGGCAGATATTTGAATTTGTTAGAAATATTTTTGCTTAAGAGTAGTAGCAAATCAATTTTGGAAAATAATTAGGGTTCCATATAAAAAAAATTAAAAACTATATTACGCGCTGAAAAATATATAAAATGGGGCGCACCCGCGGACACAGCTGGCTATCAATAGAAACGTTTAGAAAGAGTTTTTTTTTTATTATATTTTAAATATAAGTACGGTCGAATTTATACTCGTGGATTCATTTTTATAGTACATATTGGTACGTATTTTGTAATAATGCCCGCCTGGATAGCTACCACCCTCAAGTTTGAAAACATGTCGCCACATACCAATAGGTGTGTTTCGGCAGTATCAATTGAGAACCAGTACCTCTAGGCTTAGTGTGTTTACCATCTTGAACCACATCGTCACATAACAACAGATTCACACGAGGCACTGGGCCATGTAAAAAAAAAACCTTTGTCAAATCTATGAGGTTTACTGGATCGTAATATTCTCATGATACAGAAATCCGACACAGGGTCTCGCTTTACCATACGCATCATATTGAATTCGTAACCGGACTGCTTTTTACCGGGTATTTTTGGCCGACTTAAACGAGTTGCCTGTAAAAGGATGGATGGATGAATCATTTTAACATTTATTGACTTAAATCGTTTTTTTATTTGCGACCGCGTACTTAACAAAAAAATCCTAAATAATAATAATAATGTAAGCAAATATGATAAAATAATGCATCGATAATATTCTCAACTGTTGAAACTGTATACACCGCTTACATAATGATGCACTGCATAAATTGTCGTTCCATCCCATTGGCTGTTATTTATTCGTAGTTGTGCGATTCTCAGACGCATAAATACGATTTCTAGCCATGATATTATAAACGTTGCCCCTACTACCGGAGAAAATAATAATTCGGTGATCACGTGATATCTTTACTTTAATAACTCATTGTTTTCCAAGATCATCTCCTTGCCTTTATCCTATTTTTATTTGGGGTCGGCACAACATGCGTTTCTCTTCCATTCATCTCTATTTGAGATTATACCTACATTTACTCTCTTTCTAACCATCTTTCACACAGTCCTTCCATCTTTTATGGTCTTCCTCTTCCCTTAGACCCGCTCACATTCCATATCTAACAACATCCTGTTCCTTCCAGCGCATTACATACCCAATAATGTATTTTAATTATTGTAGGTTACCATAAGAGTTTTATTTTAATTAAAAGTATAATGTCTTACAGTATTTAAAATTTAGCTTTAAATTCCACCAATATTTCTTATTTCACCATACTTGATATACCCAGGTAATTCGCGGACAGAGAAAATAAAATGAAGTTTTGAAATTCGTTCAAATTCGGTGGAGGCGCCAAGAGCTGGCGCGATGGTAAGGGAAAATGGTGGTAGATGCGGGAACAAGGAAATCGTGTACTGACTTGTTCCTCAATAGCAGGAATCACCTTCGATGATGTAAATCCGCTTGCAGTCGCCCGAAAGCAGCCTCAAATAACATACAAGGGCTTCCAACACACTTCAGTCCAACACTTGACGTCACCACATATTAATAATTAAGATTATTCGTTAAACCGACTAGAAAACGTCCATTATTATCCTATATTTGCCATATATTATGTAAGATACGATATTGTAAAGCGGCTTGCGAATTAGTTCATAATCACCACGCGTGACGGCGCGGGCGCTGGTTGAGGCTGAAGCGCACGACAGGGAAAGAGGTAGGTGGTTTTTAGGAAGGTGCATTAAGTGGCGTTATTATTCAGTCTAATTGTAGTTCTGCTAGATATAAATGTGAAGACAGAATATTCCTTTTCTTGAATAACGCGTTCATCTGTCAAATTATGGACGTTTGAAAATTGTCATAATTGAAGTTGGCCTTTTCGAAGGCAGTTTTTCATACGAAAAAACAATTAATAAAAACCATAGACATAAGATGTTTTTGCTATATAATGTGTTCCGGCTGGATAACTTGAGATTTAGTTTTACAAGGCTTGGTGGGTTTACCGTATTGGACTATATCAAAATCAAAATCAAAATTTATTTATTCAATTTAGGCCCTAAGAAGGCGCTTATGAACGTCTAAAACACTTCCACCGGTTCGGAAAACAACCCAGTCGAGAAGAGCGCAGGCAAGAAACTTATCTGGTTCTTTTTTTTAATAAATATAATATATATCATTTTTTTTTTGTCATATAAAAAAACTATACAAATCGTAGTCTTAATAATGTTAGTGGAAGCGTATCGTCACGTACCATCAGGTGAGATTGTAGTCAAAACACTAGGCATATATAGTTTTAAAAAAAACTATTAGTTCAGTATTTCTCGATTTATAAGTACATCAACTTATAGATATTAAATATCCAAGGTATTTTTAATATATTTTAACATTTTGAAACTTCAGCGAGAACTTGTAATAAAGCTTCTTCACGACTCGATGCTCGACTGAGTTATAAGATGGTACTAAATTTCGCTACTGGATTTATGAGATACAATAAAATTTGACGAGATCCAGAAACACCCGAATTAATTACTTCGTAATTATGATTTTATTGTTTGTACGTTAAAATCTGTACGCCCCGCTTAGTTAATAGGAGGACTTGTTCATGTGATAAATTATGTTGGTAGAATAGTAATTATGATAAAAAAAAAATTATGTTAATCTCATTATAGGTAGGTAGATACGTACTATAATTATCTATAATTAACTGTGAAAATTATGTGCATTTTCGCCCCTAATTCTTATATTTCAAAGTATTTTTATTAATTTCGCAGAAACAAGTTAAATAATAAAATTAGAAGTATAATTCTATACTCTTATTATTAGAATTAAAAAACTTGGCTCCTTTATTTTAGGAAGATATAAAACAGAATTCATCGATTTAATTTTTTAAGTGTTTGTCCTTTTATTCCCATTAGAGTATGTAAACCGTATCATAGACAAATTTCTTATTTGTTTTTTACGAGTATAGCTATACATTATTATGTAAAAACAAAAAAATATATAAAAAGATATATACTTAAAATTAATGTCCAATTCTAAAATCTGTAACTGCTGTAAATAAGAAACTAGGCACCCACGAGGAATGTCGACAGAAATGAAAACTTGAAACGTTTTTTAATTGTTTAAACGTCATCTTTTAATTAATATACTGTAGCATGTTGACAGCTGATGTTATAGCATTTTCGGTAACTCGAACCTATAAGATTTTCCCCCACGGAAAACTGCTCAACGCGGCTAAAAAGTTTTTACGTGAACTCCATAAAGAGAAACGACCCTTCGTACTGAAAATCTCACTTTTATTACTAAGACTTATAGGTAATTAAGTAAATATTGGGTAGCTTAAAGTTTTTCGCCGTCTTTTAAATAAAAATTTAAATTTTTAAATTACAAGTTATTAAAAAAAAACCGACATTGCCCGAATAATTGCTAAACTTAAGTGGCAGTGGGCTGGGCACGTTGCTCGCAGAATCGATGCAAGGTGGACTGACAACCTGGTGAAGATCGCAGAAATCCGCTGAATGCGGGTGGCGCAATACCGGTCGTCATGGAGATCTTTGGGGGAGACCTATGCCCAGCAGTGGACGTCTTTCGGTTTGAATGGACGGATGAATAAAAAAATTCAAACTTTTCGCTGAATATTTACGTGACATAATAATATCTCCTATTATTTTGTATGCAACGTGCGAAACGATCTTTCGCTAAATAGAAAGGATCTGTCACTTAACCCCTTGAGCACTTACATAGCGTTTACGCCAGCTTTCCGTTGTTTTCCGATTGTCTTTCTATTGTCTTATTTTTATGGGTACTCGACACATTAAACAGACTTCGATTTTACGATTCCGTTACATGCAAATCAATTACGAAATTATCAGGATGCTCATACTATTAACTGTTTGTCGATATTTTAACTGTTACCTGTGCTATTTTGTTGACTTATACTCACTAAGTCATTGTAAAATTTATAAAGACATTCTTTATATATTAAACCCGGTGTACATACATGTAAAACGCATAATTAAAACACAATTGTTAATATTAATATACGATAATATAAAACTGGCCTTATTATGAATCAGCGTCGTCCAAAGAAATCCAGTTCGGAACCTTTCAAAAAACTAGGTTACGTTGAACATGAAAATAGTTGGCAACGAGTTATAAAGAGACCGCGATCGAGACGCGAATAGGTTTAAAGTTAAGGGATGTGGAATTCGTAGCACAAAGAGCTTTAAAGTTGGTGTAATTAATTATTTTTGTTAACTTAGTTGCTTCAAAATTACTGAGAAATTGGAAACGGAAATTTAAAAAGCAAAGGATATAAAACACATTAACAATTGTGATCTAAAGAATTGGAGAAATGATATTCAGTAGATCATGTTTATTTAGGTACTTTAGATGCAGTAAATAAAACAAATGTCAAAAAACAAATTGTTCAGCATGATAAAAATAATTTTAACGGAGATAAAAATTGTTCTTAACCAAGCACCTAGAACTTATAATCGCCATTTTAAACAACTTGCAGTAAAATATGAATACTGTTCATACAGTTTACTCGTAAACCTTACTTTAGTATTGAAATGGTAAGTTTGGTAACAAGTCATAATAACTCACTTTCAAAAGCCCCTAAAAAAAAACTTAAATTAAAAAAAAAAAAAAAATAACTCACTTCGACTTTTCTAGGTTTCTAGGCTTTTGGATTTTGTAGATAGATTCTTTGTTTTTACATTGTAGAGGCTCATTGCTTTAACCACAATCTTACCTGATGTTAAGTGACGATGTGGTCCAGTATGGTAAAAACACTAAGCCATGAAGTACTCGTTCTTAAGTTATGCTGCTGGAACACACCAAATGGTATTCGTCGACAGGTTTTCAAACTTGAGGGTTGTAGCTATCCCGACGGGGATTATTAGAAAATGCCCTACCACCAGTTGTCTCACGATGTTTTTCTTCACTAAAAGCTGAGGCTAATTTTAGAGTTGGATGGTTGACTCGTACCCGCTTTCATTGACGCGAAATTTGACCACAATACCAACTACGCCTTCACCGATTCAAAATTATATTTTACAAAAAATTAATATTTATATAACCCTACATATAGATATCCTATTATGTATGTATTCCGTAAAACTATTTACTTACTGCTCAAAGAAATAAGTGAAAGATTTTATTCTTTTTCTCCCACAGAAATATGCATATGTATCACCTGATTTTCTCTCAGTCGTGCAGCAGAATATACGAATGCGGACCGCCGTTGCGCCATGGAGGCGTTTCCGATACATAACTATAAATTACACGGAACCCCGGCCGCAAGCAAACGGCCGGTTTCACTCCGAAGAACGTTTTGATGTTATATTACGTCTTTACTTAGATCCGATACTTACTGGATAAGTTTTTTTTTTCATTCATAGTGACACTGTTAAGATTCGTGAGATGCCATGGAAAGCTTAAGTTTCTGGTTCACTTTAATTAGCGATTGACTATCAGTCATTGAGTGACCATATACAGGACTCGACCTCGATACTGGCTCCTTAATACAGCTTTCTAGTTTCAACTCAAGCTGTCTAAATACAAAAGATAGTTTGATGTTATAGATACGAGGAATTGAAAATTTACTATCTGCTTGCACTACTCCTTGGTGCTGATTACAAAATTTTAATGATTCATTTTAATTTCATTGCTTAAATTCGCTAGGCTGTGTAATGTGTATCCTTTTGCCACCTAGTACCAAGTATGTAAGTAAAATATCGTCCATTGATGCGGAGTTTTCTCAATATGGTTGTTCTTAAACAGTTTCGCGATTTTACTTTAGGAGAGGCCTCGCACGGCTCGCGAATAGCGAAATGATTATAATTGTTATTATTTCATCATTAGAGATGTAATTTTAACGAATATTAAATATAATAATAATATTAGTCGTGTATATAACCGATCCAGTTTAATACAATCTCTGTAATCTTCGAAAAGCACCAAGGCGTCAGTACGGCGCCGCAATTTCTTTGACCGTGTTCCACCTATACGCCTTGCAGCAGTACGTACTATTGCACTGGTAACTACCACAAATCTTGTTAAACAAAGGATTAATGGAATACGGCGATACGAAACGAGGGTGCTTTATTGAAACGAACACCATAATGGTTCCTTTAATAAATGAACTAATGGTTTATATGTAGCTAAGAGTTTGAGTGTTTTTTATTTCTAAACGAAACTCCTGCAATTAACTTGGTTTGTAAAGGATAATAAGAGATTAGACTATTATAAAATGGTGCACAGGTGAATATAGTTAAGAGAGTTGTAATACATATATGTATAAAATCGTTGTTATCAAAATACATAAGGGTAAGCTACTGGAACACAAGAATTTTGATCCGTCATAACAAGAATGATAAATTTCAAAGCGACTATAGCAAGTAAAATGAAGAAAAATATTACTTAATTATTTTAGAAGAAACTTGAAAGTAGAGCCAGTGACATAGCAGTTAAAGAGTAATTAATTTAACTACAAAATTATGAAGAAGGATGCATATAGAGGTTAAGCAGGATGTGTGTTGTGATAGTTAAAAATGAAAAAAGGTAATATAATATTATGGCTAAAGCCTCTACGTAGCTGTGGATTGAACCAGCATGAGCTCGAAAGGCCTACCACCACCTAATCTATACTAATAAATAAAATTGAAGTGTCTGTTTGTAATGTAAAATTAATTAGATACCTGAAGTTACTCCGGGTAATTTAGGGTACTATAATTACTACTAATTTTTGAAAATAATTAGAGTTCCGCTCAAAAATTAAAAAAACTCATAAAAAATTGAATAAAATCAGATTTTACGGGCAAATGCTTGAATTTATGAGAAAATTGTTTTCTTTATCTTAGTACTAAAACAAAATTAGGGTTCCCTATAAAAAAAATTAAATGCAGTGAATAATATATGAAACGCGGGCACAGCCGCGGGGACATAGCTAGTGATAAATAAAGAAGAACAACCAAAATGTTAATCGAAAATATCGACTGTTATTTAAAACATTCTTGACTAAAGTCGAGATCTGCTTGGTCAGACACGAAGCCCGTTCACTAACATCGCCGACGTAAGCATCGTTAAGCTTAGCAAAGATCCGAAAACTATAACACCGCATAGGCAAAGTAATTGAGTACAAAAACGACGGGTTTCGTTGGCCCGGGCCAGTACCGCAATTAGTGGGGTAACGACGCGCACCAACTAATGGCCTGGAAGTTTTTGTACCGACCACTAATTACTGACCGGGACCCACGTCCTTGCTATAAGCGCTAGCGTTTCATCTAGTAATCTCATATTAAGTAATTATGTCTCATTAATAATTATCTAAACCAATAAAATAACTAGTAATAAATTAACAGATTTTACTTTTAATATAAAATTCAAAATTATTTTTTTTTTACCTTTCACGGTATAAAGTTGATATCGATTTAATTTTCAACTAAATTAACTTACTTTCTGTACTGTTTTTTGTGTAATAAAATTTTACTAAAAGTACAAAGTAAACTTATCAATTTTAATATTTAAACAATCTAAAAAAAAAGAAAGTAAAGATAAGAAATTCAATTTTATTGTTTGAAAAAAAATTGCAAATAAATTATATTCTTTAAATTATTGGTACATGTTGTACTAAATCGCTTAATTACTAAATTA
The DNA here is from genome assembly GCA_014132275.2 of Samia ricini. Lineage (NCBI taxonomy): Eukaryota > Metazoa > Arthropoda > Insecta > Lepidoptera > Saturniidae > Samia > Samia ricini. Next base: position 4,339,196 of record AP028170.1, read on the forward strand.
TAACTCGTCATTAGTTCCGGTGTTTAAACATAAAAAAATTACGCCCCAGCTTTACAATTAAACCTGCTAATCGAAACATTCATGACAAAAGTATAAATCGTTTCGAATTATCAACGCTATTACTTCAGCAGGAAATTACTTACATTTTGAGAACAAAAAAAAAATAAAATTCGTTTCTTTGTCTCGTTCATTAAAAACGATTCGTGTGGTTTTTCGGATTTTATTTCTATAATATACAACAATGCACTGGGTGGACTTACTCTGTGTATTTTGTTTATTTTTAGATCAATCTTGATTCTAATATCAAAATAATAACCTTTTACTAAGTACGTATGAATGTATATACAGTATTTTTGTCTGCCTGTCTGTTTGTTCCGGCTAATCTCCGGAACGGCTAAACAGACCGATTTTGACGGGACTTTTTTTGCAGATAGCCGAAGTTACTCCGCAAAACTAAGCCTACTCTTATTTTGTCAAAAGTAATTTAAACTCATGAAATTGTAAATGTGTTTGCATTTCTGAGAAATATTATTGTTAACTCTTAGTACCAACAAAAAAAACTCTTCAATTTGTGGATGAAATACGATTCAATTAACAATTTTACAGGGACACAGTTTCTTGATAAAATTCCAACTGCTATATATACAGGGCGTGATGAAGACAGGAATGATGAATTATATACAGTGTTCTTAGTTTTACCCTCAACTAAAACTCACCCCGTAGTTGTTTCAATTAGATTTAGTTATTATCTAGTAACCGGTATCTTGCGGTCCCTTTTCTAAGGGTCTATACGATGCGTCTGCGATCCTTCATACTGATAAGTGTCCGTTCCTGGGTATGGCTTGTGTTATTGAGATGAGAATACGGATTTACTGACGACTGGTTCCAGAGATAGTACGTATTTAATCATAAGTTATTTTTTTGGTTTAATATATTTCTTATCATTAGTTTTCAACACGTAAATATATGATAGTGAATAGAATACGAAGCAGTTGGAAATACTTTTTTTAATGTTTATAGAATATTATTTTGTAACAGAAATTTATATTTTTATGATATATTCTATATTTACAATGTTTAGTCGATTATAAATAATCCGAACTTAACAAGACTTTTCACTTTAAGTTGATGAGAACCGGGTCACATAACCGTGTGGCGTTGTGCCAAAATTTATAACATTCACATGTCAAAGGAGATATTTAAAACCTTTTCAATTTTGTATTATGTTTTACGATTTTGCAACGCCGGCATTGCTGTGGTTGTTTTTGTGTTATGTTCGCAAAATCATCTTAATTAATTTATTATGTGTCGTTTTTTTTTATTCAGACGACTTCTATTGTCCCTAAATAGATTGTGGGTTAATAGCGAAATAAATTAATTTAGACATTGAGACATCTTAAAATACCAATTTGTCCAATAATTTGTATTGTAATCACACACTTAGAGGTACATCCAGTGACAATCGTAACCCAGTAGTAGCTTATTGAATCCACCTGTCCAACCGTAAAGGCGTCCACTGCTGAACTTGGTCTCTCCCAAAAATAAAGGGAGAATTACCATAAACACCACGCTTGGCGAACGGGTAGGCGATCGCAGTAGGTGTTTGTGGTCCTCAGAGGATGCTGCTGCCCATCCCTTGGTGTATCCCTTAGTCGCCTTTTATGACACCCAATGATGGTCATGGGGTGGTAGTATTCTTGAGACACCACACGGAAAAGCCGGCACTACACCACCGCTTATTAAATTGTGATAACAAAAACATTGGTAACATTCTCAAGCTTTTGGCTTATCGTCATTTAAGATAGACCAATTAAAATCCAGTTATACGCTTTCATCGTAACATTTATAGGATGAGAAGAGTTGATGAGTACTGACCTCTTAGTGCAACGGTTTCCACAATCTTGTGTGCCAATAGTTTAATTACGTAATTTTTTTTTTTACGTAATTTTTACGGAAATTACAATTTTTATACAATCAAACATAATTCGTTGACAAATAATATGATCTCATATTGTACCAAGGTAAATTCGAGAGGTTTTTGCATGTGAGTGTCAGTAGAAAATACTTTTACATAACATAACATAACATAAGCTCACGCCTGTTATCCCCGAAGGGTTAGGCAGAGGTGAAGTAGCGAACTACACCACCCACGTTTCGCCGAGCTAAGTTCCGTCCCAGATGTGACAGGGGGCGAGCCTTTCGCCATATCGGGCACAAATGCCAAACTCCGGGATGATACTGAGAAGAAAATCCCAATACAACTTGCCTGACCCGGGGATCGAACCCGAGACCTCAGAACGGCAGTCGCACCGTACTGCACCGTACGAACAGCGCCACCGAGGCAGTTATATAGTAGAAAATATATTAAGTATTAATATTTATTAACCCAGATATTATGTATTTAGATAATATTTAAAAAAAAACACATATTTACCAGACTAGCATGAAACATATTGTTCATTACACCAAGAGACTTACCAAGAATCAATAGTATGATTTCTAAAGATTAAACATCCAATGAAAATCGCGTTTTATACGAACAACGATTTGTTTTAAATAGATTGCATGCTTAGCTCACTGTATTTACATAACTTGGTTTCGCAGAATCTGTTAAAACACATACTTGTGAGTCGCGATTAAAATCTATCAAGTAAGTGTATCAAGTAAGTTAATATACAGAGTATAAATAATGTGTAAATATTTTAATCTGGTGTATATATATATTCTAGGTAATAAATCGTCGGATGCCCCCAAAGGAGTTCCAGTAGCGCTCTGGTGCCACTTAAGAACCAGTAACTCCGTGCAAGTCGCTAATTACTTCCTCAAATATTTACTTTGTGGAGATTCTCCTTGCAACTGTATTGCGGTTACGTTGACAAGAGGAACGAGTGGGAAAGTGGTTACGTATAAAATTTGATGCAAGGTGGTATTTAGTTGAAGCGTCGGTTCAGTGGTAGTATGGTCGATTATCACGTAGATGGTAGAAGGTTCAAATCCATCTATTCTATTCTATAGTAAGCCCGAGGTTTCGGTGAAGAAAAAATCATCATGAAGCTATAGCATTGCGGTAGATTACATTCTTGGTGAGCCAAGCAGCTATAGGTGTTTCAGCAGCATCATTCAAGAGCCAGTATATCTAGGCTTAGTGTAATCATTTTGGGTTACTACTTAATATCTCGTGAAATTGATTAAAGCATTGAGCCTGTACTCTTAAAAAATATTTTCTGTATAGACATATTACTAAAGCTATATCAGGACGGATTTTAAAAATGTTGCGATATTTATTTCAAACTAATTTGACAGATTACTTTCATTAACTAACTGCTTTACGTTTATGTAATCCAAATGATATCATCAAAAAAATCAAAAGCACTATTCTTTAGTACAGGTATATAAAATAGGTGTCACATATTAAAAGGCAATTTATATACGATTTTTTTAAAACTGTTTCAAAGATTTAAATAGATAAAATAATAATAATGATATATTCGTAATGTTATAGTTGCTTAAAAAAAAAGAAAAAAAATGTATATATATATATATATATATATACATGATTAAAATAAATTTAAGAACAAAAATAATAAATCGCTTTTTAAACATTACTAAATGTTCGCCTTTAGACATAGATAGGGCGTCTTGCTATATTTACAGTTCGGAGTTGGACATTCTTGACAAGCACTGAACAGATTAAATCAAGATGAAAGACACGACACCAGTGAAGTTAGAGCTATAAATTATCGTTAGCAGCTAAATATGCACCTTAATTTAACTTAAAATAGTTATTTTCATGGTATTTTATTTATAAAATAACTAGTTGTGTGCTTGCGGCTGCACCCGCGTTTCATATATTTTTCATTGTGTAATATAGTTTTTTTTTTTTTTATAGGGGACCTAAATTAATTTCCAAATTTGTTTTTGCTACTAACATTAAGCAAAGATATTTCTCACAAATTAAAATACCAGCCAGTAAAACTACGCAATTAATCGGGTTTTATTACAAATTTTATAAGTTTTAATTTTTTTACGAGGGACCCTAATAATTTTCGAATCAATAAAGTGACGTGGAGTTACTTCAGCTATGTAACAAAAAAAGTCCCGTCCAAATTAGTCCAGCTGTTTCGGAGATTAGCCGGAACAAACAGAGAGACAAAAAATTTAAAAATTGCATTTTTGGTGTAGACATCGCATTCATATTTATTTAGTAATAATAATGTTTTTTACATTATTTTGATTTCACATACAGACACTTTAATTTTATATAAATTAGTCCCTAATGTTTTCGTTGAAGGAAATAATCATAATGAAACTTTAGCATGATGCTATAGCATTTTCTATAACCCGGTTGATTATGTACTACACTCAAGTTTGTAAAATCTATCGCCAATTACCGTAGGCTGGTTCCAGCAGCTTCACTTTAGAGCCAGTGCCTCTAGGTTATTACATGTTTCCTTAAAGCAGTGGCGGGTTTCTTCCCCTTTATCCTTTTGCCCGCCACTGCTCTGTCCAATTCTTGCCCTTTCTTCTTATAGGGGGCGGAAATATGTTCCGCCCCTGGATGTCTGACCTTAGGTCATGCCTCTCCTGAGGCGGGCTAAGAGGTGGAGGGGAACTTTTCTCCTCCATCCCCACCGGGCCATTGCACTGACGGGCCGGGTGGGTTCGCTGCAGGGGGCGACGCGGTGCTTGCGAAAGCCACCCCGTGTCGCCCCCATCCCAAATGCAGTGGACGGCCCCGGGGGGTTTTAGTGGGTATTTCCGGGCGCTTCACGCCCGGGTGAGTCCCACACTGGCACGGAGCTCGTCACTCCGTGCCCCCTTATCTATTGTATTGGGGGATTTTGATCCCCTTAATACAATAGATAAGGGTAGTGCGTAAATGCATTTCCCCCCGTCAAAAAAAAAAAAAGGTTATTACATGTTTACAAAAATGTTATCAAAAAAATGTTTACGTCATCGAATACTACTCTAACAAATGTCTATTTAGTATTCGCGGATCAGCTTATTTGTGAATGTCCCCTCGAACAGATCGATCACACGGATCTTAATTGAGTAATGGCTGATTTGACAAGCGCACTGATTGATCGAGAAAAACTACGCTAAATATGATGCATAGCGAGCGCGTAGGTGCTCTGCTAATTTGAAGTACGTTGGTGGTTAAAATAATATTTTTTTTTTTTTTTTATTTTCTCCATTTTTCGCGTGAACATAGTTGGAGTCATGATTGTTAAGGAATTGAAGAATGTTAATGACTTCGTTTCATAAATTCCTTTGAAAATTCAGTACCAATTGCGTATAGTAAACAGAAACAATGTTGGAGATTATAGGTTGTTTTCCTGTGATTATGGATGGTTATGTCCTTCTTGTTAATTCATTAGCTTGTAGTATATAACTCTATTTTGTACAATTTTGGTGGCGTATTAAGTGACATAGTTTAGAGTTAAGTGTATCAAAAATAATGCCACAGCAATAATTCTGAAATCTCCCAACAACTCGTTTGGAACGCTTAAAAAATGGCCACCACTTTGTTGGGCATTAAAGATGAAGATTAATAAAATAAAACGAATATTGTAAAATAACTATAGGCTCAAAAGGGCCACAACTCAGAGCCGTTAGACAAGTTAATAAGAAAGTGATAGAAAAAAGAAGTGTTTTGATGGAAGATACATTACGGATTAGCCTACATATAACAAACGTCTCTCTCCCTGCTTATCTAGCGTTTATATTTCGAGAAGTACTCTATTCATTTACATGACACTTTATTTTTGTATTTCAGAACATATTTTTCACATCTATGCTTATATGTATATACTTTGTTATATATGCGGATATATATTCAGTTAAATAATTGAGATTTATATGATGCAGTGAATAATTTGTAAGATGATATGCATGAGAAGTCACAAGCTCCGATCGTTTTATATATTATGCTTTTAACTATTTCTTAAAACACTCAAAGGTTTTAATTATGAGTAACAAGCGTATAAATCATCGAAACTTTACATAACCTTTAAATTTCATAGCATTATTTATTAAATAATTTAATATATCTCAAATAATAAGTCTATGCTGGAACATTGATAGTGTTTTAGATAAATAAAGTTAAAATATATTTACTAAATTTAAGTAAACCAATCAGTGTTTTTGTTATGTAAAAACTCCTTATTATGTTTGAACTATATATGATAGAAAAGATGGACCCGAAACAAATATTACCATGCATACCCCAATATATTGTTACTCGCAACTGTCGCTTTCAAAGCCTTAGTTAAATATATGTTTTAAACAGTGTAAGTTATCCTAAGTTTGATCGTTAAAAGAGTTTCTAAAAGATAACTCGCTTCTGAAGCTGCAAATATTTGATCACTCTCGTATCCACACCTCGCTCAGGTGAAATGATTGCCTCAATTTGGATATAGCACGCACCGAGCGAATCCGTACGTCCTCACAAATAATAATACGTTTGTTGTATTCGTATCTTTATTTCGTTAAATGTTTTTAACAAGGATTTCATATTTAAATATAAATAGCCAAAGATAAAACAGTTCAGTAGGTTCGGTATAAAATATACTAAATAGTTCAGTACTTCTTTCTGCTGCTTTTATCAAAGAAATTTCTTACTTTTTCTTTTAAGTATCTATTGATGAGTATTATTATTATTTATACATAAAAATTAAAACAGTTTTTTTTTTTTCTCTTGAAATTTGGAATAATGATTATTTTTGTCGAATATTTCCCTTACGCTGGGTGAAAACTTATTCAAATAGTAATTACTAGCTGCTCTTCTCGGTTTTACCCGCGTAATTCCCGTTCCCTTGGGGTTTTCAAATAAAAACTATCCTATATCACTACCTGGATTTCAGACTATCTTCATACCAAATTTCATCTAAATTGGTCAAGTAGTTTCTAAGTTTATTCGTTACATATAAACATACAAAACTTTCCCCGTTATAATATTAGTATAGATGAAATAAACTTCACTTTAATCTCCATAAACTATTATATCAAAAACATACCTATAAGTGTTTTGAGACAGGTTTTCAACCTCGAAGGTAGTAGCTTTAAGTATTGAATTGATTTTTTGCTTGTTATGAATAAACTCAAAACTATTTAACTGCTATATTATCACTGGGTAGCTATTTATAATACTAACTATTTATAACTTCAATATATTGGTATATTATGGTACCATATATTATGGTGTAGAACAAAGTCGCTTTCCACATCTCTCTGCCTGTTTATCTTTATCTCTTAATTAAGCTTTTAAATTCTTAGAAAAAAAACAATACTTATGTTATTTGTAACCAAGTCGCAAATATATTCATGTTATGCACAGGGTAAATTTTAGGATATACAACAAAACGATTTAATAAAGAAACCGTGGTACTCCAAAAATCCTAGAAATTTATGATGGGATGTGGGTATCTCCTACAGATAACTCATAATAACTCAGTTTCCCTCTGGCTCCAATTCTAGACCCGAAGTTAGTTAGTAAATAATATATCTAATTAATTGTCGTGCAACACTGCAGCAAAAGATCGATTATTTCTCACTAGAACTATTCGAGGATTTTTTTTTATGGCATCCCAGATTTCCAGTTGCATGTTAATATTTCTAATAGTATGCACTACAATTTTGCAGAATAATCGATGTAATATTACGTAAATTGCTAACAAAATTACATAATATATGGGGCCATATAACGTAAGTTAATGATTAGAATTTAAAAACTATCACATGAAAAACTAGGATTCCGCTAGAAATACGATACAAGTAATTCTCCTCGGTTCTTATGTTTTGGTTAAATTTTTTATTGTCAGACGCAAAGGTCATGGCTCCGTAGTAGTCTTATCGTTGCTGGCTCCAGAAAGGTATAAAACGTAGACGATAAGTAGATAAAGACTCATCCACATGCATTTTTGACGTATTCTTTTATTCTGTTCTCTACTTGTCATATCTTTATTTCGACATATAAATTTCTTCAAAGCACGTTTGTAATTAAAACAATAGTAATAGAAAATGACAAAAACAAACAAAACATTTCTCACCCCAATACCGACGTTTATGAAATAATAAATTAATTTCGTTTGTTTCAGTTTTGGGTCAGCCAACAACAGTTCATTATAAAATACCAACAACATTGTATTGATTTAAAAAATTGTGGCGCAAATTCCACTTTATTTGGTTTATGTGTTCGTTGTTGTTTTGACGAAGTTTTTTTGGCAAATTACCAAGCTATTAAAAATGTCAATAGAAAGTTATGTAGTATTGTTTTTGTTTGAGTTTATTTCATCAGAGCACACGTATTAAAATTAATAAAATGGTTGTTCGACACAATAAAAAATCTTTGCAAATAGGTAGATCTTACAGTGAATTTGGGATTGTAATATCGTATTAAAATGCTTCTTTTCTCGTTTCGTGTTTTTTCACTATATAATTTCAAAAGTTTAAAAAGGTTAAATTGATTTTTATCTGTTATGGAGAAACTTAAAAATTACTTTACCGATTTTATAAGTTACATTATCACTGAGTAACATAGGGTTATTTAATTTTTTATAATGTCAAATATATTATTAGTCTAATTGTAAGTATACAAATTCCATTTATTAGACACTTATTAGACCTATTTTGTTATTACTAATGTTTGTTTTATTTGTAATGTAAAATTTTACTATCGTACCTAAAAGTTATGTTGTTTGTGTCATGTAGGTATTTCTGTATTTTTTTACAATAAATCAATAATAGCATCCATCCATTCAACTAAAAGACGTCCAATGTTGGACATAGGTCTCCCCCAAAGATCTCCACGACGACCGGTCTTGCACCGCCTTTATCCAGCGGATTCCCAAGACCTTCAATAGATCGTCGGTCAACCTTGTGGTGGGCCTACCCACGTTACGTCTTCTGGTGTGTGGTAGCTATTTGAGAACCCATTGGCCCCATCGGGCATTGGAACTGCGAGCAATGAACCCAGCCCACTGCCACTTAAGTTTAAAAATTATTCGGGCAATCTCACTTACTTTGGTTCTTCTGTGGATCTCCTCATTCCTGATTCGATCACGAAAGCATAGCTCTCTCCATTGCCCTGAGCAACTTTGAGCTTTTTTATTAGGCCCATTGTGAGCGACCACGTCTCAGTGCTGTATGTCATCACTTACAACACACAATGATCGAAAGCTCTTGTCTTGAGACACTGCGGTATTTCGGATGAGAAGATTCTGCGTAGCTTTCTTAATGCGCTCCAGTCGAGTTTTATTAGACGGTTAACCTCTTTCTCGAAATTGTATCTACCTAACTGGACGGCTTGTCCCAGATATACATAACTGTCGACAACTTCGAGCGTAGAGTCACCGATTTTTATAGGAGTTGGCACAACATGGACATTAGACATGACTTTCGTCTTGTCCGTGTTCATTTTCGGGCCAACTCGTTCGGTGGCTCTACTGAGGTCACCGAGCATCGTACTTAGGTCTTCTGCGATCTCAGCCATGAATACCATATCACTAGTAAAGCGGAGGTGAGTTATGTACTTACCATTTATGTTAATACCAAGTCCTTTCCAATCTTGAAGAACAACTTTGAAAACATTCTCAAGCGCAGCGGTGAACAGTTACGGAGAAATAACATCTCCCTGTCTAACACCATGCCGCAAAGGTATAGTTTTCGAGGTCTGGTCCTGTAATCGAACTGTCATGGTGGCGTTTTCGTACAAATTCTTCAACGCTTAATAATAATAATTATTATTATTTCAATAACACTTCTCATTAAAATACACGTTTGTATAAAATGTAGTACATTGTGATAACCATCAGGAATACTGTAATGTAGAAGTTTTTACTTGGATAAAAGCCAGTGTCAATAATCGGAGAGTCTTAACGGATAATTATTCTATAAATATGGTAGCTATTATTATGTACATTTACATACATACATTTTATACTTTAAACTATGATAGATTAAAGTTATATTCTAATTTTTTTATATTTAAAATTGTCCTTTATCAATATGTATGTCGCAAGACGCAAGAGTTCTTATGTAGACGTATCTTTACAATCGACACAGACATTTTTATTTCAACACACATCTCGAGCAATAAAACGTGCGTTAGACGACATTACCAAGTGTTATTTCCACTTTTATCGTTTGCCGGTTCAAATGTACCCATTGTTGTTTTAATTAAATTTCACCAGTTACCACTTAAAACGAAATAAAATTGTTATTGATGTCATGAAAAACTTTTAATCACGTTATTTTATTGAGTGATCATTGTGATGGTATTCTTTTCCTATTTCAATAAGGTTACATATAACATTTTCATAGATCTTCCTATATAAAGAAAAATATTTTAATTTAAACACCGAATTATTGCTTGCAAGATAGTGTTTTATTTTAGACATTTTATACGCTGAGTATAAATACCAGCAAACATCTTGACAGCTGACCTTGGCTACGTAGATATTGATTTTTAGATCTGATTAGGTATCGTCGAGCGTGGTAATGTCGTATCGAACATGTGATTGGCGGGCGAACTTCCGCCCACTACTTCACTTCATATTCAAGATGTTTGCCTTAGTTATATTAACGGCCGGTCTCGATATCGAATCTTAACTTTTAGATTGAGATCAAACCAAAAATGTCTCTTACACTTTACAGAACAAAAAGATTAAAATTTAGAATTTCAGTAGTTACAAACAGATTGAGAAGGCATATTGAAACTGGCCTTATGTTGACAGTAATATGACGTAATATTTTTAATACTGTTCCACGCACACACAAAAGACTCACTCTGGCTCATTTAATTTTCAAAATATAACTCTATTATGTTGAATGGTATTTAAGTGTACTTTTATATTGTCCTGTGATATCTGCGATACAGTTTTTAAGTTTTTCTAATTGGAGTAATTATGCTTTATGATAGAGCTATCGGATACTGGATTGAATAACATTACTCCGAATTATATAATGAAATTTTAGTTTGTTGAATATTTTTAGTGTTCACAGAATTTGGTGTTTAACCACCCTTAAATGGAAAATCTGTCACTAAAAAAATCATATGACAATTTCAGCGTCTTTAGTGGTATTCTCATTTTTAAAGTCATCATTCTATCGTCTTTAACTCCATCGATACTTGATACTTATTAAACGTGAAACTTTTTTATTTTATTTTGTACCTTAAAGCAGCAAGAGTAAAGTTTAAATATATAAGAGTCATATAAGAACAATCAACGAACCTTCCCATTTCGTCCTAGTTCTTTAAAATTCGAATATTTTGTTGTAATAGTCCCAGACCGATCCCTAGTCAGGTCAAGGTAGTTAAAATATGTATGTTAAGGTTTGTTTATACAAGTATGATGAATAGTGCGTTCTTTGACACAAATTGTACAACCTGACAATTAGTATAGTTATAAATTAAATTGTGATTTTTATAAGACGTGTGGTGCCAGCTCAGAATAGTGCCAGCCTGTATCTTCCCGTGGGTGTCTTAAAAGGCGACGAAAAGATATGAATCAGGGGATGGGCAGCAGCATCCTCTGAGGACCACAAAACACCTACTGCGAACGCCAAACCACCTGCCAAGCGTGGCGTTCATGGCAATCCCCTCGCCCTATTTATGGAAGACCTACGTCTAGCAGTGGGCGTCATATGGGTTAATGTTTAGAAGTTTGTTATTAGTTTTTAATTTCATTTCGAATAAACATATTTGTTGCTTCTCTATATTTTCTTATACATTTAAAATAATAACATGTTATAATATGTATTATATGCTTTGAATAAGTATCTGTAAATTGTCTGGAGGGGATTACTGCATCATTATGGAGCCCTCTCGTCGTAACTCTAATTGTTTCCGACCATGTTCGAGACGTATCAATTTACAAGCAATTTGCAGTAGCGATGCCTTGGAATCGTTCAGTTGTACGACAAAGTAAAAGGAAAATATGTTTTTTTTTTTGGAACAAAATGTATGTAGGCTATTTGTTCAACTGATGATATTTGTTCTTAATTATAAAGACGCTGCTTATGTTTGTACATTACAACTGTATGTTTAAGTAGCGAAATTAATATAATTTTCAATATATAATGAAACACGAATACCATAATGTGAGAACGTGAAATGTTCTTTAGATTTTTTAGTTAGTAAGATTATTTATGTAATTATGATATTGTTTCGTTACCAACATTTATGGGAATATGATCATGACCAATAACAATCTGATTACTTAAAATTTTGAAAAATTTCATTTTCAAGCGCGTGTTTTTTTTGAGTTTTTTGTACGTATCGCTGCTTAGGGACTTCTCTAAAGTTACTTTACATATTAATATTACATTCATTTTGATATATTTACGATAACAACATTGTGCAGACGAACTTTTTTTCTAAATTAAACGATAAATATTTGCCATACTTATGCAAACATCGTAATTTAAGTAAAAAATTACTACCTATAATAAACATTATTCAACGCACAAAATTCGGTCCTTTGAAAAGGACCTTTTACGCGAGATTTTTTCTGCAAAAAAAATGTGGACAACTGAGTGAAAAATGAAAACATCACGAACACGTCCCATACGGTCCCGTCCCCGCACCCCGCGGCGTATTGTCACACTACCTTGTCGTCGGGCGGGAAAATGACTAGCAAAGAATAAAAGACTACAGATATGTACAAAATAATAGTATAATTTTTTAAGTTTTCGCGTTCCATATTTAAATTCAGTTAATTTTAACGAGTTTTCACGCGTTACCTTTGCTTTTTCTATCCCGACGTTTCGGCTGGGTTTCACCAACCGTGGTCACGGGCTGACTGAAGCTGGCTGACAGCCAGCAAAAGCAAAGGTAACGCGTGAAAACCCGTTAAAATTAACTGAATTTAAAATAATAGTATTTTAAATAACCATGTTTAATGCGAACAGAACGAATTGAAATATATATTCCTCTTTCTTTTTGTGCTTATCTAAATTAATCAATCAAAATCAATCAAAAAATTCTTTGTTCAATTTAGGCCCTAATAATGCGCATATGAACGTCAAAACACCACCACCGGCTCGGAACACAACGCAGTTGAGAAAAGCCGGCAAGAAACTCGATTTGGTTCTTTTTTTTATAAATTCAGAATGCAAATATTATTTTCAAATAAAATCTATACAAATCGTAATTACAACCATTGTTAGCAGAAGCACAGAGAGCGGTGTGAATTCCAGACATCACTATCGGTCATTTAATGATCCATTCGCTAATTAAGATTTGCTTGACATGGTGCTTTAACTTAGTTATATATAAAGTTTCACTTGCAGGAATGTATGTTTTTTTAAAGATTTTTTCTATTAGTGTATGCTTTCTTCATCGCAGTTTAATCAATACATGTCACTCATAGGTTGCATTTATCTGCATGCTAAAATAAAACATTCAATACAATATATTAAACTTTAAAGGAGAATGAAGGCTTATTAAGAAAAAGGTTAGCCGTCACAAGATGCGATGATGGCGTAGTTGTTAGTGCGATTGGATTTGTAGTCAATGAACGCGGGTTCCACCTATCCCACCCACCTATCCAACTCTAAAATCTGCCTGAGCTATCGGTGAACTAAAACATCGTGAGGAAACCATAGCATGGCGTTAGGGCATTTTAAATAATACCCCCCTGGTAGCTATCGTCTTTAAGTTAGAAAATCTGTCGCTAAATATCAATAGTTGTGTTCAGATAACATCACTTGAGAACCAGTACCTCTAGGCTTAGTGTGTTTACCATCCTGGACTACATTGTCACTTAACATCAAGTGAGATTGAGGTCAAAGCAATGACTCTATACCGTGTAAAATAAATGCTCAGCAGATGTGAAATATCAAATGTTATTTCCGTCACAGCATACAAATAGGTTTACCACCCGAGGGACGTAACTAGATGTTTGGCAACAATCATTTCTCGACCTAATTAATTTATATCTAGATATGATTATAAAAATCTCATCAGATAGAGAATAGTCCTGTCTATTTTAGTCTTTAATTGATCTTTGCCCTTCACAAAGGCCGGACATGGCGGAAATTTTTCAAAAGTTCGTTGTTTCCTGCTTGTTGATTGTATGCATCCAAGTGAGAGAGCGATTTTTTTGTGCGCGCATTTTAGCTTCAAAAGACGTTACAAACAATATAGTACCGTTGTAAAACTTGTCAGCAGCAATGTAGGAAGTATTTGAAGAATTGAATGAGTAGATTTACAGCGAAATGGTTTTTTATTATTTTTTCATGTTATTTATTTTAAGAATTGTTATTTTGCAATAAATTTCCAGAAGATATTATATAAAATATTGCCTCTGTATTCGGAAAAGCATATTAATCTAAGAAATTAACTATGCACATTTCTTATAATGCGCTTCTTAAATGATACTTAAGTATCTCAAAGATTAAAAAATTCTAAATCAAAAAATCTTTATTCAATTTAGGCTCTAAGAAGGCGCTTATGAACGTCTAAAAACACTAACACCGGTTCGGAAAACAACCCAGTCGGGAAGAGCCGACAAGAAACTCGATCTGGTTCTTTTTTTTATAAATATAATATCTATCATTTTTTTATATAAAAAAACTATACAAACCATATTCTTAACCAATGTTACCGGAAGCACAGAGATGTGGGTTAATTCCAGACATCACTATCGTTCACGTAATGATCCACCCTGTAATAACCTTTTGAGATCTAGATAAACTGTCGAATTATTCTCTATTATTTTATATTGTTTAATCGAATAATTTCAAGTAATACATTAATGTATGCTAACCTTTAAGAGATATAACGAAACCGTCCCTCTCAACGAAAACAAACATGAAGTACGAATCCCTTATGAACCTGTTTTGTTGTTGTTTTTTTTTATACATTAATGTACGTATCCGAGTAAGATCAGAGACATTCGTTAGTGATGTACCCGCGTAAGTCGATCCTGATCTTGTTATATCAATCTTCCTTGACAACTTAATGGATTATAAAAAAATACGTCTCCTAAGGGCGCCCGAGACGGTACTAGAGCGAAGCAAAAAAGTTTGATTGAGAACTGAGGCTACATTAATAATGGAAAAAATCGCAGAATAATTAATGAATATAGCTTGATGGCATATGAGGGTTTTTAGCGGGGTTTCAATCTGTCTATAGTGCTTTATTATTATGTAATTTTCTGTATTTTGTAGTTTTGCGTGATATATTTTAGTTTGGTTATTGTTCACAAGTGAAGTACCTATATTAGAAATAATAGCAGGGAAGATGAATTATGTAATGTTACATAAACTCCCTCGAAAGTTCTGGTAATATAACCTTATTACATATAATATAACCTTTTTGTTAGAACGTTAATATAATAGTGGCTTTAGAATTGACAGTATGGATTAATTCCTTTGTCTGCCCTATACAAATATTATTACTATAGTAACTACTAAGAGTGCTTGGCGCGATTTTGATTTCCCAACCACACATCTGAAAGGAAACTGTAACAAAAAGTCACCATTTTGTTACAGTATTGTATGAAAAGTGTTCCTAACGCCAGACTTGGTTACATGGTCTGGTACCTTTGCCTTTTCTCTATAAAGGAATAAATGGAACCTAACTTGTGAACCTTCTGTATATAATGTAATAAATAAATTTATTGTATATAATAGCATTAAACTGTAGGACTAGTTACTTGAATATGTTTTAGTTATTATTATTCTGATTTTTTTTTAATTCTTATTTTATTCGCGGTTTTGTTTTCCGCGTTACGTTTCCCGCGTTTTGTTGTAAATAGGTACATAATGTTTGAAACCGATTTTATTCTCAAACCTTGTCAAGCCATAAATTGACACATGGAAAAATTTACTTGACACTGGCTAAGACACAAGCCGTGCAGAGCCATTAAAAAAACACAAGAAGAAGAAGAAATGGAACCTAAAAAAAGTAACACATGAATAAAACTTGTGAGCTAAGTGCCTATATTTAAGTACTATCTGTGCCCCCGTTGCTTCGCCCGCGTTTTATGTTCTTTACGTGTGAGTGAAATAGTGTATAAAACATTTCATTTATTATTAACCTAAAAATACAAATTAATGGTGCTGGTGCCTCAAAGGAATCCTATTTTCCTTTTATGTATGAAAGAAAATCTGACACATGATCTTGGTCAGGATAATGAGACAGACTTGTTAAATTATTGTATCGTTATAGGTTTGAATATTACGTTACATAGATAGACACATACATAGAGGTCAAGCTAAAAATAAAACATTTTAAAATAAACTAAAATATTTGTGACGTATTTAAATTTATATCTTAAATATCCAACAGTAGTTGGCGCCGCATCCCGCTGCAATTCCGGACGTATCGCGTTAGTCTCGGGAATTTATTAGCGCTCTATCCCGGGACTAAAAGCGTACGCGGGAATCGTCCCGGAGCGGTTTATCGACCAAAATGAATGCACATTCCCCTCTAACAAGACGTGAGATGCTCTCCTTTGAGCATTTCTACTCGATTTTATACAACGGTAATAGTTTCCGAAGCATTCTTGCTAAAGATACTATTTTACAAGCTCTAGATTGCGTATTTGTTTTTCGATAATAATTAATGAGAAATGTATTAACAACTAGCTGCTCTTGCGTGTTTTTGTAAAACCACGATTTCAATAATATACTATTATTATTAATGTACTTATTTTTATCACAAATTTGTATAACTTTTTTCAACCAATTTATTTATGTAATCTTATATGTTACCCCCGGGTCATAGACTAATTCCTTTATGATTGAGAGCTTCAATACAAAATTTCTTAACTCTAAAACTGACTTATGTAATTCTCATTCCAATTCCTTCACGCTAAGCCAAGAACTACTGTTTCTCTAATGATGTTGCCAGAATCTATATACGTATATGCGAAATACCACTAACTGACTCATCACGAAATCTCCAAAACTATACACCCGATCGATTTGAAATTTTGCATGTTTACTTCTTTCGCGATGTAAACGCTCACTAAGAAGGGATTTGACGCGAATCTTATGCATAATTTATTCTTAATCATTTTCAATTCATAACTGACTAAAAAGTCCACGAAAATAACCAGCGTAACGATGCAGCCATGACGCTCCAGAAGGAAGGCGCATTTAAATGCATTCTTATGAAAATATTTTAGAACCTGACACTATACCAACCAAAAAGCCCTAACATCAAGATATTTTCTTTCATCGAAAACTTAAGCTCATTATAGAATAAGATAAACCTACATCCATCGACACTCTATCTCACCATGGCAACACTGAGCTATCATAGTTTCAAAATTAATTACTCCACTCATTTATAGGTACTTAATTAATTGGAAACAACAGACTAAGTACCACAAGACGTATCCTGGGTACGCCTATCACACGGTGGACCGATGACCTGATGAAGGTCTCGAGGGTGTTGGTGCAAGACTGGTCTTTGTGGAGATGTTTGAAGAAGACCTATGTCCAGCAGAGAACGTCTTTGCGGTTGGATAGACGGATGGACGGAACAGACTAAGTGAGTAAAATTATTAAGTATATGGAAATATAGAATAGAAAATAGTTACATATAAATGTGTAATAAAAAAATATATATGAGCCTATGTTACTCGCTGATAATGTAGCTCACAATTATTAAAGTCGATTGAATAGTTTTTAAATTTATCCATAATAAACATAAAACAAATTTTACATTTTTATATAACAGTATCATATATTGAAACAAAAAAAAAAAACAACATTCGGCTTATAAAGTTCTGAGATGTAAGCGTTTAAAGTTTTTTGATGCGGTTCGAGACTCGAGAGGGGATGTTTTATCCCTTTTGCGCAAAACGGATGCTATTATAAAAATTGCACGATACTCTTTAATGTTATGTCATATTGAAGTACTAGCCGTATGCCCGCTGCTCCGGTCGCGTATACTAACGGACAGACAGGCAGGTAGACGTTCTATTTTATATAATGTAAGGATGTAAGGAGAAACGTTTTTATTATTCTGATTACTATTCCTAGATACTCAAACATATTACTTAACGTAGCAAAACAATAATATATCTACCAGATAATATATCTAGAATTTCTTTGGACTGCTCCGGTGGCGTAATTGTATTACGGTACGAATATCATTCTGAAGTCTCGGTTTCGATCCCCGGGTCGGGTCAAGAGTGATATTGGGTTTTTTTACTCAGTATCAATCCGGAGTCTGGAATTTTGCCCCCTGTCACATCTGGGACGGAACTAAGCTCGGCGAAATGTGGGTGGTGTATTTCGCTATTTCACATCTGCCTAACCCTTCGGGGATAACAGGCGTGAGCTTATGTTATATATATGCAATTTTTTTTAAGATATTGTTTATCGGTTCTGTCGTGTTATAATACAACTAACAGTTATGTTATGTTATATAATGAACTATATTTCTTTCCGGTGTATGAATTTAGGATTGTTGATAAGACTTTCATTTTAGTAAATTTTAGATTCTCATTGGTTTTCGTAGTAGCAACGTCATACTTGTCCACGTGTTCTTAATAATATAACTGATTTTTGTATGTGACGACTTGTTATTGGTGAATGTGTTACTATGCTGTCAACTGTTATTGTTAAATTACTTTACTTTTAGTCGTACATATTAATAAATATATATATATTTTTTTAATAAGAAGTGAACTTTATGTATAGTCTGATTTACATACATATGCTCACGCCTGTTATCCCCGAAGGGTTAAGCAGAGGTGAAATAGCGAACTACACCACCCGCATTCCGCCGAGATTAGTTCCGTCCCAGATGTGACAGGGGACGAGCCTGTCGCCATATCGGGCACAAATTCCAGACTTCGGGATGATACTGAGTAGTAGCAAAAACCCAATATCACTTGACCCGACCCGGGGATCGAACCCGAGACCTCAGAACGACAGTCGTATGTAATACAACTGCGCCACCGAGGCAGTTGATAACAAAAAATAAACTTTCAATATCCCCATTAAAAAATTACAAGATATAAATAATAAGTTACACAGGTATTATAAAATATAAATGTATGAAAACGCGGGAGATAGAATACTCCTTGCTTTAAATATTTATGAAGAACGTACCAACCAACGTTGTGAATGAAAGTCAAATGAGCAAATATAAATGTTTATGGGTTTGACAGTAGCCATATTAAATGGGACATTTTAGTTGTAACGTAAAAACTTTGGTCACTTTTATGCATCTATAAGAATTCATTGGTGCACAAAAAGGAAGGGTTTTCTTTTATGCTCATATCCGAGGAGACCTTTTTTAAAGGGTTTTTTTTTTTTCATTCGACGCGCTGTTTTGTTTTATTCAATAAAGTTAAAGGATCTAAACGTGGTAATATTATTTAAAATCGGGTTTAATTCTCAAATTTATATATGTAATATTTTTTGTAAAATTCACCAATATTCAACTGCCTAGTACAGTTAACCGTTGGTATGTACCACAACAAGTAAAATATTAACAATATTATCTAAATTCAGAACTCTAGAGTAAATTACAAATATCATTATTACATTTGCCTAAGCGATGAAATCCGGGTAGTCAAAGTATCTAATCATTAGTCCATGAAGTTAAAAGCTTTCCTCGAAATATATTATTGATATCTACTCTATTCCTAAATTTGGATATTTTGTTAATCGCTATTTGCAAATGTTTGGAAATGTGTTCCTTAAAAACTCTCGAAAGACTGGATTGAATGCAATTCCTGATGTCTAATATTTAAACCGGCTTCAAAAAGGAGCAGGTTATCAGTTCGTCTGTATGTTTGCTACGCGATTTCTCCGTCAATTGTGAAGCGATTTGAAAAATGTTAATCGAAAGAGTATACTCCCGATATGGTCTCATTTCCACCTATAAGGATCTGATAAGTGGAATTCAGGAAAATTGAGAAAAACCTTCAAATATTATAGACACTTAAACGTGTTTCACATATGCGTTTCCAAAGCTATACCCAAAAGTACATACTTCAACTAAAAAGTAGAAAAAAAAAAAACTTTTTAAATTAATAACAAAACCGACTTCAAAAGAATAAACTATAAAATGCACTAAAAAGTCAATAATTAATTACTTTAGTAATCTGTTTCGTTAATTTTGGAGTCGGTGTCAGCTAGAGTTAACCATTGTACTCATTTACAAATGGAAGTAACTGCCTAAAGTTTATCACAATAACATATAAACTAAATAAAAAAATTAGTCACAATCGAGTATAATTAGCGACGTACATTTACACCATTTTGTTATCCGTAAGTTGGCACCGATTTCAAAATGAACAAAGCAGATTAATAAAGTAGTTATTTATTGACTATTATAGTACATATTTATAGTTTATTCTTTTGAAGTCGGTTTTGTTTTTAATTAAAAAACGTTTTTTGTTTATATTGTTGGTTAAATTCCTTCTTTTAAATAATTAAAACAAGAAATAACTTCCAAACCACGAGGGCTCATTGAATTCATCATAGTCCTGGCATTAATATTGAAAATTAATTTAGTATCTGCCCATTGTCTAGGCTGGGAGGCAGAAACGATAGCTGTCCGACGACTGTTCGCTAAAGTTGCGATCCGATATTAACATAAAACATCAAAACTCGCATTAAAATGTCCAAATTCGACGACTACCCCTTGAACATTCCCCCACAGTTTTTCGTCTACGGCGCGGTGCTGTGATGCGGAAACAAACGGTATGTGCCCTAAGTGAATAGATATTCGCTTTTTGTATTTAAAAACACTTTGATGACTTTTATCATTTACCAAAAAATATTTTTATTTCGAACTTAGAAAAATGCACTTCATCTGATCTATTCTATTATATCACACTTTCTCATGATTATTTTGCTCACCACCTAATTTGAGAATGTTTTTATAGGTTCCCTCATCTTAATTTTTTTGCCTTTTAGACTTCATTTTACCCATGCCCCTAAATGCCTCCTAATTTTATCTGGGTCTTTGGGGCCCACAAGGGGGGATGTTGCCCACGTTGAGAACCTAGGTTAATTTATATAAAAGGAAATTAGGGTTGCTTTGACGCACCATCACATCAAAACTACTAAACATATTGGGACAAGAGTACCACCATTCGACGTGGAATTTTTTCAATTTACTCATATGTACTGTTATTATTCTTCGATTTACTACTTTCGATTTTTCCGCTAATAAAAACGAAATACTTTTATTTTTCTTCATTCATTTGATTTTTAGGTACACTGTGAAGAATAAATGAAATGCGAGCGAAACCGCGGGCACTACCTAGTATTTTATTAAGAGGTAAAATTAGTTTTTAATTTGCTTTTTTGTAAAAACGCAACAAATTTGTAATTTTTTGATTTAATTTGTTATAAATTCATCATTTAAAAAAAATCTGCCGAAAGCTATATTATGACTGAGAAACACAGCTGCATTATTTTTAAGTTAGTGATTTCTTTCTATACCCGTGCGAAGCCAGATCGAATCTCTAGTGTTATATAAAGTACAATTCAAGAGGATGAGAATCTATCAAGCTGGCTAAAATCTCTAGATAACTTCGAATAAACATTTGTTAATCCCGGAACGCGACTCCCCTTATGTCATTATGACGGAATTTTCACCATGTGACTACCATAGTCGCGACTCAGTCATGCAAGAAAGCTCGAAAACTGGTCTATTAAAAAACGTCTTAAATTTACTCATAATGTACCTAATACAAAAATATTCATAAAACAGTAATTTACTATTTTATTTTTGTTTTAATAATGCACTAAAATAATCTTTTTATTATTACTAATGTTTTTTACATAAGGTATGTTTTTGAAATATTCTATAATCGAAATATGTGATCATTTATGTGACGAAATTTGAGTATGTCATTTATTCAAAAAGTACATAAATTTATACACAAAAATTTAAAATTAAAATAAAATAAAATACTATAAATAATGAATGCCGTTCAGCTTGCCGCCAGACGGGAAGGTTCCCAGGAGGCTGGCCATATTGCCACGTTGGATGGCAATGCTAATTCGCTGTGCCAAATATTGGCCAGCCCTCTGGTCGCGAGACTTGTTTGATCATTTATTAACTAAAAATAATGTTTTTTTTTTAAATATATATTATTATAACCAAGGCTTTTAAACAAAATAAAATCAAAAAACGTTAATTAAGTGATTAAACAAATCTATGTTCTTAGAAATTCTTTCTAAATTACTCGCTAGTTTATGAAACTTAAACCTCATTTCGAACAAAGTCTATATTTTATTCAGCTACATCGAAACACTTCAACAATATAATAATTATCATTTATCTTTACAGGTTTTATGTTCCGGAAAGATCAGAGGGGACGGGAGCCAATAAGTTATCGAATTTCAGTTAACTTTTGAAACAATATGAACTTACTAAAAACTATATAAATAACAATGTAATACCCAAACCGACAAAGGCAAGTTTTTTGTAAAAATAAATAGAAAACTAGTAATGTAGAATTATGATATCGAATGACAAAATGGCGTCTAGCTATAAAGTGTTTTTACTAAATCATAAGAACAATAGTTTTTTACTTTTAATAGAATCAAATAAATTTGACAAGCTCCGTAGCGCATACTGTGTTTAGAGGTCGCGAGTTTCCCGAAAATATGGCAAATTTTATAAAATGGCTTTTGCTTTTATAATGGCCATTTTTATATAAATGCTTATGATAATATATTTTTTGCTATTGTATAATAGTCAGCAATTTCAATAAACAAATACATTTTATATTTAAAAAAATTCAATATTATTTGATTGAATTAAAATTACATGTTTTATCATTAGTAATTGTTTTATATTACGTTCGTTAAATAATCTTAGATTGCATATACATATGTTAAGTGAATAATACATTTCAAGCGTCATTGTTCAGAATACCACGTGACAAGACCCCGGCGATAAGCACGAACTAATCCGTACATATTCTTACAAAGCGACGTACAGTTCTCGCTCGTAAAGTTTACGATCCACCGCATCTGTAGGAAGGATGTCCCCTACGTCACACAAGACAATGAGCGTCATGGACCGTAGAACGAATAGAAAGGACTGCTTCATTGAATCTATCAACTCTTTCCCTATATAATGATTTATATTTTGTTACGATTGTAAGAAAAATTCAGAGATGTAGATTAAATTAAATTTTAAATAGACTATAATTGAAAAAAAAAAAAAAAAATTGTCACCCAAAAAAGATACCCTTTGGCCAATGGCTATGCTCAGATTTTCACTGTGTGATCGAATCAGAAGTGAAGAGATCCGCACAAAAATCAAAGTAACTGACATTGGTCGAAGACTTGCCAAACTAAAGTAGCAACGGACTGGGCACATTGCTCGTAGAACCGATGTCCGATAGAACCAATAAGTTCTCGAACGGCTGCCGCGTACCGGGAGACGCAGCGCGAGTGGGCTCGCAAGGTAGACTTATAACATGGTGAAGATGGTGCGAGCCCGGTCGTTATGGAGATCTTCGGAGAGACTTATGTCCAGCAGTGGACGTCTTTCGGTTGAATGGATGGATGGATAAAAAAAATATTAAATATACTTCCCTTTTTATTTAGTTTAAGAGCCTACAAGCCTATAGACTTTAAGAGGAAATTGGCAAGGGCTTATAATCATAGTAACTTTTGTATATTAAAATTCTAAGTCAGCGTAAGGGTTTGAAAATTCAAGATTAGCCATGTCCTAAATGAAAACTAATAGGAGCTACTGAAATTGCAAAAACAAAAAGTTAAGACAGAAAAACTTAATTATATTTTTTTCAATCGATTCGTTTTTATTAATATATCATTGTAACTATTGGTAAATGTGAAACTTAATTATCCATATTAATAGTTTTATTTACAATTTAAATAAACTATCATTAAAATTAAAAACGCATAATTAAAAAGTAGAAATTCATCCAAATGAATCGACCATCAGTAATACACTGGGTCTAAACGTCCGCAAAAATAATTCAGATGTACAAAAGTCAATAATCCTAAACATTTCTCAGTGCTCTCTCCTGACCTACTGAATAGTATGCAATTCACGTCTGAATACAGTGTTGAAAATTTTAATAACAATAGAAAAATTTGTCGTATCTATACGTTAAATAATGCTGATTTATGACAGTAGACATGAAGGAGCCTGTTCGCGAGTGACGTGTGTGCATTTCCTCGGAACACGGGGGGTTGACTGAACCGTGTCGCTCTCTGAACTGGCTGATGATGAAATCTTTGCTATTCTGCCGTCAAAGGGATCTGTGAGTTTGATTGCATAGCCCATAAAGTTACAATAAAAATATACAATTATTTTTTTTCTTTTAAATAATACAAGAGTTTAGTGTCATAGTTACAATTATATTGGAATACTAGTTGTTTTTCGCGGCTTCGCTCGCGTACCATATTTTACATACCTCACAATTATTCACTGTGTAATATCGTTTTAAAATAATCATTGGAAAATAATAACCCCAGTTTTAGTACAGGCCCTAAGTTATTTTTAGTACTAATAGAAAGCAAAGATATTCCCCACAAGTTCAAACACTTGCTGATAAAATTGTGCATTATATCAGATTTTATTAAGAATTTTATTATCTAAAAATAAAAGTTGCCTAAGTTACGTCTTATAGCTTCAGCTATCTACCAGAAAAAGTCCCGTCAAAATCGGTCTAGCCGTTCTGCATATTAACCGGAACAAACAGACAAAAAAAATATTTTCAATTCTATTTTTGGTATAGCTACCGCTATTACAAACAGATACTTGAATTGTATTTATTCGTATAGATAGAGTATACACATTTTTTTTATTCGATGCTTCAATCACAATTTCACCTGATGTTAAGTGAATATGTGATCCAGGATGGTAAACATACTAAGCCTAGAGATACTAGTTCTCAAGTGATGATGCCGGAATACACCTATTGGTATTTTGGCGACAGGTTTTCAAACTTGGGGTAGTAGCTACCCACGCAGGCATTATTAAGAAATGCCCTACCACCATGCTATGGTTTTCTCACGATGTTTTTCTTCACCGAAAGTTCAGGCTGATTTTAGAGTTGGATAGGAGGATGTGAACCTGCGTAACATTGACACGGAATCCAACCGCACTATCCACTGCGCCATTATCGTTTCAGACGCTTCTGAATCTATATTGAGATGCAAAAAGCGGTGTTGATTTTCAAAAAATATATATTGAGATCTAAAATACTTAATTTATTATTAGAAATATTGTAAACACGAAGACAGATCGATTCGATCGAAAGAGAGAATCTAAAGAAGAAGCTTTCTCTTCTTAGTAAATAATGAATGGAGTCTTAACCCCAACAGGAAATTTTCTGATAGAAAAATAAATCAACACTCCACGGGATTATAGGGAAAATATATGACTGGCGCTGGCGTAAAGTTTTCAGATTCCGTAACGCATTAAGAGATTTTTTTTTTATTTTTACAAATTTATTCACCCTTCGATTATATAAAGTTCAAAGTTTTGTAGAAATTCAAGCGACTAATGCGCGGGGAGTCCAGAAAGTTAAGGGTTGTATTTGCATAATGTTCGATTCAAAGACGAACTTCACATAAGATATAAACTAATGCTTGGGAAGATGTGAACGACATTTTCGATATTATAAAAACTTTATATGCGATAGGCTATTATGAACACACCATTTGGTACTTAAATGGTTGGACCTATTGTGTTATAAACCGTTTTTTTTTTTATCAACACGATTACTTAATAGGTCACATAACAGCTTCTCTTTTAGATGTAGAAAATATACGTTGCTTTGCGTACTTGAAATTAATGTCAAAATTAAGACATTATTAAATTCTTCAAAACATACATGGCGTTAAATTTCAACTAAACTGTTATAACGAGTAATAATTGCAGCAGAGTATCAAAAATATCAAACTTATTGATAAGTTTATATTTGATTACTACTTTATAACGAACTAGTGACATTCCCCGACTTCTCACATGTCTAATATCAAATAAAACATAGTATATATATTACCCACTGATAATGTGCGTTTTTAATGGCAAAATAATTATTATCTTTCGGTTCATAGTATCGATTACAAACAAACACACTTTTTCTTTTTATAATATTGGTATAAGTAGCCATTATTACAAACTAAAATAAATTACGACGTATCAATAATGTCAAAAAATGTACTCAAAATCAATATATATATATATTGAATATATATTCTATTTGTTCTGCAGGAGAGACTCGTGGAATATCTTACTTCCAGATACATTCGCAGTTTTGTGAAATCTATACAAATAAATAAAATTGAACTGTCTCTTTGTAAAATCATAATAACAACTTGTTTCTTAAAACATATGAATATAGAAGGGCCTATACCAAAAACACAATTTTCCCAATTTTTATCGTCTGTGTGTTTGTTCCGGCTAATTATTTTGACGAGGCTATTTTCGAAGATAGCTGAAGTAACACGGCGTAACTTTTATTTTACGAAAATAATTAGGTTATCGTATAAAAAAAAACTAGGCACACATGAGGACTACTGATAGAAGTGGCAACTGTGAAAACATATTTTAGATCTGGCAACACAAAAGCTTATGAATCTGCCATCATACATAAAATCCTGTAGCATGCTGTTGACAGCTACTGTCACATAGCGTTGGTGACGCGAATGTATAAGTTTTTCCTTACCGAGAATCGCGCAATGCCGCTAAAAAGTTTTCACTTCAAATATTAAACCTCATAAAATTTGTGACCAAAATACGATTTCATAGATAAGTTAATATCAAGGCCTTGAATTTGTTGGAAACGTCTTTTAAAATAGTAACCATGAAAATATGATATACGGACAGAGCCGCGGGCACACAGGTAGTTGTCTGATAAAATCATTATAATTCATGCACCCCGGTGTATTATCCAACCTCTAACTTCAACACGCGTCGCCGCTCTGACGAACCGTTATAAATCTAATCCCCACTATCTAGCAAAAAGTACAAGGTGTGTAGTGGCCGACGTTAAAAGCACAATTTGTTATATCTTTTGTGTTGCCGCAGAAATGTTCACAGTTTGCTTTGTAAGAGAAATGAGGTTATGAACGAATGAACAGAAGTTATGAGTGTGCTTAGTAAACTTGAGTGGTTTTGCGGTACTGTTTTGCAAAGATTGAATAGGGTACTGTCATTTGTGTTATTGTAGGATAATTTCTTATCATTATTCATAAAAAGAATATAATATACGATTATACCTTTCGTCATAAAAACAAAATGTCGGTTATGAAGATTTTTCTTAGCATAGTTTTTGTTAGGAGAAATCAGCGCTCTTTTATACTCGCTGTGTACCCGCGGCTTCGCCCGTGGTTCACATATTCTTTAGTGCGTAATATAGTTTTTAAATAATTAATGGAAAATTATATTTTCATCGAATTCCATTGCATCCGATTTTTTTTTGCGTAGAACCATTTTCGAAAAATACAAGTAGTCTGAGTTACGCGCTGTAACTACAACTATCTACCAGAAAATGTCCCGTCAAAACCGTTTCAGCCGTTCTGGAGATTAGACGAAACAAACAGACGGTCAGACGGACAACAATTTAGAAAATTGACTTTCGTATATACATTCATATATATTTAGTAAAAAGATCATTTTTTGATATTACAAACAGAGACTTAAATTTTATTTATTAGTATGGATTCGTAAAGTAATTTAACTCTATATCTTATCTTATACTATTGTCTACTCATATTATTAAGTCCGGAATTCTTGCATATATAAAGGTAAAATAAGAGTCCCCGTCAAAAAAAAAAAAAAAAAACAAGATAAGAGTAGAGGTAATAGGTTAAAGTGGTTTGAACATGTCATGAGGAAAGATAGAAGTCATGTAACTAAAAGAGAGTTAAGTATGAAGATGGATATAGAGGTAGAAGGAGGCTGAAGAATGTATGGGATTGATTGTGTGAAGAAAATAACATAATCTCACGCCTATTATCCCCGAAGGGTTAGGCAGAGGTGAAATAGCGAACCACACCACCCTTAGCCAAGCTTAGTGCCGTCCCAGATGTGAGAGGGGGCGAGCCTGTCGCCATATCGGACACAAATTCCAGACCACGGGATGATATATTGAGTAGAAAAGCCCAACTTGACCCGACCCTGGGATCGTACCCAAAACCTTAGAACGATGGTTGTACCGTAATACAACTACGCCTACGAGACAGAGTGAAGAAAATGATATGTGTATAAAAGGCGTGAATCTGGAGATGTGAGAAATGACAGAGGATAAGGTAAAGATGGTAATAATAGCACGACTCTACAAAAAAAAGTCGTTGTTTGTCCTAATGTTTATATTATGATTCTTCAATTAATTATTCACAAAAACGAAAAGAAAATACAATTTTTTGGTATAAAGTATGGTTTTGTGATAACCGTTAGTTGAGGACATGCTAAAAAATTTTAAGCCCATGAGCTGTGTTATTAAAAGTACATATACTGCGTGCTCATTTAAATAAGTTTAAAAACAACATGGAAGCCTATTCAGAAGAGCAAGGAGAACGTTTCCATCAGGACATTATGAACTTCGAACAACATTATCAAGACCAATACAATGAAAACATGATGGGAGAATATATTTGGGGTTTATTGAGAGAAGGTAACTTATTAACATAAAAGAAAAAGTAAAAGCTTGCACGTGTAAATTACTTTCCCACTTTTTTGTAAATTATTTAAAAAAAAATAATATCTCAGAAATTGAAGTTTTAATCAAGCAAGTTTTAATCTCAAAAGGTTATTACAGGGTGGATCATTACGTGAACGATAGTGATGTTTGGAATTAACCCACATCTCTGTGCGCACCCGCTAACATTATTAAGACTATGATTTGTATAGTTTTTTTATATGAAAAAAAAAAAAAAATGATATGTATTATATTTATTTTAAAAAAAAGAACCTGATCGAGTTTCTTGCCTGCGCTCTTCTCGGCTGGGTTGTTTTCCGAACCGGTGGTGGTTTTTTAGACGTTCATAAGCACCTTCTTAGGGCCTAAATTGAAGGGGGCGACGCGGTGCTTGCGAAAGCCATCCTGTGTCGCCCCCATCCCAAATGCAGCGGACGGCCCCGGGGGGTTTTAGTGGGTATTTCCGGGCGATTCTCGCCCGGGTGAGTCCCGCACAGGCACGGAGATCGTCACTCCGTGGGGACTCTGATCCCACAAATACAATAGATAAGGGTAGTGCGTAAATGCATTTCCCCCCGTCAAAAAAAAGGGCCTAAATTGAATAAAGATGTTATTGATTTGGATTTTTTGATTTTGATTAAAAATTAAAACCACAGATTTTGAAAAATATCGTTTAATCAATCTCCTAAATAAAAAAGCAAACTTTTTCATGTAACATTTTTTTTTTCGTCTAATTACGACCTAAAATATAGATACTTTATGCTTTAAAATCAAAGTCAATTTTTGTGTTGACCCCTGTAATTGATGGAAATTAATTAGAAATACTGGCGCATTAAACGTTCCAACTTAATCTAATGAAATGAACGTAATTTAATGACCTGAAGATTATGATCCTTTTTGAATTTGATTGTATTAGAATGAACACTTAACTTTAAGTGAATCGCATACCTGTTTGCTGCATAGTATCATACAAAATATTGTATATAATTATTGTAAAATGATTTTATAAAAACAACATTATACGCTTGAGTTCTATGTAAATAAAAAAATCACACGTACTTTAATAAAATACAATACGAAAATTTATACAATTAAGACAAAAGTCAATTTCAAATCATTTCAAATGCGACACGGACATTTAAAAAGCACTCACCAGTTCTATGCTTAAGAGTTACCCCTAATTGGAGGGTGCTTGGGTTGCGAGCTCTTGAGGATGTCTTTTGAAGCACCGGATGCTTTAGATCTGTGTTTACAGGCATTTTTCAGTAATACCTAACTTAGTGAAATCGGTGGCTTTGAAAAATTAATGTTTAACCCCTCGAGCACCTTCCTGGCGTTTACGCCAGCTTTCCATTGTTTTCCTATTGTCTTTCTATTGTTTCATTTTTATGAGTACTCGACACATTAATGTTTATGTTACATAAATTCTAATAAGAAACGAATCGAATTTTTCATTACAGCTCACTAATTATAATTTAAATTACAATTTACATGTTCCATAGATTTATTCATAATTTCATTATTTTTACTCTTAAAAGCAATTAAATTATTTAGAGTTTTGGTATTGGATAGTGAAATTTCTGTATAGAGGTTTTTTTTTTTTTTCATTACATTTACATGTTTCTAAATAAACATTTATTTGAAATATTGTGGAAGAGACTTTTTAGTCTTAGTCTGTCGTGTTTTCAATTTTTATATATTGCATAGCTTCCAGTATTTGACTCTGTATTATTGATGGGATTCGATTAGTGTGCACAATTGAATTGCAATGAAAACAATAACATGGAACATTAATTATGAAGTGTCACAAAAAAAAACTCCCTGGTCACCCTTTATGCAAGAGCGTTGAAACATAAATACAAGATCGGAAAAGTATTCAACCTGCGTTATAATTATAACGTTGGCTTAAACTAAGAAGAAGAATAGGCGACTGATCATTGACACTGATCTCTAGAGAAAAAAGGATTTAAATTTGGAATTTTAGTAAGGAAAGCAGATTGAGAGCACAAATTGAAACTGGCCGTACGTGTATAGAAAAATTAAAATGCATAAATTTTAACGTTAAATATTATTTTAATAAATTTAAAAAAGGACTTGTGCCAAAATATCATTTAGGAAATTGTAATATCAATGACTGAGAAAGTAAATAGGAATTTTTTTATTAACTATTACAAAACGGTCACGTACATATCTAGATTTGTATGTATTGCAAAATAATAAGTTGAGAAACAAGATAACACCTTCATCTTTATGAAGGTATGTTTTCTTTAATAGAAACGAAATGGAAACTCATGAAACCGAACGTTTGGATCATTTTACAAGGAAAAGCGTTTTGTGAAATGATTTAAAAATATCATTACATTTTAACCAATTATACTTCAATATTAATTAGTGTGTAAAATATTTTTAGGACAATATTTTTAGTGACTTTTGGAAGTATTCAAAAATCATCTAAATTTTATACTAACCTGGAAACCTATCTGAATATATAATATCGCAACAAAGTGTAGTATTATAAAATATATCATTCATCTGTTATAATTTTATTATTAAATTTTAATGTTCTTATGAATTTATTGCATTCAATTTATGGACGTGACAAGATCAAATATAGAGTAACATACTTCAAATACAGTAAATTTGTTTGCCCATTAATGTAAGAAACGCATTGATATTGGTTTAGTAGTTTAGATTGACGCGCATGTGAACTCGAAATATTTGAGCTTTTATTTTAAAAATTACAAATATAACGCTAAAAAAATAATGTTTTATATTGTTTTAATTACATTACATTGAAATGTTTTCTATATTAATAGAATAATTAACATTTCTTCTGCCTGAAAAATGAACATTATTTACTATTTTTGAGACTTGTTTTGATAAATCGAATAGAAATATTTCTATCTCATTTGTTACGGGAGATATGGTTACATTTATTACCTTGCCAGTTACCATAGTATTTTATTAATGTATTCGGGTCTAGAACGCGCACTTACTTGTATTTATTTCCTCGACGTTTCGACCTGGTTCAACAGGCCGTGGTCACGAGACGACTGAGGTGTTGCGGTGTCTTCGTCATCGCAGTAATTTTTTGGAAACTACCCTCGTCTGTTTATGGTCATTAATTATTTTTTGGGCACACTACACTCACTGTATCTATTTTAAACTCTGTCGATCGCCTACGAGGTATAATTTTTTCAATCCCTTGATTCCATACCGAAGATAGTTTTAATCCGTCTTCTTGATTGAAATTTTTATGTTTTTTTTTTCAATTTCAATCGCTTATCTTACTAATCTAGGATAATAGAAGCAATCTGTAGAGAGTATTTTTGGCTGATGTAATTCGATTCAGTGATTTGGGCCCTCTTCCAGTAGATGTTTTGCGATGGCTGACTTCTGTGTTTGTTGATTTTTGACTACAGCTGTATGTTCTTTGACCCTTATTGCGATTGTACGCTTTGTTTAGCTTATGTACGACGAACCACAGCTGCAGTCAATTTATAAACACCGGAAGTCTGATATGGTGTAGTGGCTTTTGGTAAACGCAGACTATTCTGAACTTTCCAGTTAAATTATAATAAAACTTCGGTGTGATACGCTACCTCCAATAACTTGGGCCGATCGTATATGAAGAGCCGTGTCGGAACATGGCTTCAATTATTAAATAATGCAATCGTGTAACACGGCCGGCGCAACCCTAGCTTTAATACTTGAATACCTAGTATTTGGGTCACGGTACGAGGTATGTTATACGACCCTACAAGGTTGCCGAATGAAATTATTTAGTGGTGATATCTTCGTTTGAATTTTATATTCGAAATGGTCTTTCGTTCCTAATCTCTTTGCTTTTTTCGAACCATTTGTGTATTAAATATTTATATTTTATTCCTGTAGTACTTTAGATATATATAGATCAGATAAAGATGTAGATTTGTAATGTAGTTCTTAATTGTTTTATACGGAACCTTAATTTGTTCCAAAAATTTTTTTTTGCTAATAACATTAAGCAAAGATATTTCTTACAGATTCAATTGTCTGCCAATAAAACTGTACATTGAATCGGATTTTATTCAAATTTTTATGAGTTTTAATTTTTTATGCGGAACCTTAATTTTTTTCGAAAATTAAAAGTGCCCTAAGTTACGCGGAGTAACTTCAGCTATCTACCAAAAAAAAAAGTCCTGTTTTACTATTATATTATAACAGTAAAAAAAAAAGTTGTTGATATTAATAACAGACACTTAAATTTTATTTATTAATATGGATAATTCATAACAGGTGAGATTTTAACTAACTATCATTGTTATTTCTTTAATAAAAAAAAATCAAATAATCTTTATTCAATTTAGGCCATAGGATACTTACTAGTGCGAAAACGATTGTGAGGGACCGTCCAAGAATTACGCATTAATCAATTGGAGGAGGCTTTGCTAATTTTTGATGACATGGTGATATAGTTACTAAGTAATATTTACTGTTAGTTTAGTTTTTTTTTTTTCATAATGTTAATCATAGGGAAGGGTGGTTACAGGTTTGTTTAATATGGTTGACAAAAGGCAATGAGGACAAAAATGTCCTAAAATTTTGCTTTTATAATTTTGTAACTTGAGCTATTCTCTGGTCTTATTGAGAATCATCGGTCCTTTCACATATATTTATGGAATATTAATACTAGCAGTTCTCCCGGTTCCGTTCGCGTATCATTTTCTCTATTCTGCACAATTATTCATTGTGTGATGTAGTCAAATTATCCAGAGTCAAAATCGTTTTGATTTTGCTATAGAAAGAAAAGATATTTCTCACAAATTCAAGCACTTGCCAGTAGAACTGATTATTGAATCGGGTTTTCTTCAAAATTTAATTTCATTTTAATTTCGTTACGCGGAACTCTAATTATATTAAAAAAAACCTCCTAAGTTACGCCCCTTAACTTCAGCTATCTGCCCTTCAAAAGCGGTCCAGCTGTTCCGGTGATTAGCCAGAACAAACAGACAGACAGAAAAATTGACGGACAGACAGATTGTTTTTTTATTGTGGTTTTCGTATAGGTATCGTATATAAATTCATATGTATTATTGAGAAGTTGTTATTTTTATATTACAAACAGACACTTCAATTTTATTTATATGTATAGATTTATTACGGGTATTTGTTTTTATATTGGTGACGAATTACACAATAGTTGTTTCTTTGTGGTTGTGATTTCTGTTAATTGACTGACCATCGCGTTCAGCCACTGCCTTCCCGTCAGTTGAAATCTTGACAACCCTCTCCTTGTTCTGATTACCATTCTTCATACTTTTTTTTTAAACTGACTAAACTCTGTTGACTTTCTAGCCAAGTCATCTCGTGCATCCTCTCTTGTTGCACAGCTTTGTGCAAGATTAGACGCAGTCGGTCAGATCTGGTGTTTATTCAGAGAAGTAATTATTACAATTCCAAAACATAACACCATGCTTACAACTAATGGGGGACACGGGAAAAACCGCAACAGGGCTATTCCCTTCGACGGTGGCCTCTCCTTTGTCCGCGCCTACGGAAAAGTCGGCTGGGTGAGGACACACAGGTGCATCCCTCGTGCAGTAATCTTCTAAGCTGTCCTTGGAGCTAATCTTTCTGTCGATCAGACTATGAGGGGTTAGGGAGATGCGCCCGATCTGTACGGGTCATAGGGTCACTCAGCTAGGCAAGGACCGGCGTATGAGATCGCGCACCTGAGGCCTTTGTATTAGTGACAAGCGTCCACCTCTTCCTGTCTGTCTGTCGGGATGTCTGATGTGCAACGACGCGATGTTCTGGAGGTGCACGTACGCGGACATGTCCGCTCTTCGGAACATGTTGGTTGCAAGGCTGCTTACATGTTGACCTGTAGAGCCTAGACATCTTCACCGGACTTTGGGGCGAGTCCTTAAGGCATTATAAAAATGGTAACCAGCGCAAGGGGGATCAAAATGGTACGAACTTCGACTTGCACTGCTATCTATGTACTTCCTTATTTCTTGTTATAAATAAATTGATGAAAGCGTAAAAATTAGCTATAATAATGTTTTGAAAGGTACACAACATTTGTAATTTTCCTTTCGCTCAATATTCGAATGTATTTAAAAAAAAAGGAATAAAACAATATTTCAAATGCTCATTACGTACTTTATTAAATATCACTACCGTTTTCATTCATTTAAATGTACAATATAAAGGACCGTTATTATAAGAAAAAATTAAATTATTGTGTACAAAAATAAAACACAATTTTTTCACAAATATAAATAAACGTAGACATACTTAAAAATGCTAAAATTGTAATGCTAATTCGACCGAATGGGAACTAAAATTTAGATATAAATGGGGAGAAAATACATAAAATTTAGGTTTATCATATGGTTAGTCTTTGTTTTTAAATCACTTTATAGTATTTGAGCCTGTATATAGAGTGATATAGTTTAGTTGTTATATTCAAATGAAGTAATTAGGTAAAAATAATGACACGAAGCGTGAAATCTGAAATGTCACAAAAAACTATCTCGGAAAGCTTTAAATAAAGGGCCGCTGTTTTCTTGGTACATTGAAGACCAGAGAAATAATATAAAATTGGCCCTAAATAATTTACATTCATGGCCGTAATAAATTTTGCAACTATTATATGTATATTGTATTTCGTATGAAAGTAAATTGCGTAGGATTTGAGAACATTGATAATTTAGTGAGTGAAGTATTTATTTATTGTCGGTGTAGCAGCATGCTATCTAACTCATATTCATATATTTTACGACTTGTTCAAAGAAACCGAGAACAATTACTCGAATATTCTATTTCTATAGAGACTATAATATAATTTTTATAGATAAATTGGTTCTTAAAAAGCATCTATTAAATATTATAAAATGTGTCTTAATAAAATCAAAAATATCTTTAGAAATTATACCTTAAGTATTTTTTACATTTTTATTTCATAATATAAATATATTACTTATAAATATTAAAATATATTATATACAACTAATGTTTTACAAACATACTATTTATTACAACATTTAAGCATTTCTAATTGTTATTACAATTACTTATAAATTAATAATAAAAAAAAACACATTCAAACTATATTCAGTGTCACTTCTTTTTGTGTTTTAAGATTTTACGCTATAAATAAGTTTGTAATAAAATGACAATTTTATTTTTTAACGTTTATGCAAAACCCCACAGCGATAGCTTCTAATTTATTTGGAAAGATTTACGAACTCATCTTGGGTTTACTTTGATCTGAATTGATAATATTACAAAATGTATAAATAATTATTCATAAATAATTTAAATATATAATAAACAAACGAAGGTCAATAATATTTACGAGTGAATTTATTTTAAAGATATCTTTTATAATACATCCCCTTTTACAAATTACAAACTAATCCGTTTTAATTTTAAAAAATGTGAAAATTAAAGAAGTTAAATAAATTAATTGATTACAAGTATTATTAAAATAAGGTACTTTCTATTTAAAAGCGTATCTAGAAGAAAAAAAAGAGTATGTTACGTTATTATAAGTACTTGCGAAGGTGTTATTTCTTTGGTGTCAATAAAAAAAAAAAAAAAAATATGAAGCTATGGTGGCTCAGTTGATTTCACGGGCACAGGCCAGAAACCACATCACCTATCTAAATCTAAAATCAGCCTGAGGTTTCGTTGAAAAAACATCGTGAGGAAACATTGAAATGGTGTTAGGGCAATGCTCGCCTGGTCAACTACCACCCTCAAGATTGAAAACCGTCGCCAAATACCAATCGGTCTATTCAGCACCATCACTTGAGAACCAGTATCTCTAGGTTTGAAAGCACTGAGCCTATACCGCGTAAAAACAATATCATTTATTTATTTTACACTTTTTACGCACACAATTGTTTCGAATCAATCATACTCGTACATAAGCAATAGAAACATAATTTAAAGGCTGTGTTTTATTACTAAATTAATTCAAGTAGAGCGACAGATAAAATCTACGTTCAAACACACTTGCCTTCTAAATTCAAATCCATCGGAAGTACTATTGGAAATAGAGTGCTAGATGCTCTAAAGGGAATTGTAAATAGTATAATAACATATCAACCTTCATGTGACTTGGCATGTTACCCGGGAAAAATGTTTCTTACAATTTCCCTGTGTATTATGTAACCGGAAAGCCGATGAAAACCCATTTCCTACTAGCACTCAACTTGATATTATGTTTGCTGTAAATATTACAGAGTAAATTGATATTTTTGTTAAAATATTTCTTAATTTTTTAATTTTAGTTAGCTTTAGTGTTATCCTGTTTGTATAGGCATTTATTTTATTTAGATTTAATATGTCGAGTACCCATAAAAATGAAACAATAGGAAAACAATGGAAAGCTTGCGTAAACGCCGGGAAGGTGCTCAAGGGGTTAATAACTCACTGTTATAATGATATTTCTACAGGTAAAACGATAACTTTGTTAAGACAGACTTCAAATAAAACTATGGACGGGGAGTGTTATATCAAAGTAGATAATTTTTTACTATTTGTAAACATTATTGTTATTACAATGGCATTGCAATAGAAAATAAGAGATAACTTTATTAAGGACAGTCTTTAACAAAACTATGGATGTGGTGTGTTTCATTAACAAGTATAAATTAATTCGTGAAGCATCGCCTCTCCACTACTGTAGCACAATCAATTCTCCCCATCTCCCTGAATATTCTAGACAAGTTTACTAACATATTTACGTCATTGTTCCTACACAACCAGAGATTCAATAAATTCTCCGTCGGCGAGCAAGTGTTCGAGAAATAATAATAAAACGATACAAGCCTCAGTTTCTCAGCGAGCAGCCTCCAGTCGTTCCCTTTAGACGTTTGCGGATCCAAAAGTTTACACAATATAACTCGATCAGAATTCGTGAGTACATTACATTTCTTATTATTGTCCTTATTGTAATTATTACATATAATAATATTATTTTTATTTACAAAATCGTATTTACCACGTCTCTTTGTCAGCGAAGAATAATTAAACGGATTTTCGATCAAGTTAACAGTGTCGACGCTCGAGTAACTGTGACGTTTGCAGTGGGAATTCTTATCGTTTGTTTTCAAATAGAAATTAACAGAATTCGATTGCTTCTGCTTTTGGTAAATCGATAGGTTCAACTCTAAACAGTTGATCGAATCGATCTGTTGCAACACGAAAATACAGTTCAAAGACCTAATAGACATATGCCAAAGTTGAGGATAGAATAGTTCTTGATATTTACCACCGGATTGTATTTTCCAACCTATTCCGACGTCTCTTACATTGATACACAAATCGGAACAATTCTCATGGAAGTTTATTGTTTTTGGTTCACACAGTAAAGAACCGCCGGCCCTTTTCTCTTGTTCCAAACACTCGTTAAAACCAAACGGCGTATCGTTGAAAACGTGCACCTTGACGCTATAGTAAGAATCTTCAATCTTAGAAATAAATATTGCCAACTTCAATAACTTCGCGTCTAAGCCGCTAAAGCTCTTACCAACAAGAACGAAGTCACTTAGGTATTCGCAAACGAGAAAAATTTTGTTCGAATCGATTTGGGCAAATATTGGCGTACCCGGGGTTTCTTGACCGAATGTCAATATTTTTCGCCACTCTCTCGTGTTGATTTCCTCAGGTTTTTGAAGGATGGACAGTAGCCAATTGTTATTTTTCATTGATACGAAATGAGGGAGTGATATAATGACCGCTTTGCGAAAATGGAAGTTCTTAGGTCCACACCGTATTACTGGGCTCAGTTGAGTTTCACCTGAAAATAATAATGAAGTTATACCTTATAATGTTAAATCTAAATATGTTTCCAGCTTCTTCTTCCCTATTCAAACATTAGACGTTCACTACTGGACATAGATCTCCCCCAGTAAGGGAGGGCTTGCCATTATCGCCACGCTTGGCAGACGGGTTCGCGATTGCAGTAGGTGTTTGTGGCCCATCCACTGGTTTATCCCTTAGTCGCCTTTTACGACACCCACGGAAGATATGGGTACTATTCTTAGCCGGTACAACATGGCATCCAGCAATTACGTGGTAAATTATTTTATAAATAATATGCTTTTATATATTGATAGCTGAGTACTAGAATACTGGAATAGATTGGAAGATAATAGAGATAATATTAACAACAGATAGAGCGGTTCGACGTTTAAAGCATAAAACAATTAAAAAAATAACTTCCTCGAAATATTGCCATGAATTCAGAAGACAAGGATCTAAGTGATAAATAATAAAGGAAAGGGGTAAAAAAGAAATGTATGTTAAGTTAGGTAAACATGATAAAAATTGTGGAAACACATACATATAGAAACTGACAATAGTTATTTCTAAAATAGAATAGACACAAATTGATTTTGCTCTGTAGTCCCATAATTGAAATAGGTCACAAACTGACATTCGAGATCTAGGTCGCACAGTAAATCTTATTTCAATATAAACCGACCTTTGGAATGGGAGGGTTAATATTAAATAGAGGCTTCGATGTTGTGACCGAGTTATTTCGTGCAGGTATTGTATTAACTATGTTATTTTCAGCTTTGTTTTCTTCTCATTAAGATTTCGATTTGTATGGCAAGTCTTCGACACGTATGTCAAGCGATTTGTAGAGTATTTCTGCTTTATGCTACCGATATAAGACTTTGAAGGCCACAAAAGTTATTAAAAGTGGATTAAGGTCTGGCCGTATTAGTAACAATCTAATTAGGAATCCGTTAAAAATACATTCAAGGGCCTTTCTTCATCAAATATTTAAGTATTAAGTGATCATCATGTTAAAAGCCAAAATTTCTTATGGCATTAATAATTTATCGCATTTATTATTACAAATACTAGTTAAATATTTCTTCTGCTTGCGCATGAATTCTAATTTTCTGCCTTTGAAATATAAATGAAATTATATTCAATATTAAATGTAATTATCCTGATCACATGTATTTGTTTTATAACA
The DNA here is from genome assembly GCA_014132275.2 of Samia ricini. Lineage (NCBI taxonomy): Eukaryota > Metazoa > Arthropoda > Insecta > Lepidoptera > Saturniidae > Samia > Samia ricini. The sequence goes on from AP028170.1 coordinate 4,378,802, forward strand.
TTAAAAAGTAATAGAACACATTTTCCATTTATTATTTGAAAAGTAAATTCGTCATTTTGCTTATTTATTTCTTGATTTTTAGTTTCTTTTTTTTTCTAAATACTGAATACATTTATTTCATAAATTGTACATAGCTTATATCCTTATTTCTTATTTTTGAAGTTTTCTATACAAAGTTTCATTCAATGATAATAGATTCATCTACATAATAATGTTACTCACCTTCTTGTAAAAACGGTCTGTTCCATTCTTCATCAGCGACTTCAATAGAAAATAACTCTTCACCTTTATCCACCACACCATCTGGTACATACATGCTAACACCACATTTATCTAGACTCAACCAATCGCCGTCTGTTGTGACCATTTTTGATTTCGTTGTCTCTAAACGGGTACTGGCAGATTTTGAATCTAATGTAGCATTGTTTTTTATGGATGCTGACATTTCCATACTTTCGTTGTACGATGAACCGGCTAAAAAATACATTCTTAAGACCTTTCAGATTTATTTGAGTTCCTAATAATTATCATATTATTTAATTTCTACCAAAAATATAGTGCGATGTTTAATTTTCGAAATACATGAAGACGCGATTTTTTTTCACAAGCATCGTCTTAGAATGTTAAAACAAAATAATAAAAAAAGTAAAAAATAAACTACTGGAAAATTTGCAACTCTAAGTAAAGGAAATGATCAAGCGCATAATTACTAAACAAATTTCATAGAAGAATAATGAAATGACAGTGAGATGTAAGTAATAGATATTGTTTTTAATAGGTTCGTAGTAAGTTAAATCAAAAAGTTAATATCAAGAAGCAGTTCAAAGTGCACAAAAACTCACAGCTCAAAAAGCAGCTGGAATCAGAACGGTCTGACTCCGCGGTGTCCTTACAAGCGTTCCTTTCGCTACACCGATCTCTTACCTCGTGATCTATCGGTGCTATGTAACTGCAATAAAAACAAAAAAAATTAGCAAAATGCTCAAAATATGGAGTTTCAAACATATTCAACATTTAACTTTGTAAGTCACTACAATTTAACTCTTAAATAAAAAATATTTTCAGTATATGCAATGTTTTAATCGACTTCTTCCTAAGAAATATCTTCTTATTCAACCAAGAAAGTTACTTCTAATATTTGTTTCCCAAGATTGAAACTTTTTCTTATTTTACTTAGCAAATGTACCAAGTACCTATTTATATTCGCCTGCAAATAATGTAGGTACTTTTATAAATCAATAGAATACACTAATATAATTTTCCTATAGAGGCACTTTTACTAAATGGACACTAAAAGTGTCTGCAATTCATTTCACTTACAGTTTATGGACCATAACAAATTCAATCTATTGTTGACGTCATTGCTTATATTTTGATGGTAGTTCGGGGTCATATTGTGCCTATTCCTGATGTTTTATTTGCCTGTAATAACGATCTACGTAATCTTGATAAAGCAAATGACTTAATTGATTTTAGCTAATAAATTAAAGAAATAAAACTGGTTATGTAAGTAACCTAATGCATTATGAAAGGTAGATAGAAAACTTTAATTTTAATTAAGTAATCTTTTATTTAAAACAATGATTGGAATCTATACGTCCAAATTTGAGCAAAACATATTAATTTTTGAACTTTTTTTTATTATTAATTTTTTTTATTCCCAAACTGAGAACATCAAATGATATTATTTCACTTCTCTATTTTGAGCTCATTATTTATATAGACCTCAGCTGTTTTAAGTGAAGTTAATCTCATAATAAAAAAATTTAATAATCAAATCGATAAATCTATATATGTTATAGTGTTCATAATAGTAAAAAAATAAATAAAAAAATAAAATAGGTAGCCAAGTTAATATTCTTACCTGTTAGCCAATTGCGGTACTTCATATAAATGTTCAGGTCTTGTGTTAATGGATGTGTTCCTAGGTCTTTGTGTTCGCTTCGAGTCTATCGTCTGGAATTCCTCGTGGATTGTCAGATCAGGTTGATTTGTCAACGTACGCTTTATAACGTTTCCGAAATAATTCGAACCTGTTTAAGAATATAGTTGAACTACCGTCAATTACACAGACATTTCCAGATAATGAAAATCTGCGAGTTATATAATTAGTTGATAACTTAACTATTTCAGATAAAATTGATTTACAAAATATTACAACAATGGAATAAATCATCTAATTTGTTACCTGAAGGCGGTTTCACATAAGGAGAGTTTTCAGACATCTTAATCTTCAAATACTTTATACCCAGTATGCTGACAATAATAAATATAAAGAAAGCAATGGACAGTACTATCAATAAAGGCCAATACGACGATCCTGCAAAAAAATATTAAGAAAACAATTTAAAAAATGGTCTTAATTATAATAAAAAAAACAGTTAATAAAGTTAATGAAGTGGAAGGTGAAATGGTATAAATAGTAACGGTAATACTAACCGTCGTTAATTATTTGAGATTTCGAAGTTCTGACACACAAGGGGCACTGAGCGACTTGGTAGTCTTTGCCAAGACAAGCGGTGCTGACCAGGCAACGTCGTCTCCTGCTTTGAAGGCAATCGGTATCACATCTCGACCAATCGGACCATTGTGACCAACGTCCTGGAAATATTTCGCGTTACAGTTCTCACGCAGTTATTATTTATATACATTTATAACATTAACAAAACGATACATACCTAATAGAATATCTGAAGATTCATCAGCCAACTCATAATTACCATCTACATATAGATCTGTGAAAATTTGATTATAGTTATTATTAATATTTGTGATGTTGTGATTATTAAATTATAGAATCACTATTGTTAAAAGTATTATTCAATTGTATTAAAACATTCCCTTCCTAAGGAAGAGAGCTAAGGAAGAGAAGGAAGTTACAAGGAATTATCGGACTAAATAACTATCGTGTTTAATCTGTTTCTTAGTATGTAATAAGAAAAAATAAAACAAGATACCGCGTCCATGCAAGTAGATTTAACATATTAATATTAAGGAAATCATCGCTGATGATTCTAATTGGAAAATCTCTCGCCAAGCACACCTATATAGTTCCCCATATATAGGCATCATCATTCGATAGCCAATACTTTTAGATTGAACGTGTTTACCACTTTGGAAAAACTCTTGACGTCACTAGAAGGCTGAGCTTATAAAATATATTTAAAAAAATTAATTCTTTAATTCAATTTGACCAGTTCTTCATTTTCAGTAGAATCACAATGACATTTGTCAACATAATATTTACGATATCATTTGGAACTTAATTTTAGAGTTGTAATAACTTATAGTAAACAATACCAATATCACAATCCAAGCAGTCCTGTGATTTCTGCACGTGCGACCCGACACAGGGTTGTCCTCCGTTGAGGGGTCGAGGTGCTGTGCAGGTTCTTTCACGTTTTCGACCTGTGCGACCTTCCCTACTGGGGCAGCATTCGCTCCACGGAGACCACGTGCTCCAACCCCCATTAACTGAACGAAGAAAATTCTAACTGATATTATAAATGCAAATGTGAGTTTGTTTATTTGTTACGCTTTCATGCCTTAACTATTTAAGCGATCATCATAAAATCGTGCATACACATTGACAGTGGTATACACAAGCACATAAGGTTCTAGAATTGATTGTAGATAAAATCTACATTCCTTTTTTCTTCTATTAATTAATTGTAGGCAAATATATACATATTTCTGGAAAAAGAATATAATATAGTAAAAGAATTCTGTAAATCGGTACAATGACTCTCGATCTAATAAGGAGAATACAGAGAGACGTTGTCATTTTTAATATCTTAGGAAGAAATGTTAAGGTTGCTTATAAAATTAAGGATAGTAAAATGGCTTATATTAGATTGGATCAAAAAGTTTCCACGTAGAATGATCAATATTCTGTAAAGGAAAGATAACGTTAAACTCTGGAAAAAATATACGCAATACGAGTACATTGACCACAATCAATTAAATATTTATTTCATATTGATATAATATACACTGGCATTTTATAGCCCACACAATTCACGTTGGTTCTAAAAGAGATTTGAATACACATAATTCAGACGACGGACTCGGAAAATGTGTTTCTATTTCTACGTACCGAAAACTGTCAGCAAAGCCGGTTCGGATAGCCTTTTCCCGGATAAATTTTCGGCGACGCATGTGTAGTTCGCCATGTCCTGAAAATTGCTTCAAAATGAAATTTCGTTTCAAACTTTTTCAACGTTCTCATAGTTTTGTTTTTGGTTGTTTCTTCTACCGTAGACTTTGAAAAATATATTAATGTAGAATAATAAAATGTTTCTAATCAAAGAAAATAGTTCGCATATTAACCATGACATAATTATTTTATCTTTTAAAGTAACTTAGTATTAAAGAAATTGGAAATCCTACACAAAGATTTCTATTTGGAATACTATCAGAAAAAAATGGAATAATTAAATTACACGCTAGTGCATAAAGAACAGATAAACCTTCACAGCACTTATTTTTATATTATCTACTACAATTAATATAGTATTAGAAAATAATGCAATAAACCACTTAAATAGATACGTAAATAATGCAGGTATTTCATTAAAAATTTACTTAGGTGGCAATTTAAACTTGCGTAGGTATTACGTATTTATTTTGGTGTCTATTTTCACTTGAGTTATTATGTACTTAATGGATTTCAATACTGAAATTTTCTAAAGAACAACGCTAAGTTTATGGAAGTTAAAAACACAAAAGAAAACATTCACTTAACGGAATCCCAATAAAATATACAAACTAAGTCAAATGTAAATTTAACATACCAATAACGTGGCTTGTTTAATAGCCAAATCACCTTCCTTCGTAATCTGAACATTGTCATTAGCAACGATTGGGACGCCATTCTTAAGCCAATAGAGCTCTGCGAATGGTGCAGCCGGCGGGGGTTCACAACGAAAGGTAACTGATGTGTATTGTTTGACTAATTGTGATTGTGGAGTAACTGAGAACAGCTTTTTTATATCTAAAAAACCGAAAGAGAACATAGTAAGTAGGTCATGATTTAAAAATGCGAATTAAGGTAAGTTGTTTTATTGACCTCCTTTTAATTCTTGTTTTAATTTAAAATCATATATATTATATTGTTAAAGTGTATGAAACTACATTATATGATGTTAATGACTAAGGAGACAGTTATTTGTTCATGTGAACATACTTACAAGCGATATCAATGGTAGCCGGTTGACTTCTAATATGTCCTCGGCTTGTCCATGCGAAGCATGAACACTGATATTTATCGTTGCCGAAATATTCTTCAACGTTTTCCCGTGTAACTTTATGCTCTCCTTCTATTATTCTCACTCCAGTTTGGGGGTCGACAAATTCAAAATTAGTCGCTTGAGTTTTAACTCCATTGCATTTGAAATACACCTTCAATTTTGCATTTATTGTTAACATTAGTGTGAAACTATGTATAGTTTTAACATCGACTTCAACAAAAATAAACTTTTAGTAATTTAATCTTATATTATAAATGATAATAAAACATTAAGGCTAAAAATGAAATGACCAAGAAGTACTTAATACAATTTGCATTCATTTCTTTTATAGATTAATAGTAACAGATTTTAGACTCAAAAGTTTGTTTATGTAGCAAAGCGAGGATTGAAAATGTCTTATTCATAATCTTTACTTATACTGTGAAAAAAAAAACTAACAGAAAAACGTAAAACTAACTATACTCACTTCTAAAGCATTAGCAGCGCGACATTTTAGTACAGCGGGTTTATTTTTAACAACATAAGTATTCTCCGGTTCTAATAAGAATATAGGCAAGTTATCTTTAGTTGTGTGTAAGGGAATTTTATCATCTAAGCCTGTCTCCAGATGTAAATTATTTTTTACTGTTGCCAAATCCGGCGAATCTTTATAATTCGATTCCTTTGTTTCGTAATCGTAATCTATATATGTATTTTCATCATCATCATCATCATCATCGTCTCCTTCGTCTTCATTGTTTGTGAAAACCGGTGGTAAAAAATATTCTTTGACATTTGAATGGTGGACTAGTGAAAGAGGCCCATCATCTTTATTATTAGACTTTACATTTACATCTGTGTGATGTTTTGTATCTACAATCAAATAATGTGAATTACAATTTATAGCTCGAGTTACTTGTAAAAAGTTAATAAGCCCAAGCTACCTTACTATTTTTGGGTTATCATGGTCTCAAATAAATTTAAAAAATATTGTATACCTAATTACCGGGGCAAAAAAAATACTTACTTTTTACTGTGTTCTGTCCATTCACCATAAATGCCAAATGTATTATAAAAATATTTATCCAAAAATTCACTTCCATTTATAAACTTACGTACAGACGAAATATTTAAAATAACGATTGATTCGTCACCGTCATTATCTTCCATAACTGCATTAATTTGATTATAAACTTATATTCTTTTTCTTCTATTTACAATATAAATAAATAAATAATTGCATGTATCACTTTCACTAAAACTATATGATAGTTCAAATAACGAGTAATTTTATTATAAAATTCACAGCTTCACTAAATCGAAATCAAGATTAGTATATTACTAAATCAAATGTTGAAATTTTATTGCTAATCTTTTTTTTTAACGTATAATTAACACAAATTCTCTAAAATCACAGAATATAATTTGGATCGTAACAATACTCGTAAAAGTTTACTGGAATATTCCCCGTATTCGAGACAGGTGTTCACACCACACCAAATACTGAACAACTAAAATAATATGGTCTGAGTGGATGATTTCATCCCCTATACGAGGGTCTTTATTGCGCATGCCCAAAAGTTTTAAACGCTTTATAAAGACACCGTTGAAAGTTTTCAAGTGATGCTTTTCGAGTTGTTCTATTTAATAGAAGCTACATTGGATATTTTTTTTTTGTTAATGTTGAATATAACTTTAGGACATACTACGCATTGCGTAAGAATTAAAATGTAAAATAAAAAGAAAGCCAAATGAGTAAAATAAATAATTATTAAGGTTAGCAAATATTATAAACGAAAACAAACATTCGCATTGGTGTAAAAGTTCGTTTAATTATATGTAATAAAAGTACAGCATAATAAAAAAACGGTTTTAAGTGTACACACACCGTTATATTTATAAAGTTTACCCACTATGGATCGTTGCAAATTCCCACAAATAACTGCTCCATATTCGATTTGATGTAATAAAGAAACGGATGATTCGCAATGAATTTAGTCTGGTTTATGATGAATAAAACGGGTTTAATTTGTATCGCTGAAATATAAACGTGTTTTAAATTAAGCTATAGCTTTAAAAATTAGAAGAATCGATTGAGAAAAAGAGGAAAATAATATTCTTTGCCTATTTATGTATAATGTTATTAAAGTTTACCAGATGACGCAGCAGATTTGGATCCCATCTCGGTCACTTCTATGACAGCCTTTTGAACAGCTTTTGAAACAAAAACCTTCTCATTTCTTACTATTCCTGTTATTTCAGAATCGTGGGGGTTGAATATATTTCTTAGGCCAATCTATAAATAACAGCTAATTAATAAGCAGAGTTTTAATGGCATCCTTGTCTGTTACCTAACAGCCCTTATCCATCCAACCGTAAAGGCGTCGACTGTTGGACTTGGTCTCCCCCAAAGATAAGTGGGTAATTGCTATAATCGCCACGCTTAGCAGGCGGGTTGGCGATCGCAGTAGGTGTTTGTAGTCCTCAGAGAATGCTGCTGCCCATCCCCTGGTGTATCACTTAGTCACCTTTTATGACACCTACGGGTAGATATCGCGTGGTATTATTCTTAAGCCGGCACCACAAGGTATGATAGCCCTTGTTTATAATTCATTAAAAACATAGATATTTCAGAAATATATTTCTATCGCGTTAAGCTCCAATGAAATAGTCATAAAGTGCGAAAGGGACGACTGCAGCTAGTACTGATCATGCATATGTAAAAACTTTTTTAATTAATAACTACACCGACTTTAAAGGAATATACTATTTATAAAAAATCACTAAAAAGTAAACAAATAATTACAGTAATACCCCGCTTAGCGCGAGCCCGTTACGCGTGGTTTCACAATAACGCGAATGTCAAATTTCGCGCTCAAATGCCTCGCATTACGCGAAAGAGTGCGTATAAACATAATGTAAAGACAATAGATGTATTTTTCCGTAAAAAATAAGAGTATGTATTGCATAAAGTGTTCTTAGAATTAAAGTGATGGATTAAAATGATTTGTATTTTTTTTGTATTAAATTTTGACTATGTTTAATCATAAACCTCGATATACGCGAATTTCAGTTAACGCGATTTTCTTCGGAACGTATCCCTCGCGTAAAGCGGGGTATTACTGTACTTTATTACTGTATCTGTTTACTTCAATATATCTTTTGTTTTAATACTATTAATAATTTGAAATCGGTGACAATGGGACCACCTCGGAAATGTACTCCTTCGAATCAAAAAATAATAACTTACATATCGGTTCACATTTGATGGAGAAATCGCGTAACAAACATACAAAAAAAGGTAAACATACAGAGGAATTGAAAACCTCCTCTTTTTTAAAGTCGGTTAATAATAATCGATTTTTTTTTTAATTATAAAATAAGAAAGTGGCTATGCCCCTACGTTTTGCTTTTTATTCATCAAATTTGTTTGATGGTCATCTGGAAACTTTGATTACAGTGCAAGCCAACGTCAGGACCACTTTAAAGATCCTGTGCAACCATTTACTAAACTCTCGCTACATAGCCTTTTTTTTTTTTTTTTTTTTTTTTTTTTTTTTTTTGACGGGGGGAAATACATTTACGCACTAACCTTATCTATTGTATTGAGGGATCAGAGTCCCCCAATACAATAGATAAGGGGGCACGGAGTGACGAGCTCCGTGCCAGTGTGGGACTCACCCGGGCGTGAAGCGCCCGGAAATACCCACTAAAACCCCCCGGAGCCGTCCGCTGCATTGGAATGGGGGCGATACGGGGTTGCTAGGCATGTCGCCGCGTCGCCCCCTGCAGCAAACCCACCAGGCCTCGTCAGTGCAATGGCCCGGTAGGGATGAAGGAGAATAATTCCCCTCCACCACTTAGCCCGCCTCAGAAGGAGGCACGACCATTAGGTCGACAGTCCAGGGCTCGCTACATAGCCTGGATGAAGTTATCGAAGCCCTTTTACCATTTTGAAATATCTCTTTCATTTAGTATTTCCTCTTTCTAACTGTGAGCAATAACTATAATGCAAATGATTTATAAACGTATAATTTATAAACAACCATAAAGTTACAAAGAAATGAAAGAATACGTTGAAGTCTGTGTTAGAATTGCTAAAAAAAACAATTCATACCTTTTCATACAAATCCTTTAGATCGAGCTCACTATACGCTTTGAATTTAGGTATAGTTAGTTCGATATTTCGGTAACTCAATCTCCCTATCTCTTCGTTCAAGGTATCTGGAGATAACTTCAGTTGTCTCAGCAAATCAGGTAAACCGTCTCTCGAATTTGGTAGAATTATAATGAACGACGCTCTTCTACCCTTGTATGGTATTTCTATAATCTTGTGTAATTGAAATTATTAGATAGCTAGATAGATTTTTTTGAGCTGTCTGTGTTTAGCTTTCGGCTACAGATTATATTCAAATATTATGTAAAAAAAAAAGTATACAAATATAGGCACACCCATAGATAAAATATGATATACTTATAGGTAGCTATTGCCGTACAAAAAATCGTCACACGCGAAAAGTTCAAAACCCCGTTTTATTTCTAGATTTATGCGCTCATTCATAGCCTGCAAACTTAATAGAAGGTTTGGCACAGCGTTCTGTCTAAATTTTCACTTGAGTTAAGTGGGGAAGTGGTCTAAGATGGTAATGTACTAAGCCTAGAGGTACTGACGCTCATTGAAACTTGAAAAAATTAACTAGACCGGTAAGCATAAAAAAATGTCCATGTTAAGGTTTCTTCATAATATTTTCCTCCACTAAAATGTTTATATACTCTCGTACTCCCACTAACTTATCATCGCTTTTTTGGGATGTTATAGTTTTTGTTCCTGCGTCGTAGTAGGCAATTGAGCTCAAATTAATTGCGACCACTATGAAACTTTATAACGACCACCATCAAGTTTGAAAACCTGTCACCAAATACCGATAGGTGTGCTGGCAACGTTACTTTTGAGCCAGTGTCTCTGGGCTTAATACATTTACCGTCCTGGACCACATGGTCACTTAACATCAGGTGAGATTGTGGTTAAAGCACTGAGCCTAGATGCTGTATCCCGTAAACAAAATGTTGACTCTTTACTTTGTAAGAATTGGTGTAGTTTTGAACAAAATAACGAATATTAATATATAAATAAATATTGCTTATGTAAACATTAGGCTTCCGCGTTAAAAAAATATACTTATAAAAAAAAACATATGATACACGAGCGGAGCCGCGGGGACAACTAGTAATTTGTTACCTGGGAATTTAGAGCATCACTCTTCAGATACTTATAATCCTCGGAGCGAGTCATCATAATAACTTTCCGCGCACCTCGTGGAGTAAAAAAAGTTTTTAGTTTGTATAATCCTGAATGGGTAAATCCATTCGCCCTTAAAATTGAAAAAAAAAAATGTATTTATTTTATTGACGTAACAAGTTTTTTTGTAATCTGTATAGGTTACCTATACTGCAACTGTTAACTGTAACTGTTAACTGTAGCTGTTAACTGTTAACTGTAACTGTAACTGTAACTGTAACTGTAACTGTAACTGTTAACTGTAACTGTTAACTGTTACTGTAACTGTAACTGTTAACTGTAACTGTAACGGTTTTATCAAAAAGTTACCAGATGTTAAATAAGGATGTGGTCTAGGATGATAAAATGACTAAGCCTAGAGGTACTGGTTCTCAAGTGATGCTGTCATAACACATCTGTTGGTATTTGGTGACAGGATTTCCAAATTGATGGTGGGAGCCACCCAAGCGGGAGTTATTAGAAAATGCATTGGTTTCCTCACGATGTTTTCCTTCACCGAAAGCTCAGGAGTTTCGAATTGGATAGGTGGGCTCAAACTCGCTTCCAGTGACGCGGAATCCGAACGCAATACCAACTGCGCCATCGTCGTTTCAGTTATTAATCTTTAGGAATAACTATAATAATAGACAATAAACCAGTTCAAAAGGATTTAGTAACTAAACTACATGCATATGGCTTATAATAGTTTCAGTAATTTATTCTAGTCAACAAGTGCCTTTTAGGTAAAAAAAAATTCACCGGCTCCTAAAAATATGGTTAAGGTGTCATTCGATTCGGAATCGCATGTAGAAAGTTCTTGAAAAATTTCAAGATGCGCTCGCAAAAATTACTTAAGTTATAAACAATTAACTGAAAAAAGGGGTTTGGTTTTTTGCTTATATCTCAAAAGCTATTCGAAACCTCTAAATTTAACTAATGTAACCACATCTTCACTTAACAATAAGTGATATTGTGCCCAAAACGTTGTGCCTAAATTATATGTTTATTTTTTATACTTTATGTACACCGATATACATTATATTAAAACATTTATTGTGCATTAGGGATCGTGCAAGTATAACGTACGTGGCAGAATTTTAGAAATTTTTGAATCACCCTTATCAGCAATAGTAACCAAATCTCTTAGCCCGCTCTCTTCTCTCCATGGCAAAACAATGGCATAATTTTTACAAAACCTCGTTAAAAGTAAACAAATAAACATTGCTTACATAAGCACCGTTCGGATCACTTCTCCGCTCCCATATTGTGAAAAATAAGCAAATCTCCGTCCCTTTTTATGCCTACGATACTTGAACGACCTCTTATGCACAGTATCAAAATATTTAAATAGTTCTCTAACCGCGAAATATATAGCATTGACCAATATCAATGATGCAGTGGTCGGTATGTCTCCGTGTTGTAAAACATTCGGTATAATTCCATGGGTTTGTTCTGATACCTACAAAAGAATTTAAAATAAAATAGTAGATATATTTACATTTATTAGTGCAATTCGAATACTTGCGCAATTGGTTGAATTACTCTATATTTAGATTAGGCCCTTTAAAAAAATCGTAGTTCAAGGAACTTACTATCTACTTCTTACTAGAAGTGCCCGCAACTCCTTTCGCGTGGAATTAAAACCCTGTGAAATATGTATATCCCGCTGGAGATCTATGTTTAACTATCAACTTCAGAACACCTAAAGACAAACACGGCGGCGGAGAGAATACTTATTTCAGGTCAGTGTACTTCGTTAAACTACGTCTGTGAAACTGTAGTGAGCGGAAGGAATAGAAGCGATGATGGCGCAGTGGATAGTGAGGCCGGATTCCGCATCAATGGACTCGGGTTCAAACCTACCTACCCACTCTAAAATCAGCCTGAGCTTTGGGTGAAGGGAAACATCGTGAGAAAACCATAGCATGGTGGCAGGGCATTTTCTAACGCGACGCGGTGCTTGCGAAAGCCACCCCGTGTCGCCCCCATCCCAAATGCGGCGGACGGCCCCGGGGGGTTTTAGTGGGTATTTCCGAACGCTTCACGCCGGGTGAGTCCCACACTGGCACGGAGTTTGTCCCTCCGTGCCCACTTACCTATTGCATTGGGGGACTCCGGTCTCACTAGTGCAATAGGTAAGGGTAGTGCGTTAATGCATTTCCCCCCGTCAAAAAAAAAGGGCATTTTCTAACAATGCCCGCTTGCGTAGCTACCACCCTCAGTTTCGAAAACCTATCACCAAATACCAATAGGTGTGTTCCGGCAGCATCACTTGAGAACCAATCTAGGCTTATGCATTATATGCGTCTATCATCCTGGGTCATATCGTCACTTAACATCAAGTGAGATAGTGGTCAAAGCACTGAGCCTATACCGTGTAAAAAAGGAAGATTTAAACAGTTATTTAGTATCGGAACTCACTAGTAGTTATGGTAGTTTATATATAATGTAATTCATTTACCCAATCGTTTATTACGTCGATGGCTTCATCTGGATCTGCAAAATTAAGTTTACTAACTCCCGTCTTGAAGACACTTTTAGTGGCATAAACAAACTCTTTGTAGAGACGATGTTTTCTGTCTAAATATATTCTGCTCGCTATATTCAAAGTTACGCCGGGAAGGTTCTCCAAGTCTATGATGAGGCTTCTTAACTTATTTTTAAGCTATTTAAAATAAGATTAATATTTTTATTAGTAAACTGGTTTTGTTTTGTATTATAATTTTCTTAAAGACAAAGCTATTATTTATAATCTGAAATGTCATATTGCAAAGTTTGAATAAAACCAAACTGCCCAGAATTAGCGGTTTCAACACAATCTCACCTGATGTTAAGTGATGATATGGTCAAAGACGGTAAGGATGCTAAACTTCGAGCTTTCGATTGTTGCCATAACCTATAAATATGTTTGGCGACAAGTTCTCAAACTTGAGGGTGGTAGCTAGCCAGGCGGTTATTAGAAAATGTCCTTTTTTTGTTTTGACGGGGGGAAATGCATTTACGCACTACCCTTACCTATTGTATTAGTGAGACCAAAGTCCCCCCATACAATAGGTAAGGGGGATTAGAAAATGTCCTACCGCCATGTTTCATCGTTACGATTGTTTGTGATCTCTAAAATATACAATGGTTTAGTTAAAGGTTGCAAGGAAAATAATGCTGAATATTTTTTTGTTGACATAATTCACCATTACTCTCATATCTATTTTCTATATTATATTTAAAAAGAATCATGTAAATAGGTTATGATGTAGATGTAGATATAGACAGATAGACGTTAGGATGACGATTTGTAACAAAAACTTTGAACCTTAAACAGTCATATTACACTAAATTAAAGCATATACTTCCCAGTTTAAGTAGGTAGGTATATACTCGTATGATATTTAAGTAGTGAAATGAACTCCTTATACAAAATTGGAAAATACTTTCCACTATATGGCAACACTATATCAGTGGCTTAACCATAGATATAAAGTTTTCGCTATTAGGTCTGTGGGCTCAGCTAAATATTTGAACTTACAGTTGGAGTTTTTGATCTCAGTCTGTAATGTAGCGGTTATTTTCTTTAATGAATTAAATTTGTGTATTTGACTCTATATCATGTAGTGTTCGTGGTGTTTTGTGTGATATAGTTTGGTTCTAGTGTACAAGTTAAGTATATAATGGAAAATAACGCGTAACATATATTCTGAGGGGCCGACAAAGCTCAACGAAAAGTTCTAGCAGGATGAGCTACAGTTTTGCTGGAGCTTGGTAACGCTGATACAAGATTAAAAATACCTCTTACTTACATGACACTGGCATAAATTGTTTGTACACAAATTGCCATTATCTAAAGAGAAGAAGAAGAACTTACAGTGGTATATATAAAAATATAATATGAAAAAGCATGATGAGAAATGTTGTTTCAGTGTACAATTTAATGTAACTAAATTATGTTGAAATAATAGTATGTTCATTGTTACCCATGACATACGACCGCTGCCGATGGCTATAAGTAGTTTTTTAAAAGTCGACCTCTTTGCACCGAAAGCTAGTTTACCCAGTGGCAATAGAGCTGATAGTGGAGAACATATCATATTCTTTTCAGGGTTCAACAATGCCGCTTCCTGTCAAAGGAATATCTAGTTTGATGTACCTATCTCATTTTCATTTTTCTTAAACTTATTATTCGTATATCCTAATCTAAATTCGCTCGTAACTCGCAAAATCAAAGTGTAAAATGTTTCAAGTTTGACGCCTCTGAGTTCAGCTGCCTATAGAAGTTTTTATTAATGAATTTAATTAATGACTCCTTGGACAGAGAGACTCAGGATAGCACACCCCGTAGTTTGCAGCAAAGCGGCGAATCTATATAGACAAAAACCTTCAAGAACATTCACGGTTAATGTAGTTAGTTTCGTTTTAATTAGGTACAATGATATTTAAATTTAAATAAGGAAAGATCAAACAGTTCAGTAAGTTCTTCATATCTATTTGAAACCCGATTTTCTTTTGTTTATTATCTCTATTGATGAACTTTATAAATATAATTATGCCAAATACTATAAATTTAGAATAATGAATTTCTTTTCCTTAATTTTTCAAGAATAATTACAGTGTATTTTCGAAGTCTGAATGAAAACTTGTTATTATAAACTTTCTAAGTCTCACCAAAGCAAACGATCTCTGTAAACTGCCGGTGAGATCAAATCTTGTGATGCTTTTTGGTCTGAATTCGAGGCTGCCATCTTTTTCTGAGCTGGAACTTTGATTTTCGGACGTAGTTGCCGACAGTAAAGTAACGCATACTAGAGCAAATGTGCAACTGAATTGGATATTTCAGAAACAACATTCGTGAACGATAGTGATGTCAAGAATTCACACTCCTTTCTGTACTTCCTCTAACAATGGTTGTGACTATGATTTGTATAGTTTATATATTAAAATTTAATGTAAGTATACACCAATTTATTAAAAAAAAGGAACCAGATCGAGCGATTGAAGCGATGATGGCGTAGCGGGCAGTGCGGCCGGATTCCGCGTCAATCGACGCGGGTTCGATCCTATCCTATCCGACCTATCCGACTCTAAAATCGTCCTGAGCTTTCGGTGAAGAAAAACATCGTGAGGAAACCATAGCATGGTGGTAGGGCATTTTCTAATGATGCCTGACTGGGTAGCTCACCAACCTCAAGTTTGAAAACCTGTCGCCAAATACCAATAGGTGTGTACCGGCAGCATCACTTGAGAACCAGTACCTCTAGGCTTAGTGTGTTTACCATCCTGGACCACATCATCACTTAACATTAGGTGCGATTGTGGTTTTTTTTTATAGCCTACAGCACAGAACAGAGTTCACTGCCAGTCACCGCTGTCATGCTGTCCTGCTTAAATACCTCTTGACGACTCTTTTGAAGGACCCAACTGAGCCCAAAGCACTGAGCCTATTCCATGCAAAAAAAAAAAGAAAAAAAGAGTTCCTTGCCGGCTATTTTCCGAAGCGGTGGTAGTGTTTTGACGTTCATACTTCATAAGTGCCTTCTATTATTTAAGTTCAATTGCGATCTGGAACTATAATATACAATGAATTCTACAAATGAAATGAATCCTCAATGTTTTCAACAACTGGCAACTTTTTCAAGATTATGGTTCGTTTCTCTACATAAGTCGGCTTTGTGGGCGGTTTTACAACCCTAGATGTATTTAATAGAAAGATAAATATATGACACATATCTGTTAAAATCAAATTTATACCTTGTAATACATTCGTACCTTGAATATAAAATTTGATAAAAAACTTACCAACTAACAAAACTCTCATTTTAATCGCCATTAAATTCTTAAAGTGTGGTGATAATTAAAACGAAGCCTTATGTAATTTTATTAATCGGTTATGAAAATGAGAAATTGCATTAATATACCTACATATCTCTTAGGTAGTTAAGAAATATGATTATAGTAGATTTAACTATTCCTATTTTCCCTATATTCCTAGTTTTATGATAATTACGTCACGCTCCGTATAGTGGGTTATTTTAAAGCACCTGTTTAGTAAGTTTTTTTACTTTCTTTAATATTTTACTTAATTGTATTTATATTTAATATTTTAATTTTATTCGTGACTTTTTTACAAGTTTCAGGCAATAAATTGCGGTACCACTTTTGTCAATAACCAATTACTAACTCTTGGTTTCGTCCCTATTTTATTACGTTCTGGAAACTTAAATTGTATTTGTTACACATGGAAATTAGGTGATTACATTAAATTATAGTCTTCCACAAAATCAGCCAGGCTCAAGATTAATAAATAATGATGTTGAAATAAAAAAAAAATTATATTCATGATGATAATATGATATCTAATTAATTGTAAATTATTTTTTCAAGTTGGTAATTTAGATATATCGTACAAGCTTCTAACTTTTTTAAATGTTTTCTTAGTTTCTTATATTATGTATTTGTTGTATTTATTCTGTGTAAATCTAAATAAAACAAATCATAATCTGTCCATCTGTCTGTAAGTAGTCTTTATTTTTAATTTTTTAATTTGCAGTATTTCACTCTATGTATATGATTTTCTTAGCATTTTACGTGATATAGTTTTTGTTATTATGCAATAGTAAAATATATTAAGCAAGAAGTTTCAAGTCTTCCAACTACTACCCTGGAAGAAAAGCTTTAACCAAGGAACTTCATTTCGTAAGAGCGTTGTACGAAGTCTTCCTCGGACTTGGCTGCATGGTCTAGTATACCTTTACTTTATGAAGGAAGTAACAAAAACTGTCTCAGTTCTACGAGGTTTTTTGGCGGGATCTCAGTCTGACATGTAGCAATTGTTTTCTTTAACCCTTTGACACTCATAACAAACCATCTGTCAAAAAATGCCAAGCGAAAATGAACCTTATGAACACCAAGTAAGGTTTGTTGATAGTCTTTTGTTTCAGATGTATGACCTTACGTAGATAATTTGTTACGGCCATTCATACGTGTCTTTTAAGGCAAAAGGTGTGCTTCTGTGTTGTGGCCAATTTTGCTAACGAATTTTTTGTAACAAAATTTAGAATAATGTATTTAACAGTTCAACTCATTTATATTAATTTTATTATTAAATTTATAAAATATTTATTAATTTTACTATTTTAAATATACTGTTTCTAAGCAGTAGCGATAACATACAAGAAATATTTTTTATATTTTTACAATATAATATTACAGTAATCTAAGTAATACATGAATGTAAAGTATGTTTGCTATTCCCAAACTGTACATTCGATTGTGATGAAACTTTCGTATGTCGAATGCAATGTCGAGTACAACTAATTTGTAATGAAACAATAATAACAATAAGCTATTTTACAATGAGTGTAAAAATAAATACAAAAATATTTTTATCTACTTCTCGACATGAAAATTGTTTCATGTATTATATAAATTATCATTATTCTGTTTAATTTTACTTATAAATCTTGAGACAATGTGTAAGACTATAAATTATGATAAATTCTTTATATTTTATTTCGAATATAATTTTGTTAAATTAATTTGTTTTACACTGATTTATTCTATATTCAATGCTTTATTTTCATTATTTTATAATGTAGAAAAGTGGGTGCGCCATTATTGGTTTTATGTAGATGTCTGTTTATTTCCGTTTTAATTTACTAAGGAGTAAGAACTAATTCAGCAGGACTTTCTGTTATGATGTATTGTTGTTTTAAAATGTTTCTGTAATTATTGTAAAATATAGAAATAACTCATATTTATCATATCATAGTCATAAGGCCGGGTATAAATTGCCACATGTTTTTTATTAAAAATCAGTCTTCGTTGAACCTTGGTCTTCGTACAATGTATGTAATTTGTTTTAAAAATGTTCTTAGAAATTGCGCTTGATTATGTCGAAATTTGACCAGTTAAAATCTTAATCTTAATCTTAAAAAGTAAAAAATGGTTTGTGTTACGCTAACAATTTACAGTACAGAAAAATATACAAGAAGGAGAAAGAAATGGCAAGGATAAGCTATAGATTATTTTATAAATTAAATTTTATCTTCACTACGTCACAATAGATAGATATTTATCGCGCGAGAATTTGTGTAACGTGTACACAGCGAGGTGCCTATTTGCGATAGGCCAAGCTCCTGCAAGGAGTTTTATTATTCTGCGGTAAATAAAAAAAATCTTTTTATACGTAGATATGTTAGATGGGTGCTTGGCGCGATTTTGGTCTGTCATATTGTCGTTTTCATTTTCAATTAATTATTTTACAGTATTTGTCCATATATTATGTAATTTCGGTGGCAGTTTATGTGATATAGTGTTTTTATGATACACAAGTGAAGTGAAGTGAAAACAATGACACTTAGCATGAAATGTCTCAATAATTCCCGTTGTGGTCGTAACAGAAGGCCACCATTTTGTTCCCCCATTCATTTGTTGATAGTGTTCCTAGCGTCTGACATGGCTGCATTGTCTAGTACCTTTGCCGTTTCCTTAAAAAGGAATAAATTGAACCAAAGAAAAAGAAAAGTAAGATACAATCTTTGTCGTATTTCAGGACATAAATAAATAAAATAAGAACATAAACTTATTAGGATTATTTTATTTCAGTTCTTATATATTTTTGCGTACTAGAATTTTTTTCTAATAAAAGTGTAATTTTATTGTAGCGCCATATATGGGCTGGATAACTTATTGAAAAATATCTTACGTACCAAATTTATGAATAAAAAAATATTTCTTTTAAAAAAACAAATTGAATTAAATTTAATTTTTGTAATTAAATTTGAATTGTAGAAAAAATTGTTTCTGGTTTTTCTAAAAATATTTTTATAAGCAAACAATGGCTTTGTTTACATTATCTATGGATTTCACTTCTGTGAATTTCGCTGTCCATATTTCAATGTAATGGACCACCGTTTTATGGGAAATAATTGTTGTATCAGTGTAGGATTGTGCGTTATGAATCTAAGTTTCAAGTGCTGTGTATAAAAACAAAGTGTCAAGTGCCATTTGTCAATAAATTGAGCGCCAAAAGTTAAATGTCCGTAAGTCATATTTTCCAATCTGTCATTTTCAAAAAAGTTGCCCAATTGGGCAAGGTCAATAGCCAACGGGTTAATTCATTAAACTTGTGTACTTGACTCTATATCATGTAATCTTGGTGGCGTTTTGTGTGAAATAGTTTAGTTATTGTGTTCAAGTTAAGTTTATTATAGAAGACAACGCGTAGCATACATTCTGAGGTGCCAACAAAGCTCCATGGAAAGTTCGAGTAGGATAGGCCACCATTCTGTTGGAGCTTGGTAACGCTGATACAAGATCGAAAATCTTACCCACATGACATTGGCACAAATTGTGTCTACACACAGATTGCCATTAACTAAGAAGAAGAAAAACTGTCAAAAGGTCAAACACCGCGAAAGTAAAAAAAGTGAGTTCTGAGTTGTCTTTTGCCGACATATAATTTCCGAATTTTTTTATATATATCTTTTGTCATCTACATTTATTACAGGGTATACATCAAACAAGGAAATAACAAACTATCATTATCGCATGACAAGATTAAATCTGCTTCTATCGTAAACGCATAGTTTTGTTTGAAATATCGATCGCGTAAACATGATTCCAAATGAGATATTTGCCGAAGATTTGATGAGTACTGTGATACGCTATGGCCTCTACATTGGCGCGGCATTCCAGTTGGTCTGTTTATTAGCCTGTGTTACGTTGACTGATGAACAGAGCGAGCATCATCCCTATGAAAAGGTATTCAATAGGATATATTTTTGTCTATGTCGTCCAAGTATCAAAAGGGATGCGCAGTCCACTTACTATTGGTGACCAACATTTATCAAGGTTCCAGTTCCATTATATAAAAGTTATTGTCATGAGACTAAATTGGAAAACAGTGGTGGAATATAACAATCCATTTTATTTTTAGAAAGAAGTGTGGTAACTGAAGTGATTCGGGAATTAATCATCACATAGTCTCTATCATTTTCAATTGGACATATAAAATACTATTAACCCAACCCAGCTTCACATGAGTTTATAGAAATCACTATTTTTAAATAATATAAATGTAATATAGCTTTCTGCAAATGAAAGAATTTTTAAAATCAGTTTAGCCATTATTAAGATTATCATTAAGCCATTATTTAAGATAATAGTATAGATAACAATTTTTGTAATAAAATATTTATATTACTCTAAATAATGATAGTAATTCTAATAAAATAAAATGCTTATTTTTAAATTGATTTCAGTCATATACAGATAGTGATGAATGTAGTTCCGAGCAGTCATCACCTGGTCATAGAGCTACTATGTCTAGGGCCCGGAGACATGACAAGAAGAAGCGCCGTTAGCTTCGAAGTGTAAAACGCCAAATTTTGACTCAAAATAATCATGAGTTAAAAGTATAATCATGTAGTATTTAGATATAAGGGTAGCCTTTAATAATTTTTATTAAATTGTAAATCAAGTTTATGTAATGTTTTTGATGATTTTGTAAATTATTTACAAAAAAAAAAAAACGAACATATAATCTATTTGTATTTAAAAATGTAAAATTACATGACATATTTTGTAATAAATACCTGTGTTGTAATATGAAGTATTTTATAATATAAATAACTTTTAGTTAACTAAAGCTTTAATCTCCCGTTATTAGTTACAAGAATTATATTCATTCACGTCTGTTAAATTCATTTAACCATTTCTTCCCTCCAAATGAAGCACATAGTTCTAGATTTATTTGGAGACTTATTTGATATAATATGTTTATATTGTTTGATAATAATATGATCTCAAGAAGCTTGTGTATATAATAATTTTTTTTTTAATAAAACATTGAAATAATAAAAAGCATTTATTTTGTTATGGACTAGAAGTTTTACAGCATTAAATTTATCGCTCGCTTAAATATATTAAACAAATAAATCTCTCAGTAACTATTATGATGACAGTAGTAAAACACAACACACTTTGAATGCTTTCATAAAATTTCAGAAAACATAACAAATCATAATAGTGACTGAGATGTCAATAATAACCTAAAAATTACTCAACATATTGCGCATTTCGAGCACAGGTAAGTACATACTATAACATTTAAGGCACTGTTATCCGCTTAACACCTATGAGTACAAATAGCACCAGTTTTATTTAACGATTGTATAGGAAAATAAATTTTAATTGTATAAATATCATTTCATATGGCACAATAAAGTCACATAAATTATTGCATAGTTTAACATTCGTCATAGATTGTTATCAAGTAATTATAAATTTCTAAATAATATATAAACATCATTGCTATTGTAATACTGTTTTCGGGTAATCTATTATAACTGTTGATGGCAACAGAGAGCAAAATGGCGTATCCGCTTCATACAAATAACCGCTTTTACTACAGATATTCCTCGCTAATAATTATAATTGCACACAATGAGACCTACTAAAAGACAACAAAAAATAAGTACACATAAACATCATTGTTTTTTTTTTAATCACTATTAAATTGTTCAACAATTGTGATGTGTAGTGTGTAAAAGAATTGATTTAATTTATAACTATGAATAAATTAGTCAATAAAATTAAAACTCAATCTCTGATACTGAGGGAGTTGCATTTAGAGCAAAAAAATTGCCAAATAAATGCAGAGATTGTAACAGTAATATGTTATGATGAAGTCGTTGCAAGGTTCACATTATGCGACCTCAGGGCCTGTATCAGATCATTTTCAGAAAGAAACTGCTTAAATGCGTCTAGCTTCTTGAAGCATATTGTTACACAACAAGATCTTTTACTCTCGCAATTGGGACTCTTTTTTTCTTGTGTAGAAGAAGAAGAGTAACTGTTACTGTTTAAGTTAGAATGATCACAGGAACATTTTAAAGTGTTGAGAATATTCGAATTAGAGCGAGCAGTTAAATTTGGTGGTGAAGCTTCATCACATTCGTGTAGTGTAAAAATTCCTAAATCTTCCAAATTAGAGTTGTTATGTCTCCGATGGTAGTGTAGAAATGTGTTATGGTTGGAATCGGTTGCTTGACCGCAGCCGGGTGTGCATTTCATCGCAGCGTGATCGCATCTACAGTCGACACACGAGCACTTGTCCTCTTTACAACCGCCTTGAGCTTTAATAACGGGACCATCGTGTTTACAATCTCTGCATTCGCCATCTAAAGGATCGCAGGTGCATTTCATACACGAGCATATCCCGGCGTCGGCTGCCAATTGCTCCAAAGCGTTCCGTTTCGCGATCTCCTTACCGAAGATATTTTCCGTCCGAACGACATACATATCCGACGGTGGCTCGTTATCGAACAACAGTGTATCTTCTAAATCCAAATCGGTATTGAACAGTACAGAATTAGCCGGGTTTATTTCGATCTTCTGTTGAACTTTAGACGGCGAGGGCGTATTAAGGGACCTGTCATCATCAGATGATGACCTGAAGAATAAATCCAAATCCGCATCGAGTTTGGTCGGTTCTAAATTGGTGACTATTTCACTGTCGTTGAACACTTTATCGCCAACGTCTAGAACATTCGGCGTGTCTAAATCGAACGATGTGTGTGTCATGACATTCGCAGTCGGCGCTACTTCTGCGCTCAAGTCAATGTAACTTTGCATATGTGTTGGCACAAATGTGGCCAGTGTGAAAATGCTTTCCGGAGATTTCTCCTTTATACTTACTGGTGTTTCTGATATGGACGCTGCCAGAGCGCTTACGTCGACCCAAGGTGCTTGTAGCTCGATTTCATTAGCTAAAGCAAGCTGCATTGCTTTAGTTTTAACTTCTCTTTTAACTGGGACTTCGAGAGTTTGCATTTGTACTGTTGGCTGCATTGGCACAATTGGTTGGAGTGGGACAGTCGGTTGCAATGGGACAGTCGGTTGCAATGAGACAGTTGGTTGCAATGGGACAGTTGGTTGCAATGGGACAGTTGGTTGCAGTATACTCACATCTACCCACGCGTCATTTGAATCTTTTTTATCATCAGCAAAAGGCGAAAGCGTTAGACTTGTGAGATCGTAATCGACAGCTAAATTATTAGTTTCGTTATTTTTAATGTTAGTAGTTGCGTTATCGAAAAGCAATTGCGTGATATCAACGTTATTAACTGTCGCAAGGTCTTCGAGGCTGCCGTCTGTTGAATTGCATTCCGTCGTTATTTTACCGAAAGATTCGAGAAGGCTGTCCCAGTTCATCAAGTCGTTTGATTTCGACGGTTGCGGTACCGGTTGCGTTACTTCTGTCACTTGTTCCGTTTCAGCCTCCATCTAGAAATCAGAGACGGTAGGATTAAATAGGGCTCAAACACATGAAAACCTGTCTGTTCTATAACAGTGTCAAACTGATTAACAATTTCGACCTGGTGTTTCTTTACGTGCGCCCTGAGACTAGTGGGCGTGGAGAATAATCGACCACATCCTGAAGTGGGACAGGCGTAAGGCCGCGATCCGGAGTGGGTTCGTCCGTGCGCCTTCAAATGATGGGACGCTGTGAATGACTTCCCACAACCTTCAGTCCTGCATCTGTAACAACAACGTGCAATCTAACATAATGTACTCAATACAATAGGCTAGTTTACTAGTGTTTAATTCATGTAATACAACAGATTAAGGGGGATATCCTAGCGGCCTTTATTCCATACAAACGTACTGCCCTGTTTCCTCCCTGGATAATAGCATTATGGTAAATATTGTTATACCAAATAATATATATCCCCACCACCTCCATGCCCGTATGTTTTAATTTTTTCCATAAATTAGTTATTGTAGAAACTAGGAGCCTTTAAAATTGAAAAAAAAAAAAAATGCTCGATTTTTACAGTCATTCGTCATACAAATTTGTAGGATAAAATAAAAAGTAAAACGTACTGGCATTGCCAAAGTATTTATTATTCTAAAACTGAGAGAAAATTAAATATCGGTTCAGTTTTGGAGGAGGAAACAGGATACTACGAAGTGATTTTTTTTGTCTATTTTGCACAGTTAAATCATCCCGCGCTGCAGTTGTCCCTTTCGCTTTCTTTAGGGCGCAACGCGATAGCAATAGTTTTCTGAAATATCTAGTTTCTGACCGCGTATCCTCTTAAGTAAATAATGTAACTAAACATGTATTATAAATATAATTAATTCTGCTAATGAATGTTTCTGATTGGGAATTTAGTGGGGATGCTGTATCCTTTTCGCACACGTAGTGTTACGTTATATTTTAGTGTAGTGCACTCTATTTGTAGGAAAAAATGAAATGTTTATAACTTTCTTATTTTTACACCGATATTAATTTTATTTCAGCAGTCAGCCTTATTTGTGGTCTATTTAAAGATGCGACAATAAAAATAATCATTAACCCATCCCTTATTGTCATATTACATAAGGCAGTATTTCTCTGTTTATTTATCCGTTGTTAGACTTAAAAGCAGACATGTATCTATGTTTAATTATCGATGTTACAAAGGCTATGTCAATTGTCAGGTTTGTTTGTTTAAAAATTAATGTACTGTGAGATGACTTCCATATTATTATTACGTTTTTATTGGAGTGTCAATTTTTTTATCTTATCATGAGGCTAAACAAACAATCGTGCAAACACAATCAGTAATGAATAGACAATTTTCAACTACGTACTCAACCTTATCACTTCGATCGTGACTGTAAAGTCATAAATCCTAATTACTTATATACATAGATAAAGTTTTAACGAAACAATAAAAAAAAAAACATATATTTCCATGGAGACATAGGTCAAAAACTAAGTTCATTGAAACACAGCAACCTTTGATAATATTTAATTGCGAGCTAACAGATAAATAGCGTAATTATGACAAATTCAATATTAAGGGTATTTTTTTTAATAAAACAATTAAACACATAACAAAAGCTCACGCCCGTTATCCCCGAAGGGTTAGGCAGAGGTGATGTGGCGAACTACACCACCCACATTTCGCCGAGCTTAGTTCCGTCCCAGATGTGACAGGGGACGAGCCTGTCGCCATATCGGGCACAAATTCCAAACTCCGGGATGATACTGAGTAGAAAAACCCAATACCACTTGCCCCGACGCGGGGGTCGAACCCGAGGCCTCAGAACGGCAGTCGCACCGTAATACAACTGCGCCACCGAGGCAGTTAAATAAAACAATTAAATTACCCAAATAATATTTAAAATATAACAGTAAAATGAAGAATTATGCATATTGGAGGAATATTTGATACGGGCACTTTACAGAGACTAGGTTTCGATGGTTTTGAAAATGTTGTCTATATACGTTTATTACATTATTTACCAACTACACCAAAAACTATGGGACACAATTTTGATGAAATAATACGCTGTAGTAACATTATTTATTATAAACGCAGTGTCATTGTCTCACACTGATAATAGAGCTTGCCGAGTTGTACCAATAGGTATATATCTAACGATTGTTGGTAATCATTATGTTACTTAAAATCATAACGAATCGTAAAGGATGAGATTTCATTATCAATCATTCCACTCAGAATTCACTTAAACGAGTTTATATTTTATTGAATGAGGAAGCATGTCGACTAGAAGATACTTTCACGATAAAATATTTGTGTACTCACTTGTACGGACGTTCTTGCGTATGCGTACGAATGTGTTTCTTGAGATCGCTGAGGGTTGTAAAGAATTTTGTACATCCATTTGCTTGGCAGTTAAACGTATCGCCACTGTGTAATCTTTGATGTGCTCTTAATCTGGAACCAAATTATACACTCACTTAAAGCCACACATAGAGTAATAAAGTCAAGAGTGATAGTTTCATATAAAAACTAGCTAAACATTGAAGACAAAAAAACGCGTGTGTTTGTAACCGAGACGTAATTACGTAAAACCGGCACGTAACGAAAGGCCTATGTAGTTTTTTTTAAGTCCAACATGAAATGGACTCACTCTGAGTGCGACAACTGCCGTTCTGAGTGTTTTAATTCTATGAAGCTTCATATATACAAAAGTCAACGGAGTCTTATACTATAATTCTATTCATTACAATCTTAAATTACCCAGAACCTGACATCTATGATACAATCTCACGACTAGTACGGACCATTTTTTAATGGTGGATCTCCATGTCATAATTCTATCATAGTTATATTTTATTTTAAATGTATGAAAAATATGAAATAAATTATTATTGTTATTTTGTCTCTAATTCTAATTTGTAAATACTATGAGCATCCATTCATCAAATAATGAACCACATTTACGAATGGCATAGGATGATGATAGCCAAATACAGGGATCGTTGGACGAGTTTGGAGGCGGCCTTCACCCTCATATGAGGGGTTCTTGGTTTTCAAATGTATTTAAATCATTTATTTGTTAGTATTACTTACACTAAATTATCTTTTTGTTTTTAGAACTATATGTTTATGTAACAAGAAATAAAAGGCTTTTTTTTTTATTTTATTTATGTCTAACCAAGTCGGCTTAGATTTAAATGGTAATAAATGATAATATAATATTAAATGATAATATTACAAGAGATGAGAAATTATATCTATGATCATATGATATATATTTTACAACTGTTAAAAGTTACGGTAGGTTTATATAATTCAGGGGCCATCTAACGATTTAGGTAAACTATAGTTAGCAGTTTTATTTGATTACTAACTGTGACCGCGGCTGCGCTCGTGTTTCATATATTCTTCACTGCGTTTTTTATTTTTTACACGGAACCTAGTTATTTTCGAAAATTAAACGTACCCTAAGTTAACCAGAGTAACTTCAGCTATCTACAAAAAAAATCCCGTCAAAATCGGTCCAGCCGTTCCGGAGATTACAAACAGACAGAAGTTTTAAAAATTTTATTTTTGATATATATCGTATACACATTCATATCTATTTAGTAACAAGATAATAATGTTGGTATTACAAACAGAATTGTATTTATTAGTATATAGATCTATAACTATGTCTGTTAGGAAAACAATACGCAGGACGATGCTTTTACTTTATAGTATTGATCTGGTATAATCGACACATTCAATTACAGGTATTGAGGGCCTGTAAAGTATTACCGTGAAACCTTACAAGATTGCCCAACTAATCTAACTTTGCCCAGCAAGGTACGTTTCACAAAATGTAAAAAAAAAAAACCGGCAACATTTTTTAGTTGCGTTGAATATTAAATCTGTGGAAGAAATTTGATTATGTGTCTGGCATCACTGTGTAACTGATTTTGCTCAGTATCAATTCAGTCAGCTGTAGAACTGTGTCGAAGTTGGTGGTGTATTTTGCGGGCCAAAACTTGAGTGAAAAACTTTCTTTGAAACTCGATTTGTAATTACAGTAGGTAAGTAAATTTTTTACCACTATTACTGTGTCATAAATAAATAAAAAAGATCGAATATCCAACGCAAAAACTCTCTTAAATTCGATAATATGATGGTGGGCAATGTTATATTAGTTTCCTAAGACCAGTTGTTACAACTTTGCCCACCAAAATATAACCGTTAGGGTTGTTACTTCGATGTTAAATTAGATCTAGTAGGTATTTTGTTTTACATTTGCTTCGGAACTACCTAAGTAATACTGATCTGTAGAACGAGAGAACACATAGTATTACGATAATTAATTAATACATATCTGACGAAAAAAACCTTTTGTGGTGCATTTAATGTATTTGCAAAATAATTAAAGTGACTAAAAATGAGCAAAAAAGTGAATTTCTATTTATTTTTACATTATTTATCTGTTTATTGATTTCTTTGTAATTTTGCTCATAGATCTTGATCAATGTTTGGTTTTAGTGTTACTAAGAAACAATTTCGATAAATACCATTACCTCTTAAAGGTACTGAGTTATGTTAACAAACCTGAAACTTATCACATGTATGTGTGAATTTTTATAGGTTTAATAGCATGAGCGTAATTTTTTAGGAGCTCAATAAATTTATTTTGTTTACAAGTATTTACTGGGGTAACTTTTTTTTCGTATTTATTTCAGGATGAATAATACTAAATCAAGAAATACAGGGAAAAAAAGAAGAATATTAGGGTCTAGAGCATACAGAAATTATTCAGAGAAAATGTTAGAGTTAGCAGTGGACATGGTGGAAAATAAGAAGATGTCAAGTCGGGAGGCAGAAAAAAGTTTTGGGATCCCTCGACGGACGATATTAAACAAAGTAAAAAAAATTCACTTGAAACCAGCTGGAAGACAAAAAAAACTCAGTGACGAAGAGGAACAAAAACTGGCAAATGTACTATTAGCTTCAGCAGATTACGGCAGCCCCATGACGAAAATGGATGTAAAAATATTGATCTATAAATATGTAGAAAAAAATTCGCGAACTGATTTGTTCGATGGCAAATTACCAAGCGATACGTGGGTGGAAGCATTTTTAAACAGACATTGTTCGAAATTAACTATCAGAACGACAGAAAATATAAAAAAGGTACGGGCTGAGAAAGGACTAGATGAAATTGAGAAGTTTTATACTAATTTAAGTGAAACACTAAAAGAAGTACCACCGATGAATATATTAAATTACGATGAAACCAATTTGTCTGACAATCCAGGCAC
Organism: Samia ricini; assembly: GCA_014132275.2. Classification (NCBI taxonomy): domain Eukaryota; kingdom Metazoa; phylum Arthropoda; class Insecta; order Lepidoptera; family Saturniidae; genus Samia; species Samia ricini. The sequence continues at coordinate 4,407,867 of AP028170.1, forward strand.
TTCAAAATGTGTTTTTAGAAGGGGTGTCAAACATCCTGAAAGGATCATAAATAGCACAAAAAGTTCCATTTCTATCATGTTCACTGCAAGCGCAGCTGGAACATGTTTACCAACATATGTGGTTTATAAATCCTCAAATTTATATTCTGAGTGGCTTGAAGGAGGCCCAGCTGAAACCAGATACAATTGCTCCAAATCCGGATGGTTTGATACGGCTTCATTCGAAGATTATTTTAAAACTATTGTGGTTGAGTGGGCAAAACAAATTCCTGGCCCAAAAGTCGTCATTGGTGATAATTTGTCTTCACACATAAATATTGAAGTTGTAGAGTTGTGTCAAAAACACAATATAAGGTTGGTATTTTTACCAGCAAATTCCACTCACCTAACACAACCGCTGGACGTAGCGTACTTTGGCCCACTAAAAAGAGAATGGAGAAAGATCTTATTGGATTATAAATTAAAAAATTCAGGACAGACCACCCTGAACAAAAAACACTTTCCAAAACTTTTGGCTCAGTTACTACAAAAATATGAAACATAAGGAAAGTAACAACATAATAAGTGGCTTTAGAGCTACAGGAATATGGCCTGTAAATTCACGAAATGTTTTTAAGAGAATTCCTGAGTATTTCGATCATTCAGAATATGGAATTGATACGACTTTATTAGATTATCTGAAAGAATCAAGGGCTGCTAAGCCAATGCAAATAAAAAGAAGTAAAAAATTACGTACAGAACCCGGCAAGTCAGTATGTGTTGACGATATCTCGACAGTAAATATTCAATTAATAACACAAAGTAAGACGTATGTAAAAAAAAATGCAAAGAAGAGAACAATAAAAACTAAACAAGAAGCAAACCAAGAACGAGAGACAGAAGAGATCATAGTGCCGTGGAACACAGAAAATGAGATGTACTTAGATGAAATTACAGGTCAAGTAATAGGAAGAGAGGAAACTCCATCGAACTCATCTGAAATCATTGGAAAACCAACACTACGGCCCGAATTTTCACCGGTGATGTATAATCCAGCCAGACTGGTTGAACTTAGTATCGAAATTATCAATATGCATTTAGGATCACCAGCTTACGATACTAACGCTCAACTACCCGACGTCTGTGTATTCAATAAAAAAATTAGAAGTGACTGTCAGAAGCAGCCTTTTGTTACTTATAATGAAAATGATACTCCAGAGTTTTTAAGATCAATGACAAATAGTTCATCTAATTCTAAAGTCATAATAACCTCAGATATTAAAGTAAACCCTAAGAAAATGAAGGACATTAAGAAAAACATTAAATTAACTAAAGTCATCGGAAAATCAGCTTTACAGATGAAAATCGGTACGAATCAAGTGGTATATGAAAATGCGTTACATAAAAATAAGAAAAAACTGGAAAATCTAACAACTGGAAGAAAAAAAAGGGCTGTAAAACGGAAGAAATTGACATATTCTTATGAAACGAGCTCTGAATCGGATATTCTGAGTATTGCAAATACAGATGATTCTGAATATGATGCATTTGATGAATATCTAACAACATATTTACAAGAGATAGATAACAAGGAAAACTGTGAGACAGAAAATTTCAATGCAACATTTGGATTAAGTGATATCAGCTATTTTAAAAGTGATGTAGATTTAAAAGAAGAAGACTGGGTTGTAGTGAAATTTGCGACAAAAAAAAGCATAAAGCACTTTGTTGGTCGTGTATTATCTATGAAAAACAATATTCCTACTGTAAAATTTGCAAGAAAAGTTAAGAATGTAAAAGATGGTAAAGTGATTTTCACGTATCCGAACGTGGAAGACGTGTGCGAAGTGAATCGCGATGATGTAGAAATAGTATTACCTCCGCCAAAAATTTCTAGACGAGGCCAAATAATGTTTGATATTATATTTAATATTTCCTACAATATCCAATAAGAAAGTGTTTTAATTTATATAAAGGAATCGCCAAAACTCGAAGCCAAAATTTTGCTACAATTATGTGATCTCAGGAAATAATGTTCCTATTTTGTTTAAGATTACCTCAGTGATTATTGTTGATTTTTTACTAGTTTTTTTTAATCTTGGGATAAGTAAAATATTGATTTATTTCATTTCGATGTGCATTAATTTTTTTTTCTATTAAGTACTTTGGTATGGTAATAATTTATGATAATCTATATTATTATACAGTTTGTTTTGGAAAGCTTTATCTTGAAAATAGATTTCTTTCACTTGTATTAGTAGGTATTTAAAGTCAGTGTTCCTATTATGTTAATTTAGAGTTGATATTAATTTTAATATTATATTGTTTGTTTTAAAGCTCATGGGCATTTACTTTATTGCTAGTTTTATAATTGTTTAATTATTTTTAGAGTAATGTTTAAGAGCACACTACATTATTGTAACGTAACTGCGTACACCGTACTGATTAACATTAAAAAGTGACAACCCTGATTCATTATTTTATTTGTATGAAAAATTACAAAATATATTTTGCAACTTTGCCCACTCTAATTTGACTGGTAATATCAACATTTAAACGTTTTGTATAAAGGCCTTATGTTAGATTGACTATTTTTCTATGATGTCCCCTAATTGTGATGTTCTTAAAGTAGAAAATACGAAAGTTACGGAGGTTTCTGCAAAATGGGCAAACTTGTAAAAAGTACTACATATTTGGCCCGCTGTATAAATTGAGGTTTTTAACACATTGTATTTCATTTTCTTGATATTATAATATATTCTAGGTAAAAAACATTACATTTATCAATGATGTAGCACAATCACAATGTGAAAATAATATTATTTATGAAAATATTTGAAGTGTAATAAAAAATTGCAAGAAATCTGGGCAAAGTTGTACTGTTTTACGGTATGTCCTTCTAATTGTTAATTTGAGTTTGAAGCGATGATAGGTGGTAGGGCATTTTCTAATAATGCCTGCCTGGGTAGCTATCATCCTCTAGTTTGATAACCAATCGCCAAATACCAATAGGTATCTTCCGGCAGCATCACTTGAGAATTAGTACCTGGACTAGTTAGCTTGCCATGCTGGACCACGTTGTCTTATTTAACATCTGGTGAGATCGTGGTCATAAATTTAATAAAGCAACTCCAGAGCGAGATAGATTTATAACTATTTATTTCTTGTAGTTCCGTAGTTTGGTTCAGTACCATTGCTTATTATTATTACATCATAATTTCATAAGAACTTATTTAGTAAATCAATAAAACATTTTAATCCTAGATACCAGCCACTTGTTGTTACTACGTATGTAATTTGTAAAATGTTGCTATCTTTCGATAAATGTTTAGCATCGTACAGGAGTATTTTTCCACGATAACCTAGTCAAACAGAGATTAATTATTTTTACTATCTTTAATAAATTAGCTATCATGTATAAGCATTAAACATTGAGTAGGGGTGTCTAGACATGCAAACAGATAATCCTAGAGTCTAGAAATGCAGTGAAATTTAAGATGTTAAAATGACTAATAGTCTAAAACTGCCATTTATTCGCGGGCGATGCTGTCTATCAACTCGTTTAGGCACCACAAAGAACACGAATAGAGCTGTCATGGACTGGTTTAATATTTACAAGCGCGCAATACTAACCACTTTGACTATAATTTAAAAACTGGCATACACCCAAATAATAATAAATCACCAGTACGTTCGGAGTCACGAAGTTTTGTTTTGAAATTCTCTGATTTACTGCGTCATAAAATAAAACGAACATTCATATTCACCATTCTTATGTGAATATATTGTATTGGAATTTCATTGCAGTACAATTAATAATTGAAAAATAGTGTAAATTCAATATAGCGACACTAAACAGGACATGCGGGCGGCAACAGATTTGGAAAGCAGGTATTTCAGAAATCTATTGCTATCGCGCTGCGCCCCGAAAATAGAGATATAAAACACGAAAGGGACGACTGCAGCTCGGGTTGTTTTTTTTTTTTTTACCATGCAAAATAGATAAAAACATCACTTCGTAGTACACTGTTTCCTCCTCAAAAACTTAACCGATTTTTAATTTTCTATCAGTTATATAATAAGAAAGACTTTGGCTATGCCTCTACGTTTTCTTTTTTTTATTTTATCCATCAAATTTGTTTGACGAACCTAAGAAAATGACGGTAAAAATGGAGCATTTTTTTAACTTCCAAAGGCAAAAAAGTTTGTACAATAAGTAATTTATGAAAAAAATCAAAACGTACGGGCATGGTGGTAGTGGATATACTCGTACCTATATTATTTGGTATAAAAATATTTACCAAAATACTATTATCCAGCGAGGAAACAGGGGACTACTTTTGTATGGAATATATACCACTAGCTTATCCTTTTAAGGGTCGGCGTCATTTTATGGCATTATTGAGAGTTATCGTTAAATAGAAGAAAAAAAAAAATTATTATAATGATATGTGGTATATTTACTAACCAAGTATATAATTAACATACATTAATATTGATGCATATAACAATGTTTTTTGTGCAAAAAAAAAAACGAATTTCTTAGAATCTTCGGTACGTATGTTCCCTACAATCGAGGTAAATACGTAACGTACGTAATAAAGAAACAAAATAAATAAATAAATCTTAAGTTCTTTTTAATATCCGCAACTTAGAAAGTACTTTGTAGTCCTTAATGATAATTTGATTTATATGCCACTCTAACAGAGTACAAACAAATGAAAATACGTATAAAACAAATAACCTATAACAATGTTATAACCTAATTATATGAAGGTGGGCCGACCAAAATCCAGTGATTGCGACGTTTCAGGCAGTTCATCGTTAAATCGAGTGGCGTTAAATGGAGTTCATACTGAAAATAATTTATTGTTGCTTCTAAATGCAAGTTTTTTTAAATGTATGTGTGTGAGGTCAATGAATTAGTCGATGTTTGTTTTAAACATTTTTCTTGGTATTTCATCATACTCAAAGGGTTTTATTTGTGTTATTCATAGAATTTGTATGCAACTTGACAGTAAGTAGAGTAGGAATAAATAATTGAAGAAAGCGTCATATAATACATATCAATAGTAATATTTTTAAACTATCACATTTTGTAGAACTTTAATAATAGAGTATTCATAGTAATTAGTATGTCAGTTTAACAGACTTAATGAGCAAGACCAAGACCGACTAAACCAGCCACGAAAAATACCAAAAGGAAGCGTCCAGAAATTACGTGAGGTGTTTAAGGGGTGGAGGGGGTCGAGTCAAATCTCATCTAATCTTACGTTGGAGAGAGGGGGGGTCTCGGCAAATATCACGCAATTTTTTTTCTGATTGAAACAAAAAAAATTTATACTATTTTGGTCCATTTAATCCAGATTGTACATGCTTAAGATTTCATCTTAAGCGTAATCGTAATACGATTAAGGTCATTTACTAATTCTTTCGAAAGAAAATAATTTCATTCATACTTCAACGTTATACATTTACTGACTGTCAAACCACTATATATGTTTTATGTTGAGTCACAACAACTGTAGTAGTCAATATTCGATAAATTAAAATAAAGAACCCATAAAAATTCCTAAAATTAAAAAATAAACAGTATATGAGGCATTGATCCTTGAAATTTTGAAAATTAAAAAAAAAAAAAATACATATCAATGATTAGACTTTAATAAGCACGAAGCAAATTTGTTTTTTTCTTTTTACAATAACAATCCAACGCGTTTACGCAAGAACTCACATTTTAAAAAATCTCACGTGAGATTGGGGTTTGGGGGAGGGGGTTGAATAAAATCTCACGACATCTCACCAGGGGGGGAGGGAGGGGCAGAAAATAAAAAAAACACCTCACGTAATTTATGGACGCCCCCAAACTAAATAAACAAGACCACGACCAACGCTACAAGTATCTGAGCAATACCAACACTGACACCAAGATTGTCTAGACCTTGGTCTTTTCAATTTATAACATTTGATTCTGTCGAAATAGCTAGCATGGCCAGTAATTTATTATTCCTTTCCCCTTTAAGAGGATTTCACGTCGATACACCTCTTTTGACATACGCGCATCGAGCTAAATGCGTGTAACGCACTTCTCGCCATTCGTTGTCATCTTGCAACCCTTAGAAATTTTTCACGCGTCAACATGACGGCCTTTACATCCATTTCATGGTGGTGTCATGTACATAAGTGGAAGTATATGGGTCTATTTATAATCAGTGATTTTATATACGTCAGCAGTCAGCAGTCAAAATTGCATGTTATACATAACACAGTACAATAAAAATGTCATTAAAAAAAAAAAAAAACCCACACACAAACAATTTTATAAAGGTTAGGGAAACTTATGTTTCGCTTATATTTGAAAATATAAGTGACGGATATTTTAACGGTGGTTACATGAAATAAATTTTACTTTTCTTTTACAAGTAGGAAAAATCAAGCTTTTCTTACACGGTATAGACCCATTGCTTTGACCACAATCTCATCTGATGTTAAATGACGATGTAGTCCAGGATGGTATACACACTAAGCGTAAATGTACTGATTCTCAAGCGATGCTGCCGGGACACACCTGCTGGTATTTGGTGACAGGTTTCCGAACTTTAGGGTGGTAGCTACCCAGGTGGATATTATTAGAAAATGGCCTACCAGCATGCTATGGTTTCCACACTTTGTTTTCCTTTACCGAAAGCTCAGGTGTCAGGTTATTTAAGCAAGTCTTGCTACAGAAGGAAGCCGCAGCGAGGGAGCGGGAGGAGGATCCCTTAGCGGATCCTCCTCCAGAGTTCTTGTTCCTATAAGAACCCAAGGAGGAGAGAGACGGGACTTTTTGTTTGGCGGTGGGAAAGAGGGGGGCTGCTTTGTACCGAGATGCTCACGAACGGAAGATGGAAGGGGTGCGACTCGGCATGGCAGGCTGTTTGCCTGTCATGCACTTTTGATCGGGCCAGCCGTTGAGGCGATGCGGAGCATGTTTCTCTATCCCGTGTCGCCTTTCCAAATGCGGCGGATGGTACCGTGGGATTTAGCGTGTATTCCTGGCGCTTCACGCCGGGCGAGTCCCACATCCACGTGCGTAAATGCATTTCCCACGAAGAAAAAAGTTTAAGGTTTTCTAAAAATCATACCAATGCTTACTTTGTCTTTTGGTTTCATTTGTTAACAAGGTGGAGGTGGAAGCAAAATTATTAAATTCTGGTAAATGCACGACTCCTTATATAAACTCCTTCCGTATGAAAAAATTTATAATAACGTACTTGAAAGAAACTGGAATAATTATGTTCTAAACTTTAATTGGTAAAGGAAATTCTTTAATTTTACAGATAAATAAAGCAAATGGAATCTTGTTAGACAGACGATAAACGTACCTAAAATTGTGATAACTATTAAAATTGATTACAAAGTATCCCATTCATCATTTATCTACAGCGCAAATGACTTTAATTGTCATTATCTATTGCAACAGACTTTAATCTATAACCCAGACATCGAAAACAAGAAGTACAAAGTCCTATTTATAGGTCTTATCAGTTTGCCGAAACATGTTTATATGTATCCGCAGACGGGAGTAAAGCATAAAGTCTTCAATCACATTGAACATATTTAAGCAATCAAAAATGCGACTCTATTATGACGGCAATGCTAATTTATAAGTTGACAGATTTAATATTGGATCTGGGAACAAGTTCGCCGTGTCTTTTCAGTAAAATTCGTGTGGTATCCTCATAGCACGTGTTAAAATGTATTGAAACCGAATATGCTCCATTATTATCGACAATATTTCTCCATTTTTTTTTTGTTAATTTATGATCGCATCGATATTTTCTATTTGAAGAACTGAAATCAAGACGCTATCATAGGCTTCTTTTGAAAACAACTTAACCATTGAGCGAGTTCTGCATAGATCGGAACGGATGATAGTCATAGGGTGTTATATCCGGACTTTAAGGTTGATGTAGCGAAACCAATCAATTAAACTATCTTCATATTTGACGGGTCATCAAAAGAGCGTGTTTACCGGCGTTGTCATAACAGAAGACAACACCGTACCTATTAATCAATTCAGTTTTTTAAGTCGTAATCATTCTCAACTGTTCGAGAATAAATTGCCTGATCAGTTGGAAGTTGCTCATGCTGGACGATTCCCTTCCAGTCTCACCACACACTGTCTATGTTCCGATTGGACATATTTCCAGCAGTTTCCCTAGTTTTATATAACTCATTTCACTGGCCGATCTCTAAACGTTGCATAAGTTTAATCATACCAATTTTAAAACAAAAAAAGTGTTTTTTGGAATCATTTTGTTGCATCAGAATAAGCAATAAGTTTGTATTAAAAAAAGTTCACATGCCATATATTCGAAAAATAATGAAACATGTATAATAACATATAGAAGGGCAAAGTGAACTATGCGCCACAAAAAGATATAGGACAATAAGGAGTTACAAGAGTAAGAAAGCCTTGTAAATAATAATTAGAAATATTATAATCGTTAATTTAAAACATGGCGTTTAAAAAAATGATGCGATTCTGAGGCGACGGTCATAAGTAAAAAACTGCTGGCATTTTGGTGACAATGATTTTCAGAAATACTATAATTTAGTTTGCTAATATTTTTTTGTTAGTGTTCAATTACATTTATACGTAAAAACAATGTTTAATTTATTTAAAGTCGATTTCAATGACTTAGGTTATAAATAACTTCACATGTTTAAGGCAGAGGATTCAAAAAGAATTAAATGGTGTGACGGAGTCTTAAGTTTAATCAAATGTCATTCAGGATCTATATCTAAAAATTGAATAACAACTAATTTCGGAAGTGCTGTTTTCATTTAATCATTTACTAGAATTAAGCGTGTAAAATATGTGACGTCATACTAGAAAGGAGGAATCTCACAACAGTCACAAATGTAACCAAATATGATAACTACATTAGACCGAGAAATTAGTGTGACGTAATTTATTGCTAAACTTATTGGTAATATTATTATTAATAATCATTTCCCCAATATATTTCATCCAATATCCTATATCCACTAACCTGTAAAGTGTATTAAAAGCCTTCCGGCATCCCCCAGTGTTGCACGTAAAAGGTTTTGCTTTGGTGTGGGCTCGCACATGAATTTTTAGACTGTATGATGTGAGAAATGCCTTTTCACATGATTGCATTGGACATTTGAACCTGTATTCACCTGTAAATGTCATTGTAGTGTTACAGATTTAAAAAAAAAAATTACTACAACAATTTTGAACAATGAAGAGAAATGGATTTTTCATCTACGAGGATTGCAAGAAATTTCAATAAAGATGCATATCATGGTTCAGAAAAATGAAGAATGTCTCTATAGTTATTCTGTTCAATGTATAATGGTAAAGTCTTAGGTTTTAGGTATGTGTGTTTTTAGAATATCTATATCGCAGGGCTTCCCAAACTAACTTTTACTGTAATTTGCTTTTTTTTTTTTCCAAGAAAAACAAAAAATAAGAACGAAAATAAAAAGAGATACTTTATTTTTTTTGTTGGCTGGCTACTAATTCTTCTAATTTGCTTGCTATTCTGAACATTGCTTCTCAAAACGGAGCTAAGTTAGTATATTGCCACACTCATAACTTTCTCTTAATTTTTTTTTATATCTGTACTTATTCTTCTTTATTATTGCAACTGTAGAAAAACCTGCTTCCCACAAGTATGATGTTGCACAAATGGTAATAGAATCCTCAATGCTGCAGTAAGTACTGATGCCACGATCACATAACATTGAGAGACAATAGATATGCAGATAACCTTATGATGCCCCAGGGCGCCAGGATGGAAGTTAGGGAAGCCCTGGTCTATTGGTACTAATATGGTATAAAATGTTACTTATTAATTGTGAACAAAATAGTATAAAATTTAAAATACTTTAGTTTTATATAATTGAAAAATACCTTTGTGAGTTTTCATGTGTGTTCGTAAATTTCCAACTGTGCTGTATGTGCGTTCACATCCTTCATATTCACATTTGTACCTTGCACTATTATCCTCGGTTTTCCTTTTATTCTTATCCATGTTCGCTTTTGAGATATCAATACTAAACTTGGGCATTTCTGATGTGTCATTGTGCCTGTAGAAGATTATCATTTGAATTATGTAAGAATTAAGGGGACACTTAATGTGAATAATTTTCAAACTATCCATTGTTACATCATTTATGCTACTAGACTTTTCATTGATTTTTGAACATATCCAATTACTTACATTTTTATATTATAACTGTTGAGATCTTACAATTTTTTGTGAGGTATGTTAACCAGGCATATATTTACATACATAGTATTTTTATTAATCATCAAATAACTTTTCTTACCTTTTAATGTTTTCTACATGCCATTAATTTATATGGTTTACTTTATATGAAGGTTTTTTAATTAATGAAAAAAAAAACATTCAACATTTTCATAACTAAAAAAAGTTTAAATTGCCTTATGTTGTTCATAATTATTAGGCCATTGAATCTTTGACTTTTAAAGTGTAAATTGATTGGTTACTTAGTGATTGCAAAATTTGCTGGACAATTTGTTTACATTACTGTTTACAGGGAAAAGCCACATTTGTAATAATAGTAATTATCATCAATTTTTCTAGAATCATCAATAAAATAACAGTATAAGCATGTTACACAAATACATTAGTAAGATTATAATAGCCCACCTTGCTATGTCCTATGTATTAAAAAAGTTAGAAGTGTATGTATTTTAGAAGAATGTTTTAAAGTATTGAAATAGTTTGGGAGTCTCCTGTATGGCATAGAATCTTCAATACAGTAAATATAAGACGCCGTAATTTCAATATCATGTATGTGAAATTATATTTTCTACATCAGATGAAAATAAGCAGGAATAGGCTTGTCTAAGAAGATATTATTTGAAAACAGGAATAAATTCTTATTACATTCTCAGATTCATCATAGTAGAAAGTAATGAGATATGCATATTTATTTAAAAAATATATCATTGAAAGTTAAACAGACACATTGATATAGTAGAGTTAATTCAGTAAATATTGATTTCCACATAAATCAAAGAATCTTGTGTAGTGTGATGTTATTGTAAAAAATAATTTTATTGTCAACACAATACAATAGTAAACAAGTTTCCTTATAATTCTATGCTCAAGACAATTCTGAAGAACTAATTTTCTTTTATGTTTTCCTTTTTAATGTTATTGAATACTATGCATTGCTATCAGCTATTTATTTCAGATACATATGTTATGCAAAGATGTTTGCTACTTAGCTAATTAATGAACACGAATAATATACCTTTAGTCACTCCTCGCGATAGAACTCATTGGAGAAAACAAAATTAGGATATTCGCATCACATCGTGATGGTAATGTACCGAAATAGAATGCCCAAAAACGATACTTCTAGATAAAGACCTCATATATACAATAGCATGAGTGTGAGGAAGACACATAACTATTGACAAACAGCTGATTGGATAATTGTTTCAATTCGAAATAAATACATTTCAAGGGATGAATTGTAAATTAATTTTATATTAAAATGTATTATGAAGCACTGGCAATCAAAACTCACGATGATAATCCCTCCTGATCCTCAATAATTTTTCTTCCTTCCGGGTTTCTAAGTTTTTCGACGTCACACTAACATCACCAACACTATCAAAGTGAAATAAATCAGGTTCCTCAAAACTCTTGTCAAACTCACTCAAGTCTCTTTCTTCATTTACATTTGTTTTAATATCTTGGGACAATATTTCAAAATAATTTCTGGAAGAGGTATCAAATGGATGCCTGTCACCGGCCCATGCCGCCATTTTCTAATTAAACTTTCTTTTTTTATTGACTTGTTTAACAGCCCTGGGTTCAAGCCCTTTTGAGCCTTTTCTAACAAAACAGTAAACCAGTGTTGCCCACAACTAATTCCCCAAGCCCAGTTCAAATTATTCTTTTTAGCAGAAAATCATAATACACTATAGAATAGAATTTAACACTAGGAAACAAAAACGATTATTCACTTAATGCCTAAATGTTACTGTAATATTTTAACTAGCACTTTAATTTTTCAATAACTTTTAGATAATCTACTTCATAAAAATCAAGATACTAGTGTTAAGCGACTTTTTTTATTAAGGCATTAGCCAATAGAAAAACATTAATAATATCAATAAAACACTTCAGAGCTCTTCTATGTTTGTTGCAGTTAATTGAAAATGTAGGTTTTGCACAACAATTCAGATAGTCTTCTATGCCCTTTCCTGTATCCCTAAAAACGTGTAAGCAAAATTTCAGGGTTGAGTAATGTTATCGTGATGATGTCCGTCACTTCAATGTTGATTGCATATATTTCTTTCTATAGGTATTAGGTGTAAGTATTAAGTGGTATATATATGATCTCTCTTTAAACTAATAACTTTTTTCGAAATAATCCGACCGATATGGTAAATAAAAAGATTTTTTATTAAACAGAATCTAAATGATTAAATAACAACAAGTTCCTGTAATCATGCTACACACGATAACACTGGCTTCAATTGATATAAGAAAATGTCAAAAGATTTGACACTTGACTCAAATCACAACCAATGAACATTTAACTGATATTAAATTTATAAATAGTTCATCAAAATTTACATAGATGACGCTAAACACAAGTTTAATAGAGAGAGTTGTTTGGCACTAAAAAGATAAACTAGGCGCTTGCGGCCGCTTTGTAGAATCCTGGCTGAACTCCCGTTATAATGAACTAAATGAACCACAGAGTAATGACTACACTTGTCTGCACGGGCAGTGCGTTTGATCGCACGCCCTTCCATTCACGCGAATGTGCTATCTTCACATTCGGACTATAATTCGTGTATAAAAGTGTATAGCTCTAATAAGTTATTATTTTTTTAAAATCATAACAGTTTATAATAAATTTAAAAATGTGTAAAAATAGTATTATCGTTTATATACATCTGGTGAGTAATTTATTAACTAATATAAGTAATAAAATTATAAGTTTTCATTATTACGATTTAATTATTGAATTAAAACAAAAAAAATCCTTACTTATAATAAAACTTAATTTGTTTCAAAATTATTTTGTTCGTACTTCCAAATATTGAATTTGTAAACTGTAATTAAATTAAATTTAGATTGTAAGCTGTTAAAATTCTCATACGTTTTTTTTTATTCAGATGAATGTGGAAAGAATCCTGATTTATTTTAATTTATTTATCTACTTTTTTTAAATAAGTATTTCACTCAAATTTTTATTTGAAATGAAAAAACAATTTACTAAAAATTAAAGTTATAATTTACACCATTTTTTTTAGAAAGTTATCTATATTTAGTACAAATTTTCTACGTGGTTGGCTGACTCATATCTTATGCATTTATAACCAACAAGCGGCTCAAAGTCAGGAGATACGACACATAAAAAGCGTGTAGGTACAACTGGGTGAATTTTATCTTTCGTTTACTGTTATTAAGCCAAAGCACCCAGACGTTCGCTTTAAAACTATTACGGTGTCATTATTCAAAGCCTTCAACTAACTTCCAAGTTTACTGACCGACCATGACCTATGTGTACCTGTGATATATTATATCGAGTACGGAAATCATAATGCTTTTACCCAGCACGAAACTAAATCGTTTATTATTTACTACTAGCTGTGTGTGTGTTTCCGTCTGCGTTTCATATATACTTCATTGCGTAATATAGTTTTTAAATAATCATTATTTTGATGATTTCTATTTCTATTTTTATTCTAATCTATTGAATTATATTTCGTTCACAATTTGGTGAGTTTAAATTTTTTTATACGGAATCCTAATTATTTATTTATATGGAAAATCTATAGCAATAAAACAATATAGCACTAAGAACATAAAATAATTAGCCAATTACAGATTTTCACGAATAGATAATAAATTTTATAGAAAATACACATATGAATAAAGTCACAACGTTATTTTTGAATTATTTTACCCAAAATTTAAAAAGAGAAAATAATAATAAACAGTTTAAAATAGACATTACAAGATGATATGATTAACAAAAAAAGTCTAGGCTCAGCTGTCTTCTAGCAGATACTAAATTAGTGAAGAATACATCAAAGTCATGTAGCTTACAGATTTGGTTAAAGTTGCTACCTGCTCGCACTATAAAAGTATTTTGGCGATAGTTGGTGTAAGAACTGGGAACAAAAATTGGAGGGTTGAATCTAACGATTTTGATTTTTTTTCCATATCGTTCTAGTTGTTCCGGAGATTAAACGGTACAAACAGCCAGAAAAAATAAATCAAAATCGTCTTTTTGGTATAAGTATCGTATACTAATTCATATGTATTTAGTAAAAGGTTAACAGACAGACACTTCAATTTTCTTTATAAGTATATATAAACGAAAACTTAAATACATTAATTTATCCTTTTTGTAGTCTATTTAGAATTAGATATCGTTTAAATCGGTTAAAAAAAAAAACAAAACGAAAGTCCAAACTTGAATGTTTAATTAATAGTTCTTTGATTTCTAAACGTACCATGATGACAGGATTTCAAAACAAAAAGTTAATTAGATATTTATTTTAATACATAACCATATTTAAAAAAACACGACAGGTACACTGTACAGTCTTATAACATTGAGTTTTTGAAAGGCTTATTAATTAATATGTCGATTACCCATAAAAATGAGACAATAGAAAAAACAATGGAAAGCTGGCATAAACGCCAGGTTGGTGCTCAAGGGGCTAAAAATAAAACACTAACATTTCACTATTTACGTAATATTAGTTATTTAGTCATTTGAACTTTTGTTGGATATGACGAAAAAAAAATCATTTTCAATTGTGAAAATATATCATTGGTTAATACCAGAAGCAATCACAAATTAGCCGTCCCTTGCTTTAGGTTTAGTAAGTCCAATAAAACCTTTTTAGGTAAAAGTGACAGGTTCTACAACATAGTTCCAAGGCACATTACCGATTTACCTGACAAAAAGTTTAAGCACTATGTCAAACAGGTTTTATCGTCCAAAGGTTATTGGTTACAGGGATACACCCTGTGGATCCACCACATTACGTGAACGATATTGATGTCTTGCAGTGACATCTACACTTTCGTTAAAACCGTTTATTGTTATTATGAATTGAATAATTTTAGCAACTAAAAAAAACATACAAAAAAAAACCAGATGGAATTTCTTCTTGACTGGGTTGTTTTCCGTTAATTTTTTCACTTTCATAAGCGCCTTCTGAGAGCCCAAATTTAATAAATAATTTTTTGATTTAATTCGATAATAAAAATATATTATTCACGGGCTAAATATAAATGATAACATTTCTGTGTCGAAATCGCGCTAAGCGCTTATCAAAGATTACCTGTAATTTTTTTTAAGTTCAAGGTAGAGGCGTTCACTTACGCATGTATGTATGTGTTTACACGTGAAACGACTTTAAACAGAAACGTACTTAGAAAGTTCTGTCTACATTTTGAATGAAACAGTTTCGTATCGCGTCATAAAAATCATATAAATGTATATTGTAAAGCGCGCATAACAACTGTTTAATAATTGAACGTTAGTATATAACTTTCGTAATTTAATGTTGTACTTTCTTATTTTTTAAGAGGAAATACGGCCGACGTGTATTCCATACAAACGTATTCCCCTGTTTCATCCCTAGATAATGGCATTACTATAGTAAATATTTTTACACCATACAGTACCACACATATATGTATACTACACGACAAGTTTCATTACAACGATTAAACTTCTTCCGTAAATTAATCATTTTAGAAATTACGAGTCTTGGAAAATGAGAAAAAATGCCTCGCTTTATCGTCGTGTTCAGAGGTCTGTTAACAAAGTAGACAATTAAGAGGATATGCTAGCGGCATTTATTCCATTCCATACGTAGTGCCCTGTTTCCTCCCTGTATAATTGCATTATGGTAAATATTTTTATACAAAATAATATAATTATATCCACCACGGCCATGTATTGTAGAAACTTTTATGCCTTTGAAAATGAAAGAAATGCTCGACGTTTACCGTCATTTTGTTGTTCGTCAATTTGATGGATATAATAAAAAAAAAAAGCAAAACGTAGAAGCATAGCCAAAGTATTTCATATTCTATAACTGAAAGAAAATTAAAAATCGGTTCAGTTTTGGAGAAGGAAACAGGGCACTGTGAAGTGATGTTTTCGTCTATTTTTCGTTTATTTTATAAAATCAGCCCGAGCTGCAGTTGCCCTTATCGTTTTTTTCGTTGTGGCGCAACGCGATAGTTTTCTGAAATACCTTTTGTTTAAATTTGTTGCCGACCGCGTGTCCTCTTAATACTTCACAGTGGTCAATTGGTCATCGCCACTCGGTGATCAAGTATCCAATTGATGTCGCACAAGAACGTGATCCCCATACAATAGACCTCGGGAGGCCCCCCGAGCACTTTCGCTGCTTTTTCTGTATTCAAATAATTTCACTTTTGCGACATTTCCATGCCGAGAGATTCCATTGAGACTCTCGATGTTGTTAGGAATAAATTACTTACTATGTAATCGACCTCTGGAGAATTAGCGTTGGTACCTTATATGAATAACTAGCGGATGCTCGCGGCTTCGTTTACGTGTTTTATTTTGAATAATAAATTATGGTACGTATTTCTGCCTTATTATTGAAATTGTATCGCTGTTACTATTTTTCTATTATTGGCAAATGCCAATATGCGAGTTACATACACAATTCTGCCAGCGTCATATGATAAGTAAATAATAACAGTTTTGTGTCAACATTTCTAAGCTCCAGCAAAACGGATGACTCGCCTTACGAAAACATTCCATGGAGTTTTCGTGCCACCTCTGAGTAAACTTGTCGCGTCATTATTTAAAATACACTTGAACTGTGCATAATAGCCAAACTATATAATATAAAATGCCACCAAACGGCAAAGTTGGGACATTTTTGTAACGATTGAATTTACTATTATATCTTTATTTTTTTGTCCCAAGGAAAAGTAAAGGTACTACTAGGCCGTTCACCCAAGTTTGATCTTATATAGGAAAAACTTTTCATACAACGTTCTAACAAAAATGGCTCGGGTTCTAACAAAAGAGAGTTTTTGTGACATTTCAGTATTCACGCGCTAATGTCATTCTTGTCAAGATCCGACACACGTGTGTGATAACCAAACTATGGCACGAAATATATGAACGAAATTAAAAAGTTTAGTTGTTCTGACATCTTTTTCTAGTGTAATAAAATATAAGATTCTAAAAGAATTGTCAAAAAATACATCTATGATTTAAAACAAAGGATTGTGTTAATCGGCTTTTAGGTTCACAAACTACGTCACTTATAGACAGGTAGGTTACGTGGTGATTTTCGTAATAAAGAGAGGATAAAGTGAATATTATAAATGCTAAATAGTTACTTATAAAGTAAACACATTTTATCGATTTATTAAAAACTAGCTGAGTGCCCGCGACTGCGCCCGCGCTTTTTTGCGTTATTCACTGCTGTTTAATTTTTTATACGGAATTCTAATTATTTTCGTGAAATTGTTTTAGTAAAAATTAAAGTAAAAATTAAATAAAATACTTGCCTGCAAAACTGTGTATTCAATCTGATTTTATTCCATTTTTTTACGCGAAACTTTCATTATTTTCGAAAATGAGAAGTACCCTAAGTTATGGAGAGTAATTTCAGCTATCTACCAAAAAAAGTCCCGTCAAAATTGTTTCAGCAGTTCCGGACATTACTCAGAACAGACACACACACGAAATTTTAAAAATTGTATTTTTGGTATGTTAGTAGGTATCGTATATACATTTATATGTATTTAGTAAATTTATTTGGTTTTTTTTTTTATTCTCTGGTTTACACCTTACAACATAGATTACTGACCCACAAAACTGTACACTCAGTTTGACTGCAGGTCATGGTATTCAAATTTCTTACATAATTATATACCTTTAGAGTACCTCAAGAGTATCACAAACTATCTCATTCAATATCTCAAAAAAACAAACAATCAAATACTATTCCTATGGTAAAAAAAAATTATAAAATAATTTTTCAACTTAATTTTAAACTTAACTATGTTCCTTTCTTCTCTGATGTCTGCTATTACACTCAAATTGTATTTATTAGTATAGATGATTACTTTATTTTTTAAGCGCACGAAATTCAACATCTAACAATATAAACCTCAAGAATAAATCTACCGTAAATTCCAGTTTCCGATTTGTAGTTATTCCATCAAAATTTACGGTTCTTTGTAAAGGGAATAAAAGCTTTGTCATGTCGGTAATGCATGACACACGTTCACCGGATTTATTTATCTTAGATGCTAAATGTTTTCTGTACGTTTGTCAGTTACCTACTGCGTTTCTTCATAGATAACTGTTTAATCTACATAACTGTGTTTTTATATAGATAAGGAAGGGTACAACATTTGAAGTCATTTTTCCCCACTGTTTATTAACCGTTTTTCTTTATTTTTCGTTATTATCGTCTTGTTTAGTACTTATTGATATATTAATGAGCTTTATTGTTATCAATACCTAAAAGAATAATTAGAAACAATTTTTATTCTTTCTTAAAATTTTAATAATGATGATTCAAATTGGAACGTTTTTATTGATCTGTTTTAGAATCTAATACATATTTCGTCTCCCACATGCAAAAAGATCGCGTATCATTGCAGTTGGATAGGATTTTAGCTCAAAAGGGGGCATAACATTCATTCCTAACCTAAAAAAATATTTCTACGATACTTAAAAGAGATTAGCTTTGCTGAAGCTTTTGCATTTGTCACGCGATTTATATAGGAAAAGGAATTAGTCATCGTAGATACCGATAGATCTGTCTATGTAATTATTAAAATATCGAACTGTCCAAATATGTGCTTATTCGCTTCCATATTTTAATCGTAAAAAAACGAAAGCGTCAACTTCGAGTTTGTGAATAGAGAGAACTTGCGACAGGATAGAGAGTCGTTCTCGTTTCTCAAGCCGAGACCCACTTTGGATCGTTTAAGAATGTTAGTTTTAAAATATCATTACTAACTGTCCCAAAGTTGCGCGGGTTATATCATTACTAACTGTCCCAAAGTTGCGCGGGTTAAATTTATGTAAAAAAATTAAACAAGGACATTAAATAATAACTTGTAAACTATATTATTATGTCAAGTTTTTTATAAATCTATAACAATGAACCCCTTTACCACCACACCACGTTGTTTATGTCTATTTAATTCTATAAAATGTGTAATACAAAAATAATAATAAAAAATAGTCTATTTCCTTCGCATTATTAGGTAAAAAGTGGCAATAAACAATCAAAATTCGGTCCATTGAAGTTAAAGATTTGCCTGAATCAATAGCGATTAGCTTTAAAATAAATATAGTAACGTAAAGTTTATTTTTTCACTTTTCTGATCGAATAAACGAAAAGCGAATCCAATTTCATTTTATCGCGCCAGATAATAAATTATAATTTTACTGAAAGTGAATTTGGTTATGTCAATTATTATACAATGACAATTTATTTCGTTCGTAGCAAATTTACGATTCTTCTCACTAAAATGGTTGATTAGTTCTTTGAAAATCAAAACAATGTAGGCAATTATACTCATTGATACGAGTAATATGAAATAATATTAATTAATTACTTAAATGTAAGTGAGGATGCTTCTAAAACACACTATAAAAAAAGAAATTACATTTTATTTTAGAAACATATCTATTTACACATATAAAAGAAAAATGGGGTTCCTATGACGCACCTCAAAACTATTGGACTACCATTCGACGCAGAATTTTTCGTAGATATAGGCTATTTTATTTCTTTGTATTCCAACGACCCTTCTTCATTTTTTTTTCATTTACTCTTATGCACATTTTTTCTACTAAAAAAACAAAAGACTCTCAATTTTCTTCATTCTTTTGTTTTTTTAGGTTAAGTATAAATGAAATGTTATAAGCACGTTTTCGCTCACACCTAAAGAACACGTGAAACGCGGGTTGAGCCGCGGGCACACAACTAGTAACATATATATTTTAAAATATGCGAAAATGTGTTTTATTCGTTAAAGTCTTTCTTTCATGCTGTAGATTTTGTAGATTAGATTCGACCTATTTTTCTTTGCACAAAGTTTATGACACTCGGAGTGACATAGGCATTTTTCTCCTCTAAAAATGCTGGAATACAGTCAAATAGATCTAGGCTGTAATTGTATATAGAACCACGGGAATCATGCCTCGTATTAAAACGAATTAAACTATTACCTACATATTTATTACTATTACAGTAATAATTCAAATTCATAAATATTTACGCTCATTATGAGGCTGTTTAAATGTTAAAAACCCAGACATGGGATGTTATTTTTGAAAAAAATTGGGTCGGGAGTTCTCATTGGTGATTACGCAAGCAATATTTACGTAATACCCTAATATGTAAGTAATCCTCATCATCGTCTTCAGATTTTTTCAGCCTACTGCAGAGTATCTCCTCCTCCTTTCTTTTACGTCATTAGTCCCTGTTTCGCGCCAGCCTTGTCCAGATCTTGCCGTCAAGATACAAACGACACGAATATATATAACTAATTTCATAAAGACATATTTATAATTATAATGATAAATAAAACCGGCACCTGAACAGTTCGGGTAACAAGAGTTCAACGACATGTTATTCACGTTCTGACCTAGAAATCTGACACTGGCACTTTCTTCTTGAGGGTCTTTTCGATTCACTGCACATCATTACCCTTTCATTTCCGACAATACACACACATACACCGGACATAGTTAACTGTTTATACATCATACATTGCATTTAAATTTTAATTATAAAGTCATAAACGATACAAACAACCTAAATTTTATACATATCGTCACGCCTGAGAGCCATAAGTGCAGGCAGAGACTACATCCCGCCATCTGCTACGATCCTATTAAATTTTTGATGCACAATTTTCAGTCGAATTCGCTGTAGATTGATTGATTCGTATTTTACAATGAATTAAACATATTTATCTGTACGAGTATTCATATGAAAAATCTTTTCAAGCTCAGGGCTAGTGGTTAAAATTAATATTAATGGCTGTAACTTTCCTGGATTTTTTTCGTCATATCCAACAAAAGTTCAAATGGGGACCAAATAAAAAAACAACTAATATTACGTACATAGTGAAATGTTAGTGTTTTATTTTTAGCCTCTTGAGCACCAACCTGGCGTTTACGCCAGCTTGCCATTGTTTTCCTATTGTCTCATTTTTATGGGTAATCGACATATTAATTAATAAGCCTTTCAAAAACTCAATGTTATAAGACTGTACAGTGTACCTGTCATGTTTTTTTCTAATATGGTAATGTATTAAAATAAATATCTAATTAACTTTTTGTATTGAAATCCTTTCATTGGTACGTTGGTACGTTTAGAAATCAAAGAACTGTTAATTAAACATTCAAATTTGGACTTTCGTTTTGTTTTTTTTTTTTTTTATCAAATATTAACGATACAATTAAGTTGTTACTTACCTACTACTAAACATTTGATACTGTAATCTATACAAATTAATAAAATTAAAGTGTATGTTAGTAATGTCAAAATAACGGCTTTTTACTAAATATATACGAATTTACGGTACCTATAACATATACACAATATTTAAAAAAATTGTCGATTGTTTATTCCGGCTAATCTCCGAAACGACTGAAGGGAAGTTATATGCTACGTTTGTTTCAAATAAAATAGTTAAGATTCCGAATAAAAACTTAAACTCATGTAACTGTTAACAAATCCGATTTAATATATAGTTTTACTCCTAAATGTTTGAATCTGTGAAAAATATCTTTGTTTTCTGTTAGTACTAAAAATGATTTAGGTACTGTACAAAAATAGAGTCCATTCTTGCTCAGTGAATAATTGTGCCGAACAGAAAATATCATACGCGAGCGGGAACAGCTAGTTAAAATAATAAATTCGTGTACTGCACATAATTTATACTTTCATGTCATACCAAATCCTAGTGAAACCAGCAGTCTCAAAAACCATACTACATAATTACGTTAACAGACAAACGTATTAAAAATGAGTGTCTAGTCATCCGTTTGTTACGGTACTTTGCCGAGATGCGAGTAAATCACTACTGCTACGCTGATACGCAAGTCTTCTACCTGTGACATGTACACGGCAAGCAATGGAAGCTATACGCTATTTACTTTTATAAGAAAAAGGACAGGTTTCGTTTGTCAAAGATGGTTCGGCTTGTTATACGAAAACTGTGTCATTCGGCCGCGACACACATACTGCCCTAACGGCTGCTCGAGCGACGCGCCAGCCATGATCGTGCGACAAGCGTTCATTTTTTATTATATTTATAAGGCCAAACGCCAATTATTATTAAACTAAAACTTCTTTAGGCGCAATATGATGAGCACTTAACTCATATATCTTTTTCGAATGGAAGTAGCGTTCTTTCCCAGTAGAGTAGGCAGAACTACATCCTTCCACTTGCCACGATCCTGACTCACGTCTGTCGCTTCTTCTACTTTCATAAGCACCTTCATACATGCTCTTCGATTACGGACACTTTTGACCGCGTCCTATCCAACCATCCCTTTCTGTATCTTTGTCACTACATCCTCTACCATACCACAACGTTCTCTTATCGCACTATTCCTTACTTTATCTATCATTCTGAAGCCTGGTTTAGTTCTTAAACTCATCAATACTGCATTACACATCCATAAACTTTTTTATTAGCTCATATTATTTATTTATGTACTAACGTAATTTTCAAACTCAATTTTTACCGGATGATATGTTAACTTTGCACAATTATCAAGGAGCGACGACAGTACAGTACAGATGCGTAAAAAAAGTAAAACTCATGAAATTGTGAATTAATTCTGTTTCAATGTAGACATGTTCTGTTTCAGTTATTTGAATTTATGAGAAACGTCTCTAATTTCACGTAGTAACAAAAAAAAAATACGAAAAAAATTAGTGTTTCTTGTAAAAAATTGTAAACAAAAACCATTCAATGGCCAGCAACCATCAAAATATTATTTTCCAATGATTATTTATAAACTACATATATTAACCCCTGGAGCACTTACCTGGCGTTTACGCCAGCTTTCCATTGTTTTCCTATTGTCTTATTTTTATGGGTACTCAGAAACATTAAGTAGTGAAGAATATACAGAACGCGGGCAGAGTCGCGGGCACAAAACTAGTATTAAATAAGAACCTTATGAGAAATTATGGTACGGTTAAATTATATTTGCAAAACCATTTTTTCATTAATTAATTCATTCAACCATAAGACGTCCATTACTGGGACATAGGTCTCCTCCATTAAGGGGGGAATTGCCACAATCGCCACCCTTGGTAGGCGGGTTGGCAATCGCAGTAAAGTGTTTTGGTATCCAGAGGATGCTGTTGCCCAACCCCTGGTTCATATCCCTTAGTCGCCTTTTACGACAGCGGCAGGAAGATATGGTGTGGTACTATTCTTGGCCGGCACCACACGGCCATACCAACCATAGTCAACCGTAATTACAGTAGTATGTTCTTTTTCTGCTAATAACTATTTTTATTTGTACATATTTTCAGGCGTTTTTCGTGTGCTGTGTCATCGCGGATTGCGGTCCGAGATTAAAATATGCATGGGGGGATGCTTTACAAAGTACTGACTGTCCTGGACCAGATGGAACGCCATATCCAAGGTATTTTTATTTTAAATAAAAAACTTATATTGGCCATAGTCCATCACTGGTATAAATTAATAGGTGCTTAATATTCAAGGTTGTTTAATGTGTCATATTTTTGGTAAAATTAAATTTATTATAAATTAAAAATCTAAATTATAAATCATTCGATCAAACGCCATTAAAACATCTTCAAACGATTCGATGTCATAACTTTACTATGAATTAGAACAAGTTAACTGTTATATTCAAGTCAAATAGAGCCACATGCGATTAGCCGGAAATAACTTTCTCTATTATCAATTTGTTGGCATAAAAAATTAGCGGTGTTTTTTATGATTTTTTAAATAGGATTCATTATTCACATTTAAAAATTGTACTTGTTATTATTTTCCACGAATAACGAAGTAATATATATTTTTTAATATTATAGAAATATTTCAGTTGCTATGTAGAATATTTTTGCTTAAAACAATATAACATTTATTGGAATCACCAATTACTAATACGAAAACTACTACACGGTATAGGGTCAGTCTTTTGACCATAATCACGCCTGATGTTTAGTGACGATTTGGTCCATGATGGTAAGCTTCTGGTTGTCAAGTAATTTTGCCGGAAGACACCTGTTAGTATTTGGCTACAGGTTTTCAAACTTGAGGGTAGTAGTAACCAGACGGCATTATTAGAAAATGCCGTACCACCATACTATGGTTTCCTTACGATTTTTTCCTTCACCGAAAGCTCTGGTTGATTTAGATTTAGAGCGTCCATTGACGCGGTATCTTGCCGCACTACAGCATTATCGCTTCAATACGCTACGTTCGGAAATAATAAACATTAGTTGTAAACTGAGATAAAAATCTTTAAATATATTAACAGTTTTTAGTGTAAGGCTAAAAATCTTGTTAGAGACAAGTAGAGATATTATTTCTTAGACGATTAAAATCCAATTACACTATTCGTAAGTTAAACCGGTTACTAATAATTTCACGGATTCACCGCACCGTACTCTTCTTCGCCGTACGTGCGAACGAGACAGAACTACTTGTTATTGATGCTATTAATAGGGACCGGTGAATACAGGCTGCTCGGGTTTATCCGGATAAAGTTCGTGAAATTGTGTGCATTGACGCATTCGTAATCCAATTTCATGCCCTGCCTAGTTAGTGTACGTAACTCCATTTCAGTGTTTAGCTGTTTTAACATAATTTCTGTTTACTATCATCGGTTTAGATTTTATGAATAAATTCACTGCAAATACAAAAGCGAAATAACAGTGCATACGACGGTAAATATGCATGTGAATAAAGATTAATTTTATCGAAGATTATACGAAATGATCGAAAAACAAGCTCACTTTATTATATCCAAGCAAGCGGTTACGACCGTATGCTTCAGAGTATAAAGACGTTAAAAATTTCTACGAAAAAACCTCCAGCGGACTATAGACGGTCGAAAAAATATGATATTATCGGTACACCTAAAGGCAAAAGGATATTCGCAATTCCCACGTCCAGTGATAAGCATAAAAAAACGACTAATGCTTGTTCCAACAGAGGAAATGTATGATATTATACGTCATTATCACTTGAAATTGAACTATGGCGGTAGAACTCGAATGATGAAACAGATTAAGCGAAACTATAAAAACATCACGACATATGTTGTTGTATTATATTTGTTACTATGTTACACATTTAAAAATAAATTAATCGTTCGTAACAAACATCGGTCCAAGTTAGACGAAGAAGCTTCTGAGAATGACGATGAAAATGATAACTTAAAAGCACCAGTTATAGAGACGACCAAACAAGAATCTAGATTAGAGGAAACGATAAAAAAATACGCACTTACCGAGCTTTATTGTCGTGGCCAAGTTGACATACTCAGTGTAAGTAATGACGCTAAAGATGAATATAAATACTTGATGGTATAGAGATTTTGCTAAAAAGTTTATACATTTGAAGTCCGTAAAACAGTTATGTGTAGACCAAACTGTCAATTGTTTACTAGAGATCTTTTTAATGTTCGGTGCTCCGAATGTTTTACAATCTAAAAATAGCATTGAAATAGCGAAGTCAATTTGTAGATATATATACAATTTGTGCCCCGATATTAAAATTGTCGCATCCGATAGTATTTTTTCTGTCGACGATTTTAAAAGAAAATCAAATGAAGATATTATTGCTCATTAAAACTCAGAATACGAAATGGCAAGAAGGTGTTAAATTTATTCAACACTCTCTTCTTATGTTTCACGAAACGTTGTGTAGAACACCGAGCCAAGTTGTCTTTGGACGAAATCCAAGAAAAGGTTTAGGTTCCGTTATCTCGAAGAATATATGCGAAGATATAGTTACGGAGCAAGATTTAATAGCTGTTTTGGAGAAAGAGCTTAGAGCAAGCCCCGAAACAAATTTTTCTAGAAGAGTCTCTATAATGCCTATAATTTTATTAAATTGGAAGACGATTTAAGAGATGAAGATCTTATGAGTATTTAGTTTTTTATATACATTTTTTATTTAATATTATTCGTTGTAAATGTAAATTATTATTAAATTAAAACATACCTTATTTAATAAAATTTTAGTGTTACAAAATAATTTGTTAAAAATACCATAAATGTGTGTAAAATACACGTGAAATATCACAACCATGATAATGTATTTGAAGTCCCGTTACTTCAGACATAAACAAGTCTTCCTCGCATATCGTGTGAGTTTTCCCACGGGTACCCTTACATTTTATTGCGATTTCCTGGTGAACGTTGCCAAGTAATTGCAAAATAATTGGTATTATGGCGGTCTATTACAATGCATAACGGAACGTAGAAACTCGATTTAGCCCGTCATCTGTTTGCACTGAAATTACTTATGCGGGCTTTTATCTACCTTCTATAACTTTTTTGTTAATAAGGTATTAGGCATGGATTCATTATATACAATCTACCTAATACAATAAATTTTGTAAAATATATGAACTGTATAGGTTTAAATTAAACTTAAACATTTTAAATTTTAAATAATATTTTAAAAATTAAAACAAACGTTGTAAAATATCATGATCATGTGTGGTCGAATATCGGATTGATACATAGATCGGATCGAACGTAGGTTCGAATCTCCAATACCCTTCCTATATTTGATATTGATTCTTTTTACTTTCGGTGATCGTTGTGACAATATAGCAAGGTGATTGAATAGGGCTTTTCTTAATACTCATCTGTATAGTTCCATTCATTCATTCAACCGAAAGACCATTGCTGAATGTAGGTCTCCTTCAAAGATCTCCACAATGACCACCCGCATCCAGCAGATTCCTGCGACTTTCATCAGTTCATCTGTCTACCTTGTGGGAGGCTTCCAGCACACAGAAGTCTATACTCGAGAAACCTATGGTCCTATCGGGCATCGGTTCTGCAAGCAGTGTGCTCAGCAGATTGCCACTTAAGTTTAGTAATTTTTTCGCCCAATGTCGGTTACTTTGGGTCTTCTGCAGATCTCCTCAATATCTGATTAGATCATGCTGTGAAACTCCGTACATGCTCTCCTTTGCCCTTTGCTTAATTTTTAGTTTTCTAATAAAGCTCGGTGGCGCAGTTGTATTACGGTACGACTGTCGTTCTGAGGTCTCGGGTTCAAACCCTGGGTCGGGTCAAGTGATATTCGGTTTTTCTACTTAGTTATCATCCCGGAGTCTGGAATTTGTGCCCGATATGGCGACAGGCTAGCCCTCAGTCAGATCTGGAACGGAACTAAGCTCGGTGAAATATGGGTGTAGTTCGCTATTTTACCTGCGCCTAACCCTTAAGGGATAACAGGCGTGAGCTTATGTTATGTTATGATATGCTAATTAGGCTCATTGTAAGCGACCACGTCTCAGTGGCTATCTAAATAGGTTCGAGGTTCGAGGATCTCGAATTTGAGGACCTTTTACCTTAAATACACTCAGTATTCTGTGTAGTGTAACATCACTTGAGAGTCAATAAATATGGATATTACTTCGTATCATTTCAAGATTCAATCAAAATCAGAAAATTCTTTATTCAATTTGGACCCTGAAAAGGCGCTTATGAATGTTAAAAATTTTTTACATGTTTTTTTTAAAGGTAATAAAATTGTAAAATTTATAATAACAATAAACGGTTTTAGCGGAAGCACGAAGAGAGGTGTCACTTTCAGACATAGTTCACTTAATGATCTACCCTGTAATCTAACCTTATTAATTATTAATAATTATATTAATAATATTACAGGCACCTCGTGAATCGAGCTTTAAAATCAGGAGCTTGGGGTCAGTCGTCAAGACAGGGTCGCGGGCGTCCGCACCGTTGATCCAGCTATTATGAGAAAAACGCTTTTAGACGCCCACCTCAGCTACTCAGAAGGAATAACGAGAACTGGTAATATGTTTGAAATGATAATATTCCAAGGTTCAAGAAAGTAACATTTTATGAGTAAACTAGCTGTACTCGGGGCTTCGCCCGTCTCTCATTTATTCTATCACTCATAATTATTTATTACATAACGTACCTAGCTTTAAAAAAACGTATTATAAAGAAAGAACCCTATTTTTTATACAGGTCCAAAATTATTTTTTACCTCTGATCTATCATCGCTTCTATCGCTAATCTATTTTGATTTCATTTAGTATCATCAGAGTAAATCTCAATATCTTTATTAAGTTTAGACTCGTAAAAAGGTTATTTATTTAATAAGAACCCTATTTTATGTAGTGTTAACTTAAGTTGTTAACTTCAATTTTAAATCTAATAATAACATTCAACATAAATCTTTCGTCTCATGCGCTATTCTAGGCTTTTCCATTCGGTTTAAGAGATAAGTGTTAACTGTTAACTATTTAGTTTGCATATTTTCCTGCTAAGAACACGTTCAGATGGATAACGGTTATTAGTTTTATGGTAAATGGCACGTGTGGTTAGTCCACTATTTGTCGATAGAGTGAAGTCGAGGTGATTAAGTTAGTTATTTCCAGACAACACCAGCAATCTCATGAATTGCTTTGGCAAATTAAGTGGATACCAGCCAATTTAATAGCGTATATCATTTGCAGTTTTATATTATTGCTATTTTATATACACTAGTATAATATAATAAACTATATATAAGCTATATATAACGCTTTCGTTATATATAAGCTAAACACTAATGCCTCACTCCGACTCTCAATGGCTGAAGTCCATTGGTGTGTGAGATAAATTAGAAGATCACCGGTTGAACCGGCCATATTGAGGGGTGCTGAACAAATCTTGTTCTTCTAGGTATCTAAAGAGCTTAGAGTTGATCACTTAGAGAAAAAGGAGGTTATAGCCATAGGCTTGTAATTCGATGGATCTGACCGATCACCCTTTTTGGGGCACTAGATCCACGAATACGGAACTTGCCTACTGCGGTAGGAAAGTGCGAAAGGACGGCTTAGCATAGAGCACTACTCAGGAGCACACTACTTAAGCACTGTTATCGCGCTGACCCTTGTTTAGACTTAATTCTCTTTAGTATTCTAATTATTATTTTTACCCCAAATTCAATTATGACTACACAACAACAATGAACGGAAGGAAAAACAGGACTCACCGTAATGCTGAATACGCTGCGTGTAGGAGGCCTCCTCTTCTTCCTCTGATTTACTAACTTCACTTATTTTCACCTTTATTAAACTAATTGAGTTTCTTATTGTATGATTACGCGCACGTTCCTTTTTCGGCCGGTCTCACGCACGACATGATAGCAAGTGCGTGTTAAGAACAAAAAAAGGGGCTGGGAAAGGACAGGACGAGGATGGGGTGGTTGCCGTTATGCAAACCGTTTTTTTAGCCTAAACAAGCACCAATGTTGGTAAGCCGTCTGGCCTACTCGACTTGTGAATATTTAGACATCTTAGCATCCACCGCACATTATTTTGTGAAATCTTCACATCTGGCACATATACATATTATAATAACAGAATGAATATAAGTAATATAATATATAACTATACTAAAATAATTATATTACACATAAAAAATACATTCAATTTTTTGTATTAAGTGGATACAATATTACAGACAAATACATGTCTATAGATCCCAGTACTTGCAAATATGCTGTAAATAGTGCCGAAAGTTTGCTAAATGCATTTAATATGTAATTGAGTCATTTTATTTACATGTTACAAATGTCTAAATACAAGATTAGGCAAATAGGACATTGACTTAAAAGAATATCGTGTAAAAAATACTTACATATTTTTATTTGCTAGTGTGCAAATTGGTAATAATTTTCTAATGATTTATTTCCTTCTTAAGAGGACATGCGGTCAGTAAAGTAGGTATCTCAGAAAACTATTTCTATCGCGCTGCGCCCCAATGAAAGCGTAAGGGACAACTGCATCACGGACGATTTAACTATGGAAAATAGACGAAAACATCACTTCGTAGTACCTTCCTCCACCAAAACTGAACTGATTTTTAATTTTCTTTCAGTTTTAGAATAATAAAGACTGGCTATGCCTGTAAGTTGTGCTTTTTAATTTTATCCATCAAATTTGATTGACGAACGTCTGAAAATTACGGTAAAAATCAAGTTTTTTTTAAATGTTCAAAGGCTTCTAGTTCTGCAATAACTAATTTATGGAAAAAAAATCCAAACGTACGGGCGTGGCAGTGGTAGATATATGTACGTTTTTTGATATAAAAATATTTACCATAATCCAGGGAGGAAACAGGGGAATACGTCAGCATGGAATAAAGTTCACTAGGATATCCTCTTAATTAACTTCTATACACACCTATTCTAAAGTAATAGGGACAATTAGGAGTTAATTTCAAAATGCATTTCATTTTTATGCGGTAAATGTTTACTGCATTGTCACGTGACAATGTGATGTAAATACATATGTATTCCATTTAAGGGCGCTGAAATAAGAAATTCGGTAAAATTTGTCAACATTGAAATATGTTAAATATTCTCATCTATATTGTGGTTTTTGAAATACGCTTTCAATATAGTGCAGTCATTTTGGTCAAAATTCACTCCCTTTTTTTACAATAATTGTATTACTGATTATGTTATAACTGTTTGGCTTTATTACTTTCCTATTTCATTTTATTTCATGTCTTTCATGAGCATAATGTACTTATATTGCACGACCAAACATAAACTCTTCTTTAGTTTTGTTGTATCGTTCTATCTCATTTTTGTCACTATCGTATTTTTTTTTCTCCACATCTTGGTATTTATTTGTGAAAGCTTTTTATTAACAATAGTCAACAATTATATATCTATAAGTACAGTAACACCCCGATTAGCGCGACCCCCCGTTACGCGCGGTTTCACTATAACGCGAATGTCAAATTTCGTGCTCAAATGCCTCGCATTACGCGAAAGAGTGCGTATAAACATAACGTAAAGACAATAGATGTATTTTTCCGTACAAAAATAAGAGTATGTATTGCTTAAAGTGTTCTTAGAATTAAAGTGATTGATTAGAATGATTTGTATTTTTTTGTATTAAATTTTGACTATGTTTAATCATGAATCTCGATATACGCGAATTTCAGTTAACGCGATTTTCTTCGGAACGTATCCCTCGCGTAAAGCGGGGGTATTACTGTATTTCAATATTAGTCTGTAAGCTTTTCCAAAACTAATAAAATAAAATAAATAAATATTGTTGAATTCCAGGTCGAGCTATGAACCTTCCCGGCTTGTCATCATCATCATCAGGTAGTACTTGCGGTGGGTCTCGTCTATGTAGGACTAGGTACAACACCACAGCTCCCATGTACGGGGTCTCGCTCACGTCTGGACAGCCAGTCACTATCGTCCAAAAGTTTCCAGATTTATTACAGCAGGTCGTATTTGAAGTTTGCGAGTAAGTATTCGACTGTCTTAATTTCTTTCGATTTGACTAATACATTTTAACTTGAATGGTCTAATTTTTATGTAGAAAATGATAAATACTATAAATGACGTCATAATAGTATAAACTTCAGTTTAATTTTTCGTTATATTGTATAGGTCTATTGCTTTGGCCCTAATTTTACCTGATGTTAACTGAGGTTATGAACTAGGACGGTAAGCACACTAAGCCTATAGGTACTTGGTTCTTAAGTGATGCTGCCGGTTAGTATTTGGCGATAGGTTTCCAAGCTTGAGAGTGGTAGTTACCCAGGCGAGCATTACTACAAAATGCTCTAGCACAATGCTATGGTTTCCTGGCGATGTTTCCTTCACCGAAAGCTCAGGCTGAATTTATAGTTGAATAGTTGGGTTTAAACCCGAGTCCATTGACGCGGAATCCGGCTGCACTATCCACTGCGCCACCATCGCTTCTGATGTTAAACAAAGAACAGTCAGAAAGACAGTACAGAAATGTATCTAAAAAAAATGATATCCTCTAGAAATCTTTTAATTTTTCTATTTTATATTTAGATAATATATTTAGATAATAAAGTACTATTCTTTTTACACACTATCAAAAATATATATTAAACAGTCACTCTTGAAAATTGTATCAATATGTCTCCCATAGTATTTAATTAAATTAACAATTCGCAAAAACTATAGAGTTAAAAATGTAATAAAAAAGACCCGTGCTTGAATATCATTGTTAGTAATGACTGTCTTTATTAAAATCTATAAAATTTGATTCAATTTTTTTATATAAGGTATTAAGAGGATGTCCTAGCGGCATTTATTTCATACAAACATAGTCCCCTGTTTCCTCCCTGGATAATATCATTATGGTAAATATTGTTATAACAAATAATATATATCCACCACCGCCATGCCCGTACGTTTTGAATTTCTCCATAAATTAGTTATTGAAGAAACCAGAAGCTTTTGAAAATGAAAATTGCTCGATTTTTATCGTCATTTTCAGACGTTCGTCAAACAAGTTTGATGGATGACATTAAAAAAAAAAACAAAATTTACAAGCATAGCCAAAGTATTTATTATTCTAAATCGATTTATGATTTGGTGGACGTCGTCATTAGGGCGAGAAATTCATTACTTATTTTGTTTTATTTTTCTTTCCGTTTCTATTGTAGTTGTTGTATTATAATATAGGCTTTATGTATGTATGTAATGGATGAGGGTGGCATGTTCAGTATGAACAAACTCTCTATAAAATAAAGATTATAAAAAATAAAAAAAAACTGAAAGAAAATAAAACATCAGATCGGTTTTGGAAAAAGAAACAGCGTACTACGAAGTGATGTTTTTTGTCTATTTTACACAGATAAAATCAGCCCGCGCTGCAGTTGTACCTTTCGTGTTTTATAGCAACGCGATGGCAATAGATTTCTGAAATACCTACTTTTCTGACCGCATGTCCTCTTAATAGACAAAAGTGTACATCTTGAACTAAATGAGATGTTCATTTTAAGCTATGTCAGTCCTTATTTGTTTGTATTTCAGATCGAGCGAGTGCTCCGTGGTCAGAGGTACGTGTACTCAAACTTACGTACCATATTTATTCCTAGTATTGCCTCTAGGACCCGTGACATTGACCGGACAGGACTATGTCTTAGTGGAGTCCGGCTGCGTTTGTCGACCAGAGCCCGCAGTGTAGGATAAAATTTTATAAAATTAATTTAGTTTATTATAATTATATATGTAAAGAATACAGGTATGAAATTAACCGAATTTCAAGTTATTTCTGTTTGTAAGATTTTTTATTTACCATATAACAATTTCCGAGTATAATATAACTTGAAAACATATTGTTATAAGTAAAAAAATTCCAAGGGAATGATTGCCTTTTCTGAGCTACAGGTTATGCTGATTTGAATGCGTCCAAGAGTTAATGTAACCTTTTATTGTATAATTTAAACAAAAATGAACGCACTTCCTACGTGATATTTGGTGTACATTGAGATTTTTCCGGGTTAAATATTATATAAAGGTTTTATTTTCTGCATATATAGTAATTTAATATATTATAATATATTAATTATTTATCTGAATTGATAGGTAAGTAATAAAATGCATTTAATCTATTAATATGAAATCGTAAATTGACTGCATTTATTAAAATATCGTATGAATGTTATGGGGTATGTTCCTCAGACAGAAAAATCATCACACAATAATAGTCATATATTATGGCGGTTTGTATTTATTAATTAATCACATTATTACAGATTTATAATAAATCATTCTTGTCAAACGAGTGTCATAATTAAATTGCCACAGCGTATAGAAAAACATGGAGATAGAATTTAACTATCAAATATTAATTATATGTCTTATAGGACCCGATAAAGGTTTTAAGTTTAGGATTTCTCTGAACTTTAACTAACTGAATTAAAAAAAAAAAAAAAAAACTTATTATTTTCTTTCTGCTAAAAGCCATGATTTTAAGTTTGCATGCATGTCAAATTTATGAATTTATTTTTTGAATATTTTAAAAATAAAGATTTATTTATTATTATCAAATCAACGAATATAATGTTTTAGATGAATAAGTCAATATTCTGAATCGTTTTTTTTTTCCATACACAATTAAATAATTCAGATAAATATATTTAGTGATACGTGTTCGGTTCAAAGGGGCTTAGTTGTTGTACTTAATATTGTAAAATCGTCGATAAATAATTTTATTTTAATACGATAACATTTTTCGACCATTTTGCTGTCTATTATTATTACATTAATTATTATTTTATTAAGCAGACTGAGTTATAAACATATTGTTAATTTTATTATAAATGTTTATTTATATTTATTCTACTAACCGTGGTTCTCTAATGGTTTTATATGCCAGATTTTTTAACATTCGAATATTAAGATAATGAAGTTGCGCTGTAATAAGTTATTGTTACTTATTGTATCAAAGACTATTAATTAAATTATTTAAAACTACACGTGTTTTATTTTATGTATTTAACTTTGCTGTATCCTGAAGCTTTATAAAGTTATTGCAATGCAATGGTATTGTTACCTTTTGAATATTCAATACTTAGGTAAACTGTCGTAAAAGAAATTTGCTCCTAATATTTTCATCGGCTAATTCATTACTATGTTAGTAACTGTTTATATAACTACTTTTTTACCACGGTATAGGTTCAGTGCATTGACCACAATCTCATCTAATGTTAAGTGACGATGTGGTCCAGGATGGTAAACGCACTAAGCCTAGATACTGGTTCTCAGGTCATGCTGCTATGCGACGCGGTGCTTGCGAAAGCCACCCCGTGTCGCCCCCACCCCAAATACAGCGGACGGCCCCGGGAGGTTTTAGTGGGTATTTCCGGGCGACTCTCGCCCGGGTGAGTCCCACACTGGCACGGAGCTCGTCTCTCCGTGCCCCCTTATCTATTGTATTTGGGGATTTTGATCCCCTAAATACAATAGATAAGAGTAGTGCGTAAATGCATTTCCCCCCGTCAAAAAAAAAAAAGTCATGCTGCTATAACACACCTATAGGTATTTAGCAACAGGTTTTGAAACTGTGCCATTATCGCTTCGAAGTTAAAAGTAACGAACTATACACCAAAGCTTACCCAAAAAGTACGTTTTTGATTTGAAGAAAGGACCAACTAAATCAGCTTAGTGGTTCTCGAGTTACACACTAACTCACAGACACAATTACGGTGCCTTTTATAACATCCAAGATATAATAATTATTTTAGGACTTTTATAATATCAAATTAATAAATAATTAAATTACTATATCTTATATAATAAATGTATTGTTTATTGATAATATTTCTAGTAATTTACAGTTTCTGATTTGATAAATTGGTTAATGACGGGTAATGTCGATTGTACGTTATCATTACCTGCGAGTGCTGGTGAGTTTTGCAATAAAGATTTATTAGCATACTAGCTGTGTGTCCGCGGCTGCGCCCGCGTTTCATATATTCTTCACTGCGTTTTAATTCTTTTATACGGAATCCTATTTATTATCCTAAAAAAATTATAGTACTAAGATAAAGTAAAAATAATTATCATAAGTTCAAGCATTTGCCCGAAAACTGAACAATCAATCGGATTTTATTCAAATTTTTATGGGTTTTTTAATTTTTTTTACCAAGATTCCCTAGTTATTAAAAAAAATTAAAAGTATAAATACGCGAAGTAATTTCAGCTATCTATCAAAATAAAACCCACGATAATCCGTCTGTTCCGGAGATTAGCCGAAACAAACAGATAAACGGACAAAAATGCCATTATAAACATACAAATAAATTGTAATTATTAGTATAGATAGGGTAGGCGAAAAACTGGTTTACAAATACGGAATTTCACGCGCAGAGAGTCACGGGTATACATAGTATTATGCTAAAGCTTTCTCTTGTAAGTATAGATTCAGTTCGTATTTATAAATCGAAATAACAAAACAAAACATTTTATATAAAATTTATTTATTTCACATATTACATTCAATTGTAAATTCTTCACGAATTCGATATTATATTTAATACTAAAGAAGTTTAAAACGAACCCTTCTTTGAGTGGGTACCTAAATTGTACGAAACACGAATATCGAAAACACTTATTGTGTCTATTTATGATTTATATATAAATAAATAAGTAACACCAATTATTAATATTAAAAGATTTTTAACGTTTTGGTTAAATCCATCGTTAACAGTCATTATTTAGAAAAAAAAATTGTTATATAGAATTACATACGTAATGTAAATGAACAGAAGATAGCTTGCCTAATTATATTCTTGATATTGATTAAAATAGTAAAGTGTATTGAAAATAATGTGTAATAATTTTCTACAATGTGCCTAGAATTTGGATATTACAGCTATTTGGATATTACAGATAAAGTCCATTCGTTGATTAACCCATTTATTGAGGAATGAATATATTCACGCTCATTCAAGTTTTTGGCTAGGAGAGTAGTAAGTTTATATGTCTATAAAACCGTAACCTTAAGACTAGTCACTCACTAGTCTAAGCAAGAATAAGGACAATATAAAACAAGCTTGTATAGTTAAAATTCTAAGTAGCAAAAACCAGAGAACACTTCTAGTTAAATCATCATCATAATTAAAATCAAGAGTCTTATGTGTTTCTAATTTCAAATATTATGAAACTACACGTTAGTTTTTTCTATTGACGATTTTAGTTCGGTAGCACTTTTTATTTAATTGATTGAAACTAAAGCTTGTTTCGTTGAGTAGTCACGTTGACGAAGAAAGAAACAAAATTATTGAGAACATAGCTTTCGGAACATAAATATCTACGTACTTGGTATATTTAAAATTGAAATAATTATTATGAAAATATTCCATCAGAAAAAAAAATGGCATTTTGCCGCGCCGCCATTTTGAATTATAAACATTGTAGTTTAATTTCAGCAAAATAGACCTTAATATTTATTTAAAAAGAAATTTTTAATATTCTGGACCGTTTTTCTCTGAATTCTGCAACCTTTAAGGGGGGTTTTGGTTTTGGTCAGAATTAAGTATATTTGTTAAATTAGATATTTAGTGTTTGGTATCTGTAAAATTTTGTCATATAATTTATATTTTTTAAATTTAATATTCACTACATAAGTAATATTCAAACATGGAAAAATGTATAGTATAGTATTGAAAAAAAAAACCTGTCTTACAAACTATTATGATCTAATTTCAAAGACTCCTTACTAAATTGTTGTATTATTAAATCGGTTTGCTTCTATGAATTTAGAATAACAACTAAGACGATTTTTTTAGTCTCAATAAAACCTAAAAATTGGATGTCAACGATGGATGGATAAGAATTAGGTAACTAAAAAAAAAAACCAAAGTATTTTTGAGATGCAAAAAATTCGAAAACAATTTGCGAAATATTTCGTATCGGATGTAAAAAAATTGACATTATCGTTATAAGATA
This sequence comes from Samia ricini, assembly GCA_014132275.2. Lineage (NCBI taxonomy): Eukaryota > Metazoa > Arthropoda > Insecta > Lepidoptera > Saturniidae > Samia > Samia ricini. The sequence goes on from AP028170.1 coordinate 4,445,402, forward strand.
TCTAAACTAAATAATTATTTAATGTTCGTAACGGTAATATTCGGGTGGTGGTTGCTGTGGCCTCGGCTGGGGAGCGACCTGGTGCTGCAGAGTTTGGGGTTTCGGTGTTGGGATCTTCACTACGATGTCAGTCGGTTGTCTCTGGACCTATTGAAATATATAGCTTTGGATTAAATTTGAAGCTTGTAATATTTAATAGATAATCACATTTTACAAACAGATTACTTGTATTATAATTTATATTTTTTAAGCGATGATGGCGCAATGGATTGTTTGGACGGATGCCGCGTCAATGAACGCGGGTTCGATCACATCTATCCAACTCTAAAATCGGGTTTGATTTTCGGTGAAAGAAAACATCGTGAAGAAGGCATAACATGGTGGTTGGGCATTGTCTAATAATGCCCGCTTGGGTAATTACCACCCTCAAGTTTGAAAACCTGTCGCCAAATACTAATAGGTGTGTTCCAGCAGCATCACTTGAGAAGTAATATCTCTAGGCTTAGTGTGTTTACCATTCTGGACCACATCGTCACTTAACATCAGGTAAGATTGTGGTCAAAGCACTAAGCCTATACAGTATTTAAAAAAACGTTATTGTATTAAGTTTTTCAAGCGCTGATATTGCTTAAATTGCGTAATGGTATCTTGGCTTTGATAACCCTTTAACTGAAATCATATTAGCAAGGTACTTAATTATTTATTTAAATAAATAAATATACTAATGGACAAATTTAAGAAAGTTCTATTAAAGATAGGTACGAAAAATGGTACGGGGTTTACCCAAAATCGTACATATCGACTTGACAAATCTCTTAAAACTATATTTAATTGTCTATACTGTTTACGAAAACATTTGGAATGCTTGTTTCTAGAGTTTAGTACTGTATACTTACTTCAGCTTTGAATCCTTCTTTAGGATCAGCGGTGTAAGTAACCGTCCTGATGAAGCCATCGCTGTCGACAACTGAGTACGAGCCTTTGATCACGTTGCCTTCACGCTGCTCTTTCCTGTTCTGGTAGTTGGTGTACTGGTCATCGTTCACATCAAATCCGAACTGGTACGATGGATTAGGCTGTGTTGATAGGAAAAATAATAAATAATTACGGTTATGGTACTAATTTTGAGTGTTATTGATACGATCTCAATCTGATTTACTTACTGAAATCTGAAATTTCAATTCTTTAAATTGTCAGACGAGCGTTATTAAAAAACCCGACGTATTATTCGATATTCTATGCATTATTGACAGAAGAATAAAATCCTTTGAGATGCCATAGTTACTATTAGCTTGACAAAATTTTTTTACACGGAATACGCTCAATGCTGCACAATCTTACCTGATGTTAAGTGATGATGTGGTAAATACACTAAGAGGTAATGGTTCTCATGTGATGCTGCCAGAAAAAACCTATTGGTATTTTGCGACAGGTTTTCAAACTTGAGGGTGGTAAGCTACCCAGGCGGGCATCATTAGAAAATGCCCTACCACCATACTATGGTTTCCTCACGATGTTTTCCTTCACCGAAAGCTCAGGCCGATTTAAGAGTCGGATAATCGGACACAGAATCTAGCCATACTATCCGCTGCGCCATCATCGCTTCGATTTATGAGGGAATTACCTAAAAACCATGAAAATATTTCAGGAAGAAGTTATAATTACTGTGACTGTAATTTTCTATAGCACTAGAGGCTAAAACTAATTTCCATAATTACAATTAAATGTTGTTTGCCTTTCATAACAATCGATTTATTACTCGTAGCGTTACGTATCGAAGTTAGCCAGTAGACCTGTATATAGAGCGACGAATCGAGTTTCAGAGTGAAAGTTGTCGATCCAGTTTACGTTGGTGTATTGCATTTAATCTGATACGTGAGGTCGACCTAAAATACTATCTCTGGTGTAGAAGTATTGCTGGAATGCCATCAACTTTATTGCAAAATTGTACAGTTTTTAAAATGTATCTCTATATTCTGGTTAATATGTACTATTTTTTTTAGAGCACCGTAAAATAACTGCATTTTACCTGATTGTAATTAAAGTACAATCCAAGCATAATTACGACCCTAATTAATAAGAATATATTATCGACAGTCGGTATCATCATCAGCCACTCATTTTTTATCACGAAGCGCGACACACCTTCATTTGTCACTAGGGAATGTATTTCAAAATATAAATGATAATAACGACCCAGTCGGTATGAAATTCCTACCAACCCTTAAAAAAACACTACAGAAGGTGAGATATCAAAAGAGTGTTTCATGTTTCTTCTTGCTCTTCAAAGGAGTATGGCAAAACAAATACTTAAGAGAAAATATTTCAGTAAGAAAAAAGAATTTCGACTAATCTGTTCAACCGATTACATTTTACAGTCTTTATGTTTTATATATTATAGTTTTAAGAAGTCAGTATATAAACTAACAAACATATTAGTAGTAAGTGGTATAGATCATGTCCAAGATCAAAAAATTCTAATTGCATGTCTCTGTAAAATATACGTGAATCTGTACCCTTTTTTTACGCGGGAAATGCATTTACGCATCCTCCCTCCCATCTCTATTCCGGAAGTAAAATCTTCCGGACTCGCCCGGTATGAGGCGCCAGGAATACCCACGGTACCATTTGCCGCCTTTCTGTTGGGCGACACGGGATAGGGTGACATGCTCCGAATCGCCCCAGCGGCTGGCCCGACCAAAGTACAGGTAAACAACCTGACATGCCAAGTCGGGCTCTTCCTATCTTCCGTCCAGAGGGAAGCTTGGTATAAAGCAGCCTCCCTCTTTCCAGCCGCTAGCAAAAATGTCCCGTCCCTCTCCTCCTTGGGTTCTTGTATGAACAAGATCTCCGGAGGAGGACTTGGGACGGGTGGTACGCGCAAACCGTGCCCTTCTATCATCCACCCTCCTGCGGCGAAAAGGATCCGCCAAGGTATCCTCCTCCCGCTCCTTCTCTGAGGCCTCCTTCTGTAGCAAGACTTGCTACGTGAATCTGTACCTAATGTTTCAAATAACATGTAAGATAAACATCGGTGTATCTTAGTTTTATCCCTGAAGATAGAAGAGAACTTATCAAATAATCTGTTTAGTTCAATCAAATAGAGTCGAGAGGTTATTTTCATAATAACGTGTATAAATAATTACGTCATAGTCTTCCGGCTCGCGTTGGGCCTGTTTTGGTTCTTCGTACTGTTGCCTGTATTGCGGTTGGGCCTGGTACTGTTGTTGAGGCTGGGCCTGGTACTGTTGTTGAGGTTGGGGTTGATACTGTTGCTGCTGTTGCGGTTGCGCTGAGTAGGGCTGTTGATAATGTTTTAGTCATTAAACAATTTTAAGCGACAATATACAATACACAAGAGATATATAAAGCCTCTTCAAAATTATAAAGATTCAGAGTTAATGTCCAGCCTGTATGGAAGAAGTGGTTAAAAAAGCAGTGTTTAGAAATACGTAGAAAGAATAATTTTGAAGAAGATATAAAAAGCCTCGAATGATGTTACCAAGACTCGTTTCGTGCTACACCTTATTCTAAGGTTAATCATAAATAATTTTCAACTTTATCGTAACGCATATATGGCTAAAATTTGATATTACAAAAATTATTCGAACTACATAACAAACTATCACCTTTATAATTGCAAATTGAAAGAATTCAATACAACAAATATAAAATGAACTAACATATAGCCTTGTTGCTTCCTTTTGGCATAAATAAAAATAGTTGGTAAGGAGACTTTAATATAAAGTGTAAACAAAAAAAAAGTTAAGAAAATCAGTAAACAGTGTTTTCATAATAAGATCCAATGGAAAGTATCGATCCATCTATCCATTCAAGCGAAAGATACCAACTGGGTCATAGGTTTTCCCCAAAGATTTCCACGACGACCTGTCTTGCGCAGCCCATTGCCACTTAAGTTTGGCAATTTTTTGGGTAATATCGGTTACATTGGTTCTTCTGTGGATCTGCTCATTTCTGATTTGGTTGCGCAGGGAAACTCCAAGCATAGCTTTCTCTAAGTTGGTTGGGTTGGGTTAGCGATCGCAGTTAGGCGTTTGTGGTACTCAGAGGATGCTGCTGCCCATCTCCTGGTTTATCTCTTAGTCGCTTTTTAAGCACTCACGGGAAGATATTGGGTGGTACTATTCCTAGCTGGCACAAGTATAGAAATATAGATATGTTTGTCATTTTTCGTTGAAGAGACATTTAGTAATTACTAAATTACTGGTAATAATTCATTTTGTGTTCTATCTTCACATAAGGTTATACTTACAAGGCGGACAGCACCAGGAATATTAACCGGCCTGGGAAGCGCTTGGGTTTGTGCTGCTCCTGGAGATCCTTGATCTGCCAGATACTGGCGGAGTAGGTGTGGTGGAACCGATTCCGGCTTTAGAGAGAAAAAAATACAGTTATGTAAATATTTTTCTTGTCCTTTTAATTTTTAATTTTTAACTAACAATAGAATTCTCCTTATAAAACTATATCTTTGATAATACAGTGTCAAAAATTAGCAAAATAATTAATACCAACGAAAAATACTTTGTTAATTCTATACATATCCTTCTTGAATAGTTTATTGAAGTTTAAATTATTAAATAATATCTACATCAAAATCAAATATCAAACATGCTTACAAATTTCTTAGAGTAAATTAATAAACCATTATTTTGTTTAAACCATTCATCTTGTTTAAAGCGTGTTATTATAAAACGCGCTACATCGGTGGCCCAGTTGCATTACGGTGCGACTGCCGTTCTGAGGTCTCGGGTTCGATCCCGGGTCGGGTCAAGTGGTATTGGGTTTTTTCTACTCAATATCATCCGGGAGTTTGGAATTTGTGCCCGATATGGCGACAGGCTCGCCCCCTGTCACATCTGGAACGGAACTAAGCTCGGCGAAATGTGGGTGGTGTAGTTCGCTACTTCACCTCTGCCTAACCCATCGGGGATAACAGGCGTGAGCTTATGTTATGTTATGTTACATTAAGTAATTCGTGTTGATGCAACTAAGTAGTTTAAATAATGTATTTACTCCTTAGTTACATTTACTGCATTCATTATGTGTTTCGCATCATTATGATTGTATGATTTATTTTCGCTTAATTGATTAAGGGCTATGCAGGCTAGACCAGACCTGTATGACGGCGACCTAGCTATATCTATTGTGATCACCTCTACATTAGTGAAGCTCTCTGTTTAGATCTACAGCCTATGTACATACTGTTATATTCGTAGTTCGACCTCCGGGCGAACACTAGTTTTGTAAATTAGTTTAGTTGTTCTCGTATTATAAATTGTCTAATGGACAGAGTGAGCCTTTATCACATTTAAAGGCAAACGTTCTATATAATGCTATTATATATATAATTTTCTAGTTTATGTTTTTCGATAATTTAAAATTAAATTTTATGATCTTTAGTTAGAAGTTTTGAATGTATTTGAAAAATTGGTTCTACAATAAACATAATGAATGAGTTAATAGCTTCATAAAATTGAATCAAATAAGAAAATGCTGTTACTCAATTACGCTCCCGTTATTTTTATTTACATAAAAAAATAAACCATTTATTTGTTTACTCTCTAGGTTCTCAACGTGGGTGATAACGCCCTCTTTTGGGGACCAGAGACCCAGGGAAAATTAGGGGGCATTGAGATAGAGCAGGGAGCGTGGGCAAAAATTCTAAAAAAGGCAAAACAATTAAGATGGGAGACTCTAGAAAAAAATATATTCTCAAAGTGGGCAGTGAGCAAAACAAGGTTGAGAAACTGTGGATTACTCGAACGTCTCTAAGTTCAATATAATGTTTAGGTTACATTGCGTAGTTTTTATCACCGTTTAAAAGGATAATAACCGTGAAGTCAGCACGTGATGTTGAGAGTGTGCATTATTTCGTAAAACGTTACAGTTAACGTGTGTGTAAGCAAGAACGGTTATTACATAAAACAATCGTGAAGAACAATAGCGGATACACCTACTCACACACACAAACACACACAAACACATATGAATCAACCATTTCGTGAGTCAATATTTTAAATGTCAATACTCTATTGCTTCAGAATTATGTCATATTTTTGTCAAGAGCTTGTGAAAACTCGTCTCGATTCCCATAACAATAAGCTTGCACTGTCAAGTTTCAGTATTGCCGCCTGTATTGTCTTTTTTTCATGCTAATTTGAAGATAATTTTTACAAGCTTAGCCTGTATGTTTTACAAAGTATGTATCTTTGTACTACTTATTAGGTACAGGACTGTAGTGAATGTCTACAAGGTCTCAGATCGTATGTGATAACAATTGTCGTTATCTATTTCCAATATAGATTAATTAATTATTAAGTGAATATTATCTATAAGTATTTATTTAGTAGTGTATCATTGACTTTAATATGTTTTTAATTAGTTTTCTAAAAGACTCGAAGGATGAAAATAATTTTCAGCTGTAATTAGCAAAGTAATAGGGTACCAATCGACCAAGATGTTTGTACAACGTTACGCCTTTGTCAATCAAAGTTAAAATACTGGCTTTTACGCCAGGTTTCCATTGTTTTCCTATTGTCTCATTTTTATGGGTAATCGACATATAAATGAGATTAAATAAATTTATAGATCAAACTTTAAAAAGGTAGACAGACCTGGAAGTCACAAATTTTAACTATTTCAAATACGGACGCTCGGCTTCCATAGTTACTAGCCTAGCATTTACTTCTGTTGCTAACAGCTATATGGCTAATTTGGTCTTAATATTATAATATGTATTATTAGTTTAAAAACCTAATTTCTAAGGAGACTTTTCATGTACAGAGATTACTGTTCATGTTAAATTGTTTGAAAAGGATAAATTTAACAAGAAAACAAGGTCAATTATTCAAGCCTTATTTTTTAGTATTTAAGTTCAAAATATATAGCATAGTAAAAGATAATTTATTTCATCATTAGTGCACTGAGTTAGTCTCCTTTTATTAATTTTTTATCAACCCCAGCGGCATCAATTAACATCAGATGAAATTGTAGACAAGCTGTAGATCAAAACACGGTTTAAAGTAATCTTGTTACCGGCTTTTCACTTCTGAACGATTAATAACTTTAATTATTTTGAAGTGTAGATTTTTGTCTCTAGAAAGTTATCACTTTCCATAGAATTGATAATAATTCTATCACTCTGTCGGTCTGTTATAGATATTTATTTAAATGAATATTTGTATTCCACCAATATTTCTTCGACCACTCTGTAAGAAGTACATTTATTCTTGAATTGTATCTTGTTATACATTACAGTGATTGCCAGCATCCATTTTTGTCGGGAGATGAAAAACTTTTAATTTAGAAATATTTAGAAAAAAATTGAAAAGTTATCTATAAATTGAAACGAGTACAAATATAACAAAACTACCATATTGTTCGTAACCTAATAATATAAGGAAATTCGTTCCAAAAGTCCTAAGAATCTTTTAACTATTCCATTTAATTAAATATAGGTACCAATAAAAATGGAATGTTGCTGATAGAAAGAGAGGTAAAAGAAAGAATTAAGTCTAAAAAAAATGACTGAAGCGATTATGAATCACACGTAAGCAAATAAAATAGTTAGATACTAACATGTTGATGTGTCTGATATTGCTGTGGTACCGCTATGGGAACGGCAAAGGCACAGCTTAAAACAGCCAATATGGCGCACTGACTCAACATATTGCACACACTAAAAAATTTATAATAATTAAAAAATAGTTGTTTTTTTTCTTCAAAATAACCGCAACACACTCGCGTCCGCAATTACGTATCGACGATGCGTGTAAGTAGCACTCAGTTTATATAGAGGCACCCCTTCTAGTGTTTACGGAGGGAGTAATGTATCATTTAATATTCTTGTTCGCTTCTAAATGTAACTCCAAGCATGTTTTTGATATTCATTTGGCTTCTGTTTACATTCGTTAGTTCTCATAATTATCTTAATAAAAGTATACTACAATTGATATCGTATATCTTGAAAAATAAAATACGATTAAACCGAAATACAATTTGTAATTCAAAAATTGACGACTTTTCAATGGGAAATAAATTTCGGTGAGTGAAAAGTATTTTTTAATTTCATTACTTGTTATATTTTTGTTAAAAAAACGGCCAAGATGAAAGCTTTATCCCATCGTGTTTCAGTTAAAGTTGCTTTCAGCCAATTCATATAAAGAGGTTATTTAGCCGTGGCATTTACTGTCATGTTTAAAAACATTAAACAATAAGAAAAGGCTAACAAAAGTATGAAACTCGGTCGAGTAGCTGATCTGCTGCTATCAAGATATCTTTCTCTAATCGTAGGGAGTTTCTGGCAGCTTTATATCGGATTTTTGTAGGATTTTTTTCTGTTATAAAGTGGTTTTTATCTGTTATTATTGCATTATTTAATTCGTGGGATTTTATATGATACTTGTTGTGCTCAAATAAATTGAATGAGAAATAATAACGCGGTACTTTAATTCTAGTTTGTCTTTACTAACTTTTATATTTAATTGGCTTATAACTCAAAAAGGAATGTACTCTTGTACATAGTACATAGTACTAAGTCTTAAACAATCATGATATATTTTTTGGTAAAATAATGTACTTTGTTAAATTTATCTTGACATCATCGATATTGAATTACATTACGACATTAGATGTACTAATAAACGATTTACCCGGTTCATATTGTATACTGATGCCAGTCATTTTGACTGGTCCTGTAAATCTAGTCTTATGATTGTATAATACGTGAATAATCATAAAGAACAGAACATCGGAATGATATACAAAACAAAACTAATTTTAGGCAAAGAACAGGTTGAAGCAAAAGTTTTTTTAAAAACTTACAGAGCTTGTCTGTTTTAATGCAGGTCATTTTAACCTTACATATACGACAAGTTCGCATATTACATAATTTAAGAAAAACATACGTTGTAGATTAATGAACTTAAATCGATGATTAAAGTATGTATCCTGATTCCTGAATTGCATTATGTATGACTTTTCATGTCGCGTCTTTCTCATTTCCTTAGTGGTTAGAATCGCGACTGTTACAAATTGTCTGCAAATTCCCACGATAGTGTATACAGTATTTACGGTTCTGTAGATTTTTTTCCCTACGGCATTTATGACTACAACACACTATCTCATTGGTGCTCCTCTTCTTCTTGCCTTTTTATTGCATACCTATAAAATATTTAAAGTTAAGAGGAAGCGCGGTCGGTAATAAATTTGATGAATAGGTATTTCAGAAAACTATTGCTATCGCGTTGCGCCACAAAGAAAAGTTATAAAGCGCGAAAGGGACAACTGCAGCTCGGACTGATTGTACTTATGCAAAATAGACGAAATCATGACATTGTAAAAAATCTGTTTCTTCCTCCAAAACTGTATCAATTTTTCTTCCAACTGGTCGTACCTCTATTTTACTCTCCGTTAAATATTGACGTCTTAAAATTATAGTAAAACCCGGCCTTTTTTCCAACTTTTCATTTTTCAGCATAAAAATTACGATTTTAAAGAAATACTGAATTAATTCTTCAATCCTAAATGAAGTACGGTGTGTAATAAGTCTGACAAACGTATATTATCGTAAGGCATTAATCCAATTCTTTGTGCATTGCATATGTAGCCTTGACAAGTTTTTGCCAATCAATGCGGAGTGCATGCTTTATCTATTTGAACAATTAACGCGTTGACTTTTAAGGCGTGCTTTTATATCATTACCATTGATGAAAAAGTATCAATCGTAAATCATATTTAAACAAGAAGACGCTGATTGAGACTGATTTCATTGGTTTTTATTTTAATTGAAAATAGCAGACTATATCAGTTACCATCTCAAAAATATTGAATATCTCAATGATAGATTAAGTTTCTAATTAGATAAAAATTAATATTAATTATGTTTCATTAAGAATATATAATTATAACAGCGAATATCAAATAGGATATTTGTTTTATATTAATTTAGTTAAGGTAGGCCCGTAAAAAAGCTTCGGACTGTCGACCTTTGGTCGTATCTCTCTTTGAGAAGTGGGCGAAGAGGTGGGTGGGGAATTTCCCCCCCATCCCTACTGGGCCATTGCACGGACGAGGCCTGGTGGGTCTGCCGCAGGGGGCGAGGCGGTGCTTGCGAAAGCTATCCCGTATCGCCCCCATCCCAAATGCGGTGGGCGACCCGGGGGGTTTAGTGGGTATTTCCGGACGCTTCACGTCCGGGTGAGTCCCACACTGGCACGGAGTCGTCCCTCCGTGCCCCCTTACCTATTGCATTGGGGGACTTCGGTTTCATTAATGCAATAGGTAAGGGTAGTGCGTAAATGCATTTCCCTCGTCAAAAAAAAAAAGGCCCGTAAAAAGGACAAGTTATTTTTCTCTCGTTCAATGAATTGTTTGTGTTACATTTTGAAGGAAAAAATAACTGATCAGATGTTTTTTTTTTCTTCTTTCATTGATTACCTAATGAAATAATTTTGTAATGTCGATATTTCATATCTCTGTATCTAATATATATGTAGAAGAAAGTCTTTTATAGACGAAATATTTTTATATTTTTGAACCAATGAAACCTAACCACTTAAAGGTAACATTACATTAGGAACAATTGTCATACAATGCTGTAACAAAATGGCTGCATTTTGTGGGATGATTTCAGGATTCACGTTCCGTGTCATAATTTTCAATAAACTTGTGTAAAATATATCACATAAAAAGTCACAAAAATATAGAAACAAAGATACTGCAAGTTAGAGCATTAAGAACAAGGACTACAACATAAAAGACCAATAACTCTAATATTGTATGTAAAGATGATTATTTATAGTTTAAAATGAAGTTGAAAAATTATTTTATACATATTTTACGATAAAAATAGTATTGTTTGAGATACTCTCGAGGTACTCTAAAAGGTATATATATATAATTATATAAGAAATTTTAATACCATGACCTGTAATGTTCAGTTTTGTGGGGGCAGTAATCTATATTATAATATATAAACATGAGAATAAATAAATAAATAAAAATAAAATACCAAAAAGATACATATAAATCCAACATAGCTTAGTTCATAATTTGTAATACGCAAATCATAAAATGTCAAATGCATTATGCAAACAAAAAAAATTTAAATGATCTTAATGTAACGATCTAAGGAGACTTTAATTCTATTGAATATGATACGGTTTATGATAATGTATCTATTTAGTACATCTGATCTTACGAGACTTTTGTTAAGCCTCTGATGCATAAAAAAAGGATAATATTACATAAACAGTAAACGTCTAGTAATAAATATTCGTAACACGAAAGTTTATTAATGTTGGAATATACATTCTAATGTATCATATTATAATACTTGCCGTGTATTCACATGTTCTTCACTGCGTTTTAATTTTTTTACCCATGCATCCATTCAACCGAAAGACGTCCACTGCTGGACATAGGTCTCTCCCAAAGATCTCTACGACCCGCATCCAGCGGATTCCCGCGACCTTCACCAGGTCGTCGTTCCACCTTGAGGGGGCCTTTTTTTTTTTTTTTTTTTGTCGAGGGGAAATGCATTTACGCACTCCCCTTACCCATTGCATTAGTGACACCAAAGTCCCCCAATGCCATGGGTAAGGGGGTGCGGAGGGACGTCTCCGCACCAGTGTGGGACTCACCCAGGCGTGAAGCGCCCGGAAATACCCACTAAAACCCCCCCTAGCCGCCCGCCGCATTTATAACCTTGAGGGGGCCTACCCACGTTAGGTCTTCCGGTGCGTGGTAACCATTCGAGAACCCTAATTTAATTTATACTTTAATAATTTTCCTTTATTTTTTTTCGGTACTAAGATAAAGTAAAACTAAATATTTCTCACAAATTCAAACATATGCCAGTGAAACTGTGCGTTGAATCGAATTTTATTCGAAAATTCAAGAGTTTTCATTTTTTTATGTGGAACCCTAATTATTTTCGACAAACAAAAGTATCCTAAGTTACGCGGACTAAATTCAGCTATTGCTAAAAAAAACTCTCATCAAAATCGCTGCACCCTTTCTGAAGATTTCCCGGTACAAACGACAGACAATTTTTTTACAAATTATATATTTTTTTGGTATAGGTATCGTATATATGTATATATTTATTCATATGTATTAAGTAAAACAATGTTATTTATATATTACAAACAGACACTTCAATTTTATTTATTAGTATAGATATATTGTGACATGTGACAAAGATTTGTAATTTGCAATAGTGTGCATTTTTGAAATGAAAACTTTTTTTGCGGCGTTGAGCGATTCTCGGCAGGGAAATCTTCTAGATTCGCGTTATCAATGCTTTGAGGTCAGCCGCCAACATGCTACAGTATGTCAAACATAAGAGGGCGTTTAAGTGCTGGAGCTAAGATATAAATTATAAAATGTATACACATGCAGCCTGCCGTATACTTAAATTATTGCTCGGAGCGCTAATAGATGTAAAAACCAGCTAAATGTCATATCTATTAAATATTAGGTAATATTAATAATTTTAATTTTCAAATTATGAAATTTAAATGTAAAAAAAATGGTTTTACAAAGTTTTGAAATTGTCTTTTCTCTCGGCAGTCCCCGTGATTGTTTTACATAAATTCTATATTAATCTAAACACGTTATGGGTCTTCTGTTAAAAAGACTTCGGTAAATATACTAACAATACAATATTTGTGACAACTCTTGTTTATAGATTTACCTATTAATATGTCGATTACCCATAAAAATGAGACAATAGAAAGACAATAGAAAAACAATAGAAACCTGGCGTATACGCTAGGTTATTGCTCAAGGGGTTAAACATTCAAATATAAGAACATAATACAAATAATATTGTATAACATTCAGCCGTAAATTGCTATGTAAACATCTTCTTCCACTACACTCATAATTTTAGGGGGTTAAGGCTGTTATGCCCGATTAGGTTGTCACATCCATATACATGGTAAAATATTCATTATTTTTTAGAACGTTACGTTCTATGATCAGCGAGTGTACATATCCAGCAGTTAGCGAAGTTGTAAAGTAATTTAGCTTTACTGGATCGCGACCACAGTACACTTGTGAAAAACTCGCCATATTGGCAAACTAAGGTGCATCACGAGATAAGCAAGTTTAGCTCTATCTAGAGGCTTTAGATTTAGAGGGGCATTATATCGACTAAGTTTTGATTATCAGCGATAATTATCAATCTTTAAGTCTATTTCATTTAACATAAGATGAACTTCAGTCATTTTTTTCCAAGCTCAAATAATAATATAAAATATTAAAAGCGAGTATCGTTTAGTGCTAATGAATCCAATATTACAATAATGATACGTTTTCAGTGAAGAAAAACATTGTGATTAAAATTTAGTATGTTCAAAGGGTAATTTGTTGTTGCTCTCAATTCGTACGTTGAAATTTTTGTTCTATTATATTACTGCAGTGACTGCATTGGAACGAATGGTGAGCCCAGTACAAACCAAGAATAGTGACAACCATCGAGAGATCGAAAGTCCATAGTGGATCACAGCTGTTATGCCGGCTTGCATAAATGCCTCTTACTGTTTTTCCTTGAAGGAGCTTGAGTTGAAGAACCGGAAACGAAAACCGAGACGATGGTGACCGTAAAACCGGGAAAATTTATCGCTAAACATCACTGCTTATGATCCGTTAGTTTTATTTGAGAGATAGCTCTTTTAGGCTTACTGTGGAATCATGTTAGAATATTTCGTATAACTTATCTGTGTATAAAAAAATTAAGACAATGACATAATTTATAACTCAAGAACAAGTGGACTGATTATTAAAATCTTTAATTTGTTGAATTTTCTTCCGCTACGAAAACGATCGCAAAAACAAAAATGTAAAGAACATTTATTTTTTTATACAGTTTTATAGAACGGACAAATTTAATAGAAAACTTAATTCTGTTTTTAAGGAAACATTTTTGGATTCTGAGGCGGTAAATAGTTCCACGAGGCAGCTAGTTCAGAATAAATAAAAGGCTTTAGCATATTAACCACAGGCTGCCTACAAGCCGTAAATATTCATTGTAATAATACACAACACTGCAGCCGTGTTATCGTGATCAAAAACTATGTCAATAACTACGTAACTAAGTAAATCCGGTCGTAAATATGTTTGTCGTAATACATTGGATTACATATAATATAACGATCGAGCAATGGCTGTACACACGCTAGAGTCGAGTTTTTTGTCACATGTTACTCCGATAACTAGTTCGATGATTGTAAATTTACCAGTAATATGTAGGCAATGAGGTGATGTTAACCTTTCTAAATTGTAATGCTTATCAGTCACATTATTCGTAAAATTATCGCAAATCATAACGCACCAGTTAAAAACTTTGACGTTTGACTTTGACCTTATTATAAGTCGATGTAATTTTATTTGCAGTAATAAAAAAAACATTTTGGGTTAAATATTTGATAACTTGGAATAAAATCGTAAACTTTAAATTTTCGTACGAGCATTGCTTTTAAGCTGCTAAATTAAAAAGTAAATACATTATAGTTTCAGCGCGTTGACCACAACATCACTTGATGCTTAGTGGTGCTGCCAGAACACACCTATTGGTGCTTGGGCACAGGTGGGTTCATACTTGTGGGTAGTAACTACCTAGCCGGGAATTATTTGAAAATGCCATGCCATGCTATGGTTTCCACACGATATTTTCTTTCACGAAAGCTCAAGCTCAATATAGATTTGAATAAGTGGATTTGAACTCGCGTCCATCAACGCGAAATTAGAGCGCATTACCAACTGCTCCATCATCGCTCCAAGTAAGCTAAGAATAATACCACCATATATCTTTTCTTGGGAGTCGTAAAAGGCAACTAAGGGATAAACCAAGGAGAGGGCAGGAGCATCCTCTGAGCACCACAAACACCTACTGCGACCGCCAACCTGCCAGAGAAGCGTGATGATTATGGCAATTCCCCCCCTTAATGAAGGAGACCTATGTCAACCCACTGAGAGACCATTGTCTCTTTCCGTCACTAAATCATCCATAAAATCTACAAATATGGAAAAATCTTGCTATTCATAAATCGTAATGCCTTTCGATTTCCGATGTAAGTCAGGAAGAATTTTCTACATAACACGTATGAAACAAACTACGAGATCGATTACAGAGCAAAGAATCTCTCTGATTATGTATTGTGGTCATGTAATAGATTAATAACTCAGGTGTGGTTCGCTCCATTGAACCATTATTATACACACCTCTCTCTTGAGTAAAACGTTTGCAACATACATTACGTGTGTCATATCAACGTCTCGTGTGATATTATTTTTATTTGAAATTGTTTTTATATCTTATTTTATAAGTTAAATTATTTATACTACATTTTCACAAGTTTTTCAGTGATGTGGATTCGCACCTATGATCAAGCTCAAGTTTTCATTGAAAGAAAACATGATGACGCAACTAAAGCACGGTGATAAATTATTTTAATTATCCGCGTGGTTACCTACAATTCTCAAGTTTGAAAAGCTTTCGCTAAACATCTAAGGTGTGTTCCGGCGGCAAAACTTCAGAGCAAGTTTTTTTACTGTCTTCGGCCATAACTTCAAACACCATGAGTTGAAATCGTTGTCAACTAGCAAAACTATTCAGTATAAAAAATACATTGAGCAAGTCGTTTTAAGGACCAAATTTGTATAAATTTTCCACAATCACTTTTAAATGTTATGTACAAAATGAAAGCTAAATAATGAACATAAACAAAAAACTAAAAATAATTTCGATCAACTATAAGTTTTACTTCTAAACTTCATTCACGATATCTTCATTTAATAAGCACTACACGTTCAACTACGGCAATACTGTTTACAAAGAAGTTCTGTAAGCAAAATATATTTTTGCTTTAATTTTTTTCCTCTGTACATAAATACGGACAATATCGCTGATATTAAGTAGATAAGGTGTAATTAATTCGTGTAGTTGGAGATAAATAATTAAAGTTAATAGATTTTAACTGAACCACTTAAGATTTAGAACATGTCTAGTAAATAACTACTTAAGTAGATAGGTGTCCACTGATCTCGGAAGTGAACGCAATTCACTCACGATAAGGAATAAATAAAGTTAGCGGAAACTGAGTACACTGTAATTTCTCGCGTGGACCGATTCAATTGTGTATGCAGCCGTGGAGTTGAAAAGTTATTTTGCATTTTGTGTGCAAAGCCCCGTATTTTATTTAAACGTTTTACGGTACATTTAAGTTATTTGGGATTTCTCTCGACGTTTCTCGGCCAATTAACAATTGACAATATAAATTATTACTATATTTTGTTTTTGTTCCATTATAGTACTGCAAAGTGACTGCACTGGATCTAATGGTAACCCCAGTATAAACCAAGAACAGCGACGATCATCGCGAGATCGAAAGTCAATTGTGGATCGCAGTTTATATAAGTCCATCATAAGACCTGTCATATTGTATGGATCAGAATGCTGGGTTAGTAAGAAGATGGATGAGAAGCGATTGCATGTAACTGAGATGTAAATGTTGATATGGATGTGTGGTGTCACAAGAATAGATAAAATAAGAAATGAATATATTAGAGGGAGTTTGAAAGTTGCGCCAATAGTAGAAAAGTTGAAAGGTTCCCGTTTGTCGTGGTATGGACATGTTAAGAGAAGAGAGGAAGAGCATGTGGGTAAAATAGTAATGAATATGAATGTGAAAGGATTCAACCGAAAGACGTCCACTGCTGGACATAAGTCTCCCCTATAAAGGAGGGTATTGCCATAATCACCATGCTTGGCAGGCGGATTCGAGATCACTTTAGCTGTTTTTGGTATTCAGAGAATGGTGCTGGTCATCCCGTGGTATATTTCTTAGTCGCCTTTTACGACACCCATGTAAGTTGGCAGTACACGGTTAGTATTATATTATTTTTATTAGAATATTTGTGTGAATATCTTCTATTATATTTTGAGCAGAGAGTATTTTTTTTTTTTGTAATTTTTTAGCACTCCCTAATACAAGCAAGCCTAGCAAGCGTTATAATACGACGGATTTTTTGGTGCGAGGACTCTTCACAAGTAAAATAACTAATTTACTCCAAGTAGAAGTGGAAAGTTATCATCAATTGGTATGTTATAAATAAAAAGCATTCGATTTTTTTAAGTACTTAACAATCTAATTTAAAAGTAAAACAATTAAATCTACCAGTGTTACTAAATAAATTACATAAGAGTAGTCTTGCAGACACGCGAATGCGTTACGACGAATACTTGTCACCGACGTGGTGTCTGACACCCCATTTGTAGTTTGCGTTCTTGTCTGTTTTCACGAATGTGTGTACGGGGCCCGTAACTCCTCCGGAGCCTCGGTGGTCTGAATCATGACCGTAATCGTCATGACCACGCTTGGGACGTTGTTGCGGTTTATGTTCTTCTTGAGGAGCTGGTTCTACTGTAATATTATCTGATATTAACTACTACTCTGTACCATTTATTTTCAACGAACGGTTTTATTAAAATTCTATATATTGAATTTGTATCTATTAAAATTCAGAGGTAAAGTATTCGAAAAGTGTTGGAGGTAACTTATTTGTCGATTGAATTAAGTTATATCTTTAAAAGTTTTACTTAACATATTATCTAGTATACACTAAAACTTTATCAGAGAATATATCTGTCGTTTCAATAAGGAATTAACTAAATAAATAATTATTCTCTAGTAGTAATTCAAATAGAGACAATAGGTAATTGTCCATATAAGTAGATAATATTTAGAAATTTATTGTCATGAAGAGGCATTCACTGGAAAAAAAAATGCGTTTGTTTTACAAAACTAAGCAGTGTCTTTGTGTCCAATACAAAAAAAAAACTATCGAAAGACAAAAAAAAAAAATGGAGTGCACAAGAATAATATAATAATAAAAAAATTGCCATGCTTACTTGGTACTCGAAATTGCCGTGGCGGTGGAGCGAATCTGGTAACTCTAAGTGCGGCTCTGGGCACAGGGTAAAAAGGTAACGACCACGCCGAAACTGCTAGTATACAGCTTGCCAGAATACACTAGAAAAATACATTAATTTTACAAAATGTATTTTATTTCCAGGGTTAATTTGTATATTTTATCATCGCCTCATAAACACCAAATAGGTTGTTTAAACAAAAGTATTGCATAAAGGTTACTACATCCGGTTGGAAGTGGTTACTTAGACCACAGAGAGAAGTCCTCAGACGGGGATCCACATCTATGGTGGAGTAGAAGTAATCTGTGAGGAATTCCTAGACCTCAGCCAAATAGGATAAGAATTAATTCCATGGTGTTGTAAAAGGTGACAATGAAATTTACTAAGAACAAAGAACGTATCTGACAAAAGAATATAGGTACAAATGGTTTCGTCACCCAGCGGGCGGTTCAGTACGCCAGCGCGCTTTTACTGTAGAAGAAGTCACGCATGGCTCGAGCTCGGCCCGCGTCGACGCGATGTCTTCTATAGAAACATCGCGCTGGCGTTCCATACCGCCCGCTGTGTTACGAAACCATAAGTAAAATTTCATATAAGAGTTTTGTTAATTTGACTTTGGATAAATAGTTTGAATTTGAAATACTCGTATTACTGAATTATTAATTAATTATATTTTCAATTTTATTAAATTTATATGTATTTCAAATATTTGATGGCCTAGTTTTATTTTTTTTTAATTGCGAAATGAGCAGTGGTAGTTATTACATATACCATGTATATTTAATTATATTGATATTTGGCAATAAGCAGGTTTATATTTTTATATTACATGTTTATGAGAATTATATAAATGTCGGTATTAAAATGTGTGATAATTAATTATATTACTAAATAGTTAATTGATTTTGTTTAACAATAAACATGTCGTTTTTGTTTTTGATGTGAAATCTTATAGAGTCGCGTTACCAATTTTATGTATGTGAGCCGTCAACGTGGTACAGTGTGTCAATTATAACACGGTATTTAAGTACTGATAGTCCGAAATAAATAAGAAAATTTATACTTACGCAGCCTATCCTATGCATGTTTATTATGAACAAATCATATGAAAATCTACATAATTATTGTCGGGAGCGCCAATACATGTAAAAAGCAGGGAATTGTTAAATGTTAGGTTATGTAATGTTATTTCAATTAACAAATTATGAGATTTAAACATAAAAAAACAGTATACTTTTTTTAAAGAAAATATTTCAAATAAACCACAGAATTCGTTAACCTTATATAACCAAAAATATTTACAACATTATGAAATTTTAAACTCTCATTTCGGTATTTAATTACGAATGTTTATTGCTCGCGTTTTGAACTAACCAAATGATGTATGATTATGAATTACGTTCGGTTACGTTCGTAGTTTTAATTAAAAATAATCGCTTATAATTAATAAATAGCAGTGTAGTACCTTACAACAAAGCGTTACGATGTAATTAGAGAGGTGATATATAATAAAGTTTAGAAAACATACAAGTAAAACATACATTATTATAATAAAGAATTATATATATATACTCGCTCAACTCGCATATCTTGAAATTAAAACTTAAAAACTGGTTATTTGGTCTTAATTATGAGGATACAGAAGCTTTACTCCACATTATTATATGATATATAGATATTTCTTCTGGTTCTAAATTTAAACTAAAGGTAAAGTTTTTTGTAATTTTGGAATGACATTCTGATTTCTTATATTCGAATAAAGTAAGCTGTTTTAGTCGTGACATCTAATTTATTTAACAATAGCTTAAAAAAACACACACATATAAATCTAATCACACAACCGATTATACCCACGCTGACTCGCACCTCATACATACACAACAGAGTATATATTTTTTATTATAAAGGTGTAATGTTATAAAGGAAGGCACTGGATCCCGGGGCAGTAATTTTTTTTCCGGATCTACTGCATCCTCTGATTTGTATTTTATGAATAAAGATTTATTATTATTATTTTAAAAAAACCTATGCACAATATCTAATTGTTATGACTAATTCCGTATATTTTCAAATACATACAAAATGATTTTTAGACATTTTTAATTAATTGACAAAAAAAAACAACATATAAAGAGTTTGTATCATACGGAAAGTCTAAAAGAGCGAATGAAAGAAGATAGTGAAAAAGCACTTAAACTTATTATAAGAACAATGAAGACAAGTAAAATTTTTTTTTTCGAACATTTCAATATACATTGTCTATACGCTCTTCAAACGCCGCTCTTAGATACTTTTTTCGAACCATAAGTGATATACTTTGTAGCGATGATGGCTTTTGATGAAGGAAACAGTATATAACTAGCTACCATCGTCAAATTTGAAAATTAGTTATCAGTACTCTAGAGCCTAATGTTTCGGCAGCGTCATTTGAGAGACATGACCTTTATATGTATAACATCTTGAACCATATGGTCAATTAACATCAAGTGAGATAGTGCTCAAAAAGCTTGTACTATAAAGTTAAAAAAAAAACATTTTTTACAGGTTAATTGTCATATTAATTATTACAATAATTAACTTTTATCTTTGTTAATTGTATATAAATGCGTATATAGTAACATGTTAAAAGACAATTTTAAATATAGTTCATTATTTTTAAATTCCGCTTATGTTTAAGGACAGAATGAAAGAAAACATTCAAAGATATAAGGAATAGGAATAATTAAATACAAACTTAATTGAATTATACTACAAATAGTAGATACGTATAAAAAGACCTTACCAATATTCTTAGATCCATGTCAAAAACCCAATAAGCGCTTTGTCAATCAAGCTAAAAATGGTGGACGCGCCGTCAACTCCGTGGCTTATAAAGTAGAAAGAAAACAAAATTTACACTTTCTATAATATGGCTTTACGCTTGAAAGAACATCGACTCGGTCTACGTAGAACAATTGAATATAATGGTGTCTTTTCTGACACAGCATCCGTTTCAGTAATCACAATGGGCTGGCTGTGTTACTTACTGTATTTATGTTTATTTCTCTAAATTTAAAAAAAAAACTATTCTCCATCTATGAGGTCAACCGTAGATAATTGTAATATAAGAGTCTATAATTTTATCATGTAGGTAATAGGTACCAAGTTAAATGTATACGTTCTCGCCCAACATCAAATTGACGCCATGGCAATAATAGTTTTATATTGTAAACTTTTATATATTTCTATTAGATTTGAATTAAAATATATATGTCTATAATCTTTGAAATAATTGCTAATCGATTATTCGGAATTGAACAATAATTATTTTCCCGGTGATTAGACTTTGCATCCGAAACATTAGAAAGCTAAGAAGACAAAGGAAAAACCGATAAAATCTTAATTTAAACGGATTAATATTCAAGCTATAACAATTATTTGATAAATCTTAAATTTAACAGGAAGGTATACCAATTGAAGTTTTGTTGTTTAGACCGTAAAAATAAAAACGTAGTGTTCGTCTAGTGGTTGATTTTCGAATTCTATTTGTTTTTTAATTTAACTAAACTACTAAACTGAAAAAACTAATTAAGAACATAGGTATTAAAACAGTGATGAAAATATGTTAAACTTTTATTTAGTTTAGTTATACTTGCCTATCTATATGCAGATTAAACTAACACAGTTATAAATATTACTTGTCGTTCAACTCGCCGCAAGAAGGAAATGTCCGCGCTTGCGAATTATAATATCCGCGTTGACAAAAGCATTGGTCAGCCTTCTGGTAGCAGAAGCACCAACTGGGCAATTTAAAAAAAAAAAAAACAATCTTCATAATTATTTGCTTTAATATTGTCACTTCGTGATTAAATTATGCAATGAAAATAATTAGTGTAAAAAATAA
Source organism: Samia ricini (assembly GCA_014132275.2). NCBI lineage: Eukaryota > Metazoa > Arthropoda > Insecta > Lepidoptera > Saturniidae > Samia > Samia ricini. The sequence goes on from AP028170.1 coordinate 4,467,244, forward strand.
ATTCTGCACTCAAAATATTACATTTAAAAGATAACAGTATTTTACAAAAACAGTTTTGATTATGCACACTTACTGGTTAAGGTCACTTGTAAATTGATTTCATCGTGATTCCATTGATAAAGAGATCTGAACGTCGTGACAACCTTGACATCACGAATTTATCGAAAGCAAAGAGTCATCTATTTTATATTGGCCTATTTATTAATTTGCTAGGGATTTCATGTTTAAAAACTAAATAAATGAGCCATAAATAAGCTAGAATTATTTTAAAGTATGTTTGATTTATATTTTATAGTTGATTACCTAGTATAAGTAAACTTTTAAGAGATTTATGTAAATGAGCATTTAATTTTATCAAATGGGGTCGTTTAATAATTTGGGGTCGAGCATTTGGGGCCGAGTGCTCATAGCCTTTTTAAGGAGCTCACGAGTCGTCTAGTCGACATGTCTCGCGACCAGAGGGCGAGCCAATATTTGGCATTTAGAATAAGCATTGCCAGCCAACGTGGCAATTTGGCCAGCCTTATAGGAACCTTCCGGTCTGGCGGCGAGCTGGACGGCATTCATTATTTATAGTTTTTTAGGCAATAGTAATAATTAGGTACTTTTATTTAGTTTTTTTTGATATTAAATTAAACAATTATATATGATTTTATATAATTAATGTAGTTTTTGATTTGAATAAATATTACAAATGGATATTTTAATAAATTCGTAAGTTTTAGGGATTTCTTGAAATCGGGAGATATTTAATTTGTCTTTAATAGGTGATCGGTAAAAATAAAAATACATTTATTTCACCTGTAGTACAAATAAAAACGTAGATAAATATTTATCGAAAAAATATTTATATAAAATCACCGTTATTATAAAATAACAACAAATGGTCACTATCTTGTGTATAAGGGGCCGCCATTTTAATTTTCTACTTTGTTAAAAAAACTACTTAATGTGTTGAGTATCCATAAAAATTAAACAATAGAAAGACAATAGGAAAACAATGGAAAGCTGGCGTAAACGCCGGGAAGGTGCTCAAGGGGTTAAGGTAGTTAGTAATCAAAGCTGTCAATCTATCAAAAACAGTTCTTTTTTGTCTCATATTTAGAGAAACATAAAAGTCGCAGGGACACCGAAAATATAAACAAGCATATCCGCGTGTTTTTTACTATAATAATCTTATCCAGGTATTATTTGAATAAAAACTTAAATTGTGAACGAAACGATTATGGACTATAATGTAACATCTCATGCAGAACTTTCATTACCGAGAATGTGAAATCAATCCACTATGTTTTTTTCATTCTTTTGTTGGCCGCAACTTTCGGGGTTTTAGAACTGAAATATGTGTTTATAAACGATACGATACGACAGCGTTATAACGCTGTAAATATATTGTAATATATAAACTTTATCGTACACTTATGACATCTTTAGAGATCGCCAATTCAGACTGGCCCACTATTGCGAAGAACAAAAAATAATTGATCGGTAATGGGAGAAGCCTAAGCCGAGGAGGCGACTATAATATATTAGTTGAATTTAAACATTTTTTATTTAAAGTGTGTACTCCAAGATTTAGTATTGATAAGTTATAGATTAAAGGGTATTTTTATTTTATTAAACTCTTATAACTTGCACCATAGTCGATCGCTAGCTGTAAGTACGTGAGCTCTAAAAGTGGGTACTATCTAAGCCGCTTTAACTAAACTGGATTACTTTCCAATCGACAATACACACAGCGTTTCACAATATTCGCTAGTTTATTAGCTTATTGTTGGTGTAATCAAATTTGTTTCAAACTCATAAACCAAATGTAAGCTATTTTAACCCCTGGATCTGGCGTTTACGCCAGCTTTTCTTTGTTTTCCTATTGTCTCATTTTTATGGTTAATTGACATATTAAAGTGCTTACTATCTATATAATGTTTGTATATTACATAAATTAAGGGCTGTTCAACTGTTACGTTTGTTTCTAGACGTTATTGACTCCCCATAATAACGTCAGCTCGGTCTCTAATATAGCAGAACGCAGTTTAAAACTGTATTACTAATGTCAGTCATTACAAGTTGTTACTCAGAAATCTGAATAGAACATTTCGTCATGCTAACGTACGTAATTTTCCGCCTGTGATTCGTACACTGTATTGGACACAATCTCACATGGTGTTAAATGACGGTGCAAGGATAATTACGCTCTCAAATGATGCTGCTGAAACATAACTAAAAACATAGAATTAAAACAGTTAGAACGGCAGTAATCGCGCGCGGAGTGAAGTCATTTCTAGTTGCCCTTAAAAGGCGAAGTACGGCTTACGTTTGTGCAGTCGATTACGTAATCCTGTGTCATCTACATACACATTTACAAAATTTTTCGACTTCAATGTTAAACGTGTTTTGTATGAAACTATCGCTCTTAGTGTTGTTACTCTATGCCTAAAGACAAATTTTCAAACTTGAGGATTAAACAGGCGGGTATAAGATAATGAGCTATCACCTCATTATGTAAAAGTCTAAGTGGATTCAAACCTACGTTAATCGTTGCAGCATTCGATCAGATCGCCACTGAGCCGTGATCACTTAAAATTGTAATATAATTTAGAGTTTAAAAAGTTAGATTTGCTGCCAGTTAATAAAAAAAAGGATGTATTTCTCAAATAAAACTTATATGCATTTTTTTTTTCAAAGCATTGATAAGCATGAAGGTTAGATGTAACGGTATATTAACATCACTAATTACATGGCAATTAATATTTTACATGCAATTTAGTGTTTAACCTAGACATACCTTTGCACACACGAGAACACATTTCAGAGGTGCATGTTAGGAAATCTGTATATGGATACGGTTAATTAACTTTTATGTGTTAATTTTCTGAAAAATGTTACTTAAGTCGTGTAAAGGTGAGGTTGTTTTATTTTATTTTATACAAGGATTTGATATAATAAGCTACTTAATGCAGTCAAGTATGGTAACACATATCGAAATAAATTTTCAACTTTAAAGAGAAGTAAATAACGGAGCAAGTACCTATCAGATAAAAATCGACTGTCATCGAAAAAAATCCGTATTAAAAGCTTATGCTACGATAGAAAAATTAATTACAGTTAAAAAAAAAACGCTTTTATTATAACTTACATTTATTTTTTTAGTAATAAGGCAATGTTATGATTTCTATTAATCTGTTGACTACTTACTTTAATATTATAAGGCGCGATAATAGAAAAACTCGTCCGAAATGCCTTTATGCAACTGTTATGTCACATAATCGACTCGTAATTTGTTTTTATGCATCGTCGAGTGGCGGGCCGGTTAGCTCGTTTCCGACCTCGGATAGTAGTTACTCCGCTACCAAGTCGTTTGTAAGGAAAGCGACGCACTAAGTAGTGTCATCAATATAAAAGGAACATATAATGACACATTAATGAACACTTTAGAGGATACAAGGTCGGCAACAAATTTGAAGAATACGTATTTCAGAAATCTATAGATATCGTGCTGTGCTCCAAAGAATGTGTTATAAAACGCGAAAGCGACAAATGCAGCTCGCGCGTGCAGAATAAACGAAATCGTCACTTCGTATTCCCTTGTTGCCTTCAACAAAATGGGGTCGATTAATTTTTGCTTTTCTCTTCTTTTTATTCGTTAAATTTGTTTGATGGATTATATCTGAAAAGATAGAATCTGGCATTTTTCTCATTATCCGAAGGCTTAAAATTTCTATAATAATTAATTTATAAAAAAGAACAAAAGTACGACATGAAGTTAGCCGTTTAATATATATTTTTTTTTTATTACTACGGTATTGAAATTTAATTGCGGTTTTATTTATCTTAATTTTTAAAACATATTTCAATGAAAGAAACGTGTTGAAAAAAAATAAAATCTACTATTGTTTTAATACGCCATAGACGTATAACTTCTTATGAACTTACATAAGTACCCAGATGACTTTATTCCTCAATTAATCTTTGAAATCGTTGTACTAAATTTTTACTTACTTTTACTTTTTTATGATTAATATTTGTTTTAGACACAGAAAAAAATTTAAATCGAGTGATACAAAAGCAATTATTTTTAATATTGAATTGATTGCTATTTATATATGTACACAGAATATAATAAAGCTTATTTTGTAATATTTAGCATCCAATTACAAATTGTATTATGTACATATCTTATTTATTAGAATTAATTTTATACTATAGAATCAATTACGGCATAACCGTCAAACTCTTGTGCAATGCCATTTCATGAAAGATAAAGTAAAAAATAAACAAGTAACTTATTACAGTAATACACCGCTTTACGCGAGGGATACGTTCCGAAAAAAATCGCGTTAACTGAAATTCGCGTATATCGAGGTTTATGATTAAACATAGTCAAAATTTTATACAAAAAAATACAAATCATTTTAATCAATCACTTTAATTCTAAGAACACTTTATGCAATACATACTCTTATTTTTTACGGAAAAATACATCTATTGTCTTTACATTATGTTTATACGCACTCTTTCGCGTAATGCGAGGCATTTGAGCGCGAAATTTGACATTCGCGTTATAGTGAAACCGCGCGTAACGGGGTCGCGCTAAGCGGGGTATTACTGTAATTGATTTTTTAACGACGCAGATTATTACGTCATCTAATTTTTACGTAAAGAAAACTGTCAACGGACTAATTGTACCACCAACTTTATTAAAATGCAGAACAAAATAATTACGTTACTTTACGTAACCTTTCGTGTCCAGATATTACACTGGTACGTAGTTTACCACTCGACTGCCTTTGTTTTCTCTGTTTGTGTTATCCAAAAAACGTAGTTATCGCTCCATTTCTCTGATAATAATTGCGTTGAACATTACGAAAATTGTATTTAAAAATTGTTTATCCCGAGTGTGTCTAATCGAAGTTACTTAATCATCAGTTTTAATGCTGAAATTCTAGGGATTGCTTCATTAAGTAAGCTTCGTAAAATCGGCCCAATTTCGATTGGGACATAATTTACTCGCTATAATCAACAATCTATATAAATGTTGTAATTTATATATTCACAAAAAAATCACAGCTCGTATTAAATATATGTAAACTACATCCATACAATAATTATAGAGATAAAAACGAATTTATCATCCTTTAAAAAATAAATATAAACCAATGTTTATATGTGTGTCTTTATTAACATGTGACAATGTATATGTGTAAACATAAACGTAATCTTTTATTTAGATTTTATATTTATCACTTACTTTAAAAAAATCTTTTATGAGTCCCACTAAAATTCTTATAAGGAATTTTATTAGTGATATTTTCGGTTTATTCGCGAATACCTTATGAGATTGCCTATATGATTTTACTTTATGAGGTCTAGCGGTGATTCTAAAAAGTAAAAAGTTAAGAGGTGTAGTCAACTGCACTGTTACCTTACGGGACAAACTGTTCAGTTATGTAGGTCCAACTTCGAAAAAGATGTTAATCGTCGAATACGACTTTGCTGAGCCGCATTTGAGAAGCTACGCAAAATCTTCTCATCTGAAATACCATAGTTTCTCAAGACAAAAGTCGACCAGTCAGTATTTCCAATGATGATTTACGGAACTGAGACGTGGTCTCTTATAATGGGCCTAATTAGAAAGCTAGTTACTCAAAGTGCAATAGTGAGAGCTATGATTGGAGTTTCAATGCGTGATCAAATCAAAAACGAGGAGATCCGCAGTAGACCCAAAGTAACCGACATTACCCGAAGAATTTCCAAATTATTTTAAGTGGCAATGTGCTGGGTACATTGCTTGTAGAATCAATGCCGGATGAGGTCACCGAGCTCTCGAATTGCTGCCGCAAACTGGAAGATGCTGCGTGGGTAGGCTCCCCATAAGGTGAACTGACGACCTGGTGAAGGTCGCGAGAATCTGCTGGATGCAGATCGCGCAACACCGGTCATTATGGAGATTTTTGGGGAAACCTATATCCAGCAGTTGTTTTTCGGTTTAATGGATGGATAAACATGGCTTTAGCGATTAACCAGAATCTCATCTGATGTGAAGTAACGATGTAGTAGAAAATGGTAAAATGGTAAGCCTGAACGAACTGGCTCTCAAGTGATGAACCCAGAATATACCTATTTATAGACGACATGCAGATTTTACACCTCAGAGTGGTAGCTAGAAATGTCTAATCAGAATGCTTTCATTGTTTCATTTATTTTCACCTTCAAGTTCCTTGCAAAATTAGAACCCTTGTCCCATATACGTCTCAGTTAAAAAGGTAAATTCTAATGTTACTGAATCATGGAACTTATTACATTCCGATTCTAAGTTTGTCACGGTGGTACACAAAGAGTTTCGCGTCAATAACGTGGGACAAATTGAAATGGGCCCATCTAAAAATACAGTTGATACAAACCTTTGGAAACTTTATATTTTTACTTACAATGTTTTTCTTCTGTAATTTGTAGCGTTTGGTCAAACATTGACCTTATCACAACATACTATAAAATCCTTTTGAAAATCGTATAACTGATTTCCATGCAATATGTCATATTTAAATATATAAAAAATATATAACATATTGCATAAAATTTTCAGTAAAATGTCTTTTTTTTAACTTTAATTTTACTTTGGTATTACTCGATGGATGGATCTAATATAAAAGGCATTGGTTTAAATACGACATATTATACATCTATATTATTTATAACCCGAAATTGTATAGCATACATGAGTTTAAAATAAACTCTTTTTATTGTTTCTAGTTTTTTATTTGCTAAGCTAATACCTAGTGGTCGACTTAAGCCATAATCATTATTAGAAATTTAAGGAAAAAAGGAAATAATTCCATTTTTTATTGATAACACTAAATGTCTATCAATAGACACGATATTAAAAAGGTTGACAAACAGAGTAAAAACTATACTGAACTGTTTCACCTTTGCCTATTAACATAGTATAGTTCTTATTCTTAATTGTACTACAAATCATAGATAAAATACAAACAAAGACAATTATTTGACACAAATTGTTGGCGACACCTGAAGCTAGTGAATTGTTACTGTCTTGTCTATAAATGAGGTAACGGTTATCGACAATTCAGAACCACCATCAAACTATCGAGATGTCTCAACGTCTTCTGGACACAACGGTACTGTTCCGATATTTTTATTACTTCCTATAAATAAAAAAAAACATAAAAAATAAGAATAAGTAATATGTGTAAACTAATTAGTGTATGTGCGTGTTGTTTTTTGATTGTGATATTTATTGTAAATTTTATCGTTTTTTTTCTAACATTCATGATTGTTCTAATAAGACAAAAAAGGGTAGTAAAACTCCTTGGTCACAGGACAATTTTTTTTGCCGTTTACACACCTACAGTAAAAGTTTAAAATTATACCAAATTAGTGGATATAATATATTTAGTAAACGTAAATTGTCGTCATTATATGGGTTGGATATAAATTTTTAACCCTTGAATAAAAATGAAAGTTATCATTTTTTCCTTTTTTTTATTGTAAAATTTCTAATCTATTTATAAATCGTCCACGATAAAATAGTTCAAAATATTTTCCCCTCTCTCTTTATTTGTTTTTTATTAGCCGCTAATGAAATTCAGTGTTATTAATAAAATTTTTGGACACGGTTAATATTTTTTCTTCAAATTTTCAAAAATGACCGTAGTCTAATTTTAACCACCGCGCGAAAAATTACTCGTAGTATATTTCAAATCTCATTTGGCTATAGGAATACACAGTAAACTTTTGTGATTTATATGAATATTATTATAATAGATTTTATAAATACTAGAAATTCAGATATAAATAAGCCTACATAGTTCAGAGTAGGAATATTCAATAATCTAATTGCTCGTGTAATGAATAAATTGATATTGTAAATTTCAGAGGTGTCTATGTTACATCTTAGCTCTTCACACAACCTCGATATGGAATCCGGTGAAAAGCGTCACAGTAAGAACCCCACCTAGCAACCCATCTACGATCGAGGCGCAAGCGAAATTTTTTCAGTAAGCATTGTTAATGTTAAGCTTGATTGCTTATTTAACACGACTTTATCATTAGTGAATAGAAAGTGTCCTAGTTTGTTGAATATAAATCACAACCTTCGGTTAAATTTGATTCGATTGAAATCACAATATGCAGATAAGTTGCTTAACATTTATTATTGTGGGAGACCTTTTTCTTTCGTAGAACTTCCTGCAATAACATTTACCGTCGTACGAATGACCTTTTTTTTTTTGTTGACGGGGGGAAATGCATTTACGCACTACCCTTACCCATTGCATTAGTGAGACCGAAGTCCCCCAATGCAATGGGTAAGGGGGTGCGGAGGGACGTTTCCGCACCAGTGTGGGACTTGCCCGGGCGTGAAGCGCCCGGAAATACCCACTTAAACCCCCCGGGGCCGTCCACCGCATTTGGGATGAAGGCGACACGGGGTGGCTTTCGCATTCACCGCGTCGCCCCCTGCGGCGTACCCACCGGGCCTCGTCCGTGCAATGGCCAAATTCGTACGAATGACCTAATAATTGTTTTAATAATTAATTATGAACAGAGAAAACATTTTTAATTTTGAATATAATCGGACAGTAAAATACACTCCGATTTACAGAGTTCTATTAATGACTTTTGTTTAAGAATCACAGCTTTAGTGTAAATGAATTCACCTTTGCTTATTTACGTCGCCGTTAATACAGTATTTGGACTTAAAATTATAGTTACAAATAAGTGATAGGTAGAGAAACTATTACCTTTACTTTTTTCTACAATAAGCACGATCTGTCCGATATGGTTTTTCCTTCTTTTCCCTCTGTCAGTTCCATTTCAACATTTACACCTTTTTTACAAATATCAACTTTCGCACAATCTATCCATCCCTTCTGCGGTATCTCTATATCCATCCACTCTCTTACTTAACACTTGTCTAGTTACATGGCTTTGATCTTTTCTCATTTCCTGTCCATACCACGTCAAGCTATTACTCCTTACTTCCTCTGTGACTGATTCTACTTTCAAGTCTCCTCCGACATACTCATTCAGTGAAAGTATGTATTTGCTTTATAGGGATTTTTTCTCGGTACAGTTGAGTCCATACAAGATAGAGTTCGGTCATGTCTGCGAGGACCCCAACACGTGGGAGCAACGATACGAGAAGAAAGATTTTAAGAACCACAGGGACATGGGAAAAGTAAACATTATTCTATATCGCTGTCACTAACTATCTGTGTTTCTTTTCTGTTCCGCTTCGCTTCGCTTCACTGAAGGTATAGGCACTTGCCCACGTCCGAGGACTTCGATCAGGGCCACCGGTTGGGCAGCGAACGTCACTTCACTGAGCGACATGAGAGGTCCAGACCTTCTGCGGGACTATTTTCTGCTAAAGTACGCTTCCTATGCTTTCATTAAACCTGTTCTTTCTGTTTCTTGTTTTATATGTCTGTTTACTTACTAAGATGAGTATCATTATATGGATGGATGGTTTGGGCTAATGCCTTATTTAACAAAACATTATCAACCTAACTAAACAATTTTCACGTGTATCTTATTGACAAAAATGGTTAAATATTTGCTGAAAACTTTGCAGCTTTGTCTAATACAGCTAACAATATTTTACAAATTTTTTTTAAATGCCTTAACTCTTATTCTTACAAAACATTGTTCTTCTACAGTTAAATTAACACTATAATTAATAAAATCTATTTACATTAATAAGCAAAGATAAAACAGTTTCAGATATTTATTGCGTTTGCTTATCAATGATTTATTTCTTGTGTTTATCAGCTATTGAGATGAGCTTTAATGCTATCAATAAAAACGGTTAATATTTTTTGCTCTACACGGTAACCAAATATAAAATAGATCGTCATCATCTTTACCTTTACATTAAGTAGGTTCATCACAAACATGAAGTGTTGTAAAAAGTGACTTGGTTTGTTGTTTTATGACCGGCCGCCTGTTTGTAGTCAACATTCCTTAGGATATCATAGTTAAAGAAAAAAAGATCAAATGTGATACATACCTGAAATATTTAATGGTTTCGCCACACAGAGGGCGGGACGGAACGCTTTCTATGGAAGACATCACGTCAACGTGAGTCGAGTGCGAACTGTGCGAAACCTTTTCTATAGCAAAGCCGCGCTGGCGTCCCTATCCGCCCACTGTGTGGCGAGACCATTAAACATATACTAAATCGATTCTTATGTAATTTGTAAATAGGTACGATGGGGAGATAAAAAAGGGGGATACGGAGAACATATTGGGACCTGAACCATGCTGGGCATACCGGAGACCATGGAAATGATGGCTACGAAAGCGATCACGATGATGCTTCCTACAATGATAATGATCATGACTCCTATGACGAACCGAGTGAAAATTCCCCCACCTACGGCAAAGAAGAGTACAATCCTGAGAAAACATCACCTTACGAAGAAAGCAGTCGGGCTAAGAGAGCGCACCCGCGAGTAAAATTAGAAATAGAGAAACCAAAGAAAGATAGTAGTAATAAGGAAACTTTACAATCCGCTTCAAATCACGAAGTAGAATATTTTAATGACGGAGAAACTTCTTATAAGACATCTAATAGACATCCACAGCGACAAAGAAACGAACCACATGAAAACTATAAACCGAAGGAACAGAAAAACCAAGTAGTGTTAGTGGTTAGTCAGAAGGATGACACTGAAGAAACAAATGAACCGGTGACTAAAAGTCAACCTGAATTGACTCAATATGTTCCGTATGAAGGTGGCGCTGGAGTCAGACAGCATCAGCACCCGGAAGTTACAGCGGCAACTTCAATACCTAGGCTCTTTTTGGAACCGTCGACGGGTCACGTTGTAGACCGAGCAACGGGACAAGCGTACGTTTTGCAACCTATAGTATTGAATAATAATTACAAAAATTAATTTACTGTTAAGTTTGAACTATTTAGAATATTTGTTATTTATTTTTTTAATTAAAACTTTTTTAAATAATACGTTTTACTTATAATTATAGGCGTTTCTACAGATAAATAACCAGGTTCAACTTTCGAAAATGTATAATTGCTTAATTAATTTAGTTAGATAACATGAGTTAAGTAGGTGACCCTGGAGCTTATTTCATCACTGTCATATAAAATTAATATTGCGCGTATATAATTATGAATTACTGAAGTATTGATGGATCATTGGTAGTGTGGTTGGATATCGCATCGATGGTCATAAGTTCGAACCCACATGTTTTATTTTTTTTATATACTGTGTAGAATCAGCCCTTTGATCACGATCTAACCTGATGTTAAGTGACGATGTTGTCCAGGTTGGTAAACACACTAATAGGTACTGGTTCTCAAGTGATGCTACTGGAACTCATCTATTTATATTTGGCGACAGGTTTTCAAACTTGGAGATGGTAGCTACTCAGGCTGTCATTACTAAAAAAGGTTCTTCCACCATGCTATTGTTATCTGATGCTCATGATTTTATTCACCAAAGGTTTAGTCTCATCAAAAGGCGGATAGTTGGGTTGGAACCCGCAACCATCGATTCGGGATCCGATTGCACTACCAAGTGCTCCATCATCAACCTTTAAGTTTAATAATATATCGCCCTGCATCTATAAGTGTGTTTTGGCAATACCACTTGCCAACCAGCACCTCTAGGTTTAGCTTGTTTCGCTTATCATTTAGTAGGATTGTTTCCAAAGTTCTGAGCCTATACAGTATAAAACAATTTTAAAATAGTTTTATCAATTTGATTTAATTTAAATAAAAGTAATCAGCAAAAGTTTTTGGTCATTTAACAAAGAAGGGGCCGTACAGGAATTATATAAGCAAAATTTAAAACGTTTTGGACTATCCTTTCTCCTTCATACTATTAGTAAGCAAACCCCATAACCATTCAGCCACATGTTAATGTAAATATTGGAATAATTCTTACAAAATATACTCGTGTAGTTGAAAGTAAATTAGTAAAAACTGCTAATATAATCACCTCTCGACATTTTCACATGTTATTAAAAATAAGCAAATAGAACGGATCCTTACTTTAATAACTCCTAAAGTAGGGATCTATTAAATATAAAACGTACAACACAGTTAGTAACACAGTAGTTCTTAGTATATTAACCTTTACAACAAATGACCCTTTTAAAAGCACCGGTTAAATAAGAATATGTCAGTTAGAGATAATTTTCTGCCAATAATCTAACAAATATCTACGGAATCCTTTAGTAAGTCGTTAGAAAAAGTTCCTGCTCGATTTCGCAGGCGGCTTGAACTATTTTGTAAGACTTGAAAAATAAAGTTGTTATACCTTTTACGTGATATGTTGAAATAGTGCACTCAGTGCGCTTTATGATGTTAAGAAATATTTGCAGTGTATATGCAATTGGAAGCTCTTACAATAATATGTTTTTTTGAGGTCAGTTTATTAGTAACTTATTAATTACACCGGCACACAAAAAAAATTAAGTAGAATGTGCATTTGACCGGACCTACCTAAGGATACGTATTTTGGTCCGCTGAATCCGAATTCGAGGTCAGTTTGACCCCTACACCCTCGAAATTTCGAGAAAACTTCAAAAAAACCGTAAAAATGATGAAAATTGGCAGTTTTAATGATAAAAAAAAAATATTCAGCGGATCGAAATACATGAAAATCACGCTTAGTTTAGTTCCAAAACATTTTTTATTATTAAAACTGCCAATTTTCATCATTTTTACGGTTTTTTGAAGTTTTTTTTTCGAAATTTCGAGGGGGTGTAGGGGTCAAACTGACCTCGAATTCGGATTCAGCGGACCAAAATACGTACCCGTAGGTAGGTCCGGTCAAATGTACATTCTACTTAATTTTTTTTGTGTGCCGGTGTTATCACGTCTCGTATATAGTTGACGTGTGGTTCGAGAACTACAAAAGCGTATTACGTACATAATTATTTTGAAAATCATAGATATATTAGATTTTAATCTGCATCTACACTATAATCTATACTAGTATTATAAATAGGAAATATTTGTATTTTTCTATGCAACGAATAAACATAAAAACTTCTGGACCGATTTGGATGAAATTTGGTACGGAGACAGCTTGAAATCCAGGGAGTTACTTGAAATCCATAGTTTTTACTCCGAAACCCCACGGGAACGGGAACTACGCGGGTAAAATCGTGGAGAGCAGCTAGTAGACTATATACACAATTTTTGTTACCGTTGTTGGTCTATATATAATGGAATAATACGTGTTATATAATAGTAAATTATCTCGAGAAAAAAAAATACCGGCGCATTATTACTCCTGATATACATTTTATAAACGAATGAATATTTAAAAGATGTAATAGAGTAAATAAAAATATATATTGTTATGTATGATTTAAGTTGCTGTTAGTTTACATTGGCTTAATTGTTGCCGTGCGTGTAATGTCGCAGGTAAAGCCTAAGCCTGTACGTGATACACGAACCGTAAGTAAAAACTAATAGGCATATAGATTTTCTATTGAATTTAAACTGGTTATCAAAATCTCAACCGTAACATTGTTAATGATTCTTTAATAATTATAAAGGTTCTCTTGCGTGACTGTAATAAGAGGTACATACGAAAGAAAGAAATTAGCAATGCTAGAATTAAATGAGCAGTCGTTATTATGAAATAAATAACTATAAAGATACTGGGCAAATTTAATTACAGTTTCATTAAAAGTTTTTGAAATCGTCGATAATATAAAGCTTGTTTCTAATCAGAATATTATGTCACTTGGATCCAATAGGAATGTTCGAATGTCTCATCGACAAATAGACCATAAATAAAGCTGAACACTTATAATAAAATTACAGTCTGATAATATTTAGGAACTTATTCGTAAGCGTTTTAATTTAATCCTAGAGAGAGACCAAACAATGGTAAAACATGACATCACACCATTCGTGCATCATACAAGTTCTAAACTAACATTCCTTTTTCGGGAAAGAGATAGAATTAAGTATTATTTTCGCTATAGGTATTATATTTAATAACATTATTATTCAAGTAATCTGTATTTGTTTTTCAATAAATTAAATATCAGCGTACCCTACTATTAAATAGAGGAACTGGCTGGCAAGTAATCCTGTAGGAATGTACGTATTGCAACTTGGCCTTGCCTTCTCCACTTAAAAACGCTAGTTCGCCAGACTATGCTATGGTTTCATTAGCGTGTTTCCCCAAAGCGTAAAATCAATGTCGGGTTTATGCATTATATTTATTTATTTTAGTTCAGTCTCTGTTGCGTAGTCTCTCATCTGAGGTGATCATTTAATAGCTCTATTTTGTTTAGACTTTAGAAGTTTAGCCTAACCACCCACCAATATCAATTCCTTAATTGTGAAAGAATAACTAACTGCATAGCTGCATGAAATATTATAGGCAATTTTTTCTGACGCAAGTCGAATTAAACCTCCAATATAAAAAAGGTGTGGACCCAGAGTCCGCAGAATATGTTTTATTTTAATTTAAAAAAAAAAAATCAATTCCTTAGAAAAAAATTACTCCAACATCTTATACAATATCTGATGTAAAAAAAAAAATTTATTGACATTAAAAAAAAACTTGTCACAATAATAACATCTTACTTTTGTACTAATGAGAATTTAGGAGTTCTACATATTGCTCTGTATTTGAAGAAAACATCTATCCAGTCCATTTCATATTAAATGCATAGCTAACAAGAACGCTGCCAGTCCAAAGTTTCCTCGCTATCAATGTATCTCCGTCAGGAACAGAAAGTCTGTTAAACAATTCATGAGTTTGAATAGTTATTGTTTCAAATCTCTATCGTATGTTTGTTCTATCATTTGAAAAAATAACAATCCCTTTTAATCTTACCCGGGCGTTATACAATGCAAATGAAGGGTCACTAATATTTCCCATGTCACGTCCTGCTTCTGCACAAACAGGTTTGAATGATGGACGATTACAATCTTCGAATCCTTTCTGTTTCAACTGACAGTTATTCGTTTACAAATATTGTATGCGGGTAATGATAAGAAGTTTATGTAAGTAATTTTAGATTTATTATTTAAATGGGCAATTTTTTTCTTTCGTATGGTATCTATTTATAGGCTTTAGTGTTATCAATAAATAGATTTTCGAATCAGTTTTTGAAAACTAAGAAAAAAGACAGTAATTATTATCAATCTTTTTATTGGTAGTATGGTGTATTTTTTTTAATATCTTAAACTGTTTTGTCTTCACCTTCACCTTTGTCTTCACCTGTGTCGAGTAGGTACCCATAAAAATAAGACAATAGGAAAACAATGGAAAGCTGGCGTAAATGCAAGGTAAGTGCTCAAGGGGTTAATATACATATTAGGGTTGTTTCTTATTAAACGACTTTTATTTCAGCTCCGTCGCAAAATGTTGTTGGAAATCTGTAAAAAAACCAAACCTCTATGATCGATATTTTTCGAAATATTGATGTTTTATTTTTTGTAACATATTTTATTAATTTCACTCAATCCATTAAAATTTGCAAGTATTTTTTTACGTAATATTTACAACAAAAATTCGCTACTCAAAAAAAAAATCGTTTAAAAAAGCACCCTAATACATGTCTAAATATAAGAGTGCGTTTAGTGGAGATGCAAATGGTATGTGTGGCATAACTAGAATGGATAAGATTTAAAATGTGTATATCAAGGGAAGATTGAAAGTAGCGCCAGTGACAAAGAAGTTAAGGAGTAATAGGTTAGTGTGTTATGTACATGTCATCAGAAGAGACGAAATTCACGTAATTAGAAGTGTGTGAATATTCAGATGACGCATGAAAGAGAAGAGTGGAAGAAGACAACATGGTGTGCCGACCCTACCTATCGATCGGTTACCCATAAAAATGAGACAATGAGAAAACAATTGAAAGCTGGCGTAAATGGCAGATTAGTGCTCAAGGGGTTAACGTAGGAAAAGAAAAAAAAGATGATGAAATATATATCATAAAAATTGAAACGTATATGACAGTGAAAAACACTAGCGTATCTAGTCATATTTTAACCCACAAAGTTATTTGTACTATCTAAGCTCGCCTTAATAAAACGTTAAGCAAACATTTCAAACAGGTATTATTGTGTCTGAACAATAAACTACAGGCTCCCCAAAGCGCGGTGGTCTAAAAATCTATACGGATGCAAAGTGCGCACGCGACAGAGATAAAAAAAAATCTTAGAAGGGTTGATGCTGTAAAAAATAACCGAGGGTTGTAATGTTTATAGGAAATTTCATATTTCATCGCCTTTAAATAAAAACTATTGAAATTCAATAGCAATTCTATATTCATATTTGATGTTATTTTTTATTCTTCAGAAAATCATGACATCATAAAAGTATTATGGTTATTGTTACATAAAACAAATTTAAATGTTTTATATTATGAGAATTAACGATTCCTATTTAATGATTTATTGGTTAATAAATGTTGTTTGATTTAAGTAAAGAATTTAAATGATCATATATGTCCACTTAATTCACTTTTTTGATAATTTATTTCCCATGTTATCTTGTATAACAAAAATCCATACAAACACCTCACAAAAAGTACTAGATAGATTTCAACCAATTTTTTTTTAATTTTACTTTTGATACACTTGATTCGTATTTTAAAAATATATCAAGATCTACATTTAATATATTGTTAAGACAATTAATAAAACATGTCAAGACAGTACACGTATGAGTTTTAAATTTTATATAAATAGATTCAGGGGCTTCCGTGTTAGGATCAGGGCTTAGGTAGGTATCGGGCGAAGAGGTGTGGGGGAGAGAGCCTGTGGATCAGGCAGCGGCTTCCCCCACATCCCCAACGGGCTAATTTAGTGGACGTGGCCCTGTTGGGCCTGCCGCAGAGGACGACGCGGTGAATGTCACCACGATCCCGTATCGTCCCCTGAATGCGGCGGGTGGCCCCGGGGGGTTTAGAGGGTATTTCCGGCGCTTCTCGCCGGGCGAGTCCCACACTGGTGTGGAGACGTCCCTCCACATCCCCCTACCAACTTCTTTGGGGAGACCTTTGGTCTTCATAATGAACTTGGTAGGGGTAGTAAAGCGTTAAAGCATTCCCTCGTCAACAAAAAAAAAGTGCTTAGGTAGGTATGGACAAACAGACAATTTGTATGAAATAAGAAGTAGATACATTCGTGAAAACTTCTAAATCCCATATAAGATTTTGATTGAACAATTAACGCAGCAGATAACAGCTACCGACAGAATTAACTCTCGTTTTTTATTATATAAAAATATTAATTAAATTTAAACATATATTTTAAAATATTATCGGTGTTGTATTAAAAAAAATAATTCCCAGGCCTCAAAATAATCTTTAAGGAAGATTCTTTATCACGCGCAAACTCACAAGACGGTCAAAGGGTGTCGTCCACCCTTTACGTGTTTACAAAAGCTTGACAAACCAGTTTGACCAGTTGCAACGTGGGAACCATTGTCCAGTGTCTTATTGCACGGTTCACCTCTGACAATGCGTTGTGACCCTGCCCAGTTAAGGGTGTCCTTTACACTTGTTCTTCCAGGGGTACAAAATACAAAACGTTCTGCTGACACACGGTCGATTAAAACACGACACACTGCAAACTTACAGACATATTGCGAACTTCTTTTTATGCTATTAAGAAAATTCGATTACTACTACACACTACAATTATTTACACGAATTATCATCCTTTTTGTATTGATTGATTTGTAGTTTAAAAGTTTATTCGATTATTATGTTCTTGTAAACTGACTTTTTTCTTACTATTTTTTTTTTTGAATAATTGGAATAATGCTCTACAAACGCTTTTAGAAATATTAAAGTTTTCGTTTATATCTGATGATCGAAACTCTTGAAGTTTTTTTTCTTTGTTTTATCGTCAATTTTACCGTTAGGTGAATAAGGTAGTTAAATTAGTACTGTTTCCAATTTCAATAGTAGTTATGTTAAGTGGTCACTGTAGCCTATAGACGCCTGCAACACCAGACGTATCAAATAACGTGTTACATACTCCATAATGTTAATATAATTAAAGATTGCCTGAACTGTACAAATTTATTGTATTTATATATTTTAGTTATATGCACCATTAAAATATTTTTAAGATTTACGATTATTTGAATAGTTTTAGTAATAATAAAAATATTTCAACAAGTAACGTGTTAACTATCAATAATTTTTCGATTAGAAATGAAAATGTATTTTTTATCGAAATATTTTCAAAAGGTCGCACGAGCACTTCGACCGTGTGTGTATTGTTAGAAAAGAAAGACGTACATGCAAATAAAGGGTCATTTCAAGACACTGTCCTTTCCCACAGTTGGAAGTGGTCAAACTGGTTTGCGGACGAACCCCCTTCAATAATTAAAAGCCGAGGACAGTGGTGTCTTCCCGGTCCATTGTCCAAGGGAACCCGTTTGACCAGTTTACCGCTACCTATGAGAAAAATTGTTAAAAAGCTTATGAGGACTTCGGCACGACATTGTCATTAATACTGTATTGTCTAGATTTAATTTATTCTCTTACGTGATTAGATAGATATCAGAAGTTATAATGTTTATTTATTTTTATTACTAGATAGCTGTGTGCCCGCGGCTGCGCCCGCCTTTGCATTTTATTGTTTTTCTACGGACTCCTATTTATTTTCCTTAAGTTTTTTTCGGTACTAAAAAGTAAAACTATTTCTTACAAATTGAAACATTTGCCAGTGAAACTGTTCGTTGAACCGGATTTAATATGAAATCTCATTAACTCGATTTATTTTAGAAAATTAAAAGTAATCTAAGTTACGCGGAGTAACTTCAGTTATCTAAAAAAAGTCCCTTCAAAATTGGTTCTGCCGTTCCGGAAATTACCCAGAACAAACAGACAGACAGACAAATATGTTAAAAATTGTATTTATTGGTATTTATATAGGTGTCATATATACATTAAAATAGTTGATTACCTAAACCTCATAGATTTTACCTATTGTCTTATTTTTATGGGAACTCGACACATTAAGAAACCCGAAGGTTTTCTATGAGTTTATTCATGTCAACTGTCAATATATCTTACGCGTGCGCTCTGCTAATGTAAAATGACTTTTAATGGATTCACCGAGGATGCAGTCTTAGAAAGAACGTTTAATATTTGAAAATTTGGAACGTCGAGAAATAATAGAATTGAGTACGATAAGGAAAAAGGAAAGGATAATGCCATTATCAAAATTGCAACTGAAAATATAATAAATAGATTTAACACGACGCAGTGGGATAGGACGTGAGATAATGGATAACGGAGCGATCTTTAGACCAATTTTTACATTATGATATAAAGTAATGTAATCAGACACACTATGGATGATAAAGAACAAGCGGCACTCAACGGGGAATTTCTTGAAAATAGTAAATTGATAAACAATAGAAGATCCGGCAACACTATTTCAAGATTGGTTTCAGGTATTATCATGTCCGATATCATACCTAAAACTGGTGTTTCTATCACTGAGTCTATGAGATATATGTTTTGAAGATTAAATATTAATTATTGATTTATTGTCCTAAATTACTTAAATGTATGCTGCTTTAAGTCCACCTAGCTGTGTAAATACATACTTGTTTGTTGATTTTAATAGTAACAGTATCACCTTGTGGTTATTCCAACGCTGCTTAAAGATCTCTTCCAAAGGGAAGGCCCGGGCTTGCCTTGATTATTGTTAATGACATGAGGGACTAGAGGTTTGAATGGTGATTACGTAACCAATATTTACCTGTTGATCTTCGGTTTTTTGTTCAAAATTATGCCAATGCTACATTATATATTATGATACATTATATATTAGTTACATTATCACGTGCAGACTTTTGGATGAGGCAAGCGAAGATCGCGGGCGATCAGGAAAGTACTATAACCGATACATGCCTACTGTTCAACAAATTCTGGTATTAGATTGCAGTGCTATATTGGACGAGTTTCTTCGCGGGCCAGGTTTTAATTATTTTTATACGTATTTTATTAAAGGAGAACTTTCGGTTTTTGTATAAATATTATGTTCTTTTCATATTTTCGTTTCGATTTTAATTTATATTCCTTAGTATAATTTAAATTCAATTGTCCTTGCGAGATTCGTTTGTTTTTATATTTATTTATTTTCAATGATTTATTGACAATTAATAGGATATAATGATTTCGATTAATTACTATATTAATTTATTATTTATTATAGTATTCTCGGTCTGGCAATATGTTATAACTGTAACGTCCATAAATTAATGAAAGATGTGGATAATAAAAATTGCTACTGAGATTCGTTTTTTTCACTTCAATAATTTATCAATACATTAATTACATTAGAATAGAGTATTTTAGTATTCGCTTACTAGTATAACGAAATTAAAAAAAAAACAATTATTAAGTCGAATCTTATAACAGAACAATAACAGTCAAGGCGCTTCGATGATGGATCTAAATAGGGCGGGGACATTTTAACCCTTTTCTAATCATATGATCTATTAAAGAAAAGGGTTATAGAGACTTATATTGCAGTTTTAGTTGTATCAGTCAGTCGAAGGTCGTTGCAGTGGTTAGTTCAAATTTGCATAATATAATTTTAAAATTAAAGTCAAAATTTCTGGTGATGGTTATTTATTATAGGTTACAATATACATATTAGGTAAGTGAATAATGATTATAGTGTAATATGATGTAAAATCTAAATAAGAGATTAATAATTACCATAGTAATGAATTTAGAGTAATATTATTTTAGTGTAGTGAAATACATTTTAGTGATGTAACTATATTTTGATTAATCTTTTATATGATGTGAATATAGATTAAATATGATTTTCGTATTATAATATACTTGCGTAGTTATATTTTTTTTAAAATACATTTTATTGTTTTGCTCTTTTTTTGTATATTTTTCAATTATTTTTTTAATTTCGATCTATTCAGGCTCGTTCATCCGGAGGCGAGCAAAGTCTTCAAATACGATGTTATCTTCTTCTTCATTAGTATACAGTGTGTTCTCATAACGGTGTCTTTCAATAGATTGCATTTTCTTCATTGCGTTGAAACGTTGACGTTCAATAGTGCCTGGAAATAATTTGAAATACTTTGAAATTATTTTTTTTATGAAAAACTTTATTTCGAAGTACATCTTAATTTCTTGAAAAATTACTAATCGCTGATTGTGATAAAAATAAAACATATTTGAAACGTTATGTATTTCATAGTTACGGTATGTGTGAAATTAAATACAATAACAAAACATAAATATATGTGGTTATAATTGTATAATATTCATGGCGCACTCACCTTCAGCAGGGTGCAACAGTTTGAAAGGGACGTCAGTGACAAGTTCACCACCAAGAGTTCCACAGTTCAATTTGACGCGAACAGAGTAAGAGATGACAATACCGATAGCATCCGTAGGACATTTTTTCCTTCAGCGACCAGAGTTGAACTGGCTAAATTAACATCGTCCTCCTTCAGATGGCCATCCAATGCCACACCTGTAGATTTTATAAATCTAAACTGTTTAATGGTTTTTTTTTTTTTTCTTTATTATTAGACAAAAGATACATATAAATATTATGTCAGAAATGATAATGGCCTAATAGCGAAGCCACTTGCATAGGATATATGTATGCATAAGCTTTTGGTGGATATTAAAATTGCGTTGAAATCGTGGAGCATTATATATTAGCCGACTGCATGGCTATCGACCTCAAGTTGAAAATCTGTTGCCAAGTATCCGTCTCTTAAAAGTAAGTTTGTCTAAATATATCTTCAAGAGACATTCTACACATAATTATTTAACATCAAATGACAAGAAAATTTGAGTTTTAAATAAAAAAAAAATATTAAGAATAAAGGTGGTATATTATATTTTTTGTTTGTATTAAAAATATTATACTCATACATACCGCGAACATCTTTGCTATTCCTAGCAAGAGGCACCAAATAAAATGTTTTAGATAGGCTAGCTCCAGGTGTAATAGGGCAGCCCTCGCGAGTTTCCAAAGAAGCGACGTAGCGACTGAACTGAGAGTTTATCATTGTAATCTCGACATGTTGCACTACGATGCAGCGAATATTACGAACGGCTTTCCTTGAATTATTGGAAACAATGACGTTGGCAGCGATCTTCTCCCCGTGGTAGTATATTTCTCTATCTAGAGTAACTTCAAGCGTAATCTTTCCATTACTGAAAGTGAATCCTTTGCTCACAAGAGAACTTGGTAAGCGACGTCCACGAGTAAGTGGAGCGTGTTGTAACTGCAAATTAATTTTTAAATTGAAATATATTAGATGATATTTATTTTATCCCCATTACCTGAAGTTTTGGTTAAGCTCAATCATTTATACCTTTTTAATAGCCAGAGTCACGGAGCTCCGTTTGTGGCTTTTTTGGTCTTCTTGTTCAGCAACGTATGTTCTTACGGCGTATTCTACACCCATCGGTTTGCCTTGGTCTTCCTCGGCTGGTTGTAAAGTTACCTATATAATATTTTTACAAACATTATACATTGAAAAAACAGTGTTTTTGAAACAATTACAACATAAAATCATACCGAGCTAGGTGCCATTTCAGGGAACGTAAAAGTAAAAGGGTAAGCGTTAGGACCAAGTTTCTTAAGCAGCTTTTCTTGGACTGGGGTAAGTTCCATTTTGGAGTTTATCAATGGAACTACTTGCTCTTGCCCGATAACCATCTCTTTGGAAAACTTTACTCCCATCACTTCATCCTCTTCACGACCGTAGCGATACGTTGTTACCAACTGTGTAGGCAAAAAAATACATTTAAATGTACTTCAAATATCGCAGTTTCCGAGATAACACATTATATTTTGTACCTGACTGTAAACTTTTCTTCCTTTCAGATATTCGGTATCCACCACAACAATTCCATCAACAGGATCGCAATATTCCATATGATCAATGAAGTCCCGTTTGCCAAGGTAAACCGTAACTTTCCCATTGGGTGTTGTTTTCTTAAATACTTTCACAGCCACCACAAAAGCCATAGAAATGTAGTCAAACATATTGATAGTTAAAAGAATTTAAGCGAGAAAATAAAATTGAAAGACAGAATTTAAAAATGAATAACTGTGTATGTTTACGAAGTGTTCACCAGAAATGAATGCTACCGGTAAATACTACTTTTATATGAAGGTAACATGTGAGGTTTCATGCAGATATATTCGCAGCCTAATAGGATTTTAAATGAGCGTGTTAATAAGATTACAGTGGAGTGACGCATAGTGTACGTAAATAAAATCGATTTATAATGGACATCACTAGAGTCGGCAACTTTGAATTTCTGAACGTCATCGACATCAAAAATTCCCAAAATGTCAATGGCGTTTGTTTTGACATATTTTTGACGTGATTATAAAATTTTGCTTTTATTTTTAATAGTTTAACTATGAAAGAAACTAGTAAGAATATTGCAATATTTACACCCTAAAAAGATCTCATACTAAATAATTCTTATAGGAAATGTAAAGCTGTTGTATACGCGAGTTTATATTGAATATTAGACGTGTATGGATTTGGGAACAAAAAAATTATTTTCAGTTATACTATAAGTATGCCGACCTTTCTGACACCCGGTCGCCATGGGTACAGTGTCAGGTTCTCCCGGAAGCGCCCAGACGCTTTAGCGGTAGCCACAAGCCAATATTATGGCCTGGCTGGAGGTGGAACTCTATTTTTCTTGGAGCTCGCTCCTGATGGAAGTACTTTGTTGGAAATGCAGAAATTAGAATGGAGTGATGGATTATTTGATGTGGTAAGATGAATTCTTATTTAAATACTTCTAGTCTATTTAGGTAAATAAAAAATCTGATTTTATTATATAGACCTAATTTGGATGTAAGTATTATTTATTTATCATAGGTAAAAATACTACAAACATATATGTTTTATTAATTAGTGAATGGAATATTACTACTAATTAGATACTAATTGGAATTGGTAAGTAAATGAAAATAAATTGTTGAAAAAAATTTATTGGTAGATGCTGAAAGTTGAAGTTATACTGTAAATAAAATAGTGTCTGTTAATAATGTCAAAATGATTTTTTTTTCTCAATAGGTATGAATGTATATACAACACCTATACCAAAAATACAAATTTGAAAATTTATGTCTGTCTGTCCATCTGTCTGTTTGTTCCGGGTAATCTCCGGAACGGTGAAACCAATTTGACGGGACTTTTTTTATAGATCGCTTAAGTTACTCAGAGTAACTTGGGGTACTTTCAATTTTCGAAAATAATTAAGGTTCTGCGTAAAAAAATTAAAACTCAAAAAAATGTAATCAAATCCAACTAAATGCACGGTTGTACGGGCAAGTGCTTGAATTTAAAAGAAATATTTTTACTTTAACTTAGTACTAGGGTTTGTTATAAAAAATGAAAACCCACTGAAGAATATATGAAGCACATTGGTACAAAATCCACCATAAACTAGTTTTTTACCTCATTTTAATGTTATAAAATTATAATAATATTGAGAATATTATTATTTCATTATGAACTAAGAATATAACATTCAGTAACTGTGACTTCATAATCTCACTACCTAATCTAGGTGACGTTTACAAATGCATTTCCCCCCGTCAAAAAAAAAAAAAAAAAAAAGGTGACGTTTACAAAATACTTAGGGTTTTGTTTCTGTTGCTTTCAAAAATCATTTGAAAAAAAAAAAGTAAAACAATATTATTAAATAAACAATATTATTAAATAATAAATATTTATAGTACATATAACTATCATTATGTAAATATTATCTTATTTTGTATATAATCAAAAACATGGTTCACTGTCAGTGTGATGAAGCCATAGAATTTATCTGTGTACACAATAGTTCAGCTTACTGCTAATAGTCTTACTTGTATATTTTTAGGTATGATTAGATAGTCTATATCTGTTAAAGTCAATTGAGTTTCTTGTTAGAATTTTAGTTCTGGTTTTATTATGTGTTATAATTTATTGAAAATAATAAATATATATATATTTTATTATTTTGATTTTGTAGAATAGAAATAATTTGATAATTAGATAAGTTTTTTTGCCTTTGGAAAGCATAGTGACAATTGTGTTTTCATTGTAAAAATTAATTATCTCATTGTAATTTAATTTTAGAATACTTACTATTTTAGTTCTATTCAGTGAAGAAATAATTCCATATAGTACATGTTACAGAATTATTTCACTTTTATAATGATAGATAACTCTAAAGGTGACTTTATTATGTAGAAATTTAAAAAAAAGAAGGTATAATAATGAAGTTTAATCATTATTACAGTAATACCTATACAAGCAAATGAAAAACCATTTTTACATATGTATATACTGCATAAATAGATTATTTAGCAATGATGAGAAGTTTTTGTGTCGCTATTAGCTACATATGGTCTTTTGGTTTGTCTAATAAGTAGTTAAAAGTTATTTCACTATTGTTCTGCAGAGATATAGTTTAATAAATAAATTTACTAATAAAATTGTAGACATGGTCGGGTACGACGGACAACACAGCGGCATGTGGTGCAGGTGATGGTACCGTCATAGTGTGGCGTGTTGGCTGCGCCGCTCCATTAAGAGTTCTCAGAGCGCATACAAGCGAAGTCTGCTCAGTTGATTGGCCGAGAACACACTTACTAAGTGCCAGTTGGGATACAACTGTTAAACTGGTTTGAATAATTTGACGATATTAATATTATTTATTTATTCAAATACTTTATATAGTTTTTATATTATACTAACTGCCCTACCTGTCATTGCTCCGACTACATTTTCGTAAGCAAAAATTATTAATGTAATGTATATTCATGTAATTATTACATTAACCAAAAACACAAAAAAAATATGTCAGTATGTGCCCAGTGGATTTATAGATATGCCTCAAGAAAAAAAAAACAGTTTCGAATATAACCATAGAGATATACATTTATAATAATGATATATTCTATTTTATGAGGTTGCCTTTTTTTTATCAAGGTGTATCTTATTTTTCATACAAAATATAATGTGATGTAAAAGTAAGAAAGACTAAGGTTAAGGGGATTGTTCTCATCAAGATATCATGAAACATAAATTTGTCTGTTTTTAAGAATTTTATGTGTTATTTAAGAGTGGGATACACAAAATGTAATCTGTAAATGAAATTTATTGAAATGAAATGGCATTTATTTATTTAATTATTTACATTAAAAAATTTACAGCTCATATAAAATAGACATATTAACTAAACCGATACATAAAATAAAGAGCCAAATTTGAATTTATCATTATATAAAATCTAATTATAAGACTATGTTTACATGTGTGTATTTATGTATGTGTGTGTGTATGTAATGTGTATATGTATATGTTTGTTGATATGTGGCTGTGGATAAATTTTGTGTTATTTGTTTACTAGAGAGATTTTCATTTGATTTCTAAAACTGTTTTTAGATATATTTAATAATGGTAGTAATGATAATAATTAACTCTATTGAACAAACGTTACAAACTGTTTCACAGATATCATAGAACAATATATAGGTACAGTTAAATACCATTGAACATAGAGTTATGATTTTTAAATTAGATGAGTGAGGGAGAGAGAGTGTGTGTGTATATATAATAGTGTGTACGTGTGTGTGCGTGTATGTGTGTGTTTTTGGAGTAGGAGTTGTGTGTGATTTTTTGAAATTTTGTATGAATATATCATTCTAGTGGGATCCAGAGTCTGAGGTTTGTTTGAGCACATTTGCGGGACACTCACAATTAGTGTACACAGTGGCTTTCTCCCCACATTCACCGGCGACCTTCGCTTCCGTGTCTGGAGACGGTCACCTCAAGCTTTGGACATGCACAGAACCAGCTAGGCCTGCGGCAGTCGTGAAAGCTCATGATGCTGAGGTACTTTTATAAGCTATACTAATAAATAAAATTGATGTGTCTGTTTGTAATGTCAAGGTTAATTTTTTGATATGAATATCTATAATAATACCGAAAATACAATTTTAAAATTTTTGTCTGTCTGTCTGTTTGTTTGTTTTTGTTTGTTTGTTTGTTTGTTTGTAATGGGTAATCTCCGGAACGGCTGGACCGATTTGGACGGGACTTTTTTTGGTAGATAGCTGAAGTTACACCGGGTAACTTAGGGTACTTTTAATTTTCGAAAATAATTTTGAATTAGGGTTCCGCGTAAAAAACATAAAACACATAAAAATCTGAATAAAATCCGATTCAATGCACAGACTTACGGGCAAGTGCTATAATTTATGAGAAATATGTTTACTTTATCTTGGTACTATTTTTTAGGAAATTATTTACGTTTCCGTATAAAACAAAAATAAAACGCAGTTAAGAATATATGAAACGCGGGCGCAGCTGCGGGTGAATATCTAGTTATCTGTATAATCAATTGTGAATGCTGTGGCTGTTTGTAATTATCTGTACTTTTGTGCTTAAAATTGTACTTTCAATATTATCAAATATTATTGTGCCGCTGTTGATGGCCCCTCAATAAATAAATAATAATATATATAATAGTTTTAGAATAATTAATACTTTGGATATGTCTGTACTATTTGCGTTTTTTTTTTTATCCAACAAATTTATTTAACGAACGTCCGAAAATGACGGCAAAAATCGAACATTTTTTTTCATTCTCAAAGGCTTCTAGCTTCTACAATAACTAATTTATGGATAAAATCAAAACGTACGGGCATGGCGGTGCTGGACATATATTATTTCGTATAAAAATATTTACCATAATGCTATTTCATCCAGAGAGGAAACAGGGAATTACGTTTGTATGGAATAAATGTCGCTAGGATATTCCCATAAGAGGATTCGCGGTCAGCTACGAATTTGAAAATGAGTATTCCAAAAATCTATTGTTATTTCGTTGCGCCCCAATGAAAGAGTTCTAAATTACGAAAGGGACAACTGCAGCTCGGGCTGATTATATCCAAAATAGATGAAATCACCGCTTCATTTTCCCCTATTTCCTTCATTAAAACTGGGCCTATTTTAATTTTTCTTTCAATTGCAAGATAAAATATGTTTTTTATTCTACAAATTTGTTCGGCGGACATTTAAAAACGACGGTAAAAATCAGGTTTCTTTTTTCAAATTTTTGAAGGCTCCAATTTTTAAAAATAATTAATTTACGGAAAAAATTCACAACTTAGACGAAATAAAAATATTTACGATATTACCATTATTGAGGGCGGAGACAGGTGATTATGTTTTTTATGGAATGAACGTTGGCTGCATTTCCTTTTAAGTATTAGGGCGTAAACAACTACCGCAGGAGGGTGACACGGGTGTTTGCGAAAGCCATCCCGTATCGCCCCCATCCCAAATGCGGCGGACGGCCCCGGGGGGTTTTAGTGGGTATTTCCGGGCGCTTCACGTCCGGGCGAGTCCCAAACTGGCACGGAGACGTCCCTCCGCGCCCCCTTACCTATTGTATTGCGGGACTTCGGTCTCACTAATGCAATAGGTAAGGGTAGTGCGTAAATGCATTCCCCTCGTCAAAAAAAAAAAAAGGCGTAAACAACTGACTGGGGAAAAAATGTTGCGAATTATGTAGGTATTTAGATTTCATATATGTATAGACGATGTGTAAAAATTTGCTATCTCACGTTTTTTTAAGGTACTATCCTGTGATTGGAGTAGAACAGAAACCCACGCCTTAGCGACAGCTGGCTCTGATGGGTTAGTCAGAGGATGGGATTTAAGGAGATTGACTTCCCCCATGTTTACATTAAAAGGTATGTACGCATTGGTATATTTAATCATTATATTTTAATGTGTATGACATTTAGCACACACCTTAAACTATAGATAAAGGAAAAAAAAGTAAAAAAAAAAAATATTCACTTTTTTAAAAATCTATTCTATACAATAATAAATGATCAACTAAGACTAAAAGAGTATTGTGAAAACTACTGATTTATTATTTACTTAGCTGTGTGCCCGCGGCTGCGCCCGCGTTTCATATGTTCTTCGCTGTTTTATTTATTTTTATACGGAACCCTAATTTTGTTTTCTACTAAGATAAAGTAAAAATATTTCTCATAAATTTAAGCATTTGCCGGAAAAAAACTGTGCATTGGATAGGATTTATTAATTTTTTTATGAGTTATAATTTTTGACGCGGAACCTTTATTGTTTTCGAAAATTAAAACTACCCTAAGTTACCCTGAGTAACTAAGCTATCTACCAAAAAAAGTCCCATCAAAATTCGTCCAGCCTTTCCGAAGATTACCTGGACCAAGCAGACAGACATACTTTTTTTTGGTATAGGTATCGTATATTTAGTGAAAAAAATAATTTTGACATTACAAACAGACACTTCAATTTTATTTATTAGTATAGATATTTTGTACTGCACTTTGAGCTTAAAACTCCAATATAACAAGGGTAAGCTAATTGGAGCTAAGTTTATAGACAATATCGTTCCATCAGCGCTGGAGCATTGAGGGTTTTTTTTTACCGTTTGCGACATCATACTTATGAGAGACAGGTTTCTCTGCAGTTGCAGTAATTAAGAACAAGTACAGGTCGAAAATAAATTTAGAGACAGAGACGAGAGTGGCAATTTCGAAACTCGAGCCTCGTTTTGAGAAACTATGCTCAGAAAAGCAAGCACATCCCGCTAATTAATACAAAAACGAAAAGAGATAAAAAAGCGAGTTCTTCCTTTTTATGTTTACTTTCATTTTAACCGACTTCAAAAAGGTTATCAATTCGCCTGTTTTTTTTAATTTTACTCGATTTCTCCGTCATTTTGGGACCGATTTTGATTTTTTTTTCTTTAATAATCGAAAGAGTAAACTTACGACGTGGCCCCGTTTCGACCAGATCAGGATCTGATCTGTGAACTCAGGGAAATTGAGAAAAAAAAACCCTCGAATATTATAGACACTTACATGTGTTTCATATATTCATTTCTAAAAGAAGATACTTAAATTAAAAAATATGTTAAAAAAAATAATTAAAAAACAAAACAGACTTCAAAAGAATAAACTATAATAACAATGCACTAAAAAGTCGATAAATAATTTCTTTATTAATCTGCTTCGTTAATTTTGGAGTCCGTGCCAGCTAGAGTTAACCAATGTAGTCACTAACAAATGGAACATTATCACAATTACACAAAAGACTAGGGTTATTTTAACCCCTCGAGCACTTACCTGGCGTTTACGCCAGCTTTTCATTGTTTTCCTATTGTCTTATCTTTACGGGTACTCGACACATTACAGAACAATTAATTAAGATTGCATATAATTAGCGAAGTATAAGCTGGCACCGATTTCAAAATTAACGAAGCAGATTAATAAAGAAATGATTTATTGACTATTTTGTGCAATTTTGTTATAGTATATTCTTTGGAAGTCGGTTTTGTTTTTAATTATAAAGTTTTTGTTTTAGTTGTTTATTTTCTAAAAAAAAATTTAGATGCTATTTGGAGTTATTCTGACTAATTTGTTATTAGGCTAGAACTACAACTAGTAGGTAAATGTATGGCAAGAAAGTCAGGGTGTCGCAAAAATATGGCACCTTACCGAGGGCGTCGCAGTTAAAATAAGTTTGAGAAGCCCTGGTATATAATACAGTATATGTTTTGTAAAAATTTATATTACAAAACATTCGTGATATATATAATGTGATATATATTACAAAATAAGTTGTTTTATTAGGTTGCGAGTGCGCCGTTAGACGAGTTCAATTTTCTCCTCACGCACCTTCAGTATTAGCAGCAGTCTCATACGATTTTACTACAAGGTAATTCATTTTTATTTGATATTTATTGATTAAGATATTGGCTAAGAGGCTTGACCGGTTAAATAAATATGTAATACATCTTGTTCGACTGTAACTTCAGTTGGTTATTTTTGTTGATGCACACAATCATTTACTAAATCTGGTTCATCTTGAATAAAGTAATTACTCTATCCATCCATCCATTTAATTGAAAGACGTCCACTGCTGGACATAGATCTCCCCTAAAGGTCTCCAAGACGACCGGTGTTGCGCCACCCGCATCCAGCGGACTCTCACAACCTTCACCAGGTCGTCGGTCCACCTTGTGGGTGGAGCACACCCGCGCTGCGTCTTCCGGCACTCGGCGGCCATTTAAGAATTCGTTGGCCACATTGGGCAATACGAGCAATGTTCCACAAGCCACAAGTTTGGTTAATAATAAAGCTCAAAGGGTAACGGAGAGGGCTATGCTTGGAGTTCCACTTCGTGATCGAATCAGGAGTGAGGAGATCCGCAGAAGAAACAAAGTAACTGATGTTGCCCAAAGAATTGCTAAACTTAAGTGGCAGTGGGCTGGGCAAATTGCTCGCAGAACCGATGCCCGATGGGGCCAACGGGTTCTCGAATGCCTACCACATTGGAAGGTGTAGCGTGGGTAGGTGGACAAAGTGGACCGACAAGCTGGTGAAAGTTGCGGACGTCTGCTGGACCGGTCGTCGTGGAGATCTTTGGGGGAGATCTACGTCCAGCAGTAGGACGTCTTTCGGATGGATAGATGGTTCTTCTGTGGATCATCTAATTTCTTATTCGATCACAAAGTGAAACTACAAGCATAGCCCTCTCCATTGCTCTTTGGGTAACTCTGAGGTTTCTAAGTAGGCCCATTGTAAGCGAGCACATCACATGGGTGTCATTCCATCTCAAATCGACTAATAGTTTGATGCGAATCCTTTCGATTTGGACAAATTTTGGTCAGCAGCTTTCTTCTTTTATCATATAACGAAGTTCTGCTAAAGCAAAAAAAAAAAAATCAAATTATTTTTCTTCAAAAGTCATGCTAAATTAAAAATGTCGATATTTTTCAATATAATTTTTTTTTAATATCTCATAAACTTTTTTAGTTACAAAAATGGACCACAGTTCATATTATAGATTAATTAATTTTTGAAAATCGTTAAAATTGACGATGTAAATAAAATTTTTGGCTTTGTTTTTTTTTTAAATGCCTTGGACTATTCTTAAAATATCCTGACATTTTAAAACGGTGTATTTTGTTTTTTTCAAAAATGTAAAATATTAAATTTTTATCATCGATAAAATTGACGAAAAACATATCGTTGGCTCATTTTATACCTTGGACTTTATGGATTATTTTTGAAATTTATGGATTATTTTTTTATATAAAGTTTTGAAATTTTTTTTTTCATTTATAAGAAACGGTAGTTTAGCAATCCTATAAATTAGTCATTTTTCTAGCAACATTTGTATCTTCATTTATTCGATGAAAGTTTTCAAGCTTAATGTTAATTTACACTTTTTGTTATGCAAAATCGGGGTTTTTTTTAACCCTTTCTGTGATGTTGGCGCTCATTTCTTTTTCTCAATCTATATTTATATAGATAGATAGATATATTATCGTCTGTAATATGAAGGGTAGTCCAATTCTGTAACTATAATAGTTTTTGAGATAGTCTCCAAAACTATCTAGTATAAGTCTAGTCTGTCCTTGGGCTGAACTTCTTTATATGATAAAAGAAAGCTTCCTGACCAAAATTTGTCCAAATCGAAAGGGGTCGATTACAACTATTGATCGATTTGAGCTGGAATGACCCGCATACTATTCGAAGACTTTCGTCTCGGGCGAGAAGATTTTGCACAGCATCCCGAACTTAACAAAGCCGAATCGAAGTAATTACTAAGCGAACTTCAAAAATTAAATTTATTTACTCTAGAATATGGGATTTAAAAACGCGGCTGTGATCCGCTGGAAACCATCAGGCATCATTCCGAGTTCACGTACGGCCTCGATTGGAACTCTTTGAGGCCCCATCAGATAGCGGACTGCGGTTGGGATTCTCTCGTACATGTCTTCACTCCACGGTCTTTGGTCTAAATATATGCGAGTACTATCTAGTTGGTTGTCTTGTAAATGAATTGCTAAAATATTTATTTATTGGAACGAAGTTCCTTACGGCAGGCTTGGAGGAGATAGGGATTTTGGTGCGCGACCGAACTGGGAAAAAAATGTGATAGTAAAACCGTAAGAAAAAGTCCGTGGAATAAAACCGTTAAATGAGACGTGCGCAGGCGCGACACTCGTATACACAAGCGAGTAGTGTATAATACCTGTCTCATTTCTCCTTCTTTCTTTTCGTTTTTGCAATTTGTGTCGATTCTACATTAGCCGAAGGAACTTCGTTCATACCCGGTGTCCCACGACCCCATTCGATTTTCTATATATATAAACATAAATAAATAAATAAAAAAAATTAAACATTTAATAAAATTAAAAATTAAACTTTTAATAAAGACTTTACATATGACATTGTCAGTTATTTAAATGCGGGTGAAGTCTGGACAGTAATGATTTTTTTTTATTACGTCCCTCGTATCGTACGGGATATTTGAAAATTGATGTAAAATTATTTTCAGTATAAGCGGGAAGGTTTGTGATATTTGATAAAAAGGGAATAGGGGTTGTTTACACAACCCCTTCGATGAGCGTTGTGCCAAATATGCGCTGTTTAAGATAATAAGAAAAATCTTATATAATGTCAGGGTTCATAATATATTTTTGACAATCTTTGTAACTGAGCCTAGCGATGAGAGATTGTTTTTTTTTTATACATCAACATTCAACTAGAAAAGTGATATAGAATAAATGAAAACCGTTTCCTTATTTCCCCTGAAGTTATAAAAGAAATGTGAATATACTTTTTTTGTAAAAAAACAAAAAAAAAAATACAGCATCTAATTTCTTAATTATTAATCACTTTTCCATTCAAAAGTATTTCTTTATATTATAATTAAAATAAATTTTTGAATTATTTTAATTTTCTGTCACAAAGTCGATATCTGTTTATTAATAATGAGTGAGCAATTATTATAGTAGATGTATTTGGTTTCTCGAAAATGGCTGTAACGATTTGGATGTTTTTGTTTTTAATTGGATAAAATCTATCTTAGGGAGCGTTCAAGTATTACATAACAAATTTGGGTGCAGGGGGGGGGGGTCATCTGAAACGTTACGATGCTTTACAGGGGCGGGTGAGGGCTGGGGGATGATGGTTTGAACTACGCGTTCGTAACATTGTGTTACTCTTTCAGAAGGGTCGCGTAGAGATTTTATTTCTCACGCATTTTTAAAACGTTTTTTTCTCAAAATTTCAAATGGAATGCCCACTTGAAAATTTTTTTACCACACAAAATTGTATAGTGAATAATTTTTAATATTTTTTTTACTCCAAATGTTTAGTAAAAAAAATATTTGTCAATATATGTGATAGTTTTTCTCATCATTTCAGTAAAGTAGGAAATAAAAAAAATCCGCATTTTGGATGGGTTCGTTGTACTTCGGTCGCATGCATGTGAAGGACGATGGCGGATAAAGCAAAAATGTGTTAAGGTTAGGGCCAAGTCAGGGGAAAACGTTATTAAATGTATCATTAGCAATATAAATTTATTAGATCAGCTGTCATTAAACTGCGGGCTGGATGCTGTCCTCGGATGGTGCTTGTGCGGCCCGCAATGTCGAAAACCATTTTGGTAGACAATGACTTTTTTTTAATTGACAAAACGCTGTTAGCTCCAGGCGGGCCTTGAAAGCTTCACCGGACTTTAATTACTCCAAACTAAGTTCGTGAATTAAGTTTTTTTAAAAATGACTTCATAGGTTGTTTTAAATCCATACATAATCTATGGAAAATTACTGTTTGACTGTTCGTAAAAATATGTTAATTAATAGATGGTAAAAACTACTCAAGGGTTTAGCTAGGTTCAAATTCCGCGGGAATTTTATGATATAGGTACCGGCCAAGCGGAGATTCGAACCCTTGTGCTTGTTACCACCTTTTGCGGCTGAGTGCCTTCAGCACTCGCCCCCAAAGTTCGATGAAGCTGTAAAGCCCCTTCCGGTTAACAGCATTAGCTAGATTAGCAAAAAAAAAAAAACTACTCCATAAAAGTGTGGGGCGGTGCTACCTTACATTGTCCTATGTGGCCTTTGACCACAAAAGTGTGACAACCACTGTTTTAGATGGTCTTTTCTAGTTTTATAACAGATTTTGCTAAAGACAAACATATAAAAGGTTGTGTTTTGTAAGTTTACCTTTAGTTCATTACCTAAAATTTCGAACAGAAATAGGTAGGATTTTTCGGTATCAAAAGTTTTGAGTTGCCGGTTTTTTTTTTTTCAGGATGTTAATATCACATGCTTGTTATAAATCAATATTTTAGTTTTGACGTTTAATAAATTAAAAAATGAAATACAAATTAGAAATCTCTTGCTTTTAAAAACAAGACATTTCAAATGTCAATTAAAACAATAACGACTTTCCGGTTCTTTACGCCACATAATTGTAACTTTCATGTTAAAATGGTCACTTGGAACCACCAGATAACGTAACGTTTTACTAGGGACGGCACTTTACATGGGGGGAGAGGTTGGGGTCACAAATCTTCAAAAATTGCGTTACGTAATACTTGAACGTTCCCTAGATGGATACGTGTATTTTTTTTGCTCTTTTGCATAACTGATATATTAAATGGACATATTTAGCTACGCATTAATATACAGTATTATGAGAGTATATAAATACTTATTTAATGCATTTTTTCTTTGTACAGTTTCTAGACTATTCTATGTATTGACTTTTATTTTTATCAAGTGAGAGTAATATTAAGAATATATACGCAAATTAATACACCATATAATATAGAAATACTTTCTATCGTCCATTATTGTTTTAAGTTTGTTTTATTTATTAAGCGATCATAGAATTACCTCACGGCTAGTGCTTGAATTTAAAATTTGTAAAAAATAAAACAGGGAATTGTATAAATCGATGGGTTTAAAATGTATGTTGGTGAAGGAGGTATTGTAAAATTGTATTATAAATAATTTATTGGCTAGGTGTACATGTTACTACGATTTATCAGCTGCGGGTCTATGGGAAGGAGTATGTCGGGAAGGGACGGGTTTTTAATCTATGTCCGGTGGTAGAAATTTGAAGGTACCATATGGTAAATAAAATTACCTAAATTACTTACTATTCAAATACTATCGATTGTCCTTTTGATTTCTGAACGCATCCTAAATTTGTTTTTGACGATTGAAATATTGACTGAGTTTTTGGCGGGATCTCAGTCTGACATGTAGCAATTGTTTTCTTTAATTCATTAAACTTGTGTACTTGACTCTATATCATGTAATCTTGTGGCGTTTTGTGTGAAATAGTTTAGTTATTGTGTTCAAGTTAAGTTTATTATAGAAGATAACGCGTAGCATACATTCTGAGGTGCCGACAAAGCTCCATGGAAAGTTCGAGTAGGATAGGCCACCGTTCTGTTGGAGCTTGGTAACGCTGATACAAGATTGAAAATCTTACCCACATGACATTGGCACAAATTGTGTGTACGCACAGATTGCCATTAACTAAGAAGAAGAAGAAGAAATATTGACTATCGATCGTTCTTCTGATTTTTGAACGCATCCTAGTTACTGCTTGACTATTAAAATACTAACTGTTGATTGTTCTTTTGATTTCTGAACGCATCCTAAGTCGCTTCTTGACTTTTAATATACTATTTATCGATTGTACTTTGATTTTTTAACGCATCCTAAGTTTGATTTTTGAATGCTTGCGTTTAATGTCTGTGAGGGGAATTTCTTTTTGCGTTTAGAATTGTCGAGTTTTTTAACGCATCCTAAGTTTGATTTTTGAACGTTTGCGTTTGATATCTGTCAGGGGAATTTATTTTTGCGTTTAGAATTGTCAAGCGATGATGGTAGATTGATTATTGTGATAGGATATTGCATCCATCATCGGCGTGTGTTCGTTTGCTACCTAGCATCCGCATATTGTAAATCTGTCGAGAAGTTAACCATAGGTTGGTTAGGCCAGTAATATTAGAAACACGAAAGGACAAATGATTACGAAAAAATCATATATCTGAGCCTGGACTTTATCTAAAGTATATACGTTTAAAAAATATATATTGCTATCCAAAAACAGGTACCACCACTCTAGTTTCTAACTTAGAATTACGGTGAAAACTTCGAGAAAATCAGAGAGCATTTACTTTAAACTCAAGTATTTCGAATTTATTTAAAATAAAAAGAATCGTAAAGCCTTAAAAAATTCAGCTTAAAATCCTGGATTTCCTTATTTCCCTATCCCTTTATATTTTATTTTTTGTAAGGTAATTAAGACGCCCGTGTTAATAAATCGAGGGGTTAAAATCTTGTGTTACCCTTATCCTGGTACTCTCGTATGTTATCGGCGAGAGTCTAGCGATATCATAATATTAAAAATAACGTCTATTATAACAGTTAATTATTAATTCCGATTAAATATAATAATAAACACGAAACATGTACATAAATTGTAGTTAGCTTGTTGGAAATTATTGTATTATAATTTAGTTTATATACTATTATAGTGTTTAGATATTTTGTAGTTTCTATAATATTATGTAACGAAATATCTTACAAAAAATATATGACTAGAATAGACTTTACTTAATATTTTTTAGAATTGATTATTTTTTTTATGCACAGGCTTGGTCTTAATATTTTATAATACAAGATTTAATTATTACAACGGTAATAAAATTAGGGGAGATTTTGTGTAATCGATTGTTATTTATGTAAAATAAAAATAAAATATATCTAACCACAAAATAACGAAACTTCGTGGTGATAATTTATTTAGGAAACACCAGTATTACAAATACAGAGGAATTTGTAAATAATTTATTGGAATTAATTATAAGAAGTTGATAATTCTTACTTAGCAGAAGATGGGAAATCTTTTTACAAGTTTGATTCATTGTTTTTATATATTTTATGGAATACTTATTTCTCGATTATAATTATGTTATGTACTTTAGTAATATGGAATTTATCGTATGAAATAAATAAATAATAAAAAAATTGTGAACGTTTCTTTTGTTTTATCTAGTTTTAAAAATAATCAATTATTGCTAATAAATAAGAATTTCGAGATAATAATTTGGTTGAATTTTATTAAAATATCTAATACCGGGTAAACTTTTGGTAAGTCTGAATGTGATAATATTTACAATAAAGTAGGTGCGGGGTACTATATCATGGTGGATAGTGCGACTGGATTCCTGCGTCGTGGACGCGGATTCGAGCCCACCTATGCAAGTCTAAAATCAGCCTGAGCTTTCGGTGAAGGAAAATAAAGTGAGGAAACCCGTAGCATGGTGGTAGGGCATTTTTCTAATAATGGCCGCTTGGGTACCTACCACCCTCAAGTTTGAAAACCTGTCGCCAAATAACAATACGCGTGTTCCGGCGGCGTCATTTGAGAACCAGTACCTCTACACATAGTTTGTTTACCATCCTGGGCAACTTCATTTAATATCAGGTGAGATTGTGGTCAAAGCACAGTCTGTACCGTGTAAAAAAAAAAACTAAAAGCAGATTTTAATATCGAATATTAAAAGTTCGAATTGAGATCAAACTCAATTGACTCGTCACTGCAACTGATTGAAATAAAGTTTGAGATTCCATATTCAAACCGATCGTATGAGAAAATACGAAATTTTTGAAGTCGGCAATTGGCAATAACTGCAGCAGTTACGAAGCTGAATATTGTACAGTACCTAATTTTTGGAAAGGTAAATACAATAAACAAACATATAACTACTAAAACTATCTTGTTATTTGTATTCGTAAACTAATTTAAACGCGAATTAAACAGCCATTTTATTTTTACATTTACTTTAAGAACATAATATTGTTGACAATAATTTTTCGACACAACAAATTTAAAATTGCGACATCTACCGGATTCGTTTGATACTAAGTTGGTAAGTTTGCTTCTAGTCTCCGGATCCCTGCCCTCTATAGCGGAAAGCATATAGTAAATGGACTTTAAATGTTCCCTATCGTGCTGACACAAGTCTGTCAAGCTGGTTGCTTGAGTTAAAACACAAGAAATGGGCTTGGTCTTGTGATAATCGTATATTTTATTCGTTTGACAGTAGTGTTCATTATAGCCGCTAGGCTTCATTGTACTAGCCTCTATGAGCGCTATCTTCGATATGTCATTATAGTACGGATCACTAGATGGCGACATGTGTTTTGTAACTGTAAATGTTAGAAATAAAGAGGTATTAATTTTGCTATATTAAAAGAAAGAGAAACACAAAGAACTACGCAACTGCGGTTAGTTACGTTTTATATATTCGAAAAGGTACTTTGTAAATTAAAATAAGAGCTTGTAAAAATTATTACAAAATTTTTTTGCGTCTTGTAAATTCCAGAATATTTCAAAATTGTATTTTAAATTCACAATTTTCTCTGACACGACCGAATTGTTTTACAAAGAACTTGCTATAGTAACGATAGGTAGAGATCAACTGTGACTTCACAAAATATTCTTCTATGCCTTCTATGCATTCTGAAAGAGATGTTTATAAAAGCTACAGATAGAATATATTTTATTCCACTTTATAATTGTCTTTTCTAGGTAATTCCAGAAAGAGATTCTAAGTAGGATAATTAAAAAAAACCGTTAAGCGTAATGAAAAAACTATACGGTAGGTATGTGAAAACTCAAGTTTTAGATTTTTTATCTGTCTGTCTGTTTGTGTGTCAGTTTGATTCGGCTAATCTTTGGGACGGCTGGGTCGATTTTGACACTTTTTCTTGCAGATAGTTTTTTTCCCTCTTGCAGACAGCTGAAGTTATAAGGCGTAACTTAGGCTACCTTTAGGAAAATAATTAGTGTTACGCGTAAAAAAAAATGAAACGAGAATCGAGCGCGGGAACAACGAATAATAAATATTCTGGTGTAGGTACTATTTTAATAAAAAGCGGAAAATAGACTTTTACTTGGATTATCAAGTGATAAATTTGCGAGTGCTGAGCGACAGTTGGAACAGGTTTGTGTGAGACTGTCTATTACCGGTGCTTTGTATGCCCAATTGTAATCATTATCTGAAATAAATAATTTAGGTAATAAGTATTCGCTTTGGTGTTTCGTGTCATGGGATAATGAGGAGCATTACTAATCTTCAGTCTCTTTTGAAATTGTCAATATTGATGGATGGAATATTTAGGTATTGATCGCCATCTCTAACTTTTTTTTACCAAGACCGCTTGTGAATCACTAGAACGTTCTATTAGATATGGGATTAATTTAGACCAGTGGTTGACAAACCTTTCTGGTCAAGGGGCACATAGATCAATGGGAGGTACCACTGCGGGCCACATTCTTATGGATTGCGTAGTTAATACCATTTATTAATTGATTCAAGGTAGGGGGAAAAGATAAGTGCAGACCACATTGTTGAGACTTCTCTACCGCAACCTGATTTTACTTATACTCATGTTCCCATACTGCATCCATCTATCCACCCATTCAACCGAAAGACGTCCACTGCTTGACATAAGTCCCCCCCAAAGATCTCCACGATGACCAGTCTTGCGCCACCCGCATCTAGCGGATTCCCGCGACCTTCGCCAGGTCGTCGGTCCACCATGGGGGTGCCTACCCACGCTACATCTTCCGGTGCGTGGTAGCCATTCAGGAACCCGTTGGCCCCATTTCTATTAAGTCACATTCATAATATGTAAACTCGGTTTTGAGTCGTACTATATCAAATTGTTTGTTGAATTGCGGCCCTCACAAATACTGACCAGGGGCCGCAGTTTGACGGTCACCGATTTAAAATATTCGACTCTACATTAATAGCATGTATAAGCCAATGAAAACAATCACAGGCATCAAGCAAACAGAGTGCCAGAGTGTATGCCACTAAGTGGGCTGAAATCTTAAAAAAAAAAGAAAGAAGTTACGACGGAAAAGAACCAGCGACATCTACAAATAAAGAATATTATGATTAAGTTGAAACTGCTTAAATGAAATACGCATCATTTCTTATTGTTAGTCTTCTTATATAGGAATAAAGATTGTTTGTAGTGTTTAAAAATCAACAGAGTTGATCATAAATAAAAAATCTATACTCTATAGTAATACAAAAAAATTGATACATCGGTTTGTAATATCAAAATGACAACTTTTCACTAAATACTCGTACATATGACGTTATTTAAGATACCTATACCAAAACACAAATTTTCAATTTTTTATCTGTTTGTCTATCTGTCTGTTTGCTCCGGCAAATATCCGTACGGCTGGACCGATTATGACGGAACATTTTTTTGGCAGATAGCTGAAGTTACTACCCTTACAGAAAAAAAACTAAAGCATAAGAAATTGAGAACAAATTACGATTCCATGGACAGCACCATCAAAACATTAATTTTTCAAAGACTATTTAGAAACTATTACGCAGTGTAGAACACATGAAATGCGGGCGAAGCTGCCGGCACACAGCTAGTAAATATATAAATTTATTTATTTATTTATTTATTATACCAACAAAGTGAACATCAACATAATTTATAAGTTACATTGGCATTACAGGCGCGCTAGATGCCACCTCAATTATAGGCACAAATAACAAGCTCAAAACATTAGCTCATGTAAACAATTTTTTATATAAATTATATGGTAAAAAAAAAGAAATTACATAACAAAAATAATAATAATAGTAGGTATAGTGCTATAAGTTAAGTCATGCATATAATAATTGAGTAAATAAATCACCAATAAAATAAAAAAAAATCATATGACCTAAGCGGAATCAATATACCTTTGTGGTCTTTTTCAAAAGTGATCGTTCTTTTTATTTTTAGACAAAAGAAAACGCACAAAATGAATGATGGTAGAAGATTGTTATTGTATCGTATTTATTTGAAGACGGAAGTTCTAGAAATCACTTCCACTCTAGTAGTCTTATGTATTTTAAGGTCGTGTACCTGTTTTGTGTGGAATTGTCCAAATAAGTTTGCTGTTTGGTAACCCTAGACCGTATCACTTCAGCGGAACGCTTTTGTGGTTCGTTAAGTTTTCCATCTGGAAATTTGTATCAAGTTACAAATTGTTTCTTAAAGTAATCTTTGGAGAATATTAAAGGTCCATAACATTCGAAACCCTAATGTCATACAAAAATATTATATGAATTTCAACTACGCGTGCCAGGTGTGCGCATAAGGAGCAGATTACCTTAGAATATAGAAATAAATTTGAGTAAATGTAAATTGCAGGATCGTTTGCATCGTTTTTATAGATGGTTATGAGTTATAACATACATACATACATAAGCTCACGCCTGTTATCCCCAAAAGGTTAGGCAAAGGTGAAATAGCAAACTACACCACCCACATTTCACCGAGCTTAGTTCCGTCCCAGATGTGACAGGGGACGAGCCTGTCGCCATATCGGTCACAAATTCCAGACTCTGGGATGATACTGAGTAGAACAACCCGATATCATTTGACCCGACCCGGGGATCGAACCCGAGACCTCAGAACGACAGTCGTACCGTAATACAACTGCGCCACCGAGGCAGTTGCAAATTATGAACGCAAAAAATAAACGTTTTCCATTTGCTATAAAAACATTAAGGATAGCAAAGAACGATGAATACAATTGATATATTTACCAGCAACACCAGTACGAGAGATTAGAAGACTATGTTTTATCAGTGGTGGCTTGCTTAAATCTTCTTTGAATACTAATTTTATAGTCTCATACACAGCTTTGTAAACTGAAAACGTTAAGATCAAAATTAGGTAATATTCTGGTTCGTTTGTATTAGATAAGTTCTTTACTTTTTTTCTTTCTTCTTTACTTGCCTTTTGGCGATAGAATTTCTTCCAAAACATCACTGGGTTTTGTATAACAGTAAACCGGCGATGTAGAGTATGTTGTGATTAGTCCTACAGAGCGATTTTTATTTTGTTTTTCTTTTTGTTCTAAAACGTTACAAGTAATAGTTTTAAAAAAATCTTTGTTTTTTTTATTAGCATAAGACTTTTGTAAATTCTTTTTTGTTTTAATAATGGTAACGTTCCCTTGACATTAAAAATTGATCGTAATCATTAGATATTTCAATTTATTAGATAATATTGATCTTCATCAATAAATACAAAAAGTCAGCTATAAATAGAGAAGGAAAATATTTTCAAGCTTTTTTTATATTTTATATAATCTCTTTTATATTTTCGTTACATGGGCGGTTAGGGAGTGTTAGGGCAAAAATCTCCGACAATTACGTTACGTAATACTTGAACGCTCCCTTAAGTATTTAAAAAAGATCTGTGAAAGAGGAGATGCTATGATTCAGTTACAAAATCCTGAGTAAAACCTCGATAGCCAATAGGCATCTATCAGTTTATAAGTCAAATAGTGATATACAAAGATTAGGCCAGAGGCAATAAGGATTGCAGATATAATCATATCACACAACTGTTTTTTAACTCAAGATATGAGATCAATAAATTTGCATAATGTACAACAAACAGACATTAAAATAAAATTAATTGCAAGTCAGGAAAGTATTGAAAATTCTCACCTCTATCTATCTGATTTGGCTCAATTTGGATTGCTGTATTAAACGTTTTATTATGCACTAAACACCGCGGTTTAGCGTAGACATAGTAACAATCTGCAAAGGGTAGTTTCAAGTTGTTTTTTTTTGTATTAAACACCTAAACATTTGTCTGAAGTTCCATAAAAAGTAAGTAATAAAT
This sequence comes from Samia ricini, assembly GCA_014132275.2. NCBI lineage: Eukaryota > Metazoa > Arthropoda > Insecta > Lepidoptera > Saturniidae > Samia > Samia ricini. The sequence goes on from AP028170.1 coordinate 4,510,855, forward strand.
AAATACGCCAGTCCATTGCATAATCGATAAATTTTATATAAAATGCTATGTACAGTTGTGGTTCATCACAATATTAATGAAGTTATTAGTTACTTACTCATTGAAGAAATCCTAGTTTTTAAATAAACTTCAATTAATCATGAATATGTAAAAAAAAATGTGTTAAATAAGGTTAAATATACCTGAAAGTCGATTCTCAACGCAACTGTTCGATTCGTTTGCAAAACACGATGTTGGAAATGGAAGATAGCATCTAGATGTCAAAATAGATGCAGATTTTTGAATCTTTGGAGTCGTATATTCTGTGGCTGTTTAGAATTAACAATCTCAACAATATATAATTATATATAAGATATCAATGTAAATAATATTAAAATAAAACACAATAATTATAGTATTCCTACCTATTGTGATCTTTTCGATTTCGATTTACTAAAGTTTATCGTGATCATACATTTGCTTTTGTATCTTTTTTCCAATTTAAGTGTTATGCTCAATTTCGAATCGGGTTTTGTCGTGTCTGGTACAAAAGAAGACATTTAGGTACCAAATAACTTACTTTTTGTAAGTAAGGTTTCGAAGTAATGTTATATTTATTCTTACCTGTGTTACATACTTCTGGGCTAGCTTGAAGCTTGCATTCTTTTACATCTTTTGTTATTGTATACCCTAAAATAAAAAAAAATTACAGCAGATTAATTAACAATTAATTTTTGATAGTTGTACTTTAGTAAGTAAATGTTTTTCTATTTACCTGAAGTGTCTCGATCAATCGTATCTCTATTTCTAATTTCAACTTTAGAATCAGATGTTCTTCTTGATAATTTCTGTATTGGAAGAACATCCAAGAGGCTGTCCTTTGATAGTGACATTATTGGTAATGTCGAAACAACTGTAATTTTCAATTATTTAATGATTAATATATTAGTTATTTATTCTGATATTGTAATCCAATCTTTAGTAATTGAATAGTAACATTATTTACATTTAAAGAATCAACAATTTTTTGTTACTATACCTGCTAAAAATATTTAAAATATATTGTCAGGATTTTAAAGGAAAAATTAAATTAATCTGAATCTATAATAGTATACCGTTCATAATTAGTTATTTAGAACCTTTTTTCCTTTGATCTCAATCTCATGTGATGTTAAGTGACGATGTAGTCCAGGATTGTAAACGCACTAATCCTAGAGGTGTTGTTTCTCAAATGATGCTGCCGGACAGGTTTTCTAACTTGATAATGTTACCCCCAGGTGAATATTATTAGAAAATGTTCTATCACCCTGCTACGTTTACCTCACAACGTTTTCCTTCACCGAAAACTCAGAATGATTTTAGAGTTGTATAGGTTGGCTATTAACGCGGAATCCGGCAGCTCTACTCACTTCACCATCATAGCTTCCTTTGTTTTGTTTTGCTTATAATCATCGCTAGTTTAATACCTAATTATGTTACACTTCTGTTTATAATTAACTATAATAAAATACCATTACTATTGGTCCCACGATGTTTACTGCTTTCAGCTGTGTCGGAACTTCCTGATGATGAAACTGGTTTTATTCCTTCCATTTTCACTTTTCGATAGTATTCGTTTACAGGATCATAGCCTATAATATAATTTATAATTATATGGGTATAAAAATTACGTATTTGTTTTTATTTTGCTCACAATATATTTCAAATTTATTCTTTAAACTTTATAGTAATTAATGCTTTAGTTTTCGATTAATTTTTTTTTTCTTAAGAATTAAGTAAATATTTTTTGTAAATTTGTAAATTTATGTTTATAAATAGAACACTATTGTGCTAACTTTCTGTAGCATTGTACCTCTTTTAATCCATTTATCAGCATCCAAACGACCGGAAAACACTCCGCTAGCATCAAAATTAGGAGGTACTTCCGAGCTGGACCTTCTGTGGCCAATCAATCGTGAAAGAGACATAATTCGTTCGTTTATGAGCTCTGTCAACAACAGAAAAGCTATTTATATTAATTTGTTAAGTTCGGATAGTTTAGTCCATTATGATATCAGTAACTGTTTGATGATAATGAATTAAAAGTAATTGCATGTTTTTCATTTTTATTATAGCACGGAAATAATACTGCAACTAACGGTAAGAACAGTAAACTTTAAAAATGGCAGTGACCATCGAGGATCCATAATCCAAACGCAGTCACTGTCATGCCTATCGGAATCTGAAGGATCCCAAAATACGATAAGCCGGAAGAAGTCACTATGATGGGTTTATTACTAAGTCTGTGGTGGTACCACCAAGCTAACTCCAGATAAAGAGTACATTATTATTCTTGTTACTCGATAACATTTCCTGGGAGAATTGCCTTTTCAAAAATATCATGTAACTAGGCTATGGATGCAATTAGGTGCTATAAAACGAAGGAGATCATCGTTTTCTGGGAAAATATGAGATTTCATGTTGAAGATGACATATACCGTTCGTTATAGATCAACCATTTAAAGACCATAAGGTAAAGAAGAGTGAATATTACCATTCACCTCTTTGGTTTAGTTTTCTTAAACATAGAGTGTATTAATTGATTGATTTAACCGAATGACATCCATTGCTGGATATAAGTCTCCCCCGAAAACGGGGAATTTCCATAATCGTCACGCTTGGTAGGCGGTTTGTCGATCGCAGTACGTATTTGTTGTGCTCAGAGGATGCTGCTGCCCATCTCGTGGTTTATCCCTAAGTAGCCTTTTACGACATCTATGGGAAGATATGGGTGGTACTATTCTTAGCCGGTACCACATGGTTAGAGTATATGAAAGTCATAAAATAATGCATTAGAAAATGTAGCTTTTTAGAGTTTTGCGGGAAATATTTTTCAATATTATTCGAATTAAAATATATGTTATTATTAAACAGACAGTCGCCAATTTTACAATAGGGAAAATATATCTCCTGGTCGTGAAAGGCTTTTGTAAACTAATTAATATCATAATATTGTCAAATTACGGTAATTTTTCGAAGTATCCTGTTTGGAACAGACGGTAGTGCATACAGGCGTTCTAATTTCCGCACGCCTTTGATGTACGACGGATGGCGTCTGTGTTGAACATTCCAAATCTGTTTAACATAAACAAAATCCAATCGCAACTTTCAAAAGGATCGACGACATATTGCTTTTTTATTATTCATTGACAATCTTGTTTTTGGGGGCGTATACGGTATGCCTATATTTAGATTAAAATATTGCGAAAATACGTTTCAAACAATCTATTTTAAATAATCAAAATTCAGAGGTTAAAAACATTTTGATTGTTTTATAAATAAAAGGAGTTGTAGTAAATTTCTCTTAGTATTAACTCGTAAGTTATAAGAAATAAGATGCTCTAAATATAAACGTAGTTGTAAATAAATTTTAGGAAAACGAAATTTTTAGCTGTTTTAAGTTGACTAAATAGTATATGAAGTACGTTTGTATAAGAAGATGCTAGTATTCGTTTTATGGTTATAATTTATGTTCGCGCAACCACAATTTAATATTTGTCTTGCAAATATATAATAGGTTTAGAGATAATGTTGCATGTGAATTTTGATACTTTCCCTTAATACTACGAATATGCTATCATCGCGTCCGCGAACACTTTTAAAACATTGTTTAAGAAATATAGCTGATTTTCAATAGTAAAACTCAATAAAATACAATTCTTACCTATTTCCTTAGTGGCTGTATTTGTTGTATCGATATTTGAGACTTGTGTGTTCTGAATAGAAGTATACTTTGCGGTAAGAGCTGTTTCACAATTAAACCATGTCGATTTCTCCAGATCAGTTGCTACGGGAGATTTTAAAGCTGTATTCCATAAAGTAAATAAACTATAATATAAATGACATATATCTTATTGAATAGTTTACCGAGTTTTATTTCTAACACATTAGCTGGATAAAATAAAAACTCATCTATGAATAAACGTGAATATTTTGAAGCAAAACCTTTGTAAAACCTGGTTTATTTCTACTTACCAATTTAAATTTATTAATTTTTTTTTTTAAATATTACTTTTTCATATTTCTTCGATATTTGTGAATTGTTTGAAGCATACTTAGCGTATTCGCTTTGGTGGTTATTTATGGAAGAAATGGTTTACAATCGTCTCTAATGGCATGGAAGGGTACGAAATTGTGTAAGAGCAGATATTAGGGAAACGAAATGTCGTTTTATATGGGAACATATCAATTTATGGATTGATTAACTTCGTGTAACATAACGGGGAAGAAAGGAATAAATGTCTCCGAAATATCTATTAAGTCCAAATGAAATTTAAAGGAGACATAAAACAAAAATATTATTATTGTAAATATAGGAAACCATAGCATGGTGGTAGAGCATTTTATAATGATACCCGTCTGGGAAGTTACCACGCTCAAGTTTGAAAACCTATCGCTAAATACCAATAGGTATGTTCGGGCGGCATCATTTGAGAACCAATATCTCTAGGAGTAGTGTGCATACCGTCTTGGACCACATCATCACTTAACATCAGGTGAGATTGTTGTCAAAGCACTGAGCATATTCCGTGTAAAAAAAATAATAACTCTTCAGCGTCGAATTAATTTACTGAATTATGTTTTATGCGGTTGCTAATTATTTTTTTATATTAGTCGCGTTTATTACTCACTCGCTGCTTACCGCGATTTAATCTGCGTAGTTCACGTTCCAGTGAGATTTTTCGGAATAAAAACTATGTCACTCCCTGGATTTCAAACTATCGCCATACCGAATTTCATCCAAATCGGTCCAGCAGTTTTTAAGTTTATTCATTACGTACAAAAATACAAATCATTCCTCTTTATAATGTTAGTATAAACAAAGATCGAAAATTACTCCAATTTTTACACTTTTGTTTGTTAACCGTAGGAAAATTTGTCGAATAAAAAACGTATTAACCCCTTGAGCACTAACCTGACGTTTACGCCAGCTTTCCATTGTTTTCCTATTGTCTCATTTTTATGGGCACTCGACATATTAAGTAAGATATATAGAAATACGTACCATATTTTTCAATGGCTTGAACACCGGCTTCTAAATTTTTATTCATATTACACAAACTATTATTCGTATTGACATCTGTAACTGAAAACAATCGTAATGATATATATTGTAAATTTATTTATCTTCTTATATCGCATCTCTATAAGCAGTTTTTTATTAAATTTACACGAATATTTATTATTTCACATTTCTAAATATTATAATTTGAAAAGGGATTACATGTAATTATAAATAATAATAACGCTGCAAGTGATTTTTATCAAACAAATCGTCGCATTTACATTCGACTATTACTACTACTGTAATCTTTCGTTTAAATTCACTTCACAACAATAATATGCTTTGTAAATAATTTTACAGCCAAATTAATAAATTCGTATAATCTTCCAGTTTATTAATTCAAGTATTATGTCAATCAAGTTTTAATCTCAAAAGGTTATTACAGTGTGGATCATTACGTGAACGATAGTGATGTCTGGAATTAAGCCACATCTATGTGCTTCCGCTAACATTATTAAGACTATGATTTATATAGTTTTTTATATGAAAATATATATATATATATTATATTTATTAAAAAAAAAGAACCAGATCGAGTTTCTTGCCGGCTCCTATCGACTGGGTTGTTTTCCGAACCGGTGGTAGTGTTTTAGACGTTCATAAGCGCCTAAATTGAATAAAGATATTTTTGATTTTTATTTTTTTTATAAAATTAGATAAAGAATTTCCTGATATATATATTTGAACGATTAATCATTTTGGATTTATTTGACTAAAATATACCTATCCGTTTGTACACGTTTTTTTTTCCGGTTATATGATCCCCATATTAATTCATTCGAAAACAAGCCTTAAGCGGCCCAAATTTAATTTTGTATATTTGCTGTATGTCGAATGAAACAATATTATTTTCTGTATTTCTAGTATTGTTACATTTTCTTTATTACTGGGATATTCGGCAAATTTATTCAACTAAGCATTTTAATAATATTTTAATGTTTAGGATAACATAATCATAACATTTTGGTATCATTTCTCCTTAGAAAATACTATGTCCTTACTACTATGTACTATCTCCTTTAACTATGAATTAATGATTGCTTAATTTTATCGTCTGATGTTATGAATAAAAACGTTACGAAGTAAACAAATTGAGTTGACACAGCTATTAGATAAAATCCTATAGAACCAAGTTTACTAGATTGTGACAATCTTTTACCTTGTCATATAACCACTATAAAGAGTTAGAATTATATCTAGAATTAGTCAAAAGGAAGATGAAATGTAATTATTTAAATAGATAAAAAGCTGTATAGTTAATTTTATTTTATTGGAAAATGTAATCTTTTTTTAGATCTATAAAAAATTATTATAATAAGACTAAGAATATAAAACCTCAATAGATTACCATTTAGATTATATAAAAAAAGACAATTTTAATGAAATCTGAATTTATATTAATCCTAAAATAATGAGTCTCGATTTAAACGTGCCTATAAGGGAAACTCACCCTTGTCTTTATTCGTCGCCGTGCAAACTAAGCCCTTATCGGTTGTAGACAATATTATATAAGAATCCATTTGATATCTGCTAGATTTCATATCTGCACAATTTATTGTCTCTGCCGTAAACATTTTTTCAATAGAACATAGTGTTTTATTATCAAATTTCTGATTTTCTTATAAAATTATTCAATTATCGAGCGATTCTATTTACCGGATAATGCTTTCTTATTAAGACCTACTTCGTTTTACGTAAATGTAGGGTTGATACAATTGAGTGGAGATATGTATTTACATTTATAAAAAGTGTTCCATTGGGTGCCCACTACCTTGACAAAATGTACTTCTATGCTGTCTTATTTAAATCAGACTAATAGTTTGAGAGTGATTTAGGAACAGATTTAAAAAAGGATAGGTTTTTTTTTTTTTAAAATAATTACCGTAATAAGTATCCATTTCAGCAGCAGAAACACATTCTTTACGAGGTGCGTTAATAGTTTCAACTTCTATTTGGTTCATGCAAAAAAGAATAGAGTTAAATATGTACTTCAAAAATGAAAGAAATCATCATTCTCCTGCCTTTTTCAAACTCACTTGGGGTCGGCGCAGTATATTTTCTTCTTCCATACGTCCCTATCAGCCGGCATCTCTTCATTCACTCCTTTTTCTTTCATATCATTTCTTACACACTCCATCCACACTTTCTTTGGCCTTCTTCTACTTTTCCATCCTTCCACATTCATATTCATTACTATTTTACCCAAATGCGCTTCCTTTCTTCTCATAACATGTCCATACCACGACAAACGAGAACCTTTCAACTTTTCTACTTTTCAAAAATGAAAGAAATCAAAAATAATTATTAAACTGAATCTCTGAAAAGACGATTAAGGACGTTCAAGCACTACGACCGGATCGGAAATTAATCCAGTCATCAAGAAGACAGCACGAAATTCGATCTGGTTTGTCGGTGTTCATTGTCATTATCTAAGCTTGCGAAAATTATTGCAATTACTAAAAGCGCATTATGCTTAATAATATCTATGTATATATTTGGAACTGTTAAATTATCACGAATGATTTAGACAGCTCTACTGCCAGCTCGCGAAGTTATTTCAACAAAGTATTGTACGAAGTTGGCGGAAGACCGGAATACGAAACCGGCATCCGTACGCTGTGGTTAATGTTTAAATGATAGTTCTCATTGCAATGTGCACTCTCGAGTTTTATGACTAAGTGTGTATTTTGTACATCTCGAGGCGAGGTAGTACGAAACGTAGTGAAATACCCTTCCGCACTATCGTATTCGCTTAACTTCGTCCAACTTCGCAAACAGTGTGGACGCGTATAGAGAAGTTACCATTGGATATAATTTTAAGCTGGCGACAGTTACACTGCTGCAAAGAAGGCGTTGTGAGGCACTCGTTGTCCTTATAGGTAACGTTATCAGTTATTATCACTGAAAGAAATTATAACGTGATACAGTTCATCCGATTATGGTCAGAATTAAATATACAATTATCAAAATACATACAATCCTACTAAATATATTTATATGACCAGGCGCAGCTAAAAAAAATGTTTGGTTTTATATATTTTATTTACTTTTGGATTTCTTTTTTAATTACGCCAATGCTTAGTAATTGTTCGGACCCTTGGTAGCTATTAACGAACTCTATTCCTATCAATAAGATAATTTGGAACAGGCAAACACTAGTGCATATGTATGTATGTTATTTAATATTTTAATCTCTTTATAATTCTTTTTACACGGTATAGGCTGAGTGCTTTGACCACAATCTCACCTGATGTTAAGCGACGATGAGGTCCAGGATGGTAAACATACTAAGCCTAGATAGGTCTTGGTTCTCAAGTGATGCTGCCGGAATACATGTATTGGTAATTGGCGACAGGTTTTCAAACTTGAGGGTGGTAGCTACCCAGATGGGCACTATTACATTTGTCCTACCACTATGATGTTCCCTCGCGATGATTTCCTTCACCGATAGCTAGGACTGATTTTAGAGTTGGATAGGTGGCCTCGAACCCGCGTCCATTGACGTGGAATCCGGCCCCACTACCCACTACGCCGTCATCGTCTTAAGGAGATGACCTAACTTTTCGCGTCGAACATTTTCGACGCTAATAATTTTTATTTTATTAAATAAAACTATTCATTTTACCATTCATTTATAGTCAATTTCTTTATAAGTATGTTGGGTACCTGAATTGGCAACATTTTGGCACGAGGTGACTGCTGAAGTGGATTTCATAACAGTTGATGATATAGAAAGAAGCTTAGGACCTAAAAATGAGAATAAAAAACATTAAATTATTTATTTTTAAACACATTCTTAATTCGTAAATAAAAATAAATAGTTCCACGTAAGTACGTAGTTCCTTGAGTCCTATACATGTTAGAATCCACATTATATTATATACGTATCAAATTTAAAAGAAACACGATGCACGAAATAAAATTACTTACTTGTACAAGTCAATGTTTGTTCTTTTGGTTGCGTTTGCACAGCGGAGTAAGTTTTTTGTACGTTCAGTGGAGATACAAGTGTGTTTGAACCTAAAAAAAAATCAATATTAGTATCGGATAAACTGTTTTGATAACATTATAACACTTTACTATTAATATAAAAAACGCTATCTGATTTGTTTTAATAATATTATACGGTAATAAAATTATCAAGATGTTACTTGTCATTAATTCCCAATAGCATTAGACACGCAGGTTTATTAGGACGATTCTGTACCTAATCGTTATATCAAATAACTAGCTGCCTTTCGCGGTTTTACTCGCGTATTTCCCGTTCCGGTCAAAATTTCCGAATAAAATCCTGTGTTACTCGATTTCAAACTATCTTCAAACCAAATTTCATCCAAATCGGTCCAGTAGTTTTTAAGTTTATTCGTTACATACAAAAATAAAAATCTATCCTCTTTATAATATTAGTATAGAAAAAGATAATTATGTATTGATAAATACATATAAGAACATATTTTAAGGGTTTTACGCTTTGATCTCAAATTGAGCACAATGTTACCTGGTGTTAACTGACGATATGATCCAGGATGGTAATCACATTAAGCCTAGAGGTACTTTCTCTCAAGTGATGCCCCCGGAACACGTCTAAACTAGTGTTTAGTGATAGGTTTTAGGCGGGCATTATTAAAATATACCTTACTACCTTGTTATCGTTGCCTCACAATGTTTTCCTTCAATGAAAGACTAGGGTAAAATAAAATAAAATTTCAAAGTCGGAATTCGATTGATTACCCATATTAATAACAGATGTCTCCTTTTCACATTTTGGGATCACCGTCGATATACCTCTTGATATCTTTATCAACGGAGTAATTTGCGTTTCTAAAAATATTTATAAATATTCACAACTGTTCAAACACAATTAATCATCGAGATTATTCATTGCAACATTGCATGCCATTGCAACATTTTTATATAATTTCGGAAAAGAAGATTCTAAATTTAAAAAAATGTCCTATGCCTCGATATTAATATTTTTGTTTGTAACGAGGCTTAGGATTCTTTATGTTAAGGATATTACAGCAGAGTGTTTCCAAATAAAAGTATGAATTTACGAACATTAAAAGATGTACCTATTAATCATTTCGTACAAAGTCGTCACACTGAATACATACCATAATATTTATGCAATAATTGACGTGTAAAATATTCACATGAGTACAATTAATTGTACTATAACATATTCTAATGACTTTTATAAATTTTTAAAGTTACATCCGTCAATAAGACTTTATACAATCTGAAGTCCACTAAAAATCTAGCTCAATTTCAACGGACAAAGAGTGTAATTACGCCCAGTTGGATATTAGCGAACTTTTTTTTTTTCCTTTATAATCCCAACGGACTGTGATTATTCGTTTTAAGTTTGAATACCTGTGTTAATTCCGGAGGGTCTGTATAAAGTTATACGGCGTTTGGAAGTCATCGTACCTATTGAATTGCTGTCCCAAGTTTGAAATGTTGAGACAAATGTTGTTTCAGTTGCTGTAAAACTTATAATTATTAAAAACTCTATTTAGAACAATATTTATAGAATTGTTTAAAATATTTAAGGAGGTTCGTTTATTTTTATATAAATGTGCTTGTAAAAGAGATATTACTAAAGGAACTTGGAGATCGTTTTTATAAAATCTTGTTTTTTTTTCTGTATTAAATTATTATATATCTTAGATAATATAAAAAATACCTGCGTTATTGCATTTTGTCATTTGAGTGTATGTATCATTTAGTACAGTATTTATTGGACGCTCGTGTTCTAAATCTAATGAATTGTTTACAACTTTATGGTATGTTTGTAATTCTTTGTCTGAATCTGAAAAATAAGTAACAATTTTTATTCTTTTTAAAACATTCATAGTATTCGACATTTGAATCTTTAACAAGTATTCAATATTAACTGTCGCTTATCCAATGTACGTTATAAATGAGTTGGAATGAGACAAAGGGTAGCCTTTGTGGCTGTTTAAACAAAGGCGATTTTTGACGCGAAGTTCGTAATCTTTGTATTTTTGTCCACGTGCTTAAAATACTCCTGTATTAACGTAATAAACTCTAAATTTGTGTTTTCACATGCTTCGTTAGTTATTCTAAAAAACGAATTACAATATCATACATAAAAAATAGAATTAAAATGTTGATTAATTCAAAATGTAAAAGTACATTATATATTTTAGTACCTACTAATGTTCGAAAGTTGACCATAATCCTTACCTACTGAAACTATAACTATTTTCAAATTTATAACACTAAAGCTCGTCAATTTAAACTTATTAAACTATAAAAAACAATGAACTATTTTTTTGCCTATTTGTATTTTATATTATTTTAAAAAATAACATTCATAAACTAAAGTACTATTACCTTTATCCAAGTAAAGGCTATTAATATCACGGTGATCGTTAATTTTTTCCACCACTTCGCTTTTATTTATATGACTTATATTATTCTTACACTCTTCGTGTGAACTAAAATATGTTGAAATACGTTTGGCCGTAATTTTTGACTTTTTCAACTGCAGAGATCTTTTTTCTGTAAAAGTACTTTCTTTTTACTATAATCAATTGTGCATTATATATTTCTTATATTTTTTTCTCGTATTATATTTTATATGAATATATTTCTTCCATCACAACACATAGATGTGTTAAAAGTTTATGATTAAATAAACTTTCACTAGACAACTCAACTCTACTAATGGACCGCATAAAATATTTTTATTTTACATATAGAAAATATGAATTTTAATGGCAAAAATGCAATGGTACATTAATCCAATGGTTAAAGATTATTTGAAACGATATATAAGCTATAACAAAGAACAATAAGACGTGAAAAAACAAACAGAACTACACTCTTTTAAAGTGCAATTAAAAGAAAAAAAGGTAGAAGAGAGTATTTCTTATTTTAGTTTGATTACTTACGTAGAATTTAGTATTTTACTTATTCATTTTATTACTTACGTGAACTATTGAGAAATGGAAATCTTGAAGGTCCCTGATTTACTCTCGATTTCATTATTTTACTTTCAGGGGTATTAGGTGTATCTAAAATATGTATTAGTATTATGCAGGCTAGAACAGACCTGTATCACTGCGATCTAAGAAGATCTACTGTGATCGTCCCACATTATTAAAGCTAACTGCCTAGACCTACAGTCTGGTAAAAATATGTAACGTTGTTTCAAATTTAACGTCAGGTTTAGATCTTATATAAATTCTTTTGCTTTATGGCAAAATTCTGAAATGTATATGTGAGTGTAGATTGATAATACTTCGATGGACGTAGCTTTGAATGAACGTATCCTATTCCATACGAGGCTAAACTTTCGGTGAAGGAGAATGTTGCGATGAAACCATAGAGATGGTTGGGCTTTCTCTTTGAAAACCTGTTGCCAAGCACCTATGTATTCTGGCAGCAATGTTCAAAGGTTTGAGTGTATACCATCTAGAATCACATCGTCACTTAAAATCAGCCGAGACAACAAAGAGCGGTGTCTACATTTTATTAAAAAATCAAAATAAAGGTTCGCTCGGTCAATGTTCGTATCAGTATTGTTCTTCTTTTAAAGATTAAAGATTGTGTTCATTTACATTGTAAACTAAAAAAAAACTTTCTTTAAAAAATAACCAATCGCCAAAAAGAAACCAATACTATAAGTATTATAGACGACCATTTTAACCTTAAAAAAACATAATTTAGTTACTGCTCGCAAAGTGTCCCGCCATTTTATTATATCGAACGTGGTTATATAAGCGAGTTTTTAGTAAAATGTTTCAATATAGATTAAATAAATTATAATATATAAGAATGGTAGAAACATAGTGAAATGTATTTATGTTAGTTATAGCATCTAATATTAAGGTGTGAGTTAATTTCGGCTAGTATTCGGTTTTACAATAAGATCCCAAATAACATTACCGATTTACATTACAATAAGTTCAAGTATTATGTCAAGCAAGTCTTAATATATATATATATATAAAAGGAACCAGATCGTGTTTGTTGTCGACTCTTTTCGACTGGGTTGTTTTCCGAAATTATGGTGTTTTGACGTTCATAAGCGACTTCTTAAGGACTAAATTTAATCAAGTTTTTTTTTAAATTGTTTTTTTTGTAATTTCTGATAGAGATATAAGCTAGTAAAAGTCATCATTTTTTCGAATCTTACACAAAAACTGCTTTGCTATAAACAATGTCTCTACTAAAGCAAATAAATACCACTTCGTTCAACGAATGTACTAAAGTTACTTGTATCCACTTGAGAATTCGACGTCAACTTAAAGAGCGCGTTGATCGTGGCAGATTTTTGTTCCTTCAATACACTATCTGTGCCTAAAAGGAAAAAAATGTGTCACTGTTACGTGAAGGAAATAGTTGGACGAGATTTATGAGAGAATGTACTTAAACTGGCCCGATTTAGACACATGCGGACCGAATGTAAAGGAAATAAGAAGACAGTGACTTAATGGTGTCAGCTAACACCACGCTGTTTTATAAAAAATATCGTCATTACTTAAAGAAAGTCCTATTATAGCATTCTATAATTATACCCATATTTTAAATGATCCGTTTAAATTGTTTAAAAAACAATTTAGTAAATTAAATTTAGTAGGATGTAAGATTCCTAATGAGGACTAATAAAAAAAAACACGAGAAACTCAATAAATTCATATGAAAATATATTCACTCATTTAAAATTCTTTTTTTTTTTTTAACTGAATTTGTATGTTTGTTACGCGATTTCTCCGTCAATTGTTGACAGATTTGTAATTTTTCTTTTCAAAGGAGTACACGTCTAAGGTGGTCCCATATCACCAAATTCAGATCTGATCAGTGGATCTCAAAAAAATCAAGAGAAAACATCGACTGTTATAGACACTTAAAACATGTAATAGTTACCGCGTTTTTCTATAATCATCGTTTACTAACTACATCAAAAATCATCCCAGACAGCAAATTAATGTCAGTATAAAAATTGAATGCTAAGAAATTTTGAAACAAATTTGTCGAACAATGTAATTTAAAATCACTGTGAAAAATTCGATGGTTATTAGTACCTACCGGTCTCTCTGCAGACGTATAGCGTTGTTTGTACATCGACGTCCTCCCATATTATCGAACGTTGTAAATAATGCATCATACGAACTGGAAAATTAAGAAATGTGTTTTACCGAGTCGCAAAATTATTTACTATATGGTATTTATTTTCTATATTTCATAGAGTTCTTTTTGCAATAATGGTGACATTCGTTTCAATATTACAGATAGATTGTGAGTTTCAAAATACTGAAAGTAAAATATAGTAGCCGGCGTAGTTTCCAAAAAACACTTTACAAAAATGCTTTTACATATACGACCGTTTCAAATTAATAAAAATATAGTTGTGTTGCGCTCACTCTTTTTCGATTTGGATGGTGATTTAGACCACAAAGCCCAACGTTCAGCTGTCTTCTTCCAGACGTGATTCCATCTTCTGCTACATATTTTAATTGTAAACCTTTTCTTAAATGAATTCAATCTTGTCGACACTGTGTATTTAATAGAAAGTAATTAACTTCAATAATATACTGTTGTACGAGTTGTAAAATCACAATTCATATCATACGTGTATACTGGATACAAAAAGAATCTCTAAAGAACAAGTTTCAAGAATATTATATCTTAACTTTGCCCTCCCCAATACATCTTCGATAACTTAATGCATGTTCGTAAAAATTTAGACAAGCTAGATCTAGTGAATGATCGTCATAATTTTAATATTAAAAGTAAAGACAATTTGGCCGTCCCACGCTTTAGGTTAAGTAAGTCTAATAAAAGCTTTATAGGTAATAGTATTTGGTTTTACAATAAGATCCCAAGTAACATTACCGATTTACCTGACAATAAGTTCAAGTATTATGTCAAGCAAGTTTTAATCTCAAAAGGTTATTACAGGGTGGATCATTACGTGAACGATAGTGATGTCTGGAATTAACCCACATCTCTGTGCTTCCGCTAACATTATTAAGACTACGATTTGTATAGTTTTTTTTATGACAAAAAAAATAATGATATATTAAATTTATAAAAAAAAGAACCAGATCGAGTTTCTTGCCGGCTCTTCTCAACTGGGTTGTTTTCCGAACCGGTGGTAGTGTTTTAAGCGTTCATAAGCGCCTTCTTAGGGCCTAAATTGAATACATAAATTTGGATTTTGATTTTTGATATGGATCTTGGATTCATCCGTTATTCTAAACTATCATGTAGGCATAATGTGTATATTTTATTTGATTTTATTAAATTGTATTCATATAATTTTTAAACTGATAAATATACATTATAGAGCGAACAAATGAGTAGATGTTATCTTATAAAGTTCAAAGTATTTATATTTTACGTGTTAATAATTGATAAACTTCATAAAGAAATACATTTTTACGCACATCCGTTCCGTTTATGAGGGAATGTTTTATATCTTTCACATTTCTTATGACGGTCCATTGAATCTGAATACTTTGATTCATAGTTGTGTCTGCAAATGTTCTTTCTCCAACAACTACTGTGACGTTTGTAATAATCACCTGAAATATATTTAAGCGTCGAATAAAATTTCGTTCGTTAAATTGATTTTTCAAATATGTGGTAAATCAGTAGAATCTTATATTTGCAAACAAATATGATACGCTTGTAATTCTACATCGAAATGTAACTCACTCTCTCTTTCTCGATAATGACGGTACCAGAATTGTGATAAAGTAATTTCGTCTGTAGTCCCCTTAGAATCCACTAAATTCCTACAGTTAGAAGGATCCCGTACAATATTCCATTCTCGATTGAGATGATCTTCAAAAATTCTACAGCTGTCAATCGGCTCCATTGTGTATTGGCTTGAAACGTCATCGCTGATCTCTAAATCTGTACCCACAATACTGCTGAAAGCTTTCTGTGATTCACAACCTGGAAACTCTTGTAAATTAGTCATGATGAACGTGAAATTTAACTTATTTATACTACAAAGTGTAATGCAAAATTTACTGATAACTTTATTCAAAAAGTATAAAAGAGTATCTGCTCCCTGAGATTTATAAATCTTATATGCATTTTCTATGATTTATTGATAGAATTCGTTTCTTTTAAAATCGCTTTCCCCTTTTTCGAGACTCCTAAGAAACCGTTTATATTATTTATTGCAAGTAATCTCACCGTCTCCTTCCAAATTAGTGGTTCTCTGTAATTCCTCAGATGGACAATAAACATAAGACGATACTTCTTTACTCCGTATCTTATCTTCGATAACTTCGGCGTTCTCGTTTGACGAACTCTGATTTTTGTTACATATATCACCTAAAATTACAAATGATGGAAAGTTGAATTAGAGACCCGTTCATAGTATGCTATCCTATAGAATGACCGTGTGTTCATAATAACAGTCCCATTGTTTAAAGCATTATTGGTTAGTATTTTAAGTTACCGATGGTCACCGTTGTTTTCTGATTATATACTGATTAACCAGGTCTAAGATGAAGCAACTTAATAATGTGGAATTTAAATAATGTAAGAGTTAGTTAGATAGTTTGCACGTGAATTTTATGGTACATGTTAGGAGGATGTAGCCATTTTTTTTTGTAGCTATTGGTCATCATCGGTTATTTCATGGTTAAATACGAATTGCAACTAAACCATGAAATAGTTAGCTTAGCCATAGACAATTATTTAACTTATAGTTATCGTAACTTTTACTATGTATCAAAAATGCTACTTTTATAAACACAATTGTTACTTCTAAATATATGTTGACCATAATAAATTATACTAAATTTGTACTTACATCGATAATTTTTTTAGTGTAATTAGATTTGATTCTGATACAAAAACCTACTTTAAACAAGTTCAGCCGACCTCTCATTTAAATAATTCTTTCTTCAACGTAGATAATGTCTTTTGAATGTTTGTTATGGGTTTTATTATGATTTATACTATTAATGTCAATCATACCTT
Source organism: Samia ricini (assembly GCA_014132275.2). NCBI lineage: Eukaryota > Metazoa > Arthropoda > Insecta > Lepidoptera > Saturniidae > Samia > Samia ricini. Next base: position 4,527,914 of record AP028170.1, read on the forward strand.
GAGTTTGAGGGTTTGAAGAATGGTATCCTACGATAATGGATACTAATTTGAATAAAAGAAAGAAACTATGTTGGAAATTTAATGTAAGTAACGCAATATGATTCTAATTTCACCAGATGCGTAAAGGAGGCTATTAAGCTTACAGCAGAAAAGGATACTAAAGAGCGACTACAAAAACATACAAGCAGGTTACTAATGTGGTTTTTACTTCAAGTATGGTATCTAGGTAAGTACTAGGAATTAGGACGTTCCATCATGTTTTGTCCAAAAAATAAGGATTTATTCATTTTATTTTATTCATATTCAAAATATTAAATCCGATTCAAAGTAATTTACCAGATTCCTTCTCCTTGGAATTTTTCATTTTCGTTGTTATCCAATCGCTCACATTCTGATTTGTTGGCTTGAAAGTTATTTCAGGTAAATTACTCTCATGAATTATAACTGCAGACTTATGCATACAACTGCAGGCAATTTCTGTAGAGATAAGTAGAGTCAATTCAGTCTTTAATTATGTATGAACCATAACGTTTTTAAAAGTCAACTCAACAAATCTCTGTTATTAAATTCCGTTTGGATTTTTCGCTTGTTATCGTCTGCTTTTTTATTTCTTGCAATTTAAGTACACTTACTACTTAGAAATTATTAAAGTAGTACGTAATTATTACCTGGTTGTAATGAAAAAGGTTTTAGGGATTAAAATTTGCTTGCTTAGCCATTTAAACATTCTTAAGGAAAAAGTTTATCCTCAAAACACTAACCAACATCAGTTAAGCCCCGTGTGGTATTATAACTATCATTTGATGTTTGTAAAGGAAGATTTCGCGGATTCGATTCTAAAGAATCTACAGGTGTTTGTAACGACATGCGTGTAAACCAATCTGTAATTTATAACAAGAATAATGTGTTGAATACCCATAAAAATAAGACAATAGGAAAACAATGGACAGCTGGCGTAAACGCCAGGTAAGTGCTCAAGGAGTCAACATAACATAAGCTCACGCCTTTTATCCCCGAAGGGTTAAAGCAGAGGTAAAGTAGCGAACTACACCACCCATATTTCGCCGAGCTTAGTTCCGTCCCAGATGTGACAGGGGGCGAGCCTGTCTCCATATCGGGCACAAACTCCAGACTCCGGGATGATACTGAGTAGAAAACCCCAATATCACTGATCCGACCCGGAATCGAACCCGAGACCTCAGAACAACAGTCGCACCATAATACAACTGCTCCACCGAGGCAGTAACAAGATTAATACAGGATAAGTTACTTCTTCATATTCCATTAGCATTATTCATATTTTTTACTTTACGATGACGTAAAGTCTAAGAAGACAGAATATATACAACACTTCAAAAGATTATTTATTTGTTTACCGTTAACTCGTTCACTATCTATTATATTATTGTTCCCATAAATCTGTCCCAACGTCGGTATGGGCCTGGCTGATACTACAGACGTAGTTTCCTGCCGAGCATCTTGGTAAAAATCTGCAGCGATAAGTTAGTTTCATGTCATATTGTAGATACTTTTCAGTAATGATTTTTTTGGTTCCGATTCTTAATTTTTCTTCGGTTCTTTCATTTCGCGATTTATATAATTAACATGTCTGCGATAAGCCTTGATCATAGCTGTGACAAATGTAATAAAAATAGAACCCTATTCTTATAGGGTTCGATAGCTATTATATAGCGCAAATTTAATCAATCGATTACAAGAAGGGTACAAACAAAACTCTAGTAATGAGACTTACATATATCTAAAATTATATTACTGCATATCTATTTAAACATTTTGAACGATATTGATAGAGTTTAATAAATATATGTTGAAACAACTTTTAATAATCGGTGTATGAAATTTAATTGAAACATAGAAAAGTTACATTGCAATATAATTTCATTGCTTAAAATAAAATCACATACCAGAATTGATCAATAACTGTACTCTTTGAATATTCCTTCCTTCTGAAAATATTTGGTGCTCAGCGGTTTCCTTAACTGTTTCCTGACGTTCTGTTACTTTAGTTTTGGTATTGATACGTCGAGGTATTGAACTTGGTTTGATTTTTATGGCTTCAATAAGAAAAAGGCTTATAATTTAAAAAGAAAAGTGGAAAGTGTCGGACCGAAATGAAGTCTTTCATAGACATCAAAGTGTATATTAATGAAGACTCGCAATATGAAAAAGTTAGTATTCTCAAAGCAAAATATCTTAGAGAAGTCAATTAGCGAACCTTTTAAAAGATTCGTTAAGAACTCTACCATCGATAACAAATTAATTGCTAATATAGTTATTATGTTTTGCATTTGGTATAGCATTTAAAAAATAATATTTGTTATTTTGTTTACATAATAAGTAAAAATTAAAGTAACATTAATTTATGTTTAACTACAAATAATTAAATGCTTAAATAGATTTCAATAAATCATCATGTTTTCTATAAATTTAGATTTAAATAATATTACAAATGCTGTTACTTAAATTCTGTGCAATAGTTTGGGAGCCTTCATTTTAAAATTAATTAATTGTAACATTTAATCCAATAATTAAAATAAACATTTATAATAAAAAGATACTTAAAATTATCCAAAATTGTATAATCTGAGATTGCTTTAGGTCAGTGTCGTTTAACTCATGATAAACTCAAAAAATTGCAGATTTAATGAAAAAAAAATAAAGTCATATATAAGTTACAAAAGTTTTATTACATGTACCTGCATCATCCTTGGAATTTGTTTTAATCGTATTATTGGCAGTTTTGTAAATAGGTGTTCTATAAAAACTCGTGGTAATTTGCTTACATTGTTACTCTTTGATTGATCCAAAGGTTGCAAACTTTTATCTGAAGAATTAGTAGATTTGTTATAGAGATTTCTTATTTCATTATAATCACCAAATTACATTATACATTATACCTCGATATTGTAATTTTTCTCTTGGCAAAGAACGATTGATTTCATCTTTACATCTCGGATTCCGAAATATTTTAACGGAATTCTTAGATTCTTCCACTTCCATTGTAAATTAGAAATATTTTATTTTGAAGAATCATACACGATATATTGTGAAATAGTACTTGTTCAAAATAATTTAGCATGAAAAACATGAAAAGAGAGAGATTCGAAAATGTTTTTGTATTTTTATTAAGAAACTCTAATATGTATAATTTCACTGTGATTATTTTTTTTTGACAAAATAATGTCATATTTATTTCATACGTCAACAAGCGTAATAAATCTTCTTTAATAATTATTTTTTGGTTTTGGGTTCCAGATTGTCTTTTTCAATTATTACCGGTATACTTCTACTTGTTCTAGCTTTATGTTCTGCATTTATTTCTTCTAACTTTTTTATGAGATCTATCTGAACGCTATCCACGATCTCTTTCAAATTCTTTGCTGCAAACAAAATTATTGTAATTTTAAATGTTGTTAAAATTGTAACCAAACTATATTGCGTAGCACCAGTACCAGTTTTTTGATTGAATTCTTCTGCTATCAGTGATATTTTTTTTAATGTGCCAACGTGTTTTGCTAATTCACTAGCGAAGTCGTGCTCCGTTCCCGTATTTACTGATGCGTCTTGCATCGTCAGACGTTTTCTTTTCTCTACAGCTAATTTAATGACTTCACTGTTAACGATGGGCATTTTAGGCATTTTAAATGCAGAATTCTCCGCTGTTACAGTTTCGAATTCTTCTACAGGACCATCTTCTATGATATTAACTCCAGGTATTTGTATATTAATCGTGTCGTTGGGTAAAAGTTCTGGTGCTAAACTTTGCAGAGTTTCAATTTTCATAGGCGAGTCCCGTTTTGGTGGTGATTTTCTTGAAAATTTAATAGGCAAAGCGTTTGCTATGCTTTCTATTATAGTCTCTGGTAATGTAATATTTAGTTAACATTTATTTTGTTTAATATTTACACTATTTATTACTATAATTTATTATGTGGAGACTTACGAACAATATTTTTTGGATTTTCTTGTTCTTGCTTTTTTCTCGATGCCAGTTTTCTCGTTAATTCAGCAAGAAACATTGAACAAGTTGGACCTAAAATTTGAAGTTAACATTCAATACTATCATTGGTATAAGGTAAAATACAGAATTTTGACACCTAATTGTTATTAGTCATATGTAATGACATTGCGTTTGATGCTAATTTATTCAAGTGACATGCCATATTAAGGTATGATTTATAAATCTTTTAAACAAATTATTACATTAATGTACACTACTGATAAACATTTTTAAGGCAATGAAAATTCTGACAAACACTTCTAAGTAAACCTCAAAACCTTACCTTCGCTCTTACGTTTCTTTGTATTTTTGGGTTTTGCAGCTGCTTTTTTATTTTTACCTTTGTGACGAACCGGTTTTTCCATTACTACAGAGAAAATGATTATACTGGAATCAGTTGTTTTTTTATTTCCATGTCTACCTATAATAATGGTAAACTTCAATTATTTTTACTTTAATTATTTATTATTCATATCATATAATATATGTACGTTTAAATTTAGTAATTGAATTTTTGTGTCTATAAGCTGGTCATCTATCTGGGATAATCATTGTTTTTACATTAAGTAGGGTCAGTATAACATGTTTTTTTCTTTCACTCTTCTCTGTCAACCATTCACACCTTTTATAGACATATTCAAACCTTCTTCGATCAACCTCTAACTCTATATCTATCCACCTTCACCACTCTTCTATGGAGATTTCTTATTTTTTTCTTCTTCATATATATTTTTCGTATTTATGAATAATATGAAAAAAAAAACAGATCGAGTTTCTTGCCGGTTCTTCTCGATGACTGGGCAACAGGCCAAACCGATAACAATGCAAACCGGTGTTAGTGTTTTGACGTTTATAAGCGCTTTATTAGGTCGTAAGTTGAATAAATATTGTTTTAATTTAAATGGCAAAATAATGCAAGTATTTTTTAAATTAATTACAAATTTCAAACGATACGATTTATGTATGTTCGTTTGAGGTAACGACGTATAAACATAAAAGTTTCATTCGAAACACGACATGCGGTTGGATTAAAAAAGGCAGACAACAAGACGTTTCATCGATCTTAGGGTAGAACACACGCTGGCAATCAAATGAAACGTTATTTGGGCAAGAACAATAATAAACATCTGATATTCCGTTTGATGTTCAAAGGAAGTCCGATAAATCACGTTTTGATTTGTACACGGTAACCTGGATAGTCGAAAGATGGATAATAAAAGATCGATTCGTTTACGAATGATTTTATATTAGGCAGATTGTAAACGCTATGCGACGTTTTTTGAAAATGTAAAAAAATAAAGTACATCTTGTAGTAATTATATAGTAATACACTGTCCAAAATAGATATTACGTGTAGCACCCAAAGATTTTAGTGTCCCCTTTGTTATAGTACAGTTTTGTTCTGTTCGCTACCGATTAGTTTGGCTAGTCATGCAAATGCCTAGTTCCGTTTCAATGAAAAAGATGACAACTGATAATTCAGGTATCGTACAATAACAATCGATGTGCTCATATAGTATTTTTAAGCCGTTAAGAAATGTATACAATTTTATGTTTCCAAATTTCACATATAGCTGGCTCAATAAAGCCAGAAATTCTACAAACATTTAATGGACTTAACTCGTAAATAAATGAACAACGGTAATGTGTAAAACGAACGCAGGCAATATTTCCTCTAGTAAGTCCTCTAATAATGTTAATTTAAAACCTCTGTAATATTATTATATATTATAATATTATATATTCTTACACACTCGCTTATAAGTGTACTGTCCACGAACACCCTAAGCCAGACTACTTTACCCAACGTTGGACAAATGATAAATAATAGCAAAACGCTAAAATCCTTTCAGACTCAACTATTCAGACTTTTCCACTTTCAGACTAGCTTTTCTCAAAGAAATACATGATTTATGAATATGCATGTTCCACTGTTTTACTTAAAAACTGAACTCTGAAATTACAATAGTCACGTTGTCGACTCTGCATTTCGTTTAAATAATTAGCTTATATTATTATCTAGTGCAAATACTAATGAAATCACTTTAAAAATAACAACCATGCGAGTATGTTTACGGTTAAACTTGGTGAATGTATTAGCTTAATCTTTCTTCTTTTTCTTTTTAGGTATACATAGCTCCAACCGGTATAACACGTTAGGCAGTAACTTACATTAAACTTACAGTAAGTAAAGTTATTATAGGAAATGTACACTGTTATATGCTAAGGGATTCGTTGGGATATACTAACAGTTAAATGTCAGAAATGCTTGTTTCAACACACTCAGAGTGTGAGTTTTGTAAATCCCGCGTTCCAGTGGGACTTCCTATAAATAATTTATACACAACTTTATAAAGAAAATAAACACTAATAATTTGACATCTTATTGACATTGACGCGCATTGAGTTTCGATGTAAAAAAAGTATAGACTTCCAAAATCATTTTCATGATCCTACACGGATGACAAAGTGAAACATAATATAAACTTTTTGATGTGAAACGTCTATTGGTGCGCCTTACCAAATAATCCAGCTCATATGCTTGACGGTAAATTATGTTTAATATTTCACAATTTAAGTTTACAATAAGATCCCAAGTAACATTACCGATTTACCTGACAATAAGTTCAAGTATTATGTCAAGCAAGTTTTAATCTCAAAAGGTTATTACAGGGTGGATCATTACGTGAACGATAGTGATGTCTGGAATTAACCCACATCTCTGTGCTTCCGCTAACATTATTAAAACTACGATTTGTATAGTTTTTTATATGACAAAAAAAATAATGATATATTATATTTATAAAAAAAAGAACCAGATCGAGTTTCTTGCCGGCTCTTCTCGACTGGGTTGTTTTCCGAACCGGTGGTAGTGTTTTAGACGTTCATAAGCGCCTTCTTAGGGCCTAAATTGAATAAATAAATTTTGATTTTGATTTTGATTTGATTTTATCCACTGAGCGTCCCGTGACGGTCTAATTTTTTAAATACTATTTAAAATAAAAAATGACAAACATATTAACAGATTTTGTCGCCGTACTGTTAGTTTTAATGCGCTTTTTTTATCTACAAGCTATAATGCTTGTGGAATGTGTAGTTCCTACAAACTGGTCACGTGATTCTAGAATCATAGGTAACTAACCCTTAAACAAATGAACTCTGAATTGTGATCGATATTTTAAATTTTAATTAAACAACAGAAACAAATTACGCGTCTGGCTGACACGGACCACGAAAACCACAGAGAATTTTGGCAATACGTTGTTGTAATGCCTTGTTTTCAGTCAACCTTACACGCAACTGAGAAATATAGTCTACTAGCTTCTACTTGCGCCTTCGCTTGCGTTAATGTACATTCCTTTAATAAGTTTTGTTACTAAAACTACCCCTATGTATTTTTCTGTGTCTCTAAAAACGTGTGTGCAAAAATTTCATGCCGTTTGGTCGATAAATCAAGGTTTGAAAGCGTAACAAAATAGAAAACACAAATTTGAATTTATAAAAAAAATCTATATTGTTTTTTAATAAAAGAAGCGATGTTTTAATTCATTTTTTTTTTTTGCAGTTATAAGCACACAGAAAGACGGAAACTTTACCCCATCATTATTTGTGTAAGTTAGTAATACCACAAGATTAATTGTGCGGTATTTGGGCATCTGTATTCCGAATAATAATAATTCGCAGGCAATTATTTAATGTTGTGTTTAATTTAGATTAAAAGAAGATTAGTTCGATCATTTTATAATAGGTTTTCAGTTCGTAAGAGCAATGATAATATAACTAATAAAACATTTGTCATCGTTATTTATATTTATTACTTATTGTAATTCATCTTTGTTAATGGTGTAAACATTTCATGTTCAAAAATTTTTCGTAGATGTCGTCTCCGTATTTTGAAAATGATCTGAAAAAATGTTCAAAATTTATCTTGTTCAATTGATATTTACGACACATTTTCTCATTATTTCTATAATGTTATATTCTATTGTTAAGACAAACTGCCAGGAAACTTTTCAACGGGTTTACCTCAAAGTGAGTTTTATTTTATTCACTTGATAGATTTCATTAAAACTTAACGATATATAAAGTTAGTTATAGTGCATGACCAAAAATGATTTATTTACAAACGACACCATAATTCACATAATGAACCGTGTAGTGACAACTTGCAGGCATTAAAATCTGATTTATATGATCCCTAAACCTATTGTCTGGTATATCGATAATATACTTTGAAACTGTATGAAAATATTTAAAAGATTAGTCTGGTCTACGTAAGGATAGTCCATTAGTTAAATGAAGCGGTAGTTAGTGAAGACTTGAAAAAAAAATGAGAAAAAACATACCCAAACATAGTATCATCAAAACTTATTCCGGGCGAGTAACCGGCTTCTGCAAAAAAAAAAAAATATGGTTAGCATTTTTTCCCTCATATATCAGGAATATGGGTAAGACTAATATCTCGTCGATTTTTATATATTTATAACAGCTCTCAAACAGTAAGGTAATTAAAGATTTTATTATTGAAACAAATTAAAAGATCATTTAACATCGGTAGGATTAAAAATCTCGCGAGATACTTGAGTACAATAATACTTAATACATGATTCCGTAGCGTTAAATTAAGTAGAATGGATTATTTATGGTGAAGGAAAGAGAACGACATGTTCTTTTATTCAAATGTAGTAAATTCAATATAGCATTCATGTATAATTAAATTGGGCAGGGCACATTGCTCGTAGAATCGATGCCCGATGGAGCCAACGGGTTCTCGAATTGTTACCGCGTACCGGAAGACGTAAGGTGAGTAGGGCCGGACTGACAACCTGGTGAAGGTAGCGGGAATCTGCTGGATGCGGGTGGCGTAAGACCGTTCGTTGTATGATTTTTGGGGGAGACCTATCTCCAGCTGTGGACGTCTTGCGGTTGAATGTTATTTGAAAAAAAAAAAACTACTTTTGGCGTCATAAAAAAAACTATTAAGTTCTATAAAGTTTAAACCTATCAAGATAAAATTCTGCAAGCACTATCTAATTTAAATTTCACACATTACCGTTGACGGAAAACGAATTATGTAATAATAAAAAAATATTTATTTAAATTTATACAGTATTTATTAGGTATTATGTAGTAGATATAAGACACCCTTCAAAATGTAAGATATTAGAAATTATTCACAGTGAATTCGCTTGGAAATTGCTACATCGGACAATCCACAAAAACCGTATTGTAAGTTAGTGTTTTGGAACAAACCCCTGAGAAGGTATGTATTTACTGACCGCCTACGTTTTATCGACTGATAAAACCATCCAGGCGTAGCGTAACTTGTCTGAAAGACTCGTTATTATGGAAAATAACGTTATATTTCTGACAATAAGATATATTACACAATTCTGTATAAAAAGTAGGCTTAAAAATTATGAACCTAACCATAAAAATGGACTGGACCGAATCTCAAAATTAATGTTATACCAAACATGTGGAAAACTTTTAACCTAATTTATTATTTTATTTGCAGAGTTACGTGGACTGTGTACAGGGTAATTAAGTTATGTATATATAATACGATTAGTTACAGAAACAGTTGAAGAAGTATGGCGAGCTGGGATTGAATCCGACTGCACATTAGCTGGCTGCTCTTCGATTTTGGGACCAGCTACATGTTCGGATGTTGCCTCCAAAATTGTTGGTACAGTTACTGGGTTTGAGGTTTTATTTTCTGAAAAGATTTTACCTTTTGGGAAGTGGGCGTTACGTATTACAATAGTTATATTAGGACATTCCCCCCCCCCTCTTGTTAGAAATAGTAAACAAAGCATCACCCCTTATGTTTACGTATGTATTGGGATGCTTAAAAAGAGAAGAAGAAAATTATTACATAAATATTTTTTACGTAATCATCTTTCAGCACCCCCTCCCCCACCGACTTCCATGTTATCAAAAGTAAGCATACCTTTGATGCTAACTTGAACGGCGCTTTCATATTATGATTTTTTTATTATAATACGAGAAAATGACTGCAATAAACACCGCAACACCGTGAGATCCGAATTAGGCCTTTTCATACTTTACCTTAATCACTTAATATGCATGAATGATCTTTCAATTTGTACTAAACCTGGGGAGGTGTGTGTCAGGGATAGAGAGAAAGATAATAAACTAAATAAGAAAAGCTGTGGACTGTGAAAAAATTCATGAAGAACATTGTATATGTTAGGAGAAAAGGTAAGATTTCATTTTGACCTTCTGAATATAGTGGAATAATTTGGTAATCATAGATTTTTTATGTTTAGTCTCAACGCTTATAGCTCAGGATAAATGCAGTAAACCTAGAGGTTTCATTTTATACATTGACTTTCATGTGATGCTGCTGGTGCACATTCATTGGTGTTTGGCGACAGGATTTCAAATTTGAGGGTGGACATTATTTTAAAAATGACCTACCAACATGCTATGGTTTTCTCATGATGTTTTCCTTCAATGAAAAGATCAAGTTCATTGTAAAGTTGGATTGGTCGGTCCAAACCTGGATCTATCGACGCAGAATCTGAACACAGTACCAAATACGCTATAACCGTTTTGAAAACTACTAAAATTCTGTATTCCGTACTAAAATTCGATGCCATTGACTTTAGTTTTAAAATCAAAGTTTTTTTACCTGTTATGGTATGATAACTTTCATGGGCATCAAAAAACTCTTCCCTTGGAGCTTCAACGGTAGGTGTTAAAGAGGCAACATCTGATAAACTATCAGAAGATATGCTAGATTGGCTCTTGTTCAGCACAGGCTGCTCCTTCCTTTTCTTCTTTAATTTCTTCACCTGTCAATGCGGTACGTATAACAATTATTGGTATGATCATGTTTTCTTCTAATAATAATATTGATGTTTTAGTATATTTATCAAAATACGTTGTTAGTAGTTTAATATTTTTTACTGCTTTACAATCACCATCCTAAATTAAGATAGATCTAGAGTTTTGACTGAGTAGCATTATACCTATAAAATGTAATTTAGAAGTTATGACCTTTTATAATATTGTTTCCCAACCTTTTCTTGACGAGGCACCACGAGTCAAACAAACAAGTAAACAGAGTAGACAAAGTAAACAGAGTCAAATTTATAACTTTTTTAAATCAATTTGATTATTATTTCAATAGAAAACATTTTTACTCGAAGGTTATCTTTTGAATTAATGTGACCTTTAAGCTTGTATCTTTTTTTGGAAATTCGGTAATCTTAGAACTGATATTGTTGCTGAACACTTTTCTATCGGCCACCATGACCTTCTACTAGCCAAGCCCCCTACGCGGCATGCGATTATGGAGCTTCCGCGAAATTTGAAATCGTTCACGGATCATATTTTGGTTCCTGCGAATCTCTGGTGGTCCACGGAACACTGATTGGGAGCCATTGCTCTATACGCTTTATGATAATAACAAAAACTAACGATGTTTCTAACTTTTTTGTCTGAAGATACGTTCTCGGGTGTTGGTTCATCCTGTTTCACATCATGAACCTCAAATATGTAGGTGCGGTGAGTCTCAAAAATACCAGGATTAGACGACGACGACGACGAAGATATTTCTGAATCTGTCAAATCAATAATATCTTCGATGTTTCGATCTGCAATTAATATTTATTATTGTAATATTGGGTACTACGAAAACAAAAAATTACTTGTAAATTCACTAAGTATTCGAAAATCATCATCATTACTGAAAACTTATAGAAAAAAAAACTCATTAGTGTAATGATAACACTAGAGAATGAGAAAATTAAGAATGTCGATTGATAAAATGTCTTGAGCTGTATTATCTTTACTTATTTAAACATGTGTATAAATATTCAATAACGGATTCAGTTAACGAGTCTTACCGTGTAACCTATTTGGACCCATCACCACTACACATTAGGTGCAATTGCAATAATGCGGTAAAATTGATTAAATCGACAGAAATTACATTTGCAAAATATGTGCACTAAGGCCATTTTCAAAATACATACTTTTCTTTATATTCCTGGGAAAAAATAATTAGGCTATTGATGCACAAATAATATGAGTAATGTAGCATTATTACTCAAAAACTTTAACATAGTAGGAGATTGCATTTGAAGAAACGAAAATGGAGTAATTTGAGTCTTGAATTGAATTCGAGTTAATGTCGATAAAGGGATTAAAAAGAACATGAATGCTGTTGTAATTAATCGAGTTGCTTTCAAATATCATAAACTTTAAAGTAAAAGTTTAGTAAACAAAACAACAATGCATTTATTATTTAGTAGACGACACAAATACATTACATATTTAATCGCCATACATTGTGGTTAAGTATGCCCTTTGAAAAGTATTTAAGAATTCATAAAGTTTACGGATGTCTGTTGCTATTAAGGCGAGAAATGTTCGATTTTTCATAATTTATTATAACCTATCAAAAATGTCAGGTATTCAGTTAACAAGTATAATGTTATTGACCTTTATATTCATATGTAACATTTGGCCTAACTAAGCTCGACCTTGTGGTGAAAATAACTCAATTATGGCGCCTTGTTCCGGGATCAGCTTATGTAGACCTAACAATTAGCGGGATGATAGGGCAACAGAACTTGACTGAATCTCTAACACAGCACACTTGTGACCATACACTTCATAGCGACTAGACGCGTCGTGCTTTGGAATCAGAGAGTGTATATTCAAACTTTACCACAGTGCAGACATTTACCGAGGTTAAAAAATATTAAGATATTAGTCGGGAACTACCGTTCGTTGAAAAGGAGTATTTCACACCGGCTGAAAATATCAGCACAATAATTGCACTTTTGTCATTTGTAAGGTGATTCAGAAGTACTTGATATAGTTTCACTTAAGAACAAATATAGAGGGGTACTATACAAGGTTATTATATTATATACATTATTTTTATGATAATTCTGTTTACACATTGATTTAATTTATACTAATATATTAATTTAGAAAGTAACATAGTTAGTAAAAATATATATTTCTTATTATTTGTCGTTTTTATTTGGTCTTTAAGCGTTCCTTTAAATTTGTCCCAGGGTTTATAATTTTCAAGTAAGTATAACATGGGGATTTATGAGTATTATTCTTCGGATTACGGGGAGCTACTAATAATATTATTGAGAATAGAAAATTCGAGAAATATTCGAAGTTGTATGAACGCAAGAAACTGTATTGATCGATATGAAGAATATGACCAGCTTTGCTTTAAGAGACAAGGAAATATTATAATCACGTTGGTATACTGTGTTAATTTATATATTGTATTGTCTTGCAATGATATTTAATATCTTGACTTACCGTTATCCATTTTAAAATTTAGATATTGTTACGGAAATATTTATTATAATAAATTATTTTGATGCGTGAATTGGTATTATGAATCCATTATTATCTTCACATCCATAGTTGGTTATCTTGGTTTTATTTTAATGCATTTCTTAATAATATTTTTCGCCAAATTTGTATTGATTTTTTGATACCAGTAAATCTTGTAACATTTTTGAATGACGTTTTTTAACAAAATAAAAATTCTTTTTTTAAAACAGATTGCAACTTTTATTTGAAATGAGGTTGTTCCTGAAACAATAATAATCAATTTCCGTAACAATGTAGTGTAAAATAACAAGGAGTTTTCACAGGATCTTAGTTTGTTTTGTTGTAGTTTTTTTTTTCATAAACTTCTGTCATTTGACTCTATATTATATAACTTCGGTGAATTTTTACGTTATAAGTTATATTTCGATTATTGTGCATAAAATAACATGGAGTTTGATTTCCAAAGTGCCACAAAAACTCTTTGGATTAGACTAAGACACTTATCATTAAATGCATATTGTTATATATTTTTAATATGGATTTTCTCATATTTTGAAGTAGAGATCTTTTAATAGACTAAACTACTGAACATACCCCGTTCCCCATATCTTCATGCGGGTGTCATAAAAGGCAACTAAGGAAATATAAACCAGGGGATGGGCAGCAGCATCCTCTGAGAACCAAAAAACACTTTTTTTTTTTTTTTTGACGGGGGGAAATGCATTTACGCACTACCCTTATCTATTGTATTTGAAGGATCAAAGTCCCCCAAATACAATAGATAAGGGGGCACGTAGTGACGAGTTCCGTGCCAGTGTGGGACTCACCCGGGCGAGAGTCGCCCGGAAATACCCACTAAAACCCCCCGGGGCCGTCCGCTGCATTTGGGATGGGGGCGACACGGGGTGGCTTTCGCAAGCACCGCGTCGCAACAAAAAAAACACCTGACTGCGATCGCCAACCCGCCTGTCAAGCGTGGCGATTTTGGCAATTCCTCCTTATTGCTGAGGAATTATATCCAGCACCCGTATGGTTAAATAGAAATTGAAAATAATTTCTTTCTTTTTAATAAAAATGGTGTATGTAATCTGAGGTTGCCGTGAATAAACTGACATTTTTTTTCATGCTCGATAAAATTTGTAATAGCAATAGCGCCACTTTACCCGCCGCGCTAAGGTTTATGATGTATTTGAAAATGACCTCTGAACCGTAGACAACGGCTTGTAATTTTCTTAATATTATTAAATATAATCTTTTACAATATTTAGATAATATGTTCAAGTAAATTAGAGGACAATGTATTATTTTTTTAATAAAAAAATATACTTTATGTTGAAGGGATGATGTAGAAAATTGTAGTTATTTTTATGCAATAATATTTATTTATCATGAGTTATACAATGTAAATCTAATATAGTTTTAAAATGTAGCCTTTAGTAAAACAAGCTAGTTATTAATTAAAAATAATACCGTAAATTAAGAAGTTATGATATTAAATTTAAAATATTACAATCTATACGCATAATAAATCTCTATACTTTTAAGTTATAATTATAAATTTTTTTGATAGATTTACGCACTACAAATCTCGAATCTAACTTTATGACATATATGAACACACATGAAACATTAAGTTATACTTAGCACAAGTGTCACAAGCATTTTTAAATATAATGTAATGAACCAAAAAATTGCATGTCATTGGTTTCTTATGATACCTAATTAGTACTCTTAGTACTAATACTATATTACTTAATTCTCTCTTAGATTGAATGAAGTGATCTATTTTCTACTAGCTAATAATTAAATATATACATATTTATTATACGTTTGTATTATACATGTATGTCAAAAGTCAAACACCATTTTATAAACAATATTTTAAAAAAAAGTTGTCTAATAAAAGAATGTCTCGCAAGTTCTCTATAAAATATTTTAATACTAAAATTTTTCCTTATTTCTCATACTGATTTATGTTAGAATCTTACGAAGCATCGCTTGTAAAAACTGTCTAGATAATGCCATGTGCGCCGGGGGGAGAAAGGGTTGACCAAGTTGGAATAAATTTGATGTCCGTATTTGGGAAAACAATTTTAATACTGAACTACTAAATCATTCTATATTTAAAATTTATTTTATTTAATTTATTTTGCGTTAACATTTAAAAATTCAGAAAGTGAAATATACATAACATCTGAGAGACCGAAGTTGGCTTGACTGTGACACGGAGTTAAATCATATATATATGACTTATAATTCCTTGGATTTCTAAAATAAAATTTACAAAAGAAAACTCAAACTTGGTGACTCATTTCGGTTCTCATAAATAACATTAATATATTCTCTGGTATTCGAAAATGTCAGAGAAAGGGTGAAAATTCTTAAATATAATACGAAGTCGCGGCAAATATGAAATATCTTAATCAATTACCTGTAATAGTTTTATGGTACTGACAAATTACTCTAACAATATATAATAAATGATTCGCTTTTTCATTAGATTGAAAATTGAAAAAGCATGCATAAGAATAGAGCTCACCGTATGCTGGTAGTCAGTTTTACAATCGTATATCTATATTACAAGAATATAAATGTAAGATGTATTGACTGACATATAATCATTATTTCGATGTCATACAAAAACAGATCTTCTTTTAAATAAATCATATACACCCTACGTAGACGAATCAAAAACTGCAGCAATAATACGTAGTCTTGTGAAGTTCTCTGTCTCCATATAAAGTGATGCTATACTGATATCCTACGTATTACATTATTTACTATTTCATTATAACTGAGATTTGTAATACTGACAACTATTATTTCATGGAAAAAAAGCGTTTGAACTTACCTAAGTCCAGTATATATGAAAAGATTATTATTTACTTTTTTTCTGTAGAAAGGTGTTTTTTGGTTTATTTAACTATTATTTATTTTTACTTTTTAGTTATGAAGAGACATATACAATACAATGTAAACATAACATAGTTTTAAAATGTAGCCTTTGGTAAAACAAGCTAGTTCCTTCGAAAAGCCATTCCTTTACTCTTCGAACGTAGACTAGGATTTTATTAGGATTATCCTCTAACTTTAACGCATCTTCCACAATATTAACAAATCCTAATTCAATTACGGAATACAATTAAGTTAATAATTCCCCCAACGTGACGGGAGTGAGTAATTTGTGCGCCTGCTCCCTTTCTTGGATGTGGTAGTCTTTTCTCGGGCTTTCTCTCCGGAAAATTATTAAACCACTTATCAAAACTAAAAAGAATGTACATTAGCAACCTATTATATCAGTCTTAATATTAATAATCAAAATAATATTTATAATAAATAAAATAAATATCAGAATAATGGCACAAGTTTAAGAAATGATTGTATTATCATCGGTCCTTGATAAGTATACAACGTCTCACGATAATCCGAAGATAGATAGATCTTAAATCCATCGTCAAAATGAGTCAATTCGAATCCAAGAACACTTCGTGAAAGATAACATCGTGATGTACGATATTTTACTCTATTATACGAGTACAATAACATAATAAAAAAATAGATTCTCTATTCGTAAACATGCACTAACTTAAATCATACACATGTATCCGAATTATTTCTGTACCATATAATTGACGCCATGAAAGAGTTTTTGGCGGGATCTCAGTCTGACATGTAGCAATTGTTTTCTTTAATTCATTAAACTTGTGTACTTGACTCTATACCATGTAATCTTGGTGGTGTTTGTGTGAAATAGTTTAGTTATTGTGTTCAAGTTAAGTTTATTATAGAAGACAACGCGTAGCATACATTCTGAGGTGCCGACAAAGCTCCAAGGAAAATTCGAGCAGGATAGGCCACCGTTCTGTTGGAGCTTGGTAACGCTGATACAAGATTGAAAATCTTACCTACATGACATTGGCACAAATTGTGTGTACACACAGATTGCCATTAACTAAGAAGAAGAAGAAGAAGACGCCATGAAAATCCAAATCTCGATCCACTACAGTTACTTGTAGATTGTTTTGCTAGAGATTCACAATATAAGATGTCATTATAATCTCATTCATTCGTAAAGAAGCATATCTTTATTCAATATAAGTAACATAGAATAACCTAATATATAAAATCTATTTATTTTTCAGATCACAACACATATACCTACATATCTAATACGAGCTGAGTGCCCGCAGCTCCGCCCGCTTTACACGGAACCTTTTTTAATTTATCGAATTTTTTTTTTGGGAGTAAGAGAAAGCTAAGACATTTCTCCCCAATTCAAACACTTGCTTAAAACTGACCTTATGATTTCGTGGAGTTTTAATTTTTCTACGCGGAACCCTAATTATATTTCTGGAATTATTTTCTTTACTACAGAAAGCAAAAATACTTCTTACGCTTTCTTTTTTTTTATTTAATTAGCTAACGCTATTGACCGGAAGGGCCTTTACAGCTTCGTCGTGATTTTGGGGGCGCTCAGCAGCAAAAAGGAGTAACTAGCACCTTACAATTTCCAACACCTGTCAGTAAGACTGTGCCTTAAAACGGATTTTATTAACAATTTCTTTACACGGAACCCTAATTATTTTCGAATAATAAAAATAGCCTAAGTTACATAAGGTATTTTCAGCTACCTACAAAAAAATCGGTCCAGCCGTTACGTAAATTAGCCGGAACATAGAGACTCGCAGACAAAAAAATGCAATTTTTTTTTTTGTTATACGTTCCGTGTATACATTCATATGTATTATTAATTAAAAAGTTATTTTGATATTACGAACAGACACTTCAATTTTATTTATTAGTATGTGTCATTGGATTAACAATCATCTTATATTATTGTGTGTCTTCATTTAGAATTGGGTTAGGTTGTTTTTTTCGATTTTGCAAAAGAATATTTGATCTCAATTCTACTTGATGCGAAAAGATAATAATCCATTCCTTTCAACTATCGTTGCCAAACATGTTAAGTTTAAAGGAGGACTTGTTCTGAAGTGCTAACGACATAATACATTGTTGTTATATGAAGAGAATCTTACTCACTGTATAGTGTATCATAATTTTATATAAATAAAATAAAAGGCATACTTATTCAGGGAAGAAACATATTCAGGAAACCATCGTTTACGCAAATCAAAATAACATTCATCAAAAAATAGACATTGGAAATTTTAGAAATATCTATTGTAAATAAGTTAATTATAGATAAGTTATCTCAAAGGTAAATAAGATGAAAGGATATAATTCGATAACATATTATTGAAACTTGAACAAAAAAGTTGCTTAATATGTAGATTACCCATAACAATAAGACAATAGGAAAACAATGGAAAGGTGGCGTAAACGCCAGGTAAGTAAGTGCGCAAGGGGTTAAGTATATTAAACAGTATCTGTTTGTAATGTTATTTTTTTTTACTAATTATATATGAATGTATAAAGGATAACTATACCAAAAATACAATTTTTTTTTAAATTTGTCTGTCTGTTTGTTCCGTGTAATCTCCGGAACGGTTGGACGGATTTTGACGGGACTTGTTTTTGGAAGATAGCTGAAGTTATTCCGGGTAATTTAGGGTACTTTTAATATTTGAAATTAATAAGCGTCCGCATAAAAAAATTAAAACTCATAAAAAATTGAATAAAATCCGATTCAATGCACGATTTTACGGGCAAGTGGTTGAATTTATGAGAAATATTTTTACTTTATCTTAATACTAAAAAAATTAGGGTTCCGTATAAAAAAAATAAAACGAAGGGATGAATATACACAACGCGGGCGCAACCGCGGGCACATAGCTAACTTATAATAATTTCTTTTTATTTCAATGGGTGCCTGAAATTTTACGTGTTTCATCTCAAGGAAAAATCACGTTTGTTATTAATTTGTTGAGTTTCCATTTTTACGCTAGGTACCTTGTATGTCGTTTCTTCATATGTTGGTCACAAACAACAAAAAATGTAAGATTAAATCAATTTGTTCGACAAATTTCTGCGCGACACTCGAATCACGAAGAGAGTGATACAATTTGTAAAAAATCTAATTTTAACATCCATATTCAATAATAATGTTATATCGTTTATGGAATATTTACTACGTTTTATTCAAATGTTGCTTCTTTGTGGGTGTCTTTGATGTTGTTTTCAGAAACATTATCATGAAGAAACACGGCCGAGTATTTACTTCAGAGTTGTAAGCGGTTTTAATAACGTTATTTATGTACGATACGACATATAATAACAGTTATGTTCCACGTAGAAAGCTATAAAAGAAAATGTTGCTAATTGATATATAATCTATACTAGTAAATAAAATTGGAGTGTCCTTTTGTAATATCATTTTCTTTTATACTAAATAGGTATGAATTTATATGTGATACCTATACCAAAAATACACTTTTTAAAATTTTTGTCTATCTGTCTCTCTGTTCTGGGTAATCCCCGGAACGGCTCGACGGATTTGATGGGACTTTTTTTTTGGAAGATAGCTGAAGTTACTCCGGGTAACTTAGGGTACTTTTAATTTTCGAAAATAATTACGGTACCGCGTAAAAAAATGAAACTCATAAAAATTGAATAAAATCAATTTCAATGCACAGTTTTACGGGCAGGTACTTGAATTTATGAGAAATATATTTAATTTATTTTAGTAATAAATAATGTTTAAGAAAATAATTAGGGTTTACTGTATAAAAAAAACTAAAACGCAGTGAAGAACATAAAAAACGAAGAGCGCAGCCGCGAGCACACAGCTAGTCTACAATATATTTTTTAACTTAATGATAAGTACTATGTCCTATGTGTTTGGTTTTTAATGATGCTAAAATATTCTATGACCCAATAGGCTTATTCCATCAACACCTCTCTTTAATATACCCTATAGAGAATAAGGTATATTACATGCATACATAATATCACACCTCTCATCCATAGAGGTAGGCAGAGACTACGTCTTTCCACTTGCTACGATCTTGACACACGTCTTTCGCTTCTTCCACTTTCATGAGAGCTTTCGTACATGCTCTTAGGTAATGAATAGTTTAAAAAAAACTTCGTTTGCGAGTAACTGGATGCATTAACACTCTAAGTAGTGCGGACGGATTCCGCGTCAATGGACGCAGGTTCGAACCCAGCTGTCCAACTCTAAAAAACTCCAAAATCAGTCTGAGCTTTCGGTGAAAGAAAATATCGTGAGGAAACCATAGCATGGTCTTATAATAATGCCCACCTGGGTCGCAACTATCCTCAAGTTGAAAAAACCTGTTGTCAAATAACAATAAGTGTGTTGCGGCAGTATCACTTGAGAACTAGTTGGCTTAATGTGTTTACCATCCTGGACAAGATCGTCACTTAAGATCAGGTGAGATTTTTTTATTATTATTAAAATAAAACTATCTGCGGACTCTGGGTCCACACCTTTTTTATATTGGAGATTTAATTCGACTTGCGACGAAAAAAATTGCCTATAATAGCAATTCAAGCAATGCAGTTAGTAATCTTCTTTCGCATATGTGAGCTTAAATCTACTTCCATTATTTTTTTTATATCTATATGTTAAATTATTTTGTAGACACTTATTTTGTTATTATTAATTAATTACTTACATAATTATTACTTGAAATTTTTTTTAATTAAAACCAAGCAGAACTAAATCCGGTGAGATTAGGGGCAAAGCACTGAGCCCATAATATGTCAAAAAATAAGAGTAAAAAATAGCCGCTAAAAAATGTCTAATTAAACAATAAGAGACTTGAAAGAAGTAATTGTTAGACCTTTATCAATAATCCTGTACTTCTTTCTTTGTAATATATAAGGGGACCGCATATCGGTTAAAACAATCCATTTCGAATTTAAATATTGGAGTGAGGAATAAGGAAATAACCGAACAAAAGTTTCGTGTGGTTATAGACACTAGTCTGTAAAATCATTACTAGATATTTATGCTTATGTTTAAAGTATGTATAATGTTTTTAATTGTGTGCAAGAAAAATCTTTTGTGAAAAAATCCGATGCTTTAGTTACTCATGGGGCGTAACAATATGTTATTTGGAATAAAAACCTTTAAAAAAGAAATGGTAAGTGCGAAAGAAAAAAAAAAAACGAAAATTAAACACTAATAGATTAAACATATATTATAAATATAATATTACTGTATTTATTTCCATCGTTTTGTTTCGCCAAATGTAAAAAAAAACCTGACTAGCTAGACCTAGTGTGAGAAATAATAATTGTTTTTTGTTTTGTCATTTAAAACAATATTAATTCACGTTATAAATTAATTAATACCCGACTTGTTTAAAACTACGGTGATGTCAACGTATGAAAACTTTCCCCTTAAGCTACTGTTTCAATTAAAAGTTTTGAATTCACTTCAGAGCTATAAACAATTGAAATGAAAAAGAATTATTCCAGATTTCAAAAATAAAATATTTTATAAACGATATAAAACTTTTTTGAATTTTATTTGATGATTTACCAATAATTGAAAAGCAAGCTTTGTAATAATAATAGTTTTTGAAAAATAAAATACACGTAGGGTTTTTATTGTAGTATGTTCTAAATAGGTTATAAATTTCGATGTTGAATAATACCACATGTTTGATAAAAATTGGAAGTTATTTTATAAATATATCATACTCTACTCTATAACCGAATAAAAAATGGGATAGATGAAGCTCAAGGAATTAAATACGTGAAATGGATAAAGTGTATCGAATCCAAAAATAAACTTAGAACGATGGACCCCCTATGAAAAGTTACCTTAACGTCAAACCTGAGAGTCAAAATTAAAACTCTTCCCAATATAAAAAAAAAGAACAATTCTGTAAAAAGACGTGAGTGTAGTCAAAGTCTAGTCTATAAGGTAGCAATATTAACATGGTTTTTACACGTTATAGGCTCAGTGCTTTGACCACAATCACACCTGATGTTAAGTGACGATATGGTCCAAGGTGGTAGCGCACACTAAGCCTAGTTTACTAGCCTAGTTACTGGTTCTTAAGTTATGCTGCCGGAATACACCTATTGGTATTTGGCGACAGGTTTTCAAACTTGAGGGTGGTAGCTACCTAAACGGACATTCTCAGAAAATGTCCTACTACCATACTGTGATTTCCAAATGATTTTTTCCTTCATCGAAAGCTAGGGCTCATTTTAAAAGTTAGATAATCTGTGTCCATTTTTGCGAAAGCCGACCGCAATAACAACTACACCAACATCGCTTCAAAAAAAGGTATAAAGGCTTCATCTAAGAAGTAGTTATGTCGAAACAACATTTTTAACCCGAATGTTATCTTCACTATGTGTTCTTTCACGTTTAGTTAATGGTTTAGTTATGTTTACTAAATTCAATTTAGTTGATATTTGCATAAAGTGTTAACAATATTTTCGCCACACATCCGGCGGCGGCGCCTTAAGATATTATCCGCCTACATCCGGTAGGACCGTCTCTCACCGGCCACATGTCACATTGCAGGGAATGACTATATAAGGCTCTGTAGAGCCAACACGGGGACAATTGAGTACTATCTGCTAAACTGAATGTTCCTGATATAATAAAGTGGTGACGTGGAAATAATACATAGTGTGAGTGTTTAGTAAATAAAGCGAGAGTATTTAACAGAAGTTAAAAAAAAATACTCAGGCGCTTTCGTTCGTTTATTAGTAAAACAAACAAGACTTCAGTTAGAAATATAACTAATTTTAGAGAGCAGTCAGTTTTTAAACATGTCAGTTCTTTTCCTTATCGTACATGGTAGAAGTTGATAGTTAAGATTTATAGTTTTCGTATCGTCTCGTAGAATACACGAGAAAGTTTAAAGGGAAAACATATTTTATTGTATGTCGCATCGTTTGTAAATTTTATTTGTCTGGGAAGAAATCTTTTCTTACTTTTAGACAGGAACAGTACAAATCTATTGCAGTTTACTAGTTGTCACATTCTTTGAAGTTAGTCCAGTTATCTATATACTAATAAATAAAATTTAAGTGTCTCTTTGTAATATCAAAACAACATTTTTTTACTAAATACATATGAATGTATATACAGTACCTATATAAAAAAAAAAATTGTATGTTTGTTCCGGGTAATATCCGGAACCGCTGGACCGATTTTCTTGGGACTTTTTTGGTAGACAGCTGAAATTACTCTGCGTAACTTATGCTACTTTTATTTTTCGACAATAATCAAGGTTCCGCGTAATAAAAAAAATCTCATGGAATTGTGAATAAAATCCGATTCGATGCACAGTTTCACTGGCGGGTGTTTGAATTGGTGAGAGGTATCATTTCTATTAATACCAAAAATAATTTCAGGAAGATTATTAGGGTTCCGCATAAAAAAAAAAAACAAAAAAAAATCATTGGACAAATTTACGGGTAAGTACTTGAATTTATGAGAAATACTTTACTTCGTCTTAGAACCAAAAAAAATTATGGCAAATAATTAGGGTTCCGTTAAAAAAAATTTAAAACTCATGAAATTGTGGACAAAATCTTTTTAAAAAGGGGACGTTATATAAGGGCATGATCCGGACAGTCGTCTTGTATGGATCAGAATATTGGCCCATAAAGGTGATGGATGAAAGGAGACCGCATGCAGTTGAGATGCGAATGTTGAGATGGATGTGTGGTGTAAAAAGAATGGACAGGATTAGGAATGAATCACATTAGAGGAAGTTTAAAATTTGCTACAGTGACAGAGAAGGTAACGAGTATGCTTCTTTCTTGGTATGGGCATGTAATGCGCAAGGAGGAAGAGGATGTTGTAAATAAAAGCATTGGAATGTGGTTTTACGGAAAGAGAAAAACAAAGAAAAGATGGATGGATTGTATGAAAAATGATAAGCTTAGAAAATGAACGAATGTAGGTATGATCTCAAATAGAGATGATTCGAAGAAGAATACATATTGCGCCGATCCCAACTAAAAATGAGATAAGGGTAGGGAGATGATGATAACCTTTTGTAAATAAACTGATGTTGAAAGAGATTAGAAAGAAAATGTAGTCATTAATAAATACTTCAATGAATCAAATATTATTTATACATAAGAATTTTAAATTATTTGGTTAAGAGATACTCCAATACGTATATTTTCTATAAAACCAATATTTCATAATAGTATTTTGTATCCAAATAATGAATTCAACGCAAAGCACACATCCAGTTGATACTTTCGCATCTTTATTCATGTTTCTTATGACGGTATGTACGTTGATTTGCATTTTATTGAGTTTTACTGGACATTTTAATGGTTTCATTAACGTACATGCCGTTTTATTTTTATTTTACCAGCAGAGTCCTGTAATTTTTGAACGAATTTGTTAAAAGAGGTAACTTCTATTGTCCATTATAATAGAAGTTAAGACGTTCCAAAAATGTAAACAATCTTTAACGTATGACATTAAAACTAGGCAGTAACTTCTTTACATTATATAAAAAACCAGTATCTATCTGTCAGTTCGTTAGTTGGTTAAATACTCCAAACTCATGGAAACGATTTACATGATTCATTTAAATCGTAGTTACTTTATCTGATCTTTTGTTTGGATATATTTGCTAGTATTATTAATATTTGAGATATGTTATAAAACTTTTTATTTTACAAACGATGAATCTCACGCGGACAATGTCACGGGCACATCTAGTCTTAAAAAAAAAGATTGTTTGTTTATTTATTCATTAATGTACGCCATTTCTATTACATCTTTTGTTACAATCACTAGCCCTCGTTCAAAAGACTGGCCATATTATATGAGATAATGACGAGATGGACACACACGCAAAAGTTTTGTTAATGTACTGAATAATACATATTCCAAGATCCAATACGCAAGTTTAGATTAAGTGACCTTACAAATGCAACTAAATTATTGAATATGATTATCACTGAATAGTTAATCTTGTACTAATTTTACAGTACAATAAAATAACTATAGGTACTAACAAAATGTGTTTAGAGATAAATAAATTCATATCGGAAAGCGCTCACCGTCAATAAAAAGAAAGCACACAGTTAATAGGAAACGTTAATTACAATTAAATCCACAAGGATCAATATGAAATAGCCCGTGTACCACGATTAACTTTGACCTGGTTTATTCCGCGGGTCACGGTGCATTGGATTGTGGTAACAAATTTATATTTGTTCCCGTGATGTTTGCGAATCTCGCTCCCAGATTACAATGAGCATTCAATTATTGTTATGTTTTGTTAAATGTAAAAAACATTGTACCGTTTGAAATGTTAGCAAAGTAAATGATATTATTCTCTAATATTAAATTGTAGTTGAAATGCAACGAGGACAACAAATACGCTGGGAAATTTGGATATTGTTTGAATTTGAGTTTGAATTTGAAAATTAATCATACACGAGTCTAGACTAAAGTTTAAAATTACAATCAATGTTATAATTTATTGAACAGCCACCGTTCAATTTAAAAACACATTATGTGAGATAAAATAATACATATTGCACTTGATTTCGAATCTTCTGGTGACATTTATAAAGTAAAAAAAACGTGTTATTAAAAATACATTTATTTAATAATTTATAACATTGACTAAAATAAGAAAGATGGACGCGCTTAAAACTAAATGTTCATTTTTGTTCATGTTACTGTTCATTTTTATTTAGCTCTTTTCCTATATTGTAAGATATACAAATTATTGAAATATAAGTTAAAATATTCTCCCTATATTTTTTTTAAACACTCTCACTATGAATTATTTTCACGTCACCACTTTATTATATTGCAATATCAGGAAAATTCACTTTAGCAGATAGAACTCAATTGTCCCCGTGGTTTTTTTTTAACCTAGCTAATGCTGTTGACCGGAACGGCATTTATAGCTTCACCGAACTTTGAGGGCGAGTGCTGAAGGCACTCAGCCGCAAAAGGTAGCTAGCTCAAGGGTTCGAACCTCGGATTGGCCGCTACCTGAGTGTGAAAACTCCCGCGGAATTTTTATCCTAGCTAATGCCTACATTTTTTTATATTTATTTACATAAAAAAAAAAAGTTCCTTACAGGACCTATGTACCTGCGTGTTATGTGCAAGAGTGTGTATGCAGTGTTGTGCGTGTAATGCTTGATCCATGGGCAGTGTCACTGTATCGCGCTGGCGGCGACGTCAAGAGCCTCCCCAGTTGGGGAACGAGGCACGTCTTGGGTCGCCGCCTGAGGTTGTCCCCGTGGTTGATCTACAGAACCTTATATAGTCATTCCATGCAATGTGACATGTGACCGGTGAGAAACGGTCCTGCTGATGTAGGCGGATAATATCTTAAGGCGCCGCCGGATGTGTGCTGAAAATATTGTTAACATATATTTGTACTTTTTTTAAATAATAACTTATTAACGGTCCAAAGTAACAGTAGAATTTATAAAACACACTGCTAATATTAACGAGATTTCTATTGGTCCTATTATAAAAAAGTTACTTTAAAAAAAAGGAATAGAAATATTTGAATTTTGGTTTCTTTAAACTATTTTTTACTTAATTAATAAGGAAATGTTGTTTAATTGTTATTATTAAAATTTATAAATTATTATTAAAAAACCATTTTTTTTTACATCCCAGAAATGGCAAGCAGACGTGGGATCCGCTTGATGGTTAGTGGTCATCGTAGTTTATGGACGCGTATAAAATCAGAGGTGCCACATGTGTTTTGTCGTTTCTTAAAAAAAATCAAGCCTCTCTTGAAGATCCCTTAGTGTGTTTTAGTAGAGAACTCCGCAACAAATAGCTTATACCATATTCGGATAGTTCACGGGAGGAGGGAACTCCTAGTACTGCACTAGACATGACCATAAAGGCTCTAAATTATGAGGTTCATACATTCAGATGGCAAGTGGTAAAAAGTGTCGATATTATGACGAACAATTCATCAGTAAACGGATTTAAAAAAACACACACAACAGTGAACTTAAATGAAGCAACAATTTATGGATTATTCATACAAAATTATTTCATGTCTAACTCTCTCGGTTCAATCGTGAAATAATAACGATTTATTTAATGGTTACGAATTGGTAAAGTCAAATGTTTGCGTTTTCAATTTTCTCAGATTTCCTTTTGATTTGGGAGGCAGTCGCTTCATTTAACGAAGTGTAAATATAAAGGGTAAATATTTACTCATTTGTAAATCCTCCACTCTTTGGTCGTGGTTTAGTTTTGTATATTTTGATTTGAAGACTAGTTTAGGTTAAATAAAACCGTTGACAAATTTAGGGTAATGCTTAAAAAAAGATAAAAATAAATAAATTTAAAAAGAAACAATATATTTAATAAAGCAAGTATTGATTTGTAGGGGTTATTATAGAGTGGATCATTATGTGAACGATGGTGATGTCTGGAAGTGACAGCTTTCTCTGTGCATCTAATAATAAACTTTGTAACTGTTAGTTGTAAAGTTCCAAAAAACATACAGAAAAAGAAACCAGATCGAGTTTCTTGCCGGTTCCTCTCGATGACTTCATTGTTTTCCGAACCGGTGGTAGTATTTTGACGTTCATAAGCGCCTTATCTGGGCCTAAATTGAATAAAGTATTTTTGAGTTCTTATTTTTTTAAATACCCATTTACAATTTGCTTGAAAATTGGATAAAATGATCACAACTGCCAAACTTATTATATTCATTAAAACATTGCGAATATGTCAACAGAATCTTTATAAAAATTATAGACCTTTTTTTAGTGATTTCTTAAATATGTCCATGAGTGCATCTTAATTTACACATAACGATAGGATGAGAAAGTAGAAAGATTAATATTAAATAGTTTAATAAAAGTAAGTATTTCTAGATAATATTATTCTGATGGTAATTTTATTCCTAATTGAATACGCTTTTACCCTCATAATTTGTTCCATCTATTACTTAACTAACGCAACAAAATAAATTCTAGAACCTGACCGGGGTAATATATTGCATAAGAAAATATGCATATATGCATAAGAAAAAGAATTGTGTAAACCTCAGTTGAGATCTCAAATTAAAAGCCAAATAACGGACGTACAGATAAAACTGCCAATCGTTGCTTTCTATAATATGTAAGGATTTATATTTGATGAATAAAGTTTTTGTATTATATATGTTCAAATGATATCACTTCAATTGTAAAGTTTCTAGTAATTATGGGATATAAGTGTCATCGTGGCACCAATACAGTTCGGTTCAATCAGTATGAAACATCAACGATATTTCCGGAGCAAACGCTATAAATAGAACTCACAAACCCTTATTGGTTTCACCGCTTCCGTTCTAGAAATTTCAATCTGAAAAATGGGTCCCATGGTCGTCTGAAAACTTTAGTCGACAAAGACGAATTAAAGGCGATTAAAGATGCTGATGATACTATGGCTAAATTAGCAGCCGGTTTCGACGTAAGCATCAAAACGACATTGATCTATATGCAGCAAGTTGGCAAGATAAACAAGCTTGACTAATGGATGTTCCACAAAATTAATGATCGCAGTGCGATGTACGCGTCCAGGCCTGCCTTGTGTTATTCAATAACCACAAAAATGAATGGAAGGAACCGCAATGTTATCTGGGAAATTTGATTCTATTTGATTGCGCTCAGTAAGTTAGATCCTGATTCAGCCTGATCTACTACTGCCCTAAACGAAAAATTACCTCTAGAAAATTGATGGGTACTGTTTGGTGGGCTAATGAGATTCCTCACAGCTTCTTACCAAACAGAACGAGTATTACACCAGATATGTACTATAAAGAATTGACAATAATTATGGAGAATCTCACATATCTCTAACCGGGTTTGGTCAACCACTCGTCCTTGCTGCTCCTGCACGACAACTTGCGACCCCGTACAACTGATGGTCAAGATACAAGAGCTGCAGCTCACAAGAACTCGCGCCTACAGATTTTTGCTTTTTCAAGAATTGGGACAACTTTTTAGCTGGAAAATTTTACTACCGAGAAGCATTACAAAATGTCTTTAAAGAGTTTGTTGGTTATTCAGGTGGTTTCTTCAAGAAGACCGTGTTAAAATCTGTCACTATTTTGGCACAGATGCATCGATTACATGGATGATTACTTTTTTTTATGTTGCGCAGCAAAGTGACTGCACTGGACCTGATGTTAAGTTCCATTCCATTTACAATCCAAATCAGCGGCGATTGACACTGAACAACATTCACTGCCAGTCACCGCTGTCATGCTGGCCTGCTTAGGTACCTCTTGACGCCTCTTTTGAAGGACCCAAAATCATAAGAAGACGGTTCCACAACGTCACAAAAGTAAGAATCAGCAAACTTTTTAGTTCTTGAATTAATGGACGTCGCCATGAAACTGTGACACCGAAGTCCCGCCTTCGTAGTTCTATTGTGGAATGGAGAATTTAATTAATATAAATAAAACAGAAAATAATTTAGGTTTAATTTATTTCGTACAAAAATGGTAACCTCATAGGTAAAGACTTAATATTACTCTATTTTCTAATAGCCTCCTGGATAGTTGCCATGGCTTTCTATTTCTCGCTATTTTCACATTTACGGTGAAGATGTGTCCCGTATAGATAAAACTGTTCCACATTTCGAGATTTATTTTGACATATCTTACATCCTTCACGACATTTTCGATTCACTTATTCTGCCAACTGATGAAATCGTCTACAATTTAACTCATAGCAAAATACACGAATTATAAGAAATTTAGTATGACCAAAAGATTACGCTCTTGACAGCATTCGAAATGACATCCTTTATTGTCGTGACCAAGTACATAACCCTAGTGTTAATATCACTTCGAAGTTATTGAAACTACGTAATCACAAATGTCCAACAAACACCATAATTCAGTTATACGGATACGAGAACTCAACTAGTTTCTTAGTCACAACTTTACTTCGAAACTAAGTTCACGTCATGGATGTAAGAAATTATTTAGACATTTAGCAGTAAATAAGTCTACGAAGTACCCTGGGCGGTAATATTCGTTATGTGACAACATTGCTAAGGTTTCTACTCTCCGAACTTTCTTGACGTGTTATAGATGAATTTCTGTCTGTAATCAAACTTAGGTATTAGTTCTGATATTAATCCTAAATAATTTATTATTAGCCAAAAAGTTTGATAAAAAAAAAACGTATACCGTAAACCACTTTGGATTTTACTAAAAAAAAACATAACAACATGCTGTTCTATACACATAAAGAAATAATATTATTTAAACAAATAAGTAAGCAGAGAGGAATACCTTCTGAAAAAATCCTTGATCGATTGAAAACTCCAAACGAATTCTAATGAAAATACAATGACAAATTGATTCAGATATAAAAATCCAGTTATGTATTTGATTCATACCAGAATTTACTTAAGACGTGTAGAGACTCTTTACTTATATATTTTTAAATAATTTATTTACATTCACTTGAATCCGGTTCACTTATTATTAAGGCATTAATTAATAAATAGTTTTTTAGACAAAGTATTACTTTCGTATGTAAAACAACCTTTTTATTTTGTTATTATTTTTCGTCTTAAATATTTCCTTGCAAAGGAAAAGCAAATTATTTTATAATCAGTGTATAAGCTTCAATTGTTTTTTTTCAAAACGGTGACCATATCGATAGAACGTTCCAGAGGTTTTTATGGTACATCGGAATTCACGATGTATAAATTCTCTTAATACACTAAATACAATAACCAAACTATATCCCGTTAAATGCAGCTAATGTAGAGTGTATATATATATATATATATATATATATATATATATATATGATTTAATATTTTATTTCCTTTTATTTTGTTCCATTTCGATTTATTTTATATTAGTGTAATAATAATGAAAGATTGTTATGCCGTCAAAAACTCTCGATAATACATAGATTATTATATTAGAACTTATAATCTAAAATTAAAAAGAGAAAAAAAGTATCATGCTGTTAGAATATTTTAAAGGTAAAATATGGTAAATTCATGCAAGTGACAAATATTACAAAAATCAAAGGACTAATTGGATTGGTTATAAAACCATTACAAAAATAATTTGAATTCAATTTTAGTGAGATATTAAGTTGAACCTTAGAGCTCTCATGATAATAGTAGCCTTCCTAACAAATCCTCAGAATTGCTCATACATTACTTTGCACTCTCCATTTTGGGACGTGATCCAGTGTTATGGTCAACCTCTTTGGTCACATATACACTTTTGCGTCTTTACAGTTATATACTTCCAAACTTCTATATTTACAAATATATATTCCTACCATTAACTTTCAAATTATTAATTAAAACACCATTAGAACATTTAGTTTTTGACTTGTTATTTCAATTAACACATAAAAACTCTTCAAAGATCATGACGAACCTTTTTAGGAGGAATACGGTGACATTTTTTTTACTCTATGAAGTCTCATAAGAACGTTCGTAATATCCATGTCATGGTAAATTCATAAATGCATATTATTTGTTAAACATCTTTCTGTTGATGAATGTATCATTGATGATTAAAATCAGTGAAATATCGATGCTATGCCTACTGTTTTCAGTTCAGCATATGTTTGGGCTAATTACGATTGAATTTCCTTTTCTTACCAATATCGGGACAGGAATTCTCTGTTGAAAAGCGCGCTTATTGAATGCGCTGCAACCAATGAAATTAAAACAGACCTCGACCAATCGCCTCATCGTACCAAAAAATAATTTATCACACTGTATGCATCGACATTGCACATTTGAGATTGTATTCGGGTACCGCAAAAAAAGATGCCGATATATGGTTTTGAGTAACGTCCGTTTTTACGTAATATCTATACTAATAAATAAAATTGAAGTATCTGTTTGTAATGTCATTTTTTTTTACAAAATAGATATGAGTGTATATACGATACCTATGCCAAAAATACAATTTTTAAAATTTTTGTCTATCTGTCTGTTTGTAATGGTAATCTCCGAAACGACTTGACCGATTTTGACTGGACTTTATTTGATAGATAGTTGAAGTAACTTCGGGTAACTAAAGGTACTTTTAATTTTCGAAGATAATTAGGGTTCCGCCTAGAAAACGAAAACTCATAAAATTTTTAATAAATTCCGATTCAATGCACAGTTTTACGGGCAAGTTGCTTGAATTTATGAGAAATATTTTTACTTTATCTTAGTACTAATGAAATTATTAGGGCTTCGTATAAAATCCGACGCGGTGCTTGCGAAAGCCACCCCGTGTCGCCCCCATCTCAAATGCAGTGGATGGCCCCGGGGGGTTTTAGTGGGTATTTCCGGGCGCTTCACGCCCGGGCGAGTCCCACACTGGCACGGAGCTCGTCCCTCCGTGCCCCCTTACCTATTGTATTGGGGGACTTCGGTCTCAATAATACAATAGGTAAGGGTAGTGCGTAAATGCATTTCCCCCCGTCAAAAAAAAAAGGGCTTCGTATAAAAAAAATAAAACGCAGTGAAGAATACATGAAAGTCTATATGTGTGCATGTGGACGTTTTTGTTTCAAATTTTTTGTTGTCAAAAATATATGTTTATCGGTGGACGGCGCTACGCTGGATACATGGGACGGGGCTTCGAGGTCTGGGACCAGAGTCACCACCTGGTCAGTAGAGAGTTTTCTCGTTCTCTGGTCTTGGTGAGGGAGGATTCAGTGGTGTTCCCCCCGGTTGTTTGCTGCCTAGCACACTCTGCCATAAGGGTTCCGTTCCCACTACGCATGTCAGTAGTAGTGGTCGAATAATTGATATTTAGTGGTCGCTGTTACATGTACTAAGGAACGTTTTCTGAAGTCATGCGCTTTACTAATTTTAATTTGACTAGCGGCATGCATTGTCAAGAAGAATTTTAGTTTTTGAAGTAAACATATGGATCTTCTGATATAACTTTTTTACACGGTACAGGCTCAGTGCTTTCACCACAATCTCATCTGATGTTAAGTGACGATGTGTGGTCCAGGATGGTAACACACACTAACCCTAGATACCGGTTCTCAAGTGATGCTGCCGGAACACACCTATTGCTGTTTGGCGACAGGTTTTCAAACTTGAGGGTAGCTACCCAGGTGGTCATAATTAGAAAATACCCTACCACCATGCTATGGTTTCCTCCCGACGTTTCCTTCACCGAAAGCTCAGGCCGATTTTAGAGTCGGATAGGTGGGAATCGAACCCGCGTTTATTGACGCAGAATCCGGCCGTACTACCTGCTGCGTTATCATCAATTAATAACACTTGAATCAACTTTGCGATAAAACGCTCTCTTGGAATTTATTTCGTAATCTTTTAAAAGTTATATAAAAAGTAATTTAAAAAAAACCTTTCTAAAGATGCGCTGATTTGATAGTTAATTGGAAAATTACAATATTCTTGTATTCAGAGATATAAGATTTATCCCCTTATAAAAAAATGTGTAAATCATTTATGTCAAATATATTAATAATCAGGTAATAAGAGTTATTGAGCTGGTGCCTTACGACCACTAATTCATATTAGTATAAGTCTTTGTTATCTGAATTAAATTAAGTTTCTTACTTAAAATTGATTGAACGCCATGCCCACGAATCCAGCAAATGAATCTAATTAGAGGCGTTCTTAAGAAAAACTAACGAAGTAATGAATATAAATGGACTGTTGTCTGCGATCACTCACTACGATGTCAATCCCAGGCTGAAATTAATTATCTCTACATATCTTTTAAATACAAGTATATAATAGAGTAATAGTATCATTATTAGGCTTTTATTTTCTAGACCCTTAATTAACTTACGTTTTGTTTTCATTTCGATTATGAGCATTAATGTTAATATGATCAAGTAAAGAATGCAAATAAATTTCTTTGTAGATTTTCTTTCATAACAATAAAAATTGATATGTCAGATTGTTTTATATATCGGAATGCGACTAATAGCCTAAAAATTACCGCTTTTCAATAGTCTGTATTGACTTAAATTATCCGAAGAACACTTTATCTCTGAGCATTATTTTGCGTGGTGTCGATATTGTCTTAAAGTTACTTTATTTTACGCGTTACTTTGATTTACGTAGTTAGATGTCTTTATATGTCTTGTTTCTTTTTTCTATTTCAATGAAAGACCAATTCCAAATTGGAAAATACTATTTTCATTGCCGTAACAATGTAGCGATGATGGCGCATTGGATAGTGCGGCCGGATACCGTGTCAATGGACGTCAAACCCACCTATCCAACTAGAATATCAGCCTGAGATTTCGGTGAAGTAAAACATCGTGAGGGGTCTCCTCACGGTCAGCATAGCGGTAGAACAATTTATAACAATGCTCACCTGGGTAGATACCACCCTAAAGTTCGAAAACCTGTCGCAAAATACCAATAGGTGTGTTCCGGCAGCATCACTTGAGAACCGGTATCTAGGCTTAGTGCGTTTACCATTCTGGACCAGATCATCACTTAACATCAGGTGAGATTGTGGTCAAAGCACTGAGCCTATATCGAAAAAAAAAACATTCTTAAGTTTCTTTAATCAAAGATATCATTTAAATTTTATTAGAAGCTATTTAGTGCATTACTAGCTGTTCGTATCGCGTTTGTATTACGATTTTTGTAAGTTTGTACCGCCTTAGAATCAATAAATGTTGCGTTGTTAACTGAATTACGTTTAGTTTCTTCCTCCAAAGCGCGACAATCCGAACAACAAAAACAAATGAAACCAGTCAATCCGTTCTCGAAATGTCATCAAAAAGCTGTTTCATGCAAACTGTATGTTTTTTTTTAATATGATGATATTAAAAAAAAACATTAATTCTGCTATTCGAGGTGGAGATAAAGCTAACAAATCATAGATCCTAAAAATCGATGCAGCATTTCATGAGTCGTAAATGTTGTTACTAACCCGACTTTATAACTGACAAATAATCTCTATCAAAAATCATTTAATAGATTTTTAAATTGTTCCTTGACGAATTATCCATGTTTTATTTTTAACAGAATATATGTATACATATTTGATTTTTTTAGTATAACTATATATTCAGTTAGCAGAATGCCGTCTTAATCTTTTCGGAGACAAAACATTAATTTGTGAGAGACAAATTCACTTCTCGCTGATAAAAAAAAAAACAAATTTGCTGTCTGACCACGCCTCGCAATCTCCGTCTTATTTAATCTTAAAGTCTTGAATGTATCTTGCATTTTGCGGTTAAAGTGATTTTCTTAAGTCGAGTCTACACTACATTTATATGATATTTCAAGATATTTTCTACAATTTCTACCTCAAAAGAGTACTCAATCTTTCTATCTTTGTTACAGTGAAATTAATATAGTGAAGAAATGTGCAGTCCATTTGATATTGACCATAATATCCTTCTCGTGGATATAATTCCTATTCTTTTGATTAGGAAATTCTGATACCCTAGTGCTAGATAAAATAATAGTGACTAGGGAAATAAGGGTCATAATATAAATACTTGTCTATGGCAAACACTTTTATTAAGAGGAAACGCAGTCGGCGACATATTTGAAAAATAGGTATTTTAGAATTAATACATTTCGTTGCGCCCCAATATACTCACAAAAGAGACAACATGAAGTGCGGTCTGATTATAGTTGAGCTCGGTTGGGCCGTGTTTAGGAACCTACGCAGAATATTCTAATCAGAGATACTGCAGTTTCTCAAGACGAAAGTCTTCGACCACTGTATGTTGTCAGTGATGACATACGGCACTTAGACGTGATCGCTCACAATGGACCTAATAAGAAAGTTCAAAGTTAATCAAAGTGCAATTAAGAGTTCGTGATCGAATCATAAATGAGCAGATTCGCAGATGAACCAAAGTAATCGACATTGCCCGGAGAATTGCTAAACTTTAGTGGCAGTGAGCTGGGCACATTGCTCGTAGAACCGATTCCCGATGGGGGCAACGGGTTCTCAAATGGCAGCCTCGTACTGGAAGACGCAGTATCGGTAGCCCCCTAACCCTCACAAGGTGGACCGACAATCTGGTGATGGTCGCGGGAGCCCGCTGGATCCGGATGGTGCAAGACCAGTTGTCGTGGAGATCTTTGGGGGGACCTATGTCCAACAGTGGACGTCTTTCGGTTGAATGGATGGATTCGTACTCCCCTGTTTTCTCCATTAAAATCGTACCGTTTAAATTTTATTCTAATTGTAAAATATGAAAGATGTTTATACGCCAGGTTTTTTTTTGTTGTTTTTATTAGTCAAATTTGTTAGAAGTATGAAAATTACATTAAAACTAGGCATATTTTATCATTTTTGAAAACTCTTATTTTATATAATAATTGCTTTATGGAAATAATTAAAACGTGAGTGGAAGGAAGACCGTGCATTGGTGCATGTTACAAAAAATATTTAGTATGATCTAATTATCCATGGAGGAAACAGGTTTATACGTTAGTATGGAATAAACGTTGCCGCATTTACTCTTAACGAATCAATATAATGACTTAATAGGTAATATCTATGTATGAATATTGGAATAAATGTAATAATGACCTTTTCTATGTGATCTGTAAAGAATCTATGAGAGAATTATATAGATAGATACTTGGACGTAGATATAGACTTAGAAAAAATGAATCTTTTGGTGCCTATGTATACTCAGCTTAACTGGATCTCCGTCTTAATTCCCGGTAGAATTGAGAGCTATTCAAATTAAGGTCTTTTAATAATCTCTATCTGCTTTGCGAGTCAATTCATAAATTATTAAACAGCTAAGTCTGTGTATTATGTTCGTGATTAACTGTTTAAGAATTTTGCGTGGCTTACTTCAATAAGGTACATTGTTATGTATAACTAGCTGTGTACCCGCGGTTGCGCCCGCCTTTCATATGTTCTTCACTGTGTTTTCATTTTTTTATACGGAACCCTAATTAGTTTACTACATTTTTTCCAATACTAAGATAAAGTAAAAATACTTCTCATAATATCAAACACTTGCCAGTACAACTGTGCATTGTATCGGATTTTATTCAACGAGTTTTTAATTTTTTAAAGCTTAATCCTAATTATTTTCGAGAATCTAAGTTATGCGGAATAACTTCAGCTATATACCGAAAAAAAAAAAACAGTCAAAATCTGTTCAGCCGTTCCGGAGATTACCCGGAACAAACTGACAGACAGACGGACAGACGAACAAAAAAATTAAAAATTGTATTTTTGTATCGTATTACGGTGCGACTGCCGTTCTGTGGTCTCGGGTTCGTTCCCCGGTCGGGTCAAGTAGTATTGTGATTTTCTACTCAATATCATCCCGGAGTTTGGAAATTGTGCCCGATATGGCGACAGGCTCGCCCCCTGTCACATCTGGAACGGAACTAAGCTCGGCGAAATGTGGGTGGTGTAGTTCGCTATTTCACCTCTGCCTAACCCTCCGGGGATAACAAGCGTGAGCTTATTTTATTTTAATTTCATATGTATTTGGTAAAAAATTGTTATTTTGACATTACAAAACAACAAAACGCAATTACTTAGCGCTGATTTAGCTAGTGCACATCTGATTAGTAATAAGCTTGAGTTTGAAAACTGTCATCAAAAAATTCGTAACTTTCTGGTAACTGGATCGGAGAGCCAGAGTAGCATTTAGGTAACGTAAACTATTATAAGATAAAACAGTTGATAAATAAATTAAGTCAATTTTAAAATTCAAATTTGCATGCACATTCGTGCTAAAATTTATGGGGTACAGTTACATAAAATTTATGTTTTCAAGCTTTTATTCCTAAAAAAATAGTATTACTTGTTTACTCTCTGTTAATGTTAATGTCACTAGGGATTTACAAAAGCCATTTAAAACAAAAATCAACTTAACTATTATAGTAGAAAGATTACAATTTAGCGTCAGTTGAATCTCATAAATATTATATATATATTCCTCTTGGGTTGTGAATAAGGATTTTACTCAGAAGTGGGATACGAATAAAAGCATATTTTGAAACTAAACTAATTGTTTGTCTTTGTTGAATAAAAATTTAATCATTATCAATAATTTACCGGGCGTTTATCCCCCTTATAGGTTCAATATCCAATTGGCTACTACACTTGATTGATCGAGCTCATTGGCTTTTATGTCGGGCTCAAATAGAGTAGAGGCCTTCTTTGGTACACTTAATTCGGCCAATTCGTTTTACGATTACTCCGAAATAAGAAAGTCTTTTATTAAATACTCCATCAATTTATTATAATTGTCGTGTTTTATTACATTGTTGTGTAAATAACATACATTAGGTTAATTCGTGATGCCTTTAATAGTGATTAATGTTTTTTTTTTTTTACGATTTATAATATCAATGGTGGTTATATGAGTATTTTAATAGTAATTTTCGCCTAGCAGTTGTAATTCGACCAACATAATTATCGAAAAACAACTGTTTCCAGAATTGTTTCATTTTTGTCTCTGAAATTCGTTACATCTAGTTAACAATAAAATAAAATCTGGCCAAGAAAACATTATAAACCATTACAAAAAAAAAACATTTCATTGAATTTTGAGTTATTAGCTAACATATACACAAGAATATAAAAGTTATATTTGATAATAATGCAAGATGTATGTTGCGTAATTTACCGTTTATTGAAAAATTTTTGTTATATATATATATTGAAGGCATCACAAAGATAAGTTTACATTCAATAAGACATAACAGATCTATACACAATTCATATAAACATTATGACTAGAGTTCGACTCTCGATCTATTTGGCACCATTATAACCTAAATAACATCGAAACGTATTGAAAATACATCTTAATAATTTATGTATAAACGTTTAATTATTACTTAATTACGTATTTACATGTATTTTTTTGGTTCAAGAGATCTATTTATTAGACGTAGGTACAAAAGATTACATAGCGAAAAATGTAATAGACAAAATTATACCTTTCATTCGTAATTTTTACTTTTTCTTCTAAATAGTCCCTGTATTCTGGTCGCTACTTATCGTTATTTAAATATTTTAATTATTATAGGTTCTTTTTAATCAATATTTGTGTTAAATTAAATTTATACTTAATTATTAACAAGTATTGTAACTTAATTATTTTATTAATTCGTAGTCATTAGCCGTATCGTATGATTAATAAATTTACGTATTGATTCGTCCAGCTATGGGTCGTTTATTGGCTGGTATTTTGACTTTTATTAGACTTTTAACATCATAATACTATGAATGAATTTAAAAAAAAAATTGAATGTTCTTTAAATTCTATAAAAAAAATTATGATTCGTAAAAGTTAAAACTATAGTATGTTTAAAATACTCAGAAAGTTTTACATATATATTTACACATCACAATTTCATTAATAAAATTGCGATACTATTCCACTAGCCTAAAAGTCAAAAATCTTATTTTAGATTACTAAGGACATCAGAATCATATCATATTGAATATTTGTATAGAACACAAACTCTTAAGGTTAAGGAATTAATAAATAGTTTTTTAATCAGCACATACAGTTACCAAACTGAAGTGAACTGAACTTTATAAAGAAACAGTTTTCATCTCACTAACGTTCTATGAGTGGTTTAATGTATATATTTGTTTTTATCTCAACAAATTATAAGTAATTTTCTCAAAAAGGAATGAAAATAGAAAAAAAATATGTTACACTTAAATTTATAGCGTTCAAAATGCAACAAGGACGTATCACAGTATTTGAATAAGGTTTTTATTTTAAAAGGGGCACAAAACATTTTGAAATAGCTCAATATTTAAAAATCTATAAAGGAATGCGATGATTGACGATAAAAACTATAGACCATTTTTGTATTTGCACCGCGATATAAGATTTTTAAGTAAAATCAAAAAGATTATTAGTAAAATATAGGTAAAAAAATTGTTCGGAACTTGAATCGAACAAAAGAAAATCAAACTCCCGCTTAAAACTCGACGTAATCTGAAAAAATATGTTCACAATGATATTATTATATAACTACCTGTCTGCCCGCGTTTCATATATTCTTCAGTGCATTTCATTTTTTTATACGGAACCCTAATTATTGTTTAGTACTAAAATAAAGTAATAATTATTCTCATAAATTCAAGGACTTGCCCGTAAAACTGTGCGTTTAATAGGAGTTTAATCAATTTTTTATGAGTTTTTTTTAAGGGGAACCCTAATTATTTTCGAAGTTACCCTAAGTTGCCCGGAGTAACTTCAGCTATCTACTAAAAAAGTTCTGTCAAAATCCGTTCAGTGGTTCCGGAAATTACCAGGAACAAACAGACGGACAGACAAAAATTAAAACAAAAATGCGTTTTTGGTATAAATATCATGTATCCATTCATATCTAATTAGTAAAAAAAATTGACATTACAAAGAACCTGTTTTATTTATTAGTATAGATTATGATTATAATAAATATTTGACATAACCGTACGAGTTTGCAAACGATGTAAAAGCTGTAGCAAATAAAGAAATACTCTCATCACAAATACATGGAAAACATAATTGCATTAAATGCTAACTGTTTAATCTTAGGTCGGTTTGCCATAATTTTTCCATTGTAGTACAAATATTACTCGAAGAGCACGTACATATGTATTGATTTTAATAAGTCTTCGCTTTGTTATATAGTTTATAATTTACGTCGACTACAAAAAAGTATCATTTCTTCGTTGCGGCGGATGACAGTTGTTGTTCATTTGGTGCTGGTCTTCGGGAATGTGGAGGCGAACTTTGCGAGAATTCATACTGTTGCATTGATGAATCCTTTGCTTTGGAAGCTTGATACTGTCGTCTTTTACCTAAGAAAAAAACCAAATACATACATACATACAATGGTGATAAAAAAAGGTTGTGTATTTGTATGGCAGGGACTGGAGATTTGCGACGCGGTGCCTGCGAAATCCAACCCGTGTCGCCCCCATCCCAAATGCGGCGGACGGCCCCGGGGGTTTTAGTGGGTATTTCCGGGCGCTTCACGTCCGGGCGAGTTCCACACAGGCACGGAGACGTCCCTCCGTGCCCCCTTACCTATTGCATTGGGGGATTTCGGTTTCACTAATGCTATAGGCAAGGGTGGTGCGTAAATGCCCCCCGTCAAAAAAAAAAAAAAAAAAAAAAAGGGACTGGAGATTTAACTTTAAACACTTGACAGTTGGAAAGTTAATTTTTTGTTAGAAATAATTAATAGATATGTTTTTCTTTCATTAAAATGAACTCGTAAAAGATTGGTAAAACATTTTTTTTTTGTGCCGAATATTCTGGTGCAACATTGTAAAACAAACGATACATACAATCGAGGATTAATGATAAAATAAGACAAAAGCAAAAAAAAAAATCAGGAGAAATATAATAATATACGGTATTGTAATTATATGATTTGCAAAAGTACTTTATGACACCGACGAAATAAAAATGAGCCAGTATTAAAAAAGTAAATTATTCATACCAATCACTAATGATAAAATGGTACACAGATAATACATACCCTAATCGTCAGTTCATGTCTAGTCCGCCTGTGAGAAGATGTTAATAGTTCTGTGTGCGCTCGGGACTCGTTACCAGCTGGACTTTCACTTGGTTTCATCCAGCACCATAGCCATTTGTATGGTGGGATGTTCCTGTGACAATAACCGCTTTAAACAAATCCGTTTGTGATAAGCAAATTCTTGAAATTCAATTTTTTTTCCAAATTGCGAAAGTTTTCTTTATTCTGCTATGAGCTAGGGTTTGATCAGAAGATTAATTAAAATTATAAGGTCATAGCACAAAAAAAGTTATTTGTAAAAAAAAAAAACAACAACCAGAGATGTTGAAATGTTAAAGTCTTTCTAGAAAGTATTAGGTATTAAATTATTAAATTGAAATTTCACTGGTTTTCGGAAACGAAAACTACGTATAGAATAATTTTTTTAAACTATAAAATTAAATACTTAGATAAATGAACTATGTATTCTTATTCCTTGACCTAATTAACTGTGTTATTTTACGGTTTCGGACATTTAAAAATAAGGTGTTAATGCAATCCAAGTAACAATCCAATATTTTATTAATAACGAAACTTCTCTAGTTGGATAAACCATTAATAAAAACCTAGAAAATGATATAGCTACAATATTTGAAATTGCACAGTTTTACGAATCGTCAGACATTTGGTTATAAATTTAGCTCATCTCAGTAGAATTAACCCGTGTCAAATATTACTCACTTTGAAAAGGGTTATGACAAGCTATAAATAAGTAGACGAAAATAATAGCTGAAATGATAATTATTATGTGAAGAAGAAATTTCTTTTGAAAGTCAGGAAAAGCTATATTATACGATGGACTGTCCATATATCTAGTACACAATGAAGCATGAGATCCTGTAAGTGTTTGCACAATATCATTTTATAGCTCCAGTAAAAGCGTATAAACCGCGGTATCGTTTACTTCCACGAGTAAGTGCAGTCATTTAGTGTGTTCATTGTTACAAAATAACACTAGATATCGCTAGCTAACTTTTGTTACCTGCGCAATGGATACGTAAATTTTCGCTTTAATTAAAGCATTTAATCCTAATTTATTATCATTGCCTAACAAATTTTCAATTCGTTCTTTAAATATTTCAAACATTGTTTGTAGACCATGCGCTTATTTCATAAAGGGACTATTAACAAATAGCATAATGAAATAAAAAACCTAAAGGATAAATCATACAGAAGTACATAATAAATGTTTTTATTTTTTTCTTCCTCGTTTCCTTTGTTGAGGATCGTGACCATGTAAGAACTATACCCATTGTGTGCAGACATATATGGATTAGGCTTCATGGTACATGCTGCCGACTTCCGCCTTTCCTATTGTTTCAGCCTATATTGTGGGCATCCTCTCCTTAGCTATTCTGCCGTCTATTTTGCCAAAAATAATCAGTTTCTCCAAACAGTGGTTTGCAGGCCGCATAATATGACCGCAGAAGCAGTGGACTCTTTGTCGGCAGATTGTGGAGAGCCGTGTGGTGATATCGAGCTCTTTTAATCTAGACTCGTTAGTTGTCATTTAGCCAACACTACATCTCAAAGGCGTCTATTTACAGCTATCGCAGATGCTCATAGCCTAAGTCTCGGCGCCACACAAGAACAAAAAAAAGACCAGAGCTCGAACAAAGCGTACTTTTTATTAGAGCTC
This sequence comes from Samia ricini, assembly GCA_014132275.2. Classification (NCBI taxonomy): domain Eukaryota; kingdom Metazoa; phylum Arthropoda; class Insecta; order Lepidoptera; family Saturniidae; genus Samia; species Samia ricini. Next base: position 4,571,342 of record AP028170.1, read on the forward strand.
GGTACAATGACTGCACTCTATTTGATGTTAAAAAAATAATACAGTCCCAGAACGATTACAACATATAAATTGAAATATATCGACAATCGATTCACTCTACAGTATTCTTGTGAAAACCCCGTTACAGTGACACATTAAATTAATTTAGCGTAGTCCAGCATACGTCAATTTCCGGAATTGCAATTGTATATCTAGTACCTATTTAAAAAGTTTTAGCCATGGTAGACATAGGCTGGCGTGATGATGGCGATTATCAACAGATTCTCATTAATCGACGACTGTTATGGATAATGGACTGACTGTACTTTATTTAACTTGAAATATTCGTGTGTCTTCGTTAATTTCTCCGAATATACATTTGCTTATTGGTACAAGGTAGTAAATTATAGCATGTAGACGTTTCAAAGCGTTGCTTTCAGGTAGAGTATCGCTGTTATGCCACAAGAGTCAAATGTTTATTAAGTTTGTCCGGTTTACCAACAACCTACGTAAATCACGCGAATAATTTCAGGACATCCCTTTGTACGGAACATTGAGTTTAGGTAATAAATACGTGTATTTCAACTACATAAAACAGAACATAGTAATAATTAACGAATTAATTATTGTTTGTATCGAGAGAGAATTAATTTAATTTTAAACTTTTGATTACCTAATATTTGTAATCAATTTTAGTTGTTTAGTTTCGGAATATGTTTAATTTATGAAAACAAAGTTTTGAACAATAAAGCTTACATAATAATTACATAATGTTTATACATCGTATTTTTGATTTGTTTGGCATTATATTTTTAAGATATTTTAATAAGCTAGCCGGGACCGCGGTTCCACTCGCGTTTTATTATCCTTATAATTTGTTATAATATTAATGTCACAAAATATACTACAAGAATGCTGAGAATTTATCTTTTATAATTTTCAAATTCAGTTTATTCAATTTAGGACCCCTGATAAGGCGCAAATGTATGTCAAAATACTACGACCGTTTCGGAAACAATCCAGTCATCGAGAAGAACCGGCAAGAAACTAGATCTGTTTTTTTTTTTCTGCATGTTTTTTTGAAACTTTCAAACTAATAGTTACAAAGTTTATTAACAGTTGCAGAGAGAAGAAGTTTTATTTAAAAGAAGGATCACTTTAATCTTTACAGTATTGTAATAATACACAAACTATAACATTGTATACAATTGTAATAATACACAAAATTTATAATTTACATAATTCATAATTTATATTTTAATGAAATTGATATGTTTAATCACTCGCTTATCACATTTAAAAAACTAATTCGAACTAAGAGTGATAATTTTAAGATTGGATTGGAAAAGTAATTATTTATTATTTGACTGGTTCGCTATTTGTAATTTGATTGTCGCACTATATTTTCATTTTAATGCTTGTGCCTTTTGTGTGTTTGATTGAAACTTTTTTTTTTTATCTTAAACAATTTTTATTGTCAAATTAATATATACACGTTGGCTTGTATGTTTTAGTAATACGTGGAAACTTTGTTGGAATATGAAATTTTAATATATGATGTATTTAGTTTTAAGCGTAATGTACTGTTTGTTTCCCAAATAAATAAATAAAAAAAACTAATGCACAACAGAGAAAGAGACAGAGAGAGAGAGAGAGAGAGAGAGAGAGAGGGGATACTTATTTATTATATCATGGAAGGATAATGTCAGGTTGATAGAACTTAATAGTACTAGCAATTATTTAAAGACCAAATGTTTATTAGTTACATATGTTGCTACAAGTTTGAAAGCTTTTTCTGTAATAACTTTCTAACTATTTGACTGATTTAAATGATATTTAATTTAAATCATACATGCCAAAGAATGCCATAAAAATAAATGATAGATAAGAATGATAAATCCTAAATAGAAATACCGAGTTTGATCATTAGACTTTCATTTACTTTGTTTTATAAAAAATAACTCTATACTTTCAATAAAAGGATATCTATATTAAATCTGTACATTAAAGATATTTAAGAAATAAAATATTACACCGGGCTTCAGAATCGACTGCAGAACACATTTCAATGGTTTGAATTTTTTTGTGGGTGTCTGTTTATTAAGAACTTCGTCCATCACGCAAAAAACTACCAAACCGAATTATTGCATCCAGGGGGAGAATACAGGATGCTGATTGTCTGAATTCCAAACGGGTGAAGCCGCGTACACACCTAGTATAAGAATATAATTGCTTATTAAATGACTTACCTGAGACTAAGAAATATCCTGTTAGAGAATATGAAGTAGATAACTGGATTAGCCGCTGAGTTCAGGGGAGCCAGGCTTTGGATGAGGGAAGCTATGGCCACGTTGACTTGGGTATCGGGTACGTATCCATACACTTGGAGAAGGTCGAATATCATGTACGGGGACCAGCAGAGGACGAACACTGCAATAAAATAAATAATCAAATACTCACCTCAATAACGTAGGTAGCTGAATTGTGTTTAATTTTATTAAAAACAATAGATTAAGGGAACAATATTATTTAACGTAATACGTATACTGAAAAAAAAAATCTCTTTTCCACAAAATTATTGACGTTATATCTTAGTACAGTACAGTCTCTCGCTAAAATACAATAAAAAATATTTTTAATAAGATAATGGAAAGCATATTTCTTTTTATCATATTTTAGTTGCAATATGAGATTTTTTTTCGTTTATTAACGAGCTTTAGTGTTAACAATGAAAACATTAGAAACAGTTTTTCAAAAATAATCCTTTTAATTTGATTATCGCGTTAATCGATAAATTATTTTTTTCTTTTACATTAATCTTCTACAAAACAAGTTCTTGCCAAGAAGTAATAATAGGTAATAAATAAAAGGAAACAACAACAACACATGTAGTATTCAAACGCCATCGCAGCTTACGAAATCGTAACTTTTTATACATAACTAGTATTAGTCAAAAACAACGAAAATTCGCCTGAATCAGATATCACAAAGAAATATGGTAATTCAAGCAATGAACAAGCGGAAACGAGACTAAGATAAAGAAGATGGGAATTATTAAACGTGAATGCTACTACAGTGAGGAGCACGTAGGACGGCTAAAAATTGGATAATTTAGATTCGTAAAATATTATATTATTCCTTTGAGCTTTTTATAAGCCGGCGGGATATAGTGATAACATACGTACGTTTTAAAAATTGTGACAGAATTCTAAACAACCTTCTAAAGTTATGTGGATTTGGAGCGAAGCGTGGGTTATTTCAGATTATTACTAAGTAAAATACAATGGTGTTCATCTATTTGTCCGGATAGTAGGAGCTGATTTCTTATTACGTCCACTCGCCGATTGGTAAGTGGGTTCTCCTTATTGCGAGAGTGTTAAAATACCTCCAATGAACCGATAATAAGCCGTATCGTACACTGGTATGAAACGATGGCAAGGGTGACGGACCCCTCACACATTATCAAAATTTGACAGTTTCTCTTACTATAGCCCTTTAGTAAGATTGTGTTCTCTCTATGTTAAAAATAAAAATTCGAATCATTTACAACAGCACTATTTGTAATATTCTTTAAAGATAGCTAAAAATATCTAAAAAAAGATGCAATAGTTCCGATGCATAGACAAAAATCTGAAATTATAATAAATGATGAATTAAGAATTTTACACTTTTATTGGGAAGTGATCTACGATAAATAATGTAAATACAACGGAGAAGAAATACTGTCGCTGTAAAAAAACGTTCCCTAAGAGGTCAAATCTCTTAGAAAGCTATAAGAATATAAGTGCTTTTGCGGTATGACAAGAGGCGACAAAAACCTTCGGAGACAATAAAAGCGGGTTTACGAGCCCCTACGTCATGTATAACTGGGGGAAATCGTCTTTCTTATGGCAATGAGCACTTAGATCGAACAAAATCACCATAAATAAAATTAACACTTAAAATTTTAGCAACGGTTTCGATTGACAGCGAGACAATATGAAAAAGATAAAACTTAAAATTTGTTTACAATCTATTTTAAAATTCTATTATACATTATTCCTATCGAGTAACAAACATAAAATTAACGTGAAGATGTTCGTATTCCCAATTTTCTATAATATGAAACTGTTCAAAAGAATCAGATGTAATAGCAACCTCTGACGATGGATGTTTTAGTCACTCAAAAAATAAAACGAGATAAATCATACGCTTTAATTGAGTGATGTTAAATTCGTTAAACCTACAAAGGAATATTTGAACTAGTTAATCTAATACTGATACATATAATTTGTTACATATAAGCGTGGGTAGGAGATCTGTTAGCTGTAGCGTGAAGGCGGAGGATGAGGGCTGCTTTAGATTGTGCGAAGTGTCATGCACTGTCAGAGGTCTATACCCAGCATTGGGCAAAAATAGGCTGAAGAACAAACTTATAGTTTAATGCGACAGATATCTTGAGAGTCTTTACCCTAAGTTTGTCAGGTTAGCACCTTCTACTGTATTGTAAATTGATATTATTGTTTTATATTATATTATGATAAAACCATATTCTTCTTATGTTCATTTATTTATAAACATTATAACCTTCAATATAATAAGTTCAAGTATTATGTCAAGCAAGTTTTAATCTCATAAGGTTATTACAGGTTGGATCATTACGTGAACGATAGTGATGTCTGGAATTAACCCACATCTCTGAGCTTCCGCTAACATTATTAAGACTATGATTTGTATAGTTTTTTTTTATGAAAAAAAAAATTATATGTATTATATTTATTTTAAAAAAAAGAACCAGATCGAGTTTCTTGACGGCTCTTCTCGGCTGGGTTGTTTTCCGAACCGGTGGTAGTGTTTTAGACGTTCATAAGCGCCTTCTTAGGGCCTAAATTGAATAAAGTTGTTTTTTGATTTTGATTCTTTTGAATAATAAACAATTCATCGTATTAAAAATTTATAAATTAAAAAGGAAAAAGTAATTTTTCGTAAACAGAAAATATTACAAAATAACTGATATTGTTAAAATAGTTAGGCCCGTTTAATATTTATGTACTTTATTCTTTATTTTATATATTAACACACAAGTAAAACACAACTATGCTTCCGCCATCTTGATTGCAAGGCAAATAGAGTTACAATCAGTGTTGCCAATATAAATGTATATAATATAACTCAACAGATATAAATCAAATTGGTATCCCCAACATAAAATACTTACAAAAATATTTGATTGTCAATAAAAAGCAATTTTGTTGGATAATGGAATACGTGTCGATATATCAATTGAAATACTACTCATGTTTAGTGGGTCACTTTCCGAAAAATATAGGCCATTACTGTTTTCGACAATAATTTATATTCAAAGGGTGAGCCAGTGTTACATTATTGTTAAGGAAACGCGTGGAAAACGAAAACTTTTTTTACAGTACTTATGTACTTTTTACTGTGTTATTTTTTATTAAACAAAACTCGTGCGTGCGTAATTTACAATTTCAAAAAAACATTATAATTGAGATAAAGATCTTAGTTGAGTTTGTAGCCAACAAGAATAAAAAAGCCTATCTTGTAATTTATATTTAAACAACAAAAAAAACCAAGTTTTTTCGGTAAGGATACATACCCAGTTTAAGAACCACAAGCTTAGGGCGACATTCTAATAACATCTCTTAAATTCCTACATATTAGCACTGGTATATTGAAATTGACATAGTTCGTTTGGTGTAATACATAATCGATAAAGAATAAGGTTGCTTCTAAAAGGTTAACCATTAAACGAAAAAGCATAGAAGAACCAGTTAATAAAACAAAATCCTTTTAAATAATACCGAATAATGCAATAGTATGCATGTAACTAAAGATTTTATAATTCTATTTGTGAAACAAATCAATATTCGAATACAACGGTTTAGACGTGTTATCAAGGTTTCCATAACAACCGGTCTTGGGCCACCTGCATCCAGTTAGTTGATTCTCGCGACCTTTAATTACGAGGTCGTTGGTTCCAATTGTTGGGACCTTATCCACACCACGTCTTCCGGTACCATCCCGGTCATCATTTGCAAAACCGCTGGCTATTTCTTGCTGAAATTCTTCGGATAATGTCGGTTACTTTAGTTCTTCGACGGGTTTGCTCATTAATTTTCGCTCATACAATGATGCTCCGAGTACAGCAGTAAAAAAAAATAATGTAAGTTTTTGTTTTTATTTTATCCTATATTCATGATTTAACTTTAATTGGGAGGTCAAATGTTATATTTCGCCTTGTTACCTCACAAAAGGACAAAATAACTGAAGGTCGTAAAAAATCAATTTCAAAAATGTTATAATGAAAGTATGGTAAATATAGGAAGTTGTCAAAGAAGGTTATCATAATGTTGATGTTTTGACACTGTCCCCCATAATTTAATAAAATATAAACCAGGGTTAAATCTGTTTGGTTTGGGATTGTCACGGCGCGGGACCAGTGACTTTGTGTGACTGTCAAGAAAACCGACATACATATTTACGTTCATCCACAAACACTATTATAATAGAACCGGACACAATAAACACATTAAAGGAACATTCAATATTGAATATTATTAAGTTTTTGCTGCGGATGACTTTACCTGAAATCCTTTGAATCAAAAATCTGTCGTAATTAAAAATATGAAAATGCAAATCACAAATAAAATCAAAATATTTTTCAAAAAAAGTTTTTAATAACTCTATAGCTAGTTTTGTTATTACAGCGATTTTAATAATACACTGAACCAAAGGAATTATATTAATTTTTATTTATCAAGGTTGCAGACACTTGAAACTTTGTTCACGGGAAATAACTTTATCAATAATGCTTAACTTCTATGAAAAAACGGATAATAGTTTCATCTCGATATTTAACCTAGTACAATTACATACATTTATATTTAAAAAGTAAAGAATAGTTTTCAAAACAAAACTAAGTTATAGTAAATTTGTATAACTATGAAAGAGGAAGTATTATGATATCTTTACTTACCAAAAACGATAACAAAAGTCATTTTGACCGTTTTAATTTTCGCCTTCGGTATAATCCCTCGGCTGCTCGCTCGGCGACTATCCAAATCGTCACTGTCTGGAGAAGGAACGGGCGATTTTATATTGTGTTATATTATTTTACTAGCTGTGTGCCCGCGACTGCGCCCGCGTTTCATATATTTTTCTCTGCGTTTTAATTTTTTTCTCCGGAATTCTAAATTTTTTAGGGCAAATATAAAAGTAAAAAATATTTCTCATTAATTCAAACACTTGACCGTAAAACTGTGCATTGAATAGGATTTTATTAATTTTTCATGAGTTTTATTTTTTTTACGCGGTACCCTAATTGTTTTCTAAAATTACAAGTACCCTAAGTTAGCCGGAGTGCCTTCAGCTATATACCAAAAAAAGTCCCGTCATAATCCGTCCAGCCGTTCTAGAGATTACCCGGAACAAACAGACAAACATTTTAAAATTTGTATTTGTGGTGTAGGCAAAATAAAATTGTCATTATAAACAGACACTTCAAATTTATTTATTAGTATAAATAGAAAATAATATTTATAATTAATAATTAGACTATTTGACTGGTTTTTATTTTATTAGAACCAATTAATTAATTAAGTCTAATAAATATTTAATGTGGTAAGTGAATTTTTAGAAAAAAGTCTTTACCGTGGACCGATAAAGTATGATCAATTTTAGTATGACATATTATAGTTATGACATACTATAGTATTGTATGCACTCTCTAGCACACAAGTTCCTTATTTTTGATCAAATGTTAATTATCTTTTCATTCATCACCTTTATTTATGGTCTGGTTTTTTATGTTAAAATGTCATTGATATTATTACAATTATTGGTACAAATTAAGTACATAGTAGTACAAATTACCAAATACATACATATATATTTTATGTTTTTACTTACGTTATTTTACGATTCGTTAAATATTCTGAATTGTTTTATTTCTCATATTAAAATAATAATACAACGTCGAAAAAGTCTGTATAATTTACAAAGGTTATTATTACGCGAGATTCTTCGGGACACCAAAACGCTTTTGAAAGGATACAGTCGTTAATTCAAATGAGTCTGGTCTAACAGCTTTCGGGTTTGGTCGTAAAAATATATCACAATTTTTTATAATATTCTCTACTATATACAGATATCCGTTTTTACAACTCTTGACATACGCTTTTGTGACAAGTATAAATACATATTTTATTATTCATGCACCTGATTGAATATTTCAATTTTATAGATTTTATTTAGCATAAGCTCACGCCTGTTATCCCCGAAGGGATAGGCAGAGGTGAAATAGGGAACTACACCACCCACATTTCGCCGTGCTTAGTTCCGTCCCAGATGTGACAGGGGACGAGCCTGTCGCCATATCGGGCACAATCCAGACTCCGGGATGACACTAAGCACCAAAACCCAATATCACTTGACCCGACCGGGGATCGAACTCGAGACCTCAGAACGACAGTCGTACCGTAATACAACTGCGCCACCGAGCCATACAATTAATTATTATAAGTTTTTTTAATGAATCTAGATAAACGCTATTCATACATTATACAAATACATATATGTGTAAAAAGTATGCCAGATGTTACAATAGAGTTCCAAATGTAATATTAAATTTCATCGAAATCGGTTAAGTAGGTTTTGCGTTATTGACGAATAAATTAATAAACGAAGAGAAAGGCAAAATATTTTAAAACTATCGAAATGTGTCCTGTAGTAGAATCTAAAGCCCTACATAGTTTTTTTGCTCAAATATCTTCAATGTACAGATTTCGTTCATTCTGTATCTGTGTTCTTGTAATGTTTGAGAACAGTCTAATTTAAAAAAATAAGTAAAACACCATCTAGGAATAATATATATATGTGTAAATAATTTATGTCGGTTTGATTTAGTTTTATTTCAGCTCATTTCCCTATTCATTTATAATACTATTATTAAGCAAACACATATTTATTATTTTAATATAAATATAGATAAACGCTATTTACGCATTATATAAATGTATAAAAATACATTCCAAATGTATGTAATGTATGGAAATCTATCTATTCTGGTAACACTTAATAAAAATTCGCATAAATATTTTCAAAGTCATATAGATAGTCGAAAACGAAGAGTGGCAACGTCGCATGCATCGAACCGTGAGCTGGCAACGTGGATATTAGCTCAATAGAGAAATTAGGGAATAGCGTCATCTAATTATTGTTTGCGCATGTTTAAGATTCTGACGACATTATAGATAGACTTCTATTGAATTTGAAACACTCAGAGACTCCTTTCATTTTAATAGGCAATAATGTATCGTATTACGATTCTTTTTATGGGTATTATCGGTCTAGTATATTATATAGTCTTTGATAATATATAAGGAAACATTTTTTATAAAATAAATGTAATAACATATTAGTGACAATCTCATATAATTTTACACATATTTTTCAACTTTGTCGACATAGTCTTTATTTATTATTGATGTAAATTTCTTTAAAATAATTGGTGGTTTGAAACTCGATGAAACGGAAATGCTTCATGACAAAGCTAAAAACACATACGTCTGTAGGATTTAGTTTACTTATTTGATTTTATGCAACCGTTAAGTTGCTAAGTTGTAACGTTCGGGTACTACGCGGCCTAAAGACGTCGGTTCAAAACCTAGCGACGGAGTTTTTGTTGTTTTGTTTTTAAGAAGATTAGAGATATGAAATATACATTAAATTTTAGTTCATTTGTTTGCTATAATACAAATAAAATTTCATCAAAATCCGTCATGAATTTCATTTACTACAATTTTTTTTTATTTTGTCCGTTATCATGGAGAAACCCTTGCGTTTTATGGGATGAAAAGTATCCTAGATGTTACTCTATAATATTAGTATCTCTGTGTCAAGTTTCGTCAAAATTGGATAAATACTTTCAGAGAGATACGCGTGCATAGGGAAAGACAGACAGGCAAAAAATCTAAATAAAATATTTTTGGCTTCTATAATATAGATTTCTGAATGATATTGTTATGAAAATGCGTGACATAAAATGAAAAGGTTATTATAAAACGGTTTAGTTACGAAGCTCGTGTATCGTCTACTTTATTGTTACGTCTCCCCGGAGCTTGTACCCTATATTTTATTTGGTAGCATAAATCGGGAGTGGTTTTCGTCTCCATATTTCATAAGCGACCCGGGATATCGTCGTTCGGGTCACGTTCCGCCTAATTTGGCTCGATTCTTACCAATTTTGGTTACTCCACGAAACTATTTATTTACCCTGCGTTAGGTAAATATTTTTTTTTAGGTTCTAAGGATTCTGTTACTTTTGCCTTTAATATATTATTTTGAAATGGAACAAAGCTATAGTTATAGAACGAATGATATGAATGTGGAAAGTTAATGTTTATTTCCATGACTGCAGAAATAAAGTATACTGCCGTCACGCAGACAGTTAATATATGGAACTTCAAAGTCAAACATAATATCTTAACTGATGTCTGCTAGATGCATTTAAATTTTAGACTAATATATCAAATTTACGATAACAAAGATATTTTTTTTTATTTTTCATTTAAATAGAAGTCTGTAATTTTTTATCTCGATAGGATTAAAACCATTTTGCAGACCATGACTCTTTATTAAAATTTCATTCAATACTTTTCTATATTATGATGTTCTTTTATTTTTCTTTGTTTGGGAGCTTTTATTCAAGGGAACATATTAGCTCCATTGTACCCCGTTCTACATAAGTTCTGGTCAAAGGGATTGCTGGTGGGTTAATATGACTAAATAATCTCTTAGCATCATTTAAACTAGTCTCTGCTAATATAGCCTAATAAATTCTTAAGTTTTGGTTTCTTAAATTTAGATTGTCCAACATCAGTTCTCTCTGAGTTCATAATATTTGTACATTTATTTTTGGGTTTTCCTCTTCACTTAATAATAATGATTTGCTTAATGTAACTTGAAGGTAATGACGTAACAATTATTTCTTTATAACATACATCGTATGTTCTGAGGCCGATAGCGGAAGAGACTACATTAGTAACAACCTATAATAATTATATTTATATGAATAAATACTCACATTGGCGGGTCGCAGTGGCCCTCCTACCTAACACTCTCTGACTTTTCTGCCGGATGGTAACCACAATGACGCCGTAGCAAGCGGATATTGTGAGAGCAGGCGCTACAAATAGCGACACGAAGACGCTCGTCATCCAAATCCGCCATTGCAGCTTGCTTATACCCGACCAGCATTGAAATATACCTGAATTTATAAACAAACACGTCAAAGGAAATAAGGGTTATACGTAAGACTTTATAGATAGTCATAATGACTTTACGTGTTATGTTTCTCGAAATTAGGAATTAAGAAATTTAAATAACTATGCTAGTTACAGAATTTATTTCTGTCTCAATAGTTTGCTTTAATAGCTGTTAAAGTTATCTCTTAAACTTAAGGTGTCTTATTAATATTCTCATCGTTTCCTTTACTGAAAGCACTTGCCTTTTATAAGTGGATTTATAATGGGTTTTAGAGATTAGGTATCTTCTAAGAAACTAAAGAATTAATCATTTTAATAAAAAAACAACGTATGTTAGACGCAAAAATTAGTTTTTAGAATTGATTAGTTTTGTGTTAATTCATAATTTATATTTATTCAATAAGTATAATCAATCAATCGCTGTAGTTAAACATAGCGTTAGCAGTGATTTCAAAAAATCAAAAACATTATTTAGAAAAGACTTGTTTAATATTTTCTAGAAATTAAATATGACTGAACTTACCTTCCACATTAGCTTCATCGAAGAGGAACAACATTGGAATGCAGAACATGAAGCTAACAAGCCAGGCTCCCAGAATAAGAGCTCTTGCACGGCGCCCTGTAGAATAAATTACCACGATAGATGCTCCACATAAATAACATTTGTAACCGACACTGATTTATAACTAAGGTCAGTTGACCAGTGCATATAACTAGTGATGAGGCTTAAGTAGAAAAATAATTTCGTGTTTCTGAACACACGATAGGAAGACGATGGAAGTGAGAGGGCCACTCCATTTTCTGAAACATATAAACTGGCAATGATTCATCTGCACCTAAATTTAAAGTTTAATTTAATTCAACCAAACTCTTTTATTTCCATAACGCCTACTTATTAAACCTTCAGTTTTAAAGTCACTGTCATTTGATTCAAGCGATAATTTTTTCTTTCAATAAATATATTTCTGTTTAATTTAGTATTTTGGAAGATATTAAACAAATTTAATATATTTCATGTTTTTCGTATTTATTTACGTAAGATATGTAAAAAGATTTTTTTGCTTTATCTGTGCCGAATAAAAGTTTTCGTGCTATAAAGAGTGATTTTTCGGGCCAAATTTTACGTTGAGGTTTTATAACCTCTTTTGGCATATGCTGAAATTGAAACTGGAAATTTAAGTGAATCTGCGTGTATAATAGTGATGTCTAAGAATGAGACCAACCATCCACTGGAAATGATTGTAACTATGATTTGCATAGTTTTATAAATAAATAATTAAGTATTTATAAATAAATAAAAAAAAAAAAAACAAATTTCCTCTTCGAGTTTATTGCTAGCTCTTCTCGATGACTGAACTGTTTGCCGAACCAGTGATAGTGTTTTTTTTTTTTTTTTTTACTTTCATTGTGCCCTCTCACGATCTAAATTAAATACAACATTTTTGATTTAACTAATACTCACAGCTTCCTGTAAAGTTCATCGGATGTGTGATAGCGTCACAACGGTCCACGCTTAGCGCCACCAGTACGTAAGTCGAAGAATATGTTACAACACCCTAAGATATCAAAGAATTATCATGTTTATCATTGAAACTAAACGTCCAGCGGTTCCGGCTTAAGTAGCACGATAAACAGGAAATAAATGAAAAACACCATGCTAGTAGACTAATATTACTTGTCCCATTCTAGCATGTAGATATTTTAGTGATAATATTAATTTCTATCTTTACAAACCCTAAAGTAGGATTTTTCTATTATTCCTTAGGAACTAAAGTGAACGCAGAACCAATATCTGAAATTTTTATCTTTAAAAAAAAATCCAGATGTTATCGTAGTGTTGTTCAATTCATACGATATATAAACACTTTCAAAGCACGAAAAATAAATAATAACAATATCGAAAAAAAGAGAAATTATAATAAAATATGTCGATTACACATAAAAATAAGACAATAGGAAAACAATGGAAAGCTGGCGTAAACGCCAGGTTAGTGCTCGAGGGGTTAAATGAAAAGAAAGACATTTTCGTGTAGAAATAGATTACAAACACATACCTGTAAATATTTCATAGTTTTACAAGTGACGGATCCACCAAGCCATGTGATTGTTATTCTTTGTATTAAATCCGGTAACACACTTATTAGACCAACTAACAAATCTGCAACGATCAAGCACAAATATTTTACACATATATTTTGAATTTACAACAGAAATTGTTGTAAACATCTAAAATATAGTACATGTATAAATCATATATAAATAATAGATAGAAAGTGACTACATAAAAGCATTACTTTTAGTCAGAAAAACAATTAAAGAGGTAAATGTTCAAAATGCATATTGTGTTAAACCAGATATTGATTTCATGGTACTAGAGAAAGGAAGATAAACAAATGAAAGGAAAGAAACGGGCGAGAGAAATTTACTAATAACAGATAAACTGAATAACGCATGTACTAAATAATCATACATACCAGCAATAGCCAACTGCATAATGAAGAAGTTCATTCTGCTCTTTCGTGATTTAGTAAGCAATAAAGCTAACACGACGGTTGCATTTCCAAACACTATGGTTATCAGTAACGCCCAAAGGATAGCCAGTTGCGCTGACTGGACAAAGTTTCAAACTAACTATTTAATTTTTGTTGTATAAAACAAGATGCAGCATTTTTGTGAATTGTAAAGCAATTAATATTATTTAAGGTACAGATATCAAAGGTCAGAATATTTAAGATATAACAAACTAATTGCATGTAGAAATTAAAAATATTAAATAGTCTAGTCAACAAGTTTAAAAACGAGTTAAATCGAAATAAAGATCCAAAAAATATATGCGATAGATCATTCGATTCGGAATGACGTCTAGAAAAATGTTTCTAAGGGTTTATTAGCACAAAAAATTATTATTTTGAACAAAATAAGATAAAAAAAGGTATTTAGTTTTTCGTTAATAACTTCTAAAATAATGACATTTAAGGAATGTTGAAAAAATATACTGAAAGAGCAGGAAATTTCCAATAAAACAATTCTAACATCCGAATCTCTATGCCTATTATTTATTTTATTTTTTTATGCTAAAAATAGGGATCCGTGAGGTCTTTATGGCGTAGGCGCGTCGTCTAAAACGCCGGGTATGTCAACTAAAATTTTTTTTTATAGCATTAAATGCTAATTTAACAATTGTAATAAATTGTGGTGTAATCTAGACACTTCAACTAAAAAAACCTCGGTAAAAAAAATTATAACGATTTCTCAAAAAGTTACTCCATTGCTAATTAGCTATTTTTTCCAATTTTTGTTATTGTAAATTGCGACATAAAAGTTTAAATAATTGGTCTATAAACTTTTCGCTTCGTGGAGCTCTTCTTATTTAGATATTGAATAAATGTTTGTATTTTTTAAACTAAAGTTCATTATTTTATTCATTAAAATTTTATTAAATTAGAAAAAAAATGAAATTTCAAAAAAATGTTATCCTAATTTTTTTAGTAATATGTTATTATTGATATTTTTACATCTAATATAGGAATTAATGAACACTGAAAAATAAATCACGATATTTGTTAAGAAATTGTTTATAAACAAATAGACTACTTTGGAAATTTAAACAAAAATAATTTACCATCCTATTGCCTAGGTGAAATATTTTTTTTTTTTAATTATTAAAAATAAATATTATTGATTTTCGTTTTTTTTTATATTTCAATTGTTTAAATAATTAGTTAAGAAATGATTTTATTCTTAAAAATCATCATTGACCCCTTTCAATGGATTAACATAGAAATATGTTTTTTTTTATAAATAATTTCAATGTTTATTAACTTAACAATTTATTATAAACAAATATTAACCATTTTATTTTTTTTAATACTTGTGCACCTTCCCGACTTTTACGCCAGTTTTCCATTTTTTTCCTATTGTCTTTCTATTGTTTCATTTTTATGGGTACTCGACACATTAATATTATATGATAATTAAATTCCAGCCTATACAAAATTTGTCAAGTTATAAATTGTTTTAACTTTTAAACTATAATAGATACGGTAAAGGACATTCAGGTCATTTTTGTAAAGGATTTATTTATCTTTGAAATGAATTCAAAGTCGATTCTATAATTATTGTTTATCAGTTGTCATAACCATTTGTTTATAAATACCTTAACCCCTTGAGCACTTACTTGGCGTTTACGCCAGCTTTCCATTGTTTTCCTATTGTTTTATTTTTATGGGTACTCGGACACATTAAATATCATTATTTTAAAAGTTATTAACGAAAAACGAAATACCTTTTTTTTAAATCTTATTTTCTTAATAACAATTGCAGTTTTTTTTTAGGTGCTAATAAACCCTTAAATTTTTTTCTAGGCGTCATTCCGAATCGAATGAGCTATCGCACATATTTTTAGTGGCTTTATTTCTATTTAACACGTTTTGGAACTTGCTGACTCGACTATAAAGGCTCGGTTGCCTAAATGTTTCATTAAAATATCTTTTGAGAATAATAATGCCATATTATAATATTCATTATCTCTGTAACTGCTAAACAGACAGATTCTTTTTTATGCAATAGACGTATTTTTGTTTTTATTACCTTTTTGGTTTTGTTTATTATTATAACAGGTACTGAGTAAATTATAACGGTATTATCTAATCAATGAATTTGACAAAATATATCCATCCATTTTTGCAATTATTTTCAGTTAAATTGCATGATACAGTGAGTAATCTTGACGAATAGAAATTGTTTGTGAATAGATTCACTGGTATAGCTAATTCATAATACGAAAAGGTTCTCTGTGAGTATGTACATAACATAATCCATCGCATAATAATGTAATTTAGAACTTGAGCATTGTACGCAGGTAATAATGCAGTTCACAATCGTAGAACGTACAAAAGAATCGGATGCTTCGTATTAGAATATTATGTAGAATTGAAAATATTAGAAAACCGCTAATGGATTTTGATTCAAAAATTGAAGAGCTTGTTCATATTATTATCTCCACTTGGAATCCTCTAATTCCAGAGTGATGATTTATGTTATATTTTAGATTATATGTAGACATATTTGAACTTATCCAGTGGATCACGAGGCGTTTATATTAATCAACGGAAGTTCTAGATTCCACTAAATTAACTAGCGCTGTCTAAAATAGCGCTTAAATATCAAATTTCATTGTGTTATTTATCCCTTCATTTGTTTTTTACTTGTTACCAGTTCAAGAAATAGTGTAGTCGTAAGACTATATTAGGGGTGCGAATTTGGTCCCACCTCCACGTGGTGCACCCTGGGCAATGATCGACAGTGTTCTCTTAGGATTACTGCTGATCATTGGCGAGGAGGACCAACCCAATCCAAGGTGTTAAGTGAACCGTGCCGAGGGATGCGTGGCTGGGGGGGAGCCCAGTCGTGAACGGTACCTCTCTGATACCGGAGCACCTCAGAGAGTAATTTTTGCTCTTCCACCGACATGCGGGGCTCTGTCGGTGGTGACCTGTTATTTCCCTAGCTTATCGTGGGAACAGTATGGATGAAAACATCATACGGTTGAATTTTAATTCCCTCGTTGACGCCCTAGAGAAATCTAGTGACGTCAGTTCTTCTGGGACGGAGGGAGATAACATCTTCCCAACGCCCAGACTAAGTACCTCAAAAGCCCAGAGGATAGATCCTAAGGCGGAAGTTGCTTCGGCGACCTCAGCGCCCACGGAGACTGACTCTGAGGTAAGTAAAGGTAAAACAGTTGCGGTTACAGGCGGTCCTGTTTCCTCTACCTTTACAGCCTCTGGGCTGGAAGGGTCAGTGCCCCTGGCGCAGCATATCCTTCCAAAGCCCTTAGGTAGAGGAGGTTACAGAGGAGGCAGGACTAGGAAGACAGGCGGAATCCAACCTCGAGGTGGACTTACTAGTCCCCAGACAGGCAGGAAGACCGCCGGTTGGAAACCTTTACGCAAAAACCAATAGCACACATCAGTGGTCATGCGAGGTTCCTCCAGGTTAACCTCCATCATGCTGTTGCAGCGACGGCGGTACTGGAGAAATGCTTCTCAGGGGGCATTGTGGACCTCGCTCTTATACAAGAACCCTGGGTGCGCAATAATGCAATTTTGGGATTGAAAACCGCAGGGAGTGTTTTTTTTGCACACAACTGCGGGACTAAGCCCAGAGCTGGTATAGTTTTTAGCAAAAGAACTAACTTTCTACCTGTTCCAGAGCTTTGTTCAGATGACCTGGTTGCGGCGTATATTAATCTTGACGGGTGGAAGGGCTCCAAACTATTAGTTTGTTCAGCCTATCTACCTGGAGAGAACAGTAATCCCTCAGAAGAGCTTATGCGGATTGTGGACTATGCGAAGAAACACAACGCTGAGCTGCTGGTGGGATGT
The DNA here is from genome assembly GCA_014132275.2 of Samia ricini. Lineage (NCBI taxonomy): Eukaryota > Metazoa > Arthropoda > Insecta > Lepidoptera > Saturniidae > Samia > Samia ricini. The sequence continues at coordinate 4,588,974 of AP028170.1, forward strand.
GACGCCAATGCTCACCATACTACTTGGGGTAGCAGTGACGTTAACGCAAGAGGAGAGTTACTTTTTGATTTTATTACAACTAGTAACCTAACTATTTTAAACAAAGGATGTAAACCAACCTTTGTTACACGTGCTAGACAAGAAGTCTTAGATGTAACATTCGCCACTAACAATGTAGCTAGGCATATTATAAACTGGTGTGTAAGTGACGAAAACTCTATGTCTGATCACAGGCATATTAATTTCGAGCTCTTATTTTCAATAAAGAGTCAGAATGTTCTATATAGGGACCCCAGGAATACCTCATGGGATACCTACAGGGATACCCTAAGGTCTAACCTGGAAACGCTCCCTAAAAATATTAAGACAATTGAGAGTCTAGAGTTGGCAACTAATGCTCTCACGGCATCTATTACTGATGCTTATGAGCAGAGTTGTCCTCTAAAACAAAAGACCTCAATAAGACAAGTTCCCTGGTGGAACTCTAAGCTTAAAAAGCTTAGGGAAAAAAACTAGGCGGCTTTTCAATAGGGCCAAAAACACAAAGGAGTGGGAGCCATACCAACTGGCCCTAACCAAATACAATAAAGAAATTAGGAAAGCGAAGCGGGCTTCCTGGAAAGAAAGTTCTGTGAGGAAATCAATGATACGCCTCATGGAGCAAGAATTCACAGGGTGCTCGCTAAGGACAAACCTAAACAAATAGGACTCCTTAAAAAACAAGATGGGACCTTCACTTACAGTGAAAAGGAAACCATGGAGCTCCTTACGTCAGTTCATTTCCCAGGTTCTGAGAGACCTACTTCTAGAAGACTGCCCTCTTCAATAAGGCCTCAATTAGAGGACTGGCGTAGAGCGGCAAGCTTTATAAGACCACAGAGTGTGAAATGGGCTATAAAGTCATTCAAACCATATAAAACAGGTGGAGAGGATGGAATTCAGCCTGTGCTATTACAGCGAGGTCTTGACATCCTCACACCTGTAATTATTAAGATTTTCAGGGCAAGCCTTGCTTGGGGATATATACCTGAACTATGGAGAAAAGTACGATTGCTTTTTATACCCAAGGCCGGTAAAAAGGATTACGCTATGCCAAAGTCCTTTAGACCAATAAGCCTTACATCTTTTCTTCTGAAAACTATGGAGAAGATAATTGATAGAAATATTAGGGAAGTGGTACTAACCACAAACCCTATAAGTTCTAAACAACATGCCTATAGCAGAGGAAGATCCACTGAGACTGCCCTGCTCTATCTTGTAGATAGAGTGGAGAAGGCATTAGAAGATAAGGAAATTGCACTATGTGCATTTTTGGATATTGAGGGCGCTTTTGATAACACACCCATAAGAACACTAGTTCATGGGTTAAGTGTTAAAAAGGTAGATTCAACCACTATAAAGTGGATTGAATCAATGCTCTCAAACCGTATAGTTAAATTAACATTGCATGGCACTAATCATGAGGTGGTAACCACAAGAGGTTGTCCACAAGGAGGCGTTTTATCGCCCCTGTTGTGGACCCTAACAGTGGACCAACTCCTGCATAAGATGGAGGAATTAAGGATTGACGCCCAGGGCTACGCTGATGACCTGGTGGTAGTTGTCCGAGGTTTCTCTCAAAGTACAATTTCGTACCTTATGCAGAAAGCACTAAGTGTCATTGACAAATGGTGCAAGGACAATGAACTGAGAATCAATGCAGACAAAACTGTCCTAGTACCATTTACCAAGAAAAGGCGTCTTGACCAATTGGTACAACCTTCACTAAATGGCAAGACAATTAACTTCTCACCAGAGGTCAAATACTTGGGTGTTATTCTCGACCAGAAAACTGACCTGGAATAGCCAAATTGGATATATAATTCAAAAGGCTAAAATAGCAATGGGGATCTGTAGTCGAATGGCCGGAAAGCGCTGGGGTTTACACCCCAGGCTAACCATATGGCTTTATACGGCAGTTGTCAGACCCATAATAACATACGCCTGTGTGGCTTGGTCCAAAAAGGCACAACAGCAGTCTGTTTGTACCCGATTAGCTTCAGTACAAAGAATAGCTTCTATCTTAGTGACAGGAGCCATGTCGACAGCCCCTGGAGCGGCTCTGGATGCTCTGTTAAATCTGACGCCCCTTCATCTACATGTAGAGAAGGTGGCGAGGTTGACGATGCACAGAATGTACGCCCTCGGGAGGAGACAATGGATATCCCAGTCCATGAGATCTTTCTTAGACTCAGTGATAGAAAACACCAATTTTAGGGATGATGATATCAGATATGATGATTCCTGAAAGTAATCTTAAAAAATTGTATGATGTCGAAATCCCTCCACGGGACTCCTGGTTAAACAGTGAGATAACGTGGAAGGAAGGCAGCTTACTGTGGTTTACCGACGGGTCCAAAATAGGACTTAACGTAGGCTGTGGAATATATGGAGAGCGACCTAAGTTTAGTCAAACAACTAATCTTGGTAGTTTTGCCTCCATTTTCCAGGCAGAGGTATACGGGATTCTAGAATGTTCCTGTATAAATCTGCAGAAAGCCTACGTGAACCATACAATATATATCCATTCGGATAGTCAAGCCGCTCTCTTGGCGCTGGCTTCGGACGTAGTTGAGTCGAAGCTAGTTGCAAATTGTGTGGCAATGCTAAACAGCCTGGGTAAGAATAACAGGCTGATTTTTAGATGGGTCCCAGGCCATGCAGGAGTTCCCGGCAATGAAGCTGCGGATGCGCTTGCAAGAGCAGGGGCTATGGAAACACAAATTGGGCCTGAACCATTTTGTGGCATTCCAAAAAGCCTAGTTCGACTGACCATAAGGGACCAATATACCTATAAGGCTATAGAATTCTGGAATAAATTGCCAGGACAAATTCATTCCAAAGAGCTCATCAGAGCATTCACTCAGCGCAAAGCTGAAGAAGCCCTGATGCTCAGTAGGAATCAGCTACGAGTATTAGTGAGAGCACTAACTGGGCACTGTTGTTTGGGCAAGCATATGCACAACATCGGTGTCCAGAACACAAGAGAGTGCAGGTTCTGTGAAATAGCAGACGAAACACCAAAGCACATCTTGTGTGAATGTGATCCATTAATACCCATTCGTAACCGAATTCTGGGTAAGCATGTGTTGCTTCCGGAGGAGGTACAGACGCTCTCTGCCAAAAAGATACTACAGTATATTCAAGTTGTAGGTCTAGGCAGTGAGCTTTAGCAATATAGGGGCGATCACAATAGATCTGACTAGGTCGCAGTGATACAGGACTGTTTAAGCCTGCATAGCCCCTTTTCGAATAATAATAATAATAATAAGACTATATTATAATTTATGGAGATAAAATATTTTTATAATTTATTTTATGTAATTTATTATGTGTTAATTTGAACTATATAGATATTATGTGTAACTAACCTAAAGCTGTGCCCAATAGAGTCATAATAGTTATTACGGGTATATAAAATTTATTGCTTAAAACGAGATTAGAACAGACAGTAAGTCTGGTGTCGGGAATTCATCGTTTAGGGACCAATCTTCTCACGTAGTTAAGCATGAATAAATTATTTCAACGTACCTATATGAGAAATGAATTATCACCAATAATTGAAGTCTGGGATTTGTTTTAAAGATATGTTAATTTGCGATTACTAGTTCATCTATGCATGAACGTATTTACGGTAGTAAATTTTAGTCATATTTTTATATGACGTTTTAGAATTTCTCCTTCTTCTTGCTGACTTAATTAATGGCAACATTTGAGATAATATTACACAATTATATCATGTAGATAATATATTTTCCCGATCTCGTATCAGTTCTTCAACGCTCTAGCAAAACATTCTAAACAGAAAGTTTTTGTGCTACTACAGAATACATGTTCAATTTTATTATTTCCAAACACAAAAATTTATATCACACAGGGCCAAATAATGCAAGTCATGAATGTAAGATAAGAACAGACTGAGATCTCGCCCAAAACTTTTTAGTAAAATCTTGTACTAAAAAAATCTTCAAATGATTATTCCTACCTGGTAAAAATAAAATTTGTCAATGAAAGTAGTATTCCCAGAATGGTTGGAGAAGATTAGGCTATCATTGCCATCAGCGTACAGGCTGCACTCTAAGCAGTCCTCTTCCTCCATGACTCTTCTGCTTTACATTTTGTCTTCAGTGAGGCTGAAAAAACATTAAAAATTTAAATTGGATCTATTAACATATATGGAACTTGAAGCGGTGATGGCGAAGCGGGTAGTGTGGCAGGATTCAGCGTCAATCGACGCGGGTTCGATCCCCACCTATCCGACTCGAAAACATCATGAGGAAACCATAGCATGGCACTAGCGCATTTTCTAATGATGCCCGCCTGGGTAGCTACCACCCTCAAGTTTGAAAACCTGTTGCCAAATACCAATTGGTGTGTTCCAGCAGCATCACTTGAGAACCAGTACCTCAAGGCTTAGTGTGTTTACCATCCTGGACCACATCGTCACTTAACATCAGGTGAGATTGTGATCAAAGCACTAAGCATATTCCATGTAAAAAAAAAAAAAACTTGAAAGACACCAGTATGCTCTTGATAGACCATAGCCAATCTGTGTGCTAATGTTAACTACATACGTAATAATAAATACGTACATTTGAACGTTAGTTATGCATCACCGTAATAGAATCATGATTATTTGTTCCAATGGAGTATAATCAACAAAGTGTAGACTTTGGTTGGTGTTTATTTTTCCTTTAATTTTACGAAAAACTAAGCCGCCTCTCTTGCTGGAGATTAAAAACATTGACACAAGATCGAATACAAAGCTTATTACATGACTATGGCAGAACAAGCTCGACCTAGTGAGTAATCGTCATAATTTTAATATTAGAAATAAAGACAAGTTGGCTGTCCCACGCTTAAGGGTAAGTAAGTCTAATAAAAGCTTTATAGGTAGTAGGATTCGGTTTTACAAGCAACATTACCGATTTACCTGACAATAAGTTCAAGTATTATGTCAAGCAAGTCTTAATCTCAACAGTTTATTACAGGGTGGATCAATACGTGAACGATACGGATGTCTGGAATTAACACACATCTCTGTGCTTCCGCTAACATTGGTCAAGACTACGATTTGTATAGTTTTTTTTATATTAAAAAAAAAATGATATATATTATACTTATTAAAAAAAGAACCAGATAGAGTTTCTTGCCGGCTCTTCTCGATTGGGTTGTTTTCCGAACCGGTGGTAGTGTTTTAAACGTTCATAAGCGCATTCTTAGGGCCTAAATTGAATTGATGAAAACTTTGAAAAAAAAAAAAAAAAAAAAATGTGACTGGCATAATATTTAGAATAATAACCAATACACCAAAAAATAAACAACTTTCCAACGGAGAAAATTCTCAAGATTTTATTCATTACTAGCTGTATACCGGCGGATCCGAGCGCGTTTCATATATTATTCTTCACTGCGCTTTTTTTATACGGAACTCTAATTATTTTCGAAGATCAAAAGTATCCTAAGGTACGCGGAGTAACTTCAGCTAGCTACCAAAAAAAAAACCGTCAAAACCGGTAAAACCGTTTCGGAGATTACTTGGAACATGCAGATAGACAGAGGCAAAATTTTAAAAAATGTATTTTTAGTCTAGGTATCGTCGTACATATTATAAAGTATTTAGTAAAAATTGTTATTTTGACATTACAAACAAACACTTTAATTTTATTTATTAGTATAGATGTTATTTGAAGACAAATTATTAATTACGTTAAACTCGCATTTGGGGTTTTGATTGACACGGCAATGATTAATATTTCCGGGTCTATGATATCGGGTTTAGTTGAATTTGATGTTTATGCTGAAATACCCACAAATTTGTATTTTATTAAGATATAAATTACAACTATACACATATTATGAGCGCCTATATTTTTTTATTTGTCAATCAAAACCACAACGTTATTCCGTAAAATTTATTCGTGAAACTAGTGTTTAACCAGTGATCACTCCCTAAAGAAGGTAATCTTATTAACTCACCTGCAAATGTGTACATTTTTTTTTGAAAATATTCAAACCTTACTACAATATTAGATCCTAACTAAATTTAATCATAGAATGTAGTTAGTTCACTCAGTTTTCGAATATATGGAGCCAAAGACGTAGTCAGTGTGATGGATGGTTTAACATTTAAAAACAAAGGAACAAATGTAACTATAGTATAATATCGAAGTGTGACATAAATATAAGACGCCATATAAATAATAACCTCATAAAAGAGCTATAAGTTTTATGATCCCTTTTATGTAAAAACCATACGTAAATAAACATTGTTTTTGCAAATCTTTTCGTATACGTATAACCTAAAAATGAAGTAAATAGCGATCCGTAATTTAAAAAAAAAAAAAAAAAAACGGTTAAACCACCATTCCTTACGGTTTTATAGACATCGCTCTAATTTTATCTACAAAACCTAGTATCAAAATCAAGCATAGAAAATTTGATTTTGTTAAATAACTTTTAAAAAGTTTACATTTGTATGTATCTAACGTCTTTATCATCTAACCGTAAAGATAATGCTAAATAATTTATAGATTTGACTACTAACAGAGGTGATAAAAACTTTATTTTAGTTGGTCTGGTTTATTGGGAAATATGATCTTTGGAATGTGCTAGTAAGGCAAATTAGGATAATTTAACTTGTGGATATGTTTGCATATCGATATTTTCCATTGTATAAAAAACAACAAAATAAACTTCTACTTCAATTCGCTTAGTTTTGACATAATTAAAAAAAAATAAATGTTTGTAATTTTACATTCAATTCAATTCATTCATTCATTCATTCTCTTAGACGTCTTAAGCTGTATACAGAAGATTCAACTGATCACAAACTTTACAGTTTTATTATAGTGATAAACTTTAATCTATTTTACAAAATTTAACACCAATAACAATAAACCCGGTGCGGCTTGAACGAGGTCTCGACAGATCCCAGACATCTTAAAGACAGCTGTAATTAAATTGTTAACATAAATTATTATATAGTTTTAACGTAGTCGGATTAACAGCGTGCGAAATAAATACTCTGCGGAACTTTCTTTTCTCAACCATGTTTTTGACTGAGTTAGGTAACAATTCTTAGCGTAAAAAAAACTTAACGCTTCATTAGTATGTGCCTTTTGTCTTGATTTGATTTCATTACGTTTGTTATTTAGATTCATGTGGATTTATAATATTTATAATAGACTTATAAATATTGTCTGTACTTTTATATAAAAGAATAAAATAGAAATGTCTGTTTGTAATATTAAAATAACAGCTTTTTAGAACAACATGATTTTTAAAAATTTGGCCTGTATATATCCGGATACGGCTGGATAGATCTGGACGAGACTTCTGCAGATAGCTGAAGTTATAATGGCTATTTTAATATATATTAAGGATTCGCGGTAAAAAAAAAAAAATTAAAACGTGTGAAATTGGAGGAAAAAACCTATTAAGTGGTCAACTTTACTAGCAAGTATTTGAATTTGTTAGAAAAATATCTTAGCTTTATGTTAGTACCAAAAATAATTTACGCTCTACACAAAAAATAGTTTCAGTTATTTTTGCAATGATTTATTGCAAGGATATGCCATGCAGTGTGAAATTGAAAATATTATAGTGTAATCTTTTGAAGTCGGTTGTGTTTTTAATTAAAAAAGTTTTTTAAGATCAGAAAAAGTACAGAAATTTTATCGTAATAGCAAAAAAAAAGAATAAACACTGACTAAATAAGACTAAATAAATACAGCAAATAAATAATAAATAAAAAAGAATAGATACTGATAGCATTAAATTAGATTGTCGTAGTAAAATTGTTAAATAAAAAAAGTCTCATTCGGTAATTACAACGAAAAAGATTCACAAAAATAACTAAAACTGCTAACATAATAGGTACTTCTATTTCAAAAGCTGTGCCTAGATTTAGAAATGTATATTTAATGAGCTCTCTGTCTGTTTCGGGTTAAACGTATCATGTTTTTTTTTAATAATGTAAGCTTTTTTATAATGTAATATACTACTCAGTGTGTGACTACGATTTCACCTGATATTAAAAGTCGATGTTGTTCATGGCGGTAGTAAGCCCAAGCCAGGAGGGTGGTAGCTAACGAGGAGAAATAACCTACCGGTATGCCATTGTGGCTTCACCGCAATATTTTTACCAAAAGCTAAGTTAACACTAAAGTAGATATTATTATTATTCGAAAAGAAGGTTGTACAAGCTTACAGTTTTGTCACTGTGACCTAAAAATATCTATTGTTAGCGTTATATGGTACTAAAACTTACGGCCTGGACCAATTATAGCCTAATATACCGCCAGAATTTTTACCGGAAAGGCAGTGCTTGCTCAGAATATGGTTTCGTTTGAGTATTAATAGACCACACTTAAACATTATGCGCTTTGACGTTTCAACCGAATTTTCTCAAATTCTGCACTCATTTGTATTCTGGATCCAATATTGATCATTTGTTTTAAGTCGAAATACAAAAACGATTACTTAAGTGTAAATTAAAATGACGTAAATACTTACATATTTTAGTACAAAATCAAAGAGAAATAAATCAATAAAGTGAAGGCTTTATTTGTAAGGGAGAGATTATAATGGTCTGATTACAAATGATTGATGAGTTTGAGTGAAACAGAAAAATCCTTGAGAATCCGTTTTGTACAGAAATTGTTCTTTACTTTTAATAAAAATTTAATTAATTATGATGTATTTACGATTATCTTTGCACTAAAACGTCGAAATTAATAGAAAGTTAATATTTTGAAGCAAATGCTGTATATAAATAAATAGGTAAAGACGACGCAGCCCAGTACCTTTTCCTCCTTCGTTTACCAATTGATTTTCTTATTCTTGTTTTATATTTATTTATAAGCTTTATAAGTTTTAAACATTTTAAAAGTTATTATTTGTTAAAAATTAGAAAAAATACAGTATTTTTTGTCTCAAATTTTCAATAACAATATTTTTTTAATATCGACCAATTTAAGATTATCATAAAATAACTACCTGTTACTGAAACTTCACACTCATTAATTACAAAAAATCAAAAAACAACAGTATACAAGTTTTAATAAACAAAAAGAAAAAGAATTTCCATAAAATCACTCCTTACAAATCTGATGATTTTGAATAATAATTTATTCAGAGATAAATGCTTACGACACTTTATAAAACCGTTCATCCCTGACTGAAACTTTTGAGTCAGTACTCGAGTTTATTTTAATGAAATTTTAACCTTCTCTCTTCCCTATAGGGTTCATTTTCTTTTCTATAAAATTTTGACAAAAGTGCAATCAATCAATTGAACAGTTTCAATCGCCGTTTGAAGGAGATCTAATTTATCACATTTTACCCGCGAAAGCACATTTTAATGCGTCCGCGGACTGAGCAGGTGTGAATTTAATATTCTGATATTTATATATGTAAAAAAAATTTGCGCTGTTATCATTTTTCATTCTTGTTACAAGTAAATGTGTACTTATTATAAATTAAGCTGCTAATAACTGCAAAACCTAAAATTTGAAAATAAAAAAATATTTTTAATTGCCTTTTATTGTTTCTAATTATAGTAAATATTATTAGCACCTTTTCAGTTTCTATTTAATTCACTCGTTGGTGAAGCCGCTGTTATTATACCGTTTTTGATTTCTATTAGAACTTATTGAATACGTGCACTTTATTATTAAAGTACCATATTCGTTTTTCTTACTTTTAATGTTATATTTGTTAATCGCAATGAAGAATTCTTATTTCTAAATATTTTTGATAATAACCACGGAAAACTATGTTTGTTAAAATATGAAAAATTAACTTTTAATATCATTTAATTATTTATGTTAGTCAATGAATCAACATTAATTTGTGTTATTAAGGCAAAAATATCCTATAAAATATTTATAAGTTTTTTTTATCTAAGTATATTTAACTAGTAGGCCGCTTGCCGCCTTTGCCATTTCATCTAAGTGGTAAAGAAGAAACCGGGCGCCATCTTTTATTTATTAATTTACATTAAAAATTCACAGCTCGTATAAAATAGATATATAAACTAAACCGATACATCAAATAAAGAGCCAAAAATGAATTTATCACTATTTAAAAACTAATTATAAGACAGTGTTTACACGTGTGTATTTATGTATGTGTGTGTGTATGTAATGTGTATATATGTTTGTTGATATGTAAGGATATATGGCTGTGGATAAATTTTGTGTTATTTGTTTACTAGAGAGATTTTCATTTGATTTCTAAAACTGTTTTTTTTAGATATATTTAGAAGAAATAAAATATATTTATTTTTGTTGTTTAAATTTTATTTCTTGTTTTCCACGTTAGATAACCTCGTTTGATATTGCTGTTTTGCTTCAAGCGTAAATACCAATATAGTACAATTATATAATAATAATAACATTACCACTAACATATAAAGAAGCATAAATAATAATATATTGTAACGTAAAACTTCAAACGACCACTCGGTCAAAAGGAAGGAAGCATGTAGTAGTAATACAAAGCGAATGACGCGTGAGAATATCGACAACATCCAAACTTTTCTGTGAGTTTTGCTTTCAAGTTGTTGAGTTCAGGAAAAGGTTAAGAGAGAGTGCACTTACAATGTTCGGTAAAGTTACGATATGTTGCTTTATATTGATATACTTAGAAATACCTAATTATATAAAAATAATTCCTCATAACTACGAACGTTTTTAAATACTTTTATATTATAATCAATAAGAAAAACATTTTTACCTTATACCAAACTAACTTCTTAGCTCTATTCATATTTATCCAAAAAAAAACGTTTATGTTTTTTACCAAAATAATATACAGTTATCATTCAAATATTAGCAATGAACACTTAATTTACAAAAGCTACGAAAACGATTATGTTTAAATATAAACAGAAAAAATTATAATATATACTTGTTTTTTGTTTACTATACTATATAAACATTTAGCCCCAACTCTGATTCACTTTTATGTGTTACATTTATTCCTTTTTTGAGGAAAGGCAAAGGTACTAGACCATGCAGCCTAGTCTGACGTTAGGAACACTTCACAGACGCGGTAACAGAATGGCGGCCTTCCGTTACTGCGTTTCGAACGGGAGTGGTTGCGATTTCTCAGAATTCATGCTCCGTATCATTATTTCTAATTAACATCACTTGTGCGCTGTAACTAAACTATATCACGTTAAATGCCAACAAATATACAGAATATATAATAAAATACTGCAATTTAATGAATAAAAAATAAGGACGACTGCCAAGTACTAACCAACTATGTATCATTTTTCTGTCGTTTTCTTGTTTATAATTCATTATGGCCCTGAATATGGGTTTTAGAGCAAATTTAGGATTACTTTACTAATGTTCAATGCCCAACAAAGTGATTTGACCAAAGTGACCTTTTTTGTTCCATGGGAGTTATTGGGAGATTATAGAATTCAACCTTAATGTTAATATTTTTAACATAATTGACTTGTGCAAAATAACCAAATTATCACATAAAAAGGCACCGAAATTATATAACATAGATTCTCACACTGAAAGTTAATGAATTAAAAACAAAGACCAAAATGTGACAGAACAAAACTCGCCAAGATCTTCTATTATTTTTCTAATCATTACTGTTCCAACAAAATAATAACCTTTAGTTAGAACGTTCCAGCGTGTTTTTGTGTCATCTTGGAATTTACACATCGTTTCAATAAACCTAACTTGTACACAATAACGAAACTATAACACGTAAAATTCCACGAAAACTACTTAATATTAGAGTCAAAGTTGAGGAATAACAAACAATAAGAGTTTTTGGCGGGATCTCAGTCTGTCATGTAGCAGTTGTTTTCTTTAACTCATTGAATTTGTGTATTTGACTATATTATCTAATTTCGGTGACGTTTTGTGTGATATAGTTTGGTTATTGAATACATGTTAAGTTTATTATGGATAATATCGCGTAGCATTTATTCTGAAGTGCCGACAAAGCTCCATAGAAAGTTCTAGCAAAATGAGCTACCGTTTTGCTGGTGCTTGGTAACGCTGGAACAAGACCGAAAACACATCTTAGCTACATGACACTGGCACAAATTAATTGTACAGAAATTTGCATTATCTAAGAAGAAAAAGAAAAAAAACAAGAACCACTATAACACTATATAACAGACTGAGATACCGCCAAAAATCCTTTTAATACCAACTGTTGCAAAATTCCCAGAGTCAATTAATGTATACTGTACACTCTAAAAAGATTTACAATACAGTTTCTGTTAAATATTCAATCGTTCTTCTTTATTTACTTAATAAAGGTAAAATTTAGGAATAAACTAAAAACACATAAAAGAAAGTTCACAGACTTAAGCACATAAAATCAATAAATAACGCATTATAAAAGTGCTAAGGAGGATGTCATTAAAGACAAAGCTCTTTCGAAACTTTTAAGTATCTACCAACCAATTAATTTCGTAACAAAATACATAGAAGAAAAAAAAAAAGACGCTGTTAATACTCAGTAAATTGGTCTGAATGACATCTATTTACTCTGAACTTCGGTTAATCAAGGTAAATCCTCAATTTCACGTCGTAAAACTAATGTAATGGTAATGGAGAAATAAAATACGTTCTAATATCCCACAGGGATAGAAAATGTTGGAAGGAATAATTTACGATATTCTCTTAATATACCCTTAATCTCATTGTTTGGGATCGGTTAGCTTATGTATAAGTAATGAAGTTTTACACTCGTACGAATTCACCTGGCTATTAATAAATTAGATATTACAATTTATATCCGTAAAATATAAATAGTATTTAACTATTTACATATAGGTACAACAAAAGTAATAATAATTAAGATAATTAATTAAATAAGTGTATAATTAATAACATATTAAACAACATTTAGTGAAATGAAACAAAACAAATCAGCTTCGTTTATTTGCACTACAGAGTTTTTAGGATTAGTTTTAAGTACGAAATTCTACGCGGACGGTTTCATGTATGGATTATCAGTATGAAATTCCAGCGAACAAGCTTCTTAATAATAAGACCAATCTTCGATATGCAATGACTTCGTACTGCATAAGAAACTATCGCGACCTGGATTTTTCTCCTCAAATCGAAGTACCATATCCAGTTGTAGTAAGATCAATAATTTTTGATAGAAAGAGGGACCGACCTCATAATATAATGTAGTTATTAATTAATTCTTTTGCTCTATTTTGTACCTAAAAGGTTACATGGTTCTTAATATAAATAAATAAAACTTAAAGAGATTAAAAATAAAATAAGTTTGATCATATTAAAGTTTAGTGTAGGATTTATTGGTATTACAATTTACAGTACCTATATCAAATAAAAAAGTCCCATATTTCTATTTGAAAACGTTACTTCCAAAGGCATGAGCTACTCATCATATCGCGCCTAAAAAAATTAAAAATAACAAATACGCATGTGCTTCTAGTAGCGATCTATGTAGATTGTTGGCTGGTTAAAGTGTTCTGAAGTCTAAATGACAGCCATGATTCGTGAAAAAGAGTTCAAATTGAGGTAATTCTTTTTCGTATTAACACAGATTTCCGGAACATTTCTTGACGCTTAATTCAATTTGTCCAAGCTTTTTACTGCTGAACTGACAAGCCTTAGAATCTTTGAGAGTAGGATTTAGATAAATCAATAAAATGTAGTAAATTCGTTATTTAAAGAACGGTTGGACTGATTTTTATAGTTTTCGTTTATTGGATTTATCTCCACCCAGAATATTAAAATAATCATTAAAAAACAGCTGATTTCCGTGAACTTTGTTGTCCATCTTGGATGTGAGAACAAAAACTAAATTTAATTCAGTTAATAACATATCATTTATTAATTCTGTTTTACAAAATTAGTTAAACAAAAATTACAAAAACGAATTAGGCCATATTTCATTATCTGTGAATTCATAAAGTCAACTTAACCACGCTGTTTTCCTTAATATAAAAAGCTGTTTAATGCGTTTCGAAAATAGTGAAAAACATATTTTAAAAATTATAGAGTTACAATTCTATTATATTTATTTTCCACAATATTTTAGAGTTATTAACATGGTATTTTATAAAGGATTTTGTTACATCACTAATCATAAGTTAAAATAACCAACGATAAGTTTACGCTTTCCGCTTCGTGCAGAATACAAAGGTTTAAAAGCCATAAATTCCAGTGATAAAAATCTAGCATGTCATTATGATTATAAAACGATATCATAATGCTTAGTGCATACTATATTTAGACACACGATATAAACTACTTAGTTTCTAGAGATATTTAACCGTGTTTTTGATTATTTTCCCTAAAAGAATATATTTCTGAAGCATCACATCGTTTTCACATACGATCAATTGCATTAAAGTACAAAATAATAATTTAAATCAGCCGGAATCCTTGTGGTCTTTTAAATAAATCTCAATTTTATTATGAATATTCAGTATTGGCAGTGGACGTCTTTGGGTCGAATGGACGGACGGAATGAATATTCTGCAATTTGTCTGGTAGCCATATTTATAGTGCGCAGGAATATATATACCATATATGTATGGAATATTATCAGGATGAAACTTAAAGACGACAAATATTTAAAATTAATTATGCCGATGTTTTATGTTACTAAATCAATCTATGACTTGATTGGCATTTATAATTTCTACGCAATTTTTTTTTTAAATTAAAATAGGTTTTATTTAATATATTTAATTGAATTGATGATCCTTCAGAACAGATTCTCTTTAAAAATAAAGAAGATTTGTTGTACACGGTATAGGCTCAGTGTTTTTACCACAATATCACCTGATGTTAAGTGACGATGTGGTCCAGGATAGTAAACACACTAAGCCTAGATAATGGTTCTCAAGTGATGCTGCCGGATCACACCTATTGGTATTTGGCGTCAGGTTTTCGAACTTGAGGGTGGCAGCTACCCAGGCGGGCATTGTTAGAAAACGCTCTACCACCATGCTATGGTTTCCTCACGATGTTTTCCTTCACCGAAAGCTCAGGCTGGTTTTAAAGTTGTATAGGTGAATCTGCCCGCACTATCCACTCCACCATCATCAAAGCGAATTTACAAGGCAAGGTTAACTAGGCAAGTTGGTAAGGGTCGATCTAGGCAAACGTATCTCGAGCAAATCGAAAACGTCTTAAATAAAGGCCAGGTGAAAAGTACTCATAACCGACGAGCATGTATGAAAGCGCTCGTGAATGTAGAAGAAGCGAAAGAGGTGTGTCAAAGTGTGTAAGTGGAAGGACGTAGTCTCTGCCTACCCCCACGGGAGAATGGTGTGAAGTTTTAATGTATGTATGCATATAAAATTTCAGTCACATTAACTTTTTACAATGGTAAATAAACACGAGGAAATAATGACTCAGACGTAAATCTATTTTAATTAAACACAGCAATTAATCAATGTAAACTTTTCGAGTAAATACTAACAATAATATGCCAAAACTCCAGGGACTAACTAGCGAATTGTCGGAGCTAAAACATTCGAAAACTTTCAAGTAATTTAGATTCTTGCAGCTCACAAAATTTCTTTCAAGGGAATATATATAGGTACACTTTACAAAGTAAGATCCGGGGGATATAAGGAAAGGGATAATAAAAATGTAATTTCCGTAGCAAATTCATACAAAATTTATCTGAATATTGAACAGGGGAAATATCATTCTGTCTAAAAGTAAAATGATGACTTGATATTAAGATAATTGTTTTTAAAGAATTTTAGGACACTTAAAAGTTTTTTTTTTTTGTTGAAATAGATATTCGTTGTTGATATTTTATTCCATACATCCATCCATTCAATCGAAACACGATCACTACTGGACATAGGTCTCCCCCAAAAATCTTCACGATGACCGGTCTTGCGCCACCCGCATCCAGCAGATTCTCGCGACCTTCACCAGGTCGTCGGTCCACCTTGTGAGGGGCCTACCCACGCTACGTCTTCCGGTGTGTGGTACCCATTTGATAACCCATTGGCCACATCGGGCATCGGTTCTGCGAGCATTGAGCCCAACCCTCTGCCACTAAAGTTTAGCAATTCTTCGAGCAATGTTGGTTACTGTAGTTCTTCTGCGGATCTCCTTATTCTTGATTCTATCACGCAGTGAAACTCCAAGTATAGCTCTCTCCATTGCCGTTTGAGCAACTTTGAGCTTTTTATTAGGCCCATTGTGAGCGACCACGTTCCAGTGCCGTATGTCATTACTGGTAACACATACTGGTCGAAAAATTGAACAATTAATAACTTTTATATTAGTTTAGTTTTTGCTCTTAGTTCGTTGTATTTCTTTTTATATTTTAGTTTTAGTTTAATTTTTGTTTGTTTTTGTTTTATTTTATATTTTTATAACATATTAGATTAGATTAGACCAGATTAGATCTACAAAAAAACTGAAGTTCATTGTCGCATAAATAACTTTTGCTCAAATAAATAATGCCGTACTCACCTATAATTAAGGTTACATTAAGATATATTGTAATAATAATTTAACTTTTAATAAGATAAACACATTGTATACCTTGTTGGTGATTGAAATAAATAAATAAGACTTACTTTTGAAATTTTATTACTACACGTTAAATCGTGGTAAAAAGTATTGTTAGGATAATTATCCAAATATTGATTATACATAAAATACGTACAGTATTATTGATTAATAGAATTACTTACATCATTTCCAAACCGGAACCAGAAAATATATAACCGGAATTTAAGTTGAGATTAGATATATTATCGACGAGCTGTGCCCGCGACTGCGCTCGCGTAAAATTTAGGTAATTATATTCTCCCGTCCCGACCCGTCCTGTCACAAGTTCAAATTATTAAAAAATAAGTATAGCGCCGTCTATGAATAATCTACAGAAATAAATATATAATTTGCTTACGTAATAACCATTCTTAACTCTTTGCCCCCCATGTCATCAAAAATAAACAAAACATAAACTGGCTAATTATAGTGCGAATTAAATCATATTTTGTTCCGCGCCTATTGATATTATAATTGAAACTCAGTTCATTACTTCCATAAATTACTCCATAATAAAATGCCTAGATGATTGTGTCAAAATTGAATGTAAAAATATTGTTTTCCCATTTACTATGTCTTAGAAATAAATACATTATTTAATACTATACATATATTTTTTATTGTGTCATTTAGTTCCATTTCAATCACCCCATCAATTTTTTGTTCTCGAATAAGACTAAAACGTATTTGTTTACAAACTCTTCTTTCATACTGAAGTCGCCGCGTGCCCTTAAATTAGTATAACTTTTGATAGCCTACACAGATTTTAATGTAATCTAAATAAGTTTTGATGTTACTCCGGAATATGCTTTATAATTTTACCTTTTGAATGTTTGAAGTATACTTTCTAGTTTCTAATTGATACCTGCACAAACGAACAGACAGATATTTCCAAAAATGATATAAATGTGTTTAATTACCTATTTTTCGTAATTCTTTTCACAAAAATCGGAAATGTAGAAACGTGTAATTTACAAGTTTGTTATAACCAATGAATAATGAATTTTCTATATTTTACAAAACATGTTTAAAATGTTTACATGTTTTTTTTTGTGAACAATGTTATTAACAGGTAGTGCATGCATTACAATATAAATTAGACGCCCTTCGGGTATTAAGTCAGTAGGTTTTGAGACGTGGCAGAGAGAGAATAAACAGAGTGTAACCTAATATTGTGGAATACGTGGCCAAATACATTTGTAAGCTCTATTGAGATATGCGTATTTACTCTACCCTGACCTGTACCTACAGTATCAATATGAATCTTAGAGTTCTTAATTGTTATTTATATAAAATTAACTCAGAATAGTAAATTTAGTTAGATTCTCTTCGAGCGCCAATAACCTTGCTGTTCTTGGAAACATTACGTGTTATTTTAAATTTCGTTTAACCTTAGTAATTTTAATCTATTTTCCTTGTTTAATCAAGGTCTTCATTACTTGTATCTATTGCAAATGTAGTAAATAACTGTAACTCAAATATAGTCAAATATAGTAGATTGAGAACGATCTGGAGAAAGGCTAGGGCAAAAGTATTAGTAACCGAAAAGCATGTCTGAAGGTACGTACTTATGAAAGTAGAAGAAGCGAAAGACTTGTGTCAGTATGCGAGTGGAAGGAAGTGGTCTCTGCCTACACTAATGGAAGGGAGGCGTTGTTACGTTATTTATGTACGTGTGTAAATATAGTAATTCTAAAAAACAAAGGTGATAATTGTTAGGTAAATTGTTAGGTATATTAAAATATGTTTTTGTAGCATTCATTATATTCAATGTGAATAAATCTTTATTTAAAAAAAAACAATATGTAAATGTCCTCATATATTCACATCGCAAGTTGAGCTCGATTGACACGCCACGGTATCAAAACGTACGGAACGTTTCATAACTTCTCGAAAAAAAAAAATACAAAAGTTACATTTAGAAACTGGTACATACGACGCGATAACAAATGGATTGTTTCCTATACTGCACGACGTATATTTTCTTATAAATTCTTATCCAGAATTAGGACTGCTCGTGCGTTTCAAAGGCCGCGATTATTATTCAAGTCAGTAGTGTTCCGAACTTTAACGAAAATTGTCGTATACATCCGAAGTTATCGTTGTACGATCCTTTGCACGAATGCTACGAAGCTACGAGGCGGCCGCATGCCGGTGATAATTATAGGAAACAAGGTTTTAACCCAAATTAATTGTTTGTTGGCTTATCTTACGCTTGCACTTGCTATCAACTAGACATTGTAGTATTGGAACAGGAATTGGCGAAGAGTTTATTTTTTTATTTAAAAGACTAAATCTTTGGGGTAGGCCTTTGTCCAGCGGTGGATGACTTTCGACTGACATGATGATGATTATGATGATAGATCTCGTAATAATAGTTACAATACGAAACAAAAAGGAAAATCTGTTGACAAACAGAGCAAAAAAAGTTTCTATATAGATATATGGCCAGTCCCCGGTGGCGTGGCTTCTTCTAGAGAGGCCCTGTGTTAAAATTCTTCTTGGAGCCCAGAGAACCTGACTCTGGTGTAGCCCAAATGGTGAGCAAAGATTTTCTACAAAAGAATCATAGAATTGATTACACGGAGTGATTAAAATCAATACTATTAATATGTAAGAAAATTTGTAAAATTAGTAAATAAAGAAATAATTACTTCGAATTAGTGCTACTAAAAACCAAGTTAGCTAAATATTTCTAATATGTATATATTATTGGCTTTTTCGACAAACTTCGTTATTGTATCAAGTACAGTATTCAAGTTTTATAGAAACTCTAATCTTAAGTTGTGCGTACACCTTAAATATTTAAGTAATATGTTTTTCTTTGTTTACTTGCATCGGGGTTCCTATAGCTCGAAGATCCCAAATCAGTAAAATACTCACTCGCTCTCTTAACATCAGATGAGATTGTCATGAAAGCACTAAGTCTATATCGTGTAAAAAAAACATTATCAGTTCATTCTGGCAGGTGGTGGACAAGTTTATGTTAATATGTGTTATTGGGAATAAGTAATTTTGATTGATAAATATAGAATTGATTATTAATTACATATTATATCGTCAATCTAGAGTAGTAACGAAATATTGTCTCAACGAAGAAAATATATTGAGTGAATGTAACCTGAATTAATTATGTTAAACGATCAACATATAGGTACACAAATACATTAAAATGAGTTGTAAAAAAAAATGTCATTTATATACTATTCTAAATTTACACAATTTAAATACCTAAGTGAAGATATCAAGTTTTAAAAATATTTCCTCGCAGTCCTGCATCCGAGTTGCGAGACGACAAATTGGATTTTTCATCAGCAATAAATTTCGTCCCATGTTGAATACGAAACAAAACAAGCCGCCTTGCTTGAATATAAAAATGGTTGATGTAATTGCGGTAAAATAAATAACGCTTGCGTATGTAATCATAATAATAATATCAGCCTGTAAATCTATCTGCTGAAGCCTTCCAGAGAATAGGCGCGGATTTACTCAAATAGAGTCGGTCCCCGATGTCTTAGTGATTTCAGTATCCTGGAAATCTAGAGTTCTGTATTTTTCTACAACATTTTGGAACTATAAGAATAATTCACAAATAGGACTATAGGTTTTTTTTTTAGATGTTTACTTTCACATCTGCCATCGGCTGTGATTAATTTGATTATTATAATTATTTCATAAGATAATTTAATTAACTATTCGGCGGTATTTACATATTAAAAGATAATTATGCAGTCAATTACTACCAGTGGTCAAATATGCGTTGAGTTTGCGGAAATAACAAACATCAGTTGCAGATAGAGCCCTTTATTATACAGTTCTAGGAAAGTTATATCCCACAGCACTGTACAGGTCCTTACTACTTTGTAAACAATCCTTCATATCGGTTACTAAATAGTTGTCTGTATACCTATAAGTAAAAACAATATCCGTATAAATTGAATCTTGGTAGTTTTTGTAGAGTATTAGTGATATTATTTCATACAAGGATCGATAAATAATTACTGTGCATTACAGAATAAACTCAAGAGCCAAAGATATAAAAGGCTGTGTTATCCTAGATATTGTTTTTACTCTTTAATCGAATTCTCTTGGTCTGAGTAGTGTCTTCAGTTGCTTGACATTATTACATCCAAATCAAAACATTTATCTACTTTTATTTCCCTTGCCATAAAAGCTTATGTTGTTGATACTATTGTGTTGGTCGATATCATCTTTCTTGGTTTTTAAATTACTTATATAGCAGGTCGCCATATTTATAAATTTATTTCATTTATTGACTTAACAAATTAGAATTCCAGTATCAAATTATTTCCCCATATCATGCTGCCACCGTACAAATAGTACTTATAGAAAATTCGACCCAAAGTACCCTTGTGAATTGAGTTTAGTGAAAACTATTTAAGGACACCGACACCCCAGTAATGTTATTTTTATACGGAGCTTTGTTAAGGAGAAAGTTTTTACAAACCATTTGCATAATTTACACCTGAATTTCACAGAAAAGAGACAGACCCTCAAGTTACATAAGAATAATGTTTAGAATCGTAAATGCGTAATACTAAATTCCATCATCATCCTCAACAATTCCAAATCTATTGGCATTATTACAAAATACTGAGACCTTTATATAATGGTGCAAAAAAAATAACTATTCGAGCGCCGAACCATCAAATACCACTAACCATTGCGTAAATAATAAGTTCTTATATATCTGAACTTCCACAGCATAAATTTAAATGATTTACGCTGTGAACACTTCTACCCTTATATGACACTTAACCCTATCCCGGACGATCGCATCCACTCGGGTTCCATAACGTGCAGATTTAACACAATAGCTCTCAGGGTCGTGTACTCAATTGTCTCTCATATAATAACAATTTCATGGCGCAATTGAACCTAAAATATGGCATAAATTTTTGTTATGCACTTGCGTTTAATCTTGGACTTCACCATAGCCTAATCTTGTAGGATGCAGTCGTTGATAGTAACACATCATCATTCTTATGCCCTGTTCCCAAATCTCTTGGGGTCGACGCAGTATGTTTTCTTTTTCCAAACTTTATCTCTTCCTTTTTTTGAATGTTACTCCTTACACACTTCATCCACAGTTTATTTGGCCTTACTCTACTTTTTCACCTTTCCACGTTCATATTCAATACTATTTTATCCACATGTATGTCCTTTCTTCTCATAACATATCTATACCCCGACAAATAATTTCCTTTTAACTTTTCTACCACTGCCCGCACTTTCAAACTCCCTCTAATTTCAAAGTCCCTTCCTAACTTTATTCATTCTTATCACACCACACATCATCTCAACATTTGCATCTCAGCCACTTGCAATCGCTTCTTATCCATCTTCTTACTAGGCCAGCATTCTCATCCATACGACAGGTCGTATCATGGATGTCGTTAATAGTAACACGCGATATTTCAAAGGGGCGAAATTTGTCCGAATCTTGACTGATAACATCCTAAACTTACCAGAAAATATTTGTACTAATTGTAGTAATATAACGATCTGTTGAAAGTGGTAGGTCATATTCACTGTACGATATCTTCTAATTAGTTCAACAATACAAGCCTATCAATTGCTGACTTCAGATGGAGAAGTCTTTCTGGTTATCTACAACTATAGGCGTCCTTAATTAATTATGTTGGTTTAACTTTTTCATCGGTTCTATGAAGTTCAGGTGCACTGTTTGGAGTATGCTAAAATAAGGTGGTAATTTCTTGGAGCCTTTAATAAGAAAAAGATTGCTTAGTGCAACTAACGAAACCCAATGACAAACATGTGACTTTCAATTTGAATTACATAGCTAAATTAGCATGGAGATATATTTCTTAATTGAAAACTAAGGAAAGCTCATTGTAAAATTCAAAACCAAGTCTTTTCACATGAGGTCGGATAACACCATTAAGCCATTACCGTTTCGAACGTGTCATATATTATCTACATACAACACTAAACAGACAGCCTTTGTTCGAATTATTGTGCGAGTAAGCGTTTTCCATCTGTCTCCTTAATAGTTAATTTCACAATACACAAACTGAAAGCGTTCAGCTAAGTGCGTGTCTTACAATTTTAATATAAAATCAACAGAGCTTGTTTGTTAATCAAACGGATTACTTCAGACGAATAGATTTTACAAAGTTAAGCAGATGAATTAATATTTAAGGCAGTAGGTATTATTGCTTTTTTTCTGTGTAATTCTAAGTATTGTAAATGCAAATTATTAACTGTACATTTAGTGATCTACTTTTTGCCTAGTTGTTGACATTTGACCGTAATCATGTTTGAAAATTAATTATGATAACACCCACCTATATTAGCTGGTAGTAAAATCTATACTAATAAATAAAATTGACGTGTCTGTTTGTAATATTAAAATAATTTTTTACTACATACATATGAATGTATATACGAAACCTATACCAAAAATACCATTTTTTAAATCTTTGTCTCGGTGTTTTTGTTCTGGGTAATTTATGAAACTGCTGGGCCGATTTTAACGGCACTTTTTTTGCAGATAGCTGAAGTTACGCTGCGCAACTTAGCCTACTTTAATTTTTTGAAAATAATTAGGGTTCCGTGTAAAAAAATTAAAACTCATGATATTGTGAATTAAAACTGATAAATGCACAATTTTATTGGCAGGTATTTGAATTTGTGAGGAGTATCTTTGGTTAATGTTAGTTGCGAAAAAAAATTGAAAATATTTAGGGTTCCGTATAAAAAAAAAAACTATATTACGCAGTGAATATATATGCAGGCATGGCCAAACAGCTAGTATCAAATCCTAACATGCATAAAAACTGTTTATAAAGTATTTATTTTTCATCATCAAGAATTAATGCTGCATTCTATAGTTAGATTTTAAACTAACGCTCTATTTCTTTGCTAATTCATATAACTAAAGCTAAATAATTAAAATGACCGTTCATTTAATAGCGTTAATTTATATTAATGTAAGTAACTTAATGTCCTACATATGTAGAAGGATAAATCATGGTTATGTTTTTTTAACCTTAACGCGAGTTTGACGTGCGTGGTCCTACCTACCTACCTACTACGTTTTGATATAAATGAGAGTCTTAGTTACTGAAGCCACAGGATTAATGTTTGGATTATGTCTTAAGCAGACACAGTCTAAAAATAAAACCTTTATAAAAATGATAATACAAAAGAATGAACGGGTAATGTAAAACTATTAAATTTATTACGGTATAAATATTAATATTCGAGGTAACATTACTAGTTATATTTAAGAACAAAATAAAAATAAAAGTTTTAAATATATAACCCTTGTTACTACGCTCTACCATTCATTGTTAGAAGCACTTTAATTCATAAAATATTGAAAAAAAAAAATGGCTGTTACCAGTAGTGGATAGTTCTATTTACACTGTTGACATTATAAAATGAAGTTCGAAATGGACGAGAAGGTAGTCGTGATAGATCTGCGAAGTCAATTAAACGTAATCCTATAGATTACGATAATAAATAAAATAGAAGTGTTTGTTTGTAACATCGAAATAACATTTTTTACTAAATACATATTAATGTACATACTATATCAAAAATACAATTTTTAAATTTTTTGTCCGTCTGTCTGTTTGTTCCTGGTAATTTCCGAAATGGCTGGACCGATTTTGATGGGACTTTTTTTGGCAGATAGATAAAGTTACTTCGCGTAATTTAGGCTAGTATTATTTTTGGATAAAAATAAATATAATTAGGATTTTGTGTAAAAAAAACTCACGAAATTGTGAACAAAATACGATTCAATGGACAGCGCCATCAAGACACTGTTTTTTAATGATTATTTAATAAAACTGTATTAAGCAGTGAAGAATATATGAAACGCGGGTGGAGCTGCGAGCCCATAGCTAGCAAATGGGTACTTCATAATAATTGAACAGTCCGTAACATATAAACGTCAAAAAACAGGAGCAAAATTCGTCATAATGACGTCGTTTTGCAAAATTTCCGTTTTGCATATCAATATCGGATTACTTACACATCGCCATTTTTATCCCAATTCAGTGACTAGTAACAAAAAAATGTTCGTTGACCTCCGAAATGAGATTTCGTTCAAAGGCAAGTTCACATGTGTCATATCGCTCTATAGGCGGTCTCCCGACTTTTGTTCGAACGTCTCAAGCAAACCTTCTTTACAAACCGCTCGTTAAAGTGACAAAACTGATAGAAGTGTTTTTAATAGTAACAAAAACTTTATATCTAGTAGTTGAAGTTGTTCTTTAATTATTAGAGATGTTTAATGATTATTGTCTATTGTGTACTAAAAACGAAAATTAAAAATTGACCAGAAATGAAGAACTTAAAAGTATTTTAATGTCATCCTAGAGGTAGAGATAGTATTTTAGTAAGATATTCGTCACACTTAGCGTGTTTTTTTTTTAGAAGTCTTAATGCTAACATTCGTCTTGCGGGAAAAGCATAGATCCTCTGAATAAAAATAAATTTGAACGCGTGCCTCTTAAAATTTTATTACACGAATTATTGTTTTTTTTTTTTCATTATTCATATTTAATAATATTATTTATTCATTTTGTAGTTTTTAATAGATTAAACGCCAGTGAAACTCCCTAATAGATGCCACTCTTTTAACTCACTTTCACTTTAACTGGCACTAAAAACGTTTTTATACAATTAATTCATAAGCCATTTTTGTGTTACTCTGGTTAAAATTCTATGTTTCGACAACGAGGCGTGTTACTTGTTTGATAATTATGTAAAAAATGATCAACCTTGGTCCTAATTCTTTAGTACCTAATCTAACATTTATTGCGTGAAATATCATGGTTATTTTAAATTAACGTCTAAGTGAAATTTTGTTTCCTTTGATAAAATACTTTCACATATTATACATAATTCTGTGTGATTATAATGATAATATTAAACTATGTTATATATTACTATTTTCATATTTCGATCGATTATTTTTTATTTTACCTTTACCCTATGCACCAATATTTGTATTACAATAAAATATTTAAATTTTATAAATAGAACCGGTAGATTCTTAATGAAGTTAAAAAAACATGGCTTCACCTTAAAAACCATAATAGTCCACACATTGTTATTAATTCTTTGAAAGTGAAATGTAATGATCTTGTTTGTAGTGTTTAGTGGCGTTGCTGTCCGAGATAGTAAATACACTAAAGTACTGGCTACGTATACTACTGGATTTTAAGTGGTTCAGCTGGATCAATTTCTGCTGGAATATGTGATTAATAATAACTTTAAAAATTGAGTGTGGTAGCTAGACAGGCTGGTATTAAATAATACACAACTAAGATACTATAGTTTCGACATGATGGTTTCCTATATCAAACGCTCTGGATTACTATAAAATAGAATATGTGGATTTCAACCTACGCAACAGATGTAATACACGATCACATTACTACTGAGTCACCGTGGCTGTTCTCGTGTATATATTACGCGCATATTTTCAACTTAGAATTTAATCAATACGTTTTTACTTAAACCACATATAATGGCACAATAGCGTCAACGGGTTCTCGAATGGGTGTAGTGTACCAGGAGATGCAGCCTGAGTAGGCCCTCAGCAGGTTGGGTTGACGACCTGGTTAAGTTCGCGGAAATCCGATAAATGCGAGGGGTGCAAGACCGGTTGTTGTGGTGATCTTTGAGGGAGAATATACCCAGCAGTGGACTTCTTTCAGTTGACTGAATGACACATAATCATTGAAGCAAATTCGAATCGGTTAAAAGATTTGAATCTTCCATAATGTTATTAGAATTTTTGTTTTACTTTAACATATATTTAAATGGCTGAAAACTTGTTATACGTTCAAGTACGTTATCGTAATCAGATTTATTATTATGAAAAACCAAAATATTTGTATAACACGCATACAACAAAACCCTAAAAGAAAACTGGAGCGTATAATCGTCGACGTAACATTAGCCGTGAAACAATAACATGTGATGACAACGGAACCGCACGGGTGGGTACGGTCGACAAATATTGTTACAACTTTCAATGGTGACAGGAGCTAATGTCTTTGTGATTTTGTAATATTATTTCCTGATTTTACGATATTTTGCTAACCTTCATAAAAAACAACCATATGAGAACAATAGACCTACAAGGTTATAGAGTTCTGGAACAAATTGCCAGGACAAGTTCAAAGAGCTTATCAAGGCAAAGCTAAAGAAGCCCTAATACTCAACAGGAATCAACTGGGAGTATTAGTGAGAGGATTAACTGGGCGTTTTTATATGCTCAAATATATGCACAACATTGGTGTCTAGAATACAAGAGAGTGCAGGTTCTGTAAATATATACAGACGAAACGCCAAAGAACATCTTGTGATCCATTAATACCCATACGTAATAAGTTCAAGCACCATGTCAACCATGTCTTAATTTCAAAAGGTTATTAGCGTTATTACACGAACGATAGTGATGTCTGGAATTCACACCCGTCTCTGTGCTTCCGCTAACAATGGTTGCAATTACGATTTGTATAGATTTTATTTAAAATTAATATTTATATTCTAAATGTATATAAAAAGAACCTGATCGAGTTTCTGCCGGCTCTTCTCGACTGTATTGTTTTCCGGACCGGTTGTAGTATTTTGACGTTCATAAGCGCCTTATTGAACTAATAAATAATAACCTAAATTGATTAATGAATTTTTTGATTGGATTTCATTTGACGTAACCATTCTGTGTAAGGATGCGTTGTTCCCAGATGAGGTACAGATGCTCTCTACCAAAAAGATTCTACAGTATTTCCAGGTTTTGGGTATAGGCATTGAGCTTTAGCAATGTAGGGGATGATCACAATAGTTATAACTAAGCCGCAGTGATACAGAACTGTTCAAACTTCCTTAGCTATAGACTGAAACAATGTCGTAGCCACAATGCAATAGAAACACAGATAAAAAATAGAATAAGATTGTAAAATAGAAATAAGATGAAAACAATAAAGCTACATAAAAAGTAAGAAAAACTCGGATTATGTCTGAGATGTAAGGGGACTAAATAAAAAAAAAAAAAAACCTCCTTAGCTCCTTTTGGAATAATAATAACAACCTTCATAAATAGTATCTACTCACTTTCTAGACAATAGTTATAGTAAAAAGAAGATGCTTTAAATCTGTATAAAGTTCTACTAAACAGTTATAATTAGTTAAGTTATTTTAACGATATGCAAAAACACTCGCGGTACATTAGTTCGGCCCGAGAAAATTGCAATGGGCTACATTGACTTCTTAGGTTTTTTAATTCGATTATCAGGAGTTACTGCAATTACACACCAATTGCTGACGGGCCCGTGTTTCCTAACTGGGGGTAGAATACTTCCTAACAGCAGTTTTCTTTGGTCTTTTTGAAGGTTGATAGTAAGTGATAACATTTACGCCGATAGCATGTCTATTTAACTAACCTAAAACCTAAAAAAAACCACGTTGACGTTTAATTGATGTAATGCTTACCGCAGTCAGTTCTATTTTAGAAATATTATCAAGTATAAGTAAGGGAATCGCAAACGATACTATGTTCCAGTTCTGTCATAGTAAAACATGAAAACTTGATTACCTATTGTCATTCCAGTGAAAAAAAAATGTACACCAATGGTGTTTTACTCTTTTTCATAGCGCTCTAAGCAACATTAAAATTATTTTCCATAAAAGGAAGTTGGCGAAGAAAAAAAGCAATAACAACTACCTTTACCGTATGTGGCTTAGTAATATGTATGATAAAATTATAAAATACTCGAAAAGAATTTACAAACTATTTATTTTTTATCACCAAGAACGAATCGTTCCATACTTAGATATTGATCTAATGGTCGAACATTTAAATTCGTTTACATTAGCAATAAGCTTAATTATAAGGTTATAACACCTTTTATAATCATCTAGTAGAAGGTCAAATGAATCCACATGGATAATAACATGACTATCAATAATGTTTACGCAATAAAAACAGCTAATAAGATCCACCTTAATGTTCGTATAACAATAAAACCGATCGTTGAATCCGGACAAACATATACAATTCTAGTGAAATGCTCGTGCGTAGGTTGTGTTGAAAGAACGAATCTACGGGTATCGTTATATTTCTATATTTATAACCCCGGTCCTTTTTATGGATATGAATTGAATGAGTAACGATGTCATCAAAGATTGTGATACGATGAGCCAAGAAAGGGAAATATCAAAATCTTTGTTGAAACTTTCTCTGCTCATACCACGATTTATTTCTTACACCTCTATTGTTTTTGCTTATTTCAGATTTAATATGAGGTTCGTCTTCGAACTGTTAGGATCCTCCAGTGTACCTAAATGGGATGACAGCGCTACCGCTAAGTCGCGACAACAAGAAGTCAATCTAACTACACATCTCTCGCGCGATACGGTTGCTTTCGGGTCCCTGTTATCATTGTAAAAGTTTAATTGTGTTTATTAATAAACATTCTTTTGTAAATCTAAAGCACTTTTTTTTAAAAAGCCTCTTGAAAGGAATCCCGTAACAGAACGTTCTAAAATGTGCAAACACAGAATCACCCTTGCAATAAAATTTATTAATAGGGGGCAGAATTGGTAAATACTTTAAGTTTGAACTATTTTATTCATATCATTTGATAGCTTCAGTTTCTACAAATGTGTGATTACTAGGGTTATCTATTTCTTCTACAACGGTAACTATTTCTCGACGGGTACTTTGTGACAGATTTTCATGTAAGTTATTTGAAGGATATTTTTCCTTTTTTGCGAACTAATTACTAGTTAGACGAACATAACAATTTATATAAACAATATACATATACTAGCGTTCGTTTAACGGTCGAAATTTCACTATAAACATTATCCAAGAAACTGAGAGAGATAAATCTTTTTACGAAATTTTTGATTGTTGTTGATAGCTACAAAACAAAAGAAAATTAGTGCACCCAAAGAAGAAGAAGTAACATACTTAACTGATTTATTATTATATCTATATCCAAATATACCTACGTATATTTTATAAATGTAAGTGAAATGCAGAATTTTACGTATAACCTATACCAAAGCAAATTTGTATTATTGTGTTGTTCTTGAACTGGGTTCTATATTCAGCTGAATATCTTTAGTACACACCACATAAACCTGGTGAAACTGTAACAGCTCCTCAAGCCATCAGAGCTAGTTAGTTCAAAAAAAAGATTTAATACTTTTGCCGTTGGAAATTATGGAAACTCGAGCTCCATCTGAGATCTACTGTAATTGGTATAATTATGGAAATCAATACCAGACCTTATATTATATAAATAAAGTTTGAAGTACCAACAATCGTTACGGAACCGATCTGTCTTTACTTTGTGTCGATAACATCAATCCCGTTGGGCATCCGGCCAATTTTCCATAATTCACCCATAAAAAGAAACATTATCGCGTATTAGCAAGTCCTAAGTTTCAAAAATAGGTTATAATATATCGCTATCAGATTATTGAATCAAACTGAATCTTGATTAGAAATTATATTTTGGTTTAACGTGTGTAAAACTTATTATTGCTTCAATTTCACTAAAAGCATTATTATTATAGAGTACAGAACTCTGTATTTTTTTCATTAATATAAAATATATTGTTAAAATGAAACGTAAAGATATTTTGCTGTGTTCTTTTACTTTTACAGCACACGTTAACCTCAAAATGATAACATTGTGTCTATTTATGTGAATTTGTATGTCATTGTGTATTGAATATCATTGTGAGTTTACTAAATCATATTGTTTTTCGCAACGCCACCAATTTTTGATCAATTGGCATAATTATATCATTACATGATATTTTTAGGAATAATTCTGACCGTTATTATAAAGCAAATGAATTTCATATTTAAAGTTAATGTGTTATAAGTGTATAGTTTCTAATTTACATTAAAAAAACTGCTGTTTATTATACTGATGTGTTTATATACAATTTGAATAAAACATAAAAGTGTGTGACTAAAATTAAAGACAGTTCTCATTAGCTACATAACCTTATAAGTAAGCTTGTTAAGAAACATCTGATTGTATTTAGCTAAATAATCCCTTGCTATGGTACGAATAAATCATGGTATTAAACGTTAGGATTCATGGGAGTTTTGATTTACTCTTGTTTATATGTCCTATGACATTGACATTATGACATTATTATAGATGACATTATTGAATTATTTTGCCCTTACAACATTATTGAAATTGAAATGAAAACTGTGATGAATCACTACGTAAGATTATGTTGCTATTAATGGTGACTTAGTGCTTAAAAATAACTTAATCTATATAATTTAGTATAGATATTTAATTAAATTGAGTTGATTTTTATATAATATTACATTTTATAGGATACATCAAGATGTTTTTCTAGTTGAAAAATATAAATATATTCAAGGAATTCTTTAGCATTCTTAATCAATATAATGCTTCACTGATGACGTAAAATTTCGATACATTAAGAAATATATAGTTTGTAATTTCTTTATTTTTTTCCATATACACAATGAAAAATGAATATCCAAACCTTTGATTTTTGAATGAGAAATAATTTTGTTGATATCTTTTTCATTGACGTTTTTGAGAGTTGTATATTATATACAAATAAATAAACATATATTTAAAAGCAAATAAATACTACAAAACATATAATATTAAACGGATAATTAATCTCCAAACTATTTAGATAACTGATGAAATGTGAGATGAATATTCGTTTATTAAGCTGACTTGATCATTTGATATTAATTATAAAAGAAAAATAAACGTGTTCCAAACAATAGCATTCATTAAATATAGCCCCTTAAATTGTTGTGTTGAAAGATTAATAATAATAATAACTTTATTGAACGAATATGTAAGGTATAATTAATGATATTTATCCTATAAATTTAATTTATGTTATATATCAATGTTTCATAGCGTCTAAACCAGACCCATCCTGTATCTCAGATATAATAAGAATATTTATAATTGATTTAAGATTAAATAATAACATATTTAAGTTCTGTGATATATTTTTAAAGATCTATTTCCATACAAACTTGTTTGCTTACAGTCTATTAGATTAATGAATAAATTAATTAAAAAAACTTATTATAAATCACCACAAATTATTAATATTTAAACTTTACATTAAAAAATTACGTTAACGTGAATTATTTCCGGCGAACTACCTTTAACATAATATAAGAAAGTTATTAGCATTTTAATTTACTTACAATGTACACCAGTTTCGGCAGTTGTCCAATATTTTTTTTTTATATTTATCACTAAGTTACAATGTTTTATACACAATAAACCACTTAATATTTATTAATATTATCATATGACACATAAATATATGATTTTATTTATGAATTTTTTATACTATATCATACGGGTAAAATTCAGCGATCGCGTATGCACGAACGTTCCTAGTTGGAAGGAGCGTGCGTCGTCCATGAAAGCCAGTATCTGAATTGCTCCAGTCTTCCACGCTGAAAATTAAAGACGTGACTGACGCACGCACTGTTTAAGGACAGACGCGGAATACTCTGAACTTATATGAGAGGCTTTTTATTATTTACTATTATTTAAACACAGAAATAGAAAAAGAACAGGCCTTTTAGTTTCGTTTAAATATTTATTATAAAGGTATTTTTGATGATAAAAGTAACAGTGTACTATTATTGTTCTGTGTACAGAATTTTAAAAAAACAGCGGAAACAATAAAATCCTTTGTTGGTCATATCCTTTATTGCAGTTTACGAATAAGTACTCTTGCAAAAACTTTTAAGACAACCATCCGGTTGATTGTGAAATAACGAATCGAATTATTCATTTTTTACTACATGTGTGGTGGTAGCGGATCAGTCAACTTGGAGAAATTCAACACAACATTTTTACTTTGTCTTTTGTAAAATGGGATAAATACTGACAATACATATACATAAAAGGCTAATGAGACGAAATCTGTATAATGAAGATTAAAAAAAAAAAAAAAATGCGTTTAAAAAAAATTATTAATTTCTTCGCCAACCACGCAAAAACTACTGAACCGAATTCGACGAAATTTAGTAATGCCATATACTGCATTCATGGGAGAACATAGGATGCAAATTGTCTGAATTCCAAGCGGGTGAAGCCGCGGGCACAGCTACTACATAATATAATTTAATGTTGATCTATGCTAAGTGCAGTGCTTGAGAATGTCTGTACTGATAAGGATGAATAAGAGTTTTACGGAAAGAAAAACTTTTTTAATTATAAACAAATATTAAAAAAAATACTATCTACAAATCTAGTACATGACAATTATTCCCATCCATCCATCCAACCCTAAAAGCGTCCACTGCTGGTCTTGGTCTCCCCTTAAGATAATGGGAAATTGCCATAATCGCCACGCTTGGCAGGCGGGTTGGCGATCGCAGTAGGTGTTTGTGGTCCTCAGTGGATGCTAATGCTCATCCCCTGTTATCCCTTAGTCGTCTTTTACGACACCCACCATGACATTTATTAGTTTAGACCAAAAAGCGGAATTACGTTTATTTTTAATTTTATTAGAAAAACATCCAGAGCCTATTAAAAAAATGTCTAAATTGTCATAATAATACTAACGATATAATTAACAACTTAACCATTAAGAGTAATATATCAAGTAATCTATACTAATGAATAAAATTGAAATGTCTGTTTGTAATGGATTATATTTTTAAAAAATAGATATGAATATAAACATATACGACACCTATAGCAAAATTCAATTCAATTTTTTAAATTTTTGTCTCTCTGTTTGTTCCGGGTAATCTCCAGAACGGCTGGGCGAACTTTGACGAAATTTTTTTTGTAGATAGCTGAAGTTACTCGGGGTAACTTAGGGTAATTTTGATTTTCGAAAACAATTAGGGTTCCGCATAATAAAATTAAAACATATAAAAAGTGTAATAAAATCAGTTTCAATGCAGTTTCACGGGCAAGTGTTTGAATTTGTGAGAAATATTTTACTTTATCTTATTTAAAAAAATATTAAGGCTCTGTATAAAAAAATTAAAGCGCAGTGAAGAGTATAAAACGCGGACGCATCCGCAGACACACAGTTAATATTATTCACTAAGCGTAAAATATATTTATTGGCCGAAAATTCGAGGACCACGTAACCGTGAAACAAACGAATAATGAAATCGATGATAAAAAAATTCAATAAAGTTTTCTACTTTAAGTTTTCGTTTTTTACAAAAAAATATATAAAAATATTAAGGTGTAATATTATTTGCGTAAATAGTCAAATATTTAAGTAAACGTTGTACTTTAATTCGAAATTAGAATATAACTGTGATAAAGAAAAATGTAAAAAATTCACGATCTATAATGTTATTTTACGAGTGTACAACAAAGTATTAAATCAACGAGTAATTACCAAATACTAGCTCTTTATAGAGCCGTCGTCCTTTATGGATGTAATTAACTGAAGGATTTCAATACAAGCCTTGAAGATTATCCCTTCAATCGAAGTCTGGGGCGACCGTAATCATAGATTAGACGCGTGACAGACCCCATCGATATCAAACGAATCGCTTCATTATGGGAGACGACGAGATCAAATTAAATATGATTTTCCATTATACTGAGCCTTTCATTCATCGTTAAATGATACAAATAATTTTAAAGCAGACACAAAACAATATTTTTTTATTAATATACTTTACATGATAAGTGTACTTGCAGCAAAGATCGTAAAAGGACTCCGATAATTACTGTTCCTTTATCTCGCAGACGCAGCGTAGGTTAGCCTATTATAAGTTGGTGATGGTGTAACCTATTGAAGGTTACGTGAATCCTCTGGATGCGACGGGTGCAAGACCAGTTTTTAATGAGATCTTCGAAGGTGACTTATGTCCAGCAGTGAACGTCTTTCTGTTGAATGAATGGATGTCTATAGATAATCTATGAGGTTTTGGTAAGCCAGTAAACAATACAATATTCTGTAGAATATAAATAAAAGGAAGCTAATAAACGGTATTTGAATTATGTGATGAAATAGGGGACATTTTAATAATGGTTAATATTCTATACATAAAACAAACAAAAAAAAAAATTATCGGGAAAAGCTTTCATGTCCGACTGCGTTGCGACCACCACATGCATGCTGCAAAATACGCCATAGTGGGACGTTAAGAAATCATTCAATATATTTACAGTAATTAGCGAGCGAATTCAACTCGGTTGGGCCACGTTCGGGAAGCTACGCAAAATCTTGTCGCCTGAAATACCGAAGTGTCTCAAGATGAAAGTCTTCGACCAATGTATGTTGCCAGTGATGACATACGACACTGAGACGTGGTCACTCACTATGGGCCTAATAAAAAAGCTCAAAGTTGCTCAAAGGGCAATGGAGAGGACTATGCTTGGAGTTTCACTGCTTGATCGAATCAGGAATGAAGAGGAGAGAAGCCCGAAGAATTGCTAAACTTAAGTGGCAGTGGGCTGGGCACATTACGCGCAGAACCGATGTCCGATGGGGCCAACGGGTTCTCGAATGGGCACTACGCACCACAAGACGTAGCGTGGGTAGGCCGACAAGGTTGACCGACGACCTGGTGAAAGTCGCGAAAATCCGCTGGATGCGGGAACCAAGACCGGTAGTCGTGAAGATCTTTGGGGGAGACCTACATCCAGCCGTAGAGGTCTTTCGGTTGTATGGATGGAAGGCAATTGAGTTCGAGTACATCCCGTCTACCGTACGATTGTGAAAAATATAAAAATTTTGGTAAGGTAAAAATAAATTTCTAGCTAATGGATTCCACAAGAGCCTTGGCATATAAGCCCTTACCTTACATTCACCAACATCTGCTATGCTTCTGTTCGAGTAGGCATCAATGTATGGTCTTACATATGTTCTTATAATTATTTATGTATGCGAAACCTTTTAATATTTTGTTGAAAAGTGATCCTAGATGTTATGAACTTATATGTCTAGCAATGTTTCAAGGTAAATAGTAGTATATAGAGACTAATATGTCTCATAAAGCTATCTCCAAAATGGGGATTAGCAAATCCAATTATTCTGTTACTAATTGTAGTGTAACATTTACCTAATTATCAGGTTTTACTACTAGGTGCGGATATAAATTATGCACATACTTTCTGGTTTGATCAAATTAACTAATAGATACTAAATGTACCGGCTTGTCACATAAAAATGCTAAATCAATGCCCTGTTAGGAGTAAGTATAACTATAATTTAGTTTATTTAATGGTTAATAAATAAGTATGACAAAATTTAAACAGAAATTAAGTTTTACGAGGTATTCACAAAGACTGGTTAGTCGGTGTAACAGCTGTTCGGCCTCGTTTGAAAACTGAAAACTTATTTGAGGAAGGAGTTTGTTAGTTGATACTGGATTGAATGTTGATGTTTATATACTAAATATATACAATGAAGAACTATCTTTAATGGGAATCAAATTAGAGACGTTATTATTTTATTCATAACTAGAAACTCACACAGTACCTAATGTTTTTGTATGCCTAGTATTATATATATATATATATGTATCAAAGTGATAACTTTTTGACCATTTACAGCTCTGTCCAAGTGTCCAGGCTGTATTGTGCGCCATGTCAGCCGAAAAGCGTCCATTGATGGACATATGCTTTAGTTTTATAGCTATCATACAAACTCATTCCATTTTAGTAGGGCATCCACTTTTTTATCACCATTCCAGACTATGTTACCAACTTCTATTAAAATAAAGCGAAGGCTTGAAGTAATCTTAGTTAGTTAGTTATTATTTAAGGTAATATAGTATTTAGGTAATACTTTAATATGCTATGTCACTTTGTACGTCTGCATAACTCGATCTTACAAAGCGACGTGATGAATTAGCGACTTTGCACTCAAAGAAAATGGGTTATTAGGGTTTATAAGATAATGAATCTAGAAAAGTCAAATTATGTTTACTACTCACCTGCCTAGCTACCACCCTCAGGTTTGAAAAGTTGTCGCCAAACACCAATATGTGTGTATTTAAGTAGAATCACTTCAGAGCTAGTGTTCTATACTGCCAGATGCTTAACGCGACTCCCAATTTGTACCACGTCATCACTTAACATCAAATGAGATTATAGTCAAATTTCTTGAGAATTATTTAAAAGTACGTTGATATTGTTTCATAATAGCAGGATAATTATGTACGTAAAGTTATATATGACGCTATAGAAAAAAACACCCCTTCAAGAATATTTATTCCACGCCATGACGAGACGAATGACTATGACTCTGACCCTGAAAAGAAGGGTCAAAGACTCGTTAACGCGTCGACTACATACACACACAAACACTTAATAATAAAGTTACCGCAGTTAATACCTTATAAAAGAAATTTTTGCTCGTAAAGGATCCACGTTAATACCTGAAAGTTAGGCCCAAAGCATTAGTGTCAGGTAAAACGAGGCGTAGTACATAGTACAGAAATCCAGAGTAAAGATAATGTGAATTGTTGGTCTTACACACACAATAGTTTTCTTTGGGCTTTACATAATCCATTCACGCTATGATCATATATAAAATAATTATGTTTTACAGAAATAATTAAATCTTCTGTTTATCATTTTGAACAATGTTATGTATTTCAAATGTATGCACTATGCCTATATCTTTAATAACTATTACTTTATTTTACGGTAGTTTAATATAATACTCGTATGGTATTGTATGTAATCAATGTTCTATTACTATTGTAATATTTATGAAAAATCTCTAAGGTAAATATATCTCCAATTTAGCTGAGTAAAGATATAGACGTGTTACTAAATTTGTAATGATTTCACAGAATTAGCTTCAATCAAATCTCGAATTGGAAATCAAACTGTTTTATTCCTAAGCTCAGTATGACAAATAAATATTTAATATGTTCGACTGTCAATGATTCTCTTATCTACATATTTTTGAGTTTGTATTTTTAGAACCTGTGTAAGTTATAATGGCTTAGTAGTTTTTTGATTTGGCTCCGCGTCGATGGTCCTTTTTTTCTTTTTTTGAAGAAGGGAATGCATTTACGCACTACCCTTACCTATTGCATTAGTTGGACCGGAGTCCCCCAATGCAATAGGTAAGGGGGCACGGAGGGACGACTCCGTGCCAGTGTGAGACTCGCCCGGACATGAAGCGTCCGGAAATACCCACTAAACCCCCAGGGGCCGTCCGCCGCATTTGGGATGGGGGCGATACAGGATAGCTTTCGCAAGCACCGCGTCGAAACAAGCACCGCGTCGAAAAGCACCGCGTCGATCCGCGTCGATGGTCCTAGGTTTGAATTAATCTTTCAGTATACAATACAATAACCACACGGTATAAGACTCATATCAAATTTGGTAATTTAAATATAATTAAAAATAAATAATTATTAAACTACTATAAAACGTAAAACTACGTTAAAAAATGCAATTAAATAAACTCTTTTTGGTATCGTATACATTAATATGTATTTAGTAAATAAATATTATTATGACATCACAAACAGACACTTCAACTTTATTTACTAGAATAGATAAACCAAAAACAAAATGTACGTCAAACATCGCGTAAATAATACAGATTTCCGCTACGTGAATATTTTCAACTAACGAAATTATAACACATTAATGTTTGTAAACGTTTTGTTTTTATAAAATAAGCGCTTCTTATCCGTTTATAGGATAAGAAGCGCTATTGATATTAAGGATATTGATCCCGATCTATCAATTGATCGGGATCGTGTTGTGTTGATTTTCGTTTTATTCTAGTATCCATTTGAGTAGTATAATAATAATATTATATATATATCTAATATTACTTTATGGGTGTATATGTAGTAATAAATAAATTTATATAACAATAATGATATCATCTTTTTTTCTGCTTTATCGAATTAATGTATTATTTAACGTAGTTTAATTATTGTTTCTTTTTAATTATATTAAAATTAGTAAATTTGAAACGAGTCTTATATCGTGTGGTTATGAGTATTTATCATTCTTTTTAGCACTACGATAATGTAATTGATAAAGAATGGTTACTTCAACATGTTGACTCGTGAATGTAATGTTATAAGGCAAGTTTTTCCTAAACCGTTTTGTAAGGCACTTAGAAACGCCTGCTTAAGGTGAGATTACGCGCATTTTGTTAAGTTTATTGCATTACAGTGTTATTTGTCTTCATTCTGTCATCGTTTGTGTCACTTTATATAAATTATTTAATAGGTCGGATAAAATATATCAATACATGAACAGTGTTGTTATTTTTTAATAATTCATTGACATTGAAGTTATTATGAAAACCAGATGGTGCATGTTAAGTTTAATATACTAAACAGAATAAATTAAGCTGTTAATATTATTAATATGTCGAGTACCCATAAAAATGAAACAATAAAAAGACAATAGGAAAACAATGGAAAGCTGGCGTAAACGCCGGGAAGGTGCTCAAGGGGTTAATAATAGAAATGAGACATTAAAATAAAGCTCATAAAATTTCTTTTTTTGATTCTTTGTAATAATTACATAATTTAAACATCAGTTTCAATTATGAATGAAGAAAATATTATAAAATAAAACCGTATATTACATATTTTATTTTTCTAATATTTTGCATTATTACAGTTTTCGGCCTAGTAATGGAGGTTCATATTGAATTTTTGAAATTTTATCTATTATTATTTCTTCAAGTTTAACTAAATTTTATGCTTACAGTCTAATATTTAAAATATTTTAATGTAAGTACTGATTTTTAATATGTAAAAATATTTACATAAATTATATTTATTTATTTATTAGCTACTAGTACATAGAAATTATAGTGACTTTAAAATATTCCCATTTACTAATTATTAAGTTGTCGATCATATATTTATTTGTCTTTGTATTTGAAATCACCAAAATGTCGTCGATTACTGGATGTTTTTTTTTACTTTTTGACAAAAAAAAAATTAAGATTTGTTTTCATCAATCTTCCTTCTCTCTTTCCTTCAATCATCTATCTTTCCTCTCTACGTGCCCAATCCAACTAAGGATCCCTTCCCTATCTATGTGACACCATATACCTACATCTACCATGTACATTTATATTACTTTATTATTACTATTTTATTCTGAAATGAATGTTTTAAAAATACACATTTCGATCACATTTATTATTTAAATGCCTCATGAGCTCTTCTTTTAAGACAGCCATAAACCGAACTAAGTCGTAGAAGGCACTAGACATTTTATAGCTAAAGATTTAAACAAGTGCATGACAGTAACTTTTTCATATTCATATCAAGACGTTTCTCTTTGTAAAGTATATATAAATTTATTGCTACCGATGTCCGTGTGTTGTCTATTGAACAACTGATTTTATCGTATTGTCCATCTCTATGTCGTATTGAAGTGATAAGGGCGTAGTGGTAGCGTGGTTGGATTCCGATGGGCATAGGTTTGAATCTACCAATCCTATTTTATATGAGTCTCTGCTTTCGCCGAAGTAAATCTTTGTGTACACTATATTATGTGCTCTCAATTTATCGTCACTTAACGTTGAAGTAAAATTGCTGTCAAAAAGCTGAGCTTATTACAGAAAACAAAAAAATAGATAATCTATTAAGATATAGTAGTATAATAGGTAAATGAGGAAATTCGACGTTCAGTATACAAACAACTGATTAAAATTTATCTTCCATTAAACTTAGGTCTTTGATGATCTCACGTAATTACAAATTCCAGATGAGCGTAATACTCTCTTTTAAATTGTAAATTTCTCTTCTCTTGTGAACTATACTGTGCATATGATCACGCTGCCTCGGTAGCGCAGTTGTATTACATACGACTGCGGTTCTGAGGTCTCGGGTTCGATCCCCGGGTCGGGTCAAGTGATATTGGGTTTTTTCTACTCAGTATCATCCCGGAGTTTGGAATTTGTGCCCGATATGGCGACAGGCTCGCCCCCTGTCACATCTGGGACGGAACTAAGCTCGGCGAAATGTGGGTGGTGTAGTTCGCTACTTCACCTCTGCCTAACCCTTCGGGGAAAACAGGCGTGAGCATATGTATGTATGTATGTATGATCACGCTAACTGGTACAAAGAGCTAATGTAATTATAGTTAATGATTGTTTAATTATTACACGGTCAGACGCCGCGTCAGAAAATATGGATTCGAATCTTGAAACAAGATTGAAATTTCATTTTACGAAAATCGTACAATGTTGTATGGTGCATGTTTTTTAAAGTATTTTATACTGCTTACCTGATATTTATAAATAAATTGTCATTTATTGATCAAATCGTCCTACAGTTTAAAACAAGGTCCTTGTTTTTTTCCTTAGCTCGACATAATGACTGTCCTCAATCTTATATTAAATAAAGTACAATCCAAGAACAACGGCGACTGTTGATGGCTGAATATCTATGGATCGGTCTGCATCTAATACGGCTAATGATTTTAAGCAGATCTAGACATACACACCTGCTATATCTGGAATGCGACACGCCGATACTTGTCACTATGGAGAACTTCTCACCATGTGCATAATGGTCGCAACCCTATAGGGCACAAAAACTCCGAATCAAAACATGAATATGTTTGGTGGAGTTTTTGGCGGGATCTCAGTCTGACATGTAGCAATTGTTTTCTTTAATTCATTAAACTTGTGTACTTGACTCTATATCATGTAATCTTGGTGGCGTTTGTGTGAAATAGTTTAGTTATTGTGTTCAAGTTAAGTTTATTATAGAAGACAACGCGTAGCATACATTCTGAGGTGCCGACAAAGCTCCATGGAAAGTTTGAGCAGGATAGGCCACCGTTCTGTTGGAGCTTGGTAACGCTGATACAAGATTGAAAATCTTACCCACATGACATTGGCACAAATTGTGTGTACACACAGATTGCCATTAACTAAGAAGAAGAAGAATATGTTTGAAAATAAAAGCCTAAACAAAAACCATTGTAAATCTTTTATTTGTAGATCGATTGCAATCCAGAAATTGCACCAAGTATCGCAAATATTGTTACGGATATTACGATTACAAATAGA
This sequence comes from Samia ricini, assembly GCA_014132275.2. Taxonomy (NCBI): domain Eukaryota; kingdom Metazoa; phylum Arthropoda; class Insecta; order Lepidoptera; family Saturniidae; genus Samia; species Samia ricini. The sequence continues at coordinate 4,630,628 of AP028170.1, forward strand.
GATGGGCCGAACAAGGGTTTCACTGAATACGGCAAATATAAACGCCAAACATTTTTTACCACTAAAAATTACATATTTAATTAAATACCTTATAAAAACAACAACACAAGACAATGAATTCACTAATCATGGGTAATTATTTACAACTTACTACAGTGAAAAATTTGATTTTTGAGAACCAGTACCTTTGGACTCGGTGTGTTTATCATCGTGAACTACATCGTCACTTAACATCAGGTCAAATTGTGGTCTAAGCACTGAGCCTATATCGTGTAAAAAAATTACTACTTCTGTAATTTAGACGAATATTTGGTTAAATGTAAATGTTCGATCAAGCTGCTGAATATAAATCAAATATTTAGTTTGATGTAATGAAAAATTTCGCATAAAAACACCTTTTCTATAGCCAAGTGATATCTTTTTAATACTGTCTGACATACTTTACTTCGAGCAAGTCTTATGTAAATGGGCAAACTATGCGTGCCTCATTACACTTTACGCTGCCATCGGCTTTATCGATAAATCTTAAATATTGATGTCAACAAGTTCTTTCGGTCGCCTTCGCGGAAACAATTCGAAACTGTTTCTTTTTCGATTCTTTATTATGCGGATTTAGTATTCTATTACCAAACGTAAAAAAACAAACTGCTAAAAGTTGTACGAAGGAATGTTTTGTCGAAGAATTGTGAATATTTACTTTTTTACTTTTGTTGTTGTCGAGGTTTATTCGTGTTTTAAAAAAGGATAACGATATAAAATATTATAAACGTACTGCTATAAGTATTTTGTAATAATTATAGTGGCATTTAATCCTATTTTGTGATAGATTTTTTATGAATATGTATAAAATAATATTATAGTATAAAATATATTTATATTATAAATTCAACCAGTAGACATATTTATATTCAACCAGTAGACAGTATTTTTTTATGTTTGTTATTTTTCCATAAATTTTGAACTGATTTGTAAAATTACTTTTTTATTCAATGGAGTACACTCCCAAGGTGGTCCTATTCTCACCATGTCTGAATCTGATCAGTGGATCTCAGGTTAATCAAGAGAAACCCTGAAATTATATAGATACTTTACATTTGTTTATATATTTGTCTTCACAGCTATACAAATATTTGCGTATTGCAGACACCATCTTATTTTGCTGATCTTATGATGGAAGGTACAATATTTTAACGAGTAGGAGTAGAGGATTTTTTTATATGCACTAACAATGAATAAAAAAGAGGAAAATGAAGAAATACGGAAATAAAATGGTTACATTGGTTAGCTCTAGCTGGCACCGATTTCAAAATTATTAATGGTATTAGAACAAAGGATACATCGAAGTTAAAAGAAATAGATTAATAAAGTAATTATTTATTTACTTTTTAGTGCATTTTTATAGAATATTCTTTTAAAGTCGGTTTTATTCTTAATTAAAAAAGTTTTTTGCTGTTAAAATAAACTGTAGAAATAAATTATTGCCGTATTTATAGTATAGGATACTGTTGTTATTAGCATCTACAAACACAATGAATGTTATTAAAAGGTAGTGTTATAGAGTATGTATAGACTAAAACACATTATTAACTTCTAACAAAAACCTGCAAATATCTGACTGCTGACTAAATATCTTCTTCTCGGGGAAAGGTACAAGCACCTGTTAACTTATCGTTTATCCTTTTTTTTCATTGATAAATTCTGTGCCATAAACCGAAGCAAGAAACCAAGTAATAACAGTAAGCACAACTAAGAAGTTACTATTTTATTATGAGTACTTAGGCAAGTCAGGTTCAGTGAAGGATGAGGGCGTGTTATGACCGCCATAAAAAAAAAAAAATATCTTTTTACATATACGTAGCTTTTTTCGACACATGTATATGTAGCATTATAGTAACTTTTACAGAATAGGGTATATTAAGTTAAAAATTAAAATTTGGCTAAAAAAATCTGACATACAACACTTTAAATTTTTTAGTCTATGGGCCTAATAGGTAAGCTCAAAGTTGCTGAAAGGGCAATGAATGAAGTTTCACTGCTTGATCGAATCAGGAATGAGGAGTTCCCCAGAAGAATCAAAGTAACCAACATGGCCCGAAGAATTGATAAACTTAAATGGCAATAGGCTGGGCACATTGCTCACAGAATCGATGCTTGGTAAGGCCAATAGGTTCTCGAATGGCTACCACACACCGTAAGACGTAGCATGGGTAAACCCCCACAAGGTAGACCGACAACTTGGTGAAGGTTGCGGGAATCCGCTGAATGCGGGTGGCTCAAGTCCAATCTTAGTGGAGGAGATCTTTGGGGGAGAACTATCTCCAGCAGTGGAAGTGTTGCAGTTGACTTGGTAGATGGAAAGTTTTTGGCGAAGATGGCTGTGCTTTTGCTGTGATTAGAATTATTTACATTATGTTTTTGATGAGACCATCTATACTAATAAATAAAATTGAAGTGTCTATTTGTAATGTCAATTTTTTTTTTACTAAATAGATATGAATGTATATATACGATTACCTTTACCAAAAATATAATTTCAAAAATTTTTGTTCTCTGTCTGTTTGTTGCGGGTAATCTCCGGTATGGGTGGACGGATTTTGACGGGTTTCTTTTTGTAAATAGCTGAAGTTACTCCGGGTAACATAGAGTACTTTTAATTTCCGAAAATAATTAGGGTTCCACGTAAAAAAAATTAAAACCCCTAAAAATGTCATCAAATCCTACTCAATGCACAGTTTCACGGGCAAGTGCTTGAATTTATGAGAAATATTTTTACTTTATCTTAGTACAAAAATAATTCAGGGTTCCGTATAAAAAAAAAAAACGCATTGAAGAACATATGAAACGCGAGCGCAGCAGGCTAGTAGAAAATATAATCAATCAACATCCCTTTCAATCATTTAAACATTGTAGAAAGATAATTAGGCCCTTATCGTTTCTGTAATGTTTTTCTCCTATATTTTTGTGTTCCGCAACTCGCTGTTGAGTAAACATTTCTGTCTTTGTTTCATAAATGCCAGTTGAAAAAGTGTTACTAACGAAACACGCCTAAAATTGCTAAGAAATAGATTGTTCAACTTGACGGTGATAAGAAGCCAGTTGATTATAAGTAAATGCACTACCACAAAAATCACTGAATGCTTAGAGGTCGTTCACGTATAACGTAAACATTAATGGGGAGGTCAATGCTTTGCTTATTTTTTAGCACTTGGCCATAGATAATCCACGAATACTAGAGAGACTTGACAGAGGGGGCCCGAATGGTGATATAGTATAGGAGAGGTGTATTCGAATCTTCGTTCTCGATGCAGTACCGACTATATTGCCACCGAGCTATCATCGCTTCTCATATGTTTTTGTTTACATGACTTTTTAACAATAGATTAAATGTTTTGCAAAACCGAATCCAATGCATGCAATGCAAATAGAATTTTAAAATATTTTTCTAAAAAGATTTTTACAAAGTCAAACTATGTTAGTGGATAATGTTCATGATTTATTACAGTCATGAATGTTTAGGCCCAACTTTTTATTAATTTTCTAATCTTAAATAATATTTGAACCCTTTGTTTAAAACTTTAAAATGAAGTTTAAAATAAATAATTAAACCATATCATGTAAAATGCCAGCAAAGTTACATAATACTAGCTGTGCGCCCGCGGCTGCACCCGCGTTTCATATACATTTTCACTGCATAATTTTATACATAATTTTATAATGCATAATTTTTGCACATAGTTTTTTTTTTATACGGAACCCTAATTATTTTCCAAAAATTGTTTTGCTGTTAGCATTAAGCAAAGGTATTTCTTACAAATTCAAATAACTGCAGGTAAAACTGTGCATTGAATCGGATTTTATTCAAATTTATATGAGTTTTAATTTTTTTACGCGGAACCCTAATAACTTTTAGTAATTAAAAGTACCCTTAGTTTCGCGGAGTAACTTCAGCTATCTAACAAAAAAAGTCAGGTTAAAACCTGTCCAACCGTTCCAGAGATTACCTGTTTCAAACAGAAAGACAGAAAAAATTCAAAACTATATTTTTGGTATAGGAATCGTTACATTCGTAGTTATTTAGTAAAAAAAAAAACGACATTACAAACAGATAATTCAATTTTATTTATTAGTATAGCTAATATAAAGTCACGTACAGCAGGATAATTAATTACCAACAAGGACTACTTCATAACAAACTAAAATTGCGCCAGAAACTCGGGTCTTTTCCTATGGCGGCAATAGTTGTCATATTAGAGGAAATTTAGCATGAATAGGTATATCATATGCACAACATGAATAAATATAAACAGTATTAAACCACCTACTTATTAGTATTAAATGGCAACTACCTTCGTTAATGAAATATCTGCAACCGGGATTGTAATTCATTCTACGTCGGCCGTTGACTCGTGAAGACCTGTGTACGCAAGTCACTCTGTTGCTGGTCATAACTTTGTAGGAACGTAAGGTATTGCGTGCAGTTTGGCAGACATTTTACTTTTTCTGGTTTATATGGATTGGTGTTTGTAGTTTACTCATTATTGTTTTTAAATTAAATTCCAGTAATTAATCGTTTTCAAAGTTATGTTTACTCCTCGACCTCATTCTACCAAACACACATTTTAATAAAATAATAAAATTTCATTAGTCAGAAATGATTTACGTACTGAGTTAAAAGTAAATCTGAATTCAATAATGCATTGCGGTATGCGTCAAGATAAACAAATGACCACTCAACGTTTCTCTTGATTTATGTTTTCACGTAAACATAAATTAGTCTCGTTTTAAAAGTGGTAATATGTTTTTTTATAAATTGGTTTAGAATGTTTATTTTTTTTGCAAATTCATTGTTGTATTTTAACGTAAATAATGATTCTTCCCTTCCCTTCCCCTGAAAAGCTTCCCTTACTCTCGATTAACTTACATATAAATAGGAAACTTTAAAGCTATGTAGTGATGATAAAACTTATAACTACAAACTACATAATCGCTAGTTTTCGTTTTTTTTTTTTCACGGAGCCAATCTCTAAATCTTACATGCTTTTATTAATATTTTTTTAATCTCCTCAAGACACAGGAAGCGAAATAAAATCAACATTGTTTCTATTGAAGCGTCTTTAAAAAGAAAATATTTTAACAAATAATTGCCACAAATAAGCTATACTAATAAGTCAAATTGAAGTGTAAGCTAAATAAATATGAATGCATATACGATACCTATACCAAACATTTTTTTTTAATTTTTGTCTGTTTGTTCCGGGTGATCTCCGGTACGGCACGACCGATTTTGACGGACCTTTCTTTGGTAAATAGCTGAAGTTACTCTGCGAAAGTTTTAATTTTCAAAAATAATTAGGGATCCGCGTAAAAAAAAATTAAATCTCATCAAAAATTGAATAAATTTCGATTCAATGCACAGTTTTACGGGCAAGTGTTTGAATTAATGAGAAATATTTTCACTTTGTCTTAGCACTAAAATTTTAGATAAATAATTAGGGTTCCGTATAAAAAAGTAAAACGCAATGAATAATATGTGAAACGCGGTCGAACTAGTTAATATATAAAATTTGATGCTAACTGAAAAATTGTAACTGCTTGAAACCTAGTAGTTATTTTTATACTCGGCTCATACAAGATTTAAAAAAATCTATATTCCTTACATGGAAATCGACAAAACGTACCGGCGACGAATATATGTATTTTCCAGCTAAACATCTTTCTTCATTTTATTTGCTCCGTTACACAAACGACAACTATGTTAGACGCTGAATTTAATATTCATAAAAACCTGCATACATCATCGTCGTCTCTTCCCCCATTCATGTATTGTTTGAAATATTCCTCTCGACTCTGTTCAAGACTGGCAATCGACATTATTAAATGCCCAGTATAACATGACCTTTGCATTTCCATTAGCATTTTATTAAGGACTAGCCGTGCCCGCGACTTCGCTCGCTTAGAATATAGACAATTATATTGTAATTGATAAGCCTTTCTGTCCCGTCCCGTCCCGTCCCGTCATAACATTTTTTTAAAATTGTCCTGTCTTTTCCTGAAGTCCGACATAGTTTTTCTCAAACATCTTCAATATACAGATTTCGTCCTATTAGCCTTTTATTATAAGTATAGATTATCATGTCCTTGTAATGTTTCAGAACAGTCCAAATTATTAAAAAAATAAGTATAGCGCCATCTATCAATAATCGTCAAAAATAAGTATATAATTTTCTTACGTAATCATTGCTCCAAAACATTGCGCCGCTTTATGCTAGGCCTCCTGACGGAATATACGCTGCAACAGGTGAACGTTGCTCCCGAAGAAAGCTCCGTGCACGTGACCTCATCCGGGAGCCCTCACCTAGCTGAGTAGATGAGACTCGCGGCCACGCATAGTCAAACATCTGAATCCAGACCCAAACTCAGATGAATACCCACGAGAAAGCATCGAGTGCATCTCTACAAAATGACGTGTTTGCTGAGTAAAACAGAGTAGAAGTCACCGCCATAGGGTAATGCCCTGAAGCGGTTACCCCGCTCGTCTCCTATTCTACAAAAGAATATGTTCGAGTAAAAGAGCGAGATGAATAGTAAGTAGTTACGTAATCATTCATAACAGTTTGTAACCCATGCCATCAAAAATAAAACATGAATTATACATATAGTCCAATTATAGTTACAATAGATGAAATAATTATATGTTTCGCGACATATTTATATCTATTGATATTATAATTGAAATTCAGTTCACTACTTCCATAAAATAGGTCCTTAATACAAGACCTACAATCAAAGACTATATATAATATAGTCATTTATCTTTCCTAAAACGCATGTACTTATAAACTCTTCTTTCATACAAATGTCGCCACGTGTCATTCAAATTATTACAGCTTTTCATAGAGTGGACCGATATTAATGAAGTAACATTTGGTTAGTTGGTTTGGGCATGTAGAGAGAATGGATGAGAGACGATTAACGAAACGAATTTATAAGGCGAGGGTGAATGGGCAAGTCGGTAAGGGTCGACCTAGGCGAACGTATCTAGACCAAATCAATCATGTGTTAAATAAAGGCCAGGTGAAAAGTACTCATCCCACACTGGTGTGGAGACGTCCCTCCACACCCCCTTACCATTTGCATTTGGGGGGACTTGATCCTCCTAATGCAATTGGTAAGGGTAGTGAGTAAATGCATTCCCCTCGCCAAAAAAAAAAAAGGTAAATTGTACTCATAACCGACGAGCATGTATGAAAGCGCTCATGAAAGTAAAGAAAGCGAAAGAGGTGTGTCAAGATCGTAGCAAGTGGAAGGACGTAATCACTGCTTACCCCCACGGGAGAAAGGCGTGATGATATGTATGTATGTAAAATTTTGATGCTACTCTGGAATACACTTTATATTCATTTTTAAAATATACTTAGTACTTTCTATTTAATGCCTGCACAACCAAACAGACAGTAAGACAGACATTTCAAAAAATAAAGAAATCCATTTAATTACCTGTTATTGTTAGACCCTTGCAATAATTTATTTCTCAAAAATCGGAATCGTACAGACACGTGAAATTTACAATTTTGTTATTAGTATACAAGATATCAGAATTAATCCAGTGAAATTCTGTTTTTACGAGGTGAACAACTTGTTTTAATTCTCTTGTTAATATTGTCGAGAATCATGTATTTTTATTTTATCTGCACGTGTGAAATATGCTTAGTTCAAATGGTAGTTGTATAAACTATATTGTAGAAGTTGAAGTTAGTATAAATATTATAACTTGTGCGATTCAGAACCAAACAAAATTGATTTAATATTGACTGTGAAACTAACGAAAGAAAACTAAATAGTATCAGAAAATATAAATAAGTAAACAAAGACAGAGAGGGTGTCGAATCACATTCGATGATTTAAATGGACAAAAAAACGTAGACATACAACGAGAACATGTAAAAGTATTACTTAGCTTAAATTTGAAACTCTTAATGTGCCGAGTACCCATAAAAATGAAACAATAGGAAAACGATGGAAAGCTGGCGTAAACGCCAGGTTAGTGCTCAAGGGGATAATTAGGAATTTCAATAGAATGTATAAAAATTTACATACAAGTTGCAGTAAAAAATGTAATCCAATTTGTGACCAAAATGTAAGTCATATTAGTTTTTTAGCCTCAGCGAACAGAGGTCCTGTTACTTTAGCCGGGTTCGATACAAACTTGCGGCCATGTTTTGGCATCCATCCAGCGAAATCGTGTGTTTTTTACCGCGAACTTTACTCAGAGAGTTCGTAAAGCACCTTAATTTACACAGTAATTTGCGATTGTTGACGACTTCTTATTTGTATACAGAGATTTATTTTGATTGATTTGTTTATTTCATTCGTATCTACGCTTCATCTAATTAAATTTCTAATGTATCTATCGAGATTAATGTAGAATCTAGATTCACTTTGGCTAGGATAATTTTATTAAATCATAGTGTAATGAGTTTGTCGGGTAGATAGACATCGAATAGTGTGAACCATAGATATGCTTAGCTATATAAGAAATAATGATCGATATTTTTAAATTGACTATAATTACAGTAAATTTTTGGTTGGTTAGATGATTTGGTTTTTGAAGTAATGAGGAAACAGTATGAAAGCATTTTTGGGCGCTCACTTGATCAGTTACTATTTCAGGTTAAAAATCTTTTATGACCTACCAATTTATCAATATAATTATTGACACTCTAGCGCGCAACTCGATACAGAAATAAAATAACGACGAATATATTACAAGATATTATTTTCATTTTCATTCTTGCTTGTTACAATCCGGATCCAAACTAGACCATACATTTCTTACTATAGTAACGATACAATTAATTAATATTCTTTAGTCTAATTAGAAAACAAAGCAACACTTTTTTTTTCAAACGACTCCTAAAAGCGTTCCTAGACTAAATCTCATTCACCACAATTCTCCTAATAATAATAATACATTTTATTTCAGACTATATCCATATTCTATGTTGCTAGTTTTTTTTTATTAAATTAATACACTAAGTCTATTACTCATATAAATTCATAATCATCTATAATCCTAAGATATACTTACCCAGATAACTAAGAACGCTCGATATCTTCGATTTTGATCTTAGGTATCAACGTATACATTAGTTCGCACGAAAAGCTTTCGACCGCATTTGTTGAACCTTTATTTAAAATAAGATTGATTGCTAATGTTCTTAGTGAAAGCCCAAATTGTTCTGACAAGTCTTTTAAGGTTTGAGTTTGTTGACTTCTTTCATTATTTATATTTTATTTCGAATGTTTTTGTTTCTTAGCCCCACATGTTGACGTTTGATGTTGATGTTTATTCGTATTCTATATTACAAATGACAATTAGACTTGAAAATAAAAAAGGTAAAAAAATAAACAGTTGTTTATATCATTCAAAATCCTTATACATTCCGTTACTATTACCATATAGATCACAATAGATCTGACTAGGTCGCAGTGATACAGGACTGTTTCAGCCTGCATAGCCCCTTTTCGAATATTACCATATACAACGAAATTTACTCTAAATCAACTTTAGTTTTCGAACAATAGATATGGTCATTTGTCTTTATAATATTTGTACCCTCGACTTAACAGATATAAAATTAAAACTGTAAAAATCAATGTCAAAAACTGTTTTATAGAGCTATGTTTGCTTTCGATTGCTGAAATATCATCGTCTCTATCGTACTAGAGTAATAATGCTTGTTTTGCTATAAATTGGTTTGAATGACGTGTTTAGTAACAAGCAACTAGTATTTGACGTTAGACGATTAAGTTTCTTGAAGTCCTCTTCTATATTGTTTTAGACTACATTGACCTGTAAACATTTAGTTATTGGAATCAGTACTTCTTGTTCGATTATTTATTTTTAATTTATGAGCCTCTGAAATATTTAGAGCTTAGAGTATAATCCAGCAACAAAATGATTTCAACTAACAGTTTCTATTTAAAATATAAAAGCTTTTCCACTTCTTGTGGCATTGAGAAAAATACATTTCTCAGTAGTGATGAAACGCTCCCCAATGACCGACCCCATTTGCACAGATGGCAGTATTTTTATTTCGGAGTCGGTTTTACTAAGACCCTTTGTGACCTCATTGCTTCTCAGTTAATCTTGGTCGGTAAGTTATCTCAAATCTTAACCTAGCTAAAAAGGTTTAAGGAGCTACCTCACTAGTTTTCTTTTTTATTCCTACAATTGATCAAGTTTCCGTATGCATTGTCAATATTAGAATCTTAAGTACTAGAAAACTGCAAAACTTTGTAGGTACTCGAATAGTGATGGACACGAAGACGCAGAAGTTATTCTGGCAGGACGATTTATTATATCAAAGACAAACTTTGTAATTTTTTTCACATAGGAAGATCATGCATTAGTTCCTACCGAGCAACGAAGGGTGGGTTATGTCAGATTCTTTCTTACTTATACACCTTGTTGTGCCCGTATCACGTATTTGGCCAGGGTTTACCGGGATTGCATTGGCAATATATTAACTAAACTTTACATTTACACATTTTTGTTCACAATAATGTTTTTGCTGAGATTAATTATTTTGTATAATTTGAAATATTATGTCACTATTAGAGCCATAAGATAATGACTTAGTGAATTAACTTGTGACTATTATCCTTTATAAATAAAATGCATTGCAATTTTATTCAGTTTCAATAATTTTGTTATACTACATTTGAAGTGATTAATAATGTTGCCCTTAAATTCATTTGTTTCGCGAAATAATAAACGATATCGCAATTTATATTGCCTGTGAATTTTTACGACCAACTTAAACCCAAGAAACGGTCTTTTCAAGGGCGTGTTGATGTTTGTGAGTATTTTAAAATTTGTTGCTCAACATTTTTTAGTTTACTCTGAGGAAATATACAGCCCTGGAAAACATAATTTGTGATTTTAGTATAAAAGTAAATAAATTTAACGTAAAGAAAAGTCATTCGGTAGAATTAAGAAGATGTAATCTAGATTGGTTCATAGTGAATTTAGAAATAAATATAAAATTACTTGCTGGTGCCCGCGGCTCCGGCCACGTTTCATATGTCCTTAAGGTGTGAGTGAAAAAACAAATGAATGAAGTAAAATGAGAGTCTCTTGTTTTTATTGGCGCGGAAAAAAATTTACATAAGAGTAAATCAATCAATCAATGAATTTTCAAATCCACCTATTCCACTCAATAATGAGCCTGAGCTCTCGGTGGTATGGCATTTACTAATAACGCCCTTCTAGGGTAGCTAGCACATTCAAGTTTGAAAAAAAAGCTTGATAGTTTGTCGCAAAGTACCAATAGATATGTACCGGCAGCATAACTTGAGAGTCCCTCAAGGCTAAGTGTGCTCATCATTCTGGACCGCATTATCACTTTTATATATATATATACATATATAAATAAATGGGGCTGATACTGTGACGGACACACAATCTGGATCTGTCGTCAACAGAATGTCTAGACATCAGTGTGGTTATCAATATCTGGTATCAGCGTCGCCTGGCTGACCATCTAAGAGAGGTCGAGTGAAAGAGAAAATTTGTGAGCCTATCTATCAGCGTCATCAGTATGCTGGTAAGAGTATAACCAATCTTGATGATGGGCATTAAAATCTCCCAAAAAAGTCATATGTGCGGATGGGTAACGTTGTTGAACCATATCTGCTGCCTCACTTAGGTGTTCGAATAGTCTAGTTGTCTCCTGATCTTCATTATGCGAACGGTACCACTAATACCCATAAGGTGGATAAACGAGATTCTTCAAAATTACAAAGACGCTGATAACAAATGACATGGCGGATATACACGCAAACACCAGCTCGTTGAATAAGATGATGTTCCAAGGTATATCCTGGGTAATCAAGATAAGCAACGTCGGATGGACATCGAATCTGTGTCTCAGTGAGAAAGAGGAGGTGCGGCCTGACAGTCTCAGGATGATGATAAACTGCGTGGAGATTACTGTTAATGAAGTGCACTTTTAAAGGAAGGACGTACAGCCGCTGTTTAAACTTACTCTTTCTTGTAAATTTTTCATATTTATGTTTTGGGTGAATTGTGGGTAAATATAAAAGGAATGAGATATAGGGTTTCCAACCTCACAGAGCTCAGATAATGCACCGCTGATGGGAAATCAAAGGTCGGCTGCGGGGACGCCCGAACACCCCCTAAATAGCTGTCGGGTCCTCCCTTCCGGTCGCCAACTCGCACGGCGGAGTATTCAGGGATTTTTCGCGAGGCGGTGGGGCAGCCTTTCATAATTGGCTACATTACTACTTGGGTCCCCTACATCTTGTGGTCGGCCAGCGGTTCACCGTGGTTCGGATCCCACTAACCCTTGCAATAACTAACCCGGCGATGCAAAAATTAGAGAGCTATAAACGGTTCCACAACCACCATACAGCTATTCCTAAACATTCTCCCATATAGACGGGCTTCATAGAATAGCACACCGGAACATGATGAGTCATTTGGCAGCGTAACTTATTTCGAAGAGTAACAAACCGCGGCTGGAACCTCCCACCTGTAGGGCTGCTCGTTTTAGCACTATCCAGGGGTCACGTGTAAGGTCTCGAGGGTAAGGCCTACGGACGTGAGTTGCATGAACCCCCAAAACATAATCTCAGGTGAGATTGTGGTCAAATCTCTGAGCATATATGGTATAACAAAATCGTATCATTACTGACTAACGCTATTGACAGTGTATTATAAGCACTTAAAACACTCAACCGGAAAATGGTATTACGATCCTTGAGCTGCTACCACCATGGAATTTGTACTAGGTAAACCAATTATTCAAAAATGAAAACAAAACTTTTGCTGTACCTATGTATCTTGCGTCTAGTGTGCAAGTTTATGATGTACAGTATTGAAAATGCATAAAGTACCATTGTATTATGATTACAGTGGATCCAAGACCTTCACCAGGTGGAGATCGCAGTAAATCTTGAGCAGCTAGTGGAGGTGAAGCCAAGTTACAAATATTGACTTAATGTATGCACTACGGTACAAAAAATATTACTCAAAACTATTTCTTATAAGTGATATCCACCCTCATTAGTTTCTTAGTTTAAATCTATGTAGGATATAAGCTTCCTCTCTTTTAAGCCCTTTTTCGCACCAGCCTATTTCAGGTTTTTCTGACAAGATTTGAGATGTCGTCCACACATCACACACACGCATGCCAATTATGTTGAGTAATCTGCATAAACCAATATCCTTTACTTTTGTTTTTTTATAAATGACGTTACATTTTAAACAATGAATGGGCAAAAATTTTAGAATCTTTAACACGAAAGTTCAACGAACCCAACGGATTTATTACAACGGAGACTTTTATTGTTCAATAAAAATTTTCGCCATTTCCTACAATTAAGGGAAAATATCCGCAATGTCTCGGTAGCTTAGCTTAGCGTAACGTTGTTTCGGCCAATTTGGCCGGCTTAATTAATTTCGAGATCGCTGTTTACAGCCTGTTTTGTCACTTGTCCCGGCTTAATTTCATGAAAACGTGTATTTTTGTTTATCATGCGTTAAGTATTTGGCAACGCGAATTATTATAGTATTACAATTTCTTTTATACAATTTTGTTACCATATCTTTCTTTGTCTTTATTATTACAAAATAGGAAACTTGAATGATGTATTTCATTAAGGGACTGGTCAATTTTGACGATTTTGAATTGAAATTTTCAATGTATTAATAGTCTCAAGCATCCCCTTTAAAATGAACTGTGGTTCATTTCTGTAACTATAATAATTTTCGAGATATTTAAAAAATAAGATTGAAAAGCATGAAAATCAGCGATATTTTGAATTTTGTATAACTTTTGAAAAAAACCTTGTAATTTCTTTTTTTTTCGTTATATGATAAAAGAAAATTTCTGGCCAAAATTTATCCAAATCGAAACAGGTCGATTCAAACTATTGCTCGATTTGTCGTGGAATGGCTCTTAAGAATTTATATGTTATGGGGGCAGGGGCCCCGCAAACGAAAGATTACGCTTACTCGTTTGTGTTACATGATTATATTATAGGTAAACATATATATCTTTACTAATAAATAAAATTGAAGTCTATGTTTGTAATGTCAACATTATTCTATTTACTAAATAGGTATGAATGTACCTACCTATACGTGTATATACCTATACCAAAAATACAATTTTTTAAAATTTTTGCCTGGGTGTTTGTTCCAGGTAATCTCCGGAAACGGTTGGACGAATTTTGACGGGTAGATAACTGAAGTTAATCCGGGTTAATCAGGATAGTTTTAACTTTTGAAAATAATTAGGGTTCCGCATAAAAAAATTAAAACTCATAAAAAAATTAATAAAATCCCATCCAATGCAGTTTTTACGGGCAAGTGCTATAATTTATGAGAAATATTTTTATTTAATACTAAAGTTTTTTAGGCAAATAATTAGGGTTCCGTATAAAAAAAACGCAGTGAAGAATATATGAAAAGCGGGCGTAGTAGCGGGCGGACAGCTAGTATTAAATATACATTAAATATACACACCAACGTAACAAACGTTAAATATATTGTTATTTTTCTTTTTTTATTGCATGTTTCTTAAATGCTGTGGCAATAAGAACTTTTTTTAATAAAATCAAATGTGATTGATGGGCTGTGCTGTTCGACGATCGGCTCTAGCGCACGAGCCCACGCACACCGCGCTGCTATTGTAAAAATCCACGACCAAGGAGAACAAAAATAAATTAGTGACTAAATTCTCTTTCTTTCGACTCCTTGTGTTTCTGGATCCACCAGGATAAATCTCAATTCCATCGGGTTATCATACTACAAAAAAAATCTGTACCGAATAAATACAAAACATTAATATTGATCAATATTGTAATGGAGATAAAGGATCATTTAACACGACAAAGTGTTACTAAAACTAACCTTAGAGGATTACTGCTCACATAATGTGAAATGTTAACAACGATTAACGATAAAATTATAGTATATAACAATAAAACATCTTTATTTATTATATGTAATTGTGAAAGATCGTTTGGCAAGCCGATAACGATTTTATTGGTTTTCCTAAAGTTTAGCTGTTATGCGCATCGAATACCAGATATTGATCTCGACTCGGCAATCGAGGGACAAAAGTATTTTAATATAAGTAATGTATGATATATATATATATTATATATATTAATAAATGAAATTGAAGTGTCTGTTTGTAATGTCAAAATTTTTTTTTTTTTTACTAAGTAGATATGAATGTATATACGATACATATACCAAAAATACAATTTTTAAAATTTTTGCCTGGGTGTTTGTTCCGGGTAATCTCCGGAACGGCTGGACGAATTTTGACGGGTAGATAACTGAAGTTACTCCGAGTTACTCAGGATAGTTTTAATTTTTAAACACAATTAGGGTTCCGCATAAAAAAGTTAAAACTCATAAAAAAATGAATAAAATCCGATCCGATGCAGTTTTACGGGCAAGTATTTGAATTTATGATAAATATCTTTACTTTAACTTAGTACTAAACAAAAATTAGGGTTCTGTATATAAAAAAAAATCAAATGCAGTAAAGAATATATGAAACGCGAGCACGGGCACACTGCTAGTCAAATATAAAAGTTTTTGCAACTCCAATCGGCGACTCTAAATTTAGGCCGCGCAAGACGCGGAGTTGAGTTTTGGTTAATCTTATCGTGGTTTTTTTTTAAGGGATTGGGTTAAAACTCTCAAAGTGTGACACTTATTAATTTGCTTAATAGCTAGCAATACAGGCCGAAACTTTGTAGACATAAATATGTTATATTTTGAATACGGGAATAACTTTCTTATAACCTCTTTCTTACTCCTATTGTATTGTAAGTATATAACGAATAATTGATAAAATTGACAATATAAATTATTGCAATTTTAAATATAGCAGCAGTGAATCAACAAAATTATGTCAGAGAGAAGAACAGTTGAACTGCAAACTATAGAACTATTACAGTTTTGGAATTTTACCAAAACTTTCCCAACTTGTGTTATACTAACAATTTTGCCAAGACTCATTTTAAACACGTTCAAAATGCAATCTCAGTATAGTTTCCTTTATGGATTGTTTCCCATTTATGTGGCCTATTTATGGTTATATTTATAGTAAAAATGTACATTTCAAAAGATATGTCTGAATCAAATATACAATATTCTAAATAGAAATCTCGTTTTAAGAATCATAATAAAAAGGTAAACAGTGTTAGCGATTTCAGACAAGATCTCAGAACTGTGAGAATCAACCTCTAGGAATTTAATAAAAGTTTATTCTGGCATTGTTACAAATATAATGTAAGTGAAAATATGTCTCAAAAATGTTAGTTAAATTTGAATCAATATTTTATTTCATATTAAGTGTATAGGATTTTTAAAGCTACATGAACGGCTTGAGAAATAAAATATTATGCGGTTTTTACTGATTGTGCGTTTAATCTGGCTACTGATTTACAAGTGCTTTTTAACGTCTATATATTTAAAATCGATTGGTTCGTTGAGAATGCGTTCACGTTCCAGCGATCGCGCCGTGTAGATGTTGAGCGTGAACATTAAGGTAAACTGACTGACGAGCGCATTATGTGGAAAATCAAAAACTAATTTTTATAATAAATATGGTAAAATATGGTAAAAGTTTACGTCAAACAAATGTTTGAAGAAAGCAGCTTTAAAACTCTTTTAGTGAATGGTAAAAAAAATTCAATCATTCTTGCCAGTGTAGTGAGCGTGTTATGTGATCTAGTATTTGAATACTGGATATATTCATTAATTATTTTGTTTGTTCGAGGGTAAGACGGAGCAGAAACACAATGGTTGTTTCGAAAGTATAATGAACCAAAAATTACAATGATAAATACGTAATGTACTGCAGCTACCGAATTTTTTATAATTACTTGCAATTAATAATAAATATTAAATATTGACGACCATCGATGCGCCGGAGTTGACTTCAGATTGGTTGTCGCATACAGCCATGTTGAAAGGAGCGGGCCACAAGTTCATTGTACGTTTAAATGAGTCTTATCTCTGAAGGATCGTTTGAACTATCCTTATTACTAACGACAGTAGATAGACCAGTATTGCGATTTAGTGGATCCGCTACAGTAGGTTTAAATTTTAGTTGCGTAAATTTATTAGAAACAATCAGGAAAAGTAATGTATAGTGAGTTCTGTTAAAAAAAACAATACTCATAGTAAGTGTTTTGGTAAACAATTTGATATTTATTTAAACTTAACACTTTACATTTACATATTTATGTTACCTACCTACATTCTGAATTATTTCGAATTTCGCGTACTAATAAACAATTCTTATAATTTTAACAATAATTAAAAACGAACGCCTAATTTTTGAAGAAGAAAAAACACACCCGGTAAATTTGTTTAAAAACATGTATATATAGTCCACAAAATATTCTCTGTGAAGTTAATGACACGGCCTTTCATAATTAAATGTTCTCGAGCCTAATTTATGTATAGAATATTTTCGAGAGTATTTTACAAACGCTCAGTGGTGTATTTAGGTTTAAATTAAAGAAAATTAAAACGTAATATCTACATAAATTTATACAAAATTACAATAAGTTTTACGAAGAATTTGAATAATAAAAGAAAAGTGTAAATTTAATAGTTTTAATTACTTTTAACGTAAAATTAATTTAGTAGAATGTATTGTTAAAAATATTTACAGTGAACTTTTATTGCTATGAATTGTTATATATTATTTGGAGACAACTACTCTCCGAACAAAATTAAATACACAAGACAAAAGAGAAAATAATAAACTGTGTAAACGACACCCTGTGTTGCGTGCCTAGTGCTGCGTGCCCATTGCTGTGTGCCCAGAGCTGCGTGCGCTGTGCTGCGTGCCCAGTGTTAAGTGCGCTGTGCGGCGTGTTAAAGCACCACGGCTGAACGTCATACAGCGTATGGGTGTGAGACACTCTATGCGGTATTGTTATCTACTGCGGTTTATTTAGTTGGTAATAGGTTCCTGTTGATCTTAACTGATCCTATATTAACTTTCCAATGCTCCTAAAAAAACCAAATTCTTGAACACTCATGCATACAATTCTCATATTCTCATGTTTTATGTGCAAATAAAAGACTATCAATCTATACTAATGAATAAAATTGAAGTGTCTGTTTGTAATATCAAAATAACATTTTTTTTTCTAAAAGTTATGTTTATCTTTCTGTTTGTTCCTGGCAATCTCCAAAACGGCTGGACCGATTTTGACGGAACTTTATTACTTTACTACTTTGATTAGGGCTCCGCGTAAAAAAAGTGAAACCCGATTCAATGGAGAGTTTGAATTTAAGAGAAATATTTTTAATTTATCTTAGTACTAAAAATTTGGGAAAATGATTATTAGGGTTCATTAAATAAGGGTGCATAAAAAAATTAAACGCATTGAAGAATATATGAACCGCGGACGCAGTCGCGGCGGTACACAGCTAGTTTCTGAATAAATCTTGAATTTTTTGCTTCTCTACAAAATAACTTATCCAGCACACAAAACTTTTGAGAGAACTCACAAATGTTTAGGGCTAGGATTGAAGTAATATAAAATATAATTTACAAAAAATCTTTACAGACAGCCACCACTTCTATTTTAAAATTCTATGTTACTTTTCTGTTCACTATTGTAGCATTTAAATCGCGAATATTTCAAAAGCTTCATCTACATAAATTAGCTCACAGGTAATTTTTCTTAAGTACGCTTTTCTCTCATTAGAAGTTATAGTTTGATGCTTTATAAATATTTGTTTGTGGAGAATAAATGTTAGAGAAAATAGAAATCAATGAATGAATGAATAAATTATTTATTGTTCCAATAATTTGTACACAGGCGAACTTAATGCCACAAGGGATTTTCTACCAGCTAACCAGCTATAATGGGGAAATAATACAGTAATAAAAGTAGTGCAATTCGGAATTAAGAAGAAATAAATTTATATGTACACACACACTATATATATATGCACACGTTTATAAAAGTATGTACTTAGATACCATACATGTAAGTTAAGAATTATAGTAATGTACCATTTTAAATCATTCATTTATTTATTTATTTATTTTAGGGAAACATACAGTTTATTTGACTAATTACTAAATATTATAAAACAAGATCATACACCCAATAAAGTTTCCACTCAAAACAAAAATATACTCAAAAAAAAAACAAAAAGCACCTCAGAACAAAATCACAACATCATAAATATATACTAATTACAACATTAACGGTAAGATTTAAAAAAAAAAAAACAAAAAAGAATGAATTCAAATCTAAATTGACCATAGATATTTACACAATCCTTAAACATATAATATATCACACTTTGCTCTAATTTCTCTTTTATAAGACGATGTGTTTGCAATAAAGAATATATCGGAGTCATTAAAGTATAAATTATATAAATTGCAAGTCCTATACAGGAATGTGTTTGCAACATAGTTAGTCCTACAGAGAGGAACATCAAATAAAAACTGTTTTCTGGCATTAGGCCTAGGGCACCTAAAACCTAGTTCACTAAGAAGATATGGGGAGTCAACAAGGTTATGGATTAGTTTAAATAGAAACATTTGATCCTGTTGTATCCTTCGTTTATGTAGGGAAGTTAATTTAGGAAGTGATGGGTTGCTATGAAACTTATACTGTAATGTTTACAAAAGTCATACAAAGTCATACAAAAGTCATAATAATGTTTACAAAAGGAGTTTTTGTGTTGTTGCAACTTAAAACTGGAAATTTGTTTTCGCTTCTTGTAATTGACGCTGGAGTGCATTCCATAATCTAATGGCAGTTATTGTGAAGGGGTTTGCATATAGTGTAGAATGGTGTTTCGGGATCTCAAGGGATCCTAAGGAGATCGAAGATTACGACCACGAGCCGCAATAATCTATATGTTTAATGTTAATAACTGTAAATGTAAACTGCCTCGGTGGCGCAGTTGTATTACGGTATGACTGTCGTTCTGAGGTCTCGGGTTCGACCCCCGGGTCGGGTCAAGTGGTATTGGGTTTTTTTACTCAGTATCATCCCAGAGTTTGGAATTTGTGCTCGATATGGCGACAGGCTCGCCCCCTGTCACATCTGGGACGGAACTAAGGTCGGTGAAATGTGGGTGGTGTAGTTCGCTATTTCACCTCTGCCTAATCCTTTGGGGATAACAGACGTGAGCTTATGTTAATTTTATTCCAACATAATGTTAACATTTATGCCACCATATTTTAAAATATGCTCTTTTATCCAATTTTTCTCATTTATATCACATTTACAAATATTTATAACCAATATTTTCTATACTAATGTAAAGGGATAAAAAGCTATATATTTTCTTAATCAGAGATTTCTATATACCCGTCCGAAGCCGAGGCGTATCTTTAGTATTACATAAATGTATTTATAGTTATATACTACGAGTACATATTACACTGGATCTCATCGAAAATAGCTATAGATAAATAAGGTTCTAAGAGACTGTATCTACTATTAATTCCCTCACATAATTTCCTTTCAAAAAAGTTTTGATCACAAACTAAATAAATTATTGCAATAAACATAATCTTTCAAACTCTTATTTAGTGGGGCCTGATTCTGCGTCAATGGACGCATGTTCGAGCCCACCAATCCAACTCTAAAATCAGGCCGAGCTTTCAGCGAAAGAAACATTGTGCGGAAACCATAGCATTGTTATAAGACATTTTCTAATAATTCTCGCCTGGGTAGCTACCACCCTCAAGTTTGAAAAACTGTCACCAAATACCAAGTGTTCAGGCAGCATCACTTGAGAACTAGTATCTCTAGGCTTTGTGCGTTTACCATCTAGGACCACATCGTCACTTAACATCAGGTGAGATTGCGGTCAAAACACTGAGCCTATACCGTGTAAAAATAGATAATTTTCGTCATAAACAAAATTAATTATAGTAAATAAAAAAATCCTAATAAAACAAGCATTTATTTAATTAAATACGAATAAAATATTCATAAGCATCAAAACGTTCATATATTATTTGTCAAAAAATTTACACTGTAATTTGTTATGGTGATTTTAACTTTTTCAAATGATTTTAATAACTCTCCCATAAACGTTATTTAAATGCGCGATCTGATGCAAACATGAAAAAAGCATTTATTGTGTAGGTACTTAGGACTAAACGTTGCCTAGTAATAAGGGCTTTGTAAATGGTTTTTTTAAGAGTTTTCCTCTGTAACTCGTAGACGATGTTTTTAACGTATATTTTATGGCTGTTTGAGGTTAACGACACTCATGTTATGACGCGTGAGATGTAGATTTTCCTATATATGTAGCAAAATTTACTTTCACTTCTCATGAATCGACTCTAGCAATTTACCCTTTTCATTTTTATTACCTGTTATTTCATATATACGTAAACCTAATACCTCTTGTATTTGAGACTGTGCGCCTGCGTTTCGTATATTCTTCACTGCGTGTAAATTTTTATATACGGAACCCTAATTATTTTCCATAAAAAATTTTAGTACTAAGATAAAGTAAAAATATTTCTCATAAATTGTAGCACTTGGCCGTAAAACTGTGCATTGAATCGGATTGTATTCACAATTTATGAGTTTTAATTTTTTTAAGCATAACTCTAATAATTTTTGATGAACAAAAGTACCCTAAATTACGCGAAGTAATTTCAGCTATCTAACAAAAAGTCCCGTCCAAATCGGTCCAGCCGTTCCGGAGTTTACTCGGAACAAACAGACAGATTTTTGGTATAGATATCGTACATACATTCATTCTATTTAGTGAAACATAAATTATTTTATCATAACAAACATACACTTCAATTTTATTTATTAGTATTAATATGGAGAGAGGGAAAAAAAATACAAAGTAACGAAATATACGCCCACGCACATGTAAGGGCGTCAAAAACAGTGGATTGCATCATGTCGTTTGCTGCAACCTCGATATCAACATGGGTGTGGTTACACAGACACCCTCGATATAAACATGGGCTTGGTCAGACAGTTACCCTTGATATAATTAAAGGTTCAGACATAAACAACCTCGACATAAACATAGGTTTGTTACACAGACATCCTCGATATAAACATGGGTTTGGTCACACAGATAGCCTCGATATAAACATGGGTTTTGTTAAATGAACAACCTCGATATCAACATGGGTTTGGTCATACAGGCAACCTCGATATAAACATGGGTTTGGTCATACAGGCAACCTCGATGTAAACATGGGTTTGGTCACACAGACAGCCTCGATATAACCATGGGTTTGGTCACACAGAACCCCTCAATATAAACATGGATAACTGTTTTAAGTATCAGAAGCAAAATTTGATCCATACAATAAAGGCAAATATAAGCTTGTAGAATATAACACACGATTAAAATAAAATAAAAAAGGTAATAACTACTCTTTGAAATATTACCTACATTCTTTAATCCTTAACAATTGAATATAATCAATAGGGAGGAAGACTTTTGGCATAACTCCAAACTGCGTTTGTATACAAAAAACATTAATATTACGTCGAAACCACAATTTTGAATTCCTGTTCTGACTATTATTTATTACTATGGCATCCAAATTGCAGTTTTGAAATTGGTTAAGCGTTAAATAGGTGACTTCAGGGAGATAACTCCTACGGGCTAAATATCAGCGACAAGAAAGACATCACTATCTGAAATCACATTGGAGTCGTCACTTGGATTCGTCTTTTATAACCTTAAATCTTTCTTGAAATAGTACACTTAGTAAATAATTTAATCCACCATTAAACACAAAAGCGTTAGAATATTCCAAAGTCGTACATTATTATGAAACGTGTAGAAATATTTTTTTTGTACTACACTTCTGATGGCGTATGGTTCTAGCTAAGAATATTACCACCTCATACAATCCCGCGGGTATCGTAAAACACTACTAAGGGATGGGCAGCAGCATCCTCTGGGTACCAAAAACATCTTACTGCGATCACTAACCCGCCTGCCAAGTATGCCGATTATGGAAATCGCCCAATAGTGGACCTCTTATGATTGAATGAATGAACTACACTTAGACTTTATTTTAAAAGGAGTTCTGCTATTTTATGTTGTAACTCAACGTAATTTTTGAACTTTACACTGTAAAATATCAATATTTTTTTCTCAATAAAGTTTCCACTGAGTAAGCCTAAGAAATTTCATAATGATAAAACAATCGTGTACGCTTATGTGCTATATATGTTACTATTAGTAACACCTGAATTGATAGCGAAATACTTTTAAATTTTAAGTCACCCGTAAGAAGAAATAACATCAGCACTTCCGTAAACGCATCGCTCAAGTGTACGAACTCCCAACATTTATAAATTGATAACAATTTAAAGTTTAAATTCAAGAGCATATTTCAACTTTAAAATACAGTCTAAAGCTACATTGTTTCAAACTTTTAATATACTTTGTAACAGTCAATTTGTAACAGTAAACTTTTTGAGCATAGCCAGTAATAGTTCACAATTTAAAGGGGCCATAAAACAGTTTTAATCCTTTTATTTCTGAATCCACACTAAGAAACTATTCAAATAGTGCATTCGCTTCGAAATCGTTTGCGTTTAGTATTAAACAGAGATTTAAAATTTTAATGTAATTTGAAACAAATTTTTGGCGTTAACTGGATTTATTTCTTCTTAACTGCAGTTTATAATCTATTTTTTACGAAACAATTTATTTGTAATTCAATACATATTCTTTACTGTGTTTTAATTTTTTAAACGAAACCCTAATTATTTTCCTAAAATTTTGAGTACTAAAATAAATAAAAATATTTCTCATAAAAACAAGCAATTGCCTGTACAATTGTGCCTCGAATCGGATTTTATTCAAGTTTTTATGAGTTTTAATTTTTTTACACGGAGTAACTTCAACTATCAATCCAAAAAAGTCCTTTCAAAATCCATCCAGGCGTTTTGAAGATTAGCCGGAACAAACAGACAAAAATTTCAGAAATTGTATTATCGGTGTACATTTAAATTTTACTACAAACTTTTCAATTTTATTTATTAGTATATATAAATAAACCCTCGAAGAAAGTTAAAAAAATTGTTTCAACTTCCTTGAGTTTCACAGTGAAGATAATTCCTATTCGAAATGATTTATGCGAGTTAATATTTGAAGAAGCTAGATATATCCCAATGTGAATAATAAGACAAGGGCTATCTGTGTCCAATTGTCGTTGGGCAGAAGTACACAATATTGTAATATTGGTGGCCCCGAGCGATCCGGATATCTCTACAGCTGTGGACCCGGAGCATAACTGCGAGAACAAGGTCAAGATCCGACCGACCCTGCCGAGGGCCGATACATGTTGCGTTCATCGAACTTTTTATGGTTTCGGATTTGACATCGATGTCCTTGTGTTCTCCCACTCGACGCTTTGTAATCCTACTTCACACCTCGTTTAGTATGATTGAAAAGCTAACATGGAAAGTGTTCTTCCATTTTACTGGATGTTTGTTAGTTAGCTCCTAGACCTTTATTTTATCCACAAGAAATTAGAACACACTTATACATTTATTAAACTGAGTTAATACAGGAGGTAATTTACTAAATTTTAGTAATTTTAAAGTGATGATTATGCAACGGGTAGTGCGGTTGGATTCCGCGTCAATCGACATGGCTTCTATTTCTACCTATCCGACTCTAAAATCGGCCTGAGCTTTCGGTGAAGGAAATATCGTGAAGAAACCATAGCATGGTGGTAGGGTATTTTCTAATGATGCCCACCTGGGTAGCTACCACCTTCAAGTTTGAAAACCTGTCGCCAAATACCAATAGGTGTGTACCGGCAGCATCGCTTGAGAACCAGTATCTAGGCTTAGTGCGTTCACCATCCTGGACCACATCGTCACTTAACATCAGGTGAGATTGTGGTCAAAACATTAAGCTTATATCGTGTAAAAAAAAAGTAGTAATTTCTCTTTGGATTCAACTAATATTTTGTATATTCTATTTTTGGTATTTTAGCAGCATTGTGTACCTTAATATCTTAAAATATATCATTCTTTACATACGAGTCATTTGAGGTAGGTTAAGTCTTAAGGTAAAAATTCAATGATCGAGGCATTTACTTGTAGAGGTCATATCCTGCCTATTAATCCACGCAAATGAAACAAAAGATGTCTAAAGTATTTTTTAGTCTAAATAAATTCCATGAATAGAATCCGTGGTGTATATTGAAAAATATAAAGGTAGCGATTTCAATTTCCAATATGGCTTAGAAAATTGATTTTTCTGCTCATACAACAAATGGGGTGAAATGTATTCTTTTCAAATACAGTTTTTTAAGGTAACACTAAAAGCTATTTTCCTTTATATTTAAAAAAAGATTAACATTTTATTTATCCTGATAACTATTGTTTAATCCATGTTCTAATTAATTTTAATAGAATAATGAGCGCGTAAAGTATAATTTGTTGAGTTATGTATTTCTTTCTGTACAGAAAGTAAGAGAATGAATGTCAAGTCATGGTACGACGTTTTTGCAAGTCATCTGTGGTTCATATTTATCATTTCATACTTAAGATTAAGTCCGATCTGCACTGACAGCGTTACACGATATAATATTTCTACGAAATAATGATAAACAAATGTTTATTTGGAGAATCCTCTACCTAAAAGAACGTCTTCAGCTATTAGAGGTTAGCGATCTTGTTTATTTGCCTTGAAAATTATTTTACATCTTACAATTTTTTTTCTTGGAGTTACTTTCTCGCCGTTATCCTTGTTTTATAATATATTTTTTTATATCTCTTATAGGAATTTGAATAATTACACTGTATGTCTAATGAGCAAAGAAAAGTAAAAAAAAATCCCCATAATGACGACGCGTAACATTGCATTATGTATGGAAATTTAGCTGGCTTAGATGTTTTAATTCTGGGAATTACTTCTTAGTAGAGTCGCCTTTGAATGTGGGATATTATGTATTAACATTACAGTCTTTTTTTATTATTTTAGCAAATTTATTAATAGGTATCTTTTCTAGTTTTCGCCTTAAATTTTGATTGAGTAAATTTGGGTTGATTAGCAATTTATAATAGTAGATACGTCAGCTATTTTTGAAATGATCGATTTGGATAATAAATGTAGAATCTCTTTAAGTGTAGCACATACTTAAAACCTTTTCGGCGCGAAATACCCGCCTAATGTATGTTTTGTTCATTCAAATTAAACTGATTATAACCAGACGGAAATAAAATAAAAGCTTTATACTGTTAATTATATTATTAATATTATGATACTATAACATAATACATATGTTACTTTAATATATAAATAACCAAATTAAGATTAGGAAAAAAAAAACAAACGTAACCTAGTTATAATTTTATTCTAGAAAATTCTCCTCAATTTTCAAAGCTGAAATATACGATATCAAAACTGTTAAGCGGATAATCTTGCTAGCTTGTAACCTTAAAACTGTTTGCCCTTTGCGGAATATTGCCTTACAAATTACTATACCGTGAAGGCGTCTAAATTCATTTAACATAATTATCTTTAAATAATTCTAACCCTAAAGCTTAGTTAATTAAATTATTGGGGGCAAAGATATCCTTTTACGTTTTTGTAAGGACATTTTTATCGTAAATTGGACATTTATCTTTGTAATTTCTGTTTTAATATTATGATTAATGAGGTTATTATTTTATTAACATTTTAATTTTTCTTTATCAGTACCCGCATTTATATGTTCTGTGCTGAACTAACTGAGTTAAAAAAATATATAGCTCTTAGTGATCCCTAGCAAAGTTAAAATCGTGTTCGGAAAGTCACACAGAAAAAGCGCAATGTTACTTGACCGCAAAAGAAATATCTGCTCATAGAAAATTGGACACGTGCATTTAATCGCGTACAGAAAAATTTGTAATTCTTAAAGTATATGTTAACAATATTTTAGGCACACATTCGGCGGCGCCTTAAGATATTATCCCCCTACATCCGGTAGGACCGTATCTCACCTGCCACATGTCACATTGCATGGAATGACTATATAAGGCTCTGTAGAGGCAACACGGGGACAATTGAGTTCTATCTGCTAAAGTGAATGTTCCTGATATAATAAAGTGATGACGTGGAAATAAAACATAGTGAGAGTGGCTAATAATAATATAGCGACAGTATTTAACATATAGTACGAGCTTTATGCCCGTCTATCAAATATTCTTCACAGCGTTAATATACATAGTTTTTAATTAATCATTGGTAAATGTTTCGATGGTCACTATTTTTTGGGCCCTAAATTGTTTTCGGAACTAACAGAAAAGCAAACACATTTTCACCAATTCGAACAATTGTGCTCAAAATCGCTTTAGCCGTTCGGAAGATTAGCCAGAAAAATAGAGAAGCAGAAACATTTTCATAATTATATTTTTGTTTTAGGTACCCTACATACTTTTACATGTATTTAGTAAAATCTTATTTTTTTTGATATTACAAACAGACATTTCAATTTTACTTATTATTATAGATATAATACAGTAAATACAATAACACGAGATTTACAGTTTTTTTTTAATATTTATAAACATAGAAAAGATAAAGAAAAGAGAAAGAGATTTCCTAAATGAAAGCCCCGAACCATCGTTATCCTACTGGCTGAATAGAATTGTAGTATGAAACTGGCAATTTTCGATTCGATGGTTTTCTGTGGCGAAATCTCTTTTCATTCGATTGAAACATATTCCTTTTATTCAGATTTTTTCTTATATTAGCAACGTGTGATTTGATTTTGTTAATCTTTTTATCAGCTTTAGAATTTTTTTTCATTATCCCAAGTGATGCGATTTTTTGAAACGATTATGACTCGGTTGACGGTGATTTCACTTCGATGGTTTTACGTTCGAACATACCTATATACGTTCTATAATAAACCTGAGACTCTGGTGAAGGAAAAAATCGCGAGGAAACCATAGCATGGTGGTAGGGAATTTTGTAATTTTACCCGCTAAGTATCTATTGGTATATTCCGGCAGCATCACTTGAGAGATTGCACCTAGACCTAATGTGTGTTTAATATACTAAATAACATTTTCACTTAACATTATGTGAGATTTTGGTCAAATCGCTTAACTTATAATTAAATCAAAAGCGATTAGAATTCTCCAATGCCCAAGTAACTTTTTATTCATACTCATGAACAATACCTTCAGGTAAACATGTTGATAAACCATAGGATGAGTAGGTAGATTATTTATTATCTGTAATAGTTGTCTCACTAGTTGTTATTTTCAAGTTAAAAGTCATGAACATAGACGTCTTCTATCTATCTTCTATCTATCTGGCAATTTTAATTATCATAAGGTGAGATTTTGCTGAAAAGGCTAACAAATATAAACGAAGAAAAATAACACCTTCGCCTGTTGTCATTGTTTATTCTAGTCGACAGTTTACTGATTTACGAAAACACGCCTTCGTTGTCTATATTACTAAACAAAATTCTGTTTCTTAAATTTAAAACAATATCAATTTTCATTTAGACCAAGCCCCCAATAGCAACGTTTTCCTTTTCTCATTTAATAATAGGTTTAGCTAGAATGATTTTTTACTGAATTAATATGGAGGTAGCAGCAAGTTTTTTAGTTGTTAAGCGTCGAGGTTTATTAACGCCTCTAAAGCCAAAAGCGCTAGTCAGTAAAAAAAAAAAAGTTATTCCGACAACGAAGTGTAATTATACGGACAATTTTTTTTATTTCTTTTCTAATAATCATTAATAACTGGAATAAGTGACTTGTGGATTTTTGCATTGAGTTGTTGAACTGCGATGACAATCTTATAGCTGACTGTGGAGTGTAAAATCTGGAACAAAATTAAAAAAATCTTATTAAAGAAAAATAAACATTAAAAATAATAACGTTGACTATCTTAGGCAATATATTCCTCGTAAAACGTTACCATTTTACGACAAATTTACAAGATTTCTTATGAACGTCGTGGCGATAGAATGGTCTATACGTCTAGACGTATGGATCAATTTGGATGTTAAGTGAAAGGTACGACTATCTTATTTACGTACTTTCGTTCCGGTAAAACTACTCCCAGTTAAATCAATCCATGCGTAGGAATATTTTACTTTTGAAAGTATTATTAACCGTTTTCGACTCAGTTGCAAAAACTTCTCTAATTCTATTAGTAAAGTAAAACCTATATATTTTAATATGTAATATTCTACTAATCTTTTTTGGTAAACATTTACCATATTTAAAAGGTATTAAGTCTATATTTTATGGAATGAGTTTTGTGTATCTGAATTTATTTTTAATTAAGAGTTTTATCTATTTAATTCATATTAAATAATTTCATTGTTTACCATAAATTAGCAAAGGACAATTAAAAAGATGAAGCACTCGACTAGTTTCAATTTTTCATTGACAACATAATACGTATGTTATATATATTTAGATAAAGACCCTTTTTGATTGTGTATTTAATTCCTCAGGATTATATTATAACATGAAAATGTTATACTTTATTACGGAGCTATAAATCTTTGAGTTTGATTTAATGTTACCTTTTATATTATTGTAATATATTAGCAATTGATCTAAGCTTTACTCATACTTTGATATATCTGTTAAAGTAGAGTTTAAAGTAGTGTTCATTCGACATGATATTATCACCGAGTGATAACTTTAAAACCATCCAATTATCTATCAATCTATTCAACCGAAAAACCTCCACTGCTGGACTTAGGTCTCCCGCAATGATCTCCAAGTCGACCGGTCTTGCGACACCCGCATGCAGCGGATTCCCGCGACCTTCACCAGGTCGTCGGTCCACCATGTGGGGGCCTACCCACGCCACGTCTTTCATTGCGTGGTAGCTATCCGAGAACCCGTTGGCCACAGTGAGCATCTGTTCTGCGAGCAATGTGCCCAGCCCACTGCCACTTAAGTTTAGCAATTCTTCGGGCGATGTCGGTACTTTGGTACTTTGGGTACTTTGGTTCTTCTGCGGATCTCCGCATTCTTGGTTCGATCACGCAGTGAAACTCCTAGCATAGCCCTCTCCGTTACCCTTTAAGCAACTATGCTCACATTAATTAATGTCAAACAGTCAAGTCATAAATTGGATTTTTTTTACTAAAAGCTGTGGCTTATTATTTCACAATTAAATCATAATCGTCCGATGGGCATTTCAAGTCAACTTTAATAACTGATCCATGAACACTCTAAAGTCTATACATTTGGCACTAACAATTTTGCTTCATTAGATATTTACTTTAAGTTAAATAATCCTTTCATATCACTTCAGATATTCTCATCTATTCTATAATAAAAACAACTTACTCCCTTACAACATCAAAGTATTTTAATAAAACATCACGAAAAATTCTATGAGGTTTTATTAAACGTAGGAAACCGCACCGAAATCCCAAACATAAGCCTTAAATTAAGTGAAATCCTTGTTAAATTCTTAATGAAGCAACCGGTTTCTTCAAGATCGGCCGTGTAATTAAGCGATGTTTTTAATTAATAACTAACGAACCCTTGTAATTTTGCGAGGGGTTCCTTCATTAAATTTATCTCAATCAGTATTATAACTAATGATTACGTTTAGTAAATACATACGTAATAAATATTTTTCATAGGGTTTAAAGTCGTTGCGGTAGTGCAAAATCTGTATGCATGTCTGTGCAAAGTATGGGAACCATGCGTGTCGTTGTCGCGGGTGTAAGAAGGGGCGCGGGGTAGCAGGCGGAATTCGTAAAGTGATGTGCGTCGTGCGCCGGTACGCATACCGTATAGTTTCGATAATGTTAGAGAAATTTTTGCCGGGCTATGCGACTATTTTTTTATTACATAAAATTAAAATCATACAATAATTACACATGAAAATATGTACCACTAGATTTTATGGTTTTGTTCCTATAATGGTGTTTGCAACTTTTCAGTTCATAACTGACTATTATAATATTATTACGTAAAATATTATTTCATCAGATATATTCAACCTGCAAAACGAGCGAACCGACTAATGGCGTTCGGGAAAAATACATGTAAAATCCAAGTATGAGTGGTATGACACGCGAGAGATTCCTTGACAGTAATTAGTGTCATCAGTCCTCACGCTGACCTACATACTCCGTTGGTACACAGATTAAATCAATGTATGTGATTAAATATTTATATTATAGTAATTTGGATTTTATTTCATATATATATGATATATTATTATTGGTATTGTGACAACAATTTACTAGACCTTAATATAAATAAATGTAGTGTAATAACTTATCCTAGAAAAAATAAACCCATTACTTATAATTATCATCTATATAATAAGCCACTAAATCGAGTAACTAATATGAGAGATCTGGGTGTAAATCATGATACGAAATTATGTTATAATACTCATATTAACATTATGACAGCCAAAGCGTATAAAATTCTTGGCATTATTTTAAGATCGGGAAAAGACTTTTATTGCCCATCAACTCTTGTTCTTCTTTACAACTGTTTAGTTCGGTCTATATTGGAGTATGCTTCTACAGTGTGGAATCCATATTATAATAAATATATAGATATGATTGAAGTAATCCAATACGAATTTCTCAAGCACTAACAGTGTAAGTTTCATTGCAACCCATCACTTCCTAAATTAACTTCCCTACATAAACGAAGGATACAACGAGATCAAATGTGTCTATTTAAACTAATCTATAACCTTGTTGACTCCCCATATCTTATTAGTGAACTAAGTTTTAGGTGCCGTAGACCTAATGCCAGAGAATAGTTTGTATTTGATATTCATATCTATAGGATTAACTATGTTGCAAACACAATCCTGTATAGGACTTGCAATATGTATAATTTATACTTTAACGATGCCGACATATTGTTTTTTGCAAACACAACGTCTTCTTCTTCTTCTTAGTTAATGGCAATCTGTGTGTACACACAATTTGTGCCAATGTCATGTGGGTAAGATTTTCAATCTTGTATCAGCGTTACCAAGCTCCAACAGAACGGTGGCCTATCCTGCTCGAACTTTCCATGGAGCTTTGTCGGCACCTCAGAATGTATGCTACGCGTTGTCTTCTATAATAAACTTAACTTGAACACAATAACTAACTAAACTATTTCACACAAAACGCCACCAAGATTACATGATATAGAGTCAAGTACACAAGTTTAATGAATTAAAGAAAACAATTGCTACATGTCAGACTGAGATCCCGCCAAAAACTCCACAACGTCTTATAAAAGAGAAATTAGGGCAAAGTATTATATATTATATGTTTAATGAATGTGTGTGTATAACAATGATCAATTAGCATTTCTATTCTTTGTTTTTTGTTTTCTTACCATTAATGTTGTTATTAGTATATATTTATGATGTTGATTTTATTCTGAGGCGTTTTTTTTTTATGTATATTTTTGTTTTGATTGGGAACTATTGGTTGTATGATATTGTATTATAATATTGAGTAATTGGTATAATAAACTGTATGTTTCCCTAAAATAAATAAGTAAATATTTCAAAATATCTAGTATTTGTTAACAGATAATTTATTGCATCTATTAGTCTAACTTTGCAAAATGTTTGGTTACGCCATCTATAGGCGGTTTGTGAAGGTTTGCTGGTGATTTGCTGTGCCGTTGAGTGGTGGCGCTGTAGTACCTTAGCTGGACTACTGCGCCGACCCGACGGTCGAGTCATTAGTGAGCCGTGACAGTTAAATTGTGGACTTGAATTCGAACACCTCCGCTACAAATATTGTTTTTACCGCAAATCCGCGCTATTGCAGCTGCACGCTTTTAATATATACGCTTTACGTGAAAGTGAGTTCGAGAAACCGTCCTGGACACTATACGCTGGCAGAGGGAACGGTTGCCGCCACCATCGGTGAGTAGATTGCTGCAACTCCTTTCACAACCGCATCGCTTAGGCTAGATTGCCCCCAAAACCGCTCCTAGGGCTATTTACACGCCCTAGGATACTCCCAAACAATGTTTAAGTTTTAAGTCTGATAGGACAACTGTAAAAAAATATTTGTCCCTATAATCTACGTTGCAATTAAATTGAAAAAACGGACCCTATGTATTGTATATAGAGTTGCTCATTTATCTATCTCTGTGGTTTATCCATTTCAGTCAAATATTGGGTTTATATACATATATAGTTCATCATCATCAGCCAACCGATGGACGTCCACTATTGGACATAGGTCTCCCCCAATAAGGGACGGATCGCCATAATCGTCACGCTTGGCAAGCGGGTTGGCGATCGCAATCAGGTGTTTGCAGTACTCTGCAGCTCTCTGTCCCCTGGTTTATCCCTTAGTCACCTTTTACGACACCCTAGGGAAGATGTGGGGTGGCACTATTCTTAGCCACTGCCACACGATAATTTAACGCCATATATGTAGTTAAATGGTTTATACTAAAGTTGCATTCAAAATAATGTACAAATTTGAATCACTAAGGAAAAGATATTTTTTAATAAGACATCAATCAAGTGATGTATCATGAATCTGCAAATTAAAGCAAATAGTTTTCAGTGGACATATTATAAGTCTCACTGGAGTTACATATAGATATTATGTAGTACTTGAAGAAAATGCAAATTACAACGTTTGGAATTTGAGACGGTGTTTACTAGTAACCCAAAAGCGCTGTGATTGTGGATTTTTTACATATGGATAGGAAATTAATATTTGTAAGAATTGATTTTTTTAAATTACACACTTGAAGATGGTGATGTCTGGAAGTGACAGTTTTCTCTGTGCATTTACCAAAAACATGTAGATAAAAAAACCAGCTCGAGTTTCTTGCCTGATCTTTTCGATGACTAGATTGTTTTTTGAACCGGTGGTAGTATTTTGACGTTCATAAGCGCTTTTTGGTCTTAATTCAATTAATTATTTTTGAATTTTGTTTTCTTTTTTCTTATCGATAATCAAATGTTAATCTGAATCAGAATGATGTTCAAAAGGTGAAAAAGAGATTTGGGGGTGGTCTTTAGGTAAACGCAACTTAAAATCATGGGGTGTGACGACAGGACAAGGAGGACGATTAATTTTAGTAGTGGATAAAATAGTCGAGATTGAATGAATTAATGGATGAGAAAACATACATGCATTTTACCAACATAGACATACAGATTTATCTCCACATCCATATCTCCCATTTCTACATTTAACAAAGAACATTGACATCTGCTAGCGAATCTAACTGTACCCATAAAAAAGTAATATCATAGCAGGGCTAAAATCTAATGAAAAGCTCACATTTTTGTTGACAAATGATAATCCTAGCATGGAAGACATTCAATTGACGACCACTAATTGTGACGTCACTGCGGACTTTTCGTATTATTTTAACTTAACCCAGAGTTTACTTGTGTAGATAATTTCATTCTCTTTTTTTATTTAATAATGGATGGATTCGTTAGATCTTTCATTATTTGAATTCACTGTCTAATCTATTGTCTGTTTTTTTTTTTCTTCTAAATGGTCTACGATATCAGGTCTAATTTAAGTGTATCGAATACATCTAGTTTTTATCTGATATCACAGAAAATGTTTTTTTTTATTTTATTTGATCTGGTTTTCAAAATTAGTATTAGAATTTAGTGATGAATGTAGACTGATAATCTAGCGAAATGGATTTATACATTTAGAAAAAACTATCCAAAATTAGTTGAATCTTAGTACTCTCTAGAGT
This sequence comes from Samia ricini, assembly GCA_014132275.2. NCBI lineage: Eukaryota > Metazoa > Arthropoda > Insecta > Lepidoptera > Saturniidae > Samia > Samia ricini. Next base: position 4,665,380 of record AP028170.1, read on the forward strand.
TGAATGTTCCTTATCTAAGACAGTTTCTAAACTTTATATCGCCTAAACTGAAGAGGGATTAGGAAGTTACAATTACTATTATAGCCAATAATTAATTTTCTCTTTATATAAAATTAAAACATTAAGTATGTTCTTGAAAACTTAAAGTGTAAAATACAATCATGGTATTTCAACAAGTTTACCAACTTATTCACAATTTGATTCATTGATCTATTATTTATGGATGTTAATTTTCACTCTTAGGCCAGCATTTTTATTCAAATTATGTATAAATGTAATAATGTATATGTATTATGTATAAATATATATATATTATGTATAATCCTATAAAGTATAAATTCAAAGAACTTTGCACTAACTAAGAGTCGTAAGATGATGGTGTAATCTGTCATTTGAAAACGACTGTCGTTTTTAGAGTGTGCTATATTTACTTAAAGAATTTTTCTAGTCATTAAAGCAACTTAGATATAAAATAAAATCTTCAGATTTACTACATTAAAGTAGCTTCCATTTGAAGACACTCAAAACAAACATTAATCTAGTAATAAATAAAAGAGAGATAAGACTCCTGTCTTATTAATGATCCCGATGTACTTAGATTTAGTTTTATAAACAAAGTATACACTTATACTAAAAAAATACAATTAAAAAAGTATTACATTTCAAGAAATATCACAATTTTGCAAAAACTTCCAACTAAGGAAAGAAAAGTTTATATGTATACATTATTTTATATAATTGGTTTTTTGTTTGTCATGCATAAACTCGAAAAGTATTTTTTTTTATTATTCTTTCACCTATTGGCTAAGGTTGGCTATATTTTTTCTAATTAAAGTCGCGTACGAAACCGGGGATGGTTGCTAGTATTATATAAAGATATTATCACTACTATTCACCCGGTAGTCCTATACGACCATAAATATTATTAGGAGTTTGAGGAAAAACTTGTCAGTCTCGGGGACTACCGGCAGAAGTAAAAACTCGATAAAAAAAAAAAAAAAAAAAATAATCAAAAACATCTTTATTCAATTTAGGCTCTAAGAAGGCGCTTATGAACGTCTAAAACACTACCACCGGTTCGGAAAACAACCCAGCCGAGAAGAGCGCAGGCAAGAAACTCGATACTTTGAAAAAGTAGTTCTTTATGCTTCAATTACATAATAACTAAAATTATCAACATAACCTAAAATTTGTCTGATTTTTTAGCAATAATTATGTACATTTTCGTAAAGTTTATTCATAATCAAAACATACGAAAGGCTGCGAAACTATAAATATTATTATTTATCTCTGGGCGCCATTTTATACTTGACAAACTGTTGAAGCATATTGATGGCTGACGTGTGATGGGACTGATAACGCGATTCTATAAGTTTTTCCTCCTACTCAAAACTCAAAACCGGAAAAGAAGTTTTCAAATTTTTCAAAAAATAAAAAAAAATCTAAATTTGATTAATTGATATCACTAAACAGCAATTGATAAATAACTACAGATAGATAAATACAAAAAAAGAATATCGATTGATAAACAGAGAAGAAAAAGAACTTGAACGGTTAGATTTTTACTTATTTTTATACAAATATAGTCTGTTCTCTGAGCAAGTTTGTATATCTAACAATAATTATAAAATAACTTGAAAATATGACGTTACCTTTAAGTAAGTAAGTTAAGTAATTTAGAACTCAAGTGGCAGTTAATTCAAAATTATAGCTTGTGATAAGAGTACAGTACCTACTAGGTATATATAGGAATCTTCTGAGTTAATTGAAATCATTAGGAAGGCATGTGGTCGGAAAAATTGGTATTATAAAAATCTATTGCTATCGCGTTGCGCCCCAAAGAGAGAAATATGAAACTCGAAAGGGGCAACTGTATCGCGAGCTGATTTACTGATGCAAAATAGACAAAAATATCACTTCGTAATACCTTGTTTCCTCCTCCAAAACTAAACCGATTTTTAATTTATTAACGTTTTCCTTTTGTTAATTGTATTCATCAAATTTGTTTGACGAACGTCTTAAAATGACGATAAAAATCGAGCATTTTGTTAGTTTTCAAAGGCTCCTAGTTTCTACAATAATTAATTTATGAAAAAAAATCAAAACATACAGGCATGGCGGTGGTAGATATATATTATTTGGTATAAAAATATTTACCATAATGCTATCCAGGGGGAGGAAACAGGGGTCTACGTTTGTATGGAATAAATGCCACTAGGAGATCCTCTTAAAGAGTAAAGATACGATTAGGGTGTACGTCGTTGTTAAATATTTTTTGTAGGTTTATTTTTTACTTAAATGTCTTATGAATAACACAGGGAGTAAGACCGATGTAGTAACCCTATTTATCACGTAAAATCACGATATGGTGCTGATGTACCGTGTAGTCTGGCTAATGGTCTAAGGTATTACAATAGAAATGATATAAGGCGTGGAACAAATAACAAACAGAGAAGAACCCACCAAAAGATATTGATAGTCCACCACAGGCTGATTCAAACAAGTACCCTTGGAGTGTACAGAGTTGGAGACATACCAGAAGCCTTACCACCATGATATTATTTCATCACAATTTAATATTAATATATGTATTACTTGGAATATGATAGCTAGATACGAATCTACGATATCTACTAGATACGATCTACGGTATCCGACTTACTAGAACTCGGCCATTATTACTGCAACAGAATAATTTGAAAAATTCAGTAACAATAATCTTCGTATATTTTCTTACCGTTTTTCAAACAGATTTGGGATGTTTAAGAGCGTCATGTAAATAAGATTTTATAATATTTTAACAGTGAAAAATATTTACAGTCAATCAACGTTAACTGAGTGTAAAAGGAGCTTCGTCGGAGTTATAGTAGCGTCTTGACGTTCTTGGATTTCTATCTCGTTGTTATTTAAGATGTCTGGGTCTCTTAGATACAGCTTTTAGTGGGGGACATTAATTGATTGCCATTGTTTGTGGACGGCAAAGTTTTTTAAGTGACCTATCTACTTGTTTTTATTATATTCTACAATTTACTATGGATGGTTATGTATTGATACGTTTCTTTGGACTTATTTTTTTAAACTATGTGAATTCTGAAAATATGCTTAGAAAGAGAGTGAATCTAGGTAGATCTCTAATAGAGATGAAAGAAAGAGGAAGACATGTCACGACGCCGTCAGTAAACGATCCCCGTTCACAGATTTTCAAACTTTTCTTTATGTTAGAAGTTGGTTTTTCAAAATTTTCAAATTACCGCATCTTGGTTTCGAAAAAAAATGAAAAACAAAGATGGTACAAATGACCCTGAATCAGATCGCGTTGCAAAATTTTCGATTTTCTAAAATCGGCTGCGGGTCAAATTTTTAAAACGCTATGACTTTTTTCGGTTGAAGTACAAACGGGTACAAACGACGTACAATCCAATGCTAATTAAAAAAATATCGAAAGTCGGCTGCCAAGTTCACAGAGGTCAATAGTTTGGTGACAAGTCAATTAATCGCCGTTAACTAAATCCACAAAACAAAGCACGCAGTACTATTTTCAAAGACTGTGGAGTTGTATGAAACATTGCTACGTTAATACCAATTCAAGAAATCTTAAAAAATTTGATGCTGTTGTTATCTTACATATACATTCAAAACATCTTACTGCATTTTGATAAAGGAGAAACATATATTATTTTTCCTTTTCTTTTTTTTTGTTACTTATTTGATGAACCATCTCTAATTTATTCACAGGATTTATTAGTTCAATCCACGTAGGATAAAAATACTCAGTAAATACACTCCACCTCGTTTTTTTACTTCACTATATATTTTTGGTTATCGGTTTTCTTTTACGAGTAAAATAAATGACGATCGTATTTCCTTTTTTATTTTAGTACTGACCGTGAATACTTACCTCTCATAATTTTAACATACTGATATTCATAAGCGTAAAGCATAAATGTATTCATTTTATTTCTTCTCGGAAATGATATGATTTAAATATTGAAAGATTTATGTATCACTGTTTGTGATATTTATCTGTTAGTATAAAAGCAGTAGGTAATAATAAAACTTGGTATAATTAATGATTGATCATCAATTCCAGTGGCGATCTTTAGAGTAAGGCACTGATTTAGATTGATGGTGATAGGATGATGAACTGTATGTGGATGTATATACAATATGGGACCTCGCGAATCTCTAAAGAACAAATTTCAAGAATATAATATCTTCACTTTGCCCTCCCAATACATCTTCGATAACTTAATGCATATTCGTAAAAATTTAGACAAGCTAGATCTAGTGAATGATCGTCATAATTTTAATATTAGAAGTAAAGACAAGTTGGCCGTCTCACGCTTTAGGCTAAGTAAGTCTAATAAAAGCTTTATAGGTAACAGTATTCGGTTTTACAATAAGATCCCAAGTAACATTACCGATTTACCTGACAATAAGTTCAAGTATTACGTCAAGCAAGTTTTAATCTCAAAAGGTTATTACAGGGTGGATCATTACGTGAACGATAGCGATGTCTGGAATTAACCCACATCTCTGTGCTTCCGCTAACATTATTAAGACTATGATTTGTATAGATTTTTTATATGAAAAAAAAATTACATGTATTATATTTATTTTAAAAAAAGAACCAGATCGAGTTTCTTTCCGGCTCTTCTCGACTGGGTTGTTTTCCGAAACGGTGGTAGTGTTTTAGACGTTCTTCTTAAGGCCTAAATTGAATAAAGATGTTTTTGATTTTGATTTTAGAAATGAATGACTTCTGATTGAATATGTCAATATCATTTAAAAGTTTCGAATAGTAGAGAGCTCCTAACTCCGCTAAAGAATTAATAGCATTAAAACCTTATCGTCAAGTCGAATATTTATTATCGCTATCTCCGCCATAATTTTGCCTACACTCGACTCGTTTGCCTACACTCGTTTATCAGTTTTTCCATATCTATTATTTCTGATGCTCCGAGAACCACGTGTGCAACCGGTGGCAGATGGCCTTGCCACAGGATGAGTCATCAGGTATTTTACCCCTCGCTAAATCTCTTATTTTCCGTAATAGCTGAGATGGTTTTTTTGTTCACCCAACTCCATTTCCCCGATTAATTTTTGTATTTGCCGATTTTCCGACTTCTCATATATCGCCAGCAAATGAGTTCGAACTGCATCGAACTTATTGTTCCGTTTTTCTGCGATTTTGTCGTTTATACGCTCCAAGAACACTAAGTAAGTACGTAGTCGTTGTTTATGGTGTTGTCCTTTTTAAAATAGTATATAATGCTCATCCCAAAATACTGATGCCATAACCTTTCCAGCCAACTTTTGCGTCTTTCCACGCTTTGGAGTCGGTTCATCACGTGCAGTCCCCACACAGCTGACTATCGATTGGACACCGTTATGAGATGATGGAGCCATGTTTCATCCATTGTCACATACATACGCATTGATGCAAAAATTAGGCTTTATTTGAAATGAATAACTCCAAACACTGCTCAGAATCATCAATTCGTTATTGTTTTTGGTCGATTGTGAGCCGCGCGGTACCCATTTTTGAACAGAGCTTACTCATACCCAAATGTATTCACGATATGTCCAACACGTTATTTTAATATCTTTGGGGTCTAAGCTATCTCAATTTACTTCACTTTACGATAATCCGAAATAATTTGCGGACTTTTTGATGTTTTCGTCAGAAACAGCCTCTTTGGGGCGTCTAATGCGTGCTCGTCCTCGGTGCTCATTTCGCCTCGTTTAAACTTAGCAAACCACTTCACAGCGGTTGATTTTCGTGCCGTAAAGTCTGCATAATGTTTATCAAGCCTTAGCTTCAATAGTATTTTTTTTCCCACCAAGCAATGCTTTATTAACACACGATATTCCATTTTATCCATTTTTTCAAACTAACAAAAATTGCTTCACTCAAAATCCTATAACTCACAAACTAATAGTACGACATCTGTCAAATTTATACACGTGTCTTTTGATTGTAGGGCCAGTCATAGACATGATACGTTTTCGCTGTAATAGACGAAAAGAGCGTGGGAGTAAGAAGTAATAATTAAGTATATATTGCCTAAGACAAAAAGACATCGAATTAACCCGCGAAACCGCCGTTCCCGCCGTCGGGGACTGACGGCTAACTTTGCTCCCGCACACTCTCCGGGTGCCCCTCAGGTGGCGACCCAAGACGCGTCTCGTTCCCCAACTGGGGAGGCTCTTGACGTCGCCGCCAGCGCGATGCAGTGACACTGACCATGCATTAAGCATTATACGCACAACACTGCATACACACTCCTGCACATAACACGCAGTTACATAGGTCCTGTAAGGAACCTTTCTTTATGTTAAATAATAAATGTAGGGATTAGATAGGATTCAATTCGTGAGAGAGTTTGCACAATCAGGTATTGGCCAAGCTGAGGTTCGTAGCATTTTGGTAACCCTTGTACTAGTTACCTTTTTGTGGCTGAGTGCCTTCAGCACTCACCCCCAAAGTCACGGTGAAGCTGTAAAGGCCCTTCCGGTCAAGAGCATTAGCTAGGTTAGAAAAAAAAAAGGACATCGAATTGAATGATACTTTGTCAATTTCTATACTTGCTATAACCCTTAAGACCGCTGTCAATTTTGTTGGAGTAATTTTATTTAAATAGTTACTAAACTGTTAACATATTATTTGTGTTTTGTTCAATGATTGAATGTGAAATTGCGCAACCTAATAATCTAAATATTACTTTTCACGGGTAATTAAGACAAGTTTGATTACACTGTTAGTTCACATATTTTGCCGATTTGGGATTTAATCATAAAACTGATTTCAATTAGAGATTTTATCTTTTTATAATTTATTATAATATTTTACTGCTTTAAATACAGTTGGAAGATATTTGGTGGCAAATAAAAGAATATTTCTTTACGCTAGTCTTTGACGAAATGATGGCGTTATGAAACTTCATAGATATTTAGTTAATATGAATTATTAATTTAATAATTATAATTATTACTCAGGGTGGAATTCAAATATGTTTTTCTTATTTGCACACATAACCCCTTGAGCACTAACCTGGTGTTTACGTCAGCTTTCCATTGTTTTCCTATTGTCTCATTTTTATGAGTAATCGACATATTAATATAATTTGTATAGAATTATACAAAGTTTTAATTTTTATTGTTGAGTTTAATTTTTAATAGGATAATTTATTGATGTTTCATTTATTAAAAATAACAGGTTCGTCAATAACAATTTGAAATACTTAGGTGTTTAAAGTTTTTGGTGGCAACTAAGATGCTCTATCTCTTTCCCGTGAAAAAAGTTTTTTTACACTATATAAGTACGATATAGAACGATATAGTACTTTGACCACAATGTCACCTGACGTTAAGTAACGATATGGTCCAGAATGTTAAACACACTAAACCTAGGTACTCGTTCTCAAGTGATGCTGCCAGAACAAACATATTGGTATTTGGCGACAGGTTTTTCAAACTTGAGGGTGGTAGCTACACAGGTGGGCATCATTAGAAAATGCCCTACCACCATGCTATGGTTTCCTCACGATGTTTTCCTTCACCGAAAGCTCATGGCGATTTTAGAGTTGGATAGGTGTGATCGAACCCGCTTCGGTTGACGCGGAATCCGGCCGCAGTACCCACTGCGCCGTCGTCGCTGCAGTTAGTATAGAACTTGCATGAAGTGCGTAAAGCTTGGCGTCATATTTCAGTATGGGGGTTATTTTTCTTGCATACAATTAAAACGCTTTCAAGTTATTTATTTCTTGTTAGATTTTAATTTTGATTTCAATGTTCAGCCTTATGAATGATCTATTTTGAAAGAATATCAAGAGACGAAGACCTTGGACAAGCCAAATTTTTTTTATTACAATGTAAATTAATTAATAACATTCCAGGTGCCTTTAATTTCTCCTAAATATTTTTAAAACTGTAGTTTGTAGTATTTTGTTACACCTATTTTTTTATATTTTTTTTATTATTTAGATTATCTTTTACTTGGAGATTATGTTTTGTATATTTTGAAACCATTCTATTCTCGTAGGCCTGAACATTTCCAGTAATATATGATTATAATAAAATCAGTAGCGTAACTAAACCATCTGAGGCCCCTGCCAAAGTCATTGGATGGCCTTGGCTGTCCCAGTATAAATCGTCACGTTGTAATTTGATTTTAATGAATCACTAAATTGATCACTAAAGCCTTTACATATTTAGCCGTGTCTAACTTTAATTGTATTTATAAAACTTATTGAATTATATTAAAAACATTAGGATTCTTCTGAGCTCGCGATTTCCTAAGGACCGGGCACCAATGATTAGAATATACTGTCGATAACACATTTATGATTAGTTATGACAACACTTTTGCAACTCGTTTTTTGTAACGGCTTTTAGCTATCACTGTGAGTCTTGTCTATACTGAGCCCATGGAGCTAACTAAAAATCATATGGACTTAATACTATTGGCGCTATCTATGTGTCAGCCTACGAACTTTTCAGACCACCCAATAAGCTAAACATAGGACTGAGGTGATTTTAATCCCTTGAACACTTACCTGGCGTTTACGCCAGCATTCCATTGTTTTCCTATTGTCTTATTTTTATGGGTACACGGTAAAGAACAATTTTTGAAAATCTAATATAATTAACGACGTACATTTACACCAATTTGTTATCCGTAAGCTGGCACCAATTTTAAAATTATTAATGATATTAAAACAAAGGATACACTGAAGTAAATAATATCATATTAATAAAGGAATTATTTATTTATTTTTAATACACTTTATACTTAATTATGTTGAAGTTGGTTTTGTTTTTAATTAAAAAAGGTTTTTTTTTTCTTTTGTTCGTGTTCATTAATTCACTTGATATTGGGATATTAGAAATAGGCCAGACAAAATTGATTAAGGTTTTAATTATACCGTAGTTAAGTAAGAAACAAAAAATGTAAATATAAAAAAAGACTGTTACGAACAGTAATCAGTAAAATGTTAAATAAAACAATAATTACTAAGACCACTCATTTAATAGTTCCTAAAATATAATTATTATTTATTATATAAGATATTAATTTATATATTTTAATTCACAGTACAAAAATAATTGTACATTCTTTAAAAGTGTCACATTTTGAAATGATATATCTAAGGTATGTACCTATATACACATTGAAATATTGAAAAAAATTACCTAATTTATTTTCATAAATATAACATTATTAACAGATAACATTTAAGAACACCAAAGGTGAGATTAAGGGCTGGGAAGTTCGTATTTATTTCAGTTAGGAAATAACTGTACTCTTCTGTGTTTTAATTTTAATAGTGTGATCGAAATTAGTAATTAATACAGATAACTTGTACGCTGTAGTTACTTCTTAACATCACGTTAATTGTACGCCTAGTTTCTACTTCAATACATAATGATTACAGATTGTCTATAACGATTATAAAAGAATAAACATAGCTATGTATGTCAAGTATTTAGTACTTTTTATAAATCATATATATTAAAAACTCGACAGAAAATTATTTATAAATTAACGTTACATATTTGTGATTATTATGATTTTATATTCACATATTTGTTCATGTTCCATTAACAACTTAAACGTTTAGTTAATTATTTTAAATTTATTCAAATTATACGTTTAATTATTTTCGGTACTCATAACTTCATTACATAAAATTAACTAAGCACATGGAGAATGAAGATAGGGAGAAACGTCTCATATGTAGGGAATGTTGAAAAAGTGTCCAGCTTTATGCAATAAATAAAATAACAGTTCAAGAAAAGCCCTCCAAAATGGCGCTAGCGTAGGCAACGGTTACGGTGTTAATATAGCAATTATTGACGGATTGAAGTTAGTAGAGTTGAAAAATGAAACCGCTGTATGCTATATCTCAACTGTTTCCATCCATTCAACCGAAAGACGTCCACTGCTGGACATAGGTCTCCCCCAAAGATCTTCACGACGACCGGTCTTGCGGCAGCGGATCTCAACTGTTTACGCATTGCAAATTTTTTTTTTTTTTGAAATAACCTAAACTGCAATGTCATTTAACCTCTTGTACAATATGTAGCACCAGCCTAATTTAACGCTTTTCGATTGACACTTTCTACACATAGACAATCTCCCTTACTTTATTCTACACGAATTATAAACTTGATAATAAAGCAAATACTTACAATACAAACGTGTTTTACTCACTTCCAGTTACAACTCAATAGATGGCAGTAGTTGTACCTCTTATTCGTGAATATATATAGATACAAATCGAGGCTACTCGCGTAGTTTTTAACTAGTCAATTTCTAAAGTACGTACGTCAATTTATATAATCTATGTGTACAATGCAAATAGTAATAACCGGTAAATTTTAATACTATTCATATTCGTTGTTTGTCTTACCTTAAACATGAATATACCATATACTTAATACAATACATATAGAATATAAATATTATTTACTTATATTTTAATCATCTTTGGATCATATTATATTAATAATTCAAATACTTTGATACTTATAAACGATAAGCGGTGATCTGTGATACTACGTTGATATACCTAACCTCTATTTATTACGTACAATTTACCAATTTGTGTTTAAAATTGTAAATGTCTTGTAATAGAATATGTATTCATGACAAACTCTGGAATTTATTTGTGTCTTAATTTGTTTATCAATATAGGACTGAAGTATCTCGGCTCTATAGGATTACATTATTTTTTTCATGTAGTGTAAAAAATACCGATGAAAATATTTCTTGTCGGCTAAGTATGACAACCGCTCTTTATTTAATGTTTTTTTTAAATAAAATCATACATGTATAATAATAAAATAAGAAATGTATTCTTGATGGCTAAGTTATATAGCAACAATTTTTTTTAACGCACAGTAGTAACATATTAGATGAAACAAAGAGCATACATAATTTGTGCCGTAATATTTCGCTTATATAATTGTGTTCTTTTGAACAAAAGAAGTTGCTGCACTATTACATATTTAGCTAGGTTCAAAATTCCGCGAAATATTTACACTCAGGTAACGGCCGAGCCTAGGTTCGTACCACTTTAGTAACTTTTGTGCTTGTTACGTTTTTGCGGCTGTGTAACTTCAGCACTCGCCCCCAAATTCACGGTGAAGCTGTAAAGGTTCTTCCGGTCAACAGTGTTAGCTAATTAGAAAATAAAAAAAAACTATTATTTATATATTTGCTTTAAACCATAGCTCATCAGCCGTGATATAGATATTTAATTTACTATTCTGCAATAAATATAAACCATCATATTCTGTACCTAAATACAGTATTGAGACGGCTGTTAACACGGACAGTCCTAGGCATTTTTGACATATTCATTTGTATTCGATCAGTAAGTACTTGATTTGAATATTCGCACAAACGCTATTAAGTTCTTAAATTCTCATTTTACAATATATGGACAGAGTTACTTAAACCCTTACGCTTTTAAGTTCCTTCTTTAAAATAAAGGAAATTACTTATTATTTTAAAAAAAGGTTAAATCGTTTATTTACTATAGATTACTCATTATAAGAATGTTACATGTTATTATTATTATCTTTTTATGATATTTTTAACGAAATACATGTTTTAACTTTATGTCAAAATGTACACAATGCAACAACTCATTTACTATGCAATATTTCTTATGATAAACATACATAAAATACTATCAAAAACTTAAGTTTAAAAACTAAATACTTTCAAAGTAAATCTTATTATTTACATAAATATGAAAAATTAATATGTAAGTACTAATAACTATGTTTACATAAATGCTTTTTTATAAAATTTCGACCAAATTGATTAGTGACTAGACTCTGAAATGAAAATGTAATAGTTACAAAATATATTTTTGTCAATTAATTTTTGATGTAATTAATTATATAATAAACTTACTGATCTATATATAATCACATTAAACAACTTCGTTACACTACATAATTACTGTGTACACTTACACTGTTAAATATAATTATTATGGGTAAAATAGATTTCTTTTTGTCTGAAAAAATATTTTTTTTATAATTACATTTACACATCAATTCATTGAAATCAAGTTTCAAATGAAAACGTTCATTTGAAAATATAATTAAAACCATCAAAGTCTTGTTTTCTACGAATAAAAAAATGCTTGTTAACATCATTAATGGTCGTTAATGGTAATCATCATTAATCAGTAAGGTTTGCAAGAAAATAGATAAAAAAATATGATAAATATTATTCATATAAATTACAAATATATACAGCGTAACTGACTTTATTAACATATTGACAACACTTCAGTGACACTTTTTGACCTTACTTCAGTATACAGATTTCGTGTATTATTTACGCTGTTAAAGGCGCGTCAGTGACGTTAGTGACACACAGTCAGTCGGCACTAAAGTAAACATTTTATAAACAAGTAACAAGCTTGCAAGTGGTCACTAGTCAAACCATATAATTTGAATCCTGAATGATGTTTTACGGCGTACTAATAATGATAGTGACACAAAGTCGACGCTTGAGAAGATGTCACTTTGTAGGTTAGTGTAGCGCTTGCTAGAAATTACGGGTCAAAAACCTGTGATTTACGTTGTAAGCGACGTTGTCTAGGGCATGACACGCCATCAGGTAGCCAATAGCGAGACGTCAAGTTCTAAACTAGTATAGCTCTTGAAGACCAGCCAGGCGTCAAATATCACGATTTAAATTCTAAACAACGTTGTGTACGTCATGCTTATAACGATAGTGACACGCCGTCAGTCAGTACGGGAGCTTGACGAAATATTGTATAAGCTAGTGTAGCGCTTGCTAACAGTTGTGCGTCAGAAACCCGTGATTTGTGTTATAAGCGACGTTGTTCGAGGCGTGACAATAATAGTGGTGACACGCCGTCAGTCGGCGCTAGAGCATGACGTCGCGTGCAGGCTCTTGTAGCGCTTGCTGTCAGTCGCGTGCCGACACTAGTACGAGAAGCTGTGTCCGGCGCTGTTCTGGCTGCGGGCGGGGCATGCTGCTACTGCGCGTTCTATTCAGTATCTGAGCCAACAATCTCTATATTATTCATTAAAAATCATGTCTGTCCGTTCAACTATACTTTCAAATACATTCATTTCTAACATATTGTGATCTTTTCTGAAGTAAGCTTCAAATAAAATATTAAGTTATATATATTAGATAGAGTTTGGATGAAAATAATGAGTACTGCTTATAAATGCTTTAGATGTAAAGTCAGTGAGAAAATACCTCTACTATAGAAAAAGTTTTTTTCCTTATTTAATATTTACACGAAACACGTTTACGCTACATATGACAAACATTTTACTAATTAACAAAGGGGAAAACTTTGAATAGCTTTGCCAAGTTACGTCAATCTTTCATTTACGCCAAACAAAGCGGGAGGATATACCAACTAGTACCTCATAAATCACGTTTATATTATTAATATATTAAAAAACTATTATACCGTCGCAACAGAATGGGATCTTTTAGCGTGAGTAGAGCTGAGAAGGTCGGAGTTCGCGGTGGAATCGGATCGCGATCGCAATGTGCCGCGAGCGTGGCGCTTGCGTTTTCTGCCCCACCACAACCATTTGTACGGTGGTACACGTCTGTAAATATACATTTTACAAACCTATTTATCGCTAAAAATATCTATTTTACATTATGGTGCAGTGGATAGTGCGGCCGGATTCCGCGTCAAAGGTTCGAGCCCATTTATCCAACTATAATGAGCATGAGCTATCGGTGAAGAAAAATATCATAAGGAATTCATAGCATGGTGGTTGGACATTTTCTAACAATGCTCATCCGCTACCACTTTAAAGTTTGAAAACCTATCGCCAAGCACCAATAAGATGTAATCCGTCTGTATCACACGACAGGCTTAGTGTGTCATGGGTCACATCGTCACTTAACATATCGATGGGATTGTGGTCTCAACGCTGAAACCTGCACGAAACTAGATTAATAATAAAGTTGGATCTTAGGTATGTATATTGTTCAGAAAAAAATCTTTATCATTTCTACTTCTTAAAAAAGCACAGTTACCTCAAACTCGTGTAAATGTGCGGTGAAAACATGCAGCATATAAGAGGATTTGCAGCGGAGTTGAGAGGCGCCAGACTCTGTATGAGGGTAGCAATGGCAATGTTGTGCTGGGTCGGCGGTATGTGGTTATACACTTGGAGTAAATCAAACACTATATACGGAGACCAGCACAGTACGAACACTGAAATAATACATGTTACATTAAAAAAATCAAGAGGATATTATTTCTTAAAATTTAATACACTTATTATGAAGCAAAAAAAAAATAACCTCACACCCGAAAATGTATTCGCATAAAATATATTCAAAAATCTTAATTTCGTATTCGAATAATAACTTAATATTCGATCGACGCGTATCAATATTTTCTTTTATACAATTAAACTAAATTCTAAACTAACAATTTTCAAAGTATCAAAGAATAATTAATCTCTAACAATTGATTTTAACATGTAAGATATTTTAAGATGAGAACGTAACACGAATACATATCGTTTTGAGATTTGTAAATAGTAACAAATAATTTCAACGAATAAAACGTTTAAATTAATATAAGTACTATTGTTTTCTTTATTTTTGGTATGATGGTAAAATAATGTAAATATAATTATGGTTTCCGTAAGTTTATTTTTAATTATAGATAATAATCTGGCTTCAACAACACGCTATTGATCCACATACATCGAAATACATGTCGATAGGTGGATCTATTCAAATGCATACACCATATTAATTGTATGTATGTCGATGTAATTCATAAATTTATGTGTCATATACATAAATAAGTAACAAAACATACGTTTCAATATTATATAGATGATACTTTTTCAAATAAATAATTTTGTTTTAAATTCCGTTGTGCAATCTGATAATATATTTGCAATTTAGTATTATAGATAAAGTAAGGAATAGTATGATAAGGGAACGTTGTGGTGTGGTAGAGAATGTTCAATGTAGTGAGAAGGATAAAGAAAGGGGAGCTTTATTGATTGGTTTGGACACGTAGAGACGATGAATGAAAGAAGATTGACGAAAGAAATTTACAAGGCGAGTGTGACTCGGTGTCCTAGGCGAACGTATCTCGACCAGATCGAGGCATTTCTTGAGAAAGGCCAGGTAAAAAGCACCCGTGACCGAAGAACGTGTATGAAGGTGCTTATGACAGTAGAAGCTAAAGACGTGTGTTAGGATCGTAGCAAGTGGAAAGATGTGGTCTCTTCCTACCCTTAATGGAGAGAAGCGTGACGCTATGTATGTTTGTATGAACAGTATACGATTTGGAAAAAAAAATGTATACTCACCAAAAACAATGACAAATGTCATTTTGACACTTTTAATTTTAGCTCTAGGTATCAATCCCCTGGAACTCGCTCTCCGTGAGTCCGGATCACTTTCAATCTGACCTAAAAACGAACATAAAAGAATTCATATTAATTTACATTCTCTAAGAAACTTTATTTCTGTCCGCCCACCACCATTTGAGACGTTTATATATGTCAGTTTTAATCTAATGCTTAGAACAATAGAATGTAATTATTTATTATATATAAAAAAATTTAGTAAAATTTTTCAAATATTTTTTATCCTGTATGTAAATTATGAGATTTATAACTAAATAAACAGTAGAAGAGTCGAATTAAATGTATAATTTAATTTTGATTTAAAATTTATTGATTCAATAAAAGAAAACAAGTGAAATATATTTTTATTGCTATCATCCAAAGTTATTATATTTAACGAAAACTAAACAAAATTCATAACCTATAAATTATACATTATTATTATTTTAATGGTGTCGTAAACAAACAAATAAATACATAGTTCAAACATCTGTAATATGCTAATATTGATTTGTAGAAAATGAAAAGGCACATGTATCCGAAATTATACTAACAAATATGAATACGAGCGTGAGTTAACCAAACATTATGAAATTGTGTATACATACACATTAGCATGAGTGAAGAAAAGGACATAGATTATTAATCTTCAAATTAAAAAAAAATAGATAAAATCTATATTAACGCGAGTGAAGTTGAGAGTAAAAGCTAGTATTAATATACTGACTCACGTTACAACGAATTAAATAATAACTAGGTTTCTCCTTGCAAATATGTTTGCAATTATTTGTTTACCGTACATTTATAAATCAGTACGAATAAAGTTAATTTAAAATTATTAAAAAAAAATACATCAAAACACACCGTTCCTCATAGTTTTTGTTCTTCTCGAATTTATAGGCGGACTCATAACAACAGCTTTGCTTTTGGTCCAAATAGTCAGGACTATGACAGCGTAACAAGCTGCAATTGTCAAAGCAGGCAGGACGAATATCATTGCCGATACCATTGTCATCCATATCTGCCATCTGCTCGGAGTGCCTAGATCTATCCAGCATTGTAACTGACCTGAAATATAAAAAATATATATTTGTGTTTGGTAAGTTTTTCAATGAACTATATAACTTGATCAAGGCAGACGCAGAATTATAATGGAATGGAGTTGAGAAAAGTATTAATTTAAAAATGTGACCTTCTGTCATGTGAATATAGACATATTCGAATAATTCTACCAACAAATTTGGTTTTATTTTATACTTAATTACTCAATATTACATCAAAAATTTTAAATATATTTAAAATAATTTAATTTAATAAATACAAATTTACGTTAAAGTCTTCAATATAAAATAAGTACATATTACGCGTAAATATACATTTACGCGTGTTACAGAATAATTAAATGATTCATTGCCTTCCAAACATAATTAATAAAATAATATAATTATTAACATAAAGTCTTAATATAAAAAAGAAATAACATTGCTTTTAGATCTCTAGGACTTTATTAGCTTTTAAATATACAAGATTTTTTTACCTTGAACTTCCTTGACTTCGTATAGAATTAACAGCGGAATGGAGAATATAATGCTGATAATCCAGGCCGATCCGATGAGAGCTCGCGCACGATTCCCTGAAATTATAATGTTAGTTAATTAATAATAATATATTTTTTATTAGTCTGCCCTTTATATATCACCCAATGTAGGCGAAACGTGAGTGTATAGATAAAGGATATTTGTTTAATGAATAGTTGTTTTAACTTCACACTCATTACGAGAATGAATAAATTTTATAAATAAGATTTTATAATTCGAAATATCAACATAATTTGTAACGTGAAAAGAATGTAATATAGGCTAATAATAAAACTGAAATTTCGTCTATACATTTAATCTTTTTTTGATAATGTATATGAGAATATTGAAATTATTTTTAGAATTCTAAAATGTTCCGAGAATAGTTTTCGGCTTTAACTCAAATTTGGGTAGACCGATTTTGATAAAATTGTATGTACACAATGTATACGTTAATTAGCGATCGATAGGGTAACACAATGATTTTTTAATTTAAAAAACTTCTTCATTAATAAAATTTGGTGTACGGGAAGCATGTGTCGTTCAGTAACTGATAGTCTATGAAAAATAAAACACAATCAGAGCATCCCACTTTCAATCAAAATAACGTACGTATACGAAGTCACAGGCGCCCGCTAGTTCTAGATATAACTGTAATAGTTTCACTCGCTCGAAGGAAAACTTGTAGTGGTTAGTAAGGATTCCTAGAACATTTTCTAATAACCTGTAATTTTCAAACCATGTACCTAGTCATATATCTATATAATTAGGTACTATCTACTATCTTAGATTATGTCGTCACTTAACCCCTCGACCACTAGCATGGTGTTTACGCCAGCTTTCCATTGTTTTCCTATTTTCTTCCTATTGTCTCATTTTTCTGGGTAATCGACATATTAAAATTGGATAACATTGTGTTAAGCGTAGATACCGTATAAAAAGAAACTAAATACGTTGTAGTTCGCTTTATTCGTACTATAATGGGGTACAACAAAAATAGATTAATAATAAAGAGGCCGAAAACCTCGTTTTGATTATCTAAGTTCTGAATTATACTCCGAACGGCCTATAAAATGCACATCCAATCAATCCTATAAAACAGAATGGAAGTAATCTAAAACAGAATTATTTAGAATCTTATTGAATTGTAAACCTAATGCTTAGTAACCAGTACTGCGGTAAATAGAAGAATAAAGAGTTTTAACTGTCCATAAATTTTACAGACTATGCCCGTGGACATTTTTATTTGAAATTCTCCTCAGAATTAGAATAGTAACAAACATAAAAATTGATAGTGAAATAAATTGTTTGTAATACGTGCGTACGTTTGCTTTTTAATGTTTGTAGATGTTTCATTTAAATTAACCATTTTATGTAGGTTGTATTTAATTTTAATTAGTATTTATTGTAAATTTTTAATCGTAGATAGGTTATTTTCGAGAAAACAAATATACCATCGTATCGGTACATAGAAATTAATGTGGTTCGGTAAATATTTACAGTAATTTATGATGTCAAATATCTGATCAGTATTGTTTTTTTGTTTTGTATCGAAACATATTTAAAAAAAATCTATTTTAGTATTTATATTATGTTTATCAATTGTGTAACTCTTATCTTTACAATGTACAAACAAAACAATCTTTGAGCCCACGTGATCAACTTTGGGTACAAATCGTCACTGTTAAAATTATTCATGTCTTCTATTTAATCGTCGAATCTAAACGTATTTAATTTGTGAATAGAGGTCTTGTGATTTAAATTTAATGGTAATAACATAAAAGTTTATAAAATATACGCTTTTAAAGATTTTTTAGAATTTTTCTAAATTTGAATATTCTATTAATATATTTTATAATTGGAGTTAAAAAACGTACGTACCTATTATTAGTTATTACTGTTGTCTATTCAAATAATTTAATTTTGTTTGTAACACAAGAATCTTATTCAACATATCACATCAGTTGACATATTAAATAAAACTTCTGCTGTCATAACATCCTCGTAAATTAGAAAAATCGGTCAATTCAGTTTTTCAACAGCAGACGACGTTATTAAGAATTTACTGTATTACTTCAATGTCGTTCAATTTTGACCCAATTTTTTGGTCTACGTATGTAATCTATTTACGTTATCAAACGTAGATATTTTATATGACACGTTTGTTACAGGTTCTTGATAATAACACATATAATAAATGAAAACGTTCACCACCGTATTTCAAGACCATTTCATTCATAAGAATACAAATTATTAAGTTTAAATTAAAGTAAATTGTAAAGCTGTTTGCCAAGAATCTATCATTAGCTTTACGATGCTTACGGACACGTATTTTACAATGTGATGTGAATATGACCTTTCGATGTATAAATACGTCGTAAAGAAAAAAAAACATGATGATAATGCAATTTATGATGCTACTTTGTCGTCTACCATCTTACATTTTAAAATTCGTTCATAAGCGTCTACCAGTGTATCTAGCAAGCTTCAATTTAGAATTTGCAATTTAAAATGTAAATAAATAAAAAAAGAAAACCCCATTTTTAGGGTTTTCATTTTCATCTTGAATCTTGAGCGATATATCTACATTGAGAAGAAATAATATTTGTAAAAATAATAATATTAAATGTACATATTTCTCCTCTGCTTGTCAACCGATTTTCTTATTGTAAAAAAAATATATTGTATTCAAATTTAGGGCACTAGTAATTATAATTGACTGTCCAACTTAGCCACTTCAATAACTTTACAACTAACGTGTTTCAAGAATCAATGTTAAAAAACAAACCACTTTAGAGATCGTACCAATAACTTCTGATATTTTAGACAAGAAACCAAATTATTACATTAGTTAATAGCAATACGCTAATAGTTCACTTAAATAAAGGAGCAATGACGTATTTGGTATTTTATTATTACTTTTATAAATTTGGTCAATATATTAATACTTACAGCTTCCAGAAAAGTTCATCGGATTTGTGATGGCATCACATCGATCTATACTCAAAGCGACTAGCACATAAGTTGACGCGTACATCACAACAGCCTGAAATAAAATAGAAGAACATAAACCATTTTTTGCCGAGCAGAAAAACCGGTGTTGATATTTCTATAATCCCATGAAGGATACCACCGTCTTGGGGAACCTAATTTACCGAATATTGGTAGTTAATGCCTTTTACCCTCATTGTGTCTTAGATTCCTCACCTTTGGGATTAGTTAGTGCAATATGCTACTAACAAAGTACTAGCGTTACGCTATTTCTTTAGTTAAACCATGGTGATTTGGATTTTACAGTCAGATTAGATGGTTGAAGATGAAAATAATTGTTACCCCTCATAATGTTAAAACATATTCTAGTGTTTCCGCGATGGCAGATCAAAAGAGAAGATCTACAAAGATCTTCGATTAATTGGAGCTTTGTGATGGTAAAATTTTTCTTAATAATAAAGAAGTTAGTAATCAATAATATTATCAACCTAAATTGCAATAAAGGCAAGACTTGAATGAAGAGTGTTTGAATTCTCATATTAAAGACAACGTCACAAATTATAAATTATCCGTATTCGTAAGCGTATTACTGTAAAACTAAAGTAATAATTGAAAACATTTTTAGAAATTCAGTTAAGAGTATCCTCAAGAAAGAATTTAAGCTCAATATCTTTACGCATTATAATAGCAATAATAAAGTAATAATAGCATTATTTCACATAAAAAACTTGCAGGCTCTAAGCGAATGTTGAAATGTAAACAGTCTTGTAGAATTCTGACAAATCATTTCAACTGTAGACGTCACATATTAAATTAATAATATAGAGGAAGTAATTATTTTCTTTGCTGTAAACAAATCTCTTATGCTTTGACGCAAGAGATCCCGTTTTACAATTTTTGTGGTGAAACTTAAACTCTGGACTGTCCATTATAAGTGATTCATCATTCTCATGAATACGTAAAAATGAAAACAGATGTCCGTTTGTCGGGTTGTTTACTGGACATACGTCTAAACTTTTATATCCGCTAGCATAACATTTGATTTGGCACAATTTTCTGTACGTATTAACCCAAGTTTTCTGGTTGAATAATATTAGATATTAGCGATGCTAAGTCCTAAATATGTCCTAAATTTACAATAAATCTATTATGTACTCTCCAGAACTATACATAATAATTAGCATAATTTTTGACAAACCCATGAAATGTACAACTACAGAAGTACCAGCGTCTTTAGTAAAACGATGGTGATTTGTATATAATTGTCTGATTAGATAGTTGAACTTGAAAATAATCGTTAGCCCACTTAACCCACATTATCAAAATCAAAATCAAAAACATCTTTACTCAATTGATGCCCTAAGAAGGCGCTTATGAACGTCTAAAATACTACCACCGATTCGGTAACCAACCTAGCCGAGAGGAGCCGGCAAGAAATTTTTTGTTCATATAAAAAACATTTCAAAATATATATTTTACCGTCGTACAGAAAAATAAATGCTACTCATTTCCTATTCTATTACCGAATGATGTATACCAATTTGTGAGAAGATTTATTTGCACTCACCTGTAGGAATTTCACAGTCTTGCACATAAATTCTCCAGCGAGCCAAGCTATAGTGATCTTCTGTATGATGTCAGGAAACACATAAATAAGGCCCACAAAGAGATCTGTAAACATAGCGTTTGAATATAAAATACGTGAATATTAGGGGGTTTTTTTGACGTTTCTGCTCATGTAATTGTCACGAATACTTTGTTTACATTGGGAATTGCCTCTTTGAATAACCATTAGTCCGACGCCTTATATAGTGATAGAACTATGCCTGGTTGACAAAAGGGATATTGTCAACAGTCTCCACATCGTCAGAGTTCCACATTCTTCCGAGATTCAAAAAATCAAAATCAAAAAATCTTTATTCTATTTAGGCCCTAAGAAGGCGCTTGTGAACGTCTAAAACACTACCACCGGTTCGGAAAACAGCCCAGTCGAGAAGAGCCGGCAATAAACTCGATCTGGTTCTTTTTTTTATAAATATAAAATATATACCATTTTTTCTAATATAAAAAACCATACAAATCATAGTCTTTACCAATGGTTGTCATGGAATCTGAGCTAACCAGTAGTGCCAATTCTCAACCACTTTACAACTATGCACGCCTTGTATCCAAATTAGAGTGATTTTTCTAAAGATAACCAACTCGGGGCGATTTTCAGGTCCCGGCGGAAATTTCCCAAAACTTTATTGCGTTTAAATTTTCCACAAGTCGGAAATAGTCGCTTGTTTAATTGCTTGTCGCTAATATTTAATTCACCTAATCGTCCGGCCACCAAATTTAGTGTCACTTTTTACAATTATTTTAAAAGCTATTTAACATTAAATTATACCATTTGGTTAAAATACTATTGACGCGGGTTCGATCCCCACCTATCCGACTCTAAAATCGGCCTGAGCTTTCGGTGAAGGAAATCATCATGAGGAAACCATAGCATGGTGGTAGGGCAGTTTCTAATGATGCCCGCCTGGGTAGTTGCCACCCTCAAGTTTGAAAAACCTGTCGCTAAATACCAATAGGTGTGTTCCGGCAGCATCACTTAAGAACCAGTGACTCTAGGGTTAGTGTGTTTACCATCTTGGACCACATCGTCACTTAACATCAGATGAGATTATGGTCAAAGCACTAAGCCTATATCGTGTAACAAAATTGATGCAGATAATATAAATATTTCTTTTTATTTCTAATGGTATTAGCACGATTACAATACATTGTGTTAGTTTTATTTATTGCTTATATAATTAAATAAAGTAACTTTTTAGGAAACTAACATTTAACAAAGTAAGACAGTTTAAAAATTTTATGGAGATATTAAAGTTAAAACCACTATGTGTTTTGAGAGTTTCAAAGCTTGATCAGTGTATAAAAGGAAAATTATTATTATTTACCTCTTTTTAAATCACAATAGTATGTACTTTCATAGGTTTAGCATAACTCTATCCAAATTTATATTGTTCGATAGACTGCTAAGTTCTATTAAGACTGTAAATCTTATGGTAGAGTTTACATTATTTATTTCTAATATGTTTAACATGTGACTTTGTTTCCTTCAAAGTTTTTACATCATGTTGTAAACATAATTAACAAACATTAAGTAAACATAAGCTTAATTATTCCCGTGAGGTAGAGAAAAGCTGACCTAGTCCAACAGAAGAAAACTTTTACTAAAAACTTTTTAGTGACAAATTAAACGAGAAGATTCACAGACTAAAAGCTTAATTAGACGTAAATCGCGGAGAGGTTAATGAAGCTTATTCATTAGGTTGCTTCACTTCACCTTTAAACTACCTTAAGTTATCAAAGTACAACCATCATATTGTTAGTGATTTTTTATTCGCTACTTTTAACAATACTTGGTATCCAGTAACGCGTGGATTACATAAATGCATGATGATGCAATTTTTGCTACCTATAAACAAAAGACGTTACTAGACACCCACACAACGGGTGTTTTTGAAGTATGCCATAAAAAAAAACCACATTTGTTTGAACAGATACAACATTTTGCCATTTGTTTTGTAAGAAATGCTTTTTATCGCCATCTCGTACGTTGCCTCAAATATGTTGAAACAAACAATTCAAAGACTTTTATTATTGTGAAATTTCTTTATTTACACATACATTACAAAAGTATACGTTTATCTGTCTGTTAGTTGACTTTTAGCTCGAGAACTTGGACCGATTTACACGTTTTTTTTACCACAATTATAATCATTTGGCTGATTTCACTGAATGTTTTATCACATAAGGAAGATCTTATACGAACTTATACAAACGAACTTATTGAATTCCTTGTATGACTTTAAAATTAAACCACCAAATATTTTAGATATATTATTTCAATAATTACAAGGACTGAAAACTGATGATAGAACGGGAATTCATGTTTCACTGCTGATGCCTTTTTATATTCAGACAGTCGTTTGCAATATGAATATTAACCCGGAAAACGATATACAATGAATATCATAATATTCCAAGCTTCAGTATTGATATCAATGACCAGTCATAAATGTTTACTGTTTAAGTATTTTTAATGCCCAACCAAACCTTGATGTTACCACAAACTATTATATGCAAGTGGAACAGCTAGCTCATCTAGTCTTAAAATAAAATTAAATCCATTCTCACAATAACTTCAAACGCAACTCTTGCAAAAACAAAATATAATTCATAAAACCACAAAATGTCTTTACAAATATTCACGGAACAAAATAGACAAAGTTAGTACACATTCAGGGTACATGTTTCAATTAACTACATTCTAAAGTTTAGGGTTCATATCTAAGTATCCAAAGTGATATACTATAATTAGACTTAATGTAAAGCCTACTTGTCACATTAACAACATGATGCTTTAAATCGACACAGATTACTTCAATGGTTGCGCATAGAATGCCCATCAGTCACTTAGTTAGTGAAACAACGTGTTATTCTGACCTGTTTTGAACCGACCTTCTGTAATTACATGGTTTGTGTAAATTATAATATAAACTTTTGATAAATCGGAAAAAACATGGCTACTTCCTTTATTGTTGTCATTTCGCTTCCAACATTTACATTTCACGTAACACTTATCTCGGTTTAACATTACGTTTAAAATTGCGTCGTTTACAAAGAAAGGCTTTTATCTAATTATCAAAAATTGTATTTTACAGGCGAATAACATATGTAAGGCAATAACTTAACTCACTAATGATAAGAACGACAATGAAGCTAAAAAAAGTTATATGTTTGTCTATTACTATTTTATTTAGTAAATAAATAGTTGGCAAAACCTAAATATAAAATGCATGTGAATCAACTTTATAAAGGTGTAATTTCTGAATATAAAGACTAAAAGCATACTAGTTCATAATATCTTATAATTGTAACCAATTTTGCATTAATGTGAAAGACGGAATAACAACACAATGTTTTGCAGTACGTCAACATGAAATATCATTATTTACAATTTAAATTCACATAATATAAATTTAAAAAAAGAAAATAATAACATACCAGCTATAGCCAACTGCATAATGAAGAAGTTCATACTACGACTCTTCCGTGCATTTGTGCAGAGCAGAGCGGCAATAACTGACGCATTTAATATAACTATTGACACGAAAAGAACCCACATGACTGTGAACTGGATCGCCTGGAAACAAAAAAATAGTCTATGTTAATCTTGTTATAGTATTTCTGATTAAAATGTTCCAATTTTCCTAATTTTTACTAGAGCCTTTTAATAGAACTTTTATAGTTTTCCAAGTCTTAATTAAGTAACTTGGTCTTATTATTTTATGCGTTTTTTATTTACAAATTCGTCACTATGTAACGCGTTATATTAAGAAGTTATTTTTATGAGATATCGTAGTTAAAAGCAATATTATAATGTAATTAGGTCAAAATCGATCCAGAAATAGGAGTAATTTAGCAGCTTTGATCGAATGATAACAGGTATTTGATTGCGTTTTCTATGAACTTCATGTAAAAACATTTATAATATAAGGATTAATTATGATCCTATATTTAATAAAAGATAACTTATTAACAGTAATCAATAGGAAAGACCAGGAAAAGAAAATTTAATTGACATTAGAATGAAAATTAATATTATAAATATTTTATAAATTACCAGTTATTTTGTTTAAAACTCTTTTTTACTAAATACCAAATAAAAGTTCATGAAACACGTAATTTCCTGTAAACAAATTAATTACACGTGTCTCAACTCTAAATATGTAGTACTCAGTTACGTATTAACTCACAAATATTCAGTTTAGTAATAAATAAAACTCGAAACAACAAATCTAGACATAGTGACTAAGTTCATGAATAAAGTAGTAGAAATGAATTAACGTCAACTTATATAAATACTGCAGAAGAACTTCTAAATAATTCTTTTAACATCTTCCAACTCGATTTCAAGATCTGGACAAACGTTTTGTAACTTTTATTTGCTTTTCAACAGAGTACCTACTGGGAAAAGTTCAGATTGAAAAGTCAGGCAGTGGCTATAGTATTTTTTAGTTTTGAAATGTATGGAGCTGTTTATTATGTCACATGGATCTTCCGTCTCAGTGCCTGAGTAGATTGTAAGCGAACGATAAATACTTTAGTGACATTTTGGTTAGTTCCTTCCCTTGGGTACAAACACATGGGCCGATGAAATTGGTCACCTCCGAGCTTAATTAAAACGCTAAAGCGACTTTTGTGGGGGTTGCGGAGTGTAATTAATAACGATATAATTCATTCATTCATAAGCTGTATATCTATAATAATAAATAAAATTGAAGTGTACGTTTGTAATACCAAAATACATTTTTTTTATTATAGTTTTTTTTGGCTTTCTGTCTGTTTGTCACGGGAAATCTCTGGAACGGCCGGACCGATTTTGACGGGACGTTTAGATAGCTGAAGTTACACCGCGTAACTTAGGCTTACTATAATTTTTAGAAAATAATTATGGTCCCACGAAAAAAAAAAAAAACCTAAGTAATTGTGAATAAAATCCGATTTGATACACGGTCCATTTACTGGCAGGTATTTGAATTTGTGAGAAATAATTTTGCTTAATGTTAGTAGCAAAAAAAAAATCTAAAAAAATTTTAGGGTTCCGTATAAAAAAATTAAAATGCAGTGATTCAGAATAATATATGAAACGCGGGCGCAGCTGGTATATATATATTATAAAAAAAGTAGAGAAATCGCTCTTCAAGCATAACAGTGACTAAGTGGCATAAATTACTGCAACCATTTAAAAACCAGACTGGTCATCTACCCGTTAACTGCTCTTTGACATAAATCTGATCTAAAATAAGGCATAAAGCATTGTGATTTTATGCCAAAGAGTTCTTACTATATATTATGCTAACTAACCTATTGTGAGAAATAAGTTACTAATGTTTTAACAGCAATTTTTATACTCGAACAAATTCACGGTCATCATACTTCAATGAAAATCGAAAACACATTTGACAAACTCCAGATCGAAGGCAACGGCCTTCGCTATCTCCAAACATATTGGACAAACATTAATCCATCTTCTATATAAATATAATTGAAGTGGTCGTGTGTGCGAACTGAATCGCAGAAACGAATCCTGCTAGGTTTATTATTTGCTATAACAGACTGTTTGTTAATATAGCGCAGTTGCAACTACTAATGGTTCGAATATGAAGTGTGTATAGTAAAGATCAAATATTTTGAAAGTTAACTTTTAAGTTATTTAAAATGGGAAATGAAAGATCTTTTTAAGTCTTGTCGATTTCGAAGTAATGAAATGAATGTTTGTATTAAGGCTCTGAGCCTCTCTTCTCTATCTTACTCCTTCAAATGCTAATCTTAATTATGTGGATCATAACACCGTAGTTAGATCTTTAGCATAAATTAGACAGTTTCCTTCTATCGATTACTTTTTTGGGCTCTATGCAGAAATATACGATTGATAAGTACTTCTAGTTGTTCGAGGACTTAGTCCGAACACCGCTTAGAGCATCCAGTTTTTTCCCTTTGACTACAATCTCATCTGATAGTTAGTAACAATATGGATAACTATGTAAACACGCTAAGCCTAGAGGTACTAACTCAAGACACACCTTTTTTTTATTTTTTTTTGTCGAGGGGAAATGCATTTACGCACTACCCTTACCTATTGCATTAGTGAGACCAAAGTCCCCCAATGCAATAAGTAAGGGGGCACGGAGGGACGAACTCCGTGCCAGTGTGGGACTCACCCGTGCGTGAAGCGCCCGGAAATACCCACTATAACCCCCCGGGGCCGTCCGCCGCATTTGGGATGGGGGCGACACGGGGTGGCTTTTGCAAGCACCGCGTCGCCCCCTGCGGCGAACCCACCGGGCCTCGTCCGTGCAATGGCCCAATGGGGATGGGGGAGAATACTTCTCCACCCCACCTCCTCGCCCACCTCTCGAGAGAAGCAAGACCTAGAAGGTCAACCATCCGGGGGGCAGGATATACTTCCTGCCCCCCAATACTTCCCGCCCCCCAATTGCCAAGACACACCTACAAGGACTAAGCGATGAATTTTCAAACTTCAGGCTGGTAGCTACGAAGAGAGATATTAAAAGATACTAAGACACGTCAAGAGACGGAATCACTAACGTCCAGAAATATATCTTCAGTGTTGTTCTGAATAGTAACATATTAATTGCCACTTTACCTTTTCGAATATTAACAGTAACAGAAGACTCTATTAAATATTGGTATGTTACGTGAGTGAATCCAAATTACACGTGTAATAAATTTGACAGATACGTATGATTTCCATAAGCCTTAATATTTTATATAAAACGTCAGTGACGTTTAGAATTGGATAATAATATGCTCGCATTTCTTCATGATTCAACTGCAGAGATTCCATTAATAACACGCATTTCTGCTGTACATAACAATTAATGTGCATACTAGCGTATTCTGAATTAAAAGTATTATATAGGTCTTAGGTATCAAACAAGACATACCCAAATGATTCATGATATGTAAATTATTTGGAACTAATTTTAAATAGTATTAATGTCCTCTGTGGCTTTAAAAAACAGAGAATAGGATCGATGTACCTTTAAGGAGTTTTCGTCTGAATTTTTATCTGTTAAATTAAATTTTCGTTGTGTAAATTACATTACATGACCCTATGTTAAGTAATTTTAGTCGCGTTTAACGTAATATTGTTTAGCTATTGGTGTGGAAATATCTAACAGTTGTTGTGAATAAGTGACCTAAAAAGAAAACAATAAAACAAATTCCGAGTTGCCACAAAATCTCTTTGGATAGTTCTAGAAAAATTACCACCATATTGCTAATGGGCTTCGTGAAAACTATAAAAATATTACATTAATCCACATGGCATTGGCTCAATTATCATTAATTAATAAGAAAAATAAGACATACCTTGAACAAAAACAACTTTATCTTAAAAAGTTTTTGTTCAACAGATAATCAATACAAAAAGTCTTGTTGTAAAGAAAAAAGTTTAATGTTATTATTATACTTTTTCCAGAGCGACGAATAACAAATGCTCCTTTAAGTATTTTATATGCCTCTTTATTTAGCAACGAAAAACTCTTTTTATATATACTGTACTGTAAGCGTTTTCACGACAAACTCAGCTGATGTTAAGTGTCTATGTGGGTCCAGGACGGTACACACGCTAAAATGATGCTGCCAGAACACACCTTGGCCACAGGATTTCTAGTTTGAGGACTGTGTATTCTCAAGCGGACATTATTAAAAACATCCTATCACAATGATCGTTGATTTTTTCCTTCACTGAAATCTCGAGGTCATTATATAACTTCAAACATAACACAATAAAAAAGTAACACATAAAAAAATCTAAATATAAAGTCCACTATCAATAGTAAGTGTTTGATAAGTCAATATTAGGTAGTTACCCTACGTAATACATTATCTACCACGAAATGAATTAACAACGTGTATATTGCGCTACTGTTAAAAGCCCTCGAACAGCCAACTCGTATGCGATAGCACTATCAGTGATAGAGCCTCGTTTTATCAAAATATCCATTAGACGTCTGAAACCTTTCAACTTTTATTATACGTTTAATCCACCTGAAAATGCGGTGGGCGTTACCGAATCGGCTTTTATGCGATTTGTACATTAACTTCGCGGGGTTGCGTACGCCCTGATAAATGTGATGATGATACACGCTTGTCCAAAATCTTTTTTCATGGGCTTTGATATCAGTATCACAATTATGATGTCAATGAACTCTATCCAACGATATATCGTACTTTCAGAAGGAAACTGGCTAACTAAAACCAAAAACCGAGATTCAGTTAATTTTAACGGGTTTCCACGCGTTACCTTTGCTTTTTTTTTCTTCCTATCCCAACGTTCCAAATTTCAATCGCGAGGATGGGTATAGGCTTTCCTCAGCGTGGAATCCGGTGCTAGAAAATCTAAAGGTTCGTGATTTATCGTCACAGGCATCGTCGATGAACACTGTTAGTGTTGTGTGTTGTGACTATAATAAATATAAAGACCAAACGGGGGGGTAGTTCATCAAAATATCCCTCAACGCAGCAGGCGACGCCCGCGCACCGCCAGTCATCCCGTGACCACGGTTGGTGAAACCCAGCCGAAACGTCGGGATAGGAAGAAAAAAGCAAAGGTAACGCGTGAAAACCCGTTAAAATTAACTGAATTTAAATATGGAACGACAAAATTAAAAAAATTACAAAAAACCGAAATGTTGAGTTACAGTAATAAATCAACTGTAAATTTAACATTTAAACTTTCTTTTTATATAGTTATTTAATTATGTTTAAAAATAGGTTTGAGGTGGTGATTGGTGGCACAGTTGTATTACGGTAGGACTGTCGTTCTGAGGTCTTGGGTTCGATTCCCGGGTCGGGTCAAGTGATATTGGGTTGTTATACTCATTATTATCCCGGAGTCTGGAATTTGTGCCCGATATGGCGACAGGGTCGACCCCTGTCGCATCTGGGACGGAACTAACTCTGCGAAATGTGTGTGGTGTAGTTCGCTACTTCACCTCTGCTTAACCTTTCGGGGATAACAGGCGTGAGCTTATGTTACGTTATGTCTTATGAAACTTTATTATTTTCGCTACTTGTACAATTTTAATGTGAACATTGTAAAAATACAATTTTGGCAAAATTATACCTAACAGAGTTTTCTATGATTTCTTTTATAACTATTTAAATTAGAAATCATAGCTACAGTTTATTTTCTAATTTAAGCTCGGCAAATTGACAGCATTATGCCTGATGGTAAGCGCAATGCAATCCTGAAAGAGTGGCGGTTGGCGTGAGATCGGTTATCCATGGTCAGTCGTCCCTGTCATGCCGGCCTGCGAAGATATCCCATCACGCTATGTTAGAAAGACGTGATACGAAGGGGAAAATACATCGGTCGGAAGACTGTTCCACAGCTTCACAGTACGGCAAAAGATAAGACAAATCAAAATGTTTGGTTCGTGCCTGAATGGAAGTTACTGTAAAACTGTGGCTCCGAAGCCCAGAGCGTGTGGTTCCGCTATGCTAATGTACATTCTTAAATAAAATATACTTCCGAAATCAAGTAATTATCGTATGCACTTTATCTGATATATTTTGAAGTTGAAAAATATTTTGAAAGAATCAATACGTACTAAAAGTTATTTATTTAGCTAACCTGCAAATTAAAATTTACTTGATTACTTAGTTATTACTTGATCTGTTTACACGGTATAGGCTCAGTGCTTTGACCAATATCTCACTTGATGTGAAGTGAAGATGTGGTCCAGGATGGTAAAAACACTAAACCTGGTACTCTGATTCTCAAGTGATCCTGCCGGAACACACGTATTGGTATTTGGCGACAGGTTTTTCAAACTTGATGTTGGTATCTGGGTAGCCTGGGTAGGCGGGCATTATTTAAAAAAGGTCTACCACCATACTATGGTTTTATCACGATATTTTTCTCCACCGAAAACTAAGGCTGATTATAGAGTTGAATGGATGGTCTCGAACTCGCGTCCATTGACGCGGATTCGGACCATACTATCCACGGTGCCATCATAGCAATCAAAAGTATGAACATTAAAATACTACCAACGGTTCGGAACAACAACTCATTCGAGAGGAGCCGGAAAGAACCTCGATTTGTTTTCTCTTTTTTTATAAATGTGAATATGAAGATACATTTTTATATAAAAACTATACAAATTATAGTTTTAACCGTTGTTGACCTTCCAGACACATCTGTCAACGGCGACGTCCTATAATTTCTGTAAATTATCCCTAAAAATGTCTATAAAGGCAGGAAATAAACATAATGCAGTATTAATATGTCGATTACCCATAAAAATGAAACAATAGAAAAACAATGGAAACCTGGCGTTAACGCCAGGTTAGTGCTCAGGGGTTTATGAAAACTCAGTCAATATCCTATAAGTGACTTTTACGTAAATCACGTTTTTAATGCTCATTTTACGGCCTATAACATATTAGGGCAACCTAATAATACGGCGTGCCTCGTATAAACATTATTTCTGTAACCACAGTGTATTTATGTAATAGTGAGCCGACTACGATGAGATATAATAACGGTGAAAAAATAAATGGATGGAGAATAATATTTTCTTTACCATAAAAATACACAATCGTAAAATTCAATATCGTCTATATTTTTATTAAAATCACAACACGTTTATATCGACATTAAAATGTTATCATAATGTTTTGGAATTCACCAGTAAAGTTGTATTTTTATATCACTTTTTTAATATTCCAGTAAACGTGACTATAAGTACCACATCTAGTCAGTAGACAAAAGGACTAATCAATCCCTTTTAAAATAGTTATAAATAATTTCTTTAACGTCAATATATGCTGACAAGGTTAGATTTGTTAAACAACATTGAATTGAAATTGAATTAGACTTAAATCGGGAAAGAATAAGATTGTTAGGTAGAGTCTCCAATTTACAAGAACTAAGGAGGAGAGGGGCGGAATCTTTTGGCTGGCGGCGGAAAAGAGGCGGAGAAACACGTGGGTTGCTTTATAACAAGTTCCTCCTTGGACGGAAGATAGAGAGGTGCCTGACCCGGCATGGCAAATTATGCCTGCCATGCAATTTGGTGGGGCCTGCCGCTGGGGCGACACGGAGCATGTTGCTCAATCCCGTGTCGCACCTCTCAAGCGGAAGATGGTATCGTTGGTTTTTAGCCGCCGGGCGATTCCACATACCACCCTCCTATTATAATACTCCCGGATTAGTGTTGATAGTTCATTCAACCATTAATGAAATGACAAGATGGATTAGTAGTCTAAGTATGACCGCGATGAAACTTCATACTAAACTCGTTATGTTTAAAGATGAAAACATGTTTTAAAAGTTATCCTGAAACTCTGTTATAAGTAGACATACTAAACATATTTTTTTGCTATTAAAAATGATATACCACTAAATACCCGTCCATCTTATCATTCAAGTGAAAGACATCCACTGCTAGACAGGTCTCCTCCAAAGATCTCCACGACGACCGGTCTTGCGCCACCCCGCATTTTGCGAATTCCCGCAACATTCAACAAGTCCTCGACCCACCTTGTGGAGGCCTACCAAGGCTACGTCTTCCGTTGTGTGGTAGCCATTCGAAAGCCCGTTGGCTCCATCAGGAATCGGTTTTGCGAGCAATGTGCCCAGCCCATTGCCACTTAAATTAAGCAATTCTTCGGTTAATTTCGGTTGCTTTGGTTTTCCTGTGGATCTCCTCATTTCTGATTCGTTCACCCATTTTGACCCACCAAATTTGAGCTTTATTATTAAGCCCATTGTGTACGACCACTTCTCAGTGTTATAGGTCATCACTGGCAACACACACTGGTCGAAGACTTGAATGTACCTAACTGCATGGTTTAGCCATTAAATATATTATATTAAAATGTTATCACGGCTAGTTATTAAACTTTGACTCGACAACACAGATTATCTGTATCTGAAAGTTATATTTTGAGTATGTATTGTGATAAGATCAAGGAAGAAGCTTTCTTCTATATATATATAGTTAATCTAGATAAAGGATGTAATTTACTACACTTCCAGTAAATACAAGAATAATTTGTTTGAAACAAAATATCACTTTAGGAGATAGAACTACGCCACAGAAATTTACATAAAACTTTCAAGAAAGTGTTAGAGAATTTTTTTTTTATTTCTTGTACGAAATAAATGAGGATACCGTAAAAATAATTTGTGTAAAGATTTCAACAACAACAACAATAATCCAAGAATTTATGTTTACGTTTGTAGGACGACGAACATTATGTTGTTTTCTTTCGTAGTAATGAATGAAAATAAAAATCCATGGTAAAAAAATAAAAAGGTAACATTCGATAATTCCTTACAAGAACATTTGAATGAACTTAATTTTTTCGCACAATTACATTATAGAAGTTTTAAATGGAAGAAGATTGAAATTTGTTTTTTCTTTCAATACTAGAATAACGCTTGCTATTATGATCCATCTAGCTATTTAATTTAGTCATGGAATGTCATCTTTTTTGGGACTTGGGAGTTGCTAGACTGTATCCTCTTTGTACGTATGACATTATATGTAAACAATCATTCAAAGTTGGCACTGGATTATAATTAACTGGAGACTTTATCTTTAAACAAAGTGTGATTAATAAAATTGAACATTTTAGATTCATCTGAGACACTGAGATTTCAAAATTGATCTTTACTAGCTTAAAGATTGATCAGTCCTTTTGTCAATTGATCTTTATTACTACACTAGCTGTGTGCCTGCGGCTACGCCGAGTTTCGTATGTTCTTCACTGACATTTTTTTTAGTAATAGGATTAAAGTAAAAGTATTTCTCCTCAATTCAAACACTTGCTCATAAACTGTGCATTGATCAAATTTTAAAAATCAAATTTTCGGTATATGTTTTTTTTATATACATTCATATCTATTTTTAGTAAAAAAAATTATTTTGACATTACAAACCAGACACTTTATTTATTATATATTAGCATAGGTTAAATAACTAGAAAGCGAGTTAGTTTTAAATACGACATTCGTCCTATATCGTTTTTCATATCGCTTGTTTGTGATTTATACAATTTTTTTTATAAATAGTAACTCGTTAAAATGCATTGCGTCTGATGATTAGCACAATGCAATCCAAGAACAGTGGCGAGCGTCGAGAAATCGGTTATCCAAGCTTAGTCGTTCCTGTGTATGTCAGCCTGCACAGATGTCTCTTAACGCTACGTTGGAAGGTGATGTTATAAGAATAAGGGAATACATCGACCGGAAGACTGTTTCATAGATTTACAATACGGCAAATGTACTCGTATAAGATAATAAAATAAAGGTTTGTAGGCCTCGGTGTCTACGGGATGGTAAGGTGACACGTTTCGGCATATCGTGTTTATGTCAATGTAGATCCATCAGTCAGCTTCAGGGTGGTAATTCAATTGAACTCGGCTGGGTCGCGACGACCATATATTTGCAAAAAAAAACGCGACATAGTGACTCTCTTAATACGCGTCGTATTTCCGAATCAGAAAGGGTTCATCCAGACAACATTTTCCTCTGTCGTGACAGTAGGTACAAAAAAAGATTATTTTAATTTAATTTTACCACTTAATTTTTGCACTCATTAAATTAACAGTTAACATTTTTCTCCATTAAATAAGCAAAATTTTAGTCATTTTTGACCCTCTCCCGTATCAGCATAAGTTAGCAAAGCTCTTACCCCTCACACTCCATGAATACGTGCGTAATAAAAGAAAAACAATATTAATAAGTAAATATTGCTCACGCAATCACCATTCCGTCCTCTCATTTCAGCAAAAATAAACAAAGCATAGACCCCTCCATCAGTTAAAGATGCTTATGTGATATTTTAATGATTTTAGGGTCAGAAAAAAAACAAATAAAAGAAGTACGGATGGAGGTGCTGGGATTTGAACCCAGGACTTTCAGCATGCGAAGCAGACACTCTACCACTGAGTTACACCCCCAGACGTTAAGATGGTTAAACTTACTGAAATGTTGGTAGAATAATTTGCCTGAAAAATTGACCATATTTTTATAGATATATTACCATATTCATGAACTTATAGTCGTAATAAAGGTTGCACATTGATACAATTAAAGACGATTTTTCAAGTAACAAGAAGTCAATTAATATTGATTTTGAAAAATAAGTATTCATCCAAATAGTTAAGGGAGCGTTCAAGTAACAAATTTGGTGGGAGAGGGGTCTTCTGAAACGTTACGATGCGTTACAGGGGCGGAAAAGGATTTTGAATTACGCGTTGCGTAACATTGTTTCTCTCTTCAGAATGGTCGTGTAGGGGTTTTTAATCTCACGAATATTTAAAATCATATTTTTTTTTTCTTCAATTTTTAATTGGAATGGCCACTTGAAAATGTTTTACGTTAGAAAATTTCTTGCTTGCTTTACAGGATAGTGAATAATGTTTAATAACTTTTTTATACTTCAAATGTTAAGCAAAAAAATATTTAGATTTGATAATTTTTTTATCACTCCAGTAAAGTAGGTAACAAAAAATTTTAATACTTTGGATACTTAGTTCTCATGCATGTGAAAAACAATGGCAGATAAAGCAAAAATGCGTTAAGGACAGGGCCAAGTCAGGAAAACGATGTTATCAAATGTATGATTAGCAGTAAAAATGTATTAGGACAAAAAAAAATTAGAAATGTTAATGCGATAAAAACAATAAAATTACATTTAGTACCTTCACTTCTAACAATTGAATGTATGAACTATATTGGTATCTTATGATGTAAGACATTTTATTGCAGTAAATAATAATAAAAAAAAAAAACAGCACATATTGTTGCGTTGTGTTATATAATAAAATTATAGGTTTTTATTTTTTCGATCGGGAAATAGTGAAAACCTTCTAAAGAGGTTTAAAGGTAGGTTTCAAATTAACGTATACCTAAGCCTGGGAAAGGATAACACTTAATTACGTTTCTCCAGAGAATCTGAGAATTAAACATTAATTAATTAACTTTAAATTCGGCAGCATACGCACGCGGTTAGTGTGAAAGATTAATAGCTTTTTCATAGGAACGAAGCCACGAGCACTTCCTAGTTTTACTCATATTATATGTATACGCTCGGCTCCGCATGCGTAATACTGTCCATTGAATTTTAATTTTTCACACGAAACTATTGTCCAAAACTTTTTTAGTTTTTACTAAAAGAAAACAAAACAATTTTTCGCAAATTCAAAAACCTACCAATAAAACTAATCATTGAATCGGGTTTTATTTATATTTTCAGGAGTTATTATTTATATGGGTACTCCTAATTATTTTCTAAAAATAAAAAAAAATCAAAATTTATTTATTCAATTTAGGCCCTAAGAAGGCGCTTATGAACGTCTAAAACACTACCACCGGTTCGGAAAACAACCCAGTCGAGAAGAGCCGGCAAGAAACTCGATCTAATCGAATCGAATAAAAGTAGCCTACCTATGTCACGCGGAGTAACTTTAGCTATCTCCTAAAGAAGTCCTAACAAAATCGGTCCTGCCGTTCCGGAGATTAGATGGAACAAACTGGCAGAAAAACAAAAAAATTGAAAATTGCGTTTTGGTACAGTTACCGTGTATAAGTACCGTATCGTATGTATTTAGTAAAAAGTTTTTTTTTTTTTGCTATTACAAACAGACACTTCAATCTTATTTATGTGTATATAAGATACAAAAACATAATTAATTAATTTGCGTCTCAGTGTGCAAACATACGATTGAATGGAATACTATTCATGTTTAAGTTAGATCGCTGTAAAATTCGATATACAGGTTATTGTCCTTTTGATCGTTCGCTTGGATATGCAAAGACGTATCAGATCAATCTATCTTATCCGATAAAACGACTGATATAATCTAGTTCCCGCGACTCAGCTGGCATTTGAAATAAATAGCATATTCTTCACAATATAGAGTATTTATTTTCAGAATGACTAAATGATGTTGACTGGAAGAGCTGATGGCACAATTTGCAGTGCGGCCGGATACGCTTCAATAGACGCGGGTTCGAGCCCACCTCTCTAACTCTAAAATCAGCCTGAGCTTTCGGTGAACAAAAACATCGTGAAGAAACCATAGCATAGTGATAGAGCATTTTCTAATAGCCCGCCTGGGTACCTACCACCCTCAAGTTTTAAAACCTGTCGGCAGATACCAATAGGTGTGTTCCGGCGGCATCACTTGAGAACAAGTACCTCTAGGCTTAGTGTATTTACCATCCTGGACCATATCATAACTTAACATCAGGTGAGAATGTGGTCAAAGCACTGAGATTACACAGTATTAAAAAAACATAATTAAAATCGGCAAGTTACTTTTATAATTAAATTTACTTACATCGTAAAAATAGTAAACGTTGACTTTCTGCTCCACCGCGGTCGTGTTGGTGATGTTTTTCCAGAAACTTCTATTGTGATGGTCGAACGTTGAATAACTGGTCGCGAAATGGGTCGCGTGGGGAGTAGTCTGTTCTACAAACTCCTCCATCATGATGTCCGGTTCCATATCCTGGCGACAAGATTTTACTTGGTAGAGATTAATTTTCAAAATGTTATTTCATTATAATTCGTTATACATAGTATCTATTATGTATAAGATTTTGGTCCACATCATCACTTAACATCAGGTGAGATTGCTGTCAAAGGGCCTATAATGTGTAAAAAAATGTGATATACTGTGTAAATTTCTATAGATTCTTAACAGCGCATCGTACCTATGCAACTACTTGGAGAAGAAACTCGCCTCTCCGCTTTCTACCCCATAAGAATTATCAGTTTCTTTAAGCATTTAACTTGGCTGGAGCCCACTAACTCGGGTTAGCTACTGGCTAGTGGCCCAGATGGAGGGTAAGAGACGTAGAGGCAGAATATAGGCAGAGTATACATAGAGCTGGTTGAACGCAATTGAAGAGGTTTTAAGACAGGTATAAAGAAGACAGAATGTCGGCTAACGTGCAGAACAAGAAATGGTGGTGACGACAATCAGTCAAAAGAATACGACGAAGAAGAATTAAAAGATGCCTTACATAATGCAGTGAATAATTGTGAAGAATGCGTACAGCTAATAAGTTATAATTAATGTAACAAATGAAAACATAAAGATACAATCACAAGTCGCGGCGTTGGGATTTCTGCTTGATTGACCGCATTCATAATATCCGTCAAGGTCCGACTCACCGCAACATTTTAATTAACAAACAGCACTGGAGTCATCTTCAGGACATTATTCTAAATTAAATTGCAGGCCGGTCGGTTTGTTGTCGCCGCGGGATCGGTTACGTTTAAAGTTAATTATCCTGAGTCAGTATTTGCGGTGTTACGTACGCTAACGATCGGATTTGAACCGCACGGCTTCGAATTCCGTTGGAATCAACTGAACGTTTAATTGGAACGGTATTAGTAAGATTACCTTAAAGTTAAAGTTCAGAATCATGGTAACTTCTTCAGTTGTGTAGAAAACAATTAAGATAACGTACGGGTATTTATGCAAGAATAATTAACTATTTTTGTCAAAAAATTTCAATTTACATGAATCGTAATAGATAAAAAAACTTATACTAATAATAAATTAACAAAAAGAGATTACTAAGCAGTAGAAATCAATATTAATAAAATTCCTTCTTATCTTCTTCGTGCGTTCATAATCTTAAGTAGGTCTAGTGTAAAGGGCCCTAAAGTCAGTCGTCTTTCTTGTTATAATACAACATGGCGAAAGTGTTCGTCCTGTAGATATAAAATATCTTCCATGCTTTTATGTATAATCGCGATAATATCTAAACTATATCTGTTTAAATTTGTATTTTGTCGACTTGTAGTTTTTAAATAGTTTTCAAATAACTATGCAAGATGTACTCATAAAATTACGTTATCTCTATAAGATGGAAATTTGGCTGTTATGAATCCATTCCATTTTCAAAATTCAAAACATCGCACACAATTTTGCTTGTTACACGGCTGCTGCTTTCAAACATTATGAAAATTTATGTTACTTGAATATCCTTGAATCAACCTGCAGTTGTTTTCGAGTAAAAACCTACCTATGTTTTATTATTTATTATTATTAAAGTAGCTTTAGCAGCAGTAACTTTTGTATATGCCAACTTGTTTATTTACAAATTATTAATTAGTTTCTTCGTCATCAACATCTCAAACGAAAATCCACTCAAAATCAAAATTTAATTATTCAAATTAGGCCTTAAGAAGGCGCTTATGAACGTCTAAAACACTACCACCGGTTCGGAAAACAACCCAGTCGAGAAGAGCGCAGGCAAGAAACTCGATCTGGTTCTTTGTTTTTTTCATAAATATAATATATATAATTTTTTTTGTCATATAAAAAACTATACAAATCGTAGTTTTTAGTGGAAGCACAGAGATGTGGGTTAACACTGCTAAACATAGTCCTCCCTCCAAGATCTTCACAACGATCGGTCTTGTGCTAATCTCATCCACTGGGTGAATGGACCACTACTTTGTTAAAGGGTCTACCTACGCTGCGTCTTCCAAAACGTGGTAGGACCTATTGGTACGAACATTAATTCTAGGACCAATATGCCTAACCCACTGTCACTTTAATTTGGCAATTCTTTGAGCACCGTCGGTAATTTTGGATTTTCTGCGGATATCCTCTTTCTTAATTCGATCACGCATAATATACTATGTAAATAGGTCAAATGCTTCGTCATTTACAAGCACACTAACGGACAGAGACACGGAAAGAGATTTTTTGTATTTTATAATACGTAAGGAAAGATATTAATAACTTCTACCCAGAATCATGTAATAGAAAATTCACTAAAACTATGTAACATTATTATTATTATTATTCGAAAAGGGGCTATGCAGGCTTAAACAGTCCTGTATCACTGCGACCTAGTCAGATCTATTGTGATCGCCCCTATATTGCTAAAGCTCACTGCCTAGACCTACAACCTGAATATACTGTAGTATCTTTTTGGCAGAGAGCGTCTGTACCTCCTCCGGAAGCAACACATGCTTACCCAGAATTCGGTTACGTATGGGTATTAATGGATCACATTCACACAAGATGTGCTTTGGTGTTTCGTCTGCTATTTCGCAGAACCTGCACTCTCTTGTGTTCTGGACACCGATGTTGTGCATATGCTTGCCCAAACAACAGTGCCCAGTTAGTGCTCTCACTAATACTCGTAGCTGATTCCTACTGAGCATCAGGGCTTCTTCAGCTTTGCGCTGAGTGAATGCTCTGATGAGCTCTTTGGAATGAATTTGTCCTGGCAATTTATTCCAGAATTCTATAGCCTTATAGGTATATTGGTCCCTTAAGGTCAGTCGAACTAGGCTTTTTGGAATGCCACAAAATGGTTCAGGCCCAATTTGTGTTTCCATAGCCCCTGCTCTTGCAAGCGCATCCGCAGCTTCATTGCCGGGAACTCCTGCATGGCCTGGGACCCATCTTAAAATCAGCCTGTTATTCTTACCCAGGCTGTTTAGCATTGCCACACAATTTGCAACTAGCTTCGACTCAACTACGTCCGAAGCCAGCGCCAAGAGAGCGGCTTGACTATCCGAATGGATATATATTGTATGGTTCACGTAGGCTTTCTGCAGATTTATACAGGAACATTCTAGAATCCCGTATACCTCTGCCTGGAAAATGGAGGCAAAACTACCAAGATTAGTTGTTTGACTAAACTTAGGTCGCTCTCCATATATTCCACAGCCTACGTTAAGTCCTATTTTGGACCCGTCGGTAAACCACAGTAAGCTGCCTTCCTTCCACGTTATCTCACTGTTTAACCAGGAGTCCCGTAGAGGGATTTCGACATCATACAATTTTTTAAGATTAGTTTCAGGAATCATCATATCTGATATCATCCCTAAAATTGGTGTTTCTATCACTGAGTCTAAGAAAGATCTCATGGACTGGGATATCCATTGTCTCCTCCCGAGGGCGTACATTCTGTGCATCGTCAACCTCGCCACCTTCTCTACATGTAGATGTAGGGGCGTCAGATTTAACAGAGCATCCAGAGCCGCTCCAGGGGCTGTCGACATGGCTCCTGTCACTAAGATAGAAGCTATTCTTTGTACTGAAGCTAATCGGGTACAAACAGACTGCTGTTGTGCCTTTTTGGACCAAACCACACAGGCGTATGTTATTATGGGTCTGACAACTGCCGTATAAAGCCATATGGTTAGCCTGGGATGTAAACCCCAGCGCTTTCCGGCCATTCGACTACAGATCCCCATTGCAATTTTAGCCTTTTGAATTATATATCCAATTTGGCTATTCCAGGTCAGTTTCTGGTCGAGAATAACACCCAAGTATTTGACCTCTGGTGAGAAGTTTATTGTCTTGCCATTTAGTGAAGGTTGTACCAATTGGTCAAGACGCCTTTTCTTAGTAAATGGTACTAGGACAGTTTTTGTCTGCATTGATTCTCAGTTCATTGTCCTTGCACCATTTGTCAATGACACTTAGTGCTTTCTGCATAAGGTACGAAATTGTACTTTGAGAGAAACCTCGGACAACTACCACCAGGTCATCAGCGTAGCCCTGGGCGTCAATCCTTAATTCCTCCATCTTATGCAGGAGTTGGTCCACTGTTAGGGTCCACAATAGGGGCGATAAAACGCCTCCTTGTGGACAACCTCTTGTGGTTACCACCTCATGATTAGTGCCATGCAATGATAATTTAACTATACGGTTTGAGAGCATTGATTCAATCCACTTTATAGTGGTTGAATCTACCTTTTTAACACTTAACCCATGAACTAGTGTTCTAATGGGTGTGCTATCAAAAGCGCCCTCAATATCTAAAAATGCACATAGTGCAATTTCCTTATCTTCTAATGCCTTCTCCACTCTATCTACAAGATAGAGCAGGGCAGTCTCAGTGGATCTTCCTCTGCTATAGGCATGTTGTTTAGAACTTATAGGGTTTGTGGTTAGTACCACTTCCCTAATATTTCTATCAATTATCTTCTCCATAGTTTTCAGAAGAAAAGATGTAAGGCTTATTGGTCTAAAGGACTTTGGCATAGCGTAATCCTTTTTACCGGCCTTGGGTATAAAAAGTAATCGTACTTTTCTCCATAGTTCAGGTATATATCCCCAAGCAAGGCTTGCCCTGAAAATCTTAATAATTACAGGTGTGAGGATGTCAAGACCTCGCTGTAATAGCACAGGCTGAATTCCATCCTCTCCACCTGTTTTTATATGGTTTGAATGACTTTATAGCCCATTTCACACTCTGTGGTCTTATAAAGCTTGCCGCTCTACGCCAGTCCTCTAATTGAGGCCTTATTGAGGAGGGCAGTCTTCTAGAAATAAGTCTCTCAGAACCTGGGAAATGAACTGACGTAAGGAGCTCCATGGTTTCCTTTTCACTGTAAGTGAAGGTCCCATCTTGTTTTTTAAGGAGTCCTATTTGTTTAGGTTTGTCCTTAGCGAGCACCCTGTGAATTCTTGCTCCATGAGGCGTATCATTGATTTCCTCACAGAACTTTCTCCAGGAAGCCCGCTTCGCTTTCCTAATTTCTTTATTGTATTTGGTTAGGGCCAGTTGGTATGTCTCCCACTCCTTTGTGTTTTTGGCCCTATTGAAAAGCCGCCTAGTTTTTTCCCTAAGCTTTTTTAGCTTAGAGTTCCACCAGGGAACTTGTCTTATTGAGGTCTTTTGTTTT
Organism: Samia ricini; assembly: GCA_014132275.2. NCBI lineage: Eukaryota > Metazoa > Arthropoda > Insecta > Lepidoptera > Saturniidae > Samia > Samia ricini. Next base: position 4,708,629 of record AP028170.1, read on the forward strand.
AGAGGGCAACTCTGCTCATAAGCATCAGTAATAGATGCCGTGAGAGCATTAGTTGCCAACTCTAGACTCTCAATTGTCTTAATATTTTTAGGGAGCGTTTCCAGGTTAGACCTTAGGGTATCCCTATAGGTATCCCATGAGGTATTCCTAGGATCCCTATATAGAACATTCTGACTCTTTATTGAAAATAAGAGCTCGAAATTAATATGCCTGTGATCAGACATAGAGTTTTCGTCACTTACACACCAGTTTATAATATGCCTAGCTACATTGTTAGTGGCGAATGTTATGTCTAAGACTTCTTGTCTAGAACGTGTAACAAAGGTTGGTTTACATCCTTTGTTTAAAATAGTTAGGTTACTAGTTGTAATAAAATCAAAAAGTAACTCTCCTCTTGCGTTAACGTCACTGCTACCCCAAGTAGTATGGTGAGCATTGGCGTCACACCCCACCAGCAGCTCAGCGTTGTGTTTCTTCGCATAGTCCACAATCCGCATAAGCTCTTCTGAGGGATTACTGTTCTCTCCAGGTAGATAGGCTGAACAAACTAATAGTTTGGAGCCCTTCCACCCGTCAAGATTAATGTACGCTGCAACCAGGTCATCTGAACAAAGCTCTGGAACAGGTAGAAAGTTAGTTCTTTTGCTAAAAACTATACCAGCTCTGGGCTTAGTCCCGCAGTTGTGTGCAAAAACACTCCCTGCGGTTTTCAATCCCATGATTGTATTATTGCGCACCCAGGGTTCTTGTATAAGAGCGAGGTCCACAATGCCCCCTGAGAAGCATTTCTCCAGTACCGCCGTTGCTGCAACAGCATGATGGAGGTTAACCTGGAGGAACCTCGCATGACCACCGATGTGTGCTATTGTTTTTTGCGTAAAGGTTTCCGACCGGTGGTCGTCCTGCCTGTCTGGGGACTAGTAAGTCCACCTCGAGGTTGGATTCCGCCTGTCTTCCTAGTCCTGCCTCCTCTGTAACCTCCTCTACCTAAAGGCTTTGGAAGGATATGCTGCGCCAGGGGCGCTGACCCTTCCAGCCCAGAGGCTGTAAAGGTAGAGGAAACAGGACCGCCTGTAACCGCAACTGTTTTACCTTTACTTACCTCAGAGTCAGTCTCCGTGGGCGCTGAGGTCGCCGAAGCAACTTCCGCCTTAGGATCTATCCTCTGGGCTTTTAAGGTACTTAGTCTGGGCGTTGGAGAGATGTTACCTCCCCCCGTCCCAGAAGAACTGACGTCACTAGATTTCTCTAGGGCGTCAACGAGGGAATTAAAATTCAAGGGTATGATGTTTTCATTCATACTGTTCCCACGATAAGCTAGGGAAATAACAGGTCACCACCGACAGAGCCCCGCATGTCGGTGGAAGAGCAAAAATTACTCTCTGAGGTGCTCCGGTATCAGAGAGGTACCGTTCACGACTGGGCTCCCCCCCAGCCACGCATCCCTCGGCACGGTTCACTTAACACCTTGGATTGGGTTGGTCCTCCTCGCCAACGATCAGCAGTAATCCTAAGATAACACTGTCGATCATTGCCCAGGGTGCACCACGTGGAGGTGGGACCAAATTCGCACCCCACTATGTAACATACAAATACATTAAAAGGTAAGTTACTTTTTAGATAATTTAAAAGTTTATAATTAAGTTTAGTGTGCCTAATGTAAATTGTAACTTTATATAGGTGTCATTAATTAACTCAAAATCTTCATAGCTTGTTAAAAAGAAAAATATTAACAGCTTCTACAGCTCTATCCTTAACTTAATCACATACTTAAACAAGGTAGTAAAACTTTTGCACTTTCGAAAAGGCACCCTCCATTTCGACGACATTTTCTTCCTTAAACTTTCTTAATTAATTCATTCACAAGATGAGTTTGCGAATACAAAAATTCCGAATGAGTTAATTACTCGGTAAAAATAATTAATGATATATTTGATAATATAGTGGTAGTTCGCGAAATATATTACATTCCGGAAATAAAAATAACATATATTATATATACTAGCATATAATACTAGCATACTGGTCGATCGATACACGAAATTAATCTTTATATTTACTGGTATCGGATTTGATAGTTTTAGAATCTGCATAAAGTTCGATTGTAAAGGTATTTTCAGAATACCTTTTTTAGCTACAAAGTGAGACATTAATGAGGTTAGTACGTTAATCCTTGAAGGGTTTAATAAACAACATGCACTTAAACGTGGAATGTTTCTATTCAGTTCCAAGAAATATCCGCATATTAAGCGCATTGAAAGCAATGGTGGTCCAATGGCATTTTGATTGAATGTTGATTCGATCTACAGGAGTTCGGAATGTAAAACGATCCTGTATGAAAAAAATTCGAAACAATATCATAGTGGCAGGGCATTTTCTAATGACTGCTTGACCAGCTACTAAGTTAATATTGAAATCATTCGTCAAGCAGGTCCTCGTCTTTCAGTAGTACCACTTAAGAGCCAATCCCTATCATTAAAAACGTTTGAAACATAAAAGCCACAAATGTGTTTTTTTTCGAAATGACTAAATACTGTTTACCAGAAGGGCCTTGACAGCTTCACCGAGCTTTTGGAGTAATACTTAAGGCCCTCAGTCAGGATAGCTGATAGCAAGAGGGATGAATCTCGCTTTCGTGGAATCCAGTGATTGAGATAGTTATACTTCGCATGCGATGGACAAAGTTTAAAGTTGATACAGTGTTAAAATATAATTAATGACCATAAACAGGCGAGGGAAGTTTCCCATAATTACCCCGCTGACGAAGACACCGTAACGCCTCAGTCATCTCATGACCACGGCCTGTGTAACCAGGCCGAAATGTCGAGAAATTAACCAAGTAACTACACGATCTAGACCCGAAATATTAATAAAATATGGAACAATAACTAAACAAGTCTCATTATGCAACATTGATTTTATTAAACGTACGAAGAAACTTCATAACAGTTATTGATAGAAAAATTAACCACAACTAATGAATCTTTATGTCGAGATGTTGGAATTGGTTTGCCGAGTTTACGGAAACCCACAGATTATTTAGAAATATCTTAGAAACATTTTTTTATTCCAACTAAATTAATTAAATGTTCTTATATGATTTTTGACAATAATTTACATTAAATAGCAGTTTAAACATTTTCTTGGCCCAAAAGTAGAATAATATCCTAAACCCGTTTCCAAGTACTCAAAAGTACAATAAAACTCATTGTTATCGAGAACTGATTATATCATGTTATCCATTGTGAAAGGCTTTGGTCCAGCGCAAGCGAATTTTATTACAAGTCGTATTTTTTTAATTGCATATTACATTTCAATGAAATGAGAATATTTAAATAAATTAATGGTAAATTCAGTTTACTTCTTCCTTTAATATTGTTTTTACTTTACAGCAAGATAGATTCAATAAAAATTGTTTTAATCAGAATACATTTTTTTTTATATCAACAAAAGACGAAAATACGTATTGACACTTACGATTCTAGTTTGTATTAAACGCACGTCCTATCCCTTTTCAAACTCATCCGTCCAAAACACCCAGTACTGTAACCACCTAAAATTGAGTGTTTCCTTTTATTATTTAATCTGCAAGCATATCAAATCTCTATAATTGCTTACCTACTTTTGATTTTAAATACAGATAGGAATTACTGGACTACTCAAGAAATGTTTTCCCAAGATACAGACACAGTAGCTGAGTTTTTGTTTACCTAAATTTAACATTTATAGGCATTCGCCGTTTACATAACAGCAACCCTCATAAAAGTCCCACAGTTAAGATTAATTGGAAGAATGAAGCGCAAAGGAAACCTTGTCTTATTTATGAAAAGGCAAAAATATTTATTTCTTTTCTCCTTCCCCATTGTCTGTGATGGTCGTCGGCGTGGATTGTAATTCCAACCATCATTTTCCTCAGAATGAATTGTCATTTTGAAAGTAATTTAATATTGCCCTAGCAAAAAAAAACTGTGTAATATTTTAATGATGATTATGTTTTTTATGACATTATCAAAATAGTCTTCCTATAATGGCTGAAATTGACCATTATCATTTTTGAAAAATTTAGGAAGAAAAATTCAATTGTTTCAAATTTTTTTCTTTGATTAATAACACAAAATCGTCTGACAAACAGAAAGAACTGAACGTTTTACTTTGACTATTTAAGCGGTCATACACAGTAGTGTATATCTTACAATATTAGTGTTTCAGCATACATGTATTTCAATAATTTGTATATGTATAATATATAATTTGTAAATGGGTATACTTCTCAACCCTTCTTCAATCTATCTGGAGTTCCTCAGGGCTCAAATCTGGGACCCATACTATTTAACATTTTTATTAACGACGCTCCTTCACTGTTTAGAATTTTTAAGTACTCAAAATGTTATCTCTTTGCCGACGACCTTAAACTGCTTCGGCAAATAGATTCTCTCGAAGACGTGTTATTATTACAAAATGATTTAAATGCCTTAATTGATTGGTGTGCTGCGAATGGCATGGTCTTAAATGCGAATAAATGTTACGTGATACATTTTTCCCGTAAAAAGCAAAGCTGCGTTCCTCGTCAGTACATTTTACATGCAAACGTCCTCAAAGAGCTAATCACTACTCGGGACTTGGGTATTATTTTAGATAACAAATTGAGGTTTAATAATAAATTGTTATCTATAATAATAATTTAATAATAATAAATAATTTAATAATAATAAATAAGCTAAACACATTGTATACCTTGTTGGTGATTGAAATAAATAAATAAATAAATAAACTATTCAAAAAGCACAAATACCTCTTTTGATGCTGGTTTTTTTATTAACAGTTTCAATAAACTTGTCTTATTATTAAATTTGTAAAATAAACCCTAACCGATATTTCCTTTTTACTTTGTTTCAATAAAATCAAAGAATTCACCAATAATTTTCAATGTATCTTTGTCTGGCGTAGTGGTTATTTATTAATGCCCTTTATGTAAAAGTCGACTGGACTGGTGGCAATAAACTCTACAAAAACATCTTATACCTATACCTTATATCTTATGCCTTTGACATATTGATTTTTTCAAGCTAATAAGTTTTCTGAATTCTGAAAAAAGTATAAATCCCTTAAGTCTAAGCGATTAAAGAACATTATTATAAACTTCTGGCCCTAGCTCTTGCAGCATCAGATTTACATTTTACACCTGCGGTAACTATCGTGCTGTATATTAAAAAGATGTGACGGAAAATACTGCCATTCGATCAGTTAATATTTGTATGTCTAACCTAAATGCTATGACAAAGTTCATATAACAAGATTAACACGGACATTTGCCGCAAGAATTCATTTCTGAAAACAGTACGAATTAAAATCCCTTCTTTTCTGCTTCTACTGAACAATACATAGCATATCTCGACGCACAACCCCCCCCCCCCCGCAATAATTTCGCATTTCTTTGGCACCAATTTCCGAATTATCTTTTAACTCAACAATTTGACGAAATTTGGGCCAGTATGGTTTTGACTTTAGCTTTAACAATGATTACTAACTAAATTCTAAACTAAGAACTATTAACCCCTGATCGCTTTTACAGTGTTATTAAAATATTACTCGTCAATTTAAACATGCTGACGAAAACTATCCGCTACACAAATGACTTAAATTTAAAATTAGTGTTACATAATTTGAAAATAAAATAAATAAACATAAATGAATAAAATCCTAAAAAAAAACAGTAATCAATTATTAGCAAATTGAAAGAATATGGACTCGCTTCTAATAAGCGACAATTTTAAACGTTATTTTCTTTCCAAATATCAATACAATTGCAGAGCAAAAAATGTGGTACGGGACTTTGAACTTTGATTTAAAAAAAAAAATAATGCAACACAGAGCAAATTCATATGTACCAATACCTATATATTTCTTGGTTTAGACGTTATTGATGGGCTTGTATTATGGAATATAATTGAAACACTTTTTTAACTGCCTCGGTAGCGCAGTTGTATTACATACGACTGCCGTTCCGAGGTCTCGGGTTCGATCCCCGGGTCGGGTCAAGTGATATTGGGTTTTTTCTACTCAGTATCATCCCGGAGTTTGGAATTTGTGCCCGATATGGCGACAGGCTCGCCCCCTGTCACATCTGGGACGGAACTAAGCTCGGCGAAATGTGGGTGGTGTAGTTCGCTACTTCACCTCTGCCTAACCCTTCGGGAAAACAGTCGTGAGTATATGTATGTATGTACTTTTTTAAAGGAATTACATGTATGATTTAATTGAGTAAAGAGATCTTTTAACTGTGTAGGCAAACTTTGACCATAACACCTCATCTGATGCTAAATGATGATGTGGCCCTAGATGCTACTGTTTAGTAATAGATTATAAAATCTGTCATTAAAAAACAAGTTCTGCCATCATGTTCTCTTGTGTATCCGACGCCAGTGTGAATAGCAGAACACGCATTACACTCCAACACACTACAGCCAGATACATAGGTTCTGTAAGGGACCTTTAGGTCCATAGTTTCCTGAACTTAGTAAAACTATATATTATTAAAAACTACCAGAAATAAATTTAAAAAATTAATAATATTATGTAGGCGAACAGTTATCACAGATAATAATTGTATCGCGATTCCCTAGTACGTCCGTATGGTTGGACCGTTCGAACGTATATATATATAGCAATCATCTCGTGTTCCTTATTGCTCAAGCAGTCTGGCAGCCGTGTGTCGTGTGTTTTTCCCTAACCATACTTTTTTATCTTTATTTAAAAAAACATTACATTATGTAAATTAAAACTAACTTACATACTATAATACGATTAAAAAATAAACATACAAAACAAAACAAAGAAAACACAATCAGAAAACTACACACGCTACACTTACTAACTAAACTACGAACTAATAGGGGACACGGGGAAACCGCATCAGGGCTATTCCCTTCGACGGTGGCCTCTCCTTTGTCCGCGCCTACGGACAAGTCAACTGGGTGAGGCACACAGGTGCGTCCCTCGTGGAGTAATCTTCTGAGTTCTGGGAGCTAATCCTGCTGTCGATCGGACTCTGAGGGGTCAGGGAGGCCGTTCGAACGTAAGTCATGCGTCGACGCCCCACTCCCCAGTTGAAGCCTCCGTTTATGCGTCGAACTGACGTCACCGTGGCGGCGTTTTATTTTAGTCAGCTACCTTCTTGTTACAATATATATATATATATAACTATGGCAAATTCCGTGAAATTCACGTCTCGGGTAGCAGCCCAAGACGAGGTATATTTTGGTACCCTTACCTGAGCGCTCGCCTCAAAAGTTCAGTAAACATGTCAAGGCCCTTCAGGTCAACAGCATTTGCTCATTTCGAAAAAAAAAAAAAAAAAAAAAAAAAAAAAAGTATTTACTTACACTGAAAGCTCGTGCTCATTATGAACTAAATGGATTTGAACCTTTTTTTTTTTTTTTTTTGACGGGGGGAAATGCATTTACGCACTACCCTTATCTATTGTATTTAGGGGATCAAGGTTCCCAAATACAATAGATAAGGGGCACGGAGTGACGAGCTCCGTGCAGTGTGGGACTCACCCGGGCGAGAGTCGCCCGGAAATACCCACTAAAACCCCCCGGGGCCGTCCGCTGCATTTGGGATGGGGGGCGATACGGGGTTGCTAGGCATGTCACCGCGTCGCCCCCCTGCAGCGAACCCACCGGGCCTCGTCGTGCAATGGCCCAATGGGGATGGGGGAGGATATTCCTCGACCCCACCTCTTCACCCGCCCCCCCGAAGGGAGGCATGACCAGCTGGTCATAAACCCAGGGGCAGGATATACTCCTGCCCCCCCCTAAAATTGAAGGAAGAAGAGTAGTGCAGTGACGGGCAAAGAAAAAGTGGAAGAAACCCGCCACTGCTATCGAAGGGGAAAGATAGGTCCCTCTCCTGTGCTCGCCTTATTTATACAACAAGACATAGCAAGGAGAGGGATACCTGAAGAAATAGGACGATCCCTCACCATCCGAACACCACCCCCCAACTATCCATCACTCAACTCTCCAACTACCACCCAACTATCCAACCTTCCCTGCCGCAGCACCACCGCTAGCCCCCAACACCCCTCGCCTCATAGGAGGTCGGCAGAAGGTCCCTCCCATCTGGTGACCAGCCTCCCTCCCCTCCTCCGCACACAGCGCGCACCTTGGACGCTCCGCTGTGCAGTCCATGGCCTTATGGCCATCGACTCCACAACGGTAGCACTGCGTCCGCCTGTCCACGATCGAGGTACACATCATTCTAGTGTGACCCAGCCCCATGCACTTGTAACACCTCAAGGGGAGTGTCTCAAGTGCACGGACCTGGGTCATACACCACCCGATCCTAATGGTACCCTTATCCGCCAGCTTGACTGCCACCTCCACAGGCAACGACACAACAAGTGCCCTTACACCCCTCTCCGAACACCTTATTACTCCCGCTCTCATCTCCTCAACCGAGCACCCCCCCTCCTGCGCCACTCTCAGAAGGGCCTCCTCCCTTGACACAGAGTCCTCCAGGCCCACTAGGCGGATATCTGCCCGCTTCGTAGGCCTGGAGACCACCGCCACCTCCGAAACCAACTCCCTCAACCTCGCCGCCAGAACATCCGCCCGCTCCCCCCCAGTCGGTCCCGGGATCTCAATAATCCGAGACCCCACCGCGGTGGAGCGGCACGAAATGTCCCTCACCCCCATCATCTCCAAGTCCACCCTTTCCCTGGCCTCCCCCATAACCTCCGCATACGTCAGCCCCTTTGCCACCGCCTCCGGCCGCAGCGTGACCACCACCGCTGCCGAACGCGGCAGCGTAGGGAGCCTCGGCCTCACACCCACCGTCCTCCTCTCACGCACCTCCCGGGGCTCAGAAGGGGCCGGCACCGCACCCTTCCTTACCACCTTCCTTCTCTTCCCACTCGTCTCCACCACAGCCCATTCCCCCTCAACACTCCCTCCACCAACATCCTCCGCCTCTTCCGCAGCCTTCCCTCCACCAGGAAGAGGGGCCCAGTCCATCCCCAAAGGGGAGGCCGGAGCCAGGCCCCTTCCCTCCGATGTCATCCTCCGAGACACCTCCTTATTCCCAGCCTTCACCGTTCCAACCATCACTCCCACAGGCAGTCCCCTGACTACCCCCCGCCACCTGTTCTTCCAGCAGCCCCAACTTCTCATTAACACCTTTCAATACCCCCTCCAGCCTCCCCATGACCGCCGTGACCACTTCCGCAGCCACATCATCTTTCGGCCTCTCCTCAGCCCTCATCTCCCCCTCACCACTTGAGGGGCCCGCCACAGCATCAGCTGTATGCTCCTGCCGCAACTCCTTCTCCTTCAAGGCTTCCACCTCCTCCTCCAAACCCTCCTTCATCCGATACACCTCCCTCGCGTGCTCCGTCATATCTACAGCATATGCCGCCACCCTCCACATAAATATCGCCAACCATCTCATCTTGTGGATCTCTTTACCACTAATCCTTCCCTCCAACCCCACCAAGAAATCAATCATCAAGTCCGCCGACTCAAGGAGCTTCCCCGGCGAAAGACTACTCATTCGCGGCATTTTCTCCGCCAACTTCTTCATCTCTTCCACCAAACTCTCTCCACTCTTTTTCATCATCCGCCCCTCGTATTTTTCCCATGGGAAATCCCGATCAGCAAGATCACCATATTCAGCATCCTCACCCAACCCAAAGGACGACTTTATATTAGCCTCCCTCATCGCAGTACCGCCATCAGAATCACCATCCGAATCACCATCCATCCCAGCCTCCAACAAATCCACCCCAATAAACACCCCTAGCGCTAAAAACTAAACCGCCAACGAAATAACACGACTTCGGTATTATATTCCAATCGCACAGCGCCGAACCGCCGATACGTCCGACCAGGTCGAGAGCCGAGACGGTACTAAAAATGGATTTGAACCTACATCCATTGACGTGGTATTCGATAATTTTAGTAACATTCAAACCATTATCGCTTCAAATCCGACTAAAGAGAAAAACAGACATAGACGATGCGAATGCAAGTGAATGAAACATTATCTAGGCTCGTTTTGAGTACAGAGCGGAACGCGGATGAACATTTTATTACAGAAGATATATATATTTACTCTTCCTAACACTTTAGCATAATAAATAACTACATAGAAAACAAAAACGTGTTTTGTCGAAACGGCAGATGCTCTAAAGTTTTACAACTGTGTTTATTTTCTTGTAAACATTCAAAAGAAGTGTGTAGCAGTAATAAAATGTTGAACCTGTCGCCGACCTTGGGAGTTGTAAAACAGTTCATTGGTCGATAAATATTGTTATAAAGTTGGTGAATTATAATGGACAATCGAGATGATTGAAGGAAAAAAATATTTTCATCTCTATTTATAGATTAACGGTAATCTTTTTGTGAGATTGAATTGAGGAGTATAAAACTACCGTTCATTTTTCATTCAACTGTCATCCGGTAGATCTTTTCAAATTATCTTAATTAAACTATTATACCGCTTGTGAATGCAAAAACGTCATTGTTCCGAAGTGTTTATAGAAGTAAAAAAACCATGGCTCTGTACTTTTAATTCGATTTCAGAAAGATACAAATTATGACGCCTATATAAACACATCTAAAAAAGCAAAACAAACTTTTTTAGTTGATTAACTATGAATAGAGGCTATTTTAGTGCATACAGTGTCAACCCTCAAAAACAAAAAAAAAAAACGATATTTTGGACTCAAACAACGGTCAAACGTAAGATGTCATAGCAACGTTTATTTTACAAAATAGTGTTGTGTGACACAATGTAATATTTCTATTGAAATTAAAAAAAAATTAAAACGAAACCAGACTCCAATCTAAGATATTTCGTAGTACATTATACATACTTTAACATTTGTATTTAATTCTATCTATCAATGCTTCAAAAGAGTATATAATCGAAACCAGAGAAATGATCATAGTAACTTATAATTTGATAAATATTTTAAAAATATGTTCAAAATATTTCACGGTATTACTTTATCAGTATCCACATATCCTTTTTGCTGTTTATCTTTCAATTACAATTACACTGTTTTTTTTATTTTATAGTAAAATCTCAAAACAGAATTAACCACCAAGAGAGCACCAGTCGCCGCTGTCTACCTTTCATCATCTTGATATACGCTGGCTGATTCCAAAACGTAACAAAGTGAAGCGAGTCACTTTGTTAATTAAAAAATTCTACAGCCCCATTAATACGAACTTAAGCATCTCAATGAACTTCAAAAAAAAATGTTAAAAAGCAAAATATGCCTGAGTATAATTTTACTAAATCATTTGTATTCATTCTCTACACAATGAATAGCGATAAAAGCATCGAAAAAAGTAGATATTTTTCTTAATAATATTGTTTGTAAAGTTGCAGAAAGAAAACGAAACAAAATAAATATAAAATATATGAATGATTAAATAGAACAAACTTGCAGATAGCAATCATCTTTGTTGTTAGCAGTATCCGCTAAAAACAAAATATATTCGCAAATATATTATAAAATAAAAACATGAATGTCAAGTAAAAAAGATCTAAGTGCACAAAAAATACTAAATTTCAAGTTTATTTTTTTATTATATAAATAGACTGCAAATTGGGGTTTAGCTAATTAATTTTTAGCATTAGAAAAGCTAGCATAAGCTGCATATATTCAGCTAAGAAAAAAAATTAAGATTAAGATTGTTACCATTTATTGATGAGCGTTCATATCTGTATACCGAATAAGTAATCATTTAATATGCGTGTGAAGAAATAAATAACTTTGATATTCGTTTTATTTTAATTAATTAAAACTTGTTCCAATTAAATTCATCAATACGCGACTTTAAATTAATCACATTGCAAACAATAACCTCACGAACATAACTTAAAGATTTAAATAACAGGACACGGTATTATTTACTGTAAATTCTTATGTCCCTACTTATTTACAATAGGATCATAGTCTAAATAGATTCTAAAATTAATCAACGATTAATTAAATGTCCTTTGTTAATGTTAACTCCCGCGTCGTATACGACATACTCGAACCTCCACTATATTCCCCCAGCCAATATGTAATTTATCTCAAACCGACCCTTATTGGATTCCATCGCATTCGTTTGTGAGTTTGATACCGCTATAGTTGTCGTCTCCTTATTAACTCGTATTTTATCCGGTTATTATCGATTTATACGGGTTATATCAAGATTAATATGGCTTTCAAGGATTCTTGTTTTCAATGAATAAGTTCAAAGTCATAACTAATGCTTACTTTTTTAAACGAAACTATAGAACAGCTGTTTTGGTAAAAAAAAAAACAGAAGTAATCCTGATGATTATCAAAATAAACCTAAACATGAATAAACATTCTATTATAAAATGCAAACAAATTTATGCACCATTTAGAACTGATGATGGTGCAGCGGGTAGCGCAGCCAGATTCCGCGTCAATCGACGCGGGTTCGATACCCACCTATCCGACTCTGAAATCGGCCTGAGCTTTTGGTGATGAAAAACATCGTGAGGAAAGCATAGCTGGGTTGCTACCACCCTCAAGTTTGAAAACCTGTCACCAAATCCCAATAGGTGTGTTTCGGAAGCATCGTTTGAGAACCAGTACCTGTAGGATTAGTGTGTGTATCATCCTGGACCACGTCATCACTTAACATTAGGTGAGATCGTGGTCAAAGGACTGAGCCTGTTCCGTGCAAAAAAAATATGTTTAAACGTTCTTTTTACCTCTTTACCAACCTATAAGAATATTGTCGAAAATATACAAAATTACACACTTTTACAAACTTTAATAGACAATTTCTTAAAACATTTTTTTCAGTTATTTATTCTACTTAATATTGGTATAAAAATGATGTACATCAATAATGTTTTATTCATTCGTTGAAATAAAAATAAATAGTCGAATTTAATACAGTGTATTTGTTGCCTTCTCTACTTGATTCACTAAACAAAGTTCAATGACCTAAGGATTTATAAACAGAACCCCTATCCCTAAAGCGATTCCAGATCTTGTCAATATCCTTTTATTTTATTGTCTTTCAAGTCAGTAAATAGAAAACAGAATTGTTCCTTACTAGATTTATTATGTCTGTCTTCTAAATTTGACATTTAAATACAATACAATACACTAAAATGGAATATTATTAAATAAATACTCGAGAAAATATCTTGTAATTTAATTTCTGTGTTGTTAAAACTTGATTGAAACTGAGAGTACATAATGACTACCATGTCTCGTTAATAATAGTAATTTAATACGAAATTTAATAATAATTATAACAATACTTAAATAAATCAATATTTAGAACTAAACTGAAATTAATTTTCGTATTCAATTATTGTTGTGCCTAATAACTGTTTTAGACAGAACTTAAGGTAAGCTTTCAGGCACACAAATTTCTAGCGTTATCACCCTTTTTTTTTTTTTTTTTTGACGGGGGGAAATGCATTTACGCACTACCCTTATCTATTGTACTTAGGGGATCAAAGTCCCCCAGTACACTAGATAAGGGGCACGGAGTGACGAGCTCCGTGCAGTGTGGGACTCACCCGAGCGAGAGTCGCCCGGAAATACCCACTAAAACCCCCCGGGGAGCGTTATCACCCTAGCTATTGTGTCCCAACGTGATGAGTCTGGTTTACAACACTAGGCGTTCTAACTCCGTCTTCAGGAATAATAACTTAGCAATAACTGACATCAGTTGGGACTAACATGGGAAAACCACAATGGGCAGACTCCTGTGATATGAGACTAGAAATGTATGACTTTAAAACACATAAATCCTCGCAGTATACCTTGTAGTAACATAGCGAGGTGACATTAGATCACGTGATCATGAACAGCATCTCCTCGGTGGAAGAAAGTCCTCAAGAAGGAGTCAGCTGTACTCAACATAGTTTCGCAACCTTATTTTGCTCATTGCCTACATTTAGAATATTTTTCTTTCTAGAGTTCCCTTCTTTAGACTATATTTAATCTGCCCTCGCCCCCTCTGCGGTATATCAATGCCCACTAATTTTTTCTGAGTCTTCTACTTCAACAAGGATCCGTTATCTCCCACGTTGAGCACCTAGGGTATAGAGAGATACCGGATAGTGCTTTTTTTACACGGACTAGGATCAGTGCATTGATCATAATATTACCTGATGTTAAGTGACGATGTGCTCCAGGACAATAAACACACTAAGCCCATAAGTACTGGTTCTCAAGTGACGCTGCCGGAACATACCTATCGGTATTTAGCGACAGGGTTTTAAACTCGAGGGTGGTAGCTACCCAAGCGGGCATCATTAGAAAATGCCCCGCCACCCTGCTATGTTTTCCTCACGATGTTTTCCTTCACCGAAAACTCAGGCCGATTTTAGAGTCGGATAGGTGGGGATCGAACCCGCATCGATTGACACGGAATCCGGCCGCACTACCCGCTGCGCCATCATCGCTTCGAGTGTCAACCCTTGACAAATAGCATCATAGATATCAGCCGTTGCACAAGAGTTAGCACAGTTGCCAGGAGTATCATGAAAGTTCCACATAATTTAGAACTGTAATTTCGTTGAATATAAACTGGATTCATATTCTGCTAACTCAAGAACGTTAGACAAACTAATATATATTTGCTATTTCCTTTCAAATAAATATCTTTATACTTTATACACGTTAATTTTTTTATGAAACGTTATTTCTTATTTTGTTTATACAGTGCATATTTTTATAATACTGTTTTAAAATTCGTAGTACGTAACTATTTACAAAGATATTTCCTCCAGATCTTAAAATCACTTTACAGTTATTACCATATGCTATTATGCATAAAATGCCAGCTCTGGAAACACTGAAAATAGTTTTCTCTTTAATAAGGCCAATAAATATTCCGTTCGAGTCTAGATATTCTCGGTTTCATAGCGCTATAGAGGATCCATACGGCTAAGGCTGCACTCCGTCTGAACCATCTGCCGAATACATCTTATGACTCATAATACCAAGTTATTTCTTCATTAGTATGGTGTTATTTGAAGTTCAAATACATACACGGTATTTTAATAAATTAACAAATTTATGTATTATATAGATAAACTATACGAATAAAAAATGGAGTGTCTGTTTGTAGTATATTAAAAAAAAACAAATGATTACTTAACACACATGAAACTGTATTATACCATTTAACATGTATCAAAAAACACAATTTTAAATTTGTATGTCTGTCGATTTGTTTGTTCCAGCTAATCTCCAAAATGGCTAGATTAATTTTGATGGTTTTTTTTTTTCTAGTAGATAGCTGAAGTTAAAACTCATGAAATTGTGAGCAAAATACGATTCAATGGACAGTTTTACTGGCAAGTGTTTGAATTTGTGAGAAATGTCTTTTCTTACTGTTAGTCCCAAAATGATTTAGTGCAAAAAAATGATTGATTATCATTATTTTCCAATGATTATTTAAAAACTATATAACACAGTGAAGAATTGTGCGGAATACAAAATAATTCACAAGAGTGGAGCCGCGGGCAGGCAACTAGTATATACATAAGTACTAGATGTGATATCGCAAACAAATATTTAACATCTATCAGATATAAAACAAAAATAAACCTCGTGTATTTCCCTCCTACGATTTATTTGAAATAGACATCTCTAGTGCATTAATATTTAATAATTCCATCATACTTTTTGATATAACTTCGTAATCTCGATCTGTCGAATAGATTTCGGGGTTCTAATGAGATTTGTTAGCGTGTCATTTTCATTTCAAATGATTTAACTTACGACAGAGCGTAAGTCTATATTTATGAATAACAGAAACAGTTCAATGGTTTTCTTTTAGAATGATCAATGTACCTATTTGCCCAAATTACTTTAAAGTAGTAAGATTATTATATAATCTATTTATATTTTATTCTCAATAATTGCATATTGATAACGCCATTTTAAACTGTAATTTGGTGATGTAACTTTAACATGATATTAATTTAAATCTACATTTGATTATGTTGAGAGCACATTACGTTATGGTTTTGTGATTGATATGTGGATTTAGGATACTTCAGACATTTGTTGAAAGGTCCAAGATGCAATCCGACAGTATATGAGGAAGCTCCTCTACTCGTGACACTACATGCACTAACCAAACACGCACTAAAATGCATATTATACAAAAGCACATAATCCAGTAGAGAACCATTTTTGCAGATCTGTTTGATTTAGCTAGGTTTCATTCCGACTTGTATGCCGTTAATAGCATCAAGTCGAGATAGGTCGCTAAGTGATCTGAGATTACTAATTGAGCTATGATTTCGGCTGAGTGATCTAAGCGCTAGCTACAAAATCAAACGAAGCTGTATAGGTCTACCATCAGACAACATTATAATCAGTTTGAAAAGAAACAACTAGATTTGTTTTCATTAAAGAGTAAACCAGTAATTTTATTCGTTTGCATTTAATAACAATTCACTTCAAACCTAAATGTTGTATAAACATAGTTCATCTGTGATAATTAACGTATGAGCGAATGTATTATTAATAAACAGGTATTGACTTGTATTCCAATATATTTCCAAGTAGACACCATAATATGTTGTTAATACATTTTCCATTATTAGTGACAACACGTACTTAAACAAAATTTAATTCTGAATTAAAATTTACGACGCTTCTGTAAAGAACCAACCAAAGAGGTTTTTACTATTTATAAAATAATAACTTACCTTTTTTAACTTACCTTCATTATTTAGAGTTTAGAAATGGCTTACTTTAATAATTTTGTTTCTCTATTTCGTGTCATAAATGTATGTCGGTGATACTTGTTTTCTGGTTTTACTTCTGGTACTCTTCCCTACAGCATATTATTAACCATTTGCACTGTTTTTTGGATAATAATTCGTATATCTAACTATTAATGTAAATTCACTTCAGTAGAACGATAAATACCATCGAAGTTACGCAACAAATCTAAAAATAATCACAGCACCTACAAACCGACTTTACAGTTTACAACTCTCTTGAAATTGACTATCATTAGAATATTATTAACAAGAAATTTAAAACTAATCAAAAGAATCTATCTTTACAAAATATTTATTAAAATTATACCAACAATGATCAAACGCCATTTATTCACAATAATGTAAAGTGAATTAATTATTTTCAATCCGAAATTACAAGAATTAATTATCACGGTACGCTCTGTTAATGGCATTGCAATTTGAAACAAAATAATTATCTGCCTGCAAATACTGAGTATTAATACAGAATTCCCTTTGAAGTACGCAAAGGTAATGTTTGTAAACTGTTGAGGTCGGATACATTGTTTATTAAATTTTGATTTCTATCGAAAGCTTGCGGTAAGTCTCCCTGTTGCCATGGAAACAGTACCACAAAATTCTCGTTAATTTTGCAAATATATTGTAATTTATATCCATATATTAAATAGTTAATAATTAATTTAGGATTATATTTATCAATTTACGTTTGGATTATACGAATAGAGTGAGCAAGTGTAGAGAATGAATAAAATGAAACTGACGAAAGCGAACTAAACGACCTTATCTCGATGAGATCGAAACGTTCTGAAGTAAAGTCAGGTCAAAAGTACCCGCAACAAACGAGCGTGTATGAAAGTAGAGAAAAATACCAGCCTCCCATTGCATTTTTAATGCCCACTCCCCACAGATAAAAATCCAAACATCCACCATACAGACTTAGTCAATACGAATTTTAACATAATCTGTAAGTGGGGAAAGAACTGGAGTGCGTTGGGACCGGGGTGTGGCAATACGTAACATCGTTTCAGACAGCAAATTAAAGAGTTTCTACCTCCCGAGAAACCTTTTCATGCACTAATTTTAAATATCGATGTGAATGGATCGATTCACCGCAGAAATTACATCCGTAAACCATATCGTGAAAGATTGTCTGCTGAAAAAAATATAAGGGGTCCCCCGACGATCTTATCAATCTTACTGACGACGCTCTAAAATGGCTAGATACGTTTGAATATAGGTTTAATGATGCACCTTTATCTCCATCTCTTTTTATCCATAGGATTAAATTAATGAATATAATTTATGATATCGCTTATGAATGTAAAAGGAGCAAAAGATGTGTATTAGGATAGTAGGACTTGAAAGGATATATTCTTTACGTACCCTCATGAGAGATATCCGTTATGTAACTTGAATTTATTAGGGAAGATTTTTGGTAGACGAAGAAGGAAAATAAATTGGCGATCAATGCCTTATAAATGGTTTGATAGTACCAGCGTTGAATGGGATAAATAGTTCAGTGTATCAAAAACCTGCGGGGGGTGATCAGTGTCATAATCTAGATTTACATAGATAAGGTATATTGTCTCATACACTACTTGGTCATGAAATTACAATTTTTACATTTGAAAGTATTCTCGCCTAATAAGAATCCACGTTGAATATTAATATTTTCCGTCTCCATTTGACGTAACAAATATGTTTGTATTTACCCATTCTCAATAGGATTATATAAACTTACATTATACTTAATATATTTCAATTACGTACCTTCGTGTATATTGTAAGATAAATTATCCCTGAAGTAATAAATTGCATAATTGAGATCTAAGAAATGTTTATTTTCCTCGAGAGACTTTTACAGTAAGTTATTTTCATGACTAACAAAGTAATGTTCAAGGCCCAAGGCACGTAAAATATAAAGAATATTGGACAGTACAAATACAAACTACTTTATCACACTACATAAAATATACATTCCTCCTCACTCACTCACTTCTCATTCACATCTTCTTAATCAGTACTAGCTATGTACCCCGCGTCTCGGTTCACATTATATAACAATTTCTATTCTATGCAATAATTAATGGCTTGTACCTTCTAAATATTCATGGTTTAAAGAGAGGTATTAGAAGATATTGTGATGGCGTTTTTTTATTGTTGTTTTAACTACAATTAAGTCATAATTTTTTTTTTTTTTTTTTTTTTTTTTTTTTTGACGGGGGGAAATGCATTTACGCACTACCCTTATCTATTGTACTTAGGGGATCTAAGTCCCCCAGTACACTAGATAAGGGGCACGGAGTGACGAGCTCCGTGCAGTATGGAACTCACCCGGGCGTGAAGCGCCCGGAAATACCCACTAAAACCCCCCGGGGCCGTCCGCTGCATTTGGGATGGGGGCGACACGGGGTGGCTTTCGCAAGCACCGCGTCGCCCCCTGCTACCGCGTCGCCCCCTGCACCGCGTCGCCCCCTGCACCGCGTCGCCCCCTGCACCGCGTCGCCCCCTGCAAGTCATAAAGTGCCCTAAGGTAGTAAATACGATGAACTAAGAGTCTCTCAAGTGATGCTTTCGGAACATACCTTATATAATGCTTAAAATAGCATTTATATAAAAGGAGACATTGTAATGCTCTACTAATAAAAATTACAAGGTTTTAAATATTTTCCGGGCGACAAATGGCAACCCGACAGCTTCCATGAATTGAACGGTGTTTCTATTTACTGGATTATTGAACGAGAGGTTTTTTAACCGAGAATATTTAACTCTCAATATAAATTCAGTAATTCGGTATTAGTACCGCATTATGCATCTCAGTATTTAAACAAAAAGCTCATAGTTAAGAGGACATGCGGTCCGCAACAGATTTGAAAACCAGGTATCTCAGTAATCTAGTGTTATCGCGTTACGCACTAAATAAAGATTTATAAAACACGAAAGGGAGAACTTCAGCTCGGGCTGTTTTTACCGTATGCAAAATAGACGAAAACATCCTCCTCCCTGCTTTCTTCTCCAAAACTAAACCGATTTTTAATTTTCTTCCAGTTATAGAATAAGAAAGACTTTGGATATACCACTATTTGCTTTTTTTAATTTTATTCGTCAAATTTGTTTTTACGAACGTCTGGAAATGGAAACAAACATCGAGGATTTTTTTCATTATCAAAGTTTATACAATAACTGATCTATGGAAAAAATCAAAGCGTACAAGCGTGGCATGGGAGGAAACAAGGTAGCTAGCATATCCTCTTAAGGACACGAGTGCAAAATTACATGTAAGTAAAAGATCTTAATAACAACAATGAAATAGATTCTGTTCCTCTATTTTCCATATAGAAAAAATAAAACAGGATATTATAAACTTCCCAACATTGGCAAATCTTTGAAACCTCTGCTTAGTGTAATTTAAATGTATATTGAATCGTTAGTTTAGTGTATGAAAACATATATAAAACAGAGACTCCGGGTCAATAAAAGCTTATTCGGTAAATAAATTAAAACCCGGCCGTTTCCGATGTTTGAACGTACATGAATCACTAGAAACAGAATTAATATTAGCTTAATTCCTCTTTGTAATAAATGCTTTGTGATTATAAACGGTTTATATCAGAAGAATAGACTTTAACTGCTTATCTTCTATACGAAATGGTATGTTGTAATTTTAACTTTTTTTATGACATACTATATTATTATTTTTAAATATATTATGATAATGAGAATATTAATATGAAATGTGGTGTTGCCATGAGTCTTTTAAGTATGGAGACCGCGTCGAGCGACGTTGATTCGATTCCAACAAGGGGTTTGATATTTTTATAAAGTAAAATATTGTGATGAATTCTCGCAGCATAGGGGCCGTCAAGTATTACGTATGTTAAGTTTTGGACTGTCTTGATACCCCCACTCCTCCCTCTTAATGTCAACAATAGTAACTAAGACTCTAACTCTATGATTACGTAAGAATTGATAATTTTTTTCTTTAAAAATTATGAGTTAATAATAAAACTTTTGCTTAAATAATTAGCATTAAGCCCCCTCTACCCATGTCATCAAAATACGCGAACAACCCCATAGTTGGACGTCTAATGCACATAACCATTCTCAAGGCTGCAATTGAATATAATTCACCAATATAGGGTCAATAAGAAATGCTCAGCATTTGATAACCTTAACTCTAAATTGACCCCTTAAGCACTAACCTGGCGTTTACGTCAGCTTTCCATTGTTTTCTTATTGTCTTTTTATCGTCCCATTTTTATGGGTTATCGACATATTAAGCAGATGATTTTTTGGTTTTCGTAGCCAAATAACAATCCTAAATGTATAGAGAAAAAAAAAAATCTACAAAATCATTACTACAACGTCATTCATATCGAGTCGCAAAAACTACCTAATAAAAATGTCCAGTACAAGTTGATTCCTAAAATAATATTTACAAAGCGACTGAAAGATATTACGGCTGGATAGGGATTACTGTCATTTTACTGAGCTATGTTAATCCTGTAAAAACATAAGTTTAAAGAAAATGGTCGTTTGAATTCTAACTGTCTTGTTTATTGTAAAAAAATCTAAGCGGCAATGGAAACTGCTGACAGAAGCGAAAACTCAAACTGTGTTTTTTTTAGTTTATTTTCAAATTTTTATAAGTTTGATTTAGTTTAACTGACGTATGAGTAGTTGGGTATATTTCAGTATTTTTTCAACGTGGCTTCAGTATTTCCGTGAAATTTAATCTGGTCACACTGATCGTCAGTCACGTTAGTACGTTGATGACGCGAACCCATTTTTTTTCCTCTAACGCAAAACGTCCTAGTTGATAATCCAGTTTTTGGGAATCAGTAAGCAATTTATTTAATTAGATGTATGTCGAAACGACACTTAATATGGACCCTTTACTAGTCTCAATTAATATTACAATGCAACTTTTAGTAAGAGATACGATGTACCTATTTTATCGTTGCAGTAAAAATCTTCAAATAGACAAACTTTAAACAACCAATCTATACTAATATAAAATCGAAGTGTCTGCTTGTAATGTCAAAATAATAAGTTTTTTACCAAGTACATATGAATATGTATACGATACCTATACCAAAAATACACTTTTTTAAATTTTTGTGTCTTTCCGACTGACTCTGTGTTTGTTCCGGTTAATCTTGACGGTAATTTTGACGGAACTTTTTTTGGTAGATAGCTGAAGTTACTCCGAGTAACTTAGGGTATTTTTAATTTTTAAATAAACGTATTTTATCTCACACAATCGCATGTAGACGACATTCCACACAAATAATTAAATTTCCATTTTGTTAATGATTTTTTTTCTATTTACATTAAGTACTTCGTCTTCTACTGTGAATGTAATAAATCTTAATAATAGAGGGACTTGTATAGATTAAAATCAAATAATTAGGCAACTTTGCTATATTTATTTTACATATGATATCGGTCTGGGAACTGTTATCAGCAATAATATTAATCATTCGTTTATATTAATAGGTGACATAGGTAATAAAATGCTAGTTAGACATAACCAAATTTTGTTGATCTAATATGATAAAATGAGTGTGTTTGGGACATAAAAAGGTAAGTTTACATCAAATTTCGAAAAAAAAAAATTTTTTTAATGTTTATTTAAAACTTGGTTTTCACATAAATTTTGAGGATCCGTGAAAAATTGTACATATAAAAGTTGTAGAGAGTTTTTGATAGATAGCTGAAGTTACTCCGGGTAACTTAAGGTGCTTTTAATTTTCGAAAATAATTAGGGTTCCCCATAAAAAAATTAAAACTCGTAAAAAATTGAATAAAATCCGATTCGATGCACAGTTTTATGGGTAAGTGCTTGAATTTATAAGAAATATTTTTACTTTATCTTAGTACTAAGTAAAAATTAAGGTTCCGTATGAAAAAATAAACACAGTGAAGAATTGGGCCCTTGAAAAGAGGCGTGAAGAGGTATTTAAGCAGGCCAGCATGACAGCGGTAACTGGCAGTGAACTCTGTTCAGTGCCAGTCACCGCTGTTTTGGATTGTACTGTGCTTACCATCAGGTCCAGTGCAGTCACTGTGCTGTCCATTATAAAAAAAAAAAAAAAAAAAACAAACAAAATATAAAGAAGCCCTACATTAACCTTTCCAGCATTTCACTCATACTAATAACGTGAATCAAATACTAATCAAGTTAAATGCTACTCGATTAATTTATGATACCATTGACCTCATCCGCGTCCGCAATTCTAATTTCGTGTGTTATTGTTGAATTTCAAGTTATCTTAATTATCAAATCTATCCTTAGATCGCTACGAGCCACCAATAATAATTTCTTAATCAAACGCTTATCTGAATATGTAATAACTTATTATTTTTACTAAAATACTTATTGACGATTCTATTGCCAAACAGAACATATGTTACTTTTACTAAAATTATAATCTATAATGATTTGCTTCATTACTCAATGATGTAATTCGCTTTCCTAACTAAATATTTAACCATAGATCGAGAATTTAGTTCCATATACATATGCTATGCCAGCTTGTTATCTATTATATTATATGATTATTATATCGAATGTTGAGATGCATGTGTGGGGCAACAAGAATGGACAGGATTAGGAATGAGTATATTAGAGGAAGTTTGAAAGTGGCGCCGATAACAAATAAGTTAAGAGGCGGTTGTTTGTCCTGGTATGAACATGTGATACGCAGGGAGATAGAGGATAGAGGAGTGTGGACGGTTCCATGGGAAGGGGAAGACCAAAGAAAAGATGGATGGACTGTGTGAATGCAGAGATGAGAACAAATAGAGAGGAATGGAACAGGAAGACATGTTGCGCCGATCCCGAAATAAAAATGGGAAAAGGGTAGGGAGATGATGACTATTATATTATTGCAATTTATTACAAGGGTGGATCATTACGTGAACGACAGTGATGTCTGGAATTAACCCACATCTCTGTACTTCGGCTAACATTGGTGACTATGATTTGCATAGTTTTTTTTATTATTAAAAAAAATGATATATATATTGTACTAATAAAAGAAATAAGGTTTCTTGCCTGCTCTTCTCGACTGAGTTGTTTTCCGAACCGGTGGTAGTGTTTTAGACGTTCATAAGCGCCTTCTTAGGGCCTAAATTGAATAAAGTTTTTTTGGTTTTGATTCAGTTTGGATCTTTGTAATTCGTTTCGAGTTGTACAAAGTATATTGATACTTGTTAGTTGTTACCCAAGTATCAAATACAATTGACATAATAAGTAAATCAGAATTTATTTCAACGCGGAGAGAACAGTCATCAGTAAAACACATGAGAATGTATAAAATTATTCATAGTTAAAAACACTTGAATATTAACTAATACACTTTTATGTCAAACCCTCTATAGTATTGATAGACATTATTAATTAAAACTATGTACATAATTTTGGCTTTATATGCTAATGTCGGTATAGATGTGATCCATATCCAAAGCTCTAGTTTGTTACTTAACATTGGAATATTACGGTTACAAAGTTTACAAACTCCAACATCTTAATTTCACTTTACTCTGATTTAATAGTAAATATTATTAACAACTAGCTGTGTGCCTACGGTTGCGTCCGCGTTTCATATATTATTGCATTTACTGCGTTTTAATTCTTTTATACGGAACTCTATTTATATTCCAAAAAAACTTAGTACTAAAATAAAGTAAAATTATTTCTCATAAATTATAGCACTTGCCTGTGCAATAAATTGGATTTTATTCAAATTTCTATGAGTTTTATTTTATATACGCGGAACCCTGATTATTTTCGAAAATTAAAAGTACCTCAAGTTACCCGGAGTAACTGCAGCTATCTCGCAAAAAAGTCCCGTCTAAATCGGTCCAGCCGCTCCTAAGATTACCCATTACAAACAGACAAAAAATTTTAAAAGTGTGTTTTTTGTATAGGTATCGTAGATCCATTCATAACTATTTAGTAAAAGAAAATAATTTTGACATTACAAACAGACACATTTTTCAAAGGACCAAATTTAGAAATGATTTATCTATCTGAAATATCTGATAATCACACTATTTCAAAGATAAGAAGTTTATAAAATGTTTCTATACAAAATAGTTTTTATGTGACTGTTTTAATACAAGTAATTTTGACCTGTACAAAAATAACTTTATGTTACGACAGTGTTTGTCGTACATAAAACAACTAGGCTAAAATATGAATAAATTATTATCATGCTACTTCTAGAATCAAAGTATTCATTAGCATAATACACAGTTTGGCAGAAATAATTCGAATCAATCTGCGTAATTTTGCCTAGCTCGCTAATAACCTGGCAGAAGCATATAAATGTACGTCTTCATATCAACTTCTTACAAGTCTCTCATGTAGATCGAAACATTATCATCATTAACATGAAAAAAAAATATTGTAGTCATTGTAATTTATTTAATTTTTAACCAATACCGGCCCAAAATTAACGGAGAAATCGCGTGCCAAAAAAAAAAAAAACGTACAGGCAAATTTAAACCTCTTTCTTTTTGAAGTCGGTTAAAAAGCGAAGGTCTTATGAATAACTGCTATATTTTATTACAATGGATATTAAATTTGAAATACAAACAAGAAGGATATCGAGTTGTTATTATATATTGACAGATTATATACCTACAACGTACAATGTAACTTTTTTAAATATTTTAAAAACTCGACTTCCCATATTTTAGATCTTAAATCTTGTCTTCGTCTAATACGGTTTAATATGCTGATAATTAAAATTTAATAATCATTTTTAAACATTATTATTATAATTTAAATTTATACAGTTTTGGTCACTAATAAAATCATATTCCATTTTGCTATCTTAAACAGTTATAATGTGTCGAGTACCCGTAAAAATAAAAACAATAGAAAGACAACAGGAAAACAATGGAAAGCTGGCGTAAACGCCAGTTAAGTGCTCAAGGGGTTAACATAACATTCATAACATAAGCTCACGCCTGTTATCCCCGAAGGGTTAGGCAGAGGTGAAATAGCGAACTACACCCACCCACATTTCGCCTAGCTTAGGTTCCGTCTCAGATTTGACCGGGGGCGAACCTGTCGCCATATCGGGCACAAATCCTAAACTCCGGGATTATACTGAGTAGAAAAACCCCCAATACCACTTGACCCGATCCGGGGATCGAACCCGAGACCTCAGAACGGCAGTCGCACCGTAATACAACTGCGCAACCGAGGCAGTCTTATAACAAACAGTATTATATGAATTTTAAAATAGCCATTCACAAGCGTCAATCATCTAAAGCGACAGACTTCATCTATACTAATAAATAAAATTGAAGTGCCTGTTTGTAATGTCAGAATTATTTTTTTTACTAAATAGACATGAATATATACGATATCTATACCAAAAATACAATTTTTATTTTCTTTGTCTGTCTGTCTGTTTGTATTGAGTAATCTCCGGAACGGATAGACCGATTTAGACGGTTTTTTTATGGTAGATAGCTGATGTTACTCCGGGTAACTTAGGGCACTTTTAATTTTCTAAAATAATTAAGCTTCCGTGTAAAAAAATAAAACTCATAAAAATTTGAGTAAAATCCGATTCAATGCGCAGTTTTACGGGCAAGTGATATAATTTATGAGATTTTTTTTTCTTTATTATTGTACTAAATTTTTTAAGGAAAATAATTAGGGTTCCGTACAAAAAAAAAACCAAAACGCAGTGAAGAATATGTGAAACGCGGGCGCAGCCGCGGGCATACAGCTAGTCAATAAATAAAATACTAGATATAGTGTTGACAGACAAAATTAGACATCCAGTGTCAGCGGTTTATATCAACTTATCGGTTTGTGTAGTAACTCTTAGACAGGTTGTAAAACACTACTGTTTTCTATCACGCTAATCACGTTCGGCCTCTGTTGCTTAGTGGTTAGTTACGACTTGTTTCATTGTAGTTATTGATTTAAATAACGCCTTCAACAAACCAATAGCTAATAATGCAATGACATAAATTATACCTGAATTTGGCAGTAGATTATCGTCGACCGCGTTCTTCACAACTTTATTAATATTGAGAAACATAAGTTTGCATTTTTTTGTATTCAATTGACCTCAACCTTTATGCGGATTTCTCGAAATTTTGTTGCTTAAATTAATTTGTAAGTTGGCCTCTAATTAGGTAATCAGAAAGGTTTTTCTTTAAACACGTACTTGCAATCAGCCTTACAAACAACCAAACCATACAGTGAGCTGTTCAGAGTACAAGTATTGATATTACAAGGTTTTGGTAATTTTAATTACATTAAACAATTGTTCAGAGAAGCAATCTACTTAAACTAGTGGAGATTCAAGATTGACAAACAAATAATAAATTATAAAAACGTGTAGATCTTGATAAAGTCTAAAATAAAAGTCATTTAAGGCATGCCCTTTATTTCAAAACGAAGCGCTATTTAATTTAATTATAATTTTATTTATTTATTTACATTATAATTCACAGCTCGTATAAAAAATACATTTAAACTAAATTGATAAATAAAATTAAGAGCCAAATATGAATTTATAACTATTTAAAAACTAATTATTAGACAATGTTTACATGTATGTGTGTTTCTATATTCGTGTGTGCGTGTGTATGTAATGTGTATTTATGAATGTGGATAAATTTTGTGTTAATTGTTTACTAAAAAGATTTTCATTTGATTTCTAAAACTGTTTTTAGATATATTTTTGTTATGAAATTTTAAGTTAAATAGATCTATATCACTGAATTGTTTATTATAAGTACGCAGAATTCTGCTCGTCAAATTATTGAATCCAAAGTTTAGAATAATAGAATAAATTCGTAATAGAATAAATCAGTATGTATTTTAAAGTTAACGAATTAGCTTCTTCTAATAATTACATTTATGTTGTTAGAAATTCTGAAATGAATCTGCTTTATACAAAAGATAATTTAATCCATACGCAATCCGATGATCATTATGGATATTAGTCCGATTGATATAAAAACCAAGTGAATTTACAGTCTGTCACGACTTGAAGTTTATTCTCAGTGTGGTCTCGAAACAGTGGAATAGTAGCAGTAAAGAGTATCTACGTTGAAACATGATTTATATAAGAAGACCTGTGTGACTTAAGTGTGACCTCAAATGCACGAAAGGAAAGTTAAAAAAACGTCATGAATACCAATAAGTTCATAAAGTAAATTTATCGTTTAAATTCAAAATCGCATTAAATTTACAAATTGATTCTCCTTTATCTCCATAACGTAATTTAGAGAATTTTCATTAGTAACCTTTAGGCGCCTTGAGAATGTTAAATTGGCAATAAATTTGTTAATCTCTACTGATAATTGATGATAATTTCTTATTCGTCAATTTATTGTAGGCCTTGAAAATACATTTCGTTGGTAAGGAAAGCGTAATTTTAACTAACTTATCCATTTTACGTAAGCAACCCTTTAAGTAAATATGACTAGTACCACATATGCTTCAATATATTATACTCAAATGCGTAAAAATTATGCATATATGTATGTATTGTGCATAACATTGAATGCGCAACATAGGGAGATCTAAGTCCAGTAATATAATTACGGATAGATAATTGCCTCGGTGGCGCAGTTGAATTACGGTGTGACTGTCGTTCTGAGGTCTCGGGTTCGATCCCCGGGTCGGGTCAAGTGGTATTGTGTTTTTTCTACTCAGTATCATCCCGGAGTTTGGGATTTGTGGCCGATATGGCGACAGGCTCGCCCCCTGTCACAGCTGGGACGGAAATAAGCTCGGCGAAATGTAGGCGGGGGGTGTAGTTCGCTATTTCACCTCTGCCTAACCCTTCGAGGATAACAGGCGTGAGCTTATGTAATGTTATAGATAACTATAATAAATCTATAAGTCAAACCTTAAGCTAAATCATTTAATGAAATCGTGGCGATACTTTTAGATAATACTCAACCATAAGTACCGTATGCCACTGAGCGTAAATTACAAAACTAGTTGATTTTTCTGTTATCTTGAAACCCGTCATTATTTTATAATAATGATAGTAGACATTGTTGTCTACTTTATAACAATATCGTAGAATTACAATTCTTATAAATTGAATAACGTGTATTCAAATAGGACGGAATAACCGACAAAGCATACGAGCGTTTAAAAATATCACCTCATAAACATCACCTCAGAGCTTTTTCAACTCTGATTGGTGATTTAAAACATTAATAAAGTTGTCCGATCAAACCGCCGGATCTCATTATGAACTTAAATACGCCGTTAACCTACATAATTGTAAGATTAACACACAAGTACATGCTTTTTGATTTGTACTAATTTTTAACATACAATAATATCAATTTCTGAAAATATGAGAAACATTCTTATAAGTACAACTATTTATTAGTCTATATAAAAGGGATTGAAGCGGCTTGGTAATTCTATTTTATTTAATTATTTGATGTCATATTTAAAAACAGCAAAACGTTTACTTTATTTTGGACGAATAAAAAGATGGGTCTAAATAATAAATGATGTCAATTTTTTTCGGTAAGTAAGGATAACCCCTATTCCCAGTAGAACATCTAAATATTAAATTTAAAAAACAAAATCTTTTAAAATACAATGAGATTATGATCAAAAAGTAGCAGTTTTGGATATGATGTCTACATAAGTCGATTTTAATGGATCGCAGTATAGTAGTAACTTACTTTTTAATTATCATGCACAACTATGTTGTACGGAAATATTTTTGTGCACATTTAACAAATACAATACTATTTCTAGGGTTAGATTTAATTATCAACAGCCTCAAAAAGCTCAAAGTCACTAAAAAGCTCAAAGTTGCTCGCAGGGCAATGGAGAGGGCAATGCATGAAGTTTCTCTGCGTGGTCGATTCGGGAATGAGGTGATCCGCAGAAGAACCAAAGTAACCGACATTGCCCGAAGATTTGTTAAACTTAAGTGGCAGTGGGCTGGGCACATTGCGGACAGAATTGATGCCTGGTAAGGCCAATAGGTTCTCGAATGGTTACTATGCACCGTAAGATGTAGCGTGGGTATAGACCCCCACAAGGTGCACAGACAACCTGGTGAAGGTCGCGGGAATCCGCTGGATGCGGATTGCGCAAGACCGGTCGTCGTGAAGATCTATGGGGGAGACCTATATCCAGCAGTGGACGTCTTTCTGTTGAACGGATGGATGGATCAACAGTCTCATCATCATCCTCATGCCCTGTTCCCAGCTCACTCGTTTCTTTATTTACTCCTTTTTCTTTCATTTCCATCCACACTGTCTTTGGTCTTCCCCTATTTTTTCATTCTTTCACATTCAAATTCATTATTATTTTTAGCCACATGCTATTCCTCTCTTCTCATAACATGTCCATATCACGAAAAATGAGAACCTTTCAACTTTTCTACCACTTGCGCAACATTCAAACTCCCTCTTATATATTCGCATATTTTAACCATTCTTGTGACACCACACATCCATCTCAACATTCGCATCTCGTGCAATCGTTTCTCATTCATCGTTTCTAAATTCAATCCTTTAACGAAATACGAATATAATTGTGTGTTAATATTATTTTATGTATTGTCCTGAATTTCAACTAATGCATTACCCGATTTAAAGTCGGTCAAGTTTCCTGTTATAACCCGCTCGTGATTCGGGTAATATAAGTGGATATGTCAACCGTCGGACGGTTAATGTGACTCGATAACACACTCAGTTGATGAATCTGATCATTCTTATAATATATACTCTTTAATAAATACTTTGTTTTATTTATTGCCTCTGGTATATAGAATAATCCCAATTGTATAGACACATGTTAATACTATAAATGAAAACGTTATTGTTATTTTAAAAACCATATGAAGAAATAACCATCTATTATGTGTAAAAAATATCCAACTAACGGACAGATAGACAGAAGGATGTTACTTTTTAAATATGTAAGAATTGTTACGTGAAACGTTGTGAGTCCTATATAGATCATTTTACCGTTTCATGTAATTCTAGTCAACAGGGCACAGCGGTTAAAATTATTCACACATATCTGAAGATTCATTTAATTCAGTAGACTTATCAGAACTTAATAAAATAAAAAAAACAAGGCACTCATAGGGACTGCCGAGTTCCGATAGAAGTGAACACGTTGAAAAAACTGTTTAAAAAAAGTTAAATTAATCATACACAGATTACAGTTCTGAGGGTAAGGAATTTATCTAGACAACCAAAGGAACAATTTAGTAGTAATCGTTTCGACTCGAACATTTTATTCAGCCATCTATGGGAAAATATTTCAGATGTGGCAACACAAAAGCGTCCAGTTATTATAAATGACATCTTATATTTGACAGATTGTAGCAAGTCATTAAAGGATGAAGTTATAGATGACGCGATTCTATATGTTTTTCGCTCAGCGCGCTAAAGAAGCTTTCACTTCAAAAATAGTACTTTAACTCGGTATACTCAAGAATCAAGTGACCCTGACCCATAATCAATGACATCAAGTGATCACTTCCATGGAGCCGTAACGGTTTCAGTAACCCGCTAAATGTCGTAAAAACGTTTCAATAAAATTGTCTCCGTATCGGCCATAAGTGACTGGCGAACTAATGGGGTCATAAACTGTAATTACATTTTCCTCGGTAATGTTCTTTTGGAATCAATTATGATCCCTTGGTTTTTATTTAAACACTCACCTTTTTGGGACATCATAAAATTGGTATAGCTCAATTCATAAAATAAAATTTATTAAAATCTCGACAATCTATTCATATGTGAGCAAAATAAGTTGAAATAGATTAGAAAGTTACCTTTTTACTAATCTCTTTGTAACACTTTTTAATAATTAGATCTTTTATATTTGTACTCCTGTTTGATAAAAGATAAAACAATCCATAAACATTAAACTAGGGATTAACTTTCTAGAAATACTCATATTTAAAAAAAAATAAAAACTGACAAAATATGACTCGAAATAAATAATTATCCCATTACCATTAGAAGTAAAATTAGTGATGTATAATTAATCCTTTTTTTTTCATTGTGTATTAAATTGATATGTTGATCTCTTAAAACTTAAACCATCAGTACTTCTTACATTTTATTAGGCTTAGGTGTGAACCGGTCTTTATGCCCAATTAAATCACAATGAAGTTTGATTAACGAATCGTAATGTCCATTGACGCAACTAAAGGCTCACGACGTCCGTGACGTCAGAAGATTAATATTTATTGCTATCTAGAATGTTCTCGTAAACCCTATTTCTGGTATCAGTATCAGGTTAATAATCAAAATTAATGCATTAATAATACACTTTTAGTCCTTAGGCTTGTTTAAGACGCGCTTCTTAATTTTGACACAAAATAATGTGACGAAAAAGTTTGGAAAAGAAAAGATAAAATTTGCCCTTAAACTATTATCATAATATTTTTAAAAGTTTTTACTTTGCGTTTACTTCTATGTATTTTTTTTCTAATTTACATTCAAATATACTAATCGTTTTCCAATCAACTTATTTTGACCGTCCATAGTTTTAACAATTGACCTATAAAACTTTTTCAACGACCATTGAAAATGTAACAAATGAATTTTCTTCATAACTTCAGGCTTACAAAATATGTATTAGTTTCATGTTCAAGTTTCGTAATAAGAGTATTAAATAAATAAACAAAATTTATTTCTTCTACATAGGCCATTTAAAAACTTTAACGACATTATCATTTTTTGTTCGAGCTCTTCAAAATGATTACTCTGTATGTGAAATAAAGTACAGCCAAATAGAGATCTCCCATAGATGAGAATCTGATATGATGGCGGTTTACATCTACCAAGTAGCTCTTGATATCTCTACTTTGATAACTCTGATACTGGAGCGCGAGGTGCCAAAACAGGTTTGGGATTATTCAAGTCAAACTTTTGATCATTTTTGACATCTACTCCCCATCTTGTGAGTAACAGAAACCAAAATATTATTACATATTCTATGCAAATTTTACACATTGTCATAATTATGTCCAAAAAAAAACAAATGAATGTTGTTTACGTATGGATTATGAAAATCTCGAATCGTATCAACATGTAATCTGCAATGGCCTTTTATCCAATAATTTGTTATAGTCCAATGAGTATTTTAATTATCTATCTAATTTATTTCACTTATATGATTTTATAAAATACTGTGAAATTTACTTAATCACATTCTCCGCTGTTCCTGACCGTAATTCTATTATTAATTGATTCGGTTTTGAGAAGAAGCTATTGCTGCGAAATATGTGAAGAAAATGAATAATAACTTGCATGCAATGACAAATGCAAATGAAATTAAAAAATTACATTTGTCGTTTAAAGCAAGAAGTCATTAATTATATCACCCGCATTTTATTTCACCTTGAACTAAATGCTTCGTAACAACGAATGCTATTCTTACAAAAGGCAAGGCCTCTATATCTCCCTGTTCTTAAATACATTTTCATCTTCGAAAACCAATGAACTAATTTACATAATTATTTCATATTATTAATCATAAATTCTGTCAAAAACATTTAATTAATTAATGATACACTTTTTGATAATTGTTTAAGAGTTATATATGAAATGAAAGCTAAGTAAATGTAGTATACAGTTTTATTTACATTATTTAAAATACCTCTGCCTCGGTGGCGCAGTTGTTTTACGGTACGACTGTCGTTCTGAGGTCTCGGGTTCGATCCTCGGGTCGGGTCAGTGATATTGGATTTTTCTACTCAGTATCATCCCGGAGTCTGGAATTTGTGCCCGATATGGCGACAGGCTCGCCCTCTGTCACATCTGGGACAGAACTAAGCTCGACGAAATGAGGGGTGGTGTAGTTCGCTATTCCACCTCTGCCTAACCCTTCTTGCATTTTTCTCCATACTCCTCATCGAGCAGTCATCGATCGCAGCACGCACCACATTCATATTTATTTCTGCCACAGTTTTAACCAGAGATGTTTTGAGACTCTCCAAATTCTGATAATGTTTAGTGCAGATTTGCTCCTCTATATTCTGCCATATATTGTACTCCGGTGGGTAATTTGGACTAGAAGAGGGCCAATCTTTATGCTCGATGAAGTCTATTTCACGGAGGGTCAGCCAGTTTTGCGTGCTTCGTACCGCAACGTATGAGCTGGCACAGAATTTTGCTGAAATATCCAGTGTCTTTTTTTGAGCATTATTTGAGAATGAGATTCCACTATGAGGTGGAGTGGGTGGAATGCTATGGTTTGATGATATGGCAGACATAATTCTGAATCACGTAAGCGATATATACAATTTTTCTTTTCAATTTCAATTGTGGCTCAACTTACGTCACCATGCAAGGAAGAGCTTTATTAATGCAATGAAGGGAGGAGGTCAAAAATGCCTAAAATTATGCTTACTAATTGTTCAACGAACTCTAAGACCCATAAAAATATAATAATCTAAAAGTACCTGTTATATAACTGCCAAACTGTTTCTAGTTACAAATAAATAGACGTAACACATATTCAATAGATACCAATGTATGCCATTTATAAGAAATTCCAATGTATAGAATGCAGGAAAGAGAGACAAGATTTATTATAATTGCCCGATTATCGTAAAATACTTAGAGGACAATCAACTGTTAAGTACAGTCAAAATTTGGAGGGTGGTAGGGGAAATGGAAAGCATTAAATCTAAATATATATCTATATACTAATAATAAATCTGTAGGCTCTGTCTGTATATTCTTTTCTACAACTTTTGTGACAGATGTTCACTCACACTATTAATTTCGAAACAGTCGTAACGCGCATGTGATACCTCTAGTGTAGCGTCCATAGTAGCCTATGTACTACGGTACTTACCATCAGGCGGATCGTATACCTGTTTGGTAATTTCGTTGTATAAAACAGATTATTTAAAACATTGAATGTTTCAGTTAAAGAATAGTAAGAAACGTGATAGTGGTAAGTTTTCTGTACACTTTAATAACATTTAATATCCCTTATAACTTTCTAGTACCAATTTGGCGGTACTTTTGAAATGGTTAAGTTCCTCAACCGCACACCCCAAAAGTTCGGTGAAGCTGTAACGGTACCTTGATTCAACAGGAATCAGTCAGAAAAATAATTAAAGGATAACAGGATACGTGCCTACTTATAATATGCAACAAAGAGAACAAAATAATTAGGGTATTATTTTAAGGGAATAATAATTTTCCTCTGACGATATTGTCAAGGGTCCTATTTGTATGGTATTTTCTTATTCAGCTTTAATTACTAGTATTCGTTGTTTTGTATAAATTACCAGAATTTACTATAAATACAAATGTTTGTTATTGAGAGCTTCTAGTTAATTAATTGCTTTATTGGATATCGCTAACGTGGTACATAACTAACTAGCCCCTATTCAATATTAAATATTATATCAAAGATATATATTTTCACGTAAACATTTAATATTTCAACAATAACTTTTGTGACTTTCATATACGTATTATGTTAATAAATAATATAAATATTTATTTTAAAAGTTCCAGTTAACAGCTGACGTCCAATTAATTATTCTCGTCATGAGTTTAATTTCGAATTAAATACAATGTAACTGTAAATAATTTAATTTGTATTGGAGTATTAATAACATAGGAGTGAACATGGCAGACGTATTAATTAATTAAATACGATTAAGAAGAATGATTTATCGTTAATATATAATCAATTTCAATTTAGGCGTAATCTGTTGATTGTCGGTTGTGTTTAAAAATCAGGTGTTGTGTTTGCGATTATAATCATGAAAGCATCATTACAATATACCATTACAATAATTATAACATAATATAACATAAGCTCACGCCTGTTATCCCCGAAGGGTTAGGCAGAGGTGAAATAGCGAACTACACCGTCCACATTTCGCCGAGCTTAGGTTCAGTCCCAGACGTGACAGGGGGCGAGCCTGTAGCCATATCGGGCACAAATTCCAAACTCCGGGATGATACTGAGTAGAAAAACCCAATATCACTTAACCCGAGCCGGGGTTCGAACCCGAGACCTCAGAACGACAGCCGTATGTAATACAACTGCGCCTCTGAGGAAGTTTTTGATTATAAAGGTTATTTTAATAAGCAAAACATTATCTTATGTTATTGAATTTTTTTCTTTTCTTCATAATTTCGAATTTTCGTATTCATAACCTTTCTCATCTATATCTATATTTATACTAATAAATAAAATTAAAATGTCTGTTTGTAATGTCACAATGACATTTTTTTATCTAAATAAATATGAATGTATGTACGATACCATTTTAAATCTTTTTATCTGTCTGTCTGTTTGTTCCGGGTAATCTCTAGAATGTCGGTACCGATTTTGACAGGACTTTCTTGGTGGACACCTGAAGTTACTTCGCGTAACTTAGGGTATTTTTATTGTTCGAAAATTAATAAAGGTTAAAAAAAATAACTCCCATGAAATTGTTAATAAAATCCGATTCAATGCACAGTTTTACTGGCAGTTATTTGAATTTCTGTGAAATGTTAGTACCAAAACATTTTTAAAAATAATTAGAGTTTCTTAAAAAAAGTAAAACGTAAGAAATTGTAACAAAAAAATACTATTGTACCGTCAGTCCTGCTGACAAGTATTTGAATATGTAAGAAATATATGTGCTTTATCTTAGTACAAAAAAGTACAGGAAAATAATTAGGGTTCCATGTAAAAAAAATTAAAACTATAATATATTACGCAGTTAAGAATCTAGGAAACGCGGGCGTAACCGCGGGCACACAACTAGTTATTTCTAAAATACTACACTTGTTTACAATGGAGAAACTATATGGCGTAAATTACCATGAATATCACAAGTACTGCCAAGTATCAAAAAACCTGATAAACTAAGATCCCACCAAAAACTCCAAAGTTTTAATAAAGAACAGCAGTGTTGCCATGATACAAAAAATCTAAATTTTACAGAGATTTGTTTTTATAGAAATCCCTTAAAAGTTTCATGAAACCCAAGGTTGGTATACTCTCATAAGTTAATACATCTTTTTCGCGAGAGACGCTTTGTTTGCGACTTGGTTCACTCGTCATAAAACAGCAGTCACGTTTATACTACGGACGCAGCTGTAACGTTTACGGCACATAAAGCCAGCGGATTCTCACACACATTGTCAAGGTCGAACAAAAAGGTGAAAGTGCCTATACGTAAAGGCATGTGGCACCGTCGTTTAGGAGTTCAAGAAATATTGCTCCATATAAGACGAATTTTTTATTCATACCGATCGGTAATAGAAAATTATTTGCATCTCATATATTCATAGAATTTTTCATAATGTATTTTTTTTATCATAAACTCCTTGTTACAATTCAAAACGGTTACATTTTTTATTTCATTTACCCATTTACGAAATATTCTTTATTGATAATGCATACCTACTTATATATCATATTCATGCTAAAGATAAAGGAAAGAACTCTCTTTCTGTCAGTGTAAAATGTATTGTTTTTTTTTCATATTCTAGAAATTTAAATACTAGCGGTATTTAAATAACGATGTAGTCATCTTAACACACCAAGCTTATTGTTGTAAGTGATGCTAGATGAACATACATATATGCAAGTAGTTGAGGACAAATTATCATTGAGTAGGTAGTGAAATTAATGATAAGAAGAAGCAGAAATATATAGCGTCAGTCATTACAAACACAAATCATTATTTAAATCAGAACAAAAACGCAAAAAATGATAGAATTCATAAAGACATAAACGAAGTAAGATAATGGAATAGAGAAAGGAAATGTACAGGACACCTTGGACATCTTATTTGAGGGTTTAAAAGGAAATTTTAACAGAAAAAAAAATGTGAACAGAGCATATTACAAAATACTCTTATACCTTTTCTTTCTTCAGTGGAAGTTCAAACTCATTGTTAAATTTGAACCTAGGTACCTTTCACTGTTTTCGCACACAGCAGTGCGGAATCAAATTCGTGTGAAGTGTGTAAGATATGTGACAAATCAATTTGAAAATTTATTTTTTACGGTCAAGCAAAGGCCTGACCGAGAAAATAACCTCTGAATTCCCAAGAACCCGATTGTCGTTTCATAACTGATTTACGTTTGCTTTCATATGAAATATTGTATGAATTTTTCATCTGGTAGTGGTGTCTTGTGACATACGGAATATTATATAGGAATGTGTGTATTCACATACATAGTTCCAGATGTTATATTTCTTTATATTTCATTTTATTTGCAAATAATTTTAGGTAATTTTGTAAAGGCTGACAACATTAAAAATTATTTTAGTTCAAAATATACTCTACAAAAATTTAATATTAACACAATTAAGAAAAAAATAGATATTATTAGTTTTTATTAAATTATTGTAAGTCTGCTTAACTTCTTAGACATAAGTTATCGTATATTTACTTATCCCTTAATCTCAGACTCTTGAATTGGTATAAAGAATACCTTGAACATAGTTTATTATTGACAAGTTGGTATAATAGATTTCTATCTAGTCCTTGTTTTTACATACATTTTTTATATACATACGTTTTTACATATGCTCACGCCTGTTTTCCCCGAAGGGTTAGGCAGAGGTGAAGTAGCGAACTACACCACCCACATTTCGCCGAGCTTAGTTCCGTCCCAGATGTGACAGGGGGCGAGCCTGTCGCCATGTCGGGCACAAATTCCAAACTCCGGGATGATACTGAGTAGAAAAAACCCAATAGCACTTGACCCGACCCGGGGATCGATCCCGAGACCTCAGAACGGCAGTCGTATGTAATACAACTGCGCTACCGAGGCAGTTCTTGTTTTTATTCATTATTATTATTATATTTAACCTTGTATTCTAACAAATTAGTGGTATTTTACGCAGTATTAGTTAGACACGAAGCGTGATATCGGAGACTTTACAAAATAAGTCCCTGGAATCTTTTGACGTAAAGAAATTTTATTACAATATTATTTAAAGATAGAATAATACTAAGTCGCACATTAAGAACTTGAAATCGTAACCATTTATGTTCATGATTTTATGAGTTCTTGGTGCGATTTTAATTTGCATGTAGTAGCCCTTTTTAATTAATTATCTTGCAATTTTTAACTGTATATTATGTGATTTTACGTAAACAGTTTAGTTATTGTACGCAAGTGTATTGAAAATAATCACACGTAATGTAAATTCTGAGATCTCACAATAACTCTTTTAGAATAGTTTTTGGATACAACGGGCCACCATTTTGTTACAGAGTTGTATGTAAAATGTTCCTAACTTCAGACTTGGCTGCAAGATATAGTACCTTTGCATTTTTCTTAGAAAAGGTTAAATGGAAGTAACAAAAATCTCCGGTTGTGCTGATTTTTCAGAATTATTTAAATTATTTCGCTAATTACACCTTAGTGCTTATAACCTATATTTTAATGTTATACTTTTATTAAAGTGAACCATAATTATTGTCCAAAAATAAAACTAACCTATGTTCAGTGGAGTATCTTCAGTTATCTTCCAAAAAAAGTCTCGTCAAAATCGGTGTAGCGGTTCAAAAATCAAAATCAATCAAAGTTTAGGACCTAATAAGGTTTGGAAAATAACACAGTCGTGAATAGCCGGAGATTTGTAGGAACAAACAAACAGACAGACAAAAATTGTATTTTGGTATAGGTGTCGTATATAGTTTCATATGTATTTAGTTAAAAATTGTTATTTTAATATTACAAACAGACGCTTAAATTTTATTTATTAGGATAGATAATTTTGTAAAAACGAATACTTCTGTCGTAGAATTTGCATGCTATTTAAATTAATTATTGTAACATTCAAAAATACTCTACTGTCTAACTGCGAAGAAGCCATTGTTAATGCAATGATAAATGATATATTTGAATAATGAGTTGGAAACTACTCAGCATTTTTATCATAGTTTATATGATTAATTATATGGTATATATTTTTGATTATGCCAATTATGTTTTGCGAGATTTCTTCGCAGTCTAAAATACTCGAAAATACTTGAATTCATCGAGGAGTGCTGGTTCCTATATTTAGGTATGGTAGTAATGCTGGGTTTGGCAGAAGAAGCATAAGAATAAGAGTAATGCTGTGAAAATGAGAAGTAAAGTGATTACCAAAGTCAGGAGTAGTATGATAAGAGAACGCTGTCGAGTGGTAGAGGATCTGATGAACAAAATAGAGAAAGGTATGCTTAGTTGGTTTCGGCATCTACAGAGCATGGATGACAAAAAACTAACGAAACGAATTTGTAAGGCGAGCGTGAAAGTCGAACGTATCTAGACCAAATCGATCACGTCTTAAATAAAGGCCAGGTGAAAAGTACTCAGAACCGACGAGCATGTATGAAAGCGCTGATGAAAGTAGAGGAAGAGAAAAAGGTGTGTCAAAATCGTCACAAGTGGAAGGAGGTAATCTTTGCTTACCCTCACGGGAGAAAGGCGTGATGATGTGTATTATATGTGTGTAGAATTCTCCGTAATATTGTTATTTCTAAATAGTTTAACCAATGCGGTACTGTTAATTGATCATTATTTTTATTATCCTGTTCTTAATAAAAAAGGCCTATATTACCTACATATATTATGAATAATTTTCTGTACGCCCACCAAGTTTCTGCTCGAAATACATCTTTCCGTGGCATTGCTATGCGTGTCGGGTACAGTCATTAGTTTATAAAAATATGACGAAAGAAATTCGTCGCATTTTTTTCTTATTTTTACTATGATATGCACAGTTTTTTTTTGCACGGTTATAGGCTTTGACCATAATCTCACCTGATGTTAAGTGATGATGTGGCCCAGGATGGTAAACACACTAAGCCTAAATGTACTGGTTCTCAAGCGATCCTACCGGAAACACATCTGTTGGTATTTGGTGACACGTTTTTTAACTTGATGGGTGGTAGCTACCCAGTCGGGCATTATTAGAAAATGCCCTACCCCCAAGCTATAGTTTGCTCATGATGTTTCTTACTTCACCGAAAGCTCAGGTTGATTTTAAAGTTGGATAGCTTCATTGTCGCGAAATCCAACCTACCAACCAACCCTACCAACTAAGCCATAATTGCTTCAAAAGATAGTTAAATATAGATAAATATCAGTTGTATTATTTTTAATTATGTGTAAATAACTAATATTTAGTAAATATAATTTCTTTATTTTCACCACTGACCCGAGCAATTGTTTTGTTACGGGTCCTTTGTAAACACGACGTTTCCTACGACACAATTATAATTATACCTACTAATAATAATGTAATCTAAATTCTTATGTGAATTGAATAAGTGTATTATACGCGAAATCTTACAATGTAAATAGAATTAATAACATTTCCACTATGAACTTAATCAACATAATCAAGCCAGTACACACGTCCGGTCAAAGATCGATTTTACTGTCAAGTTCAATGAGGCTGTAGGCTTACACCGAGGATCGCTTTTCATCTTTATTCTGGATGCACTAATACCTCGTATGGAGAAGAACGCACCTTGCTGTATGCTGTTTGCCAACGACATTATTCTTGTTGGAGAATATGCACCTGAGGTTCAGAGTAGGTTGGAAAAAATGGGAGATTTGTACGAAAAACAAGATGTGAGAAGGTTTTGAATCAAAAATTAGCAGAACAAAACCTAAGCACTTGTTCGCGACTTCGATGGTTCCAATAGTTTTTCGAATACTACCTTAAACTGTATCTCTCTACCAGTCTTCTCGGATTTTTGATACCTCAATTCGTTGATCCAAAAAACAACTGCGACATTGACCAGCAAATAAGGAAGAGGATAAATACAGGATGGATAAAATGACGACAGGTCTCGGAGGTTACATGTAACAAATAAGTCCCTAAAGCTTCAGGAAACATGTACATAGCCATTGTAAAACCTGTCGTGTTGTATGGATAGTGTGGGGCAACTA
Organism: Samia ricini; assembly: GCA_014132275.2. Lineage (NCBI taxonomy): Eukaryota > Metazoa > Arthropoda > Insecta > Lepidoptera > Saturniidae > Samia > Samia ricini. The sequence goes on from AP028170.1 coordinate 4,750,329, forward strand.
AATAGACGAATGAAAGAAGCGCATAATCTTATCCATTCTATTATAATTACGGCACACATCCATCTCGAAATTCACATCTCCGTTATGTACTCTTCTTTCTTTCGTCTCTTTAATTGCCCAACATTCTAAAAACGAATAAATCAGAGAAAGCTTGAAAGTAGCACCAGAGACAGATAAGTTAAGGTAGAGATAAGTTAGCGTGGTAAAAACATGGCATGTGGACAGATTAATATCACGTAACTAAAAGAGTGTTAAGCACAATGATGGCGCAGTCGGTAGCCGGATTCCACGTCATTGGACGCGAGTTCGAGCCCACCGATCCAACTCTAAAATCAGCCTGAGCTTTCGGTAAAGGAAAACAGCGTGAAAAAACCATACCATAACATTTTCTAATAATACCCGCCTTAGTAGCCACAAGTGAGTGGAAACCAACCACAAGTTTGAAAACCTGTCGCCGAATACCAATAAGTGTGTTCCGGTAGCATCACTCGAGAACCAATATCTCTAGGCTTAGTCTGTTTAACATCCAACACCATATTATCATTAACATGAGATGAGATTGTGATCAAAGCGCCGAAACTATACCGTGTAAAGAAAATATGAAGGTATAAATCAATTGTATGAAGTATGATATGTGTATAAAGGTGTGTCACAGGAGTGTTGAAGAAAAAAAAAACAGATTCCTTAACGTAGAACAAGGTATCGAAGATGATGTGAGTGTATCCCATGGTGTGTTATCAGAGCATGATAGTCATGACACCATTTGGGTATACGATTTAGTTGCTAGCTATTTATAAATATAATAAATATAATAAAGGCCGTGTCTACGATAAAAAACCGAGATTCGTATCACTTTGATATACCTTGTGCTAGTTACCTTTTTGCGGCTGAGTGTCTGTAGCACTCGCCCACAAAGTCACGGTGAAACTGTAAAGCATGTCCTAGCTGTCCGGACAACAGCATTAGTTATTTAGAAAAAAAGCGTCCACAAAAAACAAAAGTCAAGGTACAGGCAAAATTATCCTTCGAAGCAAAATTATTATTATTCAAAAATGTGTACATATAGTGGACATTCTGACACAAAATTTTTTTTTTTTTATAAAAGTTGTGCAAAATATTTACGACTATTCGTAAAATATAATCACTAAATTTAAAATAATATAATAAAGATAATAACGGCATGAAATCTTTTTAAACGAGTGATATATATTTATAAAGTGTCCGCAATAAAACATTTTAACTAACATGAAAGCACAACTCTAGTTCGGAATGACTTATTGCTAACAATAATCTATGTTTTCTCTCGTATAACCGGGATACTTCCGCGGAATTAGAACGCGTGTGGTTGTATTTTTATTTCGTTTCTATTTTAATATTTTGCGATCGTCTCGTTAAATAAAATAATACTATATTTTATAATGAGATAAACATTTACTTTCTGATGTAACTAATTAGATATAGATGATTCAAATTTTTCTAAAATGTAAAAAGTATAGCATCGAATTCGATTGAAAATACCATAGTCATTTAATAGAAATTTACTCAAGTCTTAGTATTTTATATTTTCGTCTAAATTAAATGAGATATTCTATCCAGAACAGTGTTAACAATTTATTTTTTTTACCTAGCTAATGCTGTTGACCGGAAGGGCCTTTTTAATTAATTATCTTGCAATTTTTAACTGTATATTATGTGATTTTACGTAAACAGTTTAGTTATTGTACGCAAGTGTATTGAAAATAATCACACGTAATGTAAATTCTGAGATCTCACAATAACTCTTTTAGAATAGTTTTTGGATACAACGGGCCACCATTTTGTTACAGAGTTGTATGTAAAATGTTCCTAACTTCAGACTTGGCTGCAAGATATAGTACCTTTGCATTTTTCTTAGAAAAGGTTAAATGGAAGTAACAAAAATCTCCGGTTGTGCTGATTTTTCAGAATTATTTAAATTATTTCGCTAATTACACCTTAGTGCTTATAACCTATATTTTAATGTTATACTTTTATTAAAGTGAACCATAATTATTGTCCAAAAATAAAACTAACCTATGTTCAGTGGAGTATCTTCAGTTATCTTCCAAAAAAAGTCTCGTCAAAATCGGTGTAGCGGTTCAAAAATCAAAATCAATCAAAGTTTAGGACCTAATAAGGTTTGGAAAATAACACAGTCGTGAATAGCCGGAGATTTGTAGGAACAAACAAACAGACAGACAAAAATTGTATTTTTGGTATAGGTGTCGTATATAGTTTCATATGTATTTAGTTAAAAATTGTTATTTTAATATTACAAACAGACGCTTAAATTTTATTTATTAGGATAGATAATTTTGTAAAAACGAATACTTCTGTCGTAGAATTTGCATGCTATTTAAATTAATTATTGTAACATTCAAAAATACTCTACTGTCTAACTGCGAAGAAGCCATTGTTAATGCAATGATAAATGATATATTTGAATAATGAGTTGGAAACTACTCAGCATTTTTATCATAGTTTATATGATTAATTATATGGTATATATTTTTGATTATGCCAATTATGTTTTGCGAGATTTCTTCGCAGTCTAAAATACTCGAAAATACTTGAATTCATCGAGGAGTGCTGGTTCCTATATTTAGGTATGGTAGTAATGCTGGGTTTGGCAGAAGAAGCATAAGAATAAGAGTAATGCTGTGAAAATGAGAAGTAAAGTGATTACCAAAGTCAGGAGTAGTATGATAAGAGAACGCTGTCGAGTGGTAGAGGATCTGATGAACAAAATAGAGAAAGGTATGCTTAGTTGGTTTCGGCATCTACAGAGCATGGATGACAAAAAACTAACGAAACGAATTTGTAAGGCGAGCGTGAAAGTCGAACGTATCTAGACCAAATCGATCACGTCTTAAATAAAGGCCAGGTGAAAAGTACTCAGAACCGACGAGCATGTATGAAAGCGCTGATGAAAGTAGAGGAAGAGAAAAAGGTGTGTCAAAATCGTCACAAGTGGAAGGAGGTAATCTTTGCTTACCCTCACGGGAGAAAGGCGTGATGATGTGTATTATATGTGTGTAGAATTCTCCGTAATATTGTTATTTCTAAATAGTTTAACCAATGCGGTACTGTTAATTGATCATTATTTTTATTATCCTGTTCTTAATAAAAAAGGCCTATATTACCTACATATATTATGAATAATTTTCTGTACGCCCACCAAGTTTCTGCTCGAAATACATCTTTCCGTGGCATTGCTATGCGTGTCGGGTACAGTCATTAGTTTATAAAAATATGACGAAAGAAATTCGTCGCATTTTTTTCTTATTTTTACTATGATATGCACAGTTTTTTTTTGCACGGTTATAGGCTTTGACCATAATCTCACCTGATGTTAAGTGATGATGTGGCCCAGGATGGTAAACACACTAAGCCTAAATGTACTGGTTCTCAAGCGATCCTACCGGAACACATCTGTTGGTATTTGGTGACACGTTTTTTAACTTGATGGGTGGTAGCTACCCAGTCGGGCATTATTAGAAAATGCCCTACCCCCAAGCTATAGTTTGCTCATGATGTTTCTTACTTCACCGAAAGCTCAGGTTGATTTTAAAGTTGGATAGCTTCATTGTCGCGAAATCCAACCTACCAACCAACCCTACCAACTAAGCCATAATTGCTTCAAAAGATAGTTAAATATAGATAAATATCAGTTGTATTATTTTTAATTATGTGTAAATAACTAATATTTAGTAAATATAATTTCTTTATTTTCACCACTGACCCGAGCAATTGTTTTGTTACGGGTCCTTTGTAAACACGACGTTTCCTACGACACAATTATAATTATACCTACTAATAATAATGTAATCTAAATTCTTATGTGAATTGAATAAGTGTATTATACGCGAAATCTTACAATGTAAATAGAATTAATAACATTTCCACTATGAACTTAATCAACATAATCAAGCCAGTACACACGTCCGGTCAAAGATCGATTTTACTGTCAAGTTCAATGAGGCTGTAGGCTTACACCGAGGATCGCTTTTCATCTTTATTCTGGATGCACTAATACCTCGTATGGAGAAGAACGCACCTTGCTGTATGCTGTTTGCCAACGACATTATTCTTGTTGGAGAATATGCACCTGAGGTTCAGAGTAGGTTGGAAAAAAATGGGAGATTTGTACGAAAAACAAGATGTGAGAAGGTTTTGAATCAAAAATTAGCAGAACAAAACCTAAGCACTTGTTCGCGACTTCGATGGTTCCAATAGTTTTTCGAATACTACCTTAAACTGTATCTCTCTACCAGTCTTCTCGGATTTTTGATACCTCAATTCGTTGATCCAAAACAACTGCGACATTGACCAGCAAATAAGGAAGAGGATAAATACAGGATGGATAAAATGACGACAGGTCTCGGAGGTTACATGTAACAAATAAGTCCCTAAAGCTTCAGGAAACATGTACATAGCCATTGTAAAACCTGTCGTGTTGTATGGATAGTGTGGGGCAACTAAATAGACGAATGAAAGAAGCGCATAATCTTATCCATTCTATTATAATTACGGCACACATCCATCTCGAAATTCACATCTCCGTTATGTACTCTTCTTTCTTTCGTCTCTTTAATTGCCCAACATTCTAAAAACGAATAAATCAGAGAAAGCTTGAAAGTAGCACCAGAGACAGATAAGTTAAGGTAGAGATAAGTTAGCGTGGTAAAAACATGGCATGTGGACAGATTAATATCACGTAACTAAAAGAGTGTTAAGCACAATGATGGCGCAGTCGGTAGCCGGATTCCACGTCATTGGACGCGAGTTCGAGCCCACCGATCCAACTCTAAAATCAGCCTGAGCTTTCGGTAAAGGAAAACAGCGTGAAAAAACCATACCATAACATTTTCTAATAATACCCGCCTTAGTAGCCACAAGTGAGTGGAAACCAACCACAAGTTTGAAAACCTGTCGCCGAATACCAATAAGTGTGTTCCGGTAGCATCACTCGAGAACCAATATCTCTAGGCTTAGTCTGTTTAACATCCAACACCATATTATCATTAACATGAGATGAGATTGTGATCAAAGCGCCGAAACTATACCGTGTAAAGAAAATATGAAGGTATAAATCAATTGTATGAAGTATGATATGTGTATAAAGGTGTGTCACAGGAGTGTTGAAGAAAAAAACAGATTCCTTAACGTAGAACAAGGTATCGAAGATGATGTGAGTGTATCCCATGGTGTGTTATCAGAGCATGATAGTCATGACACCATTTGGGTATACGATTTAGTTGCTAGCTATTTATAAATATAATAAATATAATAAAGGCCGTGTCTACGATAAAAAACCGAGATTCGTATCACTTTGATATACCTTGTGCTAGTTACCTTTTTGCGGCTGAGTGTCTGTAGCACTCGCCCACAAAGTCACGGTGAAACTGTAAAGCATGTCCTAGCTGTCCGGACAACAGCATTAGTTATTTAGAAAAAAAGCGTCCACAAAAAACAAAAGTCAAGGTACAGGCAAAATTATCCTTCGAAGCAAAATTATTATTATTCAAAAATGTGTACATATAGTGGACATTCTGACACAAAATTTTTTTTTTTTTTTTTATAAAAGTTGTGCAAAATATTTACGACTATTCGTAAAATATAATCACTAAATTTAAAATAATATAATAAAGATAATAACGGCATGAAATCTTTTTAAACGAGTGATATATATTTATAAAGTGTCCGCAATAAAACATTTAACTAACATGAAAGCACAACTCTAGTTCGGAATGACTTATTGCTAACAATAATCTATGTTTTCTCTCGTATAACCGGGATACTTCCGCGGAATTAGAACGCGTGTGGTTGTATTTTTATTTCGTTTCTATTTTAATATTTTGCGATCGTCTCGTTAAATAAAATAATACTATATTTTATAATGAGATAACATTTACTTTCTGATGTAACTAATTAGATATAGATGATTCAAATTTTTCTAAAATGTAAAAAGTATAGCATCGAATTCGATTGAAAATACCATAGTCATTTAATAGAAATTTACTCAAGTCTTAGTATTTTATATTTTCGTCTAAATTAAATGAGATATTCTATCCAGAACAGTGTTAACAATTTATTTTTTTTACCTAGCTAATGCTGTTGACCGGAAGGGCCTTTACAGCTTCACCGAACTTCGGGGGCGAGTGCTGAGGGCACTCAGCCGCAATAAGGTGACTAGCACAAGGGCTACCAAAGTGGTACGAACCTCGGCTTGGTCGTCACCTGAGTTTAAAACTCATTCGCGAGTTTGAACCTAGCTTCACCTACATTTTTTATTATTAATAATTTAAAAAAAGGTTCCTTACAGGACCTATGTACCTGCGTGTTATGTGCAGGAGTGTGTATGGAGTGTTGTGCGTGTATTGCTCAATGTATGGGCAGTGTCACTGTATCGCGCTGGCGGCGACGTCAAGAGCCTCCCCAGTTGGGGAACGAGACACGTCTTGGGTCACCGCCTGAGGGGTACCCGGAGTGTGTGCGGGAGCAAAATTAGCCGCACAAATAATTAATATTGTTAATTTAGTCAATTCACGGTGACAAATGACTACAATACCTAATTGCCAACCATAGTAATAAAGCTATAGTACGCATAGATCAAACGGAAAGATTATCTATACCGGGTGTTTGTTTGTTAGATAGCTGAAGTTACTCCACGTAACTTAGGGTAATTTTGTTTTTCGTAAATAATTAGGGTAAAACTCATAAAAAATTACAAATAAAATATACAACATACCGTGTCACTTGCAAGTGTTTGAATTTGTGAGAAATGTGTGAATTTGTGAATATCGAAAAATAATTTAGAAACAAATTAGGGTTGAAGAATAATAAAGCGCGGGCGGGCTGAGACCGTTACTTTTTTGTTACGTATTATATATAACATACAATGCAGTTATTAAAACTCATAAAAGTAATATAAAAATAACATAAAAGTACTCAGGTTCGAATGTTTTCCGGGTCACGGGCAGTCAAAGATATCTAATTCCTTACAATATTTTCTTCGGTAATAAAGAGAGGTTAAAGGGAAATTGAAAAGGAACGTAGATGTCGTGTGGATCGGTCATAGTTTATTCCGTAGATGTGTTTAGATCCAAACTGTATGATTTCAAATAACATTATCCGTTTGAATCAAACGATACCATACAAATAATATGTATATTAAAAGGATATGTAGTCGGCAACGGATTTGAATAGTAGATATTTCAGAAATTTATTGCTATCGCGTTGTGCACCAAAGAAAGATTTATAAAACACGAAAGCGACAACTGCAGCTCGTGCTGTTTTTACCTACGCAAAATAGACGAAAACATAATTTCGTAGAACCCTGTTTCCTCCTTCAAGACTGAACCGATTTTTAATTTTCTTACAATTATAAAATAAGAAAGACTTTAGCAATGCCTGTACATTAAAAATATTTAAGAAAAAATGCTACGCAGGGCGTCAGAATCAGCTACAGAACACATTTCGATAGTTTTAATTTTTTTTTGTCTGTCTGACTGTATTAAATTAATTTGTTCGCCAATCACGTAAAAACTACTGAACTAAGTTCGATGAAAGTTGACATATATTGCATACAGGTCGAGAATATAGGTTGGAAATTGTCTGAATTCCAAGAGGACAAAGCTGCTGATAAAGCTAGTATATAAATAATATTGTTATACAATAGGACAACTACAATTGCTATAGAATATTTTAGCATTTACGTAATCCATTACAATTCAACTGATGACAAGAGAAATTTAAAGATAACCAAAAAAAAAAAAAGAATTCCACAAATCTCATTTTTGTTACCTGTCAGATTACGAAATTTTATTAACGAAATAAAACGAGAAATTTCTCCTCGCATCCTGCCAGCCGCGTAAAATTCTCAATATATTAAAACGCCATTAAAGAACGCACACTGACATATAGACCAATATGTTAACGTCTCCGGGGAATTCGAAGGATTTTAACTTTTCACGCTTATTACACACACTGTCATCATGATCTGCTAACAAAACTTTTTCATCGCCAATCATATTCAAAATAATTGTTTGTTTATATATTATATTTTGAGTTATTATTGTTAAAAGTAAAGTATTACCGTTAGTTTTTTTTAATATTTATGACTTACCCAATTTAGATGTTTCGACGCGGCCAGTGTTTCTATGAATAAATATATATATAATTAATTATATTATTGTACTATTATAGTATAGTGTTAATGAGACACAAATTAAAATTATGATGGCAATGATGGTGCAGTTGTTAAAGCGGCTGTATTCCGCGGCAATTAACGCGGGTTCGAGCCCACCAATCCAACTCTAAAATCAGCCTGAGCTTTCGGTGAAGGAAAACATCGAATGGAAGCCACAGCATGATGGTGGGCATTTACTAATAATTACTGCCTGGGTAGCTACCACCCTCAAGTGTGATAACCTACCACTGGATACCAATAGGTGTGTTCCGGCAGCATCACTTAGGAACCAGTACCACTAGATTTAGAGTGTTTACCATCCTGGACCACATCATCACTTAACATCAGATGAGATTGTGGTCAAAGCATCGAGTCTATATAGTATAAAAAAAAAAACAAATATTGACATCCCATCATCGAACGATAGTCATAAACATCGACAAAAAAAAATTATGAACTGACGAATTGCTTTTGACCGGAAGATCTTGAACGCTATTTCAAAAATATAATATTACGCTGGTGGCATGTACAGGAGCCTTCCTTCTTGGGGGTCGGAGCAAGTCCTGGCACGTGTCTGAAGGCATAAACACCTATTTTTGTCTAAAGTGATAGATTCTCGCTTTAAAACAAAACGAAAAATATTTCGTCTTTTATAATTCATTATTAAGCATTATGTTAAAATGATGCAATGTTAAATTAATTATCTTTTTTAATTCCCGATAATCCCTCATTAATTAATTTAAGTATTTATTTGATAAAATTACACAATGGACACATATTTCAATCTATTGGAAAACGTTACGTATAATTGTATCCCAAATGGGGTATCGTGACTCCTTAGCCAATAGACCGGGATAATCTTGAGAATTTGTCGTTTACTCGAGATTTGATCCAACCCGTAAATTAATCAGTAAATTGTTAATTTATTGTGCGGAGGCTGTAAATTCGCTATCTATATGATGTAATATGTCTAATTAATAAATAAGGAATACATTTCGTATTTATTATGTAAATAGATAAACAAACATTAATACATTATTAGGTCCAACCGGAAATAAAACTCATACAATATTGAAAATCAAACAAGTTGCACCACTGAAACACTGAAAAGATTATGAAATATTCTTCTGAGCGTTTTATCATTGAAATATTAGCTACTATTAGCACCCCGCGACCACGCTTGCACAAAAAAAAACATTTATCATTATTATTAATTGCATTTTATCATTTTCAGCAATATGTAAACAGCCATAAATGATAAAAACGGTATCAAACGTATACATTTACTTAATATATCTAATATTATCGACGTTTCTAAATGATAATTTTTGTTTTATGTTACTGATTGTACGAACATTGTGTTTCAAAAATGTTCTTCTTTTTAGATAATGCCAATTTGCGTGTTACAATTTGTGCCAGCGTCACATGGATAATTCATTTAACTGAAGATACTTCACGAAACTCAGGCTACATTTATTTTTCGAAAATAATATAATAATAACTCTTGGGAATTGTGAATAAAATCCGATTCGATGGCCGGTTTACTGGCAAGTGCTTGAAATTATATGCAATACATTTTCATTTAGTGGCAAAAATTTTTAGGAAAATAATTAGGGTGTCGTATAAAAAATGTATTATTTAATAACTATAAAACGCAGTGAAGAATATATGAAACGAGGCCGCAGCCGCAGGCACACAGCTAGTATGTACTATAGAGTTGGCAACAATCGGCGCTTGTGTAAAGTTAGCAACATATATCGTCTGTATGTAACACTGTACACATCTGTAAGTTTCGCATTATGCCTAAATGTATTTCCCGCGCGACTTAACAGATTTCAAAATGCGTGCGTATAAACTTCAAGCTGACGCCAACGCGATTCCATTTACAAATCACGCGTAACTTCCTTGTAAATCACTAGCGGCTTATTTATATAGTCATTAAATGTATTTATAGTAAAAACAATAATTAAATAAAAAGCTTTTCAAGCTATAAAACTTTTGGATTCGATTTAAATATTATGTGTGGTCAATGACTTCAAGTTCATATTATGTTTTGTTAAAAGTACTGAAGTTAAAAGTGACTGAGATTATTCACTTGATGTTTAGTGAGGATGTGATCCAGAATGGTAAAAATGCACTAAGCCTAGCTAACTACTAGCTCTCAAGTGATGCTACCGGAACATATCGGTGCTTGGCGACAAACTCGAGGATGCTAGCTGGGTATAATGTAAAAATGTTCTATTTTATTTATTTAATCTTTTTTGTACACCTATAACCTATAATATAATACTTTTGAAATGTGAAATTAGTACAAAGGGCGGCCTTATTGCTAATAGCAATCTCTTCCAGGCAACCTTTGGATGGGCATGTTCCATGGAGAAGAATCAGTGGCGTTTTGGGTGCTATCACTATGCTATGGTTTTCTCACGATTTATTCATACACCAAAAGCTTAAGCTCATTATAGAATTGATTAGGTAAGCTCGAACCACTGTGTAGGCGTCCGGATGATGAGATTTAGGTGGCGCGGTTCCAGCGCCATCCTGATGACATGGACAAGGGTGGGAAGTAGCGAGGAGCAGCCCCTTTCGTTACCGGGACAGCCTCTTACGCATGCAGGGGTTTAGATGCCTCCCGCCGCGTTTAAGGCGGTCAGACAAGTTATTCGTGAAATTTTAGTGGGTAGTGTGCGGCGATCGAAACTGCTGCGATTTCTGCGTGACAGTTCTCTCCACTTCAAATAAAAGAGAAATTCGAACCAGCATCAATCGACACGGAATCCGACCACACTACCATCTCCACGTGCCACAATCATTTCTTCTATCTACTCGTTTACTTAAATCCCTTTTTATATAATCAATTTTCTGATAAGTAGAATAAGTAATAAAATGCAAAACATCTAATATTTAACAAAATAAAGTATAAAAAAGTATTGCTCCAAAGTATAAGCCCCCTAAATAATAAAAATCCCTACTTACTGGTTAAGTTATTTTTATTACTGAGTCTTTACATATCACAAACTCCCTTATTAGAAGAAACCTTTTATTCTCCCTTTTTGCACAGCAGTCCGTTAATGTTCTTATAACTAAAGAGTCAATGAGCCATCATAGAAAATGCTTTTTTTTATATCATATCCGTGTTAGTATCACCCCATATCTTTCCGTGGGTGTTGTAAAAGGCGACTAATTTTGCGATTATGGCAATGTCCCTCTTATTGCGGGAGACCTATGTCCAAGAGTAGACGCCTTATGATTAAATGGATTCGTGTTATTTAATGAGGGCTTAGTTTATTATATTCTATTATATTATGTAATTAATCTAATAATAATAGGTTAATTAAATTGACTAAAAAAAAGTTGTAAAAAAATTACAACTGAATTTTTAAACAATTGCAACTGATTGAGCTCAAATTTTGGATACCTACATGTTTAGTTTGAATTATTATTAATGATTAACTAAGTAAATGACGTCATTTTATAACCAATATGGCGGATGACGGACCAGTTATTTGCACTCCCATGACATATATTTGCTGATAAGAACTCGAAAATAAAATGACGTCATACTAACTTAAATATATTTCAGTTTATATTTTCAAAGTTTGTTTAAAAAGGTGTTTTTTTTTATTAATATTAATCTTTAAATGATCATGAGTTAATAAACCCAAAATGGACTATAATAATATTTTGCTAAGCAAGAAGCCGACGACGGACTTGCATTCTGCAATATGTAAGAAGACTGAAAATATACGTTTTATAATTAGACAAAGATTTAAATTTGATCACACCGGGATAACAAAAATAAGATACAACAGAACGAACAAATAAACCGTCGACAAAAGCTTATAAAATTTAACTTTTTACGACGACGTAAACTTATAAAAAACGCATAAAGATAAAAACAAACAAAGTTTTGTCTTTTTTTTTAAGCGTCGTTCTTAATGTTTTATTTTATGATATTATATTATTTTTTAGAAAATTTCGCAATAATCGCAACTTTACCAGCATCACGTGGACAGAATATTCTTTCATTTAAATATCAACGCTCTAGTAAAACTATGACCATTATATTAGTGCTTCCAAGAAGTTTTTCTGACACCTAGCAATACACATTCCATGTTATTATTTCTCATCCACATCGCTTGAACACAATAAATCGTATCCCGTAAATTCCTACCACTATTGTATAATATAGAGTAAAATACTACTACATACCTATTAATAATATATAAAAAATTCCTTATCCTCGTTTTTTTTTATTGAAACCCCAGAAGTGTTTGCTTCAAAATCAAAACCATGAGTATTTTCTTGAATTTGGCTCCTCTTTTACAAGTATACCTGACTTAGTCAAGTCACGTTATATCAAGTAAAATGGTAATTACCTTACTAAAACTTTCTAGAGATATTTTAAGGCGACTCAAAGTTCACGCTCCGCACTATTATTACTAATTAAACTTGGACAGAATAATTAAACCATACTAGATAAAATTCCATAAAAGTTACGATAACATAAGCACTAGCTGTGCCTGCGACTCCTTCTGCGTGGTATCCTCGTTTATAAAACGGCGATTTCTTTTATTATATAATGTGTTATACGTCTTAAATATTTGTTGGTTTGGTTAAAATATTGCAAATACAATGTTGGGTAATTTTGTGTCGATTTCATTGCATTATTATCCTTGTAACTTTATAACTCTCTTTTATTCTACCAAATGTAACCTTACTAAAACCTGACCAAATAATATAACGTGATATAATCTCTACTAGGAAGAAGGAAGAATTGGCAAAAGAACATGCCCAATGAAAAGACAATAAAAGGGAGAATGGGGGATAGAAATTTTATTTATAGATTTAAGTAATGCCAAAGTCCCTGATTATGTCAGGGGGGCCAAAAAAAAAAAAAAAAAAAAAAAAAAAAAAAAAAAAAAAAAAAAAAAAAAAAAAAATATTTTATAATTGCTGATTAACTAATTCTAAATACTTATTACTTTGTGGTAAGTAAATTTATTATTTACTTTTTACTTTTGAAGTCGGTTTTTATTTGGTTAAAAAATTATTTTATTCTTGTCTGTTTTGTATGTTTTCCTTTTATTATTATACTTGAAAAATATTCTAAGTAAGGTAATATACCTAGCTAGAGTCGTGAGTTTTTTTTTTTAATATTTAAAATTCCATTAATCATTGTACTGTTTTTTTTCTTTTACATATTATCGTTAATTATTTCATAAAATGGAAAACTTTACAGCACAATGCGGTATATCACAGAGTTCGGTATGTGATAAAATATCAATTGAATTATGATTTGTCTTCACAGAGTTGTATGTTGTACCTATATGTATTTTAACGCCATCCAAACGTAAGGTCATATGGAGCAATTAACCTTGAATTTTGAGTGGGGTCCAGGATTTGTAGGTGACATATTTCAATGTTTGTTGACCATATTTATGTATTTGAGGATTTCATGTTATTTATTATCATGGATAAATTTTTTGTATTAATCTGTACTTATAATACAAGGCTAATGTGAAGAAATCTGTACATTGAACATATTTAAGAAAAAAAATACCACGCAACCATTCCAACAGAACAGTTTTTAAATTTTTTGTCTATCTGTCAGTTTAATAATTTGTTCGCCGATCACGCAAAAACTACTGAACCGATTTCGATGAAATTTGATATAGTAGTATAAACACTCTAAGGTAACACATGTATTATGTATGTATAGTATATAATGAATAGTATGTATCTAGATTTATTAAAAATAATATATTTTCAATATATATTTAATAATAAATGTATGTTTGAAATAATTAATCACTATAGATGTAATTGAAGTCGGCAAAAAATCTATAATATGGCGTGCGCTGCCTGACCGGTTTGATCAACACCCCTGCGTTGCTTTCGGCGTTTGAGCCTGGACCACACTCGCCCAGTCTGTTTTTCGGTGGTTTACCAGGGATGGAGGAATAACTCTCCCTACCCATTATCATCAATAGTAAGCAAAGCCCTTCCATCCCATGATAGCACGTAAGCATGAACGTAAGCGTTTGCATAATGTGACAAAATCTGCTTAAGCAATCAAAAGGAAAAAATAAACATTACTTACGTACCTAATCACGCAAAAGTAGGTAAATCATAAATTGAATTATTGCTATTACATTTTATATGTCATCCGCGCATACGCAGACTTGAGTGCTTACTAATTACATGTAATAAAAATGTATATTTATTATTCCGTCTTTTTCCTGGGATATGAATAATTATATAAACCATTTCCCATCTTTCCTTTCCTTTTTTAAATATAATAAGTCAAATTTTTTACATTTCGTTTTTACGCTCGCTATTTTAAAATTAAAAACGGTCGTGACGATGACCTTAAAGAACTCATAAACGTCCAAAAGTTCACGCATCTATTAGAGAAGGTTAACGACACGAGCCACTAAAAATAATCTGCAATAGTAGAATTGGGTGACTATTTTTAGACAAACAAACTCAGTTAAATTCATACGGGAGCTGTTCAGAACTTATTCTCATTTAGTTAAAGCGAGCGTTTGAAAATTTAATTAAACATAGGTCCAACGAAGTATGGAAAATCAAATTACATTTGATAATTAATTTATAAACAAAATATTTAGAAAAAAAAAAAAAATTAAATCATATTGATTACGATATAGTGCTATTATGTAAATATTTTATTGTCCTTATAGACTGCTCTCATTTAAGCGTTTATATTTTTGTTACGATTTAGACTAAGTTTAATTAAGTTCCCTCGCATTGTAAATCTGTCTAAAATTTGAAGGCGAAGGTGACGGGTTGGCGATCGCAGTCAGGATGCTACCGCTCATCCCCTGGTTTAACCCTTAGTCGCCTTTTATGACACCCACGGGAAGATGTGGGGTGGTACTATTCTTCGCCGGCACCACACGGCACCATTATTAAATTTATAAATCCAAAGTATATTTACAAATAAATACTTAATTACGCAAATTAATTACAGTGTCAAATTAATTGTTCTACGAAATATAAATAATAATTCCGGTTGGATTATTTCTGGTGAAACCAGACCCTTAACATAAAGGACGATCCGTACAAAGCGGGCAAGGGGAGGTGCGGCCGATATTGTTGTTTACAAGCCGTTATGTTTTAAAAGTTTAATAATATAGCGAGGCTTTCACTGCCTACTTACTAAAAATCCGCAACACGTCCGCATTCGTCCATCTGTCGTATTCCGAGTCTATATTTCAGCCAAATTTATTAATTTGTTATTATACCTGTTCAATTCATGTATGTTTGAACAAATTTAATTTTTATATCTGTTATAAAACGTTTTTAACTCATATCCGTAAAGGAGTTCAGTTCGTATACCTCACCTTTATGCAATTATTCCAGCAGATTTGCAATTACTACCCGTGGCGCGGTATGCGACCGCGCATTAAGAACATTACCTACGTGCTGCAGCGCGCACAAAATGCATTTATCGTGCTATGTAAATTTATTCATAAAATTAACATCTACAATGTTCACAGATGTTCACGACGAAGCCTTCCACGCTGTCCAACGTAAACCATCGACAGATTACTACAAAATGTCGAATCTACGAATAATTTAATGTGTCGAGTGTACCCATAAAAATAAGACATTAGGAAAACAAGGGGTTAAACAGTGGTAAAAGCACGTGATATTATTGAAGAACCATTGCTAAAAATTAAAAGTTTTTACCTTTATTTATATGCATGAATATAATCATTTGACTTAACTCAAGTGAATTGAACTGATAACATTTTACTTACAGAGAAAAAAAAAAAATGTGAGCCTTCACGGGACGCCTGGCAGATGTGAAACGTCGACATTATTTTGTAAAAGTAATATGCAGAAAAGAACAGATTGTGATAGGAACTAAATATGTCATAATGATAAAATAAAATATTACGATGTTTTTTCCAGATAACGATGACTATTTATTGAATAAACATTTATTTTCATTCAATACAAAAGTTTACGAATTTATTTCAAATCGTGACTACTTTATTCGTTTAATCAGTGACTTCGGTAATAGTTATATTCGATGTTGCCGCGACGCGTCGCCACGGCATGCATCGCCACGCCAGAAATCGGTTTTACGTGCGGCTATAGATGTTTCACGTCAAAAATAAGGAAATATTGTTTTATTAGATTTATTTTATTAAAGTAACACGCATATTCTGTTAGAGGTTGCATATTATATTACTTTGATTTAACTAAAAAGCATCGCAATATAATAAATATTATTGTTCCATGATTGTACACAAAATCGCTTCCTAAATTATATAGGACTGTTTCATTGAATGTTACGTAATTGTTTAAATGAAACTATCGTACACCGAATCCAATTGAGCTATTTTATTGCAATCCACAAAGGAGAAATGCACAAGAAATTATTATATAAATGTATCATAAAACAAAAAAAAATGTTCTCTAGTTTATTGTTTCGTAAAATAATAAATGTATTTCATGACATTTTTATGCGGAATACTGCGTTTAAAATATTCACAACTACATTGGTATGCGGCAGCCATTCGAGAACCTGTTGGCCCCATCGGGCATCGGTTCTACGAGAAAAATTAGCTGGGCGCATTGCCACTTAAATTTGACAATTCTTCGTGCAATGTCGAACTTTGGTGCTCTTGCGGATCTCTTTATTTCTGATTAGATCACGCAGTAACTCCTTTAACTCCGAGCATAGTCCTCTCAATTGCCATTTGATCTATACGGAATATGGAAACATTTGACTGTTTTTTTTTTATAACAATGATTCAGCTTTTATACCACATTCTCACCTGATGTTATGTGGTCCAGGATGGTAAACACACTAAGCCTAAAGATACTGACTCTCAAGTTGCCGTACACACCTATGAACGCTTGGCGGCAAGTTTTTTTTATTATTAGAAATTGCCTTACCTCCGTGTTTCCACACGATGTTTTCCTTCAACGAAAACTCAGGCTCATTATAGCAACCACAATTACTATATACAAAAAAATAGTTTAATACTTTTTTATATTCTCTGTTTCTCAAACTATTCTCTCAAACTGTGATTATTTTGTTTTCTTTAGTAGTTATTGACGAGCTTTATTTTTACCAATAAAAAAGTTTTGGAAACCATTACATTTTTACTTTCATCAAGTTTTAAATAATCTTTATGATTGAGCTTCGACCATTTTGCGAACACTAGTTGATATAAATAAAAATAATACATAATAATCGTATTGCTATACATGATTTTACAACTGAACTGAACTATAACATAGATCAAGGCTCGGCAACCTTTTGAGTCAGAAGAGTCAAAAATTACAATTTAAAAAATTTCATAGTTTTTGAACAGCCACAAAAATTTCTCTTGCCAACAATAAATAGTACAATGTTAGTAGTCTTGCCAACAATAAAATAAATAGTAGTATAGTAAATACTTGCAAAAATAAAGTCTATTGATTAAAAAAAACTATTTATTCATAAGAAAAATATATAAGTAGTGTCTAATCCTCGTTAATCGATTCAAAACGTTTTTATATGTTTTTTTTTTATTATTTAAAAAATAATAATATATGCGTGCCAAAGAGCCGCAAGTGGCTGGTGGGCCGCAAGTTGTCGACCTCTGACATAGACCTATTCATTCGCATCTCATCACCATATTTATCCAAAATACATTTTTTATAATAGTTTAAAAGATAGTTTAAAACACGATAAAACGCACTCTAACCTTCATATTTTTAGAATAACTCATCTTTGACCTTAGACTTGTAAAACGATATTAATATGAGCCGCCCACACGAATCAAAACAGAAAAGAAACATTACACATAGCTTTATGTAACGAAACAAATTTCATACGAGTTTTATATGAAATAACGCTTCATAATTTGCTAGTGCGCGGTGTTTGGCAAAACTCTTTTGGGATTGTGGGTTTATGTGTGACGTAAGATAACGTCGATATCAAAACGGTACAGAAGCCAAAGTAAACATTATGTTACGCGTTCCTTAAACAGTTTAGTTTGGTTTAAATAATATTTTTCAACAGCTAATACTTTACAATGATGTATATCTACTTTAAATTTTATTTGTAAGGATGACGTAGTTTTTAGTGTGTTCATATTTTTTCTGTCTAAAAATCGTCTAAACATTTATTAGGAACAGACAGTCAGGCAGACAGAACTTTCTAACTACGTGAATGGGGCATCATTTGCGCCCACGTTTCATATATTCTTCACTGCGATTTTTTTAAATATAAGGAACCCTAATATTTTTTCTTGTAATGGGATAAAGTGAAAATATTTCTAGTATCATCAAATACTTGCACGTAAAACTGTGCATTGAATCGGATTTTATTCATTTTTTTATAAGTTATAATTATTTTACGCGGGATTCTAATTATTTTCGAAAATTAAAAGTACCCTATATTAACCGGAGTAACTTCTGCTATCTGCTAAAAAAAGTTTCGCCAGAATCCGTCAAGCCGTTCCGGAGTTTACCCGGAACAAACAGACAGAGAGACAAAATTTTGAAAAATTGTATTTTTGCTATAGGTATCGTATACACATTCGTATCTATTTGGTAAAAAAACATTATTTTGACATTACAAACAGACACTTCAATTTTATTTATTAGTATAGATTATTCCACGTAGATTCGATTTAAGGAAAACATAGGTAACATTATATCTTTGTGGTAGGCGGTATTTTAATGCCCCCCTAACTATTTTGTCCTCTACCATCGTTGATTGTCTTGTAAGACTACCATCATGTTCGTCCGCTACGTCTGCTTCGTACGATATACAGTCAACAAATGTAAAAATAATCTACAAACTGACATCAAACTTTTTTAAATTAAGTTAGAAATTGTACAAAAACCTCGATTTACGGTATTTATATATAATATTACTATCATGTTATGTATATTTAACTATTTATTTATATCTCGTCTTAATTTTAACCATTTTTACTATTTTATTTTTAAGTAAACGACTTATTTTAATTGTGTTTTAATAAAATACCTGAAGTAGTCCAGATATCAGTTGTAAATTTTAATTTCTCACAGGTTTTTTTTTTTCGATTTCATTATTATTTATATTCTAAGTAAAGTCTTAAGTCCTTCTTAGAAAGTCCTATCAAGATCCAATGAAATAGAGTATTAACGTTATCAAAGAGCCCGACAGAGAAAATACACGCCTAACCCCCTCAAACACTATCTTCGTGTAGAAGTTTCCGGGCTATAATCCTAGGAAAGCTTTTCGCCCTTGGCCAATAATGTTATAGATGGCCCAATGTGCAACAGGGTTTCTAACTAACGTTTTTCCTTATTTTTCTCCACTCAACGGAACATTCCGAGCACTGGGGAGCTTAATATTAATTTCGGGACCAAGGACCGCGCTTGCCTTGGAATAAACTGATTGTTCGTTAATTGAAGGGCTTTTGTGAATTATCAACAGATATTTAAATTAACAAATGTAATGTACCTACCTATACAGAGTAATATTAAAAACCAATGGAAAGTATTAAAACTGGGAAGTTTATTAAAATGTGAATTTTATTGATTTTTGTAGGTTTTCGATGACATTTCAATCCACCGAACTCCTGAACTAACTTCGTCAGCATAATAAGCAAACGAACATTATAAATTAATGACATATTCGAAAGTTCCTTTATACAGTGCCGGGGAAATATTTTTTCTGAAGGCTTACCAAGCCGATACGAAATCGACGTCGCCGACCACACGTGTTATACCCAAACTCTAGGATTTGCAGAGCCTTCGTGCTGTAATATGCGCTTCACAGAGAGCCTCTTAAGTTTCTTAACGGTGTCATGAAATTTGAAGCCGTCAGCAACTGCTTATTTCCACAAGTTGCGATCGTCTACCAGTTTCTGCCAGCAACGATAATCTATGAAAAACTCATCCATGTTACGCTTAGTGTTATCTATATTACATATAAGACACGAAAAAAGTGTGTCAAAATCGTAGCAAGTGAAATTCGTATTATTTGCCTACCTCCACTGGAGAAAGGCGTGATGATATTAATGTATGTAATTTGTCCTATATAGCCTACATAAGAGAATTTTATATGTTAAAAAATTATTTTTGCTCAGTTGGTAATGTGGTCGCATTCCGCATCGATGGACATTGATTCGAAGCTATCTATCCAATTGTATGAAGATCCTAAGCTTTGGGTGAGGTAAAACGACGTGAGGAAACTAGTAGGTGTGTTCCGACAACATCTTAATAACTAGTAGCTTTAAGCTTAATGTGTTTACCACCCTGGATCACATCGTCACTTAACATAAGGTGAAATTGTGGTCAAAACCTGTACAGTATTTAAAAATTGTCTATTTCGTTTCAGATATTCTCTAGTTCTAAAAACATTTTCTTTACACAGTATAGGCTCAGTGCTTTGATCACAATCTCAGCTGATGTTAAGTGACGATGTGTTTCAGGATGGTAAACACACTAAAACTAAAAATTAATATATTCATACATTAATAATCAAGGTATATTATAAAGATATGCAGAGAATTATAACAACCAATGCAAAAAATAAATCAATAATTATTGTTTTACCTTTAATAATAGTTTCATACGTCTTAATGAAATGTTAATTATTGTATTTTTGAACGAATATTTAATAATCTCATGCCCATATATACGAGGGAGAAAATATGAAATAATTTTGTGCGTAATTAATTGAGCCGTCTAACAATGAAGTAAGTTGGCCTAATTTAATTTACGAAAGAAATTACATATTTAGTATTTAGGTAGGCAATATTTTTTATACCATTTTATTAACCAGAATTCCTAGGTTTGATGAATGTTTAGGTTAATTTTGTAATTAAATAAAATATTTGGTTTTTTTTCCATGTTAACGTGAACTATTCAATTAACTTATCATCAATAAATGCAAAATATCTTTAAAATATGAACCAAATCGTGGCGTCTAATTGAAAGTGAACGAAAAACATATACTTTTAACCGTCATTCCAATTCTACCTTTTTAAGGAAAAGGCAAAGGCATGCAGCCAAGTCTGACGTTAGGAATACTTTACATACAACACTCATGTAACAAAATGGCGGCCCTTTGTTAAAGATTTCCTTCGATTGGAGTTTTAGGAGATTTCAAAATTCACGCTCTGTGTCAATATTTTCAATAACAAAACAAACGCAATAACAAAAGTTTCAAATACGGCAAGTGACTGAATTAAAAAAACAAGGACTACTAAGTTCATGATAGACAAAAATCGCAACAAGATTTTCTAAGAATGTCACAATGAATATTTTTTAACAGCTATTATAGAATCCTGATGGAAGATCCAGTGTCTATTTTTATGTACCGTTTGATAGTACAAGAAACAAACCGCAGCTTCAATTTTTGCTGAATGTTGAGAATCTTAGTAGGCGCGTAACCATATTGATGCAATCCAACAACCGCGACTTTATCTTACTTTTGTGATCACTCCATTTTTAAAAATTAGTAAAGTTTTTGTTTATTATTAAAAAGCGCGAACGTTTTTATTTTCAAAATTAGTCGAAGCATATTTGGCCAGTGTTCGATAATATTAAAAATAATAAGGTTGTAACAGAACTTGTGATCCGACTAGGCGTGAACATACATCTAGAACATATATTTTTAGATACATCGCGATATACCCAAATGTTCGAAATACGACGAGGTTTCACGGGAAATTAAGGTTTCTACTTCGAGAGTTTTAAATGAGTCAATTAAGAATCAAATTATGCATCTACCAACCTTAATTTATCCGAGAATTAGACTTTTTCGGGGATCATCATCCTTTACAATTTTTATAGGTACAATTATAATATTAACTATAACCCCTTTGATGATAATTTTATTATACTTGGGTATTTTTAAAATATTACACTTTATAACCTAAGTGTTTTATTAATCATTCGCATATACATAAACATTTCGTACAAAAGAAATTATATTACAATATTTGTAAAGGACAATCACTGCCCTCTTACTCTCTCGAAGGAAGTGGGAAACTGTTCCAGGACGCGATGTCCTCTGCAGTCATCAGTCTTTGCAATCGTCGAGGGATTCGACAATCAGGTTGCGCGGCGAAGTTTTGATGGTTCTGTCAGGCGTGCAGAGGTGCGATTCCACGGACGTGGAAGTGCACCCACGTGTTGAGGACAGATAAACCTCATAAGTTATAGTGTAAATACAGTATAATATTAAGAGGGGTTTAGAGACCTCACACTAAACTTCACAACTTAGATAAGTTAAATGAGAAAGAAATATGGAAACCGATACACACGCGTGTGAAAGAGATAGTTATTAAATTGGGTAAGGTCTTTTTCTGACATTTGTGTCCGGCAAAATATAAATATACAGTCCTCTAATTTGGAAAGTTAGAGTTTTCTTTACGGGGAATTTTACTTCTAGTCATTAGTCAATAGTATTATAAATGACAGTTTTAATATTGGTGATTTTTATTTATTTATTTATGTGGTTTATGTTTTTCTTATATATTCACTCTACTTTTCGATAAGTTATAAGTTACAAGTATTTTTTTGGCACACTTGTTAACTTTTTTATAATCAAACGCAATTATTTACACTTATTTTACACCAGTGAGGTGGTTTGGAAACCCTTGAAAGAGGCTTATATCTTAAGACAAGCAGAAGAGATTGCCGATGATAACTGACATTATATTATAGTTAAGTAAATACTGTAACACGTTTCTGTTTTAAGCGATAAAGGCTGATATTACAGTAGTAAATATAAGCTAATTTCAGGTAAAGAATCTAAAGAATAAATGAGTACAAGCAACTGTATGAACAAGTAAGTAACAAACACAAATTTTGTACTAGATTTTCATCTACCACCAGTTAAAGTTATGCTTAGCTTGGTTTCCATAAACTACGTAATCTCTTTAAAAAAGCGCAAGTAATCATATTCTTTCTCGAGTTTATCGCTAAATCAATTTGAAAACTTCAGTCAAATTATTGCGAGTGATACAGTGCGGTCTGATAACGCGATAAATCGAATCTACCTGCGATTTGAAGCGATGATGGCGTAGCGGGTGGTGAGGCCGGATTCCGTGTTAATCGACGCGGGTTCCATCCCCATCTATCCAACTCTAAAATCGGCCTGTGCTTTCGCTGAAGGAAAACATCGCGAGGAAACCATAGAATGCTGGTAGGGCACTTTATAATAATGCCCGCCTGGATAGCTACCACCCTCAAGTTTGAAAATCTGTCGCCAAATACCAATAGGTCTATTCCGGCATCTTCACTTGAGAACCAGTACCTCTAGGCTTAGTGTGTTTACCTCCCTGGACCACATCGTCACTTAACATAAGGTGGGATTGTGGTTGAAGCACTGAGCCTATTCCGTGTAAAAATATGAGCTTGAGCTTTCAACAAACGCAAACATCGCAAGGAAACCATAGCATGGTGGTAGGGAATTTTGGCCGCCTGGCTAGCTACCCCAAAGACCTAACGGAACGTGATATAAATTCACAAATGCACAGTATGAAAAATTATCTGAGTTAGACCAAGACCAATTTATGATTTTATTATAAAAATAAACATACATCCTTGATAAACATTGAAATTATTTCATAAATACTCTTTACCACAGCATGTAATGAAGTTATACGTAACATCTTTAATGTGAATAATATGCGGTTAGACACAGGAGATTGTTTCCCGAACTTGTTGCGGTACGAGTCGTGACACCCTAACAATATTATAGGTATCAATTAGGGTTGCCATTTTACAGATATAAATTCAGATTTACGTGAAATAAATAATCTAAAAGCGTATCGATGTAATCATGAGATCATCATGAATAAGTATCATTCAAATTTTAATGACTTGAATTTTATATAAGTGGGTAATAGCAAAACAAAGTCTATACTAGAAACAAAGAAATAAAGTGTTCAGTTTTCTTTTAAATCTTAATATTTTATTCTTACAGTTAGTATAATAACGAAACTTGGTACTGGCATGTATCATTCAACCATCCTCTTTGGAACGCTAAAAACGGGATATCTCAATTATCGTGAAATATTTGGCAATACTGGCCCTAGGTGTCACAAAGTTTTACCTTAAAGGGGTCATTGCTCTCGGAAATCTGACGTGACATCAATACAGAAGGGTTGTTGATACAACCTTACCTTGAGACCCGATACAAGGTTTCATTACGAGTATAACTTTGACGTTTAATTAAAAATTAACAATAGAGAGAATATTTACCATCATTCACTTAATAACAGTTTTATTTCATTAAAACGAGACAACTTAGAGGCTGATGTAAAAGGACTCCTTTGTAAAATAAGTCAGGATTTTTTTCAGGCGTGTAATATTAAAAATAGATTTTTGTAAATATAGGATCGCTGACACTATCGAGCCGTTCAAGTTCAAGTTTGATTAAAGGTCAAATAGAAATGAATACATACGCTTTTACGTCGACCAATACAAATTTGCAGTTTTTTTTTACAATCTTTAGAAAAGTGTCCACTTAAGTTGCGATAAAGCCCCAAAACGCGACAAACACAAGTTACCACAATCCAAATACATTGTGAACAAACAAATTTCTTTTACGAAACATTTAAAATTTTACTCCGTTTTATTAACGTAACTCAGAAAAGATTATGACTAGATAAATGGCATAATACGTTTACATGAAGTGACAAAAACGATACATAAAAGATTTTTGAAAAAACGGTATTATCCGAGAGTACTTTATACCAGATTTTTATCAGCAGATGATGCCGCAGTGGGTAGTGCGGCCGGATTCCGCGTCAATGGACTCGGATTCAAACCCACCTATTCAACTCTAAAACAACCCGAGCTTTCGGTAAAGGAAAACAGGCATTAACTTGAAAAATTATGGGAATTTAACTACTTTTCTTAAACGACAATCGACCGGAATCAAAAGCAAAAAATCGAATATTTTTACTGGCGAAAACAATCATTAATTAAAGTCACAGATGATGTATATCTAGCGACAAAGGTAAATATAATTATTCATTATTTATTTGAGAAACAGTTAAGCCAAAATGGCTGGATGGAATTGGATGAATTTTGATACACGGGATTTATGAGCCTTATTAAATATACTGTCCGCGGCTGTAGCTTTATATTTAGTTTTGTTTGTTTAGGTTGCTATGATATTATGCGTTAACAGACCATGCCGGAGTATCGAACTCTATAATATTACCATAAAAGACATAGAATTTCTTGATGACAAAACAATAATAACATTGCGCGCACTAAAACAAATATGACCGGATATTTGTAATCCGAGGAGAGTTCCTTTTTTTTTGACGGGGGGAAATGCATTTACGCACTACCCTTACCTATTGCATTAGTGAGACCGAAATCCCCCAATGCAATAGGTAAGGGGGCACGGAGGGACGAACTCCGTGCCAGTGTGGGACTCGCCCGGGCGTGAAGCACCCGGAAATACCCACTAAAACCCCCCGGGGCCGTCCGCCGCGTTTGGGATGGGGGCGACACGGGGTGGCTTTCGCAGTCACCGCGTCGCCCCCTGTGGCGAACCCACCGGGCCTCGTCAGTGCAATGGCCCAATGGGGATGGGGGAGAATACTTCTCCACCCCACCTTTTCGCCCGCCTCCCGAAGGTAGCCGAGGAGAGTTCCTAACATATGTAAAAAAAATATTATAATCTTCGTCTAGCGAACACAACATCAGATAGGTTTTTTTCTTAACTTTCAGAAAGGGAAGTGCACGAAGTAGCCCTTTGAAAGATACAAAATAGCTAAAATACCTAAAGAAATAGCAACTTATTTAAACTTTACAAATCCTGAATGTTACACTGGATATTGTTTCCGTAGGTCTTCAGCCACTCTTCTGGCTGATTTTGGGGCGAATTTGATGACTTTAAAAAGACACGGAGGCTGGAAGTCTGATAAAGTTGCTGAAAGCTACATTGAGGACTCAATTGAAACCAAAACTGATATAAATAATAAAATAAATCAACTCTGCAAATCTTTCTCAAAAATCACATTGCAACCTAATTCGGAAACAGAATCTCACCCGCTGGCCACTTGCCAACATCTAAGTCCACAGTCATCCACCTCAAGACAGCATATTCAGCCATGATACCACTGCATCCAAGCCCACTTGCAAACCTCATCAGAAGTTCAGCAAACAAACAAATGTACCGGGAAAATCAATAACATTTTTTTTTTTAGTAATTGGCCCAATATGACTAATGTAACTTTTAAGATTAATTAAATTAAATGTATAAAATAAAAAGTATATTTTATTTCCCTGCATTCTTATGAGAAAACCACTATATATGCCTTGGCGGAAATGGCAATTGTCTGTCTCGTATTAATGAAACTCAACCTGCAGTTGCCTATTTCACGGCTTTTGCAATAATGTTCTGTTGGAACTATATGTTGCATAATTCTATAACAAAAACATATTAAAACAAACATATCGAGTTTCTTGCCAGTTCTTCTCGATGCCTGGGTTGTTTTCCAAACCGGTGGTAGTATTTTGACGTTCATAGGCGCCTTATGAATAAGGTATTTTTTTAATTTGAAGTAAGTTAAAAAATAAACTAAGTAACGTATATTGTAAGCCTGTATAATCCTTTTTCAATGTATACTCGTATTTTAAATCTACATTTTCCCGCACCTCACCTCACCCCATGGACTTGGTGTCTCTGTTTTAAACTTTATCTAAGCAGATGTTGGGATTAGCTATACCCTTATTGTTCAAAACCGTTAATTACATCAGTTCTAAGTGCAATATTCCCCTTCATTTTATCAATTCTTCGGACAATATAGGTTACTTTGATTCTTTATGATTCGATATCGCATTGAAACTCAAAGCATTGCCCTCATTGTCCTTTGGGTAACCTTGTACCTTTTTATAAGATCTATTGTGATCGAAGAAGTTAACAAATTATAGATTTTTAATTTTCTTCGAAAACTACCTACAAGTTTATGAAATCTTTAAACTTAAATTAGTTATTGATAATGCGTTGCTCATTTTATACTACCATATTATAGTCAATGAAAGTGCATTATAATGTAAATATTTAGATATATTTACAATCAAGCTAAGTATAATACATACAGCGTTTGTAGAAACACCAGGTATTCATTATTTATTTTCTAGATTCTTACCTTGTTCTAACTTCATTTACACATTCAATCCTTTTAAGAACACACTGAGCCTGATTTCCATTATGAAATTAAATCTTTGTCGTTGAGTTAATTTGTTACAACAAAGCTGAGCTAGAGGTTTTAATTTATGACAAGGAATAATTAAATATTTATTTGTCGCTTCTCATTAAGTAATATTTATATTTATATAAGGAAAAAATTAGAAACTCAAGGTAACTTATAATACTATAACTACTTTTGATATTTTACATGTTACAAAATACATAGAGATGGACTTCAGTTGAGCATGCGATATATCGAAAATATCGTACTATAAAATATTTACTACGAACTAATAAATTTAAGAAACTTTTCTTAATATCACTGGAGATGAAACGAGGAAGTAACGAGTCGCAAATATGCTACGGAATTTCTGTGAAGACTCGGAGTTTTATCGACTTAGCAGCCCCCGCTGTCGCAGAGTTTCCAAAGGAAATCGATTACGGAGCTTTGAAATAAAGTTTCCATAATATATTTATAGAGATAATTGTGACTTTTCTTCGCGAATATAAAGTTATCTAATAGTTTCTATTCTTCTAAAACTAAAATGTAGATACTCAGAGCCACAAATTATTACTTGATATTATAAAAAAAGAGGTAACGGCTAAGGCGGGATTGCGTAATAAATAGGAAATTAACATTGAAGGAATTCTAATTAAAGCGTAAATATAAAGGTTCCTGATAATGTTAAGGATAAGGAATAATTACCAAATAATTACACATACTTCAGAGATAAGCGTTATCACGCAGAAAATGCCCCATTACAAAGACCTCAAAATTTGTCAGTTCGATCTCCATACACCCTTTTGTGTGATGAATGTAATTTATAGACAGCGCTACATTTGGGTGTTAAATATCTACACAAATGAATTAGTTGTGACCATAATCAAAGTTTTTAGTTTAAACTCGTGACCGACACACTACTCTCTTCAGATTACAACTTGAGAAATCCATAATACCTTTTTTCTCTACATTTGTTACGATTATAATGTTGAACCACTGCCTCGGTGGCACAGTTGTATTACGGTGCGACTGCCGTTCTGAGGTCTCGGTTTCGATCCCCGGGTCGGGTCGAGTGGTGTTGGGTTTTTCTACTCAGTATTATCCCGGAGTTTGGGATTTGTGCCCGATATGGCGACAGGCTCACCCCCTGTCACATCTGGGACGGAACTAAGCTCGGCAAATGTGGGTGGTGTAGTTCGCTACATCGCCTCTGCCTAACCCTTTGGGGATAACAGGCGTGAGCTTATGTTGTGAGCTTATGCATAATCAAAGTTAAAGTTAATTTCGAAGCTATGAATATAAGATTGCTTCGTCTATTTCTGTTTGATTACCTATAGGGTAAGGTAAGTTCCTCGAATGCGGTCGATAATATACCTTAATCGTTTGCCCACAATTCTAGACTTTGAACATTATAACATAATATAAGCTCACGCCTGTTATCCCTGAAGGATTAGACAGAGGTGAAATAGCGAACTATACTGCCCACATTTCGCGCTTAGTTGAGTAGAAAAACCCAATATGACTCAACTCGAAAAACTCAACCCGAGGATCGAACCCGAGACCTCAGAACGACAGTCGTACCATTATACAACTGCGCTATCGAGGCAGTGGTTCAACCTTATAATCGTAACAATTATAGAGAAAAAAAGTATTTACGATTTCTCTAATTGTAATCTGAAGAAAGTAGTGTGTCGGTCACGAGTTTGTACTAAAAATGTGTTCAAACAATCATGTGGGCGGATCCTCGAGAATCGAATCACGTTGTAACGCGTGTATTTTAATATCATAAAAAAAAATGTTTCTAGTGCTCTATTTCGTTACAGGAAATCATTAAATTACATAATGGCTGACTTGAAAACATTGGCAATACGATAAAAAGCTCTTGAGATTTCGTTAGCAGGCGCCGGCGCCTCCAACGTAATTTATGATCCGACCACATAGCGTCACGACGTACAGACGATGCTAGTAATAAATTGTTTATTTAGATATCACAGTTTTACTAGTAGTCAGTTTTTACGCTCTTGTGTTTTTGTGTGTTTATGTGTAGGTCGTTTTTTATTTCGTGTTTTTTTTTTCTTAATTTAAATATTGTGATTTACAAGACACCCGTTTTACGATTTGACGAAATTACAGTCGGTATGACAGTTTTAAAATGAAATAAAGCTGCAATAAAAGCTATGTATAGATGTGTGATTTTATACGCGTCGATGTATTTGATGTTGGTTACATAATTCTGATTATATTTTTTTTTAAATAAAATATATTATAAAGTTTGTTAGTAGGAGAAGCGATGATGGCGCAGTGGATAGTGCGGCCGGATTTCGGGTCAATGGACGCGGGTTCGAGCCCGCCTATCCAACTCTAAAATCAGCCTGAGCTTTCAATGATAAAAACCACCGTGAGGAAACCATAGCATGGTGAGGGCATATTCTGATAATGTCCAAATGCCAATAGGTGTGCTCCGGCAGCATCATTTGAGTACCTCTAAGCTTAGTGTGTTTACCATCCTGGACCACGTGGTCACTTAATATCAGATGAGATTGTGGTCAAAGCGCTAAGCCTATATCGCGTAAAAAAAAAGATTGTAAACGTAGTTGACGTACTTATGGCAACTATCAAAGCGGTTTTCACTTTCAGAGAGTGATAAGTTAGTTTTTAGATATAATGCACTGAACAATGAACTGGAGAAGAAGACCAGTATGCATTGAGTTTGCACTGTACCATAATTATATCTCTTTAGAAAAAATGAAACCACTCGAAATAATAAATTTCAAAAAGCTAAGATATACATTAATAACATTAAGTTAACATCAATTTTTCCTCCCAAACCCAATTTTCTAAGACAAAAAGTATATGTCATACATGTCACAAGAAATATTATTACCTATTTTTATTACACCAGAAACACGATGAAACTTATATTGCACGCCGTAAGGTACCTGAACGCACTAATATTATAATAGATTAAATAAACACCAAACCGAACCTAGTGATACATAAATATATTTTGTTTTTTATAAACCACTATAAAATCATTCATCAATAATAAACTATAAATCTAATTCTATTTTTTGGTGTATGAAAAATCTATCATCCCTCATTCCATTAGCTACATAATGGCACATATTGGTAACTCTAATATTTTATAAATAAAATATAAATGAAACGATTGACAAGATTATGGCTCAGTTGGTAGTGCGATCGGATTTCGAACCGATGAATGCAGGTTTGAACAAATCTATTCAAGTCTATTGTAAGGAAAACTGTTAATTATTGATCTTAAGTGAAAAAAGGGGCACTTGAATTCTATCGTAGTACCCGCGAGAATTGTCGCAAGGTTCAGTTTGGAAAGTTATTTGTGATTAGCGTTAAATGTTAAATTGGTTGTTTGTTGATTGTTAAGCCTTCCTAGTTATTGCTCAGTTCACACATTCACACTATACACTGTTTACTACACACGGGCTACGGAAGGTGAAGCAGGACACCGGCGTTATTCGAGAGGTAAGTGTCGATCTGTAAGACATTATTTTGGTCTACTACGAATCGCAGATCGGCCAGGGTTAATCACGACCCCGAATCGTTTAGACTAGGGCCCAGCGCGATTCGTTTGATTACAGTCGTGACTAACTCGAACAGAAACCATAACATGGTGGTAGGGCATTTATACCTCTAATAACGCTCGCATGGGTAGCTACCACCTTTAAGATTGAAAACCTGCCAGCAAACACTAATAGGTGTCTTCCAGCAGCATCGATTCAGAACCATTAGCTTCAGGATAGTGTGTTTACGATCCTGGGCCACACCGTCACTTAACATCAGTTGAGATTGTGGTGAAGTTAAAAAAAAAGTTAATTTTTTTATGTATGACGTCGACATCGACGATATCATTTTTAAATAAGATTTTTTATCATATCAAAATAACTCATTATAAAAAAGTTGTTGCAACATCCAATTACATTCAAAAACTTACATCCATATTATAATATCGATGTAAGTTAAGATATTTATGTAAGATATTTCAATAAAATGTAAACCCGCCTTACGTCTGTGTTAACACAACAATATGAAATTATTATCGAATTAAATAACCTCGATTACCCGTATGAGGATTTATGAAACCTTCGTTATCGAATATGAGAAGATTAAAATGGAGAAATTGTAAAGGTAAATCCGGTAAAGAATTTATTGAAACGAAATCGAGTGACGCATATTATTAAGCGTAAATCTTTGTACTTTATTTATATAATTTTCCTCAACTTTATGGCGGTTTAAATACGATTCATTTTTAAAACGCAGCATGCGGTTTCGAGATAACCTTAATATGGTTTTTATATGCTTTATCATTTCACTCTCAGATAGGATTATGCCCTGACTTATTTCTTCTTTGTGTGTTCAGCGCAACGTATTTATCTTAGAAGCACCCTTTTTTCTTTTATCAAACGCTATTCGCAAGACTTTCGTGACGTTAATTGATTATGTGTCCAGAATGGTAAACACGCTAAGCCTAGAGGTACTGGTTTTGAAGTGATGTTGCCGGAACACACCTATTGGTTTTGGTGATACGTTTTCAAACTTATTTAATGGTAAACTTTATTGGTTCTAGCTATTAAATTATATATCGATTTAAAAAAAAAAGTTCAACTAATATCATAGGGTAACAACGAACAATATCAACAAGTTGGATACTCGCCGACAGTGACATTTACATTATAGACTAGAGGACGCCTGCTACTTTGTCTGCGTGTTTTATCTTGATGAAATCTGAGATGTCGTTATTTTGTTTTGTTTCATTGCCTATTTCTTACTGAACGACACATGCTTCATGCATGCATTTTTTTTATATAATTTCTAAATATGATATCGATAGTTTTTTATAGCCTAACAATGACTAATTAACGTGTACTTTATGCAGACAAAATTTTATCAAAACGGGTCAACCCGGATTTGAGTTAAAGACCAACGAAAATGTTTTTTTTTTTTCACGAACACAAAGCATCATTTTTTAAATCATTATAGTCTGTAAATTCTACTTAACATACACTTCCCGTATACAAAGTGTCATCAAAATCGTTTGAATAGTTTTTGAGTTAATACCGGACATGCACACAGCCAGACAGGCAGACAAACAAATTAGCAATGTTAGATTCGAGAGGACTTACGGCTAAAATACACGATAGCTAATTTCAGAACACGACGGCGAATTTTTTTTTTTTTGGGTGCACAACGAAAATTTAATGATATTGACAGGTATCTCTCTCTTATATAAATAGCCTATTATTATTTATTATTTATTTACTCATTCATGCGTTTTTTTACGCACAACATGCTTCATAAAAACAACTTTCCTTTTTAGCTATTTGTTTATATGTATGCATCTATGTGTATATTATATATATCAAAATCAAAATTTATTTATTCAATTTAGGCCCTAAGAAGGCGCTTATGAACGTCTAAAACACTACCACCGGTTCGGAAAACAACCCAGTCGAGAAGAGCGCAGGCGAGAAACTCGATCTGGTTCTTTTTTTTATATAAATATAATATAGATCATTTTTTGTCATATAAAAAAACTATACAAATCATAGTCTTAATAATGTTAGCGGAAGCACAGACATGTGGGTTAATTCCAGACATCACTATCGTTCACGTTAAGATCCACCCTGTAATAACCTTTTGAGATTAAAACTTGCTTGACATAATACTTGAACTTATTGTCAGGTAAATCGCTAATCTTATTGTAAAACCGAATACTATTACCTATAAAGCTTTTATTAGACTTACTTAACCTAAAGCGTGGGATGACCAACTTGTCTTTACTTCTAATATTAAAATTATGACGATCATTCACTAGATCTTTTGAATCTAATCTAGATCGCTTGTCTAAATTTTTACGAATATGCATTAAGTTATCGAAGATATATACAAACGTGTACATGTGCATAATACTTTTAATATTTATCCCCTATAACTAAATGTATGTACTATTGTGTGATCTGTAATAATCCATACATGACGTATCACACTGCGTGACATCATTGATCTTTTACAAGCCCAGGCAGTAAACCAGCACTTTTGCAACCTTCGTTGCGGGAGCAATTAACTGACTCTGGGGTCTTTTTTCCAGCGTAGTACAGCACTTGCAGTTAAAATTATGATTGTAATGTATACATATACTAATAAAATATGCGCTGTGTATATGGTGGAAATAAACAGTTTTCTTGCTTTCTTTCTTTCTTTCTAACATATAGATCTAACACAAAAAAAAAAAAAATTAAATTGCTTCAACTTCGCTTTTATTATTAGTATTTATGTTAGTTCTACACAATCTTATCACTGTGTAAAATGATTAAATAACAGCTTGCTAATTCAATTTGAATACAGAATCATAATTATTTGAAGTGATTTATTTGTCAGAATAGTATAACGTAAGTGACATGATACGAGTGATAAAATTAATTTTATAATATTATCTGCGCTGCAAAGGACGCGATTCTGGAAAAATAATCCTTATAACTTTATATAATCTGTGCGTGTCTATGTGACTAAACTCCTCCTAAACGGCTAACCGAATTTAATGAAATTTTTTGCGTCTATTCCTAAAGACTCGAGAATGGTTTTGCTTCACAATTTAGTCCTATTTAATTTTGTATATATGAAACGTGAACAAAGTCGCGGGCACAGCGAGTAGTGTATAAATGTGTGAATGTAACAAGTACAATATTTATTTAACAATTTTTAAGGCATATTCTAATGTCAGTCTGATAAGCTAGTCAAATACTCGAATTTGACCATAGACTCGAAAATCTGCCACCAAGTAATATGAGCTGTATTCCGACTGATAATTAGTATCTATGACTGCCTCGGTGGCGCAGTTGTATTACGGTGCGACTGCCGTTCTGAGGTCTCGGGTTCGATCCCCGGGTCGAGTCAAGTAGTATTGGGTTTTTCTACTCAGTATCATCCCGTAGTCTGGAATTTGTGCCCGATATGGCTCGCCCCCTGTCACATCTGGGACGGAATTAAGCTCGGAAAAATATGGGTGGTGTAGTCCGCTATTTCACGTCTGCCTAACCCTTCGGCGTAACAAGCGTGAGCTTATGTTAATTTATGTATGTTATTAGTATCTCTAGATTCAGCGTGTTATTGTCATATTTCAGACAACATCGTCATTTGTTCCTCAATATGAATTTTAGTTGGACGAAAGCATATTTTAATACCACTTTGCATAATCAAATACACCTGGAAAGATTTCAGTACCGAAATAAATAACTGTTTATATTTATATTTTGTTCGTTTTATTTTTGGTGAATCGCTTTAAGGTCAAGCACTTAAGAGCCAGAAATAAAATTACATATAAGAAACAATTGACTGACTTCAAAGAAGAACTAAAGAGTTAATAACAATTCGCAATAAATATGGCTAAAAAACACGACACAACAAGTAAATACTTATGTAACATAAACAGATAAATAAAACACTAACCCGAAAATATCCAACTGCTCGTCGTGCTGTTTTCTTAATCAACCTAATTGAGGATTATTTTCAACTTTTTAGTCATTTATATTTCCTTTTACAATAACTTTATTGTAAAGTTTATTGTTATCTAACCTAATAATAAATACAGTTAAACATCTGTTTGCTTACATTTAATTGACAATTAATTCATCCATACATAACAGTCTCTTGAATTATGTACGTTTATGTAAAATCATTACAAACAAAAAACATACAATCAATATAGTTTTTTATTTCATGATGTTTTTTGTATGAATAAATTAAACAATCAATTTTAATGTGAACAGGCGTACATAAAATTCGAGAGAAGAGACTTCTTTGAACAATTTCATCGTAATTTCAACACACACGACAACGAAATACAATGAAGATATTATTGTCCGCTGGCATCGTATATTACGCAGATAACAAGGGCTGCGTATAGGATATATAAGAAATAAATAAATAATGAACATCGTATCGCCGCTTGTAAGCTGAGACAACAGCTTTGTGTAAAAATTATAATTTTGATACCGTGCAGAATGATGATTTTTACTTAGACTTTTTTTCTGGGCTTTGTAGCCGTATTACGTAAGTATCAAGTATTTTTGATGACATGGTGGAAGAAGGCCCGAACGGAGGTGATTAAATGTATTCCAATACTTACGTAATTATGGGGCTCTTCCCCTTACTTAATATCCCTTATAAAGGGGAGGGGGGCTCAAAAATGTTTTAAATTTTGTTTTTACATAATACTTGACGACTCCTTATATCTTATTAGAAGCCATGATAGCTTTGTAGTAGGTCGACCGGACATCGCGTCGATTGACGAATAAAGAAAGAAAGATACATTTATTCGACGCTGACTTGCGGAACATAATATATATATATATACATATGACTGCCTCGGTGGCGCAGTTGTATTACGGTACGAGTGTCGTTCTGAGATCTCGGGTTCGATCCCCGGATCGGGTCAAGTAGTATTGGGTTTTCTACTCAATATCATCTCGGAGTTTGGAATTTGTGCCCAATATGGCGACAGGCTCGCCCCCTGTCACATCTGGGACGGAACTAAGCTCGGCGAAATGTGGGTGGTGTAGTTCGCTATTTCACCTCTGCCTAAACCCTTCGGGGATAACTGGCGTGAGCTTATGTTATGTTATATATATATACATACATTCAAAAGTTAAAAAAAACTATAACGCACAAGACACAATAACACATTATATATTTATAGTAATATTACCATAATGCGTTGCCAAATGATATACCGTACTCAACGTCGAAAAACCAACCATCCAACTTAGCAAGTGCTATAACAGATATGCATGTCATAGTACTGATTTTCAATACTACAATGGGTTTTAAATTTCGATGAAAGAAAATATTGCCATGAAATCATAGCATGGTAGCAATAATGCACTTTATCCAGGCTACCACCTTCTTATTGAAAATCACTTATAAGTGCATCCTGCCTGCATCACCTAACACTTACTCAAGCTTAGTGTATTACTTCGCATCACCACTTAACACCAGGTGAAATTGTCAAAAAACTCTTAATGCAAATACAAACATAAAGTAATAACGCTGAGAATGATAGTACCATACAAAAATTCGCTTAACAATGAAGTAAAAAAAAAACGTATGTGTGTGTGTTAAAGACACAGAATTACGTAATCACCGCTACGTAACGAAAGACGTGCGTGGCCTTTTGAGATCAATTTGAAATAATTTCACTCCGCTTGTGACTACTGCCGTTCTAAGTGTTTTTTATTTCTATGAATACAAAGAAAAAAGTTAAATATTTACTGAAACAGAATTTCGTTCATTTTCATTGAATTGATTTTTTAAATTACTGAGAATGAACATTAATCTATTACACAATGATATTAATTAAACACTGACATTAGTTGTAAAGATTACTAAATACGTTGAGAATATCCATACAGAAATTCCTCAGTAATGCTCTGTGATATGGACAAGAAACTGTGCCAAATATCCATTATGCGAAAATGTATACATATAATTATAATAAAATAATCTATTAAATGTATCTCATTAAGTGTATTTTAATCTCCGAACTAATATTTAAACTAAGATTTAAAACAAGACCACCCACGGTAATTAAATAAAACGATAATTTTAATGTCCGACTATTTCGGACGTCAATTATTTTGGCAAAAATAAAATCATGAACCGTAGTATTTTCAAGGAAAACGTTTGTAAAAAAACACCCATATAAAATCAAACACAATTTTGATTAAAAGTTATATAATAACAAATGACTTCTTAATAATAAAAAAATCCAATTATGTTTATGAAAACAACAACATCGATTCGGCAGCGGTTTTTGTTCCCAGAACACAATTCTATTTATAAATCAATACAGAAACAACTGTCCGTTTATATGTTTACTAGCTGTGTACCCGCAGCTCCGCCCGCGTTTCATATGTTCTTTAGGTGTTAGTGAAAATGTGCATTTCATATTTGATTTATACCTAAAATAAAAAAACAAATGAATGAAGAAACAAGAAAGTCTTTTGTTTATATTAGGTAGCGGAAAAAATGTACATAAGAATTGTAAAAAAAAAATAAGAAAGTGTCGATGGAATCCAAAAATTCGGCGTCGAATAGTAGTGGTACTATCCCTATATGTTCAGTAGTTTTGAGGTGATGGTGCGTCAAAGGAACCTTATTTCCTTTATATAAATTGAAGTGTCTGTTTGTAATGACAAAATAACATCTTTTTACAAATACATATGAATGTATATACGATACCTATACCAAAAATACAATTTTAATTTTATTTTTTTTTGTCTGTCTGTCTGTTTGTTCCAAGTAATCTCCGGAACGGCTGGACCGATTCTGATGAGACTTTTCTGCTAGATAGCTAAAGCTACTTCGCATAACTTAGGGTAGGCACTTTTGGGGTGCGGTGTCAGACAACCTCCTCGTGGTGCACCCTGGACAACGGCAGTCCTTCTGACTGCCGGCTAATGGTCTGACCGGGCGGCTGGGCGAAAGCCCACTTTTGGAGGGGGGGGGGGAGAGCTGATTACTGCGGTCGCAGTGATCACTCCTCTTCCCTCCGGAAGGTAATGCCTCTTTCAGAGGCGGGCGAAGAGGTGGGGTAGAGAAGTTCTCCCCCACCCCCGCTGGGCCATTGCACAGACGGGCCTGGTGGGTTTGCCGCAGGGGGGCGACGCGGCGACATGCCTTGCAACCCCGTATCGCCCCCTATCTCAAATGCGGCGGATGGCCCCGGGGGGTTTTAGTGGGTATTTCCGGGCGCTTCTCGCCCGGGTTTGAGTCCCACACTGGCACGGAACTCGTCACTCCGTGCCCCCTTACCTATTGTATTAGAGCGACTCAGGTCCCACTAATACAATAGGTAAGGTGAGTGCGTAAATGCATTTCCCCCCGTCAAAAAAAAAAAAAAAAATTTTTTTTTGATTTTTTAAAATAATTAGAATTCCGTGTAAAAAAATAAAACTCACAAAAAAATTAATTACCCGATTCATTGCACAATTTTACGAGCAACTGTTTTAATTTATGAGAAACAGGTTTACTTTATCTTAGTACTACTAAAAAAAAATTAAAAACATAAACAGAGTTCTGCATAAAAAATTAAAACGCAGTGAAAAAAATATGAAATGCGAACGCAGTCGCGGGCACATCGTTAGTATATATACAGATATAGATATGGATAGATTGGAGCAATCCGAGTTTCGTTGGTATCGGTGTGAAAAGAGGGGACGAGAAAAAAAACACACGATTCATAAAGACACGTGTACATTAGCCGCGAGCGATCGTAACGTGCGAGAAAACGATTATTGTTATGTTATCAGAGGAATTATTACAATAATAAATTTCGTAAAAATATTTTCGTAACAATCTTCAAATTTACGCGGTCACCCATTTAACACTGGAAGATTTGTGTACAACTACATACATAGAGGAATAACTCTAAGAGCGATAGTTTCATACAAAAACTCGCTTAGGATTGAAGCAAAATAAAAATACATGTAAGCGACACGTAATTACAAAATTAACGGTAGGTACGCAAAGAAGGGCGTCCGTGGCATTTTAAGGCCATCTTGAAATAGCTTCCAACCACCTGCGACTACTACTTTGAGTATTTTAACTCGATGCATAAAAACATACTTATTAATTCGACTGTAATCACTATTTAAAATTTAAAGAAAAGAAATTTGTTCTTTAAATTTATTTATCGGTAATAATAAAGTTCATTCATAGTCACTAAAAAATTAAAACTGAAACTGTTATGAATGAATGTTATGAATTATCTTGACGATAAACTTAGAAAAATAATTCTATTCAATAATCTAAGTTCAAATTTAAAACCAAATAACTTGAAAGTTAAAGTTAGTAAGTAGATCTTAAGATCTTTATCCGCTTAATGTATTTTTTTTTAATGTATGCTTAATTATTTTCTTTGTATTTTGATTATAAACATTCTTAATAATTGCTTTATTGTATACAGTTATGTAGACACTATAGTACGCGATACAAAAAACGACAATAATTATCTTATATTAAATTAACTAAATTTCTTTGACAATTAATATTCACACATAATAAAATACGTCAATAGTATGTTCGCATCCTAAATCTAACATTGACCGTGAAAAGAAAACATATATTTATCGTGTAGTGAAATCGTAATTGTACGAGGCTGATGCCGTCAGTACATTTACATGACCCGACGATAACGCCCCAGTTTTTTTAGAGATCCGTTTATTCGTTTGCAATATTATCAACTTTATAGTAGTAAAATATATAAATTTAGTAATGAAATTAGGTTAGTAATGATGACTCTCTAGTAATATAGCCGAAAGTTTGAGTCTGAATTTTGGGCTCATCACTCTTGTGTGTGCGTGCGCATCTTACACGACTCTAAAAAAAAATTCGTTCTTTGTTCTGTATTTTATGATTATTCGGTCAATTATGTACGAAAACGAAAAGAAAATATCTTTTTTTAGTATAAAGTTTGATTAACAATAATAAACAATTTATTTGAATGGTTTCATCTTCAATTAAAAATTAAAATCACAGATTTTGAAAAATATCGTTCAATCGATCTCCTAAATACAAAAGCAAATTTTTCCATGTGATATTTTTCTTCGTCTGATTACGAACTAAAATATCGAAATTTTATGCTTTAAAGTCAAAGTCAAATTTTTTGTTGACCCGTGTTATAATTCCCAACAATGTTTGATATTTGCCAAATATCTT
Source organism: Samia ricini (assembly GCA_014132275.2). Taxonomy (NCBI): domain Eukaryota; kingdom Metazoa; phylum Arthropoda; class Insecta; order Lepidoptera; family Saturniidae; genus Samia; species Samia ricini. Next base: position 4,790,478 of record AP028170.1, read on the forward strand.
GTACCGACTATCTTTCTTTATTAGCTCTAGTTTTTTTTTTCCTTTCTAAGGAAAGGGGATCACAGAGGATCATACATTCAAGCAGACGTACCACCTTGTAAAGCGATGGCCATCTTTATTGAACTTTTCAAGGAGTTCCTTGAATTCACCTTCTATGCTATTATTCGTAACGCAGTTTACTCCATCATAATATCTAAACAATCACTTAAAATGCCACCAAAATTGGAGTCAAATACTGCATATAATAAAAATCGCTACGTGACATACTAAGATGCCGCCAAAGCATGAATACATATAAATTAGGACCTTTATAAGAAGTTTGGTATAAGATTTTTCATGCTAAAAAACATGCAAAGATAATTAAAGACTCTATCTATTACAGTCAAGTCTTTTCTAACTAATATCATAAGTACTAATGTAAGTTTTTTTTTTTGTTATGGTTTCGCGCCCTGGGTACTCAACTAATCAACGTGAAATTTTACATACAAAAAATGACAAAATACCATCAAAGTGAGCGTAACTGCAGACAAAAGCTAGTAGTTATTTAATTGGGAAAAATTCTACGGAACCCTGTTCCTTCATAGCTTATTACTCGAACTTTATTTCTTTGGTCAGTGTATGTGCTATCTGTTTGAATTGAGTTTGTTTAACTATAAAAATGTAGACGCCGGCCGCAAACACGACTCCCATTTTAAATACATGAGAACGAGTAAATAGAAAACGTGTTCTTTAACGTGTTAGTTATTGTTTTGTTTATTTAAAAAAAAAGATTTACGCCTTTTCGTTCGTCTGACCAAATGTGTTTCTTTACATTTGAACTTAGTGAATAGACGAATTCTGGATGCAGATGGTCAGTGTAAAAACAAAACTTTATTCAGTTGTTGTTTGACACAGTCCGGCTTGAATATATTTATTTCGATTGTGTTTGCTTACATTTTTTATACATACGAGATAACCGGATAGATGTTGGGTCATCTTTGAATCGTAATAATATGGCAAAATATTACTGATTTCGCTATCTGTTTAAATTGTAAAATAAAATTTGAAATTGACACATATAGAGTTATGTTAGTTCTTAATTGAATCGTTTTGCATGAGGTAAAGAATTTCTTTTGGTGTGAATAGTAATGTCTAGAGTTACATATATAGGCGAACATTCACGTCGCATTGTCGCGACAAAGGATAATTATCATTACCATCATGAAAAACCAGATTTGTATTAAACTTTAATCCATAAAAAAAAGTTGTTTTAAAAAAAAAGTAGATTATTTCATCTATATATATACATATATAACAAAATCGGGTTATTAACACTATTTAACATCGAATAGACCCGAAATGTGGGGGCTAGAAGTTGTTTGGTTTTGGCCTTAGGATTATGTTATTTAGATATAGGCATGTTCCATGGTGTACTAGCAGAACCGATGTCCGATTCTGCTAGTATGCTATGGAACTTTATTCTTATAAGTAGTAAGTTAAGAGATAATTTAATTTATAATGTAAGGTATATTGGGTATGCTCCGATAGGGCTGGCATACACTAATGTGTAAAAGCCCTGTTTAAATAAATGATTAAAAAAACATCGAATAGTAAAATAACAATTATAACAAGTGATTAAATTGCAGGAAAAAAATTATAATATGATTTTTATTAAATATACAGTTTGTATGGAAATGTGTTTTTGACGATTATATCTTAATAACAGATAGGACTGATTTCGATGAATTTCTGTACATCTCTGCAACCTGTATTAGAGAAAAAACTAAATTTAATTCAGCTGGTAATAACATTACATTTATTGATTCCGAGACGAAATTCTCACGGACAAGTAGTTTATATTTATTATATTATATTTGTACAAATACATATATTATCTGGTTATAAGATAGCTACAGAGATGTTGTATATTTTTATTGTTTGGGACTTAACGGAAACGATATCCGACTTCAATATTTTAAAGTAACTAAATTTAATATTTAATAATTTTAATTTGCCTGTTCTATTAAAAGCGGGAATTTTCATTCTCTAGTACTTAGTTATGGATTCCCATTAAGCTAACAAAAGGACTATTAAGCTAATGTCAATAAATTTTATGCAGCTCATAATAAAATTTTGTATAAACAAATAACTGACATCCTTTGTAGTTCAACAGTTGATTAACTTTTAAACAGGGAGCTTCGTAGGGAGAACGGAGTTTTGTACTCGGTAGTTTAATGTTGCTTTATTAAGGTACGCCATATTTTTACCTTAGTTATGTCATCTTTATGGTATTTTAAATTACACTAATACCCCGCTTAGCGCGACCCCGTTACGCGCGGTTTCACTATAACGCGAATTTGAAATTTCGCGCTCAAATGCCTCGCATTACGCGAAAGAGTGCCTATAAACATAATGTAAAGACAATAGATATATTTTTCCGTAAAAAAATAAGAGTATGTATTGCATAAAGTGTTCTTAGAATTAAAGTGATTGATAAAAATGATTTGTATTTTTTTGTATTAAATTTTAACTATGTTTAATCATAAACCTCGATATATGCGAATTTCAGTTAACGCGTTTTTTTTTTTTCGGAACGTATCCCTCGCGTAAAGCGGGGTATTACTGTATAAAGTTTGGTTATTGTGCACAGGTTAAATGGAATTAACAATACGGAACATGATTTTTGGAATGCCACCCTGGTTAATTCTATGAAAATAGTCGCCATTTTATTAGAGTTCCGTTACCTATATGAAATATTGACTTTTTATATACAGATCACGTTAATCGTTACTAATATTATAAATGCGAAAGTAACTCTGTTTGTCGCGTTTTCACGCCCAAACTACTGAACCGATTTAAATTAAATTTGGTACACTATCTGTCTAGAGCCTGAGAAAGGAGTTTTTAATGCGAAAATATGGTTGTATAGGATTAAAAAGGCGGATAAAAAGTTGTATGAAAGTATCGTCATTTTTAGAGCTAGAATCTTGAAACTTATTTTTTAGGCTGTTGATTCGATATAAATAAATATGACATTAAAAGTTTGTAAAAGTTTTACCCTCACGGATGTAAAATAAAAATAGGTAATAGGGGATGTAAGTTTGTGTGGAAATACATATGTAAGGTTTATGTGAATGTTTTTATAAGTTTGCGACAAAATATTAGAGCTATTCTGATGTAACATTTACATTACAAAATGTGAAACAGAAGTTAATGTGAGTAAAAACAAAATATATTACCCAGTCTTCAGAAAATCGCCAAGTTTACTTGAATAAAAAGTGATCATTTCTTTCTACAAGTTGGCAAACAATTGCACCTAATATTTTTTGGATTCCATTGTGCATATCTATTTAATTTTTTTTTCAATTTACTCTTGTGTACATTTTGTTCTTTGATTTACTCTTTTGTACATTTTGTTCTTTGATTTAATCTTATGTACATTTTTCCGCTAATAAAAAGACTCTCATATTTCTTGATTTATTTATTAATATGCACTTTTTCACTCACACCTAAAAAAATATGACAAGTGAGCGGAGCCGCGGTTACCAGCTAGTTGATAAAAAACTATTAATAATTTGTATTCCGGGTTCAGGAAGTGTATCTGTATGTTGTGTAGTTATTTGGAAATCTTAGTCATGGTAAATATAGGCCTTATGACGATGACTACAGTCGATAGATTTACCGGCGGACATTGTTCTTGGTTCTTGGACTTTAATTTACTTCAGATTTCTCTGATACTGTACAGTTACTTTTAAATAGAGTTTGGTATGCATAAATCGTTCGTTTCTTATTCAGGTTATACACTTATGAACACTAATAAAAAGATAATATTTGTTTATAGACGGAAAAATGTCTGCACATCGATAAGTTTAACGATTTAACTTCACGGAATTTAACTAAGAGGCTATACATAAGCATTAATGGCAAGGGGGGAGGGGTTTAATTTTTTTATTTAATAGTTAAATGATAAATGTTCCCCATGTTATACCTACATAAATTTGTTTTATGACTTATAATACAAAATCCAAATTAATAATAACAGCTCTCTCCAGTGTGCTGTTTTTTAACCACAATTACTTTGATTTATGTCTGCAATTGTTAAAAAAATGCGCGCTACACGTATGTGCGCTATTACTTTTGCGAATTAATTTAAAAAAATACAATGATTAAATGTAAAAATATGCACATATTTTAATTCAGATTTAGTTAGTTACACTAAGCCTTGGAAATAACATATTATTTTATGGATTTTCATATCATTGTGTTAGTGAAATACTTGCAAAAATATCATCCTATTTGAATTAATGTTTAAGTTAATTTATCATTATTACATCTACTAGGAAAAATGTATGAATTACATACTTCTTGTAGAAACATGTATGAACAAAAATACATTTAACTCACAGACTAATAGCTGCAAGAAGATTAAGAAAAGTATATAGTAATTTTTTTAATCGTATTGTTTTTATGTTTTTTTCCATTACGACAAAATTGTATAGTTTCTATACATTAAATATGAATACATTTCATTAGATTTTTTTAAATATTTTTAAGTCTGATTAACATCCGCTCATAGAGCTATATCTTCTGCGCTACCTTAATAAGGCAACTACATTTTAATATGTTTTTTTTCTTTACTCTCCATGTTACATTATAAATCATCCAGAGATTACTAATAATCATAAATAAAAAATTATCTGTACTATATTCAGATCTCTCAAAAGTAATAATGACGTTTTACATAATTGAAATCTATCCTGCATTTAGACTATAATTTAATTACCTATATTAAACGGTTTTTCTTCCTGTGATATTTACAAAAAAAAAACCAATAAGACTTATCCCTGCACGCTATTATTATTCAAATTAAGATTTCTTATTCGCTCGTGTGCGCTCTAATAAATTTATTTACTACAAAATCCTTTACTCACCTTCATTTATTATTATTTGATTCTTTTAAACCGTAGATAGAACCGACAATAGGAGAAATTTTTCAAAACTTCTTCCAAAACAAAACTGTCATATATCCCAACTCTTACTCCAGACGACACAAGTTCTGAATCTTGATAAATATCCGATATGTGCCTATCAGCGTTCGCCGTCCTACGTGTACGGACCCTTTAATGCAAGTATTATACGATAGAAAAGTTCAGGGGAGAAGCGTTCGAGATATATGCCGAGTTTAGTGCCAAGTGCCGACGAAGCGACACTACGTTTGAGATATGCGTCCTTGCGAACCACTTAGCTGCAAGGTGGCATATATAAAGAGATTTGTGAAATGGAATGGGTATAATTCATCCTTGAAACTCTAGCATTTAAAGTAGTTTTTAAATTAAATAATAGTACCTATTGCCAGCATTTAAGTATCCATTCATTCAACCTAAAGAAGAGAACTGCTGGAAATAAGTCTCTCCCAAAGATCTCCACAACAATCGGTCTTGCGCCACCCGTATCCAGCGAATTCCCATTATTAATAATCATTTTTAAGTAAAACAAAATTTTGTAGGAAAGGCATTATAATTAGAATGTATGGTCCTAGATTTTAAATGCGGGTAAAATTATAATTATATATTTTCCACAATACATTACGATGTCAGTACCAAAGTAACCAATTTAGGCCGAAATTTTTGTTGATACTCCAGCTTGCAAACTTCAGATAAATATTCAGTTAGCCTTAATTATTAGACCGCACTAACTAACAAAAAGAAAGATAGTAAAAGTATGTTTTATTATCATTGAGGCTTTTAATTTATCGTCGTATAGATACAGTAATACAGGATATTGCAAGCACTTGTAACGCCCACAATATAGATTATCGCTACAGTGATGTTTTAGATAAAACAAAAATATGTAATGGTACCTGATCAAAGATATATATATAAGTAAATATACATGGAAAAAGCAAGCCATTACTGCTGATAAATATATGTGGAACATTAAATATAATGCAGTTGCTACAAACTTTGACTAATATTTTAAGCCTGGGCACATTTTATAACAACCATATTATTTTACAATTCAAATACTATTTCACAGAGATATAGGCATGTACCTCATGCAAGCTCATGTTAGCTTTATCGTGAACTTCATGTTATGTATCCAACATAGACATAGCGAAAACATTATTTCATAGGTAATTAAGGATTTACGAAGTTCTTCCATCCAGTTGAGAGGTCCAGGTTGAAGTGGGCATTTTATAAAAGACTCTAATCTAACACCTTAACCTCGCCATGAACATAGCTGATGGTGTCAGTTTATCTACTGTGGTATGTGAAAATATACCCAACGAAAAAAAACCATAATTTTCGAAAAAAAATTGTAAGTTATTTTGTATCCTTATCTTCATCGTTAAGTCCATTCTCCAACAGACTTCAATCTAATTTTAATCTCGATCGTAGAAGATAATTAATTATAAGGCTAATTAAGTTTACGAAAGATAATATTAATGTATTTTTTCCTATAAATGAAAAACTATGAACGATTGTAATTCAAGACTTTCTCGAACTTCATTTTAATAACACACTATTAATCTTCTTTTAATAAGTGGCTTTGTTTAAAAGAAATGACATCATCAATCAGGGTAAAAAAAAAAAGAAAAAGTACCTAAAGGTTAAGGATCCTCTCGAATTTCAAACTTTTAATCGTTATGATTTATACATTAGCAAATAGTAAACTATTGTCACGTATTTAAAATTAATAAGTTATAAAATATTTATTTCTATGTTTTTATAACTACAGTAGGCGTAAAGAAATATTTTCTTGAATAAAAATTAAACTTAGTAACATGCAGTACTAATAAATAATGCTTTTAAAGAAGGCATAATTTTTTCAATGTTTTATAAAAATAACCTCATAAATATAACGTTCGACCGTTTTAGGTATCGAGAAAAATAAAAATCATTATTATTAAATAAAACAACGCAACGCGTCGCTGCAAAAAAGATAAGAAAAGTCACCTTACAAACCAGTAAACCTTTTTGGCTATTTCTTCCGAATATTTTCCCATTATTATTTGGTTTCCTGTTTATATTTGTGATATCATTTTCTAATATAAATGTTTAAATTATCTAAATGTTCAGTTTTTCTTTAAAATAAATATAATATTTATTCACAGATTGTCTTTTGTAAATAATATTCGTGTGTCGCGGAGTATCAAACGCTTCAGTATCACAAAAGATCTAAAGTTAACTCAATTCTGCACACGATAAAACTTACTGACCCATCTCATTTCTAAGCCCATTGTGATATCATCTGCAGCTACATTTACTACTATAAAGAAGTTTGCGAGTTTATGTTTGTTTTTAGGAAATAATATCTGGAACGATTGATCCGATTCTTTAAAAAACTTCCATAGATAGAACACAACATTAAACCTGAGCATATATAAAATAGTGTAGTATCCTTTACTTCTCTGTTTGTTAACCAATTTAGTAGTCAGCAATGATGAGCGTTATTATAATCAGTAAAAAAAATCTAGAATCAGTTATTTCCCCACAAATATCAAAAACATTTAAGTTCTAATTTCAACGAATAGGAAATTTAAATGATTTCTTTACCGTAGCATAGTAAAATGTCAGCACTTTTTTCTGATGATAAACACAGTGTGATTCAAAAATAGTGATAACTATTTTAAGTGTGTTATAAATGACAACAAGTCGTTCTGTCTACTTAAAGACAAACAGATAGAGATGTCTTTTATAAAAAAAAACTTATTCATCATCATTTACTAATTTACAAACAAAATTATAATCACATTAACCAAACCACATGATACCGAAAATCGGTCGACCAAATATTTATATATTTACTGGTAATTTTTACGATACACTATAAAATACTTCACGAGTTCCGTTCTATTTGTTATATTTATAAATTTTAATAACAGCTTCTATTTATCAATAGCGTGTATGTGAGTAAAAATGATTTCTAATGGTAAACTTTTGTAAAAGTAAATCTTCATATCTCTATCTAGATCCTAAAACTAAAGTAAATATAACATTTCATATTGCTGCATAATGCAGATCTTTTTTACTACCTTACAAAAAATGATGATCAAAATCAATTTTTTTATGTACACTTACGCTATTTGAAAATCTGCTGTACAAATCTACAAAGTCCTAAACACAGTGCGTTCACCCAAGCTGTTGTGCGTGTGGATAATAAATGAATTAGCGAGGATACCACATTATATATTTATGTAAATAGATTTAAACGTTCCATTGAACAAGGAAACAAGGGTAACACTAGTTTATTATTCATTGAGCAAGGAGTTTGGGAGAATTGGCAGGATGCAATAGGTGTATTCTGCGATCTCTCAAAGGCCTTTGACTACGTTGATCACAGTACATTACAGTAACTAGAACATTGTGGCGTTTATGAAACCTCTGTCTCCTTCCTGAGCTCTTCTTTACCAAACCGCTGTCAGAAAGTAAATGTAAATTGGGTTACCTCCACTGGATCATTAGTTCGAACCGGTGTTCTGCAGGGGTTGATTTGGGACCGTTTTGATTCCTCGATTGTATTAATGACTTACCGCTTATAGTTAATAACTCAGCTGATATGGTTCCTTTTGCATACGACACTTCACTTATATTTAAAGTAAAGAGAAATTTTTTAGAGGTTAAGCTCTTAAATAATACACTGCCAAATATTTCTAAATGGTTTACCTTATATTATTTACTTCTAAATACTAATAAAACTAAATATATAACATTTATGTTTCCCAATGTGGATGATATTTATTTTAAGTTAGAGATAGAATGGAATTTAGTAGGCTAGTTGACAAAACTCTGTTTTTAGGTATCACACTTGATAATAAGTTATAATGGTATCTGCATATTAAATCTTTGGCAGGAAGGCTTAGCTCCGCTGCTTTTTTGCGGTTCGAAAAATTCGCCAGTTGAGGGATATTGCTGCTGCTAGGTTAGTCTACTTTACTTATTTTCACAGCTTAATGTCTTACGGTATTTTGCTGTGGGGTAAAGCAGCAGAGGTAGACACCATTTTTACGTTACAAAAGAGAGCTGTTCGAGCAATATACAATATGGGACCTCGCGAATCTCTAAAGAACAAGTTTCAATAATATGGTATCTTAACTTTTCCATCCCAATACATCTTCGTAACTTTATCTACGATTACATATTCTTAAAAATTTAGACGAGCTAGATCTAGTGAATGATCGTCATAATTTTAATACTAGAAGTAAAGACAAGTTGGACGTCCCACGCTTTAGGTTAAGTAAGTCTAATAAAAGCTTTATAGGTAATAGTATTCGGTTTTAAAATAAGATCCCAAGTAACATTACCGATTTACCTGACAATAAGTTCAAGTATTATGTCAAGCAAGTTTTGATCTCAAAAGGTTATTACAGGGTGGATCATTACGTGAACGATAGTGATGTCTGGAATTAACCCACATCTCTGTGTTTCCACTAACATTATTATGATTTGTATAGTTTAATATTAAAAAAAATAAAATATATATTATATTTATAAAAAGAACCAGATCGAGTTTCTTGCCGGCTTTTCTAGACTGGGTTGTTTTCCGAATCGGTGGTAGTGTTTTAGACGTTCATAAGCGCCTTCTTAGGGCCTAAATTGAATAAATAAATTTTGATTTGATTTGATATTCTTTTATTAGATAATTTTGTTTATTTTTCTCTACAACTACTAAACACGCGACAGCTGACAACCAGTTTCAAACTAATATCAGTTGAAATATATGTGATATGTTACCGCAAATTAACTCCTTCGTCAATCAAAGAAACCAAAATTGAGAAACTTATATACTATAATAATCATTTTATTGGGTACCTTCTGTAATTTCTCAAATATGTATTAATATCGATTTATATTCATATTTCATATTCAGTTTTAGATACTAAATCGCTTCTATTTATTTAGTAGAACTAATGTACCTGTTATTAGTTGTAACTATGTCATAATATGTTTTAAATCTAACTAAAACTGAATAAAGACAACAATATTAATGAAGTAAATAGGAATACAAATTATATGTAATGTATGTCTCGACACATACCAATTACCTACGCAATTTTCCTCAGTCATTAAGGTTCTCTTATTGCACATTTATCCTCACCCATATATCTTGCCCGAAGTTCTTAGATTGCATGTAAAAAGTCAAACGCTCAACCTTGACTCTAGACACAAATAAGAATTTATTACAGTCTGATCAAGGAAACAGAAATTGTGGGTTTAGGAACAATACGTAAAAGGAATTCGATTCGGGATATAGAATTGAATTTAACAAAGAGCGTCTGTAACAAGAAACATATTGTGAGTTATTAGAAACAATAGTATTTTTAACTATCTGTATACCCGCGGCTCCGCCTGCATATCATGTTTTCTTCTCTAAGTAATCTCAATATAGTATTTAAATAATCATTGAAAATTAATGTTGCGATAGTCAGTGATTTTTGGCCCTAAACTATTTTGATACTCACAGAAATGAAGGACTTTTCTTACAAATTTGAACACTTGACCGTAAAGCTATCCATTGGAATCGTATTTTCTTAACAATTTCATGAATTTTAATTTTTTTACACGGAATCCTAGTTATTTTCGAAAAATAAAAAAGTACCTGGCCTAAGTTACGCGGAGTGACTTCAGCTACGAGTATCTTCCAGAGAAAGGCCCGTCAAAACCGGTCCAGCTTTTTCGGATATTATCCCTAACAAATATATAGATTAAATATTTGAAAATTGTATTATTGTATAGGGTACACCGTATATACATTGAAATGTATTTAGTAATAAGTTATTAATTTGATATTACAAACAGACACTTGAATTTCTTTTATTAAGTCTAAATAGATTACAATCAATTTAAAATTGAAATATTCGTTTTATCCTTCAGGAATGCCGCTTTTTCTTATTAAGAACTTTTTCCTAAGGAATCAACAATGAAGTTCTTTAAACAAATTACGCTGTTGGCCTAAAGAGCCTTTACACTTTGAATGGATTTGGAAAAATCGACAAGGAGATCCACCATTTAATATAGCTCAAACCAGCCAACTATTATAGTTAGACAATTAACTATGTATGTTGACTCTTGAGCAAACTTATAATATGGAGTTCAATTTTATGCTTTGCATCGTTACTCATAATCATTGACAGACGATTAAAATATAACTGAAACACTAGCCTAATTAGATTATATTTTCAACGGATTCATAATTTCTTTTAATGAAATTCACTTAAATTAAATTTATACAATAATATAAATGGCTTCTCACAAAGTTCTTAAATATAAAATATTATCTGTGTATTGTTGTTTCTTAAAGTTAATTAAGAGTCTTAATTAATTAAAACTTTTTATTAAAGCACTTAATGTAAAAATAATTAGCAAATCGTAACAAGTTTTTTTAAATGGTATATATTATTTGAATAAAATAGAAAATCATATTAATTAAGGACGTGGTATAAGATAATAATAATGGACAAAACATAAGTTTGCCTAAGTAAATCTACTTGCCACTCGCCAGTTACTAAGAACTATAAGAAAAAAAGGCAGTGAAAACTAAGGATAAGGCATGCCTTACCCCACACATTATAAGAAGCAAATTTAAAAACAAAACAAAACTGAACGACCTAAAAATGCCTTTAATCTAAAATAAACTGGATTATAGACCGTTTTTCAATTCGATTATTTAAAACACACTCGGAAATGAATTTAAATAAATAAATCTAAATCGGTTACTTTTATAGTGATACAGCGCTGAGCAATGACTTTGAAATTTTTTGCCTCGAATTAGCTTGCTCTGTACCATGAAAGCTTGCCAAGGGCGATACATGACATGTAAACACTCTCAATTTTGAAGTTAATATTCAATTCTATAAGAAACTAGCTTTGTGCCCTCGACTGCGCTCGCGTTTCATATATTCTTCATTGCATTTTAATTTTTTTGTACGTAACCTTAATATGTTTTCTAGTACTAAACTAAAGTAAAAATATTTATCATATATACAAGCCTTTACCCGTAAAACTGTGCGTTAAATCGGATTTTATGAGTGTTAATTTTTTTACACGAAACCCTAATTAATATGGAAAATTAAAAGTACCCTAAGTTATCCAGAGTAACTTCAGCTATCTACCAAAAAAGTCCCGTCAAAATCCGTCCAGCCGTTCCGGAGATTACCCGGAACAAACAGTCAGTCAGACAAAATCGTATTTTTGGTATAGGTATCATATATACATTAATATCTATTTAGTAAAAAAAAAATTGACATTACAAACTGACACTTCGACTTTATTTATTAGTATAGATAATAACAATGTAATATTCGCTTAGAGAATATGAATACAGTACTCGACATTAGGTTTTTAATATCAAGACGCTTCCAAACACACCTCTTGTTATTTTTTTTTTTACATTTATATTCAATTTTATAAGCTCTATATTTATTTCAATTTCTGTATTTTCAAACCGATTTAAATACATTTTTAGACTACTAATATAGAAGTGAATAAAAAAAATCGTCAAGGTCGTAATGTGTTTCTTTAAATGAATTAAGCAATATCGATAAAATTATTTCATTTGAACAAAGATTATGTATAATAAAAATATAGTCTTGGATAAAAATGGATACATAAAAATAGATTTCAATAAACACGGCAAACGGCCCAATGTTAAATTGAAAAAAATAAAAGAAGCGGAATTTTATATATAAACATTTTTTTAAAACTAAATCCTTAACATCAAAAGTTCCAATTGCAATGGAAATTTATTTTCATAGTAAGCAAGTAAAAAAATCAATATGTGATTAAATCTCGTCTGCAACATACGCATATTAGTTATTTTTAAAAACATTATTACACAAGAACGCATAACTGAGTGAGAACGTTCTCGATTGTACTTATTAATAACTAATGTAAATTAGGTTTATATTTCCTTTGCCAATATAATCTCGAATGAGTATGTACTTGAATGATAAATTTCCTCTGAGAAAATAATAAAATAATAATCATTAAAAATGAATTACAATGAATAATCAGAACATAATTTATTTTGTATTGTGATAGTTTACGCAATAAATATTTTAGTTACAGAATAAACTTTTTATTGTTATGATTTGTGAGTTTTTGCATAGCACAAAAAAACCACCATTTTGCTAAATCGTGACATTGGCTGAATTATGTATATCCATAAACAGAAGAAGAACCCATATTTGTACGTTCATTTAAGATCGAACAATAAATAAAAATATCAATGGAAACCTTATAATCTTTAAATGAAATGAAGATAATAGTAGAGACCTATACTTAAATTTAAAATATTTTTCACTGTCATAATAAAAGAGGCAAGAAGGTTTTATTGCTTCATTTAGTCCTGTAGCATACAGAATACCAATAGCGTCGATCATATGCATTGGTACTAATTTATGTTAACCTATTGCCTTGACTTGTGTACCGTGTGGTGCCGGCTTAAGGATAGTACCACACCATGTCGTAGCCGTGGGTGTCGTAAAAGGCAACTAAGGAATAAACCAGAGAATGGGCAGGAGCATCCTCTGAGCACCATAAAAACAGGTACCGCGATCGCAAAGCCGTCTGGCATACATGGCTATTATGGCAATTCCCCCCTTTTTGGAGGAGAACTATGTCCAGCAGTGGACGTCTTTCGGTTGTATCAATCAATCAATAACCCGGTAACCATGTAGACAAAATTATCAGCTTGTGCGCAAGCGCGAGTGGGATCAAGACGTAAAAATCGTCTCACGGTTTTGATACTTCAATTTATATTTTTAAATTAATTAATTTTTTACCATATTATTTTTTGCTTTATACTTATTCAAAATCATAACGATGAGCTCCCATTTAATTAATTCCATTGATTTCAAATTCATTCTGTATAAATCAAAATAGTTTATACGAATTCAATCCAAATTTTCAATGGAGCTGAAGCTTTCTAGATTTAACTAGAGAGACAACATCACATCATGTTCTGCTATTATAGTGCAGTTTTATATTGCGTATTCGAATCAGAAATAAGGAGATCCGCAGAAGAAACAAAGTAACCGACATTGCCCGAATAATTACTTAAGTTAAGTAGCAGTGGGCTGGGCATATTGCTTGCAGAACCGATGCTCGATGGGACCAACGGGTTCTCGAATGAGTACCACGCATCGGAAGACGACAAAGTGGACCGACGACCTGGTAAAAGTCGCGAGAATCCATTGAATGCGGGTGGTCCAAGATCTAAATCGGTTGTCGTGGAGATCTTCGGGGGAGACCTATGTCCAGCTGTGGACGTCTTTCGTTGAATGGATGGATGGATAGATCCATCAGAAATAATTAAATCATTTTATTTAACTCATTCACACCATTTTCAACCATTTTGACTACTAACATATTTCGAAAATCTATACATATATGTAAAACACAAAAATTCATACGTGAGATATCATGTATACTATTTACAAATACATTACTTCCACTATAGCAATTATTTGATTGGATAAAATTTGTAATATCATCCGGTAAGAACGGAAACCATTATGTGCATGTTTGAGAAACAGTAAACTTATATCAAATGATTAATATTGTTGTGAAATAATTTATTACTAGAAATTCTAGTCTAAGGAGAGTAATAAATAATTTACATTAAATTAAGTAACCAAATTTTTTTTTGTTGATTTTTATTAGATTAATTCTAACATCGAAATAATAATATAACTTTAAATTATATTTATGATTAATCATAAAACGTAAGGCAAGAACTCCAGCACCGCATTTCAAAAATATCTACTGCGATCGATAGATTTTTTAAATATTTAGAGGCATAATAATTATTAATAATTATTCATAGATTCATAATTAATTTTATTGTGTTAATTCATATTTTTTATTATCTTAATTAATGAGTTTCTTGACATAACAACTATCTATCTCATTTTGAATTTAGTTACCTTCAAACACACATCCCTTAAACCGTAATCACGCATCTCTCCTATGGGGGATAGACAGTAGGCACAAACCACATCCTTCCCCTACTACGATATTGACATTTCCCTCGCTTCCTGTGCTCTCATGAGCCCTTTCTTGCTCATTGGTTATAGGTACTTTTCCCAGAACTTTGTTTAGGATGCCTTCAATTAGGTCTAGACACATTCTTCTAGGTTGACCCTTATTGACGTACCCAATTAACCTCCCCTTGTAGATTTATTTCTTAAATCTTCTATCATTCATTCTCTCTACGTGCCCGAACCAATTAAACGTTCTCATCTTGGTCACTACATCCTCAACCACACTGCAACATTTTTGAATTAACTACATTTCTTTACACGGTAAACCTCACCTGATGTTAAGTGACAATGTGGTTCCGGATGGTAGACACACTAAGCCTAGAGGCATTTGTTCTCAAGTGATGCTGGCGGAACACACCTATTGGTGTTTGACAGGTTTCTTACTTCAGGGTGGTAGCTACCCAGACAGTCAGTATTTTAATATACCGTCAAGCTATGGTTTCCGCACGATTCCTTCACCGAAAGCTCCGGTTGATTTTATAGTTAGATAGGAGGATTTGAACCCGGGGCCATAGACGCGAAATCAGACCGCACTACCAACTAAAACCATGATCGTTTCAATAACTGTACTAGCTATAGAAACATCAGCAAATATTTATTTTCTTAAAACATAAAATAATAGAGCATCCTCTGAGTACGAGCTTATACTTTATCGCGTGTTATCTAAAAGCGCAAAAATCGTGAAGATAAAATGAGTTCTACATTTAAATATAACATCAAAGTGACATTATCTTTTAATTATATTTATATTCACTGGCAACGGGTACGATGATATTTTTAAATTTGAAACAAAATTCAAAAATAGGACTGGGTTTAAGTTGTCTTTAGAGACATGGTATTATTGTTTAGATTTTATAAAGTGCTCCCTATCGTAAGGTCACGGTCAGGATTAGCAAGCGTCTAGAAATGTTTGCAGATCTATATTAAGAGGATATTTCCAAGTGGATGCTTTGAAGTTTATTATGTAATTATGCTTGCAATCAATATAATAATCAGTATAATATATATATAAATATAAATAGCTAGTACTATATATATATATATAGTAAATATTTTAAAATTCGTTCAAACAAACGTTTTATATAGTACTAGCTACACCAGGTTGTCTAGTTGACTTTTATTGAATGAAAACATTTAATTTGAAATAAAAAAAATCTTGAGATCATTAATCGAGATATAAAAATTATGCTATCTTTTATGTTGGACTAAATCACAGTGTGAAAAAGTTCAACATATTTTTTTGTTGAGTAGATTCCGAGTTTACCACGGACAAAGATTGTGACACGGGATTTTTATATAAGTGTATTTAAAAAGATTTCATACAGTTAAATATTTTATCAGCGAGTGAACAGTAATGTTTCGAAAAAACAACCGAATAAAATATTTGCGGGCAAAACAATAATAATTGAAACAAAGGCCCCTCTGTTGATTTCGTTATGCTGCCCGATGGGCCGTGAAATGAGCTCGGGAATCTTGTCCATGCAAGCCAGGAAGGCGTCGAGCGTGGACCAAGTTTCAATTATTACGGTATAGGGTTGATTCGTATTTAAACGAATTAGTTAAATGCCGAAGTTGAGTATGCAGTACTGGTAGAATGTCATTCACAAGCGCCTAAACTTTACTGTGTTCAGTTCAAATGATCGCTGGTATGAACGTAGTAAGTTATTTATGTTAATGGCACTGGCAAAGCCGCAATAAAAAAAAAACCTCTTTATGTCATTCAGCTTGGTACATTGCTAATAGAAGACAGGCGCAAAGACATTTGTCCATACTGCCTATCCTGAAGTTCAAACTGGTATCAACACTCTAGCACAATGGCAATTCTACTAGAATGTTCTATGGAATTTTCGCGACACCTCATAGTAAACGTTCTGTACCATTATTTTCTTTACAGTTCACTTGTACACAGTTACCAAGCTATATTACGTAAAAACGCCACCAAAATCACAGCGGATTCAATAAAAACAAGTTTTTTTAATTAAAAATAAAAGCTGAGGTGCTGCAAAAAATTCCTTAGTTGAAGTTATTTTATTCACCTATGACCACGGCTTGTCTTTAATATACTTGACTGAAAAAATGAGTGACTACTTCTCACTAAATAAATGATATAAAATTCCTAAACATACACTTTGCTATAATTAATGTAGTTACATTATTTACGTAATGTAAGGAAAAATTCATATTACATTATAATTTTATCTACACAATTGTTTTTTTTTTTTTTTTATATTAAAGACCAGCTGTGTGCCTGCAGCTGCGTTTCATATGTTCTTCACTGTGTTTTAATTTTTTTATGCGGAATCCTAATTCATTTCATTATTTTTTTCGGCACTAAGATAAAGTTAAACTATTCTCACAAATTCAAAACTGTGCGTTGAATCGGATTTCACTTGAAATTTTATGTTCTTTTCTTACGCAAATCCCTATTTCTTTGTAAAATAAAAGTACAGTAAATTACGCAGAGTAAACTTCAGCTATCTAAAAAAAAAGGCCGATCAAAATCGGTACAGCCGTTTCGGAGATTAACGGAAACAATAGAATAGACAGACAGACAGACGGTCAGACGTACAGCCAAAAAATTTATAAGTTATATTTTCGGTGACACTGTTGTTAAAACAGTGTTATTTTCAGACACTTCTTTACACTTACAAACAGACACTTCCTTTATTTATTAGTATAGTATAGAAACGTTTGCAAATATATTCTTAGAAAATATTAACAAGAAGCGGAATTGTGGGGATTTTAACAAATGACACCAGGAGTCCAAGATTTTATAGAACTATATAATTCCACAGTTTTCTCGAAATTTCTCGAAACACTAAAAACATTGAAAGCTAATATACACTTTAGATTCTCGCACATATTTTCCATTTCTGATATCAACGCTCTATATTATTTACTACCTCATACTACAGTACAGTACATCACCAATCTAATCCTGGATGTTTCATTTCACCATGATATAAAATTATTAATAACGATAATATATAAGCGATTATTTTATTGTGCGATTTAAAATCTCCATTTCTTTTTAAACATCACATATTATGTTTGAAGATAAAAACGATTTATTTAACTCGCGACTGTATCCTTTCTTCGCGTTTCATGTTTTGATGTTGTTAATGTTGGTCATAAAAGATATTCCGTATATAAATTTTATAAGCTTTTCATAAAACCCTTTTAATTATCATAAATATAAACGTGATTATTTTTATTTGAATCGGTTTTAAAATGTGAAGTTTTTTTTTAAACATATCTATAATATCTTAGTTACTGAAACAAGAAAGTTTAAATGTTTGCATTAAAACGTGCTGGTGATTTTAAATTTCTTTTTTTAACTATTTATTGTCTGTTTAAAAATTCGTTTACACATGGGCTATACTTTATTCCTAGATTTTAAATTCTAAGAAAACAACAATAATACAATACAAGGAATGAAACATTTACTTATTAAAGTACTCGTAAATGAAATAAATAAATAAATTTAAACCCTTAGCGACAATTAAATATACATTTATCTTTTTATCTAACCACGCGAAGCCCGAACAGGTCGCTTGTATATATATAAAAAACAAAGATAAGGATACCAACTAAGACTAAATCAATTAAAAAGAATAATTTTATTAAACTTATTATTTTAACGTGTGCAACACCGTTAATTTTAATAAACATTTAACATACAGATAAATATGTCATGGTTTATCACTTAAATAACTAAATTAATGACTCTAACCAATTTCAAATAAGTATTTACACTGCAATTATATGTATGTAGGTTACTGAATTACGATAGAAAAATATCATACGCCTTGGGATCCATTTATCTACTTAAGAAACAATTAACTTTGTAATTCGATTTTAATTAAATAAATTGCTTCGAATACAAGTTGTTACAAACATTCTACGGCATATAAATATAGAATCATATTTTTATTTAATTTTACTTTTATATTACTGTGTTAGATTCGTAGATTGCCGTCTATGTTTGTTCACGCCTAAGACTATACTAATCTTTCTCAAATCCTGCACTAAGTCGGGCTGGTAAAATATTTTTTTCTTTATCCAATTTATTACATGTTCTCATTTACTCCATATCAATGTGTCTTTTATCTACTATTTTCTCTATACCAAGGGTGCTCAACTTTTTATCAGTCGGGCCAACCGGACGAATCAGAATTTTTTGGTGGACCACTGTTACTATCGTTAACTATATATAACTATGTATATTGTGCTTTATTTTGATCTTTCGATGATAATAAAGTTTTAGACTTTTTTATTTATTTTTTTAATACATGCTTTATACCAGGCGTTAAATTAGGTGATATTTATAAGGGTTAATTAGGTCACTAATATGTTGTTCAATTAATTATATGCGCTATTTCTTTTTTATACAACTCAGATCTAAAATTTTTTTATAAACATCTTGTTAGTGACCGCGTACGCAAGACTGTCAACTTTTTGGGAATGTATTTACGCGGGCCATTTAAAAATCGTAACCGGGCCACATTATGGCCAACGAGCATAGTGTTGAGCAGCCTTGCTTTATATCAATACTTAACATTATTTTAATTGCGTAAAATTCATCCGTACACAGGATAATGTACCCATGTTTTTATTTGTCAATATTTTTAAAATTTATTACATTATATTTCATTAAATTAATGATATTATGAATCCAAGGAACAGAGAATGCTCGGGAAATATTAAAAGTTGTAATCGTAATTTAAACAGAGAGATGCTAGTTCATTTATTGCATTCCTTATTAATGCACTCGTCTTAATTTTCACACAAATATAACGTGATGGCAAAATTAAAAAATCAAAGTTTAAATTGGGCACAAATTAAAGTGGTCGTATTTAGTGTTACAAACTCTTTGTTTATTTCCTTGACAAAATGTATCTATGTATAAAATTTCATTGAAATCGATTTACTCGTTTAAAAGTTATCATAGAACAAATATACAACCGTTCACATTTCCAATACTATAGAAGTATAGGAATTTGGGACTAAGAAACTGCGAAACGAATTTGATAGTTTGTTTCAACTTACGTATCACTTAATTTTCGAATTTCACAAATAATTACGAACATAATCTACCTGAAATGACTAAATATTATGATTTAGTCATACTACACATGGTATTATATCTTAAGTTTTGATTCATATGCATCGTAACATCTTTAGAAGCAGTTTGGATTCCTAAACAATCATGGTGTCTATTTAGCTAGTAGCAAAGTTCCTTAATGTGTCGAGTACCCATAAAAATAAGACAATAGGAAAACAATGGAATGCTGGCGTAAACGCCAAGCAAGTTCTTAACGGATTAAAGACCTAAACACCATTCGATAATCAATTCCAACTTCTCACAATAATTGACCTTTTACATGTATCAATAAATTACATCGCGGCGGATCGTGATTTTTAGGGCCCTAGGTTAAATAATTTTCTAGGGATCAACCGACTATTAGAAAATATTTTATAGGTAACTAAGTGGTAAATTAGTAAGTTACAAGTTGGAAGGAAAATAGTTTTTAATTAATATTTGTAAATAATACATTGCAGGCAGTTAGTTGGAGGGTCTTTCGAGACCGTAGGCTTCATCCTACATTTTTCTATGACTGATTCGCTTATAATTAGTATTGTTTTCATTTATGATATAATTAATTTAAAATCTCGAATTAAATTATAATACTTCTACTTCATTTGTATTAACTATGTTTAAATTTTTATCGGGTTTGTATAGCGAGCACTTAAGGTGCCTTACTCAGTAGAACTTACAATAGAACTTATCTAATAAATTCTAGCTGTGTTAAAGGTTTAATAAACATATAAACATTCTATATCGCGTGTGACACTTCCTTAAAACTTATATTAAAAAATAGCACGCTCATCCTTTTGCATGTCGATAAGAAGCGTTATTTATCAATTTCCTATGCACAATGCGAACGCAAGGTGTAGGAAGCGGCGGGTGCCGTCATCTACGTATAAAACCGATACGGATGTGAATCGTCGCTTATGATTTTATAAAGTGAATAATGGGAAATGATAATAAACCGGGATAAAATTAAACGTATAATGAATACATTATAATTTATTTTAATTTTTTTCCTGTTCAGATTAATATGTGTTAACGTAAAATATTGTAAATTGAATTATTTTTATCGCTGTGAAAAGATATCACAGTAAACAGTTCACATGATCGTTTGTAAAATACGATGCAATAAAATGTTCTAGAGATGAAGTTAGCGATAGTTTTCGTCATCGTATCTGGTTCCAAAATGTATATCAATGTATGAGATATGTTTCAACAAGAGACGTGAAATGTACATGTATCGTATTCAGAGTTTGTGATTTCTAATGAATACATATTAATTAAAAGTAATTTTTATTTGTTCGTTACATTACATTTATATTATTGTGTCTTCCTATAAAAATGAAAACCTGAATTACTTAGTGAATGTAATCTCAAAAATTTAACCAATTATTATTCTCGTATGCATTATTAAAATGTCCCAATCCATGTGAGAGTCATGTCTCGGAGCAATGCATAGAAAGAGTAAAAAACTTTAAAAAACTACAATAAAAATCATTTTACATAAAAAAGAAAATATAGAGAGCAAATCAAATTTTTACATTAATAATATTTACTATATCGATGTACTTTTGCTTATGTTATTACCAGAAGATATATATATAAAACGAATCTAAAAGTATGTGTATTTTTTGTGATCTATACGTTATTGTATATTTTATCAATAAATAAAAGAATAAGGTGTTGCAAGCCCTTATTT
This sequence comes from Samia ricini, assembly GCA_014132275.2. Taxonomy (NCBI): domain Eukaryota; kingdom Metazoa; phylum Arthropoda; class Insecta; order Lepidoptera; family Saturniidae; genus Samia; species Samia ricini. The sequence continues at coordinate 4,812,291 of AP028170.1, forward strand.
TAACTATATAAATAAACTTCTGTAATTCTAGCAACTGTGATACTAAAAGCATTAAGGGCGAAATGCGTAAAACAGTCTTCATTATTATGAGTGCTCGAAAAAACAAAACCTTATTCGCTACGCAGATTGCACTGATCTTACATTATAAATGAACTCCCAGATGGTATAAAAATATTTTACTTTAATATTATTCACGCTTTAAAATTTATTTAATGGATTATTAACTTATTAAAATTCAATATTAATAAGGAATCCGTAGCTGTTCTTTGTGATGACTAATAATTAATTTAATTTGTTGTTTAATTTTAGTTTTATCTTTATTAGACACATCGTTCAATAGTTGAATGAGATGTTACCATAATTAAAGTGGTATTAATATCTTTAGTTAAAAATATCGTAATATTTATCACATAGGTCGTGACATAGTTATATTCGTGATAAGCAAAAATAAGTATTTTAAGTGAAATAAAAGAATGCTGAGATTGTGTAAATATTAAGTTACGTAAAACAAATTGCTCTTAATAAATTACAATTTTTAATAAATCTATAAAAATCTTTAATTTTTTTTATCAATACGCATCAAAGTGCAAAAGATGACGTTTGTCAATGTTTCAATGCTAATTCGCATTAAAATATAAACCTTCAATAATAGTTGTTCGTAATAAAAAACGAAATATATTACAAAATAATAACTAGCTATCAAATTACTAAACAATTGTGTGAATTTTAAAAATCCATGAAATAAAATTAGTACACGTAAAAATCTTTAACGAATTTTTAAAATACGTCGTCACGTTACAAACGAAACATGTAAAAAAACAGCGCACCTACATTATTATTACGACTTAATTATTATCTGCGTGAACATATAATTAATGTACTTACTCTTCGAGCTTCTTCAGAGTTTTTCGAACTAATAAACTTTAGTGAACAACTTAATAAAAATCCATCGTCAGTTTTATACAGTTTGAGATTAAACGCACGAAAACTTTTTCGACGAAATTAGAACAACATCAACCGAGCGGTAAACTACTACATCGTTGATACAACATAACAAAAAAAATAAAAAATTAAATCAATTAATTTTAAGTTATATCGCTTTCGAACATTTTCGTTAATTTTTCTGAGGTTTTTTCCCCTTGTTTTCCAAGTTTTCCCGAATGCGGGCTACGGTGCGTTTAGAGAGCGCAGAGGTCGGCGCGTTCGCTCTGAGCCACAGTTAGTCGAGTAGTGAAGGAATATTCCCGCTACGGGACTACGACGAGCTCCGTTTGTCCAAACTACGTGGCCCATCTACGTTTTCGAATCAAGCCGCGATTCGCGTTCGTCAATTAAGGACTATAACTCGAATTGTGCGCTGACCGTATTTAAAAATCAAAGGAAGCTTAACTAGACAACAATACTAAACTGAAATGACAATAATACTCGCTTCTATCTAAAAGTGTCGTTGTTCGTATAAACGAGATAAAATGCAACGTATATCTCTTTGCCTGTCTGTCCGTAGGTTGATTTACAACTCGCGAAATACTGAAAACCGATTTACATTTTTTTTAAATCGTGGATATATTATCTGATCAGGTTATCGTTTTGTTACGTTAAATAATATCAACAAGTTTAAAATGAAAAAAAACATCCGAATAATATAAAAAAACTACATAAAAATTACCATTATCGTGTTTTCTTAAGCTATGTAAATGGTAAGGCTGCATGTGTGACTGTCCGTTGATTGACTTATAACTTAAGAATCACTAATCGATTTATATTATTCTATTTTTAAACTTATCTATTATCTGGCCTAATTATTAAAATAAAAGTAAAGTAAGTATTAGAAAATACTACACAATATTTGAATATAAAAAAAATTTAAGTATATAGCAGGGAAAATAAATATCATGCAAAAGCGGGGCACATTTACACAAGTAGGTAAATGAAATATCTCTTGTACTATCTATGCTTTTCAAATCATATATTTATTTCATACTAGCAACCCGCCCCGGTTCATACTAGTATATATACATTAATCATTTAAATCGGTAAAGTCGTTTTTTAATTATTCCAGGATAAACAAAAAATACAAACCTTTTCTAAGCATTTTTATAATTTAAATTACACATTACATTAGACGATCACTACACAAATGAACGATATGTCTTTTAGTAACATAACCTATTGGATAGTATTACTAATCTAATATATAGTATTTGGCTTTTGCGCTCTTCGTCCGTACCGCTCGTTAGGCTCGGCTCTCGGTTCGCCTTGTGGTCACAGTTCTAACTTCTAAAATGAATCTAACGTAGTTTGTGAAAGTGAAAATTCAAAAAACCTGAAATCGATTCTTACTTTAATAATTTGGTTGTGATTAATTCTCCTCTATATTTATACACTTTAATTAATTCATTTCTATAATTCTCTATAAAATAGGAACCTCCAACAACATATAATTATATAGTAGTTTAATAAAAAAAAAATATTCTGCGGATTAGATTCACATTTTTAAAGTAGCTGAAAAATTATTGTGTAGGTACTAAAATGGTTACAAGTTTACAAGATAATCATTATTCAATTACATACTGAATAGAAATTTATTGATATATAAGTTAGTATGATAGGTAGATATATGATAAATAACGTCTAATTTATTGTCCGGTATTCAAAATTATTATTGAAAAAAACAAAATGGAACCAATCTATGAAGATATAAGACGTTAATACCAAAAATAAAATTAATAAAAATTAGTTTCATAAAGAAGTAAATTTTAATGTTTTAAGTCATTATAGTTAAACCTTTTTAGTAGTAGATAATTCAATTTGAAGTTTTTAAAATAGGCACTTTAATTTGTTGAGATTTCTGTAATTGTCTATACCTAGTCGTAATGTAATTGCCTGGATATCTGAAGTATTAAAATACAATCATTTGTCTTTATAAAATTATTTGAATTCTTTTGACAATATTTTTTTAGAATTTACAATAAATTCTTGCAAAAAGGTCTTTGTTAATATTTTAAAAAGTTCATAATAGATCAAACAACCTTTTTATCAATCTTTTGTTGTTTGAACTTTATCACAAACTTCAATAATTTAAGTAAGTATAAATATAAAATCATTGCAGTGGAAAGAAAAAAATAGTGCGATAACAAATATAGAATTAAAAAAAAAATCTTTGTAATAGTTTTAGTATAGTTTTTTTATATAAGTAGTAATCGTTGGTTGGTCTGTTAGTGCCACAATAACTTTTTTTAAACTTGACATTTCATTAGGGTCTTAGCTTAGCGCTTTGACCTTAATCTCACCTGATGTTAAGTGTCGATGTGGTCCAGGATGGTAAACATGCTTAACCTCTTTTTTTGCGTCGAGAAATGAAATTTGCGTGCGGACTTACAGAACATGCTTAACCTAGAAGTATTGTTTTTCAACTAATGATGCTAAAATATACCTTAATGTACTTGGTAAAAGTTTTACAAATTTGAGGGTGGTAGCTACCCAGGCGAGCATTATTTCAAAATTCCCGACTACCGTGGTATGATTTCCCTGCTATGTTTTCCTTCACCGAAAGCTCAGACTAATTATAAGAGTTGGATAGGTGGAAGTTCGAAGATTTCTGCCAGCTTTTTTCAATTAAGTGAGATTGTAGAGCTGAGTTTTTACAGTATATTAAAAAAATCTAACATAAATTTTAAAAATATCAGACGATTGACTTGTTTTTCATTTCCTTGCTTTTAAACCAGGTAATTGATTATTTGTGACATAACACACATGCTAGACTAAGATCCCGCCAAAAATATATTTTTTAAATAACCATTGGGATAATGCTTTTGTAGACACTGTTTAGACTCGAAATTGTTTTGGATATTAACACAAAACAAAGATACATCACAAAAATTTAAATACTTAACAGTAAAACTTTGCCTTGAATCGGATTGTATTCATAACTTCATGAGTTTCATTGTTAACGCGGAACTCTGGTAATTTCCGAAAATTAAAAGTTACGTGGAATAACTTCAGCTATCTCCTAGAAAAAGTCCCGTCAAAATCAGTCCACTCGTTCCGGAGATTAGTCAGAACAAACAGCTGGGCAGACAAATATGTTAAAAATTGTGTTTTAGTATATACCTATGTATACATACATACATATGTATCATATATACATTCAGTAAAAAGTTGTTGTTTTTATATTACAAACCGACAAATAATTTTATTAGTATAGAGTATAGTTAAGAATAACAACAGCCATGTTCAACATCAATTCATTACAGATTTATAATGTAATCCTTAAACTTCTTCTTCTTAGATAATGGCAATCTGTATACAAACAATTTGTGCCAGCGTCATGTGGGTAAGATGGATTTTCAATTTTGTATCAGCGTTACCTCCAGCAAAACGGTGGCCAATCCTACTCGAACCTTCCATGGAGCATTGTCGGCACCTCAGAATAAATGTTATGCGTTATTTTCTGTAACAAACTTAACGTGTACACACATCACTATATCACACAAAACGTCATCAAGATTTACATATGATATAGAGTAAAATTCACAAGTATAATGAATTAAAGAAAATAGCTGCTACATGACAGACTGAGATCCCGCCAAGAACCCAATCCTCAAACTATTAAAATTCTTGTGTAAAACTACATAGTTTATAATATTATTGCCAGTCTGTTGTAGATATGCGCCATAACAAGTTAATTAAAAAAAACATTTTGCAAAACATAATTTTGTACTGTAGACATGTTTTATTAATTTAAAAGCTCATGGACATTTAAAAATTTACACGTTCACGAATGAAAATAGTTCAGATATTGTTCTCTCTTATTAGTGATACAATAAATCTATCAAGTAACTTCGGAAGTAGTCTGCAGAAGTTCAGCTCCCTCATAAATCAGTATAATTATCTTGAATGCTCTGAGGGTTTTCGGCGCCGTTTACGGGCATTGAAATTATTCTCACATTTCAGCGAATGAAGAGTTATGTATTAATGAAATCGCAAACGACTTTTGTCACCATCAACGTATGCTAAATTTCTGAGTGTTATTACTTTTTTTTTTTTTTGATGAATACCAACTGTTTTGGATAAAAAAATCTTATTTAATATTATTTTATATGAAAGGCTGTCTGTCCGTAACTTGGTTTGTAACTCGAGAAACGCTGAACCGACTTACATGATTTATTTTTCCAAAGTAGGTTTCTCGAATGGTTACCACGCACCAGAAGGCGCAGCGCTGGTAACTTCCCCACAAGGTGGACCGACGAACTGGTGAAAGTCGTGGGAATTCGCTGGATGGAGGAAGCGCAAAACTGGGCACTGTGGTAAGCTTTGATGGAGACATATGTCCAGGGGGCGTATATCGATTTAATGGTTAAATGGATGCATGTATGGATCATTTACATCGGTTCAATGGTGCTCACCGAGGTTCTCTCCCGCAACATCACTGGACGTGCTTCGATCCCTAACTGGAGAAGCTTCTGTATCCGTCACCAGCGCTATATAGTGACACTTTCATGTACTAACATAACACAGATTACACTCCACCACACACCCCTGCTAACTACAAGTCTTCAGGAACCTTGAGATCCGTAGTTGCCCTTAACCACAGTAGGTTTAGCGGGGGACAAATTTCGCGGAATTTACGTCGTACTATAAAACACGAAAGAGACAACTGCTGATTTCACCTATGCAAAACAGGAGAAAACATCACTTAGTATTCCCCTGTTCTCTGCCTCATAATTGGGTCGAATTTAATTTTTCTTTCAACTATAGAATAAGAAAAACTTTGGGTATGCCTTTAAGTTTTGCTTATTCTTTTTTGTTTTTATTTATAACAATTATTTGACGGACGTCTGTTAGCGACAGTAAAAAAAAATTATTCATATCTCTTTAATAAAAATAAATTGACATTACAGACAGACGCTGTAATTTTATTTATTAGTATAAATTTTATTCATAATTACCCTAAGGCCTATACTTAAACGTAATATTATTTATCCTAGATCCTTCCTTGAGCTCACTGCGGCATTAATATAAGAAGTATCTACATTCAAACTGATTAGGTAGTTTTCCAGTGATACGTGTTACGTGTAAAGAATGGAAGTTCTTAATAAAAGTAACATTAAGTCAATAGTCCATATTGTGTATGTTCAGAGGTCATAATTCATTACTTCTTACCAAATTATTTACTTAAGATTGCTCAGGTTATGTGATTTATGGGGGGGCAGCTTTTCTGCCTCCCCGGCCGACCGACCTTTCTTGGTCATGCCTCCTTCGGGAGGCGGGCGAAGAGGTGGGGTTGAGTAGTGTGTACACTCCCCCATCCCCACCGGGCCATTGCACGACGAGGCCCGGCGGGTTCGCTGCAGGGGGCGACGCGGTGCTTGCGAAAGCCACCCCGTGTCGCCCCCATCCCAAATGCAGCGGACGGCCCGGGGGGTTTTAGTGGGTATTTCCGGGCGATTCTCGCCCGGGTGAGTCCCACACTGCACGGAGCTCGTCACTAGTGTACTGGGGGACTTAGATCCCCTAAGTACAATAGATAAGGGTAGTGCGTAAATGCATTTCCCCCCGTCAAAAAAAAAAAAAAAAAAAAGGTTATGTGATTTGTATTAATAGTAAATAAAATTAGCTTTTAATTATATTTAAAAAAAAGTAATGATGGCGCAGTGGATAGTGCGGATTCTGCGTCAATGGATGCTGGTTCAAATTCTCCTATACAACTCTAAAATCAGCCTCAAGTTTGAAAACCTGTCGCTAAATACCGATAACTGTGTTCCGGCAGCATCACTTGAGAACCAGTACCTCTTGGCTTATTGTGTTTACCATCCTGGAACACATCTTCACTTAACATCTGGTGAGATTATGGTCAAAGCACTGAGCCTTATATCCTGTAAAAAAAATTTTTTTTACATTTACAGTTTATTTTATCTAGTTACCAAAAGCTAATAACTGTTTTAAATATTTATTAAGCATTTGAATCGTTCACAATAAATAACATCATTGATTAAATCCATAGAACCTTGGAATATTTAGAATTTTTTTACTCAAATACATATTTTAAATTCTCCGAGATGATTTTTCTCCTGCGATATTAAAATTTTAAGCTGAACTTAAATAGTTTTTTTTTTTATCAAATTGATAATAAACATTGCAATACTTTTATAACAAACTGAATAAAATCTCTTATTATAAAGCTAGTGTTAATTCTAAAGAATTCACTTTATATTTTATTTCATATAATTACAATATACTATTATTTAAAGTTATTTTTCTATTTGATGTTATTTTTCGTTAGTTTGTGAATTTTGTTTTTGTTTGAAATTGCATCGCAACAATATGTTAAGGCTCATATTACGAGGCACATATTTATAATGAAAGAATACGCCTAAGTATTATAACAGACAATAAATTTTAATAACGTTCGAAAAGTAATGTATATGTTTCTGTTCTCTGGTTACTCAAAGAAATAGTAAAATTATTTAAAAAAATTAATATTACCAGTTTTATTTAAAAACAGACTCTCCAGTTACCACTATATATTCTCTTTATCCATTTTTTTCGCGTCTCTTTTATCACTTGTTATTTAATTTTTATAATAATCTATAGTATCAGCGCTTTGACCAAAATCTCATATAATGTTATGTGACGATGCGGTCCAGGATGGTAAGCACACTAAGCCTAGAGGTACTGGTTTGAAATGTTGCTACCGAAAACACACATATTGGTGCTTGGCGACAAGTTTTCCAAAACGCGGTTGCTACCCCTTTTTTTTTTTTGACGGAGGGAAATGCATTTACGCACTACCCTTACCTATTGTATTAGTGAGACCGAAGTCCCCCAATACAATAGGTAAGGGGGCACGGAGGAACGAGCTCCGCGCCAGTGTGGGACTCGCCCGGGCGTGAGGCGCCCGGAAATACCCACTAAAAGCCCCCGGGGCCGTCCACTGCATTTGGGATGGGGGCGACACGGCGTGGCTTTCGCAAGCACCGCGTCACCTCCTGCAGCAAACCCACCAAGCCTCGTCCGTGCAATGGCCCGGTAGGGATGAAGGAGAATAGTTCCCCTCCACCACTTAGCCCGCCTCGGAAGGAGGCACGACCGTCAGGTCGACAGTCCGGGGGGCAGGAGATACTTCCTGCCCCCCATAAGCGGTTGCTACCCCTGCCCTACCACCATGCTATGGTTTCCGCAGGCTCTTTATAGAGTTGAACAGTTGGGTTCGAACCTGCGTCCCTCGATGCATAATCCGACCACAATCCTATCTACATCATTATCGTTTCAAAAATTAATATCAAGAATAAATTACAAAAAAATAGGTACCTACATATACATGACCAGTACTATTTACCTAGACTGGTTATATGTAAAACGTTATCTAGCCTCGGATACAACGGAATTAGCATTCATGAGGCCACCACCACTCGGTAGATAGATAATTTTTTTTCTGTACAGCGTCGATTTTTCATCTGTTTGAGTAGATACAAAAAGTAGACGCTTTCACTTGATTCGCTGATACGTATCACTTTGTTTAAAACCATGTGATATGTGTAGTATTAAATTGATATAATATTTAAAAGTATTATTTATCACACTGCCAGCCGACTTCGTTCATATTTTAGAGTTACGTAGAGATAATATGCAAAAGGTGTCGAAAGTAATTTCAACTAATTTTCACAAAGTAACTTAAATATTTAATTTAATCGATTAATGCAAAATACTACTAGCGTTCGTGTAGCGATCGAAATTGAATCATGAACATTATTATTGAATATTTGGTAATAGAAAAAAACAGTGATTTTGTAAAAAAACGTTTATAAAAAGTTTATAATATTTTTATTCAACAAAAAAGAAATCGGATTATTTATAAAATAAATAATGATATAGAATAATTAGTGGAATTTAAATATTAATATTATATGTAAAAAATATACACCGAGATTCCGCTTACTATACAGTTTTATATTCTTCACAATTCTCTTTTAGATTTTCAATAGTTTGTCTGAAATATTGGATGAGAAAGTGATTGTAGTAAGTTCATTCTGTATTATTCTCATTTTTTTTTCATGTGTTACCTAATATAACAAAATTTTTACTAAAACTTGAACACATAATACCTATTATTTATAAGTTTTATAATTAATAATGTTTTTTTTATGTTAAACTGTTAACCCGTTTCTCGAATTTTAAAGCAATTCGTTTACAATAATAAATACGAAGAAACGTGTATTTTAAAACAATACAAAGAGGTTTATAATTGTCTGCATTTTTATTCATATCGTAAATTATTATCTAAAGTGTAATAATAATGAAGTTAATTCTTCTGCGACCTATATTTATAAATTTGTAACAAAAAAATCTAGGCAACCTTGGAGACTGTCGACAGAAGTGAAAACTTTGAAACAGACAGAACTTTGAGACAGACAGAAAAACGATATTTTAGATGTGGCAACACAAAACCTTAGAAATTTGCCATCATACTTAACATTTCTTTGCATCAGAGATAAGTAATAAAACTCTGGCAAATGCTTCTGTGGTACCAAGAAAAGTTCAACAAATAATAATAAAACTTTCCATGTCGGGGTGCTTGGCGCAATTTTGGATTGCCATGTAGTCGTCCCTATTTTAATTCATTGATTTACAGTATTTGACTATTTATTTCGTGGCATTTTACATGATTTAGAATACTTTAGTTACGATGCACAAGTGAAGTGAAGTGAAAATAATGACACGGAGCGTGAATTCTGAAATGTACCAATTGTGGTTGAGACAGAAGGCCACCATTTTGTTCCCGCCATTTATTGATAGTGTTCCTAACGTCTGACTTGGCTGCGTTGTCTACTAGTACATTTGTCTTTACCTTAAGAAGGAATAAATGTAACAAAGAGTTTTTGGTGAGTTCTCAGTCTATCATGTAGCGGTTGTTTTCTTTAATTGGTGGCGTTTTTTATGTGATATAGTTTGGTTATTGTCTACAAGTTTAGTTTATTATGGAAAATAACTCGTAGTATTTATTCTGAGGTGTCAACAAAGCTTCATGGATAGTTCTAGCAGGATGAGCCACAGTTTGGCTGGAGCTTGGTAACGCACAACTATTATAAGTAAAAACTAGTATTTGGTAAGGTACAACTTGATAAGAATTGTTTACACTTCAAAAATCAACAATTGTTTCCGCGTCAAATAATGATAGATGAATAAAATAAATGTATGCAAAAATATTATACGTAACTAAATAGAAATCCAAATCAAATTCAAAAAAAACATTAGTCGATTTAGGTCTTGATAATACACTTACGAACGTCAAAATATATGAACAGTAATATTTATATTACATTTATCTTTATTTAAATTCAAATCAGTAAAGTGATTTAACCCCAGAAGTCATCAGAACAAATAAAAGAAAATCCAATGGAGTTTTTATCTCGTATGTTATGTTTTTAAGTAAGGAAATAGAGTGTTATATATGTCTTTTAATTTTCCTCGGCCTATTTGTATTGCTGCTCACGTACAGGGCTACCCAGTACCGTATCGGAGAACATTTTCATGTCTTTGGTGTGCCTTCAAAACTTTCATAAAGTTAACCGTCAGAGGACACTCCTAACGGTACATAAGAAACCACTGGAAAAACTTCGTCGAACCCTTCCGCTGGATTCAAATATTTGATAAAGAATATTCTATTTTGTTACACGGTCGCATACTGAATATAAAATTAGGTGTTTTTTTTTTGTTGTTGCTCGATAAAGCATGGCGGTGACATTTTTAGAGTTTTATTTGTTGGTGAGAGCGTAAAATATGGGAATATTTATCAATAGCAAAGTGTTAACATTATTTCATAGGAAACATTTACCGTACTCTAGATTATATTTATGTTTTGACGATATATTTAAATTCCTTTGTGAATACGATCCGGTTTCATACGTGTATTTGTATTTCCAAAAAAATAATCGATATCATTTTTTAGTTTTTTTTTTTTTCAGAAAATAATCTACCGGCTACTTTTGAAGTATTCTAAGAAAGTGTTATTTTAATAATTAAAATTTCATAACTGATCAACACATATGTACAATTAAATTAAGAACTTAATACATCCAAATAAATATGAATTAACTAGTTTTATATATTTAACATTTTTCATTCGATTTTAAACCGTAGGAAAATTTAAAGGGAATTATAAAAAATCATATTATACCATACTATACAGGTTGCTGGATTTGATACAAGAAAAACTACAAGGCAAACCTAAAACGCGCCAAGAATTCCTAATTTTTGTAGGCTTCCTGTGTTGCCATTTTCAGGAAAGATTAAATTACAGTATAAAACAAGATGTTTTCGTTTCAAGTGTTGCTGTTCAAATAAATTTGTTACAGTCTATGCGAGCAGATAACATCCAACAACACAAATATTCTATTATATCTCCATTAGAAAAATTAATAAAATATCTTAAGACTTACATTCTTCATTACATTGTGCAATGTACGCAATCCATCTTTATCATAGAGCAATAATATTTCTCTAAGTAAAAGTTCATAAAGTAACAGTAAAAAGTTGAAACGGCTAATAAAATAAAATTTATAATTGTCTTCGGAGAAAAAAATATTGTACGTTAAATTTTACAATAAAAAATAAAATTACGTTTGTATTTATCAATTTTATCAAATACGTCTTTTATATATAGAAAGATTTCTGAATATAGAATACAGAATTCATATTATTAATATTAACAGCAAACAAAAATACCTTCTTTTATTTTCTTTTTTTTTGACGGGGGGAAATGCATTTACGCACTACCCTTACCTATTACATTAGTGAGACCGGAGTCCCCCAATGCAATAGGTAAGGGGGCACGGAGGGACGAACTCCGTGCCAGTGTGGGACTCGCCCGGGCGTGAAGCGCCCGGAAATACCCACTAAAACCGCCCGGGGCCGTCCGCCGCATTTGGGATGGGGGCGACACGGGGTGGCTTTCGCAAGCACCGCGTCATACCCTGCGGCGAACCCACCGGGCCTCGTCTGTTCAATGGCCCAGTGGGGATGGGGGAGAATACTTCTCCACCCCACCTCTTCGCCCGCCTCCAAAGGAGGCAAGACCTAGAAGGTCAACCGCACGGGGAACCAAAAATACCTACCTAGACTTTAAAGGATACTAGCGTCATATTTCGTACAAACTATTTAAGAACAGAGAATATAAAGCAAAATATATGTATAAATTCAAAACAAAGGCTTTGATTCCTAAAGTAGTAACAGTGATATAATTTCACTGGAGATATCTTTACGAATAGAAATGATTTAATCAACACTAGCTTAGAACAGAAATTTACATACATAGGTAGAAATCTATTTATAAAAAAACTCATTATGATACCCGTGTGAATTTTATAAACGGATATTTCTTCTTGCAACTGTTTAACATACAAAAGTAATCGTGCAGGCCGTTTCCTCTATTATACGCCATTACCACTCTTAGCGCATTATAATAGAAACATCCGCTCAGAAATATTATAGCTTGTAAGTAAATAAATATATTTCAAACAAAGCACTCCTCTAAGTAGCTAATAATTAAAAAAAAGGTTTGTTTTTTCTAAGCTATGTGAAGCTTTTTTGTTAAAGGAAAAACCACCGCGGTGACACCATAGCATGACGGTTGGGCAGTTTCTAATCCTTGCTTAGATAGCTACAAACCTTATAATTTAAAATCTGTTAAGGGAACCACCTTAAGTTATATTACCTCTAGGTTTAGCATGTTTACCATCTTAAATCACGCTCGAAACAATTATGATCAAAGCCTTCGTCATATACAGTATAAAAAAAAATAACATTGAATATGATGAAATATTTACTGCTTAATATAAAATAAAACACGCTCTCTGTTCGAACCCAACAAAACACCCATAAAAACTAGACAGCCTGTACTTAATAGGAGACGTGTCGACCCTTTATTCAATTTAGCACAGGCTTAGGACTAAATCGGCTACGCGAATACGACATGTTAATTTTAACTAAATGATAGAAGGTCAAGGAGAATAAATTGAACTTTTGATTTAAATAATAATATTGAATTAAAAAAAATGAAATAATAGAGCTGGTTTATCAGATTATATATGTATATACAGAACTAATAACCCTTACAAAGTTACAATAATTCTATTATTATTTTGTTAATTGTCTAACTTACCACGGATGGGTGGGAAAAATTAATTCTGGTTAGGATGTAAGTAAAATCCTTAGTGATTGTCAAAATCTGGAAATGAGATCGTTTCGGAGATCTTTTTAAATATATCATTTATTTATATATAGATCAAATTTAATTGATATTTTATTGATTACATTTATGTACAGTTTTTTTTTTAAACTACCTCGGTGGCGCAGTTGTGTTATGATGCGACTGTTGTTCGGAGGTCTCGGATTCGATCCCCGAGCCGGGTCAGTGATATTGGGTTTTTCTACTCAGTATCATCCCGGAGTCTGGAATTTGTGCCCGTTATGGCGACAGGCTCGCCCTCTGTCACATCTAGGACGAAAGTAAGCTCGGCGCTACTTCACCTCTGCCTAACCCTTCGGGGAAAACAGGCGTGAGCTTAAGTTATGTTATGTCTTCTTTAAATATAAACTGCCAAGAAATTATAATTTGGAGTATAAATATCTAAACCCATTTATAAATATCATGTAAAAATCAACCAAAAATAATTATAATGTCACTGAGCATCGGGAAAAGGTCATTAATTTAGATGTGAAAAAAAAATGTAATTATAATGAAGTATCCACGTCAGTATATTCGTAGACGATACAGGTCGATCGTCCCACGCTAAGCAAAAAATTTCTCGACCCTTTATATGAATCATTCATTATTATGTAACTTGTTAAAATAATACGCCGATTTTATATATGGTAATAATTCCTATAAACATTTCTGAGGTTTTGGGTATAATTTACACTATACTCGTATATTCTGGGAGTTGCAGGGAAATATTTTTTTATTAAATTTGCATAATATTATTTAATTTGAAAAAAATACACACTAGTCGTAGAATTAGTTTTCATAACTGCCTTATTAATATACTGAATGTAGGTCATAAATTTGGATCGTATATTTCTTTTTTTTTTTAATGATTAAAACACAGAACTAAAAATACTATTCAATATTATTAAAACATTTTATTTCAATTTGTGTGAACCCTATATTTGTAATCTAGTGGGAATAACAGCAAAACGACAAAAGATTTAGTTCTGATAAAATAACTTATATGTATTATTGTGTTTATATCTTCAAAAAACTATTAATAATGTTAAAACTTATGTGCGGCGTAATTAAAAAATCACAAATATATATTTTAAAGTCAGCTTGTATTTAAACCAAGCACACTTTAAAAAAAAAGAGCTACCTATGTAGTTTTAAAACTTACAGCAAATATTGAATATGGCACTACTCTTAATATTTATTGTTTAATTTAATTATTACTTCGAGTTTACTAAAAATATTATAAAATTATGAAAAATAACTTACATTTTTAACTAAATTATCGGATCGAAGTAATTCGATGAAATGAAAAAAATACAATAAATAAATAAATGTGAATAACAATAAATGTGATTTCTAAATATTGTTCGGGAAACTGTAGCTAAAGGTCAGTCAGGTATCAATTTACCTTTTTAGATTAAGGCACCTACGTGCCTGGAATAATACGTAACATTCTCAATTGGAAATTATCGCTTTCGTTGTATATTATAGTAAATGGATTAGGATTATTTATTATTATCTGTTTGTTTGTATCTTATATTTAATCAAGAACTTATTATGGAAGAAATCGATAGGAAATGTATAAAATTTATACGAATAATATCATGAATTGTTGTTTCAATTACATACAATTGACGCACCCTCAATATTTACCTACTTAGTAGATTATGGTATGATCTTTGATTTGATATATTCCCCATGTTTAATGCTTCTTATAGGTAGGAATTTAAAATCTAGTACTGTTTCCTTTTCATGATAAATCTAAATCCATCCATTAAACCGAAAGACGTCCACTGCTGTTGCCATTGTGAGCGACCACGTCTCAGTGCCGTGTGTCATCACTGGCAACATTCACTGGTCGCAGACTTTCGTCTTGAGACACTGCGTTATTTCGGAAGAGAATATTCTGCGTAGCTTTCCGAACGCTGCCCACCCGAGTTGGATTGCATGGATGGGCAGCAGCATCCTCTGAGCATCATAAACACCTACTACGACCGCAAACCCGCCTGGGACGCATGCCCCCTTTTTTTTTGGAGGAGAGCAATATCCAGCAGTGGACGTCTTTCGGTTGAATCAATCAATCAATAACCCGGTAACCATGTATGTAAAATTATCAGCTTGTGCGCGAGCGCGAGTGGGTTCATCGGCCGTCGAATACTTGTTTTATATTTTTAAATAAAATTTATTTTTTCACCATACTATTTTTTGCTTTGTACTTAAACTTAAAAATCATAATTACAAGCTCCCATTTAATTAATTATTGCCATTGATTTCAAATTCACCCTGTATAAATCAAAATAGTTTATACGAATTAAATCCAAATTTTCAATGGAGCTAAAGCTTTTTAAATTTAACTACAGAGACAAGATCGCATCTTGTTCTGCTATTATAGTACAGTTTTTAAATTGTGTTTTAGTCGAAAGCTTTACTAGGAACACTAGGTACGTAAAACTGGTAAACGAGATTCAAGAAAAACTTTTTTCATATAAATAACACCGAACATCGTTTCCGATACACGTCAACACGGAAAATATATAGACATACTTTTGATGATACGATAGAAAAAGTTTACGAAAAAGTTTGTTTTCCCATTCTACAGTTTGTTGTAGTAGCGCTCACTGACACCGCAACAATGACCCATGTTCAAATCCTAAAATCCCACCAGCGCACCTCATCACATGAAAGGGTTTCCGCTCAGTATATGCGTGCCAAGTTGTTCAGCGCTGACTTTCAGCTGGATCCCAGAGCGGGTCACAGAACGTCAATAATAATGAAATAAATAACTCATTTAAGTAATTGATTAATTTAATTAATCGATAATTTTGTTAATTGATGAACTACAATATTTTTTCTATAAAATTAATTCATTCAATTAAATATTCAATTCAATTCAATTAATATTTTTTTGTAATATATGAACTGATACGTTTTTGCTGATTGGATATTGCTGACAAGGATGAAGAAGACTCAAAATGTTGCTTACGTACTGTCGTTCTGATGTCTGTCATTGAATTACTATTAATGTTATATGCTACTAGCTGGTGCCCGCGGCTCCGCCCGCGTTTCATATGTTCTGTGCATATGACGTTTCATTTATAGCTAATTTAAATAACAAATGAATGAATAAAAGTAAGAGTATTTTGTTTTATTAGCGGAAAAAATGAATATAAGCGTAAATTGAAGTGGAAAATGTACAAAGAAGTAAATGAAAAAAAAATGAGAGAGGATCGGTGGAATCCAAAAAATACCTGTCTACGAAAAATACTGCGTTGAAAAGTGTTAGTCCTATCCCGATATGTTCAGTAGTTTTGAGGTGATGGTGCGTCAAAGGAACCCCATTTTCCTTTTACATAAATGCCTGTATTTTGTTTTATGGGAACAAATAAATTAATAAACAAACAAATTGAGAAAACATGGCTCATAGAATTTGAAAAATATATAGCCTATAACCATCTACGATTAATTCCGCGTCGAAAGGTTGTAGTTTCATGCTGATCGGTCCAGTAGTTTTGGAGTTTACCTCGGACAAAGAAAACAAACTTTGCTTATATAAATATGAATATATATGTAGATTAATTATTGCAATATTATTACTCTTTAATTTTGGAAAATCAATAAACATCCTTACTGATAACTTGGAATCACTAAAAGAGAAATGATAATGCTATTATCAGAACAAGGAAAACGACCTTGGAAATTATTCTGTTACAGATTTAAACCATTTGGAAACGTGCATACACGCCCGCCGTCACAAGCGTGGGCATATGAAAAATGGTGAAACCCGTGGGCGTAAAAATACAAGGATAATATTAGCCGTTTGTATGGCTGACTGGGAGATAGGGGAATCGGCACGTCTGAAGGATTATACGTTGCAATATAGCTATTATACGTATTCTGTTCAGCGGATTCCTTTGTATTATAAAAAAAGGTTTTTAAATGCACATAATGTTTATTTGTATAATTGACACAATCATAATTTGAAGTGATGATGGCGCAGTGGATAGTGCATCCGGATTCCGCTTCAATGGCCGCGGGTTCGAGCCCACCTATAGAACCCTAAATCAAGCACGAACTTTCGGTGAAGGAAGACATCGTAAGGAAACCATAAAATGGTGGTAGGATATTTTCTAATGACGCGATGCTTGCGAAAGCCACCCCGTGTCGCCCCCATCCCAAATGCAGCGGACGACCCCGGGGGGTTTTAGTGGAATTTCCGGGCGCTTCACGCCCGGGTGAGTCCCACACTGGCACGGAGCTCGTCCCTCCGTGCCCCCTTACCTATTGCATTGGGGGGACTCCGGTCTCACTAATGCAATAGGTAAGGGTAGTGCGTAAATGCATTTCCCCCCGTCAAAAAAAAAGGGTATTTTCTAATAATTCCCGTCTGGGTAGCTACCACCTTCAAGTTTTAAAACCTTTTGCCAAATACCTATAGGTGTGTTCCAGCAGCAGCCACTTGTGAACCAGTACCTCTAGACTTAGTGTGTTTACCATCCTGGACCGCATCGTCACTTAACATCACGTGAGATTGTGGGCAATGCATATACCGCGTAAAAAGAATAGATATAAAGATTTTATAGACAATTTTGCGTTTTATCAAAACTTATGAAAAATCAATACATTATAATCAATACACACTTCAAACCTTTACTTGACAGTCGTTTGGAGCGTTATTTTTAAAAGCATCGAAATACATTAAATTTAGCGTAGGTAGGTCGGTGGACAAGGACAAGGTGCACCGACAACGTGGTGAAGGTCGCGGGAATCCGCTGGATGCGGGTGGCGAAAGACCGGTCGTTGTGGAGATCTTTGGAGGAGACCTAAGTCCAGCACTGGACGTCTTTCGACTGAATGGATGGATGACATTGAATGTTGTATTAATTGTTTCGACATATTTTGACCCTTTAAAATGTAACTGTGTAATAACATTTACCAATAACTGACAAATATATTTTCATTTTAAAATTTAAATGTAATCTCACAGAACTATATCCTCATTAAATTTATAAGCACTGGTTTTAATAAAAAGCTTTTTTTTTATAATTATGTTTTATTTAATAAATAAATAGATTACATTATCTCTACAAAGAAATTACATCCTGAAAATTACGAAATTAGTAAAGATTAAATTTAACTCCAGTTTTTACTATTACAACTAAAAATTCCTATAATATATATAATTCTACCACCGTCCTCTTTAACACAAATAAAATTTATACAAATTAAAAAACAAAAGTATTCTTTAACACAGTAACATCCAATTTTAATACCCTCGTAACAATGTTCGGAAACAAAATTCACACGCTAATAAATATGAAATCGTTGATATGATCAGGAACCAACAGTTGGCCATTCATTCGCATAGTTACTGATTTAACAGTGACTAAACCAGAACAAGCTCATCTTTAATAATATGTAACAGCCACACGTGTGCCTCTTTGTAAGAAATAACGCGTAGGAGAATGCACTTTGTACGCGCTAGATTATTTTATTTTAAATTTAAAACTAAATGAATAATTCTCACGTAGTATATAAAATACAAACTATCCCTATCAATCATAGTTGCATACTCTCATACTTAACGTACTTAACTTTGGTATTTATTAGTAGTACTGTAGTTTTTTTAAACTAAATTAACATTCATTTCAGATGTACCATAATGTTATCTGTCTCGCGATTATTTATTATTTTGTAGATATCTTGAAAGTCTTGAGATTATTTATTATCATCTGATATCGAGGAGATAAACCAATTTGTAAAATGAAAACTACACTTTTATCTAAATAGAAAATATCATGCAACCGTGCGGACCTAATTGGTGAACAATTCACACCACTAAGAATGTTAATAGACACTCGGAAAAACTTATGATATTTAAATTCTACTCCTTTTGTAATAATAATTCCATACAGGATAGTAGTATCAAACAAAAGCTACTTACTCCGTCAAAGCAGATTATAAACATCTTACAGCGAATATCAAGACAAAAGGAAACCATAAAATCTTTCCAATTACGCCTAAGGGGAAAGGTGTATTTGCGCATACCGAAATGGAAACGATTTTGCATATACCACTTATCTCTTGCAGCTATTTCCACGGCACTTCACTACAGAGGATCGTAAATAACCGAGAGTGACAACCAATACCGACGGCATATATATCAAGTAGATAGTTTGTGAGTCATACAGGTACTTTGTCTGCACCGATTTTGGTCATAACTTTAATGGTAATGCTTTCAAAGTCAATTGAATTTGTATAGAAATATTATAAACACACGATACGTATTTAAACCAAGACAGGTAAGTAGATAAAAAGTATTATTTAGATAAAATATTACTTTTCGCTCCATTTTTTGGTGGCGCATCACTCACATGTCAAAAACGTCAGATCGCACCGTTCGCAACAACTTCATGAAAATATTATATGATGGGTTGGCACAACAGGTAGGCAAACACTTGAGTTCTGTCTGTTAAGGAGAATACTTTCGGTTCTTTGTTATCATTGGAATAGTCTAATTAAGTGTGCGCGTTGTGATTAATATGTAGTTTGAATTGCGATACGCGATGATATGCACTTGTATCTTAAGATTACTAAATAGTTTTCAAAGAACAGTTTCAACTCGAAATAGAATCACTGAACTCCTACCAGGTCACTCAAGTAATTGAATCTAAAATTTAAACGACCGTAACAAGATTAAACTCTTGTTTTGTAAATGCACTTGACTATAATAATATGAATATGTAAAGATCTATTTCAATACATTAGTATAATCATTATTATGAATAGTTTTTTGTAGATTTATTTACACACAACTCGAATGAATACCCTTTAATTGTACACGCGACTCCGTTCGCAAAAACAATATGTATAATTCACAATTATTATTCACCGGTTTATTTAACATAATATAAAATAATAAAAAATTGTAATAAAATATAAAGTAAATCCGCTTCATTATTATCTACTTGAAAATACATAACCAGACAAAAATCATAATTCTCATTTCCTAGTCTCAAGTCACTTGTGGTCGGTACAGTATGTGTTTTTCTTCCATACATTTACTTTCATTTCTTCCCTCACACGTTCCATCCACCTTGTCTTTTGCAGGCCTCTCCCGCTCCATAAATTAATCTTTATAGTTATCACTTGTTTTGTGACATGTGTATCGTCTTTTCCCAAAAATGTCCTTAACAAGATAAACAATTATGTTTTCAGCTTTTCTGTCACTTGTCTGACTTTTAATGTCCCTCTAAGATACTCATTTCTGACCCTATCCATTCTTATCATGCCATACATTCATCTCAACACTCGCGTCTCTGCTGCATGCAGTCGTTTCTTTAGAAATACGCTTTAATAACGTTTAAGAAATATAATATGATCGAATAAATACTGAAAGTGATCTATATTTTTACTCTTTTGGGCAGAGTAGTGAAATATTTCATGCAATCCATATAACATTACCAGACTAACTATGTGGGTGTCATTTAAACTGTAATCAACGTCATTTATCTATCTTAGTGTGAGCTTATCTCTGTTGTGTGAGAAAGAACGTGATGAAACTATTTTATTATTACAATTGTACGCGAGAAAGCTCTAAGAGATTTCACATCTCGTTCCAAGTAAAAAGCTTGATCGTAACTGAATATTGTATTATGTTTTAAATATATGGTTTTTTCTTAAGTGTAGTCTTAGTTTAGTCTTAAGATATTACGCTAGATACCGATACTTATTTTAAGAACAATCATTCTGAAGCAAAACCTTATATTCTTGCTACTTTTTCCTATCCATTTTTAGTACAGTAGTCATTAATTTGATTTTAAAACTTACGCAAGTTTAGGATATTAATAGCATTTTAATTTGTAACTTGCGCAAGTTTTGACTACAAAAATACCACAATCTGACTTGTTTCTAACAAAAAGCGATAGTACTTATTTTGCTTTGGTCTGGCTAGAAGAGTGCGACAACAGTGATCTATGATCAGGTCTTAGATTCTTTTAAAACTTTACTTTGTCTAAATGAAGTCCAAAAATTTAGTAAGGCCAAGACAAGTTTACAAAATAAAATTATAATACACATTATGTCTGATTTGAAATAAAACAGGAAGCCTGATTTTTCTCTGAAATAGAAAAAACTTTCAATGGCATTAGAAAAATCTTAATCCTCAATTAGGGACTATTTATTAGGAAGCCTCTATATTATCTTCATATCACCACATCATAGGCCTCCCTGAAGTTCTCCACGGCTGACTGACTTCTGATTCTCCTTGCGCTTCTCAGATCTCAGCAAAATTCACCAGAATGTCAGTCTGCTTTGCTGGGAGTATACTCACACCGGATCTTCAAGTAGTTTCTATTCGACAACCCGTTGGCTTCGTCGGGTTCTACGAGCAATGAACAATGAACTACTTCGCATCATCATCATCATATATCATCGTATGTCATCTCTATCTACACAAGCTGGTGGAAGGCTTTCGTCTTGAGACACTGTGGTATTTCGGACGATAAGACTCTGCGCAACTTTCCGAACGTAGTCCAGCCATGATGGCTTCAACCAAGCACACATGACCATCAGCAACTTAGAGCGTAGGATCATCGATTTTTATAGGAATCTACACAACATGAACATCTGACATGATTTTCCTCTTAGTTTCTTACATTTACCCCTTTAGATAACTTATTTATTGTTAATGGGTAAATCGATTTGTATCATTATTGAAATGAAAACTTCTTTTGCCACGTTGACCGATTCTCGGTATGACCAATGCTATGACGTCAGTCGTCAACATGCTATAGTATGTTAAGTATAAGATAGCGTTTTAGTGCACATCTTAAATATTTTTCCATAAATGCTTATTTTAAATTTGGTTTTGAATGTACTATCAATATATTAAAAAAAAAATATATATTTTCAAAACTTGAGATTTTTTTTTTTTTTTAAATATATTTTATTTATTTATTTTATGTTTATTTTATTTGATTTTTGAAAATTGAAGCATAATAAAGCATGAATAGATGCACATTCTTAAGACACCGAGCTAATTTAAACATAACAGAAACAGTTTTTCCAGCTTTTCGGAATTTAATCGATTTTCACTTCTGTCGACAGTCCTCATGGCTGCCTGCTTTATTTATCATAAATGTGTTTATTACCTTTGAATGAATATTTTATTACATTCTATTAAGTGCGAGCAGAAATATAAGAATTATAGTAACTTCATTAGTACAAATAATAACCACCAGCACATTTTCTTGTAACAATTTACAGTTATACATTGTAACAATCTAATTGTATTATAGCTTCGTTTACCGTTTAATAATACCACTTTTACATAAAGTTCTAATAACTAAACCGCAATGGAATGTTCTTCAAATTACGTTTCGAGTTACACCTCCGAATCTAAGTACAAGAAACTTTCGGCTTCAATGACAGTTCAGAGTAACTCATGTAACGTATATGTGAGATATATGGAATCCTTGCGTTATCTTTAATATTATATTACAAATCGATGACGTAATATTATTCTCTGTGCATTTGAATTCCCGGTTGAAAGGCGAAAATCTCAAAAATGGATCTCATGATGGTACGTGGTACGTGATCGTCAGATACAAAGTCTTTCATCGTGACTCGAAGAACATAAGTTAATTACCTAACGTGATATGGTATATCTGAAAGTAATAAATTACCGATTTACTGACAATAAATGCATGCAAATTTTAATATGCGTTTGGAAATTACGCCTCTTTCTGTACTTCCGCTAAAGCCGATTATTACAATGAATTGTTTACTTTTTACATTAAACGAATTAAAATCCAAATCGAGT
This sequence comes from Samia ricini, assembly GCA_014132275.2. Lineage (NCBI taxonomy): Eukaryota > Metazoa > Arthropoda > Insecta > Lepidoptera > Saturniidae > Samia > Samia ricini. The sequence goes on from AP028170.1 coordinate 4,835,333, forward strand.
TTCTTCCCTGCGCTCTTCTCGACTGGGTTATTTTCCGAACCGTTGGTAGTATTTTATCATTCGTAAGCGCTTTTTCAAGGTCCAAACTGGATCCTGGATTTATTTTAAACGTTAGCTACTTGTGACATATACAGTCACTGGTCGACAAATTAAGGACTTTCAAATAATGATATCCTATTTAAAACTGTATATTTTGATTTATACATTAAATCAAAAATGTTGATAACTCATTACTATAATTAGATTGAATAATAAATAATCATATTATTTCGCAAGAGCCGATTTTTTTCCACAGATAAAAAATCTAATAACAGTCTAATAAACAACATTACTACACTATTGTTTATCTCATGAATGGTCATTTTTCAATCGTCATTTAGTCTAGATATAATTATAAACGTAATGAACATAGTAATCATTAGTATTTTCGAAATATGGTATTTAAGGTTTAATTTACAACAGTTAATTTACAAAAAAATGTATATTTAATACCATTTTGAGGTAAACGCGTCGCTCGAAACTCCATTCTAAAGGACATGCATGTAATAATCATTTCTCTTTCCTATATGATGTGATTAAATATTATTCAAATAATTAAATACACTCAAAGTAACTTAGCCAAAGAATTAAAAAAAAAAAAATACAGACAAGTTAGTTACACAACCTATCCGGCCATCAAAAACACATTTAGTGATTCGTGAAAAATCTTTATTGACTTTCTCTTCACATACCATAATATTTTTCTAGTCAATAAATGTACTCTCAATGAAAAGAAAGTAACATATTATCTGAAATGTTTCTCAAGCTTTCATATCTCAATAGTACCAAGGTCGGGGGAAAATATTTTATTTGATAAAATATTTCCATTATATAGAAGTAAATTATCTTAGATTTTAAACACATAAATGAGTCTAAGGTGGGATAAAAATAAATCTATATTATTCCCTATTGGGATAGGTAGGAATGGATTCTTGGAAACTTCCTACATTCTTTTGTATTTGTTTGATTTAGCGACATTATTTTTGTGTCAGCGCTCACGCCCGCGTAACCCTCGTTCTCGTCGCCGGGGACGCGCGCCTAACTTCACTCCTGCACACACTGCAGGTCCCTCTCCGATGGCGCCCCAAGGCGTGCTTCGTTCCCCAACTGGGGAGGCTCTTGACTCCGCAGCCAGCGCTATTCAGGGACACTTAACATCCATTAGACATAACACGGGCAGCAATGCATACACACTCCTGCACATAACATGCAAGTACATAAGTCCTGTTAAGAACCTTGTTTTATTATTATTAAATAAAAAATGGAGAGCTTTCTAGGTTTAAAATACCGGGGAGATTTTACACTCCGGTTACGGACATATTCCATAATTTAGACAAAAATTAAAATCGGTTCAGATTTTAAGAGAAAACATTAGTAGATGCACAGAATAGATGAAACTTCCAGACATCACCATCTTTCACATAATGATCCACCCTATTAAGATGAAATTAAATTTATCGGTCTCAAGAGCAATCGTGAAAAATGAAAGAATTTGCATCTTTTACAAATAGTTAAATTGAGCTTTATTTAAAGTTACCCTATATTTAACCTACAAAGCTATACGGCTCCAACAAATACCTACTTAGATAATGTGTTTTTCGACGAAGTGCGAAATAGCTTCGGAATCGATTACGCTGAGAAAAAAAAAATTGTTTACCTTTTTTATGTGTTGAGATCATCGTAAATTTTATTTTATTTACAGTGAAATGATTTATAATGTAATAATAAAATAAATTTCTATGATGGCGTAAACTACATAAAGTTGATAGGTTTTATCATTGGTAGTAGATATTGAATATTCATATCTATATCTTCGTATCGAAATATTACAGATAAAATTCTTATTTCCAGCAAAAATATCATCATGTCTCAGAATTATTGCAGAAAGTGGTGCTACTAAACTATTTACATGATCTTAAACCATTTGAGAATTTCCCTATCTTTTATAAAGATCTTTTATATTATCTAAATAAATACAAGTCGATTCATTTAATATTCACTTATACTCAAGCTGAGTATAAGACTTCATAAGTAGAACTAATATTTCAATAGCACTACGATCCCCGTACGCTGCATTAAAATTATCAGTAAGTAATGAATCACCGAACAGATTATAAACTGCCCTGTAGAGAGCTCTCAGAAACGTGTACATGCCATTTATATGACTGTGTATTGTACACGGCACGTCCTGAAGATGCGGTATTCAGAGTTTCAATAAGCGATTCCTAGATTTATTATTTAATCATAAGATTCATGGTATTCAATATTTTCAACTGAATCACTCGCTTTTTAAATTTATCTCAGCGCTTTAACCATAATCTCGCGATGTTACACGTTGTGGTTCAGAATGGTAAACAACTAAACGTAAATACATCTATTGGTGTATGGCAACAGGTGTTCATACTTGAGGGTGGTAACTACCCATGTGGGCATTATTATGAAATGCTATGGCTTTATCGTGATGTTTCTCTTCACCGACAGCTCATGTTCTTTATAGAATTAGATAGGTATGTTCGATGTTACTACTATTGACACATCTGACTATAATAACAATTAAGCTATCATCGCTCCGAAAGTCGCGCTCTTAGGTTAAAGAGTTTATATGTATATCTGATATGTAGTAATTATCGTCATTTTCTTATAATGACCAGTACTTACCACTTTCTGCCTGAGTGTCCTAAGTATACGCCACAAATTCCGGTGGAATCAAAATTGTCGATAAACTAATCTACTTAATATATATAACATTAGAATTTACAGTGGATATTGGATATGGACTATTAGGTATATCAAAGCGTTGAAGGATTTGTACGAAAGCGCCACCGTGTCAGTTCGATTACAGGACTAGACCTCTAAACCTATAACTTTGTGGCGTGGCGTTAGACAGGGAGATCTTATTTCTACGAAAATGTTCACAGCTGCGCTCGAGGATGTCTTCAAGGTTTTGGATTGGGAAGGACTTGGCATCAATATAAATAGCGAGTACATAACACACCTCCGCTTTCCTGATGATATAGTAGTCATGGCTGAAACCGCAGAAAACCTTAGTACGATGCTCGTTGACCTCAGTAGAGCCTCCGAATGATTTGGCCTTAAAATGAACATGGACGAGACGAAAGTACAAAGTTGCTCATAGGGCAATGGAGCGGGCTGTGCTTGGAGTTTTACTGCATGATCGAATCAGAAATAAGAAGATCTGCAAATAAAACCAAAGTAACCGACATTACCAGAAGAATCGCTAAACTTAAGTGGCAGTGGGCTGGGCACATTGCTCGCAGAACCGATGACCGATGGGGCCAGCGGGTTCTCGAATGGGTACTACGTACCGGAAGACGTAACGTGGGTATGCCCCCCACAAAGTAAATTGACGACCTGGTGAAGGTCGTGGAAATCCGCAGGATGCGGGTGGCGCAAACCTGTCCTCATGAAGTTCTTTGGGGAGATCTATATCTAGCAGTGGTCGTCTATAGGTTGATTTAATGGATGGAATGGATATTATTGACTGGATACCGCGTAATACTAGTAACGAGTCATAACGATGAGTCTCGGAAGATTCTTTATGATGATGACATCTTTATATATAAACTTTTCTGTTTTGAAGTTATTGAATAAACTTAGACATTTGTTTGTTTTCAACATCTTTTTGTTTTCATTATAAAAGGAGATGACTATATAGGCAAAATGGGGCTGAACTAAGTATAAATGGACTATGCAAAGAACGTTTCGTTTATAAATAGTATGAGTGTTGAGATAACAGCTGATTAGAGAACAGAGAAAAGACTAAAACATAACCTAATGTTGTGTAATATAAGAGTACCATGATGATGAAACATTACGTATTTCCAGTATATAAATATGTAAAACTGATGTAATTATACCAAACTCAGATTTTCAAAACGCGATAGATACATTAGACAATATTAACCACTTACGTATAAGATACAAAAGAGGATAATATCACTATAATATAACTGATTACAAAAAATATCTAAAAGATAGCAAAGTTTAGCTATTACACTCAACTACGATACTATACTATTACGCTATTAGTGATAGCGAACCAGATACATAGTGTATAATTATCTGCCATTCTGTTAATATTTCGTCACCATAATCTTGGACGGTCACATTATCTGTTCACATCAATCAAATCAAATGCCATGAGCCAAGAAGTTCGCAACATTTATCTTTGCCGTGCTATGAAAGTATGATGCAGTCTCCATTGAAGTCTGTTGCCTCTTGTTAGAGTATCGGGTACTATTCAAATAATGTTTTTCATATTATATTATTTGTGTATTATAACTGTAAAAATATCAAAAATTGCAACAGCAATATTATTTTTATAGAAACAACTATTAAGAGGGGGGGGGCATTCGGTCAGTGAGAAACTTGAATAGTATGTATTTCACAAATCTATTGCTAACGTGCGACGCCCCTTAGGAAGAATTTTAAAACATGAATGGGACAACTACAGCTCGGGCTGATTTTGCCTATGCAAAATAAACAAAAACATCACTTCACAGTACCCTGTTTCCTCCAGCAAAACTGATTCGATTTTTATTTTCTTTCAATTATATAATAAGAAAGATTTTGGCTATGCCTATACTTTTTGCTTTTTTTTAAATTTTATCCATAAAAGTTGTTTGGTGAATGTCTGAAATTGACTGTAAAATCGAGCATTTGTTTCATTTTCTTTGAAACTCCTCTCCAGTTTCTAAAATAAGTATTTATGTAAAAAATCAAAACGTACGGGCACGGCGGTGTTGGATATATATTATTTGGTATACAAATATTTACCACTAGCTGCGTGCCCGCGGCTGCACCCGCGCTTCATATATTCTTCCCTGCTTTTAATGTTTTTATACGACCCTAATATTTTTTTTTAGTACTAAGCTAAAGTAAAAATATTCCTCATAAATACAACCACTTGTCCGTAAAACTGTTCATTAAATTGAATTTTATTCCATTTTTAGGAGTTTTAATTTTTTTTTACTCGGAACCCTAATTATTTTCGAAAATTAAAAGTACCCTAACTTACCCAAAGGTAGCGTCAGCTATCTACCGAATGTCCCGTTAAAATCCGTTCAGGTGTTGCGGAGATCACCTGGAACAAACAGACTAACAAGAATTTTAAATATTGTATTTTTGGTATAGGTATCGTATATACATTAATTTATAATTAATAAAAAAATCAATTTTAACATTACAAACACACACTTAAATTTTATTTATTAGTATAGATAATGTTATTATCGAGGGAAGAACCAGGGGACTACGTTTGTATGGAATAAATTCAGCTCGCATATCCTCTTAACAATATAATGATATCTTTAATAAGCAGAGTGACTGTAAACGAGTTACAAGAAAATTTTTTGTTAGAAAACTAGCATCAGCTTATAAATATTAGAATACGTAACGTAGTAGCTGTTATTACATCAAAATATATAAAACAATTTTCACCAAAATTCTCAACCCACATTTTATTTACAATGCCAATCTATTTATATCATATTACGCAACTTTAAAACGATATTCATCATAACAATGTATTTGCTTGTCGATTGAGAAAAATATTCCACTTTTCATACGAGAACGCCGTCATATAAAAACCATTAGATTTTAAGTGTAAAACAGATTTTGTATTTACATACATACATACATATCATCACGCCTTTCTCCCGTGGGGTTAGGCAGAGATTACGTCCTTCCACTTACTACGATCTTGGCATACCTCTTTCGCTTCCTCTACTTTCATGAGCGCTTTCATACATGCTCGTCGGTTATGGGTACTTTTTACCTGGCCTTTATTTAAGACATGATTGATTTGGTCTAGATACATTCGCCTAGGTCGACCTTTGTATTTACGAATTGTCGTGTATTGGTCCGAGGAAAGATTCGCTTCTAGTTTGTGCGTCACAGGTAGAATGCTTTTAAGATTGTGGCTGCAATGCTTCCGTGTAACAAAGTTTCTAACAAATAAGCGTTGTGTTTATTCAGTATCTTTTTCAAGCTTTTATAACTACACTAAAATCTACTGTTATTTTAAATTTAGCACGTATCTTCTTTAAGAGCGTCGTATTGAACGGCAATTTGCAAAATATTAAGCTAATCTACAGACTAGATTTAAATCGTGAATTCTTCTGTAATATATTTTGCGAAATGAAATTGTGCAGTAATGATAAAGTATTTTGAAGTGCTCCAGTATAAATATAACTTGAAAATGGCAGCGAATACTTTAGTATTGCCGCAATCAAAATAAATGTACAGTTTATGGTATATGATGTTTTATGATATAAACGTGACAATGAAATGTATGCAAATATTATTAAATATTCAGTCGATAAGGATTGTACTAAATAGCAAGTAGTAATAAAAACAATATAGAAACTTCTTCTTCTTCTTCTTCTTAGTTAATGGCAATCTGTGTGTACACACAATTTGTGCCGATGTCATGTGGGTAAGATTTTCAATCTTGTATCAGCGTTACCAAGTTCCAACAAAACGGTGGCCCATCCTTCTCGAACTTTCCATGGAGCTTTGTCGGCACCTCAGAATACATGCTATGCGTTGTCTTCTATAATAAACTTAACTTGAACACAATAACTAAACTATTTCACACAAAACGCCACCAAGATTACATGATATAGAGTCAAATACACAAGTTTAATGAATTAAAGAAAACAATTGCTACATGTCAGACTGAGATCCCGCCAAAAAACCCATATAGGTACTTAATTTGAAGAAAAAATATCAAGAGATAATAAAACAATCCTTCAATCAATATTATGCCAGTGTGAAAAAAATGTAATAACTCTGTATCGTAAGGTATAAATTTCCGCCGAATTTAATTTACCATGCACAATGATCTTTTCATTATCCGTGTAATATATGCTACGGCGAAGGGGACGGTCACAACCAGGGTTTCCAATTATTAATTCATATTTATAGGAAATTTAGAATTCGAATACATGGCAAAATATAAATAATGGTTATTCTCTGTATGAAAAAGTGTCTATCGAAAAGTGTTAAATTATGGTGGCGCTACTGCAACAAACGCGTAAATTTCACAGCAGTTTTAAAGGTTACTAGATTTACTAAAAATTGTTTTGGACTACGCAAATAATTGAGATTTTTTACAGACTTCTAATAGTGGATACTTCTTCAACTTGGCCTCCATATACGACAATTCTCCGTACCTTTGTTCTCCATGGTATTTAGGGCCGTACAATATTACGTAAGCACCATGTTAACGCTTTGCTTATTTTTAACCTGAATAGTGATTACGTAAGCAATGTTTATTTATTAAAATTTCGTTTTTTTGTTGTTTCCAATTTATTTCAAGGCTTACGATATCATGAAATAAAGGTAAGAACGTTGTTTACTGATGCTGATAAGAGAGATAAGTTAAAAAAACGTCTTATATTTAATTTGATTAATAGGTAAACGACTCCTTTTAAGTCTATAAGTTTTGATTACGTTATAATGAAAGTTAATTTAAACCTATAAATTACGAATATAACATAATAAATTAATAAAATCTCATCCACAATATTCGCAGTAATAAACGGTTCTACCCTTATTCTAAAACGCAAGACGTCTCGGTATTAACAAAATAATTGGCAACCCTTATCACAGAGACCTTGTGAAATGCATAAAAAGTAACAAAGTATATTGTACATTTTTTTTTTTGTTGTTAACAAACCCCGAATGAAAATGTAAATTCGTGGTCATTTTCATGATAAGTACATTTATTTTATGTTTAAGCCCGATGATATTATGACTTTAATCTTATTCGTACATAAAATTTCACTTAATAAGCTATTACTAGACTTATATTATTTACGTTTGTTGAACTTGTTTTATGTAAGTATCTTTTTAAGTCAGTAATTTTACGATACATAAATATTTTCATGAATATTTTGTTTATACAATTTTATAAGTTAATTGAATAATTTTATGGTTGTTGCATCTTTAATATGATAGCCTTTTTTTTATTATGTTAGTTTAATATTAAGTCTCTAAATATCTCCTTTATATAAAGAAGCAAATATTTTAAAATTTAATGTGTTTTGTCCTCTATTTATCAAACTATTTTTTTTTATTTTTTGAAGTGAAAACTTGTTTAGCTTCGTTGAGCGATTAACGGTAGGGGGAAAACTTACAGATTCGCGTTACCAATGCTATGACGTCAACCGTCAACATGCTACAGTATGTAAAGTGTAAAATGGTGTTTAAGTTCTGACGTTCAGATAAATAACAAAATTTATTCTTATGCAGACTTCAAATGTAACAGGTTCTCATCAGGATCCAATCCGTGGAACTCAGTGAAATCGAGAAAAAACCTCGAATATTATAGACAATTACATGTGTTTTATATATCCGTTTCCAAAGCTCTTTAGTAGTTTTCACAGCTATGCTTAAAACTACACACTTAAACTAAAAAGTATAAAAAAAAACTTTCTAATTAAAAACAAAACCGACTTCAAAAGAATAAACAGTTCAATAAATCGAGATAAATGTATGAGTGGCGTTACAGATTTCGTAACAGAACGGCATTATGTTCACGTCAGTGTTCGACATAAACTTTTCGATGATAAAGCATCTCATCCCCAAAAACCGTTTGGTTAATAGCCCCTTGTTATCCACACGAGGCATAAACAAAGGCGAGTGCAACACTTGTATAATAAAAGCTCACCATCCAGTGATGAGGGTGACGCGTACTGCGTATCAAGCTACGTTTATCTTTATTTTTGTAATAAAGTAGATAGAAGAAAACATTTTTATTTAAACCTACGCAGTACACATATCAAGGACTAAATTCGAATTATGTAATATTTCATGTATGATATCGATACAAATACAAGACAAAAAGAAAATCAGTGCTTTTTTCTAATGTACAGTCAGCTGCAAAATTGCATGGACACCTTATAATCTATTCTATAATTGTGTGAACTCGATTGAGTTCACGTTCATAAAACAAGACTAAATATAACTAAAATTTTACTGTGCTTGTACTTGCAATGGGTCTTAGCGGAAGCATAGAGAGGGGTGTCATTTCCAGACATCACTATCGTTCCGGTAATGATCCGTCCCATAGCTTTTATTAGTCTATTAAACTGTATATTATATACTCTTTGGTGTTACTGTGCCTAAAGCATGGAACGGCTTTTAATTCATTGATTCAACCAAATGACGTTCACTGCTGGGCATAGGTCTTCCCCAAAAAGAAACGGGAAGTCATGGTGTGGCACTATTCTAAACCTAAACCGACACCACACGGCTTATTTGGAATTATTACTAAATTATGCCAGACGTTTTCCGTAAACAATATGTAAGGATAAATTACTAAATAGTATATCAAAATATTAATGTAACATGAAAATATGAAAGCACACGGCGTTATATCGCAAAGGAACAGAAATAATACGAAAACCATACAATGTAAGTCGATATACAGAACTTTATATTTAGCCCCCGGATCTATAAAAATCCCATTATTATTGTTCTTTTGCCAGCTTTTCGCTACTTTCGATCGAGGTCGAACACATCTGACCCGTATTACGTATGGCAGAAAGCAATATCAACCCCGTACGTTGATATGTTACCTCGTTGGGGACATTTACGGGGAAAAAATCAGCTCCGTTTATACGCGGAATTACTTTTCACTGGATATGAATTATTATATGTAAATTAATGATAAAACTTTAGTTTTCAATGTACAGACATTGAATTTTTTTTAAATTTTATAACATATGTTTATTTTTGCTCACATTAATCTCGAATGTGACATTTAAAAAATGTTTGTCTGTTTGTGTGTATGTGATTTGATAAAATTGTTTTTATATGAAGTATATGGGTAAGATCACGTCAAGAGGAGCCCCATTTTTAAGTTGATCACATAATTTAGGTTCATATATTTTTTATAAAGTAGTCACCATCAATAATTAATCCGCAAACCCAAAAAAAAAAAATTATTTATATTAAATTTATAAAAAAAAAGAACCAGATCGAGTTTCTTGCCGGCACTTCTCGACTGGGTTGTTTTCCGAACCGGTGGTAGTGTTTTAGACGTTCATGACCGCCTTCTTAGGGCCTTAATTTAATAAAGATTTTATTTTATTTTTATTTTGATTTTCAAACCAAACATATTATATAATGAAAATTTATATTACTTTTAATGAAAAAATCGGTTAGAGATTTTAGGATTTATTGTTAACTAGCTGTGCCCGCAACTTCGTCTTCGTGGAATAGTGACTTTGGGCAGCATTTTTCGGATTTTGGTTTATTCTGGTTTATAATCCCCGTCGTTACATCGTATAGCCATCGGGGAACAAAGCATACAGGCTGCTAGAATTATTAACATGTGATAAAGCCACATAAAGCTGACCGTGCGAAAAACAGCTAATACTTAGATCCACATCCACAACTTTTAGCGTCTGACCATAGTCTTTATTAATTGTCGTCGCGAAACTGGTCATAAGCTCACTGGAAACTGGACTCGTTTAAAACTAAACGGAAAATTGTTTGGAATGAGAGGAACCCGAGGCATAAAAAACACTACCACCTGTTAAAATCTCTGCTTCTATCAGGTTTCGCAGAATCAGAAATTTAAAAGAGAAAAATTCACTTTTAATCAAGTATTGTTGCAAAGTTTTGGCGGTCTTAAATTTCTTAGCAGCATTATGGGTACGCCGACTTTGAATTTATTTTATGAGATGGTAGTCCAGGAGCACTGAGGGATTCTAAAAATTCTACTGGGTAATTGGTAGATTCTTTATCTTTCATAACTCTGTTAATGGAGATATACTCTACATTATCCTCCGAAACAAAGCTCAAAACTTCAGCATTTATTGCTGCTGCTTGGTCGTTTTGTGGACTTAAAATAGCTCTTCGCAAAGCCATGAATTTTCGCAAGTTGGTATTTGCGTTGCGTTTCCATACACGGATGATATGAGGTCTCGCATTCATGAAACTTCGCAGCATAGGTTTGCGTTTAGAACAAATTTTGCTTGTTCCTGCGGATACACACCGTTACCGATCTCAAGTTACTATAGAGAAAATATAGTAGTAATAGATACAACAATTTCATCTAATTTGTATCTGGTATGAATAAAACTATAAGGCTGATATTTTTTATTATAATTTGTTATGTTAGTGCTTGGATTAATTTGGTAGAGTCTGAAATTGTACCCATCCTGACCATGGAAATATATCAAAGGATACTGCAGGGCATCATATGCTCGGTGTGTTTCACAAATACGTTGTAAGCGATCATCATGAGTGTGCTGCACAATGTCACGTCTATCACATTCCTGATTGACTAATATTACTGCAACTTCGTCTGCAACGGGGACATTGTACTTTTCACGATGTTCTTCCGCAGGACGTCTATCAGCCTTATTTATAACTTTATAATTGTTATTTTGGCCTTGTGGGATGGAATATATTGCGGCTTTGAAACTTCTGACATACGGATTTACTTGATGTAACATATTCTCAAGTTGAAATATAAAGTTGATAGTCAGCTGAGGAAAGTTATGATGTCGTATATGGGCTTGTTCATTGTAATTTGATACAAAATAAATTCAAAGAAATTTTGGCTCATTTTGGAGAAGCAAAGATCCAATCAAGTGATAAATTGGCCCTACATCTTAAAAGTTGGATGTGATATGTTTGACCCCAAAAGATGTCATTTGGAATACACTATTATATAAACGGATATAGTCTAAAAATATTTACACTGAGGATGCTCACAATTTAGTAAAACTTTTATAAAGGGGCTCATGATAAGTTTAAATGAGCACTTTGCCACGTGAATAGCATATTCCATTTGGTTCTTTTCTCCATTTTTGAGCATTACAAAACTGACAACATAGCACCATACCTACTATATATGCGAATTCAGAGTAATCAATTCTGGGCGAATACAAAAAACCTGTTTTCTCTTTGGTAATCCATGGAAGGATATCTATTTCCGCTCCAGTTTCTGGGTCTTCTATCAAACTTGATAACATTTTATTGAGTATATGCCGAAGTCGATCGACATTTAGTCGTGACTGACGTTGTTCTGCAGTTTCTTTCTTCTTCTCGATCAGCCGTTAATCGAGATTCACGGTCCAAACTACTTTACAGATTATTACACAGTTTAACTTTATTACAGTTTAATAACTATTAAGACGTATTAACCTAACCTATTAATTATAGAAAATAAAAGAAATGTCTAATAGATACATTTATGTATTAATTGATCGCAAATAACTAAATTGTTTTTTAATCATAAAAATTAAGAACTTGTATAAACAGTGTGTAAATGTGTAAATGTGTAAATGTGTTTACAGTTTAACTAATAAGACGTGTTTACCTTTTTTTTTTTTTTTTTTTTTTGACGGGGGGAAATGCATTTACGCACTACCCTTATCTATTGTACTTAGGGGATCAAAGTCCCCCAGTACACTAGATAAGGGGCACGGAGTGACGAGCTCCGTGCAGTGTGGGACTCACCCGGGCGAGAGTCGCCCGGAAATACCCACTAAAACCCCCCGGGGCCGTCCGCTGCATTTGGGATGGGGGCGACACGGGGTGGCTTTCGCAAGCACCGCGTCGCCCCCTGCAGCGAACCCGCCGGGCCTCGTCGGTGCAATGGCCCAGTGGGGATGGGGGAGTGTACGCACTTCTCAACCCCACCTCTTCGCCCGCCTCCCGTAGGAAGCATGACCTAGATGGTCAACCAGCCGGGGGACAGGATGAGTTTCCTGCCCCCCATAAAGATGAAGAAATTGGGACAGATCAGTGGCGGGCATAGGGAAAGAGGGAAGAAACCCGCCACTGAAGAAGAGAATTGGGTCCCTCCCCTTCACTCACCTTGTCATACATGACAAGGCGTAGAAAGGAGAGGGATACCCAGAAGAGAAAGGGAAGACAAAACCACACTCACACACACAAACACACACTCCCACAACGGACAAAGTCCAACGACGACGATGAGAGGGGGGGGGGGGGAAGTCCTACATCCTCAGGAACCCCCTCACATAACGGGCCCGCCGCCCTCTCGGCCTCCTCCTCCGCTGAGGATGCGCCAGCGGGTCCTCCTCCCTCAGCCTTTCGTCAGCCTCCTTCTGCATTAAGATGTTCTCGCAGAAGGAGGCGACGACCCCCCCCAGACCTCCTCGCTGCCGACCATGGCTCTAACAACGGTCGGCAGCGAGAGATCCGGCCCCACCGCCGCCACCACTGCACGACGCGGCTCCTCCCACGCGGCGCACTCCGCGAAGGTATGGTGCGCCGTGTCCTCCGCCGCGTCGCAGTGGTGGCACCTCGGCAACGGCTCCCTCCTGGCTATCCTGTGCAGGTACCATCCGAAACATCCATGTCCGGACAGCACCTGCACCAGCCTAAACGTGAGGGAGCCGTGCCCCCTCCTCACCCACTCCCGGAGGACCGGACGGACGGCGTTTATGGTTGGTCGCCCATAGCGCGCGTCCGCCAAGTCCTCCTGCCACCTCACAAATTGCTCCTCCCTACCCTCAAGCCTCAACCTTCTTATCTCCCCCGGATGTAAGCGGAGCCCACCACCATCCCTCCTCGCTGCCGAGTGCCGGTACACGGCAGCGAGCACCTCCGCAGACGTGTTTACCTAACTTGAAAAAAAAATTAACCTATACTATATACATACAATATGTATTTACAAACCCTAAAATATAAATAAATAAAATAAGCAAACAGTCATTGTTATCGAATGCAACTGTTACGCCATGCGCCTCCGAAAGCGGCCCGGCTCTCGACGTGCTATATCTATACATATATAAACTACCCAAATTGCCAGCCTAACCTGAACCCTATTTCATATGAGTGATGATATATATCTGAGGTCAACTTAAATTGGATAATATAAAATTATTTCATTTCCGGAACTAATCATTTTTAACTTCTATTTATTATAATCATACTTTTTATAGACCATTATTATGGAGTTTAGTAAAGTTTCAGTCAATGCATCTGAACAGAGAAAGAATTTAGATAGAATAAATGTTCGACGTGATTCTTTAAATTGACATAACTTTTTTATTTATGTACCGATTGACATGAAACAAACACTAAATGTTAAGTGAAGCTTACTACAATATATTAGTGAAAACTGCATCTAAATCGGATAAGCCGTTTCTGAGATTAGCGTGCACAAACGCACAGACAAACAGACAAAAATTTTAAGAATCATTGTTTTGGGTCCTATTTGCGTTTATAAAGATCCTAATAATATTTTTTCTCATATATCTTCGATGTACAGACAGCGATCCGTTACATTTTTATTATATGTATAGATTTATTGTATTAAAATCAAATACTTAGTTATTTATTTTCATATAATTAACTAACTCTTAAATAAACAAAAATATTTTTGGAACGAAGTTCCTTATGGGGCGTTGCGGAGTAGTACTCTAACCGGCAAAAAACGTTTGAGACTGTAATTAAATTTCAGCAAAATAAATATAACCTCCTTGGGGCAATCGTTTATCCCGTTCGGCTGTTAACCGAAAGGTTGGTGATTCGAGCAACACCAAAAGGCATATTTTTTTTTTAATTTTACGATACATAAAATTTTTCGTAACACAATAAAAAACTCTCACTTTTAATGTTTATTTTACACAAAACTTATCTATAAATCAATCATAAAACCTTTCAGTGTATTTATCTTCTATGTATATTTTTTGTTTTAATATTAACGCACTTTAAAGTTATCTAAATAGCATATTTAGAAATAGATTATTTTTACAAACCAAAGTTTTTATGAATAAAAATATTTTGATCGAATTTCAGCAACTACGCAAATACTAGTTACACTTGACATATATTTTTGTTTTTTTTTTCCTTTTATATATAGTCCATTTATGATGGCTATACAGTGTCTAATGTATAGTCTACGTGATGACTTTTATTATTATTGCAGTTTGCTATTATTATTATATTATATTATATTATATTATATTATATTATATTATATTATATTATATTATATATATATATTATATTATATTATATTATATTATATTATATTATATTATATTATATTATATTATATTATATTATATTATATTATATTATATTATATTATATTATATTATATTATATTATTAGTATTCATGTAAATAGCTTTTTCTTTGTATATTATTATTGTACTGGAAATAAGAGATGGCGCTTTATTTTATAATATTAAATCGGATTATAACTTAAGTAATTTGTTAAACTTTCAAAGTTTGAACACTAGATGGCGTCGCACAATGTTTAATTTTTAGTTAAGACGGTATAATAATAATTTAAGATATTTTCTAATTATTATATGTAGCCCTTATATAGTTTTGTTCTTCTTTTTATGTTTTAACTAAGAACTTCGTTCCTGACGGGGTCCCCCCCCGCACAATTTTTTTTCTTAATTATTTTTTACGAATTCTAATAACCGTTTAAAATGTCTATAGCCTTTCATATGCTCCTTTATGTATACTTCTCTTGTACAAAGTTACACCAAAATCAGTAGAGCCGTTTTCCAGTTACATCCAGACATACACACCGGTTGATAGATAAAAATGTAGCTGTAACATTATTAAGCCAAGAAAACAAGCGGTCTTCACTATCCTTTATTTAGAAAAACATGTCAAACAAGTTAAATAAAAAAAATAATATCATACATCCATTCAAGCATTAAAACGTCCACTGGTAGACATAGGTCTCCCCCAATAACGGGGGGATTGCCATAATCGCCACGCTTGCTAAGCGGGTTGGCGATCGCACTCAGGTGTTTGTGGTACTCAGAGGATGCTGCATATTTCGTTATGCATTTATATCCCTTAGACGCCTTTTACGACACCCGCAGGAACATACGGGGTTGGTACTATTCTTAGCCGGTGCCACACAGCTTGCCGGCACCACTCGGCAAAATTTATACAAACACTTTAACCACAAAGAAGGTGCTATATTTTATGCGATGTTGCATTATAAATGTTGGATTCGCAATATACACATGTACACAAGACGATGCAACTCAGTTTTCAGTGGTTACTATCTTCTTTGAAATTATAAAAAAAAACCTGCAGTTACTATCTAATATAATAAAATCTTTATGCCTCATTCACATAGCAAAATAACCAATTTAAACTTCCTATAACTAAATCAAATGTAGAAGTACATGAAAGATACGAAAAGTTCGATACAAGCTAAATAAATGATATTATCTACTAACTGTTTGGCCCGTGACTGCGCCCGCGTTTCATATAAATTAACAACGTAATATAGTTTTTTAATTTTTATAATATGGAACTGTCATTATTTTCTCACTTTTTTTTTTTGCTACTAATATTAAGCAAAGATATTTCTCACAAATTCAAATTCCTGTCAGTAAAACTGTTCATTTTATTCACAATTTCTTGAGTTTTATTTCTTTTTACGCCGACCCCTAATTATTTTCGAAAAACAAAAGTACTCTAAGTTACGCGGAGTAAGTCCCGTCAAAATCAGTTAAGCTGTTCTGGAGATTACCCGGAACAATCAGACAGACAAACAGAAATTGTAAAAATTATATTTATGGTGTAGGCATCATATACGAGTCATTCCACCTCAAATCGACCAATAGTTGGAATCGACCCCTTTGGATTTGGACAAATTTTGATCAGAAGTTTCCTTCTATCATATAACGAAGTTCGGCTAAGGGATTTTTTTTTTCAAAAGTAATGCATAATTTCAAATTTCGATATTTTTCAAGTTTTTCAATCTTATATTTTAAATATCTCAAAAACTATTATAGATACAGAAATGAACTACATTCATTTTAAAGACATTCTATGAATAAACAAAACATAAAGTTTCCAAATTTTTAGGATCTTTTAAGAATAGTCCAAGGTATTTAACAAAAAAAAAAAATAGCCCCAAAATTTGATTTTCATCGTCAATTTTGACGATTTTCAAAAATTCTAAATTTTACAAATTCAAGGTTGTTCAGAATTTTTATCAACAACATTTCATAGCCGAATTTCTGTGTGCTCTTTAAAATGAACTATAGTTCATTTCACCTCATTTCATAGTTAGTTCACCTCTATCCTTTCCGGACAAGCCTAAACAAATCGCCGTATAAATAATTCTTTTTCTTAATATGGTTCCAATGTTAAAAACATTTTAACAATCTAACTTTTTCATATATTCCGCAAGGATTTACCTTCAATTTTGTTTTTCATTATTGTAACATTCTATTGTACGATTGTGTTTCGAAACTTTTCTCGTTTGTTTTAGGATATTGTTTTTATTTATATACTAGCTAGCCCCGCGACTCCGGTCCAGGATAATATGTTTTACTTCAAAATAATTATTCACTGCATCACACATTTTTAGGGTATCATTTTCTTCTATATATTGGCTATCTTAGGTTTGGATTTCGGTGCTTAAAAGATATGCAAATGTGCATTTTACTTCTGCATGCTACATTTTCGTTATTCTCCTCTCATAGATAGTTGCCAATAGAATGATTATAACATTTAATATATCAAGCAACCCCACCCTTTTTTTTTAATTGAATTATTCTGTTAATAACTTAAATTTTATTGTAATTGTATTTTGATGTAATTAATTATGATTGATTGTTCGACCTTCTACTTCTGTAATATAAACTCTTCGTAATTAAAAATTATGTTCTACTTTTTATTTCGGTTATCTATAAACGCGTTTAGTTTAGTTTTTTAAACTATTTGCCGATAATTTCTACAATTTTCCCGTGATTTAAATTTGTGCGTTTGTAAAACGTTAGATGCCTTTCGTTCTAAATTCTATCTGTATACGATATTTTGAGGACAATAATTATATACATACTTCAAAGGCTGTTAATTTTGTTTCGTACTGTTCCATATCGATTGTCGTAATGTATTCCACAATGCTATTAACCAGTGAGTTTGTACAACGTTTGTATCAAATAAAGGTCTCTCGCATATCCGCCTAACCTGACCAGATATAAGTTATCTATGATGTACTAACAATAAAGTTATAAATCCACTCACGGTTAAGCAAACACACGCTTCAATATTATATGTTCGAAAATGTACATAAGAGAATTACCTGATAAGTGTCTCAAGCTTTCTCTTCGATTCTATAGAACGTCGTAAATTGTTAATTAATACAAAAGAGAAAAGAATACGTTCAAGCATAAACGAAAATGTATATCGTTTACGATAAGCCCCGATATGAAGCCCCTGAAACGTACATATAAAGCCCCTTGATACAGGCAAATCCTAAATAGTGAAAATGTTTAGCCTACATTCTGAAAATTCCATTACAAAGATTCCATTTAGGTAAATAGGATTTGTATAACAGAATTACATTCTTATCGGAATAAATAAGATATTTATCGATAATCTTTGATACGTCTCTTTGTTATTAACTTTGTATGTAAATATAATATTAGGTTACTGAATTATCCGTTTAACAGGTATGAAATGTATCTTGTTAATAATATGATCGATTTTAATTCGCTAATTACTATTTAAATGATTTTCAGCTAGTACATCATTTGGAAGATAGTAAAATTAATTTCAATAATTTAATATCAATCTCTAAACGCGCGCATTAATTTTAACACAAAATATATTCTAATTTGACGAAGTCAAGGGATTGTCAGTCTATGTAAGTAAAAATCAATGTTAGTCCTCTATGTGTTTCTAAATCATTCATCCGATTATGATGAAACTTCTGTGAGTTGTTAGAAGAATACGCGCCCACAAAAGTTTTCTTCTTTTTTTTTAACTAACCATACGTGTGGTGCCAGCTAATAATAGTATCACCCCACATCTTCCCGTGTGTGTCGTAAAAGGCGACTAAAGGATATAAACCATGGAACGGGCAGCAGCATTCTCTGAGTAACACAAACATTTACCGCGATCACGAACCCGCCTGCCAAGCGTGGCGATTATGGAACTTCCTCTCTTTTTGAGGGAGATCTAGATCCAGTTTCGGTTGAATCAATCAAGCAACCATACGCTATTAACCATTAGTGCCTTGACAAAACTTGGAGTTGAGCGCTTAAGCTCAGCCAAAAAATAGTGGCCAGCGCAACAATACCCAAATGTACGTTCTTCTTCTTTCTGTGGCATTCCAACACTTGCCGGGTACAGCTAGTAAATAGGAAGTACTAAGTACTAATAAAATAGAATAACCGCTCCCAAAATACGTAACAGTTGATAAATTTATTTAAGGTTTGATGCGAAATTATCCAAGTAATGTCAACCATAATAATTACCTACTGTGTTATAAACTTTTCCTGTAACGCCTCTTAAGTGCTCAGCAAAATAATTACACTTCACCTGATCATAATAATTATTGTAAAAACAACGGAATTGAAATTCCGTATAGGTATTATCAACGCAAAACGCATGTCGAAGAAAAGAAGAAAACCAAGGAGTTTTAATATGTGTTGCCAACCATTCCTCTGAGACTATAGCGCGAACGATAAAGCAGTTATATATTTTCAAAGAGATTTCTCTTCTATATCCAATTTATATATTCTGACAAGTGAAATATAACAAGGTAAAATTTATGCATGAAATTTTATCAAAATTCCATATGTATCTAACAGTTGTAACAGCTCTGTATAAATCATAGAAAAAGCAAAACTAACTCTATTCGATGAATTATATCCCGAAGGAGTGAACATATTTTATTTACAAATGTCACTGACAAAATGTATACTCGAACATAAATTTCATAATAATGTTACTTGGAAATTACATTAGTACAAATTGATATTATATAGTTTCTTCGTAAATAAAAATACAAGAAATCATATTTACATTAATAATATATACTTTCCTGTAATAAGAATATATTATGTCCTCATTGTTTATTAACTTTTTTGTTGTTTGGTATGTGTTTTATAATGTACTAGCGTGTGCCCGCAGATCCGCCTACGTAAAAACTGTACATTGAATCGTATTTAGTTCACAATTTCAAGAGTTTAATTTTTTTTACACGGATCTCTAATCTTTTAATACTAAGGCAAATATATTTCTCATAAATTCAAGCACGTTGGTGCAACATAGATCAATACTACAGCCGACAAATTTTGTTCTGTCGGAGATCGTCGTCGTTTTTTCAATTGTATTTTCAACACAGATAAATTGCGGTTATTTTAATGCACTAATATAAAAAAAAATGAATTCTACTTCCGCCCTGCCTGGCAATCATAGTTTCCTACTTCAAATGAAACCCTAGCTACTCCCCTAATTCTACCACAATCTCACCCGAGTTTGAATAGCCCATGATGATAAACACACTAAGCCTAGAGGTGCTGATTCCTTAACGATACTCCCAGTACCTATAGTGGTTGGGACCAGATTTTGAAGATTGTGAGCGATAATTAGCCATGCGGCGATTATTAGAAAATGTATTATCACCATGCTATGGTTACAAACATTACAGTGTTTCCCTTTACCAGAAGTACAGGCTCATTATAGAATAGGAAGATGAATTTGAACTTACGTCCATCGATGCATACTCTGATCATACTACCATCGAACCATCGGAGTCAAGAATCAAGCTTGAGTGGCAAGAGAACAAACATGACAATTTTACGTGCAATTTACTTGAAAGAAAAATAATGTAGGGAAAAACTAAAACAAAAATCAACTATGTTGCCACGGGGACTCCCGTCAGGAGTTAAATCTCAAAATTTTAGAAAATCTGTTTTTTTTTTTAATATTTAAATTTCATTATAAAAATTATTAACATAACCTAACATTGAACATTTGTCTAGTTTTTACATCTATTCGCACTCCGAGCAATAATTATATACATTATCTAGAGTTCTAAAAATGTATAGTTGCTTCGGACATAAATGTCCAGCATACAAAATATTCTTTATGACTTCTAACATTAAGGATATAGTTGAATTATTGTCCAAATAATTCTTTTGTCATACATTGAAGACGGGTACTTAAGGCTCGCTTCACGGGCTTTACATTTGACGGATACCCTTTGATATGAATTCCTATTGTACCGAGGTTTGTTGACCGGACAAAAGAAAATTGTAATAACAGTTATATATCATATCATAGTATTAGCATTGTTACTGTTAACTTTACAACTTGATGTATTGTCACAAAATAAATATCAGTTTATTGCGACGACTTTCTCACGACAAAGCCATACAATCAAGAATCGGGCAGATTAACACTCCACGAGGTCACTCGATGTCAATTCGACCAATAGTTGAAATCAACCCTTTCCGATTTGGATGAAATTTGGTCGGAAGTCTCATTTCAGCATATAACGAAATTTTACCGACGGAAAAAGCATTATTAAGTTTTCTGTAGGTACATAAAATTCAATGATAAAGTTATTTAAAATTCAAAAATGTATCAATTTTCAAAATTCAAAAATATTACTTGTAGCGCCAAAATATCCTTTTTATGATAGACCAAAGTTGATTTTTGTACCTATAATAGTTTTTATTGAAATAAAAAAATAAACATTCGAAATCTGATAAATTTTTGAATTTGTGCATAATTATATAAATATCTGTAATGATTTTCTGTTGAGAAAACTTCCTTATAGGATGAAAGAAAACTTCTGAAAGGGTCAATTCTAACTATTCATCGAATTAACATGGATAATACAATTTAAAAAAAGTTAATACATGACACTAGGATCCCGCCAAAAACTCCCCAGCAAAAAGTTATGGTAAAAAAAGATACTTTGAGCAAAGGCATCGAGGGCTGAATATAGCCTAGCAAGGCGGCAGCCGGTAATTGTACGCACGTAGGTGAAATATTTTTTGGAAGTCTGTGTAATATTCTTACACGTTATACCGATATAAAGGTATTCGCAAGTCATACATTCAAATTGCAGTTGACTTAACTTGATAAATGTGTATTTTCCGCGTGAATTTGTCACACATATTCGATGAAATTTCTAAAAAGTAATACGCTTATAGAGCACGAGTGAAAAATAGAATAACAAATGAAGCTATAATTATAAGAATAGATTTAACAGAAAAAAAATCTTAAACAATAATTTAATTTAGCCAATTACTATTTTATTCAACCATAAGTAGGTAGTAGGTAGTTCCCCAATAAAGTAGGAATTGGCATAATCACCACGCTTGGCCGGCAAGTTGCCGATCGCAACCAGGTATTTGTGCTACTCAAAGGATACAGTTTATTCCTTAGTCGCCTTTTACGTCACCCACGGGAAGATATGGAGTGATACTATTCTTAGCCGGCACCTAAATTAGTTTTACTAATAAAAATAATTTACAAATATCATAGATAAATTATTATATAAGATAGCTAATCCCATGCAAAAAATGGTAACATGCGAAAAGTTCAAAATCCCGTCTTAGTTCTAGATGATACACATTCATAGCCTGCAAACTTAAAAGAAGTAATTGAGACATTAGTATGTAGATTATGCTGTCGTTAAAATTTACCAAAAAGTCTGTACTATTTTTGAAACTGATAATATTGTACAAATACATTGCTTTCGAAATGTTTATTTTCATTGGAAAACATCGATGATTTGCCACTATTTATGTGCTTTGTAACGGATAACATGATTGTAACTTACAAAGAAACGCATTGTATTGTTATGAGATGGCGTTTAAATAATATTTTAAATTTTATGTTAGCTAAATATCTTATAAACTCCCAGTTCCCATTTCGGCACATATGCCGAAAGAGGTTTTATCTTTGTAACCTTATCGGAAAATTTACGAAAATTTGACTAGGGAAATCACTCTTTATAACATGAAAATTTTTGATTGGCACAGATAAAGCAAGAGAAATCTTTTTACCTATTTTACGTAGATAAATACGGAAAACAAGAAATTGAATTATAAATATTTATTTTTATATCAAGAAATAAATAAGAAATGAATATTATTGTAAATAAATTTTAATATTTTTATAAAATTTTAACAAAAAGTATAATGATCTAATTATTGCTCACTTCACTTCACTTCTTAGTTTTTGGCTTTTGTAGTTATTGGCCACAATTTTGTCAGTATCCGTAAGGTAGAGTCATGAAACAAGGAGTGGAAACTGGTAAACAAGACTATGGCTGATGAAATGAGAAAACAAAAATCCTTTGACCTAGGTGATCAACCTGAAAAAGGGACAAGACAAACATATAAGACAACACAATATTAGTAGGACAAAAAACACAGGATTTACCAGTAAAAATATTAGTAACATATACTATTTACATTTTATGTTGTTCATTTGTACATATTTACATAATATATAGTTGATTATGGGAGAAAAGGTGAAGAGAAGAAGACTAATTACTGTTTATCGTGAATGGCAGTTTGTTTTGACGTCTGTCATCAACGAGTATTACGATTTTTTCGTGTTTTACACATTTTCATCTAAAATAAATAAATTTTTCTTTACACTGTATATACTATATATATATATATATATATATATATATATATATATATATATATATATATATATATATATATATATATATATATATATATATATATATATATATATATATATACAAGTTATTTAGTAAATATGTACATTTCATTGAAACCCAACCGTAATTTCTTTGTAATTTTCCATGAATATATTTGTACGAAAAAGTTAATATAAAATAAAACAATGCACTTGTTATGAAACGTAGAAAACCTGTGGTACAGAATAAAACAGAAGAATTTGTGTAGACAAGTAACATAGCGAAACAATTTATTATCCAACTAAAGTTTTTTCACATTTTTTTTTATGTAATTTGATATGGTAAATGGATCCATATAATTTGCAATATTGATATAATTGTTGATATTTTAGATATATCGTCATAATTCTGATCGTCATATTGAATATATAATTGTATCGAAATCTTTAATATATGTTTATCTCATATTTGTGTAATTTCTTTTATAGAAATACCAGAAATGTTCAGAGTCGTCTGCTCGCAGCTCATTAGGAATTCCTTGACGGTCTGCAAAATATAGAGTCTGGAAGCGAGTGAACCACGAATATTGGAGGAAAGAACGAATTCTCGGAAGCAATGAAAACTTCGCAAATAGTTTACTAATAATAGTTATTGTTTTATGTTATAAGGCCTTCTATTTGTATGTTTGTCCCTATTCTTATGTTAATTTTGAGATTTTGCATGACTATTTAAAAAAAACTTTTGCAGTGAGAGTAAAACAAAACATTTTAACATTGTTTATATTTTCTTCGTGGTTAAAACATTATTTTCAAAAAAATTGACAGTCTGCCTGTCCGTACTTAATTCAAGAGGACTCGACTCGACAAACAAACTCGACAAAATGATGAAAATAAGAACAAAATATAACCATAGGAGAAATAAAAAAGGTTTGAAGAATAGGTTAATTTATTTAACACCTTCATCTGTTCAAAAGAAAGAAAAAGAAGAAAGAAAGAAAGAAAGAAATTTATTGTTGGATAGCTAATATATACATTACAAATACAAAAACACACATTTTAAATAGTCACGAGTGAATCCAAACAATAGCCCCCTATTCAGCTACTTGTTGTAGCATCACCTTGCGGTAGACACTGCAACGCTGGTTTCCAATAGGGGGCTTTGACATGCACAGACGTTCCGTCGATAGATAGATAGACAAGAAAGAAAAAAAGGATATTCTCGTTGTGACAAATTATTTTTACTTCATGGAAAGTTCGAAATCATTCTGGGATACGATCAACGTACTTTTATATCATACTACTACTAAGCCACAATTGTTTTTATATGGGTTCTTTAGATTAATACGCAGATATTATAAACATTACACAAGTAGTAAATTCTTGTAAATAGGAAATAAATTCTTGTATGTCAGAATTCAGTTTTTTATGTCACACAGTTTAATAGTGTTAACTGATGGTCGAACTTGGTACGGAGCATATTAAAACAGACATACATTGGCGAACAACCGAACAGTGCTACTACTATAGCAGAAACATTAGTGTTACCATAAAAATCTAGCATGCCTTAATAGGCATACTAACGTAAAGATACAATCTATGTGCTATTATTATCACTACTCCTAAAGCCGGATATGCAGGCTTCAACAGTCCTGTATCACTGAGATCTAAAGAGGATTATTGTGATCGCGCGCCACAGCTGAAGCTCACTGCTTAAACTTACAGCCTAGATGTACTGTAGACTCTTTAAAATCCGCAAACATAAACAGTAATTTATATTTATTTCGCGCTTCGATAATTTTGTAAGGATAACATCTGTAACTAACTGTGCCCACAACTGCTATATTCGGTACTCCGCGCTCCGCCGAACAATGTACGTGTTCCAGCTTGCGCGTCTATTGTGGATTTAACATTATATCACTAAGTCGAATGAACGCAGTGTTGTCAACGGCTAAAATCTAAATTATCGTATTTCCGCGTATGAATATAATGTTCTTTGCCACAGATTTTTTTGTACATTATTTACAAAAAGGGGGGTAGGTGTCGCGTTGTTAACACATTTTTGTGGTAGCTCCGTAGTTTATTAAAAATATACACATAAACATTGTAAAAAACTATAAAAAAGTGGATTCAGTTAATTGCCTATAACAAAAATGGTGCAATAAGGAATCAAAATCATTAATAAATCGTTTACTAGTAAAGGATTAAAAAATTACTATAACTAGTGCAATACCAACGTACACAAGGGACATCGACTTTAACCGTAAGTACAAATTGATACTCCTTCGGAGAAAGATTTAAACTGAAATAATTATAGATACACTATAAACTAGAAAACTGAATAGAAACTGTGAAATGAAAAGAAAATATAGAAATTAAATAATTACGCACAGTGTATAGTGTCACCTGGTGTCGATGATTTAAACTAGTTTTAAACTGTATTATATATCTACATTGAATCGCATCAATTTTATAACACCATCTAGCGAACACAAAATACAACATATGGATAAAATTATGATGATGTTAGAATCCATTCAAAATGAACAAAAACTACAAAAGGAGGAGATTAAAGAAATGAATAAAAATATAACTAGAAATATAAATAGTATAAACAATAATATCAATGAAAAATTTAATGAAATAGAAATTAAGCAGAAATTGTTAACAGAAAAGTTAGAAAAACAAGAAAAACAAATTGATTATTTGGAGAGGGAAAACAAAAGGAATTTGGTATTTTTCGGAATAATTGATAACGAAAAAAGCTATTCTCAGCTCCACGCAAAATAAAAAACATTATAACAACAGACATGAAGCTATCTTGCGAAAGTTATGATATTCAGTATACTAGGCGAATAGGTAAAGCGGGAGACAAACCAAGGCCAGTTACAGTGACATTTTCAACAATGGATAAAAAGATAGAGGTACTAAAAAGCAAACGAGTTTTGGTTGACTCTCCATTCTGTATTGAAGAAGATTTCCCCAAAAAAATACTTATACTCCGTAACGCTTTACAGTCTGAAGTGGCAAAACTTAGGCAAGAAGGAAATAAGGCAATACTTAAATATGATAAGATGATAATTATAGATGAAGATAACTCAAAACAAAGACAAACTAAAAAAAGAATATTCTCACTGTCTCCAGTTACAGCACAAAATGTGAAATTTAAGAAAACCGTTCAACAATCCAAAAAAAAATAAAGCAGAGATAACAAGTTTTTTCACTTCAAGCAATAATAAACCCTCCCAAAGTAACAACTAATTAGAAAAATTAAATTATATAGCAATTAATCCTACCCCTCTCAACCCCAACGCTCCCAATCCGGCCGGTCTCCGTGGGAGTAGTAGACCAAAACCCTCCACAGAGTTGTATTATATAAAAACGAAACTCATACAAATAATTAACAACGTGAAAACATGGACAAGTAATCAGCACCTAATAGAGCTAATGAGCTTTTTAAAGAATGGAAAAATAAAATAAAATAACAAAGCAATAATGTCAGACAACAACGTAGCTAACAATTACGGGCAATTTTTATCGCCAAAGTCAGTCAGCTTAAATTTGAAGAATACTTAATAGCGAAAAAGAAGATATAACACAACAATTACAGGAAAAATAAGAATGCTGAAAACAAAAAACAGTGACCAATAGCCAAGTGGAGGAGGCCTTCACCCTCGCGTGAGGGGTTCTTGTATGATTTTAAATACCTTAGATTTTATACGTTTATTATATTTTTTTGCCATTTTAGAAATATTTTTCTATCTACACTTATAAAATATATGTTCTTATAATGTACAAGAAATGAAAGGCTTTTTTTTTTTTATTTACTAAGAGCTGAAACTTATCGTACATTTACATAATTACTATTGTACATCGTACCAGTGGCTGAATTATTGTATCGGTTAACGATGCTGAATGGCACGCAATTTAATTTTTTTATAGTGATGGCAGTCGTTTTTTTTTGGCAAAAATATTATTCATCATTAAAGATATTTTACGTCATTAAAGATGTAAAATTTAATATATATTAAATATTTCAGATTTAGTATGTTTCGAATCATTATCTGATTTGTAGAAATACGCTCAGTAGAACAAGTATCCATCATCCATTACTACTCTAATTATCAAGAGGAAGAAGTATGACTACCAGCTAGGTTTTTTTTTAGCTCCGGCTTTACCGAGAATTTTTTTTCTACACTCTAAAGTAATCTAGTCCCGATTATCGTCTAAATTAGAAGTAAATTTTTAATATTTTAGAGGTATAGTTATTTATATAACCTTTTAATTATCAACCAATAACCAAAAATGCATTCACCAAGAACGCATACACAACAACAATTGAAATATGTTTTCTGTTATTGCTTCTAAACATCCAGAGTATTTTTTCCTTAAATACATCAAATGAACGAATCTTGTTTCTTTGCAATTTTATAAAATCTATAGATAATCTTAATGAATAAATATCCAATCACCTGATTTGATTGTAATAATAGATAGGAAAAATTCCATTAGGGAAGAATGTTCGATGGCAATTATGAACCCTAGACAGATAGATATAATAGATATGGATAGATTGCCGACGTCAGTTGGACCAGATTGCTATCTCAAATACGTTTAAGATTGATGTTTTATAATTGGTTAGTAGAAAATACGATTTAATAATATCCTTTCTGATACAAATTTTTATATATAATTTATATATAATTATAGAAAATAATGTTAGAGATAATTATGATGAGATAAATAATGATCGAAAATATATTTACAAACTATATTTTTACAGCTTGACTTTTTCAGCAAAACATTTTCCTACTTTACATAACATAATAAAACACCTCAACTGTTTTCTACATGCGTTTGAAGACACAGGAAACACTTTCGCTTCATTCATGCAAACTCTGCAGCACGTTGGACTCGTTGGTTTCCACTAAAAGGACTGTGAAGGCGGCCATCCGATTCTCCCCCCTAAGATGCGACCGCGTAACATTTTGACCGACCCCGAAAATAACATCACTAGCATGAATAGGAATAAAAAAACACATATATGATAAACAGCCGACCCTCCGATGGCGGCCCAAGACATGCTTCGTTCCCCAACTGCGGATGCTATTGACGCCGCTGCCATCGTGATACAGTGACACTAAGCACGCATTAAGCATTACACGCACAACACTGCACACACACTCCTGCACATAACACGCTGGTACATAGGTCCTGTAGGTAACTTTTTTTTATTTTAATATTAAATAAAAAAGTAGGGCTTAGCTAGGTTTAAAATTCCGCAGAATTTTTTACACGCAGGCAACGGCCAAGCCGAGGTTCGTAACGCTTTGGTAACCCTCTTGCTAGTTACCTCTTTACGGCAGAAAGCATTTAGCATTCGCCCACAAAGTCACGGTGAAGCCGTAAAGGCCCTTCCGATCAACAGCATTAGCTTGTCAGAAAAAGAACCATCCGATCCACTAAAATGAGCGACCAGTTAAGCGCATCCCTACGTCAAATATAAATGACGGCTAGCCTACGGTTGTTGTCCTTCTCCGTGTTGTTCACGAATCGTCCATAGCGGGACATGCGAAAGGGTAACATTTCTACTAGTTAGCGTAATCTCCCACACCAGATTTCCATAGAAACCTTACTTACCTTCCCTTCCATAGAAACTAAATTAGTTCAAACGATCTTAAATTATACGCTTAACAACGAACAGTACAATTTTTTTTAGTTATATAGACATACTTTTAAATGTGTATTATAAAAAAAAAACTTATAAACAGTTTGGGACGGAACTAAGCTCAGCGAAATGTGGGTGGTGTAATTCGCTTTTTCACCTCATCCTAACCCTTCGGGGATAACAGGCATGAGCTTATGTATTGTATGTTATGTTTTTCAGATAGTTAATGAATGAGTAACGTTAAAAACGTGATGTTACGTATAGATTTAATATATTTGTTAAAAGAAAACTCAAAAGTAACCGAACCGAAATCAAATTTATTTTAATTAATTCACGTTAACTTTACATTAAATTAATTAGACACTTCTAATATTATACAAAACATTTCGTGGTTGATATTAAAATCCAACTTTAACCTAATTATCTTTCAAACGGACTAAAAGGCAATAAGGGTTGGAGGTCAAAATTTAGATCATTCGCCGTTTAACTTTAATGAAAATAACAAAATGTTTAGGGTTCATTTTATTCCCTGTACCTATCAATACTAATCTATCCTAATAAATAAAATGGAAGTGTCTGTTTATAATGACAATTTTTTTTACTAAATAGATATATCTGAGTGTATATACGATACCTATACCAAAAATACAATTTTTAAATTTAGTGTCCGTCTGTCTGTCTGTTTGTAATGGTAATCTCCGGAACGGCTGGACCGATTTTGACGGAACATTTTTTGGTAGACAACTGAAGTTAGTCCACATAATTTTTTATATTTTTGATGTTCGAAAATAATTAGGGTTCCGCGTCAAAAATTAAACCTCATAAAGAATTGAATAACATCAGATTCACTATACAGTTTTACGGGCAAGTGAAGAATATATGAAAAGCGGGCGCAGCCGTGGCCGTAGCACATAGCTAGTTGAATTAATAAAAAACGACTACATTTTTTTACAAATTTTCTTTTAACGTGTACATCAAATTAAGCAGTAATAATCATTAATAATACTAAATTAAGTTAACGTTGGGCCACTAATAAGCTTGGCCTTTAAGTACAATGAAAGCAAGAACCTTTTCATCAACTTAGCTCACATAAATCCCGATCATATCACGTAATATGATCAAAACACCTAAGGCGGCGTTCACACAGTTGATCCGTAATGTATCCGCCACTTCTGGCTGTAGAGATAAAATTATATTAGAAAAAAAAATGTAAAATCTCCAATGCGTCCCATACGTGCCATCGACTTAAGCTGACGGTATGTGGGTGACCTAATTTCACCCCCAAGTTATTACTCAACTTATTATGGGGAGTCATGACGTGATCTATGGGGATTTGTTCGAGCCGTATGTTCAGGATTTTTGTCGGTAAAAACCATTTGAAAGATTTCATCACTTATGCCTCACTTGAATGCTTCGAACTATGATTCTTGGCTATAAGTTTTAATGTCACTTTTTGTGGCCAGAGAGATATTTGAAAATAAATAGTCGATAATGTTTCGTTATATATAACGGTAAGCATAACAATTAAATTACGGTGGTCATAGATTTTTAATTTTTAGGTAAAATATACTTCTAA
The DNA here is from genome assembly GCA_014132275.2 of Samia ricini. Taxonomy (NCBI): domain Eukaryota; kingdom Metazoa; phylum Arthropoda; class Insecta; order Lepidoptera; family Saturniidae; genus Samia; species Samia ricini. Next base: position 4,866,039 of record AP028170.1, read on the forward strand.
AACCTGGCTATTCCCTAACTAATTTAATAACCTTTTTTGTACATAAAATGTTTCATACATTTAATAACTATTACAACAATTAATATTCACAATTTATTAATTGCGCCTAACTCAATATTCAGAGCAGACTTTAATTATATCTTTAATATTAGGCGCGGTCAAGATTTTATTTGATAAATCATTTAATTTTTAATTGCACCTTGTCCATTTTTTTCATCTTAAATAAGTTTAAGTAATTATATTTACATTCTACAAGTATTTTCAAGCAAAATAAAACATATTATAAAAATCAGAACTAAAACAATGCAGCAAAATAATAACTTGGAGGAAACTTGGTAGAGTTAACTGATAATTTTATTACTGTTTAAAAAAATCGACATTTTACTTAATTAATAATACAATAATTTTGAAGTAATTGTTTGTAAATGAATATAGCGTGCACAAATGCATATTCCATAGAAGCAGTACCAAAAAAATTCATTAAAAAATGATGTTGAACTTTTTTGGTGAGACATAATGGAGTGGCTTGATTTAGTTTTGGTATGATTGCATTGAACGAGATTTTCATTATTTTACTCTTAGTCTGAACCTAACATTAAATAAAGTCTGTAATTGTAGTAATTTACGTGAATCGGTTTGGTTGTGAAGTATGTTAAGAGTCTACCAAGTAGGGAGAATAACATTGGACTAAAGATCCAGTAAGATACAAGAATATCAAATAGAAATTTTATATTCATTTTTATGGGAATAAAAATCTGACACAGGCAAATACATCTACTAGAGGCTTTTCGGCGGCACCTCAGTATTTCATGCAGTTGCTGTTATCTATAAATCAATAACTTGTGTTATAGAACTTGTGGTTTTGATAGGGTTTTGCGTACTATAGTTTGATTATTGTGTACAAATTAAATTTATTACGGCAAATAATACGTAACATTTATTATGAGATGCCGACAAAGCTACATGGAAAGTTCAAGCAGGATGATCCATCGTTTGGCTGGAGCTTGATAACACTGATACAATATTGAAAATACATCATATCTACATGACACTGGCACAAATTTTTTACACTAATTGCAATTATCTAAGAAAAAGACCTGGGGGGTTTGGCGCAATTTTTGTCTGTCATTTTGTCGTCCTTGTGTTTAGTTCATTATTTTTGTAGTATTTGACAATACATTATGTAACTTTTGTGGCATTTTGTTTGATATAGTGTATTAATGATACACAAGTATAGTGAAGTGAACATAATGACACGGAGCGTGAATTCTGAAATGTCACAATCATTCCCGTTGTGGTCATAACAGAAGACCACCATTTTGTTACCTCCATTAACTTATTAATATTGTTCCTAACGTCTGGCTTGGCTGCATGGCCTACTAGTACTATTGCCATTTTCTTAAAAAGGAATTAATAGAACCAAAAAAAAAGATCTACTACTTTGGCACCATGGTTGTGGTATTTTTGCCTATTCCCTAGTAAGAAATGGACAGAACCAAAAAAAAAGAACTAGGTACTACTGTCAAAATTTGACACATTAGCGTAAAGTACCTATAAAAATATCGTATTCTTATTTACACAAGTTTTTATTTCTTATTTTAGATGAAAAAGATAATTGTGCTAGCCAGTAAGTGAAAATGGTTAAAAATCATAAATATCATTACGGCTATACGCCGTTGATATCAGGGTAAGTCGATATTTTTCTAATGAACTAAGATGTAAACAGATAATTTACCTATAGTTAGCATTTCGTGAAATAATAAGATTTTACACTAATTTAGTAATATATCAAGCTATGTAACGAAATATCATAGTTCATGAAATTACGATGCGAACTTAAAAATAATGTTTTTCATCAAAAAAATTTACTAACAAACGAAAACGAACGTCAGTGTACACCTATGTAAATTCGCATTTTACTCATATTAAACTAGGTAATTTAAATATGTAAAATAGGGTTTCATCATGAGAATGATTAATGTTTCTGAAACACCATTAATTTTATTAAATCCATTTTATATATATATATACTGTATCCTACAAAAAATCAATTTATCAATTGTTTTCCTAAATAATCCAGTAGATAAGTAGCCACAGATGGTAACCCTATAAACCTAGAAAGGAGACCGGATCCAAACTATAGGCAAGAAAACATTATTGAATGAGTGCTGACAAGATGAAAGCTAGTAAGATGAAGTTATAAATGACCTACTCTAGTCTAGCTGTTTTAAGTACACATAGCGTAATATCTCACTCACTACTTATACGCATAGAATGTTGAAAATTTATTTCAACTAATTGAGTAATAATAATATTTATAAAATTATGAGCTACACTTCGAGTAGTACAATTTAATATGAAATGTCAGAAAATATATTCTACAAATATAATACCTAAAACATTTTGATTTAACAATATACTCATTCCAAAAAAAAAAAACTTCACATTAAGTTTATTTGTTCAAGAAAATTCTTTTAGAATAAACATTACAACTTCCTTAATTAGTGCTCTGTGAGATCAGACAATTTAAATTTAAATAGAATAATTTGAATAAATAAGTTTTTTTACTCCTAGGTATGTATCATCATTGTCACTTGAAGCACAAGCTTATGGGCTACTGGATATAAGTACACTGCTCCTGCTTCTGCCATACTCCTGTGTTATCTGTTATCCACATTTAGGTACGTATTTTAAATTGATATCTTCATTTTAGCCTTAATCACATAATGATTGGATTATAGTTTTATTTATTTTAATTGTAAAGGTGAATGTACGTAGTGTGTTTATAACTTCACATACTAACCTTTTGGGATGTGGTTGTGCTTTAAAATTCTCCTAATTCTAGAGATTTTTTTTTAATTGAACTGAACTGAATTATTCTATAATTTGACGTTTTCATAATAGACTATAGTGTGTATTGGTCTGGTCTGATAGACAAACTGTGTAGACTCCTTAACTAAGTGTAACATATACTCTGTGCAATAGATAAGAAATATAATTTAGTTTAATTTACACCAATAAATAAATTTCAAATGTTTGTAATGTCAAAATATATTTTTTTTACTAAATAGGTATGAATGTATGTATATATACAATACCTATACCAAAAATATTTTTTTCAAATTTTTGTCTGTCTGTTCTGGGTAATCTCCGGAACGGCTGGATCGATTTTGACGGGACTTTTTTTTGTTAGGTAGCTGAAGTTACTCCTCGTAACTTAGGGTACTTTTGCTTTTCGAAAATAATTAGGGCTCTGCGTAATAAAATCAATACCAAAGAATTTTCGAATAAAAGCCGATTCAATGCACAGTTCCACTGGCAAGTATCTGCATTTGTAAGAGATAGATTTACTTTATCTTAGTACCTAAAAAGAATAAGAAATATAATAAGTGCTTCATATAAAAAAATTAAAACACAGTAAAGAACATATGAAACCCGGGGCACAGTCACGGGTACACAACTAGTAAAGTAATATATTTATTTCTGTTTGACATTATTAAAAAGTCTGTCCAATATAAATTTCGAAAAGCTTTTATTTAACTTTAGGGTCTTTTATTTCCACAATATGAACAGAATGTAGCAAAAGATAATATATGACATTTCTTATTACATAGTGATAAACCTTGACCTTTTAGTTGTGATTCATATGTATCTAAGGAGCAATATTAAAATGGATTCTAATAAGTACCTATCAAAATTCTATTTTTTTTTTTGTTTAAATTTCTGTAAATTAGTATTACTTTGTCTTAAATAATAATTGTGCTTATAAACATACATGCAACTTTTGATATTTTAACTAGTAATTTAAAAAAAAATTAGGTTATTTCTTTTGTAATGATGAAATTATTATTTATTCACTCTTATAGTGTGATATACTTTTATGCAAAATCAATATGGAAACATATTTCGAATCTGAATACCCATTCTAAAATATCTAACCATGATCACTGGTAACTCATTATTGTTTTGTTTAAAAAGTTTACTAACACTCATCATCATCACCCTACCTACCCTTTTCCCATTTTTTATTTGGGGTCGGCGCACATGTCTTCCTCTTCCATTCCTCTCACTAACACTGTTGTTCTGAATTCAAGCTCTTAGTACAGAACCTACCTGATTAAAGTGTGGTATCCAAATATATAATGTACAGCGTGTTGCTCTTGCATGAAGTGCTCCGAATTATACCGGAATTGGTACAAGAGATCTCCAAGTTCTGAGCACGCCTTTGGTCGCTCTAGTAGGGGTAATTTTAAGGCACTACATATTTATTATAATTGTATTGTTATCAAAAACGAAATGCATCGTAAGCATTGATGTTCAGATTGATCTAACATGCGTCTAAACAAATTAAACGATGCCTTTTTTTTATCGTAAGTAATCAATTTAATAATTATTATTATGAACCAGTGTTTACCACATTTTGGGACTAACTTTACCTCCTTTATTTTACACAATTCATATCTAGTTTAGGTCCTGCTGACAAAATTTAGGGCACCACCGATCTCCGTATATTACATATCCCTGCTTTTGATTACCACTTAGTTCCATTGCCAATTTGCACTGACATCCCCTGTTTTTGTGGTTCTAACTCTGTTGCTTTAGGTGACGTATAACGTGACTCTCTTCTTAGTTAGTTATATATATTATAATTATATTACAACACAAATATTCCAAAATAGTTTTAATGTATAGAAATGTAATTGTAAACGAATTCAACGATAAATTAGGCACTATAAGAAATAATAATAATCTCCTTTAAATTAGACTTCAATGTTCTCCATCCATCCATTCAACCGAAAGACGTCCACTGTTGGACTTAGGTATCCCCTAAAAATCTCCACGACGACCGGTCTTGCGCCACCCGCATCCAGCGGATTCCCGCGACCTTCACCTTGTGTGGGGCCTACCTACGCTACGTCTTCCGGTGCGTGATAGCCATTCGAGAACCCGTTGGCCCCATCGGGCATCGGTTCTGCGAGCAATGTGACCAACCCACTGGCACATAAGTTTAGCAATTCTTTGGGCAATGTCAGTTACTTTGGTTCTTCTGTGGATCTCCTCATTCCTGATTCGATCGCGCAGTGAACTCTAACCATAACAACCGAGTCAGTGCTTCTCAGTATAGTCCCGTTTGTGTAGTAGAGTAAATAATGTAATAAAGTAAACTTAAAAATAAACATTTATTCAGCGGATAAAATTTTTCGTTTATCGTTAATTGGTATAACACAAAGCATACTTAACTACCTGCATGTAACGTTGATTCTGAGATAACCGGTCTCGTTTCCATTGTTATTAAATGTATATGAAAATATTGCAATGATAATTTCTCGTCAAGGATACAACGATACAATTACAAACTAAACCTCCGACCTGACTTATCGCTACAAAGTGCAAACATGTGTGTGGTGAACTACGGGACTATATAATCGACTTCGGATTAGGCTTGAGCAGGATAGTTTGTCTGTGCTGGGTTTAGTTTAGTAAACGCAGGAGACGCGCGACCAACTTTGCACACTCTCTCTGTAGACTACCCGGCAGTGGTCCAGGACGTGCTCCGATTTCCAAATGCGGAGGCTTTTGTATCCGATACCAACGTGATATATTGACGCTTTCGTACACCAGCATAACACGCATAACATTGCACCCCACATCCCTGCAGACTACACGCAGGTATAGGGTTCTGTAAAGAACCCAGAGATTAATTTATTCGCTTAACCAGTGAGCTTTAGCGTTAGTCAAATTCCGCGGAATTTACGTCTCACATAGCAGCCAAAGTCGAGATCCATACCACTTTAGTGCACATATTACTGTCCCGGCTGAATGCATTAGGTACTGGCACCAAAAATTCGGCAAACATGTCATTGCCTTTCCAGTCAACAGCGTCTTAATTTGTTAGAAAAAAAAAGTTTAGTGAACACTATTATGTTATTTGTTGACTCTGATGACGTAACATACAGTGATGATGTTAAAAGAAATGACTCACTTGAAAGTCGTACAAGTATACAGTTAAGTAGAAACATAATAGAACTCGTCAGAGCGTGTCGTGTACCGTATCGTTAGTAACAATGAAAACATAATTCATATCAAGTGGGGGTGAGAGAGACCTCGTGAGTAGGCGATCTAAGTCGATACTCGAATCAGTTCGCAGTTTGCACAGAAAAGTGAGAGGCGCGGGCGTCGTGCACCGACTAGCCGGCCTCCTAACTTACCTTTGAACTTTAAACTTTATAATATAACATTAGAGCACATTTTCAAAAGTGACGTGGTTTTTGTGGTGTGGCGAAGCATAACTCCTGCCACTGACCCCATTGTGAACAGTGCAAAATGAACGAAGAAAATTCCGTAGCCGACGATATGAAACGGCAAGCGGCGATCTTCTATAACACAACAGAAAGGTTTGTTTATTAAAAAATTGTCGTTTATAAATAATAGAAGCGGATGCAGAACCGGATTCTTATGAGACCAGAGGTTTATTTTTTATTGTCGTAACAATAATATCGTTGTCATAAATATGATGTGTTGTTTGTGATTATACATTTTTTTTTATTTTTTGCATTTTTACCGTTAAATTTAATCTATCATCATGAAAGTCGATGGAATCCCATAACATATGGGTATTAAAGGAAACTAAAATATCTAAATAATTATAATAACAAGTGAATCAAGTCGAATAAGTATTCCAAATTATAACTACGAGGAGATAACTCTTTTTACAATCAACGACACACATATGCCGGTGAAATACACAATATATTCATTACGAAAATCTATAGGTCTAAGTTATATAATATGCCATTTAAAAAGACCTACCTGATACAGAAAAGCAACATTTAAATATTTCGTATATCCGATATCGTATTTAAAAGGTCGTAAATGTCGTAACGAAAAGAGTTTTATTTAACGGTAAAGCTAGTATAATGGAGTATTTACACATGAAAATCAGATTTTTTAATATTATTACCAAATGTTCTTAAGATTTTTGAAAAATTATACATTACATGCTATATAGAAGTTATGAAAGTATACCAAGTAATATTGATCGATTTATGACACGACAATAAGAAGAATCGCCATATGAAATATTTTTGCAAGCACGTTGTTTTTTGTTTCGTAATTTTAACAAGGTCTGTAACTTTCTTAACATTTTTTTTAAATAACTTACAAAATTTTTCCTATTTACAATAAGTTATTATAACATTTTTTCAAATAACTCTAATCTATAACCATATGACTATATACTATTGAATAAAATTTACTTAGCTATTATACTCTCAATATTGATCTGATACGAGTATTAAATTTATTAGACCAGATTAAATCGTTTGAATATGATAAGGTAAGAGAGGATATTAAATGCAATTACTGAGGGTTATTGATCCGTTTGATTCCGCTTTTGCGTTGTTAAAAAAAAAGTTGTATAACAAACGAGAATCTATGACGTCATTCAAGCTAAGTACATAATAGGTATTTTGCGATACGAACTATTTTGTTTTACAACTTATTTGATCACAATTTTAATATACTTTATTCAAATAGTTTATAATATATACAAATTAGAATTTAAAAAAGGCATCAATATCAAACATACTTTATTAAATTTAGGCCTTACGAAGGCACTTATGAACGTCAAAACACTACCACAGGTACGGAAAAAACCCCAATCATTGAAGAAGAACCGGTAAAAAACTCAATCTGGCTTATAAAATATACAAATTATAGTTGTTACGATAGTTTTTAGCTGATGCACACATAAGGGTTTTATTTTTAGACATCAAATATCATTCACGTAATGATGCACTTTAAATTTGGTTAAAATAGTGCTTGAACTTATTGACCGGGATAAATCGCATTAAGGCACATTTAATAACAGAGATTTTTTATTAATCCGTCGCTCTTATTGTTATTTTTATGGGTATCGTTTCGTCCCATTATCATTTATATTACAAAAATATTAAATCGTATTATCCTATTCAGCTATTTATGTCATAGAAAACCTAATTTATATGTATTTATATAAAACGCATTATAACAAAATTTAAGAAGACCATTACATTTTTTTATTACCTGAAAGAAGCTAATTTTTTCCAAATATATATAACTTTATTTATGGGTCAATATTGTATTACCATACCTTATATTGATATTAATAGAATGTATAGTTTTAAATATTTAACGCTTAAATCAACTCACTGTCAATAATATTTAAGTTTATAAAATAATATTATATATACACGTGTATATATAGTATATGTATACTTAGCTGTTTAGCGTTTCAAATGTTATTTAGGCGTGAGTGCAAAAGTGCATATAACATTTAATTTATACCTAACCTAAAAAAAACAAATGAATGTAGAAAAATGAGAGTCTCTTGTTTTTATTAATGAAAAAATTATACATAAGAGTATATGGGAAAGGGTCGATGGAATCCAAAAAATAAATAAATAGCCTATAACCATATACAAAAAAATCCGCGTCGAATGGTGGTAGTCCCATCCCGATATGTTCAGTAGTTTCGAGGTGATGATGCGTCAAAGTAACCCCCCATTTTCCTTATAAATATATAGATAGATAGACATAGTGCGAGTATATAGAACCAACCTCCAATGAATTATGCACATAAAACACCTGAAAAAATAAATGCTTTGCACTGAACAATTCTTCGCATAAGGGTCTTTGTATTGTTTAAGACATACTAATTAGTCATGTCTCTCGGCTACTTAATTTATAATAAATAGAAATTATGCATTTCTATCGTATATTTGATTAAATTATAGTGTAAGTAATAGTTAATATGGAAAATCAAACTGTCAATGGTAAAATATTTTTATTATTATTGACGTGAAACATGTTTCTCGTGTGCCCAGTGCCCCGTGACGGTCAACTTTTTACACTATACTATCCATATGAATCCTCATTCATAAAAATTATTACACATCACTTCTGTAACTTTAGAAGACTAATGAAATCCTAGTGAAATTTCGTATCATACCTATACTTCACGCAGATTTTTTTTTCTATAAAACTTATTTGCAACGAAAACTACGTTACGTTATGGAATTTTGTCTAAAGGTCTAAATAAAGTTTATACCATACTAGCTGTGTGCCTGCGGCGAGCGTCCGCATTTCATTTATTCTTCACTGCGTTTTAATTTTTATATACGGAGCCCTAAAAGTAAAAATAATTCGCATAAATTCAAGCACTTGCACGTAGAACTGTACATTGAATCGGATTTTATTCAATTTTTTTTATTAAGAATTAATTTTTTTACGCGGAATCCTAATTATTTTCGAAAAATACCACAAGTTACGCCGAGTAACTTCAGCTATCTAACAAAACACGTCCCTTCAAAATCCGTCCAGCCGTACCGTAAATTACCCTGATCAAACAGACAGACAGATACAAAACATTTAAAAATTGTATTTTCGGTATAGGATCATCGTATATTTAGTAAAAAAAAAACAAATATTTTGACATTACAAACAGACACTTCAATTTTATTTCTTAGTACGTATAGATTAAGTTAAAACTGAATTACAAAATGAATGTTCATTTGGTAGGAAATAGGTTTTATTATCAACTGATATGAGATTAATTTAAAGAAAGTTTCATCGTGGTTTTGTTCACACCAAGAGATGGTTTTCAAGTCCTGCTTCTGATTGAAATTGGCAACTATACGCATTTATGATTATGCGTATTATTTACCCGTTCTGTCATTACTGACACTTCTAGGGTTGCCACCCATAAAACAATAAAGTACGCGAAAATACTTTATTTCTCTGGTATTACTTTCAGCCACGTTACACTCACGGACAGTATTAGTGTGACCTTTGAATGTGATAAAAATGAATGACTTATTTATATCAACCTTAATAAGCTGTAAAGATGGTGTGCAGCTGTTTAGCAGTGATAGTTATTTGTTAAATGTTCCTAAAGGTAGTATAGAATATGTTATTAACCAAAATAATATAGTAGTATAAATCGTACTTTATTAGCGCAAAAAAAACGTGGCAACCCTAGACACTACACAATCTACAGTGGTCAGATCAATGTGAAACCTAACATGGATTAAATTACTTTCGTAATATTTTGATTTGGGAACATACAGCGTACTAGAATTTTATTAAACAGTTTACAGTTCACACAGAGTATTCATAAATTACCTTGATCGGTTTTCGCGATGACGATTTACGATTTCTATGAATTTAAATTGGAAATAAACTAGTTGAACTCCTCGGTTTTACTCGTTGAACTCCTCGGTTTTACTCGTTGTTTTTAAAACATCTAATTGTTTAGGTAATAAATTGCTATATAAAGTGTCGATGATTATGTTATCAAACTCACAATTTTTTTTTTTTTCATAATATCAAACTTAACATAATATGTATGTACTTAAAACTTGTTCAGAAAATGGCCAGTTATGTTTAAAAAAAAAGAATCATGTAAATCGAAGTCACTGTGGTTTTAAAGTTGTACACCAAGTGAAGGACGAATAAAAATAATTTACCATATAAAATTGAAACTACTCGTATATACCGGTTCGATTTTGGATAAATATTTTCGACTAGGATATAGGAATATTTTAGTTCTGGTATAAATAACTTATTAGTTAATCGAATAACGTAATTAATTTGATACTGAGTATTCAATTACATAATGATATTCCTCGGCGATTCGATATGAATGGTGCCGTGAATTTTTAAAATATAAAAAAAATCGTATTTTGTGACCTTCATACGTTTCCTGCTTTTTGTTGTATAGTTTACATTCTAACGATACGAATGGTAATAATATAGATTTGGTATTTAACGTACTTAGTTCTTTTTTTAAATTATTAGTATTTTTAATGTATTATCGTAATGTATATTTAAGATTGTAAAATTAAATGCATCGTTATGATTTATTTTATGTTAGTTCAAAAATACCATTAAAATTTATCTAAATTCATTATGCTGCGTATGTTTTATTTATGCATTTTCTTTTAGCATGCAATGTATTAAGCTATGACCACGCATACGGCTTAAGCTGCGGCATATTTTAATTAGAAACACATCTATGAAATAATTTTAGTATTATGTAAGCATTGGTATATTTTAAACATTAAAATTAATCAGTCAATATTGTTCATGTAATCACCATTCCGACTCTCCCCCCGTCTCCATGTTACCAAAATTAAGCGTAAATTGTCTTTTTCCTTTCAATATCATAAAATAATCGCGTTATCATCGTACATTTCGCTCGACAGCCTCGGTGGCGTAGTTGAATTACGGTTCGACTGTCGTTCTGAGGTCTCGGGTTCGATCCCCGGGCCGGGGCAAAAATGATATTAGGTTTTTCTAATCAGTATCATCCCGGAGTCTGGAATTTATTCCCAATGTGGCGACAGGCTCGCCTGTCACATCTGGGACGGAACTAAGCTAGGCGAAATGCGGGTGGTGTAGTTCGCTATTTCGCCTTTGCCTAACCCTTCGAGTATAAGAGGCGTGAGCGTATGTTATGTTATGTTATTTCGCTCTTATCTAGTACTATTGTAATCCTTGCCAGATCAATAAATACGATTTAATACGTCTCAGATAATTGTTATTTTTTCTAACTAGCTAACGCTGTAGACCAGTAGAGCCTTTACATCTTCACCGTGACTTTGGGGGCGAGTGCTGAAGGCACTCAGCCGTAATAAGGTAACTAGCACAAAGGTTACCAAAGTGGTACGGAACTCGGCTTGGCCATTATCTGAGTGTAAAAAATTCCTCAGAATTTTGAACCTAGCTAAACCCTGCCCTACATTTTTTATTTAATAATAATAATAATAAAAAGATTTTCTAAATAATTGTGATAAATTTATGCTTTTATCCACTTGATATAGCGGAGACGAAGTATATTGTTAATAAACTGACCCGTTAGTAGGCAATAGTGAACGGATATAAAACCTTGCAAAAGACGCAGTAATTCCGTCTGTGACGCCTGTCAGTGACGCGATTAGAATTCCGGCTCAACGCCCACCCTCCCGTCCGAACTATTTTACTTGTATGCATGTTCCTGTGACGTATGTACTGTCTAGTTTAAGAAATGATATCTATTGTTTTGCAATGTAAATGCTTTTATCTATTACACTGTCCACTAGCGGCGGGTTTCAATTTCTTAAAAGTTAAGATTGACATCAATCCAAAAATCTGACTGAGTTCTGACAGTTTAAGAGAAAAAAATGATTGAAATTTCTAATAAACAGATTGATATACCATATTGAACACGACCGCATAATTAATATTGCTTTTTGACACATGCATATCTGTCCAGTTTCGTATTTTATTATATTGTCCATCACTATCGAATGAGGTGAAATAAATGTCATAGTTGATTTTTGTGGATGAATTAATAGTGACATATCCTCGAATCATCTAAACCACAGACTATAGTAAGTTTATCATGAAATTGTTGAATTAATTGATTGTAAATAAATTTAAAAACAGTTATGTTTGAAAAAAAAAATCTGAGTTTATTAACACATGTATTAATTGTAGATATAATACTGAGCCTAGGAGGTACTGAGTCGGATAAGATTAAGAACGCAAAGAGCACAAAAATGTGTAGTGTATTAATTTGTATGGATACAGTTAAAGTTTAATGGATATGGATATGAATGTGGACGGTTACATAGGAAGGGGAAGACCAAAGAAAAGATGGATGAACTGTGTGAAATATGATATGCTTAGGAAAGGAGTGAATGCAGAGATGACAACAAATAGAGAGGAATGGAAGAGGAAGACATGTTGCGCCGACCCCAAATAAAAAAAAACGGGAAAAGGGTAGGGAGATGATGATGACAGTTAAAGTTTAATTGACGCACAGCGAAGCATTAACTGTTACTCATGTTAGTGTGTTTATAACCTTATAATGTTCATACTACAAAACTGTGCAAATATTTACCTACCATACGTGCCTACTAGTATGTTAAGAAAATTGTTTACATTTTTCATATTACCATTTTTTAAAAAATATGTTCGTTACGTCGTGTCAGTTTATAAATAACATTGACTAATGCTAAGTTTATTATCATAATATTATGAATTTGCGTGTAGGAATTATAAATTTACATTTTTAGTTAGTTCTAAATATATGGTAGAGAATATCAAGTTAATAATTATATTTAATGAGGTAGGTTTGTATTCTTCCTTACATTCCTTTCTTTGTCTTTGACAACGCGCTTTAAGTGATTTTTTTTTTTGATAAATCACAAATGTATCCGTTGAACAGGTTATTAGTTTATAGTACTAAATTTATATGCTATTACTCTGAAGAGTCTCATTCCCTTGGTTAGACTTGTTTGGAAGAGCTTAAGACACTCCACTGCGAAAAGATTGATATGAGCAAAGATGTGAAATTAGTAACACTTTGACTTGCACTGTTAGCGTGTATACAGTTCCGCTAAACCAATTCCCTTGAACTGTCTATAAGTACAAAGATTGACGAAACAAAATTACAAATCGAGGGTGACTGGGGGGCATGTCGATAAGGGTCGAGACCTAGGCGAACGTATCTCGACCAAATCGAGCACGTCTTAAATAGTGGCCAGGTGTAAAGAACCCATAACCAACGAGCGTGTATGAAAACGCTCATGAAAGTAGAAGAAACGAAAGAGGTGTGTCAAGAAAGACGTAGTCTCTGCCTACCTCAACCACAGAAAGGCGTGATGCTTTGTATGTATGTGTATGTCTATAATTGTATAAATATATGTTATAGGTAATGCATGCATGAGGTAAAGCGAGAATAAGTTCCTTACAAAACCTATATTCATACTGTGATGGTGTAAATATGAGGCATGCAATATATACGTGTTTGGCTAGTGCAGGAATATCACTGTATTGCCGGTTAGAACAAGCGCTTCATCCAGTTAAGGATTTTGCATATATTTTATTAAATCTAAATATTTACTGCTAACAGCACATGATCTCAGCAGCCGTAGGTCTGTATACCCAACTATAGTTAAATGATAAGATTGAAAATAGAGGTATAGCATAGTTTTAGAAACAGTAAACTCAATATACTCGTATGTATCGTACTTCGTACTTCTGTTATAATAGAACAGGTTTAGATAGAAATCCTGTAAACCCGCAATTTGTGTAACTTAACATTTTGGATAATTGTAGTTTTATGTTCGTTCCTTTCCAATGGATATTTTAATTAGTCGTTTGAACTTGAGTAACGTTTATTTATATAACTTTTGAATGAAAAAAAAGAAAGGGGTTCCATACAAAATGTACATTACTTATGAATGTACCTTGCCTAACTTTCGTGTTATCTGTAGGGGTGTATGTGCAGTATCGTGCATGTTTTGCTAAGATGCATTAGGTGTGACTGTATAGCGCTGGCGGCGCCATCAAGACTCTTCCCAGTTAAGGAACGAGGGACTTCTTGAGCAGCTACCGGAGGTGGACCCGGAATGTGAGCGAAAGCAAAGTTAGCCGGCCATCCCCGGCGGCGGGAACGATGGTGAGGCAGACATGGACGCTGACACGCAATATTACTCGGTTTATACAGGAATATCCTATTTAAATACGCAACTTCATCCTAAGGGTCGGTTAAGATATATATGCTCTCCGCATCGGTTTCGGAGCATTCGGGTCGGGGGCTTAATTTAATACTTACTTTTCAGCCTAAGCCGAGGTTTGTACTATTACGGTGTCCTTTCGCTGGTAACCATTTTCCGCTGAGTACATTGAACACTCTTCAGATAGACCCCTGGAATTTGTATAGGTGATTAAGTTAGGGTCGTAGCTATCGCCGTATATCTATGATACAGGGTCCCTGACGTATGTTAGTCAAAAGTTTAAATTTTCAAACTGCGCGGTATACTCTTAAAGTCTAGAGATTCTAACAGTCTTGTCAGTGCTGTCTATAGAGACAGAAATTCGGGAAAAATAAAATCTTCAGTTATTAATGGTTTACCTAATGATTAAGTAAAAAAATGCTAGAAAATTATATGTAAATAATTTTGATGTTTAACAAACTTGATTGTTAGTGGCAATAGTTATTTGGAAGTAAATACTTATTTAATTTATTTTCTTAGCTTTTCAGAATCAATTCGTGTTTAATTTAACAAATGCGAGCATTTTTGTTTCTTTTGTGGAAAGTTCTAGCTTTCTATTTAGGTTACGTCACTGCATACATAGTCGCCATCTTGGAAAAAAAAAATATATCACTAACAGAACTTCGATAGATTTTTCAAACGCTATCGGGCATTTTTTTTTATTTATACTAATAATTTCGACAGCTGATTATCTGATAAAGTAAGCAATAATAACTGACGATAAAGCTGCTTACAGAGAGAATTTAAATGTATTTATTATACACACTCGATAAATAATAATGATTAAAATAACTTAATAATTTCCACGTGAACGAACAGCAATAAATATAACTCTTGGACAAAATCTACAAAGAGTCTTCTTTGACTTGTTATAATAGAATTAATCGGACCGATTTTTTATTCATATAATCTTCGGATTAATGACCGAATAAAAGTAATGTTTTGTTATTCAAATGGTCAAAAGCGTTACAGTGTATTTATTTAACAGTTTTGAATTAAGAATTTATTGTGTAGTAATGACCTTCGTGGAACGCAAAGCTATATATTTGCCTATGGCTTGCTTTTTACTAGGGATGTACATCTATAAAAAATATCGATATTATTCTTCGATACGATATATCTCAACGTTGTATTTATACCACCAGCATAAAAGACTAAATTTTTTATAATTATGGTATCTATTATTGAAAAATAACATTTTTGCAAGTAGCACTTTTGCAATCAACGAAATTATTGTGAATGTTTGTAGGTGGCAGAACTGATGAGTGGTTAAAAAGTTTCTGTTGCATATTTTTGGGTACATATTCACGATCGATTGTATAAATTCAGAGTTGCTATCATCAAAATAAAGTAGAAATAGTGTATTTTTAATCTTGTTCGATTTATTATAAATCGAATAAAATATATCGAGAATATGTGTCGATATTTTATTGAATATCGATATATATCGAACAGTCTTATCTTTTACCCACAATTACTCCAATTATTTTCCAATCAGACCGTAATAGCGTACAGTCCAGTTACTTAGACCTTGTTCTCCCTGTGGGCATTATTTATATCTCTATTTTTATTTTTTTGTTCTGAATTCTTATTATATTTTAATTGTACATATACGGATCACTGGGATATACAATACGTTACCTCAAGTTTTGCCTGTATTAAATCTAGAAAACTATATCATATTTTGTGCTAACTACATTTTATCAGAAGTTTTTCTATTAGCTTTCGTTAAATTTCAAACATTCTGCTTCCTTCATTGTCTATTTGAGAATACACGCTTTTATATGTATTTACAATACAAAACGATTCAGTATAATTTTTCTGGTGAAGGAGGGGAAAGGGTAAAGTTTCCAAAATTTTGAAATGATACTATAGCAAAGCTCGTCAATATATACTAAACAAAAGAAAATGTTTAACATACAGGTGAAAATCGTACTGAAATTATATCTTTGCTTATTTATTTGATTTTATTAAAAAAAAAGTATGATACGAATAAATGTAATAATTTCACAGACATTCAAAATAATTTATATGTGTTAGTATGTAGACGATGCAGTTTAAAACTTTTCAGATTCTTGTATTCGCTTTCATAAGCGTTATATATCTGTCTGTAGTTGGGGCGAAGCATTACATTTTGTTTTGTTAAATAAATTAATATACTGACTGGTGCCCGCGATTTATTTCATTAAAGTCTGAAAAGAACGAGCTATTTTTAACTACGTATATTAACCTAGGTACTCCTTATAAAGTGTAATTATGTGAGTAATGAATGATTTAGTTCTCTGAGACACAGGCACTGCCTAGTTTAAAGCCTTATTTAAGGCACATTTTTTGGCTCGGTGGCGCATTACGGTACGACTGTCGTTCTGAGGTCTCAGGGTTGATCCCCGGTTCGGGTCAAGTGATATTGGATTTTTCTACTCAGTATCATCCCGGAGTCTGGAGTATGTGCCTGATATGGCGACTGGCTCGCCCTCTGTCACATCTGAGACGGAACTAAGCTCGGCGAAATGTGGGTGATGTAGTTCGCTATTTCACCTCTGCCTAACCCTTCGGGGATAACAGGCGTGAGCTTATGTTTTTTAAACTTTTTTTAAAGACAATGTTGTAAGTACTGCCGCATATTCAGTCGTTTTCAAGTTATGCACGTAAAAATAGAAAATGTTATTATTTATATTTAAATATAATACAAGAACAATGAATATTAGTAGTTACAAGATTTGTTAGTAGATGCACAAAGAAGGAGTGTAATTTCCAGAAATCACCATCGTTCACATAATGGTCCATCCTATAATAAATAAATAATTTGGGCTGATTTTACAATTGTTATTTGTTTTTAGAAAATATCACACGCAGTAAGCACAGCAAATACTCGTATTGTTTTGTATTTGTACAAAATTTGCGGAATCCTAGACGTTTTACCGGAATGTTTTATAACCGAGGACGTCGTAAACTAAATCTACACCCACTCCTAACCGACATACCCTTTCAAGAGGGGGCGTAAATTCTTGAATTATTACCCTCTTTAACTGAATTTTTGTATTACCTCTACGTTTGATAAAAGATTGAATCTATATTTTATTTATTTATCAGTTAATATTTGTCATACAAATTGGTTTAAACTTATATATTTGTCCTTTAGTGACTTTGTGAATTTAAATGTTAATATTGCGTGTGTCTCGTGGCGTTATTACCAACTTGGTTTATATACTTATTATAAGTTACTTGGTGATGGGTAGTAAGCTAGGATTCAAAAAAATGGATAGGAATATACATATTTGTTTTAATCTGTGGCAAATATTGTGAATGGTTATTTAAATGTTATTCATAATAGAAAAAGGATAATTTCATGTTGTTCATCTGTCTGTCTTTTTAACACGCTTTTTTATTGATTCAATTCACCAACAATATATATATTAGCTTTTTTTAAAAATTTATTTTTATTACAGTGCATTTTAAATGTAACTGTAACCTTAATTATAGGTACATTGTTTACGTGAGCAATTTTCCAACCAAGCAATATTATTTAACAAAAATACAAAAAGAAACTAAGGAACAATAGATAGAAATGAAATTAATATCAGAGTTATTAATTAATTTTAATACTTAGAACTAAGAATATTGAACCAATGCCCGATGCGGCCAACGGGTTCTCGAATGGCTACCACGTACCGGAAAACGTAGCGTGGGTAGGCCCTCCACAAGGTGGACCGCCGGCTTGGCGAAGGTCGCGAGAATCAGCTGGATGCGGGGTGGCGCAAGACCGGTCGTCGTGAAGATCTTTGGGGAAGACCTAATTCCAGCAGTGGACGTCTTTCAGTTGAATGGATGGAAGAACATTGAAGTCTAATTTAAAGGAGATTATTATGATTTCTTATAGTGCCTAATTTATCGTTGAATTCGTTTACAATTAGATTTCTATACGTTAAAACTATTTTGGAATATTTGTGTTGTAATATAATTATAATATATATAACCAACTATGAAGAGAGTCACGTTATACGTCACCTAAAGCGACAGAGTTAGAACCACAAAAACAGGGGATGTCAGTGCAAATTGGCAACTGAACCAAGTGGTAATCAAAAGCAGAGATATGTAATATACGGAGATCGGTGGTACCCTAAATTTTGTCAGCAGGACCTAAACTAGATATGAATTGTGTAAAATAATAATTATTAAATTAATTACTTACGATAGAAAGAACGCATCGTTTAATTCGTTTAGATGCGTGCTAGATCATACTATGCATAAATGTAAAAACAGCACACTTTAGTTACTGAATACTTTCACAGCTGCCACGATTACACTTTTTTTTTTTAATAAAAAAAAATGTATATTATTGTTATGATTTTAGAAATACAACAAACAAACGCAACATAGAAATTTTATTCTACTACTTTGTACTACGTATAAGTAATGTATACGAGTATACCTTACGGACATAAATGTTACTAACTAGTATCTCGCTAACAAGTTGCGAAGGAAAGACAACATCTTCTCCAACGTATTTCATGATTCCGATATAATTATCGTTGATTTGATTCAATTCGATAATTTACCATTGTCTTATTATGTTGTCTGTGTAACACGGCCACTATTGTTTTTGGAAAATAATTATGTATACGCGCAAAACAATTTAAAACATGAAACTTTGAACAGAATCAGATTCAAATTACAGTTTTACTGGCAAGTTCAAAATTTCAAAATTTGTGAGGAATATCTTTGCTTTTGTTAGTACCAAAATATTTTTTATAAAAAACGTAGTGTCCATTCTTTTCAAACAATTATTTAAAAACTATATTACGCGGTGTATAATTGTTTGGATTAACAAAAATAATATGCAAGCGGAGCCGCGGTAACAGCTATTTGATTTATAAGTTCAATTCATTTGTATGTTATTTAAAATATTGTTAAGTGTGCTGTAATGACTGTGTGTGTCGTATTAATTATTAGCCCATACGGTTTCTTATTCTTTAACAGAAATGCAACGTGTGCATTTCCAATGCAATATATAATTAATTTGGCGTATAATTTACAAACAGGCCTCCAGTGCCCGAATGGCGTGACCTAATCTACTTAAGACATTCCTTGGATTCATCCGTCCATGTTCCGTATAACAGACACCACTAACTATTAGAACGCACACAATAAATATTAGACGGTAAATTCGTAATTTACATTCCATGTATCTTAGTTTCTTTTCAGGTAATACAGAAAAAAAATCTTTTATATTTCTTATGTGTGTGTAACCTTTTATTGTGGCCACCGATGAAGTTCTCAAAGCATATTATCGTTTTCATAGATTCAAATAGTTACATTCACGTTGTGACCGTACGAAATTTTTACGAATTCATCATCATCTCCCTACCCTTTTCCCATTTTTATTTGGGGTCGGCGCAACATGTCTTCCTCTTCCATTCCTCTCTATTTGTTGTCATCTCCGCATTCACTCCTTTTCTAAACATATCATCTTTCACACAGTCCATTCATCTTTTCTTTGGTCTTCCCCTTCCCATGTAATTTTTACGAATTCAAATATCGAAAAACATCTCGAACATATGCACAAGCATAGTGCGGTAAAGTTTGATCGACTGATCTACCAATAACACGATTGATATGACAGTTCCTTATAAGGCGGTGACCAATCAGGGCTAAGCATCTTTATATGCGCAGTCAAGGTCATTGTCTTCACATTTGCCAGTGTTTACTCACTTATTAGGTGTAAAAAAAAATCGGTGCTAATTTTGCTAAAACATAAAGAAAGTCTACTTACACTAACACGCGATTTCACAATTATTATAAGAAAATTATAGGCGCACCTAGGTGTTGAAATATAATAATCGTCTAGGTGTCTTTAAAATAATATGTTAAAAAAATAATAAAAGATTTCCGCATACTAAACTTGACACGGAAAGATTGCATCATCCAAAACAACACTTGGGAATGTTTCTACTGCATATTATGCCACTTCATTTATCTATGTACTCTTGTCAATAACAAATATTTACCTCTCTTAAAGTAACGCTAAACTGGCCACTTAAAGTAAATTGTTAAAGTTATAATAAATATTTTAAGTACAGTTGTGAATGAACTAAACGAAAACCAAGACTCGAAAGGAACTAATCTAATTAACTAACTGGCAAGTGCTTAACAGAAATATTGGGGATATGATGTCACGATTGTATTTTTTTTTGCATAAAGCGTTTCCAATAAAAAAATATTCATACTTATAAATAACTGCAAGAAATACTTGTAAGTTAGCTACTAAAACTAGGACCTAATCAAAATATCTATTACGTAACTACTCTTAAACCTAAACAAAGACCTCAAAATCAAAATCAAAAACATCTTTATTCAATTTAGGCCCTAAGAAGGTGCTTATGAAGGTCTAAAACACTACCACCGGTTCGGAAAACAACCCAGCCGAGAAAAGCGCAGGCAAGAAACTCGAACTGGTTCTTTTTTTTTTAAATATAATATTTTTTTTTTTCATATAAAAAACATATTCTTAATAATGTTAGCGGAAGCACAGAGATGTGGGTTAATTCCAGACATCACTATCGTTCACCTAATGATCCACCCTATAAAAACCTTTTGAGATTAAAACTTGCTCGACATAATACTTAAACTTATTGTCAGGTAAATCGGTAATGTTACTTGGGATCTTATTGTAAAACCGAATATTATTACCTATAAAACTTTTATTAGAGTTACTTAGCCTAAAGCGTGGGACGGCCAACTTGTCTATACTTCTAATATTAAAATTATGACGATCATTCACTAGATCTAGCTTGTCTAAATTTTTACGAATATGTATTAAGTTATCGAAGATGTATGACCTTGATTTATGGATGTAATATATTTCTTAATAAATTCAATAAGGAATCGTTTTCTATATAGTGAAGTGATAAAATAAGGTTGTTTACGAAATATATTTATACAAATAACAGTACTTGACTCGTATCATTAAGATTTATCACAGTCTATTAAACAGGATAACATGTTTTTTATGTCGGTCCCGACATTAATTTGTATGTATAATATTAATATAACGTTCGTAGTTAGTGTAGACATAATAACCTGTGTAATTTGAGAACTCGTTGTAAAAAAACTCATTTACGGTATCTATAGACAAAGAACTATTCAAGACATTTCTCTACTCTGTGTATCAACCGATTTTCTTTAGTTTTTTATTCATTAAAAAAGTTTTGGAAATCTTTCAATTACCAGTAATGGTTATATCGTGAGATCGGGAAAGCTAAATTACCCATCAAGTTAAAAAAAACTAGAAACAATAGTATGTTTTTCCTATTAGTATAATGTCGTAGTCCACAGATCACTACTCCATTTTGGTTAAAAGTTTACAAATGACGAAACTTTCGAGAGATTCCTGCTCGCATACAACTCAACAGACCAACTCGAGGTTTATAGAATTCTCATGCCCTTTTGGTTGTCATTTTCGAGTTATGATAATAAACATCAGTCATATATCACCAGCGAAACCATTAAAACTCTTAAGAGCACATGCGGTCGGACACAAATTCAAAAAGCAGGTATTTCAGAAATATATATGTAGCTATCGTGTTGCGCCCCATAGAAATAATTATAAATCACGAAAGGGACAACTGCAGCTCGGGCTGATTTTACCAATGCAAAATAGACGAAAACATCACTTGGTATTCACACCCTGTTTCCTTTTCCGAAACTGATCCGATTTTTATTTTCTTTCAGCTATAGAATAAAAAGACTTTGGCTACGCCTGTACACTTGATTGCTTGTTTTTTAAAATTTTATTTATCCAATTTGTTTGACGAACGCCCGAAAATCACTGTAAATTGAGTATTTTTTTCATTTTCAGTCTCCCCAGTTTCTACAATAACTAATTTATGGAAAAAATCAAAACGTACGTGCATGGATATATATATTTGCTATACAAATATTTATCGTAATGCTTTTATCTAGGAAGGAAACAGGGGGCTACGTTTATATGAAATAAATTCCGCTAGCATATTCTCTTAAGACCAAAACCAGTGGCGAATTTTCTGGTAGGTTTGGTAGACTAATTTTCAAAAGCGCAATTTTTTTTCCGCGCGATCCTCTCTTTACTTGATTTACGAATAAGCCGAAAAATCTCTCTTCCAAATTTCCGGTGATGAGTGTCACGGTGGTAGAGGACGTGGCAGATTAGACGGTCGTCTGTCTCCCCTCACTCACACCACAAGTCGATCGTCACTTTCAAAATTGAATCTTCGAAAATCTCCGTATGATTGAATACCTATCCAAAATTTTCTACCTCGCCTTTAAATTTACAGAAATATGGAATGAAGCGTGAAATTGCTGTGAAATGTAGTACTACAGGTGAGGCTTCAATTAAAGTCTACAGACGTCAAATTTATAAATCTGTTACTGGCCAACACTATAACTAGTTTTTAAACAAACACCCCTTTATGTTTAAACGATTATATTTATGAGTCTGTAATAGGTACAATTGTCTTAATTCGCATGTGATCGATAATGAACAAAAGATCAACAACATAGGTAACACCAATACTTGGTATTTTTCATAATTTGGTAAAGAAGATACACGTCAACTATAATGAAAATCTTGCATCAGAATTTCGCAATAAATATAAAAAAGTTTACAGTTCTAATAACACTTAAATAAGATTAACAAAATTGTCGTTTTTCTTTATCAAGCAACATAAAGCTCCCTTTTATAGCACTTCTAGATTTAATACTGTCCAATTTGTTTAATACAGCCATTTTTAATTTACGTTGTCAAAGCTAAATGAAGAAGAATTAAGTAAAATCTGATCAAATACAGATCAATCAATCCCAATTTGGTTAATTAAAATCGACAATTAAGATAAACTTTTACAAAGGTTTTGTATAAAATCCGAACAATTTATCTTGGATGTATAAAAAATGGTACATATTTCATAGCATCTAAACACTCGTAAAAGGACCACTTTAGTAGAGTTTTCGAAGCTGGCAATAACTCTGGCGAAGGCGGCTTATCTTCAACACTATTATGGAGGAATTAGGGCGGAGAGATTCAACTTAGTTTTAGTGATATAGTAGGCAGTAAAGAAGTGGATTTTCCGTGATATTCACAATATCCTTTCAACATAATGCCAGTAACGAAATATATATACAAAAAACAAAAATAATTTCATATGTTTTTGTATTCCTTTTTAGTCGTATTTTAGTTATGCTTATATTATTAACTAGCTGTATACCCGCGGCTGTGCTCGTGTTTCATAAGTTCTTCTTTGCGTTTTAATTTCTTTTTATACGAAACCCTAATTATTTTCCTTACTTTTTTTTCGGTATTAAGATAAAATTAAACTATTTCTCACAAACTTAAACACTTGCCAGTAAAACTGTGAGATTTTATCCCAAATTTCATGGGTTTTAACTTTTTACGCGAAACCCTAGTTATTTTCTAAAAACGTCGGGTACGTTATGCGGAGTAACTTCAGGTATCTAACAAAAAAAAATCGCGTCCAAATGGGTTGAGCCGTTTCGGAACAAACAGACAAAAATTTTGATTAATTGTATTTTTGGAATGGTATCGTACATCATATGTATTTAGTAAAAATTTGTTATTTAGACAGTACAAACAGGCACTTCAATTTTATTTATTAGTACAGATAATATAAATTGCCTTGTAGTAACTAGGTAATCGAAATGAATTTGTCATGTTTTGTATTGTTTTTGTTTTAATGTTTGTTTGTTTTATACTAATAGAAGCTTAATTCAATTTTAATGTAAATGCTTATTCTGTTACTCCTGTACAGCATGATCACTAAGGTAATTTTCTATGTAACTATATTAAAACCACGATAAAAGGCGCAACGTTCTGTTTGAAGTAAATACCCATGCAAAACTAAATGCTTCGTACTGTAGCTTGCCCCAAACAGACCCTGTATCAGAAATTGCCAGGGGTCTCTTATACTTGTCTATACGGAACCCAAGTGGAGGGTAGAAGGATCATGTATAACATTTTACGATTTTTTGCTTACAAACGGCGATATCCTTGTAGCTCAGGAACCTCCATAACATTGATATGGCGGTTGTTACACCCTTAGTTAAATTGTAAAAGCGACGATGGTTTAATGCTAGCATGGTCTTTTACTTAAGTCTGAACCCATCTATGCTATCCCATAATGGGCATGATTCAATGATAAAACCATGGCATAGTGTTAGGACATTTTCTAACGCACACCGAACTAGTTACTATTCCGTAATTTGAAAATCGGTGACCAAACATCACTTGAGAGTCACTAAATTTAATGTTTAAGCTAAATCGTCACTTAACGGAACTTAACTACTAGGAATGTATAACTAAATCTCATCTTTATCCGATATTTCAATCAGAGTACCAACTAGTGTTGTTAGCAAGGCTATCTTGCTAGCCTGAATTTGAAGAAAACTTTGATTATTCTTTCATTCATAAAAGGTTTTAATTAATCGCTTTATCAGCATCATTACCCTTAATATAAGGACAATGGCCTTATCAAAAACACCTAATCTAATTATTCCTTTAAGTTAAACAAAGACGGTGAATAGATTTTTTTTATTTTGTTACAAAAAAAAAATCTTAGAATGACTATGACTTCGCGTACTGCTCTTGGCCTATTTCCGCATAACTCAGCATATTTCACACGCCTTGAATGTGAAAGGTATCTCAAGGTACACCCGTACGGCGACTGGACGGGTATAGGCAAACTCGTTAATAATTAGTTTCTAGTTTTAGCAAACAGCTTTTATTCGCCATTCCGCTTAAGTTTAATTAAAGCACCGAGATATTACAGACACCATAATGTATCGAGTTCAATATACATATGAGATAATATATGTTGAAAGGGTTAATTCTTCTCTCTCGTTATTTTAATACTGATGATCGTGATCTTGGAGAATATTTATCCATCTACGATCAAACGAAACCTGGGCATTCCCGTGTATAAACTTCTTCAGATTATGATATAACCTAACAAGAGATCTTCATCGTGATATAGGTATGCCTTATATTTCTCTCAGGGATATACAAACTATGAATAAAAAAACTTATAATATATTTCTGCTCTTTTTCGATCTGACAACTTCACTTGTTTTGTGGCGAAGACTTAGGACATTCAGCCGCAAAATGGTAACTACCACAATGATATGAAACTCAACTTGATCTACTAACTTGAAATATTTATCTACGTGGTTGTCCTGACCACGATGACAATTGAAATTACCACGATATACGTTCACAACAGTCAAGTTCAGTCCATTTTAAGTTATTAATCATTGACACTTTTGCACATCAAGTTATCATGTCGCACGTAAAGTTTTGTTCTCAACTGTACCGTATCTATTTCGTATAATAGATTCAGTGCGCTATATATTTTTTTTCAACCAGTGTCAGAAATAAAACTATGTCCGGTTTAGTTTGAAGTGTTTTTTTTTTTTCTTTTATGCCAGTAGGTACTAACTTAGTTTCAGTGGCGGGCTTCTTCCCCTTTCTCTGTGCCCGCCACTGACCTGTCCCTTTTCAATCTATTGGGGGGGCGAGGAATATGTCTCGCCCCTCCGGAAGGTAGACCATCCTAGGTCTTACCTCTCTTGAGAGGTGGGCGAAGAGGTGGGGTTGAGAAGTTTTTACTCCCCCATCCCCGCTGGGCAATTGCACGACGAGGCCCGGTGGGTTCGCTGCAGGGGACGACGCGTGGGTGCTTGCGAAAGCCACCCCGTGTCGCCCCCATCCCAAATGCAGCGGACGGCCCCGGGGGGTTTTAGTGGGTATTTCCGGGCGCTTCACGGTACTAACTTAGTTTGGAAAATTAAAGTTTAGAGAGGTTACGTAGTATACAGGTTGAAATACCCGTGTACTAGGCATCGCCATGTTTGGTTTAAGTAACCTCATACTAGAAACAGGAAATACTAAAATCGTGCTATAAAAATATATTTTGCGTACCGTCATTTCATATAACCACTAGGTGAACGAGTGTCCATGACATTTTGTCTTGGACATCCGTCTATTTTGTAATTATGTTTTCATTTTATTTCCCACATTACAATTTTAACATTGCTTTGTTTTTTTACATGGTATATAGGCTCAGTGCTTTGAGCACAATCTCACATGATGTTAAGTGACGATATGGTCCAGGTTAGTAAACACACTACTAGGCTTAGTAGGTACTGGTTCTCAAGCGATGCTGCTGGAACACACCTATTAGTATTGAGCGACAGATTTTATAACCAGACGGGTATTGTTTTAAAATGCACTACCACCATGCTATGGGTTTCCTCGCGATGTTTTTCTACACCGAAACCTCATGCTGATTTTAGATTTGGATAAGCTGGTTTGAACCCGCGTTCATTGACGCGAAATCCGACCGCACTACTAACTAAGCCATCGTCGTTTCAAATTATACTATTATTACAATGTGATAAATAAACGATTATGGCAACATTACAAAAAAGTATACAAATATTTACTTCGTTACGCAAATGATGCCTTTCAAATAATAACCGTTCCAAGTAAATGATTTGTTATAAAACAAGCTTTAAAATCGTAATTGGGTCACGGCGTAATTAGGTCGGTTCTGACACAATTTTCAACAATCTTATGGGTTCCCATCGAATTAATTCCGCCGCAGGGAATTAACGTAATGACGTATGTCTTTAGAGCAGCAACGTATCTTCCTGATTTTGAGTTAGATAAGCGTGTCGGTAGAGGTGTAGATAAATGTAAGTATAGTTCGGTAAAATATTAAAACAAATATTTTAACTTTATATAACATAGCGATACAAGTGTTCGCAGACAGATTAAAAAAATTGAGTTTTGTCTGTATTAAATATACCGAATAATATATTCAGATGCGTATGTTACATATACTTTAAATGTTAATTTTAAGATAATAAAAACAGCTCAAATAAATGCACAGTTTTAAAACCACTTCATATATTCGGTTTATGTATAATTTTGTATTTAATTTGTATGGTTATTATAATCGGCTTCGTAAATCAATGGTTTTAATGGTAGAAAAACAAAAACAAATAACATATGTAGTAAGGCAATTATATGTAAAAACAACTGTCAGTAAAACCCGAAATTACCTTTAAAAGCTTGCCGAAAATAAATACTATCTTCTCCGGTCGCCGTGAAGTTGTCTGCGGATGACGGGCTCTAGGCAAATCATGCCTTCCTGGTACATCTATAATCTCAAAGGGTGTTATTCGTACTAACTCTAAACGCACATTTCTCAAGAATTATCCGGGTTAACCGATAGATACCCAATTCTGAAGTATTCCCGGGTAAAGGTCAAGAGTATCATAAAATTTTAGTACATGCCTCATACAGACCTTAAAAGACCCTTAATCTTGACCTTAAAAGCAATGGTAGCTGAGTGATCAGACAAATTAAATTGTGGCTTCGGCGAAGAAGAAAAAATCGCAATGACTTGAAGCATGATACTGTGTAGTATTACCTCTCAATTGGACAATCTACGCCCCAAAAAACTTATAGATTCGTTCTGTCACATAAGGTGTTTAAATATTACGTAATGATCTGAATGACTATTCCATAAGCAATATTTACTCATTTCCTATTACTTGAGCGGTCTCTAAAATCTAGTTTTTCTTAACGTGACTCTACTATCTTGGACCAAATCATCACTTAATGTAAGGTGAGTCTGTACCTAAGCAAGGAACACTTATACAGTAAAAACATAAATCAAGAGCTCTTGAGATAACATTCATAGAGAGTCAAAGGTAATTAATTTAAAATCTGACTATGAATATTTTTTCGTCTAGACATTTTTATTTTTTGGTATGTATAACGTCAGTAAAATTAAAGCTAAATTTAATTATTTATTAATTTACTATTAACCAGAATCTTATTTGTTTAAAAATAAAACTTATAAGCGAAGAAACTACCTACACCTTGGTTGTAACAAAAAACGTGAATCCGTCAATTTAACTCGGTCGTTACGGTCACCTGTCTTGATGGACTTGTATATTTATTTACCTTCTGATAATAATTATTCATTATTAAATATAAAATGTTTACACTTAGTAAAGGAAAGAGAAGCTGTAAAAAGCATGTCATGTCATAATATAATATATTCATATAACCAACCATGTTTTAAAAATAGATGCAAAGATATTTTTTTCTACCAATATATAACAATGCATCTATTTTAAATTATGATACATTATAATTATAGGTTATAAATATATAGTAAGCAAGAATTGATTTAAAAAAAGGTTTTAAAACAGTTGCATCAAAATTTGGGATTATAAGCGATAATAAAAAATATAAATAAAAACGAATTCAACGACCTCAATTCTCAAAGACTTTCACTTTCAAACTCTGTTTCGCGTCTCCGTGAACAATGCTAGCGCTAAAGAATTTTAATAAACGTGTACATATATTTTTATATATATATATATATATATATATATATATATATATATATATATACAATTGTTTGAATCACGTTCAGATCGTTATTATCCTATTCATAATAATGTTATATTTTGCAATTCCAAATAATACGTTGTTATTGTATTCTTGTTTTTCTAATTACAAAGTTTGTTATCGCTCATTCCTTTACTTGATAAATAATATTACTTTTTTTTGATTTATTTAGATTAGATTTCCTCCTCTATTAGAGAGGTCATCGTCATCATAATTTTTGCAAGTATCCAGTACTCGATCAAAACAGAATAAAAAAATTCTTTATTCAATTTAGCCCATGAGAAGGCGCTTTAAAGGTAAAAACTACCACCGGTTCGGAAATCCACCCGATCATCGAAAAGACCTGGTAAAAGACTCGATCTGGTTTATTTTTTTTTTGTTAATTCTTCCATGAAAACTATACGAATAATATATATAAACGGTCATTATTAACTGAAGCACAAAGAGTAGTGTCATTTGCAAACATCACTGTCGTTCACATAAGAATCCACCCTGTAATAACCCTTTGAAATTAAAACTTACTTGATACAGTGCTTGAACTTATTGTCAGGTAAATCTGTAATGTGCGTCGGAATTTTACTGTAGAAACCAACATTGTTAACCAAAGACTTCTATTAGACTTACTGAGCCTAAAGTATGAGATGGTTATTTTATATAACTCACTACAGTGTGTTCCAACCTGAATTGACATTGTACGTTCCATTCCAACTTTAGACACCCTCATAGGTAACTCGATTGCTGATGGCCTCTGTTGTTTGAAAAAACACTACTAGTGTTATAGCTGCACATTGTGGGATTTTCTTTAGTTTCATTTATTTTTTCTACTTTATAGTTTATATCCTGGATATGAGGATACAAATTTTTGTGTAACAAAAACAAAAAAAAACAAACAATAATTAATTGAATCATCATAAGTACTGAACTCGAGGCGTTAATATCTTATTAATTTAAAAAATGGAAATTCCCGTATTTGTTTTTTTTTTAAATACATTTTGTACTGTACATTTGTTGTTTTACGATTACGGTAGATGTTTCTCCAATGTCTATTATATCGATCGAACCACAAATAGGGTTGAGAATATCTAACTTTAGTGGTTTTTCGTGGTCGACGTAACTGATTAAAATATCATAAACCGCAATCCCGATTCCCTTTATAATTGACATAACTAGATTTTAGTTCGATCCCGATCTCGTTAATGCTTCACTACTTAATCTTACTAACAGAAAACTTACATATACCATCTCTAATTACGAATTGAGTCACACAAAGTGGATTAGGTTTCACATACATTTTCAAT
The DNA here is from genome assembly GCA_014132275.2 of Samia ricini. NCBI lineage: Eukaryota > Metazoa > Arthropoda > Insecta > Lepidoptera > Saturniidae > Samia > Samia ricini. The sequence continues at coordinate 4,896,392 of AP028170.1, forward strand.
ATGAGATGAATATGCATACCAATTTATTGGACAGATAAATGTGAATTAATTCGAATTACGTATACCTATGGACTAGTTTTTAAATCGACTACCAACAATTCGACAGACAGGCTTTAAATACATTTTTATTATACAGATAACTCATAAATATGTGTTATTATAATATTGTTTAGATAAAATAGTAAGCGTATCTCATGATAAAAATATATCATAGAGGCTTTGAAATTACCGTGTACTTTCCAGGTAATTTGGAATTACTCATTGTGATGATAAATGAGTAAAAAAGTAAATACTTTAAACAAATAAAAGTTTATTTAATACCGTTGAATTGAACAAGGTAATTTTTTTTATTATAGTCATAATTACGTACTTATAATAATTCATAATCATGGGGAATCATGGTAGTGGTAACCACGCAACGGAAGATGTAGCGTGGGTAGGCCTCCCACCACACTGGAGCGGAGACGTCCCTCCGCACCCCCTTACCAATTGCATTGGGGGACTTCGGTCTCACTAATGCAATTGGTAAGGGTAGTGCGTAAATGCATTCCCCTCGTCAAAAAAAAAAAGGGCCTCCCACAAGGTGAAACGACGATTTGGTGAAGGTCGCGGGAATCCGCTAGATGCGGGTGGCGCAAGACCGGTCGTCGTGGAGATCTTTGGGGAAGACCTATGTCCAGCAGTGGACGTCTTTCGGTTGAATGGATGGATAGGGAATATAACATACCAATAAATTATTATATTAAATTACAATAATGTAATTATAGTATTTAATCAGATAAGTTGTCGCGATTTACGTCATTTCATTCAGAGCTCATTGCGTCGTTGGGTTTCAAGAGCACCGGTTTATTTGATTTCAGAGGGACGGTTTTTTTTTAAATAATGCATACATTCTGTGACTATATATATACACTGTGAACTTCATTGCAAAAGATACTACTAACTTAAATATACAAGAGATTATATTTAAAATCTTAGGTACTCATTAATGTGTCGAGTACCCATAAAAATAAGACAATAGGAAATCAATACAAAAAACTGGCGTAAACGCCAGGTAAGTGCTCAAGGGGTTAATAAATTATTATTTACATTTCTGGAAATTGCACCATGAAATCATACTTCAGAGTGTCGACAGAATTCATATACTTTCACATTTGAAAATACAGTAAATTTCGTAAAAAAAATAATAAGACAGCTGATATTTCTACATCTTTGAAATGTATTTCAAAATAGATCCAAATCAAATAAATATTATTTAAAGCCATATGTAAAATATACGTTAAACAAGAAATTTGTTACGAAATATTATTAAGATTATTAGGTATAAAACAATGTAAATGTATTAATAACTAGCTGTGACCCCGCGGCTGCGCCCGCATTTCATATTTCCCCACTTCATTGTATTTTTTTTTAAATACTAAGATAAAGTAAAAGTATTTCTCATAAATTCAAGCACTTGCTCGTAAAAAACTGTGCATTGAACCGGATTTCAAGAGTTTGAATTTTTTTACGCAGAACCCTAATTATTTTCGTAAATGAAAAGTACTAACGTTACTCGGAGTAACTTCAGCTATCTACCAAAAAAAGTCCCGTCAAAATCAGTCCAGCCGTTCCGGAGATTACCATGAACAAACAGACTGACAGACAAAAATGTTAAAAACTATATTATTGGTATAGGTATCGTGTATACAGTCATATCTATTTAGTAAAATAAAATAATTTTGACATTACAAACAGACACTTCAATTTTATTTATTAGGATAGATAGTGAATTTGATTGCATATATAACAACTTGAATTTTTGAATCTTTTGTATTACCTACCTATTTAATTTTGTTATACTTGTTGTGATAATGTAGAAAGTGTAGATTCAGATTTCTCTTTGCATTTTGATCGGTTGTGCGACCCGGTTTTCACTAGTTTTCACATGATCCCAAGCGTAAATAAGTGGGTCGTCTATATTAATCATGTCATGGTTTTAGCAACTCATTAATGCACCCCCCCCCCCACCCCACTCCAGCACTAAAATAAAGAGACTCGTATATTTTTTGGTACAAAGTATTATCTCGTAAGAATTTTCAAAAGATTATGTTCGAAAATCGTTGTCTGGCAACGACTAGTCGAGTCACGCACCGCTTTTCGGTCCATCGGGACAAAAAAATACCGCTGATATTTCGCTGCACCCTTCCTCCCCATTTTTCAAGGCTCACGTGATTAATGTACGAGCCCAAAAGTTGAACGAGAATACCACGGTGTATTCTCTCCGACCCTTAATTTTGAATTTTAGTGAGGTGCTTGAAAAGGTTTCGTGAACGACACTCGGTTTGACCTTTCGTTTTAACATGACCTTTGCGTTTAAGTTGTAACTTGTTTCTGAAGTTACCTACATTGATTAAAAATAGCCTAGCTAGGAGTTTATCGTTTGTTTGTATATTTAAAACGATTGGGTTAGTGTAGGTCAAGAGTCGACTCGGTACTATTTTCTTAATTGATTTATTTTTAAACTGGTCTAATAGAATTTATTGAAATAAAACATCTTTAAGCCCAATATGCCGAGAATCACCATGTTTTTTTGGGCGGAAGTAACGTATTGAAAAGGAAATGGCGTTTACAATTTTTTTTAAAACCAATAATGTAATCTATACTAATGAATAAAATTGAAGTGTCTGTTTGTAATGTCAAAACATTTTCTTTCAATAGTTCTGAATGTATATACGATACCTATACCAAATATACAATTTTTTGAATATTCGTCTGTCTGTTTGTTCCGGCTAACCTTTTGGCTAATACTTAGGTGTATCCTGTAACTTGTTTTGTGATATGTTTTGTCAACCTTTATTTCAGAGAGCGGATAACAGAACATCGTTTGACATGGCGTTTCTGGCATCGGCGGCGGCTGGTGGTGGCGCTTCTAGCATTCTTCGGTTTCTTCAATGTCTACGCACTCCGTGTCAATCTATCGGTGGCCGTGGTAGCCATGACGGAGCCGGTCGAGACGAAACTGGACAACGGAACTGTCGTTTTTGTTAGTAAATTTAGTTGATAATATCACGATTCTACAAGATAATTATTAACAGTCAATGGAATTCGCTAGCTGATCTGTTTTAAGCATCTAGTTGTTATATATCCATATTTTTTTTGTCTTTTTTTAACGTTATATGAGCTCAGTGATTTGACCACTATCTCGCCTGATGTTGAGTGGCGATGTGATCCAAGATGGTAAACATAGTAAGCCTAAAGATACTAGTTCTCAATTGATGCTGCCGGAACTCCCTTATTGGTATTCAGCGACAGGTTTTCAACTTGATGGTGGTAGTTACCCAGGCGGACATTATTAAAAAATGCCCAACCACCATGCTATGGTTTTTTCACGATGTTTACTTTCACCGAAAGCTCAGGCTGATTTTAGAGTTGGATAGATGGGCTCGAACCTGCATCCACTAACGCGAAACCCGACCGCACTACCAACTGCGCCGTCATCGCTTCAGTAATGGACCTAAGTAACCCGAAGTAATAAGTAGTAACATCGGACAATGAGTCCTGAGGCAAGACGGTCTTTGTTTATTTTTTTGCTTATAGTGGGGAAAGCCCTCCTAGGATACTCACCCCTGTCGGGCAACGAAGTCTAACATACAGACTTCTAAAACCCCACTGTGCGCTCAAATGCTGTTACTGGGTATACGGAAGAGTGCATTCATCACTCCAATCCCGGTAGGGTCTTGCCCATCTTACCGGGCCATTGCACTGATGCGGCCTGGTGGGTTTGCTGCAGGGGGCGACGCAGTGCTTGCGAAAGCCACCCCGTGTCGCCCCCATCCCAAATGCAGTGGACGGCCCCGGGGGGTTTTAGTGGGTATTTCCGGGCGCTTCACGCCCGGGTGAGTCGCACACTGGCACGGAGCTCGTCACTCCGTGCCCCCTTATTTATTGTATTTGAGGGACTCTGATCCCACAAATACAATAGATAAGGGGTAGTGCGTAAATGCATTTCCCCCCGTCATCTTGCCCATCAAAGCGGGGCCCTACCGCGGTCAGAGCTGAAGCTCTGAGATGGACTCAAGACACGCTTGCGTAGAGTAAACCGCCGCGTCCCGTCATGGGCCTCTGTGCAATGCAATGGACTCGCCCAAACTCAGGTGCATGCAGGCCACTTTGTGGCGCCGGCACTTTCCATCCCTACGCCTGCGCTTCCTTCGACCGCGAGAGGGAAAGTAGGGTGGTGAGCTCCTTTCAGGCCTCTTCGAGCTTTACCATCTCTCTTACGAGCGACGGGAGCGAGAGCTCGGGATGAAGGGAGGGATGATAATATCTTTGAATTAACGTAGTCTAACGCTTTGCTTATTTATGATGACATAGGAAACGAGGTATCTTTATGTAGATTACGTAAGTTTTTTTTTTTTCTTATTTACTTTTTAATTACTTAAGCAGATTTTGTAAAGTACTTAGATGTGAGGAGAGAAGGGAGTTAAAAGTGTATTAAAACTCTGCCTAGAAAATACTTAAAGAGAATCCAGGAAGGTATCTTTAAAAAAAACACGTTAAAATGACTGAATCTGAAATCATCCCAATGTAACCAAAAGCAATGTAATAATTCCAGATACCAGAATTTGATTGGAGCTCACAGACCAAAGGCCTCGTGCTTAGTTCATTTTTCTATGGTTACCTGGTCACGCAGCTACCTGGTGGCTGGTTGGCGGCTAAAGTAGGAGGTAACAGGTTCGTTCCATTTGCTAGAATAACTTAATTTTGTATTTATAATAATAAATCGATCTTTTAGGGCGTATGTCTAAGTCTGTAGTTTTTCAGGAGAGCGATTTTTTGTATGACCGTTTTGCGGGAACATCTAATACATGTATCAGGAATAACGCACATCCTCAAAAACTCCAATAAGAACATTCAGTTATAAACCATATACAATACCCCGCTTAGCGCGACCCCGTTACGCGCGGTTTCACTATAACGCGAATTCAAATTTCGCGCTCAAATGCCTCGCATTACGCGTAAGAGTGCGTATAAACATAATGTAAAGACAATAGATATATTTTTCCGTAAAAAATAAGAGTATGTATTGCATAAAGTGTTCTTAGAATTAAAGTGAGTGATTAAAATGATTTGTATTTTTTTGTATTCAATTTTGACTATGTTTAATCATAAACCTCGATATACGCGAATTTCAGTTAACGCGTTTTTTTTTTTTTTTTCGGAACGTATTCCTCGCGTAAAGCGGGGTATTACTGTATACAGACGAAACAACATTTACTTGCATGTGTTTTGATAGTGTTTATTTTTGAAATTTGGTGTACCCGTTGAAGGCGAGTAGTATGGTGACATTACAAAATATATGTAGTCAACAGACTCGTGACGTCACGAGAAGACTTGACAAACGGTTCAACGAGGGGTTGATTAATATACTTAGTTTTAGGAAAAATATTACTTTAGTAAAAATATCTGAAATCGATATATTAGCCGATTATTAACACACTACTTTCATAGTATAGGTTTATTATGTTACATTCTGTATATGTCGCGACTATTTGCGACCTAAAATCTTTGGATTTTTTGAAAATAATGTTTTCAAGAAAATGTCAGAAATATATAAAACGATATCGTGGAACAAAGATCTCAATTTCGGTAAAAACTGAATTACTTATATATAGGAGGTATCATATAACATTTCAAGATATCCCTTTAGTGTTTTTCTAATTGCAGTAAATAAAAGTAATTCTCATATTTACATGAAATCCCTAAGTTTTCATTATCTTGTCACATATTATCAAGTCAAAGTATAATGTTGTAAAATGACATGACAATAATAAAATGTTACAACAAACTTTTTACCTTGTAATAAAGTAAAATGTTTATACGTGACACGCATGTAATATAATAAACATGAAAGTATGCTTGTTCGTGTGTTTGTCCTTCAATCACGCTTGAATGGGTAAATATAATTCAAATCAAATTTTGCATAATAATCAATTATATCGTGAAACAGGATATAGAATATTTTTACAATTTATTTTTCAAGTTCAGTTCACTTCCTCGAAACGGGTGGGCAATAGTTATTTTAACAATAATTAAAAATCAGATTAACCCCTTGAGCACTTACCTGGCGTTTACGCCAGCTTTCCATTGTTTTCCTTATTGTCTTATTTTTACGGGTACTCGACACATTAAGTAACACTAAATATATTTTTGTTTAAATTTCAATGTCACGTCAATTATTCAGTGAAGTAATTTATAAAAGAAAGTTATAAAATTATTTATGAATAATACCGTTATAATATCTGTGAGATATATTGCATATGTGAGGCTGTTTCTGATGATTTCATTAATAAAATATGGAGTATAGTAAAATTATATTCGTATTTTAAATATACTTAAAAGGTTTGACGAGATTAAATAAAGGTAAAAAAATATGTTTTTTTTTTTTTTGTTTCACTTTTATATTATTACTAGCTCTGCCAGGGGCTTCGCCCGCGTGGAATTCAGACCGTTTGCAGTCTATATTCTCCCTCGTGATTAAAACGTGAATAGGTTAATATTTACGTATGTATCTCTCAAAAGGGTTATATTTAAAAAATCGTCTATATACGTGTACATTTAGTTCTAACCAGAAGTATGTGTATTAAATTTCGTGCTTCTTAGTTTAAAAATGATGGTATTTTATACAACAGTTCATCCCTTATTCCGATGAATGGTTTTTATTTCAGGGTATTCGCTATAGGAATTGGTGCGACATCTCTGCTGACACTGTTCACGCCTCCACTAGCGCACACTAGTACCGCACTGCTGATAGCTGTCAGAGTTATTGAAGGCCTATTTGAGGTATGTTTCCTTAGTTCATTATTTACGACTCTTACGTCATATAAAGAATCCAAGTTACACTTTAGTCTGTCGTCATTTGCAAATATGCTAACTTAACTAAAAGTAAATGTAAAGTTAAATTATGTACTTATTCAAAAACCAGGTGTTTTAAGTGATTCATGCAAACTTAAAGATTTTTTTTTATTTACAATTTAAAAAAATGTCAGTAAACTAGATAGATAAGTTTTTACACAGAAAAACATTTTAAAGCTATGTACTATTCGCCATTAGAATGTATTTACTCTTTGTCATTTCGGTAGGTACTTGTATCTTTATTCAAATTATCTTATGCATATGATCTTGCGTAGGGTATTGCAGAAATATAAAAAAGTTAGGAGCATACAAGATTTCAAAATATTAGACTTTGTAAACGATGTCACAACAATTGTAATATAGAAATTACCATGTAATTATGCCCATGTAAAAATACCAATAAAACAGTATGATAGCGCTAACGCGTACTAAAATATGAGTGTACTAATTTTCAAAACGTTAAAGTCCACGTTTGAAGAAAAATTAGATGTACTGAAACAGACTACTACCGCTCTTGATTACGTTTATTTTTAAAAGTTTATATAGCTTGCTTTGGAACTCACATATTTTCGATATTACGGTAAATATTTACTCTTCGCCATTTGTATAATCGTCAATATTTACACTTCGCCATTTATCTACTTGCAATTATTTACTCTTCGCCATTTCTCTACTTGCAATTATTTACTCTTCGCCATTTCTATAATTGTCAATATTTATATTTCGTCCTTTGGTCATGGTGTTACTTTAACTAGTTTCTGGGTCAATGTTGGTGTTCCAGGGTGTGACGTACCCGTGTATCCACGCGGTGTGGTCTCGCTGGGCGCCGAGCGAGGAGCGCGCCCGACTGGCGACGTTCGCGTTCAGCGGCAGCTACGCCGGCACCGTGGTCTCGATGCCGATCTGTTCCCTGTTAGCGCACTATACCGGTTGGCCCGGTATATTTTACGTTTTCGGTAACTACATAGATTTTTAACCCGTTTAGATTTTTAAACCTCTATAACCATTATAACCATTAATTCTCTTCCCTCAATAACTTTACGAACGAATAACTTGCGTATTTGGAGCTCTGTAACTTAAAGTAATATTTTGATGACCTCTCCAACTTAAAGGTTTTTTTCCCGGATTAACTAAACACTGTTGACCGGGAGGGCCTTTAAGCTTTATCGCACTAAAGAGTGCGTTTTTGTTTCGGAGTTTGTTTAAGAGGCACTCAAGGTGAGTAGTAAACAACACCGGAGCCCCAAAAAAAAACAAAAGAATTAACTGTCTATTTGTTTGTAACGGGTAATGTCTAGAACGGCTGGACAGATTTTGATGGGGCTTTTATATGGTAGATAGCTAAACCTACTTTTAATTTTCGAAAAATATTAGGGTTCTGTGTAAAAAATTTAAATTCATTAAAATTTGAATAAAATCCAATTCAATGCACAGTTTTACTCGCTAGTATTTGAATTTGTGAGAACTAGCTTTGTTTAATGTTAGTAGCAAAAACAAATTATGGAAAATGAATACTTGGGGTTCCGTATAAAAACAATTCAAAACTATTAATCAGTGAAAATGTATAAGAGACCAGGGCGCAGCCGCGGGTACACAGCTAGTAAGGAACAAAAAATAATACAGAAGGGAAGTGTATAAGGTTGCTCTTATCATGACCGTTAGTAGCTTTCGATGAGATTTTTTTTTTATTGCGCAGCACAGTGACTGCACTGGACCTGATGTTAACTACAGTACAATCCAAAACAGCGGTGACTGACAATGAACAGAGTTCACCGCCAGCCACCGCTGTCATGCTGGCCTGCTCTAAGATTAATGTTATCAGCAGAAAAAAAAATGTGTAAACATTTAGTATTTTATCTTAAAATGTTGCAATAACAAAAACACACACTTAATATATTTCAGGTATTATGGGTTTAGTCTGGACAACGATATGGTGGATAGTTGTTAAGGAATCGCCCGAGAAAGACCCGCACATCACGGCGGCGGAGTTGAAGTATATTCAGGTAAATGCGATGATGGCGCGGTTGGTAGGGCGCCCGGATACCACGTCAAAGGGTTCGAGCCCACACTTTTTTTTTTGTTTTTTTTTTTGACGAGCGGAATGCATTTACGCACTACCCTTATTTACGCACTACCCTTATTTACGCACTATCCTTATTTACGCACTACGCTTATTTACGCACTACCCTTATTTACGCACTACCCTTATTTACGCACTACCCTTATTTACGCACTATCCTTATTTACGCACTACTCTTATTTCCACGCTATACTTATTTACGCACTACCCTTATTTACGCACTATCCTTATTTACGCACTATACTTATTTACGCACTATCCTTATTTACGCACTACCCTTATTTACACACTATCCTTATTTACGCAACTACCCTTATTTACGCACTATCCTTATTTACGCACTACTCTTATTTACGCACTACCCTTACTTACGCACTACCCTTATTTACGCACTACCCTTATTTACGCACTACCCTTATTTACGCACTACCCTTATTTACGCACTATCCTTATTTACGCACTACCCTTATTTACGCACTATCCTTATTTACGCACTATCCTTATTTAAACGCACTACTCTTATTTACGCACTACCCTTATTTACGCACTATCCTTATTTACGCACTACCCTTATTTACGCACTACCCTTATTTACGCACTACCCTTATTTACGCACTACCCTTTTCGAGCCCACACCTAACCAAATCTAAAATCAGTCTGGGCTTTCGGTGCATAGCACGGTGGTAGGGCATTTTGAGATAACACCAGGGGGGTGGGGGTATTCCGGAATGAGAACTAAAGAACCCTAGGTTTAAAGTGCTTACCATCCTGGACCACATCATTATTAGCCATCATGTTGTGATCATAACCCTAAGCCACTACAGCTAGCCTATACAGTATAGAAACGGGGGGAAAAAAAAAACAACAACAATATCGACCTCCCCCTCTAGGACAGTGGTTGTCAAACTTTTCTATCCGAGGGGCTACGATGAAGAGGGAAACCTTTTTTTTATTACACAAGTTCGATAATCCTTGGAATAATTTGAACTGATGGCGATGGCTTTTGGTTGGAATCCATTGCTTTGAAATAAAATTAAAATGCTAATAACTTCCTTATCTAGTTTTTCGGCTATATATCAGTCTGTCGTGTAGCAATTATTGTGTTTAATCGAATAACTACTTTGACGTATTTGACCCTATATTGTGTATTCTTGGCGGCGTTTTATATGATATAGTTTGGCTGTGCATAAGTGCGGTGTGTTGAAAATAATCATGCCAAACGTTTATTCCAAGGTGCCGCGAAAACCCCATGGAAAGTCCTAGAAAGATGAGCCACCTGTTTTACTTATGCGTTGACACAAGATTGAATACATAACTTATCATTGGCAGAATTGCGAATGCAAATCGCAGATTGCCAATAGACAAGAAAAAGTTTAGGGAACTTCTTTGAGTGGGTTTTAATATTGTTTTCAGCGATCAGACGATTTAATAAAAAAAAAAGTAATCGATAAACATCTCTATTATTAAAGGATTCTCGTGGCACTTACGCAGTGGAAGGGTCCAAGATCAAGCATCCGTGGTCCCAGATGCTGACTTCGGGTCCGGTTTGGGCAATCGTGATGGCGCACTTCAGTGAGAACTGGGGTTTCTACACTTTGCTCACATTTTTACCAACATTCATGAAAGGTATTTATATCTTCTGTATATCCTAGGTTCTCTAAGATAACCTAATTTTCATTCAATTAAACCTAATGAAGTAGAAAACTCAGAGAAAATTAGAGGGCGATGAGATAGCGTAGACGATTAAAAACATATACTAAAAAAAAAAGCAAATAAATTAAGATGGGGGGGGGGGACTTTAGAGTAATACATATTCTCAAAGTTCAAAATAAGGTTGAGAATCTGTGTTCATATAGAATATAATTATAATAAAACGATAATTAATTACACGTTTCCGGTTTTTTGTGAGTAAAAAAAAATTATTGGTCGCCATAACCGAATTTAAGTCCGTTTACAGTCACGACCATCAGATGGTATGCATCGGTCGACTGTCACCGTTATCTGTAGATATGGTTAAAAATCTGGATATTTCTAGTTGTTTGTCTGCAACCTTTTCCCGTTTAAGCTCCCCCCCCCCCCCCCCCCTCCCATACAGATTTTGACACAATTTGGCAACTAGATAGTTTCAAAAGAGGACACTAAAACAAAAATATAAAAGATTTACAAGTTTTCACAAATATTAATGAAGATGAATAAATATAACGTAAAATAGTATATACAGTTTTAATTATGCGAACGAAGACGCAGGCACAATTAGTTGTATAAAAAAGAATTGTCATACTTTGTCTTTCTGTCAGTTCGTGTGTCTGTTCGTTTCTTTGTCGCTTTATAACTCGAGCTCTATTGATCAGGTTTACTTAATTTTTTTTTCCAATCACAGTTATATTGTCTAGTTACATTTTAGCTATATATTCTATTACATGAAGCAATGTAGGTATAGGAAAAGGCATGATAACAATAATGATTTAGGTCGACTAAAAACATTACTTATAGCACATTATCTTTTCCTGTGGTTTATGTTTAGCTGTTTGATATAAGGGAGGGGGTTTGGTTTAAGTAGGCAAGGTTATAGCCTTTTTTTACTTTTACCAAGTGTATTTCATCCAGGAAGTGTGCGGAATGGATTCACATACATTGATAGTTGTAATATATTTTAAACTTTCAATTTCAAAGAGCACGACTCACCGTTACCGACTTTAGTTGACAGACGACGTTTTACCGGTTGACAGCTACAGTTTCAAATTGTGAATTTGGTGATGGCAACGCCATCTAGCTTAAATTTCGCGAACAATAGTAATGAATAAAAATTGTCCAAACAGTATAAAAGTTCGATTAATCTGGACCTAGATCTTACCTCGTATGTAATAATTACTTTTCCAATATATAAGATCAATAATTTCACGATTTATTTACCATCAGATCGAGGACTTGCAGTCGTTTTGTCACAAAAAAAAAAATACCACAGATCCATAGTAGCTTTAATGGTTTCCATCGGTATTATAGGAGGAAAAACAAGAGGCTCGATTGTTTTATAGATGTATACAAGTTCGAGACTTCGCAAACCGGTTGGTTATCCGCCGTACCGTACTTAGCGATGGCCATCGTGCTCCAAGTGGCGGGACACCTCGCCGATTTCGTGCTGAAGAGGAGACTGTTCTCGAGAACTAACATAAGGAAACTGTTCAACTGCAGTGCTTTCCTCGCCCAGGTAAGTACGTCGTCACTGTGCGATTGTGGAATTACGCGAATTATGTAAGGGGCGACAAATATTGCGTAAGAATTAATGGAGGGGCTGTATGATTGGCTTATTTTTTATGACAATGGTGTGTGTATGTGGAATTACGTAAGGGGCGACAAATATTCTTAAGAATTAATGGAGGGGGTGTATGATTGGCTTGTTTTTGATGACACTGGTGTGAGTGTGGGATTACGCGGATTATGTAAGGGGTGACAAATATTACGTCAGAATCAATTGAGATGGGGGCTATGGTTGGCTTGTTTTTGATGACTCTGGTGTGTGTGTGGAATTACGCGAATTATGTATTAAGTTCTCAACGTGGCAGTAACGCCCTCTTGTGGAAGTAGAAGACCCAGAGACAATTAGGGGGTTGAAGTTACCCCGCGTAACTTTAGCTACGTTTATTATTCAAAAAGAATTAGGGTTCCGCGTAAAAAAAATTAAAACTCATGAAACTGTAAACAAAATACGATTAATTCGACAGCAGCGTCATGAAAACATTATTTTGCAATTAATTATTGTACAAAAACGCGGGCGGAGCCGCGAGCACATAGCCAGTAGATGATATATTGATTGATTTTTTTTTAATAGAAATTTAATATCGTAACGTAAACGTTACAGACGATATTTATGGTGGCCGCGGCGTATTCCACGTCGGTGGTCGGTTGCGTGGTGTTCCTCACAATAGCTGTCGGGTTGGGCGGCTTCGCGTGGTCGGGGTTCAGGTATTAACTTGATCATTGTTATTATTCAGCTACATTCAATTAATCATTTAATTAAACGGTTAAATAAACAATTGTGTCGTTGTGTTACAGTGTTAATCATCTGGACATCGCACCGCCTCACGCCAGCGTATTGATGGGCCTATCGAATACCGTGGCCACTTTGCCTGGAATCATAAGCCCCCCCCTCGCTGGCTCCATTGTCACCGATAAGGTATTGTAATTTATAAACCGTTTTATACTAGGAGCCGTGTAAATTTTACATAAGCTAATATTTTGGTCGGTTTTCGCCAACACTGCAACCCCCCCCCCCCCCCCCCTCCCAGTGCCCCGTATCCTCTTGTCAATAATATTAGGCAAAGTCCTTGATCTACCCACCCCCCCCCCCCCCATTGATGCTCGCCCCTGTCCAAGGTATTATCCCTGCTCTAATAGTTAGCGTAAGTAAGCGTTGGTATAATTTTGAAAGAAAACAAAGTAAATCTTGCTTACGCAATCACTATTCAGAGACCCCCGTCCTCCATGTCATTAAAGATAAGCAAACCATACACCCTCTGACCACGCCCTCCACCCCCCATCCGCCATTTATACTTATAATACTTGAACAGCCCCGAATATCGGTTCGCTTTCTCTGTCGCTCCTTTACGTAAGCATCGATGGGAAAGCGAGGAGTTTATCGCTTACTTGCTTATTTTTGTCGACACGAGGGAGGGGGAGGGGGGCGATCGAATGTTGATTACACAAGTGATGTTCGTTTCAAATTTTACCAGCGCTTACATAATCGTCGTACGATTTCCCCGTTTTGCCGACAAGGACCGAAATACCGCTTACGTTGTGAATATAAAAGATTTTTTTTTTTTTATTATTATTTTTTTTTTTTTTGTAATTCCAGACCGCGGAACAATGGCGGATAGTGTTTTTCATATCGAGCGCCATCTATCTAATCGGTGCGGTGATATATTATCTGTTCTGTTCGGCCGAGATCCAGCCGTGGGTCGTGGAAACCGATTCGGATGCTAGTTTCGATACAGATGGCGCTTCCGTCACAACGGCGAGGGGTTACGACAATAAAGCCATGGACCAGAATTCTGAAATGTAGACTAATAATAATAGGCTTATAATTTTGTATATACGAATAGATATACCGAAAATGCAATTTTTAAAATTTTTGACTGTCTATCTGTTTGTTTGTTTACTTGTTCCGGATAATCTCCGGAACGGCTGGACGGATTTTGACCGGACTTTTTTTGGTAGGTAGCTGAAGTTACACAGGGTAACTTGGGGTACTTGTAACGTTTGAAAATAATTAGGGTTCCGCGTAAAAAAAATAGAACTCATAAAAATTTGAATAAAATTCAATGCACAGTTTTAAAGGAAAGTTCTTGAATTTATGAGAAATATTTTTAATTTATCTTAGTTCTAAACAATAAACAGGGTTCCGTATAAAAATAATAACATGCAGTGAGGAATATATGTAATGCGGGTGCAGCCGCGGGCACGCAGCTAGTATATACACATACAGCATGTAACAAGAATAACGCATATAGTAAAACACCCCCAATAAAAATGTTCAGTTATAATGATACATACAGACGAAATATTTTTTTCTTTTACACGGTATTTAATTTTTTAAGCGATGATGGCGCAGTGGATAGTGCCGCCGGATTCCACGTCAATGGACGCGGGTTCGAATCGACTATCCTAACTCTAAAATCAGCCTGAGCTTTCGGTGGAGGGAAACTGGGTAACTGCCACCATCAAGTTTGAAAACCTGTCACAAAATACCAATAGGTGTGTACGGTCAACAGACGCGTGACGTCACGAGAAAAAATACCTGTATTAAAAATATCTGAAATAGATTCTCAAAGTACTTTCACAGTGTGCGTTTATTATGTTACATGTGTATAAACCCGTTGACCAATTTAGGGGAATGCTAAAAAAAATCAAAATAATAAATAAAAAAGTCTATTATTTTCAATACATGTTATTTTAAAATCGAATACATATATAAACAGAATATACTGATGAAATAATAACAACACCTTTTTTTTTAAATGTTTCTCTAAATTTTTTCCTTTTATATTTTTTTTTTCTATTTACGACTTATCGAATAAATGTTTGATTTGGAAATAAGACCCCATGTTTTCTATTTTAAAATCAAATAGGCAATTATTAAAATACATTTGTATTTGTTTTTTTTGTTTAATGTATGTTAAGTTTTGTCACCGATTTAATTCAAAATCAATAGTGATCATAAAATCAAGAATAAATATATATTTTTTTTTTAATAAGAAATTATCATTTGAAATTTTATTTAATTGTCTGTATAATTAATTAATTAGTTGTTTTAAAGGTTCATATGTTCTTGAATTTTTGTTAATAAAATAAAATGGTAAATTTGACTAAAATAGAATAAAAAAATACAATTACAAGCATGAATGGGGGTAAATTTCTTTTCTAATTTCATTTCATAAATTAAAATATAACAGGGTAATGTTGAGCGAAATAAGTTTATAAAGAAAATCAGATCTGCTTTTACGAACGTATATTTTTTTACTTTTAATATATTATTGTGATATTTTATTTTGTAAGATATTTAAGCTTCGTGTGTAATGTTTAAACCGTTTGAAATACAAACAAATAGATTCATTATACAAGCGAATACTTTTGTGTAATACAAAAAAATATATTGTTACGTATATAGTTATGTGTCGGTTAAAAAAGATTCAAATGGAAAGAAAAAAAAAAAATAGAACTTTTTAAGCTTTATTCTGTCTATTAGTTAAACCAGTTTACACTCTGAAAACACTGAACCGATTTTCCCAGCACTTGACCGAGAATTTTGATGTAATTTCCATTATATTAGTAAAAATAGACTGTATTAAAATATATGAAGTTCCAATTTAATTAATGCTGTTAATTTAAACGGGTTTTCACGCGTTACCTTTACCTTTTATTCTATCCCGACGTAAAGGTAACGCGTGAAAACTCGTTTGAATTAACTGCATTTAAATATGGAACGCGTTAATTTGAAAAATTACATTAATTAATGCTGTTAAAAAAATATACGGACGGAGCCGTAGGGCATGACTAGTTAATAAAAAACTATATACTATTAATCGATACCAATAAATAAAATTTAAGTGTCTGTTTGTAATGTCAAAATGTTTTTTTTTTCCTACTAAATAGATATGAATGTATGTACCAAAATACAAAAAAAAAGTCTGTTTGTTTCGTATAAAAAAAACTATATTACGCAGTGAAAACTTAGACGAAACGCGGGCGCAGCCGCGGGCACATAGCTAGTATATATATATATATATATATAAATATATGGTAAAACTTATACCAGTATAGCACACGGATAAAATACTTTCCACAATTTTACTTCCTACTTATAATATAAGATACATATATTAATAATAAATGTACTATCTTGTGTATAAACGAAGGGAAATGAATTTTTATTAAACGATGTCATTTGTAAATAATTTACCGTGTTTTTTTTTTTTTTTGTTAATTTTAGTTTTTGAAACAAAATATCTCCATTGATTATTTTATTATCAAACTTCAGAAATTTCAATTTTTAGGTGACCTTTTCATTCCTTTATAAAACTTTTCTGGTGACTTTTCATGTCCTTTATAATTGCCGTAATTATTCGTTTTTTTTTTTTTTAAATTAAAGAAAAATATCTTAATAGAATTTTATAACATTGAGAAATAATTTCAAATAAAAAGCGAGGGTATAATTAATTATATTAATAACAAATAATTAACTGTGTACTTGTAAAACCCAAGTTACAATTAGATTTTAAATAGACTAACGTATAACCTAAAATCACTAACTAATTAATTGGCTTCATAATTTTTCCTTACAGAACAATAGTGTTCTTTGGAAATCAAAATAACGAGGTCATTTTTCACGAAATAGCTTTTAGATTAACGAGACATCTAGTGATCGCGGCTTTAAACAACTAATGAAACTTCAAGTCAAATACAATATTTTTCTCATGAATTTCTTAGAAGATATGATATTATCGTTTTAGAATAATATTGTCCCGTTAGATGGCGACTCACGCCATACATGTGACATTCTTCTAAATTATCTGGTACTTTGAAAATTTCTATATATTATAATCGTTTTTGATATTACATACGACAATTATATAGAAAATTTATAAACGAGAAAACGAAAAACAACTTCATATTTAAGCGATAGAAATTCAAGCATATTATATAAAAAAAATAGATTGAAATGTTTCACAATAAAGAAATTATTTTCAATAAATAATTTACAATTTTAGTACCTACTGCATATTAATTTATAGCATTCTGTAGCGATTTTTTTTGTTGATCGTTTTACATATAATAAAATTCGTTTGTTTTAATCTGTACAAAAGAATATTATGTAAAATTAAATTTGCTAATTGAAGAAACATAAATAACATCAATTTCCGCTTTTTCTTTAGTTTGATATTTTTCGTATACTTGATAATTTTTATAATCGTTTTGTAAATCTTTGTAATTTATTGAATTTTTCGAAAAATGTTTACTTTATATTAATTATCGTTTATGTATTATCAAAAAATAAATAACTCTAAATTCGAACCGAAGATGACGTCATAACCGGCTAAAGTCGTATCGTATTTGTCTTTGTCGGAAAAAATATAAAGGTCTCCGACGCTTTGATCAGCCGCATTCAGATTGTTTGTGTTGTGAACGTCGCATGTTTGATTTTCGTGATTGAATTAAATGTTTGAATAATGGACGGTGCTAAAGATTTGACTAATAAGCTTTTGAAGCTTATGCAAGATACTGGGTTTCCTATTGCACAGCAAAATGGACAGAGAAAATTTGGACCACCGCCTAATTGGGCCGGCGCTCCACCACCGAAAGGTTCCGAGGTGTTCATCGGGAAACTACCCCGTGAGGTCTTCGAAGATGAGCTGGTGCCGATATTTTCTAGAATTGGGAAAATATACGAAATGCGCCTAATGATGGACTTTTCCGGGTCAAACCGTGGGTACGCTTTCGTTACTTACACAACGCCACAAGAAGCTTCCAAGGCGATCAAGGAACTAAACAACCTGGAGATTCGCAAAGGCCGGCATATAGGTGTGTAGTAAAATCTGTGGACAACTGCCGCCTGTTCCTCGGCAATATACCGAAAGATAAGACTAAAGAAGAAATATTCGAGGAGCTGTCAAAACGCGTAATGGACATCGTAGATGTGATCGTGTATAGGAACGCTCATGATCGAAGACTGAACAGAGGATTTGCCTTTGTGGAATTCACATCACATAGAGCTGCGGCCATGGCAAGGCGAACGTTAGTACCGGGCTGTGTAAAACTATGGAACAAGGAAGTGATGGTAGACTGGGCTGAACCGGAGCCTGACTTAGACGACGAACAGATGAAAACCGTAAGTTACAATTATTATTCGAAATTAGAAAAACAATTGTTTCAAATGTTTATGTTGGTCGTCTGGTTTCATATTTGTATATACTAGTTACAAATGGTCTCTTAATATTTCAGGTTAAAAATCTTTACGTTCGGAACTTGCTAAAAAAGACCTTACCGGGCAAGATACTGTCCATATTTGAAACTGCGATTAACGCTAAAGTACAACGCGTCACGAAAATGTGCGACTACGCTTTCGTACATTTCTATAAACGCGAAGATGCCGAAATGGCGATGAAGTTACTGCAGAATGCCGATGTAGATGGTAGCAATATAGAGATACAGTGGGCGAAGCCGGTGGTTCCGGAGTTATATTCCATACAGAAGATGAGAAGAGGAAATGCTAAATTTAACGTCAACTTGGACTTGTCCCAATCTCTATTACTTTACAAACAGCATATGGATAAAGAATATGCAAGATCCTCCAATGATGAGGGTATTGGTGGGTCTACATGTGTAGGTGTGGAATCTGTATGTGGTTCTCCTCCTAACATAACTGCCAATGAACTCAAGTACCCATTGGCTCCTGCTAAATTGGATTCCATGTGCAGGAGGTAAAATTAATTTAATTTTAAAATTAATTAATCAATAATTACATTTTCAGTCTTAGACATTTTCTTTTATTTTTATTTTTTTTCCAGTTATATGTGGGCACCTCCCGTGTATGATTACCAGAAGCACACGGATTCTGCAGGTGTTGAGGTTTGGATTGGGAAAATAGAGTTGCCATATGTGGGATCACCATTGTTAAATACCCCTTGTAAAATTGGCCCACTAATAACTTCCATGTGTTGCTCAATGGAACAAGCTCAAGTTGAGGCAGCAGATTATGCTTTGAAATTTATTAAGGTTAGTATAAAGAGGTGGAAGGTAAACCTCTTTACATTGTGAAAGGTAAGATTATATTTTATTTTGCTTAGTTTTTTTTTTTTTTTTTTTTCAGCTACTTAAATCTGACCATATCAGGTGCGGGACATTGCCACATGTACAACTCTACCAGCCCTTCGCACCCATGCAAAGTTGTATCCAGATACCATCATACCCCCAAGTATATAGTAACTCTGTGACTTCATTACCAGTACCCATCCAACAAACTTTCTGGCATAATGTATAAGACTAATTATTTTTTAAGTTTCTGTTCAATATTTTAAGGTACCACTACCCTCTTAATGATAATAAAAATTTATGACAATTTTCAAATTCAGTCTCAGGAATTATGGTCCTTATTTGTTGTCAAATAAGGTGTAATTTCATTATTCTTTTAATGGAAAACACTACATGTGGAATTTAGAATCCTCATTTCTGATGAAATGAGGTCTAAATTTTGAATTTTGTAGTTTTTCATTCACAATCTGTTAATGCATATAATTTTTTATTTCTACATGTTTATTTTTAAGGGTAAGGTAGCTACGATTTTGTAAATTAATGTTTACTATTCTAGTTGTATTTATGAAAGTTTGTGCTGACGTGACCTTTCTTGGAAAGCCGGATTTCATAGTCTAATGAAATCTATTGTTTAGTTCATACTTTCAAGTGTCATCTAGTAGTATTTCTTTATTTAAATGTTTGTGCTAATGTGACATGTAGGTTTTTCTTATGAAAGCCAGACTTCATTTTCATAATGGAAGTCTATTCCATTTCATTTAACGATTCTTAAATTTTGAATCGCTCTCAATTTGATATTGAACCTTAACAAATATATTCACAAGGTTCTAAAATATAATCGAATTACAATAATACCTAATTATTGAGATGTTGATGTGGCTGATTCCTGAAACTTCTTTTTTTAGTATAGTATAGTATAAGCAATTTAATTTGAGTTTGATACAATTAAATTGTATAACACTTTGACATGTAAAAAAAATCATTTTTATTTTGACTGCTTATTGTATTTTATAAATATATGGTCCATTGCTTAAAATTTGAATTTAATTCTCATTTGGACTTTAAAATTCTCATTTGGACTTTAACTAAAAAATTAAGATGTAATTTGTCAAGTTACTGCAATTTGTCGTCTACTTGGATTGGACTTTCGACTAAAAAATTAAGCTAGTATAAAATTAAGCTAGAACTATTTGTCGTCTACTTGGAACACACAAATAATATCACACATAAATAAATTTTTAAATTTATATTATTATTCAATGTAAATCTTTTCTATATTTATATAAATGACTTTCCTTTAACACACATATTCATAAATGTTACTTGAGTTTGATCACAATTATAATTTCTATATAATTTACTATTAAGTTAATTTATTGTTAAATAGGTAAATTTAGAACTTTGTCAAATTTTTATAGTAAATAAATTGTTAATACAATTTGATGGCTTTTTTCCCTGATATATACCTATATAAATAGAATTCTATGAAAATACTACTACTGTGCATGGTTTATGCAGTGGTCGACAAACTGCCTTTGGCTTATATTGTTCGTTCTCCGACGTAAGCAATGTCTCGAAACAGACATTACACATTAGAATATACTTTTAATTACTTAAGCAGATATTTGTAAAAATATATCCCCCTTTGTGCTTACTTCACCACGGGAAGAGGCAGCACAAGATCTTTGTTTACTGTTGCTGAAAAATAGGAGAGGGCGAATTGTCAAAAATATTTAAAATTCTCCTTACTTAATTGTTTTCTTCCCGTCACTACTGATAAAATTTAACTCATCATGATTTGGATGTCAAAAAGAAAACAAAAACAAATTCATATAAATACAGTTATATTAATGTTAACAATACATATTTTCATCATATTGCTAAGTAGATAATTATAAATAAAAATTACAACTTTTATTACATACTAGTCGTGCCCGCAGCTGCGTCCGCGTTTCATATGTTCTTTTCACTGAGTTTTAATTTTTTTATACGGAACCCTTATTTTTCTTATAATTTTTGGTACTTACATAAATTAAAAATCTCAAAAATTCAAACACTTGCCAGAGAAATATGCTTTGAGTCGGATTTTATTCGAAATTTTATGAGATTTAATTTTTTTTATGCGTAACCCTATTCTCGAAAAATTAAAGTAGCCTAAGTGACGCGGAGTAACTTCATCTATTAGCCAAAAAATCTCGTCAAAATCGGCTCAACCGTTCCTTACATTAGCCGCAACAAACAGACAGACAACATTTTCAAAAATTTTATTTTTGGCATTTATAATTATCGTACATTCATATCTATTTAGTAACAAAATATTTTGACATTACAAACAGATACATATCACTTTTTTATATTAGTATAGATAAATTTAAATGAATAATTAAGTATTATAAGTTTCTAGTCATTCTGGGGACTGTTCGCAGTCGGGAGAGCTTCGCATCTCTGGACACTTGCATATCGGTATGCAAGGTGTGTTATCTTTCTCTCTCAAATATCCAGGCTTACAGAAGCATCCAGACTTGGGGGTTTCGTTAGCGTCGCATTTGAATCTTGCTACTAAACTGAAGCACAGCTCTGGGGGACATGTTTTCTTGGATGCGTAATGTTCCTCGTTTGGGCCAGTACATGAAACTGTAATCGGAATGAAATTTACCTTACATAAAATTATAGGTATGTAATCTTGTGAGGCTCAAGGAGAGATGTGGGAGTGGATATTCGAAAGTCACGTAATATTTACTGAGGGTAGGAGTGAAATATCACGTATTTATTTTTTCATTGAACCGAAGAGCGTACGTGACTCTGTCATGACACTGTTGACAGGTAACTATTTCCAAAATTTTCCTGATTTACATTAGATTACAGATTAGCCAAAATATTCTGGAAAAGTTTAAGACACTTTGTGTACATAAAATACACTTTATTTTTGATAGGGTTAATCTAAAATCATCGCGTGAATAATGGAGGTCCTCATACCTGTAATATATGGATGGAATAAATAACGTTTACTTTCAAATTGTAGATTAGATACAGATTGAATATAGGTTTGCAAGGAGTTTATTAACATTCAAGTAACAGGGAAAGCTGTTATTTCCTGACATCACCATCGTTCACAAAATGATTTCCATTAATTTACGTACCCTCTTTAATGTGGCGTTTTTGTTTAATGGCTGGATTTTCTGGAAGTTAAAATATGAAAAATTATATATTCTGACAAAACAACATCGCAAGTTTTATTAATTCAAATATTGTGGAAACTTTTGTTTTTGAACTGTAATGTTTTTAGGCGCTATATAACTATTAAGTCTGATCTTTTTCGGACAGAAGCTATATTTTCAAACGGAAATGACGTTCAGTATATCAAGATATATACCTTTTTAGTACTCATACTGCAAACTATATTAGCTAGGTACCGATTATTTGAAATTATTTTATATTTAGTATTATTTTGATTATACTATAATCACTAGTGTAGGTAATAGAGCCGTGTTGATTAGGGGTCGTCCAATAAACATGTGATATTTAGCAACTTTTAAACCACCCACCCCTATCCAAAATCACGTGTATTTTGTCGTACAACGTATCTTAAAACTTTTACATATATCTATCTTATTTGATTCTGGAAAATCTCGGAATCGTCGGATTCATGATCTCGCGCTGTTTTTCGATTTAGACATGGAAGCGCGTTTAATGAAAAAGTAAATACACGTAATATCTCGCTGCACCCTCCTCCCTCTTTGTGATATTCCGTGATTATTTCCGAAACCCCTTCGCCCCTCCCGAGTCTCACGTGATTAATGGACGATTTTCACTTTTGGCGGGCACGAGTAGGTACTTATTTCAGAAATAAAATAAACTTTCAAATGAAATTTAAATCCCTATATAGACTAATACTTACTACACTGTTCGACGGGTATGCACACGTTATTCTCATCTCTGGCGTATCCATCGTAACAATAGCATTTTCTGTTGCACATAATATTTAGAATTGGGCAATGGGTTCTGTTCTGTTCATGCAATTCAGAGCAGACATTATCACAGGCGGAGCCGCACATGTAAAACTCATTTTGACCGGTACATTCTATTGCTGAAAATAAAAAAAAATCCAGTATATCACACTCGTAATGAAGATCAAAAAACATGCAGACTAATTGAGATCTTCCTCCTTTTTGAAGTCGGCTAATAATACACATGACACACAGTGGCTTAGTTAGGTAACAAAATGCCCTGGTGCAAAAAAAAATAATTAAGAGGAAGATATATTTTTTTTTCTAAGTGTACAAGAATCGAATTCTTGGATCTTGTTTTATCCTTCAATGTTTTTTTTACAAATCATTTATACACGTGTGTAAGATAATATAATACAAATAAGTAAGTATGGTTAGATTTTAACGATTTTTTTTTTTTCTGGCAACAGTTTATGGAAAAATTAACACTGTACAAAAATATACTTGGCAACACCCTGCACACACTCCGGATTCCCCTCCGGCGGCGACCCAAGACGTGTCTCGTTCCCTTACTGGGGAGGCTATTGACGTCGCCGCCAGCGCGATACAGTGACCCATTTTTTTTTTTTTTTTGACGGGGGGAAATGCATTTACGCACTACCCTTACCTATTGCATTAGTGAGACCGGAGTCCCACAATGCAATAGGTAAGAGGGCACGGAGGGACGAACTCCGTGCCAGTGTGGGACTCGCCCGGGCGTGAAGCGCCCGGAAATACCCACTAAAACCCCCCGGGGCCGTCCGCCGCATTTGGGATGGGAGCGACACGGGGTGGCTTTCGCAAACACCGCGTCGCCCCCTGCGGCGAACCCACCGGGCCTCGTCCGTGCAATGGCCCAATGGGGATGGGGGGGAGAATACTTCTTCACCCACCTCTCTAAAGAGGCCAGACCTAGAAGGTCAACCATCCGGGGCGATGTGACCCTGACCATGTACTAAGCATCACAAGCACAACACTGCACACACACTCCTGCACACAACTCGGATGTGTTATAGGTCCAGTAAGGAACTTTTTTTTGTATTAAATAAAAATGTAGGAATTAGCTAGGATTAAAATTCCGCGGGAATTTTCACACACAGGTAACGGCCAAGCCGAGGTTCGTACCACTTTGGTAACCCTTGTGCTAGTTACCTTTTGTGGCTGAGTCCCTTCAGCACTCGCCCACAAAGTTCGGTGAAGCTGTAAAGACCCTTCCGGTCAACATAATTAGCTAGGATATAAAAAAAACACTATACAAACAATACAAAGTATTTAGGGGAATTCCTTGCATTGCCATATTTGTTAGAGATGCCACGAATAGTGATTTGACCTAATAACGAATATTCGGCGAGGCTCTGCCCGAAGTGCCGAATATTCGGCGTGGCTCTGCCCGAAGTGCCGAATATTTGGCAAAACTTAGCACTTTTCTCGGGCATGTTCTCGGTTAGCACTTAACCCGATCAAAACCTTCCCAGCATCTACCAGGCGCTTTGCAGCAACCACCGTGCAATATTGCAAACCCCGCCCAACCTCATCCTCCCTCTGTGAGGTCTTATCGACCCAACCCTCACATAATTTTCTCGACAGCCCGTTTTTTTTGGGCCCCTACCCAGGCGATCTCCTTCTCTGAGACAGAGTCCTCCAGACCAACCAAACGGATATTGGCCCGCTTGATTGGCCTGGAGACCACTGCCATATCTTTCAAAGCCTCCTGAATATGCTACGCCAGCTATAATTAACCTGCATCAACCATTACCATCAACATTAACCATTACGTAATTAGCGAACGCAAAACAATATAAACATAACCTAGCAGAATTGGCTGATATTTACTTATAATCTCCCGGTAGCAGTGTATATAGTGAGTGGCTATTTTAAAAACCGTTATAATTTATGAGGAAAAACGTAATTGTTTGATATCTATCTATACATGCTAAAAAAATAATTTTATTCATCATAATATATCACTGCTAGATTTTAAGTACACATTAATGCTAAGTTATTGGTAAAATAAAAACTTTTGTGAGTAATATTATGCATTTTTTTCCCTGATTTACTATTCGGTATTTGGCCGAATAGTTCGCAATATTCGGCTGAGTAACGAATAGTGGAAAGTAATTGCCGAAAACCAAATAGTTGCCGAATATTCGTGGCATCTCTAGTGTATATTAATATTTACATAGAAAGCACCAATCAATAGAACTGTTTTAAGAAAAGCTGTCTTGATAGATTAAGCAGAGGTTGGGTACTACACCGTAAAATGCTCGAAAATTTCATCCTCTGATCATTTTAACATATAACATAAGCTCACGCCTCTTATCCCCGAATGATTAGGCGGAGGTGAAATAGCGAACTACACCACCCACATTTCGCCGAGATTATTTCCGTCCCAGATGTGACAGATGGCTAGCCTGTCGCCGTATCGGACACAAATTCCAGACTCCGGGATGATACAGAATAGAAAAACCCAATATCACTTGACCCGACCCCAGACCCGAGACCTCAGAACGACAGTCGTACCGTAATACAACTACGCCACCGAGGCGCCATCTTATCATCTAATATAGAAGAATTGAGTTAAGGGCATTGTAATATAAATTTGAATTCTCTCTAAATATGGTCGGTAGGCCAGAAGCTGTCTGGTCTTTATTAAAACATTCCTCATGTAGTATATACCAGATTTAAAAAAAAATATAGTGGAAGCATTCGCAACCTTTCTATATTGGTTGGGCATTTTCGGTTAAGAGCCAGCCTCTTCAGGGTGTCACCGTCATCGACACTTATCAGGTAAGTATGTCGTCAAATACTGACGTTATAAGTATTATAAAGAAGTTTCCTATTTATAATGATATATAGTACTTACGATCATCAAAATTGCGCTTGTGCCGCGGCTCAACTCTGTCTGTAAATAAATTACCACAAGATTATATATATGACAACATTTAGTTATACAAATTTACAACATATCTATATTTATGAGATATGTACTGGAATTTGAAATGTGTTAAATTGTTAATATCGGTGCGAAATGTGCCACTCATTTGAATCGTATTTGTACACTAGCTGTGCCCGCGGCTCCGCACGCGTGAATTACAAAATTATGGCTAGTGTTCTTTTTTTGAAATAACTTTGAACATACATATTTTTCCTATTGAGATATTAATTGCAAGACCTTCATATACACCATTTATTCCTCCAACTATGACGCCAATTAGGATACTGTAAAGGACTGACAGTAAACGTACCAATTATAATTATTTAATTTAACTGTCTATTTCTCTATACAAACAAATATAATCAAAGTGTTTGTTTATAATATATCAAAATAAAAATTGTTACACTATCATACAATTGAAGATCTAAATTTCGCAGATCACATCATTGATTTCAATGGTTCGGCTCAATCTCCAGAATTTTTACTTTATTTATTAAAATAATCTGTTTTTTTTTTTTTTTTTTTTTTTTTTTCGTTTTCAAATTAAATACGGTCGTAACGTCCATGTAGAATGTCATTAGGTAGCGAATGTTTTTTTTATTTCAAGCTAATTCGGATTGCAAGTAAAAATCCTAAAAATACTTCTTGTACCGTAATTACATACATAAACCATTGCGTTTTGATTTTTTTTTTCGTGTATGTAGCATGGCTTAGCGGTGAATGATGATAGTATTATTGTCAACTAACGTATTTTTTTTTTTTTTTTTGACGGGGGGAAATGCATTTACACACTACCCTTACCTATTACATTAGTGAGACCGGAGTCCCCCAATGCAATAGGTAAGGTGGGCACGGAGGGACGAACTCCGTGCCAGTGTTGGACTCACCCGGGCGTGAAGCGTCCGGAAATACCCACTAAAACCCCCCGGGACCGTCCGCCGCATTTGGGATGGGGGCGACATGGGGTGGCTTTCGCAAGCACCGCGTCGCCCCCTGCGGCGAACCCACCAGGCCTCGTCCGTGCAATGGCCCGGTAGGGATGGAGGGGAATACTTCCCCCCCACCTCTTAGCCCACCTCTCAAAGAAGAGGCACGACCATACTGGTCGGAAGTCCGGGAGGCAGGATATAATTGTCAACAAACCTGTCAGATGTACGATTTAAGTAGTTTGTGTTTGTACAATTTTATCTCTTTACTATTTGTATTACATATAGTATTTACAAAACGTACATATAAAATAAAAACATGATTTTATTCTGATTCAAATTATAATAATCCCTCTTCATGACTGTTTGTGTAGACATCGCAGTTATTAATAATATAAATATAATAAGAGTAAACTAAACAATAAAAGAAACACATTTAGAATACGAAACCAAATGATTTATTCCTTTGCAAATAGTTAAGAATTTTGATTGCTTTAGAATTATATGTTTAATTTAATATCGAATTTGCCAAACTAACAATGTTTTGTAAGTCGTAATCGTAGATCAAATAAATATAACAAAAACCCTATTGTTTGAATACGTGTATAAACAGAAGTAGAAATATCAATAACAAAAAACCATGCGGAAAGCATTGCTAATCATAACAATGTCATCAAATCTCTCTAAATGTTGACACGCATCGTGCCGCCGCCACAAGATTTTGAGGTTGCCATTAATCATATAACACTACTAACTAAATCTACACAAGTTTAATGAATTAAAGAAAAGAACTACTACATGGCAGACTGAGATCCCTCCAAAAACTCCTTTATTCTTTTTTTAATGAAAAGGCAAAGATACTAGACCATCCAGCCAAGTCGGATGTTATTTTACCAGTTCATTCGATTTCAATAAGCTACATTTTTTGTTTCCATTAATTCCCTTCTAATGCAAAGGCAAAAGTATTAGAGCATGCAGCCAAGACTGACGTTATTTCTAAGTTGATACAAAAAGTTACAAGAAAAAAAAAAAAAATAATGTGTGTAATTAACATGTGGTAGAAGAGAAACCTAAAAAAAAAAAAAAAAAATTGTTTCGCACCCTGGGTTCGAACTTCCGACCTTTCAGTCGTACCGTTTTTGAGACACGCGGATTAGTCCACCGGGTTAACCACGCTCAAAAATTTGTTGAACAAATCCGACTTCCATCTGAAACGTACTGTCACTTTTTCGATTCATCGACTTTCAAATCACAACAAAAACACTTCAAAAAACGAAAACTTACCACATTCATTCTCGCGAAACACATATGCTATTATTGTTTCTAATAAAACCTTCTTTGCAAACACATTTTATCTGACATTTTTGGTCATGAATGCAACTGAATTTTATATCACGATTCTTACAAGTTCTTTCAGGCGGGCAAGCGACCACACAATCGGATTTTTCATTAGGGTCATTACATTTCAATTCTGTAAAGAAGATAAATGTAGCTTTTAAAATAAAAGTAATTTAATATACGAAATATATTTTAAATTACATTGGTTGCCATGATGTATATTTGTATCGTGCTAATTGAGTTCCAACTGAACAATATATTTAAATCATGTTTTTTTTTGCTATTTAAAAATAAGGATTTCTATTCTTGTCTTTAATGTAATAGGTTTCATTGATTGATGAAATTTGAATGCCACCATAATTCGTATGGCAGAATTCTTGTTTGGTTAATTCATCAAAATTCTATTGAAAACATAATGTACTCTAAGAAGTAGCAACAATACGTTATTTACATCTTATATTGGATGTATTATCGAAAATATCGTCAGTTAACGTACAAACTGAGTTTTTGGTGGGATCTAATTCTGTATTATAGCAGTTATTCTCTTTAATTCATTGAGTGGCATCATTGTTTATATAATTTTGGTAGCGTTTTGCGTAATATGGTTTGGTTGTTATGCACAAATGAAGTGTATTTAAAGTTATAACGCGAAATATTTAATCTGAGGATGCACGAAAACTCCATGGAAAATTTTAACAATATGGGCCATCGTTAACTAGAAATTAGAAACACTGATACAAGATTGAAAGTATATCGTTAATATGTTATCCACATGAGACAATCGTGTAACTCACAGATTGCCCTTAACTAAGAAGAAGTAAACACTGATACAAAATTGTATATCTTTTGCTATTTTAATAATAAGAAAACCTTTGAGACATTAAAACAATCACAGTATTTAAGAGTTCTTGGTGCGATTTTAGTTTGTTTTGTTTGTAATTCATGAACTTTCAGTTTAACAATGTATTATGTCATTTTAGTGGCAGTTCACGTGATATTGTTTAAAGTAGCGTAAAGTTTGAGATCTCACAACACCGCCCTTGTAATAACTTTAACAAAGGGTCTTCGACCTTTTGTTAGAACGTTGGATGAAGTGTTCCAAACGTCACATTTGGCTGTATGGTTGGATACCTTTGTCTGTTCTTTGAAAAATATATGAAAAAAAGACATTTATTTTTAGGTTATCATCTGTAATGTTCTCAAGTCATTCTGTGATAAGAAAATATGCCTTTTTCATTTTTGTAATAATGATAAACAGATAGAAATCAAGAGTAACTGATTTAATTACGAATATTGTACATAAAATAGTAATGTGAATGTACATTTTACTAAGGAATAACTTTATTTACACACTTATGATGTATGGACGAATTATGTGCTACCATAAAATGTTCGCTCATTATTTATTAAATGGATCGGTTAATGTGCAATGTAGAACAAAATTGTCTCGTTTAATAACGAGATTAATATATTATCGTTATTTATCGAATGCTGACTTAATGTATAAAACTAATATAAATACAAGAAATGTACACGGTATCAATCAACAATTAA
This sequence comes from Samia ricini, assembly GCA_014132275.2. Lineage (NCBI taxonomy): Eukaryota > Metazoa > Arthropoda > Insecta > Lepidoptera > Saturniidae > Samia > Samia ricini. The sequence continues at coordinate 4,926,413 of AP028170.1, forward strand.
CTGCCACAAGTCAAGTACAGGGAAACTGCAATACGTTTACATATAGAACACACACTTGTGGAGAATTGAGACCTGTTAATGAGGGACAATCGGTGACTTTATGTGGATGGGTTCAATATTCCCGTTTATCGAAGTTCTTGCTTCTACGAGATGCATATGGCATTATACAGTGCACTATTAATAACCAAAATGTTAATGTAGCTGATATTCAACTAGAAACTGTTGTCAAAGTATCTGGAACTGTGTCTTTAAGGCCAAAAGATATGATTAATAAGAATATGTCGACAGGAGAAGTTGAGGTCATTGTTGACGATATAAAAGTACTGAATGAATCTCACAATCCACCATTCACCTTAAAAAATTATCAAAAACCTAAAGAACAGTTAAGATTGCAACATCGTTACATAGATTTACGTTTTCCAGAAATGCAAAGGAATCTAAGGTTAAGATCACAGATGCTTCACGATATGAGGAGGTTTCTTGTTGAAAGACATAATTTTATGGAAGTAGAAACACCTACATTATTCTGTCGGACTCCAGGAGGAGCGAGAGAGTTTGTTTGTGCCAACTCGTCATTCTGGATTATTCTATTCCTTAGTTCAAAGCCCCCAGCAATTTAAACAAATATTGATGTCTGGAGGTATTGATAGATATTTTCAAATTGCAAGATGCTACAGAGATGAAACAACGAGACCTGACAGGCAGCCAGAATTTACTCAAATGGATATTGAACTATCTTTTACAAATCTTGATAGTATCCTGGCTATGATTGAGGAATTGTTATATGCAACATACATCAAACCACTACCCAGGCCTCCATTTAATAGGATGACATACAGGAATGCTATAGAAAACTATGGAACAGATAAACCAAACTTATCTTATGGATTGAAGTTTATTAATGTTAGTCATTTATTCCCTGATAAACATAATGGCCATGAATTTGGTGCTTATGCCTTACCATATCCAATAGGTATAGGAAAGTTAACATCAAAGTATAAGGAACAAATAAGGGAATATATAAAGAAATATAACTCAAAAGTTATTACTGATGAAAATGTTTCAAAGGAATTTGGTACAGCCATCAATGAGCGCTTAAGAGATTTAATTGGACCATCAAATGCAGTCATCTTATCTATGGGAGATAATGATAATTCCTGTTTGTGTTTAGGGGAAATTAGAATAATGATAGCGGAATTATTGAAATCGAAAAATATGTTACCAGTGGGGGATAATATTCAGCCTTTATGGGTTATTGACTTCCCGTTATTTTTAAAAGGTGAAACTGGTTTGGAGACCTGTCACCATCCATTCACAGCACCTCATCCAGAAGATATTCATCTATTACATACAGAACCTTTAAAAATGAGGTCTTTAGCATATGATTTAGTGTTCAGTGGTAATGAAGTAGGTGGTGGCTCAGTTAGAATACATAATGTTGAACAGCAAGAGGACATTCTAAAGATTTTGAATATAGACCCTGAAAAAATGAGACATTTCTTGAATGCATTAAAATTTGGCTGTCCCCCACACGGAGGTATAGCTTTAGGTATAGACAGATTGTTATCTCTCGCTTGCAACGTTGAATCTATCAGAGATGTTATCGCATTCCCCAAATCACATGACGGAAAAGACCCATTGTCTGGAGCCCCTAATAAAATACAAGAGGAAGATAAAAAGTATTATCATATAACTGTAACTGAATAAATGTAAATATAACTGTGATTATAAAATAAATGTATTGCGTCTTATAGTTGCATTTTTATCATCCACTGTGATAAATTATTACAAATTAATAGAACTGAGAATTTTCTTCATCGCATTCTACATTATATAATCGGTTTTTTTTTCTATACTTAATTCATAGATACTGCCATTCCCTAGTTTTTATGAAAAAAGTTGATATGAATGAATGAAAAAAAATATATTTATCTATCCTAGACATCATCATATTAAAATAATTGATATAAACATTATGTAGACTGCAATATAATTTATTAATGCACAACTGGAGAATCAAACAAATTACCAGTACTAAAAAATAAATGAAACTTAATCTTAGTTTTATCTTAGGATTATATAAAAAGCAATGTCTCTTTGTCCGTCCGAAAAATTATAAGGATAATATTAATTGAAGTACCATACAAAATTATTCGCCATTATATTCCTTGCAATCTAATCAAATAAATGAAATTGAAGTGTTTTTGTAATATGAAAATAACAACTTTTTACTAATACATCTCCATATACGGTAGTAGTACGTATATCAAAATCGTTTTTGGTTAATTACCGGAACTGCTAGACAAATTTTGAATAGAACATAATATACGCGGATGGAGCCGCGGGCATGCAGCTAATCTAAACTAATAATAAATAAAATTGCGGTGACTGTTTGTAATGTCATAATTATTTTTTTTTACTGAACCTATAAAAAAAATACGACTTTTAAATTTTTTGTGTCTGTCTGTTTGCTTGTTCCGGCTGGACTCCGAAACGGCTGGATGGATTTTGACGAGACTTTTTTTGTAGATAGCTGAAGTTACTCCGGGTAACTTTAGGCTCCATTTAATTTTCGAAAATAATAAGGGTTACGCGTAAAAAAATTAAAACTCATAAAAAAAAATTTAAAATCCTATTCAATGCACAGAGACATATTTACTTTATCTTAGTACAAAACAAAAATTAGGGTTCCGTTTAAAAAAAATTAAATGCAGTGAAGAATATATGAAACTCGGATGCATCCGCGGGGACACAGCTAGTATAAAATAAAACTTGAATTTAGTTATATCCATACATATCTATTAAGGTGTCATAACGATACGGAAGGGGAAAATAAAAAAAAAACCGTTTAATTGATTCTTCAAGGAATTCAACATATAGGTAGGTATGTAATATATAGGTATTTTTTTATACTGTAATTTACGTCGTAACTCAAAGTAAATCCCCGTGCCCATAGAACGTCAACGAGTAAATTGATTCATAAGAAGTTATTTTCTGTTTTTCCTGTTCTTACAGCTGATGACTACCTGTAGCAGTGGTGTAACTATACCATCTGAGGCCCGTGGCAAATTCATTAGATGGGGCCCCAATAAAAATCGTCACATTGTAATTTGATTTTAATGAATCACTAAAGTGGTCACTAAAAAGCATTGAAAAATTTAGTCGTGTCTTACTTTAATTGTATTTCTATTTTTTACTGAATTTTGTTAAAAATGTTAGGATACTTCTGAGATCGCGGCTTCGAGGGCCAGAGCCTCATCGGACCGGGGCCCCTGGCATTTTGCCAGCTCTGCCACCCTATAGTTACGCCACTGATCTGTAGGTACGTAAATACATTATTTTCTTGTTGTAATTATACTGCATTAATTAAGTGCATGACAGTACATAAGGGTCGTCTATTAATCATGTGATGGCTTTAATTCTCTTGCCTGCCGTTACTAGGTGTGAGATTTTAGAGTAATAAACCACCAAAAACCACGTATATTTTTTGGGGTCAAAGGATCTTAAAACTTTACAGAATAATAATCTTTAAGTAATATTTATTCTGTTTTTTTGTGTCTGAATTTAATAATTAAAACATTACGCCTTCATCAAAAAAAATAATTAACACTTACGTAATATTTTCCAAACCCCTTTTCAAGCCTCACGCGATCCAATAAATACGCATCACGACAAAAAAGAAATATAATGGATACGATTAAATAAATGAACTATAAATTGTATAATATTATCATAAAATACTTAATTATATATCTAATATCTTTAAGTGTCCAGCTCCTGTCTCTATATTACATGTAATTGTTTTTTCAGTATCGAGTGTACCTACTAATTAAGCTAAATCAACATTTTGAAATTAATTTATTTTCTATTTTTATTTATTACATCTTCTACAAATAAATTATAACGCAAAAGATCTGAAATTGTACTTTGCTACTTCACATCGATTTCCACTGTAACATTAACTAACCATACCGGATATAAGTCGTAACAAAAAGAGAAACACAAACATTTTTAAATTCGTCGTCGTAGTACCGTCACTTTAATAAAAATTTGTTACTTCGATATTACAAGCAGACACTTTTATTTTATAAATAAACAACTTACAACTTAGATTAAACTCAGGATTGAGTAAATTCATAAAGTCTATAATTCTCACCTTGTGTACTCGCAGCACAGACTGCGTAGATTAAAACTAAACAGAAAATGAACACAAGAGTAGGCACTTGCATCTCTGCAGTTGTACTGGTTAATAATGCGATAAAGAAACATTTCAACTTCTTATATACATACACATATCGTGCCAGTACATACGTATGTAGGTGTGTTAAGTAAACGGTACAAAACTTGTTTAAACAACTTAATTAATTATATTTATCTTAACTCATATCTTAAAAAACAAATTATAATGATGATACTTCTATCAATACATCTAGGTGTTACTCATTTTTCAGTTCTTATATTTAATGTATTAAATTCTATAGATTTACAACAATTACCGTGAGAATATTAAGTTAAAAAGTAATCTTTAGTAAATAATAATTCATGCTGCTGACAGTTTCTTATATCAGTTCGGTCATGTATCAAGAAAACGGAATGAAAAAAAAATTCCTTTTATTTTAAAATATACCTATGAAATAATCTAAATTAATAGTGAATGTCGTTGTTTGTTAGAAATAAATTCTTCTTCAAATTTTAATATCCATAATTTTTTGATTATTTCATTTTTAATATCTTATACTGAATTCATTATAACGCTGCCATAGTTTATAATACTAATAATATATGATACGATCAGAGGAATTCTGCATCTCATGGTGCAGTACTATTGATTATAATCAATATCTGTGTAAAACAACTGCAGCCGGGTACACATTTATCCACCTTAGGAACGGATGTCGCCGGTAAAAGCGAAATGCGAGTTTATGGTGGGCACGTTTTCTTTCAATCGGTATATTCTTGTTATTATGTTTCTGTTCATCTGTTAAAAAGATAAAAATAATAAAAATTAAACATTCGTCCTCCACATAATTGTCATTCCATAAAATAAACATGTGACATAAAAAAAGCAAGATGTTTTTTTAAGTACAAACTGATTTAAAGGACACTGAGTGATTTTTGCAAGGGAACCGTTTAATGTTTCGAGTACCCATAAAAATAAGACAATAGGAGAACAATGAAGGGGGAAGGCACCCCTCCCGCCTCTTCCCATGTCATCAAAAATAAGGAAAGGATATCCCATTGATATTTAAGTAATATTTTAACTACCCTACAGGTTTTGGCTAAAAACTTCAGTCTCGTCACCGACATGCAAAGGCGCCATCTCTGACGAAGCACACGCTACCGACAGCGTGTGAATAATGCGTTGACAGCGGGCAGTGTGACGGCACGGCACCGGCTTCTGACCTATACGTTCTCAAAGCAGACGCGAATAAGCTAATCTGATGCACATCACTCGGAAGGATCACGTTTGAAGTAAGAAGTGCGTTTGAAAAAACTGACTCTTATTTCATGGTTTTAAGCTTTTACTTATAATAACAGTTACCATTGATAGAAATTGTTCCTATTATTATCTTTTTTTATCTTAAATCTATAATTTACTAAACGTGTCACATTGCTCTTCCGATCTTCCAGAATGCACGTGTCATTGTTAAATCTTATATATTTTCATTCATGTGTATTCTTTTCACGCTTCATACATTACAATACGTGTAGGCAACGTTACACTAGTAAGATATCTGCATACAAGTTTCCTACTGGATGTTCGTATATTAGCCTACGCAAAATGTACGAAATCTGAACATTTGTAATAACATACGATAGAACGGTAAACGAGTGGATTTAATTATGTCAAGTGTTAGTGAGATACAAGCAGATTGTTTTTTAATTTTGTATACTTAACAGACGTAGGAGGAGGAGAAGATACTGGGTTCATCCTTATATCGAAAAAAAAAAAAAACCATTCATTGTAGAGCTTTTGTTAACAAGAACTACACAGCAAGACGATTTAAAAAATCTACTTTTCAAATTCCTGTACAATATTTTTTTGCACACTTTTGATAATGGGGATACTTGTAGAAATGCGAATTGTGGCTATTAGCATGATTGGTATCGTGATGCATAATGCGAACACGTAAAATACAAGTAGCATTGTGTATGAATCTCCATACAAAAATGTATGACACAGACAAATATTGACGGCAACTAGTCTCCGAGACTCGTGTAGGATACATTTGCTTGTATCATAATGTATAAAGAGCCTAAGTCTCACCAATCATAATTATCAAGATAAAGTCAGTTGATATACGGGGAAGAAAATGTCTTTAATTGTTTTATCTCAACTTATACTTGTAACTTTATACTTATAAATATATAATTTTATGTCCGCTATCAACCTTTTTCTCAATAGAAATCTGATTTGTTTTTTCTTTCAAAACATTTAGTAATCTGTCACTTACTATTGTTTTCACACTGTTCTGCGGACACGCAAGATCCATTTTCATTTCGTAAGTAATTCTCCTTACAAACGCATCCGCCTTGACATTCTGACTCGTCACTATTGAAATGATCTGCGATATCGAAACGTCTAGAACAGTTTGTAGCTCGAAGTACGGCTTGTGTACAGTTTGTGTATTCTTCGTTATCTGGACAAATTCCCGCTGGAAATATTATTATAGAAGATTATGATGTAAAGTCAGCGAGCTGGCATATATAATAAGATTCAGAAACATCCAAAGAATTGTCTATGTTCGTTATGACTTGTGCCTGCCTGTATTCTGAACCAATACATGAAAACAATAAAATGGGATATACAGATTTTTCAAAGATATTATTTATAAAGTAAGTTGATCGTATTTAACAATGGATGCAGTTCTCTCAGCGTCCACATTGTTCTTTTAGAATGAAACATGTAACTTTACTTCCTTTATAAAACCACCGACTTTAAATTTACAAAAAAAAAAAATTGATAAATGTTTACCATGCCCTTTTGGCTTAGGTAATGTACCTACTTGATGAATTTTCTATAGTTATTTTGCTTAGGATTATATATTTGATTGATAAAACCTACTTACTTCATACTTCAGCTTAAAAGGTCATATAAATTAATTTAAATATAGTTATTAAATTTTTATGTGTGTATGAAATTTTAAAGACGTTTTTTTTTGTATTATAGAGACTCTTACGGCACTCCGCATAAGGTATGCATTCTCCGGCAACATTCCTCCAATATCCTTTAATACATCGACACGTCGGTCTGCATTCGACGACGATTCCGATTGTTCCAAAAATAGGGCATCGTCCAGTAGGAGTAGCTTGAGAGCATCCATCACCGGGACAGTATGGCGGACATGGATTGTACTCTTCATTAGGTCCAGTACAGTTGAATGGAGCTGTGAAAATGTAATATTCTTAGAGACCGTTCAAGGATCACGTAAGCATAATTTTGAAAAAAACACCGAGATTAATATGTAAATATTGCTTAAGTAGGTAATTACTATTCAAACCAAACCCTCCCCAACCCAGTTTTTAAATTACAAACTAATTTCTAATATATATTAATATAAGATTTTTATAAGTATAGATACGTTATCCGCGATCTATTTTATCATCATAAAAGTAATTGTAAATGTGCAAATTACACTGCAACTTTAAGAGCTAGGGAAAAACGACTTTTTTAGCACAAAAACCACGAGCGAGATACGTAATTAGATTGCGCGTAAGGATGAAAGAGAGAACACAGCGCGAATATCGACAACTGTGATACGAACGGTTGGTAGTAAATCTTATAGATAATATTTAATATCATACGATATCGGCGACATCCGCGTAACATATTAATCGACCCCGACGATAGCATCACGCGCGAGAATAGGCTCTTTCCTCATGTTCCTCGTACATATGCGTGTCAGCGCCCACGCGCGCGTAACAGCCGTTCCCGCCGCCGGGGACGAGCGGCTAATTTTGCTCCCGCACACTCTCTGGGTCCCCCTCAGGCGGCGACCCAAGACGTGCTTCGTTCCCCAACTGGGGAGGCTCTTGACGTCGCCGCCAGCGCGATACTGTGACATTACACGCACAACACTGCAAACACACTTCTGCACACTACACGCAGGTACATAGGTCCTGTAAGGAACCTTTTTTTTATGTTAATATAAAAAATGTAGGGAATAGCTAGGTTCAAACTCGCGAGAGAGTTTTACACTCAGGTGACGGCCAAGCCGAGGTTCGTACCATTTTGGTAGCCCTTGTGCTAGTCACCTTTTTGCGGCTGAGTGCCTTCAGCACTCGCCCCCAAAGTCACGGTGAAGCTGTAAAGGCCCTTCCGGTCAACAGCGTTAGCTAGGTTCTACCTAAGTGTTTTAGACAAATAATATAAATGAATGAATAATAAATTACTAACGGCAGTCTCTTGCTGGTATACAGGTTCCGTTAAGACTTCGTCTGTAGTTGAACCCGCACTTACAGCCAGGATTGTCGCAGTCTGACGGTACCTGGTTATAGTCATTATCGCCTTCATTGCTCCTTGCACAAGAATCGGACGGACCGTATGTGACGCACTTTACAGCGGTTTCTGTATCATCACACTGCGGTGTAACTAAAACAGAAAGAATTTCATATTTTTTTATGATGATAAAATAAAGATACAATTTCTCTTGTAGACCTGGTTAATGCAACGGAGTTTCTTTTTTTAAAACGTGTAGTAATTTCTTTCACTTACTATTGGTTACACATTGTTCTTTAGGTACGCAAGTGCCATCGTCATTTCGTAAATAATTCTCTATACAAACGCATCCGCCCCGGCATTCTGACTCGTCATTATTGAAGCAGCCAGCGATATCGACAATTTCAGAACAATTGGTAGCCCGACATACGGCTTGTGTACAGTTTGTATACTCCTCGTTATCTGGACAAATTCCCGCTGGAAACGTTTATTATTCATGAGAATGTGTGCCGGCACCAGGGTGCAAGCCAACTTGCATTCCCCTGCCGGAAATGAAAATACATAAATTTGTTTTGATCAAGCTATTGTTTGAATAAAAAAACTATCTAGCATAGATATTCTAATGCCAGCGTGTTTTATTAAATCGAAATTAATGTATTTGGCATGTATAAATTATGTATTGATTACTAGTTGACGCGGCGAACTTCGATCTGTCTGATAGTCAAAGAATGAGCAGTTTTAGAAAATTAAATTTAATTCCGAATAGTTATGTTCAGTTTTTTTATTAGGATAATAAATATATTACTGCTGTGCACCCGCGTTTTTATATATTCTTCACTACGTTTTAATTTTTTAATACGGAACTGAGATAATATAAATATATTTCTCATAAATTCAAACACTTGTTTTATTTTTTTTACCCGGAAGCCTAATTATTTTCGAAAATCAAAAGTACCCTACGCTACCCGGAGTAACTTCAACTATCTACCAAAAACATTCCTGTCAAAATCCGTCCAGCTGTTTCGAAGATTACCCAGAACAAACAGACAGACAGACAAATATTTTAAAAATTGCAGTTTTGGTATAGGTATCGTATATACATTCATAATAGATAGTAAAAAAAAATTGACTTTACGAACAGACACTTTAATTTTATTTATTACGCGTTTGGTGACATGTAAACTGATGATCAGTGTGATTTTACGCGATGATACTCAAGGGAAAATTCAAAAGTATGAACGATCTCATTCTGAGGATTCCGATGATCCCAACTGATACACCGTTTGAGTTCAAACGACTTCAAGTTCCGATTTAACAAATCACAAGGCGAATCCTTGAATGTTTGTATTCTGAATCTAAAAAATGCATGTTTTCTCATGGTCAATTATGGTTCACAGTTCGGAAAACCGTCTGTTTTATTTGTTCTTGCGCCTGATAACAAAACGAAAAATGTGGTATATCACAAGGTGCTTCGCTGAAGAATACTACAACCTATACACCAAAATACATGGCTAGTAAAGCAAATCTCTTGCTGGCACGCATTAAAAAACATGATTTTTTAAATTAATGTTTTATTTGTATTTATTATGCCAATAAATAACTGAACATAATAATTTGGAATTAATTTTAATATACTAAATCTGCTCATTCATTGACTATTAGGCAGAACGAAGTTCGCCGGGTTAGCTAGTCGGTTATAAAATACATTTGTTTTTTATTGATAACAATAAAGCTCATCAATAGTTTTCTTAATATAAAAGAAAACAGAAGAAAAAAGGTACCCATCTCTTTTATCTGTGGGTGTTTAAAAACAGATTTAATATATACGAGTAATTTAAAGTTGTTAATATATACAAAAACTTACGGCACTTCGCATAAGGTATGCAATTTCCATCATCATTTCTCCAATATCCTTTGATACATCGACACTTCGGCCTGCATTCGACGACGATTCCGATTCGCCCGATAATGTGACATAGTCCTGTAGGAGAAGCTTGAGAGCAGCTGTCACCGGGACAGTATGGCGGACATGAGTCATATTCTTCATTAGGTCCGCTACAATTGAATGGAGCTGTGAAAATGTAATATCATAAGAATCATATTGGATTTCATTAGATACTAACTGGCCCGGCAAACGTTATTGTACCCTTTACGGTACATGACGGGCGATAGATGTTTTCAATAGCATCGATCACTGCCAGACGTATTAGCTTTGTCAACCCGTACGATTGTACGATAATTCAGCTACTGTACAATATACGATAACAAATGTCTAAGTAAGATAATTGAAGAAGTTTAACGTAAGATTATTTTGAGCAAAATCACGTGCAAAATGGATTTTTCATAAGCAACAATTGAGCGCAAAAGTACCAGCAAACAGCCAAAGAGATTTGATTACTTGTTTATACCTACTATATGTCAGGGATTCCTAAACTTTTTCGGTTCACGGCGCATTTAACGGTTTAGTACTCGTATTTTGTCTCGGCGCCCTGGCTAGTTGAAATAGGGTACAATGATACTAAGTAGTTAGACACGAAAATTAGAAAATTCACAATATGATGCTGAGTTTTTATATTTAGAAATCATTTATTTTTTAAGAAAAATAGGACATATAATACAATGGCAACTTAGTCAATGTGACATGGGAGCTTGGTGATCTTCACACATTATTTCAAAGTGTGGTATAAAGCTTGACACCGCTGCTCTCATTTCTTGCTCCACATTGATCTTTGAGCGATATTTACTCTTTATTACTGAAAATCCGTCTTCACATAAATGAGATATAAATTCTATTTCATTAATAAGAAATAATAATTTATTAAAGGGAATGAGAATTCTTAGAACTTTTGAACTTAAAGTTTAATATTCATTTTGGACCGATATCCAAAAGTCCACCAGATAGGAACACATGAATCTTGTTTTTAGGCTGCTGATGCATGAGAGATCAATGAGATTCGAAGTGCGAAGTGAATTCAGGCGGAGCTTGTGCATGGAAAAGATCTTGGATCCACGCAAATTTTTCGACATTGTCTTCGACAAAGTATTTTGAAAACCATTCAGTGAAAAGAGATATCAAGTCTTGTGAGACAACAAGCTCGTTAGAGGCCGCATATTTGACCTCTGCATTATTTTTTTTTTATCCACAACAGTAGTTTGTTTCCTAAACGCTGCAATTTTCTCTAATAGATTCAACATGTGCATGTTATTCCCTTGCAGAGACAGATTCAAATTATTCAGTCTGTCAAATATATCGCACAAATATGCTAGTGTAGCAAAAAGTTTGTTTCGGCAAAGTATCTGGAGTTTACATGACCTTCGTCTTGTAAAAATATGAATTTCTTCATGTAATTCGAATGCACGAAATAAGATATTTCCACGTGAAAACCACCCTGAATTGCAGTAATGTAGTAAAACAAAGAGCAGGGATGGACAATAATTGTTTCTTTGTACAATAAAACTACAGCAATTCACAAAATTGGTATTCATTAAAAAATTATCCTACGACGATTGTAATTTTTTTTTTGTCATATATGTCTATGAACATTTCCTAGCTAACTAGTATTAATTGATGGTATTTTTTAAGGTAGGTATTACCCCATAATAGCCCTCTCCCTAGCTACGACCCTATCGCGACGCCTATAAACAAGCGTCGCTCGGAGCACCAACGCTCTCAAAGGCCAAGATATTAGTGGCACTCGGGCGTTACAAAGGCTAGAGCCGCTGCTGCCTGTAAGACCTGCCGATACTGTCCACCGTCTTTTTCAGCAGTTAATGCCCAACCTTATTATATGGCCCATCCACCGCCATTTTAAAATAAGAAATGTTTGTTTTATTTATAAGTATTGTTTGTGGAAAATTTGTACTTATTTTGATGAAGTGAAAAAATAATATACACACCTTAAAATAGTAAGAAACGAATAAATATAATACGAACGGCAGTCATCGGCTGGGACACAGGTTCCGTTTTCAAGTCGTTTGTAATTAAAGCGGCATTTACAGCCGGGTTTGTCACAGTTAGACGACATCGAGATGTTGTTGGTGCTGTTGTCTTCACTCTTTGGACAATAATCCGAGGGACCGTCGTCAACGCAGTTCACGGCTATCTCCGTATTTTCGTCACATTGTGGTGGTGGATCTAGGGAAAGTTGAAAATGATCTGAACTGAACTGATATTAAGTCGTCAATGTGTGTGCGCAGGTTTTTTAAATTTATAGTTAATCTATACTAATAAATAAAATTAAAGTGTCTGTTTGTCATATCAAAATAATTATTTTTTACTGAATAGATTTGAATGTATATTATACCTATACCAAATATATATATATATATTTTTTAATTTTTGTCTGTCTGTTTATTCCAGATAATCGGTACGATAATCCCTAGTTCGAATGTTCCATTTTAAGCTCATAGGTAATTAAAGCTGCACTTGCGTTCACTTGGACAACATTTTTTATTTTCTGGACTGGGTTTCTCGTAATTCTTATCCTTCGGGCGTTCGTCTGCTGATGGACAGTTTTCGAGGCAATTTACTAAATCTTTATTGATGTCACATGAATTCACTGCAAGTATTAGAGGAAATAATGAGGCGTATTACAATAGCGATTTAACCACAATCTTATATAATGTTAAGTGCCGATATGGTCTAGAAAGAGGTCTAGAGGCTGTCAAGTGATGATGCCCTACAACATGCTATACTTTTCTCACGATAGTTTCCTCCATCAAATGCACAGGCTTAACATAGAATTGAACAGGTGGGTTCGACCCTACGTCCGTCGATGCGCAATCCGACCGCACTATCTACAGATCCAACATGGTTTTATGGATTAATTGAAATAAACATAGCTTTCGTAGGTTGTTATTGTAAATAGAATTTCAGTCAACCTTTATTATTTCAGGCCCATATGTGAAATTACCTTTTTTTTTTTTTTTTTTTTTTTTTTTTGACGGGGGGAAATGCATTTACGCACTACCCTTATCTATTGTACTTAGGGGATCTCAGTCCCCCAGTACACTAGATAAGGGGCACGGAGTGACGAGCTCCGTGCAGTGTGGGACTCACCCGGGCGAGAGTCGCCCGGAAATACCCACTAAAACCCCCCGGGGCCGTCCGCTGCATTTGGGATGGGGGCGACACGGGGTGGCTTTCGCAAGCACCGCGTCGCCCCCTGCAGCGAACCCGCCGGGCCTCGTCGTGCAATGGCCCAGTGGGGATGGGGGAGTGTACGCACTTCTCAACCCCACCTCTTCGCCCGCCTCCCGAAGGAAGCATGACCTAGATGGTCAACCAGCCGGGGAGGCAGAAAAGCTGCCCCCCCATAGAAAAGAAATATGTGAAATTACCTAGACCGAAATGTTGATTTTCAGAGTCAAATATTAAGAATTCTAAATAGATACCTTAATAGAAAAACTAGTTTTATATATATTCAGGTCTACCATTTTCAATATCGGTAGTCGGCGTCGTAATCACTGAATTATGTCGGCCATTTCTCGAAGACCGCCCAGTAGCAGCGGCTAAATTGAATATAGAAAACCTATTCACGTACTGAGTATGGCTTTTAAATTAAACGGAATAATATATAAGTCTATTATAAGACCTGTTTTATTGCATGGTTCAGAATGCTGGGTTAGTAAGAAAATGGTTGAGAAACGATTGCATGTAGCTAGATGCGAATGTGGAGATGGATGTGTGGTGTCACAAGAATGAATAAAGCCAGGAATGAATATTGGAGGGAGTTTGAAATTTGCGCCAGTAATGAATATGGATGTGGAAGAATAGAATAGTAGAGATAGGCCAAAGAAAGTGTGGATGGAGTGTTTAAGAAATGATATGAAAGAAAAAGGATTGAATGAAGAGATAACGGTTGTTAGAGACGTATGGAAAACAGTGTCGTAACTAAGGCCCGTGGTAAATTCGTTGGATGGGGCCCCAGTAAAAATTGTCACGTTGTAATTTGATTTCAATGAATCACTAAATTTAAATGTTTAGTCATGTCTAACTTTTATTTTCTTTATAATTTTTACTAATTATGTTTAAAATGTTAGGACACGTATGATCTCGCGGCTTCGCGGGCCGAGGCTCCAAAGAAACGGGGCCCGTGGCATTCTGCCAGCTCCGTCACCGTATAGTTTCGCCACTGGTGGAAGAAGACAACATACTAGTACTGACCCCAAGTGAGATGTAAAGGGAGCATTAGAATGATGATGATTCACGTATTAAATACGTAATCTCGTGACTTTTATAGGTCGTTTATCAAAATTGTCATATTAATAAGATAACTAAATAGTCTCTTATAATTTTTATCAAATTTTATATAGAAATTTAAAGTAACTTCTACTCATTATTGAAATTAAAGCGATGATGGCGCAGTGGATAAGGATTCCCAACTATCCAACTCTAAAATCAGCCTGAGCTATCGGTGAAGGTGTTTATTTATAGATTTACTTATGGCCGGTTTTAATGTGCGATCTCAATCTGTTTTACCAGCTGACATTAGATTTTTTTTTCTCAGTGTAAGTGATCAGGCAGAAAAGCGATATATTTTTGGTTTCATCTCGATCTTAATTTTTTCGTTTCGATATTGAAGCCCGCCGATAGTAGATTGCAAAAGATATCTTTGAATTTTTTTTTTGTCATTAATAAAAAAAATCTATTTATCAGCTGAGAATTTAAAAAGTCTAAATTTATTTAATTAAATAAGGATATAACTTGAAACTAACATAAACGTTTCACAATATTGTTAATTTTGCAACTGAGTGAACAGCTTAGAAATAAATAGGCACAAACTCATGAAAAAATCAATAAAACATTATCATTACCCTAAGTCGTCTAAATTTCTAAAGTCGATAAACATAAATTGATACACGTATGCTATACTATAAAAGCGCTTAAAACAATCATTAGTATACGACATCAGAAGTTATAAAGAGTTACATGAATCAGCTATGGATCATATATCGCTTCATCGAGAACAAAGAATGCGTTTCAGTTTAAAACAATTAATTTTCAATAGAACACTAGTGTTTACTCATATGTATAAAATTTATTTACGCTTGTATCAACAATATCTAACACTTTTGTTCCTAAAAAAATAAGTCTTTTTTTTACGTAATCGCTTTTGTATATTTTGTTATTGGGACCGTTCAAGTAAGCGTCAAATAAGCAATGTTAACTTATTTACTTAAGCTGTTTTTGTAAAAAATATGCTAATGCTTTCTGACGAGGTCAGAGTCAAAAGTGTCTAATGTAATACATCTGCTCACGTAATAGGTGCAGGGCCCTAATTCAATTTTTTTATTTTTGTAATTACAATAGAGTAATAAAGAAAAAAAAATCGATTATAAATTTATTTATTTAATCTTCCATCATCTTTATATCTATTTATTAATAATATTATGAAACTGTCTTAGGCCAAATCTGTACATTAAATATTTTTTGAAAATTATAATCGGGGGGGGGGGGGGGGACTTTGTTATCGATATAGAAGCTAAAAATATTTTATTTAAAAATTTTGTCTTTCTGTCTATCTGTCTTTCCCTGTGTACGCGTGCCACACTGAAAGTACTGAACCAATTTTGACACAGAGATAACTAATAATATGGAGTAACATCTAGGATACTTTTTAATTCCATAAAACGCAAGGGTTTCTCCAGGATAACGGACAAAAGTAAAAAATTTGTAGTAAATGAAATTATTTACGGATGTTGATGAAATTTTATTTGTGTTATAGAAAACAAATTAGCTATAATTTAAGGTATATTTCATATCTCAAATCTTATTAAAAAAAAAAACTCTGTCGCTAGGTTCTGAACCGATGTCTTTATCCCGTGTAGTACCCGAACGTTACATCTAGGACGTAAGATCTAAAGCAAATTACTACATACTATTGATCTATGTGTTTGACTCTTTATCATGAGGCCTTTTTTGTTTTATCGAGTTTCAAACCAGCAATTATTTTAAAGAAAGTTCATGTCAATAATAAATACCATGTCCAAAAAGTTTGAAAAATGGATTAAAATTATACGAGACTGTCATAAACAGAATCGTAGATAGCGCTATTCCCCAATTTCCCTATTGAGCTAAATTATAATAGCCACGATGCCAGCTCACGTTTCGTTGGATGCGAGGTTGCCGCTCTTCGTTTTCGACTCCCTATAGAGTCGATGTCTCTATAGAGTGGATTTGAAAATATTTATTCGAATGTTCGCTTGCTTAATATAGTATTATAAATGAATAGTGAAATGAGCAGAAATAAAACTACATCAAACCAACATAAATTATTTACATGTATATATTTGTGTAACTCTGACGATTATTCACAGATGCTTTAATTATTTATTAATAAATTGGACTGTTTCGAACATTACAAGGACATAGATATTGGACAATGAACGAAATCTGTACTTTAAGATATTTGAGAACAAAACTATGCAGGCCTTTAGATTATACTACAGGACACATTTCGATAGTTTTAAAATATTTTGTCTGCCTGTCCGTTTATTAATTTGTTGGCCAATCACGCATAAACTACTCAACCGATTTCGATGAAATTTGGAATCTATAGTAAGCATCTGGCGTACTTTTTACACGTACAATATGTATTGATATAATGTACTAGCTGTGTGCCCGCGGCTGCGCCAGCAGATTTTATGTTCATCACTGCGTTTTAATTTTTTATACGGAACCCTAATTATTTTCCTATGAATTCTTTAGTATTCAGGTAAAGTAAATATATTTCTCATATAAATTCAAGTAATTGCCCGTAAAACTGCGCATTGAATCTGATTTTATTCAATTTTTTAAGAGTTTTAATATATTTTTACGCGGAACTCTAATTATTTTCGAAAATTAAAACCGGAGTAACTTCAGCTATCTACCAAAAAAAGTCCCGTCAAAATCCGTCCAGTCGTTCCTGAGAATACCCAGAACAAACAGACAGACAAAAATTTTAAAAGTTGTATTTATGGTATTGGTATACATTTATATCCATTCAGTAAAAAAACATAATTTTGACATTACAAACAGACACTCCTATTTTATTTATTTGTATAGATGAATAGCGTTTATTTATGTTCATAGAAAAAACTATAATAATTAAATGTTTGCATAGTAACATCTAAACTAATATTGTAAAGAAGTAAATTTGGGAGTTTGGACTTCCAGGGTAATCTCTGGTACTACTGATCCGATTTTAAAAATTATTTCTCCGTTAGAAAGGTATATTAAATATAGAGTATTACTTTGGTAAATTTATATTTGCTATAATTAATTATAATAAATGTAATTGAAGTAGGTCATAATTAGATAATTTTCGCATGTCTTTCATTCAGGCCTAGCATAGCATTAAGGCCTATCAGGCCAATAATGGCTGGATGCATAGTTTCAACTCAGGTGCCCCGCGAGGGCTAAGCTCAGTTCGGGCACCGCACCGGTGAGTTCTGGACTCTGTAGCATTGCCAAACTAAGGGGGGAATGGAAGGGGTCTCTGACCTTCCATAACATTGAGAAAGTTGTCTGGCCTGGTCTGGCCGGTATTAACTACACCGCGTGTGACGGGATGGGACATAGATAGAGAATATATTGATAATGAGATAGATTGCATCTAGACGGATAATCTAGTCTGTCTATTAGATATATTTGTCTGAACTCCACGTGAACGAAGTCGCGGGCACAACTAGTTTATATAAAAGAATCACCATCAAGGAATACATCAGATAATAATTAATGTGCATAAAAATTTGTACAGATCTTGTAATTCCTAAATTTGTAGAAATTGCTGCGGTGATTAAAATAGGGGTCGTTCCAGTATTACGTGACCACAATAGAAAACTGGGAGGGGTATTCTAGGCTTTTGTTTGATGATATAGGATACGGCGGTCAGGCTGGTGGATATATCTACAATATTTACTAATATATTCAACATTTGGTACTCCAGGCCGCAGTAGGAGGTTCTAAAAAAAGGGCTTGTATCAGCCGGGAAGCAATGCGAAAGGAGTGATATTTAGTCTGGGATTTAATACCGTTACCGGGGCAGCCCCCGTTCGCATGGAGGGGCTTAGATGCCGCCTGCTAGAGCGAAGCGGATAGTAGTCATATTCCGCATCGCTACGTTAATAGTTTCGCCACACAGCGGGCGGGCCGGGACGCTCGCTGTGTGGCGAAACCATAATTAAGCGGCTTAACGGTAATACGTGGTGTTTTAGTGTGTAGTGTGCGGCGAACGAAACTACTCCGCGCTGTCATGCGTGGTAATTTCGACCTTCGTGTGAGTCCTACACACCCCTGCCCCCGCACCTCAGGAAGTACGGAAATGCATTCTCTCCACGTTCAATAAAAGGGATTTAATATTATCGTGTAAATCAAATAAATCGCAAGTTACAATTGAGATCAGGTCCAGTACGTTTCGTAAGAAATACCTTACAAGAAATTACTTATATTACAAAATAAAAGCTTAATATTTTATCGATTGGTTGAATATCTATTAATTTAAAACACACAACTGTAGGTTAATGTTGGAACTTAAACTATAATCAAGTTCTTCATATCCGGAACTGTAAAGTTATTTTCCAAGTGAAATGTTTTAAACTCTAGAATGTATAACATATCAATTAATTTTACTTACATTCAGGGTCATCATTTTCCATGTCGGTCCCTGCCATCGCACTTTCTGGTATTTGTAGGTCATTACTTGAAGAACAAGCAGCTGCTAGATTGAACGTTGAACAAGTTAATCACATATTGAATCTCATTGAATATATTGTATGGAATAATTGACTCGATCCGGTCGAGACACGTTCGTCTAGGACGACGCTCATCAGCTCGTCATGTAAATTAGTTTCATAAATCTTCTTTCATCCGTCGTCTCTACATGTCCAAACCAAATAAGCGTCTCTTTCACTACCTTTGTCACTAAGTCCTCTACCACTTACGCCTGGTTATATCCACTGAAATCTAAACTATTTTAGTAATCAAATTCTTAATATGGTATTTCAAGTCATTTTCATAGTTATATTTTTAAAAATTAACAAAATGCGCACTCTTAATTGCTATATTTTTGTTACACGACCTAAAAGTGAGCATATCAGTCTACATTATAACTTATAATAAGAAATAAATGGATGGAAAATTACAATAATTTGCTTTATAATTAATGTTACTACTATTATGTTAAACTAACAGGAAATGAGACGCTTTAATAAATTAGTATTATACAAGTACCTGAAATGATTACGAATAAACAAGCAGTAAAAACAAATTGATGACGTATTGAACTAAACATAGTCCCAACTTTAAGCCGTCTAGAATTCTAAACTCGACGAACGCAAATTTATATGGATGTATATATTTTTATTACAAGAGCTGTTAAAATATTTGATTACGAATCGGTATCATAACTTGTAATAATTATAGCTACGTTAATCAGCGTTTGACGAGTAGCTATATCAAGAACAAAGAAATACACGCGATACCTCACTGCACCCCTCCTCGCCCTTGTAATGTTATGTAATTTTTTCCGAACCCTCACCCCCCTTCGAGCCTCACATGGACCTTAATGGACGATCCTTTAATGGCAATTGTGACTTGATATACAAATTTCTACCAATGCCCTGTTGATACAATTTTATCAAATTTTTATAGTTTTCATAATTATATAACGTTCGAACAAAATGGTGGCTATTTTAACAAGCACATTTATAGATAATTTTTATACCATAGAACAGAATCCAAACTACGTGTTATTATTTCCAATATTCAATTTATCACAATAATTAAATTGTATGAAGAAAAATTGCTATCAAAATTACCTAATAAAAGGTAGCCTAGTTTTTCAACTAACAGACACACTTATGGAGATGTTATCGCAAAAATATCAAACATCCTCAATAAAATTTATTACTTTTTTGTGTTTTTTAATATGCATAAACATTTTGTATGTCATGACTTAAATTATGTTTATTTCGTGAGATATTTTGTACTTAATTTATTTTTACTGTACACTAGCTGTGCCCGCGACTTCGCTATCCCATATATTGATTGCATTCAATCACAAGTCCTCCACTGTTGTCCACAAGTCGTCCTGTCCAGTCCCTTGCAATCATTCTTTTCACAAAAATCAAAAATGTACAGACACATGAAGTTTACACTTTTCTTATTAGTATAATATATAAAGTCTATGTATCTATACTAATAATAAAATAGTAAATTTCACGTCTTTCTAGTTTTATGTGCAGGTATCAATTAAAAAGTACTAAGTATATTTTAAAGATAATTATAAAGCATATTCGGGGGGGTAACATCTAAACTTTATATATATATATATATACGTGTGTAAATGGATTCATAAAAAAAAACCACAATAATAATGAAGTGTATGTGTAAGAACATAAATACTATACTATAAATATATAAAGAGAAAAGTTTGTGAGATTGGCTGCTTGGGGTAATCTCCGGTACCACTGATTCGATTTTGGAAATTCTTTCACTGTTAGAAAGCGGGGCGGAACGGGACAAGACGCTTGAATTCCACGGCAGCGAAGTCGCGGCAAAGTTTAGCAATAGGGTTTTAAATACTCGTAAAAATAAATTATTTATTTTAGTTAGGGAATGAGAAAGAAAAATTAATTCCGCTATTTGTTATATTTAAAGTATGCTTATTTTAAAAATAAAATCTAATAATTATATTTTTTTTTAAATAATGATTGAGCAGCACGGTACTAGAGCTTCTGGATTTCTAGAATTCTTATTGTCAATTCATACCAATGCGATTTTGCAAAATTTTGTTATTTCTATATTTTTTTCTGCGTTGTAAAAGTAGAATTTAGTCTTTAAGTGTCTATAACATTCGAGAGTTGCTCCCGATGTCCCTAAGATCCACTGATCAGATCCTGGCTTGGTGACAATGGGACCACTTCAGAAGTGTAGTCCTTCGAATAAAATAATATTTATAAATCGGTTTACAATTAACAGAGAAATCTCGTAACAAAGATACAAAAAAAAAACATACAGACGAATTGAGTACCTCCTCCTTTGTTGAAGTCGTTTAAAAATACTCAAAACACTATATTTCATGAATGTAACTATTGATAAATATGTAATGTCCCACGATATCTTAGTACTTTATGATTTTATATAAAAAAAAAAATTAACAAGGTCTAATACTCCTAGTTAGAATCATACACGATTACCTCACCGATCGTAGTTTCCGCTACAGACTAGAGAACGCTCTCTCTGTGGCCTACCCGATACGCGAAGGAGTCCCCCAAGGTTCCATTCTGGCGCCTTGTACTCTTTAATCTCTACTTAGCAGACCTCCCTGATCTCGGTAGAGTTCAGTTAAGTCCAAAATTTGTAGTAAATAAAATTCTTAACTGATTTTGATGAAATTTTATTTCTGTTATAGCAAACAAATTACCTAAAATTTAAGCTAAATTTCGTTTCTTGATTATTAAAAAAAAACAAGAATAACTCCGTCGCTAGGTTGTGAACCTAAGTCGTTAGCCCATGTAGTACCTAAACGTTACAACTTAGCTAAAGCATTTTAGTAATTTGCTGCAAAATTACCATTCAGTTAAAATAGATACGTAATCTATAATCCTTACTAATAATATAAATTCGAAAGTAACTGTCTGTCTGTCGCGCTTTCACGCCAAAACTACTAAACCGATTTATATGAAATTTGGTACACAAATATTCTAAAACCTGAGAAAGGACATAGCCTACTTTTAAATGCGAAAAAAGGGTTGTAAAAGGTTGAAAGTGGGGGATGATAAGATGTATGGAGGTATCGTCATTTTTACAGCTAATAACTTAAAACTTATATTTTTAAGCTGTTAATGCGATATAAATAAATATGACATTCAAAGTTTGTCAAAGTTTTACCTTCAAGGGTGCAAAATACCAATAGGGAATAGGAGATGATAGTTTGTATATACATATGTAAGGTTTAAGTGACTGTTTAATAACTTTGCGGCAAAAGACAAAATATTAGAGTTATTCTGATGTAACATTTACGGAGTCAATACAAAATGTGAAACTGAAGTTAACGCGAGTAAGAAACTTGCCAAAGCACAGCGCCGTACACAATAAGCGCTGTATAGCCGTGCAAGGAGGGAGGAACGGAGCGCGGCATAGTATGACGCGATGTAGGTGAGGAATTATGCCTAAGTGTGCTTACCCAAATAGGCAGACACGTGAGGGCAGACGACTGTGCCACACGCATGAGAATGCTGATGACAAAAGATGGGAAAACAAAATCGTAGTTTATAAAATAAGTTAATTCATTCCCGTTTTTATCTGAATCCATTCGTAAAAAAATTCGCCTTAATTTGAACCAAAATATAATCATCATTAGTTTTTATAACAGCATTTAATTAAAATAAAAGTAGCAATTTATTATTATCAACATGCGCCTTAACCCAAAAATTACAGAATAATCAAACTGGGAGTTACAGATTACGTAACTAAAGTTCCTCTGCTATGTCCGTATTTGATTCTGTTTCTTTTATGTCACAACTTGACTACGATTCACATGTTTTAGTAGTATCAGCATCTGAGTCGCGATTATATCCATTATCTGAATTATCGTCTTTATCATTGGAATCTCCTTTACTTAAATCTGTGGGTTTTGAGCCCTTACAACCACAATCAATATCTCGACTACATTCACATACATTTATATCTCTTTCATCACATCCACAGTCTGATTCATCGGAATTATCGTCTTTATCATTCCAATCTCTGTTACTTGAATCTGTGGCTTTTGAGCCCTTACAACCACAATCAATACCTCGACTACATTCACATACATTTATATCTCTTTCATCACATCCACAGTCAGATTCATCGGAATTATCGTCTTTATCATTCCAATCTCTGTTACTTGAATCTGTGGCTTTTGAGCCCTTACAACCACAATCAATATCTCGACTACATTCACATACATTTATATCTCTTTCATCACATCCACAGTCAGATTCATCGGGATTATCGTCTTTATCATTGCAATCTCTGTTACTTGAATCTGTGGCTTTTGAGCCCTTACAACCACAATCAATATCTCGACTACATTCACATACATTTATATCTCTTTTCATCACATCCACAGTCAGATTTATCAGAATTATCGTCTTTATCATTCCAATCTCTGTTACTTGAATCTGTGGCTTTTGAGCCCTTACAACCACAATCAATATCTCGACTACATTCACATACATTTATATCTCTTTCATCGCATCCACAGTCAGATTCATCGGAATTATCGTCTTTATCATTCCAATCTCTGTTACTTGAATCTGTGGGTTTTGAGCCCTTACAACCACAATCAATATCTCGACTACATTCACATACATTTATATCTCTTTCATCGCATCCACAGTCAGATTCATCGGAATTATCGTCTTTATCATTCCAATCTCTGTTACTTGAATCTGTGGGTTTTGAGCCCTTACAACCACAATCAATATCTCGACTACATTCACATACATTTATATCTCTTTCATCGCATCCACAGTCAGATTCATCGGAATTATCGTCTTTATCATTCCAATCTCTGTTACTTGAATCTGTGGCTTTTGAGCCCTTACAACCACAATCAATATCTCGACTACATTCACATACATTTATATCTCTTTCATCGCATCCACAGTCAGATTCATCGGAATTATCGTCTTTATCATTCCAATCTCTGTTACTTGAATCTGTGGCTTTTGAGCCCTTACAACCACAATCAATATCTCGACTACATTCACATACATTTATATCTCTTTCATCGCATCCACAGTCAGATTCATCGGGATTATCGTCTTTATCATTGCAATCTCCGTTGCTAGAATCTGTGGGCTTTGAGTTTCTACAATCGCAATCAGAATCTCGATTACATTCGCATTCATTCATGTCTCTTTCATTACACTCACAGTCAGAGACATTGGAAATATCATCTTTGTCATTGCAACTATTGCTACTTGATTTATCTGTGTTATTTTTTAATTCCCCACTTTCATATTCTTCGCTTTCTCCATAATTAGAATCGTTTGAAGTACATTCATTATTATTTTCAGTTATTTCTGACTCTTTATAATTACTGTCAGTAATTGATTCAGTAATATCGGTAGATGTTTCTTCACAATTTGTTGTTGAATCAGTTGTACTTTTCATGGTGGTGGAATTTATTGTGCCGTCTTGATTTGCTATAAAAAATAACATAGCATTATAAACAAATGTTATTGACGTCAATATAAATATTTTTTTAAGAGTAATATCTACAAATATGAAGTCGTACAATACAAAAAGATTTATAAGTGAAATAATTATTTAAAATATAGTTGTAAAATCAAGTCGGTTCATACTCACGACACTGAGAATAATGTACACAAGTTCCGTTTAATCGCCAGTAGTTCATTTTGCAGCGGCAAGCTGGTTCACATGAAAGGACCATGCGTATGTAACCAAAAAGACGGCATTTTCCATCCGGAGTTGCCTGGCTACAACTCTGGCCTGGGCAGAATGATGGACATGGATCGTATACTTCATTTTCTCCGATACATTCAAATGGAGCTGCAAATTTATTATGAGGTGGATGAATTTCAATAAATATTATTTCATCATAATTTTAATTCGGTAATGTGCTTTGTATCTTTATTCAGTTATTTTATTTTCGAAAAAAATATAAACTTTATTAATTATCGAAGTTCAGCCAAGAATAATTGCATAATATTAAAACAAGTTTTAAATTTATTATCTATTATTGTGTATTTAGTACCATGTTTAGGGATAGAAAAATATTTTATTTTAAAAGAAGTAATAATGTAATAATATGAAAGTAAATAAACATTACAAAACATACAATTGCTTAAAAAAATTTCACCAAGTAATCATGTGTTGATTTTTTGGTAACTTTTTCATCTTCTCCTCTCCCTGGCTATACCTGGTGAGGTTTTAGACTGCCTCTCCCCCCTATCCGAAACGTGTAATTTTTAGTTGTTTATATAAAAATACATGTTTGTTTATATGCGATGGGTAAATTCTAAAGTCGTAACAAACGCGAGGATCAAAACTATTGGGTGACTGTACACCCAATCAAATGTACGTACAGAGCCTACAGATTTATTATTAGTAGATTAGATATATGAGAAAAACATATAAAATTCGTAAACTCACGACATGATCTCGTTGGGATACACGTTCCATTTTCGGCTCGTCGATGGTTGAAAGCGCACTTGCAAGCAGCCGGTGGACATTTCTCCGGTTTGGTACACGAGGACTGATCTTCTTCGCTGCTCTCTGGGCAGTAGTCGCTCGGACAATCGACAGGACAATCGTCGACAACCTCATTATCATTACATTGTGGGGAGGGAGGTGTAGACGATGTAGTCAGAGAGCTTCTGGCAGTTGTTTTCGTTTTCGACTTTGAAGTCGTTGTCGCTATCGTGACTGCAGTTGTTTCTTTTTCTATAAATAAGCAGTGTTTTTCTTCAACTACTATTGATAAAAAATTTAAATAACTTATTTATTTACTATACACATATTATGTTTGAATATTATCATTGTATTCTTTACTTGAGATATATTGTTTACTTAGCTGTTTAAAAACACACCTATATGGCTATGAATTTTTTTTTTTTTTTCTGTTTCTCTTCTTGTAAATATATACGGTTTTATTATTATTATCTAATAATTATATTTGTTTAATATACAAACAGATTCAGAACCGAGTAGCGATTGTGCTGCCATCTAAAGTACACAGTTTATACACAATTCTTAATTTAATAAGGCGACCTCTAGTGAATAAGTGTTGAATAAAATAATAAAAGACATAATTAGATA
The DNA here is from genome assembly GCA_014132275.2 of Samia ricini. NCBI lineage: Eukaryota > Metazoa > Arthropoda > Insecta > Lepidoptera > Saturniidae > Samia > Samia ricini. The sequence goes on from AP028170.1 coordinate 4,952,671, forward strand.
TAAAATAATAAAATAATAAGACTTTTGAATAATTAGAATAACTGTAAGACAGTAAATTATGTTTTACAGTTTATAATTGTTTTTTGATAATTAATTATATATTTAAATCATTTTATTCAAATCCTTTATGTATATAATATTCGGTTTCTATCGTAGAAAAATTGTCAATACTCGATACATTGTAAACTAAGACGAGTTATTCTATTCTCATTAATATAAAATCATACTCACGACATTTCTCATAAGGAACGCATGATCCGTTAAGTCTCCAATATGTTTTGTCACATCGACAGGCTGGTTTACAGTTAACAACTGGCAAAAATATCCCAGGAAGATGGCATGCGCCGTCGCGTGTGGCCTGACTGCAATTTTCTCCAGGGCAGTACGAAGGGCAGGGATTGTAGATTTCATGGGGTCCATCGCATGGGAATGGCGCTAAAATGTTGTATGAAATAAATATTAATAAATTGTAATTTTTTTTAAGCATATGCGTCTTCACACGTTATAGCCTCAGTGATTTGACCACAAAATGTATGTTGTATAGTATGACTGCCTTAATATATATGTAGGTGCGTTGGTTTGTATTGAAAGTAATTTTAAGTTATTGAAATGGGTATAAGTTTCAAGCTATTATGGCTTAGTTGATAGTGCGGTCAGATTACGCATCAATGGATGCGGGTTCGAACTCTCCTAACCAACTCTAGAATCAGCCTGATCTTTGCGGTGAAGGAAAACATCGTGAGGAAACTATAGGATGGTGGTGGAGCATTTTCTAGTAATGCCCGCCTGAGTAGCTACCACCCTCTAATCTAAAAACCTGTTGCCAAGTAGCAAGAGTTGTATTCCGGCAGCTACACTCGAGAGCCAGTACCTTTAGGCTTAGTGTTTTTACCATCCTGGACCACATCGTCACTTAACATCAGGTGAGATTGTGGTCAAAACACTGAACCTATACGATGTAAAAAAAAGTTTTCTTATTAGTATAGATAAAACGGAATTTTTATAAATATCGTAAATGAAAGAAGTGACTTACGACATTCTCTAGTAGGAATGCAAGATCCATTAGCTGAGCGACGATAGTTAAATCGGCATTTGCAAGCCGGTGGGGGGCATTTCGCTGGTATCGGGCACGCAGACTGGTCTTCATATCTACTCTTTGGGCAATAGTCAGATGGACAATCAACGGGGCAATTGTCTTCCGTTTCACTCTCACTGCATACTAAGGCTGAAGACTTAGTGACATTCTCTTTGCTTTTATTCGGTTTATTTTGAAAGCTGGCTCCATCTTTTATTTATGAATATGTAAATAAATTATATATTATTTTATAATTCACTTTAAAACTATAAAATGATCAAACCTTATTTATTGTCATAGTTAATAGTCTAGAATCGTTGAGGATTAGATTCATGCTACATTTTTTTTAAAGCTAATCGAAATAAATGATTATACGAAGGCAGAAAACAATAAATGCAATAATATCTCATAAAATATACGTGAAAGATGAATTATTATTATGAATCGTATAATTTATATTATACTTTAAAAAAAACTTGTAACAAGAACCAGATCGAGTTTCTTGCCGGCTCTTATCGACTGGATTGTTTTTCGAACCGGTGGTAGTTATTTGGCGTTCATAAGTGCCTATTTAGGGCCCAAACTGGTAAAAGAAATTATGATTTTTACTTTTGTAAGACAGATACGTTTGCAGTTTGTCGACAATTAGTTATGAATAGCGTATTATTCACCTAAAATTATTAAGAGGATATGCGGTCGATGACAAATTTGAAAAGTAGTTATTTCCGAAATCTATCGCTATCGCGCCAAAGAAGGAGTTATAAAACATGTAAAACAACTGCAGCTCGGGCTGATTTTACCTGTGCAAAACAACATTTCGTAGTACCCTGTTTCCTCTTCCAAAACTAAACCGATTTTTAATATTATAACAGTTATAGTCTTCGGTTATGACTCTAAGTTTTGCTTTTTTTTTGTTTTTATCAAATTTGTTTGACAAATGTCTGAAAACGACTGTAAAAATCGAGCACTTTTTTCTTTTTCAAAGGCTCCTAATTTCCACTATAACTAATTTAAGGAAAAAATCAAAACGTACTGGCATGTCGGTGGTGGAAATTTATTATTTAGTATAAAATATTTACCATAATCCAGGGAGGAAACAGGGTACTACGTTTGTATGGAATAAATGGCACTCGCATAACTTCTTAATAAATAAACATAGGAAGAGATAATAAACAAAATTCACTTGCCGATAAAATAACTGGCAAACAAAATGGTCCACGAAGTGAAAATAATTAGCAGGCGTGCCATACCGCCTTCGTTAGAATATATAATGACTATTTTATAGTTCTATCGGGCATAAAGGTTTATTTTTCAGTAAACAATAGTTTATTGACGACACTCTATGTTGAAATATAATTTATTCAGGTGACTCGTTTTATATGGACAGCCTTGTTTTAAAATAATACCGTACGTTTTAAAAACACGTTAGTTCGTTCAAACAACTTAGAATATAAATTTATTGTGTCTAAATGTTTATTTCATTTTAAACTAGCTGTGCCCGTGATTCCTTCTGCGAGAAATTACACGTTTGTAGGACGATGATTTTAATAAAATGACAATATATGTTTATGCGCAGTTCTGATGTTAAATTAAACACATATTACTATGATTTTCATCCAAAATTACACTTATTATCAATTTTTAGAAATTTCGTCGTCGATTCAAAAGCACACTCAAGGCAACAGCCATCCCAAATATTTTCTATTTTTTTTAATTTATTTCCCTTACATCTCAGTCATAATCGCAAAAACTTAAAAAAATCCGAGTTTTGTTTATTTTTTTTGTGGCTTTCCCGTATTTTTTTGTGCCTTTATTGGTTTCGTCTTATTTCTATTTTACAATCTTATTCTATTTCTTATCTATGTGTTTCTATTGCATTGTGGTTATGTCGAATCTTTATATTTACTTAAATCCTATTTTTAATTTGCAATCCTTATTTTATTCTATTCAGAGTATTAAATACTATTAAATATTGTACAGTTTTGTTTATTTACAGTTTTTTTAATATATGTATGTGCAGGTATAAAACACTTGTGGTCACATTTGTTACTAAGTTTTAAATACCACATGTGTTGTCTTAATTTTTTTACCCATTTTGGCGCTGTTGTATAAAAAAAATATTTAAAATGTTCTTTGTTCATTTATAACTGAGGTTTTATGGGTAAAATTATGGTTGTAACTTTAAAACGTCTTAATTCTCATACAAATATACATCCTTTTATTCACTCACTTTATCAATGGCTTTTTTATATATCAATGGTCGGCTAACAGGCAGTCAGCCCATCTGACGGTAAATGGTTACCATCCCTTATAGAAAACTGCAACACCAGGAGTATTACCGACCCATTGCCGTCCTTGGAAAGTCTCGGCGCACCGCTTTTTAAGTCACTTTTTGAAGAGTCGCATGTCGTTGCCTCTGCGGAAGACTGTGCAGAGTAAGCTCTGGCGCTACTGTACACAATAAAGAAGGTCTTAAATTACCAAGGGTAGTTACGTAAAGGCTAGATTTAAAGGTGTGAGGATGAGCAACCTCCCAACGGCGGAGAGTACCAGATCAAAAAGTTCCTTACATAGATACGGTAGAAGACACACAGAGACCTGATGTCTCTGCGAAGCTCCAAAGTATCTAGACTGGTATCTAGGGTTAAACCACCAATAGCTATCAGTGGTATATACTACTACTATATCAAATTTCAATACAAAAAATCCTGAACTCATAGTAATGTGTTCGGCCCAATGGCCAAATAGAGACAATACTCTAAAACCTGTTCGATTTTTTTCTCATATATATATTTTACGTACATATTTTGTTTCTTAACAGTTTTATTGTATCTATTTCGTTTACTTTGTTCTTCTTATCTATTACCTATTAATGGGGACGACTGTTAAAATATACTTTGTTTACTATTTAGATTCAACCTTGAGGACTGAATAACGAATGTTTTATACCAAATAAATTATAGAAAGTGTATTATATTTTTACATAATCTATGTTCTATTATAGGTACTTATATATCAAAATCTAAACTGAATAATTTTATTATTACGCTGAATAGTGAATATATGTTTGCTAGCTAATCGGCATTTTAGTTACCTATATATTTGATCCATCCATCCATTCAACCAAAAGACGTCCACCGCTGGACATAGGTCTCCCCCAAAGATCTTCACGACGACCGATCTTGCGCCACCCATATCCAGCGGATTCCCGCGAACTTCACCTTGGTTTCGGGCCTACCCACAATACGTCTTCCGATGCGTGGTACCCATTCGAGAACCTGCTGTGCCCAGCCCACTGCCACTTAAATTTTAGCAATTCTTCGGGCAATATCGGTTACTTTGGTTTCTTCTGCGGGTCTCCTTATTCTTGATTCGATCACGCAGTGAAACTCCAAGCATAGCCCTCTCCATTGCCCTTTGAGCAACTTTGAGATTCCTTATTAGGCTCATTGTAAGCGACCACGTCTCAGTGCCGTATGTCATCACTGGCAACACATACTGGTCGAAGACTTTCGTCTTGAGACACTGCGGTATTTCGGACGAGAAGATTTTGCGTAGCTTCCCGAACGCGGCCCAGCCGAGTTGGATTTGACGATTAACCTCTTTCTCGAAGATGGTTTTAAACATGTAAATTTTAAACAATAATATTGGTTTTTATCACATCTTACAAAATATTCAGTAATCAATAACTCTATAGCATTTTAAAAACAAAACTTACAGCAATGTACATTCATTCAGACTATATTATATAAATAATTTAAAAAAAAAAGCAACAAAAAATAAATGTATAATAATAATGAAAAAAGAAGTAATATTTTATTTGAAAAAATATTAAAACATTATAACAAAAAACACTTTTAATAAATTACATGTAGGGAGTATTGCGGTACAACTTGCGGTATTTATTTATCTTTTATTTAATTATTCTACGAGTGCGATCTATATAATTATGTACAATCAACTAGAATTGATTTATTATAGAAGATAATTATTGTTATCGAGCAAAGTAATGTTTATATTACTCGGTTCACAGTGGGACATTCTTTGTAAGAGACGCAAACGCCGTTTTTACGCCAGTGATTTTTGATGCATCGGCAGGCGGGCTGGCACTCCACGACAAATAGAATGAAGCCAGGGAAGGGACATCGGCCGTCTGGAGTCGCTTGACTACAGTCATCAGATGGACAGTACGAAGGGCAAGCTACGTATTCTTCATTCACTCGGTCGCACTCGAATTTTGCTGTGAAATTTTCAAACACAGTATATTAATATAGTAATAATAAATAATATAGTAATAATAAAAAAGCAGTCACGGGAAGGAGAGAAATTTACCATCCATTTTGAACTTTTTTATACTGGAGGTATAGGTTTGATTTATGCTATAGAAGGAGGCAGCAAAGAGAGAGCGGAAAGAGAATCGCTTTACGGACCCTCTTCGCCGCAGGAGGGTGGAGGGTAGGAGGGACGGTTCACCCGTGTTCTCCCATCCCACTAAGCCAGCTATCTATCCCACCTACCTGTCCCTCTCCTCCGGAGTTTTTATCGACAGATAAGAACCAAAGATTCCTCACGATGTTAACCTTCACCGAAAGCTTAGGCTCATTTTTAGAGTTGGATAGGTGGGCACGACCCTGCATCTATTGACGTGACATCCGACCGCACTACTGACTCAACAAATATCTCGTTTGGTTCTTGGTGGGTGGTAACTATCCAGGCGGGCATTGTTAAAAAATGCCCTACCACCATTTTTATGGTAGAAACAATGCAGGGATTTAGATATGATTTAATTCCGCAGAAGTTTCTACGTGGGTAACGACCCAGCCGAGGTTCGTACTATTTTGGTGCCCTTGTGCTAGTTACTTTTTTCGACCAAGCGAAGTTCAACGAAGCTACAAAAGGCCAACAAAAGTTTTCCTTCACCGAAAGCTCGGGCTCATTATAGAGTGTTTATTATCTATGGTCGAATTAAAAATGTTACTAATATTCACTTTGAAACCTTTTAAAAAACTTACTTTGGAATAAATTTATATAGTGAGTTTATATATATATACTTAGTTATAAGATCCGAACGGGTATTGTAAATGTGTTAAATGTGGTTGATAAATTTACTTACGGCATTCGGTGGTTGGTATGCAAGTACCGTTTTCATCGCGTTTATGATTGAACCGACACTCGCAAGCTTTAGGGGGACAGTTCCGCTTCTCAGGTGTACGACACGAATGGTCGTAGTTCTCATTTTTCGGACAATACTGGGTGGCGCAATTTCTTGGGCAGTCACTTACTACTTCGTTTAGATCGCACGTCAAATCTGTAGAAATCAATCAATAAAATACAAAGATAATAAATTAATTTATTCATTATTTTATTTATTTTTACATTACAAATATGAATATTTTGCCATATTCAGTTTAGGATTCTTAGCATGAGTTTGTCTTACAATGCTCCGTCTGTCTTTATTTTTGTGTTGTTTATGAGTTTCTTTAACGTTTTTCAGATATGGATATAAAACATAAATTCAAGTTTCTTGTATAGATACCACTCTTGATATTTAACCTTTTATTTCCTTATTTTTATATTACTTACTGTTTTGGGTTATTGCCTTAGTAAAATATTTTTTGTGAAAATTTTAACTTCCCAGACAAGTAAGTTCTCTTTGAAATTACAACAAAAAAAAAATTAGATTAATTTTAATAATGACAGAACATGACATTTTAGAAATGAATAAAAATTACAGAATGTATGCAATTTTTCTCAATACAAGAAGACTGAATGTCGTAGATTATACAATTACATACTATTTTAGAACTAGCTATAATTGATGGTTGGCAGTTACTGGCCATATTAAAACCTATTGTAATAAAATATATCTATCCTTTCAACCATAAGACGTCCATTACAGAACATAGGTATCCCCCATAAGGGGCGGATTGCCGTAATCGTCACGCTTGGCAAGCGGATTGGCGATCGTAGTTAGGTGTTTGTGATACTTAGAGGATGCTGCTGCCCATCCCCTGGTTTATATCCCTTAGTCACTTTTTACGACACCCACGGGAAGATATGGGGTGGTACTATTCTTAGCCGGCACCACACGGCAAATATATATGACATTGTAAAAAGAACTATCGTTACTAAGACATCCATGTAACGTGTCTGCCCAATAAATATATAAATACAATAGAACTGCTTTTATTCTATCAACCGACCGACATAATATAATCAGCGACATTTGACAACAATGACAGTAGGTACAAAAATAAAAGACACACCCGAGAAATCTAAAAAGTTCTGGTATTAGACGATTTTCGTACTGTAATTTTGAGGTAGTTCGTTCGAAGACAAAATATGTTACTTGATAAATAAACAAAAATATTTCTCACCTCCCGAACAATCCTTGAGCAGTATTGCGCAGAAACTAATAAACAGAATTCGCGTCATGCTGTGTATGTGGTGTAACTTAGAATATTCGATGACAAGAATATCTCCCAATGTAACATATTAGAACCTAGCAAAGTGTTATAAATGACACATAGGACTCTAATTTTATTATCATAGATGAGTTTTCGTATTTCCCAAAATATTCTCTGAGAATAGCGCCATCTGTTAATACTTTTATGGACTACGTAAGCATTTGAAAATGAAATTGTACACAATATTTTGTTTCTGAAGTAATTCAGCAGATGCTAAGTAAATACTTGAAACTAGAATTTTTGTTTCATGGAACTCATAATTTTCTCTCTTCATACATATTAAAAAAAAAATATTTTTACAATTGTTTGCATCTTTATTTAAAAACTAGCTGTGCCCGCGACTTCGTTCGCGTGGAATTCAGACAAATATATTCTAATCGACAGACTATATTCTCCGTCTAGATGCAATCTATCTCATTACCAATACATTATCTATCTATGTCCCGGCCCGTTCTATCCCGTCACACGCGGTGGAGCTCATGCTGGCCAGACCAGGGCACCTTCCAGACAAATTCCCTAGTGCAATGGAAGGTCATGGTCCCGCCCCTAACCCTCTTGGTTTAGCAATGTGGTAGGGTCCAGACACCACCGGTTCGGTGCCCTCGCGGGACATCTGAACTGAAACTATGCACCCAGGCATTCTTGCCCTAATAGGCCTGAATGCTATGCTAGGCCTGAAAAAAAGATATGCGAAAATAATATAGTTCTTTTATTTTGAACCATTCAAGCAGCGCACACTATATTATATAATTATAATATAGTTCAATTACATTTATTATGATTAATTATTGAAAATATATACTCACCAAAATAAAAAGTAGCCTATATACCTTTCTAAAGATGAAAGAATTTTCAAAATCGGATCAAGTTTATGCGTGATTGGCGAAGAACAAATTAATAAACGGACAGACAGACAAAAAAAATAATTTTAAAACTATCGAAATGTGTCCTGTAGTAGAATCTAAAGCCCTACATAGTTTGTTTCTCAAATATCTTCAATGTACAGACTTCGTTAATTGTCCAGTATCTATGTTCTTGTAATGTTTGAAAAGAGTCCAATTTATTAAAAAAAATAAGTAAAGCGCCATCTATGAATAATCGTCAGAATTGTACACATTTATAAATGTAAATAATTTATGGTGGTTTGATTCGGTTTTATTTCTGCTCATTTCACTATTCATTTATAATACTAAATTGAGTAAACATTCGCATAAATATTTTCAAATCCATATAATCTCTATAGAGAGTCGTAAACGAAGAGCGGCAACGTCGCATGCACCGAACTGTGAGCTGGCAACGTGGTTATTATAATTTAGCTCAACAGGCAAATTGAGGAATAGCGCCATCTAATTATTTGCACATTATTATGATTCTGACGTCATTCTATTCTATTCAATTTAAATATTCAATGATTATTTATTATTAAAATATTCATTTTAATAATCATTTAATAATAGTCATTTATCGTATTAAGATTCTGTTTATGACAGTCTCGAAAAATTTTACATCAATTTTTCAACTTTGTCGACATGGTATTTTACTATTGAAGTGAACTTTCTTTAGAATCATTGGTGGTTTGAAACTCGATGAAACGGAAATGCTTCATGACAAAGAGACAAACACATACATCTATAGGACTTAGTTCACTTATTAGATTTTATGTTTCTAATTTAACTGATTGATAATTTCACATTTAAACATTAATTTTCTTTAGCGAAGTTGTAACTTTTTGGTACTATACGGGCTAAAGACGTCGGTTCAAAACCTAGTGATGGAGATTTTTTTTTCAAAAAGAATAGAGATATGAAATATAGCTTAAATTCACAATGGATATCACCGTCCTGTGGTTTTTTTTATTCCGATAAATAAAAAAACTGTTTCGTGCATCACGAGTAGCGTGGTGTCAGCTTATTTTAAATCTAAAAATTTGTACCTACCAAACTGTGCTTGCTGATTCAAAAATAATTATAAAAAAATAAACAGAAATTGTAATGAGTCTGCCCAAGGCCTAAATGATGATGCTAAGTTTTACCTGAATTTTGGTGATTGTTCCGTAGATCCAAAGTGCTGTAATGCTACATCGTTAGTGGTTAAAGGAATTTGGATATACCCGATAACCAGAATCCGAAAATTAGTGTTTTGACGTTTATAACTCGGTCATGCAGAAACGAATCTGTACGGAATTAGATGATATTAGGGAAATACCTAAATGATTTATTAAATTTTTTTAATGTGGTATATTCTCAGTGCTTTGAAAATAATCTCACATGATGCTAAGTGATGATGTGATCCAGGATGGTAAACACACCTACTAGTATTTGGCTACAGGTCTTCAAACTTGAGGGTGGTAGCTACCCCCGTGGACATTATTAGAAAATGCCCTACAACCATGCTGTGGTTTCCTCACGATGTTTTTCTTCACCGAAATCTCAGTCTGATTTTATAGTTGGATATGTGGGCTCAAACCCGCGTCCATTGACGTGGAATCCAGCTGCACTATCCACTGCGCCATCATCGCTTCGATTGGATTAAGACATCGAATATAAAAAGGTTTTTTTTGAAACTCAAAATATAGATACCACATTAAAACCCTAAATCCTTGCAAAGCTACAGATACTTTCCCCGTTAACGTAAGTGACAAATAAAAATATTGCTATTTTTGGTACACATGTTTGATTTATTGAAATCGAATCAGAGCGAGATGAATGGTTGTTCAATCTGTTACAATTGAGTACTTCTATACAAAGTTACAACCACTTAAGTTCCACAGATTCCTACGGGAGTTTTAATTAGCATAATTAAACTGCTCACTTTTTAAACGAATTATATCTAACTTTTTAGGGATTCTATTCCCTTTGTCGTCTGGCTATGCCATTTTTTTATTAAGTAGGTTTAGAATAGTATTTAAACGCTTTTATAGAAGGACTATAGATACGACGCGAAAAAAATTAATTCATTTATTCGCAACATTTTTACTACAGTCGAAATTACCAGCGAATCCAATCCAGATAAGTGCTTTCTTTGTATCTTATTAATAAACATGTAGGAAGTTAATATAACTTCATCTACACGATTTTATGTTGAGAAGGTAAAAGGATTAATTACCTGTACACATAAATTCACGTAGGTAAATTAACTTATTTTTTTATTTAAGATAAACATATTAAGAATTTGTTACTTGGATACATTATTGGCACAAACATTAATTCCATTAGTCTTTCGATTTATAAATTTACGTTGTATCACGTTTATTTCAAATAAATGGATGACTAAACGCTTGTTATGTTGTAATAAATATTTGCCAACCTCACAAATATTGCAAATTGTATTATTTTGTTTATATTTAATAGAATCTTTTTAGCAGTGAATCTATCTCAAAAATAGACAGTACAAAAAGATACTTTCCTGCATTATCTTTCAAGATATTGTTTAAGAAAAATAATACACTCCAATAAAATTGTAATATGAAAAAAGAAATGGTGGAGTAATGAATAATGAAACAAATGAAATAGCCCAGAATAATAAAATATTATTTATTCATTTTAGTGATATTCTATTAGCCCATAGCCACATCGTTAGCCTTTTTTAGATATTTCGCGTGATTAAGTAGAAACATGTTAGATCGCGTGATTAATAACAATTATTTTCCCAAAAAAAATATATCGATATTTTTTATCGTGAACCAAATTACTACGGCGCCAAACACTTTTCTTTAACTCTAGCACAATCTTTGAACACGATTTTCAACCATTTCAAAAGATCAGATTATTTTAAAATATTGCATACTTATCAAGGACCGATGACAATACAATAATTTCATGAGTTTGTCCTGTTATGTACAAAACTATGTTTATATGCGAAATTAATTCTGTTCTTTGAGTAAGACATCTTTTAGCGCTATTTTAATCATTAAAAAGAGTTAGTGATGGTCTTAGATAAAGACATGTAGGATATTTATTTGTACATGTATCCTATATAAAAATCAAACAGCTCAAACCATATCATTTGCACTATGTATATTTCCGTACCAAACTTCAATACACGACAACGTTTTTCTTAATAATCCTATTTTTTTAATTGTTGACACATATCAAATATTTATAAAAAATATCTAATCAGCCAGCTAGCATTGTCCAAAAAGATTGCGTCTGAAGCAAGAGATTTTTGCTGCGTTCAGCCGCCACAGACAGTAACGCCAATGAAGCCCCTTTATTGTGTAATGTTATTCTTAATATATAGTATAATTTATTTCGCAAAGGTTAGCAGTTTCATCTCACATCAACTAAAGATCCGGATGAACATGGTATGAGGTTATGCCTAAGGCCAATTGGATTGATTTTTGAAGCGATGTTATTTTTCTAACTAGCTATCGCTGTTAACCGGAAGAGCCTTTACAGCTTCACCGTGACTTTGGCGAGTGCTGAAGATGCTAAGCCGTAAAAAAGTAACTAGCACAAGGGTTACCAAAGTTGTACGGACCTTAGCTTGGTCCTTACCTTAGTAATTTTGAAGTGATGATGGCGCAGTTGGTAGTTTGATCGGGTTTCTCATTTATGGACGCCCACCTATCCAATTCTATAATCAGCCTGAGCTTTAGGGAAAGGAATACGTCGTGAGGAAACCATAGGAAGTTGGTAGGGCATTTTTAAGCTGTATGGTTCCGTCTAAGAATAGTACCAACTATATCTTCCAGTGGGTGTCGTAAAAGGCGACTAAGGTATAAAATCCAGAGAATGGGCAGCAGCATCCTTTTTTGTTTTCTTTTTTTTTTGACCTAGCTAATGCTGTTGACCGGAAGGGCCTTTACAGCTTCACCGAACTTTGGGGGCGAGTGCTGAAGGCACTCAGCTGCAAAAAGGTGACTAGCACAAGGGCTACCAAAGTTGTACGAACCTCGGCTTAGCCGTCACCTGAGTTTTCAAAATTCACTCGCAAGTTGTGTCCTAGCTGACACTAAATTTTCTATTATTAATAATAAAAACAAAGTTCCTTATCCTCTGAGTATCACAAACACCTACTACGATCGCCAACCTACCTGCAAACCGTGGCAATTATAGCAATCCCCCCCTTATTGGGATAGATCTATGTAAACAGTGGACGTCTTATGGTTGAATGGATGGCATAGATGTAGGGCATTTTCTTATAATGCCCACCTAAATAACTAACACACTCAAGTTTGAAAACCTCTCACCAAATATTAATAGGCGTGTTTCGACAGCATCACTTGAGAATCAGTACGTAGGGTTAGTGTGTTCACCATCCTTCAAAAGTCAAAATCATAGCACTGAGCCTCTACAGTGTAAAAAAATTGTAAACATTCCTGTGTATTCTCATTGCATGCATCGAATCCACTGCAATTGATATCCAACCACAAAATTCCATAAGTTTTATAATTCCTAATTCAAAACCCACACAGTGACAAGCTCGTTAATACCAGACTACGAAAGCAAACGTGAGTAGAATATTGTTCATAAACTCATATCTCTTGGCGGTCATTATTATAATTCTCCGAGTATATACCTTAAACAAACTTACAAAACTTACAAACTTACAAAAATGAATTTGAAAGTATTATTCAAAGGTTATTTGCATTTTAAGTAACTTTACGGTATACAAATAAACGTTTAAAGAATATTAGAACTACATAAATAAACCAAAGGGCGATTTTATCTAGAGCTGGAAATCTACATATCGCCATTTGTATCATCGTGGTGTGAATAATTCAGGCCAATATCGCAGATTGAAAAATATCTTTGTACCAGACTTCAGATTTTCGCGATATTTTTTTACTGTATTGACGATGCGCTTGGATCACAAACTCATCTGTTGTTAAGTGACGCTGTAGTCCAAGATGAAAAACAAACTAAACCTAGACGTGCTGGCTTTCATCTGATGCTATTGGAACACACCTTGATGACAGATTGTATGATGATAACTGACCATGCTACGTTCTCATCGCAATGTTTTTCCGCCGAAAGCTCCGGCTCAGTAGTAAAGATAGATTCGAACCTACATCCGTCAACGCGATATTCGTCTAGGTACACTAGCGTAGAGATACTAGAATCCGTTAATGAAAGAGAAACAAAAGACATTCGCAATAAAAGAATTTTGTCAATAATACTAATTTACAGACTAATTGTGTATTTACTACCCATAAAATAAAACGTATTATACAAAAAATGTAGAACTTGATAACATAAATAATTGTTAATTTGAATATTAACTAACTCAAATTATTTAATTCCGAGATAATAATATACTTAGGTGATACCATAAAAATAAATTACAGTAAAATATTAGTATTTAATAAAGGTTTCATAACAAAGTCATTGTGGCAAAAATGTAATTACTCGCTCGAAAGCTTCCCTAAACGTTTTTCATCCCTTAATTTGATTATAATGAAGTACTCTTTATAAAATGAATAAGGAATAATAAAAGGAGAGAGTAGAGGCCTGCTTCTTACGGATAAAATTTTCACGTTTCCACAGGTTTAAGTAAAAACAATTATGGTTCGAGCATAAATAAATAGTTTTAAAACTACCTTAACTATAAACATTAGAATTGTTTCTTTTAAATATTGATAAACAATATAATATTAATTCACATAAAAAATATAACAAGTATATAATATAAATTATAATTAAATAACACAAAATGAAGTAATACCTACTTACTACTATTATCTAAAGAACTATAAATAATGAATGCCGTCCAGCTCGCCGCCAGACGGGATGGTTTCCAGAAGGCTGGCCACATTGCCACGTTGGATGGCAATCCTTATTCGCTGTGCCAAATACTGGCCCAGCCTCTGGTCAGGAGACGTGTTGACAAGATGACTCACGAGCACCTTAAAAAGGCTATGAGCACTCGCATCCAGAAACTCCCCCTCAAACGGGATATGTTAGATTAGATATTAAAATCGGGATGTTAAACTATCCGTTCATCTCTCTCTCTCTCTCTCTAAACCTAAACTTTACCTTAGACTTAAACTCTCAGATCTACACTAATCTTTAGATGCATTTACTAAACTAATTTTAAGATAATATATTTAGTTACATTGGTTAAAATCTACACTAATAAATAAAATTTGGTTGTCTGTTTGTAATGTCAAAATTACTTGTTTTTTACTAAATAGATATGAAAGTATATACGATACCTACACCAAAAATACAATTTTTGAAATTTTTGGCTGCCTGTCTGCCTGATTGTTCTGGACAATCTCCGGAACGTCTGGAAGGATTTTGACGGGACTTTTTTTAGTAGATAGCTGAAGCTACTCCGTTTAACTTACTTTTAATTTTCGAAAATAATAAAGCTTCCGCGTAAAAAAATTGAATCTCATAAAAATGTGAATTAAATCCGACAGTTTTACGGGCAAGTGGTTGAATTTATAAAAAATATTTCTTTTTATCTTAGTACTAAAAAATTTGGATTCTGCAGATTATCCGAAATAAGGAGACAGATAGAAAGTCACTTTAATTTTATTTATTAGTTTAGATAGATTAAGCATGCTTATGTGATTGAAGAACATAAAGAGTTTATAAATGATTGATGATTGAAATTATGAATAAATATAACTCAAAATAACTAGAATAAGAAATTTAAAATAAAATTATGCTAGCTATAAGGAACGCAAACAAGATCTCGGATCTATGTCTGAGGATAGGTTCTTAAATAAAAAAAAAGGACAGAAGGCAAAAATAAATATTAATGATTGTTATTATTCAAGTGAAAAATTTAGTACTTCAAACATAAAGTGTATCGCTACTTCTACAATGATAAATACTGATATAGTGTGTTTATATAGTATGATAAATTTAATTCAAAATTATCTTTTTTGTCAAATTTTTTGGTTATCTATTGTTGGATTTCTTAATGCGTCCTTCAAACTCTTATATTTTAACATTTACTTAAGAACCCCTTCTTTCGTATTGAGTACTCTTTGAAATAAAATATGGACGATCCAACGTTGGAAACAATCGAAAACCAATCATATAATAGTTTTACAATCAAAATTACATAGCAATTGTCATGTAGTAGCTGTTGAGAATTGTCTTCAACAGCACGAGTCAAGAATAGGAAAACTTTATCACGATAGTTCGGGAACAAAACTGATCTTTTAACTCCCGAACGTACGATACAATATTTGAAATAGCGCGTCGTACGGGATATTTGAACAGTTGGTTATATCTATCAAACTGTATTCCCTATGTGGTAATAAATAACGTAAAGTTAGTCATATTGATTCATAGCAAGTACATATGTATGTAGTTTATTTCTAGGAAGGATATTAGTGTAACTGAAATGACGATATCTCAGTGGTCGGACAACCGATGTAGGTTCTTTACTAAAAAAATATCATCGATAATGTACCATATTATAGTATTCTCGTAGCATCACTTGTAGCACAGGCACTTGGCTTAATGTGCGTATTATTTCAGCCTCATCATTACTTATTGTCAAGCGAATTTGCAGTCTGTCTAGTAAACATGAACACAGTACTGTTATGTTCTAGTCTGTTCGATGTGGTTGGCAATATTATCCACCATGAACCTAAGTCCATCGATGTAGAATCTGACCAGAGACCAACTGAACCATCACAACGTACGTAAAGTGTACGGGTTCAGTAAGGAACCTTATTTTGCAAAGCGTAGCTAGCACCAATGGATTAAATTAGAGCCGATTCCGCGAAATTTGCAAGACGAGATTCGTACCACTGTGTGCCAGTTACCGCTCTCCAGCTAAATACTCTAAGCGCTCGCTATAAAATCCGATGAAACTGTAATGGCCCTCTAGATCAACGTTAATCATGTCGAAAACAAAAACTGGAATGAAAGAGTACCTACTCAAAAATGATAATATTAAAAAATGAAGTCTTAATTTATACAGGAAATTTATTTATTCAAATCCTTTGGAACCCAAGTAGTATTACGGAAAGGTGGACAGCTGTTTTTAAGTGTTCCAGTAAACCTTTCTAAAGGAATTAATTAATTTGCATATTTTAATTAAATTATCAAAGCAATAATACAACGGTTTTCGAAACATTACACTTTTAGAGGTTATTGTTATTGTTATATTATTTAACATCGAAAATCATTTACTGTTTTTTTTTTTTAAATTATTTCTTTAAGGTTTCTTCTGTGTTCTTCTCCCCCTTTCCTTTTGTGGGTAATTTTGAATATTATATGTTCATTTTATGATCTGAAACAGATATGTATTAATTGTATTATAACTCACATAGGCAAATTGATAAATACGTTTATGGAAACTGACAATTATTCAATAAATAATTGAAAAACTAAATGATAAAATTAATTTATGATACTTATTATGTAATGTTATATAATATTATGTTGTGGTTTTTGCAAGAATATAATACCCCTTATAGATACGCTAATGTTATGTACCTACGTCACACTTTCATTTTTTCTATATTAATTAACTACCATTTAAGACTACGATAAATATCCAGATGATTTGTAACAAATGTAAATTTTATTTCTACTATAAAGTTACCTTTACAAATATGACGAATCACATGATATTAGTTATTTCATAATGATATCAAAATTCTAAACTACATTATATTTGTCATGGTGAAATTTTTATCATCACATATCAACAAAAGGGACACAAGATTGATGATATTCCGATACGAACAACGACGCCATTGTCGAACAACTAAATCGAAAATGTCAATCTCGAGAGAAAAAATTCACCGCGCTTACCCCACATCTGTAGCTTTTTTTCTCTGGCAAGATTGATTTAACTAAAGCGATTGAAAACACAAGGATTATATTTAACTTCATACTTTTAAAATATTACAAGACAGCGTTTTTAAAAAAGGTTTGTGTTACAATTTATGAAGATCATATATTAATTGTGGGCAAAGGTAAACTATAAATGGTATTAGCTAAGGTAAGATGTGTTCATAGAGCTCTTCGTTGTTACCTCTTTAGAACTCCTTACATCGTCATAATAAATTTTGGGAAATTTAATTACGCAACAATAAAACAAAAGCTATTTCAATACGAGTTATCAAGATATTATAAGCTAACTTCGATAGCTAATATCGAACCAAATAAAAATATTATTCTAAACTAGCAGTGTGTCGGCTTCGTCCGCGTTTCATATCATCTTCATTGCGCAATATGGTTTTTAAATTATCATTGGAAAATAATGTTTTAACAGTGTTGTCCGTTGAATCGTATTTTTGTACTCAATTTCATGAGTTTTAATTTTTTACACGGAACCATAATTTTTTTTTCCTAACCATTTTCCTTAAATTAGTTATAGTACCTACCTAATATAAAGCAAAGATACTTCTCACAAACACCTGCCAGTAAAACTGTTTACTGAATCGGATTCTATTTACATTAATGAGTTTCAATTTTTTACGCGGAACTATTTTCGAAAAATTGAAGTAACTTCATTTACGCGGAGTAATTTGAGGTATCTACCAAAAAAAAAAAACCGTTGAAATCGGCCCAGCCGGAACAAACAGACAGAAAGACAACAAAAATGTAAAAAAATGTATTTTTGGTATAGCTCCTGTGTATACATATGTATATGTTTTCATATTACAAACAAACACTTCAGTTTTATTTATTAGTATAGATAAAGAGAAATATGTCACATAACATACACAAATTTAAAACCAATACAGCCGCTACTGGGTTATGACGTAACTGTCTGAGGAATTATTAGTCTCACAGGACTGTGGCAGGATTCCAAACGCGTTCCGTCGCCTGGATAACGCGACCCTTGTCGCCTTATCTATCACCGTATGTGTTAACGTGAATTGTTTTATGTAACACTTTATACATATATGAGTCTAGTCACAACCGACAAGTCATACATTAGTTAACCATTATTGAATTAAATTTTAATTTAATTTAAAATAATTAGTATTTACGTTCGAAGTCTATTACAAACTCATAATATATTTAGCACATTTCTAACGAATAACGCGTTAAGAATGGAACAGCTATTATAGTCACTTACATACATATATATCAGGTGACAGATTGACTTTCAATTGTTATTTATGAGAGAAATAAAGTTCGTTTCAAATTTCCCAGAGTTACAGGATGGAGATATTGTTTATTTAATTTATTTATTTCAATAAAGTATTAAAATACTGATTAGTTGACAATGAAAATTCCAAACGATTCTATCATCAAACTAATAAGATGCTGACTCGTATTTTGGCGACTACTATTGATTTGAAGATTATTTACTTTTTTTCTTTCTTTTTTTTAACCTAGCTAACGCTGTTGATTGGAACGGCCTTACAGCTTCACCGAACTTTGGGGGCGAGTGCTGAAGGCACTCAGCCGCAAAAGGTAACTAGCACAAGGGTTACCAAAGTGGTACGACTTCGGCTTGGCCGAGTATCACTTGAGTGTGAAAACTCCCGCGGAATTTTTATTCTAGCCAAACTCTACATTATTTATTTAATATAAAAAAGGTTCCTTACAGGACCTATGAGTATGTTCTTGCCTGTTGCAAACAGGAGTGTGTGTGCGTGTAATGTTAATTGGATGGTCAGTGTTAGAGTATCGCACTGGCGGCGACGTCAAGAGCCTCCCCGGTTGGGGAACGAGACACATCTTGGGTCGCCGCCGGAGGGGGACCCGGAGATTATTGACGTTTTAAAGAGTCCCAAATACTAATAAACGCCTTGTAATATTTATTGGCATAGTGAGAGATCTGATCTACCAATCACACAAGTGATATGATAATTTCCCACACTACGGCAACCAATCACGGTTAAGTTTCGATATTTGCGTAATCAAGGTTAACTGTCAAGATGTTTGCCGGCAATTATATCTTCCCTAAATACGTTATAATATGTAAAAAAAATATTGAAATGTTTTTCATTTGGACAAGAGACTTTACAGATATTAACTTCATTCATCCAACTATAAATTGTAGTTTTATTAACGGCATTCGAATTCGCAACCTTTACTGTATGATATTGTTTATCTCCTTTAAATAAATTACTACATAGGTACGAAGTAATATTTTTTCTCAGATCGACATTTTCGTTTTGGTCGTTCGACAATGGCGCCGTTGTTTGTATCAGAACGACATCAATCTTACGTCCCCTTTGAATGTAGCTACAATAATATTTTACTAAGCAGAATAAATTTGTTATGTAACAAGTTTCTCATGTGCTTTTAAGTACAATACAGATTTATGTTCAATTTATGAATTGGTTTTATTTTCAATAAAAACTTTGCAAACTGGAACTATGTAAAACTCTTTTTACAAGAATATATATCTAAAATAAAATTCTTTGTAATCCTCCGTTTTAGAAGTAAATTTACTGCATATACCTTCTAATAACACTTGTACAAGAAACCGATATATCAGACAGCCATCTTACTTTCGTTAAAAAAGTTTGAAAATCTTTTAACAAAAAGGTCAGTAAAATATTCAATTATTGTCGAGGTCTCTTTCTAACTTCAATTATTCTTAAACAAGTAGTGCTGTTAAGTTCGACTAAGTTAAACAGCTTTAACAGAGTCAGTTATAAACTTACCCGAGGGGTTTTGTTGTAGCAAATCTTGTCCCAGTGTAAACTCTGTGGTCGCCTAAAACTTTCATAATTGGTCGACTGCTAATTTGTTTAAGTTTGATTTTTTATTTTTAAACCTTAATTAAACTAAACTTCGTATAAATAAACGACGTAATTACTACTTATTTTTTATTGTAAATTTTCAGTTTAACACAACAACGGAAACAAGTTCCAGCGGCTTCACTCGTATATTCTATTTTTGAATTAGCCATGTTTTTAAAATCTACAGTGAATTAATTAAGAGGACATGCTGGCGGAAAAGTAGGTATTTTAGAAATCTATTGCTATCGCGTTGCGCCCCAGAAAAAAGAATACTGCAGCTCGGGCTGATTTTACCGATACAAAATATACAAAAACATTACTTCGTAATACCCTGTTTCCTCTTCCAAAACTGAACCGATTTTTAATTTTCTTTTAACTTTAGAATAATAAAGACTGTACGTTTTTTTTATTTTATCCAGCTAAATTTGTTTGACGTATGACTGAAAATGACTATAAAAATCGAGAATTTTTTTCATTCTCAAAAGCTCCTAGTTTGTACAATAACTAATTTATGGAAAAAATCAAAACGTACGGGCATAGCGGTAGTGGATATATTGTTTGGTATAAAAATATTTACCATAATGCTATTACCCAGGGAGGAAACAGGGGACGTTTGTATGGAATAAATGCCGCAAGGATATCCTCTTACGTAGTTACGTAGAGTTAGGTATATTACGTAATGACATAGAGCTATGGGTCAAAAAAGAATCAGAAAAAAATTGTTCCTTGTTACTCAAGTACGCAAAGTAACGTACGAAAGGACGTACAGTGATATAATACCTTTTTATAATAACTTCATATACTATATACAATAAGTTTCGAGATAATCAAAATATGATGTATGGTCTGGTCTGTGCATAAAAAAGCTTTAGATTTACAATTTTATACAATTATCTAAATACAGTGTCTCTATCGTGTTAACTTAATAATAATAAAAATAGTAAATCGAGTTTCAAGAATGTAAAAAAAATCTTACAGTAATCAAGAACACCGCTCGAGAATTTTCCGTGTCCTAATGTTTCTGCATTAAACCCGGCTTTATTTTACTCCACTTGTAGAGTGACCACAAAATTAGAGTCTATTAATTTATTACTTAATTTATTGACTGTATTGTGGTTTGCTGGGGTTATTATTATTAACTGATCGTAATGTTTCTTTTTAGTAACAAATTGCTCAGTATGCGGCTTTAATAGCCGATACCAATATATAATTTATTGTTTAGTTAGTAGTTAGGTTAATTTTGGTCCAAATTGGACCAGCCTTGAGAGTACGAAATAACCCAAAGGAATCTAATATTTCATGTAAAAATTAATTTTATTATTCTTATTTAGATAAAGTATGTGGAACAGTTATGCACATAAAAAAACATCTACGATTTAAATACGTTTAAAAAAATTATATAACTGCTGTTTCCTACTACGCGATAATAGTTATGCGTGGATGTATTTGAAAGTTTTGAAAATAAATTTAATTTAGTAAATGTACCATTATTTGATCTTAAGTTAAGACTCTTAACCATAACTTAAGTTAATGCGTAATAGAGAACGGAAACAGATCCGACTATAGAGAGACAATTTAATTTTTTGCTAAACTAAAAAAAAAATACAAATATTTAATGCTTAAATGAACAACTTGTTGCCGATATCTGAAAAAAATTGAAACAGTTTAAAAGTAAAAAAAAGTGTGCGTCTCGGGACGCCCGAGAGAAGTGATATCTTAAACTAATCTAAGTTGAATTATTTAATATTGAAATTATTTAACTTTAGAAAAGCTTAGGTTATAACTTAAGTTTTATGTAGATTAATAAGATAATGTAATGAAAAGTTATTATTTATTAATAAAATCTTTTATTGATTATGAAATATGTATATTTTATCCTTGGTTACAATTCTTGAATATGTATATTTGACTTTTCTGTATGTTCATTATTAGTGTCATTATTTATCAACAGTATATGTCTATCGCTCACTAAACATACGGAAATACGGCTAGCGCTGTAAGTTAGAGTGAGAGAGGAGGAGCCTGCCTACCAAATGCGAGACAGAGAGGGATGTCAGACAAACTGGCGTCGTAACGCGTTACCCGTTAAAAAACGGTTTACCCTCTCCTAAGAAGAAATCACTTCAATTGTGAACGTACCCAGCATTGGTGACGCAGAGTCTTTACTAGTAATTAGCTATTAATGTAAAAAATCATTTATGATAATTTTAGAATCATCGTCATCCTCCTCCTTCGGAGTCGGGGCTTGGAGTTTGCTTCTTCCAAACATCTCCATCAGCCACTTTTATTCCATTCACCCCTTTTACTTACACAATATCTTCCCTCAAACTCATCATCTAATTTTTCTTTGGCTGTCATCTCCCTTTCTATCCTTCAACATTCATATTGCTTTTTTAAAATGATGTCATTTTCAAACTGCCTCTAACTTACTCATTCCTTTCCCTATCTATTCTTGTCAGTACAAACAACCTTCTCTGGTAATTTTGATAAACATATTTAAAATATAATGACCTATTTATTTATTTTACTTTTAGATAATTTTATATTTCTAAATATTACTCATAAAAAGTATTCTGAAAATAATAATCTTCAGTATGGAATATCTCAAAAAATTACAAATTGTGGTAACACAGGTTTACAATGTACGCTCGGTCTCGTTTACAGCGTACTGAGAGGCAGTAAAATTTTAATGGTCCTCAATGTGGAATCACCACGTTGCTTTTACAAGTTCTTCGTGCTTTCAATGTTGATGTTAGACGCTTGTGAACTTTGTTCTAATTCTAAAATATTAAATC
Organism: Samia ricini; assembly: GCA_014132275.2. Lineage (NCBI taxonomy): Eukaryota > Metazoa > Arthropoda > Insecta > Lepidoptera > Saturniidae > Samia > Samia ricini. The sequence continues at coordinate 4,975,633 of AP028170.1, forward strand.
ATTATTATTTAAATGTATTTAATAAAAAAGCAGCCTAAGAATCCATTCTGAATTAGGTCGGTACCCGATTTGTTTAGAACTTGAAACTAGTACTAAAAATGCACCATATTATGATTTTTATTACGATGTATTCCATTATCGAAGATTTGTAAATATCACCGTTACTTATTTGGATTTTATTAAATAAAATATTGCTATTGATAGCCAAAGTATAATAGCAAGATCCTGGAAAAGAAAAGTACAGTATAAACATTTAGTTATGAAATTTTCTTTTAAAAAACGTAAACATTATAAAAAACGTTTCTAATTTACAGAGATCAAATTTTAGTAAAATGTGAAATTAGGTATTCATTGCCTGTATAGGTTTACGCCACATCTCGTATTTACTTTAATGGTGTCTGGTGAAATATTGGGAATACCTCTATAATAAAATTAACATGCATCATAAATACAAAACATATTTGTCTCATATTTTTCTTTTCAAGTGAATTTTGCAGATGTAACCATTTTAGTTATATATTACAAATATATTACAAATAATCGATATTAAAATTATCATCGAAAAACACTTGCGAGCCAACTAGCAAGCAGGTTTTTATGAAAATATAGATAACAAATAAGAACATTTATAATAAATTCATATTATTTGTCTTGAAGACTTACTATGTATTTAGCTGTTTTAAAATGTATCGTCTGATTGTAAATAATTGTTTTGTAACTGAAACTTTTTAGACGGCAATTCGATTATTGGATTAAGATAATTGAGAGTGGAATTTCGAGATTGCCCTACGGTTAGGCACATTTTAAAGGATATTCAAACACTGCCTATATTGAATAGCGTCATCATGGGTCATACTCATTGTGAATTCAAAATAATTACATTTTAAATAAAAAGGACCACCTTTTCAGCTTCAGCATGTCAGTTGTATAGCTTTTGAGATTTCCCTTTCTCTGTCTCTCAAACTAGATCTCTTTTAAATTTTATTATTCAATTAATTTCACTTCTATCACATCTTCTGGACGCCTACATTTGTTTTTCGATTTTAACAGAATATTTTTTCACAAAAATATGTACTTATCTGCATTCCGTATTGAATTTATGTAGTCTATAGTATTTAGTTTTAATAACATTTATATATAACATGAAGCACTATATTTTACTTTTGGGAAGACAATTCATTTACAGTTATAGATGATTCTTTTTATAATTTACCAGATATTAAAATAAAATAATAATTATGTTTAAAAATATAATTAACATCCTTTTTTAACTCCATAAAGATTTGTAGATTTAAGGGTGAGTAATATATCTATATAATATTATGATATCTTGAAGACATATCAAGGTAAAAATTACATCAAAGTACATTTTTCGAACTAAGTAATTTACTTAGGACACTGTTCATAGGGAACACAAGTCCCGTTAAGTCTCCAATAAGTTTTATTGCATCGACAGGCTGGTCGTCGACATTGGAGAATAATAAGTATATGCCCGAAAACGTGACACTCGCCATCGGGTGTGGGCGTGACTGCAATCTTCTCCCGGGCAGTACCGAGGACAAGAATTGTACTTTTCATGGGGTCCATCACATGGGAACGGGGCTAAAATATTAAATAAATTAAATTAGTATTGACGAATAGTAATTTCATAAACTTCCTAGTAGTAAGTCGTGACCTGTAGAAAGTAAACCGATCACGGGGAGGTAAGCGGGGCAGAGAGAGGGGCGCCGCATTCCAGCGAGGTGCAAACTTAGCTTGACCGACTCATATGTTAAAAACACAATATTTTTGGTACTGGCACGGCAAAATGACTGCTCTTCGTCTGATGTTAAATAAAGAACAGGCCAATAACGGTGAAGACTACCGATACATAATAAATCTATTGGTAGTTGCCATCATGCCAGATGACATTTACCACAACTAAAGCCTCTAGATGGTTCTAGAAATACACTTGCTGATCTCGGAACTTGGCGTTCATCAATGTGTCAATCTTATGGGTTTTTCTCAACTGTACAGGTGATCGCGATCCAGGCGGCCTGAATTGCCCTATGGTCTCACTAATTAATGGATCTATACTGAATTATCCCAGAACGCTATACATGGAAACATGTCATGGTTACACAGAAACACAAAAAAATCTAATAATTCTAAGTAAGAAAAAGTAACTTACGACAGTCCTTGGTAGGAATGCAAGTTCCATTACTCAATCGTCTATAGTCAAATCCACATTTGCAAGCCGGTGGTGGGCATTCTTTTGGCTTAGGGCAGTACGACTGATTGTCGTATCTACTGCTGGGGCAATAGTCAAAAGGACAATCGACAGGGCAGTCATCTTCAATTTCATTGGCGCTACATACTAAGGCTGGTCTCTTAGTAGTATTTGTAGTTGCGTTATTTATTTGACCTGCATGCGTGCAGGATATAGTAAGTTATTTCTGAATAGTACTCTAATTTTAAAACTAAAACATTATGGTGTTTCTGGAACTTCTCTTGCCGTTCTAATGTCTTAACTAAAACGCCGTTGCCAGAAATGTAAATGAAGCTACTTCCACGGGCTCATTAGTTCAAATAGGCATCCCCCAGGTTTCGATTTTGGGACCGTTTTTGTTCTCATATATATAAACGTCTTACAGCTAATGGTTGCTAACCATGCTGAAATGGTCTTTTTTGCAGATGGCACTTCCCTTATTTTCAAAGTTAAGAGAAAAGAATTAGAAATAAGTCAAGTAAACCGTACTTTATCTCTAAATGGTTTACTATTAATAATTTACTATTAAATATCTTCTAATAAAACAAAATGTGTCAAATTTGCCTTGCCCAACGTCACACATGTCGATTGTAATATCAAGGTAGATGGGAACTTAGTAGGCTTAGTTAATTCTTATTAGTACTGTGTTCTTGGGTATTATAATTGATGATAAATCACAGTGGTGCCCACACATAAAAACTTTAGTAGGATGGCTACGTTCCGCTGTTTTTGCAGTGCGTAATAATCGTCAGTTAACTAATATTGCTACTGCTAGACTAGTTTACTTTGGTTACTATCATAGCTTGAGGTCTTATGGCATTTTGCTGTGGAGCTGTAACAGCAGCTGAAGTAGATACTTTATTTATTTTACAAAAGCGAGCTGTTCGAGCTATTTGTAATATGGGACCTCGTGAATCACTCAAAAACAAGTTTCCAGAATTTAGTAGCTTAACCTTGCTCTCCCAATATATAGAAAAACAAAGCCTAGGCCTCTCGACCTCCCAAAACCCATATGGTGCTTACGTAACGACCCCTATGTAACAACATTATCACAGAGCTACTACAATGGCTTGAATATAAAATGGTAAATAATTAAGAAAAACAAACGTAGAGTTACCAATAATTCTCAGTGACTAACTAAGTGTTGAGCTCCCGACGTAAATTAATAAAACCGAACAAGGAAAATATAGAATTAAATTCACTCACCGATGGAATAACCTGCCAATAAGGCAATTACAATGTAAACAGTATAAAACAGTGGACTTGCCATAGCGTCTGTCACTTAATGTGGTATGCTTTGATGTATATTGGATTTTGTTTTATATATTAACGTCGATTTTCCGTTCTTTACTAGTTGTAAAAGTCAGTTTCTCTGTTTGTCGGTTAGTTGGGTTATAACACGAGAATATCTGAGCCGTTTTGTATGATTATGTTTTTAAATCATGGATATATTTCCTGGTCACATTTTTGTTTTCAATTTTGTTTAATAGTTAATAACTGGAATAAGTTATAATGAGAATAGTGAATTAAATCTATTAAAAAATTACTTAATCTATAGAGTATTTGGATATATAGTATAGGGGTACATATAACATTTATTTATTATTATTTACGTTAAATTCTTATGATATTTTACATAAAAACCATATTAGACTCTATAACAACGTGGTTTAAGCATAGTTTCAAAAGTCGCAAGTGGCGAAAGAGTCTTGTACCAAGGTTTATTTTTAATTTTGATTTCTAAATTCATTTTGTTTAAGCGATGAATGATGGAGTTAGCATTTTTTCTCAATAATATACTTACTTAGATGTTTCTTTCCATGTTAATATATGATATGTTTTATTAGTTATAGAAACGCAATATTGAAAAAATAAGTAACAGAACTTCTGCCTATTTTCGTAATTTTATACAATTATGGCATATGCGTTTCATCTACTCACGTATTCAATTGTAAAAAATATACATTATTATAAACGAACGACGACGCGGTATATATCTTGTATTAGATAATACGTTGTTGATTCTGTGAATCATTTTACATTCAGTCAAGCTTCTTTAAGTAAATAACCTTGGTTTAAATTTTAATTATTGTTCTATCAAATTGGTATAGTTTATTGTACATTTAAAGTAACCGTTTATGTCAATATCAAAAAATATGTATGTATTTTTTTTGTAACTGTGTATTTACTCCGTAGGAGATTCAAAAATATAAAATGATGCTTATATGGAATAAAATATATATTCTTTATAATTATCTAATATACAGGAGGCAACGTTTGTTAATCTGTAAGATATGATATACCAAAACTATGAATCTTGTTAGAATGACCTCAATTTAAGTGTGATCACGCGTTATTAACATTTATTCACCGCTTTTGTTCAATTAAAAACCTAAAATACATCTCGATGAAAAACAACATAATAAACTAGATATTTTAATTGAAATATTCTTCAAATAAAGTTATAGCCCAAATCATTTTATACTTTGGCTTTACCTCTGATTAAAAACACAAACAATTGATGAAAAGATCGTTGGCAGACGCCGATTAAATGATCACCCATTATCGTTTCCGTGGTACAGGTCTTCGCCCCCCCCCCTACCGTGACTTAACCTCCACCTTCAAGTGAATAATATGGGATGTTTTGATATGACACATTACTTTACTGATGATATTAGTCAATATACTTTACTTGAGAAGCCATATCATTATTAGTACTATTAAAATTTGTAAACAGAAAAAAGTTACTCTAAAATAAAGCTATATCAGTTTAGCTAGATTTACCTGTAAAGTCGATTATAATGAAGAGGTATAACAAAATGCAAATTTAAATTTACAGTGAGATATTGAAAGAGAGAAAAATCCCAACTTTATAACTTTAAATCGAGAACGCGGTGAGTTTCATCAACAGCCATATCCGAGCCAGTGAAATAGCTCGATTGCTGCAGGCGTCCGAAATAAACTTTACCACAATTGTCTGTTAAACTTTGTACTGTGAACTCTCATCTTTAAATTTTTAAATGGACCTTCGTTTGTGTATATTAATGTCGGTACTAACTGTTTTTAATCATTTATTTAATCAGGGCTTTTACACATTAGTGTATGCCAGCCCTATCGGAGCATACCCAATATATCTTGCAAAACAATAAAAAAAAAACATATACAACTAAATTAAATTATCTCTTAACTTACTACTTGTAAAAATAAAGTTCCATAGCATACTAGCAGAATCGGACATCGATTCTGCTAGTACACCATGGAACATGCCTATATCTAAATAACATAATCCTAATGACAAAACCAAAGAACTTCTAGCCGCCGCATTTCGGGTGCATTCCACCAACAGATGCTGAGCGTCTTCGACTTTTCCACAATCTTCACAGTTAGGTGAGTCTACTTTCCTCATTATACGAGTATACCCAACGGTACTAACTCGTTCTCGTCTGTTTCACTAAATTTATTTTTTCATTTTTTATCACACTATATTCCTTTAAAGATTATAGTAAAATTAACTCTTCTACCTTTGCATATTACCATCCATCCATTCGGCAGAAAGACGTCCAAGACATAGGTCTCCCCCAAAGATTTCCACAACCGGTTTTGGGCCACCCACATTCAGCGGATTACCGCGACCATCACCGCACCAGATCATCGGTTCCATGAACAATATCCCCAGCTCATTGCCATTTAAGTTTAGATATTCTTCTGTCAATGTAGATTACTTTGGTTTTTCTGCCGATGTCCTCACTCCTGATTCGATCACGCAGTGAAATAAGAGCATATCCGTCTCCATTGAAATTTGGGTAACTTTGAGCTTTCTAATTAGGCCCATTGTAAGTGATCATGTCTCAGTGCCGTTAGTAATAATTGGCAACACAAGAAGACTTGTCTTGACACACTGCGGTATTTCAGACTAGAAGATTTTGCATATCTTTCCGAACGTTAACAAAATATTGCTATGACAATTAGTGAAATAAATGGATTATTCTTTTTGTCTGTTATCTCATGTATTAGAATGTAGATAGGTAATATCGTTCTTGTATTGTTTTATCTCCTACAGTCCATTATAAACCCGAAACGCTTGTGAAAATATAATCACATTCTCGGTTCGATATTTGAGATTTTCATGTAATTGTAATTTTTATAAGAATAATAATTTTCGCAGCAACCCATTGACCTTTTACAAAAACATTTTATGTAATTTTATTCACATGAGCATATAAATTGATGCTAAGTGAGTGGACGCGCTGTCGCCACATGTTTCAGATAGTATAATTTAAATTATCTACGTCAGAGCAGTGAAACACATTTATATTCATCTTTATAAATGTACGAATTCCTATATGAAATTATAAGAAATTATATATTGTATATCGATGGTAAAATTTCGGTGGCAATTTGATATCCCATGTGCCTTATGAAATTAACCATATTATATTGGCTTATTACAATTAAGTCATGCATATTATAAAAGACTTCCTTCCTATTCCTTTAAAATACGAGATATATTTTCTAGCCTAGTTTTAATATATATTCTGTTACTTGTAAGTTGTTTATAGAAAAAGTTATAAAATTGATAACAAATTAAGTCAATATAAAATAACAACCAGCAAGTTGTAAGCAAAATATTATTCAGTTATTAATTGCGAAGAAATGAAATTGTTGTTATGTAAGAGTGGACTCGTGGAGTATTTTTGGTTTTTATATCGACAAATGTCCTTCTCTAGAATATACAAATACTATAATAAAGTCTACTTGACTTTCATCATCATCTTAACGAACTCGTATCTAATAATTGCTGAAGTTTTCTGTTTATAAGGTTCTCTCTTTATGCCGGATCTCGTGCATACTGCGATCTGAAATAAAATGTTATCAATTCTTTTATATCAATAGGTACTCTTGTAGAAGAAATTAATGCAATTACCCTAACGTTGTATTCTAACACGATGCGGCTCGTTGTGATTGCATTACTCATGCCCTTGTAGTGCAGTAGACTTAAGGCAAACAAGCAATGGATTTGCATTTCACACGATCAAGGAATTTACTATAAAGTGATACTTACATAGTTACCATAATCCCACAATTCTCAATTATGCTTATTACTATTATTACCAATACTGTGAATAATGAAATTGAGCGATTTTTGGTCCGTAAAAATTGCAATAAAGCCAGTTAAATATTACATACCTAAGCATCAATGCCTCATTCTTTTACGCTTTGTTTAATTTTGATGACACTGAAGATAGAGGCTCAGAATGGTGGTAACTTAAGCAATATTTACATATTTAGAAAGAAAGTGTGACAGAATGTGCAGTTTCGATTGATGGAGAACGAGTAGAACAAGTGGAAGAGTTTGTATACTTGGGGTCAATGGCTTCCAGAGAGGAAAGTGTGACCGTTATTTTGAGCGAAGAGTTGCGTTAGGGAATCGAGTGAACGGGGCCCTGCGTAACTTTATGTGCAGCCAGAATGTGTCTAAAAAGGTACGCTTGGCTGTGCATCAGAGTGTGGTAGTCCCTACACTTATGTATGGTATGGTAGTGCGTGCTGGATATGGCAGAAAAAACATGAAAGTAAGATTAATCTAGTAGAGATGAGAAGTCTAAGAAGTACAGCTGGCATGAGAATAATAGTGTGATAAGAGAAGTTTTTGGTGTAGAAGAAGATGTGACAAAGATAGTGAAAGAGACGCTTAGTTGGTTTGGACATGCAGAGAGTATGGATGAAAGAAGATTGACGAAACAAATTTACAAGGCAAATGCGACTAGGCAAGCCGGTAAGGGTCGTCTTAGGCGGACGTATCTCGACCAGATTGAGGACGTTCTGGAGAATAGCCAGGTCAAAAGTACCCGTAACTAAATAGCACGTATGAAGGCGCTTATAAAAGTAGAAGAAGCGAAAGACGTGTGTCAGGATCGTAGCAAGTGGGAGGATATAGTTTGTGCATATCCTTATTGAGGAGAGGCGTGACGTTATGTATGTATAGATGACTTTACTTATTAACATTCTAAGTTTAATATTCTAAGTTATACTTACAAGTCGTGTGGTGCTGTCTTAGAATAGTACCATCCCATATCTAGCCGTGGGTGTCGTAAAAGGTGACTAAGGGATAAACCAGGAGATACTCAGCATTATCCTCTGAGCACCACAAAAACCTATCTAACCTACTGCGATCGCCAACCCTACTACCAAGCGTGGCAATAATGGTAATTTCCTCCCTTTTTGGAGGAGACCTACAATGTCCTGTAGTGGACGTCTTTCGGTTGAATCAATTAATACGTTTTAATGTGTCAAGTACCCATAAAAATAAGATAATAGGAAAACTATGGAAAGCTGGCGTAAACGCCAAGGGGTTAATATTCTAATTTTTTTTATTGATAATTATGCCAATGCTCATGTAATCACAGAGAGGATATTTTCTAGACTATTGCTGACAAAATGAAGAGGGTTTTAAAGTGACCTAAATTTTGCGTAGTACAAAACGATATGTGATAATAAAGAAAATACAATTTAAACGTAAACAGTAACGATCGAAGTTTATACCAATGACAAGATTCACATCTTATCATGTACCAACAGATCTTTTCAATCAAAAAACTTCCACATTGCCTTTCTCCCACAAATTGAGAAGTATTCCGATTTTATATTTTCTAGAGAGTGCCCGGAGAAAACGCAATTTCTTTTACGTAATGTTACTACTTTATTAGATTTATTTTGCGATGTCCCGTCAAGAAGCCGAGAGGAAATGACAGAAGAACTCACGTACCTACTATACGCTTATATAAATTACTTTATTTTTAACATCGTTGTTTTCAATTAATAACATTGTAATGTAAATAAATGGCTAAGTAGTAGTATTAACTATAAACATGATTAAATATAAACGTAATTAATTATTATTTATATTTACCCGTAAACAATTGATAATAAGTGTGTATAATAACACAATAATACGATCAACAACAAAAAAACAACGTTAATATTGATTTATTTTTAAACTTTGTGCTACTAACTTTATGTTGCCATATAAGCGAACTGCCTATAGATTAAAATACAGTTTATACATTAATCATCACTGACATACATTAGGAAAAGAAAAAATTTTTTTCCACTTTACCTAAAATTAGTTAAAGTGTGCCATTTTTGATTCTACACGACTCAAATAAGAGTCAATTTTAGAAATTTTAAAACAAAAGAAAAACTTTAAAAATCACCCACAACAATTATAAACTAAATAACGGTCCTTCTTTGAGTTCAATAAACTTGATTTAGGCGTATTATAATGTGTAATTGTTTCTCACATTTATTATTATTCATTCATTTGTTATTGTATATTTATTATTATTACTAGATATTTGTTTAGTTTATTTATTTAATTTTTCTTTGTGGCTGCAAAAAAAAATGTCATCAGGCGATCAGCTTCGAGCGGAAGTATAGCAAAGTAATAACAAACAAAAAAAGCGTCCTCATCAATCAAATATGACTAAAATGATTTAAATTATGCTTAGTGTTTTTTATAAATGTACGCGTAAGCGAATCCACTTCAGTATCAATATACAAGTAAGATAATGTTCGTAACATTATAATTTACTTTAATATAAGAAATTTAAAATATGTTAAATGAAATCAAGCGTCGTCCTTTTCCAGTTTGTTTATTATCAGAGTTTTGATAAACTGCTGAGTGATAAATTATGGCATAAAACTAGAACTAAAACAAAATTCTTTTGCAATTCATCATCATTATAAGCTAGTTGTCTGCCCGCGGCTGCGCCCGCGTTTCATATATTCTTCACTGTGTTTTAATTTTTTTTGCACGGAACTCTAATTATTTTCCTTAAAAAATCGTAGTACTAAAACAAAGTAAACATATTACTCATAAATTATAGCACTTACGCGTAAAACTGTGCATTGAATCAGATTTTAATCAAATTTTTACGAGTTTTATTTTTAATACGCGGAACCCTAATTATTAAAAAAAAATAAAAGTACTCTAAGTTACCCGGAATAACTTCAGCCATCTACCCAAAAAGCCCCGTCTAAATCGATCCAGCCTTTCCGGAGATTATCCATTACAGACAGACAGACAAAAAAAAAATTGTAAGTATTTTTGTGTAGGTATCTTTAAAACTATTCATATCTATTTAGTAAAAAAAATTGACATTACAAACAGACGCTTTAATTCAATTTATTAGTATAGATAACGGAGCGATTAGTTTATAACTATTTATTATACAACAAAAATTAATTCAAATAACGTGACTCGATAGAAGGCATCAGGATTAATTAATATGATGTGGTAAAAAAAGACTTATTATAGGATTTATTTAAATAATAATGTTTAAAGATATCGGCATAATATACTACAACCTATTAACCCCTCGAGCACTGACCTTATTTTTTTTTTTTTGACGGGGGGAAATGCATTTACGCACTACCCTTACCTATTGTATTAGTGAGACCGAAGTCCCCCAATACAACAGGTAAGGGGGCACGGAGTGACGAGTTCCGTGCCAGTGTGGGACTCACCCGGGCGTGAAGCGCCCGGAAATACCCACTAAAACCCCCCGGGGCCGTCCGCTGCATTTGGGATGGGGGCGACACGGGGTGGCTTTCGCAAGCACCGCGTCGCCCCCTGCAGCGAACCCACCAGGCCGCGTCAGTGCAATGGCCCGGTAGGGATGGAGGAGAATAATTCCCCCCCACCACTTAGCCCGCCTCTTGTGGAGAGGCATGACCTAAGGTCAGACATCCAGGGGGCGGAACATATTTCCGCCCCCCATAAGAAGAAAGGGCAAGAGTTGTAAAGAGGAGTGGCGGGCAAAGGGAAAAAGGGGGAAGAAACCCGCCACTGCTTTAAGGGAAGTAGGTCCCTCCCCCTTCGCTCGTACCTCCCCCATCGCTCGTTGACCTGGCGTTTACGCTAGCTTTCCATTGTTTTCCTATTGTTTTATTTTTATGGGTAATCGACATATTAAATTTAAAAGTTCCGTAAAAAAAAGTAATAAAACAGTGTATGAATTTTAATTATAGTCGAGAGTTCGCTCAATTTTATCCAACGTAGTATAACTGGAACCATCGCATGAAAGTTAAGTCGCAGTCTAAGTAATTTCGAAGAACACTGTAGTCACGTGCGGTTCACCTGATTTTCCCAAATTTAATCTTCTGGGATTAAACCAAGTAGGTAGTTAGTTATATGGGATGTTACGTTACGCAAGGCCAGGTTGTACAAAACTTTCGTTTAAATGTATAAAATATAATCTAAGAAAGCGAGTTTAAGAAACACAGTTGAGATTTAATTTAATATGATAAATTTTAGCAAACATTATATAGAGATGTAAGGTTTTTACAAGTTTATCTTATTACTTGCTGTGTGTCCGCGGCTGAGCCCGCGTTTCATATATTCTTCACTGCGTTTTATTTTTTTTATACGGAACCCTAATTTTTTTACTACTAAGATAAAGTAAAAATATTTCTCATAAACTTGGTTGTAAAACTGTGCATTGAATCGTATTTTATTAAAAATTTTATAGATTTTATTTTTTTACGCGTTACCCTAATTATTTTTGAAAATTAAAAGTATTCTAGGTTACCCGTAGTAACCTTAGTTATCTACCAAAAAAAAATGTGAGCCGTCAAGGGACGCCTGGCAGATGTGAAACATCGACATTATTTTGTAAAAGTAATATGCAGAAAAGAACAGATTGTGATAGGAACTAAATATGTCATAATGATAAAATAAAATATTACGATTTTTTTTTCCATATAACGATGACTATTTATTGAATAAACATTTATTTTCATTCAATACAAAAATTTACGAATTTATTTAATATAATAATAAATAAGACTGTGTATATACCATCATATAGCGTGGCGACGCGTCACCACGGCATGCGTCGCCACGCCAGAAATCGGTTTTACGTGCGGCTATAGATGTTTCACATCAAATATACCAACATATAGCGTGGCGACGCGTCACCACGGCATGCGTTCATATGTACAAATAGACACATCAATTTTATTTAAAAATGCAGGCCTTGGTAGTTTCAACCTTCAGTCTATAAATCAGTTACCAAACACCAATCCAGCAGCATTATTTGAGAGCCCAGTACCTCTAGGCTTAAAGTGTGTACCATTCTGGCTAAAATCGGCATTTAACATTGGGTAAGATTGTGATCAAAGTGCTGAGCCTATACCATCCATTCAATCGACAGACGTCCACTGCAGGATATAAATCTCCCCCAAAACAATAAAGGGGGAGGTTACGATTGCCATAATTGCCACGCTTCGCAAACGGGTTGGCGATGACATTCAAGTGCTTGTGGTACTCAAAGGATTCTGCTGTTCTTTCTGAATTCTTTTCGGATTCTGTTTTTCTCTTTAGTCGCCTTTTACGACAACCAAAGAACGACATGGGGTAGTACTACTCTTAGCCGGCACCACACAGCCTATAAAGTATTAAAAAAATTCTGTAGTTAACGGAGTGGTACTACAATTGAGGCCAAAAGACCGTTCTTGCAGTTTTTTTTTCAATGGATATATAATGAGCAAGCTTAGTAAACTATAAAATATGAAGTTGCTCATTAAATATAAAAAACAAACAAACTGTCACCTTCGTTACGGAAGATTCTACGGAAGACGTCTTTGTACTTTTAATTTCGCTATTCCCTTTGAGGAGGTTCCGGTCCTCTTCGCAAGTTCAAGACAATTTATAAATCACGGCTAAAGAAAAGCGACGACTTATAAAACGTCATAATAAAAAGGGTCGTTTCAGCCCTTTTTATTCTATTGTTTATTATGAACTCTAAAAATATACGTGTGTCTGTCGGAAAATCATTTTATTAATAGTACATAGGTTCTGCCTTCATTAGTCTTGCAGACTATGAACCGATTTCAACTATTATTAATATCTGCTTCGAAATACTTGGAAACTATCAATAATTATGTACCAGACGTCTCTTGTCTTACTTTCTAAATATCTATTCAAATAAATAATATTCAAGTATCTGTTTATAATATCAGAATAACAGCTTTTTACTACATACGCATCATTGTATAACATATTATACTAAAAACACCATTAAAAAAATCTTTCTTTTTGTTCTGGATAATCTCTGGAATAGCTGTACCGATTTTCACGGCACAATTCCTTCCCGTTCATCCATGGTAAGTGATCGATGCAACGACAAGCGTTTCTGTGTAGATAACCGTTGCTATGGCAACCGTATTCAAGTTGCTGGTGCAGGAAACTGTTGCTATGGTAATCGTAACGAAGTTGCAGGTGCAAGCTAGTTACTCATAATTATCATTATTCAGAAAAATACCTTTTTAGGTTGTTATTTTTCCTTATATGAAAGACTTATCCTATAAAACTATAAAATATGCTAAATATATATAAAATATTACAACATAGCAAAACACATTTATAGATTACAAAATTTTTTCGATAAAAATCAATCGACCGACTAACTTGCAAGAACAAACATCTAACTTTTATAGAATGTCGATCAGTATCAATGTACCTATTGGTATTCCAGCTCATTAATTCCCAGGATATGGCTGGCAGCCATCAAAGTTTCAGATACAATACCGAAGCGTCTATAGAATATTTTAGTAACTCGAGAAACTTACCTATTGTTCGGTTAATACAAAAATATTTTCTTATGTACTTTGTTTAGTTTTGATATTAACTTTCCTAATACGAGTAGATAAGATCTATTGATGAATCAATTTGAAAATCACAACCCTAATGAATTAAACTTACAGAGGGGGTTGGTTATTGATACAGATTTTATTTTATAAATGCTAACAAATGATTAATATTTCACATAGATAATATACTGGTTTTCCCGGTATCTTGTTTTATCATATAGTGGTTTTATTTTTTATTCATACCTAATCTTGTAGTTTTTGATTCAATATTTTTATATAATAAATTATTTATTTTGTAATATTGGTGGCATTTTATATGAAACAGATTAGTTATTATGATCAAATGAAATGTCTTAAAAATAACAACGTATAACGTAAATATCTAGGTGTCACAAAACATGGAAGACTCTAGTAAGATACCGTTTTTGAGAGCATTGTTACGATTTGAATGTCTGACTTACCTGCATGATCGAGCTACCTTTGCCATTTCCTTAGAAATGAAAAAACTGCAATAAAAAAGATAATTTACAATATGGGGTGTTTGGCGCGATTTTGATTTGTCATGTTGTCGTCCTTGTTTTTAATTCATTATTTTGCCGTATTTATTATTTTGCAATATATTATGTACATTTTGTTGGAATTTTACGTGATATAGTGTAGTTATGATACACAAGTGTAGGGAAGTGAAAATAATGACACGAAGCGTGAATTCTGAAATGTCCCAATCACTCCCGTTGTGGTCGTAACAGAAAGCCACCATTTTGTTACAGCCATTCATTTATTGATAGTGTTCCTAACATCTGACTTGGCTTCATGGTAGTTAGTACCTTTGCCTTTTCCTTAAAAAGGAATAAATTGAACCAAAATAAATAAATTACAATATTCTCAAATATAAATGATTCTGGTGTGGCTTTTCGGCAGCACCTCAGTCTGTCATGTGGCAGTTATTGTCTTTAACCTATTTGACTCTATATTATGTAAATTTGATGGCGTTTTCTATGTCTATTAAAGTTTGGTTATTGTGCACCTGTGAAGTGTATTGGAAATAATTACGCGAATCGTTAATTCTGAGGTTTCACCTGTTTTTTTCTGGAACTTAGAAACCTTACCACGATATTGAATTCATAACTTATCACATGATACTGGCAGAATTGTGTATCTAAATCGCAGATTTCCATGAATCATGAAGAAGATGAACATTCATAAATAAAGGTGTAAATGATTCTGTCGAGTAATGTGTTTTTCCTTCCTGATATATAAAAAAATACAAAAAACATACACATTTAAGTTAAAACATAACACGAGTAGGAGCAAACATATATACCGTAAGCTTGAGAAGTTCCCTCAACTTTATTCTCCGATAAGGCCGCGTGATTGCGAAGTAAGAACTAAAGTATTTAGCAAGGACAAAGTTTTCAGAGTGAAGAACTGTTTATTGCGTCCCATAGATAACCATGATTATCTGAGATATGCTTGTCATATATACATTAAAGAGTTTTATTACATATAATAGATTATACAAGAAATATTATTGTTAAAATATACAGACTCCCATAGGCACAGACATAGTCTTGCCTCTGTCCTGCAGTATTCTTTCATGAATTGAAAATAATGATTTTATGATCATTTTACTCATATCATAGCACTGTTTTGTTAAATGTTTAATTAATGTCTAAAAAAAAGAAGGACGCAAATGCAATATTTCATTTTTCATATTAAGTTTTCATTTATTTATATTTTTTTGTTTTGTAGAGATAGACTACAAGACGAGTTACGAATTGTAAAAGCTTGGGCGCCATAATAATATAGACAAATTAACAGCGCTACTTGCACTAATATAGTAAGATACACATACTTTTATTTATGATAATTATGATAAATTTGTTACTGAAAATAACTGGCAACGAAATGTGTAATAATTTAATTTAATTGGGGTGATAATGTGTATATAACGAACTTACTAGTCGTGTGTTTCTATAGCTCAAAGTAAAAAAAAACACTTATAATGAAATGTACCGACCGAATGTACATCGATCGAATGTATATAATTACGGTAAGGGCCTGTGCGGAAACAAAACTTTGGTAATTTCGACCTCTTCCCTTATTAGCAATATTAAGCAGGAGCTTAGGAAGGAATAGGAATCCCACCATCATGATTAAGTAAGCATTGGCGTAATTTAGAACAAAAGAACGAAGATCAATAAGTAAAAATTGCTCACGTAATCACCATTCAGACCACTCCCGTCCCCCATGTCATCGAAAATAAGCACACCATAGCCAATAAAAACTTACGTAATATTTGATTTCCCTAAATGTGAAAAGTGCATGGATAAGATGAAAATATCCATAATATATCCTACAGAATGATATTACATCTATAACGCACTCGAAGAATGTTCACGATCCGTTCCTCGTCGCTGTACTGCATAGTATGATAGATTATATTAAAATTTGAATTTCGAATTTTAAACTTGTTTTTGTCGTTTTGTCCTAATTATCTATCTTCTTAAAAATGACAAAGACAGCATCTTTTAAGATCAATAATTTAATTAATTGTATGAATTTTAAAACACACTGTCACAAACTGAACTTAGTTCTGAACATAAATACTGGTACGTAATACCGTCCAGTTTATATATTAGAGGATGTTTAGGAGCAAACACAACAGAGGGATCAGCATGATTGATGATCATCATCCGTCTTGCTCTTGCTTGTCTACACGGAATAAGTATTAACGCATTGCTCCTTGCACACGTAATCGTATGTGACGTCACGTTTGTTTTTATACCCAAGCCTTACTCGTGAACGTAATTCAGTACACTACAAACAGTTTACTATTATAATTTGTATGCTCGCGAATCAAAACTATTCACTGCATAATATTTCTCTCTTCATGTCGATAACCTCAATGCTGAGGATCATGTCTCCGTATGTTGCTAATACAATCTTCGGCTTGATGGATAGCTGCGCTGAAGGGTAGGTTCTATTGTTCAGAGACCTGGACCCGACCACTGTTTTTTTTTGTATATTTCTCTCGGCCACTTCCCTTCAACTAATCTTGTTTGCACCGTCTTTTCTAAATTATTTGAGGCCGCTCTTGTGATATGGTCAAAATATTTCAGTACTCTGGATACGCAGATTTCTGATAGTCGAAGTGCTATATTCAGTCGCATTTCTTTTAAAATAGAGATGTTTATGCATAAAATAATCCTAAATATTCGACGCCAAACACAACATCATTCTTTTATAATAATATATTATTTAGATATTAACGAACAGGCAGTTAGAATGGGCATATTTGTGAAGCTATTTTTTTCTGTGATTAAAAAAAATGTAAATCGCTTCAATGGTTTTCGAACTATAAGCTAACAAATAAAAAGTCAGACAGATGAAGAGTCTAAGGAAAGAATCTAGGGATAGGTGAAAATAATATTTCATTTTTTTTTAAATCGCCAGAGGTTAATAAGTTCCGGCAAGTTTCACAAAATATATTACATTTGCATAATTTTAGTTTATTTTTCTACACGATATAGGCTTTGACCACAATCACACCTGATGTTAAGTGAAGATGTGGTCTAGGATGGTAAACATACTAAGCCTAGAGGTACTGCTTCTCAGGTGATGCTGCCGGAACACACCTTTTGGTATTTGGCGATAGGTTTTCAAACTTAAGGGTGGAAGCTACCTAGGCGGGCATCATTAGAAGATGCCCTACCACCACGCTATCGCTTCCTCACGATGTTATCCTTCACCGAAAGCTCAGGCTGATTTTAGAGTTGGATAGGTGAGATTGAACCCGAGTCCGTTGACGCCATAATCGCTTCAATTAATTAAATTCAACTTAGGCTAGTTTTAATTTTGTTTGAATAATTAGGGTTCCGTGTAAAAGAGTTAAAACTCATGATATTGTTAACCAAATACGATTCAATAAGCAACTCTATGAAAACATTATTTACCAATTTTTATTTAAAAACTGTATTACGCACTGAAGAATGTATTATAAGGTCTGCACACTCTCACTACAGGGGAGCTAAGGCCAAGATTAGTTTTACAAAGCTGTTGGAATAAAGTGTTCTTGGGTATACTGTAAGGGGTCGTCCATAAATCACGTCCATAAACTCATCTACCCTGGTGATACGTCGTCATATTTTAGACTAGCCCTTCTCCCTACTCAAAATCCCGATTAATTTTTTTTTACAAAGTTTTTTGTTTTTTATTTCATTTCTTTATTGTATATTACTTAACAGTACATTTACTATAATACAGTTTATTATTTTAACATTTAAGTAGTACCAATTACAAAGTAATTATAATTAAATTTTGTTATGCAGTATAATGTCTTGAAATTCAAATTTGATTGTGTGTATGTGTGAGTGTGTATATGTATGTGTGTGTGTGTGTGTGTGTGTGTGTGTTATAAATAGTGACCATATTTACTAAGTTCCTTCTCTCTCACCGTATGTACGTACTAACGTATTGGGATTTTAGGTTTTAAGTTCCCAATTTAATTGTGTGAACTTAAATAAAACGCTAACGTGATCATCGTTTATGTCTTAGGACACCTATGCATGTATATAATACACAGTTAACATTATAATGCGAAAGACTTAGGTCATTTTATAGCATTTATGACAAAGGTATTATCTGCAGGTGCTGTACTGAAAAGTGCTTGACGTATAAATGAAACCACTTTACTTAAGAGACATTTTATTCCTCAAAACTTTACTTCGTTTTTCAACGCCGGGCGCATAAGATGTCGCTGATGTCATTAACATGTGCAATTTCGTTTGCATTTAAATAGAGTTATTTTGTTTTTTGCCTTTGCAAATATAAAATCAAATATTTTTGAGGTAAAACTTCTTTGCGTATGACGACAGTAAATTGCTTCACGGTTTTCAAAATTAAATGACTTTTACTTTATTAATTTGGAGTTATGTAGTGAGAGAGAACGAAATATAAATAATAAGTACTTATATACGTTTCACATTAGAATTATTATAACTTATTCCTTTTCTCATTTGTATTTATGTGTAATTTAATTCAAAATAAATGTGTACGAGATTAGGATTTTCGAATAGCTTGAAAAAAAAAACACGTTGTATGCTATTACTGTTGTTTTATTATTACATTCAAATTTCATGTGTATTTATTTCCATTTTCTATGAGAAATGTAAAGAAATTTTTTTTTAGATCTTAATGTGTCGAGTACCCATAAAAATAAAACAATAGGAAAACAATGGAAAGCTGGCGTAAACGCCAGGAAGGTGCTCAAACGATTAAAAATTAAAGCAAAATGGATACAAAATATTTTAATTCTAAGGTTTACAAATTAAACACAATCGAAAAAGTCAAAAAATTTTAAATCATTAAAGCTTTAAAAATAAATAAAACTATAATAAAAATACATTAAAATGGTTAGTCTTTCTTAATTTTCGATTAATTAATCAAATAGCATTATTATAGTTATAATATTTTTTTTATTACTATATTGTAATTGTTCCACTTGAGACATGTACTTTGTACATACGCATTTGTTTTTTTCATTTCGTAGAACATATTTATATAAAAATAGAATGAATGAATAGAAATAATATTTTAAAACACGTTAAAGTATTATTTATTTATTTAAAATTTATGTAATTAGAACAGCTTCAGTGACTATTGCAACATTAATACGCACCGATCCGCCCGTTTACTTAATAATGAATAATTTTAATGTAAATTATAATATTTTAAAATATAAGTGAAAATAATTATGTTTATTTTATGAGTACCTATATTACTATTATTGTTATAACGTTTATTTGTTTATTAAATTGAATCTTCTTTTTACCTATAAAATGCACTTTTACATGTTATTTCAACAGAGTTACAACAAAGGGCACACACAATTGCTGCACACAAAACACTTTGGGCGTCGATTGAAAATTGGCGCTACTGGACTCACCTCCTTCGACATATATGCTGACTCGGCGCGTATTCTGTTTTTTTTATTAATCTGTGGTTTTTATTTGCTTATTTATATATTATGTGTGTGTTACAAGTAATATTTTTCTTTTTATTTTAAATTAATTTTACTCGTTACCTTATTAGAATCTCAATAGTGACTTACAACTTAATTACTCGATGTTCATTGAATAAAATCAGAACGTATCATCATTCTCATGCTCTGTTCCCAACTCACCTGGGGTCGGCGCAGTATGTTATCTTCTTCCATACGTCCCTATTAGCCGTACATCTTCATTTACTCCCTTTTCTTTCATATCATTTCTTACACACTCCATCTACGCTTTATTTGGCCTTTATCTACTTTTCCATCCATCCACATTCATATTTATTAATATTTTACCCACATGCGCTTCCTCTCTTCTTATAAGATGTCCATACTACGAAAAACTGTCAACTTTTCTACCACTGGCGCAACTTTTAAACTCCCTCTAAAATCAGAAGGTATAAAATTAATTACATCGGTTTTTTCGACTATAAATGGCGACATTTTAAGTGTTACAACGATATTTCTTCCTCGATCCGCGGTACAGGGTCGCGATGAAAAATTAATGAGCGGTTTCAGAGAGGGCGGGGGGGCGTGTTCTTCTAACAAAGGAAATGGAAATCCTGTATATTTACCACGCATTTCTATTATATCCTTAAATAAGCTAAAAGTACTTTTGTTTTCTTTAGGTCTTTCTAATATTTATCATGGTCTTATGCTTCATCTTTTTGGTTGCCTAGTGTTTATAATCTCAGGTAGCATCCCGGCTGAGTGCCTCACCTCCAGAGGTTCGCAAAGGCTGTCAAAACCCTTCAGGTCAACAGCATTTAGCCAGTTCAAAAGACAAAATATAACCATACCAATTAATAAATTACCAGAAGAAGTCCATTTAACATCTAACATTATTATATCAAGTTATTTCAAAACTTCTTAGCTTCGCAATAAAAGACTATATACTATAAACCAACTGACGGATGTATTTATAGTTATGCGAATAATTAGAAAGAACCAAGACGACCTTATTAAGGCTATATACCCCACATTATCCATATTTATATTTCTATACTAATAAATAATATTGAAGTGTCTGTACGTAAGGTCAAAATATTTTTTTTTGCTAAATATATATGAATGTATATACGATATCTATAACAAAGATACAACTTTTAAAATTTTTGTCTGACTGTCTGGTTGATCCGGGTAATCTCCGGCACGGCTATACTGATTTTGATGGTACTGTTTTGGTACATAGCTGAAGTTTCTCAGCGTAACTTAGGGTACTTTTAATTTTCGAAAATAATTAGGGTTCCGGGTTAAAACATTAAAACTCATAAAATATTGAATAATATCCCATTCAGTTGACAGTTTTACGGGCAAGTGTTTGAATTTTTGAGAAATAATTTTACTTTATCTTAGTAAAAAAAAAAAAAATTAGGTATATAATTGGGATTCCGTATAAAAAAATTAAAACGAAGTGAAGAACATATAAAACGCGGACACGGCCGCTGACACACAGCTAGTATACAAAATGATTAAAGTATAAGCCATACAAAAACATTTTCTTATCAAATTAAAAAAATTAACCGTAAATAAGGATGAGCACTGAAAATGAAATTCAAATCTGATTCAAACTAAGGTACCTAATTATAAGCATTTTCATTCCGAATTTAATTTTAATTTTATCAGCTGAATTAAATATTTTTTTCGGCATAATTATGTATTATTTTTCATTATTATTTCAATAAACTGAATATTGGCGAAATACCCTAATATCATTATTATACCTGATTACACTAGCTAGTCGTGAAATTTATTATTACCCGGCTATTCAATTTCTCCAACAAACAAGTACCTAATTTATATAGAAATCATATCTTTCCAAATGGTATATCTATAAAAATTGATAGCAGTAAGCTCACATAATAACTGCGAGTAAAAGTTTTCCTAAAAAATAAATTATAGACGTCCCAACTTGTTCTGCATACGAATGGCATTTTTTAAAAGCGTTGGGACGATATTTCCTCGTTGGTTCAGCACCCGGAGACAGGGTCGGGATGAAAGATTAATGAGCAGAGTGAGTCGGTACGAGCTCAAACAAAAGGTACCGGAATACAGCACTCAAGCGTGTCCGCCACGATTATACTGCATTTCATCTTACATTTACTTTGTTATTCTTTGCGAGAAATGTTTTCATGTGTAGACATTTGGTTTTTCTTGTAATATTTTTTTCGAGTTAATTAGTAAAGAGGATCATAGACTTATAAAATAATGAGATATACTAAAGCGTTGTGTCATTCCAGTCTAAATCTATTTTCTATATAAATACGGTACGGCTTCGTTTCGAGGTTTCGGGTATGAATCCCGGTTCAAGCGATATTGGGTTTTTCTACTCAGTATCATCCCGAAGTCTGGAATTTGTGCCCGATATGATGACAGGCTCGCTCCCCGTCACATCTGGGATAGCTTGGCGAAATGTGGGTGGTGTAGTTCGCTACTTCACCTCTGCATAACCCTTCGGGGATAACAGACGTGAGCTGGTGTTATGTTATGTTTTAAAAACAAGGTTTGTTGTTAATTGACTCTTATTATAATGAAACTTCGGTGCCTTGTTCTGCATACACAATGGTTACTGGTCCAAAAAGAGATCTGCCCACAACAAGTCGACTCTTACAGGGTATCTGTAAAATGACAAACCAATGTATGTTAATCCTCTATGTTCTCCTAAACCATTCATCCGATAATTAAAAAACTTTTCTGAGTTATTATGCATGCACACACAAAGGTTTACAGGGTTAAAAAAAATCCTTCCACAATATTGCAACACTTGTCGAGTAAAGCTAGTAGTAATAAACAAAACTAGGCAGCCATGGGGACCGCAGACAGTGGTAAGAACTTGAAACTTTGGAAGAACGGTTTCTTAAATGTTTAATTAAATTATTAACATAACCTATTTAACATAGTACATGTGTCTAATTTTCACATCTAACGACGCTTCGAGCAATAATGATGTATGTTTTCTTATAGTTTATTCATAATCAATACATATGATAGGCTAAATATAAACTTTATTATTTGTCTCTGAGCGCCAGTGCGTAAGCGCAATCTTGTGCTTGCCATTCTTTAGTATCTGGAATGCTGACGTCATAGCATTGGTAATGCGAATCTATAAGTTTTTCCCCTATTGGAATCACTCAACGCTGTTAAATAAGATTTCACTTCGATAAAGCGCTGATGGGTTAGTTAGTAGTGCCGTCGCATTTCGCATCAATGGACGCGGATTCAAACCCATCTGTCCAGTTCTAAAGTCAGCCTGAGTTTTCGGTGAAAGAAAATATCGTGAGGTGATGGTTGTAGGGCATTTTTTAGTAATGCCCGCCTGATTACCACCCTCAAGTTTGAAAACCTACGCTAAATACCAATAGATGTCTTCCATCCTGGACCACATCGTCACTTAACATCAGGTGAGATTGTAGTCAATGCACTTAGCCTATACCGTGTAAAAAAGAAGATTTTTTGAGGTTGCTTAGATCAAGGAACTATTGCATGTATTAATAAAATAAAACATATCGAATTAATAACGATAGGTACTGCAAGAACTTCATGCATATTTAACATTAAATAAATGTAATTTATTTGTTTCCACAGCTGCGGCAGCTTGACGTCACGCGCCCCATCCACTCCGAAAATGGCTTTATGACAAAAACACAAACGTAAAAACGTTGAAATTGCAACCAACCGTCTTTAACGTTATAAAATGTTAAAAGTTGGAACATTCGTTACGTAACCTGAACTTTGATGCCAGGAACAACCGCTATTTGGTTGAATGAAGTTAAATCTCTGTAATTTTGTTAAATTCGCTGAACTTTTTAATCTATTTAAAACAATTTTTTTCCATTGTAGTACTTACGGCCTTAATATGCTTTAGCAAATATTTTTGAAAGGCAAGGCTTTGTATATATCTTGGCTTCAGTTAACAAACAGAGTTTTTCTATAATATTATGCTACTAAATATATGCTATGATGACAAATAAGGAAGAAACACATATGTGATGAATCGGGAATTGAACGATCATACTGAGAAATGGTAGATTGCACGGGAGACCGCTTTTTTGGCGATTTAAAAGCCTTTGAAGCGATAATGAGATATTATTGCAGAAATAATACATTTGGTCAAGAATAACATCATGACCAATACTCAACAAGATCACGACAGGGTAAATCCAGGATCGACTATCAGAGCTACTAAGGAATAAGAACCTCCCACCTTCGTGGAGGAAGTATCTTAAAGAGGACGCGGCCAGGAATAAAAAAATGGAATGAATCCAATAGATGTTAGGGAGATACTCAAGCTGAAACCGAAGAAAATCCATAGAAAACAGTCAAAGTATTAAAAAAAATTAATGTGTGCAATTTCACACGTGGTAGGAAACTTCAAAAACGTATAAATTAACGTACATGAAGGGATGCGTTCTGTTACTACAACCGCTCGCATAAATATCATTGCGCAAACTCGACTTCGCTGCCTACATTGTTGATAAATCCTTCGAGCACTTGCATCACAGCGGCCGTTGGAATTTTTCGACGATTGGGGTGTCCAAGCGCGAGTTTTGAGCCGCCTCGGCAGTGTAGGTATTTTTCGAGTTCAATATTATTCGTTCAATATTATTTGATAGGTGTTTGTAACTTCGAATAATATATTGTAAACGCACATTTAAGTGAAAAAAATTGTATTACTCATCACCCTGGGTTCGAACCTCCGACCTTTCAGTCGTACCGTCTATGAGACACACGGATTAGTCCATCGGAATAACCACGCTCAAACATCAGAAACATACTGTCGATTTTTCGTGTCATCAATTTCAAATCACAACGACACTAAAGAAGTTTTAATTTCAAAACATACTAACATAGTACATAGGAACTCTATATATATAAAGAAAAAAAAATTAAAAGAAAGGAATGTAAAGAGAATTAGAATAAGGATAAACAAAATAGAGTATAGAGAAAAATCTTTATTTTATTTTTCTTATAACACAGAATTATTTTTAATAGCAACATTAACGAAATCAACTATTTTATTGTAATATTTAATACATTTTATTTTACACTTATTATTTAAATTCTTAGTTTGTTTTCAAAATATGTTAATGAATATACTAAAATGTGTTGGTAAATTCTGCAACATTAATTATTCTTTGAAAAACTTTGAACTTTATAAAGAACAATAATTCGAACCATTATAGTAATAAGAATGTCGAAGGTTCGATAACTTTTCCACTTTTTGAAAACAATATCTGATTTGAAAGTATAAATTTATTACTTATTCAAGCTACATTTTCATAAATAAAATATCTGAATACATGTTTTTGAAATGATGTTGATTCAGTAATAGTACGATCGGGCTTCCCGTCGTTTCTTTAGGTTCGAATATACTTTACCATATACTTTCGATAAAGGAAAGCACGAAACCATAACACTGGAGTAGGGCTTTTCCGATCTTCAGCTACGTCGCCACTTAATATGAGGTGAAGTTGTGGTCAAATGCTTAAACAACAATACAACAAAAAATAAACAATTAATTACATTATAGATAATAATTTCTTGTATTCACTCGGTGGTCGAAATTCGAACATAATATTCTTTGAAAATTTGGATAGAAAAAAATAACTATTTCCAAATTTTTTTAATTGATACCATTTTATAACAATACTACTTATAGATATTTAAATTTAACTTATAGCTAATGAAGCGATGACGGCGCAATTGGTTGCATTTGGATATCGCATTGATAGACGCAGGTCCGAATCTAACCAAATCCATACTGACCCTGAGCTTTCAGTGAAAGAAAAAATCGTGAGAAAACCATACCTTTTAAGTTTGAAAACCTGTCACCAAACACCAATAGGTGTGTTCCGGCAACATCACTTGAGAGTCAGTATATCTAGGTTTAGTGTGTTTACCATTCTAGACCACACTACGACTTTACATCAGGCGAAGTTCAGGGCATAGTTTAGCTAGTATAAAAAAATATTAAACAAAAACAAAGGACAATCGGTGAAAAATGTCTTGAATAATTTATATTTTATTATAAACTAGCTGTATGCCCGCAGCTCCGCCCGCATTACATATATTCTTCACTGCGTTATATAGTTTTTAGATAAACATGTTTTGATGGTGCTGTCCATTGAAACGTATCTTATTCACAGTTTCCCGTGTTTTAATTTTTTTAATGTGAAACCCTAATAAGTTTCCTGAGATAATGTCTGGTACTAACAGAAAGCAAAAACAATTCTTACAAACTTCAGCTTTCTGCTAAAAAAAAAAGTACCGCCAAAATCGCTCGAGCCGTTCCGATGATTAATATATGTTTTTGGTAAATTTACCGTATAGACATTCATATGTATTTAGTAAAAAGTTTTTATTTTGTATATTACAAACAGACACTTCAATTTTATTTATTAGTATAGATGAACAGAAACAAAGGATACGTTACACTAAACCATCTTGCCTATCACTTAGGGTGGCTAGTAAATTGCCGCCCAATTTACCCTCGAACCGATAACAGGCTCCTGTCGCAAGTCACCCCCAACCGTTTGTATAATTACGTACGTCAAAAGCGAGTACTACTCGGATCTCGGCACGTATTGGATTGGATTAGACCTAGGCCTGAACTGGATCGACATTGATATAACCTTATAATAATTACTGGCAACGAGGAGACTATGTTCGTAATAATAACAGACCACTTTGACGTATATTATAAGTTTAGATAAAACAATGTGACGATGCGAAACGATGATAGCGCAGCGGGTAGTGCGGCTGGATTTCGCGTCAATCGACGCGGGTTCGATCCCCAACTTTCCGACTCTAAAATAAAAAAAAAGAACAATACGTTTCATTGTAATTTAATATTTCATCAGTCGAACTTTTAGTTTTTTCAGTATTTTTAGTCATTTTTTTTTATATTCAATAATAAAATAAGTGGGTAGTGAAATGAATGTTATATGAATACTTTCATATATTTTCGTATTTATGAATATTTTTGCATTTCCTCCATTTTTGGGGAAGACCTATATCCAACAGTGGATGTCTTTTGGTGCCATCAATCAACCAATCAATATTTTGCTGTGTTATTCCTGTTGTAATATACAGCGTAATCTCCATTTCTCGTTTTAACGACAAACTCTATAAAACGTCGACATTACTTAACTTTGGTAAGTTTACTTTGTTGCCAATCCATCCGTTCATTCAACTGAAAGACGTCCACTGCTGGACATAGGTCTCACTCAAAGATCTCCACGACGACCGGTCTAGAGCAATCCGAATCAAGCCGACTCTCGCGACCTTTACCAGGTCGTTGGTCCACCTTGTGATAGAGCCTAACCATGCTGCGTCTTCCAGTACGTGGCAACCATTCGAGAACCCGTTAGCTTTGTTGTCCAAATAAGGATTTTTATCTTTATATTTACCAACAACTCTCAATAAAGCCATGAAATACGCATTCCCTTATACCTATATACATTTTACACTGTATTTGTTAAGTGTCTTATTTAAAATTGTGTACTTATAATAATTAATTTACCGTACTTATAGTATATATTACAAGCATAAAAGAAAATTAATTAAAAGTTGAAAGGTGCGCATATTATTTTATCAACTGTTGCTGTGTACCCGCTAACAAATAACAACATTTAATCGCAATTATTTTACGCATTATATGATAGAAAAAAAAATTAAATATAATTTTCTACTCACATATTATTCTGAATTGCATTAATACTTTTGGTGTGTTAAAGTGATAAATCTTGTTTTAACATTTCATAGCAAATAGGTATATTTTTTTCATCACAATTTAAACTTTTTATACATTATTTTTAATTAATACGACTAAAATACAAATATTAAGAATTAGATTTTACTTATCATAAAAAAAATACGGTTTTTTATATGGAGTGAAACGATAAATCTATATTATAAGTGAGCGGAGTTTCGCTCGGCTAGCAAAGAGCTTCTAGGTATTTGCAGTAATCAGGTACCTATTGGTACTACAGCAGACATATTTGAAATCCAGACCACTTTCTAGACTTTACATACTACGATATTCAACTATATATAATATAACTATACTAATATTAGTCAATAGAATAATTTTCAAAAATCTCATTTGTAAAAGCTAATTTTTTTCGTTTTCTATTTAGCTAATGGTAATCTAAGAATTACCAAAACAGTTCTACCCATCTGGATAACAATATTTTTAGAACCTAGTATTCTTTAACGTTCTAGCAAAACGGTTAAGTTCTTTCTAGAACTTTCCAGGAAGATTTTGTGTCATCGCAGAATAATCGTACCGTGTTATTATTTTCAATGCACTTCACTCGTAGACAATAACCAGATAATGTCGCACAAAGTGCTATCAAAATTACATAACATAAATTACTGTAAACAATTAAACCATATTAAAAATGACAATTATTATTGACTAGCTGCTCTCCGCGGTTTTACCCGCGTAGTTCTCGTTCCCGTGGGATTTTCGGAATAAAAACTATCCTACGTCACTTCCTGGATTTTAAACTATCTCCATACCAAATTTCATCCAAATCGGTGATTTAGTTTTTAAGTTCATTCGTTACATACAAAAATACAAATCTTTTCTCTTTATAATATTAGTATAGCTAGTATAGATGTCTAAAGAAATTAATAACATAAGTACATAAAATAATTTTAGCGAAAAAAAATTGATAACTGACACAGTATTATTGACGTACCATAATACAAAAAAATATGTGTACGTAACATAAATCAAAATACGAAAGTTAATAAAGTAAAGAGAAAAAAATGTCATAATAAATTCCGGTAGAATAATTAAAACTAATATTTATATATTTATTACCTAATAGTGGTACAAACTGTGACAAATATAAATTACACAACTTTAACATCCAATGTTCAGTACGTAAAAAAAAAAAACCCGATAGTAACTCTTTGTTATAATTTACACAGAAACCACAAACGGGCATGTCTCTCCCTTCTTTTATAAGGAATTCCTTTACTAAAGGTATTATTAAGCTTGTTAGGTATTGTAGTCACGTTTCGATATAGCTCGGAGCGTTTAACTTCAAAGACGATCCTCGTTGAAGAAAGAGATAATGTTACATCCCCCAATTTAAACGATGACTTAAACTGATCCGTATTAGTGAATTTTATATAGGTGTTCTCTGTATACCATTTTTATTTACGCAATACGTTGAAGTCTTTTTTTTAAAATCAATTTGAACACACGGTGTGTCAGTGTGTAAAATAGTCCGTACTATTTTAAAACTAAATTTTGTCATTAGGTACCTTTTTTTTTTTTTTTGACGGGGGGAAATGCATTTACGCACTACCCTTATCTATTGTATTTGAGGGATCGGAGTCCCCCAATACAATAGATAAGGGGGCACGGAGTGACGAGCTCCGTGCCAGTGTGGGACTCACCCGGGCGAGAGTCGCCCGGAAATACCCACTAAAACCCCCCGGGGCCGTCCGCTGCATTTGGGATGGGGGCGATACGGGGTTGCCAGGCATGTCGCCGCGTCGCCCCCTACAGCGAACCCACCGGGCCTCGTCATGCAATGGCCCAATGGGGATGGGGGAGAATATTCTCGACCCCACCTCTTCGCCCGCCCCCCCGAAGGGAGGCATGACCAGCTGGTCAGACATCCAGGGGCAGGATATACTCCTGCCCCCAATAAAATTGAAGGAAGATGGGACAGTGCAGTTGCGGGCAAAGACAAAGAGGAAGGAGCCCGCCACTGCTATCGAAGGGGAAAAATAGGTCCCTCTCCTGTACTCGTCTTGTTTGGACAACAAGACGTAGTAAGGAGAGGGATATGTCATTAGGTACCTAGGTATGTAAGATTTCTTTATAGGTACCTAGGTATGTAAGATTTCTTTATACTGTATAGGCTCAGTGCTTTGACCAGAATATCATCTGATGTTAGGTGACGATGTGGTCTACAATAGTAAACACACTAAGCCTAGAGGTACTGGTTTTCGGGTGATGTTGCCGGAACACACCTAGTGGTATTTGGCGACAGGTTTTCAAACTTGAGGGTGTTCCTACTATGTTTTCCTCACGATGGTGTCCTTCACCGAACTCTCAGGCTGATTTTAGAGTTGAATAGGTGTGGGCTCGAACCCGCGTCAATTGATACGGAATCTCACCGCACTACCCACTAACTCATTCATATTACCATCACCTTTACAACCAGTGCCTTTAAGATAATATAATAACACAGTTTGTTTTGTGTTGTGCAAATTTTAAACTCTTAGACGATACCTAATCTAGAAAAAAAATCATCCTTTCTGGATGCTATCTCCAGTAACTGATAGATTTTGTTTGTTTTATAAACTACCTTTTCACCATTGACTCATTAATTTTTTGTACCAAGCTATCCTTTTTTCAGATAAAAACCGAACGCCAAAAAGTATAATATATTTTTAAAGCATAAAATTAAAGTCCGTATAAATTTTTCCTTCATTTGTATTTTATTTATAAAACATTTAATCCACTATATTGGGTACTTTTTTTACTACAAGCTTAGTTTGAAATAATATGAAATATTGTAACATAACATAAACAATAACTCCATTTTCAAATATACCTGCCGATAAATTTTATGTTTTTGGAAGAAATATATTATTATCTTCGACTCAAGAAGGAAATTAAAAAATTAGAAATCGAATACTACTAGGTATTCTAGCAATGGTTGGGATCCATCCTAACCTGTGGTCCGCAGGATCTATAATATTGTTCGCGAACGACTTCAAATGTCGCCGCGTGGTTCGTAGAAGTACATGGGGGCAAATGGCTTTGCTTTGCATTTAACTTTGACCAATAAAATCAATTCAATAATTACGGAAATTCGTTAAAAGATTCAAGCTCAAAAATCATATTATTCCAAAATATAACTTTGTAATAAAAAATATATATTTTGCAGTTAAATAATGATGTTAATTAAATTGAGTTTACATATTTATGACTCAGTTGTTTCTACTTATTCATAGTGGTCCCTGCTATAAATAAATAAATCAAGACGCTCCCTCGCCTAGAAAAGGTTGGAAACTACTGTACTAATGAAAACTTTACCAATATACTGATATAGTAAATTCCTGTACCTAGACCGATTTTGATCGACCTACTCCAGAACACGATAAATCTGGTGCCGTCTTATATTTTCCCTGACAATTTCCTAACATTCGTATGTCTATATCAATTACTATCACGAATATGAAAAAAAATTATCAGCCTTCAAAGGTTTACTTACAGCGAATACGTATAAGTAAGCTGAAGAAAAAGTTATGGAGCGTATAAATAAAATACGACATATATGCGCTCACCAGCGAAAACGTCTTTGAAATGTTTTTCTACAATATTTCGTCTCATAAAACTAGAATTTCCTCATAAATCCTAACTAACATTATTTGGGAGAACATGAATTTAAGTGTGTGTATGTTTTGTAAAGGCATTCTTTTTTTTGTCGCCTTTACAAAATAAATTGTCTATATACGTGTGTAATTTCCTTTTTCATACCGCTGTTATTTTAATTGAATTGAAATGTCCTAATAATAATACAATTAGTTGTCGTTAAAACAAAGTAAATCAGTTTATTATTCAATAATAAGAAAATAAACAAATTGTATTTGCAATTATTTTTACCGAAATAACATATTATAAATTAACACTAATAAAAAGTGATAAATAAGGAAAACGAAATTTAATAATAATGTACGAATTGACTCATGAAATACACTACATTGCACAATTAGGTATAATTAGAATTTGTTTTAATTTACGATTACTGGGTACTGTTAAATATTTCTTAAATAGCCATCAGTAAGATAAGTTCAGTTGTTTAATAAATACGTACATACATATTCCATATATGAACCTATCCAAACCCCGCTTCGATAACCTCTACCGACGCTATAAGCCGCAACACCCCCGTAAGGTTAATACGAAATCCACTTAGTTACAAATACTAAATTGACATATACTTGTGTGTATATCAAAATATTTTACTAATATCCGCTATTATTTATTTGAGCTCAGTACAATGGCAATACTCCATTTGATATTAAATAAAGCACAGTTCAAGAATGTTGACAAAAGCTGATAGATAAGAGTCGCCATTATCATGCTGCTCTATATCCAACAAATCTTTAATTTGGTGTAAATGTACACTAAGATATACGCTAATCACAGCAGGCGTACCACCATAACTTGTAACGAGGACGGGTTTTTGACAAGTTTACGGTGGTCATGATCCAATAGGGCTCCATTACTTAAGCTTATCGAGTTTGTAAATCAACATATTATATACCTACGCTTAGTAAGAGCTAACAGGTTCAGGTTATGGCCTCATATTAACTATTTATGTAATAAATTAACAGCAATAATAGTTAAATTATGCTGTATTGTGCCGGATAAGAAAAGTAGCATACCATATCTTACCGCGGGTGTCGTAAAAGGCGACCAAGGGATAATAAAAGAGGGGATGGGTAGCAGCATCCTCGGAGCACCACAAACACCTACTGTGATCACCAACCCGGCTACCAAGTGTGGCGATTAGTAGATTTTTAAGCTCACATATGCGAAAGATTACTAACTGCATAGCTGCTTGAATTGCTATTATAGGCAATTTTTTCCGACGCAAGTCAATTTAAATCTACAATATAAAAAAAGGTGCGGACCCAGAGTCTGCAGATAGTTTCATTTCAATAATAAAAAAAAAAATAAAAAAAGTGTTGCGATTATGACAATCACTCCTTTCTTTGGGGAAGACCTATGTCCAGCAGTGTACTTCTTTTGATTGAATTGACGGAATAGCTAGATTAAAAAAAAAATAGTTTCCATATAATATTCTGAGAATGTTGTGTCTGTCACTTGATGACTCTATAATTAAATAAGTACCTATAAAATACAATTAAACTCCATCTAGCAGATATTTACAAACTTCAAATCAAGCTACTTAAACGATAGTGGCTAATGAAACAAAAACTGAGCATAAAGCCTTATTAAGAAGTCTTATTTCAATTGTGAGTGTTTTCGAAAAGTAAAAAATAGCCGTTATATGTGAAAAAGTAAACAGAAAAAGAACAGCCTGTATCGATACGGAAGTTGAATATTCTCTGTCCAACTTCCAAACTACACGGGCTTGTTTCTAATCACCGTTCTATTGTCTCCGGCCTTTCCACAGTATGCACTACATTACCTTAAAATAGCCAATAAACACCAGAGGGTCGTCGGTTTAGTCTCTTTGTC
The DNA here is from genome assembly GCA_014132275.2 of Samia ricini. Lineage (NCBI taxonomy): Eukaryota > Metazoa > Arthropoda > Insecta > Lepidoptera > Saturniidae > Samia > Samia ricini. The sequence continues at coordinate 5,008,828 of AP028170.1, forward strand.
CGCAATAACCCCGGTTTTGTGGCGATACGTACTAATTTATATGCACATATTCTACCGAGTGTAAAACAAATTACGTGAGGTCTCAGGTTAGCATATACTGTAATAAGTGGTATCTACTCTCTGACTATACAATGTGCAACGTATATACTATATAAGTATATATATAACACTCCAAGTATTTCCTTGGACAGTTGGAACTCTAGTATCTCTTTTTTTACAGGCTCAGTATTTTGACCACATTCTCACCTGATATTAATTGACGATGTGGTCCAGGTTGGTCAACGCACTAAGCCTAGAGGTACTTTTTCTCAAATGGTGCTGCCGGAACACATCTATTGGTATTTGTCGACAGGTTTTCTAACTTTAGGGTGGTAGCTACCCAGGTGTGTATCATTAGAAAATGCCCTACCACCATGCTATTGTTTCCTCACGGTGTTTCCTTCACCGAAAGCTCAGGCTGATTTTAGAGATGTACAGGTGGGCTCGAACCCGCTTCCATTGATGCGTCAATCCAGCGCAGAATCCAGCCGCACTATCCACTGCACTATCATCGCTTCCCTGTATCGGCTCTACTGCTTCTTATAAACCACTCGCATGAACGCAGATAGAGTGGTACGATATGACGTTGTCAGGTGAACGAAACGTCACCGCAAACGTCCAACAACTCGCCAACACTTGTGGCGCAGTCACCGGAAGTAGGACGACAACATAAGTATTAAAATTAGCTTTTTTGTTAAATGGTAATAGGAAGGCAAACTGAATTTCGTTTCAGCGCTAAATAAATAAATACCATGAAACAAAAATCCCAGATTAAGTTGTACTTCCGAAAAGAGTACTAGACTCTCCTATAAAATCATATAACAACTTATAAACAAAGGAGAAATAACAATATCAATTTCACGGAAACCCGAAAAGTTACTAATGTTTTTAATAGCAATATCTCTTACATTTGGTTTAAAAGCCTACGCGAAGGGAACACGTTAAAATAATATTTCTCTAGCTCTCGACGTCGTCAGCATTGCAAATATTTAGCCTTCCTTCGTACACACTCAAATAAAGCTTTATTTTTATAACAAATAATTGTTTCGTTTCTGATATATAGATTATATTTCTTGTTTTCTTTATCGTCCATGAAATATTTTTATCTGATATTAATATTAATTAAGTAGCTTTAATATTTTAGTACTTCTATTACAGTTAATAATTCAACGTGTATGCTTATCATATTCTCTTAAGTTGAATGGTAACCTTTAACATTGTAAATTACTCTCTCCATTGTGTGTATTATTAGAAGGGATAACGACTTAGGGCATCGTATTATTCTGAGGTCACGTCGATCGATTTCTTGTACGGAAAACATTAATACAAAAACCACAGGATACCTTATATTGTAGTGCCCTTCTGGTTACCTAATATTTTTTTTATACGATATAGGCTCAGTGCTTTGACCATAATCTCACCTGATGTTAAGTGAAGATGTGGTCCAGGATGGTAAATATACTAAGTCTACAGGTACTGGTTCTTTAGTGATGCTGCCGAAACATATCTATTGGTATCTGGCGACAGGTTTTCAAACTTCAGGGTGGTAGCTACCCAGGCGGGCATTATTAGGAAATGCTCTACGATGCTATGATTTCCTCACGATGTTTTCCTTCACCGAAAGCTCAGGCTGATTTTAGAGTTGGATAGGAGGATTTGAACCCGCGTCCATTGTCACGGAATCCGGCCTCACTATCCACTGCGCCATCATCGCTTCAAACTCTTCAAAATCGCTCAAAAACCTATCTCCAAACAGCTATCGATGATTATAGTGAGTAATACTTCAAAGATAATCTGGCATAAGCATAAAGGTTAAAGATCTTGGACTATGCCGCATAGCATGTAATGAGATTAGACAGACTTAAATCGTAGTAGGTACTATTAAAAACGCAATCCAAACTCATATTACATTGATACAAATACAGTCGCATCTATCTACCTAGCCAAGCCGTAATTTATTTTCTACATATAACCAGTATGTGTAAAATTACATGCGCGAAATTACTTTAGAGGCTTCCCAATTTTCCGACAACCAATCCCACTTAAGTGGTTGAAACGGAGCGCACCATTTCGAAACCCTTCTACCCCTGATATACTCAGAACGACACTCTAGCTCCGAACCATTCGGAGGGGTATCTCGAATCCCCGTAATTGGCTCGCCTTTAGAATGGCCCTATCTCGCTTCTAACAGGTATTTTGGCGAAGCTTGTTTTACGGTGAAAATTGTATACGATCCTATATCACTAACACACGACCAGTAAAAGAGATTTTGTAATGTTTTTAAAAATGAAAACAACAAAATTCATTTCAATTTGCGTATATACATACACGTTTATCATATTTAAACTAGTTGTATCATAGATATTCAGATATTCATTGCATAATATCATATTTAAGAAATCATTGGAAAATAATGTTTTGATGGTGTTGTCTATGGAATCGTTTTTTTTTTTTAGTCACAATTTCATTAGTTCCAATTTTTTGACACAACAACCTAATTTTTTTCGAAAAATAATTACGCAGAGTAAAAAAAAGTAGTAAAATAGATAAATATTGTAAAAATTGTGTTTTTTAAAGGTATTTAGGAAAAAGGTTCTTATTTTGATATTACAAACAGACGCTTCAACTTTATCTAAACTAATAAATAAAATTAAAGTGTCTGTTTGTAATGTCAAAATTAATTTGTTTTATTAAATAGATATGAATGTATATATGATACCTAAACCAAAAAAACAATTCTTAAACTTTTTGTCGGCGGTAAACGGCTGCACGGATTGTATAGGGACTTTTTTAGCAGATAGCTGAAGGTACTCTGGGTAATTTAGAGTCCTTTTAATTCAGCGAGCGCAGCCGCGGGTACAAAGCTAGTTTATTAAGACGAGCTATTAAGCATTTGCATGAAGAGTTAAAATGTTACTTATTTTACATCTGTATCATTTAAACAATCTTTAAAATGGTACCTACCTAAATTATTGTAACATCCAAACTTACATATTTCCACTTTCCAATGTATTCTAATTATAAATTCTTTGAAACTCTGTGTTTGTTAAATACATTCTCTTGAAGTTTAATTACACGGCAATCTTTGCACGATAATTTAAACAAGTTTACTACCGTCTGAAAAGTTCAATTTATATTGGTAAATTCTGCCTTAAGTTAACGTCGAAATAATTATTTTGTGTTCGATGTTCTTTGTTTATAATTAATCATCCTAGTGAGAGTAATGTATTTCGTGGTTTATTCAGCTTCTTTTGTAATTCATTACATTAACGTTTGACCACAAATATACAGTTACATGCTAAGCCTAAAATGGGGATTGGGTCTCAATTGGAGCTATTGAATCACTTCTACAGATTTCCATGTAAAAAGTTACTATATATAAACGATTTCTTACAATGGAGTAAGTTTTTAAAACTATTTAAGTTTACATAGGATTTTATTTACATCCATATAAATAACAAAAAGTATCTGTGTCCTTTACGTGTTCCTTTTTTTATATTGGGTAATACCTTTCCGCAACTCTCCTGCCAAATCTAATCCGGGAGTAAAGTTAAATTAGAGATGCCTGTGGGGTATGTGAGACTTGCCTGGCGTGAAGCGCCGGGAATACCCACTAAAACCCACTTCACCTACCGCCTCATTCCTGAGGCGTTACGTGATTGATCGAGCACACTCCGCGTCGCTCCGGCGGCAAACCCGTATCGGACCACGTCCTTTGCCTCTCCTCCGGAGAGGGAGGCAGCCTTCGAGAAGCCAACCACCCCACACCTCTTCAACCGCTAGTCAAGTGGTCTAGCACCTCTTCTCTTTTGGTTCTTATCTGTCGATAAGAAGTCTGGAGTAGAGGGATATGTAGGACCAGTGGGATCGGTGTTTGGCTTAGGGGAGTGGGAGAATACGGGCGAACCGTACCCTCCCGCAGCGATGGGGATTCGGCAAAGGATCCTCTTCCCGCGCTCTCTCTCTGCTGCCTCCTTCTGCCATCACAGCACAGCGCTGTTCAAACTACGCAGCACACTCCGAGAGATTGTGATGGACGGTGTCTTCCGCAGCGCCGCAGTAATGACCGACCCCTGTCTTAAGGACTGGGCGGACTGGGTCTACGATGCACTACCCGAAGTGTACGTTTGCCAGGTCCTCCATTAACTTCTGAAAAGCCACCTCTTTTGCCCTCTGCCTCTCAATAACCAACTCCACGTGGTCAAACAGGAGCCCATCGCCAACCCTCCTTGTTTGCCATGGACCGGTATACGACAGCGAGCCTTTATGCGTTCGTAAAAAAACTCGACATCGTCTATCGTCGCAGTTTCCAGTCGCTTGGTTACAATCCTTACCTTATGTGATTTTAGGTACAGCATTTTTTTTTTCTCGGTATAAGCTCAGTGCTTTGACCACAATCTTACCTGATTTAAAGTGACGATGTGGTCCAGGATGGTAAACGCACTAAGCCTAGATACTGGTTCTCAAGTGATGCTGCCGGAACGCACCTATATTGGTATTTGGCGACAGGTTTTCGAACTTGAGGGTAGTAGATACACAGGTTAGCATTGTTAGAAAATGCCCTACCACAGCTATGGTTTCCTTACGATATTTTGCTTCACCGAAAGTTTAGGCTGATTTTAGAGTTAAATGGGTGGTAAACCCGCGTCCATTTACACGGAATCCGGCAGCACTATCGACTGCACAAACAGCTTTTACCTGATAACATTTGTAACACTTATAGTATTATACATATTATTTCAAAATTATATGAAAACCTTGTTCCGATCGCAAATTAGTTTTTATTTTCGGATATAAATTTAGTATATTTAACCCCTTGAGCACTAATCTGGCGTTTACACCAGCTTTCCATTGTTTCCCTAGTAACGTCCTATTGTCTCATTTTTATGAGTAATCGACATATTAAATAATAATATGTAAATTTTCATAAAAATCTCTTAATCTTTCATGTTACGTACGCATTTGCGGCTATTCCACGTAATTTCGTAAAAGGGTTTTGTGCATAATGTATTAATATAATAAGTTACGGTACATCGCGCACGCTTCTTGGGAAAGTTAATTAAAATTTAACGAGTCTACTGAACCTCAAAACCACAATATAAAAGTGTATTTTCTATGAGAACAGAAAAAAAAAGGAATCTATAGTTATCGAGCTCACGTATCCTCGAAAAAACTACATTGATGTCGGGGAATGAACGGTAGAAAAAAATAATGCGTAGGTTTTTCGGTTTTTATAAAAGTTCTGTTATGTGACCTCAATCAAACAAAACTATTGCAGTAAATCGTAAGTAATGGTAGCAATTGCTCTGTTTAAAATTCCGATTACAAATTAGTAAATCGTTTTAATACAAGGAATTAAAACTTTTGATAAAAATTTTTAGAGATACAAAATACTTTTGATTGATTGATTCAACCGCAAGACGTCCACTGCTGGCCATAGGTCTCCTCCAAAAAGGGGGAATTGCCATAATCGCCACGCTTGGCAGGCGAGTTAGCGATCGCTGTAGGTGTTTGTGGTGTTCAGAGGATGCTGCTGCTCATTCTCTTAGTCACCTTTTACAACACCCATTGGAAGATATAGGGTGGCACTTTTCATAGCCGGCACCACACACGGCCACAAAATATAAGAAAAATATTTTAACCTTTCAAAATGACAATATTAATTTTTAAAATAAGTATGTATTAATATTATCGGGTAAATTGTGATAGGATTTAAGTAGTTCATTGAATTACTTTTTCAAAAACTCTATTAAACAAAGTACGCCATAATTCCAACACTTATCCTTCGAATTCTTAGTATAAGTTGCCTCAATTTGAAACTTTTCCACGTAGGGAATTTCATTTTAATACAATTTAAAAGTCACCTCAGTTTTCATATTAAACTAAGGCACTTAAAATAGCATGAGAAGCCGGCTCTTGTTAGGTACCTGGTTCTTTATACGAATAAAATATAGACCGATCGATCTCCAAGTCTGTATGGATAGACGGTTATTTATACACATTTCGTTTCCTATCTCTTTTAAGAGAAGGTGCTTTAGCACAAGTTATTGGCGATTATATTTATTGGTTACATTATATTATAGAGTTCTAGAAACACGTGTACATGACTGGAATATAAATAATTTTAGCACGTGTATCGTCGGTGTACTATTCAAAAGAGTGAATCTCTATAAAGGGTTTCGTTTTGTTATTGAGATATACACACTGATTGGCGATTTATTTAGTCGTTTGAGGGAATATTAAAAAGAAATTCTTATAGAATTTCTTTCTATGACAGAAAAATGCGGTTTTTAAAAGTGTTCCTCCATAAAACATATTTAACAAGTACATAATAATTCACAAAAAAAAACTGAATAAAAGAAAACAAAGTAAGTATTTATGTGGGTAAACTAGTTGTGTGCTCGCGGCTGCACCCGCTTTACATATATTCGTCACTGTGTAATGTACTTTAATTTTTTACACGGAGCCCTAATTATTTTCCTATTTTTTTGTATTAAGAGAAAGCAAATGTATTTCTCACAAATTCAAGCACTTGTCAGTAAAATTGACGGTTAGATGTTTTTTTTTTTACAAATTTATACGGAACCCTAATTACGTATCAAAAATTTTTTTGCCACTAACAGAAAACAAAGATATTTCTCACAAATTCAAATACCTGCCAGTAAAACTGTGCATTGAATCGGATTTTATTCATAACTAGCTGGTGCTCGCGACTCCGCCCGCGTTTCATATGATTGAAAAATATATAGCCTATAACTATCTACGATTAATTCCGCGTCGAATGGTTGTGGTTTCATGCTGATCGGCCCAGTAGTTTTCTAGTTTACCTCGGACAAAGAAAACAAATTTTGCGTGTAAATAAATAGATTATATGAATTTTAAATTTTTTACGCGGAATAAGTTCAGCTATCTACTATAAAAGTCCCGTCAAAATCGGTTCCGCCGTTCCGGAGGTTACTCGCAACAAACATAAAGAGAAAAAATTTAAAAATTGTATGTATTTAGTAAAAAATGTTATTTTGTCATTACAAATTGACAATTCAATTTTATTTATTAGTATAAATAACCTAAATAGATAAGTAAATACAATATTAAGTAGTAGGTATATCAGAAAAGGATAAATAAATTCTTATTATTATAATTTGTGTTTTTTATTATTTAGATTTCCATTTGAACTATTTCTATGATATTCGTTGTTTGATAAGGTGATAAAAAAAACATTATAATAGAAAATTACTTTAAATAAATATTTTGATATAATTTTATAATAGTACGATTCGTTAAATATATGAATTATAGTAAATATTTCAAATTCAATACTTTGAACCAAACGCTACCAATCTTGTTTCAAAAGCATCTGTTTTTCTATTACTCTGGACAAGGATAGATTGCACGTTTCAGTTAAAGCATGTATTTTTAACTCCGTTTTTACTTGAATTATAAGGTGCAACAGATATATAACGATGTAATAGTAATCGATTCGTCTATTTCTACATTTTATTAATTTATTTTTATTTGCAACTGAGACGTGGTCGCTTACAATGGGTCTAATTAGAAACCTCAAAGTAAGTCAAAGGGCAATAGAAATGGCTATGTATAGACGCTAGTTTTAGTGCGTGATCGAATCAGAAATGAAAAAATTCTCAGAAGAACCAAAGTACGGACATTACTCGAAGAATTACCAAACATAAGTGGCAATTCGCTGGGCACTTTGTTCGTAGAACCGATCCCCGGTGAAGTCAACGGATTCTCATATAGTTGCCGTGTAACAGAAGACGCAGCGTAGGTAGGTCAACAAGGTGGACCGACGACCTGGTGAAGATTGCGGGAATTGACTGTGACGCAAAACCAGTTGTCGTGGATGATTTGAGGAAGACCAATGTCCAGCAGTGGACGTCTTTCAGTTAAATGGATGGGTGGATTTATTTATAAATAGACATATATTTAACAGTCTGAGACATTTTCCTGGTTTTTTGTTTATTACGCATATTGATAAGCCTAAATCTGACGGAGATTTTTTTCTTCTAATTTTGAACAATGTTTATGCTCAAATCCGCCCACGGACGAACACTACTATTAATAATTAATCTATTAACTTAAAACTAATTACTTAATTTTTATTCATAAATATTAACTCATTTATACTGTGTAAGTCTAACGTTTGATTGAAATCTTTCGTGTTTCCACGCGAAGATGTCGCGTAAAATAATAACAGAAATGATGTTTCTGGGACATATGTCTCACTGCTTGGTCTGTTGTTTGTGTAGTACTACTATACAAAAACAAGAAACCTTCACAAACTTGAGGCTTCTAGAAAACAAATTCTATGTTACAATACTTCATTTAAAAAGCATGGAGCAAGCAAGTGCTTCAGGTGTTTCTACGAACGTCTATATTATCATTAACAATACTATGCACGAAAAGCGTACACAAATTTATCTGTCGACGAATGTTCAGCACGGCGCGTTGGCAGAGCGCCATCGCTTCTGTTTCAGCAGTTTACGTATTTAGGGTATGCTAAGTCTCGGACCCCTAGAAATCGTGTAAGTGTAAGGGAACACTTTCAAAGAAGAATTGTTCACTGGGAAAGCGTTTGAACAGCATGTGACCAGATGAATTGAGATACTTTAAAGCACAGTTTCTCAACTTTATTCCACTCACTGTGAAGATATGATTTTTCTTGTTTCCCCATTTATTTTTTTGCCGTTTTAGACTATACATATATTTTAAACTACCCAAGCCTCCTCTGCGCTATCTCAATGTTCCCTATTTTTTTCTGGATCTTCTACTCTCCCCCGAAATTCTCAAACGCCCATAAAGTATATCTCTTTTTGTAGTAGGAACTGGATATAGGCCTCTCACAAGGATCCTCAAGACGACCGATCTTGCACCAACATGTTGCTAGCCTCCCGTGTGCGTCTTCAGATATGGTTGCCATTCGGGAATCGGATGATTCCGTTGAGCTTCGGTTCTACGGACAATGTGTGTAAAAAATGACCCCCAATCTAGACGAAACTGAATACGTATCTGTCACAGACTGTGACCTACATGGAATGGTCAGCGACCGTTTTACCAATAAATATTTTTTGTTTATGCCATCCAATTACCACGGGTTCTTTTGTTTACCGCAAAATAGTGATGTGATCGTGTGTATAAAGGCTAATTTATATGAAAAAACTTATGAGAGTTTCAGTAATTGGTTTGCAGTTCTTTAGGTATCTTATTTTTGTATCAAATGTATGATGAACATTTACATTTATATCCCACCATATTAAATACTTGCGGCCACCTGCGACTTCGCCTAAGTGTTTTAGGATTTCATGATTGTTTTGTTTTTATACTAAACCAGAAATACACACAGACAGACAAAAAAAAATCTATGTCAGGTTCGAGATGAGTAACGTTCAAGAACGAGTAACGAAAATCAGCTTTAAAATAAAGGCGCTGAAACACAATTAGAAACCACATAAGAAACAAGCAATAGAAATGTTTTATGATCGCTCATAAAGAAAATCTTACAAAAATTACCACCGAGAAACTAACTGAAAAGCCTTGAGGGAAAACATCTATTAAGAAGTGGAAGTGTAAGAAAACTATATTAAAAATACTGGGAATCAAAGGATCGCAAAAAAAGAAAGAATGAAACGTTTTTCAAAATTGTAGGAAAAAACCTATTTAAAACTGTATGATGTTTCGAGATGGATTGGCACGTAACCTAGGAAACGAGAGTAGGAATCCCTGTAAAAATCCCCTAGAAAGAATATCCCCTTTTATCCCCTAATCACCTCGGGCATGACACGAGATATTAGATACCCTATTATTTGATTATATTCATTATTATCCAGTGTTATCTTTATCTGTTATATTATCATTCTTGTTACCATGTTTAGTTATCATTTATCACTAATTCCAGACTTATTTTACTTTTCAATTTTCATATTTCCTATATATTTATTTTTGCGGCGAATGTATCTACCTCATGGACGAAGTCGAGCAGGTACTGTCGGGTATAGGAGAAGGAAGAGGTCTGCAGTGCGTGCAACTGCAAAAGAGAGCAGCGTTGGTGGCACCGGTAATGGTGATGGACTGGGACCCTCTCTACAGTTATTCAGCCATTATATAACCGGCAGCTGAACAGGGGGAGATGACATGGACAGAGGTTGTACGGAGGAAAGGCGAAAGCTATTAAGCCGAAGGAACCGCATAAGTGCGCCGGGAGCGGTGGTGGAGGGAGTAAACTATAAGGAGGGACTCGTAAAAATGAAGGAACGTGTTGCGCTAACGGACTTGGAGATTGATAATCTCTCAGTCCGTCCGACGGTCACAGGCTCTCAAATTATTAAGATCCCGGGACCTGGAGAGAATTAAAAGGTGAATAGGCTAACGGAGCGACTCAAGGCAGCTGTATCGGAAATTGCGGAGATCTCCAGGCCGATTAAACTGGCAGACGTCCGACTAGTCGATTTGGAGGATTCCGTAACGGCCGATGAAGTCATATGAGCCGTAGCGTTGAAGACGGGGTGCGAGCCATCACATATTAGAGCTGGCATAGTAAGAAATAATTCGAGGAGATCGCGAACGATTCACTTGTCTTTTCCAGTGGCCGCGGTCAAACGGTTGAACTGGGCCCGTTACTAATAGGATGGAGCGTGGTACAGGTCCATCCACTTGAGGCAATGCCTATGCGGTGCTTCAAGTGTATGGGCCTGCAACACACACATTCTATGAGTCTGGCATCAGTGGACAGAGGTGAGTTATGCTTTCGCTGTGGGCCAGCGAGGTGGCGGAATGTGAGACCGAATTGTGCGCTCTGTGTGGACTCCGGAAGGGATGCTAAGTATCAAATGGGGGGTTTCTCTACCGACCTTCGGCACTGGCTAGACCGGCAGGTTTTGCTACCTGTAAACCTCGGTAGAGGTCAAACGCGGACGAAAGAGGTGATAGAACTTGGGAGATGCATCTTCCGGATGACATCAACATGCCGAACCAATGGCGGGGGACCTGACCCTCCATTGCACTGGCAAGGCCGTTTGAGGAGCAGCCTTACGCTGGGGTTGTTCCTATTCGCTAGGTAGGGGCTTAGCATTTGCCAGGCCACTCGTTGGGGGAGACACGGGGCAGTATAATACAGATACCGTGTCCTTCTCATATAACGGTAGAGACGGTAAGCATGGAGTTTTAGTGGGTATTGGGTGCTGGTTTCGGCCATTATGTGAGTCCCACACTCTCTTCCGTATCCCCGCACCGATTGTGCGTAAATGCATTTCCCCGTGGAAAAAACATGTACTGTCGGGTATACCAACCTTCCAGCAGCAACGAAACCAGGGTTCTATCGCGACTTAAAAGTTGAGGTTGCGGCCGGCAGTCGACACTTTAGTGGAGGATTTCTCTGTGGAGAAATCTTTTGTAGAGGGTTGTAATTAAATGAGCGAGCGATACTGTACTGTACTGTAGCTCTATACAGTACACAGAATTCTATAGAATATGCACCAAAGAAGCTACGCAAAGTTCTTTGGTAAATAGCATACGTGAATGCTAAAGATTCATGTTGGGTTTTCCCAACAGAAAAAATTCTATTTTAAATATTATGTAGGTACATTTCTTTTTCTGTGCTCGACGAGGCGGCTTCAATTTAGAACATACAGGTTTCCGCTGTTATTCACGCCTCCGTTCTTAATTTTTAGCGATGCGACCGCAAACTGGAATTCATCGTTCTCTCTTAAATAGTATATAAAGATTTTTTGTTACCAAAATTGCAAATTTTAAGTCAGGTATCTGTACATTTATTTTTTGTTATCTAATAATACATATTTATTTACTGTAAAAAATGTTTTTTTATATAAGTGTAATTATCAGCTAATATTAATTTATTTCTGTTCATTTTCATAAATTATTCTCGAACGAATGTGATATCTTTAATATTTATTTTCTTATTTAAAACAAGGGTAGCTAGTTTAGGCCTTTTATCATTACTAGAAGCGAGATAACTTTTCACTTTATCTCTCATGTCTCTCAAGTGGCTTTAAAGCGCACAAGGAAAATTTTCTCATTCGTCCCAATGGATCGACATGAACAGTGAGCATTTGTTATGTTTTTGCGAATGCCAAAAAGACTCGGTAATTACTCTCTCTGGGGATAGACTAAATATATTAAGTATGCATAGTTACATAACTAATACCTAGTAATATATAATATATACCTATAATGTCATATACCATAAGACAAGTCTTCACACTCAATCACTCGCTTAGACATTCAAACACACGACACACTCACACACATCACATACAAGCGTCACAGCTCCAGCGTCAGACAATAGTGCCTTTTTTCTTTAACTTGTATTAATATTATAATTATATACCACTATGAAGTAATGGTGGAACCCTGTCTTGGCTTTAATTACTAAACAATGTGTGTTATTCTATATAATTATGTATGCTGTTGGGTTTCCTAGAAATAAATAAATAAATAAATAAATAAATAAATAATAATAACATATACCTAGTAAAGCAATATTTAAATAGGCATGGATAAAAAACACTTCAAGATATTTTACTCCTGGGTTTATCTATTTTTTTTTTGTGTTTTTTGTTAATGACGCTAGCTTTAGTGTTTTTTTTATTATTATTTATTTATTTAAGCCTTTATTTATTTCCTGTAATAATTTTTTTTGTATATTTTGTATTATCTATACCTGTCATCTTATTCTGTTATTATAACTGTTACTCTTTTTGTATTATTATGAGTCAGAAACACTCTCCGGTGAAGGCCTTCTTCAAGGCTTCCCATCTTTCTCTATCCTGAGCTATTTGGATACATTGTAGATCTGCGATTTTCTTGATATCATTATCAATATCAAGAAAATCGCTTTAGTGTTACCTATTAATAATAAAAACATTGGAAAAACATTTGTGTTACATTTTCAATATGATCATGGTCGAATTTTACCACTAAGCGAATAACTCTTAACATTTGAGAGATATATAAAGCATTGAGAACATATATAACATCACGCCTCTCTCCTATGAGCATAGGCAAAGAATACATCCTCCAATCTACTACGATCCTGACACATGTCTATTGCTTCTTCTACTTTCATACACGCTCTTCGGTTATAGGTATTTTTGACCGCCGCCTTTCATTAGAACGTCTTCGATCTGGAGATACATTAGCCTAGAACAACCCCTACAGGCTTGCCCAGTCACCCTCGCCTAGTAAGTTTCGTCACTCTTCTTCATCTATCTTCTCCATGTGCAGGAACTAATTAAGCATCCCTTTCTCTATCTTTGTCACTACATCCTCTACTACACCACGACATTCCCTTATAAAAAAGGAATGTTTGAAGTTGTGAATAGTTGTAACGATTACACATTGTTACATTGTGCAAATTAGCAAAGTAAGATCAACTCAAAGGAACTAGTTAAAATAAAAAAAATGACATCCGTTCTATAAAAATTTTTGTTAAGAAAAATTGATAAGTCATTCGGTTCGAATACATTAAAATGACCTTTATTTACTGCTATTGAGAATCCTTTAACAAAACCGAAAAGATTCAAATATTGTTAAAATCATTCAGACTTCGGAAATACGAACGTTCAATTTAATATGCAAAGTATTACCTATTACGTACCCAATAATATTTAGCGAATGGAACTTTAGCTCCCGCGAATGAAGTCGCAGAGACAAATTACAAATTATATCCGGCTGAACAGACGTCACTGAACCGTGATTCCAGTTTGAAACCGGCAAGAAACTGAGAACAATCCGGTTCATATTGAATTTCTTGCGTGAGACCGAACATTTTGAAACGTAATAATATTAAAATTACATTATACGAATTCGAAATGAATCGGGGCTAAATGTGTAAGTTGTAGGTACTTATCAAAAGTTCTGAAGTAATTATGAGAAAAGCGTCTAAAAGAACGTATTTTATTCAAATTTGTTAAATTATATAAAGTTTCATAAAATTATTGTTAACGTTAATATTCTTATAACGGGTAATTAGTTTGATGGGGGTGGATATTATTTTTAATTAAATCAATTTTGAAGTTACATTCGAAAAACTTTGTATTTAAGGAAAAATTTAAATGAATATGTTAAATAAAAAGATATTGTTTAGAAGAATCACTTTGGGAGCTAAATAGTATCTATAACGGAACACATTTCAAATAAGTCATATTATGTATAATTAGTTTAATATAGAATTTGTAAATATCTATACTAATATTATAAAAAGGAAAGATTTGTTTGTTTATAAACTCTGAAACTAATTAACCGATTTTAATTATTCTCACAAACAGGAAATTCCGCGTGAGAAGAGGTGCGGGTGCAGCTAGTCTATAATACAAGAAACAATATAATAAATAGAAATAAATAGAAATATAATATCTAGAAAATCTCTAGGCTGAATATATTTCGGTGCAATCGTTGGGTCGTTGACACTCAGACTATCTCGGCGAGCCACGATAAATAGGCGTTAACAGAATTGTTTTTGGGTGAAATTAATTGTTTTACTGAAGGGATATATATATACAAAAGCAATGCGAATATTTTGCCACAAAAACTGACAGTTGGTTAACATTTCTGTCATTGTTATGTATGTAGCGAAAATTATCAATTATTTTAAGCTAGTACCAAAAACAAAATTGTGCTCAAATGGATATTATTTATTCCCCATATTATGTTCGTTTTATATGCAGTATTTTTTCATATTAGCGTGTGCCCGCGGCTCCACCCGCGTTTTTTGTATTCTTCACTGGGTAATCTAGTTGTAAAATACCCATATCCAACAATTTTCGTAAAATTGTTTTTGGTACTAACAGAAAGCAAAGATACTTCTAACAAATTCAAATACCTGCCAGTAAAACTGTGCATTGAATCGGATTTTATTCACAATTTCATGAGTTTTATTTTTTTTACGTGGTACCCTAATTATTTTCGAAAAAAACAAAAGTACCCTAAGTTACGCAGAGTAAGTTCAGCTATCTACCAAAAAAAAGTCACGTCAAAATCGATCCAGCCCTTCCGGAGATTACCCGGAACAAAGCAGACAGACAGACAGACAAACATTTTAAAAATTGTATTTTTGGAATAGTTATCATATATACGTATACCTACCATAGTTTATAAACCATATCTGTTTAGTAAAAAACAATATTTTGACATTACAAATAGACACTTCAATTTTATTTATTAGGATAGTGTATAGATAGTAAATAGCAATGTATGTATCCGTCTATCTGTCTGTACGTTAGTTGGATTCGATATAATTTGAAAATATGTAATTGAACCAGTTTCCAGTTCTTTAATATGTCGATTACCCATAAAAATGGCACAATAGGAAAACATTGTAAAGCCGGCGTAAACGCTATGTTAGTGCTAAAGGGGTTAAACCATAGATATATGATATGGTCATGTTTTCGTATATAGTTTGTTACGTTATATATTATATGAATTAAGGTTTGAAGACATTAGTTGTTATAAAAATGACCACAGTTAATTATTTTAGAGGTACAGTTGAATAAATTATTAAATAATTAAAACTGGTAAATGCGACCGGAGCCACCGGTACAAATTGTTTAAACATACATATAATATTTAATCTTCGTTTCACTAAAAGCCCATTAGCGCAATACACGAGTCTGTTATTTATTCACGATCTCTCGCGTGAACTATAAAATTATTGTTGCTTTTTTTAATAACTCCGAACGAGAGTAAATTTTTACGATGCACGCGCTTCACCGTCGTGAAAAATCAACAACCCTGAAGTTAGCTGTCAACGTTTTAGTTTTTTCTATTATTACGTCAAAGAAGTATAACTTCTTACGTGCGTACATAAGTACACACACACTTTTTTTCTATATATATGTATTTATTAAAGGATCTCCTTGTGGACAATATTGAATGCTGTAAAGGACTAACATACTTAATTATGGAGAGAGACATTTTATTTTGTTATTATTTCCTTGTCTTCTTTGATTATTAGTGTAGAATTAAGACATTGCAAGGAAATGTTTTTATTAAAAACAAATTCGTAATGCACAATAAATATACAATGAATTCTGGTCAGAGAATACATGAATACTATAAAATCAAATGTACTTAGCAAAAACAAAAAAAACTCATCATTCTCTTGCCTTATTCCCAACTCACTTGGGGTCGTTGCAGTATGTTGTCTTCTAATATACGTCCCTATCAGCCGTCATCACTTCATGTACTCCTTTTTCTTTCACCCCATATTTTACACCCTCCATCCACACTTTCTTTAGCCTTCCTCTACTTTTCCATCCTTCCACATTCATATTCATTACTATTTTCTCGTGTCTCTCTTCTCGTAACATGTCCATACCACGACAAACGGATACCTTTAAACATTTCTACCTCTGTCGCAACTTTCAAACAGCCTCTAATATATTCATTCGTCATTTTATTAATTGTTGTGACACCACACATTCATTTCAACATTCGCATCTCAACTACATGGAATCGCTTCTCATCCATCTTCTTACTACCCCAGCATTCTGATCAATACAATATGACAGGTCTTATCATGGACTTATATATCCTGCCCTTCAATTTAAGGGGCATCCTGGAGTCACAAATCACACCAGAGACCTGTCGCCATTTCATCCAACAATTGATTGATGACAAAAAACTGTAAAAATTTAACCATATCTCCATATGATTATGTTTTAGTATTAGCAATCTTTAATTATATGTATAGAGGATCCATGAATTCAGTTCTAATTGAAAATTCCTGTTCGTTTATCTCATTTTTACCATCTCCCTACCTTGCCGACTATGATTTACTTTTTTATTTATTGTATATATAGTTTTAAGTTATAAGGGCGTTTACATAAGAGCAGATAAACGTTATTTAGTATATCAATAATTATTATATTAAAAAACAAAGTTTGATATTTGCATCCGTTAATCTTTTACTCGTGTATAATATCCATGTTAGCTAGAATAAACAAACAGTTCATTCGAATATCGAACAAGAAGATACTGAAGCATAAAATTTCAAAGACATTTTATATATTTTCGATTCGGTAAATCGTTTGTAGCTGTTTATTTGCAAGCGGACGGGCATAGGTACTGCTAAAGAAAAAAAACATATTCACTTTACGAGATGAAGTATGGCAGCTGAAACGAAAATAAATCCAGTGTGTAAACTTAATAGTAAATGTATGCAAAAAAACAAAGTAATAACTCTGTATTACGTTTCCATATATTTTCTAATTACAAACACATCTAAGTATTTGTTATTTTGTTTGTCTTTTTAGGATAATTATTCAAGAATTGATTATAAATACAATAAGAAAAGTATATAATTCCACATGTCTAATTTCTAAACCGGAACCGGACATTCACCAACGGAAGTGAATTTGATTTTAGATATATTACCTATTAGCGATGTATGAATTATTTACATATTTTTTGTCTAAAGAACATGGTCAATTGTTCGCCCATCGGGTATTTGACTCAGCCGCTTTTGAGACGTGGGAGAGAGAATAAGCTGAGTGTAACCTAATATTGTGGAAAACGTGGTCAAATATATATACTGAGATACAGGTATTTACTGCACCCTGAACTTTCCCTTCAGCCTGTCGTGCTCTTTCTAAATTAATAAATATCAATCTATTCTTCTGATTCATTTATGGTTGTCAGTAACCTTATACGTAGCTATAAAAACATTATTCATTTTATTTTCATTAAATTTTTAGATACTATACATCAGAAAGTTAATTACCAACATGGCGTATACGCCAGCTTCCAATCGTTTTCCTATTATCTCATTTTTATATTGGTATTTGAGCGATCAATGGCATATCCAACACACTTATGCGATGTTACATTATACTTATGCAAACTAGAATAAATTTATTATTTATATTTATTAGAATAAAAGAACTACATTTACAAAAAAAAACATATATTCATTCAACTGTTTAATAACGCCAAATGTATTTCACCGAAATAAATATTAGTTTTATTCGTTCGATCGATTCAGTTCAGGATTTTCATTCTTTATTTCTTTAAATAAAACTTTGATTTCAAAGTAGGTATACAATACAAGTGCTGTGTGGTGCCGGCTAAGAATATTACCACCCCATATCATCCCGTGGGTGTCTTAAAAGGTGACTAAAGGATAAACCAGGGAATGGGTAGTAGCAACCTCTGAGAACCACAAACACCAACTGCGATCGCCAACCCACCTGCCAAGCGTGGCGATTATAGAAATTCCCCCTTTTTGGGGAAACCTATGTCCAGCATTAGACGTCTTTTGTTTGAATGGGTAGATCCAATACTTAATCCTTGGTAAATAAGCAGTATTTGATAATATAATACTGGTTTACCAATACATAAAGAATTTTAAATCTATCTCAAACTTATAACATATTACATTGGCGCTAAAAATCCGACATTATTAGGAAACAAGGTAAGTTTCGTATATATGTATACACGTTGATAAAGATAATTTAAAAAGAGTGTTAGTATTTTACTATGATTAAGTGTGTACACGAGCAGTTGCCGACATGTAATACCAGTCTCAATTTATCAACGTAATTATTTTGTTTTTTTTAAGATTTTATAACCATTTTTACCAGGAAATGAGATTTAAAATGTATTCTCTTGAATGAATTGATAAAATAGTCGTCAACGTTGTTTTCATTGTGATTAAATTAAAACAAAATAAAGTATAACCACGAGCGATTTGGTTATTTATAATCCTTTAATAATACAAGCCTACAGTAAAGTTATATCTAGTGCTATAAATAACTAGCTTTTTATGAGCTTTTAAAAATGTTCCAATCTTACCATTGACAATAAAATAGGCAATGTCTACATAAATAAATCTATCATCCAAAAAGTAAATGTTTCTTTTAAGTATAGATATTTGGCAGAGATTTGCATAAGCATAAGCAGTGTATACAGCTGATTGTAGGGTGCGTCTACACCCATGCTATTCGACAGTGAATGTATGCTACTAACAACCGTGTATGACGTTTTTTTTTTTTTCGAGGGGAAATGCATTTACGCACTACTCTTACCTATTGCATTAGTGAGACCGGAGTCCCCCAATGCAATAGGTAAGGGGGTACAGAGGCACGAACTCCGTACCAGTGTGGTACTCACCCGGGTGTGAAGCGCCCGGAAATACCCACTAAACCCCCCGGGGCCGTCCGCCGCATTTGGGATGGGGGCGACACGGGGTGGCTTTCGCAAGCACCGCGTCGCCCCCTGCGGCGAACCCACCGGGCCTCGTCCGTGCAATGGCCCAATGGGGATGGGAGAGGAATACTTCCCCACCCACCTCTTCGCCCACCTCTCGTAAGAGGTATAACCTAGATAGGTCAACCAGCCGGGAACCGTGTATGACCTAAAACTTCATAGAATTAATGAACATCAAGCAACAACTTTGTTACTCTATACAAAACTTGGTCCTTGTCTTGGCCTTGACACCGCTGTCACCCAACTAGTTATGACATTGTATCTAACAGGAATACATAACGTTTAAAACGAGAAGAATTAGATATTTAAAATAATGTTAGATTTAGCGTTTCACCATTATATCAATTAATTGATGGGTGAAGATGTTGGACTGAAGATGGCAATTCTAGATAAACGACCACGTTATTACTAATCCAACATCACTTTAAATCTTCCGATATCTCCAATAAACCAATGGCGTCGTAAACTTGCCTTTTTTTTTCTACCAATCAGATAGAAGTATTTATTGTACCTTTCCAAATGAACTGAATGAAATGAACGTATTAAAATAATTTACAAAAAAAAAAAACCTACACATCAATGTCTGGCAAAGTTGTATTTACTTGTTTCAAGACTTATCATCAGGCTTCTAATTTCATCACTCGTTACTACTCAACCACTCGATCTAAAAGCTCGATCAATCAGGTATTTTTTGTTTAACGAATGTCGTGTTATAATTAATCGTCTGTCGCCGAAGCTATCTCTGAAATCGATGGTTCGATTTTACGTACTCAAGCTAAGACCGAATAAAGGTAAGATGGAGTCTTTAGCGGTAACGCAAAAACGACAGACGGTTAAAATTTACTCCATGAGAATTCGTATATTATTAAAGCGCCTGGCAGACTTTTATTAAAAATATGTTTGCGTGTAATCTTGATGCGTGATTGAAATAAAACTTCTTTGGTGCTTGTGAAATATAGTATAAAAAGATTTTATTAAGAAATACATTACTTTTACGTTGGCAAATTGTTTAAGTATTTTATTCTTACGTCATTTTGGTACCTATAGTTGCCTAATCTAAAGAAGATGAAGATAAAAAAAAAGTCTTATGCGTTTTTTACAAACATTCAGTTTTATTTATTTAATAACAATATACAAAAACGTTCCACATTCATGTTTTATACACATCATTATCATTATGTCATATTCTATTATATGTTTCTGTACTTAGTTTTAAATAAGGGATAGACTACAGACTACTTGAGCGTTACTTTCGTTTGAAATTCGAATTACTTCCAAGTCACAACTAATGAAATGGTACCTGAAAAAGTTAGGAATAAAAAAGGTGAATTTACGTATTATTTTTACATTTGAATACCAACAAATTTTATGGAAATATTTTCCAAAAGTGACCTAATTTCTATTTAAAGAATGTTAGTTTGGAATGATTTTTTGAAGTGACAACTTCTTTAGTGGCGTTGAGCTATTCTCGGTAAGAGAAAAGCTTATAGATTCATGTTACTAATCAAATTTTATCAAAAACACATGCAAGTTCACCTATTTTCATTCGGTGGAAGACATAAAGGAGAATTCGCGACGAAAACTAAACTTAATTCCAGAAAAAGTGTTTAAAAAAGATTGAATTATTCGTTGGCGTTAGTGTATCGTTTCTGAAGAAGGACGCTTCAAAGGCAATAAAATAAATTTGGATGGATAATTAACATTTTCTGTATTATTGATCTTTTTCCGGTACTTTTTCTTGACAGTCATCCACTTATACCTAAAGTGATTTTCTTCGTCATAGATGTTTTCAACTGGAAAGCATCTAGCTAAAGATCCTAATCGGTGAAGTTAAATTATTGTAGATAATTTGAAAGTTTACGACAATATTTCGTTGGAAGCGTTTACAGGTAAAAAATTACCTAATAACACCTATCTTGAATTCCCAAGGGCTTGTCTACTACTATTGCGGTTGCGATTCTGGATCCTGAATTGGATAGTAAGCAGTAAGTCAGGTGCATCCGAATTATCCAAAATGAATTCGTATGCCGGTATAAACGTTACATTTGGATATGCCCTATCTCCAAAAAGTAAATATATAATTACTTTATTAATCTACTTTTGTATAATTCGATATATCCTTTGTTACAATATCATTAATAATATTGGAGTCTGTTAAAAATAATAACCTTATTACATTGGTATTTTGTTTAGTCTTACTTTTTAACCTAATTTATTCACTAAATATCAAACTAAAAGATAAAGATTTGCCATGTAGTGCCGGTCAAAAATAGTACCAACCCATATCTTTCTGTGGGTGTCATAATAGGCGACTATGGACAAAAATCGGAGGATGGACAGCAGCATCTTCTGAGTATAAGTACAAACACCTACTGCGATCGCCAACCCGCCTGCCAAGAGTGGCGATTATTGGCAATCCTCCCCTTATTGGAGGAGACCAATGTCCAACAGTGGACGACTTACGGTTGAATGGATAGAAAAGATATTATATTAAAAGACATTATAAGAATTTCACACAGATAGATTAACTGTCTCAGAGCGAAAGTTTTTGAATGAATGAAGAATGTTAGATAGTTAATTACAAGGACGATTAAGATAAATTACACAACAGGAATCAGTTACAGTAAATTAACAACGAGCCACCCGTGGGAAATTCAAGTTGGAACTGACCCAATTCGCCAGGGTCAAACTTTGTAAGTGCCGTTATCTGTTTATCCAAACAATGTTCAAGGTTATATATTATGCTTCATTCATATGTTGCAAGTACATACCTATATATTTTCATTTACAAAGTTCACAGTAACTGATATTGGTTGAAGTATTCTTAGCATATCTTAAGATATATATATTCTGGAGTGATTAATTTATTTATGACGAATTTATTTTTCAAATGATATCAAATTCAAATCAAATCAAAAGTAAAAAAGTTTAAAAAGTTTAGGCTCTTAAAATGCGCTTATGAATGCCAAAAGTTCCTACCATCATTTCGAAAAACAACCAGTCTAGAAGTATACAGCACGAAACTCGTTCAGGTTTTTTAAAATGAAAAAGTCTTTAGCGGCGTTGAGCAATTCTCGGTAAATCTATATTTCGCGTTACTAATGGATTGTGATATTAGCTTTCAACGATATGGAGAGTTTAATCATTTATCTCTGATGGAAAGGAACGTTAAGTATGATGGCAGATTCCTAAGCTTTTATGTTGCGACAATTTAAATATTTTCCCCTAAATGCCAAAAAAAATTATCAAGTAGAATCGATTACTGCTAAAATTATTCCGTTGATTTTCACAACAACAAAAAATAAAGAGTCTTTTTAAAAGTTTTCACTTCTGTCAGTAGTCCTCATGGGTGTCTAGTTTTTTTTTATACATATAATTAAAAAATCATACTATACATAATTACAATGCGTTTATAGTGTATGAACAAATGAGTGCCACTTCCAAATATTACCATCGTTTACACAATCACCCTTTTAATAACTCATCGAAATTAAAACTTGGTTGACATGGTGCCTGAACTATTGTCTGGCAAATCGTTAATATGCTTCAGGAGAATATTGTAGAATTTAACAAAATAATCTAAAACTTTTACTAGTTTTGCTAAATTTAAAACATGGACCGGCTAGTTTGTGTTTATTTCTTGTATTATGATTATGCCAGTCGATTACTAAGAAAAACTTCTCTAAGTTTTTGCGAGGCTGAGGTTTCGTACTATTTTGGTGCCATAGTGCTAGTTATCATTCTCCTGGCTGAGATTCCTAAGCACTCCATAAGCTCGGTGAAGCTGGCAAGGCCTTTCCGGTGAACAGCATTTAGTCAAACGGAGAAAAAAAAAAAAAAACCAGATGAAATTTCTCTGTACCAGTATTTGTAACACATATCTTGTAAGTTGATATAGCGAGCGAGTAAATGTTTGCGATGCTTTTAGCTTGTGTCCGAAATAGTCAGTTTCACTGGATAAACAAACTGCGAATTAACTACTGTGTGGTTTGGAAAAGGTAACATCAGGAGGTACTCATACATCACATATGTTACAGATTTATTTTAATCAATATATATTTAACCCCTTGAACACTGGCGTTTACGCCAGCTTTCCATTGATTTCCTATTGTCTTCCTATTGTCTCATATTTCGATATATTAATAATACTTATAATAAACAGTTTATTTCTACATATTCACTAACGTGTAATAAAATAATCCTTGTGAAAAGTGAGATTTTACAATTCGATTGAGAGTGATAGATACTACAGAAGGATTAAGTAATAGGTTTGAATTCATTTACGTGATTTCCATTAGATCAACATTATAGATGAAACAAAGTTGAATATCTGTAGGTATATTTTTTTATTTTATTTATTTGGAACAATATTCACTAATCGACATTCTGGTTATTATAAAAACTGAGTTAAAAGATTAGGTACGCGCCGAATTCTAATAACAGCTCAGGGCGTAGCTCTGTTTATAAAGAAAACCGTGTTCATTACACTTTTTACATTATTAACATATAATGGCTACATGAGATTAAATAGAAAATGAAATAACAATTGGTTTTGTCACTAACTCCCCGGGGCTCCCTCTGACTGGTCGAATCCCCAACTGGGCAGGCTCTCTTACTCGCCACCCAACGTAATATAATGGCACTTTTATGCACTAGCTAACGTACATTTTAATGTACAGTTTACTGACCCCGTACTTCTCTCCACATTATAAGCAGGTACATGAGTTCTATAAAGGACCTTAAGACCCGTCGTTTCCCTAACTATCGTAGGCTTAGCGCGTGGCAAATTCTACGGAATATACGTCTCGGGTGACAGGCCAAGGCGAAGGCCTTACTACTTTGGCGACCTTGAGCTAGCTACCACTATCCTGGCTGAGCGCAATAAGCCGATCACCTCGAAAATTAGGTGAATCAGTTAAGGCTGTTTAATAGCATGTAGTCAGTTCGGGAAAAAATAGATGCAAGTAATTGGATTTCGTGTAGTACATAACGTTCTAATCTTAATCTAACTAAAGTTTTTCGATACATAAAACGTCAAAATGAAACCATTTATGGTCATTTCTATTAAGTGACTGAACAGATATTTTTTTACATCGCATACACGGCTCAGTGCTAAGTCAAAATCTCACCTGATGTAAACTGATGATGTGTTTCAGAATGATAAACACTCTAAACCTAGAGGTACTAGTTCTCAAGTGATGCTGCTGGAATATACCTATTGGTATTTCGAGTCAGGTTTTCAAAATTGACGCGAGCATTATTAAGAAATGCCATACCATCATGTTATGGATCTTCATAATGTTTCCTTCACCGTAAGCTCAGGCTGATTTTAGATTTGGATAGGTGGGCTCGAATTTCTGTCCATTGACGAGGAATCCGAAAGCACTACCGATTGCGCAATCGTCACTTCAAAAATTATATTTTTCGGGGGCTAAGCTTAGCACTTGAAAAATAACAATTAACTTCAAGCATTAGCAGTGGTTACGCCATCTATAGGCGGTTTGTGTAGGGTTGCTGGTGATTTGCTGTACCGTTGAGTGGTGGCGCTGTAGTACCTTAGCTGGACTACTGCGCTGACCCGACGGTCGAGTCATTAGTGAGCCGTGACAGTTAAATTGTGTACTTGAATTTCGAACACCTCCGCTACAAATATTGTTTTACCGCAAACCCGCGCTATTGCAGCTGCACGCTTTTTAATATTATATACGCTTTACGTGAAAGTGAGTTCGAGAAACCGTCCTGGACACTATACGCTGGCAGAGGGAACGGTTGCCGCCACCATCGGTGAGTAGATTGCTGCAACTCCTTTCACAACCGCATCGCTTAGGCTAGATTGCCCCCAAAACCGCTCCTAGGGCTATTTACACGCCCTAGGATCTCCTATACATAAATTTTGGTCCTTCGAGCCGGATTTCTAGCAATCTTCATCCTATTAATGCTGTATACGCCTTTTCTGATTCGACAGTTGCTCTGTCATGGATTCATTCTTCACCACACAGATGGTCAATATTTGTAGGTAACCGCGTTGCTCAAATTCAGGAAAATATATTGCCTGACCGCTTTTTTCACATCAACGGTATGGACAACCCTAGCGATTGTGTTTCGCGGGGTCTTTTACCGTCCCAAATAATTAATCACCCGCTCTGGTGGCAAGGTCCTTCCTGGGCTTGTTCTCCTATTTCGCATTGGCCTATTACTCCTTTTATTCCCTCACAATATGATGAGTTACCGGAAATTAAAAAATCAGTTACACTTACCGCTCTAACAGTCGTTGAAGATTCTCCTTTATACGAACTTGCTTTAAAAGTTTCATCATGGTCGAAATTGCTTCGATGTATTGTTTATGTTCTTCGCTTCATGAAGAAACTCCCGCGATCTCCATTTATTACAACATATGATTTAAATCAAGTTGAAAAGGTTCTTATTTGTGCTCTTCAAGCAAAATATTTTACGCAAGACATTGCAATAATTAAAAAAGGCGACTTACCTTGTAAAAACCTTCGTAAACTTAGTCCATTTTTAGACGAAAATGGGATTTTACGTATACAAGGTAGGCTGTCAAATTCAGATTTACCTTTTGAAGCGCAACATCCCGCTTTACTCCCAAAGAGTGATCACATAATAAATCTAATTGTAGATTATTATCACATTACAAACTTGCATGCGGGTTCAGACCTGTTAATGTCTATTATTCGGCAACGCTTTTGGATTTTATCCGCTAGAAATATTATCAGGAGAAGAGTACATATGTGTAAGGCATGTTTTCGCGTATCACCCTCTCATACAACGCCAAAAATGGCTGACCTCCCTTTTAGCCGTGTCATGGAAGCCAAAGCCTTCGTACATACGGGCGTAGACTATGCTGGTCCGCTGAAAATAACACTCTCACGCAGACGTGGTCAGCATTCTCAAAAGGCATATATTTGTCTTTTCGTGTGTTTAACAACAAAGGCTGTCCATATCGAGTTGGTTTCGGATTTGACTTCAGATTCCTTTCTCGCCGCTTTTCAACGCTTTATTTCTCGCCGCGGCCCAGTTTCATATATATACTCAGACAACGGTACTAATTTTGTTGGCGCAAAGGCCAAATTAGATGAACTTTCCAAATTTTTAATATCAAAAGATTTTCGATCCTCTTGGAATAATGAATTAACTAAACATCGAATTATTTGGAAAATGATTCCACCCCGTGCTCCACATTTTGGAGGATTGTGGGAATCGAATATTAAAAGTATTAAAACGCATTTGTATAGAGTGATAGGCACACAAATTCTTACGTATGAGGAGATGTTAACGGTATTAAACCAAATTGAATGCCTCATGAATTCAAGACCTTTGTGCGTCTTATCATCTGATCCAAATTCTGAAATACTTACACCCGCGCATTTTCTGATGTCAACTCTTTTACAATTCTTACCCGCTTCGGAGTTGCCTGACGACCGCATAACCCTAACCAACCGCAAAAAACTGTTAGATAACTTAGTTAACTCATATTGGATAAAATGGAGGCTAGAGTACTTGCATACTCTGCAAGTTAGACAGAAGTGGTGTACGCCCGAAAATCCTGTTACGGTTGGAACGATAGTATTAGTTCACCAGGATGATATTCCCCCGCTTCGTTGGCCCACAGGCGTTATAACCGAAGTTTATCCTGGGGCCGATGGTGTCGTACGAGTTGCGCTTGTTAAAACACAATCAGGCATTTTAAAACAACCCGTGCTAAAACTATATCCGTTACCGCTTAAATAAAATACCGCTAATTAAAGAGATTATTTTTCAACCGCTTCATTTCAATTTACGCTACCACTTAATTAAACTTATTAGGAACATCAAATAACTCATCTTTCATCCGCTTTCCATAATAAGTTCCCGCTTTAAAATTAGTCCTCTGTTCCTACTCTCCCTTATTCCTTTGTTGAAAGTCCTGGGTTCTTTCAAGGGGGGGAGGATGGTTACGCCATCTATAGGCGGTTTGTGTAGGGTTGCTGGTGATTTTCTGTACCGTTGAGTGGTGGCGCTGTAGTACCTTAGCTGGACTACTGCGCTGACCCGACGGTCGAGTCATTAGTGAGCCGTGACAGTTAAATTGTGTACTTGAATTTCGAACACCTCCGCTACAAATATTGTTTTACCGCAAACCCGCGCTATTGCAGCTGCACGCTTTTAAATATTATATACGCTTTACGTGAAAGTGAGTTCGAGAAACCGTCCTGGACACTATACGCTGGCAGAGGGAACGGTTGCCGCCACCATCGGTGAGTAGATTGCTGCAACTCCTTTCACAACCGCATCGCTTAGGCTAGATTGCCCCCCAAAACCGCTCCTAGGGCTATTTACACGCCCTAGGATCTCCTATACAAGCAGTTTAAACCGTATCCTAACAGATGTAGTTCAAGGCATAAATCTGTATAAATTGATTTGTGTTTTATTACTTTAATCCTCATTCGACATTCGTATTTTGACACTTGGACAATAAATATTTCCATCGGACGTTTTCGATTTGACAATAAAACCATTTTTTATTCGTGCTGAGAACATTACTTTATGTCTGGAATTGTCAAATAAAAAACTTGAAATGTATATTGTACGATAGTTTATTTTTATAGGAAAGTAAATTAAAACTGTATTATTTTTTTTAGTAAAAGAGTAATGGAAAGAAAACAACACGACAGACTTTTTTGACGGATTTAAAATACCTAATAAACAATAAAATGACTCATAGTAGTATAGTGTGACATTTTACATTCCTTGGCTATTTATATTTATTTTTAATTAAGGCAATGGAATTTCGGTAAAAATTGAATTTATGTAAAGTAATTTATTTTTAATTGAGTTAACTACCTTAATATAATCTAATAGAATCATGCGTTTGTAATAACAGTTAGGAATTTATTACTCGCTACTTTTAATGATATTGTGTTTGTTTGAAAGTAAAATCGAATCATTCTTTAAGAATCTAACGACTCTGAATGAATCAACGAGCGACTACAAAAAGACAAGACACTTACGTATACACAATTTTATTAAATTTCGCAATTTTGAAAAAAAAAATCCAGATTCATAATGTCACCGATATGAAGGTTTTTATTTCAATCTCAAAGATACAAATATTAAAAGGTTTTTATTATAATAAGACTGAAAATAATTTAACACAAAATACAATAACATCAAAATATAATAAGCCCAAACTAACATTTTAATAGTCTTTCTATGAGTAAGAATAATCATTAAGAGTTTAAAAGCTTAAATTACTATATTGTATTACTTCTAACTTAAAATTTGTTTGCGACCAACAAATACCTATAGATGAAAAAGATCCAAGTAGTTTCGCTTTGTCTGCATTTACAAGCGCCTGTCTTTAATTAACGCCGACCTTTACCAAACAGCTGACCTTTTCACTGTTTGAGCCGATCACCCAATTTAATGATGCTTTCTCGTCTAGGGGTGACATTTCTTACTGTTACAATTAAAACTATAAATTTCAAATTGTCGATTTTTATGCAATTATGTCTTTTGAACACATAATTTATACCGTCAAATAAATCTTCAGCCTTTTTAAAAGAATAGTCTATGGTTTTTTTGAAGTGAAAACGTTTTAGCGGCTTTGAAAGATTCTCGGTAGGGGAAACTTATAGATTTGCATTACCAATGGTATGACGTTATCAATTAACATGCTATAGTATGTCAAGTATAAGGTGGCGTTTAATTTTTTTTTTGACCTAGCTAATGCTGTTGAAACGGAAGGGCCTTAACAGCTTCACCGAACTTTTGGGGCGAGTGCTGGAGGCACTCAGCCGCAAAAAGGTGACTAGCACAAGGGCTACCAAAGTGGTACGAACCTCGGCTTGGCCGTCACCTGAGTGTAAAACTCTCTCGCGAGTTTGAACCTAGCTATTCCCTACATTTATTTAATAATTTAAAAAAAGGTTCCTTACAGGACCTATGTACCTGCGTGTTATGTGCAGGAGTGTGTATGCAGTGTTGTGCGTGTAATGCTCAATGCATGGGCAGTGTCAAGGTGATGTTTAAGTGCTGGCGCTCAGAGATAAATAATAAAATGTATACTTACGCAGCTTATCGTATGTTTTGGTTATGAATAAAGTATGTAATAATAGAATGTAAAAATGTGACAATTGCTATATGTTAAATATTAGTTTATGTTAAAAATTTCAATTAACAAATTACTACATTGAAATGTTTTGAACTCTTTCTTCTGACGGCAACCCCCGTGGCTATCTTTTTTTCTACGCGTTTGTTTGTGTAAATACAATGAAAAAAGTTACGTTAACAGAAAAGTTGCATAAAGAATAAACACAACAACGTTACAGTGATTTTTGTAAACATTTTTTAACAACCCTAATTTAACTCGAGGGCTATCGCCAACGGGCGTATTGTTACCAAATTTTATTACAAGTCATATTATACTGTGAAAAACGTTGGAATGAGTTTCAAAAGGGTTTTATATTTTATTAATGAAGTGAAAACACGAAGTAAAGTGGTATAAACAAACATACATACATATATTTTTTTATAACCTTACCAAGGATTAAATTCAACAAAATTCTTTAATCAGGTAAAGGGCAAGCCGAGGTTCGTACCATTCGGTGCCCTTGCTGTACAAAGACCCTTCAGGTCAACTGCGTTAGCAAGTTAAAGGAATAAAAATATTTTATTTTTTTCGCACTCGATAAAATGTTCTTAAAAGACAGGCCAAGAACGATAGATGAGAAGATATTGACAGACGTCATCTTTATGCCGGTCTGCAAATACCAGGTATGTGCAATGCCTTTAGGTAGCTGTGGAATCTGGGTATATATACATTTACGAATCCCGTAATGCTATACTGTTTGGGATTTTGCTTCAAATGCATGGTACTCGCTACCATAAGAGTCGAGGATGAAAATTCTACTACTCTGCTAATGTATATTTATTTTTATATATTTATTTATTTAATCTTTATTGTACACGATTATACACATGTAATATTATGCATTTGAAAATGTGAAATTAGTACACAAAGCAACCTTATTGCTAATAGTAATCTCTTTCAGGCAACCTCATATTCTTCTTTTTAACCTTGATTAATAAAAATCTGGAAGTTACATAGTTTTTCGTCAACGAAAGCTTAGGCTGATTTATATAGTTTGATAGGTGGACTCGAACCTGCGTCCATTGCCACGGTATCCGGACGCACTATCAACTGCGCTCAACTGGCCGATTTTTGGCAGTTTCATATAATACGTTTGTTATGTTAGAACCTGTTTGATATAGTGCTTATTTACTTTCAGGTTAATGTGGTTGAACCTGACACTAATTCCTAAAAAAATTGTATTGTTATTTGTCATAGATAAAGAGTATGTAAGACATTTTAATCGAATATGGACATTACTCGTTACAGCTCGGACATAAAACAATGTTAAGCTTCAGCACAATTCAATCTTAGTTCTCAAGCTTTGATCTTTCAAGTAATATTATTTATCTCTTCGATTTTTTTTTTTAAATACCATTCGATAACTATCATTTCATATATTCGTTTCGTCTTACATATAACTTTTTTATGTTTTATTTACAACTAGCTGTGCCCCGCGACTTCGCTCACGTGGAATTTAAGCAATTATATTCTAATAGATAGCCTATACTCTCCTTCTAGATGCAAGCTATCTCTACCAATATATTATTATGTCTATCATGCCCCGTCCCGACTACCCCGCGGAGTAGGTCACCTCTTCCTGACAAGACCATGTACACAGTATTCCAAGTGCAATGGACGGTCAGGGCCCTCGCTCTATTCCGTCTTGGTTTGGCAATGCGGCAGAGTCCCGATCCCCGCTGTTGCGATGTCCGGACTGAGTCACCGTCTGCCTTTAGCCCTCGCCCTAATAAGCCTGAACGGCGGCCTGCATACCATACTACCCATGTGGTGATGAGTGTTACCGCCCGCATCATTCTTTTTTAAATATCTTCAATGTGCAGATTTCGTCTCGTTAGCCTTTTATTATAAGTATAGATGAAATTTTTTTGGAATAACTTGAAAATAAAATATTGCTTTAAAATTGTTACACTTTTACTATGTATTGATAATGTTATTATGCATACACTTAATTATTGTTTTTTTTTATGGATTTATATAAACTCTATTCTTACATTATATAAATATACATATATGTGTAAAAAATATCCTAGATGTTACTATAGAGTATAAACTACTACCATCTACTACTTCATCGAAATCGGTTCAGTAGTTTTTGCGTGATTGGCGAACAAATTAATGAACAGACACACAGACAAAAAAATTAAACTATCGAAATATGTTCTGTAATCGATTCTGAAGCCCCGTATAGTATTTTTTCTTAAATATTTATTTATTCAATATCTTCAATGTACAGATTTCGTATAGTTAGCCTTTTATTTGTATATAATTAATTTTAGATTGACAATGATTAAAAAAACATTTTCTGTTACGAGTAGTAATATCCGCTGACAATCTGTTCCATGTTCAATCTGTTCAATCAAAAGAGTATTAAAACCGTATTATGGCCTATCCTTCGTAGAAATATATAAAATATATTTTAAAAAATGTAATTAAGAATACTTCATTCTTACCGTTACATCTTAGAAAATCCTTAGGGAAACTTTAATAGTAAAAAAAATTATAGAGGCGGTTAATAATAATACTAACATTAAATAAAATCTAAGCACTAAATAAAAAAAAACCAACACCAAACAACTATAGGTAAACATAATGAAACCTACTTAAGTTAAGAATTTAATGTAAAAGTTAAAGAAAATTCTGTAAATACATTACTCTCTTAATAACTAGCAGGATGGTGTAGTTGCTATGCAATAAATATTAAATTTAAAACACAATCCGGATTTAACCAGTTTAATATAATCGTGACGGCGTTGAGCTATGGCGAGACTAAACTCTATCTAAAATCATTTATCAAGCCTAAACTATGAAGTAAGCTTATGCTATGCGCTATGATAATATACAATACAGTGTGCAATTTTACTTTGTTTTTAATCAAAACTGCCATTTATAAAAGTTAATAATAGTTAACAGTTGAAAAAGCTTATTCCCCCCACATCGGTTAGTAAAAAATATACTACATTCGTACAAAAAAACAGGATTAGAGATATGGGTGATAGTTTTCCTCAGTTTATCGCATTTTGCAATTAATTGTTTATCCAGATTTCATTAGCTTTTGCCAGAGTACACTTTTATCTTCTTTTTTTTTTATTATTGAAATTAAACTATCTACAGACTCTGGGTCCGCACCTTTTTTTTATATTGGAGATTTAAATCGGCTTGCGTCGGAAAAATTGCCTATAATAGCAATTCAAGCAGCTATGCAGTTAGTAATCTTTCGCATATGTGAGCTTAAATCTTCTTCTATTAAATTTTTTATATCTATATGTTAAATTATTTTGTAGACACTTATTTTGTTATTATTAATTAAATAATTACATAATTATTACTTGTAATTTTTTTTTATTATTATTTTTTTTTTAGAGTACACTTATAAACATGATAGCAACGGCTATCTATTCTGAACAATCGCTAAGGTTTGGTGGTACACTAATACTTTATTTAAAGTTAATAATTATACATTTTCTTGAACTCGTATAAATCATCTGATTACTTATCTATACTAATATTATAAAGAGGAAAGATTTGTATTTCTGTATGTAACGAATAAACTTAAACACTCTAGACCGATTTGGATGACATTTGATATGAAGATAGTTTAAAATCCAGCGAGTGAGATAGGATAGTTTTTATTCCGAAAATCCCACGAGAACGGGAACTACGCGGGTAAGCCCACGGAGAACAACTAATGCTAAATAATATAGTTCTTGCTTTGATATTATCACTATTCACTCATCGACTGTCTCTAACTTTTTGATATACCGTACTTACAATAAAATACAGTAATCATTATCCAGTATATTTTATTTTACCACGCCCATATAAAATGCGCAGGATTTGTTATAATGGTTATGAAAATTCACTTCAACGCATATAAGTGACAGCCTTGAAACATAGGCGCTGTTAAAAGGTAAACTATGAAACTTATATTGAAAACAAAACCCCTTGTTAGCATCGGATTGTATCGCTCGCGCTACCGTGTGGGACACAATAAATCATTTATAAACGTTATCTTTAGTCAACCAGAACCATCCTCAGAAGGTTTAAGATAAATTTTACGAGGGAACACACTCTTTATCGCGGCCTCTCAAGCAAACACCAATTATTTTCGCGGGATTTATCGTTTTCGATTTTCACATAAAACGGTTTTATTTATTAGGCATCATCATGTTTAACGGGATTTAATTTACGTTAAATCTGGTATATATGTTCATTGGCCTTCAATTATTTATTCAAGACGAGAACACTGAAGTTATTTTCAAATTACAACTAACGTTATGAATATTAATACTATAACTATATTATACTAAATATAAGAGGCGTGAAGAGGTACTTAAGCAGGCCAGCATGACAGCGGTGACTGGCATTGAATTCTGTTCAGTGTCAGTCGCCGCTGTTTTGGATTGTACTGTACTTACCATCAGGTCCAGTACAGTCACTGTGCTGTGCATTATAAAAAAAAATACTAGCTCATCTAAATACCAATTAAGATTATAAATTTTAGATCTCAAGCACCCTATTTAACTTTATGCAATAAATGCAATAAGTCCACGGGGCAAGATGCTAATTGCGGGAACGAATTAGAGATTGTTAAGTCTTACTTGTGGCTAAGGATATATTTTCTGTTATTTTTACTCGCACACACTTACGTTCTTCATTTGTATTTTATTGTCATTTTGCGGCTTTTTGTGTGGTACTTAAATTGTTTATTTTTTACAGTAAACCGTTTGTGTGTCGTCATTTTTTTTTTGCCCGGTTTTGCCACTTATTAATTATATATTATTAGGTAAAGAACAGAAGCTGGAATTAACACTGCGTACCAATTTTAGATCCAATTTTGCAGTAAAGGATAATTTTGAGGTTATGGAACCGTCTTCCTGTCAGCGTGTTCCCTCCTTCATATAATATTGGGTCCTTTAAAAGAGGCGTGAAGAGAGGTATTTAAGCAGGCCAGCATGACAGCGATGACTGGCAGTGAATCCTGTTCAGTGTCAGTCACCGCTGTTTTGGATTGTACTGTACTTACCATCAGGTCCAGTGCAGTCACTGTGCTGTGCATTATAAAAAAAAAAAGTAAACCTGAGAATTCGAGCTTGGGTTTAATAATTTACTAACTGCCTTAAATATAACCTGTAAAACATAATATAATAACGAGCGCACCGCATAACTATAATCTACACAATAATCTGTTTTTAGGTACCTAGGCTCGGTAAATACAAATATTAAAAAATAACACTTAAACTTATTTTAAATAAATATATGTAGTGAAATTACTTAAGGCAGAGTTTTAAAATTACGCAAGATGGAACATAATTTAACGAAGTTAGTAGTCTATCGAAGGCACACACATATCTACACGCTTCAATTAACTTAATAATACCAATTGTCCCTTTAAAATACCTCCTGTACGCTACAAGATGTTAAACATGATTATCGAAAAACGTTCGGAATAGCAAATTTCTGAACACCGATGAAACAAATATCTTTAAGACAAGAGTATATTTATGTTTTATAATAGATATGAGATAGACATTTGATAAATTTTTGGGAGAAAACTGCTTGTTTATAATACGTTTTATTATATTTTTTTTTTATTTATATCCAGTTTCGTACCTACTTCACTCACTTCAAAATTACTCAATAGAATTTAATGTAGTTTTCAGATGAATGTACAAAGATCTGGGCTGAATGTATATAATTAAGATTATCGTATAGGATATGCAATAAACGTAATCTTATTTTACGTGAGCGATCTCACGTACGTCAGCTACTAAAAAATACATATATAGGTCAAAAGCGTTCAGAAAAATTCTCATATCAATATTTATCGGCGCTATGCGGAACTTTGTGACTCAAAAGAGATCTGTAAAGCTGGCACGAACAAGATTATGAAATATTTTGAATTATGTATTTTGTTTTGTTAATATTTTTTATGTTATTTTAATTTTATTATATTCGCGTTTTATAACGTAAAATATCATCTGAGTAAAGCACAAAGTATCAATGCACCAAGTAATGGAAACAGCCACAATGTAAGCTAATAAGCTACCAGGGGTGAGCTAGTACAAAAAAATCTTTAATTATTTTTATACTTTCACCTGACTATCGAAATCCGACCAAAATAATGACTTAAAATTTGAAGAAAAAATCGGTGCTTTACTGTTTCTAATTTGTTGTAAAAAAAACATGAGAAAAAAAATCTTAAATGTTTTTTTTTAAATATTTGCCTATTCTTAAATAAGTATTTATTTGGACAACCTTAATAAGTAATCCGGTCATATTCTATCGTAACAAATGACTTATGATCGAAATAATATTATTACCTACGTTAGAACATAACCGGGTCGTAACAATGGTCGTTGAGATGAATTGTCGGCCATGAATATACACGTTTGCCGAACGACCTACGTTGCGTTGCGGTATCGTGTCGTAAACGACACAATGTAATCCAGAATTCACGTAAAACAAATGAATACACATCAAAACATTTTACTGATTACATTACATTACATTATGGACAATAAGTTCATGCATCATATGAAACGAGTTTTAATGTCAAAGGGTTATTATTATTGGATTATGGTGATATCTGGAAGTGACATGCTTCTATTTGCAACCAATAAAAACGCTTTGTAATTTATGTATTGTATATTTAGAAGATTATTTTTTTTTTATATATATACAGAAAAAAAATTGATCGAGTTTCTTGGACACACTTCTTGACGACGTTTTCCGAAGTATATTTTGGATTTCGAATGAATATACACTGTTAGTAATCTCAATAAAAAAAAAAAAACATAGCATTAGACGTAATGTAATTTTACACGCATTCTTTTAATAGCAAATGCCAACAGACAAATGGCCCACCGCTATAATTGCGGACAATTGCATACCAGGAGCATAACGGTTGAGTTGCTGACACCGGGAAGCGTTTTCCTGGCTCCTCCTGAAGAGCCCCGTGTCATAAACCTAGAACAAAATTGTGTAGGGATTAATCCATTTCAGGACGCTAGCGTACGCAATTAAAAATTCCTAGAGTACTTTCGTATTGTCGCGTTTCGGCTGGGTTTAAGGATATGAAGATGAGTAACCAATCAATGGCGAAAATTATGGGGTTAAAACGGCGATGAGAGCACTACAGCTAAAAGGCCCCATATGTCAAAAAAATCATTATACAACTAGCTGTGTGCCAGCGGCCCCGCCTTTATTTTATACATTCTTCACTGCGTATATAGTGTTTAAATCCATTTATCCATTCAACCCAAAAGACGTTCACTGTTGGACATAGGTTTTCCCAAAGACGACCGGCCTTGCGCCACCAGCTTCCAGCGGATTTCCGGGACCTTCAACAGGTTGTCGGTCCACCTTGATAGAAGACTACCCACGCTACGTCTTACAACACGCGGTAATCATTTGAGAACCCGTTAACCCAGTGGACATCGATTCTGCGATCAATATGCCCAGCTCATTGCACCTTTAGTTTGGCAAATCTTAATTTTAGTCCTAAATCGATCACGCAGTGTTATTCTGAGCATAGATCGAGATGTATTAAAGAGCAAGGTGATCGAGACATCAAAATCTAAGTAGGAAAAAAGTAACATATGCCAGAATTGAGTTTTTAAAATAGGAGCCGTTTAAAGCACCAACGAAGATCCGTGGGTCTATGTTTTGCTAAGTTTTATGCGAAACGGGGAGTCTGAATGGTGATTTCGTAAATAAAATAAAATAAAGTAAAAGTAATTACTTACTTGAGATTCTGAAGAAATTTTGTGATGATTAGCCGTTAGCATGGGAGGAGGTGAGTTTAAAATATCTACAATTCCGTTTTCGCCATACTTAAACGAGCCCATACGGCAATCAGACCATGTAATATTATATAAAATATCTAATATGGTATCGTTGTTATGTTTTCCTTCACCAACAACTCGTTGCAAGAATTAAAGCGACTTTATCAACGCAAAATATTACTATATTAAAATTCACTAACCCCCGGAATGTATTACTTAAAGAGACTTTTTAAATAGTGCATTGTATTTAATTAAAAAATACCATAAATAATTAAAACGAGATATCTATAAATGAGAATACATATATGCAAAAGGAAATTATGCTTTTGTATAAAACATTAACTGCCTCCCGGCTTTCAAGGTTTTACGTAATTAGTGACAACGCTTTTATGCGCTCACGTAATTAAGGATTATGGTAATAACTTTGAACTTTAGAAGTGCCGGAGAA
Organism: Samia ricini; assembly: GCA_014132275.2. Taxonomy (NCBI): domain Eukaryota; kingdom Metazoa; phylum Arthropoda; class Insecta; order Lepidoptera; family Saturniidae; genus Samia; species Samia ricini. The sequence goes on from AP028170.1 coordinate 5,046,488, forward strand.
AATTATTTCATCTAAGAAACTTTGTTTTGTTTTTATGAATCTGCCAAAAACTCTACGTAGGTATGTCGACCGGACGACATTTTCAGAATAACATATTACGACCATCATAAATATATTTTCTGGAGAAGTTGGAAAAATATTTTGATACAAAGTGATATAGATAATATGCATTTAAAATATAACAGTCACATTGAAAAATTATGTTAATAAATCGACTGAAAAAATAACCAAAAACACATGGAACAATTTGAAATATTTTACCTAATTTTGGGGTATTTTAGAGAAGTAATGCTGTGAATATGAATAAAGAATAAAAGTTGTTCGCGATAATAACACAGTGTTAGTTTAGTCGTACTCCTCGTCGATGGATGCACTATTTCTATATACCTTTCCTTTTTTTTATTTTACATGACGAGCCTAGACTTCAACATAGCATGATAATAAAGCGTTTTCTGATGGCTACCTATCACTTTCAAGTATGAATATCTGTAGCCAAATACCTACACGTATGTTCCAGGAACATCACTTGAGTGACAGTTTCTCTAAACCACAGTTTATCAACCTTATTTTAGTCACCGCCCACTTCTAAAATGTGTTTCTATATTGTGTCCCCCACGTGAATTTCTCAATGTTCCCATTTTTCTCTGGGTCTTCTACTTCCATGAGGGTGTGTTAATCCACGTAGAGAACTCTAAGCTCAGGGCCATATTGTCAAAGCGCTAACCTTATTACGGTAAAAATACAACTTGTCATATATAACAAATTTATATGAGACATTATTTTTTTAATACGTACATTATTAGTTAAATATTGCTTAAATATTGTACTACACTAAATAATTTAGATTTTATGAAAACGTTCGTTATACAATCCATAAGGGGTTAGTCATATTTCGTGACCCGGTATGACAAGATGGAATTGCGGCCACGTGTACCGCTTTATTAATAGCTGAACAACAGGGTAGGAATCCGGAATAGTTTTAGGAGTTATGTCACGGAATATTTCTCCCGTGTTTGATAATACACGGAGCTTATGCTCGCGTGTGATGAAATTTAACAAGACAGGCTATGAATAAGTTTCTGTATCTAGGGCAGTCTATTCGATGTGATGAGTAATGACGCTTTAGTTAGCTACATCAAAGATTTGATTGTTGAATACAAATTTTAATGGGAAATTATGGTATAAATTAACATCCTTATTGTCCATGATTATTAAAAGGTATAAAAATAAACATTGTGACACCACAAATAATAACAGCTTTCACCTTTGTTGAGACGTTTTAGTGTAGTTGAATTAGAAAACCGTTAGCGTTCACGTATACTTCCACCCCACGTTGGGATATACTGGTTCGATCCGGCGCTGAGAAATTGTATTCGACTCTCTTGCTAAATTGTGAATAAACTCGTCGAGCTTGAAGGTTGTTCTTTTCTTCTTTTCCTCGTCAACTACGAAAAACTTCCTATAACATGTTTTTTTATACTAAACAAGTTTATAAATTCGATGATTACTTACAAAACTGTATTTATGGAATTACAAAATAGTATAATACATAAAAATACCTTCCGACGAACATTATAGTTGATATGATTTAACTGACACAATAAAGGCAGACGTCCACTTATCCGCAGATATGTGGACGCCTGTTTTAAACCGCCATTCTGTATTAGTCCTGACAGTTTTACTATTATAAAATATTTTAATATCTATTTTGATTGCAGCATCATCTTAATTAAAAAGATATTCACATATAATTCTAGGATTTCGTAGACTAATCATTTTTACGCAGATAAAATAAATAGTCGTATCATATTATGGAACTAACTGATTAGTTGACTGTTCTGTTCGCTTTGAAATCAATAAAATTGGAGATAACACAAAAGCACTATTAAACTAAAACAACACGTAGATACGTAAAGACTAATCGACGATCAAAACAATAACCAATTTTTAATTATTTTGTTATTACATACCTAAGAATATAAACGAAATTAAAAACATAATAATAAAATAATGGCGAAATATATTTATTCTCTCCAAATGAATGAAAACTTATTTTTAATATAAATTTTTATAAACTATATTCGACACATTACGAGTATTAATGAAAATGAAGCGAGTATTTCTTTAAATTTAAAACTTAGCATAATGATATATCAAACTGAGAGAATTACTCGCTTCTCTTAATCACAGTTAAGGCTTTCTAACAACTCCTCAAGCAGAAACGCTGATTTTTATCTAAATGAATAACTTCAACCTCAAATTTATGCCCGTATTCATTCCCCAAAATACGGATAACACCAACTTATCTTACATCCCTCACGTGGCTATTATAAACCTTATTTTGAAGACCGTAAGCACCAATCTGAATTACAAGAACCATCAACGAAATGATGAGTAAACCATCTCTGTTTTATTATAGACAAAAAAAAAACTGCTCGAACATTTACGTCGACGATGATTGAGGGAAATAATGTGGATATCAAAATGGATGTTCGACGAGAACGGTCGGTAGTATCCTTGACTTGCAAGAAATTTTATTACGCTAACAAATTTGTGAGTCATGTCTTGGAGTAATTCTATCAAATTACCCGTGAACAAGGCGCGAGAGCGATATAGACGGGAAACACAACTAATAAAAATGTATAGCATAATAATGAAATAATAATAAGGTTTATGCTTCACATTTTTGTATGATTTTGAAGTATCGGCATTCGACAAGCAAAAATTAGTTATTCTACAGATAATTCAAGTAATATCTCAGACTAGCTGTATGCCCTCGGTTGCGCCCGCGTGTTGCTCCCGCGTTTCATATATTAACTTTTTAACACGAAACCCTAATTATTTTTTTCCTTTTTTTTAAGTTATTTAAAAATATTTCTCATAAATTCAAACACTTGCCCGGAAAATTGTGCATTGAATCGGATTGCAATATTTTTTTTGTGAGTTTTAATTGTTTTACGCGGACCCCTAATTATTATTCAACCTTTCCAAAGATTACTAAACAGACAGACAGATAAAAATTACAAAAACTGGATTTTTTATCGTATATACATTATATACTCCAATTATATTTATTAGTCTAGGTTAACTAGAACAAGACTAAGAAAGAGATTGAAGATATAAATAACCTATATATGAATGTAATATACATACACAGTGGTTGATTAAACAAACACACCCTCATGAATACGTGAGGTAAACAGAGCGTCGGCAACAATAGTGGCCATCTCGCTAATTATTATTTATCGCAAACTAAACCTTACCTATCCTCACCAAGGTATAAATTCGCTCTACGACATTTAAGTGAAAACTCTTTATTCTGAAAGTTAAGGAGTAAATACAATATAATAATAAAAACAAATACGACGTCTAATTTTAAGATAATATAATTAAATCCGCAATCCATCGACCTTCTGAACCCAGTAATTATTAATTAATCATTCAGAATAGTAGTAAATCAGACGTGTTATGAATATTAATATTGTTACCACTATTCCGTCTAGTTTAGACCTGAATACTAAACAGTTCGGTCGGAACTGTGTTGACTTTTCATACCCTTCTGGTTATGATCATTACTCACACATGTCCTAAAATTAATAATTGACTACTCACAAATTTCGTCACCAGTACCTATGGTTTTAATCAAAGGTTTATAATTTAGTTAATTTTATAAATACAATTTTAAATATACTATGATTTAAAATTTAAAAAAAACAACAACAACAAAAATAAGGAAATCATATTGAATGAATTCAAAATTTTAATATTTATTATTTGTTGTTTTATTTGTTCAAGTCCGAATATCTATTTTACACTCTTTGCTCGGCACATTTAGTTTATCAAAATTCAAATATATCAAAATGTTCTATTCAATTTAATCCCTGAAGCACCTTGCTTGTGAAGCTCAAAATACTACCACCGGTTCGGAAAATTATCCAGTCATCGACAAGAACCGGCAAGAAATTCGATCTGTGTTTTTTTCTGCATGTTTTTTTTAGAACTTTTCTACTAACAGTTACAAAGTTGATCCACCCTATAATAACCCTTACAGATCAAAACCTGCTTGACATGGTGCTTGAACTTGTTGTCCGGTAAATCGGTAATGTGCTTTGGGATTTTATTATAAAACGTAACATTATTACCTGGAAAACTCTTATTAGTTTTGCTAAGCCTGAGACAGGGAACTGTCATGTTTATTCCTTGTATTAAAATCCTCTATATCATTAATACCTTGATGTCTCCACTATTGTCGTGGATTTCAATTCTACAATGAGCCACAGTTTTCGCAGTAAAATATTATCTTTGTGTTCAAGTCGCTATAAATTTGGGAAAGCTTTAATTGTAAGACATCTACGAATGAATTGTGACGTCTAAACTTAAGAACGAGTTTCCGTGCTAGATTTAGTGTTAATGGCTGTAATGTTTTTAATAAAATTATTTAATTATATTAATTTACATTAAAAGAAATTAAAGTTACAAATTTCACTTACTTATCTGTTTAAACAAACTACAAAATACAACTACAGATAGAGGAAGGATGCATTGTATAATACCTACATTTATTATACTAGTTCTGCACGCAGCTTCACTCGCTTTAATATAGATTTTGTTTTATATATTTTTTCTGCATCCCTAAAATATCTGCATTCCTATACAACGTTTCATGATGTTCAGCCGAGTAGTTAATGCATAATAAACAAAAAAACAAAACGAATAATCACGTTTATAATACTAGTTAAAATGAAAGTAGATAAAGGTAAGGAAGAAGCAAACTTTTTATAACAAATTTATATAACCTTAAGCTTCAATATCGACTATTTAATTATAGGTACGAGGTATAATTAATCAGTCGGTAATAAATTCCTATTCGCCTAGCTTAACATAACGTCATGTAATAACACGCAGCCTGTCTCGTTCACTGGTCGGCTGAATAAGCTGGATTACTTCCACCAGACAGGGCGGGCTGAATATTTTGACGTGTGCTATGTCATACTGAATTACGTTGTAAGTACACGGTGTATCGTTATTGGAAAACATGTGCTACCTTATACTGAAATACGTGTCCGTTGTACACGGTGTATTATTGATGAAAAACATATTATGTAAGTATATAAACACAGGCCATTAAATAAACCTATTCACTCGCAATATATAATCGTTTCAATTCTTATCTATATACATAGATAGGCAAATATTTTACACTTCAAGACATTTTTTTTCTTCTTTGTGTGTTTTTTTCTTTAGTAGCTATTGAAGAGCTTTATTATCCCCTTTGTAAGCGTCCACGTCTAAGAGCCGTAGTGCCGTGTAAGGAGGCAGAGGGCAATGCTTGTAGTTTCACTGCATGAGCGGATCAGTAATGAGGAGATTCGCAAAAGAACTAGAGTAACATTGTCTGTATAAATGCCAAACTAAAGTGGCAGTGAAATGGGCGCATTGTTCGTAGAACCGATGCCCAATGAGGACAACGGATTCTCGAATGGCTACCACATACAGGAAGATGTAGCGTGGGTAGGTAGACGCCCAACAAGTTGGACCATCGACCTAATGAAGGTCGAGGGAATCTGCTGGATGTGGGTGACCTATGTCCAGCAGTGAACATCTTACGCTTGATGATGAAGAGCTTTATTGTTATCAATGAAAACTACACTACACAAAAAACAGTATTTTCATAAATTACAACCACCTATGTTTTGACCACCATTTTTGTTTTTGCCTAATTATACTGTAGGGTATAGTGTTCGTCAAGTGTTCCACTTCACCCATGATTGTTATTCAAATTAATCAATGTTAACGCAGTTGGTGCTACGATCGCATTTTACATGAATGATCACAGGTTTGAACCATCCCGCCCATCCAACCCTACAATGATCCTAAGTATTCGGTAAAGAAAAAGGTGGTGGTAAAGCATTTTCTAATAATGCTCGCCTCGGTAGCTATCACCCTCAAATTTCAAAACCTGTCGACAAACACCAATAGGTGCGTTCCGGCAGCATCACATAATAGCAAAAAATGTAGTATGTTTACCACAAAGGAACACTTCACTTAAAATCAGGTGAGATTGTGCTCAAAGCGCAGTATTAAAATAACTACTACACAATTTAAAAACAAATAAAACGAATTGAAAATCTAAGATGGCAAATATCTTAAACTGTTTATATTCGTCTATATATGTATGCGTACAATACTTAAACCTGGGTATATTATATACCTATAATTAATATGCTTCTGCCTTATAATATATATAAGGCACATATAAAGAACATTGAACAAAGTATGTGTGTATTCATTCTACCCATGATTCTGAAAATAGATTCGCTCGACGACAAGCTTAATTAAGGATACGAGGTACTTAGGCCTGAGTAACCTTCGTATAATATTAATTAGACGCCAGTAGGCTCTGTGTCGGATCGTTGATGTTACATCAGACTATTACAAATATCACTTTGTCATTCCCGAGATAAGCAGTTTTCGTAATGTCGTTTACTGGCTTATTATACCAGTATTCTACGCGATTTTTTTCTACATTAAGAGAAAAAGCGGGGCCTTTTTTTTCATATAAACGTACCATGTTTCCTTCCTGAATTATTATGTAAACTTATAGTAAATATACTTATAACATAATACATGTACAACACGGCTAGTATTCGATTTTTTTTACATTTTAATTACTATTATATAATTTAGAAAGTATCTGGTAAGATAATAAAATAACGTAGGTTATGAGGGATTTTTTGTAAATATTTTCGTTGGTTTTATTTAAAAACAAACAAGCGAGTATTTTGAATTGTTTTTACTTTTGTTAATGATTAACCGTAAATTATTTCTAAACTGTTTCTATTACTTAAAGAGAAATTGAAGGAAATTATAAACAACATGATTGGTCGATATTTGCTAGAGATTATGTCCGATTATGATAAAAGGAAGAATTTATTTTACAAAAAAGAAAAATCGATTTTTACAGAACAGCACAGCACATAGACGCTATTATAGAGACTATTTTGAGGTTGTTTCTTGATAATTTTACAAAAATTCTTAAGGATTTAGGGTGATCTGTTAAGGATACGCCACCTGTATATAAACATAACTAAAACTTTTCTCTTATGATTATCTTATTGATATCCGTTTTGATTTGTGAAAAAGTAATGAGAATAATAATAGTGAATAGACAAAAAATGGCCGCCAGCATATTACATAGTAAGAGTTTACCTAAACCATTGTATATAAGCGGATATAAAATGATTAGTAGTTTTAAATTAAAATGGATTAATGGATATTTAAAAGCTAAATCCAAACATGAAGTTTATATTTTATTCCCTGTAAAATTACAATATTTAATTAATTGTAGCAAAAGTTGTGATTTAATTAATTTTATTACACTCTGACTTCAGTATCACGGATAATACAGCGGAGCGAAGAGCTACGAAATTGAATTATCGACTTTACCAGATTCTGGGAAGAAGATTATAATTATTCAGATAAATCTGTAGGTAATTTGTAATTATGTTAAAGGGGTCAAATGTATACATTTATTTAATATTTTTCAAAGTATTTTCATATAGCTTAAAGATTTGTCTAAATTTACGTACAATTAATTTCAGTAGTTATTGTTCTATGATCTTGGTCGTCAAATATGAGTCGTCAAAATAGTTCGAATTAATTTTATGTCACATATTTGTTTCCATATAAATTTTCTACAGACAGGCGCTAGCGGGATTACAATAGGCTAGATTAAAAATAACGAAATAAAATATTTCATTCGGATAAAAAAATCCGACATAAGCGTTTAAAGTTTTAGGTGGTAGTTGAGAGGTGTTACTCTATGTCTTTCCCGCAAAACGAATGTATGTAGTAGAATGTGATTAAAATTTGTATGTAGCATGTATATATCTGTGACGTCATGTTATTTAAGACAATGCGTATAAGTTCCTTATATTATATGATCAAATTTAAATTTTATTTTCAGTGATCAGCCTTTATTATTCTGTATTTCTTTATGAGATAACAAAATATATTCAGTACTCTTTTGTTAATACACTATTGATTTTGTTCCTTTTTATATTAAATTCACCATTACAAATAAATTCTCAATGTTTTCACGAAATGAGATCATTCAGAATAAGGACGTGACTAGGTCTGAGTGAACCAGGGTAGTTCAAATCCAGTTATCAAACATTAAGGCGGTGACTACCGTCTTCGCATATTGGTATTCAATTATAAATCAATTGTTAAAGACACATATGTACATTGCAAATTCAGGAAGAATCTAAAAAATGAGCTTCTGCTTCTTTGAAACTAATGTGAAAATTTATAGCCTCACTTTTTTATATTACTTATATTATAATACTAGGTATGTTCCTCCGACTTCATTTGCATAATGTAACAGTTCCTATATTACATAATAGTGAACATTTTTTTTTCATTCGTTCAACCATAAGAAGTCCACTACTGGACGTAGATATCCACCATTAAGAGGGGGATTGCCATAATCACCACGCTTGGCAGGCGGTTTGGCGATCGCAGTAAGGTGCTTTGATACCCAGAGCATGCTGCTGCCCATCCCCTGGTTTATATCCCTTAGTCGCCTTTTACGGCATACACACGGGAAGATATGGGGTGGTATTATTCTTAGCCTGCACCACACGTCTCTTCAGTCACAGTCAATCACAGACAGTTCAGTCTTAATTAAGCTCACTCTACGCAATCGCCCTATGCATTGGGCCAAGCTATTGGGCGAACGTGTGAACGGTTACTTTGCGTGCGTTTGTAGTTGGCGACCTGGGTGGGCCGAATATTTTTAGTTTTTCATGAAAACATCAAAGAATTTTGGTAGCGTATTCAGTGCAACGTTGATCGTAAACGGCAATAGTCGTGTTTCGCTAAGTATAGATTTACGTTACCTAATTACGTTGATGATGACAACAGCGTGATTAAGCAATGAAATATTACTATTTATACAAATATATACTAAAACGAATGCATTTTACATTTGATAATAACTAGTTAACTAACAGCTTAATCAACAAATCTATAGGAATATATTTCTGTTAACCTTTTTATACATATTAATAGGTTATTTTTTTACACCATTTAGGCTCAGTGCTTTGACCACAATCTCACCTGATATTAAGTGATGATGTGGTCCAAGGTAGTAAACACACTAAGCCTAACTAGTACTTATAGTACTAGTTCATCAGTGATGCTGTCGGAACACACCTATTAGTATTTGGCGGCAGGTTTTCAAACTAAAGATGGTAGCTACCCAGACAAGCATTATTAGAACATCCCCTACCACCATTCTATGATTTCCTATGTTTTCCTTCACCAAAAGTTCACTCTGATTTTATAGTTGGATAGGTCTGCTCGACCCGCGTCCGTTGACGCGGAATTCGGGCCTAACCTCCCGTTGCGCCATCGCCACTTTAAAAATATTCTTATAAATGAGTTTAAAAAAAATCTATAATTGCAGCATATAGCATCAAAAACTTCTAGAACGTTTATTCTACTGTGCAGCATAGTTGGTAATGATTAAAAGTATTGTATAAATAAAATACCGCTACTGTAAACATAACCATTTTTATCAAAGCAACAATGTGAAATGATCAAACCCACCAACGTGTAAACGCAATCCAAATCTTGAGCAATGCAACGCTTGGGCGATGGGCGATGGCGTGTGCATCGACTATTACACTAACAATTAGGCACTACAATATTATAAGTGCAGTATTTTCTTAGACTTAAATTCAAAATCAAACAAATAATCAATCAATCAATTATATGCATCGCCGTTATATACAAAATACACATTGACTCACGCACGTACTCGACTCGAATGCAAGAGCGGTACGCCACAAAAAACCGACAGACCATCAGTTCTTCGTACATGACAAAAAAAAGATAATTAAAAATTTACAACTACCTTTACTGAACATAAAGCGACGTTGTCTTATATGGCTCCTGTACACAGTGGGTAATTACCGCCATGTATCAAAAAAGATCAGCAACGCCGGACAATGAAAAGATGTACACACACTGTCCACGACTCATTGCTGCCTAGTGAAACACAAATAATCACAGGCACGCTGTACCAATTTATATATTTAATGTTATTAAGTAACACAAAATGATGCGAAAGGCGATTGTACAATATTAGTGAAGTTATCGGTATTTTCGCTACAATTCAATGGAAGCTTGGCATAATATGACCGGCAGTGTTCACACAGTCGCCTATTGTGCTGTTGATCAATGATCGCTGGTGAAGCGATGTACTTTTTTTTACAACTTTTTTTTTTGATCGCCTAAAATGTTGCCAACACACTTATTTGCTTCTTTTTTTCCTAACCTAACTAATACTGTTGACCGGGAGGGCCTTTACAGCTTCACCGTAACTTTGAGGGCAAGTGCAGAAGGCATTCGCCGCAAAAGGTATCTAGCACAAGGGCACCAAAGTGGTACGAACCTCAACTTGGCCGTTACGTGTGTCACAGTCATTTACATCGTGATTTCTTTGAGGTCCATCATTAAGTGCTTCTCCAGGCAGCCATGTGTAAACATCTTTCGTCATCTTACGTACGTGCATGGCCCATTGTATACAGGAGCTATAGAAAAGATGCTGTATGTTTGGAAATTACTCTTACACATATTATACCGTATATATTCTCTCGAAGTAAAAAAAACATCGCAATTATTTAATAAATTATTTATTTTTGATCATTTAATTCTTTATAAACACATTTTATACACTGAGAACACATTTTTATAATTAATATTTATTTATTTCGTTCTTTATTTTCACATTCTGTTATGACTTATATATTTAAATAGTTCAATACTTTATCTTTGTAAATAAATAAAAATAATTATTAAAATATGAATGGGACGATTTAATTTCAATATTAAGTTCACGTTAAAAATGGACTTTATAATAATTTTATTTAATTCGAATTGCCCACGTTTTATGTAAATTCTGTTTAACATTGCACATTTATACTCATTCCTATTTTATACCTATTTCACCTTCTTTTTAACGAGGGGAAATACCTATTTTACCTAGGTAATTTATACCTATTTTATTATCTTAAGCTATATTTGATTTGTATTTTTAATTACATCATACTAATAATTTAAAAATATGTATAATAACTCATTGAAAATAAAATATATTTTTGTTATTAATTGAACATATAAATGTTATTATTTATCAAAATAAATAATTAATCGCTCAAATACCAATAAAAGTTTGACAATAGGAAAACAATTGGAAGCTGGTTGGTGCTCAACCGGTTAATATAGATATTGAGCATATAAAGTGTTTTTTTTTTTTTTTTTTCCATTTAGTTTACTTAATTATATAGATTATACATACACACATAACCTATCATAAACTAACATTTAGATTGTAAATATTCTTACTGACTATTACATATTATATAGTAGGAACCAATTAACTAAATAATTTGGAAATGACAATTAGAAAAATAAAAGATTCGACAATCTGTTATGAAAATGATCAGTCTTTTCAAATAATCATACCTACCTAATAATCTTTATCTATTAAATAATCTATTATATTATGTAGGTAATGATTATTTTAAATTAACATAGAATAAAATCATTGAGTGACAGATTAAAAAAAACTACCACAGGACACACACAAGGAGATTAATTATAGTTGATGTCATAATATCATAAATGTACACAGATAATATATATGGCGAATAGCCTAGCGTATTTATTACTTTGAATTTATAACGTTAATTTACCATATAATTTACTTTTTCATTTTTTTTTATTTGTTCTATCTAATTTGTGTCGTTTACTTTATCTATATTTCGGAGTCACAAAAATATATTATTACTTTCAATACCTATTTTAAATGTTTATACAAAATAAAATTGTGCATTAATAACCAATATCTTTATATCGTGCCTTTAGAATTGAGCTTTCTAGATTCATCCTAAATTATGTTAAATTTTACTCTACAATACATTACGATTTTTAAAGACGTACACATTTACTAATATTAATTAATTTACAATGAATATATATTTATCACACACTCTAGCATATAATATAACGGGTAGCTACCATATCCTGGATATGTTTGACAAGTGTGTGTTGGTGCCAGTGTTGCGAACCCATACACTCATACATACATACGACAATATTCAGAAATATTTAATTAATTATAAATGCGTAGAAAAAACTCTAACAAAATGAATTATTTTTACTAACATACTGCTTTATATAATATTATCTATGTCTTTATTAATCTTGTTAAAAAGTTGATCAAATAATCATTTTTGTTTGTAATTTCAAATTGAGGAATAATTTTGATGTAAGAGTGATAATTTTGATGTGAAAGTGCAATAATTTAAATTTTAAATGTTGACAACACTGGCGAGTGTTTCGGTATACCGGTGATAAGTTCCGCAGTTGAGTGCGCACCGCAGAGAGGGTCGGTCCACTGCACTCAGATCGCGGACAGGAGCGGACTCGGCGAGCGCGGGGGTCGCCGGACACCGCCGCCGCTCCACTGCTCCCCCATCATATCCTCGTCTCCCTGCACACGCGCACTCGACATACTCTCAGCGTCACACTCCTCAACTTCCCAACTCTGAGATCGAGATTATCATATCATTTAACTAAGAGATTATCGCTAGCGATGTGCCAAGTCAGATCAACTCGAGATATACAATACTCAAATCCAGGAGCTTATCAAATACTCACAGGCTTTAGACTCTCATCTATCGACAGTCATCATTCTTAGACTATACTTTCTTTTATTAGTAGTCATTTTACTGAGCACGAATAAAGAAAAAAAAGTACTTGAGTACAAAATATAGTCGACTTGGCACATCACTAATGTTAAATGACAGTTCCGACACCACTAAAACGCCTGAGCTAAATGAAACTGTCAAAATCTTTACGACGTCACGTAACAGAAATGATAGTAGACGCTAATTTACAATGGTTTCCGACAACCGCAAGAAGAATTAGGTTCGCTCATGCATTTCGAAGGAAAAGAATGCTAAAGGGCAGGAGCGTGCATGGCGGTGCGGGTGATTTATATCACATATTACGGTGTCAACACTTACATATAAGAAGTAATTACCATCATCGTGTGTGGCGCGGGCGGTGCCGGGGGCGTTTGTATGTGGGGCACGATTGGCACCAGCGGAGGCGGCGGTGCAGGCGGGGGCTCAGGGGAGACAGCCGCTGGTGAAAACGACGACGGAGCTAATGGAGATTGCGCTGTTGACAATTATTATTGACAATTTATTCATCTAAACTCAAAGTACTAACTCACATTTGCATAAACAATTACAAGTCATACAAATTTGTATTGTATTTTTTTCTGACTTGAAGCCCGTGACAACATGTGTCAGAAGTTTTTATCAATGTCCTATATAAATGACATATACGAGTATATTGGCTGTTGGCTTGGCTTTTTATGGTTATTTTAAATCCTAACTAATAAATAGTTAGTGTAGATGCATTAACATTCCTATTTCAGACAATTTCTTATTTCTTACCAGCAGCGGTTAGAGCGAGGACAAACTGACTCCAATGGACACAGCAGCCGCAGCACAACTGTAGAGCTGCCCGACGTAATGCTCGATGTAATGCGAGAAACAGCAATGGATTCACAGCGGCATGCACATATGATATGTGCAAAGTGATTTGAAAATACAACTGTTAGGGAAAATATACAAGACTTTGCAGTATTTTATAAGACAATTATAGGCATAATCTCAGTAACGAATTTTAAAATAGACATAGCCTGTACTACGATGAAAACCATTTTGCAATTGGTTGATAGCCTTTGCGGAAATTAAAACCCATAAGCTACGTTTATATAATCACCTAGAAATATATTCAAGAGTACGGAGACAGTTCTTAATATTAAAGCCAAATTCTCTTTAGGATATTTGATAGTTTAGCACAAATGTATCGAAAGTGAATATTATATTATGTCAATGTAACGTTTTTATTTTAGAAACAAAATTATATAATTTTTGTTTACTAATAAGTTCTTAATTGAATTAGAAAAATTCACGCAACTCACTTCATACGCAACGTGGGATGTCAGAGTCGGATGATGTAATAACGTGATGATGAACAGAGGACCCCAGAATAGAACATATGCCGCGGTTATCACTACAAACATTCGAACACGTCGCACTCCCTCCCTTTCCACTCTTGCAAGGTAACCGCGTAGTCGACGACGGACCACCGCCAAAGGGAAGAGTACCACTTCCAGATGGGCGACAATGTCCATCAGCCAACGCTCCATCCACTGTCTGTCAAACAAAATCGCAATAGTACAGAAGAAAAGTAAAATAATGCTAAAGTAGAAAAGAAAGAGCCATCAATAGTATTTAAAGAGAATACGGAAGAAGAAACAAAAGCTCTTGCTAGAAGTGTGCCTATATGAGAGACATACACATGCACTGATGCTTACCCTCGGTCCGACGCTGTTTGGTAGTGAGTCCATTCGCCTGTTATCTCCTGCCATGCTGACAAGCGTTGTCACTAAACCAGCTACTCGAACTGCCTCTACGTTAGCCTGCATGCGATAAGATTTAAATTATCGAAAGAGTCCCAGCTACCAATTCGTCTTTGATTCTTCATTATTTTTTCTATTTATCGGCATTTCTGCACCAATCATTGCAATAGTCGTATTCCGAAAATTTAAATCTTATTTACGGAACACCGCAAGGAATATTGGCAATGCAATGTACCAACAAAAATAACCAGTTCGGCCAACGTAAGGGTAGTATGCACAGAATATTGTACAGCGACTTGAAATTATATGGATGACTTTGTGAGTTTCAACGACTTTCGGAACGCGGACTGGTTTCACGACTCAACCAACTGAGAACATTTGCATTACTATCAAAGTTTTACGTTTCAAAATATCCCATGTTCTGGACAGCCAGTTGGTAAAGTGTAAAGCCGTTGATTTATGTGTTTAATTTGATCTATTCGAATGGCCACGGAGAAGTTTTTACACTTTCATAATGATGATGATAATGATGCAAATTAGGATAACGAAGCAACTTTACTACTATCTGTAAGGAAACCTCTCCATGCCATGTCCTATAATGTAAATGGTCATAAGAAATGATGTACAAACCTTAGTAAGATCTCTGTGGAGTTTTCTCAAGTGGAAAAGTGTCAGGCCGACGCAAACCGCGTTTACGCCTATCCAAAGAGCATTAAGCACATAATGACGGAAAGGTCCCCGGACTAAGGGACACGAGGGGGCCGGTCCGTAAGATCCGTAAGAGCCAGCGCTAGCTGCTAAAGCTCCCGATAAAAAACGTTGGTCCAAGATTTATAGTGATTGATGCGAACCATATCATAAATGTACCGAAAAGTACGCACTGAAACAAGATACTATTATTAAAATGAACATCAAATATTAAACTTTATATATATCAAAGCGACATTTAATGTTTGTTTAGAAAGAAAATTGATGTTCCCATCACGTTTATTACATTGATTACCATACAAATATCCTATGAATAACAGATTTCTCTCATATGAAAAAACAAAGTGGTTACCTGTGGAAAAATTTACCTGTGGACTGTCCATTAGCAAAGGTGCTGATAAATCAGCTTGCTCTTGTTCATTTTCAGGGAATATAGGACTGTCGTTCAGTACCGTCGTCAGCATATTCACTGTAGATACCGTCACCTAAAGATTTATTTCGTTTTATTTATTATAGAAAAACTTGTACATATGTTAATCATAAATTACGAAACGTGATTAAGTTATTAGAAAAATAAATAATGTACCAAACATTTATGACGCTAATAAATCAATTTATCAAAGATACTAAAATAAATAAAATATTCCATAATGCCTTTTTATTGTGAATTATTTTCGTATTTTATTAAAACTGTTTAAAGACAATCGTTTATTATCTGAAAACATCCTTAATATGTCGATTAACCATAAAAATGAGACAATAGGAAAACAATTAAACTACAGGTTAGTGCTCAAGGGGTTAATACAAGTACTAACTGATAAAAACAACTTGGTAACTTATTTATAAATATCTTTAACTCAGTATTAAGTAGAAAAAATCCCTTTTTACTCGATCGAACTTTCCTAAGTGCCAATAAATCTTCAGTTTTGGCACAATCGCTACCAAGTTCTCTAACAACCGCCATTTCTTACGTCACTGTGTTACAAATTCCATAATTTTATTGCGTGTTTCTTTACCCTATATATTTATATTTTCGATAACTACATTAGTTAATTTTCTACCCCGTTGTGTAAAATTATTGCTTAAAAAAATAATGTTATACATCGATTTGAACAAAGAGATATATGTAATTGTAATTGACATACATTAAAAGCAGTGTGGTTCCGGCTAAGTATAGTACCACCCCATATCTTCCCGTGGGTGTCGTAAAAGGCGACTAAGAGACGTGAACCAAAGGATGGGCAGCAGCATTCTCTGGGTACTAAAACACCTTACTGCGATAGCCAACCCGCCTGCCAAGCGTGGCGATTATAGCAATCCCCCTCTTAATGGTGGAGACTTATGTCCATTAGTGGACGTCTCTGGTTAAATGAATGAATGAATGAATACATTAAAACATGGTCAGAAATAATATTTACTAGTAACAAGCACAACAAAGAGATTACAAAGAATTTTCAAACTCAAGTAAGTAAATTACTGTGTTCTTATTTTTTAATTATTAGCTTCATACGTATGTTAGTATGTAACGGAAACTTTGAAAATGAATTTGATCCCCTTCAAAACGTCGTATATACTCGAAATTTGACATACATGTTTATCAAGGACCGATGGCAATTCAATATTTTAAGCAGTTTGTTCCGTTATCCTTACCAGGGTTTTCAGAATTAGCGATTATTTAGTACCTGATATCCAAAAACTAAAAAAGGCGCTTTTATAGAAAATCCAACTTAAAATATAAATTAAGAATAGTGTAAATAAGAGAAAAAATAAATTTTATTGTAAAAAAAAACGTGGGGTGCTTTTTAATATATTGTCAAAATAATAATCCTTCTACTCATATCTGTCAATAAAATATTTATAACTATTGACACCATGAACCCAATGCCTTTTTACAATAAAATCCATTTTTTCTGTTATTTACACTATTTTTGATTTATATTTATTAATTAGTTTCTATTTTTTTAGTTGGATTTTCTATAAAAGCGTGTTTTTAGTTTTTTTTTTTTAACTCTTATCTTTTTTAAAATATCAATAAGTACACTTACTAATAACAGGAACGCTGTCTCGACTAGAGAACATTTGTATACAGGTTGACAGCGGAATACTGCGATACCTAACGGTAGAAGTATGGCAGCACGAGCGCAATCCACTATAGCCTGATGGAAGAGCAGACCGTGTGACCATCTGCAAACGAATGAAATGTTAACAACAATGTCACACCTAATTTTTAACAGATTGCCACTGATAAACGTACGTGGTATTCAAATGATTATTTTGCAAGCGAATGTAAGCACGTAATCCCTTTTTTAAAGTCCCCCAATCCCTCGAACATACGACGAGACTTTGTTAGTCCTATTCTGATTAGAATTGACAGGACTCTGGTGCTTCCTATGCTCTCATTCTACGTTTCTAATTCTTTTTAATGAGTAATTGTAGACCCCTCTTGTATTTTCATTTTGTTTACAAATATTTACTTAATATCTAGTATGTATTTGAATTTACCTTATATATAATTTTTATATAAAAGTTTGTTGATTTTTCTACACATATTACATTGTGTATAAATTAGTCTAAGCACAAATGTTGTTTATATTTCATTTTCAATATCAAAAAATTTTCAAT
Organism: Samia ricini; assembly: GCA_014132275.2. Taxonomy (NCBI): domain Eukaryota; kingdom Metazoa; phylum Arthropoda; class Insecta; order Lepidoptera; family Saturniidae; genus Samia; species Samia ricini. Next base: position 5,064,327 of record AP028170.1, read on the forward strand.
AATAATAACAATAATAATTCTCATCATTTTTTTTTTCGTTTAAAACAATCTCCCTCAATTTCTTTTACAAACTAATTTCATAACTTGTCACAAACAGACAACTAACTGGTCCTAGCCGACTCGTTAGCGGATACTTTCTTGTAGGATGAAAATTAATAGTAAAAAAAACACGTTTTTATAGAAAATCCAACTAAAAAAATAGAAAATAATTATGAAATATAAATTAAGAATAGTGCAAATAAGAGAAACAATGGATTTTATTGTATTAAATGCGAGGGGTTCTTTTTAAGATTTTATCAAAATGATAATCCTTCTATTCATATCTGTCAATAAAATATTAAAACTATTGACACCAAGCACACCAAGATTTTTTACAATAAAATCCATTTTTTTCTCATATTTACACTATTCTTAATTATTTTCTATTTTAATAGTTGGATTTTATATAAAAGCGTGATTTTTTAGTTTTCAGATATCAGATCCTAAAAATCTCTTATCCTGAAAAACCTGGTAAGGATAACGGGACTACTTGCTTAAAATATTGTATAAAATAAAAAATTATCATCGGGGTCTTGATAAGTATGCCAAATTTTCTAGTCAATCCGACGTTTTGAAGGATATAAAAAACATGTTCAAAGTTTCGGTTACATACGTACGTACGCGTGAAGCTAGTAATAAAATAAAAAAAAAAAACATGCAGCCTAATTGATGTTTGCTGATAATTGCATTGCTGATGAATTTATAACTGACTTGAAAAGAATCGTTTCTTCGCTATCTTTAGGGCAGTCAGTAAATAGACTGTAAGCTTCTAGAAGAATGAGATGCGATAATGGCTCCGTAGCGGTGTGGTAAGATTTTGCATCGATGGATTTAGTTAATTTTCCCTAGGCCAACTACGGCTTTTGAATTTTTTTAATCTGTCGCTAGCCTTCGTAGCTATATTCTGGTACCATCACTTCCGAGCCAATACTTCTAGGGTTTGCGTGTTTATCTTCCTAAATCACATCACACAAGTAACAAATTTATAATTTACAGCTTTTATTTTTATCATAAACTATAAATAAACTCACATTCCTTAAAAGAAACCGTTTTTTACTGAACACAAATGTTATAAAATAGTTTTAAAAAAATCCAAGTATAAAATGAAATGGTACCCTTTCTATCAAATATCCAAGCGAAGCTTTTAAGGTAGGAATGCGATTTATCAATCATTCCAACAATGTCACGTACAATAAGACGGTGTGAGCGCCACACTAAATCCCGGTCCTAATGGTCCCGTATCTTACGAATGTCTCAGTAGTGCTTTCGTTCTTAAGAGGACATGCGGTCGCAAAAGTAGGTATTTCAGAAATCTATTGCTATCGCGTTGCGCCCCAAAGGAAGAATTGTAAAACACGAAAGGGCAACTGATTTTACATATGCAAAATATACGAAAAATCATCACCTCGTAGTACCCTGTTTCCTCCTCCAAAACCGAACCGATTTTTAATTTTCTTCCAGTTTTAGAATAACAAAGACTTCGGCTATGCATGTACGTTTTGCTTTTTTTTAAATTTTATTTATCAAATTTGTTTAACGAACATCTGAAAATAACGGTAAAAATCGAGCATTTTTTTGATGTTCAAAGGCTTCTAATTTCTACAATAACTATTTATGGAAAAAATCAAAACGTACGGGCATGGCGGTGGTGAATATATGTATATTATTCAATATAAAAATATTTACCATAATGCTGTTATCCAGAGAGGAAACCTTAATCCTAAATGCCGCTAGGATGTTTTCTAAATTACAGTATTATTTACCTTCACAAGGAGGAGGAAAACAATATTTTTATTATTACACACGACGTAACAGAATAAAAGAATACGTGTCTCTTACTCGAAGTTTTTTTCTTTTCATTAAAAATAATATTTCAGTAATTCTTATATTATTTAATACGTTATAGTTTATTCTAAGCAAATAATTATTTACCCCGGCACAAAACATGCAAAATCACTGTGTCAGTCAGTCTGTTAATGTGTTTATACCTCGAGAATTGTTCAACCGATTTTCATAATTATTTTTGCTAAATTATAAATGTTAAATAAATAAGTGACTTTCGTGTCTTTTACCTACGCATTTTTTTTTCTTTTTTGAATAAGAACATAATATCGGTATTTCTTACACTATTTAATAAATTATAGCTTTTTTTTAAAGAAATAATTATTTGTCCAGACAAAATGTTACTTTTAAAATCACCGTGTCAGTCTAGCTGTCAGTGCGTTTATACCTCGAGCACCGGATTCAACCGGATTTTCATGATTATTTTTATTAAATTATAAATATTATCCTACAATCATATTTGGTTACATTAAATAATATATAGAACAAGTGAGGAGGATACTTAATAGTGAGTGTAGGTTAACAAAAAATAAATAATAATTTGAAAATTAAATCATTTCCTAGTCTTTTTCTCATTGACATAATTATAATAATGTTTCTTAAGTTTGTCAATATACATGACTTATAAAGAAATTCAGAATAAACAAAGATTGTTTTTAATTATTACACACACTGACGTCAAACATGTCTAAGAAAACAAAAAAAATCTCCAATTTAAAATGGAAAATAATATTTGCTCTTTGCTCATAAAGAAACTCGACATCATTACTATTATATTGAAGAGTTTATTACATGTCTATTAATTATTTATTTACTAGTTGTTCCCGCAGTTCCGTCCCGCGTTTTTTAAATATTATTTATATTTAGTCAAATGTATAATTTAGATTATAAATTTTTGAAAGTTTCAAAATTTAAGTAAACTTTGCTATCAAATAACACTATTAGATGAGTTCTTTGTCAAAACAAAAAGCACATAGCAAAATAATTAGACTTTAAAACATTAGAAATAAATTTGTTTACTATGTAACCGTCTGCATAAAGGCCGTATTATTATTATGCGAAGAGATCGTTGTACTAGTCAAATTTTTCTCGATTTGATTCACTACTAATCTCTTAACGTTTCTCATTACTATTACTAACATTAATCCGTCAAATACTGAGTTAAATTTGACATTAGGAAAACAATTGAAAGCTGGCGTAAGTGCCAGGTTAGTGCTTGACCGGTTTTAATGACAAACTCTATAAAATGTCAAACTCACTTGGCATTTATTGGTTTACCATATTATCCATACAATGACAAAGTCTATGTATTATAACATCCACTCTAAATAACGACAACACTAACAATGCAATGCAAAATATACGAAAACATAGCCTCGTAGTACCCTGTTTCCTCCTTCAAATCTGAACCGATTTTTAATTTTCTTTCAGTTATAGAATAAGAAAGACTTTGAGTATTTACTTATAAATTTATCCATTAAATTTGTTTAACGAACGTCTGAAAATGACGGTAAAAATCAAGAATTTTTTTGGGAGGCTCCTATTTTTTGCAATAACTAATTGAAGAAAAAAATTACAACGTACGAATATGGTGGTGATGGATATATATTATTTGGTATAAAAATATTCACCATAATGCTATTATCCAGGGAATAAATAGAGGACTATGTTTGTATGGAATAAATGCCGCTAGGATATCCTCTTAAATATAAGTGAGTCTGCATTAAACCTTCAAGCGATTCAATTCTGATCTTAATTTGAATTAATTTACTGTATTAATTACTAATCGAAATTTATTTAATTTAATCTATTGACATTGTCTAGTTTAGTATATAAGTAGTAAGTTCTTGTTCGATGAATTGTAACTAATCGACTTCATCGATCCTTGATATTAAATTCAAAAATAAGTTTTAAAATCGACATGTAAATCGACGTAGTTTATAAGAATTTAGTGTAAGATTATGGTCAATAATAGTAAGCATGAATGTTAGCTAAAAATAATTGAAGTTAAAAAATCAAAAGAATGAGCTGGTGAATATAACAAACAAAAAAGCACAATGAAATAAATAAAATAGTATTAACAGGGGTTAACTTGAACAATTAACAAGATTACGCCAGGGGTGAAGCTGAGATTATAAAAATATCCTCTATCGTTTTATTAAAAAAAAATCCTTCCTCCCGTAAGTAACTACGTTCTTATTATATATATTATTTTGTCGTTTTATTGCCTGCCACGTATTTACTTTGACTGTCGGCATCATACGTGCAGAAGACTAAGAAATTCGTTCTTTTGTCTGTTGTAATTACTCTATACGCATGTTAATGTTCGTTGTTTGTAAATTTTATGCTTTACTATTAACTAGATATTATAACAGAAAAAACTAATCATACTCTATATAACGCTATTAAATATGCAGCCCTTAAGCGTCGCTATATAGAGTTTATACTGTATTTACCCAATGTAATTATATATACATACATATTTAGACCTGATATACATAAAGTAATAACGCTAAGGGCGATAGTTTCAAACTAAAAAACTTGCGTAACAACACGTGAGTTATTTAATCACGTAACAAAAGACCTTTTAAGACCAACTTGAAATGACTTCAATTCGCGTATGACACTACCGTTCTGAGTGTTTTAGTTCTATGCATGTTTATATGACTTTTAAACAGAATAAAACAAATTTATTGAATATCACTCAAATAACCACTTTCGTATAGACAAACAAATACCTTAGTTTTTTTTTAATAATTTAAATTCCTTTCTATCACAATGATGTAAACAATGAACAATAGTAGTGAACGTGACAGTTGTAATTAAAAAAGAAATAACTTTGTACAGGTGCATCCATCACACATCTGTAACTCTGTTATTTACAATTCAGACTGTTCCGATATTTTTATATACCATTACAAGTAAATACATCTATATAATATATCTATCCACAACATTTTTAAAATGAAAACGTTTCAAGCTCTTTAAAACATCTTTGACTGTCAATTTGAAACTCTATTTCGGTAGGCGGCTACGTGATTCAAATAGAAACAAGCTATGCAAGCTGAAAATATAGATTTACAGAAATAACAGAGTAATATTTAAATATTTTTACTTGAATATAAATAAAATGAAAATCTCATATTTTACTTAATTAATTAACAAAAATTTGTAATATAATCATTTAATCGGGGAATACTCTAGATAATTCAATTTTCTAATAAATTGGAAGCCTTGTGTTCACACAATCTATGCCCATAGATATCTCCTAATAGAGCGAAGGATAATTCGATAACAGAGCACTGTAATAACATTTATCTTTTATCTATCCATCGAGCAATTTCGTGCTATTATTCACTATGTTTAGTTAGGTTAAATTAGTTTGATCTAGAAAAAAAAATATATTGAGAAGGATAAATAAATAATAAAAGCCATAGCAGACGTGCGAAACGGCCAGCGTACATTGTACGGCGGACGACTGAACTGACCACAGTTATCAGTTGCCTTGTCCCCATAAGACGGTTAGGAACGTCATGCTTCTGAAATTATCAAACCGCGAAAAGAAATTGCTATGTATGGAACTAACGGGGTCATACAGCCATATAAATATTGCTTTTTATAATATTTTTATTTTTTTTTTATTTATTTATTTGGAAAACACACAGTTAATAATATACACATATGAAATTACATAACAATAATACATAAACCAGTCAAGTTTCCACTTGTAAATCTTTTGATGTTCCACCATGGTTAACGTTGCCGTTAGAACAGTAACAATTTTTTTCGCATATCGGACGATAATATCGGAGGCACGCCGTTCATATCTGAGTACGGTCACTGATAACTGTGGTCATTTCAATCGTCCGCCGTACAATGTACGTTAGCCGGTTCGCAAATGTGCTATGGCTTTTATTATTTATCTAACCTGCTCAATCTATATAATATTATAATGAAAGAGCAATAATTCAATTTCAATTATAACATAGCAGATTTGTAATTAAAATCTAAACATGAATCTTTTTAAATCACTACTACAGTAGTAAATTAATTAATTCAATAATATCGTAGGTTTGCCGTCCATAACTGAGTATGCCCACAAAGCAACTAATAACTTGATAACTGCAGTCATCCTGTGTTCCATATATATTGTCTAGTCCGCGCGTGTGTTACAGATTTAATTATGCTCTTGCCTTCGCGATCACTGCGTTATTATAGGTTAAACTTTAACCCGTATATCACCTACCTCCTTAACTGTTTCTTGCTTAGGATGACAGTCATAAGTGCTAAATTCGCAGACATCCCTAATCCAGAAAGAGCCAGCAACGCTGCAGCACTAGCTGCTCCACCTGGCGGACAATGCCGCGTGTTGTTGATAATTGAAGAGTTCGAAGCGCCTGCTGATCCAAAGCGCAAATTCGCACCGATCATCGCCACGGCTGAACCTGCTGGAATTATTAATCACGATAATGGACACAAAGGGAAAAAATGACAAGCTTTCTGTACATATGAATCTACTTGCAACATTATTATATTTAAAATTTACAATTTACATTACAATTTCAAGGCAAATTTACAACTATAACAACACAATAGGATAAAAGTGAAAATATGAAAGGCATTAAATGGTTTTGCATTAAATGATAAAAATTTAATAAAAACAAATTACAATCGTTTGAAAGTTGAAACATAGAAAGAATTGAGACTAATAGAAAGAATTAAGTCTTTCGAGTATGTTTTACAAAATAATAAATTTCTAGGATATGCTCTATATTGCCCTCATTATCATTGCCCTTACAAACATCGTTGATAGTTGAATGGGCCGTTCGCAAAAAATTAGAGAAGCTTAATAATTTAGTAATCTTTAGGCTCAGTAAGATTAATAAGTGTGTTAGTAATTATCAATTTAATAATTATACTTATGAAATTTGTTGATACGGGCTAAGGCCCAGCCTTATTATTGTAAGTTATTCATACCACTATTGCTATTATAACAATATGGTTTGTGTATAATCCCTGTCATTAGGTTTTAATAATTTGTGTTCACCGAAATAGGTTAAATGGAGTCATCAATTACCTGCCGACATTTTGAAGAGACGTCCTTTCTCAGTGGGTACTCAATGTCGAATGCAGTGAATCAATGTGACAGCCAATCAGAACGCTCCTCTCCCCTCCACCGGCCCATTGAGGGGCTCCCCTCCACCGGCCCATTTTTTCCACTAATAACGTTATCCATAGGCATTTCACTCGCTTTATAACTGGTATCAACTCGTCTTTCACTATTCAGTTTGATTTTTAACACTTTGAACACTTATATTCTCGACTGTACATAGAAGTTTTTATCACTTAAAAGCTACTTATTTAACCAAACACTGATAATATTTGTTTTGAACTAGCCGTGTGTCCGCGACTGCGCCCCCGTTTCATATATTCTTCACTACATTTTTTTATACATAACCCAAATATTTTTAGTACTAAAATATCGTCAAAATATTTCTCATAAATTCAAGCACTTGCCCTTAAAATTTAGTTATACTTTTTTACGCGGAAATATAATTATTTTCAAAAATTAAAAGTACCCAGAGTTATCTGGGGTAACTTCACCTATCTACCAAAAAATCACATCAAAATCAGTTCAGCCGTTTCAGAGATTACCCGGAATAAACGAACAGGCAGACAGACTGACAAAAATATTGAAAGTTTATTTTTGGTATAGGTATCGTATTCATATCGTACATTCATCATACGAAAACCATATCTATTTACTAAAAAAAAAATTTTTTTTGACATTACAAACTTCAATTTTATTTATTAGTATAGATATGTACCTACTCATTTCATTCAACCCAAGTTAATTAATTTATTCATATTTACCGTTCTATTTAAAATTAATTAAGTGACATTTTCTTCCAAGCTTAATGTTTTTCTTTCTTTTATTTTATTCACAATTTCATAGTTTTAGTGTAGTAAATTAATTATTACACTGTAAGAAGTCCATGTAAATCATATAAATTCTTAAAGAAAAGTTATTTAGGAAAATATTACTTCAGTACTACACAAGTAAGTATTGTAATCTATTTTTCTTTTAAAATTATAATTCGTACAGGATTAAACACTTTTTCATACTATTCAGGCTTTGGCCATAATCCCACCACGTGGTAAATAATGATAGGATCCAAAACTAGACACATAGAAACGGCGCTACCTAAAGACTGTTTGGGAATGAGATTTTTAAACTTGAGTATGGTAGCAAATGTAAACTCTTTTTATATTGAAAGTCCAGAAAGCCTCCTCTATTCAACTAACTACAGGTCACTTTACTTTTTTACTAGAAACACACCAACTCCCACTGGAGCTCAATCATGGCTGCCTCTAGTGTTTCGAAATATAATTTTCTCATATTGCCGGGAATAGAGTTCGAGCTACACGTTTCAATGAATAAAATGAATTACTAAAAATCAAAACTTATTATAAAAATACAATTTAAAATTTATCATATTTTATGACAGCGTTAATGGTATTTACTGAATAAATTGTTCCTTCAACTCCAGCTTTTATTAGTTTATAAATAGATCCTTAATAAATACTCTCAATGTAAATAAACCCTTTCGTAAATAAACCATTTACTTCAGAATTTTTATAGCAGAGGTTTATTTTCATAGAATAATACTGTAATTTAAATTACGTATTCAACACCCTATAAACATATTTAAAAAATAAAATCATTGACCTCCAATTACTAGTAAATTTAAAACATTGTTCTTTGAACAATCTGCGCTATTCTGGAATTCCTTTATTTTCCTATGTCAAGGGGACCGTGGATCGATTTAGACAGTTCAGTTTTGATTGAACGTCTGAGCAAATGATGAAAAGAGATCTGGAAGCTCTCCAGTGGTACATGTAAAGGTGAAAAAGTAAACAGTGCTATGAATTATAAAGACTAGTGTTATGAATTTGACGTATAACCGTGTTGTGCATATTGGGGATAAATTATAAAATCGTTTTGATGACATTTTTTTTGCCACGAATGTAACAATAATATCAATTCAAGTGATAGTGCACGGAATACACCTATTGGTATTTGGCGACAGGTTTACAAACTTGAGGGGTCGTAGCAACCCAGACGGGCATTGTTACAAAATGCCCTACCACCAAATAAATAAAAATGTAAAGTCGCCCGAAGCGATCCTTTTGTGGTTATATTTTAGGACAAGTATTCCAGTCTGCTTAACAATAAACCTTTTTGTGCATTTCTTCTTTGATATTAACCTGGTTTTACTCAAAGGATAATAATTATAAAATGTATATTTGTTATTTTATTTTAGTCTTTAAATCTCGATTCATAAACAGATATTCAAAAACTGTACGTAAGTATTACTTATCTGAGGATATGGATATCTCGATAACGACTGCATCAATTTCATCAAAATTTTGTATTAAGATAAAATATTTATTCTCAAGTTTACCCGGATTAGCCAAATGGGCTATTATAAAGATTATATAACAAAAGCAAATGGTTAATTTATTTCTGCAAACAAATATTTGTCAACAATATATTTACATCCGTATTAGCTATGCAACAACAAATGGCAATAGATGACTTTAAGAATATTAGCAACGCTCAGCTACTTTCGATTTTAGTATATAGCAAATATAGTGCTGAAGTCTCGAGAGAAGGTCCCTTCAATATAGAAATAATCGCTGCCCACATGCTAAGGTCGTGTATATGTTGATGTTATTTGACAAGGGACACAAGCATAATGTGAAGGCGGTTGGTAATATGAATAAATTCATGTCAAGAGACGCCTCTACTAAAATTGTATTTTATATCTGCAACATATTCTCTCAATGCGACCGTATTTTCTGTACCTACTAATATATAATGTGTGCTCGTCTAAATAGAATTAACTATTTATACTAATAAATAAAATTGAAGTGTCTGTTTCTAATATCAATTTTTTTTTACTAAATACATATGAATCTATACACGATGCCTATAGGTACAAAGGTATAGGTATAGGTACTAAGAATCCTATTTTTTTTTATTTTCTCCTGGATGTCTCTCTGTCCATCTGTCTGTCTGTTTGTAGGAACAAATCGAATTTAAAAATGTACTAGGAAGTAATCTCCGGAACGGCTGATCCGATTTTGGCGGGTCTTCTTTTGGTAGACAGCTGAAGTTACACCGGGTAACTTTGGATTTTCAAAAATAGTTAGAGTTCCGCGTAAAAAAAAAACTCATAAAAAAGTAAATAACAATCTCTCTTAATGCACAGTTTTACGGGCAAGTGCTAGAATTTATGAAAAATATTTTTCCTTTATCTTAGTACCAAAAAAAAAAATTAGAAATATATTTAGTGTCATGTACTAATAAAAAAAAAAAAGTAATAAAAAAACGCAGTGAAGAATATATGAAACGCGGGGCAGCCGCGGGCATACAGGTAGTACTAAATAAAACTATCTCAAAATTTTGAAGAAGGCGATTAATGATCTAAAATGAATGATTAATATGTTTTCGACAATAGAATAGACAATAGAAAATGTATGAATATTAATGGATCGGAGACTAATTTATCACCTAAAGGGATTGTTTCGTAATTAAAGAAATGTAATAAAAATGTAATTTAAGAAACTTAACTTTATTTTAATCAGAAATATTTAGTTGAAACTTCGTGACAAGTTCATAAATTTAAAAAAAAGACTCGTTTGTAATTTTTAATTTTTTTTTTTACTTAACAGTTATTAAGTACTACTAACTAACTACTAACCTATATCAAAAATACAATATTTAAAAAAAATTCTGTCCCCGTCTGTTTCGAGTAATCTGGCTAAAAAGATTTCGAAGGGACTTTTTTTATAGATAGCTGAGGTTACTGCGCGTATTTTTTTTTTTTTCGAAAATAATTAGGGTACCGCGTAAAAAAAATGAAATCTCATAAAATTGTGAATAAAATCCGATTCGATGTATTCGGCAGGTATTTGAAGCTGAGAGAAATATGTTTGCATAATGTTGGTAGCAAACAAAAATTTTGAAAATAATTATGGTTCCGCGTAAAAAAAATTAAAAACTGTATTACGCAATGAAAAATACAAAAACGCGGGCGCTGCCGCGAGCACACAGCTAGTTTTTAATAAAATTACAGAAGCCGCTAGGGATCCTCGTAGTTAGATTTATTTTATTGCTCAAAATGATTATACCTACGTTTTTATTACATATCCTAAAAGAACATCATTTCTCTTCGAGTTTATTATTTCAGTAATTTAATTTTTAACCGAAGCAAATGAATTAGAAAACACGGACGAAAGTCATGAAAGAGGCGTAGAAAAATATGAAGACAAAAGCCCAAGCTCGCATTACACAAAAATTATACCACATTACAAAGCTCTGCCGGAGGAAGACTTGAGAAAATTAAATTTTCATGAATTATAGCACTCCAAAGAGTGGGAAAGTTAATCCGGTGGTAGTTGTAGGACCACTTTATACGACCCACTAACCTCGCGCTGGGAAATGAATGAGGCAACAACTGAGCCGCTCGACCTTTTCACATACGAATTTACAATTCGCATTGAAAAGCGGAAATGTAATAAAAATTGTAGATTTAAAATTTGCACCCATATCATAAACTTTACTCACTTTAGTGTTATTATTTATTTCGCTTTTTTTTTTACCGCTCAAAAATTCTACAATTTGTAACTGATTATCTTTTTATTGGCATAGATTATAATTACGACACTTCCATTCAACTTTGCATCTTCCGTTAACAGATATCCTTAAAAATCGAATTTAAAAATGTCATTTTCACACTATACGTCATGAAAAGAACTTATTAACATAACATAAGCTCACGCCTGTTATCCCCAAAGGGTTAGGCAAAGGTGATGTAGCGAACTACACCACCCACATTTCGCCGAGCTTAGTTCCATCCCAGATGTGACAGGGGGCGAGCCTGTCGCCATATCGGGCACAAATCCCAAACTCCGGGACGATACTGAGTAGAAAAACCCAATACCACTTGACCCGACCCGGCGATCGAACCCGAGACCTCAGAACGGCAGTCGCACCGTAATACAACTGCGCCACCGAGGCAGTTAAAGAGCTTAATCTTTACTAATATTATAAAGAGGAAAGATTTGTATTTTTGTATGTAACGAACTTAAAAACGTCTGGATCGATGAATAACCCCACGAGAACGTGAACTACACGGGATAACTGCCATAAGCAGCTAGTATCTTGTACGTATAGATTGTTTCAAATTTATGTTTAGGATTTTTCTATAAGTAAGTTTATTTTTTTAAATCGTATGGGTAAGTAAGTTTATGAATACAATAAACGAATAAAGGACTACAGAATAAATCTCAAAATAAATAACATTAGTTAGTGATAGTTTCATAATAGAATTTTCGGTATTTTCGATAATACACGGTTAATTATAATTTGTAACAATACTTGACTGTATCAATTTCTTTTGATAAGTTCTGCGTATGTTTATTCTTTCCTTCAGGTTAACCATTAACAAACAGGAATGCAGTCAATCTGATATTATTCATAGCCAACAACAGTCAACATAAGTAGACAGCATTGGTACCTAACTTTAATTATTAAGTATTATAATAAATTTATCCAACACGGAGGCTTTAATGTCTATATAATAAATAAAACCTTTAATGAACAAAGAATTCGCAGTTTATGCATAATTTTGCTGGTCTGGCTGGACTCTTGATTATATTGTGAAATGAAAACATTTATTCACATCCAACGAAGGTCCGAGTATTGTATTTAAACAGGAATAATTAATATTTAGGGCTGCAAGCAATGCGTTTGAATAATTGTCATGGAAATTATAAAGACGTGTTTGTATTTGTTTAGGTATAATCTCAAACAACTTCTACCAGCCAGTAATGTGATTAGTGTTTACCTTTGTAGATAAATGACGTTTTTATTTTAGAGGTTGAATGAACTACAGTTTTCTTTTACTATTTCAAAAGAAACGAAGCGAAGATAAAAAATCAGCGGTTAATAACACAGCTAATTTTATTTAAGAATTTTTAGTCTTTTACTTGGGAGTTAAGTTAATAAGTAATGGTAAATAATCATTTTTCTCTCGTTGCAAAATGAAAACAACTTAAGTCCCCTAAATTTATTCGAGGCAAAAAATCTTTGAATTTGAAATTCAACGAGACGAAAACGTTATAGCGTAAATATTCAAATCACTGAGTCTTACTACGAATCATTAGAAGATAAAGAAGCTTTGGGGCAAATTGTGAAGTAGATAGAGTTTTTTGTGACCCACAGTACTCTCTAATAGAGAAATTTCTTCATGTTATTTTTTCCTCAGTGGTGTTTATAGGGTTAATTCACTTTAAAACCTACATACTTTGTTTGACAGTCGAATTCATTTCAAAGAATAACCTTTCAGGCGGTAAAAACTATCTCTTGTAAAGATGATTCAAGTCGTATGTTAGTTTCATTCATTGATATCTCTATACTAATAAATAAATTGGAGTGTCTGTTTGTAATGTTTATTTTTTTTTTTTACTAATTACATATGAATACGGTACCAATACCAAAAATACATTTTTGATATTTTTTGTCCGTCTGTCTGTTTGTTCCGGGTAATCTCTGGAACGGCTGGACGGATTTTCACGTGACTTATTTTGGTAAATAGCTGAAGTTACTCCGCGTAACTTAGGGTACTTAAGGTTAAAACATAAAAAATTGAATGCACAGTTTTACAGGCAAGTCCTTGAATTTATGAGAAATATTTTTACGTTCTTTATCTTAGTACTTAAAAAATATTAAGATTCCATATAAAAAAAATAAAACGCAGGTAAGAATATATGAAACCCAGGCGCAGTTGCCGGCACACAGCTAGTATTATTTTTAAATCTCGATGTAATTGAATGAAAAACATTAAATTACATAGTTCCTTATGTAATATTTTGTTATATTATGTAACCTCACCTCAATACATATTAAAATACATTAAATGTATAATATTTAAAACATTAATTAGAGCGATTCTAAAGAAAGAAGTTTCATTTCTAATGCATTTAAACCTTACATGTACAATTTTTTTATTTCATAATCGTCAAATGATAATTTACAACGGAAACACAAGCGTTTAATAGCATGCTTGCAGAAATATTGTCCGTTCCATACTATACTGCAGATTTTTTACACGGTATAGGCTCATTGGTTTGACCATAATCTTACATCATTTTAAGTGGTAATTTTAAGTACCTATTGGTATTTGGCAACATGTTTTCTAACTTGAGAGTGGTAGCTACCCAGACAGGTATTATTTTAAAATGTCCTACCACCATACTATGGTTTCCTCAAAATGTTTTCCTTCACCGAAAGCTCAGGCTGATTTAAGAGTTGGATATGTGGATTTGAACCTGCGGACATTGACGCGAAATCCGAACGCACTAACAACTAAACCATCATTACTATTCTAGTATAATTATATCTTATAACTATAGCTATATAAAATCATTATCTGCTCGCGATTCAGAACAGAGTTAGCTCAGATAACGATATTAAAATGTATTTTGGATCATCGCTAAAAAGTAAACTCTCTTTTTGTAATAAACATAAATATAGCAATGATACTGCAATAAATTCTTGAATCACTACACACCCACCCACTGCACACCCACGATTCCTTACAAAACAAACCAAGTCTTCTTGGCGTAAATAAGCGTAAACAATTTTAAAAACCATTTATTAAAAATTAACTTTAAAAGAAGTTACAACTAAGTTTCATTAGGAAATACTGCTTCAAAATAGTAGGTAATAAAAGTACTTGTAACTTAAAAGTATAAATCTTCGTAGAAAGTTAAGCTGTAATCCGAGTAAGCAATGATACACTGCGACCTCATGTTGTCCGCTAAATATATGAGCTCTTAATCCATTCTGCAACGTAAACATATAGATATTTTCGTCGGACAAACAAATGGATTACCTACAAATGAATTAACTAAAGTACCTATAAATGTCCAGTTACAAAGCTGAAAGTATTAAAAGGATATGTCCTGTCACTAAATTACGAGGAATAAAAATTAAATACAGAAAGCCTTGAGTAGCATAGATAGCTTTGTTGCCCACCGTGTTGGACTATCACTAACACTATGATATTTATATGTTGGTGTTATCACAAATGCTCTCGATTTAAACTCATCTCACGAGAGTATTATCCATTTTTGAACTCATTTTTTGTGCTCAGATAATAAAATGTAATTTGTTTATCATTAAGTGGAATACAGTAAAGTTTTTAATCAAGTACAAATCATTTGAATGTTATGATGAATATTAGAATACTTCACTAATATATTACAAAAAAAAAGTTACTAATATTAAATGGAATATAACTAATCAATATAAAGTAAATAATAATGTATCAATTTAGATATCAGCAGTAAAATATAATTACAAAGGCAAACCATTGGCAAAACATTCTTGCCTTCGATATGTATTTCATCAACAATTTTTGTAATTATTGACTTTTTAAACAAAACAAAAAAAAAATCTATAAAATGTAATATGGCGTTATTATGCTACATGATACCTTTTTATATAAAAACGCACACAATGTAAACAATGACTTACGGACACATCAAATTCGAAATGAACGTCAGTAATTTATAGTATTTGATATAAGACGGATAAATATGTTATATGGGTAAGTATTTACCTCCCCGGGCCCAGCCCACAGCCCACAGACGACGTAAATGGCCCGGAATATCTCGCCTTATAATAAATCTGCAAAGGTGGTTGAAGATTTAGAATTTCTCAGAAGATATCTTTGGAACTTTAAAGCAAAATGTTATCTAAAATATTCATAATTTAATATTGAAAATATTTGTAATTTTGAGACATTCTCCTTCTACTTTCCGTATTACGTAAAGGCTCTTTCGGGTATTACGCAATCATCGAAAAGGACTTGGGGTTCGGATGGTGATAACCTAGCAGTGTTTACTTATGTTGCTTAAGCAGATTTTTGATAGATTTAAATGCTTACTTGGAGATAAGAATTTTGTTTACTATTGCTAACAAGGGAAGGAGGGAATGGAAAAAGTTTAAAATTTCTCCTTACGTAATAATACTTGAACGGCTTTTGGATATCATAATTTATTAACAGGCGAAGATAAATTCGAAAGTTTGAATATTTTTATTAACCTATACTCATAATAGGTACTGGAAGCATACAATCTGTAATCTATATATGTAGCTGGTACAGTCATATCTAGAGTTAACAATAGAAATTGTTGTATTATTTCACTGATACTTTTTAATAATCCCTAAAATGTTAATAATAACCAGAAAGCAGCAAAATGCCTATTAATAATAATAATAATAAAAGCTATAAATATGGTTAAACCAACCCCTTTTATTTTAAAATAATCATGACTACTATGGTAGCTAAATAAAGAATTTACTATACTATATTAAGCAAGCAAACACAACAAAATGAATCAGTCGTACAGCGCATTTCTAAATGCGAGCACTCTTACCTAACGGTATGATAGTTTAATTTAGTTAGTTTCTACACTATAAATATTGTTTTATTTAGACCATGGTTAACGACCAAATATACTATATGTACTTCTCCGTAAAAAGTCCTCATACAAATGTATTAATAAATCCGTAATTCAACGGAGTCAAAAGCAATCGTTCAATAATGGCAGCAAAACCAAACATGAACATATCCAGAAATAGCTTTAGAACCAAATTAGATCGTGTTTGCACTGTGACACTGAATAAGCATTGGCGAAACGTGTTGCGCTATGCTAGCTAGGTAGGAATAGCTAATAGACCGCTAGCGGCCGTAAATATCTGCGATAAACCCAATATAGAGATGAATAGACTGCACGTCGAACTCATTCTTTACTTCTGTGCATCTACTTTCAGTGATCAATGTATTATTTTAAACGATGTTATATACGAATAAAAAAAGGTATAATAATCGCATTTACGAGCTAACGAAAAGATTAATATTAATATAATTAATATATTATCATAAGAAATACAAGAATAACGGAAGAGACATGTCAACGAAACTAACAAACCTATAGTAATAATAATTAGATGTTATATACATTTTGTAATAGAAAAAATTTAAAAAAGTCATTTCCTTAGTGGCCTTGATAAGAGAAACGATAGTTTCTAAGAGAGTCCTTTTGGGTTTGAACTGATATTAAAATTTGTATATGACCCCACAGTAACAAATAAAAAGTTTTTTAAATTAAAAACAAAACAGACTTCAAAAGAATAAATTATAAAAATGCACTAAAAAGTCAATAAATAATTACTTTATTAATCTGGTTCGTTAATTTTAAAATCGGTGCCAGTTACTCATCCAACCTCCTTCTTTTTGAAGTCGGTTAAAAATTTGTATTTTTCAGTGTATCGAAACCTTTTTTCTTTCAATTTACAGCTAAAAATTATTAAGGAGTTATGTGGCCAAAGATGGAATTAGTAGAAAATATCCACCACCACAATACTGTAATTTCATTTTATTTTTCTAAGAATGCTTATGCTCATTAAAAAATTCAAATTGTAGGAAAATCGTGATAAACAACAGCACAAATATACGTATTATTTCAAGCTGTCGGTACAAACTAAATTTAAAACAAGTCTCCAAATTGCTGGGCTAAGAAAGAACGATCTATACGGTGTTTTCCTTACAATATGTTTATTTTCCCTAACAAATGCTGCTCACTTTTGTATATCTGTTAAACCTAGTTGAAGCGTAAAAAAAATCGCTCGAGACTCAAACGAGCAGATGTAAATAAATCGCTCCATTACACAAAGGCTCAAGGAACGCCACTTACAACGGTTCAGCTGTGTCAATGCAGAATCCAAGGGATTATGTCGGAAATAAACGCCTTGACCTACTTGTCATAAGTAGCGTAGCGTTACACTATAAAGAGAGATTCAAATAATCTAAATGCTTGACCGAGAACAACTACTTCAGGAAGTATACAACAATTATTGTTATGCATACATATATTTATATTAATAATTTTAATATTAGAGGGAGTTTGAAAGTTGCGTCAATGGTAGAAAAGTTGAAAGGTTCTCGTTTGTCGTGGTATGGACATGTTATGAGAAGAGATGAAGCGCATGTGGGTAAACTAGTAATGGAGTTTTTGGCGGGATCTCAGTCTGACATGTAGCAATTGTTTTCTTTAATTCATTAAACTTGTGTACTTGACTCTATGTCATGTAATCTTGGTGGCGTTTTGTGTGAAATAGTTTAGTTATTGTGTTCAAGTTAGGTTTATTATAGAAGACAACGCGTAGCATACATTCTGAGGTGCCGACAAAGCTCCATGGAAAGTTCGAGCAGGATAGGCCACCGTTCTGTTGGAGCTTGGTAACGCTGATACAAGATTGAAAATCTTACCCACATGACATTGGCACAAATTGTGTGTACACACAGATTGCCATTAACTAAGAAGAGGAAGAAGAACTAGTAATGAATATGAATGTGGAAGGATGGAAAAGTAGAGGAAGGCCAAAGAAAGTGTGGATGGAGTGTGTAAGAAATGACATGAAAGAAAAAGGAGTGAATGAAGAGATGACGGCCGATAGGGACGTATGGAAGAAGAAAACATACTGCGCCGACCCCAAGTGAGTTGGGAAAAAGGCAGGAGAATGATGATGATTAATAATTTTAATTGATTTTGATATCGATAGAGATTTCTGAGTTGTCCGCAATGCGTCCGGTATGTCAGTAAAATTCATAACATTTATACAAATTAATAGATAATGAATAGAAAATTAGATAAATAAAATAAGCCAGAACAGTAAAGATCTAAGCATAAAAAAAAAATCAGTTGACAAACGGAAGATTTTATCTTTACCTATTTAGGTATAGACTATATTTTGAATCATGTCCTTTTACTTAGGAATTGAATGTGCAAATAAAATCTTAAGGAATTATGGGCCCATAATAAATCTAAATCCAGTTTTACTTTTTAAGCTGTATTAAACTTCAAAACAAATAAAAATGTAGTTTTTAAGATATTTGAACAAATGAAATTAACCTAAATTGTTGGATGTAATTAAAACAATTCCTATAACTATATCCTGTATACTAATTTCTTGATATAATAAACTTCTATATCAAATTTATTAGACACCCGTCCAGTCGTTTGAGTTTGATTGATGAAAAATATATTCAAACAAACATATTTTCATAACATAAATGAGATTAGATTCAGTTTTTAAAAGTGTATAACTTGTCGCATGTAATACACATTAGTGTGAAATTTATAAGCCAAAAGAAGCCCAACAGATATGCAATGAAACTGTAATAAGACGGAGCATCTGGAGCATATTCTTCTGGAACATTCCATTCTATTGTTACCACGTATTACATTATGTTATCCCTCAACGTTCAAAATTCCTTTTTAACATAGATCTTATGTTTTGCAAAACCTGCCGAATGGAATGAAATAAAAGTAAGTTATGGCTTTGAGACAACTTATACGTTAAAATATTATTTACATTTATCTAGAAGAAATATTTATATGAGAAATAGAGACACTTCAGAATGCATCAATTATAAAAAAATGTTTTTATTATTATAAGAACTTAGAATAGTTTTTACCTAATGATCGACAATAGAACAAAACTATTATCGCAAATTTAAACGTCTAAAAGTTGGAAATTTTGAGAAAAAAAAACATTTTCTAAATTTGTTTATTGATAACACTTTCCTGTATTTTTACTTATTAATTTAATGCATTTTTTAAAAATGACCGTTTATGCATGTAGGAATTTTCATACGAACGCAGTCGCGGAGACCGCAGGTATCTCTGGTATTTAAAACCTGTTTTAAATAGCATATAACCTAATGGCTCTAAAACCTGGCAAGGAAATTAATATTTTATTTTAAAAAAGAATCACTTAAGTTAGTTGATTGGTTCTCAAGTTACAAACCAACTAACTGATAAATGAAAAAACAAAAGGCTGTAGTTTTTTATAGCGTGTAACCTTCTCATTTATGATTTATTTCTTTACTAGCTGTGTACCCGCGGCTGCGCCCACGTTTCATATATTCATCACTCACTGCGTTTTAATTTTATTATACGGAACCCTATTTTCTTAAAAACAATTAGTACTAAAATATAGTAAAAATATTTGTTATCAATTATAGCACTTACCCGTGAAACCGTTCATTGAATCGGATTTTATTTAAATTTTTGTAAGTTTTTTTTTACGCAGTACCCTAATTATTTTCGTAAAAATAAAAGTACCTTAAGTTACCCAGAGTAAATTCAGCTATCTACCAAAAAAGACCCGTCCAAATCGCTCTAGCCGTTCCTGAGATTACCCATTATAAACAAACAGATAAAAAAATTTAAAATTGTATTTTTGGTGTAGGTATCGTATATAGATTCATATCTATTTAGTAAAAAAAAAATATTTTGACATTACAAACTGACACCTCAATTTTATTTATTCGTATAGTGTTGTCCTATCACGTTACCACATGCTGCGGTAACGTTAAACCTTTGATATGAAAATTGTTTTTCTATCTTTTAACAATAGAAAACCTATTTCAAAGGAAAACTGAGATATCTTTTGTCAGATGATTTTCCCCTTTGTTAGGAATTTTCTCGTATCTTGCTCAAATAATAACGTCGCTTTAAGGATTTTCAACACATTGTTTTAAGTTTTTTTATAAATCGAAAAAAAGGTAAAGAAAACTCAGGCAGCACTACTGATAATAATAACTGAAAGACTTTTTTACCACTGAATTTATGATAAAGATAAGGATAGTTAATTTTATGTTAAACTAGCTGCGTACCACGGCTGCGCCCGCGTTTCATATATTCGACTCTGGGTTTTAATTTGTTTATACGGATCCCTAATTATTTTCCCAAAAATTGTTTAGTACTAAGATAAAGTAAATATATTTCTCATAGGTTATAGCACTTACCCGTTAAACTGTGCATTGAATCAGATTTTATTCAATTTTTATGAGTTTATTTTTTTACGCGGAAACCTAATTGTTTTCTAAAATCAAAAGTATCCTAAGTTACCCGGAGTAACTTCAGCTATCTACAAAAAAAAGTCCCGTCAAAATCGGTTAAGCCATTCCGGGTATACAAACAGACAGACATGAAATTTAAAAATTATATATTTGGTATACGTATCGTAGAAACATTCATATCTATTTAGTGTATAAGATTAATTTTGATATTACAAACAGACACTTCAATTTTAATTATTAGTATAGTTGGCAAAAAATTTAATAACCTGAACTTTATCTAGCTATACTAGACAGTTTATGATATAAGTAATGCAGTAGACATTACAACAGTATATAAAAAATGAAATCAAATTTTAAGAGAATTAATTTTGTAAACATATGACAAAACTCATTCCGAGTGACTCATTACATGAATTCATAATGAATCTATCTTCGTAAGTTAATAATTAAATTAGGATTTTCAACATTACGTACGTACATGTTACGAAGTGTGTTTTACAATCAAAACTTTGGAGAACATTTAATGTAATTTAAAACTTCTGTTTTCGCTCTGTAGTAGAACTTTTTAATTTATATTGAAACATGTACATATGTATGTAAACTAGCTGGTGCCCGCGGCTCCGCCCGCGTTTCATATGGTCTATAGGTGTTACCCTAAAAAACAAATGAACGAGGAAAAATGAGTCTTTTGTTTTTATTAGCGCAAAAAATGTACATAAGAATAAATTGAAAAAAAAAATATTAGAAAGAGTCGATGGAATCCAAAAAATAAATAGCCTATAACCATCTACGAAAAATTCCGCGTCGAATGCTAGTAGTCCTATACCGAAATGTTCAGTCGTTTTGGGGGTGACGTTGCGTAAAAGGATCCACCTTTTCCTTATAGATTACGTGTTGTTAGATATGACGAAAGCTTACATGGAAATTAATATTATGCGTAAAAAAGTAAAAATAATAAAAGTGAATAATATCATTACACATGCAGACACAAAACAGTAGTTGATAATGTAGTGCAAATATATGGATTTAACTTGAATTCAGCTAAAGTTACAACTTTTGTTAATAAAGCTCTCCTAAATAGCTGAGTTCCATTTAGTAATAGTTCAATTATTATTTCAGAGGAGACTATGCTGCTTCTGCTGTGTACTGCGACCTAATGTGATTTATTATGATCGCCTAGCATATTAAAGTTACTGGCTAGCCCTGTGACGTTGTTATAATGCAGATACTTTCTTTCTTCAAGAGTATCACTTGCTTGTTTAGATTGAGTACGGATTGCATTCGTTAACGTTGGACCCCGCTCACTTTTGCGTTTCGTCCGATGTTACGGTAAATCTGCACTCTCTTGTATTCTAAACTACAATATATGTGTTCATATAGGTATTTGTAGCAATAATCTCAAGTGAGTGTTCTTAACAATATTCGTAGCTAATTCTAATTAGTCTTCAAGTTATCTTTACTTTTACGCTGTTTAAATACCACAATGAACTATTTGGAATAAATCAATCCTGGATTTTTTTTTTATCCTATAGCTTTGACTGTAGTAAATAAAATCAATTCAGCACAAGTGACCATTGTCGAGAGAGACAAAGACCAAACGTTATTACTGTAACTGTTAAACCTTCCACGGTGAAACTCGTTACGTAACTCGACAAAAATTAACAGGTCTTAAAACGTAACAAGCTGAATAGAGTTACTACGATGGCTTTTTTATAGAATCTATATAGTGATCAAACTCAATAGAAATAACAAACAAGGCTGTAAAGCCTAGAAGAAAAAGCTTTTTTTAGTGGAAGGCACGTGGTATAGCTCAACCATGAAGTCAATGGCTGTTAATAATACAGAGATCTTCAAAATGTAAGTCTCATTTTATTGTCTCGCTGATTTATCAACGTACCGATCTAAGTTCTATTATGTATATTCTATTAACAGGGTTTTATATCTCATTAGCTGCTCTTCGCAGTTTTTCACACGTAGTTCCCGTTCCGTGGGATTTCGAACTATTTCCATACCAAATTTCATCTAAATCGGTCCAGTACTTTTTAAGTTTATTCGTTACACACAAAAATAGAAATCTTTCCTCTTTATAATATTAGTATAAATAACACAATCCCTAGGGTGTTGACCTTTAATATTGGCCAGGATATTTGTCGCTAAGAACCGGGTTAATCTTGTTTTTAGGGTCGCTCGTTATCATAAGAGATGGGATAGTATAATAATAAAACATCAACTATAGTTTACATTATTATTTCATAACATATCGTAAATTTTGTTTGTTTTTATAAGTGAAGAACATACAAACTTATTTCAATAAGTAACATCATTTTCAATGTGAATAGGTAGGTGTGACTTTAGTTTGCTTAATAGACTTTAATTTAGTTTTTTTATCGGTGTGCCGCGGCGATTCATGTATTCTTCACTGCATAATATAGTTTGAAACAATCATAGGAAAATGATTTTTTCATGGTACTGTACATTGTACAATGAATCGTATTTAGAAAACGTAAAGATTTCGTGAGTTTTATTTTTTTTTTTACTCTGAACCCTAATTATTTCCCTAAAAAAAATTTTACACCAAGTGAAAGCAAAAATATTTCTCATAAACTTAAACTCCTGCCACAAAAAGTGTGCATTGAATCGGACTTTATTCACAACCTCATGAGTTTTAATTTCTTTACTCGTAAACCTAATTATTTTTGAAAAATAAGACGGTATAAAATAAAAAATAAATTACGTAGAGTAACTACAGCTACTAACCATAAACAGTCCCGTAAAAATCGATCCAGCCTTTCCGGAGATTAGACGGAACAAACAGACAGTCAAAAATTTTTAAAAATTGTGTTTTTGGTCTATACCAAAATATGGCACCTATGTGTCGTATATACATTGACATGTATTTAGTTAAAAGTTGTTATTTTGAAACTACAAACAGACACTTTACCTTTATTTATTACTATAGATAATTTACACGTAATCTTACATTAATATATTACAGTGTAATGTTTCAAATTTCAAACTGTTTAACAACACGGCCTCGTAAGTGTACTCTAGTTTAAAGTGGGGTTTAACTCTCAGACGATTTACCAAACATACATTTAACTCTACATAAACAAGCAATTACCAGAAACTTGTATTCCAATTTAGATTGAGATTTACCCATATTAACAATAATGAGATAAATTCGTTCTTTTGTGGGAAATCAATTGATATATCAAAAATCTCAATTATAACCTAAAAGTCCAAGGAACACTTCCAACGTCCAAAGAATTATACTTTATTATTGGTAATGGTTTAACATATTTTTCTTTTAATTTACAGTAATCTTCAAGTACTATAAATACTTAAAAAAAAAACACAATCACAGTATGCCCTTCTATATTCTGCTTGTATTATATCCATTTATAAAGTAGGTAAAAAGTGCAAAATAGCATAAACATATTTTCTGATGTTCGATTGATGAAAGCGAAATTGTGTGGAAATCCATCGCAAAATAATACTAACATATGTCCTTGATATTTCCGCTTTAAATTAGTTTCACTTGCCATATTTTTTTAAACGCTGTCAATTAAGTATATATAACAATTAAGTGTATATATAAGACATTTAGATTTATAAGACAGCTTCCAAAAGAAATAACAGCTGAAAATAATAAGTGGCAAAGTAATAACAACCATGTTGCTGTTAATAAAAGCTACCTGTTTTTTTTTTTTTTTTTATTAAAACCTTATTAATGTGTCGAGTACCCATAAAAATAAGACAATAAGAAGACAATAGGAAAACAATGGAAAACTGGCGTAAACGCCAGGTTAGTGCTCAGGGGGTTAATAATTTATAAAACATTCTTTTCTATTATTATTATCACAGTTAATTATCAAAAGTAATAGTTTACATGATAGTATTTTGTTCAAATTGGTTATGTATTAAATATACATTATATTGTTTGTATAGTTTGTACCTTCATATTAGTTTTCGTAAAAAAATGTCTACGAAATAAGAAAGTGAAGATGAGGAAGTTTGTGAATAAAATAAGAATATCTAGATAATATTATCCCAAAGGGCCATCGGAGAAAGACCGAATAGTGTAGTATTGATAACGTTGTGATGCGTAGTGTGAGTCCCATGGGTATTTCGAAAGGATATTGTGTGAAATATATTATAGATAGAGACTCTTCCATAATTCTCTACCACAGCAATACAAAACGTTCAGCTGATAATTAAATTTGAATCTAATTACTGTCAATATTACTTACGTAAGTATAGTTCATGCCCTTGATGGTAGTAAAAGCCTTCAAAAAAGTAAAGGAAAAATTACAAATATGTTGAATGAAATTATACTCTTGTTATACTTAAAAACCCAGATATAAGGAACCGAAAATTAAACTGATATCAATCCCAACCGGATATCAAACCCGGAACCAGGAAAGCGGATGGTAGGGTTAAGAATCCTTAATTTAAATTACTTCGAATCCAGTAAAATATTCAAATACCTTGGATTCCGTTTCGTTCGTATACTGGGGTTGTTCATTAATGCAATTTATGAACTTTTAGATATAATACGTTTACTAAAAGACATATTTAGGTTAACAGTAAATTAGACTTTGTAATTTAATCTCAACTTTGAGATGGATAAGTCTTATTGTGCGACTTTGGGAACGTTTATTATTTAAATATTTACGGTCATTTTATATTATAAATTAAAAGCTTCTTTTAATCGAATTGTATATTTTTTATTACTCCTTTTTTTTCTTACATTGGCACAGAATGTACTATTTTTAAAATTAGAAGTTACATATATTAACATATCAAGTAAAACCTTAGTCTTTTTGGAACACTTATTTTAAACAAACGTAGGTTGGTAGTCTGGGTATTATTATAAAATACTATGAAATATTTTAGTAGAATTTGAAATGTAAATATTGACATAAAAAACCTATCAATGGCATTCATTACAAAAACAAGTGTTTAGTAAATTCGACTTTTGATGAGTATTTCTAAATATTGAGAGATATCCATATTTTTTTTAGTTTTCGGTTTGTCATTTTGTATCTTTTCTAACTCTGATATAACTTTGAACGCACAGTAAACAGTAATATATAGGTAAATGTGAATTTAATAGGCTATCGAATTGGAAGTAGGCATCGAGGTCTTTCACCTGAATCAAATGGTATTTGGACACAAGATAATTGTTTCTGCACACCGTATTAATTCAATAAAGTCTACATAGAATGATCAGCTCAAAAAGCAATGTCTGGTTGATACGTCAGGATGTACCTGCGGTAGAATTCTCTGACATCATATTTTGAAAGTACAACAACGATTGATTTAACGGTTTAAAAGTCCAAGTTTTTAGGCTGATGAAGATAAATTTGCGGTATTTCCAAATGCTTATTTACTATTTTTAAATTGTTTCGGTTTTTCTAAATTCTTTCAGCTTACAATTAATAATAAGACATTTTAAATCGCATACTTTAATAATCCACATTACCTTTAAGCATAATATTTCCAGAAAAACCAATCTCCCCTACACAATATTAATCCGTAAAAATGAGAATCTTTTATCATTGTACATTTGTAAATAAACTGGCAAATAATGTCAACGTCTCCGTTGATTAAAGTTAAAAAAAACTCAAACAAATATTATAATTAAAAAGACATATACTCTCCCACGGACAGATAGAATGGGTTCTGATTGAAGGCTTCGAGTTTATTTGAAGATTCTTTTAAAAAAATCTGTAGGTTACGGCGTAGGTGGTATGATTACGTCGTAAACTTTCTACGCCGTAGCTTGTCTACGAATTACTCAAATAAACATAAAACAAGTCGTGTATTTATCTCTAAAAGTAACCTAAATGCTTATTGTTTACGATAAAACGAATAACTCGAAAATGATTGGAACAATAATGCAGTTTTAAGATTTATATAAAACTAAATACGAGGTAAATACTCGAATATCATCATAGGATTATATATGTATATATTAAAATCTGATTATTCTTTCGTGCTTGCCTGGTTCGCGACCACCATACACACAGTGAATAACCCGCGTTCCGGCGCGTCATAATTCTATATCAGGTAGTGTCTCGTAGCCCATATAACGTAAACAGACAGACAGAGGTGTTACTTGTTATTATATGTACATGTATAGATATTAAAAACAAGAATGGACAGCATCACGCATGATTATATTAGAGGAAGTTTGAAAGTAGCGCCAGTAACAGAAATTTAAGGAAGCCTGTCCTGGTATGGACATTTTATGCGCATGGAGGAAGGAAATTTTGGGAGAACGGTATTGGATATACAGATGGTTTATAGGAAGGGAAACACCAAAGAGAAGATGGACGGATTGTGTAAAATATGTTTCATGTATGGAAGGGAGGGAATGCGGAGATGACTGCAAATAGAGAGGAATGGAAGAGGAATACATGTTGTGCGTAAGTTTAGGGAGATGATGATGATATAGAAATTAAATAGATTAATTTAATACGGGTTTGCAATTTTCCCTATTATAAATCATTTTACCCAATATTTAACTGATTTTTTTTCTATTTACCATATTTAAAGAAACAGTTCTTGAAATTTAAACAAAATGTCATTTCATTTTCTTTATTTTTTTAAAATAAATTTAATAAAAAATACACGTAGAATAAATAACTATATGCAAGATATTACGAGCCGTATGAGGAAAAATAATAGAAACAAATAACACAGTTTTACTCGTTGAAAGTAAAACTTGGTAAACATCACTTCTGTTTTAGCTTACATAATCGGCATCGTCGCTCCGTGGGCATTACTTCCCGTTTCCATTCCAAAGGCAATTATGTGAAAATATTGGATGACTAATGCCAGTACATTTTTTTGCCGGAAACTTGAAAGAAGGTAAATCGAAACTTGAGCTCTTCCATTATCTAGTTTTCAATTGAAATTTATTTATCGTTCATAATGGAAACGGTATAATTTGGGTAAAAACAATTTTTTCATTGAAAACTTGACAAATCTTGACATTAAATTAATATTCTTATATAAAAGATATTCTATTTTATAAATAAACCGCTTAAATCAAACCCCTAAGATATATTATAGGAATCCTTTCTGCGATTTTACTTTAACCCCTTGAGCACTAACCTGGCGTTTACGCCAGCTTTTCATTGTTTTCCTATTGTATTTCTATTGTCGTATTTTTATGGGTAATCGACACATTAATTTTTGAAATTACTATTAGCTTTTAATTATTGTTATAATAAATACAACCTCCTTTTTTGTTAATGATTAAAATCATATTTTTTAACTAAATATATATTCGATTCAGTGTTAGATCGAAAACAAGAAAAATATCTTTAAATTATTTTTTTTTTTATTTTGAAGTTAAATAATTTAAATTATTTAATTACAAAATAATATACTTACTTTTACGAGAACTGAACAAAATCCTCAATAAATGAGGAAAGTATCTATCTCATCATGAAATTAGTAACATCGATTATAGGTAATTAATTCAGTCGAGAATTTGAGGAATTAATTAAGTATTACTGATAAGCTCCCCTTAGCGTGACTTCACATTAATTTAGGATTGCGATTCAATAGGAAAATATGGTGGTTCGTATAATAGTGTTCAAAATAGTGATGTTTTAATTAATCGAACGGAATAAATTTCAACATTGATTTTATTAATACTTACGAATTGTAGTGACGAAATATTTACACGGTTCGTAAAACAGTAAGGGAAGAAAATCAAAAAGTTTTTAATTTACAAAATATATAATTAAAAAATGAGGTTAAATAAAATGAATAAAAAATGAAGTTACTGTTTATTGTTCAATACTGAATATAGAGGAACACTGTTTGATTTTTATCTTTGGTTTGTCGCGAAATGTTTAAAAACCGATGTCTTAGCATTGGCGGACATGACGCGCACTCGTCCCGGATGCCGGGTAGACACTGGATGCTGGATTTGCCGCAGGAGCCTACGTCACAGCTACACTGGACCTCGACACCTTTTTCGCGGGACCCTAATTAATAACCAACCATGATTCGAAAATGCGTCGCGCTAAATCTATTTCGGGATTTTTATAGAAATTCTTCAGTCAGCGCTGCACTGTTTGAGTTGATCAGATATAAGTGATCAGATACAATAATTCTTTGTTAAAACTATATCAGTAAAACATTAAAAATAATAATTTTAATAAATGATCTTTTTTTTAATACATCCTATATAAATCAAAATTATTGAAGAACGAGTGGACTAATTTATTTTTGTCTTTAAATTATTCATAATAACCCGATCAAGGTACCTTACCTACCACGGATAGAAAATATAAAAAATTTTGCTACAAATTAACAAATAGGCTTAACTATGTAAGTTCTTTTATCTCACCCAGCCTGTATACTTATTTGAGTATTAATATTATTAAATTAATTTCAAAGTAAACTTATAAAAAAAAAAAACAAATATTTATTTCTTAATGATGGTAATTAACAATAATCAAATTTCTTGAAAAATAAACTTGAATAGTTCAACTTTCATTAGAATAAAAATAAAATTTACATTTCATTTTAAGCAATGCTGATGTGATAAAATTATGAAACAAAATTTTTACTTTAACTTTGAACAATTACTTCTTTACTTTTGAACTCTTCAGTACAGATGAAAGCTAAATTTTTAAGATGTAAGTTTTAATACAAAGAATCAAATCAAACAGCCACAATCTAACATTTGGCTAAATAATATTTTTATTTAAGACCTAAATTTGCCATTTTTAATCATAGTATTCGTTTAAATACTGAGTAGGTTTTTGCGTTTCATCGCAATCTCATGTGATGTAAAATGTAAAATTAAGTTGATAGTGACTGATTTTCAACTTGGCTAGAATTAGAATTCGCCCTACATTCATCCTATATTTGATATATAACGCGTGCTGTAGAATTCAAACCTACCGTGATCTATGTAATGCCTTGCGTCAATACAAGTGATCCATCTATAATGATTTCTCATCGTGTTATTTTGTTAAAATAGTTAATCTAGTAAATGCCAATATCGTTAGACCGTGAGAACAAACCGTGACAGCAAATATCAACAAGAGGTTAATATCAATTTTATTACAATTAATAAAGAAAAAATAGAGAGTATATAACTTTTTAGATTTAGAACTCGGAATCTACTTCAGCGTGACACGGGCGTGAATTTTATTAACTCGCATTGATATGCATATCGAACTCATGCATATGGTTTTATAAAAGTGTGAAATGTATGTAAATCTTTTATTAAAGACTTAAAGTTTATTCATATTTACCTTTACCTATATTTTATTTGAGATGATGGTGCAGTGGGCAGTGTGTCCGGATTCCGCGTCAATGGACGCGGGTTCGAACCCATCTATCCAACTCTAAAATCAACCTTTTTTTTTTTTTTTTTGACGGGGGAAAATGCATTTGCGCACTACCCTTACCAATTGCATTAGTGAGACCGAAGTCCCCCAATGCAATAGGTAAGGGGGCACGGAGGGACGACTCCAGGACGCGAAGCGTCCGGAAATACCCACTAAAACCCCCCGGGGCCGTCCGCCGCATTTGGAATGGAGGCGTACGGGATGGCTTTCGCAGCTCTAAAATCAACCTAGGCTTTTGGTGAAGAAAAACATCGTGCAGAAACCATAGCATGGTGGTAGGGCATTTTCCAATGATCCCCGCCTGGATAGCTACCATCTCGTTTGAAAACCTGTCGCCAAATACCAATAGGTGTGTTCCGGCAGCATCACTTGCGAACCAGTATCAAGACTTAGTGTGTTTACCATCCTAGACCACTCGTCACTTAACATCAGGTGAGATTGTGATCAAAGCACCGAGCCTATATTGTGTAAAAAACCTATTTGCAATGATAACCAACTAAGAATTTCAATTTATTAAACGCGACTATCGTCGTGTTCTAATATTTGTTTTTTTTTTTTTGATATTTTGTTTTTTTTTTTTTTTTTAAATACAACATATTCTGCAGAGGCTGGGTCCTCACCTTTTTTCATGTTAGAGGTTTAGTTCGACTTGCGTCAGGAAAAATTGCCTATAATATTTCATGCAGTTACCTTCTTTCATAATTAATTTAGTTGTAAGATGTATGTTCTCACGTAGGTACTATTGTTATGTAAGCTGTATCTTGAGAATTATCCGAAAAGGCTCAGTATAGCTAACTATAAATATCATTCTGTAAATGTCACACCTTCTGGCAAATACGTTTCCTCGAGGGAAAGCGTTGAGTTAACACCGCGCCAACCCACTCTGCGACGTATTGACGTTTCCAATACTTGGTAACCTATGATTATATTAATTCTTTTCTCTAGAGGGTTGATGCTTTGAGAGAATTTTCAAGCGGTGGCCTAGTTCTCTCACGATTTATCCCTTTAGCGTTGACTGTTTTTCTTAATATTAATTTTTACTTTAAATATATATATTTTAAACATTTTCATTTTTGTTAAACAATTTATAAAACAATTTCCAAGTAGATGTAATATATAAGCGGAAACCAAAGTAATTATTGGTATAATAATTTATGTATTAAAATATTTCTAAAGATGTTTAGTGTTTCGGAAGTTTATTGGTAAAACATTATATATTTACACGAACGATTTAAATTAAAAACCGATTGAATTGAATAAACGTAAAATTACAATATTCATATTATATATAATGATATAAAATAAGTATACAATAGAAACTTGGTTTTGATAACTAACTAGGATAAAAATGTAACCTTTTATTTTGTTCTGTATTCTATAGCTGTACAATATCTGGGCATGATTCCAACCGCAAGATCTGATTCGATGCCTGCATCTTTCCAATATTTACCGCATAATAGCATAATTCTTCGATCATCCATAAACTGATTTCTAAAGTAATGTTATTGTATTTATATAGTACTAGAATTATATTATAATCATTTTTTATAAATAGTTTCGTGTTTCTTACACACAATATGAAATTTTACATTCCGAAGTATCACTTTTAAATTCTGACAATTTAACTAACTTAAATATATAATTAATAATAACTTTCTTTCGTCTATACAAAATATAAGCGAAACATGCTTATTAATTCACAGTAAATTTAGACTTCATAACATAATATCATGAATACGCCACACAATTAGTCAAAATATAATTACTAATGAGTACACGATGGGCAAGCTCATATTTCATTTTCATATGCGATGACATTTTAATAGCAACGAAATATATTTATACAAATTAAATTTATGATGTACCTATTATTTATATTCAATTTTTTTTTAAATAATGAGTCACGTGTCAAAACGATCCTGCTTTGTTATTTGCAATGTTATAATTAACCATTGGTTATATTACATATTTATCTATGAAAGTGCCGTTCGGCAGTAGTGGCCATTATAGATAAAGAATGTTTTTGTTTGGCTTTGAATTCTAATTAAAAAAAACATTCCATTTAAAAACATGGAATTCATTATTCAAAATCAGGCTACTCTTTATTGATTAGCGTTATGTTATCATCACATTTGAATCATTTTCGTCATCATGAATACGTTAAAAAGTCAAGTAATTATGGAATGAAACCAGATCAATTTTCTTGTCAACATTTCAAACCTGGGTTGTTTGGTTGCTGGTAGTGTTTCGACGTTCACAATCGCCTTCTCAGAGCCTAAACTGAACAAAGTATTCGTTCACTTTGATTTTTGTTTTATTTATTATTTATCTTTGAGCGTCAGCACTTAAACGCCATCTTATAGCTGACATACTGAAGCATGTTAACGGCTAACTCCATAGGATTGGTAATACGAGTACACACAAGACCGCTAAAGAAATTTTCACTTAAAAAAATCATAAACATCACATTCATTTGGGATAACATTACTCAAACTATTGGCTATATATAATTTAGTACATAAAATTATATGATATATAGACACAAGTGGTGCTGGTGATCATACTTTATAACTTCTAAATCAAGCATTACTCAATAGAGGGAAATATAATATACTAAATGCTTAAAGGGAACTCAATTAAAATTTCCATTATGAATTCATGAGCGTTAAAATAATAATCACAATTTAAGTAGCCGTAATTTACCGACCCGTTCCTAATTGCAATTAATATCTACAATACAGACGGTCATAGACGTTATCCAACAAATTCGATTACATGTTCACAGAAGTTATTCAGAGCGTACAGCTTTTAGTCCGCTAAAAACGTCTGCGACAAAGCACTTAAGTACCTGAACTGATAAAGAAATATAAAAAAAAACAATAGAAAATAGTTTCATCTAACGACTTCACTTACATAGACGATCTAAAAGTAGATGGTATAAATAATTTAAAATTCACCAAAATACATTGAAATAAAATTTGAAATAATTATATTTCAATAAACAGTAATATGTGGAAACTTTATTGGATGATGATAATTAATATTGTATTTCGATTTAAACTGTTTGGTTCCCAAATAAATAAATATAATCTATATCAAAGACAAAAATCTCAAAGTTTTTTTATTTAGGTATTTGAATTATAATATGAACATTTCTGAACAATAGATCGGATTGAAATTGAGACAGACACCCCAAAGCTTGTATTTGAATATAGTAAGTATAATAAAAAACACATTACATCGTCTCATTAAATACCTCAAATTGATAATAATTACAATATTGCTTAAAAAAAAAAAAATAAAAAAAAATGCTAATACCATACTAAGAACATCTATCTACATTTTAAAATAAAGACTTACAATGCGCGGCATTAAAATACAATACAATATTAAAACAACCAATAGAAATTGTTGTTGGATGTAACGTAGCCGACCGTAAGTATCACAAGGTATCGCGAAAAGCACATAATAATGAATTAATCCCTTTCCACGAATTAACGGCATTTGTGTCGCCTAAATAATGGCTCGGTGTCAATTATGGCATAATAAATCTTTAAAGCAATTTAGGGCACGCGTTTGCGATTAATATCCCAGCATACCGATCTCCAACTATACGTAAATCATAACAAACCATTATCTGACTTTAAACTGCAATATAACAAACTTTCGTAATTTAAGCAGATGCCGTATAAATATTCCTTATCATATGTAATATAAAAGGCAACGTGTCAGTCTGTTTATATTTCCGTTAG
The DNA here is from genome assembly GCA_014132275.2 of Samia ricini. Taxonomy (NCBI): domain Eukaryota; kingdom Metazoa; phylum Arthropoda; class Insecta; order Lepidoptera; family Saturniidae; genus Samia; species Samia ricini. Next base: position 5,098,350 of record AP028170.1, read on the forward strand.
TTCATTACTAAAAACCATTTCAAATGATTTACATGGACCACGGTGCACCTGTAGATTGCGGCCTAGGACGTGTTTCGATCTCCAACTCGAGAATGTTTTTTTTTTTCTAACTAGCTAACGCTGTTGACCGGAAGGACCTTGAGAGTTTCACCGTGAATTTGGGGGCGAGTGCTGAGGGCACTCAGCCGCAAAAAGGTAACTGGCACAAGGGTTACCAAAGTGGTACGGACATCGGCTTGCCAGTTACCTGAGCGTGAAAATGTTCCGCGAAATTTTGAACCTAGCTAAGCCCTATATATTTTATTTAATAATAAAAAAGTTTCTTTATAGTATCTATGTACCTGCGTGTTATGTGCAGGAGTGTTTGCAGTGTTGTGCATGTAATGCTTAATGCACGTTCAGTTCAGTATCGCGCTGGCAGCGGCGTCAAGGGCCTCCCCAATTGGGAAACGAAGCACGTCTTGGGCCACCACCGGAGTGGGACCCGGAGTGTGTGCTGAAGTAAAGTTAGCCGCGCGTCCGCGGCGGAGGGAACGGTGGTTACGCGGGCGCTGGAGAATGTTTGATATCTCACGCTCCTGCAAGCTACATGCGGGTACATGGGTTCCCTGAGGAATCTCGAAATCTGTCGTTTCTTTCACCCGGTGTAGATTTAGCATAACCCAAATTCCACGGAATTCACTTCTCATGTATGTGCCCAAGCGAGTCTTGAACGCTTGGCTAAAAGTTGGTTTAGCCGTCAAACTGTCCTTACAGATATGTTTCATTACTATTAAAATGTCATCACTACAAAAATATATTATTATATGAACTTGCTTATCGAGTACATTTAACTATTTACATATATAACCTTTTTTTTTTTTTTTTTTTGACGGGGGGAAATGCATTTACGCACTACCCTTACCTATTGCATTAGTGAGACCGGAGTCTCCCAATGCAATAGGTAAGGGGGCACGGAGGGACGACTCCGTGCCAGTGGGGGGACTCACCCGGACATGAAGCGTCCGGGAATACCCACTAAAACTCCCCGGGGCCGTCCGCCGCATTTGGGATGGGGGCGACACGGGGTAGCTTTCGCAAGCACCGCGTCACGTTACATATATAACCTACGTTTTAGATAAAAATGTTTTAGCAAATGCGTGAAACTTGTATAATAATGATACAATTATAAATCGTATATTTCATTTATTTAATTTTATTCTTGAATTAAATAAAGTCACGGTATGTAAAATAATAGCAATACACTTCAATAATTGAAAATATCTTCCAATTTTAATGCGGCAATAGAGTGAATTACTTAAAATGTGAACACGGTTTTGCGGATTAATCGAGAAAATCCAATTTTCGAAGCGCAGTCTACGTCATAAGTATGTCAAAAAATTAATTTCACTGCAGAATGTAAATTTCAATTTTTCTGCTCTTATAAACATGTATGAATGTACAGTTGGATAAAGGCCACCTAGCCTTGGCAGTTTTCGTAACTCACCGGATTCTTAAACACATAGCAGGTATATTAGCATCTATAATGCATAAACGCTATTTTTATTATTTCACTAGCTGTATGCCCGCGGCTGCGCTCACGTTTCATGTATTCTTCAGTGCGTTTTAGTTTTTATTTTACGGAACCCAAATATTTTTTAGTACTAAGATATAGTCAAAGTATTTCTCATAAATTCAAGCACTTGCCCATAAAACTGTGCATTGAATAGAATTTTAGTAAAATAATTTTTTAGTTATACTTTTATACGCGGAACCCTAATTATTTTCCAAAATTAAAAATTACCCGAAGTAACTTCAGCTATCTACCAAAAAAATTCCCGTCAAAGTCGGTCCAGCTATTCCGGAGGTTACCCATTACAACAGACAGACATAAAAAATAAATAAAAAAGAAATGTCTGTTTATAATGTATTTTTTTTTTTCATTAATTAGATATGAATGTATATACATTATACAATAATATATTCCAAAAGTACAATTTTTGTTTCGGTCTGTTTGTTCCGGGTAATTTACAGAACAGCTGGACGGATTTTGACGGGACTTTTTGCTAGATAGCTTAGTTACCCGGATAACATAGGGTACTTTTAATTTATTTAAATAATTCCGGGTCCGCGTAAAAAAACTAAAACTCATAAAAAATTGAAGAAAATCTGGCTTAATGCATAAATTTATGGGGAAGGTCTTGAATTTATGACAATTTAGAGTAAATAGGTTGGTACGAACCCGCTTCCATGAAAGCAGAATTCAGCCTCACTATCCACTGCGCCATCATCGTTATATTTTGATGTTACAAACAGATACTTCAATTCTATTTGTTTATATAGATAAATCAGCTTTTATATTGAAATTATGAGAGTGTTTCAGAGCGGAAATCCATCATTGTTCAATATTCCTTTGTTAATAAAACTGATTGATAATTGTTACGTTGTCATATCACCTTGCTATGATTTCAACGCAAAGTTTTCCTTCACGGGAAACTCAAGCTTGTTATAAATAGGAGAGGTGGATACAAATCTACATCTTGGTAGACCTTACATGGAGTTTTCGTGGCACCTTAGAACAAACGTTCCACGTTATTCGTTCCAATACACTTCACAATATCACTTCAATAACCAAACTATATCACTGAAACACCACCGAAATTATGCTCGACCAATATACGCAAGTTATGGTTAAAATATAATAACTACTACATGACATACTGGGATCCCGTCAAAAACCCAACTACCTTTTAAATCACACAAAAACAAACGCTTTTCTTTCGTTTTTAATAAAGCAAAAGGATTTGCCAGTGTCAGTTTTCTTTTACGATATTTAAGTTCTCGGCAACCATAACAAGCTACTTATATGCTGCTACTACCAGCTCATTTGCCGTTAAAAACTTTATGCGACGGCGTAAAGTTTTAATAGTTAATCTTTAGTAGGGATAAACACAGACGTAAAATAAGGTTATGAGTTTTGAATCGTATAACTTTGAAATCAACCATCAAATTGAAATAAGTTTATTACTTTAAACTTGATAATTAGTTAAATATTTTGAAAATAACGTACGGTGTCAAAAATGGTATTGAGACACAAAATTTTAAAGGTTCATTTACAAAACCATTATCGGTATTCCGCGAGGAATAGTTGTTTTTTTATTCACGCTCGGCAAAATTACTGGAAAAAAGTTAAATGCATTTTTTATACTATTTAGGCTCAGTGCTTTGACCCCAAACTCCCTTAATGTTAAACTCTGAAGTGATATAAAAGCAATCTGGAAAGTTTTTAGCGAAATGTGACTTACACGAAGTGTAATTGTCACTTTACATGGATGTGTAAATATAGTAAGATTATACAAATACTCCTAATTCTAAAAAAAAAGGGTTTAAACCATTTATTATGTGGTCCTTTTTTTGGAAATAGAAAAGAAATCACCTTTTTTTCTTTTTACACTACATATTACACTCAATGCTTTGACCATAATTTCACCTTATGTTAAGTGACGATGTGTTCCAGGATGGTAAACACACACTAAGCCTACTGCCGGAACACACCTTTTGCTATATGGGGACAGGTTTTCAAACTTGAGGGTGGTAGAGACCCAGACGGGCATTATTAGAAAATGCTCTCTTTTCTTTTTTACATGTGAAATGCATTTACGCATCCTACCTGCAATCTCTAATCCAGAAGGCAAAATCTGATGCCAGGAAGGTATGTGGGACTCGACGACCTGAAGCACTAGGAATACACACTAAAACCCACCGTACCATCTACCGCCTTCTGGGGAGCGACACGGAATTGGTCTAGCACACTCCGCGTCGTCCCAGCGGCAGGCCCAAAGATGTACCTCTGTCTTCCGTCCAAGGGAAGACAGCCTGGTGTCAGCTGCTCCCCCTCCTTCTTCCTTCGCTAATTAACGAACCTCCATCCCTCTCCTCTCTACATTCTTGTTTTTATTAGAAAATGCCCCACCACCATGCTATGGTTTCCTCACAACGTTTTCCTTCACTGAAAGTTCAGGCTGGTTTTAGAGTGGCGTCCATTGACGCGGAATTCGACCGCATTACCAACCGGGTCATCATCGCTTCATTGGATTAAGTACAGTACATTAAATAAAGTACAGCCCAAGAACGTAGATGACCACGGAAAAATGAGAATCTATTTACAATCACCAGCATAATGTCGATCTAAATGTACCACGGTTAAAGGCTTCAAAACCATGTCCAAAACATCTCAAAAAAGCGGATATTTCACCATTTATATGGTGGTCACGACCAATCCAGCTCGAAAGCCCTACAACCCTGGAGTTCTGTAAAATTTCTTTTTTATACACCCACGACAATGCAAACATCTATACGATCCGCCTAATGGTAAACGTTCACCATAGCCTAAGAACGTCACATAACGTCAAATATATAAAGTTATTATTAATCAATTATTCACCAATAGTCAAAACGGTGACTTATTATGTTATATTTAGATTTTAAAAAAGTCTCTTTATACTATATAGTGTCTTAAAAGTGATTTAAAAAATAATATTTTATACGTAAGAGAAAATTGGAAAAAATCGCTGAAAGCTTTTCACAATCATTTGCGAGAGTATCTTTTATAATACAAGTCGAGTACTTGCCGACTTCGAAGAAAATCTTATAAAGGCTCCGATAGAATCTGTTTGAGATCTACTGAATATTTTTAGTACGTATTTACTTAGATGAGATTTGATACTTCATTTATTCGAAAGGATACGGGAATTTAGACAGATCGCCCTTAACATTATTAAGCATTTTTATTCATTCGAATGTACTGCTCGAAGTTATTGGAATCTAAGGTATTTGTATAACCGTGATAACTGTATATTATTTCCGTTTAAATTGAGGATTTAATTCCTTATAGGAATTTAAAATATAATCTATTTTTTCTAACTTTACAATTATATTTTTTTTTTATACTGCACAACCTCAGTTCTTTGACCATAATCTCGCCTAATGTTATGTGACGATATAATATTCAAAACTTGACGATGGTAGCTACCCAGATAGAGATTATTAGAAAACGCTAAGATTTTCTCACGGTTATATTCTTCATCGAAAACTCAGAATCGTTTGATATTGGATAGGTGGGTTCGAACTAACGTCCGTTGACACGAAATCTGACCACATGACCAACTAAGCCAATGTCATTGACAAATTGTAAATTTGGTATCAAACCTCCACAATAATACGAAGGTGTGTACTGCTGGACATAAGTCTCCCTCAAAGATCTCCACGACGACCGGCCTTTTGCCACCCGCATCTAGCGGATTCCCGCGACCTTCACCAGGTCGGCGGTGGGGCTCACCGTTGTCCTCACTAACATCAGTTCTACGAGCAATTTGCCCAGCCACACAGCCCACAAGGCTGACTTCAAGCTTATTTTACTGAATTAATAATCTATAAACTTATCTAAATATCGAAAATAAAACCTTGTCATGTCACGCCATGATGTTTATAACCAATGGCGCCACATTTTTTTGTACCTGATAATTTTTAGCGCAAATTATTGGAAAATAATAAAGAAAATACATAGTGTTGGTATAATTATAACATTACTATTAATAATCTGAGCTGGATTTCTAAAAATGATCAAATAACCTATTTAAAAAAATAATAATTAACATATAAACTTAATCTAATATTATATGTTTACTGTAATAGAGAATAATTTTAATTGAATAATTTCCCTAGAAGTTTCTTAGATCTTTATTTACAAAGCATTAATCATAAAAGACAAAGTAAACAGAAACTTCGTTTTGATCTTAATGCTTTGGGGATGTACGAGCGACCTCTACTCGAGTCGGCACTGACTCGAGGCACGTACTTATCTGGAATCCCGCCGGTCAAAAGTTTGACCGCAACCACTTTGATACTGTAAGTTATACGAGTTTTCAGATTACTACCATATTATAGATAGACAAATCAGCTTAGTACCTTTAATTCTTCTATACCTAATAGAAACTTTTTTTTACTAGAAAATGTTATGTTAATAAAAAACAAGAACGATGAAAATTAATCTTTTTTTTACGCGATATATGCTTCGACCATAATCTCACTTGATGTTAAGTGACGATGTGGTCCAGTCTAGAGGTACTGGTTCTCAAGTGATGCTGCCGGAACACAGCTATTGGTATTTGGCGACAGGTTTTCAAACTTGAGGGTGGTAGTTACCTACGCGGGCATTATTAGAAAAACGCCCTAGCACCATGCTATGGTTTCCTCACGATGTTTCCTTCACCGAAAGCTCAGCCTGATTTTAGAATTGGTTAGGTGGTCTCGAACCCGCGTCCATTGCCGCGGAATTCGACCGCAATATCCATCGCGCCATCATCGCTTTTAAAATCTAATTATCTTACATGAAATTCTCTTTAAATGATAGTTTTTACATTATGTTTTGTTGAATATATTATTTTATTATAATGATGCTAAACTGTTTTGTATTTCAAATACGTATCAAAGTGTATACTTATTCTCAGATAAGCAATGATCAAATGTAAAACAAAATGTAAGTTAAATATGTTTATCTCAAAATTTTCTTTAAAAAAAAATATCTACTTGTACATTACTAGTCTGTTCATATATCTATACTAATATATACTATTTAATTGTCCGTTTGTAATACGACTTTTACAACAACATACATACACCACAAAATACATACAAATGTATATATGGTACCTATACCAACGCACAATTTTTATATGTTACTAGCCATGTGCTTGTGCTCACAATTTTTTTTAACTAATTTCTTTTTCCAAATTTTTTAGTACTAAGAGTAAGCAAAGATATTTCTCACAAATTCAAACATTTGCCTGTAAAACTGACCATTGAATCGTTTTACTTTTCATGCTATCTTAATTTGTAAGTTTTGTGCGAGGAACCCTAATTATATTTGAAAAATAAAAGTAGTCCAAGTTACGCGGCGTAAAGACCCGTCCAAATCGGTACAGTCGTTCCAGAAGTTAGTCGGAATAAATATACAAATTATAAAAATTGTGTTTTTGGTATACATACCAATTACACATTCATATGTATTTAGTAGAAAGTTGTTATTTTAACATCACAAACAGACAATTCAATAATATTTATATTGATATAGATTAATGATCTTGCAGTATTTGACTCTAAATAAGGTAATATTAGCGGGATATTACGTGACATAGTTCGATTACTGTGATCACTTCATATTTCAAATAATAATAAGGATACAGAATTTTGAGATGCCATAAAACTTCCTGGAAAGTTCTAGCAAGATTTTTGCCACCATTTTACTGATGTAAGATTGGAATAATAGATACTCGTCAACTTGACACTGGCAGAATTGTTTATATGATTATTTAAGAAGAGGACTACCGAAATGCAGCATCTACCTACATGTTGAATTGTATGATAAATGTGTATAAAGTGACTCATTCAGAGTTCAAGTAAGTCACTATGTCGTCTTTTATGGCATTGTGTCGTGTTTTATGCATTTGTATTCGAATGCACTATGTTATTATGAAAGTAGTTTTCCCTAGTTAGCTATTCGGCTGATAGTAAAGAATCCTAGCGAGACTTACCGTAAAGAAACGTTATTTGAGAGCAAAGACACACGAGCAATGTACTTACTACTAGAGAGACGAAAAAAAAAAAAAACGTTACATAGTTTAAAAACAAACATTTACTAGAATTTAGTTCCAAAAATTACAATTGTCCATTCGCAAATCTGTTAATATGTAGATAATTTAGCTGCAACGCAATAATTCTTCTCTTTTATCGCATAATAATTACAGTGAATAATATAAATAATTTCGTTAAACACGTTTAACCCCTTGAGCACTTACCTGGCGTTTTCGCCAGCTTTCCATTGTTTACCTATTGTCTGATTTTCATGGGTAATATTAATTCAGCGAATAATACTAATACTTTCCACGGCAATTTACATAAACTGTTTAAGATATTTTCTGTTCTGTTTATCAACCGAACGTCTTTTTTTTATACAGTAGCTTATGACAAGCTTCAGTGATGTGAAGGAGAAATAAAAAACTTTGACAGCAGTTAAATTTTTTCTCAAATCTGTACTAATAAATAAAAGTGAAGTGTCTGTTTGTAATGTCAAAATATTTTTTAAATCTAAATTTGTCTGTCTGGCTCTCCGTTTGTCTATCTGTCTGTTTGTTCCGGATAATCTCCGGAATGTCTTGGCGGATTTTGATAGGACTTTTTTGATAGTTATTTAGGAACTTACTTTTAATTTTCGAAAATAATTAAGTTTTTCGCGTAAATAAATTGAAACTCATAAAAATTTCAACGAATTCCGATTCAATGCACAGTTTTACGGGCAAGTACTTGAGTTTATAAGAAATATTTTTACTTTATCACTTGGTATTAAAAGAATTATTAGGACCCCGTATAAAAAAATTAAAACTCAGTGAAGAAAATATGACAATGATCCATTATCGAGCATTGGACTACTATTCGTAAAACTAATTTTATTTCATAACAGATTGCATAAGATTACACAAGCATTCACGTTGTATCTCTAATTATTTTTCTTGTATTTTTTTTCGCTTACATTAAGCTAAGATATTTCTAATGAATTCAAATACCTGCTAGTAAAATTGTGCAATGAATCGGATTTTATTCACAATTTAATATTTTTACGCGGAACTCTAATTATTTTTACGCGGAACTAAAGCAAAGTAACTTCAACTATCTAAAAAAAGTCCCGTCAAAATCGGTTAGGCCGTTCGAGAGATTATCCGCAACAAACATCCAGACATATAGACAATTATCAAATTTGTATTTTTGGTATAGGTATATATTATAAACGTACACTTCAATTTTAATTATCAGTAGAGATGAGCGTACCATCGATTTTAACAGTATCCATACATATTAATAGAAATGCACTTTTCAATCAACCGTATTAACGTTAATTGTTTCGAAAAATCTGGCGGCAATATCGCTTCAGGGCAAACAAAATTTTCAAATAATTTCAGTAGCTTGAATATCGAAACATCGGTTGTATCTCCGCGCCAATCTGATTTATCCCGAACACAAAGCACTAGTGACGTAACCACTGCATACAGTTCGCATGCAAACAAAGTACTTTGTAAACTGGGTACCGAGTGCCGTTTGGAGTAGATTGGTTAATTTATGCAGCTGAGAACAATTTCGTTTTTTACTAAATGTCCAATTTAATCTTGTTTTTAACATTTCAAGAAAAATATAAAACTAATTATACAATCTACTATTATCTGTATTTCTTCTCATTCAATTAACAAACACTTTTTTTATGTTGCATGTTGCTAAATATATATTCTATATTAAGTAAAAGATTCTATACATTTATATTTACAATTACACTGTTATTATTAATACCTTTTGAGGATTCAAATTAGCATACGCACTATATAAATTAATTAAATTTAAAATTGAAGAAATATCTTATTACTATATCTAGCAGTGGTAGTATCGTATAGTCGAATGGTTTTCAAAGTTAAAAGCAGGTTGTCATGAACATCAGGGAATTTTTAATAACTTTAACGAAACATTCCTATTTGTAAAATATATCTACATCCTCCATTACACACATCCTCCTACATCCATTTTTACTCTATAAACGAAAATAGATGCCTACCTGTAGGTTACACTCTCAAATATGTACATATATTCAAATTATTATGCACTGCATTGTATATTTAAAATATTCAAATAAAGAAACAACACTTATACGTACCCAAATATGAGTCGTTAGTAATTATAAGTCAGTCAAACAAAAAGATTGCTTCAACTACAAATTAATAAATTGTTTATGTTATTTGCGTGTTAGGTAGCATCTATACTAAAGCCACCCCGTGTCGAAAGCCACCCCGTGTCGAAAGCCACCCCGTGTCGAAAGCCACCCCGTGTCGAAAGCCACCCCGTGTCGCCCCCATCCCAAATGCAGCGGACGGCCCCGGGGGGTTTTAGTGGGTATTTCCGGGCGACTCTCGCCCGGGTGAGTCCCACACTGGCACGGAGCTCGTCAATCCGTGCCCCCTTATCTATTGTATTTGGGGGACTTTGATCCCACAAATACAATAGATAAGGGTAGTGCGTAAATGCATTTCCCCCCGTCAAAAAAAAAAAAAAAAAAAAGGTAGCATCTATACTACTCATCTGATATTATAAATATTTTTTAATAAATAGGGACATAGAATTACATCACATTTATTTTTGTAATATCTGTATAGTTCGTCTCTATAAGTACTTCTTAGTTTTTGGTATCTCAGCGCGCCAATAAGGTTGAAGCGATGATGGTCAGATTTCGCATCAATGGACGCGGGTTCAAATCCACCTAGCCAACTCTAAAATCAGCCGGTGAAGGAAAAACCATGAGTAAAACATACTTTGGTGGTAGCGCATTTTAAAATAATGCATGCTTGGGTAACTACCAACCTCAAATTAGAAAACCTGTCGCCAAATACCTATAGGCGTGTTCCGGCAGCATCACTTAAGAACTAATACCTCTAGACCTATTGTGTTTACCATCCTAACATCAAAGCACTGAGGCTATACCGTGTAAAAAAATCAGAATACCAGTACTGACACTTTTAAAGTATCAGTGGAGCAATCAGGCTGAGGTTAGACCTTGTTTATGCGCAACACATTGTTTATAAGTGCAACACTATGTTTTATGTTGTAATAAATATGTATTTTATGTGTGTTTAAATTTGTTTTGTGTTTTTATGAAAATAAAAAAAGTATTATATTCTAAAATACCAGAACATTCCAATAAATTATCAAGTAAAAAGTGGTAGAGTATCCAAATCCAAATAATATTATGACATCGTGTATTTTTTTAACCCATTTCATTTTATTTATTCCACTATATTTATAATCGGTAACATCTCTAGCAGACTTATGATATATGCCATCGCTAGTCAATGAAACTCACACGGCTTCATAAGAGGAGCGCAAATCCGTCGCCATGGGACTATATGAAATTCTGTTCGCGAATCTAGCTTTTTATTCAGAACTCTCTTCCATTCAGCTTGTTTCGTGCCGTTAACACATTTCTCGCTCGATATTAAATATTCTCAAATCTTTTGTTCGTAGAAAAGTCTTAGTGCATTTCGATTTTACGACTTTTTTTGTTATTAATATTGTTAGCTCTGTAAAGATACGATGTATGCATATTGTTAAAATTACTTAAAATCCCTTAAAAGCTTGAAGTTTCAATAAATATCAGTATGAAAAAACATTATGGCGATGGCGCATTTTTAATGCTCGCCTAAATAACTAACACCATTAAATTCACTTTGCCGTCGTGTACACGGTACACTTACTTGTGTTCCTGTCGTAAATCAGCTTTGCGTTTCTAATAATTATATCTTTTTTTTTGTCTTGAGTGGATCTATATAACGTAGTTAAATAATTTTGCTCATCCACTATTAATATAAGATTTCTCTTCAAAACACAAACAAATACGTAACGATAAATTACGTAATTGTATGCAGGCGCATTTTTTTATTGTTGTTGCGTACAATTTACATCATTATCGAATGTAACTAGTAAGCAGGGTATAATCTAAAAACAAGGAAACATCGACATCAAAACATCACTAGACCCAGTCACTCGTAGAATCCTTACCAAGTCGCTTCAGTTTGTCCAATGGATAGTCCAAATTATTAGAATCAATCAATTATAAGTTCCCTGTATTTTCTAGTGAACCCATATAATTTTTAGGTTAGTATCGTAATTAATATTTTATTTATGGCAATATTGACGTCATAAAAATCAAAATAATAACAAGTAATACACGCACCCTAAAAACGAATTAAATCAATCTCTGCTGGTTAAAACTGAGCGAAACACATTAGCCATAACTGCCGCTAAATATGTCGTCGCTAAATACTAATTTTATTAGATTAATAACTATATTTATATTACTTGTTCTTTAATAGTAAATGCTTTCACCAGCGTCTTTTTTGGTTTTCAACTTTTCATTATCTCAACGCTTTCATGATAAAAACTTCTAAAAAATTTACGTAAAACAATGGTTTTACGTAACGTAAATAATGATTTATTAACATCATTTAATCGAAGAAAAGAATACAAAAAAACTTAGTACTGGTCCTATTATCCTGTAAGAGGTAATAAGAGTGGTGTAATGTTTTTAAAAGAAAAAAAAAAAAAAAACGTGTATTTGTAACCACATATTTTCATCATAACTCATAACGACATTCCTTTAATAAAAAAGGATAATGTATTTGCACAGATGTGAAATTGTTTTCAGAACAATCGCTCTGTTGTGAACTTATTTAACCGAATATTACATTGTAGATTCATATTTAGAGTTCGTTGATAAGTTAAAAGGTTAATTCAAAACTTACAAGGATAAACACGTTTACTGAGGTTTCTATGATTAAAGAGAATTAATAAACGCGACCCGAAATGTTGACTTAGCGACTGTTCGTAGTCCTACACACAAACAAGTAAATTAGGTTTAGTCGTGATCATTTTATTTGCAAATAAGAATCATCATTAATTATAAAATAGTTAAGAAGAGTTACTACCGGCTTGAGAATTAGTTTTAATTAGGAATTGAGTAAATTAAACAGGCATAAATATATTACCAATTTAACAAAATATATGTAAAATACCTATCATAATGTAACTATTATTACGTTTAAAGACGTATATAATAAAAAAAATCTGTTTCAAATACCATTAAAAAAATTATTTTCTTGTTAACTTACCTTTCTGTTATCTATACTAATAAATACAATTGAAGCGTCTGTTTGTAATGTCAGAATTAAATTTCTTTACTAAGTAGATATTAATGTATACACCAGTGATTAAGCGCTCATATAACCTAATTCCTTACTAAAAAAATCCTAAAACATTTCGAACACATCAAATCTATCATAATAATAACCACACACTCGTAAATACAAAACACGCCTACAAAGAACAAGCCGGTAGAAAACGTCGGAATTGAATTCAAACACCCATCCGCATTTCACTATAATTAACACGCACACAAAGAAAGCATTAGTGAATCAGTTCTGTAAACGTAGCGCACGTTTATGCAGGAAATAACTCGCTTCGTCACAGCTTATTTCATTTAATTTTGAACTTTATCAATATATAGTTACGGATTTTTTGGGAAATGACATTTCATTGCTAAATTTTGTCACCATCTCAACGACGGTGCTGCCACACATGTTTACAAATTCTGTGATCGCAATTAATGGTGGTTAATACATTCCTTTACCATTATTGTTACGTGATTTACGCATTATTTTATGTTTTGAATTAGTCGATGTCAGATAAGATATTTGAACAAAGCGTCATCTAGTGACATACGTAACAAATAAGCAAATTTAAAAAAGTCCTAATAGAGTTCCTTAGATGTCACATTTTTAACAATTTTGCTATAAATATTTTCGCTTCGCTGAAATTTTGGTTACTTTCAATTGCAGTATTTTGTAAATGGAAACATATGAGGTATTATGATTGGTCGATTATAATCATGTGTCAATTTTGTAAACGAAAACATTTCAATATTTAATTAGGTAAATTTGGTTATTAATTTGGTTAAATTATTATAACCCGATTTTTTTCTATATATTCGCATTAAAAAATTATACTTTTCATAGAGTTCTATAAAATAAGTACAGACATTTTTCTATTAAAGTATGAAAATACCTAATCATAAAATTAATCGTTATTATTCGTTTCGCGTAAGTCACCATTTGTTATCTTGCGTCGTTCTGTTGAAATAAAATAATTAAAATCTACGATCACGAAAATTAACCCATTTCACGATTTAACACATGATAATAATTACCTATAGGTGTATTTATTACGTGCAAAATTAATTTGACAATTCGTACTTAGCGTGCCAAGTAAATATAGCAATAATTCTCAGCTTTAAACGAAACCCAAACAGCTGTTTTCAAAGTTGCATATCAAGTTTAATGCTAACTGCATCTAAATAGCTTCACTCAGCAGCAAAACATCCATCATTTATTACTGTACTAATTTTCAAGGCGAAGAAGTATGATGACCAGGTAGATATTTTTTTTGTGTTTCGACTTTACCAACGATTTTCTTCACGCCAAGAAAACGATTTTTACACGATACCTATACCAAAAATACGATTTTTGTCTTTCTGCCTTTCTGTTTGTTCCGGGTAAACTCTGGAACGGATGTACGGATATTGACGGGACTTTTTTTTGTGGTTAGCTGAAGTTACTCCGGGTAACATTTAATTTTCGAAAATAATTAGGATGTCGCATAAAAAAGTATGATTAAATTTATTTTACTAAAATTCTATTCAATGTACAGTTTTACGGGCAAGTGCTTGAGTTTATGAGAAATATGTTTACTTTATCTTAGTACTAAACAAAAATTAAGGTTTCGTATTAAAAAAAAGCAGTAAAGAATATATGAAAAGCGGACCCAGTCGCGGGCACACAGCTAGTATCTATAATATATACAGAACACAAGTAGAAAATAAAATGCGTGGACAAATTTAAGGGATAGAAGATTAAAGAAGAAAAATAACCATCAAAATAAATAACAATATTTGTTACACTTTATATGTTATAATTCTCATGTTATTTACACTAACATAAATGGGCGATACGTAAACAGAACCTTCATAAAAATAATAACCCTTTTTTAGTGTTCCCTTAAATTTGTACATAAATGTATTTAAGTTTTACTACAATCATAATACGATATCTTTTAGAGAATCAAAACCAGTTTCAGATTAAAATCATGAGTTCTTTATACGAAAAACATTTTATTGCCCACAATAAAAGCCGTGAAACACACACGGTGTCGGCATTTTCACGCAGATATGAACAATAAAAAGAAACTTTGGGCAAACTCTTTACGATGTCGACCGTTAAAACGCTTTATTAAGGTCCGTTTACGAATTGTCAATGGTAAAAGAACACTAACGTATATTAGCTATTACCGTCAAAGTACCAATCATCCCGTTAAGCTTACATTGCAGCAGTCAATACTAAATAAAGACTTATGGCAAGCTGTCACTTATTTAGAAGTCTTGACTACGCAAATATCGATTTATAAACGTGACTGGTCGCCGTCCGCGAGGAAGTATTGTATCGATCGTTTGATTGGTAGATCAGTTTAACGATCTTTACGTCATTATGCTATTTTATGTTCTAGATGTTTACCGGTGTTTGTACAAAAAACAAAACAAAAAATACCGTAGATAAATAGAAATGAAATGCTGTAGTTTGCACAAAAGTTGTAGGGTTCGTATTCCAGAAATTTCTTTAATAAACAATATTTAAAGAAAGTAATGGTATATACAGACCAGTAAAATTAATCATAAAAATACCAAAGCCCTATCAACAAAATAAATATTTTACTGAAATCCATTTAATTAGTAGTGACACATCGAAACAGTTCACCCAAAATACAGTTTTATACAATATTTTCAAAGCTATAAAACATTTACTGAAATAAATATTCTTTGTTAGATATATTATTTTATTGTTTAAAAATGTATGGTTTACGTATCTATAACTTTACTACTGTTAAGATAAATAAATAAATATAGGTATGCTGGTGGCCTGGTGGTTGAAATTTGATCATAAATCATTATCGAAAATTTTAACCAAAAACAATCAATTACTAACCTATGAGTAGAGCCCGTCATCGTTTGCTTTAGACAGTACATCTGGAAGTGGCCCAGGACACCGGCGTAAAACATAGTAACTGAGGTTGGCTGTTCATCGAGGGGTGTTAATCCCAACTTATGAATGATATTGAGTGCTGGGTTTATCAGAAGACACACGAAAATAAGATTAACGGTGTAGAGACTTGCAGGGATCCGTATCACACTAGCGGAGGACACAAGAGCTTTGCCAACAGCGATCAGAACCACAGAGTACAGAATACAATGAAACCCGATAACTTAATGACCATCGGATATGGTACATAATTTAAATCATCGAAGTTAGAGTTAGAGAGATTTTGATCGATCATAATTTAAACTTATCGAGGTTCGTTTTTTGTGCTTTCCTGTTTCGGGATTATTAAACATACATGTATAACATACATGCACGATTATAGAGAGTTGATTAAAATAAAAAACTATTTTCCACACAAATATCACAAAAGTTGTCACAAGTGTACTTTACATATTTATTAATTTTATTGAAAGAAGTCTGCTATTAGGTGTTGTTTTTGTTTGTGCTCCGGGGTTGTCTACGAATCACCTTGTGTGACTCGTAAACAAGGCCCGAAATAAAAACACAATTTTTATTGCGACAAAGCTGTAAAGGACCTTCTGGTCAATGTTTAACTAGTTCGAAAAAAAATGTAGGTTACAGAGGTCATCAAAATATTATTTTAAGTTACAGAGGTTTTTGGTTGTGAAGGAAAGGTAATAAGAAATTAATTTAACTTATAGAGGTTTTCAAGTTAGCTAGGTTCTACTGTATGTAGTGTATAATCGCAGTCCTGGACTGTTAGCGTAGGGCCCCAAGTAAAATTACCCTCTGGTCCTCGGCAGCGGGAACGGTAGTTACGCCAGGAATAAATTTAAACCTCAGTCATAAAAGTAGACTAGGACTTAGGATGAAAGAAACTGCTGTCAGAATGCTTACCAACGAACTAACTAGAGCTAGGGTTAAATGTATGCTATTATTTGTTCATATTGACACTATTATAAGTTTAGAGGTTAATAGTTCATTTTGGGGTCATAACTAGTGATACAATATAACGTTATGATTGTTATTTTAAAAAAGCATGCCAAATGTAGCCACGTTGACAATATTAATTACTCGTTTGTTCACTGAACAATAATAAATAATTAGTATTAATAGAACACAGACTTTTCTCTAACATTCCGTTACTTGGCAAAGTCGCATTTTATCAACGTGTAAACACAGTATTTGTAAAATAAAAATAAGAACTTACGGTCGAGAGCACGAAATTTCCAGTTATACTAAATATTAAAGTTAAACTTAATCTTGACTATACCCTTAACTATAGTAGTAGCAAAGTGTAGTGCACAACTTTTAGTAAGCGTTATTTTTTTTTATTAACTGTTTAACGACCCTGGTTTAATTAGCGTTAAAATTATAAGAGTTGTCAGTTGAAAGCGATATTAATCTCCTTAAAAGTATTAAGGAAAATACTTTATGTATGGTAACATAGTAAAAAAAAATGTCCAAAATAATATTCATAAATATGATGAAAATGTCAACGGAGTATACGGAGGCTTTATTTGAACAGTATTTCAAGGCGTGAAGATATATCTTTGGAGGTCAACATGATAGGGACGACTAACGATGGATAACCAATATCTCGCCAGTCACCACTGTTTCCGGATTGCATTTTGTTTACCATCAGGTACAATGCCGTCACTTTCGGAGCTACTATAAAAAAAAAGTACTATTGTCAAGTTATAGCACAGCAAATATTTTTGATTTCTTTCTTTATGGATCAAAGCTTATTAGATAAAATATAAAACAAAAAATTTATATTTCTGTCTTACTTTCGAAGTAATATTGCTGTAATATATGTATATCGTAATTAATGTGTCGAGTACTTATAAGAATAAGACAATAGGAAAACAATGGAAAGCTGGCGAAAACGCCAGGTAAGTGCTCAAAGGGTTAATAGTACTTAACATGACTTTATAATGAAAGTCATTATAAAGTACATAAGGACTTACAAATAAGCTTGTACTATGAAATTTATTTACTTTAAACTAATCGATAATTATTTTTAAAGTGTAATTCGTTTAAAGATTGATTAACTAATTTATGTTTGTTCACTGTAAGATTATTTAAAAACTTAATTTTTATTGTAATAATAATATTCCAAAGACTAGATAGTTATCTAATAATATACAGATAATCTATATCTGATAGTAATGATATGCATTCGAATGAACAAACTATTGTAATTGTTATTTAATTGCGTAGTTATTGTCCTGTATTATTGTATAAAATATGAAAAAAAACAACATTGTTTTATATTCATAGTTCATTATAATGAGCATAATAGATTATATAGTCAGTTATACGTATTGTTTATTATTCAAAACTATTACATTAAAACTACATTTACTTTATTATTATTACTTTAGTTTATTATACTTCTTATATTATACTTTTGTTATATGTCACAATTTCGTATCAGATGGAAATTCATTTTATTGATGGTGAACCGATACTCTATACTAATAATAAAATCGAAGTGTTTGTTTGTAATATCAAATAACTTTTTAATAAATACATATGAATGTATATAAGGTACCCATAACATAAATAATTTTTGTCTGTCTGTACTTTACGGTACATTTTTTTTGGTAGATATCTGAAGTTACTCCGCGTAACCAATTAAAATAATTGGGTTTCAGCGTACAAAAATTAAAACACAGGAAATTGTGTTTTACTGGAGAGTCCTTGAATTTCTGAGTACTGTTGTTGCTTTCACTAAGTTTAACATAATTTTTTTTATTAGGGTTAGGGTGCACATTATTTTCCAATGATTATTAAAAACTATATTACGCAGTGAAGAATATATGAAACGCAGGCTGAGCTGCAGGCACACAGCTAGTCTTAAATATATTAAAAGTATATCAATTCTATGTTAAACCCACTTTCAATATCTTTCTGTAATGGCGCAGATGGCTACATTTTTTTAACCCTAGCTAATGCTGTCGACCGGAAGGACCATTACAGCTTCACAGAGCATTGTGGGCGAGAGACGAGGGCACTCAGCAGCAAAAGGTAACAAGCATAAGGGCACCAAAGTGATGCGAACCTCGGCTTAGCCATTACATATATGTTAAGTTTCCGCGGAATTTTAACCCTAGCTAATCCCTAGATTTTTTATTTAATATAAAAATAGGTTCCTTACAGGACCTATGTACCTGCGTGTTGTGTGCAGGAGTATATGTTGGCTATATTTCGGAATAACGGTCGTATTTATACTTTCTTTGAAAATTTCAAATTTAGCATTGTTACATATATTATGTCCGATATATCTTTATAAGACCACTTGACTAGTAAGTAATAAATCAAATTATTATTTATTTAATAAAATAAAACATATCAGACATTATTATGAAATATTTATTTGATAATTCACATTATTCATCTTGGCATAAAATAATGCCGCAAAAATTGAATATACTTAAATACTCTTGTACAATTTTTTTTTTTCAGTATAATAAAAACATTATGATGTCTGAATGTTCTGAACTCTCTAAATATTAAGTTAATACAGTATCAAATGATATTATTCGTTAACTTATAATTTAAACATCAACCGGGTTTGTTACATCAATATTCTTAATTAAAATTGGTTCATTATCTGCAAAAATGAAAAGAAATTAAAAATATTTGACAATTTTGTACACATGTTTTTTATTTGTGATGTAGATTTAACCTGCCGATATAAAATTATTCTATTCTTGATTGAAACCGAATGATACATATAATATACAGCAATAATTTCATAATAATTACTGTAGAAGTATATCTAGCTATAATTTAGCTTTCTATTCTTATCATTCATTATTCATTGTATTATAACTACCTCTTAAATATTCAATGTTTTTTATAGAATTTCATGACATGAACATAAGTTCTTTAGGCCAAACACTGTATTATTTTTTAATCTTAAGTGCTGTAACAAAATGGCGGCCCTTTATTAAAGAGCTCTTGTGAAATCCCAAAATTCGTTCTCTATATCATCATTTTCAATAACTTTACTTGTACACAATAATCAAATTATACACGTAAAGTGCCACAAAAAGTATATAATATAGAGTCAGATAGTTAATTAATTATAAACAAGAACTAGAACATGACGAACCAAAATCGCGCCAAGAACTTATATTCAATGGTTAAAATAAAGTGTTGGAATATACCATTAGTTATTTTGAACTGGATTAGCTTATTGTTATCGTCAAAACCTTTTTAATAAATTGCAGTGAATACACATTATAAAGAAATGAAGCCGCTGGTAAAATCTAATCTATGTAATATATTTTTTGCCATTTTTATATTATACGATGTATTTTAATTACCTTCTTTGCGTTCACGTACAGTCTCATATGTCGCAACAGTTCCGTCAGGGTATAAGACGGTCTCAATATTCTTTTCAATCACTGGTTCATCTTGGACTTGGAAAAAATATACAACGTCGAATGGGATTTCTTTATTTTTTAATTTATCCCAAAAATCTTTGTCGATTTTAAAGTACACATTTCGTTTTTCCGTTGTATTTGTATCAGCATCATCTAAAAAAATCATTTTTTTGAATACACATACCAAACCATTTTGTTTTATTTGTAAATACTATAAAAAATCTTTAATAAGAATATTCTGAAAATATTGTCAATAGGTTTTTCAAATGAACAAAGTTGGCAACCCAAATAGACAAAATTTAATTTAATTTTGTTAAAGTCGATATGAAAACTAATAATCTTTATCGTAAGTATCTATTATTTAAGAACAATCAAAAGTGAATTAAATGAATCTTACCATTTGTAGAAGTAACAATAGTGGATGTTACAGATATATCAATTTTTGAAGATTTTGTTCCATCGTATTCTTCTGTATAATTTGGAGCATCAACCCAAGCCGTGGCTATAGTAGGTTTTGATTCGTCTATTTTTTGGTCAGTTAGTAAATCGTAATCGTTGGCTATTTTTGTAAGATTTCCATCACTTGTCATTATATTCAAAATGTCTTGATTATAATTTTTTGTTGAATTAACTGTAACAGGGTCGCTATCCTTCTTTGTATAAATATCTTTATTTTCATTGAAATAGTTAGAGGTTTCATTATGTGGGTGGGGTGCGTTGTCAAAACTCGACTCATTGACAGTTTCTAATGGTATTTCATCGAATAAATGTTTTTGTTCAGAATATGTAGGTGAAATATTTGTTTCACTAATAACAACTGTTGATTTAGTTAAAATATCACCACTATCATTTTCAATACTTGAAACTTTGTCAGGTAATTGGTTCTTTTCTACATGGCTTCCTTGTGTTGTATATTCATTTGTTTCATTTAATTTACTTGATATAAATAAGTTATGAGAATCATCAACCAAATGAGTATTTGTTTCTGCTGGATTTATGTTGATATTGGAAATCGACGATGCAACGTTTTCATCAAGTGGATTTTTTGTTATTATTTGAGTTTTATTATTATTATTTATTTGATCAAGCGTGCTTGTTGTGTTGTCAATTTCAAATCCAGTAAATGGATTGAAGCTTATATCCGCTTTTGATTCAGCATTTGCACTTGGTAATTCTTCTATTGAACTAGGCGAAAGATTTGAAGAAACGATTCCTTTTGGATCCCCTTTAACATAATTATTAATCACAAAAAAGATATTGATTATTTTTTCGGTATCAATTGAAAATGTAGGAAAATAAATTACTTATAAAAATAGGTTAACTCGAAAATTGTTTATAGATATTTATTAAATAAGACCAAAGCATTCTTTAAAAATTATACTTATGCGTTACCTTTATTTAACCCCTTGAGCACTTACCTGGCGTTTACGCCAGCTTTCCATTGTTTTCCTATTATCTTTCTATTGTCTTATTTTTACGGGTACTCGACACATTAAAGAGTAATGAATTTCATGCAGCTCAACTTATAGTTTTACTTCAATTATATGTACATCAACTATAACTTACTCTCGACCAAATCCGCGTTTTTGATAGTATCTTCAGAAATGCCAGCAGCTGTTGTTACAATTGGTTCTTCTTTGAGATGAATTTTTGCTACACTATTATCTGATGAAGCTATAAATTGGGGATTGATTTCAATTATAGTAGTTGGTGTGCTTTTAACCAGATTATTACTATCAGATACTACACTAGGAAAAACAATTACGGGTTTGTCATAATTCGGAAGTGGGTTCTCAATTCGTTTTTCATCATTTACCCTTATAGTTGATTTTGGTGATTCATTTTTATATTTTAACTGATTTGCTTGTAACTTCGGTGTAACTTAACTTCAGGATTGATTGCCGTGTGTGGCTCACGTTCTGTTTCCTTTTTGATTGGAATAATATTGGCCCCGTTCACTAAAATGTATTTTGGATGTTTTTCAATAAACGGTTCTAAGGTGTCAATATCTTCTACAGTTCCATTAGGATGGATTATCATATAATGTTTTTGACTAGATATGTAATGCTTTCGTATTGGTTTCTTTGATAGAATATCCTTGATATTCAAAGGTGCTAAAAATAATGAGTAACATTTTTTAACTATTTTAACCAAAAAAAATTATCGTTGCTTAATACTTACGTTCGTCTGACCTCTCAGTTACTGTTTTATGAGACTTTGTTACAGGATATGGAGTTTTTTACTCCGTCTAATGTACTTTTTTGTTTATCAGCTTGTAAATCTTGTAAAGGTTTGATATGTTCAACAGTATGGTACGGATTGACATTCTGGAGAGACGGCAAGGCAGTTTGGGTTTGATGATTTGTAGGAATGTGTGGAGAATATAAATGTGGTGGCCAATAAGGGTTGTGATAAACAGGATGATTATATTTCAATGAACTTTCATAGTTGTGCGTAGGATTAACTGCAGGTAATAAATTTGGTGGCCAATATGAATTATAATAATTCGGATGATGATTTTGTAGTGAATTTTGATAATTATGTGTAGGTATATGTGAGGAAATTGAATTTGCCGGCCAGTACGTATTATGGTGATTAGGGATATTATAATTTGATGAACTTTGGTAATTGTGAACTGTAGGTTGATATCTATCATTATTAGATATTTGGTAAGGATTGTGTACTGCATTTGGGAGACTACTATAATTTACACTAAGCTTTCGACCATCGGGAGATTTTTTATTTGTCCCATTTTCCATCAATGGTATTGTTCCTGTTTCTGAAATAAATTATACTTATGGTTATTAAACTTTAATATACCTTATAACTAACTATCATTCATTTGACAAAATACAACTGCTGTTGGGATTCCTATATCACATAATGAGAAAACAAAACTGATTAAGATTTGAACATAATTAAGCAATTTAACTGAGTAATGTCTTAAATTATAACTGTAGAAAATGGCATTAAAAAAATTATTATATAAATGAAACTGAAACAACATTAATATGTGATCATATTACGTAAACATCATCTTGTACAGAAAGTATAAAATTGTTGTTGAGATAAGCAAGTAAACCAAAAACTTACCGACTAAACGATAACAAATAAATAAGAAAAAAAATATTCACTATACACCACATTGTTGGTTACTTCTATCATACATCGCACAATACTATTAATTTTAGTAACGGTCTCATTGTCCCACCGTCTTTCAAAGTAAATTAAACCTATAGAAAAAGTTGTTTATACAGCTCCACATTCATTGTCTTTGTGTACACAATATTATTTACATTGTTAAAATATGTTTGGTAGCTTGCAGTTCATGATTTGCGTCACAAAGCAAAGTAGGTCCACGAACTAAACGAATCAAAAACCAAAATAACTAATTTGTCCTATCACATTCTAATATCGAACTATATAAATATAATTGGAATATTATGATACGTGTTTAATTTCAAACAAAGTTATTGTTTAAAAACAAAGGATGATTAATTACATCAAAATTCATACCAAATATTGTCTTTTCGTTTTACTAAAATTTTTGTGATAACTAGCTGTGCCCGCGTTTCTCATATTCTTCACTGGGTAATATAGTTTGAAATAACTATTGGAAAATAATGTTTTGATGGTTCTGTACATTGAATCTTAACACTCAAGTTTTCAAAAAGCTTTATTAAAATGGTTTTTTAAAATGATAAAACATAGATAACCACAGAATGTATGAAGCCCCGGGAAACTGGGATAATAATCAACTTTCATTTTTATGAAAACAAAACACAATCGAGAAGGTTTTATTTTTTAAATCAGCGAGTATATGTTTCGGTGAATAAAAATAAATAAATAAATCTTGCCGTATCTGTAAATGTTGTGTGTCGCTTAGTTTTTTTATTACAATCTTTCTTATAAGCGGTGATGACAACATTTTTACTTGAACGAAATCATATGCGTTAACTAGTTTTATATAA
The DNA here is from genome assembly GCA_014132275.2 of Samia ricini. Taxonomy (NCBI): domain Eukaryota; kingdom Metazoa; phylum Arthropoda; class Insecta; order Lepidoptera; family Saturniidae; genus Samia; species Samia ricini. The sequence goes on from AP028170.1 coordinate 5,122,452, forward strand.
ACTACATAGTACATACTACGTAAATATTACATTTAACAAAAGTTTAATAAAAGACTCAAAATAAAAGGAAGCTGAGATCAAAGAACCAACAATAAATACACATTTCGGTAGCATTAACTCTAATCTGAATAAACGTAACTGCGGAGCGCTTTACCACAGACTGCATACAATCTGCACCTAAACTCTAACCACAAAAAAGCTATCATTAGCGTTATGTTGTATACGGTCGTATATGTATAATTTGGATTTGTGCAAACTAATTTATTTGTTTGTATAAACAAATCATATTTTATTTTTGTAAGTTTATAGGAATACTTAGGTAAATAAAAGTAGATAAAGAATATCACATATTAAATTATAGTTCGTAGAATTATTTAGATAACTGGATACACTTTGTTGTTAATACCATAAATGAAAACGTTACGATAATTTATTGTATTTACTTTTTATGTATTATTCATATTTGCTTCATCATATTTCATTATTACAGACATATTTTTTATGTTTATTTTAAATCGAGGATCTACTTATAGACACGATAAAAACATCGGAGTATTATCTACATGTATCATAGATTTATTTAAATTAAAATAAACTGCAAGACTATTTGTGACCGCTGAACAAGAGTCTAGAAAACTCAGTTTTGAATGCAGTTGAAGACAACTTGAGAATAGCCAAATAACGAACAGCTGGTAGAAAATGACTTAGTACCGTGCTTTGTTTTCATGGAGATTTTTCTTCAACAAAAACTTTAACAAGAAATTCGTTTCGACATTCATAACTTTCGTTGTTCGAGGTAGCATCGAAATCCATGCGCTTAGCTAAATAGCTAACTTTTTTTGACCTAGCTAATGCTGTTGACCGGAAGGGCCTTTACAGCTTCACCGAACTTTGAGGGCGAGTGCTGAAGGAACTCAGCCGCATAAAGTAGCTAACTCAAGGGTTCGAACCTCGGCTTGGCCGCTACCTGAGTATGAAAACTCCCGCGGAATTTTTATCCTAGCTAAACCCTACATTTTTTTATCTTTATTTACATTTAAAAAAAGGTTCCTTATAGGACCTATGTACCTGCGTGTTATGTGCAAGAGTGTGTTTGCAGTGTTGTCCGTGTAATGCTTGATGTATTTATTTTTGTTTATAATGTGTGGTGCCGAATAAGAATAGTAAACACCAAATATCTCTGAGTACCACAATCACCTACTGCGATCGCCAACCCAAGCGTGCCGATTTCGGCAGCCCCCTTTAATGCGGGAGACCTATGTCAGCAGTGGACTACTTCCGGTTGAACAGATAGATAATAATTTATTTATTTATTTATTTTATTTATTTTTTATTTATTTATTTAGATAAAACAATTTACACAAAATGTTTTAAAACGATAATAGTTGCTTTAATTAAAAACTGTGTTGCAACTACCATCGCCCGCCTCCGGTACATATCTTGAAAACTACTTTATAGAATATAAATACAAATATATACGAGTAATATTAAAATAAACAAACAAAAAATGCAAAAAAATAAATATATAAATGATCATGGGTTAGTATTGCGTGTATAAGCGTGCATGTGTGTATGTATGCTTAATCTATATCAGTGTAATAAAAATAAAATTCCTTTATTTACTTTACTATTGTGTGAATATGAGTAGTTGTTCTGTTTCCTCGTAAGTAAGTCCTAATAGCCAGTTTAAGGTGGTTTTATTACATTTCCATTTGGTAAGTGGATAAATATTTTAGTAATGATCATTCTAAATCCATTATTTTAGCAGATGAAACTTAATTGAAAGATTAATCACAACATTACACATTTATAACATGCGTTTAAACTTTATAAAGATAATTTACTCTCCTAGACACAAAATTGCCGCTGAATCCTATTCCAGCTAACAACTCAATTTCAGTTTAACGCACAAATAACTTGCAAACGTAAAGTTACTGTTGTTAAAAGTTCCATCGCTTGGTAAACGTACCTATTATCAGAGAGCTTATTTATAAGTTTAGATAATTATATCTACAATTTAGATATTAAATTAGAAGAAAATTATCAAAACCCAGGAAGAAGTTTGTTATTATTCTCGAGCTAACAACTCCTTAAAAGTTCCCATAAAAGAGTCCCTGTATAAATAGTGATGTCCCGTAATTTTTAAAACTTTGGAGCGAGCACATGAAGGCGTTAAAGCAATGGATTTTTACAAGGAGTACGAACACAGCATGTAGTAAGAGTGAGTGTTTAGTAGGTACTCTATATCGATAGAAAGTTGACTAAATTGTCATTCAGTGACCAAGTACAATAGGAATAAATCTATTCTTACAATAAGTGACCACTCTTACCTTCCCGTGCAAATTCCCCTTGGTAGGCGTGACTTATAAATATACTTAAAAATATTTCCTCAAAAGATTTAGTTAAAATTTAGTGAAATGCGTGTGAACGCTCTAACTTTAAAATTAACTAAATCTTAAGGTATAATTATGTTAAACATTTTTCACTTATTTACGCGGGAACAGCCCGCACATAAGTCGTAAAATTATCGTACTTATTATTTCAGCCTAATTATCTCCACTGCTGGATAAAAGCCTAGTTTGAGGAACTCCATAGCGATCGGTCTTGCGTCACCCGCGTCTAGCGGCTTCCTAACTAGCAACTCTTCTCGTGCTCCTCATTGTTCAGCAGTCTAGCAGCGACGTGTCGTGTGTTTCCCTATCTATTTTTTTTTATTTCTTTTTTTTTTAGATCTTTATTAATAAAAGTATTACACGATGTAAGTTATACAATAAATTACATTTTATAATAAATTTAAAAACTAACAACTAAAACAGAAAAAATAAAAACAATAACAGTCAGAGGAACTACACAGACTACGCTTAAACTAAACTACGAACTAATAGGGGACACGGGGAAACCGCATCAGGGCTATCCCTTCGACGGTGGCCTCTCCTTTGTCCGCGCCTACGGACAAGTCTACTGGGTGAGGCACACGGGTGCGTCCCTCGTGGAGTAATCTTCTGAGTTCTGGGAGCTAATCCTGCTATCGATCGGACTCTGAGGGGTCAGGGAGATGCACCCGATCTATACGGGTCATAAACACGGTCCTCCTTCAACTACCTACTTAGCTAGGCGAGGACCGGCGTATGAGATCGCGCGCCTGAGGCCTATATATTAACGACAAGTGATCACCTCTTCCTCTCCGTCTGTCGGGAGGTCTAGCGTGCAACGGCGCGATGTTCTGGAGGTGAACGTGCGCCGACGTGTCCGCTCGGCGGAACATGTTGGTTGCAAGGCTGCTTATGAACGCATCCAGGCTCTCTACACGTAAGTCACGCGCAATTACGTGGTTGCTAACGTATCGCGGTGCCCCCGCGATCATGCGAAGCGAGATGCTCTGTTGGGCTCTAAGCCGTTTCTTGTTCGTTTCCGATAAGCGACTGAACCATGCAGGGGCGGCATAGGTAAATCGTGACCTCAAATAGGTTTTATATAAACCAAGCCTCGTTCTCAAGGGTAGCCTTGAGGTGAGCACTGGACGCAGCATTCTCCTCGCCGCTCTTGTCCGCGTGATCACATCTCCTACATGACTTGAAAAAGTCAAGTTTCGATCTATAGTAACTCCCAGGTATTGGACTTCGTCCTTCCACGGTATAGTCTTTCCTTGGAGCGTCAAGCAAGGTGGTAATCTACTCATCATCACTCTAGTCATGAGTGCCTGTGTCTTCCCTACGTTGGCCCGCAGCCTCCATCTCCGTAGCCATTCAGGAATGGTGTCAAGTAAACGCTGGGTTTCAATTTGCGCATCTAATGGCGTGTTGTCAACGTGAAAATAGGCGGCATCGTCAGCGAATAGTGCGAGTTCTGTCCACCCGCGCACGGGCATATCGTTTGTATAAACGGCGTATAAGCTGGGAGAGAGGCAGCTACCCTGCGGGACTCCGGCTCTCATAGGGAACTCCCGAGACACTTGGCCTTCGACCACTACTTGTGCGCGGCGGTCTTCCAGGAAAGACTTCAGGACATGGAGAATCTTCCTAGGGATCGTGGTGGTCGTTAACAGTTTGTATAGCATCCCCTGGTGCCATACTTTGTCAAACGCCTTCTCCATGTCCAGTAGTACAACTGCGACGTATTGTTTATTCTTTCTTGCGGTATCTATTATATCAATGACCCTCGTGAGTTGGAGAACAGTAGAGTGATGCTCTCTAAACCCGAACTGTTCGGCTCTCAGGTTCATGTGCGGCAGCATCTTGGCCAGCACGAGCCTCTCGAACACCTTAGACAGCGTGCTGAGCAAACTGATTGGCCTGTAGTTTTCTGGTCTTTGCAGGTTCTTTCTGGGCTTCGGTAACATGCGGACCAGTCCGAGCTTCCAGTTATTCGGGAAGTGCCCCGAGCGGATAATACCGTTGAATAACCGCGTCACCGCCGCGAGTGTTCTCAGCGGCAGGTGTCGCAGCATTGCAGCGGTAATGTTATCCGCGCCGGGGACCTTCCTGGGCTTCATTTTCCCGATCGCGCGATTTACTTCGGCCGGGTCAAAGAACAGGGCGTCTGCCGGGCTGCCGCCGACTACAGGCTCAGCCCAGTATCTGTCTAGGTGTCGGTTTACGTTGAAGACGTGCTGAAGGTCCGCTTCGTCGTTCGGGGAGAACTGTTTCTCCAAACACGTAGCAAAGATCTCCGCCCGATCAGTTGCTGTGAAGCGTGGGGAGCCATCTTCGCCCAATAAGAGGCGGACCGGCTCAGGTGTGCTCGCTAGCTTCTTACATAGACGGTGTACTGAGGGGACCGAGCTGTCCGTGATAATCCCGTCTATATGGTTCTTCCACGCTTCGGCTGCATGGTCATCTAGGGCAATTTTAACTCGTGTCACCATCGACGGCTTCCTGCGACATTTACCAGGTCGTCGGTGACCTTGTTACAGGCCTATCCGCACTGCGTCTTCCAGTACATGGTCGTTATTCGAGAACCCGTCGGACTCATCGGACAATGAGCCCCGTTCACTACCAGGAATATAAATAACACATCACACACACCAATAAAATGATACACATAGTTATTCCAACAGTCTATATAATCGGTGTTTGTTTGTTATTCATAAGCTTACGCTATATTAAAATATAGCGTATATATTAATAATATAATTACACTATATTATGTGTTTTAATGGATTTTTTCTTTATACCTATAGTTTAGTTATTTTGCTTATGTGAGGTGCATTCGAAATATAAATTTTCAACGCAAATTTTGAGGCGCTATAAATGCTCCATGGCCACCGCTTTACTAGAACATGGATGCGTAAATATAAGTATTGACGAATACTCCTAATTCTCTAAAGAAAGAAAGATTAATCCACGTATGATATAGTACTGTTTCTTAAATGTAGAAAAAAATAGCAACTGCAGCTATGATCCGTTAGAATCACTCGAGGGACAGTACCTCTAGCCTTAGCGTGTTTACATCAGGTGACATGGTGATCAAAGCCGGATTTTACCGGAGGCGGGCTGATGGTAGTGTTTTAAACTAAAGCAACTATTATCGTTTTTGAAAAATTTACAAACGTTATTTATAATACGTTCTATAAAAATGAGCGCGTCCATATTGTGTACAAATAATTTCTGTTAGAAGTGATATTTTTGTTTATGATACAGTAGATAGTTAAAAAACGAATAAAAATATCAGTAAGGAATTCTATTCTTAATTCAAAATATTAATCTTAAAATAAATAAAAAAATAATCTACAGTCAAAATGTATAGCGTGATTATTATGAACGTAAATTTTCAGAATGCCTTTTCAAGTTATCTTTATTCTTCGAACTTGTAATGTGTAGAAAAGAGTTTCTGTTATAAATAGTTAAACATAACTTATCTCAACGATATACTTCAATGAATGAAGGGAATGTTTCACTCGTAGCCTCTAGTCCCGGGGGGCAGTCATTCCAGGGCTAATAAACTGTAATAAAATACAGCAGCCAACGCCGTACACCAGCCCCAGAGCCACTGTATTAAATCTCTAAACCGGGTACAATTCGCTTTACCTCGTCTCGTAAATGGTTCGTTATTTCTCAGAGACCACTTTTACCGCAACGATCCTCACGTTTTTCAAACTGATTAATTTAGAGGATATCCTAGCGGCATTTATTCCATAGAAACGTAGTCCCCTATTTCCTCCCTTGATAATAGCATTATTTTTGTACCAAATAATATTTACCCGCCACCGCCATGCCCATACGTTTTGATATTTTGCAGAAATTGTAGAAACTAGGAGCCTTTAAAAATGAAAAAAAAAAATACGATTTCTACCGTCATTTTCAGACGTTCATCAAACAAATTTGATGGAAAAAAAATTAAATAAGTACAGGCACACCCAAGTCTTTATTATTTTAAAACTGAAAGAAAATTAAAAATCGGTTAGTTTTGGAGGAAGAAACAGGGTACTACGAAGTGATGTTTTCATCTATTTTGCATTCGGTAAAATCAGCCCGAGCTGCAGTTTTCCCTTTCGTATTTTATTATTCTTTCTTTGGGGCGCAACGCGATAGTAATAGATTTCTGAAATAACTACTTTTTGAACCGCATGTCCTCTTAAAAGTGTACCAAAAGTATCCAATTAATATGCAAACGTACATGGATAATTAAGTGAAATATTTACTGGATAGATGTTAGTATATATTTTATTGTGCATTAATCCTTCGGGTTTCTTTACTTTACATAAACCCCGGCCATAAACGTATACAAAACTACTTTAATATCTCTACAGAATAAATGTAAAGAAAAAAATATATCTAAGCTTAATAATAAATATAATACATTATCTTTTACAATCAAGCATCTACTTTACAATCTGTTAATAAACATTTTATTTTGCTAAAAATGAATGCTTATTTTTTTCTAATGCCCATTATAATGATGTATTTTTTTATCAAGACCAAACTTTCCTATGAAGTAGGAAGATTCCTAGATTATTATTATAAAATTTGAATTAATACTCAAATAAAGTTGTTGGACAATATAATATGTCCGTTGCAATAACACAGGTGGGTAACCTATAACGCTATATGGGCTAATTTTCTGAACACTCTATCTGCGTAATAATCTCTTTATCTGTTACTTTTTATGCTGTAACTATCGATCAATAATAAAAGAAGACTACACATTACAAAAGTAATATTACATAAACCAGCGCTGCCAACTCCTACTCGTAAAGCATTTATCCCTAAGCAAAAATTAAACGTAATAAACACCAGTCTAGACTAACTTCTGTCTCCATTACGTTGTCAGGCATTTTTGCTTGTAAAAAAACGAGTAAAGCGTCTATATTGTCTAGGGTTATGTACTAAGGGGTGTTAATTTTACATAATGGTAAAAATATATAAAATTATTTTTGTTTAACCGGTTTTAATTTAATCCAACGTTTTGAAGTCAATAATAATTGAGTTTGAAGAGTCCGTTACAAAGTTACATAAACACATACAGGTCTAGCATCACCTTGCGTTTTATATTGTAAAACGTGTAAAAATCTGTAATGAGTACTCCAGTGAGTAAATATTAGCACTGTAAAATTTTATTTTACTGATTATTCATAACCATAGCCAAAATAACATTTACTTATGCAGAGATCACTTTTAGTAAAACAATTTTAAAAAATACGAATATTTTATCATTTTACATTATTATAATGTGTTTGAAACATGAACAAAAACAGAGCCGAAATTAAAATGAGAGAAGCAGAACTTCATACCAGCGTATTTCTTGCTGAGCACAATATTTCTCTATGTGCTGTGGATAATTTAATTTTAAGAAATACGGTCATTTATATTAAAGGTTTCATTAGCAATGTAAAAATGTATTTGATATGCAATTTTAATAAAAAGACTATTTAAAAAAATTAGTTTAGTGTCATTCTGTGTATATTAAATTGTTTTATCGAAGCTGCTGATTTTGTCGTATAAATTCTTCTTCCTGGTTGTTTTTCCCTTAATTATTTACCCTAACTCAAATACCTTGTAGCATAAAAATACCTAGGAAGAATTTTTACCTCATTCTTGATTGTAATGCAGCTTGGGTAAAGGTTTTTTCTAAAACAGTTAGATACTCTCAAGAACTCAGTCTTCATTTCGTGTTTTAAAGCGAAATAAAGAAATTCCGCTATGAGTTAACTGATTATTAATAATGATTTGCATTTTTCGTGAATGGGACAAAATAACCCTTATTGTCAATTGTGTGATATAAAATCAGCCCGGAAAAAATAGAGTAGATCTACATTCAGTAGATCTATGTAAATCAAATTTTTCAATCAGATTTCCGACCACTAGGCGCTTTATGGACCAAGTTTTTTTTTTATTTTTAATTATATTATATTATGATTTTGGGGTCCCTTGAATTTGCTGTCTGGGACGGGCGCACCTCTTTGCCTCCTCCTATATCCGGAATTATGTACAGTCAAATGTCATTGACAAAAATTACAGAAACATTAAAATTCTATCACATTTGAAATGTTAATGTAACTTTAATCCAATCCACTATATACATATATACATTAAACACCTTGTTTCGAAAGGAGATAAATAATCGATTTGGTCTAGGAATGAATTCATTATGATAAATTCGCAGTAAAGACGATAATTTCTACGTAAAAATACGATAATTTGAAGTTCAGCTGTTGGCAGCACTGACAGACTGACATTTGAGTCAAATGATTTGACACTTGACAGTTCTACACAATGACACCGACAACAGTCTGACACTATTTGACTATTAGACGTCTGAAACGTAATTTACATATTTCGATGAAATCGAAATCTGGTTGGTTTATTTTATCTATTGATGATATCACTCAAATTGGTGATTTGTGTTCATAATTACATGTTTTCCTTTATTTAAAATATTATCCACGTGTCAAAAATAACAATGTATTCGTACTTGTTCTTTTGTATATAAAAATATGTCAGAAGCAAATAAAACGACGGAGAGCAATAATTTAGAATTTGATCCAATTTTACCTAAAACAGGAGTTTTATTTTATGAAGAATGTCCAACTGAATATGAAATTGAACGGCCTAAACTTTTACCTTTAAAAACAAACACGCAGATAAAGTTTGAACAGCTTCAACACAAAGCGGCCAGGGTTTGGAAAGAAAAACAAAAAACTACGACTAAGAACTATTAGTCATATTGTCAAAATGGTTTACACGTTGTTCGTGATTGAAATAATTTCGGCATTTGTTCTGGCCGCAACACTTTTGTACAGATATGGTGACCTTTACAGGAATCATATATTAGTCACTGTGTCTGTATTGACAGCATGGTATTTCTCTTTTGTTATTATGTTCATCTTGCCCCTGGATGTTACATCGGTAAGTCAACATATATTCTAAACCTCTTGAAAGAATATGTTGTATCACAGTAATATTAGGATATTTTTCCAAATACATTGTGTCTAAAATCTTATAGACTGTATATCGGCAATGTCTACAAGAAAATTCAACAGACTCGACAGTACTTCAATCAATAGAAGCTATTGAATCTACAACTTTGGTGCCACCCAGCAATCGTTGCCATAAGCCTTGGAGTTTTGTACCTGATTCAGTTTTCCCTAATCTATGGAGAGTTGTTTATTGGACAACTCAATGTTTGACATGGTGAGAATTTATTTTATGGATAATTTTATTTGAAACAATCTATTAACTACTTTGGGATATGTTGTTATTTACTACTTTATGGAATTTAAACATAACTTTATATCTTATTAAAATTGAAACTAACTGATGATTTGTCATTAAAAGACAATATTTCATTTACCCTCCAACCTCATTGTAATAAATATTTTATTGACTATATATAATTTGTAATAATTGAAGCTATGTCTTTATTGGTAAAACAGTCAGATTCTGCGATAATAGACTCAGGTTTGAAACTGCCTATCTAACTTGTAAGGAACCTGAACTTTTGGTGAAGGAAAACATAATGAGGAAACCAAACTATGTTGTTAAGGCATTTTCTGATAATACCTGCCTGTCTAGCTACCACTCTCAAGTTTCAAAACCTCTCAACAAACATCAATAGGTATTCCATGCTGGCCCACATCGCCACTTAACATCAGGTGATATTCTGATCAAACCACTGGGGCAATGCAGTATATTAAAACAATATTCTAGAAACAAAATCACTGAACTTTAAACCAAAAAAATTAAGTGGTATATATAATTTACAAATTGCATTGCATTTTACTTCTGATACTATCTCTTATCTTTTAGATACTATCTACAATTTAGAACATAAAGATATAGCCGATATATGTACATACACTAAGAACTGTTTGAAAGTTTTTTTATAAACTTTTTATTTGACATGACAATATATAATGTGATTGCACCATATATGGGTAGAGTTATCTCCAGTCGGGTGAACTATGCCTGATTAGGGCATGACTACCATATACATGTTGAAAAACAAATCCAATATTTTGGACTGTTCCATTCAGGGATCAGCCAGTTAGTGGCCTGGTAGGGAATGGAGGCAAACACTTGTAGTAGTTGCATGTTCCATTCCAGGGCCAATAAAAAGACTTACATGAAGACTTTAACCATAATAGATGAAGCCTGTCATTATTGATAAATAGTTGTAGAACAACTTATGTTACATTCGATCATAAACATAATTAATAAGCTATGTATATCTTCTGTATAATTTTCAGGCTAATAATGCCCATGATGCAGTCATACAGTAAAGCGGGTGATTTCACAGTGAAAGGGAAACTTAAATCTGCTTTAGTAGACAATGCTATATATTATGGTTCATACCTCTTTATATGCGGTATTCTGCTCATATACATTGCCTTAAAACCTGGAGTTTACCTTGATGGGCCAAAAATAAAGGTGATTGCATCATCTGCAAGTAACACTTGGGGTTTATTTCTCTTGATCCTACTTCTTGGTTGTTATGCCTTAGTGGAAGTACCAAGGAATCTATGGAATAATTCAAAGAAAAACTACACATTATCATATAGTTATTTCAAATTAGCAAAGTTAATGACTGATAAATGTGAAGCTGAAGAGACTATGGATGATATATTGGATGTGAGTTATTTTTATTTTCTATCTCCTAATTGGCACTCAGTGTGGGTTTTCTTAATATAACATATGGAATTAGTAGAATTGTCAGCTTTCTGGGGAGTCTATGCTTTCCTTATCTATGATGACCCGTCACGGGTGTGTCTAAATGGTATACCCAAATAATGTTTACTTATAAATTATCATTTATTTTTCTTCATTATGCCAATGCTTATGTAATCATGGGAAAGGGGTAAGAACTTTGCTTACTATTTTGCTAATAAGGGAGGGGTTCAAACGTGACTTTGTATGTGGTGTATACTTGAATAGCTTTATTTTGCTGAATTAATTATAGTGATTGTTCTGATTCACTAAATACTATGTATACTTTATTGATATAGTAAAAACTACCTATACTAATATTTAAAATTTCAAGTGTTTGATTTTAATGTCAAGATAACTAAAGATAATCAAACAAAAAAAATTTGTCTGTCTGTCTGTTTGTTCCGTGTAATCTCCAGAACGGCAAAACCGGTTTTAACGGGACTTTTTTTGTTAGATAGCTAAAGTTAGTCCACTTAACTTAGGGTACTTTTATTTTTTCCAAAATAATTAGAAATAGTTTTACTTTATCTCAGTATCTGAAAAAATTAAGGAAAATAATTAGGGTTCTGTGTAAAAAAAAATGAAAACGTGTGAAGAACATAAAACGCGGGCGGCACACACCTAGTATTAAGTAAATTAATATATGTGTCATTCATTTTAAAAGAGAATTATCTTCTTTAACTGAATCATTTGGATTATTTACTGACTTACTTACATTACTTTAATAATGAACACATTTATCAATTTCAATTATCTGAATATACAAATAACGCCCTATATATTATATTTCTACTTTAAAAAAAATACAATACATTCAAGTATACATAATAAAATAAAAAAGTGCCCTGTTTTTTGCTTAATAATTGAAGGTTAACATAGTGTACCATATTCATACTGTAATGTTCTTTTTCTCAAAAATGCATGGAAATATATTATTTTCGAAAAAAGAACACGCGAAGTATCGAATTTACGGACAAAGAATGTCAAATCTATTGCAGGAGCGTTTTTTGAATTTGGAACTTTACAACGCTCCAGCAATGTTGTACGAAACGGCGTGCTGGGGTTATTAAATACTCTATGATTCAATCTCTTTTAGCATTATTGGCATACCAAAATAAGTCTCTTTGCTTAGTACAAATTACGTTCACGTGGCTGGATAGCCATAAATGCGCTTGCCTTTCGGCACAGATGATAAATTGAAAATTAGCGGCAAAGCTGAAAATTCTTCTTGATTTGTTATTTACATTGTTAATAAACTTAAATTTTAATTAAATTATATGGATAATATAATATAAAAAGTATGTTTTATTTCCCTGCATTTTTTTCCAGAAAAGTATTATATATGCCTCGGCGGAAATGGCAATTGCCTGTCTCGTATTAGTGAAGTCCTCGCTCTCATACACGGCCTTTGCAATAATTTACTGTTTTAACATTACAGACTTTAAATGCAATAACAGCAGCAGTTGGTTCAGGTCATCCTCTACATAGACATGTAGAAACCATTATCCAAAAACTCCCTGTACAACTGCGAGATAGACTCAGTAATCGAGCACCTCCTGAAAGGCCTGCTACACCTTCCTTGAAGTCTCTAGTCAACTTGCATAAAAAGGTATACAAAATATACAAAGACAATTTTAAAAGAAATTATTGCTAATGCACATATTTGATCAAAACTTATAGGTTATCATTGGATATTATGTAATTATTTAAGACAATTATAAAGTATTATATCTATTAAATTTGTTAAATGTTTTTTCTAAGTAAAATATTAACCTGACAAACACCACTTAGTTCTATATTAATTCCCCAATTAAGTATAAATAAGTATTAAATTCTAGAATATTCTTTTCATTAATTTAGTTAAGTTCTTATGAAAGTTTAATATCATGAAGTGTTCATATTTTTTTTTTTTTTATTAGCAAAAGGGTTAAGGAGGATATAATAGGACTTAATAAAATAAAAAAATGTTACATTAAGTATAACACTTATTAAAAGTGAAATTATACATTTTACCACCAAATAATATACCTCAATTCTTAATGACATATAACATAATCTTAAGGTACGATTCCACCAGTGTGCTGAATTGTGCGGCACTGCAACGCACAGCGTGCGACACAAATGTTTATTCTGGTCTGGTCATTCACGCAAACAATAACAAATTAACAATAAACATGTTTCTAGAATGTTCGCGCAAATCTGTATACTTTTATGCGCGCACATATGCAAGCAACGGACTCGCTTCGTGTGCGTACACACTTGTAGTTCGCGAACTCAGTCTTGCTTCCGCTCTACCTGAGTGAAAATATTTATTTGTACGCGCACATTATTTAACAATAGAAGGGACGAATGATGGAATTATAAAATTTATTCAAGCAATTAAACCTTATTCTCTACTACGTGATTCCAAGCAATTATTATAAAAATAGAAACAAAAAAACACTACGACACTTAAGAGTTAGCTCAAATTTTCAATTGTGACTCGACTGATTTTGGCTCAATACCAAAGAGAAATAAAGAAAATTCAAATTTATAATCTTCAAGTTCTGGGATTTCAGATAGATAGATAGATTAGATATAAATGGTTTGATTATGCATATTTAAATTTCTAAACAACTGAAGGCAGACAACTTTGCTCAGTGAACATGTTCATGCACAAGTGTGCTATACTATGCACTTAAAAAGTTACATACAGCCGTGCTGATGGAAACAGAGGGTAAACGCGATACCAGCTTAGTGTGTGTTGCACAATATTGTGGTGGAGTCGTACCTTTAAAATCAAATCCATTGTGAATACAATTAATTAGTACTGAAATCTAAACGTTTAAACATCTAAAAATTTCTATTTTAAATTTTAATATTAAAATTAATTATTTCTAATTTAAATTTCAATATTGAAATTAAAAATTCCTATTTTTAATATATATTAATTTTAATTTCTAAAATAGTTTTAAATAATTCTTTCAATTTATAATTCAGGAGTGGGAAGCTATTTTTGTTATCCAGTCGTAATATTTGGACATCTTTTCGATTTACAAAGCAATCTAACGTCTGCATTTATTTCAAAACTTTGGAATAGAAAATACTGCAAATTAAAACATGATGTAATTTTTTTTTTTAAGTTTTCTCGTTCCATATTTAAGTTCAGTTAATTTTAACGGGTTTTCACGCGTTACCTTTGCTTTTTTCTATCCCAATCTATCTATCACAGGCATCGTCGATGGACACTGTTAGTGTTGTGTGTTGTGACTATAATAAATATAAAGACCAAACGGGGGTAGTTCATCAAAATACCCCGCAACGCGTTAGGCGACGCCGCGCACCGCCAGTCAGCCCGTGACCACGGTTGGTGACACCCAGCCGAAACGCCAGGATAGAAAAAAGCAAAAGTAACGCTTGAAAACCCGTTTAAATTAACTGAATTTAAAACATGATTTTTCCATGTTGTAGACTATAAAAGCACTACATGTGCTACAACGTACTGAGACCCAGTGGGGGCTGATGCTGGAACGCATATTCCACCTGGAGGACGTGGCATCCAACCAACGTTCTCCAGACAAACGCTTTCAGCACACATTCCACAACCCGAGGCCGAGGCTGCAAAGGATTCTGTATCCGCCTTTATTTGGTAAGTCTCATGTTTAACTTTATATGTACCCTTTTTTTTTGTCTGACATTACATAACATTCTATCTGTCTGTCGCTTATAGTAAAATTAATTATCCTTTCTTTTATAGTAATGAATGTATTATTGAAAAAAAAAAAAATTAAATGTTATTCAAATGTGTTCATAAATAAATAAAGTTGTAATTATTCAAATGTTGTTCACATAATAATGATTTTAATAAGGAAATACAAACAATTTACTTATATCAATGGAAATCTATAAAAAAATAATAAAATAAAATTTAAGTATCTGCTTGTGATATCAAAATAACAGCGTTTTTTTACTAAATAAATATGAATGTACATACGGTTCTTATACCAATGTTTCAAATTATTGTCTGTCTGATCATTTTTGAATGAGGCCGCTTCGATTTTAATTGAATCCAGTATACATAAAATTGGAGTAATTATTACTATGGCATAACCATTTTATTAAATTCGGTACATTTTCACACAGAATGGTACTGGGAATGTTTCTTGAAACAATACTTTTTGAAAACAATGGCGGTCATAACGGGCATAATGTCTGTGGCCGTGGTCTGGTCCGAGATGACATTCTTCTCCAAGAAACCCGTCTTGTCCATATTCGCGAATATTTTCATAGCAGCTAAATATAACTATAACTATGGTGTTATCGCGGTAAGTTAATATTTATTTTATTTCTGTTGAAATTATAAATTTCGCCATTACCACTTGTATTATTTCATAATTTTTATACACAATACAGTAATACCCCGCTTAGCGCGACCCCGTTACGCGCGGTTTCACTATAACGCGAATTTAAAATTTCGCGCTCAAATGCCTCGCATTACGCGAAAGAGTGCGTATAAACATAATGTAAAGACAATAGATGTATTTTTCCGTAAAAAAATAAGAGTATGTATTGCATAAAGTGTTCTTAGAATTAAAGTTATTGATTAAAATGATTTGTATTCTTTTGTATTAAATTTTGACTATGTTTAATCATAAACCTCGATATACGCGAATTTCAGTTAACGCGATTTTCTTCGGAACGTATCCCTCGCGTACAGCGGGGTATTACTGTATAGGCACAATCCTTTGACTACAGTTTAACTTTATATACCTACACGCCTCTAGCGACAGATTGTCAAACTAAATTGACTACAATTTTATAACCAATACAAAAAAGAATCACAATTTAAATCAATACCTATAATACAATGGTTCCCAAACAGTGGTCCGCAGGAGCCAAAATATGGTCCGCAAACGATTTCATATTTAGTGGCTGGTGCATAGCTGTGCATCCAATAGGGTGCTCAGTTAAATAGCGTTGAGAAAAAAAATATGATTAATTAGGATTAAAGAATGTTACTATTGAGTTTATAGGAACGTTTTATATATGGTATTGATACAGTAAGTTTTTCTTGTTCATTGTGGTCCCGCGTCAAAAAAAGTTTGGGAACCACTGCTGTAATAGGATGCCATTGCTATTAAAATATCTTGTGTTCTAGTATCTTCACATTGGAACACAGCAATAATTAGTACTTTTCTCAATTTATTACTATTTATTTTTTATGTGAAAGTAGAAACTAGTACTGCTTTTAGCAGTTGATTTTAAAGAAAGTATAAATTTATAAACAAGTGTGTTAGAGCAAAATTGAATGATTCTTAAAGGGCATGTAATTAAATTCTTTAAATCGTAGATACCAACTACGAGTTTGAATAGCAGCAAACATCATAAACGTAAACTGCCCCGGTGGAGGAAATCTCACTGAACTGATTTACCAATAGAACGTACGATACGGCATTTCCCCCCTTGACGGCGGCCAATCAGATTTTGTAAATCTTTATCGGCGCTATCAAGGTCAATTGTCAAGATGTTTGCCTATATTTATAACATTTCATGCTATTCCGGTGTATTATTGGACCACATTCGCCTAGTGGTCAAAATGTCTGTTATTAAAATATTGATTTATCTCAAAATTTTGTTGTTGATAACACTAAAGTTTGTCATTAGCTACAAAATAAAAGAAAAAGGAGAACAATAGGGACGTCCATTAATTACGTGATGAGTTCTAGGGATGGAAGGAATCAAGCTAAATCTTTCTAAATCTTAACTAAGGGGAGAGGGGAGGTCTTAGCAAATATCACATAATTATTTTTTATAACAGAAAACTGTTTAAAATTTCGTGAATATTCACAAATACTAATCTTTGCTAGTCTTGAATAAAAATAATAGGGCAAGTTTTTTTTGTTATTTTTCCTCAATAATCCAACACGATTACAATCAAAACATAACTTTTGAAGAATCACGGCGTGAGATTAGCTGCTTTAGGTGAGGAAAATCTTACGAAATTTCACCAAGGGTGTCAAAATAGTTCTCGAAAATGCCTCACGTAATTAACGGACGCTCCCCCCCCCCCCCCCCCCCCCCCCCCATAGACCAACAGAGGGTATTTTTGTTTTATGTTGTATATTTATGTCTAGAATATTTTTGTGTCTCTGTTTCTAGTCAATATCGACAGTGGTGATAGCCTACATGTTCTACTGTGCGTACTCGACGGTTCTTAAGATACGGCTACTGAACTTGTATTACCTGGCGCCGCATCATCAGACAAACGAGTACAGCTTGATATTCTCCGGGATGATGGTGAGCAGGCTCACTCCGGCCATGTGTCTCAACTTCCTCAGCTTGGTTCATATGGACTCGCACGTTATCAAGGAAACTGTCATGGAGACTCACTATACGCAGGTAAGAGGTTGATCTTATTAACTATTTTGTTGTCATCCGTCCAGCCCTTTCGGAGAATACCCGGAATAAACAGTTAGACGGCCAGACAGACAATTTTTGGCATAGGTGTCTTGTATACATTCATATCTATTTAGTAAATAAGTAATTTTGACATTACAAACAGACACTTGCAATTTTATTTATTACTATAGAAAAAGGTTGAAAACAATTAGTTTTCTATAAAAAGGTCTCAAAAACGTAAAAGAACTGTAAAATGTAAATAATGAGTACCGTTGCAATGTATCTGACAACAAAGGGTACTGATATATCACGTTTAGTCTAGGTATTTCTGTTATCCCCAGATAATAGGTCATATGGATGTTCTGGGTATAATAGCGGAAGGTTTCAACATATACTTCCCGATGCTGGTCGTGTTGCTGTGCGTGGCCACGTACCTGTCCTTAGGGAGCCGGTTACTGTCACTCTGCGGGTTCCAACAGTTCGTTGGTGACGATGAGCTCACAACGGATCTGGTGGACGAAGGAAGGGAGATCGCTAAACGAGGTGATTTCATTTCAAGTATATTTTGAAACTATGAAATATGGTGTTAACACACGTACGGACCGGACCGCGGACATGGTATGTCGAACGGCCGAGGTCATCAGTCGCTTACGTAGATACGGGGTATAAGATTTTTATAAAGATCGTTTTTTTTTTTAATCGATTTAGATATCATCGAGGTCCGGAAGATCGATATTTTTTATTTTTGTTTTATTTGACTTTTTATACGTAAATAGTATTCTTCAAGCGGTCGAAATGAGACTATAGTAATCATATATTGCAAAAAACTGTTTCCAATTTTTTTTAATTTACAGTATCTAAAGGTCTACAATAGCAATAACAAAAAAATAAAGCAGAATGCCTAACATACTAAGGAAAAATGACACTGAACTGTTTTATTTTTTTACCTATTTATAGACGATCATCATATTATAGAAAACAAAGGACACGAATAATCGATACTTTATTAGTTTAAAAGGTCGATTTTTCGGGCCTAGATTTTGTGATTCGATTCATCAAAATAGATACGAATCGATTCAAAAATCGATCTTTTTCGGAATGGAATTATCCCTACTTGAGAGACTGATAACGGTCCGGTACGTACGTGTGTTAGCACCATTACCTATCAACTTTCACAAGTTTCACAAATATATATACATATATATTAACTTACTGACATTTACATATTTATCTGTAAAAATACATTTGTTTCCGATTTGTTTAGTTTTTGCAACAACTAGTTTGGCTTCTTGCGTGCCCGAAATAGAATTAAAACCTACAAACGGTTCAAAACTCTTAACAGAATGTCGAAACATTCCACTGCGGATTGTATATTTTTAGTGGTTTTTTTTTTTTTAATAAAATGTTCGATATTCGAGTACTAATGTGTGTAGAGCGCTGATTTTTTTTTTTACTGGCTCATCATAAAAGGATCTTTCCTCCGATGCGAGGTTATCGTTACCTTTTGTAACATTCTATATATATGTTTCTTTTTGTGTTAAAAACATTGAAAATTTTGATATTTTCATTTGAATACACACTGAGTTATAACTTAAAAAAAAAAACAATACTTTTCAATAGAAAGCGCACATATTTTTTAATTAAAACTTATTTAGTAAATAAATGTTTTCGCGTAATGTGTGACGTCATAAGTCGTTATATTAAGCTCATAAATTTCTTACTTATAATAAGATATTATTAGTATTGTTTCTACCGATTATATATTTATTTATTTTTTTCTATCATCATTTGGTTTTATATGTGTCTTATCGATTATAATTATATTAAAATGACTTGTATTCGATAGAGAAACGTAAACGTCAACGCGTTGAGGAATCGCTGACGCGTCGACGCGACTACAACGACCGGTTCTCTAACTACCGAAACAACAGAGATCCACAGGATGGAGGTAATACGATTTTTACTATACTTATTTAATATACTATCTGTGTGCCCGCGGCTGCGCCCGCGTTTCGTATATTTTTCATTGGGTAATATAGTTTTTTTTTAAATAAAAGGGACACTAATTATATTCCAATTTTTTTACTACTAACATTAAGCAAAGACATTTCTCACAAATTCAAACACCTGCCAGTAAAACTTTGCATTGAATCGGATTCTATTCCAATTTTTATGACTTAATTTTTTTACGCGGAACCCTAATTATTTTCGAAAAATAAAGTAGCCTAAGTTACGCAGAGTAACTTCAGCTATCTAAGAAAAAAAGTCTCGTTCAAATCGGTCTAGCCGTTCCGGAGATTAGCTGTAACAAACATACAGACGGGCAAAAAAATTTAAAATTGTATTTATTGGTATAGTTGTCGTATATACATTCAATTGTTATTTTGATATTACTAACAGACACTTCAGTTTTACATATTCGTATAGATATATAACTTTGATGGTGGTTGGGATATTGTGCCCGACTGATTTGCGATATACTTGTCAAACAGCCGTCATTTTTACTTATCTATATTAATAATTCGGTCAAGGGGTACGCTAGACTCGATTGAAACCTTACCTGAATAATAAAGCATAAAAAAAATAATGATTTCGAATCGACAACATATATCCGCAAAATTCGGATTGTCGAGTATTTAACGTATTTGTCTAATGGTGCAAATGGCAGCCGCCATATTGACATCTTGAGTTCGTTAAAGCCGATTCACACGTCTCAGTGGAGGGCCGATTCACACGTATCAGTGAAGTTACATATGAGTCACATTTCCGAGTGAAGCCAACTTTTCATCTAGTTTATATATAAATAATTATAATTTTTTGTTATAAATCAATCTGGTGTTGGTCAATGTATGGGAAATGCTTATATAAATGTTCCTATGTGATCTAATGTACACATCATTGCACTTGTGCACTGTCTTTTTAATTCATTTGTACCGTCTGGTTCGTTATGACGTTTATAATGGTTAGAATAGATATTTATTTTTATCTATATTTCGCGACAGTAATTTTTTTTTTCTCATACAACGACTTTTTCGATATTTATAGTTAATCATCATAAACGTACAGTGTTACCTAATCGCTAAGGTATATGAAAGAATTTTTTATAAGTTTCTTGAACCATCCTGTTTAAGATACGTTTTAAACTGGTATAATTTAAATTAGTTTCTATCTTGTTTGAGTTAACAGACCCTCTGAGTTTTAAGTCTATTATTATTTGAGTTTGTAGTACCTAATTTGAGTTAATAGATTCTTCCTAGTTTGAATTAATTATAGTTTATTTTAGTAGACACCAAATAGTTCAGTTGAGTCCATTTACACAATTACAAATAGTAATGCATTTTTTTATCGTTTATTTCGAATATATCATAATAACTTATATTATAAAAAAAATATCTCATAATATGAACAAAGAAAATCAAAATTTAAAAAAATCTTTATCAAATTTGAGCCCTGAGAGGGCGTTTGTGAACGTCGAAAGGCTACCACCAGTTCAGAAAATAGCCCAGTCGAGAAGAGACGATAGACTCGGTCTGGTTTTTTAAAACTTTTTTTTTTAATATAGTATTAACCTCAGTTAACAAATTCAATGAAATTTAACAAAAACAATAACTAATTCTTTCATATACCCGTAACACAAGTATAACAATGAGCCGACGTCGTCTTTTCCGTATCATCAGGCACTAATGTTACCGGGTATTGTGCATGTCGGTCACATTTCAGCCCACACCGGGCTACTCAACGACGTCGACTCAGATTACTACGTGACCCCGAGCCCTGACCGTAACCAGCACGCGCCCTCCGGATACCAACGGTCCGACCCCCCTTACAACCGGCCGAATCTTACACTCGAAGACGAGCTCGACCAGCGCTTCGGGGACGGTGCGCTCAGGACGGAGTTCGAAGGACGGAATAAAATGACGATCCCCCCGAGGGGATTGTTCGATGATGTGTAATCAAATCGTGTGCAATATACAATTAATATAGTATAAAATAAATATTTTACGAAGATATTTTGTTTTGTTGTGTTGTCTTTTTTTTTAAATTAAATTGGACTTTAATATTAACTGTATTATAATCTTTAAATAACTTCTCTGTAGGTGATTGTTTTTTCGTATATATCAAATGATATTTTTTTTGGTCATACAGAATCTTTTTTAGATCCGAATAAATAGGAACATGAAATTTCAATATTACTAGGATAATATTGTTGCCGAACATTAATTATTGTAAACTTTATTTATATATATATATATATATATATAAATATATATACAGAATAAAATATCTTCATAAATAGTCAATCTTTAAATAATTTAAAAAACCATGTTATTATATTATTATAGCAAGCAAACATTTATTTTTAAATATAAAAAGAAAATATTTAAAATTTATTAATAAAAGTAGTTTAAATTTTATTGTGATCTATTAATTTTATGTGTACAAAATAATATTAACTTATAAATATGGGCAACTTAAAATACAAATTAAATAAAAACACTTTAGTAAAAGTAAAATAACTTCATCAATTACTTAGTTATTATATTATGTTTTCTTTATATTACTTACTGTCTGTAAGTTCACTTCACAGTAATCAGGCATTTCATGAAGCAGGAGATCTGTGTTTTATATATACACACACTAATTTATAAGTTAATTATTTTTAATATATACTTTATATTGCCTTAAATATATTTTATGAGATGTGAGTCACTTATTTTGCGTTGCGAAATTTACGCTGCATTCGGTTTCATATAAAAAAGGCTATTTTACTTCAGACAACGCGTAAATGTAACATAATTTCGTTCGACATGTGCGTTGTTCGGGCGCGGGGGAGTTGAGCGCGAAGGCAGTTTAGAGTAGGGTTGTTTACCTGTAAAAAATATCGATATTATTTCGATACTGTATCGATACTAAGTGAAATTTATCGATATTTAAAACATGCTGAGTTGGCATATGATTGTAAATATACCAGCTAGAAGCGTAGACATGAAATTGTGTGCCCAACTGTATCAAGAAGAATAGAGTTAGCTAGTAGACACTATCATTACATAAGCCCTATGTTATACAACAAAATTCATAAATAAATAAATATTTATCAACTCACCAAATAAAAAGGTAATAAAACCACCTTAAACTGGCTATTAGGCCTTACTTACGACGAAACAGAACAACTACTCATATTCACACAATAATAAAGTAATTTTATTTTTATTACACTGATTCATATTAAGCATACATGCACACACACATGCACACTCATACACGTAAAACTAACACATGGTCATTTTTTATTTGTTTCGTTTAATATTACTCGTATAATATTATAGGAAGTAGTTTTCAAGATATGTACCGGAGACGGGCGATGGTAGTTGCAACACAGTTTTTAATTAAAGCAACTATTATCGTTTTGAAACATATCGTGTAAATTGTTTTTTGTAAATAAATAAAATTTGTGTGTCTACTAACACTCTTCATTAGTTAAAAATTATATAATTATCTATTACTGAAATATGACATTTGTACATTACACCAAATTATTGTGAATTTTTGAAGCCCGGGACAGAGTAGAAAATATATTCAGAGTAACCATCATTAAAATAAAGTAGAAATCTGTGTATTTTTAAATTTGTTCGATATATATCGGATGAAATTATCGATATCAAATAATTCGATATATCGAACACTCCTAGTTTAGAGTTGTATTCGGAAGAGTCAACAAGTTTTTTTATTAATGTATGTTACGGAAATATTTATTTTTAAAGTTTAACAGCGTTCATGTTAATTGATTTTATCAGAAAAACCATATACCTAATAATTATTTGATCGTATAATACTTCATAAATACATAATTTTAATTGACCCATCACTCTTTAAGACACTGACCCAGTAGGAATGTGAATATGCAACTGAATAAAATACGCCCGTTTGGTGATCTAACCGAATTTTAGTTTAACATAACGCAAAATGCGCGATTCACAACTCACAAAATTATGCCTGTTTGCCTTCACCCTAACTTAGACCGTAAGCGTAACTTCATTAACATCATAACGAATTTATACAGTTGCTCTGTGACATTATCAGTTATTATAATTTCGTTTAGCTGATAAAAATAATACATATATAAATATATATAAAATTTAGTCAAATATTTTAGAGTTCCTGCGGACGCCTATTCGTAGTAATAGTAAAAACAGACGCAATGAATTTACAATTTTGATCGAATTCATTGCAACAATTACTCTCAAAATATTTAAATATCTACTAAACAAAATAAAATTAAAAACCTGAAACAGACACTAAACTTCGAACAGCTGTACGAAGAAATGGGTAAATAAAATCCCAATATTTTCTATCATAAATGTAAATTACTATCAAACTTTCAGTAATAACAAGCACTTATTGCATACATTTAGGTGTTTTAAAAGTCAAAGATAGATTATTAAAGAATGCAATAAAATAAAACCATTTAATATATGATATAAGTATTCAATTTTCACGTATATTACACATTTATTATTGTATAGTATTTTATATACAGAATTCTAAGTATACCTTACAATGTAAGCAAATTATTTCAGTGTAAAAAAAAAGAAAGTTATTTCACACATTTTTATTACTACATTTTTTGCTCTTGAGAGGATTCACTGTGAGTTCAAATTTCAATAATAAATTTATAAGTATTATTTCACATCAATATTTTATACAATTTTATCCGAAATTTTACTTAGAACATTTTAGATAATATTTAATAATAAATTAAATATAATTTAGAATTAATTATAGTTAATAATACAGTCATTAGAGTATTAAAAATTTAGAACAGCCGTCCAAAATTTTGGAAATAAATAAAATATTGACTATGATTACTAGTATGAGCTAAAAAAAGGTGGGAATATAACTTGCTTAAAGGCAACTTTCAATATTGCTTTGGATTGGTCTAATTCTTGCGTTCTCAACCTGGACTTTAACGAACCTTTGTGGGTGTTTGAGACTTTCAGGGAGGCAGTAGAAGACCTAGAGAACCGAGAAAATAACGGGGCATTGAGATAGCGTAGAGGTGGAGTGGTCAGATTAAAAATATAGTCTATAAAAGGGGGAAAATTAAGATAGGGGAAAAGAAACTTATTAAATTGGGCGGTGAGGAATAATAAGGTTGAGAAACTGGTCTAATTCCTTATTCACACTATTAATGGCTAGGTATAGTTCTGGACTTGAAATATAAAAATGTGAAAATTAGATTTACAGATGTCATTTAAATAGTAAATAAATTTGTTGATTATGAATGTAAAATCAACTATTTAGTGCAAAATTTATTTGCTATATTTATAATATTTATGATTAATGTAATATTTTTATTATAGGATATCACGCTTTAATAAAGTTTAATGTTTATAATAAGCAATTGTTTATACCCCATTAGAGTAATTTGTTATCGATTCGGTTGTAATATCTTGTTTCATTCCACTGATATATCGTTTTAGAAATAAATGACGTGATACTGTTTATTTTGTTTTATTTACAACCACAATACATGATTTTTAAAGAATATTTTAATCAATTTGTATTTTTTGTCGTCGTGAAAGAGAAACGACTTAATATTTTATTGGTTGTGAAATGTATGACTTTAGAAAAAAGCATGTTTCTCAGTTTTAAATAATTTATTTTTCATTTTAGTTTTAATTGAAAAATGACCATGGTGTCTGTATATTATACTAACTGTGTGCCCGCGGCTTCGCCCGCGTTTCATATATTGTTCATTGCGTTTTAATTTTTTTTTATACGGAACCCAAATTATTTTTTTTACAAACATTTTTGTACTAAAATAAAGTAAAATAATTCTCATAAATTGAACACTTGCCTGTAAAACTATGAATTGAACAGATCTTATTCAAATTTTTATGAGTTTTGTTTTCTTTACGGATTTATTTTCGAAAATTTAAAATACCCTGAGTAACATTAGCAATCTACCAAAAAAAGTCCCATCAAAATCGGCCCAGCCATTCCGCAGATTACCCATTAAAACAGACAATTTTTTTAAAAATTGGTATAGGTACGTATATATACATTCATATCTGTTTAGTAAAAAAAATAATTCGATATTACAAACAAACATTTCAGTTTCATTCATTACTATAGATAGGATAAAAATATTTACTGTGTCACCACTATCCAGAGACAAAACAGGGGAATAAGCTTGTATGGAATGAACGTAGTCCGTATTTTTTTCTAAACAATAAAACTTCACCCAGCCAATTCATAAAACTTTATTCGTTACATCATAATATTACACGTGATCAATAAATAAAAACGTTTCTCAACAAAACGTTATTTAAAATGGACTTTAATGCTATCGAGTTTGGTTCTTATTTCGTGTGACGAATCCTTTGACAGATCTTGTGCGTGCGCCTGATATATGGATTTTAACTTGTTCAGTTCTTCGGTCTTGTTCATGTCTGTCATTAAAATAAAATCATTAATTATTGTTAATTGGAAGGTTACATGGGAAGGGGGAGACCAAAGAAAAGATGTATGGACTGTGTGAATGATGATATGTTCAGAAAAGGAGTGAATGCGGAGATGACAACAAATAGAGAGGAATGGAAGAGGAAGTCAAATGAAACGACTTTTCTTATGCAGTTGGAAATATATTTTCTAGAACATAATGACATGTACGTAGACAATATTAATAATGGTATGTAAGGTAAGTTCATTATTGGACAATCTAGATATCACTAGTCGACTCATATACAAGATTATTTTGATAATTATAACAGGAAGACATGTTGCGTCGACCCCTAATGATAATGGGAAAAGGGTAGGGAGATGATAATGATGATGTTCAACCAAATCTATACTAATAAATAAAATTGAAGTGTCTGTTTGTAATGTGAAATTTTATTTTTTAACTAATTAGATATGACAAAAAAATAAATTTTTTATCTGTTTGAAATAGTTAATCTCCAGAACTGCTGGACCGATTTTGATGAGATTTAGCAGATAGCTGAAGTTAGTTACTCTGGGTAACAAAAAAAAAAAACTCATAAAAATTTGAATAAAATCCGAGATTTACCGGCAAGTGCTTCAATTTATGTGAAATATTTTTACTTTATCTTAGTACTGAGAAAATGATTAGGGTTCCGTATAAAAAAATTATAACGCAGTGAAAAATATATGAAACGCGGGCACACAGCTATTGAATAATAAAATGTTGCCACTTGAAAACAAAATTTACTATTACCTTTTAATTGTTTGACAAGTATCTCCATAATATTCAGGGCATCTCTTCTATGTCTTACTTGATTACTGTTTTCTGTAAAAACATTATTAAATTTTGATCGGTTAAAATTAACTGATAAAACTATAATTTGGTACGCGCTAGATCATTTTCTATGTCACCCTCATGAAACCTGTCACCAAGCACTTAATCGATATATTCCAGATATTGCATTTACCGAGTCCAATCTATTTAGGCTTAGCATGTTAAACTAATCGACAACATCGTCACTTAACATCAAATAAGAATCTTGTTAAAAGCTAAAACAATATAAAGAATTTTAGAAAGCGTTATATATATTATATTATACACAATTTTTTTTTTATATTCACACAGGGATATATCGATTTATACAATTACGGTATTAGGGGTATGTCTGTTAAATATTTATTGATTATAGACTGTCGATAAAATCTCATTTATGGGGTGACGTCATCATCCTTGAACAGTATTTAATATCAGACGGTGTGAAGTCACTTTGACGAGTACATTATATAGTTACATTATATATATATATATATATATATATATATATATATATAAATCAAAATCAATATTTATTTTTCAATTTAGGCCCTAAGAAGGCGCTTATGAACGTCTAAAACACTACCACCGGTTCGGAAAACCACCCAGTCGAGAAGTGCCGGCAAGAAACTCGATCTGGTTCTTTTTTTTTATAAATATAATATTTATTATTTTTTTTTCATATGAAAAAACAATACAAATCATAGTCTTAAGCAATGTTAGCGGGTGCGCACAGAGATGTGGGTTAATTCCAGACATCACTATCGTTCACGTAATGATCCACCCTGTAATAACCTTTTGAGATTAAAACTTGCTTGACATAATACTTGAACTTAGTGTCAGGTAAATCGGTAATGTTACTTGGGATCTTATTGTAAAACCGAATACTATTACCTATAAATAACACAATATATTTAAAATTTTAAAAAGTAGTCGGTTTATCGGTATTTAGTATTTATAAGTTCAACGTAGTCTTTTTTTTTAATATCTAGGGGTTAAAAATAATGATACGAAAATTGTATTCAGATGAGTACTCACTAAGAGTATAGTCGACAACAGTAGCGACGTGTGATGTGACACTATTCACTGCCTTGGCCCTACTCGAGTGCGCTACGTCATCGGTCTCCATGGGCTCATCGCTATTGGACAATATCGTCAATCGCTCCAACACGCGCGCCATCGCGTTCAGTATCGCCAGTTGCGTCGATCTCGAACTCGTTACGTACGACTGAGCGCAGTGTTCGAAAAATACATCTTGGTACTTCTCTGAAAAGGGTAACGAGCCTGTCTAACCCAGTCTCTGGCACAACCAAACCTTCGGAATAAGAAATCTTCCCCCCCTCCTCGCCTCTCCACCCCATCTAGAGCATAAGTATACCTTATCTCAATGGTGGGAGATTGCAGTTAATGGTCATTGTGAAGTATTACATAATTTTAGTTATTATTAATCTCTCTTCCCCTCCAATCCTAACCTATTCATTTGTTGGGGGTATGCATTTTTTTTTTTACGTTTAAAACCCACGGACGGTGTGTCATTTACTGTTCTTTTGTTTGGTGTACAAATTTAAAGAATCCTGCAAACATCAGCGGCTACTCGACGGCGAATGGTAAGTTTTATATTATCGCTCTAATTTCATGGAATATACTTGCAATCAATTTTATATAATACATGCCCACTTTCAAGGAGTATTGACCCTCGTCACCGTGTGGCTGTGATATTGTTTGAAAAATATGATTAAGTTGATATTATATGGTCACCATTCTTACAGCCTCCATGTCAAAAATAGACAAAGCATAGAAACCCCCTCCTCCTCTATTGGTACTTACATAACACATGGAACGACATAGAAAAAGTATGTATATATCTATAAATGAATGACACGTGGTTTTTTTTTTAATAGTCCCCGCCAATTTCCCTCTGGCATGACCAGAGACCTCTTTATTACATTTGTTTTATTTGTGATCTTTTGTTATTTTTTTGTAGCATGTTCTTTTGCTTTAGCCTTTTCTTTTGCATTTCTTGTTCTTTATTTATTTCTTCTATATCTAAATCATATGTCATGCCTATATTTAATTACATCTAACAACAATATACATGGACTTCCCAATTGTACGACACAGCAATGTCAAAATCTTATGATAATCGCTTTTTTAAATCTAACAATAGAATTAAAATTGAATAATTAAAATCAAATCAAAATCAAATTTAAAATTAAAGATAAAATTTACAATAAATTAAAATAATGAATTTAGAATCTGGATCTCAATTATAGGTTAAAATTCAGATTAAAATTAAACTACTTTCAAATATATAAATTACCATAAAATAATAAAATAAAATAATAATAAAATTAATAATGACACGTGGTTTATACAAATGTAAATAAACGAGAACTATGAAAAAAACACAAAAAAAAAAAAAAAAACGCCGTAACGATTAGTTATAGTACAATATTATTTAGGTTAATTGGTTTACTCTACATTTTGTATAATAACTTGTTTAATTTCTTCCGTTTTTATTTTTTTTTTTTTGACCTAGCTAATGCTGTTCACCGGAAGGGCCCTTACAGCTTCACCGAAATTTGGGGGCGAGTGCTGAAGGCACTCAGCCGCAATAAGGTGACTAGCACAAGGGCTACCAAAGTGGCACGAACCTCGGCTTGGCCGTCACCTGAGTATTCAAAACTCTCTCGCGAGTTGTGTCCTAGCTGTTTCCTACATTTTTTTATATTAATAAAAAAAGACGATTTGATTAAAACAATTGTAATTACTACATGTAGTACGCGCAATTCAACTGTGCCAGTCTGAAGTATGCTACAAATGGTTCCGCAGAGTTAGACATGTCCGAAACAGTACTTTGCTATCTCAGTCACTCTTTTACGCGCGTTGTATGTTCACATCTCGTTCGCTCTACAGTACGTTATGACAGTTTTTGTTATGCTAATATTTTTTGACGAGTATTATTGCACCGCCGCCATTTTGACTTGATTTCAGAGCGGCGAAATTAAAATACCTGTAACTTTCCTACATCCTTATTATAATTACACGAAGGTTCAGAATCATAACAAACATTGTCTTTTAAATTATTTCATTTCTTAACCATAGAATTATTTGACCTCAATACTACAGATAGAAAGCGGTCTAACTTTTTGAAACTGAAATTAACGATTTTCAATCTTAACCCCTTGAGCACCTTCCCGGCGTTTACGCCAGCTTTCCATTGTTTTCCTATTGTCTTTCTATTGTATCATTTTGTATGGGTACTCGGACACATTAAATAACATTTTAAGGCTAATCATGATAAAAACGAAGGATTATAATTTACCTTGTGTCTCGGCGTCTTTAGGCCACGCCTTCCCTAACAATTCATAAGCGGCTTCCTTGAGAGCTGTCAACTGTTCCCGTCTCTGTCGCACGCCTTCGTTGTCCTCTTCGTCCGAATCTTTACTAACGGATAATTCGTCCTTGAAGGGTTAACAAAAAAACATGTAAATCAGTTTAGTGATTCTCGACCGACTAATGTACAGACAGAGAGACATTTGACTTTTATATAATGTAAGGATTTATTTGAGATTGGTGACGCCCAAAAATTGTCACAAAAAAAAAAAGAAATATACAGACGGCGAACGGATTTCATATTAATATAAAGCCACAATTTCTCAACCTTATTTTGCTCAATGTCTACTTTGAGAATATGTTTTTTTTCTAAACTCCCCGAATCTTTAGTCTTTTAGACTATATTTTTAATCTGCCCCCTCGGCACTAGCTCAATGCCCCCCAAAATTCCTCTGAGTCTTCTAGTTATTATATATTTTACTTTTATTTTGTGTAGTGTTTTGACGTTAATAATCGCCTTCTTATAGCCTAAATAGAATAAATAATTTATTGATTTGGATTTTGCACAGGGGCGTTAGGGGACAATTAATTAATTACGTAAGGGTCCCCAGGAGGAGGGATTTTATAAAATCTATATATATCCTTCATTTTAGGGGGGAGGGGGTAAAACTCATTCTTACGTAATATTATAAAAGTCAAAATTTATTATTAAAAATCAATTTCTATTTCGGTTGCTGAAGAATTCTCTTCATTCCATAACATGCACTTCGATTTACATCTAATTTTAATTTTTTTTTTTTATTGTTTATTAAAATTTGAAAATCTTAAATATGTTCATTTTCAACATAATAAATAATAATTATATTAAAACGAGATTGAATCTTACTTAAGAAGATGTTCGGGAAATCTTATGTATCCTTACATGGGAGTAGGGTAGAAGGGGGGGGTGGGTGCTGTGTCAAAATCATCCTTAGGTAATTAATGAATAGCCCCTAATCGCATACGATGAAAACCTAGAATATGGACTCCATTCCATTCATAAGACGTCCACTACTGGACACAGGTCTCCCCAATGGGCGGGGAGGGGAGGGGGGGAATAACCGGCACGCTTGGCAGGTAGGTTGGCGATCGCAGTCAAATGTTTGTGGTGCTCAGAGGATGCTGCTGCCTATCCCCTGGTTTATATCCCTTTGGCGGCTTATACGACACCCACGGGAACGATATGGGGTTTACCATTCTGAGCCGACTATAGACCATCTAGACGTTATATCTCAAAGTACAATACACACCTTTGATAGTATAAGTTTGACGATCTCGTAGATCTGGTTGAAGCGGTCGCAGCCGGTGGCGGCGAGCGCCTCGCCCAGGGCTGTGATCGCGTGCCTCTTGTACACCATCTCCTGCTTACGGCACTCGACCACCAGAGCGTCTATACACTCCGACGCTAATGCCGAAGAGATCGGTGTCTCGCCGTCCTTCACACTGGGATATTCACACGAGTGCAAATAACTTTTCAGAAATTTTACAACTTTTAATGGAATTTTGATGGCACCTCATAATTTATTTTCAACATTTACCTAATAGACTGCACGTGACTAGTGTACTAAGAGACGTAACGCGTGTGACGAGGAAAGCGATGACTATGAAAGTTGAGGGATGGAGAGGGTGGGGGGGGGGGGGGAGGACGTCAAAAGAAAAGGTGGGTGTAGTGTGTGAGGGAAGGTAATGAAGTCAAAAGGGGTGAAGATAGAAAAGTATGGAAGAGGACATACTGCGCCGATAATAAACAACAAATTAGGAGCAGGACGACGATGATGACGATCTAATATACTGCGCACACGAGCGCAATAAGCAAACTGCATTACGTAAAATGCCATAAAAATTACATACTTCTGGTATTATATTTTATACCGTTGGAAGTGGCAGCTTTCTCTGTGCATCTACTAATAAACTTTGTAACGATTAGTTGTAAAATTCTTAAAAAAAAAAAAAAAAAAAAACCAGATTCTTGCCGTTTCTTCTCGATTGTTTTCCGAACCATTGGTAGTGTTTTGACGTTCATAAGCGATTTGTTTACCAGGGCATAAATTGAAATATTCTATTCGAATACTATTATAATTAAAAAAAATCAGCACGCGACTGAGCAAGATGATACACAATAAATTCAGAACTGCATTATGCGTACTGATCGCGCCCGCATCCCCTCGGGGAGACGCTACCTATATACAGTAATACCCCGCTTTACGCGAGGGATACGTTCCGAAAAAAATCGCGTTAACTGAAATTCGCGTATATCAAGGTTTATGATTAAACATAGTCAAAATTTAATACAAAAAAATACAAATCATTTTAATCAATCACTTTAATTCTAAGAACACTTTATGCAATATATACTCTTATTTTTTTACGGAAAAATATATCTATTGTCTTTACATTATGTTTATGCGCACTCTTTCGCGTATTGCGAGGCATTTGAGCGCGAAATTTCAAAGTCGCGTTATAGTGAAACCGCGCGTAACGGGGTCGCGCTAAGCGGGGTATTACTGTATATTTAATTTTATCAAGTTAATTATTTATTAGCTTGTCTAAACATAACCTATATATTTACCCTCTATGTCTCGGTAAATAAATGAAGAAGTAAGCGCCCTCTATGTTTAATTTTCTCCAAGTGGTTATATTGGTTACACTAAATTTATTTATTTCGCTGTTAAATCATATGGTTAATTTTTTACTTTGCTAAATCAGCTTCAAATGATTTTCAACTATCACGTCTCTTGGAACATATAACAATTTTATCTTATTTAAATACTAGCTGTGCGCCCGGGTTTGCGCCCGCGTTTTATATGTTCTTCACTGAATTTTAATTTTTTTTATAGGGAACCCTAATTATTTTCCATAAAAAAAATATTATTTCTCATAAATTCAAGCACTATGCCCGTAAAACTGTACATTAAATCGGAATTATGAGTTTAAATTTTTTTAAGCGGTACCCTAATTGTTTTAGAAAATTAAAAGTTACCCGGAGTAATTTCAGTTATCTACCAAAAAAAGTCCCGTCAGGATCCGTCTACCCGTTCCGGAGATCACCCGGAACAAACATACAGACAGACAGACAAAAAATTTAAAAATTGCATTTCTGGTATACTCGTAATTTATCGTGTATACGTTCCTACCTATGTAATAAGAGAGTTTAATTTTGGCATTACAAATAGACACTTCAACTTTATTTATTGGTATATATAAAATAAATACGTAACTAAATAGTCAATGTACAAAAATCTTACAAAACAAATAATGCTTAATAAATGAAAAAAGATGTGGTGTTGTGGGACACCAGGTAGGAACCAAGTTCCTTCGGCTAATGTAGAATCGACACAATTTGCAAAAAAAACGAAAAGAGAGAAAGAGAAAGGTATTATACACTACTCGCTTGTGTATACGAGTGTCGCGCCTGCGCACGTCTTATTTACCGGTTTTATTCCACGGACTTTTTCTTACGGTTTTACTATCACATTTTTTTCAGTTCGGTCGGTCGCACACCAAAATCCCTATCTCCTCCAAGCCTGCCGTAAGGAACTTCGTTCCAAAAATGAAATGAACTGAGTGATCTGTTCGTTGGTGATGTACACTCACGCGCATAACTCCGATAATGCTTCGATGACGTGATGTTTTCCGTCGAAGGTCTTGCCGCGCGCGGCGGCGAGCAGGGCGCGCGCCAGCCGCTCGCGCTGCTCCCCGAGTCCAGACGACACCGTCTTGCATATAGTCTTTATTGCATCGGCGCCCTATAAGTCAACAACTTTCGTAAACGATAACGGATTATTGCATAAGTATGCCAGTTTGGTTGCTGCTAACCAGTTGAAGGAAGACTGAAGGCAAAGTCGTGGTACACGTTTGAAAGTTATTTATTATATGATTCTTATTTGATTTATTGATTAATTTTGAGGATATACAGCGAAACTTATATTCTAAAATATCCCTTTGTTAGTCGTAGGGCTTACAAAGATTACGGTGGCTAATCAGAAACATACAGAGTGCGAGCGAGACGGGACACACGGACTTCTCTCATACGAGGTATTAAATATATGTAGCTCGTGCGCCCGCGGCTCGCGCTAGTGTTCCGTTGGATCTTGATGAGATCTCCACATCAGAATTACTATAAATTATCTTTAGTTCATTAACTTGCGTATTCGACCCTGTTACGTTAATTTTCGTGGTTGGTTTTGGTTCGCGTCATATAGTGAAGTGAAGTGAACGTTTATTCTTAGCTGTCACGAAAACTCCATG
Organism: Samia ricini; assembly: GCA_014132275.2. NCBI lineage: Eukaryota > Metazoa > Arthropoda > Insecta > Lepidoptera > Saturniidae > Samia > Samia ricini. The sequence continues at coordinate 5,156,895 of AP028170.1, forward strand.
GTATGTTCTAGCAAGGAGGGCGACCGTTTTTATGAAGCTTAGACACGATTAAAAATATAATTAAATTTGACCCACATGACACTGGCAGTATTGTGTATGTAAATCACAGATTGCAATTAACTAAACTAAACTAACTAAATGAACTAAAATGATTTTTTTTTTTTGTTGTAAATTTGGTTAAAGTTAACAAATGTAACAAAGATTCACCCCCAGTTGGGAACCCAATGTTAAATATATAAATAACTAGCTGGTGCCCGCGCCTCCGCCCGCGTTTCATATGTTCTGTGCATTTGACGTTTCATTTATAGCTAATTTAAAAAAAAAAAAAACAAATGAATGAATAAAAGTAAGAGTTATTTGTTTTTATTAGCGGAAAAAATGTATATATAAGCGTAAATTGAAGTGGAAAATGTACAAAAGAGTAAATCGAAAAAAAAAAAATGAGAGAGGATCGGTGGAATCCAAAAAAAATACCTGTCTACGAAAAATACTGCGTTGAAAGGTATTAGTCCTATCCCGATATGTTCAGTAGTTTTGAGGTGATGGTGCGTCAAGGGAATAATAAACAAACAAATTGAGAAAACATGGCAAAGGGCTCATAGAATTTGAAAAATATATAGCCTATAACCATCTACGATTAATTCCGCGTCGTATGGTTGTGGTTTCATGCTGATCGGTCCAGTAGTTTTCGAGTTTACATCGGACAAAAAAACAAACTTTGGTTATATATATATATAGATAGATGTATATATTCACCTGAATTTTCTTAGACCAACTGCTAGAGTTAAGCGCTTGTTCAATCTGCGCACGTATTAGTGGTAAATGTTGCTTTATACCGCTCTCTCTCGCTGGGCTTATGTCCGTCCATATTTCTTCGAACATCTCCACTGTTGATAATTCTGTAATAAATCATAATAATTATTTAATATATAACATCAATATCTTGCCCGTTGTATAAATAGTATAATTAAATTTTTGTTTCCATAACAACAAATTTATTATGATTACATTACATATTATTAATTATCTTTATACGTTCCATAATTCAAAACATGGGATTGAAGTTATCTATACTGATTGAATAAAATTAAAGTGTCTGTTTGTAATGTCAAAATTATTATACATATGAATGTATATACGAGCATCATAACAAAAATACAGTTTTTAAAATTTCTGTCTTTCCGTCTGTCTGATTGTAATGGGTAGTCTCCAGAGCGGCTGGACCGATTTTGACGGGGCTTTAGCTAAAGTTACTCTCGGTAACTTATGGTACTTTGAATTTTTTTAAATAATTAGTGTTCCGCGTAAAAAAAAGTAAAACTCAATAAAACGGATTCAATGCACAGTTTTTTACGGACAAGTGCTATAATTTATAAGAAATATTTTTACTTCAGTAGTAAAATAATTAGGGTTCCGTATAAAAAAAATTAAAACGCAGTGAAGAATACATGAAGCGCGAGCACACAGCTAGTTTGATATAAATATCTGACAGGTGGTAGATATTCCTTCTTTAAAACCTATTTGTTATAAATCGATTCGAGTCACCATCGTCTTTGGGTCCGTGCATCGCCAGGAACACAACCGGCGCCAGTACATCCTCGTTGTCCTTTATATGTTCTATCTTCGCTTTGGCAACGGACTTGAGTGTCAACGCGACCGCGGACCGCGACGTCTCGTCTTCTTTCGTCTCGTACAAACTCACCAACTTCTTCATCAATTTCTCTGCAGATTGAGTCTGAAATAGTTTATTATATTCGTTAAATACTAGGTTATTTTTTTTATAGTTTCAAAGGTGGTGATGTTGGTTGGTTTACTACAATACATGTTTTGTGTAGTAAAGTAGTTCATTACTTATGGAGGAGATTTAATCAAATGCTCTCAGTTATCTTTAATGATCTAGCTAACTCCTAGGATCCAAATTCAAGATTTATATTGGCTGAATTACGGGATACAAGGTTCATATTGACTGAATTATGAATACAAGTTTGATATTCGCTGAATTATGAATACAAGTTTCGTATTGGCTGAATTATGAATACAAGTTTCGTATTGGCTGAATTATGAATACAAGTTTCGTATTAGCTGAATTATGAATACAAGTTTCGTATTAGCTGAATTATGAATACAAGTTTCGTATTGGCTGAATTATGAATACAAGTTTCGTATTGGCTGAATTATGAATACAAGTTTCGTATTAGCTGAATTATGAATACAAGTTTCGTATTGGCTGAATTATGAATACAAGTTTCGTATTAGCTGAATTATGAATACAAGTTTCGTATTAGCTGAATTATGAATACAAGTTTCGTATTGGCTGAATTATGAATACAAGTTTCGTATTGGCTGAATTATGAATACAAGTTTCGTATTGGCTGAATTATGAATACAAATTTGGTATTGGCTGAATTATGAATACAAAATTCGTATTGGCTGAGTTATGAATACAAGTTTAGTATTGGCTGAATTATGAATACAAGTTTCGAAATTTATCAACAACTCTGCCTCGACACAAACACCGTTCATATCAACAAAACTCATTTACCTTAGCATATGCTGAAACTTGACCGAGCGCTTCCGCATAATTCTTTCTGACAGTCGAATTCCTATCGAACGTTCCGTTCAACAAACTGGACATGATCTTCCCGGCTACAGGTTCGAGGTCGCCCCTCAGGTAATGAGCAGCTAGTATTATGAAATGGCAGCACGCCACCTTTGTGCCGAGTTGGGGTGATTTCATTAGTTCGAGAATCTTCGGTAGCATTTCTTTCATCACCTCAATATCGATGTACGGCATGCACTATAAAAAATCGCTACTGTAATAATATAATTCAATAATAACACGTATACCAAAAAAATATTTCATTCGGCTAATAACAATCTGATATACGTTTAAAGATTTTGGAGGAAATGCTCTATCCATTTTCCGGATAAGGAACTTGTATGAAGCATTTATAGTCTAGTCTAGGTTCCTAACGTGGGTAATAACACCACTTTATGGAAGTAGATGACCTAAAAACAATTAGGTGGCATTGAGATTTTTTTTAAACGGAATAGGCTCAGTGCTTTTTTACCTCAACCGTACCTGATGTTGGTGACGATGTGCTCCAGAATGGTAAACACACTAAGCCTAGAGGTACTGGTTCTCAACTGATGCTGCCGGAATACAATTGTTTGGTATTTGTCGACAGGTTTTCAAACTTGAAGGTGGTTGCTACCCAGGCGGGCATCATTAGAAAATACCCTACCACCATGCTATGGTTTCCGCAGAGGGGGCGTGATCAGAATGAAAATATAGTCTGAAAAAGGCAACAAAAAAATGGAGGACTCTAGAAAAAAACATATTCTCAAAGTGGGCAGGGACCAAAATAAGGTTGTCAAAAATATGATCCTTCTAGGATTCAATTTAAATACGGGATGTGACAATAAATATCGTAGAGTTAATAAAAATTAAGATTCAATATTAAAGAGATGTGATATTTGTATTTTAGACAGTAATACAGTGAATAATATAAACCTTGACAACGGTGTCCGTGGTGTAGTGATGTTTGGCAGCGTTGGCGCGCATGTCGTCGAGCAACTCGCGCGAGCCGCTGTCCGCGAGCGCGGTACTGAAGTACGACAACTTCGCGGACTCGAGGTCGCCCGCCGCGCCGACCAAAGCTGGTATCAACTTCGGTAGGAAAGGTTTCAGGCTATCACCTGCAGCCGTTACCAGCTTCGATACTGTTTGCAAGCTTAAAGAAGAATACATCTAGTTATTGAAGTGAAATCTTCATTAGGGGCGTTGACCAATTCTCGGTAAAAAAAAATCCTATAGATTCGCGTTACTAATGGAATGTGACATTAGCTGTCAACCTGCTGTCGACGACATGGAAAGTTTTATAGTTTATTTATTAATTTATTTTCTTGGCACCGCAGAAGCATTTGCCAGTGTCTATGTTTTGTTTCAAAGATATTTTAGTAATGTTGCCGATTTAACCATAAATTAAGATAAATTAATAAACAATAAAAATTTAGGATTGAGAAAATGAATAAGAATCTTCTAGAATATTTATATATATACACAACAGATCACACTAAATTAGCCAATTGTAAATAATTATTTTTGCTATAATTTAAACAACAAAAAAACTTAAAACTCATAAACATTGTAATAAAATCCGATTTAATGCACTGTTTTACTGGCAGATATTTGAGCTTGTGAGAAATACCTTTGCTTAATGTTAGTAGCAAAAAAAAACTTAGAAAACAGGGCCCCGTGTAAAAAAATAATTAAAATCTATATCACGCAGTGAAAAATATATGAAACGCGGGCGCAGCCACGGGCACACAGCTAGTTAATAAATAAAATAAAACAAAGACATGACATAGTATTAGTTAGCTCACCTAACACTCCTGACTTCTCTCACGAGATTGGTAATGCCGGTGTCTAATAGAACTGGAAGTATCTCGGATACGATTTCCTTGCCGTCTTTACCTTGACTCACGTCTGAAGCACGAACGCATAACTGTAATAATAAAACACGTACCAAACTTTACAATTAACCAAAACCGAACAAAAATCTCTGTGATATTACTAGCTTTTTATTTATATATATATTAACCCCTTGAGCACTTACCTTTTTTTTTTTTTTGACGGGGGGAATTGCATTTACGCACTACCCTTATCTATTGTATTAGTGAGACCGAAGTCCCCCAATACAATAGGTAAGGGGGCACGGAGTGACGAGTTCCGTGCCAGTGTGGGACTCACCCGGAGTGTGGGACTCACCCGGCTTGAGCACTTACCTGGCGTTTCCGCCAGCTTTCCATTGTTTCCCTATTGTCTTATTTTTATGGGTAATCGACATATTAAGTATTTTTGTCATAACTTAATTTTACCAGACGAAATCTGTTAATTACATTTTATATAATTAGATTAATCTTTATTCATGTATTAATTTAAAATGCATTTGAATTTGACTATCGAATATTTTATTTATGGTCAAAATGTAACATCACGCAATAAGGGAACTAACTGTCAAGTCGATACCTCTCACGCAAATAGTCGTAACTCGGGTTTTAATGAAATTGAGTTTTTTTTTATTCTGGTTTATGGTATATACTAGCTGTGTGCCCGCGACTGCGCCCGCGTTTCATATATTTTTCACTGCGTAATGTAGTTTTTAATCATTTTTTATACGGAGCCCTATTTTCTATGTTATTTTTTGCTAACTAACATAAGCAAAGGTATTTCTCACAAGTTCAAATATCTGCCAGTAAAACAGTGCATTGAATCGGATTTTATTACAATTTGTATGAGTTTTAATTTTCTTACGCAAAATCCTTAATTTTTTCGAAGCCTAAGTAACGCGGAATAACTTCATTTATCTAACAAAACAATTCCGTCCAAATCGGTCCAGCCGTTCCGGAGATTAGGCGAAACAAACAAAAAGAGACAAACAAAAATGTTAATGATATAGATAACGTATATACATTCATATACATTTAGTAAAAAAATGTTATTTTGATATTACAAACAGACACTTCAAATTTTGTATATTAACGACAACAAAAATTCATTTTCTTTGAACGATTCTACATCGCGTTATGGTTCTGTTGTCACCCATTATACATAAATGTTTCGAAACAGTCTGCGCTTCCATTTTATTTATTAACATGCATATATATATATATAGTTATGATATTTTCCTGAAAACAGAATTTTATTGAATTCCAAAGATTTTCCGTCGCTAACATATAGATGTTCCCGCGCAAACGGTCGTACAAAAATCGCTCTCCTGAAACATTATAAATTTAGACATACTATCTGTTGAGGACAAATGAACCTCTTACATCTAATGCATTAAATTACGAGAATAACATCGCGATTCACAAGCCTTACAACACACACACACACACACTCTAGCTAGAAACACGAGAGAGAGAGATATAACATATGTACCTCATGTGTGTAAAAGTAATAGATAATAAGTTTTTAGACTAAGAGTAACTATGTGCTAGTTGTAAGGATTAAAAATGTATAAGAATTCGTGCCGACCGCCGGCAAAGTTGTACCGGCAAAATATAGTTTCTAAATACGTGTAATTCCAAGATAAATAAATACAGTCCACATTATATAGAGAAGTTGGGGTTTCATTGGTGAAGAAAGCGTCCCCTTCACTATCCTTACCTTAGAGAGTACGTTAGCAGTGGCGGTGGCCGCCTGCCGCGTGCCTTCGTGCACGTCGTCCATCACTCTGAACAGCTGCGTCCACAGCGTACGCAGCTGCTCTAAGGACTCGTGGGTACTTTGAGCACCGCTGGAAAATATTACTACACAATCAATAATTAATAACATTTCAAAGACTCGAAATTAAATGACAGCTGTCATACATCCTTACATCTAACAATAGTCTCGTAAACTATTTTATATTTAAGAAATATATAATGTTTCTTAACATCTAAACTGAAATAACTAAACAGGACGCTAGTTCGATTCATGTAAAAGCAGACTAAATTTTTCGATCTGGTTTAATTAGTATAGTATAATAAATTTGTCTTCCGCATACTTAACAAAATACCTATCGTAAGTATTGGACCATATTATGAATTATTGCTGTGTTTTTGATATTTTTTAGTACATATGGTAAGATACAACATCAATGGTTGTAAATGTGAACCCACCAATTCATCATTCTGTAATGAGTTTGAGTTTTCGGTGAAGGAAAACATCGCGAGGAAACCATAAAATGGTGGTAGGGCATTTTCTAACAATCTCCGCCTGGGTAACTACCACCCTCAAGTTTGAAAACCTGTCGGAAAACATCAATAGATGTGTTCCCGCAGCATCACTTGAGAAACAGTATCATTACCGTGGGATATATATACTAATAAATAAAATTGAAGTGTCTGTTTGTAAAGTCAACATTAATTATTTACTAAATAGGTATGAATGTATATACGATATCTATAAAAAAATAAAATGTTTTAAAAATTTTTGCTTGTTTGTTTGTTCCGGGTAATCTCCGAAACGGTTACACGGATTTTGACGGGACTTTTTTGGTAGATAGCTGATAGCGTAAACAAAAAAAAATTGAATGAAATCCGATTCAATGCACAGTTTTACAGGTACTTGAATTTATGAGATTTTTTTTACTTTATCTTAGTACTAAAAAAATTATGGTTCCGTATAAAAATGTAAACGCAGTGAAGAATATGTGAAACGCGGGCGCAGTCGCAGTCACACAGCTAGTTATAAATAAATCGTGATAAGTAATAAGCGAAGATATTCTTTAAATTATAGCTTGTATATCTGCACTAAAAGGGCGCGCATAAACGCCTGTATATTTTTCACAGAAATTAGTTTGGTAGAATATTTTTTTATATATTTAATGTTTTTTTTTTTTAATTATAAATAAATGGAAGGGAAATAAGTATGTTTAAACAAACATACCGCAGTAAATCCGAGAGAGCGTTGCAACAGGACATTCGCACTCGCCACTGACTCGACGTTAAATTACCAACTAAATCGTCTAAAATCTCTTTGTGATATTTTTGAACCTGAAATTATATTATCGACTGTTAACTGCTTACAGTTTTATAATGCAATTATTAGAATAGGAAAAAAATTACAGATTCAATGGGACGTCTATTAACCACGTAGTGTTTTTTTTTTCGATTTTATCTCTCTCTTTTCCGTATTCCCGTGAATCGAGCCTCGCGTGAATAAGTAACGATCTTCAAAGTGTATAATATGACTTTATATGGTAATTAACTCCTTGAGCACTAGCCTGGCGTTTACGCCAGGTTTCCATTGCTTTCCTATTGTCTCATTTTTATGGGTAATCGACATGTTAACAATATGTATACTTACAAGGTATAATTAATATCGTTGTAATAAGAAGTACAAAGCCTTGTAAGAATATCAAGGGTTTACAGGAATATTGGTTAAATTAGTTTCAATTCACCATTATCAGCTAACCGATAGATGCCCAATGTTGGACATAGGTCTCCCCACAATATGGGAGGATTGCTATAATCACCACGCTTGGCTGGCGTGTTGGCGATCGCAATAGTTATTTGTGGTACTCAGAGGATGCTGCTGCCCATCCCCTGGTTTATATCCCTTAGTCGTCTTTTACGACACACAGAATCACAATTGTATCTATGTTATAAAAAAAAACATTTTCTATTTAAATCAACTCAATCTTTTTTTTTACATTTACATTAATTACATTCCTTAGTTCTTTTAAATAAAGCAATGTGTAATAATATGGTACTGATGGTCTAAGTCTTAGACAACGTTCACTGCTACAGATTCCATTTGCAGGTTCAAACTACAGAAAAAATGCATTTATTGCACGAAGTTCCAGGAGTTGGAGTGAACTACTTCCTAACTTAAACATAGACATATTCTGCATCAGCTTGTACACTGTAAAACGTTTATTAACACACACACACAGGAGTTTTGTAACATATAGCGGCACATATTCGTTATTATAATTATTAATGTGTTTATGTTATTATATAAAGGTGGAGGCTTATAATTAGCAATTGTAATACAGTAAAACCCCGCTTAGCGCGACCCCGTTACGCGCGGTTTCACTATAACGCGAATGTCAAATTTCGCGCTCAAATGCCTCGCATTACGCGAAAGAGTGCGTATAAACATAATGTAAAGACAATAGATGTATTTTTCCGTAAAAAAATAAGAGTATGTATTGCATAAAGTGTTCTTAGAATTAAAGTGATTGATTAAAATGATTTGTATTTTTTTGTATTAAATTTTGACTATGTTTAATCATAAACCTCGATATACGCGAATTTCAGTTAACGCGATTTTCTTCGGAACGTATCCCTCGCGTACAGCGGGGTATTACTGTACTTTCATAATTTCTTTTACCTATATTCAACATTTGACTGTAAGCCTTCCAAAAAGCTATAAAATAAAATAAAAATAAATAAAATATAGAAAAGAACATACTGTGGCCTGTGTGTTGGGCACTATGGCGTGCCATATGCTAGCCATAGAGTTCTGTATGCGCGGCGTGGGATCGAACCTGTACCGATACAAACGCGGCACTATCTTGGGCAAATGTTCCGACAACTGGGCGCCCGCTTGTAACGCTATCGAGTGGAAACCAAACGCCGCACCTGACAATTATACATACAACAATGTCTGTATAATATAAATCTTTATGTATAATAAAAGGCTAACGGAACGAAATCTGTACAGTACATGGTATTTGAGAAAAAATACTATGCGGGACTCCAGAATCGACTACAAAACATATTCATTAAAATCTGTCTGTCTGTTTATTAATTTGTTCGTCAATCACACAAAAATAATTATATCTGATACACGGACTTATTTAGTTACATTTTGATATTAATGTTACACCATATAGCATTTTTTTTTATTTGTATGGAGACTGTTAAAAGCTTAGGGTAATAAAAATAGGTTACTCGAAACACTAATCCTAATAAGATGAAATCACGGACACCAGCCAGCTCTGTCTGTCTGTTTGTTACCTTTTAACACCTAAACCATCAAAAGATTTTGATAAAATTTTGTAATAAGATACATTGCATCCAGAGGAAGAATATTGGCCGCATATTGTCTGAACACCAAGAGGATGAAGCCGCGGGCACAGCTAGTGAGTAAATATAAACAGTTCACGATATTTTTCTTATGTGTTTATTTCTTCTAGCTTCACTTTTTATTGTACTTTAATAGGTATTGTATTTAATAGAGAAAGTGTTGTCAATATGTTTTTTTTTTTTTGGAAAAGTATTTTCCTATTAAAATTTTCAATAATGACTATGGTTTACAAGTTATTTTTTTAAGTATTTATTACTAATATATTACTATAAAAATTGCTATAACCCTGCACAGCTATAAAAATATTGATCTTTTCATTACCAAAATGTGAATCTATGACAATGTTCATAGAAATGCGTCCAATTGATGGAGGGATATTAAAGAACATCGAAATTGTCACATTTATTTTATACAGATATTTGTAAAAAAAAAACAGTTGACAGTATATAACTACAATCATACCAAATGCGTATCGTATATATAAAACCCATTATAAATTCCGAAACCTTAATATTTAGATTGAAAATGTTTTCGAAACGTAATACACAGGTTAATGTCACTGTCACTTACCTTTCTTTGAATTCCAAACAGAGTTGTGATGTGCTAAATGCATGAATTTATACAAAAGATCAGGTTTATTCAAATCAGATGCCAACGAACAAAGTTCTTTATACGTTGATAGATTACCGCTGAAACGAAAAACATTATTATAAAAAAAATTGTCTTCCATAAATATGGAGATCAAATCACGTTCGATATTAAAGATCTGTATAGGCACATTTCAGGGGAAAAGAATAATAAAAAAAATGCAGTACTAATCAACAATTACATAATTAATGTTAACAGTTATTATCATCTTTATTTATATGTACCAAAAATATATATATATTATAAAAAAAAGTGTTAATTAATAACATTTCTGTAAACTCTTTTATAATGCAAAAACTTTACCCTGGATTGTCGGAATAACTAGGTAGATCAGTGTTTCCCAAAGTATAAGGCACAACCCGCTGATAGAAAAATATAACATTTACAACGAGTTCTAAAGATATTATAATATTTAAGTATTTCTAATTGGTACGTAATGTTTTTTTTTCCTTTGAACAGGTCTTCTTACATATAATTTATAGCGGAAAAACGGTGAATCCTGAATTGAGACCTTGATGGATCACAGTTCAAAAAAAATTGGAAATTACTGCGATAAAAATCATACGGCTTGCAAAATTACCAAGAGATTATGTTTACATTTTATGTTCTAATAATTAATTATCATTGTTTATAATCGGCATAGAGATGATTACGTAATGTGGACTTTCATTGAAAGTGACATTAAAAATACTTACCCGGTAGGCGCTTTACCGAGCTGCCCCTCTTCAAATATCTTGGTATCATCAGTGACTTGAGCCACGGACCGCTTACCGCTGGTCAGTTGGTCGATTATCTGACCGACCAGCGCTTGTTTCTGGCTCTCGTCCGAGTTCTGGTAAACGAGGCTGAGCCCTTTGCTGGCTACATCTTGGACTATCTCTGTTAACAATCATAGCTGTCTCAATTTCCGATAAGTGACAGAGATCGTAACCATTCAAGATTTACTTTGAGATCTATACACAGTAGGTATGTATATAACAAATACAAAGACAACTACTAGAAAATACAATAATGTCGCTCGCAACGTCCGTTTATCAAGTAACTATTCTCAAACCCCGCAACAGATTTTGATGCGATATTCACTTTAATTTACATATATTTGCGGTGTAGAGCCTCGGTGGCGCAGTTGTATTACGGTGCGACTGCCGTTCTGAGGTCTCGGGTTCGAACCGCGGGTCGGGTCAAGTGATATTGGGTTTTTCTACTCACTATCATCCCGGAGTTTGGAATTTGTGCCCAATATGGCGACAGGCTCGCCCCCTGTCACATCTGGGACGGAACTAAGCTCGACGAAATGTGGGTGTTTTAGTTCGCTATTTCACCTCTGCCTAACCCTTCGGGGATAACAGGCGTGAGCTTATGTTATGTTAGTGTCAGCCAAGACTATTATCACCCCATATATTGGCATTGTAAAAGGCGACTAAGGGAAAAAAGCAGAAGATGGGCAGTAGCACCTCTGAGTACCGCAACACCTTCTGCGATTACCAACCCGCCTGTCAAGCGTGACGATTATGGTATTCCCTCCCTTATAGGGGAAGACCTATGTCCAACAGTGGACGCCTTACGGTTGAATGGAAGAGGTTCGTACTATTTTAGAGCCCTCGTTACCATTTGCTCGGCTGAATACCTTAAGCGCTCACCCCAATAATTCGGTGAGGCTCTCAAAGCTCTTCCGATCAACAACATTAAGTCAGGTCGAAAGAAAACATATATTTCTAAAAAAAATGGTTCGAAGAAAAGTAGAATACGTATTATATCTCATAATTAAGCATTTGTTTAAGTAGAGAAAAACAATAGCTTTACAAAAAAAAAAAAAAAAAAACGTCGAGAAATTTACGAATAAACAGTCTGATTGGCTAACGTTCTCCTTAAATTTTACCTGATAATGTTTAAATTTTATATCTGTATAACTTTATTCTTAACTGCTAAGACTCTATTTTGTAAAAATCACATCGATGTTATCTTTGCCCTTAACCATTTTGCCAAGCTGATCAATCTTATTCTTTATTTTATTTCTAATGATTAATTTTGCAAATATGTAATATATTTATTCAAAATGTTATTTTAACATTATCTATTTTCTAATTATCAGCTTTTTTTTTACATAGGGAAATGCGTTTAGGCACCGTCCTCCCGTGCGGGGGCAGGGAAGGTGTGTGGGACTAACACTAGGGAAGGAGACCCTAGCGACTACCCACTAAAACCGCCTCTACCGCCACATAAGGAGGGCAACACGGGATCGCAAGCATACACCGCGACATACCCCCCGGACGGATGACCTAGCCCGAAGGCCAAGTCCCTACCCGCAAAAGGACTAGTCCCGGTCAACCAAGACTAAGCCCCCCGACGGCTTCCCCATTGCAATGGAAGGTCAGGGAAAAATGTGTTACCCACCCTGGGTTTCAACCTCCGACCTTTTCAGTCGTACCGTCTATGATACGCAGATTAGTCCACCGGACTAGCCACGCTCTCTCTAACTATCAACCTACGTCACTAATTATCATAGCATATTATTGTATTATCCATCGTCAATAATTATTTTGTAAAACCTAGAATCAAAAGTGGCTATCTTCATTTCAACTTATTTTTGACAAACTGGAAAAATGTTTTTTTTTTTTTTTTTTTTTTGTTTTAAAGTAGAGTAGTGATGTATAAACAGTATTTTAATCTACAGGTAGTTCACTTATATGGCAAAATGAAGTTAGTAGCACAAAGTTTAACAATAAACCAATATTAACTGTTTTTTTTATTGTCGATTGTAGATAGCCGCCTATGATTCTATCAGACACAAACAATAGTTTTCATCCGAATTTTAAAATTTTTAAAACAGCTACGGAATTCACAAAATATAGTTATAGTTAGTTCAGTTTAACATATTTCATAGTTCACAAAAATAATAAACATCACAATATGAAACGTACCGCTGTTCTCAGACAAAAAGTCCATAAATACATTTTGTAACTCTTGTAGTTTATTGTTGATCGGTTCTCGTTCCGGGCAATTCTTCAATAACGCCAATAACCAAATGCTTGTTGCCTGAGGAAAATTATTTTTAAACCAATCGTGACTTTTAGCATCACAACTCCAAGTAATATTCTATCAGTCAATAGACGTCATGTACTTGTCACGTGACAATCACGTGATGTATTTTAGCAAGTTTTAGGTTATATTATAATATGAAACAAATTATGAAGATAATATTTTTATTAGACGACAAAAAAATACTTTCAGAACATTCACTTCCAATCTATCTAAGAGATAAATAATAACATTGTAAATAAAGAAAATTATTTTTTTTAATGAGAGCAAATCCAGGTGTGCTTTATATTTGATAGACTATTAAGTTGTATTTAACACGAGAGAAAGAGATGTATGTATTATGTATGTTTAAATGAAACGATATAGAAGTAATTGACTGGTAAGTTTATACAAATTGCAACAAAATAAAACTGTATTTTTAAACATTTTCAAGGTTTGTCAACTGGCAGATAAACTGTACACTGTACAGTGTAAATTATTGCACGTAGTGAGGGAAAAAACACACACTGTGTACGTACCAAAGAGTATATAAACAAGAGACGAGACTACCATACAAAAACATGAACAAAGTTGAAACATGTACTCGTACCGTATACCAACATAACAAACAAGTATGGCGGCTGTGTCAATGCGTGCGATAGAGTCGAATAGATGTATTAAAGCATGACAGCGATAACCGCCATTATTTCCAGTACACGTTTCATACATGTTCAAGCTTCACTTTTTTAAAGGTGGTTGCACTAGACTGATACGCTGGTTACATGAATAATAAATAGGAGTTTTTGGCGGGATCTCAGTCTGACATGTAGCAATTGTTTTCTTTAATTCATTAAACTTGTGTACTTGACTCTATATCATGTAATCTTGGTGGCGTTTTGTGTGAAATAGTTTAGTTATTGTGTTCAAGTTAAGTTTATTATAGAAGACAACGCGTAGCATACATTCTGAGGTGCCGACAAAGCTCCATGGAAAGTTCGAGCAGGATAGGCCACCGTTCTGTTGGAGCTTGGTAACGCTGATACAAGATTGAAAATCTTACCTACATGACATTGGCACAAATTGTGTGTACACACAGATTGCCATTAACTAAGAAGAAGAAGAAGAATAATAAATAACATTAGCATAACAATAACGTAAGACATTGAACGAATGTGATATGAACATACAACAAACCTAAAGGAGTGAGTGAGAAAGCAAAGCGCATGTGCAATACTGTGTATAAATAATAGTCTACAGCGCAGCCATTTGTAGCACACTTCAGACCGGCACAGTTAAAATGCGCGTACAATAAAAATGCTTTATAGTTATTTTGATTTTTTTTTCTTTCCTTGGCATCGCAAAAACATTTGCCAGTATCGATGTTTTGTCTCAAAGATATATTAGTAATATTACAAATTTAAGCCAGGTATATAGATATATATTTTACCTGTCTAGAGTGTGGGTGGGGATGTTTACCGATCTTGAATAATTCCTTAATCAACCATTCCAACAAGACATCATTCTCTTTCAACGCTTCGACATCTTTGATCTTCTCTGAACCCTGAATAATAATCAATATTAATTGGCTATTTATAATGTAATTATACTATAAATGTAATTTAAATCATTTAGTAAAAAATAAATTGTCATTTAGTAATAAATGTACACCCAAGAACTCTTCTGGGTCTGACAATAATGGCGTTCAACTTTTTCTTTACTGCTTCTTCCTATATTTTTCGTATCATTTAGTTTAGACATAATTTAGAATTAAATATGGACATGTTTAAATAATTATAGTTTTATTTAAACATACTGAAAATCCTAACACTGAGATTTTTTAATGGTGGCTCATTCAGGGGCATTCTCAAATCTAGGACATTGGAAATCATAGATCTTAGGTAAAGTGTTATTTTACTATTACGTTAAGCTCTAAGTGAAACACTAAAAGGCATATGAAATAAAAAGTTTTTTATGGCAAAGGCACTGGAGAAACATTCCAAATAATAGAATACCTCTTTAGGTAATTCGGTCCAAAGATCTCTATTTTCGTTCGAGTTCACTCCTTCCACGCACAGAACTAACGATTCGCCAATTTGTAGGTGTATCTCGAATTCTTTACTCTGTAACAACATTACACTGTGTGAAATAAAACATTCAATTTGTTAATCAATATGAACCGTATCACAATCACTGCCAACAATTACTCAGTAATAAAAAAATCCAACAACAATATATTGAAATAAACAAACATATTGTCACACACTATCTAGTGGCAGCTTGCTTCATTCAGTGTATATTAAACTCCAGTTAAAATCAACAGATAACTAGTACGATAATAACTTTAGTTAAAATCGACTGATTGTACAACGGGGTACAATAGTTTAGGATTTTTAAAATAGCTATGTTTAAAGTAAAGAAAAAATTAATATTTATTTATTTTGTTATCTGTGTCTTCGAAGATCCTCCTCATCATATTTCTCTTCCTTCAACATACCAGAAAATTTACCCTACTTTTTAACACGTTTTTTTTATTAGATTCATAAGTGTGTTAGTATGTGCGTATGTAACGGAAACTTCGAACATGATTTTGTCCCCCTTCAAAACGTCCAAATGACTCCAAATTTGGCATACTTTTCAAACACCGATAACAGTACAATTTTTTTTTTTTTTTTCGTTGATTTTTCTATCAAAGCGTCTTTTTTCACTATTTTTTTTTAAACTATATATAGGCTCAGTGATTTAACCACTGTCTCACTTGATATTAAGTGATGCTGTGCTCGAGGATGGTAAACACATCAACCCTAGAGGTCCTAGTTCTCAAGTGACGTTGCCGGAAAACACCTATTGGTATTGGTGGTGACAGGTTTTCAAACTTGAAGGTGGTAGCTACCCAGGTGGGCATAATTAGAAAATACCCAACAACCATGCGTCTTTACATCTAACACTTACGTCTTTCGCCATCTGCAGGAAGCCAAGTACGATTTGCTTCGCAAACGGCAACCGTTCCCCGCAACACAACAACCCGAGTGTGTACAACGCCCTCTCCTTTATCTTCGACGGTATCTTCGCGTTCGCCACGATCCTGAACAGTCTGTCGGCGACCGAGAACTTGCTGATGACGTCACCGTCTTCTATCTCACTCTTGGTCACGTTGAACGGGTTCTCGGTTTGCATCAGTGCGTCCTGCTTCGACGAGGATTTTGGCAAGGGTAGGCCGCTGCACCGCGCTAGAAGCGACACGGCTGTACACGATGCGCTTACTAATAACGTCTGTTGGCTTGCCAGGAAATTCGCTGTAATATTTATTAAACCAAAAATACAGTCTTATATATTATAAAATAAACAAAAAAGTATTGAGAACAGATGAGAAGAGAAGAAGAGAACAGAACAGAAAGATACAGAAAGAAACAGAGATCACGGTAATAGATCAAAATAAAAAAAAAACTTTATTCAATTTAGACCCTGAAAAGCCGCTTGTGAACGTCAAAAACACTACCACCGGTTCGGAAAACAACCCAGTCGAAAAGAACGCAAGCAAGAAACTTGATCTGGTTCTTTTTTTAATAAATTTGAATGTGCTTACATATATTTTTTTTTATAAAAACTATACAATTATAGTTATAACCATTGTTATAGCTATAATATGTACTCATGATGATTTCGATTCGATGAACTTATCACCATAAGAACTGATGATGGCTTATTGGTTTACGAAGTAGGATTCATCATCCATTGAGGTAGATTCGAATCCTATCATACAATGTGTAAAGTAAATACCATGAAGAAATCGTAGCATGGTGGTAAAACCTGACCACATCGCTAGCTACCACCATCAATTTGAAAATTTATCATCAATTCCTTTTTGGTATAAAATGTGAAATAACTGCTTATACGAAACCATTAAAAAATTGGAAATTTTTTTAAAATCCTTTTAAAAACCTTAATTTTTGATCAATAATTGATATTTATTTATTAATATCTCCGAAACAGATGGTCGTAAAAAAATTGTTAAAGGTGTTCCACAAAACTTCAGAGTATCCTCATTTATGCCAATCAAAAATCATAAGTTAAAAAAAATAGAGAATATTGTTTTAGTTTTTAAAAAAGTCCCAAAAAGTAACATTCTTCTTTAAAGCACTAGAGTAAAATTTGAGTTAGAAATGATCATGATTGCAAATTCTTATATGTTTTCAAAGATTACAAAGTAAAAATATTTGTTTTTTTTTTGCATTCAAACATTTTGACTCATAGTTAATTTTAAAAATGCGTGGGCCGCTTCAAGATGTTGATTAGTTTTTTTTTTTTGTCAATGTTTTTTGTTTTTTATTAGCAACAAATTCATTTTTTTTTTTCACTCCACCCCCTATTTCACATATTTTGTCTACCATAGTTTAAAAAAGAAAACTTACCCAAGCATAAAGCTCCTTCCTGATAGGGTTCCCAGTTCGCAACACTAAAGCCCTTGCCACCAAACTTGCCCCTCTTCGACAACACTATACACCTCTCGCACATATGTGAAAACGCACACAAGTAACCGCACTGAGTCTCTAATGACTTATTACTCCGACTCTGCACAACGAAATCTTTTATTTCTTTATCCACTGTTGATTTATCATTAGTATTTACTGTAATTATTGCGTATATCAGTGATGCGGTTTCTCTGATGTCTTCTTTGGTGCTTGTAGTAAATAAGTTCTTCAGGAATGACAGTAGACTTGTATATTTGGAGGCAATCTTTTCTGGTACACAACCGACAATATCCAAGAAGCATGTCAGAGGCATTATATCTGAAATTTTAAATGTAATTATTAATTATAAAATATTGTTCGCGCACTCGTTCGAAATTTAACTGAAGGAATAATATATGATGCATTTTTTTTTCTTCATAAAAAGCAAAACCAAAAAATATCGATTGATAAACAGAAGAGAAAAGTGTGCTGAACTGTTTAATCTTTACCTATATGTATAAGAATATATAAGCTAAAATAGAAGGTGTACATATTTCATCATTCTCCTGCCTTTTCCCAACTCACTTGGGGTCGGCGCAGTATGTTTTCTTCTTCCATACGTCTCTATCAGCCGTCATCTCTTCATTCACTCCTTTTTCTTTCATATCATTTCTTACACACTCCATCCACACTTTCTTTGGCCTTCCTCTACTTTTCCATCCTTCCACATTCATATTCATTACTATTTTACCCACATCTTTATACATAAGGTGTACATATTTATGTCACATATATTGTAAGGCAGTAAAAAAACTAATTTTATTAAAACAAAAAAAAAGATGCCATATGTCAAATGAGAATGAAATAAATAAAACTTTTCTACTTAAAGTACCACATATTTTTCCCTTATTTCTCTAACATAGGCAATGTAAGTTTAAGACTCAAAAAGCATTTAAAGTTATCATTATAATAGAATGATGATTAATACCGGTACTAGCGTTCAGCAAAGTGGTGATCATAGTTAGATATCTCTCAAGCACCTCCGTATCCAGCAAGTTATTATAGAAATACTTCGCAAGTAAAGGCGAAGTGGCGTTCGGATGATTAGAACAATCTTTTAAGTTCGCATCTCTATTTAAACACATGCGTAAGTATCTCAAAATCTAAAATAAAAGTAAATATTAACCACGTGGAAGTAAATTCTCATTTAAGTTGAAAATCTATCACCAACCACATATAGTTGTGTTCGAGAAGCGTCACTTGAAAACCAGTCACTCTAGGCTTACTGATTGATCATCTTGAACTACATTCTCACTTAGCATCAGGTAAAATTGTGGTCATGTGGTGTTTAATTCTTTTTTCTCTATCTTAACCCATCTAAATAATTTTAACACGTTGAAATTATTTTAACACATTGAAATTATTTTAACCCATTGAAATTATTTTTTAACCCAATGAAATTATTTTAAGACCTTGAAATTATTTTAACCCGTCGAAATTATTTTAACCCAATGAAATTATTTTAAGACCTTGAAATTATTTTAAGACCTTGAAATTATTTTAACCCATTGAAATTGTTTTAACCCAATGAAATTATTTTAAGACCTTGAAATTATTTTAACCCGTCGAAATTATTTTAACCCATTGAAATTATTTTAACCCAATGAAATTATTTTAAGACCTTGAAATTATTTTAACCCGTCGAAATTATTTTAACCCAATGAAATTATTTTAAGACCTTGAAATTATTTTAAGACCTTGAAATTATTTTAACCCATTGAAATTATTTTAACCCATTGAAATTATTTTAACCTATCGAAATTACTGGTTTGCGCTGTACATGGTCTCTACAAACATTTATACATTGGAGTTACTTGTCACCTTCTCACAAAACAAACTTACTTACAAATACCATAAAAAAAAACTCATGTAAAGAATTACATTTTAAACTTTTACACTTTTATAACACTTTATTGTGATCATGGTGATTATTTCTGACAGAATTAATATTATAATGGTAGATTAACATTTAGAAATATAATATTATGCGCTTATAAGGAATTTTATTATTGTGATATAACTAGTGTTTAAAAGGTAATAAAATTCGACCATAAACATTATTAACCGGCTGAGCACTAACCTGGCGTTTAAGTCAGCTTCCAATTGTTTTCCTATTGTCATTTGACCATTCAATTGGTATTTGAGAGATTAAAAGTTTTAAGAAAAACTAAAATGTTTTTTTGACAACATTAATGCACAATAGCCACACAACAATAAAGAAAATCGGTTGTTAAATAGAGCGTTAAAATTTAATAGACAGACAATTAAAATTTGTCGAAAAAAAAAAATCTTAGTTTTGGAAATTATATATCATCGACTTTTCATTAAAAATTAAAAATGTGTTTAAAGGCTAAAAGTATACACTGAACTTTATGATTTCGCCACACAACGGGCGGGTCGGGGCGCCAACGCGTTGTTTCTGTAGGAGAGATCGCGAGCCGAGCGCGAGCTGTGCGCGACTTCTTCTGTAGTGAAATCGCGCTAGCGTCCCAATCCGCCCGCTTTTTAGCGAAACCATTACTTAACATTTAACTTTAACGGCATTTAACTCTAGATCAATGTTTTATTTCACATTATATTACCTCTTGATAAGTGACTGGGTGAAATTGTAACACTTGATTGCTAATAACGAATCTGTGTTTAGTATTGGAACCCTTCTTTCTTTTTTGTATTTGTTCCCATACGTAATTAACGACGTCCTTAAACATTGGTACTTTAAATTCGTCCGCACCAGCTGTTTTATCCTTGTCTATCTTAGACGCATCCTCGTCCAAGTTGACTACGTTTGTCTCTTTCCTCGATACGTTATTCACAACTTCATCAATCTCGTTGGGTCGAGACGTACCATAAAGACATTTTAGAGAGCTTCAGTTGAAATTTCATCTTGACTAAAAATTTAAACTCGCTTTAAATATTTACTAACGTCATTTCTTATGTCCGTAGCCACGTTTTTAGAATTATTGTCGACAATTCTCCAACCAATAGTCGTTCCGTTTCAATTGTCTTTTACGCCATTTAAATTTACGCAAGCATCTTGGCGGGGAGGAAGGTTTATGCTTTGCTTATTTTTGATAATATGGAGGTTTCAATAGTGATTATGTAATGCTTTTGTAATCTGTCAAGGGTCAAGGGCCTGACAAAATTTTGATTACATTACATTTTTTTTACTGTTCCTAAAATTACTAATCCTCGTCACAAGATATTAACCATGTTAAATTAATAAAAGCTTTTCTTACCTATCTCCGCTGGCTAACAACAATAGATAACGCGAAGGCACGTAGTCTTGTGGAAAAACAGCAGCCGAATATCTCATTGCGATATACCGTATCATAGATTCTTCGCTATGCATGTAACTGCACAAAGGAAATAAAACATCGATAATGTATAATAACACAATTTCGCGCAAGTAAGAAACTCACAAAGCTACATAACTTACATATGATTAAACAAAAACAAAAAAATTAACAAATTTCAATGTAAAAGGGCTCAAAATACAGCTGTAACAGCGGAAGATGAAAATATCAAACACGGAAAATAAGCAAATCTTCTGTAATTGAGAGACAAACTGAAGAAAAATTATATAAAAAAAATGTAAAGAAGATGTATTTACTCAGTCATTTTGAAGATATATTTATATGTAACGAATAAACTTAAAAACTTCTGGACCGATTTGGATGAAATTTGATATGGAGATAGTTTGAAATCCAGGGAGTGACATAGGATAAATTTTATTCCGAAAATCCCACGGGAACGGGAACTGCGTGGGTAAAAACATGAAGAGCAGCTATTATTAATGAGGAATCAAGTTTTATAGCATTTGTAGAAAACAAATTATTCAAAGGATTTAAAGGTAAAAAATTATCAACATACTGGTCTAACAGTGCAAAGAGTGCCAAAGCCTGAGGCTCATCCAAAGGAATGGGTTGTCCATTAACATTTGAACCATCGACATCCATTTCCTCGGCTTTAGATGTGCTTGGTTCTTGCATTGACTCCAATTTATCTATAGATAGTAATAAGGTATCATTATTCACCTGATATTTTTAATAAATGTTTGATGGCTCCTCTGCCCTGGTGATACGTGGTTACACTAAACCTTACCCAAAATCAGGCAAACTTTTTGGTACAAAGTACATTAAAATTTCCAGAATATTATCTTTAAATCTTTCATCACTTAATTTCATTTTTAAAGAAAAGTTTTGGATATCGATGTCTGGCAAGAGCGTATCAAGATTCTCGCACCGCATTAAAATATAAACATTGCTTCGTTCAAAAAAAAAATTAACACACGTGATATCTCTTTGGGGCCCTTCCCCCTAGTAATAATTCGAGATTTTTCGAAATTCCTCCTCTCCTTTCGACCTAACGTACCTTGAAAACTGACTTTATAAGCAACAGACATCTCAAGTAGAGCATCTCTTAGAGCCGTTTTTATCTCAGGTACTGCTTCAGGTACTTTCCTCACCAGTTCTTCTAACAGTGCAAACTGATTACTTATAGTTTCTGGGCACTTCGTAGCGAGTCGACCTGTTTGAATTAAATGGTTTAAATAAAATTAGTAAAAAGGTGCAGTAAAAGAATAAAAAATTGTGCTACTTTGTATGAAAACATAATTAAAGCATTAACAGAAGCACCGACCGATTTAATGTAATATCACTAATATGTCCTAAATACCATCTGAACAAAAAAAATGTAATTTACTTTTTTTATATACATAAGAGAAATTCCCTTTAAAAAATATACTAGATAGAAATAAAACACTAAATTTTCACCATAAGTCTCGCCTAAAAAGGATGACGGGGGGGGGGCGGATATTGCCATAATCGCCACGCTTGGCACGCGGGTTAACGATCGCAGTAGGTGTTTGTGGTAGTCAGAGGATGCCGCTACCCATCCCCTGGTTTATATTCCTTAGTCTTCTTTTAAAACACCCACGGGTACGGTATGGAATGGTACTATTCTGAGCCGGCACCACACAGCAACACCACTAAATATTGATAGATAACATACGCATACTAACCTAAACACATATATGCCTTGGAATGATGCTCAGCGTGTTCTTCAGATCTAATAAGCTTTAAAAGGCCTTGTAAAAACACTGTTGCCACTTTCTTGAGTTGATTTTCGTCTCCACTAAAATTATAATCATTTATAATAATTACTTATAAATAAAATATTTATAAGAAAAAAGAAATGTGGTGTCGCGGGACACCAGGTAAGAACGAAGTTCCTTCGGCTAATGTAGAATCGACACAATTTGCAAAAAAAAAACGAAAAGAAAGAAGGAGAAAGAGAAAGGTATTATACACTACTCGCTTGTGTATACGAGTGTCGCGCCTGCGCACGTCTTATTTACCGGTTTTATTCCACGGACTTTTTCTTACGGTTTTACTATCACATTTTTTTTTTTTTTCAGTTCGGTCGCGCAGCAAATTCCCTATCTCCTCCAAGTCTGCCGTAAGGAACTTCGTTCCAACAGTAAATATGTTAACGACAATGAATCCCACCTGCTTATCACGTTTAATAAAAACACAAGAGCTTGGTTACGAAGCCTGGAGTTCGTGTTTGGATCAAACAATGATGAAAATACAACCTGTAACAAATTTTAAATGTTTAAAAAATATAATTTCCCTTAATATTCGTCATTATTCAAGTAAATTACCTGAACACAATGTGGAAACATAATTGCAGCTCCCGTAGCTTTATTTAAATATTGAATTAGTTTCAGGCGAAGTCTTGTACATGCTGCTACCTTAAAATTAACATTGTATTTAGAGTCAATAATTAGTTACAAATTTAATCTCTACTTATTAACCGAACATAACTAATGTAACAGATTATGCTAGAAATATGATATTTAATTAAGGATCTCCTAAATACCTTGCGATCATCTGGAGGTACCTTCAAACCACCCCATGTTCCCAAATAAAGTGAATATAAAGGTGCCACAACGGCTGGCTGTGACCAATCTACAGAACTGGGATAAAAATAAAAACAAATGAATAAATGATTTAATACAAAAATTTTACAAGTATTTTCTTTTTAAATTATGTTATGCTATGTAATATATTTACCTGTTTACTCTGATTAAAGGACTGTTTGCATGATTGGCAACACTGAATCTAGAGTCTGCCGCAGCTACGATCAGTGTCAATAGTATATCATTCATATTAAAAATATCCTTACTTATAAAGTTTACTATAGACAGCTTCATCTGAAAAAATAAATATAATACTAATTTATTCATCATTCTTAAATCCATATTATGAGTTGCCATGTGGGTAAAGTCAGTTACAGGATTAACGCCAACATTAAACCCAAGGACTTATTATTAACTTATTATTTATTATTGCCTTATTATTGCCCTGATTCAATTGTTTAATTTAATTTAATTTAATTCAATTTAATTTAGTTTCATTTAATTTAATTTGATTATTTAAATTGTTTTATTGTTGTGATTGTATATTTTAAATTAATTTAATTCTTTTATGTTTTTAATTATTGACACGAACACCATACCATAAGGAACTGTATACTGTTTATTATTAAACTAGATAAGTCGAATGAATTGTCTTAGAGTTATGGAATAAAATGACACAAAAAAGAAAATACAGGCAAAAGAACAAGCCACAAAAAACAAACAAGAGCACGAAAATGAGAGGTAATAACAAGGTCCCTGGTTATGCCAGGGGAAAAATTTGGCAGGGACAAAAAAAAAAAAAAAAAACATTATACCCATACATTTCACGAAAAGCTACATCTATTTGTATGACTATCACTTGCATAAACAGCAATTTACTATTTTTTCGCACTTCGATAAAATTATACGAACCCAACTGTGCCCACACGGCAACCAATAACATGGGTACAGATCGAGCGTCGGTTACAATCTTTAAACTGATATTCAAAAAGCAATTCATTATTCAGTAAAAATCCCACACATAAAATTTCAATTAAAAAATTGCAAAATGTCAATACCTCTTCTAATTGATTGGGATTTAAATGGTTTTTATCCACAATACGCTTATAAGTTTTCATGCTCATGCCGGGTGGTACTTGAAAATCACTCTCACCCGTATTTGGCAAAGCTCTGAAATTGAAAACATTGGCTATATGATAAAAAGACAAATAAGAAATCTGTCATCTGAATTAAAATAGTCCTGCTAAACAATCAACTCCACTGATATATGCATATTCCTATTTGTAAAAATTGTACGTTTATACTAATGAATAAAAAGTGTCTGTTTGTAATGTCAAAATATATATTTTTTAATAGTATAGGGGAACCCAAATAAATAGATATGATACATTCATATATACAATACGTATATCAAAAATACAATTTTGAAATTTTTTGTCGGTCTGTCTGTTTTGTCCGGGTAATCTCTCTGGAATGGCTGGGCAATTCTGATGGGACTCTTTGGTAGATAGCTAATGTTACTCAGTGTAACTTAGGGTATGTTTATTTTACGAAAATAATCAGGAATCCACGTTTTTACATATTTACATATTTTACAATTTAATACATGAAATTGCAAATGAAATATCACACTGTAAAGTATTTTAAACTTACCTATATGGTAGTAAAAGTACATCAGTAGCAAACTTCAATATTAATGAAGCAACTTTAGGTTTTTCTTTTAAATTCAGATCTATTTCTTTAATTTTACCTAAAAGGGGCATCACTAGCATCAAAATGCTGAAATACATAAATAATCATTCAAGTTTTATATTAAATGTATTGGTTAATCTACAATGTAGTAATCTGTGCTACTCATACTATTATAAAGAAAAAACAATAATTAAATCCTTACAAAAAAAAAATACATAACACTTTCAGCTATCTTTTTTTAACTATAATTAAAACTTTTAACTTTCATACATATTATTTATGTCATATTTTAATTGTATTGATTGATAATCATTTTTAAATGTAAGTATTTTAATAGAAAAAAAATAACTAAATATAAATATCAAAGAGTTATTTAGTATATTGAGTGCAGAGAAATGTACAAATTACTTAGCCAATCTCTTACACCTTATTTATACGAAAATTAATAAGATTAAATTTTATTTTCCAAACGGTGTCAAGTATTTTATGAATTAAAGAAGTAAACTTACCTATTTTGATGCCCTAGAGGTTTATTTTCCATAGCTTCCAATAGTGATGGAGCCAGAGTGACTTGCAGTTCACTTGATAAACGAGGGAACCCCATTGTTATATATATAATAGAGAAATTCTATAACATTTGGAACACAACAAACTATAATTTAATGACTTAATAATTGCAACAATTTTGTTACTTCAAAGTAATTTATAACCCTGAATATGCAGTTCTTAATAGTATCACACAAAGCATAAATTATACACTACAAGAATAAATCATAAATGCTCCTTTCCTGGGGTAAAAGTTTTCCTGAGAAAAATATCTGGCCATAGTGCACTTTGTAACTAAGTCACAAGTTTAAAGCTAATAACAGTAAAGGATAAGCCTAGATCAAATTTATTTTGGGTATACAAAATAAATTCAGCATTAACTTGTTGAATTATTTAAACAGTATTATGAATAATTATACAGTAAATACAGCCAACAGAATCATTAAATACAAATAAACTTACAATAATAAAGCTGTTAGAGGCAGGATCTTTGTAAAGCTGCAACAGTGTCTGCACTGGTAATTGGACATCAGCTCGACACTTTACTCTTTTATTCACATGGACCAGTAACTCCATCACTTTTGTCCTAACCTATTATATGGACCAATGTTAACAATTTTAAAATTACTATTATGAGCTATTGAATTTTATAATATAGCTTCATGTAGGTTTCAAATTGTTGACATACTATTTTAATATTATAATTTAACTCTTCCAATTTTCTAATCTGTCAGGTAAAAGCTCACTTTAAAAAAAAAACTCACTTGATGTAGGAGTACGAATAAAATTCATATTTTGAAGTCCTCACAAAACAATAATACATCAGCTTACCTGTTCATGGGGCGACGACAACTTCAGTATAACGGGAGGTAAAAACCTCGTAAGGCAACTCTCCAATTGATCATCGGTATCTGCATTACCGAGACGTAAAAAAAAAACACGATCCAACAATACTACAACAAAGGAAATAATAAAAACCCCGGCTCCAATTTCATTTAAGGTTAACTTGTTTAAAAATATAGAAAACTTGTATAAATTTAAAAATTAACTCACACAAATCGTTTGAATAATCGTTTACACTTTCCACTACATCCATTTCTGACATTTTAAAAGTGTTGTGTATTTATTTTTCAATCCAAAATTTTAAAGATTGCAATATGTAGAAACTGTGGTATGACACAACAAAATGACAAACAAAAATATTGTCAAAGGCACAGACTTTTTTTTTATTCTTGTTGTTCTTCTTCTTCTTCTTATTTAATGGCAATTTGTGTTCAAATAATTAGTGCCAACGTCATGTATGTAAGATGTGTGTTCAATCTTGTATTAGCGTCTCCAAGCTCCAGTAAAACTGTGGCTTATCCTGCTAAAACTTTCCATGGAGCTTTGTGTGGTACCTCAGAATAAATGCTACGCGTTATTTTCTATAATAAACTTGACTTGTACACAATATCACACAAAACGCCACCAAAATTACCTGATGTAGAGGTATTTGACAAATTTAATGAATTAAAGAAAACAACTGCTACATATCAGACTGAGATCCCACCAATACTCCTTGATTCTGTTCATTCTTTTCTAATGAATAGGCAAAGGTTCCAATGACCATGCAGCCAAGTCGGATGTTGTTTTATAAGTTTAGGCACAGACTAGTAATGTGTAAGTAGTCAAAGGCAGATAATCTATACTAATTAATAAAATTGGAGTGTATGATTGAAATGTCAAAATTAAATTCTTTTACTAAATAGATATGAATGTATATATAATACCTATTCCAAAAATACAATTATTAAATTTTTGTTGTCTATCTGTTTCAAATTTTTATCAAAATTTGACTTTTGCAATTCTTTTATACCTATACAGTTTTTTGTATTATTGTTTTTATACTTGTACAGTGATAAAAATAAATGGGGCAAGTCCAAGTAAATAGATGCGCTGACACTTCCGTACAAGATTTTTACAAATTATCTGACTACTTCAGGCGAAAATCAATTACGGATTAAAAAAGAACAAATCTAGAGATTTTTTTTAAGATAATAAATTTAAAATAAAATTCACTATTTAGCTTTTACATCAAATATAATTTTTGATGAAACTGTTTTTTTTTTCAAATTTATTGTAAATTAACTTTTAGAGGTGGAGCAAACATGAAATTAGAAGGAGCAATTTATTAGCGTAGTTTGTTGATTAATAATTATCTTGCACGTCAACTTCTGAAACTCCTCATAATCTATAATTTTATTATTAACCTGTTTAACGGCCTTGGGTTCAACCCCTAATAGCCTATAACTTTATGCAGTATTGCCAACTACAGAAGTCTAAATTGCTGTTTTTACAACAAAATGTGTATAATAAAATATGAAATAATTATTTAACCAGGCTTTTAAAACGTGTACAGTTTTAGGTAGGTATATCAGTATGACTATAATTCCATTTATCATCGTTTTGTAGCTTACTTCTCTAATACTTGTGATTGATTCAACTGCAAGACGTCCAATGCTTGCTGGACATAGGTCTCCCCCAAAAAGGGACGAAAATGAGATTTTCCTCTTACTCATAAAATTTACGAAATAAGGTTATAAAAGTTATAGATATTATAGTTATTTCTTTAGATCGAAAAATAATATATATTAAAACCATGTAGTGCAATAAAACAAGACTGGCGCTTGCGACACCATAGGCTTGTAGGTTACCCGCTACGGTGCCACGTCACGAGCGGAAGCTCGCTAAGCCCCGCTTCCTCTGAAGCAGGCACTACCTACATAAAACAGTTACAACCACGTACATAACACTATTCCTTACCAATAATAATTTTATTGCGGAAAATTTCACGGCGCGGCAAAATGAAAAACATTATTGTAAATTTTTTGTTTTATTTAAAGTCTAATAATTATAAGTGGCATTCGCATCTCCCTGCCTACCCCTACAGTGAGATGGAATGATGATAGATAGACAATTAAATTATAAATAATTAATTACATAAATTACAACTCAATCTGTAAAATGCTATATGAAATATTAATTTAATTTCATAAATCAATATATGCAGTTCAATATAAGATCACATAATAAACAAATGACACACTATACATAATACAGCACGCAATCACTACCACAATTTGTAAAAAAATCTTTTATATTTATTAAATAAAGTCCCATATGTTCTAGTTTAGTAGGTGGTTCAGCAGACATTAATTCACACTTTCTGGTAATGTAGGAAACGAGCACAGATTGTGATTTTATTGGGCAACTAACCTACATCAATATTATGAATATATTTCGTTTTGTTCCAAGAATACAATAGGAGTTAATGAGTGAATAATTGACAATTTCCTGTAAACAATTTCATTTTATAGACATGAAAATCATTCATGAATTTTGGTCCCCCTTCTACATAATGTTAATAAGAATTACTGTATCACATCAGATTCTATAATAGCTATGAACAATTGTCCTGTCAAAACAAATATATTATGTGAGTTTGATCTCAATCGGTTGTCATTCAAGAGTGACATAATCATTAAAAAAAAAACATCAATAATTACATACATAAAAAATGGGCTATGATTTTTTTTGTGGAATGTATAGCGAACCATTTAAATTTCGTTGTACAGTAGGTAAAATATTAAGACAGTAATAACTCTACTCTAAAAATATTAGAGCAGTAAAAAATATGTTACATGAAATGTTCATGATTCTTCATGATAGGCACCTATTACTGAATGATGCTAGTCCAGGTTGGTCCAGCCAGCTGAGGTTGATAAAGAATCAACTGCACTGCATCAAATGAACTGAGTACCATATAGCTTATTTCAGACTCTTAAAGAAAACCTAAACTCTCTGAAGCTCTAAATGAGATCCTATGTTTCATACAATACTTGTAATAATTTATTCAAATTACTGATTCTAAATTTTAAAAACATCAACTATTTACAATTTTAATTAATTTATTTTCTTATGAAGACAATGTACATATTTCAGATTTTCTTGTAATATGTATTTTAAAAAAAATTCCATACTGTTAGCAATAATTTTATTGCGTTCTTCTTATTAAGTTACTAGCTCTGTACCTGTGGCTGGTCCCGCATTTCATATGTTATTTGCTGCGTTTTTTTGTTTTTACAGAAACCTAATGATTATCCGTACAAAGGTAAAGTAAGATTATTTCTTACAAATTCAAACAATTGCCAGTGAAATCAAGTGCGTTTTAATTGTTTACATGGAACCCAAATTATTTTCGAATAACAAAAGTACCCTAAGTTACGCGGAGTAACTTCAGCTATCTACCAAAAAAAGTCTCGTCAAAATCGACCCAGTTTCGGAGATCAGCAGACAGACAAAAAAATTGTATATTTGGTATATGTATCGTATATACATTCATATCTATTTAGTAAAAATTGTGACATTACGAACAGACACTTCAATTTTTATTATTAGTATAGATTTGTAGTCCGAAGTAATTATTATCACTATTCACAAAAATCTTCGTACACGAAAATTATGCAGTATTTGATTTCACAGGACCGTCATGGCGAAACACACACAATAAAACACGACAAATCTAGAATTTTTCCAACAATAATATTCACACACAACACTTTCCTCACACTTTATAAAACTCCACCACTCCAAGTCCAAACTGGACACTATTATGATTGAGATGCGTCCAGTTGTTCAATTTGCTATTCAATCCCATGAGCAAATATCATCACCAAGCCCGGTTCCACCATCATGTGTTCATCGACATGAGTGTTGTCACAGTGTAGAACTAACACCGCCTGTTTGCCCGGGACTCGCTTGCAGACATATTTTTCATATAACCTGATAAATATGAACATTTTATTATTTAAAAAAAAAAAAATCAATATCGACAACATCTTTATTTAATTTAGAACCTAAGAAGGCGCTCATGAACGTCACTACCACCGGTTCGGAAAACGACTCAGTCAAGAAGACCCAGCAAGAAACTCGATGAAATTCCTTTTTTTTTATAAATTTTCATATCCATAAAAAATATATATAATTAAAAAAAGTATTAATTATAGTTATAAGTTTATAACTATTGTTAGCGGAAGCATAGAGAGCAGTGTAATTACCACACATCATTATCGTTGACGTAATGATCCACCCTATAAATAACCTTTTGGATTGCTTAACAGTGCTTGAACTTATTGTCAGGTAAATCGGTAATGTTCTTTGGGATCTTGTTGTAAAACCGAATACTATTACCTAAAATGCTTTCACTAGACTTAGCCTAAAGCGTGCTACGTAGGCATCTTTATTACTGATTTTAAAATTATGCCAATTGTTTACTAGATCAAGTTTGTCTAAATTTTTACGAACATTAAATTATCGAAGATGTACTGGGAGGGCAAAATTAAGATACTGTATTATTGAAACGTCTTCTTTGATACGAGATGCCCATATTGTATATTGCTCGAATTGACGGTTTTTTTTGTAACATAAAAATTGTGTCTGTCTCTGCTGCTGTCACCCAGAGCAAAATACCGTAAAGAATTAAGCTATGAAAGTAAACAAAGTAGACTAACCTAGCACAGTAGAAGTATTTATTAACTGGCGAATTTTAAGGAATCGCAAATGCAGCGGAGCTAAATCTTCCCGCCAATGTTTTAATATGTGGAACCCATTGTAATCTATTATCGATTGTGATACCCAAAAACACAGTTTTGTAAAAAGAATAATAGGGCAGTAGGTAATAACTCATTGGGGGACAGTTTTCTGCCCTCCCGGCTGACGACCGACCTACCTAGGTCATGCGTCTTACGGGAGGCGAGCGAAGAAGTGGGGTTGAGAAGTGTGTACACTCCCCCATCCCCGCTGGGCCATTGCTCGACGAGGCCCGGTGGGTTCGCTGCAGGGGGCGAAGCGGTGCTTGCGAAAGCCACCCCGTGTCGCCCCCATCCCTAATGCAGCGGACGGCCCCGGGGAGTATTAGTGGGTATTTCCGGGCGCTTCACGCCCGGGTGAGACCCACACTGGCGCGGAGCTCGTCACTCCGTGCCCCCTTATCTATTGTATTGGGGGACTCTGATCCCTCAAATACAATAGATAAGGGTAGTGCGTAAATGCATTTCCCCACGTCAAAAAAAAAAAAAAAAAAGGTAATAAGTCATGCTGGCAGAGCTTTGGTCCGGGTTCGATGGTAGGCATTTCGCACTAACATCTTCATATTAAAATAGCATAAGACAATAATACATAAGACCTAATAAATAAGACAGCACCTAAACTGTCAGCAATCTGTGTCCCGAGTACTGAGATATTTTGCCTATATCGTAAGAGCTGGTTGAAATAATTTAGAAAAGTGGTGCTGACAAGGAAGGTTGAAAGAAAGCGGCAGTGGGAAAGATGTATAAAACGGTGGTCGAATCAAGTACCCAAACAACTGAATCTACCCTTCAGTGCAGCTCTCCATCAAGTACAGGATCAAGATCAATGGAGACATCTTTACCATAGTGACTTACAGAGTCACTATCTTCAGCATTGAAGACATGAAGAGAGAGATAACTCATAATGCCAGCTGTTAGATTTATTAAGTTAGGTTATATTGATTTACTGCATGAGTGACTCTTCTTCACAGATGCAGGTTAAGAAGACACCACTGTCAGAGCCCTGTAGCAGTTTCCGTACAAGTCCTTACTAGTTGTAAGCTAGTTATTGAGGGCACTTTTTTTCTTTTTACACGGAATAGGCTAAGTGCTTTCACCACAATCTCATCTGATGTTATGATGTGGTCCAGGAAGGTAAGCACAGCTAGAGATACTGGTTCTCAAGTGATGCTGCCGGAACCCACACCTATTGGTATTTGAAAAATAACTAAATATCATTCGATTCGTGCATTTTTACTCAATGAACAGTAGCGTTTTTGATTTAATAAAAAAAAAAACTTTTTCATAACATATTAACTATTTAAATCCAGCATAGTTTCAATTACATAAAATATACATGCCTTCTGTTATTTTGCCTGGTTTCAAGAGAAGAGAGACCGGGCGGCCATCGCCTTTCATGACAATTTTCCATCAAATCGTCAATTATGTGAGGCGGGCATCCCGACTCTGAGAGACTTCTCTTGATCATCATCTGCAATAAAACAGAAAAGTTGTCGTTTGTCAAACGTCAGGCAAGCAGCTGAACAGATGACACAGATATTTTATGATATCTACAAATTATTAATAGAAAAATATTGATTCCAGGACAACAAACTCGGAAAAAGATATCCAAATCAAGCCGACTGGAATATAATTACATGCATGTTCTGAGGTCTCGGGTTCGATCCCCGGGTCGGGTCAAGTGATATAGGGTTTTTTCTACTCAGTATCATCCCGGAGTTTGGAATTTGTGCCCGATATGGCGACAGGCTCGCCCCCTGTCACATCTGGGACGGAACTAAGCTCGGCGAAATGTGGGTGCTGTAGTTCGCTATTTCACCTCTGCCTAACCCTTCGGGGATAACAGGCGTGAGCATATGTATGTATGTATGTATGGATTCAAGGAATTAGGCTATTTTCCATGGTCTTGTTTTGCATTTTAATAATAATTTAATTTTTAACATCTGCACACTTATGGTAAGTAAATACTACTAATTATTAGGTACCTACGAAGTTCACGCTCACCATAAAAGAAAAACATTTTTAAAATTTTATCTTATTGACAACTGTAAAACAATAAGAAATTAAATTAACATATTCGATTTTTTTCTTGTTAAATTTCCTTTGTAATCGAGGATGACGCTAGTGGATTGAATCATGACAGTTCCAGCGCATTAACAATTTACGAGGTTATTGATCAAAACTGATAGTGCTATATAACTTTACTAGTTGCTGCCCGCGGTTTCGCCCGCGTTCCATATGTTCTGTGCATATAACATTTCATTTATAACTAACCTAATAAAAACAAATGTATGAAGAAGAATGAGTCTTGTTTTTATTAGCAGAAAAAATGTACATAACAGTAAATCGAAACGAATAAAACGTACGTAGGAGAAAGGGTCAATGAAACAAATAGCCTATAACCACCTACGAAAAATTCCGCGTCGAATGGTAGTAGTCCCATCCCGATACCTTCAGTGGTTTTGAGGTGATGGTACCTCAAAGAGACACCATTTTCATTTTTTATATTATATATTATATAATATGTATATATATGATAATTGAATCACCATTAACTATTATACTACGTTATTTCATATAAAAAATTACAAAACCATCTTTTAAACAAAAAATAAACAGCCTTACAAGTTACTATAATATATAACACTACAATTCAATTCAAATGCAATAGACAAGTTAACTGCAACAAGCATTGACACGTCACCCAATTGGTCATGAAGTTACCTCTGTGAACTTGGCAGCCGACTTTCGACTTTTTTTTTTCGTTACCGTTGGATTCTACGTCGTTTGTACCACCTTCGTTTTTAATTTTTTTTTAACCCCAAAAAAGATACGGCAATTTGAAAATAACGAAAAACGAACATTTCCAATTTAGAAAATTTCGAAAATCTGTGAACGGGGATCGACGCAGAATCATTTGTACCCGCGAGAATCACTTTCATTTTCGTTTGTACCTCAAACCAAAAAAAATTAAGAGCTTTCTCGTTTTTGAAAATCGAAGTTCATTTAATTTCCTCAACTTATGTTTCACCTGTAGTTTATATGAATACGTCCATAGGAAGTACAAATTGTTTTTACCACCTGTAACACGTCATCAGGGGTCGATATCATTCCGCCCCAGCGCGTGACTCTTGCTCGTGATAGGGAATTCGCCCAGCGGACTACTTCCTCTCGTTCCATCTGGTCAGCAAGAGCTCGCATAGTAGGGTTCGATACACGCATGGCCCTCATAAATTCCTGCAATAAAAATGTATGTATTGTATGATACCTAATGGCAGCTACACACAACAACGATATATAGGAAGATTTGTGTTTTGCACAGTTACATATATCAACCGCATCGACAGTGGCGTAACTATAGGGTGGCAGAACTGGCAAAATGCCACGGGCCCCGGTCCGAAGCTGTGAGCTCAGAAGTATCCTAACATTTTTAATAAAATTCAGTAAAAATTATAAAATACAATTAAAGTTACACACGACTAAATATTTGAACGCTTGAGTAATTAGTTAAAATCAAATTACAAGGACGATATTTACAAGGAATTCTAGACCTATCCAAAGAATTTGCCAAGGGCCTTGGATGGCCAGTCAGTGTGCACCGATCATCACTTTTCTGCGGAAGCTTGCGCGTGAAAATATCGCAAATAACAGAAAATGATGGAAACACACTTGGGCACGCATTTTTGGACTTGATGACGTGCTTAAAAAAATCGCATGGACTCGACTTAAAATTCACACCAAAAATTTAAGATAACTCTTTATAGTTGAATGAAGAGATAATATTGTTGAAAATCTACTTTGGTCACTTCGCTAATACAGAGAAAGAACATTATAATTAGAGAACAATCAATTCTTCATGAGAGATTGTCTGCAACTAGAAGATCTTTAGATACATGTCGTTCCTACGAGTTTTACAATAATAATATAACAACAGGCCTGTTTAATTAATTCCTGAAACATGTGATGCCGTGTATGAAGTTTTATGATAAAACTATTCGAACGCGATTTATCGAATAGATAATGCAACTGCTGCTTATCAACTCTGCAAACAAAATAACCTGCAACGATATATACACAAGCTCGATAAAACGTACAAACGGACTCCAGAGACGAATCATTGCCTATGTGTAGCCGCCCTTAAAACGATAACTGACGATATTTTAACAGATTTCAAAAAGTAGAGGTATTAATTGTTCTGTATGTATGTTACACGATTTCTCCGTCAGTTGTGGACCAATTTGGCATTTTTTTTTATTCGATAGTCAGGCGTTGTAATTGTGATGAAGTTAGGCAGTTATTTTCATTTATCAATGAGTTAACTCCAGCTGGCACCAATTTCAAAAATATTAATGATATTAAAAAAAAAGATATGAAACAGAAATAGATTAATAAAGTCATTTTTTATTTACTTTTAAGTGCATTTTTATAGCATATTTCGGTATAAGTCGGTTTTATTTTTAATTAAAAAAAGTTGTCACCAATAAATATGATTTAAGAAAAATCATGCATTTAAACGAATTAATTCTGAAGGATTCTCATAGAAGAAAAATAAGTATCTGTAAAAGAAAAAAAACATATACCCTTTCTCTTTTTAATTAATTCATTTCTGTTTTTATATTTGGAATTGCAATGTTTAGTAATTATATTGAATAAATTAAAAACAATTATTTTGGCTGTCACTATTACTAATAGAGTTTAAATTGATGATTGTGTCTAGAACCCATAAAAATGAAACAATAGAAAGACAATAGGAAAACAATGGAAAGCCGGCGTAAACGCCGGGAAGGTGCTCAAGGGGTTAATAATAGTAAACAGAATTAAAATACAGTTGAATGTGTTCATACAATAACCTTCTTTTGAAAACATATTTGTGTAATGCTAACATAAAAATGAAAAATAACAAGTTACGTCTTGGAGCTCTATAAACACAGTATAAAGAATATTCTTATGAAAGCCATGGTTAAAATGGAAAGAAATATATAGAAATGTACCATCATTAACATTTTTAATAAATACCTTTAGAAGCGCCAGTTCTCGTTTGTGTTCATTAATAACTAGCCTCTGTTCAGCTAATTCTAGCTGATAGTCATTCAATTTGCCTTGTTGAGTTGCGATCAATGCACGTAACTCACGCACACAATTGTGGTCTGCAAGCTCATCTTTCGGAATTACTAAGCCACACCCTGCCTCACAGGGCATTGGTCTTTTTGGATTGAATTCACCTGGTTACAATGTAAATATTTTTATAAGAATACATCTCTTTTTATATAAAAAAATTATTACACCAGATTATGAACATGTTTTCAAATTTAAATCATTTTTTAGATATACTCAGAAATAGAGCCATTACATTTCGAATTTGTACATTTATTTTTAAATCGTTGAAACTAAAAATAAATCATATATAATTATAAAATATGTAAAAATTAAATGGTAACATTTATATAAAACTATTTTTTTCATGACTCCCATTTTATAAACAGTAAGATCTAGTGAAGTAAATGTGCATACATTCAACTAAATGATTAGCCAGAGAGTCGAGTTTCAAGACAGCATTGCAGCCATGTGGTGCATTGTCACAGCTGGTGCACAATCTGTAATGTTATATAAACATTTTTCACATAACATATCTATAAACAATTCACTTTATTGTTATCATATATTCAAATGTGTTAATAATGTCATTAAATCAGACTAAATAAAGCTTATGAGAATGTTTGTTTGTTAACTACCAATAAAAATATTATTGTATAATATTATAACAGATATTTCCATTCTTCAAGTACTCAATAATAAATATGGTTAAATTTCAACTTCTGAATGAATAGTTATTAAAATAATTATATTTTTATTCTTCAAATAGATATTTCGGTTATTCATTTAATGATATAAACTCCAAAATATTTTGGTAATAAATCCATCCATCCATTCAAGCATAAGATGTCCACTGCTGGACATAGGTCTCCCCCAATCAGGAGGGGATTGCCTTAATCGCCATGTTTGGCCAGAGGTGTAGGAGATCGCAGTGTTCTTGGTACTCAGAGGATGCTGCTGCCCATCCCCTGGTTTATTCCTTAGTCACCTTTTACAATACCCATGGGAAGATATGAGGTGGTACTATTCTTAGCCGGCACACACATTAGTAATTATGCATAGTATCTTTATTCATTACATACGTTTAAAAGAATAATTAATATTGAATACATAAATTGATTTGCAAATTAATCTTATATTTTTGTTAACTAAATGTGTATGCAGGCTGTCATCACTAATGTCATATTATGATTCAGAAATGCATCATATATCAAAATTAGCACACATAAATGAAATATTACATTTTCATTATAAAAAAGTATGAAATAGTAAATTAAATATTCAACAATTTATTTTATTATGCAATTATTAGATTTAACTCAGTAGAAAACAAAAACAAATTGATTTCCATAAATTTTTCTTTTTTTTTATATATATAATTTCAAAATATTCATATTTCTCATTTCATAGGTGCAGTTAGTGCTTGTAAGATCATTCCTGTGAAAATTTTGATAATTCATAGCAAAATCAATTAGTAATGGGTAGTCACATATATATTTTTTATATGAAAAGATTTAAAGTTTCAATTAAATTTGAAGAAATATCTAAAACAGTAGCAGAGGAACTGTAAAAAAATAGATTGATTGTCTATCTAATGAATATAAATATTTTTTATCTATGTCTTCATATAAAACATTTTTACCACACAAAGCAAACAATTATATTTACACAGATCAATTATTAAAGGTTTGACCTACAAAGTTATATTGAAATTAATATTAATAATATTTTGCCAAAATATACTTGCCTGGACAGTAGGTTACGTAGTATTCTAGGAACAGGCCTCAGCTGACTGGCTGTGACCGCTTGTCGATCGACTGGACAGGTGGGCTGCCGACTTATCCACTCAGTGATACACGCACGACAAAACGCATGCTCGCAAGCAGGCGCCTAAATTAACATAACCAAAATCACATACGGTGTATATAACAATAATTAAATATGATAAAGTTGTAATACAAACCTGCAGCGGATCCTCGAGGACTCCAGAACAAATAGGGCAAATTAGCTCCTCATCAACGTCACCTTGAAACCTTTTGATTTCAAAGCCCATATCTGCTTTTTTCGTAGATGATTGTATAACATCAGTTTCTTTTATTTATGTGTAAATGTAAAAAATAATTATTTGTGTCACTTTATATTATGAGTAAATATAATAAACAAAGATAATAATAAGTTTAGTTTCTTCTTCATCGACATTCGACAGAAGGTGAATTGTGACCAATTATATATTACAAAAACATTAAAACGGAGTAAAACCAATGGGCAATGAGTTTAATTTATAATAATATGTTTGTTTCTTATCGTGTGGTCACACCACAGTGTTGCGAACTATGGAACATGAACTTATCAAATTTAACGTGGATATTATAGTTTTAGGAACAAATTGACAAAATTATCGAGCAGGTTGGATTTTTTTTTATACTATATAAGCTCAGTGTTTTGACAACAATCTTGTCCTTTGGCCTTCCTCTACTTTTCCATTCTTCCACATTCATATTCATTACTATTTTACCCACATGCTCTTCCTCTCTTCTCATAACATGTCCATACTACGACAAACGGAAACCTTTCAACTTTTCTACCACTGGCGCAAATTTCAAACTCTCTCTAATATATACATTTCTTATTTTATCCATTCTTGTGACTCCACACTTCCATCTCAACATTCGCATCTTAGCTACATGCAATCGCTTCTCATTCATCTGCTTACTAGCTCAGCATTCTGATCGATACAATGTGACAGGTTTTATGATGGACTTATATATCCTCCCCTTTTTGTATCATCCTGGAGTCAAAAATCACACCAGAGACCTATCGCCATTTCATCCAACCTGAGTTGACTCTATGCCTTATTTCGCGGTCGATTTTTCCATCACACTGCAAGAGTGACCTGAGGTAGCGGAATTCACAACAGACTGGTACTGGTGTTTCTCCGAGTGATATTGACTTCAGAGTGGACATACCGCCAAAGTCGCAGAACAAGTATTCTGTTTTTTTTCTGCTAACTTTAAGGTCTAAATTCTTTAGTCTTTGCCACCACTCATCCAGTCTGTTTTGCACCTCTTGGCAACTCTTACCGACCAGCACGATGTCATCAGCGATGATCATGCACCAGGGTGCCTCTTCCTGTATATCCGACGTAATAGCGTCCATTACTAACAGGAAGATGTACGGGCTAAAAACTGATCCCTGATGCAAACCGAAAGCCACATCAAAGCTGGCTGTGACACCAACGGCAGACTGAACCAGAGTATTACATTTGCAGTGCATGGCCTAAATCAACTGCAGATATTTCCCTGGCACTCTTTTCTTCTTAAGAGCCTACCACAAGACTCACGAGGAATCCGGTCATATGCCTTTTCAAGGTCAATGTACACCATATGCAGATTCTTGTGTGCCATCATCGCTTCATTATATATTATTAGTAATAACACAGAAAAAATTATATAATTATTTTTGAAATATCATTTGGCGTCATTTAAAGCATAGATTTGTTTGATTCAGAACTGTAACTATATTCGAGGTATATAACCACTGATCAAATTTTAACAGTTAATTATGTAGATTCTAGACCTTTGATTTACTTTGAAAAGTTTACTAACTTATGGCAACATTATTCTTATGCCAACGAATCCTTATTTGACGTTTAGTTTCTTTCTTGTCTTCTACCATTGTAAAATGGATTTAGGTAGAGGGTGCTGATTGAGTTATTCTATTTATTACTTATTTTTTTAGGAAAGTCGCAAGTTTTAGTTTAAAATGAGTGTTTTTAAATCTGCAATGGGTTATTTTAGCTCAGGGGGTGCCAACGGCGGTACTGATAATGATTTCGTTGGTCAATTTGTTGAAATTGGCAACATGAAACTAAGAGTGAAAAAGGTGATAGCTGAGGGTAAGTAAAATAATAATTATGTCATTGACATGTTATTAGCAAATATTTTTGGCTATCGTCACTTTTCTGACGATAAATTTATATTGACGAAGAGATAATGTCATAGCTATGTAAGGGGGCGGAAAACGTTGGTAAAACAAAATCCAAGGGTCGATAAATGTTACGATAAGATCTATACTTTATGAATCAGTAATACGAACTTTTCAACTAATTAGTATACACTTGTATATTGCTGTAAGGTAACATAGGTTGTATGAGTAAAAAAAATATCTTCAATTAAATATAAATTTTATAGAAAAATATATTTTTTGTCTATTTTAAATTATCTACAATTCAAGATTGGCCTTTGATATCACTATCTTACATTACCAAGACCACCAGATTTCATTTGGAACACTGTTAATGGTGGTAATGGAAATTATGAAGTAACCTAAATGGAATACCCTTCTTATAATATCTCCATAAATGACGAAACATAGAATTATTTGTTATGTTATGCTCATAACTGTACTTAGCTTACATTTCTTGCCAAGATATAAATGATCAGCATTTAGACATTAGTATGCCCTGGTATTATTTCTTTATTAACATTAAAATTAATAGCTCTTAAAAAAAAAAGAAAAAAAAAAATACAACAATACATTAATAAAAGAGCCAAATACAAATTTATCATATAAAAAAAAAAATACATTGTGTGTGTACTTATGCATGCTCATAAGGGCTTTGATGTAATAATAGAAAAAAAACAAAAACATTGAAAGCTAACTTTAGGGTGTTGGTGTTCA
This sequence comes from Samia ricini, assembly GCA_014132275.2. NCBI lineage: Eukaryota > Metazoa > Arthropoda > Insecta > Lepidoptera > Saturniidae > Samia > Samia ricini. Next base: position 5,198,211 of record AP028170.1, read on the forward strand.
TGATGGTGTGCATGCAAATCATATGTTGACTAGCTAATTTCAGAGTGTCATTTTTTGTGACAGTTGAAAATTTACTCTCATCATTTTACCCTAATGAACCAAAAGAAATATAACTTCAATTCATATAAGACTAAAATTACATGTGTACATTCATAAAATATGAGTTTTATAAAATCATGACTATCAAAGTAGGTTTAAGGTCTAACCTGTAATTTTTAATGGTTGTACTATTATACTTTTAGTAACTTTTTATTGTGCCACCTACCTTCTTTGCCAATTTTAATCTGTATCTGTGTTATGAAATTTTGTATCATTTCTTATAACATATTTCAATTCTTTATCAGATTACTTCTGAAAATTACTTAGACTAAAAACAAACACTTTAAATATACTGGAGCTTGATTAGGTAATAGATGTTAACTTTAGACAATGTAGAGAAATGAGAAAAAAAAATATTAAATGTTAGTATAGTTTATTATAAATGTAGTACTTTGAAGATACTAATACTATGACAACATATCACTTTAAGCTTTTATGGTGAGTGAAACAAAAACTCACTATAACTGTATGATATTCATTACTATTTGACATTGAGTTAATTATTTAATTTGTATGTATTGGATAATATAATTAGTATAAAAATAATTATTCTACTCTTCATGGTGATTATTATAATACTTATAAATAATTTTCTTGATTTAACCTGTCAGGCTATGTACATGTAGGTTTCTATTATGCAACAAAATATATTTCGAGGTTATGTTTGGACACTAATAGTAATGAACAATACTGGTATTCATCAATGAAATTATAAAAGGAATCTTTTTTAATTAAGTGAAATTGGTATTGTTTTCTAAAAATACTTCTGGTTTATTATTGGTTTCAGAATATTATTTTCTTGTTGTATTTTCAAGCTATTTTTAGAGATATCAAAAATAAATTATTGTATCACAATAACTATGAATATAAGCAATTCTATAATTATAACCTTAGTGTGTGATGTATATATGTTGTTAATTAACTTTGCATTTTCATCTAACAACATTTTTTTGTTTTCCAATTTGATATATATATTTGTAATAATTTTTCTATTTACTGTTTTGATAAAAATCTTCAATACTTTTTAACCCTCTAGGTAAAGTCACAGGTAAATGATTGAAAGGTTTAACATAAAATTAAAGAGTACACATAATCTTTGCAGGTGGTTTTGCATTTGTATTTGTGGCTCAAGATGTATCAACTGGTACAGAATATGCCCTTAAAAGACTAATGGCAGCAGATGAACAAGCAAATAAGAATATAATCCAAGAAATTAGTATACTTAAGAAGCTTTCGGGGCACCCAAATATAATTAAGTATATAGCGGCATCTTTCATTGATAAGTCAAAAACGGTGCATGGTATGGGAGAATATCTTTTGCTTACGGACCTCTGCAGTGGTGGAAGTTTAATGGAAGCTCTACAAAATAGAGGACAAGCGTTCCCACTCCCAACAATTTTAAGGGTTTTCTATCAAACTTGTAGAGCAGTGCAGCATATGCATGCACAAGTTCCTCCTATAGCACATAGAGATCTCAAATTAGAAAATTTCTTAATATCAAATGAAGGTATTTATTTTCTAATTTTTGTAGTTATCTGTCCTATTATATCATTATGTAATTTTGAGTAATGCTAAAAAGTAGAATTTAGTTATTTTAAATATTTTTTTTAGTTATTTTTAGATTTTTAGATTTATGGTGATTGACTGGAACTAAAAATTAAAGGTTAATTGTTTTGTATTTTTCCCTTAAGACTACATGTTACACTTAAAAATTAAAATATATACAGCAGTATAGCATTTTTTATTTGTATAAATTAATTTATAACCATTTTAGAAGTAAGAATATATTGTCAGCATAAAATTGTCACATTAAGTATGGATGAAATAAATCTTTTATTACTTTTTCATATATGGATAAATCCATGTAGAAATCATAAAAAAATTTCTGTGGACATATTTAAATTACACATTTTAACTAATTTTTTTTACGAGATTTAGGCTAATTGCTTTCACTTCAGTCTAACCTGATGTTAAGTGATGATGTGGTCAAGGATGGTAAACACACTAAGCCTAGAGGTACTGGTTCTCATGGGATGCTGCTGGAACACACCTATTGGTATTCGGTGATATGTTTTTCAAACTTGAGGGTGGTAGCTACAAAACGAAACACCCAGGCAGGCATTATTAGAACATGCCCTACCACCATGCTATGGTTTCCTCACGATGTTTTCCTTCACCGAAAGCTCAGGTCGATTTAAGACTCTGATAGGTGGGGATCGAACCCGCGCTGATTGATGCGGCCACCGACGCCACTACCAGCTGCGCCATCGTCGCTTCAATTCTATAAGTTATAAAGCATTTGTTACTTCTGTTGTAGGTACAATTAAACTATGTGACTTTGGTTCTGCCACAACTGATACTTATTCACCAAACCCATCTTGGAGTGCAAATCAAAGAAATATGTTAGAAGAAAATGTAAGTGTATTTATTTTATTTTAATTTAAAAAATTACATATATTTTCAATTGTAGTAATACTAGTACTTCATGAAAGTAATCTTATTATTAATAGTAATCGGTTAAAACTTAAATAATATATTCATGATAATTTTCCACTAAGTATAATCATGTAAATTGTAGATTTATTTTATTAGGGTGGGCTGTTGTCAATACACCGAGACATGGATTTTTATATAATTAACATACCGCATTAGTTACATTGATCTTTAATGATGCCACATCACGTTAATAAGAAAGAAACAAAGAACTATCAATCATAAATATTTAAAAAAAAATGATATATATTATATTTATAAAAAAAAAGAACCAGATCGAGTTTCTTGCCTGCGCTCTTCTCCACTGGGTTGTTTTCCTAACCGGTGGTAGTGTTTTAGACGTTCATAAGCGCCTTCTTAGAGCCTAAATTGGATAAAGATTTTTTTATTTTTGATTTGATTTTGATTTCAAGCAACTAATCAATATATAAAGGATACACATTTATGATTTATGTGTTAATATATTTTGGAAAAATATTTTCTTATAGTTGGCACAGTTCACGACACCCATGTACAGAGCACCAGAAATGCTTGACACATGGGACAATCGAAAAATAGATCACAGTGTCGACACTTGGGCGCTGGGATGCATACTTTATACTTTGTGCTACATGCAACACCCTTTCGAAGATTCAGCTAAATTAGCAATCCTTAATGGAAACTACAATCTTAACCCCAACGATCAACGTTATAAGTTCTTTCATGAAATCATAAGTAAGTGTTTTTGAAAAATATTTGAACGCTATTTTTTTTTTTTTTTTTTCAATAGTGACATGGACTGATTATTTTCATTGTCTCATCAAAAGCCATTTTAAAAAAATCTGATCAAAAATAAAGATTTATAAGCTTTTTCATTTAATCAGGAGTTTAGCGTCTTATATAATTATTTAATATGTCAGATTCGAGATTGGTTATAGCCGAAATAAGTAATAAAAAAAACATTTTTTTTTTGACGGGGGAAATGCATTTACGCACTACCCTTATCTATTGTATTTGTGGGATCAAGGTCCCCCAAATACAATAGATAAGGGGGCACGGAGTGACGAGCTCCGTGCCAGTGTGGGACTCACCCGGGCGAGAGTCGCCCGGAAATACCCACTAAAACCCCCCGGGGGCGTCCGCTGCATTTGGGATGGGGGCGACACGGGGTGGCTTTCGCAAGCACCGCGTCGCCCCCTGCAATCGCGTCGCCCCCTGCAGTCGCTACACCCTAACGTGACACCTGAAGTCGCTATAGCCACATGAATTTTGTATTAAAATATGCTTTAAACCAGTGGTCGTCAAACTGCTACCCGTGGGCCGCCTTGGACGGTATTTATGTGGCCCGCAACATATATTTAACAATTTTAGTAGACAATAACTCAAAACCGAGTTTACATATAGTTAGTGAATTAGTTTATCAAAAATGACTTCATAGGTTGTAATTGCCACACAAAATCTACGGGGAATTCGCATTTGACAGCTTATAAAAATATTTTAATTCATTGATGGTATCAACTAGCCAATCTATAAAATGGGCCTAATAGAAAAGCTCAAAGTTGCTCAAAGGGCAATGGAGAAGGTTATGCTTGGAGTTTCACTGTGTGATCGAATCAGGAATGAGGAGATCCGCAGAAGAACCAAAGTAACCGACATTGCCCAAATAATTGCTAAACTTAAGTGGCAGTGGGCTGGGCACATTGCTCGCAGAACGGGTTCTCGAATGGCTACCACGCACCGTAAAACAAGGTGGACCGACGACCTGGTGAAGGTCGCAGGAATCCGCTGAATGCGGGTGGTGCAAGACCGGTCGTCGTGGAGATCTTTGGGGGTGACCTATGTCTAGTAGCGGACATCTTTCGGTTGAATGGATGGAATCTATAAAAGTGCGGCCCGCAGTGGTACCTCACACAGACCTATGTGGCCCTTGACGAAATAAGTGTGAGGACCACTGCCTTAAATTTATGCAACTTAGATTTAACGTCGCAATATCAAAATGGTCGCTACAACCAAGGTCGTAAATAAATGAATTACTGTATTATGATATGGTATGGGTGGTAATACAGTAATACCCCGCTTTACGCGAGGGATACGTTCCAAAGAAAATCGCGTTAACTGAAATTCGCGTATATCGAGGTTTATGATTAAACATAGTCAAAATTTAATACAAAAAAATACAAATAATTTTAATCAATCACTTTAATTCTAAGAACACTATGCAATATATATACTCTTATTTTTTACGGAAAAATACATGTATTGACTTTACATTATGTTTATACGCACTCTTTCGCGTAATGCGAGGCATTTGAGCGCGTAATTTGACATTCGCGTTATAGTGAAACCGCGCGTAACGGGGTCGCGCTAAGCGGGGTATTACTGTAGTTGTTTATCATTATTTTTGTATTGACAGATGGGTGCCTAACAGTGAACCCCGAGGAGCGGTTGTCGATAAGCAACGTGCTGGAGCGCCTGGCCGCGATAGCCGAGTCGAACAATATCAATCTCAAGCAACCACTCAAATTTGAGCGTAAAAAAGTTGAACAATCCGTGGCCACTAGCTCGCCAGGTAATAAGAAGTCAAGTAAATATTACACTACCATATCCTAAGATGAACGAGTACGCGTCGCGTTTTTTTTACGTTTCACATTTTGTGATGATAATAATAATAATAATAAATATAATTAATTAAATAATACCATCATGAACCATCTCTGCCGGTTAATTTTTTTTCGATTCCGGTCACGTGACCACCGATCGCGCCCATACGTCACGGTTCATCGTTTTATTCTTTTGCATTTCTTTAATAAACAAAAAAAAATATTAATATTATTTAAAAAAAAAAGATATCGAGCTAAAAATGGTCAAGTATTATTTGACTTTTTACACTCAAATTGTTTTTTGTTCTCAATTTTTATTTTATTTTATCCACCATTTTCATTTTGACTTTATAGTCGTTTACAAACAATCAATTGATATGAATAATTGTGAGATTTATTTACATTCCATTGTCGTCAAAACGAAACATCATAAAGGTAAGATAAAATAAATATTACTGATATGTTCTCCGAATGAAATAAGGTAGTATAGCATTTATTTGACTTAATTAATTACTATATTTTTAATGTTGATCGATAATATTAATTATGTTGCTTGGACATTTTGATCGTGTAATAATCATAATATATTTATAAATATAATTCGATATAAAAAGACTCAATTTAATAAAGAGGCTCACTAGTAGGATATGTTAATTGATTATTTAGTGCAATAATTTAAAACGAGGCCATCATAAAAAACAGTTCTAAGCTTTAATTTGAAAAAGTCTGAAGTTTACACAGTTAATAAATATTATATGGATACTTTATGATATTTATGTATAATTATATATATATTTTAAATATAAAACGCCGGAAAATTTATGTAAGGTATATTTAGTTATTGATTACCAAAAAGTCAGTATGCGTTTATAAAGTGCATACCTTTTAGGTTTAGTATATTTATCGCTAGTTCGATTCTTATTATTTAGGGTACACGTAAACCAGCGTACATTCCGTTAATTAATGACGGTTATACTAATAATAATCACACTAATTAAAACCCCCATGATCACTTATATTTTTATATATGGTTATGTGACTATTTATATTAGTTGTTAGTAATGAAACATTGCCTAAGGTATGTTTGTAATATTATATCGAAGGATAACTTGTATTATAATACAATATAATATTCTATTAGTTTTCTATTAACAATATTAAATTATATCTCCTTAAGATCACTAACCAAATGTTTAGATCAGTGGTTTGTCACACTTTTCTGGTTAAGGGCCGCATAGGGTAATGTGAGATAACAACGCGGGCCGCACTTATAAAAATGTATAACGATTAGATTGATATACCATTTATTGAGAGCTAAAGTGAAGTGTTTTTTAGAAAAGTTGTGTTCTGACAATAACCTACTTCCGTTATATACCACTAGAAACTATACTTTTTGTTTTAACATAAACAATCTAGGTGTAGTATTATGTTCAAAAATGTATTTGCTTCATATGCGAATATTTAATGCATCATTTGCCTTAATATCTTGTTAGGAGCTTGCTATATTAAACTTCGAAATAATATCAACTTGAAAGTAGAGATGTGCGGGCCGGGCAGCCGTTAGCCGTTGTCGAGAATTGTCTCCCGTAACCCGCTTACTGACTACTTATAATCATGTTCCCACCCTGCGTACTTCTATTTAGTTAACTTCATACTATGTAAACTCTGTTTTGAATCATTGTTTACTAAGTCGCGGGCCTCAGAAATACCGGTCAAGGGCCGCAGTTTGACTACCACTGGTTTAGATGAATCTACACAAGAATCATTTTTGTGTGTCAGCTATATAGCACTAACAATAAGGTGGCTTGGTGGATTCCACATTTTTGTGTGCGAACATAATAAAAATGGGTTATCATTTATAATAATATCATATGTATTTGTTTAGATAATGTGAGCTCTATGGTAAAAAAGGATGCACGGTGAAAGATTTAATCACTACAAGGTTCCTTCAAAGCAAAATACTAAATATAGGTAATTACGTACCAAGGTGATTTAGTATTTGAATGTTTTTAACAGAAATAATTACACAATACCACGGAACCAGTATAACTTTTTATTTTAAGATAACAACTGTTATTATAATAATAATTTAAACATTTCGATAAAATAAAAATATTTTAATGAATTTTTCTTAAATCATTAAATCCGTTATCATACTATAAGTACATATATGCCGGTTTTTTAAACCATGACAAAAGGATAGGTATGTTTAAGTATTTAATTAATATACCACATTTTTAGTTCCACTATGTATAAACATAAATGTGTTGATTTTATAGAATTATTTATAGAAAAAATTGACAATATAAAAATAAATGTTATTTGGTATTGTGGTACAAGAATAAACAAAATTTATATGGATAATACAATATAGATAATATAATATATAAAGTTTATCATAAAATGTGTATTGTTTGATACAATATGTTCCAAAAAAAAATTGTCTAAATAAATAATATTTTCTGTTATGTGTATTACACTTCGGTAATACGACAATGTTAGAGCTTCAAATAGAGAAATAAATGAGTATATTCTTCAAAACCGTGGTTTGTTTTTATTCTGGTTATATATTTTGAATTGATAATTAATGTTAGACTGAATAATTTTGGAAAAAAGAGGCATTTTTGTAAGCAGAAACACTGTTTACTCCAACCACAATGCAGTAAGTTAGTTATTTGTTACACGAGTCTAATATGTTTTTACTAACACTATTAACATTAAAGCACTTTCCTTTATACCGTATGCTAATGGCTACTAACAATGGTTTTGGAGCATTGAACGAGGGTACAAAAGACATTACTTTGACTGTACGTACCTAAAATGCCAAAGTTATATTTCTGTTACGTCATGAGAACAAAGCGAGAATTATATAATGTACATATGCATTCTATTATATTATAATAATTGCAACACTATTGTATAATGAGTAATTTAAGTGGTGTGACCAGCATTGGTGGTACTCGATGCGGATATTTTGGTGTCATTCCAAGAATCACAATTATAATAACGATTAATAGCGCTGTTCTTAATAAATCAACGGAATAGTTCCAAATAAAAATTTGAACGCCCCCTCTCCTCAGGCTGATTAATTTTTTTTTATAGTTATTTTGTGCGAACTATCAAATTATTGCGAATTTTTGTAAATGGCAGTACTGATGGTATGGTATAGTTTTTCTGTTGTGTATTTTTTGTGATTCACTGTCGGGTGTCACCCCTTAACACCCGCCGCTCCATCCCCATAGTTACGCCTCTGGTAACTTATTAAATTAACTCATAATTTGGTATTATGATCATCATGCACTTTACACGCTAGAAACATGACTAAAATAGCTAATACGTCATCCATACATTCAGTCATGATTCTACTAATCGGAGCGGAAACGGAGCACCGATTTATAAATAAATATATTTATTAATTCTGTTAACTAATTCGGGAGTTGACATAGTACGTATCAAAGAGAATAAGAGATTTTTATAACTGAGTCCATAAAAAAAGACAAACAGATATGTTTTATGCTCACATAAAAAAAAAATCGATAAACGGTTACTATTTTTAAATAACTTTTAGACAACTTTAATGAGATGTATTGAATCATATTTATCATCTGTTTAGGGGTCTTTTTGTATATATAATTTGTCAAAACCTGTCTTAAAAGTTATCTGGCTAGAAATCAAATTTAATATCAGAAGTGACAATTTCGTAGCCTTTGCCATAGGTAATAATCAAGAATGCATAAAATATACCCAGTCATTGTTTATTGAAGTCGCTGTTTTTTTTTTTTCAGTTGATGAACTAAAATGAATTAAATGATGTTTTGTTTTTCACGTACCAATTGTTTTGGTAATTTTAGACACATTATATATTTTCGTAAGGGCTTTCAGGATGTTTAAATTTCTTCGCAAGTTTTATTTTATTTAAACAAACATACTTACAAATGCACTTCATAATATGAACATGTTATTACAATGAAGAATATTTCTACTTTTATGACACCCGCAAGTCATCTAATTCAAATTCTAGTGTACGTGTACGAGTATTTATTTGAAGATTCTTATGTTCGTGGTAGCTCAGCTAATATATATATTACACGGAATATCTTTTCAGTTCATAATGCCAGACATCGAAATTTACTTTGCTTTTCAAAACTATGTCTTGCAATGGTCATGATGAATAATAATAAAATAGCAAAAACGATCCATCACGAAGTGTATGCAAGGAGATTACAACTTCATGGCATCTCTAGACGCACATAACATGTACATTCCATAATTAAACATTACTGAATTAATTTATATCATACCGGGTAACCTCTACCACGGCTAATGCCTCTAGCTTTAATTCTGAATATTCGACGCTCGCGGATACCGGAGTCATTGTACACTACATGCACTGTACATGGTCTCTGTGAAGGTTTAGGTTAATGAATTAAAAAAAAATATCAATTTTACTTTACTAGAATTTTCTATTCTCACACGATATAGACTTGTAGATCGTTATATAGTATTTTATATAACATTGAAAATGAAAGAGGATAAACAAGCTAATATTTAGTGTGTGTCAACTAAGTTAAATAAACCAATAGAGATCAGTCAACGGAAACCTGATTAAGAATATAGATGTACACAGATCTACTGAATGTAGATGGAACATTCCATACCAAATCGACCAGTGCGAGCGCCAGGGGTCACTCGACAGCAGAAGGATCCATCGTAAATCCACTCATCAGTTTAAGACCTGCTTTAAGTCGGGCAGCCCCCACAATCAATAAGGTTCTGTTCCGCTTCGAACGGAACACACGCTTTACAGCTGGACGTTGGCGATACAATCTTAACTACGTAATCGAAATAACAAAAATAAAAACTCCAAAACTAACATCAATGCTGCTTACATGCGGTTAGCGTCATGGAACGTCCGAACCATGCCGACTGGCTTCTCGAACACCAAAGGAAGCCTTGACTGCGCTCAAGAACTGCACAAAACTCAAAACGGTTAACATTGATATTGCAACCTTACAGGAGACCAGAATCGATGACGAAGGGTCAATAAGAGAAGCCAGGTTTTACGGTCAATAATCAGGGCAGTAAAATCATCTATAGATATGCCGAAGCGGATTATGGTTTTCTGGAAAGCGGCTTTGTCACCCTAATTTCTGCTTATGTTCTGACACTTAATGTAAAACCTGAGACCAAGGACCAATTCCACTACCATGAGAAAACGGTGCGCGAAGTGCGTTCAAGCGATAGGTTGCCTATTTTGCCTTCCTCGGTTAGGATTCATCGGTCTAGCATGAATGCCTCGGTGGCCATGAAACCTGCATAAAAACGGGCAGAGTTTTGAAGTTTTCCTCTAAATATCAGCTCTGTATAACTAAAGGCAAAATTATGCAGAAAGTCTCCTGTATGCATCCTAGGTCGAAACCAGGTAGACATTGTCGTCACCAGAAAGAGAGATCTGTTGGAAATGCTCTCTCTATACGCAAACGTTTCACAGCGCTGATTGTGACACCGATCACAGCCTTGTTTTGTGCAAAGTTCGACTTATTCCTAGAAAAATCCCCTCTTCCAAAGAAAAGTATAAAATTTTGCATGACACGAGACAAGGAGGCATTACATATCTCGGTACCGCCGCAAGTCGAGTGGGCAAATCTGAAATCTCTTCTAATTGACACCGCACACAAGATCTGATGGTAAACTGTACGTCTCCATGCTCAAGTCAAAGCGCTTTAGGGAGGATCTATTTGTAAACAGCCTTCTCTTCGCAAATGACGCCGCTTTTGTCAACCACGTTCAAGCTTAACTTCAAGACCTGATGGACAAATTTACCAGAGCATGTGATCTCTTCTCGATGTCCATGAATTCTTAAAAAAACTCATTTTAGCGCAAGGATGTTCAAAACAACTAGAAATTTTGCTTAACGACGCATCAGCATGTTTTTGCTACCTAAGTTTTCACATGTCGAGCAATCTCTTGCCTGATGCCGAGATCGGTTCCCGCTTCGGCAAAGCAACCTTCAAAACGGAAGACTACAAAACGTCTCGATCAGCCAATTTTTAACAAAGCTATGAAATTTGAAAAAAAAGTGGTTTTTTTAAATTCATAACTATTTTCGAGATGGGTAAAAAAATTCTGGTAAACTTTCAGTCAAATCGTAAGGGATCGGGGCCAAAAGTGATCTATTGGTATGGAATACCCCAGATTAACTCTATTTTTTCCCAGGTATATAATTTCATGTCTCACAAATGAAAAAAGTTTTTAGGTAATAGATAATAAAGAGTACAAATTTATGAAACGGATTTTTTTATTATCGTTATAATTTGTTTTTTTCAAATGTAATTTTAAAGTTGGAGACAGGGGCGCCACTATCAAGTTTTTGTCCCTGTTCGAAAAAATTATAGATCCGTGCCTGCTATTGGAAATAGGTCTCCCCAAAAAGGGAGGAATTGCTATAATCACCACACTAGCCAGGCGGGTTAACGATCGCAGTAGGTGTTTGTGGTACTCAAAGGATGCTGCTTCCCATTACCTGGTTTATTCCTTAGTCGCCTTTTACGACACCCACGTGAACGTTATGGGGTGGTACAATTCTTAGCCGGCGCCACACGGACCTTATATCTATACTAATAAATAAAATCGAAGTGTCTGTTTGTAATGTCAAAATTATTTCTTTTTACTAAATAGATTTGAATGTATACACGACAGCTATACCAAATATGCAATTTTTAAAATTTTTCTCTGACTGTTTGTTCCGGGTAATCTCCGGAACGGTTGGATGGATTTTGACAGGACTTGTTTGGTAGATAGCTGAAGTTACTCCGGGTTACTTAGGGTACTTTTTATTTTCGAAAATGATTAGGGTACCGCGTAAAAAAATTAAAACTCATAAAAAATTTAATGCAATCCGATTCAATGCACAGTTTTACAGGCAAGTGCTTGATTTTATGAGAAATATTTTTACTTTATATTATTACAAAAAAATAAAATATTAGGGTTCCGTATAAAAAAATATATGAAAGGCGGGCGCAGGCGCGAAAATACAGCTAGTATATAAGGTAAATAATGAATGTACGTATCCATAATAAAACCATTAATCTTTGATTGGTTTGTTGCTGTAAGGTCATCAATTGCACTATAAGGATTTAAATTAACGACTTTAATTCTATACATGCGTTAAACCATTCAAGATGAGACTGGCGAACAATGGCCATTTACATTGGGAAAGACTATAAAATTCAAATTAAACTGGAATCTCTGATTCGTGCTAAAAATGGTACTAAGTAACAGACAATACGGATGGTTTTACTGATTATTTGTTATTGTGTCATCAAACAATAAATAATGCTGAACACCGATAACAAAATTAGAATGTGATGAAAAATACGGAACTTACAAGCATTTTAATTTCATCCTAGAGAAAGAGCGCACTATGCTAGATAGTAGATATGACGTCAAACGAAACGTGCTTCATAAAAGGTTTTTTTTTTTTTCATTTTGATTTCATGTTTTTGGTATACGTATAATTTTCTATTTTATTTTTTATTTAGCCTGTTGTTTTATATAAATTAAACACTAGTCTAACATCTACCTATAAACTTTAAAATTAAATACCTAGTGACTTTCACGTACGTAGTGTGATATTAGCGCCGTAATAAAAAAACAAGTATTCATTTCATTTACTTTCTGCAATAATAATTTATGTAATTCGAACTTTGGTTGATACCTTTTAAGTTTACCAACCTTATTCATTTTGAATCTCCTTACAAAATAATGTATGTTATTAGTAAAGCAACACAGACATTCTAAAATATTTATCTTGTTCACTCTTGTATCTTGCTCAGACTTGTATTAGTGTCACCAATAACGTAACATTTATAAAGTTTGCAAGTCAAACTATTCCAATTTGTAATTGATTTAATAGAAATTATAGTAAAAATTACATACATTGTAAACGTATCTGAGGCTTTAATTTTCTTAAGCTCTCGCCACTGCTGAAATATTAGATTTCTTAATTAGAATAATTGAAGATCCAACCTGTGTACATTCTGTAAACTATTTTATATGCAAGTACGTAGATTAAGTTTAACTATAATAATCGTATACACATGTCAATTTAAAAACAAAAAACGGCATGAATTTACTCACAGAGAATGTTGGCTATAATTAAATATACATTCTGCATGTAATCCTTCTTTGGTGTAGAATCAAAGCTTCTATTTATTTTTATTTGAATGAACATAACTCATTGCATGTAAATGTCTTTTAGTTTTACGAAGTTCTTCGCCTTTTATTTCTCCCTAGTCTTTTTAATTATTTTTAATTTGGTTTTCTTCAACATTAAACTTTATTGAAATGAGTAACGTAAAAATGTGACATTTCTCTAGTAGAAATTGTTTTAACCATTAGTCGATGGAGCTATGTATATCATTTATCGTAGATCTACAAAGCTAGTTTGCATTCTATTCACTTACAAGGAGTAATGTCTTCTAGTTCTTTGATCATCTATAAGTAAATACTTGGAAAACAAGTCCTCAAAAAAAGGACCATAAAGTTGAGAAACAAATAGATTTCTATAAATAGACAAATGCAGAATGATTCAAAAGGCGAAGGACTTCATATAAACAATACAATTTTATCATTTTACATATCATATTTTGTTTTTCTCCTTTTAGGTGTATTCAACTTTTTCGGGTGCCCAATTGTTTTCTCCCTTAAATGACACAACGACGTTAATTTGACCATCGCCATGGAAATCACTAAACACTGACGCATGTACTCGATCCACTGGACACGTTTGCAATGATGAGTATTCATTGTTTTTTTTTTTTTTTATTATTATTTATTATCGTTTAATTTTTGACATTGTTATCGTTATTAGATTTAGTTATTTTAAGTTACTACATAATTTCATAAGTACTGCGAATTTAACAACGAAACATTTTATCTATTTTGGATATTATCTAGATTAAAATCTGTAATTTAAAGATTATAATGAGCCTGTAAAAATAAATAATATTCCTTGGTCTGTCTACAATCTCAGTAGGCGATGTCTAGTATTCCTATACATCCATTGCATCAGTGCCACAGTGCTTTAGTCGAAATAAGGCAATGTTTAGTAATAGCCGAGATAAGAATAAGAAAATTCGTTTAATAATACATTTTATTTCAAATCTTAAAAATGCGTTTTAGCGCCAATTAATAAGTACAATACTATTAACAGGCAAAGGAAAATTATTTTTTATAGCCAAGTCTTTTAATTTATATTAACTAAATATACCTTATTTTTTTTTTTGACGGGGGGAAATTCATTTACGCACTACCCTTACCTATTGCATTAGTGAGACCAGGGTCCCCCAATGCAATAGGTAAGAGGGGGCACGGAGGGACGAACTCCGTGCCAGAGTGGGACTCGCCCAGGCGTGAAGCGCCCGGAAATACCCACTAAAACCCCCCGGGGCCGTCCGCCGCATTTGGGATGGGGGCGATACGGGATGGCTTTCGCAAACACCGCGTCGCCCCCTGCGGCGAAGGCTAATTATATATACCTAACATGAACATTGCGTACAAATATAAATAAATGTATTTTAATTATGTCATAAGGTGATTATCACCTTTTTAAAATTATTAATTATTTTAATTGCCCTCTTGACCGATGCAAAATATATGACATACATTCCAAGAATGTCGGGTACGAAATGTATTGTATTTAAGACAAAAGAGTATTAATTTAGTTACCATTTCGTTGTTTTGTTATTATGAGTTTAACATTTTGTTATATATATATATATATTATAATAGTTTAAAAACTTGTCCATAATTTTAAAATTATGTATATAAAAACACAATAATTACCAGAGAATAATCAATTCATTCATGCTTGTAGTAGGGGAGCCCAAGATACTAAATGAGGATTTACTAGAGCGTCGGGGGAATTTGTCAGATTTTGCAGATTATTATATGATAGGAAGGATAAAAGGTTAAATAATGTTTCCCCTTCTAGTGGTGGTGAAAGCGTCTGCAAGGTTTCAAAAATATTCCGACCTCAATTTATTATTAAATATATTTTGAAATTCATATTATAAATTATCACTATTCTTTGCAATATATATTACACTTACAAAATTTTAATTATAAAACTCACTTTAAATCACATAAAAGCCAGAGTGTTATTACGTTGCATGTAGCGTGATTGCGTGGTTTGGGGATCTGCTGTTATGGTGTCACGGTGACGGGAAACCGTACGAGAATGGTGAGAAATAGACAAAGAGAAACTGAAAAATAGGGAGAAAAAGAGAGAGAAAGGAATACATGTTTTACTCCAATTCCACGGTCTATACTTTATAGACGATTTTTGTTAGTTCGGCTTATGGAAATTGGCATATTATATTACTTTTCGTTGTTTTTCGTCGAAAATGTCAAGACAAAGGTTACGCTGAAATCGTTTAATTTTTTATGTACGCTTTTTGGCTAGTAATTAACCCAAGGTTTATTAGGTGTCTTATTCTGGCGCGCTCGAGTATTTCTGACGATCGATTTTTTTTACTATTTTGATGGACTGCCCTAGACGCCCGGCTAAAGAGCTCATGTATGGTGGAGGTACTCAACTGAATGCAAAGTCTCCTCCGTCATGTTAATCTGCTGCGTACTAGTAAATCCAGAAAAACCTTTTGGGCTCCCCTAGTATTGTGATACTGCGGTCATTTTTCATGACTGGCATAAAATTTCGTTTATCTAGTTCAAATTTTATCAAATCATATATTCTCCTGAAAAATGAGAAAATAATGATTCAATCTTGAAACAATTCGTAATGCGTAATAAAAAAAAAACAAACATTTTTAACATGTTACTTTAATATAAGTTAATTAAGTAAGTATTCTGGTGCTAAAAGAAAGTTTTTTTTTTTTTTGCAAAAATTATCGTAATTGTGTAAACACAGGAATAATTAATTAACCGCAAAGGTAATTTATTAGCTCCATATTGAAACTATTTATTTTATCGGATGTAATTCATTCTAACATAACCCAATGTATATTTAAAACAAGTCTGTATTTGGAAAACTATTTGCGTTATTTTTATATTAATTCATTTAAGCATGACACGAAATTCAAATAAACTAAGGATGTTTTAAAACTACTTAACCCCTTGAGCGCTAACCTGGCGTTCACGCTAGTTTTCCATTGTTTTCCTATTGTCTTTCTATTGTCTCATTTTTATGGGTAATCGACATATTAATAATCATATTGATCAGAAAAAAAAACAATCAAAGTTCTTCGCATTTGCTATTATTTATACTATTTCATCCCTTTCGGTTGGTTTATTTCTTAGATTATTTTATTTATCACTATTTATATTGAAATTTAATAGTCTCAATTATTGCGAACCTAATAAAAACTAAAACACAAATAAACACCACTATAGCGAATCAATAATCAAAAAGAAATAATACCACGAATTGTCTGCCTAAATAATTCCTCATCAAACCGCGATTTAATTAGGATTTATGAAGATTCATCTAAACATTAATATTAAATAGGCGTGATACATTCGTCTTGGTTTATCGATATTTTTTACATTAAATTGAAATATGGAATAAATAAAGCGATGATAGCACAGTGGCTAGTGCGACCGGATTCTGCGTCTATGGACGCGGGTTTGAGCCCACCTATGCAACTCTAAAATTAGCCTTAGCTTTCGGTGTAGGAAAACATCGTGAGGAAACCATAGCATGGTGGCCATAGCGTTTTTTTAATAATGCCCAGCTGGGTAGTTACCAACCTTAAGTTTGAAAATCTATCGTTAAATACCAATGGGTGTGTTGCGGCAGCATCACTTGAGAACCAGTACCTCTAGGCTTAGTGTGTTTACCATCTTGGACCAAATCGTCACTTAACAGCAGGTGAAATTGTGATCAAATCACTAAGCCTATACCGTAAAAAAAATACTCTTTGTGATCCATTTTGGCGGAAAAATATTTTATTATGTGAATACGTTTTTTCTATAACATAATTATTATTTATCTTTTAATAATTTCACGCTTTTTTATCAAACTGACTGAATGACCGGATGGATCTTAACAGTTTCACCCAACTTTTGGGGTGAGCGCTGCGTGTAATTTGAAAGTGTGCAATGCTTATACAGTATACTCATATACATGTATATACATGTAGTTTTTTAAATTTTTGCGTTCCATATTTAAATACAGTTAATTTAAACGGGTTTTCACGCGTTACCTTTCCTTTTTTTTTTCTTTCTTTTATCTTTTTTTTTCCCATCCCGACGTTTCGGCTGAGTTTCACCAACCGTGGTCACGTGGTCATGTATATACATTTTCTTAGAATCATTCTGGCAGCGACTACAAGAGCTTGGCAATTAAGGAATATGAGCCACTGAAAGCGGGGCGACATTTGATGCCTTCAAAGCCGTTAGACTAACAGCGTGAAATTATTTTACTCGGCATCTTTAATTGCACTGTTGGATTTCCATTGGACGGGTTTACAATAGCGATGAAATCTTTCCAATTACGCTCACAAAAATACCACTCGCAAAAATTATATTAGCTAACGGCCTCAGTCAGAGCTACACATCTTTCCGATGGTAATTGTTATGGATTAATTTAACATCACATGTATTGCATATCGGTTTACTCACACTATTATAGTTTCACCGCACAGCGCGGGCGGATAGGGACTCCAGCGGCCTTTTACAATAGAATAGTTAGCGATCGGTTCGCGTCGACGCGATGTCTTCTATAGAAACATCACACTGGTGTCCAGACCTGCCCGCTGTGTGGCGAAACCATTAAATAGAGTCATCTAGATAACATTCTAAAACCATAGAAAAGTATAGAACTATTTTAACTCTATACAGCAACTCTTAAGTGACTACGCATTTTATGGCGTCATTGAGAGTTAGAGAGAACATTGAAGAAAGTAAACTATCCAAAGTCAAGGTGTTTCAACGTTTTAGGGAATTTGTAGTTAAATCACGTAGTTTTAAATTAATTTGCGTTGTATATTTACTGATTTTTTTGTTGCTACTCACACCGTGGACTTGTGATATAGAGAGATTATTAAAGTGAGAGAACATTGACACGGGTTGTGATTCTGACTAATCCCAAGTCGAGAGGTATTTGTAACAAAACCTGTCAAAGTAATATATACTCTCAAAATTAAAATACCTAATTCCTAATTCGTTATTTCGTCTCCTGCTTATTTGAATTATTTAGTTTATCATATGAATAGTAATAAATGCTGGCACCTATTGTATAAGATAATTTACAATATTTATAAAAAGGTTTCAATATAAACAATAGTTTAACATAAGAAAAAAAAATAGTATTATTTAATACGAATATTTTTTGTAGATAGGAAAGTTATACAATATTTAACATATTTTAAAATCTTTATTATTTTTAATAATAGATGTAAAGAGTTAATTTTTTTTTATCGTTGAGATATTGTTTTAAAATTATTGTATTTATAATATTATATGTTCTTCATTGATTTATATCATAAAATCATAGTTTTGTTTTATTGACGTTATTGGAATTGATTTCCAAGGTATTGCAGTAATTATGTGATCATCATATTAATAATTATTAGGTAATTAAAATTGATAAATAATTTTCATCACAAAGTTATTATCTAGAGATCTTAAATTTTATTATACATTAAGTCGAGGGGTCCTCTAAAGATCCCTTATTTATTATTCAGATTCTAATCATTTGTTCTGTAAGCTCAAATTAACCTGTGAGGGTTCCATGCAATATTTCATATTATATACAAATAAGAACATTTAAACAAACCAGATCTGGAAAAAAAATCAAATTACTTAATTTACATTATCTTCTAGTGATATATTTGGACTATTTGCATTCCTATTAATTACTTTTAATATACTTATGTGAATCATATTGGTAGATCATATAACATAACGGCCTCAGGTTTAACAAATAATATATTTTACCGCTACTTAGTAATATCCCATATAAAATATGATTAGATATTAGTGTATTTAAAATACGCGTGATAAATATTTTAATACTATAATCCATTTTGTATATCATTAAATGTAAATAATAATTATATTTTCTTTTTCTATGTTATATTAGCTTATCTCCGTGTTTTTACCCGCGTAGTTTCCGTTCCCGTGGGATTTTCGGAATAAAAACTGTCCTATGTCACACCCCGGATTTCAAACTATCTCCATACCAAATTACTTCCAAATCGGTCCAATAGTTTTTAAGTTTATTCGTTACATACAAAAATACAAATCTTTCCTCTATATAGTATTAGAGTAGATAAATAACTTTGCTCACAGGATTCCGACTTAAATGACATTAAAAAAATAACCTTGTTAGTTAATAGATATACCTATATTTTTGTTACTATTAGCCAATTAAGATAAAATGTGTAAGATATGTAGATTTAAAAATAAATGTCATAAAATTATAATGTTGTTTTTAAATCAATCAACCAACTTAGGCACCTTTATATATACTATAATAACTTCACAACACATAATGTATAATATTTGGGTTAATCAATGTTTATTTAATCTTTTAAACATGGTTTTGTAAATACAAAAAGATTTTCACTTCAAATTTTATCGTTTAATATCCTTGAGCAACATTTATTATTGCATTTGAATAGTAACCTCACTTTTTGGTCATATTTCATAGGAATTGTTGCGACTAAGATTTCGTAATGAAAAGGTTTCTTTTTACACATTTACGAAATGTGCTTTGTCAGAAAATACATATATCTATTTAATTCATAAACATTTAACCCTAAATTCTTTTATGGCATTCCATTAAAAAAAAATACAGTAAATCTCAAAAATTCAGAGTGGATTAAGAAGAAAATTTAATATTAAATGAAAACATTGATAACTGCAAATATTTTGTGAGACAGCAATTGCAAAAAAGTGTTGTTTTTAATATTAAAGAAGAATATTTCTTTTTTTTTGTATATTCTTAAAAGTCGTTAACCTATATAAAACAAATTACAGTTAAATATAAATATAAAGTTAAAATAAATTGTGATAAAGCGAAAAGTTAGTTTTTTTGCAATATTTTAGTTTGAAATAATAGGTTACATTAATTGCATTCATTTCAGCGACCAAAGATCCTGTGGCAAACAGCCAAGAAGCGCCCAATTCACGACCCCCTGAGCCGAGCCGTCCGCCTCCGCCCGCACGACCTCCGGCTGCACCACATCAGCAACCCCCACTGCCACAACCCCCTGTCAATTCTGGGGGTCTCTTTTCCTCTATCAGAGGAGGTGCTGGAAGTTTTTTAAAGAATTTAAAAGACACATCTTCAAAGGTCATGCAGACAGTGCAACAGTGAGTTCCCAATCTATTGTAATAAATCAAATCAAATTAACAACTCTTTATTAAATACATATGAATGTTTGTACGATACCTATTCCAAAAACACATTGCTAGTTGTTTATAAAATTTTACATTACTATTTTGAGGTTATTAACTATAATATTTTTATTTATATAGGTCTATAGCGCGAACAGACTTGGACATAAGTTATATTACCAGCCGTATAATCGTGATGCCGTACCCATCGGAAGGATTGGAGAGTGCATATAAAACAAATCACATTGAAGACGTCAGAGTGAGTATAAACATTATTTATTTTATTCTGTTTTAGTGAAGAGGAAAGTAGGGGCCAATATAATGTCTTCTCGACTTCGCCAATCAATTTTTGTAGTTCCAATATTAATTAATGATTTTTTTAATGTGATGTATAAGCAGTGAGATAAATTGTATCGTGGAGTTGTTATTTAAATGTACTTAATTTTTTTTAAATATCTCATTCAATTGAAAGACTTATAGCGTGTTTTTATGGATTTATTCGCGATTATCATATTTAATAATTATATAATCTAATATAGCAACGATATAGGTACTTATCCTACAACATTATCAACAAAGATATATCAATAAATTAAAAAAAAAATCACGTAAATTGAATTATTGATTCTTGAGCTATTGATGCACTAACGAACAGCGAGACAATGATTTTAGCATTTTTATAATATAATACAAAGTGAAGTTAGAAGCAGATAAAAATGTTCATATATATTGAAATATCCATGTATCCACTTGCTATAGTTAGCATGCGTAGATCATTGTGGAGTTGTTCTGCGTCGACTATTTTATCCTTCGTTTGCATCGAGCATACTGACGTTCGTCTGTGACAAACATTCTAACGTCCGACTGTATTGTGTATTTTAACGTTCGTCTGTGTCGAGCATTCTGACGTTCGTCTGCGGCAAACATTCTGACGTTCCTCTGCATCGAATATTCTGACGTTGATCTAATTAGAGCATTAGGCTTAGTTCTGGAACCATTCATTTTTGAACAATATCCATTTGTATGTAGGCTTACTTGGAGAGCCGTCATCCCGGCGGTAGGTATTGCGTCTACAACGCGTGTCGAGGCGGTCGGCTCAACTTTCCGCGGCACGTTCTCGTCACGGACGCGTGCCGTGCGCTATGGCCGACCTCGGCGCACCGGGCACCAATGCTGGCCCCTCTCTATGCCCTCTTGCAGCACATGTACCAATATCTCGGGAAAGATGATCGGAACGCTGTCGTCATCATGTGCCCGGTAATCATATTGCGTTATTGAGAAAAAAAATATTTCAGGGCCGGATTAGATATTAGCGGAATAGCGAAGATTTTTGAAACGATAATGGCTTGGTTGGTACTTCGGTGGGATTTCGCGTCAATGGACGCAGGTTCGAGCCCACCTATCCAACTCGAAAATCAGCCTGAGCTTTCGGTGAAGGGAAACATCATGAGGAAACCATAGCTTGGTACCACCCTAAAGTTAGAAAACCTGTTACTAAATATCAATAGGTGTGTTCCGGCAGCATCGCTTGAGATCCAGGATCTCTAGACTTAGTGCGTTTACCATCCTAGATCACATCGTCATTTAACATCAGGTGAGATTGTTTTGATGAGATGATTGACCACACGATCAAAGCACTGAGCCTTTGCCCTGTAATTTTTTTTACTAAAATATATTACTAAAATTGTGGACAGATTAGAAAACTTGAAACTGAATTAACCAAACTATTCGAAAATATTGTATTTTTATATTCGATGGCAAACTTTGGGCTGGTAACATTCGCTACAGACCCTGTATTGGCTAAAGGCCGCACTTGCAATATAATATGATTTCAAACCAAATAGAGCGCTCTTTAATAAGCTTTAACTCACGATCCTTTGGCTCAACGGTATCATTTATTTTATTTGTTCGGCTTATTTTGACTTTGGCACTTTACGTCACGATTGATTATACTGATAGGCTTTTATAATAATATAAGATTGTCTATGGGAATTAAAAAAAAAAAAAATTAATTTATTTATTAAATTTTACAAAAACGTTGCCCATATAAAGTTGCTTATAAAAAGTATTGCAAAAATAATTTATTATTAAACTTCAGGTTATTTATACTTTATAATAAAATTCATAATATGTTGTTATAGGTATTTTTGTATTGTTTTCGTTGTTTTTATGCGTTGATATGACTGTTTGTTTCTTTATAATAAATAAAGAAATAAAATGTTATAACCCCGTCTACAGGATGGAAAGCAAATGTCTTGCGTTTTACTCTGCGGACTCCTGTTATACGCGAAGCTGGTGACAGTTCCCGAAGACGCCCTACAGATATTCGCCGTGAAACGCTCCCCTATCAACATACCACCCAGTCATCTCAGATACTTGTACTACCTCAACAATATTATAAGGTTAACTATTTGTTTGTTCCGATTTTTCCCCTTTCTAGGGATAAAGTATAAAGGTTCAAAGCAAATTCGACATTTCAATCTTCTTCCGACTTTCGACACTCTAGCAGAACGGTCGAAGCCATCTTGCTAGAACTTTCCTGGAAGTTTTTGTACCATCTTTAGAATTCAAGTTTCATGTTATTATTTGAGTACGATGTAAAAAAGAAAATGTGAGCCGTCACGGGACGCCTGGCAGATGTGAAACATCGACATTATTTTGTAAAAGTAATATGCACCGTACACACTACTGCATATAGAATGTATATATATACCATCATATAGCGTGGCGACGCGTCGCCACGGCATGCGTCGCCACGCCAGAAATCGGTTTTACGTGCGGCTATAGATGTTTGACATAAAAAAATAGCACGTAAGATGTCACCAATATTGTATAATCCAGAATAAATGTTGCAAATTGGTAAACTATTAAAAGCCAATATACGATAGACCAAAATGCCGCCAAAGAATCTTCGAAGATTATTTGAATATAGCAAGTTGTCGATTCCGCTAGTATATAAAAATGTTTTGTTCTTATTCGCTTCATTTGAAACGTATTTGTGGATGTACTGCTCGCACAAAATTATAACCTACCTATTATAATTACAACTAGTTGTGTGCCCGCGGCTGCGGTCGCGTTTCATATGTTTTTCACTATGTTTAAATTTTTTAAATCCTAATCATTTTCCTAAAAATATTTTGGTACTAAGATAAAAATATTTTCCATAAATTCAAGCATTTGCCAGTAAAACTGTGCATTGAATAGGATTTTATTAATTTTTTTATGCGGAACCCCTCATTATTATCGAAAATTAAAAGTACCCTAAGTTACCCGGAGTAACTTCAGCTATGTACCATAAAAAGGCCCGTCAAAATCTGTCAAGCCGTTCTGGAGATTACCCGGAACAAACAGACAGACAAAAATTTTAAACAATTGTATTTTTGCTATCAATATCATATATACATACATTCATATCTATTTAGTAAAAATAAAAATATTTGATATTACAAACAGACACTTAAATTTTATTTATTAGTATAGATAATAAATAGTGTAATTGCTTATTTTGATATATGTGATTGCAAATACATCTGTTGAAACCATTTTTTTTAAATTATATTTTGAGCTTAAATAAAATAGTAGTTAACGAATAAATCTAATTTTTTACAGACCTGAACCGATACTCCCGCACTTCAGACCCGTCTCATTAGTGTCCCTCACTATTCAACCGGTACCGCTGTTTACGAAAGCGAGGTATGATTTTATTTAATATTTGCAACCCATTCTGTTCTATAAGGTATCTTAATTTATGGTGAACGTAAATATCATGATGAATGGTTGTAGCTTCAATTACATACCACCATCAAATTGATAATCTGCCGCTAATCATGTATATTAGGGCGTTTAAAAAAAAAAAAGAAAAAACTTGTATTTACTGAAGCCATGCTCAAATTTTTCGATTAGTTACCAAAATAGGTCTTTGGAAATATTAGCCCTTGATATTAATATTAAGGTTGTCCGCATCACAGTTTATGATTTCCCGTAAGAATAACACAGGAACAAAAAAATTTTTTTTTCTGATTTTTATTACTAATTAACTATAAATTGCAGTGCATTGTCCATCAAATGTTTTTGTAGAGAATTGAACGATCTACAAAAAAGGTCTGATGTTATTTTTCAATGAATCAACTCAGTCAAAAGTTATTCGAGGTCCAAGAAATAAAAAAGATTTTTTTTAAACGCCCTAACATACATAGTTGTGTTCCATTAGCAAATACGTACAGGTTGTTAAAAAAACGTAAAATAAAAAAATTGAAACCAAAAGAATCTTCATGATAACTTTCTATGATATGTATATTCTATCGACAATTATCACTAATTATTACATGTTTTATTTTACAATTCTTTATATTTTGAATAAATAGACTAGTTATTTATTTCGAATTTTATCTCTTTTTTTGCAATCAGTACCAGAACATTGAGAAAAAGACCGTAAAGAAATAAACTCCACCGATCAGACTCTATGTAAATATAATTCATATGAACTATAATTATCTAATTATAGTAATGATATTCCAGAGATGGTTGCAGACCTTACATAGAAATTTACAACGAAGACAGGCTTGTTTTGTCGACGTTACAGGAGTACGACAGGCTACATCTATACACTATGGCCGAGGGGAAGGTAAATAAAAATACGTAACGCATAAAGAATTCATCTCTCGATATAGGAAATGTCAATAAAATTGTTTATGGAGAACAAAGAAGTGTGTTTGTACTTATGTACGCACGTGAGAAGTTATAGTTGAGCCGTAAAGAATCAAAAGCGGCAATCTACACTTTAACTCATTTTTGGCAAAGTTGTTAAAATGTTTTTTATTTATCTATAGTATTAGTAGTGATGATTGATGTATAAACTGTATTTTAATCTATAGGCAGTTCACTTATATGGCAACATGAAGTTAGTAGCATAAAGTTTAACAATAAACCCACTTTAACGTTTTTTTGTTGGCGATTGTAGATAGCCGCCTATGTTTCTATACGACTAACTTCTTTGTAATAGCAAAAACTAAAACTTTGTCAGCTAACTTCAGGGTGTTGGTTTTCGGGACGGTTGCGCGCGCATCGTAAAAATTTACTCTTATCATCTTTCCCTAAAGTACCAAAAGAAGTAAATTTCAGAAATCCGTTTGTAATATTCTTGTATTTGCTGTTCCAGTTTTCTTAAACAAACCATTAAATATTGTTAAGTTCATGGATGATCACAATCTGTCATATAATATTTTTTTATATTTAATTTTAAATAACTTGCTTTACTCCTTCCTGAGATTTGAGATTCCTCTCAAAGCAGATGGTTGACGGCTCTTGGAGCGTGGGAGATTGAGGTCACCTTTGGGTTTTTGTCAGTAGGAGTTTGGGATTGTTCCACTTTCCCTACACTTCCTTAAAAAAAAGGGTATAGGACAAAGCAAACAAAGCGATGATGGCTGTAGTGCTATTGTCAATGGACGCGGATTTGAACCCACCTGAGTCAACCATAAGACGTGCATTGCTGAACATAGGTCTCCCCCAAAAAGGGAGGAAATCCCATAATCGCCACGCTTGGCAGGCGGGTTGGCGATCGCAGTAGGTGTTGTGGTACTCAAAGGATGTTGCTTCTCGTCCCCTGGTTTATATCCCTTAGTCTCCTTTTACGACACCCACGGGAACGATATGGAGCGGGGGTACTATTTTTAGCCGGCAACACTATCCAACTCTAAAATCAGCCTGAGCTTTCGATGAAGGAAAACATAGCATGGTGATCATTTTTTAATAATGCCCGCCTGGAGTAGCTACCACCCTCAAGTTTGAAAATCTGTAGCCAAACACCTATCATAGGTGTGTTACGGAAGCATCACTTGCCTGCTGAATTAAAAAAAAAAAAAAAAAAAAACAAAAAAACCAAAATGTCAACACATTCTTTATACAATGTATGCCCTGATAAGGTGCTTATGAACGTCAAAACACTACCACCGGTTTGGAAAATAACATAGTCGAGAAGAGCGCAGGCATGAAACTCGATCCGGTTCTATTGGAGGAAAAATGGTACTATTACTGCTGTGTATGGTACAGGTCACCCTACCCCTAGACACAACAGTGGTCGGGGATGTAGCGATCTTAGTGCAACACGCAAGGCAGCAGCTGGGGCGAGTGCACGCTGTACCAGTCTTGTCTGTACATTTCCATACAGGCGCACTGTCCTATCACCAACACGCCATCAAATTCACCAGGTAATTTTAACTTTCAACTCCAGTGCTTTTTATATCTTTCCACAGCTTTACATACATGTATCGTGTCGAGAGATGGTCGGAAGAGACGTTTTTATCTGAATACTTAATCGACTACAAAATATCGAAGGCAAATACTTTTTATCATTAAAAAGAAAACTTTATAAAGTATAAAGGGGTAAAAGTAAAGGGTATAAATTTATTGAAATAAATCCTTGCCGTTATCCCATTTTTTTTACAAGGGGTCGGCGTAACATGTCTTTTAATTATTCATTCATTCATTCGTATCGACATTTTAGCTTATAACGCATCAAGACTTTGACGTTTAAATCCCGGCTAATTAGCAATATCGAGACGCCAACTTTTTGATTGTCATGCACGTCACTGTCACTTCAAAACACAACCGTTTGAACTATCAACTACGACACAGTCCACTAAATATCGTTCCGAACATAATCATAACCAATTAATCATCATCATCATCTTATGTGTGTGTGTTTATGTGCATTCATCATCATCATCGTGCATGTATTTGCTTGTTCATCGCATCGAAATCATCATATTGGAAGTTCAGCGTCCAATCTGATCAAGGTGCGTGCATTATATCTTTGCTGCGATTAGCTGGGTCTAAACTGATCAAAGTCTCGTTAGGCCCGTTCAGGGTCTCCGCGGAGTAGCAGAAAGCCACCACTGCAATTTCGGCGGTGCGTATGCTACATCCCCCTTTCCCCTATCCCCCTTTCTAAACATATATTTCACGCAAGCCATTCATCTTTTCTCTGGTCTTCCCCTTTCCCTGTACCCCATACAAATTCATATCCAAAAACCATATTTATACTCGAATATTGATTTAGGTCAGAAATCGACGGTATAGATGAGTCTACACCGGTCAATGACCATTTCTCTGGAAACACATCTGTCGTGATAAGCCTTGTGGTTCAGAACGGTGAACGGAGGAAACCTCGTAGCGATCTCTGGGAGGAGGATCACTCGTTCCCGATAAGGACACCCGATGTATTGTTCTCTACCACGCTAGAGAGAGATGAAACTATCGATAATTTTGGTGAGTTGTGCAGTTTATAAAACTTGTCCAATAATAATGTTTTTAATTTTTTTTTTTTAAAGTAGTATTATACTATATTTCGAATACATATTTGGGAAAGTAGGGATATGGTAAACCAAAAAAGATACTTATCACAATTCCTATCCTAATATTTTCAATCCTAATCTTCAAATAATATTAGACAAAGATAAAGTTTAATAATGCCTAGTACTTTATTAAACGCTATGAAAATGTTCTAAAAACTTAAAATAACTTTAATGATTAAAAGTAAAAATGTTTTGTTTTTAAATTTCAACGTTATTAATTATTATTAGTTAGTTAAAAATATACGTTTGTTAAAACAGTTATCGTTTTTGTTTTTTTTTATTAAAGTTACTATGTAGTGCTCTCGATTTACAATGTTTACTATTATAAATATATTAAATTTTATTAATTATATTATTATTATGTTTATTTGTAATATATTTTTAATTATACAGCTAATCTTCAAAAGAGCTCTGCAGCAATTTCAAAGACAAGTACGTTGTATGTTGTAGATTCCTAAGCACATAATATGTTTGTTATAATAGTATCATTTTGTATTTTTCCTAAAATATACCACTGTTATGCGTTTATTTATATATTCATATAACCGTTTTACATAAAATTGTAAATGATATAATTTTTTTGGACTAGTGCATGCAGACTTTTTCGAAATCTAACTTTAGAAAGTTGAAAATGTTTACTTTGACTTTGAAGTTTTAAAATATCATAATTAATCCGAAAATATTTGTCAATTACAATTCGTAGATTAAGTAATTGCTTGTTTACAATTCATAATACAATGATTTCTATAGAAAATTGTCTAAAATATCATAGCTTTGTAGTACTTTGTAAATAAAATAACTCTTTTAATATTAGTATTTTAACTAATTATGCTATATTATTTTAGTTTTTTTACTAATGTTGTATTATTTTAATACTTTCACGTATTTGTGTATAAATATTCCAAGGCATGGTTGACATTATTCTTTGAACTTAACTTACAGAAAACCTATATGTATTCATGAATGACACTGACCAGCGTCGGACTGGCCATATAGTCAGGGTGGCATTTGCCAGTCGGGCCCTCACTCGGGCCTAGCTTGCGGCAACCGTAGGATAGAAAGCCCGCGCAGGCTAGGTCCCAGCTCTTGCGACCTGAATGTAAAACTAGATCAGATAGTTCGTTCATATAATTAGAGAGAAATGAAATAGAAAAATTCTAAAAATGGTTGAACCAGAGCAATTTTTTTCTGAACGGCAATAACTTTTGATCGCATCAACTTATTGAGACGCTTATCAGCATCCTGATTAAAATGATTAATTTTGTATTTTGTTTATCTCAATTTATATATCTCAGTATCTTCCGATAGGATCCCATCTACTATCATGGTATAGGAGTATCCTAGGGCGTGTAAATAGCCCTAGGAGCGGTTTTAGGGGGCAATCTAGCCTAAGCGATGCGGTTGTGAAAGGAGTTGCAGCAATCTACTCACCGATGGTGGCGGCAACCGTTCCCTCTGCCAGCGTATAGTGTCCAGGACGGTTTCTCGAACTCACGTAAAGCGTATATAATATTATAAAAAACGTGCAGCTGCAATAGCGCGGGCTTGCGGTAAAACAATATTTGTAGCGGAGGTGTTCGAATTCAAGTCCACAATTTAACTGTCACGGCTCACTAATGACTC
This sequence comes from Samia ricini, assembly GCA_014132275.2. Taxonomy (NCBI): domain Eukaryota; kingdom Metazoa; phylum Arthropoda; class Insecta; order Lepidoptera; family Saturniidae; genus Samia; species Samia ricini. Next base: position 5,227,723 of record AP028170.1, read on the forward strand.
GACCGTTGGGTCGGCGCAGTAGTCCAGCTAAGGTACTACAGCGTCACCACTCAACGGCACAGCAAATCACCAGCAACCCTTCACAAATCGCCTGTAGATGGCGTAACCAATCATCTAGTCCCGAGGCCCGGGTTTGTGGTCAGCCACCCGGGCCTTTCCGGACCAGTCCGACCCTGGCACTGACATTTATTATAGTTATATATATAATATAATATAATTTATATAGTTATTTTTCATTGTCAAGCATGTTTTTTTCTGTTATAACATGCTTTTAAATCAATATTTCAATCACATAGATGTAGTGTAATGATATAATATAATGTTTTAAATTGATATCGAAACTAATGATCTTCCTTCGTATTCTTATTTATTATTAATTAGAATTATTAGTCACTTTTTTTCTTTTTTTTTGACGGGGGGAAATGCATTTACGCACTCACCTTACCTATTGTATTAGTGAGACCGAAGTCCCACTAATACAATAGGTAAGGGGGCACGGAGTGACGAGTTCCGTGCCAGTGTGGGACTCAAACCTGGGCGAGAAGCGCCCGGGAAATTAGTCACTTACCATTTAATTTACTTATTTATACTAACATATAAAATTGAAGTGTCTGTTTGTAAATCAAAATAACAAAAACAAAATTTTCAAATTTTTTGTCTGACTGTTTTTGTTCCGGCTAATCACAGCTGGACCAATATTGACGGGATTTTTTTTTTATAATATAAATGTTACTCCGCGTAATTTAGACTACTGTTATTTTCCGAAAATAATTAGGGTTCCGTGTAAATAAATTAAAAACCATCAAAAGATTATTTCTAATGAATGTTTAGAAACTATATTACGCAGTGGAGAATATATTAAATGCGAGCGGAGCCGCGGGCACACGGCTAGTTAGTGATATAATATTAATTAATTACAGTGACAGCGGACTATCCTCCTAAGGAAACGGAGAAGCCAAAACCACCGCGGCCAGCTCCCCCCTCACCGCAGCCCCCGCAACGTCCCGCCCCCCCTTGCCCTGCGCCACTTCAAGAACTAACCAGAGAGAGTACAGCAGACTTCTTAAACTTGAACACCGCCAACGTGCAGCAACAAGAATTACGAACTGAAAAGAAACTCAAAGCCGAGGAGTCGTTCGATTTCTTCGGCATGATGGAGAAGGAAACTGATGAAGGTTTCGGAGACTTCCTCAGTGGAAACTCCGCTAATAATAACCAGGTACGTTGCAGGTCGAGAATTATCTAGTAAATATTATATAGAAACTTTTAATAATATTTGTTCTTTCAGCACATGTAAGATTTATAGCCTGTAAAATATAGCGTGATTAAAATGACAGTTTCATGCAAAAAAAGCGACATAACATTGCTGGAATGTCTAACGATTTATTTATATTACCACCTTAAAATTCATTCATATATATCAAGTTAATCGTTTTTTTTAAATACTGTAACTGCTTGGATCCCGGCTAGCTGGGTTCTGGTAGTAATAGTCTTCTTCCGCCCACTACAGTTCTATCGGTGTAGTAGGAGGAAAAAAGATTTCCTTCCGCCCTCGGTGTTCCTCTAGGGGTCTTAAGGTGGCAGCCAGAGTCCTCCTTCCGCCCTCAGTGTTCAGTTGTTTGTAGCAGGTAGGTGATCCTGGAAGCCCAAGACGTAGGCAAGCATTATAACTGGCTAGACAACCCTCAGCAAGCTCAGTGCATCCCTAACCACACTTCCTACGCAAAGCAACTCAGCATTTACATAGGAAAGAACACAATAAAAAGATAAAGGTTACTCACCCTAGCGGGATGTAGATATTTAATCTTATATTTAGACAATACAATTAAAATAGGAGGAGGTAGTAGGTAAATTTAATTATTTACTAATAACGCGACCGTCTCGATATAGCGTTCCGACGCGTCTGCCGCGAGGAGCTGAAAGAATCCCGTTATACGCGTGAAGTTACAACGTTACAATACAGTGCTTTATATATAAATCAACATATTATAGAAAATGAGTTTTAAAATTACAGCAATTCACAATAAATGGTATTTAATATAAGGTTACGATATGTTGCACAATATTATTTCAGTACTACCTTATAGTCTGTGTTTACTTACAGTAAGTACGTAGTAAAACGGTGTATCGGTTCTTGAACTACGTTCGCCAGTTCATTGCAACTCTAGTTGCCATTTTTAAATTTCGTCCTACAGTCCTGTAATTTTGTACAAATACAAGTGGCTATTTTGTATATCAAAAAATACTTTTTCCTTACCGAGAAAAAAAATCCATGAACTCGGTTTTTTTACACTGGCAACACTCAACGCATCGACCAGGCATTTTTTTTTTTAAATACGACGGTTTTCCTTAACTTCATATAGTTTCATACTTGTTATTATTATTTTGTGCTTGTTTTATTTGTTTTCGTTACGCTCTTTTGTTGATATTTTATTGTTATTTTGTTGATAAAATGCAAAAATGTTCAGAATAACTGTTCTAAATAGTGAAACTCACGGGGACTTTTTAGTTCGCTTACGTGAATAATTCGAACGCGAACATCAATATGACGTACTTTTGTTACCGTTGTCACAAGCATGAGACCGAGCTGAGTTGGAGTTGGTACTATTAGATTTATTCTGACATGATTTGCTAGATTTGTCAATAGAGGACAACAAGCTTATTAAACAATGCGTGTGATCCTGTTACACCAGATTACCGGAAGGAATAACGTGATCGTTCTCTAGTAAATCTCTAGGATTGTTCCAGCGAATCTGATTCTGATAATATAATAGATTCTTAATTAAGGTGTATACAAATAAGTCAATAAATTAATTATTTTTAGTCTAAAACTAATATTTTCATACTGACTGCTTATACCACACGCACTTTAAGTATACTTCGTTTCAAAGATAATTTCGCGCCACTAGTCACATTCGTTTGAGAGCTGTTAATCAAACTATATTTTACAGGTTATAATAACGTTTTTTTTTTTTTGCAATAAGCCGAAACATAATATAACTACGTTTGATGTAAACTTAAATATATTATGTACAATACATAAATAACAATAAAATAGTATATGTAGTACATACTAAGATACACGTGTATATAATAGATAGGTAAAATAAATATTAAAAACTGTGTATTGGTAGATTTCCATCTAGTGGACCAAAGTTTTTATCTAGAATTTCTTTTTATATATGCTTGTATAAAAAACTAAATTTTAAAGAATTAATGTCACTTCCGTAACATAAAGTAACGCAACTTCCGTTACATTAGTTGTTTTGTAAGGTGCGTCCTGCAAAAAATTCACATCAAAAATGTTATTTAAAAAGCTGTTGTTACATATGAGTTGGATAGAATCATAGGAGGCAATCTACAATCGCCAAAAAAAAAAAAAAAAAAAAACAGTCAATATTGGTTTATTTTTTAAACTTTGTTCTACTAACTTAATGTAGTCATATAAGTGAACTATCTATAGATTAAAATACTGTTTATACATCAATCATCACTGCTATATTTTAGAAACAAAATACATTTCTTTTTCACTTTGCCAAAAATGAGTTGAAGTGTAGTATTATATGTAATTTAAAGTTTGATTTTATAGCCTTTCACATCTGAATCCATCTTTGGTGATCTCCCCGCACCATCGAATGAACCAATAGACGACAACCACCGCAGCGTCACTTCTACTGATCCGCTTAACTTCGATCCGTTCGGACTGAACGATCCCCTGCCGAAGCAAGAACCGGTGCTGACGCCACAACTCCTCAAAGAAAATGGTAAATTCATTTATTTTTATTTTATCTCAACGAACAAATTGTACGCGAACGAATCAGTATTTTTAAAGATATTAAGAAAAAAAAAAAAAAATTGATCACTTCGAAGAAATTGTTTGACGAAAGTGAGGTTATGTTAAAGAATTTACATAGAATTTAATTTATTTTTGATAGTTATTTATGTAAAATGTATAAAGTAGGTCACTCGCGTAATTTATTTTTTGTACCAACGTATAGTGACTAATGTGTCACGTCATCAGACGATGGTAATTCGATAACAAATGATAAAATATTGTCGCTATATTATTATTAAACACTCTCACTATGTATTATTTCCACGTCACCACTTTATTATATCAGGAACATTCACTTTCGCAGATAGAACTCAATTGTCCTCGTGTTGGCTCTACAGAGCCTTATATAGTCATTCCCTGCAATGTGACATGTGGCAGGTGAGATACGGTCCTACCGTATGTAGGCGGATAATATCTTAAGGCGCCGCCGGATGTGTGCCGAAAATATTGTTAACAAAAATGTGACATATAAATCGATAATTTATCAACAGTAACATCTGACACGTCAGTCTACTAAGCTTCTCGATATATGTATGTACAGTGGCTGATCCCGATACGTGATTACCCGAAGTAAATCGCTATTTTTCTTTTTATTAAGTTTTACTAACAGATGTATAATATATCTATAGATAATAAACAACGCTAAAGTCGCTAACTATAAGGTCATAATTTCTTTAAAATCACAGCTGTGGTCGATGACATAAGGTATTATTTTTTTTTACCGTAAAACGCAGAAAACATAACATAAAGTCCTCACTAACTTCTTGCAAATAGAAACAAATCGTTTCTGTTGCTATATTATATAATACGATCTATAAACATCATGCCTCTAAACAACTGCCTCGGTGGCGCAGTTGTATTACTGTGCGACTGCCGTTCTGAGGTCACGGGTTCGATCCCCGGGTCGAGTCAAGTGGTATTGGGTTTTTCTACTCAATATCATCCCGGAGTTTGGAATTTGTCCCCAATATGGCGACAGGCTCGCCCCCTGTCACTTTTGGGACGGAACAAAGCTCGGCGGAATGCAGGTGGTGTAGTTCGCTATTTCACCTCTGCCTAACCCTTCGGGGATAACAGCCGTGAGCTTATGTTATGTTATAAACATCATATAATTATACTGTATTCATCATGTACTGTATCATATAATTATAATATTATAGACAGAAGTCTATAATAGTTTTGATCTACCTTGCTGTACTAAAATAATCAGCGCTAATAATAAGTTTGATACCTGTCATTACTAATCTGACGTTATTATAACACCAGTTATATTTATTTATTTGGGAAACACACGGTTAATATAATACACATATGGAATTGCATAACAATATTACATAAACCAGTCAAGTTTCCACTAAAATAATGATTAATGAAAGTAAATATAATAATACTAAAACCTCTATCATTACAACCTATAATATTATGGTAAATAGTAGAAATTTAAAACTATTTTCAGCAATTTTTAAAAGGAACTGATAAGCATGCGTTTACGCCAGCTTTCCATTGTTTTCCTATTGTCTCATTTTTATGAGCAAATCGACATATTAAAGATTGGATTAATAATTTCGCAGTAGGTAATTTAAAATAACTCCTTTTATCCTAGTGGCAAACATTATAATGACAATTGTCGAGAGAAATTGTCGATCACAAAATATTGCTATTCATAACTGGAAAGAATCACTTTATGTATGGTTATAGCGCAGCACCTTGCCCAAAATTTTCTTGAATATACAGGCCGACCACAAAGCACGCCTCCTGACCAAACGCAACCAACCAAGGACCCGTTCGCTGATCTCGGTCTTTTAGGAAGTACCATGCCCACTGCTGGTCCGCCAACGTCAGTTAGTGTACAGGGATCAATGGCACCCCCATCGTCTGTGGCACCGGGGGGTGCGGTCACGGCGGGGGACACCCCGCTAGTGACGCCGCGGGCCTCCCCCGCGCACACCCCGGCGCATCAGCCGCACACGCCTGCACGGTCACCCGCCCACCAACCTGATTACAGGTAACGCTAACTTTTATTTACAGACTTTTTAGCGATATCTCAGTCTGTAAGGTATCAGTTGTTGTCTTAAATTCATTAAGTTGCATATTTGACCCTATATTATATTCTTTTGGTGGCGTTTTCTATGATATAGTTTGGTTATTGTGCACTGACGGAGTGTGAATTCAAACATCTCACAACAGATCCCTTGGAAGAAACGGCCGCCATTTTGTTATTATTTAATAATAATAATTAAATAGTATAAATAATAACTCTATAATAACCTCGAACGTTTTGAGTACAGTAATACCCCGCTTTACGCGAGGGATACGTTCCGAAGAAAATCGCGTTAACTGAAATTCGCGTATATCGAGGTTATGATTAAACATAGTCAAAATTTAATACAAAAAATACAAATAATTTTAATCACTTTAATTCTAAGAACACTTTATGCAATATATACTCTTATTTTTTACGGAAAAATACATCTATTGTCTTTACATTATGTTTATACGCACTCTTTCGCGTTATGCGAGGCATTTGAGCGCGAAATTTGACATTCGCGTTATAGTGAAACCGCGCGTAAACGGGGTCGCGCTAAGCGGGGTATTACTGTACATATCGAAAAAATGTGGAAGTCAGAGTTCACTCCGTGATTTTTTTTTCTATAGAGGATATTTCGTTGTTTTACATTTCTGATGCCTGTCCAGCCATGAAATTATCACGTAGTTATTCAAACAGTATTTTATTATTATCTCCGAACTGGATTTATCACTGTAAAACCAAATCAAAGATTGACAGTTTTGTAATGTATATTAAGGAAAATATATGCTGTTATAAATGTGTGTATGTATATGTCTATTAAAGTTGTTTTTTTCTTAGTTTCGAATAGCATTGCCTTTATTAATGAATTACTTCTCCATTACCACTGGTTAGCTGGTAGAAAATGCCTCTTGTGGTGTTAAGTTCGGCAGTGTACAAATTATTGGGGTACAATAAAGAATTAATTCATAGATTAGGTAAATTTGTTTGCCCCAGTCGGACCCATTTCGAACCCGCAAAAACTCCCGGCGAGGAGAAAGCGAAGAAATCGACCCCGATGTGTTCGGTGACCTGCTCGGCAGCCAGGGGTACCAGTTCGCGACGAAACGCGACGCCGGACCTAAGACAATGAACGCTATGAGGAAAGAAGAAATGGCCAGGGACATGGACCCGGATAAATTGAAAATACACGATTGGGTGAGATTTCACTTTGCCTTTGTCCAGATAACACGACTCTACAAAAAAAAATCTTCACTCTTTGTCCTCAAGTTTACTTTATAATTTTTCAGTTACTTACGCACAAAAACGAAAAGAAAATACCTTTTTTTTTTTTGTATAAAGTTTGCTTTTGTTATAGAAGTTAGTTGGAGGATATGCTAAAGCATTTTAAGACATGTAAGCGATGATGGCGCAGTGGGTAGTGTGGCCGGATTCCGCGTCAATTGACGCGGGTTCGATCCCACCTAAAATCTCCAGCCACCAATTTAAAATTGGCCTGAGCTTTCGGTGAAGTAAAACATCGTGAGGTAACCCATAGCATGGCGGTAGGCATTTTCTAATAATGTCCGCCTGGGTAGCTACCACCCTCAAGTTTGAAAACCTGTCTCCAAATACCAATAGGAGAGTTCCAGTAGCATCTCTTAAGAACCAGTACCTAGGTTTAATGTGATTACTATCCTGGACTATATAGTCACTTAACATGCGAGATTGTGGTCAAAGCACTGAGCCTATTCCGTGTAAAAAAAATGAGCTGCAGGATGTCATTAAAAGTCATTTAGATAAGTTTAAAAACTACATGCGAGCGTATTCAGAAGAGCAACGAGAACGTTCTCATCGGTACATTATGCGCTTCGAACAACAACATCAAACCCAATACAATGAAAACATGATGGGAGACTATATTAGGGGTCTATTGAGAGAATGTACTTATGAACATAAAAGAAAAAGTAAAAGCGTGCACTTTTAAATTATTTTCCACTTTTTTGTAAGTTACTTTGATAGTAAAACTTAATAAAAATAATAAACATATTTATTTGAGTGGTTTCATATTTAGTTAAAAAAAACTAAAAACACAGATTTTGAAAAATATTATTCAATCGGTCTCCTAAATACAAAAGCAAATTTTTTCATGTCATTTTTTTTTTTTCGTCTAATTATGACCTAAAGCAGAAATTCTACGCCTTAAAATCAAAGTAAATTAGTATTGAGCAAAGCGTATAAACATCTTGCGTTGGCGCATCCCGCCCGCTGTTTGACAAGACCTTTATTGTGCCCCAGCAGATGAGAACCAGTTCAGATATGAGTGATATCTGAACGGTAATATTTCTTAAGCATTAGAAAGTCAGGTAATAGAAATTAGGTATTGGAAACTTGATAAAAATCTATTAGAGCAAGAGCCCACGACAGCCAGACTTTCATTATTTTATGAAGGCTGAAAGTATAAGTGTCTGGCAAGATGAAGAAACTGTCGAAACTCTCTGACAACTGAGAAAACATCTGTTTATAGTCCCCTAAATGACATATACAAATATCAGCTTTTATACTGTAACGAAAGTTTACTTACAATTTACTATAGTGTAACGCTGTCTGGTAATGAACCACGTGATATCTAATATTAATCCGAATAAAATATATAAAAACTTAGCTTTATATTATAACGGATTTGAGGGTAATTTTTTACAACTTCAGTACCTGTTATTCGCCAAAAGTCACCAAAACTCTTTAATATTCTGCGATCGTTCTTACCTATCTTGGATACATACATAAACTTTCAGCCCTTATAAAAAAAAAGTGTGCGTTCCGGGACCCCCCGACAGAAGTGATAACTTAAACTAATCTAAGTTGAACTATTTAATATTGCAATTGTTTAACTTCAGAAAAGCGGTTATTTGTTAATAAAATCTTTTATTGAATATAAAATATATTTTATTCTTATTTACAATACTTAAATATGTACATTAGTATTTTGTGTTTGGACATTATTAGTATAATTATTTAATCAAGAGTATTTGTCTGTCGCACACTAAACGGTTAGCGCTGTGGGTTAGAGTGAGAGAGGAGGAGCCTGCCTACCGTATGCGTGAGAGAGAGGGAAGCCAGACACACTGGCGCCGTAACGCATTACGTAAGAAAGCGGTTCACCCTCCAAAAGAAGTTATCACTTCAATAACGGAGGTCAGGCTGTGGGCTTTTGGGCTATAAAACTCCTTAAAATACATTTTGATAACTATCACAGCTGTCAACGTAACGTGTCTTTTTTTAACGTGGTTTAAATCTGCTCGTTGAACGCTCGGACGTGCGCCGAAAAACCCAGTTTTTCGCACCCGTGTGATCCTCGCGACAGACCATAGACACCGAGTCAATTGACTTAGGTGTCCGTGTGTCAGGTTGGCCGCAGCCGACTGACTAAACACTCCACGTCCCTAACCGGCGCAAAGATGCCAGGGCCTCCGGAGGCACATTATACATGTATTCTGCAGAGGCCCTGGCAAAACGTAACGTGTCTAGTACTGAAAAAGTTCCGATTAAATCGATGTTAAGATTTAAGTTAAGCGTGTAACTGTAGCAACAGTGGATAGGACAGCTAGTAATACATAAGGATGATAATTCTAGACGGAAGGCAAGAAAGCGAATATTCGCGCTCTGCTATGCTCACTGCATACAGTCGTGTGGGAAGAGTGCCGCTGGACGAGATGCGAAATGTCCCAGCTGGTAACACCCGGTGACGTCAAACGAAACTACCGTAAAGCTTGTCTCGCCGTGCACCCTGATAAGGTATTATAAAACGATTAATAAACTCAAAAAAATTACACAATTTAGGCTCCCTAATAAGGCGCTTATGAACGTAAAAACACTATCACCGGTTCGGAAAATAACACGGTCGAGAAGAGCGCAGGCTAGAAACTCGATCCGGTTCCTTTTTTTTCTATAAATTCAAAATATAAATATACATATTTTTAAATAAAATCTATAGAAATCATAATTACAACCATTTTTAACGGCAGCACAGAGTGATTGAACTTGATGGTGCTTGAACTTGTTGTCAGGTAAATGGGTAATCTTCTTTGGGATCTTATTATAAAACCGAATACCTATAAATGTTTAATTAGATGTACTTAGCCTAAAGCTTTATACCGGTCGTTGTGGAGATCTTTGGGGGAAACCTATCTCCAGCAGTGGTCGTCTTTCGGTTGAATGAATGGGTATATATATATATATATATATATATATATATATATATATATATATATATATATATATATATATATATATATATACCTCAAATCTTTATTTTCTTACATTTTTTTCAAATGAAACAAACATTTGCACTTTCTGATCCGTTCATAGATATTCAAATTATTATAAACAAAAACAAAGAAACATGTTTAAAAAAAAGTCCAATTACAAAAGAGTGTTTGAGATTATATTTTATACAATTTTAAATATCAGACACTGTTTAGTAAAAAGCGTGTTTAACGCTAGTTTATTTTTGTTTTTGTAATAAGACCTTCATATTTTAGGATCTAACTACCAAGCTAGCTCTGAACTTGAGCGGTATCTTCTACAAGTTTTAAGATATAAATACGTTGCAACACACAACTATAACCAATGCAATTCAGTTGAAAACTCAAATTGAACTTACAGAAAATTCCCCTGAATTATTTATCTCTATTGAACAGTTTACATTATTTTCTATAAGCTCTGTTAAGCCTAAAAAATTATTATTTTAATGTTCGTTTACAAATCTTACCATACTCGATGTTTCGAGTACCCATAAAAATTAGACAATAGGAAAACAATAGAAAGCTGGCGTAAACGCCAGGTTAGTGCTCAAGGAGTTAATAATAGCTTGCTGGTGTGCATTTGTAAAAATAACATTTTAAAATCGAAATGTCTATTTTTCATGAATTAAATTTTTGAACATTAAGGTTTGGACATAAAATGTTTACAAAAATAACCCAATTGCTTTTTTGCACTCGGGCAATTCGGTTATCAAGCTACGCAACTGGATTTAAGACTAAATTAGTTTCTTTGCATCAAGTAGTGATGTACATAAGATTATTTGTTTTTATGTTGCATAATATTATTTTAAATTAAATGTATATATTTTTTTAATATTACAGCAAGTCAGTACATCCAACGAGAATATAGCAAAAATGATATTCATGGAGTTAAATAACGCATGGAGCGACTTCGAAAACGATGCTAAGCAACAAAATCTATTTCAGTCTTAATTTACAGTCGTTATAAAAATAATATACTAAACTAGCGGCACTTGTTTATTTAACAGATATCGTTTTTAATAACCAGTTTAATATAACCTATACCAGTGCATTCCAATAGAAAAATATAACGTATATTAGTAATTGTATGACATTTAATCCCTGAACTACGTTAGTTATACTTAATAATAGGCAAACAATTTAATTTAGTTAACCGGTTAAATTATTATGGCTTTGTGAGAACATACTTATATAAATTAATTCTGGCAATAAAATAATTGGCAGCAGTTAACAATAAGCGTTTTAAAAAACACAATTTACAGAAAGTAGGTGATTATTTTTAATGAATTTGCTACCAATGTTAACTATTAGAATACATTGCAGCCGTCGAAACAATGCATTTCTGATAGTTTTGCCATTAGATGCACTATGTAACTTTGCGATGGCGATCAGTTTACAATTAAAGTAATTTTTATCGTTTAAATACATGATTAGAAATGATGAAATTTCTTTCACTAAAACCCCCTGATATAATATAACCCCCTAATATCTGATCAAAGTATCGTCGTCTACACGTAACAAAATGTTGGAAGAGTCTAAATGATACTTACAAATTGAAACGAAATGTATCGTTATACTTTTAGAAGTATTGTATAATACTTAAAAACAACTATATAAGATATTATTTCTTTTTGAACTTTCGCGTTTTGTACACATATTTTAATAATATTTTATAATAATAAGAAAAAATAAAACAAGCAAGTGCGCGTTCTAGATCCGAATAATTATTAATATATAAAATATCCAAACAAGCAGTATGACAATAAAAAAAGGCCTTACGGGTTATATTTTTTAAATAGCAATTATTACCATCACTAGCATGCCTAAATGAAAGATGTCAGAAATGAATTCTCTCGGCGGTCGCACTATTATAATCAGTTATACGCAGATAACATATAATGTCAAATACTCTGGAAGCTTTTCGTATCTATCCGCTGTGAAGTTATTTATATTATAATCTTATATGAAAATAGATTTATGTAGTGATACGGACATGATTTTGAAAGGTGTGTAAAATAGATTTATAGAGATTATTACCTGATGGATTAGGTTTAAAGACATTAATTAGGTGATAGGTTAAATAATCGTTAGAAAATTGGCCCGTTTGTTAAAACATCGACATAGTGTTTACAAACCTAAATTGAATATATATTGTTTCGAAATAATTCACTGTGGCTATTTATGTGTTTTTTTTTCAAATAATCACGTGATCATTCAATCGTTTTATATTATTGTTAGACTATTATAAACAAAAATATGTAATATATATTTTTTCTTCTTGTTACTTAATAGTTATACTTTTATGATCTTTTAGATTAAGTAATATTATTGATGTTTCAATATTCTAAAAACAAGTATTAACGACATAAATTAATTAAAAATTAAGTTGTTAACCTACCGACACGTAGTCACTTGAACTTTAAAATATTATTGTAATTTTAATAACACAGATAACGAAATAGAAATACATATATTATAATAGTCTTCGGGGAAAATTTTCATTTGTTTAAAATGGAACGTAGTGAAATATCATGAATTGTTTACGTTAGTAGGATGTCCTCGTAAATAATTTATTTAAATGCATGATCTCAACCCGTAGCTCGAACAAATTTAGAGGAACGCTTAAAAAAACAATAAATAAAAAAAAAAACAATATTTTTAGTTGAAGTTTAAAAATTGTATGAAATAATTATGTAAACAGAACTTTCATAATAAAAACAGTAACCCTTTTATAGTATTCCCCTAAATTTGGTCATGAGTGAAACATAGATTTCACTAAATATCGAAAATATAGATACGAAACAAAGTATTTCCACGGTCATTACATTTTCAAAGTTTACGTGAAGGTTCTTAAATCTAAAAAAAATCTATAGTCAAAAGTATGAGGTAATTCCCTATGTCTATCAGTATAACTTACATGCTTTATGTAGTAAGACTAATATGAATTATTGAGAACGTGTTATTTTATTTAAATTAAAAATGTTACTATTAACATAGATACGTTACTTGCTGGTAAAAAATATTCCTAACCTATCTCTTATATGTATATGAATTTTTTTTTGCAATACAATTTATAATATTAGAATTATGTTACTATGATTTTTATACAAACGTATGGTAAGAATGCATTAATGTGATTAATTAAACTGTTTGTTTTGTGTTTTGTTTTATTTAACTTTACTGTGAGCACTGGATTAAAGTTTCAGGTGATTTTAATAGAAAATGATGATTAATTACGAAAACAACTCTTGGTGTTATTAGAAATTAGTTTATGAATGTTGTTTGAGAGCTTATATTGTAAGGTTAAGTTTGTACATTCCTATTTTAGTAAGTCGTGATTGCATAGCGATGATTGTATGTCTAATTTCGAAAGGATAGAGTAGCTTTTCGGAATTGTACTATATTATCTTAATTATAATAGAAGTTGTCGTTGAACAGGCTTCCGGCTTTCAGGTATATTAGTTCAAATCGCAATATTAATATTTAAACTAACCACTAAATGTATCATGTATGTTATTGATGGATTTTTAATTTTATGGCCATTAATTAAACATCAACCACGCATTTCTATAGTATATAGTTTTTGCTGTTGTCTAAATTTTAACTGTCTGACATTGTGGTAGCTGCATAATATTCATGTGAAATATAATAATTCTATAGTTTTGTTAAAACCATTTTTTATTTATAGTTAATTGATTAACCAACCTGTAACCAGTCGATTGAAATGTTTCATTATAACAATAACCTTGTTCACTTATGTTTCTTATTATGTGGCTAAGATTTATTATATTCATTGAAATTGTACTAGAAATGCGTTATTATAGCTCGCTTTAAATTAATGAAATGCTCTGATAAATAAAATTTAACAAAATTGTTCGAAATTATAAATTATGCAGGTGATAAAATGTATTTTTATTCTTTACCCTTTACCAGGAAATAGTATCCCTAATTTAAACACTGCTACAGTTATAAGAATTATTATGATATCGTAAATTAAACAAAACGATATAATATAAAACTTAATTTATTTAGTAGTTAAAACTATTTTTTTAAATCAGATTGTCATCTTTGTTCAATCTTGACGTCCAAACAGCCGTATCGATCTAGAAGTTCCTGTTTCTTTCTTCTTAGTAGCGCTTCTTCTACGTCCTTCTGTGAGGGCACGGCGACGTGCGATGTGACCACTGGTCGGACCACTTCCTCCTGGTCTTCTTCTATTCTCTTGTCATCAGGCTGAAATTATAAAAATTAAATCGCTTATTTTTTCAAATTTTTTCGAAATGGCACCGCATAACAAAAAACACTAAAGTCCTACATAAAAAAAACCGTATTTATTACGTGAATTTGGGGACTATAACCGTTGCTAATAGATACCTAATACTAGTTATGCCCGCAACACTGTCCGCGCGATCAGTTTGTTAATTAGAAACAGATTTATAAAAAATCCTAAATATATTCTGAAACATCTGTAAGTTAGGAGTAAATGTCCCACGTCCGGGCGAGTCCCACACTGGCACGGAGTCCTCCCTCCGTGCCTCCTTACCTATTGCATTGGGGGACTCAGGTCTCGCTAATGCAATAGGTAAGGGTAGTGCGTAAATGCATTCCCCTCATCATCATCATCATCTCCCTACCCTTTTCCCATTTTTATTTGGGGTCGGCGCAACATGTCTTCCTCTTCCATTCCTCTCTATTTGTTGTCATCTCCGCATTCACTCCTTTTCTAAACATATCATCTTTCACACATGACACAGTCCATCCATCTTTTCTTTGGTCTTCCCCTTCCCATGTAACCGTCCACATTCATATCCAATACCTTTCTTACAACATTCTCTTTCTCCCCGCGCATCACATGTCCATGCCAGGATAAACGACCGCCTCTTAACTTGTCTGTTATTGGCGCCACTTTCAAACTTCCTCTAATATATTCATTCCTAATCCTGTCCATTCTTGTTAACCCACACATCCCTCATCAAAAAAAAATAAATAAAGGAGTAATTGTTCTGAATGTGTGTCTAATCTCCCGGATTGCCAGATTCATTGCGGATTTAATGTATAAACTACTATCATAGAACAAAATATCATCAAATTTGGTTCAGTAGTTTTTGTCGTTATTTACAGTATATTTATTAAAAACTATCAAAATAGTTCGGTGCCAAAAATGCCTCGGTGGCGCAGTTGTATTATGGTACGACTGTCATTCTGAGGTCTCGGGTTCGATCCCCGGATCGGGTTAAGTGATATTAAGTTTTTCTACTCCGTATAGAGTCTGGAATTTGTGCCCGATACGGCGACAGTCTCGCCCCCTGTCACATCTAGGACGGAACTAAGCTCGGCAAAATCTGGATGGTGTAGTTAGCTATTTCACTTCTACCTAACCCTTCGGGGATAACAAGCTTAGGTTACGAGGCCCGGTTGGTTACGAGGCCCGGTGGGTCAAGAGGCCCGGTGGGTTACGAGGCCCGGTGGGTTACGAGGCCCGGTGGGTCACGAGGCCCGGTGGGTCACGAGGCCCGGTGGGTCACGAGGCCCGGTGGGTTACGAGGCCCGATGGGTTCGCTGCAGGGGGCGACGCGGTGCTTGCGAAAGCCACCCCGTGTCACCCCCACCCCAAATGCAGCGGATGGCCCCGGGGGGTTTTAGTGGGTATTTCCGGGCGCTTCACGACAGGGCGAGTCCCACACTGGCACGGAGTTCGTCCCTCCGTCCTCCTTACCTATTGTATTGGGGGACTTCGGTCTCACTAATAGCTTAGGTAAGCTTAGGTTTTAAAATAGTTCGTCATCAATACTAAAATTATTCTTTTAGAAATATCTTCACTAAACAACAGATTTAGTGTTTATTGTTGCACTTACATCTTCCGGATAAATATTCTCCTCTTCAGGAAGGTCTTGATCTTTATTTTGCTCCTTATTCCTTTTCCATTCATCAACCGCCCGTGTTATAGCTAAATAAAACGAAATTCGTTTTCAAATCCAAAGGATCTATACGACTTCAAAACTAAATAATATTTAACACGTTCAGTAAACAACGAGATCAAGTCACTTTTACACTTTAATTATTTAGTAATGTACATTAAAATGTCATAAAATGTAATTTTTTTTTTACACGGTATAGGTTCAGTGCTTTGACCACAATCTCAACTGATGTTAAGTAACTATGTGGTCCAGGATGGTAAAAACACTAAGCCTAAAGGTACTGGTTCTCAATTGATGCTGCCGGAACACACCTATTGGTTTTCGAACTTGAGGGAGATAGTTACGCAGGCGGGTTTCATTTCAAAATGCCCATGTTATGGTTTGCTCACGGTGTTTTCCTTCACCGAAAACTCAGTCTGATTTTAGAGTTGGATAGGTTGGTTTGAACCCGTGTTCATTCAAATCAAAAAAATCTTTATTCAATTTAGGCCCTAAGAAGGCGCTTATGAACGTCTAAAACACTACCACTGGTTCGGAAAACAACCCAGTCGAGAAGAGCGCAGGCAAGAAACTCGATCTGGTTCTTTTTTTTTTTATAAACATAATATATCATATTTTTTTTGACGCGGAATCCGGTCGCACTACCCTCTGCGCTATAATCGCTTCAAGTAGAGCAGTAATAGTAGAGTTACATTCTTTCTCAGCTTCACTTTCCAAGGGTAATAATAAGCCATCGTCATCATCTCGGTAGCCGTAATAGTCTGCGTCGACGTCGCGCATGAGGTCGGCGCGCGTGCGTCGCGGCGGCGGCGGCGGCTCCTGTTCAAACAACTCTCGAACACCTGGAAACACAAACTTCATGTTTTGGAACAAACAAATTCAAATATTACTCAATCAAATATAAAAAAAATAGTTTTGTTTATGAACTGACAAATGCTTTTGTCCAGAAGGGCCTAAACAGCTTCATCGAACTGTTGGAAACAACTCTTTGGGCGGCCTCAAGGCCACCAAAGTCGTACAGATCTCAACCTGGACTTCTGCTTGAGACGTAAATTCCGCAGGATATGCTAGACGTGGTTAAAGGAAATCTAAAAAAAATTGTTTACTACACAGAATGCTAAGCTAAATAAAATAAGAATAAGAAACCCGAACGTACCTGGTAAATCTTTGGCGGCACCGAAGTATTTATACCCTCTGTTTCCCGGAACTTCTTTTCCATCCTGGTCCAACATTTTAGGACCAACTCGAGCGTGATCCGGCCCACCGAGTGATTTTATCTGGACCTCCCAGTGACGTTTCTCTCGCATTAGTTTATTGATTTCATCGTTCAAGTCGCGGATACGGAATTCGCCGAGGCCGGCTGAAAGGAATTGATTTATTGTTTTTATGGGAATCTTGTATATTTAAGATAGATGCTGACAACCCAATCTACATTTATTGCCTTAAAAATATGTTTGATATATTGCAATTAGAACAGAAGTCGAGTATTAGATAAAAATCAAAATATCAACATTAAAGTTGTATCTAGCTGAAGTTTGGTTCTTATAAACAGAATATATTATGCTATAGGCATTCTAAGAATGCACGTCAGTATCCTGATTATTACTGTAGTCTATAGTATGTTGCTAATGTCAAAATTATGTTTTTTCACTAAAAAGATATGAATGTATTTACGAAACCTATGCCAATAATACAATTTGTAACGCGTCGAGTACGGCTCTGGGCTCTAAGTACCTCTCTGCCTTGCGTATGCGCCTCCCTAGACGGCTCGTACGATTCCAACCCCCCCCGCCCCTCAAGACCAAGCAGTATACTTCGTTACCTCCAAGGGATAATTATGCGCTTACGTACGTACGTCTTTGTACAAATTTAATTTACTACATTAAAACATTAATAAACACACTAAAAAAATATTTTTGTCTGTCTGTCTGTTTGTAACGGGTATCTCTGGAACGGCGGGACCGATTTTGACGGGACTTTTTTTGGTAGATAGCTGAAGTTGCTCGGGGTAACTTAGGGTACATTTAATTTTTGAAAATAATTAGTGCTCTGCGTAAAAAAATAAAAATAATAAAGATTTTAATTAAACCCGATGCAGAGTTTTACGGGCAAGTGATATAATTTATGAGCAACGTTTTTACTTTATCTTAATACTAAAAAATAATTAGGGTTCCGTATAAAAAAAAATAAAACAGTCAAGAATATATGAAAGGCTAGCGCAACCGCGGGCACATAGCTAGTAAACAATATATTTTGTATTTTAAAATAAGTTTATTTTAAATATTAAAAATAAAAAAATCCTCTCCAAATTTATAAAAACAGATGATATTTCATGTTATTTTTGAAAAATAATTCCGGAAGTCCTATTACTTTTTTACTCTTCTTCTTTTTCCCAACTTTTCTATTTTTTTCTTTACTTTTACTTTTCACATTCTTTTTTTCCAATTTTAGCGGCTTTGTTTTAAGTTCGCTAGCACTACATTGTTGCGATATATTATTGTTTGCGTGTTCGGAATATTTGTCTGACGGTGCTTTTGGTGTTACTAATTCAATTTCCAAATCTGTCTTCTTGTCCTTTGTCTCCATCTTTTTGCCTATTTTCAAAATGAATACATCTCTTTGTGGGTGTAACATTTTCTCCATAGCAACGGGAGCTGGACAATTCGTAGGTGTCACATTAATTATTTTTCTATCCTTTCTGTCGCATGTTTTATCGCATCCGCTATATGTGTATTTAAAATTAGATAAATAAGTATTATGAGTGTTATCAGGATTGCAAAGATCTTTCGGAAGTTCAAACTGAATTTGTTCTCCCGTATTATAAGGAGTGTTTTCGCAAGAACATAGCTCTTGTATCTTGTCATATTTACCCATCCTCTCAAATTTAGAACTTTTGGGCACTCTTATCTTCAGTTCGTTGGCATTCATTTTTGTAAATATTTCGTTATACCTCGGGTACATCGGTCTTTCATCGCGGTGATAATAATATGGTGACTGTTGATTCGATTTCCTCGATGACGTAATACTTGATATCTGTGATGTCGGACTTTCATCTCTGGTGACAGGTAAGGAGTGCGGATTCAGTGATATCGGTTTCTTAGTGATACTACTCTCATCAAGGAGTATTTTACCTTGATCATCCATTTCAACTTTCTGACATGAATACATTGACATACCGTTATCCTCTTTCAAAAGGAAAGATGTTTCTTGGGGTTTAGGTGTCGTACAAAAAGCTGTAGTGATTTCTTTGCCTAGGAAAGACATTCGTGTTGTAACTTCTATGACCCCGATTGAATCTTGAAGATCACTATCGCCACATGACAGATAATAAAGGTTTTTCGATAGTGGTGTCGAAGTGGTACAGATTATATTGTCATTTGGTTGTTCCTGCATCCACTTCTTGCACAGCTCCTCTCTTAATTTTACAAATTCTTTTGTATAATCCATGTGCGTTTCACCTATTTTTGTCACACATGTTGAACAAGGCGGCTGCTTAGTCAGCTGTATAACAATTTCAAATTCTTGTATACTACATATTTTATCATATGTCATTGCAAACAAAGTTGATTTTCCAACATTTAATTTGCTGAAATTGTCAATTTTTCCATATGAAGAAGGATCATATAGTATTATTGGTTGTTTTCCCAAAAATGTTGCAGCAATTATAAGATTGTTGTAATTAATATCAAAACATTCACATTTCATGTGTATTTTATTTATTATTATTTCTACTAAAAATAAATGATATGGAAAATTAACGTCTTCTTCCTTTACGGAGCTCATTTCTTGTTTAGTTCTTGCAATATCCTCAGATAAACTTTTGATTGATTGCCTTAGTGCATTGGCTTCGTTTGTAAGCATTCTGCTCATGTTAGCTATTCTATCAATATTACTAGTTATCAGAGGAGATTGTGAATTTTCTGTGGATTTTGAAAATCGATTAATGACCTCAGTGAGATTTTCAACATGATTTTTAATTTTCATACCTTGTTCTTCTATTTGTTCTGGTTTCATAATTGGACTTTTTAAACTTTGCTTTTCTGATGATTTTGCTCTCTCACCTTGTCCCCTTACACTCTGAGGTGGACTAGTAACATACATTGTATTGATAGCAAGGGATAGCTTGGGTGTAGTTATCGGATCAGTCTTTTCTAGAGATATAGTGGGCAGTATTGTTGGAGTGTTAGTTTCATCCAATGGAACAATAGTTAAATTATGTTCATTTTCACCAAGCATTTTATCATTAAGAGTTGGAGGTAGAGTGGTTGGTATTTCATAAGTTTCATCTGGAGGAATAGCTTGTCCATTGGTTGATGTTTCAGCTTGCTTTTCATCAACTGGTACATTTGGCAAAGTCAAAACATTAGCCATATTAGCTATAACACTTGGTGATTTTAATTTTGCACTTGAATTTATTATAGAGTTTATACTGGATTCCTTCGGTGTATTCTGTTCTGACAGTATATTGATGGTATCATGATAATTACTATCCATTTTGTAACAAAATAAAAAAAACAGAAAATTTTACTTATGTCATAACTATGATTAAAATGCATAGCCCAATAGATCATTATTAAGTTTTTAAAATATACAGTAAATTTTAAATAATAAACTATGTAATAAGCCTTACTTTGTGATGTATCCCTTAACTACTCTATTACAAATTCTTACTTTTAAAACATGTACATGAAATATATTAAATCAACGAAATAAATAAAATTGAAGTGACTTAAATATTTTTTTACTAAATATGTACACATGAATGTATATATGGCGCCTATACAAAAAAAAACAACTCTTGGCTGTCTGCTTGTTTTGGTTATGGCTGGAACAGCTGGACCGATTTTGACAGGACTTTTATGGCAGATAACCGAAATTATAAGATACTATGCCTTTGCTATTAGGTTACTTTTATTTTTAGAAAATAATTCGAATTCCACATAATAAAAATAATTAAAAATCATGAAATTATGAACAAAACCTGATACAGTCCAGTTTTACAAGTGCTTAAATTTATTAGAATATCTTTGCTGTCTGATGTTACTAAAATAATTTTAGGTAAATAATTGGGTTTACGTGTGTTACCTAGTACCTAATACCTAGACCCACATAATGCATATTGTGGGATGATCAAGCAATCTCTCTCGATCACCTAAGCTAGTATGTTGACATCTGAGGTTTAAGTAATATTGTAATTAGTTATGTAACAAATTTGTAAAGGACAAAAATTGTCTTTTAAAAACATCCTACTGGCAGTCATAATTCATGTAAAAAAAATTAAAACCTATGTAATCACAAACCGATTCAATTTACAGTTGTGACAAGTGTTTGAATTTCTGAGAAATATATTTCTTTCTGTTAGTAGGTACCAAAAATAATTTAGAGCCTGCAGGAAAAATAGGGTTAGTTTTTTCAGTGATCATTTTAAAAGGACATTATGCACTAAACGCGAGCAGAGCTCCTGGGACAGCTAGTGTCATTATATGTATATTCCTATATGCAAAAATGTACATGAAAATTGATATAATTAGCAATAAACGTTTACATTAATTGATATTCATAAATCTTTTTCTTGTTACATGCTATCTTCAAAAGATTTACAAAAAACGTACCATTCTGTATCTGTGCTACTTTTTTGGCAATCTCTCTAACAATTTGCAGTCTCCATTTTTCAGCTTGTGGAAGGTCATTACATTCAGAGGCAAGGTACGGTCGACGCTCACGTTGTCCTCCTGCTTCCTGGACCTGAGCAGCACGCCAACGAGCAAGAGTTGTCCTGTAGAAAATTACAACAGCATTATTTGCAAAGGTTACTTCGAACTTTTGTTGCATAAATTAGTAATTTGTTACCTATAAATCAAGATGTTAAATTATTCTACAAAGTTGTTTTTAAAACATGTTACTTACATGGCTTTTTCTGCATTTCTAGCCTGAAAATAAATAAAAAGTAATGATAATGACAATAAGAAAAATGAAAATCTAAGACAAACAGAAGTCTGCTGTATGATTTGAATTAAAAAAGCTGCACAAGACACTAACCAGTAAAAAAAATCTAAATTCTAGTAAATTGCTATCTGGGACTTAGATTTACAAAAACTGAAATTTCACTTATCAATACTATGAATTTATGCTCGGAATTACGCCAATAAAAATTGAACTTACCATTTTATCTACTAGTTATTATATGAAGCAGTCTGTAAAAACGATATATATTGAATATTTACAAGCTGTGTATAAAATTAATTTATGGACATAGCCACAAAATATTTTCGACTCAAAACTGTTGTAAATGGATTTCCAAAATCATAATATAGCCCACAGATAAATAATAAAATTAGAAGTCTTTGTAAATAGATGTGAAGTCTAAAACAAAACCATTATTTTGTCCATTTATTCCCTTTTAAAGAAAAGGCAAAGGTACCAGCAGACTATGCAGCCAAGTCGGAAGTTAAGAACATTATCAATAAATGAATGGTGGCCTTCTGTTACGCCTACAATGGGAATGATTGGGACTTTTTAGAATTTGTACTCCGTGTCATTATTTTAACTTCACTACACCTGTTTATCAAAACTACACTATATTACGTAAAATGCCATTAAAATTACATAATATAAAGTCAAATACTGCAAAAAAATGAAATAAAAACCAGGACAACAACATGACAGACTAAAATTGCGCCAAGTACCCCCTAAAACAAAACCATTCACTCTATTATAGAATCTACGGATGGCGATCTGAGATCAATTTATCGTAGAATTGATTTTTTTACCAATACATCAATTTTAATCGATATTTACCTTTGGACTGATTCAGTGAATCGATCTTTTATCCTACAAAAAAGTCACAAATTTGTATAAATTAGAATTGTAACAAATCCCAATACAAAGGTATGAACATTTTCACTTTAATCATCAAAAACTTGTGAGATTATTACTTAACTTATTAGCGATAGGGTTCTGAGAACGATTTTTCGAAGAATCTATCTTTATGAGTAAAAAATCAATTTTATTTAATTGATTTTCAACACTAAATTTATCCAGTAAATCGATCGCAGAACCTGGGAAAATAAGCTTTCTATTTATCTGGTTCTATGAAAACCATAAAATTATTTACAATTAGGAATGTACTCAAACAGATATTTTCCCAGACGCTTCTTTGTAGGATTCAAGATGTCTTTTTGGTTACTAACAAGATGACAAACAAATATCTTGCCTGATGGTTAGTATACAATTACAGTGTTAGTTGGACGTGTACTACATCAAGAGTATTTCGAACCAATCATAAAATCATTTTGTACATTTAACTTACAAACAACAAAAACAACTCTAATTATTTTAAAATGATAAAAGATTGTCCTTTGATAAAATAAAATGACATAGTCTCCCTTATGTTTTGTCTGATATCAATTTACCTATAAATGTGCAAAGATAAAAGAGTTTAGTATCTTTTTCTCCTCAGACTGTTTGTCTTTTGTTGTTTATTTTCTATAGACAAGCTATCCATCCATCCATTCAACCAAAAGACGTTCATTGCTGGATATAGGTCTCCCTCAAAGATCTCTACGACGGCCGGTCTTGCGCCACTCGCATCCAACAGATTCCCGCGACCTTCACCAGGTTGTCGGTCCACCTAGTAGAAGGCCTACCCACGCTACGTCTTCCGGCGTTTGGTACCCATTCGACAACCCGTTGGTCCCATCGGGCATCGGTTCTGCGAGTAATGTGCCCACCTCACTGCCACTTAAGTCTAGCAATTCTTCGGGCAATGTCGGTTACTTTTCGCGACCTATATTGTTCTCAATAAAATTATTTCGGAAACAATTTTTACCACAAAATTTCAATAAATGATGATTATGGTCTAATTTTGATCAGTAAAATAATGCTAGTTATGATTAAGAAGATAAGTCGAAATTATTTAGAGATCGATCTTTTAGACCTCGATTTTTTTGGGAATCGATTCAAAAAGCTTCCATTCGAATCGATTCAGAAATTGATCTTATTGGGAAGAATCTTCATAAAAATCAAAACAACGCTAAGAAATGACAAAATGCACTAGAAATCGCTATCTTAGAGATGTAGGAGAACGTCATCCATCTTATTTACAAAAGATTTCAAGCTCAGCATTTCTATAGTAAGCAAGATAATTCTGTGCGCGACTGGTGGTGTATATAATATTGCCAGCCTGACTAATATTTTTTCCTTCGTTTAATGATGTGAAGTCTCATTTTACAAACTAACAGCAATTGAGATTTTTTAGCAAAATACAGTTGATGCATTAGGTTATTTTTTGTCTATTTCTAAATCCATTAGTCTATGTGATTCAAAATATTTGTCCTCTATTTTTTCTACATGTAGACAAAAAATAAGCCCATTCTTCTGTACTTATTGTTCTGATCACAGTTTCAGTAATTGAAGTTATTTCTCTCGGTGTTTGGTTGACATTTTTTTTTCTGTAATGCGCCTCTTCACAATTACCTAAATCTTTTCGATTAGATAATTGAATTTAAATCGCAGTGGGTACGGTGACAAACGAAGAACCTCATGGCCGTGTGAATTTGACATTTCGTAAATTTCATACTGTGAGTCCCTTTTGTGGCTTTTGATTAATTCATACAATTGAGCTTTTGTCCAACAATCGTCAACTTCAATATGATTTTTCATAAACTACTCTTTGAGCTCTGCTTTTTTAATGCCCAGTGTGGGGCCCTAACTTATTTGTTTGCAGTGGTAAGTCATTATTCATCACTACAATGCAATTTGATATTTGGAACAATTTTTTCTTTCACCCAATGCATGAAGTTCGCAGAATTCAAGTCGTCATGATAGACACTCTATTTTGATTGAGACTAGAATAGCAGCAGTCCATTTTGTACAAATCCACTTTTACCTCCAGCATGGGATATAATTCATTTTGCACCCACACTATTATGTTTCTTCAAGATAAATGACTGGCCGATTTTCTTCCTGACGATTTTTTCGTAGCCTCTGAATGTATTTTGCACTCTGCTGTCTATTAACAGTTATCATTTAGACTGACACTTCTTGTGCCTGTAGCCCATAGTCTTTGGGATGCTTCTTAAAGATGATCTGCCATATTTAAAATTAATTTCAGCTTTTAATTCCAACCAAAGTTTGTTTATTGTAAGGATTTCCTTCCTTACGATATAAAACAAATGTATTGAATGTCATATAGCGCACTTATCACAATCATCTAATTCAGCAATCTTTTTCATCCTGTTTCATATTAAGATGAAGCTGCTGGTACATTACCCTCTCGAGAGATTTGGGTAACTGTACGTTCGGAAAAGCCTAAAACAAAATAATGCACCATAATATATTTTGGAAAAGAAGGAATAAAGAGAACTACAATTGAATAATTAACAAAGAAAACGAAATTAATGCGGAATTTTAATTAATTGGTAACCCCAAAAATTACCTGTCACATAGGAGTGCATAAGTCATTCTGATTGTATACATCCATAGAATAATATTACTCCTACTGGAGTGTACATCAGAAACGAATAATAATGTGTGCGCTACTCATGTCGCCATTCTCATAAGAAGTGAAGTGAAGTCATTCTGATTCTAGTCCATTTACAGTTTATTTCTGTTATATATTAAAATTACCTATATATAGTTTTTGTTTTTTCTGTATTTCGAAAATTGTCAAGCTGAAAAAAATAAAACAAAGGTCTGAATTTATTAATATAGGATTATCATTGGCACAGATTTTGTATTTTTTACTATTAGAAAAATTTCTTTTTATTCAGTTTTAAGCCATATTCCATAATGAAAACGTAATAAACCCTGTCTTCAAATTTTTGTAGTGTCTACGTTCAAGCTTTTACATTGAAATCATTTAAATATTTGAAAACAGGTGTAAAACTAGAAGTTGACTCTGGTATGGCGGATTATTCTTGGGATAACTGTCCAGTTGAGGTCTTAAGTCATATATTAAATAACCTTCAACCCAGCACATTACTGATTTGCATGAAAGTGAGTTCAAAATGGAGAGATGTAGCTTACTATATAATGAAGGTTAGTCGCTTTTAGTTTTAGTTTTTAATTCCTCAGAACAGTGCCATTAAAAAGGTACCTACTAAAATGATCTAATATATAATTATAATAATTAAGAAGTAATTACATATAATGTAAGTGTTTATAGTGATAATATTTCTTGTTAATCTATTTTTATGTTATAGTAATGAATCTAATGTTACAATTCCTTAGCTTCCAGTCTTAAAATTTCATTAAGTAGTGGAAAAATATTCACATTTTTCCTGGCGCATGTAATTTTATATTGTAATAAAAAACAAACTGTTCCTGAAACCTTGCTATGGTTTTAATAGTTATAGGCAATTGATTGTAGCTACACAGTACTACGAAGGTTATACAACACAATAACAGAGCGATTTTTGAAAAATTCAGGCAATCCTATTTTACCAGAAACAAACAAACAAGTTATTAGTTTATAAATACTTATGTCAACATTTTATGTGTTCATTTTCTTGAAGTACTGAGTCATGGTGCCTGAAATATCTTCTGCCGAATCGAATTGCTCGTCCCCAAACACTATCATTATAATGATGAATAGATGATAGGCACTTGAAATAAGATCAAGAGTATGCTTGAAAATTTACCATTTAAATGTCTTCCATTTTATCTGGCTTACCCAAGTCAAATGAGAATGGAGAATTAATGAAAAATACTTACCAACTCAAAACTTTTATTCTTTATAGTGATGCTCAAGCAAACCAAGACATCACAGTAGTATAATTGTTTTTTTTTTTTGAGATAACCAATCAAGACAATTACACCAAGATACAGATGTAAAATATTAAGATAATTCCAAACTACAGTCTATAAAACCTTGCATGCATCATCTGCAAGTTATTCCGCCAAGTTAGATATGCTGTAGCCAATGTGTTACCACCATAAACAGTACATAAAATACTTGATAAATTTTTATGGTAGTAAAAAAGTATTATACTTTGCGGTTCACACTTAAATACAAATTTTAACAGGATCTCTGTAATTCACTTTTATGAAACAAGCAACAATCATCCTACCAGACTTTGCAAGGTGCTAAACCAATCAGATATCATAAGTGAAACAGGATATGGGAAATTACATCATTCTACATTTTTACCAAGACACAACTGTTGCTACCTTGTATTAGAAATGTAAAACTTATTTTCTGAAGGACCTTCATAATAAAGAATTATGATTTTGGAAAACAAATTTATTTATTAAACAGAGACAGATAATTATTTACAGGTCTCATTCTCTTGATCCTGATAGAGAGAAAAATATTTTTTTTTTTTTCAAACCATATATTTTAGATATAATAATAGCCATATTTTTACAGTGGTGAGAATTTATCTGAAAAAAAAAATTTTTAAAACCATAAAAAAGGTTAAAAGCCTGTAAAAAGATTTCTTCCTGTTAAGAACAGACATCAGTATGTATTTAGTATAAACCAGGTATAGTTTTTTTGACGGGGGGAAATGCATTTACGCACTACCCTTATCTATTGTACTTAGGGGATCAAAGTCCCCCAATACAATAGATAAGGGGCACGGAGTGACGAGCTCTGTGCAGTGTGGGACTCACCCGAGCGTGAAGCGCCCGGAAATACCCACTAAAACCCCCCGGGGCCGTCCGCTGCATTTGGAATGGGGGCGACACGGGGTGGCTTTCGCAAGCACCGCGTCGCCCCCTGTAGCGAACCCACCTGGCCTCGTCGTGCAATGGCCCAGCGGGGATGGGGGAGTGTACACACTTCTCAACCCCACCTTTTCGCCCGCCTCCCGTAGGAGGCATGACCTAGGCAGGTCAGCCAGCCGGGGGGGGGGCAGAAAACTGCCCCCCCATAAAGAAGAAAAAATTGGGATAGTTCAGTGGCGGGCACAGAGAAAGGGGAAGAAGCCCGCCAATGAAGAAGGTTCTGGGTCCCTCTCCTTCTCTCATCTTGTCTCCAACGACAAGACGTAGAGAGGAGAGGGATGCCCAGAAGAAGAAGAAGAAAGGGACAGACAAGAAGACGAACACACCAACACACAAACAAACACACAAATACGGACACACGTCCACCAACCACCAGGGGGCCCCTACAACCGCAGGAACCCCCTGACATAACGGGCCCACCGCCCCCTCGGCCTCCTTCTACGGCGAGGATAGGTATAGTTTACCCTACCATGTAAACGCAACCAAGAGCATAATGCCTACACTGCCACACTTAGGTAAAAGACATTAAAACTTCACTTACTGTCTTTTTAGATTTTTAAGCCAATACATTTTTTTATTATTATAATAAATATGACTGAGAAAAATGTGGAGCTTTTTTTACTGCATTCATCAGTTAGATCCTTGATATTTCAGAGTAAAAGTTGTGAAAAGTATAAAAATATTGTGACCAAAGTACAATCTCTTCATGTTTTTAAATTAATAATATGAGAGGTAATTATGTATTTCTAAGAATAATTTTATGTTATAACCCATGACTTTGTTTACTTGTCTTATCTTGATTAAACGTGGAATATCATCTTGATTTTGTTTTATTTCATACCCTATCTGTTACCGAACACATGTTTCTCGAACACGTGTTTCCCGTACACTATTTTTTTATAATTTCTAAAATTGATTTCGATTTGTAGTCTGACAATCTCTTATTAATATTTATACTTCATGCACACAAAGTTTTATATAAATAGTTAACTCGTTATTACAGTATATTTTCAAATTATTTTTTTACGATTCCTAAAAATATATTTAAACATCTTTATCAATTACTTCTTTATCGAGTTAAATCCAGACATAAACACAGATAACATTTTTTAAAATAACAAATTCTAGGTTAACAATTAAAATGACGATTACAAAATATGTACAGACAAAGCTTTAGATTAATTAAAAGTATATATTTTAACGATTAATGTTAATTCTGTGGTTTTGACATATATTATTAATGGATTTTAGCTATAAATAAATTACGAAAACTGCGAAAAAAGATCAATACATAAGCAGTAAATCACATGTTATTGCTTTTTGATTTACAACAGTTAAAGACAAAAATTCACTTATTTTTCGGCTTTGAAAACAGTTATACCCAAAATCTAATTTATATGATTCTTTTTAAAGTTACGTAAAATTATAATATACATTCTCTTTTGTAATGTCATTATAATACCATTTATTTAGATTTAAAAATTCCAAAACTTTGAACTCTTTTTCTCTAATTTCGATTTTTACACTTTACTGCCTTTTACCTAAGCCCGGCAAGTACAGCTTTTTTAGTACTCTGCAAAAAGACACGAACGTATATAACACAATTAAACCTCTTTTCCAAGAAATAGGGCTTGTGGCATAAGCATTGAATAAGTGAACCTTAATTCACAGCGCCAAGATGGAGGGTTGGAAAAGGTTTTGAGTAAAAGATTAGAAGATGGTGGAATAGTGTACAGAAGAAAATCCAATATACGTTATCCATATTTGAGTTCACTTCTTTGGTATAATATTAATGATGCTGAAATACATTGTGCTGGACCAGTTTCTTATGGTCAAATTCGACATATAAGTATTTACAAAGGTAATGTAGAAAACAATGTTTTTAAATCCTAATGTTTTAAATTTACAATTTTTATGTCATATTGTATTGGTTTTTTTTTATAGCAACAAACTCTTATAAAATAAGAACTGTGTTGACATTATTTATTTGAAAATTTTAAAGATTACATATTTTGGAACATGTTTTCATGACATAATTTTAGTTAAGATATTAATGAACTTTTTTTTCATTGTATATGCTTACTACGATAACATTAGTGAAGGAGATATATCTGCCAGATCATATACTTTATACAAATTTGGTGTATATATATATACAGACCATATACACACGATTTTTAGTGAGTGATGGTTTTTTTATAATCTCAATTTTGCACTTGTCTCTTGTGAGATATAATGAGAAAATTGATCAGTGATGATGAATCAGCGATAGTGGCGTGGTTTATAATCACTGAGCTTGGAGCCATTCATGTGTTACATAAGCACTAATGGGTATGGGTGATTTACTTATTTTTGATGACATGGGGTCCTTAATGTTTATTTATTTACCTTTGAATATAGTTAATTGATTTTGTAGCCTATGCCTATGCTAACGCTAAAATCCGAGGTAAGGATAGTATTTGGCTTACTATTGCTGAGGAGTCTTAAAGTGTCTAAAATTCTGCTTATGCAATACTTAAACACTCCTCTCTCATTGAATGACATTTCTAATGTTTGTTTGTGTATTTGTTATTGTTGATGTTTCTAATGTTGGCGTTGTTGGCTATCTACCAAGTTGAAAATCTGTCGGCAAGGAATATAAGCGTGTTTTAGTAGCATAATTGGAGAGTCAAATTCACTATCGACTTAAAATGCTTTCACCTTTAACTGTACATTGTCACTTAACATTCAATTACATTGTGGTCAAACGTTAAAACCTGTAGGTATAGTACGAAAATATGACATTTATGTTTACAGATAATTTAATTATAGTTAATAATGAAGGAGTCACATATTTAGATGTGGATACATTACGTGCTAGACGTCATTATGATTTAGAATGTAAGTGAAATAACACCGTTCATCAAAATATATTTTATCACTTTCATTAATTTTTTTTTCCTTAGCACACTTGAATTATTTATTTTTGCTTGTATATACAATA
Source organism: Samia ricini (assembly GCA_014132275.2). Classification (NCBI taxonomy): domain Eukaryota; kingdom Metazoa; phylum Arthropoda; class Insecta; order Lepidoptera; family Saturniidae; genus Samia; species Samia ricini. Next base: position 5,258,495 of record AP028170.1, read on the forward strand.
TTCTGTGACTTGATATATAACTTTTTTAAGGGTATTATTGATATGATTTGTTGCGTCTAGGCTTTTGTACGTTCAGCTATATAAGCCCATCCAGACATTCTATTATATAATGAAGGAAAATGTTTTGCCACCATATTCACGTTAAACTTCGTACACTCTCCCCTAACTCCCACTCTATTCCACAATCTAAATTTCGTAAAAATATTTTATTATAGTTTTTTTAATACTTTTGTATATGATTTACATTACCGCCTGTCATTAAATGAGTTTCTTATATTTTGCGCATCAGTCTGGAAGTAGCATTGCATTAATTATTTGTGTATATAGGTACACCTATAAGACAACCTAGCTTAACCCGAATTGGGTTAGTTGCACAATAATTCACAGCTCAAGATCGGTTTTATGTTTGATTTGTCGGATTGGTCGCCACCCCCGATAAGAAGAATTAAAAGAAGGAAATTAGAAATTAGAGAATTAAGAAGGTATTAGAAGATCAAAAAAATTCAAGAAAAAAAACTAAATGAACATATTCGTTTGCTCGTGCATTTTGAATGGAACATCTTTTTTGAGTGTATCAAGAGAACGGATTGATTGATTTCGATGAACATTTTCGTTCGTTTCGGATTTGAAAAGTTACCTAGCGGATTGTAATGCAAAAACTGGATTTAATTCACTAATAATATATTGACTCTAAAGCGGTGCGAAGTTCGCCGGAACAGCCAGTATAAAAGAAATAAGCAAACAGAATAACTTTCTTTTTGTTTAGAATTAATTTGATTATAGGCGATAAATTCGAGGAAAGCGACTACATGGTAGTTGCGCAGAAAACAGGAGATCGAGATGAACTAACTTTAGCGATCTATCCCAAAAGCAGCAGTTTCGATTATACTTTTACAAATAATAGAAAAATTCATATAACTACAATGGTTTATAAGTAAGTAAATTGCACCGTTATACAGTATTTTTTAAACTAGATAATTAACTGTAAATATTCTAATACCTTTAATGATCTTATCTTGAACAATAAAATGCATGTGATACCTATTGGTCATCGCCCTAAAAATAACTGATATATTCTAGGAAATAAAACATTTATAAACATACTTATGCGGTTAAATGTTGTGATTATGTCGCTCAAGGAATATATGAAGGAAGGACGTGTGTCATAAAAAGCGGAATTCTTAGGAAAATGTTTAGATCAATTTTTGAGTCGTATATAAATTGAAGCGGCAACGTAGTTCTGACTTATAGCTAATGTTTTATCGTCTACTAGCTGTGCCCGCGACTTCGATCGCGTGGAATTCCAGCATCCCGTCGGAAAAAGAATTTCCAAAATCAGATCAGTGGTACCGGAGATTACCTCGAACATCCAAACTCACAAACTTTGCCTCTTTATAATATAGGTGTTCTTTTTTAATAAATCTAAATAAACGGTATTCATACATTACATATATGTGCAAAAAAACGTTACTATAGAGTATAAACTACTAACATATAAAAATTCATCGAAATCGGTTTATTAGTTTTTGCATGATTGGCGAACAATCAATAAACGGACAGAAAAAAAAATTTTTTTAGACAAAAAATAAAAGAAAAAGACGCTGTCGAAATGTGTCGTGTAGTAGATTCTGAAGTCCTACACAGTAATATTTCAGAACATTCGAAATTATTACAAAAAAATAGTATAGCGCCATCTGTGAATAATAGCCGGAAATACATAGAAAATTTGCTTACGTAATCACCTTTCGAAACATTTCGTCACCAAAATGTCATCAAAAATAAACAAAACAAACGTGTAACGGCTAAAATGTTTAGATATTGTACAAAAATATCAAATTATAGTTTTCTCATAGATATTTATTATTTATATACTGTACATATATTTTATATTATATAATTTTGTTCCATTTTAATTAATCCATCAATTTTTTGTTCTCGAATAAGACTAAAACGCATTTATTTACAAATTACAAAATCTTCTTCATATTAAAGACTCCGCGTGCCATTCAAACTACTCTAACCTTTGATAGAGTAGACAGATTTTAAAGAAATAATAGTAATAAAATAGTTTTTATGTTACCCCGGAATATGCTTTATAATCATCTTTTTAAATTTTTAAAATATGCTTGTAATAGAAGGGGCATTTGACTGTTAATGTCACCTTCAAATAAATCAAAAATTCTTTATTCAATTTGGGCCCTGGGAAGGTAGGTGCCCATGAACGTTAAAAATTTCCACCGGTTCGGAAAACAACCCAGTCGAGAAGAACCGGCAAGAAACTCGATATGGTTTTATTTTAAAATGTTTTGTTCCATTCAATGCTCACAGCTCGAGTGCTAGTGAATGAATGTCTCTGCGTGTTTTTTTTTTAACCTAGCTAATCCTGTTGACCGGAAGAGTCTATACTCTATACAGCTTTACCGATCTTTTTGTCTCTGCGTCTAGCGACTGGTAGCTTTTATAGTTGTGCACAGAACGTTTTGTAAAATCATTTATCGATTTTGTTATGCTACCCACAGTTATTGTAACCTTGCGGCAACATACCTAGTACTTTCTAATTCATACCTGCACAGACAAACAGACTGTCAGACATTTCAAAAATGATATAAATGTATTCAATTATCTATTTTTAGCCCCTTGCAATAATTCTTTTCACAAAAATCGAAAATGTACAGACATGTGAAATTTACAATTTTATTATTAGTATAGATTCTAATAAATAAAATTGAAATGTCTGTTTGTAATGTCAGAATGTTTATTTTTTTTTTACTTATTACACACGATACCTATGTCAAAAATACAATTTTAAAAACATTTTGTCTGTCTGTCTGGTTGTTTTGGGTAATCTCCGGAATGCCTGGACCGATTACGACAGAACTTTTTTGATAGATAACTGAAGTTACGTAGGGTAGGTACTTTTGTTTTTTGAAAATAATTAGGGTTCCGTTTAAAAAAATTAAAACACAATGAAGAATATATCAAACGCGGTCGCAGCTGCGGGCACACAGATAGTCGTCTATATTTTTTAATGTTTACGAATTCAGTATATATTTCGATTTTCTGTATTGCCGTGTACTTATGCTATTAATTTCTAAGGCCTCCTTATTTTTGACACTTTCGATTGTATGTGTATAAAACTCAGGTAATACAGGAACGGTTTCAGTCATTTAGTCTATCATGAGTGGATTTTATATAATATTTTTCTATTAATTAATAAGTTTAATCGTCGAAGTTTCATTACCGTGTGCTGCCGGTTAATAATATAGCACCCCATGTCATCTCGTGGGTATAGTGAAAGGCGACTAAGGGTTAAACCAGGGGACGGGCAGCAGCTTCCTTTGAGTACCACAAACACCTGACTGCTATCGTCAACCCTGCCGATTATGGCAATTCCTTATTCGGGGAGAACCATGTCCAGCAGTGGACGTCTTATGGATGAATGGTAATTGTTGAAGTTTTTGTACCTTTTACTTATGAAGGGAAATCCTCCTAGGATACCCAACCCTGTTGGACGACGATGGGTCGGTTATGTCTAGATTTTACCGACTAAAACCACACAATACTCTGTACCTTAATTACGGGGTGGTATGGGGCGCGTAAACGCAATCGTCGCACCGCATTCGATAAAGTTTCTTAACGTTTACTAACTTCTGCTAAATGCCTTACCAGACTCTGAGTATAGTGGGTAGATAGGCGTTGATTTTCATATTTTGTCATCATGAGAAAACATTTTATACTTTTTTACAGACTTCACGAAAGATATTGCTATGTAATTAACAGACTCGGTCAATTGTCAGTCATAATTCGATGCAAAAGTAAGACGGCTCTACGTCCGAAATTTATAAGCCGATATTACGGCTCTATATGTAACGTGGCCGCAATACACGTGACCTGTGACGGAGAACTTTACATTATAACCACATGTGGTAATATCCTTCGGTATGATTCGAATAATTTCAGGACTATATCATCGTACTTGCGTTGCGATTTATCAAAGTTCTCGTATAAATACACTGTCGCTACGTTTCATAGATTCGGTGCAGTGTTCCGGAGTAAGTTGGTTTGTGTTATTATTCACTTTACTCGTTACCCTGTTTTTTTTTTTAAATATAGTTTGATTGTATGCCTATTTAAATAGTTCTTCTCCTTTACCTTGTTCTACAAGCAGCTTTGACACAATATTTTGTCTTCTTAAACACTTCTCTGTATGTAGTTATCTAAACATCCACATCTTTGGTCTATTCGCCTCTTGTCACGAGGACAAATTAAATAATGAATATATGAAAATAATGTAATTCTATATAAACCGAAGGTTTTCTTTACATTTAAATAATATATAAATATAATTACAAAGGATAAAAAACCTGCTACTTCAATCACGGCGAGGGAAGATCCTCCCTGGCCAGGCGCTCGTCCGAGAGGGGGTTCGTCCCTCTCACTGCTGGACACAATCCCTGGGAGCCTTTAATAATTTTTCCCTCTTGACATCCGGGTATATACGAGTATACATATATCGAATTAATATTCTATAATAATATCTTATATTATATTCAAGACCGACGTTTTTCACGTCCTCTAGTTCCATTTATTGACAATCAAAATTCTATTCCATTCTCGACCTTAGAAATTTCAAATATTAAATGTTCCTTCATAGATGGCCTCCTCAATGAATCCATTTTAAAACACGCGTAAGATATTCTATAAAACTGACAGTTGACATAAATAAACTAATAGAAAACCTTCGGGTTTTCTTTATGAATTGATTTAATTATGATAATGAAATATAAATAATAATAATATAATAAATATTACGAAAACAAATTTTATTTCATCCAATCATTACATGGTAACCTATTAATCCCTAACTGCTATGCCACTAGTGCTGCTTTCAAGTTTCCTCTTATAGATGTACTAATTTCTATTCTAGCTATACAACACATATTTACATGCTAACATTCGCATCTTTGCCGCATATACTCTTATTTCATCCATCTCTTTAGTTGCCTATCATCCAAATCATACAACACGATTGGTCTTAGAGTAAGTCCAAACCAGCGTAATTTTGTTAGTTGTGATCCGCGCATTTTGCGTCACTTAATTTCGGTTCGAGTGAAATTAGGTTAGATCGCCAAACGGGCGTAATAAATTCGTTCGTGCGATATGTAATTATGAACATTAGAAGATTATATACAATTTTTTTAAATTATATAAGATACTATGAAGCGATGATGGGAAAGCGGGTAGTGCGGCCGTATTCCGCGTCACCGACGAGGGTCCGGTCCCACCTGTCGGACTCTAAAATCGGCCTGAGCTTTCGGTGAAGGAAAACATAGCATGGTGGTAGGGCGTTTTCTAATAATACCCGCCTAGGTAGCTACCACCCTCAAGTTTGAAAATCTGTCGCCAAATACCAATAGGTGTGTTCCAGCGGCATCAGTTGAGAACCAGTACCTATTAGGCTTAGTGCGTTTACCATCCTGGATGGTAACACCATACCATCCAGCAATCGGAGGAACTGCCCGCTTCCCTCACTCCACTACCTTGTGCTCGAACGTCGCACATGCATGCGAAATACAGTTGCATATACGCATGTGAGATGACTGATAACTCATTTCGCGTCGTTGTGTGAAATAAATTACACTTTCATATGAAACCGAATGCAGTGTAAAGTAGGCGACTCGCAACTCACAAAATTACGGTCATTTGGCTTCACCCGTCTAATGGTTTTTTATAGATTTTTCGTTTTATTTTAGCATGCCCATTTGTTACTTCAAAATACTTAAACGAGGTCGCTATAGCGGTCGCTCGATGTTGCTTGTAGCCTGAGCTTTCATTAAGGCATAGAACAAAATAAAGCGTGGTGGTAGGGGGCTGTTCAAGTATTTCGTAATTATCAATGTTAGTGATGGACTATGATTGTTTATCTTTTAATGACATGGGGGACGAGTTTTCGATTTTTATAATAATGCCAATACTTACGTAATCGCTGGAGGGGGTCAAATATGTCAAAAATTGTGCTTACGTAATACTTGAACGACCCCTAGGACATTTTTCTGATGCCCACCTGGTTACTAACCATTCTTAAGAAGAAAATCTGTCGCAAAAAATTTATAAATTTTTTAATGTTCCGCTAGTAGGTATCATTTAAATACAGTACCTCTAGGCTTAGAGTATTAACATTTTAGGCCACTTCACATCAGGTAAAATTGCTATCAAACGCTAAATTTATAGCTATTTAAGTACCAAAAACATTATTTTTATTTATTTGGTGCTTGTTTCTGTTACTTAGGATTTCATTATAGCACTTTGACTTAGTGGCGAATCCGCATATATGATCAGGATGCTCATGACAATAAGCGTTTTAGTAATTGTCGTGAAAATTATTCAATAAAATAAAACGAAAGCGAGCCATAAAGTTCTCACATTTGACATAAAAAATAAAAATATCAATTGAGCAAGCAGCGATACAACTTAACCTCAAAGTTTAAAAAAGCCAAATACTGAAATATTTATTCAAATAATTATTCATATATATACGTATAACAGTAAATACATTTATCAATATAATTGTCACATATAAATTCGTTTACACAACAAACGTCACACAACACTGGGTTTAAACACAAATCTGATGGCTGACAGTAACAACTTCTCAGAAAATGTGTTGGTACCATCTGATAGCCGCACCCGTACTTAAGCACCGCGGGTGGTAATTGGTCAAATCAAATAGCGCGCGCTGTCTGTTACTCACTTCCGTCCCTTTTCATGAAATCACTCCCACAGATTGTAGGAAAGCGAGAGAAAAGATCTCACAGATCAAAAGTTGTTATTTGAAGCCTAGATCTGTATCTCCAGAAACTATATCAATGATATTAAGAAAATTTGTTACCTATTAACTCGTAAAGTGTTATTTTCAAAGCTTCTATCATTGTTTTAGCTGCTTCTACGTTTGATCTTAAATATGACTATGAAATGGACTTTATAATGATGAAATGTCCGGGAGTAACATGTGTAACTGATCACGGGAATGTATTGATTCTTGGTCATGACGATGGTCTGGTATGTGTCAATTGATCCTGTCCTTATATAATAAAAGATGTAATGGTTTTTTTCTTACTGTTTTTTCTGTTAGTACGTGAAAATATCACTAAAAATCAATGATCAGGCTTAAGTACAATAGTTTTCAAGTTATGGTGATAATAGTGAGTAAAGTAAACGCAGAAATGAACCACCATTATGCACTTTACAAAATGTTAACTAAATCATTAGGGGTCATTCATAAATCACGTTACACGGGAAGGGGAGAGGCATTTGACATTGTTTCACAACGGGTGGGAGGATCATAAGTTTTGTGGCATAACATTGCATATCCATATCTAAATATTTACTTGAATAATAGTTTTTTTTTTGTTTTGTCAATTATTTCAAATGTTGGATTTGGAAGTTCCAACGTTAGATTTAATTTAAAAAATGTTTATAATAATTTCTAGATATAAAATTGCAACTTTATGTGACGTCACACTAGAGAGGGGTCACAACGATGTAGGCTTAAAAAACTTACAATTCGTGTTACATCATCTATGGATGAGTCCCTGTAAGGTATAGAAATTGCGTATATGTGTGAAAATAAGTCGTTGGTACATCTAGTATGTTTTATATTTCTCGCTTTTTAATGGACTGAGGTGTTTCAAATTAAAGGCATTCTGACTATTCGTAATCATATACGATAAAAGCTTAACGAGGGGGAGGAGGGTTGACGTCATACAGGCGGCCGGTCTAAAATGAAACAGCCAAAACTTAAAGCAACATGAATTCGAAGAACACGTTGCGCCGACCCCAAATAAAAATGGGATAAGGGCAAGGAGATGATGATGATGACATGGTAACAGCCTTGCCTACTAAAGCTGACTAAGCGGAGTGAGGAGTCAAAACTGTCTAAAAACTCTGCTCACGTAATACATGCACGACCCCTTTTGAGTACATGAAATTCCCAATGTTGTTGATTTGTATAATGTATTATCTAATGTTTGCTAGACTAGGTATACTACAAAGTTGAAAATCTGGCGGTTACGTAATGCTTGGACGACCCCAAGCAACCTATGCTGTTCCATAACTAACTTAACCCCTTGAGCACTAACCTGGCGTTTACGCCAACTTTCTATTGTTTTCCTGTTGTTTTATTTTTATGGGTAATCGACGTATTAACCGAGTTTCCCGGTTAAGGAACACATGAAACCGTAGCACGGTGGTAGGGCTTTTATCACGAAGCATCACTTGAGAGACATTATCCAGTGTCGTAGCATTTAATAGGCTAGACCAGTGATTCTCAACCACTGTGCCGCGGCACTTTTTGTGTGCCGCCAAATTTCAAAAGTGTGCCGCCAAATTTTGCAAATATATAATAATGTTAATATTATTAAATTATATCATTTAAAAAGAAAAATATTTATGCAGTGTGTTGTAGTAAGTAAACAATTTTTTATCTTTTTCTTTGTGTGCCGCCATATTTTGAAATCATTAAATATGTTCCGCAACAAAAAAAAGGTTGAGAATCACTGGGCTAGACGATACTATGCACCGGGGCCCCCAGACCCATATAACTACATTATTATATAACAATAATTATGATAATTCAATTAAAAGCAACTTGCAGGGAATTCCCCTAAATTATTTGTGTAATTAATTTTATAGAATTTACGTATTGAACAGTTTATTTTATTTTTATTTTCCTATAAACTGTTTCGTGAAAATTTTGATTCAAAAGAAAATATTCGAGAATTTCAAACAATTTTTTTGCACCTGGGCCTTGTGTTTACTGAATTTTCCCCCCTTGGACCACATCGTCACTTAAAATCAGGTGAGATTGTGGCCGAAGCTTCTGTATTGTTACATTATTCCAGTTAAGTATTGATACAAATATTACGTTACACTTGATTTTTTTTTTCAGGTGAAAATATATATAAAAAGTAAATTAAGAAAAAATGACTACATTCCTGAACGTATGATTAATGTGGAAAAATATCTATCGGATAAATCATCATGTGAGATACGCGCGATAGAAGTTCACGAGAAAGTTGCCTCCCACATACTTTTCGTTAAAACTGATACAGAAATAGTAAAATTATTGATATCCAATCCAAAACTAATAGATAATGTTGAAAACGTTGAAAATATCGATGAGGTAATTTTATCCATAATTCATCTATTGAAAATTGACGTCTGATTTATTTCTCTACTTATTATAAAATGATGTCTTCTTAGAAATATTTCTCCTATTTAAATTTAAGAAATCATATGGTTGTATTTAATGAATTTTCTATCTGTAAACGGTTGTAAAAAAAGTGTAATATAAAATGTTTAATAGATTGACTCATATAGTGTTTGAATTAGGTACCTCTTACATATTATGTGAAGCTGCACTACTCGCGAAGTTGAATAAAGTTAAGCAAATACGATGTAGAAAGAAATTTCGCTTCGCTTCGGGCGAGTTCTGATCGTTGTCGGTGTTTGCGCTCGAAGTTTTACATGAAACTTCTCATTACACTACTTGGCTCACTTTCGGTTCGGTTCGCGTTGAGATGTACGAAATAGACGATATATAATGAAATAGAATATAAGACGCGAGAGTGCAATGGCAGCTGTCACTTGAACATTATCTTATAGCGAATAGGCAGATAAGTTTTTTTTGAAACTTCTTATGAGAGGGCTTTGAACTTCTGATCCGCAACTTTTTGTGTGACGTAACGTGGTGGGGGTAAACACTAAAATTTAGAATCGAGAGTTTAAATTCTTTTTTTTAATATTATAGTAAATCGATCATTTCTCTTCTTAAGAACGAGGAAGATTATGCATTGTCACATATGTATATAAATTCATGTAAATAAATGAATAATAAACGCAAATTATGCTATTCAAAAGTAGAGGGATCTGACTGCACCACCGAACTTTTGGGGCGAGCGCTTAAAGCACTCAGCCGAAAAAGATAACTAGTAAAAAAGTATCTCAACGCAAAATAAAGTGAAACGAATCTCAACTATGACTGTAAAATATTCTGTGAAATTTGTGCTTAGCTAACCCTACGAAAAAAAGATCCCTTACAAAGTCAGAAAGTGCGATGATGGCCTAGTGGATAGTGCGGCCGGATTCCGAGTCAATGGACGCGGGTTTGAGCCTACCTATCCAACTCTAAAATCAGCCTGAGTCGTAAAATCGCCTGGGTAGCTACCAACTTCAAGTTTTTGAAAACCTGTCACCAAATACCAATAGGTGCGTTCCGGCAACATCACTCGGGAACCAGTACCTGTAGGCTTAGTGTGTTTACTATTCTGAACCACATCGTCACTTAACATCATGTAAGATTGTGATCAAAGCACTGAGCGTAAAAAGAAATGCTAGTGCGTACTGTGTTACTGCATCGCGTTGGCGGGGGCTATAAAAGCTTCCTTTGTTCGGGGATCGGAGCTCCCATTTGGCCGTTGTACTACCGAATAAGCTCCTCGCGAGATTACAAGAGTGTGTTGTCATATACTTCAAACTTCTGTCAACTTCGTGGAAGTAATTTCGCGAGTAGTGTAGTGGAGACATGATTGTAGGTTCCGGCTTGTCCTAGTAACTTTCTTAATATTATAATATTAATGCATACAAACATAAGAGATAGTAATGTTTATCTGAACAAAATATCAGTCAGTATTTTATTTAAGATTTATATTTAACACTCAAAATCAAAATATAAATAGACAAAGCTAAAACGGTTTGAGACAATTTTTTCTTTGTTACTCAACCGGGTATTATTTATTTTTCGTAGATGTTTCATTTAGTATCTAAAAAGTATTTAGTGAAAATTGTTGATTTGTCAATTTGATATATTAATTTAGTTTAGTTAAGTAAACCGTAGTCTACAAATGTATACGCTTTAATTAGTTAATTAAAAATTAACTAATCGACGAATATACCGTCTTAGTTTTTTCAATAATTTATACGTCGATGACTCGACCCTAGTTGCTGTCTAAAACTTAGATTGTACCGCGGTCAACTTGTGTGATTATTTTAAACTTAGATGGACTAATTTATTTAGCTGCTACAGCAATACAGTCTCGTCCCGTTTTATCCTTTTGTTAAATTTGAATCAATCCATCAAGTTTTTTGTTCACAAATAAAACTAAAACGCATTTACTTATAAACTCTTCTTTAATACTAAAGTCGCCGCGTATCATTCAAATTACTATAACTTTTGATAGACTGAACCGATTTTAATGAAATAAAATATTCATGTTACTCCGGAATATGCTTTATAATTATTATAAAAATATACTTAGTACCTTCTACAGTACCTTCTAATTGATACACAACAAACAGACAGATATTTCTAAAAATAATAGAATGTATTTAATCACCTATTTTTTAGTCTCTTGCAATAATTCTTTGCACAAAAATCGAAAATGTACAGACTCGTGAAATTTACAATTTTATTCTAATTATAGATAATGAATACAGATATATGGTTAGAAAGGACCGATGTTTCGTATTTTGTTAGTTCTGGTACTGATAATGATTCATAATTAGGGAAATAGAAACGAAGTTATGATATGAGTTAATATTAAAAAAAATATTATAACCATTTACATTATAAGAACAGTGTTGTGAATATTATGTCATATTATATTACGGGTTAATTGTACATAATTTATAATTACATGAATTTTTAACAATCTAACTTTATTTAATTTGCCCATTCGAGGTATTTTTAACCGACTTCAAAAAATAGGTTCTCAATACGGATTTGTTTATATATGTTTGTTACTCGATTACTCCGTCAATTGTGGACCGATTTGCAAAATTATTAATGATATTAGAACAAAGGATATTTGATTAAGTAAATAGAAGCAAATAATAAAGTAATTATTTATTCACTTTTAGTGCATTTTTATAGTTTATTCTCTTGAAGACGGTTTTGTTTCTAATTTTAAAAGTTTTTATAGAGTTAATTTTAACTCCCTATACGCAGATACCGATTATTATTATCATTATTAATTTTGAATATTTTTATGAAGACATGTGAGATAACATGAATTCTAAATTATTAATAGCGAAGATTTTGTCGGAGTATGTGTAATGGAAGGTAAAAAAGACAGCTAAGGCATAAATGAAGAAAATTTTAAACAAACTGTTATTTATTATCATATTTATTTAATTCAACAAACATATTTATGTACCGTGACTAGTATAATTATTTTTTGTGATATGTAAATAATAATATATAATTGATCAAACATATAAGATAATTGTGTAATATGAACACACTAAAGTAATTTAAATACAAAATATATGTAATTTTTTAAACTATAATCCAAGTCACTTTATAATATTATCGTAGGAAAGAGTTTTGCCTATAAAAATCTGTAAGCTTTAGATATCCATTGATGGTCATCGCTTCCAGCGCGATATATTTGAAGCGCAAGTAACTAATATATAACAATTTAATATATTACAATATAAATAAATTATAATTACTCATTCAATTTAACATTTAGTGTTCGTATTATGCGTAATGATATTTTTTTTTGTATTGTGTACCTGACACATTTATGTTAACTTGATTACAAAATTACTCGATTTAATTCTAAACTTTACCTAAAATAAAACTTAAGTAAATAAAGTGTTAGTTATATTTTATACCTACCTATCGTAAGACAATATTCATTATATAAGGTTTTCTCACAATGTTTCATTTAGATGCCGATTCGTTCTCGCGGGCCATCTTGAAAATAAATCAAGGTGGTGTAAGAAAAAAATTCTTCATTTTAAGTATAGCTCGATTTAAATAAAATCGTATTACAAATCTTTTCACCGAAAACGTTCTCTGAATCCGATGAGAATGTCTTCTAGTTTTCTAACAAAAAAAAGAAGGCATTTTGCCTGAAAATTGAAACCATCGATATTCAAAACTGGCGCTTCTAACGATCAGTCGCGTTGGGATTAGTGTAAGAAAATCCTCTAAAGGGTTCTTGGTCCATAGAGCGAAGGACATGCGGCTCGACAGCCGTCAGCCGCGGTCGTTCACCCGTGAAGGCTCGATCGAAGTACTGCGTATCCATCGGATGTTTCTGTTATAACAATAATATACAAAGTTTTAAATTGTCCATTAGTTATGGTGAACTATCGTGATGTCTGGTAATAATGCCTCTCTGTGCTTTCGCTAAAACGTTTTGTAACTTGTTCTCCAAACCGATGGTAGTTTTTGACGTGCACAAGCACCTTTCCAGGGCCCAAATACATTAAAGAATTTTTTCATTTGATTTTAATAAAATTAAAGCTATTCACATGAAATTTTCAAAACATTCGAAACGATCATGGCTCAGTTGGCAGTGCGAACGGATTCCACGTCGATGGAAGTAGGTTTGAGCCCACCTATCTAACTCTATTATGTGCTTGAACTTTCGGTGAAGGATAACATAATGAAGAAACCATAGATAGTGCGGTGGTAAGGTGTTTTCTACTAATGCTACTCAGGCGTAGCTACCATCTTTATGTTTAAAAAACTGTCGCCAAGCACCAATAGGTGTGTACCGGCAGCATCGCTTGCGAGCCTCTAAGCTTAGTGTGTATTAGTATACACACGTAAGGAGGATGGTTCCTCAATCTCATTGTCACTTAATATCGGGCAAGATGTAAAATGATACTAGGATTTAAATTAAGGAGAAACAACTCAATTTTAAAGCCAGCCGTGCCGGAGATTAGCCGGAACAAACATACAGACAATAAAATGTATTTTTGGTATAGGTGTCGTGTTGCATTCATATGCATTTAGTAAAAAAGTTGTTTTTGACAGACAGACACTTCAATTTTATTTATTAGTATAAATTTAAATTTCTTTATTGTAAATTAAGATAACCTAAAATTTATCTGGTTTTTACATCTATTGGCGGTTCAAAAATAGAATTGTATAATATAAAAAAAATGTACATTTTCATATAGTTCATTCGTAATGAAAACATACGATAGGCTACGTAAGTATACATTTTATTATTTATCTCTGTGTGCCACCATTTAAACGCCATCATATACCTGACATACTGTGGCATGTTGACGGCTGACGTCATAGCATTGGCAAAGCCAATCTATAAGGTCAAAGCGGCCAAAGAAATATTCATTTCAAAAAAATCTAACAGCATGTGTATAGCTTGTATAACCAGAGTTATCAAACGCCTTTTTTTTTGTGGTAGATGTAGACCGGTATGATGAATTTGTCGCGTTCGTATAAAAAAACGTACCACACGCGGTCTGAATGGCGCCTCCAGATCTCGCCTTTCCAGCCGTTCCCAATGGATGGAATGGAAGAACTCCTGGTCTCTTATCTCGCCATGCATGCATTCCGAACCTCCTAACCGCGTTCTTGCGTCTTTATCCAATAACTGCATGTAAGATAATATTGTGTGTTTATTCCTATATTTTCTTGATTATAAATTAATATAAAAAAACATATTAAATAGTGGTAGTTATTTTATGTTAGTTTTAATAGTATCCGCGAGGGCAACTCCTTTTCCTCTTGTGCCTAACTTCCGCTCCTAAAACATGTGCATTGAAACCGCAACGCCGCGAAGTGGATTCGTGGTCAGTCCACGTCTGGAATCGGCCAGAGCTCGCCGCCGTGATTGCCGTGTCCTTCGGACTATAAAATATTTAACCGCTACCCGCTAATTATCCAATCCACAAAAGTGTTTTTCGCCTATAAATTAATATAGAAGAAATCGCCACCACAGCAGCGCTGCCACCAGAGCCACTTGAGCGCCCGCGCATCACTCGCCGCCAAGTAAGTGTGCATGTTTTTCTTTCCTTACAGCTCAACTGATTCAATATATTTTCTTCCCGCGGTTGAGCATATCCGTTATACCGTTGCCCTCGCATTTAAACCAGCTACAGTCCACTTATCTACTGGATCGTACCACCATTTTTGGTCCATACGAACCGGATACCGCATTTTATTTGTTCGTACAGGCCGGATCGTACCACCATTTATTGGTTTGTACGAGCCGGATCGTACCGTTATTTATTGTTACGTACGAGTCGAACAGAATTTATAACATTTTAGTCTATTGTAACGGTATATAGTTTTCATAAATTAATATATTTCGCTTATTGCATACTTAATTTGGCATTTTACGCATTTATAAAGTTTATTTTTAATTTTTTATTACCGCACCCGCAAACTCATGGGCAGAAGTGCATACGTAATTTTGTGCTGAATCATAAGAATAAGTTTGCCAATTACTTTATAATATTTATTCCGCATTGGCAGCATATTCATTTAATTATTATCCCGCGTGATCAGTATTCATTTCGTATTGTTACATCCCATAAGATAATTGTTAATTTTATTTATATTTACCCGCACGTTTTTTTTATAATTCGCTCACAGTGGCTAGCGGCTGAGCAGGCTCGGCGTAATTATTATTTTAGAATACAAATATAATCGCACCGCGTTGTAGGAAGGTTTTGTTATTTTTCATATATATTATTCATTTGAAGTATATTGTAGCGTTTGATAATAGATTACAATGAGTAAGAAAAGGGTTGACGATCAGGCATGTGATGAAGAAAGTAATAAGTTGATATTGTTACAATCAAAGCGTGACATGTTATTTACTCGAATGCAAAACATTTATGATAAGTCAATGGACATAACTGATGACATTAAACGTAAATTATTTATTCATACCGCTTCAAACATTGAACATTTACGTAAAGATTTTGAAACAGTTTTGGATTCATATAATTTAATGTATTTAAAAATTAATCCAAATTCTCAAATTAATCACCAGTCATTTATATCCTTTGATGAAATGTTTTCTTACGTAAAACAAGTTTTATCTGAATTAATTCAGTCAGATAGCCCTTCTTCTATCCAAAATACTTCAAATCCGCAACGCACTAGAAAACACCTTCCTACCATTGATTTAATTTCTTTCACAGGCGATGTTCGAACATGGCCTATTTTTTATAAGCAATTTAAAAGTATGATTCATGATGACCCTGACTTGTCTAAGAGTGATAAAGTACATTATTTAGTTGGAAAATTATCCGGTCAGGCGTTATCCGTCTGTGCAGGGCTCCCGCCAACCGAGGATAATTATTTAATAATTTGGAACTCTTTAATTGAGAAATATGATGACCCGCGATCCCTCGGTAGTTCTTACCTTGACCAGTTGTTACATTTCAAGCATTTAACGGTTAGCAGTGCATCTAATCTTGAGTCATTTGTAACGAACTTTGACTCGGCGGTTCAAGCGCTCAAACAATTACAAATAAGCGACTTAACTGACTTTATATTATTACATCTCGCTTTGAAACGATTAGATTCTGATACTATTAAATTCTTTGAGATTACGCATCGCAAAAATACGATTCCATCATATAACGATCTTGTTGTATTTGTAAAGGAACAAGCTAAGGTGTTATCGCGTTCGATTAATAATAATTCTGCCGTAACATCACGCCAGTATAAATCTTTCCCACAACCTAAAACTACGAAGTCATTTGTAAACACCGAGATGGTGGGTAGTACAAATGCCAACAATAATAAATTAATTAAATGTAGTTTGTGCAAAACCGGTAGACATCAACATCTTTATAGCTGTTCTTCCTTTATGAAATTAACACCGCATGACAAATATAATTTTGTTAAAACCAATAATTATTGTAGCAACTGTTTAAGTATGAGACACAAAAGTTTTGTATGTAACTCTAAACATAATTGTACATTATGCTCGCGAAGACATCATTCTTTATTGCACTTTAATCCGCCCGCTAAATCTAATAATAATAATATGGTCGTCTCTGACATTTGTACAACCGCACAAAGGAATGCGAACCCCGCTCCTGTTATCGCTAGTGATTCGATATGTCGCTCATCGGCAACTTGTCGTACGAATAACGCACCCGCAATTCTCAACTCTGTGTGCGATGATAACCATAGGGTTGAGACATTTAAACTAAATAGTAACGCATCAGTGTGCACTGTCTCATGTGACAGTGTTAAGCGCACAATAACAACCACGTTGTTAGGAACCGCTAAAGTAAAATATATTGATAAATATAACCGCTCGCATTTATTGAGATGCCTGATTGATCCCGGCTCTCAAAGTAATTATATAACCGCAGATTGTTGTACGCGCTTATCGCTTCGTGTACGTAATCAAAACCGCTTTTCCGATGTTCAAGGTATTGGAGGTGTAACCCAAAGGATTTTGGGTTTTACTGATATCACGTTTACGTCTCGATTCGACAGCGGGCACGAGTATAATATTCAACCGCTCGTTGTAAGTAAAATAACATCTAAATTACCGGACTCGCGCGTAGATACCACCTGTTTACAGTATTTACATGGTGTACCACTGGCGGATGACTCATTTCACGAGCCCGGTTCGATCGACTTGTTATTAGGCGTAAACTTTTATTTACAAATTTTATTATTTGATAAAATTGTCGGAATAAATAATTTACCCTGCGCACTAGAGACAACTTTAGGGTATTTAATAATGGGTGACGCACCTATTGTGTCTCCTCCCGCAGCCAGTACCATCTGTGCTTTTACTAAAGAACCTCTTAATGAGTTAGTGGAGAAGTTTTGGTTAACTGAGGAAGTACCTTCACGAAGTTTTTTGAGTCCTGAAGACCAGACTTGTGAGGATATATACACGACTACCACCAGGCGTTTATCGGATGGTAGTTACATAGTTAACCTTCCTTTTAAAGACGATCCACAAAGGTTAGGAAATTCTTACATTATCGCTAAAAGGAGATTTTTACTTCTAGAACGAAGATTTTCAAAGTCACCTGATTTATATGAACAATATAACGAAATTATTCGTAATTATTTAGAAATGGGTATTTTGTCGCGCGTCTCTCGCGATGAATACCACTTGCCTGGTTATATTATACCGCACCATCCTGTGATCCGTAATGACAAATCCACGACACAGGTCCGCATAGTCTTGGATGCCAGCGCTGAAACTGATTCAGGGCTATCACTTAATGACGTTCTACATACGGGTAGAAATTTACAGTCTGATATTTTTGACATTCTGTTAAATGTTCGTATGTTTCGTATCGCATTTTTAGCCGATGTAAGGCAAATGTATTTATGTATTTCTATACATCCACCGCACCGCAGGTTTCAGCGTATTTTATATCGCTTTTCCGCCGAGGACCCACTCGAACTGTTTCAGTTTAATCGCGTCACATTTGGCTTGCGCTCATCGCCGTACTTAACTATACGTACTATTCGGCAACTTGCTAGTGATGAGGGTAAAAATTGGCCAGATGCCGCTAGTGTCATGGAGAGAGATGTTTACATGGATGACCTGGCCTCATCTGTGTCATCCTTGGATGAAGCAGTTTTGATGGCACAGGATCTGATCCAACTCTTTAAGGCTGGGGGATTCGATTTAGTAAAGTGGACCAGCAACTCTTCAGAGTTGTTGCAACACATACCCGCTTCCCACCGCCTATCGGAATCTATTTCTTTCGATGAATACAATTTACATAAGATCTTGGGTCTTCGGTGGCTTCCCGCTTCCGATAATTTTATTTTTGTAACCACTACACCACCCACATTTTGTACTAAACGAATAATTTTATCTGTAAACCGCGCGTTTATATGATGTGTTGGGTTTGGTGGGACCGGTTATTATCTTTACGCTAAATTGATAATCAAGGAGTTATGGCTCCAAGAATTAGAGTGGGATGATGCACCTCCCACACGTATTGTCAATCTTTGGCAAGATTATGTGTCAGAGTTACCGCTAATATCGAATCTTAAGTTCTCTCGTCATATGGGCATTGAGAAGAAGAATTCTGAGATCTCCCTGGTTGCATTTTCTGATGCAAGTCAACAAGCGTATGGTTGTGTAATTTATTTACACGTCGTTAACGACGATCAACCCCCGTTCGTATCGCTCGTGTGCTCAAAGTCTCGGGTGGCATCAGCAAAGCCAACCATAACATTGGCGAGACTTGAGCTGAATGGGCTAGTTTTACTGTCAAAATTAGTGCGCATTGTTTATGATAATTTATCAAGGAGATGTACCATAAAAAATGTGTTTACATTTTCTGATTCTGAAATCGCACTCTGCTGGGTTAGTTCCTCGCCGCACCGATTTAGTACCTTTGTGGCTAATAGAATATCTGAAGTGCAGACCAACTTGCCTTCTTATAATTTCTACCATATACCTGGATCTGAAAACCCCGCAGATTACGTTTCCCGCGGACTTTTGCCCTCGCAACTCACTGGTAACAATCTGTGGTTCCAAGGTCCCCCTTGGTTAGCTTTACCCCTTAATGATTGGCCGGTTTATAAGTTCTTTCCAAACAAATCGGAATTACCGGAAGAGAAAGTCGTCGCTCATGTGAGTACTAAAGTCGAGGAACACGTATTAATTATTTTAGGTTCTAAATTTTCTTGTTGGAACAAATATTTGAGATCCACAGTTTATATTTTGAAATTTTTAAAACTTATTCCGCGCTCTAATATCATAACCGCTGAGGATATGGACGCCGCAGAGTTGAGAATAGTGCGAGCTATACAGCTAACTTATTTCGCAGATGATTTGCATAAGCTGCAGAACAACAAGGTTTGTTCCCCCGCACTTCGGAAATTGTTTCCATTTTTATCTGAAGGTATTCTACGAGTTGGAGGCCGCTTAACATACTCCACTCTCGAATACACTCAGAAACATCCCGCGTTGTTGCCTAAGCACGGACATATTATTGAAATATTAGTTGATTGGTACCATCGTAAAAATATGCATGCAGGCCCTCAGCTATTAATGTCGATTCTACGCCATAAATTTTGGATTTTATCCGCTAGACGTTTGATTCGAAAACGTATACATAATTGCCGTAATTGCTTTTGTTTTAATCCAAAACCTACCTTTCCCGCGATGTCAGACTTACCGAAGTGTCGTTTAGAAGAATGCAAGCCATTCACGCATACCGGGGTCGATTATGCAGGCCCTCTATATATAACCTTAACGAGAAAACGTGGAGTTCGCAGTCAAAAGGCATACCTATGTATTTTCATATGCCTGGTGACAAAGGCGATCCACATTGAACTATCTTCTGATCTGAGTTCTGCTTCTTTCTTAGACGCTTTTAAAAGGTTTTTATCTAGACGCGGCCCTTGTAAGTTTGTTTATAGTGACAATGGAAAAAATTTTGTTGCTGCAAAGGCTTATTTGAATGAGCTTCATACATTTTTAGTGTCTGATAATTATTATAAAATTTTCTGTGACGAACTTGCTAAAACACCGCATAACATGGCGTATGAATCCTCCCACTGCCAGTCATTTTGGTGGCATTTGGGAATCAAACATAAAATGTATAAAATCCTTATTGTTTCGTGTAATTGGTAAACAAATATTGACTTACGAAGAGATGCTCACGGTTCTCACTCAGATTGAAGCCGTGTTAAATAGTCGACCTTTGTATTGTTTGAGTTCTGATCCGTCAGAGCTAACCGCATTAACCCCCGCTCATTTTCTTTCCACCGCACCGCTAGAATTTTTACCTGCGCCAGATCTATCTGAGAACCAAGCCAAGCTTACGACTCGTTTCTCTTTAATGGATTCGCTTGTACAATCTTTTTGGAAGCGTTTCAAAACAGAATACCTTCACAACTTGCAAACTCGTGAGAAATGGAACACTCCCAGTAAGCCTTTACAGGTAGGGACCATAGTTCTTTTGAACGTTGAAACCGCACCGCCACTTCAGTGGCCATTAGGAATTATTACTAAGTTATACCCTGGTAAGGATGGTGTCATACGCGTAGCCAAAATAAGGACTAAGACTGGCACATATGACCGGCCAGTAGTACGACTCAGTCCACTGCCAACGCAATAGGGTAATAAGCATTGTTAAGATTATTTATTTATTATTTTTATTATTTTATAGTAACTTAACTTTAATGTTTTCTTGTATTTCCGCACAAAATTACTTATAATTGTAACACGTAGCCCGCACCGCAAATATGTTCTTTGCCATTGTTTTATTTTTTGTTGAAGGGATCCTTCAAAGCCGGGGGGAATTGGTAGTTATTTTATGTTAGTTTTAATAGTATCCGCGAGGGCAACTCCTTTTCCTCTTGTGCCTAACTTCCGCTCCTAAAACATGTGCATTGAAACCGCAACGCCGCGAAGTGGATTCGTGGTCAGTCCACGTCTGGAATCGGCCAGAGCTCGCCGCCGTGATTGCCGTGTCCTTCGGACTATAAAATATTTAAACCGCTACCCGCTAATTATCCAATCCACAAAAGTGTTTCGCCTATAAATTAATATAGAAGAAATCGCCACCACAGCAGCGCTGCCACCAGAGCCACTTGAGCGCCCGCGCATCACTCGCCGCCAAGTAAGTGTGCATGTTTTTCTTTCCTTACAGCTCAACTGATTCAATATATTTTCTTCCCGCGGTTGAGCATATCCGTTATACCGTTGCCCTCGCATTTAAACCAGCTACAGTCCACTTATCTACTGGATCGTACCACCAAATAGTTTTAAATTTAATTCTAAGTAAGATTAAAGGCTTACTCTAGTGAGTATGGTGAGGGCTTCTTGCGATAGGAAACGCGGGTAAGACGGCATCTCGTTGCAAATCGACCAAAACAGTTCGTCTTCGTCGCAACCACTAAATGGACTCTGGCCGATCAGCATTTCATAAAGAAGAACGCCGAACGACCACCAGTCCACTGTTTGATTGTATTTTAAACCTTTAATTATCTGAAATATAAAAGTAAAATTGTGATATTTCATTAAATCAATTATTGTAGCCCGGTCGATGGATGCGGGTTCGAAACTATCTATGCAATTCTAAAATCTGCGTGAGCTTTCGGGAAAGGAAAACATCGTGAGAAAACTATAGCATGGTGGAAAGGCATTTTCTAATATATGTCTGCGTAGCTACCACGTTAGAAAACCTGTCTCCAAATACCAGAGGCGGCGTAAGGCGTGAGCGACGGGGGCGATCGCCTACGGCCTCGCGCACCGAGGGGTCTCGCGCCAGAGCCCAAATATATGTATATATATATATTTTACTAGATGAGTGTAAGTACCAATGAGAGACGAGGGGTCTTGACTTTGCAACATAATTCTATGTTGCTTTGGATATTTTTGTTCGAATGTGGTGGGGAGTGTGTATGCAGATTTCCTAAGATTTACTTTAGCAGATTTTGTAAAGATTATTAAGATTAAGCATAGGGCTTACGTGGGAAGAAGGGTAAAAGCTTTATAATAATTGAACAAACTCATGTTCGTAAGTAATGAAAATTCGGCTACAATCATTATTGAAAATTTCAGGAAAAAAAACTAACTGTTACCAAATTGATAACACTAAAGCTCGTCAATAACTACTAAAGAAAAAAAAATGAAAATCGGTTCATCAACGCAGGATAAAAATATCTTGAACTATTATAAATAAGAAAATCGAAGTTATATGATTTTTATTAGCTCGGTATATATAGTTAATTGCATATTATTAAATAATAATATTTATGGTTACTAATACCGTAGTGTAAAAAGATATTTCATGATTTATATAGAAGTCGCAATGAGCTTACCTCCGGGGCCATGTAGTCTGGTGTTCCACAAAACGTGTCGGCTGTTTTGTCCAAGTAAATTTGCAACTTGCACATACCGAAATCAGCAATGCGCACGTGACCTTCATAATCTAGCAGAATATTGTCTAATTTCAAGTCTCTAGAAAATAGATAAATTATTATATAATTTAAATATTCAACTTACGACATTTATTTATAAACCTTTGTTTCAATAAATTTACTATACATCCGTATCTTACTAATAAATAAAATTGAAGTGTCTGTAATGTCAATTTTTTTTTTACTGAATATATATACGAAACCTATACCAAAAATACGGTTTTTAAAATTTTTGTCTGTCGTCTGTTTAACTGGGTAACCCCCAGAACGGCTGGACCGGTTTTAACGGGACTTTTTTGGTAAATAGCGGAAGTTATTCCGGGTAATTTTAATTTTGGAAAATAATTAGGGTTCTTAGTAAAAAAACTAAACTTATAAAAATTAGAATAAAATCCGATTCAATGAAGTTTTACGAGCAAATTCTTGAATTTACGAGAAATATTTATACTTTATTTTAGTACTAAAAAAATTATTAGGGTCCGTAAAACAATTAATAAAACGCAGTGATGAATATATGAAACGAGGACGCAGCCGCGGGCAGACAGCTAGTTTATGATAAAATTGGCCAATATAGAATTATTTAAAGACTTTGAAAATATTTTACTAACTTTATTGTCTGCTATTAGTAGATATTGAATTACCTATAAATAATGCCTCTTTTGTGTAAAAATTTAAGTCCAGAAACAATTTCAGCGGCGTAGAATCGCGCACGGACTTCAGGGAATCTACCACTTTGTTGTATGTGGAACATCAAGTCACCTCCGTTTAAATACTCCATCACAAAGAAGAAGAGATGAGACTGAAAGAAATTATTATTTAAAATTTAAATTATTATTATAATTATAAATGTTGTATAATTACAACAGTGAGCAATGATGGCGCAGTTAGTATTGCGGTCGGATTCCGCTTCGATGGACTCGGGATGGGTTCAAACCCACCAATCCAGGTCTTTAATAACACTGAGCTTTCGGTGAAAGTTAACACAAGAAAACCATAGCATGTTGGTAAGGCATTATCTATTAATGCCCGTGTGATTAGCTACGACCCTCAAGCTAGAAAATCTGTCGCCAAACATCAATGGGTGTGTTCTGGAAGCATCACTTGAGAACCAGTACATCTAAGGCTTAGTGTGTTTACCATATTGGATCACATCCTCACATAGGCGAGATTGTGGTCAAAGCACCTATACTGAAAGAGTCTATAATATATTTAAAAAAAATTTAAACCTAGCAATTTAGTTCATAGCCCAACGATATTATAATATTCAGTACATAATATGAAATATTCTGTACATTTTTTTTTTCTAAAATATAATTTACATCTCAGATGTTATGAACATTTTACACCATATATTACATAGCAAATTAAGATTGCAAGATAATTTATGATAAAATCGTTGAAAATGTTTCAAAACGTTAGTTCAAAGTAGACTATAATTTTTAATTATTATGATTTAAAAATGGTATACAAAGTAAATAGTTTGAAAATCTACTTACATCAGTCTGAAATGTAGCGAAAAGATGACAAAGGTAGGGATGGTTGGTGCCAAGTGCGAGAACTTTCCTTTCGATCAACGTGCACTCGACATCGTCATCTTCTAAAACAACGTCCTTCTTCAAACATTTTACTGCGTAGTAATATTCCGTGTCCTTCAGTTCAGCCAATAACACCTAAAAAAGATAGGTAAGGGCGACCATAAGTCACGTGTAGTTTTTTTTTTTTGTTACTCATCATCTCCCTACCCTTTTCCCATTTTAATTTGGGGTCGGCGCAACATGTCTTCCTCTTCCATTCCTCTCTATTTGTTGTCATCTCCGCATTCACTCCTTTTCTAAACATATCATCTTTCACACAGTCCATCCATCTTTTCTTTGGTCTTCCCCTTCCCATGTAACCGTCCACATTCATATCCAATACCTTTCTTACAACATTCTCTTTCTCCCTGCGCATCACATGCCCATACCAGGATAAACGACCGCCTCTTAACTTGTCTGTTATTGGCGCCACTTTCAAACTTCCTCTAATATATTCATTCCTAATCCTGTCCTATTCTAATTATCATAAAAAAAATCAGAATAATTATTATCGTTAGATACATATTTTATAACTTAATTCTGAAAATTTTCGGTTATCCTTACATTTTTTTTTTTGACGGGTGGAAATGCATTTACGCACTATCCCCTTACCTAACAACGGCGAGTGAAGTACACGGGTCGCTTTTCGGTGTAAACATCGCGCGTTCAAGGAAATAATAAAACATGACGATATCTCACTGTACCCCCATCCTCCTTGTGATTTTTTCCGAAACCCCTCCACGCCTTTCGAGCCCCACGTGATTAATGAACGATCCCAAACCGCTTAGTTTATAAATCTTTCACATAGATGCCCAAAATATTAACGTCACAAGAAAATGAAAGAAAATTGCCGAACTTAAAAGAAATGGTAGACATAAAACTATATAGAGCTACAAAATATGTATATTTACATATTAAAATGAATGTTTGTTTATTGATACCAATAAACATTAAACCCATTCTATTGATCATCATGAAATAAGTTCTATGTTACCTAGGAATTTTGCTACAAATCATACATTCTGTGAAGCAAATGAAAACGTGGTATCAATTATTTTAAGATTTTAAATAGTTCTGTTAAAGTCAGTTAAATCAATACTAATATAATAAAGAGGAAAGTCTTGTATTTTTGTATGTAACGAATAAACGTAAAAAACTACTGGACCGACTTGTATGGCATGTGTATGGAGATAGTTTGAAATCCAGGGAGTTACATGGGGTAGTTTTTATTCCGAAAAACCCGCGGTAACGGGAACTACGCGAGTAAAACCACGTAGAGTAACTAGTTGAAAATATTTAAAGGGATTCTTAAAGAAATTATATATATATCTAGTTGATACTTAGTCGGTGACAGAAATAATACTAAAAAGGATAATAAATAAATTGTTTTATCTTTTGCTTATTAATATACATATATACAAGCCTAATCTGTAAGTTTTACAATATTTCTCTTATTTCAGGTAAGTTTAAAACAATGAAATCAAAATATCATTAAAATTCAATTATACCACATGTAACTCAGTATCCAAGATGACTATCAACGAAGTATATAACAGACGGTTTGTCGTATTAATATATTTGAAAATAAAATATTATGCAACGTATATTATATCCAACGAAATGTGAAGAAAACAAAGCTGATGACATTAGCTTTGATATATATATATTACAGGAAGTGTTTGCGACAGCAGTCGTACGACTCGGCGTGTGCGTTCGTTTTATAACCAGAGTATTATTATTATAGTATGATGATGCTTTCTCTGTGGCGTCGTATTCTTGGCCCGCACTCAGAGGCAACTGGGGCAACAAGCACAAATGAAACCAGGAAGAGATCTCCTGCAATACGTCAATTACTGTTTAATACCAACGACAT
This sequence comes from Samia ricini, assembly GCA_014132275.2. Classification (NCBI taxonomy): domain Eukaryota; kingdom Metazoa; phylum Arthropoda; class Insecta; order Lepidoptera; family Saturniidae; genus Samia; species Samia ricini. The sequence continues at coordinate 5,284,644 of AP028170.1, forward strand.
TCGATTCTAATAATAAATATTAAGTATACCATATACCTAATGCTAATTAATTTTATTGACAAAAGTAATTAATCTTAACCCAAAATTATGTGTAATAATTTTCATTAAATTATTTAATTATCCCATTACGTATTTTAAGTAAAATGTAATATTTGAAGCTGGGGAACTTGAAACTATGACTAGTTGTACAAAGTGTTTCGAAATTTTTTAAATATTGTAGTAACGGTAAAATTAAAATGTAAATTTTACGTATCAGTACATTTTCATATGATTTTCAACCATTTTGTTTTTGGGCTATTAATAAAACGAAACGGAAAGAGATTCTTTAAGGAAGGAGGTAAGGAAGGCTCACTCCCCTCCCTATTCGATAGCGTAAGCATTGGCATAATTTTGAAGGAAGATATAAACAAAGCATAGAGTCCCCGCTCCATATTGATCCTTACGTAATACTTGTAAGGCCCATTATAGATCGCTATTTGAAACAAATGTTCTAGTTTACCATCATTAAAATTGGCTAGAGTGCTCGAGAGGAGGACGATGACACGTGCTCTCAAATAGGTGGCCAAGGATTTAACTATCCTAAAATAGACCGTTTGAATGATTTATATGAGTGTGATGATCTGAATCAAGTGAACCCTAGCCAGGCGCGGTCGCAGCCAAAGACTTTATGCAACGGAGGGGCGGAGAAATATTGTGTTTTTCGCATTTATCGAAATTATTTATGATTTCATTGTTTTGATGTTTTGAACAGGAAGTTAGTAATTTATTTAAATATTTTTATTTTTAATAGATTGCCAATAATGTGTACTTCGATTTTAGTGGACGGTCATGACCCCTATGAGCCTCTCTCGGCCCGCCACTGATTGTTGATAGTAAATTGGGCAAACTGCCACTGCAGCGTCTGCAGCACAAGGCTTACGGTTAATAGATTTTATAGTGATTATTGACGATGCAAAACGACTTTATATACGCCATATAGATACTTAATCAACAACATCTCAGTATAATATATAAGACGATATTTTTTTCTGTAATTATATCAATAGGTTTTTTATACACGGTATAGGCTCAGTGCTTTGATCATAATCTCACCTGATGTTAAGTGATGATGTGATCCAAGATGATAAACACACTAAGTCTTGATACTGGTTCTCAAGTGATGCTGCCGGAACACACCTATTGGAATTTGGCTGCAGGTTTTCTAACTTGAGGGTGGTAGCTACCCAGGCGGGCATTGTTAGAAAATGCCCTACCACTATGCTATGGATACCTCATGGTGTTTCCTTCACCGAAAGCTCAGGCTGATATTAGAGTGGATAGGTGGGTTTCAACCCGCGTCCATTGACGCGGAATCCGGCCGCACTATCCACTGCGCAATCATCGCTTTTTTAGTCATATAGTACCATATTAAAGGTATGTTACGGGTTTATTGAACACAATTTACGTTGGTATTTTTACGACAATGAGCTGTTTTCAAAATCAAATCTTGTAGGATAAGATTGAGATCAAACCTAAAATATATCGGATTTTCTGTCTGATCATTGAAACTGATCTGACACTTAGAGAAAAAAATTATTGACATTTCTGAAAAACATATTGAGGTTGCATATCATAACCGGCCGTATAAGAAAGAAACTAAGTTTGTCACTATCATAGATGCCGCGCATATGTGTTTTTTATCAAATTTTATTGGAAGCTTATTAATGAGAAAGAATGTAGACTTTGTAGACAACCCAAAGTAACAGATACTTTACAGTAAGTTATACTCTTAAGAGACTGAAATATGCAATATCTTATCAACCCCTTGAGCACCTTCCTGGCGTTTACGCCAGCTTTCCATTGTTTTCCTATTACCTTTCTATTGTTTCATTTTTATGGGTACTCGACACATTAAATCAAAATAGTACCATGAAATAAGATAACACAGAACAATGGATAATTTAACTAAGTAATAATATAACTAATTATCAATGTAATTGTATCAAAATAGTAAGAGATTTATTAATATTTACTCTTCAAATAAGCGTAAACGAGACAGTCTGACGAGTTCGTTGTACTCTGGCAGTGAAATAAACATATTTAATGCTTGACATTTTCTAGTGTTTGATGTCCCGCGCGTCACATCAGATTTTTTCTCTATCTTATGAATTAATTCCCTTTCATCACCACTTATCCAAACAAATTAGAATGTATAAATTATGCTATTCCATTAGCAGAATCTCCTATGTTTTATTTTGTAACTAGCTGCGTGCCCGCGTCTGCGCCTACGTTTCATATATTCTTCACGGCGTTTTTAAATTTTTTTCAGTACTAAAATAAAGTACAAATATTTCTCATAAAGTCAAGCACTTGCCCGTAAAACTGTGCATTGAATAGGATTTTATGAATTAAAAGTACTCTAAGTTAGCCGAAGTATCTTCAACTATCTATCAAAAAATGTCCCTTCAAAATCGGTCCAGCCGTTCAGGAGATTACCCATTACAAACAGACAGACAAAAATTGAAAAAATTGATATAGGTATTGTATATATGTACATTAATATCTATTTAGTAAAAAAACTGACATTACAGACAGACACTTCAATTTTATTTATTGGTTTTGTAATGAATTAAATTAGTTATATTTACTTGCAAAGACTTTATGAATATTGCTAAAATTACTATAAGAAACGAAATAACGAAGAAGGAGGATAACATTAAAGATACCTATTCGACTTTACACATACACTAAGTTTCTACGATTCTATTCCTGTAAGATTACTGAGCTCAGGTAGTAAATGCTATTTCCATTGCATTTCCCAACACTTTGACACGGTTTTCTTGTATAGACGCAAAGCAGAGATCGACTATTTTCCGTTTGAACTGACTGATAAGAGCGAATAAAACACCGGGAAAGTTCATTTTCATGTTAGTTGAAATTTCAATTTTTTGCAGTTACGTGTATACTATAAGTTTGGCAAAGATCTGACTAAGTACGACCTTATAATTAATTAAGTTAGATCTTCTTTATATGTAACTAAATAATAACGTAAATAAACCTAAGATACGTTTATACAAAGAATAATAATTTTGAACATATTTTAAAATTTCATTAACGGTCAATTTCAATATGCGATCTCAGTTACCTTTTTTTTTTTTTTTTTTTTTCGAGGGGAATGCATTTACGCACCCGATCTCAGTTACCTACTGAAATCTTTTTTATTTCTCAAAAGTGCCATAATTATTTAGCATCAGTCAAAAAAAAAAAAAAAAAACCTATTTATTATCAATCGAAGTATGAAACTCAATGTAAAAATTAAGATTCTATATTCAAACCGGCCGTAAAATGACATTGTTTTTATCAATTTTGATTTGACCTTTACAACTGTTTACATATAAAAATCATAATTTTGTTATTTAGCCAGTCAGGAATGTGACATGTTTGTCATGTGTTGGGTTTAGACGTATCTTTCGACAGCCAGCTCATCCTCGGAGCTCATTGTAAATCATTGCATGTTCACATTAGTTTTTTTTTCTTGGCATAAAACACCTTGTTTTATTTTATTTTTAGACGTCGAGTTCCTTTATATATTTAGGCATTTTACGAATCGCTAGAACTGTCTTTTGTAATTATTAATTTTTTAAAACATCAAAACAGTAGGTATGTCACTGGTTGATGGTTTACAATAAAGAACCTTTTTTTATTATTTATTTTTTTTGTTAACTGATCAAACGCTGTTGACCAGAAGGGCCTTGAGAGCTTCACTGGACTTTGGGGGCGAGAGTTGCTGAAGACACTCAGCCGCAAAAAGGTAACTAGCACAAAGGTTACCAAAGTGGTACGGACCTCGGCTTAACCATTACCTGAGTGTAAAAAAATTCCGCGGAATTTTGAACCTAGCTAAACCGTTCATTTTTTATTTAATAATAATTGCAGTGTTATCTACTAGAATGGGTGTGCAGTGTTGTGCGTGCAATGCTTAATGTCTTCTTGCATGTTTAATGTTCTTAATGCATTTTCAGTGTCACTGTAACGCGCTGGCAGCGGCGTCAAAAGGCTCCCCAGTTAGGATATCTACTTTTTATATTTTCTTTACGAAAAGGTCAATATTAGAAGATCTGGTGTCTGTATTTATACATATACGCATTATATATCCTAAGTCATTAGAATTTCTATCAATTTTTTCATTATTCACATGATACACGTAACCAAACCAACGAAGTGTGTATCTTAAAAATTTGTTGGCGGGACTTTCTTCTAATGCAGACATTCTATATATCTTGTCATTTTTACACTAATTCGCTAATGTAGGAGGTACCTCACTAAATGACTATAAATAATAAATAGACAATATTATTTTTCTTAAGTGTGTGACGTGCGTGGGCATTCTTAGCTAGTGCGTTGTGTTCACGTGACTTCGCTATTAATGTCTTATACTCGTACGTAGTATCAAAATGTATCGTGAAAGATGGTGAATAATGTTGATCTTTCGGCACGGTTGTGGCGATGCTTCTCTCCATGTCTTTCTGTATATAGGTAACTTTCCCTGGCATGAGATACTCAGCGGTTTTGCCAATGAACTGCGCTGACAAATATATCTTGCTATAAATTTGCGGACAAAACGGGCAGAATTACGTAAAATAGAGAATATGTTGTCGGTTACTGCGTAGATGGAATTAAGTTCGAACCCAACTCATTCCATAATGAACCTTAGCTTACGGACAAGGAAAACCTAAGGCATTAAGTCCGCCTTTGTACATAAATGTGTGCAAAAAGTGTTAAATAAATATATAAATAAAACCATAGCTTGGTTGTAAGTCTTTTTCTCGTTTATTTTTGGCTAGCTATCACCCTCGAGTTAGAATATCTGTCATCAAGAACTTATAGGTATGATTCGGAGGTATCACTTGAGTGCCAGTATATCTAGGTCTGCCATGTTTTTCCATCATATCGTAACTTAACGTCAAGTGAGATTGGCATCAAAGCGGTCCACCTATATAATATTAAAATTGTGTAATTAGAATTTCATACTTATACACAATCCTAAAAAAATCAATATCCAATATGTGTACAAATATAGAAAGGCTGTTGGCTCTTACCTACAAGTGAACGTATTTATTATTTATGTATATATCAATATAAAATATAGTCGTATTTTAAATATATCGAACAATTTTGAAACAGGGAGGTGAACATGTTAGCTATCTGGCACGCGCTCTACAACATTTAGGTCAGTGGGTAAAAAATAATCCTAATTGAAATCATAAAAATCAACTATGAATGCTGTTAAAGAACTAGATGTACCAACCGTCTACTTAACATAACATAAGCTCACGTCTTTTATCCCCGAAGGATTAGGCAGAGATGAAATATCGAATTACAGCTCCCAGATTTCGGCGAGCTTAGTTCCGTCGCAGATGTGTCAGGGGGCGAGCCTTTAGCCATATCGGGCATAAATTCCAGACTCTAGGATGATACTAAGTAGAAAAACCACTTGACCCGAGACTTCAGCACGACAGTCGTACCGTAATATTACTGCACCACCGAGGCAGTCTATTGTACTAAACGTCTATTGTAAAATAAATATGTATTTACTCTTTGAGTTCATACAAAAGCAAATAGCAGGCTCATTTGATATTAGTTATAATTGAAACCTACGTATAAAGAGTATGTACTAGAATTTTAACAAAATTCAATTCGTATTATCTTTAATTTCATATTAACTTCAATAGTATTTACGGAATGAAAACTTATTTAGCCCAGTTGAAACAAAAAAGCAACATTAAAAAGAGACAAACATATATATCTATCGGATCTAACGTGTGAGAGAATGAGATAGAATATATTATATTGTGTTTCATATATTCGCGGTGTACTCTTTGTGATGTGCTTTATAGCTTCCTCACTCTTGTATACAGAGAGAAAATGTGTCGTATAGTATCCAGGTAGACTTTTTTATAGATTTTACTTGTACTGCGTGTGAACATTACTAATTGTTTCTTTTACTTGGTTGTTCTCCTTCAATTGTCATATATATACCTATTAAAACTATTATTATCGTTGTTAACGATCTAACCTTCACGATAACCTTCACGATGCTTAATAAAAACTTCTTTGGAATAAGAAGAAACATATCGTTATCGACAGTCACTACGACACATAGAGAACGAAACTACGAAATAACAATTAACAAATATACTATTACTACTAAGTCTATATTCTATTTTATAACTATTATTCTATATTAAGCATCCGTCTACTCATTTACGTAAATAAATTATACATATTGTGTACCTTTCCAAAGCTGCCTTTGCCTAAAACTTTCAGGAAATGGAAGTCTTCGATTGTGTACTTTCTGAATCGCGGAATAGAGCGCGCCGGCGGTGTGAATCGTCCAGTTTTTTTTCGGAAAAGTCCATACGCTGTAGAATGCTCTGTAAAAATAAATAAGATCAATTGAAATAAGATTTATACATCACATATTTAATCAGAATTTGATTCGAATTATGAATAAGTACAAAAATGTTTATTCGTTTTTAAAATTTGATTTTTACTCTGACCTGAAACGTAACCGTAAATCTGTTTTAACTTTAATGGCATATGCACTTGTTAATTTGCACACATAATAAACATAAATATGGGCTATATACTTTATGTATAAATGCTATGGTTGAAATCGGTTAGTTATTATTTTTATTTATGACGTCGACATAATCGTTACGCCTTTCGTTAACACTTTTAAACGCAATACAAAATTTAGATTATAATGCTATTAAAAGTATTCCACGATGTAGGTATTAGATAACTTTAATTTTTTATTTACGACTTGCTAGGTCCTAAATGTAGTAGAGAGTAAGTAAGTAGAGTCCTAAGAGTATCAATGATTATTTTTTTGCTTGGTTCCCAAATATACAAATAAATAAAATTGGTGTTTGTTTGTCATGTCAAAATAACATTTTTTTTTTAATAATTACATATGAATCTATATACGATACCTATAACAAAAATACAATTTTGAAAATTTTTGTCTGTCTGCTTGTTCCGGCTAATCTCCGGACCAGTAGGACGGTCTTTTTTTTAGTATATTGTTGAAGTTGCTCCGAGCAACTTAAGGTACTTTTGTTTTTGAAAAATAATTAGAGTTCCGCGAAAAAAATAAAAACGCAGTGATGAATATATAAAACGCAGACGCAGCCGCGGGCACACAGCTAGTTTTAAATATATATTAAAAAAATACTCGGTATTTTTATGGGAGTACATTGCACCAAAGGTCCTTAGGACGAGCCGCTACCGTTACAAACAGACAATTTTATTTTATTTATTTGTATAGATTTTACGATCATGTCACATTAAAATATATTTTCGTACCAACATCATTTTCAGATCAAAAACCAGACGAAGAGATAGTAAACATCGAACATCATATACATTGTATTAACGACTAAATTTATAAAACAAGTACCATAAATTAGTGATAGAGCTTAGGGGTTGTTTAAAAACTACGCAAGCATTGAAGGATTTATAATTTGCTTATTTTTGATGATATGGTGGACGGGACGGTTCTGAATGATGATGAAAGTAAGCAATATTTACTTATAAAACTTCGTTTTTTTTGTTCGAAAAATATGCCAATGCCAATGTAACGTACTCATTGGTATTACATATACTAATAGTATCTATACTAGCGGACAAGAGGGAGGCAGGGATATCAAAAACGACTTTTACTTTGGTGGTACTTTAATGGTTTCTTAAACAAGAAGGTAATTTTAAGTAAAAAGTATATAATAATAAATTTAAATAGAACGTTCTACCACATAGTCTTTGGTTCTACATAACCTTAGTATAATTGATTATACCCTATATCTTAATTTAGGCTAATATCGAATCATTCTCGTTAAGGCGGTTAGACGGTAACTCGTGGAGGTTTTGTGGGTATTGACAGGGACTGAAATTACTGTCTATTATTGCGGTCATTTCGGCCACTGTGTGTTCGGCCACACACCATTACGTCCCTCTGCACCGAGAATGTGCGTAAATGCATTACTCCACGTTAAAAAAAGGGCCTTTGCAGTAACATATTTCGAATAATTCAATTATCATCGGTGCAATTGGTCGTATTAATATAGATAATTTGCACGAATATTAACGGTCTCAGTGATTGGTTAAAATTATTATTCTTTGAAAAAATGTTTACAGTGTTGCACTAAGCATTAGATATTGTAAGTCACATTTTATTTTAAATGATATTAATTATTGGCACAGCTGTTTTGGCACTTCTCGTTTATGAGAATAGGATAGTTGTAAATACAGCGAGAAGTTATTGACTTTGCACTCGATTCCTACCGGTTTTTTTAATATATCAACAGTACGGGACACATCATTTCTGAAATATTAAAAGCAATATCATAAACTAAGATTAATAATGTGACATTCTTAAATTTATATATTTATATATCTACACTTATTGATTTTTTACTATACATAACAAAATATCTTTGTTATGTAGATTATAAATGAAATTTTGAGAATATTAAAATGTAAAATATCATATATAGAATTATTATCTTGTTTTACAACAATTAATAGTATAAATGTAATATTAACGAAAAAAAAAAAAAAAATCAAAAAAAAAAAAACGAAACGGGGTAATTATCAAAACATACGACTTTGATACTAATCTCGAAAGTTGATTCATTTTATTAAAGAGCTATCAGTAGGTATCATTTTACTTTGATTTTTTTTCTAAAGTATTTATATTAATTAGTTTATGTTTATTTTTATATATACTATAATATAGTATATATGTTATACTATGGAGAGCTTCAGAATAGACTACAAAACACGTTTCGATAGATTAAAAAAATTGTCTGTCTGAACCGAGATCGATGAAATTTAGTTATTATATATATATTGCATCCAGGGAGAGAACATAGGAAGTAAATTGTCTAAATACCAAGCGGGTGAAGCTGCGGGCACAGCTAGCATTTAAATATTGATAGTTGCTTACGTTTTAGTACGTCAGTGAATAGTAGTGTGACATAATTTGCGTAGAACATGTGCGGTAAATTAATTCTCTTTCACCTAGCATGGGTTCGCGAGCATCGCTAAAAATATTTTCCCAGACAGAGCAATATCAAGGTCGACCCGTTTAATTCGGGAACTATCACGGTATCGCAAAAAATAAATCATGATTTCCTTAAATAGGTTTATATTTGGAATAAGGAACTTGTAGCTATTATTTTATGATTTTTTTTCAAGTTTACATGTTTATGCTTTTTTTGTTATGAAAGTCTTAACAATTATGTGCAAGAGAAAATTTAATATATGATCGAACATTTTTGATTTAAGTTTTCATTATTCCATCCGTCCATCCATTCAACCGAAAGACGTCCACTGCTGGACATAGGTCTCCTCCAAAGATCTTCATGTCGAACGGTCATACGCCACTTGCATCCAGAGGATTCCCGCGACCTTCATCAGGTCGTTGATCCATCTTATGGGAGGCCGACCCACGCTGCGTCTTTTGATACGTGCCATTCGAGAACCGGTTGGCCCCACAGCTACTTCAGTTTTGGAAATTCTTCAGAAATGTCGGTTACTTTAGTTTTTCTGCGTATGTCCTCATTTCTGATTCGATCACACGGAAACTCCGAACATAACCCTCTCCATTGGCCTTTGGGTAACTTTGAGCTTTCTAATTAGATCCATTGTAAGCAACCTCTGCCTCGGTGGCGTAGTTATATTACGGTACGACTGTCGTTATGAGATCTCGGGTTCGATCCCCGGGTCGGGTCAAGTGATATTGGGGTTTTCTACTGAGTATCATCCCGGAGTCTGGAATTTGTGCCCGATATGGCGACAGGCTCACCCCTTGTCACATCTGGGACGGAACTAAGCTCGGCAAAATATGGGTGGTGTATTTTGCTATTTCACCTCTGCCTAACCCTTTGGGGATAACAGGGGTAAGCTTATCATCACTGACTTATCATAAGTCATCACTGGTAACACACACACTGGTCGAAGACTTATTTCATTATTACTGAAGTGTAAATAAATAATTAAAATCACTGAATCAAATAGAACAAGATAACATATTTTCAATTTTGGTTACTCTAAATGCGGTGCCATACTCATATGTGTAAGTATATTTAGTAGCTAATATCATAAATTGGAAAATGTCTGTTTATTGCTCGTAAATCATAATAATATCGTGTTCCAATTTTACGTTATTACCCGTAATTTATTATGATGTATTACAACTTATCGTAACCACGTTTCAAATATCACTCACAATTAGTTCATCTATTTTTATTCTGTACTACCTATAACTTTTAAATTTATAGACATAGGTTTGTTTAACTTTTAAAGGATCTTCACAGTAAAAAGTATATTTTATTAATTTTATACACTTAAGCGATACATAAAATATGCCCGAGAGAGTTCCTAAATTATTTTAGCCTGTATTAAAATATGTTCAATATACTGTGGTGGGTCATTTTTAGTACGTGAATATTTAACATTGCAATTCGATTCTAATATAAATCGAATTCCTTTGAATTAGTTTTTTGAAATGAAAGCTTCTTTTGCGGTGTTGAGCGATTCTCGGTTGGGAAATCTTATAGGCTCACGTTACCAATGTTATGACATCAGCCGTCAACATGCTACAATATGTCAAGTATCCGGTGGCGTTTAAGTGTTGGCACTCAGATAAATAATAAAATGTACACTTACGGACCCTAGTCTATGTTTTGATTATTATTAAACTGTATGAAAATGTACGTAATTTTTGCTCGGAGCGCCAATAAGTGTAAAAACCAAACAAATGTTGTGTTAAATGTTAGGTTATGTTAATAATTTCAATGAATAAATTATGAAATTAAACATTAAAAAAGAGTTATTCCAAAGTTTCGAGTTCCACTTTTGTCGGCAGTCCCCGTGGCTCTCCATTTTTTTAATTAACAGGATTCTTAAAACCATGCGTACTTATTGAAATCATGTTGTATCTTGTTGTTTAAATTTAATATTTAGGTAATATTTAGGTAAGTCAAAAACATAGGATTATATTGAAATGTAAACACTTTATACTTTTCCCCTTTTCGTCTTAGATCAAACTTTGAAATAGATATATTTTAATAATAATAATATCATTTTTTTTCTACTAATATTAAGCAAAGAGATTTCTCACAAATTCTAATTCCTGCCTGTAAAATCGTGCATTTAATCAGGTTTTATTCACAAGTAGCTGCGCCTGCGTTTCATAGACTCTTTACTGCATTTTAATTTTTTTATATTGGATCCTAATAATTTTTTTTGTAATAAGATAAAGTAACAATATTTCTCATAAATTCAGGCACTTGCCCGTAAAACTGTGCGTTGAATCGAATTTTATTCCATTTTTTATGAGTTTTAATTTTTTTACGCGGACCCCATATTATTTTCGTAAATCAAAAGTACCCTAAGTTACGTGGGGTAACTTCAGCTGTCTACTAAAAAAAAGTCCCGGCCAAATCGGTCCAACTGCTCATTACCAGAAACAAACAGACAGGTAAAAATTGTATTGTTTGTATAGGCATCGTATATATAATTATTAGTAGAAAAAATATTTTGTCATTACAAACACACACTTCAATTTTATTTAGTAGTATAGATTTAGGTAGGTATATTCCTTGCAATTGTTTTCTAAGAAAAATATACACCTACGCACACTAAAATTGTTTTTAGTTTTACCTCTTCGAGGCGATGAAATATTTTAAACGTATATTATTAGCATCGCGTTTAGAAAACATTACGTTTGCTCTCACTGAATAGTAGATAAACATTTAAATGACATACTAAAAAAATACAACAATGATAAATATCACTAACAAAAAAAAAATATTTTCCCTAACAGTATATCCAAACCCTCAATAAAATGGGCGTACAAAAAAAAAAAAATCAAAAATGTCTAGCTAATATAAAAATCGTGCATATTATAATCAAAACACAATTTTTCAGCAATATTTTTATCGTGCAGTTTAGTACCTAACAAAAGTCACTCGTAAAACACAATACTAGAGATATAGGGCTCATATTTTTTAAAAGCAAAGGTGCTAGACCATTTAGCCAAGTTTGACGGCTGGAACACTTATCATACAACGCTCTAACAAAATGGTGGTTTTTTGTCAAAGCTTTCCTTCTAAGGGAGTGGTTAGGACCTATCAGAATTCACTCTCTGAGTCCTTATTTTCAATATATTTCACTTATACACAATAGTCAAACTATATCAAGTAAAATGGCAGTAAATTTACAAAATATTAATTAAGAATTAAAAATAAGGACCATTACATGACAAACTAAAATCGCGCCAAGACCTCCTATAGGCTTCTAAATGATTTGTCAACAAGCTTCAATTGTTACAGAATTATTATAAAATATAAATAATCCTTTATATATACCTACCAGATGGAATGCGAATTCTTTGCATTAAGTAGATCGTAGTGATGCACAACAAGTTCTCAGAAAGTAACTACGCTTGTAACATTATTTTTAGATTTACACAGAAACAATTTCTTTTTTTTGCAAATTGTGTCGGGACTTTTATGTATTGTTCTAAAAACTTTTTCTTCGATTTATTTTTCTTTCATAAATATAGCCCATATTTAATGTTTTAAGCTAATAATGCACAATGTATTCACTATATAATTAAGTCATGCGGAAATTTATCCTCATATTTTAAACATACATTACTTAATTTCTAAATGCATGTGATTAAAATATTATTTGCAGCAAGCAAGATTATACAATATACATATGTAAACAATTAATGAAATTTTGCTAAAATCCCATACAGAGTTTACAAACTAAGACGTGCAAAACATCACGAAAATGAAATAATAAGAATAAAATTTTTATAATATTCACCAAGTTCCTGTTCTAAGATGTCTGTGCTACTGTTTTGTACTGGTACAGTAGTCGACGAGGGTCCTGGATTCTCTCCCGCACCTGTGTAGAGTACACGTAATAATCTACTCTTTGAGACAATGTCTTGAGGTTTTTTTTTATTTTAGTAAATAAACCATTAACTATCCTGGGCAAACCGTAAAAAAAGAGTTTGCGGTGTTAGCTAATAGTATGTATACATCTAACGCGAATGTATAAGAGTTTAATGAGCCATATAATAGTAACGTTATAAAATGTAAAACTTCTTTGAGAAATTTAAAACAACGCTGGTATTATTATTTGAAATTTAAGCCTTTAAAGAAATAGTTCTCTTTACTCTCGAAATATCGTTGTTGTTTGGGAATTTCCTTATAATAAAGTATACGAATAAATCAGATATGAAATGTGCTTATTAGAAAAGGTTGGAAAAAGTAGGTTATAGGTATGTAAAATATTGATCAATTTCTGTTATAAAAACGTTAAAAATTATCGAATAAATTAAATTAATTCCACAAAATGTTTATTTATGTCAGGCACTATCAGGTGAAATAAAAATCACACAGACTGATGTTTGAAACTCAGCCAAATAATTGTAAACTATTATTGATAGGAATCACGGGATCGGAGGTACGCTAGCGTCAACAAAAACTGTGCAGATTAATTTATTTGATGACTGATTCGAAGACTGATTCGAATATCTTTAATAATAATTAATGAGTTTGATGACTGGTTGTGCTAAAAATATCTTTAAAAAAAGATTTACTAATAAAAATTTAATAATTGTTCTTCTCCAAGTTTGTCAGAAATAGAAATTTACAAATAGATTACTTATTTAAATTTAATAATTAGATATTTAAAATAGTTTTTTTATTGCTGTATTCCGCTTTTCGACTAAAAATAACAACATGGTACATAATGTTTTCCAAATAGATATTCTTTTTACTTGCTTGCTGACCCCTTATTTAAACAAATTTCGACAACAGTTGATGCTATTAATTTAGCACAGGTGAACAAATGATTGGCCGATATCCAGACAACCGCATCTTACTCCCACGCCGTCGCGCTACTATGTACCAACACTATCTATGTGCCTCTTGAATTATTAATCATAAAAAGGGGCGTTTAATTTTGTGCAATATTAAAAAAATATTCAAAGAATTGTGTACTTATTGTTTATATCCAACATACTATCAACTTGTTTATTGTAATTTTAAAATTTTCTATCAGAATAATGTATGTCCACGTTTTACTGTTTCATTATTTTAGCGAATTGAAGTTTATAAAAATCTAATAATACTCAAGTATTAACAAATTCTGGCTAACCAACAAAATGTAATGTTATTTCGAACGAAACTACTGACGTAGATAACTATGACGCCTATATTTTTAGAACTTCCAGTCATTATTTATTTAATTTATTTTCATATATTGTGCATTATCATTGTAATGTTCCAATACTCACCTTTCTTTGAAGTCGTTCGTGTAGCCAAAGCTTCTACTAACAGCCGCTGATTCACACCGCATAAGTTTGCTGTCAATTTCTCACATTTCCGATGACAGTTTACATCACAGTCTAAAACAAACAACCGCATATGGCGCAACCATACCTACTACCTATTCTTGCCTACGAAATACCTACGTAAATTGCTGTTAAGCCATGCAAAGCTATTGTTAATATTTATAATGTTAACAGAAGTTTAGTTTGTTTGTGAAATTTTAATAACTTTGATATGAAAAATATGATTTACAATGTAATATGAATACATTTATAATACCTTTTTTAATTTGAAGAAATCCAGCAGGTGATGCTGGTGCCGAGGAGTCAAAACCAGAATCGTTAGAACCAGTAGATGTTCTACCATCTAAATTATTTATACATTCGAAAAATTCTTCGGATTCTCTACTTGCGTCCGAATCCTCCTCTTCAGCTGACGTTTCTTCCTCCGAAGATGAGTCGGAAGAGTTAGGGGAATGGATTAGTTGAGGAGGTTTCTTTTGCAAGGGTCTGGGGGTTGCTATTAACGGCCTAAGAGCTGCTTGCTCTTTAACAGGCTTCTTTGGGATTGAAACCGTCGGTAATTGGCATACTACTTCTTTTGGCATAAAAGTTTCTGTCACTTGTACATTTTTCTCAGGAATGATGTCAGTTTTATTTTCATTTTTTGCTGTTTTGTGTTGTATCTTTGGATTCTGTTTCTATTTTGATTTCTTTGAATGGAATGTTTTCAAAATCTATGTCTACGTGTTTCACAGGAGTATTATTAGAGAGTACATTATTTGAAGAATCAATGTTGTCAGTAACTTGTGGATGGGAATTGCTTGCTGCTAAAGTATCTTCAACGAAATTAATTAATTCTCTACTTTTGTTATTATTGGAGTTGACAGGAGTAGCTGAGGTTATATTGGAGCTACTATCCTCTAAAGAGTTTGTTGGTGAAATATTATCTTGATTTGAATCAACATTATTTTGGAGGTCTCTCTTTTCAGTCTTGTAATCTATCTCAATGGATGCTTCATTTAACGAAAGTTGATCTTTATTACTTTTTTTTTCAGTATTTGATTTCACAATTTGTTGATCAATTTCGTGCGCAAAGACATGGTTTTCAATCTCTTTTAATTTTTTATCACTACTAATTTTTTTTTGTTGTAAAGCAACTTTACATTTTTTATTTTTTAACTTATCACTAATTTTATTAATACAATCTCCAGTGTTAGTTATTTCAATAATTTCCTTGTCTTGTAGATTTGTGTCACATGCATTTTTGGTTAGGTTTCCACAATCTTGTTTATTATCTGATATAATTATTGGTAGAGATTTCGATTTTTCTATCTTAATAGATATATTACTGTTATTAGTTTCATTATCTACAGGATTAAATGTACCTGTTACTTCATAATGTAAGATTGTTTTATGCTCAGTTTTTGCAGCTGGGGCATTTGCAGACAATGTTTTGCAAGTTTTTGGTAACAATTTTTTAGTTTTGATAGCGTCTGAGTTCTTAGTTTCATTTTCTTCAATTGGAGAAATAGTATCTTGCGAAAGTTGTTCTATTATTTCGGATGCAAAGGAATTATCTTTATGTTCATTTTCATTGCTTCTAATATCCAACTCTGTTATTTCTTGATTTTCTTTATCAGATTTCTTGGAATTTATGCCTGTTTCCATAGTAGTGATATTGTTCTTTATATCAGATAATAAATTAGTTATTTTGCTTTTTTTGTTATTCCCTTCAAAGTCTTCGGCAAATGAAAATACCTCATGTTTGTCTTTTTCTTTAGCTTCCTCCAAAACTTCTTTTCTTTTCTTAATATAAACTGTTTCTCTTTTTCCTATTTTTTCCCAAAAATTTCCGTCTTCCGGTTCCGGGGATGGATAGTCTCCTTCAAATTGATTTAATATTTGATCAATCTTGTCTAAATTGCCTACTATTTCTGACATAGGATCATCTACTTTACTGCTAAACGTAATTTCTTTCTTTGGGGAACGTGGTTTCTCCTCTACTACAACATTTTCTATTTTAAATTTCAATGGCGTTGAAATTTCCACGGATGAAGTAATTTTTGTCTTTAATTTATGTTTTGGTTTCTCTTTAATGCTGTCTTGCTTTATTTCTTCAATAGAAGGCAGATCAATACAGATCGGTTCTTTAGTAAGTTCGGTGATTGAATCTAAACGGAAAATATTACTACCAGAAAGTGACTTCTTTAAACTTCGTCTTTTGGAGGTACTAGTATTATCGTTTTTTACATTCGATCACTGATTTTAAAGTGTCATGAAGTGAATGATCAGATTTAGTTGTTTTTATAGGTATTATTTGGCCATTTGATTTTTTTCTTTTCCCTGGCGGGCTTGTTGGCTTTGTTACCTTATCTGTACCAACTTTGCTGAGATCTAAAGTAGCCGTACTCAGATTTTCTCTTCTTATTAAGGAATCTAACAATTTTGCTTGTTCTGCTAATAATTCCATTGAACATCTCCTGTCTGGTGATTTACTAGCACCAGGTACTTCGATCACTGATAACTTTTCAGTTTCATTAAATGTTTGTTCAGTTAAATTATTATTTACATTTTCATCATTGGCATCTTTTAATGTAAACTTTTCAACAAGTTTTGTACCCAACGTTTTCTTTTCTTTTTTTGTCTTTGTAAATTAAATCATCGGAGAGTATTTCTCGCCAACTAAGGGATTCTTTTGACACGTTAGATTTATCATCAGAAGTTCTTTCTAACCTGATTATTGCATCCTGAGATTCCAAAGATCCTACAGGCTTTCGAGGAGAATCTCTCTCTTTTCGTTTCAATGTGTGTAATCTAACAACAGTTCTTCCACGTTTAATTGTATTGCGTTGAGTTCCGGGAGAAGAATCAATTCCTGTTTCAGGTTTACCATCCACTCTTGGCATAAATGGGCTATTTTCTTTGCCTTTGCCTGCGCTATCCCGCCGTTGTATCAAATCTTTGGGAATAGAATTCTCAACCTTTTGCCTGTATTTTTCTTTTGAAACATCAATATCAGCCGTATTTATATTAATGGGACGAGAAGTGTAACCCGCGCTGGCGTAAGTTCTTGACGTAACAGGAATCCGTCTGGGACTATTTATTCTCATAGGACTTGCTGTTGACCTTTCTGATATGGTGCTTAGCATAGGAGAATAAGTTCTGCCAACGCCAGATATCCATCGTGATGTTAATGGTGGTCTTGAGTATCCCCCAAGCGAAGAATGAGTGCTGTAATTTCCTCCGGGGTTAAGATATGATGCACTATATGAACTTCCAAGCGGTGAAACTAAAGTATTATAACTGTAAGATCCACTTGTGTAAGGTGTGGAGCCACTGTAATACATGTTCGCAATGTGTTCGGAAAATAGAGGCATAATGACGCGGTATAATGAGCGCAAAAACGACCGACAGCGCTCGTAGAGACGCGCGCGCAGACTGAAAGGTCGCGCATCAGGTGCTCGAGCCGCCCACCAACCGACCGCCCAACGTCACCGATTAACCGCCCGTGCTCCAGACATCAGCCGAGTGATTTATGATGTTATGAAGACAATTATAAATATGTATGACCAAAATTACATACAAATAGAAATTATTCCCTTTGTATGGTAAAAATAAATTTGATTTATTTTTGTGTTATCAATATTAGTAGATATATGTAATGTATATAAGTAGAAAATTTCCGATCATTGTCGTAATTTATAGATTATTACTTTTTATTATCATTAGGTACATAAAAAAATTATTGTTTAACAACTATATATCATATGTTTTCTGAAAACATGAACTAAAATAGGTTAGTTCGTTCAACGTTATTTATAAAGAGGCATTGTCTTTCATACTTTTAACCCACGAGGTCTGAGCTAAATTACAAGTACACTAAAATAGAATATTCAGGTTCAACTACTAACTAATAGGTATCAATTCAGAAAAGCCACCACATGTCTTTTAAATTGTTATTTTGTATCACGATGGGTGTAAGTTTTTTTTAAATAATCAAATAATCTATAATATTTACATATTAAAAAGAAATATAAGTATCGTACAGAAAAATGTTAACTTAAGGCTCACTGTTCTAGTGAACTTTCAGACTAACCCATATATGTTTACAAATCGATTTTGAAGTTGATAGTGGTAGGCAATTGTCCGAGTCGAGCAGAAGTTCCGGGTCGAGCGGAAGTGATACAGTGCAACTCCCGTTTCCCGGCCAAAAAGGTGAGAGGTGGTGGCGGCACCAAGGAGTTTTAGTGGGTATTCCCGGCAACCATCTCAAGCCGGGCGAGTCCCACATACCCCCTCTCCATATAAGTTAAGAGGGCGGATGCGTAAATGCATTTTTCCATGTTAAAAAAAAGGGTAAGCAATTGTAGAAAATATTCAACCACCATCTAAACAATTTTAATAGGTATCATAAATGAAAGAAGTAGTCTGTTGTAACACGACTCATTTTATTGATTTATAGACCTTTAGAATACAAAATAATATAAATTTAATAGTTTATTTCTATATTCTTCATTCAAGAAATATATTCTTATAATTATATAGTTTTTTTTTTTCAATTCCAAGTTCCTCTGACATGATCAGAGTTCATGAGAGAATATTCATTTTATTCTTCCGTTTTTCTCATTTCTTTCTTTCTATAGATATATAATTAATTCTATTAGTTTTATTATATTATATTATTTTCCATGACAGTTTCATGTTGTCTAAGGTTACGTCTATGTTTCGTTTTATCAGCGTAGGTATATCTTTCGTAAATACATGCAGAGGCACAGCTATTAAAGTTGCAACCTTCCATTCTGTTCAGTAGGGACTAAGATTCCAGCAGTGTAGATTGCAGCTTGGAATCGTTTAGAATGTCTTGCATGCAATCGCCTTAAATCCATCCACCCGTGACCTCATGGGGTCAAGACTATGGTTTCCACTGACGTTGTTGGTTCATACATTATGAATTCCGGTTAATAATTATCATACATCAGGTCTACTTGACGTCTATCACTCAACGGGTAGAACGTTTTCGCCAGTAGCTTCCCGTTCCAGTGTTCTGCCATTTGTATAGTTTATCGTTGCGTTTACCTCTGATCCTGATTACCTAGCATATACCGTCCCGTAGCCGCTCTCTATCCTGTCTCTCACAGTACT
This sequence comes from Samia ricini, assembly GCA_014132275.2. NCBI lineage: Eukaryota > Metazoa > Arthropoda > Insecta > Lepidoptera > Saturniidae > Samia > Samia ricini. The sequence continues at coordinate 5,304,181 of AP028170.1, forward strand.
CCTTCCAATTTTTTATTTATCCACTTGTGATATCTAATTATATTTTATAATAACATTTTTATGTTCACGCCACAGAACTTTTACAATCAAAACTCTATAAACGTAAATTTCAATTGCTCGTACAACAAATTGTCCCCAGACTTCAGCCATTTGAAAAACTCCAGGAAATTTTATTTAGTTAGAGCTGTTTCTATATTGGTAGTCTTGTTGAAATGAAGATTTCTTTTTGATAAAAAAGGTACAAATGCTCAACAAATAAGATTAATGAATTAGTGACGAACAAGGAAGACATCTATTTACAAAAGACGATAAATAAAAAACAAAACATAAATTTATTTATTTTTCATAACAGAAGATTGGATGACCGAAAACAGATGGACCCAAGTATAAGTGCAAAGTTACAACAATACATGCGATTGAAAAAGAAATCTTTGCGATTATTTTATGTAGACACTGGCATTCTGGCGGAAAAGTATGCAAATGCTAGTTAGTATTTTGCATGTTTCTAGTATTATTAAGAGATTTCCTCGTGGCATTTATTCCATACAAACGCAGTCCCCTGTTTCCTCCCTGGATAATAGCATTATGGTAAATATTTTTATACCAAATAATATATATTCACCACCGCCATGCCCATACGTTTTGATTATTTCCCATAAATTAGTTATTGTAGAAAATAGAAGCCTTTGAAATATAAAAATATGCTCGATATATACCGTCTCTTTCAGACGTTCGTCAAACAAATTTGATAGATAAAATGAAAAAAAAAAAAAACGTACAGGCATAGCCATGTCTTTATTATTCTAAAACTGAAAGAGAATGAAAAATCGGTTCAGTTTTGGAGGAGGAAAGAAAGTACTACGAAGTGATGTTTTCGTCTATTTTGCATAGTTAAATCAACCCTGCTGCAGTTGTCCTTTTCGTGTATTATAATTCTTTCTAACGCGATAGCAATAGATTTATGAAATATCTACTTTTCTGTCCGCGTGTCCTCTTAAGAGTTTTACATGTTGAAAATCCCCAATGACAACCACCGGTAAAATTCAAACGATTTCGTGAAAGCAATAGAAAATATTTGGACTAATTTTTCTTCACTCATTTCATTGGTAGTAGGTAAATTAAAATATGTCATATAAGTATGGAAATCATGAACTTGCTATATAATACTTAATGTGTCGAGTACCCATAAAAATAAGACAATAGGAAAATAATGCAAAGCTGGCGTAAACGCCAGATAAGTGCACGAGGGGTTAAGGAACAGTTAGATTTTTTATAGAATACCCATATTTGTAGAAACAGCATTATAAATTAATGTTAATACATTATAACTTCTGTTAATGATTCTTATAATATAGTTAATTCAATATTGTTATTTCAAGTTTTAGTTTCATAAAATAATATAGACTTGCAGTTATTCAATTTAAAGAGTGAAGAAGGTAGGTAACTTATGTTTTCATTTAAAATATAACAACCATTTCATACAAAAAATGCCCATTTAGGTATCTGGGGGTAAGGTAGTGCCCCCGCTAGGTCGATTACATTATACCTAAAATACTCATCATTATTTGGCCTAGATTTCACACCACTCTTTAGTATAAAGACAAAATAGGAAAAGTCATAATTTGAGCGTATGTTGGCAAAACGTAAAATTTTGATAAACTGTGCTTACATTTTTTTTACATGGCATAGGCTCAGTGCTTTGATCACAATCTCACCTGATGTTAAGTGACGATGTGGTCCACGATGGTAAATACACTAACCCTAGAGGTACTCAAGTGGTTCTTAATAGATTCTACCGGAACACACCTATTGGTTATTTGGCGACAGGTTTTCAAACTTCAGGGTGGTAGCTACCCAGGTGGGGAATATTAGAAAATGCCCTACCACCATGCCATCGCTTCAAAATGTTCATAGAAACAAAAACAAATCGAATACGGATTTTTCAAAATGTCATATCCAAACCTTTAGTAATACTAAGAGTGATGTAATATCATTTTTACAAAAATACAAATGGACTAAGAGTAAAAATGTGGTTCATTAGTGCAACTCATTGACTGCAATTAGGTAAACGTTTTCAGTAAGATTGACTACCATCGTATTCTTTTATTTATTTATTTAATATGGCAAACAAAACAGGATACAGTCAAATATAAATACAAAACATTGAAAGAAAAACCATCTTAAGGCTAGGCTGAATCCCAATAAAAATGTTTAAACATAGAAATTATTAAATAGAATAATTAACTGAGAATATGAGAATATATTAGATCTGAAATGAATTTTGCTGGATGATCTATCTAAAATGTTCTGCATATGTTTATTGCGTACAATATTATGTACCAGTCCTTCTCACAAAGTCGCTGACGTCGATTACTAGGTTGGCTGATACCAGTCGTTGTCACCGGTATGTTGCCAAGATGGTTGTAGACTCGACGCACCAGGGCGACTCAATATAATCACTTCTCCATTCAACCACTGCTGGACATGTCTTCCCGAAAGATTTTCACAACGACCCGTTATTGTGACGTTCATAAGAGGTGGATTGCCATTATCGTCACGGTGGGCAGGCTGGTTGGCAAACGCGCAGTAGGTGTTTGTGGTGCTCAGAGGATAATGCTGCCCGTACCCTGGTTTATCCCTTAGTCGCCTTTTACGACACCCACAGAAAGATTTGGGGTGATACTATTCTTAGCCGGCATCACACTTAACTTTATAACCTAATAATCACCTAATTTAATTATGTTATACTAGCATGAAATACGATAAGCTCGAATTGGTCTGCAGTTCGTTTGGGACTACTTTTGCCATGATCATGGAATGTAATGAATTTATAATCAGGTAAGTGTGTGCAACTGGTACACTGGTAATACAATAAAATACCAATTTAATTTATAACTAAAATTAGGATTAAACTTGAATTGAACGGATAGCGAAACGGGTAATAATATGTGAGTGATGATATTATTCGTTCGATTTTTTAAATAGTTATATGAACCCTTTCATTGTATTTTTCAATCAATACCTTCACATTTTAATTCTTGTTTGAAAAATCCATAAAGCAGAGCCCCGCAATGATCACAGAACGTCGGTGACATGAACTGATGCGGACGAAACCTGTGAGGTACGTCGACTTTGAACCTCTCCCGTAAATACTATAACAAATAATATTGGGAAATGATTTCATATTTACAAACTGAAATATAAAAAAACATATTCGTACTTTTAACGTAGTTTTCTCTATAATGTATTAAACTCATTAGAAAATTAAAAATACAATAAACTTTGGACAAGTTATTTATAAATAAGCGTTACAAATAAAGCTCATTAATGTTACAATTTAAAAAGATTATTCATAAAAAAAACCTAAGACTGACTAAATATTTCACTGTTAACACTTCCATCCATTCAACCGAAAGACGTCTACTAGCTGTGTGCCCGCGGTTGCACCCGCGTTTTATATATTCTTCACTGCATTTTTATACGGAACCCTAATTATTTTCGCAAAATTAAAGTAGCCTAAGTTACGTCGAATAATTTCAGCTATCTAATAAAAATGTCCCGTGAAAATGGGACCAGCCGTTCTGGAGATTACCCGGAACAAACAGACAGAAAGACAAACATTTTGAAAATTGTATTTTTGGTATAGATGTATATACATTCATATCTATTTAAAAAATGTATTTTGACATAATATACAGACACTTCAATTTTATTTATTAGTAGATAACCTGGACTTATTTTGAAATTGTGAGCAAATTAAAATCTCACCACAGTGGCCTCCGAATGCGCTGTCGATCCAGAACATTTTCCTAATAACTTATTATGACATCTCTTGTGTACCGCTGTCTGGCATGCCACACACCTGTAGCCCTGCTTGCCGAAACCCCACAAGAACTCTTTGCAGAAGGCACAAAATGTAGGCTGACGGAAGAACTTTGCCACGAAACGATGACCATTAACTTCGTGTATCCTGAAACGAAAGAAATTTTAAAAAATCAGTCGCGTCATTAGAATGTAAGAAGATTAAATTTAGAATTGGGAAATTTTCGGAAATTGTTTCTGTTTTGTTCTACAAACAATTGTATTTTAATTCACAGATGAAATTATTCAAAATTTTCATACCAAATAGTCCACCAAATCTCTAACAAATAGTTATTTAGTACATAGGTGTAGACTTTTTTAATTTTAAAACATCCTAACAACGAATAACCAAATTGCTTCAAACTCAAACTTTAATAATCATTTTAGTTAATATAAGGACATACTTTAAGTTGGAAAAAGTCTTATTAAATCAACACATTACTGATTTTTTAAAATAATGAAACAATTGTGGCATTCGATTGAATACAGAACGCATTGGTTTAGAACTCGGTGGTTATTAATGGCCAGCTAAAGTTTTTCCTGACAGATCGAAAGATTGTCATAGAATTAATTTGGGAAAAGAATCGAGGTGTTTTCTATAATATTAAAATCCACGTATCTCCTTTATGTACAGTATATTATAAGTATGGTACCTTAATAAAAACCAACGTGCTCGATTGGTAGAAATTGTTATTATAATTACACTTCATTGGTAACCCCGACGTGATCGTAAGTTGTTTTACCTTTACAAAATACATTCTTGTATAATCATAATTAAAATATAAAACGAATTGAATTATTATAAATCTAAATATAAAGATATTACAATCTAGGAGTTTATTTTGGTGTTACAAACATACGTCGAAGATCTGAAGGAATAAAGTGGCATTGAATTAAACATTAATGACTTGACAAATTCTAAATAATTCGTTACCGGTGTTGTTTATAGAGAGCGAAGACAGTTGTACATCCCTATGTATCTTCTATAATATAATAGTAGACGGGCAGTAATAAACTATAGAACGAAGTGATAAATTTATTTTCAAAATAAACATTCTATGAATAATACTACTTGGTCAATTCTCAATCTGTTTTATGTTTTGTATTGATCTCAATTTTTTAACTTCAGACGAGCATCAATAAGATCAACACGGGTTAAGTTATTTATAGATAAATAAGCATTTACCATGTCTGTTTTAGATACACATAGATATCTTTTATTATCGTGGGGGAATACATTAAGGCCTCCCCCTACCAGTTCTAGGAGTAATATATCCCGTATTAGAGATGGTAGTGAGTATGTGGGATTCGCTCGGCGTGAAGCGCTGGGAATACCCACAAAACCTCACTGTGCCGTCTGCTGCCATTCACGGAACGATACGGCATTAAAATTGGTGGTCCACGTCGCCACGGCAGCCGGCCCAGCGAAATGTCCAGGACCCGTCTCTTATCTCAGACACAAATGGGGTGCAGCCTCCCTCACGTAACTCCTATTCTCGTACAACTGTACTACTATGGGAGTTATACATAGGTTGCTACTTCAAATTGAATTGTGAATTATAGAGATTTATGAAGAATTGAAAACTTTGGACTTTTGAGAGAAAACCTATTAACGGATCGTTAAATAGAATGATGTGCGAATTTATTATTACGTAGAGACTGTTTTACGATACATTGAGTGTTTGTTTTAAGAGTCGCGTGTATTTTAGTATCTAGTTTATATTTGTTCTTGCGTAAATTGACAAATCTGCCGATGTAAATTATTACAACCTTGGTCTGAATAATTGTAAAGTATAATAAAAAAAACGTTATCATAAAAAATGGAATATATGTCCATTTCGTAATAATCTTTTATGCTTCCGAAGCTACGTCACATTGTAGTAGTATTTTCAAGAAATAAAATATAACTTTAGATTCTTTGTAGATTGGAAATACTTCATAGTGAAGATTTGTCCGTGTAACTCTTTTTCTTTTCTTCTTCGATTATGGCAATTTGTGTTCAAACAATTAGTGCCAATGTCATGTAGGTAAAATGTATTTTCAATCTTGTATTAGAGTTACCAAGCTCCAGCAAAACTGTGGCTAATCCTGCTAGAACTTTTCATGGAACTATGTGCGGCACCTCAGAATAAATGCTACGCGTTATTTTCCATAATAAACTTGATTTGTATACAATAGCTAAACTACATCACACAAAACGCTACCAGAATTACATGATATAGAGTCAAATACAAAAATTTAATGAAATAAAGAAAACAACCGCTACATGACAAACTGAGATCCGGCCAAAAACTCCGTCCGTGTAACTCTTTAAATAATCTGAAAAGATTTTCATAGGTTTTTTTGTTGTTATTTTTCTTATAATATTCTGAACAAGATTTTATTACTCATTAATTGTTATTAAAATTTTTTATAAAAATAAAAATATGTCAAATATACACATGGGTCGAAGTAGGGGTTCAATCTATAACAAAAAAAAGTGGAATATTTTTTAAATTATTATATACCCTTTTTGTAAATGATTGATTTATTTGAAATTATTGTACGCCGAGTGTTTATTAATTGTATTTATTTTCTAGAAAAAAATCGAGTTCGATTTCTAAACGTAATCAATTAAATAATGTGTATTCAATAAAATAACCAATGCATATATTATGGATTAAATACTCCTTAAAGCTGAGCATATGCTTGAAAAACTTGCTATAGAAATTGCTTACCTATTTATTATATGTACGTAACATTATTATTTATAATACCACTATTTTCTCTAACTGAAAGCATCTGGAGGAAAAGTGTTGGATAACGAGAATTCTTTATTCATATTAATCCAACGTCAGTATTGTACTAAGAAAATATCGTGAATCATCAATGATACGTACATAAAATCATTAATTATTGCATTATTTCAGTTAATTAGTACAATTACAATTTTTTTAATTGTGCTAGATTAATTAGACAGTCAATTTGCAAAATGCTAAAATAAACTAAAGAACTATAATAACCTAAAGCAAAAATAACTTTTGTTACAACTAATTATGATTTTTTAAAATTGTAATGCACTTAAATTTAGCATTTCATCTAATGTTAAGTGAAGATATGGTTCAACATTGTAAATACGCTAAGCCTAGAGGTACTGGGTCTGAAGTGGTGCTTTCAGAACACACAGAAAAATGCTTGCCGACAACTTTTCAAACTTTAAAGTCGTAACTCTATGTTATTATCCTTCAGCAGAAGATCAAAGTGATTATGAATTAGAATCAGAACCAAAGTCAATTCACGCGGTATCTGACAATTTATTTGTACGTTTTTAATTTTCTTCAATTTCGTTAGTAAAAAATATCTTACTTTTGGTGTTTGATTGCTCCACGTCGTTGCGTGATGCGCTTGGCACGGGAGCGGCGCACAGCACCCTGTCCACTTTCGCCGCAACCCCCGCCCGGTAACCTCTGGAATATATACACATTAAGTCTCTATGTATCCTCTATTTTATAATATAAATACCTGTGTATAGAAGATGTAGTGTTTTTGTATCTAGAAAGTAGATATAAGATTGGATATTGACTCACTATTGACTGACTATTTGCAGATAGATTTTTTAGTGTTTTAGGGGTTTTTTTATTTGCATTGTATAGACTCAATTCTTTGACCACAAGCGATGGGCCCGGAACACATCGATTGGTATTTGACGACAGGTTTTCTAACCTGTTGGTGGTAGCTACCCAGGCGGGCATTATTTTAACCACCATGCAATGGTCTCCTCACGATGTTTTTCTTCACCGGAAGGTCAAGTTGATATTAGAGGTAGATAGGTGGGTTTTTAACTAGCGTCCATTGACTCTAAATCCAAAGCCAACATCGCTTTGTAAAGTCGTTCTTTGGCATATAAGAATCTATTGACAGTCGCCATCATATCAGGGTATTTCTACCACGGTCGAAAGCGTCTAGGTAGATCTGAATATACACTTGTTGATTCTGCAACGCGGTCGTAATTCAGTTGGATTGAAATGAATTATGTGGTTCAGCGATCATTGAGTCTAACAACAACACTTATGACGTGACTTCGATTTACACCAAATTCAATTAGGCTAGACAAAGAACTAGGCACACGGGCGTAGCTACAGCTGTATCAATGGTATGGGACTTCAGAGATCCCGAGGTGTCTTAGCAAAAATGAATACCCCAGATCACATTTCTGGGCGCACGCTTAACTGTAAAGGTTAGAGTTTCTGAAACTTGTCAAAATTGTCTATAGAAGCAGAAAATCTGGAAAAACTAAAATCGTCATTTGCTATGAACATTTTAATAATTAAGTCTGCCGAAAAAGGCTAAAAAAGTATATATTATTTGAATTGTTTAACTAACTTGATGCTTACTAATTGAAAGTAATTACGTATTTATTTACACATTTTACAATATTTCTTACTTATTCCGAACCAATTAATTTTAAAGTGACCCTTTTTGTTTCTCCATCTGGACTGCTCCACGGTCGAGTATAAGGGCCCCTCGACAAATTATGGTACAGGACCCTTTTAAGGCAAGCTACGTCACTGAATCAGTTCAACATATCTCATGCGGGAACACGTCCAAAGAGCGGTCGACGACCTCAGCTCTTGGTACTCTAAGTGACGTATCGCGATCAACCCGAGCAAGAGCACCGCGATACTATTTACCAGAGACCGTAAGGTTAGAAAAAATCCCCCCAGGCCCGTCCAGTACGCAGGCACTGTCATCCCTTACAGCACCGAAGTCAGGTACTTAGGAGTCCAATTAGACGACCAACTCTATTTCAAAGCCCACATAGAGAAAATCAGGCGCCAGACCTCCTTGGTGCTAGGCCGTCTCTACCCGCTCTACAACAGCAAGAGCAAAATGGCTCTCCGCCATAAAGTTACCCTGTACAAGATGGTGATCAGACCCATCATCACGTACTGCGCACCTGTCTTCGGTCACATCTCTAGCGAACAGATACTAACCTTACAAAAGATTCAGAATCGTTTTATAAGGATAGCTGCAGATGTCTATCGGTTTCAGAGAAATGTGGACTTACACAGAGATCTGAACCTTTTTTTTTTGACGGGGGGAAATGCATTTACGCACTCACCCTACCCATTGTATTAGTGGGACCTAGTGCCCCTCCAATACAATAGGTAGGGGGGGCACGGAGTGACGAGCTCCGTGCCAGTGTGGGACTCAAACCCGGGCGAGAAGCGCCCGGGAATACCCACTAAAACCCCCCGGGGCCGTCCGCCGCATTTGAAGTGGGGGCGATACGGGGTTGCCAGGCATGTCGCCGCGTCGCCCCTTGCGGCAAACCCACCAGGCCCGTCAGTGCATTGGCCCGGCGTCAGTGCAATGGCCCGGAGAGATCTGAACCTGCCCTCTATTAAGTCCGTCTTTAAAACCCAGTGTCGCGCCTTCTTCGAACGAGCAGAGACACACCCGAACCCACTCATAGTACGAGCCGTCTCGTACACGCCAGTCCGTTCCGCCGTCCGAAAGCGGCGACGTCCGCCGAACCCGTCAGTCAGTTCCGCCGACCGAAACCGGCGACGTCCGCGTAACATACTAACCGACCGCGATGATAGCATCACGCGCGCGAATAGGCGGTTTCCTCATATTCCTCGCACATTTGCGTGTCAGCGCCCACGCCCGCGAAACCGCCGTTCCCGCCGCCGGGGACGAGCGGCTAATTTTGCTCCCGCACACTCTCCGGGTCTCCCACAGGCGGCGGCCCAAGACGTGTCTCGTTCCCCAACTGGGGAGGCTCTTGACGTCGCCGCCAGCGCGATACAGTAACACTGCCCATGCATCAAGCATTACACGCACAACACTGTAAACACACTCTTGCACATAACACGCAGGTACATAGGTCCTGTAAGGAACCTTTTTTTTTTATGTAAATAAAGAATAAAAAATGTAGGGTTTAGCTAGGATAAAAATTCCGCGGGAGTTTTCATACTCAGGTAGCGGCCAAGCCGAGGTTCGAACCCTTGAGCTAGCTACCTTATGCGGCTGAGTGCCTTCAGCACTCGCCCACAAAGTTCGGTGAAGCTGTAAAGGCCCTTGCGGTCAACAGCATTAGCTAGGTAGGAAAAAAAAAATGAATCATTTCAACTATTCTCCTATTCGCCAATTACATAAGTTCACAGAGAGCGATAGCTAATAAAATATCCATGAACATAAAACTAAATGCAAGGAAAAACAAGACGATGCAGTTTGAATAATAACGAACAGAACGAACGATTAATCAGTTAAAATTAATGTAAATTATAAACAATATATCTAAGGCCAATATTTCTGCAGTCTGCGAAATCGATACGTTAGCAAAATAAAAACCACTTCTTTATATATAAATCTTATCGATGAAATATGAATAAAAGTATGATTCACTTGTACATATTTAATGTAAAAATGCATTATTTTAAGTGTTTTTTTCCGTTATTTATTTTAAAACGTTTTGTTTTTTGTTTTTTGGAATGGCTCGTTGTTGTTTTGAAGGGCCTTGACAACTTCACCCGGATGTTGTGGCGAGCGGTTACCGTTCTCACTCACTCATTTGTTCATCCGAGCACATCTTGGACCGCTAGCGGAAGGGGGGGGCCCAGGGCAATTGGGGCAAAATTAGCCAATCGTCTTCGCCAATGGGAATGTTGATTACGTGGGCGTAAGATACAAGCTGAATTTTCGGTCCCTAGACCGATCCATCGAGACGTTGGATGCGATTTGCATTAATCTTTTCATCAACGGTCTAGGTTACGCGGCTGGCAGTGAACTCTCCGTTTGAATCTTGGGTACAGGATGCGGCGTAGTGGTTACTCCCGATGTTACAGTTAAAGATGAGTTTTCCCTGCATCGAAGTAAGTACGAGAGATGAACTTGGGAAAGGATTCTTTTGAGCTTAGATCCAGGTCTTTGTGTAAATACCTAACACCTAACCTAACCTAACCTGTGCATCATTAAGGTCACTATAAATCTAGTGCCGGGTAAAGTAAACGCGAAGCCCGTTTTAAGCCTTGAATAGCATTCTCTATTAAAATTCAGGATTTAAATGAAACAGAAATTTGACAGACTTTTTTTATTTAATAAGTAGAAAAATTTTAGAAATAACACTCCTCAGTCCAATATTTCTAAGTATATGATTCTCTACGTTCATCAGATCACTCGAATGATCTTGAGTTACTTTAGTTAGGTAGTTTTAATGTAAAAAAAAACAATTTCTGACGCAGTTTGTGATTATCAGCCTTAATAAATGTGTATAATAAATTAGCACTTGGAAAACATTCTTCGAATGGTTTTTTTTATTAGAACTATTTAAAATTGAAGTTCAACAGTCTCGTACTTTTTACAGTTGATACCAGCAGCCAGATCTGTTTTGCGCAGCACAACAAAATTCACCCGTTTATTGACTAAACTATCTTCTACATTATCAGGAACGATAATTAAAATCTTCCACAGGTATAAAGACTTCAATTGCCGAAATATTTCAAATCCTGTGGTCACTTTATCATAATCTTCTACGTGTTTAGTTAACAGATAGGGTGCATCTGAGGGCAGAGGCCGTAGACTTTGTTACCTCCTAAAACATGGCTAATCCGGTGTGTTATATACTTTTAGACGGGTACCGATCTTTCTACAGACGTGGCCTTTCTATTAAAATTCACTTACTATTATTGTGTTAATCATTCATTCATTAAAAAGTAATAATTTATGTGTATATGTATGAATTTATTAATATCAATGACACTGATAAAACTGAATGACATGAAAAATAATACAGTTTAAATAACAACTGTGTGTCTGAAATGAGTGACGCTATGCGGCGTCGTGGGCGAATTTGACAGTAAGTAAACATTCCAGTACTTGATTATTATTAGTAAATTCAGTAATAAGCAGACACAGCGTAACATATCAATCAATCCATAAATAATTCAAATTCTAATCCAAAACATAAACATTTAAAATGGAATTACCCAAGTAATATGACTGTAAAATGTAAATTAGCCAACTATGTTTTCATAAACAATTCACTAAATTTATTAATTAATTCAATTACAATACTTCATTTGTTTTAGCGATAGACTAATGTAATTAAAAGAAAAGAAAATTCTTTTAATGATATATAAACTACGTTAAAGATCTCTTTAAGAATTCTTTGTTCGCAGCGCGACCGTGGGATGAGATGATAATTAATACAAACAAAAACAAAACATATGTTATTCATTTGTTGTCATTCAAAGGAATCGCGTTAGTCAATGCTAATTACGGTGAGTCGTATGTTTGCCAATACGTAAAGGCATTAGATAAACACATTGGCGGCAATGTTACTACAATAATTGTGCAAGTATGCATTTTTTAAACATCTCAATCGCGTTATTAATTTCCATACTACATAAATGTATGCACAATTGTATGATCTATTGTAATCTTGATTAAAATTAATAATGTAATATCAATAAATTGTTTTATATATTAAAATTATTTTTTTTTTTTTATTTAGAACAATTTTTTACTTTTTGAATGTGTAATTCTTTGGATTTTTTTTTACATTGGAATTTGGCATAAGAACAACAATGTTACCACTGTCATCACTTATTTTTATTATTTAAAACCACAGACCTATAAAACGATAATGCTTCAAGGTGATGCAGAAAATACTGTTACATCAGAATCGAGCGGGATCGAGTTTTAACGATATTCCATGTCCTATTGCGAAACGATGTCAAATCCAACAATAATTGTTTATATTTATTTGAAGCCAAGAATTGTCGGCGTGTAACCTGAAATTAGACATACCCGAAACAACGAAGACATCGTGCGCCGGCGACTCGACGCATAGCCAAATTACACGTCACTCGCGGACTAAAGAGCCCTCCCACCCTAGCGAAGAAACATTTTATATCTAATACGTATTTATGTAGCACCCTTACAGCTGTAGGGAGTCAACTAGATCTACCGGTATTTACGTATATAATCCGACCGAGATGAAGGTCTTGGAATTCCCTGGCATGGTTTCGGTCGATTACACGTTTCAAATACCTACCTAATGTACGAATGTCGAATGATCGAAATTAAGAATACGTTTGTCATAGTGTTTATTATGTCACTTTTAATATGATTCAGTTTCTCTGCTACGACATCACCGTTATACATTGATTGCCTACTCACCACAATACTTAAAACTGATACGAAAACATTTACATAATGATATGAGCATATTCAGATTCGGACAGGATATTTTTTCTACTTTTGTTTCTAGCTAGACAATAAATAAAATTAAGCCCAATATTTGTCGACCCATTTAATTTTAGGTTTAAGTCCCATTACAGACTATTATAGTGTTACTGTTCCATAATTAAAAAAAAAAAAACTATTAACTTCTTGCCGTCCTTACTTTTCTGTCATATATTTTGTATCAAATTAAGATCTCGTCTTAATAATGACCACTCGTGATTAAAGAGAAATAGCAGGACAATTAAGCTTTAAAAGCCGGACGCTGTATATTATATAAGAGCTGTACGTTAGAAAGATTCGAGGCAGTGGTGACGCACAAAATTTAAAACACATGATCTTACCATGACGCTTCAAAAACCCCAGATGTTACTTAAAACTATCCAGAACACCCTAAGACGTAGGCCAAGTTGTAGAAAAATAACTGTTTATAATATTATCTACCTTATAACGCTGTAAACAGAGTTGTACGAACTGTGACCGATGATTCTGAACTGTTTTCTTGATTTCAGTCAAAGTAGTAAAGCCGTTTATCTATTGTTTCATACTAGCGTTTGCGCCCAAAATTATCTGAATTTACTTCATGTTCTGCTTTCAAGTTCTCAACGAATCTAAAGATATACCATTAATGACAAATTTTCATAAGGATAGCATCCAAATTCGATGATTGCACAAAAAAGATGATGCTATCCTCCCTTTTATTAAACGTTTTCCTTTACCTAAAAACTAATCCAGTTGTAGAATTCAAAGCCATATTCTTTGATGACGTCTCCGATTGCGCTACCAATTAGCCACCCTCGTCTCGAAATGATGTTAACACAGATATATAGATATTGTATATGTAACTAAAATTATGATTTGCTATGGTAAAGGGTGACTTATAGGAAATGGAATGTCTCTATCTAATCAAGTATGTCGTTGTTAAGTTTAAGCACTGGTGTTTGTCTGTCCATTTCGAGATCGTGGAAGTGAAGTAAGTAAGTCCACAATCGACAACAAGGTTGATCAGTACAGTACGCAGTACGCACGGTAATGCACGATGTATTAATAGATGGTACCCAATAGCTCGCGAACACTTGATGGTACCGTTGTTATGTTCTCGTAATCTCCATGTGCGTCACTTCATTCAAACTATCATTGTTTGGATTATATGAAAAACAAAACACTATCGGTTACAATGTTTGAGAAAAACTCACTTTTCAAAATAATGTCCGACCGTATGTTGGATGTTACAACTGATGTTTGAATAAGACGTTCCTTATATTTGGACTATGTTGCTACGATCGAATATGTTTAAATTTGTTTCTCGTACACTAGAATTTTTCACTGCTTTATTTGTCTGAACCGTTCAAGTATTGCGTTTTACGTAAATATAATTTTACCCTTCCCTTTCCTATTATTGTAGACAAAGCTTACCCTACCCCAATTGTAACGTAAGCAGAAGAACACGTAAATAAGTAAATATTTACTTGTAAATAATATAACGTAAATAAGTAAACTGCTTATGTAATCACCATTTAAATCTTCCCATCTCACCAAAAATAAATAAAAAAATGTAATTCAAAAGGCAACGCCGTATGGTACCGGCTATATAGAATAGTATCATCCCATATCTTCCCGTGGGTGTCGTAAAAAGCACCTAAGGTAAAATATACCAGGGGATGGGCAGCAGCATCCTCTGAGTACCGCAAACACCTGAGTACTGCTATCGCTAACCCGCCTGCCAAGCGTGGCGATTATGACAATTCCTTGTTTTTGAGGGAGATCTATGTCCAACAGTGGACGTCTTTGGGTTGAATTAATGAATGCAAGAGGTCTTACTGTGTGCTAATTTTTTGTCTATTCAACATTATCGTCATAGATTGTTTCATATTTTAATGAATATAAGTTTAATACTAAATAATTATATATTAACACCTGACCAGAAAACCGATACCTATATTTTATATGATTTAAAAAATCAGGTCAGTTGGTATAATGGTTTTCCAGTTATAACTCAATTACCGTAAAATCGAAAAGACATTGCTGTTTATAATATCAGTGGAATAAATCCAAAGGCGCTACTATTTACTGTAGATGGAGTAGGAATTCACCAATGAAATGATATCCAGTTGCTCTTCGTGTTCCCTTAGATAATAATCGAATTTTAAAAAAATGTTTTGCTTTTTTACCAGTTTTAGATATGAAAACCTAATATTTATGACCTGAGAGAATAATTTACATTCGGGCAAAGGATCTTCCTGGAATCGATTTAAAATAATGGCTTTGTTTCATCTAAATATTTCGAGAAAAAAGGCAATTTCGCAATTAAAAACCGTTTAAAAAAAACTGTTTGTTTTACGTATAAATGAAGATAACACTATTTTAACTTGTACTACCTTTGCTTGCACGTACCTATGCATGGGTGAAAATTTTCCTGTTGTGGTTTTACTTTCATTTACCTCATAATTATGTGAAAATGTATGGAAGCACAAACCAGAATTTTAATACAGAACATAAACAATAATATATAAGCAACCGTTTTAATGTAAATGTTTATGTACAAAGGTGATCTGGCACCAAAGTTATAAATGGATTTGTAAATTGTGATGTATGTTATGGAGAGGGCTATGCTCGGAGTTTCACAGCGTGATCGAATCAGAAATGAGGAGATCCACAGAATAACGTAAGTAACTTTTTTTTTTACACAATATAGGCTCAGTGCTTTGACCACAGTCTCACCAGATGTTAAGTGACGATGTGGCCTAGGATGGTAAAAAGCCTCGAGGTACTGGTTCTCAAGCGATGCTGCCGGAACAGATTTTCAAACTTTTGGGTGGTAGCTACCCAGACGGACATTATTAGAAAAAGCCCTACCAGCAAGCTGAGGTTTCCTCGCGATGAAACCTCAGGGTGATTTTTAAAGTTGAATAGGAGAGCTAGAACCCGCGTCCATTGATGTGGAATCCAGCCGCACTATCCACTGCGCTATCAACTGGCATTGCCCGAAGAATTGCCAAACTTAAGTGGCAATGGGGTGGGCACATTGCTCGCAGAACCGATGCCCGATGGGGCCAACGAGTTCTCGAATGGCTACCGCGTACCAGAAGATTAGATCGCGAAAACCGTACACTTGTGAAAATCCCCGTCATAGTGACATATGAATGCGCATCGTATTCCATAATCAGCAAGTACCTATATATTTAAAGAGTTACCTAGAGATTTTAGCCGTGGTAGATGTGGCCTGGTATACTGATGAAGACTGTCGGTAGATCCTGTCGATGTATTGGTGGCCGTCATTGATTTTGGACTGTTCTTTATTTTATATCAAAGTCATTTTACCATGCCCGTATAACAAAAAAACAACAAGGAAGTCATGGGAAATGCCGACAGATATTAAAACTGGTTTTTTTCAGGTTCAAATTAGGGGGCGTCCATAAATTACGTGAGGTGTTTTTTTTTTAATTTTCTGCAAAGGTGAGATGTCGTGAGATTTTATTCAACCCCCTCCCCCATCCCCCAATCTCACGTGAGATTTTTCAAAATGTGAGTTTCTTACGTAAACGCGTTGGATTGTTAGTGTAAAAAAAAAAACAGATTTGCTTCGTGCTTTTATTTACGACTAGTTAGGACTAGTAATCAATATTGCTGAGAGTTTAATTATAAGTGTAATAAAATTTTAACAATAGAATACTTAAATCGTAACTACTGTGATTAAAAAAAGAATACCTACTCTAATTCAGTCCATAGAGAATCATGCACGGTCTCAAGAGAGACTATTGGAACCAACATGTCCATATGATTTTCAGTAAAATCATCTGCTCCTTCAACTTCGTTCTGATCTAGCCACTCTAAGCCATTGGCACTTGCACAAAGTAACTCATTAGCTCGTCTTGTGACAATCAGTGAGGGTCCGTGAGATTAAATCTTAAGCATGTACAGTCTGGATTAAATGGACCAAAATAGTAATATTTTTTTTTTGTTTCAATCAGAAAAAAAATTGCGTGATATTTGCCGAGACCCCCCCTTTCTCCAACGTAAGATAAGATGAGATTTGACTTGACCCCCCCCCCCTTAAACACCTCACGTAATTTATGGACGCCCCCTTATAGTATCAATAATTATAAAATTTATAATTTGTTAATTGAAATTAATAACATAACCTAATATTTGTGTATAACCATATGTATAGGCTCTCCGAGCAATAATTTTGATAATTACGTACATTTACATGTTCAAATTTTAATATTTATCTCTGATCGCCAGCATTTAAACGCCATCTTATACTTGACATACTGTAGCATGTTGACATCGTAGCATGGGTAACACGAATCTATAAGTGATTTCCCTACCGAGAAACGCTAAACGCCGCCAAACATGTTTTCATTTCAAAAAATTTACGCAGGTGAGAAATTAGCAATTTTAGTAATTTATAAAACATGTCCAATTTGAATTTGAAACATAGGTAATGTTTCGATTCT
Organism: Samia ricini; assembly: GCA_014132275.2. NCBI lineage: Eukaryota > Metazoa > Arthropoda > Insecta > Lepidoptera > Saturniidae > Samia > Samia ricini. The sequence continues at coordinate 5,321,730 of AP028170.1, forward strand.
GGTAGGTAACTTTTACTCTTGTGTTATAAATGTACAATAATTTATCGGTAACATTGCTCATTGCTGAAAGTCAAAATGAAATAAAACCATGGTTCAAGGTTGAGTAAGATTTTATAGTTTAACGTGCGTAAGAACATATGAAAATCGACCAAGTGTACTTATTTTGCGTCATAACATAAAATAAAAGTATTTTCAATTCAGGCGTGCATTGGATGTTTTAGAAGCGATGATAGCGCAGTGGGTAATAGGGTCGGATTTCGCGACAATGAACGCGGCTTCGGGCCACCTATCCAATTCTAAAATAGGCCTAAGCTTTCGGTGAAGGGAAACATCGTTAGGAAACCATAGCCAGATGGCAAGGCATTTTCTAATAATACCCGCTAGGATAGCTACGACCCTCAACTTTTAAAACTTGTCGCCAAACAACAATAGTTGCGTCCCAGCAACACCTACACCAGAACCTGTACGTATAGGCTTAATGGGTTTGGACGTAGTAATCATGGACCACATCGTCACTTAACTTCAAATGACATTGTGTTCAAAGCACTAAGCCTATACAGTGTAAAAAAAAACAAACGAGCAGTTGTCGATAAAAATAAAATAAAATGACGAACAATTATCACACATGTTTATCAAATAAAACCTAAAACTTAAAGGTAAAGCGAACACAATAATATGCGATAAAAAAAATCACATAAAACATAAAAACCGTATTTATAGGTATCTGCCTAACTTTTAATACACCTTGCTTACTTGAATTAGTTGATTATTCATTGGAAAAGACGTTGAACTCTAAATTGCAGCAGATGGTTGGTTTTAACGTCAACTTACTTTATAGCACTTGTTATTATCACGTTTGGGTGTGTTCCTGTATTTGAAAGTTAAGGCTGTTTTTCTGATACGTTACTTAGGGCATTAAGTAATAAAAATAGTACTGGACTCTTTAGCTCTAATAGATACGTAAATCACAAGCGTAATAATGAAAATATCTAGCTTTCTGATTATTTAATTGATTAAAATCTTAGGTACCTATTTGTTAATTATTAAGGATATTGATAAATAACTGTTTTAAGTGCAAGAAAGTTATATTGTATAAAAATGTAGCTGTATATATGTAGCTTTTACAATCTGATTAAGTAATAATATATAGATAATTTTGGCTTACATTAATTTTTAAATGAACTATCACGATATCATAGTTTTTATAATTTTAATAACCGTGGAAATCATAATTTATACATACTTTTTAGTTTATGACGATCATGACATTTACGAGGGAGTAAAAACATAATTAACAGTTCATCGGTCTATGCATAGATAGTGTTAATTGTGCAGTTATGGTTCGCGATGGACGTTGGGCACTTACACGATCGCGGTCGGCATGGAGTCGCTGGGCGGGCGGGCGCGGTGTAACGCGCGTGCGTGGCGCGGGCGACGTGCGCCGGCGCGCCCCCCCGCCCGTGAATATCATCGGCGGGCGCACATTTTTGCCGGCCGGTCCTCCACCTCGGCCGCAGCCCTGTTCGGCGTCGGCCGCACCCTCACCTCGCCCGGAACCCGCTACCGATGTGCCTCAGACTCGTCCACTCGACGCGCCAACACTCGCGTATTTATAAACGGAATTCCGCGCGCACTATTCGGGCCGGATACAACTTTTTACACGACTTTCGGCACTTACGTCGTCCGGAGCACTGAAGAGGCGGGTTTCGGGCTCCTGAATTGTCTGGCGGAGTCCGCGTGAGTCACGACGCGCCACCCGCACCTTTCGGACGAAACTTTAAGCGGAATCCGCTCAAAAATACAGTGCTTTAAATAATTATTTTACAAGCTTTCGAACGCTACAAATAAATGATAGAAGATAAAGTGTATTTATAGACGGTCCGAATGTTTATTTCTTTACGAATTCCGACAAAAGGAACGTATCAGTCCGAGAAATTGTTTGAAACGTTTGAAATTTAACCTCCTACGCTTTTTATGAAAACATCAAAATAGTTGAAAGGATGTTATGTCAACAGTTATTTTAACCCTGGTTTACACATACCTTTGTCTATATAGGCCGTAGGGTAGATTTAACGCTAATATTTGTTAAATACTAAAAGATGAACAGATTCTGACTGTGAAAGTCTTACAACCTTAGGAACATCTATATCATAGGTTAGCCTTGATTCTTTCAAACAATGAAGCTAAACGTATTGTCAAATTACTGCAAGACTACGTCATTTGCTAATAAAACTTCAGTAAATAGACGCCGTGATTTAAACAGTGGTCGAATTTACGATCGACCTCCTGATAGCGAGCACAAACGACCGACGTTTCGCCGTATTTTTACGTAAAGTAAACATTAAACATAGTTATTACTACATTATCGGCAATTGATGACAGATACAAGGGAATAGTCGAACGAAGTGAGCAAATATTATGTGCAAAAACATTTTTAATTCCGAGAAACTTTAACTAAATAGTTTGTAGCTCTTCCATGTTATTTTCATAGAATTTCATTATTTTCTTTTGATAAGCGTAAATAGTGTATACGAAGACTTTAAAAACCTGCAAAAAAAATAAAACGTATTTGTTATATTAGTCGGTATTAAAGCTGGTATACGAGTATTTACCACATTTATATTTTTTACAGTCGACAGTGTTCAATTTACATTTTGTATTACTTCAGAAAGAAGAAACATTGGTAAGTAATGGATATTGAAAAGTAACAAGACATATTGGTATTATGACGATACCAACATCGTAATGTTATTTATTTCCTTTAAACTAAAATGACCGATATAATTTTATTGATACATTTTATCAAAGTAGGTAGGAATCGTTTAAAACCCAGCCTTCTGAGCAGACTGTGATCGATAGTCGGACATCTTTCTGGATTTAGTGTAAATTAACAAATCGTCATAAATCTGCTTCTAGTGTAATAAAATATTTTTACGGTAATTTGTTTACTTCATTTTAAAACTAAATTAAACTATGATAGCTCAGTGGTAGACAGTAATCGGAGAGCGTGTTTAATACTGACGTCGATTCGAATCCAACATAAGCCTACGCTGTAACTGAACGAAAATATAATTATGTAACCATAGCATGGTGATAGAGTATTTTCTGCAACCCGCCAGACTTTCTGCCGCCTTAGAGTTGGTAATTTGTCGCCATGAACTTATAGGTAAGTTCCGTCAACATTCTTTGAATGTCAGTCTTCTGTAAATTTATCGTGTTACTATCTACGGCCTCATGATCACGAGATCGCTTTCGAAAGCTAAACCTAAGTTTATAAAATAATCTATAAACTTTACAAATTATATCAAATTCTTACGCACGGTGGATAAATCAACCATATACAAAAAGTACATATACATATATATACAAGTAGTGCCTAATGCTCGTTAATCGATTCAGAAAGATTTTTAAATTTTTTTTTTTTTTTATAAAATAAATAATATTTGTGTTTGGTACTTCACATCGCACGTGGCTCGCGAGCCGCAGGTTGCCGACCCCTGGCTTAGACTAAGCTAAAACGCTAATAAATATCTTACCACCATGCAAAATGTTTATCACATATCTAACTCATAAAGATTCAACTCTGGCGCTAATCGATCTAGCCAGCTGGTTCAAGACTTCCGACTAAACAGTAAGGCAATTTCATCATAACATCTTCTATCCATTCAACCGTAAGATGGGCACTGCTGGACATAGGTTTCCAGAGGTTAGACTTCCAGTACGCGACAGCTATTCGAAAACCTGTTGGCCCCGCTGGTCGGTGATCGTTTCTACAAGCAATATGCCCGGCTCTTTGCACTTAAGTCTGGCAATTCTTCAGAGAATGTCAGTTAATTTGGTTCTTTTACGGCTCTCCTCATTCCTGATTTGATCACGCAGTGAAAATCCGACCATAGCCTTCTCCATTGCCCTTTGGGTAACATTGAGCTTAAGGATTGAGCACTGTGAAATAATTACTAAGATTTATTGTATACGAACGTTATTGAAATGACTACTACCGCAATATATGTATCCAATGACAGTGGAATCACGTATGCAGTTCTGGGAGCAAGAGTTCGGGAACAGTTTTGCATTATCCCGATGAGAAGTCGACGGAATCGAGGAGACAAATTTAGCCAATCGCTGCAGTATATCGACTGGTTTATGAATTCACTCTGCCGTTGAGAAATAATTATCCCAATTATTATGACAATAAAATACTGAACAGATATAACAATAATAAAAAACGGTTGAGCGGTTCTCGATTTATAAGCAAACTAACAGCCAGATAGACGTTACATTTACAATATGACTCTCAACTGTAAGGCACAAAATTATCATGTTTATTATTACTATTGAACTATTTTAAAGCGATGATGGCTTAGTTAATAGTGCCGTCGGATTTCGCGTCGGCTTAAGTTCGAACCCAACTGCCCAATTCTATAATAAGCCTGTGCTTTCGGCAAAGAAAAACATCATGAGAAAACCATAGCATTATGGTAATACATTTACAAATAACCCCGCCTGGGTAGCTACCATCTTTAAGTTTGAAAGTTTGTCGCCAAGCACCAAAATGCGTGTTGTTCCGACTGGATCACTTGAGAAACAGTACCTCTAGGCTTAGTATGTTGATCATCCTGGACTTAACATCCAGTGAGATTGTGATAAAAGCATTGTAGTTCATACAGTATTAAAAAAAAGACAAAAATCCGCGACCCTTTGACAAAACCGTAAAACTTATGAAGACTTCAAAATCCTGAAGCCTGTCAACATAATTAAAGATCAAAAATAAATACAACTAAATCAATTTACTTATTTACTATAATATTTTACACATAAAACAAGTTCGTTTATTCGTTCAGAGACGAACCCGGCTACATGTATATACGCTAGGAGTAAAATCTGTAATTACCTCGACTTTAAGCTGTGTCCCGAAGTAACAATAAATGAAGAGTTGTGCTAACATGCATATTAAATACATGACCATTGATACAAACTCGACTGATAATATACTCAGCTAGAAAAATGAAATAACAAGAAAAATGTATTCATTTAAGTCAGATGAATTATGTAGATGGTTCTATACAAGAGTCTGGGCCTGTGATTCACTTTTCATTTCCTAAAGCACTTATTTTGAAATGTTTTTTTTTATTATTTTGCTAATGACATAATTCATATAATTGCAAATTCTATATTATTAAATACGATAGAAAAGAGCAAATACTAAACAAATATTTATTTGTCACGAGCCGCGGGCCTTGCGATAGCTAACTCATTCAATGATCTGATTTGATTATTAAATAACTTACACCAATTATTTTGTATACAGTCATGCATATAACCCACGCCATTACAAAAAATTGAACAACCATAGCTTCGCTAAATATGGATTCTATTTCTTTTACAAACCTGAAAATTTAAAACATATTAAATTGTATAAAGTTTAATTGTAATGATATCAATAGTTAAATTGTTCATTAAGATGAAGGTCATATTGTCAATAGTTATTCCGCGTTAAATCTGAAATTATTTTAATTAAGTTTTTTTAAATTAATATGAGATATAATAAAAGAAGGATTTAAAGAGAAAATGATCACATTATCACAGAAGTCGCAGAAACTAACTAATAACTTACACATACACATAATAATCGCTGCCAAAACCTTTGCCAAGTTTTAAAAAAGTTTGCATAATTATTTATACCTTTAAATGATAAATAATAAAGATTAATTTACCATACTATTTTTTGATAGTGCTCCGCGCAATTAATAAAACGAGTGCGCAACTCTTTAGCTTTGTAGGATACGTCTACAAAATATAGTTTATTTATTTCTGTTCTGTCTTCGTCGTTATTCGAACACAATAGTTGTTCAAAATCACATCTGAGCATCTGTATTTGAGTCTTCGCTTGAGAGTAAAATGCAACAATAGTGCAATCCATTGTGACGTTACCGTATGCTTGTATTGTTATTAATATTGTCATGTATATATATGCTATTGTAAACCTTAAAATAAAAATGTTATAAAATAATTGGAAACTATCGATTTATCATTTCTTGTTACTGTTTATAAGTTGTTTAACACTGCATAAAATTAAATGAAGTAGGAAAGCTTCAAGCATTACAGGCAAATACCATGAAGGGTATATATATATAATGCAGGTTTTTTTCTACTAGATATATTATATAAATTGAATACTCACTAGTACCAATAATCTAATAAAATATGTTAATTTTCGTATTATATATTTTTAAATGAAATAGTTTTAAGATTTACCATTTAGATAGGTACTAGGTTTAATCCAACTTTAACGTTAGGTTGTGTAACATTTTGCGACGCGGTGCTTGCGAAAGCCACCCCGTGTCGCCCCCATCCCAAATGCAGCGGACGGCCCCGGGGGTTTTAGTGGGTATTTCCGGGCGCTTCACGCCCGGGTGAGTCCCACACTGGCACGGAGCTCGTCACTCCGTGCCCCCTTATCTATTGTATTGGGGGACTTCCGTCTCACTAATACAATAGGTAAGGGTAGTGCGTAAATGCATTTCCCCCCGTCAAAAAAAAAAAAAAAAAGAAAAAAAAAAAAAAGGTTGTGTAACATTTTAAGGTTGTATGTATTAAAAGCTACATTTATAAATTCCTTTACACTATATGAATGTTGTAATAATTAAGAAAAAGTTTTTTAAATGCGTTTTCTTTCATAGTCCACACTTAATAAAAAGATACATTCTAGATTTTAAAATACTGGTATAACATTATACTGATCTATAGACCCATGAAGGAAAGATGAACGCACGTATTCACGTACGCACACATGTAAATATACACAGTATATAATCATATTATTGTTGATACTAACATTGATAAATCCGTAGTTTGAAATGGAAAATATGCAGTAAATTCAACCTTTTCATCCAAAGCTTTGTTGACGAGAGGAAATAAGGCCCACGTGAATGCACAAGAAAATACACCTGAATGATAAATAGATAAGAGCCGAAACATATTCACGGCATTCTTTTTTAACAGTTCCGTGTGATACAATTTTTTAGGAGCAAAAAGGTCACCTGAAAGATATAGATTACATACAATCAAATAAAGAATAGGTATAATTTAGGTTATGCTGAATGGAAGGCCCATTTTTCTTAAATGCTATAAAATTCTTTGTAGGGAACCGAGATCAATTTACGCTTAGGTTTTCACAGATATTTATTACAGTAGTGTTCGGGCAAACATTTGAAATCAGAACGTAAACATTATTAGAAAAAAATATTTTTTTATTTGATAAACCGATGCTTATCATCATCTCAGTCGAAAGTCGTCCAGTGCTGGACATAATTTTCTCTCAAGGTACGTGGTTGCCATTCTAGAACTCGTTGGCACCATCGAGCATCGATTCACGCATATGAGACGCCACTTGGTTTTGGAAATTCTTCGAGTAATGTCGGTTACTTCGGTTCTTCTACGGATCCCTCATTTCCTATTCGACCATGTAGTGAAGTGAAATTCCGAGAATAGTCCTCTCTGTTGGCTTTTGCGTTGTTCTTATGAGACCCATTATGAGCGACTACGTCTCAGTGCTGTATGTGATCACTGGCAACACACTGGAGACTTTCGTCTTAAGACACTGCAGTATTCCCGAACGCAGGCTAGTCGATTCGACCTCATTAAGTTACTGAATAAAAATAAAGAAAATTGGTTGATAAAGCTAAAGCAAAAATGTTTTGAATTGCTTTACCTTAGTCTATTTATATGCTAGTAATATGGGTCAACATTGTACGGTAATTAACTATTTATTTAATAATAATAAAATTATTGATGTCATTTTTTTTTTTTAAAGAAATCTAAAGAGTTGCGGCGATTGTGTGTCCCATTTTGTCATAGAAAATGGATTACTATAAAGTCACAATGAGACTGTCTCATCAAAATAATTAGTATAAAGCTTAGATACCCGTAGAAAATGAGCATATTAAAATAAAAGATCAAACCATTTATAACGTTAAAGATTTCATCCAGTCGCTCCGTCCTTAAGTTGAAGGCGATCTGTTTGCAGAGTGTGTTCAGTGTGGTCAGTAAGATGAATAGTATATCAATCAACTATTTGATCAGTGCTATGCCGAACCTGTGATACAATAATGAAACCAAACTATTTAAAGGTTGATAACAAACTCCCATGTAAGCAGCCATATAGCAAAGAGTTAATACATGTTACTATTATAATCCTCCGTTTCTTTATGGCCGCACGCTTTAAAATATGGGACTGTACAACGGGCGACTTTTTAATATTATAGGTTTATCTCTTAATTTGTAAATTTTAACACAACGTTTATTCAGTTATAAGTGCCCGTTGATAATTGATACTTTTTACAGGATTTTGTCGAACCAATAGGAAAAAAGGCATTATTTCACTTAGACGTATTCCATGCTGTCTCTTTATAAATCATAGTTAAAATACCTGAATGACGCGAACCACATGTTGTATATTATATGTAATGACTAGAATCCACATGATATTTCGATAAATATTATGTATAATTAATTTTTTGCCCGGTATATTCGGTATAACTTTGTAGTAGCCAACTCTCGCGAGTGCATTCAAATGTGGCCTAAGAGATTGAAAGGCGATATATGTCGCGTCTTCTTCCATGTTATCTACAAACTTAGAAATGACTGTTTCGTTCTTTTATATATGAAAGTGTAAATTATAATTAGCTTTAAATTAGGTGGGTGTGTCTAGGTACTTGCTTATTAATTCCAAGTGTCATGTTTAATTTTTAAACAGTTTAATTTTTTCTAATTGACGTGAATATACGGTAAACGTTTATTTACCTACAGAACATACTTCGGTATGTATCAAAAGCGAATTAGCCATATATTAGAAAGAGCAGAAATTTTAGAGTCATTTCAAAATTTGTTCTGATCAAAATCAAAATCAAAATCAAAATCAAAATTCATTTATTCAATTTAGGCCCTAAGAAGGCGCTTATGAACGTCTAAAACACTACCACCGGTTCGGAAAACAACCCAGTCGAGAAGAGCCGGCAAGAAACTCGATCTGGTTCCTTCTTTTTTTTTCATAAATATAATATATATAATTTTTTTATGTCATATAAAAAACTATACAAATCGTAGTTTTTAGTGGAAGCACAGAGATGTGGGTTATTTCCAGACATCACTATCGTTCACGTAATGATCCACCCTGTAATAACCTTTTGAGATTAAAACTTGCTTGACATAATACTTGAACTTATTGTCAGGTAAATCGGTAATTTTACTTGGGATCTTATTGTATTACCTATAAAGCTTTTTATTACACTTACTTAACCTAAAGCGTGGGACGGCCAACTTGTCTTTACTTCTAGTATTAAAATTATGACGATCATTCACTAGATCTAGCTTGTCTATATTTTTACGAATATGCATTAAGTTATCGAAGATGTATTGGGAGGGCAAAGTTAAGATATCATATTCTTGAAACTTGTTCTTTAGAGATTCGCGAGGTCCCATATTATATATTGCTCGAACAGCTCTCTTTTGTAACGCAAAAATGGTGTCTACCTCTGCTGCTGTACCCCACAGCAAAATACCGTAAGACATTAAGCTGAAAGTACATGAAAGTAAGCAAAGTAGACTAACCTAGCAGTAGCAATATCCGTCAACTGGCGAATTTTCCGAACCGCAAAAGCAGCGGAACTAAGCCTTCCTGCCAAAGTTTTAATATGCGGGCCCCATTGTAACTTATTATCAAGTGTGATACCTAAAAACAGAGTTTTGTCAACTAAGCCTACTAAATTCCCTTCTATCTCTAACTTACAATCAATATGTTGCACATTGGGCAACATAAATTTTATGCATTTCGTTTTCTTAGTGTTAAGAAGTAAATTATTTAAGGCAAACCATTTGGAAATGTTTGCTAGTGTATTATTTAAGTGCCTAATCTCTGAATTTTTTCTTTTTACTTTAAATATAAGTGAAGTATCGTCTGCAAATAGAACCATATCAGCTGAGTTATTAACCATTAGCGGTAAGTCATTAATATAAACCAGGAATAAAAACGGTCCCAAAATCGACCCCTGCGGCACACCGATTCTAACTAATGACCCAGTGGAGGTCGAATCAGTAATTGTTGTTTTTTAATTATTTTAAGCTAGGACCTCTTAGAAACATTTACTTAAGCCCCAAATTAATTTATTAGTGTAACTTTTCCTATGAATTCATGCAGATCGTTTGAATAATAGCAAACTGACTTTTGGTTTAAAAACTTTAAAAAATATCGCTAAAAGCACAATCATAATGTATCGAAAACCTATTACATTATTACCGTAAAAAAATAGGTAAGGCGCGGTCATGCGATTTCTGTCGTCATTTAACAAACATTTTTTAAATAAAAACTATATAAATTTTAGTCAACAGCATTAGCTAGGTTAGAAAAAAAGGAAGTGATTGTTTACTAAATTGTTTGGTACGTCGTGGGCCGCACATATACCAGCCAAGGGCCGCATGCGGCCCGTAGACCGCAGTTTGACGACCACTGGTTTAGATCTTTTTGTTTGCTCAACTCTATCTAACGCCGTTTTTTAATTCAAATTCTTTATTCAATTTAGACCCTGATAAGTCGCTTATGAACGTCAAAACAATACCACATACACTACAGGACTACATCATAAAAATGAACTTGGAAGTAATTCCTTAATTAGTTAATTTCATTGTATGAAATTTGACATGCCATATTTTTTGATGCAGCAAAAAAAGAATGGGCAGCAAATTGAAAGTAAACGATTAAAACAATGGCGGGGGCAAGGAGCGCAGGTCGCTTAGAAAACTGATAATAAAATAATAACAACATTGTCAGAAATCGTTTATTATTATTATTGTATTTAAAAAGAAATCATTCACATTATTGTTGTATTTGGTATTCAGCTGTGGCCGAACAAGTTAATCATCGTTTTGGACACAAACTTTGCATTTGTTTACTTGACGACGAGTTCATTGGAATGTGAAAATTCATTTTTGAGCCGGTACAATGCAACCATTAGTTTGTACTAAAAATCAAATGCCTATACGGTACACGATGTATATTAGACATTAGTAATAATCAACAATATTGCATAATGTAATTTGTTTTCGCGTTCCATATTTAAATGCAGTTAATTTAAACGGGTTTTCACGCGTTACCTTTGCTTTTTTCTATCCCGACGTTTCGGCTGGGTTTCACCAACCGTGGTCACGGGCTGACTGACATTGCGCGGCGTCGCCTAACGCGTTGCGGGGTATTTTAATGAACTACCCCCGTTTGACTTTCATATTTATTATAGTCATAACCACAACACTAACAGTGTCCATCGACGATGCCTGTGACGATAAACCCAGCCGAAACGTCGGGATAGAAAAAAAGCAAACGTAACGCGTGAAAATCCGTTTAAATAAACTGAATTTAAATATCGCATAATGCTATATCAATTTTAGTCATAAATATTACTACACCTCCCATTTTGACACATATACATAAGGTTTTCGTGTAAGTTTTAATGGTGTCATGTCCACTATAATATGTATCCACGATTAAATCACCACAAGTTTTTACACATATTTTATTAAGAAAATTATTAAATTAATATATATCACTCTATAATTATTTCCGGGCACTGTCTCTTGGATGACTTCTCGTCTTCCGCTTGTTCTTTTCTCTTCAATGTCTTCAGATCTCTGTCTCCTGTCATGCCGTCCACATGGCATTTGTACTCTTCGACGTTGTCTCCGGTCATGCCGTCCACGTGGGATTCGTATTCTTCAATCTTTCGCGCTGATTTTAGCCTTTCGATATTCTCCTGTTCATTTCGGATCTGGTCATCGGCTGGTGCCGGTTCATCGTCGTTCTCGTCCTCGGGTATGTCTTCGTCAGGTTTATTCAGGAACTCGCTATCGTCGGCGTCTGCCTCGAGCCTCTCAGCTGCTTTCTGTGACGTAACGTTCTGTGTACATGTAATATTCGATGTCCTCTTGCTAGTCGCGACTCGAGCTGTGAGGGCTCTATTTAATTGTACAATATCGGCTGGAGCACCCTGAAATGTAAAATTAATTCTTACATATTGTAAAAATGGTAACGTCTATGCGAATTCTTTACTCAATCTCGACCCTGAGAAGATGCTTATTAACATCAACATAACATAAGCTCACGCCTGTTATCCCCGAAGGGTTAGGCAGAGGTGGGATAGCGAACTACACCACTCGCATTCCGCCGAGCTTAGTGCCGTCCCAGATGTAACAGGTGAGCCTGTCGTAATAACGGGCACAAATTCCAGACTCTGTGATGATACAGAGTAGAAAAACCTAATATCACTTGATATGACCCGGGGATCAAACCAGATACCTCAGAACGACAGTCGTAGCGTAATACAACTGCGCCACCGAACATCATACATGCAGCATACAACATGAAGCGGGTAGTGTGGCCGGATTCCGCGTCTGTCAACGCGGGTTCGATTCCCACCTATGAGACTATAAAATCGCCCTGAGCTTTCGGTGAAGGAAAACATCGTGAGGAAAACCATAGCAAGGTTGTAGGGCATTTTCTAATAATGCCCGCCTGGGTAGCCACCATCCTACAGTTTGAAAACCAATAGGTGTGTTCCGGCAGCATCACTTGAGAACCAGTACCTCTAGGCTTAGTGCATTTACCATCTGGGACCACATCGTCACTTAATATCATGTGTGATTATGGTCAAAGCACTAAGCCTATACCATGTAAAAAAAATCACCTTCGGTTAGGACAACAACCCGGTCGAGAAGAGTCGGTAAGAAACACAGAAAAGGGTGTCATTACTAGACTTAAATATCATTCACATAATGATCCATCCTAAATAACCTTTGGGCATTGATTAACCCTCTAATTACAAAATAAAAATGAATGGAATAGACAAAAAGGTCATCGGCACAATATTTTCCTGAAATCATTAAATATATAACAATTTCTAAGGGCAGTTAATAATTGTGAAGAAACGAGAAATAACTGAAACAGTATCGACAAAAACAATATTTACTTTAATGTTACAACAAACAAACACGACAAGCAAAACATACGTCATTCTTATCTAAATAAATGCGTAGGAACAGACCTTGTCAAAATATTTGCATAGCAAAAGTAACCATGAACTGTACTGTATTTAAAAAAAAAAACAACTGCAATTTTATCATTCACGCGAGTAAAAGCTCCGGTATAACTAGATATGATATAAACAATTACTCCCGTAAAGCTAATAATATTCATATACAAATTGAAAACTATAAAACAGTTTTATATGTCGATTACCCATAAAAATAAGACAATTAGAAAACAATGGAATGCTGGCGTAAACGCCAGAGAAGTGCTCGAGGGGATAAAAGCCTACGTTTTATTGTTACTAAATACACAATAGGAAAATTAATTCATTTGCTGCCATTACCAAACAAAAAACTTATTGCAGAGGTTCATATATTTATTTTTTTACAAGATATAGGCTTACTTTGACCCCAATTTCACCTGATGTTAAGTGACAATGTCACTTAACACACTAAGCCTAGAGGCACTGGTTCTCAAGTGATGGTGCCGGAACACACCTATTAGTATTTGGCAACAGGTTTTCAAACTTGAGGGTGGTAGCTACCCAGACAGGCATTGTTAGAAAATGCTCTACCGCCATGCTATGGTTTTCCTCACGATGTTTTCCTTCACCAAAAGCTCAGGCTACATATTGTAATGTTAGCCAGTCTTGCCCCGGCTGGCACACGTAGTGCACATTCAATGCACATGCAGTGCACTCTGTATACACGATATCATATGTAAACATTTTGGAACATTAAATTAATAATAGTTATTACTATGTTTTATTTGGAATGCAACCATCGCCAAATAGTCGAGATGATTATTAGATATTATAACTGGTACTACAACCGTTATAAACAAATTCTAAAATGAGTCATACTGACAGGTTACTCTGTATACACTTTAGCAGTATATTATTACCAGCAACTCTGACATACGGACATCTTTGAAGTGACGGATTGCCAACGGTTAATCTATGCTATGGTGAAATGATGATCATACCATGATTAGGTAGAGTTTAATCTGTTGTTGTGCGTCAGCCGCGGTGATCCTTAATGACTTAGAGCCAGCCTGCTGCACCACCATGTCGGGCCACAGCTTCGTGTTGAGCACGACGCGCAGCGAGCCGGAGACGCGCGCCACGAGTCGCGAGCCGCCGCCACACGCGTCGTTCAGCCGCAACACGCCGCGGCCGCGCTCGCGCCAGCTGCCCGACTCCCACGCGAACAGACGGCAGGAGATCTGACCAAAAATCAATTCGATCAATAATATGGTTGATTTTTCGCTTTGCTAACTTCGCTTCAGTTGATTTACAGCTGTCATTTCTCTTGGAAACACACAGATAGTCTAGTGCAAGAGAAAGGGCATAGGCTCCTTTTTAATGCGAAAAAGGGGTTGAGTAAGAGGGTTGAAAGGTGAAATGAAAAGTTGTATGGATCTATCGTCATTTTCAGAGCTAGAATTCAAAGTTCGTAAAAGTTTTACTCTGAAGGGTGTAAAATAACAATAGGGAATAGGGGATGAAAATTTGTATGGAAATATGTAAGGAAATATGGTTTATGTGACTGTTTTATAAGTTTGTGACAAGATACGAAATATTAGAGCTATTCTGATGTAACATTTACGGAAGGGGGGGGGGGAGCGGAGCGTGGTGCGACGCACGCGTCACATTCCGCAATCAGCCAATATAGATCCGACCATTTGTGTGGTGGTAAGGGAATAATCCCGATTGGGTCACGACTACCGTACACATAGTGAAATGCCGCTATTGTGACACGTTTCAGCTCACCTTAATTTAATATCAGGTGAAGTGCAGTCATTTTGGCGAGCTCGAATAAAAATAGCCAAGATTTCTGTAAGTCGTCGAATCTGAAGACTTGAACTTTGCACAACTTAAGCTAAGCTTGTGACTATAAATTTGATTTCTGGAGTTAAGTCTGAGATAAGCCTGAGTACTCTCTATAGCAGTGGTGGGCAAACTTTTTTAATGGCGGGCCACAAAGTTTAAGAAATTCTAGAGGAGAGCCAGAATTATAGAAAAATTGCATTTTGTGTTAAAGCTCTTAATCATCATCATCAGTCGGATCAGTATTACGCATCACATGAACTACGCGGCTAGTTTAGCTTCACCTATAGGTTATGCATATATTATTCTACCAAGTAGAATCCACTTTTTCGTCTCGACCGCCAAAACGTAATTACAACGAGACATTACTATCCATGTCGATGGACCCTCGGCGGGCCGGATTAAATACTTCCGCGGGCCGGAGCTGGCCCGCGGGCCGTACATTGCCCATCACTGCTCTATAGATTTCACCCTAAGCGTGCTTACCCGAACGGGCAGACGACTGCGTCATACGCAGATGGGAAAACAAAAAACGTAATTTGTAAAAATGTACTTAATGTGTCGAGAGTACCCATAAAAATGAAACAATGGGAAGCTGGCGTAAACGCCAGGAAGGTGAGCACCTTAAGGGCTTAAATAAACTCATATTAATACTTTATATCTTATGTATCTTATTTGTAAAATAATTAGCCTAAATAGATTAAAATGCTACCCCAAAGACTTTATTCCACACGGACCAAATCGTGGGCACAGCCAGTAATTTATATAGAAACCTCTGGTCAATAGATACCTGTAAGACATTAGTCTCATCTTCCTCTCCGGTGAGTGTGCAATTAGACGTGGGCGGCAGAGGACGTGCATGTGACCTTTCATACTCCGCGGCAGCGGCTGCCAGACCATCGCTTGCACTTGCACTCCCAGCTTCCTGTAATACATCCGCATTAACCACTATTATTATTTACTGAGGGATGAAGATTATTAGATTCCTCTAACCCCAGGGCTTATATGACATTTCCGTGCCCCCTTACCTATTGCATTGGGGGACTCCGGTCTCACTAATGCAATAGGTAAGGGAAGTGCGTAAATGCATTTCCCCTCAACAAAAAAAAAAGAAGGGTTTATATGACATTAGACTATGAATCTATACTAATAAATAAAATTGAAGTGTCTGTTTGTAATGTGAAAATACATTTTTTTTTAATGTATGAATGATATGAATGTATAAACGATACCTGTACCAATAATACAATTTTTACATTTTTAAACGGCTGGACGGATTTTGATGGGACTTTTTTTGGTACATAGCTGAAGTTACTCTGGGTAACTTAGGGTACTTTTAATTAACGAAAAACCTAATTGGGTTCCGTGTAAAAAAATTAAAACTCATAAAAAATTAGATAAAATCCGATTCAATGCACTGTTTTATGAGCAAATGGTATAATTTATTGAGAAATATTTTTACTTTATCTTAGTACTAAAAATTTTTTAGGACAAAAATTAGGGTTCCTTATAAAAAAATTAAAACACTGTGAAGAATATATGAAACGCAGGCGTAGTCGCCGACACACAGCTATTTATACATATGAGTATATGAGACTATCTTCCAATTCTTGTTTGGAGACTCTGAAGTCAAATACATCCATTTGAGATTTATTCCAAGTCCAATGTTTTTGTATTTTGTTTATTTACAATCTTCAGCTACATCATTACTTATCATCAGGGAATAATATATAAAATACATAAAATAGAATTGCTACAAACCTGATTATTTTCTTTAACTGAAGCTGCAGCACTAGTGAACAAGAGTTCACTGGTCCCATTTGTTGAGCTGTGGTCAACTGTTGATGCTTCACCATTATTTACATTTTCTTGAATGACAACTCTCTCACTTAAATTCTGACCAAATACAAAACCTTCTGATGAAGAACTCGTAGTGGGTTGTGGGGGCGCGGGAACTGGGTTAGTTGTACGAGATGGTACATTGTTTACGCCCAATGGTACAAACTTAGGTACCTCAGCTTCCTTAACATCCTTTAGTCTCTCCTCAGATGGAGAATCATTTTTTTCTTTCTGTTTTTCGAATTCATCAGCTCTTTCCGCAACTTTGAGGAATGGATTAACACCGGGTTTTAATTGTGATGGGCGCAAAACAGAGCCTAAAAAGTTTGTAAAACCAATAATTTAGTACAATATATCATTGTTTTCTATAAAAAAAAACATTAATATTCCTTCACAACTATAAAAAATATTACTATGTATAACAGTTCAAAATTGTGGCAAATTTTATGGTAATAATGGTTACAACGCACAATGGGTAAATCGGGGCGCTAGCGCAATATTACCATAAAAGAGGTTGTGCTCAACTTGTGTCGACGCGATGTCTTCTACAAAAACATCGCGCTGACGTCCCAACCCGCCCACTGTGTGTTGAAACCATACAACAAAGATCATGTATTAAGAAAAAAGTAATTATAAAACTAAAAATTATGCTGTAAAAACAATAAAGTTGTGTATAACAAAATGTTGTACTTACCAAGCAGATTAGTGCTTTTGCTTGAACTAGAGCTAAAGTTGGATGATCCAAACCCACCAAGACGTGGTTTTGCCAGTACCACACGGGACTGAGATGAACCATTGCAAAACTCTTCTGCAGGTGTCTTACCTAAACAGGCCATTGATTAAAAGAAAATTAAATAACTAAATAAAAATCTAAATAACCTATATTTATGTATACATAAAAGATTAATCATTTTTAAAAGAATTCATAGATACTATTACAATAAATTGTCTTCTAAAATCAAAGCTGGTCACATCCAATGCAGGTGATGTTGCAGATAATGTTCTTATTCATTAGTTTAAAATGTAGCAGATTTTAGTGTTACCTATATAAAGTACCATTTTTAAATACCAGCTCTAATTACTTAGATTACGATAAGTTAGGGGGTTAGTAAACGGAGAGGTTTCGGGTTTCATATAAGTGGAAAAAACGAAGTCAAGAACAAAAAAACAACAAAATCTTGTGTTTATCCAAAGGTGGATGTGACATGTGAAAGCTTTAATTTCAGAGGGCTCAATTGATTTAACCAGATTTATCAACAAATAAATATAGGAGGTGAAGTAATTAATTTATATTCACCAAAAACTATTAATGATATACCTATATAACATTATTATCAAATAAATACAAACTTAACTTTGTTGTTAAAACAAAACTATAAAAATGGTATTGAATTGGTAACATCCTAAAATGTTTACACCACTATATTCCATTTAACAAAAACTTTGAATTTAATCATTTTACAATTTTGAAGAAATTGGGAAAAGAATAATTTAGTAAGTTGTAGTTTAATCTACATATGTATACAAAACAAAACCGATTAAGTGGTTAATATGAAGAAAGGTTAGGGGAAAAATTAAATTAAAATCAGCTAATAACACAACACTTATAGATTCTGAGAAGGTATGAAGTTCATAATACAAATAAATAAAATTGAAGTTTCAGATTGTAATATCATAGATGAATTATATACATACATTTTTTTTGTGCTAATCTCTGGAATAGGTGGACTGATTTTGATGGGACTTCTGGCAGATAACTGAAGTTATAAGTTGTAACTAAGGCTACTTTTAATTTTGGAAAATAATTGATGTACCATATTTTTAAACAAGTTACACTCATGAAATTGTGACCAAAATCCGATTGCTGGAGCCAGTATATCTAGGTTTAGTGTTCACCATTCAGGACCACATCATTACTTCAGGTCACATACACATCACAAAATCATGTCAGATTGTGAACCAAATGTTGAGACTATATGGTATACATATTAAAAAAGAATTAATTTTATAAAATATTGCACATATTTTCAAGAAAGAAGAAGGTTAACACTGTTTCCTTAATATGAATAATAAGAGCTATCCCCAGAAATTCATACAAGGTTACCTCAGATACCTTAAATTCTTATTGGCAACAATTAAATAATGAAAATAATGTTATTTTATCCTTTATTGCAACTAGAACAATAGGAGAGCCTTCTGATCATTGTTTTTTGTATTCAGGATTCATTCATAACATACCATTGAGCACACTTTAGAAATATATTTATAATTCTAAAAAGATACTTTATGTAGTTAGTTCTAAAATGTACATGAAATATACTCTTCGATTTACCACAGCTTTAATATATAGATACATTTATAAATGACAGCACTTACTAGGCACAGAACATTACACAAAGTGATAATGCTGCTATATTGTTTTGTTCAAAGAAATTATATTAGATAAGCCTTAATTTTAAACTAAACACAAAAACGAAACAGTACCAATAATTGAATATTGTAGCATTAAAAGGAAATAAAAAAATTCGTTGATGATGCAGCATGAGCTCAGTGCTTGTTAACAAATACAATTTAATATTACTCGTATATATATCATAATATCCTGAGTCTAATTACTCATACTCCTTTTAAAGGAGGAATACATTATTTTATTGCCTAAGTTTGTTGATAAAACACATAAAATTCAAAAAACCATACCTTGCTTTGCGTCTGCCATTGTCGAAGATTATTTTTTTATTTGAGTACAGAAAGTACAGATAAAACTTTGAAATACATTTACAGATAGGGATAAAACGATACGAGTAAATATAAATACATACTCGATACTTTGCTCCGATGCCAAGTACTTTTAGTATCGATACTTCGAAATTAAATATCGAGTAGATATTGGTTAAAAGTACTCATATCAGTATATGATATTGATAAACAAAAATATTTATCTTAAATTATGTTTTTGAACGTATCCATTTTTAGCTCCTCATTTTTTTATCTTAGTTTTGTGTAGTTAGCAAGCTTCTATGTCTATGCTTAAAAAAAAAAGAGTCAGCCAGTGCTGCCATATTATTGTCGTTATTGTTTTCTTTCGTTCCACCCTTATTCTTAACTTAACTTTTAACGACAATAGGTGTTTGTTTTCTGTTTGAAGCATTTAAATTTTTAGGCGAAAAAATGCTTTAAAACCGTGCGGTATTGTTGCAATATTTCTAATTAGCGTAAGCATTTAAAAAGCCGGATTATATTGCACTTGTTAATGATAACGACAAGAATTCAAAGTAAGTATCATATTAAATTAGGTATTAGCTGGTAAAGTATAAATTCAAGCATTTTTTAAATAATTAATATTTTATCTGCTTTGTGATTAAGAAGTAGGTAAATAGCAATATCAAATAGTAGCACTGATGATATGAATATTAAATCTATTTCAATTATTTTTAGGAGAATGAAAAAGGAAACTGATATCTCAGAAGTTACAAGTGAAAATAAAAAAATTGATCAGGGAATGAAGCCTCGACATCGACAAAGTCTTATATTAATATACAGTCTGATTTTGATAATACATTAAAGTGTATGTTCGATAACAATGCTTCACAAAAAAGTAAGTAGTCACACAAAAGGCGAAGACATTCCTCGAAAACCGATGAAACGTCAATTTATTTGGCTAATCCAATCTGTGCTTTAAAATTTAACCCATTAGAGGAATGGGATGATTTAAAGCCTGTATTACCAGTGTTATATAAACAAGCACGCATTTATTTGAGCGTAGTAAGTACCTCTGTACCTTGCGAAAGGCTGTTTTCCAAAGCTGACGAAACAGTCACTGCTTTCAGAAATCGCCTAACAAGCAAACATTTTGAAAAAACAATACTTTTAGAGAGCGCTACAAAAGCTGATTTTTTTTCAAAAAATTTAATAATAATTTTGTTCTTATAAAATAAAGAATACCAACACTGTTTTAGATTTTTAGTCTAAATTTCCCAAAAAACTATTCGAGACAAATAAGTATCGATACTTTTCAATTGATACCGAGTAAGTACCAATGCTTGACAACCGCTACAGTACCGAGTAAATGTATAAATACCTCAATTGTATCGTTCATAACTATTTACAGAACAGATTTACGCGAATTTGAGCATAATTTTTTTTTTGGTTCTGTTCATTCCTTACTAAGGAATAACCAAAGGTAATAAGACCATGCAGCCAAGTCGGATGTAGTTTTATAGGTTTAATTTTAATGTAGAAGGCCAAAGCCAAGTAATTGTATTGTAAAAAAAGGCCGGAGCCAAGTCTGAAATTATTGTGTTCATTTAATATGCCCATCCTTCTTTTTTCCTTAATAGCCACATTTTATACGTATTTTCTTTGTTCATATATAAAATCCATAGTCATATAGTATCCTTCATAAAAAAACATGTGCCAAAGTGCAGCATAATTAGACATCATCAATGGTAGCCAAAGGTTTAATTGTACACAGAACGATAACATTGCGTATTCTTCAATATTTCTTGCAGAGAGCGTGGGTTTTTATAAATTTATAATAAGCTGTCAATAAAAAGCATTCTTTGCATCGTAAAACATGTACATTAAAAAATATGTTTAGAACATATTTAGATTGAGGTTGGCTTGAATCGCAATAGGTGCAAGATGGTGATGATATTGTACTCATTTTATAGAGGTGCTCGTTAAATCTGCCGTGACCAATACGCAAGCGGCATATTGTTGTGTAAAACCGTCGATTAATAAACTTTACTTTGCAAAACCATGGAATTTGAACATATTCAAATTTTTACTGTACCATTTTCCTTTCTGAAGCAGAGTTACTTCCCAGTGATTCGTCCATTTATCACGTATTATTTTCTAACATTATTTATATACGTTATAACATTATTTTCTATCACGTATTATTTTAACAAAGCTATCACAAAACAGGAGTTCTAATATTTTTATATACTTCTGAAGCATTAGTAATTAATCGGGCCAAATACTCTACTTGCTTATTATCCCAAACACCCACATGAGACGGGGTCTAGAATAAAACTAAGTTTATATTACTTCAAGTTGTAAGTAAATAATAATTTCTACGAATATCGGAAACAAGGCAACGGACACCAGAACAGTATGATGATTTTTTTAAAGCAAGTAGCACGCTCATGCTATCTGTAATTATGATCCAATTTTTACATATTGGATTAATCTGAACCTTTCTCTTTAACATAATCCAAGGCAACAAGAATCCCATATGCCTCTGCATTATAAACACGTGCTATATCTGGTAACTTCCAACCATGCCCAATTCGATCTTTAGATCTTTAAGATTTCTCATGTAAATCGAATCGAACCAAATAAATGTTTCTTAAACTCGGTATTATTATAATCCCAAAATTGTTAACCTGTCGTCCATCGAACTTTCCGGCAACAAATAATATTTCCTGAGTATAACGCCCCAACAAGGCCAAATTATATCTCACCGCATTCATATGCAGTTAAAAAAATCATTTACAAAAAACTATGCTACAAATATTAAAACACTAAAAAATGCTCCATTATTTTCACCTGTACTTTGAAGAATGGATGATAATAAACTTTATTAATTAAACATAACCATATTTATTGTTAAGTATTATTTTAACAAGATAAATACAATAAGTTGTTTCTGTTTTTTATTAATTTTTATACAGTTAATGTTTACATAACCTCAATTTATTTTTACTGGAAATAAATGTTGAAATCAACTGTCAATATTATTGTTCATATCATCGATACATCGATGTTTTAGAGATGCTAACCAGTGATTAATAATAAAAAACATTCATATTTTAATAAAATTTAAGTGATCTATTATCAATGATAAATCAGTAATTTTTGTTCATCTATATGATGATCTATGATCATCCCTTTTCGTGTCGTAGATAACAAAATTGTTCATTATTATTATAAACCTAAAATAAAATGTACTTATAAGATGTCGTACGAATACTTTTGCTATGAAGACAGACATAAACACGTGTGCCTAATGTTTACATCACAAAAATAACATTAAACGGAGTAAGAAATAAAAAGTTATTTTAATTAAATTAATTTATTGAAAATATAACAATCAACGGCATTAAAGACCATTGAATGTTGATACAAGATTGGAACAATGTTGTATCTATCCCTGGTTGGAACGTCTAATTTGGCTGTGTGGTTTTGATACCTTTGTATTTTCCTAAGAATATAAAAAAAACTGAAATTAAAAAAAATGATTGCCGATGGTGGATAGATGACAGTTGGTTTGGTTTGTCAGAAATTAAAAGAAAAGACAGGATTTTTACGAGATTTTTTTTATGTCATTTACATCCCTGTAATTAAAAATTGTTATAAATTCACCAAGAATAATAACAAGTTTAGCAATAATAATCTTTGTGATGAAAACAAAATCTTACAGTTTAAGTGTGTGCTACATAGTTTTTTTTGTGATTTAGTTTTATTTCGTAATAAATAATATATCCTGATACGTGTGGGGAAATACACAAGAAAAAGACGTCAGGTGCTAGATAGGTAGTTAAATCGAGGTATGTTGAATACTTGTTTATTCATTATCAAATTGAGTAACTTCCTATATATCCTAACATATTAATCTGCAGCTGGTGAACCTCCCAAATAGCGTCATCGGAGTTGTTATATTATACATGAAATGTAAATAAAAGTTAAATCATTTATCTAAATTAATGACCGCAACATAGAGCATTTATGGACTGAATTTAAAAATAATATCATACTGTACTATCTGTCAACATAAAGTTGTTAGTAAATATTATCAATTATTTTATACTCATTACATAAGTCAAATCCTGGAAATAAAATTAACAAAAATATATTAAATATGTTATAATTGGACATAGTTATGGAAACTAAAACCAACTCACAATATGTTCCTTTTGAAATAATTAAATTTTTCATAACAAGCCTACTAACAACTTTATTAACATGTGTGTAGAATTTATAGTAATATAATTAATTGAGCAGGGTAACAATACAATTATTACTCTAAAGATTTTCACTTGAATTGTGGCATTGTTCTAGTTTGCATAACTATTTTCAATTATCTCACATTATTCAGTATTTTAATTTCAAAATTAAATAAATGTAAATGAATAAACTTTACATCAAAGTAAATAAATATAATCACCACATCCATTTTGTCACCAATAGTAAACAAAGCTCTTACCTGCCTTTCCCTCATGGTTAGAAATCTAGAATAGTTTTGGAAAAAAAGGCATTAATAAGTATATTGATTATGTAATCACCATTTAGAGTCTCTCCTGTAACCAAAATTAATTTTTCTTATTAGACACCACCCTGTTACTGTTATATGATGTTTTAGCATAGAATTGTGCAAGTATTAGAAGTATTTATTGTAAAATACTTTTCTTACTGGCCATGCAGTAAATCCTTATAACAGGGGGTTCCCATAATGTACGCCGCGGTGCTCTGGTGTACCATAGAAAGTGAAGAAGAGTACTGTGAAGCTATTCAATTTACCAATCTCCAAAACCTCAAGTTAAGTGTTCTTGGGTCTAAAATAAGCATTCTTGTTAATTTCATATGCTCATAAATAAACAGTTTAGATTCATAATACTGTGTGGATGTTTTAATTTTTGTGCCTATCTACCTAACTAGTGTCATTGTACCTATCTATTTCAACCACCTATCTAGTAAGGGCTCTGAGACAAAATAGTAAACTTGTATGTGCACCACCGACTGAAAAAGATTGGGAACCCCTGCCTTATACTGTTTATTTATAAATCTCACTGGACAAGTGAACAAATCATTTAGTTTATCAAAGAAATGAATAATTTTATGCAAAGTAAGAACTAAGATTATATTTGTTACTAAGCTGTATGTCCACAACTTCATCCACATAAAATTGTCCATTGAATCATATTTTCACAATTTCAAAAGATTTAAGTTTTTACATGGAATTCTAATTTTTTTGTACTAAAAGAAAGCAAAGATATTTCTCAGAAATTCAAGCACTTCTAGTAAAACTGTCAATTATGTTTTTGCTATAGGTACCATACCATATATTATACATTCATATGTATTTAGTAAAAAGTAGACAACTTGATATTACAAACAGACACTTCAATTTATTTGTATGTATTGATGGCTAAGGTTTAATAGACCAATACTAATAACAAATATACACTAAAAATATACATTCAGTAACTAAACATGCAAAATTAAATTATTAATGAATACCTTAGTATGCAAATATATGTCTGAATCAGAAAAATCATTTTATTATCACTCTTTAATTTGGAAAATGTATTAATACCTATTAATATCTGGTTTTATCTGGCTACTGTTATTTAGGTAGGTACAAAAGATACGAAAACAAATGTGTGTGAACTGATAAAATTAAACTTTGAGCTTATATAAAAATATTCAATGTACCTAATTTAAGGAAGTGAGTGAAGTTATCCCTAGTACTAGAATAATTACAATATGATATATCAGTAATGAATTAACAGATGAAATAAAACTGTACTTGAAAATTTAATTTATGTTTAGGAAGAGGAGATGTCCTCAGTGGAGGACACACTCATATTGCCATAACTCACAACACATCTATCTGCTCATACCTTCTAGTGCTGATTGCAGATAAACTAGGAAAAAAATTATTGTAAAAGAAAGTTTTGATGGTGCTGCCCATTGAATCGGATTTTGTTCATAGAACCCTAGTTATTTTGCAAAATTAAAAGTAGCCTTATATTAGTCCTTATGCCTTCAGTTATCGGCCAGAGAAAGTACCGTCAAAAGCGGATCAGTCATTCCAGAGATAAGCCAGAATAAATAGACATAAAAACAATTTGAAAATTATGCTTTTTTTGTTTGTGTAGTGGATATACATTCACGGGCGTCTTTACCTATAGTGTAGGGTGTACATCGCACTCAGGCGCAGGGTTTTAGGAGGCGCCGAGCGACACATAACATAGATACGTCATTTGGTCCCCTAACGCTCTTAAAGACCCAGTGCCCGAATTATGAGCGACACCGAGTGCAGTAATAGTTAAAATTGCTGCCGGACAACAAAAATTGCATTTGAATTGTTGTTAGAAAATATAGCTGTAAGTATTCCATTTTGACCGCGCGCCTACTACAAGGCGCCAGGACATTGGTTGCACAGGGGTGCTACAAAGACTAGAGACGCCTCTTAATACATTCAGATGTATTCGGTCTAAACGCTCTTAATTTGATATTACAAACAGACAACTACAATTGCATTTATTTGTATAGATGTTTCTTTATATTGAAATTATTATTCCTTTCACACAATACGTATTTGTATACTATATGTACATTCATCACTTAAACAATTTCTTATTTTAAATTTTTATTTTCATTAAAATAACATTTAAAATATATTATTAAGCTGTAAAAAAATTGCATTAAATTCCACATTTACCATATAGTATTAGTGTTAAAGTGGGAGCCCCACTTTTATTCTACTTTTGAAATTTTGAAATATATATTATTATTACTTGTAAATACTACAACTACTTAACTGTCATCATACTATTTTTACTTAGTTTCCAAATGTTTAAATCTTGAAATTATTCTTTCTCGTGTCTATACAATTGAACAGAGTTATGCAAACTGGAACTGACTCACAACTTGAGAGAGAACCTTGGGAGTTTTGTGTTGTTACCACTCTCAATGAATTATGTGATTATACTAAGTACACAAAAGTTGGTAGAGTAAAATAATTTTTCTAGTGATTTTTGCACTTGTTTCTTATAAAAATTCAATAAAGTAATTATCTGAAAAGTAAAATATTTGTGAGTTGACGCTAGTTTGTATGTCTTATTATTGCTAAGCACTGAATATTCCTATGCACAAAGAAACATGTGGAAAGTCAATGTCACTTTTGGGAACTCAATCCACTGATAAATGTTACAATACATAAGTATTGTCTTGCTTCATAATCCTTGCAATTATTTGTACATTATTTTTTAAAACTATTGTATCTAGTATGCTCTAGTTTCTAGTATTATTTTTTCACTACCTTTTAAACAAAAATTACAATATCAACATGTGTGTAAATTGATATCAGTATAAGTAATGGAATGAGAAATATTGTCTTTCGCTTATGGTCCATAGACAATAAATAAGAGTGCCATGCTGTCAGTATTAAGTATATGCATTTCTAATACCTGTAAACCCCCGGTCGCTCTCCGGTTTGACCTAAGACTTGCTTAAGTTTTATCCTAGGTGACTATTACGACCGCCTCTCTTGCAATACAGTGACACTGCATGCACTCTAGCATTACATGGATCACACTGCACATCTTTGCCCACCCTCGCCGAGCCAAGAGGGTAGGGGTGAGAGTATCTACTTTCATTGTACTGGCGAAGCCTTCTGGGAGGACAGCCTTTTTTATTAGCTGTTTTCGATCGCAAGTAAGAGCTCAGTCTTCTGCTGGGCCACCCGCTAAGGGGCGATACGGATCTTGCTAGATTAATACCATGTCGTCTCCATTGGCAATAGAGACAGTATGTCGTGAGTGGTTTTAATGGGTAGTGTGCGGAGATTGGAGCTTCCGCGGCCCTCGTGCGGTAACTCGACTGCAGTGTGAGTTCAAACACACCCCTCCGTGCGCCCGCGTCAATGAAGTGCATAAATGCATTTCCCTCACATTAAAAAAAATCAAATTCTGCGGAATTTTTCGCTCAGGTAACCAATCGCAGGCTTGTACCAATTTGGTGCCATTGTGCTAGTTACCTTTTTCGGCTGAGTACCTTAAGCGCTCGCCCCAGAGTTCGGCCAAACTATTAAGGCTCATCCGATCAACGAGTAAGTAGAAAGATATTAATTTTGAAGTGTTGTTTATAGTTCAGTAAATACTGTATCCGTATTAATACAAGTTTAGGATCCTTCCATCCAACCGTAAAAGCGTTCCCTCTGCTGGACCTAGGTCTCCCCAAAGATAAGGAGGGAATTGCCATAATTGCCACGCTTGGCAGGCGGGTTGGCGATCGCAGTAGGTGTTTCTGGTCCTCAGAATATGCTGCTGCCCAACTCCTGGTGTATCCCTTAGTCCCCTTTTACGACACCCACGGGTAGATATGGCGTGGTACTATTCTTTAGCCGGCACCACACAGAATACGGAACGAAAATGTTTAGGATAGATTTGATAAATGACCTTGGTATCTACATATACGTAATGTATATGTTTTAGAAGTACCTCATTTATTAGAACAGAGGGTATTCTCAGCATGGAGAGAAGGCATATATCCTTACATAGTTAATAAAGGAATGCAGAAAGTTTTGCATAAATAAACTACATTTTGTATAACACATATAGGCTTGTGTATTTGTGGTATAAATCTGACAAGGTGTACACGTATCAATGTGACTTAATTATTTTGCTGAGTCACTGTGATTCGGCTCAGTTGCGATGACGGCGGTGCGCTGTGCTTCGATTATGTCGGAGGCTCAGTATTCAGTAAAGCGCGGGCGCGTACACCTAGGTTCCTTGTACGATTTTCCACTAAAACAATGTTTCACATTCAGTTATAACATATTTGTTATAGTTACTGATAAATCAACACCTCGTGATTGCAGTGAAGTGAATTGAAAATTAGTGCAGTGTGTCTGATCTCAAAATAATGTGATTTAAATATAATACAAAAATTACGACAGTGTTAGTGTAAATTATTAAATAAATTACAGATAAAATGAAATTTCCTAGTGTTAAAAATACCCAATATGCACACTACAGTAGTGACAGTGGTAAGGACATAAATACTTTTAACTATTTTTATTGAATGAACAAATTGTAATATTTTTTATGTCAATATTGTGTTGTTTTATCTGCTTTAATAGAAATCTTATATATTTTATAGATTTGAATTAAAAATACATGAATTATATTTTATGGATAAGGTACTTCCAGGTTAATTAAATAAAAGTTAAAAAAAACACACACGACACATAAGTATACACATCTCTCAAAAAATAAACTATGGAAGTTTAATCAATACTATTTTATTTCCCTGTGACCCCAGTTTAGATGAAAACCACATAAAAATACATCGTTGCAAAATTACAATTAATTTTGATTGATTGATGGATCTTTACACATATAAGGTAAATTTAATTAAATCAGCTTACGAAAAAACAACGTCATATTTCACACTGAAAATTAAAAAAATTGTTATTCAAAGAATCAGTAATATTGTTAACAGTCTTTTTAATGTTAATTAAACAGATAATCGATAAACAATAACAGATTTTAAGAGGAAATAGTTAAATTGAGCACCATATAAAGGAACATGGTAATGTAGAAATGTATTGTCTGATGCATATTTATATGCATCGATCTACATTACAAATACGTACAAGCAGCGAGATGGGAATTACCTAACAAGATGAACGTATAATTGTTATCTTTACTAAGAAATAAAATTAAAGTGTCCGTTTGTAATGTCAAAACAACAGGTTATTACTAAATACATATGAATATAAACAAGACACCTATATCAATTTTTTTTTTTTTTTTTTTAATTTGTGTGTGTCTATTTGTTCCGTGTTATCTCCAGAACGGCTGGTCCGATTTTGAGGGACTTTTTTTGGTAGACAGCTGAAGTAATTCCGGGTTAGGGTAGTTAGGGTACTTTCTGATTTACAAAAATAATTAGGGTTCCGAGTAAAATAAATAAAATCTGATTCAATGGTCAGTTTTACGGGCAAGTGCTTGAATTTATGAGATATATTTTTACTTTATCCTAGTAACAAAAAAAATTAGGACAATAAATAGAGTTAGTTTAGAGTAAACTAAAACGCAGTAAAGAAAATATAAATCGCGCGCGGGTAATAGCTTATTATAAAAATGTGTATATCTGGGTTTAATGGTAGCCAGCTTCGATGTGGCTGTCGATCTGCACCAGGGATCGGCTGTTAGCCCGTACCTCTTCCTGTAAGTAACAGACGCTATAACGTCAGATAAACAGGAAGAGGCACCCTGGTCCATGATGTTCGCCGATGACATCGTGCTGGTCGGTGAGAGTGACCAAGAGGTACAAAACAGACTGGATGACTGGCGGCAAAGACTGGAGAAGTTAGGCCTAAAAGTTAGCAAAACAAAAACAGAATAATTGTTCTGCGACTTTGGCGGTATTTCCAGTGCGAATTCAATATCACTCGGAGGAACACCAGTACCAGTCTGTTTGGAACTCCGCTACTTCGGGTCACTCTTGCAGTGTGACGGAGAAATCGACCGCGAAATAAGGCAAACAAATCAACTCAGGTTGGATGAAATGGCAACAGGTCTCTGGTGTGATTTGTGACTCCAGGATGCCCCTTAAATGCTGATCTAGTAAGAAGTTAGATGCGAAAGTTGAGATGGATGTGTGGTGTCACAAGAATGAATCAAAAAAGGAAGGAAAGAGGAAGCGCATGTGAGTAAAATAGTAATTAATATGAATGTAGAAGTATGGAAAAGTAGAGGATGGCCAAAGAAAGTATGGATGGAGTGTGTAAAAAATGAGATGAAAAAAAAGGAAGAAGAAAACATACTTCACTGACCCCAAGTGAGTTGAGAATAAGGCAAGAGAATGATGATGTGAATGATGACCTGGTTTTAACTTAAAAGTAGCTTAACCACCTTATCTCTGCCTATAACGGAAATCATGTGTGTATTAAGCGATTGGTACCTTAGGTTCTATAAAGTTAATAATTATGTAGCTTAGCTAGCATTTAACTTTTTCTATTCTTCATTTCGCTATATTTCTTCAATATTCAAAGCTTTAGCTATTGTAAAATATCGCATTAGTTATTTTTTGTTGAATCCATTCATCATTTTACATATTCCTAAATAATGTTTTCATATTGATATTCGTATGTACGTACCTTCGAAATCTCGGAATTACTCATAGCGTTATACTACATGACTCCTACAGCACTAGTGCAACTAAAATTCTTGAAATAAATGTAATCTTGTTAAATGTGCGTTTAAGCCATTTGCAATGAAGCACCTTTCATATTTAATCTCTATGTATGACCTCTCATGACCTCTGAACGATGAGATAAGATCTTACTAAGATGTTGCCGTTATCTTTAGTTCGATTCTAAAACAAACTCCACCTCCGATCACATATCTATAGCGTTGCAGAACAGCTCGGCGAATACTTTCGTATTTAGCGTATAGAATTCAATCCAGCGCAATATTCATCTAGCCTATTAGGCAAGGAAAGGCTCTTGATGTCAATAGTCTATAGTACCAAATAAAAAGCTGCACTTATTTCTTAAATTTGCAGTAACGTTAAAATAATCTGATCCGAAAGGTGTGGTTTGCAAAACTTGCTGGTGCATAAGGCGTTCTAACTCGGTTCTCAGGAATAACAGTTTACCGCTGACTGACCTCAGACTACGCACCAGTGTAGTGTCGATAAGGGAACGTACCCATATTTGGTAATCCGTTTGAAGGGGGGAGGGGGAGGTCTTCAAAATACTACGCTTAGTTACAGGAGCGGGGGGGGGAGGGGGTTTTTGTTACTTAGTCTGATATTTAAGTTACTAATAATTATAAGCAAGCATGTAGTCTTATGCAATAAAGGCCGTATTGGAAGGGGTCGAATGATTTTAAAGAATTGTTCACGTGGTATGAGTACGTAATCTACACTAATAAATAAGTATCTGTTTGTAATGTCAAAATAACAATTCTTACTAAATACATATGAATTTATATACCACTGGCTGTGTGCCTGCGGCTGCGCTCGCGTTTCATATATTCTTCACTGCGTTTTAATTTTTTTACACGGAACCCTAATATTTTTTTTACTAAGATAAAGTAAAAAATATTTCTCATAAAATTCTAGCTCTTGCCCGTAAAACTGTGCATTAAATCGGATTTTATTCTATTTTTTTGGACTTTTAATTTTTTTACGCGGAGCCCTAATTATTTTCGAAAATTAAAAGTACCCAAATTATCTGGAGTAACTTCAGCTATCTACCAAAAAAATTCCAATCACAATCCATTTAGCCGTTCCAGAGATTACCCGAAAAAAGATAGACAGACAAAAACTTTAAAATTTGTATTTTAAAGTTTTTACTTATTTAGTAAAAAAAAAAATAATTTTGACATTATAAGCAGACACTTCAATTTTATTTATAAATATAGATATACGATAGCTATACCAAAAATACAAATTTTAAAGTTTTTGTCTGTCTGTTTGTTCCGGTTAATCTCCGGAACGACTGAATCGATTTTGACGGATTTTTTTTCTTAGATAGCTGAAGTTACTCCGCGTAACTTACGGTATTTTTCGATGATAATTAAGGATCTGCGTAAAAAAAAAATAAAACTCATGAAATTTCGAACAAAATCCAATTTAACGCACAGTTTCACTAGCAAATGTTTGAATTTGTGGGTAATAGTTTTATGTTAACTTAGTACCGAAAAAAATAAAGAAAATAATTAGGGTTCTGTATAAGAAAATTAAAACGCAGTGAAGAACATATGAAACGCGGGCATACTGCTGGTTAATAATAAAGGCAAAAGAATTCAATCATTTAATCTTGTGTCTATTAAATATTGATTTATTGTAGCCGTGCTCCTGATACTTTTAAACGTCAAATGACTAAAGAAGCATATTGTAAAAGGTATTTACACTATCAACAAATGATTAATCAATTTACATATAATTAATTTTTCATGCTCCGTCGTGTACAACAGTGTGCTAATTTCTGAAAAACGGAACACCGTACGATAAGCGGTTATTGATAAGTGACGCACGTCTCTCTCCCTACTCCACCGATGATTTATGGCGCCGCGGACAGCGAGTGTTTGTCACAAATATAGTTTAGAATATTTTTAGATCGTAGTGATCACTTAAGACCCGGTTTTGATACGCTATATAGGATCAATGCTTTGACCACGATCTCACCAATGTTAAATGAAGATGTGGTCCAGAATGCTAAACATACTAAGCCTAGGGGTACTGGTTTTCAAGTAATGCTGCCGGAGGTATTCAAACTTGAGGGTGGAAGCTACCCAGGCGGGCATTATAAGAAAATGGCCTGCCACCATGATATGGGTTTCCTCACGATGTTTTCCTTCACCGAGAGCTCAGGCTGATTTTAGAGTTGGATAGGTGGGGTCGAATGCACGTCCACTGACAAAGAATCGGAACACATTGTCAACTGCACCATTATCGATTCAAAAGTATACCTTACATGTTATGAAATAGTTTTCTCAGTTCAATATAACATTATTTATTTATTGCCTGTTATTTAATGATACAATACAACGAATTTTTGTTTTTTACAACTTGTTTGGTTCCTAAGGCCAAATTTGGGCATACTTGGACACCTAATCTAAAGAACAGACTGCGTTTGCGCTAACGAGCTACTTATTATGTAAAATATTGTGTTGCCCGTCTATTTAAAACGTAAAACAGACACAGATTAACTGAATGACGTCACAGCTTCCAATTTTAAAATGTTACATCACTTATTATCGTTGATAAGGTTCCTGATAACTTGTATGATTTTTAATAAACTATGTTGTAATTAAGAATATAATTTTTTTAGTAGGAAATATACCTTATTCGTAAATTTAAAATCAGACACGAACGGTCTTATTAGAAAACAAAAATAAATTAGCGTTATACACGCTTTTTGCTAAACAGTGTCTAAAATTTAACATTGTATAAAATATAATATGTAAACAACCCTAAAACACTCTTTTTAACCGACTTCAAAAAGGAGAAGGTTATCAATTCGTCTGTATTTTTTTTTTGTGTTTATTACTCGATTTCTCCATCAATTGTGGACCGATTTGCAAAATGTTTTTTTAACCGAAAGAGTACACGCCCGAGTTGGTCTTATTTCTACCAAATCAGGATCTGATCCGTGGATCTCAAGGAAATCAAGAGAAACCCTTGAAATCTATAGAATATTTATACGTTTATGTATATATTTGCTTCCACAGCTATTCAGGTGTTTGTGTATTACAGTCCCCATTTTATTTTGCTGATCTGATGATGGAAGGTGCAACATTTGTACAAGTAGGAGTAGATTTTTTTGTTGTACTTTATTTATATGCACTAACAGGGAATAAAAGAACAAATTAATACGGAAATAAAATATTTTTAAGGAGAAAAATAAAAAACTAACTTCAAAACTGTACCTAAAAGGCTAAAAGTATATATTTAAACTAAAAAGTAGAAAACAAAACTTTTTTCAATAAAAACAAAACCGACTTCAAAAGAATATACTATAAATATGCACTAAAAAGTAAATAAATAATTACTTTCTTAATCTACTTCTGCTGCATCTGGCACCGATTTCAAAATTATTAATGGTATTAAAACAAAGGGTATGTCGAAGTTAGCGAAGTTAGTTAAATATTTATTTACTTTTTAGCGCATTTTTATAGTATATTATTTTAAAATTGGTTTTGTTTTAATAAAAAAAGTTTTTTTTAACCTAGCTAATGCTGTTGACCGGAAGGGGCTTAACAGCTTTCACCGTAACTTTGGCGGCGAGTGCTGAAGACACTATGCAGAATGGTACTAAAGTGGTACGAACCGCGGCTTGGCCATTACCTGTGTGTAAAAAAATCCCGCGGAATTTTAATCCTACCAAAACACTCTTTTGTAGTTGAACTTTTTTTAAACGTTTGTTCAACGGGGGTTTAACTTTTGAAATGGTAACTTCTTATGGGGGGGTAAACCGCTTCGTTACGTAACGCGTTACGGTGCCAGTCTGTGTTTAAGTTATCACTTCTGTCGGGTATCCCGAGACACACACATTTTATAATAATACCGAATAAGTTTATTACATACTTTGTTAGTTTATTATTTTATATCAATCTTTTATTACGAAGAAATTTACACAAAAAGAAAAACGTTTAGTACCTTTTAGTATCTATTTAAATCTTTGTATATGTTTAACTAGTTGTGTGTCCGCGGTTCCGCCCGCGTTTTATGGATTCTTTACTGCGCAATATAGTATATAAATAATCTTTGAAAAAAAAATTGATAGTGCTGTCCATTGAATTGTGTATAATTCGAAATTTCAAGAGTTATAATTTTTTTAAGTAGAGCCTTAATAATTTTTGAAAAAAAAAAATAGTACCGTAAGTTACGCGGAGTAACTTCAGTTATCTAACAAAAAAAGTCCCATCAAAATCGGTTCAGCCGATAGACAGAAAAAATTATAATAATTGTATTTTTTGTATAGGAATCGTATACACTTTAATATGTATTTAGTAACAAATTATTATTTTAAAATTACAAACAGACACTTCAATTTTATTTATTAGTGTAGATAAATGTGTTTGAGTATGTATTTACTATTGTCCCAATTCGAAGTATAATCTTCAATTATTATATTGTTAGTAAAAAAAAACTAGTGTTAAAAAGGAAGCCGAAGGTTTTATTTTCGTACAAGTTGAATAGATTAGAAAATCCCTTTACGTTTGATATAAAATATAGTTTTACGTCGATCGTACATCAGACATAGTACACAATCTACCTTAATCGCAGATATAAGCGGTAATAATCACTTTTTATATCTCTGCTATCGCTCGGCTCTGTTGTTTTTTCTTAGTCATAATCACATATATCCTTGAACTATGAACGTTCTTGCTTCGATTTATATTAATATATAAGAAAACATAAATAATAAAATTAATATTAATATATAGTCGCAGTACAGAATGTTTCATTAAGGAAATAAATAACATATAACGAACGTAGATAAAAGAATGAGTTAACACGTAACGACTATTTTTCTTCTAGAAGACACAGCAATATTGTGAGCTTACTGCGTATCTACCTGTTTACTGCTTCATACCGTTAAAATCGATTTTATTAGAGAACGATGTACACTGTGTACGGTTTTCAAATATTAAGAGGATATCCTAGCGGCATTTATTCCATACGAACGTAGTCCCCTGCTTCCTCTCTGGATAATAGCATTATGGTGAATATGTTTATACCAAATAATATATATCCACCGCCGTCAACCCGTACGTTTTTTTCCATTTCGATTTTTTTCATAAATTTGTTATTGTGGATACTAGGAGCCTTTGAAAATGATAAAATGCTTGATTTTTACCGTCATTTTCAAACGTTCGTCAAACAAATTTGATGTATAAAATTTAAAAAGCAAAACTTACAGGCATAGTCTAAGTCTTTATTACTCGAAACCTGACAATTGAAAATCGGTTCATTTTTGGAGGAGGAAACAGGGTACTACGAAGTAATGTTATCGTCTATTTTGCATACGGTAAAATCAGCCCCAGCTGCAGCTGTCCCTTTCATGTTTTGATAATTCTTTCTTTGGGGCGCAACTTGATAGCAATAGATATCTGAAATACATCTCCGACCGCATTTTCTCTTAATTCTTGTATTTTATTTACCGATCGATTATGTTGAACTATATCTGATTGCTTGCTAGTAATATTTTTTTTACGTTCAGTACTCAAGGCGAAATTTTAACATTCTATATAGTATTTCTCTTATTGATAGACTGACTATATCGACATGTAGAAAATATTGGATGGTAATAATTAATTCTAGCATATTATGACACTTGTATTTTGAAGCGATGGTGGCACAGTGGCAATTGCGGACGGTTTCCGCGTCAATAGACGCGGGTTCGAGCCCAACTATCCAATTCTAAAATCGGCCTGAGCTTTCGGTGAAGGAAAAGATCGTGAGGAAACCATAGCATGGTGGTAGGGCATTTTCTTATAATGTCCGCTTGGGTAGCTACTACCCTCATGTTTGAAAATCTGTCTCCAAATACTAATAGATGTCTTCCGGCAGCATCACTTGAGAACCATTACTTAGGCTTAGTGTGTTTACCACCTTGGACCACATCGTCACTTAACATCAGGTGAGATTGTGGTCAAAGCACTGAGCATATATCGTGTAAAAAAAAACTTGTTTACACTATGATATTACGCATTTACAGTTACAACAATATAGGCGCGGTTTTGGTATTATTTATTCTTTCTTTTCTTATTTTTTTGTAGAATAGTTAAAAGTACAAAATTAATTACTGATGTTAATTCAGTACAACTCAAAAATCAACTACAAACTGACAAATCCATTGCCGGTCTCATCTGTCATGTCATACCAGTCGGATACTGCTTAATGGTTTTGCTACACAGCGGGCGGGATGAGACGTCAGCGCGCTTTTACTATAGAAGAGGTCGCTAAAGCTCGCGCTCGGCTCGCGTGGACGCGATGTCTTCTATAAAAACCTGGCGCTAGCGTCTCGATCCGCCTGCTGTATAGCGAAAGCATTAAAGATCTCGACAAGCAGAATCACACTGATTAATGATGATCATAATTCACCACCACACAGAACCCCCTATTATTATACTTTTTAATGAAAGTAATTGATAACCCAACATTTTACACTACAACTGATTTTCTAGAAGATACCCACCAAAAGTTTGTCGTCTGTTGCGATTGTAATGAGCAATAAGGCCACTGTCATTTTTATGTAAAAATGTATACATTTATAAACAGTATAAATAACATTATTGATATATATAGTTTTAAATAAATATATAATTTATTATAGTGTTATATAATTTATTATAAAGTGATTCTTACTGTAAGTTGATTTTTACTCTGCAAAACATGTTGTTAGTTGACAGAGCTTATATTTATATTTAATTTTTATGCACGTATCATTTATAAAGATACATAGTAATGAAGCCCATTGAACAGGTATTATTCGTTATCGAATGTCAAAGGACATTTTTAGTTTAGATATTGACTTATCAAGTAAGACTTACAAGTATCTGCATTTGATAGGAATTAAAAAACGTCAAAAATTTGTATTGTTGAAAATGTGATTACCACTACGATGACATAGTCAATGTTGAGCCGAACCCCGTAAATTAAAGTTAAAAAATTGTCATAATATTGTTATAAATGACAAAATACAATATTTCGCAGGTTCGAGTATGGACACGGATGACGATGCGGTGCACGACAATATGCTGGACGATATGCCTCCGATCAACTGTGACACCACGCTGGAGGGCGCAGTTGGGACGGGCTCCAACGACATCGGAGATATGACTTTCTGTATGGGCAATTACATTAGTGACTTTATGAAGGTAATTTGTTAATACATGTACGTTAAAATATTGACCAATACAAATCGGATTCGTTTTACTTGAATGTAAAGTATTAATTGCTTACCTAATTTATGCATTTAATTTGAAATAATATATGATCTCGAATAAACATTCGTTGGTATGTACGTTACTTGAGAACGACTAGATCGATTTTGTTATTTTAAATTTTATTATTCGTAATAGTTGAAGAGATTTTTGCGGAAAAAAAATAAACATAACCTTCAAAAATTAAAAACAAATCTCAATTTTTTAGGAGTTCTTTTAATAATTACTAAAAAGAAGGTATAATTAATAAAAATCATTTTTGATAGTAGTTATCAGATTAATATACTCGGAACTCGGGAAGAAATTGCGTTTCCATAAGTTTTTTTCCTATTTATCATATCTGAGCTTTCGGTATAAAAAATGTCATGATAAAATGTCGTTCTTTTTTCCCGTTTTTTTTTAATACTTTTATCTGTTTAAAATCACTGTGAGTCGATTGTTTTTCAGTAACTGGATCTGTGTGAGTGACATCGTCACTTAATAATCTACATATAGTGAAATTGGGATAAAATCACAAGTCTTTGAGGAAAATAAAAAACTTAACTGTTTTCTAGTCATTGTGAAAGAATTGACGCTATTGTAATTTTGTATTTTAAAGCACCTTGAATCTTCGTTTATCTTGTTTTATTGTGTTTATTCATTATAAATTTGCTAATTATCCTTGAAAAGGTCGATCCAAAATGAATATAAGTATTTAGTTTTGCTTTGTCATTGTATTATATTATAAAAGGAAAATTTGCAATAAATGTATTTGTAAATATTAAACATTATAAAAACAAATCTTTATCAAATTAATTGTTTCCACTAATTAAATAATAAATTGCTTTGTCACTGTCTAACCACTGTTTTATAGTAATATTAAATGTGGATATAAATTCAATTCAAAACTCTCCAATAAGTAATTTGAGGTAAACAATTAAGAAATTTATACTGGTCTCTCAAACACTCAAATAACTAGTAGCAAAAGCAATAAATTAAATGTTCATTTACCGATGCGTCGGTGGCTGGTGATGGCGCGGTTGGAGAATCTTCACAATCAATATTCGAAATTTAGAATGAATTTGAGCTTCCCGTAAAGCAAATTAGCATTATGTAAACAGACATTATTTTGTGTACGCCTTTTCGTAATGTGACTGACTGTACGATATCGTTCCAATGGGCTACATCTCATTTGGAACTCAGTAGTTGTATTAAAAAAAAAATAAGACTTCTGCTTAATGTGTCGAGTACCCATAAAAATAAGACAATAGGAAAACATTGGAAAGCTGGCGTAAACGCCAGGTAAGTGCTCAAGGAGTTAATACTTAATCAAGTTTAATAAAGATTTAAATCTATAGGAAACCATAATGTGGTGGTAGTTGTTTTTCAGCAAATCACGTTAGTTATTATTTTCAACTTTTCTAAAATCTGACACACGAAACCAATTTTCATTACCTACCGTTTACGTATTTACCGCATATAAGAAATTTACAATAATAGTACGTTTTTTGTTGTGATATCCGCGTAGTTCCGTTTATGTTTTATCCTACTTTTTTTTTTTCTAAAAGATTTCCAGTTATTAAAAATTATTATTCAACAATTTAAATAATCTAGGTCGGGGAAATGATGAATATGTACAAGCACGCCATGAAAAAAGAATCTACGAAAGAAATAGAAAGGATTAAGAAGGCAATAGAAACTTCTATTAGTATTTACCGTGAGACGAATCATTCAACATATACAGTCATAGTGAGCAAAGTAATCACTTAATACGATAGAAAAAAAATTTCTATGAATTAGATAGAAAATCATCATCTATGAATCAATTGAAAAATCATCATAATTCTTATGTCGCGTTCCCAACACACTTGGGGTCGGCGCAGTATGTTTTCTCCTTCCATACGTCCCTATCAGCCGTCATCTCTTAATTTATTACTTTTTCTTTCATACCATACTACACACTCCATCCACACTTTCTTTAGCCTTCATATTCATTAAAATATTACCCACATGCGCTTCCTTTATTCTCATAACATGTCCATACCACGACAAACGAGAACCTTTCAAGTTTTCTAACTCTGGCGCAATTTTCAAACTCCCTTTAATATATTCATTCCTTATTTTATCCATTCTTGAGACACCACACATTCATCTCAACATTCGCATCTCGGCTACATGCAATCGAATAATTAATTGAGAAATATGATACTTATATTGCACGAAAGAGTACGTGCACCAAATTTCCGTCACTACGGTGCTTCTCGCCGGTCACTTTATTATCAGTTTGATAAAAAAAAAAGAAACAACGGTATTCATATGAGATGAGTTGCAGAAACAAGTTTCAATTTATTTTATCCGAATTAAAAAATATTTAGAATTTGTTGTTTCTTATCATGACTGAATAATTACAATCATCGTGGACGGTTATCGCGTAGTCGGTTACAACCTGTTATTGACTATATCTAATGTAAGTTTTACATCGCATGGCATGATTATTATATAATCGCTTAAGTATTTTCCTTTTAGTTAAATATGATTTTTATTTTTAACTACCTAGCCTATGTTTTGTATGTGTTTTAATTCGTGGTGTTAGCTACCTATACAGCAAATTCTATATAATCTGTAGAACCGTTTGAGTCTGAAAGAGTTTCGAGATAAAGAGTAGTCTATGTGTTAATCCAGGATTTCGGCTAACTCCATATCAAATTTCATCAAAATTGGTCTTGCCGTTTGAGCGTGAAGAAACAACAAACATAAACTTCCGCCTTTAGAATATTAGTAGGATAGGATTAAATGTATTACTTATAATACTAGTTAAAGGTATCAGTTTCCTACTAGTGATGAGCAAAACAAGACCAATACCTAGAGAATCTCGGTGTTATATATATATTCTCATATTTCCTAGTCATAACGGGAGTAATTTTAGGTCAGTCGTGCATACTTCGACTTGGTCTTGCATTATCAGTCTTGATTTTTTTTTTAACCTAGCTAATGCTATTGACCGGAAGGGCCTTTACAGCTTCACCGAACTTTGAGGGCGAGTGCTGAAGGCATTCAGCCGCGAACGGTAACTAGCACAAGGGTTTGAACCTCGGCTTGGCCGCTATCTGAGTGTAAAAACTCCCGCGGAATTTGTATCCTAGCTAATCCCTACATTTTTCATTTAACATAAAAAAAAGGTTCCTTACAGGACCTATGTACCTGCGTGTTATGTGCAGGAGTGTGTATGCAGTGTTGTGCGTGTAATGCTCAATGCATGGGCAGTGTCACTGT
Organism: Samia ricini; assembly: GCA_014132275.2. Classification (NCBI taxonomy): domain Eukaryota; kingdom Metazoa; phylum Arthropoda; class Insecta; order Lepidoptera; family Saturniidae; genus Samia; species Samia ricini. Next base: position 5,362,918 of record AP028170.1, read on the forward strand.
ATCGCACTGGCGGCGACGTCAAGAGCCTCCCCAGTTGAGGAACGAGGCATTTTTGGGTCGCCGCCTGAGGGGTACCCGGAGAGTGTGCGGGAGTAAAATTAGCCGCTCGTCCCCGGCGGCGGGAACGGCGGTTACGCGGGCGTGGGCGCTGACACGCATATGTACGAGGAACATGAGGAAAGATCCTATTATCGCGCGTGATGTTATCGTTGCGGTCGATTAATATGTTACGCGGACGTCGCCGTTTTCGGTCGGCGAATCGGACTGGCGTCTTGATTTTGGTTTTACTATAGTGTATATATGATCTTGGTCTCGGTCTTGATATAGCGAAATTGCGACACCAAAATCAAGACTGCAAGACCGAGACCGGCTTTGGTCATCACTACTTCGTAAGAAAGATTATGTACATTATTTTTTTAACCTTTACGAAAAAGTTCAAATAGGTGAAGTACCTATTTAAACTTTTGTTTGCTTCTGTATTATATATAACATGAAAATCGCATTAATCTCGGTCTAACAGTTTTCCGGTAATGCGCGTTGGGATACTGAATATTTACGATTTTTTATTATGTGTACATCATCTGTTACACATGTGATATAACTGTAAATCGCATACATAAATGGTAAAGAATGACCTAATGATATTTAAAACTTATCAGCTTATTGTATGCTTAAGTAAAGATTACAAGAAAATTTCTTAACATATTTTGTGAACGATCTTTCTCAAAATTATGTCGAGTCATCTGAGTTCACAATTTGTAAAATAATTTCATGGCATTCACGTATAGAAAATTTATTAGACGTGAAAATATAATATTAACACTTCTTTGATACATAAAATCTAGAGATGTGAAAAAGTTATATTGCATACATATTACCATGATTTTTAGATCAACAAATTGATGTGTTTGTTTATGTACCGGTGTCGTGTAACAGGAAACACGTGCGTGTAGGTTATCTATCTTCTATCTACATATATAAAAGAGAAATGAGGGTCCTTTGAGGCATAATCACCTCAAAACTACTGAACGTGTCGAGCTGGGACGGGATATTATTCGACGTGGAATTTTTTAAATTCCATCGCCCCTTTCTCATTTTTTTTTCAATTTACTCTTATGTAGAGATCGTTTTTGTTTCGATTTACTTTTATATACATTTTCCGCGCTAATAAAATAAAAGACTCTCATTTTTTTTCTTCATTCATTTGTTTTTTTAGGTTACTCACATATAAAGAATATATGAAACGCAGGCACAGCCGCGGGAATCAGCTGGTATTAATTAAAGCGGAATTCACATAGTACGCGGGTATGGGTCGGGCGCGGGTCGGATCGGGAGTACGGCGGGTCTATTTCCATGTACTTAACGCGTGCGCGGCTATAGTGTCGTTATATTTTTCGTAATACATACACGTATTGTCTGATATGCGTTCAAAATGCGCGGGTCGTTTGCAGCGCATGTTGTGAGTAGTGCTTGGTAATACTTGAATGTTCGTTTTATTCGAATATTCGCCAGATTTATTTAAATTTAGAATTCGAATTCGTTCCAATTTAGTATCCAAATATATCCAATAGAATACTAATACAATATATACAGTGCGTGTATTTTAACCGTTCAAAACACTACAATGAACGAAATGTTCAAAAGAATTGACGTATTTTCAGTACAGTAATACCCCACTTTACGCGAGGGATACGTTCCGAAGAAAGTCGCGTTAACTGAAATTCGCGTATATCGAGGTTTATGATTAAACATAGTCAAAATTTAATACAAAAAAATACAAATCATGTTAATCAATCACTTTAATTCTAAGAACACTTTATGCAATATATACTCTTATTTTTTACGGAAAAATACATCTATTGTCTTTACATTATGTTTATACGCACTCTTTCGCGTAATGCGAGGCATTTGAGCGCGAAAATTTGACATTCGCATTATAGTGAAACCGCGCGTAACGGGGTCACGCTAAGCGGGGTATTACTGTATTGTTATTCATTTGAACTCTCAAATTCTAATCGTGTAGCTGAACATGTAGCTACCACAGAAGTGATTTAAATAGCGAAATAATATATATTCTATCATTTCCAAGATCACATTTTAAATTAACAGACAAATAAACAAAAATTTTAAATGCGCAGTATTTTTTTTGATTTGTGTCTGATTTACCTTTTTAATAACACTTTTGTAAAATATTTTTTTCTTTTTATTACTTTCCCTTCATTTTATTACATGATAGATATACTCTTATTCTGAGTGAGGTCTTCAGAATAATAAAAAGTTATGATGTTTGTTTGGGTTAAATAAATTAAATACAGTTTTTTTTTTTAAATTCGACTTAGTCCGTGATTGATGTAAATATTTACAATAAGTAATAAATACAATCTTGCTATGGATATCAATCATAAAAACATTATTTTGAAGCTAGATTATGGCAGCAGATTGCAGATCAATTAAAGAAAGAAATGAATGTAGAAATGAATGAATGTATGAAAATGAATAAATTGAGCTTTCTAATAGTGGAATATGAATTAATTTAATGAATTTACAGTTTAATTCGTTTCTTGCTCTTCTTTTACAAATACTTATAGAAATAACAATATTCTTCATCCGTGTCTGAATCTTCAACCAAACTGCATTGTCGTTGCTGCTAGCAAGGTGTACTCGCGACTGCCCCGCGCACGACCCGCTCCCGATCCGCACCCGTTCCGCACCCGACCCGTGCCCGCGTTTTGTGCTCATTGATCTTAAATGTATTGACTGTGTGAACGGGTTTATTATTATCTACAATAGCCTTTACTCTAATCCACAGCGTTATCAAACAATACATTTTAGTAATTCTCGTCATTGTGATGTCATAGTCCAAACCGAGCCTTATTTCAACTAACTATTGATTCGAAACAAAAAAAAAAAACATATATGATGACATCATTAATAAAGTTAAAGCAGTGTTTATGTTTATAAAATATATCGGATGTTGATAATGTACTCATTTTATCTAACATTTGTGTGTACTGTGTACATGATATTTTAACTGTGTATATCACATATCGAATATTATATTATCGGTTTTTGTACTTTACCGTATAAGTTGACGAACGCGCGTGACACGGCACATTTTTATCGAATAGGGATATTCTTGTCAATAATCGTTACAATTTTAAATAGCCGCTTTGCCGTTTCTTTGTTCAATAATAATGAATTTTGTACAAAAGCGAATGTGCTTCTATTTATAATGAGAAACGCGAGTCATATGCCATACCCTCAAAGGCCTCACAGAACTTAAATTGATAATACTTCATGATACCGCTTTTTACAACTAGCAAAAAGTATTCATATTCTTGTGCAGTATTAAAAAATAACCAATTCTTCTTTGAATACTTTTAAAGTTTTTTTTTTTAAATCGAATCATGACTTTCTAATTTCTGAATATCTGATGCTTTTTTTCTATGTTATATGTACGAATAAAATAAGTGAATTGGTACTAGGTAATTTTGTACTATTTCTGATTTATCAATCAATAAAATCTATAATAATTAAGTAATAAATCACTGTTTCTCCAGAATAGATTTTTTTTTTATAAAGAATCATTTGAACCGTCTGTGCTATTTTCGAGTTAAAAATGAAACTAAAAGATAGACATATAAACAGATACGTTTCTTTCAATCGAAGACTCATTTAAAAAATGTCTTATGGTGTGTCTCTTTTCTCTAATTACTTTCAATTTAATATTTATTTATCTAAATGTATAAAAAATCTGATGAAGTCGTTGACGTCATGTAATTTTTTGAACATAGATTTTGCTTTTGAAGTGAATACTTCTTTAGAAGCGTTGTGCGATTCTCGGTAGAGGAAAAACTTATAGAGTCGTGTAACCAATTCTATGACGTCAGCCAACATGCAGTACTTCAAGTATAAGATGGGCGTTTATGTGTTGGCGCTCAGAGATAAATAATTAAATTTATACTTACGCAGCCTATCGTATGTTTTGATTATAAATAAACTGTATGAAAATGTACGTAATTATTGCTCAGAGCAGCAATAATGTAAAAACTAAACAAATGTTATATCTTAAATGTTAGCTCGTGTTAATATTTGCAATTAACAAATTATAAAATTTTAATAAATTCATACTATGATTTAAACATTAAATAAACAATTTTCAAAAATATAGTTTCACTGTCGGTAGTCCCCATGGCTACTTAGTTTTATTTCTTTTAACTATGCGTTTATTCATTCTGAGAGTGTGCCTTAACAGTAATTATATTAGTAACTTAACTTATATCTATGCTTAAATAAGTAAAACTCACCTGACAATCTTACGTTTCGATGATGATTCGTATGAAGTTCCTATCTTTGCCAATTCAGAATATGGAATGTTGATTCTCGTTTCTGCTAGACCCATTATCTATAACCCACTATCTATTCCGAAATGGTTCTCTCTTTATAAAAATTTCGTTTCATGCGTTAAATTTCCCCGAAGTAGTTAAAAGAGATTACCGGATTTATGTTAATGAGGGCATAATAAGCATTTATTACAGTCGTGCCATATAATTAGAAACAAATGCACGTGTGACAGTTTGTTCTGTATGATTTATGTACATATATGGTACAGGTGACTTATCAGCCTTATCACTGGAACTCGTTTATCGGGAACCTAAACTCTTCGCAATTTTTTTTCTGTATATTACTTAACGTAGCAAAGTATAGACGAAGGCTTGGCCAGCGTATAAATATGATTTATGAAAAGAATAACATCAGTCGTTCACAAGTTATAAAACAACGGACAGATAGATTATATAATAACATAACACTCGACATAACAATAAAACGGCAGGATTCAATACCGAATCGTAAAAGTTAAGAGTGATATCAAACCAAAAATATATCGGTTTTTCTGAGTGAATGATCACTGATACAATGATTGACACTTTAAAGAAAAAAAGGATTGATATTTCGATAAAACAGATTGATATCACAAATAGAAACCGGCCGTAAGTCAATAGGGTTATCTGTTAAACGCATAAAAATATCTTGATTGAACCGAAAGACGTCTACTGGTGGAAATAGGTCTGTTCAAAAAGGGACGAATTCCCATAATCGCCAGGCGGGTTGGCGATCGCAGTAGGTGTTTGTGGTTCTCAGAGTTTACAACTCCCTATTCCCTGGTTTATACTTTAGTCGCCTTTTACGACACCCACGGAAACATATGGGGTGGTTTATTCATAGCCGGCACCACACGGCCATAATAAACTTACTACCAAATAATAATTAGCAAAAATATGTAATGTAATTACGGTGTAATTGTGATAATTCTAATTTGTTAACTAAATAGCCTAACGTAAGTTTTATTATACCAACAGATGATGTTCACGATGAGATCTCATCACATGTTGACCGACGTCGTTTTAGAAGTCGGCAATGAGCTCTTCCACGTGCATAAAGTCGTGTTGGCTGCTGGCAGTCCATATTTTAAGGTAAAGTACTAACCTGTTTGTACGTTAAATAAGTACTATAGCATGTGCATTTTAACTGTGGCAGTCTGAAGTATGTTTTTTACAACAAAACAATATTTGACGCATGAACTTTTGCTTCTGTCGCTCCCTTAGGTTTATGTTAATATCTCGTTCGCTCTACATCTTACGATTGTTTTTGTTATGCTATAGTTTTCTTAATGAGAGTACCTGCACTGAGGCGTTCTGCCTCTGTTTCGAAGTTGAAATGCGCGTACTATAAAAACAATTATATTTTTACTGTCATTGGGATGTACATAATTTATCAAATTAAATTTAATACTAAAATAAGATTATTAGTATATATGAAAACTCGTGATAGATAAACTCAGTGTAGATAGAAAAAACAGTTACACTTCTCCCTAAATTCGTATTTATCGCTATTGGGTACAATTTTGAATTAGGCATAGATTCTATACAATATTCTAAATATTTTATTATTAATTTATGAGTATACTCACAGGTACACTGAATATCTGTCCATTTGATAACCTATCGGTTTAAACTTTTAGACATTTGATCGAACACTGTACCAGGTTTGATTCTCAGAGATTGAACCATGTGAGGCCTTCGGATTTCTTCCTTCGATATTAGACTAGAGTTATTGAATAAGGAATTAACGATTAAACCCTATATGATTTCGGAAAATATAATTGTTATATTATTGGTAAAAATATATCTATTCATAAATAAATAAAGTATTGTTCTATTAAGGCCTTAGGCCACCCTAGAATTTTTGAAAAACTTTTTTTTTTTTTTTTTTAATTCCAAATGGTCCCTTAGGACCTCAAAAATGATGTCCCAGAAGAATATGGCCGGGAAAAACCTTTAGGTACTCGGTTTTCGAATTTTAGTACAAGGCCATCTGGTCCGCAGCGAGCTCCTTTTGTGAGCGCTAGGGGGAAGGTTGAATGTTAGGGGACTAGAGCAGGTATACGGCAGATGTTATTGAAAATATTTATTTCCTGACTAGTCTAGACAAGTTTATCCTTGTCGAACGTCTCTTTTAGTTAGTTGGGCACAGCTAAGCATTTGAGAAGGACGCTAGTCGATGAACACTTGTTTTCCTCGATATTTCTGTGAACTTCCATTTCTTTTTCCGTGTATAATTATTGAGTTTTTACAATGAGTGATAAAGTAGTGTACAGTGCGAAGAAAGGAATAAAAACGTCGTTTTGCAATAGAAAGAGACCAAAAATATCTTGAAGAAGACCATTGAATCGCCATGCGCTAGAAGCACCAGACGACTTGAATGCCGGTACATCGGCAAAAAAACTAAAGCAATCGGAATATTTATATGATATTGAAGTGGATCTAGCGTTTGGATATCGTATAATTAACTTTATCGCAGTATTTTCAGCTATTTCGAACGCTGTCGTTTGTAAGATATGCCAATCGGAAGTGAAATTTACTGAAAGCAGTAAGCGTGGTTTGGTATTCAAACTAGTAATGTCCGAAATCTATTTCAAGGGGTAAAACAATCTTGGATGTAGCCACGGATATTGCAGTTTGTGTGTTCAATGACGGATTTGTTTCAATTTTACACATAATCAAAGCAATGAACTTGGAAATCGGCCCAAACAGCTACGAAATGTGCCTGGAGATCGACAAACAGCACATAAAGCTTGCAAAAAGATCGCTGTCCGACCGGGTAAAAGAGGCAAGAATCGCTTCAAGATCAAGCAGAAAAGAAATGCAAGAACTGGAAGATAATCTGGAAGGACAATTGTATGGTGCAGGCATCGCAGATTAAAGGTATTGTGAAATTATTCATGATTTTCTACTACTCGAAACTTTAAACGCGTTTATCTCAATACTGTATTTTTCAAGTTGGCTGGACTCCTAACTCATGCAATTTTCAACCGATCAACTTGAAATTTTGTAAATATCTTGAAACATACATTGTCTATGGAAGTACGTAGGAAATTTTTTTTTTTTTAAATTGCGTAGTTCATTTGTTATTAACAATTATCTGACAATTTTTCAGGCAAGTTTGTCACTTTTCACTTTAGAAGGGCGCCATTTGGCCAAAAATCAATATATCGCAAAAATCCTACGTACTTCTATAGCAATTACTATATATAATCGAGAAATTCATTTGCTCATTATTATTTTAAAAATTACAGGAGCTGTTAGTCCGGCCGTGGACCCCGAAAAAAAAAAGACGTCGTCGCAGAAACGCTCCACAGCCGCCATTTTGTAATGAATCGCTTCAAAACAAATTATTGTTAGCAGTCACTGATATAGATAATAAAACCACGTTTCTGTTATCTTGATTTATTTTGTAGTTTTTCTGAAAAAAAATCCCCAAAAAGCGTATTTTTTTCAGCCTCTAGGGTGGCCTAAGGCCTTAATAAATAAAGTATTGTTGTTTCTTATGTGTTTCGGTTATGTTTTATCGTTCTGGTTTTATGTGTTGTATATATATATATTTTTAAATCTAATCTAAAGAAACTATTTTACAGAACAACATTTACTGTATTCTAAATTATCCAGGTTTAGTATATTTTAATAGGAATTTTATTCGGTGTCAAATCGTTACCACTTTTCTCCCTGCATTTTTTGTAAATTTAAAACATATCTAATAAACTCAGTTTGAATTTGAATACTTAAATATGAAAGAAAATTTAAAATTGCCGCGTTGTAACATGATGTTTGACCTCAAATTTCTATAATTCTCGTTTTAATTTGTTAAACTTGCTTTAGTAGGTAATTAAAATAATGCAAGTCATGCGAAAACAGAAATATTCGTTGTTTATTATACGTGTGCTTCGGCGTTTGGACCCGAGACGTAGATACTTCAAGGTTATGCAAACGAATATCGCCCTAGCGCCTAACTCGTGTGCCCCCGTTCTGAATTGTGAATGAGCCTTCGACAGTCCGTACTCAGAGATAATGGTTGTCCCGTCAATCCATTTGCACAATCCACATCGGCTTATTTATGTATTTAGATCGTTTATTTTGCATAATAATTAATTAATTCTCATTAAAATTTATAAAGAACTCTGTCCTCGCAAGTTTTTCTGTCGTCCATTATACCTTTTGGATGATTTCTTCTTATATGAATACTACTGAACGAAATATATCTTTAAAAAATATATATTATACTAGATGCGTCCCCGCGGCTTCGCTCGCGTTTCATATATTCTTCACTTTGTTTTTTTTATATGTAACCCAAATTTTTTTTTAGTAATAAGATAAAGTAAAATTATTTATCATAAATTCAAGCACTTGCCCGTAAAATCGTCCATCCATCCATTCAACCATAAGGCGTCCATTGTTGCCCATAGGTCTCCCCCAATAAGGAGAGGTTGCCATAATCGGCACGCTTGGGAGGCGGGTTGGCGATCGCAGAAGGTATTTGTGGTACACAGAGGATGCTGCTACCAATCCTTTGGTTTTCATAGTCGTACCAGGCGCGGTCGACATTTGTATAACCTCAAGTACCCGTGTTAATTTGAATTCATTTGGGAAAGCCCCTAATACAAAAACGAAATGCGTAAATCGACCGGGGAAATTACGCAAAGTGGCACACGTATTATAAACAAATAATATAAAAATCCGCCGGGAAGCCTTCCTGTACTTACATATTACATAATAATGGTAAGGCGTTTAAAACAAAATTAGGCTTCTCTAATCATAGAATACACTACACTCTCATAATAGGAGATAGCAAGGAGCCGTACCAGTTTTACGTAAGCTAAACTGTAGACATTATTTACAAAGCATTTACCATAAAGGCCAGGTAAAAACTACTCATAACCGACGAGCATGTATGAAAGCGCTCATGAAAGTAGAGGAAGCGAAAGAGGTGTGTCAAGATCGTAGCAAGTGGAAGGACGTAATCTCTGCCTACCCCCACGGGAGAAAGGCGTGATGATATGTATGTATGTACGTCCCCTCCCCCTTCTATGGTAATGTAAGCGTTAGCATAATTTTCACAAAAACTGCTTAGTAATTAATATTAAATAAGTAATTGCTTACGTTATTATCGTTTGGACTCACGGTCCCCCATGACATCGAAAATAAGCCAAGCATAGACCCCTATTTATGCTTACATAATACTTGAATGGCCCTAATGGCTCTTATTGACGAGGTGAAGGTGTACAATCTCCAATTAAAAAAATGCAACTCACGGTAAATCCGTAAATTGAATGAAAAAACATGTTTACTTATGCATATATGTACTTCGTCACATACGTTTTACGATATTAAACCAGTAAAATACCATTTATCTTGAATCATTTTAGAATATCTGCAATGGCTGTGACTCACAATCGTGACTATCGTTATTTCTTTTCAAAGTGATAATAGACATCAGAGTAAACTATAACACATAATGACTATGAAGAGAAACATCGTTTTAAATACGAACGTTACTATGAGAAGTTAATAAGGCTTTTAAAACATTTGAGCATGACATCTTATTGACGATGACCAAATACCAAGTTCAAATACTCGATACGTGATTAATAGTAGATTTTATCAAAACGGAGCAAGATTATATTTCTACGGAGAGGGGAAATTTTGAATCCATAGTGTAGCGAATAATTCTTCCGCTCATGATTCTAAACTGTACTTCATTTGATTAAATAATTAATGTAAACAAACTTGTGTTATGTAAACAAATGTTTTACTAGCTGTGCCGGCGACTTCGCTTGCGGGGAATTCAGAGAATTATATTCCAATAGACAGTTGCTGGAGCTAAATTATGACGTTCATTATACGGGCCAAAGATATCGGTTCAAAACCTAGCGAAGGGTTTTTTTGTTATTTACTTTTTTCAGGAAGCATAGAGACATTAAATATAGCTTACATTTTTAGTTAATTTGTCTCCTACAGCACTAAGGAAATTTCATCAATTTTCGTCCAGAATTTCATTTACTACAGACTTTTGACTTTAGTCCGTTATACTGGAAAAAACTCCTTGCGTTTTATGGGACAAAAGGTACCTATATGGTACTTTTAATATTAGTTATCACTGTGTCAAGTTTCGTCAAAATTGGTTCAGTACTTTCAGAGTGATACGCGTACGCAGGGAAAGAGACACGCAGACAATAATTCTAAATAAAATATTTTTGGGTTCTGTATCGATAACAAAATCCACTCCGATTATAATTTTCAAAAAATATTTAATGGGCAAATTTGGCCTAGTTACAGTTTTATTATATGTAAGGAACACGGTATCTAATGTTAATTTTAAGGTATTTAATGTAATAACATTTATCTTAAAAACAAGTTTTCCTCTTCCATTCTTATCTATTAGAAGTTATCTCCGCATTCACTCGTTAAAAAAAAAACAATCCGTTCATCTTTTCTTTGGTCTTTCCCTTTCGCCATAATCATCAACATTCATCTCCAATACTATTACTGGATAAAGAAATTATATATGTTTAGGTTATATATTTTGAATACTTACTTCCTGTACTAATCTGCATCTGTCTGATGTGCTCGGCTGATTTAGTGTATTCAGTTGTGATAGTGCACGCTCGTGATAATGTGCGATCGTGAGCGCGATACATGTCAACACTGAATTATCTTTGCTAATTCAAAATTAATTATTGCCCACTATAAAAGTGAGTTGGAGAAAAAATTATTGCTTATTGAATTATTAAGTATATATATTACACACAAATAAGAGATCTTCAATTTGGTTAATATTTTTTACGTACATACTGATTCAAAATAAATAATCATTATCATATAATAATTTCTTAGTCAGCATAAATATTAATTCCATTATTAGGTATTGCAATTTTTGTATCAAGACGGTTATTATGTTTGGACAGTGAAGAGTTTTAAAAATTATTTTTTAAAAATTCTGAAAACTGTGTACCACAAAAAGGTTACATTTACAATTGTAATGAAATACTTAATCCAAATAAAAGAAAATATTTGTGGTTATATTCTGTTACTCCAGTGTTTATGAAATTTAAAATTATTGTTGTGTTCGGTTAAAAAAAAAATACTTAGCAATATACACTCGGTTATGCGGGAAGTGTTCCAAGTAAATACTTGCGGGTAGCAACTTATCAGAGCATACCTCCGGGCTTATCTCTGATAAGTATACAATCTAGTATGAGGTTGGACTGCAGTGACCATTTAACTTACACATTCCCTACTTTAGCTAAATAATGCTTATTTCACATTTAATAATACAACTATGGAAAAAAGGAGACGTGTCAGTAGTCGCGCGCGTCACAAAAGTGATTGTAACGTTTACGTCATTATATTACGCTGAATGTGGATTTTTAAATTAGTAAATATATGCGAATTACGTAAACTTCTTTAGTACACGCCGTGCAGCTATGGCCAATAAACATTTGTCTTAATTACTTATTTACTAATATCGAATTAAATTGATTCAACGTTGACTAATGTTAAGTGAATTCTGAACGCTTAGTTCTGGTAGTATCATCTATCTAGTCTGTTTAAATTTACGATGTTACTTAGCGTATGAAAGCTGCCAACCTTCACAAGCTTATACGCTATACTGATTTATGTTTCACGCTTCAAGAAAACCATTAGAATTTGGTAGTTACTGGAATATTGCATACGTATATTGTTATTCAATAAATCTTGGTTGACCCTAGCTTGGAATATGTTTTTAAGAATATAATATTACAATAAGGTAACTTCTGAAGTGTGTCATCACATTCTTTGAGATGTGGTAGGCTTTCGCGCTCGTTTGGATGGGACAACGACCGTAGACTTCTGAAAATCCTATCCCGGTATTAACAAGTGTATGTCCAAACCTGTCTAGATCCTCTAGCCGTGGTATATCTATACTAAAATGTTGATGGTGATTGTCGATAAATTCTTTTTTATTGGATGTCGTCGTCTTTATGTGTACTTTATTTAATATCAGTATAGTCATTATCAGCCGAGGCTGATATAAAAAAAATTCTTCATTATGACAAAATGAATCGGTATAAAAAAGTGTTATTGTTTTTTCTCGTGTGGTTTTCTGAATTTCTGAATTATTGTTGAAATCAGAAGTCTTTTAATATTTTTTTAAGATCAAAAAAAAATTCAGACTTCATTTTGATTTTTTTTTATTAGTTTAACCATAAGACGTCCACTACTAAACATATGTCATCCTATTAAGGACCCCGGGGATTGCCTCGCAGTAAGCTTTTTTGGTACCCAAAGGATGCTGCTGCCCATCTCCTGATTTATATCCCTTAGTCGCCTTTTACGACACCCACGGGAAGATATGGTACTATTCTCAGCCGGCATCACACGACTTATTATTTTTGGTTTGGTTTACATTTTGGTTTCATTTGTGTGTATTTATTGATACGGTAATAGGCTGTAACGCTTTAAAAATAACCTCACCTGATGTTAAGTGAAGATGTGGTCCACTGCCGAAAGCTCACGTTCATTATAGTATTAGAGTAAGTGGATTCATTCTTGCGAAAATCAGACCACACTATCGAACCATCATCGCTTTTAATTTATCTGGTCTTTTTGTGGCCATTTTGTCATTCATTCTGAATTCCTTAGTGTATTTATATATATAAAATACAATTATGTTTACAGGCCATGTTTACGAGTGGTTTGAAAGAGTGTGAGATGTCTCGAGTTCGACTTCAAGGCGTATGTCCGTCGGCGATGGCCTGGTTGGTGTACTTCATGTATACGGGCAAGATTAGAATCACAGAAGTCACCGTGTGTCAGCTACTGCCCGCCGCAACTATGTTCCAGGTTGGTTTCATTGTTTTTTTCATGCAATAATGTTCACAAAAAAAGGTTTCTATCTTTATAAAATAAAGTATATCTGTAAATAGAATCAACGAAAATATACCTCTTTGAAAAGGTTATTAATATAATTTTAAATTAGGGTTCGTAAAGATCCGATATTAATGATAAATATTAGGTTGAGAAAATAGTTTCCTCGCATTTTATATTGACATCTCATGACTTTTTTAAATTTACTTTTAAATCCAATAACTATTTTGTTCAATGACTTTCTGCCATCTTGTAGGTAGTGCCCTAATCCCGTTGCTGTAGTAATTTTGAAACTTCTGATCAAAAAAATGCGACAAGTAATGTTTGCAGTCCTCTCTTGATGTTAACCTGACACTGCCTAAAGACATTTGAAAATACCTAAACAGGTGAAAATATGCTGGTTCAAGGTCCGGCCAATATGGCGGATGCATAAACACCCTCCAGCCAAATTCTCTTAATTTTTGCTGGGTGTGTGGTCTAGCGTTATCGTGATGACCCTTGCATGCTATTGATCAATTCCGGCCGCTACCTCTCAACTTCTTACTTTAATCTCATTACTTGTTGGCTGAGCTCCAAATCAATGGTATTGCCCGGAGGTAAAAGCTTATAATGAACAATATCCATCCAATCCCACCATGTACACAGCTTCACCTTATTGCGAGGTTAACCAAGGTCTTCACAGTCTGTGAAGTGTCCTACGTGATCCACTTTTCATCGCCAGTTATTAATCTTTTCAAAAATCGTTTTTTTTTTTTTTTACGTTTCAATGAAGAATCACAAATAAATACGCGATTCATTAGGTTACTTTCAGTGAGCTTGCGTGGCACCCAAATAGCGAGCTTCTTTGTGTAGCCAGCTTTTTTCAAAAGGGTCAAAACTATTTTGTGGTCAATTCCCAGTTCATCAGCCATCATTACTACTAAAATGCCGATCTTTCTCCACTTCTTCAAAAATTGCATTCATTTTATCGAGGTACATCTTTGACATCAAAATTCCCGAATTGAAAACTCTTAAATCAACTTTGTACTACTTTTACTGACACTGCATTAGGTCCATAAATTTTAGAATTTTTTTTCGCAGCTTCCGTTGTATTTTTTTTTCTTCTTCTTTGTAATAAAATTTTAAAATGTATATAATTTTTCATTAGATTAACTCATTTTGACAAAAAGAAAAGCAACTGAAAAATATCTGGAAACAACATTTTACTGCCTAATTTGTTTCATTTTTGAAATGTAACCTTTTTAATGTCATCAAAATCAGCCAGATACATATGTACAAACAAAGAGATTTTATTACAATACATATTATATGCGAAAAGACTGCTTTCCGGCAGGCGAGTCGCAAATGCACCCTTGGCATCTCTAACCCGTGGATATTATACTCCCGGATTAGAGTTGGCAAGGGGGATGCGTACCCACGTAAAAAAGTCCCTTTCGCCAAAAACTGCTGTGATACGTCCTTTTTGCATTTGGCACGCGATATTTTACGAATACGAAAAATGGTTTAAAATATTGCATTAAATATGGTAAGGAATGAATTGTGTTAAGGTTTTAAACTCGGGGTTACGAACGAATAATTAATAAATTCATATGTGAATATACTTTATCCACTCTAAGCCAGGGATTCCCAAACTATTTGAGCAAGAGACTTCTGTTCCAAAATTAACTTATAACTCAGACTCCCATAGCTTAATTACTTTAAAAATTTCTAGATTTTTTCTATTGATACAAAATACTTACCATTTTAAAAACTTTGCGGTTTGTTAAGTGAGTAAACTTGACATCATTTTCTGATCAAAATTGAACACAATAAATAGACATAAAATTCAGTAAATATAAAGTGTAATTGATAATTAGTAATATAAATTATGTAAAAATACTTAAGTAGTTAAAATGATGATGTCTTCCTTAACGAATCCGTCAACGGTGAACCATGTTATCTCAGTACAAGGTTCATCTGCGCGTGAGTAATTAAAAGTGGGTAAGCAGTGGCGCTGGTGTAAACCCACTCTCTCGTCTAAGACTATCATAGTCCAATGGACTAGTAACCGGGTACGACCGGTGATAGTCAGTGAGTTGCCCACCATCCATTATCGTCCCCATCTGGCGCCATTATAGGCATCTCACAATACCCTGCAAGGTTGCCATAGATACTGGAATTCTGTATCAAAAGGGGCTTGCTCATATTTCAGGAGGATAATACTTAGTTACTTAGTTAAAGCAAAGTAAAGATAAAAAATACTAAAATATTAGTCACAATTTGGTACACGTATCACAATTTATACAGTATCTTGAAAGTTTAAACTAAGAACTAATGAATAGGGGTCGATTTTTAGTTCACGTCGAGCACCAAAACCAATTTTCGTTTATTTCGACTCCTAGAAAACCGATTAATACCAGTTTGAGAATCCCTGGTCTAAGCTATAAGAAAGCATTCACGACCGCGCAGAACAAATCTACACAGAAAACGGATGTCTATAATTTGTTGCTACACAGGTGACATTTATGTTGAACAATAACAATTTTTAATATTTGTCGTGAATATTCAGGCAAGGAAATAAGATGATTTATTACAAAAAAAATACGGTCATTCTACTTGAAACGTGAAATTATTTGCTTATTAATAATGAATTGCTTTGTATTCTGACTCATGTAGTCATTCAAGTTTTAATATCGCGGCTTTAAAAAGTAACGTTATCAATTAAAATAATGAGATACTCTATATTAATTGTTGTTTCATATGCACATAACTAGTTATTAACATACTTTAGAATAAAACATTATCGATACTCGCTTGTTTACTTTAAGTTGGGTTTTACCGTTTGTATGAAATTCTTATAACTTTAACGTGTCAATTTGATTATTATCTTATTTTCTCTGATACTGTCTCGTTACTGTCGCGAGTAAGTATACAAAAGAATGTACGATATCCGTTTTCAGTGTTAAGATTTTATTTTACAAGAAAATGGTACAGATTTTGAATTTTAAGATTTGCTTTTTTAAGAGATTGACTGTTTGCAAGAAAGAAACATAACGTAGCGCACGCCGAGTGTAGTCATTTCGAGTTGGCCTTAAAAGTTCACGTGCGCCTTTCGGTATGTGCAGGTGATTGATTAGCTACGTAATTCCGTGTCGCTTACGCGAGCTCATGTATATTTTTTGGCTTCAATGTTTAATGTTAATAGTTTCATTGTTATAAAACGAAGAAATCTTAGACCCTGCTTGTATGCACCGTTCGCCTCGGATCTAAGACTGAACGTCTGTGCATGTCAAAGCCCCTTATTGAAAACCAGCGTTGCAGTATCTACCGCAAGGTGATACCTACTGCAGCAAGTAGCTGTTGTTGGATTCACTCGTAAAAATTTATAATGTGTGTTTTTGTATTTGTAATTTATACATTTATTATCCAACGATAAATTTCTTCTTTCTTTCTTTTCTAAATAGGGGGTGGGGTGGGGGGGAGAGGGGGGCAAGGGCCCCTAAATCATAATATAATATAATTAAAAATAAAAAACTTGCTCCTCAAAGCACCTAGTATACGGAAGCCTGATGGAACATTTAGATGTACATAGATCTACTGAATGTATGCGTCTACTTGATGGGGAATTCCATACCAAATCGACCACTTTTGACCCTTTTTTTTTTGACGGGGGAAATGCATCTACGCACTACCCTTACCCATTGCATTAGTGAGACCGAAGTCTCCCAATGCAATGGGTAAGGGGGCACGGAGGGACGAACTCCGTGCCAGTGTGGGACTCACCCGGGCGAGAGTCGCCCGGAAATAAAGACCCCTTTCGATTTGGCTGAAACTTTATCTTTTCCTAAACTATGAGAAACGACACCTAGAAGTTTTTACCCATCACTAAAAAAGTTATGAACTTTACGAGTTATGAAAAAGCGTCCTATTTTTTCAAATTGCGCCATAACTTTGTTAAAAATTAGTCAATCTTGATGTTTGAGATAATAAACTTTTCTTCTGTATTTTTATTTATAAAAGTATATAGCAACCGTCCGTGTGGCACTTCGAAGCTGTCTATACTTTAAAAAAGTCAGTTTTTCATACAGTAAAAGGTTTAAAACGAAACGTTTTGAGTTGATATTAAGTGACCATCCGGTTAAAGCTAGTAATGTGATACATTATTATTATATTTCGTTAATTATTTTGATTTTATAAAACATATCACTTCAAATTCCGGGATTTGTATTATTTTTCTTGCGTAATTCTATTTCATTTCATTATGAGATAAATTATGTTGAAATATATATAAATTGAGTAAGATTATATTATTAGGTAGTTATAATTATACTTATTATTTGTAAAGCTCAACAAATAAAAATACAACAATGTGGTTCGTAGTTAAAGGCGAGAGCTAAGCTTATATTCTATTGTATGAACTATTTTCTATATTAACGTTGTAAGAATATAATTATATTGTTTTTTTTTATCTATATTAACTTAACTAAAACGTTTATTTTTATATACTACATGATGTATATATGTAATAATGGCCGATAAAATAATACTTTGGGGTGTGTGTGTGTGTGTGTGTGTGTGGATGTGTGTATAAAAATGTTCTATACCACCGATTCGCCTACATTTATACAAGTAAATGCTATAAAATCATGATGACTTGAACTTATTAGAGGACAAATACCGTATTATTGACGCGCTTGTTGTCACGTACGAATTTCTCAAAGCAATATTGTTGAACTGTTTAATTTTTAAACATGGTTATTAATTAAAGAAATTAATAAAAAAATGATCTTGAATATTTAAAGTATAGACTTTTGATAAGTATTAATAAGGTTTGACACTCCTTTACATTTTAAAGACTTTAATAGATAAATTTGTTTATTGTGGTGCATCGTCTTAATTCGCTTTAATATATTCAAACCAATTCAGTACCATATAATATTTAAAATAAAGTATTCATACATAACAGTATAAAAATTAAGTATATAACGTGTGTGCGTGTGAATTATTAGTACTTATATATACTTCAGTTTATTTAAACATATTTTACCTGTTATTCAGATAACGTATCAATTTAATCTCAATAAATCATGATTATAGAAGCGGTTAAACACAATTTGTTGTTTTCTTTTCACTAATAACGCACGAAATATAATTTTGTTTTTTTTTCTTCTGTACATAATTATAATTTACAAAAAAAACGACATTTAACATTTATGATATTTTTTGGTTTTTTATAACAGCGGACTAGGATTATGACGGTTATTGTCGAGCGGCCCTAGTCCTCTTCTATTTAGATTACCTATTCTTAGTCATTAATAAAGACATTTTTTTTTCTAACTTGTTAGAATTATAAAGAAATAAAAATAGTATTACTTTTATTTTTTGCTTTTTTATATAATTCACGACTGGTAAACTAAAGTGTGAATAAGTTTTGTATCTAGCATCATATTAATGAAAGATAAAAATAAATCCAGACTATCGAAATAATATTGTCATCTATCAGCAAAAGTATTATAATATTCAAATTTTGTCACTACTACATGATACAGTAGTAATTCAATAATATTAGCAAACTACACTTATTTTAGCTATGTGCCGACAGATATCAAACGTGATAGATGCGTGCTGCGCGTTCCTCGAGCGTCAGCTGGACCCGTCCAACGCTATCGGCATCGCAAACTTCGCGGAACAGCACGGCTGCGTCGACCTCAAGAAAAAAGCCAACCAATTCATCGAGAGACATTTTACACAGGTAAATTTTATTCTTCAAAAACAAAAACTCAAAATAAAGAACGCATTGACTTCTTCGTGAGATTTTGTAGGAGTCCTAATTTGTGAAATTTTGGACGATATAGTTCGGTTATTGTACACATTTGAAGTGTAACAGCTCCCTTGAAAGGAATGCTTTAATAAGGTGGAGATCATTACGTGAACGATAGTTATGTCTGGAAATTACACCCCTCTTCCACTAACAAGGGTTGTACTTTATATTAAAAATAATAAGGTATATTCAAATTTATAAAAAAAAGGAACTAGATCGAGTTTCTTGACGGATCTTCTCGAGTGGGTTGTTTTCCGATCCCGGTGCTAGTGGTTTACAGTCCATAAGCTCCTTCTTAGAGCCTAAATTGAATAAAGATTTTTTTGGTTTTGAAAGGGCCGCCATTTTGTTAGAGCGATGTTTGAAAATTGTTATTAACGTAAGACTTGGCTCCATGGTCTGGTGCCTTTACCTTTTTATTTCATAAAAAGGTATAAATTGAACTGGTGAGAATGGTTGCCGACACGGCATAACACTGAACGTAGATATTAAAAGATATCCAAAATCGTAACTCAAAATATTACTCTCATTGTGCGTAAGGAAGTTTCAATTCAAAAAGAATACAAGAATCAATTATCTCTTTGTGTTATAAGGTTAGGATTCTTTCTATAGACTATTGGCTTGTTAGATGTACGGCTGCAAATCGATGTAGATGTTACTGCTACTATAGAGATCCCTAAATTTTTGACATTTGTCTGTCTTATGAGCAAGATATTAAATTATTATTAGATCATACATGTCGAAAAATAATCTATTCGGTAATAATAATTGTTGGTATTTGGTTGTATTATAGGTGTGCCAAGAAGAAGAATTTCTGCAGTTGACTAAGCAAGAATTAATTAATTTAATAAGAAAGGATGAACTTAATGTTAGGGAAGAAAGAGAAGTCTACAATGCTGTATTAAGTTGGGTAAGTTTTTTTTTTGCTCTTATAACCGTAATTACTGCTTAGAAAATGCAGTTTATTTACATGTTATCGTTATTAAGTGGATATTAATATTCATGTGTTTAAAAAATTATAAAGTCCACTATTAGTAAATAGTATTTAAAATAAATTTTATACTGCCATATTTTTCTAATGCAACTTGTTTTTATGGTGGCAACCCTTAAAATAAGCACGGTTTATATTAATTGTTTCGAACCTCATTAAAGTACTATTGTGTTGTTAGCCACAGAACCATTTGAAGTAAACTTTAATAATGGTTCTGCACGTTCTTATGAGTCCAACTGAATAGAGCAAGCTAATTATTATATTTACGCTAAATTAAAAATGACTTATCGATACTGGATTATAATTTTATTCATATGAAACTTCAATAAGGTACTTAGGAATACAATATGTATTTTTTGTTAAAATGATTCTAAATTAAGGAAACTCGACCTGGGAATATCCACAATACCCATATATTTTTGATTTTCTTATCAAAATATTTATATTCTTCGTTATGTTATCGGTTATTAAAATTGTAAAACTCAATCAAGGCTATACCTAGTTGGAACGGTTCTTAACATACAAAATTGAAACTTAATCAGTAACACTTATATGCTAATTTCAAGTATCAGCTTGAGCTAACTATGCCTAAACTGCAGTATCATCGTAACTGCTACGAAAATGACAAAGAACGTTCCATTTGAGATTAACGACCGAGATATATAAATTAAAGGTCATTGAAAATTGTTACCAACTTTATCGTAAGCAACATCAATGTCAAGTTTAATGCGAAGGTATATATTACTGTAGGATCACATATTCGAACTTTTGATCGGATCGCATATTACCAATCCGATTACTAGAAAATCGATAAAAATAATAAAATAAAGAAAGCCAATTTCATGATTATTTCGATTTGAACGATCCGATGTTTTTAATTTATTTTATCGGTTTGCTAAAAAAAGCGAATAATTATCAAACCATATGAATAATCGGTGGATCGAATGCGTATCCCTAATACGTACTAGCCACTTAAATTTTGTTAAATATAGATAATAATGGCGTTTTAACTGTGAAGTTTTGTTTCTATTACTATACTGTGATTTGGCTGACGTTATCAAACCGGAATGGGTTCCGCTCATCTTAACACAACAGTGATGGGTTGATTTTTGTACCACTTCATTTAAGTCGATTCCATTAGGTACACATTAGGTATGATGCTTTCACTGTAAAATATTTATTTTAATTATCATTATGACAGTTAAGAATAAATGAATACGTAGTGAAGTAGTCTTTAAAAATATTTTTTTAGTACTTAAAGCATTAACGTCACTGATAAATGAAGCTATTAATATATCTATGTCATTAGTTATTCATACAATGTGTTTTTATATGAAATGAGACGGTAAGAAGTGAGTGTCTACTGTGACCGAGAATCGACGTCGCAACAATAACGCATAACACATTGTCTCTTTAAGCTCTTCTCATCATCTCGAATAACGAAATTTAACTTATGTATGATTGATTCATCTAAAAGACGTCCACTGCTGGACATAGGTCTCGCCCAAAAGAGGGGGAATTGCCATAATTGTTTATCCCTTAGTCGCCTTTTACAATACACTCGGGAATATATGGGGTGGTACTATTCTTAGCCGACACTAGACGCCCTTACTTAAGTAATTCCACTGAATTTAAG
Organism: Samia ricini; assembly: GCA_014132275.2. NCBI lineage: Eukaryota > Metazoa > Arthropoda > Insecta > Lepidoptera > Saturniidae > Samia > Samia ricini. The sequence continues at coordinate 5,384,586 of AP028170.1, forward strand.
ATGACATGCGGTCGATTTCATAAATCTATCGCTATCGCGTTGCACCACAAAGAAATAATTACAAAACATTAAAGGGACAATTTGATTGTCCACAATTTGATTTGATTCAAGGGTAGCTAGGAGTGATTTTACATCAAATTTGTTTGACGATCGTCTGAAAATAACGGCTAAACCGAGCATTTTGTTTTCATTTTCAAAGGCTCCTAGTTTTTACAATAACTAATTTATGGAAAAAATCAAAACGGCGGTAGTGGATTATTTGGTATAAAAATATTTACCATAATGCTATTATCCAGGGAGGAAACAGGAGACTAAGTTTGTATGGAATAAATCCCGCTAGGATATCCTCTTAATTCTCGGGTTACAGCCCAAGCCGAGATCCTCAGCACTTTGGTACACTTCCGCTGAATACCGCAAAGATTGGTGAAGCTGTCAAGGCCTCAATGATCAACAAGATTTAGTCAATTCGAAAGAAAAAAAATCCAATAACGAAATTCAAACTTATAGTTACCTGTTTATTACATTTTTCAATTATGTAAAACTTATACTTGCAATTTAAATCGTATATCGGTTAGGTATTCAACGTGATTGTGAATTATTAGAAACATGTTTTATCTAGTGATATCACTAAGACGAAACAGGATCATCAAGCATTATTTAAAAAACGAAATCGAAGCACACCTTTTTTAGCATGCATAGTTGTAAAAAATAATTCACAACAGATTTGTTACAAATAATCTCGTAATAGGCAAATCGTTTATAATATTGATAATATTTCTTTAATTGGAATAAATTACGCATATTTGTATTTTTTTCTATGACAATACACATAACGGTACAAATACGACAACTTCTTATGCAAATATAAGCAATTCCACTTTATTACCATATATTCCGTGAAATGGCTTTAGTAATAATCTGTTTACTTAAAAGAACTTTAGTAGAAAATTCGACTTTGTACACCTTTTTTTTTTTAACGTGGGGAAATCCTCGTGGACGAACCCCTCTCCCGGGCACAGGGAAAGAACATCCTGTGCCCGGGAGAGAGGAACAGTGCCGGACTCTTACCGGCTTAAACCCCACGGCCGCATCGGCGCGCATTTGGGCAGGGTCTCGGGATAACGATTAGCATGCGCCGCTACCCTGTCCACGCGCCTGGGTCACCCGTACACGGCGTGCGGGCACCCCTCGTCTCGGGGAGAGAGATTGTTGTTTTCTCCCCATGCTTCTTTGTGTATGAAGCGGCGGCTGTTAACCCAGCTTCTCCTTCACGGGTTTGTTTCTTCCTCGGTAACGGACACCCCTGTATCCGTTACCTAAACTATCGTCACGGAGGCATTTGGTGGAAGTCTGCTCTCCGTCTTCCCCGACCCGTGCTCCTGCGACTAACTGCCAGAGCTTCCCTCTCTCTTTGCCTTTCGGCCTCCTCTATCTGCGTGAGGACGCTCTCGCAGAAAGAGACGACTGCGTTCCAACACCTCTCTCCACCGACCATTGAGCGAACGACAGCCGGTAGGGAGAGATCACTACCAACCTCGGCAACGAGTTGTCCTCGCTCTGCATCCCAAGCCGAGCATTCCTCCAAAGTGTGCTTAGAGGAATCTAACACACCCTCGTCACAGTGGTGACACTCGCCAGTCAGCTCTTTTCCGACGATCTGGTGCAAATACCGACCAAAACACCCATGACCAGTCAGCATTTGCACCAGTCGGAAAGTGAGTGTTCCGCTTCTTCTTTCTAGCCATTCCCAGAAGACGGGACGGATAGCCTGTATTGTTGTTAGGCCAGCACTCGGATTGGTCAGGGAATCCCACCAATTTTGCAGCATTATGCGGTGCAGGTAGGTCCTCTGAACTTCCTTTTCTCTGGGGGATATATTCTCACCCCGAGCAAGCCTCTCAGTGCGTCAAAAGAACAACTATGCATGGGAGTGTGCAACCAACTCCCACGGTGGAGAACCAGCCAACAGACACGATGCCCCGAAGGAGATCGTTCTGTACCCTCGTATGACCCTGACAGCCATTATCCGCTGTAATTTACGCAGTACGGCAGCACTGCATGGTGTCAGAGTCTCATGCCAAACTGGAGCCCCATATAGGGTCATCGATTGCACGACTCTCATGTACAGTGTGCGGCTGTTGGAACCCGCTACACCGAGATTCGGCAAAATGCTTGCAAGCACCGAGGCACTGCGTAGCACTTTTGGAGCAAGTTGGAGAAAATGCTCCGTAAACTTCCAGCAACTATCCAATAAGAGTCCCAGATATTTAAGCTTGGAGCACACGTTGATTCGTACTCCACCGACCACAATATGAGTGTCGGAAGGAGGAGCTTTACGAGGAACGTGAAAACATACAGCCTCGGTTTTGCTGAGGGCCACCTCGAGTCCCAGCTTCCTTATCCTTCCTACGACTTGAGCTACTCACACCGTGATCAGCCGGATAGCACTGCGGAGATTACATATCAGTTATGTAAAGATAACGTGGCACTTGACTGATTGCAATGCGATTTCGAATAATAAAATTATTAATACATAATTTTGTTTAAATGCGTAATTCATGAAACACTTTAGTTACTGGTTAGTTTAGGTTATTTATTGGGCTCTAAGGCTACGCCGCTGTACTAAATCATCAGATTTATAGAAATATTTAATTAAATTTTTAGAAATATTTAGCACACATTTATTTGCTCCAATTTATATGTACATAAATAGTACCTCTATGTATAAACAGATTTGTTTTCTTTTTTTTGGTTGCTTATTTTTATTACCGCCATAAAAATCTTAGGTACAGTTTTATTTTTGTTCAAAATTTCAATAATTTCGTTTTCCTACCACCAGGCTTCATTACCCGATATTATATATGTATACCGAACATTATAATTAGGATTTTTTTTATTTTTTAGTAAAAAAGTTAATTTGCGAAAAGGGCATACTCATCACCCACATATAAATGCCTCCTAACTAAGTCTGTGATATCAAAAACATAACCAGCATCGATAATTATAAGTAGAGGCGATTGTAGCAGATAAGATACTATTCTCTGTTGTAAAAATCTTACAATTTATACTATTTTTTTTATAAGATCAAAATAAAGACAAATTTTCACAACAACAAAAAAATAACTTAATAAGTAAATTAAATACAAGCGTAGATACACACATAAAAACATAGAATATAAATCAATCTTTAATATCATATAAAGAATGATAAATAATTCGATTCTTCAATGTTGTGCAATAGTTTATAAATCGAATCTAATATTATGTAATACATACGAGTACGTATAATGTAAATATATGTGTTCATAATGGTAAATTTCAACTTACTAGAATATTATAATATTATCTTATCTTCGTCGTTCCGTTGAACTCTATCCGGATTTTAGCAAATAGTAACCATGAATTGGTGAATATGGTTATATTCTATAGTAGGTAGTTCAATGATAATGACTTTCATTTTTATAGTAATAGCTTTGTTACTGTTTTTATTAATAATACTTATTCGTTTCTTTGTTATATAAGTTAGCGCTGACTGAAAATATCCTTTGTAACGATATAGTGATGTTTTTGTAGCTTCGGCATGAGTTAAAAAATAATAATAATAGAAAACTTTATATAGTTGACGTACCCTGTTAAGGGTATGCGGTCGTACTTTATTCAATACAAACGTATTCCCCTGTTTCCTTCCTAGATTATGGCATTATAGTAGACATTTTTTCAATAAATTAATTATTATAGAAACTTAAGTAGTTGAGAAAATGAGTAAAAATGCTCGATTTTTACCCCCGTCGTTTTTAGACGTCCGTCAAACAACTTTGAATAATCATAATAATTAAAAAAAAAACAATATATAACCAGTCTTTCTTATTTTATAATTGAAAGAAAAAATAAAATAGGCTCTGTTTTAGAGGAAGAAACAGGGAATGCGAAGTGATGATTTCGTCTATTCTGGATAGGTATAATTAGACCAAGCTGCAGTTGTCCCTTTCGCGTTTTATAACTCTTTCTTTTGCGGTGCTACGCAATTTCAATAGATTTCTGAACGACCTATTCTTTAAATTTTTTGCCTACCGCGTAATCCTCTTGAAGAATTGAAATGAATGACATATAAAAACTTAGGTTTTGAAAAGGGAATTAGTTGAAAATACAGTGATAAAATTAATACATTGTCAGTCGAGTGTTCATTGTCATGCGGTATAAAATACCATACAGATTATATAATGAAATGAGATTAATTAAACGCGATTTGTTCTAATTTCAAGGTGAAATACGATGAAGATAGAAGGCACCCTCGTATGGAGAACATACTACAAGCAGTCCGATGCCAGTACCTCACGCCGAGCTTCCTCAAAGAGCAAATGAGCACTTGTACAGTCCTCAAAAAGGTGCCCGCCTGTAGGGAATATCTAGCTAAAATATTTAAGGTGAGTGGTTAATAGAATTGTTCAATCATAGAATTTAAATAAGTGTTCTCATTAGGAATTACTGTATTCGTAATTTAGCTCGTGTATGTTACCCATTTATATAAAATAATTTATAAAAGTGTTTACAGTCGTCACTAAATGAGAGGTCCATTTTGACATTTATTATTTATTTATATTGATTTTTATATTGTAAATAAAATGTTCATTAAAAACTATTCGGCTCACAAGGTTGGTTGATTTCATTATATATTTATTTATATTTTCGGAGTGATAAGAAAAGTTATTTACAGACATAACTCGTAACTAAATATAACTCTTACTGTTCTTTTTATCTGGAATTAAACAAATAAAAATACTATTATAATACAATACAGTACAATAACCTTTACAAATAAAATACAATTGTAAAATAAACCAGTATCGGTAATTATTGGACATTAGGTGATTTTGGTTGGTTTTTTGTTCTCCTAAGAGATATTAACAGAATTTTTTTATCTAAAAAGAATGACATATTGCTCTGTTTCATAGATAACTTTATGTACATTTGTTTAATGTTAATCCGACTTTAACATTACATGCTGACAGTATTTGTACGTAGTTGTTAACGCCATCTATTATCATATATATTTTCTTCTTATTCTAATTTATCTCTTGTCTATATTATCTACACGCCCCCGCTCTATTTAGTTTATGCATTCATTATCCCTTCCTCTTTCTATTTAAAAACGGAACTCCAACACGCAACCGCCGCCGCTGTCTCTCGTAATAATATTTAAAAGTGCACATTAATTATCCTATTATATTACTAAATTACGAGAATATAGAACAATCCTAAAGTGAAGTGAGGTGGAAAGTTAACTCTGAACCGGCTAGATCGAAGGTAGCTAACAAAGGTAAGTTCCGTTTGCTCCTTCCAACATCATCCTTCAAGATATTTCCACCAGTAGTTAATCAATCAATCTTCTCGAACGAGAAACAGTGGTATAAAGGGCCCATTATATTTTGTGACGACTATAAGTCGATTTGTTACAGGATCTGACGTTACACAAGAAGCCGGTCGTGAAGGAACGCCGACCGAACACGCCGCGTATTATTTACGTGGCGGGCGGTTACTTCAGGCATTCCATAGACGTGTTTGAAGCGTTCAACTTGGACGATAACTGTTGGACGTCGTTACCGAGGCTGACTGTACCGCGGTCCGGACTCGGGGCGGCTTTTCTCAAAGTAAGTCATTCAAATGGATTTCGATTCTTTTTCCGAAGGAAGTCGTTTTACGCGGCTTGCAGTCGAATGTGAACTGGTAGAAATCGGCTTTTCCTCTCTTTCTTGTGTGGGTGTGGACGAGTTTTGAGATTTGTCAGAATTATTATTAACAGTCAACAATATAACTGCAATTAATTTTTGAATAAATGACTAGTTTCACCAAATTTCAAATGAAATTCATTAATTTAAATCCTTACTTAACATTCTTGCATTGAACACATCACATGAAATATACAAATTAGAGAACGTGGAATAAAGGACGACTGCGCTTTTTGACGAGAAAAAACGTATACAGTAATATAATAAATAAAAATCTACATTTAAAACACTCTTTGAGTTACAAAAATATCGTAAAGAACTTCGTCCCTGATATGGGTCCCTCGACCTCACAATTTTTTTTTCTCTATTGGCTTCCGCCGGGGATTTCGCATTGATTTTAAATTGCGGTTCTACCGTTGGAGGTACGTGATATTTGAAGAACCATATTTAATTAAAATATTGCAAGGAATACAATGGAGGATAATTATGTATCAATTTAATTCACTATGGTCCTAACAACTTTTCTTATATAATGTAACCAAATATAGATATAACTGCCGAAAATAAATTTGTCACCAACGAGATATCTGCGTACCCCTCCCTACACTCATTCCGCTTAAAGCTCTCGCCATCTACGTTTTAGTACGGATAGTAAAATAAGAATTACCGTTATTTAAAATAAATAATATTTAGCTTTTTACGTAAATAATTGTCAAGAGATAAGAAAGAAAGTATAGTAGAGAAGACAAAAATATTTTAAAATTGATGCAGTTTTTTGAAAATGAGAAAAGAAAAAACCTTTTCTTATTCTTGTTGATTAAGAGCTCTTAAAAAAAAAACTTATTTAGCTACTGGATATTCGGAACTAGGTGTGTAATAAAATAATCCTGGCATAATAACATTTTCCAATAATATTTTTTACATATATATAATTCGGGCCATGCCGGGTAGGAGAGTTAGTTGTGTACATACGCACTTGAACAAAATGACCCTTAAAAAAATTGTTTTAAAATAATAGCGTCGAATACTTTTTATGCGCTTCGTACTTCGCTGTTACGTCATCAGAGTGAGGTGGCTAGTTAATGTCTGCTAGTAGTATATGTTGTAAAAAAATAATTATGTAAATAGGTTCAATGGTTATCAAGTTATAAACCAACTAACGGACAGAGAGACGTTACCATTTATATAATACTAGCTGGAACCCGCGGCTCCGCCCTCGTTTCATATATTCTTTACTGCGTACCTAAAAAAATGAATGAAGAAAAATGAGTATTTTGTTTTTATTAGCGGAAAAAATATACATAAGAGTAAATCGAAAAAAAAATGAGAAAGGGTCGATGGAATCCAAAAAATAAAATAGCCTATAACCATCTACGAAAAATTCCGCTTCGAATATTAGTAGTCCCGTCCCGATATGTTCTGTAGTTTTGAGGTGATGGTGCGTCAAAGTGACCCCATTTTCTGTATCTATCTATCTATCTATATATATAAGCAAAGTTTGTTTTCTTTGTTCGAGGTAAACTCGAAAACTACTGGACCGATCAGCGTGAAACCACAACCATTCGACGCGGAATTAATCGTAGATGGTTATATATTTTTCAAATTCTATGAGCCCTTTGCCATGTTTTCTCAATCTGTTTGTTTATTATTCCTTTGACGCACCATCACATCAAAACTACTGAACATATCGTTATTATATATATATATATATATATATATATAGACAAGTAATTAATAACAGTAGATTCAGACATAACTTTATGTCATAATGTGCAGGGTTTATTTTACGCCGTCGGTGGACGGAATACATCGCCGGGTTCCTCATACGACAGCGACTGGGTCGACGTATACAACCCGGCGACGGAACACTGGCGGCCATGTAGTCCAATGTCGACGCCGAGGCACAGGGTAAATATTATTATATATACATTTATTAATACTAGTGCTCTCAATTCGACCATAAATCATTAAAGTGTCTTAGTTTCTTTTATAAAAGAGTGTAAAATTCTAATCGTTTTGTGTGCCTTTCCTTCTCGAATTGTTTAAAGTAAAACCTGGCCAAATATAATAGCGCCGAGTGTCCTCTTTAAAATTAACTGTCGTCAATTTCTGTAACTGTAATAGTTTTAAAACATTGAAAAATTGCGACATTTCGAATTTTGCATAACTTTTGAAGAAATCAAAAGAATCCTTTGACGGAACTATGTTGTATGATAAAAGTAAACTTCTGACCAAATCTTGACAAAATCGAAAGGGGTCGATGTGAGGTAAGAAAGACCCATAGATTATTTCTTTCGTTTTTTTTCTCAACTACCGTGTTTTAGTGTATCACTAAATTACAATTTGTTTGTATTCCGTTCAAGGTAGGAGTAGCGGTTATGGATGGATTATTGTACGCGGTCGGCGGTTCGGCCGGTTCTGAATATCACAAATCGGTGGAATGGTAAGACCTCGTATTTATTTTAATTTATTTACCTGTCTGCGGTTAATAAATTAATAATACATGACTACGCATATTTTCCGCTAATTTCTTTATTTGTATTTGGACTTAGAGTGAATAAGCGGTTTTCGGTTTTTCCCCCTTAAAATGGAAATTTCCAACAGTATTCGGATACAGTAATCAATTCTATTGCTAACTATGGAGGTCGTTTATTAAGATTTACGTAAACAATATTTTAGACATTTGACTCATCTCTTCATTTTGTCAGCAAAATAGTAAGCAATGATCTTATCTCACTCCCACCCCATAGTAACGACGATTTTGGGTCCCCTCCTCTTGGTGAAACGTGATGAGGTTTTATATTAACCATATAAATTTATAAAGTTCAAAATATTATCTTTAAATACCGGTATAACCTAATTTAATTTAATGTCAGGCGCCGCATCTCGATTTAGACATCGCATTCCATAAGAAATAAATACACGTTATGTGTCACTGCAACACTTTTGCAACCCCTATCGAGCGTCACGTGATTAATGGACGATCCCTATGTAAAACATTGGTTAAGTAGTTACGATTGAATTAGAACGGTAGTATTGCTAAACTTAAGTGGCAGTGGGCTGGGGCACATTGCTCGTAGAACCGATGCCCGATGGAGACGAACGGTTCTCGAATGGCTACCAAGCACCGGGAGACGTAGCGCACCCCAAAGCCCTACCAGCCCATACAAGAGACCGACGACCTGGTAGCGCAATACCGGCCGTCGTGGAGACCTATGCCCAGCATTGGATAAATGAGGCACGTCGTTTGTGAAGTTACGAGCCGGAGCGCGACACGTGGACGCCGGTCGCGTCAATGAGCAGTGCGCGGCTCGGCGTCGGCGTCGCGGTGGTGAACCGGCTGCTGTACGCGGTCGGCGGGTTCGACGGCGCGCGACGCATCAGCTCGGTCGAGTGCTACCACCCGGAGAACAACTGCTGGACCGAGGTCGCACCGATGCACATCGCCAGGAGCGGCGCAGGTACCTCATACCTACGTATAGATAAAATATAAGCTACTATCACTGCGTAATGGGCGAATCCTTCAAGACATGTTACTATTATATGATGTATGCTCAGGCGGACTCGACACACGCAATTATTTCATATTCCCAAGCATCGAACAAACTATGTCTTCAATAACTTGACGAGCAGAATTCCGCTTACTTACAATAAACAGTTCAGTGATATAGATCTATTTAACTTCAAACTTCATAACAAAAATATATCTAAAAACAGTTTTAGAAATCAAATGAAATCTCTTTAGTAAACAATTCACACAAAATTTATCCACATTTACATTACACATTACATACACACGCACGCACATACACATACATGTAAACATTCATTTTTGGCTCTTTATTATTTTATTTATCGGTTTAGTTTAAATGTATTTTTTATACGAGCTGTGAATTTTAATGTAAATAAATAAATAAATTGTCCATACTGGCTATTCTAAACTTCAAGCTTATATCAACAGCCTTTATACGCTTTTTGTTTTTTATAACGTAGTAAATGCATTTACGCATCCACCCTGCAGAGATTTTTAGTGACAAAGTGCGTGTAACATTTCATTTATAACTAACCTTAAAAAACAAATGAATGATAAAAAAATGGTTGTTTTGTTTTTATAGCGAAAAAATGTACACAAGAGTAAATTGAGAAAAAGGGTCGATAGAATCCAAATACAGTAATACCCCGCTTTACGCGAGGGATACGTTCCGAAAAAAATCGCGTTAACTGAAATTCGCGTATATCGAGGTTTATGATTAAACATAGTCAAAATTTAATACAAAAAAATACAAATCATTTTAATCAATCACTTTAATTCTAAGAACACTTTATGCAATACATACTCTTATTTTTTACGGAAAAATACATCTATTGTCTTTACATTATGTTTATACGCACTCTTTCGCGTTATGCGAGGCATTTGAGCGCGAAATTTCAAGTTCGCGTTATAGTGAAACCGCGCGTAACGGGGTCGCGCTAAGCGGGGTATTACTGTAATAGCCTATAACCACCTACGAAAAATTCCGCGTCGAATGGTAGTAGTCCCACCCCGATGCGTTCAGTAGTTTTGAAGTGACGGTGCTTCAAAAGGACCCCTATTTCTTTTATATAGTGTAATATATAGATATGTTAATAATTCGCATCGATAATTTTTTTTAGCACTGTCATTTTAGTTTGACAGTTGTCATTGTAATCAAGATATATTTTACAAATATTAGCACAACAAACAGAATATTTTCTTTTAGGTATTTTTTCTTATCGATTTGTACGATAATCACAACAGATATATACAATAGATATGTTGAAAATTAAACATATCTCTGTATACATTATGATGCACATTTTTTTTAAAACTGTAATACAGTAATACCCCGCTAAGCGCGACCCCGTTACGCGCGGTTTCACTATAACGCGAACTTGAAATTTCGCGCTCAAATGCCTCGCATTACATATACATATACATGAGTATATACAGTTTGAAAGTTTGTAAGCAACTAAGAGAATACCTTAACGTATAGTGATGTCTGGAATTAACCCACATCTCTGTGCTTCCGCTAACATTAGTTAAGACTATGATTTGTATACTTTATTTATATGAAAAAAAAAAACTGATATAAAAAAAAAAGAACCAGATCGAGTTTCTTGCCTGCGCTCTTCTCGACTGGGTTGTTTTCCGAACCGGTGGTAGTGTTTAGACGTTCATAAGCGCCTTCTTAGGGCCTAAATTGGATAAAGATGTTTTTGATTTTGATTTTTTTTGAGGTACATCCATGACTCGTTCTTATTAGTCATGTTCAAGATGAGTGTACACGTGTAAGCAATCCCAATTTGTAAATAAAAGAACGAATTTCATAGAAAGTTCGGGTATGCATGATGCCGACAGTCGAGTTTATTAGGCTAGGATAATAAAGCGATAAAAAAAACGTACACAGCTGCGCACTTTTTACTAATTTTGACAACTTATCATTACTTAATTGTTATCGTTATTGAGAGTGGGTGTAATGCTATATAGAGTTTATCATTGTATGGAAGGCAGGGTTTTTTTTTCCACCACTATGTAGTTTGGGGTAGGGTACCGAAATGGAATTGACCGCGGCCCTCCTACAGCTGACTCTTATGAGCCCTAACTCCTTGAAGGAATTAAGCACTCGTCATCGTGCTACCTCTATCGTACCGCTGACGCCGCCTCCCTCCAGTCTTCTCCTTCTCCACAACGGAGCCTCTGGGTCTCTTTCCCGTAACTTTTCGGCTTCCTCCTTTGCTGCCATTACCACCTCACAATATTCCTTTACGGCATCCCATACCCTCTCACTGCCAATCATGGCAGCAATTATGCTTAGCAGTGAGAGGTGCTAAACCAACCAAAACCAAGTGATTTCGACGCTTTAGCGAGTTTGTCGTTAAATCGAGTGACGTTACATGGAGTTTACACTGTACATGTGTTTTTTTTTTTTAATTTCTCGTGTACAGGTGTGGCCGCGATGAACCAGTATATATACGTGGTGGGCGGTTACGACGGCTCCCAACAGTTATCGTCCGTCGAGCGATACGATACGGAGCGTAACACGTGGGAACTGGCCGCGCCCGTGCAGATAGCTCGCTCCGCTTTATCGCTCACAGTGCTCGATAATAAGCTGTATGCGCTAGGTGAGCAATTTTTTTGCTAATAATAATTAGCTGCACATGCTCGTTAAGCATGCTTTATAATTAATATTTTAACTTAGGAAGTTAATACATTTAGATATAGAGTCAGGTTATCTCGTTGATTATTGTATTAGGCATTATTCACTTTTTTTACTTTTATTAATTTTTAATGTTATAAAATATACGTATAATTGAAAAACACTAGTTATACGGAGCACATCAACTCACGCTATGATTTCAACTGTTGTAATTTTCTTAGTAATATAGTTAGGTTTTGCTGAGCGCCTTATGGGTCGTACAAAATGTTCATAAAATCAAAACTACTGAACCGAACTACGTTATTTTTTTATGGGACCAAATGGCAACTATTCCGCATCAAGCTAAAGAATCACGAATAATTACGAATCACGTAAATCGGATCATAAATCCAGCGTAACTCGCTGAACGCCTTTGTGAAGTTGGTTAAAAATAGGGCATTTGACTGATGTTTAACCCCGACTGGGCTGTTTTCCGAACCGGTGGTCATTTTTTAACGTTCATATGTGCCTTTTAGGGCAAATCAAATAAATAATTTTTGATTTCGATTTTTGAAAATACATTAGTGTAACATCGTATTCAAGTATAGTAGTCGTATGATTTCTATCCAGTATACATATCAAAATGCTTTTAATTTCCTTAGTTTTTATCAGATTTTAATTAAATTGTTAGTAAATCAGTTCTATTTATAAAAATTATCAGTGAAAATTCCTACTTTATTTAAATATATACTGGTCAGTACGTCTCGTTCAGTTTTTATCAGGCATCGTCCATTAATAACGTAATATTTTTTTAGCAATTCACCATAAAACCCTTTGAGATCCCTACCAGAGATCACGTGTTTTTTTTTTAGTACAAAGTATCATGACAATTTTTAGATTATTAATAGCGTAAGCTATTTAAAAAATATAGACATCGTTACCGGGCAACGGATAGTCAAGGTCAAACACCGCTTCTAGGTTCCATAAAAAAACAAATATACATGCTATCTCATTGCACGTAACCACCTCCCACCCTTTGTAATGTTTGATTTGGTAATAGTTTCCGATGATGGGGTCTTCGAACCTTACATAATTAGGGGATTTGTAGGGGTGTGCGAATATTACGAATTTTGATACACGATGTAATGGAATTCAAATTGGAGACAATAGGAAATCCAGTGATATTTCGATAATTCGCGAATTGTTCGAATTTCGAATCGCATATTGATATTCGATTCGATTGACATTCGGACACCCCTAGTGATTTGTTGTTATTTATACGCAGGCGGTTACGACGGCACCTCGTTCCTGGACATCGTGGAGGTGTTCGACCCGGCGACGAACTCGTGGTCGAACGGCACCGCGCTCACCTCCGTCCGGTCCGGTCACGCGTCCGCGGTCTGCTACCAGCACGTGACGCCGCACGCCGACCACTGCGACCAGCCGCCCGCGCTCCTCAGGAAACTCGGCAAGCGGACCCCCGCCAACCCTACCGCGCCCACCTCCCCGGCCCCCTCCACCTCGAGGAACGATGACATTCCCATGGCGAACAATATCATAAGGACGCTGTCGAACGCGCGGAACCCCGCCGACAGTCACGTCTGACGACGGCACACTTAAACCTACATTATAGGGATGTGTAAAAAAAAACACAAAGCACACGCAAGTCGTACTCGTTCAGGACGCTTGTGGTATTTCGAGGTCAGTATGACGGCAAATGCCAATAGGTATTCCTTATATCGAAATTATATGAATAGAAATAAGTATATCTGCTCGACCATGTTATTGTGTAAATTTTTCAATTACGTATAGTCCGATGCAATCTTTATGGCGGCTCGGAAGTTAGCCGCAAGTACGGGTACGCGCAAGTACAGACGAGTCAAACATTAAGCAGATAACTAAAATTAGGTCCTTCGTATCGACTCGCACGATGTTCCAGGCCGTCATAAAGTTTGTAATGGACTAAAATCCAGCAAATAATGTACCACTTTGCATTAAGAGGATATGCGAGGAGCGTTTATTCCATGCACACGTAGTCCCTCGTTTCCTCCCTGGATAATAGCATTATGGTAAATATTTTTATGCCAAATAATATATATCCACCATCGCCATGCTCGTACGATTGATTTTTTTCATAAAAGAGGTATTGTAGAAACTATGACCCTTTGAAAAAAAAAATGCTTGATTTTTACCATCGTTTTCAGATGTTCGTCCAGAAAATTTGATAAATAAACACAAAAAAAGCAAAACGTAGAGGCATAGCCACAGTCTTTCTACGTCTATTCATCATAGATGTAAAAAATATGGAAGCGAGGAAATTTATGAAAAATGTAATTCAGTTTAACGGTTCCAAATCTATATATTGACAAACTTTTGCGTGATTGTTACATACATGTCATCACGCCTTTCTCCCGTGGGGGCAGGCAGAGGTTACGTATTTCCACTTACTAATATCTTGAAACACCTCTTTCACTTCTTCAACTTTCATGAGCGCTTTCATACATGCTCGAAATCGGTGATATTTTGGGCATTATTTATAAAAACATGCGAGTAGCTTAGCGTGATGTAGGCAAATCATGCGGAAGGTTGAAAATCACTTTAGAAGTGTGTTAATTAAGTAAATTCATGGTGATAGACGTAGAGAGACGGGAGGTTTGAATGGATTGTGTGAAGAATGTAATGTGTATAAAAAAATATAATAAAAAAGCTTATAAATAAAAGTACAAGAAATTATGTTGTGCTAACGCTACTTTTAGTGTAGGCCCAATCGTAATGGAATTTTACTTACCTTACCTTAGGTACATTGTTCTCTCACTAATGCAATAGGTAAGAGTAGTGCGTAAATGCATTTACCCCAGTAAAAAAAAAAAAGGTACATTGTTGTGCTATAAAAAAGTAAGTTTTGTACATCCTATAATATAGGTTTAAATAGTGATGTGATTAGTGTGATATGTGTATGTTTATCAACTATAATGAAGCAGTGTTAAGTTTTTAATAATTCCATTATGTATCACTTCTTTAAGTTAATGTCTCCTGTTTTTATTTAAGGGTCGTTCAAATATTACGTACGCAAAATTCATTATCACCACCACCCCCCCCCCCCTCCCGTTTGTCAGCAACAGTAAGCAAAAAGCTTACCCCGCTGGTTACGTAAGCATTGGGATAATTTTTGACAAAAAAATTAACCTTAAGTAAATATTGCTTACGTTATCCACCATGTCAGCAAAAAGAAGCAATGCATCCCCCTCCGCCGGGCTGCTTACGTAATATTTGTACGGCCACTTACGGACTAAATTTTATTTGTTACTACATATCTTTTGGTTTGTGTTTGAATTTATTTTTAGACTATTATATTTGCTTTGAACATTTCATGGTGAACTGTGAAAATGAACACACCCGTGATCCTTTGTTTTGTATTACTGTTTTATGTAAACTCGAACGTGGCTGTATGGAACATATTTTTTTACAGTTTATTTTGAGATCCATTTATTATTTTGTACTATTACGAACATATAAAACGTACTTTGCTCGTACAAGAAACAGTCAAAATTATACGAGCAGTGTAATTTTGAAATGTCTAGGAATAATCCTATTAATAAATTTAAATTGTTATTTATCTGAATTATTTTATATAGTGAGTATTCTTTTATTTTTTCATAATAAAATATCCTGATTAATATTTTTTACGTGTTTACATTCTCATTTTTTATATTACAAAAACATAATTGTCCTTTTGTTAAGAACATTTGCTATTTACAATAAATAATACAGGTAAATAACACATTACATTACTGCAAGATATGATTTTGTGTAAAATAGTTTGTCATTGTAAATAGATTATTTTTAATAGGCGTCAAATCGCTTTTTGTATTCGTTATACTATCATTAAAACATTTCTGATATTTTTTGTCTAGTTTATATGACTTCACGTATTCATTATGGTTTATTGTTATTAGTAACACGCCAAGCGTGTACTCCTCTGATCTGCGCTCGTTGTCAACTTACTCAATGTTGTCGACCTCTTTTTCTATAAAACATTAGTGATTGCCAAAAACGACAAAATAATTTACATAGATAAAACATTTAATTTGTCCCCCAGAAAAATTAATTTATCCTCTAAAAGTAGAGGTAAATTTCTGAGGTTGAAAACCTTGATTGAAAGAAAGAGCGAAATTAAAATGTATTTTATACAAATTGCCATTAGCTACTATACGAGTGGCAACATTTTCCATTAATGTATATTAAGTAAATATATATTGCATATTGTTAGAGATGTATATATAATTTAGATTTATTTAATAAGGACAATAAAGACTGTTATGGGAATTTTACATCAATTTTTTATTTTAATAATAATTTTACAAATATTTAATTACATAAAAATCTATATAAACAGGTAGAAGAATAGGGATGTTTATATATTATTTTTTGTTTTACTAAAAAGCACACAATAAATAAAGGTGATCACTGAAAACTAAATTAAAAATCTGATCATTAATGAGGTACTTCTAAACTTTTTAATCTTTATGCGTTTATGCTCTAGCACAGTGGTCGTCACTCTTTTCTGGTCAAGGGCCACATAGGTCAATGTGAGATATCAATGCGGGCGCATATTTATAGTTTGGGTACTTGATACCATCTATTAATTGGCATATTGTTGTGAGCTGTCAAACACGAATTCTCTATTGATTTTGTTGGTCACTAACAACCCATGAAGTCACATTGTGCCAATTTTATTCGCTAACTATTCATTGATTTCAATGCAACTAAAAATCTAATTTGCAGTTAATTGGAAGTGATGAGGTTTTGGAGCTAAAATGAAATGTTTTTATAGAAGTGTTTTTATAGCACTATCTAATTGCATAATATAATATCAGCAACGTAGGTAGCATATTTGGAATAAATTTCAATACATAATGTTTGTTCATGTTCTCATCCTGCGTACTTATATATACTTACAACTTCATAGTATGTAAACTCCGGTTTGAATCATTGTTTATCAAAATTATTTGATACGTTGCGGGCCGTACAAATACCGGTCAAGGGCCGAATGCGGCCCGTAGTTTGACTACCACTGCTCTAGAGATACAGCGTAGATAGAGGTACATTTGCAAGAAGGGAGAGAGCATTCCTTCCGAACCCCATAAAAAATTTAAACACTATATATTTCTACTTTTAGTAGCAGAATTAAACATTTTTCAGTATTGAAATCTAATTTCTATTATTATATTAACTTAATTTGTTGTTGTCAATAAATTAAACACCAGTCAAATAACCTATTATATCTTACATAAAACATAATAATACTAAAATAATTATTAATAATAGAGAACTTTTTTAAATATACACATTTAATATTAAAATATTTAGATACCGTATTAAAAAGTATTTTAAAACATATTCAATTTGCGTACCTCATAGAAAACTTTATGCACAATACAAAAGATATGAAACATTTGAAACAAATAGGGCTGCATATGGAGTACATCGATGTCTGCTGGTAACTATCATAATCAGTCGTGGCCTAACAAAAACTTCACGATACATACTTCACGTATCACCCCTTTCTCCCTTGGGGTAGGCAGGGATTACGTCATCCACTTGCTACTATCTTAACACACCTCTTTTGTTTCCTCTACTTTCATGAGCCTTTTCATACATGCTCGTCGGTTATGGGTACTTTTCACCTGGCCTTTATTTAAGACGTGTTCGATTTGGTCGAGAACTTAACGATAACAGCAGAAAAATAAAAAAATCAGGAAATTTACAATGGTCCTCATTTACACCATTAGGCTTACACATATTTATAGTTCATCGTCCCCTTATAGACATGGCCACATGTAGTTTTGTGCATAATTTAGGATTTACACAACCAGAATACTATTTCATCGTTCATAATAACTAATTACTATAGATTTTATTGTAAGATATGTAAATTATATACTTCTCGGGAAATTCAATTTTCTAGATAAACAATGATAATAATAGTAATCATTAGAATTGGTTTTTTTTTAATTAGATTTTAATTCACTACAGAAATTGACCTGATATCAATTAAATTTATTCCATTGTAAGAAGTTGTACTGGTAATTGATTCAGATAATATAATGTTTAAATTAAAACAAACGTTTTATCATTTAAAAATGCTTGTTATATATATTTTGAGCCATAACAAAATTTCGTCTCGTATGTTACGTGAATTATTACTAACTATAATAAAAATACTGGAATTTTGTGGGCAATTAGTAAGATAATCGATATCTTTCAACGTTTTTAATATAAATATCTTTTAGACAGTAGTATTTCTAATATGGATATATTATTGCTTTTACTTGTCAAGAGTAAATATATATATTTATCTTTTTAATAACTTTCGAGTATTCAACATCATTTAAATCTTAAAACGTGTTTTATATAACCAACTAAGTTAAAAGGGGTTTTTTCAAAATTTTTCTTTTCCTTCGTACAAATATTCTGACATCAGGTACATCTGTGACCTTTTCACAGTCTAACGTATCAGAGTTAGTGACGTCATTACCCAATCGACTATCGTTAGAATTGCAGCTCGAGTCAGGTATTCTGGAGTTCGATTCAAACGTATTATGTTGAAAACTTTCCTTATAAGGAGTCGATGTAGCTAAATTATTGACAACTGTTTCATTATTTTGCTCATAGTTTTGATTCACAGTGTCTACGTCATTTTTAATATCTTCTTCTTCTTCAACAGATATATCTGGTTGACATCCTGTTGATATAATAACTGTTTTTTTCACGGCATCCGTCTCGTTGGTGATAGGTTCCAAATTTTCATATATTGCACTAAGTTTCGAGTTAACACCATCGTCTGGGGTTGCAGCGTTACCTTTGTCATTTTCCATGAAAGGTTCCACTGCGTCGTTCCCTTGCGATAAAACAGTTGCATCGGTTTTAGGATTCTCACTGTTAGTTGGATCAATTAATTCGTGTGTGTGTGTTGTTTTTAATTTCCAAACTTGTTTCTTTCAATTCAATAGCATCTTGGGCGTCTTCGAAAATAGACGTGTAAATAGAGGTTGTAGATTGGGCACTAACAATCCCTAAATCAGCGGGTGTTATTAAACTGGCAACACTATTATCACCAAACAAATCTTGTAATTTTGTTTTTTTTTCCTCTTCTGGCTTCACTTTCTCTTTTTTTCTTTTCGGCTTTTTATCAATGACAATATTTTTTTCTACATTTTCCGTCGATTGAATGGTCAGTTCATCTTTTGATTTTTCCGATTTCTTTTTATTCTTTATTGTTTCGTCTGTAACGATTTTATCCTTTTGCACTTTTGGAGTATTTTTCTTTTTTAAACATGTTTTTATAGGTGTTTCTGAAGTTTTCTCTTTTAAAGCACTGAAAGTTTTTTGTTCTTTACCCCGTTCATTAACTTGAATACTACAAGAATCGTGTGGTTTTTTATTATATGAACCAGTGTTTGCATTTACTTTCTGTAAATATGTATTATCATCGCAATTTTCGTCACTAAGTTCCAAATCCCTTTCAAGTCTTTTGTTAGTGGATAAATAAGATTTATCGTCATTTATTTGTTTAGTGTCATGGCAAGTATTATTGCTTCTGTTCGTATTTCGATTAGAAAGAAAGGCAGTGGAGTTATCGGCAATAGTTTTCCTCGATAAATTTTCTTTACTAACTTTTGTTTTTTCCTTGTACTTTTCATTATTGTTATAGTATTCTTCTGAATTATCAGTAACATTTGGAAACTCTTTTCTATTAATATCTAACAATTCAGAATTATTACCAGATGACGTTTTCAAATCTGGTAAGTCATATAATAATTTTATTTGTAAGTTTTCTTCTGTCTGTGTGTTATTTTCTAAATCGAACTGAGAGAGTTTTTTTTTTATAATCATTCACAGGATATGATTTCAATGTTTGGTTTTTTCACTTCAGTAACACTTAGATTTACAGAATTATCTTGTGGACAAGATATTTCACTGGAATCTGTGAACGTATTTGCATCTGCACTCTCTCTAGACAGACATATTTCTTTAAGTTCCCTGTCTGTAGGTTGTTGAAGTAAAGCCTTGGGGACAGTTACTTTTTTTATACCCCACATAGACTTATTAATTCTCCTTAAATCAATATTCATATCATTATCAGTTGACAAGAATGTTTTGTCGTCGTTAGTTTTCAAACTATATTTTTTACTCGCTAATCTAGGATCCTCTAGTTGCGTTAACGCAGTGTTCTTTATTTCTGAAAATCGAATACGCTATACAAGTAAATATAATTAAAATGTCATTTTCAAATATATTATTTCATAGTAATAATACCTACTCTTTCAATCCTATAAAAAACATTTAAGCTATACTTTTAAAAAAAAATTGTATTAATTATAATTAACAGAGGATTTAAGTAGTTCTCCTGGTAATAAATTAGTAGAGGTTTTTTTTTGGTATATTTTACATGATTGTAATTCGAATTCTTCTATACCTATGATTATTTTTTTTGTTTTTTGTTTATGTTAATAAACTTACAATCAAAGATAATAATTTAATAAGAGTAATAAAGTAAAATTTTATATAGTACCTTTGATTGGCTCAGACATATCCGTGTATATGTAATCTGGTGATTGGCATGACGTGTACTGTGATTCCAACTGTTCAAAAGTATCAGCCATAGTCTGGTTTTCGGGAAAATCCCCTTCGTACCAATTCGTATCATCTAAATTACTGTATGGATCAATTTTTTTTCTTTTACTACACGGTTCGTCGTGATCAGAAACCATTTTATGTTTGACTGAATGCCTATCTTGATAATGTTTATATCTGTCGTGTTCACTGTACTGAGTTCTCGAGTAGTTCGATGTATGTCCCTGTGTGTATCTGTGCGAGTAATTATATTCATCTTTCGAAGGACTCAGTAAAACTCTATCTCTATATCTACTGTTGTAGTCTAGTCTTTGGTTGTTGTCGGGTTGGTATTCTCGTGTTCGTCTCCTGTTATATCTGTCAGGACTGATATCTCTCCTGAGTCTTTGCGAATGATCGTATTTATCTCTATTTCTGTATTTATCATTGTCATAATATCTGTTATTTCGACTGTTGTACGTCTCCCTTGAAGATTCATGATAACCAGACGTCTTATCGTCAATACTTGAGGACTCTGATATTTTATTTGTTAGTTTACGATTATATCGTCTATCCGAAATGTTTTTGTGAACATTAGTTTTCATTGAATATTCTGTGTCACGTTCGGCAGGATTGTAATATTCTTCATCAGAACTAAATCTTTCCTCTTGGATACTGGAATGAATAAATTATAAAAATTTATGACTGCTTCTTTGAAGTTGTCTATCATTATTATAAGAGAATCTTTTATAAGTGTGCAATATAATTCTAAAAACATTACCTTACTGAAGGCATACTTTTTCTTCTAAATCTTTTATACTCAGTGCTCTTGGTTTGGTGCTAGCAACACTGTCATGATGTATGTTTCCTTTACTTTCACTGTTTCTACCACAATATGAGTCTAGCTTATCAATTCTGAAAAATTAGATTTGTAATTATTAATTTAGATTTATAATCTGAAAATCTATATGAAATTATGAAATCTAAAAGCAAAATAAATGTAAATATGTATGTAATGTAATAAACCTAACATGTAAAATTTATAATAGAGTTAACTAAAATCAAGTAAAAATATAAATATAGGGTTTTGAGAATATTTTTACTATTAGAACAAACAAATAGAGTAAATTGGACAATTGAAAACTTAGTTATAATTAAAATAATACGAGGTATTTTATTTTTTATCATAATAAATGTGTCATATATAAAGAAGTCTTAATAGGGGCAAGTATAAGTGCATACTAAGAGCCTCTTTGTATTAATTACCATCTTGTCTATTTTTAACTTCGAGAAAGAATGAGATAATTAATGTTATCAGATCTTTATTTCTCAGTTAGTTTTCTTTTATGATTAATATTACGATTACTTTCAATAATTCTTAAGAGAATTCAGTTTAATACTAGTAACATACTAAGCTTCATGTATCGTAAATGAGAATTTATAGAAATTTTGGCTGATGGAATAAGTGAAACTAAAGTATTTACATCAATATGTAACATTTCTACCATCATGTGAGGTGTTAAAGTAGCCATATGAAGTAGATTGGGTTACTTCTAATAGGTTAATTATATGCAGTATTGGCTTTGTTTCAAATAATATAGATGTTAAATAAAATAAAAAAAAAACAAGATATAAAAAGAATAGAATGTACCAAATTTCAGACAATCCATATTAGAATTTATATTACCTTACAGTTTCACTTTCATGTTGTGGTAGAGTTGGTGGTTCTTTGTGATTTTTTTTATTTTTAACTCCAATAACAGATTCCTCCTTTTTTGCCAATTGTGTTATATGTCTGGCCACATCTTGTTTATAGTTTAAGACATTGTTATTTCCATTTTGTAATGTTTTACAAATCAATACATCTTTTCTGAAACAACAAAAAGGATATTTTTGAATGATTTAAACAACAATATCTTATAATAATTATATTTCATATAAACAAACTATTTGAAATATAAACTTTTAGTATGGAATTATACCTCTAAAAATTATGAAATTAATCACATAGAAAAATATGTAAAGAATTACTCACTCTATATTCAAATTTGCAATAATCTTGGTCTTTCTTTCAATTTCGGCTCGAGCCGTTTTAAGTAATGATGAGTAATTGCATTCTAACTTCTTGAACTCTGTTGTAAGTTTATCAAAATCCTGTAAAATATTCTAAAATCTCAATCCACATCCGTTCTAAATTCTAACTTATACAATATAATAATAATAATATATATTTATACATTGTAATATATTTAGTGTCAGTTTAAAATTTATTGCACTTTGTATTATGAGCTTTTCTTACAATTACAGACATAGGGAAGGAGTATAAAAAATTAACAACATTTTGCTCACATAACATTTGAACAGTCCCTTGGAGGTAACATAAAACATTTCAATGTGTTATAGAAACAATATTAATATGTAACAAATATGACAATCTAAGTGCACCTAACTAATATCAAGAAAACTTTTATAAAGACCAAAAGATTTTTTTTAATTTAGAGAGGTAACTAACCAGGCAGGCTTTAGAAAATGCTAGAATTTCGTCATGTTTCCCTTCACCATTCACCAAGGTTCTTTTTAGAATAGGATAGGTGGATTCATAACAACATCCAATAACATATTATCTAACCTAACTACCACTACACCATCACCACTTCAAACTGAATGTGTCATTAGATAGTATTAGTACTTATTATGTAGATCTCTGGAGGAGACTTATGTCCAGCAGTGGACGCCTTTTGGTTAAATGAATGGATGGAGTACTTATTGCTTAAAGCTCATTTTATACTGGCTAATTTCTAACAATAACTAGAATGTTATACTTTTCAGAAATTAACTATAACCATCACAGTATGGAATACTGTTATTTTATTTAGTGTAATTATTTAATATGTATTATATTAATGTTTGAAGACCAAATATTTTTAGATATTATTATTATTTCAGTAGAATATTGTATCCCTATAATGTGATTTATGTCTTTGGCATATTTTTATCAACATTTTTAGTTTAAATGAGTTTCAGTTCGTTACATGAATTCTTATAAAAGTTATTTTGCGTAGTTCATTGTTCTAGTAAATAACTTGGTTGTTATTGATATGTGACCTATTGATATTTTACTATTATATATTACTTAATTATATCAGAACACATATAAAAGATTTACTATTGTCGACGCATTATGAACTGAGGCTTCGGTTCATAAATCATATTTATCTGTCTGTCTCGCTCCACTTACAGGTCTTATGAAGAGGTGTAGTGATGTGTGTAAGAATTGTAGAGGTGAATATTGATAACAGGATAGGTACAATCAATATGTTAAATTCTGTTAAGTATTAATAGGAAGAATTTTTCACTATC
Organism: Samia ricini; assembly: GCA_014132275.2. Taxonomy (NCBI): domain Eukaryota; kingdom Metazoa; phylum Arthropoda; class Insecta; order Lepidoptera; family Saturniidae; genus Samia; species Samia ricini. The sequence goes on from AP028170.1 coordinate 5,408,443, forward strand.
TGAAAATAAAAGTATTTAAGTTGTAAGATAAATTATTTGTTTCGATGTAATCATAGAGAAACTGTATAGATCGTAATGTGGTCCTAAAAAGGGCCGAATTTATCATTTCTAGGGATATTTCTAAGCTCTTCAAAAATCCTCCTCCATATCTTCCCCATCTGTGTCATCTTCCTGTAAGTTAATTATCAGAGGTGGTCCTTGATCTCTTACAATATTTTTCCTGAAGTCCTTATCCTGAAGCTCCTCGGCATGCCTCACACATTTGACCCAGTATTCTTAAGTAACATTATCAATAGAGTTGTGGAGAAGAATTTCAACATCAGCAATGTTAAATGTATGATTTTTTGCAGCAACTTCTCCTTTGACTTAAGCCCAGATGAGTTTGACCTGGTTATAATGACAGTGATATGAAGGCAGTCTTATTACTTTGTTACCCCTTTCATATGCCAACTGATCTAAGACATATTTTTTTGGGTTACTCTCCTTAACTTTTATTAACAATTCTTCCCTTATGTCTGCATTCGAAAAAGGAATGTTCTTCTTTGTCAGCCAGTCTTGAATGTCACTTTTCTTTGTAGATGATGTGGGTATCCTTTCTAATTGCATGGAGTGGTAGCTGGCATTATTGATCACTATTACAGAGAGTTCTTCAGGAAGATTTAATAAATCAGAAATCCAAGACTCAGTTTAAAATGCGTCGTTTTTAGGTTTGATTATACATAAGACTTAATTGCAAATATGTTTTAACATAATTTAGTAAACAATCAATAAAATAAATATACCAAGATGTCTACATATATTTAATATAGTGATTAAATCATAAAATCAAATTTAAATTACATTGATGATGATATGTTAGATAAGAATGAAAGATATGGTTTATAATTATTATTATAAATAAACTGTTTCCATTTATGTTGTGTATATATGTACAAGTATACTAACTATGATTTGTGATTTGTTTCAATAACTGTTGTTTGATATACAGTACAGGACAGAGATACTAGTATAACATAGAATTTATTATCAGTTCCAATGTCGTTTGGATACTTACTTTTTGCAATTTGTCCATTGAAGTTGTACATTCCTCAAGCTTGACCTTTAGTTCTTGATTTTCAGAACGTAACTAAAAAATAATGATATATTATGATACAAGAACAATAAATATACGAGAGTATTACTTAAATTTGTCGAAATTTGAAATTTGTAAAAAATACATGTTTGACAGATCATTTTGGCGCTAATTTGTATTACCTCCGCAAGTGCGTTTACTTCATTATAGTTTTCTAAGTCACCATATATTTCATCCATTTTTGATTAAAATAAAAACACTGAACGAAAAGAAAGTTATTAACAAATACTACTATCAACTATGTTTTTACAATAAAATATTTTCACACTGCACCCCCCCAACAACAAAATCAAATGACAGCTCCACTTTTTTTGGTCTGATCGTTCCCTGAGAAGAATAATAATCCATTCCTAACCAAGGAATAGGCAAAAGTACCAAGACCATGCAGCCAAGTCAGATGTTAAACAGCTATAATTCTCCTTCTTTTTAAAAAATGGCAATCTGTATACACAAAATTTGTGCCACGGTCATGTGAGTAAGAGGTATTTTCAATCTTGTATCAGCGTTATAAAGTTCCAGCAAACCGGTGGCTTATCCTGCTCGAACTTTACGTGGAACTATGTCGGCACCTCAGAATAAATGTTACGCGTTATTTTCTATAATAAACTTCACTTGTACACAATAACCAAACTAGTGATACTCAAAACGCCACAAGTTATTTGATATAGAGACAACTACACAAATATAATAAATTAAAGAAAACAACTGCTACATGTCAGACTGATATACCACCAAAAACTTAGCTCCATTTTTTTTAAACCTAGTTAATGCTGATGACCGGAAGGACCTTAATAGCTTCACCGTATCTTTGTGGGCGAGTGCTGAAGGCACTCGCCACAAAAGGTAACTAGCACAAGGGCTCGAACCTCGACTTGACCGCTACCTGTATTTAATCCTAGCTAAACCCTACATTTTTATTTATTAATAATAAAAAAAAGGTTTCTTACAGGGCCTATGTACCTACGTGTTATGTGCAGGAGTGTGTAAGCAGTGTTGTGCGTGTAATGCTTGATGCATGGTCAGTGTCACTGTATCGCGCTGGTAACGGCGTCAAGAGCCTTCCTAGTTGGGGTATGGAGCACGCCTTAGGCGGCCACCGAAGGGGGACCCGGACTCAGCTCCACGGTCCACTTGTTTATTTATCATTCTATGGAATCTTAAATGAAAAAATGCATAAATTCATTAATGTATCAATATTTTGTATACTCCCCGTTCACTACAACTTGTCCCTTCACTCCTATTCCTTTATATTGGCACTGCAGACCGTCATTGGTAAGTCAATCGATTCTGTCAAATCCAAGCGCTGTGATTTTAGACTAGAAATTAGGGTTTTAATTGCTTTAATCATGCTAAAGACGTTTACAAGTAATGCAAAATAAGTTGTAGTGAGGGTTCGTGCTTTTTGTGAAAGAGAAAATGCAAACAAATCTCGGATTATTCCATTAAATCGACATCGGTTTTACGTGTTGACATGACATGCTGGTAAAATCGAGTTGCCATATCCTTTATCTTTAAACTCCGTATAAATTGATAAATATGTTTTATTTTTTTAGTATATATTTTGTATTAGGGATAAAATAAACTATAATTCACTTACATTAAATTACTAATTTTAGTCACTCATAATTAATCTTTTGTCACAATTTATTGAACCTTCTACTTCTACCCTAATTTTTGGTAGGCACAAAATGGTAAAATATGCAGCCCGACTAGTAAGAGCTACGAACTCCTGAACAGAAGGACTTTTAATAGTGAACGGACTGTGAACTGGGGAACTTAATGCCACAAGAAATTTTATATGAATAGATCTTATATCCCAGAAAATTGAAATTAATTTTTGTGGCACGATTAAAATCACAAATTTGTATTAATTATTAAATTGATCCAGTAAATCGATCTCAGGACCTAGGAAATTGAGGTTTACTTTTATCTGGTTATATGAGAGCCATAAAATTATGTACAATTACGAATGTACCCCTAACACAATAAATGTATGGGAGATTTTCAGTAAATTAATTTAAAACTCATGAGATGGCTTTTTGGACAGTTTCTGTCACTTTTTTGTGAGATTCAAAATGTCTTGTTGATTACTATTAAGATGGCAGACAAATATATTGCCTGATGGTTAGTAAACACGTACAGTTAGTTGAACGCTTACTAAATCAAGAGTATTTCGAGGAGAGTCCCATTATCATATATTCAAGAGTATTTGCCACCCATAAAATCACTTTATACCTTTAACTTTGATATGCTTGTAAAAATAACTCTAATTTTTCTTAAATTATATGAGATTGATTATTATAGTGTTCCTTATGTTTTGTCTGATATGAATTTACTTATAAATATGCAAAGATAAAAGAGTTTAGTATCTTTTTCTCCTCAGACTGTTTGCCTTTTGTGGTTTATTTCCAATGACGAGCTGTATAAAATTATTTCGGAATCAGTTTTTACCTCAAACTTTCAACGAGTGATGATTGTGGTTTAATTTCTACGAATAAAAGAATACTAGTTACGAAAAAAAAACCAGTCGAAAAAGATTGCTCTTTTAGACCTCGATTTATATTAAAACTTCAATTTGAATTAATTCAAAAATTAATATTTTTGGGAAATAATCGTCATTCATACATCCACAGATCTTAGGTGGTTAGTCCAGTGGACTAATCCGTGTGTCTCATGGCCGGTACGATTGAAAGGTCGGAGATTTGAACCCAGAGTGGGTAACACATTTTTGCAACGCTTTGGCATGCCTAGCAATCCCGTATCGCCCCTATCCGAAATGCGGCGGACGCCCCGGGGGGTTTTAGTGGGTATTTCCGGGCGCTTAGCACTCGGGCGAGTCCAACACTGGTGTGAAGACGTCCCTCTGCACCCCCTTACCCATAGCATTGGGGGACTTCGGTCTCACTAATGCAATGGGTAAGGGTAGTGCGTAAATGCATTTCCCCCCGACAAAAAAAAGGTAGATACTACACGGTTGGTTTTCTTGTCGGCAAAACCAAGGTCACGGCTATGATTTATTAATTTTCTAGTGTGTTATGGGACGACAACCATCTGCTTGATGAAATTTTTCATCAATCAAGACTGGTTAACGTGAAATAGCATTTTGTCGTTGTGTTGCCAACTTTAATTATTTATCAGTATACTTATTATAATCTGTACTAATGAATAAAATTGAAATGTCTGTTGTTAATGTCAAAATATATTTTTTTTAGTAAATAGATGAAAGTAGTTTAGTACAATACTTATACCAAAAACACAATTTTTAAATTTTTTGTCTATCTATATGTATGTCTGTTCCGTGAACGGCTAGATCGACTTTGACGGGACTTTCTTCTTTTTAGATAGCTGAAGTTACACAGCGTCTAAAAGGTACTTTTGTTTTTCAAAAATAATTAGGCTACATGTACAAAAATTAAAACTCATGAAATGGCGAATACAATCCGATTCAATGTACAGTTTTACTTGCAGGTATTTGAATTTTTGAAAAATATCAGTGGTTAATAGAAGTAAAAAAAGCAATTTGGAAAATAATTAGGATTCCGCATGAGAAAATGGCAGTGAAAATTGTATGAAACGCCAGCGCAGCCGCGGGCACGCAGCTTATTTTTTAACACTTATTAAAACTAATACCTATTAGTAACATAAAATTTGTAATCTAAAATGCTGTTTTATTTGCTTATATTTAGGTAATCTTGTGTAGGTAAGCCACCTGTTCGAAATAACAAAAATAAAGGCTCCAAGACTCACATCAATGCTGCTTATGGTTTAAGTTATGGAACTTCCAAACCATGACAATAAGCTTCTCGAAAATCAAAGGAAGCCTTGTTTGCACTCGAGAAATGCTCAATACCTGTATTATTGATATCGAGCTCAAAAGGCTCAGTATAGTAAACTTATAGGACACCAGAATCGAAGACGAAGAGAGAATACGTATATGCGAAAAGCCAATTACACTTTTTACTGAAAAGGTAAGAAGAGTTCTTTAGAAGCACTGGGATCTGTTGGTAATGCTCCGTACGCGAACGTTTCACAACTCGGATTATGAAACCGACCATAACCTTGTTGTGATCACAGTTCGACTTATCCTTAGGAAAATTCATTAATTTAAATAACTATGTAAGTAGCTCAAACTTGATTTACGGCAATGTATAAACATTGTTTCGCAACCCCTGATTATATCAAATAAAATAAATAATTTGCACCCTGTCATAAATATGATTAATTTTAAATTGTATTTTTATAATAAGTTTGGATTTTTAGTAATTTATTTGATTACTTTAAATTTGTAAGTAACTCTATTTGCGGCAAGGTGAGAAAATTATGTTGGGAAATACTAAAGACAGTGTTTTGATTGAACTAGTGGGAGTTGGTGTTGTTCTAGTAAAAAGTGAAAAAAAATGCCTACAAGTCTATACTAGTTGAATAGAGAAGGATATCTGGACTTTTGATTTACAAAAAGTTTAACACAAAGTTATGTCAATTTAAAAAAAGAGCCGTTCTTTAAAAAATCTTTACTTTTTTCGACATGGGTAAAAAAATTCTGGTAAACTTTCAGTCAAATCGAAAGGGGTCGAGGTCAAACGTGGTTGGTTGGGTATACTCCTGGACATACTGTATATTTGCTGGGCACATAATTTCATGCTTCACAAACGAAAAAGTTATTAGATTGTATATAATAAAGAGTACAATTTTATCAAAGTTTTTTTCAATAATGATACCATTATATATTTGAGGCAGAGGTTGCCATTATTAAGTTTTTGCCCCGGTTCGAAGAAACCGTAGATCTGTGCTTGTAAATCAGAGATAAACAAGTAAATCTACTGTAGTTTTCACTGTAAAAACCTAGCTCATTCGTTGCAACACTGTCTACCATAGTCATTCAACCTTTCATTCGTTCATTGCTGCTTTCCTAGTTTTGTATCCTGTGTTCATGTTGTGTCCAGTAGATCTTATTCCGTCGTGAGGTGTTGTTAGGTTTGTTCTGTTGAGCTCGGTCACTGGACGTTTTCATTGTTAGTGTTTTTAATGGCTAATTTCAGGTTTTTGTTAACTAAATTATTATTCTTTGGTAGCTAGTGCACGTAGCTATTATGACGTTATGAACTGTTCTGTAAAATTGTTTTACGTATAATAGTGCAACAGGCAAACGAAAGTGCCAAAGGGTCCGTGTAAACAGAAGGGAACTGAGATAACAAGATGCCTATGGATTCAGAATGTGAGTGTAGCCTGGTATCTAAAGAGTGGCTCTTGGCTAAGTTGCGTTCTGATGAAAGAGATACCGTACTAATAGACTGTCGAGGTTCAAACGAATACACGATATCTCATATACGGTCAGCCGTGAATTTTTCTATACCGAGTATTATGCTAAGGCGTTTAGCCGCCGGGAAAATCGAGCTAGCCTCAACGGTGCAATGTAAAGAACTGAAAGCTAGGATAACTCACTGCCGAACCCGAGGTATTTTCATTTTGTATGGAGATGGTCCGCCGAGGGATCCAGATTCTGTTCATGGCATCTTGCTCAAAATACTTAAACAGGACGCCGTTCAAGTCGTCTGCTTAGAAGGTAGGAATTGCATTTAAAACAATATTTTATTTCTATTTAATAATTAAAATTTTCTCATTACATGCTTAAGTATTTGTTCAAAATACTAACATTAAATATTTATTTGTTTTTGTTAACCTCAACATATTCTTATTATAAAAATATAGCAGCTGTAATAAAAATTAACAAACCAAAAAAATTGCTTCATTGTAGTTTATATGATAGAAAAGAAAATATGTAAGTGTAAAAGTAGTAGAAACATGAAACTATTTTGTTCTGATATGTATATGTTATGTATTAATCAGTTAAAATGAAATCTGAATCAACTGCCTAAATTACTCAGTATTCCATATTTAAAAATGATACAAAACATTCAAAATCTATTCTGATATTTTAGTATAAATATTAACTACTAGCTACTCTCCGCAGTTATACCCACTTAGTTCCTGTTCCCGTGGGATTTTCGGAATAAAAACTCATATGTCACTCCCTGGCTTTCAAACTATCTCCATACCAAATTTCATCCAAATCAATCTAGTACTTTTTAAGTTTATTCATTACATACAAAAAACAAATCTTTCCTTTTTATAATAGTATTATAGATAATTAAATTACTTAAATATTAATACTTCTTGATATTATCTTTAATAAAATAATTAAAATCTGATATATAGTAAGTAAGCTTTGCAGTGTCAGAGAGTTATTCATTCTTATTTTTTATTTTTAATGGTTAAAGAATGTTCATTAAATTAAAAGGTACCTATATTTTTATCAATATTAATTCACATCAGCTGATCTACTGAAATTTATATAATAAAAACTGTACTGTCCTTTTATTACTTAAATGAAAAAAGTGTTTTTAAATAAAAACAATATGATTGTAGGATAGAGACTTATATATATAAAACACAACTCTAATGAAATTCATACTGTAATTTAAGAATTATGATACATTGTGTACAGTTATTTGATACTTGACTTCTTATTGAAATATGAATAATAGTTCTTATTATTTGTGAAAATCCATTAAGTGTAGAGTCAAATCTACAAATTTCACTCTGATAGAACTACAGACAAACTAGAATATATAAAAAAATCAATAGTATTATGTTGACGCAAATTATATTCTTCTTGAAAAGTAAAAAAAAAATTAATTAATTAGTTGAATTAAATTCCAAAACTTAAAATGTTGTTTTCGTCCCCTGTAAGAATACATTATTTATTTAATAACATTATTCATTGGTTATTAATCCAACAGTACTTGTAGAAACCTACTTATAAATAAACAGGAGTAACCTTGTTAATAGTTACCAATTACAAAAAATTAAATAGTCCACCAAAATTCATGCTTGTAATAGCTAGTTATGTGGGCCTGTGGTAGTGTAGTACAACCATAGAATTTTCTATTACAAAACAGTAATTTTGTGCAAAAGTGTTGTTGTCTGAAGAGTGGTTGGCAACGTTGACTTTTATGATAGGGTCAGCAAAATATTACTGATATATTTCAGTTTATATATGATATGTATATAATTTTTAGTTATTGATTTGTAAATATAAAATGACTAGCTGGTGCCCGCATTTCATATGTTCTGTGCATATAACATTTAATTAAAACCTAACCTAAACAAAAACAAATTTATGAAGAAAAGTGAGTCTATTGTTTTTATTAGCGGAAAAAATGTGCATAAGAGTAAACTGTATTTAATAAAAATGAGATAAGGTCGATGAAATCAAAAAAATAACCCTATAAATAACCCCATCTATGAAAAATTCCGCGTCCAATGGTGGTTTGTCTCATCTAGATATGTTCAGTAGTTTTTAGGTGATGGTTTTTCAAAGGAACCACATTGTCCTAATATATATTGAAGATAGATAGATAATTATAATCAAAATTTGTAAATCAGTTTGTTTGTCAGGTTGTAGTGAACATTTAATATCACATAGACCAGTTTTCTTTTCGTAAAGATAAAAAAAACCACTGAGTCATTGAAATATCTTATAGGGTATTTTAATAAAACATAATGAAAAAAAACGAATGTCAAAAGATACACCTTAGTGTGTAGATACTGTGAATAGGTAAATATTCCAAAGAATTTGTTTCATTCATTAAATTGTAACCTACCTAAGCAAGATAGGTAATGACGTAACATAGTTGTGAAGCGAAGCCTTGTCATAACCATTCATTGAAAAAAGTTTTGATCATTTATTAACTTAATAATATTAACATTTCTATAGTAAATTTTATTTACGGTAAAATGAGAAATATGCATTTATTACGTCATTGCAAGAAACATAGTCTAACTTGAGGCGATATTATGGTGCTATAGAGTTTTTACTAATCATGATTCTTTTAAAAAAAAGTGAAATCATTATAAATTCTGTTCCCAAAAATGAAATATAAAAATGATACAAAGGAGATTTAGATACGTTCAAACCGTTGTAAATTCTTTTGATAGGTACAGGCAAATAATGAAATAAAAACAAAAAAAATATTTTCATTACTAACGCACTGGACATTATAGTGTAGGTGTTTATTACTATTATCTGTACTCTTTTTGTAGTCACACATTTCTTGATATCTGCTATGTAAATATCCATTATTCATCACACACGCCGCAACTGGGTTTTCTTTTTAATAAATGTTTCCTATTATATGCCTTTACTTCACAACACGTTCCCGATTAAAACCAAGCCATATCCAATGTAAATGTTGTCGCTTACTAATAAATAAATGAGGCATCTTAAAATATTTCGTAAAAAATCATATCGAATTTTTTGCAAATCATAATTATCCTTTAACCGAGAGTGAAATAATAGTTTTGGTTTCAATAATACTCAATAATATTAGTGGGTTAAAAAAACATATTTGGAAGACATATTTGGAAAAAAAAAAATCTCGTTTCTTTAACAAATATTCTTGAATACTAGCGTCCTAATCTAATTGGTCATAGTTGAAAATATTGACTTTTCTAACTGACCAGAAAGGCCTTTAACAGCTTCACGGGTCTTTGAGGCGACCGCATAAGGCACTTAGCCTAAAAATTGTATCGCGCTGACAGCGTCTTAGACTTTCTCTAGATGGAGATCGGAGCACATCTTATGCAACTACTGGAGGGACACCTGGAGTGCGAAATAAAGATCCCTTAAGAAACTTCTTAAGATCAGCAATGCTACAGAAATACCCCTGGTGTTGAAGTTGTGTCTAGGCGTTGATAACCATTTGCTATCAGATAGACCAGCGCGATATAGTGATACTGAACATGTATTAAGCATTACACGCACAACACTGCACACACTCCTCCACATAACACGCAGGTACATAGGTCTTGTAAGGAACCTTATTTTTCATTATTAAATAAAAATGCAAAGCTTAGCTAGATTCAAAATTACGCAAAATTTTTCATACTTAGGTAACGGCCACTTTGGTAACCCTTGTGCCTTTAGCAATCGCCCCCAAAGTCACGGTGAAGCTGTAAAGGCCCGTCCGGTCAACAGCGTTAGCTAATTAGAAAATCGGTTACTTGTCTGTTGTTGAAAAAAACTGAAAATAATACTAAAATTGAGTACTTTGACAAACTATAAAAAATAATAGAATGTAGTTATAATATCTGGTAAACGCTTAAGAGCTATGCCGGAGGTCGCGACTCGAGGCATCCGCTCCTTCAAACGTGGGAGAGAGGAAGTCGACTACTTATTGTGCTCCTCAATGCGAGACGTTAGATTAAATCACTGTACATACTTGAACTCGTTTGTTTCTGGTACGTAAAATATTATATGGACTGCCTAATGATGTATCAAGTGTAAATTCGTACCAAAACATGACATCTGAGAACACAATTTTAAATAATATAATACGGTCTTCATTATACCGGGGTGGCGCCGCCGTAAAGTAATTTAATATTCATGTTATATTTAGAGTATTACATGTAATAATAATCTAATTTCCTCAACATTTTAAATTAATCACTAGTATTAAATCACAATAAAAGAAAATATACGAGAGTGAAAGAATCTCTACAACGGAATAGTAATTTAACATATATAAACTGGATGATCAAAGCGAGCCGGATGCGAGTCTACTGCTCCGGTCTTCGTACGACGGAAGAGCGCCGCAATTTTATTAATAAGTTCCCGTTTCACTCACGTCCTGCCAATTCCGACTGCCCATATTATATGAAAGTGACTGTTTAGAGTTATCGGTTCAGTAAAAAAAATTGTGCAGAAACGAAAATATTACTTATAAATAAATGATAAAGAAGAAAAAAAATCAAAATATTTTGACAAATACTTTATTTTCTTTTCTTCGAATTAATCAACATGAATGAAGTAGGCACCAGCTCAAGGCCGGTAAAGGTCATCGTAGCTCTCATAAAATACATGTTATTTATTTTTACTTAATACGTATCGCCGGTAATGTGTTTTTTTTTTATGTTTATTATTCTATATTGAATAAATAATTGCCTAATTCTCAGTATCCGAGTTAGGCGTTGGCGAACGTAAAATAAATAGCACGTGCTTATTATGAACAACAGGATGTTGTGAGCTCCTTGATGAATGTAAACTCTTTGTGGCTTAACATTTATAATGGCAACGGAAATCGTGTGCATCTGGCAGGAGCCGTCGGCCTGGCGAATATAATATACTTCATAGAGGAAAACGAAATGGGAAAGGGAAGCGGCATCTCGTAAAAGTAGATCGCGCTAGAATTAACCTCACGGAAACAATTATGTATGTGTCTGCTTTGTGTTAACGTTCAGCTCGAACTCTTGAGTGAAACAGACTATGGGTATAATAATAATAATTATTATTATGATAAATATGTTCAAATGATAACACACAACATAGGGTATAGCGAAACATTGAAAGGAAAGCGACAACCGCGTGTTTAACTGAGGGTATTCGAAGGCGTAACATTGGCATTGACAGTTTTTTTGTGGGCTGATGTAACAACATCCGATTCGCGATTATATTTTATGCTACCTATGTATTGTATTCAGATTTTATTTATGTCTCGTTACGTTACAGTGAATTCGAAAAAAAAAAAACAACTATGTACTAAGTTCAAGCACAAAAGGCACGTAAATGTCAGTTCATTAACAATTCCATCACGATTAATAAGTACTTGTTTCAAATTAAATACGGATTGAGAATATCATCAACATTTTTATTAAATCACAAATTACGGATGTTCTATAAAAGTTGCATATATAAAGTTTCGACAAACGTTGAATACATTTTGAATGTGAGGCCGGGGAGAAACGCGATGTAACTGTAACACTGATATTGTTTATCAGCGGAATTATCTCGCGGCCGCTGGCGCCACACTCATTATCGGCTTGGAATCGAGCCGGCGCTCAATTAGTTCAACTTGCATGTACCAAGAATTTAAGTATTTTAATTCATCATACATTTACTCGCAGTACATTTTTAATTATAGATAATTACAACATATAGGCCCCTTCTTATTTGAATGATTGTTTTAATAAATAATTATTATAATTGTAGAGATTTTAAGTGACAAATATTTAGGGTTAAAACAGTCAAACAAACATAAAAAGTCAGTGTTCGGTTTAGAGCACAGGTTACTTACTATACAATAGAACTTTTCTTCCGTGTTGTAAGAAATTCTATTTTCGTCTCACGCCTTGAATATACAAAACTTCCATTCCGTCGATTCTGAGAAACTGACTCGCATCAGATCCAGTGACGTCAATTGATTCAAATTCCCGGAAAGTGGGGGGTTAACTTTATTATTTTATTTATTACTGTTTTATGTAACAATTGGCTTATTAATAAACTTAACGAATTTATACATGGTTGTAAACAATTGTCAGATATCGAAAGTAAATTAAGCTTATTGTTAATGTAAGTTGGACAAGCAGTAATTCTTTTTTTTACATTTTTTTTTTCAAAAATTTTTTTGCCTATTATATTGCCTATATAATAGGGATGTTTACTGATTATTTTTTATTGTATTATCTAAAACTAGACCATAAATAGTGGTTATCACTGAAAACAGAACTTATATCTAATCAAAAAAAGTATGAAAATTATTAAGGAAAAAGACAGAACACCTACTCATGTATCTCATACTTTATCATGAGTCGTCTAGAAAGAAAAGCCGTCATATTCACTCTTGGAAAAAAGTAAGGTTTTGATGTCTATGACTTATTTCTTTATCCTACATGAAACCAAAAAGTAATTGCGCTTACTAACCGCTAACAAGATCCACTACATTTTAAGCTAATCATGTTCCAACTCTTTATTAATAGTAAATTTCATCATAGACTATCACAAGATCGACACGCACTAGTCACATATGAACTGAATGACTTTAATTGGTCCAACTTGTACATGGAGTCAATAGAGGCCGATGTGCAATCGCATTATTTATAAGTCACTCACCGACCTTACTAAATTGGTTCAAATTGTCCCAACAGGCTTGATTAAACTCTATTTGCGAAGACATGACAAAGATTCTGTTTCAGCTGTTCGTAGAATATTATTATATTAAAGTTACTTTATTTTGTTATTTTGGAAGAGGCCTATATGTCCAGCAGTGGACGTCTTTCGGTTGACGTGATTATGATGATATTGTTATTAAAAGTTATGTGAAATATAGGTAATTCTCTACATAATAGGATATTTGACTGGTATTTGATTTATTATAAACAACGTAATAAGTGAAAAATATAATATTTACGTTAAAGGCACCGTCTATCTGTCTTGCTGTTCGTTAGTATACGCAGGCAGTTAAAAAGACAGTTAAACAAATGCACATACTGAAAAAAAAAAAGTCATAATACTAAACTTGCGCAGAAGAGTTGCGCGGTTTCAGTAGAAAGCATTTACCTCGGTAAGTTTCAAATGGTGATATTTATTTCATTGTTTTTGTGGATTTCCTTGATATGGCTGATAAGAAAACGGTTACATTTAACAAGCGCACCATCAAATGTTCTATTGTTTCACTTGCGTTATTTTACTATAGACACCAGTGGCATGGCGTCAAAAAAAAAATCGACTCGATCCATATCATACTTCGTCGTCTTGAAAATTAGTATAGTAATGAATGATGGATGTTTTTGCTGCTGAGTTAAGCTATCTAGATGCAGTTAACATTAACCACCTTTACCATACTTTACTTTCGCAGTTGAAAAGTGACTTTGAAAACAGCCGTTTGTATTTCGTTTATTGAGAATTATTGGCACGCTAAGCACGAAATGTCAAATTAATTTCGGACGTAATAAATATAAACATAACATAAGCTCACGCCTGGTATCCCCGAAGGGTTAGGCATAGGTGAAATAGCGAACTACACCACCCACATTTCGCCGAGCTTAGTTCCGTCCCAGATGTGACAGAGGACGAGCCTGTCGCCATATCGGGCACAAATTCCAAACTCCGGGATGATGTTGAGTAGAAAAACCTAATACCACTTGACCCGACCCGGGGATCGAACCCGAGACCTCAGAACGGCAGTCGCACCGTAATACAACTGCGCCACCGCAATAAATATACCTATACGTAATTATAATAATGTAATAAATCGTGAATGAATTTTCGTGATAGTAAATTTTAATTATTTCATTTCAACAGAACGACGCGAGATAACAAATGGCGACTTACGCGAAATGAAAAATAATGATTAATTGTATGATTTTGGTTTTCTCATGGTTCAATAAAAATTTAAAAGTGTCTGTACTTACAGAATTCTATGAAAACTTTCATTTTTAAATGCGAATACGTAGAAAAACCAGGGTATAAAAATAAATAACAACCAAGTTTTAACCAATTAAATATTAAAATGTTTTCGTTTATGAAATTGACACATGATCGACCAATTACAATGCTTCATATGTTTCTATTTACAAAATACTACAATTGAAAGTAATCCAAAATTTTAGCGCAGCGAATATAACTATAGCGAGATTGTTAAAAAAGTCACATCTATGGAGACTAATTAGCATTGACTCTATTAGGACTAAGTAAACTTTTCTTAACCTTTGTTACGTATGTCACTAGATGACGCTTTGTTTAAATATCTTATCTGCCATCGATTAATTAAAAAATAAAATAAAATAAATTGTAAATCACGTAACAATAATTGTAACGTATTAACCACCATTAATTGCGATCACATGATTTATAAACATGTGTGATAGCGACGTTGTTGAAAAGTGACAAAATTTAGCAATGTCATAAATGTCATTTCTAAAAAACCGTAACAATATAACAATAAAGTTTAAAATTAAATGGAATAAGTCGCGACGAAGCGGGCTATTTACTGCATAAAGGCGCGCTACGTTTACAGAACTAATTCACTATCATGCTTTCTTTGTGTGCGTGTTAATTATAGTGAAGAGTGGATGATGTGTGAATTCAATTTCGAAATTTTCTACCGGCTTGTATGGAAGGTTCTTTGTATGCGTGTTTTGTGTTTACGAGTTTGTAGTTGTTATAACACCATTTAATAATAGTATATTTGCTGTTTGTGATGTGAGTGTTGTGCGAATTTTCAAGTAAGACTATAGGAATCGGGTTATTAAAACGATTCGCACTGCTAGATATTGTATTTTCGTGCCATGCATAATTTTAGGTAGCTTGGTTAATAATTGGATCATATGTTTTATTTTAGATAATACTATTAATATTAAGTTAGACTTCCATCCATTGAACCAAAAGGTTTACCTTTATATTTACTTTTATATGATTAACGTTACATTTTACATGTATTTGTAATAACGTATTTAAGCAATACTCATCGTACTCTGAAGATATGAGTATAAAAATTGTTTACAATTTTTTTTATTACTTAAATTCGTCAATACTAACTAAACAAATAATAAAAAAAGACAAAGATACTAAGCTGTTTTATTTTTGTCTACTTACATATAAAGCCATATCATGGAAAACTAAATGGTATATCATATATAAAGCTATAATCAATAATTGATCTTTAATCATTTTAAAATAATGCTGTTAATACACTTACGGACTGGACCGCGACATGGTATGTCGAGCGGCCGAGATCATCAGTCGCTTAAGTAGGAATGAAGAGTAAGATTTTTCAAAAAGACCGATTTCATGAATCGATTCACAAAACATCGAGGTCGAAGAAAACAATATTTCCTCTATTTGAATTTTTATTCGTAAATAGTATTCTTCCAGTGCTCGAAATTAGACTATAATCATCATTTATTGTAAAAATTGTTTCTCAATTTTTTATTAACAGTACTAAAGATCGTTAATAGCAACAAAACAAAAGTGACACTGAACTGTTTTATTTTAGCCTTTTTACAGATGATCATCATATTATATAAAACAAAAAGGACGTTTTAATAATCGATACTTTATTAGTTTGAAAGATCGATCTTTTAAGCCTCGCTGTTTTGTGAATCGATTCAAACTTAGAATCGGAACGATTCAAAAATCGATCTTTTTCTGAAAGGATTCCCATCCTTAGAGGACTGAAAACATGGGTCGTCCGCCGTACTGTGTCTGCGGTCCGGTCCGTACATGTGGTAACACCATAATGATAATTGTTTTTACAAGCATATCAATAATACTTTATCTTTGACATAGTACTGGCATATTATACTTTGTCGATGATTGAATAAATAAAAGAATAGTACCGAAGGTAAAGCGATCATTTATTGTGTTTATTGCGCGCCCACCTATTATTATACTATTGTCCTCGTTGGATGATCATAAATTCATAATAATTATATTAAAGTTGGAACATCGAAATGGCGCAAGGTTGTAGATAAACGTGGCGGGAAGGACGCGGGAGGGCCAAGGCCTCCTCCCCACACCTGCACCCACGCCCCGGCCCTCAGCCGCCGTCCGGAGAGATGTATGTACGTACACAATACATACATTATGTGAACCGCCTGGAGACTCATTAAACATTTACAAATGAGAGCTCTGGCCACCTCTCACGCACCCATATCAACTAAGTACCTAATAACTGTGTTAATGAAGGTGGTCGTTCTAAACTTGTTCGTTTATACGAGGTTTTTGATGCGTGATAACAAAACGTGTATCTAATTCTAATTACATATTCCCGTGGGTGTCGTAAAAGGCGACTAAGGGATAAACTAGGGAATAGGCAGCAGCATCTTCCGAGTACCAAAAACACCTGACTTTGACAAGAATTGCAATTATGGCATTCCTCCTTTTTGGGGTAAACCTATATCCTATGTAAAACTACATTAAGATCATTCATTAGAATACTCATTTCGTTGTATATCAGATAAGCCTCCATCTTCCCTCGCGGTAATAATTCCTATTCTGTTAACTGCGTTATACCACTTAAATGCATGTAGAATATTACAAGAAAACGTCTTGCTAGCCACTTCATGTCGACTAAATTGACTATCATCGTCATAACTCATTCCATGTATATACTATTCCTAATTATTTATTATTCCTAACTAATCTAAAATAATTAATATGTATATATATTTTGTAAAATATAGCTTGATTAAAATGACAGCTCTCAAACGAGTGTGACTAGCGCTGCGAAATTATCGGTGTAATAAATAGTGACAAGTGCGTATGGTATAAGCAGACACTATTTTAAAGTATGTAAATATTAGTATTAAAGTGGAATATTTAACATAATTTGTTTATTGACTAATTTGTATGTACCTTAATTGAGTATCTAAAATATTATCAGAATCAGAATAGCTGAAACAATCTTAGAAATTAATTATTAATTCATTGCCACTTAGGGAATCAAAGCGGACGGAGTTCCAAATCTTCTGCCATAATTTCCCGCATATTATTGATCACCTTATTTCCTTCGGGCATCTGGTGTAACATGTGCACATGCATTGTTTAATTAACTTATTGTCATCCATTGACAAATCTCCAAATTTTTATTTGTGGATTCTTGTCAAAATAACTCTAATACGAAGCGTGTCAGCAACTCGGTCTTATGCTTGTGACAACAGTAACAAAGGTCCGTCATATAGCGTTCGAAATATTTATGTAAACGAACCAAAAACTCCCCGTGAGTTTTAATATTTAGAGAGAAAAAAATCGGAACTTTTTTAGCATTTTAGCAATAAAATATCAACAAAAGAATCTAACGAAAACAATAAAGCAAATACAAATTAATAATAATAAGTAACAAATTGTATGTAATTATTGAAAACCGTCATATTTAAAAAAATGTAAGGTCGATGCGCTCAGTATTGTTAGTACAAAAACCCGAGCACATGGATATTTTCTTGGAAAGGAAAAAGTATTTTTTGATATACAACGTACCCACTTTATTTGTACAAAATAACAGGACTGTAGCACGAAATTTGTAAATGGCAACTATAGTTGCATTGGACTGGCGTACGTAGTTGAAGAGTTTTACTACGTACTACGTACTAAGTAAACACAGACTATAAAGTAGTACTGAAATAATATTTTATTCAATCGACATCATCATATATGAAACGCTGGCAGAACCATGGGTACACAGCTAGTTTAACCTACAAATACAAATTAATTTCAAGCACAGTCCTTTTAATGTTTCAAAACAATTTAAGTAGGTTTAATCTTATTCTATTTGTGTTAACTTCACTATTTATTGATATTGTTATTATGCATACATTTAATTATTGTGGTTTTTAATGTGTATCTATATAAATGCTCTTTATACATGATGTAAATACATTTATGTCTCAAAAAAAGTATCCCAGATGTTACTACTAAGTATGGACTACATCCATATCAAATTTCATCCAATTCGGTCCAGTAGTTTTTTGCGTGATTGGTGAACAAATTAATAAACGGACAAAACTTTTTTAAAACGTCGAAACGTGTTCTGTTGTCGATTCTGAACCCCTACATGATATTTTTTCCTAAATTCTTCAATGTACAGATTTCGTCCTTCCAGCCTTTTATTATAAGTAGTATATA
Source organism: Samia ricini (assembly GCA_014132275.2). Taxonomy (NCBI): domain Eukaryota; kingdom Metazoa; phylum Arthropoda; class Insecta; order Lepidoptera; family Saturniidae; genus Samia; species Samia ricini. The sequence goes on from AP028170.1 coordinate 5,427,033, forward strand.
TTATACGGAGCTTCCGAATGGACTAAAGAAACAGACATTCATTAAAGTCTGTCTATTTATTTATTCGCCATTCACGCAAAACACTTACATCTTATTCATGAACTTATTTAGTTCATTATGATGCATAAAAACTAATGTTTTCATGTCTTTATCACATAACTTATTTTTTTATTTGTGATATTTGTATCGATATTAATAAAAGCTTAGAGTAAAAAGTGGGGTACTTGAAGGACTGATTTTATACTGGTGACATCGCGGGCACCAGCTAGTATATTAATATTTTGATAGTAAATATTTTAATCCAATTTTTTATTCGTACTGTTAAAAAAAGATAACGAATATAACAACATAATATATAAAGCATATGTGGCAATAATACACAATATCCATTCAAATGTGACAACATAATAGAAATTTTTGGAATAATCTGTCCTTTAATAAAATACGATTACTAACTCTTGATTTCATTTAAATGATATAAGTATTTATTTTTATTGTTATGCGAGAGACATTGGTAATGTGGAGGTGTCCGTGGGCGGTAATAGTGTGGGTGTCGAGCGTGTGCAAAACGATCGAGTTTATAATATTATGTGGGTGTAAGTCTGAAGGATTGGGTTCACGTGGAGAGGGTGAATTTTATGGAGTCCTTGTTACCGAGGACACGTGCGGGGTTGAGGTGCGGCAGGCGGGTAGCGGCGGGTTCATTCAATGCGGCGAATGAATGGGCCACGATGACTCACCGGATCGATTCCAAGCCGGCGGGGCCCCACCCCTCGCCCCCCACCCTCCCCCGGCACTCTCAACCCCCTACATCCATTTGAACGCGGCTGCGTGCTGCCAGCGAGCCTGCAGTCTTTCATTTTAATGAACATGGGAAATGGACCTACCATTTTACAACTTACCAATCGTACTCGACTATGTCTGCTAATTATCAGACATTTTATTAACAGTATTAGTATCAAGGTTCCAAGCTTCATCAATGAATATTTATATAAACGAACAGCTTTTATAAGCGATATCTAACATCAAGAAAAAACGGTATTCAGATGCACATAAATGTTACTTATATGACCCGACAGTACTTAACAGGATGAAAATGACTTTAATGTATAGGCCATTACTTCCGTTCATATTAATAATGAATATCAAGGTAAAGTCAATTATATTTTAGGTAGCATAATTGTATATTAAAAAAAAAAGATAAAATTTTGAATTCAACTATTGCAATCGAATTAGAATGTCAATTTATTCATTTAAAATTATGAAAGAAGTGATTAAGTATATAGTGTGGCGCAGGTAGTCGGTTAACTATCTGGTCATCATCGGTAGGATGGACGGACATAATGGGAGCGGCATTAGCATCACAATGAGCGAGCGTAAGCCCCGAACGGCAGGAAAAACGGTCGCGGACCGGATGCGTCTGTTCCGCACACATCGCTGCTGACACTCGCCGTATTATGACACAGATAGCTTCAAGTATCCGATTCTCTATCCAGTCCAATTTCCTTAAATATCCAACTAGTTCTCGTATATCACACAAATCGTTCCTTTTTTTGTCATAACTGTTCCTAAGCCAAACAGTTTTTAACTATACTTATCCCACTTTATTACGGAGCCTCTAAGCTATTCTATTGAACATTTTCATAAACACTTTTTATATAACATTAGTTAATAACATAATTTGTAATTTGAAGCAGATTGTTTTAAACTTTCCACTACACAACCGCGCTCAGATCTGAATGAATGAATGATTTTTTTTTTTAATTTATTTTAAGGACTTTGTCGCAGATATCGATATCGTCCCATAAGGAATAACAAATGAATATATGTACATATGAAAGATAAAACAATATTATTATAAACTTAAACCTAACTCTGTTAACTTAACTAACATATTGACATTTTTGGATGTTGGTTCTGCTAAAAAACTATTAGGCAAGCCTATACTAGTAGTTCTATTCGGTCCAAAACATGATACTCTATAAGTTTCATTCCGAGCACACTCCATCAGGGCATGTTGAACATCCTCAATGACTCCACATTCAGTACAGTTTGGCGATGGGTTCTTTTTCATCAAAAATGCAAACTTGTTTGATGGAATATGCCCCGAACGAAGTCTAAGGACAGTCTTTAGATAATTTCTGTCACACTTTATGGCGTCTATCCACGGATGTAGGGATATGTGTGGCTGGATGGTTCTGTCCTTTTCACGTGATCTCTCGTCAAAATATGCTTGCCACGCATCTTTACATTGTTCCTTAACCAACTTAACGTGATCTGAGAATAATGGTAACTCCTTTTGTGGAATGCCGTCTTCGATAGCTTGTTTGACTAGTAAGTCTACATCATCATTTTCTTTGAGCCCTATGTGTGACGGAATTCATTGGAGGACTACATTTTTTGTTGTGTGACTGCAGCTTTAAAATTGATTCCAATATTTTATAGGCGATCGGTATACCTCTCACATGAGAAGTGCAACGAGCCAAGTGTAGTAGCGAACTTTTGGAATCAGTAATGAATTCTTTATTGTACCAATACCAATTACATTGATTGATTGATTCAACCGAAAAACGTCCACTGTTGGACATAGGTTATATAGACAATACCAATAATTAGATAAAAATACTAGATTTAATTTTTTCAAATATGGTTTTTGTTTCACAGTTTCTCTTCACTTTTTTATCACAAATTGCAATATATTGCTGGATGAATCTAGCTTCATCTCTTTATAATAAAAGGTTGTTTGGTTATAATGTGCTGTCAATCATTCACTACTATAGTCTGTATTGCGTCACCAAATTATGATATATGGATGGTAATTTGGCAGAATATCTCACACAAAATCGTACAAAAGACACATCACTTTTGGTTTTTTTTATCGTTCTTAATATAATATTACATTTTTTTAAAGATGAATGATTTCTACCATTGAATTTAACTTGTAGTCGTTAAATCAATGCGTTTAACCTATGTATTAAAAATAAAGATATAATTTTAAAATATCTTTAGACTCTTGACTACTTGAAAAATGAAACATTTTTCGAATTTATTTGTACTCCTTAGCGACGTAAGAACTAAAACGTTTCTTTTAAATTACCCTGAATGATAAGGTGGCACAGATCCGCTTTATTGAATGGAAAATATCAATGAGACCGTGAACGATGAATGAAAGAATCTAACATGAATTCGTGTTTGCAACAACGCCCACGCAAATTTGCACCGGTTTTTTATCGCTCACCTAGTAATTACAATATCAACATTATACTATCAATAATACACGTTTTTTTTAAATAATAATAATAATATATTTGATTTATTTATTCACGTTTAATTTTTGTTATGTGAATGTAATGTTACGACTTGCGATATTACTCATCATGACCACGAAGAATCTATTTTGACTTCGGTGCATAGCGTATTGAATGAACCCTTTAAACTATATAAGGTTCAAACATCAACACTTGTCATTTCTAAATTAATTTGTTTTTAGTAATAATATAAATATGAGGTTAAATTAGTTCCTGTAATTTTAGAACCTCGATTACTTAATATCTTTTGAGAAAGTTCGTCTCTAATGACATTCAACTGTAACTCAAATTATTTATGTAGGTAAACTAAGTAGTATACGAGTATATAGCACGAATGCTATGCTACTATCTATTTATTACGTATTTATACTTTATTGTGACACTAATCTGTAAACTGTTATTAGACGTTTAAAGAGAATAGGCTTTTGATAACAGATTACATCTCCCTGTACGAATAATAAAAACAAACAATCAGTATATATGGTCACTCTAGTTCGTAAGTACATGTTTACGATTTCAACAACATACTGCTAGATCTTGTTTTAACTTGTTTATGTGTATGTATTTGGAGTTAAAAGATTGTTAATGAAAACGAATCCGCTTGAGCTTCCCGCGGACAATTTTGAAGTCTTTGAAAGTTGGAAATATAAAAAAATTCATAACAAATTAATTAGATTGGATCTTTTTTTGTACATATCAGTATTTAGCTGCAGTACAAATCAATCAGAAAATAATGTCACGGAATATATTTCGAATTAAATTCAATAAACTGAAAAAAATTGTCATCAGGTGATTTTGGCGAGTTCCGTCGTTCGTATCCGGAATGGTGCAGCGAAGCCGGCGCTCAACACGTGCCGCACCTCCCCCTCATGGGATTACGGTCAGTATCTACTTTAATTTACTGCTCATTATTCCGTGCACACTCGCTAAAAGTAACCTCGTTATCATCCAACAGATTACCGATGCTCAACTATCAATTTCCAACATGTTATCAGTGACAGCCTTCGTCATAACTTTCCATGTAGCTATGACTACAAATTGATGTTTTATATACATTATGATCCGTTATATCCTTTAAAAACTCACATTAGATTGGAGTAAATAGAAGTTACATTTTATTTTTCGATATTAAATTGTACTTCTCATCGTCATTATAGTAAAATCCGACGTAAATTTTCAATTAAAAAACTCTTACTTAATTATTGGTTCAAATTAAAGCCTGTCCAGAAGCACCACTATTATTATAGACATTGTTTATAATCAAAGAATCCTACGTAATTTTATTCCTGAACAAACTGTGTAGAAAAAATATACATTTCTTGTAGGTGCATATTCAATGCCGTTGTCATAATTTGTATCAGGTCTTAAGGAAACGAATCACAATTACTAATTCTTATACATATAAAAGTAATTCTAAAGATTATCAGCTAATTCAACCTGGATGATAAAACTATTTATGAATAAAATAAATACAAAAAATGATATTTCTAGTTGACAATTTGTTATATAATCTGAATAATCTTTGAAAAAGGTCTTTGAACGAGAATATCAAAATAATATGATATTATTGCGTCATGCGTTGATATTCAACGCGTATCCAAAATATGTATTGGGAAAATTTCGTATATAGTTTGTTAAACAGTTTTAAAATTAGCCATCAAAGGAACAATGACGTTGGGTAGTTCTAGAAATTCTATGTTACTTTAGACATTAGTAATATATAATCATGTATAACTGCTTCAACAAATATGCTAGAAATATTATACAGTGTATTTAGAACTTGATAAATAATAAGTTTTATTTATAACAAAGAATTATCTGTGTGTGAAATCGAAGTTTGAATAATCGATTTGTCACAAGAACTAAGAAGTCAACGACATTACTAATTGTGGGAATGTACGAGTATATGAAGTGCTCGAGAGGATTTCTTTAAGTTGTTTTCCTTGTAATCGGAAAGAGTTGAAAGATTCCGACAAAACTGGTAGCCGATTGCCAATACGCAGACTTTCTCGTTAATCTCATCGATAAGCTCTTTTATATAAATTCTTAGCTTAGAGATATTATACATTCATTTCATGACCATATTTATGCAATATGTAGAATTAAGTGGTAAATAATTTATCAATGCAATCAAGTTTCCTTTACTTTATTTGTTATTTTATTATGGTCAGGTTAATATTGTAATGATTGTTACATGAACAAAGATTGATCTGAAATATATTTCAATTTACAGGCAGAAAAAAATAAACACATAAAATTTTAGCAGTGTCGTTTCTTCTGCTTTAGTTCATGGAAAGTTGGAATAAGAAACAATACAAACTAAAAAAGACTAGATAAAGATAGAGTGTTTCAAATGTTATATTACAAATCTAAATAATCTAAATGCGAAATCTACAATACCTCCTACTTATTCTTAGTCTGACAGTGACAAAGTTTTTTTACAATAAGTCAATAGATCTCAAATCGAAAAAACTATTTACAACATGGGTCTATTTAAATTTAGAAGTAATGTGGCTTTTGATCAGTTCTTAGTAAATGTTAAAAACTGGACTCTGTATATGAAAACACCTGAGCTCTGATATGCGCGTGTGGCTTATGCGGCATGCAAGCTAAAAGATCGAATCGAATAAATAAACCAATTCTCAGTATCGAGGTAGTGATGACAGAGGATGTTAGTCATCGACTGAACGAACGCGGGCTCCTTCCCGCCTACTCTTTGTTTCCACGGCACAAAAGCATGAATTACCAAGTAATACCAATTAGCCAAGTAATTTTTAATTAATGTAATTAAAATTGACAACTGAACTTAGGACACTTAGTAAGCCTTAGACGTCTATGATAGATATTTCTAAATTCCAGCTTCAGTATTCAGAATCACGATTTTTCTTTTATAAAGTACATCAAATGAATCATAATTAGTAGTTATATTAATATTTATAGTTGTTCCGATCATCATTTATATATTTTAATTTGAGTCCAATTAAGTTACAAAATGGATGCATAGATTTGAAACGAAATTGACTACTAATGAAATTATGGTATTTAATTACAAGAACTCATATTTATCGACTTATGTTAAATACAAGGATGAATGGTGAATGCATCGGAATTCAAACACTACAGCTTTGCCTACTCAAAAAAAGTTATCGTATAATTATGTATATTTAAGATCTAATTAAGTTGCGTACATTTGTACAAAGGAAGTTATTTAACGAATGTCAAATATTCCATTCATTTATTTAGCGTTCCGTTTGTTCAGCTGGCACCGTATCGTTTAGTAAAATAGTGTTAATCATTTACATTTGCGTACTGTGGCTAAATGTTATTCTTATGTATAAACGAAACCACGATACACGTTTTTTTGTTTGTTATCGAGGATAAAAGTAATATTAAAATCGCATTTGCGTTTTATCGCTTCGATTTGCCATATCCGCATTCCATCTGTTAACGAGAAACTATTCGATAAGTATTTAGTGTAAACGTTTTTCGGCTGGAATCCAAAACTCTGCCGCTTAGCTGTGTTATAACTTTCCACAGATCGTTGCGTCACCTCGAGGCCTGCCGCGGCCGACTTGCTTGACGCATTGCAGTCGACACGCGTTTGGTTAATAAACTCATTCATCATTTCAATCGTACCTACTGTGTTTGCGCTTGTGAACGAAGCGGCCGGTGTAGTTGTGAGTGTATAACACACAGTTACCTAAACACGTAATTGGTGTATTGCGATAGAAACGGTGAGACTGAGCAAGCGTTGCTCTGAATGGAGAGCAATTCCATTCATGCAACGGTTGTGCTTCACTCGCCGCGCGTCGTACCCGCGCCGTTCACTTATCAGCGTTTTTCCTTCATACCGCAATCAGAGATAATGTTTACTTGAGCCGGTATAACGTTGGGTACACCTCCGTGCATTGAATCGACAGTAATGTTGATTCACTACTCGTAGAGGTCACAGACGTGTACTCACTCACACATTCAATAAATATACGGATAACATGTATAGATTTACTGTGAATAATTCACTAAGATTACTTTGAAACCATTTATAAATTAATGGAATAATTTAATTTGTCATGAACATACCTTTTCACACTATTACTTAAGTAATTTAAATTTGTTTAATTGAAAATAATTTATATTAAGATCTGATTAAGTAAATATTATGGGATTACAATTTTAATCAAGATATGAACTTTGATTCATAAGACTTACTGGATTCCGGCCCTATTTTCAATGTAGATAACAAATCTATTTTAAGAACATCGCGTTACCGGCAGGTATCTGCGTCAATGTATACAATAACCAGAGCAAAATAAAAAGAGTAGTCACGGCAAAGGTCAGATTTATTTAGAAGTTGCTTTTTTAGAATATTAGGTAACGAAGATTCCCACGCGTTAATCACGTCGACGGTTCCCTTTCACGATGGTTGTGTTGCTAGTACATATTTGATATATAAATAGGTACATTTAAATTTATGGCGTAAATGTAATCACGCCTACACGGCAGCGGCCGAGTTGTCGCGTTTCTTCGTGGGCAATAGTGGATAAGGAGGAACTGAGTGGGCCACCGTCAAGATCTATATCACTGTGTAGGTACCTACATATATCAAGACGGAGGCTCCAATTTTTATTCATTACCTTGTTTTATTATAACCGGAAGCTATATCTGGCTTACTATTTGAATAAACATGTTTACGAATTATAGAGGTATATTCATCACTCTTTGGCTTGTTTAGGTTGTCTGTAGATTTTACTAAATCAAGAATGTCTCTATGACTAAAGTAGTATAAGCTGGCGAACAATGAGGATATCGCCAAAGCAAGCTGGTTAAGCATAATTCCCGACCTGATAGTGACCATCATTGTCTTCATGTGTAAATAGGAAATAATGCAATAATTAGTCACACTGTAAAACGCACAAACGCGTCTGTTTTCGCTAGTTTATCCAATTAAATAGAACTATATCGTTATGCTTATAGATGGAATTGAAAATGAAAGTTGTGTTTGTCATATTCATCTGTGGCTGGTGTGGTCTGTGGTTCATCACTAGCTGTGTGCCCGCGGCTGCGCCCGCGGTTTTATATTCTTCACTGCGTTTAATTTTTTTTTTTATACGGCATTCTTATTTTTTTAGTACTAAGATAAAGTAAAAATGTTCCTCATAAATTCAAGCACTTGCCCGTAAAACTGTGCATTGAATAGGATTTTATTAATTTTTTTTGGAGTTTTAATTTTTTTACGCGGAACTGTAATTATTTTCGTAAATTAAAAGTTACCCGGAGTAATTTCAGCTATCTACCATAGAAAATGTCGTCATAATCCGTCCAGCAGTTCCGGAGATTACCCGGAACAAACACACAGACAAAAAATTTTAAAATTGTATTTTTGGCAATATCGTATATACATTTATATCTATTTAGTAAAAAAAAAAACTTGACATTCCCATCAGACACTTCAATTTTATTTATTAGTATACATTATTATACTTTAAACGAAACCGAACAAACTTATTTATAATAAGGACAAATCTTTTAAATTAGTTAATAACTCATTCATTTAATATTTTTTTAGCGCTTTTATGTTCATTTTTTTATTGTGATTTCTTATTTCTAGTTTTAATTGAGTATCAATAAATTTGTATATCACTTAAAAATTAAATTTATGATGATTTTTTTTTTGTTATTTGGTAGAGAAAATATATAATTATGTTATGGATTTAGTGTTTTTCGTTCACTAGTACTTTTAAAACAGATACAACAGATTAACTATAATGATGTCAATCTGTCCATCACTTATCACACAAATAAATCTCACCCAGTTCTAATTCAATTTCCCTTTAAATAATAAACTTAGCCTAAAAGGATTTATAATTTACAATACACTTTTTTATTAATATTTCTATATTTAATGTGTCGATTACTCATCAAAATGAGACAATAGGGAGACAATGAAAAGCTGGCGTAAACGCCAGGTTAGTGCTCTAGGGTTTAAATATTAGTAAACAAGTAAGTTAGTCTGATCTAGTGAATGATCGTCATAATTTTAATATTAGAAGTGAAGACAAGTTGACCTGAACCACGCTTTAGGTTAAGTAAGTGTAATAAAAGCTTTATAGGTAATAGTATTCGGTTTTACAATAAGATCCCAAGTAACATTACCGATTTACCTGACAATAAGTTCAAGTATTATGTCAAGCAAGTTTTAATCTCAAAAGGTTATTACAGGGTGGATCATTACGTGAACGATAGTGATGTCTGGAATTAACCTACATCTCTGTGCTTCCGCTAACATTGTTAAGACTATTATTTGTATAGTTTTTTATATGACAAAAAAAATGATATATATTATATTTATAAAAAAAAAAGAACCATATCGAGTTTCTTGCGTGCGCTCTTCTCGGCTGGGTTGTTTTCCGAACCGGTGGTAGTGTTTTAGACGTTCATAAGCGCCTTCTTAGGGCCTAAATTGAATAAATACATTTTTTTATTTACCTCATTGAATTATGTATGTGTATAATTGTACATTAATAATTAAAGATAAACAAAGAGAGTTAATAAGGCCACTTGTACTAAATCTTGAGTTTGATATCACCTCAATCGGTAAAGTTGTGAAGTTGTCACAAAATACCTACTTATAGTAAACGTTACCACGAAAGTTACTGCTTGAGATACGATCTCTTAAGTAATGTTGAATTTATAAGTAAAAAACACGCAATCTCCATATCAGAATATGGAATCGAGTAGGTAAGTGATATTCAATATGTGGTCTTTTGAAGTTATTTATTTTTAGATTTATTCGAATGTATTGAATTGTACGAATTGTCGTATAATTTATTGTGATTATTCTCCTACGATTTCTTAAAACAAATGTAAATGTGTTTTTAAAGTATAAGTTACACTGACACACTTAAAAAATAATACAAACTGAAAGTGAAAACTGAATAATTTTCATAAATTTTCGCTGATTACTCTTGGATGAAACGTATACGAATGGCAAGTGACTAACGGACGGGCTTTTGTGTTGATTTGTTTTGTTCAAGAATTCCAACTAATTTTAATAATAATTATTATTAAATATATATACCAAAAATACAATTTTCATAATTTGTCTGTATGTTTGCTCCGGGTAGTCTCCGGTTTGCCGGGACCGATTTTAACGGGACTTTTTTTTGGGAGACTGCTGAAGTTACTTCGCGTAACAAAGGCTTCTTTCATTTTAAAAATAATTAGGGTTCCATATAGAAAATTCAAAACTATATTACGCAGTGAAAAACAGATGGATCGCGGACGCAGCCGCCGGCACACAGCTAGTCTATGTATAAATAAGTATGTCAGACGTTTAGTATTATTATATTAAAACAGATATTAATTAAATAAATAAATATATTAAGCTTTTATCGTGACATATATATTTTAATATAATTTTATTAGTGTTATTCAGGTCAACATTACCAATTATATTGTATGAGTGTCCCTAGACAGCGATAATATTTGCCGCCTAGTTCCGTACACTTGGTATGATGTCATCGAGGTCGAATGATGAAAGTCGTAGATCCTGGCGCTGGTGGACGTGTCAGGTTATCGCTGGTGTGACGTCATGGCGGCATGACGTCAAGCCATACCTCGGTGTGAGTTCATTCACGAATTTAAGCCGACCACCACGGTCACGGCCGTAACGGGTACATCTTCAGATAGCTAGTCGAATATAGAACTGTTAGTAACACTTTTAGTTGATGGTTATGTAATCAGACGAATCGAGGGGAAAGTTAAAAGTGAGTTTTATTACCCATAGACTGTTTAACCATAACTTTAAACTGAACTAAAGCTAGTTCACGATTTTGTTCTGTATTATTGAATTGACTTTTGTAATATTAAATTATCGGATATGCGTTAACATGTAGCTTACATGTTGTCTATTTCTACCTTTTGGTATATCCATTAAAATTTTGTCTTGCACACTGATTTATTCTTAAATACAATATATAAATAGCTATTGTACAAGTAATAAAAAGTCTGAGAAGATAGATCGTATTCAAAAGACGGAAGTTGTCGGCGTGAATCAGAGGTTTCAATGAGCGTGCTTCGCGTCATCTGATTCACACCCATATTTCCTTCTTATTCACTAAAGTGCATAGATTCATTTGAATTATTCATAAAAAGTTCTCGTTACAAACAAAAGATCTTTGCGATGTGTGATAAATAATAACCAGCAAGCACACTTTAATGTATTAAAGTGTCGGTTATATAAAAATGATGCCGTATCCTACGTGTCCCGGTTTGAAACGCTAGGCTTTGATTCAGTAAGACAGGTATCCCAGTTTATGAGTGAATTGGTTATTTTTATATTCATTTCCTAGCACTAAAAACTATTTTAAATTCAAAAAGGAAACTCAAATTTGGTTTTAAAAAAGCACACAACAGGTGATTGGTCTATCAGATGTTTAGTGGACACCATTGTAATAGTTATCGACAACCAAAATTAAACATTAACCTAATTGCTATCAGTCACCGATAGGCTGTTGCTTCTAAGGTGTGAGTTTATGCGAAAAGGACAACCTTCGAACTGAAATACACAAGCAAATATAAAAAATATAATTTTATACAATGTACCTGCATAATTTTAGTGTGATCTTTAGTTAGAAATGAATTTGAATTTGAAATAATTAGAAACAGATAACATCAAATCAGTTGATTCGAATAAACGCATAAGAGCATTTAATGGGATTCTTAAATACTCGCGGTCGACGTTCCATCATATATGGTAGACCTACTAATATATTGTAAATAGTGTAGGTACCAGGTGACCTACAGCAATATCGACGCAATACATTTACATGTTGAATTATAATACGAAACTTATACAAAACGGATATATCACAAAAAACATATAACTGTGTTTATAACTTGCAACAAATAACTTGCAACAAATAACTTAGAGTGTCGCGATACCGAACGACCGGTATACCCTTTGTCCGGGCGACTCGGCTCGTTAAAAGTCCTGCCAGGATGGGAACGAGCGAGTCCGGCATTAAAAAACCGTCCCTTGCAAGCGGTCATTGGCAGCGGGTGGGTCGAGCGTCGAGCCGCATTCCTGTGCGCCAGCGCACCGCACGCACTCGCACGCCCACACGCACCGCGCGGCCCTGCACTAACCGACCGCTTCACGTTGTACGTCCCTGACCTGCAACCCGCATCGTACGACGGTCTCCCATACTCGGTCGGTTCTATCGACACCGAGGAGGCAGAACTGCCGCCCGTACATATCAAAATCGTTCATTAATAACACGGCCGACCGTGTCACGACTTCCGGCGTTAAGTCTAGAGCCCCGCGCCCTCCATTCAAATAAGAGTTATATTGTATTCGCGCGAAATCCCCACCGCGTCACTTCACAATGTACCTACTACTACAAGTTACTATGCGCATTTAAATGAGCTGGTCGATTGATATTTTATATCTGAACGACATTCATTATGAACGGCTGAATATAACATTTGTATAAGGAATATAGACTGAGATGGATCTTGCGTAGGTGGGAGGTCCTCCCACGTGAAATTGTACTGTCGTTACCATTATCAGAAGCATCAGGAGATGTGGGCGCGATCCCTTGAATGGACGTGTCGGACAGCCGTCGCCCACGCGCTGGCCCACGCGACGTCACACTCTGGCGCTGCCTACTACTATAGGCGAGGTGCGAGGTGCTTGGTCCTACAGTAGATCCACACTCCACGCTGCCCACGGGTTCTCTACTCGTAACTATTTATCTTGATAACCGTTCACTCGACATTGATTACACCGACACAAAAAAAATTAAGTAGAATGTGCATTTGACCGGACCTACCTAAGGGTACGTATTTTGGTCCGCTGAATCCGAATTCGAGGTCAGTCAGTCTATTCGCCCTCTAAAGCTAGAAAAAATTGTAAAAATTACCATATCAAAAGATAAAATTTTATCTGAATTGGACCAGAAAAAGTTTTTTTATCATGAAAACTAAATTTTTTCGGTATTTTGGAGGGTTTGTGTGATTTTTTTTTTTACATTTAAACGGCTCATGGTCTTAAATAAAGTTTTGATTCATATTCAGCGGATCGAAATACATGAAAATCACGCTTAGTTAGTTAGTTCCAAAAAAATTTTTATCATTAAAACTGCCGATTTTCATCATTTTTTTTTTTTACGGTTTTTCGAAGTTTTTTCTCGAAATTTCGAGGGTGTAAGGGTCAAACTGACCTCGAATTCGGATTCAGCGGATCAAAATACGTACCCGTAGGTAGGTCCGGTCAAATGCACATTCTACTTAATTTTTATTGTGTGCTGGTGTTATATTTGGTGATTGCTGTGGTACATTCTTCTCCCGGTATTTTCCATAGATCGAACTAGTTTAAAAGTATCTTTTAATGAATATTTAATTAACTTTGCGTACGATAAGTAAAAGAACTGACTAAGTTCTTTTATTTTGACGATTTCAATTGATTACAACACATAACGACTATTAATAGTTGTTGATTAGTTGACAATTTGTTAAAATTATTAATTCGTAACGTTCTTTATAGTCGAGTGGGTGGCCGTGGGAGCAGTTAACAGTTGCTGATGCGTGGGCGTAAAGTATTAACATTTCACGGTACGTTGATGAGATTGAGCGTGCTCACCTAATTTGATTGCTATGAAAACAGCAAACTGAATGGCGGCGGGACGATTGAGAGGGCGAATTCGAAAAAGTGTCGCGTAGGAGGAGACACGTCGGAGGCGCGGGCGGTGTGGCGGGGGTCGTGGTGCGTGGGCGGCCATTGATTCGCGGGGGTAGGTGAATGGTGAACCCCCGGATCTCCTCCCCCATTGAGCAGGGCGCGATCGATAGCAGCCGCCTCCACGGTCGGGCCGCAACCACCACACGCCACTAGACTGTTAGATGCGCTGCTTGTTACAATACTCTCTAATAATAACATTTAAATATGTAACAAACACTTTACTATACACGTATTATATAATACAACAAACTCATCTTAGGATTCATTTAACTACACTACAAAGTACACGGTCACATACCTTCGTTGCGTGATTAACGCTATCTATTATATTTTAGCCGAAGTACGCAAGAACTTGTGTGTTCTCCGTAACTGAATTATCACATACATTAGTCACGGCTCGAGAGACGCGCATTAATGAGACTGATCTCATTGGTTACCCGAAAACGTAATTGTATGCAATTCATAAATACGAATTATATCCATGTAGAAAATTTGTTTATAAAGTAATAATCGTAATGAGCAAATATAGCGTGATTAAATACGTATATATATATGTAAACCGTTAAATATTTTTTTCAATTGATATGTTTATTCTATTATTCATATGTAATGCTGTGATTCATAGACGGAATAAGTATACAACTCATCACTATTTATTATATAAATAAGTTATTTTTATCATAGAATGTTGTTCTGTGTTTTCCTCTTTATTTATAGTACAATAGATACGTACGTTATGAACAAAAATGATATTTCTGTCAGATTATAATTGACCTACCTATCTATACTATGTATATGTCTATACTAATAATTAAAATTGAAGTGTCTGTTCGTAATGTTTATTGAATATGAATGTATATATGAGACCTATACCAAAAACAATTTATAAAATTTTTGTCTGTCTATTTGTGAACCGAATTTGACGGGACTTTTTTTGGTAGACAGAGCTAACGTTACTCGGGATAATTTAGGATATGTTTAATTTTGAAAAATAACTAGGGTTCCGCGAAAAAAAAAACCTCATGAAATTGTGAATAAAACCCGATTCAATGGTCAGTTTTACAGACAAGTGATTGAATTTATGAGAAATATTTTTATTTTATCTTTTAACATAATCTCATCTGATGTTAAGTGACGATGTGGGCCCAAGATTTTAGCTTAGAGGTGCTAGTTCTTGAGTGATATAGCTGGAACACATATGACGGGTATTGGAAAATGCCCTACTATCATGTGTCATTAAAAAGGCGAGAATTATAGGATAGAATTGGTGGATTCGAACCTAGGTCCATTGACGTGGTTTCCGATAATAGTGGAAATAAGCCATCTTCGCTTCAAGACTTATAAATTTATTTGATATAATTTCAGGTCACTTCGTATATCAGGGTCTGGTTGCGAGGAGGCACTGTCATCAGGTTCGTCCTCGGAGTGTGAGGATGTTCACGGGCACACGCAGCAGGAGTTTCCGATCGAGATTTTGCCCAACCTGTACCTTGGTAACTCTACCAACAGTGAAGACTGTGAGGCGCTTGCGAGACACAACATAAAGGTTAGTATCATCAACTTACGTTCGGCCATTACGTATATTACACTGTTTCTCAACCTTATTTTACTCACCGTCCACTTTAAGAATAGTTCCCCCCATCTTAATTTTTTTTGCCTTTTTTAGACCATTTTTTAATCAGCCCACACTCCCTCTGCGTTAACTCAAAACCCTAAATTTCTCTGGGTCCTCTACTTCCACAAGGGGGCGTGATCGCCCACGCCATGTTGAAAACCCCAGGACATATATAATTAAATCGTATTAATTTCAATAATAATTTATTTAAAATTTCTCCGATATTTTAATAACGTTTGACGTCAATTTCACATGAAGTGATTATGTAATAGAAATAATAGCAAGGTAAGGTTAGAGAGCTGGCTTTTATTATTAACACCAGAAATACGATGATAGATACTTCTCTAAGTTTTCAAGTAAACATCTATTTGTTATAAATTATTTCTGTTTTAATGTTCAGTAACAAAATGAGAACAGTTTACAAGGGAGTTCTTGTGAGATTTCAGAATTCACAGTCCGTGACTTCATAAATCATCAATTTCTATACATTTCACTTATACACAACTATTAAACTGTACCACTTCAGATGCCACTAAAATAACATAATATAGAGTCGAACACTACAAGTAAAAATAAAGACATTACTAACCAAAATCTCACCAAAAACTCTTTCAAGTGGAAAATGTTTGTAATATGGTTATTAATAGCTTAGCGCTATGTTAAGTTTTCATCACGATTTTCGACTTTTGGTAAAAGTACAGTTTTACATTAGAAGTTTTAAGTCGGACGATATTTTGTAACATTATTTATCCTGTAAATGGGTTAAACCGTATGCATATTTAGTTCAATGTCATTAGAGGGTCTTCTGTATGAAGCACTCATACATAAAAGTACTTCAGTTGGCCGATTCAAGAATGATATAAGTTTTTCGTTTTATCAATAAAAACCTCTCGCTTTCCCCATATTTTGATCGAAACGTTCAGGCTATTCATAATGTATAGATTATATTATATTTAGTAATATCGCATCAGTTTCAGATAAGTTTAATAATATCATACAATTTACACATACACGAAATGATTACTTTATATAATAAAGGTTAAGTGTTAATCACAGTTCATATATTATACTACGTTGTCATTTGTCCTATACGAATTTTAACACTAAAACTATTGATGATGGCTTTTCAAAGAAAATAGTATAAAAAAGAACGTTACACATAACTAATTTGTGTATTCGATATACTTACATACATATGTACGCTAAATAAAACGATGTGCCAATATAATATTTACCTGTATGTAGTGGATTAAAATGATAAAGTATTGTCTTATTTTAATTTATTATGTCCCTAGTTATTTTTTAAATTTATGTTTTCGTTATTGACATGTAGTTAGTATTCAGTTTTTGGAATAAAAACGTAATTGACACTATAATAAATAAATTATTATTAAAGAATAGTGATATTTCATATTAATAACACTGTGTTACAATTTTATTAAAATATCATTTAAATATATAAAGATAAAAAAACAGTTTATTAAATTTTTGTACTCTATTAAATGATTTTCTTATTATTTTATATAGTAACAAGTTCTTAAGGAGTTTTATGTACATAATTTTGTAATAAGTGTATTCGTAATGACGAAATTGCATGTGTAGTGTGTAGAACGTTTTATTGTATCGATATGGACTTTAGAATTTCATAAACAAATAATATAATATTTATCTCTTTACCTTGACATTACTGTCAACGAACTGATACTATCGAATGTGGCTAACAATTAATTCATGAATTAATTCAACACTCACTTGTAATCTACCTAAACTGTACATGACATATTGTTTAATCTATATATACAATGCTTTATAATCGCAACGGTAGGTTTGTGAATAAATAACTATATAATTTATGTAGGTATTTATAGGACAATACAGAATGGACGTTAATAATAAATATTTAAACGTTGTACTCGCAGTACGTGCTAAATGTTACCCCGGACTTACCGAACACGTTCGAGGCGGAGGGGTGCGGCATAAACTATCTGAAGATACCGATCGCAGACCACTGGAGCCAGAACCTCGCCGTGCACTTCCCACAGGCTATACGGTTCATAGGTGAGAGCATGCAACATCACACTGATGTAGTAGTAGATTGATTTTCAATGTAAGAATTATGTGAGTGAGTGTATCGTGTTAATGTTATTGGTTGGTTTGGTGCGTAGAGGAGGCGATGAGCGCGCGGTGCGGCGTGCTCGTGCACTGCGTCGCCGGCGTGTCGCGCTCCGTGACGGTCACTCTCGCGTACCTGATGCAGCGGCACCGGCTCTGCCTGCGCGACGCGTTCGAGCTCGTCCGCAGCCGCAAGACCGACATCGCGCCCAACTTCCACTTCATGCGGCAGCTGCACTCCTTCGAGCGCGACCTCGGCCTGCACGACCACAGCGCCACTCTGAGTAAGGTCTGCACTCTTACTACGAAAATACACCGGCCGCCACGTAACCACTCCCATCCCTATCCCCACCCTCCCCTACTCCCAACCCACAAACCTACAACCTCATTTAGATATTTTGGTCAACTGTGACGAGTAATTATATCAGAATTCTAAATTATGTTTTTTTACTATTAGTGATATTGCCTTGTAATTGTACAAATATAAACAAAATTAACAATATCTAATTTTCTATTTTGAAGTACAAATATTATTAAAAAGTAAATTAATCTATGATATAACGTTGAAGTGAGTGAGTGATTTGAAATGTGATTGTTGTCGGCAGGTGCTGGAGGAGCTGGGCGTGCGTGAGCTGCAGGCGCCGGACTCGGGTGTCCGCGAGCTCGGGTCGCGCTCCCGGTGCCGGAGCCGGTGCCGGTGTAGCGGGAGGCGCGGTGCCGGCGCCGTGCGGGTGCGCACCTCCCTCCGGTGTATCGCCGGACTCTGGTATCGAATTCGATCGTTGGAGTGCGGCGCGGGACACGCCACAATGACAATTCTTCACGGCGCCGCCTCCTCCCTCGCCCCGCCAGCGCGAGCACCCGCCCCCGCCGCAACAGTGAGCGCACCCGCCGACGCCCGGTGCAGGAACTCCTCTCGTTGGACGGAATTCCCTAACGCAACGTCACAGCGAGCCCCAGTCCGAGTGACGTCACAATATCAACGTTTCATCGTATCCATCATACTGTATCGTTTCGTGCAAGTATCTTTCAGGTTTAGTAGGTTGTATAGCAACAGGTTATGATGAGCAATATTTACAAAAGCGCGAATGTGGAAGGAGTCGCGCGACGCGACATCGCGTTGCAACACAACGCGACGCGACGCGACATCGCGTTGCGACACAACGCGACGTTCACCAGTGTTAGTCAAAGTATATGTAGTTATTTGTTTGATAGCACATTATATAAGAATAGTTGTTGACGCACGCTGCGAACTTTTTTACTCTTGTAAATTAATCTAGAAATGTTAGCGATGCACTTAAACATTAGTGACGGAACTAAAATTAGTGCCACGAGTCGCATATAGTTATAAGTAAAACCCTTTAGGATATATAATAATTATATACTTTACACATATTTATTAAGTCAATTTTATAAGTTTGATGTCTATATATTTTAGGTCGTGGATACACAACTTGAAATGCATTCCCGAGATAATCTTCCATAAAGCATCACTATGCATTCTGTGTCCATTCGAATTAATTTAAAGACTATTGAAATTGTTTCGCCTGAATATAAAGGATTGTTGAACAAGTATGTTGTGTTGTCCATAAATTTTTGACCTCTGTGAGGATATATAGGTTTTGTCAGTCAAAGCTGACTTTATTTGTGCCACATATTATTATTATTAATATAAAATCAAATATATATATATATATATATATATTTTTTTTTGCATAATCTATGCATCTATTCTAGATAAATAATTTTTAACTTAAGAGATTCTATGTACGGGGCTTCTAATAACTCTTCCATTGTTACTTATGAATGACATTGATTGTATGTACGAATGAATGAACGAACCGGAATGTATGATTACATATATTTATAGTTAGTTACTTTAGAAAATATATGAAATAAATATATTTACAATATATGAGTAGATGACTTACTGACCACTACTGCTAATAAACTGTTTTTCCTACTGTGTTGTTATAGTATTATTTACAACTCAACTATTACTGAAACATATTGTTAAACAAAGAAGTTATTTATACTAGTCTCGTGGTTATCAGCTGTATAATATATATATTTGAAAGTGAGACATTTATTTTTTTTAATAAATATATGTAATCTCTATTTTAGACTCGAATAATAAACATTACCAAAAATTATAAATATCGTAATTAAGTGGTCAGTATCTGTTTATATGAGATTTATTGATAGAAAATATCCTCTATAGTAAGAGTTTGTTTAATGGAGTCTTTGTACGTCTTGTTAGTACTATTTTTATATGAATAGAGATAAAAGAGAAGTAATTAACTGCTAATAAGAGTAAACGGTTATTACAAGAATTGTTAACTGAAGAGCGAGCTGTTCATCACAAACTAACGTTTGCCACTGGCATTTATTTTATATAAACTTGAAAACAAATATAATATAATATAATACTATTTTCAAATTATGTTTTAAAAAAAGTCTTACGTAATTTTAATGTCATGGAGAAATAATATTATAGAATGTAAATAAGTGGCAAGCTTTAATATTAAGTATGTTAAATATGAATAACGAATAGAGAATTGTTACAAATTACATTTGTTAATAGTTTAAGAAGGAGATACATTGAGATTCATCAGCTTCCTTGGAATTGGATGCCAACTTACTGTATAAGTAAGTGTATTATCACCTAATAATGAAATCTGTTTTCAGTCATGATTTTTTTTAAATAATATTTTCCACAGTCCATTCCATATGTGTGTAACAGTTTTCACGTGTAATCAGACTTGATCACAACACGTTAGTGATAACAGATACGCATATAATTACCAGTACCTATTTATATTTAAGTATCTACATCACAATATCTTTACATAATGCAATGTTTTTTTTAAATTATGTAGTTATTACCTTTGTGTTTTGTTATATTGATTTGCACTACTTATATAATAACTAGATAACGGAATTATATAATTATAGCTAAAATGTCATAGTTATTGTAGTGCACAAACTTGTCATGTCTCGGGTTCACTCGATTGCACTTTACAAAAGTAAAATGTTGTGTGGATCGGTGAAACATAAAAAAACTTAAACGGCAATGTAAATAAACATATAGTAATGATTTTGTTATATAATATACATATGAATGTAACAATGTGTTAACGGGGAGACGTTGATTATGTTTCTAGTACTTTGTTAGTGCTTTTTTCTAAAGGTACCTAAAGCCATATGGCACTCGTAATATTAACCTCAAAACAAATATAAACACTGTTAATTGAATATTGTCTTTGATTTAATTTCCCATATAAACCGTGTTCAGTCTTCTTCAAGGTCGCTCCGGCGGGTTACATGATATTTGAGGTTTCAAACTTGTAACGTATGAAGGAACGGTACAAGATTTTTAGCTATTTTGTAAAGACCGAAAATTTTTATGACGATTTTATTATTTCGAACATACTGATGACTGGAAGCGTCCTTGACAGTTTCACCGACCTTTTGAGGTGAGCCCTAAGGCCCTCAGCCCCGAGTTCGTAACTAGCAAAAGGATACCAGAGTTACGGGCCTCGGTTTGGGTTGCTACCTGACATGTTCATTTTCACGGAATTTGCCCCGCACCAAACCTACGTTGTTAAGAGAAAGCCTATGGCGAATAAGGAAAACTACGGATACTGTACACAGGTATTTTATGACGAAAGCAAGAGCTTTTGAAGATCGATTACTGAACGGAAGAAGCTTGTGATCATATGAAGCGCTTAGCACCTTTGTCATGGTTTTTACTCTTGCTTATTATATAGTATCGTTATAAAGAAAATTAATACGAATCATCTACGGCTTGAAAAAGTTATGTGAATTCAAAGCTGAAGCTTATTAACTATATAACTCCCTGAAATTAACTTGGCACCTGCGAGGAATGTGTGTCCTCTTCCCTTCACTCATTCCGCTTACCGCTCCCGCCTTCTACGCTTTAGTATGGATAATTACGTAAAAATTACCGGTACACTTCCGTGATTTTTATTCTTCTTATTAGATATTTAGTTTATTACCTAAATATGAATAAAAAGCAACATTATGTTATTTCTCATATTTAAGCTCTTCAACGAATTTGTTTAGCTACTGGAACTAGGAGTTTGATGTAGCGAGAGCTCCTGCGAGTGGTGCAATGTACTACAAATCTGTTAAGAACTCCTGTAGGGTTAATGCAGTGATTCCCAAAGTGGTCTATATCGACCCCTAGGGGTCTATGACAACCTAAAGGGGGTCTATGTCAGCGAAAAAAAATTTGGGGTTCCATGAAATGAAAATGGGGGTCCACGATAGTGGATCTCAACACATACACTGATAGTACCTATTTACTTACATCATACTATCTTATAATATCAAAACATATACATTATTTATAAAAGTACCTATGAAGTAAAAAAAATTATATATGTTTATAAAATTGTGTTAGTTGTAGGATGTTGGTATTCGCTTTGTGGTCGCAATACATTTTGAACTTGTAAAAACCTGAGAGTCGCAGTCTCAGAGCTTCGCTACCTTACACTGACTTGTTCAATTCGTCACTCTATAAATACGAATGTGGGATGTGCATAAGGTTCATCCTTCTCACTAAAAATATTGACTTATTGCTTATGTTATTTTATTTATAGTTTATTTCATGTTACGTATATTTTACATAACAGATACAAAATTTTATTTTGAGTAGTTTTAATTTAAATTCAATTAATAAATGTATAAATTAACATGTGTTTTTACTTTAAGTTTTTAACACTAAACTTCACTACAGTTAGAAATTTACAGGAAATCAATATCAGGTAAGTAGGCGGTCTACCCAACACGGAAAAACATGGCAAGGGGTCTACGACACAAAAAAGTTTGGGGAACTCGGGGTTAATGCATAAAAATTATAATCCACAAGATTTTTTCACATGTAAGAATAAAATTTCAAGAAATAAAACTCCATTTTCTCGTGTTACTTTATTTAATATCTCAAATAGATGAAATACAATAGCTGTTGTTAATAATAATAATACCAGTTATGTATGTAAGAATAATCAATACAAATAAATTTTCTAAAATTCATTTAACGTTTGCTGCTCCCATATTATTTATATATACAGAGTTCTAAACAAACAATATTTAAATCTCATTCTACAAATAAATCTCAATCTCTTGCTAATTGACTATCGTTGGGTGAATACTGAGAATCGTACCTGAACTGGTTCTCAGAGACTAAACTAATTATTCTATATCTAAATAGGCCTCGCTCGCATACATTACTAAACTCTCGATGTAACCCTTCTCATTTAAATAAACATTTACATATACAAACAGGTTTACAAAAATCCATGTAATAATAATAATAATAATAATAATAAAAAAAAAATATTTATAAAACCACATTATTTACATGAAATAGGTGCCATGATACAAATATAATAATATAATAAACCTCGTGGAAATATTAAGTAAAAGCCAACAAGTACGTAAGTGACATTACATTTCTATAATTTATTATTAATATATTTAAATGTCAAATACAAACTAATCGGATTTGTGACGTAATCATTGTGAAGTTACTAATTAGAGAATCCGTTACAGACATACGCACGATTTGGCACAAAATATGTGCTTAATATTTAAGATATTTAAGTAGTATTTACAACGAATAGTTCACAGTAACTTTATTGCTTAGCTTTAGTTGTTTCATTTTTATATCTTATTAAATCTCATTTTTAAAGAAATAACCGTGTTACACACATATATTATCGTAGTAAATATAACCCGATCGAAGGGAATGTTTTTTGATAGAAATAGTACGTATAGAGAGGGTTATATTCTTTGGAATGTAACGAAGTTTTACAATACAATAATATCATCGTAATTTATTGAATATATTATTAAAGGGATATGTAAAATTACTAATAAGGTCCACGCGAAGGCACCCGCCAATTATAATTTTGTTATTATAATATATATATTGGTCCTCTATAATAATAATAATAAAACTCTCAAGTATTACAAAACAATATTATTAAATTAATTTACCGATTTGATGGCACGTAATTTTTACAAGAGTTCACTTTTACAGGTTTGCATGTGCCATGCAAAATTAATCGAGATTAAAATCAATTTCATCGCTCAGTTTCCATTGAATTTATATTCACTATATAGACAGAACTGTTACTCCTCCTGTCTGTACGTATAAAACATACTCAATGTATAATTTTACTAAAATATGGTCAAATTTGGTTTCATACATTCCGATAAAATATATTGCACTCGCTATGTGACGCGGAGTCGTCTTGTAAACAATCAAAATTTAAATTCTTTTGTTCGTAAAAAACTTCCTATCTACGAATTTTATATAAAATTGGTGCTTCGTTTAAAAAGGGACAAGAAAAAGCTTAAGGTTCTCTCCGTTATAATAGATCGGGGATTCCGTATACCATTGATCGCTACGTAAAATAATCTCTCGAATGATAACGGGTTAAAGTTGTTGTATATACATCGCTATATAATATCAACACGTAGTATATATTTTAATACTGAAATATAAAATGTAACGTTCGTATATAATGTAATAATGAATGAGTAGATGTATATCGGAACCGGGTTGTCAATGCACCGCGTCTATGTCTCGTTGCGCGCGCGATATTTTCACCTGAAAATTAGTCCATAGTTAGAACTTCAACTGTTTTTAGAAAGTACGAGAGCGTGTCGTAAAATTTCGCGTTCGCGTCTGTTTCATTAGAACATGTGCGGTACGGTTCTATAATCCTCGTAAATTGCTCATACGCTGGAACCTTGTCACGTTAACGTCCACGTGACGGCAACCGCGAATAAAAAGTACAGATAGCAATAAAAAAAAAATGTTAACTATTAAGTTTATTATCGAATTAATATATAAATAATATTGGGTTAGGAATATAATAATTTTATAAATATTCTTCTTTTAAAATAACGATACCGCTTCTTCAATGTTAGGTACCGTTCAAGTTAAGGGTAGTGCGTAAATGCATTTCCCCCCGTCAAAAAAAAAAAAAGGTACCGTTCAAGTTGCGTTGCTTTTTTTCATGACATAGAGGAATGAGGCTCTGAATGGTGATTACTTAAGTAATATTTATATAAAAAGGAGGGATAAAAAAATTTACAAATTTTTGCATAAGTGATACTTGAACGGCCTTTTACGAGATTACGTCACCTAAATGGCGGACACGCGCATTAGCAATTTGCGAGGCTTATAGATGAAGAGAGAGAGAGAGAGAGAGAGGCGGTGCTGGTAAGTTGCGGATGATCAGGTTACCTTATCCTTGGGAGTGGAAGCGTCACCGGACTCGAGCGCGAACATTTTCATCTTCTCCTTGAAGGAGAGGTGTTCCGGTATGGGGGCCGTACTCGCTCGGGCTTCGCGCTCGGCGAGCCGGCGCGCGCGCGGGTCCCTGCACCATACATAAACAATGTCAAGTTTACGTATAGAGACGACTTTGTCAAAAAAAAAGTAACCAATAAGAGCATTTTTAATGAACATAAAATTAATTAGTTTATGGTTATACTCGTATGTTACTAAAAATATTTGTTGATTTTTTTTTTATTACTTTAGAAAATTGCATTAATAAGTTACGATAAAAAATAATTGTGTTCTTTCACCAAAGAACAGAAGCACGCGACTAAACCATCTTGATTAAACTGTATCATGGTTAAAATTAAAACACCTTTATTCTAAGATCCTATCAACCTATATAACTGTTAATTAGAAGCTATCATCAAACCCCCAAAACGTATCCATCATCTAAATTAACCAATTCTCGCACGAGTCCCTGAATTTTCTTTTTCTAAATTTTTCAAAGTCTTCTTTTTCTCAAAAAACAATCGAGTTAAGTTTAAATATATTAAAAGGGTAAATTTACTATACTTTATACTGCCCCTTACTTATGCTTACACTATTCGTGTGAACCAGTAAAGTACATTGTCCGCATTTTACTTCCAAACATGTACAAATCTCAATGACGTCAGCAATTCTAAGAAAACAGTTTCGTGGCGTGTAAAGTACAGAGTACAGGAAACTGCACGTGTAAGGTACCTATAAACTTCCTGTGCGCCGATGACGCCGGGCGTGTGGGTCACTAGTCCGCCCGGGGAGACGGGCAGAGTCGGTGACACAGGACTAGCTAGCATGCTCTCTGCCTCCTCTATGAAACGCTATACGAATACAAAAAAATTGTTCCATTCAATTAAATACACCATGGTTCGCCCAAGGGTTGAAATTCGACCAAGATATGTATTTCCAAAAATTAAAAACAGTAAACAAAAATTAAATAGACGTCAAATTGTTTTATCTTTACTTATTTATATAAAGACTATGTAAATTCATTTTGAGTTTTTATAATCTTGTTTGTCATGTAGTGGTTTTTATTTATAAATTTGTTTGTCCCTACATTTTGTAAATTGGTATCATTTTGTGCGCGAGATAGTTTAATTATGTCGTTCAAAAGTGGCTTAGAAATAATAATGTCGAAAGAAAATCTGTGGAAAGTTATAAAATTAGGATCAGCGTTTGAGGATAATGCTCTTTGAACATTAGGAAAGCGATAATGGCTTATATACCTTTTTTCAGTACCTATAAAATAGTTACTGCAATGGTTCCTTTTAATGAAAAAGTCGCATGAAGGGAGTTTTAGCAGTATATTGATCTGTCATGTAGTAGTCTTTGTTTCAGGAATGTTAAAATTTAGAAACGTTGATATATCTTAATAATTGCGGTAAATTGTGGGGTATTGAAAATTATAACATAATGCGAGAATTATGAGATATCTCAAGAACTATTGAAAAGTTCTAACAAAAGGCGACATTTTGTTAGTATTTTATGAATACTGTTCCTAATGTCAGACTTAATTATATGGTCTTAATACCTAAGGCCTTTTCCTTAAAAGATTAAAAAGGAAACAAAAAAAAATAGATAATTAAAAGTTGGTTTATAATTTCCAATAATCCAAAAATATGACCATAAATTAGTCTTATATTTGGTAAGAAATGTGTGTCCAACATCACTTACTTCAAAACCTATCCAAGCCGATCACAGAGTACAATATACATAGAGACAAAGGTGTCAGTGGCGCTAACTTGTGGACGTTATTATAAGCAACTTTCTATATGTATTCTATATGTATCTATTATACATATCTATATGTAGGTAGTACATATAAACGTTTTTAGCCTGTATGGAAATTCGTAGTTTAGAATTCATATAAGATAATGAGAAATAACAAGAGATTGTAATATCTGAATTTCTAATTACGGTAACATTTATAAATTTATATATAGATGAGATTTAAGAAATCTAATTATATTCGTTTAATTATAATTTATCATTATAATATTCCCGTACCTACTCATCTAACAAAACTTATAAAATGAATAAATAATTTGATTAGACACTGACAGTGTTTATTTCATTTAGAAATTTTAAAAAGATGTTTTGTCGTGGGACACCAGGTAGGAACGAAGTTCCTTCGGCTAATGTAGAATCGACACAATTTGCAAAAAAGAAAGAAGGAGAAAGAGAAAGGTATTATACACTACTCGCTTGTGTATACGAGTGTCGCGCCTGCGCACGTCTCATTTAACCGTTTTATTCCACGAACTTTTTCCACGAACTTTTTCTTACGGTTTTACTATATCACATTTTTTTCAGTTCGGTCGCGGCATCAAAATCCCTATCTCCTCCAAGCCTGCCGTAAGGAACTTCGTTCCAATATTACATATTAAACAAAGATATTAATATTTTTATATAGTTATTATTGAAAACATATGAATTAAACAATTTTCATTATTTTATTAAATATAAAAAAATAATTATTTTTAATTTAATTATTCATATGCAGCGCCATCTAACAGATAAATCAAGAGACTCTAGGATTATTCTCCGAACAAATTAAAAGTTACTATACGAAACGGTTACAACATAAACAAGCCAATTTACATAAAATGGACGTGTTATAGAACAACCACTATGTACTGAGTTGTGACACCATGCTACCGACCGAATTATCATCATCTTCGGCTGCAGCGTTGCGCCGCTTACCGTTAAGTGATATTCATTTAAACAAGTGACAATAAAGGTTTTCACCGATTCAAATTAATTTTTGTATAAAAAAATAATAGGTAAACACAAAACAGCTCAGTGCAATGTTTCTCGTGTATATTTACCACGACTATGGTTAAATTTGTAGCCCCTGGCAACACTAGCTAATAGAATAGATCCGTTTTTGACGTTTACTTCTTTTGGCGCGTTAGGGAAAAATTATGGGAGTAAATTTTTAAGATGCGCGCGCAACCGTTACGAAAAAAACGACACTCTGAAGTTAGCTGTCAACGTTTTAGTTTTTCTATTATTACGTCATAGAAGTATTAACTTCTTACAAGCCTACATAAGTAGACACACACACACACACTTTTTTTTCAAATATTAGTTTAGTTAAGAAGTACAAGTCTTACGTCAGGATCTTCTCTCGGCGGTGGATCGTGTAGTGGCGGCGGGGAGGAGGTGGGCGGTGCGGGGGGCGGCACGGTCGGGGCGGGGGGCGGCGCCTGCGCTCGCTCGTGGAACGACACGCGCTTGTCGCGGCCGCTGCTCACGGGAGATCTACAACATTTATCATCATATTACCTGTTAGTTATTACCTGTGCTCTTAGTAACACAAAAGTACATTATGTGGTTATTTATATAATTGCGTCTATCTGTTATTCTGGATATAATTTGTAATTCAATAAAGCTGTATGAAATTACTGACGAGTAAGGAATTTAGATGTAAATAGTACCAATTTTATTTTCTCCTACTCATGCATTTCGGCAACCCGCTCTTCAAAAGGAGCAGAGTGAGCCACTGCCGTTTTAGTGATATTTACGAAAAAGTTATTTTGTTTAAATACAATTTCGCGAGACTGTTATATTTATATACGAAACTGACAGAGGCGGTTGTGCCGTTTCCGGTGTTGGCTGGTGCACGTGATGCGCGGGTTGCTGGGCCGAGTGTTGCGAGTGCTGCATGTGCGGCGCTTGCGGGGGTGAGAGCGCACGTGCACGCTCCGCCATCACGGCGAAGGAGGAGCCGCGCGCGGGCGGCGCGGGGACACTCACGTTCAGAGCGGACACTCCGGCGCACGCCTCCGACACCATAGTCATGTCTTCCTGCATCACCTGGTTCCACATTTTTTTTGGTATCATCGGGCAAGTCGGGACGTTAGCCGCGAGCGCGGATACGCGAGAGCACAGTTAAATCGCCTCGTTTGATATTTTTTTTAACTTTCTAAAATATTCATGAGATAATGAAACCATGTTATAGAGTTTTAAATGTATAGGAACCGTATTATTTGTAAATGTAAAAAATTCTTTCAAAAACTAAATCGGAAATGTGGTAACATAACTGGAGGAAGGAAAACGTGTGATGGATTTTATAAAAAAATATATTTTTTCACACTAAAGTTATACTTGCTCCAAATAAACTTCTTTACTCGCGAAAGATGTTTTTCGTTAAGCATAATAAAATACTATAAAATACCTAATTAATCTTGCAGCCACAACACAATTTTATTTTCTTGTTTCCTTAATATGTCGATTACCCATAAAAACGAGACAATAGGAAGGCAATAGGAAAACAATAGAAAGCTGGCGTAAACGCCAGGTTAGTGCTCAAGGGGTTAAAATAAAGTAATAGTTGAAATGAGTTGACGTAATACCATATCGGTTGCGTATCCGTTGGTAATTTCCGATCGCGTGTTGACCTTCAGTATAGACTTGGGCACGTGTGTCGGCGGGTGGGTGGGGGCGGGTGCCGGTGCTGGTGCGGCCACATGTGTACCGGCGGACGTGTGTGTGGACGTGTGCACGTGCGAGTGCATCACATGATGCACTTGCATACGCTCCGACTCGTCCGAGGGTTCCGGTGACGAGCGTTCCTCCTCAGCGCCACCCTCGGCCGTTCCACCTTCCTCCTGTAACGGATACAAATTCTCATTTGGTCATTCGAGTCAAAAACGAGAAGCAGACAAACAAATTCTTTGTATTTACATACATAAAAATTAAATGCGAGTATTTACAAATTAAATGCATAAAAATGAATATTGCCATATGTAAAATATCATAAAATTTGTAAGTAATAGTGCTCGGAGTTACATAGTCCAGCAGCTGTTAAATATAGCACATACGCGATAACAAAACAGTTCACGGTCAATCATTAGCTGTACCAAACTGTGACGGCTTCGAAACACAAAGAACGATGCCGTTATTCCAACGTAAATGTAAATTATAAAAAAAAAAACTCAACAATCCATCAATCGTCGGTTTCATCTTTCGGAACAGATAGGCTATGAAAAATAAAACAAAGTCAAAACGTCCCACAATCGATCAAGAAAAGACACGTAAACGAAGATGCGGGCACACGCTAGAGTAGTGAGTGAGCGAATTACTTGGTCATGTTGCGTCGCTCGAAGCTCAAAGTCCCGTTCGAGCTGTAGCGCTCTGAGCTGTTGGTTCTGCACGGGCGTCCGCGCCGCGCCCAGCAACAGCAGTTGCGCGATCGCTGCGTCTCTGACACACACACATAAATTACATTATATAAATACTCACTCACACACAAGTAAGATACATCCAAACTTTTACTAACCCTCGCGAAATAAACAAAACAATATCCCAAAAAGCAAAGGGTAACAAAAAATTGAGTTATCTATACTAATATTATAAAGAGGAAAGATTTGTATTTTTGTATGCAACGAATAAACTTAAAAACTACTGCACTGATTTGGATGAAATTTAGTATGGAGATAGTTTGAAATCCAGGAAGTGACATAAGAAAGTTTTTATTCCGAAAATCCCACGTGAACGGGAACTGCGCAGGTAAAACCGCGCAGAGCAGCTAGTAATTGATACATATACAGTCTTCAAAGTATAGTTTAATTAGAACGACAGCTGTCATTAAAACCATAGGATTAAATTTTCTGTGACGTTATACTTTTATAATTTTAACACACTCATAGCGGTATCTTTATTTAATTTTAATCACTAATACCGTTTATGCAAATCTTCATCATCATCAAACCCTACCCTTTTCCCATTTTTATTTGGGGTCGGCGCAACATGTCTTCCTCTTCCATTCCTCTCTATTTGTTGTCATCTCCGCATTCACTCCTTTTCTAAACATATCATCTTTCACACAGTCCATCCATCTTTTCTTTGGTCTTCCCCTTCCCATGTAACCGTCCACATTCATATCCAATACCTTTCTTACAACATTCTCTTTCTCCCCGCGCATCACATGTCCATGCCAGGATAAACGACCGCCTCTTAACTTGTCTGTTATTGGCGCCACTTTCAAACTTCCTCTAATATATTCATTCCTAATCCTGTCCATTCTTGTTCCCCCACACGGCACACATCCATCTCAACATTCGCATCTCAGCTGCATGTAATCTTCTTTCGTCCGTCACCTTTATGGGGTAACATTCTGATGCATACAAGACGACAGGTCGTATTATAATATGTTCTTGTAAATCTTCCCCTTTAATTTAAAGGGGATTTGCGGATCACACGTAGTAGCTGTAACCTGCCGCCATTTCATCCATACTGCGTTAATTCTATGCAAATATAAGAACAAAATAATATCGAAAAAAC
This sequence comes from Samia ricini, assembly GCA_014132275.2. Classification (NCBI taxonomy): domain Eukaryota; kingdom Metazoa; phylum Arthropoda; class Insecta; order Lepidoptera; family Saturniidae; genus Samia; species Samia ricini. The sequence continues at coordinate 5,458,454 of AP028170.1, forward strand.
TTGATCTATAAAACTCGAATATTACTCGAATAATTACCTCATTACTTTGTAATTGCATAGTACTGATATAGGTTGACGAAAATGTAAAATAAGTTATCATGATTTGTGGTACGGGTTTATGTGCATTCTCGAGTATACGTAGTTTGAGATAGTGTAATATAAGATTAGTAAGGAAATACCTCCTGGCTCGTGCAGCAGCTCGCCTGGCTTCAGCCTGACGTTCGCGTTCCTCTCGTTGCCAGGGGTTGTGTGCCGGCTGTGAGCGTGCTGCGCCAGCCCCGGCGCCTCCGCCCCCCGCCGCCGGGTACACGGACACCGCCGGCGGCTCCAGCGCGCTCGCCACGTACCGCTCTAATATACATATCCATGCAAACATAAGACTTCCACTACTGGTATAGGTCTCCCACAAATAGGAAGAGGGGGAATGTCATAATAGCCACACTTGGTAAACGTATTGGCGATCTATGAATATACAATGGTGTCTGTTGTAACTTTAGATAACCACTAAAATAATTATTTGAAAACAACAACCAAAGTAGGACTAAGTCTTGGTAGTGATGAACTCATCCAAAGATCGGGGAAAAATCAAACTTTTCCTTACATATTCTGTGTAACTTGTTATAATGTTTGCAAATGGAAAATTGCCACTAGCTTGTTGTTCAAGTAGAAGAGGTAATTTTGGACAATAGTTATAGTCACTTAACATTCCATTTCATAAAATAAAAAATCTGTTAGAGGAGTTTTAATCAATTTTTTTTAGTATATCAAATAGCAAAAATCCTAAAACATGTATACTTGAATGTATAATAAATATTCACCATCATCAGGCTGCACCGTGCTGACAGTTTGCGGCTGCGGTTGTTGATGCAGATGATCATCAATCTCCATATCGGAACGCCTTGAATTCTAATTTGGAAAATTCGCATAAATACAATACCTCTACTACATTACTCGTGAAGTTGATCGGAGTTAAGCGAATACGCTAATGTAAATAAGCACTTTCTTGCAAGCTCGTCTTCCGCAGACTCTCAATCGCTGTTGGATTTGCGCCCAAGTCAAAATACTAAAAGTTTCCCGAAGATCTACAAGAAGTGTCACTCACTTCGATTTGCGGCAAGATTTACGAAATGCATACATAGTTTTTATAACACGCGATAGTGCACATTGCAATGGCAGCTGTCGCTTAGACATTATTCATTACGAACAGGCGCCGGCGAATGAGCTCATCGCGAAGTTACACGAGCACATGGAGACATACTTCGTACTTCGGTCAACTTCGAACTTAACCGAAGCAATTTCACGAGTAGTGTAGTACAGTTTAACAATATTCTCTAGTTAATAGAAGTTGATGTTTAATTAATGGAGATATAAAAGTTAATTTAACTTATAGATTGCGCTCGAGCAGATATCTTACCTAGTAACAAAATAAATTGATAATGAAAACTGACATTTTGGGACATACTAGAAAAGGATTTGTTTTTTTAGTTGACCTCTTGAGCACTAACCTGGCGTTTACGCCATTTTTTCCATTGTTTTCATATTGTCTCATTTTATGGATAATCGACATATTAATAAGGAAACCAAATGTATATTTTTAATTATATTTAAGTATTGATAACAGCTAAACAAATTTGTAATAATTAAAACAGTGTAAATAAATAACAAGTGGGAACTTTATTGATAAAATAGTACTCACGGGCGGTTTAGGTGCTATCGGAGGTTGCATTCTCATTGGAGACGGTGGACCCGGCGGGTGCCATTCATACCTAAAGAAAAGCGAAATATCCTATAATTAAATTTGCCTCAAAGATTCGGTCTCATACCTATAAATTATTTTGTAAATTCAGCAGTCTAATCTAGGAATTTTAAATATTGAACGCAAAAAACCAACAAGGCTACCCTTATAAAATGCAACGGACACATCTTTCTACGGTAATCTACAGCTTAATTAATTTAAAGACAGCTGAGACAGGGATCACACACAGGAAGTCTTGTATTTTTAAATATACCTGTGAACGGACAACACATTATATAAATATGAAATTTAATTATTTACATTAATTTCATCGCAATTGGTCATATTAGTTTGACAGCTGTCATTCTAATCAAACTATATTTTATAGACTGTAGTATCTTTCTTCGGTAAATAAACAAAATGTTAATAAATGAGAAATTAGTTTGACAGCTGTCATTCTAATCAAACTATATTTTATAAACTGTAGTATCTTTCTTGGGTAAATAAACAAAATGTTAATAAATGAGAAATTAGTTTGACAGCTGTCATTGTCATCAAACTGTATACTGAATACTAATGAATGTAGGTTACCTTTGCGACTGGCTCTGTTGGTTGTGGTAGGGTTGATGCGGTGAATAAGTATTTTGAGGGCCGCCAGCCATAGACATTTGCGACGACATCTGATTCGGTGTTGTCGATAATTGGTTCGACATTTGTGACATCTGGTTTGGCATTTGTGATGATATTTGAGTTTGTGTTAACATTTGATGTGGCATTTGCATCGGCATCTGATTCGACAGTTGCGATTGCATATGGGCTGGCATTTGCGATTGCATATGATTTGGCATTTGCGACTGCATCTGATTCGGCATTTGCGATTGCATCTGATTTGGTATTTGTGTCGACATCTGAGGTGACATTTGCATCGTCCCCTGAGCAGCTTGAGGTTGTCCTATACAAATAAGGTTATTTTTACTACTTAATCAAGTCTTATGATTTATATTAACATTATGGTTTATAATATATGGCCAGTAAATATAAAAATTATATTAATAAGTAATTATCACAATTTCTATAATACATTCAAACCAACAACGTAATTAGTAGGAAAAAAAATTCATAACAATATTAGCACAAACAATTGCAGAAATGTAGGTTTACATTTATCTGTATAATTTTTATTAGAATTATTAGTATCCAAATGACTTGTGTTCAAGGGTTTAAGTAAAGAAGGTAAAATCCAGGAAGATAATAACCGCTGATAGGTGAGAATCCAACAGGCAGCGTCGAAGACAGTCTCTGACCCACCTGTCTAGATCTACATTGACTGAACTAGGAACACATACATAACCGGGGTCGCTTAGATGCCTCCCGCTGGGGCGGAGCGGAGTGTTCATCCCGAGTCGTTCCCATTAAGGTGGCTAGTTAGGCACTGTGTGAGTCCCTCACGGAGGGCCTTGCCCCCGCACCGTACGTGTGCGTAAACGCATTTGGTCTACACCTGCATAGACAACGTACCGTGCATGTGATGGTGGCTGTGCAGCGGATGGTGGTGCGGCAACGCGGCGGGCGCGCGCTGCTGCAGGTACTGCCGCCGGGACACTTCCTCCGAGAGCTCCGCTAGTTTGGCCGCACGTGCGCTCGCTGCGTTCGCCTGCTGACTCTGATATGTTAAAACAATTATATTAATTACTAGCTGCGTGCCCGCGGCTGCGCCCGCGTTTCATATATTCATCACTTTCCTAAAATAAATGTTATTACTAAAATAAAGTAAAAATATTTCTCATAAATTATAGCACTAGCCCGTAAAACTGTGCTTCGAATCGGATTTTATTAACTGAGTTTTTTTTTTTCATGTGCGCCCTAATTATTTTTAATAATTAAAAGTAACTTCAGCTATCCACCAAAAAAAAACCGGTTCAAAACGGTCCAATGGTTCCGGAGATTACCCATTACAAACAGACAGACAATTTTTTTTTTTTAAATTGTATTTTTAGTATACATATCTATTTAGTAAAAAAAAAATTGACATTACCAACAGACACTTCTATTATATTTATTAGTATAGATAACACTAGAGCATCACTATACATTACTATTATACTTCAAAACGTTTTTTAGTACTATATCAATTTAACATTTAACCACGTGACATCAGTTAGTACAATATAAAGACATGGCTTCGTTTAACGTGGAAGAAATGCATTTAGGCATCGCAAGGCGATTGGCGATCTAGATTTATACGTTGGTCGGTAGCTAGCCCCGGGAAAGCACTATGACACCATAGCATATTTTTATTAACCGAAAGGTAATTTATATAGTATTAGAACTCACGTCGATAAAGTTATAAAAGCGCGTAAAAGATGTTTTAAAAACCATCTAATAGCAGTAAAATATAATAACGTGAACAACTTACTTCGATATCGATATTATTAACTAATTATATATAACACAACGTCTATGTACGAAAACAATCAAGTCGATTGTAAAAAAAAAAAAACCATTTAAATGTCAGTTTTACAGGTAATTGTTTGAATTTGTGAGAAATGTCTTTGTTTTCTGTTAATACCAACAACAATTTAGATCCACAAAACGTTATTTTCCATTGATTTTTTAAAAGCTATATTAAGGAGCCGCGGGCGCATCTAGTTATTATTATTTGTACTTAAGAGGACTTAAAGACACCATTACTCATGTATCACCGGGGATAAAGTATTTTGTTATTTTCCCTACATTTTTCAGCTAATTTAAGAACATTGAAAACTTTCGACATCTGTCATACTAATTCATAGATTGTAGATGCGTGAGTAATTGTGTTATTATTACAAATGAGATTATTGTTAAATAGGTTTATAGGTATTTAATATGTGACCTGGTGTAAGGGTGAGTCTGGCGGCTGATCAGGCTGTGTGGCCGCTGAGAAATGTGCCGACTGCGGACGATTCGAACCCGTCGAGCTGCGTAACGAAGACCATCTGGACGAAACAAACAAACAAACAATTTTAAATAAACATCAAGTGAATCAACATTCACTGATTAGTATAACGTTTGATCACAAACGAATTGACGATGTGGTTCAAGTTTTGTAAATATGCTAAGTCTAGGGGAACTGGTTCACAAGTGAATATATATGAAGATACGTTTGATTGACTGATTTGACTGAAAGGCGTCCACTGCTGGGCATAGGTCTCCCGAAAAGGGAGGAATTGCCATAATCGCCACGCTTGGCAGGCGGGTTGGCGATGACGGTTAATTGGAATAATTACACGCCTCTAATAAACAGAAACTTTGCACAACATTTTTTGAAGTGATGATGACCCAGCGGGTAGTGCGGCCGGATTCCGTGTCAGTCGGCGCGGGTTCGATCCCCACTTTTCCGGCTCTAAAATCGACCTGAGCTTTCGGTGAAGGAAAACATCGTGAAGAAACCATAGCATGGTGGTAGGGCATTTTCTAATGATGCTACCACCCTCAAGTTTGTAAACCTGTCGCCAAACACCAATAAGTGTGTTCCGGCATCATCACTTGAGAACCAGTATCTAGGTTTAGTATGTTTACCATCCCCTAGACCACATCGTCACTTAACATCAGGTCAGGTTGTGGTCAAAAAACTGAGCCTATTTCCTGTAAAAAAATATTAATTCGTTTAATAATTACATTATTGATTATTGTTGTATGATAGGTCATTAATTTTTTTTTCATGTGTGTTCTGGTTCGGTTTCAAAGCTTTACAACAAAAATAAGCGTACGTTATACGTTTCTAGAAGTTTCGAATGAATTCGCAACCCACCTATCCTGCAAGGTGTGGTGGTTAGAGTGGACAGTGGAGAGGTTCTGGTAGAAGCCGTCGTGGTGTGACCCGGCAGACAGGTTGTGGCTGCTGCGAGACCTGCCGGTCCACGTGCTGGCGGGACTGCTCGCTACAGCGGGACTCGCGCCAACTCTATATATACGATAATACATAGTAATATATTTCCCAAATCCTTAAAGTTCCATATTACTTAACGTTGTCTTGTAACTCGAACATAAAAGTTTCCTCAAGGCAGATTTCGTTGACATTCGGCAATTCGGTGAGTTGCAAGGAATTAACATATATAACATAAGCTCACGCCTGTTATCCCCGAAGGGTTAGGCAGAGGTGGAATAGCGAACTACACCACCCACATTTCGCCGAGCTTAGTTCCGTCCCAGGAGTGACAGGGGACGAGCCTGTTGGACATATTGGACACAAATTCCAAACTCCGGGATGATACTGAGTAGAAAAACTTAATATCACTTGACCCGATCCGGGGATCGAGAACCCGAGACCTCAGAACGACAGTCGTACTGTAATACAACTGTGCCACCGAGGCAGTTTTAAATACATTAAAAAAATAATTTCCTAATAAAAGCATTCAATATTTTCGGAATTAATTGAGCGGAATCGTAAACATATAGGTAATATTTAAGTAACAAATAAAACATATTTTTACCACAAATTATATTATTAAAGCCTAGTAATTCATATGTATTGATTTTTGAAATCAAAGGTCGTTGCTATTCGATATAACATTACTAACATTGCAAAGTAATTTCGCGGCGTTTCTACTAAGAACATTAAAAATAATAACAAGTGCAATTATGAAATGTATAATATGGCTAACGTTTTATCGTGGAGTATTGGTGTGTCTGGGGTGTGGTGCCGGTGCAGCGTGGCGGAGGCGGAGGCGGAAGCGGAAGCGGCGGCGTGGTGCAGCGCAGGCGTACTCTTGCTCGGCTTTACAGGCTCCGCGGCGAGTCGCGACGGCAGGTCCCGCTCGGAGGCGCGCCGCATCGCTCCCCCGCTCACACCCACACCTGACGCTACCACCAACCGTTAACTCTATATTACTCTTATACACAATATACAATAGGTGTCTTGTGCTTCGAACGAGTTCGCTAACCTAACATTTAGGGTAAAGCATACCTCATCGCAAACTTTTAAACGTTTATGTCTCAGAATGAATTATTTTTTTCAGTTTACGTATTAAATTTGAATATGTTATTCAGTTCTTTCACTAAAAGAATGATGTTATCGGGTAATACTCGTAAATGTATTTTTTAAATATAATTTAACCATTGTCTCAATAACACCGTTTTCAAAAATAAATACTTACGACTTCATTACATGTACGTGTATATATATATATATATATATATGCTTTAGAATTCTACGCTAAATGTGCTATTCGTCCCAGTGAATAAAATTGGAGTTTAGTAAAAAAATTCAGTAAAGCTAAATATGGACTACAAAAAAAAGAATATTCCTATAATTAACATTAAATATGAATGTAATAAAAATGTAAAATATCGAAGAACCGTGGTGTGCTCTATATAAAAAAAAAACATAAAACATTTAAATATAATCCTCATCGGGTTTTATCTAAAAAAGAAAAGAAAAAAGAAGTCAATACTGGTGACGCATGCCTAAAAAAAAAATAATTGCATTGATGTGCGTGACGACAAGAGTGAGGGAACTGTGCGCTCGGCTATAACACACCTATTATCATGCGGGGGGAGATGCCTTACGCGGTGTTAGTGTGACGCGGGCGGAGTCCGAGGCGAGCGCGGGGCAGCTGTGCCGGGCGGGGGCGCCGGTACACGCGGCCCTGCCCCGCGCGCTCCCCCGCCACACGTCCGGGCAGCTCTGTACAACTGTGTCGGCCCAACTGCGCAGTTCCGCACCCTCACGATTCACATTCTCGACAATCACCGATAACGAACTCTCCCTGTTTTCCATATCACCGACATTGTCTATGCTTGCGCTTGTTACCAGTGACTCCTTGCTTCGGTTAATGTGATCCGAATTAACACTCGACTGATTAGATTTCAATTTGATGTTGTCGAGTGTGATCTTTCTCGGTTTTTTGTCTACTATTTCATTGAAAATGTACTCGTTGTGTGTACTAATCCCAGACTCTTCGGCGGGTAGATTAGGTACTTCGAACTCGTTGCCCTGCGCTGCGCTAGCGTGTCCTCGCTACCTCTCGACCCGTACCTGGACCAGTCCTCCAATTGAATAAGTATACTTTTCACTTCGTCATCTGACATTTTCGCTTGTTTCGATTCTGTTGTATCAGTCTTCTCTACTTCGTACTGAATGTTGGCGAGACTAGTGCTGGTCGGCATAGGGTCTACCACTTTAACCGTTTTATCGTTCCGCGTACTCAGATTAGGACTCGATTGACAATTTCGTTTATAAATTTTGACGCTATACGTGAGATTGATAGCGTTAAAATGTTTAGTGAGGGCCTTGACTTTGCCAAAAGCGGGTCTGAATTCGTCAGGAGATTTCCAAGACTTTCTATCAATACTGTCCAATATCTTTTTCGCGCCCGGTTCAACAGGGTTCGGTATGACAGTTTTATTTACATTATCTTGGTTAGTTGTCTCGTTGAAAGATTCAGACGTAGAGTAAGTCAAGGGTATTTCCGTATCGTCGGATTTACTCGAGTACGATTTTGATATACTGAACAGAGCTCGCTTCAGCCGGCAATGTATATTCTCGAATTTCTGAGACTCACTTTTGACATTAAAATTATCACCGTTCCTCCTGATGTTCAAAGTCAATGGCGGGGGTTTCACATCAAATCGTACAGGTGACGATGGAGTTTGACAGACTGCATCAGCGGTCGTAGGTGTCACGTCGTCCGGTCGATCCAACGATAGAGACGGTAATATTCTTCGCATTTTAGGCGTGGCAACCTTATCGGGGGCCGTGCCGTTTTCAAATATGAATGGTTCTGAGTCGGGTTCATCTATGAACGGTATAGGTTGCGCTTCGGGCTGCGGTGTCCGGCAGCAGTCGCAGGCGCTGACACACTCGTCGAGCGCGGTACAGCGCCGCCGGTACGAGTCGGTGTCGGAGCCGCGCGCGAGTTCGAGCGTGAGGCTCGTGTCGATCGGTCTCATCTGCGGCGGGAGAGGTGCCGGCTCTCCGTTCTCGCTGGACTGTTCGCATGACGGAAGGTCGGGTACGAGCGGCGGCGGCATCTGCTCGTCCGCGTTTCGATTCTGTTCGTCAAAATCTTCGCATGTGAATGTGAACACCGGTATGGGTCGCTGCGGAGGCGGACTCTTGAGTTCGAGCGGACAGCCCGGCGTATCGGGCGACATGCCCTCCTGCAGCTGTTCGTTTTCTCTATCTAATGTTATTATTAACCTAGGAATGGAACCGTGGTAGACGGGGTGGAATTCTTCGCTGTCGTCGGTAGAGCTCGACTCTGAAGATTCGTCCCTCAGAAGTTGGCATCGATAGTGACACGGACGACGACCGTATCCTGTAACGTTAGAGTTGCTTAAACGGGAATTCGAAGACACTCGCTATTTCATTAGAAGCCAAAACAAAAGAGACGAGGCGAAAACAAAACTCGACGCTACAAAAAAAAAAAAAAAAAAAAAAAAACAGAATTCGACGACCTTAACAGCAAATGAAATAAAATAACATAAAGATCACGAGACAACCTTGCGAAAAAAAAAATGGTAAAAAATCATAAGAGCATTTAGGGCAGGCGACATTTCCATAAAGTGGGAAGGGGGCTTACTTATTGAAATAAGGAAGTGGTAAACGAGGTGTAAAGGCGTTTGTTTACACATTGCGTGAAATAGCGAAGACATAATTGCCTGCGGTCGCGAGTTCAGTGCGGGGCGAGGCCGCCCGCAGCAGCGCCGGGTGCGGGTTCGTGAACGTGCCGGAGTTGCGCCGCGCCGGGTCTTCGTACTGTATCTCGTCCACTTCTGGATCCAACCCACATACAACGTTAGCTCTACCCTTACAATACCCGACTGCCACACAACTCATATTCAATTATGTTATTATTACCCTATAATGTTACACATACCTTGCTTCTGGTTATATGCGGGCTGGTGCAGCAATGTAGCAAGGCCGTGCAACATCGCACCTTGTTTTGCTACTTCCAACGTCACTGTGGGCCCCGTTCTCACTAAATATTCAGCTGCCTGTAAATAACATTTTTTTAAATAAATGCACATGAGTGTATGTACGATAACTACACTAAAAATACAATTTTTTGTCTGTCTGTCTGTCTGTTTATTTGTTCCGGGTAATCTCTGAAACGGCTGCACCAATTTTGACGGAACTTTTTTGTTAGATAGCTGAAGTTACTCAGCGTAACTTAGGGTACTTTTTTCCGAAAATAATTGGGGTTCCGCTTTAAAAAAAATTAAAACTCATGAAATTTCAAATGAAATCCGATTCAACGCACAGTTTCCACTGACAAGTGTTGAATTTGTAAGAAATAGTTTTACATACTTTATCTTAGCACCGAAAAAATTAAAGAAAATAATTAGAGTTCAATATAAAAAAATTAAAACACAGTGAAGAACATATGAAACGCGGGCGCAGCCGCGGACACACCAGCTGGTTTTTAATAAAATAAAAAAAGGAAATTTATCTGTTACCTTTTCCTGCGTAATGCCAACAAGTGACTGTCCATCGACGGAGAGCAACTGATCCCCAGCTGCCAACCGTCCGTCCGCTGCAGCAGCACCGCCGGGTACCACCGACTTTATGTAGATGCCTAGTTTGCTCTGACCCGCACCCTGACATGTACATACATTTTATAATACGAAATAAATACATATTCGATTCTTATAGTTGTCCAGATAATCATTAGATACCTCTAGATACATATGAAACATAACTTTGACTTTGCCCTCCCAATACATCTTCGATAACTTAATGCGTATTCGTAAAAATTTAGACAAGCTCGATCTAGTGAATGATCGTCATAATTTTAATATTAGAAGTAAAGACAAGTTGTCCGTCCCACGCTTTAGGTTAAGTAAGTGTAATAAAAGCTTTATAGGTAATAGTATTCGGTTTTACAATAAGATCCCAAGTAACATTACCGATTTACCTCACAATAAGTTCTAGTATTATGTCAAGCAAGTTTTAATCTCAAAAGGTTATTACAGGGAGGATCATTACGTGAACGATAGTGATGACTGGAATTAACCCACATCTCTGTGCGCACCCGCTAACATTATTAAGACTATGATTTGTATAGTTTTTTATATGACAAAAAAAATGTATTATATTTATTAAAAAAAAAGAATCAGTTTCTTGCCGGTTCTTCTCGGCCGGGTTGTTTTCCGAACCGGTGGTAGTGTTTTAGACGTTCATAAGCGCCTTCTTAAGGCCTAAATTGAATAAATATATTTTTGATTTTGATCTGGAGGCACTATATAGGGTACTAGTATAATTGTTAGAAACACAAAAATATTAACGTGGCTATAGTATAAAGTTAAAATATTCAAGATAAAAAGTAATCAAGGTATATTATCAGCTCATTTACACATACTTACTCTCTCGTCACATAGCTTGTTAAAAAAAATCTTCACAACTGATAATCTTTATTTCCCCTTTTCACTGTATTTTCTAGTTAAACATCATTTGTCGCCATCTTATATTAAAGTGAATTTCAACTATACTTCATTAACATAGATGTGTTTTGTATATTTTCGTAATGCTCTATAGAAAAGCGTAATGTTATGTAGACATGTGTTTGAATCGTCTACATTGAAACGCCGTCACATCCACTTTCAGGAAAAATAAGGTTTTGATGTATAACTTCGTTTTAAACCTATATGAAACTCCCTAAAAAAAAATCTACTCCCAAAAAAATGATTTGATCTAAAAAACAGAACATCGTTTCAAAATCCGCTCCACTTTTTTTGATTGTAATGTTATGTTATGGGATGGAAAATACCGGTACTCTCAGCATACACAGGATCTATAGTGACAATCCGCTAATAACGATATATTTTAATATGAAGTTATAGCGATATACCTATTAGTGGATTCTCATTTAATTGTAATATATATCGGAAGTAGGTAAATGAATACTTACATTTATTAAATTATCTCTCTGGTTTGTTTGTGTTGTGCATAGACAATAAACGGTGTAGCAATAAAAAAAAACACCTAAATAACGAAATATCTAACACTTAACAATATAATAACAATAAAAACTTTTTGACAACAATAACAATTATTGAACAACAATATTAACAACCAAAACGAAGAGATAACATAAAAACTGTACTGTTACGAATAAATAAACGGTTATCAGAGATAAATAATAAAAAACGGTCAACATTAAGGTTTTTGTGGTGTCCGTACCGGCGAGTGTGAGTATAGATAGCGACAGTGTGCGAGTGAGACAGTACGAGAACAGAAACGACGGCATTTTCAATACTATTTTTTAAGTGTACGGGTAACAGTGTCGTGTTGTGTACCTTGGCGGCGACGATGCTGAGTCCCATGCCGTTCGCGTTTTTTGTGCAGGTGCACGATGTGTACGCGGGGCGGGTGAGTGCGCGGGTGCAGCGTGCGCTGCGGGTGCGGGTGCGCCATGTAGACGGTCCAGGCGCCGGGCGCGTGCGGCTGGTGCGCGAGCCGGCACAGTCCGCCGCGCTGCAGGGGCGCGACGAACTCGGCGAGGCCGGGCGGCACGCCGCGCACCACCTCCGCGCTGAACCCGTCCGCGGGGACCAGCAGCCCCGCGCCGAGCCACGAGCTCTCCTCCAGCCGTACCTGTCGCCACCACGCACATACAACCTCGTACCTCACTTCCTCCGAACAAAATAATACTACCTCACTGTACTAAATTTTTAAAAGTAACTAAAATCTATGATAAAACTAATCTTGATTACCTAATTGCTATTATTTACAAATTAAATTAAACGTGGAAAATAAATCTATTTATTAATTGTTAAAGAAAAATAATAGAATAACAACACAATATGCCTTAAAATAACATCGATTACAATTACAAAATCGATAAATTGTTATTGTTTTCAGGAAGTACACATAAAATCACTTTGATTTCAATTAAAAACTAAAGAGTAAGATCTATAGAAGAATAAGTTTTTGAAGTCGATCAATTAGCAATAATATCATAATTTCCATTGAACTGACCCAAGTTTATTTGTGTTAGTTAGGTACATTACTTGTTTTTCTCTACTTTTATTATTTATTGACTAATTATATTACACTTGTATCACAACTGTTCTCGGTTCGAGATTACCGCCTATCTGATATTAAAGTGATTACAGCCGAAGAACAATGACGATTACGAGAACGGATGAATGATGGAGGTTATTGTACCGGTACTACTCGCGCGCAGCTCTACTATCTCGCATTAATAATTTAGCTTATAGGCCCATATTCAGTAAACTATATAAAGAGTGAGTGATTAAGCGGATATGCGGTCAAAGAAGTAGGTATTTTATAAAAAAACTACTGCTATCGCGTTGCGCGCCTATGAAAGCGAAAGGGACAACTGCAGCTCGGGCTGATTTAACTATGCAAAATATACGAAAACATCACTTTGTAGTACCCTGTTTTCTCCTCCGAAACCAAACCGATTTTTAATTTTCTTTCAGTTTTAGAATAATGAATACTTTGGCTATGCCTGTACGTTTTTTTTTTTTTATTTTATCCATCAAATTTTTTTTGACGAACGTCTGAAAATGACGGTAAAAATCATATAATTTGGTATAAAAATATTTACCATAATGTTATATTACGAAATAGGGGAGTACGTTTGTATGGAATAAAGGCCGCTAGGACATCCTCTTAATAGAGCAGTGAGCGTACCTCGCGTCCGTCAGCCCGACAGAGTTCGTCGGCGCGGTCGCGCGCGTGCTGCACCGCCGCCTCCAGCACGTCGGGCGCGACGAGCGGCGCGAGCAGCGCGCGCACCTGCACCGAGTTCAGCTTGAAGCACGCGCCGAGCGCGCTCACCGCCTCCTCGCCCGTCTTGTATGTACCCTGGATAAGACGCGCTGCGCACACACGCACACACATGATCTATATTATACAATTTCTATATAGCTTATTTATTTTTATTGTGTACTAGCAACCTGCCCCGGCTTCGCACGAGTTTAGAGAACAAAATAAAACAGCCTATGATGTTACTCACTGATAACATAACTTTCTAATGGCGAAATAATTATTAAAGCCAGTTCATTAGTTTCATAATTTATCAATTACTAACAAACCAACTTTTCCTCTTACTAATATTATAGTATGTAGTATAGACTAATTGTCTCGATGAACTCGGTACTGTGTCAGTTACCAATAAATGTCGTTTTATTTGGTATTTTTTTTTATAAGCTTTTTCTCCGAGTCTCGAGGAAATTCCTAGAGCTCGAGATATACAAATAGAAAAATCATCGAAAATAATCAATTCTATACAAACTGTATGAAAATATGAATTTACTTCATCATTTATGTTTATTAAGAAATTTTACGATTGTTTTATTTATTGATGTATGTATTGTATTTTGCTATATCATATTTGGACGAATACCAATACTGTTAACAGTTTTTAAATATCATTAAAACTAGGTCAGCTGTTTTTGGGCTATAAATGGTATAACTAACTCTACTTTGTCCTATGTATAGAGATTATACTTGAAAAGTTTCGGGCTCGTGATAACACTCATCGCTTCAGCACTCGTCCCCAATGTTACGGTGAAGCCGTAAAGGACCTTCCGGTCAACAGCATTAGCTAGGTTAGAATAAAAAAAAAAGGTTCGAGTAATCAATCAGTCGTGTCGGAAATCAGCTGGATGCGGGTGACGCAAGACCGGTCGTTATAAACACCTATGTCCAGTAGTAAACGTCTTTCGGTTGAATGAATGAATGCCATTTAATAGATGTAAGGGGGTGCTTGACGGCGAGTTTGGTTTGTCATGTGGTCGTCCTTATTCTTAATTCATTATCTTACAGTATTTGACTATATATTATGTTATTTTGATGGCATTTTATTTGATATAGTCTAATTATGATGCACAAGTGTAGTAACGTGAAAGTAATGACACGAAGCATGAATTCTGAAATGTATCAAACATTCCCGTTGTTGTAGTAACAGAAGGCCATCATTTTGTTAACGCTATATATTGATAGTGTTTCTAACGTCTGACGTGGCTGCATGTTTTACTAGTACCTTTGACTTAAAAAGGAATACATAGAACCAAAAAAAAATTAAATTGTAAACGTCGTTTACTAACCGGCCTGGTGCGTCCTGGCGAGGTGACAGTCCGCGGCGAGCTCAAGCCCTTGCCGCTCCGCCCACGCAGCGAGCAGCGCCAGCCGGCTCGAGAGCGCCGCGCCCCACGCACGGCTCACACTGCTCGGCTCCGTCACCAGCTACACCAATCATTCCGTGTCGGTACGTGCCGGTTAACAAGTCACCTATCCAACTCTATAATGAGCTGGAGCTTTCGGTGAAGGACAACACCGTGATAAAACATTGTCTAATAATGCCCGCCTGGGTAAATATCACCGTCAAGTTTAAAAACCTGTCACTAAACACCAATAGGTTCGTTCTGACAGCATCGCTTGAAAACCAGTACCTCAAGGCATAATGTGTTTACAATTCTGAATCATATCATCACTTAACATCAGGTGAGATTGCGGTCAAAGCGCTGGGACTATAATTACAATATCAACACTAAATATATGTATAGAGAGGCAAGGATGTGATGTACCTTATTAAAGCAGACGGCATTGATGTAGTGAAAGAGATGCGAGAAGAGTTGTATGGTGAGAGCCGCGTTGACCCGGCACCGGCGCAGCAGCACCATGGCGGTCGCGAGCGCCTGCAGCGTCGGCGCCGTCGCCTCCGTCGCGTCCGCCGCCGCGCCGCCGCCGCCCCCGCCCCCGCTCAGCGTCAGCGTGCACAGAGCGCGGGACAGCTCCTCTTGGAAACACGTCACCAGGTTACTGTTGACACCAACACGAACATTTACATTAACCACACAACACACACTCTACAAAAACCACCACAGACTCATTTTGTTGAAATTTATTAATTTATTTCAAAAATGTACTACAATCTTCTAATAAATTCCGAAGGCACTAGGTTAGGCTTTTATCCGTTACTTACACAAAGTAATGTTCACCTTAATCGTCGTAGTTCGAATATAATTTGAAGAAAAAAATGGATTTATCATTGCCTATATAGATTTTGATTTTAAGTACATCATAAAGATGGGTAGTGCTCCCGGATTCTGCGTCAATAGACGCGGGTTCAAATCCACCTATCGAACTCTAAAAATCACCCTAAGCTTTCGGTGAAACAAAACATTGTGTTGAAACCATAGCATGGTGGTAGGGCATGCCCGCCTGGGTAACTACCACCCTGAAGTTTGAAAACCTGTCACCAAATATCAATAGGTGTGTTCCGGCAGCATCACTTGAGAACCAGTACCTCTAGGCTTGGTGTGTTTACCATCCTGTACCACATCATCACTTACCATCAGGTAAACCGTGTAAATAACTAACAATTCTCAGATTTCCTTACCTATTCCTATAATATAATTATAATATTTTAATAATTAACTACCTATAATGAAACGAAATATATTTGCGTATTAAAAGAGAAAAACAATGGTCAGGTAAATATTAAACAGTACTCAATTACGTTTCAAATATTTATATTTTTTTATATTATTATAAATACACACATCAAAATATGACTTAATTAATTTGAGTTTTGTTTGTATCTTTCTAATTTAAATAAACACATTTTTTTTAAACAAATCTTCATTAACAAACTTGAAAAGACGTGGTAGTCAAAATAAATACTAGTACTTAATCTATATCTATATTTTTTTAGGAGAAGTATAAATGAAATGTTTTATGCCGTTTTTCACTCACACCTAAAGAGCATATGAAACGCGAACGAAGCCGCGGGCACACAGCTAGTATATGTATATAACAAAACTAACCTGAAGGCCGTCTGTACAGTGACCGGTAAGAGCTCTTGCGCTTGCGTTGAGAACGATGATATATGCCGGTCGTATTTCAGGAAATGTAATAATTCACTCGCATTCGCCATCCAAAAAGCTTGCGCGGCCGAATCCGCTGCACGTTCCTAAAGTTAATATCATACAAATACTTTATATGTAAATAAATAATAAAAAAAATAACTTAAAAATTATCCGGTGTATAAGCAGAAGACCTTGAACCATTTTAAATTAATCTTAACTAGTAACTGCCTCGGTGGCGCAGTTGTATTACAGTACGACTGTCGTTCTGAGGTCTCGGGTTCTCGATCCCCGGGTCGGGTAAAGTGATATTGGGTTTTTCTACTAAGTATCATCCCGGAGTTTGGAATTTGTGCCCGATATGGCGACAGGCTCGCCCCCTGTCACATCTGGGACGGAACTAAGCTCGGCGGAATGCAGGTGGTGTAGTTCGCTATTCCACCTCTGCCTAACTCTTCGGGGATAACAGGCGTGAGCTTATGTTATGTTATGTTAAATTAATCTTTTTACATGAATTTATATTCTATGACCGATTTTTAGTATATATACTTTTGTTATGTAGAATCGATGTCCGTTGGGGTGAACGGGTTCTCAAATGGTGTTTACACGGTATAGGCTAAGTGCTTTGAATACAATTTCACCTGTTGTTAAGTAACGATGTAGTCCAGGATGGTAAAAACACACTAAGCCTAGAAGATACTGGTTCTCAAGTGATGCTGCCGGAACACACCTATTGGTATTCGGCGACATGTTTTCAAACTTGAGGGTGGTAGCTACCCCAGGCGTGCATTATTAGTAAATACCCTAATAGTCGAGTCAACAAGTTCAAACGTGTTAAATATAAATTAAGCTCCTAAAATATGTGAGATAGCTCATTCGATTCGGAATGACGTCTAGAAAAATGTTTTTAAAGGTTTATTAAATTACATTAAAAAAATGCGATTGTTGTAAACAGAATAAGATAAAAAAAAAGGTATTTAGTTATTCGTTAATAACCTCTAAAAAATAATGATATTTGAATGATATAAGGAATTTGGAAGAAAAAGGAGGAAATTTCCAATAAAAAAGTCTCAACTCTCGGAACTCTATTTCTATTATTATTTTTTTTAACACTGAAAATATCCAGTATCTACTCCACTGTCATCGCTTCAAGACTACCACGCACCGGGAGACGTAGCGTGGGTAGGTTCCCCCAAGGTGAATCCGCTGGATGCGGGTGGCGCAAGACCGGTCAAAGCGGAATCCTTTGAGAGAGACCTATGTCCAGCAGTGGACGTCTATCGGTTAAATGGATGGGGATGTTTGTTACGCACCTGCACAGTGGCGTGTATGAGAGTGGCGACGTGGTGTAGGAACGCGGTCAGTTTTATGCGCGCGCTCCGTCGGCGTCAGCTCCTGCCGGTAATGCGTCGACGCTCGGTACCTGCAACGACATTATTTTACTATACAACGCATCAACGGATTCAAATCTTATTAATATAGAACATCATTTCATAGAGCAATAAACTTATCCGACGCGGTGGCCAAAAAGGGTCAAAATGAACGACCCCTTTGGACTCAAGTTACATCAAGTGAGCAATTTCAGAGCTTCACGTGATTAATGGATGACTCCTAATGAAAATGATTTAATTGAGATTTTTTTTGTTGTCAATGATATATACATAAAAAATATAGTGTACCTGGCACATAGGTATAGCGTATAGACCGGGGCGAGTTTGAACGCGGGTGCGTGTGGGTCGAGGCGCGTGATGACGGCCGACAGGAACTGCGCCTGTCCCGCGTCAGGGAACTCGAGCACGGCCGGCAGGATGGCCTCCTGCCCGCGGGGACCTCCACCGCCAGACCTTCACACATTATCACATTATTATAAGAAAAGAAAACAACTCTTATTTATATATTAATTTATTTCTTTACATTTCCTTTGAAATCAAAAGCGAAAATATCCGATGTCTTTCATGCCTATAATTTGAATGATTTGATAACGGTTTCCCATTTTTTTATGTTTTAAAACAGATTAATTTATTAAAAAATGCAAAAATACGAATTATATTTTATATGAATAATAATAATGCAATGTCCCTCAAATGTACTTGAAACATTGCTATTAAGAATTAAAAAGGTTACCTATTTAGTAATTTATCAAGATATTACAAAAAAGAGTGAATACGTTTAACTTTTATCCGTAGCTACCTTTAACAGTTACAGTAACAGCACTATTAATTATTAAAAAAGTTACGTATTCAGACTTATCACACTTTACCATCAGCAGCTAATATAAGATAATGCAATGTAAATTATTTAAATGAATATATGCACACAATTGTATACTGAATGTACCTGTTCTCATGTCCCGAACCGCCGCTCTTCGCGCTACAGATACTCTTAGTCTCAACGTTCCCTTCCAAATCGAACGTCGTCTCATAGTTATCCTTGTACTGTGAATTTGTAGACCTATTCGCGTTGGAACTCTGCTCGTGGACATTGTAGACGGACCCCGTGTGGTCATCCTTCCCGTAATCGTCCTTCGAGTCACTCAAATGTTGTGACATCATGAGCGATTCGTTATCGAGTTTGAGCGTGTTGTTGTTGTTGTAGGGCGCGGGATCATTCGAGTCTCTGTAGTAGGTATCATTCGAAACGGGACTCATGGTTCTGATGTAGTCGTTGTCAGTCGTGTTCGCGTTCGAGTCGAGCGTGTCCGGGTGATGCGAGGCGAGCGACGTCGGCGACATCGCACCGCTGTTCTCACCGGGCGACGTCGGAGACCTAACGTGAGGGTAACGTACACAAGCGGATGTTCGTGAGCCAGTGATAGAACACATGCAAAAAAGAAAAACAATGACAGATGATAAAACATAAATCGACAGTGATCGGAAGCGGCGGGGCCGAGGGTGTTAGACAATGAAACAAAACTAAAAATTTAAACCGCTAATTACTAATAAACAAACACAAGGTTGCAGTGAACAAAATAAGTTTCTGTATTGAAAAAGTTAAACATCTAGTTTTCACAAATAAGGAACGGCTAGTGACGACGCTTAGGAACGAACTATAAGAATAAAAAAGATAAGTTCTTACCGGTCGTAAATGGAACCGGATCCATAGTGTTGCGATTGTGCCAAATTTCTGTTGATAATGTTCTCTTGCGTTGGATCCAAGAATCGAAATGTCGAGACTCGGCCAAATTTCAGAAGACAGTCGTGCTATTTGAAATAAGTTAATTTAATAAACAACTAGTGATGCATTTTATTTGTTAAGTCTAGAGTATTTAGATGCTTAAATTAGGTTAAAACATTTTGTAATTGTCTGCCTCTGACTTAAGATACGAGGCCTGACCGGCTGCCGTTGAGCATCACATCAATTCCTTATCGCCCCGTGAATGGCAGCAGACGGCACCGTAGGGTTTTAGTGAGTATTCCCGAGGCTTCGCGCTGGTAGATGTGTAAACGCACAAAACAAAAAAAAAAATAATTTTCTCCTTGATAGTTGTCTCATTCTAGGCAAAAAATTTACAATGAAGCATCAGCTGTTATTGAGAGACGATCACATTTTACAAAGTCGATAAAGTAGGTATATATAGAAAAAGCATTAGATTACTAAACACATGTCACCTGTAAGGAACCTTTTTTTTTATTAAATAAAAAATGTAGGGAATAGCTAGGTTGCAGGGGGCGACGCGATGGCATGCCTAGCAATCCCGTATCGCCCCATCCCAAATGCGGCGGACGGCCCCGGGGGGTTTTAGTGGGTATTTCCGGGCGACTCTCGCTCGGGTGAGTCCCACACTGGCACGGAGACGTCCCTCCGTGCCCCCTTATGCATTGCATCGGGGGACTTCGGTCTGACTAATGTAATGGGTAAGGGTAGTGCGTAAATGCATTTCCCCCCGACAAACAAAAAAAAAGGAATAGCTAGATTCAAACTCGCGAGAGAGTTTTACGCTCAGGTGACGGCCAAGCCGAGGTCCGTACCACTTTGGTAACCCTTGTGCCAGTCACCTTTTTGCGGCTGAGTGCCTTCAGCACTCGCCCCCAAAGTCACGGTGAAGCTGTAAAGGCCCTTCCGGTCAACAGCGTTAGCTAGATTCGAAAAAAAAAACATGTCTATTTATTGCACACAAAGTCTTCTATTGTGTATTACGATTGTATGAATGTAGGTTTTTTAAAATATAGATAACAAGTAGACAAACTTCTGGATTAGTGAGATCTCACGTTTACGGAAAATATTAAAATGACCACAAAAATTGTTTGTGTTTCGTGTATCAAAAAGCTTCGCAATATGAATAGGCACGATATGCTGTACAATAATCGTTTAAAGTATATGAACAAAGTCTTAAAATAATTTACCGACACTTGGAGCCAGCCCCTCTAAAATATATCACAGTTGAGCGCGTCCAAGACTATAAATATCAAATTGGGACTAACTAAAATTTACAGCTGACAAGAATATTGAATAACTTACAGTAAGTTATAGACAACTTATCGATAATTATGTTTCAAATACTATTTACAGTAAACTGTTAAAAGAATGTTAAAAACGAAAATACAATGTTGTAAAAGAAATTAGGTCACTAATAATATTTTGAAAATGGCATAGTTGACGTCAGTAAAAAAAAAATATATGATTCGATTCGCGGAAACTCGTTAATATGTTCCGTGTTAGGGAAATGGTCCATTTTATGTTAAGTACCCAATAAAATAACATTCGATAACAACTTTACCCAGTATAATTCGAAAGGAGAAGAAATAACCTCGCAAACGGTTTTAAAAACAGTGATAAAATTAAAAAAACATTACATTTCAAAATAAGTAAATCAAAGTAAGGTCGTGCAATAAACAATATGAATAACCTACAGCCCAAAACTCTTAAGCAAACTTTGGCTAAAGGATCTTAAAATTTTGTACAGAGGATTCACAGGCAGTTAGTAACTAAAATAGGAATAATAAATGAAGTAGGCTCACGCTGAGAAATAGTAATTAGAAATTCATGCCTCAAGCAAGTGAAAAGGTTGTATGTAACTTAAGGATTCACAAAACAAAGATGGATACGTGATGATAGCATGTACTTCTTACTACAAAAATGAGAAAAATGCATCATATTTTTACTATTTCATCTAGTAAAGCAAATAAAAAAATTATTTCAGTGATTTTTAACTGAACTGATACATCCCATATTAAATGAAAAAAAAAAAAAATATAGTAATAGTTAATGTGTATTAATAAAGTCTTTAAATCCAAAGAGCAATTCGTTTTAAACAAATTCTAATTGACACCTCTATACTTCTAAGGTACATAAATGTGAAATCATAGATATTATAGAGAAGAGAATAGATACATTCATCATCACAGAATATACATTGGGTAGTATGCAATTGACGCGCGTTTAGATAAGGCGAGAAATGCAATCAGCTCATTATAGCATATCAAATAATTCACAAAAACAACAAGCTTAAGTTTACGAATAAAACCATTGATTTTATTTATTGGTTTCCTTCTTGCGTGAAAAGTAATAAATATACGAACTTTATTGATTGTCACATGTCTCGTATGAACTAAAGTCTTAACAAAAGTAGCGTCATTCGTCCTTTGAAGTTCATTTACAATGTATTCAATTAATAAAATCCCTTAACTTACTCTAAACCTACAATGATTAACATCCCTTAAATTCGTTTAAGTGATCCTAGGTCGTGTACTATAAACTTTGTATCGAAATCTATCTCTAACTTATATAAAGATGCCTTCAGGCAAGTTAACACGCAAAGGCGGTACCTTTAACTTTAACATTAGTTATAGCATAATTTTATTTTTTATATCAAGAAAGAGATTGATCATCGTTTATTATAATACCTGCAATCGTTGTGTGTTCACAACTCGTTGTCCATTGAGGTATACGTGTGCATCCGTATGCAATGGAGTGACTGTGTAGCCACCGCCTTCTGCGGGCGCAACTACGCAATGGCGAGATTGTATTGAAGGACCATACAGTTGCAACGTTGTACCGTTCCCGGATCCGACCTAAAATTATAATACACACTAATAATCCTGACCTAGGATGATTTCCATCCCCATCCTTCTATTCAACCGAAAGACGTCCCACTGGTGGACATAAGTCTCCCTCATCGGGGCATCGGTTCTACGAGATATGTGTCCTCAGCCCATTTTCACCTATGTTTGGCAATGTCGACTTTGTTTCTTCTGCGGATCTCCTTATTTCACATAGATACAGAGAATCATTAACACTGAATATCGCAGAAATATTCAGATCTATACACGTTAAGGAACTCAAACACGTTATCAGGATAGAGACCACCGTTCACTTGTGAAAAATCCTACTTTGTTACACATTAAGGTGTGTCATGTTTCGGGATTAGCATGTGAATATCCAGACCTACCTAAAGAGTCTAGCCGTGGTGGACAAAGGCCGGTATGATTTTATCGACTGTCAATAGATTCTATTAGCAGTTGTCATCTTCCTTCGATTGTACTTTATTTAACATAAAATGAAGTGTAGTCATTTTACAGTGAGTTCACGTTTATTTAGTTCAAATTATCAACCTAGATGGCTTAAAATAGAACAATACAATTTCTCCCGCAGGAATCTGGTAACCGTTGCGGGAAATGAACGTTCGTTAAATTTATAATGCGAAAAGCTAAAAGGAATGCAAACGCTGTACATTAATACATATAGGTATGCAATTAACTGCTTTCACTGCACGATTCGTGCTTGCGGTGAATTGTATGACCAAAATTAGTAACTCGACTCGATGAACAAATAATGCTTTGGTTAATTTTCAATCTATATTAATTTAATAAAGGTTTAAACACTTAATATTATGTTAATATTAAGGACGTGGATCATTGTAAATTTCTATTTGCTATAGAATTAACATGAGTTAAGTTACATTTTAGGAATGTCAATCGCTAATTGTTAAGCGTGTTGCAATACCCAATTTATATTGTTGTAAAGGGTTAATCAGTGTTAAATTTAATTAATATAAATATGTTAGAAAATTTAATAGTATATATCGTCGTCACCTATTCATCGAATTCATATTTTTCTATATTTCGGTTTAACTAGACTTTAATTACATAAAGTTGAATAATTATCATCGCGGTACTAATAAATTTAAATTTAAATAAAAACATAGTGCTAAAGTGAATTGTCTTATTTATTAACAAATTCTTGAATAACAAACTAAATTAAATAACTATTTCAAATATCGTATAATAAAGATGTATGCAATTATATGTGAGTTAATTTATTATTGACAACTCTTGTGTTTCTTTATAATTATTTTAATAAGGAATCAACGTATCGATCGTAATGGAACACCTGACACCGTTCACAGAGCATCAGTTCTTACCTAGATAATTAAAATTTAAAGTATTTGTTCTGGGCCTGCCGGTGCAGCGACATACATGAATGCAGTTCATAAACATGAATTTTCTTTAAGAAAGTCACATCAAAATTACATCACCTTTCGCATATTCAATGAGTTTCATCTTTAATTACCATAGCGTGTAAACAAAAGGATATTTGACAATAAAATATTTGAGAGTCACCACCTACTGAGTTTAAAATTTATTATCCAAATACGAAACGCAAGAATTAATTATTCACGTAAGCTACACTCCACAGGCACTGCGATGTATGTAGCTAGTCAAACAGCATCACGTATTATATTATAAATAATAGCTGTGCCGGCGACTTCGCTCGCGTGGAATTCAGATAATTATTTTCTCTCGTTCCGTCAAACAGACAGACAATTTGTTTTAAACTATTAAAACATTTCCTGCCGTAGACCTAAAGTCATACATTGATTAATTCTCAAATATCTTCAATGTACTGATATGTTCGTCCCATTAGCCTTTCATTATAAGTATAGATTTATCTATGTCCCTATAATGTTTCAGAACAGTACAGATTATCAAATAATAGGCATAACGCCATATATGAATCATCGTCAGAAGTACATATATAATTTGCTTACGTAATCATATTCATAACACTTCGTCCCCCATGGCATCAAAAATAAAAACTAAACATGAACCGTCAAATTATTATTAGAATTAAATAATATTATATTCCGCGCCATATTTATAACTATTGATATTATAATTGAAATTCAGTTCACTACTTCCATAAAATGACTACTTAATACAACGCCTAAAATACCTAGATGGTTGTGTGAAAATTGAATATCAATTATTGTTTTCTTATTTGCCATTTTTTTCAATTTCAATTAAACTATCAATTCTTTGTTTTCGATTAAGAATAAAATCTCCGCGTGTCATTCAAATTACTATAACTTTTGATTGTGTAGACCGATTTTTATGAAATAAAGTTTTGATTTTACTCCGAAATATGCTTTATAATTGTAATATTTCAAACTTAAATTAGATTTCAAGCGAATACGGCTAGGTGGTGCTGTGGTCTTGATGGTTATTCCAATTTCCTACGAAAGTAAGCCTGATATTTCGGTAAAAGAGAGCATCGCGATGAAACTATATCACGCTGGTAGGATATTTTCTAATGTTCGGCTGGCTAGCTTCAAATTGAAAATGTGTCGCCAAGCAATCACAGGCGTGTTCCGGTAATTTCATTTGAGCACCAGTTTCTCTGATTTTTACGCGTTTACCATCTTTGGTCTCATAGTCGCTTGCAATATTGGTCAAAACTCTAAACCTATCCAATATAAAAAAAAAATACCAAAAATAACATTTCTTTTATTTAATACACATTTAATATTTTAACAGGAATTTTAGCTTCATAATAATTCTAACTTTCGAACGGCAGATTCGACTTGTGCATTAAATAATAGTCGTAAATCTATTACATCCCAAGAACTTTGAAGATTAAAATACAGAGACAATCAAGTATCAAATAATGACTTACTTCAACAGCTTCTGTAACTCTGACCCTGCGTCCATTTTCTAGAGGAGAAGTATCCGGTGCAACTTCCACTAGTACGGGCTCGGTGCTTGGTCGAACGCCAGAACCGCCCGTACTAGCTTTTTTCTTGCGACGCCGAGGCTGAGCGTCCGCCGGCCGCCGCCGTACGTGGAACATTATGGAGCCTGAAAGAAATACCATTAAAATAATTAATATTCATGATATATATATATATATAAATTAATATATATATTAATTTAATATAATTATTAATTTAGATAGCAGTTAACTACTACTTTATTTTTTAAGGGAGTTGTTTATAAATCAATCTCACATCATCCAATCAATACATTAAAAAAGGAGGTGAGTGTCAGAGAACCCACTACTAAAAAAAATTCACACAACCATTGTAAACAATTTTTACAAATTTCTTATAGTTTGCGCTATACATAAAAACATAAATGGGATCTATGTGTTATGTACTCGTCTACATGTACATAGGAAACCCCGCGCAAACCCTTACATTATTCACACGTCGAAATGAATAATTGGCAAGAGCAATACCTGTGAAATATACCCTATATTATTTCCATTGAAAAAGAAATGTAATTCAAGAGAAGAGTGAAAAAGAAATTGCGATCGCTATCAAACATAATACGATCGAAATAGCGATCGTAGAAACCGTATTAGTCGCTTTATAATAATCATATATAATTTTTATGGTATTTTTTTCTCCTAATAAATGTCGTAAAATTTACCCCAAATAATAGATTTACAAAAATATCTATCATATATATAAAAAAAAAACGTATCATATAAATATTATTTATGTAAAATTATATATGAGTTGATATTAATTATTGGTACAAATATATAAGGTGAAATATTGTATCTTATAAATGTACAAAGCTAGCTGATCGTCAATGATCAAATACCCTTACGTAGATTACAGGTAGAGGCGTATTCTCCGTACTTATAAATATTACAAGGAAACAGATCGAAGGTAAGTGCCCTATTACATTACGTTGGCCAAATAATATTTAGGTATGTGCATTATTAACATTTGCAAAATTATATAGAATACAATAGTAAAAGTGATTATAGGCGTAGTAATAAAAGACTTGGGTGACATTTAGCAATATCTTAATAGGTACAAGAAATATAGATGTATTCACACTGGTAGCCATTATAGGAAAAAAAGTAGGAGCAGAAATGACAAGTGTCATGAGATCTACAAAATAATTGATAAGCGCTATTTATTTTATATTGATTGTAGTTAAAAACAAACTTACAAGAATACAAAACTATTCAGTTTACTAGATAAAACTCAAGTAATTTGATTTCAATGATTAGTTACATAATTTATCTTGCCTACGGTAATTAAAACGCTTGGTGCCAATGGAAAAATTTTGACAATTCAATTAAATCTATACTAGTAGTACCTACTAATAATAAAATTAAAGTTTTGTCTGTACATTTAACATTTTTTGATATTTTATAACATATTATGTCCATTTTAGCCTTTAATAATCTCGAATATGATATTTAAAACAATACTGTTTTTTCTCTTTGTGCAAATGCCCGGATTTAACTACAAAACGACTTGATCGATTTTGATGAAACTTTGTACTATAATTAATTTGCGAATTCGTAAAAAAAATTATCAAGAAAAAAATCAACTCAATAACGGTTTGACTGATTTTGATAAAATTGAGTGTGCATAAAATACATATTAATTAGCGATTGATAGGCTACAAATAATATCATTATTATTGTTCAAAATTATTATTTTTTTTATAAAAACTCCAAAAGAGGTTGAACGATTTGTATGAAAAGGATGTGGCGTTCTATTACGGATAAGCTAAGACCAACACAATAAAATTAAAACATCCCACTTTTAACCAATATAAGATATGTAGACGAAGTCTCGGGCTCTCGATAGTGTAGAATATAAAGTCAATAAAACCCGTCTCGGCGTGTACAATTCCTAAAAGGACGCTTAAAACGTTTTAGGCGGACAATAAAATGGTCTAAGACATTTTTGAAATATTCCAGTAGTACATTTAGCAACGTGCAGGTGAGTGCACTCGAAGAGGAGCCGGTAGACATGAGAAGAGAAGTCAGCGGGGAGACAAGCCCACCCCGACTCTAGTGTCAACATCATTAGCGACTACATTGTCGTCGCACCGCTCTACTGAACCTACAAGAGCTACTGCGAGATACAAACTTTGCTAGATATATTACATAATTATAATTTATTTAACCGATTTGTATCCGCGACTTCGTTCACGGTTGCTAGCGTATTCGACTGATGTGCTTAACGCACAAGGGACACACTATTATTATCTGTACTAATAAATAAAATTGAAGTGTCTGTTTATAATATCATAATAACAACTTTTTACTAAATACATATGAATATATACATAATACCTATATCAAAAACAAATTATTTTAAATTTTTGTTTATCTGTCTGTCTGTTTGTTCCAGGTAATCTCAGGAACACCAGAACCGATTTTGACAGGATTTGTTGTACAATAGCCGAAATTACTCCTCGTAACCTAGACTTCTTTTATTTTTAGAAAACAATTCAGGTTCCGCGTAAAAAAAATTAAAATTTAGAACAAAATACGATTTCAATAGACAGCATCATCAAAACATTACTTTCAATGATAATTCAAAAACTGTATTAAGCAGTGAAGAATGTATCAAAAGCGGGTGGAGCCGCAGGCACACGGCTAGTTTGTAAATAATATTAATAGTTTTTTTTCTGGGATTTACAGATAAGAGACAATGTAGTCTAAAATTCTCGGGTGGCTGTTTGAACTATTTACATATATTTAAAAAAAATCTATATATTTGTATTATTTGGGAAACAAATGAGCTATTAGAAAAAGAACGTATTACATTATAAAAGTACTTATAACTTAAGTTACTGAATCTTATATTTAAGTAGCGGTCTGAAAATCGTAACATAAAGGAGGGTGAGTTGAGATTCATTTCATAATTATTATACCATTCAACTGAAAAGGAGCCCATTAAGCGTCATAAAAGCTAATAAGCTTTTATAATAGTTAAGTTTTTTTTAATATATAAGTTTGAACTATCAAACTAAAGGTAAAAAGCAGTTATTAGTTAATTTCGTAGTTAAATAGTACCATATACACTTTTGTTATAGATCTAGGCAATAAGTTTTAGCTATACAGGGGCGATCATAATAGACCTAACTAGGTCGCAGTGATAGAGGACTGTCCTAGCCTGCCACTTTTCGAATAATGGTACGTTAATCAAAACATATTTTATAAAAAAAATTCAATCATTTGCTATATTACATTACTGCAAAGCGTTTATGTTAAATAAAATAAATAAGTATATTAGAATATTTCGGTTTTCATGTTATTATATGAACCGAGTTGATATTTTTCTTTAACAAAATGTAGCTCGATATAATGAAGTTTACTTAAACCAATGTAGATCAAACAGGATCAATCACAATTTACATTAGTGCCACATTCTAGACAGAATCGATGCGGTAAACGAAAACCAATCGCAATTCATTTTTAATCGACTACCATTTTTTGTACGAAATGAAATAGTCAACGAAAATAAAAACAAATAAAACAAACGTTTTAATGTTTCTTATTAAAACAAAAATCAAATGCGCCACCAAGTGCTGTGTTCCACAGTTTAAAGAAATCAGTAAATATCTTGTATTGGAAATATAAACTATTGACAAAGTAACGATCATATATTTTATTGGTAATAACATTTACTCCGGCGATGTACGCCGTAAATACTATGTTCTTAACATTTGTATCGTACGACTATGTGACCCAATAATTGGGAGTTTAAGATCAAAACATGAACAACTTTATATGGACCCGGAATACATAACTCAGCATAAAAAATACTATATGAAACATATTGCCATATCAATAATAAAAAAATTACAATAGCAAAGCATTTACTTAATAGTTTCGAAAAATTAGCATGCACAAAAAAATATTCAAATGAAAAAATATTTAGAAAGACGTTTTAATTTAATCATCATCACATGTATTTTTTTTTTAATCCCGACCACTATTTTATTATTTTATAACTTAAAAGTACACAGCAATTAGAGAAAGAAAATCACAGTTTTCGTTCTTGTGTTTACTGTTTACATAAACAACTTCGTAAATACAAACATTGTATAATTCCAGTCATAAAAGTTCACTAGTGATAAAAATAAATTTACCGAGTATCACCTCTTTGTGCTCGTTCCGTAACCGTGAACTAAACGATCTGCTGAAAAGCATATCTGACGAATAATATGTTATTGCGAGCCATTGCCCAATCGAAAGTTCGCGATTGTCGCGAGTCGCGTACGTAAGTTCAAATCAACGGTCTAATTGTAACTGGACTAAATGCTAGAGTACCGGCACGACGCACGACCGCCGCCGCCGATCACACACTCATGACCGCTGAAATACAGGTTAAGGACTAATAATCAGTATAATCCAGTTTTGTTAACAAATAATCTGGCATAATACACAAATTATGGCATGTATGGATCAAGAAAGACTGAGTTACAGAATAATGTAAACAGAGCTTCCGGTGCTGTTCTACTTATAAAAATTGCATTGAAAACAGCACGCAATTTCGTGTGTTTGAAAGGTGTAGAATAAAGTTTTAGCTATACAGAGTTGTCTCATCTACATCCAATACACTTCGCTGAATAGGAAACGCAATTATATTGAAAACACCGTTTAAAGGTAATGTATATATTAGAAGTGTAAAGACAGTTGCAGTCGAATTGCATTTACTTAATTCTTTATACGCAAATAACATTTGAATACTGAATTATAAACGAGTAAAGAACAATGTGAAATAGAGACCGGATCCCCGACCTGATTTGCCATCAGGGAACAAATTAGATAATACAGATCGTAGGTAAAGTTTAATATACTCCGAACTAGCTCGAATACATAAAAATGATAATTAACTAGCTATAGTTGTGGAAACATTAACATATAATTTCTTTTCTTCACATTTATTTGCTTTGCATTATAATAATATATCTCTTTAATACTAATTTTTATATTTTGTAAAAGACTTTTTGTCCCCTTAATGGAGAATTATCTACATAAATTATTCCATGCTGTACTGTAAAAGAACAACCAAATAGAGAATGAATGTTACCTTTTTATAATATTGTAAGAACGTAAAATAAATTAAACACATTTGTGAAAATTGAAGAGAAAAAAGCGTTTCATTCTTTCTAGCCATTAGAGACACGCGGTATGGCGACGAGTTGATAACATAATTTGCATGTATGAGTAATACATATACATAAACGTGCTTCTGAAAACTATGTACAAGGACAATTAAATACAAAGCTTTAATAATAATTAAACTTAGTGTATTCGCAATTTTGCTTTTACAATAATTTAATTATTGATTTTATATTAAAGGGTTTTCTAAAAAAAAATTAATTTCTTTATCGTAATATATCAAAGTACATGATAACTAGATGTGTCTGATATCACAAAACAATTTCATACAGCGACAACCAGGAGTTCAACAGTCTATTGCCAGTTGCTATTGTCATGTCGGTCTGCGAAGTTTTTTTAGCATGTAGACTATAACGGGTGACAAGCCTAAGCGACACATTATTGTATGTGTTATGTATGTTGATATGTGGTGGACGCAATTCAGTTATACACTATTATAAAGCCCTTTTTTTTTTTTTTTTTGACGGGGGGAAATGCATTTACGCACTACCCTTATCTATTGTACTTAGGGGATCGATCTATTATAAAGCCCTACCAAGAGTATGATGTATAATAAATTTAAGGAAACAAACTATGATGCTTTGTGATCATCAATAACAGTAGTAAACATTGGCTCTTTCCTTAGTTTCCTTAATAAGATTAAATACATGATTTTTCTCTGTATAAGTTTGGCAAAAGCATCATTAATCATACAGAAAAATAAGGTCATATAATATCTACGTTTATCGGAATCTAAGGCTTTCGATTTCGTAGAAAAGGAAATATTTGTTAGTCATCGTTTATTATTTGAAGGATTTTAGATATCTTCAAGAATAATGTACATTAAAATTCTCTTTAAATATTATGAATTCGTTTAAAAATGGAATTATTGATGAACTTGTTAAATTTACCCGTGAAACGAATGCCTAAGCGACATATTTAAGTTTTGGAATAATTGACCATTTGATCCTTAAATCTGTGTGTGTACACATATGACATTCTTCATAAAAAAGTATCAAGTACTAATACAACGAACCATAGTCAGAAACATTTTACTCAAAAGAAGTGGTAGTATATTTGATAGCTATGAACATTAATTAATACTAAATTACCATTCTACTAATAACAGTTAATTCTTATTAGTGACCATTTCACAAGAACATAGCCGTTTATCCAAAAACGTTTGAATTTTTTATGAAGTAGACCGAGTGTAATTTATTTTCTTTAGAAGTCACGAACATAAAAAAGAAACTTACGCCAAACCCGGATCCTATTTACCGATGAGCGAAAGTTAGCGTAAATGGTTTTACCAGAAAAATAGAACGAAATATTAGTAACTTACAAATGTCACCGTATGATGAATGTCACGACGTTCATCGCTAATTAATACTACATACGTTAATTATAGTGAATGGGGTCATGTACAGAGTACCGCGATTTTTTGCTGGTTCACTCGCTATTACTTTTCATGTTTTCAGGGTTTAGCGTGTAAAAAAAAAAACTAACAAAAAAAATTGTTTTAAATTTGCAAGAAATATATTCTTCGGATAATTGATACAGTTTATATCTCAAACGGCTTTCATCTCAAGTGATACCTACACCAGCCTAGGCTACTCCTAGTAATGCGAAAGCAGATCCAACTACCTGACCAAATAGGAGAATGAAGGAACTCTGTTGGGTTTTAGTGATAAACCCACCATTCCGTTGCCCATCGAGGGTATCTTATTTAAAACCAGCTATATACCCGCGGCTGCATCAGCGTTTCGTATATTCTTCAGTGCATTTTAATTTTTTACAAGGAACCTTAAGTATTTTCCAAAAAAAATTCTGCTAAGATATTTCTTACAATTTCATAAGTTTTGATGATTTTACGCGAGACCCTAATTATTTTCGTAAAATTAAAGTAGCGTAAGTAGCGTGGAGTAACTTTAACTATCTAAGAAAAAAATCCCGTCAAAATAGGTCCTGCCCTTACGGAGACTACCCGGAACAAACAGACATACATTTATTATATACATAGTACAAAAATAATTGACACAACAAATAGACACTTTAATTTTATTTATTAGTATAGATTTTCCTCACGTAACAAAAAAAACTAAGAACTAAGATACCTTCAATCCTATTGAAGAACCCAGTCCAGTAATTTCTTTCTAAAACCTAACCTAACGTTAATTATCCGTCTTTGTTTCTAAGGTTAATTACATTAGCAAATTGTTTTGTATTCTCTCATCTTGAAACGGATTCGGTGAATTTCTTAAACTTAATAGATAAAATGTAAGTTTAATTCAATTGTGAGGTTCAAAACCGAGTCTCCCTTTCAAGAAAAATGTAGGCACGTGGGGAAGCATCGATGTGCGTTGTGGCGGTAAATTCCTGTTTATATGGAGTTTTATAGTACATAGGATTACAAAATTTTTGATGTAACCATAATATAAGTAAGTTGATTGAATCAAACGGTGAAGTGAAGCGTGATAAAGTGGCTAGCGATGGGCGTCGTCTGTTAACATCGGCCGCGCCCGTGCGTTGTGCGTGTCCCTCAAATACATGCTCGAATGCATGATTTTTGTACAAGTAATCACCTTAACTTGTTGCTTCTACTTAAATCATATCGTACCTTTAATTAAAACAAACATCACCGAACAAATTATTTCTTTATAGCCATAGTAATATTTTAATAATACAAATTAGTTGTAACAATATTATAATACAATGTAGTATATACAGTAATGGTGACAATTGTGTTTTTTTTTTTTTTTTTAATATAATTCACATTTAGAAAACAACCTAATACGATGAAAATTAGAAATTATGTAATAGAACTTAGTTTAGTAAAGGAATCAATAATTATAAATTAAATATGCATGTTTACATTTACTGACTAGCTGTGAACCCGCGGCTGCGGCGCGCCCGCGTTTAATATGTTCTTCACTGCATTTTAATTTTTTTACACGGAATTCTAAATATTTTGCAAAAAAAAAATTTAGTACTAAAATAAAGTAAAAATATTTCACATAAATTCTAACACTTGCGCGTAAAACTGTGAATTGAATCAGATTTTATTCAAATTTTTATGCATTTAAATTTTTTCGCGGACCCTTATTAATTTTCGAGAATAAAAAGTACCCTCAGTTACGCGGAGTAACTTCAGCTATCTAGCAAAAAAAGTCTCGTCAAAAGCGGTCCAGTCATTTCGGAGATTACTCGGAACAAACAGACAGACAAACACTGTTATTTTGGTACTAATACTAATCTACACTAATATTATAAAAAGGAAAGATTTGTATTTTTGTATGTAACGAATAAACTACTGGACCGATTTGGATGAAATTTGATATGGAGATATTCCGGAAATATAGGATTTATTCCGAAAATCACACGGGAACGGGAGCTACGCGGGTATAACCGCGGAGCACCTAGTAATATATAAATTCTATTTATTTGGTAAAATATTGTTATTTTGACATTACAAACATACACTTCAATTTTATTTATTAGTAATCACTAGTAATATTATAATTGATATAGATTTATATGAAACTAACATTAACATATTTATTAAACGTAGGTAAGCAACCATGAAAGTTGATAATCATCAACGTAATACTAGGCATTAGTAAATAATAGATTAACGAGTTTCGATCCAAGAGGCTATATTGACTGTTTTAATATGATATTATGGACATTTATTTAGAAAACTAATTTCTAAACACATCTTTTTAAACTTTAATTCATTTCAAAAGTTGTTTTTGTTTTGTAAAATATTATCCATCCCTCTATGGCTATCTAATATGCAACATTATAATAGAGAAATGAAATAAAAATTGGTCTGCTGAAACGCCACTCAGCATTAGGTACACACAACATGATGTAGGGCGCACCGGGTTCACGGAAAATTCCATTTTCGGAAAGGTCACAAGCACACAGTCCTTTTCGGTTACATATGATTTGTTACATTTATTATGTGGAATCATTTTGTAATGAGTTTAATTAATAAGAAAAAAATTAAAATGCATTACTAATAGGAAATTAGTTCAAATAAACAAATGTTTATTTACAAGTAAATTAATTTTGACGTGTTCTACCAGTAGCTGAATACTCAATTATATTTCGAAGCTAAATTTACCCGAGTTAGAGCTTTTAAGCTAAATTTATATCTTGATTTATTCTACCTTTTGCATATTAGATATTACTGGAAAAAAATTATAATATGTATTAATTATTTTGAATAACTTTAATTACTACATGTTGAGTAACAAATAATTAAATATAAACAAGTAGGTCAACATGTGTATGTAGGACAAAATGGGCATGCGTGTGTATAAACAACACGATAACATCGGGCAGGAGGTGGGTGCAGCGGTGGAGGACGATCTACCTCGTCAACGGACGAAAGGCACGCAATGTCTTCGTTGAGCGTTTCACTAACAAACAAACAGTCCTTGCGTAAACACCTATAAACCCTAGAGACGACACTAACACGTCCTAAGGCGCACACAATCTGACCAAGGCCATAACATAATACTCACATTATTAACTTTGAACTTGTGCTCCGTGAACAGTACATCACTTTACAAAGCAAAAATCCAATTTCCTTCACGGATTACTGGATTTTAACACAATTTTCTTCGGGACTTCGATCACAATCACTATATAAAAGGGGCTGACAGTAAGCGACCTTACGAAAGGTTGTACGTGCACAGATTATATATGACGTTCTTTGAATTAGCTACCAGCTTTTCACACAACTTACCAAATAATGTTTTACTTGGCCTGTCTGATGTATACGAATAAGTATATATAACACATATATTTTGTTAAAGATTAAAATTAAAATTACATAAATATTTATTTTTTAAGTAAGGTTTAAGTGGTTAAAAGCAAGTTATAACATTAAATAATAATTGTAAATCCTTCTGCAACTAGTGTGAGTATCTATCTCACATCTAACTTCTACTTCTCTAGGTAATTTAACAATTTTAATACTAGATGTGACAATGTGTAGACAATGTGAGGAAATAAATCTTATGACTGGTTAAAATATAATTGAATTTAATCACGTTAAAAATAAAACAAAGATGCATAAACAGTTTTAATCGAGTGACAACGTAGAAGGATTTCGTAGGCGATTAGTGACTTAGGTAACACCACTCTACGTTGTACAAATTTGAATTTGGGTTAGAGTTCCATTTCGTGAGGCTTTGGAATATAATCCCTTTATGATAATAATAAGAGCGATGAAGTGTTTATTTCGAAGCGAAACAACATATGAAAATTATTGGAGCGTGCAGAATTTATATCCAGCCAAATGGACCGCTTCCATTGAAAACATATACGGAAGTCTCCGTCTACGTTGAAAATATAATAAAACTTGATGTTACATGAATACGGAGCGGAGAGACAACTTTCAACAATCATAACCGACTTTTATAAGCGGTAGCGCTCAAGTTTATATTATCATAAATTTGAATTGAATTTCGAATAACCTTTGATTTATAGATTCTCTCTAGCTGACTTTTCACAACAGAAATGATTGATTAAACATTTTAAAACCGTTTTGATGTTCAGTGATTAAACAGACTGCTACGATTTAGATTTAATATCAATCATATTATTAGTACCAATGTTGGTTACGAAATAAAAAACATCTTTAGTACTGATTTTTATTTTTTCAAGTTTATTTTCAAATATTAAAAAATGAGTATTTAATAATTCTAACACCCTAAAGAGTAATTTATGAAAGCAGTACATTTTTTTCTTTTTTTATATATTTATTTTAGTTAAATGATAAATTGTATAAAACCCAGTTTGTCGATTAAACATCAATCACGAAACGTATTAGTTAGCGGTCAATAAATATGTAAATAACTGTAATTACATAGATGAAAAATGCACATAGGTGCTCAAACATACAACAAATTAAGGTACCTTTTTTTCAAAAGTTATATTCTTAAAACATTTCATCCTCAATATACAGTATATATGTACATATGTATATATGTACAGTATATACAGTAAATGCTAAAAATTGACAATATCCTATATTAATTTTTATTTAAAAATTTTGATATATAATCAATAATCATTGTATATATACATTCATTTTGAAACAAACCTTAATGCGCACTATTATTTAGCCAGTAAGCTTTTGAAATGTCATCAAAAATATATAAATCCATTGTTCTATGACCTAAAGTTGTAGAGTACTCTGAAGTTTTTCAGTCGCTAACAACGTAGACTAAACCATAACTTAATATAAACATGGCATTTGGCAATGAAGGTCTGTTATATTGTACACCCATTATCAAGTAACTGCAAATCACCTAATTTTGTTGAACATAATTAGGTCTGTATGCAGGACACGATTACAATAGATTGTTGTTATAAAACAGATTAATAGGCTTCTAAAATTAATAGTATCTTCTTAGAAATAATAGTAACATATAGAAATATCTATATCTTAAACCTAGCGTGAAATCCTTATATTTTTAATAATTTTAACAAACGATTTATAAGATTTCAATATGGACTTCAGAATAAATGTTATCCAAGAGAAGAAGGTATATAAAAACGAAATCCGATTCCCTATTGGGTAGGCTCCCACCACCGAGGGTTTGCCGCAGGGGGCGACGCGGTGCTTGCGAAAGCCACCCCGTATCGCCCCCATCCCAAATGCGGCGGACGGCCCCGGGGGGTTTTAGTGGGTATTTCCGAACGCCTCAAGTCCGGGCGAGTCCCACACTGGCACGGAGTCGTCCCTCCGTGCCCCCTTACCTATTGCATTGGGGGACTTCGGTCTCACTAATGCAATGGGTAAGGGTAGTGCGTAAATACATTTCCCCCCGTCAAAAAAAAACTCCCCCCATCAAAATAAAAAAAGGGCTCCCACAATGACACTTTCATGCACTAAAATACAACGCATTAAACTGCATACTACATGCAGGTACATGGGTTCTGTAAGGAACTTTGAGACTCATAGTTTCTCTTAACTACCGTGGGTAAATTTCAAATTTCAAACCGCGAAGTAAATTTCATGGAACATAGGTACTTTGGTACCCTTGCGCAACTACTACTCTCCCACCTGAAGCGCCTTAAGTAAACGCCTCCAAAAATTCAGGGAGATATCAAAACCCTTCCGACCAACAGCATTTCCTCGGTTCGAAAAAGAGCAGAGGAGTTTTAGTCAATTTGGCCAGTTCAACCTGATTCCATTCAGAGCACCCAGAAGGAACTCTGCAGACTCGTACCAGAAAAGTATCAAAAGAGGTGAATATGGTACCTTTAATAGCATATTTGCATCTCAATCCGCAATGATCTTTGCAATCAGAAAAGTAAAATTCGGAATAACTCCAGAATAGCATCTCTTTACGAGGACATGCAGTCGGAAAAGTAGGTTTTTCAGAAATCTATTGCTATGAAGTTGCGCTCCAAAGAAAATATTATTAAACATTAAAGGGACAACTGCACCTCGGGCTGATTTATGCAATGCAAAATAGACAAAAACATCACATCGTAGTACCCTGTTCCCTCTTCCAAAACTGAACCGATTTTTAATTTTCTTTCAGTTTTTGAATAATAAAAACTTTGGCTATGCCAGTACGTTGCCGTTTTTAATTTTATCTATCAAATTTATTTAACGAACGTCTGAAAATGACGGTAAAAATCGAGCATTTTTTTTTTATTTCAAAGGCTTCTAGTTTCTACAATAACTAATTTATGGAAAAGATCAAAAAGTACGGGCATGGCGATGGTGGATATATATTATTTGGTATAATAATATTTACCATAAAGCTATTATCCAGGTAGGTAACAGGGGACTACGTTTGCATGAAATAAATGCCGCTAGGATATCATCTTAAGACTCGAGCTACGTGCTGTGACCGACTCGTATTGACCTGTCATTCCTGTTGGGCCTGAAGTTAAGTTTAGAGGAATGCCCAAGTTCTTAGGATGCCTGTGCGATTTAAATTGCGTCCCAGCCGATGCAGTTATCTGTGACAACGCGGACACTGTTATAAGTGATTTGATAAAGATGTTTTTCACCTATGACAATATTAAACGTTAGAAATAACGGTATGTATTACGTACAAAAATATTGTATATCTACTAACTTATTATTACCGATTAAAATTAATACGGATACTAATTTTTTATCTACTTCGAAAATATATGTAGAATCAGAGATCTTTTATCAAAAAAATCAAGATTATCTGAATTTACAACAACTACATAATATCCATCTAAAAGTAACCAAAAGTCGATAAAAATAAATAATATTGCATCATGAGAACTGCAATGAGAAATGGTAAAGGTACTGCCGGCACGAAGTAATCAGTCACAATTAAGTATTTCCATTGTTTAAGACATCACTATTCATGAACAGAAAAATAAAGTTATACAAAATTAACGATTACTTATTGCAAGATATCTATGTATATACAAAATCAATTTGAGTAAATTAACGTTAGGGTCAACGTTTATTATCCGCAAGCATGAACCTGGTACTAAACACACTATCCGTCTTCTTGTTTCACTCTATTGGGTCAGTGGGGCAGGTGTATTAACCAGCGATCTCAGACGTGACATTTAACATGGTTATCACATAGTATACTGTGTGGGAGCTAGGAATCTTTGTTACTTCTTTTATTAATTAAAACTACAATACAAATTTTGAACGCTACGATCCTTTTGCTTGAACTGAACCGTTACTCTTAGTGTTGTGTCATCTATCTTTAATTCGCTATCTTTAAATATTACTATACAATTAATATCACATTAAGAATTATTAATCAGAATCGATTACTTCAATATTATGAGTAATTTCTGTTGAATATGCTATTCTCAATAGATTGTAGTAGTTTAATGGAAGTATATAAAGTTTGCAATTAATTCACATACATACATCCAGACTTTAGTATAAATTATCGCCGACGAATTATAGGTAGTATATATAACGTACGCTTGAATTCAATGAGCAGAAAACGTGATCTGATTCTAGGATAGACGCCGTCCGTTAGAATATAGTCCACAATCGTTGCTTGAATAGACAGAAGAAGTATTTTTTTAGAAAACTAAAACAAATTGATTTTAAGTGATCAAACAATCAAGAATTTTCATTAAATAATCTTAAACTATAACATACATGATAGCAATTAATTATCACGAGAAAATTTAACAAATGATATTGACATAAATCAGAAAGCTTTGGACGGTTGAAACGAGTGCCCTTTTCCGACACGTATAAGAACGATCCTTTGTCTTCACTAACAACCCGCTTTAGGGATTGTTCCAATGTGAAATAATGGTAAAGGTCAAATTACTCGTAGAGACACCACTTTATGAGTTAGCTATAAATGTGCTCTTTATCGCGACATTCTCGGCGAAATAAAACTGGTTTACATCAAGACAAACGAAATTTCCTCAACCTTTCAAGAGTGACGTCATAAATTATTTAGAAAGTTAAGAATCTCCAGGTTAAACGAAGACCATGAATGAATGAACATGTGAGCTACAAATCAAGTTTGAAACTTACGATTATGCTTATTAACTTAAGTATCCATTCTGAAACACTCAAAATTAGTAAACACTATTTGAACTCGAACAAGTTAAAAATTTCAAGGACGATATTTATGCATATCGATTCCGCCAACGAACGGGCATCGAACCGCGCGAGAAACAAGTTAAAAATACCGGCCAACCGACCGGCATCTGCGGACACACCGGTCGGACTACTCGCTTGGGCCACATGCGTTTGTTTACTATCCGCTTTCGATCGGTGAGACGGAGGGCTATGGTGGTACTGCCTATTCGCCGTAACTGCCGCCAACAATTCTACCTGTTTTAAAGTAAAAGTTTTTCGTGCAAACTTACGACGGATGCCCCAATCCATCGCGGAGTAGCGCGGGTTTAACGGCGCGCGGCGCGGCGTCGGCGAGGCGACTGCCGCGTCCTGCGCCCGCAAACTCCCGCTCGTCTATTCCCATTGTGAATAATACTAGGCACAAGCCACTGAGTATTGTCCAACATACCAAGAGCATACTTGAGTATATTCTGGTCTCTCGCAGAATACAGGATCAACCAAGTCTCGATAAACGAAGTAACTTATGTCCAGCATTTTATGCTAAGTGCGAAGCTAACCTAACGATATTTATACCGTTGTTAGCAATGGATGCACAATATTTTGCCCAATACAACTTTGCAGTGCTAAAACGTTTAATACTTTATAATAATCTGTTTTATGTAATATATTGTAAGTAGATAGTAATCCTGTGGGTCCCTCCCATGTTGATTGAAAAGCTTTATCGGACAATTCTTTACAACTCACTCATTTCCCGGACAAAATTAGATCACGATCCACTGAAACCGACTATCTTTTCCCCTAATTCTGAAAGATTTAGTAAAAAAATTATAGATAAAATCAAATGTCATTTCCATTTGGAAAACTTTCCATTTAGATCTCATTTTCAGTAAACATACTTTTGTTTTTTTTTTAAGAATCATTTACTTGATTAATCATTTACCAAGTGTAAATTGCGAGTTAATTTTTTTTATATTATAGCAATACATTTTACCCACGTTACATTTTTGTTAATGTGCTTTCATAAGAAACTCAAAACGTAAAATTACTTTATCTTTTCATATGAAGTTTTTATTTTAGCTGATGTTATTAAATTTATAAAAGAAAGATTGACAGGTAACATTTTACTTTAAAATATATTTCTATTGTTTTAGATTTATAGAGTAAAATTTTAAAATCTACTACCTGTAAAATCAGCTTATTGGTGATAACTACACAACCGCGTACATAGTATATTTATAAAATGTATTTGTATGCAGCAAAAATTATCCAATATATCTAGAAAATAATTCACGCTAAAAGAGGTCAACCGATAAATCAACCATGTAATTTCGCCCAAACTATTTCCGGGAAGAAAGGAACCTTTACAATTGATTGAATTCTTGTGCAATACTTTCTGTTTGAAACTCTACTTTTTGAATTAGATATGAATGGACTGGATATGGAATTTCGATTTTTAACTTAAAATTTATAATTCATGGTTTCATTTAAATAGATTCAATGAATGGATGAATATTTATGTATAAGAGGAATATAAACTTAGATTACTTTAACTCAGAAATAAAAGTATAACTTGAACTTATAAACTAGTAAAAAATACTTTGCTAGGCTTCGATAAAAATTCACTTCTATTTTTATGTTACTGAATGGAACTGCATGAATTATTCGTTTCCTAAAATAGCATATGGAACAGCCAAGTTGTCCACAAGCATTGTATGTGTAAATATAGAAAAGCTTGGGCCGAGCTTTTCAGAGCAGACGTTTGGCGTCAACATCTTTAATTCGTGAGTGTTCAAAACTTTCACTTGACTGCATTTCGCCACTCTGATCTTCGAGTTGCAAGTACACACGTATCACTTGACAAACTGGCTGAAGACTCGTGGCACTTCAGAATATTCTTGCAGCTCGGATACACTCTTCCAGAATTGCGTTTACTTGAGGTGAATTCTGAGTAGAAAACAAACTTTGGCAACCTCGGAGGCTCCATACGTATGAGGTATCCACTCCAACGCAGCTGAACCTTCACTATCACGCTTTCTAAACTCAAATTTTAGTGCGTTGGACAATACACATTTTTAACACGGTATAGGCTCAATGCATTGACCACAATCTCACCTGATGTTAAGTGACGATGTGGTCCAGGATGATAAACACACTAAGCTGATTCTCAACACTGGTTCTCACGTGATGCTGCAGGAACACACCTGTTGGTATTTGATGACAGGTTTTCAAACTTGAAGATGGTAGCTACCCAGGCGGACATTATTACATTAAACAACTGAATTATTAGGTACACGATGTCGAAGACCGCCTCGACACGCGTAGTATCAGAAAGTTATACTCTAATTTAGATGAAGCGCTGTGAAGTTTACATCTAATTAAAATAAAACACCTAAAACTGCTGAATGTAATTATATATGCTAAATGTATTCAAAATCTGTAAGCAAGTTGTTTCAAATGTTGTTAAAAAGTATCTTCTACTACGCCGTATATGATCTTCTATACATAAAGCTATTTATGATCAAAATTAAGTTATACGGGTTAAGTGAATGATTAGTGCTGAAATTGTAACATAAAACAATCATTCATTTAAATAAAATATATTCGTTTTTATACGAGAATTAATTCATTCAAATTATGTTTTACGCAAACGATTTCCATAATAAAAACCTTTTCATATAAATTATGATATATAAAAGATAATAAAAATTGTGTAGGCGTGCTTGTTCGATAACCACAACAACCTACCCTTTCGGTACTTAATGTAATCTCATATAGCGTTGTAACATTTAGTATGTCTTGGTGTTATTTATGTATCCAATAATTTAATTTTATAAAGACATTCAGCTGTATGAAATGACCTCAAAATGTGAACGGAATTCATAGAATTCTAGTTGATATTTGAATGTTTGTGATATGTACCTACTTGACGAACATATAACAATAAGTCGTATCGATTTTTCTCATTTTCGATCTTTAAACTGACTCTTAAATGATTCTGCCAAAAACACCTTTAGAAGTTCGAGAAAATGAATAGACTTTCGTTTTGAGTGGG
The DNA here is from genome assembly GCA_014132275.2 of Samia ricini. NCBI lineage: Eukaryota > Metazoa > Arthropoda > Insecta > Lepidoptera > Saturniidae > Samia > Samia ricini. The sequence goes on from AP028170.1 coordinate 5,501,783, forward strand.
GTTGCTACCTAGGCAATTAAAAAATACCCCCTACCACCATGTTATGTTTTTCATCACGATGTTTTTTATAAAAGTTAGAATTGAATATATTAGACGGAGTTTAAAAATTATGCCATTAGTAGAAAAGTTAAAACGAAATAGCTTGTTCGTGGTTAGGAGATGTTATAAGAAGAGAGGAAACTCATATGAATAAAACAGTAATAAATATGAATGGGCACTTGAATTTACTTAAATGAAGGCCAAAGAAACAGTGTGAGGAATAATATGAAAGAAAAAAAGAGTAAAGGAAGATTTGACAGCTGATAAGGATATATGAAAGAAGAAAACATACAGCGGATATTGGGTTGGGTTGATATAATCTACAGAGAAAAAAAGAAACCGTTATTCGACAAATTCAAATACAGAATTTGTATATGACAAACGCTTTCGACGTCGCAAAGAGCACCATCTTTTCATGTGCTACATAATCGACGAACATGTCAGCAATGCAACAAACAAAACAAAAAAGTAATCTATAGGTGTTAGCCAGAAAAAAAAACGAATAAACGAAAAACCTAAACTAAAAATCATTTATTTGATATGATTCTTTCCATAGAAATCATTCAAAACCTACTTACCAAGTTAACATTAATCTCAATCTGGGTTAATTATTGATTCAAATCACGAGTTTGAATAAATTAATTATGTAGCTTAATTTATTAAATTATCAACTCGAATTATTTTCATTAAATTTTCGTAAAACTCTAAATTCTGGCTTAACAATATACAAATTATAACAATAATTAGCACATTATAAAAAGTTCTCAAGACAAAAAATTCATTCATTTTTCTTATTAGAACTTTCATTGAAAGTCTTGCACCGACATTTTCACTCATATTTTTTTAAGAGACATTTTTTACTAAAAGCCAAATATAATTCATTCGTTTGCAAGGTCATAGGGGTCAGGTCAAAAATAAATTCATGTTACATCTGTGACCGATGTCCCAATAGAGATCTGGCTCGAGGTTATATAGTGTACCCAACGGCCCTAAAGGAATAATTGCATGTCAACCACATGGCAGAAACAAAAAAACTTAAAAATCAAAACGCCGTTTTACGTGTTAAATATAATATCTAAACTGAAATAAATATTTAATTCGGATAATAACATTCTGAGATGTAACAAAGCGTTGAAAGTTTAGGGTGGGGATCGATAGGGGATGCTTAATCCCTTCCCGCAAAACAAATGTAGCACTTGTACGAACCACATGTGACGTAACGTCATGTTTTAGTATAGTGAGCTCGTTCTCTCCCTATTAGATAAAACTAAAACGCTTATAATAAATTTTTTTTTTTATTAAATTTAATTTCTTTTTCAGTCAGTCAGCTTTATTTATCTATACTAATATTATAAAGAGGAACGATTTTTATTTTTGTATGTAACGAATAAATTTAAAAACTACAGGACCGATTTGGATAGATAGTTTCTATTCCGAAAATCCACAGGAATGGAAACTACGCGGGTAAAACCGTGAAGAGCAATTAGTGACATATAAAGAGAATCAGTAAATATCCCTATCGTAAAGTCAAGGCGGATTAGATCGCGACCAGAAACTAGTTTAAAAATAAGATTTAAAACGTTATTAAATAACATGAGGTAGTAGTTTAATTTCAAAATAAATAAAAATAATAAAACTATTTTAATTATCATTTTATTTTTGCATAAACTAATTTTTATATACGTCGTAAAGTAGGTCGTCGTTGAGAGTTATAAGTAATTATGCTGTTTTAATTAGGTACACACAAAACCGTGTCAGAAAACAACAATTAACGAGAGGTGTCATGGGACACACGGTAGGAGCGAAGTTTGTTTCGCTGCATTATATGTAATATTATATAATGTACTAGCTGTACCCGCGGCTTTGCCGACTTGGAATTCAGACAATTATCACTTTACCTATTTTCTTGGCCTGGGTGCAATATATGTCCTTACCAAGTTTCATCGAATTTTGTTCAGAGGTTTTTGTATGATTGGCGAATAAATTGATAAACAGGCAAACAGACAAAAATAAAACTATCGAAATATATTCTGTATTCGATTCTGAAACCCCGCATAGTATTTTTTCTTAAATATGTTCAATGTACAGATTTAGTCTCGTTAGCCTTTTATTATAAGTACAGATTAAATAACTAGCACAATGATGACAGTAAAATTGCATTTCAAATTACTTTTATGAACATACTAGTGATCCAGTGGCGGTCTGAGAGGTTGTAGGCGTCATGACCACCATAAAATTGTACACGTCAAATTGGCAAATCTTTTAAAAACAGACAGACGAGCGCTTTAAATGAATTACTAATTTTCAGCATAGAAACTTCGAAACGATGAAATCAAAATAAGTAGGTAATCAAAATAATTTAGAAAAATGCGCGAAAAATTCAGTGGAATATTGATCCTAGCTATCCTTACATTTTGTATTAATAATAATGTAAAAAAAGGCTCGTACAGGCTTATGTACCTGCGTGTTATGTGCAGGAGTGTGTATGCAGTGTTGTGCGTGTGATGCTCAAGTGGATGGTCAGTGTCACTGTATCGCGCTGGTGGGGACGTCAAGAGCCTCCCCAGTTGGGGAACAAGGCACGTGTTGGGCCGCCACTAGAGGGGGGGCTCAGAGTGGTGCGGGAGCAAAGTTAAACGCCTGTCTTCGGTTGCGGGAGCGGCGGTTTCGCCGGCGTTGGTGCTGGCACGCAAGTTTACACGGTTGATTCGGAAAGATCCTATTCATCTGATAGTAATGGCTGAACGATACTGATACCTACGGCTTTCCTTGTAAATCGATTTGAATCTATAGCAAGAAATACATGTAACTTGACCTGCATACCGTACGTCTATCTGTACGACAGAAATATTACCCAACAATAGTCTTAGGGACATTTATTAATTACGTAAGGATGATTTTGACGATTTTTGACAGCGACCCTCCCCCCTCCCCCGAACCACCATATAAGGATACATAAAATTTCTCGAACCCCTCCCCCTTCCTATTCTTACGTAAGATTCTATCTCGTTTTTCTCAATGACAAAACGTTTTAGAAGACGATCTGTTACACTAAAACACACAGTTTGACGTGAACCAAAGATTTTAATTTATTAGCAGATAATTTTGGTTATACTTTATTATTGTTATCAGATATGTATTATCTTTATATTATTAGATAACTATCTAGTCTTTGGAATATTATTATTATTATAATTAAAAGTAGGTTTTTAATTATCTTAATGTGAACAAACATAAAACAGTTAAACAATCTTTAAACGAATAACACTTTTATAAAATAAGATTTAAATCGAAGTGCACATTATGGAATAAAGACAATAATTCAGCATCCGAAAAAAAATAGATTTTTAATAATAAGTTTCGACTTGTAAAATATTACATAAGAATGGGTTTACCTCCCTCTGCCCTTGGAGACCCTTACGAAATTAATGAATGCCCCCTTACGCTTCTATAAAAGCTATATTATAACATTTTAGAGTAGTCGCTCCTCGGTGTCAAATGCACGTTTCTATCGCTCTCTCTTTGTCTTTTCTAACATGGCTGTAACGTATTATAGCAAAAGTGTCAGTCAGACACTTTTTCCCGTGTAGCTCTCATCCCCCAAATTCACAATAAGGAATTTTGAACCAATAAATAAACCACAACGTAAATCTTCGCCCACGCAGAAAAGGGAATCAGACCAGAAATGTTCAAAAACCCTAAAAATGACTTTAATTATCACAGTAATTCGATTCGTATCACAAGATTTCTATACACTACTTACATTACAAATAGAATTGAATCATAAACAATAAAATACTTAATGTGTCGAGACAATAGGAAAACAATGGAAAGCTGACGTAAACGCCAGGTAAGTCCTTAAGAGGTTAATAAAGTCGAGCCATAATGAGAAGAAGCGGGTATATGGCTTAAATTCGATGTTTGGTTTGAACCCCTTATCTACAAAGCTAATGAATCATATAGTACTTACTGCGAGTCATATTCATCAACGCCAGCGGACACTCGTCGTCTTCTAGTATATACTCCGAATTGTCACTCTTGTCCTCCTAATAAAAACAATAGTTGCAATGGTTATAGACCCATTTTACAAAGAGATTTATTACCATGAGGTAAATTATAAACGCTATTCCTACCAAATCTAAGTTACTTTAGTACATTTAAAAATATTATTTCATATTGTTTTACTAGTAGTGGATAGTTTGATTTTAACTCTCAGTAATGTTATAAAAGGGAACTCTAAATGTTTGTGACATCGGTCGTGATTGATCTACGCACCTCATAGTTGGTGCGGTACGGTTTGTAGTAAAACTGTGACTAACTCTCCAAACTTCAGCTTATTGTAATAGGGAACGGATTTTATTTATAAAAGTAGTTTACACAATCGTGTTATATAAAACAAAAAGCGGTCACTTTTGTATTAATTAACTAAATAACAAAACAACACGTTCAATTATTTGCCAATGCAATACAAATGTGACGAGTATACACGTAAACATTCTGCAAAACAAAGGCAAGTTCGCACCTCTCATTTTCGTTAATTTTTATAGCATCTTATACTATATTTTTTCTCCTTATATGCATAACTTAGACAGTACAATTACCTGAACAATACAATATTGCTGGGGATCTTGATGCGACATCCCGTATTTATCGAGGGTCTCCCGTAATACTGTAGCCGCCGAGTCGTTGACAGACAGAAGCAGAGTTATATACGAGACGTCTGGTCTCAATATACCACCGTATATCCTTAATGTTCCGCCTACGTTGACAAAAAGAAAAAAAAAAAAACTCACGTACGTATCAGTAATAACAGTGCATTCGTGGTTCAATACTAGAATGTATTTATGCACACATATTTCTATTTGGATAAATGAAATGGAGATCGACTATTTTTAACTATAATTCACATCAAACTCCCTATAGTCGTCCCTCGAGTCTAGTTCGCCCAATCAATCAATCATAAGACATAATGGATAGTGTCCGTTATTATTGCCTTAACTTATACCATCCATTCCGTATTGTTTGCGTTTCAATTAGTTATAGACAATTTAGTATTTATGTGTGAAAAAGTGTTCATACATGTGTGTGTTTTTTTAAAATGAAAGCAAATTTAAAGTTGAATATTAAATACGTTATGTATTGAAAAAATATTGCCAACAAGTTTAATTCATATCCAGAAATAATTATTCTATACTAGCTGTGGGCCCGCGGCTGCGCCCGCGTTTCATATGTTCTTCATAGCGTTTTATTTTTACATAGCAAAAAATTGTTATTTTGAAACTACAAACATACACTTCAATTTTGATTATTCGTATAGATTTCTGTGCTTACCATCAGACAGAGAGCCGTCATTTTACCGTGCTAGTATACATTTTTTTTTGTTATTATATTCTGTTAACTATAATTTGAAATATTCACGTAAACGAACCAAAACTCCCCGTGGATTTCACTATATAGAACAGTTTTTCTGAACTTTGTGATGTTTTAGCAATATAATATCAATAATAACAAGTATTAAACTATATTGAAATTAATGAAAACCGTAATATTAAAAAAAAAAACCAGATCGATATGTCCAGTGTTGCCAGTGTAAAAAAGCAGAGTTCATGGATTTTATTGAAAAGGAAAAGAAATTTTGATATGCAAAATAGCCACTTGTATTTGTACAAAATAACAGGACTGTAGCACGAAATTAGAAAATGGCAACTAGAGTTGCATTGGACTGGCGAACGTAATTCAAGAGCCGATACACCGTTTTACTACGTACTGTAAGTAAACACAGACTATAAGGTAGTACTGAAATAATATTTTATTCAATCGACATTATCTCTCGAATTGACCCGTCTCTAACATTTGTGCAACATAACATAACCTTGTAGATTTTTTTTGAATGAATACCATTTATTGTGAATTGCTGTAGTTTTAAAACTCATTTTATACAGTATGTTAATTTATATATAAAGCACATATTTAAAAATCGATTAACTTGCTATATATGAAGGAATTTTCAGGTGGTAATCAATCGACAGACCTTATAGCAAAGTTATTATGTCACCCTTTTTGCAGATGTAATTTTATAATTGTCGTTTTACTAAACAATCGAGAACATAATTTTTCCCCCTTATGATTGGTTGATTTAAAACGTTCAGATTAATTAAATAATTGTAGATAAAATAGAAATATTTAAGCGAATCGTGAACACCTATTTTTTTTTATGCAGTAAAATTTGTTTTAAGTTTTCCGTAATTGCTAAAGCACAATACGGTAGATTGAAGCTTAAGAGTATATAATTTAACTGAATAGAATAAGAGTTGGAACTATTTAAGTATTACTTTTAAAATATATTCTAAAAGTAAAGCAGTATTGCCCCTTTCTATAACAATATAAAAAGATATCAAAACATATATTATATAACTCCAAAATCTAAAATATACTACATACGAAAATATTTAGAAATTATAAGTAATTACTTGTAAGACTAAATAAAATTGATGTAGGTATAATATGTAGGTTACGTATAAATGTTAATTTCCACTAACTCTTCTCTTTGGTTAACGTTCAACTTTGACAAAGTCTTGAAGACAAGATAGTTGTCGAAACTTTAAAATTAACTATTAAGCCACCATAATGTGGCTTTGCTACATTTATTAAAATGAATATTAATCATTACCTATTTAAAAAAAAAACAACAGTTGTTAAATATGAAAATAATCTAAACTAATTTCATTTTAACTTTATATTTTTTCTCCGATGTTTAACTACATTTTATTAAATAACACAAATTAGTAAATATATTATTAACCTGTAAAAATACAATTTCTGAAAAGAGTGTTTAGTTGTATCTTCAGGTAACTTTTAAAATTTATCTTCAAGAGTTTTTATTAAACATATTCTTTGGATTACCTTGTTGTTTACTTACTACAGAAAATAGTAATGTAGTTTTGCGAAGCTCCTTAAAAATTAAATGCAAATAACCGCCATCTATCGTAATATGCAGTTACTACAACTGTAACACTGACATCAGTTAAATACACTGCAATCTAACCAAATCCAAGTACTCAAATTAGATTCCATTATGAGTGTGTTTAAAAAGTAAATGAATCACCTGTATCGGGGCCGCCATCTTTCGATTTAAACTGCTGCAGCTTCCTGCCGAGCTTCTGTTGTCTACGACGGCGCATTACAGCTTCTGGATTGCTTATGCTGCGCATGAAAGATGTCTCCGGTAGTTCTGTTTAAGTCAGTAAGGTTTATAAAAAGAGACTTGAAAGGGAACACTTTAAAATTTTACTTCTTTTAAAATCCAGCTGAATATAATTACCTGTATATAATTTTTCAGCGACAGGCCTGTTTTCATCATTTGTGTCAGATTTTAATCTGGACAGTTTCTCCTTTTTCTTCAGTTCTTTTTTCTCTCTTTTCGATAATTTTCTTTTGAAATTCTGGTCGCCCTTATCACTTGCCGAGGATAAGGGAACCTGCATTACAAATAAAATACAATTTAGTAATCACAGTACTGAGTTATGCCGCCTTATTAAATACGAATAAAACAATCTGCTTTCATGTCCATGTCTCTAGAACTCGAAACATTGAAATCTGTGTTTTGCAGTATTTTCGCCATCTTAGTTTGTGAATATTTGTCTAAGCATGTTTATATTATGATAAAAAAGATTTATCTACTTAAAGTTATTAGCTGTTTTCTATTATTATTTGTAACTAAGTTCACAAGTACTAAAATTCTAACGAGAGATCAGAAGCAAGAAATTTGCTATACTGGCTAATCATCCTTGAGAATCGGTGCCCGATACTATTTTCTTTAGGTTAAATAGAGCTATAAAGAGTTAAAGCTTTAGCAATCAATTTACTACTTCATAACGTAAACGGAAACTGAATTAGTCTAAAATAGTGGTATTCCAGTGTTATAAAAATATGTTATTAATTCGAATGATATGCTTCAGGTAATTCGTTTCGCATAATAAAAACGGAACATTGTAAAAATTATTGACCACAAACCACAGATTAAAGATCTATTATTGTAAATTATGTAAATGTAAATTTACAAAAATGTAAAAATACGTTCGTCCAGTATCTGAAATTAGACTGGAACAATTTAAGGAATAAAGAAAGTGTTTCTAAATATTTCCTTTTGTTAACACTAAAAAAATGGTTAACAAACAGATAAGAAAGAGGTACTAAATTGTTTTATCTTTTCATATTTAGGATAGGCGAGATAGTATTAGAATATTCAAATATAACTTTACCTCGTTGTTGCTAAGGCACTTTAACAGAAATCGTCCTTCGCGATCATCGGCGTGCCAGTTGAGCTGGACCAGGAGCGGTTTCTCGTGGGGCTCCAACTTGCGCTCGTCGTCTGGCCCGTGCGTCTCCCACAACGAGTACGAGCCTAGAGACAGCATGCGCATGTCTGGACGGAACTTCTCGATAAGAGTTTCTGCACAGAATACCAAAATATAATAATTTACAATAATCATTAATCCGCACAGTAGGCATCACTTTAAACTTTAAAATGTATTTTCGGAAAATATAAAAAAAAAACAATTTTATAGAAGTTTTTATATTCTAGTGTGTGGTTATAGATTCTTTACAATAGTGAAGACAATGTTGAACTCATTTCCGCATTTCAACGTTGAATGTATTTAAGGTAACGCTGGTTATCTAAGTTACTAGCTATAGTTAATTGAGACGTAAATAAGTTTTAGAATCTATGACATATTTCTCGTGTAAAGTGTGTAATAAAAATAAATAACAAGACCAAATTTAACCAAAGATTGGTTCTACTTGAATGCTTTTTTAGGTAGGTAGTAACCCTGTACTCGTAGATATTATTTAAGAAATTAAAACACACAACTTGGAATGGTTTGTGTTTTAGATCGTCTGTAAGTGAAGGGGCCATTACAACTGATTAGGGTTTACTATGTTCGTAAATAATTAACACACGCCTTTGTAAATGACACTTTGAACACGTTCTAATTTGAAGAACGTTTACGGCTCTGTTAACTAACATTACAAACAAGACCAGAACAATTTTGATCTTAGAGTAAACTACAGAAATTATATAAATAGATTTGAACTTATCTTAAGATGTATAACAAAATAAAAACAAATTAAAGTCACCGAGATAACGATCCTTAATGGACAAATCAAAATCAAAATCAAAATTTATTTATTCAATTTAGGCCCTAAGAAGGCGCTTATGAACGTCTAAAACCACCGGTTCGGAAAACAACCCAGTCGAGAAGAGCCGGCAAGAAACTCGATCTGGTTCTTTTTTTTTTTCATAAGTATAATATATATCATTTTTTTTTGTCATATAAAAAACTATACAAATCGCAGTTTTTAGTGGAAGCACAGAGATGTGGGTTATTTCCAGACATCACTATCGTTCACGTAATGATCCACCCTGTAATAACCTTTTGAGATTAAAACTTGCTTGACATAATACTTGAACATATTGTCAGGTAAATCGGTAATGTTACTTGGGATCTTATTGTAAAACCGAATACTATTACCTATAAAGCTTTTATTACACTTACTTAACCTAAAGCGTGGTTCCGGCCAACTTGTCTTTACTTCTAGTATTAAAATTATGACGATCATTTACTAGATCTAGCTTGTCTAAATTTTTACGAATATGCATTAAGTTATCGAAGATGTATAAATATGTATGTAAATATTTCCTCAGTTTATAAAAAAGGAAATAATAAACAAGACTACTGAAATATTAGAAATTTTATACATCCAACTCATCCATTCAATTTATCATCAAACTAACTATATGCCCGTGGCTGCGCCCGCGTTTCATATTATCTTCACTGCGCTTTAATGTTTTTATACGGAACCCTAATTATTTTCCTAAAAATTTTTAGTACTATAAGATAAAGTAACAATATTTCTCATAAATTCAAACACTTGTCAGTAAAACTATGCTTTGAATCGATTTTTTTTTTTACGCGGAGCCCTATTTGTTTTCAAAAATCAAAAGTACCCTAATAGTATAGTAAAGTTACGCGGAGTAATTTAAGCTATCTACCAAAAAAGTCCCACCAAAATCGGTAGAGCCGTTTCGGAGATTACCCGGAACAAACAGTTGGTAGGCATACAGACACAAAAATGTTAAAAATGGTTTTTTTGGTATAGGTATCAATCAGTATATACATTCATATGTATTTAGTAAAAAAATGTGACATTAAAAAAGACACTTCAATTTTATTTAATATTATAGAAATTGAAAATATCAACAAAAACAATCGTTATAGATATGTTATTTGCAGACTTCACTTTTAAGGGAATTAGTTTCACCGGCTAACCTATGACATCGCTGACTGTAGCGTCAGAAGCGACACGGATACACTTCGTTGCAATCTTCTGACCCAAATCTTGAAAGTAGAACCGCATTACACCGTGAAATTCCAAATTCTGAAACAAAACAAAAAGTAAGTTTCCACTTCATTAATAATTACTAATAACTGTAAATATCTGAGACCAATACGAATTTCATGCTGTGCTGAAACACTTTCACGTTTAATATAAATTTGTACTGAATGTTATTTTAAAACAAAGTACACAACTACACAATAATATTCCTAAGGACTAAGTTATAAACAATGATAAGCGCATACTGTTGTACACAACGACGAATTTTTCTGATCATTATTACAACACATTTTTCATCATATACGTAGCATCATTCGTAGTCATGGACATAAACCCTACCATATCTCTAAAAAAAAACCACATTAAAGAAAAAAATAATACGTATCGAGCGAATCCATCCATATTAGCAACGTTGTCTACATTTTTGATAAAGTTCTATTTTATTTTATTATAGATGCATTCTTTGCACTTATGATAAAAAATAGTAATACAATAAAATATATTTTTCCTTGAAATGTCCATCAAAACTGAAATCAATATTCATTTAATATTTTTTAATTAGCGTCTCTCGAAACGTATGGAATTCCATTTTAGGGTATGTTTAGTATATTTGCTACGTATTTATCGAAATCGTTGTCGTTGTTTTTATTCGTATAGATTAAGATTTATAAAATTCTATATAGTTCTTATGAAATAATGAATATCGTGGAAAATATAAAATAAACGCGTGAATGATTGGCCGTCAAGAGTTTAAACGAGTCATTACACGAAGCGTGAGAAATTTCATAAATCGATTGCAGTTTTCTCTATTGGTGATTCATGTAATGGTTGTACGAAAGGTGCAATATGAATATAAACAAACAACCGGAAACAATACTATTATCACGGAACTGGTTCTATGAATGATAACGGCGCGTCGTATGCGGTCACGATTTTATCATCTACGCAAATATTTATAACTTTTCATACAAGATACGTGACTCACGTTTGAAAATATCGTGCATCAAATGTTATAATGTTAATTTAAGGGACATTATAGCCTCCTAAATAATTAGCCCATAATGTTTATTTATATTACATCAAGTTACCAGATTCGACAACATAACTTTTTAAAGAATTATATAACTAATAATATTGTATGTATTTAAAACACTAATATTTATCTAAAGTTCACTTTAATAAATAAGGCACGAAGTAAAGTTATGTTACATTACACATAAAATTTATCATTTCATTACCAATTTAGAAATATAATAATCATATATTGGACGAGTATTACTTTTGTATCTCCAATTCACCTGAATAGTGATGTATGAATTTAAAATTATACATCAATTTTTATGTTCGACTACTTACATAATACTGATCTTATCAATGTAATCTAATGTTTGATTTCAATGCCAATACTTGTTGCAAACGACTTCAGCGAAAATGATATAGATGTGACATATCATGATTGCAAACACACGATTTTATTACAAACTCTAGCTGGCGCATGCCACTTCATTCGCGTTAATATAATTTTTATTCTTACTGAGTGGCTTACCCGTATTAAATGTGAGATGATTTGATAATTATTTTTCTATTATTACTATTTAGCTTTTATAGGAAAACGTGACAATAGACTAGGTCATTCCTTGTGTTCAATCCTATATTAAAATACACATTTAATAATATCTAAAGTTTCGAAATGATACGCGTTAAAAAACTAATAATGGTCGACATTTTTATAGAGGAATATGCCTGCGACTCCACTGGCACATAACAATATTTCATATTGAATAGAAAACGTACAAACGATCATTATTTTGTTACCAAGTAAATTTAATTCCTCATAATTTGTACCTTATTGATAGGGTATTATTATATAGTAAAGTACATTACTTAAACCGTTCAAAGTGTTTAAAATAAATTGAGATTTAAAATACAGAACCATTCAATTCGGATCAATGCTAGCCGTAATTAAAGCACATAAACGCACACAGAGATAAACAAACAGACGTTGTTTTATTTAATATTATATAAAGATACAAAAAACAAGTTAAGCAACAAAAACAGACGAATTATAACCGTATTTATAAAACTTATTGTGCCTATGTATTTCATTAATAATGTTGGTAAAATATGTCGTAAATATTGATAAACTGTCACAGACTACATAAACGATACATTGAAATCATTATCTTGAATACTAATCTGAATTCGAATATGAAAAACTCTTATTAAAAAAAGAGGTTGTATTGTCCTTTAAGAAATATTATAAGACGATATTTAATTATAAATGATAATGTACATGTATAATGTACGTATGTATGTATAAAAAAAAATATACTATCTTTAATACATCTACACAATAAAGACCAATAAAATAATTGTCTTTATTAGAACACTAATATTCTACGATCGTTACTCGGATTTGAATCAATTGAAGATAACAGCTCTAATTTACAACACTTGTGTAATCAAAGAGTTTCATATGTCACAATTTTCATATTGTTAACGGTCGTATTTCTCTGACACGAATATATCCGAATATTTGGAAAATGAACATGCATTATTTAATTATTGCATTACTACCTATCTGATTTCAAACGTTTATATTTGTTGTTATTCTTACATTATGTAAAAGTCAAAACGTATCTGTCAGTCAGTTGGCTTATAACTAGAGAATCATTAAACCCGATTTACATGATTCTTTTTTAAAATCGTTGGTACGTTATCTGGCCAGGATTTAGTATTAATAAATTTTGATAAAAGAAATAGTAAATACGACTAAATAAGAATAGTAATCTGAATAATAAAAAAGACATGAGTGAAACCGCTGGCACAGGGTCGTCAGTTACTAAATTTTCAGTCATTAATATAAACCGATAAATTAATGAAAACTTCAGTGGTCGTTTATTTTTTAGTTTGATACTATAAATACCAATAATTGAATAATTAAACGTAATGTAACGCCTATCTGTCTTAAGAAATCTTTTCTTTAGAAGCCAATGCAACGAGAAACACAAAGAAATTTCATAGGAAACAACTATTTTTACAACTATATATTTCTTTTGTTTCCTTGATAATCAAACAACCGATTAAATACTGAAAAGAGTTTTATTAAATATACTTAAGCTCTAAGCGTTAATCCAAAAGAAACACGACGTATAAAATGGTCTTAACTAACTACCACGAATCAAAGCTGAAAAAACGACCACCACCTAGTTGATTTAGAGACATTACCTCTGAGGCATAAATTGGTGTCGCAAATTTGAAGAAGACTAAACATTATATGTATTGCTACTATTTATTATTAACGTTAGGCATCAAAACAAAACCTTATTCGATTATAATGAAATTAAAATAATGCTACAGTTAAAATCACCCTTTACACGCCTACGCAGCGCCGTACCTTTTGGTAGTCTTTCTCAAAGCTCAAGCACTGAGTACATATCAAGATCAACCTAGTACAATAATTGATCTAGTAGTAGTGGAATATGTCTGTTAGCATAATGCATACCTCATTTGGTTCACTTAAAGCGAACAGGTCCAGCCGATTAGCGTTCCACTGTTGAATCATGTTGCGGAGCGCCTCCCGCTCCAGCATACGCTTGTCCGCTGCATCCATCCTGTCACCGCATCAAGTCAGCCTGGAAATATATATAATAGCTATTATTATATAATATAATTATAGTAACATGTAATGCCGTGTGGTTACGGCTAAGAGTAGTACCACCCAAAATCTTCTCGTGGGCGTCGTCAAAAAGCGACTAAGATATAAACCAGGGGATGGGCAGCAGCATTCTCTGAGCACCACAAATACCTATTGCGATCGCCAACCCGACTGCAAAGCGTGACGATTATGGCAATCCCCTCTCTTAATGGGGAAGATTTATATCCAGCAGTGGACGTCTTTCGATTGAAGCAATGAATTAATAGTAACACAATACAACGCTTAGACATAATCTAGATTTACCATTTCATTGGAATGAGGTTTAACATATTAAAAGACTTGATACACAATTTTAATGCAGCGCATTCATATTTATTTATGATTTGCGAGGATACTCCAGTGTTAACAGAACGATTACCAGATTTGGCTCAAATCAAAAGTTAAACGAATTTTATTTAAAATATTTAGTTATTATAATTTTCTATAGAAAATCAATTTTATGTAACTTATTTTACTTTTGGAAACTCAGACATAACCAAAAATGTGACCAAAATCGTAGCTTAATGTTTATTGTATGCAAATTTAAAACATACAGAAAATTATTATATATTACTAGGAAGATCACGATTTCCCAATATTAATCTATCAAAAACATATAAACAAGAATTCCTATCTCACTCTAATTAAGGCAACAACAAAAGAAGTATCTCCACGTGTAAAACCGCTATATGGCAATTTATCGGAAAGTTCGCAATAATTCGTAAAATTTTAGAAAAACCTCATTTAAAGCTAAATAGCGTTGTGGATGTCTCGAAATTAGATATGTACCTTTATAAATTATGTTAAGATAATGGACCTATTAAAAACTGTACAACGAATTTTGATGGCATAATTAATAATATTACATAAATATAAATAACGCGGATAAGTTTCAAAAAAAGAAATGGCCCATTTCATGCCGTTTACTACGTAATCAGTGAGGAAGAGAAAACAATTTACTTACTCACGAAATTAGTAGGTAACAGTTTAAAAATAAATATATGTAAAAACAAGTACTTTATAGTAACGAGATTTCTCGATAAGCTCTGTCTATCACGTTAATATCTAAATAGTTCAAATATAAGTACAGAGAAGACACGACGGTTCTTCGTAATTATTAGTAATGACTGTATTATTATACCTATATATCATTCACTTGAGTGACATTAAATTAGTTAAGGTTTACGTTGGAGTGAGAGAGGTATATGATAACGAACAGAAACCCCGACTGTGAATGTCCTTACAAATCGTTTTTAAGAACTACATCTATCCACCCACCCCGAAAGACGTTCCACTGCTGAACATAGGTCTCTCCCAAAGATCTCCAAAGCGATCGGTCTTACGCCACCCGGATCCAAGAACTATATAAAGTAATATATTTAAACATATTAAGATTTTTTATTTAATTTATAAAAGTTCGATTCCACCTATCTTGTTCTATAATACGCAGGAGTTTTCGGTGATGGAAACCACAGCATGGTGGTAGAACATTTTTTAATAAACGGCTGACTAGTTACCTAGTTAGACTAGTTAGTTTTTATAGATTAAAAAATGAATTACAAAAAATTTTGTTTGAATATGATTATAATAGGATAGAGAATCTACTAAAAGCAATCAAGTAGATACAAGTTTTATTACCCATATCTTATCTGTCATTCTTATGTGAGCCAATAAATACATAGACACATACTCATTCATACACACGAACACACACATTCAAAACATATACTCAACACATGCACATTCAACATCACATACAGAAGAAAAGTGCGCTAAATTAAATTAAGCATTTCTGTATTAACAAGAATAATATTTTAGAGTAAGGAACTCTGTATATTGGGAAGACACTGACACCTGAGACACAGGCTACAAAGCCTAGTTCAGGTGACAGGGCCTAACCTTATATATTTTTGTAAACAATTTTTTTGGGAAATAAATTATTATTATTATTGTTATTATTATTATTAGTTACCACACTCAAGTATGAAGTTCTGCCTCCAGACACCGCCTATAAATTTGTTCCAGCAGCGTCATTTCAGAGCCAATATCTCTAGGCTTATTATGTTTACCAACCTTCACCATATTGTTCCTTATAACCGTATGTGAGATTATGGTCAATGCTCTATGTACGTAAAAATATAAATAAGTAATATGTGTTTATTCCTTAGAAAATCGAAATATTTTTTTAAATATAAGTAAAATTTTTAGCACAAAAATAACATAATATATACATAATAACATAATATGCTGCTGTTTAATAAACAAGTCTATAAATAATAAATAATTTTAAACAGACTTCTCCGATCTAGTTTAATGGAAAATAAATTGCAACATCCTCGCAATCTATAAGCATTATCTAATTGCCGCACCTAAGAATTTTACTTATCTACAAACACATATATTAAGATAATAAAAAAACACACACACACATATCAATATCACAATTACACATATACTTTATAAAATTACAGAGAAACATTAATTCATTGTAAAATATTAATCTTATCTATACTGCACAATTATAAGGTATAATACATTGATGAAACCTTAAATGGGATACCGGTTAGTATAACAGTAGTCTTATCAGAGTCTTATCAGTTTCACTTCAATGTTCTTCAAACTGTAGCTCTGGTACTAGTTCGGATAGTTCGACTATAGAACCGTATAAAATCAAATGCGGATTAAATTAAAACGATACATTTTTTTTACATGATTTGAAATTTATTTCAAGTGTCTAAAACAATTTTTCATAACTAGAAAAAAATCATAGTATAGTTATCTCGCACATTCTTTGGGAGAATTGTATAAGTGAAAATAGTATCGCTAGTTACCTGGTCATTTAACGTAATTAATATAACTTGTTAGATCTCGACCCGAAAGGTTTATTATCTGTGCACTACTCTAGTGTAATCCTAGTGAATAATTATTGATAAGAAATAATTATTATAAAATAATGATAATAAATCACACGACGATATCAGAGAACAGTTCATAAATTTTGATACGAAAATTTTATTAAGAGAGCCTTTTTAGAATATTTATCTACACGGGTTGCAGATCGAAATTAGTCAGTTAATACGTTTATTATCTCAATTCCACGAGGAAATCACATATAGTTTACATATATTTATGTACCAACCACCTTCGGCTACCAAACGCAAGCAATTATTAAAATCAGTCTGTAAATTCGATGATTCGTAACGTGTTTACAAATGCACTTTCCAGCATATTCATTTTTACATTATATAAAAGACAACGTCTGTCTATATGTCCGTTAGTTGGCTTGTAACTCGAGAACCACTTTCCAGATGACTTTTTTTTTTTTAAATCGTAGATATATTATGAATAATCTCAGATTTTATTACATGGGTTGTTATGTTAAATAATATGTATGAGTATACAGGAAAACTATACAGTGCAATATGAAAACACTTCACAAAAAATGAGCATTATCTTGTTCCTTCTTACATTCTAATACTAAAGACTATTTATAACAACCTCTATCTGCCTATTTGTCCGTTAACATATGCGAGCGGAACCGTAGGAACACAGCACGGAACCGTAAAAACATTCATATTTTTAAGAAATTCACTAATGCCTGTATAAGATGTAAACAATTAATGTTGTAGAATACTGTACCAAATATATCGATGTAAATAAACATTGTAATATTGCAACATATACGATAGTTTATTTGAAATAAAACAGCAGAACCGCTTCCACAATCCTCGACATCAAATACGTTTGCTGCGCACCTCATTTAGTGATAACAAAAAGTATGAAAATAAATCAGTTTGTTTGAAATTTGAAACTTATGTGTAAAACTGGGTGCTTGTACTAGTTATATATATATATATATACATAACATTTTCTAACAATCGGGGTCACGACTGCGCTCGCCGTCAAAACAAATGCCTTATTAATTGCTCTTTAATCTAAAGTTTATCGTCGTATATAATAGTTAAAATAACCATAACAGTATCATTAATTTTTACAAGTTCCAATCAAATCTAAAAACAAAATCGAAGTGGGCGGTTTCTGGCATACATCATGCGCCGGCGCACCATCACCTACAACACAACTGAATAGGTATTTATATCGTAAACATATGGCCCGTCGGCCAGTCATCAACTGACCGACTACCAAGTACCAATACCAATAGATTTTCTGCGTTCGATATAACTTATTGCAAAAATGTATATAATACAAGCTGGGTGTCCGCGGCTCCGCCCGCATTTCATATATAGTTTTTAAATAATCATTAGAAAATAATGTTTTGACGGTTCATTGAATTGTATTTTGTTCACAATTTCTAATTAGCTAATTAATTATAATTGTTTTAAAGAAAATCACCGATTTTCTAAATAGGTGTATATTTCATACTAATCATGTAAATAGTTTTAAAAATATATTAGTACATTTTTTCATAGATATCATTTATTCCATTAAATATAGAGTATTATTAATATGTCGATTACCCATAAAAATGAGACAATAGGAAAACAATGGAAAGCTGACGTAAAGGCCAGATTAGTGCTCAAGGGGTTTAAGATATGAACTGAAAATGACTACCCATTCGAGTGTATGTATCGAACTAAAGTATGACGTTTTCCAAAACACAAGATATTTCTTAAACAAATTATGTGATATGATGATTATGTGATTTTTTTAATATTGAATAAAATGCGTATATTGATTTAAATTTACATGATCATAATTATTATTTCATTTACAAATGAAATATGAATTATCATACGAGTATCAAACGCTAATCAATCAGTACTTTGTAGAGGGTTTCTCCATATAGTAGAGTACGTACAATAATACCACACAGTGTAACTTCGATAACAGTAATATACATCGCAAAGTTTACCTTTCAGATTACTCGGAAACGTGTTCCTATTTCATTTCAGTTTTCATCCGAAGCCATTTTATTAGTGTTAGGTGTCAGAAAGCAAAACAGGCGTCAGCGTTGTTATGGTTGGGCTCGCTTCCGCTATTTAGCTAAGCTGCAGCTCACGACCCACAGTCGGGAACGAGGAACCGCGCGAACAGTTCAAAACACGGATCGTTGACTCGTAAAAATAAACACGCATCGGTAACCGTGGGCAACGCATTTTTACCAACCGACATACCTATCGCGTATTAAACATTTATAGTAATAATTACACAAGAAATTACTTTCTAAAGTGCAACATTTGCAAAGTACCTACTAGACATTACATATCAAAGAATTTTGTTCTTACTCATAATCTATTATCTGCAAGAGATTTGCAACCATTTTGGTACCCTTCACTAATTTAACGGTACGTTTAAATTTTAATGTATTTCAATCCTTAACCAATTATATATACCGTGTTCTATCGAAAACTAAGTACCAATTTACCAAAATGATTAGTTTGATTCGAAACAGTTACAAAACTAGACTCACTATGCAATTATGATTAATTCAGTATGCACACCAGTTTCACATAGTTGTTGACTTTAACTATTATATATTCAATAGGCATTGTCTAGGCAATAGTTCTTTCTTAATTTAATCTTAAACATTGTTATCCTAGATAAATAACGAAAGCTTGTAAACAGGTTAACTTGTTCAAGGATTAAATACGATTTCAAATTTACTATTTTCATAATAAAGCTATTGTTTTAGTATTTACATAGGTTGTCAATAGTGGCGGAACTTCACGCTTGGATGCCGACCTTGCCTCTTCCTGCGACGAGCGCACCAGCACCCACGGCGCTCGCAGACTAGCCGTTAGACGTAACACATACGTACATACATACGTTAATGATATATATACGTATTTTACATAACGACTGCATAATAAAGAATATTACTTGAATTCACTGTTTAACATTTTTTTTAAAACAATTGTCACGAACCTATTTTTTAACCATAAATAATTGACGAGAATTTAAACCCCACGTCAATTTAATCAATTAAAGTAAGAGAAAAAACATAATTTTCGTACAAAACATATCTTAAGAGGATATGCGGTCGGCAACAGAATTGATAAGTAGGTATTTCAGAAATCTATTGCTATTGCGTTGTGCCCCAAAGAAAGAGTTACAAAACACGAAAGAGACAACTACAGCTCGAGATTTAAAATGTAAGTATTTCAGAAATCTATTGTTATCGCGTTGCGCCCCAAAGAAAGAGATACAAAACACGAAAGAGACAACTGCAGCTCGAGTTGGTTTACCGTATGCAAAATAGACGATAACATCACTTCGTAGTACCCTGTTTCCACCTCCAAAACTGAACCGGTTTTTTTTTTCAGTTATAGAATAATGAAAACTTTGGCTAAGCCTTTACGTTTTGTTTTGTAATTTTATTCATCAAATTTGTTTGACGAACGTCTGAAAATGACTGTAAAATTAAGCATTTTTTCATTTGCAAAGGCTTCTAGTTTCTATAATAGCTAATTTATGGAAAAAATCAAAACCTACGGGCATGGCGGTGGTGGATATATATTATTTGGTATAAAAATATTTACAATAATGCTATTATCCAGGGAGAAAACAGGGTACTATGTTTGTATGGAAAAAATGCCGCTAGCATATCCTTAAGTGTTGCACTACAAATGTACATTCCAAAAACGAAACATAAACTATAGAATGTAAACGGTACAAAAACATTAAGTTTCATTTATGTGAATTTGCTTCAAAACACACTGAAGTATTTTGAAATGTTTACATGGTGGCCTACTTTGATATGTAATGAACTTGTAAAAATTCGTATATATTTATACATTTGTAGGGTAGTTTTAATGGAATGTAATGAATACTGTTAACTTGACGTCTATGACATATAACCTCACAAACATTCTTAAGCGTGTTATTACTATAAATAGTAAACATGGTGGCACTTAATTTAATATCCATCGACCGGGCTAATTATATTCGAGTGCAGCGTGGGAACTTACGGTGCTTAAATTATAATAAGTGAACATTGACGTAAGCGGGTGCAAAAACTATGAATACACCATGCCGACCCTCCGAACAAGTGCATAGGGGCGGAAAAAGAGGTTAATACAAATCAACGATGCGATGCTATACTAAATCACCTTCCTATTTATTATGTCAAATCTATGTACACGTTTGAATAAATCTTTATATAAATTTACATATTTCTCCTGCTTTTGTTTAGTAAATATTGACGAGGTTTATTGTTTTCAATAAAATAAATTTTTAAAATAAAAGAAACAGTTTTTTTTTCAATTTTTCAGTAATGATAAAGTCTGTATTTCGACTAACAGGCGAACTCTAGTTTTAATAACTAGGTAGTAAATGTGATGCCTTGATATTTGCCTGGACTGACATCCACTACTCTCAATTAATCATTGTCAATAGTTGCTTTTTTTGTCACTTATTTTACTTAGAGCATGTATGTACATTTATATTACTTTATTACAATTTCGCTTGTAGCGACGCTAAATAGCGCGAACGCATATAATTAAGCTTCAGGACTCATGTATTTCTGACACCTTGGAAACAATTGACCCCAAGTTCGAAGAGCTTAGGTAGTAACCCTTTTTCGCTATTCCTATGGAAAGATAATTCCCTTTGGCCGCCACTATAATATACATGTTTATTGTATTATAATTTTGTTTATACTTGAGTTTATATAATAAAAACATTATATATTAGGGACGTGGTACGTGGTATATGGTTGATGGTAAAGGCCTATTTATTTTTATTTCAAGAAAGAGCGCATACCCCCACATACATAGTCTAAAATAGTCATGTTAAAGAATCAGTATAAAAATACATTTACATAATCACCTCTTTTTTACAGGTCACAAACGCAATTTAAAACACGGTTAGATATTTTTTACCCACAGCTAGCTTTATTAGAATGGAATGGAATATAAAAATTAATCACTTCACCATTATTATTCAATCTCCTCTGACCTATACGAAATCTCTTTTATATTTTTTATTACTCAAAATTATTTTCAAATAATATTGGAACTTTATGGTATCGAGCGGGATATATACCACTGGTGCCTCGTGGCGCCTATGTCTAGAAAGAGTTTACTATGAGAGTTTTAAGTATATTAATTAAGTGTTAATGCAAAAATATGTCGCCATTTTATTCGTAGCAATGAGAATGGCAACAAAAGCAGTACTCACAATATTCACTGTAAGTGGTTTATATAAGAAATTATGTTTAAAAAAAAAGGAGTAAACATGTGCATTCTATGTTATAATTTTCTATTTATATTTCTGTGATTTATTCCGGTTCGCTTACTTTAAATAAGCACCTAGCGGTAAATTAGACGGCGATGTGTGACAAAGCGAGAATGCGCCCATTTGTACAGTCGCGTGCACTTACACAGGTTACGAGAATATCATCAGAGCGCAATGAATTCGCGCGATTCGGTTCATAATCTCCACAAGCGAGGCAAAACGCCTGAGAACTCTTCCTCTTGTGTGCCGGCTCCCATGTCATTTGTATAACGCAATTGTACTGTTATAATACATTTCAAAGTAATACTACCTCGCGAGTGCGTTTCAGTGACATTTTTATATCGCATTGCTCAAAAAGAGTCGAGACACCTCTTATCTTAAACGGCAAAACATTTTAAAACCGGCTTGTGTGTCACCGCTGCCCTCGTTGTAAGCACAACGAGTTTTATTACCATTATCAATGTGCACCGGGCGACGTTCACAGATCAACGCATAGGGTATCTAATTTAATAACAATCGAACACGTTATTGTCGTTTTCAAAGCTTAAGAACACATTCGATACTTGAAATACACTATATCTTATACCTTTATTACTGATACAGCCAAAAATAATAAACTGTTCAACATTAGGTCATAGATATTCATAAGACCACACATCGACGTAGCAATAAATGGAATGCAAAAGCACCGCGCTTAAGGTACTAAAATGACTCACTGGGTAAGCACGCGAGACTCGCTGTCGATCCGCTAAGTTCCTCCCGTTCAACTCATCGAATAGCTAACTTGTGCCTTGTAAATAAAAAGTATTCCAAAAATTACTTTACTTTACTCACTACTAAAAAGTATCTGAATTGATATCTTTAAAAGGAAATACGCTATTTATAAAAATATTGGCATATAAAGTTCACTAGTTGACCTTCCATGTTAGAATGAGTTGACTAAACTATTGTGCAACGAAAAAGCAAAAAGAATATACGCATTCCGTATGTTAAGTGCACAAGCACCTGCTTGAGATATGTACTTCTGCATTCCTTATATACTCGATATAACTTAATTGAATAATCGAATTACAACATAGAAACAACGTATCATTTATTATTTATTTTTCCGTCTTGCACTTAAATTGCACTTGAATATTTTAGACCGGTTTCAAATTAATTTTTCGTCGAAACAGAGAAAACATCCGCATCAGTCTGCGATATCAAATGACTCGAGATTCGAGTTTATTGCCAAAGTGATAGTAGGGCAAGCGGAGACAGCGTGAGAGAGAGGACGGCGCGGCGCGACGGTAGTCACCGATATGTCAACATTGAGTGCCACGTTTGTATAGTACGGACACTATCAATGAAGGAAAAGTGTGACGCCATGATCTTCATCAGTATTGCTCGAACAAATGACCGTGACCGGACAACGCCTTCACTCTCAACAGAAACGGGACCGCAAAACACGCGATAACATCGACCGCTAAGTGTCACAAAGGCACAAAGCATTTTCTATTAGAAAGGGCTGGCGACCGGGCTGAAGAACCACTCTTTGTCGTTAACTAGTAGATGTATCGACCGGAAGCTCGGTGGAGACAGTCTGAGACTGGCACGAAGTGTGTTAAGCGTTCCACACGCAGATTCTTATTTGTAAATAAACGGATCATGAAAAATGACAAATAGCCCTAGTGTTTTAGTGGAATATCTAAAATTATTTTAAAAAAATATGTTTTTATGTTTAACAATATCCGAATATTTATTAAAAGATAACTATGACATCATTAAACTATATCAAAGGTAAAGGAATATGTCCCTTAGTTGTCTGTAATAATTAACGAAGTTGAGAAACTGTCACGACTTTTACTAACAAGGCTTTTATTATAACACGAATAAACTATTTGACTGCTGCTGATTTCGAGCTTTAAATTATTATTTAAATTAAATATAAATTTTTATTTATAAGTTATATTTAAGTTAACTGCGACCTGTGCAACAAAAAAAGTAATCCGAAATTTATTTTTAGAATAATTTAGAGCAAACCTCGAATATCTGAAACTCAGATATTGAGGCGAGACAGATATTGCAGTATTCAGACAAAGAAAGACGATATAACATACCATTGTTTACTAAATCGGTTTTGCAAGTAGGCGATAATGTGTTAAAACACGTAATTGAAGTATTTTCATGCGAAATTTGAATGTACTCATATCCGGTGGAACGAAATCTCACGTTCTTTACATCAATGCCGTTTAACAAGTATCTTCTCACCTTCTGATTTGAAGCTAATATAATAGGTGAATTGGATCAATACCAATAATCCACTCCACAATTAAATTAGTCCAAGGCACATTCCATTGCACCGTAACAGATCCGCAAAAGACATGTGCTATACAGCATGCCTATTATTATTGAATATGTAAATATTATGGTATATTACGTTTCTTAAACGTATATAATTTACTTAAATTTTTGAACAATATTGCATTATGGAAAATAAATTTATTTTGTCACCATTTACAAATACTGTTACAGCCATAGGAGATAACCACTTTCCTGTCGCCACTGAATTTTTTTGCATACCGCTCAACACATTTTAGCTAATTTTCCCATAAAATGTTATTAAGATGAAAAGGAATCTTCCTTAGCATTGCAATGTAAGTTATATCAATAAAAAAAAAGACTTCAGATTTTCTTGTAAAAGATAAGTAGAAAGATTGTGAAAAAATACCAAAACACAGAAACAAAATACAAATAACAATAATAAACAGCTACTTCATAACGAGGCCTTATTAGATGTTTTTCAACATTTCATTCATAAGCATTCGCGTTTTCCCAGAGTTTCTCTAAACAAATATTTGTTATTATGTAAACGTTAGCATGGAGAGAGTGTACAAAGCGGTCAGCCGAGTACGTGGTGCGTACGCTGGGCTCGTTCCACTTGCAGCTTAATTCAATTAGAAGCAATCGGCTCTGGTGACGCGGTACTCAACGCCAATGCACCATTAGCATCCCCCACTAATACAATGTCGAGATATTTCTTAAGGTGATCAAATTATTACTTACATAAAGAATTTTAGGACACAGTGTACTTCGACGCATTGAAACGTGTACTTTTTTATAAGGCTTTCAATTTGTAAATTATTTGTTAAAAAATATATTTTACTTGTTTCGGGTAACCTTATGATTTACAGAATTTGTAACATATGATAATATATCGAATATATAAACCAATATTTAGTAAAGAATAAAACTTGTTAGTTGAAATTGTTAAAACGCATTAATTTCTAAGATTAACACAAATAAAGACGTCGCCCAAGACCCTTCCGGTGTCACTCAGAGCGTAACCCTTGCGGTATCAAATGCAATACGATATGAAGAAACACAGAAAGCCCCTTTGCGTATAAAAACTGGTTGTGAGTAGTTAAACAACGTTTACGCGAGAGGGATTCGTGAAAGTTTTTAACTGAGCTTAGAAAACTTGATATTGCATTTCTGACCGACATAGTAGTGATAGAGAGAATACGTGTTAAAAATCGATAATCTGCTAGGTTATTTATTGATCATAGCTAAGGCGTACTGTATTCACAATCTACTACTATTTTACCACTAATTTTTACTATATTTCAAAAACAAATTTTACAACCCGAGTATAATATAATTAATGTCAGTACATACATAGATATGTAATGAAAACTACTATTGTCGAAAGATATACATGTTCAACAATGAATTTATTCCAATAAATTAATGTAATCGCAAATATAAATATCTAAATTCTACCTATTTCTACCCAGTATTTAATATAGTATTTATTTACATACACAAAACATACGAAATTACTCAAAGGAAACAACTCAATGGATATCGGATTATTAAGAACCCTCGTTACCTACTGAAACCTACTAAGGTTTTTTACCTTGTCGAGCGAGGTTTTTGCCGCAAGGAAGATAGGTCTATACAGCGCTCTGATGAGTCCACCTTAAGAAAGTATAAAGTCGCAATCAACGAGAGAATGGCAAAAAGAAACCGAAGTCGAGTAGAGCATTGGTGGCACCTTAATAGAGTATTTAAAAATTCAGGACGGCAACTACAAGTCTGAGCCTCTGACCTACTATAGACATTAACGCCTCTATTAACGTTTACTACTTAAACAGTATACGATGTATCCTTAATTGAGAGATATGAAATGAAAGTGGATCATAACATGGCGTTGGTAAGTATAGATATTATTATTCACTTACTTCAAGCACTTTTTCTGTACGATCTGCTACCCAAAAACAATTATAGTTTTTTAATATAACGTGTCATCTGAAACAAAAGGAAAGTCAATTTACATAGATTCATATTCGATATATAAAATAAGTGCTCGCGACTCCACTCATTTTCAATAGTTGTAATTTATTTCTTTACAAACATTTCACAGTCCTCACTTGTGCTAACGATATGCAAATAAATATCAACACAGCTCCTTGATGGACCTTACGCCTAAATTACCTAATCAAGTTTGTTAATCCGATATCTTACACTGATTTGTTTAACTAAATAAACAAATAATAAAACTGATCGCAGAGTCCTACCTATACCTACGTCTTTCTATAATAGTGAAATATTATATTTTTTCACGTTTCTTTACGTTACACCTATAGTTGAGTGACGGTTCGTTAAAAAAAATACTAGAAAAAAAAACAGTCTCCCGTGAGGTAACTGGAATACACCGACAGGATACTTGACGACAAATTTTTAAGTGAGGTTGATCACCAGCTAACTAATCACTACAAAATACTGTAATATTTCTAGAACATCATCGCTATGTATACGTTAGCAACATTCATTTACAGGTGATATCAATAATGTGAAGAAAATACCCTGATGAATTTGAAATAACTCACTGAAGGTCAACTTACGCAAGATTTATAATCAGCATTCTTTTAAATATTTATTAGTAGCAAACTTTACGTAAGTTATAATAATTAGATGGACGACACCTAAGACCATATCGAAATAAGAGTAAATCGACAATAATAGTTAGAAACATTTTAAGGAGCAATAGTAAGGAAGCCTCAAACATTTTTATATGTTTGGTGTTTGTGATCACTGTATCAACTAAACGCACTGAGTCAACCGGAGTCAATTCGCGACGTGCATGTTCTGTGACTCATTGAGGCAACGACCGGGTGGTACCAAATTAATCGTAATCTAACCAGATAAAACTTAATTCATCATAGACGAAGATGAATGACAGCCAGGCAGTAGTTGCCTCCTCAGATTCCTTCTTATTAATATATCATCATTCTCCTGCCTTTTCCCAACTCACTTGGGGTCGACGCAGTATGTTTTCTTCTTCCATACGTCCCTATCAGCCGTCATCTCTTCATTCACTCCTTTTCCTTTCATATCATTTCTTACACACTCCATCCACACTTTCTTTGGCCTTCCTCTACTTTTCCATCCTTCCACATTCATATTCATTACCCACATCCGCTTCCTCTCTTCTCATAACATGTCCATACCATGACAAACGAAAACCTTTCTACTTTTCTACCATTGACGCAACTTTCAAACTCCCTCTAATAATATATACATGATAAAATAAAGAGGACTAAAGCACATATTATCATATACATGTCCAAAATAATAATACATATTATTTGTTATGGTATTTAGATACATATATATATATATATGTTAATAATACTTCATTTTATGCTTTATTTTTATAATGCAAAGGTGTCTCTATAACAATCGTCAATTACTTCACGTTTATAGGACTCTAATTAGTATGCAAGGCTTGTGAACAATGTATAGTCAATATGACACGATACATGAGAATGGCGAATGTATTTAAAGAGTAGGACGGCATGTGTCATCATCATGACTGTGATTGAACATACTATCATTGTGTAAAAAAAGCAATCATAGTGAAATTAGAATTGTGAAAAGTCATATTAAATTTTAGATACTAAAAATTTATTACATACTTTAGGTACATAAGTACCATCCACGAGGCCCGGTGGGTTCGCCGCAGGGGGCAACGCGGTGACTGCGAAAGCCACCCCGTGTCGCCCCCATCCCATTCTTCCACCTTTTTTTTTTTTTTTTTTTTGACGGGGGAAATGCATTTACGCACTACCCTTATCTATTGTATTTGTGGGATCAAAGTCCCCCAAATACAATAGATAAGGGGGCACGGAGTGACGAGCTCCGTGCCAGTGTGGAACTCACCCGGGCGAGAGTCGCCCGGAAATACCCACTAAAACCCCCCGGGGCCGTCCGCTGCATTTGGGATGGGGGCGAGACTTTCTTCCACCTGCTATAATCCTGACACACGTCTTTCGCTTCTTCTACTATCATACATGCTCTTTGGTTATGCATATAAAATACAATCTATATTATATAAATCTATAATATTTACTTTTCCTGTTTACTTCAACTTTAGTGTTAACATAAAAAAAAAAAAATTCGAAACAATTTCTTCTTACAACTTTCCATGAAGATTATGTTCACATTTGAACCACCAGGTGAACATTAGTATCCCCAACTATAAAACAAAGTCAAGTTAGTTACACCATTTATAACTCAAAAACAACTGGACAGATTTTATCATCTTTGAATTGTTGACATATACTAATTAATAGCTTTGCATGGTTTGGATATAGCTCAACTTACTCCCTGTAATTTAGAGTACTTTTATTTTTCGATAATAATTAGGCTTCCGTGTAAGAAAATTAAAACTAAAGAAATTTAAAAAAAACATGTATCAAGGATCAATATTACTGGAATGTGATTCAATTTATCAATTTATCTTTATACTAAAAACAATCTTGAATACCAAAAAAATTGTGAATTTGAAGGTCCCATATATAAAAAGTTCAAATTCTTGAAATTGTGAATATATAATCCAATCAAGAATATATATGAAATGCTTGTGGAGCCACTGGCACACATCTAGTTTATAAATAAAATAAAACTGAGTTCAGTAACTTTGTCAATTGAGAATCAATAGATACAGGTTATTTGGGTATTTTTCATGTTCACAATAGCCTGAAGTGGGTATTTTTGAGAATAGAATTTGGGATTTTTTTAAATAAAATTATAAATTTTAAATAAAATTATAAATTTTAAATAAAATTATAAATTTTAAATAAAATTTTACAAGATTTTTGTATGACATGTTAGAAAATCCAGGTAGAGTAATATCTTCCGGTGGGTTTGCCGCAGGGGGCGATGCAGTGCTTGCGAAAGCCATCCCGTATCGCACCCATCCCAAATGCGCTTCACATCCGGGCGAGTCCCACACTGGCACGGAGTCTTCCCACCGTGCCCCCCTTACCTATTGCATTGGGGGACTCCGGTCTCACTAATGCAATAGGTAAGGGTAGTGCATAAATGCATTCCCCTCATCAACAAAAAAAAAAAGGTAGAGTAATATCTGTTTGATGACCTAGCTAATCTGAAATCAATCAGTCTTTGGAGTCAACTAAGTATATATGGCAATCTTCTTGTGAGACCATTTCAGCTGCAGCAGCATAGCAACAGTGCAGTGTGTGCTCTCTAACCATTATCTTTATTTTATACAAAAAATTACAATTGAACAATTACAATAATCTTACAAAACTAAAAAAACAGTTTGAAAACTACACTATTACTAAACTTACGAACTAATAGGGGGCACAGGGAAACCGCATCTGGGCTATTCAACTACTACTTAGTTGAATAGCCCTACTTAATAATTATCAGCAGCATTATCAAATTAAATCGTTATGAAGCATACATACTTAAAGACTGCTAGCAATTATTATCTATCTATACTAATAATAAAATTGTTAATTGCACATGTCATTTTCAATTTTGAAAATAGGTAATTAAATACATTTCTGTCATTTTTAGAAAATTTTATGGGCAATATTTTAGAAATGTCAAAATCAATCAATATATATCCCAGAAGTTTATAGGCAAATATTGTATTATACCAATGATCAAAATATCTGTTTATTTGTCTACTCTAAAATTTTATAATACCTGAACATTTTCAATATTGTCGTAAATACCTCTAGCTACAGTGATAAAACCATTAATAAACCACCACAACAATAAACCATTAATAAACAAAACCATTTGTTTAATTCATTAAAATAATGATCACATAACCTTACAAATGAAGATCATATAGACTGGCCAAATGTAGCCTCAATCTTATCTTGACACAAATGACCACAACAATATTCCTCATAATATGTTTGTCCGTTTTATGTGCCTAAATATTACTTGTGTGTTTATGTGCAAGAGTAATTAACTTACTTTGTA
This sequence comes from Samia ricini, assembly GCA_014132275.2. Taxonomy (NCBI): domain Eukaryota; kingdom Metazoa; phylum Arthropoda; class Insecta; order Lepidoptera; family Saturniidae; genus Samia; species Samia ricini. Next base: position 5,532,396 of record AP028170.1, read on the forward strand.
ATATTCTTTATTTCGAATTAGCAAAATTAAAAGCTAAAACTTGAGCTTGGTAGCTAACCAAAAATATATTTAAAAGAGTGCTACCACCTTGCTATTTTATCATAATATTTATGTTCACTGAAAGCTCAGGTTGATTATAGAATAGGACTCACACCTACAACCATTGACTTGGTTTTGCAATAATGCATTGTAGTAAATAGATAATAAACTTAATTATAAATTGTATTAGTAAAAATAAAAGTAAATTAAATTTAGTAAAAATAAGTCAAAATAAAAATGTAACTATGGACTTTTTATTTAGAGTTTAAATTCAATAAAATATACAAAATATTTAAAAATTGTACGAGAAACAATAAAAAAAAAATGTTACAAACTGATAAAAGCTTTCTAATTAAGTCCAACAATACTCCAATAATCATTACAAATAAATTACCTGTTATATCTTTATTTACAATTCAAAGTAGGGCTAAATATTTTATATTTTTAATTATTTGTATGAAATTTATTAACCCTATGAATACCTATAGAATATATTGCAAATTATGATTAAAAGTTGTTATAGGAAATATTGTGTTAACATTGTTTACCAAACCTATTACGTATCTGGAAGTAGAGTATCGTAATAAATATATGAAAGGGCACTCTGGGTGTCGATATATGTTTTTTGTTGTAATGAAAGTGTAATGATAACATTTCTTGATTAGCCTTAATTGTTCCGACATTCCATAAATTCATAATCAAATAGTATGCGTACCTGGCAGTGATTTGATAAATATTCTCCAATAACATGCAAACATAATAAATCGAAGGCCAAATTTACTAAAAACTATCACTTCAATAAAACTTTGATATCGGTCAAAAACTTTTCAAGGCACAATATGAACAGCTAACTTCATTTTTTATCACATCACTTAAACCCACAATTCGTAATTCACAAATAAATTTTGTTGATAAAACACACAAACGCAGTTATTGCTTCCACGACTATAATTATTAGAAATAAAACTAAAGTCTCTCAACGAAGACAGTTCAAAAATACGAATGACGCTTGAATTAGTAGCTTTTTTTTTCATTTATTCCTTTTTAATAAGGGAAAAAAACAAAGATCCTAGACCATGCAGCCAAGTCTGACGTTAGGAATACGACGTTTGGAAAAATCCACAAAAAATGTGGGTTGGGGTCATCAGCGTGAACACTTTTAGTAGATTGTTACTTTTTTAGTAGATTATGAGCCTAAATTATGAATCTTTAGTAAATCAAAATGGCTTAGTAGAATTTAGTAGATTCGATATTGTGGAAATTTACAATCTATACTTATAATAAAAGGCTACAGAGACGAAATCTGTACATTGAAAACATTTCAGAAAAAATACAATGAAGGGGCTTAGTATCGACAACAGAACACAATTCAATGGTTTTTTAAAAATTTGTCTGTCTGTCTCTTTATTAATTTATTCGCCAATCACGCATAAACTATTGGATCGAATTGAATAAATTTGGTATGATTGTAGTATATACTCTGTAGTAACATTTAAACATACATTTATACATAAAAAAATTTATATGATGCGTAAATACCGTTTATCTATATTCATATTCAAACATCATAATAAACATGTGTTTGCTTAATAGTATTGTAAATGAATAGTGAAATGACCCGAAATATTTATTTACAAAAAAAAATATTTTTGACGATTATTCATAGATGGTGCTCTACTTAATTTTTAATAATTTAGACTGTTTTTCAAACATGACAAGGGCATAGATAAATCAATATATAATAATAAAAGGCTAAAATTTGTTGTCTGTTTGTCTGAATATTAATTTGTTCAAACTACTAAACCGATTTCGATGAAATTTGATATGGTAGTAGTTTATACACTATAGTAACATCTATGTATTTATATAATGTATGTAGCGTTTATCTAGATTAAGAAACCATAACATCTATACTAATATTATAAAGATGTAAAATCTGTGAGTTTGGTTGTTCAGGGTATTACTGATCCGATTTTGAAAATGATTTCACTGTTAGAAAGGTATGTTATACATAGTGGTTAGGCCAGTTGAATGATTTGAATCCGCTGGATGGACTATGTAATTAAATATTATTCGCGGTCAAAAAGTAAGGCGTGTTTTTTATTTTTGTCTCTTTCACTATTTTACTAAGTACAAATATACGTATATTCAAATTTGTTACCTGACTGACATGTTACTCTCAACTGGCGTTTCGATACAAATATATTTAAAAAAATCGATACAGATTGTGACGACTGTGACGATTGTGTACGACTAACGTACATCGTTAATTTAGAAATAGAACACTACATTGTTAGAAAATTGTAAATAACTAAACTATTTTGGCTACGTAGTGTGATTTTTGTATTATATGAAACATTGTATGTTTGTATGATAAGTAGCAACTTGAAGATTTGTAAAATATTTTAGTAAGTTTTACTAGTTTTTATATTTATTTGCTGAATTTATATTTGCTGAAAAAAAGTGGTCACCCTGAAGTTCATACATCAAGAAGAAGTAGAAGAAAGTTGTAACAAAAAGGCGGCCTTCTGTTATAATTATTTCAACGGATGTAATAGTGAAATTCCATAATAATGACGCACCGTGTCATTACTTATAATTCACTTAAGCTGTGCACTATAACTAAACGTAAAATGTCACCAAAATTATGTAGTTATATTGTAGAATGCTGTAAGTAGGATTTAAAAATTAGGACGACTACAGGACTACCAAGCAGTTGCATTTTTTTTCCTTTTATTTAGCTATCGTATAGCACCGTAATAATTCCATTCTTTAGGGCCTTTATTAATTTTTAGCGCTCCAACAAAGTGGCAACCATTTATTAAAGTGTTCCAAATGAGTTATTGTTGAACCTTATAATTCACGCTCCTTGTAAATAAAAATACAAAAGCTAAATAATTTAGAGACATATATTGATAATCAATTTAAAGCAAGCACTACAAAATGACTAAAGTTTTCAGACTAGGCTGCATGGTGTATATAGTACCTTTGCCTTATAAAGGAATATTAAATGGAACCAAAAACAATGTGTTCTCATTGAAAGTTTGAAGAAAATTATTAGGTTTAAAAAGAAAACAAACAATTTGGGAACAAAGACAATATTTGTGAAATATTTTAACTTTATCTTAGCATCAATTTTTTTTTTAGATATATGATTAGGATTATGTCCAAAAAAAATGAAAGCCATGAAATTCCGAACAAAATATATTCAATGGAAAGCACCATCATTACATTATTATTCTATGATTATTTAAAACTGTATTACGCAGTGAAAAATGTGGGCAGAGCCACAGGCCCACAGCTAGTGTACCCTATAAATACAAATTAAATTCATTCGCAGTTCTTTTAATGTTTCAAAACATTTAACAATTATTAAATAGTTATGACGCCATCTATGAATATCCGTTGAAAACATGTAATAAATCTAATTACTTCAAAATGTTCTTTTCAAATAACATGAAAATAATTTTTAGTTTTGTTCTATTTTTGTTAATTTCACTATTTTGTTATTATGTATGCATGTACATTTCATTATTGTGGTTTTTTATTAACTAGATGTTCCAACTAAGTATAGACTACAACTATACCAAATTTCATCCAATTCGGTCTAGTAGTTTTTACGTGATTGGTGAACAAATTAATAAACAGACGGACGGACAAAAATTTTAAAAACCATCGAAATGTGTTCTGTTTTCAATTCTAAATACGTTCATTTTTTCTGAAATATCTTCCATATAGGCACAGATTTCATCGGGCTAGCATTTTATTAAAAGTATAGATTCTGAAAATTTAAGTACTGTATGAGTTTAGTGTTAGATCACATTCTCACGTTATAGTAAGTGGCGATGTATATGTAGAAAATGTTTATTTTCGGTGTGATCTATTCTTGTTTTTGTTACAGATATAAAAACTTAATTTGTTTAATTATTATTATTTACAACTAGTTTAATATTTAAATAGGAATTTTAATAATATTAAAATGATACTCAGCTCGTAGTCTAGAATCACTGGGAAAAAATGGAACAATACAATACTTAAATGAGCAATATTAAAATTGGCAAAAGAATATTCATTCTACGTTAGTCGACGAGTATCTACTTATGTGCGGTCTCAAGAGTAACTATACTGTAATCTACATGATCATAGGATTTTCAGTAAAATCACATCCAGACTGTTTGAAGACAGAAGCTGAGTATAACGTCGTGTGACAATCCATGTGTGTGGCACTGTGTATGGTGGGCGCAAACAAAATTTTTAGCTCTTGTGATGGATAAAAAGTATATACAGCTTATAACTCAAGTATTTCTTTTCTACATCACTAGATGTAGCTAGATTTTTAAAAGTTTTATAATATTTCTTACGGAGAACAAATTACGTAATCGTGCCATAGGTCTCATCACAATCTTTTCCTTTACTAAAAGCTTAGGTACACTCTAAACCATGTTATGGTAGTGACAGTTTTTCGTACACACATCAAAGGATCTTGACGCGCTCTGCCAACAGTGTTCACACATTAGCGTCGTATACACTTCGATGTTGTTCGTCAGCGATGACAGTTGTGTTAATTACCCGTTTAATAGAAATACAAACAGCTCCAGAGTTTTAACATAAAACTTTGCTGTATGATATGCCAGTATAATACTCTTTACTCTATGATGAGCACAGTTGTGGCAAAAAAAAGGATATATGCCATGGCGCACAGTTTTTAAAATGGTTTTACAGACTCTGAAAACAAAGACTGTAAACTGTAAAGACTAAACTGTAAGTTGAGGTAACCGTGAATATTTTGTTACCTGCATTCATTAAAAAACTGTGGATTTCAGTATTCTCCGCCTAATTTTGCTTTAAAATTCAGTCTCGTTGAAACCAAGATAAAAGATTGTGCAGAAAAATTACTTGACTGACAATAAATTCGAAATCATAACTCGTAATCTATACATATAAACTGTAACTAGGCCAAATCTGTACATTAGTTTTTTTAATTATGATTATAGTGGACTTTGTAATTGATGTAGAAACTAAAAAAAATTATTTAGAATTTTCGTCTGCTTGTCTTTCCCTGTGTACGCGTATCACTCTGAAAGTACTGAACCAATCTTGACGAAACTTGACACAGGGGTAACTAATAGTATAAAGTAACATATAGGATTTTGTCCCATAAAATGCAAGGGGTTCTCCAGGATTACGAAAAATATAAAAAAAATTTAGTAAAGAAATTCTTGGCGGATTTTGATGAAATTTTCTTTGTGATATAGTAGACAAATTAGCAAGAAACATAAGTCATATTTCATCTCCTTATGATTCTTAAAAAAGCGATTAACAAAAAACAAACACTTGGCTGAGTTATGAACCAATGACTTTGGCCCGCCTAAAGAATGCTATAATTTAGCTACCTACGTCTTAGCGAAATCATCAATCAGTTTAATTAGAACAGTGGTCGGTAAACTCCGGCCCTTAGACGGTATTTCTGCGGCCAGCGACGTCGCAACTCATTTTGGTAAACATTGACGCAAAATTGAGTTTATATATAATTAGGTTGTCAATTAATAAATGGTATTAACTGCCCAAGAAATTATGGTCCGCAGTGACAATTGTGTCACATTGTCTTATGTGTCCCTTCACCAGAATAATGTGACTATTTAATTAAATGCATAAAATGTATTAAGTACGTGACGGACACATTGCATCTACACCAGTGGTCGTCACCCTTTTCTAGTTAAGGGCCACAAACGCTGCAATTTTGTATATTGTGTAATTGATACCATCTTTTTTTACACGGTATAGCCTGTGTTTTGACTACAATCTCACCTGTGAAGTGACGATGTGGTCCAGAATGGTAAGGATGGTGCCTGAACACAACTATTAGTATTTGGCGACAGCTTTTCAAATATGAGGAAGGCAGCTACCCAGGCGAGCATTAAAAAATGCCACTATACTATTATTTTCCTCACTATGTTTTCTTTTACCGAAAGCTCAGGCTGATTTTAGAGTTGGATAGGTGGGCTCGAACCTGCGTCCATTGACGCGGGATGTGGCTGCACTATCCACTGAGTCATGAGCACAGAACAATATTACTCCTAGCGGAGGTCATGAGCTATCAAACGCAAATTTCCGTAGATAGCTTTTTTGTGACAGTAACAACCTATGAAGTCATTTTTGGCAACGTAATTCACTAACTATAATATGTAAGCTCGGTTTTGAGTTATTGTCTACCAAAATTGTTAAGTATATTGGGGGCCACCGACCAAGGGCCGCAGTTTGACGACCAATGATCTAGACGGAGAATATAACCTATCTTTTAAAGTATAATTGTCTGAATTCCACGTGAGAGAAGTCGCGAGCACAGCTAGTTGAAAATAAATAAATTATAACGAACGTTACATTAAAGCAAACTTTTATTAACGATGTTTCTTCACTTTAATTTTTCTTCAATCATTGTACAGATTTACTATCCTTAGTCTTTTATTATAAGTATAGGCTTCGCAGTGAAGAATATATGAAACGCAGGTGGAACCACGGAGGTGCACCCTGGGCAACGGCAGTCCTTCTGACTGCCGGCTAATAGTCTGACCGGGCGGATGGGCGAAAGCCCACTTTTGGGGGGGGGGGGAGAGAGATGATTACTGCGGTCGCAGTGATTTCAGAGGCGGGCGAAGAGGTGGGGTAGAGAAGTTCTCCCCCACCCCCGCTGGGCCATTGCACAGACGGGCCTGGTGGGTTTGCCGCAGGGGGGCGACGCGGCGACATGCCTTGCAACCCCGTATCGCCCCCTATCTCAAATGCGGCGGACGGCCCCGGGGAGTTTTAGTGGGTATTCCCGGGCGCTTCTTGCCCGGGTTTGAGTCCCACACTGGCACGGAACTCGTCACTCCGTGCCCCCTTACCTATTGTATTGGAGGGACTCAGGTCCCACTAATACAATAGGTAAGGTGAGTGCGTAAATGCATATCCCCCCGTCAAAAAAAAAAAAAAAAAAAAAAAGTGGAACCACGAACACACGGCCAGTATGTATTCTAACACCCATATAAATAAACACACTTATTACGTAATTCAACATAACTGTAACTATTGTTCATTTATACGAGTTACTTATCTATATTTGTGTGAATAATATACTAAATTTCAAAATTGTACAAGTCTTAAAAAGCTTCGGTTTCGGGCGAAACTAAGACCCAGCCCGAAGGTTCGATTTCTGTTTCGGCTGAAAATCCAGTTTCGGTCGGACACTATTTAGTGGATCTATGTATTCTACTATATAATAGTGATCACTTCGATTTACTTGTGTATATTTTCAGACCATTTTAGTATATACATGCAAAAAATTAAAGAAAGTTTCTACAATCCCTACAATTACTTTGTAATAATCCGTTCAATGATAATGCTTAAAAGTTGAACTCATAAACAAAGGCTAACTTTAATATGTTTTGTAATTTATACGTGAAGTGTGTTGTTCTCATTTTAAATATCACTCAAAATAGTGAATCTGATAGGTATACATATTATGGCGACGCGGTGCTTGCGAAAGCCACACCCCGTGTCGCCCCCATCCCAAATGTAGCGGACGGCCCCGGGGGGTTTTAGTGGGTATTTCCGGGCGCTTCACGCCCGGGTGAGTCCCACACTCGCACGGAGCTCGTCACTCCGTGCCCCTTATCTATTGTATTGGGGGACTTTGATCCCCTAAATACAATAAATAAGGGTAGTACGTAAATGCATTTCCCCCCGTCAAAAAAAAAAAAAGGTAGTTTTAAAAAGAATAAAAAAACCAAAAACATAAAAGTACTTAATTTTAAAGATTTATTTATATTTTCCTAACATTGTACAATCATGCACATACACACAGTAAAAATGTAAAAAAATGTTTGTATCAGCCAAGTAAAATATTTTTAATACAAGACGACATCACTACCCAAAAACTACTGTGATTCTACTTAGATTAGTGAAACGGCAATGTGGACAAAACTTACTTATGTTACAATTTGACAATGTTCGACATGTTAGGAATAAAATAGTTTGGAAAATGAACATATTTGTTATAGAAAATAATACTTGAATTACATAAATGTCAAAATTTATAAATCTAAAGGTTGATCGATACCTTATGATAAATGAAGAGATTACAAAATACCTATCTGTATAGAATCTACAAAAAAGGATCTTACAAATTATTCCTTATAGTTGTACGTTTCTAAGGAGAGCTAAGTCATTCAAATCTAATCATGTAAGCCTTATTGATACTTGGAAATTTCCTAGTTAAATGCATCATGACCATACATAAATTCTTACATGAATACTTTTGAATGGACAATCTCATTTGAGAATTTTGTCCTGTCAGGATAACCCTATGTGTTCTTTCAAAATAAGTAATACCAACATTTACAGTAATGTAAATAAAATGAATATATAATAGTAACATACACAGAAAGAGTTATCATGACAAACAAATTACACTAAGTGAATGTTCTGTTGGGAAACATCTTATTGGTCTTCTGAACCCTCTTCCTCATCTTCATCATCTTGCTCCTCTTCAGTAGAAGCTGCATCTTTCTTGGGTGGTGCTGCATCCTTGCGCTGCCGACCACGGCCTCTTCCTTCAACTGGTGCACTCTATTACATGAAATTAATAATTTATAGCATCATTAGAGTTAAAATGTGGTTTCTGATTTATTTTATATTAATTATGTGTTTAGCTCTTTTAATAGTAGTTTAAATAAATAGATTACCTTGCCCTTGGCAGACTTTTTCTTAGATCCTTTAGGTCTACCTCTACCTCTTTTAGCTACAGGTGCCTGTTCATCATCGGATGACTTAGCTGATTCTTTTGTTTTAGGAGCTGCTGCCGGAGGTCTTCCTCTTTTCTTCACTTCTTTAGTTTCCTAAAGTTAGTCCCATATATTATTAGCATGTGTAATATTAAGAAAACAAAAAACATAGAATAAATTTGCTCACTGATTGTGTTCCGTTTGCTTTTGGTCTACCACGACCCTTCTTCTCCACTGCTGTTGATCCATCATCAGACATTTTATTAAATTCGAAAAGAGCAAAATCTGAAAAGATACACTTTGTGAAGTAAAAGCTTATTTTATAAAATCGGAAGTAAACGTTAGAATACAAAAATGCATGTAATGGATGAAATATTGATTTAAATTTGATGATTGTGAAAAGAGCTTTAAACAACAATTATTTCCAACAATAAAAATCAGATAGAAAATCACCAGAGAGCACAGTTTACGAAAATGTACTTTCTTCTACATACAACACTAAACAAAAACAAATGAAGAAAATGTCAACAACCGCAAAAAAATTGACTGCAATAATTAATTATATAGGGGCATAGTATTCTTTGAACTTTTATAATAACAAAGTATGTAAATACGTATAAATTCAACAGCATATAATGTTAAGTTATAATATCTAATACAACGCTCTGGATCACGCGACTAAATTTTTTCAGTAAAGCCAAGCTACTTTATAATGGAGTCCGTCTCACAATTATGAATTCTGCTAAGAACAAATGGTAACTACTGTATTTGTTTATTACGAATAAGCAAATTTTATATATATTTTAGATAATATTAAGATTATTATTACACTTTTAAATAAAATAATTATACTTACAACAACGTTCACAGCAAAACGTTACAGTAATCGGCCAAAGAGAATTTATGGCGGGCGGCAGCAATATTAACGCTTAGTTGGCGTCGGTGTAGAGGGCGCTAAAGGCCTCAGAAGAATGTGTCAGGTACAATAATGTAATGCAAGGAATTTAAATTTTAATAATTCACAGAATAAAAATAAAATGTAAATACAATATTCATATTATAAATAAACTCCAGAAACATAATTTATTTTACGTCCATATATACAAATAATATATACATATATAATTAACTCCATTAAATTACTTGTTGCATTTATTTATTTGTAAATATTGAGTTATATTGTTTTTTTCCGTTTTACAGTTGGATCATTTTACAAAGGTTAAGTCTCTTGGAAATAATAACACGTAACATAAATTTTCTAATTGAAAGAAATTTGATTTTGTTGGAATGCATCATATATACGACCTTTTTTCAAATGGTATTTTTTTGTCTCCTGACTGCAGTATTCTATAATAGGCTACTTTACTATAAATGTAAAACACATTAAAATGTTTTAATAAAGTACTTTTTACCGTAATTAATTGAAATATGTTAATTCTAATCCATATAAAAAGAAAATAATTGTTTTAATTGATTTTAAAAATTCAATATTCTTTATCTATTCTACTAATAATGGCAACTTTATTATTATTGATCGATGATCGAAACCAGAACTGAATAATAAAAGAACTTGAAACTGTAAGTGACATCCAAGCATCTCTAAAGTCTGTAGGGATCTGTTGTAGAGATCATACAATAGAATTTGCATAGAAATCAAAATAATATTACGAAAGGACACAATACACTAGAAATCGCCATCTTAGATATGAGAGATTGTGTCATCCATCCATCCTTGTCATCAAAAATTTGAAGATGACGTCAGTGTCAGTAAAGTTTTGTGTGCACGAACATAGTTTTTTTATATTTAAGTTCACACGACACTGTATAGCTATACTCGTCGCTTTGTTCTTATTCACACTTTATTTTCTAAAGAAGAGATTGAAACTGGAACTCCAAATGAAGCCGGTAAAATACCAATATTTATGGTTATTATATGTAAGGTTATGGTTATATTTATATTGTTATAGTGTTGTGACATATTAACGAATTATAGACTATCGATAATCTAAACTTAGATTTTTAAAATAAATGTTAATTTTTTCTAGAGGTTGCAATACTAAATAGTTCATATGATAATTTACAGTGGTGTTTTTTTTTTTGTAATAATTTTTTTAAATCCGTAACACGTAATGTAATACAATATACATGCTGAAGTGTATGTAAATTCATTATTAACTTTTCTTTTTAGCGACATCTTTCTCTGTCATTATTCCTTTGTTATTAGACTTTATTATTAATGCATTAATACCAATATATTTGTTCTTTTTTATGTTACCTATGTTATAGTAAGCCTACAAAAAAACTAATACATGAATAAAAAAAACTTGATTAATTAATTGGCCATATATTATGTAAATTTGGTAATATTTCATCTTTAATTATCATCATCATCATGTTTAATTGAATGGCCTTTATTGTAAAAATCTTCTTTGCAAAAACTTTACAAAACCTATATCTTAAAACATTGTTTAAAAAATGTCTATATATATTTAACAACTATAAAACGGTCTTTTGTAATTAAATTTTTGCTAAGCATATGTTCAACACGTGCTTAATCTTTTTGTAAGAAGACGGCTTCACAAAAATGAGTTTGATAAATAATGTGTTCAATATTTTGTTTAATATACTTTTACAAGTACAGTGGCTATATATTGTATGGTACAATTTTTGCTAACCTAGCGTTTCTAAAAATGTCTTAATATAGTTATATTAAGTAAGTAATAAGTAATAGGTAAGTAATAAGTTTCGTTAGTAATAGGTATTTTTCTAGATTTGCCAGTTGTTACTATTAATTATTACGAAATCTATTTCGTTAAAGTCGTTCTCAACTACTTCATTGTACTCCAAACCTTTAATAATATTTTAAACAAAGTACATCTTCTTTAAGGAAGTGATATTAATTATATTTCATATATGCCCCTACACATTCATGATCATATGTACAACTCGTTTATGGAAATATCAAGGTCTACAGGAATTCAGTACATGAAATTGATTAATACTATCTTAAGATGTTGTGGATTACATTTTGTTGATCGATTGAATAGAATAAAAGCGATTTTTTTATATATTACTGTAATATTATAAAACAGACACGTTATATCGTTTTCCCAGTAGTAGTGACAGTTATTTTTACAATCTTTTCTATTACAATAGGTTTTAACATGGCCAGTAACATACTTATTAATAATGGCCAGTACTATAATGAGTTCACCTACTACCCTAATGACCTAATGAGTCTACTATATAATCTTATTATCCACGACATCCACCTCACACAAGACAAAAAGGAAAATAATATTATTATCCACGACACAGATCCTTATCAAATTGTTCGATAATATAGCGTTCCTTTCTTATTATCTTATATAATGTTCATCAGTATGTTATTATTTCTTAATAAAACAAAAAGTAAAATTAATCCTGAAAATATTTGATTGCACCCATATAAATGAAACTCAAACTTTCAAGTAACACATTAAGTACTAACAAACTGAGATATACTAATTAGATATATAACTAAATCAGTTTTTAGTTTATTAGCAAAGTAATTTCAAACAATTCATTATTATTGTAACTCATGTTTGCTTAAACCAGTGATTCCCAAAGTGGTCTATATCGACCCCTAGGGGTCTATGACAACCCGCAAGGGGTCTACGTCAGCGGAAAAAAATTTGGGGGTCCATGAAATGAAAATGGGGGTCCACGATAGTGGATCTCAACACATACACTGATAGTACCTATTTACTTCCATCTTATAATATCAAAACATATACATTATTTATAAGAATACCTATGAAGTAAAAAAAAATATTATATATGTTTATAAAATTGTGTTAGTTGTAGGATGTTGGTATTGGCTTTGTGGTCGCAATACATTTTGAACTTGTAAAAACCTGAAAGTCGCAGTCTCAGAACTTCGCTACCTTGCATTGACTTGTTCAATTCGTCACTCTATAAATACGAACGTAGGATGTGCTTTAGGTTCATCCTTTTCACTAAAAATATTGACTTATTGCTTATGTTATTTTATTTATAGTTTATTTTATGTTTATTTAATGTTACGTATATTTTACATAACAGATACAAAATTTTATTTTGATTAGTTTTGATTTAAATTCAATTAATAAATGTAGAAGTTAACATGTGTTTTTACTTTAAGTTTTTAACACTAAACTTCACTACAGTTAGAAATTTACAGGAAATCAATATCAGGTAAGTAGGGGGTCTACCCAACACGGAAAAATATGGCAAGTGGTCTACGACACAAAACAGTTTGGGGAACTCTGGTTTAAACAATATATTTTCATCATTATAATGGTCATAACTAGCCAAGCAATGTTACACACATTGTATCTAAAATCGTTGCTTGCTAATAAATAAAATTGAAGTGTTTGTTTGTAATGTTAAAATAATTTTTTTTGCTAAATAGATATGAATGTTTACTCGATACCAAAAATAGCAATTTTTTTTTTTTTTACCTGTCTGTCTCTCTATTTGTCCTGGGTAATCTCCGGAACGGCTGGACGAATTTTGACGTTACTTTTTTTGGTAGATAGATGAAGTTAGTTCGGGTAACTTAGAGTACTTTTAATTATGGAAAATAATCAGAGTTCCGCGTAAAAAAAATTAATACTCATAAAAAGTTGAATAAAATCCTATTTTACGGGCAAATGCTTGAATTTATGAGAAAATATTTTTACTAATCTTAGTACTAAACAAAATTGAGGGTTCCATATAAAAAATGCAGTGAAGTATATATGAAACCCGGGCGCTGCCACGGGCATACAGCTAGTATAAATATACGTTTCCTAGTTCAATAAAGCCATGATGAAATTATACTAATTACATAATAGGTGAAACGTTGGTAAAAAAAAATTAATGTCTTTTATTACTAAATATGTTGTAATTTATGTTAATATAATATTTGAAATAATATTTGCTTATTATTTCGCTGAATACTTTTACCAAAGCTAAAATTTCTCATTTTTGAACCGATTAAGTTTTATATAGTCAGCCTACGATAACTTTGCAATAAAAATTGGAGTATTTTAGTATTTGTACATACATGAGAACACAATTGTTATAGAAAAACATTTAAATGACACCAATTTGTTATTACTGTAAAGTTAGCGTGGCTAGACTTCTATAAGTAACTTTTTATCGACTTACGTTGAAGTGAGTGTGAATGTTGCCAGCTTCTAAAAATTACTATTTTTGGACTAGTACCAATAAATATGGTTTTGTTTAGTGTATCAGTCTTTTTCTAACCGTGCCTCAACCCTAACGTTATACCCACTCCAATTAGATTCGCGCCTGTACTTGTATATATCTGCGGTAGACATGACAGGAGAGCTGAATAATGATGATCATCTCTGATGATGACTGTCAGTATTAGAGTATTATGATTAGACATGGGTAACTCAGCGAAAATCCTTGCGTTAACTCAGTGACTCAGGCGCGCAGTTAACTGCTTTAACTCAAAATTGCACAATGGCCATTGTCAACAACTACAAAAATTTTTGCAAATCGGTACACAAATGACGGAGAAATCGAGTAACAAACATACAAAAAAAAACATATATTTTGATAACTCACGAATTGATAACCTCCTCCTTTTTGAAGTCGGCTAACTATGCTTTGCCTTCAACTACTCCCTACATGCTCCCTACTCAACTCATTCAACTGTCAAAATAAAACCTTATGGCCAGTGAGTTAAGTGAAATCTAGAAAATAAAGATTACCTAGCTATTTACATTGTACGGTCCTACGCCGTGCGCCAATGTATTTTGAAGAAGTAAGTTCACATATCCAGCGCTGTGAACAAGTTGGCGTAACTGGGCGGCGCAGCGTAGTGTTTATAGTGTTTTATCTATAGTTACACATCTTTAATTATGATTATCTATGATGATGAAAGCAGAGATGAAATGACAACTTTCAAAATCTCCTTACAGACCTTAGCAAAATTCTCAGTTAAATTAAACCCATTTTTTCATATACTATTTGAATGTAAAAGAAAGCTGTTGCAATGCCAAATGAATAACTATTTTGTTACTTTCTGCTGGATACCTGGCCATTGCGGCATTATTGGAAATGTGAAAGCTGACGCTCTGGCAAATGATGCTACTGTGACCGGCGATATGTATCCTTACAGGATTTTCGGCCATGATCTTACTGCCCTACCTAGCGCATATCTCCATGATTCATGGAATATGTACTGGAGAGAGAGTGGTCAGATCAAGGGACGTTTTCTGTATGCTATGCAATCGTTAGTTCCCAGGAAGCCATGGTTTGCTAAAATGTCCTTTGGTAAAACTGTCACCTCTGTGTTAATCCGTATGCGTCTCGGCCATGTTTGTCTTCCCGTACATTTACATAAACTTGGCATAGTAGATAGTGCTGCCTGTGAGTGTGGTGAGAACTATTGTGACATGAATCATGTTTTCCTTTCTTGTCCCTTGTATGACCATTCTTCTCTCTATGAGTCTTTAGTCTCTCTTTGTATTCCTTTCCCTACTAACATTTCTTTACTACTTAGTACTTGTGAACCTTCTGTATATAATGTAATAAATAAATTTATTGTATATAATAGCATTAAACTGTAGGACTAGTTACTTGAATATGTTTTAGTTATTATTATTCTGATTTTTTTAAAATTCTTATTTTATTCGCGGTTTTGTTTTCCGCGTTATGTTTCCCGCGTTTTGTTGTAAATAGGTACATAATGTTTGAAACCGATTTTATTCTCAAACCTTGTCAAGCCATAAATTGACACATGGAAAAATTTACTTGACACTGGCTAAGACACAAGCCGTGCAGAGCCATTAAAAAACACAAGAAGAAGAAGAAGAACTTTCAAAATTTTTTTATATTTATTTATCTCTGAAACATTGAAAGTTTTTGATTCATGGAATTATTATATTGGAGTTTTTGCATAGAATGAAGATTGGAGAATTCTGACATGCAATACCATCTTTAGTAAGTCTGTGATTCTGATCTCTGATTTACAGCACAAAGATAAGTGTTTGCAGTTATTGATAGCTCTATTTACAATTTTGCTATAAAATAATGAAACCGCCAACAGAACCAAAGGAGGAAGATTGCTGTAACAGTGGTTGTTGCCCATGTATATTTGATGTTTATAAAAAACAATTACAGATTTATGAGAGATACTTAGAAGCTAATGAAGGTATTGCAGAACCAGAAGACAATGGTATATCACAATTAGAATACAATACTTTTGAAGTTGTCGATAATATGCACATATTAGATAATTCACACAGCATTTTAGTATTAAAGACTTTAAATAATAAAAAAGTTTGGTGGAATCCTGGTGATCATTTTCTTTTCAAATATTCATTTGATGGTGGTAAATATACAAGAGCATACACCCCTATTAAAATACAATTGAAGACAAAAGAAAGCTATGATTTTATAGTAATTATTAAAAAATATGATAACAGTTTGGTTTCGAATTATTTATGCAATCTGAAATCAGGAGATCTAACTTTATGGCGAGGTCCCTATGGTGATTATGAACTTGTTCAAAATAAATTCAGTCGAATAATAATGGTTGCACAGGGGACTGGAATTGCACCATTTTTTTCTATAATAGACAATATACTGGCCAATGAAGATGACTTGACTAAAATAGTTCTGTTATATTGTTGTCAAGGTATAGATAAAATTCTTCTCAGAGAAGAACTATATTTATTTAAATCATATTGGAATTTTGAGTATTACATTTATATTAGTAACACACACAATCAAGTTTGTAAATATAAAGAACCTATAATAAATAAAAAATTTTGCATTGAAGAATTTACTAATTTACAACCATTTTGTAAAACTGATCAAATTTTATTATGTGGTTCATCACAATTCATAGAAGAATACAATGATTGGTTATTAAACAAATGTATTATACCACCTGAGAATATACATATATTTTAAGGAAAATAATAATTAAAATTGTTTCTTTTGTATTTTTTCAATCATTATGTAACTTTAGACAAAAATAGGTTTTTTTTAAACAATAATTTGAGATTTTCAATAGGCATACTAATTTATGTTAAGATAAATATTGAAATAAAAGGAATAATCAAGCCAAATTTTAAATCCTTGGTTTGAAGGAAATTGGATCGAAATTTGTTGGCATGAGTACATGAGTAGCCTTTAGATTTCAGTCAGGGCATCTACCATTTACAAGTTTTTTTTTTACATTTAATTGAACTTAAAATATCACTATATTGTAATGTCTGCAAAATTGTCGAATATGTTTATCATGTAATGTTTCAATGTGTATGAAATCAACATAATATAATGTTATTCCAGAAAATAATTAACAATTCACTAAATTGTGTAAGAATATGTAACAGCATCCTTGCTTTTCCGATATTTGGGGAGACAAGAATGCTTTAAAAGTATGTTATGATAACAATAAAAAATCTGTGATATCATGGTACCACATTAAGAAAAAAAATAAACTGTATGTTTGAAAATCAGTTCCCTTGTTAACTTTACTGTCATCATCTAATTAAAAAAATAGTTAATGAACAAAATACATATATCAGAAGTGAATCTTCATTTTTAGATACTGTAATTAAAAAAAAAAAATTATTATAGGTATATTGTGTGAATAGATTTATTTATATAAATAATAAATAATTTTATATTGTTTTTTATATTTCTTACAGATTACTTTGACTTGTTTAAAATAAAATATAATCCATTTTAAACAAACTTACTGATGACACTAACAAATAATATTTGGGATTTTTCTATTAAATTTATATTGAAAACATGGAATTAGAATGCAAGTATTTTATAAATACTTTGCTTCAGTACCATCAACTTGCATTATAATCGGTTTGTAATGTCAATATTTTTTTACCACATAGAAATGATTGTATATACGATACCTATACCAAAAATTAAACTTTTGTCTGACTGTTTGTTTCGAGTAATCTCCGGATCAGCTTGACCGATTTGGACGGAACTTTTTTTGGTAGATAGCTGAAGTTACTCCGGGTAACTTAGGGTACTTTTTAATTTTCAAAAATGATTGGGGTTCTGTGTGAAAAAAAAAAATCTTTAAAATTTGAATAAAAAGCGATTCAATGCACAGTTTTATGGGCAAATGCTATAATTTATGAAAAAAAATTTTTACTTTATTTTAGTACTAAATTTATTTTAGAAAATATGGTTCCGTAAAAAAAAAGTAGTGAAGCATATATGAAACGCGGAGCTAGCCACAGGCACACAGCTAGTACTAATAATATAATTGTAATTTCCGATTTTTGTGAAAATAATTATTACATATATAAAGAACATTCCGGAGTAGCATCATAATATTATTTCATTAAAATCGGACCAAATCGGAGAACAAACATTTATTTGGTGATTAAATTTGAAAAAAATGACATAATATAAAATATATGTATAGTATATAAATAAGAAATATTTAAGAAATAGTAAATGAGAAAACAATGTTTTGATATTTTTATATGAAACTAACTGTGCCGGCGACTTCGCTCTCGTGGAATTCATATAAAACTATATTCTAATAGACGGACTATATTCTATATTCTCCCTTTAGATACGATCTATGTCCCATCCGGCCCCGTCCCGGCCTCTACCCGTGGAGAAGGTCACCCCGGCCAGACCAAGCCATCACTCCCAGACAGCCTTCCCATTGCAGTGGAAGGTCAGGGCCCGTCCCTTCCCCACTGGGTGTAGCAATGCAGCAGAGTTCAGACCCCGCTGGTGCGGTACGCGGAATAAGCCTCCGTCTGTGTTTAGTCCTCGCGGGGCCTCTGATCTGAAACTATGCACCGAGCTATTCTTGCCCTAATAGGCCTGAACGGCTGCCTGCACAGTATAATTCCCATGTGATGATGTGTGTCACCTTCCGCCTCGGCCCTACAATCAACGACCTTATGGCGCTGCTCCCTACACCTAAAACATTGGCATTCCTGGTCTACTTCCGAAGGACAGAGTGAGCGAGTGTGATCTAGTCCCAAAAACCGGAAGCGACACAGGGGCATTGATCTAACTATTCATATTGCGCATGCCATACTATAAAATTTTTGACGACTTCAGTTACATTTATTGAGATTAATTATTGAAAATATGTTTACCAAAATAAAAAGTAGGCTATATATACCTAATTTCTAACAATGAATAATTTTCTAAATCGTATGTCTAGAAGCGGAGATTAACCCAAACATCCAAAATCACAAACTTTACCTCTTTATAATGTTAGTATAGAGATTCTATGAAAATTCAATATTAAAATATTGTTTTCTACATTTACGTTGGAAAGTAAAAAGTTCCGTCGCGTGTTATTCAAATTTCTATAACTTTTGATTTATTGGATCGATTTTAATGAGATAACTGATGCTAATGTGGAATATTAATTATAGTTATCTTTTTGAATTTTTAAAATGTACTTAGTACTTTCTAATTCACGCACAGACAGACATTTCGAAAAATGATAGAAATGTATTTAATTACCTATTTTAAAACCCTTGCAGTGATTCTTTTGACAAAATCGCAAATGTCCACCCACGTGAAATTTACACTTTTGTTATTAGTATAGATTAAAAGAATTAAAAATAGAATCTTTACATAATGTAATAAATAAATTTATTGTATATAATTGCATTAAACTGTAGGACTAGTTACTTAAATATGTTTTAGTTACTTATTTAAATTATTCTGATTTTTTTAATCCTTATTTTATTCGCGGTTTTGTTTTCCGCGTTTTGTTGTAAATCAGTACATAATGTTTATAAACCGATTTTATTCTCAAACCTTGTCAAGTCATAAATTGACACAAGGAAAGATTTACTTGACACTGGCTAAGACACAAGCCGTGCAGAGCCATTAAAAAAAACACAAGAAGAAGAAGAATAACAATTGATGTTCTATATTGGTTTCTGGTAAGAATCAAATTTTTACAAAATCCGAAATTACCACGGATAATTTAGATTTAATAGTAAAATAATTTTTGATGTTGGCTACCCAATGTTGATATTTAAAGTATTTTCCAATATGGCCACACGTTGCTCCGGTATGGATTTTTTCGCGCCGGCGCGAAACGTGCTTGCTTATAATTTCCTTTGAGATTTTTCTTCTTTCTTAAATTTCAATAAAGCATGATTTTTGTTGTATAATCCTTGATTATTTCGTATTTTATAATAGGGATTGTAACTGATAAATATAAAAGCAACATGATTATGTTTTACCAATAAATTAAATTATTAAAAATATGTGCGTTTAGTAAGCTAGTGTCTAATTTACATTTTTGTACGCTTGATAAAAATGGGATCCTCTATAGTGTTGAAAAGTTTGTCTATCCTCCTCGGAGTGTTCTTTATTTTTGTAGGAATAACAAAACTAACACCATTTATTTCTAAAGAGTTACACAAAGATTTGGTAAGTAGAATTAATTATGTTTTGCGAGTAGATAGATAAAAGGTCGTTGTTAGGTGCATTGAGATTTTTGTAACAGAGCGATGTGGCTGCTATTTCGGTATTTGGCCTGCCGCCTAATACCACCACGGAGTTTTTGTCCCGTTGTAAAGACGAGATGACTCGAAATGCAGACACTGCATTTATATCTCAACCTACGTTAATTTACTCCCAGATGTTTTTGAAATAATGGAATATTTTTAATTCGGAATGTTTTTCTAAAAGTACAAAGAAAAATCGTTATGAAATTCTGTTAACCTTGAAATGCGTTAATTTTGATATTTATTAATGATATATTTTATAATTTAAATATATATATTATATATAGATAATCAATCATCATCAATCTATTAGTACAGCCTACATTCGGTTCGCTTAACTTCCTTTTTGATATGTTGCAGAAATACATCAATGCAAATTAAAGCTATGAAGCCATTTTGTAAATAAGGGATATTCTATATATAAAACATACAAAAAAATACGTTTTTTTTTCAGTATTTTTAAATTCCTATATTTTAAAACCAACAAAAATAAACATTTACTATTTTTCCCCATTAGTAAATGCATAGATAAACTTAGTGAAAGAACAATAAAATATTCGAGTCCGAGTAAAAAAATGAAAACTCAAAAAATTGAATAAAATCGGATTCAATACACGGTTTTACGGGCAGGTGCTTGAGTTTATGAAAAATATTTTTTCTTTATCTTAGTACTAAAACAAAATTAGGGTTCCGTATTAAAAAAAATAAAACGAAGTGAACAATATATGAAACGCGGGCGAAGCTCGTATAATATGGATTTCTAACAGTGAAAGAATTTCCAAAATCGAACCAGTGGTACCGAAGATTACCTCGAGCAGCCTATCTCACAAACTTTACCTTTTTGTAATAATGGTATAGATGTTTTTACGCATACACTTCATTATTATGATAATTATTATATCACCCATGTCATCAAAAATAAAAAAAAACAAACCGTCTAATTATAATTAATAATAATATTATGTTCCCCGTCATATTTGCCTATTGATATTATAAATGAAATTCAGTTCACTACTTCCGCGTATCATTCAAATTACTATAACTTTTGAAAGAGTAGACCGATTTTAATGAAAGACAGTTTTGATGTTACCCCGGAGTTTGCTTTGAATCTTTGAATTTTAAAATGTATCTCGTAATTTCACTATTAATACCTACAAACAGACAGACAGGCAGACATTTCTAAAAATGATAGAAATGTGTTTAATTACCTATTTTTAGCACCTTGAAATAATTCTTTTCGTAAAAATCAAAAATGTACAGACACGTGAAATTTACAATTTTATTATTAGTATAGATATTAGTGATTTGTGGCCGTACTTTATAAAAAATAAATTATTAGGATTCCGTAGAATAAAATTAAAATCCAAAAAATTGTAAAAAGAAAACGATTCAATCGTCAGTTTTAGTGCTTGGATTTGTGAAAATACCTTTGCTGTCTCCAGAATATTTTTAGGAATATAATTAGAGTTCCATATGAAGCGGGCGAAGCCGCGGGCACACAGATAGTTATAAATGTTAAAAAAACCCGTTATTTTACAAGTTACACATACGTAGGTAGGGACAAATAATAAAGTGTTTCAATAACGACATATTTATTTTCTCGTATATCTGTTTGATTAATTTGACAAACTTTTGCGTTTTTTTCTTCTTTTATCTACAAACCTGTCGAGATAGTCTCGTGGAATCCACAATGAGAAACTCTGGATCAGATTGGTTAACTAGTACCAATAGTTACAAAGTGAACTCTCCTTTTAACTCTTGCAGTCTCACCATATAGACACCCCTTTTTGTGAGGATCGGAATAGTTCTCTGGTTTTTAACCCTGGGATAATGAGTAAGAATACTATTCAAAATTGTTTTGAATTATTCAGTAGTTTAGCTCAATCTGTAGATACTACCTAGTTATTAAGTTATCGGTATCAGTTCTTGATAAGTGGATATAACTAGCTATATTATTAGTCCGGTGAACTTAGCCTGAAAAATGAGGATATACGTGCATAAATTCCCAAGAAGCTTGAAATTTACATAAACATTATGGATATAATTATAATAAAATTGTAAAAAGTACCTATCGATCCCATATGTAAACAAAAGTTATAAAGGTCAAAGTTCCCAATTTTTTTTTTGAGTTTTTAGCGTGACGGTTAGTTTTAATATAAAAAAAAAAGCTCAGACAGAAATTGTAAGTCATGAATTTATCTACTATTTTAAGAATTTTGATTGGCTAATGAAAAATATATTTAAATTGTTATTTATTTGCATTAGACAAATCTTAAACTTAAAACAACTATGTAATAGTGTTGTTTCAAACTTTATTGTTATATTTATATTCATTAAAAAAAATAGAATTAAAAGTTGTTTCATAGCAGCAGTAAAAATTTCCTTATATAAAGAAAGATGAATAAACGTATGAATGTGTAATTGTAGGAACTTAGATTAATACCTACCATAATCAATCTAAATACAGAAACCAATAAGTATTGTAATATCATTGTATTATATTACGGTTATATGGCTGTTGTAATTATCACAAAATTTGTAAATCATTGAAAGTTGAAAGATAATCATGTTATTAATATGATTTCATATAAAGCAAAAACGCCAATGCAAATGATATGTACCAATAATATTCATCATTGTAAATTAGCTATACATCCTAAAGATGTACAATTCGAGTAGTTAGTTATTGACCGCTATTTTCTATTTATACCACGACGAGATTATTCAGTAAACTAAATGAACTACTTCATTACTAATATTACTTTTAGAAGCGCTTCACATTTTGTAATATTATATACAAATGGTCTCTGAGAGTGTCGGAGATTGCGGCGAGTGCCTTCAGTACTCGCCCCCAAAGTTACGATGAAGGCCCTTCCGGTCAACAGCATTAGCTAGGTTAGAAAAAAAAGTGTCTGGGAATATCACAGAAACGTAGTCAGCTCTTTACTAGTTAGAACTATGTCCTCCTAAAAACAAATCGGGAATAGTGAAAAAGAACCTGATGATAATGTATTTGGACGCCGCGTCGAGCTACACAGTGCGTAGGATATAATGGATCCATTATAGGCGTCCTAAAATGGATCAAAAGTACTTATTGCTAGAGAAATTATCGTTATAAAATCTGGAGCTTTTTCCTATGTTTACTTTACTCAAGTTCAAATTATTAATTTTGCACCTGTTGGTACATAATTTTTAACAAACATCGATGATATTTAATCTCTTTTCGGAAGCTTCGATTGAAATCACCTCCTACGACATCGTCACATAATATGAAACAAGGAAATTCCGAAACTGGTGTCTATTTAGTTACTCCACTTCCATTGAGTGACAAACCTACTAAGATATTATATTTTATAAAGTTTGTGTATAAAATTAGATATCATGATTAACAGATTCAGCCAGTAGATCCCAAACAACTGAACCTACAGACATGAATTTTTGGCAATAGATACCTTTCATGATGTAAGAATCCACTAATAAACGATTTCTGGAAATTTTTAGCGAACGAAGAGATTGATATGCGAATTTCACTCTTTAATGGTAAAATTTACTATATTAATTTTTACAACCAAACGGCCGACGTGGCGTCCCCCCCCCCCCATTTCTTTCGCCCCGGGCGTGTACCCAACTAATTGCCACTTAAATTTAACAATTTTTCGGGAAATGTCGGTTATTTTGGTTCTTTTGCCGATCACCTCATTTCTGGTTTGATTAAGTTATAAAACCCCGATCATAGTCCTCAGGATAACGTTGAGCTTTCTAATTAGGCTGTAAGTCATAACTGCCAACACGCACTGGTCGAAGACTTTTGTTTTGAGACATTGTTGGATTTAATTGTATATTGTTTGCTAAATTTTATTGAACAAAAATTACAATAAAGAATGTAAGACCTGTGTAGTATTTGGGTTGACTTCATTTTTTTTTTATCAGAAATAAGTTTTAAAGTAGAATAATATAATTATGTAGGAAAATTAAATTGCTTTTTTATTTTCCACTCAAATGTTTTATATTAATTTAATCTTCAAGTTTTATAACGAAAATACCTTATGTAATCGGTTTATATTCAATGTAATAACATACCATAACCATAACATCAATTGTTTATATCATCAATAAGGTTACCACTTGATTTCAGAGAAAAGAGTACGTAAGATACGCGAAAGTATTTCCACTGTCGGAGATGTTAGACTTCAAGCTGCCATCGAAATGGTATAGGAGAACGGTGGGCGCGCTCGAAATTTTGTTCGGCCTGGCCCTGGCAGCCATACCAAGCCGTAAGTATTGTTACTGTTACATATTTTAAATAAGCCGTAAGTTACATTATGGTTTCGGCACACAGTGGGCGGGTTGGGACGCCAGCGTGATGTTTCTCTAGAAGACACCTCTTCAATAGTAATGGCTGGGGCAAATAGGATCCGTGGTGCTGACAGCATAGACCCGCAATATCTATGTCAGATTAGGTACACGACGGCTTAGGGAATTGACCGACTCGCGACACTCGACAGTGTTGTCAGCTATACGATTTCAATATTATTTGTGCAAATTTTTCACAATATCGTTTCCTTACACATAAATTTCGTCTTCTAATACATCGCACAGAAAACATAATACTTGTCTAGAAAAAAGCAAAGCTTTGTAGAAGTTCCCGAGATTTTTTTATTTAGTAATCGTTTTTTGAGAGAGAAATTCGTAATTATTAAATTTACTTTTTAATCATATATTATTGTAAACTTGTATAAATAATTTTCACATTTTATTTCATTTTAACACCAACAGATCTCAGATGTCACTATAGATATCCAAAATCTTATCCCAAAGATGTATTTACGGAATTTTCAAATTCATTATATAGTTTTAGTAATGTAGTATAATTAATTGATTATTTTTCCTTTTCTATTTTTGCAACTGTTTATTTAATAATTTTTTAAATGCGTGCGATCGAAACATATATTTTGGATATCTACAATGACATCTCAAATAAAAATAAATATAAATCTGGAAATGATTTGTGTAATCAATTATTTATAGAAGTTTATATATCATTAAAAAATAATTTTATTACGAATTCTCTCTCAAAAACTATTACTAAATAAAATCAAAAATGACATCTCAGCGCTGGTATTAATAGCAGTAAGTAAAATGAATAAATTAATATCACCATTATTTTTAATCAAAACATATGTACAGCTTTTTTCAAGTCCTGTACTATTTTTTTATACCTTACATCACTGTGACCGACCCAACGCACTCTACGTCATTTATCGAGCTGATTGAAACAAAATGTCAAGTGATGTCCCAGCCGCCCGCTGTGTGGCGAAACCATTACTCTCCCGAGTTCACATTATTGATGCCTGAAATAGTGTTAAACATAATGTTTACTCTATTTTGTTTTCTCTCCGAATTATGTTAAACGTAAAAAGATAATACTACAAAATAAATTAAATTTATATATTTTTTTTATTATTTGTTTATCTTTATCTCAATATATCTATAATTGCCCTATTTTATTATTTAAAATAGAAATTTGACGGTTTATTACTTTTATTGTTATTTCGTAATCTTCACTTAACTATATTCGTATAATAGCCTCGTTAGAATTCTATTTAACAGTTTAATTTTGACACTTAATTAAATACTAGTAATAGCACGAAACGTGAAATTCATAGGAATTTTTAGGAAGTAATCCTGTAGCCATTACTTTACTAAATTACTTTATTCAATAAACTTGAATTAATTAAGAATTACGAACACTTTAAGGGGGCATGCTGTCAGAAAAGTAGGTATTTCAGAAAACTATTGGTATCGGGGTTGCGCCTCAAAGAAAAAAATTATAAAATACGTAAGGGACAACTACAGCTCGGGCTGATTTTACCGTATGCAATATAGACCAAAACATCACTTTGTAATACCCTGTTTTTCTCCTCCAAAATTGAACCGCTTTTTATTTTTCTTTCAGTTTTTTAGAATAAAAATGACTTTGGTTATGTCAGTACGTTTTACTTTTTAAAAAATTAAAAAATCCATCAAATTTGTTTAACGAACGTCTGCAAAAAACGCTAAAAATCGAGCATTTTTTTCATTTTCAAAGGCTTCCAGTTTCTACACTAACTAATTTGTGGAAAAACATGGTATAAAAATATTTACCATAATGATTAAATCCAGGGAGGAAACAGGGGACTGCATTTGTATGGAATAAATGGCGCTAAATTTGACAGTTACTAAAACAAACAAAAAAGAAAAACGAATTGATGCACAACTGAAGCTGCCTATGTTAACTAATTAGTCCAATATTTTGAAGTTTCTCACAGATTTTAACGACGAATACACGCTGTTTATTTAATTCAAATATTTGTAATTGTTTGTAGCAGATATAGATGCACCTATTTTATTGACAACATCTGTCGCTCTGGCTTTTATTTATGGAGGCCATAAAACAACCCGCGGTATTACGAGTTTAAAGTTATGTACATGAATATCGGGTGTCCATTTCTATTGCGAATAAATTATTTGTGTAGCTACATACGTTTCTTGTGAAAACAGTGATTTCACTGGCATATCATTGGCGGGAGGCTAAAACCTGCTGAATATAATTGAATGGTTGCTGTTGCGTGTAGTGAAACGTTAAGGACAGATTGATCGATGGAAACAACGGAATTATTTGCGATGATCGCGTAGTTGGTAGTGCGGCCGGACTTCTGGTCAATGGACGCAAGTTCGACCTTCCACCTATTCAGCCCTATAATGGGCCTTATCTTTCAGTTTACGAAAATTCTAATAATACACGCCTGGACAGCTTATCGTGAGGTCAAGTGAATAAAATTTAGATTAAGGAATAAATTAAAAACGAAATGAAAATATGAACATAATATAATATATATAAAAAAAAACCGAAGGTTCTCCCTTACATAAAATGTATAAAAAAATAATAAACCTGGCCGGCAAAGAACCCCGTCCTATACAGCACTGTTATATTTATACCAGGATTTCTTGAACAGCACGCCTGTATTGGTCATAGTAATTTGCTGATCGACTCGTATTTGCTTGACTCGTCCAAAAGTCTGCACGGTATAATGTAATAGTGTTACCGGATCTTTTATTATCTATCTATTTACTACATTCAATAAATCGCCCGTTGAGTGTCGCTTGTTCTTCAACACCCACACTGTGTTTGATTACATGACTTTATATAATAATGCAAAAATTGGTCTAAAGATCGTTCCGTTATTCATTATCTCACGTCCTCTCCCCACTGCATGGTGGTATATCTATTTATTATATTTTCACATGAAATTTAGATGATGACCTTATCCTTTCCTTTTTCTTAATCCTATAAAAATTCTAATTTTTCTCGACGTTCCAAATTTTAAACGTACTTTCTTAGACGGCCTTTACAATGAATCCATTAAAACTCATGTAACATTAGCAGAGCGTTGTAAATCGAGATTCTTCTGATCGTCTTAAGTAGTGATTCAAAGAACGTCATGACGTTACACACTAGAAGTTGATAATAGCACATATAATTAACGTTTCAGATAAATTGAAAAATACGGCGAACGTAGGGTTAGTGTTGCTTATGATTCTGGCAGCGTACTCTCACTTGATGGTGGGAGATCCCTTCGACAGATGTGCGCCTGCGCTCGTATTCTTCTTCATGCTCAGCGGAAGATTAGTCGTCTGGTAAGTAATTTTCAATTCAATTAGCATGTCCTCAAGAAAAATCAATAGTGTCTCCAGTAAATCGCGTTTATAAATTTTATCAACAATAGGTTTATTTGCAACTAGTGTATGCCCGGGACTTTGTATACATATTTTGTCTTGACTAAAATCATATTGATGATGTTTATAGCGTATTAATCGCTAATTAATATATACTTGAACAAAATTTTATCAAAATTGGTCAGCCCGTTTTTAACTTATAGCCTAAAATATTTTTTTTTATTATTATTTTCTTTACGAATTCTAAAAATAATTTCGAAAATTTACATAGCTTATATACATGTATAGCCTATCAAAGCTCCATGACTTATACTTCCCGTGTACAAAGTTTCATCAAAATCGGTAAAGCAGTTTTGGAATCAAATGAGGACTTACAAACATACAGACAGACCAACAATTTAAAAATAATGTCAGATTCGATACGAGTAAAGGCTAAAAATGTGTTACATAAAATTTCAAAAAAAAATTAAATGTTCAAAAAACAAAACTTTAGTTTTATTATTAGTATAGGTGTGTTCATCGCCGTAGTATGACGACATTGACTGTCAACACTTCATGGTGTTCAACGTCCTTGAACCTATAATTATCATGCGCTGGAATGCAGTCAATTTTCTAACCGTATATAATTAACATATTTGATATTTACACATTACAGACATATCCAGACTATTGAGTTATTTTGATTGATCCTATTGCAAAATAACAAAAATATAAAAAGAATCACACAACTCTTCATTCAATATACACTTCACTCGAAGTGATCAAACACTGTCAAAAATATTTGCAGCTGGAGACCAATATTTAATATCTAATAGTTGCCATACATCATTCGGTTTAACAGCTGTTTTTGTTCAACTTTAAAGCTACCTATATTATCTAATAATGCAGTCCGTTTTTCATGTTAATGGAAATGTCTGCCTTGTAATTTGATATTGAAACTTGCAAGATTAATATTTTATCTGGAAAGCTGTTCGTGCCCGTGGGTAGATATGATTGACGTCAACGATGCTCAAAATTAGCCGATCCGTTTCGACCTTATGATGTCAACACAACAATGATATATAAAATGAATTCTACAAAACATTGGGGAGTACGTAAAGAACGATGAAACAACGATATTGCTAGAGTAATAAAAAGCAATCGTAAACGTAACGAGAGAATTTTATTAAACCCCAGTAACCGTAACATTGCTGTGGGTCTAAGTTTAAAAGGTAGTTAATTCTCTTCCTACTTTTGTATGACCACACTCGAGAGTAATGATGTACCTGGACCAAAAATTTTATTTATTGTAAACAGTAGTTACGAAACAAAATTAGTGCTTTCGCACGCCCGATGATCATCTGGCATCAAGCCAGAGAATCCACAACGACGGACCGATATGTCGTACGAATAATATTTGTTCTATTCGATTTAATAAAATGCAGTATCCAATTGAATAAAACGATAAATAGTTTTACTTTTCCTAGGTATCAGACAACTCGCCGTGATGACCTGAAGCGAACCGCTGCCACGATAAACGGGAACGGACTCAAGAGTGAATGAGACAAGTATTTCAATAAATCCCTGTCATGTCAGCGCGACGCGACGCCGCGGCCGCCATACCGTGATGGGACGGAAACGTTGAAAATTTAAAATTAGACAATTTTTTTTGTAATTTTATCACTCAATGATTTCACTAGTCGATTATGTAAACCGAATTCTGTTTAGATTATTATTACATAAATCAGATGTTATGTTGTTGTAAAAAAATATTTTGCAATTTAACATTCGACCTTCTCACTGTCTAAAATTAGACAGAGAATATTTTTTAGACAGCGAATACAGTTTAGTTTATTACATACATAATCCCGTAGGTGGATGCGACGCGGGAGTATGCGTTATTTAAAAAAGTGATATTAATTTAAGCGATACATGATAGATTCGTTTTTTTGAATGTGTAAATGTGGTTATTTGTATGTGAGTAGGTTCGATAGTTTACTGCCACTTTATATCGATAAGCTTAGGGAATGATTTTGCACAATATAGATAAAAATGCACATAAAATGAATAATATCATTTGCTCAATCATAGAATTTATCACGGCTTCTAATAGTATTATTTAAAGTTGAGGACTCTGCGCCTACTCTTAATATCATATTTTTTATTTAGTTTAATAAAACGTCATAATAATTATTATTTATTTAGCTTTTAATTTTGCAGCAGTATATTGGAAAATAGCTATAAAAATAGCTATTAAATGGTGAAAAGCTTTGTAATTTTATTCATAGTATTAATATTTAATAAATATATATAGTTGCAATAATAATATAACATTTGGTTGTTAACGTGCTGCGTGACGTGACGTATTCAGAGTGTGATGATAAATAATAAAAACTAAAGTACCTACATTTATGTTATTTTTATTTACTAAATACATACATACATACATACTTAGTTAAGGTAACGAGAGGTATTCT
Source organism: Samia ricini (assembly GCA_014132275.2). Taxonomy (NCBI): domain Eukaryota; kingdom Metazoa; phylum Arthropoda; class Insecta; order Lepidoptera; family Saturniidae; genus Samia; species Samia ricini. Next base: position 5,562,885 of record AP028170.1, read on the forward strand.
AACACAACGAACGTTGAACAGAAACTTTTTCATATCTAACTAGTTTTCCCGGCAAACGAATTACGCCTCACAATCAAAATTATATAAATAAAAAATTTTTTTTTCGAATGCGCGAGAAAATTAATCTAGTCCAAGACGATGAAAAAAATTAATCGAAATCAGTCAATCTGTTTTGGAGATATCGTCAAAACAAGCGTTCCATACAATGGGGTAACTATACCATCTGATACCCGTGGCAAAATCATTAGATTGGGCCCCAGTAAAAATCGTCACGTTGTAATTTGATTTTAGTAAATCACTAAAGCGTTTCAATATTTAATGTCGTGTTTTACTTTAATTGTATTTCAATGTTTACTGAATTTTGTTTAAATTGATAGGATTCTTCTGAGCTTGCGGCTACGCGGGCCAGGGCCTGAGGGATTTTTCCAGCTTTACCACCAAATAGTTACACCACTAGTTCCATACAAACTAAATAATTTTTTTTTTAATGTTTGTCCTATTCAGGTCGCAGACAAATCCAACATAAATATCTCTCCCGTAGTTCTTGAGTTATAAATGGTGTAACTAATACATGCACATAATAGGTCGAATAATATATAGGTGAACCAGTACCTCTAAACTTAGCGTTAATCCTACTTGACATTGTCACTTAAGATCAGATCAGATTTACTACAGAAAGACTACTCTACAAGTTTAGGTCTGACGTAGGTTTGGATGATTGAGAAGAATTAGTCCTCTTGACAAATATCAGAATTATACCAACTATGACAAGTAACCCTTATATTTTTAATTTTGATATTAGGTGCATTTTTTTTAACGGACTTTGTCGCATAGCGTTCATATAGTCCCGTAAGGAATAACAAATTATTACAAATTATTTATTTGTGATATAAAATAAAATTGTCCTAAACTTAAATCTAACTCTGCTAACTTAACTAACATATTTGGATGTAGAATATGTTATTAAACTATTAGGTAAACTTTTTTTTTTTTTTTTGACGGGGGGAAATGCATTTACGCACTACCCTTACCTATTGTATTAGTGAGACCGAAGTCCCCCAATACAATAGATAAGGGGGCACGCAGTGACGAACTCCGTGCCAGTGTGGGACTCACCCGGGCGTGAAGCGCCCGGAAATACCCACTAAAGCCCCCCGGGGCCGTCCGCTGCATTTGGGATGGGGGCGACACGGCGTGGCTTTCGCAAGCACCGCGTCGCCCCCTGCAGCGAACCCACCGGGCCTCGTCCGTACAATGGCCCAGTGGGGATGGGGGAGAATACTTCTCCACCCACCTCTTCGCCCGCCTCTCGAAAGAGGCATGACCAAGATTGGTCGACCATCCAGGGGGCAGGATATACTTCCTGCCCCCCATAATTAAAAGTATTAGGTAAACCTATACTATTTCGTACCACTTTGGTGCCCTTGTGCTAGTTACCTTTTGCGGCGAGTGCCTTCAGCACTCGGCTCCAAAGTTTCGATGAAGCTGTAAAGGGCCTTCCGGTGAACAGCATTAGCTAGGTTAGAAAAAAAAAAAATTTAATACTAGTTCTATTCGGCATAAAACATGATAATGTATAAGTTTCATTCCGAGCACACTCCATCAGAATATGTTGAAAGTCCTCAATAACTCCACATTCAGTCGTTTGGCGATGAGATCTTTTTGCATCAAAAATGCAAAATTGTTTGGTTGAATGAGCCCCGAATGGAATCTAAGGAGTTTTTAGAAAATGTAGGGATATTTGTGGCTGAATGGTTTTGTACCAAATACCCTTTTCACGTGATCTCTCATCAAAATATTAAAATTGCATTTATACTTGGAATTTGGAAATAAATTTGAAGAAAAAATAGTTATAGTAGAAAGCATTTATTTTTATTACAAAAATTAAATATACATGTAAGTGATGAAAAACTTTATACACATTTTTGATATAGAGATAATATAAGCAAACTATTAAATAACATTCTACTTTTGAAACTTATTTTACTGAGTAACAATTCTTTATTGAAACAATGTTTACTCTTACTGAATTTACTTTTATATTTATTAGTACCAGGTAATGGCTATCTTCATTAAAATTAACAATAGCGTGTTCATGAATAAAATATTGCACTTTAAATGCAAATTAAATAATGGTATTATAAAATCATATTTATGATTTTATTATCTTACATTTAAATATATATTTTGTAGTTGAAATAAAACAAAAAATGTTCAGCTCCATTTTCATTACAATATCACAAATCATTTTATATATTTACATAAAAAATAAAAATAAACCTAAGATTGTTAGAATCATTTTGATTGTGTCAAGTGTATCTCTGTTATTGCATATTATGCTTACATTGAACTTATATATTTTTTTCCCTCTAAAATAGCAAATAGAAGCTGTGATTGTTCCTCAAGCCGGATCACGTCCGGTTTGTAGCAGTTCCAGAGCATTCTTTAGATTATTAATAGCAGTTTTTGACATCATCGTAGCTTAAGGCGCTACCAGCCCATTTACAATATTTCTGGGCTTTAGTTATTTGGTCTGGTGTCAGCTGTGGTAAGTTGGAGTCATCACCATAAAGAGGTTGTGGTTGTGAAATCTGCGGCTGTTGAGATGGATCATACGGTACGAAGCCGCCGGGGTTTGGGTCTGGAGTGTACGGTACAGGAGGCAGCTGTGAAGCAGCTCTCATTGCAGCATTAGGATCCGGTAAAGGACTACTGAAAGTGGTTGGTACGGCAGGTGGAGTTGCTGGGGGTGGCTGTAAAGTCTGGAGTTTGAGGATTATCTGTGGCAGCAGGTTGATAATCACTAGTTCCATCCTCATTGCTTGTACCGACTTCATCAGACTGTACTGGAGGACCTAAAACACAAATATATTTTCATTCGGAAAGGTAGTGTACCAAGTACTAGCTCGATTTTTCTTTATGTTGTAGGTGAATATAAACATGTACATTGACTTTTTATGTCTGAATATTGAAATACGAATTTTACAAAACAGATTGAGATGTCCTGCTGGTACTCCTTCCAAGAATTAGTATGTTAAATCTTTCCTAATAAATAAAATTGAAATGTCTACTTGTAAATGTCAAAATAAATTTATAAACTAAAAAGATATGGATGTATATACAATACCTATACTAAAAATGTTTTATTTTTTAATTTTTGTCTGTCTGTCTTAAACAAACAATAAAATTGAAGTGTCTGTTTGTAATGTCAAAAATATTGTTTTTTTACTAAATAGATATATAGGAATGTATATACGTTACCTAAACCAAAAATACAATTTTTAAAATGTTTGTCTGTCTATCTGTTTGTAATAGGTAATTTACGGAACGGTTCGACCGATTTTGATGGTACTCTTTTTGGTAGATAGTTAAAGTTACTCCTCGTAACTTAAGGTACTTTTCATTTTCGAAAATAATTAGGATTCCGCGTAAAAAAAAACTTGAAATTTCGAATAATTTCCGATTACTCCGAATAAATTATCCGACTTATTGTTACTACCAACATCTTATTTAATTTCTGGCATACACAATATGTTACAACAAAAGCTATATCAGAAATCACACTGATTATAGTTATCGGTTACATACCGTTTTTATTTCGAAAATGGATATCTTTCGGAAAGAATCGAAATCCTTAGGATGTTATTTGATCATTGACATCACGAAATAAAGCAACATGGCAGCTAGGGCGGAAATTGATTATTAAAATGATTTTATTCGCATCATACGTATGTGCCTATTTGACGAATGAACATGATTTTGAACCCCTTCAAAACGTCGGATTGACTCGAAATTTGACAAACTTATCAAGGACCGATGACAATTCAATATTTTAAACAGTTAGTCCCGTTATCCTTACCAAGATTTTCAAGATTAGCGATTTTAGTATTTGATATCCGGTAGTGTCTTTGCGCCGATAGCATTACTCGTAAATGCATTAAAGGAAATGACTAGATTACGACGTAATTCATACAAAAAATATAATATGACTTTTATAGAAAATCCAATTGAAATATGATAAATAAATAATAGTTTCAAAAAGGAAAAAATATGCTTTTATACAAAATCCAACTAGAAAAATAGAAAATTAGTTTTAATTAAGAATAGTGTAAATAAGAGAAAAAAAATCGGATTTCATTGTAAAAAAAAAAGGGTGGGGCACATGGTGTTAATAGTTAAAATTATTCAATTGACATATATGAGTAGAAGGACAATCATTCTGATTAAGAAGAATTTCATAAAATGCACCCCATGCTTTTTATAATAAAATCCATTTTTTTTCTCTTATTTACACTATTTTTAATTCAAATTTATTTTCAATTTCTTTTTTAGTTGGATTTTCTTTAATAGCATGTTTTTTAGTTTTTTTTTTACAATTATTTATTTAAATGACTTCGTAGGGCACTTACGTTATCTAATAAAATGTAAAACCTTATTATCATTGAAGGATCAAAATAAGGTACAACTTTTTATTTTAGTTAACAACAGTAAGAGTTAGTGGCCTGCCAAAAAATTGTGAACCGTCTGTTTGGCCAGATTGACAAAAAACTTGAGTAGACTTGCTGTAGTAGCTTCTAACCAGTATCATCTATTGTTAAGCTAGTTTTACCAATATCTAGAGCTTGAAGAAATAAGTGTGTTCAACATATTTTAAATAAAAATGTCATTTAGCAAGTATTCACAGTAAGCCTGGGTTTAGTGCGTTTACCATCCTGGACCACATTGTCACTTAACATCAGGTGAGAGTGTGATCAAAACACTGAGCCTATATCCTGTAAAAAAAAACTCCTTGAAATCAATTATATTTGAACATGATTTTACCTGGGATAGGTGTTTCCCCATTTTTAAGACATGTGTGAATGTAGGCAGCTTTATATTTAGCATACTTTCTGTTCTGAGTAGCTTCGTCAGTTAGTTCACCAAATGTTGTAAGGACATCATAAATCATGCCTGCTGTGTAGAATGCTTTAACAACGTTTCTGAAATTATTAATATTAGTATATAATAAGTGATACATAAGTAATACATTAATGGACAGGAGAATATTATGAAATCAGAACAGAGTATATTTCGTAAATACTACTAATGTTCTATTGATGATTGAAATTCAATAAACATTATTGAAAATTTATACAAAAACTTTTTCTTAATTTCTTTTATTAATAAACGCTAAAATTCATTAACAGCTACAAAAAAAAATACAATGTAGATTTTAAAGTTTGAGCTACAGTGTTCTCTGGTCATAATCCACTTCATCCACAGTGTCCGACCGAAACTGGATTTTCAGCCGAAACCGAAATCGAAACTTAGGCCGAAACCGAACCTTTTTAAGACTTGTACAGTTTTGTAATTTAGTATATTAGTCACACAAATATAGATAAATAATTCGTACGAAGTAATAACACTCAACAGTTACTGTTATGTTGAAGTACATAACAAGGGTGTTTATTTATAAGGATGTTTACATAGTAGCTGTGTGACCGCGGTTTCGGCTGCGTTTCATATATTCTTCGTTGCGAAATCTATACTGGTAATGAAAAGCTAAGGAAACGAAATATGTACATTGAAGATATTTAAGACAAAATACTATGCAGGGCTTTAATAGTTTTAACGTTTAATAGTCTCTCTGTTTATTTATTTGTTCGCCAATCCTGCAAAAACTACTGAACCGATTTCAATGAAATTTGATTTGGTAGTAGTTTATACTCTGTAGAACATCTATTTCCACACTTATATGTATTTATATGAATAGCGTTTATCAAGATTCATTTTTTAAAAACCCTAATAATGGAGTGTATGCATAATAACATTATCGATAAATAGTCGATTTGAACCTATGATCAAGGATGCATTATTCCATACTATTACATTAATAATAATATTACTCAAGTGTGTATACAAGTTCAGTATTCTTTCAGGCCGTCAAATATGCCCATGGCAAATAACAATGGAATTATGTACCGCGATAATAAATAAAACTTACGAAAAAGGAATGAAATATAACAAATTTAAAGTAACCTTTTATTTTCACGTTATTCCAAAAATCTTTCATCTATCTATACTAATAAATAAAACTGAAGTGTCTGTTTGCGATGTCAATTTTTTTTTGTAATAAATACATATGTATACGATACCAATACTAAAAATTTTCAAAATTTTTGTCTGTCAGTTTGTTTGTTCCGGGTAATCTCCGGAGAGTCTGGATCGATTTTAAGGGGATTTTTTTGGTAAATAGTTCAAATTACTCCGCGTAACTAAAGGTACTTTTGATTTTAGATAAAGATTAGGATTCCGTGTAAAAAAAAAAAAACTCATAAAAAATTGAATAAAATCTGATTCAATGCACAGTTCTATGAATTTATGAGAAATATTTTCACTTTTTTTAGTACTAAAATTTTTTGACAAAAATAATTAATAATTAGGGTTCCGTATAAAAAAAAATTAAAACACAGTGAAGAATATATGAAATGAGGGTGCAGCCGCAGGGACACAGCTAGTGATAATAAAACTGAGATTTATACAATACATCATTTATCATTACATTTAAAAAATATAACTACATTTAACAGAATTACCTTTTCACCAACTAAAGCATAAAAAACATTTTTTTTTCACACAAATCATTTTATTATGATGTTCACGCTTTCTGTGGCAAGAGTGCTTATGTTCTTATTAAATGTAATCAAACTATATCATTATGTACTAAATTATATAGTATATGGTACACTTACTTCCCATAGTTTTGTTCTCTGTCTTGTTTGTCAGCAAACATAAACAACCTTAAAGCATAATTTTCAAGATGAGCCTGTGCAACAACTTCATTGGAAATAGCTTCATTATCTTTGTTTGTTTTCTTTGTTGTTTCCAACCAGTCCATAAGTCCTGTAATTAAAAAAATCCTATATTATTTGTACAATAACTCTGGCAATATTAAACAAATTTAAATGTCAATAGAGTTCATGACACAATTTTGGTCTGTCACATAGTATAGTCCTTGTTTTTAATTAATTAAACTGGAGTATATGATTCTATATCATGTAATTTTAGTGACATTTTACATGATATTGTTTGGTTATTGCCCACAAGTGATGAGTGTAGAAAATAATAACAGCATATGTTGACGTCTCACAACACATCCCTTGGAATGCATTAACAAAGGGCCTCCACTTAAAGATTAGTAAAATATAAAAGTTGGGCCTAAAAAATTTAAAAAAGAACTTACATAAATATGCATAATTAATAAAAAAAAAAATATATCAATTAATACTATTGAAAAGTAAATTGTTTTAAGTAACTTTTATAGAATAACATAACAATAGATTAAAAAATTATTGTTTTGTTTTCATGTATTACAAATTTCATTTCCATTTATTATTGTAACTAAACTGATTTAAATCTTTAATTATGTTATCTAAAATTATTTTAGGTACTAATAGAAAGCAAAGATTCTCACAAATGCAAATACTAATTAGCAGTAAATCTGTGCATTGAATCAGATTTTGTTTAATTTCATAAGTTCAAATTTTTTATGCAGATCTTTAATTATTTTCCTTAAAATTACTTTTGATATTAACAGAAAACAAAGATAATTATCAGAAATTCATACACATACCAGTAAAACAGTGCACTGAATCAGACCTTGTTTACAATTTCAATTTCCTGTTCGCAAAGTTTTATTTTTTTTATGCAGAACCCTAATTAATAACTTATATAACATTGGTACACTTATACAAAGTTACTTAATTGTACTTATAAGGAAAGGTCAAAACAAGGCTCTTCATTTATTGGGTTCATACCAGTATTATCAGTGTTGAAAAGATTCCAAATATTTATCATGCAGATTTCAACTGCTGATATATTCTATACTGATATAAATACATTGTTATTCTGAGATTAAAATAAGGAAAACCTGTTTGCTTTGATATACCTTAACCCCTTGAGCACTTACCTGGCGTTTACGCCAGCTTTCCATTGTTTTCCTATTGTCTTATTTTTATGGTTACTCCACACATTAAACAATTAAAAGTATAAAAAATTGTATTGATTTTAATAATTGAAAAGCGAAAATGGAACAATAGGAAGATTTTTGATAGAAAAATAAATAAGTATGGATTACCAAAAATAATGTTCATACTTATAAGTAAACAGTAATTACGTTGACAAGGTATGCATAGTCATAGTCGCCGCAGACAATTTGTGTATATTATATAAGTACTTTTTTAAATGTCAGGGTATCTAATGAAATATCTTGTGTTACCTATTAGAAGCTTAGTTTCTTCAGGAGTTTTTTTAGTAGTAAGCTTAAGACCCATCTGTAATGCGTGGAGTCGACACCAGTATGCCACGACAGAATCTCTAGCTTCATGCTCAACAGCAGTCTTCAAGTAATGTTGAATAGGTTTCAGGCTTGGTGGACACTCTGGTATACTAGCCATTATAAATAACTAACACCTGCACTGTACACTAATATGTACGAAACGTATTACTGAGATATCGTTAGATACAATACATCAGAGATAAATAATAAAATTACAATGTATGTTTGTTAGTAAAAACTAAAGTTATCATATAAAATACAAAACTCACACCCACAGACTAGTAAATAGTACTGTACAAGTACAGACTCGAATCTTAATGGAAAGGAGTAGAACGTCAGGGTTGAGGTACGGGGAGTGGGTCTACTACACTGAGCAGCGCCATAATTATTGATCTTTAATGAAAAATTAGTTCAGTTTATAAGTTGGCAACATTATAATTAGAACCTAGGGACGAACCCACTCAACGTATATCGATGTAAGTTGCTTAATGAAGTCTGGCCACGCTAACTTTGCAGTAAAAACCAATGCAAACATTTTTCTACAAAAAATGCTGTTCTCATGTGTGTACAGTAGGCTGCAAAAGTACATGGTCAGTTTCAAATGTGGAAGGGGTTCCCAAACTGTGTGCCGTAGAGAGCAAAGAGTGTCGCCGTGAGGCGCTCATCTTTACCATTCTCCGGAATTAAAAAAAAAAGTATATTTATGAGTTTAGTAGTCAAAGTCATCGTTGATATACTTTGGATTTAGTCACACATCGACCGTTGATGTACCTATGTACCTAGTAATACTTATAGATTTGATAAAACGCCACCTTATTATATTTACGGATTTGATCACACAGCCATCCTTGTTTTATTTATAGATTTAATCACAGGTATAGGTCTTGATATAGTTCGTGTTTTTAAGCCATTAAATACGGGTCAGGCATTTTAAGCAATCGACACAATGGCAAGTGCTAAAACAGTTTCACTATATTATTCACCTTTCTCACTATGTATTATTCCCATGTCACCACTTTATTCTATTGCAAAATCAGGAACGTTCACTTTAGCAGATAGGACTCAAGTGTGTCTGTGTTGGCTCTACAGAGCCTTATATAGTCATTTCATGTGATCTGACATGTGGCAGGTGAGAGACGGTCCCACCCGATGTAGGCGGATAATATCTTATGACACCGCCGCATGTGTGGCGAAAATATTGTTAACATACCTTAAGTTAAATCTGACTTGAGTCGAGAGATTCAGAAGCCAGCAGCAGCAGAATTACCACCTCGAAAAAGAAAGGTCGCGGTAAAAGGTGGTGTGCGATAATTTTGAAATGGCTGCTCTGAACAACATTGTGAACTCTATTTATACGATGAGGAACGAGGTCCCTACCTTAATTAAAATATTTGCGCTTGCGAAGGACTAAAGGAATAAGACTTTCCCGGAAGTAAAGCCACGATGAGAAGGATAATGGCGAATTCTCTTGGATTTGAATGAAAGAAATATCAGAGTAACAGACCGGTACTAATAGAAAGGCATAAAACTAAGGCTTGGCGTGCAAACTATTTACGCCGTCTTCCACAAAATTATGTGCTGGGGGCAAATAAAAATTCCATCATCTATTTGGATGAAACGTGGATATATTCTCACTATATAGTATAAAAATGCTGGGAATCCAGTGGAACAACCGGAGTCCGAAAATTTGACAAAGTAAGGCAGTGGTGTTCCTATACTGGGAGTGAAAACAGTTTCGTGGAAGGGGCACTCCTCATGTTCAGATCTTAATTAAAAATTGGGGATTATCATGATGAGATGAATGGGGCTAATTTCACGAAATGGGTAACTGAAAGTTAAATTTGCCCCAAACTGCCTAAATCGTGATGGACAATGCTCCTTATCACAGTATGGAAACCGCAAAGCCCCCAAATATGAGTAGTAAGAAAGTAGACATGGAGGCTTGGCTCCAACAACAACACATTGAATTTGAGCCATGCTACACGAAGCCAAAATTTTACGAGATGATAAAAAATAACATACCACCAAAGTCCTATATAATATTCTAATTATTTCATTTCCACGACTTCGAGGTGTGGAGGCTGCCACCCTACAATTGTGACTTAAATCCTATAGAGTATATATGGCATTTAATAAAACGTAGGGTGGTAGACAAAAGTGTACGCCAACTAGAAACCGAAATTGAAAAATTAACTCTTGAACTCATAGCCTCAAACAAAAAAGATGACTGTCAGAGGGAGGTCAACCATGTCAGTCGTCTCAAAAATAAATACCAGCAACGAGAGCTAGAAATACAATAGAAAACGATGATCATTTTAATTTCGTTATAAACACAGGTAATACAATTTTTTTTTTCATTCATACATATATAATCAATCAATGGAATACTTCAATGACCTAAATTTTTTTTGTAGGAGAAAGCAGCAATTAGAGTTATGACGACCTTAAAATTTTTTAGTAACAAGGATGTATGACATTGTCTCTATTTCCATGATGGCGAATTCTAGTATTGTATGTTATTTTGTAGCATTATTTTGATTTCTATGAAGATTCTATAATCTGCTCACACCACAGACTTAAAACAAATTCTGACAAATATTTTTTTGGTTTCATTCCATCGATCAATAATAAAAGAACTTCTTTGTGGTTTATAGCAATCTGTACACAGATTACACACAATTTGTGCCAGTTTAATATGGGTATGATTTATATTCAACCTAGTATCAGCGTTACTAAGCTCCAGCTCCAGCAAAACGCTGGCTCGTCCTGCTCGAACTTTCCATGAAGCATTGTCTTAATAAGTTTAATATAATGTACATTTTCATATATTTACCTATCACTGTCTATTCATTATCTATTAACACGCAGTGGCAGTTAAATTTACTCTTATATGGTTATACCGTAACTGAAAATGACTCACATAGACGTCCCGTAATGGCCAAGTTTTTTATTATTAACATTTGTGGTAATTTTAACCTACCTAACACAAACCTTTTTTTTTTTTCGAGGGGAATGCATTTACGCACTAGCCGTCCAGCCAGATCTGATAGGGATCCCCTCTTCCAGATCTGGCTGAAACGTGTCTGAAGATGTGTGACAGTCTCTCGCACGAAAGCGCGAGAGGCTGTCACACAGGATTAGTGTGGGACTCGCGGCGAGAAGCGCCGTTGACCACTACCCACTAAAACCCCCGGTACCTCCCGCCACCAGGTTGGAGCAAGCACGGGATCGGACTAGTACCTAACACAAACCTAACATAAGAAACATGAGTAGAATTCTTTAGGTGTTATAAAGATTTTAGTCAGTAGTTTATGTTTTAAGTTCAGTTTTTAGAAATGTCTGCTTATAGTAGTTAAGAATTTGTTGTTGAATTTGAAAATGAAAACTATATAATGTCTCTGACGCCTGACTTAGTGGCAACATATAATAACGTTGCCTTTTCTTAAAAATGGAAAAATTGTAACCAAAAATGTCAATTGTCAAAAGTGTTAGAAGTAAAAGAATCTGACCATAGATAATACACTAATACGGAAAAATCTGACAGTTGTGTCAAACAAACAATACTTTGATCAGATTCGTAAAAATATGAAAATTGTGAATTTCTAACAAGTTTCAAGTGCGTGGTTTGATATAATTGTTATAATTACTTTACAGTATTTAAGATGCCGTCAAAGCAGAGAAAGATTGCGATGATGGGATATCGTTCAGTTGGTAAGATTAAAGTTTTCGTACCTTATGCGTCTTAATAATCATGGTTGTGCGTGACGTGATATTAAAAAAATATCATTTTCAGGTAAATCTTCCCTGATTATACAGTTTGTTGAAGGTCAGTTTGTAGATTCCTACGATCCTACAATTGAGAATAGTAAGTATCATCTTCATGATTTTTTGTCGTGTGAACATATTGTTTTATCAACATGTGAAATGCCTGTGCACTTTGAACTTCATTATTACTTGTAAAATAATTTGTTACTGTAGTCTGTACATTTTAACTGAAATCTAATTTGTGCACTTACTTATAAAAAAGTTTTTTTTTTTTTAATTTCAGCATTTACAAAGTACATTCGTTTGAATTCTACTGAATATGAAGTGAAACTTGTTGACACCGCCGGTCAGGATGAATACAGTATATTTCCACTGCAATATAGCATGGATTTTCACGGTTATGTTCTTGTATATTCCATTACATCAAGCAAGAGTTTTCAAATTGTGCAGATCATATATGATAAGCTCCTAGATATGATTGGGAAAATTCAGTAAGTTTTTTTTGTAAATATATATTTTATCACAATTACATTTTACAATATATTAAATATAAATTGCTTGTACTTTGATTGTATACTGTTAATAAAGGTTATTTGTAAATATCAGGATCTCATAAGTTTGATTTTCAAAAATTAACCATAATTTTTTTTTGTTGATCTTAAATTAGAGGACTTTTGCCGTTAAAGCAATAACCTGGCGTTTATGCCAGCTTCCAATTGTTCTCCTATTCTCAAATTTTTCTTGGTATTTGGGTGATTAACTGACTTTTGGTTATCCTGTATGATTTTTGTGAATTATTATTGTACAAATTTATGTTGTACTATGTACTGTTATGTCTCACTATTCTTAAAATCTTGAATACATTTTATTTCAGTGTACCCATTGTGCTAGTTGGAAACAAAACAGACCTTCATTTAGAAAGAAAAATTAGTACAGAGGAAGGTAAAAGGCTAGCTGAGAAGTGGAAAGCAGCTTTTGTGGAAACTAGTGCTAAGAGAAATGAGGTAAATTTGAGCTGCCTTTATTTTGTTATCTTATCAATGCTTCAAAAAACTTTAAATTGTGGCCTCTCATTTAAAACATGATAATCAAATTCTGATTTCTCATGGTGATTTATATATATATATATATATTTCAATAATTTGTATACATTGATTTATAAGTGATGATTTGATGAATTTTAAATATAATATATTTTTATGTGTTGTTGAGACTATAGTGGTCTAACGATTTATCAAACCATCATCACTTAAGCCATTGTTTATTCCCATCTCTCTTTCTCTTATACTATACTCCGTTACTATACTACGTACTATACTATAGTCCGTTTACTATTAAAAGTCCCTTCATTCAAGAGTTGGTAGCTCTGATTAGTCGGGCTGCATGTTTTCCTATTTTGTGTCTCCCAAAAATTAGAGTAGATGAAGAATGGAATGAATGGAGAAGGTTGGACAAATTATGATAAAAGAATAATTATGGGTGACTAAAATTAGGACATTTTGTATGACAAACGTTAACGGAGATGTTCGTGTTTGCTCCTCTCAACATCTTTAGTATAGATTTATTATTATGTGAGAAAATTTTACCTTGGCTATTAAACAGGGTAAATTTAATTGGATCACATTAGGTGAACTCCCATAATAAAGTAATGCAATACATAAAAAGAACATCTATTCAAAAAATACTTTATTTTTACAATACAGAATCTTACAATCTGAATGATCTAAAAGATCATTACTGTCACTAGTCAAGTTCAAGTATGTTACCTATCATTTTTATGTACTTGTATCTCCAAAAGTACAATATCATTTCTCTACATTAATAACTTCTTGTAATCAATGTCAACCTTTAATTCCGCTAGCAATTTATTTAGGGTCGGTACTTCTTTCTCGTGATTCTGTTTCTGAAAGTCATCCAATTTTACAGTCTTGCTCTTGGTGCGTATTTTGCCCAGGGTAATAATTTTTTTGGGAAGTAGCCGCAACAAAAGCAATTCTGCTAATGGTTTTATCAGATATATTTGCTACACACAAAATAAATTAAAAAAAATATGTTTTTTTTGTTACTAACAATAATAACATAATGTAATGAGTGCAAAGATAGCGAGAAGTCACATATTAATTTGAAATATGGTAAGTATTGTCGGGAGTAATGCTCCAATCATTTCTAAAGTTTCTTTTAAATCCTTCCGCCCCTACTCCTTTTTCTTACTACTTTCTGAAAAGATAGTAATTATCGTACTTAAAACCTAATACAAAATATGTTCTAAGAAAATAAAACATATTTGACAAATTATACGGAGTTTAAACATAAAGGTATGGCAACTCGATTTTACTAACCTTTCATGTCAACACACAAGACCGTACTCGATTTAATGGAATAATTGGAAATTATTTGCATTTTCCCTTTCACAAAAAGCACGAATCTTCAATATAATTTCTCTTGAATTACTTTTTCCTTTGACGAACACTAAAGTAATATTAACGAAAATGTTCGTGTTCGCTCTTCAGTGGCTACACACTTGAAACTGTCTTATAAATATAAAAATGATTTGCAGATATTTATTTAGTGTTATTTTATATGTAAAATATGTTTTAAGAGCTTTCCTCAGTTTAGCGCTGTGTGAAATGCCCATCAATAGTATTGCTATTTATGTTTCGTTTCAATACTCGAATATCAAACTATAATTCACTTAAATTAAATGACAAATTTTAGTCACCCATAATTAATCTTTTATCATAATTTGTCCAACCTTCTCCATTCATTCCATTCTTCATCTACTCTAATTTTTGGGAGACACAAAATAGGAAAACATGCAGCCCGACTAATCAGAGCTACCAACTCTTGAATGAAGGCACTTTTAATAGTGAACGGACTGTAGTAGTTGATTTATTAAATACACCATAACTGTCAATGATGATTGTTTTTTTTCTGTTTTAGTCTGTAACTGACATGTTTCATGCTATACTGTCAGAGATTGAAAGGTCAGATGGACATATACCAGACAAGAATGGATGTGTTGTGTCTTAATGAAACTGTTTTTTTATTTAATGAACAAAGTGCTTTTTACTTAAGCTAAAGTGATTTAGATCTAGTAATTATATGTGCATGGCTATTGTATAGGAAAATTATTTTTTCGTTGTAAAAATTATCTAGTTGTTCACTAACCTTGTATTATTTATTTAATAGAAATTTGTTTAAAATTCAATGTAATCTCTACGTTGAATGGATTGATATGTTAATCATAGATGAATTATATATGTAATTGGCAGCAGTTGTATTTCCTATTATGTTGAATCTATTTACTATGTTATTTATAAGGGAAGCTTCATTATTTACCTCACAATTATCTTCCTGGATAAGTTTAGGATAGGAACAATGTCAGTTCATATTTTGGGAATAAGACGTAACTGAGTTTATAAATATTTTTTAATTGTGAGTTTGGTATTTTGCTGACATTTGATAATGATATTTTACATTTTTTTATATCAATAATCATCTTAAAATTTTATTAGGATCAATAATGTCAAATAACTGCAAGGAGCCATAATTAGGGCTCATTGTTTTTGATCATGTCTAATAGGATCTACCAGATCTGAACACACATTAAATGGTCAAAGAGAACTCATTTTATGTCAGCTATAGTTATAGATGGGTGGTTGATTACTCCTGAAAATTGAATTGGCTTTAGAACCACTACATGTTTCCAATAACTCACTTCAGAGAAAAAACAGACTTTCAAACATGTTTTTACTAGCAAAATGTATTTCAAATTTTCACACTTCATTCATAGTTTCTTTTGTTACAATAGAATCACTTTGAGTAAGTAAACTTTTGTGATAATATTATTTGTATGTATGTGCTTTTAAGTTTAAAATATGTAGTACATACATATATTTATTTTGGTTAATAAGGTTAGTGAGAAACTAGTTTGGCTACTGGCTTATATTGTTTGTTAAATGTGATTGATGTATATAAAGTCATGGTTTATCAAAGCAAGTTATTTTACCTCATTATGTAACTTAAAATAAACACATGAATAAATATTTATAATATAATGGAAACAATGATGTTTCCTAAGGTAAATGCACATTGAGAGAGTGTTTGATATTTGACTATCAAATATGCATTAGTAAATGTAAGAATGAAGAAAAGAATTCGTAAAATGAAGAACTTCTGATATGAAAAAAATTCAGATACATTTGAGGATTAACACACTTTCAAATTATTGGAACACTATCTTTTGCAAGCTTGCAAATAGACAATAATTTATAAAATTATAAAAAAAAAATTATTAAGTAAGTCTTACCGACACTAGTAACTTTACTACTATTAAAGAATTTCTCACATCATGTGCAATTTTTTTTAAATCTTCTATGTTAAATAAATTAAACAGGAAGGTAATTTTTTTAAAACTAGATAATATATTTTTTTTCTTATGCAAAGTGAGAGAGTACTATTTTAAATGTAAATTATTCTCATGTTAGTCACCATACAAATGTTTTAGCATCTATTGATTGATTTATTAGAGGATTGCTTTGAAATAGTTCCACTACTACTATCTATAGTATTGCGTTTGTTTTCGATAACAAATGATCACTTGTAAACTTTAAAAAAAAGTGAATTATGTAAATGTACAACTATTTTTTCTGTTGTATATTTAATGTTAGAGACAATTATAAATTTGTGATGTTATTAAGAGGAAACGCGGTCGATAACAAATTTGAAGAATAGGTATTTCAGAAATCTATTGCTATCATATTGGGCCCCAAAGAAAGAGTTATAAAACTTGAAAGTCCAACTGCAGATCGGGCTGATTATACCTATGCAAAATGGAAGATATTATCACTTCGTATTCCCCAGTTTCCTTTAATTTTTCTTTCAACTAAAAAATAAGAACGTTTTTGGTTATGCTTCTACATTTTTGAAGGCTCTGAGTTTCTATAATCAGTTTAAAAACGTATGGGTAGACCGGTGGTGGATATATATGACATGGTGTATATATATATATATATATTTAGTAGAATGCCATTAACTTAGGGAATATGTTTGTAAGGAATAAATGCCACCCGAATTACCTCTTGCAGGTTCCACGCTTTCTAGTTTACACAGTTTAGTGTATCTTTATTAATCTAATCTTGAGGTACATTTACAAGAAGAAGCATAGAAGAAAATTTAATCTGGGCCCGGAACAATAATTTATAACTTAACAATCACACTTTTAACAATTAAACTTAGCTTCTATAGTGATATATTATTTGTACATTGTAATATTAGAGTTTTGTAATTGTTTAGGTTGAAAATGCATTTAGAACAATTAATTTATTTATTTAGTGTATAACGTAACCTTTGATTTATAAATAAAGGTAATGAGAAAATGTTTGTTGAACTAAATGGTTAATCTTTGGGTAGATGTTACTTTTTGATACAATATTATGTATGTATATATATATATATATTTCGTTTTTATATAAAGACGGTACTCAATATTTTTATTGTAATAAGGTATGTTGTGTTGTTGTTAAGTACCTGTGTTAATTTTAATTTTCCCTAGGCCCTAAAATAGGTAATGCTAGTTCTAACTGGTTGTAACTACGCGCTTTTGTTTGCTCTATATAATACAATGTCATCACTTAGTTCTAACTTATGTCAGTCTACAGATACAAGTAGTATGTTGGTTAAACAGCTGTAAAAGGAGTTTTTACTGCAACTGCGGCTAGTAATCAGGGAAGACGGTTTAGTTAGAAAAACAAAGTCATTTATATAATAATGTTAAGTGTTATTATAATTGCTATAATTGTGAGTGTTATAATTGCTTATAATTTTGTTATTAGATTCACTGTCATCTCTGGAAACAAACAAAGAAAGCATGTTCTACAGTTCCATAGCTCATCTAATGACAAAATGAGCAAAAGAAGTAGGGCGACAATATCACTAAAATTTTCTATTTCATTAAAATTGTAAACATTAAACAAGTTACAATTTTACATTCATTATAATGTAAATCGAAATATGATTCGTTTATTAACACCCGTAATCGCCCTGTGGTCAAAATTCCACCATAATAATTACGTATTGAAAATTTGGATTAAATAAAACTGTTTCCAAATCTATCTTTATTGATAACACTGACAAAATGATAATAAAAAGAAAATGGTTTGAAAAAAAAAATTCTTGAAATGTTTTTAAGAATATTCCATATTTGCTTCTAGATATGAATTATAATTATTTATTACAACATAAATGTAGCTGAATTGCTATAGTTCCCAAATTGTAAGTGTTAAACTCATTACAAGTTATTATTGTTTGACGTTTGGAAATAAAACATCAGTTACATACTAACACAAAATCAACTTACCAGTTAAGAGAAACTTATCCGATGATGTTTTCTTAACTTTTATTGGTTTTTTTTTTTTTTTCCTAATTCCTAATATCAATACATATAATATCTTATACATATAATAACCCTAATATCAATACATATTAGGATATAATTCTTGGAATAATTATTTTACTATATCAATATAAATAAAGATATTTTATAATAACAATTATGGACAGAAACTACTTTTAACAAGACTCTTTCATTAGTTATTGATGAAGACAATTATTATGATTAGTAACGAAATAATTAAATGTCTAAAAAATTAGGGAGTGCCTTCTCTGAATATTAGTATCCACTCCATCAGCGATATTCGAAACTTCCGCTACTCAAGATGCGATCAAATATTCATACTGTGAAAGACAAGTTAGGTATATGGCCAATATAAGGATCTTTTTTTAACCGACTTCAAAAAGGACGAGGTTATCAATTCGTCTGTATATATTTTTTTGTATTTTACGCCTTTTCACCGTCATTTGGGGATCGATTTACAAAATAATAAACAAAATACACTAAAAAGTCAATAGATAATTACTTTATTAATCTGCTTCGTTAATTTTGAAATCGGTGCTGGCTTATGAATAGCTAAGTTGTTTAAATGTATGTCGCTATTTATATTCCATTTTGATTAATTTTTCTTTGATATCACCCTAGTCTTTTATTTAGCTTATGTGTAATTGTGATAAAGTTTAGGCAGATATTTCCATTTTTAAATGAGTACAGTAGTTAATTCTAGCTGGCACCGACTCCAAAACATCTGACCAGATTATTAATTATTTATTGACTTTTTAGTGCATTTCTAGTTTTCATTCTTTTAGTATTCATTTAAAGTTTTGTTTTTTTTTTTTTTACTTTTTACCAATAAAATGGTTCTGTGAGAATATGTGTTACAACAGTTTTGTAAAAACATAATGCAATTTTAGCAAAATATTTAAGCCTGTAAGTAATATTGAGAAATAGGTACCCATTTTGTAAGTGGATGTAGAACAGCAGACAATGCGATGAAGTGATCTTTTAGTGGGAATCAATATATATAATTGTGTGGCTTTGCATAAATGATACTTTTATGCAATAAGTGTAATATGTAATTGAGGAATATAAGCCTGCGATAAATATGATTATTCATATTGATATGGTTCTTAATTGGACTGACACTAGGACTAGGACAGGACTTGCATGGTGTAATCAGAATATTACGTTTTTTATTTTTTATGTAGGTACATTGTAACACCTTAATTGTTTTTTTTAATTAGCTACACATTAAATATGTATGTATAGGTGTGCATAAAATTCATTGTGGCTGAAAAACCCTGTTTTAAGATTACAGAGAGCCAAGTGTAAACTAGATATAATTTCATCTTGCTCTTTACACTTTGTGTCGTGTTGATATTTGTAAGTTGTAAACCATGTATTATCGTCCGAAAGATCTTTGTCGTTCTGGGATATTACATATTACAGAACTGGAAGTTCGTATGTATTTGTATAAAACTTTGGCCATTTGAAAAACTATTATCTTACTATCTAATATGATCATTGATGGTCATTTATCTTTTAAACAGGCTTTTATTTTTTATTACTTTAATAATAAGTTCTGTTTTAAGTGTAAGTTTTAGTTTACGTCTTGTTTGATACATTTTGTACATAAAACAATGTATATAACATACAGAATATGACTCGCCCTGTTTTAAACAGGACTGCTCGCTTTACAACTAACATAAAATTTAGAATATTCATTAAACCTAAAAGTTTAAATCAAAAAAACACTTTAAATTTACGTTACTTGTCGTGTCCTGTTTACTAACTAAGAGTTGACTCTTTATACTGGGTACCACAATTTGCTCATCTGATCTTTGTTTTACGAATACAAAGTACATTTAAAAAGATATGGATTATAAAATAGCTTCTTACCTATTGTATCAAAATAATCTCCTTGTTATCTTGAAAACTGACAATGTAAAGGAAACCATCACGGGAAAAGTCATAAAGATATACAAAACAATTGTAAATTTTTTATTGTGTTTGAAGTTGTAAAATATTATATCAAAAATTATGATTTAGCTTTAGGTAAAACTTTATTTGTAAATAACTTGTATGAAGTTAAAATATATAACTGCCAATATGATTTAATACGCAATTGTGTTTTAATTACTCGACTGAAAGGAATCTTCATAATACGATTACTCCCGCGTGGAAATTTGTGAAGGCAAACCAGTGATTAAAAAATACCAAATCGTAAGAACTGTGGGGGTAAATTATGTTGGTTAATATTGTTATAGGATAATTAATATGCTTAATTATTAAATGGTTAATGAAAATGAATGTTAGTAAAACGAAAGTAATGGTATCTGATAGAGAAGATCAGACAGATTGCATAATTTCGATTGAAGGAGAAAGAGTGGAACATGTGTAAGAGCTTCTGCACTTGAGATCAAAGGTTGCGAGAGATGGAAAATGGAACGATGATATTGAGCGTGAGAGTTTTGTTAGGGAATAGAGTAATGGGGTCCTGTGTAACTTCATGTCAAGTCAGAAAGTAACTGAAAAGGCGCGTTTGGCTGTTCATTGAGAAGTGCTGGTCCCTGGTCAATGGTAGTGAAAGCTGGGTTTGGCAAAAAAAGCATGAGAGTAATATTAACGCTATGTAGATGAGAAGTATAGCTGGAGTGATGATGATTGACAAAATTAGGAATAGTATGGCAACAGAAAGATGTGGTATGGTAGATGATGTAGTGGCCAAGATAAAGAAAGGAATGCTTAGTTGGTTCAGGCACGTGGAGAGCATTGATGAAACGAATTTACAAGGCGAGGATGACTGGGCAAGTCAGTCACGGGAAAAAGCCGTGATGCTATGTTTAGCCATGTCATACAAGTACTTATATGTATGTCTAAAATCCAAATGTTAGGAACAGATTATAATTTACTATACACGATAGTAAAGGTCTTAATGGTTGAATGAAATCGAACGTTTGGACTTATTCCTTAGGTTCGTATCTGATTGGGTTGATGCAAACCGTCAAATTTAACGTTTCAAAAACGCAGGCATATATTTTCTCCGTCAAACGCTTTCGATTTAACTCGCAATTTTCCGAAGTGCGCCTGTACCTTAACTAATAGACACAAAATGCTAGGGATGAAGAAGGGGGCAGTTGGTATTAGCCTGCCCCCCCAGATGGAAAACAAAGGAAGTGGTTCAGTTGGACCTGCCGTCGGGGTGATGCGGAGCATACCAGATTAATCCTGTGTCGCCCCAAGAAGGTGACGGATGATGATGAGCGACTGCCTATAATTCTTGACCACGTCCTTGCTTTTCCTCAGGTGTAATTAAGCCCAATCGTCGAGCAGTTCATTAAAAAGGATAGGGCATCAAGAATTTGCGACGTTATTTGGGGACTTTACTCCCAGATTAGAGTTGTCGAATCTGCTGAAGAACTGCACCAACTTCCAAAGTAGGTCGTTAGAAACTATTAACAAGATTTTATCGAAATGTACCAAGGTTCTGCAGTTGAGCTTCAAGGTACATTAAAATAATTTGGTTTTGGTGTATAGCACCAAGATTTGTTTAGCTTGCATAATTGGTCATAACCAGAAATTATCGATAATAACCAAGGTTTTATTATTTATCTCTGGGCTAGCGTATAATTGAACTCAAGTTTGTAATCAATGTATAATTTTTTTCTGGTTTCAAAACGGAACTATTGACAATGAAATCTATACGTCAAATAAACTTGACATGTCATTGTCAACAATTATATTGTAAAAATGGCGACTACCGGAGTTGGTTTTCGTTGGTTAGATATATTAGAAAAGGAATTCGATAAAGCATGCGTCGAATTGGATACATCAATAAGTAAGTATTAACGTATGGATATATGGTATAATTAAAACTCTATCAATACGATCTGATATTTAGATTAGGTTTGAAAATAAAAAGTTACCTTTTTAACGTTCTTTGTTTATAATTTCTATATTTAATAAATTATTAGTTATAATTGTGAAAACTGAATGTTCGTGAAACAAGTTTTATCACCATAAATTATATATCTACCTTATATTATTTGATGCATCCTAAAAAAGGATTCTAAATAATAAATAAAGGCGTAATGAATGAAAAATGAAAGCCTAAAAATATGATACTATGACTATCGTAACAGTGTAAAGTCTTGAGTTTCTCATGTGATGATTTAAAATGTAAAGTTTTTTAGTTATTCATTGCTCATTCAAGAAATATTCCATCGATTCAACCGAAAGACATCCACTACATAGGTCTTCCTCAAAGATCGACACAACAACCAGTCTGGCGCCATCCGCATCCATCAAAGTCATAAACATGAAAATAAATAATATTCTTAAACCAAAAAATAATTTTGGTGATTACATGTTATAAATAATAGCCAATAATTAACTTTTTTTTCATTGCCAATATTTTTTTGTTTTTTTTATTCATTCTAAAATAATTTTATTATAAATTTCTTACTTAAACATGAAAAGTTTTACACTGTACCATTGAAAACTTTTTATGTTCAAAACCAATTTTTTAACTAGAAAAATCAGTTTAACAACTAGGATTGTGATCACATTTATTTTTTATGATTTTCAGTGGATCTGGAGGCAGAGGAGCCAGATGTGGTGTTCACTGCTCGCCAGAAGATTGCCACTTTGAGTTCATGTTTTGCTCAGCTAACTCATAAGGCACTCACAATATTTCAAAACAGTGCCAAGTTAGAGGTATGCAATTAGATTTTGAATATAAAATGTAGATGTAAATTTATCTATAGAGCAATATATTTTGTCAGCTCTTACAACCATTGGGTTAATTTAAAATTATTACATAGTTTGGGTTAAATGTATATTTCTGTATCTTCTGGTGTACTTATTGCAAAATGCATAGAAGACCCAATTAAAAACGACTAGGTTGTTGTAGTATAAATTTTAATAGTATTTTCAATATTGTCCATTTTTTTTCTCCATCACCTGATATGAAAATTAATATTGTTTACTTTTAACAATATTTACAAATGTTTCAATTTTAATTTACTTTTTAAAATACTACAAATATTTCCAAATGCTACATAATGTCTATAATTAATAGATTATAAATAATTCTTACATGCCTTTGATTTCTTTCTTATGTTTAGAACATTTATGGCCCTTGACTGCAATTTCTTGTATCTTTAGGTGGGAGTGCACCAAAGTAGTAGATTGTGTCACAGGTAAATAAAGTTTCCAGAGGAGAAATTTACTCAAATAGGAAATCAAACAATTTTCTTATTGTTTAAGATGTTTATTAAATTTATTTTAAAGATTTAAATATTGAATATATAATAGCTGATAATTAACTTCTGATGTGTGTATTTTTGGTTGACTAAAACTTGACACACTGAGTTAACTTCTCAATATCGATTGTTTTGATGATATGGATCCTTATCTTTCAGTATCACAGTAGTAGAAACAACTGGGTTAATGGGAAAAAAATTGTTTCATTATTTAATATGGCATGCTTATGAATCATAATTTATATTTTAATGATTAAAAACCAGATTTACTTTATTTTAAGTGACTTCAAAAAGAAGGAGGTTATCAAGTCGTTTGTATGTTTTTTTTTTTTGTTTACGCGATTTTTCTGTCACTTGTGGACCGATTTGCAAATTTTTTTTATCGAATGAGAGTACACTTCCCATGTGGTCCCATTTCCACCAGATCAGGATCTGATCAGTGGAACTCAGGGAAATTGAGAAAAACTCGAGTATTATACACAATAAGACATGTTTCATATATTCGTTTTCAAAGCTATGAAGTAGGCTTCACAGATATTGCTAAAAGTACATACTTAAACTAAAAAGTAGAAAAAAAACTTTATTAAATTAAAAACACAAAACCGACTTCAAAAGAATAAACTATAAAAATCCAATAAAAACTCAATAAATAAATAGTCAATAAACTTTATTAATCTGGTTCCTTAATTTTGGTGTTTTTTTTTTTTTTACGTTGTTCATATCTGCTAATTGAACGCACGGATGTATGTATGCACTCTGTGCCAGCTGGAGTTAACCAATGTACTCATTTACAAATGGAAATAACTGCCTAAAGTTTATCACAATTACACTTAAGCTAAAGAAAGGACTAGGTTAATTTTAAAGAACAGTTATATTTATACCACTTTGTTATCCACAAGCTGGCACTGATTTCAAAATTAACAAACGAGATTAAGTAATTATTTATTGACTTTTTAGTGCATTTTTGTAGTTTATTTTTTAAAAGTCGGTTTTTTTTATTTAAATAAGTTTTATACTAATTTACTTTAAAACTGGAATAAAACAAAAACTATTTTCTTCATAGGCCTGGTGAAAGGAATCACTTTATGAGATTAATCAAAAAACGACAATCACTGGTTATATAAGATTTACTTAATACAGGCTTTAATTTAAGATGTTGAAGGTAACCTAGAGATTGGACCGCGATCATAGGGATGCTTGTGAAGATGTCTCCGGTGCGGCGGCCGAGTTGTTGTACTACTAGTGCGTAAAGTCACAGTGTTTTTTTTAAAACCTTGGTTAAGATATTTTTGTCTTCATCCATTATGTCACCTCCACCGCCGTCGTCATAATAACTCTCGTCTTCCCATTTGAATCGCTCGTTGGATTCTTGTTGATTTCTGTTTGCAGAAGATAAAAAAAATATTCTACGTATTGTCGTTTATAATGTTGGTAAATTTTACCGCGATTACTTTTATGTCCAGATTTATAAACGCTTATGTACTTAATTTATTCATTAAAAAAAAACAAAGCAATGTGGCAATAAATCTAAAATGTTCACGTATTTTATTATATAGTAAAGTTAATTTAATATTGATATTTTAGTTAATTATTTCAAAGTTTCTTAAAGTTGTGTTTATAATAAACAAGAAAATCTATTCGATGTACTCGTATATGGTAAAGTTCAAGATCGTTCAGAGTCGACGTTTTAAGGTTATGAAAAAATCACTTGATAATTATCAGATATTAAAATGTTCAAGGAAAAATTACTCACTCGTATTCTTTTAGTCTATTTAAGAGTTTATCAGCTTCCTCTGTGATCTCAGATGAATGCATAGGTTCTTCTGGATCGTCAGCTAGTTGTGCTTCTAATCGCTGCAGAGCTGCATCTGCTCGGTCAGTCAAAGCTATGAACTTCTCCGTTAATTGTCTTAATTCATTCTCTTTAAATACCGTGTTAGATGAGTTTCGAATCACCGTTTCTAGTCGACGACATGTTGGATCTACCTACGGAAGATTAAAATACAACATACTTTAAATTGGTCAACTTAATGGAATAAATGAAACAAAATTGAACCCAGATAGAGGTCTAGTCTTTCAAACTGCTCTTTCCCTCGAATAATATAGTTACGCTAAAATTATTTCAACATCTGAGAACGCGAGTTTCGAATTCCAATTGAGAATTTGGATATTACTTCTTAGTTACATGTTTATTCGAATGTCGATCGTCCCACTTGACAGTAGAGTTTTTATTATAAACTTTCCAAAATTTAATAATTTGGATTAAAAAAAAAATAAGTCAATTTTAAAATTAACAATTACTTGAGGTGTTCGTATCGTGTTTAGAAACTTCATAACTCTGTTGTCATGATTTCGCATGGTGACCTGAATGCTTTGTAACTCGTGAAATGTAGCGGCAGTCCTGTAATTAAAATTATAGGTCAACAAAAATATATATAATTTAGTTTTTTATTCGAACAGATTATATAATGTTAACCGGAAGGCCCTTGACAGCTTCATCGAACTTTTATAATATAGTGGTTCTGTTGATCTACGAATAGTTTGTAGTTACACAGTAAAAATCACTTCGAAAAAAAAAAATTAATACTTAATATGCATAAAGCATGCGTATTTATTTAAATGTGATTAATTCAATATTTGCAACTATTTGATAAATGCTATAGATTAATTTAAATGTTAATAGTAGTAGAACGTAAAAATAAACTATTTATTAACCTAATTAATTTTACTATCATCCTTAATTATTGAGGTCTAATTCTATTTTTTCAATATTGATTTAAAGCGAACGAATCTGCTGTAAATTTAAATTACATGCATGATAGTGACTACAAATTAATTTAACATGTTTTTTTTAATATGTAGCTATGTTTACTGTTATGTTTAAAATTTACATAACTAATAATTAATTTTATTTATTTAATTTACAAGTATCTAAAATTGTCTTTGATAATGTAAACTTTTAGTTTTGAGGTTGGTTACTCTGGTTCTCACGACCTCAATTAAGAGTATGCATAGTTTTATTTCGTCGTACTAGCAAACTTATTTAATATTTATGTACTCACTTGTTAATTAATGAATCAATTAGCTTTTCAAGAACGTCCGCGATTTGATTTGGATCATCGTGTTGTATCCGTTGACAGGAGTCTATAAAACGTTTTTGAACATCTAAAACTTCTTGCATCTAAAATCAAGGATTGTTATTATATGTTACACTTTACATTGTTGTTATAATTTATGAATAAACAATATGCTTTACCTTCATATCGATTTTATAAGTATTTTCGTTAAGCCACTTGGCAAAAGTTACTTCTAAATCAACCGAGGTAAGTCTGGTATCTCTTTGTCTTCTCGCTAATGCTCGCAGACCATCTGCGAGTTCCCTTCGTGTTACATTAACCAAGGAGAGACCGTCTCGCATAAGCGACTCAAGTACTAGACCTCTGTGCCACGTATCTGCGTATGCACCATTCACCTAGAATCCAATGTTAAAGTACATTATACAAACTATTCTGATGGAATTGTCCAAATGTTCTGTACAAAAAATATGATTAATCAAACTTTTTCATCAGTCTAAATCTAATTTCATTCTCTTATTAGTATTTCACATCCCTTTTTTTATTACCGAGTTTTTAACATTCCAATTAGTATTATATATTGTTGTATTATTTCATAAATAATTTTTATTACCTTTTCTAGTAAATGCGTGTGTGTATCAATATGATTAGTTAAATTTTGTGTCAGTCTTGCAATTTTTTCCTCACTACGTTCTAACTTCTCACTATTTTCCTTGATAGTAGCCTGAAAAAAACAACAAAGAAACGATAAACGCATTTAGTCGATTTCGAGCTGGAGTGCTGGTGGTTTATCTGGCGATAATAAATGAAAATTAGATGAGATTGTTTAGGCAGGATAGCAGATTGTATTAAATATAATGACTATAATTTTTGCCATTGTTTTTTATTTCATTTAAAACGGGCTATTTTATAGGGATGACCAAAGTTTTAACAAAAATAACAACATAAGCTCATTCCTGTTATCCCCGAAGGGTTAGATAGATATGAAATAGCGAAACTACACCACCCACATTTCGCCCAGCTTAGTTCCGTTCCAGATGTGACAGGGGGCGAGCCTGTCGCCATATCGGGCACAAATTCCAGACTCCGGGATGATACTGAGTAGAAAAAACCCAATATCACTTGACCCGATTCGGGGATAGAACCCGAGACCTCAGAACGATAGTGTACCGTAATACAACTGCGCCACCGAGGCAGTCAACAATAATAAATGTAACAAAAAGTGGTGTCCGGAAAGGATATGTTGAACAATAATACTAAAATATTTAACGTAATTTAACTATAATTTATTTAAGAAATAAAGGTTTCCAAAAACTCAGTAGATTTAGACTTCTTGAATCTCTTTTTCCCAAATTTTACACTCACTTGTATATTTATTTCAAGCATATGTAGACGATGTTCCAACCTTTCCGCCGCCAATTGTGCTCTTTCCAATTTTAAAGTCAATGTAGTCTCTACACGATCTGAAAGCAATTAGAGGTTCTTATACTTGTCACAGTTTATTGCCCTCCTGAACTGCATATAAATTCAGTGCGGTGACTAACGGTACGGTTTATGTGGACCCCTTTACTAGTGCATTGAATTACTCTATTGCGAAAGGCGACCTGACGTTTTCATTGTAAAATAGGAAATGACACAATAAATTAGTGAACCAATGTTTGCGAGGATGTTAGTTTATTTCATTTTACCGATGCCAACCTATTTATTGAGTCTCCTGAACTAGCTTTTGATGACTTAATAATTATGTCCAAATTCTCGGCTTAGGACTGTCGTTTGCTTATATAATTATTATTTACAAAATGTATTAGGGCTAGTGTGATCAGAGTTGAAAAAAATTGGTTGAGATTTTTTTTTATTCCAAGTAAATTCTTATGAAAGTTACTTAAAACGCTTTTTCAAAATAAATCTATACTAATAAATAAAATTGAAGTGTCTGTTTGTAATGTCATATTTTTTTTTACTAAATAGATATGAATGTATACCCAACACCTAAAACAAAAATGCAATTTTTTGTTCCGGAAAATTTCCGGAACGGTTGGACGAATTTTGACGGAACATTTTTAGCAGGTACCTGAAGTTACTCCGGGTAACTTAGGGTACTTTTCATTTACGAAAATAATTAGGGTTCCGTGTAAAAAAATTAAAACTCATAAAAAATCGAATAAAATCAGATTCAATGCACAGATTTACGGGCAAGTGCTTGAATTTATGGAGAATATTTTTACTTTATCTTAGTACTGAACAAAAATTAGGGTTCCGTATAAAAAAATGCAGTGAAGAATACATGAGACGCGGGCGCAGCTGCGGGCACACGGCTAGTATAATTCTTTTTTTGTTATAATTTATGTAAGTATATATGGAGTACCTTAACAAGTATACATAACTTTACAAGAATGGGGGTGTTCTTTTTTTACTTTGACTAATTGACTCGTCTTTAAGGCTTTTTAATTAATAGGTTTCACGTAAAGTGTAAATACTTTATGTTTAATTTTACCTAGTTTATCTTGAATCACTTCGAGGTTCCGTGCTTGTTTTGCTTGCGCAGCGCTAATGGAATCCAGTGCACGTAGTCTTTCTTCAATACTCGCTAAGATGTTGTTTACGTCCTATGAAATAAAATTATTTAGTTTTATTAAAACTATTATTCTTCTTCTTCTTACTTAATGGTAATCTGTGTGTACACACAATTTGTGCCAATGTCATGTGGGTAAGATTTTCAATCTTGTATCAGCGTTACCAAGCTCCAACAGAACGGTGGCCCATCCTGCTCGAACTTTCCATGGAGCTTTGTCGGCACCTCAGAATGTATGCTACGCGTTGTCTTCTATAATAAACTTAACTTGAACACAATAACTAAACTATTTCACACAAAACGCCACCAAGATTACATGATATAGAGTCAAGTACACAAGTTTAATGAATTAAAGAAAAAACAATTGCTACATGTCAGACTGAGATCCCGCTAAAAACTCAAAACTATTATTTAACTAATATAATTTGTGGGGTGGTAGGGCTTTTGTGCTCAGAAGCATTATGCATATGGTGAAAATCCACGTTTCCTACGCGTCACGTTTTTTGAGATCAGTTATTGATTTAGCAGTTACCAGGATGGTAGAGCAGTTGAGCCAGACTGAATCGGGACTACCGTACACTTGTGAGAAATCCGGCTTCAGAAAGTGTATATCCATACCTACCTGGAGGTTTTAATTGTTTTAGATCTGTAGGGCATTGTAATGATGGCGACTTAGCCAGTCAGCGGTCGTCAGATGAAGTGACTTCTTCTTATTAACTTGTTCAACGGCCCTGGGTTCTAGCCCTTTGGGCTTGTGGTTATTTTACAATATTCATATTATTTTACTACTTTTTTTTTTTGTCGAGGGGAAATGCATTTACGCTCTACCCTTACCCATTGCATTAGTGAGACCGAAGTCCCCCAATGCAATGGGTAAGGGGGTACGGAGGGACGAACTCCGTGCCATTGTGGGACTCACCCGATTATTTTACTACCTGTGTACCCGCGGCTGTACCCGCGTTTCAAATGTTCTTTACTGTCTTTTATTTATCTTTTATACGGAGCCCTAATAGTTTTCCTAAATCTTTTGCAGTACCTACTAAGATAAGTTAAAAATATTTCTTATAAATTCAAACACTTGTCCGTAAAACTGTGGATTGAATCGGATTTTATTAAATTTTGTATGACTTTTAATTTTTTTTCGTTGAACCCTAATTATTATCGAAAATCAAAAGTACCCTAAGTTACCCGGAGTAACTATAGGTATGTACCAAAAATCCCGTCTAAACCCGTCCAGCCGTTCCGGAGATTACCCGGAACAAACAGACGTAAAGACAGACAAAATTTTTAAAAAATTGCATTTTTGTTATAGGTTTCGTATATAGATTCATATCTATTTAGAAAAAAAAAATTGATATTACAAACAGACACTTCAATTTTATTTATTAGTATAGATTAATCTTAATTTTCATTGCCTAACAAAGTGGTGGTCATTTGTTAAGCGTTCCAAGGGAGTTTTTGGCAGATTTCAGAATTTACGCTCTGTGTCATTAATTTCGATATACTGCACTTGTGCATAACAATCAAATATAAAAGATAAAACGCCACCCAAAATTACATAATATAGAGTTATATAATACAAGGAAATGAATTAAAAACAAGAACCTCAACGTGACAGTCCAAAATCGCGCCAAGAACACCAGATGTAGTGAACTCATTTTACCGTATCAATAACTTCTTGAGCACTAACCTGGCGTTTACGCCAGCTTTCTATGTTTTCCTATTGTCTCATTTTCATGGGTAATCGACATATTAAAAATATATACTAATATATTATAATTTAAAAATAATAATACTTAACTAGCAAAATAAATATTGGCACGTGGAATAAAAATAACTTTATCGCCTGTTCGAGATCAGAGCGTCACCTGAATAAACGTTAACGTATGGGAGAGAATATAATTAAATAAGCATAATGCGAACAAAGCTTATATATTTAGAAGAATCTATTGCGCGCGGATTCGCTCGCATTAATGTAGATTTCGTGCATCTATTCAAGATTATATTGTATCCTGTATTATTTTCTGGATCCCTGATTGGCTGAGTAGTTAAACTGTGAAAATTGGCATAAAACAAATCCACATTTGCAAGTTAGGAATAAAATTTTAAACGAAAAAATGTTTACTGTGAGTTGATAGTAGGAGATAGAGATATGCCGCCATATTGAAGTTGTCTCTTGGATTTTTGTAGAACCACAATTCTATATTTTATAATAAATCATTTTGATGCATCTCTTAAATTTAGCTTATGTAAACGATGAAATTTAATTTTTTTTCGACTTGGCTACAAAATATTGATTTGTTACTATTTCACAAAAGTTTAAATATTTTATATAAATCTTCCTTGAAATAAATCTAACTGTTGGTGAAACCCGTATCATAATTAATTGTGTAGTTTATGGGGCGTTAGTGGATAACCAAAAAAAATAACAGAAATGGAAATAGATAGACTTATTTATTCAGACTGTTTATCATTTAGACCCATGCAACTACATAAACTTACACTAAGTTTTATAGTTGACAAAAATCTCATTATCTCATTTGGTATGGTTAGAAGGACTAATAATTTTGATATACCGATATTCTCAAGAAATGTTAAATTTAGTTATATTTTAGAAAAAGTTATATGTGTTTACCTTTGGATTGTGTAAACTTTTAGAATATAGTCGTAGATTGTATGGCTCGGCAGGCGAGGTGCGCGCCAAACAGAGGCACGCTAGCGCCGTCACAACCGCACTTAACATCGCCCTGTCTGTAAAAACAAAACAAAAAAGCATAACATTATTGTAGGTAATGTAGTTTCTTCTTCTTTTTAGTCAATAGCAATCTGTGAGTTACATACACAATTCTGCCAGTGTCATGTGAATAACGATATTGTCCGAATCTTGCATTACTATTATTTAAAACGCTCTAGTATAACGCTATTTTGCTAGAACTTTCCATATAGGTTTTATGATAATTCAGAATAAACTTTCCGCGTTATTATTTCCAATACACTTCATTTGTATGTGCAATAACTATACTATAACGCGCAATACACGGCACCGAAATTATAGGATCATGATTATAGTTATAAATATTTATACCAAGTTATAGGGTTATAAAATATAGGGCCAAATGCATTATTGAATTAAGAAAAAAACTGCTACATGCTAGATTGAGATCCTGTCAAAATGTTCTTAGGTAATATAGTTTTTAGTATTTGAATTTCTATACTTTTTGTAAAATTATTAAATTGTCCGGATGCATCGAAAATTGATAATGTTATCGATAAAGCAGTTTTTTATAGACAACTTTACCATACCACTTCCTTTAAAAAACTTAAATACCTATCTACATTTGCGTGTGAAAATCAATTAACTGCATTAATATACATTTTCTCAAGAGGCTATCTTTTGAATTACTATTTATCGTTAATTAGTAATTACTACAAAACAAAAAGAGAATGCTTTTTGGTAATTACAGGTCGATTACCTAGGGTTACATACGAGTAGCTGTTTGTGTGAATACATACATAAAATAAATGTTTTATTACTTTTCTTTTATCAAATTTAATCAATTTATTCCAGCCGTCATACTTAGAGCATTATTAAAAATATTCACGATTGATAGTATGAATTATTTGTAGTCTCATTTCATTATATCTGGAGACAATTTACGCGTAATGTTTACAGCATAACATAATATTTATAATGTATAATTGAATTTTTAATTGTTTATTTAACACAAGAAAGAGTATTTATTTAACATAGATTGTAGGTATACAAGATGATTAATTCTATATACATTTCGATGGGACAATTTCACGTCGATGTCGTTCGTTGCGCATATTATCGGTTGTACGATGACGCGTCGTGTTTATATCGCAGATCGATCGGCGACAGGTGTATCGTTTTGTCCTGTTTATGTGCATCTATATATTTGCATTCCAGCATAGTTCGTGGACTTCCGTCTGTCGGCTTATCATTGTCTAGTAACGCCCACACACCGTTGAGGTCAACTTTTCATCAGCTCTATGTCTGCTTCATGTGCTTACGTAATCTTACTTCGTCTTGCTATTACAACGTCAGTCTCAGCGATTGTATCTTTTTGAAATGTGACGTGAGGTGGAGCTGAATCCATCCCATTCAAATAAATGTACATTACTCAGAACTGCTACATTTGACATGAAATTTTAAATTGTTATTAACAAGTTATATGGTTCTACATTAATATATTTTCATATTCCAATTTGATGCAGATGGTTTAAATTACGTTGCATCGCGAAAGTAGCGCAATCGATTGAGCAAATTAATCGATTTGAAACTTAATTATCAATTTTATTATAGGGCTCTCAAGTTTTCGAATAGCAATGGGCACGTACTCTAGTCATTTCGGCAATCTTTACGATTTGACACGGTCCGAGCTGTGATCTGTGTACTGCTGTTAATTATTGACGTATGATCAGATGTTGAAACAGTTTCATATAGCGGTCGCCTGGAGTGGTGCACAGTCAGGCTGCCGAGGCGGACGTGATCAATGACAGCTAAATAATCATAATGAATGAATGTCGATATAGCAATTTCCGTAATGACACTTTATGACAAGGCAACCCGCTAATTAAAGACCATAGCGCTCTTAAATAAAAGTTACTTTACACAAGACTCCTTGGATATGATAGTTGAAAGAAATATGATTAAACTGATGTAACTTCAAGATTTAATCACTATTCCTGATACATACCTGGAGGCAATCGAAAATTCAGAATGAGAGAAGGAATGCGCGTATTCGGAGTGCGTCGACCTCGCAGTACTCGAAACTTGTGACTTGGGTATGCAGAAGTACAATGGGTATTTCGACTCAAATCACGTATGTGGGAAAGACTTGTCTTTTCATCACAATTGTCGCATTTGTTTTTGTATTTCTCGAAAATAATGCCCGTGACAATGCGTGGCTAGAGGAGTTGCGTGCATGTCCTATTGCGCCACCCAAGTATAAGATAGAGAAGTGTTACAGTAATTTACTGCCCCGGCTCGTCAAAGTTCAGTGGAACTGGAACCGAGCCAAAGCGGCTATAGCTCACGCTTCCAGGTGCTCAACCCTTTCATTGGAACACAGATATTTATAACAAAACTTAATTAACGTCACTAGCAATTTTACAACTCCTTTATCGCTCTAATACAACCGTATATTTTTCGGTTAAAATTATTCCTCGTTAAATGCTACATTTATATAAAATTATAAATTAATTAGAAAAAATCCTGAAAATATAATGTTTTTATTTTACGGAGTCATTGGCCCTTTCATCCTCTTGTTCTATTGTATTTACGAACTTCCTGGTGAGATCACGTTTATTTCTAAGCTCCATACTTTCGTTGTAATGTGTAACGTTGTCTGTTCCTTTTTGTCTACACGTTAAAGTCGTTCCGTTGTTTTGAAACAATTTATTTCAACAGATTGAACTCGTCCGTCCCGTCCGGGACAACGCTAGAAATTAATCTGATTCCATTCTTGTCGAGTCATGCTGCTTCCGTTGTTAAATTAAAACGTAGGGAAGGAAGATGTCCTATTAATTTTTTTTCCCGTAACGCTGTAACATGTTCTCTGATTTGTTGAACGCATTACAATGAAAATGTAGGACCACCCGAAATCATGTTTAAGTTTACTTGAATTTATATTGTGGTTGATTTTATTTAATCTATATACTAATAATAAAACTGAAGTTTTGTCTGTAGATTTGTTTACTTATTTATTTTTAGAAATTTTGTGATAGATTTTATTTTAGCCAATGTTCATCTCGAACCTGACATTGAAATTTTTTTTTTGTCTGTCTGTCTGTGCGTATGTCTGGATTTAACTCAAAAACGGCTCGACCGATTTTGATACGATTTTTGTGTGGATAAAGTATATTTTAATTTGTTCTTTAGTTAATCGTTTTTAGTCAGTTAATTGGTAGGCCATAAAATTTGGTGTACAGGAAGCATGTGTAGTTCGGTACAGTTACCGAGTTATAGTCTTTGAAAAACAAAACAAAATCAGGACATCCAATATTCAATCAAGATAAGACACGTCGACGAAGTCGCGGGTGCCAGCTAGTATTAAAACAAGTCTTTCGCTTACACTATTAATTGTAGTTAATTAAAAAAAAATATATTTTATTGCTGTATTACATTTCGTGTTTCTAATATGATACAATATGTGATATTTGCATATTACCATATGCTACATCATTGGCAAATTATGCCGGATGTTTTGAACCGAATTAGCATTACCTAAGTAGCAGTTTAGTCGTGAGCGAAGTTTTATTGTAGTACTTAGAAATATCATTATTATTAAACAGGTTTTTCTGTCGGTAGTCGATATGCATTATACAATATGTAAATCCTGGTAATCCGCGTTGAATAGCTAACTCACCGGTCACGTCGAGCTTATAAATGTTGTTGATCTTAATAAAGATAGATCGTAGATAGAGATGCTTTAGATCTATTTAAACTCCTTTGAATTAACCATTACTATAATAATACGCGTCCCTCAACGGTTTTGTGGCATACATTTACACTGATAATTCGAGAACGCGGTCAGTGAGATGACACCTTCAACTTCGTATAAGGAAATGAGCATATAAATTAAAGTACGAGAGTTTACTTCGATAAATAATCTCAAAGAATTTATTTAGGTCGGTAATATTAAAAGTTTTAAGGTAGGTCGTTCGTTTTAATAATTTTAATGCAATGTTTAGTTGGTACCTTAGTCGGTTATGGTAGTATTTATTCAAGTGCTTGTTCGTTTATGCTCGGTTACCGGCTGTGTACTGTGTGCGGCACCGCGGCTTTACCTGTCTGCGGCTACGCGACTCTCGTGGAATGTCGTCAGGTAGCTGATTATAAATTTGCCATTACGTTGCAATCTCTCATGATTCACCTCAGTAAATACTTTCTGTGGTCGCATAAATATATATAATTATAAAAGTTGGTAAGAAGAGAGCACGACATTTTTATCCTCGATTCACGTTTGAAAATTAATAATCACTTCAGATATTTTAGTTCGTTTCGACCTCAACGACGATCGTTCAATTAAATAGTCGAGAGTGATTATGAGAGAAACTATTTGGACATGACTCGTCATCAGCCGGGCCCACATCAGAAGGGTGAACGCTTGACATGTGTCTGCCACTATCACACGCTTTGGAGCTTGTTAATCCACTTGATGACATGCATTTATTTATAAATATGTTTAATAAGCTGAGATTCACGTCCTATAAACATGTATCCCTGACGGTGTGACGTGTTTGCTTTCTTGCGATATCTCATCAACAACAATCTTATTATACTTACATTTTTAAGGATATACAGTGTTATCAGTCGCATGTAGTTTCACCGGCCTCATTTTGAAAACGAGTCTGAATATTTGTATAGTTTTTTTTTTTTATAAATTGAGTATACGGCAAATTTTTATAAAAGTTGTATTTTGTCTGACATGGTTCTTTGATATGAATACATGGAACGTGTAACTAATGGCGATGAATGATAGACAAGACTTTAATATATTGCAAATTTTGAACGGAAGTGGATATTAGAGCAGACGTAAATGGGTTAATGTGTCGAGTACCCATAAAAATGAAACAATAGAAAGACAATAGGAAAACAATGGAAAGCTGGCGTAAACCCCGGGAAGGTGCTCAAGGTGTTAAGTTGAAAATGAAAATATATTAGAATTAATGCATAAAGCGAATAATGTATGCGAGATATGTGTGCAAGAAGAGCTCAATATCCAAATAAGGTCAGAGCGTTATTATCGTCAACTGACAACCGTTGGATTTAATAATAATATAGAAATACGGTTAAATATATCCAGTAAAGAAAGTTTGAAAGTTATATCTTGACGTTTCTATGTACAGTTTACATTGAGACGAATGTCCTTAAATCGTAAAAGGTTGTGTTAGTCGCGTAGTGATTCCAAAGTCGTTAGTGACGTGACAGACGGCGCGGCGACCACTCACATCCACCGGTCGCCAGTTAGCAGTACCTAATCTATCTGCAACCACCAAAATAACCTAGGTAGAATCTCTTATGCAAACACACTCTACAAACGCTATAAATAAATTTAATACAATAGCGGATATCATTCAGTAATTATAAGCATACAAATAAGTATATTTGAATATACTATTTATTAAAATTATGAGTTACAAGTATGAGCGTGATATTTTAACGTTTGTTATGTATAAGCGATCTAAATCATATTAAAGTCGATTTTATAATTAATGAAACATTGATAAGTTTTGTTTTATTTACGTTATAAAATTTAGACATAATATGAATAACTTTACTTGTACGTTTAGATAAACTTATTTATTTAAATTGCCATTATAACTTGTACATCGCAATGTGTATAACTTATTTTTAGAAAATGATTTACGCAAATAATAAGGAGGAAAACTATATTTAGTTACCGGCTGTGTAAAGGGTAAAAAACTGAATAAAATTTTTGCGTATGCAACGGCAGTTGAAGTTATCTAATATATAATAATCTATACTAATAAATAAAATGAAGTGTCTGTTTGTAATGTCAAAAATATTGTTTTTTTTACTAAATAGATATATAGGAATGTATATACGTTACCTAAACCAAAGGTACAATTTTTAAAATGTTTGTCTGTCTATCTGTTTGTAATAGGTAATCTTCGGAACGGCTGGACTGATTTTGACGGGACTTTTTTTGGTAGACAGCTGAAGTTACTCCGGGTAACTTACGGTACTTTTAATTTTCGAAAATAATTAGGGTCCGCGTAAAAAAATCAAAGTCATAAAAAATGTAATAAAATCCGATGCACAGTTTTAAGGGCAAGTGCTTAAATTTATGAGAAACATTTTTACTTTATCTTAGTAGAAAAAAAATTGGGTTCCGTATAAACGTATAAAATAAAACGCAGTGATATATGAAACGCAGGCGCAGCCGCGGGCACACAGCTAGTATAAATTATGAATCACAACTAATAATATATTACTTACTTACTTTTCAAAAAAACTTGTTATGCATTCTTATGTTTGTCGGAAAAAAATCATGGTTGCGTGACGTCGTTTATTTTTATGTGGCGTCAAAAATCCTTTTGTTTTATGTTTTAAACACGTTAGCGTTTGTACTGATTGAATACCACAACGCGAACGTAAAGGAAAGTGGTCTCCTCAAATATTATAATAGAGTTTAAAAGTATCTCTATAAATTGCGTGAACCCTGCCGCAGGCATCGACTAAAATTATTACTTCTTCTGTTAGGCAATAGTGTACTTTATTTAATTCTTCAATATTATACCGAAAAACTATTAAGTAATTTTAATAGCGGTTCCACACGCACTATTCAAAAGGATATTTTTTAATGTCCGCTTGAAATTCGACTTCGTTGTTTCAATGTACATAATTAAATTACGTAGCTATTACATGTGAGAATAATGCTCATAAGTCTAAACAAACGGTTTTAGTTTGTTTTTTAAAGTAACTGGAAGCACGATTTATCTCGTTATCAAACAATTCAAAAGCCGTTAAGTGTCCCAGGAAAGCCGCTTACAAGTCGTATTATGCAATACTGGGGCTGCATATTTAAGCCTCTGTAATCTGGGTGCAACTTGGACTACATCACGAAAACATTTCAAGCTGATCACGCGCGCTCGACACCGCTCCCTGCACAGATATTGATCGATTATATTCATTCAAAACAATACCCAATTTCTAATACAAAGCCTACTGTAGCCTATGTTTTATTGCCTTGTATTGATTACGTTAATGAGCGTAATCTAAATCAAAATATGAATTATTAAAAGGGGTATTAGAATTAGTGAGAAACGTTGTCCTTTCAAAAATAGTTGTGACATCAACGTTTGTTCTATTGCTAAGAATGTTTGAAAAGGCTGATTCATATGTTTGGTGTACTGTGTGATGACGATGAGTATAAGTCATGTCAAGGGGGTCAGCACAAGCAGGTTCAATGTCTTCATGTTAATGCATAGTGAAGTAGAAAACTTTTAAAACAATGCCCCATAAATAGTAAAAAATAGATAAATGGGCTTTAAAATTTTAGTAGTCGAAATTCCATCAGGATATACGACAGGTAGGCAAGAGCATCGGATTTTGCTTTACTTTGACGTTATTAGGACTAAAAGCTTTTAAATATAATACCATGCATTAACGCGTTTACAAGCATTTTGTTTTCGTCATCTTCTGAGAATTGGGTTTAATTTTTTAGAACAATATAAATATTTCTTGTAAACATTATAAGACGTGTGACTATGCTTCTAAATAATGTCTTATGTCACTACATAAAAAGCGACATTCAGTTCTCGGCATTAAACCCACGGAATAGAAGTTAATAAACCGGCTAGATAAAATCGTATATATCTAAATAATAATAATAATAGTTTGAGGAAAATTTGCTTTGAATACTCATTAGGCGTTTTTATTTAAAAAAAAAAACGACTTTATTATGCGGTCCACATGCAAATACAAAATGGTTCAATATCGGAACTCGAAGTTATCTCCCGCACTCGAATTTATTAATGATGCTGATTAGGGAGTAGCGATTTTGTTCAAATAGACAGACCACCCTCGTTGACACTGAACCGTTAACTACAAAGTTATAGTAAACGACCTATAGCTCCAGGTTCTCTTTATTATTTACTGTCTTGTTTTCCATCAGTTCTCTCGTTACACTTTTATTAGCGGCCATGAAGATACAATTGTTTATTTATAATAAACTGCTGACCAATATCTATTGTTGTCTAACCGTTTTCGATTTTCTTAGATGTTTCAAAACAGAAGTTACGAAATATGACTAATACTTTCTCTCTCGACTCACGACCGATACATGCTGTAGTTTTGAACTATGGAGGTTAAGATAACAAAGTCTTAACTTCGTTCAGATTTTCGATGCAAAACTCCTCTCATAATTCACAATCGTAAATGGACGATATTTCAAATTTTAAATCAGGCTAGAATACCTAATAAATTTTTGTTGCCAAACTGGTTGGTTGGTTTTGCAATAACATGCCGAGAGATTATTATAAATTCGGCGTATTAAATAATTGTTTTATAAATGTTAAGTAGTTCTTATGAAAGCTTTATCGCTTATAAAGGGATCTGTAAAGCCGGATTTGGTTTACAAAACAAATGTAACCGATTCCGTTTGTCCTTAGGCTGGGAGTTATTATCTCTCACACTTCTCGGAGGACGTGCCGGGAGCTCTATTTGTGGAGAACAAATACTACGCACTTGCGGTAGACCGGAGGACCGTCGCGTGGTGGGCTCGTGCTCTGTTTGCTTACGTTGACATGCATACCTCCTATTTAATAACAGGATTCGTGTGTAAACGTATATCCTTAAGGAATACACCATCTGTTACCCTATTAGAAATGTGCTTAGGATGAATTGTGTAATTAAAATCCAGCTACCCGAGATAAAAGCACCTGTTATGTATAGAATTACAATAGCATTGAGCTGGCATTGCAAGTCATAACTTTGATTACCTAAGTTAAAACACTACTAGTTATATACACAAATCTTGAGGTAACTGTTACGCCTATTACGTGATTGAATTTTCAAAAAGGCAAAAAGAAATAAACATCTTAGTTTTTAGGTCAGTGAGAGGCAGGGCTTGTATTAAGGGAACGTTTGTAATTGTTCAGTTACCGGAATTTAACTAGCGAAAGTTCATTGAGTTCGGCAGTCGCGATGCGAAGGTACGCGTTCCCTTACTCTTGTTCCGCGTATGAACAATATTTATGGCCCTTAATTATAATCGAGCTATGGTTATATTGAGTTTACTATACCAACTGAATGTTTAATTTTCTTCATGTGAATTGTAACGCGTACTGGTCGAACATGTCGATTAATTGCACATCGACATGAGTTGAGCGGTTTGTCCGGTTGATTATTTTTCAATATATTGGAGCATATGTAATTATATTGTAAAGAAAATACTATCTGAGTATATTTAAGTCTTCGAAATTGAATTCCAATGAATAACAATATAACATTTAAACAATTCGTGAAGACAACAGGTTCTGTAACGTATAAATCTGTCTACTATTTAAAAATATTTGCAATTATAATACAACATTATCTATAATA
Source organism: Samia ricini (assembly GCA_014132275.2). Classification (NCBI taxonomy): domain Eukaryota; kingdom Metazoa; phylum Arthropoda; class Insecta; order Lepidoptera; family Saturniidae; genus Samia; species Samia ricini. Next base: position 5,604,365 of record AP028170.1, read on the forward strand.
AACTATATAGATATTTTTAGAAAAGCGTTGTATATTATAAGTTTTTAGAAAAAGAAATACATATTATAGACGGAGTATCTTGGCCTCCTGTCGATATCGAAACTGTCTGGGATGTAATCACGGCAATTATTGTAGTCAATTTATCATTTCTGTAGTGATTTAAACATATTAAATCTTCATTATATAGGTACCTATTCTAAAAGATTGCTAATTAAAAACTCATCAAATGTCATAGTATCAATATATAATACTAGATGTGTGTCCGGGGCTGCGCCCGCATTTTGTATGTTTTTCATTGCGTTTTAATTTTTTTTATTAATATTTTGATAAAGTAAAACTATGTCTCACAGATTCAAATACTTGCCATCGAAACTGTACGTAGAATCGGATTTTTATTCAAAATTTCATTACTTTTAATTTTTTTACGCGGAACCTTATATATTATATATATATATATAAAGTTGAAGTGTCTGTTTGTAATATCAAACTTAATAATAAAAATTATATATATATATGTTTGTAGAATTATTGAGAAAAATATAGTACAATTAAATCTTAAAAATATTTAGCAGATAATACGGCTACATACATACTCGCCCCGATCGGATCGGAATTCGGAGAACTTACCTTGCCGACTCTAGACGTTTCAAGTTAATTCAAGGCCCATGTTCCGCGACGTATACTATTCCGTAACTTGGTATTTATTTTTATTATGTATATTAGCTTCTGCCAATGACGGCTGTCTGACTTTAAAAACGTATTCATAATTTGTTTTATTTATAACAAAAAAAAACAATGACACAATAAGGTATCTTGAATTTCTTGAATCATTTTGGAAGATTTAACTTTTATTTCATAGATTTTTTTAACATACCTTTCGCAGTTATACCGGGTATGGGTTGAAACAAACAATTATGTTTATGTTTGTAAATATCTATTTAGTAAATTATCGCATCACAGACTCACTAAGAAGAATAGTTTTTGGGTGTCCACAGATTACGGAAGACATAAATACAAATAGTACAGATTGCGAGCCTTTTTTTATAGCAAATTATAAGCAGATGCATAGAAATACTTGGTTTGATATTTTTCTAAAGATATTTCCTTGACCTGTATGAAATCATTGATTTAAAGTGTTTACACTATTTGCTCTCGAACGCCGTTCACTTGATCGTTATGCAATGGTAGGGCCTCGGGAGTTAAAGCAGCTTTCAGTTCAGGGGCCGCCAGTATAAGTAATTAATGTGGGTTTATCGGTTCACTGATTATGATATCCATCGCGTAGCGCATCCCATATCCAACCAACTAATGTCGGAACGCTGGCGCATTGATTTATACCGTCCTCTACTAGTTCGTTCACATCAGCCCGATGGGAAATTCTCTGAAATGCTTCTGGTCTGGTCTGGTCATGGAATACTTTCATTCACTGTCGCTGTTTATTTGTTGCGGGGTATTTTTGTTGAACACTGTTTCAATGTCACAGTTATCAGCAGAGGTTTTTCTTGGATCTTAAGTAACATATTACATGTAGATAAATAGACGTATGAGAGATAATTCAGTCATGTAGATATTTTTATGCAAACAATTTTCAATGAGGCGCTACTCGTGCCATTTTTTTCTGAATTATTCTTATTAGTAGTTTTTACTATTCATAACATAACATCACTTTATAAACTGAGGTTTACTTTGGAAATTTTTTAAATTCTGACTTCGTGTCTTCGTTAACCAAAATTGAGACTTTAGTAATTGATAAAGAAAATCTTATGCCCTATTCCACATATCAATAGCATTGCATATAATCTATATATGTACTATAATAAAATTGTAAATTATCAGTGTCTGAACGTACATAAGATATAGACAAGATCGAGGAGGGATGATTACGCTTTATTATAGGGATTAAGCTGTAATTATAAAATTATTTCACGTGAACATAACTGCAGACGCAAGCTAGTTTAATAATTATACTAATATGTGATTTTACGCGCACTTCAATTATAAGCTATATTATATCCAATTCTAAATTATTTGCCTATTATTGAATAAAACTTAACATGCTATAACTAACTTAACTTAACAATAATCATGTAAGTACCTACCCCAAATAAGATTCCAAATTTAAGATTTTTATTGATCGTTTATTAGTTTTCGTACCTAGTGAAGTCGCGCAACAAAATCATTATGTTTTCTACACATTTGTCTTTGGAACGACACTTATTTATATCATATTTCCAGTCCATATCCCATTTTTATTGGGGGTCGGCGCAACATGTTTTCCTCTTCCATTCATCTCTATTCGAAATCATATCTACATTAACTACCTTTCTAAGCTTTAATACAGTCCATCCGTCATTACTTTGGTCTTCTTTTATAACTGTCCACATTCATATCTAATACCTTAAAACGTCCTCCTCTTCTTTGCGCATTATATGCCCAAGACAAACGCCTGTTGCTTAACTTCTCTGTCACTGGTGACAATTTCAAACTTTCTCGTTTTTGAATCATTGTTGCTTTCAAATTTTGGCTATTTATTTAACAACCGACCGCCTTCCTGATCTCCTTAGGGATGCCCACGTGAAACTACCACCCATGGTCTAGGCGTAGATGTATGCCCATGTTTTCCTTTCTATCGCTCCTTACAACACTACACGGGATAGGAAAGGGGGTGTGGTGGTGGTATTCTAGAGCCGCCACACACACGGCGATACTTTTATTTACATAAGAATATATAAATAATTTGGGCGTTATTAAGAACTTCATCTTATTAACTCCAGTTATGTGTAACCTATCGCTATAAACTTTTAAATGAAAGCTCTTTTATGTCTGTGTACATATGAATTTGTTATATTGAAATTAGTTTTGAATATCGATTTGCAATATTAACATAGTGGTATCTCTTGTACTAGCGGAACCAGTATGTTACCAACTGGTATCTATGAATTTATAAATTGTCAATAACATTAGGAGATATGAGATATTTGTGGTTAGTTGGTAGGGGTCATGTGCGCGATCAAACAAGTCGTGTCTATGCCGCCCTCGTCTTTTATTACTCTTCATGTTATTTCACTAACACTCTATACCACATCATGACATCATTTCTTTGGCGATTTCCGGTGAAAATCAGGCCGAAAAAGCAATATTTGATGTTGCATACGCAAAACATTTCCATTAGTTTTTATTTCGGCTGGATATATTTAAACTTTTTCGATTCGCAAATCGGTTTGCTTTCGGCTTTAAAATGTTTTGACTCACTAGACTGGTGGAATGAAACTTATTCGTCGTCGATTGAGCACATATTACATCACTCTTAAAGACTTTTCTCAAATAGGCTAATTGCCATTTATCTTAAGGCGCTTATGACTTAAATTCGAAAACACTCTCGAGGAACATTATTCCTAAACACTGTTTAGCGGCATTTCTTGTAATAAAAGTTCCGGTATAAATCATACTGTTAACGATAAAATTACTATTAGATTTTAATATTTAGTTTTTCATATTGACAAATATAGAAACTCATTTAAATGTTCGTAAAATTTTCCCTAAATTTAGAACACCTTGTATCAATTTATTGATTCTACAATCTAGTTTTGTCTCAATTTCATGCTGCTTAGAAATAATAGACATAAGAAATAATAAATAACTTCAATATTTGTAAATTTTTCAAGGATGTACCTTAAATCTTATATAATCTTATAATAAATATATTATTCAAAACTTTAATTTAAGATCGCAAAACATAAGCTCAGTAACCGTATTTCTAAAATAAATTCCTCTTTATTTAATACATTGTTGTGATGTTGTATAAAAAAAATATTACTATAACAAATATTACTTGTTTAATATTACTGTATCTAATATATAAAATCTAAATAAAAAATATCAATTTATATTTAATAATATAATTATGATGTTTAGCTGTGGTTATTTTATTTATGATAATTTTATTCATGAGAATATTTTATTTTAAAACTTCTTTATTTTATCAAAACTAAAACACTTAAAATAAACCTAGTGTATTTTCGCACAACGGATATTGCGCGTGTAATCAAAACATGCGATAAGAAGACAAACATTGCGCTACCGACCTAGGGTTGAACCAGAATGCGTAGACGCAGACGCTTCTAGGGCTGCTTTATCGTCACTGTCACTAAACTCACTATGTCACTACTGTCAGTCATTTCACAGCTTTATTCGCGGAATAAATCTAGACACGTGCGATGCACGTATGGGTTGCGTTTAAATAGGGCCACACGACAGGTGCGCTTTCCGCAGCATCCGCAGCGGCTCTGACAGCCAGCTGCTCGCGTACGCCACGCCCCTAGCGTACGCGCACCTCCCCGCCCGTTCAACCACTGAAGCCTTCAATCTTACATTTTCAGCGTTTCCGTTCAAGATAACGTTACGATGTTTGTCAATTATTTCCATCTTTGACTTCTACTCTCTTAACACTCTGGAATAATATTCTGTGCACATGAATTAAGTACTATTTATTGGGATGTGAATCATGTTTCTTTCCTTTATTTATTGTTTCGAAGTATAAAAAATAGCTTTTTGAGAATAATGATTAATTATACCGCAAACTACAGATCCTCCATCTCCGATGTTGTATACATAAACTTTTGACAGTTTATTTATCTAATGGGTATCTGCTAGTCTGGAGTTACTAAGAAGTCTATAATAACAAGCTTACCATAAAATAAAACTTCTAGCTCAATCTCGACCGTAAAGAACGTGAGAAAGCAATTCGTATGCCGCTCGTAAAATTGTACTTGAGGTTCTACTGAATGAATCCTTTATTGTATTTTAATTAAGAGAAGAAAACATCGTTGTACGGTGGAACGTTTTCTTACATGTAATAATGATGTACATAAAGTAGATAGGTAGTTAGATGTTAAGCTACAAACAGTTGAAATCTCTGATTGCATCACATTGTATAGAAGCTCCCAGAAATTCATCGATCATCTTTAATCAATATTGATTTTATTGCCACTTTCAGTTACATAATGATTGACTTTCCCCTCCATGATTCGGCTGTTGTGTCTCCGTAAGTGGATTTCAAATGTTACCACGATCAAAGTTGGTTTCTAAATCGCCTTTGCGTTAGTTGTTACTATTCGAGCTTCTTTTTGTGTCCATGGATTATGAAAATATGATCATTAATGGTGAATGAGGCTCGGTTTGTATGTATTTAATGACTTTTGATGATTAAGTTGCGTGAAAAGATTATGCCTTAGCCTTAGGTTTATTAGTACAGATCTATCGACGATCTAAGGATTATGAGTGCATATTCCAAGCCTAGGTACAATGTATTTAATTATGATGACTTACAAAGTAACAGTATGCTATAGTTGCTTCTTTTAGGAAAATATAAATGTTGTTATGCGTAAATTACCTGTTAGTAGATACATATAAACACACCGACCGTGTAAAGTGTTTATAGTGATATAAAATTTATTTCCGTCGTACCGTTACACGGAATGCTACTCGAAGGTACTTATCATACCAGAAATCTTGACTTTTGTTTGCTATAATGAATAACTGATAAGAGGTTTGCCGTGTTTCATGTACTTACTGTCTTAATTTATAAATTAAACTAAATTTTGCTAATATTTATAACGGCGTTTATTTAAAATACGGTAATACATACCTGAAGTTCTGCTCCACCCTCTCGATCAATCAGCATTCTGTATCATATGTTATAAAAGAAATAATTCTAGTGAATAACGTACAGTGGTAATCTTTTAGGAAATGTTAGCATACTCGTATATTATGCTTCGAATATGGTTTTGAGAACTACGATGAACTTTTGCGAAATAAAACATTGGTAAAAATTACAACATACTATCCGTGCATTCAGCTGCAATTGGGGGTCAGTTACATTTCTAGTATTTTGTACACTTGGTTTGTTTCGACATATTTTTACATGATTTTAGGCGAGATTGTGATCAAGCGTTAAATACGTTTATGGATTCAAATCATAAGGACTATATTGCCCAAATCTGGATCCACGCTTCAAACTTTAGAACTTACCGGCGAATTAATCATCCTTTTGATTAATTAACTTTAATGACGTTAAACTTCTTGAAGACTGCTTGTCGTTTCTAAGTTAATTTTTTTCTGGAAATCTCATCTTAATTGCGTTTTTAGCCTGAATTTAAACACAAAAATATCTTAGTATCCTAAATCCTTAATCATTCATTCTTTTATCAAATATTTTTATAAAGTGTGTACTTTTAGTATGTGCATATTCATATAATATATCAGTTACGTTTATGGTTGTATTATAATAAATTAAATTTTAATGCCATATCAATATACGATAAAAATGCTGCAGACGATTCTAGTTGTGAATTGCGACAAACTTGATTTGCGTCAGGGTCGTGGTCACACGCGAGATTAGTCAATTTTGATTTTCAATTAGCTCAGAGCGTGTCCGATGTCGGTCCAGTGCAGATCACAGAGCCTGCTCTCCGACTCGTTATATGGGTTTTATTTCGTCGCTCGCTTCTATTGGAATACGCATCCACAGATGGAACAGCCGGGTTCGCGTCATAATAATTTACATCGTAATCGTAAATGTCGATCTTTTAAAATGATTTTACAATGCTACACTTTTTTTTTAATAGTTTCCGTAAAGCCTCGTTGCTTTCACCACAATTTCATCTGACGTTAAGTGACGATGTGATCCAGAATGGTAAACACACTAAGCCTAAAGTTATTGGTTCTCAAGTGATGCTGCCGGTACACAGTAAACACCTATTGGTATTTGGCGACAGGTTTTCAAACTTGAGGGTGGTAGCTACCCAGGAGGGCATCATTAGAAAGTGCCCTACTACCATCCACATACTTATAAAGCTAAAAATTTACTAATCGTATTAAAAACACAAGAATATATAAATTAAAAAAATTAAATAATTAGGTATTCTGGTTCATTATTTTATAGTTTATTTAATTTGCGTATTACCCATAAGTAACAATGCGTTTATTATTCGGCAACAAACATTATTTATTCCAAATAGATATTAAATGTAATATAACATTATTTAAATGATTCATATCTATACTAATAAATAAATCTGAAGTGTCTGTTTGTATTGTCAACATAACATTTTTTTACTAAATACATAGGAATGTATACACAATATCTATACCAAAAATATAATTTTTAAAAGTTTTGTCTGTCTGTGTCGGGTAACCTCCGGAACGGCTGGACCGTTTTTTGACGGGATTTTTTTTAGTAGACAGCTGAAGTTACTCCGGTTAACTTAGGGTACTTTTGATTTTCTTTACCTTTATAAAAAAAAGTAGATACGTTCTACTAAAGTAAAATTTATGCTTGTATATATTCACCATAAAAACGTACCCTGTATATAACATAACATACCTTTCTAACAGTGAAAATTTTCAATATCGGTCATCCGGATGTAGTACCGAATATTACCCCGAACATTCAAACTGACAAATTTACATCTTATAATATTAGTATAAATGTTATTATGCATACACTTCATTCTTATGGTTTTTTTAAATAAATCTAGATAAACGCTATTCATACATTACATATATACATATTACTATAGACTATAAACTACTACCATACTAAATGTCATCCAATTCGGTCCTGTAGTTTTTACGTGATTGGTGAACATATTAATAAACACACAGACAGATAAAAATTATAAAAACTGTCGAAATGTGTTCTGTTATCGATTCTGAACCCCCTCATGGTATTTTTTTCTGAAATATCTTCAATGTACAGTGGATTTCGTCTCTCTAGTCCTTTATTATAAGTATAGATTATATAAATTTAGAGAAGCGATTTCCTTTTTACTTTAGCAACAATATTGTTCACGGTCGTCGTGTATATTATGTAACGGTCATTGCCCATGATAGTTGTAACTTATTTGTGAATTTATCACTGTTTTCCATAGTGAGGCTGATTTATAAGCCACGCTCTAGAAAGTTCGTGTTTGAGCTTTGTTATCGTGTTGGGTATCGTTACTTTTACGGGATTGAATTATTATGGCACGGAGTTTGTCTATACTAATAATATACAGTTTACAGTTTTGTACAAAGTGCTGTTTTACGTTCGCGTTACCTATAAATATTAGCTATAATTTGTAAAAAAAAAAAATGTTTGTCATTAAATTCCGATCTTACCACTACTTACCTACTTTTGTTACATTCATTGTACGTGATGTTCAAATGAATTGATCCCATGAATCTTTAATACTAATATAATAATACAAGTGAAGTTTTGTCTGAACAGGTAATTTTTTTAATTCTTAGCAGATTCTATTTTAGCTATGACTAATATCGAATCTTAGATTTAATTTTCTTTTGTCTATCTGTTCAGACGTCTGTCCGGATGTAACTGTCTGTCTGTCTGTATGTCCGGATGTAACTAAAAAATGTCTTTACCGATTTTGATGACACTCTGTACAGGGAAAGTATTCGTCAAGGAGCTGTTGATAGGCTATAGAGATTTTGAAATTATTGTTAGAATTTGTATAAAAACAAATTATTGAGGAAAATACCTGTTTAGCCTAAAAACGGATAGACCGCTTTTGATAACATTTAATGTGCATAAATATATTACAACTAGCGTTTGATAGGCTACATATAAAAATCATCAATAAGTATAATTTTAGAAAATATTTGTATGAAGTATGCGTCGTTCGGTAATTGATAGGCTATGAAAAAGAAAAAAAAAAATTTGACATCCCACATTTAGTCACGATAAAACACGTAGACGGTGTCGCGAGCGCCAGCTAGTACTTTTATATAGTTAAGTAAATGTACAATTTTTCACTAAGTATTTTATGTAAAGATTTGAAGTTAATATTGAAATAAAACCCTTATTTAGTACTGACGCACCTAATTAATTTGCTTATGTTCAACGGACCAGGTCATAAAGGCCCGATACTTCTTTGTATAATCTATTCATTATATGAAATACGACGGTAATAAGTAAACCGAAGCTCATAAATTGTTATTAACCTATAAACTCAAAATGGAAATAATATCTTAACACTCGAGGTTACATACTATTTTATATGTCGATTTAAATGTATACATATGCCTTTATATATCTCTGTGATGTAAACACATATTAAATCAATTCTACATATAAGACTTTATCGTCAGACCGAAAGCTCGGCTTATTGACAATTTATTTCAATTACCACTGAGTTATTGATGTTATCTGAAATACTTGTTGGTAGTAAGGCCTAGTATTTACCAATACAAACAAAAAATATACAACTGACTTATTTATTTAATGGTCATGTTATTTTAATTGTAAACCGACCAGTATAGGTACAGGACAAAGTATTTGCCTTGTATAAATTGATATATTATGAAGTCCCGTTATCAGACAAAGGAATCAAATGCTTGTAAATGTCTTCGAGCGTCCGGTCTCAATATCACACTAATAAATAATACTATTTAACTAGCGTAATATAAAATTTAATAACATTCATTATCATGAAAATCCACGGCTATTTTCATTAAACAACAATATAGTATGACATCATTCTATATGATTACTGATACATACATTTACGTACCTACCAACTTTGTACGAATCGCCTAATTATAAGTCCACTCCACCATATAACCGATAATCCATTATAGTAACAAAGTTAATTATAATTATCATTCTCGAAATAGTTTCCGCGTTATTTTCCTTCACTGCTTGTTATTTGTAACTTAATTAAGTTAAAATAATTACTATTTTTTTATTAAATTTTCATGTTGATAGATCCTTTAGAACGTCACCAAAAGTGGAGCTAATTCATGAAGTTTATGTGTACTTTTTGGGGATCTAAGTATCTTGGTATCTAAGTAGGTTTAAATATACGTTCAGAAAGTTACGTAGCACTGATGCACGCCTTTGCCGAAGATATATTATCTTCTCTTAATACTGTATTAACCTAATATATCTGTAAATTACTGGCCGGTTACATAGTAAAAATGTACCACAGTATATTCTTATATAATAAACATTGCCAGCAATTTTAACATTTATGACAGCACCGAAGCTTTAAAAGTCCAATGCATTTACATTGATTTACAATAACCCATATTTCATATTATACAGCACTTTCTGTTGATAAACCGCCATGTTTTTATAGTCCTCATAAAGTGAGACGAGAATTTCCTGATTGATATTGCACTCCGGTTTATTGGTTCGCTTTACAATCCCAGAAACAAAGTTTAGAATTAGTTTCTGCTAACACTTCTACATCAGTATAAACGGTGTAAGTATTTTTACATGGAGATGGATTCATGATAAGAGTGTCTTTTAAATCTATGCTTATAAATAAAATTGAAGTGTCTGTTTGTAATATCAAAATATTATTTTTTTATTAAATACATATGAATGTATAAGAAACCTATACCATAAACACAATTTTTAAAATTTCTATGTCTGTCAGTTTGTTTAATCAGCCTAATCTCCGGAACGGCTGCACTGATTTTGACGGGACATTTTTTGGTAGAATAGCTGAAGTTACTCCGCGTAACTTTTATTTTTAATTTTTCGAAAATAAATACGGTTCCGCTCGAAAAAATTAAAACTTAGTAAAAGTAAAAATAAAAAAATAAGTAAACTTATTTGCCAACTTTTTTACTGTTTTAACTTTTCTGTAAGTAATTTTGGAATTGCGTCATTACATACACGTCATTACATGTACATTAGGTATATGAGTTTTTATTTTATAAGTTTATACTCTTTTTGTAGTACCTTCCACAAAAAGACTACATACATAAATTAAGTTATAGTAGGATACTTCTCAGGGCTAGACAGGATAGGCTAGTGTCCCAGTGAATGTTGCCAACCACATCTCTCTGACTATAATATACTAGCGTGAATTGTCTACTTTGATACAGTAATGGTATAGAGGTGATGATTTCACAGCCGAACAGTCAGTAAATGTATTTTACCTGCTTTCGGTAATTATATATAAGTATCGTTTTATTAAAGTACTATTGCTTTGTATCACAGAACATCGAAAACAGTAAATAGGATGCATTAGGTTCTTTTGGCGTAATATATCGGATTTGTCAACTTTCAAATAGAGCTTTATCATTGCTTCACAGTATCTTCAACATTAGATATGTAAATTAACATATCTATTATCTTTGTATCATCGATTATAATTTATTTCCTGGTTGTCTGAAAGAGAGTAGCTATTAATAATTAAGCTACTGTGCTTACATTAACGACTCAATGATGTTTATTTTAACTTTTCTCCATTCGTTTTATACTAATCGATAGTACAAAAGCTTCTAATTGTTATTAATCCATGTTCACGCGTCAGGCGTGCGCGTTCTATTAGAAAAATAAACAAACAAGGTATATTGAAACGGCGAGATGAAACGTGAAGTAAACCGGCCAAGGTTCGAGCTTACATAAAACATCATTTTAACGTGTATGTGAGTTTGCAGAAATGAACACTCGGTCACACCGGTACGCAGTAGGTCTTTATGATAATGCGACAGGTCTGCATTTCTGTGGCTAGTGGGGTATCACTCGCCGCATGTTTCAGGAGCAACTCTAACCGACATTTAATTATAATCGTCTACGTACTTACATAAACACGGGTACATCGACTAGTTCTAGGAACTCGGAACACTGATTCTTGATCGGCCCACTATACCATGATCTTAATGCGATCACTTTATTTAACGACACCAAGTAATTACTGACGCTACTGCCACAAATCGCAACGTTTACGAACCACTTGTGGCAGTTTCACGTAGGTGGTACTTGGAATTCTCGAAGTTTCGATAGAAATCCGGCTGTAAATGAAAATCGTAGTTTTCTTTTACCCCGTTGTTATGTCTTTAATCACCTGCTCCAAGAATATTACTATAATTGACATTATAGTTCTCCTTAATTAGTTTTTGTATTTATGTGTGTACTTCTTTAGTTTTATTAGGTTTTTACGACTGGCCGTTTTATGGGGATGGCCGTTTTGTACTGCGTTTGCGGTATATTGCAGCTTTGCAGGCGTTATTTTTTTAACTTCTTCATCAAATTTACTGTATTTATAGTTTTAAATATTACGCGTATTATTTTATGATACATCGTATGAAAAAATTGTTTCGTTTTGACTTAGAATTGCGTTTCAAAATAGGTAAGCTTAACGAAGACACTTTATATTTCATAATAACTACGTATAATATATGTATCGGTAAGTCTGCGTTGTTGTACATACATTAATGCTAATACCTGTTTATGATGACCAGTTTTCATTATTGTATTTGCATCAGTGTCGTATCTCAGTCTTAAGGAAAATTGATATTTTACATAATAAATATAATAATCAAGAGGAACGTCTTATCGGTTACCTGAATAAATCTCCAACAGGTTAATTTCCAATAGAATTATGTCCATACTGCTAAAAGTTCAGTCTCAAATGCCCAAAAATCAAAGTTTAGAGTCACAGTTAGATTAGTTCCCTAACGAAAACATTTCTAAACGTCTATGATACACATAAAACTATTAATATCAGATCGTCTTTATTATAAAATGTATTTATAAAGTACACGACAAGGACGTTTTGTGTTTAAATTTGAATAAATTCAATAGGCATTATAATAGGGCAGTTAACAGACTAAACAATGCTCCTTGAATAGACGTTGTTGACGGGTGGTAATAATTGTATAAGTTATATCACGTATGCGAATTAACAACAATGATAGATTTGCATTATATGTCTCCAAAGACAAATAACTATTCCTTATTTTATAATGTAATATCGGACTACGAAAGCGTGAGAACCACTAATCTAATGGAATGCGGATTTTGAATAAATCAATATAAAACTTGAAATTCGTACAATTTATTGGACTAAACTGAAACTGATAACTTTGAAAATATGTATGTAGGGCACTCATGCCTAACTGATTTGCGATCAGCAAATACTTCAAATCACGCCGTGTTTTAGATAACTGGTTTTTCTTAAATTGATTACATATATAATTTTTTTTTCACTTATTTCACACATTTGTCAATAATGAATGATAAATACAATGTAAAACTGTAAATTTACACACGTTGCATCTATTGTGAATATTCAGCAACAATCTATTAGGTTATTCATCTGATGTTTGCATCGTTTTTTACGTATTTAGTTGACCTAAAGATTCTTTTTTTATGTTAGAATAGACTAGGATTCATATTCTCTTAATAAGCCTGGGACATAAAATAACCTAGAGCAAACATAGATTGATATCAGGGAACTTTATGTCTTTAACATTTATTATATTGTAGATACGATAAGAACAAACTCTTAGTAATTCTTATATTAGTATGAATGTGTGGGTCGGTCAGGATTTAGCGCAACGTACGTGACCATTCAATAGATGAGATACCAAACATACGCATTTGCACAAATGGTTGCTTTGTGGCCGAATTCTTGTCTTAACACGGTATATTTTAAAATTCGAACTAAATGTAAAAAAATACAATAGATTTTGTTAGAGTGTTTAGTAGTACTTTTGTGTTCGGAAAACATGTTCTTGTAGACCTACATTGTGTAAACTACTTATTTTATTTAAAAAAAATCCTATTGAACCTGATTCTTTGTATTAAAAAAAAAAGAATTATTGACGGATTGATGGAGATTATTTAGAAAAGAATAAGCTAAATTATAACAAGTTATATACTGCATTTTTATGATATATAGGAAACTTTTCATTTTAGTATGGAATATAATTAACCCCTTGAGCACCTTCCTGGCGTTTACGCCAGCTTTCCATTGTTTTCCTATTGTCTTTCTATTGTTTCATTTTTATGGGTACTCGACACAGAATTTGAATTTGGTATTCCTTTTTTTTTGTTATCAAAGCTGGAGTTTTATACTGTAAAGTTACAAAAATGCAACTTTATACTGGCTTTACGGTGATAGGAAAAAAAAATATTTGTATTGTTTCCTATATGTAAACGGTTACTCGATACAGGACGATAGGTACGTTAACAATTCCTCGTGTTTTGTGGTTTTGCGGGTGACGTAGACTATGATGAGAGGTATAGTCGGTGGCGGGATTGCCGGCTGTGGTCTATTTTGTCATCCAATGAAGCATACAATCGTACGCTGACGTCGTGACCGCAAACATTGTTCCACGCAAACCTGTTTCCTGCCCCCTTCAGTTCTATCTGCGATCAAATCCCTGAACATTACCTATTTACTGGCAAGACACGCGATCGCTGCGGATGGCAGGAAATGCGTTTACATCTCACTTGAACGTTCGAATATTAAATTGAATTCACTCTGAAAGTAAAAGCAATAAACCTTTATTGGTTACTATTGCAATTGTTTGGTTATTGCAAATCACTATTTACTCCGAACCTTTGAATAAACTTTATTAAGATCGTTCGTCTTCATGTGATGTGATTATTTGATAAATAATGATAATTAAAATGATGATGAGAAATCATCATTTGAAATCTCAGTGGAAATGAGAAGTCTGAGAAGTATAGCTGGAGTGAAGACGATTGACAAAGTCAGGAATAGTATGATAAGGGAACGCTGTGGTGTGGTAGAGGATGTGCTGACCAAAATAGAGAAAGGTATGCTTAGTTGGTTTGGGCATGTAGAGAGGATGGATGAGAGAAGATTAACGAAATTAATTTATAAGGCGAGGGTGAATGGGCAAGTCGGTAAGGGTCGACCTAGGCGAATGTATCTAGACCAAATCAATCATGTCTTAAATAAAGGCCAGGTAAAAAGTACCCATAACCGACGAGCATGTATGAAAGCGCTCATGAAAGTAGAGGAAGCGAAAGAGGTATGCCAAGATCGTAGCAAGTGGAAGGACGTAATCTCTGCCTACCCCCACGGGAGAAAGGCGTGATGATATGTATGTATGTATGTATGTAAAATGATGATGTATTAATGAACATCGATTATATTGGAAATTAAATTTTGCAAATATTTGTTAATATCAGTTTAATTTTCTAAAATCTATTCTTGGACCGCGGTTTGACACCGTTTTGCACTTTACTACGAATAAATCCGAAGTAGATCACTTGAGCAATTGGATATTATAAATAGGATTGACATTACGATCAGTATTTTAAGCAGACATCGAGAGACATTTATGACAAGTCATTCGTTCATTGACTGATTGTAAAGATGTACTAAAATCTATTAACATTTGTTTGGTGCATGCCAATCATTATAAAATCAAATTATTACTTTCATAAACTTTCATATCAAAACGTACCTACCAACTTATTTTCGATGTAAAAATGACGGCGACCCGCTTTCGATATGTATTATGCCCTTACGAATTGATTTAATGACTCATCAAAAGTAATGTGAAATGAAATTATTAATCATGTTTAGCTTTCGCAAATAGCTTGTTACTCCAAGATATATTTTTCGTGATCAATCAATCACGTCTATCGATTGGATTAAATCATTTTCACAGTATTAATAGTTAAAGAATGTCTTTCCGCTCACGATTACAATAAAACATGGTTAGGTAATTGAACACCAGACACTTGCTGGAACGCTGACATTAGCATATCCTCATTCTGGGTGCGGTTCATGCATTGCATTGATTCAATTCTGAGAAGCGTGTGTCGCGAAATTGTAGACAAGGCGACGTCAGCGGCCGGCGAATCGAGTCCGCTTGTGGTTCGTGACTGCTAAATGCAATTGCAAACGTAACATAAACACAAATGTGCAGCGCAGCGTTGCCTTATCACGAACTTTTTGTAAACTTACCTCAATTGCTTATCCACCTATACATATATAGGTAGTAGCTGTGTGCCCGCGGCTGCACCCACGTTTGATATATCATTTACTTCGTAATTTAGTTTTTTATTTTTTTACACGGAACTCTAATTATATTCCAAAAAAAAATGTATGCCACTAATTTTAGGCATATATATTTGGTAACGCCATCTATAGGCGGTTTGTGTAGGATTGCTGGTGATTTGCTGTGCCGTTGAGTGGTGGCGCTGTAGTACTTTAGCTGGACTACTGCGCCGACCCGACGGTTGAGTATTAGTGAGCCGTGACAGTTAAATTGTGTACTTGAATTCGAACACCTTCGCTACAAATATTGTTTTACCACAAATCCGCGCTATTGCAGCTGCACGCTTTAATAATAACATATACGCTTTACGTGAAAGTGAGTTCGAGAAACCGTCCTGGACACTATACGCTGGCAGAGGGAACAGTTGCCGCCACCATCGATGAGTAGATTACTGCAACTCCTTTCACAGCCGCATCGCTTAGGCTAGATTGCCCCCCAAAACCGCTCCTAGGGCTATTTACACGCCCTAGGATACTCCCATACAATATTTTTCCAAATTCAAATACCCGCCAGTAAAACTGTGCATTGAATGGGATTTTATTCACAATTTCATTACTATTAATTTTAACATGGAATCCTAATTATTTTCAAAAATAAAAGTACCCTAAGTTACGAAGAGTTACTCCAACTATATACCAAAAAAAGTCACTTCAAAATCGGTCCAGTAGTAACCGGAGATTACCCATAACCAAGACGGTCAAAATTTTTTAAAATACTATATCTGGTATAGGTATCGTATATATTACGTACATGTTTATTTAGTAAAACAAATATTTTGATATTACAAACAGGCACTTCAGTTTTAATAATTAGTATTAGATAGATTTGTTTGTAAATATTGCGTTAATATAATTATTATACAGATTAAGGGCCCCTCAAGTATTATGTAAATATCAGTTGAGGAAACGTCTATGGTTTGCTTATTTTTGGTGATATGGCGGACGGGGCTCTGAATGATGATTACGTAAACAATATTTAATCATTAATTTTCGTTTTTTTTTAATTATGCTAATGCTTACGTAATCATAGGGGGTTAGAGCTTTGCTTACTATTACTGATAAGGGGAAAGAGGGAGGTCAAAAAGGACCAAAATTTTGCTTACGTAGTACTTGCATGGCCTTAACATTAATTAATTGATTGATTCAACCGAAAGTCGTCTACTGCTGGACATAGGTCTACCCAAAAAGGGGAGAATTGCCATAATCGTCATGTTTGGCTGGCGGGTTGGCGATTGCAGTAGGTGTTTGTGGTGCTAAGTGAATGGTGCTGTTTGTCCCCTGGTTTATCCCTTTGTCGCGTTTTACGACACCCACGGGAAGATATGGGGTGGTACTATTCTTATTCGGCACCACATGGCAATATTAACTTTAAATGGTACTTTATCTATTTTAAATTTTATTCATAGCATTATTTTAAAGAAAATTTTTCAAGATTAATAACTTTCTTTTTTATTTTACTAAAAAATTAAGAAATTTAAAATCGTTCGCGGCCAATATTTTGACTTCTAGCAGCCACTAATGTTAATGTAGTGTTAACTAATGTAACGTGCTATAAGAATATACATATGGCTTAAGTTAATTGTCTGTTTGTTGCGAAGCACTTATGGTGTTTTTTAGCAGCATACCTCGAGGACTTAGGCTAGCGGTTCTTAATTTCAATAAAGATGATTTACACAGTTGAATATTACATTGCGTGTATAGTATATATGCATTAGAAATGAAAAGATTATACAGGCGGTTGTCATCCAAGGATTAAGAAGGATGCGATAAATTGTTTGTCAAAAATAATAATCAGTTGCTACCGTAATCATTTGTTCCTACAAATCCGGCGATATAATGTTTCGTCTGCAAAAGTGTATATTTAACCGCCGAGATCGAACAACCCGAACACGGCACATATTGACATTAACCCGTGAACCTATTTAAACTAAATTTAACAAGTTGTAAGCTAACTGTAACAATTGCCGATTGTCAACAATCTCCATCTCCGGATTTACATGGTGACACGATTTTACAAATTAGAATGAGTAAGTACATGTGGTTTACACTTCTTTTACAAGGACTGTCAACTTTCAAAAGAACGTTGCCGCCTTTCTTTGTAAATGTGAGATTATGTAGAAAACATTACCATCTGTTAAGACGTATCAAATGGGTCAAATCGAGCGAGCTCCCCGTCGTGATCTCATCCACCATTCATATTGGTGCGTTCGATAACATCCGTTTCCTGGGTGGCTATCCATCATCTTTCTATCTTAAACTCTCGCCATTGTTTTGAGTTTATCTGGTAAATTCTCACCCGTTGCTGTACATACCTGTTGTTTATATGTATGATATTTAAACTTCGTGATACTGTGAACCGGTACTGTTTTCTGCTCTGTCATCGATAATTTGTTTTTGAATAGCACAACTGCACCTAGTCTTTATTGTTCATTCATTATATTCTCGGTGTCGAACGTTTAACGCATTAAAATGAGTTTGCATATAAAGTGGTAACGAGTGAAAATGCTGAGGACAAGTGTTGTTATATGTTCTCTTCGTTATGCGACTGCGTGCCCGACCGGGACGTATGTAAATGAGGAGTTGCACATTGTGGAAGTATTTGTCTGACGCATAAACAATACACGTAGGGCGCATCGCGGCGTACAACCGACGACCTCATGTAAAACACATAGAACAATAAGTACTGTTATATTTAGGTTCATGAACAATTTCCTGTCTGTTCGCGATCCATAATTGGTATCCTCTTGCTTCCTTGTCTTATTCTTATCAGAATTTAATAATAGTATAGTAAAATAGATATAATATTTTAAGTGAGTGTGAGCTTTGAGCAGTGCTTAATTTGTAAATAATAAGTTTAATCGACTAGTGTGGTCCAATATCAAGACAAGTGTCTCCGTGGACATTGTAGTACATGTCACGGGTTAAATGTGATATCCCGTGCTGTTATTCAAATGAGAATCCAATTTCGTCATGTAAGCCGTCGCAGAGTAAGAGATTCGAGATTTATTGTTGTCGCTAAGCATGAATTGTCAGGTGCGCGTGCGGTAACATTGGCTAAGCATAAGGCGAACGTCGCATCGTTTCTTATCGCTTTTCTATCTAAGATGCTCGTAATGATATCAAATAGTGAATCAATCTTTTGCCTATCACCTTATCTCATATCATGATTCAGTCTACTAAAAAAAACTAATTTTACGTTTGGAATAGTTAGCAACTAGCATTACCTTCATAATGCCCATTCGTACTGTTATCTCTAAGCGCAATGAGTGTGGCGATTCGTTTTAATTATTGAATGTTAGTCTTGAGAGCATATCGCAATAACTCATGCCTTGATTAGGGAAGAGATAAAAGTAACTAGGAATGTTTGTCGTCGGTCTGTATTTAAATTGCCGTCGGATACGGTATATAATGTTATATGCATTTTATTGTCCCCCTAATGAACCTCCTTCATTGTGTCGAAGACTTAACTGCTCATTTATTGTAATGGTTTTTATATAATGTAAAATATTACAGTACTGCATTAGATGCTTCATCAATAGACCATAATAATATTTACAATCGCTGTTACAACAACGTGGACGCCCACTGCGTGTTCAGGCGATAATGATCTTGAAATCGGCGTAGGTCGTGTGTTCACTCGGTTGTTACCTTTCATCTCAACAATGTTAGTTATATTTTTAGGTGTGAGTTAATCGTATATTCAAGTATGTGCCCGTCGCTCTGTGTCACTCTGTGCGTAATCATTTATGTCAAGGATACTGGCACAGGTATGAGGTAGGTGCTGCAGGTTACGATGCAGAAAGTAAAAGCTTACCTACGGCGACAAACGAACTTAATGTCAAAACGTCGATAAAGCACGTAGAATCTTAGTTTTCATTGTATTCTAAAGTATGTGGTATGTACTTATTTAAGGCTTATTTTAGTTTTCTGTCAACGTTACAAGGCATAATGTACATTTCACGACGATACGCTTACCCAAAAGGAAAACTTTACGTTTCGAGTTTCATTGAATTTTGTTTAGAAAGCGGCCAGCTGTGTGAAACTATGAGAGAAAATAGCGTATCGTTCTCGTTAGACTAATATGGTCAGCGTTAACTTCGAATAAGTGGGTAAAGGTTCGCAAGACAAGACGATAACATATGTGTAGGGATGTGTACGCTTTTCATTATGTTTCTAATGATCGAAAGTTAAATACACAGACAGGAAAGACCACACTTTTCTCATCGTGCGATGTTACATTATACTATCCTGCACTATTGTATATTCATTTGTTTGTGGTCATTTGTGATATGATTATGGAAATCTACTATTAATCTACGCATATACTTGCCTAATTTCTTAAAAATTGCATACTATTAAAATCTAGACCTAAAGCTTGAAAACCACAGGATGGGTAGCGGCATTTTCCGAGTACCACAGACACCTACTGCGGTCACCAACTCGCCTGCCCGGTGTGGCGATTATTGCAATCCCCCCTTATTGGGGGAGAGCTATGTCCAATAGTGGACGCCTTATGGTTGAATGGACGTATGGACTATTCATTATAAATGATTAGATAAAAAAAATATTTCAGTACTAGCTGTGTACCCGCGGCTCCGTATAATATTGCCCATTAAACTGTATTTTGTTCATAGTTTCATGAGTTTTAATTTTTTTTACGTGGATGCCCAATTATTTTCGAAAAATAAGAGTAATCTAATAAGAGTAACTTCAGCTGTCACAAAAAAGTCCCGTGAAAATCGGTCCAACCGTTCCGTAGATAAGACAGAACATATATGCAGACAAAAAATTTAAAAACTGTGTTTTTGGTATATGTATCTTATATACATATTCATGTGTGTTTAGTAAAAAGTTATTATTTTGATATTACAAACAGACACTTCCATTTTATTTATTTGTGTCGATTAAACTATTGTTGAGACCGACCACCAACCGATCGATAAAATCTTGTCAAATAATATAATATTTTATTTTTATAACTTGTATTATTAACATATATGATTAATTTTTTATTGATTTTAATTGAACCTTGTGGAAAGTGACAACGAGGTCAGCGATCGAGGGCCCAGCAAATATCAATTCACTTTCTTTTAACAATCAATTGGTATTGTTTTGTAATCTTTGCCATCATCACAACTCTCTCTCCAGTCGAATTACCGATACGGTGTATCGTACAAGAGATCTTCATTTTTAAAATGAACATAATGATTATTTAAGCCTGGCTTTATTCATAATATGTATAACTTTGTCAGACTCCAAGTAGGTTCCAAGTTTTTTATTTTTATTCCAAACGTTGAAGTTCTGGTAGATTTTTTATAATTTTCCACAAATTTAACTCAACTCAACTCACTACTACTCTAGCCCACAATTCTGGAATGTCAAGTTGTATGTATATAACTTATACGTTCTTATAAGAGGATATGTATCACGCAAAAACTATTCGTACGATTTTTGTTGGTTTTTTTTACACGGTGTAGGCTCAGTGCTTTGACCACAATCTCATCTAATGATAAGTGATGATGTGGTCCAGGATGGTAAACACACTAAACCTAGGTACTGGTTCTCAAGGATGCTGCCGGAACACACCTATTGGTATTTGGCGACAGGTTCTCAAACTTGAGGGTGGTATCTACTCAGGCGGGCATCATTAGAAAATGCCTTACCACCATGTTATTGTTTCCTCACGATGTTTTCTATCACCGAAAGCGAAGGCCGATTTTAGAGTCGGATAAGTGGGGATCGAACCCGCGTCGATTGACGCAGAATCCAGCCATACTACCCGCTGCGCCATCATTGCTTTCGTTTATTCGCGATACCAAGATTGATGAAGAGAATTGTAACTATTAACATAGTTCATGATAATAACTCCGAGCATAAATTTTCCATTAGAAAATTTCTCAACATAGATGAAGGTTTTAAAAGACAAAAATATTTGCAATAATAAATAACACCTCAGCCATCTTTTAATAATACGGGTAATTTCCATAATGTAATCATGGTCCTGTAGTTAATTAAGTCTTTTACAAGAATTTATAAGGTAATAAAATTATCGTAGTATGGTTGTAATTATTTTCTGTCTACATAACTGGGCGATGCTATTCTTTTAAAAGTATGCGAACTATGATCTAATTCGTGCGTACTCCACTTCTCATCCTGCATTCAGTTATTTTTGAAGCTAAGCTTAATAATCATTAAATAGTCACACTCTACTGAACCGCAGTTATATTTATAATATTTGTATATTATGAAGACGCTAGATGAAATATCTAAATAACTCAATTCCATTCGTTAAAAATATACAAAGACAGCGTATCATTTAAATTGAAATATATTTCAATTTCTATACTTTTCTATTATTCAACAAATTATTTTATTAAATTATTAAGTAATTTATGCTTTAGTTTGTTAAGTATTTTTAAGTTTTGCAATAGTACGTCATTGCGGTAATTTCATATTTTACCTGCTGTAACTAGTGCATATTAATAGCTGTATATATACAGGTATGATTAAAAAAAACATGTTAATCTGTTTAGTGGTTCCCGACATATCATTCAACAAACCGGCATACAGACAGACGCGTTACTTTTTTACGTAAGTAAAATTAAAAGAAACTTACTCTATACGAAATTTAAATACATTTCGTCGGACTAAATTGCAATTTATATTATGTAGGTACATACTTACTTTCTATATACATTCGATACAAATATTACATAAGTGATTCGTACTTACAACATAAATGGCTTTAATCACATACATTGATTATAATCACTTTTATTGCGATGTTATATTGGATTAAAAAAATCCAGATTGGGACAATTAAAAATCCTATTAGTAGCGCAACTAATGGTAATTGATTATACCGTCTTAATTGATGTAATGCTATATAATATATTCATTTTGTTCAATATTATGCAATTTATTTGATTACACGCATTCGTATTGGCCAGGGATTCCCAAAGTGGGCCGATATCGGTTTTCCAGGAATCGACAAAAACGGAAACTTCTGTGGTCGATGAAGTCTAAGAATCGACCCCTATTAATTAACAGAAGTTCTTATTTGAAACTTTCTAGATATATACTGTGTGAGTCGTGTTAAGTATACCAATTTGCTATAAGAATGAATTTTGTTTCAATAGGAGAATAAAACTAGAGATAGGATTTTTAATGTAATTTGGCTATGGGGGTTTGAGGTATCAGTTGTGTTTTTGAAAAGTAGTTTTGTACCGAAAATAGTTTGAGAATCCCTGGTATGGGAGGTAATAAGTTTATACGTGAGAAGCTAGAGACAGAATTTGGCGCCTACAATTTTTTCTTAATACTACGACATATTTATTTTGATTAACTGTACCCAATCGTGTTTTAATCTCATAACTTTAATTATGTACTGATAGTACAGGTAAGAGGTTAAAGTTTTGGTAAAAATCAGTTTAG
Source organism: Samia ricini (assembly GCA_014132275.2). Lineage (NCBI taxonomy): Eukaryota > Metazoa > Arthropoda > Insecta > Lepidoptera > Saturniidae > Samia > Samia ricini. The sequence continues at coordinate 5,627,635 of AP028170.1, forward strand.
CGGAAAATTAAATATAAGATCATGATATCTATTACAATTAATCGTATATTATAGTGTTACTTTCTCGCACTCATGTCTAAAAATAACCTACACGTCAATATTTAATCTTGAAAAATCTATATATGCTATACACTATTTTGGGAATAATTAATTTATAATTTAATCATTGCTGCACAATGGTGAGATCACTGTAAGGAAAAACTTTTGAATATTCCTAATATTCCATATATTAATATACATATATGGATATACTAATATGGATATTTTGCCGTGTGGTGCCGGCTAAGAATGATACCACTCTATTTCTTCCCGTGGGTGTCATAAAAGGTGACTAAGGAATGTAAACCATGGGTTGGGCAGCAGCATCCTGTGAGTACCACAAACACCTTTTTTTTTTTCTTTTTTTTTTGTCGGGGGTAAATAACTTTACGCACTACCCTTACCTATTGCATTAGTGAGACCGGAGTCCCCCAATGCAATAGGTAAGGGGGCACGGAGGGACGAACTCCGTGCCAGTGTGGGACTCACCCGGGCGTGAAGCCCCCGGAAATACCCACTAAAACCCCCCGGGGCCGTCCGCCGTATTTGGGATGGGGGCGATACGGGATTGCAAGGCATGCCACCGCGTCGCCCCCCGGCGAACCCACCGGGCCTCGTCCGTGCTATGGCCCAATGGGGATGGGGAGGGGAGAATGCCCCCCCCACCACCTCTTCGCCCACCCCCCCGAAGGGAGGCATGACCTACGGTCAAAAATCCGGGGGGCAGGATGTACTTCCTGCCCGAGTACCACAAACACCTGACTTCCATCGCCAACCCGCCTATCAAGCGTGGCGCTTATGGATCCCCCTTATTGGAGGAAACATATGTATCCAGCGGTGGCCGTTTTATGGTTGAACGAATAAATGAATAGGAATACTTTAAGTAGAATAAAATGTATATAATTTTGAAAAGAAAAGTGGTAGTTTTATCTAGCTTAATCCGTGAATAACAGTAGTCTAAACATCTAAAATTAGTCTAAAGATAAACGTGGTCTAGAGATCTACCAATATTAACCTATGTAAATCTGTGATTTCTAAAACAGTTTACTAATGAAATAATTTTGAGATAAGTTAAGATACATGACATAATAGAGAGTTGTGAAATGCAGACGAACAATATGTTATCTTTACATTAATATGTAAGGTCTCATTTAGGTCATGGTCTCATGGACAATAAAAGCTGCAAAACTGATTAACAATATAAAATTACGAACGTCGTGGTGTCGATGTTGCATATCTAGTCAGTGACCGTCTAGACGTGTTTCCATGAATACCCATTAAAAGACATTTGCATTGAATGATGTTGGTTATTTCATATATAACTAGATTTGTCCTCATACGGCGACGTTGGTTGATGACGTTATGGCGGCAATTACCTTAACTATTTTTATACACTTTATCATTTTACCACGGTAATTTTTCTTTATTATAGAGGATTGCGTTTAATTTCTTCTATAATTATCCAATTATGATAATCAACCAATTATATATTATATTATATACTTTTTTTTATACATAGTTCAGAGATAAAAGTCTTACGAGAACTCATTAAAATTAATATAGTTTGATTCATTGTGATGATTATATACATTGGTTCAATTTCATTAAATAACCCTGCGTAGCGAGGTTGTGAGCTTAAATAAATAAATAGCCTTTAAATTAGTGACAGAATCAGGACATCGTGACACTCCAATTCCTACATGTATACGTCATTGTCCTGTGTAGTAAAATGAATCACTAAGGAATTGGTCTGCGTGTTCAAATGGTAACGTGAATGAGGGTATGGAGGTCTCAAAGCCACTCTACGCGTAAATGCCACGTGCGAGGGTGCACAAGTCAAACGATTTATGTGTTCGTGTCGCCGTGTCGATTGAACACGCCATAATGTGTCCCCTTTAATTCGGATTTACGCCGCTATTGATTTCGGGCCGAGATTAAATTCTATTGTGGATGCTGAATCACGCCCGTGTTAATCGACACCATTTATTGTTGATATATGATACAATACATTTGTAGCACAGATTTCGACGTTACCGATAAACATTTGTGTTTTGTTTTTTGCAGGCCGAACTGGTGGATATGAGAGCGGAATTAGTACAAGCGCGCGCTGCTGGTAAGCTGTTTATCAGGTCGCAAACTCCTTTACGATGCACGAACACCACCCACGTACAATTATTGTTTGAAATACCTAGTAATAGCACAATGGTGCGTTTATATAACATTTGTATAAATTAATGTCAGTTTCACATCTATATGTGAGTAAATTAATATAAATTGAAAATACATTTTGAATTCCATAGACTGGTAAAACGGTTTATAGAAAATTACGAAATAGCCACTGATAGAAATCAGAAAACATTAATAAGTTTCAATTAACTTCGTTGCTAATAATTAGCAGTAATACAAACAGTTTAATGAAACTTAAACATCTACCTGAACAATACATAATGATATTATAATGCCTGCAAATAAATTTGAAATTATATAGTACTCAAGAAAAGGCACATTAAAGTATTAACATATATAAATACATAACATCACGTCTCTCTCCCATAAGGGTAGGCAGGGACTACATCCTTCCAACTGCTACGATCCTGACATGTCTTTCGCTTCTTCTAGTTTCTTAAGCGTTTTCATACATGCTCTTGGGTTCCGGGTACTTTTGCTATGGCGGTTATTTAGAACGTCTTCGATCTGGTCGAGATCCCTACCCTTACCTTCACTTTGTAAATTTGTTTCGTCAATCTTCTTTCATCCGTCCTTTCTACATGTCCAAATCAATTAAGCATCCCGTTACCACACCACAAGGGTTCCTTATCACATTATTCTTTACTTTATGTACCATTCTCACCGCAGTTATATTTCTTAGACTTTTCATATCTACCGCATTAATCTTGCTGTCATGCTTCTTCTCTCAGACCCAGCACTCACTACCATACATAAGTGTAGAGACTGGCACACTCCGATGCACAGCTAAACGTGCCTGAAAAACATGCGTTCACTCAATTCCCGAATACAAGAGTTAACTAACAATAACATACATTTTTTATAATAAATATTTTATAATTTATTATGATTTGTTATATAAATTAATTGGTTTATTTTTTTTATGGTTTCGTGATCATTGTTTTTATCTTCAAATCGTATTTTTTTTTAAAAAGATTAGTTAAACTAGGAAACATATTCTTCAGGTGGTTGCCAGGATGGAGGCGATGTGGCCGGTAATGTGACGGATGTAGCGCGCGCACGTGCGGAAGCAGCACAGCTCGCTCGTGAGAATGCTTCATTACGGGAAACAGTTTTGACATTACATTCCGAACTATTCGGAGCCAGGTAATACTTAATAAAAAAATGGTTTTTTTATGCTACCTATCCTGCTGTAAACTACTAAAATCATGTCATACAATTACAAATTAACACTAATCTTAGTTTTTTTTTTCTTTTCTTCATTGTATTTTAAAGCCATGAATTGAAAAATGATGTGCTTGTCGTTCTTACGGATATTGTATATCATACAAATTTACGCTCGGTTTTATTTATTTTTTACTCTTTATGGGCTCCCAAAGCTTTGACCACAATCTCACCACGTGGTAAAAACCCCACTAAGCCAACAGGTACTGGTTCTCAATTAATGCTGCTATTGGTATTTGGCGAAAAGTTTTTAAATTTGAGGGTGATAGCAACCCAGGTAGGAATTATAAGAAAACAGCCAACCACCATGGTATGGTTTCCTCACGATATTTTCCTTCGCCAAAAGCTCAGGCTTCTTTTTTAGAGCTGTTAGGTTTAGGTTCAAACTCGCGTCCATTTATGCGTTGAACTCTATATTGAGAACATACAATAGTATATTTATTAATGGAATCTTTGCAAGGTACCTAAGTCCTTGGCTTCAGTGCAGTTTTTAATATTAATTATAACCGTTAGCTCCCACATTATTTCGCCATTCTGCGGCACGCCTTAGGAGATTCTCGTGCATGCAGCCTACTACTGAATTAATAAACAATGATGATGTAATTTTATTGAAGTTGTTGACTTATTTATGTAATACATGCAAAGTATCATTCAGATGGATTTGCGCAAACTATAATATTTACTACATTCGCATTTAAATATGTTTTTAGTGTCCAATTTGTCGTCTTTTAACGCTTTTGTAATGTAATTGCGTATTTTATAAGCTGTTCGCGATTATTTACAGATATATTATTATGTTATAATACATTATAATAAGTAAATAGCAACGTAGTGTATTTTCTTTCATTAACAGATTAGCAACGAAATATTTGGACAAAGAATTGGCCGGTAGAATACAACAGTTACAATTACTCGGCAGAGACATGCGCTCGGAGGTTAGAGATTCTCTTTGGGCTCAGGTAATTATATCTTATCACCATACTGTAAAGTGTTATCGAGTTTTAATAAATGAAGTGAAAAAAACTACCTATCATATATTTTCTTGTGTTTGGTCCATTCTGAACCTCCTGAGCACTAACCCGCATTTACGCCAGCTTTCCATTGTTTTCCAATTGTCTCATTTTTATGGGTAATCGACATATTAAATGTAAATAATTTTATGGTTGGTAATACGAAATGTATAATTGAAATGATTTTTTTTTAAATAAAATGTTCCATAAATACTTTGAAAAATAATGGTAATGACAGTATTTTTCTATTATTGTACATTATCGGTCTTTTAGACTTCGATTTTTTTTTTTAAACGATTCATTTTTAGGAAATAATTTTCAGCCTAGGTTGTTGATTTTTCAGTGACGTCATGAACTACGGCACGGTTTAGTGCACGGCGGCAAGCGTTTTTTGCTCGGGAATTTAACATATTAATTGACTTTTGAGGGCCTTATTGTAATTGAAAAATAATAAATATGTTTATCATCATCAAGGGTTAAAAATAGGACACAATTAAAAAAAAACTGAAAACACCTTATTATAGATGAAGATATGCATTAATGCACATGAATAACTTAATTTAGAAAGATAAATTTGATAATATTTTTGTTGTTTGTTTATTGCTATATATTCTACCACTTTTTTCTTACTGATTAAATGCTGTTGACCGGAAGGGTGAGACGAGTTCTTAAGGCGCTTAGTCAGCAGAGCGATAGCTAGCGCAACTGCACCAAAGTGGTACGGACATCGGCTTGGCCTGCTACTTGAGACGTAAATTACTCGTAATTTATCCTACGCTAAATCTACGGTGATTATGAGAAACCACGTATCTTACACACAGAAATCCCGACAGCGTGTACAGGAGCCCACCCAGTTGGGGATCGGTGCACGCTCTGGGCCCCTGTCGGATGAACATCCAGGTGATATTTACTAGTGCATAAGTTCCGTAATTGTTGAACTTTGTTGTGTAATCGGTCGTCAGGTGGAAGCGGAGATCTTGCTGCAGAGACACAAAACGTTAGTGCGCGTGTGTCGCGGCCTGACTCCGTGTCCCCCTCGGCCGGCAGTAGTCAGTAGCCCCGCGCCTGCAGCCCCTGGCACCCTGCCCCCCGGTACGCACCACCGTTCGCGAGCGCGCACGGTGCGCGTCCATCGCTCACCGCACTTAGGTCTCGGCATCTCAGTCACTGTACGTAACATTGATCGATTAACATCGCCCACGTCCATTAGAGTATTGTGAAAATTTAATAAAAAATAATACATTAGTAAACGTTTATATTTCTTTTCTTACTAAAAATATATACATATTTGTCTAAATTCTTCTCGTTTTTTCAATATAAACGACTTCTTTGAAACCCTTTGGATATGTATGATCCTTTCATATTTAAAAAAAAAAAAAAACAATGTTTATCCAGTTGCCTCATAACTTAAGAACAATTAAATCATTTGATTTATACAATAAATGCATTCTTTAGCCTACTTTTCTTATACATACACATATATTGTTGTGAGGGGCTAGGTTAATAAAAAAAAAAAAGTTATAAATGACTTATAAGTTGCTTGCTTGTATTATAGTTGAGGAAAATATACTGTTCCCTAAACGGATTCATACATTAGTAATATTTATTCGTATGTGTGTGTGTGTGTATAGGGAGGCAGGGAACACGGTGTACCGATTCTGATCTCGGAGCTGGAAGCGGGTGGGCCGGCCGCGCTCACCGGCGAACTATATGTCGGCGACGCCATACTAGCCATCAATGACGTCGACCTCACGCAGGTTTTTTTTACTTTATTTATTTACCCCATAAGAACTACACAGCACATTCGAAATAATTATGAAAAGACATACGAAACACTAGCTACCCGCCCCGTGGTATATAGGAAACCACAATATTAAAAAAAATACCCAGTCTTACTCACTGATAATGTACCTTTATGCAGAATTTTTGAAATCGTTTAAGTAGATTTTTTATAACAACCATAAATCAATTTTAACTCTTTCAATCATCCCCATTCATCATTGGCCATTGCTGAACATAAGCCTCTCTTCATATGATACAACCCATTTGGTCCTGAGCTAGACCCATTCGGGTGTGACTCGCGGTTTTAGCAATACCGTCCATCCAACAAGCTGGTAAGCGTCCAATTCCCCGTTTACTGCTAAATGACCACCATTCCGTCAACGTTTTAGTCCATCTGCAATCATTCCTACTCAACTCTAATTCAGTTTCATGATTGTTGTATTTGAAGCTATGATGGCGCAGTTGGTAGTGCCAGCGTATTCCGCGTCAATGGACGCGGTTTCGAGCCCTCCTATCCAACTCTAAAATTCTGCTTTTTTTTACGACGGGAATGCATTTACGCACTACCCTTACCTATTGCATTAGTGAGACCGAAGTCCAATAGGTAAGGGGGCACGGAGGGACGACTTCATGCCAGTGTGGGACTCGCCCGGACGTGAAGCGTTCGGAAAACCCACTAAACCCCCCGGGGTCGTCCGCCGCATTTGGGATGAGGGCGATACGGGATGGCTTTTGCAAGCATCGCGTCGCGCCTGCGGCAGACCCACCAGGCCTCGTCCGTGCAATGGCTCAGTAGGGATGGGGGGGAATTCTTCCCCACCCACCTCTTAGCCCACTTCTCTCAAAAGAAGCTTGACCATTGGTTGACCAATGGTACGGGGGTCTAAAATTGAGCCTGACCTTTCGTTGACGGAAAGCATCGTGAAGAAACCATAGCATGGCGGTAGGGGCAAAGCCCGCCTGGGAACCCACAAGTTTGAAAACATGCCGTCAAATACCAATAGGTTTTTACCGGCAGTTTCACTTGAGAATCAGTACTCCTGGCTTATTTACCACCCTGGACCATATCGTCACATAACTTTAGTTGAGATTGTGATCAAAACCTGAGCCTTGGTTTTCATTTTTTTTATGACATTCTATTTCGTGCACTTTGGTAATGAGAAATTTTAATAAGAAACGAAACAGTGTTACAGCTAGTATGATTGGTATCTCAAGAATGAAAACTATTGTAATGGATAATAGCGGTGTTCTTAATAAATCAACGGAATGGTTCCAATTAGGACTATTTTTACACACTCCAGTTCACCCTCGGACTCTCCAGTCTCTCATCGAACAAAGCCCGCTCCCCCTATCTCTCCCACCCCCTCTCCTCGTTTCTCTCCCATCGCCCCTCTCTCCCCTCTTAATTACGCGTCCGGATACATATTTTAATGGAAAGCACATTGTAAAACGCTAGATGACGTATTGTTTTTTTATTTAGGCTTGTCACAAGGAAGCAGTGCAAGCGCTGCAGAGCGCGAAGGGCGACTGTGTCCTTTGCGTTCAGTTCATCGCTACAGATGACGACGACCGGCTTTCTGAAGATAATTATAGGTAAAACACTGTCATTACTGAGTTTAGGCATATTTCGTTACATGAGACAGAAAAGAAAGATTTAAAAAGAGAGAAATAAATGTTTTAAATAAAATCTTACCTACTATTACTAAGCTGCCTCTCTTTACACTAAATCTCTCTTATTATTTATTTTTTATGTGAAATATCTATTTCATACGCATTGACGTAATGTAACGATACCGAGACGGTAAATGAATTGACGTTTGATGTGTGACACCTGTCTTGCATCCCGTGACGATCAACATTTTTCAAAGTTTCACTTCTATTAAGTGCATTGTTTTTTTTTTTCAAATACATAAATAAAGAGATTATTGTTTCAGGTTTCATTTATATCCGGAAGACGGAGAAGTGTTCTGTGGGGAAGTAGACGGGTCCGGAGCCACACCGACGGCACCGCGGACTCCCGACTACAGTAGGTATGTTGTGTTTATCCTTTCACGACAATAAACATTACTCCCTACTTCTATTTTTTTCTTATAGTTGGGATTGGATCTATAATTCCATTTTATGGCAAGTAAAGTTAAGCAATCATATAATTTTGACTAGTAAAATTTCCATTTATTGATATAATAACGTGGCAAAAAAAGCATCGCCAACAATTATATTTTTATTTGTTTGATAAAAGTTTTCAAGCGTAATCGTCATAGCCACAATTATCCTCTTTAAAATTAACTGTAGTTCATGTCTGTATCTATAATAGTTTTTGAGATATCTATATATATAAATATATAAGCAAAGTTTGTTTTGTTTGTCCGAGGTAAACTCGAAAACTACTGGATCGATCAGCGTGAAACCACAACCATTCGACGCGGAATTAATCGTAGATAGTTATGGGCTATATATTTTTCAAATTCTATGAGCCCTTTGCCATGTTTTCTCAATTTGTTTGTTTATTAATCCTTTGACGCACCATCACCTCAAAACTACTGAACATATCGGGATAGGACTAATACCTTTCAACGCAGTATTTTTCGTAGACAAGTACTTTTTGGATTCCACCGATCTCTCTCTCTTCTTTTTTTTTTTTTCGATTTACTCTTTTGTACATTTTCCACTTCAATTTACGCCTATATACATTTTTTTTTCCGCTAATAAAAACAAAACACTCTTACTTTTATTCATTCATTTGTTTTATTTTAAATTAGCTATAAATGAATCGTCATATGCACAGAACATATGAAACGCGGGCGGAGCCGCTGGCACCAGCTAGTTTGAAATATAAAGAATGTTTAATTTAATATCAAACTATTCAATTGTCCTAACCAACCATTGTTTATCTAAATTATAATTCTTTTAGTGTTCGTCGTATTGATTTGCATGTTATGTCAGTAGACGCGCTTCTGTTGCTGACTCCGTCGAAGACAGAACGCCTCATGCGCTTTACGGCGACTATAACTCGGTGAACAACAACCTGAATATACTCGACATGGATGATGATACGATACAGGTCGCCGGCACTCGCCTCGAGGTCAGTCCTTCCACATTACCACTCCTTAATTATACAACATGTGTTTCTTTTTTTTTATACAAGCTCTTATTTGACGTTGATAAAATATTGATACCCCCGCGGTTAACTATAATTCCTTTAACATGGTAAAATATTTTTTTTTGTTACAGACACTTGTTCAATTTTACTTATATAACTAGCTGTGTGCTCGCGGCTGCGCCCGCGTTTTATATGTTCTTCATTATGTTTTAATTTTTTTGTACGGATTATTTTCTTTAAAAAATTATTGCACTAAGATAAAGTAGATATAAATTTATTTCTCATAAATTCATGCACTTGCCCGTAAAACTGCATTGAATCGGATTTTATTCAATTTTTTATCAGTTTTATTTTTTTACGCGGAACCCTAATTTGTTTCGAAAATTAAAACCCTTAAGTTACCCGGAGTAACTTCAGCAATCTATCAAAAAAAGTCCCGTCAAAATCCGTCAAGCCGTTCTGAAATTACCCGGAACAAACACATGTCCAGTTCAATCTGAAGTTTTGGTCGATTCACGGTGCCCTTATAACTATACTAATAAATAAACTTGTAGTGTCTCTTTGTAATGTCAAAATAATTTATTTTTCGTACTAAATAGATATAAAATAATATATTTACGAAACCTATACCAAAACACAATTTTTTAAATGTTGTCTTTCTGTCTGTTACGGGTAACCTCCGGAATGGCTGGACTGATTTTGAGGGGTCTCTATTTGGTAGATAACTGAAGTTACACTGCGTGATTTAGGGTACTTTTGTTATTCGAAAATTAATAGTATTCCGCGTATAAATATTTAAACTCATGAAATTGTGAATAAAATCCGATTCAATGCACAGTTTTACTACTGACGGAAATTTTCTGAGAAATATGTTTGCTTAATGTCAGTAGACAAATTTGTTTTTGGAAAATAAGGCTCCATATAAAAAAAAAAAAACAAAAACTATATTATGCAGTGAAAAATATATGACACGCGGGCGCAGCCGCAGGCACACAACTAGTAGTAAAATAAAGAAATTCCAAAACAGCCCAAGTAATTTAAAGGCGCCCATCTTTTATTCTAAAATGTGTTTATGAGTGTTGGTTGTGTAATCAGCATACTATTTCTTTTCCTCTTTTACAGAGTATTACAATATTTGTAAAAAAATGAATTATGTTAAGGAGTGATTAATATTGCGAATAGTGGAAAGAGTGTAAGCAGCACGAGTGGGCGCCGGGTGAGTCTGTGCAGTCGAGCCCGGGTCGGCCGGCGCAGTCGCCGCACTCGCCTCTCTTGCCGCATTCGCCTCTTTCGCCGCAATCGCCTCTCTCGCCGCATTCGCCTCTCGCCGCCGCAATCGCCTCTCTCTCCGCGCTCTACGCACTCGACGCCGGTGCACGTGCGACCGCAGGCGCTTAAAAAGAAACGCAAGCCCCAGGTTCTTTGTTCTTCCACCTATGTCAATACTATATATATATATATATATATATATATATATATATATATATATATATATTCTAACATAAATACACCGATCGCGATCCCGATTAATAGTACTTAGGATAAAATCTTGATCGTAAGATTAGCCAGTGTTTTTTTCACTAACTATCTCTACTAATATAACAGAAAAACAATAAACATTTGATTGTCACTTTTTTTATCGAAATAATTTCATAAAGGCGATCTTTTCCTTAACGATGTCATTATAAACATTATAAATCTCTTTAGATTTATAAGATTACTTATAACCAAACTACAGTAGCACGTGCTTCGTTTAATAACCTCAAATAATCGTATATCAATCTAATATGACAACGAATTGAATGAAGCACCTACTAATTTAGTAGCCATGTAGCCATTACTAAGGTTCACTCGTGTAGTGATGTGCCAATCGGCTATGTTCGGAAAGATATCCGGTTTCCGGTAAAACAATTATCCGTTTCATCTATAGTTCTGAGAAATTTTGAGTGAAGTGGTTTAAATCGATAATTTATATAAGTGGCATGGTTGTAACAGGACTGGCGCAGCAAGGGTGCTTACCGCGCGGTGGAAGTGGAGCCACCCTCCTCGGACGAGCCGGTCGGTGAGACACCCACGCACCCAGTCACTCTACCCGACAACGGTACGCAACACGTACTGACGTTTTTTCTTTTACTTTAACACTAATTAAATATTCAAATCATCATCAACGACAATTAAAATAATTGACTTTGTTTTAGTTAAAACATTCCACCTCTATAATGCCGACTGTCAATATCATTATTCTCATGTCCTGTTCCTAACTCACTTGAAGCAGTATGTTTTTTCCATACATCTCTATCAGCTGTCATCTGTTATTTACTCTCATTAATTTCGTATCTTCCCTCACATAGTCCATCCTCTTTTGGCCTTTCTCTCCCATTCCATCATTCAACCTTCATATTCATCACTTTTTGGAACGAAGTTCCTTACGGCAGGCTTGGAGGAGATAGGGATTTTGGTGCGCGACCGAACAGAAAAAAATGTGATAGTAAAACCGTAAGAAAAAGTCCGTGGAATAAAACCGTTAAATGAGACGTGCGCAGGCGCGACACTCGTATACACAAGCGAGTAGTGTATAATACCTTTCTCTTTCTCCTTCTTTCAGCAATAGAATTTAATGACGAGACTGATTAATAAGAATTACTTATAATAATAATAATAATAAACTTTTTTGTAATAATTTTTATTTTGCGTAATTTATTATTTCCTAAAATACTGAATTTTCTAAATACTTTCCTGTACTTAAATAAAAACTAATCAGCAAAATTTAAGAGAAAAATCAAGAAAACCTACATAATTGAGCACGACTTTTTTTGTTGCAAATTGTGTCGATTCTACATTAGCCGAAGGAACTTCGTTCCTACCTGGTACCACGACATCACATCCTTTTTTTGTGATTTGTATCTTCTCAAAACATGACCATACAAAGATAAATGATTATTTTTCAGCCCTTTTATCACTAGTGCCATTTTCAAACTTTCTCTAACATACTCATTGCTGAACCTGTCCATTTCCGTCACGCTACATCCACCTCATTATTCGCATCTCCGCTGGGTGCAGATATTTTTCATCCATCTTCTGACTAGCCCAAGACTTTCATCCATACAGTATGACAGGTCTTATAACGGATTTATATATTCAGCTATAAAGTTTACCTTACCGACTTGTCAATAGATTCTCATTTCTCGACCGGATACGTCAATATAATTAAATTGTACTTTATTTATAATATTAGATAAAGTGCAGTAACTTTGTAAAGTTCGGATAAAAATTTACTTGAATTAAGCATATATCCTTATGCCCTTATAATAATAACCCTTTAAATGTAAGCTTTTATAATATAAAAATTAAATGAAATTTGAGGCGGGATCTCAGTCTGTTATGTAGTAGTTTTTAACTATTATACATAAAACTGCGCCACATTACTCAATGTTGATAGCTTTTTTATACATGACATAGTTTTGTTATGAACAAGTGTTTACAAATAATAACAAAGACGATAAATCTTGAGATGTCACAAAAAGTAGTAAAAAGATTTTTGAAAAAAAAGAGAATAATATACAAAGTTAGACTTAAAAGACTTTGTACTCAGTAACCTTATTAAAGTTGTTGATCTATGAATTATTCATGTGTTTAAATCTATACTAATATTATAAAGAGGAAAGATTTGTATGTTTTTATGTAATGAATAAACTTAAAAACTACTGGACCGATTTGGATGAAATTTGACATGGATATAGTTTGAAATGCAGAGATTGACATAAGATTGTTATTATTCCGAAAATGCCACGGGAACGGGAATTACGCGGGTAAAATCGCGGAGATCAGCTAGTAAATTATAATGCTGTATAATATTATAGTATGTTATTCAATATCTTTTTTTTATAGTGGAAGATTCACCGGCAACAGTTCCAACAATGGGCCGTACTCCAACAGAGGAGGCGAATACTCCATTAATAGACATTGATACAAAAAACCGCTAAACCTAATGGTGAAGTTAAATCTCTTAGAAGAGAGAGTAAAGGTTTCAGGTTTGTTTACATAACATTTCAATGTAAACTCTACATATAGTTTTTTTTTTTTTCAAAAACATAATTCAAATTAGTTTTTGAAGTGAGAACTTCTTTGGCGGCGTCGAGTGATTCTCGGTAAAGGAAAACTTACAGATTCGCGTTACCAATACCATGACGTCGTCCGTCAATATGCTACAGTATGTCAAGTATAAGATGGCGTTTAACCCCTGGAGCACTAGCCTGGCATTTATGCCAGCTTTCCATTGTTTGTCTATTATCTTTCTATTATCTCCTTTTTATGGGTATTCGTCATATTAAATGTTTAAGAGATAAATGATAAAATGTAAAACACAGCCTATCGTATGAAAATGTAGATGTAACAACCAGACAAATGTTAAATTTAACATTAAATTAATAATTTCAATTAACAAATTACAAAGGTTCTAGCAACAGGCTATTAATTTGAAGCGATAATGACGCGTTAGGGGGTGCAGTCGGATTTCGTATCGACGAACGTAGATTCGAACCCACCTATCTAATCCTATAAATAACCTGAACTTTCGTTGAAGGTGAACATCGTGAGGAAACCATAGCATTTGGGTAAGCGTTAATTTGGGCAATAATGCCCGGCTGGTTAGTTTGAAATACTGTCACCAAACACCAATAGGCAAGTTATAGAAAAAACTTTGACGTTAAACAACTTTGTCATCCGTATCTGTCCGTAAATTGTTCATTCTACAAGTTGTCATAAAAAACATGCTGAGTTGGCAATTTGATTGTAATTATACCAGCTCGAAGCGTAGACATGACTTTATATGCCCAACTGTATCAAGAAGAATAGAGTTAGCTAGTAGACACTATCATTACTTAAGCCCTATGTTATACAACAAAATTCATAAATAAATGAATATTTATCCACTCACCAAATGGAAATGTTAACAAAACCACCTTAAACTGGCTGTTAGGACTTACTTACGAGGAAACAGAACAACTACTCATATTCACACAATAATAAAGTAATTTTTTATTTTTATTACACGGATATAGATTAAGCATACATACACATATGCACACTCATACACGCAATACTAACACATAATTTTTTTTTTTTTTTTGCATTTTTTTTTGTTTGTTTCGTTTAATATTACTCGTATATATTTGTATATATATTATATAAAGTAGTTTTCAAATTGTTTTATCTAAATAAATAAATAAAATAAATAAATATTATATGTGTTTCTACCTATTTGCCCCCAGTTATTAACTAAATTTTAGTTTGTCTCGACCGTTTTGCAAATACAATGACTCTACAATGATTTTTCGGTTAATTATGCACAAAAACCAAAAGATTTTTTTTTTTGTATTAACTTTGCTTGCGTGAAAAAAGTTACTTGCCAAAACATTTTATGGCCGTGAGCCGCAGGATGCCATTAAAAGTACATATGCTACATGCTCATTTAAATAAGCAACGAGAACGTTCTCATCGGGACAATGCGCTTCGAAAAACGTCATCAAACCCAATGAAAACATGATGGGAGACTATATTTGGAGTCTATTGAGAGAATGTACTTATGAACATAAAAGAAAAAGTAAAAGCGTGCACTATTTTCCACTTTTTTGTAAATTATTTTGACAGTGAAATTTAATAAAAATAATAAACATATTTCTTTTAATGTTTTCATTTAAAATGAAAACCACAAATTTTGAAAAATATCGTTCAATCGATTTCCTAAATACCACATGCAAACTTTTTCCTGTCATATTTGTTTTTCATCTAATGACGTCCTAAAATATCTAAATTTTATACTTTAAAGTGAATGTCAAATTTTGTGTTGACCCGTGTCATCAAGAGATTCTTCTCCAATGTAACAGATTGCTTGTTACAGAATAGGATCGGCGCGAAGGATAACGGACAGTGTGCCACTGACCAACGGTGACCTGGAGAGGAGTAAGTTCCCTCCGCGAGTGCTCGCCGGCGACGGTGACCCGGACTTCGGTACTCCCGTCTGAGTGAGTTCCCGGGCTATCCTCTACACTACGAACCTCACAATCATCTACTGCACTACTCGATACAACAGTACTAACGTACCTCTTTCTTTTTAATAACCATGTCACAGACACAAAAAAAATTCTAGAATTTGTCTAGAACTTTTTGTGGCAACTCGGAATGAACGTTCAGCGTTATCATCGACTTGACTTGTGCACGAAATTATATAACGCAGACGACATTAAAATTTTATAATTTACGGTTGAATATACGAGTTAATGATTAGTCCGTGGAATTCCTTACTTTTGCAGCTCGTTATATTTTATTAGGAAAATAATACGCGCGTCAGAACTCTAGAAATTATAGACAAGAGAACTGGCATATAACAGACTGAGATTGCACGAAAACATTATGACAGTATATAATATATCTACCATACTATACATAGATAATATATTTATATATCGGGTAAATCTACTTCAAAACTTAAGGTCAATTTGATTAACCCCTTGACGCACTAACTTTATTGTCACGTTACATTTTTTTTTTATCAAAATGAAGACATTTTAATAGGGGGAATGCAAGGGGTTAAGACTATGTATCAAATTGCTTAAAATCGAGCCATAAAAGTTAGTTATTTCGGTGTATTATCAATATTTATAAATTTCAGTTCCATCGGTATAGAAGTAACGCTATGTATGTGGTTCTAGTACACAATATTATAAGGTATATAACTTTTATAATAAACGACGTATAACATTTTTTTTTTCAGAAAAAAAGGCTGAAGTTAGCGTAAAAATAAAATCGTTTTTGTTTCGTTGGGGGCTGCGATATGAGATTTATATCTATCGAGATATTTATTAGTACTTTTTACGAAAATAATATTATTATTTATTATTATTAATATTATTATATATTACATTTTAAACTTATCTATATACCAAATAGTTGATATGATACATCCCTACTGTACTCTAGATCCCATAATAAGTCAATTTCATTTACGTGATAAGATTACTTCGTCTCAAATGGTTTTTGACTTTATTACTAAAATTCGCACACACATATTAGTAGCAATTTATAAAAATACTTTTGTATTAATAATGGAGCCTAAAAATTTGGTATAAATACGCGTTTATAATTATTTTTTTAGGAATTCGGTCATAGAAGTTTAGAGAAAGCTATAAATTTGTTTAATTATTTTTTATTGGCGTATTTTGGGTAATTTTTCAGGGGATTTGGGGGAATACGAGGTTTATTGGTGAATGAAATCGGAATACAACATTTAAAACATCTTTTTCATTTGCAATATTAAATTATCTATATAGTTCTGCCATCGATTTTCCTATTATTTATTACTTTAGATAAAAATTAAAAGAAAAATAAACAAGTTTTCGGGTTAGTTTCTCAAAAATATGACGTGTGTATTATGTACCCAATATACGGCAATGAGATTTTTCTTCAATATGTTTGTTTTTTGTCAAGTTCACTGAGACTGTATGTACCATAAATGTTGCGTAAAAATTGCAAATAATTTATTGAAACATGTTTTACGATATTGTTTGTAGGTATTATCGAGGTGTTTTATATGGAAGGTACGATTTATCTATCTCAAAATGCGCAGGCATCTTTTCGCCTATTGAATTTACGTTTTATAGTTGTAGTACTATGTTTTTGAAATTCTAATTTGAAAAATCACACAACAAATTATTTTTGTGTGAGTGTTTTAAATAAGAAGAATTTTCTTTAACTGTCAAAGTTACGATTCTTTTTACAAGATTAATGATATACTTCCGCGCGATAATTCTTTCATTGCGTTGTTTATTTAACAAACTTGCAGTAAATATCGAATAATTATTATTTGTCATTTCAAAATCGTTATGGCTGTTAGCGAGATATTGCGGTTATATTATATTACGTATCGGCCGTGTATTGCCAAATATTTGATGTATGCCGTAATTATCACTCGGTTCCTGAAAGCTCATTAAATCGTCACAGAAGCTAATCGGACATCAAACGTTGTCATGTTGCCAACGAGAACGCACACAGTACGTACTAGTGTCTCGCTGTCGCGTTGATCGGAATGCGAGATACTCATTTATATTACACATTAATACGTAACAAATTCATTCCATTTACTCTGACATACATTTTTCTTATATTATATAAATAAAAAGTCAATAATGGTTTTACACCGAATCTTGATTGTAGATATACCTATATCTTATTTCTCAGCCGAGAATATAGAATATATTTTACAAATATATTTTAATAATTAGTCGCTCAGCGGAAGAGTGGCTTAACTGACGGTTTGTCTGTATAGCAAAGTACCAAAATCAAAATCAAAATCAAAATTTATTTATTCAATTTAGGCCCTAAGAAGGCGCTTATGAACGTCTAAAACACTACCACCGGTTCGGAAAACAGCCCAGTCGAGAAGAGCCAGCAAGAAACTCGATCTGGTTCTTTTTTTTTTCATAAATATAATATATATAATGTTTTTATGTCATATAAAAAACTATACAAATCGTAGTTTTTATCATAGTTTATGTCTTTGTTTAGCTGTTTAAGATTCTTCCAAAGGCAATTGAATTGTCTGATGTATCAGTATTGTGGTATTCATGAAGACATAAGCTTGCTGCATCCCGTATGAAAGTTTTAGTCTATGATAACAGTCAATATATTGATAAATACAATAATAAGAATTGTTGCACTGTACTAGAAAATGTGTGCACATGCAGCTTTTATACATTATAGTATTATGCGTTTTCTATCTATACTAATAAATAAAATTCGAGTGTCTGTAATGTCATTTTTTTTTCTATATAGATATGAATACAGTATATTCATATATATATATATATATATATATACTGCGACTGCTGTTCTAAGGTCTCGGGCTTGATCCCCGGGTCGGGTCAAGTGGTATTGGGTTTTTCTACTCAATATCATCCCGGAGTTTGGAATTTGTGTCCGATATGGCGACAGGCTCGCCCCCTGTCACATCTGGGACGGAACTAAGTTCGGCGAAATGTGGGTGCTGTAGTTCGCTATGTCACCTCTGCCTAACCATTCGGAGAAAACAGGCGTGAGCTTATGTCATGTTATATATACTAAACCTTATACCAAAAGCACAATTTTGAATTTTTTTTGTCTGTCTGTCTGTTTGTTCCGGGTAATTTTCGGAACGGCTGCACGGATTTTGACGGGACTTTTATTAATAGACAGCTAAAGTTACTCTGGGTAACTTAGGGTACTTTTAATTTTAGATAAATTATTAGGGTTCCGCGTAAAAAAATTAAAACGCAGTAAAGAACATAAGAAACGCGGGCGCAGCCGCGGACACACAGCTAGTAAATAATAAACACAAATTGTTTTTCGACTAATCATATTAACCTGAAGAACCCTTTGGTTTGGAGCAAGCGCTTGGTATCCCAATGGTACAAACCTCAGTTTCCGTTGTTACTGGTATACAAATTCCACTGAATTCATTCTAGCTAAACAAAAAAAAGTTCTCTTACAGAACCTATGTACCTATTTATTCCAGCTCGACAAAGTGACTGTACTTCATCTGTTCTTAAGTAAACTACCACTAATAAATGAAATATATTGATATTTGCCATCATCGTCCTGGTCTATATCGACAACGGTTAATACCTCTGCTCTGAATATACATTTGCTTATCTCGTCGACCGTTTTCTTTATCTTATTAAACTTGTTTAACGGCCGTGAGTTCTAGTTTGTAGTTATTTTACAATATTCGTATTATTTGGTTAATCTTCAATGCCCAACAAAGTGATGGTGAGTTGTTGGAAGATTTCAGAATTCAAGCTCTGTGTCATTATTGTCAATACACTTGTGCATAATAAGAAAACTATATCACGTAAAACTCGCATCAAAATTACTTAAAATAGAGTTATATATTATATGTTAATGAATTAAAAACAAGGACGACAACATGACAGTGCAAAATTACGGCAAAACCTCCTCTCGTCAACCACCACGCAGTGTGTTGCTAGTGCATAAAGTGTCACTCTATCGCGCGATGGCAACGGCTGGAAAGTCATCCCGGTTGTAGATCGGAGTTCGTCTTGCATCGATGTCGTATAAAAATTCTAGATTTTTTCCATACACAATTTTGGTAGCGTCAATAATGAGTTATGTTATGTTTTTAATCTTGTGTCAACGTTTATAAAGTCCAGCAAAATCGCAAAGCTAATCTTGCTGAAACATGGAGTTTTCAAGGCACCTCAGAATAAACCTTCCGCGTAATTATTTCCAATAAACGTTATCTGTGCATAATAACTAACTATAACATACAAAATAACACGATATAGGGTGAAATGCGTAAATTCATGAATTAAACATAATAAGTGCCACATGACTGAGTCTGACGTCCCCTCAAAAACTCTAACTCTTCCGCTGAACACCTGAAATAGTATAAGGTTGAACTGTTGAATATTTTGATTACATTATATTTTTGATTCTTGAAAGTTATTTTTGAATTTATTAATATTATACTTGATTGATTTTTTGAAAATTGTTAATTTTATGATTTATTTATAGTTCTTTATGACGCCCGTATAGAGCAATGGGTTCGTTGTAATGCATTAAACAAATGTCTCGTATTCCCGACTCTTTAGTTGTCAGTCACCTTGACAACTCCAAGCCTGTAATTACTCTCTGCGGGTAGTACAAAAATAGTTTGGTATATTTTTATATTGTTTGTATATATAATTTTATTACGTATACATTTTAATTTAATTATATAATTGCCATGTAATCGAACAGTATAATGTCCTAACATTCCTTATATAAAAATAAAAATTGTTTTCAAATCAATCGTTAGTATTGGCATAAAGTTTTTTTAATATAGTATTTGCTAGTATTTATTTAACCACGTTATTAAGGGTTTACCGTAAATAGTTGTTTAATCTCACAGAAGTAATATATATAGGATAATATTAAAATAATTACAAACGACGCAACGTTGACGACTCATGGAAAACTGAATATAGTAATTTCTGTAAATAGTACGTTTTATTTAAATTAAACCACTTAAGTATATTACACGTTTACTCGACTTATCCAATTATATAATCCATAGTATTAAGTAACAAGGTAAGTGTATGTGCCTATAATATTATCTTGTTTACAGTTTGCTATTAAATTTTCCGCTATGGTTGGTTGATTTCTGACTTTCCCTATGCTAATAATGATATTTTAAGTAATTGTTTATTTTTCTTATTGCACCTTTTTCAAAGTTTGGTTAGAAATGATCTATTAAAATCAATGATCGACAGCCACGAGACTTTTTTTTCAATTTCTCCGTGAATATAAGGCAAATGTCGCATCGAAATGCGACATGTGTTCAGTTTAATAATACATATTATCACTATGGCGTACGTCCACTATCGTAAACAAATGTTTAGTGAACTGGACATATGCCAATAATATTTTCTGCTCATCACAAACTCTTACATATTATGTTCATTCGTATATATTGTTATAAATAGATTGACAGTGACTGTAGGGTTTTATAAAAATTATAATAATGTAAATTACAATTTTTATTGTAACTCTACATTTGTAGGAATTTGTATATTTATTAGATAAAAAGAAATTCAAGGTGAAAATAAATAATTTAATCATCCGTATAACATCTGGCTATATATTTGAAGATAATTTTAATTTATTATCATCCATCATTTCTTAGGTTTGATAATCTATCTATCTTCAGGTCTTTGCTTAAAGTCGCTATCAAACATCTTGCTTAAGTAATTGCTCCAACTTTCAGGAGAAATCTCACACTACGTTTGCCTGAACAACGTAGGTACCCGCGTTATTATTTCAATATTTCTCAAGTATGAAATAGTTTTGTGACGTAGATATAATTTAATAGAGCTTTGAGAGTCTTGAAATATTACAAGTAAAATAGAAATATTTTAACTATTTTTCTTTAAAATCAGTAGTGAATAAAAATAAAATCGTCATTTATAGAAGGAAAGTTTATAAAAACACGGTGTGTCACTCTATGTTGCAAAACCATTCATCATAATATACGGCTGGTTTCAATATCAAATCTTAATTTTGAGATTGAGATCAATATAATAAATCGGTTTTTCTAACTGATCACTGACACTTTACGGAAAAAAGTATTGAAATTTCGGATTTCAGCAGGAAATAAAAGATTGAGATCGCATATCGGAACCTGCCTTTAGTAGTTAATTGAAAATGGATTGAAAAGTAGTAAACAGAGCATATCCACGATACATATTGAGTACTCGCGTGTTTGAGTTCCAGCTTAGACAATGTTTTTAAAAACGTTACCAAATAAGGCATTTTAACTCAGGACTAAGGCGTAGAAACTTATCAGTTTCAATCTATAGTAAGAGTGATCATTTCAAATTAGATGAGCTGTTACATTAAGATAAAAAATAGACGGCATTCATTTTTTGTTTTTAAGTGTTTTTTATGGTTGTTTTTTGTGTATAAATTTCAAAACATTCCACTTCTGTTGGCTTTTTTTATTAATTAAGACAAATTTGTTTTTATGATAGTGATATTATGTGATTATAAGTATATGTATACTTATGTATAGTGATGAATATAAAAAAATCGTTTTTGTATTACCTATGTTAAAAAAACTATGATACTATTTTACCATGAGTCGTTAATATGTAAGTAGTTAACAGAAATAATAGCTTATGTAAGGTGATGTTAAAAATCATTTATTTAAATTTGTATAAATACTATGGGTGTGTATAATTCACGCGCGATCTTTTGTTGCCGCGGTAGTGCAATTTTTAATTTTCATATATACAGGACAATATTGCTATGTAATGGATATTAAAATTGGAATTTTTTACATATTTGTGTTTTATTTCTTTTTTGACAAATATTATTACATGGTAAACACCGTTACGTAAATCATTAGTACCTACGTGCTAAATACATGCACAATGAATAAAAGGTGAATGATAAGGTGAAAAAGAACACGAGTTAGAGTGACATATTTATAGTGGTTGCATGTCTTGCTACCATCAATTAGGTTGAATAGCTATTGTCAAGCGTGTTCTCGTCTTCTTTTGTGCTTATCACACTTGATCACAATATTCACAATGATTAGTTCTTTCTATACATAGATTTCTGGAAGAATGAGTACCAACTAGCAACCGTATGGATTAAAGTTATGGAGAAGCGGAAACGGAAGTGTTAATATAACATTATGAAGTTTTTATTTTATTTAAATTGCACGTGTAAGAATTGTATTCATCCTCCTTTAAAATGCTAGAAGTTAAATGGCCCTTCATCAAAATTAAAAATTTATAAATCTTGTACCGGGCAGCCCCGATTTTGTCCATATTTATGTTAGCTTGACAAAGTGTCTTTATAACAATTGATGGTAAGTGCCGTATGGTCCAATTACCACGGCACCGACAAATTACATTGGTAACCGCCACCATCACCTCCCCCCCAAGATCTTCAACACAGCCATTGAAGGATCCTTTATCATTAGAAGGAGAAAAGACATTGACAAGGAGTAAATTCCACTCCATATTAGCATAGGCCGGCAAAGGTAAGTTTCGAACTTCGTGCTGAGATGAAATCTAACGAGTCTCTATTAGCGGATTTGCTGCCTGATATATTTGGAACACTGCTTACAATTGTATCTTATCTGAAATCTCTCTCGCTATGCTAACATTAGATTGGAGATACTTTTCAAACCTCTGATGATAGTTGCCGCATTCTATACTCGAGACACTCCGAGAGCTAATTAACTGCTTACGGCAGCGTAACATCCTAAATAATCTAGACAACAAACTTGCGTGCGCGATGCGTAGCTATTCTGCTGACCGAGGATCCAAACTTGCTTGTATCCACGCCTACATAAACATACTTAATCACCGTTTCCGACGCTAGGGATGGCCGGATAATTTTGCTTCTACACAAACTCTGGGTCTCTGTTCAGCAATGATGCTCCGATCCCTAACTGTGGAAACTGTTGCACTCATTGCCAGCGCGATATAGTAATACTTTATGCCCCCTTCAGGTCAACAGCATTAGTAAAGTCGTAAAAATAAAAATGTATGCGTGTGAAAAAAATCTATTATACAAGATGCAGAAATAGGAGTTGAAATAATATTGGACGTTAAAAATTAATACTATATTTGAAAACAAAACTTATCCAATAGCTAAATGTTAAATATGCTACATATGTTTCTCATAATCATTAGTTTTTATCATTAATACTTTTAAAAATAAGATTCAGATCTTAGTATATACTGGTCACACATGATCTAGCTGTCATTTATGTCATTCTGTAATTATTATTATTACAACAGATTGACTAATGGCCCAGCCTATTTTCTGAGTTATTTTTCACCGACATTGTTTATAATTTTTCTAGTTTACAAAACAAACCAACAATTATGGTTGTTAAAATATATATCAGCGGTATCTCTGGTAACAAAGAGGTAAGTTTAATATTAGAAAATTCCTAGGATGGTCGGGTGCTGTTCTCATCTATTTCACAAAGCTGATTCATGTAATGATTGTTTTTGATTACGTGAATTCCTTTTATTCCAGGTAAAGAAAAGACAGCAACGAGTATTAATGATATTAGATTCGAAAAACATAAAATATGAAGTTATCGACATAACGGAACCAGGTAGGGAGACGGATAAGGACTTTATGCAAAACAATTCCAAATCGAATGGTGGTACTGTCAGCGATCCCAACCCGCGATCTCCACTACCGCCTCAAATGTTCAACGGAGAAGAATATTGCGGAGTATGAGTCTTAATTTGATTGTCTTATATTATCCAGATACTGCACTAAATTGGAGCCACTGACATTACTTTTTAGACGTTTTTATCCTGGCATATGAATTATTTTAAGAAGATTCATTAATTTATGTTTTTTTAATGATTAGTTATACTTCTAATTAATAAGCAGTTCTTTTTTATAAAGAAATTTTCATAATTTATTTTGGATACTGATTGCTAAAATGCATATTTTTCTCCCTATGCTGGAATATTCTGATATACTATGCCATTAATTTGAAATATTTTATGGGAATATACTTATCATGTGATTTACATTCAATACATTATAAAGATATAATAAAAATAAATAATATTTCATGAATAAATAATAAAAGAAAGTATATCTTTTATTAGGATTTAATTTTATGTAGTTAAACATATACTTACCTATATATTATATAACATCAATAGACATATAACATTTCTATAACTTTGGACAATTCATTTTTCAGGATTATGACCTTTTTGATCTTGCTAATGAGGTAGACACATTGGAACAGTTCTTAAAATTAGAAGTACCGCTCCTGAAGAGTCACAAGTTGAAAGTGCCAAGGTAAGCTGTGATTTTATTATTAAAATAAATGAAACTATAATTTAAGAAAGCAAAAGCATCTTAAATCTTATTTTCTTCAATTTTTTGTTCTGAAGAGAATATATTTTGTGTGAGGAGCACAATTGTGAAATTTAGATATAAAATTAAGCCCTTGAGCACCTTCCCGGCGTTTACGCCAGCTTTCCATTGTTTTCCTATTGTCTTTCTATTGTTTCATTTTTATGGGTACTCGACACATTAAATACCATAAGATGCTTAGCTTGGAATCAAATAATTGTGCAAGATTTCCACTGAAAATGCCTTGTTTATGTTATTAATATATTGTTATGTTTAAGAATTCTATTTTAACTGTACTTTTATGTCATTTAGTCTTTAATCTCCCTGGTTGTAATTTATCAATCTATTAACGGAATTTTGTATATGAATACAGTTTTCTTGAATATATGTCATGACTATTTTTGAATAAGTATTACATAAGCAAAATTTTAGACAATTTGATGACCTTTCCCTTTGTCAACAGTAAATAGTATCCAAAGTTCAATGTATAATGTAAGCATGTAAAAACAATTAAAAGGACATACATACACAAGTAAACATTGCTAAAATAATTACCATTCAGACTTCCCATATCCAATGTCATCAAAAATAAGCAATTATAAAGCTTGGTCCCACATAGATGCCTACATAATTCTTGAATGGCCCTTAAGTTGCAGTTGAAAGAAAAATTAATCAATTTCTCACTTAAATGTCAGTATGATCAATGTTTTTATATTGTAAAAGGAAATTATTTAGGTTCCATAAAGTATAGTTTAAAAAATAACAATTTATATTCCTATAGATAAGAGTAACTACCCAAATGGAAAAAGTCTAATCTAATGTAGATGGTAAATATATTATTATTTTTGTTTGTCCATATTTAAACAGCTAGACTTATTTTAGAATATATTACACTTTATTTTATATTTTAGAATATATTTAAAATAGAACATACAACTTATTAAACTAAGCACTAAATTAATAGACATGAAATATTTTTTTGCTAGAAGTTTATTTACAACATACAGCTTTTATCAGATAATTAAACAACATTGTTGATTATATGATATGTCTTAAGTTATACTATAGTGATTCCAAAAGAAATTATATGGTAGAAAGAAATATAGTTTATTTGTCTGAAGCCAAAAATTAGTTAAATTGCTCTAATACCAATAAAAATTTAACAATAGAAAAACTGTCAAATTTAACTGCGTTTTTGAGGGAGGAATAAAATACTCAAATTATAATTTACAGAGTTTTTCACTATTCTCAATTTTTTATAGTTTATTAGCAAATGTAATAAAATTTGTAAATATTAGTTTTATCTTTTTTATAAATAGTCTATATTAAATCATTTTTCACTAGTATAATTTAAATACATTTATCATTGTTATTTTAGGAAAAAGCTCTGAATGGTGATTTAGCTGGAGAAAAATCAAAAGAGGGATCATTAGAACCTGAGACAGATAAAGCTATTGGTAATGAGGCAGATCAAAATGAGATTACAGCAGATGGAAATAAGTCTCCCGTAAAGGAAAATACACCTTTAAGAGAAGATGGAGTTGCATCAAAAGAGGCTACTCCAACTGTAGAAGAAAGTGAGGAACCTCTCAAAGCTGAACAAGAGAATGAAACAAATGTAAAAAAGGAAGCATCACCAGAAAGACAGAAATCAGTTGAAAAAAACAGAATCTCCAGAAAAAAAAGAAACCACCGATGAAGTGAATGTGAAAGAAGTGTCAAAAGAAAGTTCTCCAGAAAAAGAAGAATCAATTAATGAAAATGGCACAGTTAGCTCTCGTGAGCAATCTGAAGAAAAACAAGCTGCTGAAAATGATGAAACAGATATTGTTGAACTAAAAAAGGACAATCCTTCTGAACTGCTTATTGAAAGTGAGCAAGCAGC
This sequence comes from Samia ricini, assembly GCA_014132275.2. Classification (NCBI taxonomy): domain Eukaryota; kingdom Metazoa; phylum Arthropoda; class Insecta; order Lepidoptera; family Saturniidae; genus Samia; species Samia ricini. The sequence goes on from AP028170.1 coordinate 5,654,300, forward strand.
TTCAGCAGATTAATGGACTGATCCCACATTTGCTTCTCAGCTCAAATCAATCCCCACTAGCACTAAGCCATCGCTATTTCATAAGTTATATAATATTTATATTTGCATCATTCACTTCTTTGACATAATTAGTCATTGTATATAATGCAAAGAAGTTTGTTATGAACATACATTATTTGGCAACGTTTTGTGCTATCAAGTGGCCTATAATCATATTCATTAGGTTTATTGAAATTTATTAATTTTTTTTTTTATAATGTTCCAGAGTAAGATTCTATTTAACATTTTTATAACAGTTCATTATTAAGGCTTGTATTATTTTGAAGTATTAATTTTTTTTGTAATATTTTGCTTAACTTTAATATTATTATATTTTTTGTTTAAGATTTGGAATGAAATATCTATTATACAAAGAGGTTGTCAAAATATTATTTATGAAATTGTTATTATACTACTGGGAAAAAAAAAGTTTTTACATATTTTGTCAAGATGCAATGTATTCAAGTACTTTGGTTGTGTATTATCCTTATTCAAGTTGTATAAACATCTCGTTAACTACGATCAATCGTATTTTCACTTGTACTCTTTTATCATGACAAATTATAATCATCAAATTTTATTAATATTAAAGACAGATTTTTTTAACAATTTTTCATATGAATTATATAAAATATGAAAAATGTTTTTTGTTTGATTTTACTTTATTACCTACAAAATTGTTTATATAAACTAAGACTAATTTGAAGGAAATCAAAAATCAAAATTTAGGCTATTTTGTAAAAGTCCTCACTTTTACCAAGTAACTTTATGAATTTTGCTCCATACAAACTTAACAGATGTACAGAATTCTTCTTAATACACACTTGTACCTTATCTTAGTTATAAAGTGTGAATTACATACAATAATAGAGAATATTTGAACATTTTTTTATTATGCCTTGTTTTGACACTTCGATGATAATATGCTACTAGACTTCTTATTTATTCGTATCCTAAGAAGTTATTCCAATTTTAAGTTATAAATTACCGCGCAAAAAAAAACGCTAACCGCCATGGTGGTTTGCTTCGAGACGTCACTTATTAATCAACAACCTAGAGATATAATTCTTTCCGATGAAGATCGATTTTTAAATCCTTTCGAAACGAAATTCGATGAATCGATTCTATAAAAAATCGAGGTACAAAAGATTGATTTCTCAAAATAATTATAGAATTGAAAGAAAATACATATATTATTCTTACGTATATTAATAATATAAATAAATAATAATATAAATATTATTCTTCAAAGTTTTATGGATCCTTTCGTTTTTTTATTTTTTCGTTTTAATTATACATTTTATATTATCTTGTTGATCTTTCACCATGAAGTTAGTTCCTTTTTGTTGCTTGGGTACAAGCACAAGAAAAGATTTGTTAGGTAGTTTTGCATCCAGTTTCAGCATTCTTTGCGGTCAGTTTCCTTCGCCTATTTGAATAATTTAAAATATCTTTTTCTATAGCACTAAAATTATAGTTAAATAACTTGCCTGATGGAACAATCTTTATAACCGCATCTGCGTCTGCATCAAGGGTTACTTGGAGTGTGGTGGCAAGCATAAAATCTTTTCAGTTTATGAACAATAAGCTCTGATATGCTTGTAAAAACAACTTTCATTACATTAATTAGGACCCATATATGTATAGCTCTATATATTATTATACCTTTTTGTTTTTCATGATTTTTTTTTTGTATTTTTTTTTCTACCATGTTTCTCAACAGTTTTTATTCACAAATTTTCACCAGTATGAATTTGCAACTGTAAGAATATTAGTTACGAATAAAAACTCAAAATATATCGAAAATCTGATTATTGAGAAACAGATGTTTTAGACTTCGATTTTTTTAAATCGATTATTATTTATTCAGAGAAATTTTACGATTTTTTTTTTGCCTGTTTAATAATGTTTCGATTATTAGTAACACAGATAATCAAATATAAAATTTATTTAATAACTTTATGAATTGGATATAATATATTTCAATTAGTTACGGTGAAAAGTATCTTATTTAATGCATTATTAATGTTTTTTACACTTATAGTAAAATAGCCTATTCTGCCAGTATCACGAGGGTAGAGTATCTTCTAAATTTAACGCACAAGTAAAACAGTGGCCACCTATCTAAAAAACATGACATCTAAGATTCCATGTTCTTGTTTCTGATTCACCTAACTCATGCATAATATTATATAATATGAACACCAAATAAAAAACCACACCTTAACTTACAAAGATGCCGCTAAAACCTTCCGCACCTTAATTACTGGAAGTTAAAACGGCTTAAACTAAAGACTGTATTAGATAAGCGTAATATATTTTATTCTAAATCATATTGAGCAAACAATTTTTTTTCCTTCTAAATAATTTATTCTAAATTTAACTTAGAATTAAAATAAATATGGAATAACACGATATAAAATCTATAATGGAAATGTAAAACGTTGAGGTATCTAATTATTTGTAAAAATATTATAAATAAATGATAACTATATAAAACAGCCTCTACTAATGAACATATATATTATAATATTCACAACATTTCATTTATTTTTCTTTAGTATCGGCGGTTCCGTGAATTCTTTTAATCTGGGTTCCGTTTGTAATTCTGTTAGATTTCTATGATTTCGCAGATCGTTATCTGAATACTCGTCTAACATACACGCTTGTATATTTTTATCTAAAGTTACTAAGCGTTGTCGAGAGTTTTTGAACTCTTCTACGAGACTGAGATTTCTCTTTATTCCGTCGACGAGTCTAACGACGGAGTACTCTCCCATCGCTGCTCCTTCTTGTAGTTTGATACCAGCTATCTTCGCGACAGATGACTCTTTCACTTCGGTCACCATCTGTGTGCACCAGTCCTTCAGATTTTGCAATATTGTCACGGGACCTTCGTACTCGTTTGGTACGATTCCGTCTACTTCAGATTCGAAGAATGACAACAGCGGAAACCATATTCTTGTTCTGGAAATACACAAAAAAAACAATCATATATTATGTTACATACCATAAAAATCGTTAATTTTTATTTCTATATTTATTACGTAATTATGAGAGGAACTTTCTAGAACATATTGATTAGTAGAGTAACTACTAAATATATTATAATTTTTACATTTAAAATTAAACTATTATTTTATCAATTTATTTTAATATTAATTTATTCTTTGTCTTATTAAAAAACTATTCGCAATCGCAATGTTCCTAATTTCTCCTTTTTCAAAGTTAGTAAAACTTAGCCTGATCTATCTAACCTCATTAGCATGGTATAAGTATACCTTTTTGTCATTCTTTCAATGATCTACATTCAACTCTCACAAACCAATAAAACATGCTTTAAACTTATCTAATCTAATAGTGAGAAATTAATTGTATTTATAGATAACATATATATCATAATCTGTGATTCATACATATCAAAACCCGATATTATTTTTTTAAAGTTTTTACATTTTTTATACACATGAATCTAGGTCAACGACTCATTACATACAACTAATCCCACGAGGAATATCATATTCCCGTTGAACGGAACACATTACCTGGACGAGTCGTTCTGCATAAGCGCCTGGTTGTTAGACAACGTATGGTAATACAGGAAGAGACGGGATGTTATATAAAAAGCGATGAACACATCGATAGAGTAGTGCTCGTGGGCGGCCAGTATGAAGAATATACCAAACATATTCATCACCCACGTCAGTATGTGGAGTAGGTAAAGATTACGTGGCGTGTCTGTAAATATAATCGTCTTATGTACTTACCATTACAGTAAAGTAATGTATTGGAAAATGTACTTCAAAATTTTTGACGTGAAAACTTCTTTAGCGGTATTGACTGATTCTCACTAGGGGTAAGGAGAGAACTTATAGATTTATAGTTTAAGTGCTGGCGCTCAGAGATAAATAATAAAATGTATACTGATTGTATGTTTAGATTATGAACAAACTATATGAAAATGTAGATAAATAAACCTCGCGAGCGCCAATAGATGTAAACAAAAAACACAGCAAAGGTTATGTTAATTATTTTAATTTCCTAACAAAGTATACAATTTTAATTGCTCATACTATAATTTAAACTTTAAAAAAATACAGTTTCCAGTTTTTCATTTCTTTCGGCAGGTCAAGGGCTGCCTTATTTTTGTTTTAAAGGAACAACATAGTACTATATCGGACAAGACGATGTTGTTTTCGCGAATACAAATCAAAAATTGACGGTATTCAATTATCTTCAGATATCGATCTCGTATATTGCACCCTCTCAGGAATAAAGCCGTACCGTGTGAAAAACTGTCCTAAATATGAATTTTTAAACGCTTGCGCTAACAATACTTCGCTTAACATAAGTCAAAAGGAGCCGCAAATTTTATTTGAGTCAGCATACTTTTCCTAATTCTTAAAATAGAACATTACTTCCTTATTCGCTAAAACTGCGAAAATACACTTAGAATTAATTCAAGATATCGTCTTGTTATATAGTAATACGTTTTAAAAACCATAATCAATTATTTTTTTAATGTACGAGGTGTGTTCAAAAAATAAGGTGACTTTGTATTTTTAAGAAAAAAAAATATTACAAAGGACATTTGTCAATCCTAGTCGTCGGTAAACATTTTAGGTTCGCGGATCTATTATTGTGAGTTTTAAGAACTATCTTCAACGCAACTAATTTTAAGCTTTATCATTTGTCGTAGTGTTGATCGCAAAAGAGTATTTTATAGTAAATATTTTTGAAAATCAAATTACATTTTGCATTTTATTTGTGGTTTAAAGTATCCGTATTAGTTTTTTCATTTCGATAAATAAGACGTCATTATATATACAACAACATTATGTTCTTGAGATACGACGAGATTGTACATTACAGCAAATCTTCTGATTAGTGGTGCGTATATTGCTTTCATAAATGGCGACAACTTCTGTGTTCGTATACCCTTTTTGATGCAAACAAAATCCAACCTTAATGTGATAACGAGAGAGATCATTTTTATTTTGAGGATGAAGGGTCACAAATTTAAAGAAAAATAAATATACCAAACATTCTTATTCAATTCTTTTTGAATTTCATATATACGAGTATGTAATTGTTACATAAAGTGTATATCACTACTTTACGATTCTTTCTTTATTTTATTGTTGTTGTTTTGTTATGTTTTAAAGCAAAATTTATACATGAAATAAAATCATTAGAGTTTATTAAATAAAACATTAGTATTAAAAACAGTGTGATTATTTCATCACAATATAAATAACCGCAGACAAGATGCATTGGGAATTGTGACGACAATTGCAAATGTAAAAATTTCGGCTGATTAATAATTATTTTAATAATCACTAAATTCCCTAAATAACTTTTGTATCTTTCGTTAACATTTTTTCGTCTACAACACGCATAGATTTTTTCAAGTTACTGATAAAATTAATGTCCGAAATGAATAACACGAAAACTAAAATCACAATATTTTCTATAGATTCGTTATTAACTACAATAAAGTAATATCAAATTCATTGTTACAATATGAATGAGCCTTTAGACTAAAGTTCAGTGGCGAGTCTTAAGAAAGATCTACATCTGTCTCTGATAAAGCCAACAATCTGCTAGTCCTAATGAATATGTCCTTGAAGACTTTGAACTAATAAACTTGTTATCTCGATCGATTACAGTTGATGTTATCAACACACTGAAAATAACAAACAACACATGCGTTTTTGTTGTTGTGTAAATAACAAATTTTATCATAGATATTTCCTTAATAACTTCTCGCCTGTTTGACCTTAGTCAAGACGAAAACAAAGAATGAAGTGTTTGTTAAATTTTATACATAATTTTCTTAATATACTTGGCTATTTCTACAAAAAAAACTGGTTGGTATGTATTAATGAACTTTAAAATGATCATTTAAGATCATACGAAAACCAAAAAAGACATAGAGAATATACTCACATTCAGTAATGAAGAAATTCAAAAGTGTTAAAGCTACAGTGTGTCCTGAAAACATGTAGTCCCCGCATGTACGCACTCCGCGGACAGACATGCCGGCACCGCTCCAGATATCGTAGGCTTGGCGTAACCGGCGGCCCCAAACGGTCAGATCATCAGCTGGCGGATACGATCGCGGCTCACACTTCAGATGAGAGCCTGGCACCGACAGCGACGTGATCAACATCGTGAAGCATCTTAGTAGGAACACCGTGCCGGCCAAAGCGAAAAATCTCCTTAATATTATAAACCTACAATATTAATAAATATTTCATTTTGTATCTTCATATTAAATAAAAATACACGCATAAACGGGAACAATTACACGTATGTCAAACTTTTTAAAAGTTTAGTATTTGTTGTATAATATATAATTTTTTAACAATTAAGTTCTAAACTTCAACCTACTCTGTACGAGAATGAACTTGACGAAATCGCATTTGAGTATGAATGTTTTTTAAACAGTAAACTCACCGTTGAGAACCAGTACCTGGGCTTAGTGTCTTTGCCATCCTGGACCACATTGTCACTTAACATCAGGTGAAATTGTGGTCAAAGCACTAAGTCTATATCGTGTAAAAAAACCATTTGAGTTATAGATATATATAGTTTCCAATTTATCAACTATTCCAGGTTTTATTTAGCACAGCTCTAAATTAATTCGGCTAAATATATAAAGATAATAACAATCAGCAATGTTTGTGTATTTTTAATATAAAATGGTATCTATTAGGTCATCGCAATCTTTGTATTTGGGTGTTTTGCTGTTGCACCTAATCACAAATCCGTAAGTAGATTAGTGACCCGAATTCTAGGTATTCGATATTACGTCATTCATATATTTTTATATTATATTATTTTAATCTTTATATGAAATTATTAAATTTTTTAAGAAATCCACCTAAAAATATGTACAAAATCATCAAAAATAACCAATAGGCACTTATCAAGTATAATTTGTCCAGAACAAATTAGAAACATACAAATTTATAAAGTATATTTTTATATAATATATAAATAGAAGTCGCATTTTTGGTCGATTGCGCCATTTGACAGTGACATGCTAACCTTTATGTAATCAGTAAGTTTTTATAATTGAAATAAAATATTCAAATCATTGTAACACGAAAGTAATAAAACGTAAAAAAAATGTTTATGATCGTTTGCATCCGGCTCGAAGGACCTTATGTTTGTGTTTGAGGTTAGCAGTCTCAGGAGTTTGATTGACTCAGGATCGTAATTAATAAAAATAGTATTTTAAGCTAAACGTGTAACCTGTACAAAATATGTGATAATAATGAAAATCGACAATATTTAAATCATATTTTAAAGAACTTTTACGACCTCAAAAGTACTACCGCTAACTACGAAGGTTCCTTTCTTTTTTATGGTTTCTTTTTATGGTTTACAATTTAAAAAGCCAATTTAGTGTTTCTTAGTATGTAACGGGTTTATGATCATAGCAGGTAGCCAATGGCGTAACCTCTAAAGAACTAGGCGATACCGCGACAAGCTAAGTGGAACCCTCGGAGTCAGACCACCAAGAACTAAACGAACTTGCGATAATTTTTCCCACTTTTAAGATACACACATATAGAAATCTGCGTAACTGTAATCACGGCAAATCACATGAAAACAATGTTTGAAGGAAAATTTCATAGGTTTGTCATTTCTATAGTTTAATAGTTAATCTTAATAGTTGCCTTTTTACACTGTATAGGCTCAGTGGTTCGACCGCAATCTCACCTGATGTTAAGTGACTATTTGGTCCAGGCTGGTGAACACATTAAGCCTAGATGTTAACCGAAAAAACCAATACTTAAATGATTTTCGAAAATTGAATTTTTGAACACAACATAATTGGAACTCGCATGATATCGAATATTGTACACTTAATAAAAATTGACGCTATTTTTTTGCACCAGGCTCTTCAAATTATTTAATTTTTATGATCATGTATTTGTTTTTGGACTTGATTAACTTTGTAAATGTATTTAACATAATAATTTTGAAATGATTCAATTGTATGTAGTGTATCAAATTTAATTATATTTAGTATTTTATAAGATAAATTTATCTCAAACTTATGAAACTATTTGTGTGTTATTCTTATCTGTATATATTATATGTTTTATACTGTTTTACCGTTGTAAACCAATTCTTTAAAAAAAATATCATCATCCGTCAATCATCAAATACATACTTTATCTCAATTAAACGATAGGCAACATTTGTACACAAAAAATCTTATCAGAATTCTTACATTTATCTTTTTGCCTGTCCAATGTAGGCTTATTATACCAATAACATTATTAACGTAATTCTTTTTGAAATCATTAATGCACCTCTGGCCGTATCTAGTGACATAAAGTAATGTTTAAAAAAAAAGTAAAGTGAATTATGTCGAAAAAAGATAACTACCAGCACATTTCTATAGAATACTTTCCTTAAACCATCATTTAAACAAATGGTATAATTCGACAAAGTTATACAAACTAAAATCAACCAAGCGCATTGTTAATACATACAGTATAATATATTACACACATTGTTACACACAAGTCTGGAAAGCTGGGTTAAAATAAATTATCCAGTGATTTTTCCAATAGTCTCTTAAAAGAATTCATTTATTTCAAATAAAACATAATTTAAATATTCTGTAATTAACCATCAACAAATGACTAACAGAAATCATCTTTAAAATAGTTTTAAAATGTATCAAGTACAATAGTAAAATTTGAAAATACTATTTGGTTTGTAGTAGCATCTATAAGAAATTGTATAGAATTAAAAAAATCAGACTCCCTACTGCCAATCAATTAAAAATCTAGTTGATTGTGGTACTCACAGTATATTAAATAATTTATTTATTATTATATTACAATAATGTATAAAGTAATAAAAACATTCATAAAACTTTGCAGTAAAAACGCCTAGAAGACTACTTTTATGTTTAATTTATTTATTCATGTTAAATTTAAGTTATCCAAAAATTAAAAATGGCAAAATTTGCATCGAATTTTGATTTATCAACCATGTTCATTCAGCATTCTCACACCGAACATGGATATATAATTTGATTATATATCAATTACGATTCACTGATTACATGTTGAATGTCCTGTATGTATGATTCACAGATAATGGCAAATGTGAACTTTGAGACTTTGCTTTGTTCAAGTCTTATTTATACCCAACTAGTATATAAATTTATTACCGTGTTATGCAAATGATTTGAGAATATTGCACTATGTTTTCATCAAATAAATATAATTATTTCAATTTGGAATTTAGTTTATTACCTTGGCTATCTGGGAATATAAATGGGGCACAATGATAGGCAGATATTAATTTAATTTGAACAAAGTATATGAAGATGCTCAATTAGATCAATAATAAGGATTTGATTTATGCCAACTTAAAACCACATTTGTAAATCAAAGTTTGTGAAAGAACAGTAAAATGTTTCAAATCTTTGATCTTTAAAACTCATATAATTTTATACTCATAGTTGTAGTTCCTCTTTTCCAGTATATAGAGAATCCCCCACTTTAGACAAATTAACAAAGTAAATTTGATTATATAGAAATTTTGAAGTTTTGTGAACTCCAACAAAGTTCTTTAATATTAGTATAAAATCAGCCAAATTATAATTCCAATAAGTTACAAATTATGTTTGTTAGATGAAATTATTTAAAAAAAAAACCACATTTTTACGCTAAAACAATCACTAAGTATATATCATGAAATTGATGTTCATTAATAAAAATAAAATTCAACATTAGTTTCTATATTGACACAACAATTAATTTGATTATGATGATGAATGATCATAATATGATGGGAATAGTAAAAATTATTATTTCAAACATGAAATCTACAATTGTATGTTACATTCCTAATATCTAGAACTTACCTATGCTTATGGAAGAAAAGTACAATAACCCAAAGGGCCATAAGGAAGGAGCCAGTGATTTCGCACATGTCAAAGGCCCATGGTATATGTGGCACATTATCCAAGAAGAGGTCAGGCAGTGGAGGAGGATATTTCTTCATATCTGGTACTTTATCATGAACTATAACCATCACTACAGCTGTCACCCAAGTCACAAGAAACACATATCCTGTAAAAAATTATGATTTTTGAATAATAATTAAATTTTGTGTAATTTCTAATACCACTGGTAGAAATACTTACATTGACCTATACTACCTAAATTGGATATTGGATTGGATTGAATATATTTTGGATATTTGTTGTGATTAAGTCCAGAAAATTTTTCATAATGTTTAGTACTAAGTACCAAAACAAAGAACTTTAAAACCTCATTTGCACATTATTTATTCTAAATAATGGTACAGTTCTGAAGTAAACATCAATATTATATTAAATTATAATTATTTACAAAAAAAAAGTTGCATATTTATACATCATTCTTCTACCATTCTAATAAACTTGTATTTAATTAAATAAAGAAATAACAAAAGTTTAAAAATTACCTAAAGCTATAGCAGTTTTCCAAATTTCTGATTTAAGCCTGGAAGCCTTCACTTCAGGTGGAAAATTTGATAAACACTCAGTATTTTCAGTATATGCAATTTCACTTGGTATTTTATTATGTAGATTATAACTTAAATGTGACAAATTTGTACCAAGAAAGTTTATGTTAGTGGCAGGATTCAGTAAATCGTCACACAAACCAAGCTCTATCATCGCTGAACGATTGTTTCTTTGTAACTTTTTCACAAGTAAGATAAATCTCTTTCTCTCACCAAACTTTAATTGATCAAATGGATAATCATAAAAATCTCTATCAACGAACGACAAGAGACACTGTCCATCAATATCATGAGATTTGCATATATCTATTATGTAGCTAGTTACATTCTCTTTATGTAATAATTCTAAAACTTCTTTATTGTTCCAGTTTACAACACTAGACTCCATTGTCTCCAATTTCACTTTTATTACTAAGCACTTAGTTGTTTTATGTTTGAGTTATTTTTCAAGAGTAAATTTCATAAAGCTTACAGTATACCTAAATAAGCAAAAAAAACACTGAGATATCTAGAAGAAAATAATATTTATAAATACTACATTTGTAAAATGAAATTGTTTTGACAAATGACGTTATTGACACTGTCAGTGTCACTTGTATTAGAGATATGTCAACTCGACTTTCTAACTTGAGCTGTTAAAATTCGAGTTCACCCGAGTTTGGGCTGGTGGTAAATGAACGAATCAAACGAAAGAGCGAGAGTGCGATTCGTTCGTTGGGTGTGCGTTTCAATAATCCCACCATTGCAGCAACCGAATGACATCAACGATAACACGTAGTTTTCAGATTATATCAAATTTCATTCTTTCACTTCACTGCTCACATTATTGCAGATTGCTGAGACTTCATAATTATTATATATAAGAAAGGTATAAATTATAAATGGAAACTATAAAGACTTTCTTATTTCAATCCAACATACGAACTACGAAGTTTACTAATAGATAGATAGATAGATAATTGTCATTTTTTCTTTTTTTTTTACGAGGGGAATGCATTTACGCTCTACCCTTACCTATTGCATTAGTGAGACCGGAGTCCCCCAATGCAATAGGTAAGGGCGCACGGAGGGACGACTCCGTGCCAGTGTGGGTCTCGCCCGGATGTGAAGCGTCCGGAAATACCCACTAAACCCCCCGGGGCCGTCCACCGCATTTGGGATGGGGGCGATACGGGATGACTTTCGCAAGCACCCCGTTGCCCCCTGCGGCAAACCCAGCGGGCCTCGTTCGTGCAATGGCCCAGCGTAGTGGGGGGGGGGGGGGGGGGGGGGGAGAACACCCCACCCCCCACCTCTTCGCCCACTTCTCAAAGAGAAGTACGACCTAGAAGGTCAGCCGTCCGGGAGATAGATAATTGTCTTAAAATTGAGTTAGGTGGAAGATGATAGGAAACATGAACAAAAGTAATTTGAAACAAATTATACACTCAACTTCTTCCAGCTAACTCGAGTTCAATTCGAATTAGCTGAATTTGAACTCGAGAAAATTCGTTTTTTTCCGATTTGGCACATCTCCAATTTGCACAGTCAAAGAGATTTTTTTGGTTCTAATTAACCTATTTAAGGAAAAGGAAAAGATACTAGTAGACCATGCAGCCAAGGCAGACGTTAGGAATACTATCAATAAATGAATGGCGTTAATAAAATGGTAGCCTTCTGTTACGACCGCAACGGGAATGATTGGGACATTTCAGGATTGACGCTCCAAGTTCACTAGCTCCAAGCTCCATTCATAAGTGTAATCGTAAAACGTACCAAAACGAATTAAAAAGTAGTGCTACAAATATTTTTCTAACTATACCTATATTATCTGAAAGAGAAAAATTTAATAAAGCTCTGTTCATTCCGTTAGTCAACGATTTACCGCCATGACTCGTACGTAAAATAGTGTTGTCTGTGAATTAATTTTTTTTTAACTTTGTTGGAATAAATATCGAAAATTCATCTCGGTTTATTATAAAATAATTAAAAAAGCCTTGATATGTATCACAATGCAATAAATAAATAAATATTATATTATTTTTTCCGCAAAGAAAGAGTAGTAGTAGAGAAGTAGATAATAAATCTCTGAGAAGTAGCTTCTACGTCTGAATACTAAGTATTCCAAGAAAACTACGCATCAAAGTAAGCATTTAAAAACATTACTAATTAAAAACAAAACCGATTTCAAAAGAATAAACTATAAAATGCACTAGAAAGTCAATAAATAATTATTTTATTAATCTGCTTCGTAAATTTTGATATCGGTGCCAGCTTACGGATAACAAAGTGGTGTAAATATACGTCCCTAATTATATTGTTACCTAGTCTTTATTTAGCTTATATCTAATTGTGATAAAGTTAAAGCAGTTATTTCCATTTATAAAGTACATTGTTTAACTCTAGCTGGCACAAACTCCAAAATTAACTAAGCAGTTTAATAAAGTGATTATTTATTGACTTTTTATTTTATTTAAAAAGATTTTTTCTTCTTTTTTTGTTGTTTAAAAATGTACTTTTAAGTGTAGTCGTGAAACCTACTTCATAGCTTTAGAAACAAATATATGATACACATGTAAATATCTATAAGATTCGGGGGTTTTTCTCAATTTTCCCGAGTTCCACTGATCAGATCCTGATTTGGTGGAAATGGGACCACATCGGAAGTGTACTCTTTCGATTAAAAAAAATTGCAAATCGGTCGACAAATCGCGGTCGATGGAGAAATCGCGTAACAAACACACAAAAAAAAAATACAGATGAATTGAAAACCTCCTCCTTTTTTAAGTCGGTAAAAAAAAGGATTTTGATTGATATGTGATCAGATGACTATTGAGTACCACATCTACATAGATGGAATCTGGAACAGGTGCGGTAGTATTCTCGCAAGATCTCAATATCAAGCTATCTACAGGGTTGGGTGCTCACCCGTATTCCAATGTGAGTGTGTTGCTATCATCCAAGCAGCAAATGCAGTCTTCAAAAGGGAGATAAGGGGCTTTGGTATCCGAATTCTCTCTGCTTGGTTGCTGTATTGTTCAATTTGTGTCAAAACCATAAATAGCTTGCTCGGTTTTTTGTCTAAAACTATATTACCGTGTAGTGTACTTCTATGAAAAAAAATAAAGGCGCTCATCGTGTCCTTGACGATAACATACGGGAAAATCTATCCTCACGCTTATAAAATACTATAGAAACATTATAAAAGGGCGACGCGGTAAAAAATAAAAGAATAAAAACTAAAAAGACTTATAAAACTATCGAATCGAACAATAAGCACCAATGACGTTAGCGCCATATCGGATTACCTGTCTCTCCATTGAGTTGTGACAAAAATGTTGCCAGCCTTTTTAAAATTGTAAGAAAAGTGATTAATGCAATCGACAACATATCGACATCTTGCGACAACTTAGCTATGAGACAGTAAACATGAATTTTATAATCCATTTCATAGGTTTTAAAATAGTTCCCAGGCATGTTTTTTTACACGGTAGTCTCTGTGCTTTGACCACAATCTCACCTGATGTTAATTGACGATGCGGTCCAGGACGGTAAACACTCTAAGCCTAGAGGTACTGGTTCTCAAGTGATGCTACCGGAACACACCTATTGGTATTTGGTGACAGGTTTTCAAACATGAGGGTGGTAGGTACACAGGCGAGCATATTAGAAAATACCCTACCACCAAGCTATGGTTTCCTCGCATGTTTTCCTTATCGGAAAACTAAGGCTGATTTTAGATTTGGACAGGTGGGCTCCAACCCGCGTCCATTAACGCGAAATCTGGCGGCACTATCCATTGCGCCATCATCGCTTCAAAATCTCCTCTTAGTATAAGATTACTCAACACTGAGAGTGCCATAGTCGCATATATTGTAATACTATTCTAATAAATTATGTAAAAAAACGCACAATAAACTTCGGTGTACTTATGGTTGTAACACAACGGGCGAATCAGAACGCTAATGCGATGTTTCTATAGTAGACGTTGCGCCGACGTAAACCAAGTACGACCTCTTCTATATAGTAAAATCGCTCTAGCATCCCGACCCTTTTTTTTTGACGGGGGGAAATGCATTTACGCACTACCCTTACCTATTGCATTAGTGAGACCGGAGTCCCCCAATCTATTATAGCATCCCGACCCGCCAAATTTCTGTCGAACCCATTATTTAAAGGGCTATTCATTAAACAACCCCGGAACAGTATAGTGGTGGTACAATTATAAAATAATACAAATATAATTCGACTTTATTTGCAATCATCATATTAAGACATAGTAACATTTTCGATAACTCAAACATTCAACATCAGGAAAACATTAAGTAGGAATAACATTTTACATTAATAATAGCTTATAAAAATCAATAACTTTTTTTCACTGATTCACAATCATCACAGACGAATAAGCGAAATTAAACATAAAATGTAATTTCAGTACACAATTCGAATTATAATTATTTAGCTTTAATATATAGTTATAAGCTTTTCTTATAACTGGCTAAATAAATGCAAATAAAATGCTGGGGGTTTCCCGTGTTTACAACAGTAACAAAAAAAAAACATACATTAAATAACTCACAATTAGATAATATGAATATCATTTGACTACACCAGGAGTAGGTGTGCCAAACTTAACCACAATGCTAAGGTTATAAAAAATAAATTCTTTTAAGATTTCTTGTGTTTTTTTTTCTTTAATTATAAAATTTTAAAATGATTATGTATTGGAGAATTAATTGTTTATTCAAACAAGCGGTCCAATCATATATTATGGGCCAATTTTAAATCAACAGGCCATTCTGATGGCGTAATAGAAAACTTAAAAATTATGTTTGGAATTTCTTCCCGTATAAAAGAATGGTTCAATGATATATTTAGTATTTATGGTTGAACTTCAGCTGCAACAAGTATTTTACTTTCACTTGCGCTACATCATAAACGATGAATCTGCATGTGCGTTAAGATCAATTATTGTGACAGTTGATAATAAAGTGGACTCACTGTGCAACTTTTAGGTTATATATATACATATATATATATATATATATATATATATATATATAGGTGTGTTTTTAACTCACGCTTTTTACTTTAAAATCAAACTAATACATAAAAATCTAAAAAGACAATAAAAGTAATACGTGAGCATACCGGACACATGTATGTATAACTGTTGGAAAATAAGAACGCAACCTAATATTATATTTATTGTCTGTTGATATAATTGTGTGACTTATGTTGGCAACTTTCTCTCTCTGTACATTATATGAATATCAATGTGTCAAGTGTGCAGTAATATACGTTTTATGCATTTATTGTGTTCTATTTTTCAATATTAATCAACTAAATATCAACAATAACCATACAGGATGTCCGGTAATGAATGGAAAACCTTGGAATGGCAGAACGTAATGCCGTTCAGAAAAAAAATAGAAAACAAAATATATATCTTGGCTAATTTCTAACATTACAATTTAATGCAAAAAATGTTCTCATATTAAATATTTTGATATTTAGTCACAAATTTGTTACTTTTCTATTTTAATAGCATTAATTCACTATTTATATAAGACACAATAATGAATTGTATTATTATAAAATCTACTCAAATCCGACATTATTTTAAAATTATTGATCACTACATGTTTTAATAGATTTTTTTTATACCCAAGATTCTTAAACTTTGTAAAAAAATAATTCAAGGATTTTTTTTAATAGTGCCATAGCTAGTTAAACTATTTAGTGCTTATTTATTGGCACGGTATATATAATAATAATAAAACAACAAAAAATCGACGGAATTCAGTAATTTGTGGTTGTGGTGTACAAGAATGTAAAAGAAGGTAAAAATTTTGTAGCATTTAAAAAAAAAATCATATCTTAGGAATTAGCCGAGATATATTTTGTTTTCTATTTTTTTTTTGTACGGCCATAAGTTCTGCTAAAAGACATTCCTAAGTTACCCATTCATTACCGGACAGCCTGTATATGTATAATCTAGACCACAGCTTCTCAAACTTATTTTGCTCACCATCTACTATGCCAATATGTTTTTTTCTAGATATCCCCCTACCTTCATTATTATTATTTTATGAGTGGGTTATTAGAACCCATGTTGAGAACCTAGGCTCTAGATTCTATTTCCACCTCGTCTTTGTCTCGACAATAACAAAAGGTAAATAGCACAGAAGTTGAGCCTTTTAATTGGATCATCATTATTATATATGATTATTTCAGATCAGCTATATTTACAACATACTATAATATTATTAACTTGTAAAGGATACTCATTGTAGAGTAGACATCTTTGGACATCAGTCTTCGTGATAGGTGTTCCGAGAGGCACTAGAAGTCCATCGTCGAGGACCCGGTTCATAGCGGGGTCAGGAGCCGTGCGCCCGACACCCCAAGCTGAATGCATTCCCGGAGGAAGCTTCACGTTCTCCGCGTGGTGACAGATTTTCCTATGAAATATTACTCTTGTAAATGAAAGAATAAAGATATGCTTTTAGTGACATGTCGTCGCTGTAATACTAATAAATATAAAGCCCATAAATTTGTCTGTTAATCTTATAACTTCAGAATCAATGAATTTATGTTAGACTAGCTATGTGCCCGCGGACGCGCCTGTGTTTAATATATTCTTCACTACGTTTTCATTTTTTTATACAAAACCCTATGTCGCAAGGACAATTGAATTAAATTTGGATAAATTTATATTTTTATCTTTTGAAGTGGGTATTGCTTTTAAGTTACGTTTTTTTTTTCTTTTTAGTTTAAGTATGTATTTTTAGCTATAGCTGTGAAGCTTACTTAACAGCTTTGGAAACGAATATATGAAACACATGTAAGTGTCTATAATATTCGAGGGGTTTTCTCGATTTTCTTGAGTTCCACAGATCAGATCCTGATTTGGTGAAAATAGAACCACCTCGGTAGTGTACTACTTTGATTTGAAAAAAATTGTAAATCGGCCCACAATTGACAGATAAATCGAGTAACAAACATACAACCACAACAAAAACAGACGAATTGATAACCTTCTCCTTTTTGAAGTCGGCTAAAAATAAAATGTTAATGCAAACAGAAAGGTCGAAACATTTTGTATAGAATATATTAGTCGTTGGTAACATTTAATGGAATCATAGAAGTTATCTTCTTACTGTGGATAACTTTTTCAGCATCATGTGTCAACGTTCTTAGTCGACGCTACGGCGGTTCAGGACCAACCCAAATACCATTCTGAAGGTGTTCGTTTGTAAATTGTATGAAACTACATGTCCGTAAAGGCCTACATGTGATGAATTAGTCATTGTAATAGACTTGGTCCAATTTTTTGATCCGTAGTCAACTCGAGAAATGGTCAGATTTGTAACAAATGGTTAAGATAATGCCCTAATGCGTTCTTTGAAACATAGTTAAGCTAACCATTTGTCAAAAATGTGACTATTTGTTAAAAAAATTTAACCATTCAGCCCAGTCGGTTTAGCAAGATGGCGGATGGTTAATTCTAGTGCGAACAGCTGTTTCATTGCTTTTGTGTAACATTTGAAGTAGATAACTTGAAGTTTCATTATATAACATTAATTTACAATATATAAAATAATTTGTTAAATAATTACAACGCATTGGTATTAATTATTTTTTTTTCGTAATATATTTGTTTATGAATTTTGTTTTTCATAAGAATTCAGTATTCCATTATGTATAGTATATCAAGTTCGTACAAATATTTATTTGGCTTGTAAAATATATTAAATTCAAGAATTAAATTATAAAATCAAATAATATTTTAGACAAGACGAAATAAAAAAAAAAAGCTGACACCATTACAAAACTATCACAAGAAATAATAATGGACACAGATGTTCGACCCTTTGTTTTTTGTAATGTTTGTTGGACAACTCGAATTAAGGAACCTGACACATTTTACTCGGAATGATCATACAAAAAAAATTACTGGAATCAAAAGTATTCTATTATACAGTTCATTTTACTGGTAACATAAATTTAACCATAGTAGATTTTGTCATCAAAAAACGCATTGTGATTATAACCGTTGGTTTGTGTAATAGTAATAGTAAAATTGACAAATGGATATAGTAACTTTGACTACGGATCAAAAAATCGGCTCTTACTCTACTAACAATATAAAATATGGATTAGTCTGAAAAAAAATGTTATTATTATTACTATAAAAACGTTTTCAAATAAGTACTTACATTTCTCCAAGAGCAACTTCACATAGCAACATGAGACCTGTGGGATAGTTCT
Organism: Samia ricini; assembly: GCA_014132275.2. NCBI lineage: Eukaryota > Metazoa > Arthropoda > Insecta > Lepidoptera > Saturniidae > Samia > Samia ricini. The sequence goes on from AP028170.1 coordinate 5,673,140, forward strand.
TGTTCGTATAGCAGTAGTTAGCTGACTTGGAGACCATATCCGCAAAGTAAATCCCTTTGCCAAACATGTACCCGGTCACGGGCGCTTCCGGAGGAGCTATGCGCAGACCTGATCATAACAAAATATTTATTACCAATTAACGTTTATATTTCCCGTCGTAATTATGATATGTAAACAATAAAATCATTTAGCAAAATTTACACAGATTATATGAAATGTGGTTAATTATATCAATATTATAGACAACACAAGAGAGAAAAAAGTGGTTACTTCTCTCTATTTAAAATACATTACTGCCATATATTTTTTATCGCTGCAACTATCAAGCGATCATTTGTTTTGATTGTAATTCATTATGACTATAAATCATACTGAAAAAATTATTTTAACTTACTTATATGTGTCAAAGATAAGATAACCCTTCTAGAACAAAACATTTAAATTTAGTATCGTAAATAAGATTATTTGATACCTTGTGAGATGATGCCCGCAAAGTTAGTAACCCGTGAACCGTGCCAAAGTAGTCGTCTGTTGTGCAATTTCCTGAATGGCTTGTATCGTTTGTCCTCGCCTTCACGCACCACTTTGAATACCTGAATACCGATAAAAAATCATTTTTAATCGGCAAGCGTGTGTTTGTAGACATCCTCTATCTAAATGGCTTGACTTTTTTTTATTAGCCCCTATCCTGAGATATGATCAGAGATGTTATTTATATTTACTTAAATCTTAACCTAAGTTATAGCGGTTATAAAATTCCTTTTGCTAAAGCTTTTGTTAAAAGCTTTTATGTTATTATGAGATAGGTTACCCCTATGATTCTTAGCTGTAGTTCGAGCCAGTACATGACACCTTTCATTTATACCAAATTAATTAATCAGGCACTAATTAGTATGATGATCAAGAAATTGTTTTTTTTTTTAGAAATGTAAATAGATATTTATCATACATATGGTGAGTAGCATTAATATTATGAATCTAATTTTTTTTCTATACTGATAAATAAAATTGAAGTATCTGTTTGTAATGTCAAAAATTACTTTAAAGAAAAACTTTTTACTAAATGCATATGAATGTAGTACATACGATACCTATACTAGAAACACAATTTATGTCCGTTTGTTCCGGCTAATCTCCCGAACGGCTGGACCGATTTTGACGGGACTTTTCTGTCAGATAGCTGAAGTTACTCCGCGTAACTTAGGCTACTTTTATTTTTCGAAAATAAATCCCGCAAAAAAAATTGAAACTCATGAAATTATGGATAAGATTTAATTCAATGTATTACATTAATGGCAGGTGTTTGAATTTGTGTGAAATATCTTTGCTTTCTGTTGGTATAAAAAATTTAGGAAAATAATTAGGATTCCGTGTTAAGCGGGCGGATCCGCGAGCACACGGCTAGTATAGAATAAAAAATAATCTATATATATATATATATATATGCAAAGTTTGTTTTGTTTGTCCGAGGTAAACTCGAAAACTACTGGACCGATCAGCATGAAACCACAACCATTCGACGCGGAATTAATCGTAGATGGTTATAGGCTATATATTTTTTCTATGAGCCCTTTGCCATGTTTTCTCAATTTGTTTGTTTATTATTCCTTTGACGCACCATCACCTCAAAACTACTGAACATATCGGGATAGGACTAACACCTTTCAACGCAGTATTTTTCGTAGACAGGTATTTTTTGGATTCCACCGATCCTCTCTCATTTTTTTTTTTCGATTTACTCTTTTGTACATTTTCCACTTCAATTTACGCTTGTATACGTTTTTTCCGCTAATAAAAACAAAATACTCTTACTTTTATTCATTCATTTGTTTATTTAAATTAGCTATAAATGAAACGTATCATATGCACAGAACATATGGAACGCGGGCGGAGCCGCGGGCACCGGCTAGTAATGATATAAAACCTAACCTGTTCAAGGTCGAGCGTGTAAGAGGAATGCGTAGCTGCGTGCGTGTTCCTCACATACTCTTCTATCATCGAGAACTCATCAGTTGCCTTACTGAGCGGCGCGATCTCCGCCTTCAGCTTCGCGTAATTCGCTTCAAGCGGATTCGAACTATCGTCAGAATCTGTTAATAATTAAAATGAAACGACTTTTCTTACACATACGGAAGCAAACAGTAAGTATATTTTCTAGAACACATTGACATGTACATAGACAATATTAATAATGGTATGTCAGGTAAGATCATTATTGAACAATCTAGATGTCACAAGTCAAGATTATTTTGATATTCATGACAATAATCATATTGATTCATCATTACATGCGCAATTGATATCATATTATTACAAATAGAAATTAATCATTTATTTACTTTACCTGATTGTAATAAACTGTATGCAATTTCTATTTCAAGCAAATTGTCCATCATCTCTGTTTTTGTCTTAATTATTTCAGCATTGTCCAATAGAGGAGCATTGTTGACGCCAAAATCGTGTGGAATTAATGTGAAGAATCTGTAATCAGTTAATTTTTGGTTACACGATTTTTTTTTAATTGATAACATGATCGAAACGATGATGGCGCAGTTTGTGGTGTAGTCAGGTTCTGCTCCCATAGACGCAGGTTCGAATTTATAACAAGCCTGAGTTTTTAGTGAAAGAAAACATCGTGAGACATGGTGGCAGGGCATTTTGAAATAATGCCAGCCTGGGTATTTACCATCAAGTTTGAAAACTTGTCACCAAGTATCACTAGGTGTGTTCCGGCAGCCCCCGGACGGCTAACCAGCTAGGTCATACCTCTCTTCGAGAGGTGGGCGAACAGATGGGGGGCATTCTCCCCACCATCCCCATTGGGCCATTGCACGGACGAGGCCCGGTGGGTCTGCCGCAGGGGGCGACGCGGTGCTTGCAAAAGCCATCCCGTATCGCCCCCATCCCAAATGCGGCGGACGGCCCCGAGGGGACTTCGGTCTCATTAAGGCAATAGGTAAATGCATTCCCCTCGTCCAAAAAAGAAAAGGTGTGTTCCGGCAGCACATCACTTGAGAACCAGTACCTCTAGGCTTAGTGTGTGTACCATCTTGGCACACATCGTCACTTAACATCATATGAGATTCCGCCAAATGTCACATGACCGCAACTAGAGTACACAAATTACTTATCAATAACAGATTCATTATGTATCAGATTGTAGGTTTTTTTCTATTTAAATATATTTGTTCATTTTTTTTAGATTGCGCAGCAAAGTGACTGCTCTGGACCTGATGTTAATTGCAGTAGAATGCAAAACAGCGGCGACTGACACTGAACAGAATTCACTGCCAGTCACCGCTGTCACGCTGGCCTGCTGCTTAAGTGCCTCTTCACGCTGCTTTATTATAAATCACATATAATTATGTGCTTCGGTGGCGCAGTGGTATTACGGTGCGACTGCCGTTCTGAGGTCTCGGGTTCGATCCCCGGGACGGGGCAAGTGGTATTGGGTTTTTCTACTCAATATCATCCCGGAGTTTGGAATTTGTGCCCGATATGGCGACAGGCTCGCCCCCTGTCACATCTGGGACGGAACTAAGCTCGACGGAATGCGGGTGGTGTAGTTCGCTACTTCACCTCTGCCTAACCCTTCGGGGATAACAGGCGTGAGCTTATGTTATGATATGTAACTAAATTTATAAACATCGTGCCGATGTTCTGTTGCTGTGCCGCGTCCCTCGCCGGGCGCAACTGACGGTACACGACTCCGCCCCCTCGCCATTCGAGATCTACACCTTGGCGAGGAACGACGTTTTAAAACTTTCTAACGTGGGTAGTTTCATTTAATTGTACACGTACCTACAGACTAAAGTGTCATACATTTTCGTACATTAAAAACTATACACATTTACATGGGTTTCCATAATTAAGGATAAACAGTACGTAACAAAAAAAAAAAGAAAATAAATTATGAAATAATGTTGCATTTTATACATCTTTCAAAGAATGAGAGTTAATTTATATAACAAAACTTATATTAACAATGACCTGTTAGTCGCATCAACAATTTTACTGTGACTCAGTTTGCCCTTCTCAAGGAGTTTCTGTAGTTCTGATAAAACCTCATATCCCGATTTGATTTGTTTCTTCGATAGTTTTCCAAGTGGCATCTTCTCCGTGTCTAACTTTAAAACAAAAAGAAAATGTATAAATCTTAAAAAAAAATCAATGATCTTAAATTTGCTGAACTTGCTAAATCTTAAATCTGATAAAGATGTGTAAAAATAATAACACTTACTTCAAACTCGAGTAATGTCTGCTTCATAGTATTTACATCGAATATCATCATGATAAGTTTTTGTACTGCTACATCTAGTTTACTATTCGGGTCTATTTCGAGAACATTAGTGCTCGATTGTCCCTCTCCATAGTCTACATCAAGCGGGTAGTAACGTCCTGGTACCTAAATAACAATTACTTGACAAACTCAATCTATACCAATAAATAAAACTTGTAGTTAAATAATTACAATTTCAAATATCTAATTCAGCAATTATAATAATTTTACTAAATTCTAATTCCATTCGACATGTTACACAAACCTTTACGAAATTATCTCTGCAGTGCCATGGATTTTCCGTTTTCTCCTCGTATAATTTCTCAAATTTCTGAATAGCATCATCGACGGACCTACAGCTTTCAACCTTATTTCCGCCTATCGTAGTACCAATACGACCCCATGATCGGAACAACCAATACCTAGTGAATATTTTACATTTGACACATTTAGGGGTAAAAAAAATAATTCTAAATGTAATTTAGTAAATTTTTAGTACATAATAATAAATAAATTTAATGTCTTAAGGGGGTATTCTGGTCTAGACACCTAAGCCGGCCTAGCAGAGTGATCACACAAGGAACAACAGATGTTTTCCAGGAATACTTTTGTATCCCACTTGAGCTCGTTATGTACCCTTCTAAATTTTTATATATATTTAGAAAGAACTTCCCAAAATCTCGATTTTGAGAAAGAAGAAGGTCCAATCTATGGATATGGGATCGCCGATTAATCCAAAGTGAGTATTAAATATTATTATCTGAGTTATTCTACTGAAAATCTTTCTCAAACTTCAAACGCTTTTTTTTCTCAAAACTCCCTTTGTTGAGGTGGTTGACACGATATCTCAGGTTCTATCTGACCGATTCCTTTAAAATTTTGTGAGAATCTTCTTTGTACATCTCTTTATCACTTGGATTTTGCAAAATTTAAATTTGAAGTATTTTTAAAAAATTCGTAAAGGTCGAAAAACAATGGTAAAAAAAAAATTTTTTTTTCAAGTGGACGCCGTTTAGTGAATTTTTTTTTTGGGCCGAGGTCCAAGATATAGCGACATCTTTAATAATTAAGATTTTTTTTACTTTGTTCGATATAAATCTCTACAAGGGTTGGAATCATGTCAACCAGGGAGCACCGTTTGACTGGCAACCCCCACTTCACAGGCCTGTCACTGGATGAATTTTTGACTTTTTTTTTTTTTTTTATTTTTTATAAACTTTAAAAATCAATAAATATTGTATTAAAAATGTATAGTAAAAATGTTTTTAATTTATTTTTTATCCTAGTTTGAAAAATACCCAAAAAGTAGAGCTCTAGACCAGAATACCCCCTTAACAATAAACGGTCTACTTCCGAATGAAAAAGAAAACAATAGCCAATACATGTTACGTTGATTTTTTATAACCTTAAAATAACAAGCAACGAAATATTGCATAAAATTTGAATGTTTAAAACAAATACTTACCTCTTTACAATATTATCTTCGAGAATTTGCATTTTATAGAATGAATTTTTCTGCGCAACTACATCTGTTTGCGAAAGAACTATAGTGTACTTGGTACCACTTCCGTCTCTGAAAACATGTGCAGTGTCAGCTAGGTCGGAAGCAGGATCAACTGCAGTGCCACCTTAAATTAATTAAATTTCTTTATTTATTTTACCTGTGTATTTATTCATTCTTCACAATATTCAAAATGGCTGCATACTGTTGTAAATTGACTACCCCAATCAAGTCTATTGAAACTCAACTATATGAATCCCACCTGATTAGTTTATACAAATTTATTAACCTCTTGAGCACTAACCTGGCGTTTACGCCAGCTTTCCATTGTTTTCCTATTGTCTCATTTTATGGGTACTCGACACATTAAGAGATTTATACACAAAATAAGAAGTCTTAGGTATGAAGGACTTTGTGAAGATTAAGATAAAGGTTTATTGACTTTTTACAATTAATTTTATTATCTCCATAATTGATAGAATTAATTTGCATGTATTTTACAGTATATGATATATCAACATTTACCGTATTGCTCGATTTTCTAAAAAAAAAGTGCCTGGTAAAGTAAAATTGTTATACAGAAGACAGTGAGCTTTTTTTTGGTGCTGACATTACGTGTGTGTATGTAATGTTAGACTCTGTTAAGAGTTTTAGGTGTAGAAATATGTTCGGGGGCAGGGTATACTCCCTGCCCCCTGGACTGCTGACCTTTAGTCATACTTCTCTTTGAGCAGTGGGCAAAGAGGTGGGTGGGAGATTCCCCCCCCCCATCCCCAACGGCCTAAGTATGGACGTGGCCCTGTTGGGTCTGCCGCAGGGGACGACGCGATGCTTGCGAAAGCCATCCCGTGTTATCCCCATCCCAAATGCGGCGGACGGCCCCGGGGGGTTTAGTGGGTATTTCCGGACGCTTCACGTCCGGACGAGTCCCACACTGGTGCGGAGACGTCCCTCCGCGCCCCCTTACCTATTGCATTGGGGGACTTCGGTCTCACTAATGCAATAGGTAAGGGTAGTGCGTAAATGCATTCCCCTCGTCAAAAAAAAGGTGTACAAATATGTATTTCGTTTAAGATAAACGATTTTCTAAAGATAAAATATTCTTCATTATTGCACACTGCTAGTACATATTATTTCTAGAACAAAATCCATAGATAACAAGGTTAAGTAATTCTTAGCCTAAATCAAAGGTAATTCGACAGCACCACTTTTCAATCGATAAGCAAAAAAAACAAGTGAACAAAATCGATCATCGGTCAACAAGGAGAAAAATTACGAACACACTCACATCGGAATTTTATATGTGAAGATTATAATAATTTTTACCTTGAATTTTTAGTTTAACAGCACCCGACTTTGAAGACTTTACGTACATGCTGCCCGATTTTGGAATAGATTTCCCATCGAGAATATCCTGAGGTACGCGATTGGCGGGCTATAAGGATATTAACAATGAAATATTAACGTATGACCCGAAGATATGATATTTTAGAAAATAAGATCCCAAGTAATATTATCGATTTACCTGACAATAAGTTCAAGTATTATGTCAAGTAAGTTTTAATCTCAAAAGGTTATTACAGGGTGGATCATTACGCGAACGATAGTGATGTCTGGAATTAACCCACATCTCTGTGCGCACCCGCTAATATTATTAAGGCTATGATTTGTATAGTTTTTTTATATGACAAAAAAAAATTATATGTATTATATTTATTAAAAAAAAGAACCAGATCGAGTTTCTTGCCTGCGCTCTTCTCGACTGGGTTGTTTTCCGAACCGGTGGTAGTGTTTTAGTCGTTCATAAGCGCCTTCTTAGGGCCTAAATTGAATAAAGATGTTTTTGATTTTGATTTTTTGATTTCGAAGAAATAATAATGACACTTACATCAGCTCCCCAGCCAGCGATATTGTTTTCCTTCACTATTTCTAGTGATGATGTAATTGACCCCTTTTCGGGGTCAATCAGGTCGAGGAATGTGTCTTCTACTACCTGAATTCAAACATTTTCCATATGTTTAACATAATTATAAATGTAGGTATGATTATATTTGTACTCAAAACCTCGTACATACGGCAATGATGTTAAATTGTAATGTAGAATCGACAATTCTATTTTTATGAAAGACAAAACAGTTCACTACTCTCGTCTTATCTGTTTGTCAACAGATTGATTTATTTTTTAGTAAACCAAAGTTTTAAAAGCATACATTTATACACAATTATATAAAAAACGTAGTCATTTTAGCAATAAAAAGTAATATTTAACAAACTAAAATTTGACTCAGTAAAGAATAACTCTGTACAAACATTTTGATGGTTATTGAAGCACTGAATTCATACATAGTATAATACGATATTTACTGAAATTATAATCAAAGTAACGAACACGCGAGTATAATTATTAAGTGTGGTCATTAGAAAAAACAATTACTTATTACATACGCTATGATGTCAACTGCAACAGGTGTGAAAGCTATAACATCATAAGGCCCAATACATTATTTGGAGGGGGGGGGGCCTTATATTTGATGACATGGAGGACAGGTCTGTCTGAATGGTGACTTCGTAAGAACTGTTTTCTTTACTTTTTGATCTATTCAAAACTATCACAACGCTTACGTTGTTTTGGGGGTAGCGGTGGGGGTAATAGGTTTATTTACTTAATACTTGAATGAGTCTCGTGTGTATGAAGTTTTAAAGAAACTGAATCAATTACAAGAATATTCTATATCGTTTATTTCCGATGTAGTGTATGTTAGCCGAATACAAAAAGTATGCCCATATATTGATACAAAAAAAAATTAACCGACTTCAAAAGGGAGGAGGTTCTCAATTCGTCTGTATATTTATATTATATTATATTTGTTACTCGATTTCTCCAACAATTTTTACAGTTTATTCGTTTGAAGTCGGTTTTGTTTGTAATTAAAAAAAATGTTTTCTTACTTCTTAGTTTAAGTACATATATACTTTTAGCTATAACTGTGAAGCCTACTTCATAGCTTTAGAAACGAATATATGAAACACGTGTAAGTGTCTATAATATTCGAGGGTATTTCTCAATTTTTCTGAGTTCCACTAATCACTATTTGATAGAAATGGGATCACCTAGAAAATGTACTCTTTTAAATTATATAATAATTTTGCAAATCGGTCCACAAATGACGGAGAAATCGCGTAACATGCATACAAAAGAAAACAAGAAGACCATACAGACGAATTGATAACATCCTCCTTTTAAAAGTCAGTTAATAAGAAAAAACAGATACCCCAATGTCTTTTTCTTTTATTTCCTCCATTTTATCGGGCATTTTCTCTAAATCCTTCTTAGTAGAGACAACAGCGACTGTCGTGTCTGTCAGCTTGCTGACTACCAGTCCGCCTAATTTCAGAATACGTTGTTTGACGGCTTCCTTATTTTTCAACTTTCCATACAGGAAGAATTGGAGATTCTTCAAAGGGGGTATAGGTATATCTTTTTTTATACTATAACAGATAATATTATTTCTATTAATTATCCATTACATTAATTAATACAATAGTTTAATTCTATCTATATCTCGGAATCTCTACTTCTGATACGCACGGTATCTTATTGGTAAAAAAAAACATGACATTAAGAAATGTATGTGCTAACCAGATGTTCAAAGTTCAAATTCTTACTCGTACATATGACATAAGTTTTTAAACTATATACGGCGTGTGTTCAAAAAATAAGGTGACTTTGTATTTTTAAGAAAAAATATTTATTTGTTTATCAATATTTATGTTGTCCCCTTCAAAGTAATCCCCCTCAGATACAATACACTTATGCGAACGGTTTTACCAATCCTCAAAGCACTTCTCATAAGCACTTTTTGGTATAGCCTTGAGCTCTTCCAGCGATGCAGTCTTTATCTCTTCAATCATTGCAAATCTCCGTCCTTTCATAGGTCTCTTTAGTTTTGGGAACAAGAAAAAGTCACATGGAGCCAAATCCGGTGAATATGGTGGCTGAGGCATGATTGCGGTGTTGTTTTTGGCCAAAAAATCTCTCACAAGCAAAGATGAGTGAGCAGGGGCATTACCGTGATGCAAAAGCCATGAATAGTTTTTCCACAATTCTGGACGTTTTCTTCGTATTGCTCATCGCAAACGGCGCATAACATCAAGATAATACTGTTTATTGACCGTACGACGAGTTTCCAAAACACGGAGCACTTTATTTTATTTTTTACACAAAATTTGATAAAAATCCATTGATCGATATTTTTCGATAACAAGAAAACGCCGAGCACGCAAAACACTTATAAACTTTACGCCTCTCACAACCAAACAAAAAATGATATACACTTGAAACTGTTCGGAAAGAGTGTACCAACATAACAAAACAAAAAAAAAAAATCGATAATCGAAAGTACGTTGACCGCGAAATTTGAAAAGTCACCTTACTTTTTGAACACACCTCGTATAAGAAAACTACGAACTTACAGGAGAACAAACACACAAGGTGTTTCGCTATAGATCAAGATTTTTATGCTATTAGTCACAATGAAGACAAAAATCTAGCCAATATCAATAGAAACGGTATGTACTTTAGAAAATGATGTATATTAATTTACCTTGCACTCGGTTCCGTCTTCAAGAGTACAACAGGCCGTGGCGCACTGTGGAATAGTCGCTCGCCTGTCTTAGGTTTGAATTTAGCGAAGATAGCACCATCCTTATAGGCTTTAGGAATTTTCATAGGATGTCTTTTTGGTTCTTGAGTTATGTACGAACACTTCGTCCACTCACTTATATTACCTTAAGTAATAAACAATATTTTTTTACATGTTATAGGCTCAGTGCTTTGATCACAATCTCACCTGATGTTAAGTGACGATGTGGTCCAGGAAGGTAAACACACTAAGCCTAGAGGTACTGGTTCTTAAGTGATGCTGCCGAATAATACCTATTGGTATTTGGAGACAGGTTTTCAAACTTGAGGGTGTTAGCTACCCAGACGCGCATCATTAGAAAATGCCCTACCGCCATGCTATGGTTTCCTCACGATGTTTTCCTTCAACGAAAGCTCAGACCAATTTTAGAGTGGGATAGGTGGGGATGGAACCCGCGTCGATTAACGCGGAATCCGGCCGCACTACCCGCTGCGCCATCATCGCTTCAATTTAATTAATTACGAAACTTCTAAACAGTTAAAACCACTAAATTTAAATTATTCAAAGATATTCAAGGTATTCTTTGGACAACTTAACTTGTGACTTTATAACTATCTCGGATAATTCCTAAAATAGTGAGAAAATAGATCAATGCAATTATTCTATATACTTTTGTGTTTTATGTCTATTTTATTTTACTTGGTAGATGACTGTGTCTATTATCGAATGTACGAAGAATCACCATTTTCCTTTACTGTTATAAATTTATAGCAGCGGTCGTAACATGTTTCTAGTCAAGGGTTACATAGGTCATTGTGAGGTATCACTGCAGGCCACACTTAATAATGGACTGTGTAGTTGAAATCATCTATTAATTGATTTATTTTTATGAGCTATCCAACGCAAATTCCCTATAAATTTTGTATGACAATAACAACCTATTATGTCATTTTTGATTACCTAATTAACTATAACTATGTACATGTAAACTTTATTTTGAGTCATTGTCTAGCAAAATTGCGACATCTCGGGCCGCATCCATACCGCCTAAGGGCCGCAGTTTACGACCGCTGATTTCTAGATAAAAAGTCCACGTGAAAAGTATCTACTCTCACATAATACAAAACGCAACACTTGTTTATCTGTTTGATTGTTGATTATTCATATTATAACGACATTAGCTATAATATATTATAGTAAACCTAGGTTCTCAATGTGAGCGATAACGCCCCCAGAGATTGAGAGAAAATTAGGGGGCATTGAGACGAAGAGGAGGCGTGGTCAGATTAACCCTTTCACGACCAAGGGAAACATTTTTCCCCAGTGGAATATTGGTGACTGTATATTTAATTATAATATTATTTGACTTTAAAATTTCCCCACAAAATTCTAAATAAGCTATCATTTCTAACGTTTACACCTCTTTTTAAGTGGAGGAATGTATTTACGCATTTTCATATATACTCTACGTTTAAAAAAAAATAAACAATTGAATAGTAATATTTACTCTCCGATATCTTATGGTCCTGAAAGGGTTAAAAGTATAGTCTATAAGCAGTGTAAGGATTGTTGAAATGTCACTGTAACGCGGTGGGTGCTCTCCGGTTAGGGAGTGGATGTTTGGGAACTATTGTGAGATTTAATAATAAGGTAAGATAAGTTAACTTTTACATATAGACAAGCTAAAATTCCTATTAATTTGAATACTACTTACCTTTACATTTATAAGCTAATGTGTCCAATACTAGTTGGCCCTGCTTGCATTCAGGACAAGGATCTAATACGCCGAATGCCATGCAATCAGCCAGGTGATCCAAACACTATCGACAAAAAAGTCATCATATGGCTTTTGACATGGTAATTAATGGTTCTGATATACCTTTATTAATGTAGATTCGACAACTTAGCTCGAACCTACATTAAACATCAAATGAGACTGTAACCGGGTGGTAGGTATGTTTACTAATACCTATTTGATTGAATAAAAAGTGCCTCAAGTTGAAAATCTCTTGTATAATTGTGTAGAGATCTGTTCCGACAACTGGAATGGAGATAAAAAAATTAATACTACTAGATAAATTGTAACATTTGATGTTACTCACTTCCTCTTTTCCAGAAAAAAAACTTCCTGAGAATTGTACTCGAGTATTTCTGCTAAATCATTTTTAGTTAAATCGCTCAGAGATTTTTTGTACTTCTGAAATAATTTATTCTGTTTTTCCATTTCTTTTTCTTTCTTTTTTTCCTCCTTCAATTCTGCTTCGTCCTTTGGTTCATCTTTTAATTTCTTCACTGGAACTTCATCACTCTTGAATGGTCTGAAATTAAATGATGAAACTAGTATTTAAATTATTGACTATATGTACTACATTAGATAAAGAAATCTCCAAAATATATTTACATATGTTTACAAAATTACATTAATATATAATGATAAAAAAAATTACTTAACACGTGACGAATCTAAAATATTCAGAAAATCAAATAAAATGTTGTAATCTTAATCAAATGAAGAGCCTTCATCTTAAAAAATAATTTAAATTTAGTTAAAACTATAAGGTTCACAATTTATCATGTACCAGCCGTGTCCCCGCGGCAGCGCCCGCATTTCATATATTCTTCACTGCATTTTAATGTTTTTTTATAGGGAACCCTAATTAATGTTTAGTACTACGATAATGTACAAAATATTTTTTTTTGCGAAACCCTAATTATTTCCTAAGTAACCCAGAGTAACTTCAGCTACCTACCAAAAAAATTACCCTTCAAAATCCGTCCAGTCGTTCCGGAGATTACCCGGAACAAACAAAGAGACAAACAAAAATTTTAAAAATTTGCGATTTGGTAAAGCTATCGTGTATACATTCATATCTATTAAGTAAAACAAATACTTTTGAAACAAAAACATTACAAGCAGAGATTTCAATTTTATTTATTAGTGTACATTATTCATAGTACTTTACTAAAAATTAAATCAAATAAAATGCGTACTTTATCTCATTTTTTACTAGTTCTTGGTCTTCTTTCTTTAATTTATCAAAACCTGGGAGACTTTCACCCCCAGCAAAATACAACAAATTACTCCTGCACTCAGCAAAGCATTTGACATGATGCCATAGTGGCTGCCCTCCATACTTGCTTCCCACTTCTGTGTCATATACCGTTTTAGATATACGAACTTCATCCTAAGGGATAATAGGTTCATTTTAATATTTTTATTAGGTTCAATTTAATAGGTTATTATCAGTTCTCAGATAAAATTTTATTTGTATATGATATTGGCTTCTTTACATGTGTCAAAGTTGGTCAAAACGGTATTTACGACTTCTAACTGTGCTACTTCGATAGTTTTAAAAATCATCATGAATTTTAAAATTTGGAGTAATAAAAAGAATTATATAAAATAATATATAAAAATGTAAAAAGAAGACTTATTTCAAATTGCAATATTTAAATTTATTTACCTAAATTCTTTGAAACCAATATACTATAACATAACCAAGGTATTAAATCTATTGAAGAAACAAATACCTTACAAATTTTAATTTCACAGTGACGACAAGTAGCCCTGCTACTTTTTGAATATTCAATAAGAAAGTCCTTTAATGCAGATGCGTTAGCTGCTGATGAGTTAGTAGCAGCTCTCTTTTTACCTTTACCTTTAGTCTCTGCTGCTGGCATCACGATTCCAGTCGAATTCTCTTTGGAAAATTTATTTTATAATTATTTATAGTATGGTTAATGTAGGAATGGCAGTGGAATTATTTTCACTTGAAACATTTAATATTAAAGACATGCACTAGCTGCTGCTTGCTAATTTATTGTAAAACTTGCTGTCCGCACGCGGCTGCGCCCGCGTTTCACATTTTCTTCACTGCATTTTATTTTTTTTATATGGAACCTTTTTTTTTTTTTTTATAAGATAAAGCAAAAATATTTCTAATATATTCAAGCACTTGTGCATAAAACGGCATGGAATAGGATTTTATTCATTTTTTTTTGCATAGAACTTTTACACAGAATTTTCGTAAATCAAAAATAACCTAAGTTACATGGAGTTACTTCAGCTGTCTATTAAAAAAAAAATATATATAAATATATAATATATTAAATTAAGTCCAGCCGTTTTGGAGATTACCCGGAACATACAGACAGATTTTATTTTTAAATTAATAAATTTAAATCTTATATACATTCATATATATTTAGTAAAAAAAATATTTTGACATTACAAACAGATATTTCAATTTATTAGTATAGATAAAATACCATCCATGATTTACGTCACACGAATGTGGCCTACCAACTTACCAGCTTACTGGCTAAGAATAGTACAACCTCATATTTTCCCGTGTCGTAAAGGGCGATTAAGGAATAAACCAGAGGATGGGCGGCAGCAGCATGCTCTGAGTACCACATATAAACTTGATTGCGATCGCCAACCCGCCTGTCAAACGTGGCGGATATGGCAATCCCCTCCAGCCTCTATATCTTTGAGAGAAAGTGGACAGTGGACGCACAAAGCAGTGGTTGGATGGATGAAATTTCATGATTTTTGAACCCCTCGCCTGTGTCACTGTTAATCACATTCTAGAGACTCCCCTTCCTAATGTGACGTCATATATATTGCTGTTTTATACTCAAAATTATTGAACTAAAATAGTTATTACTAAATTAGTTTTTTTCATATTTAAATTTATTTTAATAGAATCAATATCAAATCTAAGATTTAAAAAAAATGGCAAACACTTAAAAAATGGTGTCATCAAACTTAGGACTCCTCCCAACTATTGTCACACTTTGTTAAGCCCTTCTTCAACCCTTAATGTGTTTCGTTATTTATGTGTGCTCTTTATATTAAATATTTATATTATTCAGTACATAACAATACAGATAATATTTTAAACTTACCAATCATTGATTTTATCCTCTTTTGATCATCATTTTTAAGTTTATTGAAATTTCCAATGTCATTGAAATTTTGAGGTCTTTGTTTTTTGAAGAAACAATCCTCATGGTGCCAATTAGGTTGTTTTCCATCATGGAAAGCAGACTGAAATGAAAGTATGCCATTAACTTTCAAAATTATGTAATATAATAAAATATTAATAACAATAATATAAGTAGTTCCATGGAACTCATGTATTTCAAGAAGAGCATGAGACTTGGAGAATTGCTGAAAAAAGGGGTTGAGGAATGAAAAATATACCAAAATATTTGAAATGCTTTTTATGTTTACAAATTGTAAAATGAATATTACGTATGGATAAAATCATTGTTTTCATTATCTTCCCAATTGTATTCCAGATACATTAAATTGAGTTTAAGTAGAGATACAGTGCCAGTCAATTCATTACTTTAATAATTTTACTATGTGTTCCATCCATACAACTATAAGATGTCCACTGTTGGACATAGGTCTCCCCAATAAGGGAAGGATTACCATAATCTTAATACCATAATGTTTTGTGATACTCAGAGGATAATGCTGCCCACCCTCTAGTTTTTGTCCCTTAATCGCCTTTTATGACACCCACAGGAACAATATGGTGTGGTACTATTCTTGGCCAGCAGCATAAGGCTACTATATGCGTTTTAATAACATAGATTTTTTTTTTCAATCCAGGAACCATCTCTAAGATATGCATCAGCTTACTAAAGTTTTCAAAATATTCAAATAATGTAATAAATATAACCCCATACAATCTGCTCTTATACAGTATGTGCATTGCTCAAGAAAAAAAAAACAACAGCACTTTCAGCACTAATAAACATCAAGAAGTAAAGAGTAAGAAATTTCATCATATGGTCAAATTAACATTCTCTCTTGATGTACGAATTATATTGAATGAATAACTAGAATACATCTGATGTAAATAAAAACTGTAAAGTAAGTAAACTACAATAAGCAAAACTCTCTTGTTAAGTCTTGTAATGTATACCAGAAAAATTAATAGTTAGAAAATAAAAAGCAGTTTTATTTTACTACGCATTTTAGAAAACGAACTTTCTCAGAAAAACTATATGTGACATGTTTGAACCGGTTCGTATAACGAAACCAAAACAGGTAAAATTTTCGTTTTAATTTTTCGTATACATGAAGATATTCAATAGCATTAGGTACCTTTTTTTTGACGGGGGGAAATGCATTTACGCACTAGCATTATGTACCTACTCTAATAATAAACATACTTAGTAAATAATAAAAAAACTGTTTTACCTGAACCATCACGGCAAGCCGTAGGGTCCCCTGATCTATCTTTTGTTTACAGCCTTTACATGAAGCCCTTCCAGTTTTCGCATATTCAGCTTGGTAAGGTAAATCCGCCATTATATATCATAAAAATGAGTATAATATTTTTAATTTTTGTATAACGTTCGAAAACAAATAAAGTTTTTCAAGTTTAATCATAGGGAAGGGCACCAACTACTAGGAGGATCCTAAGTATGAACCAACTATCGATCTATCAAACTATCGATATTTATTAAAAAACAATAGCTAAATATCGTTCGATAATCAATATTGATTTCCGTAGATCGAATTCGATATTTTACTGCATTATTACTTGTACACATGGACATAATAAAACGGCAAAAATGGCAAATGTAAAAATATATCGATATTTTACCTCATGGTAATCGTGTTACCTGAAAAATTGACAAAATATTCGAACGTGAAAATAAAACAAATACACTGGACCGTAAAAAAAGTGTCGGTTATAAAATGTTCAATATCTTCAAAAGTACCTGACATAGGTTTATCAAATAAAGACTAAATTAAGAAATATTTTAATGTGCTTAAATAAAAAAATAATTTCAGCTTTTTTGTAAACAATGTAAAATGCATAGTTTTTTTAGTATTTTTATAAATTTAGATTTGTTCCAGATTTGCTGTTGTAATGCATTTTAGTACTTTGTGTTGCCTCCACGGGCTTGCAATACTGCAGTAAGGGATGCTGTGAAATATTTCGCCATTCTTTCATTTCACGTAGCGTAATTTGCGATGGATTTAGCTGACGTACGTGATGTAAATAAATTATAAACTATTTATTATAATGTATTGTCTCATAGTTATGTCTCAGCATTTGTAAACAAAATTTAACAGAATAATGAATGTTTGTTTCTTGAGAATAGTTGGCGCTATTTGGTAATAACAAATGTATAGTGCGAATAGTTCAGAACGAATCCTTTTGAAGATAGAATTATACCTACATGTAAACAATATTACAATCATAAGTGGTATACTTAATATTATTATTATAAAAAATAATAAAGCACTTACAAAAATATATCGAACTCGATATTTGGAAATCAATATCGATTATCAATTTTCCAAAATTAAAAAATAACACTGAAAAATATCGATATTTAAAAAAAAAAATATTTTTATGATTCGAGATATCGATAGTTGGTGCTATTGCCTATTTAAATTTATATTCATAGAACAATGTCAATCCTTTTATAAGATAGGAAAATCGCCATTTTTCGGTGTTTCCATTTTTGTTTAGTGATATTTTTCTGATTCTACTACGAACCTATTATCATTTTACTAAGATTATCCTGTCGTTTTAATTATGGGAGGCAGAAAAGAGACTCTAAAAAAGGCTCTCGGAATAACTGAGTACCCATGGAGTTCAGGTACTCGCACAATATTTGTCATTTGTAATGTCTGTACATCTGTTTAATTCGAAAAAATGACTCCCTGTTGTGTGTTTATGATTTATAAAGTTTATAGTAGGGTATACATTTTTTTTTTTTATAGGACGTATTAGTATTACAATAGCGAACCTTGATACTGATGGGAATTTTGTTCATAATATACTGCCATTTTAGATGACGATGAGGACAGCAGTGATCAAAGAGCCAACACCAACACCCAAGAACCGCAAGCTACGACTTCACAGCAAAGGGTAACAAATGAAGGCAGGACAAAAACAACATCATTTAGAACTATAAGTTAATATTCCATGTTTATGTTTTTGAGATTTTTTCTCATTTTTTTGTTATGCTGTATTAATACTTAATGGTATACTAAATAAGATTTGTAATATAAATTTTATTGTAGGACCAAATGTTATCAAGCCTTATTTTGTGACATTACCACAACTAACAGAAACAAACAGTCCAAATCCTAGACAAACCTTGACTTCTACCCAACAAATGGATTTAGGGCCTCGGCCATCAAATATGGATTGGTAAGACTATTTATGATAACCTTACATTAATAATTTTGTTGGTACCAAGTGAAATTCACAATAAAATATCATTGTTTCATTAGTTGAAATAAAAAACACAGGCCAATCAACAAGTCTTAAGAACAAAACCACATATACGCTATTCACTTAGTTTTTCACATTTATGATTAGACATTTTATAATGTACCACAAAAAGACAAAATGTGAAGGTAGTTTTGAGACCATTGAATTAATATAAGTGGGCAAAAAGATGAATCTCATTTCTGATGTTAGATACAAAGTGAAGTTCCCAATTAAAAATTAAAACTATTAAACATTTGATCACTTGAGATCCACATGGAAGAATATAAAAACCAAACCTTGCTCTATGGAGTGTTTTACACCTGTACATGATGATGCTCAGCCACAACTACCTCTCCAACAGTTTGACGGTCTGGCTTGACACACACAGGCCTGAGATACCTGAAGCCCCAGGTCCTCACATGGCGACGGCTGCTCTCACACAACACTGCTACTTAATCCCTGTTATAGTCTGCTTTTATAGGGATTTTGTTAGTGGGTGTTTAATTTTGTTAGAGAGGGTAGTTATAATTAATAATATATTACAAAATTAATGTGACGGTATGGTATATAATCTAAATATGTATTCTTCTGTCTAGTGAAAATATTTGTAACAATTTTAAAATTATCAGTGCAATGAATTAAGTTATAAATGCTATAAATGTATTTAGTGAAAATTTTTACAATACTATGTACCTACAATTGTACTTGATTTTCGGTATGGGAGGAAATTTCATCACATATCACCACAAGCAGAGTTCACAAATTTGAAAAAATACATGTGATAAATAAATAGATAACCTCTTAAGGTGATGAATTAATAAAGAATATCATAAGCCTTAACAAATTTGTTTGGATGTGATTATTTTTTAAATATGTGTATAAAATTACTACATAAATAGGAATACAATAATATACATAGGACATATTACATTATTTTGATTATTCTGCTAACAAATATTGATCTGCCATACCCTCGCTTTTTAAGCCATGTAGTTCTTGGTTATCCTCATTTCTAAAGGGAGTGCATTGCTTAGAAGAATAGATTGGACATAGAAGGGTATAGGTACTACTACACAAAGGGAGAAGATTATTTAAAGTAGATTTATTGCGGTTTGAATGCAGAAATAGAAAGCGTGATGTTAAGGAAACAGGTGCATTAAGAGAAAATAACAAAGAATATAAAGTTGTCAAGGCTCCTAATATTGGCAACAAGTCATCATCATATCTCTGCCCTTATCAAATTTTTTTTATGTTGGTGCAACATGACATTTGGCTACAAGTATTCAGACACAAAAAATAAAAGTTAATACTGAGAAGCTTTGACTGTTAGTCAATTCTCTATACATATCGTAAATTAGCATTGCCCCATTAGTTTCAGATCACATCACATTAGAGAACAACAAAATGGATTGTCATCAACATCAAGTCATACACGTTTGCGTCAAAATTCAGGTATAGAATCCCGGAGAATTTCTACTGATATACAACGCCTCATCTCTGTCAAGAAACTGGCACGTGGCATGTTACGTCAAAGATACAGACCCCCTCCTTCATTTCCCATGGCATCACGCTGTAAGTACCTTTATGAGTACCTGTATAGTAAATTTTAGTAGTAAAATAAAATAACCAGAATGTTAAAAATTGTGTTTTTGGTAAAGTATATATGAATTTAATAAAAAGTTGTTAGATCAATATTTACAAAGAGACATTTCAATTTTATTTATTAGTATAGATTGCCTATAATAACCTTATGGGAACAATTAATTACAAAAAGTACATAAATAACAGTTACTATATGTATGTTTAATTTTATATATAGATAGTCCGAGAAATCGTGCATCAGGCACAAGAATGTTAAACACGGTTAACGATAACGTTGGATCATTATTCACAGGTATGTATTCTGATAAATATAGGTTTTTTTTTTAATCGACTTCAAAAAGGAGGAGGTTATTAAATGTTGCTATAGAGTCTGAAATTACATTTTGATGTACGAACTATATCAACTATCAAAATTATAATATTATGTTCAAATGAAAATTAAGAATTTTATAAATTTGCTGTGGTAAAAATAAATTTTGTGAGAATCGGTTTCAGTGTTATAAAATATTATTAATAAATATGTTATGATATTGTAGTAAGTAACCCTGATGTTTCGGACGAGCCTATGTTGTCATCTAGCCACTCGCAGCAAACGCGAATATTTAATATAAAGGACGAAGAGAATAATGAACGTAATCGATCAGCAGATACCGTACCTAATGTTGACATCAGTTTCTCTGACAATGGTTTGTATTCATTTGCTACGTATTTCAGTGATTTTCGTATCTCATAAAATCATCTAAAATGAAACAGACAAATATAAACAACAATATGTACCAACTTGAAATCATCGTGTAAGAAAATGTAATTTATTTTAGTGAAGAAAATGTATGAAACTCCATATAATGTGAAGCTATAAAACTAGTTTGTGATGCAGTTTCAAGTAAGACGCTAATGAATGTTTGTTATTGTGAACATTATTTATTTATTTATTTGTATGGAAAATCTACAGCAATAAACGATATAGCACTAAGAATATACAATAATTATCCAATTACAATAAATAGGAAAGAACTTGAGCGGTAGCTAACAACACCTTACTATATGTTTTTTTTTATTCCTTTATAAGGAAAAGGCAAAGGTACTAGTAGACCATGCAGCCAAGTCAGATATTAGGAACACTCAATAAATGAATGGCGGTAACAAAATGGTGGCCTTCTGTTACGACCATAACGGGAATGATTGGTACATTACAGAATTCATGCTCTGTGTCATTATTTTCACTTCACTACACTTGTGTATCATAACTATACTATACCACGTAAAATGCCACAAAAATTACATAATATTAAAATAAGGACGACAACATGGCAGACCAAAATCGCGCCAAGCACCCCCTATTTGTTGTACATTGCTTGTTAGTATCTCGAAGGTTAGGGTGCTTTTAAATTAGCCGCTGCGACGCTAGGTTCGAGTTTCATTATGTATATTTAGTTTCACGGTGGACCAGAGATGAAGAAACACTGTTCTTAGTGTTACTATTAAAACGAAAAAGGATGTTGAACAAAGAAGAAAACCTAAGAAAACATTGCCGTTATTTTGTTTAGGACAACGAACTGAATTTTATACAGTAAAGGACTATTGTGACAAAAAAATTTCAAATTACTTAAGATTGACACTAGGAATAAAACATTTTTTTAGGAAGTTCCGCTAGGTGGCGTTGCCACTTCCGGTCGGGTCGAGCGGAAGTAGTACAGTGCAACTCCCGCTCCCCTGCCAAAAAGCTGTGATAAGGCACCAAGGAGTTTTAAAGGGTATTCCCGGCACTCATCTCAAGCCGGGAGAGTCCCACATACCCTCTCTTTGTTTAAGGTTGAGAGGGGGATGCGTAAATGCATTACTCCTTGTAAAAAAAAAGGTGTCGTTGCCACTTTGTCTTGAATCAAGTTACGATATTGTTGTTAACTTTTGCAATGACGACAGTTTACTTAAAATCCTATATTTAGTTTTTTCTTTTTAAAATAACGATTTGTTTAATTAAAGATGCCGAGGACACAGCTATTGCAGGGCCAGATAGAAATGAGAACCACATGATCCAAGAAAACCTTGAAGGTAAAAATTTATTTTTGTGCTATTTAATGAAACATGATAAGAAGGTAGAGCGCCAACAGCAAAAAAAAAAATAACTAGAATACTAAAGGCCCAATATAACTCTATAATCTAAAAATAACGTTTTTTGACTAAATATATATATGTATATGAGATACCTATACCAAAAATACAATTTTGACGGTTTTTTTTGGTACATGCTTAGACAGTTAAATGTACACCGCGTAACTTAGCGTACTCTTCGAAAATAATTAGGGTTCCGCGTGAAAAAATTAATGCTCCTAAAAAATTGAACAAAATCCGATTCAATGCACAGTTTTACGGGCATGTATTCGAATTTATGAGAAATATTTTTACTTTATTTTAATACTAAAAAAAAAATAGGTAAATAAGTAGGATTTCAGTATAAAAAAAATTAAAACGCAGTGAAGAACATATGAGACGCGGGCGCAGCCGCGGGACACAGCTAGTCTCTACATAAAATGTAATGTGTGTTACTTGTAGTCGAACAAGTTTTTTAAATATATTCTTGTGTAGTAAAATAATGATTGTTGAGAGATTAGGTGTGATTACCGGAAATGACACGACTCAATGATGGGTATTGGTCATACAGATCCAGCAGCGGAGTCACCTGGGGATACCATCGCACTCGGAGGTGGAGTAATAGAGCCCTCCGAGGATTTCATCGCCAATGCGAACGATAACATTCCAGTTGTGGTAGTCGATGAAAATGGAAACGAAGAACCGAGTGCGGTATGTCAAAAACCTTCATATACTAGATTTATTATTTGCTTTTTGATCACGTGATGATTTTGTTATGAACTTTTAAACGCAATCGAATAAGTTTTCCCCCTACCGAGAATAGTTCAACGCCGCTAAAGTTTCGGCTTCAAAAATTTCTTAATATTATCTACATGTACTAACTAACTAATAAATAAAATTAAAGTTTCTGTTTGTAATGAAAATAAATTATTTTTTGGTTTTACTAAATATATATGAATGTATACACGATACCTATACCAAAAATGGAATTTTTAAAATTTTTGTCTGTCTCCGAAACGGCCCGACGGATTTAGACTGAACTTTTTTCGGTAGATAGCTGAAGTTACTCCGGGTAACTTAGGATACTTTTAATTTTCGAAAATAATCACGGTGCCGCGTAAAAAAAACTAAAACTAAAAAAATCGAATAAAATCTGATTTAACGGGTAAGCGCTTGAATTTATGAGAAATATTCTTACTTAGTACTAAACAAAAATTAGGGTTCCGTATAAAAAAATGCAGTGAAGAATATATGAAACGCGGGCACACAGCTAGTCTTTAAATAATGGCATTTAATTCTGGAAAATTTTGGCTATCGTTACGTGGTAACGACTAGTCAAGGTCACGCGCCGTGATTAATGGAAGGCACAGCGGGCGGGTCGAAATGCCAGCACGATTTTACAATATATGAGGTCGCGTTTGGCTTGCGTCGATACGATGTGTTCAATAGAAACATCGCGTTGCCGTCTCAACCCGCCCGCTGTGTGGCGAAACCATGATAGTGTTTGCCAACAGACTAATTTGAGGATGTGTCGTTAGATTACTATAATCTATAAATCCGCTAATACGATAAACGTAATATCATTTAAATGCTTTTTTTTTTAGAGTACGAGTAATACCCACGTAACAAATGCAGAAACCCAACTGACTGTCGCCACTAGAAAGAGAGATGGTAAATTCACATTTTTTTTTTTCGACATATTTAATATTTACAACACTTATGATTACTTGCAAGTAATCATTAATTGCTTGATTTCAGGTTCCGACCAGAATGGGGAAATTGTTACTGTTAAAGAATTTAATCAGGTGAGTAAGAATATATTTTTCAGAAGTTATTTTAACTCTTTTTTTTAGCTTTTTCTGTGTTTAACTCTTTTAGCACTAACTTTGCATTTACGCCAGCTTTCCATTGTTTTCCTATTGCCTAATTTTTATAGGTAATCACATATTAATATCCAAACATAAAAAGGTTATAACGTTTCACGATGTTTTCTCTTTTCTTTGTCGATTAGTTTTCTTTTTAAGTGAAACTTCTTGATTCTGTGTGAATTCGATTTTATGAAACGAAAAAGTGTACCGAAAAAGAGACAACTATACATGTATTTATAGGGTTTAGGCTGTGTTAGAAAGAGATAGATATCCTTCGTCTCTTCTTTATCTTATGGTTCGTAGCGTCCCCACTACGCTACCGTTGTTCCTATTACATGGTGTATATTTTATATTGAACATAATATTTAGTTCTACCGCGTGTCAGCTCATACACGATTTTTATTTGTTAATTTCTATTGACTTATTTTGGATAGGGTTTCCAATAAGGACCACAGGGTGAAGTAATGAAAGTATGAGAAATCTGGTGACTTTGGTCCATGACTTCATAATTGACTCCAAAACTTACAATCTTGATTGATATCAGTTGTAGCTTACATCTATAAATGTGTACTTTATTGAAACGATGATGCCTCAGTTAGTATTGTTGTGGGATTGCGTGTCGATGGACATAGGTTCCAACCTGTTAAACTCCTCTTGATAAAGGAAAACATCGTGAGGAAACCATAACATGGCGGTAGGGCATTCTCTTAGTAGCTACCACTTTAAAGTTTGAAAGCCTGTCGCCAGGCATCAATAGATATGTGTTCCGGAATCATTTGAGAGCCAACACCTCTAAACTTAGTGTGTTTACCATAACTTAGATTAACTGAGTCAATTAACAAACAGGGTTTACTCCGTTTGTTGGAATGTCCCGTTTGCTTGGACTGGATGGAGCCGCCGATATCGCAGTGCCGGCGCGGGCACCTCGTCTGCGGGCGCTGCCAGCTGCGGCTGTCGGCGTGCCCCGTGTGCCGCTCCTTGTTCTCATCGGTGCGCAACCGTGCCATGGAGGGGGTCAGTATGAACCATCCTTTCTATTCAACATACATGCTCTAGTACCAGGTTTCCGCACACGTTCCGAGTCCTAGACGTGCCCGATTCCCTTCTAGCTCTAGATGCAGCCGCCACCAGGATACAGTGACACTGCACACACGCTCCTGCACATAACACGCAGGTATATGGATTTTATAAAGGACCACCTTTTTTTAATTGCGTTCTCATCCTAACCGTAAAGCTGTAAAAGTCCCTCTGATAAAAACCTAGTTAAAAAAAAACACTCTTCTAGCATTAAACAAAACACTTATTACAAAACAACAGAACAACAAAATTAATAACAAAACAGGCAGGTTCCGGAAGCGACCTTTAGATCTGTTATTTCTATTAATCTAAGGTAGATTTAACGCAGGGCTAATTCAGATGCACACGCCATCCCGTATTGTCCCGCTCAAGGGGGCGGGAGGAACTGGGGGATTTAGTGGGTAGTGTTTAACGCCGCGAGTCCCACACTAGTATTGGTGTGTAACAGTCCCTCACACTTGTGAGAGACTGTCACATACCGTCGGATCCAGTCCTTTCCTGGGGGGTACGTCCATTTGGGTTAGACTGGACAGCAAGTGCGTAAATGCATTCCCTACGAAAAAAAAGGGCTAATTCAAATAGCAGCACAAGCCGAGGTCCGTACCACTTTGGCGCCCATTGCGGCATCTATGTCTCTCTCGGCTGAGCACTTCAAGCGCTAGTCACAAAAGTTTTGTGTAGCTGTCAAGGCCCTTCTGGTCGACAACATTTAGTCAGATCGAAATATCAAGTGCACAAAAAAAAAAGTTTAGTATTTATGAAACACTGTTCAAATCCTTCACTCCTATGCCTGTTATTCCTGTGCAGCCAGGACTGATGGCCGACCGTGACGTTGCCGACATTGAGCGATTAAACACGAAAGTCTCGGTAATGTTAACATAATAATCGTCAAGTCGCGAGTAACTTCTCATAGTCTCCCATTTTATTTGAAACTATACTCCACATGATTTTCAAAGGAGCTACAGAAGTATCCAAATGAGCATATGTACATACTAGCTGGTGCCCGCGGCTCCGCCCTCGTTCCATATGTTCTGTGCATATGACGTTTCATTTATAGCTAATTAAAAAAAGAACAAATGAATGAATAAAAGTAAGAGTAGCGGAAAAAATGTATATAAGCGTAAATTGAAGTGGAAAATGTACAAAAGAGTAAATCGAAAAAAAAAAAAAAAAAATGAGAGAGGATCGGTGGAATCCAAAAAATACTTGTCTACGAAAAATACTGCGTTGGAAGGTATTAGTCCCATCCCGATATGTTCAGTAGTTATGAGGTGATGGTGCGTCAAAGGAATAATAAACATACAAATTGAGAAAAAATGTCAAAGGACTCATAGAATTTGAAAAAATATATAGCCTATAACCATCTACGATTAATTCCGCGTCGAATGGTTGTGGTTTCATGCTAATCGGTCCAGTACTTTTCGAGTTTACCTCGGACAAACAAAACAAACTTTGCTTATTTATATATATATATGTACCATCATTATTGAAGTGAAGATTTTTTTAGCCGCATTGAACGATTTTCGGTGGTGAGTGCGTAAATGCATTTCCCCCCGTCAAAAAAAAAAAAAAAAAAAAAAAAAAAGGGAAAAAAACTCATAGTTTCGCACACCTCCAATCCTGTGACGTCACCGTCAACATACTACAGTATATAAAGTATAAGATGGTGTTTGAGTGTGCCACATTATAAGATTTATAAATATTAATTTCATTAATAAATTACGAAATTTTAATTATCTATATTTAAATTATAAACAATAAAAAACGGTTCTTGCAAAGTTTCAACTTTTGGAGACACCAGTCTCCATGGTTGCCTAATTTCGTTTAATATGTTATGACCACATTAACGAATGTGCTCTTTCACAAAGGCTCTATACGATGTTTAATTGCGATAACACTACCGCCACATAAAGCTTCCTGTTGTCTTTCAGTATATAGGGTTTCGTTAGAAAATGCACATGATATTCCCAAGTTCAAAATGATACTACTTGATATTTGAGGTCAAAAATTCTCCATTCAATTTGGGTCCTGAGAAGGCGCTTATGAACGTTAAAAATCTACCACCGGTTCGGAAAACAGTACAGTCGAGAACAGCCGACAAGAAACTCGATCGGGTTTTTTAAACGTTTCTTTTAATGTATGATATAAATTATACAATGCATATTAATAAATGTGTTTAGCGGGATCACAGACAGCACAATCGTTCACGTAATGATCCACCTTATAATAATAAATTTTGTTCATTAAAACCTGGTTGACATTTACATTTATATGTCAGGTAAATCGGTAATGTGACATCGGTCTGGCAGAATGTCGTAGAGAATGATTACTGTTGTGTTGGGGAGCCAGGTCGCGGAGATGCTGCGCTACCCGTGCCGGCACGGGTGCGGGCGCGAGGTGAAGCTGCGCCGGCGCGGGCCACACGAGGCGAGCTGTCCGGCGCGCAAGTACCACTGCCCTGCGATCAACTGCTCCGACCGCATGCCCATGCCCTACTCGGACCTCGCACACCACTTCCAGGTCACTTTTATATATATATATACTCTATAGGCTCCTCAGGGCTTTCACCACAATTTCACCTGATGATCAGTGACGATGTCTTCCAGGATGGTACTTGGCGACAGATTTTAAAACTTGAGGGTGATAGCTACCCAGTGCGGCATTATTAGAAAATGCCCTACCACCATGTGCTATGGTTTCCTCACAGCATTGTCCTTTACCGAAAGCTGGATAGATGGGGTGAAACGCGCGTCCATAGACACGGAATCCGGCCGAACTACCCACTGCGCCATCACCATCAAAAAAAATTTCGTATTTTAGTAGGTGAAACACATTGAAATTGCATGTTTAAACTCGCCGTTACTTATTAAAACGCACGTCTTCATATTTTTTCATGAAATATAACGTAACAGTAAAGACACTTTTTTTTTCAATTTAACTACCACATAACATTGTATGGTATGGTATATCTGTAAGTAAGTGTCGTGTAGAAGCGCCAAATTGTGTAGTGCCAGTGCTCTGGTATTCTTAACGCCCTCTATAAATTTATGCAATGAATAACAAATAGAGAAAAAATGTAAGCATATTTCATCAATTTCTTATACTGAAAGCTTTAGTATTCAAGGAGTGTGTATCGATGGAGCAGAAGTGTACGAATCAAACTATATTCAGTCACTCTTCGTGTTCCTTAATTAATTATCAAATAAGGTTTGTTTTCCTCGGTTAGATGTTATTTTTCTATCTAACCCTGTCCAGCATAATTTATATCTTTCCGAAAACAGTTTGAAACAAAAAGCACATAGCTTTATTACTCTGAACATTTTGGGTCAGTACCATTTTTGTACTTCACTCTTAGTTTTGAAACAGGTTTTTTTTTATGAGACAGTTCTATCTTGTAAACTAAGTTAGCTATTTTGAAGTTTTAAAACAGATTTAGCAGATGTCATTATCATTATCATATACGGGTGAAAAATGGACAGTGGCGCTTTTTTTTTATAATCTTCGTTTGATCTATCATTAAATACTTTGACTGTAATTTTGTTACTATTAAGACTTTTTTTTCTATTTAGTCCCCCTACATCTCAGACATAATTTTTGTTTACTTTTTTGTGGCTTATCAATTTTTTTGAACTTGATAATTCTGAAGTTAAGTAATTTGGATAATATAAATATCATTTTAATTTAATAAATTCATTGTAATCATTTTATTTTATTTGCCAATCTTTCTATCCCTCTTCGACATGTTACTCCAGTTCTGTTTCTTCTTTCTTTCGCTTTCCTTGCTTTCTTTCTAGTTTACTATCAAGACTATGTAATATTTACTCTTATTTTGTAAAACTATTACTATCGTCTATTCTAGTTTTAGATGTCAATAAAATAGAAAAATTCAGTAACATTTTAAAATATATTCCTAATTAATGAGAAAAAATCCCTCGCAATTGTTTCAGATCAAACATTTCTCCAAGTTGATAATCGGTAAAAAGCATAATTTCTCCATGAAAGTGAACGCGGAACAGCACGATAACTGGCTGATAATGGCTTTCGATGAGTTTTTCCACTTACGAGTCGACGTGGACTTCCCCACTTGGGGCATCATTGCTTACGTTTCTTACATTGGACCGAAGAGCAAAGCCAGCAACTTCGTTTACGAGGTGTGTATGCAATTACACAAACACGATAACAAATATTTACAAACTGAAAGTATAACACCTTTATATTGTCAGCAGCTTTATTTGCAAGTTAGACAATGGATACCTTACTAATTATGTTAATAATGAATGCTTCCCTATTTTATATAACGCTGTAAAACTGTACTTTACGTGGAGTAAATAAAATTGGTTTTTAATAGAATTTAACACTATGTAAATAATGTAAACATTGTTCTTGCTTACTACTAACTGTATGTATTTAATTTGTTATTCGAGATTTTATCGACCTATTTATGTTTTTTTTTTGTTATTTATACTAATAACAAAACTGAAATACTAATAATAAAAACACAAAATTGAATGAAATTTGGTGTAAGGGAAGGTTGTGACGTTAACTGATAGACGGCTATGAAAAACAAAACAAATTCAGGACAACCCACATTTAATCAAGATAAGACGCGTAAACGAAGTCGTCGCGCTCACTAGTCATGTATAAGGTTTCGGCTGATAGTTAGAAACCAAATGGTTCATACCATAATCTGATGGTTCGTGACTACATTTTCAACTTGAGAGTGGTAGCTAATATTAGAAAATGCTCTACCACTATGTTATGGTTTCATCCATTTAAAGCTGAGCTTCCATTCATTATAAGATTGAATTCGAACCCATTTCAGACTTCTTTTTGATGTGAAATATCTATAGCCGCACGTAAAACTGATTTCTGGCGTGGCGACGCGTCGCCACGCTATATGATGGTATATATATGTGGGAATAATTGATGTGTCAAACACGGCAACACTGAATTAGTGGTAATAAAGACTTAAGATGAGACAGTGCTTTTGTAAATTTGTTAGTTAGTAAATAAAATATTTAAACTATCGTATCTCTATTTTAACATCCCACATAATTTATGGGGGCTCGTCCGGGATGCTGATACGTCGAGTTGAAATCAGAAGAAGACTGAATTTAACGCTGCAATGATTGAGGTTATCTAATAGTACCGTGAGTTGGCGTTCATTTTATTTACACGAGTTGTCATAATCAAATGACAGATAACAGATTGAAGTTTACAAACTCGAATGACATATGTCAAGCTTAGTTTCACCAGATGCGTTCCGTTTCACGACGATTAAGATTCTGAACATTTAATTTTGTTGCATAGAAGAAAAAAGATTTTAGTAGATTGATTTTAAATAAAATACGACTGCTGATTTTGTAAAGTTATTTTAAGATTTTAACGACTGAAAGACTATTAATTTTATAAAATGCCGCCGAAGAAGATTAAAGACGATGATGACTTGGAGTCCACTCCTCGAATTTCTTTCAACGATCTTGAAAAATCAATGACGCCCTTCAATGGTGATGACGCATACGGAATTGAAGCATTTGTCAAAGAGTTTGAAGATATTGCATCCTTGATGCAGTGGAATGAGATTGAACAGTTAATTTATTCGAAAAGACTTCTTACCGGAACTGCTAAATTGTTTTTGAGATCTCTGGGTAGTACGACGTCTTGGACATCTCTAAAGAATGAGCTCAAAGAGGAATTTGGACAGAGATTAAATAGTGCCACAATTCACAAAAGACTCGCAAGTAGAAAGATGAAACCTAATGAAACATATCAACAATACTATTTACAATTAAAAGAACTAGCGGTACTTGGTAATATAGAAGACGAAGCTCTAATGGTATACGTCATAGATGGCATACGAGACGCAGAAGTGAATAAGGCGATACTATATGGTGCATCAAACCTCAAAGAATTTAGGAAGAAGTTGGATCTTTACGCTGAAATAAAGAAAAAAAGTCAGATTCCAATCAAAACCCAGTCTTACGCTACAACATCTAAGATTACACATAAGCACAGACAGCATAAGAAGAGATGTTATAACTGCGGAGACACAGATCATGAATCCCTAAATTGCTCCAAAGGAATAAAATGTTTCAAGTGTAATGTTTTTGGCCACAAATACTCTGATTGTCCGCAGAATGCGAGAAAGACGTTGAAGATACATCATAGTACAGATAAACAGAGCTTGACACCTTACAAAGACATTAAGATAAATGGCATCAATGTCAAAGTTTTAATTGATACCGGAAGTGATGTTAATTTAGTCAAGAGAACATACTTTGATAAAATCATAAGCGAAAAATGTAACTATAACCCCGACTTTGTACAAACGCTTACAGGAATAGCTGAAAAAGAAATTCACACCAGAGGTTCATTTACAGCAGAAATAGAAATGGATGATTGTTATTTTAATGCTACTTTCCACATTGTTGAAAATGATTCTATACCGGTTAATGTAATACTGGGAAATCCAATACTGAACGACGTAGAGGTACATTTTAGAACCGCCGGAACTGTTTTTGCTAAGAACCTTACCATGCTAGATGACCAGAAAGACGACGTCTATGATTTTGATAATATTAGTTGCAAAGATAAAGAAAAGTTAAATAATATGATCAAAGATTACGATCCTAAAAATAAATTTAAAGAATCTAAGGTTGAATTAAAGATTTTACTTACTGATGAGACTCCGATACACCAAAACCCACGACGTTTATCTCCATTAGAACTGGAAGTAGAAGACAAACAAGTAAAAGAATGGCTTGAAGAAGGAATAATTAAACCAAGTCAATCGGACTTTGCCAGTCCCATTGTGTTGGCGAAAAAGAAGAATGGACTCACTGGATATTTCAGTAAGTTTATTAAGAATTATTTGCTTATAGCAAAGCCCTTGACTGATCTTTTAAAGAAAGGAGTTCTTTTTAACTTTGACCTGGATTGTGAAAAAGCTTATGAAGAGTTGAAGAACATTTTATGTCAGTCCCCCGTCTTGAAAATCTACGATCCAAACCTGGAAACCGAACTGCACACAGACGCTAGCGCTGACGGATACGGAGCTGTTCTTCTGCAACGAAGTCCGAAAGACAACCAAATGCATCCAGTTCATTTTATGAGCAAAAAGACATCAAGTTCTGAAAAGAAGTACCATAGTTATTATTTAGAGATATTGGCTATTGTTGAAGCTATCAAAAAATTTAGAGTATACTTACTAGGATTGAAATTTAAGATTATCACAGATTGTTCAGCCCTGACTATGACTCTTCAGAAAAAAGACTTACCTCCCAGAGTAGCTCGTTGGGCGTTGATGCTAGAAGAATACGACTACGTCATTGAACACCGCCCTGGAACACGTATGAAACATGTTGATGCTCTCAGCAGACACCCTATGGAAAACATTTACATACTTACCGATACAGCTGCTCGTCTTCGAAAAGCACAAGACGACGACCTGAAAACAAAGCTTATTAAGAAAGTTTTAGAAAAAGAACCTTATGAAGACTACCTAGTTGAGAACGGAATATTGTGGAAAATCAAGAATGGAAATAAACTAATGGTTGTTCCTAAAAAAATGGAAAATGAAATAATAAGAAAAAATCATGAAAAGGGACATTTCGGTATAACTAAGACAGAAGATTTAACTACTAGAAACTATTATATTGATAACTTAAAAGAAAAGACTAAAACCGTGATAGACAATTGTGTAGAATGTATTCTAATTGCAAATAAAAGAGGAAAGAAAGAAGGTTACCTACATGTAATAGATAAAGGAGACTTACCGTTGTCCACTTACCATATAGATCATCTTGGTCCGATGACTTCAACCAATAAAAATTATAAATACATTTTTACTGTTGTAGATGGATTTACGAAGTTTGTTTGGATTTACCCAACAAAGACTACATCCACTGAAGAAGTACTTGAAAAACTGAAGATACAACAACAGACTTTTGGTTCGCCTCAAAGAATTATAAGCGATCGTAATGCTTCCTTCACTTCTAACTCATTCAAGGATTATTGCGAAACTGAGAGTATAATGCATCATACCATAACCACTGGTCAACCAAGAGGGAATGGCCAAGTGGAAAGAATTCATCAAATAATTATCAGTGTGTTGAGTAAATTATCAGTAGATGATCCCACAAAATGGTATCGTCGAGTTAGTGAAGTACAGCGATGCTTAAATGGCACCTATCAGAGAAGTATTAAAATGACTCCGTTTGAACTTCTAACCGGAGTAAAGATGAAAGACCTTAATGAAGAAATCTATAGTTTGATAGATAAAGAAAATAAAGAAGCGTTTTATGATCAAAGACAAGAACTTCGAAGAAAAGCAAAGGAAAACATTCAGAATATTCAGGAAGAAAACCGAAAATCTTACAATAAGAAAAGAAAACAACCTAGAGGATATGACGTAGGAGATCTTGTTGCGATTAAAAGGACTCAATTTGTTCAAGGATACAAATTACATCCTAAGTATCTCGGCCCATACAAGATTATCAAAAAGAAAAGAAACGACCGATATGACCTTCAGAAAGTAGGTAGCTGCGAAGGACCTCATCATACTAGCAGCTCGGCCGATATGATGAAGCCATGGACTAATAACTCATCTGAGACAGATGACTGAGCAGGACGGCCGTGTGGGAATAATTGATGTGTCAAACACGGCAACACTGAATTAGTGGTAATAAAGACTTAAGATGAGACAGTGCTTTTGTAAATTTGTTAGTAAATAAAATATTTAAACTATCGTATCTCTATTTTAACATCCCACATATATACAGTCTATTTATTATTATATTACATAAATTCGTAAATTTTTGTATTGAATGAAAATAAATGTTTATTCAATAAATAGTCACCGTTATATGGAAAAAAATCGTAATATTTTATTTTATCATTATGACATATTTAGTTCCTATCACAATCTGTTCTTTTCTGCATATTACTTTTACAAAATAATGTCGATGTTTCACATCTGCCAGGTGTCCCGTGACGGCTCACATTTTTTTTTTTGTGTTGTAGGTGCGTGTGGAAGGACAACATCACGCCCGTAAAATGGTTTACACCCGAATAACACATAGCGATCTAGAAAGTCCCTCGCTGAACCTAAGCCGGCAGGACTGCTTCCACCTAAACCTGGATCAAGCTCTCAACTTCTTGAGGTTCAAAAACAGGAACTGCGAACCGGAGAAGTTTTTGATCTTCCACGTGGAAATTTCCCGATCCGATTTGTTGGAGAACCCGGACGGGGGTAATTCTGATTCGTGATTCGACTTTATATCCAAACTGGTCAAGAGTCGTATCGCCAAAGCGATGCGTATGGCTCGACACACGCGCAAGTTAAAACGTTGGTGTTCCTTGATCAGGGAAGTTTTGGATAATGATTCGAATGAAAATAATAATAACGGACATGTACATTAAAGTGAACCTGGTGAATTCATGTATGTGTTATTTTTATCGATTTTATTAATATTAAATCATTTATTGTTCAATCAAAAAATTATGATAAAATATCTACATCTTTTCAAATTTCAGAAATCTCATAGTTTTAAGTTTAAAATATCTTCATGTATGTTAAAATATAGTTGTAACTTTTTAAAATTTAATGTTCATCTTTGAAAATTAATTATTCGATAATGTAGTAATAGCAGAATAATTAATTAGTAGTAATAGTAGAAATATGGGTAAATAGTTCAATAACTCAGTAAAAATGTCATAGGTAATTTTTAGTGTTAAATGTGTAATTTAATGTATGTCATAGTGGAAGTTTTCGAATATGTCTTTCATTTCAATAATACGCTCTACATTTTTAATGCTGTATCTAAAATTATTGCATTTCCAAATGTGATTCTTCTTGTATCTATCTCTCTTTAGAAGATTGTGTAGAGCAATCAATATAAGGTACTATTTCAGACTATCATTATAATAATAAAAATACAAATTAGAAATGAAACTCCACACTTGTAAAAGATATTAGATTTTGTTGTTTCTTTTATCCTGTATGTACTTTATCTTACACAATTATGTCTAATAGCCGACGACAGCGACTTTCACTATTTTATAAAGGCTGAAAATGTCTATGTATGTCCCCAACACAGTTACTTACGATCCCAGTATATGAAACTTGAGTAGTGGTGGCTCTGGCAGATAACAAGTACTAAATGACCTCAAATTCATTATAAAGTTCAGTTTTTGTATATTTTATTCTGAAAAATATTAGAAATCACGTTTCATTGCATGCGTGATGGTTAGCATGGTTGATACTCCCTGCCAGAAGACACCCTTAAATTATAGTAAATTGTAACTATACTTTCGTTATAGTATAAAAGCTGATTTTTATCTATGTCACTTAGGGAACTATCAATGGATGTTTTTATCAGTAATCAGATAGTTTTGATAATTGATTCATTATGGCAGACACCCTTTAGTGCCTGTTATCTGTCAAAACCACCACTACTCAAGTATCATATTCATTCCTACCTGTCTCGGAGATTATACATAGAAAAACTTTCAGCTTTTATAAAATAACGAAGGTCTGACTGTCGCGGGCTCTTGGGCTATATAATATTTGGTTGGTTTCATTAAAATCTTGTACTTTTTCAGAGCCGAAACTCTATGCATTTCTGCACCATTTACTATTGTTAGAGTATTATATTATTATGTATAAATATAATTCTTACTGTAAATTTTATTAAATACTTAAAATGTAACCCTAAATTATAGTCATTATTGTTGTTTGGATGTATATATATATAAATGTATAAAAATCATGGCTGTTTAAAAATATATGTATATCATTCGAGAAATAAAACTATATTACATTGAATTATTGATCATTTTATTTCTACTTGCACATACTTATACAGTATTGAAACAATTCACTAAATATCTATACACAATATCCACATCTTTATATACAAGTAACTAAATCTTAAACAATAGGGTTTCTTCGAGATTTAAAATCGTGGCCTTTGTCAACTTTTCTATAAAGAAATAGGGATTTGTAAAACGACACACAACATTCATTAAAAAACATCTCGACATACGATTATTGTCGGTATCACATTTTATCTAATTACAACATTAAGTTGTTTGTGTGCATATAGAAAGGTCCAATCGAAATTATAAACTTTGTTTATAAAATGGTGGCCAGTTTAGGAGAGCAAATAAAAAAAAATTGTTAACTTGAGATTTAGACTGGAAACTTTTGTTTTTTGGTTTAGATTACTTCAGGCGACAGGAATATCGGCTTGAATGTCGCAAGGAAATTGTTCAAACGATTTTATACTTTTAAAATATTGTAAATGAATGAGTACATAACATTTCATTGTGCTAATACTGTAAAATATAATTATATAATATTTCGTAATAAAATAAATTAAAAGATAACTTCACAATAAATAATGTTCTATGAAATAAAATAATTATATTATTATAGCATGTAACGGTTATCACATTTCGCTTTCTGCTTCATGTTTCCTAAAAATTGTAATAAAACGGGAGACAAGTAGTTTTAATCAATTAACAAATAAATTACTACAAAAATGTCTATGATACTAGTTGTTTGGAGGCTAGAGTTTGCCGCGCGTACTCGGTCCCGATTAGTCCGCGACACGCTAGAGAGAATTCGCGCACCGTTTCGAGCAGCCGTCTTTTGCTACTTTTTTTCTCTGCAATAAAAAATATTCTATAATTACCTAACTGAAGCAGTCTAACAATGGTCGTCAAACTGCGGCCATTGGTCAATGACTCAAAATCGCATGGTGGGTGCCGTTTAGAAGTTATGCCACTATTATATCTAGTCTTGCGCATAATATGCCAAGTGCGGATTGAACATGGAAAAGTTCCTTCTTAAGGAACTATTTAGTTTCACTAGTTCACAATGTATCTTTCGAGTCTAACGCTGTCTATTCATCAATCGAATGCAGTAGAACGAAGTTATTCGGAGGGTCACTAACGCACATAAGCGACATTTCGGATTGGACTGATATCGTTCCAGTAGAGGATACAGTTCTTTGAACTATTAGGGTCTGGAGCGCTACCCATGTCTAGTGATATCTATTAGTGTAGTCAGGCGCGGTTACACACAAAGACTGGGGGGGGGGGGGGGGGTTTGAACGCATTAACTAAATTATTACCTACTTTTGATTTTGTGGTA
This sequence comes from Samia ricini, assembly GCA_014132275.2. Taxonomy (NCBI): domain Eukaryota; kingdom Metazoa; phylum Arthropoda; class Insecta; order Lepidoptera; family Saturniidae; genus Samia; species Samia ricini. Next base: position 5,710,616 of record AP028170.1, read on the forward strand.
TAACATGCCACAATAATTACAATTGTTATTGTGGTGATGTCTTTACTAATCGTTTCTTCTTTCAAACTTATCTAATACTGCAAATATATCTTATTGCTTTTCGAAGATTATATATATATATATATATATATATATATATATATATATACACACATATATATACATATATGGTATAGTACCACCACGCACCCCCACAATTTCACTGTTTAGACGATGTTAGAAAGAAGTTAACAATGTACGATTTTTGGGTGTGAGTTTCATGAGCCCCTAAGCACCCCGACCTGCGGATCGGCAGCGCGTGTAGTGCTGAGGAGACATACTTGAGTAGTGCGGTGATGAAGTGTTGCTTGTGCGCGTCGGTGGCGTGGTGCGTGGGGAAGCCGCGGTGCGCGAGCGCGTGCCGCACCCAGCACGCGAGGTCGCCGTGCTCGCTGCGCCACGGCGTGCGGTTCAGCGCCAGCAGCAGCTCTGCCAGCGGCTCTATCTGATTGCGCGGAGTCACGCCGCCTGGTAATTTACACACCAGACCATACCTCACATTTAAAGAGATTAATTTTTATTTTTCATGTATTCTTCATTACGTTTTAATTTTTTTATACGGAACCCTAATTATATTACTAAACAAAATTTTGTACTACGATAATGTAAAAACATTTCTCGGAAATTATAGTACTTGCCCGTAAAAATGTGCATTGAATCGGATTTAATTCAAATTTTTATGAGTTTTTTTTAACGCGGATCCCTAATTATTTTAGAAAATTGAAAGTACCCTAAGTTACGCGGAGTAACTTCAGCTATCTACCAAAACAAGTCCCGACAAACTTCGTCCAGCCGTTCTGGAGATTACCCGGGACAAACAGACATAGACAGATCGACAAAAATTTGTAAAAAAATTATTTTTGGTATTGGTATCGTATATACATTCATATCTATGTAGTAAAAAAAACATGACATTACAAAAATTTAGAAAAAAGTCAGAATAACATGTATATTACTATTTTTTTAATGAAGCCGGACAGGGTAGATAATTATATTATATGTTATTTTGGTTAATATGAAATAAGTATAGGGAGTACCTATACATGCGAGTACGTGTGCGGTGAGCGCGCGCGCTTGCGGCAGCAGCACGTCCGGGCGCCGCGGCGCCAGCGCGCCCAGCCAGCTGCAGGCGCCGCGCGCGCCCCCCGCCTCCCACATGCGCACGCACACGCACGCTGCGTAAACACACACGCACACACATTATATAAACACTAACAGACAGACAGTTTTTTGCAGAACATTTAAAAATCCTTCAAATATTTATTTACATTTCATAATTATGTAATTTAATAATAATTTATCAAATAAGCTTCAGTGTGTTCCAAAGGAAATACAAATGATTTTTTTAAAACGCTATAATATTAAGTTTTAGTGAATACGTCATTATGTGTACAAGGATTAATATTTATGACATATATTGATCTTTCAATGCTTCATTATATGAACCATTTAAAGCTTATTTTATTGACAGATTAGGATTACAAATTCCAATTATACTAATTACTGATGTTTAAAATGTTCTCCTTACAACTTATATACAAAAAGATTTTTTTTTAAACTATTAATATTAACCCACTAAATGCGGGCGGCTCAAGACCGGTCGTCGTGAAGATCTTTAAGGGAGACCTATGTCTTTCAGTTGAATGGATGGGATTCATATTAAAAAAATCGTACTTGGAAAGTTTATGTTATAATAGAATATTAAATGTAGGACTGACCTAACTCGACCAGATCAGGTAAAAGGTCATCGATCCAGTGCATATAGTTGGGCTTTTTCTTGGTGATTGCAAGAAGCGTCGTGAACAGTCCCTCGGTGAGGTCCGCCCGCGCCGACGGGTCGGGAGCGAGTGCACGCGCGCTCGCCGACACGCTCGCGTGCAGCAACGCGCTCGCCCCCTCCCACTCGCCCCCCACCACCAAAACTACCTGCAAATATATTTTATGTGACGTAACAATCTGACTGACGAACCTGCCATCGGACCACAGGCCGGTGCTATTTGAAATACTGGAACCCCCGGCTTGTATACCTACCGCCGCCATTTTCAGTAGTGAGACCATGAGAATACCCAGTCGAGACTCGTCAACTCTGCTGAGGAAATAGAACGCCTGACCTGAACCATGGCATACGTGCGGCCCTTGAGGAACGACGATCGAATTACCGTCATCCACAGGTGGCTCGGGTAGAAAACACCACCCCCCGCTCGCGTGAACCTTAAAACTAATCGCCGGCAGAAGGACCCTACGGCGCTTATGGCAGAGAACACGCTGTCCCATTATTAAATCCCGGCTGAACAGTGTTGTTGAGCGCAACAAGAGAGCGCCAAGCGACCATACGACCGAATCGTGGGAGCGCTTCATTTAAGACATGACGAGGATCTGCCCTCAATCCATCGTCTATGTACAGCATCTCACAAGAGAGGAATCATCAACCAGGTGACCGAATGCAGCAACAAGAAGCAGCACTTCGCCGCGATCTTCTTGGACATGGAGAACGCGTTCGACAAGGTATAGCATGCGGGCCTGCTGTATAAACTGTCGACTTCCTCCATACCAAGAAGAATCGTGGGTCTCATTCAAGTCTTCCTCAGTGATCGTCGGTTCGTAGTAACGATCGAAGGGGTCAACTCGACGGAGCCCCGAGCAATAGCCGGAGTACCCCAGGGGAGCAGCGTGTCTCGCCTGTGCTCTACGGGCGTTATACTGACGACATTCCAAGGGTCGGCCGGTCGGTCGGAACTCGCGTTGTTCCCGGATATTGTGACGTAGTTCTCGACCTCGGTCACCAAAAAGTACGCTGCGGACTATCTTCGTCCAACGCTTTGAGGCACTGCCCGACCGGCTAGACCGTTTTTTTTTATTAGTCCCTGCCAATTTTTCCCCTGGCATAACCAGGGACCTTGTTATTACCTCTCATTTTTGTGCTCTTTTTTGTTTTTTGTGGCTTGTTCTTTTGCCTGTATTTTCTTTTTTGTGTCATTTTATTTCATAACTCTAAGACAATTCATTCGACTTATCTAATTTAATAATAAACAGTATACAGTTCCTTATGGTGTGGTGTTCGTGTCAATAATTAAAAACATAAAACAATTAAATTAATTTAAAATATACAATCACAACAATAAAACAATTTAAATAATTAAATAAATATAAATTAAACTAAATTAAATTGAATTAAATTATAATTAAACAATTGAATCAGGGCAATAATAAGGCAATAATAAATAATAAGTTAATAATAAGTCCTAATAATAAGGCTAGACCGTTGGAGGCTCGCAGTTAACATCGCGAAGACACTGGCGATAACCACAGGCACAACCCTGTATCCGCCGTCACTACGCCTGAGAGGTGAAGATGTTGCCTGGTCACAGAGCGTCCGTTACCTAGGCGTGCATTTGGACACCAAGCTATCCTTCGTCCCCCCACATATTCCTATGTGCTGGGAAGAGTTATATCACCCGGTACTGGGATCAGCGCTGCCACTACGCACCAAGCTGGTCCTCTTTAACAGCTACATACGATTGAGGCTCACGTACGCGTCTCCAGCTTGATACGTATAGTATCACAAACAAGAACATCGTTGAGAGCAAAAACGAAGGCCATCGATATGTAAGGAATACCACCAACACGCGGGACCTACAGTGGAGAGCCTGGATGCCTTTATCTCGAGACTTGCTACGAGCTTCCCCTTGGTCCTGGAGGTCGCTCCACTCCACAAGAGACCGCCGGACAGGAAAATGAAACCATCGACGAGGAATGATGAGAACATCGACCTCCAAGAAGCCAACCAAATAGGACACATCAATCGCCACAAAAGATAACAATGACCGACCCGCAGTATCGGGCTGCAAAGGTCCTACAGTAGACGACCTGGTCTGGATCCTCGCCCTCCATCCAGGGGGGGGGGGGGGGGGGTTAGAGATGGCTGTACAGAGAATCTCACTACACGTAGAATCGGTCAAGCATTATGAAGCAATGGTGTAACTGTAAATGGTCCGAGGCCCGTTGCAAATTCATTATATAGGACATTAATTGTTTTATTTGTTAAAAATATTAGAATCCTTCTGTGCTCGCGGCTTCGCGGGCCGGGGCCCATGGCATTTTACCAGCTCTGCCACCCTATAATTTCGCCACTGCACGTAAGGAGTTTTTTTGACATTTTAACTCTCCCCCCCTGACAGCAGTGGTAAGCTTAAGCGTAAACTCCCATGACTACGTAAGCAATGGTATTTAAAAAAAAAAGAAAAAGAAAATCAATAAGTGTTCTTTATTCCACATTTCATCAATAATAAGCGAACCATAGACCTCTGCCCCTCTCATTTATACTTGAACATCGACAAATATACGTACAAGTTTAACGAGATCCAGTCCTGCTGCAGTCGGGTGAGTGTCGAACGCAGTCAGCGCGAGCTGAGCTATATCCGGCATGAAGGGCAAGCTCTCCGCCATCAGCGTCGACACTGTCTGGTTCAATATATTGAACATTGGCTGTAACAATTACGTACATACAATTATTATATATAAAGTTATAAACATTAAAATGTTTGTAGTTTGTCAGTACCGTCTGCAGTACAGTGAACTAACATAAACATTGTTAACATATGGAGGCCCATCCGTAAACTTACATAAAACATTTCAATTAAACGTTAGGCTATTGCTTAACAATATTTCGCACTGAAAACTTAATGACAGTTTGATAATGCATTGACTTTAGCTATAATGTAAGAAAGATAATTTTCCAATGTCTATTAACAAAATGAATTCCATTAAACCGTTAAACGTTATTATTACTTTCTTAGACTCGTTATTTCAAAACAGTAATTTTTTTATTATTAGTTTATTAGACAGTGGAGTGGTCTAAATACTGAATGATATCTGTACATTTACTTTTAATAACTCCAGCAGGTTTTGTAAAAGTTATTTAGTTATTTAGAACATTGCTGACACGGAACTAAAGAAATGCCTAAAATTTTGCTCACGTAATACATGTGTGGCCCCTATAGAGATATGACTACTATTACTTTATAAGAAGACATGTCGTTTTTTTATGGATTTGAGTGTTGGGGCACTAAAGAGACGGATGAATGAAGAATACATGTAGCGGAGTTGCGAATGTCGCATAACTAGAATGAATAAGTTTATGAGTATATCAGAGGAAGCTTGAAAATAGCACCAGTGACAGAAGTTATGGCGCTGTATTGTTATTTTATTAAAATTTTCCTATTTTTTACATTTATTAGATGTTGCTATAATTTTGCTAGTTTTTAAATAAATTTAAGTTTGTTTGTGATTGGGTTCTATTTTTTTCAAGAGTTGTAAACGTCGTTTATCGCTTCCCCTGTATAATGTACAGTAATACCCCGCTTTACGCGAGGGATACGTTCCGAAAAAAATCGCGTTAACTGAAAAACGCGTATATCGAGGCTTATGATTAAACATAGTCAAAATTTAATACAAAAAAATACAAATCATTTTAATCAATCACTTTAATTCTAAGAACACTTTATGCAATATATACTCTTATTTTTTACGGAAAAATACATCTATTGTCTTTACATTATGTTTATACGCACTATTTCGCGTAATGCGAGGCATTTGAGCGCGAAATTTGACATTCGCGTTATAGTGAAACCGCGTGTAACGGGGTCGCGCTAAGCGGGGTATTACTGTATAATCATGAAGCGCTGTGCCCTATAATTGAACATATAATTGTGGATTCCGTCTAATTGATCACCACGACCCAGACTCAGCCGTACTCATCAAGGTAATCAGCATGGTATGGAGATGTCATGAGGTGAGATGAATCTCACGTAACTAAAAAATTGCTAAGTATAAAGACTATAATAATAAATAAAAGTGTCTGTTTTAAAAATGAAAATAAAATTTTTTTTACTAAATACAAAATGTATATAATTGATTTGGCTATAATTTATAATTGGCTAAACACCGCCAAAGGTAAAGAAACATGGTACTCCTTGGAGGAGGCTTTTACCCGAAGGGGGTCCATACAAAAATGATATTTTGTTTTATGTTATAATATTTAATTTATGTTTTTTTTTTTTGTATTTTTGCGTGGAATAAATAAGGCCATTATTATTATTATTATGTATATACCGTACCTATACCAGAAACACATTTATAAAATGTTTATTTCTTTGTCCCGGCTAATCTCCGAAGCGTTTGGATCTATTTTGACGGAACGTTTTTTTTAGATATGCAAAAACAAATGTAATGTAACGTAACAAACCATGTAATGCAAAAACAAATAACAACAACTCAGTGTGGTAAGTTTCACTGGAAAATGTTTGAAAAAGTGTAAAAATAAATATGAAAATAATTAGGGTTACGCCGTAAAGCGGTTATAGCGGTTTAATGTATAATAGGGTAAATGTCGATGATGATGGTGATGATTGTATTACCTCGACGAGTGCGTGGTGCTGAGCGAGCGCCGGCAGCGTCGGCGAGACCGCGCGGTACAGCTCGGCGGCGAGGAGCGGCTGCGGCACCAGCGCGCCGAGCAACGCGGCCGCGCACTCGCACGAACCGTTTAGCTTATTCGGCTCTAAGCTCTGTTTTAATGAACAATTATTACATTGAATACGTTTTTACGTACATACAGCATATTATTTTGTATACTATCTCACTTGATATTAAGTTACAAGTTAATGGGTTGGTAAAAAAATCTGTTTATTTAACTTATTAATCTCATACATAAACAGTAGAGTTTGGTATTTGAATAAAAGGACACAAGTACACACACTAAAATAATTTGCTTTTCTTAACCTGTTAACCGGGCAAGACGTATAAATGCGTCAGGTGTAAACAATACCGATTACGGGTAGGACATATGAATACTCGCCCGGGTGAGTCCCACATCGCCCGGGTGAGTCCCACATCGCCCGGGTGAGTCCCACATCGCCCGGGTGAGTCCCACACTGCACGGAGCTCGTCACTCCGTGCCCCTTATCTAGTGTACTGGGGGACTTTGATCCCCTAAGTACAATAGATAAGGGTAGTGCGTAAATGCATTTCCCCCCGTCAAAAAAAAAAAAGAAAAAAGGACATATGAATACGTCCTCAAAAATTAATGTGCGCCCTGGAACGGAAGGGACGTATATTTCCGATCAACTATGATATTACGTCATCCATGCGTGTCTCGACATGAATTGATTGATGAATTCTGATTCTATACGTATAGAATCAACAAGCAGCTCTACACCTAAACCATCACGCTTAGTGGAAAGGCATTTTCCAGAGCAAATGAAAAGTGATACAGGGAAATCTAAATCCCGAAAATGTCGAGTGTGTTACAAAAAAGGCGCTAGAAAAGAATCTACTTACTGGTGTCCGAATTGTAGTGTAGCATTATGTATTAATAATTGTTTTAAAATATATCACACAGAAAACGAGTTTTGAATTTTTATATGTACCTATTGTGTAATTCTATTTTGGTTACTTGTTTTTAGTCGTTTTGTGATTCCTTTTGTACTTCAAAATTATTAATAAACGATATACATTTCATAGTTTATCATTCATTTTATGAATAAATTAAAATATAGAAATATGAAATGACGGTCTCCGGGCGTGACGTATTGACATGACCTAGCGAAACAATACGCGCCCGGTACATGTTGCATAATTTTAACGAGAACTCCCCGGTTAACAGGTTAATATATCGATTACCCATAAAAATGAGACAATAGAAAAACAATAGAAGGCTGGCGTAAACTCCAGGTTAGTGCTCAAGGGGTAAATAAACTTTTATATAGCACATACGATGTTTTATCTATATTTAAGATCAAGTTTGTCTAAGTGTTTGCGGACACACATTAAATTAACAAGAATGTGTTTAGAGGGTGAAGGTTAAGGTATTATTTTCCTGAAATTTTATAATTACATAAACGCAAACAGAATCTCCACGTAATTAACAACCTTTTTTTTTAGTATTCCCCTAAATTTTTCAATGATTGAAGTATGGTATAAGACATGTACTTATAGATATATGTAGACGTAAGCGATGATGGCGTAGTTGCTAGTGCGACCGGATTCCACGTCGATAGACGCGGGTTCGAGCCCACCTATCCGACTGCAGAGGAAACCATAGCATTTTCTAATAATGCTACTACCCTCTAGTTTAAAAACTTGTCAGCAAATATCAATAGGCTTAGTATGTGTATCATCTTGGTCTGCATTGTTTTAAGATCAGGTGAGGTTGTGGTCAAAGCATTGAACCTATAGAGTATTTTTTTTTAATATGTTGCAATACTTGTGCTGTAAGGTCGTCGTGCAGCGTGCGCGCCAGACTGAGCAGCAGCGGTGCAGCCGCCGCCGGGTCCGCAGCAGCGGCGAGCGCAGCGCCCGCAGCGGCTGCCAGCTGCCGGCGCACCCACGCGTCCCACCCGCACCAACTACTCTGCACCACACCACATACTCATTCTAGCACTAACTGTTCCAGCGGCACCGATCACGTATTACATTACATATCCCGCACGAATAATTACTGCGTAATATCGTTTCCAAATTTCCAATGGAAAATAATGTTCTATAGTCAGTATCTTTACCCTCATGTTTAATATTTAAAAGCGGCACATAAAAAAGCAGTATTCTAATAGAGTGCGCCTGCACACAGGCTAGAAAATAATATTACATCTGTTGGTTTTCTTCGGATTTTTTTACATATTTCGTTATCAGTTCTGTGCTATCGAAAATATCCTAAGAGATATTTATTAGAAAAATCAGCCTAAAACCTACTAGGAGGATTAAAAAGTTAGTAATAAAGTATCAGGGTGGATGAGGTGATTAATGGTCGACTCGTTACCTGTGCGGCGTGTACAATGTCAGCTGCTAGCGCGGCCGCGGACGCGCTGCAGTCTGTGCACAGCTTGCGCAGCGCCAGCGCGGCCGGTGCCGGGGCGCGGTGCAGCGCCGCGCCCGCCGCGCGCACGCACTCCCTGCTCAGCTCGAGAGCGTCCGGACTCTGCAGCGAGCTCAGCCACGACGCGTAACCACCTGAACGACCAGTTATATATATAATAATACGAGCCGGTGACCGCGACTTCCTCTATATGTCTTAACTTCATTAAACATACACAGTCTTATTACGAAAACATAAAATAAAGTAACGTTAAACACGCTTTTTACTAAACCGTGTATGAAATTTAAAATTGTATGAAATATAATCTTTAAAAAACCCTAAAACACTCTTTTGTAAGTGAACTGTATTTAAACATGTGTTCAACAGGAGTTTAACTTTTTTGTAAAAACATCTAGAATGTCCTGATTTTCTTTTGTTATCAGTTATCATATCCTTCTTGTAAATAAAAACCTTCCAAGTCCTTTTTGAGTGTTTTTTTACAATTTCTAATAATAATAATAGTGTTAATTCTTGAAGTGAAAACTTCTGTAGACGCGTTGAACGATTTTCAGTTAAGTAAAAACTAATAGATTCGCGTCATCTGTTTAAGTACGTTTAAGTGGACGCCTTTGTGTTGCCACGTTTCAACTTTTTCCCCATAAATATCCAAATAAAATGTTGGAATATAAACGGTTACTACTAAATTATTCCGTTGGTTGACGTTTAAATAATGTCATAAGTAATCAATCAGACTCATAACTGTATCTTGGTCTTATTAATTTCAGTTTTAAAAATAGGTATTCCAAAAATCTATCGCTATCGCGTTGCGCCCCAATGAAAGTATTATAAAACACGAAAGGGACAACTGCAGCTCGGGCTGATTGTACTGTATGCAAAATAGACGAAAACATTACTTCGTAGTACCCTGTTTCCTCCTCCAAAACTGAACCGATTTTTAATTTTCTTTCAGTTAATTAAAAGACTTCGGCTTGCATTTTTGTTTTTATTTTCAAAGGTTCCTAGTTTTTACAATAACTAATTTATGGAAAAAAAAATCAAAACGTGCGGGCATATCGGTAGTGGATATATATTATTTGGTTTAAAAATATTTTCCATAATACTATTATCCAGGGAGGGAACAGGAGACTACGTTTGTATGGAACAAAGGACGTTCGTATATCCTCTTAATAGTAGCGCATTCAGATATTCATATATCCTATTCTACAATCGATCATAACCTTCGGTAACATTATAATGATATTATACCATAAAAGTAGGACAATCGTGTGTCGAATGTAATATTTAAATAAATTTAAATTTAAATAGTCGATCACATTTTTTACGGAAAACGTATAGTTGCATAAAAACAGATTTTTAAAAACTTGAGGATGGTTGCCATCTGAACAGACAGTATTAGAAGATGGTTCGGACACACGTCCATCGTCGCGGAAGCCGACCATAATACTAAGAGAGTCATCATCGGTGATGAACTGACCGAGGCAATCGAGTGCTGTGCTGAGCGTGTTCGTGTCGGTAGTCGTGTGGGTGACGCTGACCGCGTGCTGCAGCAGGGCTAGCAGCGCGGGGGGCGACCGCTCCGGCGGCGCGGCGTCGGCGAGCGCCGCCAACACGTGCAGCGCTGCCTCGCGCCACGACTCCGACCCCTCGTCCCCATCCCGCACACCCCCCTCGCCCCGACGCCCCAGCGCCTGCTCCACGCTCGTCCAACACCATTCGCCCAGTATCGCGAAACAATACATCTAAACAACACCTCGTTCTTACTCACAATACGTAGTTGCACCACTCATGTATTGAATAGTTAGCAAAAATTTGCACATTTCTGAGCCCGGTAATTTCGTCCCTTTTTTTAGCAATTACATAAGCGTTGGCATAATTTTGAAGAAAGAAAAAAACCAAAAATGATGTCATCAAAAATTTAAATTTAGTTTAGAAATTTATTTGCATTAACTTATATATGGATGATCATATTCATTTACTGTTTTATTCACTCACTATAAAAATATAAAATTATAGCTGATGCCCGCGGCTCCGCCCGCCTTTCATATGTTCTGTGCATATGACGTTTCATTTATAGCTAATTTAAAAAAAAAACAAATGAATGAATAAAAGTAAGTGTTTTGTTTTTATTAGCGGAACAAAATGTATATAAGCGTAAATTGAAGTGGAAAATGTACAAAAGAGTAAATCGAAAAAAAAAAATGAGAGAGGATCGATTAGTCCCATCCCGATATGTTCAGTAGTTTTGAGGTGATGGTGCGTCAAAGGAATAATAAACAAACAAATTGAGAAAACATGGTAAAGGGCTCATAGAATTTGAGAAATATATAGCCTATAACCATCTACGATTAATTCCGCGTCGAATGGTTGTGGTTTCATGCGGATTGGTCCAGTAGTTTTCGAGTTTACCTCGGACAAACAAAACAAACTTTGCTTATATATATATAGATAGATTATAGACTAATTAAGAAATTGTTAGACGCACTTAGAACCAGGTAAACAATATCAATAATAAAAAACATAGTAGAAGCATTATCTCATTTGGGTCTGTCTAGCTATTATTTATAATAAATATTGTCCTTAGATGGCACAAAGATACAATTCCGTATTCAACAGACGTATAAAAATAATAGTTCTGCTGTGTGAAAAATTATTAAAACAATCAATGAAATTCACTTTTCCAATAAGTATCAAGACACAAAGTTACATTACCAATATAATTATAAAAATATATATTATAGGACTCGTAAATATAGAGAAGAGATAGTTACAACGGTGTCACCGATATCCTGGCGATAGCATCTCAGCAGTTCGAGATCGTCTTTCGAGAGAGCTGAGTCCGGTGGCGCCTGAGACTTGCTCACTAACGCCGTCAGTAGACGTGAGAATATCTCCTTCCAGACAGGGTGTAACGTCTTAGTGCTGTCCATTACGTTTAGAATTTCATCCTGTAATAAATTATTGTCCGAGTGAGATAATATTAATTAACTTTTACATTTCATTTTATATGTTATTCTTTTCTGTTTCTAGTGACATTAATTTTTCTCTGTTTATCAATGTATTTTTTTTAGCAACTGTGGTGGCGCGTGTTACGTGGTCTAGTATTTGAATACTAGATTATGTATAAGTTTATATTTTATTCGAGGGCAAGATGAACGGAAAACACAATATTTGTTGAACGGTATAATGAGCTACTCTTTACAATGAGAAATGCGTAATGAATTGTGTAGTCGCAGCTACAAAGTTTTTATAATTATTAGTAATTAATAATATTTATCAATCATGGATGAGCATCGATGCGCCGGAGTTGACCTATGATTGGTCGTCGCATGCAGCCATGTTAAAAGGGGCGTACATAAGTTCATTGTTTGTTTAATGAGCCTTATCTTTCAAGGAGCGTTTAAGCTGTCCTTATTACTGAGGATAGTAGATCCACCAGTAGCAAGACTTAGTGGATCCGCTACACAACTACGGATTAATTGATTCAACAATTAGGCGTCTACTGCTGGACGTAGGTCTCCCACAAATGTTAATGTGATGGGGGGTCTAGTCAATAGTGATAAACATTACAACCCATCCATTCACTCAACTATGAGACGTCCACTGTTGGACATAGACCTCCTCCAATAAGGAAGGGTATTGCTATAATCGCCGCGCTTGGTAGGCGGGTTGTCGATAGTAGGTGTTTGTGGGTCTCAGAGGATGCTGCTGCCCAACCCCTGGTTTATCCCTTACTCTCCTTTTACGTCACCCCACGATTAACTAGCTATTGATTAACGCAGTTAATTAAAATACTGTTTTTTTTCCTCAATTTACGAGAATGATTATAGTCGAATTTTCACCACGAGATGAACATTAGATAATGAGTGATAAATGATCATCATTATTGTCCTTACATTATATAAAAGACAATGTCTATGTGTCTGTCTGTTGGTTGACTTATAATTCGAAAACCACTGAATCAATTTAGATGTTTTTTTTTTAGCATATTAATAGCTGTTCTTCGCGGTTTTACACGTGTAGTTCCCTTTTCGGTGAGAATTTCGGAATAAAAACCTATGTCCTATGTCACTCCTTGGATTTCAAACCATCTCCATGCCAAATTCCATCCGAATCGGTCCAGCAGTTTTAAAGTTTATTTCGTTACGTACAAAAATACAAATCTTACCACTTTATAATATTAGTATAGACATGTTAGCTGTTTAGGTTTTAGTATATTTTTGTTACGTTAAATAATATGCATGAGTAAATAAAAAAAGAATCAGAGCAATATTATATCTTTTCACAAAAATGACTATGTCCGTTCTTACACCCTCATCCTTACATTATATAGAAACGAAACGAGCGGCGCCACAGGCACACAGTTAGTTTAGTCACATTCTTCCATATGAACATTTGCTCCAGTTAAACGAAATCAATATAAATTTGTTATAATCACCTGTAGTGTGTACCAAAAACCAAAGACGAGGTTGGAACGGGTCTCGTGTATCGGATAGTGCCCGGGCGCCGCCTGCGCGGCTAACAGCAGCTCCAGCAGTTGCCGAGCTCCACGAGCGTGCTCGAGTGCGCTTTCACTCTGCTCGCTCCCGGGTGCACTGTCCGAGTTCTCCACAGCTTGCACTAGCGCACGCGTGTGAGTGTCCGCCAGCGCCACGCAACAAGTTATCAGCGCTGACAGGAGCTCCTGATGAGTCACCGTTTTCATAACAAACAATTATCTATGTAGGCTTCAATAGATTGCCCCCCACACTGCCTAGACCTAAAGCTTGGATATACTGTAGAATCTTTTTGGAAGATTTCTGTACTATCCTGTAATGTGTATGTATGTATGTAAGCTGTTTGGTGCCGGCCGAGAATAGTACCAACCCATATCGTTCCCGTGAGTGTTGTTAATGGCGACTAAGGGATATCCAGGGGATGGGCAGCAGCATCCTCCGAGTACCACAAACACCTACTGCGTTCGACAACCCGCCTGCCAAGCGTGTCCGATTATAGCAATACCCTTCCTTATTGGGGGAGTTCTATGTCCAACAGTGGACGTCTTATAGTTGAGTGAATGAATGAATTGTAATGTATATCACTATTGACTAGACTCATCACGTTAAAAGTTTATTTTAGTCATATATGTAATAGTAATCTTAATGAAGTTCTTATAAATTAATAGACGTCATCACTTATAACGTCCAAAACTAAGATAACTTATTCCTGGACAATCCATAAAATGTCAGTTTATGAAATGTTTTGCCGTTTACTTTAGTATGTTGAAAACCCAAGAGAAATATATAAAACTAAACACAGAACACATATTGAAGCAATTTTGGCTCATAGATTGTGTGGTTAGATTCCATCTCTATGGACATAAGTTAGAAGCCACTTATCTTACTCTATAATGAGCCTTAGCTGATGGAAAATGGCATAGTAACACCATAGCATTGATCAGGTGAGATCGTGGCGGAAGTGTACATTGAATGATTCCATACTTCGTTAATAGAGTTAGGGAGGTCGTCTCGCTGCATGATGGGCGCGGTGAGAGTCGCGAGGTGTGTGAGCAGCTCCAGCGCCGCAGCGGGATATCGCGAGGGCTCCGCCCCACCGCCCGCCGCTCGCACCGCCGACAGACACGCTTCACATGCATCCAGCGCTATATCACTAACTGCTTCATTCCATCTGTTAAAATTCAACAAAACGTTTCAAAGAGCCGGCATTTTTTATGCTAAGAAAATAAATATTGACATAAACTCATAATTGCATTCTGTCTAAGGCTACTACTAACAATCTTTTTTTGCCTAACAAATGGTATTGTTACATAAGGTACCTACTTAGCCGTGTCTTCTAAATGAAATAATTATATTGAAGTACACTTTGAGTAATCTGTAAATGTAATAGTACTAACGTGTAGAGTAAATGTACAGCAGTGAGTAGAGCGCGACAGAGCGGCATGCGGTCGGGAAGCGTCACCGCTGAGTTGGGAGCATCTTCACCCCCCAGTGTCAGCCAGCTGCAGGCGCACGTCGCTGCTGACATCCACGAGTGGACGAGCCTCTCTGGTGGAGGCTCTGTGTACTCACTAATATATTTTTAAATTATTAAAAATCTACCAAACTACACCACTGGTTGTAAATTTCACAAAATAATCTAAATATAGACTATTTTTTCTTTCGAACAAAAACTAAATTCTGTTAACGGACGTTCACAGCTTTACCGAACTTTTAGGGCGAACGCGTAACGGGGAGAATAGACTAGCATAGGCTAAAGTAGGCAAACGGCATCAAAATAATACAGAACTTAGGCTTAGGCTGGTGCTATATAAGACATCAAGGTGGTTAAGGGAAAATACGGTCTCAAGGTCACTTATGGAACCCATGTACCTGCGTGCATGTGTGATGCAATATAATGTATGTTATGCCAGTTCATGATAGTGTCACTGTATTGTGCTTGTGACAGGTACGGGAGTCTCCTCAGCTATATAACCAGGGCCGCTATCAAATAGAGCCCGAATTTATAAAACATTTAGGTTATGCATGTAGGCATGCAAATCAGTACTAAAATAATTAAAAATAACAAATGGTAATTTGAATGAAATAATTTAATTTAAACTGAGTAAGTATAGTTGATTTGCTAATTAAATAATAATATTAACCATATTCTATATGTCGAATCACTTTATATGAAACTTACTTATATACAGACTGCAAATATCGCAACATGTCATCTAGAACAGCAGGGCATGCCTGCTGCAGTGCTAAGAAATTTTTTGATCGCAGAGCTGTACCCATTGTCATACTGTTGTACTAAAAATATAATATTTAATTATTAACAATAATAACTAAAGTGAATGGATACATTCCATTCAAATTATGTATGTATTACTTATACATTCTTAATTATTATAATCTTCTTAATTCTTAATTATTATTATTTATTACACATTCTTTACTGAATAAACTTTTTTTTTAACCACATATCAAATATAAAAGCAATGGGATGATGACTCAATGGTTATGAGGTATGATACAATGTCAGTTGAAATCCACATTTCTACTCTATAATGTGCTCGAACTTTCGGTGAAGGAATACTTTGTGACATAACCATAATAGCATAGTGGTGGGACATTTTCTAATGAATGTCTAGCTAGCTACAATCCTCAAATTAGAAAATCTATCACCTATAAGTACCAGTATCTCTTGATAGCTAGCTTCTTTTGATTTAGAACAGTTGTTGTCAAACCGCAGCTTGAAGCTGTTTGTTTGCTATTACATATTACCAAAAGTCTAAACAAAACAAAAAGAACGAAAATATGACACAGAACTCATTTTACTTCAGACTTATTTCAACGACCATAATGAAAAATAGGCCATAAAAATAAGAGTATATTAGTAGAAGCACATTGAATTTTGGGAAAAATGTGTATAATAAGTAAAACTTAACTGATATTTATTGTCCACAATTTATTGTGACATTAACACACTGAGAACTGCATGTTAAAATAAAAGATCTGAGTGCTATCTTTTTTTAATATACATAATGAGCCAAATGAGTACCTAGTATTTTTAATCACCATTATCCAGTAATTCCAGGATACATCTTAATTTTATTTTAATCCTGAAGATGTTCAGTAAAGTGCACTTTACATTTTTAGTTATTTTGAAATCAATAGTTAGGTAATTGGGTTGGCAAATAAAAGGGTGCACAAATTGCTATCTACTGCCATAAAAACTATTTGGAAATTTACAAAGAAATAAAATTTTCTCATTTGATTGGTGGTGTCAACTACCTAATCTACAAATATGCGGCACGCAGTGATACCTCACTTTGTCCTATGTGGCCCTTGACCAAAAATATGTGATGACCACTGATTTAGAATGTTTACCATCTTGGGTCACATTATCACTTAGCATTTTTCATCTAGCATTTAACTTTCATCAGGTGAAATTGTGTTAAAAACAATAGTGACATATATGTTACAAGCGTATTGTATGCCAGCTACAAATTAAATAAAATACTGGTGCATATTTTATACTTACTTCTTCAGGTATTACAGTAAGTACTTCTAGCAACAAATTAGTATTTTCAATAGTTGATAATGGCCTTAATATTGTTACTAAATCTGTTGTACCTTGTTGCAAAATTACTGCTGCTAACTGAAATTAAAAATAAGTTATTTTGTTTATCTTATTATAAAGCATAAACCAAACCAGAAGACAAGTTTAAAAGTCACTTACACTTATGCATAACCTATTGGTAACAATTTTTGGCCCATTGGAGTATGTAAACACAGCTTGCAGAATCTTATTTTTCAATTCCTCATGACTTCCAGGGGGTACCTCATTCCAACAACGAAGGATTTTTGTATGTAGAGTTGTTGCTGCATAAAATTGAATTTCAGTCCGCTATATATAGAAAACAAGCATTAACCATTATTAAAACTATATTTTGCTATTATTATTTTTTAGTAATTTATTATTAAGCTAATATATAACATTTTAAATCAAACTTCATAAAGTTTTCAAAGATGATATAAAACCGTAAATGCATAAATACATTTGTACAATTCCTTTGCTTTTTATGCAACACCACTAAAAAACAAAACTCAATATCTGTACTGACTTCCTACCGTTGACAGAGTTTACTCTGTCTACGCTTCCTACTGGTCCCATGTAAAATAGGTCACAGAATCATTAACATTTAGATGTGTATTCAAAGATAAATATACAGAACTGTTTTACACAGAAAATGTTATAATAAATGGTATAATCACATATAACACTAAAACAAAAACTTCTCTTAGGATTTCTAATTTTAACATCAGTTCTCTAGTACTACCTTGGAGGGTTGAAGGAGTTCCCACACGAAGTTCCAAGCTTCAGGAAGTCTCTGTGCAGCTGTCAGCCAGGCATGAGCTTTCGCTCTTTCGTCGTGCTCTCCGTTATAGAACACGGACACTGCATATTCTAAATTTTGGGTTGTGCACTCCATTTGGATACTTCACCACGTATGCCTCCTTTGGTCTTTTGAGGATTAATTCCACGTTAATTACCACATAATCTTTGTATTGATAGATATGAACTAATAATAGGTTGCAACGTTATAATTGTAACGATTCAACGTTGTATATTTAATTAAATAGGTCCAACAAAAATTAAACATTTATACACACAGGTTCTCTCTTTTCAGCTGCTATAAAATTGAAATATTTTGTAAATATATCTCAGAGATAAGTAGAAACGAAACAGTCTTATATACCTATTTCTTAGTACATGAAGAAGACAGAACATTTTTTTTGATTCAATTTCTTTTTCTTATAAAATGGCAATTTGTGTACAAACAATTTGTGCCAGTGTCATGTTGGTACAATATATTTTGAATCTTGTATCAGCGTTACCAAGCTCCAGCAAAACTGTGGCTCATCCTGCTAGAACTTTCTATGAAGCTTTGTCGGTGCCTCAGAATAAAAGCTCCGCGTTATATTCCATAATAAATTTAACTTGTATAGAACTGCCAAATTATTTCACATAAAACACCACCAAGATTACATCATCAATATTCGGAAAACAAAAATCAAGATCTCGTGTGACCTCGTCAATAAACCGCTGGAATGTTTGACCAGCATTACTAAAACCAAAGGTCATAAAAGGGAATTCAAAGAGGGCAAAGGGAGTAACAATGGCGGTCTTCGGTATCTCGTCCAGATAAACGGGAATCTAATGGTATGCTTTTATCAGGTAACAAGTACTGTTACACCAGCGAGACTGTTAGCGAAATCTTCAATGTGGCGAACGGGATAGCGAGCGGGCACAGTTCGAGCGTTCAGGGCGCGATAATCGCCACTATGACGCCAGGTGTTACCTTTTTTATGTTCATGTCTAACGGAAATGCCCAGGCACTTTTAGATGGTCAAGCTGTTCCACAACAGACCATGGTTCGAACTCTTGCTTAGCTCCTAACAGTTTTTGAGGAGCCAAATGATGGGGTCGGCGGGAGACTGTGGGCCCGTCTGTGGTTCTTATGTAATGCAGTGTTGTGCTTAGCAATTCGAGGTACACCAGGAGGTCGAGTTATCTCTGGAAACTCTGAAAAAATGTTGGTAAACTTTGAATTATTTGTAGACACCGCTTTGATGCTGTCCTGTGAGGATAATGCAAATGAAGCGCAGACTGACATTTTAGTAAGGTCGTCAATTAAACATTTGTGTCGAAAAACAAATTATAATGGCTAAGAAAATCAGAGCCGATTATTGGTTTGCTAACATAACAAAATTCCATTTTTAAATGTCTTTTTAAACCAACATCTAAACACACATCCGTAAGTTTTAATAGAACTCTCATTTGGCAGCATTAAGAACAAAATCATCGGTCCTGACATGTTTACCTAAAAATATTTTGGGATAATAACATTAATCTGAACCAGTGTCAATTAAATATTGACGCTTGGTAACACGATCAGTAACTAATAATCGACGGCCAAGAGAGAAACAATCAGTTGCCACCTCTACTGATTGTTGATCTCGTTTTTGTAGGAGACCAATTGCATTATTTAACGCACTAGCTGCTTTAGTATCGAACTTTCTATGATACCAACAAGTTGGGCTTTCAGCAGAGGCAGGTGTACGTGACCGTTGTTTTTGTAAAGATCGGCTACGATAACGACCTCGTAGGTAATTAAATTTCGAACCTATTAACTTGTTGAGTTCATTCAAGAAGTCTTCGTTCCATGGTCTCATTGAATGACGAGTTAGATTGAATTGAAGGTGAAAAAGACATTACATTTGAGTTACACGTTTCTAAAATTTTGTCCGCAATATGTGTCACTTTGTCTGTTGGAAGATCAGCATGGCATGCAAAAATAGCTTAGATATTTTGAGGAAGATGGCGCAACCATAACTGTCGTAGAAAGTTTAAGTTCTAAAGATGTGAACCTGCCAGAGATCGAAGGTGTCTCCAAAACTTAGATGGTTTTCGGTCCCCAAGTTCTTCGCCATCTAATCATTTTCGAATACGCGCTTCTTCGGAAATAGATAGCCACTTTATTAATTCCTCCTTAAGCTTATTTTACCGCTGTCCAAGTGGTGCAGGGCTTATGACGACATTTTCAATTTCTTGTGTGTACTTCACATCTAACAGAACTATGATATGGTTGAACTTCGTGCTATCAGAAATGAAACCAGTTAATTCAAATTGAGTCTCCGCTACAGCAAACCAGTACTCTGGAAGGTGAGACCAAATACAAGGTATTTTCGCTGAAACTTTAAAAATCTGATGAGCATTCTTTAACCATTTCTTCCTCAGAGTAGACAATATGGTGCCTAGCATCAGAAGTTTGCGTCGACAGTCATCCGATTACGACATCACGTCGGGGGTCACCAATTTGGGTATCGATGTTGTGCGATCACCCAGTTTGCTAGGGTGACTTCTCCACAAAATGAAAGTACCAGGAATCAGTTAATGTTGTATTATTATAGTTGAACTGTATTACATTTACATACATAAATTATAAACGATTAATTCGGTAATATGACGAATTTCTAATGACGAATTTCTAATGACTCGACAAAATATATTTTTAAAATAAAATATTTTGTGAAAGATGGATTCTAAAAATTTGAATGAATTATTAAAGAAAACAACCGCTATATGACATACTGAGATCCTGCCAAAAAGTCCTCGGTTCTATTTATTCCTTCTTATGGAAAAGATAAAGGTACTAGTAGACCATGCAGCCAAGACAGGCGTTAAGAATTATTATTCATCTCTGTTAGGAACACTATCAATAAATGGGTGGAACAAAATGGCGGCCTGCATTTACAACCTACAACTGGAATGAATTGGACATTTTAGAATTTACGCTCCGTGTCATTACTTTCACTTCACTACTATAGCCAAATACTGCAATATAATGAATTAAAAATAAGGACGACTACATGACAAAGCAAAATAGCGGCAAGCAATCAGAGATAAATGATAAAATTACTAAATTAGTAGAATATTCGTCCGATGAGTTAGGTTAAGAGACATTTTGTTCATACTGCCTATTCTGAAGTTCAAAACTTGTATCAAAACCCTTTGGTTTTTTTTTTTTTTTTTTTTGACGGGGGGAAATGCATTTACGCACTACCCTTATCTATTGTATTTGGAGGATCAAAGTCCCCCAAATACAATAGATAAGGGGGCACGGAGTGACGAGTTCCGTGCCAGTGTGGGACTCACCCGGGCGAGAGTCGCCCGGAAATACCCACTAAAACCCCCCGGGGCCGTCCGCTGCATTTGGGATGGGGGCGACACGAGGTGGCTTTCGCAAGCACCGCGTCGCTTGTATCAAAACCCTAGCAAGACGATGGCTTTTATCGACTTTTTAAAACCTTGGCAGAAAGGCTTAGTTCCGCTGCTTTTGCAGTTTGAAAAATTCACTCATTGACGGATATCGCTACTCTAAGTTAGTCTGCTTACTTTTATAGCTTAATGTCTTACGGTATTTTGCTGTGGGGTACAGCAGCAGAGGTAGACACCGTTTTTACGTTACAAAAGAGAGCTGTTCGAGCAATATACAATGTAGGACCTCCCGAATCTCTTTAGAACAAGTTTCAAGAATATGATATCCTAACTTTTCCTTCTCAGTACATCTTTAATAACTTAATGCTTATTTGCAAAAAATTAGACAAACTCGATCTTTTTTTTAAAATTTAAGTTCAAGTATTATGTCAAGCAAGTTTTAAACTCAAAAGGTTATTACAGGGTGGATCATTACGTGAATGATAGTGATATCTGGAATTAATTCACATCTCTGTGCTTCCGCTATTAGTTAAAACTATGATTTGTATAGTTTTATATTAAAAAAAGAATATATATATTATATTTATAAAAAAAGAACCAGATCGAGTTTCTTATCGGCTCTTTTCGACTGGGTTGTTTTCCGAACCGGTGGTAGTGTTTTAGACGTTCATAGGGCCTAAACTGAATAAAGGTTTTTTGATTTTGATTAATAATAAAAATGGCAATCCCTCTAGAATATACCATGGGTTTTCGTGGCGTCTCCTAATAAACGCTTCGGTTCAATTGTCTTCAATTCCATTCACTTGTGCACAACAATATTTAAATGCTCGTAAAATGTACTTCGCCTACATCAAATTATAGTCTTGGCCCGCCACCGCAAACTGGAATGGTGTAATCTTATATTATTTATTTCATAATATTTAATTTTATTTCTGGGCGTAAAAAATATCTCTAAATGTTAGCATGTCATTTTTAAATATCCTATAAATGAATTAATCCCAAAAATCCTATGAATTTGTAACTTTACTGTATTAAAAAGCTTTCATTATGCGTAACCCTGCTTTTCATCGTGACGATCTATGAACAATAGCTAACAAGTCGAGGATCCAGAGCAGCTGTGGGACTATAGGTCCAGACACCAGAACCAACGAACAATTCGAACATTTACGGGCTGAAGAAGTAGCACCTTGTATTCTGCACAGAAGTGAGGTATTGACTTCAAAATATAGTGTTCTGTTTATGCACTGCACTGCACCGAAGCAACGATCATAAGGCAACTTATTCACTGCAAGTAGAACTCGCTTGATGCAGCGTTTGTTAACATTATTTGCTGTGTCTTTAAACTGTTAAAGTTACCAAGTTGCAGTAGTTTTAAAGTTATTGGAAAAAGAAAGTTTAAAGTCACACTGTTTTGCAAAGCTGTAAATCCAGTTTTTTGGTCGATAAAGCTTAACTAGAATTAATTGAATTTAAATGTTAAGGGATTATTATGTGAAATGAGGGATTTAGTTAGTTAATCGGATAACTTAATATTAACGTTTGGAAGTACAGCAATTGTTTAAACCTAAAAAAAATAAAAAGATAAATAAAAATTACGTACCTACCTCAAACATATATATAGCTTAATACATTTAGTGTAGATGTAAAAACTATAAAAAGTTTTTTTCCTGTAAAAAGTTTCCTGTCTGTACTATTATTTAAATAGCATGCAATACTATTTTAAAAATAAATTTCAGTCACTGCTCATGACTCTTGCGTCAGTTTTTGGCGGGATCTCAGTCTGACATGTAGCAATTGTTTTCTTTAATTCATTAAACTTGTGTACTTGACTCTATATCATGTAATCTTGGTGGCGTTTTGTGTGAAATAGTTTAGTTATTGTGTTCAAGTTAAGTTTATTATAGAAGACAACGCGTAGCATACATTCTGAGGTGCCGACAAAGCTCCATGGAAAGTTCGAGCAGGATAGGCCACCGTTCTGTTGGAGCTTGGTAACGCTGATACAAGATTGAAAATCTTACCCACATGACATTGGCACAAATTGTGTGTACACACAGATTGCCATTAACTAAGAAGAAGAAGAAAAAGACTCTTGCGTCAACGTCGCAATACCTTTTAATCACAATTCGATTTACTTTCTATCTTTGTACCTAATGTTTACTGCTGTTATATTGGTGTACAAAAAAATAAACAATTTTTTTTTCATCTTCCTAGCTAACGCTTCACCGTAACTTTAGGACGCAATAAGGCAACAAGCACAAGGGCATCAAAGTGATACGAACCGCGGCTTGGCCATTACCTGTGTGCACAGAACAATATTACTCCTACCGGAGTGTGTGTAAATTTCTAGTTGTAAAGCTGATATTGGGTTTGTTAGATATTTCATTATAATATATCGATATTTAGTAAAATATCGAACACCTCTAGTTCTGATATTCGGAACAGCATGACCACTTTTAGTAGATTTCTACTTTTTTAGTAGATTATGATCTAAAATTATGAACCTTTGGTATATCAGAATCGTTTAGTAAAATGTAGTAGATTTGATATTATGAAAGATATAGCATACAGTAATAAAATCGCAAACACTCATTGGAGGCCTATTGTTTTCAACGAGCAGCAGAGAAGCTATTACTGATGTCAGTAAATTATGTCATATTGACAATAAGCCCAAGTTTAAGAACTTGAGGAATTTAACAAACATTAGCAAAGTTCTTTCCGTATCCACTGCAAAATGCAAAAAAAGCCTGCAGAAGGTCTGCAATAAGTAGGAAATAGTAAAAAGTTTCTATATGATACATATATGTTGTTCCGATCTCTCTGTCTGCCGATCTGCGTGTTGATTTATCTATATGGCTTTTTGCAGAGTATGTGTTTCGTAAGTATAACTTCTTTAGAAATGTTTAGTTTAAATCTGAAAGACTTCATTTAAATAAGTAAGAGATAGACATCAGACACTAAGAAAGAGATAAGAAATATGTATATACTCTCTGAAATACAGCCATGCGCATGATTTTTTAAACTCAATAAACATTGTTGACTCGGAGGGCCTTAACAATTTTCCAGACTATAGGGCGAGCGCTTAAGGTACCAAAATGGTAAGAACCTCGGCCTATGTTAAACATTTCACGAAATTTCACGAAAGTATGGCGTGTATCACGTGACGCCACTTTGACATTTACTCTCATCGTGCGTAAAGAAGTTTCCTATAAAAAAATGTAAAAAATTAATGTGTGCAATTCACACGTGGTAGAAGTGAAACCTTAAAAAAAACGATACAAAGCACCACGGTTGTTGTGATGCCTTTTACAAAGCTTTGTACATCACATATGTGCACAAACACGTACTGTCGCTTTTTCGTTTCATCGACTTTCAAATCACAACGATGCTAATAAAGTTTTCACTTAAAAAAAATGTATTACCCACCCTGAGTTCGTACCTCCGACATCTCAGTCGTACCATCTTTGAGACACGCGGATTAGTCCACCAGGCTAACCACGCTCTCAAAAACTTGTACTAATCCGACCTCCAACAGAAACGACTGTCACATTTTCGTTTCATCGACTTTCAAACTACAACGATGCTAAAGACGTTTTCACTTCAAAAAATAAATTGGATAGAGACTTTTAGAATTAGAATATTGTAAATTTACAATAAATAAAGCATTTTGCTTACGAATTTGATTTGTATGTTATATTAAATACTATCTGCGTGATAAGTAGAAACTTAGTAGATTTGTAAAATGTGTTAGTAAATTTTAGTAGTTTTCAGCAATTCTTTTAGTAGATTTGCTGAATAAAAGTGGTCACGCTGATTCAGAATTGCCGCTTGTTTGGTGTACAGAACAGTATCCATAAGTTGTGTACTGCATTCCTTGGTACTGAATAATCAAAACAAATTACTACAATTAACTCAAAATGAAGATAGAAGAAGTTAAGAGTACTGCAAAAACTCAAAGAATATCTGCACATACTCATATTAAAGGTTTAGGATTGGACGAGAATGGGATACCAATTCAAATGGCAGCCGGTCTCGTGGGCCAAGAATCTGCGAGAGAGGTATGATAAAATGTATTTTGTACGTATTTATTATGAACTCATTCCAATTTCTTTTTAATTAATATCAGTACGTTAATATTGATTTAACAATTAATTTGAGGTTATAAACATTTCGTTGCCATGGATAATGTTAACGATTGGTGTAGAATTTATATCATGCTATTCTATGTATTTACTTTATACGCTATAAATGTTTCTATAGGATCGCCTGTATTTTATAAAAATTAATTTGATATTAAAGAAATTTTATCTACAAAATCAAACTATAAAACATTAGAAGTCACTGTATTATTTTCAAGAGAGAGGCTAGAAGACGTTAATTATATAAAAATTTGTTGTGGCTTATCTTTAAAAATAAATCTCAAATGTTTTTAAGGCTGCTGGTGTTGTTGTTGATATGATACGTAGTAAGAAAATGGCCGGAAGAGCTTTGTTACTGGCAGGACCACCTGGTACAGGCAAAACTGCCATTGCATTAGCAATAGCTCAGGAGCTCGGTACAAAGGTATGTGTTGAATCCATGTTTTAAATAATTTTTATCTATTATGTGAGATATAATTTTAATTTTATCACTTTATTTCATGTATATACACTATCACGTCTTTCTCCTGTGGGGCTAGGCAGAGATTACATCCTTCCACTTGCTTATATCTTGTCACACTTCTTTTGCCTCCTCTACCTTTGTGAATACTTTCATACAAGCTTGTTGGTTATGGGAATTTTGCACCTGGCCTTTATTTAAGACATGCACAATTTGGTCAAGATACATTTACCTAGGTTGACCCTTACTGATGTGCCCAGTCATCCTTGCCTTGTAAATTTGTTTCATCAATGTTCTGACATCCATTCTCTCAACATGCCCGAACCAACTAAGCATACCTTTCTCTATCTTGATCACTACATCCTCTACCACATCAGTGTGTTCACTTTATTACATCACTCAAATAGAAATAATTTTTTATTTGTTAAACTACATAGACTCAGTGCTTTGCCCTCACTTGTCTGATTTTAAGTGATGAAGCCTAAGTGCTTGGCAACAAATTTTTTGACTAGAATTTGGGAATCAAGAACACCTGTGTTTTCATTGTAATGTTTTCTTTACTTAAAGTTCAGACTCATTATAGGATAGGTGAATTTGAACATATGTTCAATGCTGTATCTAGAATTATGATCTTTGTATAACAATATTATAAATGTATACTCATTTATAAACTTTGATTACTTTAAAAAATAATTCCATAGATAAATATAATTTATATTCTGGATAGTCTATTATGCCAGTGTGTGGTTATCTTATATATACTGTTTTGGTGTGTTTGTTTAAAATGTCAGAGACAACTTCTATGTCAAAAATATAGTATTAATAAATATACAACACAATAAAAATTTTAACATCTTAAATAAACTATATTTATAGGTACCATTCTGTCCAATGGTTGGTAGTGAAGTCTACAGTACTGAGATAAAGAAGACAGAAGTGCTAATGGAAAACTTTCGTAGAGCCATTGGTCTTCGTATACGTGAGACTAAGGAAGTATATGAAGGTGAAGTCACTGAACTCACTCCAGTTGAGACTGAAAATCCTGCTGGAGGTATGTAATTTGTTATTATTGGTACAGTCTATAATTTGCAAATTGAACATAGGGCTGTAATATTAAATGTGCATTGATGCGAGGTGGGGCTCTATGCCATGCTTTTTAGTGATATGGGAGTTAGGGAGGGGGTCTTTTTTTTTTTTTATAATGGACAGCATAGTGGCTGCACTGGACCTGATGGTAAGCACAGTACAATCCAAAACAGCGATGACTGACACTGAACAGAGTTCACTGCCAGTCACCGCCGTCATGCTGGCCTGCTTAAATACCTCTTCACGCCTCTTTTGAAGGGTCTAAACGGTGATTACATAAGCAATATTTACTTTTATTTATTTTTTCCTCAAAATTATGTCAATGCTTTTGTAGTCATGGGAGATGGTAGGAGCATTGCTTATTTATGGTTGATAAGGGAGATGTGGGGTGTGGGTCAAGAATGTCAGAAATTTTGGTTACAGAATACTTGAATGGCCCCTACATTTAAGTAGAATACATTTATAATATCAAATTATTAATGTTGTAAAACAACATGTAAATTGTAACACCATTATGAAAGATTTCTTGTACAATCTATAGAAATATTTTATTTATTGTCATTTGGATACCATTAATTTATGTATTCCATGTGATTTTCTTCCTTAGGTTGAAACCCCTAGTATAAAACTCTTTGTTTCTATAAAATTGAAAGATTTTTCATATATAAAGGTTTACAGTATTGTAAGTAACTAATGAAATACTTAAATAATTATATATATTATACAGGTTATGGTAAAACAGTGTCTCATGTAATCATTGGCCTAAAGACTGCAAAAGGTACAAAGCAACTTAAACTAGATCCTACAATTTATGAATCACTTCAAAAGGAGAAGGTGGAAGTTGGAGATGTTATTTATATAGAAGCCAACTCTGGTGCTGTGAAAAGGCAAGGAAGAAGTGACACTTTTGCTACAGAATTTGATCTTGAGGTGTGAATTTATTTGTCTGTTAAATTAAAAAAAAGACAAAAAGAATGATATATATTATATTTATAAAAAAAAAGAACCAGATCGAGTTTCTTGCCTGCACTCTTCTCGACTGCGTTGTTTTCCGAACCGGTGGTAGTGTTTTAAACATTCATAAGCGCCTTCTTAGGGCCTAAATTGAATAAATAAATTTTGATTTTGATAATACATTGTTATTAAATATAAATTATATATAAATATAAAATTAAAATATATCTCCTTGCCGTTACTTACATGATAAATTAAGTTAAGAAATAAAGATTTCTATATATTAGGTACTGTAGCTATAAACATTTGAGTACATGTTTACATATGGCTTATATTTTCATTTCATAAAAAAAAGAATGATTTTTTAGGCTGAAGAATATGTACCACTTCCGAAAGGTGATGTCCATAAAAAGAAAGAAGTGGTACAAGATGTGACATTACATGATCTAGATTGTGCAAACGCCAGACCTCAGGGTGGCCATGATATCATGTCCATGATGGGACAGCTAATGAAACCAAAGAAAACAGAAATTACAGGTAACTCTTTAGACACTTTACATCTAAAGGAAGCGTATTTTATTAATTTTGTATTTTATATATTCTATCGAATTCTAATAATGTGATTATTTATATTAATAAAAGTAATTTGATCAGTAGAGTTGTGAATTTTCTTCTAAATTTTTTTATATTAGCTAACTTAACTTTAACTTCGTTTTAATTTTATTTAATTTTAGTATAATCACTGGAAAGAGCATTCACTATGTATTGATTTATAAATGATAATATTATATCGTTACAGATAAACTTAGAAAAGAAATCAACAAAGTAGTTAATAAATATATAGATCAAGGTATAGCTGAATTGGTTCCTGGAGTTTTATTCATAGATGAGGTATGCACATATATTGTGTATTTTAAAACTAATATTTTATTACATTGCACTAGTTATTTGTGAATTTCTCTCATTACAGGTACATATGTTAGATATAGAAACATTTACTTATCTACATAGAGCATTGGAATCTGCTATTGCACCGATAGTTATTTTTGCAACAAATAGGGGACGTTGTCAAATAAGGTATGTTAAGTAAAAATTAACTGTAGTACATTACTATACTAATAAGTTATAAATTCATCAGTTATAATGATTATGTTTGTAATTATATCTGGGCTTTATCTGTTACTAGAGGTACTGAAGACATCATCTCCCCCCACGGGATCCCGTTAGATCTCCTAGACAGGCTACTGATTATTCGTACTCTTCCATATAATAAAGCAGAACTTTTACAGGTAAGTTAAAAGCATATAAACATATATGGTAATAGAGAAAAAACTTAAAATATTTAAACATTAACTGGTACATGTATGTGTGACAGAAAGAACGTGTGTATATATGTGCATGAGTCATACTTATGTGTGTTTTGGTGGGTGTGTGTGTTAGTGGGAGGGGGGAGAGGTGGTTATAGCTGGTAGGCGGTAATCACCCCCTTTCCCCTGGACGTGAATGCTTCTCTCTGAGAGGCAGGCTAAGAGGTGGGTGGGGAGAGAGCCTGTGGGTCAGGCGTCGGTATTCTCCCCCCATCCCCAACTTGGCTGTTCTGGACGTGGCCTTGTTGGGCTTGCCGCAGGGGGCGACGCGGAGCAATGCTAACGCAATCCCGTATCGTCCCCATCCCAAATGCGAAGGGCGGCTCCGGGGGGTTTAGTGGGTATTTCCGGACGCTTAACGTCCGGGTGAGTCCCACACTGGTGCGAAGACGTCCTTCCGCACCCCCTTACCAATTGTATTGAGGGACTCCAGTCTCAATAATACAAAAAAAAAAGAAAAAAGGTGTGTGTGTTAGCACTTATGTGCATTTGTGTAAACCTTCATGTGTGGGGTTGTAGGTATGGGTTTAGAGTTTTTATATCAATTAAAAAGTATAGTATACGCTATGTTTTTATTATTTATATATTCTTTGTTATTAATTAGTTACACCATATGTATATTTTTAATCTATGGAGTTTGTAGTATCGTTATAATTTGTGCCAGTAATTTACATAATTATTTGTTTGTAGATCTTGAAGTTACGTGCAGCTACTGAAGGTATATCAATAGAGGACGAAGCCCTCACGGCGTTGTCTGAAGTAGGCGCCGGTAGTACTTTAAGGTAACTCGCTAATGTTTCTCTACAATTGTAACTTTTGATTGCATGTGCCGGTACGGTTACGGTCATGGTATGTTCCTAACCGACGCAAGACAATAGAAATAATACATGTTTTTTAAATCTTGAAAGTCTATGTATGCACAGGCGTTACTGAATATGGCCGTAGAAAAACTGATAATATTTGTACATACGAATGGTTATGTCATTTTTATACCCGAAATATATGGATATTGTTTGAAAAAAGAAATGCCGTTGAAGGAAATTTCGGAACAAATGGAACGACCTGATACCTGTGTTTATTTTAAATCAGTAAGCTTCAAGGAATCCACGCAATACTGATACGCATGTGAAAGCAACGTTTCATGTAATTGAATATTTGAACAGTTTTAATACACGTAGCAAACGGGTATAAGACCCGAGTATCATACGGGTATGATACGGGCATAGAACGCGGTCTATCCGATGCAGTGGGCGTGGTAGTGAGTGTCGTGATTTTGACGTGCCTGATACGTTCATAGCACGGTTATGGTACGGTCCGGTTTTGTATACCGAGTCTTACCCGTTGTATATGCGGCAATGTATAGTACAATACATGCAAAATATTCTTGTCGGGAATTCGCTGCCGACACGTTCATGCCTCGGTACAGTCCTGTTCATTGACGGAACCGTCTAGTGGGTATATTCTCATAGTCACTCAGTCACAGTTTTTTTTGCATAAGTCGGTATATTATATGTTCTAGTACAGGGGTTCTCAATCTTTTTGAGCCTGCGGCGCACAATACGTGTTTACTATTTTGGCGTCCTAACCTATTTAGGTGGTCAAAATAGGTAGGTACAATGATACTAGTTAGGTGAATAGGTACAAAAATTAAAAAATTCAAATTATTAATCGTAAAGTGTTTATTTATAAGCATATATAAAAATAAGAAAAATATTTAATTTGTTCCCGCGAACACTTAAGTTGGGGTTTCAGAGAATGGTAAAAAGAATTGCTTCACGGCGCCTTTCTTAATTTTCTACGGTACACCAGAGCGTTGCGCCGTACCCTTTGGGAACCCCTGTTCTAGTGGATAGAGTCCTTAAGAGGATATCCTAGCGGCATTTATTGCATTCAAACATAGTCCTCTGTTTCCTCCCTGTATAATAGCATTATGTTAAATATTTGTAAATAAAATAATATATACCTATCACCGCCATGCCAATACCTTTTGGTTTTGTCCATAAATTAGTTATTGTAGAAACTAGGAGCCATTGAAAATGAAAAAATTACAAAACAAAATGTAAAGGCTTAGCCAAAGTTTTTATTATTGTAAAACTGAAAGAAAATTAAAAATCGGTTCAGTTTTGGAGGAGGAAACAGGGTACTACGAAGTAATGTTTTCGTCTATTTTGCATACGGTTAAATCAGTCCGAGCTGCAGTTGTCCCTTTCGTGTTTTATTATACTTTTGGGGCGCAACGCGATAGCAATAGATTTCTGAAATACGTACTATTCCAACCGCATGTCCTTTTAAACAATAAAAAATTCCCACAACTGAGGGGATTGACGATTAAAGTAGATAAATAATGTGTGTGACAGATATGCGGCACAGCTGTTAACTCCCGCTCAGTTGGCAGCCCGCGCCGACGGCTGTCAGCGCATCACTCCCGCGCACATAGACTCGGTGCACTCGCTCTTCCTCGACGCGAAGTCATCAGCGCGCATTCTCACACAACACTCCGATAAATATATGAAGTAACAAATCGTTTTATTCGTGTTAATTGTATTACTCCTCTCACCAATATTGCCTTCGTGACTTTTATGAACAGTGTTTCAGAATATAATATATTTTAATATTATCATTTTGTTTTGTAAATTCAGTTTTACTTATCATATGCGATGAAGCCTATGGCTTAACTACTGTTTGAAATTGCTAATAAAAATGATCAATGTGATGATGTTTAATTTTATAAGTTCAGCTCAGTGCGCGGTATTATTGTTATGTTTCGTATAGTAATGACTATAATTTACGTTCTCTTATTTGTAACTAATTACCAACGAAACACAATGAAGTAAAGTCTAAGTTGTTATAATAAATAATGTTTATTTTATAAGTAAAAAAGTTTCTTATTTTTAACATCATATAACTAAATTTATTTACACAACAACAGTTTAGATTTTTTTAAAATCTAATAAGGGGTTTTTTTAATGTCAACAAGGTAAATATTTACTTGACGCACTAAATATAGCAAACGCCTGTGTATAAGAACAGAAAATACTTATAACAATTTTTAAAATATTTAACAACTGTACAAAAAATATCTTACACTTAAAATATGTTTTAAAATCTATAAAGGCAGCGAATCGAAATTTATTTCATCGTCACAATTAAGAAACATTACTTATGTTAACAATTTGATATAATTTCACGTTGTTGAAGTTGTTGTACTGGGAGGTATTGTTGTCGGAGGGCGAAAATGTAGGTAAATCTACTCTCACTTCTTTAGGTGCTGCGGTGTGGCGGTAGAGGGCTTCAAACTGCATCTCCTCAGGGTATGAGTGCGATCGGATTTTTCGTTCATCTCTAGCGTTACTAGGATACACGATGACTATTTTTTCGCCTTCACTTCGTAGTGCAACAGGCGGTAGAGCGGTACTAGTCGAAGCGTTCGGTGCCGGTACTATTTTCAACATTTCCATAGGAGCCGATTTAAGTTTCTCCGAAGTGGTATTAACGAATGAGGTTGTCTTGCTCGTTGTGGTAGTGGTGGTGGTCATCGTTTCTGGTAGCTCAGGGTCTTCGGGTGTTTCAATGATACGTTTTTCTCCGGGAGGTGCAATCGAACGCAACGATTCTATTTTCATTTCTAACGTAGGCGTCGGTATAGGAACCGAAATGGTCGTGTTTATATCTTCTGTAGGGATGTACCTCGCTGTAGATTTGGGTACTTCCCTTGAACCGAAGATCGGTAGTCGCGGTGCGTACGCTGATACTAATGGAAGGAGCGTGTCGCGAGCGTATCGTTCCGCTCTCGATATGAACGAAGCTAGCCGAGTAGGTAAGTATTGCACAGCAAAACTCGTTTCCTCTCTCTCAGTCGTATCGCTCAATGGCATAGCGTCGTAAGTGGGTGTAGTCGATATGTCATAATTTTTAGCTTTTCTCATCGGTGTCGGTACAGTCGATCTAGGAGGTTGGGTTGGCCTTAACAAAGGTTCGGATATTTCTTGTTCTTCCGATAGATCCGCTCTATGCCGCGGTGTTTTTCGCGGTCGAGGCTTTAGTATAGGCTCAGCGATTTCGACAAGTCCACTAGGCGCTGTTTTCGTGTTGGTCATACCGAATGCTCGGCCGGTGTTTTCGGCGGTCTCGTCTGTCCATTCGTAAGTGTCGATAAGTACAAAGGGGGGTTGAGCGGATTCTTCTGGAAGTTCGTTATCGATCAGGTCGATGTCGGTACCTTCTGCGTTGGTCGAGTTGCCGTTGTTCACGGTATCGTTTAATGCCTTAGTTGTATTTAGTGATTCGTCCTGGAATGTTTAAAGTATGTTTGTTAATACAATATGCTGAAATGGGTGAGAATAATGAAGGATGTTAGTTCTCTTACCGGCGGTATTTCACAGTCTCCCGGATAAAGCGGCAACTCAACCAGTTCGCCAGAAAGTAGTTTCATTCCTTTGTTGCAGAATGATGACCTGAAATATAGAACAAATAAATAAATAATCCATTTTTTTTTTTCATGATTTATATTAGGAAAACTAAAGCATACTAACATCTTAGCGAAACTATCAGTGATTAGTAGTTTGTCGACATGGACAGTCTTGGCGTCAGCGCTGAGCCAGCCGGAGTAAGCAGCGTAGTGCACGCTAACTCGCAGCGGTACGCCCAGCGCTGGGTGAGGTACTATCACGCGCGAGAACTGTGCCCCATTCTTTATTTCTTCCTTCCTGAAATAATTAAGCATTCCGTATTTCTTGTTTGGAAAGGAAAGAAACAAGCAAAAAGTTCAGAATAATTAAAACTTAATAAAATTTACCAGTTGTCGATTTAAAAATATACTTTAATTTAATTCAACATTAGTAAATAATTAAAAACGAATTATAATCAAATATATGACATTTACAATTACAATAAACCACACATTAAACATTAATCAACACTTTTAAGTGCTTTACAATTGATTGGTTATATCAAACATTTTAAATGTGTACAAATGATGTGTGATAGTTTTAAAACGTACTTTGTCATTGGGAAAGACTCATCGAGACCGGAGTCGCCGTGTAACGTGACCGTCACGCGACCGTAGTTTAACTTCTCGCCGGGTTGTACTGCCACCCAGAGCGACAAATGATACTGATGAGCTAAAAGAAAACATTTTTAAGCATAACTAACACACTAATTTAATTAAACTAGTGTAGAAAATTTGAAGGAAAAAAAATTATTGTACATTTTTTCGAAACTAAAGCTCATCGATAGCTACTAAATAAAAAATAAAAGAAAATCAGTTCATAAACAGAGGGAAAAATATCTAGAACTGTTCTGTATTCTGTATCTTATACTAGCGATCCGCTCCGACTTAGCACGGGTGTGCTATTTAAGATTAATTCTAACCTAAAAAAATGTAAAAAGTAGCTTTCTACAGGTAAAACAAACAATGACTACAACAAACAAACAATATCTATAACAAACAAAATATCAATTTTACCTCTATATAATAGTATAGATAAGATATTTTAAGCGCTACCGGTTTCGCTCGCATTATTTTCTAAAAATACTTATTAATTTGAAAGTATTCTACGTAAAGGTAATCGTGGATATTTTTCTGATGATTTCATCTTCCCAAAGTAGATAGAACTATAGTTTTAAACAGAATCATGTAAATCGTTTCACTAATTCTTATAGGCCAACTAACGTACAGACAGATAGAGGTACTAGATACCCTTTATAGTATGTGTGTAAAGTCGTTCGTTTCATATCGTATAAGTTTCATGATTAAACATATTATATGTTACCACAAAACGGTTCTTCTTCTCTAGTAAGAAGGTAAAGCTGCCCTCTTCCTAAAGATCTGTCTGCATAGTAACCCATGTTACCGCAACGTCGTGACCCGTCGCACGGGAAACACCGTCCCTGGAAACAGAAAACGTACATATTATTTAAAATATAAAACTAATTTTAAAGAAAGGTTTTTCAAGATTATTCAATATTTTGTATTCCACGTTAATACTATCTGATAAAAAAAAACATTGAAATGCATTATTACTCACAAGTCTATTTATACGCTCAAAATCTATGTTAAGTCTGTGCTTACAATTCGTGACTGGAATTACGTACCTATGTGTCTATGTAACTACTGTCCAAATATCAAACCTCAAGAAATGCGTCGTAATCAGCACACGGAAATGCGGGGAAGTGACATTTGGGTGAGACGGAATCTGTGAAGAATTTGTATGCTCTACGGTGGTTGCAGAGGGAACGACCCTCGGGAGAAGCCGCGGCCCACGGCAGTAAGTCTGATACGGCTCCGACGAACCTAAAAAATTGTTTTTATACTATATAGGTTAAGTGTAAAAGTTTTGCTTTCGTTAAGGAGTCGTTAATTACGTAAGAAAAATTTTGGTCAGTGTTGATCCCTCCTTTCCCCTGTCAGCAATAGTAAGCAAAGATCTTGGCCCCTCCTTTTGTTTTCTGTATTGTGAACAAAAAACAAAAATATTGCTTACGTCACCTCCTTTCAAATAACCCGTCATTTTTGTCGTAATATTACGACAGGTTACGTAATATTTGAACGGCACCTAAAAAATTAAAACATTAAATTATATACAGTTAATTTGTACCTTTTATTCCTTTTTTTCGTATTGCTTTTCCTTCTATTGGACATTTGATTCGATCTATTGGATTGAGTTGAAAATCATTGGAATAATTTTGAAGAAAAAAAAACGAACATTGCTCATGCAATCATCATTCAAAATCCCATCCTGCGTAAAAATATGCAAAGGATAGACTCACCGCTCACTTGATTGCTTAAGCTATGCTTGAACGGCCCCTGACAAGGGGGAAAAGGTAGTAAAAATATCTAAAATGTTTACGTAATTCTTACAATAGGACAGTCTAGGAACTTAATGTACTTTTTTTTATTAATAAGAGAGAGTCAGAATGTCTAAAATGATCGATGCTTGGCTACAAATATTTAAACTTGAGGGGTTATTACATAGTAAAAGACCTAAATGCTATGGTTTTATCACAATTTTTCCTTAACCGAAAATTCATCCTCTTTGTAATGTAGAATATACATATATTGTCTATCATAACTCACAGTCTAGGTTCTCAACGGGGGTAACGCCCCCTTGTAGAAGTAAAAAAACCCAGAGAAAAAGCCATTGAGATAGCGCAGAGGGGCGAGAGAAGATATTATAGTCTAAAAAAGGCATACAAGTTAGGGGACTAAAAAAAAACATATTCGGAGAATGGGCGGTGAGCAATATACGATTGAGAAACTGACTTACAGCAAAGCTATTGTAATGCAAAGTGTATGTAATAAAAAAATATATCCCAAAAATTTGCTTCATATTGCAGTATGAAACTGTTACACATTTTTTAAATCTAGATCAACTTCATTAGTCATTTGTTAGGTATAGCTGTTTTAATGTCTGAAGTACGAGATACGAGAATGGGATAACTAACAAGTTAGAACATCCGTGTTGAACTCGCCCACCGTTGGGGTAGAAATCGACATGTCCCAAAGGTTGAGCTGCGCCCAAACCACCAAAGATTAAAGTATCCCCGTTTGAGTGAATGACGTCGACGAACTTCGCATCGCTCCGGTCAAGCCGCGCCCGAGGGTCTTGGAATTCAAAAAGCGGACCGGCCGGATCTAAACCTAGACGAGAGAAATTGAAAATCCTTACAATCGCTAAAAATTAACAATAGTTCATTCAATCAATCAACCAACCGATAGACGTTCACTGGTGTGGTCGAAGTAGGTAATTTAATTAAAATGCGAAACCTCAAAGACAAATTACTTGATGTGTTTAATATACAACAAACATTAGGTAGGTTTATGGTTAAATAATTTCAATTTTATTCATACCATTTCTAATTAGAAAATGGTTAGGTAAAAACACATAATCATAATATCCTGTATCCGTGGAATATAAAGAAAGAAAGTATAATACATGTTGTAAAGCAGGTTTTTTTTTTTTAAATTATACAACGTGGAAAGTAGTTTCTATTAAAATAATAAGTAATTAATTTAAAAGACAATTGTAAAGTGAAGTCGCCCCGTTGTAAATAAGTCTTGTATCAACGAAACGTTTTATTTATGAATTAAGATAAAGATGGTACCTGTTATGCGACTGATATTCCGTAGTTCAGAGCCGGCGAAACCTGCGACATGAGCTCCCAAACTGAATCCGATTAAATGCACGTCTTCAAATCTCAAATCGATGTGTTTAGCGAAACCTGAAATGATTACTAATTACAACACAAAACGTGGTCTGTTATATTAAAAACTAGATGTACCAAAAAATCTTCTCGGATATACCTATCTCGCACCATTATACATTGTTCTCACGTACTTAATTGTTTCATGAAAGTATTGTAAGAATCTAAATGGAGGTCATCTTTGTGTCGACTTCATTATTCACTATTATAAAACTTTACCGTAAACTACCTAACATTACTAAAAGCTGATCAGAGAATGTACAGGTATGTTAAATTAAAATTTAAAAAAATGTGCAGCCATGGGTACTCCCAACAGAAGTGATAAATCAAAACTTTGGAAATACTGTTTTTAATTTGTAAATTATAGCGTGAATAATCAAAATGTCCTAATTTGTTAATTGAAATTAAAAACTAATAAAGCGCTGCCAGCATTTAAACGTCATCTTACACTTGGGATACTGTAGCGTGTTGACGGTTGACGTCATAGTATTGTAGGTATTGCGAATCTATAAGTTTTTCCTCTACCGAGAATCGCTCATCGCGGCTTAAGAAGATCGGTTCAATCATTCTTGATTTATAAGTCAACTATCGGACAGTCAAAAATACTTTATCTTCTATAATATATAAGGATTAGAAAATGAAATTTATGAACCGCTTATAGATCACCCGGTGCTCTAAAAGTAGTACCAAAGACTATAAAATTTATCTATGGTAGTACATATTTTACTGCACCAAAAGATATACTATTCAGACGGTGATCTTATGCGGTCCTGTGTTCAACTATTTGGCGGTAGTAGGTGTAACACAGGGTTTTAGTCATTAGAGACTGCAATAGTTTTCTGTCCCCCTAGGCAGAAGGAGAACCATGTAGGATTTTCCAATGTTAAAAAATAAGTCTTATATTTAAAAATCTATATACAAGATTTAGGGAGTAAAATATTGTTTAAAGCTTTAAAATTAATAAAAGCAGGTACCTTGCAATAACATTGCTAATTGTTTTCCCACGAGTCGTGTATTCGCTGCTGCTCGAAGATAATTCGGCATAGTCGCTCCGCCTTCCCAATCTACGCATACAACGTTGCATTCTTCCTGTAAATAAAGTATTAATTTTTTAAATACTTAAAACTTTTGAAATATTGCGCTATATACTGAGCCAATTGTTTTGAAAAAATACTTAATTTGAGTAAGTAAGAACTGGAGCTATGAACTTTGGTATCATGATTTATTCCATAGAAGCATAGACCCGTTCTAGAATTTCAAAATATGTCATCATTATCGCTATAAAAGTTATCCGTAAGAATAAAAAATCAACTTTATTTTATTTTTTCAATTTGTATACCTACAGGGCTAATAAACTTTTGAACAATGTATGATATGAGAGTCTAAATCAGTGGTCATCGCACTTTTCTACCATCTTTGATACCATCTATAAATTGTCATATTTTTATGAGCTATGATACGCGAATTCGGCAGCGTTTTTCATGGCAATAACAACCTATGAAATCATTTATTGACAACCTAATTCATAACTATTTCAAAGAAACAAATCAAAATTGGAGTTAATTAAAAATGATCGGGTTTTCAGAGCTAAAATGGAGTGTTTGTTAGAGAAGTTGTGTTCTGGAATTATTGGTCCATGTTCTCAACTACCTAATTCCATGATATTCTATTAGCAACGTAGGTAGCATACTGAGAATGAATGTGAATACATAATGTATATAGAAAAAGATAAGAGACAAAACATTAGAGGAAAAAACATTAGGGATCTATTTGGGTACTTTTTAATATGTAGGTTCTAGTATCGTGTTCAAAAATGCATTTGCTTCATATACGAATATTTAATGCATCAATTGCCTAATCATCTTCTTAGGACTTTGCCTTATTAAACTTCGTAATAATATCAACCAGAAAGCAGTGAAGTGCGGGCCGGGCAGCCGTTAGCCGTTACCGAGAATTTTTCCCGCAACCCGCTTACTACCTCTACTTATACTTATTTTCCCATCCTGCGTACTTCTATTTAGTTGACTTTATAGCATGTAAAGTCAGTTTTGAGTCATTGTCTACCAAAAATATTTGCTCGCGGGCCGCAGTTTGACGACCACTGATCTAAATTATTGGAGATTGTTAAAAAAACTTCAAAAAATACATAATGAACTTACTACAGCCATCAAAGCACTCCGCATTTCATACACCCAAACATTATCGCAGTTTGATCCAAAACCGTGTACAATCACCCTGGTTGGTCGATCAGGTTCGAAAGCTCGAGCAGCCCAGCCCCATGCTTCTGACATATTACTGGCAGAAACCGATAAAAGGGGCTGATCACCTCTGAAAATTTAAGAATATAAAGTTGTCGTTAGCGTAAATGTATATAACATTGAAGTGGATTGTACCGTTTGCTAATATATCAAACCATGTTTACAAACGTATATTAGAAAGAGAGATGCAATATATAGATCAAGACCAAACTATACCTACTACACAAATGTAGGTCTATATTCTATTAACAAATTATGAAACGTCTAATCGATGAAGGATGTTTAGCTTATACAAAGGCAATTTAAGTCATGCATACGAAGTCATTTATATAATTTGCAGGTATTCAGTATAACTATTTAATCCAAATATAGTTGGCAGAGTAGGTCTTCGATCTCGATTTTATGTAGATATTCAACATACTAAAATAGTAAATGCAATCGATATGTGTAGTACCTGCTAACTGTTGAATAGAGAAGGAAATGCGTGCCAACTTCTTGTGGAGAGCTGGGTAATGTTTCCAAGTACGCAAATGGACCGGTATCTTCAAAGCATCCGAACTCTCCATAACATACGCTACCTTGTGACCTTTTTGTCCTGGTAAAACACAACATCTACACACACACACACACACAATAGACACATGTAAAAAATAGTTTATATTAGCTTTAAATGAAAAAATGTGAAATCAATTGATCTATGACCATGAACTAACAGTGCTGTCTACCTAAACTTAATTCTCGCAATGATAAATTAATTTAACGGCTTTCGCCGATTTTACAATAAACTATTCAGCTTTACTTCAATTAGAAGAATCACGAATTTTCTTGTCAATACTTATTCATAATTTGATACTATGTATATATAACAAGGCATTGTAATTATTATTAAATTTAATAACGAAATGTATTTTGTTTTAATAAAGAAACTACTATAAGGGAAACAAAATCTGGTTTTATCAATCGTTGTTAACATTCAAAATTAGTAAATATCAAATTGTACTCCAAACGAAAGTTATAAATTAAGGAATGTTTCGTATAGTAAAGTGCTTTTATAGCATAGCTATGACTTTTCACTTTTATTATCATTAGAAGAAATAGCTTTTTAAATTCTCGTGAACAATCATATCTTTAGAAGATGAGATTTTGCCCGGAACGCTTACGGTAATGCGGATATTGTTAATAAATCCAGGGATCTAAGTACTGTATTTATTTTTATACTTGTAACAACGTGTATGTAAAATTTTATGATGATTAGTGTAGTAGTTCAGATATGAAAATAACCAACAAAGAAACATCTGCATTTATTATAACGGAAAGATACCGATTGTTTAATTTACACATAGCTTTTCACTATTATCTAAATTTCCGTAGTCTTTTTGTTATTTTAAAATTTATAAGCTACAAACTTTTGTTTTTAAATTTATAAACTACAATAATTTAGAATCACAAAGACATATATGTTATATTACAAATTTAGTAAGTAAAGGTGTAATGGAATCCTGGTTACGACATTATTGACTTAGACAATGGAAAGTTGATCCGAGTGAAACTAGAGGTGAAAGCAATATAATATTTATTTGACTTTATACATATACATACACATATGAAATATTGGCTGCTGCATAACTAAAATATGTTAACATTTCGATTTGTTGGAATAATTTATTATGAACAAAAACATTGTATTTCCTATTGAAATTTACTTACGTGTTGCGTGATTGTTGCTTGCTTGAAGTTTGCTAATCAAGCGACAGATTAATGAAAAAATATATATTTTTTAAAACTTATTACTTGGCAATGAAAATGTTTATTATGTTTTAGAATTAGTAATAATTTTTTAAGCCTAAAATATTTGGTATTTAGGTTTTGTTAATAAAAGTTATACCTATATATGTTTGTATGTATTGTAAAAACAAGGAATCTATGGTATAAATTGTATATAATTCCTCCAGCCCAGCTATTGAGCACCGCTTCATGTTAGAATTTTAGAAAACAATAATTATAGGAGTCAATATTATAAATTATGCGTATATCAAGCTCATTTAGTGTACATATAATGGAACTATTAATGAAGGCACATTTAAATAATTAAGAAATGAAAAGTGCTAATATATTTATGTTTTCTTTTTGTTATTCAACAAAGACAAATCGATAGAATTCATGACTAACATAATATTTTTATACATGTTTATACAGGTAACGTAATAATAAAGTGAAAGGTAAGTAGTTATATTTTATGTAAGTGTTGTTTATGTATAACATCTTGTAACACTATTTGTTAATGATATAATTATGTATTTTTATAATATTAAATTATATAGGTTATGGATTACGTTTTAATAGAGTGATTGGTTGTCTTATAACCTTGTACGAGCTTTTTTCAGTTCCCAATCGTGCATGGAGGCCTTAACTGCCGCCAACAGTTCGGCATCTCGGATTTCGTCCTCCGCTTCTTGCACCGCTGTTGCGGGCCGCCCTGCTCCACGCCACGGTTCCAGTTCAGCATCTGTGTCCGATAATTTAGTTTGGTATATTTATTTTGAAACTTTATAATTCCCTTATTGCATAAAATGTTCGTTCAGAAATTGTTATGATTATGATTTAGTGGAAATACAATATAACATATGCATTGCACTTCTACTGAAAAGTATTGTCTTATGAATATTCTGCATATAAGTATGGAAATAAGGTTTACTTCTGCGTCAAATAAAAAGTTTTTTTAGAATGTAGGTACTTTTTACACTAGAATTCAATTCTACAGAATATTTGATTGATTTGGAATATTGTTTAGGAATAATTAGTATTTTAAAAACATTTATATTTTTGAAATGGTGCCCAGACGCGTCCGTAGATATAGGGCTGAATCCCCTGAAACTGTATAATCCGCTTCTACAATTGTACTAACGGATATTGAACTACACCGCGTGTGATATTGTAATACCTATTTAAATAAAATCTTCATAATTTACGAACTGAACAAACGCTGTTGACCTCACGGTCTCCACAGCGTGAGCTAAAAATTTCGAGAATTTTTCCCTGGCTAAAAGCCTGTAGTTTGTAAATAAAGAAGCTTCTTAGAGAATTATGTACTTGTGTTAGTGCAGGAGTGAGCATATTAACCGACGTGTTTTGAGACTAGAGAGCCGCCCAATACTTTGTCTAACGCGTAATATTGCCCTACGATGTTACGTATCAATGCGGCAATGTCATTTTAGCAAGTTAGCTCTGATAATGAATTAGATGGTAGACCAAAACGTATGATTATTGCAATGTCACCAAATTATCCGTCGGTCCTATGTCCTTTATCCTTATTTAAATTGTGTTGTTTTTTTATCATTGTTACCAAGACAAGAAGATCACAATGGTATAAATAAAATTGGTTCAGTAATGTGATATGCGTTCTAACGCTAAAAAAAACTACATTTCTATCATGATATAGGTACAGACTTATACAGATTAAGATGCGAATAGAATGATTTTCCGTTTTTTTATTTTAAGTAAATATTTATACAAGAATATTAATTAATACACGCTCGTACTTTGAAACGGCTATTTATGCCGTAGTTG
The DNA here is from genome assembly GCA_014132275.2 of Samia ricini. NCBI lineage: Eukaryota > Metazoa > Arthropoda > Insecta > Lepidoptera > Saturniidae > Samia > Samia ricini. The sequence goes on from AP028170.1 coordinate 5,753,824, forward strand.
TGCGTTTTTCTACACGGAATATTTGGCACACCGTTAATGTACAATTCACAGTGGCACGCAAGTCGCGAAAGGCGCAGTAGGTAACCTGAATGCAATCAGTTGTCTCCGGGTGAATAACTGTAACTACTTTTTACCTTCGTGACCTTGATCCGATGGTCTATAGGGCAGTATGTAGCCCATTTGAGGTCTAATATGGATGAAAGCAGGCCGATCCCGTCTACTAAGAATTATGAGAAACTCGCAATCTACTTTGAGTGTGGAGACACACATACATTCTTCGATTTACAGTTAGATCGAATGAAGGGCGTTTATAAAAACAGTAGAGGTTCTTTTATCAACCGTGATTTTTATTTTAATTAATTAGAATATGCACATCTGCGTTCTTTATTCATGCATTAATTTGTAACTGTCGAATACTTTGTTTTTTCATTATTAATTACTTTAGTCTATTGACTTGCTGTTGTTATGTTGTTTTTTATTCGCACATTTTTATTTTAAGTAATCTTTTAGAAAAAAAGATGTAAATAAAATTTAATTCTTGTGAGCACTGTACTATTTTATTTTCTATTTTTGTACGATTTTGGCTTGGTTTGTTAACTGTTTGAGGCAAGTTTTTGGTATATCAGTCATGTGATACTTGAATTAACGATCATCACCGTTAATGAAATGTTAATCTATCGATTTATAATTTATTCAAGAAAATTGTGTTTATCGAATAAAAGTATTTTTGATATGTACCATACGTACAATAAAATGATTGGATTGAATACAAAGGTCTATCGTTCTGCGCCAATCACGTTACTAATCAACTACTGGATAGATTTCAGTTATTCTTTTACCTTAACTTCATAAACAATTAATGATTTTAAAAAAAAGGTATTCATGTATGATATATAATATAAACAATTCATACGAAGTTGCGGATATCAGCTAGTTTGATATAAGAACGTAAATGAATCACAAAACCGTTGGATATTATTTGTAAGTGGTTTTTACATATAGCTGTAGATATGTACCTAAATATGAACAGAAAGAATATTTTATAAATATTATGGTAATGAGAAATGGCAAAGAAAGACATTTTTGTCGTCGTCGATGTGTATTCAATTTGTTAGGTTTCGTTGTCACGTAAAGAGTGTGATGTAATCTGGTGGATACGCAATATTGTATTGTGCAGTCTTACTTACAAGATGAAACGAGATTTGGAGGATTTTAAATTGTTTCGACCCTGAGAAATATCTTAAGAGATCTTAATGGAAGCGTCCTATTTACGTTTTATTTAAACGGTAATAAGTAGAGGTGTTTCTCTAAAGTTTAAATAGTATTTTTGTATTGCACATTATTTTCATACTATCTAAATGTATGATTATTGTTCTATTGTACTCTGAACAATGGCAACTTTACTGATTTATTCATCTTTTTTTATATAGATTCAAATAAAACCTGTCACCCTGAAAACCAAAATACAAAATAAATACTATTGATATAAAAAGAAACAAACTTCTATTAGTAAATGTATTTACCCATCAAGCTATTGTAATAAGTCTTAATAAGAAATCAAAATTAGATAGATACTAGTTTTTTTAGGTTTGAATATCTAGTTTACTGTGTATAGATAATTCTATTGTTAAACATGACTGAAATAAGGGGAACCCAACAGTTTTTCTCATATATAGGAAGCCATAATATTCGCAGAAAGTGTGGGAGGTTATTTGGTAGAGTTAATAAAGTTCACTTGTTTTTATTTTATTATTGTTTCGGTACGATCAGGGAAACCGACTCAATAACATATGCATGTGTGTATTTTTTATGGGATGTCTCTTCCGAGAAAAAATATCTCCCGATTCGCACGTTAACCAATTTTATCCTCTCTTGTTACTAATGCTTCAATTGTTTGCCTAATAACCTAATAGCCATGAAACATAATAGTTTTCTACATACAACAATGTTTCCATTCCACAAACTATAAAGTCATGTAAATTGTCAATAAATGGTGAAGTATTTTATGTATTTGTTACGAGTCTCTTTAAAACAAAGAATAAACTTACTTTATGATGATTTACATAATAATACTTACACTTAGCTATGACAACAGTGATCAGGGTTAAAAGTAAGGCGGTAGGGCGCCATGCGTGCGTCGCCATCCATGCGCCCCGGCATTCACGAACGCTGTGACAAAAGAGATTACATTGTAACATAAATCTTTTTAATTACTTTGAATGAAAAACTCAAAACAAGGTAACTTATATCCAATTAATCATTTATTCATAAAACATAATAAGGAACAGTTTTAAATGTTATTATAAAGTTTTTTGTTAAATGAATTAGACGTCCACATCGTATCCATCTTAATTGGCTTGAAACAGTCTCCGTATTGTTCCATACATTACATTGCTTGGGGCGTAATTTAAATAACATATATATGTTCAAAATTTGCGACACTCTCTCGACCTAACTTGCAAAGCCCACATCAATGACGAGTCAATTTGCGTGGTACCGGATCGATTGGATTGGAGTGAACCTAGGTCGAGCATTACGCAGTTACCATTCCGGGTTTATTTCGAGTTTTCCCTGTCTGATTGTAATGGCACTACTCGTTGAGATGGAGAAATAGTGTAATAGATCTCAACAAGTTTTTTTTAAATTTATTTATTTAAACAGTACATCTCTAATGTGTAATTCACTTATTTTTGAAAGCTTTTTTATTACTTTCATGCCTTACCCAGTTGCCTTTTACGACTCTAAGAATCTTACTCGAGGGATTTATTACGTGACTCTTCCGGTGCATCGTGGCAGTTTATGCAAAATGGATAGCAATAAAAATTTAAAATCCATAGATGTAAGACATACCTCAGTACCACAAGTAGAGGGGATTTTTTGTTTGAGAAATTAGTAAAATTTCGACAAAATGTTTGAATTTTACAAAAAACACATTCTTAACACTTCAGTGAAACGTGGCATTTACCATTAATACTTGTCGTTTATTACTTTGTAAAACAATTTAAAAATGTACATGCAATTAACAGGCTTCTAAGTGTGTCATTACACCGAATATCCTGGTTCAATTTTGTATTGTGCACATTAACGTTTTAATCGTAAGAACATTATGAAGTGTTTTGTTTTAAGATAATTTGTATGAATACCAACGAACCTTTAATATCAACAAGAAAACGTCTATAGCATATATATTCTCAATACATTACATCAATACGACAATAATTTATTTTAATGCTTATAACTGTTTGTGATTCATTTAAGAGTTATTTTTCTCTGTTTAGGATATTGTAATAAAAATAATACATGTTTGTCAATGATTTAAACAACACGTTGTGGTTGGGTCCTTCAAAAGAGGCGTGAAGAGGTATTTAAGCAGGCCAGCATGACAGCGGTGACTGGCATTGAATTCTGTTCAATGTCAGTCGTCGCTGTTTTGGATTATACTGTACTTACCATCAGGTCCATGTACGTACCATGCAGTCACTGTGCTGTGCATTATATATAAAAAAAGTTAATATTACAAGGATTTTTTTTTTTTCTAATGGTGATTGAACTTTGCGATTGCGCATACGAACTCTGCGACAATTGACTGAGTTTTCCTTTATAGAAAAGATTGACAATAACGGTAATTAGGCATTTTCTATTTCTCGTATAGATAGAATGCTCATGTTGAAAATTTTGATGTAAGCACATTTTGGTTAGTAACTGCAGCTGCGCCTTGACCAAGGATTGGCATGTTATCACGAAGATGTGATATTATAGTTAAATAGGACCATGTAATTATATTCTTTTTTGTACTCACTTTCGATATTATGCTAAAGACACAGATTACAATGTTTAAAAGTGGTAGGTTTCTGTAATATTTAGAAATCTAAATTAGTATATTAGACAAATAAAATATAAAATTAAATATGTATGGAATTTATATTTTCTTTTATATTTAGCATTTACATCCTTAACGGGACAAATACAAGATATCGTTTAGTATTTTACAAGTTTACAAGTGTAGTTGGTGACAGGTTTGTGCCGAGGACTTTGTGTATTTATTAATATGTAACTTCTTAGTATCACGCTGCCTTAATTAAACTATACTTTGGTTTTTACAGTTAATTGAAGTACTTTAAGTTGATCGTATAATTATTGTAAATTACCTTTTTTTTAAATTTAATTTTTAGTATTACAATCTCTTACGTTACATAAAGTTGTTAAAAACAAATAAAATATTCAAGGGGAAGTTACTCGCTTCGCATAATTGTCAGTACAACGATTCATTTCGAAATTATGACTGTGTAAAGAAAGATTGAGCAAGTCCGTGTCCGCAGTTTTACTAAATGATTGACTAACCGGATTATTGTTTTTGCCAGTTCTTCTCGAGGATGAGGATTTTTTCAGAGCGGTGGTAGTTTCTACGTACATGAGTGCCTTCTTAGAATCAATATTAAGAGAGTGGGTATTTTAAATTGATATATAGACATAGAAGGGCATAGACATTTTATTTGTCATCTTTCTAGGTTAATCCAAAATATATTTACAGAGACCCCGCGTATTTTAGTGTATAACTTTGACCATAATAAAGAATCAACTCACTCACACACAGTAAGAATCATCTTACTCACTCAAATTATAGATCAATGTATCAAATTAATTTTGTTCTACTATTTAACAATGATGCGAGTCGCGAACAGTAATAAAAAAAACTACAGATTTTTACAGTGGTCATAATTTTTATGTATAAAACATTCATTTTTTTTTTAAATTCATTTCACTCGTATAAAAATAAACTTCCTCTATAGTGTAAATCGTTCACCTCATTGCACTCATGACACAGTGGTTCAAATATTTCACGTGATTAGAATTATAATTTAAAGTTCCGAATATGGGACAATTGTTCATTTGTATATTAACACAACATGTTCTCTTAATAATGTGATTTAAATTTAGTTTAACTTTGTACGGAAATAACACTAAATATTATATTATGGCTAACATTGATGAAATGAAATCTTAACCGAACAGACTTACAATTTGACCGGAGCAACGAGGGATCTTTGTATTATGTTTATGGGACCATATCAATTGACCTGAAATTGTGCCTAAGTAATGTCCTTATTCCACAGTTGGTTAGTTATTCAGAGCTATTACTAAGTCGGTAACTGCACTTTTGTTATTTGATCTGGTGTATTATGTTATACTGCCTTTATAAGAGTCATGTTTGTGTTGTCGAAATTTGAGATTCAGAGTTGAATTTTGTGTAAATCGATGAATTATTATTTTTAAGCGAAATTAAAAATTAAAAATGCAGCGCTCTATTTCCGTGCAATAAGTGAAAGGGATTGTATTATGTATGCTGAAAATCGAAACCTGTGAAGCTAATTCCTAGAGATAATATTTAGATCTGTATTTACTGTGTAGTTACTTTCTATTCTTATATGTAATAGAGATACAAAGTTATTCTTTTCTTCCAAATAAAAATCAAATATTGAATGATCACTGAAATTAATATCTATGCACATATATGTTATAATGATTGATGTAATACTTTGCTCCGTTTTAGATTATATCAATTATTGCTGTTGTGTTTTCGACTTCAATATTGTATACTAGCTGTAACTGCGACCTTTTGTAAAATGACGATTCTAAAATATATATATATATAATATATATTTCGTTTTTCGAATTTTTCAAATTGCCGTATCTTTTTTGGGTATCGAAAAAAATTAAAAACGAAACTGATACATACGTGTACAAACGACCCTGAATCGGATCAAAGTGGAAATCAAATGGATCAAATTTGGAAAACGCTATAACTTTTTTGGTTTGAGGTACAAACGAAAATGAAAGTGGTACAAACTACAAACTACAAACGAATCCAATGGTAATTAGAAAAAAAAAAAAATCAGAAGCCTGCTGCTAAGTTTACAAAGGTCCTTTTTCACTCACTTTGGGTGAGTTTTCAATTGCTTTTTTATTACTAATATGAACATACTCTTTGGGTGAATAGTTTAAATTGGCTTACATCAAGGTGAAAACCAAGTGAACCCAATAGCAATTATCTCATCTGAGTGGATACATTATCAGAACTATTGTGACTGGTAGTTTATTTTAAATTTACCACTATATATAAACATACTCGTATACTAGAGACGTCTCTCTGTCCGTTAGTGCGTGTATAACTCAAGAATTAGTGAACTGATCTACATGATTCTTTTTTAAATCATGGATACCTCTAAATTCAGCTTTTACTCTAGATACATATGTAGTTAAAATTAAGTGACATACTATGTAAATGAAACTTGTTTTAAATGTAATGTTATATTAAGTTGACAAAAAAAACCTTGAACATTAATATTAAAATGCAATTTATTCAAATAAAAAAGTACATAAATTTATACACATAAATTTATAATTAAAATAAAATAAAATAAAAAAAAGAACTATAAATAATGAATGCCGTCCAGCTCGCCGCCAGACGGGAAGGTTCCCAGAAGGCTGGCCATATTGCCACGTTGGATGACAATGCTAATTCGCTGTGCCAAATATTGGCCAGCCCTCTGGTCGCGAGACGTGTCGACTAGACGACTCGTGAGACCTTAAACATACCTTAAACATTTGCATAATATCTTCACTGATGATTGTGTAAAATACAAATTGTAGCAAAAACAATGTGGAACAATATGTGTAAATTTTATTTTACGAAACAATAACTGCTATTTACTGTTCTTTTTTCTATTTACTTATTAACATTCATATTTACTTGAATGTAATCAAGAGAGCAGCAGTTAATGTAATAATTAAAATTCTATAAGTCGATTTTCTTTCCAAGCTTACGTAACTACAGAAGTAGTATTACCTTAAATAAATTTTACATGGAAGGCTTAACACGCGCTTTATTCCTCGCACGAATTTTCCGCAGGTTGATATTAACCAACAAGAACAACGAATATTTTCTCAGTATTTTATAAAATTTACGCGATATTTTATTTATTCCGAAAAGACGACCGACTGAGATAAAATATGTTAACTCTAGCTGCCACCGACTCCAATATTATTGACGATATTAAAACAGAAGATATATAGTAGAAGTGAACAGAAGCAGATTTAAAGTAGTTATTTATTTACTTTTTAGTGCATTTTTATAATTTATTCTTTTGAAGTCAGTTTTGTTTTTAAATTAAAATTATTTTTTTCTACTTTTTATTTTAAGTTTGTACTTCTAGGTCTAATCGTGAAGCCTGCTTAATAGATTTGGAATAAAAATATGGAACACATGATTAAGTGTCCATAATATTCGAGGGTTTTACTCGATTTCCCTGAGTTCCGCTAATCAGATCCTGATTTGGTGGAAATGGGACAAGCACGGGAGTGTACAACTACGATTTACAAAAAAATTGTAAATAGGTTCACAATAATAATTGACGGAGAAATCGCGTAATAAACAGGACGAATTGATAACCTCCTCCTTTTTGGAGTCGGTTAAAAATATGATACAAGGTAAACCGTTGATACATTGTAGCGTCATATTGAGTGTAATTGTTCAACAATAAATTCCAAGGTCGAATATCATTATCATCTATTTATATTTTTTACGTTTAATAGTATTCCATTACCTGACAACACTTCTGAAATATGTAGGCAGTAGGCACGTTTGACAACTATGTACGTTACAAATAAACGATAGGTTAAGAACGTCCATTACAAATATTAAAAGTCAGTTATTACTTTTTTACTGCATAGGTTCATCACTTTGACTACAATCTTGTGTGATGTTAAGTAACTAGTGATCCAAGGTTGTTAACAAGCGTGGAGATATTGGCTCTTGAATGATGCACCCAGAATACACGTATAGATGCTTGACCACAAGTTTTTAAACATGAAGGTTGGTAGCCCTACCTCCATTCTGTCGTTTCCTCACGATGTTACGATTATATAATATGACAGGTGGATTTAAACTTGTGTTCATCGACGCTGTATCCGACAACACTACCACTGAACTAAGTTACTAAGAAATAATCTTACAAATTTTGTTTAAATTACAGAATTAATTATAATATTTTTGATTCTATTTGATTAATTTAAAAAGAAATATACTGAATTGTTATTTTATGATTACAATGTTATGGATGTACGTTACGTTGCAGAAAACTGTGTTATGTAAATCACGTGGAACTAAAACTTTCTTTTATTTGTCTATAATAATTAACATACTGAATTATAACAGCACTTGTTAGATCTACGAAGCCGTTTTATAAAAAATATAAAAAGTAAATAAACACAAGGAAAACTGTAGTGTAGTGATAGAAAAATATATTACAAAGAAATAATGAAAGTATTTATGTTGTTCCATACCTACATATAAAACAATTACGTGCTTAAATATTATATACCTTAGATAGAAAAAGTAATAATTAGTTAATAAAACTAAATATATTAGAAACTAAACTTTTATTTCATAAATTTGGTTTAAAGCTTATTGTATTTACACAGAGCTCGATTTATAATAAAAGATCAATTATTATCATTAAAAATTATGAATAACGAATGAACCATATGATTCAAAATGAACACGCGATGATGGCGCCGTGGGTAGTGCGGCCGGATTCCGCATCAATCGACGCGGGTTCGATCCCACCTATCCAACTCTAAAATCGGCCTGAGCTTTCGGCGAAGGAAAACATCGTGAGGAAACCATAGCATGATTGTAGAGCATTTTCTAATAATATAATCATGGGTAGCTACCACACTCAAGTTTGAAAAACTGACGCCAAATATCAATAGGTGTGTTCCGGCAGCATCACTTGAGAAACATTACCTAGGTTTAGTGTGTTTACCATCCTGGACCACATCGTCACTTAACATCAGGTGAGATTATGGTCAAAGCACTAAGCCTATATCGTATTAAAAAACAACTTTTATTTCGATTTTGAAGGTTTTGCTTAATTAATTATAATAAACAAAGGCACGGGGATTGAATAACGAATACTTCGTTATTCCCCTCCACAGAGGTGACCAAGGAGGGGTTATCACAACTTTCACTTCGGTATATCTCACTGCGACCTCGAGTTTGTGTAGTGCCGAGCAATAAGGTTTTATTGACATTTATATAAGAATATTTTTATATGGTCTGAACTGGTTTATTAATTATATGCATAAAAGTAACAGCTCTGGTTATCATCCATCCCATAAAGACATGCGTTGTGATATTGTACATGACAACATTACATTTTGACAATACGGAACATCATTATAATCTAAACTAACAAGCATCATTGCGTGAATTTGTAGTGAGTGTAGCAGCGTATTAAAATAAATGTTTTTATTTTATTATTGAAGTTAAATTATTATTCGCAGTTTTTATGCTATGTTATCTATATGCAAGTGTAAAAATAATTCGAATGATTAAAAGAAATGTTTAAGACATAATGAACTTCAAACTGAGAAAAGAAATTATAGTTTAATTTGGAAACAAAACTAATCGTTTGTGTGATAATAATTACTTTCAGTCACAGAGTAAAAATATGTTTAAATCTTTTGTCTTATAATAGTAATCGCTTTAATAGTGAAATTTGTTAGAGAAAGATAGTATGAAAATTAATTTACACATTACACTGGAACATGAACGCTTTTTTTTCCGCGTTATATTCGCTGTTACCGGAATGAGAAGTAAAAGTTAGTTATTAATGTGTGCATTCGCTTGTGTACTACATCAGTATACTGTCACTTCATAGTTACTAAAGCTTAGTATTATATCTTTATTTAAGTCACCACTCTACTCATAATATTATAGCGCGATTCATTATTGTACTGAAAACATATTTCAATAAATTGAAATAGAATTGATCGCGTTACTAGAGGAAATTATATACATTTTCGTTCGTTAATAATTTTAAATATATGTGTGATATGAAAAAAACTGACTTGATATTTCTTTTGAAGCGGTGATGGTGCAGTTGGTAATGCGGTCGAATTCCGCGTCAATGGACAGGGGTCGAGCCCACATATGCAATTCTAAAAGCAGTCTGAGCTTTCGGTGAAGGAAAACAATGTAAGGAAGCCATAGGATGATGGTAGGGCATTTTCTAGAAATGCATGTCTGGGTAGCTGCCACCCTCAAGTTTGAAAATCTGTCGCCAAATACGAATAGATGTGTTCCGGCTACATTAATTGAGAATCAGTACCTCTAGACTTATTGTGTTTACCATCCTGCATCACATCGTCGTTTAAAAAATCAGGTGAAATTGTGGTCAAAGCCTAAATAGTAAAAAAAAACTTCTGTTAAAGAATTGCATGTTAATCTAGACATTTACTTATTCTGTTACATCGATCGTTGTATATTGTATTCAAATGCAAAATTTATCTCAAATATCTCCATTTGAACAAATAATGAAAGAATTATTTGAAAGTAAAACAATAGGTATTCAAGAACAAACCTGTATCCCAAATTTAGCATAGTAATTATTAAAGTGCTAAATTAATACTATTCACTATACATTGATGTTAAAAAAATATATTCGACCATAACAATATGATTGAACTTCATCTTATCTATACATATAAGATACGTTTAATAAAATTGTAACTAAGCCAAATCGGTACATTAAATTTTTTTTGAAAATTATACTCGGGGTGGACTTTGTTATCTATATAGAAGGCAAAAAATATTTTTTTAGATTTTTTATCTGTCTTTCTGTCTGTCTGTCTTTCCCTGTGTACGCGTATCACTCTGAAAGTACTGAACCAATTTTAACGAAACTTGGCACAGGGATAACTAATATTATAAAATAACATCTGGGATACTTTTTGTCTCATAAAACGCTAGGGGTTCTCCAGGATAATGGACAAAAATTTTATTGACGTGTAATCTCGGGATTGGCTGGACAGATTTTGACGGGACATTTTTTGGTAGATAGCTGAAGTTACTCCGCGTAACTCAGGTTACTCTTAATTTTCGAAACTGATTAGGGTTTCGCGTAAAAAAATGAAAACTCATATAAAATTAAATAAAATCCGATTCAATGCACAGTTTTACCGACAGGTATTTGAATTTGTGAAATACCTTTACTTAATGTTAGTAGCAAAAATTTTTTTAGAAAATAATTAGGATTTCCTATAAAAAAAAATTAAAAACCATATTATGCAGTGAAAATGTATACAAAACGCGGGCGGCCACACAGCTAGTGTTAAATAAAAGTACAGTTCAAGAACAATGATAACCGCCAATAGATAAGAATCTATCTAACCTACATCAACCACAGCTATCGCTATTAAGTCTGAATTTATACAGGCTGATGCCAGAAGGCGACACGCCGAAACGTGTCATTATGGAGGAGTTTTATCCAACTGTCTGTATTTGTTTCGTGGACTTATAAAAGGTTTATGATAGTGTGGTTAGAAATTATTTGTGGGCGACGTCGTCTATGTATGGGGTGAGTGGCAACTTGATACGAGCACTGAGGTTAGTCTAAAGGTGTTACACAAGGGTGCGCCATGGCTGTTAAATCTTTATGTATATAGGCAATTGGCTATCAAGCAATTGTTTGAAATAGTTGAAAAACAGTATTTATGAACTGAAAATGAATGGTCTGCATGTCAAATGTGAAGACATTACACTGATGACCAGGTTATACTGGTATCATCGGCGGAGCAGTTGCAGACGATGGTCAGTATTTTTGAAGGAGCCGTAATAGCGAAAGGAATGTAAGTGAATGTTGTAAAACGAAATGAATGGTTTTCGAAAAAGAAGAATGTGCAGTTTTGAGTGACGGAGAACAAGTGGAAGAGTTTACATACTTGGCGTCAATGGTTATCATAGATGGTAAACGTGACCGTGATATTGAGCGAAGAGTTGTGTTAGGGAATCGAGTGAACGGGGCCCTGCGTAACTTTATGCGTAACAGAAAGTAACTGAAAAGGCACGTGAAGCAAAAGACGTATTCAGGATCGTAGCAAGTGAAAGCATGTAGTCTCTGCCTACTCTTATGGAAGAGAGGCGTAACGTTATGTATGTAAATATGGTCGCGCGACCAGTTGGACACGAAAACCTTACTATCTTGCAAATATAAGAATCCGATTAAGAATCGAACTCATGAAATTTAGTCCACATATTATTAAGCTGCCTTATAATACCACAAGACCTGTAACAATAAACAAATCTACGGCCAGTTAGAATGATTACCTAAACGTTTGTTGACACATATTATAAATAACCGAGCCATAATGACTTAACAAATACGAAGTTTCCATTGGTAAGAGTCGAGAGTGTGTCATGCGTGTGTATGATACAATTATAAACGTAATCGAAGCGTAAAATAATATACGATTATATTGTAAACTGACCACAGAATATGTATTTATGTTCAGATTGAATACTGATAAAAACAATCATGTACCTACTGTATTTACATATATTGTTAGTAGTATTAATAAAAATGGATCCATACTAAAATGATTTTTTTAATCTAACGAACATAATTTATAAATGTAGATATTGTACAGGTTTTTAGAATAATAAAGGTTTTAACCGTCACTAATAAAAAATAAAGGTTTTATTAAAATAATGTTATTTGTCTTACTATTAAAGTAAAAGACTTCAACGAGTGCGTATGCAAATGTCACTAATTGTTTTGTGAATATTATCTATTGTTTAATGTTTACCGGTATTAAATGTATACACAAAAATAGTGTTTTATTTCTATTAAAAGTGTTTTGTGTACATATTACGTAAACACACCCAGCGGTACTTGCCGGCGAATTTTCAAATTTGAGGGTTACAGGAAATGCCCTACCACAATGTTATGGTTTCCTCACGATGTTTCCCTTCTCTGAACGTTCAGGTTCATTACAGACTATGATGGGTTGGGTTGAATCTAAGTCCATCGACGAGATTCTACTACACTACTACCTGATATCAACATCGCTTCAGCATATCAACATATCTTTAGACTGGGCATTAATATCAAACAATAAATATTAAACTATACAAATTACCTGTAATACTTACTCACTCACAGTAAGCATTTTATAATCAAAATAATCTAAACGTAATTTTTAATAGCGTAACTTCTTAAAGAAGTGAAGTAATATATTAATATTTTACGAATGGGTACTCGAGGCAGTAGAAAGCGTTGTGTCGTGGGTCTTATTATGAAGACAGTGTCATCGAAAGGATGTTTCGTAATACAAAACGTAACTTAAACGGCTTTGCGGTGATTCAGTGTAATTAAATAAAAAAATGACCTACAGAATCACTGTTATTTTATTTACATATAGTGGTTATAAGGTTTCTTGTTTTTACAGTCGTTAATGTTCGATCCCCAGTATCCCCAGCTGAGGATCGGAGCACGTTCTTGGCGGCTGCCGGAGGAAGCTCCGGGCCAGAGTAGCTAGGTCGTCAAATATACAGTCGTCAATTAAGACAAGGATTCCCAATAAAAAAAATGATAATAATACCGCAAAAATATGAATTAGAAAGTTTCGCGGGAAGATATCTTTGTCGAGTTATAAATTTCACTTGATCTTATTTGACGATACAGTCGAATATAGTAAGTAACACGTTAAGCCTAAAAAACTATACTTACTACGAAGTGCACCAACCTTTTTTCTTACATAAGGGAAGGAGACCCTAGCGACAACCCATTAAAACCCTATGAGTGACTGTCTCTACCGGGCAACACGGGATCGCAAGCATACACCGCGACATACCCCCCGGACGAATGACCTAGCCCGAAGGCGAAGACCCTAGACGCAAAAGGACGGCTTCCCCAGACCTGGCGGAACCAACCTATAAAAATTCGGTGACAAATTTCCAATATGATTATTACTTGGTTAGTTCAGTGTTACAAAATTTTCTAACACGGTGTTCATTAAGATTTTCCTTTACCCAAACCTCTTTCTGAGATTCAATCCGATATCATTCAACCGAATGTCCGAAAATATTATAACTCAATCTCCTATGTCGAATGAAACCTTTGTACATTCAGATATTTATTGTTTATACGTTAATTTAAAATGTATATTACAATCTAGTATATTAAGTTATTTACACGTGATAATGTTTCATTCCGATATCAAAAATATAACTATTTTAGATTTTAAGTTTAATTAATAAACAACGTAATAAGTCAAATTCAAAGATTATATTTAATTGTGATTAATTTAGTAGGCACAAGAAACATATTATGAATCTGATACTGAGCGACTTTACATTCTTGAATGTCTTGACCTAATGAATAGGTCTAGATACCCTTGTATTTAATTTACAACCTAATTGTTAATAGTTGTCCAGTTTATTAAAATATAATAGTAACTTATAAAAAAATAATTATACAATTTTACATAGAAATTTTCTAGTAAACATTTATAGAAACTAAACAAAACATATGATTGATAATTTATTTTTATTATATCAATATTATGGGTAAAAATGTATGTTTTGACCTACATCGAAATCATTTCGAGCGTCAATTCATATGAGCGGCGAGAAGAAGTTTAATGATTGAGACTTAGCTGTCAGTTTTTATTTTCTTGAATACAAATTTGTATATTAATCGACACTCAAAATAGTTTAAAATCGACTTTTAAAAATGTTTTATTATGCGTACATATAACTCAAAACTTTCATTTAGTATTAACGAATCAAATTAATCATATAAATTTCAAGCATGAAATTGTTAATTATATTCATGTTATCATACTTCTTGATTACAGTAAACATAATGTGTTAAGGTGACTTCATTGAATTTATTATTTTGAAGTAACAATGAATTGATGATTATGAAATTATTAAATTTTACGTTTGTATAATATCCGTATCGATCGATAATGATTGTATCTATCTAAATATAGACAAAGATAAAACAGTTAACATTAGAAAGACTTAAACTTAGTAGATGACAGTAATAAAGCAGTCAAAATGATTCCTTTTGGGTAATATAAGTACAAAACATATATCCCGGAAACGAAAGAGGGGGGCGGGAGGTAATTTTAATGATTAATAAACGGAAGTTATATGTTTTACAAAAAGTCACAAAATTCTAAGAAATTGTGTGTTATACACATAATTGTTTTTCTACTTAAAATTAAAAAGCTTTCAAAATTACTTTCTTGGGCAATCTAGTGTTAAAACATTTTCTTTTCTCTTTACAACCGCTTTTCTCTAGATTTGTTATAGTAGCTATTGATGACTTTTAGTGTTTTCAATAAAATAAATTTTGGAAAGAATTTTTCTTCTTCAATTCTTCAATGATGATTATGGTCAATATTTGAACACCGAATATACACTAGTTAAACATAATATAGTTATTAATTTCTAGAACAATTAAAGGTGTCATGATATTATATACTTAGAGTTCTCTTTTTTAAACTTACTCTTGTTATCATCACACTATAATCCTTGGACCGCTACCTTGCAACTTTCATAAACTTATTTATAAATACATCACGTGTGCGTTTCGTTTCAACATCATACTGTGAACAGCACATTCGATTGTTTTACGTTTAGCATTCGAATGGGTTGCTCTTTTTTGGAACTTAAGTATAATAAGGCCAATAAGAAAACGGCCAATACCCATTGTTAACGCAGTTGGCTAAATATTTGATTGTTAATACAACATACGATACACACACGTTAATATTGTTCTCTTTGTTTCGCAATGTTAAATGAAAAACTATAAGGCTTTTATATTGAGCATTTTTATTACGAGTGTATTGCTTTAGCAATGATTCGTTTCTTATTAGTAGTTAGTATTTGGTTTGATACAGAAGAAAACATATTATTATAATTAAAGAATAAATGTGTATGTAGCCTTTTAGTTTTTATTTTTAATTAAAATAAGGTAAATATTGTTTAGAACTGGTTCTCTAGTGATACTGCCGGATATTGTGGTGTTACCCCAAGAATCAAAACTATTATAATCATTTACACACTCAAGTTCACGAACACCCTCATTCCCTTCGACTGACTAAAATTTTTATAATTATACATTATTGAAATTTGGTTTGGTCTGCCTTATTCGTCTTTTTATATCAGTTAACTTTGTTTTTAATTTTAAATTTTTGTTACTTACTCTTTCGCTTAATTTAATTCCCAGAATACTTCTTACCATTTTTCTCTGCCAAATAGTTATCGTCTTGTTTATTGTGCAACCATGTTTGGCAGCCATGGGTCAAACATGGCACTACGACAATTTCAAATACTTTATTTTTTATAATTTCTTTTAGTTTATTTTATATTCATAAGGGAAACTCAAAGGAAAATGGGCTGTACACATATGCAGACTAGATAATACTAGGTGGACCAAAATAGTCACCGATTGGATGTCGATTGATAAAAAAAAAGAGAGAAAGATGTGGCATGATCATTTTTTGTAGAAATGTGGACCTCACTGATTGACCCTAGCAAGGGATCGAGGTACTTGGAAGATTTTAGAGGCGGCCTAAGCCACAGAGGCTACTACTACAAAAATGTAGTATTGTATTAGAATTAAAGACTTTTTTATTTTATTTATTACTAACTGTCCCCGCCATTTCGCTCGTGTGGAACTCAGATTATTATGTTGTCTCCCGTCCCGTCCCCCTTGTCATCAAAAACAAACAAATGTTGTAATTGAAATTCAGTATACTACTACCATATACTGACTCCTTAATACAACGCCTAAAAAGCCTAGATCATTGTGTGAAAATTGAAAATCAAAATATGTTTTTATCATTTACTATGTCTTAAATATTAATTATTATATAATATATATATATATATATTAATTATATATCGAGTCATTTTGTTCAATTTCAATCAATCCATAAATATTATGTTCTCGGATAAGATTAAAACGCATTTCTAACAAACTTTTCTTTCATACTAAAGTCGCCGCAGTATTATATTGTAGTCTTTGGTCGCCGCGTGTCATTCAAATTACTATAACTTTTGATAGAGTAGACTGATTTTAATGAAATAAAGTTTTAATGTTACTTCGGATACTTTATATATTTTTTTAAATATATTTAGTATTTTTTAATTTATGCTTGCACAGACAACACACAAAGACAGACATTTCTAAAAATGATAGAAATGTGCTCCGGAACGGCTGGACGGATTTTGACGGGACTTTATTTAGTAGATAGCTGAAATTACTCCGGGTAAATTAGGGTACTTTTAATTTACGAAAATACTTAGGGATCCGCGTAAATAATTAAAATTCATAAAAATTGAATAAAATCCGATTTAATGCACAGTTAGACAGGCAAGTGCTTGAATTTATGAATCGCGGGCGCAGCCATGGGCACATGGCTAGTATATTATAAATGTCCTTCAATCCGACTTAATAGTAAAGATAAATTTTATGACACGTTTCAATTAACAGGAAAGATAATATAGGTGAAGAGAAATTAGGTTTTATTATCAGGTGATTAGAATGTTAATCATTTGTCTTCATTACGCCATTGTAATAATGTACTCCATAAACTAAACTTTATTGAAAATTTAATTAACATCAAGGTTGGATAGCTTGTTTAAACTTAATCAGTTCTACCGCTGTATTATTTTTTAACTTTTTTTACACTGAGCAATAGGCTCATTGCTTTGACCACAATCTCACATGATGTTAGCTGACGATGTGGTCCAGGATGGTAAATACACTAAACCTAGAGGTACTTGTTCTTAAGTGATGCTTTCGGAACACACATATTTGGCGACAGGTTTCAGACTTGAGAGTGCCCAGGTAGGCATTATTAGACAACGCTCTATTACTATGCTATGGTTTCCTTACGGAATTTTTCCTTCACCAAAAGCTCAGGCTCAATATAGAGTTGGATAGGTGAATACGAACCCGCGTCCATTGACGCAGTATCCGAAAGCACAACCAAATAGACCCTCATCGCTTGAAACTTTTTTTTTTTAATAAAAAAACGTGAAAGGTGAAAAATTGTTGTGTGTATTGTCTTATTATTAATATTATTTATCAGTAGGAAACTGTCACAGTCGTTTGCTGGGTCGTGGGAAACTTGGTTCCGAAATACACACAGTCTACTGGCACTGAATGTACAGAATGATAATGCATTTTGTAACGATACAATTCTAGTATTCGTACAATTGAACAAATGCCGTATTTGTATTTGGTTTGCGGTCTTGATAGCCTTGCCTTGCATATTTAAGGTCAGCGTAATCTAGCGTAAATTAATATTTTTGTACGAATTTTGTTACTAAAATATAATCATTGAAGTTGTCTTGTCCAAAGTGGATAATAAACGAAAATAAAAAATACTACCCATAACTTCTACTATTAATTAGGTTCACTCGGTACTTGAATTACGATCATTATTTAAAATGTTAAGAAAAACATAATTTATAGTTCTTTCTTTTTAAATAAATAAATCAAAAGTTCATCAAGAGCTACTATAACTAAATTTGTAGTTGGTCTGGCTGATAGTAAAATTGGTATCGCTCATACTCGAATAAAAACAGACTATTCCTGATAATATGAAATGAATGAAAGAAATGAAAAGTCTGAGAAGTATAGCTGGAGTGAAGACGATTGACAAAGTCAGGAATAGTATGATAAGGGAACGCTGTGGTGTGGTAGACCAAAATAGAGAAAGGTATGCTTAGTTGGTTTGGGCATGTAGAGAGGATGGATGAGAGAAGATTAACGAAATTAATTTATAAGGCGAGGGTGAATGGGCAAGTCGGTAAGGGTCGACCTAGGCGAATGTAGACCAAATCAATCATGTCTTAAATAAAGGCCAGGTAAAAAGTACCCATAACCGACGAGCATGTATGAAAGCGCTCATGAAAGTAGAGGAAGCGAAAGAGGTATGCCAAGATCGTAGCAAGTGGAAGGACGTAATCTCTGCCTACCCCCACGGGAGAAAGGCGTGATGATATGTATGTATGTATGTATGTATTCCTGATAATGCCGTATGCGGCATAAGATTTACCAAATAAATAATGAGAAATGGTCAGAAAAAAATCTTTAGGGAGAAAAAAAAACCCTGAAGATCATTTTAAATTAATACTTTAATACTAAAATAGCAATTTATTTTCTTGACGTTCCGTTTATGATATGCCAAATGACTTTTTCTTGATTTTGGCTTTCGTGGAAAAATAGTTCTTTTGTGAACATTTTCACTTAAGTTTACACTTTTGTTGTATCGATCGATCGAAGACAAAGGCTACTTACTATGCCCTGTTGAATATTTATTTATCCAAACTTAATTTATAAAATAAAATAATAAAATATATTTAATAAAATAAAGCTTAATTACTACATAACAAATTATTTCTTCATTAATTATAAAATTAAAAAATGTAATAAATTAATTTTAAAATATCTTTATGGAGAAATAACATATAATGTATGTGATATAATATATTTTCAAATTAAATCTTACAGTTAGTTAATCGCAGCCGTTGCACTCGTTAATAGAATCGCTACGACTTGGTGCCCACCCAACTAAATAAATAATTTTAAAAAAACTTTCTACCGAGTAACAGAATAACACAAACACAATGTTCACTTTTAAAAGCGAACGTTTCACACCGAAATTCCGATTATGATGTCCTATGAGTTCACAGATCGGTTGACCGTAGTTCGTGTGTTTACTGTGTGAACGCGCGCACCTCCCAACGTCACGAATCGAACTGCACGCGCGCAAGTCGAGTGAAACTCAAGAGGTTCTCAAGAGAAAAGTGGCTATAGGGTCCACGGGAGATCGTCACAACGCGGTGCGCCGGTTACTGTTACATCAACGCTGTTGTAGATGGTTGTTAGAACCAAGTTTTTGCTAACTAACAAACAAGAGAGGTTTTAACTTATGCGTCACTTCCGTTTTCCGCTTGTTGGTTACAATCGTAACTGTTTGTATGGTAAGTGAGATATAACTACCGCGTTAAAGTTGTTACGTTAACCTTTATTCAAATTAAATGCAATACATAATCTTTTAATAATTGGACTAAAATTAAAATTAACTTAAATATTATTAAAATGTCTATAGCAGAAATTGAATTTAATTGAATCTATCTATATCTATTAAAACATTCCACGAAATAAAAGCATTTCGGTTAGTTCGAGTTGAAACTTTTCGTGTGTTTGTATGACCGAACCTTTCGATAGGAATATAGAAGCGAAATACCACTTCTCTACAACAGAGTTAGGTATAATGAGGCTACAACCGCAGACACATCAAAGATTTTACAGGTTATAAGAAAGTAAAAGAGAGTATTACGAATAAACTAATGCTATAAATCTTGCACATTTTATGATTATGCTAGGTTAAATTTCGAAACAACCTTTATTATAATTTTTAAATAGATTCTCTTTCTATCTAGTAATAGTAATGAGAAATACGTAAGTATTTTTAATTTCTTAGAAACACAATCATTACCGGTTTTAATACACATTAAACAAACTAATTAAACACCTAATAAAAATACAAATAAATTGGACAACGAATCTATTTTGACTTCACTATTACAGTTGTTATCGTTATATCTGGTAATAACTGTTTAGTATACGTTAGCTAAGTGTTAACGCATCTTTTGAAGCCATTCAAATATTTCGTAAGCAGTTTTTTTTTTCTCCTCTACCTCTTTTCACAAAAAGTAACCAAAGCTCTTACTATGCCATCCTCGAATTCGTAAGGATTGCCATAATTCTGAACAAAAAACAAACGAAGATTAATACTCAAATATTGCTTATGTAATCATCATTCAGACCCCTCCCATGTCAACAAAAATAAACAAAACAAACCTCACTTATGGATGCTTGCGAAATATTGGAACGGTCCCTTTATGGCACGGGTCTTACAGTACCTCAATGACACTTTACATAATACGTATTATATAGTAAAAGGAAATTTATGCTACTGTTAATAAATATCATTTACATTTTACAAGACTGGTGGCGACCCAAGACGTGCCTCGTTCCCCAACTAGGGTGGCTCTTGAGGTCGCCTCCAGCGCGATACAATGACACTTACCATGCACTGAGCATCACACAATGACAAAAGATTGCGTTACTCGCTGACAGTTTCAGGTTGTGTTTGTGCAATATGGACAATACGGATTTGCGCGTCTCATCATACAATGTTCATCGTCTATGGACTGACACAAATGTTAACATCACTTATTTGCTATACTTAGTTATAATAAAATAGTAAGGGAACAAAATCTGTATATTAAATGTTTTTGAAAAAAAACCTGAAACCTTAAAAATCAAAGACAATTATAATTTGTAAAAAAATTTTGTCAGTTTGTCTGGGCAAGCATCACATGAAAACTACTGGTTGGATTTTGATCAAATGTGGAATGGAAGTAAAGACCTATATTTTGAAAACATACCCCAAAGTGGGTGTAAAAGTGGATGAATGTCCTGTCCTGTCATGAAAAATACAATAATTAAACGATAAATGACTAAATAAATAAAAATTAGAAATGTACAAGAATAAATTAATATAAGGTCACGGGATTCCGCTTGATGCGGATGGTGCAAGACCGGTCTTCGTGGAGATCTTTGGGGGTAACCTATGTCCAGCAGTAGAAGTCTTTCGGTTGAATGGATGGAAATAAATATAAGTAAATATATGCTAATAAATGAATAATATTAAAAAAATGTACGTGTATGTTGTATAACAACATGCCTACTTAATTATTAAGTAGTTACTAAAAAAAATATGTTAATTTACTTTTATATTTTTCAGGATAACTGGATAGAGCCAAATGATCAATTTCAGCAAAGTACTTCTACATCAATCAAATCATTATTATCGATGATCGCAAAAATATCCGTTGACAGCCATTGCCTTTATGTTCATACCTGGAATCCAGTAGTATTCACTGAGTACATTATATGTATATACTGAGTAGTTATAATTGTTTGGCTACAGTGCTCTGAACGTTTTGTCCTATGTAATTTGACAATATCCAGTTAAATATACAATTCAATCCAATTCAGTCTGATTAAATTTGAGAAAAAGTTGTAATGTTATTCTACGTAATGAATTTAAACAGATAATAAAAATCAATAGATGTAGTATTTGAAATAAAATTACCATTTTCTATGTTATAAATAAAAGAGAAAATGTGTGAGCAACTATTTAATATTGACAATGTTGAGAGAAATATTTTTAAAGTTATCGCTTACGCATTCAAAAGGTGTGAACATATTGAACAATTTTAAGATGCCCAAAAACCAGTTTGAATCTGCATTTGCAGACAGTCCTGCATCATTGCGTAAGCACTTTCACACCGTCCCTCGCGGCAGAACGCGACGCAGCGCGGCGCCTGCCCACGACTCGCTAACTCAATACAAAAACGACTTGTGCGTGTCGCCACCACTACTACGAGTTCTGATTTTTATTTCGAACGATTTTTAGCTATTAATTGATTAAATACTTTTTAAAGTGACTAAACGCTATTGACTTTACGTGCCTTGATAGCTTCACTAGACCTGTAGAGGTAGCTGCCGCAATTTTAAAATTAATAACTTATGTTAAAATTCAGTAGAAATGCCTTTACACATTCTCTCTGGCATCTGTAATTCGGGAGAGAATACAATCTCGCGGATTAGAGATGCCAGAGGGATATGTGGGACTCGCCAGGTGTGAAGCACCGGGAATACCCACTAAACCCCACCCAAATCAACCCTACGATAAGTTCAAAAAAGAGAAAAAAAAAGGTTCCTTACAGAACCCACAACCATGTACCTTGCGTGTAGTGTGCAAGTGTATGTATGGATTATGATGCGTGTGATGCTAGTGCATGCAGTGTCTCTGTGTCGCGCTGGCGGCGGGTAAAACAGTTTTCCCAGTTGAGGATCGGAGAACGTCTTGTGGCGTTTATAAATACGGATATTACGGCCTGTTCTAATATCGTTAATTATATATCTCAGCGAGTTTTTTTTACATTTATACAAAGGTAGGTATTATTCATAAACTAATAACAAGATTAGTTTTAATAAAATATAAATAAGATTTTTTATCACAGGCAGCAGTTTATGTTGAGGTTCGTACCATTTTCACATTACCCCTGTGCTGGCTACCCATATTCGGCTGAGTTCGTTAAGTGCCTTAAGTTTGGTGTAGCTGGCATGGCCCATAGGGTCAACAGCGTTTGTCACTTAGAAAAAAAAAGTGTGTGTGTGTGTATTTTTATGTACGCACGTAAGAAGTTATACTTCTTAGACGTAATAATAGAAAAAAACTAAAACGTTGTCAGCTAACTTCAGGGTGTTGGTTTTTCGTGACGGTGTGCATGCGCATCGTATGTTGACTAGCTAACTTCAGGGTGTCGTTTTTTCGTGACGGTTGCATGTGCATAGTAAAAGTTTACTCTCATCATTTTTCCCTAATGCACCAACAGAAGTTCAACTTCAAAAAGTAACGATACCATTCATACATTTTTGTAAAAGATAAAATGCTAATTTGAAAAAAGTTGAATCCCCATCTAATTGAATAATATGTCTTCGTGTAGAATCAAAATTAAAACGTTTACCGTGGACTGCGGTCAGGTCATTTGTTTTAAGACAAATCGACATGTAAAAAGAACAGGCCATATTTTAATATAGTTATTCATATTACTTTGTTCGGTTTTAAGATTTCAAGATCTCTGGAAACAACCTAGGCTTTCACAAAATTTAGAAAAACTATTCATAATTACTATACTTATATGTATATATTTATTTTTAAATTCTGGCTGCTTGTGGTAGGAGTCGACGATATGTATCGTTACGTATCGTATTGGTGTGTGTTGCGAACTATAGGTACATACATTGTTTTAATAATATTATGTAGGCCTGGAATGAGGAAGTTTATTGGTGGATTACGTTACTTGGTACTAATTGTTCTGAAGTTAAGAAATACTTAAGTAAGTAAGATTTATTGATATAAATCTTTAATTAATTATTGTGTTTAATTAGTTATTAATATAGTGTTAAACACTTTAAAGAAGTTACGTGTCAATATTTAAGTAATCTAAATAGTTGAGTGCCAATAATAGACTTGAAAGATTATTGTATCAAAAGTTTTCAAATGTTACAGATTTTATACCTAGTACATACTGATTTTACACAAATATATTGAATATAAATTTAAAAGTACTGGCATAATACAGCTTAATTTCTTATTGGTCTTATTATGTAGAGAACAGTATAGGTGATTGTTAATAGAATAGAATAAATGGTGTTAATCTGGGAGTTCTTGTCAGCTTCACAAAACTTTTGGGGTAAGCGCTATAAGCACTCAGTCGTGCTCTATCTATTAAATCTATATGCAGTTTATTTTCGTCGAGAAAAACATTCATCTAGAAATTAATATACCCTGTTTTTCAGGGTTATAATTCAATGATGTTTGTATTTTCTTTGTGTCAAATATTATGTCTCACGTTTTTTAAAATATTTCCTTTAAATTTACCTACATATACATATTATTAGGAGTGAACAAACAAGCAGAATCTGGTTTAAATGTTACTGTTGTTTCAAGATGCTCTTATGCTCAATTCTAAAAATGGTCCCCTTTACCCATCCATCCATTCAACCGAAAGACGTTCACTGGCGGACGTAAATTTCCCCCAGAGATCTCCACAACAACCGATTCTATACGAGTTGGATTCGACAATAAATCTTTCTCAAATTGAGCATACAACTGAACAATTTCTCCCAGGTATACATAACTGTCAGCAACTTCGAATGTAGAGTCACCGATTTTTATAAAGAGAGCTAAATTTACCCAAACATTTTTTAACATATCAAAACTCAAGCCCTTCAAGCGCAACTCGATTTAGGTATTTACCCACTAATAAAATAAAATTACATGCAGAATAGAGAGATCATACACTACACAGTTAAGAATGATTTAAAATTAACAATGCAATCTAAAAGTAAATCTACTTATAAGTAATTGAAACGAAAGACGTCATCCGGATCTCGTCATCGAGTTGGCGTAACGAGGTAAAACAATCTCCGGTTACAATTTAGAACGCCCAACTGAATACTTGGTTATCTAATAGGGCTCTTTTTAAGGAAAGTATTTCGTAAATCCATTATGCTTTCGAAAGTCAGATATTTATTAGGTATAACAAAGTTATCTATAATGAGGCTGAGAAATATAAGTATGTACTGTTTTTATATAATGTTCTCTGTTTTCTTATATTGGTCTCCCAAACGGATTGACTCATTTTCCTTTTGCACAATTTGGTAACTCGGTGACAGTTTCATAGATAAAATAATTTATTTACCCAAAGGTATTATTACTTTCCCTTTTTTATAGAAGTCAAAAATCAGCATTAAGTTTAATGAAACAATAAAAAAATATTATGGCGTATATATTCTTTGCGAACTGATTAAGTTTGACCAAGACTGTTGATTGGAAGACCCTGGAAAGGTTCATCGAACTTTTGGGGCGAGCCGTGAGGGTAGCTAGTACAAGGGCACCGGCGAGGTTCAGACTTCAGCCTTTTACTGAGACGTCAATTTTGAAAAATTTACTATAAACTATACTTACGGTAATAAACGAATCTCAAGATTTCTTACAGAACCCATATAATTGTGTGTTCTGTATCAGTAAGTATGTGGTGCTGTATATGCGTTTTATGCTGTGCAAACAGCTTAATATAAGCATGCTAGTACATGAAAGTTTAACAGTATCGCGTTGGCAGTGTATAGAGAAACCTATCCAGTTGGAAATACGAGATAGCTTCGGCAGGGTCGTAGCTGGAGTTGATTAAGGCATGGCTGCTGTGGTCGCAGGCAGTGTGCAATTAAAAATCCTTAATCTTTATTTGCAATTCTATCATTATAGCTTAATACTTATAAATATTATTATTGTGCAACATAACATTTTTCACATTTGGGACACATTTGCTATAAAGTACTGCTGGGTAACGATTTTAATAAATTCCTTAAAATTAAATATTTTTCTTAGTTCTGGTCAGAATAAAATTTTATGCACTTTCTTTATATTCACCAGAGTTTTTTACTAGCTTAATGTTGTTCTCTGGAAGGGCCTTTACGGCTTCACCGAACTTTGTGGGCGAGTGCAGAGGCACTTAGCAGCAAAAATGTATCTAGCACAAGGATACCAAACTGGTACGAACCTCGGTTATTCACCATAGTTATCAACGTCGCTGATGTGAGATCTTCAAAAAGTTTTTTTTATAGTTAAGACCATTTTCGATAATACTCATAAGTTTAACACGGTTTTGAAATACGGCTCAGTTTTGCGTACTGGAGTTTTTTTTGGGAACAACAGGACAGATAATCGAAAAAGGACTGTCCGATTCAAAAC
This sequence comes from Samia ricini, assembly GCA_014132275.2. Taxonomy (NCBI): domain Eukaryota; kingdom Metazoa; phylum Arthropoda; class Insecta; order Lepidoptera; family Saturniidae; genus Samia; species Samia ricini. Next base: position 5,780,089 of record AP028170.1, read on the forward strand.
GGGACGTGTGACCGTACTTATGTTAGTCATAGAGTAAAGTAACGGGTTGCGTAAACATGGTTTTTTTTGTGAATAGCTATTGCTCGTGATTGGAAGGCCCTTTACAGCTTGACGGTGAAGCATTGTGGGCGAGTGCTGAAAGCACTCTACCGCTAAAAGGTAACTAGCACAAGGATTACCAAAGTTCTACGAACCTCGGGTGACTCTGAGTGTAAAAAAAAAATCCGCGAATTTTGAACCTGGCTAAGCAATGATATACCTACTGGCATCTGTGGATTACTTATAAGAATAGAAGACTCTTTATTATTGTCAATAGATGGCGCCTATTCAAGTGTCATTGTCATTTTGTTCAATATCATTCAGCGCCATCTATAGAAGATTGAAATAGCAATAATACAAAAATAGATGTCGTTAGTAGTTTATGGAGAAATTTTTTCGTTGTACTTTCTAAAAATAACACCAGAGTTCGTTTCGAGCGCTATATTTAGTTTTTTAGACATTTGACAAAAAAGATGGCAGCGACTGCCGATTGCTGTCCTTCGTATTTATTGCGAAAATGGCGCATTATGTGATATTTTCACAGAAAAATATAATTTTAAGTGAAAATTTGTGTAGTGCTGCTTTGTGATGGTGTGTTATTTTACATGAATGACAGTGTTCTTGTGTGTAAATAGGACTGCGACTTCCTTCTGGATATTGGATTACACATAAAATAAAGGTATTTATGCCTCCTACGCATGATATATTACATTTTATGTGATTTCTAATGAACAGCTATAATTAAAACATTCTGAACTTTATACAGGACTAATTTAAGCAAGGAATATTACATAAGAATGTGAACTTATGGGCAAAGTTGACCAGTGATGTTAGTGAGGTTGAATTTTTTTTGGTGGCATATGTTATTTTAAGTTCTTAGAACTGGTGGTAAGTGTTTTACACATTTTAACCTACGACCAATGCTTGTACTTTCATTGCGAAGAAGAGGTCGGTATCTTGTTTGGAACCAGCATGACATCAGCAAGCATTGCCCACTGTTGTAAACTTTAGCAGCATGATTCATCAGCGGCGCAGTCGCCTCTAAAGTTTCAGTTTTAAGGTTGAAATTGATTGGAAATGTATTGTACAAAAATATTAGAAATAGGTCAGCGAAATTTAATGGTAAACATTGTGTGATGTCTAGAGCTAAAAGTCTGTGAGCTGTGAGCATAAGATTTTTTATTTGTTCTATTTAAAATGGCTAGTTTATAAATTTTGAAATAAACTTATATTTATTGTAAGTAATGTATGTATTAGTTACAAAAAATTATTTCTTAATGGAAAAATAGTTTATTTCATCATTTAAATTTTAACATCACATTCCCAGTTATTAATTCACTATAATAATTGAATACTTTTTAACATACTGATTTATGCTGTACAAGTTTTCATTAGGAACAGAATTGTATTGAATTTTAATTTTAATCTTAGTTCCATACATACTAGATACAATATTAAAATATATTTTTAATCTAAATTCTAAAGAGTAGGTATTTTATTATCACTAATTAAATAAATACTTTTACTTTATTATGTTCATGTACTAAAATTAATATTAAAGTGGGTCTATGTGTGTAACATACTAAAAATATATGATTTAATGCATGTGACAGAAATGTACTACTAGGTCATGTTGATTATTATCTCAAAGGAAAACTTGTATTATGTTGTATGTCTATTTGTAAAAGAGATAAGTAAAATGTTTTTTTATGAAAACAAAAAAGTACATCACTAAAATTACAGGATTTTATCACAAATAATAAATTAAAATCAATATTCTAGTCTTTCTATATATTAGTTTTTGTTGTCACTCCATTAAAGTAAATAACAAAAAATACTGCACTTTGGATGGCTTCGTTATACTTCGGTCTCATGCATATGAAGAACAATGGGGGATAAAGCAAAAATGTTTTAAGGATAGGGCCTAGTCAAGAAAATGACATTATGAAATGTATGATTAGCAGTAAAAATTTATTACGACAAATAAGGAAATAAATTAGAATTGCCTTACTTTTAAAAACATTTCAAATGTTAATAAATAGTATTAACAGGATTAAAACAATAACATTGTGACTTTCAGGTAATAATGGTCACTTGGTTGTGGTTACGTAATGTTTTACTAGTGGGGAGGGGTCGGGGTAAAGAAAAACGTTTTGGAGCGTTACATTGTCAAAAATCTAAAAACTACATTACGTAATACTTGAATGCTCCCTTATAATATATATGTAAAATAAAAATAGATATTTATTTCAGCCAATCAAAATTGTCTGATGTACAAAAATATAATAAAATAAATATTGCTATGCTGACCTCATAAATTTTAGGTTCAATGTTTTAAATATTTTTCACATCAACCTACCTAGGTACAAGATATTATTTATTGGCTATGCTCCAATATAAAGTGAGATGGGAGATTTGACATTGTGAAACTCTGATAATGTACTTAAATGCTTATTGTACTATTATGTATTAGACTTTGTAGTCTAATAAAATTATCCAGTTTTATATAACAATGATTATGTTTTATATATAAATAAAGCCTACACTCATTTCAAACAATTTCTAACCTTCATAATTGTTCACAATATTTCATTAATTACTATTAACATTTCTGTATTAATTATGTCATAATTAAGAAGAATAATTAATGTATTTAGAGAACATACAGGAGAGATTTTTTAAATTTCAAATAATATTATGGTCAAAAAACTTTTCTATATTTTACCAAATGTAAGACGATATTTACTAAAACCTTAGAGAAATAAACACCTAACATTTATTATTTCTATTTATTTATTTTCTATTTGATTTCAAGTGCTTCATTATTTACAAGCCAACTGCTGTTAGATGCTTTCATATGTAACAATCATAATTGAGCAATTTTCACTTGAATATTGACATTTGAATGAAAACTGTAGCCTACCTACTACTTTATCCCTTTACTGATAAAATGTATAATTAATAAAGACACTGAATACTTTTGGGTGTAATTCTACTTTTCCTTAAATCTATACCAATATTTCTAATATAGGAAAACTTTTATGTCCATATTGTATTCATAAATAAACTATACTAACTCAATACCATCCTGTGTTAAGTAATTGAAATTTATAATGTCACCAGTTGTATGTAACAAAAACACTATGTTAAGACCACTTTCACTCCTTGTGGTATTAGGGCTTAAGTGTCTTATTTCTCACCATTTATTGGATCATCCTTGTCCGAAGTAACGCGTTTACATGTACTCATCGGAAAATGGTATCAAACGAATCCAGTAAGCATAGTATATCCATTGTTTTCATAAAATTCAGATTACCAACATTATTTCTTGGCGAATTAGATTTGTAATATTGACATTTCGAAATATAGAAAGCACACGCGATCATGTTACTGGTGTTATTTACAAAAGAATAACATGAATTTAATAAAATTTTGTTAAGATAATTATAGTTCCTGAAAGTGTCACTGAATTGTATAAATTTCATGTCTTAAATTTTGTGTACTTATTCTACTCACAAAATATAACTACAAATTGTTATTGTTCTGATATTGTCCTAGTTATTAATATAATTTCATTTAAAGACCTGTCAACGGAAGTCTTATTAGTGGCAACCCTGGAGTAAAGGCGTACGGGACTAGAAAGTGTCCAATTGCGTTTACCGATCTACTGATTAGAAATTTGATTTACGTCATCGAATATACATACTATTACATACGCAGATACGTCATATGTAAAAGTTGCCTTTTAATAAAATTTACACCGCTAAGGTCTCTGTCTCAGCATGAGGCAGCAGGCCTACAATCAGAAGCACTACAGCGCTGATATTCTGACAGGGCCTTGTGGGGTACGTACACCCTCACGGCCGGACTATCACACATTGATAATTATAGTAATAACAATACAAATAAAACGTACTATAATAAATAATAACAAACGTGCTATAATAAATATGCGCTGTATAAATATAATACAATAAATATCTCCTTTAAAATAACGTGCCCTTTGTAATAGAAAGCTTACCAGTTAGTTGAGTACAGTAATTAAAAAAAACCTACTGAATTAACGTGAATGTAGGTAATGTAGCTTATACACATATTTCATTTAGTGCGATTCTTGTGATAATAATAAACTGTCTTTTAATTTTGCTTTGAAGCTAATAAAATATGAGGATGAGAGATTACGGATGGCTGGCGAGATAACAGTTAGTGGTTGCGTACATAAAAGCACCGCGAAAGGCTACGGTTTTATGTTGTAGAACTACAAAAACTTGTGTATTTCTTCTGATCTTGAGCCCATAGTAGCTTGTGTTAATAGGTAATTTGGGGTTTTCGTTGCAATTATACCAAATAATATACTGCCTAAATGCATATTCCGCCTTACTTCCATTTTTAACAACTTGGACTTAATAAGAAATGGCGTGATATGCGAATGTAGTGGCACGTGATAACAGAAACGTACGCAGGCATACTGAACACGCTAGATTAATCTCCGTGTAACGACTTAAAAGGCACGGTCCGTAAACAACATCACAGTAGCCGAGCTTGGAAAGGACAATAGACTCGTATACTAATAGCCTAAGATCCTCACCCAAATATGGTCTAATTTTGTACAGAACTCTAAGCCGATATAAGCAATTTCTTATGCAAACATTAATAAGTTTTTCGAACTGAAAAGAACTATCAAAAATTAGCCCTAGCTTCTATATAGTTTTAATATATTTCGTTTGGTACCAAGTACTATGAATTTGGACTTCTTTGGGTTTAGTACCAAACAATTTGAGACAGACCAGGCGTATATTTGTTGTAAATCATGGTTTATTTTATTTACTTCTTCAGCGTGATTAGTAGGTGGGAAGGAATAATAAAGTTGGAGATCACCAGCATAAAGATGATAATGGCATGGCAGTGACTGATGTTGCTTATGATGTTAGCAATATATAAAATAAAAAGTATAGGTCCGAGGACTGAACCCCGAGGAACTCCCCGAGATTAAGATTTAATAGAAGAATTAAGATTTGTTCCAACAGGTTTTATTACTTGAACGTATTGCTACCTGTTTTTGAGGTAACTATAAAACCAGCGAATAGAATTGTTATCAAACCCGTAAAAAAATTTTTTTTCATAAGAGTAATGTAATATTAATGCAATCGAAACCGTGGGAAAAATCAAGTAGTACCAGAAAGCTGCACTTACCTTGATCTTGGGCTGCTAAAAGATTATCTACGATATCCAATAGAGCAGTTGATGTACTACGACTCTTGCTATAACCTGATTGTACTAGTGGAAGTATCTGGGTTTCCTCGAGGTATTTTATAACCTGCCTACGTACTATTTTCTCAAGTATCTTGGATATGCATGGCAACAGGCTAATGGGTCGTAAGTCTTGTAAAAAACGAAGATTGTTGTTCTTTTGAATAGGTTTTACAAGTGCGACCTTCCCAGCTATCAGGAAAAGCACCCGTCATCATCGACAGAGTGATCATACCGGTTATTACTTTTAAAGTGTAGGGAAGACTCATATGAAGCATCTGAAGTGATATGCTATCAACTCCTTGCGCGTTAGATTTTAAACTGTTGATGGTCTTTAGTATCATATCCTCACTTACAGGATGTAATGAGAATCCAGAATGATGTATTTTAAACTATACACTAAAAATCCCATAATTAATAAAACTAGGCTAAGTAAAAATATATCTTATAAATTTTAATTTTAATACAAGTTTTCAAGAGTTTTCTAGGTTATAGTATTAGGTTTTATAATAAAATCCAAAAACACATTAACGATTTGCCGGACAATAAGTTCAAGCACCATGTCTAGAAAGTTTTAATTTGGATAAGTTATTATAGGGTGGATCATTATGTGAACGATGGTGAGGTCTACAAGTGACTGCTTTCTCTATACATCTACTAATAATATTTGTAACTGTTGGTTGTAAAGTTCCAAAACACATGTAGAAAAAAATCCAAACCCAGTTTCTTGCCGGTTCTCCTCGATGTCTGGATTGTTTTCCGAACCGGTGGTAGTATTTTGCCGTTCATAAACGCCTTATCAGGGCCTAAATTGAATAAAGTATTTTTTAATTTGAATTTTGAGCTCAATCGTAGCCTGTTGAGCTATATAACAAATAATATATTTATTTTAAAAAACTTTCAAACTACACAAAGTACTACAGTAAAGAATCTTATTTGCTCTATAAAGTATATGTAAGAATTTGTTAATTTAGATTGATAATATAATCTTAAATTAGGCCATCATACGCGGTAACTATGTACTCGCGTGCAGGCGTAAGTTATTTTCTATTTTTCCTATAAGTACTCATAATGTATAATAAATGTTTTACATAATCTATATCTTATCGTGACTTCTTTTTATTTCCGTTTGATCTGGCCAGGGCAATCACCATACGCTTAATAAGATTAAAAACAAAACGCCGTGTTGAGTCAGCAGTATGGAATTATATTCTATTTTTATTACATTCATTGGTACAGCGTTCTTAGAGTCTTTGCCAAATTATAAACTTTAACGACAATAATATGTATGTAGCACTGCTGTTATTTTGTTGTCTTGTTTATCTTAACGCCACAAAAGTAAATTATAGGATTAACGCATCTCTCAGGCTTCATAAATGTAATGATATATATGTTTGTCTATAATCTTTTGGTTGTATATTAATATAAATTTGGTCCATTTTACAAAGCTGGTTATAATGTATTATTAAATGAGATAGAAGGTAGTTTACAGACTATTTTATTTTATATAATAAACGTATACCTACAATGACTTGCTGGTAGTAGGTATTTTATACTATGTAATAGTACACAGATGTAAAAGTTTCCGGTATAAATGATGACATTGTATGAATGTCTACCAACTGGAGTTAAATTATCAATAACAGTGAAACTTCTTCTGTTAATGTTCGAACTAAGTGGGAGAAATGAAATACGGTAAACCGCATATGCACATGGTAAAACGCCCGACATAGTGAAGTGTTTTGGCGCGTTGTGTTCCGGGATCAGCCAATGAAGATCCAAAGCTACCCAGAAGTCTGCTGTGGTAGATATAGCCCGGTATGATAACAGTTATATAGTTAAATTCTCATGTATCGACGGTCGTCATGTTTCTTTCATTGTATATACTTTATATAACATCAAATAAAGACATTTTTAGTAACCATCGCCGTGTTTCTAACGCTGTTGCATTTGGAGAATTTCTACCATTATGGCTTCAAAAAACGACTTCTATTTCTGATAATAATTTTTCTCCGTGTTATTTCTATTCAGACTGCATTAAGTACTGTATAGAAGAAATCGTATTGATAGCCAATTTTTTGGTTACCTAAGTCCTTATTGTCCTTATCTTACATAAATTCTGTCCTGAGAAGTTGTCTATGATTTTAAATTCTAACCAGTGATTACAGCCAAAAGTAAAAATAGATAAAGGAGGCAGGAAAATTATCGCCAAGCACATGTTTTTACTTAAGTAGTATTAAAAATGTATGTCAATTTTTTCTTTTAATTTTATTTCAGTTTGAATTTTCTCCACATCTAAAGAACTTGTTTCACGTCACATTCACCTACTTATAGTATGATATTTTTAACTTCGTACTGCGTTGAAATGGTAACTAAAGGCGGATTTCCATAACTGTAATGTTGTTTCTCGTTGCTTGTTATGAGGTCATATGGACGTATCCGATACTCGTAATTATATCTTATTGCCAGTTTAATTGAGGTTCTAATGAGACATGTTTTTTTTGTTAAATCTAATTAGATCTAAACGAATGTCGTATAATAGGACAAGATATTTTTTTTAACCAGACAGCCATGGGGACTGCCTACAGAAGTGAAAACTTGACATTTGGGAATAACTGTTTTTATATTTAAGTTTTAATATGAATAATCATAATTAATAAATAGAAATTAAAAAGCTCACAAAGCGCCCAGCACTTAAACGCCATCTTATACTTGGCATACTACATGTTGACCGCTGACGTCATAGCATTGGTAACAAGAATCTACAAGTTTTTCCCCAACCGCGAAACGCTCAGTGCGGCTAAAGAAGATATCACTTAAAACACAATGAAATGCGCAAATTAACCTTTATAGAATTTCATATTTTCATTTTTTAGACACCGTACTATGATGGCTTTTATTGATTGATTCTAAATAACGGCCCGACCTCGACAGTGCACACAACTGTATACATATTTATCGACAAGACAAACTATATCACAACACAACATGAATGGTAGCTAAAGAGTTAAAGTTCCAAAATTGTATAATTTTGATATAACTACTTAAAAGTTATAAAATAATTCTTATTCAAACTAATCAGTCTTCTTTTCTACTTTAGGTAACAGACAAATGTTAAACCAATGAAATTGTATTGTTAGCAAGATTTAGTTTTATCAGTTACATAGACCAGCTTCTTAACTAATCACTCGTTGTTTCAATATTAGTACCATATAGTGCCTTGAAACGTTTTTTTTTTATTATTTATCTAATTTTGTTGTCAGAAATTTAAAATCATTCAATTTTGTTTATTTCTACACTTTAAGATTTAATATATAACTTCTACGTATAAACTTATGTAAAAGGTAAAACGAAAATGAGCAGTTAACAATTACTTTAAACATCTTATTTGTTTAAATAATGAAAACGTTTTTGCACCACTACTCAATAAATCATGCCTTATGGGAAATTTAATACATTTTATAGCATAGTGCTTTGAAAAATCCTTCGCATGTTTTAGGATTCATATTGCGTATGGTAAAATCCATCGTAAAACGTTATATTTATTTTATTGATGAATGAGAATATTACCTTCGTGTTACTTTAGAAGCATGTATCTTAGCAACGGCATTGCAAATAAAAGTTCTAACTTTTAGGTAACCATATACTTACTTACTATATAAGAAGACGATTGTTTTTTTTTATAGTATGTATGACTTTCGTGTACAAGTGAATTTTAGTTTGGTACAATGGGTATAGCGAATAAAATTTACGATCGTTTTCGTAGTTGTTTCCAAACACACATAAGAACTATAAAATATAGTTGCCTCTATAAAGATTGAATTTGAAGGTCATGTGACCATTAATATTTGGTTGAGCAATGACCCCGTATTGAAGTCGGATTCGTAGGTAAGTGCGAATAGTTGATTGGAGGTTATTCAACTGGTGTCGGACAGAAATAGCACGATCGCTACGTCCCGCGTTCGTACGTTCTGTGTCCGCTCAGTGAGCGGCTAATGACGCTGCGTTCAGTCCGACCCGGGCCCATCCTACACTTCCGGGATACGGTTAGAATTGGACCACCACCATCACCGTTCGTACATAAATGACTAATAGCATCATAATATATGTTTGATATTCAAACGGTTCAGCCATTGATTGCTTCCTTCTTGCGTAGTAGTAGAGTTGTGACAACCACATCCTATTGGAGTTTCAGAGGTATAATTTCTAGAGGTTTACAGTTCGAATATGATTATTATAATCCATTTGCATATCATATTAGATAGAAATGAACTGTGATAAGGATCGTTTTTGTTTTATATGATTTTTTTAATAGAGTTGAAAGTCAATTGTTGAAACTGAGTAGCGTGAATGTTGTCTCTGGTTCAGTGTAGGCTGAGAGAAGGCGGCGAAGCGGCTGACGGGATCAAGTGTGCGACTAGTGTCGCTGGGTGTGTGCGGGTGCCCGTCGCGATATTTATAGAGGCATCGAGACGCCGGCCCCACACTATCCCACATATTAATTGGCTACTTGCGCCACATTTTTTACTGGATGTGAATACGATTAGGTGAAGTCGACCAATGCCACCGGTACGCTGTGGCCGGCTGTGGTCGCTTCCGACCGATAAACATTGACACCTAACGTAACTGACCTAGATTTGTAGTCGGTTAATGCAAGGACGATTCCATTGGAAATACTTGAGGTGTATGCGAGAAACTAAAACGTGATGACAGTACAAAAACCTTTTATGCAAATACGTTTGAATTATGATGTTCGAATCGAAACATGATTTCGTTTTCTATCATTTATTATCATCAATTCAACATAAGCGCTAGTGTAGTATATAATGTTTAAGAGTTATGAACGACGTTTTATATGAATATATAAGGAATAAGAACCGTCGCCATCAATATATTCGGACATTTCATGTTATTTACTCAAAAACAAGATAAAACTTATTTCGCAGTATTAAGTTTTATAAAAACCCCTTAAAAGTGGTCATTATCACTCCATATCATCCCGTGGTTGTCCTAAAAAGCGACTGAAGGCATAAACCAGTGGAATGAGCAGCAGCAGCATCCTCTGTGTACCATTAACACCTACTACGATCGCCAACCCTTCTGCCAAGCGTGGCTGTCACTTTTTGAGGGAGACCTATGACCAGCAGTGACGTCTTTTGGTTGAATAAATTAACAAAAAAAGAGAAAACAAAGTAATTGTTTTATAAGAGGCGTTCAATGTAGTTGAGTAAAACAATATATACGTAAGTAGTTAAATACTTAAAATCGTCAAGGTGAATGAAAATAGCAAAAAAATCTGTATTGCAAACTATGAGTCAATGTCAAATAGTTTGAGCATTGTTTTTATTTTAATCCCAGTACCTGGGTGACCGAGCTTTCCTCGGGTTTTTAAAAAGTGTACTTATTCATGTTTTTTAATACGCTTCAATTTATCTGTCTAGTCAAATTCAAATAAAAAAAAACTTTATTTAATGTAGGTCCTGATAAGGTGTTTATGAACGTTAAAATACTACCACCGGTTCGGAAAATAACCCAGCCATCGAGAAAAACCGACAAGAAACTCGACCTAGTTTTATTTCTTATGTTTTTTTTATGGAATTAAACAACTCATAGAGTACAAAGTTGGTTACCTACACATCGAAGGGTATCATATCCAGACATCACCATCGTTCATAGTTCTAGTGGTATTATTATATGACGTACACAAGGTATTTAAAACATTTTCCTAATATTTTTAAATTTTACGCCTGAAGGAATGAAACATTTATTTCTTGAAAATTTGATGTGCCCAGCTCATTGACGCTTTAGTTTGACAATTCTTTAGGCAATGTCGGTTACTTTGGTTCTTCTGCAAATCTCCTCAATTCTGATTCGATCATCCAGTGAAACTCCAATCATTACAATAGCCTTTTGGTAACTTTGAGCTTCTAATTAGTCCATCTATGAGGTCATCGAGAATCGTACTTAAGTCTTTTGCTGTAACCATGACTACTATATCATCGGTAAAGCGGGAGGTGAGACACCCTCGAGCGCAGCGGTTAACAGTTTCTGAGAGAGATGACATCTCTTTGCCTAACGCCGCGGTGCAGAGGTATAGGTTTTGAGGTCTAGTTTTGTAATAGGAATGACATGGTGGCGTTTTACTTTAAAAGGCTTCTACGCTTTGATGTATTTATAGTTTACTTGACACTGCTGGAGAGACTGTAGTACAGCCCAAGTCTCAATCGATTCGAAGGCTTTTTCGTAGGTCACAAACGCTAAACAAAAGATTAGTTTATACTCCTTGGTTATCTATCACTCACAAATTTTAAATCTATTGCCAATCATTTATGGGTATATTCTTGTATACACAATCACTTACCCTTAGGTGAGATTGTGTTCAAACGCTAAAGTTATATACAGTATAAAATTTTAAAAAAATCAGATTTAAAATAAACCAGACGATAACTTAATGTAAAAATTAGAGTCATCTATTGCTGAGTAGCTGACATGCGGATGTACTCGTCACTTTTCAAAAAAGTCATTAATAATGTAATTACAAAAAAAATATTTAAAATTAAAAGTTAACACTTAGATTAAAAGTTAAAAACAAAAAAAAACTGATAACTTTAAATCACCAATCTTTTTTAATAGATTATGAAAAAAAAAGAATTAAATAAAAAAAGTAAATACAAAATAAAACAAAAAGGGCATTTGAAAAATAAATACAATTAAAAAAATGAAAACAAAATAAATAAGAACTTATTAATTAAATTTGAAAAAAATAAAATAAAAAGAAACATAAAAAAAATATTAAATATAAAGACAATTATCGAATTAAATTTAAAAAGAAAATTTAAAAATCAACACTGGAAAGAAGAAAAAATAATCGAAGTAAAAATTTGTCTCGGTTCAAACAAAAATATCTTAAATAGGAAAACTCAAGGCACTTTCTTTAATCCAAAAGGTTATCTATCTCTATTCAGTTCTTTGGTCAATTCTTGGGACAACTAATCAATTGTCCAATAGTCATACAAAATCAAAAAAATTTACTATATTACATGTGGAACTATGAAATTTCTTAAATCAATTTATAATGTACCTTTACCGCTTGACCACTAACCTGGCGTTTACGCTAGCTTTCCTTTGTTTTCCTATAGTCTCATTTTTATGGGTAATCGACATATTAACCTCTTGAGCACTTACCCGGCGTTTTCGCCAGCTTTCCATTGTTTACCTATTGTCTTATTTTTATGGGTACTCAACACATTAATATAAATTAAATAAATATTGAACAATAATAATTAAAAATATAATGTGACATTATAATTTATAATATTATTTATTGACATCTGTTGTTGCCTAGCAACTGCCGATCATTTGCAAAAATATAACGGTGTAGGTCACTGCCCTCTGTTAATATGTAATTAACTCAAAACAAAAATGTTAAATATAGATGTGTGGCTTTAATTTTTAATCTTAGAAAATAAAGCTGTAATTATACAATTCAATAACGAGATGAGTTTTGAAAAAAAAATCCTATATTTTGTCTGAATTTTTTTCACTACAAAATTGGTATAAATCAATGAACAATATGTTTTTAGAACTAGTAAGTAAATTGGTTTTAAGTAACACATGCGTAAGGCATAACATTTTTTTTATTTTACAACCATGACTATATTACAAATAACCGTACTATATGTTAACGTTTATTTATTAATTTATATAAAATGAACAATCTTACATGGGCTATAGTTACAAACATGACAATTGGCATACCGCACATGCATGCAACTCACACGGGACGCTTTTGTTACTGAGGAGACACTGGACGGACGTCTCAATACAAATGAAATATTTGGGAATTTTGACGACTCAAACAAGTGTTCTTTTAATATCAACAGTTAGAATAATAAGCATGTAACATGTTTTCAACTTTTTAACAGTAATTATTCATTAGTTAATGAATACAGGCACGCATAAGGGGTGTGAACTGCCTGGTCAACCACTAAACGTGTTTGTTATTTCATATTTTTTATTTATCACGCCCTCTTGTTCCGGGCTATAATTTAATTAGTCGCGTAATTAGTCATACATTGTTTATTGTTATTGCGTTTTATACGTGTAAAATTATAACCTTATATTTAGAAACTATTATTATTTCATGGTAAATTTTTGTTATAAAGTTAAAATTAGCTAAAAAGAAAAGATGATGTTGATGACAACTTGGCCATAGCATTTGTGTCAGTATCGACGTTCATCTATAAAGGAGATGGTAACACTCTAACCTAGATATGGTTCAAAAGTTTTGTTAGAGAACTAGTGAGTCGTAGCTAGCTACCTCCTGGAAGTAGAAAATAAAATCCATATCACCGTGTCATAGTTTCATCACGTTGTTTTTCTTCACTTAAAGTTTTACTCAGGCTCATTATAGTATATGAGAACCCACGTGGATCGACACGATGACTGACCCTTCTATCACTGAATTATTGTCGCTAAAATATATTTTTAACTAGTTGTGTGCCACGGCTGCGTCCGCGTTTCATATATTCTTCACTGCATTTACATTTTTTTATACGGAACCTTAATTTTTTAGTAAGTACTAAGATAAAGTAAATATATTTCTCATAAATTCAAGCATTTGCCCGTAAAACTGTGCATGAAATCGGATTGTATTTCATTTTGTATGAGTTTGTCTTTTTACGCGGAACCGTAATTATTTTCGAAAATTAAAAGTACCTTAACTTACCCGGAGTGACTTCAGCTATCTACCAAAAAAAGTCCCGTCAAAATCCGTCCAACCTTTCCGGAGATTACCCGGAACAAACAGACAGACATACAAATATTTTAAACATTGTGTTTTTGTTATAGTTATCGATTTTATCGTATATACGTTATTCATATCTGTTTAGTATAAAAAAATAATTTTGACATTACAACAGACACTCCAATTTTATTTGTTAGTATAAATAAACATATTTTGTAAACAAAAGAATTTTCCACGTTTTAGATATTTAAGTAATTAGTACGTTTGTAACATGTTGCTGGAATTATTTTGATTTATAACAATAAAAAAAAAAATCATAGTATTCGCTGTACTTAAATATTAATTGTACAAAATAATAAAATTAGGAACGGGTGGGTGTCCATAAAAATATTACACCAAAGGCATTTAAGTGACGGAATATTCACTAAATGAAATATAAACAAAGGGCGCCGGATTCAATACCAAGGAGAAGTTTTTTACTGTACGATTATCATGGTACCCCAATAATTGATCCGACACAAAAAACTCTCCACATCTTTACATACGAGTAAGAATGGTTAAATCTGCAATATACATAATTTATCGATATCCTACTGCGTAGCCGTTTTATTTTATTTCGCTGCAGTAAACAATAAAATCTAGTTACTACGGAGCAGAGAAAATAATAAAAACTAATGAAATGGTTTGTAGAATCAAAGCTGAGGAATGTCTTCACGAGAAACACGGTATTGTTACTTTAGTACGTGCGTGTCCGGGATATTTTCGTCATCGCACCGAAAATGTAGGCGGCTTTACGACACACATTTATCATATTTTTGTAAAACAAATTGTGTTATAAAGTTATGAATTTATTGTTTAATAATTAATAGTACAAATATAATAAATAACATATAAATAATTAATTATTTACTACAACCTCCCCCTTGAATAATTATTTTAATAACCTACACTAATAAATAGAACTGAAGTGTTTGTTTGTAATGTCAAACAACACATTTTTACTAAGTACATAAATGTAATGAAAAGTGAAATTAAATACGATACCTATAACATACAATTTTTGTTTGTCTGTTTGTTCCGGGTAGTCACCGGAACGGCTGAACCGATTTTAACGAGACTTTCTTTTGGTAGATAGCTAAAGTTACTCTGCGTAGACTTAGGATACTTTTGATTTTCGAAAATAATTAGGGATCCTCGTAAAAAAATTAAAACTCGTAAAAATTTAATAAAATCCTGTTCAATGCACAGTTTTACGGGCAAGTGTTTGAATTTATGAGAAATATTTTTACTTTATCTTAGTAATAAATTTTTTTAGGTAAATAATTAAGGTTCCGTTTAAAAAAAAAATTACAATTCAGTGAAGAATAAATAAAACGCAGACAGAGCCGCGGTCACACAGCTAGTTTTAAATAAGGATCATAAGACTACAATAGTATGAAAGTAATAATAATAACGCTTTCGATTTATTGGAAAGTGTCGTGCGTCGTCTGCATCGTACGTGCTCAGAAAGTAGATTTCAACAGCAACGCGGGCCTGTTAAACCACGAAGACCTTCTCTTTCTCGTGGCTGTCTTGTTAACGTATGCGAATATATTACGAGGTCCCAGTTGGCAAATGTACGGTGGTGTATGCCAGCTTATAAACCAGCGTATGTTTGATAGACGATGACACCTAATGTGTTACTGACGGCTCGCCAAGAGTCTAATTGGTCACGGGGTTCTTCCGAATTCCAATGAGACTGTCTGGTGTTTCCCAAAACTAACGTACTTTATCTGTTTAACACAACGAAATATTTCAAATGAAAATCTTCCGACTTTAAAATAATTCTTAGTAAAAATTTGTAAATTTGCATGTATTTTCTCGTGATAACCGTGTCACTCCAGTCTTGTTCATCGTTTTGTATCAACACGGCTGCATATTATCAAATGATTCATCGTATACCAGGAAAGCGTCAACATTTATTATGTTAACTGCTGAGTACTGAATACGATTTCCTTAACGTACGTATAAATAATTTATCACCGGGTTTTAAAAGGTTATTCCCATAAAATTATGAAACAGGAATCTTGTTTTATTGTTGCGTGCCTTTATTTGGTGTATAAGGTGTTCGGCACTTTGATAGTGAATGTTTGGTGTTGTTTGTTGCAGTCACAATGGTCGTGGGCGAGACCAAGCGCACCGCCAACATTATGGACGGTATTGAGAACACCGGCGACGTGCGCATGCACGACCACCGGCTGAGGCTCAAACAGAGGTAAGCCAAACTAAACCGTAATCATATGTACACCTTAAACACAATTTGAAACCACTACGATGATAAAAACATGTAGAACTTTTTCTTCAAAATACAAGAAATAGTCAAGCATTTCCACGTAGTCGGGCTAAAGAATATTAATACATTTGTGAAATAGGTCAGTAAGTCAATTGTCAAGTAACAACACTACTCAATCGACAAAATCCGTGTTGAACGTGGAGGCGTTGAGCTTTTTCATCAGGTCTTCATTTATCGTATGAATAAATCTACCCAATGTACTTTTTTATACGTGAATCTACGCGCTCCACGTCCTTACGTCAATAGCCGCTTACACTGTTATTATTTTAGAATCAACACTTTTGCCTCGGGTTTATGTTAATGTAAGATACATTCGCATGACGTCACTACCGATGACCGAGATTAGGGTGTCAGATCGTTCACCTGCCTACACTCGCCTCTTTGGATAATGTTGGTGTAAAGGTTAATTGTTACATCATTTTACGGCGTTAAAATCGATAACTGGAATATTAAAGCGAGTATTTCAGAGCCTGTGAATCATACAGTAATTGATTATGCTTATTTATGATATTATTTTTATACAATCGCGATATATTTCATACAAGTACACTTTACCAACAGCGGCACCTGCCGAAAGATGAGGGACTAGCGACTGTGTTAGTGGTAACTGCAATATCGCTGTATAGATGTGTATGTAATAAACTAAATATTGAGCTAGACAGATAGATGCTAGATAGATAGATCTTTCACCAAAAGATAGTCATTTATTTTTAATTAGTGAAACAACATTGGCAAGACTGGGATCGAGTGACACGTTAAGGACATTTCATATCACTTAACATGTTTATATTTCACTAACTATGTCCGTGGCTCCGGTCGCTTTAGATAAACAGCTAGACACAGATAAACGTTATTTTAATAATTGTTTTTCTTAACGTACTGCTCGATGGTTGGCCTCAATCACACCTCATAGAAAGTGAGGATTAGACCGACGATGGAACGCCCTCACCCAGTATAAATTGATTGATTCTTCTTTTGAATATCAATACATTGTTTGAATTTATAAAAACAGACACAGGTAGCTTATTTCATTCATTCCCGGTTCTCCATATAAAAAAAGAGGCAAAATGCTTCGCTCGAATGAATGTAATTTTTACTATGTATGTATGGCAACCCATACGGCGCGTTGTCTTCAGATGAAAGAGAGGAGTAGGGATAAGTTGATGCAGTTCTTCAACACATTCGCCAAATTACAACCGATAAAACACGGCAAGGAATGTAACTCTTCGTCGGTGTTCTAAAGTTTACAATGTTGCATTAGTCAGTGTTTTGTCACTCATGAGCCCAAGAGACCGACAGTCAATAGAGTCCAATTCGGCCATGTACTATTTAGCGGATCCATCCCAGAGGTGACAATAATACTGAACACAAGGTCAATTTTGCGTTTAGTATAGGCTAAGAAGCTGGGCCTGTAAACTATCGTGTGATTCTGAAAAGGATCCTCAATTTTTATTAAGGTTAAGGTTAAATAACATGTAAGGATATATCCGACGCAGTTAAAAGAAAGCTCAGCTTTTCATAGTGTAAATTGTATTTGAATATAATATTTGGATAACAATTGTTCTTTAACAAAAATGTTGTAAATAATTTGTCCTTTTCTATATCACTGCATTTTTGTGTTTATTGGTGTACGCTTGGGCTGCAATATATGGTTTATAGTGGTTTCAGTTATAAGATAGCATCTTTTTTTACTTTTATAGCAAACACTTATATCATCTTAAATTAAGAATCGAAAGATTGTGGTGTTGGAAAAAGTTTCTCTTGAATCATAAATTGTATAGACTATAGCGAGAAAGAGCAATAGAGAGACCTTGCAATATTAATGTTAAAAAGAGCCGAGTATTTCTTAAGTGATGGACAATGACACATTTATTAATTCTAACTATAGCAGCTGGAAATCGTATCGAATGCATACACTTCTACACAAAACAACAAAAAAAAATGAGCACACTAATTTTAAAATAGTTTTTGTAGACGTTAATTACTCGTTTATCAAAGTAGACCTAGTAATAAATCTATCGATCTAGATCGGGCTTTAAAACGAAAGTATTCTCGTGTTCAGGACACAAAGCGTCTATGAATTGTTCAAAGTATTTGTGGTTAGTGAGTGAGCGCTAAGTTATGACGCATTCATTTGCTTTACAATTTTGTACCTCTACGCTAATCTGTCGAGTAAACTGAATAATTTTAGTCTGAGTGACTCTTCACATTAGCGCTCCAATCAGTTTTAACGTTTCGATAAGTATATCGCTAAATAAAATTACAATGTTAACAGTACATCAATCGTTGTCGTCTTTTGGTTTGATACGGTCCGTTAATACCATATTATATTTATAACAATCCCAGTGTCTAACATTAATAATTTTAATGCGTCGAATAAAACAGCTGAACAGCTTCACACAGACGCATTAAAAGTAATTTCACCTTTTCATTGGCTATTGTATGCTGAGTGTCATTGTCAGTTCTATGTTGGAATACATTACAGTTGTTTAGTTTTTTTTTTCGAACTGACTAAATGATTTTGACTTGAGTTTGGCACTGACAGTTTCGCCGAACTTTTGGGACGAGTCAGGTCGGTTTTGGTTATCTGTTTAAAAAAAACCTTTGATAAAACTTGCGGTTTATAAAAAAAAGAAGAAAATATCCCGTACAGAAACTATGCACCTATGTGTAGAGTGCAAGAGTGTGTGTATTATAATGTTTAGTGCATGCATTATCAACGTATCGCGCTGGTGGCGGTTGGCCAGCGATGTACGTCTTGATCCACTGTCGGAGGGAGATCAGCTATTTACATATCACAGCAAAGACATGCTTATTTTGCAATCTAATTATTGGTAATATGTTGATTACCCATAAAAAGAGATAATAGGAAGACAATGGAAAGCTGGCGTAAACGCCAGGTCAGTGCTCAAGGGGTTAAATAATCCAACTTATGAAATAAAAAAAATCCTCGTCTATGATATAGGTATTTGATCTCCAATGCAAGCGACATCAACTATTGTATGCCATATATAGAGAACTTTAATATGAGGAATATTTGCTACACCGGTATTACCATTTTCCTGTTATGGTTAGATAATGGTATTTAGATATGAAATATGCAAGTTTCTTAATCAAATTTTACCTCGAGAGCTAAGAGTACACATTATATAAGTGAGACGATAATCTCATCATAGAATTGCTCTTATCTTTAAATCTCCAAAAGTAAAGTTACATGCATATTTTACATAATGGAACGTTTATGGCAAAATATATTAACGTAATAGCTTATCGTTTAGAAAAAATATTACAATGATGTTTTAAAAAAACATTCTTTATTAAGCAGGAAATGAAAACATTTCTTCTTTTTTGTGTTGTAAAAGTAGAATTATGATCTATTGTTATTCGTTTTATAGGTTCGACATAGTCAGAAAATTAGGTCAAGGAACGTATGGTAAAGTGCAGTTGGGTATCAACAAGAAAACCGGCCAAGAGGTTGCAATTAAAACTATTAAGAAATGCAAGATCGAGTCTGAGGCTGACCTTATACGCATCAGGCGAGAAGTGCAGATTATGTCTTCAGTCAGGCATCCCAATATTGTACATATTTACGAAGGTATGTTTAAAATTACGTGTTTATTATAAACAGCTGAATTTATAGTGATGTATTTATTTATTGTTCACGCTTCTGAATACTTTACATTGACTATAATAATAACGATTACAACTTAAGACACTAATTTAATAACACTGATATATTTCGTAAAATAATTAATTTTAAATTACTGAGGCTTAATTGTAAAGAGACTAAAATAAAGCAACTAACTAGTAAAAAATGAGGATGTGAAATATAAACTGGAATTTGAAATATAATTGCAATTCATCACTATGAATACATTTTAAATTAACAATAATTCCATTTTCAGTATTTGAAAATAGTGAAAAGATGATTCTAGTGATGGAGTATTGTTCCGGCGGAGAATTATACGATTACCTCAGTCAGAAAAAAGTATTACAAGAGGATGAAGCCAGAAGGTGAAGTGATTTTATTCACTTGAATATTTAGCAAAATTATTAAAACTCCTATGTAGTAAAATTATTATTATAAGTGTGTTTTTTTCTAAAGCGAGAAAAAGTAACGTATTTTAAGTATTTTTAATTTAAATGTATTTTTTTATTTTTCAGGCTTTTTCGTCAAATCGCCACCGCTGTGTATTATTGTCATATTCATAAGATCTGCCATAGAGACTTAAAACTGGAGAATGTATTATTAGATGATACCGGTAGTGCTAAGGTACTGTGTGATATATTTTTTACCTTATGTTTAAAACATATTATATGATTTATTTATTTTGAAAATAATTCCAGATTGCCGATTTTGGATTGTCAAACGTGTTCAAAGAGACATCCTTGTTGTCAACGTTTTGTGGTTCACCTTTATACGCATCTCCTGAGATTGTCAAAGGAACGCCTTATATTGGACCAGAGGTACGATACGTTTATCTGAGGGTGTGAAGCCAAACTAGCATAATTTGCAACGCGTTATCTACGTTCGAATGAAATTCGGTTAGGTCGCGAAACGGGACTTTTAGTGGGTATTTCCGGACGCTTCACGTCCGGGTGAGTCCCACACTGGTGCGGAGACGTCCCTCCGCACCTCCTTACCCATTGCATTGGGGGACTTCGGTCTCACTAATGCAATGGGTAAGGTAAGGGTAGTGCGTAAATGCATTCAAACGGGCGTAATAAATAAATTTGCATACCTACTTTCGTATGGGGTGTTTGTATTGTATAGTGTTATGAATCTATTAAAAATAACATGTAATTTATAAGCATTAGAAGATTAAACAGATGTAGAGCATTTTTATTCGTTCGATAATTTAGTTCATTGATCATAACCATTCTCAGCGGTTTCTTGTCATGTATTTTGTTTAAAAAACGCTTGCGCATTCAGCGCGAAACTGCCCGCTTCCCTCACTTCCCCGTACCCGAACGTCACACATGTCGACAGAAATCAGTTGTATTTACGTGCGTGAGTTGACACATAACTCATTTTGCGCCGTCATGTGAAACAAACATACACTTTTAAATTAAACTATATGCAGTGTAAATTTCTAGACGCAAAATGCACGACTCGCAATAGTTGGTAAAATTTAGCTCATTTGGCCTCACACTAAATCTGTAAAAAGGAAAGTTCTATGTTAAAATTAATATAATTAGTTTTTTTTTAAATTAATAAAAAAAAAATATATTCACGGTATTATTAAATTTATTATGGGTTAAATCTATGAAATATTTTTTTATTATGGTCTACCAGTATTATCTCATACCAGTAGTATTATGGTCATAATATATTCCATATATAATAAAGTGTATATTCAAACTTTTTTTTTGACGGGGGGAAATGCATTTACGCACTACCCTTACCTATTGCATTAGTGAGACCGGAGTCCCCCAATGCAATAGGTAAGGGGGCACGGAGTGTATATTAAAACCTGGCGCAATGTTATTGTCTTTAATTTTTAGTAAAACGTATTAATCTGTTAGTAGCCATAGTATCATATGTTTTAATTATTCAATAGTTTAGTCAAAGAATGTATAAGTGTTTAGAGTTTGTTTCATGTATTTATTAAATATTTTTCAAAGTATAAACTAACTCTTGATTTGATAAGATATTTACGGTATAAAAAGAAAATTAAACAAAGAATCATGTAAATTTCTTCATTGGTTTTTTAGTCATAAGCCAACTAACAAATCGGGCATTTCCTTTAATTTAATGGAAAGATAAAATGTTAATATATATATATTATATATATAATATATAATTATTTACTGTACAGGTTGATTGCTGGTCATTGGGTGTACTATTATACACTCTAGTCTATGGGGCCATGCCGTTTGATGGCTCCAATTTTAAACGTCTAGTCCGACAGATTAGTAACGGCGATTACTATGAACCTAGAAACCCATCCAGTAAGTACTTTTTCCTCTATTCTTATATTGCCATATAATGTGTACAATGACTTGTCGATTTTACGGATTTTTAATTGTTAGAAAGTCAGAACTCACTTTTAAATGAATGTATTCTTAAATCTAGAAAAATGAGTGTTTACTAGTATAAATTATATATTATGGTTTCGTCTAGGTGCCTCGCCTTTAATCCGCGACATGCTTACTGTGGACCCTCTGAAGCGTGCTGACATTACATATATATGTGATAATCCGTAAGTGTAAACATTATTTATATGTTAAAACATAAGAGAAAGTTAAAGTTAAAGTTGTTAAAGAAGTCGAGAACCAATTGTAATAAAAAAATATCTCCTTTTAAAAAATTGTTTTACTTGTTTAGTTACATTTTAATGGACCTAAAAAAACCTTCAATATATATGTATACATTAGGTTGTTCAAAAAATAAAAAATAATTTTTTTTTGAACTTTGCTCAGAAATTTCGTTTAGATGCCAAAATAGGCCTCCGAAAAATATAAGCCATTTTAAGCCATATTAAGGTAGTCCGAATCATACTTTTCGATTTGTTATAAGAATAATATAGGAAAAAATGTTTTTCTTCTGATTTTTATAACTAATGAACGATAAATTACTCTGCATTCTCCATCGAATATTTTTCTAGAGAATTTAACGCTCCACAAAAAAGATCTGATGTAATTTTACGATGAATTTACGCATTCAAAAGTTATTTGAGGTCATAGTTGAAACCATGTCAAAACCAAAGCCATATATAAAATTTCAGCTATTTTTGAGCGCAAATTATTAAAGAATATTTTTTCAATAAAATTACAGCAATCTTTGAGGTCAAAATATAATAGTATTATTTTTTTAAACTCTCAGAACTTAGAAATAAACTTTCAGTTCGTTTTAAAATTTTTAAACTTATAAATTTAGGAGTATTATAAAAAAAACGGCTAAATTGAGAATAAATTCAACTTTGACACTTCGTGTGGTGCGGACAATCTTAATAATAATTAAGGGCTTATATTTTCTCATATGGGAATAGGAAGATCAAAGAAAAGATGGATGGACTGTGTGAAAGATGATATGCTTAAGAAAGGAGTGAATGCGGAGATGACAACAAATAGAGGGGAATGGAAGAGAAGAAGAAATGTTGCGCCGACCCCAAATAAAAATGGGAAAAGGGTAGGGAGATGATGATGATTTTGTAAGGCCTATTTTCATGCATCCTGGATGACCTTGATTTACATATGATATTTGAATAGGTGGGTGAACACTGGCTGTGAAACCTCATGTCTGGAGATGGCAGAAGCACTCGCCGCAGAAACTCCTGTTAGGCTCGATTTGTTGCTATCACTTGCACCGGCAGCACCCTCTAACTCGAACTCTGTCGTTGTACCAGCGGAGGTAAGTCTTTCTTATTGTTATCAAAGCTTGTTAGATCCCGAACGATCATTATTATCTAAGTATTTATAAAAATGTGTTCAACAGGCTGAGCTTGGCCACGAGGAGAGCTGCACGGATCTCACAAGTTCCACGTCTATGGCCATCGAACCGAGTAACTCGGCGGAGAAGAGAATTTTGGAACTTGTTGCTGGTAATATTGATTGTTACCTGCATAAAAATGGTTTATCGTATGAATACTTTTCATAATCTTTACGTAAAATTTTGGCAAACTAAAGAATTGTATCTGGTACTTTCAATTGAGTCCAAATGTTTAAATTTGACGGAATATTAAAAAAAAAATGTGTTTTGTATGTAATGAATTTGAGAGAGAAGGAAAATGTTACAGAGGGCGGTGAGGACGCAATAAAACCGTCACCGACAAGGACGATAGTTTCAGCCGGTGACAACAAGCGTAAGTTAGAGCTTGCCATGTCGGCCAGCGGATTGCAAAGGAAGAAGGAACGTGTCGCTAGGTAACTAACATTATTTTTATTAGTTAACTAGCTGCAGTGCCACTGAAATCTTTTTTGCCCAGAAATCTTCTCGAACATACATAGTACAATTCATCAAAATTTTGTCGCAATCGCATGCATAGGGTACAAACATAGTTAATAGGATATCCTAGCGGCCTTTGTTCCATACAAACGTAGTCCCCTGTTTCCTCCTTGGATAATAGCAGTATGGTAAATATTTTTATGCCAAATAGTATATATTCATCACCGCCATGCCGGTATGTTTTGATTTTTTCTATAAATTAGTTATTGTAGAAACTAGAAGCCTTTGAAAATAAAAATGCTCGATTTTTGCCATTATTTTCAGACGTTCGTCAAACAAATTTGATGATAAAATAAAAAAGCAAAATTATAGGCATAGCGAACGTTTTTTATTATTCTAAAACTGAAAACAGCTTTGGAGGAGGAAACAGGGTACTACGAAGTAGTGTTTTCGTCTATTTTGCATACGGTTAAATCAATCCGAGCTGCAGTTGTCCCTTTGGTTTTCTTTGGGGCGCAACGTGATAGCAATAGACTTCTGAAATATTTACTTTTTTGACCGCGTATCCTCTTAAATAGAGAGAGATATATCCTAACTGATGCCAACAACTTCGTCCACGTGTTTTATCTTGATTAAATGTGTGGTATACTGAGTTCATTTTTGGTTTTTCATAGCTTATCAGTTAACGAAAGGGGTTTGTTTCCCGTAACATCAAATTTCATTAAAAAATTAAACATCTTGAATTCTTATTAATTCAATATCTTAAAGTAATATTAAAAATGTTTATAGCCTGTCAATAGCTAATTAACATATGCTTAATGTACTCAAAACTATCAAAATCGGTCAAACCATTTTTTAAATAGTTTTTTTTTATTATCGTGCTTCTCACTAATTCTAAAAATATTTATAGTTTTTGGACATACACATACTTCTTGTGTACAAAGTTTGTTTTATTAAAAGTGGTTAAGCAGTTTTTAAGTTAAATCCGGACATACACACGGACAGATGTGTCATATTTTGTAGTTAGTAACTGTTGACGTATTTGTTGTAGTGTCGCCAGTATTACTCCGTCAGCAGCATCTTTACCAGAAGAATCATCAACAGAGTCACCACCAGCTGATGAACCACACGTCGTTGGAGACACGGTAGCTACACTTTTTTCGTCATTATTTATTAATCAGTTTTGGATAATCTGGTTGGAAGATGGTTTATTATTATCAATCAAGTATAATTGACGAAATATTTGGTTCGACCCTTGAAGCCTTGATATCTTAACTTTGCCCTCCCAATACATCTTCGATAACTTAATGCATATTCGTAAAAATTTAGACAAGCTCGATCTAGTGAATGATCGTCATAATTTTAATATTAGAAGTAAAGACAAGTTGGCCGGAACCACGCTTTAG
The DNA here is from genome assembly GCA_014132275.2 of Samia ricini. Taxonomy (NCBI): domain Eukaryota; kingdom Metazoa; phylum Arthropoda; class Insecta; order Lepidoptera; family Saturniidae; genus Samia; species Samia ricini. The sequence goes on from AP028170.1 coordinate 5,805,750, forward strand.
GTTAAGTAAGTGTAATAAAAGCTTTATAGGTAATAGTATTCGGTTTTACAATAAGATCCCAAGTAACATTACCGATTTACCTGACAATAAGTTCGAGTATTATGTCAAGCAAGTTTTAATCTCAAAAGGTTATTACAGGGTGGATCATTACGTGAACTATAGTGATGTCTGGGATTAACCCATATCTCTGTGGGCACCCGCTAACATTATTAAGATTACGATTTTTATAGTTTTTTTTTATATGACAAAAAATGAAAATTATATTTATAAAAAAAAGAACCAGATCGAGTTTTTTGCCTGCGCTCTTCTCGGCTGGGTTGTTTTCCGCGGTGGTAGTGTTTTAGACGTTTATAAGCGCCTTCTTAGGGCCTAAATTGAATAAATAAATTTTGATTTTGATTTTGAAGATGCTTGTTGTTCAATCTGTAGTATTTAATGGAGCTAAGACAAAACATCCAAATTAGCTAAATAATTCCTAAAATAATTAAACCTACGTGGGTGGTCTGAAAAGTTTCCGACCTAACAAAGATACAAGACATTTTTTCAGAATTATTTTTTTCATTTTTCAACATAGTCTCCTTGTAACTCTATACACTTCTCCCGGCGATGCTACCATCTCTGTAACCCGTCCAAATAGTACTCGGGGTTTTTCACTGCAAAATAATTGTTCACGAAGGTGATTGCCTCTTCATTTGTCGAAAATCTCTGTCCTCCGAGCGAAATTTTTAGATGAGGGAACAAAAAGAAGTCGCTTGGGACCAGATCTGGTGAGTAAGGCGAATGGTCAAGCAGTTGAAACCGTAATTCATGGATTTTCGCCATGGCAACCGCTGAGGTGTGAGACGGTGCGTTGTCTTGGTGAAACAGGATTTTTTTTCTGCAAATGTGACCGTTTTTCCGCAAATTCTGCCTTCAGCTTGTCAAGTAATGATGGGTAATATGCTCCTGTAATGGTTTTTCCTTTTTTAATATAATCGATCAAAATAACTCCATGACTATCCCAAAAAATAGTCACCATCACTTTCCCAGCCGAAAAAACAGTTTTTTTTGCTTTTTTTGGAGCCGGTTCACCCTTTGCAGTCCACTGTTTGGACTGTATTTTTGTTTCGGGCGTATAATGGTGTATCCTAGTTTCATCTACAATAATTAATCGAAGGTAAAACTCGGATTTATTGCGTCTAAACTGCGCCAATAGAGGTTGGAAATGTTCATTCGAACACGTTTTTGGTCTAACGTAAGCAAACGCGGCACCCAACGCGCGGACAGTTTTCTCATGGCTAAATGTTGATTTAATATGCGACAAGCGAGTTCTTTTGACATGTTCATAACCTCTGCTATCTCTCTTACTTTAATTCGGCGGTCGTCTAGCACCGTTTGATGAACTTTGGCGATGTTTTCGTCGGTAGTTGCAGTTTTTTGACATCCCGAACCTTCATCGTCTCCCAAGCTCTTACGGCCACGTTTAAATTCAGCTGCCCAAAATTTCATTGTGGTAAATGATAGTGCAGAGTCCCTATACACAGAATCCAACTCATCTTTTATTTGCGTAGGCGTATTGCCTTTCAAAAACAAATATTTCATGACAGCTCGATACTCGATTTTGTCCATTCTCATAAAAATACTCACATCAAGTCATTCAAACGACTGTTACTTAACAACTGTGCGTCCAAAATGGCTGAAACTTTAGTGAATAACTGTCAACAGATGAACGACGAAATTCACTAGCTTTTGTTTATTAGTGCTGCCATCTTCATGTTGAGGTCGGAAACTTTTCAGACTACCCAGGTATTATTATCGGATATATCAGACTATTGAAGCGTATTCATGTTACTAAAGTGAACTTTGCAAATTGGCATACTCGCTTTATATTGATTTTCTTTTTTAAACTATCTTATTTTAATTATTACAACAAATGCGTAAATTAATACTTAAGGTAAATAAACATGCACTGTCATTGTTTTTTTGGTCACTGCAATATTTTTTCTTAACTCTACTAGGAAACGAAAAGTCTGCTTTATAAACAACTTGCTTTATAAACAACTCTGATGGATGATGATATTAATTAATAACAATAATATTTTTATACAAATTACAGACGATACAACCATCTCTGAAGTCGTCGGCGACGATGACGATAACACCCGCACCGGTTGCACTAGCTAAAGACGCGACTAAGGAGATCGTTAAGGAACCGACGAAAGATGACGATGCCAAAGAGAAGACAGGAGCTAAACCACGTGTTGTGGTTAAGAAGAAAATAACGTCCACAAAGACTGTCGATGATAAGCCAACTGCTGCTGAGAAACTGGAAGAAGCCAAAGTGAGTAACTAACCAACTGAGATATCAAGGGGAAACGCGGTTGACAACAAATTTGAAGAATAACTATTTTAGAAATCTATTGCTCTCGCGTTGCGTCTCAATGAAAGAGTTATAAAGCGCGAAAAGGACAACTACAGCTCGGGGTGATTATACCTACGCAAATTAGACGAAATCATTCCTCTGTTTCCTCCTTCAAAACTGGACCGATTTTAATTTTTCATTCACCAAAAAATACTTTTACAATGTTACTTTTTTTTGCGAAAGATTCCTTTATCTGACACTTTCTCATTTTTTTGACCAAAAGATGGAAAAAATCAAAACGTACGAATTTGACGGTGGTGGATATGTATTGTAGGTTGGAAACAGGGAATCCGTTTGAATGGAATAAACGCCAGCTGCATTTCCTATTAAAATGTAAATTTTAGAATGTTTTTAAATTATTTCTAATTTTGTTTGGGAGCTTTGAAATTTATGTTTATTGTTTTTTTTTACCATAATTTAAATTTATTTACCCTAAACAGGCGGAAGATGTCAAAGCTGGGCCCGTAGCAGCGGCTGCGGATAAACTGACATCACTTTCAATAGCGCAACCACCACCTTCGGCTCAGGCTCCGGCTAAACCTAAGAAGCTCTCTATTCCAGGTATTTCCATTTTATTATCAATCTACAAAGATAATGAGAGCGTATTGCCGTTGACAACATCAGTTGTACAGAAATAATTGATAAACAATTTCAAGCGGGTAGTGCGGCTGGATTCCGAATCAATCGACGCGGGTTCGATCCCAACCTATCCAACTCTAAAATCGGCCTGAGCTTTCGGTGAAGGAAAACATCGTGAGGAAACCACCGCATGGTGAAAGTGTCTGGGTAGCTACCACACTCAAGTTTGAAAACCTGTCGCCAAATACCAATAGGTGTGTTCCGGCAGCATCAATTGAGATCCAGTACCTAGACTTAAAATGTTTACCATCCAGGACCACATCATCATTTAACATCAAGTGAGATTGTAGTCAAATCACTGAGCCTATATCGTATAAAAAAAAGTATAGGCAGTCCTTGAGAAACATTAATATTCCTCATAAAATTTATGATTCTGTTGTTTATATGAAAATGTATTAATAAAATATCTCTAATTATATCGATTTGGCTTACGTTGCGTGTTTCAAGTAATTAAATGTCGCATGTACGAGGACTGTTTGTACTTAAATAAACATAATGAAATAAATTCATTTTGTTTTACCAGGTGGAAATGTGGGTAGTTTCAAAGACCAGTTCGAAAGACGAGCGTCTTTGACTGCCGCGCCCGAGATCAAACGTAACATATCTAAACCGGGTTTGTGATTTTTTTTTTGTCAATAACCTATTCTATTTAATTCTGAACTTATAATTACCTATTTAACGTTTCATTTTCAGTCGTGTCTAAAATCGCTAAACCCAAAGCACAGAGCGAAGATCGTGATTTACCAACGAAGACCTTGGACAATGGCACCGTCAGGCTGCAACAGATCGGAATCGAACCATCAACGGTGAGATGAATATATTTTCCTCATTTACTGAGCCGTTGCTTGTGAGGGGTAACAACATTATGGAAATATAACATACTAGAGATGAGGGTATCCCCCTAATGCTAACTTGACTAACTACCCACCTTGAAGTAAAAAATCTATCACCGAGCACTGATAGTTTCTTCTCTAGGCTTAGTGTAGAATGACTTTGGTTACATCATATGTGATTATAATCAAATATTTAAGTTATAAATGTATCAGTTAGGGCTCGTTCAAGTGTTATGGCGGTTGGGGGGTCTATGCTTGGTTTATTTCTTTTTACCTAGAAGACGGTGATCTGAGTGGAGATTACGCAAGCACTATATATAGGTTTTTTTTTATTAATTTGCATTTAGTTTTTTTTTTGCAAAATTATACCAATGCATGAGTAATAGTAAAACGTAATACTTAACCGTCATCTTATTAAAATGGGTAAATTATTTATTATTGCTTGGTTATCTAACTTACTATGAAATTTGGTCTGGTTTTTAAAAATAGTTTGTTTATAGAACTAGCTGCTCCACCTGGCGTTGCCCGGGTTAATAATTATCCTATGAAGAATTTTAATTTACAATAAAAATATTGAAAAATTTAATGAGAATACAAACTATCTTATCTGTTATTAACCCCTTGAGCACTAACCTAGCGTTTACGCCAGCTTTCCATTGTTTTCATATCGTCTCATTTTTATGGGTAATCGACATATTAAAATCGGTTGAGTAGTTTTAAAGTTTAAGACAAACTCTACATAAACAAATTTCTTGTAATTATTTAATGATATGGTACAATTTACTCATGAGAATGGTTTTAATTTGAATATAACTATAACAAAAATAGTAGTTGATAAAATCGTTCTATGTAATACGTGTATGTATATGAACTTTTAGGCCCCCGTGGAATTGGAATTGAACCGTGGCGGTGTGAAGAAGACTGAAAGCGAACCCACGCACGGCGCTACGGCTGTCGACCCGTCAGTTTTACTACAGGACGCAAGGAGGTCAGACTATTTTGAACACACTATATTTTTATCGATTTTGCGGTTTTTTCTTTCTTTCTTAAAATCAGTTCTCTTGGAGGAATTTTAGGAAAACCAATGTCACAGGCTGAAAGCAATCTCTATATATATATATATAAGCAAAGTTTGTTTTCTTTGTCCGAGGTAAATTTGAAAACTACTGGACCGATCAGCATGAAACCACAACCATTCGACGCGGAATTAATCGTAGATGGTTATAGGCTATATATTTTTCAAATTCTATGAGCCCTTTGCCATTTTTTCTCAATTTGTTTGTTTATTAGTCCTTTGACGCACCATCACCTCAAAACTACTGAACATATCGGGATAGGACTAATACCTTTCAACGCAGTATTTTTCGTAGACAGGTATTTTTTGGATTCCACCGATCCTCTCTTATTTTTTTTTTCGATTTACTCTTTTGTACATTTTCCACTTCAATTTACGCTTATATACATTTTTTCCGCTAATGAAAACAAAATACTCTTACTTTTATTAATTCATTTGTGTTTTTAAAATAGCTTTAAATGAAACGTCATATGCACAGAACATATGAAACGCGGGCGGAGCCGCGGGCACCGGCTAGTTCTGTATAAATTTATTTCTTTGATGCACATAAAGCAAACAATAACTAGATATGTCATATACCATCGACTTCTCCTATGAGACTGGCATAGTCATCCAGGTTGCATTGAAGCCTCGTTAGTTGTATAGAAAAATAAACCAGATCGGCAATAATGTTGGATTATATTTACACAGAAGTCTTCAGAATTCTATGGCGAAGTTGGTCGAAGAAAAGGCGGGTGAGGAAAGCCGTAGACGAGCTGCGCGCGATATCATTTCTACTGCCATACGTACGGGTATGAGTTTGTACATTATATACACACACTCAGGGTGGCCAAAGAGCAGACTAAGAATTGAAAAAAGAAACGAGCTTCTGTCACAGCTTATATTTCAAAGATATAATACAGATTTATTCCTGTCCGTCAAACGATATTCTTCGTTATTTAAAATCGGTAACAGTTCTTTTTCTTTCATCTATTTCAACTCTTTAAGTAACAAATGACCTAAATATATATATAAAGTACTGTCGCAATTTTAAATAATAATATTAAAATTTTGTGTATATATAAATATGGAAGAAGGTGTTTATTAATTTTCTAACTTAATAATCTAACTTCCTACATTTTTAATATAATGGGTAAACCAGCAACATTACTAAAAGATATTTAAATCAAAATAACGACACTGGCAAATGCTTCTGCGACGGCAAGAAAAATAATAAAGATTCAATAATATAGTGACAATGTATAGAGCGCTCGCTCTAGCAGTTCCGGCGCCCCAGACAAAAATACAAATTGCCACACCTAATTTTTTTAAGTAACGATAAATATTTTTTTATTTAATGTTGTTTTAAAAGTTGTTTAATTTATAAAATATATTTTATAAAGTTTATTTATAAAATTAATTGTCCTGATTCATCAACGCAGATTCCAAACGGCTGAACCTACAATCTTGACATTTTGCTAATAGACATATAATGACATTTTCCTGATTTTTAGAATATTTAATTTTGAATACATATATATTATAGTCAGGTTTAGTTTGAGCGATGTCAAACTATTCATAATAATATATTTCATAAACAACAATATTTAGTTTGATTATATCCACTAAGAAACGATTTTTGGATATTTTTAACGTACGAATAAATTGATATGCGAATTTTTGTCTTATTCAACGTCATGCTTATTGTCCCAAGCTTTCGCTTTACTGATAAATTATTAAACGAATAAAGCAATAAATGTATTGGAAGCGATAAATAGATAATAATTTAAATTATGTATCTATACTTAAATAGGCAAAGATAGAATAACTTAAGACTTAATGTCTTAATATTAATTAAGAATAATTTCTTTTCTGATAATTTACTTTCTTTTTTAGAATCTATTTATAAAATTTAGGATTATTAGTAAAAAAGAAATACGGAAACCGTTATGTTTTTCAAGCAGAATTATCAAAAGTATTAAATAACAGCCTCAGATAAATACCAGAAAAAGTCCCGTCAACATCGATTTAGCCGCTTCGCAGATTAATCGAAACAAACAAACAATATTTTATGTTTTTTGTAAAAAAAAAAAAAAAAAAAACTGTTATTTTGATATTACAAACAGAAACTTTAATTTTATTTACGTGTATAGATATGGAGTTGGTTGTTTTTGAAAGTAGTGTAACCAATATAATCTGTTAATATGAGGAAGAAGTTATTGAGGTAGTGTTTGTTTGTAGGCAAACCGCCGGTGCCGTACGGACGGTCGTCGTCCGCGGGCGTCGCCTCGCTCATGTCACCGGGTGGCACGGCCTCGGCCGCCGCCCCCGCTGCCCCCGCAGACCGCACCGGTCGGATCCTCAGACTCCCAGCCTCGTCTCTTCCGTACCGAAGCACACCATCGCGTCGAAGACCATCGCAACAGGTAAACCTCACTCAAAGCTGTTTTTAGTTCTCGTTACGTAAAAAGATCGCTAGCGTGGACCCGCCTACTTATTACATTTCTGCGGTATGAGGCAGAGTGTGGGCAGGTGAGTACACGCGGTATATCTGTCCACGACACACTATTTGGCTTGTCACCCCTATTCTCCAACTGGGGCGGCTCTTCACGCCGCTACCAGCGCGATACAGTGACACTGACCGTGCATCACGTATTACACGCACAACACTGCATACACAGTCCTGCACATAACACGCATGCACATAGGTCCTGTAAGGAACAACATGTAGGGATTAGTTAGGATCAAAATTACGCGGGAATTTTTACATACAGGTAACGACCAAGCCGAGGTTCGTACCACTTTGGTGCCTTCAGCACTCGCCCCCAAAGTTACGGTGAAGCTGTAAAGGCCCTTCCGGTCAACAGCATTAGCTGGGTTAGAATTTAAAAAATGGCTTGTCAGTTGACGTTATCTTCTTTCCGCTTGAGTTTACGTTTTGCTTGCTCACGAAATACAATCTTACACGAAAGTTTCTTTGCACGATGATACCTAATAAAAGGAAAGAAAAATTATTTATAATGTTTATTGTATTTTTGTAACTAGTTTGACCTGTAGAATGTTTGTTATGTAAGAATGTTACAATGTAATAAATACAAATTTATATATTAAAATTTAACAGAGGACAGAGTCTGATATATTCTTGCCCTTTAAAATATGGATGGATTACATTTAAGTCTTAAACTGATGCAATACTGAAGGACTTGTACCATTGACGTAATCTATATGTAAACGAAGACAGTTTATATGACACGGGGATTAGGTTAATTTTAGTTGTGTGTTTTTGACAGTTACGTTTCCAAGTGTTTGTTTAGATTCCCGAGCGATAGCTAAGCATTTTTCGCGCGCGATAGTACCCATATGCAGATCCCAGTGCTCTTTTTACGTGACGAGAATGGGCCAGACATTTTTACTAAACCATTTTGACCGGCCTTGGGCAATACGAAGCATGTGGTAAAAATTCGTCATAGAGACACACTAAAGCGCGTCGCGCTCTGTTATCATAAAGTTTAGATCCAGCAGTTAGAGGGTTGGGTAGATGTATCAGGCTATTTTACTAAATGTAAAAATGTATTAATAAAGTACTTTTCGTCATTAATAATTGAAATAAAACTACAAAATAATTTTTATATTTGATTTGAAAGGTTTCATATTTTTATCTAAAAATAATATTTAGATAATTTTTTTAGGAGCTAGTCTTTTGGATCTCAATTTTTTTTATCAATTCTTCTAGGTTCAGTACGAATCAATTCGAAAATTAATCTTTTTCGGAACGAGTCGCCATCCCTAGGTTGTTGGTTGATAAGTGACGTCACGAACAAAACACGGTGGCTAGCGTAATTTTTTTTTTTTTGCGGATTCTTTATACTTCGGAGTTCTTTCATGTGCTTATATTTAAGATTCTGAAAATAATATTAACGCTTAGGAGTCTATACCAGTTTCGAAAAATTGATTCGAAAGAAGATGTTAATACTTCTCTCGAACATATCATCTATTTATTACATTGCGTTTGGCTCGCATCGAGGATTATGGCAAAAAAAAACAAGTTCCATTTTATTCCTGTGCAAACAAGTGTTTGGGTGATTGCCAAAAAGAAATTCGCATATTATAACAATAAATGTCGTAATAAATACGGTGCAGCTATGATGTATTCAAAATGTACTGTTGGATACATTTCTGTTTATCAGACATACACAATATTAAAATATTTATCTGGCATTTTGATCTTTCACTACTCAGACTGATGTAATTTTCGCCTTTGAACTGAATTTACGAGGTTTATTAGTTTTTCGATTGATATTATATGTTTGTCTGGCTAGCTACCACCCGCAATTTGAAAATCTGTCGCTAACCACCTATAGATAGGTAACAGCAGTATCACTTCGGAAGCAGTATCGCGAGGCTTAGCAAAATTACCATCTTGACCACTTAAAATCAGGGGAGAACGTGGTCAAAGCGTCTTTACAGTACAAAAAAGCACGCAAGCAAAAATACTTGGCAAAAATTAAATATCTATCAATATCCAGTGTGTATTCACTAAGTATATTTATCACTTACAGCTTAAAATCTTAATAGGTATAATACATCATCGGAAGATTCTTACGAGGTATATGTTTCAAATAGATACATAATATCGATCGATTTCATTTCGATTGACTTTTCATATAACCCCCTTTTTATAAACTGCGTTGGTTTAGCATTTGTCTACAATATAACCTGATGTTATGTGGCCTAAGGTAGTTTTAAATGGATGCTGATGAAATAGGAGTTTGGCGAAAGATTACCGATTCACCTGACGATAAGTTTAAGCACTGTGTCAAACAGGTTTTAATATCCAAAGGTTATTACAGGATGGATCATTACGTGAACGATAGTGATGTCTGGAAGTGACACTCCTTTTGTGCTTCCGCTAAAACCGTTTATATTTTATTATACTAACGCCAAAATACTTTTATAGTGCGAGCAGGTAGAAACTTTAACCAAATCTGTAAGCTACATGACTTTGATGTATTCTCCACTAATTTAGTATCTGCTAGAAGACAGCTGAGCTTGGACTTTTTTGTTAATCATGTCATCTTATAATATCTATTATTTAATGTTTAATATCATTTTCTCTTTTTTAAATTTAGGGTAAAATAAGTTAGATATAACGTTGTGACTTTATTTCACATGTGTATTTCCTAGAAATTTAATGTCTATTCGTGAAAATCTGTAATTGGCTAATCATTGTATATTCTTAGTGCTATATCGTTTTATTGCTGTAGATTTTCCATATAAATAAATAAATAAATAAATTGTATAATTTTAATAACTTAAAAAAACAGGTCAAAAAAAAACAAAGTTCGAGTTTCTTGTCGGCTCTTCTCGAGTGGGTTGTTTTCCGAACCTGTGGTAGTTTTTTGACGTTCATAAGCGCCTTCTCAGGGCCCAAATTGAATTAAGTTTTTTTTATATTTTGATTTTCAAGTTGAGGGAGACAACTAATCCTACAGGGATTAGAGTCCACAACACAATGCTATGGGTCCAACATGTTGGTTACCTTCACTCAAATTCAGGCTAATTATGACAGGATTTAGTAAGCCCGTAATAGTTTCCGATCATACTGTCATCTAGGCATCATTGAAAAAATACATTTATTTTCACAGTCAAATAATGTAAAAATATCAAAACAAGATATAAAATTCAGCTGTGGAAATAATAATAATTACAAAGAAATGTGTTATAATATTTGCAGAGGTGTATCGGTGGAAAGGATTATACCGATTCACGTAGCGCCTGAGGAACCGGTGTCACCGCCGGCGACGGTGCACCCGGCCGCACTCGCTGCACACAAGCCTGTACCCGCCCCTGTGCCCATGCCCGCGCCCGCGCCCGCGCCCCCCTCTAGACCCACACCCGCACAGACACCCCTCAGGTGAAAAAACAACACTATATTACTTACTAGCAGTATTTCGCATAACTTAATAATTCTTCGATTTTTTCATCAATTTATTCTGCTCATTAGATAATTCTTAATTTAAACTATCTCTTATGTTTTGTTTTAGGAATTTAACCATATTAAACAGAAGATTAGTGTTGTTAATAGCCGAATATTTTCTTTTTATTCTCAATAATGATAACAAACATCTATAATATAACAGTGTTTAAAATTAACAACGAATTCACGTGGAACGTTTTACTTTAAATATTTAGCTTTATGTAGAGAAATCAATTTACTTTATACTGTTTATATGGGCTTAACCACTGACCATAACTCAGTTGATGCTAAATGGCGATTTGACAGAAGATTCTAATACGCTAAGTCAAGAGAGACTGTTTCTTAAATCGAATACAGAATTTTTAAACTTGAAGTAGGTAGCTTAGCCAAGTGAGCGATGGGTAATGCTCTACCGCTGTACTATGATTTGAACGATGTTTTCTTTTTCCGAAAGCTCCAGTTCATTACAAAACTACGTAGGAACTATCATGTAAATATATTTTATTTATTGAACCAGGCGACTGGCGTCTTCCGAATCAACCGCTAGTGAAACGTGCTCGAGCCCTGGCGAACCTATAAAGAAGTCTGCCCGCGAGTTCATAATCCCGATAGCGGTGGAGGGGAAAGGCTACGTGACCCCCCGACAGCGCAGCCTCGAGCCGGACCCGCCGCGGCACCCGCGCGCCCCCGCCGCGCACCCCGCACACGCACGCCGTCTGAGGTCTCTATGCCCTTGTTTTTATAGAACACATTATGCATGGTTTAAATTATGTTTTTCTGACGCAATTTTGTTCACACTTCAGTTTATATTCTTAATCTATACGAATAAATAAAATTGAAGTGTCTGTTTGTAATGACAAATATTTTTACTATATACCAAAAAAAAAATTCCGCATAAAAAAATTATAACGCAGACGCGGGCACACAGCTAGTCTATAATATATTCAGAGCCGACTTTACCAATAGTACACATGGGAGCAGGGTTGTGGGGGGGGGGGCACCGAACAACTCGAGCGACACCACTCCCAAAGGGTTTTGATAACAAACACTGGCTTATGAGACATTATGAAGATACTTTTTAAAAGTAATTAACACTGAAAACAACTAAAGGACATGGTTTGATGATGATATTCATTTGTCGGGCGTCCCGTGACGGACAGCTTTTTTTCTTTTATAAAAACAGTATTAATATTATCGAAACCAGCAATATAGTCATTTATGGTAACCTCGTGTTCTTTTCGCCTTTTTTTTTAATACTGTGTAGGCTCAGTGCTTTGACCATAATGATGTTTATTTTATTTTTTATTTAATTTATAACAGGAAAACTTACAGCTAAACACTAGAGTAAATACAATGAATAATACTGAAGGCCATTTAAAAGTTTTCACGAGTACAATACAAACTATAGTAAGAAAATTAAAGTCGGTTGATTAATAAAGCGTGTAACGGATAGATTACAGAAAGAATGATGATTTAAATCTATGCTTAAATAAAGAAGAAGTAATATTAAATATATCATAACTTTGGTCGAGTGCATTGAATTGGCTACATACTCTTAAAATAAAGCTATTGCGTCGGTAAGTAGCGTTTACAGATGGCACGTAGAAGAGCTGTGGATTTCTGAGGTTAGCAGTAGGAGTTCGCAGATAAATACTACTCAGTAATTCAGAACAGTCCACGATTCCACCAATTATATTTAAAAGAAAGGATAGATCTGCCATTCGCCTGCGTTCGTATAGTGGGAGGAAATGAAAAAATCTACAGCGTTCAAGATAAGAAGAAAAATAACGATTACTTTTGTACTGTAGGTGACGTAAAAATCTTTTGTGACGATGTGGTCCAGGATGGTAAACACACTAATTGTTTCCCAAGTGATGCTTCCCGAACACACCTATTGATATTTGGCGACACGTTTTCATACTTGAGAGTGGTAGCTGCACAGGCAGGCTTTATCTAACAATGCCATACAATCATGCTATAGTTTCCTCACGATGTTTCCCTTCTCAAGACTGATTTTAGAGTTGGATAGGTGGGCTTGAATCCACGTCCATTGACGCGATATCCGACCGTACTACCAACTTAACCATCCTACTTTTAACTGACTCCGATTTTCAATGCTGTATATATTTTGCCAATAATAAGTTTTGCGATACTGTTCGATATATATATATATATATATATATTGAATTTCGAAAAAATCGACCTCAGCCTTGGTAAGGTGAAAGTTAGCCATTATGAATTGAAAAATACATAAATAAGAGTTATACGTTTTATGTTCGAGCAGCAGTCTCGTAAGCGGCGGTGAATCTGAAGAGGAAGACGAGTCCCACATGCACCGGCTGCGGTCGAGCCGAGCCGCGCGCGCCGAGTCCGTCAGCTCCGGGGAGGACGACGAGGAGGACGAGGGCTTCCATCTCCTCACAGCAGAGAACCTCTTCTCCACTTTACTGCACAGGGTAAACACTATCTCCTCTTCTTACATAATTCCAATCTCTGTGTTTCTCAGTCTTGTATCAACGATACCAAACAACCAAGATACCAGCAAAATGGTGGCTCAACCTGCTCGATTTTCATGGCACCTTAGAATAAACATTACGCGTTATTGTTTATAATAAACAATAACAAAACTATATCACACAAAACTGCTACATGACAGACTGGGAACCCGCTAAAAAATTTTAAAAATTGAAGATAATTGTTCAAACTTGAGAAACAATTCGAGGGAATTTTTGGGAGTTCCAATCTTTTTGTCACCATGCTTAATGTCGCCATCAATATTACACAAGTAATAATAAATTATATAGTGATTTTTGTATTCATTTGTTATAAACATTCAATTATCTCAAAAGTAAATTGTTGTGTATGGGTTGGTTCTTGTTTGCATAACTCATAGTTTCTTCTACTTTATTCTGTTTACCGCCCACTTTGAATGTTTATTTCTAGAGTCTCCAATCTTAACTTTTTTGCCTTTTTTTAGACTATATTTTTAATTTGCTCACGCCCCTCTCCGCTATCTCAATGCCACTTAATTTTCCCTGGGTCTTTGGGGTCCACAAGGAGGCGTTATCGCTTTTGACTTTGACAACCTAGCGTATATCTAATCCATTTAAACTTTGTTACTTTCAACAATTAGTATGTTCTCTTATCTCTAGAAAACAATAGTACTAGTTAATGGATAGTCGAATTTTCGTATCCAAGTGGATTCCGACCGCCATACACTTGTGAAAATTCGTGATATAATGACACATTGACAATGGTTGTGTATGACTATGTCCAGATCTGTTTAGAGATGTAGATCAGCTTCTTTAGATTCTCATCTATCGGTGTTCGTTATCGTTTTTTTATTGTACTTATTTTTATCAAAATCGCGTTAAAATGCAATAATAGAATAACAAGAGTTATTATTGAGTCATAATATATATATTTCCAGGTACGAGCACTAACTCAGCGCCTTAATGGTGAAGAAGGACCCGGTTTTCCCGCAACATCCACACTCTCTGTTCAACAACTTGCACCAGTCGCCTTTCTTTAACAGGTAATAAATTCGTACGTATAAGTGGGTTGTGTCGCTTTCAAAAAGTATTACCCGTTTATTATTAGACTAACGTGTGATATATAAACTAGTCATGGAACTTTATTTATCGTTATAAAAAATTAAATACAACCTTTATATGCAATTCTTTAAATAATTAATTTTTTCCCTATCGACGGATTATGTTTTACAATTATTATTAATTTTTTATTATAAGATAAAATTAAATGTAAAAAAAAAACAATTGTTGATTAAATTGCTGAATTATTTATTTATATGTAGGTTATAAAACTTTTCTAAATTAAATTAAATTAAAAACTAAATTATAATGGTAGCATTAATAAGAAATAAGAATAATACTAGTAATGAGACATTTTTATTAAAAATTCATGTTGGTTTTACTTTTGAGTTGCTTAAATCAACTAAACTTCTGTTGGAACATTGTCATTTTTGCAATAATGCATTTTACCAGGATAAATATTAAAAAAGTTATTTTGCATAGACTATTAGTACTGTATCAACGACAATCTCATCCAGTACAAATGTACTTTTAGGTTAGGTACATAAACACTTTTATTTTTAATAAATATCGCAAAAGTGAGAAAAGTGTTGCTCCGGATATGTGATAAATAAAATTTAGTTTTTTTTTAATTTTAGTTTATCACGTATAGATTCACTTTTCAATTATTTTCATGACGTAACGTACATTGTAATAAAACATTTTTGTTTTTCATCCAACAACTAATCTATATTAATTTTATGCATGCAGCCCTCACCTACCGAGGAGACACCTGTTGTGAGTATTGGAATTTTTTTTTCATTTTAACACTACCATTGTCATACAAACATATAGAACACATTCGATTTCATTACGTTTTAATATTATCAATAATGTTTTGCTTACAAGCAGCGCTCATAGATATGTGGAGAATAAACGAAGTGTATCTGAAACGTAAGTCAATATACCATTTAGTTGTTAATGCTGCTTGCTTTGCTTATATACTATTTTTTTATTATAACTAGTCACAAGGCATTTGGAAATTTTACCATACTCATTATTGAAAATTTAAAGGAAAAAACAGTTTTTTTATTGATAACCCTAAAGTTCTTTAATAGAAACGAAAATAAAACAACACATTTAATCGGTTGAGTGACAGAGGTTAAATGTGCTAAATTCTTTTATATTCTTCTGTTTATTACATGTAGGTACTTGTATTTATGAAAGGTCACATTTTTAACGTTTATATATCATTGTGAATCATGAAACTACGATGCAAGTGAAACAAGCAAACAAGTCGTTGTTTACTTATTTAAGTTACCATAAAATATTAGTTACATTTATAGACTGACAAGGCGAAGTCATTGTTAGAATAATTGAAGTTCTGCTTACTAAGTTACTCTGCGGCCGGCTGTAATGCGACATGCGATAGATGGACGAAAAAATTTGAGGCGATGCAATAAAAATTTCACTTTAACATTAATTACATAGTTGATACGGGTGTAATTTATACAAGTATGTCTGCTATGCATTGTAAAAGGCAGTAAAAAATAGAAATACGAAATTAGAGAAAACCGAGTTCAAAATAGTGTATTTTTTAAAACAAATTTTCAACGTCTATTAAATATTGTCATAAATGGCTGTTATAGAGTCAACTAGAGTTCCTTCTATAGTAAGTAATGTACTAATTATTTACATTTACGTAATTGAGTAAAATAGAGAAAAAAATTACACGATAACAATAATCGGTACTGATGAACTCTTGAAATAAACAACACCCTCACAATAAGTTGGAAATTATTCGGACATACTAAAGTATTTAGTCATGTTTGTTTGTTATGGTGACACAGACGCGAAGGTTGGGGAACACGGGACCTGCACGCCGACTTCGATTCGATGTTCAACAAGTCACGTCAGCAGATGCCGAGAGGTGAGTACTGTTGAGTCAGTCACTCATTCACGCACTCACTCACTCACTCACTCACTCACACACTCGGGCAGCACGCTTGCGCCGCGCACACAGGGGAAAACGTTGCCGTTGTCGCACCACCGCTTTCAGAGGCTTGAAACTCACTTTAAAAAAAATGTCATTCTTTTATCATTACACCCACTTTGAATCTATTTAAAAAAACTATTCGATAAATAAATATAGCTCACTTGTAATATGTTTTTTAATACTAATTCTGTATATTTTTACTATCAAGTTTTTTTTATTTTTATTTACATAAAGTATGTAAAATTCATTGAGTAAAATAGTTAGAGCAATTTTTATTTAATTTATAATCTTATAGGATCATAGTTTTTCTTCAGATTTGAATTGTGTTTTGCCGTTTGTATGATTTCATTTCGCTACTGAATGCAGCATGTAAGCAGTCGGTTTTTTTTTTAATTACGTGTAAATCTGAAACCATTTAAATGTAGTAAGTAGTTAAAATGAACATAAGAATTAGTTTTCAACTAATTCAAAAGTCAGATTTCATCGTTTATGAAATTATATGAGATTTTTAAACATAACCTTGACAAACAAAAAGCAGTTAAATTAAAGTTCTAAATTTAAATATCGAATGAAATGCCAGAATAATATGCCAATATTATGGCATTGGTTTTCATTTTAATATAAATTATTATAATAAAAAGCATGTAATCTGAATAGTTCTATTGTTACCACGTTGTGGGATGTTTTGGTGACATGCACTCGCACTGCAAGTAGTTAGTCTCTGCACACAGGCCTTCAAACAACACTTACAAAAAGCTAGCTTCAACTAAAACAAATAAATTAACTATCAAACCATTCCATTATAATTACAGTTATAAAAAATCTCTATAATAAATGATGAGCACATGGTTCCGGACATAAGCGACGTTTTCCACCGTTCAAATTTTTCATATATAACAAAATATACATATATAATAGACTATTGAACAATTAATATAGTCTATTATATATTCTTTCGTGTGTTTTTTTCTGGAGTTTATTAACATGTTTTTTTTTCTATTAATACATTTAACAATTTTTTTCATTCGTAGTTTTAATACTGTATTCAAATTGCATTGTTTGTGCAGGTTTTCATTTTCTCCTCCGCTAACACTAGCAGGAAAATGTTGCGTTGCTCAGAATTTTAAATTAAATTACGTAGTATTAAATATGCATGATGTGTTAAGAGAACGCATTTCACATATCGCATCTCGTGTGCAAACAAGCAAAATTTTTATTGTATCATATTGTAAAAGAGTCGATAAAATTTAGTGAAAATGATACGAGTCCGTTGATAATAAATGAGAGTTAATTGATTTGTTTAGAGATTGATTACGGTGTACATAAGTAAGTGTGTAGATAGTGGATGTGGTCGCGTCAGTATGTAGTGCGGTCGTGTGTGACAACTTACCTGCAGCCAGAGAGAGAGAGAGAGAGAGTCGCATATGGGGGTCGCGGTCGCGGTTGCGGGGACGTTAGTGCGCTAGAGAAGCGGTAGTGAGGTTGTGTTGGTGTGGTTGCAGTTGGGTTGCGCGTTACACTGCATGCTCCGACCAAAACTTCACTTCACAGCGGCACCAGCGCCAACCACAAATCTGCTACAAACGCCTCACAGCAATAGGTACTACACTATATATTTATTTCTTCATTTATGTGTTTTGTGTTAAGCACCGTGCGCCGCGCGTCGCGCGACTTCTTTACCAGAATAGAGATGCCTTTTGTTATAATATATGTGAAATATTGCTATAGTCATTATTTATTGTGCATTCTGGTTAATATATTCATCCGAAAGCAACATTTTAATGCATCATTTTGTGATTTGTTTTACTGCATACCTAAAGCTTATCGTTTGATCTAATTTGACTAGTAAGCATTTGGCCCTCGTAGTTATCAATTAACTTTTAACCGTTAATATCGATGTTTGCATTAAATTCCATGGTTTTTTTTTAATTTAAAATTTACATGTTCTATTTTAATTCTATTTCAAATCGCCGATTTCACCAGAACCGACTCCGACGAGCCGATATACAATTTTACTCCCTAAAATACGGCACTGTAAATACATCATCTTAGCGAGCGTTCTGCATGATCGAAACGTGTGTTTTTTCGGTTATATTTCAGGTAGTAGTAAGAAAAGCAACAAACAACGTACGGGGGCTCAACAAAACATTGAACCGAACGAAGATAACGCGCTAGATCTGTCGGACCTCGACCTGAGTTCGATACAGCTGTCGGAGAAAGAGATGCGCGCGTTGTCGGGCCTGACGCCGGCGCTCTCGCGGCGCCTGCAGCGGCAGCTCCTAGCGCACCTGCCTCCCGCCGCCGCGCGCTCTCTCCGTCGCACGCTCTCGCTGCACTCCTCCCACTCGCCTCAGGGCACCGAACCGCGCTTCGTGCGCTCTCGCTCTGCCGCCTCTCCCACAGACCGTACCGAAACGTTAGCCGAACCCGCGGACACACCCGTGCCACCTGAACCCTCAGTGGAGACGACACCAGAACCCCAGTGCTCCACTTTACCGCGACTCCGCCGTCGTTCCACGCCACGAGAATCTACGCCCCCTATATTAGCCAATGTAGACGTTGAGTGCGCGCCCAAAATAATGGAACAACCAAACCGGTCCACTGAGAGGCCATTACTAAGTAAATACTTAACTCCAGAACGCAATCTTTCTTTGGATGAATCACTTTCACCCGAGGGTAGTATTCTATCGGAACCAAGTTATATAGCGGCTTATGGTGCCTCGTCGTTCGGTTCAGGTGGTATCGGTGTGCGTCGACACTCACTGAGATCGGCGAGTGATCAGCCCCGAAAACGTGTATCAAGGTTTTTGCGTTCGGACTTTTTCGATGCGCCCGCCGAAGAGAATCTTTACGCGAAACATCGTAAGGAGAAAGAGATGGAGACGCAAAAAATATTGAAAGAAATTCGAGAAAAACGTAACAAATCCATCGAGACAGTCGTTGGTCGTGAACCCGTGGAAACAACTGATATTCCACAATCGCCTACTGAGGATAATACTACCCGTAAGAGCTACTCACCTGTGAGTGTAGTCACTGGAAAGGAACGCAGTCGATCAACAACACCGTTTTTTCCCATTTTGGACAATATACATGAAGTGACACCCGACAGCGTGCCACGAACAAAGCTATCTATGATATTAGATGATGAAGCGAAGCAAAAACCTCGATACGAAGATACCTTGTCAAAAGAGTCAAAGTTGATAAGACCGAAGAGTTACCCCGTCAAAATTTTAGAATCTATTGATGAACCTATTGATAGTAAGTTATGTGAAAACATAGATAATAATGAGTTTGAAGGCAAAGAAAAACCTAAAGAATCTAAATTAATGAGACCAAAGAGCTATCCCGCTAGTAGTCCCTCACCAGAAAAAGTTTATATTAATCGTAATATCAAGAAAGAGGAACAGAAAGGTACCGTAAAAAAAGATGAGGACATAACCAGTAATGACAATAAAACAGACATAGAAGTAAGTTTTAGTATTACTTTACCGAAAAAATCCAAACCTGAAAATGCAATTAATGTAGATTCACTAAATAATACACCAAATAAAGATCAAAGTATTGATGCGACGCACGATAGTAAAAATGAAAATAAAAGTACACTGGTTATTAAAAAGTATCACATAATCAATAATGAAAACGAAGATAATAATGATACTAAAGGGGGGCCCGCGACAAAAATACAAAACGGTTCGGTTTTTACAAACGGTGATACGATTAAAAACGCTGCGAAAATAGCAGATACGAAGCCTACCACACCTAACAACCTAATAAGTCCATTAAAGGCTGAAGAAAGTTCCTCCAAACCAACGGAACCTGAAGCGAGTGACAAAAAAGGAACAACAAAGAAAAAAATCATTCGTAAAGTTTCTTCAAAGTCTAAAACGAGCGTAGAAAGTGGTCAAGACGGTAATAATACCAAGAGTACTACTGAAAAGAAGAAAGTTTCAAAAAAAGTGAAAGAAAAACCAGCTGATGAAGATAGTCAGAAATCAACGAGCATCCCCAAAAAGAAATCCGTACTGCAATCAATCGGTCATAAACTTGAAAAATTTACGTCGTCCAAATCGAGTTCACCTGAAAAACTTGCAGATAATATTAAGAATGAAGACAAGAGAGATAAAAATAAACTGAACAGACTGCAGCGAGAGCAATCGGTTCCTGTGAATGTTGAGCCACCGACTGAATCGAATCTCATAAAGAGGGCTGTTACATTAACAGACGTTGCCGCTTTAGATAATGCAAATACAAATAATAATAAAATTACAGTTTCTAAAGTTTTAGGTTTGTTTAAAAAGTTTGAACCTAAAGAAAAATCAAAGCCTGTTGTCGAAAAAATACAAAATAAAAACATCGAAGATAATTTAGAATGTAGCGATAAAAACGAAACAGTAGCCGAGTCGGCTTCGGAAATTCTTGATAAAGATAAACCACGAAGGCCGACTTCGTTACTTTTGAATGGGCTGGGAAGAAAACATAACTATGGTAGAACGTCGAGCGATAGCATATCTTCCTTGATAACCGAAAACGAGGACACAGTACTTAAAAAGGAAACGGAAATCAAAAATAATCGAAACAGTTTAAAATTAGATTTCTCCAAATTGCCAAGAATAAAAAAAATAGTTCCTACGAATCCTGTGATAGAGCCACTGATCATGAATGTTTCCTCAGTCGACTGTGAGAGTGAGAAGAAGAACTTAACAGAAAAAAGTTCAAATCAAACCTGTAACACTAACGTCGAGAATGCCGACACACTGAGTCGGAGTCGCTCTAGAAGTAGATCGACTGTTTCTAATTCTGAAATAAAATCGGATCACAGCAGTAAAATGACGGAGAAAGACCCGCTCTCGTCATCTGAAGCTACTGCGACGCATAACATACGTAGCCACGAGTCTGTAACACCAGAAACGGACGACGTTGTTGATAGAATACGAAGAAAAAGTTTTTATTCTAGATTCAACGAGAAGAAGCAAAGGCGGAAGAGTAATTTAGTAGGTCCCGGAGCGATAGAGTACGACCCGCTCGCTCGCATACACGCGCCACCTACAGAAAGTAAATACGATGCGTCGCCCGGTTCACCCGGCACTTACGATCTCTCGCCCGGACTTTCGGTATCTTCCGATCAGTCCCCATCGGCGGAACGTTACAGATCCCTATTTAGCGAGCTGCCGATTAGCACTAGAAATAATTCGAGGTTCGATAATTACGGAGTCAATGATAAAATCGACACTTACAGATCCCTTGATCGAAACGAATTTAGAAAATACCCGGGCGGCGGTAGGAGTTATTTAGATTACGACCAATCCCCGTCTTACAACACGGCGAGGTACTCGAGAACGAAATCGCTGTTAGAGAATTCTGAGATAACGGAAGATGGCAGCCTCACTCCTACAATAAGAGATCCGCTTAAATATAACAGAACTATATCGATGTACTCCCCCGGTAGTTATGCTACGTACAGACCGAAAAGGACTCGAAACCCCGCAATTATATTAAAAGAGAGCGAAAAGGAACCGAGTCCCGAAAATATTTTGGATAAAATTAGACAGAGAAAGAATTTTTCTATCAGTGTGACTAGAAAACCCGATGAGAAGGAATCGTTGTCAAGGTGTGTATGTGTTATCATTATATGTCACGTAAATAATTATAAATAACTCTCCCGAACTAAAAGTTGATCAAGTTTTACAATGTGCACGCTTCACGCTTACAATATCAAATATTCAGCACTAATGCTTTTAAAGTTTTCTTTTGTGAATACAGATTGATTTACATGTACAGTACATTTTTATAAAATATTAATAAATACAGTTTTAAAGAATCATTTTTAATTCAATCTTTTTATTCTTCGGTCACGTAGTTAGATGCGATATCACGAATATTTATAGTTCGATTGCGGAGATCTGATATATCTATTATATTTAATCAAATTGAAGAGGCACACATGTATGGCGTAGGGCTGCCAACATTGAAAATTAAAATTTACTTAAACTTGTAACTGAATATAACGGAGAGCAGAATTTATGTACACGCACATATGTGGTAGGTATGGGTTATAAGTCCCCTTACCTATTGCAGCCCCCTTACCTATTGCATTGGGGGACTTCGGTCTCACTAATGCAATAGATAAGGGTAGTGTGTAAATGCATTTCCCCCCGTCAAAAAAAAAAAGGTATGGGTTATAAAGTTAATAGTTCTTGGTCACTGTTTTGCTAAACATACGTTATTCATCCGGTCTGCTCGTAAATCTTTTGAAGCGTAATAAGTAGCTGGCTGAAATTATCACATATAAGACAAAGATTGAATATGGTTTAATTGTATTGTCAATTTTAGATAAAAACTACAAATTTCATACTTAAGTCAAAACTGTCATGAAGTTAAACAATTTTTTTAATATACGTACATACATATCAGATGTATGTAGTGTAATGGTTAGAAAACCCAAAAGACGTTACCTGCTGGACGCAAGTCTTCCTCAATAATCTTGACGCATATTTGGCGGCTTCTTAATTAAAGAACATAAGAAATTATTTTAAATTCAAATCGCCATGTCTCAGTAATGGATAGATTTAGCGAATACGTGTAGCAGGTTGTATTTGCATGTGCAAATATTGTAAATAGCCTCCAAATATGGATTTCCCTTCTCCTGAATGGATGGCATGTTTGTGATATTTTTACATATGTACATTAAATTATTACTGAATATAGTGAACTTAGAGCACGAATGTGTTTAGTTTTATAGAATACCGCCATTCCATGGTACAATTAAAGCCATACTTGCACCACCTTATCTACGACTTTAAAACGGACATTTATCTGCTCTCGCAAAGGAAATTTGTCAATCCTAGTCGTCGGTAAACATTTTAGGTTCGCGGATGTATTATTGTGAGCTTTAAGAACTATCTTCAACGTAACTAATTTTGAGAATCCTAAGCTTTATCATTTGTCGAAGTGTTGATCGCAAAAGAGTATTTTATAGTAAATATTTTTGAAAATCAAATTACTTTTTGCATTTTATTTCTGGTTTAAAGTATCCGTATTAGTTTTTTCATTTCGATAAATAAGACGTCATTTATTATACAACAACATTATTTTCTTACGATAGGACGAGATTGTACATTACTGCAAATCTTCTGATTAGTGGTGCGTATGTTGTTTTAATAAATGGCGACAACTTCTGTGTTCGTATACCCTTTTTGATGCAAACAAAATCCAACCTTAACGTGATAATAAGAGAGGTCATTTTTATTTTGAAGATAAGGGGTCATAAATGTTAAGAAAAAAAATGTACTAAAGATTCTTATTCAATTCTTTTTAAACTTCATATATATTATATACTGATACTTCGTGACGACGTCTAGTTTTTCTTACCTACTGCCAAAAACATGTGCGTCTATTTTTTCTGATGTTAATCTCTCTCCGCGAAAGAACTAAACATTAATGTAACTTTCAAATCATGTATGTAGTTATACGCATTGTCTAATAGAATGCACCGACTCGACCGAACTGATGAAATAAAATGAGAAAGAAGATATTGTTGATTTGCGAAACAACTTTATATTTCAGATCCAATGTCTCATCTAAAGGCGAAGGCGACAGTGCAGAATGCTCTAAGAAAGTTGACTGAGAGGAACTACTAATCACAGTGGAATTCAATTTATTAATATTCGATATTTGCGTAAGCAAGCATTTGTTAACAGTTCACTTATTATTAGATCGACTCGTTTCATTATTTCTTATATACAATCATGACACCAAATATTTAGGTAGCAAATATGACTGAAGATTCTGTATCAAAAAAATCTTGCCAAAACATATTATGTAATGTACGTCTGTAGTTTCGTACACAAACGGTTTTTTTTTACAATCGCTTTGTTCTAATTGCAAGCTTAAATAAAACTATTTTCATGAATCTCATTTTAAAGATATTTAACTACTTTAAAAAAATAATAAATAAACATAAGACAGGATGAATTTTCATTTTACATATGAAAAAATGATGTAAATGCCGTTAAATTTGTTAATGCGGCTTTCGTTAATGTAATACCGATTCAAGATGTTATCGTTATCTTTTGCATAATTTATAAATGAATTGATTCTTATGTGCCTTTTATAAAACGTAAATGACTGGATTTGATATAGTCCATACTATTAAAAAAAAAGAGATAAATGACACAATAACTTAGTGTGTGTTTGCACAAATATTTTACTCAATTTTTTTATTTAATTTAGGTTTTTCTTTTCTCAGTTTACAAGTTTTACGCGACGCTAAGTCAATTTTAGGTTTAAATGTTTATTTGTATTCTTAATAAAAGTATTTGAACGCTAAGTCAGTACGTCACAGTAATCGAATAGAATGGTGCTTAGTTTGTTTAGAAATAAATATTAATTAATAAACCAGAGACGTTTTAGATAATATCACTTACACAAACATATGTAAATTTTTAGCAATAGTTTTCATCTGCATCTATAATATCTAGATTGCTCGATATACAGATATATTAATTTTCAAATTCAGTATTGTATTAATTGTTACGTACATATGTGATGTTTGTTCATTTATTCTAAACGACAAGGAGAGACGCTCGTTCGATTGCAGTGGATAAAACTAAGGTATTAAACCAATCAATTATATATATGGATACATTTAATGTTTGTCATTTCGAATTATTTATGAATTTTAATAGAATTGAAATTATTTATTGGTGTGTGGTGAATTTTAATATTTGACAGGGAAATTGTGTTCGTCTGACGCTACTGTAACGCGAAAAACGTCTGAATACTGTTACGAATAATATTAAATTGCTATCACACACGTTTTGTATTGAATGTGAATAAATTATTAGTTGAAGAACGTGTTTTATTTTTGTACGTATTTTTTCAGAAATTAAAATATTTTGTAAGGTTTTTGTGGGATCTCAGTCTCCCATGTAGTAACTATTGTCTCTAATCCATTAACTTGCGAATTCGCCCTTATATTGTGTAATTTACTTGGCATTTTATATGATATAGTTGGGTTATGGTACACAGGTGAATTGTATTGAAAATAATAACACAAAAGTTTATTCTAAGTTGCCATGAAAATCCCATGGAAGAGGAGCCATTTATTTATTGAATACATAATTTATCCTATAACACTGGCAGAACTATGCAGGTGATTCACAGAATGCCATTAACCAAGAAAAAGATTTTATAAGTTAAAAAGACTTTCACCAAAATATTTTTATAACACACATTCGGACAGATGACCGAAATTTGCAAATTTTATAAGGTAGGTCTGTACAACTGTATGAGGGCGATGGAAATTAAAAAGCTGATGATAGCGTGGTGGACTGGTGCTTAATTTAAAAAAAAAAAAAAACATAAAAGGGAATAAGTCTGGCCTTCTGATATTGAAGAATCGATATTTGAGACCAAAAAACGATTTTTTTATAATTGATATCTTGTACTAAATTGATCTCAGAACCTAGGAAACCGAAGTTATTTTTTTTTCTGATTTTATAAAAACCAGATTCTTAGATCGGTTCAGTGCTAGATATCAATTATAAAAAAAAGTTTTTTCTTAATGAGATCTATACAAACACAAGTAAATGTATGAAAGATTCTCACATAATTAAAAACTCAAGATATGGCTTTTTGGTCAGTTTCTTTCGCTTCTTTGTGCGATTCAAAATGTATTTTTGTAAACTATTAAGATAGCAGACGAATTTCTTGCCGGATTCTAAATAAACACTTACTGTGTACTGCCAATATAATAACTTTAACTTTGTATGCTTGTAAAAATAACTAATTATTTTAAAATAATAAAAGATTGATTATAATTAATTATCGTAGTGTCGTACTTCGTACTACTACTACGCACGTCGTAGTACTGCTTCATACAATTTTGATTTGTCTGAAATGGATTATATGGATGAGATAAAAGATTTTAGTACATATTTCTCCTCAGTTTCTTTTCTTTGTCTTTTGTTGTTTAATTTCTATTGACGAGTTTTAGTGTTAGCAATAAAATGATTTAGGAAACAGGTATTACCTCAAATTTTAAATAAATGGTGATTATAGTCTTATTTCGACCAATAAAAGCATACTAATAAGGAAAAAAATCAAGTCGAAAAAAGATTTGATTTTCTAGAGGTCGATCTTTTAGAAACCGATGTTTTGTGAATTGATTCATAAAGTTTCGATTCGAATCGATCTTTTTCGGAAAGAATAGCCATTTCTAAAGTGAATAATATAAGGTAAAAACTGAATAAATCGTTTCATTCGGCTAATTAATTTCTGAAGTATAAGTGTTTAAAAGGAATTGAGAAATGCTCTATTAATCCTTTCCCGCAAAACAAATGTCATATGTTAGTATATATACCGTATACGTTCTCTATGGTAAAATTAAACATGCTTCCTTATGGAAAAATAAGTTCCTTATTTGTTATTACATTTTAAGTTTGTGTTTTCAATAACATAACATAAGCTCACGCCTGTTATCCCCGAAAGGTTTGGCAGAGGTGGAGTAGCGAACTACACCATCCACATTTCGCCGAGCTTAGTTCCGTCCCAGATGTGTCAGGGGGCGAGTCTGTCGCCATATCGGGCAAAAATTCCAGACTCCGGGATAATACTGAGTAGAAAAACCCATCTCACTAGACTCGACCCGGGGGTCGAACCCGAGACCTCAGAACGACAGTCGTACCGTAATACAACTGCGCCATCGAGACAGTAATAATAAAAATAATTACTGCACATTCCTATCGAGGAAGCACTACTGAGCATTAACGAAACGTTTACGTCGTTCCAAAGTACACGAATTCGAATTCCGCATCACACTACTGTTTGTACTGCTTTATAGGTAAGAGACCAGGCGAGGGGCCTTCTTGCACACCAGCAGAACGCAAAGAATGGCGATAGAAGCTAATATCTGATTTGCAGAAAAATTGCTAAAGAAAAAAAAAAGATTGAATTTTACAGAAAATAATCGTTTATTTAAAAATCATATTGAACATGATGTATATTTAATTGATAAATTTATATCATATTGATGTGAGCGGTTCTAATTCGGCAAAGTATTTGCTGTCCGCTTCGGCCAACTGTTCCAAAATATCATCGACTTCTAGTGTCGGGAACCGTTCCACCCATGAGGCTACCATGCCTTCAGCGCTCGCCGGGTACCGTTTCAGCTCAACACTATCACCTGGACAAAAAAAAAAAGGCCATTTTATTTCAAATCTAATGTAATTAGTAATCTAATCAACATTCACCTAATACACATGGGGCGGTCCACGCCAAATCGACCATAGTTGAACCCGACACCTTTCGATTTGACTGAAATGTTTTGGAAATGAAACTTGGTTCGGTGTGAATTGGATTTTATGAAACGAAAAAGTATAGGAAAAAAGAGATAACTATACATTTATAGGGTTTAGGCAGAGAGAGAAAGAGATAGAACGCGTTTTTATATATAGTTTCCTTATCTTTCGTCTTCTCTTTATCTTATGGTTCGTAGCGTCCCCACAACGCTACCGTTGTATACCCGTAAACTCGGACCCTCCATAAGATGGAGACTAGTCCCCATTATATGCTGTATATTTCATATTGAACTAGAACAAAGTTTCATTTATACCTCGTGTCAACCCTATCATAAACATTTTCAGATTTTTTTTGCCATTTAAAATGTTTACAACTCAAATTTCAATCAAAGGTTGTTCAGCGCACAATGTACGCGGTCCGGTCCTCAAGGTGCCGTCCATTAATCACGTGATGTTTTTTAGTGACTTTGAAACCCCCCCCTCCACTCCCTTGGTGGTATGCGGGTAAGGCTTTGGATTAATCCTACTAAATATCATGCGTGTTTACTACTAAATAGTTATCCGGCAACGGCTAGTCAAAGTCATGCACCGTTTCTCATTATAGACATCGCGCATATTATAAATATATGTGAAATCTCATTGCGGACTCCCTCCCCTGTTTTCGGGCGTCACGTGATTAATAGACAACTCCCACTATGCGAATCTCGGATATGAACCTTTATGTACTGTGTTCGGCTGCACGAAGATATTGCGCGGTTGCTTGTGCATCATGACGATGTCGCGCCACCGCGACCACGGCTCGTCGAGCCGACTGTACAGCTCGAACAGCTGTTCGCCGGCGGCAAAGTCCCCTGTCGCTTTTATTGTCTGTAGTTTCACCAGAAAATCACCTGCACAAATATTAATTATGATTTAAAAGAAAAAAAAAAAACATTTTTTTAAGTTATAACTTCTTTACCGGTTTTGAGCGATTCCCGGTAGAAGAAAAACTTCGCCTCAAATGCTATATAACGTCAGCCGTAGATATGCTACAGTATGTCAAGTATAAGATGGCGTTTAAATGCCGGGTTTAAGATAAATAAATCAATATAGATAATTATTGCTCGGAACCCAAAATAACTAAACAAATGCTATATGTTAATAATTTTAATTAACAAATTATGAAATATAAAGATGAAAAAACAAAGTTTTTCCCAAAATTTCGAATTTTCACGGCACTCTCCATAGCTACCTAGTATTTTTTTTAACATTTGTGTATTTCAACAAAGTAATATTATCGTATTCTAACTACGTGTTATAAATGGACATATCTGTTTAGCCGTTTGTTGGCTTATAGTTGTTCTAGGCAATTAACTAACCCAATAATGTCAAAAATGTAATCAAAGTCATGTTAGTTAGTTATAACAACGGCAAAAAAAAAAAACACCAGTCAACGAACAGTCAATAACAACTGACAGCTCATGTAACGTCGTCTATGGTTTGTTTTGAAAAAACGGTAAAACGGTAAAAATAAAGTTCGACCGGTCGACGTGTTTGTTTTGTACGAGCAACACGAGTTTCTCTAAGAGTATTATTATAATAAATCATATTGTGTCGATATTATTATTAACAGTACCGCGATCAAGAAGATCTAATCTTTCTCGACATAACCATAATGGAATTAGGATTCGAAACATCGCGAATGAAACTACTGAAGAATAAGAAATTGCACGTGAAGAGCGCCGCGTTAGTGTGACCAGACTTTGTGCTTCTCAAAGTCAAGCATAAACATTATTTATTCGTCAGGTGGTTGAAGACAGCTTTGGAGCGCATGCCGAATGATGACAACAAAGTCGTAATCAGAGCGGATAGAACAAACGAAACGTATATTTAAAGTATATTTCATTGAAATAGTTTAGTTTTGTTTTATTTATACTTATTATCCTAATAAAAAACTGAACTTAATAATTTTAAATTAATTTTACTATTTTAAAGCTGCTAATTGATTTACTGTCAGGCAGAACGAAGTTCGAAGGGTCAACTAGTTTAATATGAAATATATAAAGCAAATAATAATTTTAATGAAGGTCATTCAAATATTACGTAAACAACAATATGAGACGGATATGCTTGGGTTCTAAGTCAGAAATAATTCAGTAATTTCTTTTTTCAATTTAATAAAACATGCTTAATAAAAAAAAAAATTGTTTAAGATATTTCTCTGTTTAAAGAAACTCACATTTGCATAAATGTTCCTGTAACTCATTAATTAAATTAAAACAATCCAAATTATATTATTAATAAAAAAATAGTGTGCATTGAAATTCGACGAATATCTTTTAAATGCTTAATTTAATCGACTAATAATAAGAGATCATTTTTGTAGAGCAGTTATTTGTAATAATGCAATTTCCTACAGCTCTATGAATTGCGCATTTCATAGTAAATTTTTGTTCACGTGTTTATAAAATTCATGAGCAAAAAAGAAATTTGTCTTAAAATAATGAAACTTTACCTTTAATGTCTTTTAAACGTACGTAGCGAGGTTTACGAAAAAATTATAAGAGAGCCTTTATGTAGAGCGTTCAGATTCCGAGAACTGATATTTTTAATATACTGAATTGGTAGAAAGATATGATTTTTAATATACTGAATTGGTAGAAAGATATGATTTTTAACATACTGAATTGGTAGAAAGATATGATTTTTAACATACTGAAGTGGTAGAAAGATATGATTTTTAATATACTGAATTGGTAGAAAGATATGATTTTTAACATACTGAAGTGGTAGAAAGATATGATTTTTAACATACTGAATTGGTAGAAAGATATGATGTTTAATATACTGAATTGGTAGAAAGATATGATTTTTAATATACTGAATTGGTAGAAAGATATGATTTTTAATATACTGAATTGGTAGAAAGATATGATTTTTAATATACTGAATTGGTAGAAAGATATGATTTTTAATATACTGAATTGGTAGAAAGATATGATTTTTAATATACTGAATTGGTAGAAAGATATGATTTTAAATATACTGAATTGGTAGAAAGATATGATTTTTTATATACTGAATTGGTAAAAAGATATGATTTTTAATATACTGAATTGGTAGAAAGATATGATTTTTTTTTAATACAAAGGAAAAAAAATGGAAATCCGTAAGGCGGAGCACCTTCCTATTAAAAGTAAGAGCCTATATTTGGCAGAATTATCTAGAGGTGTCTAGTTAACCTATTTTTCAGAGTGCAAAGTAAAAATGAAATCGTCATTGGACCCATGTTGGAATAGTGATTATGTAAACAATATCTGCTAATTGCTTATTCAAAATCTAAGTCGAGGGAGTGGGAATCAAATATCTTTGAACGGCACCTGTTGTATATAATTTCTGTGTCAATAAATGTAATTATTAGTATGAAAAAAAAATTACCAAGGATTTTTTTTTTCCCATCCGTGGCTAAACGATCTCTCTGTAGCGTCAGGAGTAGATTCTTCCCGGGTTCCACTTCAGTGACAGTCAACAGTCCGTCGCCTTCCAGTTCTAACAGCCGCATAATAACAAATCTAGCTCTCGCGTGCGCCTGGAAACGAAAAAAAATAAATAAATACGCTAGTATTTTTATAACATTACCAAAATTATTACAAACAAGAAACAGTGATTTTACTTGCAAAATATAATTCAAAATAGTAATTACCTGAAGCCAGGTCTTCGTGGACGGTTGGTACATTTCAGTCGCTTTCGCAGCTCCGTTCCATAATAAACTTAGCCAGTTAACGTACTGTACGTCTTCCGCTTCTTGACCTTCGTACCCGAACACTCTATAAAAAGATAACTGTAGCATATATATGTGTGTGTATATATATATATCTATATATATTTGTTTTGTTTGTCCGAGGTAAACTCGAAAACTACTAGACCGATCAGCATGAAACCACAACCATTCGACGCGGAATTAATTGTAGATGGTTATAGGTTGTATATTTTTCAAATTCTATGAGCCCTTTGCCATGTTTTCTCAATTTGTTTGTTTATTATTCCTTTGACGCACCATCACCTCAAAATTACTGAAGGTATAGGGATGGGACTGCTACCATTATTCGTGGATGGTTATAGGTTATTTATTTTTTGGATTCCATCGATCCTCTCTCATTTTTTTATCGCCAATAAAAACAAAACACTAAATTTCCTTCATTTATTTGTTATGTATAAAAAAACACGTGTATAAAAAAAATGTTACATTTTCACTCACACCTGAAGTACACATGAAACGCGGGCGGAACCGCGGGCACACAGCTAGTAGTATTTATATAATGGTACAATATTTAATAAACGTATACATACTTTAAAATCTCCGGTACCAAAGAGAGGTACAACCCGACGGCTTCGGCTCTGCACTCCTCGAACGCGGATCCCAGAGTTGTGAACTTACTGTCATAGGTTTCACCCTCACTGTACCACGACTCTATGGGTTTACCTAAAAAAGTATAAATAAAATCTAAAGCCCTTCCAAGTTGCTATAAACAGTAAATAAATACAACTGGCAAAGACTTTTACATGCAACTTTTAATATGTATAAGAGACAATATCTTTAACGGAATCAACTTGCATCTGTTTGTAAGTTACAGGTATCATATATACATTCGTATCTATTAAGTAAAAAGAATTAATTTTGACATTTCAGACTGACAGACTTCAATTTTATTTATTAGTAAAGATAAATCAGTCAAAACACTAATAAAGGCTCCTTCATTATATTCTAGAAATTCTTTAGTCCCTTACAGAACTTATTTAGAAATTAATTCGTAATTAAAATGATACATTAACTCACCAGTAAGTGGGTTCATAACTTTGTCTTTATCAAAGTTGAAAGTTTCGTCTGCATTTTGGCGCAAGAGTTTCCCGCTGCCATGTCCTAACAACTCGTGTAGTCCCACTTGCACCTATCAAATAGACAAATGTATTATTTATTTATATTTCAATATAAATACTTGATTTTTTTTTTTAAATTATGTATTAATTAGTTTGTTATTTTAACGGTAAAAACACTACGCTATCGAATTGTACTGATTTACAGAAAAACTAACAAAGCATACATGTGAACTCTATCCGTTACTGTTAATAAATATAATATATAAATAAAAAAATATACTTTTAAATTTTATTAAATAACTAATTAAGATAAATAGTGTTTTGATAGTGCTGTCCATTGAATCGTATTTTATTCACAATTTTATGTTTTGATTTTTTTTTCAAGCGGGGGCATATTTTCGAAAAATAAATGTAGCCTAAGTTACGAGGAGTAACTTCAGCTATCTGCCAAATAAACTCTCGTCAGAATCGGTCCAGCCATTCCAGAGATTATCCGGAACAAACAGACAATTTTTTTAATAAGTACATTTTTAATATAGGTATCGTATGTACATATGTATTTGGTAAAAAGTGTTATTTATTAGAAAAAGACTCGAAAAATTAGGCTACTGGTTTGAAAGATATAGCGAGGAGCTCTGTAGTATTTTCAATCTTTATGAATAAAATTATGGTCTATCAATGTTTTTGTGTTATTTTCTGTGTACTCTCTTATGAGGATTATCAAGATAGTTTTAGATGACATATCTAACCAAGGAAAGCGAGTTATCATCAAATGAAATCTATACTTATAATAAAAGGCTAAACGAGACAAAATCCGTACGTTGAAGATATTCAA
This sequence comes from Samia ricini, assembly GCA_014132275.2. Classification (NCBI taxonomy): domain Eukaryota; kingdom Metazoa; phylum Arthropoda; class Insecta; order Lepidoptera; family Saturniidae; genus Samia; species Samia ricini. The sequence goes on from AP028170.1 coordinate 5,839,169, forward strand.
TAAAAAATTGTATGCTGGGCTTCAGAATCGACTACAGATCACATTTGTTCGCTAATCACGCAAAAATTTCTGAACCCATATTCGATGAAATTTGGTAATGACATATAATTGTGAGAGAATATATGTTTCAAATTGTGTGAATTCCAAACGGGTAAAGCCACGGGGACAGCTAGTTAGCTTATAATAAAATTCTAATAATGCATTTTTTTTTTTAATTAAACTAAAAACAATACCTCAAATGAAGCTACTCTATATTTTTCGAGCAATGTCTTATCACTTTCAGACAGGAATGGTATCACAGACTCTTTATAAGCGGCCGGTATCACGTTACCGAGCGATACGTTCTTGAAGCCCTCATTTTGACGTATCTCATCATCTGCAAACAAACAAACAACTAATAATAATATTATTTTTTTTTTTTTGTAAAAATGTGATCGATCACAACCTCGTCTGATGTTAAATGGCGAGGCGGTCTGACCACAGTGACAAGTTAAGCCTGGAGTTATTGTTCCTTAAGTTGCACTATCTGAACATACCAATAGATAAACAATACAGTGGTTTGTAATAATAACTTACAGTTTACAAAAAAACATGTGTTGACATAATGTACTATTACTATTAAAAAAAAATCATTTAAAAATTAAAAACATTAATTAATTAACATATCTTAACACATTTATATTTCATTCTATCTATCAACGTTTAAAAAAAATCATATGCCTATAACTGTTATAAATGATCAAGACCAGTTAAATATTTATTGTAACTCATATTAATTCTATATTATTTTAAAAGTTCTAAATGTTGAACCGCCATTTTCTCAAAATGGTGACCAAGTAGGTTGACACGGTATTGCTTATCTGTGTCCAATTTATCATTATCATTCCATTTAAATTTTATTCTTAACCGGTCAACTACGAAACCTGGCATTAATGCCAGTTTCAATTATTTTCCTAATGTTAAGTTAAACCAACGTAGTTCAGGGTTTAAATCAGAACCTGAAATACTCACAGTTAGGAATGTTTATACCAGCTGGGATCCCACTGCCCGAGAATGTTAACACGTCTAAACTAGTGAAGTCTGGTCTTAGGAAGGAGTCCTTCTCTAGGGCTTCGCCCCACGGCAGGAGTTTTATGAACCGTTCCGCACCATCGACAAGATCCCCGAACTTTTTAGACATCTCCTTGTTGACCATAGACACGAAGCCTTCGAATTCGCCGCGCTGTCCGCTCGGATCGCGGTACGTCTCAATAAAACCCTGGTAACTGTACAAGAGAATAATTATAGTTTACAGTAATACCCCGCTTAGCGCGACCCCGTTACGCGCGGTTTCACTATAACGCGAATTTCAAATTTCGCGCTCAAATGCCTCGCATTACGCGGAAGAGTGCGTATAAACATAATGTAAAGACAATAGATGTATTTTTCCGTAAAAAACATATTGCATATATTGCATATATTGATATATATATTGAGTATATATTGCATAAAGTGTTTTTAGAATTAAAGTGATTGATTAAAATGATTTGTATTTTTTTGTATTAAATTTTGACTATGTTTAATCATAAACCTCGATATACGCGAATTTCAGTTAACGCGATTTTCTTCGGAACGTATCCCTCGCGTAAAGCGGGGTATTACTGTACTAGTTCAATAAAAATAAACGTAATGTTTTTTTTTTTTTAATTAAACTTAACGGTTCCAGTAGCATTAAGTTTTTCTTCTATTTATAACTAGCGGCTTCCTCAATTATACTGTGTATTGGTAAAATACCTATGAAAATATATTCACTAGTTTTTTATCTCATTCAGAAAAGACGCTGCGAGGGAACTTTATTTTATAACTAGCTGTGGGCTCGCGGCTGCGACCGCGTTTCGTATGTTTTTCACGGAGTTTTTTTTTTATACAGAAACCTAATTATTTTCCTACAAAAGGTTTTGTACTAAGATCAAATAAAAATATTTCTCATAAATTATAGAACTTGCCAGTAAAACTGTGCATTGAATAGGATTTTATTCCATTTTTTTTTTACGCGAAATAACTTCAGCTGTCTAACAATAAAAGTCTTGCCAAAATCAGTACAGCAGTTCCGGATAATACCCGGAACAAACAGACAGAGAAAAAATTTAAAAATTATATTTTCGGTACACGTATCGCATATAGATTCATATGTGTTTAGTAAAAAATTGATGTTACAAACAGACACTTCAATTTTATTTATTAATCATCATCATCGTCATCATCTCCCTACCCTTTTTCCCATTTTTATTTAGGGTCGGCGCAACATGTCTTCCTCTTCCATTCCTCTCTATTTGTTTTCATCTCCGCATTCACTCCTTTCTAAGCATATCAACTTTCACACAGTCCATCCATCTTATCATCCATTTATTTTAAGACTACTGATAATAATATAATTAACACCTTACGTTTCAATGATAGGTCCTTTATCTTTAATCCAGAATCTGCTTCCTTCTTTGTGTTCATTCAAATCGCCTTCTTTGAAACTATTGACGTAATGTTTCAACATGTTCTTTTCGTTATCATTCGACGCATACTTTGCCGCTTTAGTTAAATGTTCATTGACTATTTTCAATAATGGTGAATAGTCGCCTCGAGTAACTTGGAAATAAGCTCCTTTATATGACTCCTTGTCCATTGTGATTGGAGGTTTTTGTGAAGTTTCAACACTTGCCAAATGAATTGTATATATCGGTACTGTAAAAATTCGCATTTTTCTTACTATGAGTTTCAAATAAAAATGTGCGGGTTAATAACCTTGATCTGTCAAAGCTCGATAAAAAAGTATGGAAAACAACACAAAAAAAATTAACATGCGTTGTTTTAATGGATCATACACACCTATATAATTTTAAAAGTTAACTATGACGTCACAATATGGCGCAGGCCCATGCAAATTCTTATTTGAAACGCATTATATTCAATCTGTATTCCCTTAAGGAGTCGTTCACGTATTACGTAAGCATCAATAGGGCTCCATGCTTTACTATTTTTGACAACATGGGGGACGAGGACGGGGTATGAATAGTCGTACGTAAGTAATATTTACATTGGAACCTCGATAACTTAAAGACCAGGAGAAATGGCAACAGAAACGCACTAAACTAAAAAAAACGCCTTCCGGTCGGTCAACAACGTTTAGCTAGTTCGGGAAAAAACTTTAAGTTACATAGGCCATCAAAATATTACTTTAAGTTTATTAATTAAGAGTAAGAATTTTTATTTGAATTTAAATAACTTGTAGAGTGTTCTAAGTTATCGAGGTTCTACCGTACTAATTTCGTTATTTTTTTTTTTTCTAAATGATTTCAATGTTTGCGCCAGGCCAAAGCGAAGCCCGCAACTTGGGATTATTTTTTAAAGAAGCTAGGTAAAGGTATTGCATCTTTGGTATATAGAATATACATATAGTTTAGAAGCTGTGTATGTGCAGTATTATACTGAAATATTTCTTAAAATTTCATTGTTTTTGGTCAAATAGAAGAATATAATGTTTTGATGGTGATTTTTTTGTTAACCTACATTTCTATTATCCTCAAATTTTATTCATAAATATTGGCAAATAAACAAAAATACAATACATATAAAATACTAAAATTTGATCAGAGATATATCTATGATTTTAAAAAATCATGTAAATTGTTTTAGGGGTTCTAAAGTTAAAGTCAACTAATGGAAAGAGGGTAGTCCTGACTATATGTGAATTGTACTACTTACAACCATCTTCGGCAAATGTCTTAAATGTACGGCAGATGTAAGCTTCAATGCGCTTTGTCTTCATCCAATCATTGACCAAGTTTGAATCTGCCTCAGTGCAGTTACTCGAGAAGTATGTAGTAACACCCTAGAATTTTATTTACATTGATATTTTTAGAATAACCAACTTTAAAAATTGCGAAAGTTCATATGTGTGTTTGATGGTGCACCATTACAACTATTTTCCGCAGATATTAATAGGTATTTACACAATTCCTGTATTATATTACAATTTTCAGTTGAATTTAATATTACCGGCTTTTTAATGGCAATATAAAGCCCTTAAGATGATGCTTTCCATCACCATATTTTAACAATTGTTTTAAAGCATAAATTAACACAATAAATTATTTATTTGATCTAATCCTATGATGTACTTACTTCAGAAAGATTCAGTTTCAATATTGAAACACACAAAAAAACAGATAGTGACGTGTTTTTTTTTAACTGAATAATTGACTATTTTTTCTTCATTTATTTAGAGTTAATTCGGTTTAAAATTAATAAATAGTATCAATTAAACTTTTTTCAAAAGGCATTACAGTTGTTACTAAGAACTACAGTCATATGTACAATTTTACTTTCAGCTTATAAGTTCTACTTAGCTCTTTTAAAAAATTGAATTTTTTTACATACTATTTAATGAAAATGTTAACAACTAGATGTCAAGATTTAAAGGAAAGAAATCATGGTTATTGTACAAATATATAGACGTATTACACAGTATTTTAATATATTATATAACTTACCTTATCAGACATGCCCAGACTAGTGAGTCTAGGAGCGAGACCATAAATAGCACTACGCGTGTTCTGCCACAATTTAGTGATATGCGTGTTATCATTATCATATGCTTTGGACGCCTTTACAATTAATTCAAATGACTCCTTAGATAAATTTGGAATGAATTTAGTATCACCGAATCCTTTATAGTTACCACTATTGGCAAAAATTCCACCAGAATACACCAGGAATGCCTGTAACAAATGTGTACTTAATATATATCTATTGATATATTCTATGTAACATCTAAAATATTAAAACAAAAAGTTATAATTGATTAGTGGCATGTTTGCAAAAACAAAGCAAAAAATTACTCAATAATTCAAGCAGATACAGCAATAGTGATTAGTCTTTAATACTTGAACTAAAGACAAACAATACAACAGGCAATCCCTACGTATTGTTAACATTTAATTTTTTTTTGTCATTTAGCAGTATGGTATCATTATTTCAGATGCTTAACAATAGATTGACAGATTCAGGTTTAGGTCCAAAAGGAGATATTCAAACGGACAGAATCAGATATGACAAATAAAAGCTAGAATTATTTCAACACCCTCTATCGGCCAATCTAAATTTTTTGTTGATATCGTGTCCCCATACTGTTATAGTTATAGTTATATTAGTCATTTTCTCTCTTAGAAGTTGGGACTAGACTTTTTATTTTCTACTGACGTAATCCATTATACGTCAATCATATTCGGAGTAAACTTCAATCGGTTTGTATTTAAAGTGACTTTATAATAGTTAAGTCTAAAAATCTTAATAAAAATCTGGATTATTTTATTCTAAAAAGACTTCAAATATAAGTCATACATCTACAGGCACAGATTAAATAAAATACAAACTTAATGTAAAACTTGTCATCAGAAATATTGTTATGCAAAAAATTTAGACTCATTTAAGAGTTTTTTTTAAAACCTTTATTAAATATGTTTTTTAGTGTTAAGTCTTTCTATTCTCAAATTAAATTTAATTTAATTTCTTCAATATAATCATCAATGTAATGTATATATATGTTGTTTCTATTCTATTGTATCTATTCACTTTTTAATTTCTAGTCTAATTTTAATTAATCCCATTAACTCCTATTGACATAATTTTTAGTATTAAGCAACAAATAAATGAAATTGTTGACGATAGTAATTAATTAGCGCAATGAATTAGCCCAGTGGTTATAAAAATGTAATAAATTAATAATAGGCAATTCTTAGTTATAAGCTAAGTTATATGAACCAGGAAAAGAATACGCTGAAATACAAAAAAAAACACCAAAAAAAAGCACACAAACTGAAAAAAATATTTTAGCATTAAAAATGTCTCTGATCTCATCAGAGGAGATAGCGGAAAAAAAATGTTAAATATTAAAACATCTTTCAATTTACATTAGAGTTTCAATTATCATTTCATCAACTATTATCATAATACACAATATATTGCCATCACCCGGTTTTTTTTTAGATATATGTATTATGTCAATATATGGGATGTATCATAAATGGTAAAAGGTTTTTTAGCAATATTCCAAAAATCAGCTGTTTAGATTTAGGTCAGTCTATTGTTAAGTGTGAAATTTGTACATATATAAAGATTGGATTTGATTGATGGATTGGATTCGAAATTGCAATTAAACACACTAGAGTTCTATCTTGAATGGAACTTAATTTTTCTTTTTAAGAAAACATAGACTTACACTTTGGAAAATTAAGGATACTTTTAATATTATTTTAAAGTATTTCTCCCATTTATTCATATTAAGAACATTGAATAAAATTGTATCTATTTATAACATACATAACTTAAGCTCACACCTGTTATCCCCGAATGGTTAGGCAGTGGTGGAGTAGTGAACTACACCACCCACATTACGCCGAGCTTAGTTCCATCCTAGATGTGACAGGGGTGAACATGTCGCCATATCGAGCACAAATTCCAGACTCCAGGATGATACTGAGTTGAAAAACCCAATATCACTTGATCCGACCCAGGGATCGAACCCAAGACCTCAGAACAACAGTTGTACCATAATACAATTGCACCACCGAGGTAGTTATAGTATATACTATTTATAGTATCACCAATAATAGTAGGCCAGTAGAATAATAGCAACAAAAGATATGATATCTTGTTATGAAATATGTTAGGATGTGGTGAGTTTTATCAAATATATTTTAGACACATACTTTACTATTGCTATAAATAATATTAGAGTATATATAATTATTACTATGTGAACAGACAAAATTGGAATTCACAAGTTTCATGATTGTAAGATTGAATATATATCTAAACTATAATGAAACTTAATAAAAGTAGATGTAGAAATAATTATGTTTCTGTAAATTCACATGACATCTATGGAAAAATGAAATAAAATTATTTTAAATTACAAAAAAAAATGTGTATAAATTTCTACCTGAAAATCATCCTCAGTAACTCCTGTTTTCAGAGCAGACTGCTTAAGATTTTCCAAAGGTTCAGCTACAAAAATCCTATGTAGAAGTGAAAATATCCTAGGCGATTCTGGACTTGTTTGGACATGGACAATTAATCCACCATTCCATGCAGCCTGCAAGGGAATTTTTATTGCATAAAATGGTAAAATATTTTACATATTTAAATTTATTCTTAACTAGATGTTTGCCCATGTTTCATATATTTTTAATATGTTTCAATTTATTTATATGGAACCCTAATTATTTCCCAAAAATCTTTCTACTATTAACATTAAGGCAAGATATTTATTACAAATTCAAATACCTGCCAGTAAAACTGTGCATTAAATCAGATTTTGTTCACATTTTCATGAGTTTTAATTTTTTTACACAGAACCCTAATTAATTCGGAAAAATTAAAGTAGTAAGTCCTGTAGAGTAACTTTAGCTATCTGCCAAAAAAGGTCTCATCAAAATCGGTCAAGATATTCCAGAGATTACCCGGAAAAAACAGATATGACACAAAATATTTAAAATCTATATTTTTGGTACAGGTATTGTATATACCTTCATAGCTATATGGTAAAAAAAATGTTACAGATATCATCAGTATCCGTACTAATAAATAAATTCATCTATGAACAGTATCAGGATTAGTACTTGTCATAGTTATGATTACAAATTAATTTTAATTTTCCTATAAGCATAATATTTCCATAAAATCAAACATATGTTACAAATTGTATGGTTGATATTTTTAATCATGACTCTGTTAATTTATTACAACTGCATAATATTCTAGACATATTATTTTTGGATAATTTCTAAGAACAAGCAAGAAAAACATACACTGGTACTTTTAAAGGTTAAATAGAATATTAACCTAAATGAAGAACTAGAATAAAAATAATAGTATTTCGTATTTTATAGAATTATCTACTTTTTTTCAACTTATTGTCATGTATAAAATACTTACTTGACTAAGATAATGTGCATATAGCTTTTCTTGATTAGTTAAATTATTGAAAGCTTGTGAACTCTCCAACTCCACAAATCTTTGATTATTTGGCAGTAAAAAATTTGACTTATCTTCAGCCATGGCTACAAACAAACAGGTCAATCAATCTAAAAGCAATTAAAAATTCAATTTAAAAAATATACATGTTTACTGACCATTAACCACTTTTACGGAATGTTGAGCTCCAGACGAATGCCTACAGTGTTTGCCAATAAGTGAATCAGCATTAAAAGGGCGCCGGCATTTTATAAGGTTAATAGTCAGATATCGCAACATTGAGTTTATATGTATTATGTCCTTCAAAATTATAAATAATTTATTAGTACTTACTCGCTGATATAAGAAAAAATGTAATATATGGCTAAATATCCTTCACAAATTCTACTCGCAAGATTTTGATCAAAATTCAGCAACTTATGACTTATGATGACAATTGACAACTATAAACTAACTATAGCTATATTACATAGCTATAATTATAACGAAAACTACAAATAGTTTTGTGAGCAAAAAATCTGCCCAATATATAGTGAAACTAAAAAGAAAACCAAACATAAAATAAACAATTGCCTGACGAATAAAAAAAAAAACTTATATCACATTATTCGTTATTTTTAGTTTTGTGTATTATATAAATGAAATTATTGATGTCAGCTATTAGTATAAGTCTTAGTTTAATATAATGTGTGTGTATAAAACAAAAATAATATCAGTTAATTGTACAAAAAAATCATAAATATCACTAATATCGTGTTCTTTTAAATCATATTAAAAGGCAACCGTCTTTCTGTGAGTCCATTAGAATACGCGAGTCTTTACTCGGGAACAATAATTTTATAGAGCAAAGCTGTTCAACCTTTGTGTCAGTGAGGCAAAACGGATGTTTCAGAATTTTTTGGCGGGTGACTAACTGTTATTGTTGTTAACTACAGCAAGATATTGTTCCTTATTTTGATTCTTCGATAATTTAATTTTTGATTTTACTTCTTTTTTTAGATAGCGTCAAGTGCCCTAAAAAGAATTTAAATTATAAATTCACGCGCGATAACGCTAGCCTCTATATTGATTTAGTTCGTGACGTCACTGATCATCAACATCCTAGGGATATTGATTATTTCCGAAAAAGGTTGATTTTTAACTCACCTTATAGCAAAAAAAATCTAAATGTAAACTATGGTATATAATTGATAACTATAATCAATGTGATTTCAGATATAGCTTTTGTCGTAATGTATTGTTTATGCCAGGAGTTAAATTAGGTGTTGATAGCAACAATAGTTCACAAATATGTTGTTGTTTAAATACTAATATGTAGTATTTATTTTTACATAACTAAGGTTTAAGCAGATTTTTCATAAACATATTCTATTAGTGACCGCGTATGCAAGACTTAACTTGGTGGCAATATACTTTAGTTACGCGGGCCATTCAAAAATTGTAAGCAGGCCACATTATGCCCCGCGGGCATAGGGTTGAGCAACCTTGATATAGAATTAGAAAGTATAAACGTATAAACATAAATACTACATAATACATACCTACTTCATCTCTGGTAAATATAGCATACCGCTATAATTTTTTATTAATTATCTCTGGTACTATGGTAGTTATACTTCAATCTGTATATGCTTCCTTGAATGAGTTCCCAAATGAGTTGAATGAAGTAAACATTCAATATGGATGGTTTCCGATAAACTTATCCGTATTTTAGGTCAAATGCATTCTTTAGGATGTCGAATAAAGTATAGTAAAAGTTATTAACAAAATTTAAAAATGTCTTCAGAAAGGTAATTTACTATATTTGATTTAGTGATATTTGTTTCCTATATTTGAGTTGAAAGTTGCAAAATCAATAAAGTACGCGGAAATCGCTAATGTCACACCCTGAACATGGTGTCAATTTGTTATTGAAGTGTGGAATTTTAGTGGTAAAGCCGGTTGTTGGCGATGTTTTATTCTAGGGTGGAATGGTGGAGATCATCGAGCCGAAGACAAAGGAACATATGTATGCTAACCTCACCACTGGAGAGTGCGTTTGGGATCCACCTGAGGTAATATATTTCCAATTCCCTAACAGCGTTGTGAGTGTTACTTCCTTACTTTATTAGTATCAAATTAGGAATAAATTTACTATGCCATGTTTTATGTACTCTTGAGTAAGAAAACAGCCTGGTAGATTTAATATCATTATACATAAAAATCTAATTATATTCACAGCAAAGGCATTAATTTTGGATTTTCGGTATAGTGTGTTACTAGGTACTTATATTTTCTTTTACATTGGTTATTTCCACTATTTAGGCCATTGTTAATTCTACAAAATGCATTTTTTAAACTGTATTATTTCAAATGAATGAATACTGAACTCCCTTTTTAGGACTTTTTTCCAAATTTTTTGGGATACATGTTGAAGTTTTAGGGACTCCTGATTATAAATTTAACAATCTGGGTATCTTGAAATCTGTCTTGATTAAAAAACAAAATTGGTTAGCCAGTTTATCATTTTGTTTTATGTATTCAATAGTACACTATGAAGTATATGATATTTCACAGTTTAGTAGCTATTTAAAGGATCCATATTACTTTTACAGAGATTATAAAAAAATATTGGCTTTGCTTTAGTATCCGGCAGCAAGATTTTCATTATAATTTTAATTGATATAGGTAGGCAATAACATTGAAGTAAATAGATGTAGTATTTTCTGTGGAAAGGTATAGTTTCCGAGAAATTAATTATTTAAGTTTTATAGGTTATTTAATAGGAATCGTATAGGACACTATCATTTCAGCCCAAGAGTACATTTACATATGTACATTCTAAAGCATTGGAACATTATTGATAACCCGATTCAGAGCAATCTGACTCGGAGATATTAGGTTAGAAGGCTAAGGCGGTTATTATTTTCTACAACCACACAGACATAGAAGCCCCATGTAGTGGGACTTCCGTCAACCTGTCTTGGCAGGCAATAATCAGTTACTAGGTGTTGTAGGATAGTTTTTTAATATATTTCAGAAACTATATGTTTCCGTACCTACCTCCCCCACAGGGAGTTCAATTCCTTGCCCCTCCCCTCCTGCCAACGTGTGCGTGCGGATACTAAAGCAATACCAAAAGATTTACCATTATTATTATTATTAACTTTAAGATTATATGACTATGAAATATAATAATTTTTTTTATATCAGAACAAAGTTGTAAGTCAAAAAAGTTGCAAGATTTGGTGGATTTGTTTAATACTTGTTTGAAAGGATAAACACTAATAATACAATCCATACTGATGTTAAAAAAACTATTTCTAAGGAAGGAAGGAATACTTGATAAAGAAGTGTTAGTGATTCAAAATGTTAAGAAAACTATTCTCCTGTAGTTTCTAACAGTTTTCATATGGAAAAGTGATCTGAAGAACTTTGAGACTTTACTGGTTTATTATCCTTTAAGGTTTTTTAAATACTAGAAACAAATAGTAAGAAATTGTAAAATCTTGTTTTTATTATTATATAATTAATTTAGTTTCACAGTTTCTGATATCCTTTATACTTTTATTATTTGTTGTAAAAAAATATTTCTTTCTTTGTGTCTATTATATGTATGGTTATAACCACTAATCCTATTTACATATTTGTTTTGAAGTTCTAAATTTCTTCTCTGGATATAATATCTGCATTACTAGTAGAAATAGGTATTGATTGATTTGATTTAAAATATGATTTCTATGACAGAAAATCAAGGTTGATTGTTTTAATTTCTCTTTTATTGTAATTAATGTTTATGAAATAGGGGGGATTGCTATTTATACATATAAATGTAGGTTTTAAAATCTTTCAAGTTCATTACCTAGTAATCTAGGTGTTTAATAACATATAACTAATTCGTGCCTTAGTCAAATACCAAAATATATTGAATTTCAATTAATGTATATTTCAAATTTATTTTTGTGTGTTCTTGTGTCACTGGAGAAAGGGTGTAATTATTATGAAATCTTGTTTTTAGGGAGTTAAAGTAAAACGCACTGACTCATCACAATGGTGGGAGCTTTTTGATATTAACACTCATAGGTTTTATTACTACAATGCATCAACACAGGTGAGTTTTTTTTTTAACTTTTATGTTTAACTTCTATATATAATTATTCTGTATTCAAATAATTATCAATCAATATAATCATTGTAGGTTGCTTTTTTAAAGAAATAACTCTATAATATTTTACCATTACAGATACTAAGTGGCAAACTAGTGTACTAAATATTTATTTTTTTTGTTACTAAATTAATAACAGCTTTTGTTAAAAGCAAATCAAATACTCTGTAATTATGTTTGGGTTGGTTTGCATGATAATCAAAACCATAGGCAAGTAGCAAATGCTATCATATGACTCTAGGCTTTATATGATAATAATTCTACTCAACATTTTCCAAAGTATTCTTGTTACCATGAGAAGTTATAAAATTAATTGAAATTTGGTTTGTACTTTTGGATTTTCTGTTCTAAATATGGGTCACAAACTTCCTAAGATAGTCCATAGTATTTCTTAAGTTCCGTTATATGGTTTATATATTTCCTAGTAAGGAATAAAAGTAGGTATTACCAACAAGTATTTATAAAAAATAATTATTTTTAGAAATAAATTAGTATTGAAATTTATGCTAGTACAATTTTTGCAAGATTTGCATTATTACATGTAAATATGAACTTTGGTGGATCTAAATAAGTTTTCTTACATTTGAATCAAATTTAAAATATAAGCATATGTCAAATGAGTTTTAGTGCTATATAAAGGTAATTCATTTATTATTCAATAGAGTGAAACTTAAATATGCTTTTCTTTATCTAAAACAATAAAATGGAAAATATATCGAAAAGTTATGTTTATCTATACCAATAAATAAAATTGAAGTGTCTGTTTGTAATGTCTAAATTATTTTTTTTTAACCAAATAGATATGAATGTAAATATGATACCCATACCAAAAATACAATTTTTAAAGATATTCTCCGTCTGTTTGTTCTGGGTAATATGTGGAACGGTTGGACGGATTTTGACGGAACTTTTTTCTGGTAGATAGCTGAAGTTACATAGGGTACTTTTAATTTTCGAAAATAAATAGAGTTTCGCGAAAAAAAAAAAAAATTAAAACGCACTGAAGAACATAAGAAACGCGGTCGAGGCCGCGGAATCACAGCCAGTACTAAAATATATTTTAATACCGTAATAGATTTTGTTTATAACATACAAGAATATTAAAATATACAAAATTTGAGTAATAAATTTTTGAAAATAACTTTTTTTAAATACCGAAAACTAGTGTATGTTCTATATTGATAAGTTGTTTTAGTTTGATAACTATTTATGGTAATAAATGGAACTTATGGTATGGTGTTTGAAGGTATAAAATGAAAAGTAGTACTGAGTAGAAGTGTGTAATTCAAATGATATTTAGTTGCTCTTGGGCTTGTTGTGTCAGTAGTTGGGCTTACTAATCTAATAATGTTTCTTTAGGTTTTTTATATCTACTGCTGCAGCATAACTTGTCTTTACATAATATTTTTCTGAATTCAAATTAAAATTTACAATGGTGGTGTCTGGAAGTGACAGCCTTCTCAGTGCATTTACTAATAAATTTTGTAACAATTCCTTGTAAAATAAAAAAAAAACATCCAGAAATAAAATCATATTGTGTTTCACATTAGTTCTTCTCGTTGACTGGGTTGTTTTTTGAAACGGTGGTAGTATTTTGATGTTCAAAAGCGCTTTATCAGGGCCTAAATTGAATAAGTAGTTTCGAATTTGAAAACAAAGAGCACAAGGCTTTGTTATTCTAAATATTTCGGGACAGTAGTGTTTTTGCATTTAATAGCAGTTTTAGAACTGTTTTTTTATAAGACAGTTTTACTATTGTTATCCAACCTAACAATGTTAAGGCTTTTAAAAATATCTAACAAATGACATTATCAGTTATATGTGAGTGATAAATGGAGGGTAGTGGTTTTGGTTTTATAACTTTCAATACAGTTATTGTTGTTTACTTATTTAAATTAGATTTAAATTATCAAAGATGTTACAATTGAATGTTGACTTTGTAGACAACTGTATGGCACAGACCTACTGATTGTGATATCATACCACTAGCAAAGTTGCAAACTCTGAAACAAAATACGGATCCACAGAAGAGAAGGGAAACTGCTACACAGACAAACCACACGCACGCGATGGCACCTCAGGTATTATAAGATTTTTGTAATGAATAAAACTAATAAAGGTGTAAAAATTTAAAATGATATAAATGTTATTTTTATTATTTCTTTTATACTAAATTAGGTGCCATCAATAATAGACCCAGTCAGCAGTAATGGCAATACAACAACTGCGAGTGTCAGCAAGCTATCGCCGTGCAGTGCTAAAATTGTTACCCAAACTAGTCCTGTGCGCACTAGGAGAACTCATTACCATCATAGGTAACTTTTAAATATAGTTTTTTTTTAAATCTTTGTGTATTTTTTTTTTTGTCTCAAACTTATGTAATGATGAATTATAAGATAAAAGAAATAAAAATCAACAATTTTCAATACAGGTTGAATGCAGACTGTACAAAATTTTGACCTGAGTTACTTTTTCATCAAAAATCACTTCATTCTTTGTAATAATCACCATAATATAAACTTTATACACAGATTCTAACTAATTATATTATTTCAATTAAGCTGGTCTGTTCTCTGTTTATACAGAAAGCAGTCTAGTTGGTAAACAGAAATTTTTCATAGTCATAATAGTTTTTATAAATGAATGAGTGTTGTTGTAAAACATGTAAACATTGTTTAGTTGCCACCTGTGTCTTAGGAATAGCGGAGAAAGTCGTCGCGGCCGGTTGAGTGAAGATGGCACCTTGCAGATGTGTAGGCACACGGATTCTGGTCGTTCCTCAGATAGTAGCATTAGTAGTGCACAACAAAGACGGAAACAGGTAATTTCACAATTAATATTTCTGTTTATTTTGCGAAACTTTTGTACGTTGTATTTTAAATGTTTTTAACATGTCCTATTTTTGCATTAACTATATACTAATTGGTGAATTTTACTTATGTATACTATTGAGTAAGGGAACGTTGTGGTGCGGTAGAGGATCTTGTGACAGATATAGTGAAAGGGATTCTTGATTAATTTGGGCACGTGGAGAGGTTGGATGAAAGAAGGTTGATGAAACAAATTTACAAGAGGAAAGTGCCTGGGCGAGCCGCTAAGGGTCGAGTTAGACGATCGTATTCGACCAGATTGAAGACGGTCTAAAGAAGGGCAGGTCGAAAGTACGCGTAACTGAAGAGCATGTATGAAAACGCTATTGATGTATTAAAAAAAATGAAATTAGAAGAATCGAATGACGTGTGTCAGGATCGTAGCAAGTGGAAGTGAGTAGTCTCTGCCTACCCTTATGGGAGAGAGCTGCGGTGCTATGTATGTACCGAATAAGAAAACATAATATTTTTTTTGTATACGTTTTGCGTAATAAATTTAGCATTTAGCATAAAATTATTCACTTCGAGATGTTTTTTTGTAGGAATTGAGTGCAAGTTCATGTAACCCACCAGTATGCACACCACAATTAAGGAAAAGGAGTAGTGCGACGCAAGCTCACGAAACCGAAAAATGGTCCCCACACTCCGGTAATACTATGTAATCTAGTTTATCTTGTTATACTTTCAGATCTCTATTTTCTACCAACGGAAGTCCGTCCCATTGATAATAATATCGATACTGATAATAATAATAATAAAAAAATAAATATTCATATATCACATTTGAGTTAAAGCCTATGAAATACAGGCAATTTTAAAACACCAAAAATTATAGCTTTCTATAAATACTTACATTACTCAAACCTTTCATATTTCCTCACAAACTTTCCCTGTACCGTAAGTCAATATTCAGTAGGTTGTACACGATTGTCGTTAAATTATTTGTTAAATATCTGGACTCGAACTCTTCAACCTTCATGAATTTTTCGTTTGCTACATCTTTCTAATTTGATCGATGCGATGTATTGTGGATATTAATATGTCGATTACCCATAAAAATGGAACAATAGAGAAACAATGGAAAGCTGATGAAAACGCCAGGTTAGTGCTCAAGGGGTTAACTAGCTGTGTGCCCGTGGCTCCGCCCGCGTTTCGTATGTTCCTCGCTGCATACCTAAAAAAACAAATGAATGAAGAAAAATGAATCTTCTTTTTATTAGTGCATGTACATGTAAAAATGTAGATAAGAGTAAATCGAAAAGAAACTGAGAAAGGACCGATGGAATCCGAAAAATAAATAGCCTATAACCATCTAGGAAAAATGGTAGCAGTCCCATCCTGATACGTTCAGTAGTTTTGAGGTGATTGTGTCTCAAAGGTCCCCCATTTTCCTTTTACATATCTAGAAGATTTAATAAAGAATCCATTTTTAGGATTGAATCGAAGTGGCAGCTTCATTTCACCACGAAAAGATGCTTCCGATGACTCGATGCACGAAAAATATTTCAAATCAGTAGAAAGTACACCGTTAACAAGACGTAAGGTAAAGTATCCTAATAACGCTTTGGCCATAGTATAATCAGTTGTTACAGTTGCATATATTGTTTCAGTTGAAACAGCAGTCAGGTGGCGGCTCCTCCTGTGATTCGGCATCTCCACAAAGCCCAAGCAGTCCTTTACAAAAGCCGCAACCAACGCCTTTCCTGCAGGTTTGTTTGTTTCTAATTATAAGTTTTTAGACGTTGGGAAATTTATAAAAATCATTTATCTGTTAAATTCACTCCTTATTAGGAATGTTGACCGATTGTTTTTTTATAGTCTTATCAAAAAACAGACCATAAACAAGGTCGACCATTGAACACATAATTAGAATATAAAGAATTTACAAGCATTTCACATTTTTATACTAGAGATGGTGGATATTATACTAAAATATGACGTCACAATTTACGTGTTTCGCGCAAGTTCGTTACTAACATTAATTTTGCAGAAAAGGGACAGAGTATGATTTTGATTGATTGATTTCACTTATTTATTTATTTTTTATTTATTTATATGGAAAATCTACAGCAATAAAACGATATAGCACTAAGAATATACAATGATTAGCCCATTACAGATTTTCACGAATATATATGAAATTTTTAGGATATACACATGTGAAATAAAGTCACAACGTTATATCTAACTTATTTTATCCTAAATTTAAAAAGAGAAAATGATGTTGAACATTAAATAATAGATATTATAAGATGACACGATTAACAAAAAAAGTCCAAGCCCAGCTGTCTTCTAGCAGATACTAAATTAGTGGAGAATACATCAAAGTCATGTAGCTTATAGTCCCGTTCACAGTTATTTTACCTCTAGTCGTTAAGTTATCGTTCTGAATATTGTGTTACCGTGTTTCATGTGTATTATTCGTCATGATTTGATTGAATATACAATTCGAATGAGGTTTGAAAAACGTGTCAGATTCAAAATAGATCAACCGAAAACATGATTCCGTTATTTACTTTGGTGTTTTCAATCGATTGCACACCGGTCAAGTTTGACTATGATTGTTGAGACATAATACAGCTATGAATGACAAATGTGAGAATAGTTATGTAACATTATTTGATTATAACACCTTACTGCGATAACCAACCCGCCTTTTTTTTTCTCGAGGGGAATGCATTTACGCACATCCTCCATCAAGAGTAACCTCCCCGATGGGGTCGATAAAGGGGTGTGTGGGACTCGCCCGGCGCTGAAGGCGCCGCGAATACCCACTAAGCTCCCCGGGACCTCCCGCCACCTTGACGGGGCAATACGGGATGGCAACGCATTCTACCGCGTTGGTCCGGTGACCAACCCGCCTGCCTAGCTCGGCAATTATGGCAACCACCCCCTTAATGGTGGATACTTATGTCCAGGACGTCTTGTGGTTGAATGAATGAATGAATGAAAAAAAAATTACTTATTTGTACAGACCACATCAGCTAGGCCTTCACTGGTGTCGTCTATATCTTTGGCAACGGACGCGGCGGGCGCGGGCGCGGGCGCGGGTGCGGGCGCGGGCGCTGGCGCTGGCTCTCGAGTCATGCACAGCCTGGAGCGGCCGCACCAGCTGTCTCGACATGCTAGAGAACGATATTCTGACAGGTTCTTCTTCTTTCTCATTTTACTTAATGATAATCGCTGACTAATCGTTACAGAGTTTCAACGTATTAGCAAAAAATCTTGCTAGAATTTTTGCGGCACCTCAGAATATAATATGTTCCACATTATTATTTTCAATACACTTTACTTCCGCAGTAAACTATGTGTATCATGCAAAAAGCTACCAAAATGGGAGAACATAAGAAGAATTACGCAAGTTCATGAAGTAAAATGCGAACTGCTATGCTGAGAATCCCACTAAAAGCTATTGCTGAAAAAAAAAAATCAAAATTTTAAATTCTTTACGGTACTTCAATAAGTATTGGAGAAATATATTCTTGATTAGGTTTTTTTTTCTTGTAGACACTTAGATAAGGAACGTCTTGCCGAAATGGAGCGTATGGATAGGTATCCTGAAAAGCAGGCGGTTTATAGCGTCGACAAGCCTTTCCGGCAGACCAGCCTGGATCTACGTCACAATGCCGCCTCGGCTAATTGGCATCCAACTAGAGAGTTTACAAGGTTCTCTACTAACTCATTATTTATTAACTTTGGACTTACATTAATTATTCTAAAAGGTTTTAATAATTTCCCAGTCATATTTATAAATAATACTTCATCTTTTCTCTAACCTTAAGTTAAAGCGATAATTTTTTTCAGATTGATTATTTAAGTTTTGCATGTGTTAATAATATTTAATCTATGATACAGCACTTATATTTGTGGAGACCTCGCCAAACATCCAACGGCACACTAGCGCGAGCCGCGGACGCACGAGTAACATATATTTAATACCTCGTATGAGAGAAGTCCGTGTGTCCCGTCTCGCTCGCACTCTGTATGTTTCCGATTAGCCACCGTAATCTTTGTAAGCCCTACGACTAACGAAGGGATCTTTCAGAATATAAGTCTCGCTCTACATTCTCAATTAATCAACAATAAATCAATTAATCAATAAGGTTCAAATAAGAATCAGATAATAAATAACTTTCAACGTGTACCACGACTTTGCCTTCTGTGTTCCTGCTGTCTTATACTGGCTAGCAGCAACCAAATATTTATGTAATTTTTAGACCAAAAGGAAAACATGCATTACACTGCTACCCACTACTCACTGATAAATGAGTTCTGCAAGGGTCCTCGAGGTCCCTAATTTCCCTGTATAATTGTAGTTTCAGCATTGGGAAAGTTCTGCACTATTTACATAGGTAACATCCCAAGTCCGATATCCGTACCACTTTGGTGCCCCTGTGCTAGCAACTACCGCTCCGGCTGAGCTTCTTAACCACTTGTCCCAAAAGTCTGATGAAGCTATGAAGGCCCTTGTGGTTAACAGTACTTCTTCTTTTTCCTCGTTGAGGATCAAGGCCACTCGTAAAAAGTCTACTCTTTGGGCGCAGGCAAATACGGAGGGAATCGATAGCGCATGCTGACGCCTATCGGTTTCTTTGTTGTTTCAGACCATCTTCTAGGCGCCCTTTCTTGCACCCTCCTGCCTTCCATTTTGCCTAAAATAATAAGGACTCTGTCGACATATTATGGATAGCAGTGTAGTTATTTTTAGCTCTCTCAGACTCGTTGATCCTCATGGCAGTCCAAGGTTTACAGAACAATCTTCGCCAGAACTATGTCTCGTGGAGTCGTATCTTGTTGCTATCGCTGCTTCTCACAGTCACGGAAAAGACCAGAAGTAGTTGATGATTTCCTTTTGCGTTCCATAGACGTCAACAAGCTGAGCCCGAGCGGTACACATCAAGCAAGACATCAGTCTCATCAGGCAGCAGCAGCAAACATCGTATTCCACCACATGAGCCTCATCACAACTTTCTCTGCGTCTCTCCTCGGCAAATGAGCAGGATAATATCGCTGCTGGTAATATTTAACGGCACACTAGTATTACTAAGAAAAATTTATTTTTTTCAGGTTTATGTATTAAGTTTTCTAAATAATAAATTGGTTTAATTGAATTTGAAACAAATAACTAAACTTCGACAGTAATTAGTTTACGATTATTAAATTAATCCCAACTGGATTAAATTAAATATTCATATTAAATAATAGATCGTTTATTTTATAAACATAAAAACTCGTTTCAAGTCATTTTATAATTAATATAGCAAGTGCCTATAAATCGGCAGTATGTTTTTTTTAATTTAAAGCTTTATAAAAACATAAGTAAATATGAAACAAAAATATTTAACCGAACGAGAAAAAATATAATAAACAGTTTTATCTTTACCTCTTATTATATACAAATTTAATTTTAGTTTAAGCTTTAATTTCTCGAGTAAGAAAATAAATGAATTTCCAACTATTTCTAAAACTATGTATGTTTTAATTGTTTTGCAGTTAATTACAAATTAAAGTGCGTGAACCTGGAACCCCCGTTGACCGAGCCCAACTTGCACAAACATAATCAACGAATGGAGCGAACGTCCACACCTAGAGATCGTACGAAATCGAGACGTAAGTTAATACTTACTAAGCTTTTTTTTACGTGGAATATGCTCAATGGTTTGACCACAATCTCACCTGATGTTAAGTGACGATGCAGTCCAGGATGATAAACATACTAAGCCTAGAGGTACTGGATCTCAAGTGAATATTTGGCGATAGGTTTTCAAACATTAGTGTGGTAGCTACATCCTTAGAAAATGGGCATCATTAGAAAATGCTCTACCACCATGCTATGGTTTCCTCACGATGTTTTTCTTCACCAAAATCTCAGGCGGATTTTAGAGTCGGATAGGTAGGGTCCGAATTCGCGTCTAATGACGCGGAATTCGGTCGCACTACCCGCTGCGCCATCATCGCTTCAAACTACAACTTCAAACATGATGGTTAAAGCAATGATGGCTCAGTGTAGTGTGGTCGGTTACGGCCACGATAGACGTAGGTTTGAATCTAACTATCCTATTCCACGAAGAATTTTAGCTTTCGGCGAAGGGAAATGTCATTATGAACTTAAGGCGTGGTTATATGGAATATCTATAACTAATCACCATTAGATTAACTACCATAATTAAGTTTGAAAATTTGTCAGTAAGCATTTATATATATCAATATTCGTGCAGGATGTGTGTAAGTTCAGCAACTTAGGTTACATCGTAACTTAATATGTTAGATTGTAAAGGAATAGTAAGGCTACACATTGTATATAAATAAATTATAGTAACAGCAATACTATGTTTAGCTGCAGGAAAAGGTGTCTAGACCAAAGGATGTCCAAAATCCTAATAAAGTAGCATTTATGTCCCATACTTATTTGTGCTTCCGTGATTTTTTAATAAGTAAACATACGACTTCATTTCTTGTAATTGTATTGCTACCTAACTTTTTTTAATGCTCTGTTCAAGATTTTAAAATACATTTCGATTTATATTTTTTTCTACCATAAATTTAGTATATCAAAAGTAATGTCAGATACACGTTATTCCGCTAATTCAAAAACAGAATCAACAACGAAGAAAAGTCTGAACTGTGTCATTTTTGATTATTTATAAATAGATTAGATAAAAATTTGTGTGATTATTTTATTGTAGGGCACAAAAGGCCAGTGGAGTTGGACGATCCCTTAATGGACGGTGAGGATGAAGACGATGAAGGTGGTGGCTCACCACTCTACTGCAACTGGGATTTACGCGGAATGCAGCATCTGTTACCACTGCAGGACTACATCATACAGCAGGCTAAGTTGTCTAGTGTGTATTTCTTTAACCACTTTACAGAATTGTGTATAGTTGCTTTGGGGCTGTTTAAGTATTCATAATAATTATAAATAAATAATAATAATAAATAAATAATAATAGTAAATAAATAATAATAGTAATAAATAAATATACATAATAATGAATAAATAATAATAATAATTAATAAATAATAATATTTGGTAGAAAATACCAAATGCAGGCTGGCCGGCCTCGAAATCTATTTCTTGCCGCGGTTTTCTGGCTGACACACTGGATCGCTCAGGGCGAAAATATAAGGAATATGTCCACTTACCCAGCAATCTCTCGTGCACATCCAATCCCAAAGATCCTGCAGCTTGCGTAGCAGCTGGAAGGTGGTGCAAGGCGTGATGCGGGGATATTGAGAATTTATTATAAGACTAAGCGGTTTGGGCTGCGGAGCGGTTGCGCGTATATTTTCGAATCAACTGTCAAATGTAACTACGTGCGGCGCGGGTTGCCAGGCACGAGAAAATCAATTACTCGGCAAGAATGACAGTGATTCCTGACATTCTCACACCGGCAACCGAAGGATTCACCAATATTAAATAAATAATAATAATAAATAAATAATAATAATAAATGAATAATAATAATAAACAAATAATAATAATAAGCATCAACCGTGTTTATACTTTTTTTTTTTTTTTTTTTTTTTGTATGATGTGAGGTTCAGGAGATCTGAATGGTGATTATGTAAGCAATAATTTAATTTTAATTTGCCAAGGTTATTATTGTAGGATCATTATGTGAATGATTATGATGTATCGAAGTGTCAGCATTCTCTGTGCATCTACTAATTATCTTTTTAATAATTAACTGTTAAAATTTTGTAAAATAAAAAAAAACACAGATTGAGTTTCTTGTCGATTCTTCTCGATGACTGGGTTGTTTTTCAAACCGGTGGTAGTATTTAGACGTTCACAAGTGCTTTTTTAATAGGGCCTAAATTGAATAAAGTATATTTCACTTCGACTTTGAAAATTTACTTATTCATTTTCGTCCCCTGGTTTTTTTTTTTCAAAACTATGCCAATGCCTATGTCTATTCAAGCGGGGCGGGTAAGAGCTTTGCTTATTATTAGAAGGGAGGTGGGAGACAGAATTGCTCTAAATTTTGTTAAACCCCTGAGCACTAACCTGGCGTTTACGCCAGCTTTCCATTGTATTCCTATTGTCTCATTTTTATGGTTAATCGTCATTAATTAAGATCTATTGAACCGAGTTCATTCTCACTTTCGTTTTAAATGACTAAAACCCGATCGTTACGGTACAGGTCGGGGGCGCTACGTCGCCGGGTCGGGTTCGGACAACGAGTCGAACTCGTCGCGGTCGGGTTCGGGTTCGAGGTCGGGGTCGAGGTCGCTGTCCGGGCACGAGCCCGACAACGAGTCGTCCGACGGCGGGGCTCGCACCCCCGACGACGACGACGGCTCCGGTGTTTATTTACCACACGCGTACGCGCATCGGCCGCACGACGTCGAGTACATGAACCACGGTGTCTCTTACTATAACACCTTTGTCGGTTTCGAACGCGACAGGCAGCCTTCACCTGCTATACATAGAGTGAGTTTATACTAGTCAATATAATTAAACTGAAGTGTAATATGAAAATAACAATAGTTTTTTACATATACGGTACCTATACCAAAAACAAAATTTGTAAAATGTTATTTGTTCGAGCTAATCTCCGGAACTGCTGGACATATTTTGACGGGACTTTTTTTTTTGGTAGATAGCTGAAAGCTCTCCTTCCGGTGACGTCACTCCAAGCGCCATAAATCAAATTCAATGTCTAAAATGTGCCCGCGGGACACCTTTTATATAGTAGTAGAAAATCATTTATTTATTTTGATTTCATATTAACTCAGCAACTTAAACAGCTCGTATAAAATAGACATATAAATTAAACCGATACGTAAAATAAAGAGCCAAAATTGAATATATCATTATTTAAAAACTAAATAAGAGACTATGTTTACATATATGTTTATATAAGGATATATTGGCTATGGATAAATTTTATGTTATTTGTTTACTAGAGAGATTTTCATTTGGTTTCTAAAATTGTTTTTAGATATATTTTTGTAATGAAGTTTGAAGTTTAATAGATCTATATCACTGAATTGTTTATTATAAGTAAGCGGAATTCTTCTCGTCAAGTTATTGAACCCATAGTTTGTTCGATGCTTGGGAATATGAAATAATTGTGTGTGAATCAAGTCCGCCTGAGCATACATCATAATTAATTGTCTTTAGACATCATCCCTTGGTGGGGGTACGGGAGGTCCGGGCGCCGGAACTGGTGGAGTGATCAGCATAGACGATCCACCTCCCGCAGGCGCTCCTTCACTGTACAGTCCCGTGCGTGGTCATCCGCACCCTCACCCCCACCCGCACTTACCCCGGCCAGCGCCCCCGGAACAGGATATCGAAATTTTCGCTAAAGACAATTTGAACTTCAATAAAGGAATATTTAGAAGAAAGGTGAGGGATTTCAATTTTGCCGTCGTAAAATTACGAATTAATGTACAAAACAAACGTGCCGTGTGGTGCCGGCTTATGAATAGTACCACCCCATGTCGTTCCCGTGGGTGTCGTAAAAGGTGAATAAGGGATAAACCAGAGGATGGGCAGTAGCATGCTCTGAGTACCATAAACACCTGTCTGCGATCGCCAACCCGCCTGGCTAGCGTGGCGATTATGGCAATTCCCCTCTTATACTTGGGGGAGACCTATGTCCAACAGTGGACGCCTTTACGGTTAGATCAAAACAAAACCTTATGGTCAAAAATCGATCACGAATGAGAATAATACCTTTGCCTATTTATTTATAAAGTAATAAACCGCCCGATCTTCACACGGGTATATAGAAAAGTCTAATTAAAAAATATAATGATTTATTTCTTAAAAGAAAACAACAGCTATTAATTGCGATTTAATTTTAAATTCTTATAAATAATATAGAAGCCAATAATGCATTTTATAATACATTACGTACATGTATTATGTGTCATTCATCAGAATTGACCCAATCAGCTATAACTATAGATATGTAAATGCCCGACAACTATAGATATGTAAATAAAACAATAACATACGGTACACATAAAAATGTTGTTGGCAACTGTGACAATATTGTTGATGGAATAAAAATGTGAAAAAAAATAATTGTGTGTACATATTTGTGTATGGATAGTGTATGATAGTGTAGTTTTCTGTATTTGAAAGAATTTTCATCAATATCAAACAAAAACACGATTTCATTTTCACCTTAGTTAATGGCAAAATGTGTACACAATTTGTACCAATGTCATGTGGGTAAGATGTATTTTCAAGCTTTTATAAGCGTTACCGAGCTCCACCAAAACGGTGGCCCACCCTGCTCGAACTCTCAATGGAGCTTTGTCGACACCTCAGAATACATACTACGCGTTATCTTCTATAATAAACTTCACTTGAAAACAATAACTAAACTACATCACACAATAATGCCACCAAGATCACATGATATATAGTCAAGTTTCATGAATTAAAGAAAACTAGTGCTGCAGCATGTCAGAATGAGATCCCGCCAAAAACTCCCAAACACGATTTCCTTCATTCATTATTTATTCATTATCCTTTTGTATTATAATTATAGATGATATTCATGAGTTCTTTAGTTTTGTTTCTGGTAGCGTTTTAGACGTTCGTAAGCGCCTTCTTAGGGCCTAAATTGAATAAAGATTTTTTGATTATGTTTTTTTATTTAACTCAGGCATCAGTTCGGGATATGTTATCGTGGACCTCATCGTCAATTAGTGCACCGATGGTCGGTGCTGACTGGGACAAGGCACACAAGAAGGCAGCTATAGATCTCTTCAGACTGGTCCAAATATATATGGGCGACAGAAAAGCGCGGCCCGGGATGACTCTGAATTCAGTAGCGCAGGATATATTGCATGCTACGTTCACTAATGAAAAGTAAGTTGGGGGTGTTTGCATTTGAAATTCGCATCTTTATATAAGTGATGTTGAGGTGAGGGAGAGGAGGGTTGACTACCCGTGTAGCAATCCCCCCCCGCATAGAGAGGCATAGTTATTGAGATATTAATGATCAAAGTTTGAGGTTATGTCACCTCCGGACAATCATTGGTAGTTTCGTATACAGTAATACCCCGCTTAGCGCGACCCCGTTACGCGCGGTTTCACTATAACGCGAATGTCAAATTTCGCGCTCAAATACCTCGCTTTACGTGAAAGAGTGCCTATAAACATAATGTAAAAAAAAAACAAAAAAGAGCACAAAAAATGAGACGTAATAAAAAGGTCTCTGGTTATGCCAGGGGAAAATTGGCGGGGACAAATAAAAAAAAAAAAAAACATAATGTAAAGACAATAGATGTATTTTTCCGTAAAAAATAAGAGTATATATTGCATAAAGTGTTCTTAGAATTAAAGTGATTGATTAAAATGATTTGTATTTTTTTTGTATTAAATTTTGACTATGTTTAATCATAAACCTGTATTAGTATACTGGGTATTACTGTATTAGTAACTTGGTTTTGAACGCTCGCCGACCGCTGTCTAGCCAACCCAAACTAGGTCGGGTTTGCTCGTTCGCTTGCCTGTATATATTGTGGAAAATCTGTTTGGATGTTTGTTATAAAACAACAATAAATATGTATAAAACAACAACATTATCGTATTATAAAACTTTAAAAATGCACATATGAAAGCAAAATCGCGTTCCATTACACGTAACTTGAAACACATTTAATAAAAAAAAACGACATGTCTCTGCGGATTGACGGGGGTGTCATTTGAAACGGCTAAACAACCCCTATAAGAAACAACCCAAAATTCGAGATGCGAATTTCAAATGCCGACTCGGTAAATTTATTGAAAATAAACAATGTAAATTATTGTAATAACTAGCATGTGTTGCCGACTAAGAATCCACTGCTGGACATAGGTCTCCCGCAATAAGGGTGATTGGCATAATCGCCACGTTTGGTAGGCGGGTTGGCGATCGTAGTAGGTGTTCGTGGTACTCAGAGGATGGTGCTGCCCATCCCCTGGATTGTCTCTTAGTCGGCTTTAACGACACCCACGGGAACGATATGGGGTGGGACTATTCAAAAGCCGGCACCACACGGCACGGTTTAAATAAACATTGGAAAATAATATTCTGACAGTACTGTCGATTGAATCGTATTTTGTTCACAATTTCATGAGTTTTAATTTTTTTTTATATATTTGGATATATATTTATATATAATATATTTGGATGTGTTCTCTCTTGTCTAGTTTTTGGTATTTATTTTCTCACATCGAATATAAAACAAACGTTGAAAATACTAGTTTAAAAAATAATAACTTAGTGCATTCATTGCAATACTTTCACTAAACTGTTGAATATTTATGAGATGCAGTGTTAAGAATAATAGTTTTTATACGCTAGCAGTGTCGATAACACGTTTGTCATACTGACTTTCATTTTTATTGATTAATTACGTTTTATATACTTTAGTTTCTGGTCAAGTGTAGCTTTTCTGTAACCGGTGAAGTCCCATGAAAAACAAAAAAAAAAAATAACCAAACCTAACCTAACCTATCTGACTGTGTAATATATTGCGTAGACGCTCTGTTCCGCTCACATACGTACTTACGACAGTACATAGCTGTATTATATAGGGTTTTACTCGAATTTTCGGTGATTTTGTCATTAGGTTAATATAAAAAAATAACGTTTTATACATTTTTTTTTTAAGTCGTTTAGAACCTATCTTACTTTAATATATTGCGTAGACGCTCTGTTTCGCTCACATACTGTCTTCTAATTTATTAATTGTTGACGTAGACTACGCGATGAGTTGTACGTGCAGCTGTGTAGGCAGACAACTGAGAACCCCCTCCGGGATTCTTTACTTCGCGGATGGGAACTGTTGGCCGTTTGTTTGGCTTTTGTACCGCCTTCACCGGCCTTCCAACCGGCCCTTACTAATTATGTCAATAGACATCGGGATCCTGCGTTTGCTGATGCATTCCCTGAGGTAAGAGACTAATAATTTATCTGTCAAGTGGATATTAATATGTTTGTAATAGGTACATAAAGTGAATTAGTTGAAGAAATGATACGCTTCAAGTGACAACGTCAACTGATACTGACTTTGCTAAAGGTTTATTCGTGAGAAATAGCTAAGAAAGGAAGTAACGGACGTAATGATCTATACCAGCCAGTGGTGTAATTATGCCATTTGAGGCCCATGCCAAAATCATTGTATGAGGCCCCCCTGTAAAAATCACCACATTGTAATTAGATTTTTATAAATCAATAGCTGCGCTCCGCGGTTTTACCTACGTAATTCCCGTTCCCGTGGGATTTTCGGAATAAAAACTATCCTATGTTACACGCTGGATTTCAAACTATCTCCAAACCGAATTTCATCCAAATCGGTCCAGTAGTTTTTATGTTTATTCGTTACATACAAATCTTTCCTCTTTATAATGTTAGCGTAGATTAAAGTAATCACTAAAACGTTTAAACCTTTAGTTGTGTCTAACTTTAATGGTATTCATAATTTTTACTAAATCTCGTTAAAAATGTTGGATACTTCTGAGTTCGCGGGCCGGGGCCCAATTGGACCGGGGCCCCATGGGACTGGGGGCCCTGTGACATTTTGTCAGCTCTGCCACCCTGTAATTACGCCACTGACATCAGCCTGCGATTTTTCCGTGACAATAAACATGTGCCCTAAAAATAGAATAGGATAGGTGTTTAACTCATTACAAAACAACATACCAAACTGAATAATAATCTATAAATTAATTTACTGGTTTCAAAATACCAATATTCACATTTTAAGAAAAATGATTTGTCTGTGGTCTAAAATTTTTAAAGATGAAAATAATATTTTCTTACTATTTATTAAGAAACAAAAATCACTACAAACCGTATATAGGTTGTATTACATACACAAGTTAATATTAGTAATGAATTCTTGTCTACAGATGAATCACGATAAACACACATTTCAGGAGTTATTATAAGTGAATTAAATTAGTTTATTGTCAGTAACAAATGTTACTAGGAACTCCTATACTTTGTGTGATAATATTTTTATTTTTGAAAGGTTACCTCAATTAAATATGAATATATCCAGAGTTATATATCTAGATCCCTAAAGGAAACAATTGTTTAACTGGGACTCCCCCACTTGTATTGCTTTTCCTTTGTTGTTTCTGCTCTAGTTCAGCACTGAAGTTGAGTCCACATTTAATATATAAATATTTCGGTATTGTTTCATAAGTAAGATGTGTTTAAAACTTTTTTTTTAATATTTATTAATGAAATAAATAAAAAGTAAATTTAGATTTATTCATTCAGGTAGGAAAATGGCCTATACATGTTCAAGTATCACACTATGCTGGAGTAGCGTGTAAGCGGCTAGAGAGGATCGGTTTCGGAGGGAAGAGGCAACCGAGAAAACCTACCACAGAAGATATCGACCAGGCTAGAGTAAGACGATTTATGTTATTTTTCCGCTCCGTCCGCGTTTTCGAAGCGATGATGGCGCAGCGGGTAGTGCGGCCGGATTCCGCGTTAATCGACGCGGGTTCGATCCCCCCACCTAACCGATTCTGAAATCGGCCTGAGCTTTCAGTGAAGGAAAACATCGTTAGGAAACAGTAGCATGGTGGTAGCGCCTGGGTAGCTACCACTCTCAAATTCGAAAACCTGTCGCCAAATACCAATAAGTGTGTTCCGGCAGCATCAATTGAGAACTAGTACCTCTAGGCTTAGTGTGTTTACCATCTTAGACCACATCGTCACTTAACATCAGGAGAGATTGTGGTCAAAGCACAGCCTATTCCGTGTAAAAAAAATACGTTCTTTAGGAGTGAATGAAAAAGTGATACCTAACCTAAAAAAAAAAAAAATGAGTGAAAAAAATGTACATAAGAGTAAATCGAAAAAGAATGCGAAAGGACCAATGGAATACAAAAAAGTAAATAACCATCTACGAAAAATTTTGAGATAATGGTGCGTCATTATATTAATACAAATTTAAATCTAAACATAAGATTAAGATTTGACTGATAAATAAAAATCATGACTGGAGGTGAATGAATAATGAACGAACGAGTGAATGGCAGAGTCAACGTATGAGTTGTACACTAATATATTTTATAGAGTAAAAATTTCATAAGCCTTTTCTATAATTGTTATTGATGTTTTCACATATGTAGCGGATCCACTAAGTCTTGCTACTGGTGGATCTACTATCCTCAGTAATAAGGACATTTTAAACGCTCCTTTAGGGAGTAGACTCATTAAGCGAATAATTAACTTGTAGTACGCCCCTTTCAACATGGCTGCATGAACAAAAATAATAAATAAGCCCAATAAAAATGCCTTGACTCATAATCTCTGATCACGTCAGAGGAACTCGGATTTAAATAAAAAAAAAAAAAAAAAACATGGCTGCATGCGACGACCAATCATATGTCAACTCCGGCGCATCGATGGTCGTCCATGATTGATAAATATTATTAACTACTAATAATTATAAATACTTGGTAGCTGCGACTACACAAGACATTACGCATTTATTATTGTAAATAGTAGCTCATTATACCGTCAAACTAATATTGTGTTTCCATTCATCTTACCCTCGAATAAAATATAAAAGTTATACATAATCTAGTATTCAAATAGATCACATACATAGATTACATGTTGCTTAATACACTTGGGGGACACAATTAAGAATGGATTTTTTTCTTTCAGATACAAATCTTCCGTCAGTCTATGTTTGGGAACACGTTGGCCGAAGTGATGACTTTGCAGAAGGACCGGTTTCCCAACCGACAGTTACCATGGGTTCAGATCGCACTCTCACAACAGATTCTAGCACTAAACGGAAAGGAAACCGAAGGCATATTCCGAGTGTCGGCTGATGTCGACGAAGTGAACGCTCTGAAAGCAAAGATCGACAATTGGGAGTTGCCAGATGCTTCTACATTGACCGGTTAGTGATCTATATATGTACTAATAAATATAATTGAAGCGTAGACGAAACATATATGTATAATGGAAGACAACAGAACCATAGCGCGATGTAGAAGCGTTCAAAGAAAACAAATTTTAGTTGTCGTTATAATATATAAAAGCGAATTGTCTGGTCTTTTTAACTAAATACATATGAATGTGTATACGATATCTTTACCAAAAATGCAATTTTTACAATTTTTGTTTGTTTCTAACGGCTAATCTTCGGAACGGCTGCATTTTCCGATTGGCAGGGACTTCTTTTGTTAGCTAGCTGAAGTTACTTCGCGTAACTTAGGCTAATCTATTTTTTTTTAAACAATTAGGGTTCGGCGTAAATAAATGAAAAGTCATAAAAATTGAAATAAAATCCGATTCAATGCACAGTTTTACTGGTAGGTATTTGAATTTGTGAGAAATAACTTTGCTTAATGTTAGTAGTTAAAAAAATTTTGAAAAGTAATTAGAGTCCCGTATAAAAAAAATGATTAAAAACTATATTACGCAGTGAAAAATATATGCAACGCAGGCGCAGCCGCAGGCACACAGCTAGTGTTAAAATAAATGACGTCTCTGATATATTTAGTAATATCAGAACTGAAAATGTCAGTTGCTAGAACTTTCCAGGTAGTTTTTGTAGCAACTGTAATACATTTTCTATGTCTTGATCGACTGGGGCACGATTACCAGGCATTTGGTCACGATTCGCCACGACGCTTTCCGGGATCAGTCGTACCCTCGTACCTTCAGATAAGCGATGATGGCTCAGTTGGTAGCGGGGCCGGACTCCGCGTCAATGGACGCGGATTCGAGCCCACCTATCCAACTCTAAAATCAGCCCGAGCCTTTGGTGAAGGAAAACATCGTGAGGAAACCAAAACATGGGCGTTTTCTAATAATGCCCTCTTGGCTAGCTGCCACTCTCAAGTTGGTGAACTTGTCGCCACATACCAATAGGTTTGTTCCGGCAGCATCATTTGAGAACCAGTTCCTCTAGTCTTAGTGTTTTTACCATACTGGACCACATCGTCGCATAACATTAGGTGTGAATGTGGTCAAAGCATTGAGCCTATAGTGCGAAAAAAATCTAGAGACTTTAGTCGTTGTAGACGTAAGTTGACATGAAGATGCTCAGTGTCCATAGATTTTCACTTATCAACGATTGCCGTCGTTTTTGAATTGTATTTTAATACCGGATGAAGTGCAGTCATTTTGTCGAACTTGAATAAAAAAAAAAAAGAAAATCTAGGAATAGCTCCCTCAAGTACACTCATTAGGAAATATCTGATGATGTAAAATTATTCATAGATGCCCACGCTCCTGCGAGCCTTCTAAAACTGTGGTACCGTGAGTTGTATGAGCCTTTAATACCGGATGCACTGTATGGTGCTTGTGTAGCGGCGGGGAGTGACTTCGCTGCTTGCACGAGAGCTTTACACAGGCTTCCACCATTAAATAGATTGGTGAGCTTAACTAATCATTTATACTAACTAATACTTACATACTATAATAGGTAATTACCCGTTGTCTTTATGTCCGTTACTTTATTCAATATCATTATAATTGAAATGCTTTACATATGCTGAAGGGGACGCTTTCTTCACCAATGAAACCCCAACTTCTCTATATAATGTGGACTGTATTTATTTATCTTGGAATTACACGTATTTAGAAACTATATCTATATATCCGGTACAACTTTGCCGGCGGTCGGCACGGGTTCTTATACATTTTTAATCCTTACAACTAGCACATAGTTAATCTTAGTCTAAATACTTATCATCTATTACTTTTACACACATGAGGTACATATCTTATATCTCACTCGTTTCTAGGTGTGTGTGTTGTAAGGCTTGTGAATCGCGATGTTATTCTCGTAATTGACTATGTAAGAGGTTCATTTGTCCTCAACATATAAATACATACATAACGTCATGTCTCCCTACCATAAAGGTATGCAGAGACTACAACCTTCCACTTACTACGATACTGACACACGTCTATCGCTCCTTCTACTTTCAACATGCTCTTCGGTTAAAAGTACTTTTGAATTGTTTTTTCTCCAGAACATTCGACCCTTACCGACTTGCCCAGTCACACTCGCTTTGTATTTTCTTTCGTCAATCTGCTTTCATCCATCTTCCTCCACGTGTCCGAACTATTTCAGACTTCCTTTTTTTTTGTATTTGTCACTCTGTCCTCTACCATACCTTAACGTTTCCTTATAAAACTATTCCTTACTTTATCTGTAATAATAATAACTTATCTGTCACTAGCCTATATGTTGAACTAGGGTGTCAGCTACTTCCATAGAAAATTTCATCAAACTTCGTTCAGCTGTTTGAGCGCGAAGAAGTAACAAACATATAAACTCACAAACTTTCTCAAGCCAGCTAACTTTCTTATTTATAATAAATTAATCTTACTTTCATGCTTCTTCTGCCAGATTTACCACTAAATATCATACATAACTGTAGGAACTAACACACTCCGATGGACAGATAAACGTGCCTTTTCGGAGACATTCATATTGATCATAAAGTTACTCAGTGAGAAACTCAATTTGAACCACTCGATTCAAATGAAACTAAAAAATGTTCTAGTTCAGAATTTCCCATAGTTTCGGTCGCGACCCACTACCTACATTTTTTGGTACAGTCTGAACGTTTTTCCCCTTATTTTATTAACAGTCTTTTATTCATACAACTATACCCATTTTCAATTTATGACACAACCAAAAGTTAAATTTGTTTAATGGGTTGCGGTCCATTCAACTTTGGGAACTACTGGACTAGTTTGACCTTTGCCAGGAAACCTCACCACCAGCTTAGTTATTGAATGTGAATCATTTCCCAGGTACTGACGTATTTAATAAGTTTCCTGCAGCAGTTCACCGCGCCGGAGGTGGTGAGTCAAACTAAAATGGATTCCGCGAACTTAGCCATGGTGTTCGCACCGAACTGTCTGCGGTGCACGTCGCAGGACCCGCGAGTCATACTCGAGAACGCTCGTAAAGAGATGACTTTCCTCAAGACTCTTATCACCAACTTGGACACGTCTCATGTACAGGATCTACTGTGACCGAATCACAGTTACCGTAACAATAATAATATAATCGGCGAGTGTTACCGGTTTTTAGTATCGATAATATAATCGATTTGGAGAAACGATATTCAAGTAAACGGGTGGGTCGTTTTAAAGCGATTATTCTCTGGCACCATCGTCTAGTTATCTCTGTACCACGTAACGTTCGAGTTCGTCTAGTCTGAGCGATGTTAAAAAGAACACTGGAGGGTTATCGATAATTTACTTTCAATTATCGATATATCGTGGTACACGGTCGAGTTCGCATCTTCCCTTCTTATTAATAACATACTTGATATTCTTGTAAATTATGTTTCTTTTTTTTTTATATTTTTGTACGCTATACGGATAATTTTATTTGGTTGTATCCAAAGATAATTTAATGATATGTGATTTTAATTATATTATATTTAGGAGCTTTACAAAAGTATATTTGCAATAATAATAATAATAATAATATGTTCCGTGTGGGTTTTGTTGAGACGGAGTTACACGTGTTTTGTTGTTTTAGTCACTTATTATTTAGTGAAAGTGTTGAATGAAGATGTTTAGTTAAGCATTTTTTTTTCTTATATTACTCTGTTTGTGATAGAGAAGCCTTCCTAAATTTAGTGACAAATTCTAGTATAGTGTATCTCGTATGAACTCATGCTTTCTCTCTCGTGTGTTCACTGGTAAGTTTTTTTTGGTTTTTTTTTTTTTGTATGGTAAACCACTTCACATTTTTCTAAATTGAACCCCTTTAGTTCTGATAATGATTAAGCGGATTACAAAAGTATGTCGGTTGTAGTGTTTTTAACAAAAATGTAAAATATTTGTAAAATTATATCTAATCTACTGAGTTTGTTATTAATATTCGCTTCTTAGTTTACATACAAAATATGAAGTAATGAAGTCGAGGGGTTAAATATTCGTGGTCCTACAAATTCTTTATATTGATATTTCGTGTCAAATTATTTGTGCCGCCAAAAAGAAGTGTAGGTATTAAGTTATGTAGGAAAGAGGTTCTTGGTTGGTTCTGGTAGACATAGACGATATATTAAAAATCTTAAACGATGATGGCGCAGCGGGCAGTGCCTCCGGATTCTGTGTTAATCGACGCGGGTTCGATCCCACCTGTCCAACTCTAAAATCGGCTTGAGCTTTCCGCGAAGGAAAACATCGTCAGGAAATCATAGCATGGTGGTAGGGCATTTTCTAATGATGTAGCCTGGGTAGCTACCACCCTCAAGTTTGAAAACCTGTCGCCAAATACCAATAGGTGTGTTCCGACAGCATCACTTGAGAACCATTACTTAGGCTTAGTGTGTTTACCATCCTGGACCACATCGTCACTTAACATCAGGTGAGATTGTGATCAAAGCACTGAGCCTACACTGTGTAAAAAAAGCTAATTATCAGCGCTGAAACGAAAGTTTTTAAGGATCTTAGACAGTTACGCTGTAGTGATTTAAGTTTGCGTTATTTGTCCCTATGATCACATTTTACGTGATATAATTTCATGGTTGTGTGTATTGTATATAATAACAGTAAACATAAATTACGGTATCTCACAAAAAGTCCCTGGAAAATTCAAGAGCCTCTATTTTGCTAGAGTGTTTTATTAAAAAATATTATTTAAAAAATCTATTATCTCCACGTTATATTGGCGGAAATGTGTATATTTGAATGTGTTGGAATTAATTAAAAAGAAAGCGAAAAACATTCATTAAAAGCCAATACTTGTTCAGTGAACACACAAATTAGTCACACAATATCTCTATATCTCAGATCTTTTATTATATCGAACTTAAGCTTTACGCTAAATAAATCATAACACATTAGGAAATGAAATCGATCATTATTAATAATCTCATTATATATTATTGTACATTTTAATCTTGACCCTCCCATTGTTTTGTACCAGTAAAATGTCTACTTCACTAAAATCCAGTAATTTTGAGGTAATTTTCATTTTAACAACTATCAATTTTATCCGATGGACGGCAGCTGTCGATTAAAACTAAGTAGGTACTTGTTAAATTTATAAGTTAGATTTTATCAAATTATGATTACTATGATTTTTTTCTTTCTTATCTACTTAGTGCTAGTTGATCGTTAAATAAAATCATGCTGATTGCACACTTTTTCAATAAAAAAAAACATGGAAGAAGTTCCTTCATTCTCGCATTGTTAAATATATTATATAGGCAACTTGAAGATATTAACGATATATGAATCGAAGAATTATCAAATTAAATAGTAATGACTAATTATTAAGTAGGTTAGGTAAATTATGAATTCAGCTTTAAAGTATTAGGCTTGCAAAAAGATAATGTTCGAATTTTCAAAGCCAAGATTTTAAGATTTACGCTAATTTATTAGACAATACAATATTAGAAATAACATGTTCCATGATTAAATTTTGTTCGGGCCGGTTCTTTAAGGTTCAAAATATTAGTCTAATTGTGTATTGGTCGGGCACGAAAACAATAAAGGAGTATAGAAAATGGGGCTCATCAGTGGTTTGCGGTTGTTCGTCAGTAGGAGGCCTCCTATTTGTGTAAATTGTCTTGCTCACATGATGTCACTATAAAGGTGTTAACACACGTACGAACCGAACTGCGGACACGGGCCGCATCAATCGCGTTTACTTGCGTACCAGCTCCCACGTCAGAGAATGCGCCGTTCCCGCTGCCGGGGACAGGCGTCTAACTTTGCTCCCGCACACACTCCGAGTAACCCTCCGGTGGCGGCCCAAGACGTGCTCCGTTCCCCAACTGGGGAGGCTTTTGACGCCGTTACCAGCGCGATACAGTGACACTGACCATGCATCACGCATTACACTCACAATACTGCATACACAATCCTGCACATAACACGCAGGTACACGAGTCCTGTAAAGAACCTTTTTTTTACTATTAATAAAAAAAATGTAAGGATTAGCTAGGATCCAAATTCCGCGGGAATTTTACACACAATTAACGGCCAAGCCGAGGTTCGTACCACTTTGGTCCTTGTTCTAGTTACCTTTTTGCGGCGAGTGCCTACAGCACTCGCCCCCAAAGTTCGGTGAAGCTGTAATGGTTGTTTCGGTCAACAGCATTAGCTAGGTTAGAATAAAAATTTAAAAATAAAACCGCGTACTCGGTATGGCGGGTGCGCGAGGTCATCAGTCGCCTAAGATTTTTTAACAGATTCACAAATTATCGAGGTCCAGGGATCAATCTTTTTTTGAATTGTTTTATTTTTCTTTTTATTCGTAAATAATACTCTTCCAGTGACCGAAACTAGACTCTCATCATCATTTATTGCAAAAACTATTTCGATTTTTTTTATTGACACTAAAGGTCATGAATAGCAACTAAACAAAAAAAGCAGAACGCTTACCTACTAAGGAAAAAACGGCACTGACCTTTTTATCTTTGCCTATTTACAGATAATCATCATATCATAGAAAAAAAGGATACTCTAATAATAGATACTTTATATCGACTTCAAAGATCGATCTTCTGGAAGATTTATCAAGCTTAGATTTGAATCGATTCAAAAATCGATTTTTTTCGGAAATGATCCTCATTCCTACTTAGGTGACTTATGTCATCGGTCGCCCGCCGCACCATGTCCGTGGTCCGGTCTGTACGTGAGTTAAAAACTCTTATTTAGTTATATACTCCAACAATGGCCAATTAAAAGTGTCTTTACAAAGAATAAAAATTACTCTCGAGATGCGTCGTTTAAATTCAAAAACATTTGACTGTTTTATGCATGGTCGAGATGGGAAGGGGTAAAAAGAGATGGGAAATAAAAAGAAAGAGCATGGCGTTTGCCGCCGTGAGTTTCAGCGCGCCCACCTACATACACTTTTAGTCTAAACAACTGTGCTTAAAAAAAAGAAGTTATTTGACTATAAATTTTATGTCTGCGTTAAAATCAACTGCCTGAAATAATGTTTGTAAATTGTAATGATAGCACTCAAATTTGCTATTTATTTTCAGACTTGCTTTTATTAATTCAAAGAGTAGTTACATAGATTTTTCATGTTAATAAATAATAATTGAGGAATTATGTATATAAAAGTAGAATTAAAATATTAGATTAAATATCCTTTTATCATTTTATACAAAGCAGTATGTATCTGTCAAGCTCCAGTACAATATGTTTCGTCTTTATATATATGTATATATACACACATATTCCCAGCTGGGTAGCAGATTAGTCTGTTAAATAATGTTTTTCAGTACTTGCTATAAACTTTTATACATAGTTCTTGGCCATAGTAAGACATTCAACACCCGTTAGCTTTTAAAAATAATGCGCTATTTTTCATAAGAAAATACACGGGATGATTAATAACGAAAAAAAAATACAACGTTAATAAAAATTGCCATTCTCCAAATGTCTCACACCCTGGGGTCATTAATTCTGTGGTTAGGATTACCCTGTTATTGTCTGTACGAAAACAAAAACTAAATTGTATTATGGTAGAATGCTACTGTTAATTAATTTTAGGGAATCAATATAATTGTTTTTATGTAAATTGATTTTCGTATAGCAGCTTTCAATATATTTTTAGTAATAATGCAAAGGTAAACAATTTTTATTTAGTTTGTCGTTATTATGTAATACCAACAATATAGTATTAGGATAAATATTCACGTAAAAAGTTTATTTCTAAAGGTGTAAATCTACCAGGAGCTTAGAGTCGAACTGAATTGTATCTCGCGTATTGTTCTACCATATTTAATATATTTTGTGTTATAAGCCTAGGTTTTACGTAGTTTCTCCGAATCGTTTGACCATAGTCGATACATTTTTATAACGAAGAACTAGATCTTGTATATACCATTTTTTTTCTGCATTATATGTATATCTCTTAATAACATTGAAGAGTAATAAAGTCGAGAACATGTTCAGGAGGTTTTTTATAAACTTAATTCACTATTATTGCTATAACTTTTTCATTATCTAATCTAACAATATTAAATTCTGTCTAGAAAATACATCTATGAATTTTTTATGTTTGCTCGACGAAGTGACTATTCACTACCTTTTTTTTTTTTTTTGGACTGGGGGAAATGCATTTACGCACTACTCTTATCTATTGTATTTGGAGGATCAAAGTCCCCCAAATACAATAGATAAGGGGGGACTATACACTACCTGATATTAAATACGGTACAGTCCAAAAACAACGGCGACTATCGGTGATATTTCTTATTGATAGTCGTCGTAGTACCGGCTTGATAAGATATCTATTCATTCCTCTTTTGAGAGAAATGATGTTATACTGAGGAGGAACACGCTGACGCGGAGTCTATTCGATATTTGCACGTTATCTACAGCAAAGATAAGAGCTTACCAACTGTTTTGTTCGTGTCTATATAGATTATGGAATCTATAGTAAGCTATAGCTTTAAATTGGAAACCTTACCATATTTACCTTCTTTATTAGGTCTGTAGATGTCGATGATACAGATTATACAAACATGATGGTACATCGAGCCGCTTTAGCTGCATAGGCACAATGCATTACTAAGTTTGTTTTATTATCTGTTTCGTAACGAATGATGTAAAGTTCCCTCTTCTTTCTTTAATATAACACGCACCGGGTTTGAGAGTCACAATTTTGCACAATTATCTTATGTCGGCATGAACCGAGAAGTTCGCAATGATTTGCCAAACCATGTAGCTGTGGAAATCTCTGTCAGTGTGTCCTCCTTGTGTCCTACAAGTGTAATAGAGGCATTTATGTAGGTTAGTATGAGAGGGGTAACTCTTGGTGGATTTTCAATATCCGATGGTTTTGAATTTTACTTTGTTACCATCAGGTTTGTCACATGAAGCCGTGCTTCGATAAGAAAAAAAATAAACGTTGTCTTTAATTAATCATATATAATATATGTATGGTAGAAGAATTAATACGATTCGGTTTGTCTTCACTCTATGCGCTTGGTGGACGTCGATTGTTGCTTTTTATAAGATATTGACCACAATGAAGCGACTGGTGGAACTTAATGTTAATTACATGTAAACGTTTGGCGAAATTGTCTTTTCCCATTAACATTAACATTCACTATACGTTTACTGTACGACGTTATCTTGGCAATATAATGCCATAACAATATAGAATCTAATGGCAAATTATAAACATGTCAATTTTTTTTTATTAATTTCATAAAGTATTCAGCTCGTTGCACAGTTTAAAAATTAATTATTTATATTTTTGAGCAGTTTAGTATAGTTTTTACAGATAGAACTGACTAAGAACAGCATTTAAACCTTTAATTAATATAAGTTTACAATATTATTACGTTATAGTTTAGGACCATATTCAGACCATGATATTACGCTTACAAAGGGAGGCTTAGACATAACGATATTAAACGATTTCTTGGAAAGCGTTGTTTAACGATATGCTAAATTTATGAAGTATATATAAATATTATAGTATATATATATATACATTAATGCTATTTTTTTACCTATCTGAAATGTCACAAAAGTATACATATAATTGTAATATAATACTGTATTATTTTTGTATAGTTGTAAGTGACGATATTATCCAATTCCAACATTATAATCTATGAACAATGAATGACACAATAATATGTTTTAATTGCGTTCTGTTTTATGATCTCTTAAATAAATGCGACTACATTTTATAAAATTTACAAATGACATCTTTGTTTTTTTTTTTTATATTATTTTTTTTTTAATAATTTTACTACGTATACTACCGTTTTTTAGTCTACTTTAAAAAGTTCTGTAAGAATCTCAAATATGAACATCTATTTAAGAAACTGTATAAATGTTTGCCGATGTTACCGTGATTGACCCCACAGTGTGCCATATGATCATTTTTTAAATGGTATTATGATATGATTTTTAAATTATATTTTATCTGTAGGAGAATGTTTACGATGAGTTGACGACCTTAGGTAGGTTAAACATGTTATTGTTTTAATGATACTGCATGTTAATATATTCAAAAATTTGAGTTAAAACAAAAAAAAAAATTACCTTTCGATATCATCTATACTAATAAATAAAATTGAAGTGTCTGTTTCTAATATCGACAACGTTCGATTTTTTTTACTAAATAGATATCAATGTATATACGATACCAATACCAAAAATACAATTTTTAAAATGTTTGTTTGTCTGTGTGTAATGTGTAATCTCCGGAACGGCTGGACCGATTTTGACGGGACTTTTTTTGGTAGATAACTGATGTTATTCCGAGTAACTTAGGGTACTTTTAATTTTCGAAAATAATTAGGGTTCCGCGTAAAAATATAAAACTCATAATTTTTTTAATAAAATCCGATTCAAGGCACAGTTTTACGGGCAAGTTCTATAATTAATGAGAAATATTTTTACTTTATCTTAGTACTAAATTTTTTTTGGAAACTAATTAGGGTTTCTTATAAAAAAAATTAAAAACGCAGTAAAGAATATATGAAAGGCGGGCGCAGCAGTGGGCACACAGCTAGTATTTAATATGAGGGTTTACCCTTACATTTAACGACGTTTTGTGTAATTAATTGAACATAAATAAGTATTAAAGGGAACACGATTAATTTTTTTGTAATTTTTATCATTTATTTATTTATATATAAATGTAAAATGTGCATTTCAATGATATTAAAGTTGGATATATAATTAAAAACGACTATTGTTAGTAATAGGCGAGTGATGCGAGTACACGTGCTTGTAATAATAAACTGTTTATAGCGTTTGTAAGTAATTCCGAAATAATAATAATTTATATGAATATTAATATCCCTTTGTATATATATACACATGGCTATTTCGTTATTATTTGTGACAATATAACGCCTACGATGTTCATAATGTAGATTACCAATGTGAATGTGAACGTTCTGGAGAAATAAACTACTGATTATCCTTTGGATAATTGCGAATACCACAATTTTGTTTCATTTACTAATGCAATAATAACGTTAAATTCCCCTGTACTTTAGTTGATTACCATTTTCTATTAGCTTTCGAATGAAAGAATTACGAAACGAAAATTAAATGGGACTACAGTTTAACCCTTTTAATCCTTTTACACTTTATTCCGTTACTTTCTGTGAACGTGTTTGCGAAGTGTAAACATTAATATCGAAAATGAAGTTAAACATACGACAATATTTGAAAAAGAAAGTGGCTTTAAGAAAATATGACAATATTGTCGAAGCGTTTTACCCATCGAATCAGTTTCGCAAGCTTCTGGGTATCTCTGTAGTGTTTTTATACAGTACACCCGGTAATCAAATCGAGACCCGATTTAGTTCATTCGGATGTGCGTTTTTTTCATTCTCTGGCATTGTTTGTATTTCTACTGCACCTATAGAGCTCATAATGAAGATCAGACAATACTGCGGACTATTTACGCAACCAAACTGAATCGCTATGGAGACGACTTTGAAAGGATATCATCAATAATTTATGTGGTGTATTCGATGCGAAAGATCCCTTTCTGTTTAAGCGGTGACCGTGCTTTTATGCAAGAAGTCGTCGATCTGGACAAGGCAATTGAAAATATGGGCGAAATTGTCGATTACAATAAAAACGCTTTGTCAGCTCTTTTTATTTTAGTTGTACAAATCGGAACATATTTGGTTCGTATGTTTTGCATATGGTTTACATTAGAGAACCTGAACGTGACCGTGCCGATGGAAAAACTTTACCAACTCGTCTTCACCGATGCTATGTCCCTTATTTTGACTACGTACTATTGTTTTTACCTGACAGTCCTCACCGACCGCTACAAATGTATCAATAAAGTACTAAGTGATATCAAAAATAAAACATCGTGGGAGCACAAGTTATTCGTACGTCGTAATATATCAGTTGATATGCGAAAAGCGGACGACCTAAAAGAGAGGAACATTTGCGAAAAAATTAAAGCGTGTGCGAGAATCTATGGCATGATTTATAAAGCTACTGAAACGCTTAATAGAATGTTTGGCCTCGGTTTGCTCCTCACCATCTTGTTGTATCTAATTTTCATCATTTTGTATATGTTTTACTTTATGGAAGCCACGGCTATCGGATTGTTTCATGATCTGAAGAAATATTTCGATTTTCTGGTTTGTGTCGCGTGGCAGATGTCACAGGCTCTTCTTATAATTGCAGTTAATATTCAGTTTAGCGAAACCACTATGCGTGAGGTCAGTATATAAGCAACTTATAAATATATATATATATATACATTTGTTACATAATATTGCTCTAAAGATTTAACATGAATAATATGTTACTTGTTTTTTAGGCCAGGTGCACATCATTTATAGTACACGACATCCTGAACAACGGCTTTAGTGCGAGTATAAATACGGAAGTAACTACTTTTTTATTTATGTATCATATCTATACTGGAATAGGTTAAAAAAACACACATTACTTATACAAAAAATACATATTACTTCTATTTGTTCTAAAAACTTGTTTTTATTATTT
Organism: Samia ricini; assembly: GCA_014132275.2. Taxonomy (NCBI): domain Eukaryota; kingdom Metazoa; phylum Arthropoda; class Insecta; order Lepidoptera; family Saturniidae; genus Samia; species Samia ricini. The sequence goes on from AP028170.1 coordinate 5,882,635, forward strand.
TAGTATGTTCAAACCGACACTGAGTGTTTCCTCACTTTTCCTATTTTCATAGTACGCGTTGTTTTTGATCTGTACGTATGTTTTAGTGTCGCTTGGTTTTTGGTTTATTTTGCTTTTATTATTTATTCTTATACTTCACTCTTTCCTTGAAAATCACTCCTTTAAATGAAATAATCTGTTTCGGTAACATTACTTATAAAGTAGTAGAAAAATAATTAAATAAATGAATTTATACTGCTTATATAAATTTGTAAATAAAGATAAATGAAATACACTATTGGTACCAATATATGTGTAAGTACAATTTTACACACCAGTTTGTGTGAAATACCTACTACTGAACCAACTATTTTAATAGGTATGTAATGATTTTTTTTTAAATCAAAATCATTTTTCAAATCCACGCAATGAACATAGCTGAAGCCAAAAATAATTTATTTACAATATCCTATAATAATATTTTTAGTTCAATTAAAACATAATAATAGATTATCACGTGTTACGTTTTATCATTATAGGCTCTGCAGTTATCAGTTCAATTGTTACATCAAAGGCCCAAATTTACAGCGAACGGTCTTCTTTTCGATCTTGATTATGCATTATTTTCCGAGGTGAGTAGTTAAGTTATACTGATAGTAAAATTCGATAAGTATGATATAATTAATTTTATTTACTCAATATATAATATATTTATAATTTAAATTACTTTTAGGGAACCTAATGTTATCTAAAAAAAAATTTAAAACTTTATTATCATCGAAGGATATAAAATAAGGAACAATATATATATATATATATATATATATATATATATATATATATATATAGTTAACAACTAAATAATATATAGTGAAATAAATAATCGTATATAGTTAACAGCAGCATCAGTTATTGGCTTGCCAAAAAACTCTGTACCGTCCATTTGGCCCGAGTGATAAAAAGGTTGAGCGGCTTTTGTTTATACCTACTTCGTTCTCAAGTGATGCCGCCGGAACACAGCTATTTAAAAAAGTCATTGAAGAGAAACGATGATGGCGCAATTAGTAGTGCGACCGGATTCCGCGTCAATGGATGTGGGTCCGAACCCACCCATGCATTGAACCCATTCAACACTATAATCAGTCTGAGCTTTTGATGAAGAAAAACATCGTGAGGAAACCATAACATGGTGGTAGGGCATTTTCTAATAAAGCTCGCCTGGGTAGCTACCACCCTCAAGTTTGAAAACCTGTCGCCAAATACCAATAGGTATGTTCCGCCAGCATCGCTTGAGAACCAGTACCTTGGTGTACCTGGACTACATCGTCACTTAACATCAGATGAGATGGTGGTCAAAGCACTGAGCCTATACTCTTTAAAAAAAAGTTTGCTGCTATTTTTTTGTGTAATAGGGAGTCAAAACTCAGTAATCTCAATTTAGCTTTTTAAAAAGTTTTAATTTAAAAATATGTGCGATACATTGGAGAGATCTCTATGAACTAACTTAAAATTATAATCAATGAATGAATATAGAGCGCTATGCAGCCCGGACGACCACCCAGCTATTAAACACTACTCAGCGGTTCTTTATCTCATATGCGCAAAGCTATCGTCTCACTTTGAATACCGGGATGCATAACTAGGGCGATTCCGTAAAATATTTACAACTATTAGGTCATTTATATGATTTTATAATTTGTTTAATAAAGAAATTTATCCATAAAGATCATCCATGTTTATGTTAAGTTTTAGAAAATTTAAACTATTGACTATGTGTTAGTGAAAATATCAAATTCTATTTATTTATTTATATACACTAAGGTTTTGTCAATAAAGAATTTAAAAAAATAATGTAAAACAACAATTATTGATAACATCATCGATCGCAGTAAATGTATCGTCCGATTTTACGTAAAAATTCTTACCACCAATTTGTGTATGCACGAGTAAAAAGAATCCGAGCGAAATAAAGTATTTTCGCGTACTTTATTGATCTCATAAAGTATAAAGTACAATTTCCTGAAATATCGTACAATACTTTATAATAAAGTACGGCTGGCAACCCTACAAGCAGTGGACATCTTTCGGTTGAATGGATGGATAGACAATACCATAAAAAAAATTCTAATGATTATTTAAAAGCCATATAACGCAATGAAGGATATATGAAAGTGGATTGAGCCACGGGCACACAGCTAGTTTTTAATAATTTAAGTACAAAAAAATTTATTATATATAGGCAAATAAAAAAGGTATTAGCAAGCGTTTTTATTCATTGACGACTATAGAACTATTATTATTATTATTCGAAAAGGGGCTATGCAGGCTTAAACAGTCCTGTATCACTGCGACCTAGTCAGATCTATTGTGATCGCCCCTATATTGCTAAAGCTCACTGCCTAGACCTACAACCTGAATATACTGTAGTATCTTTTTGGCAGAGAGCGTCTGTACCTCCTCCGGAAGCAACACATGCTTACCCAGAATTCGGTTACGAATGGGTATTAATGGATCACATTCACACAAGATGTGCTTTGGTGTTTTCGTCTGCTATTTCACAGAACCTGCACTCTCTTGTGTTCTGGACACCGATGTTCTGCATATGCTTGCCCAAACAACAGTGCCCAGTTAGTGCTCTCACTTATACTCGTAGCTGATTCCTACTGAGCATCAGGGCTTCTTCAGTTTTGCGCTGAGTGAATGCTCTGATGAGCTCTTTGGAATGAATTTGTCCTGGCAATTTATTCCAGAATTCTATAGCCTTATAGGTTAGGTATATAGGTATAGGTATATTGGTCCCTTATGGTCAGTCGAACTAGGCTTTTTGGAATGCCACAAAATGGTTCAGGCCCAATTTGTGTTTCCATAGCCCCTGCTCTTGCAAGCGCATCCGCAGCTTCATTGCCGGGAACTCCTGCATGGCCTGGGACCCATCTTAAAATCAGCCTGTTATTCTTACCCAGGCTGTTTAGCATTGCCAAACAATTTGCAACTAGCTTCGACTGAACTACGTCCGAAGCCAGCGCCAAGAGAGCGGCTTGACTATCCGAATGGATATATATTGTATGGTTCACGTAGGCTTTCTGCAGATTTATACAGGAACATTCTAGAATCCCGTATACCTCTGCCTGGAAAATGGAGGCAAAACTACCAAGATTAGTTGTTTGACTAAACTTAGGTCGCTCTCCATATATTCCACAGCCTACGTTAAGTCCTATTTTGGACCCGTCGGTAAACCACAGCAAGATGCCTTCCTTCCACGTTATCTCACTGTTTAACCAGGAGTCCCGTGGAGGGATTTCGACATCATACAATTTTTTAAGATTACTTTCAGGAATCATCATATCTGATATCATCCCTAAAATTGGTGTTTCTATCACTGAGTCTAAGAAAGATCTCATGGACTGGGATATCCATTGTCTCCTCCCGAGGGCGTACATTCTGTGCATCGTCAACCTCGCCACCTTCTCTACATGTAGATGAAGGGGGCGTCAGATTTAACAGAGCATCCAGAGCCGCTCCAGGGGCTGTCGACATGGCTCCTGTCACTAAGATAGAAGCTATTCTTTGTACTGAAGCTAATCGGGTACAAACAGACTGCTGTTGTGCCTTTTTGGACCAAGCCACACAGGCGTATGTTATTATGGGTCTGACAACTGCCGTATAAAGCCATATGGTTAGCCTGGGGTGTAAACCCCAGCGCTTTCCGGCCATGCGACTACAGATCCCCATTGCTATTTTAGCCTTTTGAATTATATATCCAATTTGGCTATTCCAGGTCAGTTTCTGGTCGAGAATAACACCCAAGTATTTGACCTCTGGTGAGAAGTTTATTGTCTTGCCATTTAGTGAAGGTTGTACCAATTGGTCAAGACGCCTTTTCTTGGTAAATGGTACTAGGACAGTTTTGTCTGCATTGATTCTCAGTTCATTGTCCTTGCACCATTTGTCAATGACACTTAGTGCTTTCTGCATAAGGTACGAAATTGTACTTTGAGAGAAACCTCGGACAACTACCACCAGGTCATCAGCGTAGCCCTGGGCATCAATCCTTAATTCCTCCATCTTATGCAGGAGTTGGTCCACTCTTAGGGTCCACAACAGGGGGCGATAAAACGCCTCCTTGTGGACAACCTCTTGTGGTTACCACCTCATGATTAGTGCCATGCAATGTTAATTTAACTATACGGTTTGAGAGCATTGATTCAATCCACTTTATAGTGGTTGAATCTACCTTTTTAACACTTAACCCATGAACTAGTGTTCTAATGGATGTGTTATCAAAAGCGCCCTCAATATCCAAAAATGCACATAGTGCAATTTCCTTATCTTCTAATGCCTTCTCCACTCTATCTACAAGATAGAGCAGGGCAGTCTCAGTGGATCTTCCTCTGCTATAGGCATGTTGTTTAGAACTTATAGGGTTTGTGGTTAGTACCACTTCCCTAATATTTTTATCAATTATCTTCTCCATAGTTTTCAGAAGAAAAGATGTAAGGCTTATTGGTCTAAAGGACTTTGGCATAGCGTAATCCTTTTTACCGGCCTTAGGTATAAAAAGCAGTCGTACTTTTCTCCATAGTTCAGGTATATATCCCCAAGCAAGGCTTGCCCTGAAAATCTTAATAATTACAGGTGTGGGGATGTCAAGACCTCGCTGTAATAGCACAGGCTGAATTCCATCCTCTCCACCTGTTTTATATGGTTCGAATGACTTTATAGCCCATTTCACACTCTGTGGTCTTATAAAGCTTGCCGCTCTACGCCAGTCCTCTAATTGAGGCCTTATTGAAGAGGGCAGTCTTCTAGAAGTAGGTCTCTCAGAACCTGGGAAATGAACTGACGTAAGGAGCTCCATGGTTTCCTTTTCACTGTAAGTGAAGGTCCCATCTTGTTTTTTAAGGAGTCCTATTTGTTTAGGTTTGTCCTTAGCGAGCACCCTGTGAATTCTTGCTCCATGAGGCGTATCATTGATTTCCTCACAGAACTTTCTCCAGGAAGCCCGCTTCGCTTTTCTAATTTCTTTATTGTATTTGGTTAGGGCCAGTTGGTATGGCTCTCACTCCTTTGTGTTTTTGGCCCTATTGAAAAGCCGCCTAGTTTTTCCCTAAGCTTTTTAAGCTTAGAGTTCCACCAGGGAACTTGTCTTATTGAGGTCTTTTGTTTTAGAGGACAACTCTGCTCATAAGCATCAGTAATAGATGCCGTGAGAGCATTAGTTGCCAACTCTAGACTCTCAATTGTCTTAATATTTTTAGGGAGCGTTTCCAGGTTAGACCTTAGGGTATCCCTGTAGGTATCCCATGAGGTATTCCTGGGATCCCTATATAGAACATTCTGACTCTTTATTGAAAATAAGAGCTCGAAATTAATATGCCTGTGATCAGACATAGAGTTTTCGTCACTTACACACCAGTTTATAATATGCCTAGCTACATTGTTAGTGGCGAATGTTACGTCTAAGACTTCTTGTCTAGCACGTGTAACAAAGGTTGGTTTACATCCTTTGTTTAAAATAGTTAGGTTACTAGTTGTAATAAAATCAAAAAGTAACTCTCCTCTTGCGTTAACGTCACTGCTACCCCAAGTAGTATGGTGAGCATTGGCGTCACACCCCACCAGCAGCTCAGCGTTGTGTTTCTTCGCATAGTCCACAATCCGCATAAGCTCTTCTGAGGGATTACTGTTCTCTCCAGGTAGATAGGCTGAACAAACTAATAGTTTGGAGCCCTTCCACCCGTCAAGATTAATATACGCCGCAACCAGGTCATCTGAACAAAGCTCTGGAACAGGTAGAAAGTTAGTTCTTTTGCTAAAAAAACTATACCAGCTCTGGGCTTAGTTCCGCAGTTGTGTGCAAAAACACTCCCTGCGGTTTTCAATCCCAAAATTGCATTATTGCGCATCCAGGGTTCTTGTATAAGAGCGAGGTCCACAATGCCCCCTGAGAAGCATTTCTCCAGTACCGCCGTCGCTGCAACAGCATGATGGAGGTTAACCTGGATGAACCTCGCATGACCACTGATGTGTGCTATTGGTTTTTGCGTAAAGGTTTCCAACCGGCGGTCTTCCTGCCTGTCTGGGGACTAGTAAGTCCACCTCGAGGTTGGATTCCACCTGTCTTCCTAGTCCTGCCTCCTCTGTAACCTCCTCTACCTAAGGGCTTTGGAAGGATATGCTGCGCCAGGGGCGCTGACCCTTCCAGCCCAGAGGCTGTAAAGGTAGAGGAAACAGGACCGCCTGTAACCGCAACTGTTTTACCTTTACTTACCTCAGAGTCAGTCTCCGTGGGCGCTGAGGTCGCCGAAGCAACTTCCGCCTTAGGATCTATCCTCTGGGCTTTTGAGGTACTTAGTCTGGGCGTTGGGAAGATGTTATCTCCCTCCGTCCCAGAAGAACTGACGTCACTAGATTTCTCTAGGGCGTCAACGAGGGAATTAAAATTCAACGGTATGATGTTTTCATCCATACTGTTCCCACGATAAGCTAGGGAAATAACAGGTCACCACCGACAGAGCCCCGCATGTCGGTGGAAGAGCAAAAATTACTCTCTGAGGTGCTCCGGTATCAGAGAGGTACCGTTCACGACTGGGCTCCCCCCCCAGCCACGCATCCCTCGGCACGGTTCACTTAACACCTTGGATTGGGTTGGTCCTCCTCGCCAACGATCAGCAGTAATCCTAAGAGAACACTGTCGATCATTGCCCAGGGTGCACCACGTGGAGGTGGGACCAAATTCGCACCCCGACTATAGAATTAACAAAAATTTAAAAAATGGTATGGATTTTAATGCAGAATATTGAACTAGTATCCATTTTAAGAACAAAATGCATATAAACCTGTTACATTCAAGTTTACATTGCAGTTTTAGTTCACTATTGCGATATAAGTTGATTTTATATTATAGCTGTGTGCCCCGCGTTTTATGCTTTCTTCACTGCGTTGGAATTTTTTTTAAACGGAACCCTTATACTTTTTTAAGACTAAGATAGAGTAAAAATATTTCTCATAAATTCAAGCACTTGCTCGTAAAACAGTGCATGTAATCGGATTTTATTCCATTTTTATGAGTTTTAATTATTTTACGCGGAACCCTTATTATTTTCGAAAATTTACGAGTTACCCGGAGTAACTTCAGTTATCTACCTAAAAAAGTCCCGTCAAAATCTGTACAGCCATTCTGGAGATTACCCGGAACGAACAGACAGACAGATAAAGAGACAAATGTTAAAAAAAAATATTTTTGGTATAAGTATCGTAGATATATATATATTGCAAAAAAAAAATATTTTGACATTACAAACGGACACTTCAATTTTATTTATTAGTATAGATTAATTATACTCACTACAGTTGAATAGGGCAACGCTGTTGGGATTCGTTTAGATACTTTAGAACTTTTTTCCATTATCTAACTTTCTTCAGACATGTTAATTACATTACTGAGTAGTCAGTCATTTGTTTACTTATTCAAGAACAATTACAACTGATTATTATCTATAATTTGGCATGTTTCTTAATATTTTGTTTAATAAAAAATATAACCTTACAAATAAAAAATACTGAAAAACATTGTTAAGGTTTAATATATGTGTAGTGTTTAAAGTCTATTTAAGTTGCTGACCATATAACGTTGTAATAAAAAACTATTAAAGATAATACTAGACATTTCGATAAATTTAATTAATCCGAGTGTGTTGAAACCTTTCTCTTGCATTGCATGATGGACTACAAGTTACAAGTATTATAGTATATCGATAATTACATGATTTCAACTTATTTAATAATTTGTCTCGTATTTTATTACAAGATATTCTATTACCGCAGAATTACATACATAAATTCGCCCAATTTGAAATTTCCGACTCGCACTTTTGTGTGAAAGATTTGTTTAAATGTATATTAGAATACTAATCATGAAAGTGAACGATATTCTCACTTAAAACAATACAAGAAGCCGGTTTTCTCGTAACTCATATTGTTGCATGTTCTTGAAAAATATATGTCTGTGTATTTTAATATTTATGTTTGTTTTGTTTTACAGGGTGCGCGATCTGTTTTCACCTACTTGGTCATATTATTACAATTTGTAACGGATACATCGTAAATATAAAATGTATTATGAAAAAGTTTTTTGATTTATTATAAACTTGGAAATTCTTGTAATATCGAATATAGACCGAACAAGCGAAGAATGGCAAGCGAAAGACACCCAATGATTTCCCAACGATCGCGTTCAGCCGTGCTCTGGGCAAATGAAAAGATAAAGAATGAATGAACGTGGTACGGATGAGTCGATAAATTTTTACTATTTTTTTTCTGGAACAATCTAATGCTGTTGAAGAGCATTGACAGCTGTACTAGGGTTTGTAACAAGCGTTTAGGGCACATCTAAAAAGCCGGACAATGGTAACTTACACTAATGCACCACAATAATACGAACGTCTGTTTGGGCTATTATCAAATCTAAAACTCATTAGTTCACTTTTGTCTGTGTTCATTACTTTGGTCTGCATTTGACATAAAATTGTTGTAAAATTTTCTTATCTTAAGATAAGTAAGTTAATTCTGTAGACTTTAATATGGATGACGTTAAGAACCTTACTTTGAAAGAATATTCATGTTAAATTTGTATATTTTTACTTTTTTTGTTAATGTTTTAAATAGGATGAAATGAATCTTTAATATAGAGAACACCTTAATTAACTGGAAATAGATACATATGAGCATGGTAACCCTGTAATATTACGTTTTTGTGATCATTTTTGCCGCAGTTGTGTTATTGGATTTAGTTTCCTGTACTTGAACTGTTATTCATAATGATAATAATTACTACGTCTAACCTTGTACGACAGACGTACTGTGTCTCGTTTCAGAAAGATATTTTAAAAGTATGGTAATCTCTATAATGGCCACAGTTTAGCATAAGAACATATCCCACAAGTATATAATATTTATGATTTCCCGGTAACTACATAAAATACTACGGTTAACATGACGTAAACTCTGAAAATAAACAGGATCGCATTGAATAAAACGTAATACTAAAGAATTTAAAACTAATTGGTGTAAAAGTCATTACAAGGTTATAGTAAGTTGTTGTTCTTGATTGTATTATATTCTTTAGAGTTGACTCAATTAGGAATTTAACATATACAGATTCAGACAACTTTGGATCCTATATTCATTATCAAGGCGAGTTATTAATTAATTTCCGATATAAAATATCCTGCTAACGTATGTTAGTGTATATTTTAAAGTTAATGTGGCGGTAGAGGGCTCGTGAAGCGATGATGGCGCAGTTGGTAGTGCGGCCGGATCCCGCTTTAATGGACGTGGGTTCGAACTCTGAGCTTTCAGTGAAGGAAAACATCGTCATCATATGGAGATCATATGCCTACCATATGCCAATAGCATACCATAGCATGATGGTTGGGCATTTTCTAATAATGTTCGTTTGTGTCACCTTCACCGTCACTATCACCTTCAAGTTTGAAAACCTGTCGCCAAATACCAATAGGTATGTTCCAGCAGTATCAGCAGGTACCGCTAGGATCAGTTCAGGACGTTATTGGCGTCTATTTAGGTCAGGCGAGGATGACAAGAAATGGAAACTATAATTAAAGGCATAATATCGGTCCGTAAAATAATGACTCAGTATCTGCCATAAATGTCGGTTTCAACATTTTGCCCAATGCCATTGTTTCCGGTGTTCCTCATTCTTTTATCAGAACTTTCAGCATAATATCGAATACAGTGACTGATAGATGAAAATAATAAAATATCATAAATAAATAAATAGTCGATGTTCATACAAATTGTACGTAAGGTTCTAGAACGTAGGTTTTATTTAAAACTATTGTTTACTTTTGCTCCTTGTTGTCCATCACAGCGTTTAGAGCGAATAATAAGATCTATAAAGGACTAATAAAACTTACATTAAAATATAATGTACCGATTACTAATGTATACACATATATTTGTTACCATCCATCCATTCAACAGAAAGACGTCCACTGCTGGACATAGGTCTCCCCCAAAGATCTCCACGACGACCGGTCTTGTGCCATCCGCTCCTAGCGGATTTCCTTGACCTTCACCAGGTCGTCGGTCCACCTTGTGGGGGCCTACCCACGCTACGTCTTCCGGTGCGTAGTAGTCATTCGAGTACCCGTTGGCTCCATCGGGCATCGGTTCTGCCAGCAATGTTTCCAGCCCACTGCCATTTAAGTTTTGCAATTCTTCGGGTAATGTCGGTTACTCTGGTTCTTCTGCGGATCTTCTCATCCCTGATTCGATCACGCAGTGAAACTACAAGCATAGCCCTTTAAGCAACTTTGAACTTTTTATAAGGCCTATTGTGAGCAACCACGTCTCAGTTTTGTTTTTTTTTCTAACTGGCTAATGCTGTTGACTGGAAGGACTTTTACAGCTTCACAGTGACTTTGGGGCGAGTGCTGAAGGCATTCAGCCGCAAAAAGATAACTAACACAAGGGTTACGAAAGCGGTATGGACCTGGACTTGGCGGTTACCTGAGTGTAAAAAATTCTGCGGAATTTTAAACCTAGCTAAACCCTACCATTTTTTTATTTAATAAAAATAATAAAAAAGTTTCCTTACAGGTCCTATGTACCTGGGTGTTATGTGCAAGAGTGTGTGTGCAGTATTGTGCGTGTAATGCTTAATGCATGTTCAGTGGTACTGTATCGTGCAGGCAGCAGTGTCAAGAGCCTCCCCAGTTGGGGAACGAAGGACGTCTTGGGCCACCACCGGAGGAGGATCCGGAGTGTGTGGGGGAGCAAAGCTAGCCGCGCATCCCCGACGGCGCCTCAGGAGATTCGACGATTAACCTCTTTCTTTTATATTTTTAATTTTTGTTTATAAATCGTAAGTTTGGAGTGTTCACTGATGAACCGATTTGAATATACATAGTTTGTAGATTGTTACGGGATTTAATTCGATTAAGATTAAATACTATATACTATAATTAATATTTTTATCATACTCAGACTCAAAATATTATAATACTTACCTCATATACGTTTATTTTATTGCACCTCAATATTATACATATCCTTATAAAATGCATAGACATATAATACCTTGGTGGTAGAATTTTTAAACGATTTCTTCCGTAGGCTTCATGCCTAATGATCTCTCGGTGTACTCATTTTCTACATCTATATATTGTCAGGCAATGTGACAAAAATAGTCATTTAATTGAACTTCGTTATGAATATTTATATAACGAATTAAATGAACCTAATTAGAAAGCTCAAAGTTACTCAAAGACAATGGAGAGAGCTATGCTCGGAGTTTCACTGAGTGATCGAATCAGGAATGGGGAGAACCGCAGAAGAACCAAAGTAACCGACATTTCCAAAATAAATGCCAAACTTATGTGGCATTGAGCTGGGCACATTACTCGTAGAACAGATGCCCGATGGGGCCAACGGGTTTTCGAATGGCTGCCGCGTACCGAAATATACAGCGTTCGTTGTAGAGATCTTTGGGGTAGACCTATGGCCAGCAGTGGACGTCTTTCAGTTAAATGGATGGATGCACCGAAAATAGTTCGACGTGACAGTAATAACAACGCAGAATTAACAGCCAGAAGAAAGAAGTAGAATAAACAGAAGACAGCAGAATAAAGTAAAAAATGCAAAAACAATTTAGAGTTTATAATGTGTCAATTTTTTTGTCTAATAAAGTGCAATTCGATAATACATAATCTGGAAATTAGTATCATTACATATCAGTTGGGAGTCCCCGAAGTTATCTTCATGTTTACTCCAGTAAAACCATATATGTAAATAAAGTAAAATAATGACTATACTATTTTTTGCTACAGACCTAAAATGGTGAGATCTTGTTACGTTTATTTCTGTAATCCACATTCAAGGTCAGGGGTGACGTGAAGTGTAACAAATGTTACACGGAATAAATTATATTACAATAAACTTTAATTGGATGTATATAATTATCTAGGTCTTACTGTTGCAAAAAATTACTGTTTTATTTTCACGTATTTTTTTTTTAAATTTCTTTAATGACAAATAAGCAAACAGGTATCCTAAATACCGATAAGAAGATAGTCGCTTACAAATTTTCTTTTGCAGTCTGTAAATACACATTTAGAAGGCGTTTGGGTGAGTACTTTCATTTGTAATTTTATATCTTAATAAAATATTGGGTGTTTTACACGATTTATAATTAAGGAACAGCTGAACCGAATTTAATGATCCTTGGTTTGTTGGATCGGTATTCGGCCCGAATAGCAGAATAGCTATGAAAAGTTAAAGTAAAAAAATTACGAAGAAAACTTATTTTCTCATTCATTTTGTATGGAACGTATTTATTTATTCTGAGGCGATACAAAATTCGCCGTGTCGGCTAGTTTGTAATAAATATAAAAATATTACTTATAAGATGAAAGGAAAAGCGATTATGTCTAATTTGGTGTTATGGTCGGATTTCGCGTCAAGGTATAAACCCACTAGTACAATTTTTATAATCAATTAGAGATTTCATTCTACAACCCTTAAGTTTGAAAACCTGTTGCTAAGCACCAATATTCCGGTACCGTCACTTGAGAACCAGTAACTTTAGGTTTTATTTGATACTATACTGGGCCAGATGGTCACTTAACGTCAGGTGTGATTTTGGACAAAGCTCTGAAACTATTACAGTATATTCATTTTGCTTTAAGTGAATATGAGATATTTCTTATTTTGAAATAATAAATGCTGATGGCCTTGTCGTCTCTTAAAGCATCGCTGATTACGTATTTCATATTTATTAAAACAAGTATCAATGTTTATTTAAAGATGTAGGTATTTCTCATATGTTATATAATATTAATGCCGATATTTCTGGTTTTTATATTCCCATAAATGAATAATATTCGTAAACGAACTTTAGTTGAGTCATATTTCTATCAGAAGATGAATTTTGTTCACGTGAATTACTGATAAAATTGATATTTTAATTTATATAGGTAATTATAAAAAGCATAACCTTATTTTAATATTTTCTGCCTTAGTTATAATTTAATAAAAAAATTATATATCTACCAAAGTTTTAAAGTAAATTGTACCTTTATAAACAAAGACTATGGTATGCAAAACGTTAGTCTGATAGTTTTAATCTATTTATTATTAACTATCTGTGTGTCCGTGGCTCTGTCCGCGTTTCATATTATTCATATTCTTTTTACTGTGTAATATAGTTTTTAAATAATCATTGGAAAATGTTTGATGATGATATCCATCATCCGTTGAAACGTATTTTGTTCACAATTTCATGAGTTTTAATTATTTTTGGTATATGAATGCAACCAGTGTATTTTGTATATACATAACCTGGCAACACCTATTGGTTATTTGTTATGTTTTTCAGTTTGCTTGTAACACCGAGAATATTAATGTCATTGGGTCACGTACATCTGCTGTTTTTATTCTCTCTTTTAGTTAAGCTAATCGATTCCTATAAAATAATAGCTTGCTAACAATTTTCCTAAAAAAAATGTAACCCTACTAATAGAAAGATATACTAAGAAAAAATATTTCTCACACATTCAAAAACTGATCAGTGAACAGTTTTTTTTGTTTTTTTTTTATTTTTTTTTTTATTCGGAACCCTAATTATTTTCCTTAAATTATTTTTTGGTACTAACAGAAACCAAAGATACTTACCAAAAATTCAAACACTTCCCAGTAAAACTGTGCACTGAATCGGATATTATTTTTGAGTTTTATGAGTTTTTTTTACGCGGAACCCTAATTATTTTCAGAAAGGTAAAGTAGCATATTACGCGGTGTAACTTCAGCTATCTGCCGAAAGAGTCCTGCCAATATCGGTCTAGCCGCTCCGGAGATTACCCGCAACAAATAGACAGACGACAGACAAAAATTTACAAATTTGTATTTTTGGTATATGTATTTAGTAAAAGAATGTTATTTTCATATTACAAACAGACACTTCAATGTTATTCATTCAGTATAGGAATATAGATAAGAAAACTAGGATTGAATTATTTAAATGGCTTGTATTATAATTTAAGATTCTCAACCTATTATATCATTAGACTGAACTTATTTTTTGTGGTGTGAGCATTATTAACTTAATTTTTTAATTAAACAAAGTGGCAAAATTGATTTTTAATTTTTATGTTATGATTAATGTTAATAATTCAAGATAAGTGCATTAAACACTGTAAATAATAATGTAAGGGCTATACTTTAGATATATCTTCAAATAGGATAATGACCGGATCATCCTTGTGGTTAGAAGGTTGAATTATAATCACACCATGAGAATCACGCGACTCCGATCGTTCGCTGTGTGATATATTCCATGTGAAATAGTGCGCAAACAGCATGACGCGATGTCGGCCTAACGAAGAGGACATAATATAAGGCCGGACGCATTTTGCTCAAGTTGAAAACCTATTTGGTTCTCTGTCGTAATACACACTTTGTTACGTGATTTAAGTGGAAATGATTTCGTGGTTACTAGTTTTTATCTCCATTGCGTGTTTCGTTGCGTTTAGATACAAGAGGAGGAATATGTACAAATTGGCTGCTGATCTTCCGGATATTAAGTGCGCTTTACCAATGATAGGCATAGCGCACACTTTAATCGGTAATACTGAGGGTGAGTGAAAATTCGTTTTATTTAAACATTTTAAATATTATTTAATTAATACTTAAAAATAAAGAATTAACAATTAACATTTAAAATTATTCATAATTACAATTGATTACTAGATGCTGATACTTATAAGATTTTCAGTGATTGTACAAAGCCAAAAATAAAAGAGTCAAAAATCTTTGTCACCAGAATACACAAATAAACTCTAAAAAGACAACGTAAATAGTTAGAACATTTTGATCGGTCGCTGCTGGTATTTTATATTATATTTATTGCCACTTAGTAGCAATTCTATCAGACATGTCCTGGTTGGAAATAATTATCCGAATATTTCTGATTATTGCACGAGTTTTCGGACTTCAGTATGATTAAACGAATGTTACTTGTTTTTTTAGACATCATGAAGTCTTTACAGATGATTAGTTACGAGGCTATGGATCATAATGGATTGATTAAGGGATGGCTTGGTCACATACTTTATTTTAGTAAGTTTAGTGTTCTATAAAACTTAATAAGCATTATAAGCCAGCGGCTTCCAACCTTTATTAATATGTCGATTACCGATAAAATTAGACAATAGGAAAACAATGGAAAGCTGGCGTAAACTTCAGGTTAGTGCTTAATGGGTTTAAGTTACTATAATTTTATTCTAGTTTGGATACCATTTAAATGGAGAGGCCATTTTAATACTGAGTTAAAATTATAAAAATGATACAAACTTTTATAATAGAGCATTGAACATGCATTAAAATAACATAATTTGCAATAATTTATTAGGTAACATATGTCGCTTACAACTTTTCGATAAAACAAAATTGTCTGGTAATAGTGAATGTAATATTATAATTTTCTATAGCACTTTAAATGTTTTTATGTATGGAAATATATTTCTTATAAATCGTTTTAAATTGTTTAGCAGAAAAAAAAAATCTTCTTAGTATAGATTATGTTTCTACAGTAGCCACCACCACACATTATCAATAAAGAGGGCTGCGTTTCATAGATGGCTCAATGTTGGTGTGATCGGATACTGTGTCGCTAGACGTAGGTTCCAATCCATTTATTTTATTGTATAATGAGCCAGAGCTGTCGGTAAAGGAAAACTTCATGATGAAACCACACGATGGTGATTGCTCCAAATTTAGAAGTCTGTTGTAGAGCGCCTATAGGTGATTTCCGGCATCAACATTTGCCAGCCAGTACCTACTTGTATAATAGATTTAGCGTAAATTTGGTAAACATTTTGGTTTACCAGATGAGATTATGATCAACGCACTGTGTCTCTATATATATATACATATAACATAAACATAAGCTCACGCCTGTTTTCCCCGAAGGGTTAGGCAGAGGGGAAATAGCGAACTACACCACCCACCCACATTTCGCCGAGCTTATTTCCGTCCCAGATGTGACTGGGGGCGAGCCTGTCGTCATATCGGGCACAAATTCCAAACTCCGGAAAGATATTGAGTAGAAACCCATTATCACTTGACCCGACCTGGGGATAAAACCCGAGACCTCAGAACGGCAGTCGCACCGTAATACAACTGCGCCACCGAGGCATATGCATATATACATATGCATATACTTTATTCTATAATATTACATAAATACGTAAAATTGTTTTTATGTTTGTTATGGAGAAACTAAAAACCATGTCTCAATCTATTTAAAAAACTCTTTGAGTTATATAACGCCACATTATCATTGAGTTATATATATTTTTAGTAGATTAGAGATTTCTATATACCCGTGAGAACCATGGAGGGATCGCTAGTACGGTATACATAGATTAAATAAAACAGTTTCTTTATATATATAATATATTTATATAACGATGACTGAAATACGGATAAATAATTCGGTAAACATTCAATATATTCATTAATATGTATGCAGTTCTGGTCAATCCGGTCGATTTGGAAATGGTACTGAAAACTTGTTTAGAGAAAGACGATCTCCACAGATTCATAAAAAAAGTGATCGGCAATGGAGGTATATTTGCTCCAGGTTAGTATGCTTTCAATAGTTTTTTTATTTTTATATTTTATTAATTCGTAAGTGTACAAGATCTTTTATAAAAATGTACATTTTTTAAGGATTTTATTTATCAACTAGCTGTGTACCTGCGGCTGCGCCCTCGGTTCATATATTCTTCACTGCATTTTTTTAATACGAAACCCTAATTTTTGTTTAGTACTAAAATAAAGTAAAAATATTTCTCACAAATTCAAGCACTAAAACTGTGCATTGATTCGGATTTTATTCAATTCCTTATGAGTTTTAATTTTTTACGCGCGGTACCCTATTTTCGAAAACTAAAAGTACCCTAAGGTACTCGTAGTAACTTCAGCTCTACCAAAAAAAGTCCCGTAAAAATCCGTCCAGCCGTTCCGGAGATTATCCGTAACAAACAGACAGACAGTAAAAAAAATTAAAAATTGCAATTTTGGTATAGGTAATGTCTTTCATATCTATTTAGTAAAAAAAAAATAATTTTGACATTACAAAACACTTCAATTTCATTTATTAGTATAGAGATATCTTATTTATACATATCTTATGCTAGTGTTAAATATATTAGCCATTGATACAAATCCAAATGAATACATTTGATGTAATTTATTTGTATTGAAAGATATTTTTTTTCTTTATGTTTAATATTGGCTTGTGCTCTCGACTCCTTCCGGGTTTTATATGTTCTTTACGCGTGAGTGAAAAAGTGAATACCTAACCTAAAAAAACATAGAATGAAGAAAAATAAGAGTCTTTTGTTTTTATTAGCAAAAAAAAAATGCAAATCGAAAACAAAATGAGAAAGGACCGACGGAGTTCAAAAATAAATTATTGATACGTGCAGTGAAAAACAAATATGTGATAAAATATTTTACATAGCACGATTTGATCTTTTTCGCTGCCATATATTACGTACATGTATCTTGAATTGGATAATGAGATAAATGGTTGACAAAAAAGATGGTTTAGGTAACCACCAGTTCAACTTTCCAGTTTTACAAAATATATAAAACTTTGGAATCAATTACATAACGCTATTAATTTATTCTCGAAATTTTGTCTTTATTTTTATTCGTTTAATGATAAAATCCGAATCAGATTGCGATAAATAAATTACGAGTATGTACCTCGATTACAAAAATTACATATAGGTATAATTACCTGCGAAGGTGACAAAATATATTTTACACCAGTTACTAAAGATACAAGAACAAATTGTTCGGCATATACAAGGTAAATGGTATTTTTTTATGTAATATTTATTATGTGATTTACCACGTGGTTTACATTATTATAATAATTCATATTTAATTGTAAATTTAAAAAATAAGGTAAACTTTAAATAATACATATTTCCTTTAGTTTTTTTTTTCCAATTAATTTGTTGAAAGCCTACTCTTTTCTGTTGTATTAACTTAGTTTTTTCTTTGTAATTTTATTACGGTGATGAACACAACTTCTTTAGATTCAGCTTTGTGTTATTTTTCATATCTTTATTTATATATTTATACTAGTTTTTTAATAAAACTATAGGTACCCATAGTTACAGAACGTTTTTAAAGGATGAACAGAGAGGTTTGTCACTTTCAGATATATAATCATCGTACACATAATGATCTAACCTACAATAATCGTTTAAAATTAAATTCTTGTGGAACCTTATTGTAGAACACTTATAACTAAAAAACTTTCATTAGTTTTACTCACTCTAAAACATATAATGGCATGGAAGATTACGGCGGTCGTTAACTAGATTAAGCTTGTCTAAGTTTTTAGGGTCATATGATAAATTATTAAGGATATATTAGAAGGGAAAAGTTAAGATATTATATTCCTTACTGGTTGTGCCCGGGGCTTAACCCTCTTGGAATTCCGACAATTTGCAATTTGCCTATGTTCTCAGCCTGGATGAAATATATGTCATTACCAACTTCCATCGATCGGGTGAATAGTTTTTGCGTGATCGGCGAATAAATTAATAAACAGACAGACCGACAGTTTAACTTTTTTAAATATCGATGTTTTCTGTAGTCGATTCTGAAGTATTTTCTCTTAAATATCTTTAATGTATAGGTTTTATCTCGTTATCCTTTTAATATACGTATAGATTCAAGGAATCGAGTGTTTGGTCGGATATAAAATTTTGTTATACTTAATTTGGTATTTGAGACAAAAATCATAAATTTGGCAGTAAATTTTGTTTATATTAAATATTAATAAATCTATTACCCATAAAAATGAGATAATAGGAAAACAATGGAAAGCTGGCGTAAACGCCAGGTTAGTGCTCAAAGGGATAAATTGAATATTATAAATTAGATACCAATAAACTACTAGTAAACTTTATTTATTTACAGTGCCCATATGGAAACGTCGTAGGAAGGTTCTAGTACCGGCCTTCAGTCCAAAACTAGTAGAAAATTTCGTAGAAGTTTTTTCACAGCAAAGCGAAGTGATGGCGGATAAACTTATGAATCATGTTGATAAGGGGAAATTTCAAATTTGGCCGTTTATTAGCACTTACACGTTAGATTCAGTTTGTGGTGAGATTTATGTTCATTTTAACTACATTGTCTGAAAGATAAAAACATTTTACAAAATGACCTAATAACCACCGTTTCATGATAGGAAATATAGTAAAATAAAATAATTTAACTTCGTATTTATTAATACTTTTGTTCTGTATTTTACTTTAGAAACGGCTATGGGGGTCAAGATGAATGCACAGAGAAATCCGGACTCTCCATTTTTAAAAGCTATGAATCGTTTACTGAACTTAATATGCGAAAGAATTTTTCATTTGTGGTTACAACCAGACTGGATGTTTAAGCTCTTTCCCCAGTATAGAGACCATCAGAAATGTTTAAATATTATGCATGATTTTACAAATAAGGTATGTTAGTTTTTTGTCTTAGCTCTATTTGTTTTCCACTGTTCATTAATTATTCTTATCACTTCGAACTCTTTTTATATTAACTCTCTTTTTTAACTTTTCACATCTGTTTATTTCAAAAAGCTAGATATTTTAATCAGCTACTTCTGCATACATAATTAATGGGTTTTAGATACACAATGTTTAACATTTAAGAGGTACAGCAATAAAACTTTTTTATTGTTTAATGAATTTATTATCTGGATTCTGTATACAAAAGTTCATGAAAAAAATACTTTCAGGTAATAGATAATAAACGAGAAGAGTTAAAGTCTAAAAATGACAGCAAAACAGAAGCAGATCGTGAATATGGTAAGTCATTAACAAAATCAAAACATTACATTTAAAAAAAAATCAGTTTTGATAACAGTTAACAGTTATACAACCCATTCTAATTTACAATAATATTGCATCTATTACTATTTGTAATAAAACTCTCACAGACAAGCATGATGTTTCTTGGACTACATTGGACCAGCTTGTGGATTAATGTGTTTTCACGAACATATTTTTCGCACTGAAATGCAACACTGCTAGCATTCCGGTTATTTGATAGGAAAGGTGTGGTGGCGATATTACACTCGCATAAAGCCTATCACATGGTCTATTGTCTTCATCGCTTTACTAGTTTAGATTTGTTTTCTTTATTTTAGAGAGATAAAATTCATCATTCTGTATTCCGATTTAATTTGTTCTTGATTCATTTTTTCCTGAAACAGTCTTATGTACGTTTTTATGGACTTTAGAGAAAGAAATGCCAAGATTATGTTATATGCATTATTCTAAGTTAAACTATTTTTTTTTTCACTCCAGTTAAGGGGCAGCAGTTTGTATGTTAGAATATTGAAACCGGTTTATGTTTAACACTAAAAACAATAAATTGATTATTAAAATGAGAGTGTTATAAATTACAGATTTAGACTCATATAAAACGAAAACATTCTTAGACCTCTTAATATCAATTTCTGGAGGTGATAAAGGATATACGAATGTAGAGTTGTGTGAAGAAGTATTGACACTGACAGTGGCAGGAACGGACACTTCAGCAGTCGCTGTGGGATTTACGTTACTATTATTGGGAAAATATCCTGAAATTCAAGACAAAGTCTATGAGGAGTAAGTTTTATACTAGAAATGAAATTTAAATCTATTTATAAATCGGGCATGTTCAGTATTTTTTCTCCTGTGCTAAGTTTTGTTTTGTTCAGTAGCCACTGATGAGCTTTAGTGACCTCAGTAGAAAAAAAAACGAATTAGTTTATTTTTATTACATTTTCAATAATTAAACTTTCGACGACTTATCGAACTCTAGTAAACGTAAACAGGTTTAACTTTCCGACCTAGAAACTAAATAATATCTTATGACAAAATAAACATATATTTCATTATTTTTATTTGGTCTGACCAAAATTTGTAAGTTCGACAGAAAGTTCTTTATTTAATCATGTGTATACAAAAAAAAATTCTACTTAAAAATCGTTACGCTTTTTATAATTGTAAAAATAAAGTATATTTTTTGCACATCGATTTTAGACAATTTTTACTTCACCATTGTAACCTGATAATATTTGTTGTTTATTATTTCTATTTTTTTTTGTATTTCTTCTAATATATCTATGCTTTTTGAGTTATATTCTTACTTATTAAAAATTTTAGCACGAGGGATTTTGAAAACGATCAATCTGAAAAGCTTTATTTCATAGTAAATTGCAGTTATATAACTACATTTTTTCTTTGTCTTAGGTTGTTTGAGGTATTTGGAAATACAGATCGACCTCTTGTGAAAGATGATTTGACTCAATTAAAATACTTGGATAGAGTTGTGAAGGAGTCGCTAAGGTTATTTCCACCAGTACCTTTTATTATAAGAAAAGTATTAGAAGACATCGTTTTGCGTAAGTATAAATCAATTTTTATTTTTATTATTATTCGATTAAAAATATATCTTTGGCTATTGTTAACTTATTTTTCTTATTTGTTTCTTATGTGTTTAGCAATCAAAAACTGGTCTAGAAATAAAATATCTGTTACCGTGCGGTAATATATATATTATATCTGATAGTTTATAAATCATTAATAAGACGGTGTCCTATGAGGACAGTAACATGAATGTGAATAGATTGCAATATTTTTCAATGACTGTAAGCTTCTTTGACAAATTTTATGTAACAGTGCTTGTAACTTTTTTATTTCTAAACTGTTTAGTTTTTTCTATTTTTTATTTAGCGTCTGGTCGTACTTTACCATCTGGATCAGGGATAGTGGTCTCTATATGGGGTATTCATCGAGATCCCAAATATTGGGGACCTAATGCCGAGCACTTCGATCCCGATCGATTTTTACCTGAACGATTTAAATTAGATCATCCATGCTGTTACATGCCATTCAGCAGTGGACCTCGGAATTGTCTTGGTAAGTTTTCATGTACATACTTTCAATTATAGAAAGACAGTTATTTGTTACCATAGTTACTCCCTAATATTATTGTCAATGCAGCCAAGTATGATGACAGTGGTATAAAGGTTTAATCTATATATATTAATAATATTTAAATATAGTATATATAGAAGTGTTGCTCTCAATCCTCTTGCTGGAATATATCGATATTCGATATGAGCTTTGTGAGTGACGATGAACGGGAAGGTTGTAGTTAGCGAGCGACACGTTGTTTTATCACGATGCTCGCCTTCATTTGAATCCCCCGAGGATCATTGCAGAAGTGGAGTTCATGTCTATCGATGCAGTTTAGGTAAACTATCGTATCAAAACGAAACTTTGTGGTTTTTCATTCAACTTGTCTAATATCAAATATCATCTATTTAGAATAATATTACGAGTTTTCGCATTATTTAAGTTTAATTCTTTTTTTGAATACATTTTTTTCCTTTTTAGGGTATCAGTACGCTCTGATGTCAATAAAGACATCCTTATCGGCTATACTTCGAAGATACAAGGTTGTCGCGAAACCCGAAGTTGGTCCTATTCCACACATAAGGGTTAAGCTCGATATTATGATGAAGGCGGTCGACGGTTATCAATTGTCTTTAACGAAGAGAGTCAAAAAAAGCTCATTAACTGAAAACGCTCCGTAACTTTCGAAACATTGGTCGCAGTTTCATATCCTATTAAAAATTACTTTTGTAAAATATAAATAATAAACTATTTTAGTATTATGTATTTTTATTTTAAAAAATGTTAACAAAAGTACATCTAAACGATTAAATCTATTCTACCAGAATATTCTATTGTTTGTTGTCTCCCAAATATTGATAACAGAAATACTAATATTATTTTTTTGTTATAACAAAAACTAAAGAAGAACTAAGTTATTTATGGAGATGTAAACACACGAAAATTAAATTACTTTATAAATAAACAAATTAAATTAACATATAGACGTAAATGTAAACGTAAATTAAACAATTTTAATTCTATTACATGTAAAAGATTGAAATCACCATTGACCTTTCAACAATAAAAATGACGCAAACCAATAATATTTAATTCGGACGATTTAGGCAGTAAAACTACGATAAGAAAGAATTCTTAATGTTGCTGCTACGATGCGATTGAATAGGACTATCTAAATCAGCGTTTGGAAGCAATAAAAACATACATAATTTCGCTTTATATTTTGTACTTAAAATTAGAGATCTTTAAACATTACAGAGTAAACGAAAGTTTTTAACACTTAATTAATGTTTTATATGAAGTGTGAACTCATCCTAATCTTTCGAAATTGACCTTAGTATTTTAGCTAACTTCTTAAACTTAGGTAAAAATGATAAATTGCTATTTATTAAGGAATATTTTATTGTACTTGAAATATATTGCATATGAATTTACTAGGGTTAATTCCATTGGAGAGTTGTTTTCGTTTTGTAATAAGCCACAACCTTGCTCCGAAGTTTGCAAGTAGAATAAATACTGACAAAAATAATGGAATTAAGTTATGTGTCTTGAATTTTTATGTATAATTATTTTCTCAACTCTATAAGGAAACAGAATTAATTCGACTTTAGCGAAATTTTTATATAATAAATATTCCATTCGTGTTCTATTATAAACATACATTATATGTATTTAGGTTATTCAATATATAAACAGAGATATAAAAAATAAGGATAATGTATAATATGTGAGTAAGAAAATTACTTTACTCCAGTTAATGTTTATTTACATATCTGGCATAGTTTAATCCAAGGCGACTCTAATTCAATTGGTCTGTAATTTCAACACTATGTATGTGCGGCGGTGGAGCACCTTATGAATGACACTGGCTCATAATCATAATTGAAACAATTAAACAAAGCTAACAAACAAACAACAAAATTACAAAAAAATCAATAATAATATATTTTTTTAAATCATGACGTTAATCGAACGGTGGCATATGAACCAGAGATTAGGTAAACTTATTTAGCTTCAAGTGATACTTTGTAAAGTGATGAAATTTCAGTCCTTGTATT
The DNA here is from genome assembly GCA_014132275.2 of Samia ricini. NCBI lineage: Eukaryota > Metazoa > Arthropoda > Insecta > Lepidoptera > Saturniidae > Samia > Samia ricini. Next base: position 5,906,684 of record AP028170.1, read on the forward strand.
CATTCAACCATAAGACGTCTACTACTGGACATAGGTCTCCCCCTTTAAGAGGCGGGGGGATTGCCATAATCGCCACGCATGACAGGTGGGTAGGCGATCGCAGTAAGCTGTTTTTGGTACCCAGAGGATGCTGCTACCCATCCTCTGGTTTATATCCCTTAGTCGCCTTCTACGACACCCACGGGAAGATATGGAGTGGTACTATTCTTAGCCGGCACCACAAGGCGTCCATGTATTGAGTATGCCTAACTAATTTACTTTACTAATTTTCACGTACTCATCTAATATATGTTTAACAATATATCTGGCATAATTTATGCATAACAATAGATTAATTAACAATGCAATATTATTGTTTTTGCTATCTTTATTTGGATTTGTGATGTTTTGACATAATTTTCTTTGGGATCATAATTTTTATGGTACTAGCGGGTACCTGCTACTTCATCTTCGTGTTTTATCTTTATGTGGGATGTCTCAATTTTGTTTTATTTTTCATAGCCTATCAGTTACTTCTCCTTTTTGAGTTCTTTGTGATTTATCCAGACATACAAACATCCACAGAGACATGCAGACAAAAATTATTATTTTAAGATAACTGTCAATTATAGCCGTTTTTAACTCTAGTGTGATACGTTTTTGAATTTTTTTATAATTCCTAAAAATTATATATTTAATTTTTTAAAAAACGAAATTTAATATACACACTTCTGGTGAGAAATAAGTGTACATGTATATCGGCGTTTTTCAAAAACTCACCCCCAACTCCTTCAACTTATTTCACCCTATTAGGAGTTTTGTAATTTTATATGGGAAGTTTGTCATTATTGAAATAAGAAGCATGAAATTTCATACAGGTTTAATCATGTATGCTGGAAATGGTCATATGTATTTAGTAAAAGAATGTTATTTTCATATTACAAACAGACACTTCAATTTTATTCATTAAGTATAGGAATATAGATAAAAAAAAAAACTATTAAAATTGCTTGTATTACAATTTAAGATTCTCAACTCAATATATAATTAGACTGAAATTATTTTTTTGGTGGTGTGAGCATGATTAACTTAAATTTTCAATTAAATAAACTGAAATTGATTTTTTAACTTTTATGTTATGATTAATGTAATAATTCAAGATAAGTGCATTAAACACTGTAAATAATAATATAAGGACTATACTTTAGATATATTTTCAAATAAGTTAATGACCGGATCAGCCTTGTTGTTAGAAGGTTAAATTATAATCACACCATGAGAATCATGCGACTCCGATCGTTCGCTGTGTTATATATTCCATGTGAAATAGTGCTCAAACAGCATGACGCGATGTCGGTCTAACGAACAAGACATAATACAAGGCCGGAAGCATTTTGCTCAAGTTGAAAACCTATTTGGTTCTCTGTCGTAATACACACTTTGTTACGTGATTTAAGTGAAAATGATTTTGTGGTTACTAGTTTTTATCTCCATTGCGTGTTTCGTTGCGTTTAGGTACAGGAGGAGGAATATGTACAAATTGGCTGCTGATCTTCCGGATATTAAGAGCGCTTTGCCAATGATAGGCATAGCGCACACTTTAATGGGTAATACTGAAGGTAAGTGAAAATTCATGTTATTTCAATATTTTAAATAATATTTAAATAATAACAATTAACATTTAAAAATATTCATAATTACAATTGGTTACTAGATGCTGATACTTGATAGATTTTCAGGGATTGTATAAAGTCAAAAATAAACGAGTCAAAAAATCTTTGTTACCAAAATACACAATTAAACTCTGAAAAAAAAAAAACGTAAATAGTTAGAACATTTTGATCGGTGGCTACTGGTATTGTTATACTATATTTATTGCCACTTAGTGTTTGTAGAGATTCTACCAGAAAAGTCCTCGTTGGAAATAATTATCTGAATATTTCTGATTATTGCACGAGTTTTCGGACTTCGGTATTATTAAACGAATGTTACTTGTTTTTTAGACATCATGAAGTCTTTACAGATGATTAGTTACGAGGCTATGGATCATAATGGATTGATTAAGGGATGGCTTGGTCACATACTTTATTTTAGTAAGTAATGTCAATTCAAAAAAAAAAGTTTAGTGTTCTATAAAACTTAATAATCATTGTAAGTCAGCGGCTTCCAACCTTTATTAAGTTACTATAAAACTTTTATAGTAGAGTATTCTATCTAGATAAATAAAAATAACATAATTTTTAATAATTTATTAGGTAACACATACCCCTTTCAACTTTTCTATAAAACAAATTGTCTGTTAATAGTTAATGTAATATTATAATTTTCTATAGCTCTTTAAACGATTATGTTTTTATGTATGGAAATATATTTCTTATTTATTGTTCAAATTATTTACCAAAAAAAAAAAATAATCTTCTTAGTATAGATTATGTCTCACCCAGTAACCCACCACCATATTATCAATAAAGAAGGCTGCGTTTCAAAGATGGCTCAATGTTGGTGCGATCGGATACTGTGTCGCTGGACGTAGGTTCCAATCCATTTATTTTATTGTATAATGAGCCAGAGCTGTCGGTAAAGGAAAACTTCATGATGAAACCACACGATGGTAACCGGTCCAAATTTAGAAGTCTGTTGTAGAGCGCCTATAGATGAGTTCCAGCATCAACATTTGCCAGCCAGTACCTACTTGTATAATAGATTTAGCGTAAATTTGGTAAACATTTTGGTTTACCAGATGAGATTATGATCAACGCACTGTGTCTCTATATATATATGTATATTATATATACATATAACATAAACATACGCTCACGCCTGTTTTCCCCGAAGGGTTAGGCAGAGGTGAAATAGCGAACTACACCACCCACATTTCGCCGAGCTTATTTCCGTCCCAGATGTGACTGGGGGCGAGCCTGTCGTCATACCGGGCACAAATTCCAAACTCCGGAAAGATATTGAGTAGAAACACTTGACCCGACCTGGGGATAAAACCCGAGACCTCAGAACGGCAGTCGCACCGTAATACAACTGCGCCACCGAGGCATATGCATATACTTTATTCTATAATATAACATAAATACGTAAAATTGTTTTTATGGTTGTTATGGAGAAACTAAAAACTATGTCTCAATCTATTTTAAAAACTCTTTGAGTTATATAACGCCACATTATCATTGAGTTACATATATATTTTTAGTAGATTAGAGATTTCTATATACCCGTGAGAACCATGGAGGGATCGCTAGTACGGTATACATTAAATAAAACAGTTTCTTTACATTATTTATATAACCTTGACTGAAATATGGATAAATAATTCGGTAAACATTCAATATATTCATTAATATGTATGCAGTTCTGGTCAATCCGGTCGATTTGGAAATGGTACTGAAAACTTGTTTAGAGAAAGATGATCTCCACAGATTCTTAAAAAAAATGATCGGCAATGGAGGTATATTTGCTCCAGGTTAGTATGCTTTCAATAGTTTTTTTTTTATTTTATTAATTCGTAAGTGTACAAGATCTTTTATAAAAATGTACATTTTTTAAGGATTTTATTTATCAACTAGCTGTGTACCTGCGGCTGCGCCCTCGGTTCATATATTCTTCACTGCATTGTTTAAAATACGAAACCTATCCTAAAAAAAAAAAACATAGAATGAAGCAAAATAAGAGTCTTTTATTTTTATTAGCAGGAAAAATGCACATAAGAGTTAATCAAAAACAAAATGAGAAAGGACCGAAGGAATTAAAAAATAAATTTATTCATATGAGGAGTGAAAATAAATATGTTATAAAATATTTTACGTAGCACGATTTGATCTTTTTCTATATATTACGGAATCTGTAAACTTAAAATTACGAAAATCTTAAAATTACGGAATTTTGAATTGGATAATGATTGGTAAAAAAGATGATTTATGTATCCACAAAATATATAAAACTTTGGAATCAATTACATAACGCTATTAATTTATTCTCAAAATTTTGTCTTTATTTTAATTAGTTTAATGAAAAAATCGAAGTGTTTTCTGTATTCGATCTGAAGTATTTTTTCTTAAATATCTTTAATATTCAGATTTTATCTTATTAGCCTTTTATTATAAGTACATATTCAAAAAATCGAGTGTTTTTGGTCGGATATATAATTTTGCTACACTTAATTTAGTATTTGCGACAAAAATCGTTAATTTGACATTCAATTTCTTTTTAATAAAATTTTATACTTGAATATTATAAATTAAATACCGAAAAATTAATAGTAAACTTTATTTATTTACAGTGTCCATATGGAAACGTCGTAGGAAGGTTCTGGTACCGGCCTTCAGTCCAAAACTAGTAGAAAATTTCGTAGAAATTTTTTCACAGCAAAGCGAAGTGATGGCGGATAAACTTATGAATCATGTTGATAAGGGGAAATTTCAAATTTGGCCGTTTATTAGCACTTACACGTTAGATTCAGTTTGTGGTGAGATTTATGTTCAATTTTAACTACATTGTCTGAAAGATAAAACATTTGACTAAATGTTACTAAACTACTGTTTCATGATAGTAAATATAATAAAATAAAATAATTTGACTTCGTATTTATTAATACTTTTGTTCTGTTTTTTACTTTAGAAACGACTATGGGGGTCAAGATGAATGCACAGAGAAATCCGAACTCTTCATTTTTAAAAGCTATGAATCGTTTACTGAACTTAATATGCGAAAGAATTTTTCATTTGTGGTTACAACCAGACTGGATGTTTAAGCTCTTCCCCCAGTATAGAGACCATCAGAAATGTTTAAATATTATGCATGATTTTACAAATATGGTATGTTAGTTTTTTGTCTCAGCTCTATTTGTTTTCCACTGTTCATTAATTATTCTTATCACTTCGAACTCTTTTTATATTAACTCTCTTTTTTAACTTTTTACATCTGTTTATTTCAAAAAGCTAGATAATTTAATCAGTTACTTCTGCATTTGTAATACATAGTTAATGGGTTTTAGATACAAAATATTTAACATTAAAGTGGTACAGCAATAAAATTTATTTTATTGTGTAATCAATTAATTATCTGGATTCTGTGTACAAAAGTTTATGAAATAATATTTTCAGGTAATAGATAATAAACGAGAAGAGTTAAAGTCCAAAAATGAGAGCAAAACAGAAGCAGACCGTGAATATGGTAAGTCATTAATAACATCAAAACATTACATGTAACATTTTTTTAGTTTTGAAAACAGTTGACAGTTATACAACCCATTCTAATTTACAATAATATTGCATCTATTACTATTTGTAATGAAACTCTCATAGACACGCATGATGTTTCTTGGACTACATTGGACCAACTCGTGGATTAATGTGTTTTCACGAACAAATCTTTCGCACTGAAATGCAACACTGCTAGCATTCCGGTTATTTGATAGGAAAGGTGTGGTGGGTATATTACACTCGCATAAAGTCTGTTGTCTTCATCGCTTAACTAGTTTGGATTTGTTTTCTTTATTTTAGAGAGATAAAATTAATGATTCTGTGTTCCCATTTCTTAATTTGATTTTGTTTGATTTTTTAATGAAACAGTCTTATGTACGTTTTTAGGGACTTTACAGAATGAAATGTAAAGATGATTATGTTATATGCATTTAACTACATTAATTAAACTACATTTTTCTTCACTCCAATTAGGCGCAGCAGTTTGCATGTTAGAATATTACAACCGGTTTATGTTTAAAACTAAAAACAATAAATTGATTATTAAAATGAGAATGTTATAAATTACAGATTTAGACTCATATAAAACGAAAACATTTTTAGACCTCTTAATATCAATTTCTGGAGGAGATAAAGGGTATACAAATGTAGAATTGTGTGAGGAAGTATTGACACTGACAGTGGCAGGAACGGACACTTCAGCAGTCGCTGTGGGATTTACGTTACAATTATTGGGAAAATATCCTGAAATTCAAGACAAAGTCAATGAGGAGTAAGTTTTATACTAGATATGAAATTTAAATCTATTTATAAATCGGGCATGTTCAGTATTTTTTCTCCTTTGCTAAGTTTTTTTTTTGTTCAGTAGCCACTGATGAGCTTTAGTGATCTCAGTAGAAAAAAAAAATCGAATTAGTTTATTTTTATTACAGTTTCAATAATTAAACTTTTGACGACTTATCGAACTCTAGTAAACGTAAACAGGTTTAACTTTCTGACCTAGAAACTAAATAATATCTTATGACAAAATAAACATATATTTCATTATTTTTATTTGGTCTGACCAAAATTTGTAAGTTCGACAGAAAGTTCTTTATTTAATCATGTGTTTACAAAAATTAAAAAAAAAATTCTACGTAAAAATCGTTGCGCATTTTATAATTGTAAAAATAAAGTATATTTTTTACACATAGATTTTTTTAGACAATTTTTACTTCACCGTTGTAACCTGATAATATTTGTTGTTTATTATTTCTATTTTTTTTTTGTATTTCTTATAATATATCTATGCTTTTTGAGTTATATTCTTACTTATTAAAAATTTTAGCACGAGGGATTTTGAAAACGATCAATCTGAAAAGATTTATTTCATAGTAAATTGCAGTTACATAACTACATTTTTTTCTTTGTCTTAGGTTGTTTGAGGTGTTTGGAAATACAGATCGACCTCTTGTGAAAGATGATTTGACTCAATTAAAATACTTGGATAGAGTTGTGAAGGAGTCGCTAAGGTTATTTCCACCAGTACCTTTTATTATAAGAAAAGTATTAGAAGACATCGTTTTGCGTAAGTATAAATCAATTTTTATTTTTATTATTATTCGATTAAAAATATATCTTTGGCTATTGTTAACTTATTTTTCTTATTTGTTTCTTATGTGTTTAGCAATCAAACATTGTATTATTTTTGTAAGATTAATTTTTAAAATTAAATTGTATTAAGTATTAAGTTACCTACAAGTTTTAAAATAAAATATCTGTTACCGTGCGGTAATATATATGTATTGATGAATGTGAATAGATTGCAATGTTTTTCAATGCCTGTAAGCTTCTATAACAAATTTTATGTAACAGTGCTTGTAACTTTTTTATTTCTAAACTGTTTAGTTTTTTCTATTTTTTATTTAGCGTCTGGTCGTACTTTACCATCTGGATCAGGGATAGTGGTCTCTATATGGGGTATTCATCGAGATCCCAAATATTGGGGACCTAATGCCGAGCACTTCGATCCCGATCGATTTTTACCTGAACGATTTAAATTAGATCATCTATGCTGTTACATGCCATTTAGCAGTGGACCTCGGAATTGTCTTGGTAAGTTTTCATGTACATACTTTCAATTATAGAAAGACAGTTATTTGTTACCATAGTTACTCCCTAATACTATTGTCAATGCAGCCAAGTATGGTGACAGTGGTAAGAAGGTTTAACCTATATATATTAATAATATTTAAATATAGTATATATAGAAGTGTTGCTCTCAAGTCCTCCTGCTGGAATATATCGATATTCGATATGAGCTTTGTGAGTGACGATGAACTGGAAGGTGGTAGTTAGCGAGCGATACGTTGTTTTATCGCGATGCTCGCCTTCATTTGAATCCTCTGGATCATTGCAGAAGTTGAGTTTATGTCTATCGATGCAATTTAGGTAAACTATCGTATTAAAATGAAACTTTGTGGTTTTTCATTCAACATGTCTAATATCAAATATCATCTATTTAGAATAATATTACGAGTTTTCGCATTATTTAAGTTTAATTCTTTTTTTGAATACATTTTTTTCCTTTTTAGGGTATCAGTACGCTCTGATGTCAATAAAGACATCCTTATCGGCTATACTTCGAAGATACAAGGTTGTCGCGAAACCCGAAGTTGGTCCTATTCCACACATAAGGGTTAAGCTCGATATAATGATGAAGGCGGTCGACGGTTATCAATTGTCTTTAACGAAGAGAGTCAAAAAAGCTCATTAACTGAAAACGCTCCGTAACTTTCGAAACATTGGTCGCAGTTTCATATCCTATTAAAAATTACTTTTGTAAAATATAAATAATAAACTATTTTAGTATTATGTATTTTTATTTTAAAAAATGTTAACAAAAGTACATCTAAACGATAAATCTATTCTACCAGAATATTCTATTGTTTGTTGTCTCCTTAATATTGATAACAGAAATACTAATATTATTGTTTTGTTTTAATAAAAACAAAAGAAGAACTAAGTTATTTGTAAACAGACGAAAATTAAATTACTTTATAAATAAACAAATTAAATTAACATACAGACGTAAATGTAAACGTAAATTAAACAATTTTAATTCTATTACATGTAAAAGATTGTAATCACCATTGACCTTTCAACAATAAAAATGACGCAAGCCAGTTATATTTAATTTTGACGATATATGCAGTAAAACTACGACAAGAAAGAATTCTTAATGTTGCTGCTACGATGCGATTGTATAGGTACCTAGTGAAGTTGTTTTATAAAATATAAAATAAGTTCGCAGCTGCAGATATTTTATCCTTACCAGTTTACAAAAATAAGGTTAGATGAAAACGTGATTTATTACGTTTACAAAAATGCTATGAGAACTAAGGGTTTGTATACGAGTTCTATTGTTTTAAAATCGCAAATATTACATATGGTTAAAGACCATAAAATAAAAAAAAAAATAAAAAAAAAAAAAATAAAAATAAAAATAAAAATAAAAATAAAAATAAAAATAAAAATAAAAATAAAAATAAAAAATAAAAATAAAAATAAAAAATAAAAATAAAAATAAAAATAAAAATAAAAATAAAAATAAAAATAAAAATAAAAATAAAAATAAAAATAAAAATAAAAATAAAAATAAAAATAAAAATAAAAATAAAAATAAAAATAAAAATAAAATAAAAATAAAAATAAAAATAAAATAAAAATAAAAATTAAGAACAAAGGTTTTATAACTTTTTTTTTAAATAGTCGTTTACATAATAATTACAATTAATGAGTTATTTGAATAAATCTTTAACAATAAAAGAGTTAAATATTCTATTATGTGAAAAATTGAAATCTTGAGTAAGAGATAAACGTAAGTATTTCAAATCTGTTTTAGAAATAGCAATACATAAATTTCACATAAACGAAGCTAGACTTCAAGAACAGCTTATATTCCTTTCTGTTTATAAGAAAAATGACACGCAATAACGTGTAGGAATACTTAAATCCGCGTTTGGAAGCAATAAAAACATACATTATTTCGCTTTATATTTTGTACTTAAAATTAGAGATCTTTAAACATTACAGAGTAAACGAAAGTTATTAACACTTAATTAATGTTTTATATGAAGTGTGAACTCATCCTAATCTTTCGAAATTGACCTTAGTATTTTAGCTAACTTCTTAAACTTAGGTAAAAATGATAAATTGCTATTTATTAAGGAATACTTTATTGTACTTGAAATAGATTGCATATGAATTTACTAGGGTTAGTTCCATTCCACAGCGGTGGAGCACCTTATAAATAACATTGGCTCATAATCATAATAGTTTCAATCAAACAAAGCCAACAAACAAACAACAAAGTTACAAAAAAAAAATAATAATAATATATTTTTTTAAATCATGACGTAAATCGAACGGTGGCATATGAGCCAGGGATTGGGTAAACTTATTTAGCTTCAAGTGATAGATACTTTGTAAAGTGATGAAATTTCAGTCCTTGTATTCATTCAACCATAAGACGTCTACTACTGGACATAGGTCTCCCCCTCTAAGAGGCGGAGGGATTGCCATAATCGCCACGGATGGCAGGTGGGTAGGCGATCGCAGTAAGCTGTTTTTGGTACCCAGAGGATGCTGCTACCCATCCTCTGGTTTATATCCCTTAGTCGCCTTCTACGATACCCACGGGAAGATATGGAGTGGTACTATTCTTAGCCGGTACCACACGGCGTCCTCGTGTGGGTATGCCTAACTAATTTACATTATTAATTTTCACGTACTCATCTAACATATGTTTAACAATATATCTGGGATCATTAATGCATAATAATAGAATAATTAACAATGCAATATTATTGTTTTTGCTATCATTATTTAGATTTGTTGATGTTTTGACATAATTTTCTTTGGCATCATAATTTTTATGATACTAGCGGGTACCTGTTACTTCGTCTTCGTGTTTTATCTTGATTAAATGTGGGATGTCTCGATTTTGTTTTATTTTTCATAGTCTATCAGTTCCTTCTCCTTTTTGAGTTCTTTGTGATTTATCCAGACATACAAACATCCACAGAGACAAGCAGACAAAAATTATTATTTTAAGATAACTGTCAATTATAGCCGTTAACAACTCTAGTGCGATACGTTATTGATTTTTTTTATAATTCCTAAAAATGATATATTTAATTTTTATAGCTTATCGATCGCTAAGTAACATGTACTTTATGGTATGTACAAAGTTTTATTGTATTACATATAATTTATTGGTCGATCTGTTTTTAAATTAAGGCCAACAGATTTATTAACGAACTAGCTGTGCCCGCAACTTCGTCTGCGTGGAATAGTGACTTTGGGCAGCATTTTTCGGATTTTGGTTTATCCTGGATTATAATCACCGTCGTTACATCGTATAGCCATCGGGGAACAAAGCGTACAGGCTGCTAGAATTATTAACATGTGATAAAGCCACATAAATCTGACCATGCGAAAAACAGCTAATACTTAGATCCACATCCACAACTTTTAGCGTCGGACCATAGGCTTTATTAATTGTCATCGCGAAACTGGTCATAAGCTCACTGGAAACTGGACTCGTTTAAAACTAAACGGAAAATTGTTTGGAATGAGAGGAACCCGAGGCGTAAAAACACTAACACCTGTTAAAATCTCTGCTTCTATCAGGTTTCGCTGAATCAGAAATTTAAAACAGAAAAATGCACTTTTAATCTGGTATTGTCGCAAAGTTTTGGCGGTCTTAAATTTCTTAGCAGCATTATGGGTACGCCGACTTTAAATTTATTTTATGAGCTGGTACTCCAGGAGCACTGAGGGATTTTAAAAATTCTACTGGGTAATTGGTAGATTCTTCATCTTTCATAACTCTGTTAATGGAGATATACTCTACATTATCCCCCGAAAAAAAGCTCAAAACTTCAACATTTATTGCTGCCGCTTGGTCGTTTCGTGGACTTAAACTAGCTCTTTCGCAAAGCCATGAATTTTCGCAAGTTGGTATTTGCGTTGCGTTTCCATACACTGATGATATGAGGTCTCGCATTCATGAAACTTCGCAGCATAGGTTTGCGTTTAGAACAAATTTTGCTTGTTCCTGCGAATACACACCGTTACCGATCTCAAGTTACTATACAGAAAATATAGTAGCAATAGATACAAAAATTTCATCTAATTTGTATCTGGTATGTAAGGAACTGTAAGGCTGATATTTTGTATTATAATTTGTTATGCTAGTGCTTGGATTAATTTGGTAGAGTCTGAAATTGTACCCATCCCGACCATGGAAATATATCAAAGGATACTGCAGGGCATCATATGCTCGGTGTGTTTCACAAATTCGTTGAAAGCGATCATCATGAGTGCGCTGCACGATGTCACGTCTATTACATTTCTGATTGACTAAATATTACTGCAACTTCGTCTGCAACGGGGATATTGTACTTTTCACGATGTTCTTCCGCAGGACGTCTATTAGGCTTATTTATAACTTTATAATTGTTATTTTGGCCTTGTGGGATGGAATCTATTGCGGCTTTGAAACTTCTGACATACGGATTTACTTGATGTAACATATTCTCAATTTGAAATATAAAGTTGATGTTCAGCTGAGGAAAGTTATGATGTCTTATATGGGCTTGTTCATTATAATTTGATACAAAATAAATTTAAAGAAATTTTGGCTCATTTTGGAGAAGCAAAGATCCAATCAAGTGATAAAAATTGAATCCTGAACCTTAAAAATTGGCTGTGATATGTTTGACCCCAAAAGATGTCATTTGGAATACACTATTATATAAACGGATACAGTCTAAAAATGTTTACACTGAGGATGCTCACTATTTAGTAAAACTTTTATAAAGGGGCTCATGATAAGTTTAATTGAGCACTTTGCCACCTGAATAGCATATTCCATTTTGTTCTTTTCTCCATTTTTGAGCATTACAAAACTAACAAAGTACCACCATACCTACTATAGATGCAAATTCAGAGTAATCAATTCTGGGGGAATACAAATAACCTGTTTTCTCTTTGGTAATCCATGGAAGGATATCAATTTCCGCTCCAGTTTCTGGGTCTTCTATCAAACTTGATAACATTTTATTGAGTATATGCCGAAGTCGATCGGCATTTAGTCGTGACTGATGTTGTTCTGCAGTTTCTTCCTTCTTCTCGATCAGCTGTTAATCGAGATTCACGATCTAAACTACTTTCCAGCTTTCTAGACTGCAAAGTTCGTGCTTTTTGAGAGCTCAGGCGGGTTTCCCATCAGTAAAGGTCTCAGACTCACGCGATATTGCATGAGCCTTGCGATCGGTGGATAAAAATGCCTCACGCTGTTGCTTGCTCATCCTAACTCAAGTGGCCATCATTCGAGAACGATGTGAACTCAATCGAGATTTCCGCTGAGCTGAAGTTTCTGTAACATGAAACCTGGCCTGACGTTACTGAAATGCAGTGAACTAATGAGAACTAATCTCATCCTTATAGCATTTCTGCTGCACCGGGAGAGGTTGGATCTTCTTCGAGGCATTCTTATAATAAGGCGTAATTAGTACTAACTCAGCGTTATTTAGTAAACACATACTCATCATAAACAAAAAAATTAAATACTTACAGATTATTACACAGTTTCACTTTATTACAGTTTAATAATTATTAAGACGTATTAACTTAACCTATTAATTATCGAAAATAAAAGAAATGTCTAATAGATACATTTATGTCTTAATTAATCGCAAATTACTTAATCATAAAAATTAAGAACTTGTATAAACTTGTATTTACAGTTTAACTAATAAGACGTGTTTACCTAATTTGAAAACTAATTAACCTATACTATATACATACAATATGTATTTACAAACCCTAAAATATAAATAAATAAAATAAGCAAACAGTCAGTGTTATCGAATGCAACTGTTACGCCATGCGCCTCCGAAAGCGGCCCGGCTCTCGACGTGCTTTATCTATACATATGTAAACAACCCGAAAATCCAGCTTAACCTGAACCCTATTTCATATGAAGGATGTTATATATCTGAGGTCAACTTAAATTGGAATACTAAATTTCTGAAACTGATCTTTTTAAACTATTTATTATCATATTATTATTATTATATAATCATACTTTTAAATAGACCATTATGGAGTTTAGTAAAGTTTCATACAATGCATCTGAACAGAGAAAGAATTTAGATAGAATAAATGTTCAACGTGATTCTTTAAATTGACATAACTTTTTTATTTATGAACCGATTGACATGAAACAAACACTACATGTTAAGTGAAGCTTACTACAATATATTAGTGAAAACTGCATCTAAATCGGATAAGCCGTTTCTGAGATTAGCGTGCACAAACGCACAGACAAACAGACAAAAATTTTAAGAATCATTGTTTTGGGTCCTATTTGCGTTTATAAAGGTCCTAATAATATTTTTTCTCATATATCTTCCATGTATAGACAGCGATCCGTTACATTTTTATTATATGTATAAATTATGAGCTAATTTAAAAAGTATTTATAGCCCAACAATTCTTTCTGTGTGTGTTTTAACAAAATCAAGCCGTTTCTGATTCAAATCCGGACATACACACAACAGACAAAGAGATTTTAAATGTCATATTTTAAATTAGTAATGGCTAAAATAGTTATCTGTTACAAATGTGTGAAATAAAAATTAAATGTATAGACTAAATTGCAGAGATTAATTTTTAGTATAGATAAATAGATATGTATTTGGCTCAACAATAATCTATAATTAAATATACAATTGCTTGACCTCACTGATTTTTCAGCGACGGGCCCAAACCACTGGGCGTATAAACTTAACCTTTTAGCAATAGGTACCTCTTATAATGTAAGCATCCACTAAGAAAGGATTTTTGGAAATATCACTATTAAGGGGGTAAAATAAGGGTTAAACCGATGTATGAAAGTTCAAGTTCAAACTAAGAAACACGAAATTTAATATACATACTGCTGGTGAGAAATAAGTGTACATGTATGTCGGCGTTTTTCAAACTCACCTCCAACTTTTCCAACTTATTTCACCCTATTAGGAGTTTTGTAATTTTATATGGGAAGTTTGTCATTATTGAAATAAGAAGCATGAAATTTCATATAGTTTTAACCATGTATGCTGGAAATGGTTTGAATTACACGCAGGCGAAGCCGTGGGTACAGCTAGTTATATAAAAGGTTTACGTTTCTAATAGAACGAAATGCATTATCGTTATTACGACTTTTTTTCAGAGCTTGTGTCACGAACAACCGATTATAAATCATCGGGGGGGGTCGCTTTAACCTGATGCTCAGGTATACAGTGAGACAGTTTAGGGCGGGCGGGCGAGTGAGTCAGTCGCGAACGTAACGTTAACGTGTTTAATAACGTTACTCGTACGAACGAAACTATTGCGATTGGTACGATAACTTGACATGCGATTCACGCGTTCGCGTACGCATCCATTACTGCGTGTACATTCATTGAGAGACAGTTCGATGCACTGATGATAAGGTTTGTGTTCAATGTATATATTTAATAGGATAATATTATCAACCTTTTTGATAATTAGTTTGTTATGCGAGGCAACGCTAAAGAAAATCATAGTTGCGATTCCACCAGCAGCGAGGCCAACCAAATTCGACGTCAACATTATGTATTTTAGGTTTTAAGTCGTCCACTTCGGCTGCACAGCTTGGGCTGCGCACACATCTATTAGCTTAGATTAGCCTGTAAATATGTTTGCAGTTTATTAATAAATTTAAATTAAGTTAGCAAATTTGTTTTTTTTTAAGATCCTCGCTGTGTTTTTATTTTAGTTTTATTTTAGATTTTAGTGTTTTTTATTTTTATTACACGGTATAGGGTTAGTGCTTTGACCAAAATCTCACCTGTTAAATAACGATGTGGTCCAGGATGGTAAACACACTAAACCTAGATACTGGTTCTCAAGTGATACTGTCGGGACACGCCTATTGTTATTTGGCAACAGGTTTTCGAACTTGAGGGTGGTAGCTACCCAGGTGGGTATTGTTAGAAAATGCCCTTTTTTTTTTTTGACGGGGGGAAATGCATTTACGCACTACCCTTACCTATTGCATTAGTGAGACCCGAAGTCCCCCAATACAATAGGTAAGGGGGCACGGAGTGACGAGTTCCGTGCCAGTGTGGGACTCACCCGGGCGTGAAGCGCCCGGAAATACCCACTAAAAACCCCCGGGGACGTCCGCTGCAGTTAGAAAATGCCCTACCACCAGCTATGGTTTCCTCACGATTTTTTTTTTTCTTCTTCGAAAGCTCAGGCTGATTTTAGAGTTGGATAGGTGTGTTCGAACCCGCGTCCATTGACGCGGTGTTCGGCCGCACTATCCACTGCGCCATCATCGCTTCATCGCAATGTTATTATCGAATATGTAAATTACATTATTTAGTATTGTTGTAAAACTCGGAACTTCGAAAGGTTATGTAAAAGTTACAATATTTTGATACTAATTTTATAATTTGAAGTTTTTTTTTCTGTTTCTCAAAGTATTAGTATGACTTGTTTTTTATAGTTTAAAGCTTATAATAATGCTTATTAAGTTGTATGAGGTCATTTTTTAATACTAAGTGTAAGATTCGTATGATGTTTAGTAGGAAAATAAAAGTGAATAACCGAATATATTTTTGATCAAAATAAAAGTTAAAATAATCGATGGTATTCTTTCAACAATTGTAATAATCGAAAATAATCAATATGATTTATTTGAAATTATAAATTAAACTGTATATAGAATAAGCAAAACTAAGTAACTAATATTCTTGTGAATCCATTACCGTTAATATTTGCTCTGTTGTTTTTAAACGTCAATAAATACAATGAATAAACTTCGTACTGATATTTTTTTTTTATTATAAAATATGTTAATATAGAGACCAGCATTTATTATTTTTCTTTATAGCTTGATTACGCATATCGAGAGCGTCGACGCTTAGCTGAATGTGTATATAACGTTTCATTATAAAATTTTAATTTTTGTTTCTAATTTTATAGCAAATTGCCAAGCTATGGAAGCAGGTCTTGAAAGCGATGAGCCTTTTATCTACAGACTAAACGATAATGGTTCAGGACCGGGCCTTCTTGTAAAGGTAGGAGGTATTTCAATGTAGTCATTTTTTTTTGTACATGTATACATGATGTGCCATCGGTTCCACTCGCATTAACAATTCTTTATCATTACAATAATTACTAAACTAATTACATTAAAATATTAAACGATTTTGTTAAACTATTATAAGGTTTTTGAAGCGATATGCTCTCTGTTGATAGCGTAGTCGGACTTCGCGTCGGTGGTCGGTGGTTCGAAACACACCAATCTGATTCTATAAATTAATATTGAATTACTAATTAACTAATTTAAAAAGAATCAATTTACATGATTCATTTTTTTATTCATAAAAATACATTTATGGTCTAATTTTCGTTTTTAATACACAGCTTCATTTTTTGTGTTGTATAGTGCTTTGACCACAAACTCACCGGATGTTAATTGACGATGTGGCTCAGGATGGTAAACAGTTAACACATTAAGCTTAGAGGTACTAGTTCTCAAGTGACGCTGCCCGAACACATATGTTGGTGTTTGGCGTAAGGTTTTTCAAACTTGGGAGTGGTAGCTTGAAGTGGGTGGGTTATGTTTTCCTCATGATGTTTTCCTATACCGAATTATGGAGTTGAATAGGTAGGTTCGAACCTACATTGATTGACGTAGCATACGACTACTCTATCGTGAGCCATCAAAAAGGAAAACAGCATAATCTTCTGAACTAAATGAGTGGAATATGTAATATACTTTATTTATTTATTTAAAAATTTTGCACACATTTATGTACAAAGGCGGTACGTAAACTTTATGTAGTTAGAGTTAAATTAAGATACTACAGTACACTGTAATAACTACTTGGTTTGTTATTCCATTGAAGGTTTGTGCTGAGCGCGGTTGGCGTATATATCAGGGCTGCGGCGGATCCGAGGATCGATGGAATTTATGGTGGAGATCCAGTGCTTTTCCCTCAGCCTGCTACAAAACTTTAGGCGATTGGCAGGTTGTGTTTTGCGTATCTTAAAACAATAAACTAAGCCGCAGGATGTAACGCGGTGTTTCTTAACAGAAGACTTTCTTTGATAGTTTGTAAACATTACTCACACACACACACACACACATTTGGTTTTATTAAAAATACTTTTAATTAGACAATATGAAATAAGTGAATACATTTTTACTAATCTTGTGTGTGTATTCTTATACATTTTATATTGGGTCGTATGCACCTTTTGATTACTAGCCAAATTCTAAAGTACATTGTTCATAATATTTTTACATGTTTTCAGTTCATGAATCACATACCTAAAGGTGGGTCAATATGTCGGAAGGACAATTTGTCTCGACTTCTGCGTTGCATGAGGAGGATATATGGCTCTATATATGATTTTAGGTAATTATCCATCGCTTTTAATAATTAATTATGGCTTAGTGAAATCGATTACTCTCCCTTAGGTTATTAGTCAGTTGCTTTTACGGCTTTTATCCATTTGGGTAAAGTTATTTATTAAAGTCGCCAGAGATATGTAAATCCAGATGTGCGTCATAAAATATTTATCTAGGTGTATCGAGGATTTCAGATTTGTCCTTATGCCAAGTCGAAGAAAATAGGTTTTGCAAACTGTATATTATGATAAATGGAATTATGATAAGCTCGGTAAAGAATCAGACTGAGATCAGAATTCACATATTATAAGCTGAGTATACCTACTTACCTACTTTTAGGCTTTCGTTATCAAATCAATCACAAAAAACAAATTAGACAATATATACAAGTTAGTAATACTTTTCAAAATTTGTCTCGTCAAACCTAGCACACACACATTATATTAGAGGATCACAAGCCAAGCGCACAAGCATCAAAAGCTTAAAAAACTAAAAAGTGAGCATTTCTGGTTTATAGCGATGATGGCGCAGCGGATAGTGCGCCTGGATTCCGCATCAATCGACGCAGGTTCGATCCCCACTTATCCGACTCTAAAATCGGCCTGAGCTTTCGGTGAAGGAAAATACCCTCAAGTTCAAAAACCTGTCGCCAAATACCAATAGGTGTGTTCCGGCAGCATCACTTGATAATCAGTATCTCTAGGCTTAGAGTGTTTAACAACCTTGACCACATCATCACTTAAAATCAGGTGAGATTGTGGTCAAAGCAATGAGCCTATTCCGAGTAATAAAAAAAAGTACAGAATATTTGTATTCGTACCTGAATCCGATCACTTTTATTACTACTATCATTGTTTCAAAGCATTTAACCCATTGAGCACTAACCTGGCGTTTATGCCAGCTTTCCATTGATTTCCTATTGTCTTCATATTGTCTCATTCTTATGGGTAATCGACATATTAAGCAAATATGAACTTAATTAAACTTCTGGTTATATGAAATTTTGAAATTAATTAAGTAATGGTATGAAATGTATCAAGAATGTTTTACTATGTTTAGCGAAATAGACACTTCTTGTAATAATATGCAACTACATTCAGAAAAGCGGATATCAGAGTAAAATCATAATTGGATATTTAAAAACAATTACGCGAATTTTAATTATTGCTTGTAACTTGTCACTGAGCATTAAAACTGTCTTGAAAACTTAATTAGTTTTACTTGGAAAATTAAATATCAACTTTTGAAATAATTGCTCAATTTTACTAATTATATTTCTTTAAAATTATAGCTATTAAAATATTTATACCTACATTTTTTAGGTTAGCATGGCAGAGTTTCGCTAGATTCGGTGTACAGACATTATTTTCCTTGTCTATTAAGAGTGCATGACTTGTCTATGTTTAAGGAAAACCTCAGAAGCGGACGTTAACATGCACAATACTCTCATTATGTCATGAAGGAAACGTTTACGTTAAATTAAATAGTTCTATATCGAAAAATGCAATGTAATAATATTAATATCTACACCTGAGCTTTCGGCGAAGGAAAACATCGTGAGGAAATCATAGCATGGTGGTTTTCTTAGCAATTTTCTATTATTGCACGCCTGGTTAACTACATACATTAAGTTTTAAAACCTGTCGCCAAACACCAATAGATGTGTTTCGGCAGGATCACTTGAGAGCGAGTATCTCTAGACTTAGTGTATTTACCATCCTGGATCACATCGTTAGTTAACATGAAGTGAGATTGTTGTCAACGCGCTAAGCCTGCATAGTATAAAAAGGTATTTTTCTAACATACCATAATAATATAATAATATTTTAGTAAATGTTACTATGAATTCGGGCTGTAACTAGTCTGAGTTATAAGGCTTGTCAATCGAGACAAGTTTGCGAATTAATACTACAATGAAAGTAAACAAAGAAATCGAAAATTTTATTTGTGTGTCATAACATGAAGGAAATTTACATTAATTATGTAGAGAATAATAACAGCTTTTACGATGGTATTAAATCAGTGATTTGTTTTGTAAACAAGTCCCGTGCCATCCGTTTGTTAATTTCCATGAGACGAAATTAAAATTTACAATCGCAACAGTATGGTCGGGTTGCGTGTTCAAAAATGCTTTTTACCCCCAACTTTTATGTTTTGAAATTGGTAAAAATAACTGATAACCATCTATTAATATTGTTATCATGAAAGGAAATATATTGTTCCTTTATTTCAATACGAATTTACGAAGATGCCAATCACTTTGTAATACTGACATAATAAATGTTTTTTTTTTCATAAGTAATGAATAGCATGTTCATAGTATATAGGTAGTTAATGGTCTTTTATCTGTATTTTATTGGAGGGGATGTAATAGAATTTAACAATCTACCATTACCTTACCGATTTCTAGGAATGTTTCAAGAAGTGTCAGTCAGTGTAAAAATCACATTGATTCTATGTAGATAGGTAATCAACGATTTGTGATTTTATAGATTAGCATATTATAGAAAAATGTAGACATAACTAACAGCTAGTAACTTGGAATTTGTGGGTGTTAGGATATGCATGCACCGCGAATACTCCAGTGGCCGCCAAGAGAAACAATCCTAAACACAACCGGGAGAGGGTAGAGAGTAACACGAGATCGAAGCACGTAAACGTCACGTCTCATACTAATACAAAATTTTCAAATACTGGATAATGTATTTCTTGCCTTATGTAATGAATATTGTTAGCATACAATAGAACTAAATATAATGATAAGTGTTTTTTTTGATATAGGGATTTAAATGTGTTGTTAAATCATTTAATTTTAATGAATATAGTGAGAAAGCATATTCTTTGCTCGTGTGTTTAAATTATTATTTCAAATAAAAAATAAACATTTGTTTCTCTATGAGTTAACTATAAAATGAAATTAACCAAATAAATGGAAAGTATCATAAATGTACATACAAACAGTTTAAAATTAAAATAATTATTTAAATTTTGAATATGTTCATAACTAACGTTTTTTTATTATAATTCAAAAAAATTCAATTAAAATAGTAAATGTAACATTTTGGATTATATTCAAAGATAAAATACAACAGTTCGGCTACAAAATATTATATTTTCTACGATTATATACAGAATAGATCAAATTTTAGTTATGACAGGTAATCTGTAATCCAACATTTATTTGGCTACTGGTAAACCTAAAATTTCAGGTATTATAAACAAATTAGATCCATTAGTCATGTAAATGTCTACTATGGAACTAGTAATCTGAAATAAATTATAGAAGTAAGGCAATATCACGTCTACACACATGATAAAAACCAAATAGATAACTTATATTCTACAGTAAGTTCTTTTGTAATTACAATGGATTAAGTAGCAAATGATATAAATACCATTAGTAATGCGTAGGATAATTTTGAACAAGCATATAAACTAAAAATTTAACATTTTAATTGAGAGACCGATTATGTTTACAAGAGAAATATTTAGTGTATTAAAAAAACAAATATATATTTTTTTTATTAGTTATAGACTCAATAATAATGAAGCAATACATTACGAGCATATAGCTTTTATGAAACATAATTGTTATGTTGTTCTGCATTCTTTTTACTCGGTATAGGCTCAGTGTTTTGACCACAATTTCACCTGATGTTAATTGACCATGTGGTCCAGAATGGTAAACACACTAAGCATAGGGGTACTGGTTTTCAAGTGATGCTGCCGAAACACACCTACCTATTGGTGACAGGTTTTCAAACTTGAGGGTGGTAGCTACCCAGGCGGGCATTATGAGATGTTTTCCTTCACAGAAAGCTCAAGCTGATTTTAGAGTTGGAGTGGTGGGCTCCAACCCGCGTCCATTGACGTGAATCCGGCCGCACTACCCATTGCGCCATCATCGCTTCAACTAAGACGTATTTTCTTTGAACTAAATATGCTACTAAAATAAAACTTACACCTATTGCTAGAAATTTATGCGAATTACTACAAATATATTTGCTTACTATTACATTAAGCGTTTTAATTTCATTATTAGAACATTTTTAATTTGTAATATAGGTTTTTTTAATCTGAATATCTCTCACTAGACTTATTGTATTTTATAATACGAACTATGCGTACATGATTAGCTTGTGTTCTCTTGGTCTCCGATGGCACGGTGGGAGTCAATCACCTGCGTCATCGGTTATTTGAATGAATCGACGCGCGTTATTGCGTGCTGCACGGTATTACCTTGCAGTTCAATTTTATTTATATAAGATTACCTTGAACAAAAAAAGATTTGTCTTTCCCTAACAGTGCGTAAGTTAATGGATGCGCAAAGTTACGTTGTTTCTCTTATTGTAACTTTTCTTATTTGTTATTTTGACTAGTACCTACTAATAGTAAACATCTACAATTAAGATAATATTTTTTTTTTTGGTGTAAACAACAGAATTAAAATAGCATTTGTCCATAATATCACTTGATTATTAAGTGAAGATTAAACTAAAATTAAACTTGACAACAATTGCTCTCAATTGCAATTCCCAAAATGTATTGATTTTCAGTTGAATTAAATGTGTGTAGATGTGCTCTAGAAAATACTTTGTAAATGGTTGGGATGTTTTGAATGGGATATATTTTTTCTAAGTAAACTCCAGACATCCTGATCACTACTAGGTCATGCAATTGTTCATAGTACAAAATCCCAATGTATGGAGGTTTGAGATACATTAAGTCAAGAGAGTTTTAAAAAAGACTGTTATGCAAGTATATTATTGAATTTAATAAAAAAATTTAAGTTTTGGAATGAATACATTTTGTTTTATGCATTAACATGGATTATTAATCCAATTTAAAGTGTAATAAATTAATAGAACTTTACTGTTATTACGATAATAATTGGAAGTTAACATATTCAGCTAAGTCTTGAAAGGTCGTATTAAAGATTATTTAAACGGTGTCGGAAGGTGAAAGTTCACGGCGATATTCAATTATTGTTAGAATATTAACCAGGGATATCATTTCATGGCAATTACCCCCAAGTGGTACCGGAGATCGCGTGACGATTGCACCAAGAAAAGGGATCAATGTCGTTGTGTTTTGTTTGGAACTCTGTATTATACTTCCATTCCTGAGATTGTTAGGTTTAATTTAAATATTGTTTATCAATCTTATGTAATTATATTAAAATCAATAATGATATATTACTAAATCGTAATAGAAAATTAACTCGTAATATTTCCATATTCTTCACGTAAATCTTTAAAATTATGAAATCAATTTCAACATTGTTTTTCTATCAATATACGATTAATCTCTATAAAAGTGGGATATATATGCTGAATATCTTTTCCTTTTCCTTATGGACTGAGTAGTAATCGGATAATTACAATAAGAAACAGTCCAGTTTAATGAACATAAAATATGTAGATCTGTTTTTTCGACATGACTAACGCTGCTGACCTTATAGATCTTCTTTATCCTTTATAACGAGCACTTAAGGCACTTAGCCGGATAATGGTAATCAGCACAAGGGTATCATTGCGAATTGCGAATTAAGTGAAATACATCCTAAGAAACAAACTCGTTAAGCGATCATAATTAAAAATAATTCTATGCCCCTGTAACCTATACACTTTGCGTGTAGCGTTAATGTGCGTGATCTAACGTGTATTCTACGTGTTACCGGAGCATGTTATGGTACTGTCTCGCACTGACAGTGGATTCAAGAGCTTCCCCGGTTGGTGAACGTAACACTTTTTGATCCGGTGACAATATTAGCTATCTGTATTCAGCGTTACATCAAAACTATAATATATGTAACTCGAATGAAATTAAACATGTCGACATTATAATTGTTGCATTTTCCTACATGACGTGTAGTGTAATTTTAATAAAATATTACTAAACACTCTCATACGTAAAAAGGAACAGTATGAATATTCCTGTTAAACTATTCGCATCGCGTGACATTTTTCCCATTTGTACGCTTGACATTTTACGCGCAAAAATAGATGACAGTGGTGCGATAAGATTATTTTACAACGAAAAAAATACGTGTTTACACGTTGATCGTTATCTTAATGAAAACTGGTAACATTTTACTCCTTCTCAAAGTTTACTTGGAATGCGATTAGATCGGTTACATACTTGTATATTTTGCTACTTCTGATTTCAAACGAAGTAAGTTTAAGCAATATGTACTTGTTGTTTATCTATGCCTATAAAAGTAAACTCTGCAACTGCTTTTTAAATGGGTCGACACAAACAATATATGATTACGTTTTCCTTTTGACAATTCAAATCTTTCATATATTAATTGCTATATGTTACTTTAGCACGCATAAATTTTTTAAGATTTATTTTTTCTATAATAAAATAAGACCTAAAATTTCCTATTCTGGTGAAAATTTTCATACTTACGTCCTCTAATAAACATTTTTGTTTATTTCTTTATACTGTATGAGGGTTTTAGTTTTGACCAAAATTTGACCTAATTTTAAGTGATGGAGTAAGCTAAGATGATTATAACACATTAAAAATCTAGATGCTCTCAAGTGACGTTACCGTAACACGTTGTTGATACTTGACGATAGATTTTCATATCAAGAATAGAACCTAACCAGGTGGTCATTATAATGATTCGAATTCGAAAATTTATTAAGAGTATTACTCAGGTTTTTATACGAGCTTAATAAAATGATTGCGCTTCCATCCACCCATAGATGCAACCATAAGACGTCTACTGGTAGACATAGGTCTCTTCCAATAAGGGGGGGATAGTTATAATCGCCACGCTTGGCAGGTGGATTGGCGATCATAGTCAGGTGCTTGCGGTACTCAGAGGATGCAGCTGCCCATCCCCTGGTGTATATCCCTTTCGCCTTTTACGACACCCACGGGAACATTTGTGGTGGTACTATTCTTAGACGGCACCACGTGGTTAATACTTCATTTGATGTTAATAGCCATGAATCTCTTGTCAGTTGAAATCATCATGGCGGACTATATCTACCACAGCCAAAGTCTCTAGGTTGATTTGAGTATATACTTGATGATCCAGGAAGGCGTCGCGTCTGAACGTGTTAATATAATGGGTTTTTCACAAGTGTACGGTGATCGAGACCCAGTTTGGCTTAGATTAACTAATACTAACCCGATTAACTAGATTTCCAATGGCTGATTTCGGAAGGTGACGTTTTTTTTTAACTGAACAAACGTTGTTGACCAGAAGGCCTTTGACAGATTCACTGGCCTTGAGGCGAGTGCTTAAAGCAGTCGGCCTAAAAATGATAGCAAGCTTAAGGGCACCAAAATGGTACGAACCACGACTTAAGCTGCTTGCTACCCGTGTTAAAAATGACGTGCAATTTGCTCTGTCTAACATAATGGATAGTAAAAACTGCGAGAAAAAATTATCTTACAGAACCTATGTATTTTACGCGTATTACACAGTATAATGCTAGTGCATGCGGTTTCACTGTATCGTTCTGACGGCGGCTTCAAGAGCTTCCTTAGATGGGAGTCGGAGCACGTTTTGTGCAACTGCTGGCTGGAGACCCGGAGTATGTTTGGGAGCAAAATATTGATATTATGGCGGGATTTCCCTATGTACATGGTGGCCGTGACCCAGGTGGATACGAATCTGCAGGGGACGACGCGGTGCTTGCGAAAGCTACCCCGTGTCGTCCCCATCCCAAATGCAGCGGACATCCCCGGGGGGCTTAGTGGGTATTTCCGGACGCTTCACGTCCGGGCGAGTCCCACATTGGTGAGGAGACGTCCCTCCGCACCCCCTTACCCATTGCATTGGGGGACTTCGGTCTCACTAATGCAATGGGTAAGGGTAGTGCGTAAATGCATTTTCCTCGTCAAGGTGGATACGAATCTACCATTCCTCCCTACCATCCCGCAATTTATGTCAGAGTCATTTCTTTATTGTGTTTAATGCTCAAATACGTATTTTATCGATTAACTGTTTTCGGATTTCAGTCCACCATGCTATCATTTGCCGTTGGAATATGCTAAATTGGTGTCAGAGTGTTCCCGTCTTCGTCGTGACGAGGGTGACGGAACTTCAAACGTTGTTTGGATACACAAGCCGGTGGCGCAGAGCCAGGGTAGAGGAATCTTTTTGTTTTCGGGTAAGCCATGTTTGTGAGCTGACATTTTCATAAAGAGAGGCTCATAAATCCTAAAATTACTTTTAATAAAGTTTTGAAAGTTCGTTTTATAGGGTAGTATTTGGCATTTTTAATAAAGATATATCGTTCTACATACAAATACACCGTTTAGCCACAACCTTAACTGGTGTTATGTGACGAAGTACTCCGAGGTGGGAAATATAAACATACTTAATGGTGGTAGCTAGATAGGTGTATATAGAAAAAAAAACAATATCTAACTTGATCATTAGTGCTGAAGAAAATACATTGAGCCGTGAGTAAGAAGGAATACGAAAAATTTCTAGAATACCTTGCTGGGAGCAAGGTCTTATTATTCCTGTTTCTCATACCATATCTCCTAGTTCTTTCTGTTTTATTAATTGTTGAGTACTTTCACACTACACACTATTTATCATTTTATTTCTGACTAGGAAATGGCAATGCTGATGTCACCAACATAGCATTGAATCTAGCGTCACCACTGAATGAAGCCTTTCTGTGAACGAGTCATCGTTGCCTTGTATTTTACATTGTATTTTTTTTTACAATAAATCAAAATATTCCAGAGTGTCTGTGAGATGAGCTGCGGCACCGCGGCAGTAGTGCAGCGGTACATTGAGCGTCCACTTCTAATAGCCGGGTACAAGTTCGATCTCAGGCTATATGTCTGCGTACCGAGTTACAGGCCGCTCACTGCTTATATGTACGCTGAGGGCCTAGCCAGATTCGGTAAAGTTAGATTAGTTTTAAAAATCACTAAATTATTTTTTAATTATATTACGAGTAAAAATGCTTTATAATAAAATATTTTACTGTATAAATAACTGAGCTCGGTATGCGTTGCAATGCCACTGCATGAATTTCCTTACACTAAAAAAAAAACCCTTACATAAGTATAATCATAATTGGATGAGTAGTTTAGGGAGTGGATAGAGAACAAACATACATTGATTTTTATTTATATGAATATACAATACTGTGTATATTTTTACACTGTTACTGATATATAATTTAAAAACCTAATAAGATTTTGTATGAGCACTCACTAAAAGGAGTATGATCTTACACAGGAACGGACAAGTACACGTTATCCGATATTCATAACCCATACAGACACTTGACGAACTCATCACTGAACAAAACCGGCCCGCGATATGCTGAATGTAAGGATAGAATTGGCAGCGGTAAGAAATATCTCAATATATATTCTAAAACAATGGGATATTTTCTTTTATCAAAGTTTTTTTTTACCTTATTTTATTTTATTCATTTCGTGACTATTACTTATATATCACTGTTTTTATTTATATTTTTATAATTTTCAAAGTATATGCTTTTCGCATGCTGATGTATTATTCCCTTGATTAGATTATTGTCTTAATGTAAGTTCCTGTAAATACAATTTAAAGAGTATTGAAGAAGCATCGTAGTAAATCCATTTCGTTATAAAATTAGTACGATCCCATAGATTCTGACAGCTATCCTCGAGTCATTCCCCTTTCTAGACTTAACTAGGTATTATCTTCTACTAAGACATTTAGCTTTAGATAACGAGTATACTTTTTTCCAAACACAAGTCTGTTTTTGAGTCAAATTTACTGAAAAATAGTGCGTTATTATATTCGTTCTATGTCTATATTACAGGGTGTAAATGGACATTGAAACAGGTACGAAGAGCACTGGTCGGCAGATGGGGTGCGGTGGAGTGGCTCGCGTGGCAACGTATCAGAGCGCTTGTCACCCTGACACTTTTAGCCCAAGCGACTGGAACCCCACCAGCTAGGAACTGTTTCGAATTTTACGGATTTGATGTACTCCTCGACGACACGCTAAAGCCTTGGTTGTTGGAGGTAATAACTTTTGATAAATTGATTTAACCGAAAGTCGCCCACTGCTGTACATAAATCATCCCCAAAAAGGGGGAATTGTCATAATCGCCACGATTGGTAGGCGGGTTGCCGATCGCAGTAGGTGTTTGTGGTGCTCAGAGGATGCTGCTGTCCATTCCCTGGGTTATCCATTAGTCAAGTTTTACAACACCCACGGGAAAATATGGGGTGGTGCAATTCTTAGCCGGCACCACACGGCATGTAGAAATGATATCTATATGTAAACATACAAAGATTCAGATCAGTACCTTTTTTTTCTTTTATTTGTAAATTCATTTTCATTTCTGGTTACTAGCTGTAAGCTCCCTGCTCACCTTTTATATAATGTAAGCGTAAAGATGAGAGAAGGAACATGATAATAGTATTTTTATACCACGAAAGTGGAAAACAGACATACGATTCGCTTTATGGAAAGCGGTCACCGTAGCCTATGAACGCCTGCCATACCAGAGGTATCACATACGTGTTGCCGACTCTTTAAATTATTTTTTTTTTTGAGGTTTTTTAAGTAGTTTCTTATATATTAAAACATGTTATTTATCGTATATACTAAAACCCGATCAGATAATATATCTACGATTTTAAAACAAGAATGGTGTAAATAGTACCGTGGTTCTCAAGTTATAAGCAAACTAACGGACAGAGAGATGTTGCTTTTTATATAATGTAAGAATAGCGGATTGACGAGGATTAAGTGTTACCATTAGAAATTTTGCTAAAACTTTTTTCTTTTCAAATTTTCAATAAAGATTATGGTCAAATTTTGACCTCTTATCTAACACTTGTATTTATTATTTTTTTTAATATCTGATACACAGAACATTCTGTTAAAATCATCATAATCGAGCATTGTTTTGATTATTGTTTAGAGAATGGTTTTTTGTAATATCCACCTAGAAACTTTTTTTTTGTTTTCAATTACATCTAATCTTACACTACAGTAAATAAAATCTCTATTCAAGAAATCAAGTGTCAAAACTGTTGTCGATACTTTCATAATCGCTTCAATTTTCAAGTACTCTGTTGGTTATTTTAAAGTTCAATATGTAAGACTTGGTAAGACCAAATCAATTTCCCCGTTTAATAATGATTATTCAGGTTAATATCTATTTGATTTTATATAAGCTAACTCAAAAGTTGAAAAATTTATTTAAAAAATATGTTGGAATATATAAAGTTTTGCTAATGAATTTCCCTTTGTATTACTTTTAGGTGAATTTGTCACCAGCTCTGGCAGCTGACTGCGAAGCTGACGTTACAGTCAAACAACCGATGTTACATGAACTGTTCGATCTGATCGGGTTACCCATGAAGCACACTGGCCTATCTGTTCTACAAGGCCCCCTTGCACATGTTCTAAGGTAACAAAAAAGTAATGTAAGTGTACTATATTTATATAGTATAGATATGAAAAATACTAGTATTCATGTAAAGGATTTAAAGAAGCTTTAGATATAGCTATAGCCTGTTGAATAGCCGTGTGGTACCACCCCATATCTTTCACTGGGTGTCGTAAAAGGTGACTAAGGCATACATTAGGAGATGGGCAACAGCATCCTTTGAGTACAACAAACACCTACATCGATCGGCAACATGCCTTACAAGCGTGGTTATTATGGCAATTCCCCTCTTTTCGGGAGAGATCTATGTCCAGCAGTGGACGTTTTTCGGTTGAATCAATCAATCTGTATAATAAATAGCGCTTAAAATGTATTGATTCGAAAATTTATTTCTCCAGCGACCACGTTATTCACCATCAACTATTTTTTAAATAGAGTTCTTCCAAAATATTTTATTAAGCGACTTGTTTCCTACAGAAGGTCATTTCTCATCACTTTTAGTTTTAAATCTGTAATGTTAGATTAAGCAATTTTTTTTATGTTTTGTTTAGTGCCACTGTGGGGTCCAGCTGAAAATTAACCACAAGTGGTTCCTTCAGTATACTATGCTGAGCTAGAATGCCTTTTCATATCCTATCCTCATCTGTGTGTATTATATGTGTTTTGCGTACCTACTTTGGGAATAAATGTTACCTTTCTTTCATTCCTTAGTTGTAGTTCTGAGGACGAGAGTGGGGTATCTCGTTCCGGTAATTCCCGAAAAACCGTCGCTGGAATAAGACGCGGGCCTAAGTTCAGACGACGACGACCACTGCCTATCCATTGTGTTACTTTACAACCACCCATCATTGATAAATTGCCGGTGACTATTTACCAATATATCTTCTTGGATAGCTAGAAAAGTTTCCAATAGAGAGTTTTTTTATACCACGAAAGTGGCAAACGGGCATACGATTCGCAGTCACCGTAAACAATAGACGCCTGCGATACCAGATTTATCAAATGCTCGACGCCATTTTAAAAGTACTGGCTTACAAGAGGCACTACCGGAACACATGTATTGGTGTTTGTCAAGAGGTTTTCAAACTTGAAGGTGGTAGCCTCCCAGGCGGGCATTACCACTATGTTTTCCTTCACCGAAAATTCAGACTATTATGCAATTGTATAAGCGGATTCGAACATACGCCTATTAACTCGGAATCCGATCACACCACTAACTGTGCCATCATGTCATATATTTTTTAAAATTATGTTGTGTAATGTGTTCACATATGGGAGAGTATATATGTTTTTCAGGACATTACAGACAAAAATAGAAATATAAATAGCAGCGATTTTGCTAACAAAAGTACGTCCGAAATTAGCGCAGACAACCCCGACGTTCAGGTAATTTTACAAATTGTCATCGAAATCACGGCAAGGTCGGTAAGTTGTATCTATAATTAAATTAAATTGTTGTGAAGTGAAATAACCTTTTATCCGACATGCTAAGGTTTAAAATTGTGTACAAGAAAAAAACACCAGTAGGAAATCAATCCATAACTTTATTTTTCGTGACTGTTACGCTGAAGCGAAAGCTAAATGAGTAAAAGGAAATCGTTCAAATTTATGAAGTAATGAAACAAATTTATTAGCTCTCTATTAAAATTACAAACATTATTTTTCGAATATTATTCTACCTACAATGAGAAATGATAATTCAACACAACAAAAGGTAATTTAAATAATTAGAATAAAAATCTTATTTTGTTTTTATGGTTAAACCTGTTTAATTGTTTACTATATTCAATATGTGTGAAGTTTGCAAAAAAAACACTATAAGGAAACAATGTTTTCGGTAAATAAAAAAATTATATGTTGGCGCCTCACTTCCGGCGACAACTTACTTCTTCGATG
Organism: Samia ricini; assembly: GCA_014132275.2. Classification (NCBI taxonomy): domain Eukaryota; kingdom Metazoa; phylum Arthropoda; class Insecta; order Lepidoptera; family Saturniidae; genus Samia; species Samia ricini. The sequence continues at coordinate 5,937,632 of AP028170.1, forward strand.
ACTTAGTTTCACCGCTGGAACTTACGAAGTTGTCGTTTGAGTTCCGGGGGAACCGGACCGGATTGAACGTCATTTCATACAATCCGCAACAACGTCGTGGATAATATATAAGGCGCGGTAGAAGAGGTTTTGGCTTCAGCACTCGCCCACAAAGTTCGGTGAAGCTGTAAAGGCCATTCTGGTCAACAGTATTAGCTAGGTTAAAAAAAAAAAACATCGGACACTTGTATTCCAGTAGAAAAAAACACTCAGAGGCTTCCATTGATCATAGTGCTAGAACATATAAATCTAGTTTACCATATATATACATATTTGATAGCAACTACCTATCTCTACTGCTCTGCTCTCGTATCATATTTTCTATTCTGAACATAATTTTATAAATAATCGTTGGAAACAATGGACTCTATTTTTTTTTGTTCAGACCTTTTTTTTCTTTAAGCCCTACCTACTAACAGAAGCTAACGTTTCTTACAAATTAACCGTAAGTGTACATTGAATAGGAGTTTGTTTTTTACGCGGAACGTAATTTTTACTGTAAAGAAAATTAGGCTAAGTTACTCCTTATAACTTTGCACTGTGTAATGTTTTACTTGTTATATCGTACCTTCTGTTTTCCAGTCTACTCCGAGCGTTGCATTAACATCAACAGAGACGGTTGATGAAACATGGCGTGGCGGATACGCAACGGCCGCGACACGCAGGCGGATAATGAGTGCGTGTTCCTGGGGTAACGGTGTGCGCTGGGATCGCCCTGTCGGGAGAGTAGGGAAATGGGTGCGAATATATCCGCATGTCCTACCGAACGAAAATGAAGTATATCATTTACCATTCTTTTAAAACTAACATTAATTTTTCCTGACTGGGATGAAGTCGCTAGTCAGATCAAAACAGTTTCATTGGGAAATCAATATTACCTAGTTGTAAATATTTAGGAATCTTAATTTTTTTAACACTCTTTTATAAGCTTTTAATTCAAACAGATAAAGAACGTTGCAACTTCTTTTTTTTTGTAAAACATGAGTTTAATTTAGTAAATTAGAATTACGCCGATCGTGCCTCTCTATCGCTTATTCCGTGCTCTCGTTTGCACATTCTACTCAGGTGGAACGCGACAATGAGTCATGCTTTTTCTGAGTACAGCCGGGCATTCATCGATTTATAAGACGTTATCAAGTCAAAACTAATTGATAAATCGAACTAAAAATTAAAGTCAATAACAGTTTTAACCGAACTAAGGGATTATATTACAGAAGTAGAAGGTCGAACAATCAATCATAATTAATTACCTCAAAATAAAATTATAATAAGATCTAAGTTATTAACAGAATAATTCAATTCAGAGTAAAAAGCGTGGGGTGCATTTTACTACATTTTCGTAACTCTCCTCTCATAGATAGTTGCCAAAAGAATGATTGTAACATTTAATATATCAAGCCCCCCAAGCTTTTTACTCTGAATTGAATTATTCTATTAATAACTTAAATATTATTATGACTTTATTTTTAGGTAATTAATTATGGTTGATTTATGATATCATTTGTAATAAAAAATAATTTTCTACTTTATAGTTCGATTAGCTATAAAAGCGTATTTTTTGAGTTTTTTTTTAACTATTATTCTTTCTATTTACATTTAGTATTTTTCAAAACAACAATCTTACGGCAACTTCTCAACTAATACTGCCATAACACACCTATAGATGGTTGGTAATCAATTTTCAATATTAGTCTTGGTAGTCAGTAGAGCGGGTTTTAGAAAATGTTCTACCACAATGCTATGGTTTCATCACGACCGAAAGTTTACGCTGAATATAAAGTGCGATAAATGTATATTCAAACCTACCTCTAGAGATACGGTCTCTAACTACAATATAGCTGAGCGATCAACTTATTTCTTAATCAAATCTCAGACAGCGGTAGAAGACGTACGTGAAAGTGTAGCACAAGTATCCAAGTTCATACGAGCAGCTCGGGAGGTGCATCGCGAAGCGGGACGCGATTCCTTCGCTGCTCGGGATGGCACAAGAGACGCTGCCTTCGATAATGCACTGCACAAGAAACTTGAATACCGGCAAAACTTAGAAGTGTGGCACCCGCCTTTCTAATGTGTTCATTCAACTGTTAAATAATGTACTTACTAAGTTTAATAAATGCCTCTTCAATAAAGACAATATTTTTTTTAAATATTTTTTCTTGTATGTCCTTTTTTTTATTATTATTATTATATTGTCCCCTTGAGCCCTAATTTGGCGTTTACACCAACTTTCCATTGTTTTCCTATTGTCTCATTTTTATGGGTAATCGACATATTAAACAAGTACAAATTACAAAAAAAAAATAATAAAAATATATTCATTAATAATGTAGAAATACTGTAAATTTATATTAATAATTTAATTTACAATGTTCCTTATAAACTGTATGATCTTTTGAAGTGAAGCCTGAATTATTAATCAAGTACTTTTGTGGCTAATTACAAATTAGCTCAGTGCGTAAGTGATTATTTATTCATAACTTATGTATGGAGTGCTTCAGGATGTTCAAAGTTTCTAGAAAAAATTATAAATTTAACTTTAGGATTTGTAAGATACTGCATAGATTTATTTAACTAAGGCCTTAAGAGGATATCCTAGCAGAATGTATTCCATACAAACGTAGTCCCCTGTTTCCTCCCTGGATAAAAGCGTTATAGTAAATATTCTTATACCAAATAATATATATCCACCACCGCCATGCCCGTAAGTTTTTTTTTTTTATAACACTTATTGTAGAAACAAAAAGCCCTTGAAAATGAAAAAGATACTCGATTTTTGCCGTAATTTTCAGACATTTATCAAACAAATTCGTTGAAAAAAAATTAAAACATACAGGTATAGCTAAAGTCTTTATTATTCTAAAATTGAAAGAAAATTTAAAACTGGTTTAGTTTTGGAGGAGGAAACAGGGTACTACGAAGTGATATTATCGTCTATTTTGCGTAGGTATTTCAGCCCGAGCTGCAGTTGTCCCTTTCGTGTTTTATAGTTTTTTCTTTAGGGCGCAATGCGATAGCAACATATTTCTGAAATACCTACTTTACCGCCGCATGCCCTCGTAAAATTAACTTTTATAAAATTTCAACCTCGAGAACAATTTTGAAATATCAGATAATCATTATAAAATTACACAATTAAAATCTAAACACATTCTGTCTCTAAACAATTTATTTATATTGTAGCTACCTACATCATATATATAATAATACAAATAATGACCCAAATAATCTGAACATTAAATTAGTAACTGTTAAGAAAGGTGAAAATAAAATAATTAAAAAAGCGGGACATAACAAAAATTCTGTTTGATAAAAGTTATATGTTCGTAATGTATTGTTTCATTTATATTTTATCCTTGTTAGTCAACTGTTTAATTCGGATTTTGGTACACCCTGTTACTATTCGACCTAATTGACGAATCCTAGGCATAATTTGACTTAATTAATTAACCTCTAATTGCTAGCCTGTGAGTAACTGTAGTTATTGTTAATTGTTGAACACTGATAGTCAAGATTTAGGAAAATTGTTTTTTTTTTCAGTATAATGATGGAACAAAAAGTTCGGCCTTTCGATTCATTCGAACAATTATACAAAATATTAGTTTTGACCGGATACTATAAGAATTATAAACCAAAAAGTGCTTTTCGACGAATATGCCATCAGATATATAGACCCCTTGCGTTTATAATAGGTATCATGTATAATTTACAGCATATTATTTATATTTTAGAGGTAAGTGTAGTCATACAGTTGTAATTTACCGATAAATAGTTAAGTTTACTTATCAAATATACTGACAATAAATACAATTTGATTAAAGGAGTTAGTCACAGAAGAAATTATATGTTACATAAACTCTTGTAATATTATTGTTTAGTAAAATTACTTAATTCGGTAATAAAAGATATTATCACTTATGCCTAAGAAATTTCAGAAAGAAAAAGTTATTAACGGCTATAAAACCATTTAGGTATCTCAAATCGTTGTCGTACTAAGCAAAACCAGTCCTCATTAAATCCTAATCAAAACCAAATCGTTTCAGTAAATAACCGACTGTTTGGAGTCCGTATAAATACATATGTAACTACTCACTTACATATTATTAAATCAAGTTAATGTGTCGATTACCCATAAAAATAAAACAATAGGAAAGAATGGAAAGCTGGCGTAAACGCCGGGTTAGTGCTCAAGGGGTTAAGCATAGCCAATTATATGTGTGTTTAGAATAATCAGCTGTTGGATAGAGGGAATTTATTGTACATTGAAGGTTCTAATATCTACGCTACGCGTTATATGTATATAAGTACAATGAAATAAATTAAAATTATCAAGACATGAAATGAAAAAAATAACTGATATGTAGATTGCCTTCTGCTTCCATTTTAAATTTTCGCAGAATATCCGTTACTTTTTAGTTCAATTTCTAAGTCGTTTAAGAGCCTCATTTACTTTTATCTCATATGAGTATATAAAAAGTTTAGTACACTACTATTTGCAACTATAAAAATATTGTACCAAAAGAGTTATGAAAAGGTGGTATGATATTCTTTTGAAAAATATTTATTGAGAATACAGAACAAGGCGATATTAAAATGTATACATAGAGATTCCTCTCTGAAGTCACGATGAAGTTTTTCTTGTTTTTTCATACGACTAAAGTGGCAAACAGGCATACGATCCATCTGATGGTTAGCAGTCGTCGTAGATTATGGCCGCCTGGAACACCAGACGAATCACGTGCGCGTTGCCAACTCTTGTAAGAAAAACTTTCTCACACCCCTTTTGAAGAACCTCATACTGTATTCCGCCGGAAACACGGCCGCTGGGAGCTCATTCCACATCCGGATAGTTCGCGGGTGGAAACTTCTCTGAAAACGCACTGTCCGGGACCACTTTGGCTCCAAGATGTGAGGGTGAACTCCCTGTCGATGGCGAGCCGTACAATGGTAGAAATTAGGTGTCGGCATTATGTAGAATAATTCATTAGAACACAAAATATTATACAAACGGTAGAAAACACATAAGGAGGTAAACTCCGTCCTTAGACTTAAAAGTTTTAAACCGCTTGCGAAGTTGGGATAGTCAACAATTCTCAAAGCATGTCTTTGAACCGATACAAGTGGCTCGAGCTTATCCAACTTATCCAGTATCCCGGAGCTCCCGCCCAGAGGTGACAGCAGTTCTCTATATGTGGCCAGACTTGAGACTTGTACAGTTGCACTCTTTGCTCCGATGTGAAGTACTGTTTCGCTCTATTCAGTACACCTAGCTTTTTGGATGCCAGCTTGACCTTGTCTTCTAAGTGACTACGGAACTGAACATCGCTGGAGATGTCGACATAAAGGATCCCAACGCTCTCCGAGATAGTGAGGGGTGTATCCTGGAATTGTGGGGCCACAGTAAATGGGGGTTTTTTACCGGTGGGTACGTAAACTTGTGTTTTAGTCGGGTTTAATTGGACTAAATTAGCCCGACTCTATTGAAACACTCCTAGCAGAGTGTTCTCAATTACCAACACAAGTTGTTAGCGATTTCTTTCCACAACGGAGCGAGGGATGTTTGCTCGGCCTGTGTATAAAACACCTCCGATACTGTCGTCTACATAGTAATGAATGCTTTTTTGATAGACAGCATATCATTGATATGCAGCAGAAAACAGAGTCGGAGATAGTACAGAGCCTTGCGGAACGCCAGCGTTTATACCCATACTATCGGAGCAGCTGCCATCTTTTGCGTATTATGCGTCTTCCGGATAGACAGCTAGGAATCCATTTGCACAAACCATCGGGTAGTCTGTAAGATAGTAAATTCGATAGAAGACCCCGGTGTCAAACCCGATCGAATGCCTTCGCTATATCTAAGCTTACCGCTAATGCCTCACCCTGCCTCTCAATGGCTGCAGTCCATCGGTGTATGAAATAAACTAGAAGATCACCGGTTGAGTGTCCGTAGCGATAGCAAATTGTGTTCTTCTAGGTATCTAAGGTGCTTAAGAGTTGATCACACGCTCCATCACCTTAGAGAGAGAAGGGATGTTATAACGATAGGTCTGTCGAGTTCGATAGTCTAGTTCGAGGCAAAAAACTCACCTATTGGGTCAGCTTTTTCTTTAGTGCTATGGAGCAGATTACCGTCGGTACTCCGCAGTGGTGGTAAGGACGACTGGCAGAAGTTTCCCTAGGCAGCTTTTGTCAGTGACCAGAAAGCACGACTACCAGACGGGTAGCTTGCTAGTCGAGTGCCAATTCTGAAAGTAAAATCGAATTTAGAATTGCTAATTTGTCGTTTACTGGACTTCGATGCAGCGTTAAGATTACGCTTCACATCAGATATGTTTCGGTCTTTATTAGTTCATGCCGTGGTCCAAGCTTCGTACGCAAATTGCTTGAGTATTGTAGTGTCTTTGCAAGACCGATGGTAGAGATCAAGTGTTAGTGTCTAGTAGAGACACGGTTTATGGGGAGGTAACCAGAGCCTCTCCCGAGTAAGCTTTAATAATGTTCAAAAATAAACTTTACATAATTGCAAATTTTAAACGTGAAAAATATGTGGAGGCGAGGTGTAAAATGGGCTGCCAAGCTGAAAACAAAAACCAAAGGTGAGTAAAGGTATAATATAGCTGTACAATCATTTATGTTAAATTATAATTTGCTCCACAGGCAAATAACGAAAACGACAAACGGCTAGAAGGGCTCATGATTGAGATTCCACAAATTAATTTGCTCTCAAAATTGCTTACGTTTAATTTACAAAGTTCAAGAGTTGACAAAATCAATGAACTCGTAAATGGTGAGTCAAAGGCCGTTCTACTTGGCATATTAATTGATAGATAGGTTATTATTTATCTATTTATTTATTGCTATTGTTTTAAGTTTTTAAAATAGATTACTTTGTTCTTTTTGAATAAAATTAATCAAATGTAGTTAACGATTTAAAATACGGTATAAAAAAAAAAAAAAACTATTCTTGAAATGCCTTTTACTTTTTTGTTTCAAATAAAAGATTTTGTGGAATCATTGATCATTAAAGAAGTTTTCAAGCCATTTGTTAATGGTTACTTTCAGATCCTATATTTGCTGCAAACGGAAAGAAAGATAATGAAATTATATTGAGGAATAAATATGAGATAAGCCGGTTGACAAGAATAGTAAACATATGTGTGACGATTGCAGGAATATGCTGGCCTATATCACATTACATTCAGAGGATTAGAGACAAATCATATACCATACCTATTTACACAGTTTTTGAAGTGAATTCGTGGACTACGTAATTTTTTTACCATTCCGTTTATAATATTTAAATCCTCAAATTTACGATTTTTACCATAAAATACCATTGTAGTAAAAAGTGTAAAGTTTACGAATGAAATAAAACATATAGAGAAATAATCTTATAAAATCAAACATGTACATGTTTCCAAAAACACATGGATGTAAAAAAACACATTACTATGTATTTAAGGGTTAAAATAATAATAAAAACCTACAAAGTAAAAGGACAAGTAACCAAAATTAACATTTCAAGATTTAAAGTTTTAACCTATCAAAATTGAAGATATTAATTATGCATTAATATCTTTAAATTCTGTACGTATGCTAAAGATTTTCGATTTGCGACATTATGTGAAGGATGGTGATGTCTGATGATAGCCTTCTCTCTTCATCTACTAATAAATTTTGTAACTATTAATTCAAAAGTTCCAAAAAATAACATGCAGAAAAAATGTGTTTGTTTGTAATGTCGAAAATTTTTTTTTTACTATTTAATAATGTATACACGATACCTATACCAAAAACGGCAATTTTTAAAATTTTCTGTCAGTTTGTCTGTTCCAGGTAATCTCCCGAAAACGCTGGACGGATTTTGTGGGGACTTTTTTTTGGTAGATAGCTGAAGTTACTCCGGGTAACTTAGGGTACTTTTCATTTTCGAAAATAGTTCTGGGTAAAAAAAATAAAACTCATAAAAAATGGTATAAAATCCGATTCAATACACAGTTTTACGGTAAAATGCTTGAATTTATGAGAAATATATCTTTGTCCAATAACTTTTTAGGAAAATAATTAGGGTTCCGTATAAAAAATAAAAACGCAGTGACGAACATATGAAACGCGGGCGCAGCCGCGGACACAGCTAGTGTTAATTAAATTTACATGTTTTAATTGTAAATAAGTAAATCATACGGCTAATAAAACTATCTAGTATAGTTATTTACTGCTAGTATCTTTTATTTTTTTAATTGTTATTGAATTCCCCTGTATAAGATAGAGTGTACTTTTTCATGTAATTATAGTATCTACTATTTTACAGATTCACATATACAATACTATTCCAACTTCTGCCATTGCTGTGGGTAGGGTACGGACACCTTACATTAGATTGCCTCGTAGCAGCTTATTATTCTCAAGCTCAAGTACAGTTGAAAATAATCAAGCACAATTTGCAGCATATTTTTGATAAAAATTTGATTATAAATTATAAAACCAATTATCTATATAAAGATTTAAAAGAACGGGAACTACACCAACGTTTTGTATATTATATAAAGCGATATGAAAAAGTTGTTTGGTGAGTTATTAATACATTGTATATATGATTTTTATCAGTGGGTTTGCAAAAATTTCAAGGTAAATCTAAATTTAAATTAATAAATTAAATGTTTTAGTTTGAAATTTGTGAATTTTTTTATATAGGTATTGTATAATTTGCTGTTGAAAAAACTTATATTACACGGTCTGTACATAATAGACCTAAGACTGTTGTGATTAATGAGAACTAGATACCTGAATAACTGCCTCGGTGGCGCAGTTGTATTACGGTGCGACTGCCGTTCTGAGGTCTCCGGTTCGATCCCCGGGTCGGGTCAAGTGGTATTGGCTTTTTCTACTCAGTATCATCCCGGAGTTTGGAATTTGTGCCCGATATGGCGACAGGCTCGTCCCCTGTCACATCTGGGACGGAACTAAGCTCGGCGAAATGTGGGTGGTGTAGTTCGCTATATCACCTCTGCCTAACCCTTCGGGGATAACAGGCGTGAGCTTATGTTATGTTTAGATACCTGAATTTATTGAGTAAGTTTATACGTGATACGTTGAGCATGCAGTAGATGACCACAATTAGCCAAATATACAAATCGATAATATTTTTTACACGGTTGCATTGTTTTCTACCGTGAGCTTAGCAACAAAATTAATCATTTAAAAACTATTAATCTTTTTCATGTATATATTTATGTATATTTAATATTATTAAAGATTGAATACTATTGGATCATGTTGTTAACTTAACCATAGATAAACTAATTAATATTAACCTTAATTTACTTAGTTTCATGGATATCTTTTTCAGGTACACGAATGAAGTGAATCGGCTGTTTAATCCGTCTGTGACATTTCAATTTTTCACATCTTCAGCTACCATATGCATGACCATTTATAGAATGAGTGTTGTAAGATTTTGGTGTAATTTCTTAATTTTGATAACATTGTAACTATTTCTTTATTTATATAAGTTGTATTCATATAATGGTGTAATACATTTTCTGTAATGATAGATTATTTCCTTACCTTATTTACTACCAATGTTAATGTAATAGTTAATATTATAGGGGAAGGATAGAAAGGTACTTAACTAGACAGCTATTACAATGTTAGAGGGATGTAATTTTTGGAAATATTTATAGTCTTTGGTTAGGTTTTTGATACGGTCTTTATTCATATATTAGTTAAACAAATTTAAAGGTCAAACAGATGATAAGTTACTAAATATATGACCAAAGTTGGTAAGCAAGCTAAGTCTGGAAAACTAACTTTTAAGTTATGTGTTATTACACCTCGTATTAGGTGCTCAGTATATGTAGGGCTAATTTAGAAAATACAAATATTTTTCTACTTTTTCTTATCCTTATTACATTACAAAATTTATCTAATCTGTATTGTAACAAGTATATATATTTATTTCAGACTAAAATGCTGTCAGTAAAATTCATGTTTTTATTAGCACTTATAGTTATTCTATTAATTCAGGTTTTTATATACTGCTATTTTGGAAATCGTGTAGAGTATGAGGTATGTTATATTTCGTTTTTTGGTAAATTTTTTATTAAGAATAGAATAGTATTTTGTTCTAAATAAATAATAATACTATTGAACTTAGAATTATTATCATATTATAACTGTTAAAACGACTGTTAAAACGTTTTTCACGACCGTGAATAAATGAAAGAGACAAAATCATTAATGAATTTATTCGTGTATAAATGTTATTTCATTACATTGTAAAAATTTTCACGTGATTTTTTGCTCTCTGAAGTTACAGCGTGGAATGAATAATGTTAAAAAACCTAGATCCAGTTTCTCTATTTTTTCACCAATAGTTCAATCGGTGTTGGATTTTAATCACTTTAGTCTATATACTTAATCAAACTTCTCCACCAACGAATTATATAAATAAAACTTGCAATGTTCTTTGTAGTTGGCAAAGATTTTGTTATTTACATCTGTTTCCTTGTCTATAAGTTTTACATTTTTGTAATGAACGCAGGCTGATGAATTGTTAAAACGATGTATAAAAATTGTTGGTTTTTTTTTACGAAGAGAAATCAAAAAATATTATTGTGTTCTTTATAACATTGTTCAAGGGAACCACAAAAGACAGATCTAATGTAATCGTATATTACAGAGTCGATCGATAAATACATTTATGTATATGAGCGATTGGACTTCGTTGTCTCCACGTTTTCGTCGCACGATACTCGTCGCCATGTTGCGTTGGTCAAAACCACTGACTACGCGTGTTGCTGCTGTCATTCCCGTCTCCCTTGATACATTCATTGCTGTATGTTCTGAAAAAGTTATTAATAATAATTATTAAGAACAATTGTTTTATAAAGTCCTTAGTACATTTTAATGTCTTGGATGAATTTTTGTTAAATATTACGATAGATTAAGATAGAGTAGATTAATTGATAGAGTCGCTCTAATGAGTCATGGTGGTGTAAATGGTAGTGTGATCGGATTCCGCATCGATGGATGCAGATTCGAACCCACCTATCCTTATATAATGAACTTGAGCTTTCGGTGAATGAAACCCGGTGGTAGGTCAATGAGACCTAGAACATGGTGGAGGGCATTTTCTTTAATTTTCAAGTTTGAAAACCTGAAGCCAAACACCGATAGATATGTTCCAACTGAGCTTATACAATATAAAAATAGAAATTAATTCATGAGTAATATATTTGTAACGTTTTAAAACAATTTGGAAACTCGATGGACTATATTGACGTAGTATGTAATGTAAATAAATAAATCTATACTAATAAATAAAATTGAAGTGTCTGTTTGTAATGTCAAAATGATTTTTTTGTATATGATGATGATGATTTTTTTATGGTGAATGTATATACGATACTTATAACAAAAATACAATTTTTACAATTTTTGTCTGTATATCCGGGTAATCTCCGGAAAGGTTGGATGGTTTTTGATGGGACTTTTTTTTGGTAGATAACTGTAGTTACTCCGGGTAACTTAGGGGAATTTTAATCTTCTAAAATAATTAGGGTTCCGCGGAAAAAAAAATTAAAACTCTTAAAAATTGAATAAAATCCGATTCAATTCACAGCTTTACGGGAAAATGCTTCAATTTATGAGAAATATTTTTTACATTATCTGAGTACAAAAAAAAAAATTAGGGTTGCGAATATTTTTTTTTTTATTGTAGTGAAGAATAAATAAAACGCGGGCGCAGCCGCGGGGACACAGCTGGTATATTAATATGTTTGAATCGCGCGTGAGATCGACGTAGAAATTAAACATAATTGGTGAATCTTCGACTTAATTTATATTTATTTGAAATTTCAGATCGTTCGATCTTCATATACGTTATATACAGTTTTGATTACTAAAGAAGGAAATAGATTAAAGTAATGAGTATCGTTATGAAGTCAATAATTTGTCTATAAATTAAGCAAAAAAACATTATGTCGAAAATATTACAGAATAACGCTTCGATTAAGTACCTGGTACCTGTTATCATCGGATCCGTAAAATTCTCAGCTCTTACGAAGATATTGAAAAAATACGACCGAATTTATAGGCATTTGACATTATACATTTTTATCCCACTCACAGCTGAACATTTTCGATTAAGAACGCAACAGATATGTAACAGAAAGAATGTAATAACTACGTTTATATGTACTATATTTTATTGACAAGTAAATATTTATAAAGTAGAAAAGTAGTTTTTTTTAACCGACTTCAAAAAGGAGGATGTTATCAATTCGTCAGAATGTTTTTTTGTATCTTTGTTACGCGATTTGTGGACCGATTTGCAAGTTTTTTTAAATCGAAGGAGTATACTTCCTAGGTAGTCAAATTTCTACCAGATCAGAATCGGCTCAGTGGAAATCAAGGAAGTCGAGAAAAACCCTCGAATATTATAGACACTTGTTTCATAAATTCGTTTCTAGGAAGAAAAGAAGAAGGAAGGCAAATAAAATCGACTTTAAAAGAATAAACTATGAAAATGGATTAAAAAGTCAATAAATAATTACTTTATTAATCTGCTTTCTTAATTTTGGAGTCGGTTCCATCTAGAGTTACCCAATGTACTCATTTACAAATGAAAATATCTGCCTAAACTTTATCATAATTACATATATAAGCTAAATAAAGGACTAGGTTGATTTTAAAGAACAATGAATAAAAATCGATTATATTTAGCGACGTACATTTACACCACTTTGTTATCCATAAGTTGTCATCAATTTCAAAATTAACGAACCAGATTAATAACGTTATTATTTATTGACTTTTAAGTGCATTTTTATAGTTCATTCTTTTGAAGTCGGTTTTGTTTATAATTAATTCGTGTGTCCTTTGTGTAAATACATTTTTATAAAATAATTACAGGTAACATTTAATATAATCTGTATGTATTTTTGCATTATCTGTTAAACCCTGTTACATTGTGCCGTGCAATATAGTGCCCATTTTGTAATACTAGTCGTTTATAATTTATAAAGATGAAAACAATATAAAATAAATGATTAAATCAAATCTAATAAAAACATTCTGTATTCAATTTAGGCTCTAATAAGGCGCTTATGAACGTCAAAACACTACCACCGGTTCGGAAAACAACACAGTCGAAAAGAGAAAATTCAATCTCCAAAATTATTGAGTATGTTTGTAGGTGGTACTGATATGTGGTAAAGATCTTTCTGTTGTGTATTTTTTGACTTCAGAATCAGGTGTACGCCTTATGCCCCTCTCTGTCTACGCCTCTGCCACTGGCTATGTCAAAAGCTTGCAATCATAGTAACACGATAAAACGAGTATACGTTTACGAGTATAGGTTTCAGAGATTATTTTAATTTTCATTATAATTAATTATACTGTTTTATATAATTATATAAAAGAAAGTTTAGTAATAGTATGGTTCAACTTACGACCGTGTGTTACAACATGCTTGACTACACTGGACCCCATAATTTACTACAAAGAGCAACACACAATACTTTCGTATAGAAAACTCATATATGCAAACACTATTTGGGCTTCAGGTTTTAATACGGCAGATTATAACAGTATTGTTAGATTTGCCTGTTATTATATTAAGAAATCATTATTTTTAGTACGAGCTAACCATTCCAAAGTCATTCGCTTTCAAAATAGTATGTAGGATAGGTTCTTTTTATCGCAATTACTGATCCTTATGAAGAAAATTCTTTCTTTACTATTGGATTACTTTTAAATTATTAGGGAATAATTTAGGAAGTAGAGATTAGGAAGACACTTTGTGTATACATAGTTAAAGTTATTAAATAGTATTTAAAAACTTTCAATGATCCAAAACGTCTGATTTCAAAACTAATAGCTGGATCGTCAATAATTACAGTTTTCAAACTTAAAATGGTACCATTTGCGTCAAAAAATCCAACATGCACTGTGATAGTTTTGCGAGCGTTGAAATTTCCATTTCGCTGCGACCGTTTAAGACCATTGAATGGGACCCATTGTGCCGGACCATTGTGTTTTTCTATTGACCCACACGGCTCATACTGCAAATGGCTGTGCAGTTCATGGATTTCAATTACTGTACTGACATTGTATCTTGAATGTAGTTCGGAATTAGTTATTTTAATGGATAGCGTTCTGAAACTCAAACGAGAACGATTACACTTTAAAATATTCTATATACGTATTATATTACATCTAGTATAATTGATCTATGGTTAAATTTAGCTCTCTTTTGTGAATAGTTCATCAATTTTTTTAAAAATAGTATTCTTTTTTAATGTTTTAGAACTAAAACTTTTATAAACTAATATTTCCATCACCGTATTTCGGTAGGTCTCTTTTTTTTTGTTTTAGGTTTTGTTGTAGGTTTTGCCTTCTGTCTGGTATTTAATAACGTCACACATTTATTTGGTCTAAATATAACCTGATAATTAATTATCGTGTATACTACTCCTTTTTTATTTATATTTCGAACCTGTGCATTTTACAAAGATGTAAATCGTACCAATTTTGATAAATATAGAAGAAAGCTGTATGTTTATATCCTATTTATTAAAATGTTTGGATATTGTCTATCCTCTGCAGGGTTGGCGTAAGGTCAGATTTGGTTTGGAGCTAGATCAAATTTGGAGTCCTAGACACTAGGGCACAAAAAATGTGCTCTAGAAAGGAGGCGCCTAGAGTGGCAGCACTCTTTGCTTTTTGAACGGCCTGGGACTTGTCTTCTGTCGTCAGTATATTTGGACACAATATTAGCTTTGGGCATTTCAGGTAAATCCTTCAATTATTTTATACTACAAATAAAGTATGTCCAAAATGAATTCGTTTTTCCTCCCGAAGAAGAATATTGTAATCAACAATCGTTATTATGACCTGAAAATTAAACAGCTATCTGGTTTATTGATTTGTAACTCATTGAAAAATTTATATTTTTTAATTATTAATGAGACACTTTTACTATTATAGTAGCTGTAGATTGCCGCCATACATCATACTTTAAATCAATATATCCATTGTTCAGTCTCCGCAACACGTATAATATGTGAGGGCACTAAATCTCGAGTGTCTCAGGAAAGCCGGGCTTAGATTAGGGCCCGTTATTGAGCCGTACATCTTGTGCTTTCGTTGAAACCTACATATATTATGGCTAAATAACGCGCTAGTAAGGAAAAAAAACTTTTACAATTATATAATGTATTATACTGGTGTTTCATGTGTATGTATGTCTTAATTCAATTTGTTTTTTATAAAATGTAATAATGAAGCTTTCTAAACGAGGTAGATTTTTTACATACTGGTTTGTACAAAATATTTTTCTACACCTACTCGTATTACATTCTACATATACATTTTTACGTATTGTAGTTATTATGTAAATCAATGTGTCTGTATAATTTAGCAAAAGTTTGTCAGATAAATGTAATAGAATAAAATGATTAGGCTAGATATCGTTTTTTTTATATACCGATGAGTAGGTACCATAGTTTTACATATTTTATTAAAATATTCCCTTGACGCATGAAATTGTGAACGATGTTAATATATTTTTATACGGGTATGACAAAATGAATGCAATTCGTTTGATGCTAAAAAATATAGTCTAAGATCAATTAAGACTGACGACAGCTGAGAATCTATCAGCCAGTCGTTATCATCATGGCAGCTTACATCTTCAACAGCTTTTTTTTTACACGGTGTGGGCTCAGTGCTTTAACCACAATCTCACCTGAGGTTAAGTGACGATGTGATGCAAGATGGTAAACCCACTAAGCCTAGAAGTACTGGTTCTCAAGTAATGCTGCCGGAACACACCTATTAGCATTTGGTGACAGGTTTTCAAAGTTGAGGGTGGTAGCTACCCAGGCGGGCATCATTAGAAAATACCCTACCACCGTGCTATGGTTTCCTCGCGATGTTTTCCTTCACCGAAAGCTCAGGTCGATTTTAGAGTCAGACAGCTAAAGCTTCTAGGTAGGTCTGGATATACACTGGAACACGACGTGCATTGATGTGGTTTTTATATGTGTGTGGTAGGTGTAGGAAATTAAAGTACGCTTGGTTCGAGCTCTAGTCTTTTCTGTATGCTTGTATGGCGCCGAGACTTGTACTGTGAGAAGCCGTGATGAAATAGATGCCTTCGAGATATACTGTGTATACCTTGGACTGCCATGAGAACCAACGAGTCTATAATAAAAGAGCTCAATATCACCACACAGCTCTTCACAATCTGGCGATAAAGAGTCCAACTGCTTCTTCAGACATATTATGCGGTTTGCAAAGCACTGTCTGCAGAAGCAGATAATTTTAGGTAAAATAGACGGTAGAAGGGCGTTCATAAGATGGGCTGAGACAATACGGAAAGGAGTAGGTAGCAGCATGTACCTTTCGATCCACTTCCCATATGACCGCACCCAATCGAGATTGTTCGCGTAAGGTCGCGCTGCTCAGCAGTGCGGAAACTAAGAGGCAGAAGAAGAAGAGTGGTAGATCGCTCTTCGATCGACAGTCACGTCTTTAATAGACGTTTAACTTTTACTTGTAATCTTTAATCAATGAATATAAATTTAAATTGGTTCTTTTTTACTTCCCTTAGACGTGTGCTTAAACAAAACGGTAACTCCTGTTATTGAATTACTAGAAAATAGCAAAATCGAATTAATTTTGTTGAAAGGTTTACATCAACATCGTAGCTCTTTAGTATTCATAATATGCGTGAAATTTTCAATACGATTCAATACAGAATTTCAAAGTGCACTCCACTGCCTATTTGATGAATAAGCGATTAGAATTTAACAAAATAGTTTGTTATATACTCATATTCCTATGGGATGCATACGGTAAAGTCTGTTGGTACTGTCATTTTATATTTTGCATAAATTCAAAACTGTTATTCGTTACAAGGGTAGAGTAATCATTATGAAATATTAAAAAACTTTTTAAATTAAAAACAAAACCGACTTCAAAAGAATAAACTATAAAAATGCGCTAAAAGTCAATAAATAATTACGTTATTAATCTGCTTCGTTAATTTTGAAATCGGTGCCAGCTTACGGATAATAAAGTGGTGTAAATGTACGTCGCTAATTGTTTTCGATTTTCATTCATTGTTCTTTAAAATCTAGCTAGTCCTTTATTTGGCTTATATGTAATTGTGATAAAGTTTAGGCAGATATTTCCATTTGTATGTGAGTACATTGGTTAACTCTATCTGTCACCGACTTCAAAATGAACGAAGCAGATTAATAAAATAATTATTTATTAACTTTTTAGTGCATTTCTATAGTTTATTCTTTTGAAGTCGGTTGTGTTAGAAACGTTTTTTTTTCTACATTTTAGTTTAATTATGTACTTTTTAGGTATATTTTTTTAGGTATAGCTGGGGCAAACGCGGTAGAATGTGTTAACCATCCCGTATTGCCCCACAAAAGGTGGCGGGAAGATCCGGGGGTTGTATGAGTAGTGCCGGCGCTTCTCGCTGGTGAGTCTCACGCTAATCTGGCGTGTGATAGCCTCTCATATTTGCGTGTGGGAGACTTTCACGCGCCTCCGGTACCAACCTTCCTGTGGTTTTCCTTGGGTAGGTTGGACAGCTAGTGCATTCCTCTCGTAAAAAAAGGTATAGTTGTGAAGCCTATGGCTTTGGAAATGAATATATGAAACACGTGTAAATTTCTATGTAATTTCTGTGTAATTTCTATATGGCTATAATATTCCAGGATTTTTTTCAATTGCCCTTAGTTCCACTTCACAGATCCTGATTAGGTGGAAAAGGGACCACCAAGGGCGTAAAGTCCTTCGACTAAAAAATAAAATTTTGCAAAGCGGTCCACAATTGACGAAGAAATCGCGTAACAAACGTAAAAAAACATACAGACGAATTGAAATAAACAACAAACAGAAATATTTTCAATACTTAATGTTTTGTAATCGATTCAAATGCTCGAACAGAGTATAATATTTATTGACGAAATTATGTAAAATACAGTTTCGTTTCTTTAATGTCTAATTTAATTTTTTTTTTTATTAAATTTGGGCTGTGAAAAGGCGCTTCTGAACGTCAAAAAAAACTACCACCGGTTCGAAAAACATCCCAGTCGAGAAGAAACGCCAAGAAACTCGATCTGTTTTTTTAAAGTATAATATAAATAATACAATTCATCATAATACACGGATTTAGCGAAAGCACCGAGAGGGGTGTCATTTCTAGACATCACAATCGTTCACGTGATGAACCTTTGGGCATTAAAACCTGCTTGTTTTTATTGTCTGGTATATCGGTAATGTGCTTTGGACCATGTTGTAAAATCTGACACTATTACCTAAAAAGCTTTTATTGAACTTACTAAGCCTAAAGCATGGGACGGTTAATTTTTGTTTGCCTACCTCTGGCATTAAAATTATGCCGGCCGTTTGCTACAAGTAAATATGCACGCATTTTCTAATAATAACTATTAAATATAAAAATGGACGTCGATTGAGCGCAACTGCGCTCCTATACATCCGTGAAATTATTAATTCCGTATTCCATAATAACCGTGCGACACATCGCCGACCCCGACAATTGAATGAGCGGCGACCGGACGACGCGTTCGGCCGAGCAATCCATTATGCAGATTGCCGGTCCGATTGCGGCATTGTCGTCGGCTACGACTGAATTACGTACCCGAATGCAAGCCGACGCTACTACACCCGTGTGATGCCGTCACGCGGCCGATGCCAACGTGGCCCTCATGTATTTTATCGATGTTACAGGCTACAGCGTTCGATTAACGATTGATTGATGACACGTGGATCGGAAAAGCTGATTTGGCTCATTCGATAGCATTGGCCGATACTCAGTAGTTACATACGTTTAAAAGTAAATGCTGTTTCCGGAATGGAATTTGGAAGTTTTAAATATCAGTGTTCGTTGAATTAAGTAACAATAATTACTATCTTTTGTATAATAATAAAAAGTAATAAACCTTTTACTTATTGTGTTTATAAGTTTCACTCTTAGATATAGATTAAGAACTGAACTTGACCTGTCTGTCAAGTTCAAACAACCCTAAAAAATAAAAATTACTTAAATAGTATAGTATGAAATATTAGATGCTATTAAGTTGGTTTTAATCTATTGCTGATTGACATTTTTACACACAAAAATAATAAATAATTTTATCTAATATAAATGGTAGAAACAAAACATAAATAAAAAAAACCACAAACGGTACAAGTTTTTTATTTCTTTTCCCCTTCCTTTTTTAATAAACATCTAAACTTCTTAAAAAAATAACATTGAAAGTTTATAAAATATTGTAAATTTAAAATAAAGCTGTTACTATCATACGCGAAACATTTTGAGTTCAATTTCAATAGATTAACTGTTCAATAAAACCAGGTATGGTATATAATCCGTCCACTTAAAATGAGAGTTGAGTAGGGATTGGCCGAGCAACCACCGGCGTGGCGGTCGCAGAGTGCTTCGTCCAAACCCCGCGGATTTAGTTTTACCTCGGTGCTTGGTCCCACTTCATCCGACCGACGTTGAAAGTCATGAATACGTAATTATTTCTCGACTATTAATATTTTTACGGCTACGGTGGCGTTGATTGCCTTTTGAATTTATTATCTACTAAGTTCAGGATAGGCCATTTTCATATTTATTAAGACCGCCCGCTATGCTCACAGAAGGCATCTCTCAATGAATTATGAGGTAACGAATTTCGCTAATAGAATATTTTATTTGTTACTCTTTACGTAAGAGGGTTTATTTATGTGTTAGATTATAGGGGACAAATTCAAATTAATATTACACGACGTATGTTTGTTTTATATGCACTTACAGCGTCTTATACGTTAACATTAACATTGTCGTATTTTTATAAAAGGTATATACTTACAACTCAATGGTATGGTATGGCGGTCTTTGGTTTGGGATGCTACTTGCGTCGATACTTTAGCACCGTCAAATCTTCCAGTTACCTCTTTGAAGGCCGGCACAGCAGCTACATCAGCGGAGGATCTCAAGTGGCGCAAATGTGCTACTCTTTGTAAGGGTTACATATTTGTCCCGTTTGGGGTAGAGACTCTGGGGCCGTGGGGTTCGAGCCCATAGCCTTTTTAACCCCTTGAGAACTGACCTGGTGTTTACGCCAGCTTTCCATTGTTTTCCTGTTGTCTTATTTTTATGGGTACTCGACACATTAACGAGCTTGCGAGTCGTCTAGTCGATACGTCTCGCGACCAGCCAGCGGACCAATATTTGTCACAGCGAATTAGCATTGCCATCCAACGTGGTAATTATGACCAGCCTTCTGAGAACCATTCCGTCTGGCGGCGAGCTGGACGTAAATTAATGTACTTTTTGATTTGAATAAATATAATTATATATTTTATTTGATAATCGAGTTTTTTATGCATTTCATTATTATTAGTATAATTCCTGAAATACTATTTTAAATATAATTTTTACAACTTTGCTATAAGTAGCTTAGAAGACACACAAAATTATTCCAAAAGCTTGTTTTGGAAAATTAATTAATCGTTAATTAATAAATTAAATTATAGTGTTCTTTTTAAAATCCAAGACATATACATTAGAAGCTAATAATTTAATATTAGGCTAGTAATCACTTCGGTAACCATTATTGTAATAATACAGTAATTCGTAATAGCAAATAAACAGACTGCAAAATCGCCCATCATATGTATGTGATTGGAAATTCACGATTAAGCTAGAGGCACTCATGAATTCTTAGTAGGCTTATATTAGGTGGGAGATGAAGTGAAATAGCCACGAGATTGCATGCATGAATGGAACAGTTATTTGCATTTGATAATTTTATACAACCACCCACCGGTTAATATTAAACTAGCTGTGTGCCCGCGGCTGCGCTCGCGTTTTAAATATTCTTCACTGCGTTTTCATTTTTTTTATACTTGCACCCTAGTTATTTTATGTAAACATTTTTCAGTACTATGATAAAATCAAAATGTCCCGTAAAACTGTGCGTTGAAGTGGGTTTTATTCAAATTTTTATGAGTTGGATTTTTTTTTTTACGTTAATCCCTTATTATTTTTGAAACTTAAAAGTTACGCGGAGTGTCTTTAGCTGTCTAGCATAAAAAGTCCCGTCAAAATCCGTCCAGCCGTGCTGAAGATTTGCCGGAAACAAACCGATTGACAGACTGACAAAAAAATTTGAAAATTATATTTTTGCTATAGGTTTGGTAGAAAAAATTTTTTTTTGGTGTTACAAACAGTTACTTGTAGTTTACAGTTACAGTAATTTATTACTGTAGATGAAACTTGTGAATTTTATTGATTCTATTATTTTAACTTTGACAAACTATTGTGTTACAATCTTTGGTCATATCGGGTCACTTAACACCAGATGAAATTGATAAAACCTATTAAAAGGCTATTATACTCAACTACAGAAGGTAATAAGTGTTTAAAAGAATTCAATATTTAGTTGTATGTTCATACAAAAATTTTCACTTGGTAATAATGTTTTAGGTAGCCAAAGGTTGGAAATGACATGTGTTATAATTAAAGAAAGTAACGTGTTTAAACAAATTCCCAGTAAAGGTAGAAAATACATATCGTTTACAGTCCAATTGTTAATCGGTTTATGGTTTAATTATTTGTTACATAAGTTATAACAGGTTTTTAGGAACAACAGAACGCAAAATACATTATTAGTGGTTGATCTCAGTGATACAGTCAAGTTAATTAAGCCAAAAGATCCACATCCTTACTTCATTAAAGGTAAATGTCATACCTATAACTCATGTCTATATCTTAATGCTCTAATCAATTAAATTAGATAGTAACTTTTGCGTTCTCTAGTTATAATATCAACGTATAATATAACGCGTCTATAAGTGACTGATAAATATATATTTAGTACTGTAAAAACATACATTTAAAAAGCTAATTTTTTAATTTAGTTTGAAATGAAACTTACTAATATTAATCGCTTGTGTACGAGTGATACCAAGAAAAATTTAGCAATAGAAAAACATTTGGAACTGGCGTAAATGCCAGGTTAGTATTTAACATTTCAGTTACAGTGGAAATAAAAACCATTCAGATTGTGTTTAACTGGAATTTTGTACTTTTATGATAACATTCATACTAATTGAAATAATTAAAAGAAGTAAGTTTTATGTGAATTTATATTTGTGTAGTCAGCACACGCGAAGCCGGGTATAACGCCAGTATATCATAGTTGGATTGAAATCAATGAGCTCGCGATATCAATTTTCGCTTGGTCAACTAAAAGCACACCTAATGTTTGGAATATTGGTTCTGATTGCAAAGCGTTCGCTGTTAGCCGATAAACAGACGGTCG
The DNA here is from genome assembly GCA_014132275.2 of Samia ricini. Lineage (NCBI taxonomy): Eukaryota > Metazoa > Arthropoda > Insecta > Lepidoptera > Saturniidae > Samia > Samia ricini. The sequence goes on from AP028170.1 coordinate 5,960,035, forward strand.
GTCGGTATGTATGCAAATGTTTGCAGATTGCTCTCATTAACGAAATGAGGTTGCTAATATATAAAGAGCGGATCGTTTTGTTATACTTTATGCAAAGCGCGGAATACTATTATTTAATTTAATGGTTATTTAATAAATAACGGTTCCTAATATAATAACGTACAATATGAAATAACAAGTGGTTTTTAGATAATTTACAATAACATAAGTAGGCAATTTATACATATCGTAAAACTATAATAGCTTCAAAAAATTGTTACCTATGACTTAATAGCATAGCATGGCACAATAATTAAGATAAAATAACTAACGTAATTTATGATATAAGTAATGTTATCGAATACAATTTAAAAGTACCTGTATCTATATTATAATAATATTAAAGAAGATTCTTTATTTCTGTAGGATATAAACAAATAAAAGTTACAGAATAATACATTAAAAACTTATAATATAACATTGATCTTTACCACAATAATATCTCGTTAGTTCTCCACAACGCTCCACTCATAGACCTGTCCTGTGGAGCTCTCTTAGATTCAGTTTAAATCAAATCCTTAACAGCGGTAATTAGGAATAAGTTTCATCCATAACAGGTATTTTGTGTGTATGTACGAGGCTATGCGCTCATATTGTTACGTTTTTTTCAGAGTTTTTATACGATATAATTTATAGCCATTACTGGATCCAGTGTTTGGTATCTCGTCTCTTGCTTTCTTTTTAATGTTATGTTAATTATAATCAAATACAATACATTTATTTGTAACCTTGTTTATATCATACGTAAGTAATTAATTCCTTTGTTCAACATTATCGAAAACTGCGTTAGCTACCTCCGTTTCACGTTAATAATGTTACCATATTTGTACCAGCATTTACAGCCCTTTTGTTGAATGTAATAAAATATTTACGATTTCATATGCAGATATCATCATCTCCGAACCCTTATCACATTTTCAATTGGGGTCGGTGCAACATGTCTTCCTCTTCCATTTCCTCTCTATTTGCAGTCATCTCCGCAATAATTCCCTTTCTAAATATATCATCTTTCACACAATCCTTCCATCCTTTCTTTGGTCTTACACTTTCCATATAACCGTCCACATTCATATTCAATACCTTTCTCACGACATCCTCTTCCTCCTTGCGCATCACATGCCCATACCAGGACAGACGATTGCTCCTTAATTTTTCTCTGTTACTGGCGCCACTTTCAAACTTCCTCTAATGCACCCATTTCTAATCCTGTCCATTCTCGTTGCCCCACACATTCATCTTAACATAACATAACATTATAATCATAACATTAGCATCTTAGCTGCATGCAGTCTTCTTTCGTAGGTCACCTTTACGGGTCAACATTCTGATCTATACAAGACAACATATCATTTTCTTGTAAATCTTCTCCTTTAATTTAAGGGGGATTTGCGGATCACATGATGTAGCTGTGACCTGCCACCATTTCATCCATGTTGCGTTAATTCTATGCTTTACAGGCTGCTCTATTTCGATATTGCTTAGCAGGAGTGATCCACACTGACATTGAATAATCATCGCTAAAACTTAAATCACGTAACAACCATATTCGAACTCGGAATTAAAAAGATTGCAAAACTAAATTATTAAATTATTATTCTAAAATAAAATTATAAGCTACAATTCAAAAATCAACAATTGTTCTGAAAGTTTTCAAAGGCCTGTTTGCTTTACAGTAGGAAACCAACATTAAAATCATACACGTTAGGTAAAGGCACATTCGTAATTCCCCAGATGTACCTGTTACTTCCAGTGTTTCATGTTTAATTAGGCGCGAACAAATACCCGCTGAACAAATGGCCCCCGGTGTGGAATCCTTTGTCCTTTGTGATGAATTTCTCAACTTTCTTGCAGCAGCACCAAACTAGAGACTTTGAGACCGCAACTGGAAACGAATTAATTTTAATAATTCAGTGTAAAAGGTGTGCGTTTGTATTCGTTAGCGCTCGTGTAGAAGTAATTGGAAAGTAAACTATAATGTTAATAATATCTAAAAATAAGTAAAATATAATAATACTAAAAGGTTTTATTTCAAAGTAAGTTCTTTAAAAATAAAACGATTATTTTTGTTTATTATTTCTCGATACATTTATTTTGCGTAACTGTTAGGATTGAAGAGATATCCGAAATATTTCAGTACGCTAATGAGCGGAGTTATTGATACGCGGCCGATAAAATCGCGAACAGGGTATCTCGTTAAATCTGTTATAAATTTCGGTGTAGAATTTATTTCGTATTTTATAAGCTATGAATTTCGTTGTGTTTATCTGTAGAGTATAAAATAAAAAGGGAGATTGTGCCAGAGATCTGTTTATTTTTTTTTCTTCTTTTTTGTTTCTAACCAAGTGATAACTGGAAACATTAATTTTGTTGATATTAAAAAAATATTCTCCTCATATTCTCTCTCAAAAATATGCTTATACCTTTGGTGGGGTATAGTAAAATAAAAACTGCTATAATTTACTTAATAAATAGATTATAAATACAAACCGAACATTATAATTAACACAAAAATATAAAGAAAGTCCGTGTGTTGAAGGTAATTTTAACATTGGACTAATTATCATATTTCCATATAAAAAACTGTACAGTAGAACTTATACTATACTACACTATGAAGACTCATCTCTACTTAGGACATGCATCACCTTGCTATTTAAATGATGGTAATTCTGATCCAAATGTATGCCGTTTTTGATAATTGATTTAGGCGAATCTAGTATGTTTCATATTAATTATAATTAAAAGTAGTTTAATTTATTTTAAAGTAAAAAATATTTGGAAGTACTTGTGCACATCTAGTATTTGAAATTTATCTTTGATCTAGTGTGACCTATTCTTCTTATTTAGGCCTCGATTTGTTCAGTTAAAATATTCACATAAAAACTAACTAGACGATACTCGTGTAAATATCATATTCAAATAATGTTTAAGGATTAAAAAGTATAAATTATTTCTTTATACGACTAAAGTGGCAAACAGGCATACGATCCATCTGATGGTTAGCAGTCGTCGTAGCTTATGGACGCCTGCAACACCAGAGGTATCACGTGCGCGTTGCCAACTCTTTTAAGAAAATCTTTTTCACGCCCCTTTTTAAGAACCCCATACTGTATTCCGCCGGAAACATGGCCGCTGAGAGCTCATTCCACATCCGGATATTTCGCGGGAGGAAACTCCTCTGAAAAAGTAATGCTTTGCTCTATTCAGCACTTCTTCTATGTTGCCTTCTTGTAGTTGTAGTTCTTCTGTGTTGCCTTGTTCTATTACTTTTATCTTGTCTTGATTAGTGTAAGGTTAGAAATTCATCTTTGAAACTTAGCACCGCCATGATCATATGTATATTTTTCCAATGGAGATGTTGACTGATTTTTTTTTGTTTTAATAAAAACAGATTATAAATAAGGCTGAACATAGAAAACAAGAGCATATACAACTTTAGTTATAGATTCGGTTTAGTACACATAATAAAACATAAAACAATTGGTAAAATATCAAACACCGGGCGAATACTAGTGTAATTGAGTTTTCGGATAAGAAAAACATCGTAAGAAAACCATAGCATGGTGGTAGGGCATTTTTTAATAATGTCCGCCTGGGTAGCTATCACTCTCAAGTTTGAAGACCAGTCGCGAAATTCCAATAGGTGTGTTCTGGAATCCTGGACCACATCAGCACTTAACGTCATGGTGAGATTATGTTCAAAGCACTGAGCCTACACAGTGTAAAAAAATCGATGACGCTTAGCTATTTAATGCCTCTTAAATTTCATGTGAAGTATATTATACCTTGCATTTTGTACATTTCCATTTAGGAACTGTTTTATTCATTATACGTTCTTGTTTTTATTTCACATAAATATATGACAGAATCAAAGTGTTATTAACTTTTTGTTTATCAAACAAATATCATTCAATTTAGTTTTTGCCTATATACACGATAGGTATATTTGAAAAGCCTGATAAGGTCGATTGAAATTAATATCTATCGACAGCTGAAACCGGCGAGAAATTCATCGGGATCAGTTTAAAACTTTTTTGTTCTGTATTTTTTGATGATATAGGCTCATTGCTTTAACCAAAATCTCACCGGATGTCAAATAACGATCTGGTCCAGGATGGTAAACACACTAAGCCTAGAGGTACTGGTTTTTAAATGATGCTGCCGGAACACACCTACTGGTGTTTGGCGACAGGTTTTCAAACTTGAGAGTGGTCATTACAAAATGCTTACCACGATGCTATGGTTTCATCACGATGTTTTCCTTCACCGAAAGCTCAGGCTAATTTTAGAGTATATTAATTGATTATATTGATTGATGAGTATTGGTTGGTTCGTAAGCCTTGTGATTATTAATAATATAGTGACACTTATTTGCATCGCTATACAATATTGAACGTTCTTACATTTAAATGATCTCACACACGCTCTCTGTTCGCGTGTGATAACACCATTCTCTATTTGTATAGGATTCTCTATTTCTGTTATATTATTGTTTAATTTGCAAACGTTCTGATAGTCGGTCACAACTAGTTTGCGCAGTCCACGTCGAGCTCTGTTAGCCCTAGGGCCATACACCTCACCGACCAAATGCTTTATGAATTTACCTTTGAAAAGTAAACTCAATTAATTGAAATGTATATTTGAAATAACATATTTAGCTACGAACTATTATTCCACGTTGTTATGTTTTGACGACCGCTGACTTTAATGATGTTCGCCTATGTAATTGGAGTATGGTTTAATGAGATTTTCGTAACAGTGGATTTTGATCATTAGCGTGAAATTATTACGTTTTGATTTTAATTAATTAGTGAATTAAGCATCGTTTTTTAGGGTTCCGTATCTAAACGTCCGTCAGATTTTTTGTTTGTTTGCGTGTATGAAAATGGCTTGAATTATAAATTTGGAATGTCTATGGATTTATAAAGTTGTAAAAAGTGTAGACCATCATGAGATGCCCGGTAGATGTGAAAGATCAAGCGCCATACAAGTTGGTTTTACTGTCAAGGCGCAACAATAGATGTTTCACGTTAAAAATCAAGGTTAACTTAATACGGTGCTTAACAATATCTTAAAATGATTATTATTGGAATTTCACGTAAATTAAAATTAGTCAAGAACACCTTATATAATTAGTTAAGGAATAAATCCGTGAATAATGGATTTTAAATCGCGTATAGACGGGTTGCAGTTGTGTTTATCGTAGCTCCTTTAAAATAGGTGTACATTTGTTTAGGCATTCTGATCTTCCGGATGAATAGTACAAAATCCTCAGGATGTGATATCGCTACATTCTCGTTTATTTATATACTACCTTAATTAGTACAAACATTTGATGATTATAATAAAATTCACTCCCACAAAGACTGCCGGAGATCAATGTTTACCGATAGTCATTTGTACTCTGTGGTCATTGTTTTTATAGCGTTCTACAGTCTTTCTTAAGGAAAAGGCAAAGAAACTATACCATGCAGCCAAGTGTAACGTTTGGAACACTTTTCATAGAACGCTCTAACAGAATGACGGCCCTTTGTTAATTGAGTGGCTGGAAGATCTCAAAATTCACGCTCCCGGATATTATTTTCATTACACCATAGTTGTGCACATAATTGATATACATCTCGTAGAATGCCAAAATTACATAATATAGAGATGTCAAATCATAGATATATCAAATACGGCAAGTTAGTGAATTAAAAATAAGGACTACTCCACACGTACTAAATAGACCAAAATCGTGTTAATAGAACTAAATAGAAGAACCGAGTAGCCTTGTGAAGAAGTGACAGGTCTTGAAATATCGAAATGAGCTATTTTCATCGACATGTTGAGTATCTTATGCTTATCTTAATTTACCGATAGTAACGACAGCTACAAAAACTTTACCACAAAAACACATACGAAATTTTAACAATAGCAAGTATTAAAGCAGTCAAGTGAAATTTATTCACGAGCTTTAAATTTCTTAATTAGGAAGCATTGTTTAGAGGTTATTTTCATTTTCCACTGAAAATGAACAAGGTTGTTGCGGGCTATGATCTACCTACGCGCGTTTGTTTGCTCGCGTAAATAAACTGGCGCGGTCAATTACGACCATTGTTAGAAATATGCCAATTGTTTACCAACGTAGGGTACTTATGAATTGTATGACCAGTTATACATATGTAAACTTTTGCTTAAAATGTGATGAACATTTATTGTCAAAAATTTCATAAATGGTTTGTCTAAAATAACATACATACTGTTACTGTAAATTAAACTTAGACTAAATTTTGAAAATTACGAAAGAAGAAATGAAGTTGCAATCGTACCTGTGCATCTCAATCGGGGGTTTTTTTGGGGAGCTGTAATTGGCGAGTCTTAATCCTCGGGCCCTTCAGGTAATCAGAATTTTAGATATCTTTGACTCACCTTTCCCATCCTCAGAAACTATGCACCAAGTAACGTAGGAAATACCGTATTTTTTTTACAAAATCTGCCTAAGTAAAGTAAATAAGTAAAAATTACTTAGGTGACGTTGCAACTACTTGACGTTGACGTTGGTACTAGTTGTCCGTAGATGTCCTTAAAAATAAACAAAGCATAAAATCGGTGCTTACTTACACTTTACTAGTCCCTAACAGATGAATACGATAGCAATACTCGTGGGCTTTGGCAATGGGCGGTTGGGGGGCACAGTCACAAAAAACCCGTTTGCAAATTCTTCTTGGCAGGCGGGTAACCATGATGGTACCTAAACTAAAATATATAGCAACAGTTGTTTACTCTATGGTATAATAGAATTCAGAATTAATTGTTTCCAATAGGTACACAACTAATATGATTATTTAAAAGTCATAGGACAGCGAACATGCGAAGCGATTTTGAACCGATGATCGCTTAGTTGGTAGTGCGGTCGGATTTCGCGTCAATGGACGCGGCTTCAAATCCACCTATTCAACTCTAAAATTAGCCTGAGCTTTCGGTGAAGGAGAACCTCGTGAGAAAACCATAGCATGGTAGTAGGGCATTTTTTAATAATGCACGCCTGGGTGCTACCACCCGCAAGTTTGAAAACCTGTCGCCAAATACCAATAGGTGTGTGTTCCAGCAGCATCATTTTAGGACCCGTACTTATGCTTAGTATTTTTAGCATCCTGGACCACATTCTCACTTAACATAAGGTGAGATTGTGGTCAAAGCACCTAAGCCTACACCGTGTAGAAAAAAAAGGCAGACGACGCATCTTATGGGAAATGGTTACCGTCACCTATGAATAACTGAAACGCCAGGAGTTTTACCGATGCTCTGCCGACCTGGAAGAGCGTTTTTAAGTCCCTTTTTGAAGAATCGCATGTCATTAGGGGAAGAATGTGATTGGTAACCTATTCTACAGCGCTAGCTTACGCGATAAAAAGGTCCTAGTGAACATTAGGGTAGTTAGGCTATTAGCAGGGGGCGACGCGGTGCTTGCGAAAGTTATCCCGTATCGCCCCCATCCCAAATGCGGCGGACGGCCCTGGGAGGTTTAGTGGGTATTTCCGGACGCTTCACGTCCGGGCGAGTCCCACACTGGCACGGAGTCGTCCCTCCGTGCCCCTTACCTATTGCATTGGGGGACTTCGGTCTCACTACGGCAATAGGTAATGGTAGTGCGTAAATGCATTCCTCTCGACAAAAAAAAGGGTAGTTATATTAATTTAAGGGTGTGAGGATGAAGCCAGCCAAATGTGGATGGTACGGGTTTGTAATGGCGATAAGGGTACAAAAGGGAGCAAAAAGTTCCTCCCATTGTAAGATGTTACTTGTATTTTACATAGTTGTATATAAAAATATAATTTCTATCTATTAAAATATTCCACATTATGATAATGGTTATTGCATCAGTCTTGACAAACTCATAAATAAATAAACGATGAATAATAAAAGTCAATAAACACGAGTTGTTTGTTTATACAGAAATATTGAACTAGTATTATAATGCTATTTAATCGTAATATAATGCGAGCTGGAAGTAAATATTTCATATTCGCAACAAAACATAATATTGAAAAGTTTCCAATTTCATAAAGCTCTATGTGTATTTTGTTACGGGATGATTCGCAGGGCATTTCACTCGCTGTGCATACACAAGTTATTAACTATTCCGTAACAAAGCATGCTGTTATACGATATTTTCCTAATATTCACTAAAATATTTTTAATAGTTCAACTTAATACGTTTAAAATTACATGTTGAAGATGTTTAAAAAATAAATTATTTTGACCCCTGTATTTATTTTTCCTATATCTTTTAGGAATTAACGTGATAATAATAAATTTAATTGTTTTTAGGTTATTTATTATATTTATTAATATGAAATGATGTCGTGCTCAAGCTTAGTGAAAACGTAATCCCCAATACGTAAGGCTTAAAGTTCGATTATAGGTAAGTAGGTAGGTATATGTTATTTAACATCATAACAAATTCATAACGTCTAATGGATAAATCTATTTAGTTGAAGCGGGCCGGTTTGGTGACGTCATAGTTTAGCCTCTGAATTCGCGGTTTTGTGTTAAATGGGAAACAATGGATTTTTACAATAATTCCGGCTTTTAACGCTTAGTTTCAAATTAGTTAATTCACATAAAAATATACATAGGTTGCCATAAAAGATACAAAAATATACAACAGGATTTCGGAGTTTTGCTCGGAGTTCCACTATGCGATCGAATTAGCAATGACAAGATCCACAGAAGAATCAAATTAACCGATATTGCTTGAAAAATTACCAAGTTTAAGTGGGACCAAGCCGATGGAACTAACGGATTTTTGAATGGCGATCACATGCTGGTAGACGCGCCATGCGCAGCCTTCCAGCAATTTTTTTTTATTTACACGTTATAGGCTAATTGCTTTGATCACAATCTCTCCTGATGTCAAGTGACGATGTGGCCCAGGATGCTCCTATAGGTACTGGACCTCAAGTGATGCTGCTGGAACACACCTATCAGAATTGGGCGATATGTTTTCAAACTTAAGGGTGGTAACTTATTTATTTGGGAAACACACAGTTAATAATATACACATATGAAATTACATAACAATAATACATAAACCAGTCAAGTTTCCACTAAAATTATAATTAATGAAAGTAAATATAACAACACTAATACCTCCATCATTACAAGCTATAATATTATGGCAAACACTATAAATTTAAAACTATTTTCAGCAATTTTTTAAAGGAACTGATGGGGCATGCAAATATATCAATTTTAGTAAACATCCTATTATACATATCGCACGAACGAAATAAATATGTGTTCTTCACATACCTCGTTCGCGCAACAGGGATTTTATAAAGTAAGTGGTTTCTGGCATTTGGGCGAGGAACCCTAAAATTAATTTCACTAACAAGAGAATCAATAAAATTTCTAAGAAGTTTAAATAAATAAATTTGATCTCTCACTATTCGACGATTAGTAAGTGAAGGCAGATGTGGCAAAGGTTTATTTGATTATCTTATTATGTTTATTTATTTTTATTATCTATTAGAAAATGCCCTACTACTATGCTATGGTTTCCTCACGATGTTTTCCATCACCAAAAGCTTAGGCTGATTTTAGAGTTAGAGAGGTGGGCTCGAATCCACCTCCGTTGACACGGAATCCGACCGCACTACTCCCTGCGCCATCGCTTTAAAGTTGGAGCGACGTTCTGGTGACGGTAGCGGTAATCCGCTGGATGCGGGTGGCGCAAGGCCGATTGTCGTGGAGTTCCTTGGGAGATACCTATGTTCAGCAATTGACTTCTTTCGGCTGAGATGATGTTATGTACACAAGTGAGCTTAATTAGATTTAATTAGTATTATTCTGGCTTGTATGAGATTTGTACTACGGTATGTCATAAGTTCTAGCTTCAAAATGTATCGCATGTTCGTATATGATATTAAAATGTAAGTTTGTAACCACGTTGAAGTGTGCACATATTTTATGTCTGACAATATTAAAACGATTCAATTGTAAGCTTTTACGAGGTGGTTGAAATTTAAAACAGCTCGTGGGGTGTTACACGTCTCCACCTAAATGCTTTATGTCGTATTTTATTAGACCAACCGCACAAAGTTTATTGCTTACGACGCATTTCTACCTACATTCTCATTGCACTTAGCGACGCCTACATTCCTTTTATATTACTATCATATCATACCGACACAAAAGTAAAATATTCTACCGTGAGTATAGAATTAAAAAAAATGTTTCTGATTAAATATTCTTATGAAGATATTCTAAGACCTCTTAATAATTGTAAATACACAGTAAAATTAAAATATATGTCCTATTGCTGTGTTGGAATTTAAAAAAATACTAATGGTACACTGAAATATACGTAAACTAAGTATTATCCAAAATAATGAATTAATTTGTGTTGGTAAGAAAATTAATGTGATGGGGGAAGTAATATGCTAGTCTAAGAAGAAGAAAACCTTTTTTTTTTTTTGACGGGGGGAAATGCATTTACGCACTACCCTTACCTATTGTATTAGTGAGACCGAAGTCCCCCAATACAATAGGTAAGGGGGCACGGAGTGACGAACTCCGTGCAAGTGTGGGACTCACCCAGAAGAAGAAAACCTAGCCAAAGTTTAATCGAGCCACTATGACTGGTTCTTCTATGCTAGTCTCGATATACAGTCTTAAAAGAATGCTCTATATTTTCGCTGTTACTATTTTCTACATGCTACATATTAAAGATAAAACTTAATCTAAAATAATGTAAATAATACAATAAAATACTTTTTATTGTAATTATTACCTATGTATAAAATATAGCCGCCATTAGCTTTAACAAAGGTTTAGCCTGGATGATCCGAGTTTTGGAAGAAGCAATTAGGGCTTTTGAATCATTGAGTAGGCGCGGAGGCTTAGTTAAGCTTTCAGGGGCACCTTTCGACTTACGACTGCGCTGATAGACTGTTTAATATCCTGATGGTTTATAAAGCAGTCTAATAAAGCTTCAATATATAGTGAAAATGTTCAGTTCTTCTATACAAATAAATACAATTAATGTGTCTGTTTGTAATATCAAAATAAAAACCTAATACATATTGATGATATACATACGGTGCAAATACAAAAACACAATTTATAAAAAAAAACCGTTTGTTTTTGGCAATCTCCGGAACGCCTGTACTGATTTTGACGAGTTTTTTGTGGGTAGATAGTTGAAGTTATAAGGGGTAATACTTTTTTTAAACATAAATAAGGTTCCGTGTAAAGAAATTAAAACTTATAAAATTTAGAACAAAATCCGATTCAATGCAGTTATATATGCAAGTGTTTACAAATAAATAAACACTCTTTACACAAAGTAATTTGTTACAATAGAAAATATACGACTTTTCAATCGCACCCGATATACCGATGATATGTCCCGAACTGATATGAACTGCGTTTTCGTTTCAAACAATGTTATCATCATATCATATCTCCGAAAAAACATTGAAGGATGTAAATTTCAACTGCGATAATATCTTGGTTAATTATATTAGGTTATTGTCTTACGTGTTGGATACTTATATTACCTTGGGTTATTAGTTTTTAAATACTTCGTACATAAGTTATATAATTGAAGTTTTTCATGAACACAAAATAAACATTATTAAAATAAACGCTACATTCCCGATATTATTTTCGACGATAAAATCACCCATGTAATCAAAACAAACTTTCAAGTTTTCAGACTTTACTTAAACAAGAAATGTTCCAGTGTTTATATTTCGAGTGTAAACAAAATTTTATATGAAAAATCACTAAGCTCATTAAAGGTTTAAAATGAAATGAATTATTGAATGATGAACAAGAGCAATTTATTGTTCACAAAGCGAGGAAGTTTGTTCACCGCACCGCGGTAAATAAATGTAGGGGACGGGCCGCAAGCCTCTTATCTAGCGATTGAAAAGTTCTAGTGGGAAAACTATTGTGCCTTTATCATGAATTTTCGACGTTATCTCGATTGAAAAATAAATTTCTAATATGCGTTGAATAGAAGTAATGTTCTAGAGTAAAAAACAAATGAGTGAAATCTTATTCTGTTATTATTAGAGACAGTGTAAGAACTATTAATTACTACTTTCACTTCCAAACCGATTTGTTTAGAATTTTGCAATTTTTTTATATACGGTATAAGTTCAGTGCTTTGACCACAATCTCCCCTGGTGTTAAGTGACGATGTGGTTCAGGATGCTAAACGCACCAAGCTTAGATACTGGTTCAGAAGTGATGTTGCCGGAACACACCTATTGGTATTTCGCGACAGGTTTTCGAAATTGAGGGTGGTAGTTACCCAGGCCAGCATTGTCAGAAAATGCCCTACCACCGTATTATGGCTTCCTCACGATGTTTTCCTTCGCCGAAAGCTCAGGCTGATTTTATAGTTGTATAAAGGGGGGGGGGGGTTGAACCCGCGTCCATTGACGCGGAATCCGGCCGCACTATCCACTGCGCCATTATCGCTCTAAATGGAAATATATTGTGTAGTTACACCAATGTGAAAAACGTTGGTGATTGTGGTACATACACAGTTTTAATCTATACTTATAATAAAAGACTCACGCAAAAATCACGCAAAAACTATTAAACCGAATTCGATGTAATTTGGTAATTGCATATATTGCATCCATGGGGAGAACATAGGATGCAAATTGGCTGCATTCCAAGCCGGTGGAGCCGCAGGGACAGCTAGTTAAATAACAAAATAACATAACAAAATTTAACATAACGAATCATTTTTTTAAGAAACAAAATTGGTATTTTTGTTTATAGTTCAGTAACAAAACAGACCATTGGTAATATTGTAGTTGGTAACAAGACAAGACGGAAAGCCGGTTGGAGGCAATCGAGTCAACTATTTAGCGTGTAACAGTTGCGGCCTGGGGCTACATAAAAAACCTCTTTGTCGCTCGAGACAATCCAATAATAGGAAACAGATAGTTGGTATACCTTTTAATTCTAATTGTAAGTACACATAGTTTTATTGGAAAAAAAAAACATTATATTATTAGATACACTTTGAAGTAAGTAGTTAGGTTCTATCGGATATTTTAAGATACTGTAGTTAGGTTTGTACCATACAACATTGTGAAATGTAATTTAAAGTTACCCAAAAGCGATAATCTTTAAATTATAAGGAAATTTAAGAAAAAAACTTATATATCAAGTTTTATTAATCTTGTAGACTTCTACTAAATTTTGGACAGTTCTATTATTACTATTACGTATCGTATTTAGGCATATTATTATGTTAACTCAAAAGCCAGTATCTCTAGGCTTAGTATGTTTACCATTCTGGATCGCGTCGTCACTTAACCTCAATTCAGATTGTGGTGGTTAAAGTGCTGAGCTTATACCTAATGCTTATAGCCTAAAACCTTGTCATCAGATCGTTTTATTTAGGAGTGAATGACTGGAGAATGATTCCAAATATCAATGTAAAATTATAGTACATATAAATAATCCATTATAACTTACATGCTAGGTTATAAAAGTGCATGCAGGTCTTGAAAAGGTTCGGTCCGTTTCGTTGGTCGCGTGATCTGTCAACGTCGACAAGCTCATTGTTATCCCGGGGAAATATAGTGCACGGTGCAACCGGCACGGACTTTGGACAAGTATTATAATGTATATTAGCACGGTAACCTGGTTATTTAAAGTCAAATAAATTTACTGTACCAAGGTACTGTATATATCTAGATAGGAGAATGTTGTTACTATGTTTTCTTTTTTCTCTATGGTGTAAATAAAAAAAAAATTAAACGTTAATATAAATCTTCATGGAGTGACCTAAGAGGTGTAAGATTATCTAGTAGAGTATATGCACTTCTATAACTCTTAGTAATTTTATTTAGTATATCCATCCATCAATTCAACCGAAATATGTCCAAGCTGAACATAGGGCTCTCCCAAAGATGTCCACAACGACCGGTCTTGTGTCGTCTACATTCAGCGGATGCCCGGGACCTTGATCTACCCACGCTGCGTCTTCCGGTACACGGCAGCTATTCGAGAACCAATTGGCCCCATCGGACATCGGTTCCACGGGCAATGTGCGCAGCACATTGACACTTCAGTTTGGCAATTCTTCGGACAGTGTCGGTTACTTTGGTTCTTTTGTGGATCTCCTCATTCCCGATTCGATCACGCAGCAGTGAAACTCCGAGCATAGCCCTTTCCAGTGCCCTTTGGGTAACTTTGAGGTTTTTAATTAGGCCTATTGTAAGCGACCACGTCTCCGTCCCATAAATCATCACTGGTAGAAGAGTTTTGTCCTGAAACACTGTGGTATTTCGGTATTCAGAATATACGATATTGATATATTTTTTGTATTATATTAAGGGACCGTAAAAATATCAAATAAGCACTAATAAGAGCGGGGGTGTATATGATTTATTTTTGACGACACGGGGAATGGGTGGGGGCATGAATGGCGATAGTGTAATCAATGTTTACTTATTTGCTTTTAATTATTAAACAGATTTTGTAAAAATGATGCCAATGCTTACGTTACCACGGGGAGAGAAGAGATGAACTTTCTTTCGTTTTTATGGAGAATCAAAAAATTCTAAAATTTTGCCACGTAATAAAAAGCGATGTCTTAAATCGTCGTTATATGGTAGGTATGTACAGTAATGTAGTAATAGATTTATTTAATAAATGTATATTTTCAAGTACAAATTATGTTAAAAGTAGCAGGAGTTATTCAAAGTAAAAAAAATGTAAAATTTTATACTTCGCGGTCCGGGAGACATCGTTAAAATCCTTTTGCCGCTCCGTTGGTTTAAACTCAACTAAATAAGGAAAGTACGACAGTCGTTAAAGAGTATAAACTAGCTTGATATAATCTTTTTTGTATTTGAGTTAATATTTCCTGTATACATAGCCGTAATTAACGCTTAAAGCATATTAGTTTTTATTTTGTATTTGTATGATACTAGCTGCTCGCCGCGGTTTTACCCGCATAGTTCCCGGACCCGTAAAATATTCGGAAAAAGAACTACCCTATATCAATCCTTGGATTTCAAACTATCTCGATACAAAATTTCATCCAAATCACTCCAGTAGTTTTTAAGTTGATTCGTTACATACAAAAATACAAATCTTTCCTCTTTATAATATTAGTGTAGATTAGTAACTAACATATAATTATTGTTAATATTGCGAACAATAGAACAATCATAATACTGTCTTCCTGATACCTGATAACATCCTACGCCCCTTATCTTAGCATGAAAATAAACATTGGGCACTATGATAATAAATTTTTAAAATCTACTAGATGAACCTGGCATATGTTGCAATGGGATGAAAAGGTTTGTAGAATGATTCGCCGAAATTTCATCCTAATCGTATGAATAGTCTACGAATACATGGAGGAGCATTATTGCTTTTTATAGGTATATAAGATGATATAAATAAGCTGTAAAGTCTTGCAAATTTTAGTAAATTTTACTTTGTAAAATGTACAGTACACTTGTTGGTTAGTTATTATGTATCATCGGACACGGTCTATGATTAATGTCGATGACCTTTGTTATTATTATGCTCAACTAAAGAGGTTATATATGTAGGTGTATATATGGTACATGTCCGCATTTGAGAAGGGTATTGGATATGCATGTGGGCGGCTATATGGGTAGGGAAAGACCACAGAAAAGATGGATGGATTGTGTGAAAGAGGATATGTTTAGGATGGGAGTGGATGTGGAAATGACTGCATATAGATAGGAATAGAAGAGGAAGACATATTACTCCGACGCCAAAGGAAAATAGGATAAAGGTAAGGAGATGATGATAACATTGATGATGATGATGATGACACGTCCGCATTTCATAGACCGCAATAGTGGTATTCTGGTAGGCGGTTTTTTCCAATATGTTAGTAGTAGAAGTGACGATAACTTAGTGGTAGAACGCTCGGATATAATTTCGGACGGTGTTCGAAAAATGAGTGTGAGGTTTCGGTGAAAAAAAAACATCTTGATGAAAGCTGGTCAAGGTGAAAGCCTGTCCACCAAGTATATTAGTGTGTCCACGCCTTTCTTGATATAATCGCTTAAAAATAATTAAAGCTGTTAGTATTGTGGTCGGAATCGGTTTCGATGGACATACGTTGGAACACACCTATTTGAACGAGCCTGAGATTTCGGTGAAGGAAAATATCGTGAGGAAACAATAGCATAGTGGTAGCGGATTTCCTAATAATATCTGCCTGGATATACGCTATGACCAAATTAACACTAGGTGTGTTCGAGCACCGTCACATGAGAACCAGTGGCCTATGGCTTAATTTCGTTACCATTCTGAACCACAACCTCAATAGATATTAGATGCGATTGTGGTCAAAGCCAAGATACAGTATTTTAAAAATATATTGCGTATTTTATGCCACTGATTGGTAATTTTCTTGTTACAGGGGAAAAAAAATTAGGCAACAATATATTGGTTATTTCAAATACCTAGATTGTACCAGAATATTTTGCGAAATATTCAGGCTTCGTTATGATATTTTCCTTAACTGATAGATGAAAATTTAGCTTAGTATATGTTCGTAAATTCATTAGTAATTTTTTAACTTAATTGCCTACGTATTTGACATCGATATTGAACTGCGGACAATGCATTGCGTACATAATATAATAAATATGACGTAATTTTAATTTTTAGATTGTTTAATCGTCAGGTAAGGCTTTGACAAATTGAATTATCTATAGATAAATCCGTTCTAGTAAGTTATTTATAATACTTATTGATATCTATTCAGACAAATTCTTAATTATAAATACCTAGTTATGTATATAAATTTATGTTTTAAATACAGTTTGATTTTCACATGTCATGTGTTTATTTTTCATTAATAATATTATAACATTGAGTTGCTTAGAATAATAATATATTGTATCCAAATTATAAATTTATTTTAACGCCATCTAGACAAGTACTCGAGAACTAGGTCTAAATATTTTACCAGTAAATTTTATAGTGCTCGACAGTAGATGGCAAGTGAAACCAAAAGTGCGAATGTAAAAAAACAATGTAAACTACAGTACCTATTGTTGTCAAATAAATTAATTATACACTTTGTTAATTCCTTTAATTATATAAATTTTATATTGCGTTACAATTTTAACAGGAATCAATATAAAACCTTCTTAATAATAATAATGTCCTGACCGTATCGGCCACGGCGATAAGGATTCGTCTATTGAGGGCATCGTTGGTGAGCTTCACGTCACTGATATAGCCTATTCTTGCATCAAATATGATGCATGTTAGTAGCCTTCCAACATCAACCATCCATCTTATTAAGCGTCTTATTACAAAGGTACCAATTTCATGTTTGTAATTTATGTAAACTAGGGTTGCCAATAAATTTTGGAATAATTATTTGTTTTTATAACATAGGCTATAGAATGAAAAAGAATGGCTATAAAATTAATGAATCTCTGAAAACAATCCAAAAAAGAAATAAGTTCGTACTTATTTAAATTTTGTCAAAAACTTTGTTGATCCTTCTTTCACCTTTTTAAATATGTTGTATCCAGTAGGTGTACTCACTGTGTATCCAGTAAATTAGACAGCTGCGACACCCTAATCGGTGTAAAGGAAGCCCTAGGTTTTTACTTAAAGTCAGACCAGTTAGTTTCAAAGACTAATAATTAATATGAATTTTTGTTGAAATACACACACATACATAATAAATAATAATTTCGACGTTTCATATTAACAACGCAATAACCTGAGGCTAACATAGACCCCTAGAGGTATTGATTAGATTATTTTTGATAACACAATGGTAGTTTGTCGTTATACAGAAAAGATGCTAACAGGTGCTGGATTCTGTACTCTTAGGTGTGAGAGCCAGCTATCGCAGCAGATGTTTTAGAAAACAATCGAAAACCTCATTTTATGGACTCGTGTAGGTCGAGTTATGAATTATGTGTTTATTGAGAATGGTTTAACTGTAAATATTGATGCAAAGCTCACACAAGGTAATGATAACATAATAGGATTTGGAGACGTCTTATACGAAAGTGCTCCTAGAGAGCCACAATAATCATTGGCACGTATTGTTATTTAAAGAAATGTTTACTGCCTATTTTTGTTAATCTAAAGATACTCTATGCAACTGTTGTCCCATTGACTTATTTAGCCGCCTGTACAGTTTTAAACCTTTGCGGGTTTAGTGATATGAATGCTCGCGCTTTGTACTCAACCAATCCCCGTCTTCATTATTTATTCTGTGTCACAGGCACTTAATTCCCCTGCCGCTATCTGTTTTCCAGCTGCATCCAACGTGTGACTTCGCGAGGGCTGTCAAATGGAATACATTATGAGTGATGTAGCACCGTGCTGAATAGTTGTTTCGGAACGCGATCTGTGTTTCGTACAGAAACGCCCACAATGCTGATATTATACAATGTCAAGAAAGCAATTCATTAGAAAATGTAATGTATGCGTAAATTAATTAACAGGAATTTCAAAATGTTGGTAGCTCTACAGACAAGAATTCGTAGGAATAATAATTTATGCATATACTACATACATATATTATTATTTATTAGGTATTTCTTGTTTATCACAAATGCGATACGGTAGAACTTCAATATTAGTAGTTTTAACCCACAGTGCTAATGGTACCTCAAAATCGTAAGTAAATTGATTTCAATGAAAAATCTCCAAATGGTTAATACAAATTGAACTCCAAAGTAATTCCAATAATGAACTTGTATTTTTCCTTAAATGGTATTTGTAAAATGTTGTAAAAGAGCAGATTTAACAACCCCTTGTGGAATTGTTCAAGTCTAACGCAAAAATCTTCTTCAAAATAATATAAAAGATATATTTTACGATGCTATTACCTCACAAACCAGCTTGATATAACAATTACCGGAGTTGTATTCAATTCTCCGTAACTTCATGCCTATTAAAAGTTTTCTTTGGGACTTTAACAACATTGGTTTAAACAATGGGCATTGTAAAGCTAATGTTTCTTAGATTATTATAATTACCAACAGATTTTGTATTAAATTAATATTCTAATATTAAATTAAAGGATTAGGTAAAAGTTGAATAATGAATAATATGATTTCTAATTAAACGTGTATTTTTATATTATACACAATAGAACGGTAAAATTTTCTATATTTTGCAATATTGGTTTCTTAAGATATTAATTAGTTTTAACTACATTAGTCCTTATCTATCAAGGACTGTTGGAAGATTCTAGACCATCTTACGAAGTATCATGAGCAAAAATAAAAATATTTCTTAATTAAACCCTTATTTGTCATTAATAAAACGAAATGACCATACAATATTTTATATTACTTATTATATTATATTGTGTTTATAAAATTTCAGAACTAGTTTTATTCCGGGTTTTATTTGTAAATACAGTGTACTATTAATAGCAACTCATTTGATCGCTTTTAGTTACTATTTAGGTTTTTTAAATGCAAAACAGTGTATACTTGTATATTCGCACACCATGGTATAATTTCTAAATTAATTCCTATATGATAAAACAAATCACAATTCAAAATTCTTGTTCTACGTTCGTCCCGTATCGGACAAAAAACCGGACGGCTTATAGCCGGTCCTAAAGTTGGAAAGTTTTATATGAAAAGTTACTTTAGGAACGTTAAGCATCCGATTCATGTAGAATACTCCGCCTGAATGTCGTGGATAACAAATGACATCCACCGAGCTGACCTAAGAATATTTTGAATTCATGTTTACATCAGTTCGGTTGTCCGAGAGAGTCCCAAAATATACCCGCTTTTATAATTTCATTAAATATATTTATTTACTAGCTGTATGCCTGTGGCTGCGCCCGCGTTTGCCATGTTCCTCAATGCGTTTTAATTTTTTTATAGTGAACCCTACTTATTTTTAGTACGAAGATAAAAGAAAAATATTTCTGATAGATTTAAGCACTTGCCCATAAAGTACTCATTTTATTATTATATCAATGGACGGCGAACAGGTAGGCGGCCCATCTGATGGTAAATGGTTACCGTCGCCTATGGACAACTGCAATATCAGGAGTATTACCGATGCGTTGCCAACCTTGGAGAGCGTTTTAAAATCCCTTTATGAAGAGTCGAATGTCGTAGCCTTGGGGGAAGATCGTGCTGGGTAATCCATTCCACAGCGCTAGCGTACTTGATAAAAAGGTCTTGTAGTATCTTAGTGTAATGACGTTACGGCTAGGTTTAAGGGTGTGGGGTTGAGCGTCCAGCCAACGGCGGAGTGTACGGCTTTGGAATGGCGACGAGGGTACCATTAGGGATACATAGAGAACTGAAGTCTCTGCGAAACTCCAAAATTGACATTACAAACAGACACTTCAATTTTATTCATTATTATATATTTATTCAGCACTTCGGCCACAGTCTATCTAAGTTTAGAGGTACTGGTTCTCAAGTGATGCTGGCGGAATATATCTATTGGTGCTTGATGACAGGTTATTAGAAAATGCCCTACCTATTTTGCCCCCTATGGTTTTCTCACGGTGATTTTCATTTACCGAATACTCAGGCTCAATATAAAGTTGAACTTACGTCTATCGATGTGGACTTCGACGACACTACCAACTGAACCATCATCGCTTCTACACCCACAATGGTTGATCCCGATCACGATGCACCTAAACAAGTCACTATAATATTTACAATAATTATATTATATATTATATTATATCTATAATATAGGACGGGCTTAGAACTACGTATTACGTCACGACCTACTTCACATTTGACTGGATTTCATTTACGCAGAATGACTTACACCGTCTAATTAATCATGCACGTAATATAATTTATTTATCATCATGCCCCTACTAGGGTAAGTGGAAGAATGAAACTACATTTTTTTTTTGTAAAGGAGCATTCTCTTTCGATTGTTTGAGATTCTTAAATCCCTTATAACATCCGCACCGGTCTGACATGTACTTTCACATACACTAATTGATACTTCTGCGGTTTGATCCATTTACATTAGACATCGATCCAGTATACATTTGTATATTTTGTACCATTTTATTTAAGAATCATGTGTTATGAAAATAATACAAGAGTGGGCATAGAGATTAAGCTCTCATAATTTTTTTGACTAGTTTCGGTTAGCAGTAGACCTCTGTATCAACGCGGCGACTAAATGGCCATACAATAGTCAAGCATCGTTAAAAGTAAATCTATTGTTATTAAAGAAAGACTGACCTTTTCTTTAAGCAGGGAGTAAATTCTCCCCGGTTAAGTTGGCAGCGGGTATATGGGACTCGCTCGGCGTGAAGTGCCGGAAATACCCTCTAAACCCCACGGTGCCGTCCACCACCTGCCTGGGGCGATACAGGATCATACCTGCATGTTCCGCGTCGCCCCAGCGGCAGGCCCGACTGTTATGTATGTGCTGCGCAGTGTTATCCGCCGCCACGCAGAGGTGGTAGGCGGGAGACAGCTCCTTCGTGGTGATTTTGTGCAGATACCATTCGAAGCATCCATGTCCGGATAGTATCTGGACAAGAAAGAAGGACATATCTGGCTCGTCGCCGTAAGTTTACACAGGACATGTTACGTTTCCAAATCCGTAAGATTTTTCTTCAACAAACACGCTGCAGTAAGGTGGCTGTATTTGCGGTGACGATTGAGAGGGAAGAAAATATGATGCGGTGATAATATATTGACCCCACGATGACATATGGTGACGTCACCATTCATCCATTCATTCACTGGAATGACGTCCACTGCTAGACATAGGTCTCCTTAAAAGATCTCCACAACGACCGGTTTTGCACCTCCCGCATTCAGCGGATTACCGCTGCTTCCACCAGTTCGTTGAGCCACCTTGTGGGGGGGCCTACACACGTTGCGTAATCCGGTGTGTGTGTCCATTCGAGAACCCGTTGGCACCATCAGGGATCGGTTCTGCGAACAATGTGCTCAACCTACTGCCACTTAAATTTAGCAATTCTTCGGGCAATGTCGGATACTTTGGCTATTCTGCGGATCTCCCCATCCCTGATTCGATCACGATTTGGTGATGTTTACACACACGAAAATTCAATTAGTTTAATTACACCTACGGATAGGAGCGCTAGATTCAGTTGTCTAAAATAAAATGAGAAAAGGAGTACAAATAAAAATATGCAAAATAATAATATAGTATATTTACCCTTTTTCTTTGCAGCATGTCGTGTAGGCCTCCGTATCCAAACTTTGAAATGGGTTGTAAGAGAGAGTTAGAGTGTGTCTGATGTCGGACCATTCGTCGGTTGTCATTTGTCACATAAGCTACTATGACGGATTCCAATTATCTCATCCCAGCGCGACGTATCTAGGCTGTGTGGCAATCTTCATCTTAGATATTTTTGTGCTCGATTTTGTAATTTGTGGTCTTGACACAATATAACTTGTATTTATTTTTAGACGAATTTTTATTATGGAATTAAATATCCTTCTTTAAATTATATAAAAGGCAAAGTCTCCTTGTTTGTCTAATCGTTTGTTGGCTTATAATTTCAGAACCATTAAATTTATATTCATAATTAATATTTTTTAAATCGTAGGTATGCTATCTGGTCAGGTTTTAATATATATTTTGTTACATTCAGTAGTATCTACGAGTATATAAGAAAAGTAATCTTGAATATTAGAAAATAAATCTCATATAATAAATAAAATATATCTTAATTACGTATTAGATATACTTTACAGTGTTCTATTTGATGTCACAGTTTAGGGGACAAATGTTGTGTATGAAAGGTCTTACAATAAACATTTCGATAGAAAAATTATTTTTAAAAAGGTGGCCATATTCTATAAATCGCACGAGTGGTGTAGTGGGTACACCTAGTTCTATAACAAAGATACTTGACTGAGTAAGTCATGACAAAATTTTTGTAAAAACAAAAAGCTAAGCTTAAAATTCATTAAAATAAATTTTACAATTTCTTAATGGGTTAAGTATTACAATTAACCAAAGAAATAATGATAATAGATGAGTAATAATAATAATTAAATAATAATCCTTACATAAACATATCGACAAACATACACATACACATTACATACTCTCGCTCGTACACATACTCACACACCCACTCATATGTAAACACAGCCTTATAATTAGTTTTTAAATAGTGATTAATTCATTTTTAACTTTTTATTTTATATTTAGTTTATATGTCTTTTTTATACGAGCTGTGAATTTTAAATAAATAAATAATAGTAATAGTGATGGTGATGGTGATGGTGGTGGTGGTGGTGATGGTGATTGTGATGGTGATGGTGACAGTAATAGTAAATAAATAAGTAATAAAAAATATCAAGAAAACGCCTGCACCAGATGGAAAACGTAAAATAATATCTGCGTCTCTGTGACGGGCATCAACTTATTTCGTTACAGAAATGAAACTTTTAATTACTTTCAAAACAAAAACGACAAGCTCCCCAACTTCATATAATTCGTGAACTTTAAATACATTTGAAAATTTATCATTTAAACTGTGGTAAACAGATCCATCTTGTTATTCTAACTTTATTTATTGCTTTACTTTTGTCACATTCTTATGATAAATTGGTAAATATAGACCGAGAATTATGTAAGGTAGAGTATTATTTATTTGTCTTACTGCCGCTTATAACAAACAATGTGTATTAAATTTGATAACATCAAATTAATTGGAGTATCTGTGTATATGTCTAACTTTATAATGGTGGAGATGTAATTAACAAGTTTAATTTTTATGAATATATATTTCTAAATGCAATTCAAGGTGAACTTGGAAGAGATGCGGTGTTCGAGATTGTAATGTCAAGGTAAATTAAGACAAAAATTGCATTCTTTTAACAGCGCAATGTTTTATATTACTCCAAGTATTTGTATTAAAAACTATTTTAATGTTAATAAAAAAAATACTGTGACCAGTCATACGTATATGATACGTAAGGGACCTACGGATAAAAATTATATGTGGAAAATTACATCATAAAGTATTTTCCTAAATTCACGAACGAACATTATATTTAGAATTTTCATTATAGCTAAGGGAAAATCATTGAAAATCACACTACATTAGATATGGCAACACTAGATTGATGATTAGGTACTTACAGATTTTTTTAAAATTTTGGAATTAGATGACGAACATTAAAATAGATAAAGTAAGTCTATATTATGTTAAATCATAAACAACTTTCATGAACCTAGAACTATAACTAATTATGCGTTAAAAAACATACGCTTAGTTAGATAAACATAATGGGTATGACGTTTTTTCTTTGGTTCAGCGAAGTTTTGAAAATTAATTGATTATATACACAATTATTCAGGTACCGACAAATAGTGGATCGAGGAGTGCACGAGTTGAAATGTTCGTTCGTGCGCGTAGTGTGCAAGGTTCGTGCGCGCAAGGCGTCCACACTATGCGAATTATTTTACATTGCGTACTACATTGATGCAATATGGACGGTAAATTTTTTCATTGCGTGTTATATTGCATGTTACATTTCGTAAGTCTCTACCCACCATAATAATTTCGCTTTACTTTATAGGAGAACAATAATTATAAATGGCAACCAATCTGTGCAAGACAAATGTTGTTTTAAACTCATAATTATTTTTAGATCTAGATTTGAATTCATTCTCGTGGAAGTACATTACTACAACGAGCTATATTTTTTGAATATAAGTCACTAGCTGCTCTCCGTGGTTTTACCCGCGTAGTTTCCGTTCCCTTGAGATTTTCGGAATAAAAAAATTATCCTATATCACTCCCTATATATTAAACTATCTCCATACCAAATTTCATCCAAATCGGTCCCGTAGTTTGTAAGTTTATTCGTTACATACTAAAAGACAAATCTTTCCTCTTTATAATTTTAATATAGAATACATCGTCTTCCTGTATTTATCGACGATGTACGAATTACACTCAACACTGCTAAAGGGAAAGGAAAGAAGTTTCTTATTATGCGAAGTACTGAAATTACTTTACTATCTAAAGAAATGTTTTTTGTTCTTTTCTTTATTATAATCACATCGAACAGCATGAGTGAGATGCGTAATTTGATTTGCTTGTAAGAGTGAAAGAGAAGAGAAAATTAAAGGGGCGCAACAAGCGACAGTAACGAGAGTGGTGTTTGTGGCACATTTACAGTTTGTAGGTTATATAGTTTAATACCGTCTGAAGTATAATCCTATAACGTATCTATATTTAAAATGTCGTATAAGTTTGAAATTTAAAATAAAAATGTAATTGTAAATATTTATTACTTTTTGGATCGACTATGAGAATACTATGACTTATTCAAGTTAATTATTGAACAAAACTCAAGTGAAATATGGATAGATAATCTGTTAGTACTACTTTGTATACTCGTGTAGATCTTACACCGTAAAGCTTTCAATACAATTCAGTACGTGTATGTAACTAGAAATACAAGCTTATACGGGACTAGAATAACACGGCAGCTAACAGAATAACAGATGTACAGGATTCACTACGCTCTAAGCTGTTCTGAGTGAATCTTGGAATTTGTGAACGCGACTGGCAAAATACGCTGATCTGGTTAATAATTACAATATATTATAATATTTTGTAATAAACTTAGAATAACTAGATAGATGCTATACAAATTATTTATTTAAGCTTTTTTTGTTGGAGATAAATAAATAATATTTAAAAGACAAACAAAAAAAACACGCTTTTATAGAAAATCCAGTTAAAAAAATAGAAAATAATTAAGAATGGTGTAAATACGAGGAAAAATGGATTTTATTGTAAAAAAGCCCCACGCTTTGGTGTAAATAGTTATTTATATTTTATTGACAGATATGAGTAAAAGGATAATCATTTTATTATATCCTAAAAAGTACCTCACGTTTTTTTTACAATAAAATCCATTTTTTCTTTCATTTACACTGTTCTCAATTTATATTTAATAAAATATTTTTTTACTAGGATTTTCTATAAAAGCGTGTTTTTTTTAGTTTTCTGTTGTCAGACACTAAAAAATGACTATTCCTGAAAATCTTGGTAAGGATAACGGGATTTACTGTTTAAAATATTGAATTGTCATCGGTCATTGATAAGTATGCCAAATTTCGAGTCAGCCCGACGTATCAAAGGGGGTCAAAATCATGTTTAAATTTTACGTTACATAGGCAAATACTAACATACGTATGAAGCTAATAATAGAATCGTATTAAAAAAATTACATCTACAATCGTATTAAAGAATCGGATAAAAGGTTTCTTATTTGTATCTATAAAACCTATGTTGTAATGAGTATTAATCACACTTGCACACAAATAAGATGTGGTCTGTAGTCTGTACATTTGACCAGATCCACCTACCTAGGTGCATATGTTTCGACGCGCTCTGAAATCTGAGTTCGTATTTGAGGTTTGGTAGGCTTTTACATCCTCAAAATTTAGAAAAAAAATCTAGATCAAGTAAGATTTTCATGTAGTTCAATGGCACACACTCTCGCTCCTGCACATCACACACAGGTACGTGGATTCTGTAATGGACATGTCTTTTTTACAAATCGTAGGGAAAAATCAGCAGAATTTATTTTACTCACGTAACGATCATACGAAGGGTCATACCACTGGTGTTTTTGTGGTAGTTACCTCTTTCGGTTGAGTGGCTTTAAGCGCTCGTACCAAAGTTCGGTGAAGCTGTCTAGGCCCTTCTCCGGTCAACAGCATTAGTCAGTTAAAAAAAAAACTTTTTTTATTTCTTTTATTAAAATTTAAAAATACTTAAAATATTTGGAATAGCTTGTACAGAACATTTTTAATTTCTAACTGCTGTTGGATATTATTACGATTTGGATATAAATGTTTCTAAAGGCATATAATTGAATTAGCAAACAACTACAGTACAGTACATATCTGTTCCAAACTATGAAATTAATTTATTTGTAAGTTTTGAATATCAGTTTAATTTTCATTTATATTTAGCTTATCTTTAGTTTACGAAGAAACCTTTAGGCTGGCGTGCATCATCTAAGCTTATATTTGACAAAAGTCAAATCCGTAGTTAAATCTACAGTTAGGCAAAAACGTGTTGCACCATCCGAGTTTAGCTTAAATTACGTCATAATTTAACTGTAACCATAAACCACGAAATTTGGGCGTTTAAAAAATTTAAACCAAGTTTATTTCGATTGTCATGTCATCTGCCAAACGATATTTAAGAGATCCTATTATTTATATTGTACAAAAATATGTCTCTATTGTAAGATATTTCGTGGGAATTGTCTTCTAGCGATGTTTTCTCTTTTTGTTTCAAGCTAATACCATCATTTTTTTTACATAAAATGTAAAATGTTTTTATGTTTATCAATAAGTGTTTGAAGATTTAATATTTCAGATTTTGTAAAGCTACTAATTTTATCCCTAAAATATAAAACACGAATGAATAAGTGATAATACTCGGCAACAATAATAATTAAAATGTCTTTATATATATATATCCATATATTACAGTAATAAATGTAAGACATATACTATCTTTTTTAATTCTTGATAAACTTACTTGGTTTTTACATTTAATAGAATTTGATCCATAACGAAATATATCCAAAATTTTCGTTTTAGTCCAAACTGACAACAATAAAAACACGTTTGTTTTCTATTTGTCAATATTGTTTTTGACATTTTTAACGATGTTACCATACATAAAATATTCTCCTTAATATTTATTAGGAGATTGATGTATCTTTCAACTGACAACCCTTTTAACTTTAAACCTTACTAAAATTTGGGTTGTGCACTCGAAACTTTGCTACTGCTATGGTTAAAGATATAGTAAAGATTAAGTTTAAATTTAAACTTTACTATAACTGGACATTTCGTGCACTCCACCCTTATTATTTTCTTTTTTACTAGTTATGAGGCAGTAACCTTGACACGACAATATTTAAGAAAAGTATAAAGTCTACTGATTCTACTGCTTATAATAGATAAAAAGCACATTAGATTCACCGTTTAAACTCAATTTAATTATTATATTTAAACATATAATGCAACATTACTATAGGTAGATTTAAAAAAAAGGAAAATGGGTAAATAACTTCAACAAGTTGTGAAAATATGAATAATGTTTGAATAAGTATGTACGTCATCCTATGCTGTTAATATAGGTCAATGAGAGGATTTATTTCATTCACTTTTTTATTTAGTTGAAATGAAATAAATCACGATCAATCAATCCTTATAAATATACCTACATTTTCGAAATCCTGTGATACTGGACTAGGCGGGACGATATAAAACATTGTCACAGGATATTTATTGTATATAAACTTAGACAGATTTATGGAGATCATATAAAATATGTCCAACCGAAGGTAAGATTAGGCGGATGAATGATACCTAGGTCAAGATATATTGTAACAAATGGATGCGTACATTTATTTATATTCAATTCAAACACATAAATTTACTTGCAGTTCTTATAAAATTAATAACCTTTATTATTCTTAAAAAAATAAAATTGTAATATAGTTTACAAATGATAATTTCAACCAATAAGATAGGAGCTACATGATTCTGTAGGTTAAATTAGGTTAAAAATGAGACTATGATAACCAAACATGTAAAGCAAATGTGATGCAAGCGCCTGATGAAATTAATTTTAGTAAAATCAAACCGAGACGCTGGAGAATACAAGACATCAATAGGTATATAAAGTGACGGTCGTTTGCAGAACGGAAATACAATAGATTTAGAAGCTGTGGGATGTTTCTAATTGCGAGCTAATCCGAGATCACCGTGTAAGCCTTCATTCGAGAGCTGTTGCGTTCGTGGATGTGTTTGTTAGTTTTGGTGAATTATATTAAGTTTCCTTTCATAACATTGTATATTATTTGAGGCAGAGAGAACTAATATCACTGACTCTCATTTGGAGTTTCCTTGTTCCTCTTTATTGAGTGAGGATTTTCCTCTAGACCACTAAATAAGATATACGCTTGGTTCTAATAGCATTTTAATTTCTAATCAGGTTATATAAATTATAAAATGTTTTCTTTTTTATGTATGTGTGCATAGCTTATAAATTTATACAGTACTTGTTTTAAATAAGATAATTGATATTATATTAATATGTTGATTACCCATAAAAATGAGACAATAGGAAAACAATGGAAAGCGTAAACGGCAGGTTAGTGCTCAAGGGGTTAAATATTGTTTTATAAATAAAATAAAAAAACATTTTAATTATCTAATATTCACCTAATGGTTGAAATTCGACTATTATTATTACTGAATTGTTAGAGAAAAAATCTCAAAGTTGCAAAAAATAAAAGATAGGTAATAAATGAAAAGAAATTATAATACATAATACAACATTTTGCAGGAACCGCCGATGTTTATACAGATTTTATTTTTAATCCGAATAAAATACAGCAAGTCTGTGTATAACCAGATTAGAAGTTACTTGTTCGTGAAATCAATGTTTTACGGGTAATATTGGAAAGCCATTGTATCCCCGTCACGAAACAGAAATCATGACTGGACACAGAACAGCACCCGACAAAGCCTTTAACCTATTTTGGTATTATTGCGAAGTGAATACTGGTGCCGTCTAGTTATTCAGGACTGTGGCAAACATCTTCGTTGCCTTTAATCCATGGAACCAAAGAACTCGGAAATAGTGAGGATCTAGATGTAAGAGGGGATGAAATATATTTGTACATACTGAACACAGGATTATGTTTGTATAATGTTGTTTTACGGTTAATGTAAATAGGTGTATAAAAAAGACCCTCCTGCACTTGTTGCATTTATGTATTTCAGAATATATTACAATAGTTTTACTGTTTTTACGTGTTCCGTTTCAATAATAAATAATTTTTAAATAGCCTGTGATTATATTAAGTCTGCAAAAATATCAGACATCTGAAAATCGGTAGCTTAGCAGTAATTGTTTATACCCTGAAGATAAATTACACGGTCTACAGTATATCTGATGTATATTAACAAGGTTATAAGAGATCTATCTGTGAATTATTATGAGTAGCACTGTCATTAATAGTAGCACATAGATTAATTGTTGTATATATTATAATATACAATGGTAAAAATGGTATTTTGTTTGTTATAGATAAACTCAAAAACTTAACTAATTTAAAAAAATCTTTCAGCTGAAAAAGCTAGATACAAAAAAAATCCGTCTCAAATAAGAATGTGTTTGGACCTGCGCTATATTGTGACATCATAGCTAACGAAAAAATTATATAGGTGTGTATGGGTAATTAAAACAACGCATTTTAATAATAAGTAGGCAAATAATTCACAAAAAAAAAAGAAAAACTATGCAAATATATTTTTGTTGTTTTTCCATACTTTATTATCGAGCTTTGGCAAGGTAATTGACGCGCACATTCGTATTTGAAACGCATAGTACATTGGATTATCATTGATTAACACACACTGTATTTTTTAATTCAAATTTTTATAAACCCATGCGATGTCGGGACGGCTCGCTAATTGTATAATAAAAGAGTACTAATTATTTTACTAAAATGATTTTATGAAAATTCGTCACTATTTTTGTAACATATTCGTAGATGACGGTTCCATTAATACTAAGGTTTTGTTCTACAGCTCTCTTGCAATTAGTTTCTGCTCAAAGCACGTCGGCCACAGACCGAAGTCTATGATCTGAAATAAACCAACGGAAAACAGTTTTCCTAGTATAAGGACATCACCGACAAAGTAAAGGTATCATTGCAATCTTCGTCAATATTAATGATATGTATAAATGCCATATATAATCCTATTTCTTTTATATTCATATTTACTTAAATGTATAATGCAACGTATGTCTGTGTTTAATACACTAATATGGTAGTATCGGGGGAAGTAATACTTGTAAAATGAAGGCAAATAAAATACTGGTTACTTTTGTAGAGAGGACAAAATAGTACTTATGTTTTATTATAAATCAAAGTTCCTTATATCCACATGCGAGTAACAGATCCCTATCGCGACGGATCACTGAGAATAAAACAATCTTAAGTGGAACAAGCTCCACTATGTACTAAAGTATGTAACTAAAATGCATTTGTTAATACGGTATTTCAGTACATTATAATATGGGTGAACAGTGTTGGTTTGTTAGTTAGCTACAAACTCTAGAGCAAATGCATATATTGACCCGTTATTAAATCAAAGATATGTACTGTGGTCAGGTATTTGTATATGGGTCGTTACGTTAGACATTTCTATGCGAAAAATTTAATTAGGATCATTTTGACAGGGAAGTGATGAAAAACACAAAAATGATTTCTATCACGTTCCTTGATATAGTTTATCTTTACTAAATTATATAAAGGCAACTTCTATCTGTCTGTCTGTTCGTTAGTTGGCTCGAGAACCACTGAAGCGATATAAATGATTTTTTTTGAATAGCTGATATATTTTTTGGTCAGGTTTTGGTATGTATTTTGTTATATAGGAAAAATAAACAGAATAATAGAAAAAAAAATTAAATGAAAATGATCATTATCGTATTCCTTCTTCAAGGTAAATGACAACGCAACAAACAAATAGTGTTTGTCCGTTAGTTTACCCATGCAAGTACACAGCTAGTAGATAAATAAAAAAGTATAGTAAACAATAACAAATAAGAAAAATGAAATTAATAAACACGAGCTGAGCCGAGGCTCATCTAGTTCTATATATTTTGAAAATAACACACAAAATTGAATGTAACTTAGCGTGAATGGGTAAAGTCAATCTCGTAAGTAATTTAAAAATCCTACAACATTTGAATGAATTAAAACGTACAGAATTAGACTCTTCCCAGATGAATGCGTTTTACTTCATTAGTTTTAATGAAATTTACGTAAATTTCTCCCAAATTAACTGACTGTTAGCGTTCCCCTAATACGTGGGTTTTTGCAAAGAAATCGGAATCTTGGTTTTGTTTGAGGATACTTGAGTATAGAGAGCGATTTTGTAATTGTATTAAATTTATTAAAATATAACATATTAATTATATTATTCCTAAAACCTATAGCTATTTATGCCTATGATTGGCAGTAATGTTTAAAGAACGAAAACTAGAAAAACTAAAATTAAATTTCAGTAAATACATAATTATGTAATTTTCTAAATACGATGATTTTCCTAACATTTGTATTGAAATAAATAAATACATAAATCGATTAATGCTAACATATTCTTGTTGCTAACAAAAAGGCATATAATGAAAACAGAGAGATCTGTATTTGGCTGCGTGAAAAAAATGTATAGTTTTTTATTGCATAAATAAGATCAATTACCATTGCATAAAAAACTAGACATATTGTACGAAATCGAGCTGTAAATAAAAACATTATTATTGTAGTAAGCACTTTAGGTAAAACTTTTATTATTTAAAAGATTTTATTATAATAAGAATTTATAAAAAAAACTAGCTGAGTGAACGTTCTCTTTATGTTATTTAGCTTCACGAGCTATTTTCAAACAAACAAGTTTCTCTTAGCTCTAAAATAACCTCTTTTTTTTTGTTACGCCATATTGGATGGCAAATTAAGTGATAGTCTAGCGCCTCGTACAATTAATTATAATGAAACTAAATAAAAATATTGAAAATGTATTTGTAATTTTATGTATTTGACACCGCTCATTGTGACGTGTATCGACAATTTCGGATAGAAGTAAGTTTTTTAAAAAGCATTGACGCGTTATACAATTTTAATGACAATTATATTGATGTACTTTATAGAAAATATTACATTGTTACTTATTGTTTATATTTTGTGATAATACTGTTGGTATTTTGTGTGGATTAAGAAATAAATAAATAAACTTTGGTTTCGCATGTTGATATGACTGTTTAGTGTTTGTGACTTTTTCACTTATAGGTATTGAATTCATAGACTGTGACTAGCTAGTTTTAAATTATATAAATGAATATTGAAAATAAAATAGAAGCTAACGCCATAAGTTTGCTTCGAGGTAAGTACAGTGGCCCAGCGACCGCCATTCACAAGGCATCTCCAGAGAAATCACGAGAGGTTATTCTGCCCCTGCTCGCCCGCCTGAATACATAGGCCCATTGTAAGGCACATTACCTCAAGGAGAAAATGCTATATGTACCATGTATTTTATATTAGAATGGGTATGATATACACACGTGCTTTTTATTTATGTATGGTTTAGATTTTTGAGTAGTAGCTATTTCCATAGTTGGTAGGTAAGTACATGTATTAGTTATTTGTACAGAGCTCGTTCTATCTATTTAGTAATGATCTAAGTCACCGTATAACTAGGTATATATATTCTAGGTTTGATTTAGAACACGTAAAAAATAAAATAGTGTATAAAATTATAAACAAAAGTTTCTGTTTAACATCGACCAGTGTGTGTTGCCAGTAATGACTTATGACACTGAGACAGGGTCGCTTACAATGTGCCTAATTCGAAAGCTCAAAGTTACGTGAAGAGCAATGGAGAGGGCTATGCCTGTGGTTATGAGTTTCGTTTCAATAGACACAGGATCGAGCCTAACTATCTAACAAAATTCGCCTGAGCTTTCGGTGAAAGAAAACATCACGAGGAAACCATAGTATGGTTATAGGGCATTTTCTAATAATGATCGCCTATATAGCTATCACCATAAAGTTTGAAAATTTGTAGCCAGATACCAATAGGTATGTTCCGGTAGTATCATTTATGTGTTTACCATCCTGGACCACATCGTCACTTAACATCAGATGTGATTGTGGTAAAAGCACTGAGCCTATACTGTGTAAAAAAAAATTGTTTGAAAAGGACACGACAAGCAAATTCGTTCAGTAATATCGATGAATTCCGTATAATCGTCATAAGTTATATATGATGGTAAATTAACAATGAAAATGTTTAATGTACTTAAATTTAGATGCAATGTCACCCACACATCCTTTACTGAAGATTGCCAACTAATGTTATGAAAACACGAGGTAGTTTCAAATAAGCACACCTCCATCGTGCATTTAGTTATATTTTGACATAAATTCACTTATTCAATCTTTGCGATAAATAAAATTACCATTCATCAAAAAATTCAATAGAAGATATAGAATTATTAAGCCAAGTCTCACATATACAGATTACATGATAATAACTAATTATGAAAGCGTTATAAATGTCTACTGTCTTTGTTTTCATACCTGTTATGCTTTGGTAATATATCGATAGTTTATTCATAATAAAATAAAAGCAATAAATAAGATCTTACAAATTGTTTACGAAAATAAAGAGAAAATGCGAGCTATAAATAAACGGTCAATATTAACGTAGTGTATCTAAAACTAATCGCATTTTTACACGTATAAAAGGAGAGTCTTCATCTTTACGTATGAAGATACGGCTGTTGTGAACCCTTATATGAGAAACTTATATGAGAGCTCCTTGACCTTCAGTGTTGCAGGTGCATGGAGAGACTTATATGTTGGAGAAAGATGCTCAAAGAAAGAGAAAAATATAAATTGTTATAAGCGTACAATGTATCTTAGATATTGGATCACTGAATCATAGGACAGCCATGTAATATTTAAAAATATGGATATTTTCAATTAATTTTACTATTTTACTCAAGTATAAATTAATAGATCCACTAATGTATTAAAGATAACATTAGCTACATTAAAAAAGGTAAACTAAATTACATATATTCGTTTATCATGAAATGTTACATGAAATGTTTATTTAATACTTATACCTTACAATACTGTTCTCGTTTTGAGTAAAAATCCTGAAAATTTATTGAATTTGCATCACACGATAGATTAGTCAAAAGTGCGTTCCGAACGTTGAATATTATCTGTCAGATTAGGTACGAAGCCAATTTTGGCTCTAACTCCCTTCCTATATCACGCCACTCAAATATGCAAATACAATTCAGAAGGAAATCCCGCGGAGTCGCGACGGTAATGGCAAAAAAAAAATCTCGTTATTCACAATTGCGAAACACCTGAGCTCCGGGCGATTGCTTAACCGCATCCACTGGTCAGAGGTTTACTAGATACCAATTAAGGTCACACAATCATCTCCTACATAATTTCATGCGATCAGGAAACGCTGAAAAAATTAAAACAAAATATGTTTCTAATCTATTTAATTTCAAACAACTTATTTTTGTCGGGCGTTTTTGTTTTCAGTAGAATCAACATCATTTACTTGAAGCGTACAACATTCTTAATTGTGAAACACGTATATATTTTCTTCAACAATTAAAAACACGATTTAATTCTGATATTTACTAGTCTATTGAACGCTTTATGTAGTGTAAATTTAAAAGTATAACGACACCTACTATATTAATTGCGAAATGAAACTGTACAACCGAGAGTATATTGTAATTATTTGAAAATTAAGAAAAGATAAAGTTAAATTTACTTTAGAATAGAATATATATTTTTAAAGTATTATAACCTTGTGAATATTTTAATGTTATATCATCGAGTCGACTTACAGCCTTAAATATTTTAGACATGAAAATTTACAAAACAACTCCTCAGTAAGTAATTACTTTTTCTTTGTAATACGAGATTCATGGCCGCAGCTCAATTGGTTTCATCCC
Source organism: Samia ricini (assembly GCA_014132275.2). Lineage (NCBI taxonomy): Eukaryota > Metazoa > Arthropoda > Insecta > Lepidoptera > Saturniidae > Samia > Samia ricini. The sequence continues at coordinate 5,995,679 of AP028170.1, forward strand.
ATTAATGCTTTATAAAGATCCCGGCTTCCATAACAAATAGGGTACGGATAGTCATTAAGTTTTAAATATTTACCTACCGGTGTGTTTAACACTGATTGAGATTTAGTTTGGAGACAAAATTCGCTTAATTCCTTAATCTGTCTCGTTGGCTTAGTTTCTGGGAGTTCATTGAAATATTAGCGTTTTTATCAACTTCTTCAATCTTATCTTCTATTCTTAAATATTATTTGTTGAGTGACAACGTTTGAAATTTAAGCACTGCGTTGCACAAATACATAAAAAAAATGAATGCTAATGTGCATCATCGATGTGTAAATGATGCTTAAATATAGTACGACAAAGAAATTGGAATTATAATTTCAAAAAAGGGAAAATTTAAAAACTTTTATAAAACTGGTGAATATACAGCGGCTATCGCTAAACTAAAAGTTTTAAAACACAACTCCAAGTGACGCGGTGTACCAGCCAGTGCACGTATAACTTATTCGTTGTGAATGTTATGATTGGATGGATGACAAAAAGAACTGTTAAAAAAACTAATTAAAAAGTTTTATTACATTTTTCATACTTTTACCGCGAACCCTTCATTTTCCCTGATGGATTTATGACCTGTCGGCCTTGTCAAGGAAATATATGTATGTGAGTATTCTAACAAAATTGAATAAAAAGAACCCGAATGGCTTCAGTCAGCACTAATTTGTAAAATGTTTCAAAAGACAAATTTATAATGATCTAGAATCAAATGAAAAAGAAAGCAAATATATGTTAAAGAAATGATAACGAATTCTGTGAGGAATAATTCATTGAAAATGTTTATACCTATTTACGTACCATTATATCGTATAATAATAATAATAATAATGCGTATAGATGTAGTCAAGCGAAGGGTCTCTTCACATCTCGAGCATTATTCGGTGATATTGCTCGTGAAATTGATAGCACAAATGTGCGTGCCTTGTGATGTCATCCCATTCTGAACAACAAATGTTATGGCATTGTAAGCTTCGTGTATAAATCGTATAGAATCGTCAATGTATGGTATATTATTTAACATTACTCAGTACAAATGAACTTAACAGATAAATGTAAAAGTAAAATATTGTTGTTTTAACAATGTTTTGGAAATAATAAGTAAGATAAGAAATTACATTCATATTAGAACATGTTTCGTTAGTATTTTTCTGTAGATTTACGATAATAGTCAGAGGTCAATTATTAAAACCCTAAACATTTAATTTAAGGAACAATCTCGTTAAATGAAAAAAAATATATTGTTAGAAGTAATATTGAACATGAAAATCAAAGGTAAGAGCATAAGAAACATTGGCAGTAATCTTTAGATGTTTGTTTATTTTATTCGGCAAAACATTACTAAGCGCGTGCGAATGCGAACAATAACATAAATAAAGGTCGGTTAGTTTAGTAAACTCTGTATATAATATTAGAGACGTGAGGAATTTCTTAGTGAACTAAATTCAATAAACCGATATCAATTTTGTATGATACTGTTTATTTTAAGATTTCGTGAATACGTGTATTTTAAAAATATGCATCAGGTGCATCATCTCAATAAGAAACACGTTGTCAATTTAATTTATTAGATAAGATATATTATAATTTATACTAATAAATAAAATATAAGTATCTGCTTGTAATATATTATTTTGTATGGTATGGTATACAAATGATATTGGGTCCTTCAAAAGAGGCGTGAAGAGGTATTTAAGCAGGCCAGCATGACAGCGGTGACTGGCAGTGAATTCTGTTCAGTGTCAGTCACCACTGTTTTGGATTATACTGTACTTACCATCAGGTCCAGTGCAATCATTGTCCTGTGCATTATAAAAAAAAAAAAACAAAAAATGTAAAAAATATTATTTTTTACTAAATAGATATGAATGTATCTACGATACTTTTAACAAAAATATTTTTTTTTACATTTTTGTCTGTTTGTAATGAGTAATTTCCGGAAAGGCTTGGCCGATTTTGATAGGAATTTTTTGGTAGATATCTAAAGGTACTCCGGGTAACTTAACGTACTTTTAATTTTGGAAAAAATAATTAGTGTTCCGCGTAAAAAAATGAAACTCACAAAAATTTGAATAAAATCCGATTCAGTGTACAGATTGGCGGGCAAGTGCTACGAATTTATGAGAAATATTTTTACGTTATCTTAGCACAATTTTTTTTTAAGGAAAATAATTAAGGTTCCGTATAAAAAAAATTAAAACGCATTGAAGAATATGTAAACGCGGACGCAGCCGCGGGCACACAGCTCGTAGGTAATATAATTAATGCACGTAATTAGGTTAGGCTAATAAGAAACTGTTATAAGTTATATTTTAAATATCTACTAGTATGTATAAATATAAAGTATGTGAGAATAAAAAATTGAATGTTATAAATTGTAAATAGAAATCTATTTGTAGGAAAATATCCTAGTATTTTATGCAATGCAAACGTTTTATTTGTGTTCTCAATCAAACTGTTAAACGGGTGATGGTAGAGTTTAGTTTCAAATTCTTATTTCAAAATATGCAATTACTTTAATACTGAGTATCTTTATTTGCGTTTGTACATTGGTAAATATTTGAGTCGATATTTTTAAGTATCGATAAATAGGTTACCTACTGTTTTAACTGAATTTACTCTATGGAGATGAGAGATCAAAGCTATAATTACAAATTATGATTTGAACATTTTTTTTGCACATAATGGACTTTAAAAGAGAGTGTCTCAAATTTATCTTAGATAACATTACGTAACAAGAAAATAGATAATATATTAAGCCCTTGAGCACCAACCTAGCGTTTACACCAGCTTTTCATTGTTTTTCTATTGTCTTCTATTGTCTCATTTTTATGGGTAATCGACATATTAAGTACAATGTATAAGTAAACAATAATTTTTAACATTACAGTTTACATCATCATCTCCCTACCCTTTTCCCATTTTCATTTCGTGTCGGCACAACATAATATTATAGTTTACATGATCGTTTAAAGTTTACATCTAACAACGCTAATTTGTAGGAATATAAAATATAGTATACGTATATAAACGCTATGTATTATAAATTAGTGATAAATTAATTTTAAAGGAAACATTTCAATTATACTAACATCATTAAAGCACCGAATGCTAGGGGTGAAGGGTGCTTACAAACGAAATTATAAACACGCCTTGCACCAATTATATTAATGTGGTTACCTTGATTTTATTTCAACATACGAATTGTTGATACGAGATCTTATTTTATTGAAGTGCGTTATAATTTTGTAACTTTAAAAAAAAAAAAATCGTATTTATGTATGTAAAAATAATTTAAAAAATATTCTATAGCTCATATGTGTATCCCCACAGCGGTGGTAAAGTGATAAAGACTATATAATACTTTTAATATGCAGGTCCGGTAATTGTAATCCGATGTAATTTTGATTATAGTTCCATGTTATTTTGATAAATTAATAATTATTTTCAAGTGCAGTATACTGTTTGATCATTAGTTTGTAATAATTTTAACTTTTAAATACTTGGATTTTGAATTTGTGTATTTTTGAAAATAATATAAAAATATAAAATTAATATTTTTTTCTAAACAAGATTATGAATGATTCAAATGGCACATTATTATAATTCTTAAATTACATATATGTTATCTAAATGTATACTTTATAAATGTATGTAAATATAGTATTTTAATGGTAATTAGCATTTAATATATATACTTATGTATGTTTGTATGCATATTTAAATTTGTAAAATTATTTCGATTAATTTTTCTTTCATGTATTATTTCTGCATTATCGCTGGTTAGCTGGTAGAAAATGCTTTGTGGCATTAAGTTTGCCAGTGTGCAAATTATTGGTAGAATATACAATTAATTAATTAATTCGAAAATATTTTTATAACGACCTAATTGATTTTCTATTTTAGATATACGACATGAATATTTTTAACAGAATACATTTGCGATTTATAATTAACAATTAACAAAACGTAATGCAAACGATCTCATGAGCATGTTATAATTTTTGTTCTAATTTTTCCTTTTGAGGTCACATCACGTGTTCTGTTATGATAGTCAAAGCTCTAAAACTCTTAGATAACAATGAAGGTGTACTTACTGAGTATTGAAATGTATCTAGATTACGTCTTATAAGGCAGTATATCAGACTGCCACTCACCAGAATAAGACAGTAACAGCGTAAACTAGTTTTATAGAATTCAGTTTACTTGCTTAAGCCGATTGGTAGTGCTATAAAGAGAAAAAAGTAACAATGTTGTTGAGGTCTAATTCTGACTGTTTTATCATCATTACCCTTTCTATGACACCCGAAACCATCTCACGAAAGTTGTCATCCTCTTGACCCAGCAACTCCAAATAAACTTGAAACACCGCTGATCATCACATCATCCTCGAATGTGTAATCTGTTGACCAAAATGTATCTATTCACCCTTCATATTGGGCGATACCTATGTCTAGCAGTGGACTTCTTATACTTGAATGGATGGACGGATGAACCCTTCTTCAACGCGTAGAAGGCAAATGGATAAAGTGATGATCAAATAGGTAATTCTAAATAATCGTCGATAAACATTCTCTAATTTTCAAATAACGCGTATTTGAATACAAACTTTTCAATTTATTGAAAGGATTCCAATCATTGCCGATTCTGTACATTTAAATACGCAAAATATTCGCATAAAATGAAATCCCTACCTACCTCTTTTTTCGCGTATATTCAAAGGAACATAAATAATTCTATTTCATAGATAATCCTAATGGACATGAAAGCCTCTCATTTCGCCATAGGCAAAAGCCGGTCGGTGCTAATGGAAAATATTTTTTTAAACAGGCACCCGGAACGTCGGACGCGCGCCGACCGCGCCGGATAAACTCTGAATCGGATGTTCATTATTGAACACAGTTGATCGTGAACAAGTAACTGTGCATAGCTGTAGTAAATTGTAAATACGGGTAACTGATAAAAATGGATGCGCACTGAATTTTTCATATAGCTTCACGTTTATAAAGTTAAAGAATATGTAATAACTATGCGTTATAAGTGTACCATATTGTATGCATTGTGGATCTGAAAAGTGCGGACAAAATCGTCGTTGAGACTTTTGACTACATATTATACTTATGTATAAGTTGTTTTATAGTATTTTGTGTTTCATACTTACTAGATGACTAATCCTGTTGGGAATACAATAGATGCGAGTGAAATCGTGCTTCGGTTTTTCGTAAATTGTGATTATGATTTCTGTGGTCATTTTTATTATTATTTCTTCTTCTGTGGATTGTTTAGAAAAAAGAATAAATACATATTTTTAAATTGTTATCTTATACAGTCTTGAATTTATATTAGCGATCACAAAATCTAATTTAATATTTTTATTACACAATATCTGACGTCAAAAAAAAAAAAAAAAACTATGGCCTACATGATTGTTTATTGAAATTATACAAAGTTCAACAGTAAATTATTCTTCATGCTAAAACTATTCTTAGATAAAGTAGATGACTATTTTATCGAAAATTAATAACATGGAATCAACGTATCGATAATCTATTAGATTTCTCTATGTATTGTAGAAAAATAAATTTTATTATTGGCGCCTTTAAATTCGTTTTTCTTACTAGTTGCCCTTATACCAGAACATTCCTTATAAGATTTATTTTAGACCTATCTATAAAAACAGGTTTACTGGACTGTGTTCGTTTCATGCAATACATACTAAATAATATTAAAAAATATTGTGTTTCCTTTTTTAAAGATTTTATTTTCGGTAAATATATTCGATGATTATTACTAGGTCATTCAAAATATTATTCCAAATTAATCAATTCCAACATTCATATTATAATAAATTTTAATAATTATGAAAATAGTGAAATATTTTCTGAGTCCTTTATTTCATCGTACTGGATGTTAAAAATATTATTAAAAAGTTTCGCACGATTTATAAAACATGAAAGTTTAAATTTTTTATTAAAAACAGATGATTGATTATTCATAGAACACCGACAGCAAAACTGAACACCTCAACAAGTTTGAACGTTGAATAATAGATCCGATCAATTAGCTTTGTAGAATTGCGAGCAAGTTCGACCGTTGAAACTTTCTATAATTGCTATAGGTACTGAGACTGGGTCTGGTACTGGGAAGAAGTCTCTGTCATCCTCAGTAACTACCTAGTCACGTTATTAACCATTTTCATACGGTTTAAAAGTATTAAGTTACTAAAATATCTTGCGTTTTAATAAATTTAAACTTAAATATTTTTCAGGGAGTAAAATAATTTAAATCAATAAAGGCTTTTTTTTCACAATATCACACACAATATCTTAGCTTCAAAAGGTGGAATTATACAGTATAAATTGAGGCTACCTGTTTACAATATATTCTAATTTTCGCAATGAAACTAGTTCAATGTAGAGTCATGAAGTTTTTTTTCAAATGTTTTTTATTATATTTTATAAAAGATCTGTGAATTAACGTTCTTCACATCTATGTTTAACATATTATAGAGTTTTTAAACATCGAACCAAGTTAGGAGTTTGGTCTGTAATTTAAATTTTTGCTCTAATCTTAAGTTTTTTAATGGTTGCCTATCCTATACTTTAGATTAAAACTGCCCGGGAGCGAAACACCGACCGCGTAACGATCGAACCGATCTTGATGATGGAATGATCTTGTATTTTCCTTCCTAGACTGAGAATTCAAGTGTGCTTACCACAACTCCCCGTTACCATCATTCTCACCGACGGGGACGGGCAACTAACTTTGCTCATATACAGACACATCTCGCATCTTTTTGCAGCAGATTTGGATGAATTCTGAAAAATGTATATGTTGGTAACAACTTAAGCCAAGTTACGTACTGTTGTGGTAGATTAGTCCTAGTTACCAATTTACTGTGTTAAGCGCTTGTTACAAGACCCGGGTAAAATTGTCAAGACCTTAACTGTGTTTAGACAGCGTTTAGTAGTTTACGGATTTACTTAAAAATATATCTAAAATATATGACTTTCATATCACGGAAAGTAGACACGTTTGCTTTCAATATCGAGGTGTTATGTCGATATGTAAACATATTTGTTCAAAAAGGGTTCACGTGAACAGTAAGACTGTTTGCTTGTGAGCTCTACATATTCTCTCTCTTAACATATTAAGGTCATTCGTAGCATAAGGATAATTTATGCATTTGTAATTTTAACACTGATAAAATGAAGGTATTTGTTGGCAATGAATATGGCACCACACTAAATTTTAATTTTATCTTGAAATTGTAACGATCGGTCAATATTATAAGGTGGTGGGTAAATATTGTTTTTATAATAAATCAGTCTGTCGCTCACTACCGACTTTCATTGACGTTACACTGGCGACGAGAACGGATTATTTATTTTTATCGGTTGTAACTTGTACAAATCTGTTAAAAATATGCCTATCGGGAAAATAGAACCTTTCTGTTTGAGTTCTAAACAGTGGCCGGCCTACATTCGTCGTGTAAATCAATATATTATGCTAAATGAGATCGGTGATGCATTGAAAGTACCGTTGTTAATAACCGTCGTCGGGGAAGAAACATACGCGTTAATGTGTGACTTGTGTTCGCCTAGTTTTCCGGAAAGTAAAACGTATGACGAACTAGTGAAATTAGTAACGGAACACCTGGAACCTCAACGTTCGGAAATAGCCGAGCGTCACATATTCAGGTTACGTCGGCAAGGTACTGGCGAGTCCCTTACAGAGTACCTACAAGCATTAAAACACCTAGCAACTACATGTAACTTCGGTAAATGCAGCTCGTGTTCAACTCTCGAAGAAAATTTACGCGACCAATTCGTATCAGGTTTGACAAATGACTCAATGAGATCGAGAATCTTTGCAGAGAAATCGATTCAATACAAAGAGGCGGTCGAGCTGGCGCTGGCTCTGGAGGCAGCGGAGAAGCATGCTCAGGTGAGCGGCTCAATAGCGTCGACGGCGGCGGACTCATCGGGGACGACGGGTGGCGAATTGGGCGAGGGCCTACATTACGCGCGCGGCGGGCAAGCCGGCTCGCGTGCGCAGCCACCGCGAGCGTCCGGTGCAGGCGGCGGGAGGGGAGCTGCGAGCACACACATGCGAGCTTGCTGGCGCTGCGGCAAGGCTCATATGGCAGAGAAGTGTAAATTTAAAAACTACAATTGTGATGAGTGTGGCATAAAGGGGCACTTAAAAGTGATGTGCAAACAGGGGCGTAATAGTGGTGGTCAACATAATTATATGAGTGAGGAATCGGACGAGGGTATGTTTAACATTGAATTTGTAACTAAAGGCAACAAACCGTATTTTATGAAAGTAAATATTGATGGTAACTATATTGAGTTTGAACTAGACACGGGTAGTCGTATCTCAGCGATTAGTGATGATATGTACACACGCTTATTTTCATATAAAAAATATTAAAACGGATAATGTAATGTTACGTTCCTATTCAGGTTCACGGATTGAATCACTCGGTTACATTGAGGTAGACATTTTGTTAGGCGATGTTAAGGTCAAATCATTGCCACTTTACGTCATTAAAGATGGAGCGCGGCCCATATTAGGTCGGGAATGGATGCGCGCATTAAAAATTACAAGAATAAACCTCAATGAAATCTCAGATGATGAATTCGTTAACCAGTTGTGTAAAGAATTTCCACAAGTTTTCTGTAATAAACTGGGTACTTGTAAGGGTTCTATTAAACTACAGCTGTCTGATAATGAACCGGTTTATGTACGGGCGAGACCGGTACCCCTGGCACTGCGCGCACGCGTTGAGCGCGAGTTGTCGCGTCTCGAGGCGGACGGTTCGATCTATCGCGTTGACTATTCCGACTACGGAACCCCAATAGTTCCCGTTGTTAAAGCAAACGGTGATATACGTATTTGCGGTGATTACAAAATTACAATTAATCCCAAATTAAAAAGAGATTATTACCCTTTACCGCGCATTGAGGAGTTGTTCGCAAACCTTAGTGGGGGTGAAAAGTTTACCAAAATAGACTTGTCACATGCGTATGAACAGTGCATTTTATCGGTAGAGTCTCAGCCTTGTACGGTAATTACTACACATATGGGTACATTTGCGTATCGACGTACTCCGTATGGCTTATCGGTTATACCTGAAAAATTCCAAAAAATGATGGAAGAAATGCTGCGCGGGGTGCCGGGGTGTGTCGTGTTTCTTGATGACATTTGCGTGACTGGGGAAAACATGCTGAGTCATAAAAAGCATGTAAGGCTTGTACTCGAAAGGTTACGCGATATGGGTCTTACTGTAAAGTTAAATAAATGTCGATTTCTACAAAACAGTGTCAAATATCTCGGCTTTATTATTAATAAGGAGGGCTTGCGGCCAGATCCAGAGAAAATGGAGGCCATTTCCAGTGCACCTAGACCTCAAAACATATCTCAACTTAAAAGTTTTTTAGGAATGCTGAATTATTACGGACGATTTATACCTAATCTAAGCACTTTATTACAACCCTTGCATAATTTGTTAAAAAAAGATGTCAACTGGAAATGGGACTCCAATTGCGAACGGGCTTTTATAGACGCGAAGCAATCTCTCCTGAGCGAACGGGTTTTAGCACATTACGAAGAGGGGCGCGAATTAATACTCTCAGTAGACAGCAGCGCGTACGGGCTGGGTGCGGTACTTGCACATCGCTATCCGGACGGTAGCGAGCGGCCGGTTAGCTGTGTGTCGCGCACACTCAATGCCACAGAGCGTAATTACAGCCAGTTAGATAAGGAGGCGCTTGCAATCCTTTTCGGGGTCATTAAACACCACCAATACGTGTTCGGAAGGCGGTTCATATTACGTACTGACCACCAGCCGTTAACACACATTTTCGGAAATAAGCGAGGAATCCCGCAGACGGCGGCCAGCCGATTGCAGAGGTGGGCGGCGCGCTTGGCCGCATATGATTTCACTGTAGAATTCGTGCGATCGGTGGATAACGGTCCAGCCGATGCTTTGTCGCGACTACCGTTACCTCGGGAAGGTTGCTCCGTGGATACAATAGGATACGTAAACCTAATTGAGGATACTTTGCCTATTAATTTTAAAGATATTTCAAAAGAAACAGAACGCGACGCGCTATTATGTAAGATAAAAGGTTATGTTCTGTTCGGTTGGCCGTCTGTCCCTAGTTGTGACGCGGAGAAACCCTATTTTAATAGAAAAAATGATTTTGTAGTCGATCTGGGTTGTATTATATATAAATATAGAATAGTTATTCCAAGCGTTTTACAAAAACAAATTTTAAAGGAACTTCATGAAGGTCACTTAGGCGTCAACAAAATGAAAAGTTTATCGCGGAATTATATTTATTGGGCAACTTTAGATCAGGATATAGAAGAGTTGTGCAAGTCATGCGCCGCGTGTCGCAGTGTGCGTGACGCGCCGCCACGAGTACATCTACATCCGTGGGAGTTCCCGCTGCATCCGTGGCAGCGTGTGCACGTAGACTTTGCAGATTGTGGGGGTACGCGATATTTAATTTTAGTGGATGCGCATTCAAAATGGATTGAGGCGGTACCGATGAGGAGTACGAATGCTTATGCTACAATTAAGGTGTTACGAAGTATTTTTGCGCGTTTTGGGCTTCCGTCGCAACTGGTGACAGATAACGGTCCACCTTTTTTATCTCAGGAATTTAAATTGTATTTAAATCGTAATTGTATTAAACATACAACGTCGGCTCCGTATAGACCCCAAGGAAACGGTGCAGCTGAAAATGCAGTTAAAACAATTAAAAAATCTATTAAAAGGGCGCTTTATGAAGGTGAGGACGTTAACAACGCCCTAAGTAAATTCCTTTTCCAATATCGAAACTGTGAACACGCGACTACGGGGGTATCTCCAGCGATGGCATTGCAGGGGCGGCGACTACGTAGCCGACTTGACGCGTTGCGGCCTGACCGAGCGGCCGCAATACAAACCAAACAAGAGCACCAAGTAGCGCGCGCTGAAGGTGCCGATAGACACTTTCAAGTAGGTGATACGGTATTAGCCCGCGACTACACATCGAAGGGGGATAAGTGGGCGGAAGCTACCGTAGTAAAAAAAACGGGTCCAGTTTCGTACAGAGTCGGGGTAGGTAACGGGGTAGAGTGGCGTAGGCATGCAGATCAACTAGTTTCTACTATACCGAAAAATAGATACTCATTATCTCGGATGAGTAGTAGATCCGTGGCCGAGAATATAGTTCCGAAAATCGATGATCCGGGGGTCAATCACGGGGCCGAAGTTGACTTGTATGAGGACGCGTTAAGCAGTGAAATCGAGACTCAAAGTGAAGCCGGGAAGTTATTGTCTACTCCGTGTATTAGATCCGAGAGGCCACCACCGCGAAAACGCGAGCAGCACAGTCCGGTTGCGACTGTATCACCACCGCCTGACGCGTCCGCTCGTACAATGCGTGCATATAATCGAGCATATAAAAAAAATGTTTCGCACATAAATTATATTAAATGATTATTGTATTTCTTAGCTTAGCGAGGAGAGGTGTAACGATCGGTCAATATTATAAGGTGGTGGGTAAATATTGTTTTTATAATAAATCAGTCTGTCGCTCACTACCGACTTTCATTGACGTTACAGAAATAAATCGCGGTAAGCTGAAAAATAATTGAAGTTAATTTTTAAAATATCTAAAATAACACACTATCAACTAGCGCATTACTTAAATATTAACTCGAAAAGTTATAATTTTAGTTATAGAAAATCTATCAATATTATAAAATAATCCTTATAAGATGTGACAAAACGAAAGTCTGTAGGTATTTTATTTCAATATATATCATATTTTTAAAAGAGAATATAAAAATTGTTCTTTAAGAATTTCTAGTTCACTGAATAGATTTAATAGATCTCAAAGAAATACTATTATATTGTAGATTCGAGGCAATTTCTTTTGTCAATGGTTCATAGGAATTTAACGACAGTACGACATTATATCACCTAACAGTGTTCTTTGAAAATTATAATAGTTAAAACACCTTACTATTAATACGATCTGATATTGTGACGATTATTAAATAAAGATAATTTTTCTTTGAATTATTCAAGTTACAAAATATGAAGTAGGCTTCACGGTTACACCTAAAAGTACATACTTGAACTAAAAAGTAGAAGAAAAAAACTTTTTAATTTAAAAACAAAACCGACTTCAAAAAAAGCAATAAATATTTACTTTATTAATCTTCTTTCTTAATTTTGGAGTCTGTGCCAGATAGAGTTAACCAATATACTCATTTATAAATGGAAATAACTGCTTAAACTTTATTACAATTACATATAGGCTAAATAAAGACTAGCGTGTTTTTAAAGAACAATTCATCAAAATTGAATATAATTAGCGACATACACTTTGTTGTCCATAAGCTTGCACCGATTTCAATATTAACGAAGCAGATTAATAAAGTGATTGTTTATTGACTTTTTAGTGCATTTTCATATTTTATTCTTTTGAAGTCTGTTTTGTTATTAATTAAAAAAGTTATTTTTAAACTTACATATTTCATAGAGTAATAAATTTGTTAATGGTTATTTTGTGGTTTAAACTGATGGTAGAACAACAAAGCAATGATTGACTTTTTTAAATACCTATGGGAGTTTTAGGAAAGGAATATGACAGACACACTGCTACGATATTCTTTAAATTTTGAACTGTAGGTAATAGCGTCATGAAAGTAGTGAAAATGCTGTTTTCATCTCTAGATATATTATGACGTAGAGACATGATGTGATGTTTGAAGACCTGGTTACCAGTGATCGTTTTTTTATAAACGTTGTGAACAGAAATCTTCCTTAGGGTTTAGGGTTACCATATGACATGTAATGGTAAACTTGTATACATAAGTTGTCAGTGTTTAAAATATAAAGCATTGAAGCTTTAAATTGACTTGTATTAAATTACTTCGACTGGCTAGGTACCAGTATATTTAATGCCCATGTTTTTTTCTTTTTTTATTTATTTGAAATTGTAGATCAATACTAGTGTTATTATTTATTTCGCATTGAAAAGAAACTACGCACGCAATTAATAAAATTTGTTTTTTCAAATTGTGAATTGTTATAATCTTAGATAAACAAACTTGTAATATAAATAAATAACAATAGTAACATTACTTAGTTATAAACGAAATTATTGTTGTTAATGGATATTAATTTCATTTTGTAGACACCATTTCCTAATTATCAAAGTTTATGTATCCACAAAAGATGATTTATAGCGTGTCCAAACTTTCGTTCGTGACCAAACTGTCCAGTTTGGGAATAACTAATTTGACCTCTATGAATGTATAGGAAGCTATTTGGTTCCGTTCCATTTATACATATATATTGAGATTTAATATTAAATTTGAAAACTTTATGATGAGCGTTATTTTATAAATGTAATATTTGAATTGTAAATTGAAAGTAAGTCAATATTTTTTTTTAAATACACTTGTAGATAAAGATTTCTTTTTTAATATAATAATAACAAAAATAGATAAGAAAATAAAAAAATATTTCTTCAAAAAACACTTCAATGTTATTTATTAGTATAGATAATGAAATATTCATATATTAAAAAAAAAACCTTTATTCTGCAGGAAAAATAACACCTTTTTATATAATAACATCTTCACAAGAGAATCGAGGGCAACTAACCCCATGTAAAACTCCAAACATGTCAATAACATAAAGGATTAGGGGCACTATTCTCGCGAGATTTGAATTCATTGCCGACGTATATGGCTGTTATTACGAATTTATAACTTTATTTGTATTGCAAAAGAAGGAGTTTTAGTAAGAACTTGAAATTATTGGTAATGTTTTAACATGTGTTTAGTTTTCCTATTCTATACTATCCTATGTCTTATCAATACCTACTGCTTTTATAATAAAATTCTGCGCTCAGCATTGATTGAGTGTATTGTATTGTAACCTATAATTAATGAAATAATTGTGTATTAGTAATTACTTCTGTGAGTTATTGGCTTATTGAAGTCATTATTACATAATAGCAATAGTCACTGCTGCATTTAATATTAACGTTAAAGAGACATGGAATGGTATCTATTGTAATAAAATTTTACGCTAATAAATTAGGTAATATATTTTAATTTTATTTTAAACGATAACGAAATATCACCTAATTAATATGTGTAAGAGAAGAGATCCATGAAATAATAGATAAATATCTGTTATTACTGTACATAATACCGGATAAAAAAATATAAAAGCTATTTTCTATTATACAATTTCTTCAATAATCCAATGATCGTATTTTATTTAATCGTAAATAAGGTATTGTCGGGTCCGAAGCCGCTGTCGTAAATTACACGGTCCCGTGCGAATTACCTCTCAGGACTCCAATAAATATTAATCAATACTTAGGAATAAAAGTGTTAACAAAGATTTCATCGTAATCCACGGAATTATAAATAAAATACTTGACGTACCCCAATCAATTTTCACTAAAATGTATCTAAAAATAATTTCGTTATAATTAAAACTAAATTTTTCGCTTACTTTATATTAGAATTAACAAAGGGTATTTTTTTTAATGAAACGGAAATGACATAAAAAAAACGGATAGGACTTTTTCCATCAATCGATTCAACCAAATGACGTCCACTGCTGGACATAAGTCTGCCTCAAAGATCTCCACAATGAATTGTGTCATTCATAAGGGGTCGGCATAATCACCAAGCTTGGCAGACGTGTTAGTGATCGCGGCCAGGTGTTTGTGATACTCAGAGAATGCTGCTGCCCATTTCCTGGTTTATCCCTTAGTCGTTTTTTACGACACCCACTGGAAGTTATGGGGTGGTACTATTCTTAGCCGGGGCCACACGGATTTTTTTATTTTAAATACATATTTACAGTTTTTAGGAACTTGGGTTCACCAAGAAAGAACATGTCAGTCCCATCGTAACTTAAACTTAACGCTAAAACCCTACACCTTAATATTGGCTTCTGCGCTTGCAGACAAAGCCAAGATTTCATGAAAGTTTCCTAGATCCAATAGGTTATGATTAAATTGTTTGAGTACACTGTTTCTTTCAGTTTTGTTACGGCCACATTCCATTACAAAGTGGTGTACATCTTCGGCAATTCCACAAGATTCGCATTTTGGTGATTTTTTTTTCATAATAAAAGCAAACTTGTGGTGAGGGTAAATTCGATAGGACTTGCTGCTGTTGTTTTAAGTTGCATATTTATTTGGGTTTCTTTTTAATATGTCAATTACCCATAAAAATGAGATAATATAAAGACAATAGGAAAACAATGGAATGCTGGCGTAAATGCTAGGTTAGTGCTCAAGGGGTTAAATAACATAAGGAGTAAACAATTTTGCAGATTAATCGATTCTCGAACTTGCGGTCTCTTGTAGGACTTTCTAGTGTTCAGGGATTTATTAGAAGTATCGCGTGAATAAGTGCGTATTGCTTATTAAATCACATTAAAGTTAGAAATACATCAGTGCGAGCATTTTTCGGATAAAATCTATGGGAGTGGTATTTTTGCAGTTCATAAATTTCACTTTCCGAAAATCCTTCAGGGAAGGATTTATACTGTGAATATCACATGCAGAGTATTACCCTCCTATGGGCACTGGTGCAGTCAGCTTACTTACGAACTTCCAATAGTAGTCAACACGTATTTTGTCAATACGAAAAAAAAAAACAAAATATTTCTTGTTTCTGAATCTAGTATAGATTCAATGATTAATCAAATGTAATGAAACTTCTGAAAATTTATATCGGTAACTGGATATTACAGTTCAAAAATCATATGTTACATTAACATAAAGTAAATCTCCAATAACAATAATTTAATTAATTCTGTTCCCGCGGTCAATATTTTACAATTCCGTGCAATTTTTAAATTTATTTATTAACGTAACAACGTACGCGAGTGAATCAATTCCGGCGTGTACTGAGCTCGACCGGTGTTTTCAGCTTAATTTTATTTGTGAGGGCTCTGTGGTTACAGTAGCTTTCCGTGTGACAGGTTTTACCCCATACTGTTTACATTACACACTCAATGCTTAAATTTGATTATGAAATGCTTAAACAATATTAATATTTCATTTATGACGTCATACATATACAATGTGCTAGAGGTCCCGCCAAAGTTTGTACCGCTTCAGAATCAATAATTTTTTTTGATAATAATTTAATTAAGTTCAGTTTTTTTTTTGAAATTTTCAAGAAAACTCCTTGGTTAAGACGAACAAAAACTTTCACCGAAATCAGTATATCCATTCTCGAGATATCATGACATATTTTCTTACAAACTGTATAAAAAAATGAATTGTGTATTTTTTTTTTTCGAGAATGATTCCTTAGTTTTAATAATTATTCTGGTATTCGTGGTGAAGGCGACTCCAGGAAAGTAAAGTTTATGAAAATCGGTTCAGCCGGTCTTGAGGTATAAATCGTGTAACTAAAAATTTCTATATACGAAAAGAGTTAATAATTAGAAATAACATGCATTTAATTGGAAAATTTGATTACAACTCTGATTTTTATACTGTTTAAAGGTTTAGTGCTTTGACCACGATCTCACCTGATATTAAGTGATGATGTGCCTAGGCTGATAAACATACTAGCTCTCAAGTGATGTTACTGGAACACTCACATTGGTGTTTGGGGAGAGTTTATCTAACTTGAAGATGGTAGCTAACCAAGCGGGCATTATTAGAAAATGCCCTACCACTATGCTATGGTTTCCTGACGATGTTTTCCTTCACTGAAAGCTCAGGCTGATTTTAGAATTGACATTATACTTGTCCCTGGACAGTTCGAGGTTTTATTCCAATTTCAGGTGATGCTCTTAAAAGTGCAAGAATACTTCAGGGATGAGGTTTGACCTTCCATAATTATTTACCTGGTTTACAGTACATCAGTACTATATTACAACTATTTTTTTTTCTTTGATTTTGATTTCTTTGAATCTATGGAAACGCAGTTAGTTGTGCGGTTGGATTCCACGTAAATGGTCGCATGTCCTAGCAATCTAACTCTTTAACGAGTCTGAATTTTGGGACAAGAAAGACATTGTGAGGAAACCACAACATGGTGCTAGGACATTTTCGAATAATGGCCGCTTGGTTAGCTACCATTTTCAAGTTAGAAAAATTGTCGCCAAACACCAATATGTGTAGCATCGCTTGAGAGCCAGTACTCCCAAGCTTTTTTGATCATTTATAACATCCTATACCAAATCGTCACTTGTGAGAAAACATCAAAGCTTTGAGTCTATACAGTAAAAAAACTGTAAACGAATGTGTATTATTATATTTTGTTAAGGTTAAATTTGATAAAGACATCTTTTCTAATTTTCATAAAGTTCACTGTTAAGTCTTTTGTGAATAGTATTTTTTAAGTACACGTTACATAAGTAGGACTTCTAGCAGTTTTAGTTTTACCGGAATGAATAGTTATTGCTATATAATTTTTTGTGTATTCTCAGAAATATTACAGCGTAACAACTTTATTGTACTATTATTCACAACATTAAAATATAAGCAGGTATAAATGTCCGCCAAGGGAACACCAAGCATAAGGTGGGTAGCATGTACAGTGAAAAGGATGGATGGCATCTTACAACGCAAGACAGATAGCTGTTGGTCCCTACTACATTGTGATGTTTTATTCATAACTATCGTCTTACTGAGAAAAGTAACACTTTACTGTGAATAAATGTTGAAAATTGTTTCTTAAAACGTTTAATAGATTTCATTAATTTAAATAATTAGAACGTATTAAATGTAAGTTATTTTTATGATTTTAAACAGGTTTATAAATAGCTAGCGATTCACACCGATTTGCACGGTTATATAGAATTTTCAAATTAAACACATATTTTTTAGGTTATAGTTTTTTAAAGTTATAATAAAATTTGATAATGGGTTTAGTAATTTATCTATATCAACTAAAAATTCAATTTATTGAATGTTATTAGCAACTTATTGAATGTTTTTTTTTAATATTAACTTTTAATTGGCTTTCAGAGTTTTTCTTTTTTAAGTGTTCGATGTCAGTGGTTTTTGTGATATAAGATTTTAACTTCGTCATCTTTGGGAGTCCGACAAATTTTATTTACAATGACGTCATATAGCTAACTATCCATTAGCATCTAGACGAAACGCATATGTAAAACATCAGCTGTATCGGTTTGAGATTAAATAAATTAATTACATTTGAATGAGAAGGTAAATAAAAGCTTGTAAAATATTGGACGGTATAATATTTGGGTAATTTTATCTGATATGTGCTATGCTTAGCAGTAAGATGCTGCCTTTAAAGCATGTTAATTAATAGCATCACTTCCATAATGTTTCATTTTAAGCTCATATTTATTCATGAAGATGTAAATAGATTGAATATGTAATAAGTAGTAATTTCTACGTATTTTCAAACAAGCTATTTGACTGTATAAATAAGTTCATTGGAGGTTGCGATGTCCAAAGATATGATAGAGATATTGTAAATATGTGAAACTGTAGAATTAATTACATATTTTTTAAAATTATAACACTTGGTATCTACTAAGTTTTTTTTCTCAATTCTATCTAGAGTTGGTCTTGATTTTTAGTTATACTACGATCGGTATGTATGGGCCTGAATTTCAATATGTCTGCAATTGTTTTAAGCCGAAAATCAAAGCATGTGGCCTGAAATTTTTTGCCTCACCTTCATCTTTTATTTCTTGAGTGAAGTTTTATAGAAAAATGAATCCATGATTATATTGCCTACGAAGTGAATCAGTTTAAAATATATTTTTAACGGATGAAATTATGGTGTATATCGCTTTCCAGATAAATTTATTGAACACATTGGAGAAATAGATGATTATTAAAGTGAATATGATATTAATATAGGCATAAAAAATATACGTATGTTTGTATCGATGTTCAACACAATAGCAAATAACCGTGTTGAATGCATGACTATACAAAAGGTGAGTTCACCTCACATCGTTGTTTTTATAGCTATGAATAAAACATCACTGGGGCATCATGTCGATCCCTTTTACACATACATAACCGACCAGTTACCGTTAGACACGGTTTAGGTTTACTTCTTATAAAAGTATAATGTTGTAAGAGGAAATGTAAAGAATCTCATAGGTCTGATTATACTGGTACGTAGGGAGATAGTAAACCAATTTCATCGAATATAAAATGTTAAGAAATACGAATAGTTCAACTATGAAAATAATTAGTGTAAGTTTCATTTTGCGTGGTAATTAAACCAGTGCTTTTCTCCGGTTCTGTTCGCATTCTAATGAAACATTTAATGGTGGATATTATTATTGTAACTTGTTTTAAAGTTTGTATGTAATAAATATTTAATGATTCGAGTGAAAATGAATGGAAGCTGAACTAACTTCATTGCTAGTAGATATATTATTTTTTTTGCGGCTTATGGAATAATTTTTGGCATTTTTATATTATTGTATTATTTTTAATTGTATAATAAATGAGGTATTTTTCTCCCTACATATGTAGATATTTTCATTGTTTTTTATTGCATAATATTTTATCATGTACTACTGTTTTAAAAGGTTTTAAGTATTACGGTCCCGAAGTGTAAAAAAACAGAGGTCTTAAAAATGAAGATTTCTTTTACACTGTACACGGTTAATGCTTTGACCATCATCTCACTTGATGTTAATTGTTAAGTGACTAAGCGTAGAAGTACTGGCGGTGGATTCTCGTGGAATATTTATGGTAATAATAAAATTGTAAAATTCACGTGTCTGTACTTTTCCGATTTGTGTGAAAAGAATTATTGCAAGGGTCTTAAAATAGGTAATTAAATATATTTCTATCATTTTTAGAAATGTCTGTCTGTCTATCTGTTGGTCTGTCTGTCTCTCTGTTTGGTTGTGTAGGCATTAATTAGAAGGTACTAACTATATTTTAGAAAATAATTGTAAAGCATATTCCGGATTACCATCAAAGTTTTATTTCATTAAAATCGGTAAACTCTATCAAAAGTTACAGCAATTTGTACGACACGCGGTGGAACTTTTTTACTTACCAACGTAAGTAAATGTGTTTTATTTAGTTTTATTCAAGAAGAAAAACTAAATGAAAAACTGAAATTGAAGAAAATGACAATATAAAATATGATATAAATTAAAAATATCTAAGACATAGTAAATGAGAAAATAATATTTTAATGTTAAATATTCATACAATGTATTAATTAATATTATAAAGAGGTAAAGTTTGTGAGTTTGAACTTGGAAGTTCCGGGTAATCTCAGATACACCTGATTCGATTTAGAAAATTCGTCATCTATAGAAAGGTATATTATACATAAGGCTACTTTTTACTTTGGGATATATTATTAGCAACTAGTCTCGACTAACTCACTAAACTAAATCCCTGTAAAAGCTCACTGCAACTGCAGTTGTGGAGCCTATGCGTGGAGCAGTGTTTTATCGACCGTCTTCGCGTGCGAACCTGTGTTCTAATCTAGCTCATGCTGAGCACCGAAGGTCAAGGACCAAGGGGGCAACCATTACGGCCGAGCATCGAGAGCTATGCTTCGTGCCATGTTCCGCTGTGCTGCGTGCGCTGTGCAGCGTGTCCGGAGCGGCGTGCCCGGAGCACCGTGGCGGGAGCACCACGGCTAAGCTTCGTACCGCATACGCGTGTGAGACACTCCGTGTGGTGTTGTTATCTACTTCGGTATATTTAGTGTAATAAACGAATTCGCGGGCACAGCTAGTATTATCTATATTAAATAATATACTTGTATTTCGATATTGTAGAAACAGAGAAGGCACGTCACGGCATCATTCAGTTGCAGTCACAAACGTTAGATCCAGTCACCGTCGTCAACTGGATTCGCAAAAGCTCACAATAAACTTACAGAGGGACGCGGGGGTAGATTAAAAATCGAGCGACTCGCAGACACAATGAAAATGTTTTTTCACAGGGCCCCTTTCAGGAGCGCGCTTTGTTTGTGAAACGAAGTTCCCCGTTTTTTTCCCTCTATATACGCTTCATTGCGATTTTCTCTTGGGGGAGAAAATATCGCGTAATGAATACTCCGCTCTGATTTCAGTCGCTTCGCCGTACTGTTGCAGTCGAGTGCATCATCAGTTTAAATTTGGCCAATAATAACTCGAATTGCTCGAACAATCGAAAATGTCATGTTTCAGGGATTATCATTGTTTTTAACCTGGATGTGATGGCTATCTGTTCCAAATCGATAGCAATTAATACAATTTTACGTTATGACGGTTTACTGGAATAGCAATTGTATACCCCAACTAACATTGTAATGAAATCATACAATATTTACGTTAGTTGCAGTTATGGAGTTTCGTTTGAAATAGCTATTTTTGGCAACTTCTTTTCTATCAATCACTCTGAATGTTATAATATGATGTTCAGTACATGTGGATATGTACTGTACAACACTTGACAACGGTCTGGCATAGATTTCCTTTGTTTTCGGAGGACATATGTATGTATACTTACATATTATATCACTTATCGGATTTTATTGTTGTTATAAAATAAAGAAGATATCGTATTACATTTTTGGATACAATGGCCTTTATATAATATCATATTTTGTATTAATGAGTTCTGAAAATGTTTACACGTCTTTAAATAACGTAAAACAATTGAGTGACAATAATACCAAAAAGCGGACAAAGTAGAAATGTTCAAACGTAAGGCATTATGACACACGTCGGTCTACTAGTAATCCAAATATTTTAGTAAAACGGCACGATGTCAAACTTTGGTGTATAAATTAAGTTCAGTTAGCACATAAGCACCAAGGCGAGGATTATTTATTGATGTGTAAACCCGCTAAAACTTAAACTACCTTGCCTAAATAATTTATAGGTTCCAACAGTGGCTGTTCGTTCACAAGATTGTTCAAGAGTTTAGCGCTTGTAGGCTCGCATGTATGAAATTTTGCTTCATATTCAAAGTTGCGGATAATTCAACTAGGTACGAGATATTAACGTTCTGAAGTTGACAGCCTAATCGATGATTATGAAAACTTGGAACTGCCTAGAAAGTTTCAACAGCACTACGTATTTTTGCGCGTTTTTACCTATGTGATCTAACTTTTCTTTAATTTTAATAAATAGCGTATCTCATTTCTGTATTAATACTAGCTGTGTACCCGCAGCTGCGCTCGTGTTTCATATGTCCTTTACTGCATAATATAGTTTCTAAACAGTCATTGGAAAATAATGTTTTGATCGTGCTGACCAACGAATAATATTTTGTTCACAATTTCTTGAGTTTTAATTAATTTTACGCGGAGTCCCATATATTTCCGAAAAATAAAAGTACGCGGTGTATCTTCAGCTATCTGCCAGAAAAAAATCGGTCAATATCAGTCCAGCCATCCTGAAGATTAGCCGGAACAAACAAACTGACAAACAGACAAAATTTTTAAAATTTGTATTTTTGTTATAGTTATCGTATATACATTCTTATGGGTATAGTAAAAAGTTGTTACTTTGATATTACAAACAGACACTTAATTTTATTTATTAGTATGGTATGAGATGGAATGAGAATAATTCTAATTTTAGACTTTAACAAAATTCGATTGCAAAAACCAAAATGGATTGTTCAATTAAAAATAATATTCATAGAAGAGAAAAGGATATTATATAACATGATATTATTACTAGAACAGATAGTAAACAACAGTTTTTTCTTACACCGCCTAATTAATAGGTGGTCGGTAGCTAATTAGAATAAAGTTATGTTATCAACTAGTTTCCTTCCTGGATGTTTTTTTTATCTCAATATGACTGCAGTTTGTCAGACAACAGAATGCAGTTGCTACGTTTGACCACGAATAGATAAAACTCTATCGACAGTCACCATTATCTTTTTAGGATTCTTTACTTTTAAGGCAGAAGAACATCTGTCGGGATCGCTAGTAATATTACCGTATTGTACTGTTTGAATGATATTTACTATGATTTCATTTGAACTTGGCAAAATAATTGCATGTCAATGATAAACAAAGTACATTCCAACAACAGTCGCCATCATCTAGTACAGCTAAATTTTACAAGTAGGTTTGTACTGACGTATTCCGGAACGCGTGGTGCATTTCCATACCACTGAGGTGAGTTTCTCCCAAGTAAACGATGATCGTGATTCAGTCGTTCCATTTACCCGCGTTAACTGTTGGATTTATATTTGTTGGTCCCGGAACATAATTCATAGTATCCCGCTTTTTATGAAATCTTATTTCTTGTGACTCTACTTCTACTCACGTAAATGTTGTTAATTATTATATCTTTTATAATAAATTGATTATAAGTTGTCTATAGTAAACTTAAATGAGAAAATTTTAAAAACAAGGGAGCCATGAGGATTGCTGTCAAAAGTAAAAATTCGAAAATTTAGAAATTATGATGTTTTAATTCCATTGTTTTGTTAATTGAAATTATTAACTAACGTAACACAACATAACCTATTATATTTGTCTGGTTTTTACATCTATGGGTGCTCTGAACATAACCTATAATATTTGTCTGGTTTTTACATCTATTAGTGCTCTGAGCACTATTATTATGAACTACTATTGTGCACATTTTCATATCTTGTAGTTTATTTAAAATCAAAACATATGATAGCCTGCGTAAGTATAAATTTTATTATTTATTTTAGAGCGCTAGCATTTAAACGCCATCTTATTCTTGACATACTGTTGTTGTTACGCGAATCTATAAGTTTATGCCGTACCGGAAATCATCAATGTCCTAAAGAAATTTTCACTTCAAATATATATAGATACTAGCTGTGCCCGCGAAAACGCTCGCGTGAATTTCAGACAATAATAATAGAATTCCGATAGAGAACCTATATTATATCTCTAGTATCTATGTTCCGTCCCGTCCCGCCCCGTCCAAATTAATAAACACAGAGAAACAATTTTTTTAAAGTATTGAAATTCTTAAGCCTTTCATAGTTTTCTTTTAAATTATCTTCAATGTACAGATTTCGTCCCGTTAGCCTTTTATTATAAGTATAGAATGTCTATGTCCTTGTAATGTGTCAGAACACTCCAAATTGATGTCTGAGAAAAAAACTATGTAGGGATTTAGAATCTACTACAGGCACATTCTGTCTGTATGTTCGAAATCACGTAAAAAAATACTGACCCGCTTTCGGTAAAATTTGGTATGGGACGGGACGGGGCGGTCGGGAGAGAATATAGGTTGTCTATTGGAAATAAATGTCGCGTGCACAGTTAGTATATAATATAGCTTTCTAACATTGATTACCTCGAGCATCCCAGCTCAAAAACTTTACCTGTTTATAATAATAGTAGTATAGATGGTTTTTTTTTAATGAATAATTATCAGAAATACATACATAATTTGGTTACGCAATCACCATTCATAACACTTCGTCATCAAAAATAAACAAAACATGAACCGTCTAATTACAATTAGAGTTTAATATTATTATGTTCCCGCCATATTTACCTATTGATATTACAATTGAAATTCAGTTAACTACTTCCAAAAAATGACTCTTTTATACCCGTTGTATTAAGGAGCTGTATCTAAATGCTTAGATATTGTATAAAAATATCAAAATATTGTTTTCTCATTTAATATATCTAAGATATTTAATATTTACCGTACATATATTTGATATAATATCATTTAATACAATTTTAATCAATCCATCGATTTTTTGTTTTCGAATAAGACTAAAACGCATTTATTTACAAACTCTTCTTTCTTAGTAAAGACGCAGCGTGTCATTCAAATTACTATAACTTTTGATAGAGTTGACTGATTTCAATTAAATAAAGTTTTGATGTTACCGCAGAATATTCTTTTTGATACTAGGATAAATAAACATACAGACGACAGACAGACATTTCTAAAAAATGATAGAAATATGTTTAATTACCAATTTTTAGTTCCTGGCAATAATTCCATTCACAAAAATCCAAAATGTAAGGACACGAGAAATTTTATTATTAAAATAGATGTACTCTATGTATTTGAGATACTTGGCGGCATAAACTAAAGGATCTACGGTATAATCTATTAATCAAAGTATCGAATTTCTTTCAAGTTATATAAAAATACTTATGTTCAAATTCGATCTTGACATATTTATAGAGTTAGAAACTGCCAATTTGGGATTCAAACGTCCCATTACATTTGATCACGGTTTTATGTGACGAATACGACACGCTGTCAGTTAATAAGGGTTCCAAGTTATTTCTGAAGATTTATAACATTATATGTAACTAATTTCCACTACTGGAATTATTAGAGGTTATGATCACAAGAATAAGAATACGTATTATAATTATATGTTTCAAATAGCTGTTGCTAATGTAGACATTATAGAAACAAAGCAAATCATCAAACTTAACATCTAATTAACTTCTGGTTATTTCAATATGATTCATATATCGTTACTGCAGTAATAATATTAATTTACACGTCCTAGTTTTTACATCTATGGCATATTATAGCATCATATAAAAAAAAAATCATTTTAGGTCCTGAGAATGTGCTCATAAACGTCTAAATACTACCACCGTTTGAAAAATAAACCCATTCAT
Source organism: Samia ricini (assembly GCA_014132275.2). Classification (NCBI taxonomy): domain Eukaryota; kingdom Metazoa; phylum Arthropoda; class Insecta; order Lepidoptera; family Saturniidae; genus Samia; species Samia ricini. The sequence goes on from AP028170.1 coordinate 6,021,329, forward strand.
ATAATTATGTAGTATATAGTAGTATCAGAAATCTATAATGGGATAAAAGTCAATTACGTTATAGATTTATAGTTTTTTTTCTAAAACATTTTGAACTTATAATAAAGTTTGAATTTAGAATATAAGTTTTTATAAACAGTTTTTTTCAAAAGTATAAAATTCTTGTTATAATCCTTTTTAAATTTATATTTGTATCCTTTGTATAGTTTACTAGCTGCTCTCCGCGGTTTTACCCGCGTAGTTCCCGTTCCCGTGGGATTTTCGCAATAGAAACTATCCTATGTCACTCCCTGGATTTCAAACTATCTCCATACCAAATTTCATCCATATCCAGTCCACTAGTTTCTAAGTTTATTCGTTGCATGTAAAATTACAAATCTTTCCTCTTTGTAATATTGATATAGATTAAGTATTCAGTGCGAGCATAGATTTAATGCCTTAGCGACGTGATAATTCAGTTTATTGGATATTATAACGTAACATAACCTACGTTATTATTGGGAATGGAGGAGTTGAATTACCAACTTATTAGACAAGCTATAATAGTCATGCTAAAGCTATAATAGAATCTCTATCTTTGTTAAGTGGTCATTTTAATTACTTTGCCTGCGAGATAATGGAGGTGGTTTTATTAATGACAAGATGGAAAATAATTAATTACGCATTTATTTTTTTATAAAATTGAAATTATTTTCTATTATAATCGAAGAGGTGTTAAGGCAAATCGCGTTCGACTGAATTTCGAATATGGTGAACAAGGGGCTTACGTCCAAGTATATATCTAGTTTATAATCTATAGCTATCTATAATCTACTTTAGGGTTGGTAAATCTAGATCATCATGATTATGCCGACTATAGGTGGACATTTATTTATCGATGGTTGTAATTGTTCTTAGGCTGAACATAGGTACAGAAGTACAGTAATTTACCAAGCTCTATAAAAATACGTGTAAAAAAAGTGGCAAGACTGTCAGCTGTTCCTTAAATCCTAATGAAAATAACCTACATACACCAATAATATCAATGCAGTGTAAAATAGATCATAGGGAGCTGGCATGATCATGGAGCTTATACTTCGGGAAGAGGTTTTTTGGTCAGTAAACTTATTTTAGAGGCTGGTATTATTATGACTACAGCGTTGAATTAATTACTCGAAATTCATATAACAGGCGTATCAATTATTGAATTAAGTATTGAATAAATAATATTTTACATCGTTACTCCGATTAGTGGTGCTTATATGACTACGGTTTCGGTCCTCGATTTTTATAATTATTTAATCATGAAAACTGTTGTCGAGGCTTTTAATGAAGATCACACGCATTAAGTAGGTTACGCCCTAAAAACGTTAATAGGGGAATGTAGATAATTAGAGTGGCACCAGTAAAATACGTCAACAAGTATCAAGTGGGTGATATATGATCTCTTTATTCTTTATTACGTGACAGCTTTACAAAGATTTGAAGTACGGAGTGTACACTTAAGGAGCAATGCCTTTTTTAATATAATAGCTTTGTGCACGCGGTTGCGCCCGCGTTTCATATGTTCTTCACTGCGTTTTAATTTTTTTACGTAGTACGCTAATTATTTTCAAAAATGAAAAGTGCCCTAAGTAACGTGGGGCAACTTCAACTATCTACCAAAAAAGCCCCGGTCAAAATCGGTTCCGCCGTTCCGAAGATTACTCGAGACAGACAGACCGACAGTCAGACAAAAAAAAAAAAAAAATATAATTTTGGTATAGTTATCGTATATACATTCATTACCTATTAAGTAAAAAAAATGACATTACAAATAGAGGTTTCAATTTATTTATTCAAAATCAAAACCAATTTTTTTTAAATTAAATTTAGGTCCTAATAAGGCGCGTATGAACGGTTAGGTTAGAAATCCAGTCATCACTATAGTTTACGTAATGATCCACCTTGTAATGTTCTTTTGGATCTTATTATAAAACCGAATACTATTACCTATACAACTCTTATTTGATTTACTTAGTCTAAAGCGTCGGACAGCCAACTTATTTTTATCTCCAATATTAAAATTATGACAATCGTTTACCAGATCAAGCTTGTCCAATTTTTTACGTACATACATTAGGCTATCGAAGATGGAATGGAAGGGCAAAGTTAAGAAATCATATTCTTGAAACTTGTTCTTTAGAGATCGCGAGTTCCCATATTGTATATTCCTCAAACAGCTTTCTTTTGTAACGTAAAAATAGTGTCTATCTTTGCTGTTGTACCTCAGAGTAAAATACCGTAAGACCATGGCTATGGCTATGAAAGTAAGCAGAGTAACCTAGTAGTTGCAATATCTGTTAATTGGCGAATTTTTCGAACCACAAAAGCAGCGGAGCTAAGCCCTCCTCCCAAAGTTTTAATATGTGAACCCCATTGTAACTTATTATCAAGGGTGATACCCAGAAACAGAGTATTTTCAACTAAAACTAATTATCCCTTCTATCTCAATCCTACAATCAATATTTTGGACATTGGGCAACATAAATTTTATACATTTGGTTTTCTTAGTATTTAGAAGTCAATTATGTAAGGCAAAGCATTTAGAAGTGTTTGCGAGTGTATTATCTAAGAGCCTAACCTCTGAATGATTCTTTTCACTTTAAAGATAAGTGAAGTATTATCTGCAAAAAGAACCATATCAGCCGAGTTATTAATTATTAGCGGTAAGTCGTTAATATAAACCAGGAATTAAAACGGTCCCAAAATCGACCCCTGTGGAATACCGATTCAAACTAATGGTCCCTTGGAGGTAACCCTATTTATATTTACTTTCTGACAGCGGTTTGTTAATAGAAACCTAGTAAGGAGACAGAGGTTTCAGAAATATCATAATATTTTAGTTTCAGTATAAGTGTCCAGTGATCCACGCAGTCAAGGGCTTATGAGAGATCGCAGATCACACCTATTAAACCTTGTGAATCCTCCCAAACTTTCAATATATGACTTTTTAAGGTTGCACCACCGTCACGTTGGATTTTGTGAAATCAAACTGCCGATGATCCAAAAATTTGCTCGCTTTAAAATATTCAACTAACTGATTTAGGACAATCTTCTCGAAAATAAAAGTTTAGATGAAAAGTATTCAAGAAATCTAGTGAAGCTAAGGTGCTATTACTATCACAAAAGTTGTAAATATAATCATGTTTATCTTCAGTACATATTTAAATAACATGGTGGCTATTTTTGGAATCCTTACATCTTAAAATTTAGTGGAAATCTCCTATAATTTGGTACTCGTTAGCTACACCATAATTTATGGATTTTAAAAAATAGTGGTTTGAGTTTTGTAATGAAAATAATTTTTACATGAATATTTAAATGAAGCTGTGAAGTTTCTGTGGCACCTCAGAATAATCGTTTCTCGTCATTATTTTCAATACACTTCGCCTATGTACAATAACCAAACTATATCGCGCAAAATGCCAACAAAATTACACAATATAGGTTCAAATACATACGTTAGTGAATTAAAAATAAACACTGCTACATGAGAGACTGAGATATCGCCATAAAACCATTGGGGTTCTTATAAACTACAGTTTATTAAAGCTATTATATTAAGCTCTCTACTTAACAATAAATATGACATACAGAAACCTTAGTACAAAGCAGGTGCTAAGGCATTTTGCATAACTGTTGCAAAATCTGCAAAATTAAATCGGCGAGGGCTTATTGGTTTATCGGCTTAATGGCTTAAACGCTGTGTCATGGGTTCGAATCGAACATTAAACCTGAATTTCCAGCGAAAGTAACACCTTGATGGTATCGCAGCATAACAAGCACCGTGACTGTCTTACTTTTATTTCTCAACAATCGCTGCTGTTTTATGAACTCTATTTATGGACAATTAAAAACTAATTACTCAGTAACTATTTTTTTCGAGCTATACATTTGTAAAATTTTCCTATCCCATGGATATAACATTTAAATTTTTCAAATTATCTGGTATGTTTAGACAGCTGAAACTTCTCCATTAAATTTTACGTGACACCATTTCGAGGTGTATCCCGACTTATAATCTTCTGAAATTGTGGTGTCTTAGCACATGTCTATTGTTATGGAGGATAACGTTTTCAGTTTTTTCAAAACCAAATAACTGTTTTTTTTAATATATATAAAAGCTTTGTCCGCAACTGATCTCTAGGTAGGTTCTACATTATCGAAATCAATTATCGCGTCACACTTTAGACAGGCAAATTTATAGCCATAAATATTTAATAGAAAATATCACTACATCATCGATGTGTTCATATTTATTTAAGACTGGTTGAAGTCAGGGTTCAAGGCCTAATTTTATTAATAGAAATTAGTCACTAGTTCTTGTTATTACTAGATAATGTGTCATCAAACTACTTTTTTGTAATTTGCCCTGATCTGAAATTCAACGTCATTGGTCACGGGCATAAGAGTAGAAATCAATCATGATATACTTTGTACTTACATTTACTTTGTACTTCGATGATATATACTTAGTGAGAATTGTTTAAAATGAAAGGAAAATTAAAATTATAGAGTAATTAATATTTAAATTGTGTAAAACACAAAAATAATACGCAACATTTAATTCTCAATTTCAATAATATCTAATTGTAAGTTAGGCGTTTTTTTTTTTGGTTTAATATTTTATTTTAATTTCTTAATTAAAGATTTTAAATAAGAACCTTGTTTTGTTCAAACTTAATCTAACCAATTCTTTAAAGTATTATATATAAGTACACAATAATCTCAAAAAGTGAGATTGCTTTTTATATAAAGAAATGTTTGCTAAATAACTAATATTGTAATAAATCAAGAAGTACAATGATTATTTTGAAATATTATTTATTTATTTCAAGAAAACAGCTTTTATACAGTATAGGAAAAATAATAGTATTTTTACTATTAAATCTATTGTGTCAGTTATTTTACAACATTTTAAAAATATAATAAAAAAAGTTGAGCTTCTTGCACTTATTAACCTATAATTTTTCAGGGTGAGGAAACGCCTAAAAGGGGAAGTTATCATTTTTAATCCACACAAAAATTTTCGGTTGGGAATATTGGTTTATCGGGTATATGGTGATCGATGGTGATACCGCACACCTTTCGCGATTTACAGCGCTATAAATAAAGTATGAATTAGCACGCAACCCTAATAATGTTGACTTTAATCAGTATTACTTTGACATCAATAAAATGAATACTATCAATTTGAAGTGGAATATTTGAAGGTACTATTTTAAATATAAATGTTTGGATCTTTGCTCTATAATAAGTTTGAAAACGATTGAGTTTTTTTAATTAACATGTTTATTAATAGATTTTTCTAGGAAATGAGTATAAAATGCATTTTAAAATTTTTAAAAGCTCCTCCAGGTTGTGATAACCTCTTTATTTGCACCTAATGAAGTAAAGACATATTAGCTACTTACTTTTTTAATAAAATTGGAATCGAAATATACAACAACCAGTATATCCTGATTTTACAAAACTTAGATTTCTATCATATGGGACAAAATGAATGCGAGCTCATAATTTTAGTTTTAGAAGATTTAAAAGAAGTTTTTTTAGAGTTATAGAGAAATTTTAGTTGTTGAAATAAGCAAGTCTGTGCTTTCAGACAGCATTACTTCTACTTACTAGAAATGCTATAGCTACAAGGGAATAGGAAACTATCTTAGTTTTTTTTTAATATCTCCGGCATCACTCCTATCGTTATTAGAAACATTGTTATTAATGATTTTTTCAGTTTGTGTCTTTTCTGTTTATATATTTTAAGCGCATTGTTTTGCTTTTTAATAGGTCGATTACCCAGAAAAACAAGACAATAGGGTGAAAATATGAAACAATGGAAAGCTGGCGTAAACGCGAGGAGTTAAGCATCCATTTTTGTTGTTTCAAACTAATATAATGTCTTTCATTTTACAGTTTCTATTTCCTATGTTAGTTTATATTCATAATCAAAAATCAAAATAAAAAAAAATCTTTATTCAATTTAGGCCCTAAGAAGGCGCTTATGAACGTCTAAAAAACACTACCACCGGTTCGGAAAACAACCCAGTCGAGAAAGCCGGCAAGAAACTAGATCTGGTTCTTTTTTTTAAATAAATTATAATATATATCATTGTTTTTATATAAAAAACTATATAATCATATTCTTAACCAATGTTAGCAGAAGCACAGAGATGTGGGTTACTTCCAGTCATCACTATCATTCATATAATGATCCACCCTGTAATAACCTTTTGAGATTAAAACTTGCTTGACATAATACTGAACTTATTGTCAGGTAAATCGATAATGTTACTTGGGATCTTATTGTAAAACGGAATACTATTACCTATAAAGCTTTTATTAGACTTACGTGGGACGGCCAACTTATCTTTATTTCTAATATTAAAATTATGTCGATCATTCACTAGATCGAGCTTGTCTACATTTTTACGAATATGCATTAAGTTATCGAAGATGTATTGGGAGGGCAAAGTTAAGATATCATATTCTTGAAACTTGTTCTTTAGAGATTCGCGCGGTCCCATATTGTACATTGCTCGAACAGCTCTCTTTTGTAACATAAAAATGATGTCTACCTCTGCTGCTGTACCCCACTGCAAATACCGTCAGACATTAAGCTGTCAAAGGAAGCAAAGTAGACTAACCTAGCAGTAGCAATATCCGTCAACTGGCGAATTTTTTGAACCGCAAAAGCAGCGGAACTAAGCCTTCCTGCCAAAGTTTTAATATGCGGACCCCATTGTAACTTATTATCAAGTGTGATACCTAAAAACAGAGTTTTGTCAACTAAGCTTACTAAATTCCCTTCTATCTCTAACTTACAATCAATATGTTGCACATTGGGCAACATACATTTTTATACATTTCGTTTTATTAGTGTTAAGAAGTAAATTATTTAAGGCAAATCATTTAGAAATGTTTGCTGGTGTATTATTTAAGAGCCTAACCTTTGAATTTATTCTTGAAATATAAGTGAAGTATCGTCTGCAAAAAGAACCATATCAACTGAGTTATTAACCATTAGCGGTAAGTCATTAATATAAACCAGGAATAAAAATGATCCCGAAATCGACCCCTGTGGAACACCGATTCTAACTAACGATCCAGTGGAGGTAACTCCATTTACATTTACTTTCTGATATCGGTTTGTTAAGTAAGAGGCTAGGAAGGAGACAGAGATTTCAGAAACACCATAATGTTTTAATTTCAGTATAAATGTACTGTGATCAACGCAGTCAAAGGCCTTTGACAGATCGCAGAATACACCTACTGCATCCTGCCAAATCTTCCAAGCTCCTAATATATGACTTATTAACGTTGCACCATTGTCAGTGGTAGATTTTGATTTCGTGAAACCAAAACTGCCGACCATCCAAAATCTTTTCTGCTCTAAAGCATTCAACTAACTGAATAAGCATAATCTTTTCGAAAATCTTACTAATCGATGGAAGTACTGAAATTGGTCTATAATTTTCAAGATTACTTCTGCATCCTGATTTAAATAAGGGTACTACTTTACTTATTTTCATTAAATTAGGGAAAGTGCTTGTTGCTATGCATCCGTTAAATATGTTAGCCAAATATGGTGAAATATTAACAATCATGGATTGAAGAACCATTACCGACATTCCCCATATATCTTGCGTATGTTTTAAATTTAATTGCTTGAAGGCTTTTAATATGTCACCAGCAGTAATAGATGTAAAATAGAATTTTGAATTTATAGGGGCACTTAAGTTATTAAGGAGTAATGCGGCACCATGGGGTGATGAAGTTATGTGTTTTGTAACTTTAAGAGGTATGTTAGTGTAGTAGTCCTGAAAAACAGTTGCTACCTCTGAACTGTTTGAAATATGTACTCCGTCAACGTTCAGATTAAATGTATTATTATTTATTTTACTATTTTCTGTTTCTTTATTTATGATATGCCAGACGGTTTTGGCCTTATTTTTAGATACGAGAACTTTATTTCCTTAAAATTTTGCATTTGCTTCTATACATACACGTTTAAAAGTTTTTGAATATTCCCTGACATAAGCATGAAATTATGAATTAGTAGTTAGTGATTTTCTATAATATAGTTCATATAAACACTTTCTACTTTTCCTTATTCCTTTATCCTTAGTCCTTATTTGACTGAATGTAATTTTTTTTCTGTCAATAACAACCTTTATTGGGTATTGTTGATTAAATTCATTGCTTATAATCTTAAACAAGTTGTCGTAGTCGTTATTTGGATCTCGATTGTTAAAGTTCTTTGTAGACAATTGCTGACGTATTTTTATATATAAACTGTCTAATCTACTTTTGGATATAAGTCTTGTCGTTTTCATACAGACATCATTAGGTTTATGACAGCTAATTTTAACGCGCTGACCTTTGTGATGAAACCGTATTCCAGATATTATACAACCGCCAATGGTTTTAAAATTAGGAAAAATATTGTCTATACAAGACGCCGTAGTTCTATGTGAGCCGTAGTTCTTGTTGGTTCATTAAAGAGTGGATTAAAATTATATGATCTAAACAACGACATGAACATAGTGACCTCTGGTGTGGAGCTTAAAATATCTATATTAAAATCACCACAAACTAACACTCGCTTTTTAGAATTGAACATTTTTACTAAAATAACCTCCATTGTTTGTAAGAATTGAAGAACATTTGAGTCTGGGGGTCTATAAACACATAATATAATTAAATCTACCATCTCTACGCAAGCCACTTCACAAACACGGTCTATAGATATTATTTACATTGTTGTCATAATTCCTACCCTAATCAAACTTCGTCAATTCAATTGCATATTTTAAATATTTAAAACGTAAGTGTAAATAATAAATAGGTATTAAGTGTTGAAATTAAAATATTCAATAAAATGTTCAATTTAGCAAAATGTTCAAAAAAATGTTAAATTTGATAAAATGTAAATACTAAATTAAAACACCCAGTTTAATCATTTTCTAGACCATCGATTATTTGTTCCTTTTTCCAGCGCTCTTTCGGATTCCGTCTAAGAACTGCAAGACTAAGTGGAGTCGACCAGCCTGGTCACTCAACTCAACTCAACTCCACTTTTGAACTCAAAGTCATATCAGGACGAGCCGAACCCAGGACAGGCTATAATTAGGTGAAATACTATTTGGGCGGTGCCTGCATCACAAGCACACGTGGGGTTATCCTTCATTTTGAAGCGGTGCAAATACGCTGCAGTTTCAATCGGATCTTCTTTAACACTCTATGTGCCTCCTCTACCATTGGGAAGAAGACCCTAGTCTACCCTGTCGGAGGCTTCGTAGCGTTCCTGCCAAAGCTTAACTATATCCCGCGTATGACCTTTTTTGCGTAAGATCTCGGATACCGGTCATAATCCGCCGCGGCTTTCTTGTATACAGTCCGTTAAGGCAGTTCGTGGGCACGCTTGTTACCAACGGTGCTGACGTGAGCTCTCACCCAGTGCAGGCGGATTGAGCGCCCCTCCGCACGGATCTTCCGGAGAAGCTGCGCTCCAAGGGCCAGATGATGCGGTGATGACGGGTTTGCCACCATTACCAGCGATAACTTAGAGTCGCTAGAAATGCCAACACCCTGTCCCGTGACTTTTTCGTAGTTTGGTGAGATCTATTTGAAATTTGCCAAATTTATTGAAATATATATTTTGGTATTTTCCTAAATTCCACTTACGATGGGGTATCAAAAATTTGTGTATCAAGAAGGATACCATATTGTTAATTGTAAGATAAAGTAAGTATACACATTTTGTTTGTATGGACTTAATTGAATTTCGTGTAAAAGGATAATTGAAGAGGTGAAGATATTTAGCAACGATGACCTTGCTTTATGGTACATATGGGGTGGGGTGGTTGTTGGTGAAGGACACTTCGCTCCTATCATCACCGTGTGCAGCTCAGGCATTATACCTACCACGTCCACATAGTTGGTCTGAGAGACAGTTATAAGAAATTTATAAGCAACCACTTAAAACAAAAAATATCTTCTAATATGAACAATTCTACGTGTCTTATCCCAAATTCGGTTTCATTAGCTAATAATTTTAGCACTATACGATATACCCAATAGTGACAAAGATAGTAGCTATCGGTATAGGCATACAAAAAATGCTTTATGACATTCAAACTTTTTGTGCGTGCTTTTGATCGTGGAAACTGGAGCCACTGTTTTAAGCCACTGTTTTGTATATGAACACATTATCCATAAAGTATATAAATTGATTGAAATTTAAAAAAGAACAAATATACCGAAGTTGCAGTTGTAAAGCTAAAGCAAGTAGTTTATAAAATGTAACTTGCTATGCTACAAAACTTTGGAAGTCCGACGCTGCATAGTAATGAATCGGCTGATAACCTGCGGCCTCGAGGGTGCATCACGCACGTGTTGCCAGATTAATTGAATGCCTTCCGTTCACCTCCGTTTCGCACCGTCGCTCCGCGCCGATTCACCGCGTACTCTACCTGCCGTGTCTCACCGTTAAACGAGTGAAACTTAAATAAATTCTACACGTGCGCCCATTGGGGGATGGCTGCGATTTGTTCTCATCCCTTTATGTAGTTAAGTTTTTTTGACATAACTTTATTTTGGAACTGTTTATGAGTGCGGGTCGCAAGCCGTGAGAGGGGCGAGTGCGGGCCGCGGGGCGAAGCGGGTCGCGCGGCCTCTCGCGTTTAGTACAGCGCTCAGCAGGAGTGTCGGACGCTCGACTTTGCAGTCGACAAGTTTAGTATTCTTCGTTTATTTTCTTTTTCTATTCGTTTAATTTGTCAGTTGGTCCTCGCGGCACTATTAACATGAAATATTTCGTCGCCTGTAAGTGAGTTCCAAGTATTACTATGTTTGTTTGAATATTTTTTTGACAGTGTCACATTCACGTGCGGAATCAAATTATTACCGGTTCCGGAGTTTTCAAGTATTTATTATATGTACTCGGTCTTAGTTTGCATCGGGCATAACCAGCTAACCATTGATATATGTGATAATGTTCGTTTTCTAAGTGTTATTATTTTAAACTTTTAGTGGAAACTTCGAAATTCAGTGCTAGTTGGTGATACAAAGTTGCGCGCGGCCGGAAAAAGTTGGTACAAATATTATTCCTATAAGATTCTTCTCGGAAACTGGTGTGAAGTTAGTTTGGCGGTAAAGTTTTGACCGCTGAAGGTGCTTACAACTTAAAACATAACCTTATTTCGAACAAGGCGCGTGTTGCACGGGCATGCGCAGTTCAAGTCATCCAAAATATTAATAGTTGGTTTATAATTTTATAAACAAACATCAGTGACAGTGTTGTGAGTTTGTGAGACGCTAACGAAGAACACACGAGTATACACTCGCAAGGAATTCACTGGCTTTATTTGTGTTTGGCGGTTTTTTTTTTTTTAATTTTAAAGGATAACGTTCACCTGTGGGATTTCTGTTTTACCTGCGCGCGCAACGAACTTCTTTACAAAGGTAAGGTCAGAATTTTGTTAACTTATTATTCGATTTGTTTTCAATGTGTATTATTATTTAAATAAGGCTAAATATTTATTGATATAATTTTACGTCAAATAATACATTTGTCTATTGACTGGAACGATGAGTTTAAAGCAGTGGTCTATAGCTTAAAGGAAAAATATTTTTTTTTAGTTATAGATGGGTCGTTAAGTTTTTGTATGTGGAGGTTTTAATATATTTTTAAATAAATCATACTGTGATCAAGTTGCTTTACTGGAAAAAAAACTCAGTTGGTAATTATCATCACTTTGCTTTTGGATATCGAAACGTTGATGGTTCGTTCAGTAACGAACTCGGCCTTGTACCTAAGGATGACAAATCCATGAGGATTCGAGTTTTCTTATAAACCCCAAGCTTTTTACCGGCAAAGGAAGTCGCATTGATTTGATATTGAATACGTATTGCATAAATCGCTTGACCACCACCACTTTTATGATAACCATTAGTCGACAAACAACTGAATAAAAAGTGCATAAATAATGAATTCAGATTACAATTGAGTCAGTCTAAAATTCGTTCTAATTTATACATTGTTTATAAGTATGTACTTATATATTTACATTAAAATTAAACAAAATTACATATTATGACTTCAATAATTATTTTTGTTTTTTAATAAACCTAGTATTAACAATATTTTAAAACCGGAAGTCTATATCAAGACTCATTGTAAAATCTGACCACAACTTTCATGATTTTAAATTAAACGGTATTAAAAAAAATTGAATGAATGAAAAAAAAAAATCATTAAGTACTTACTTAATATGTCGATTACCCATAAAATGAGACAATAGGAAAATAATACAAACCTGGCGTAAACGCCAGGCTAGTGCTCTAGGGGTTGATCTGTTATATGCATAGTTTGTAATTTTGAACATTTGCAAGTTTTCAATAAATATGTATTGTTAGTATCCCACTAATGGTTTCAACAGAGCGGGTGGATCGGGACCCCAGCGCGATGTTTCTACAGAAAACGTAGCGTCGACGCCAGCCAAGCGCAATCTCTTCTATAGTATCATCGCGCTGGCGTCCAGATCCGCCTACTGTGTGATGAAATCATAAATACATATAGTGATGTATACAGTAAGACATTCTAGTGCAGAATATATAAAAGTTACATTCATTTACTCTAACCTAATACATTTGTAGATTTCAAAAAACCTTTACAATTCACAACACTATTCACTGTGAACATAAGGGTTCGATGTTTATTTCTACTTTTATCCGAAATGACACCGTCTGACCGGTGTGTGAATAAAACAGAAACTTGTAAATTATATTGAATAATTATTTGCAAATTAATATAATATTTGGTATATCATTATATTATTCGGAGTTTATTCTAGAATAAACTTTTATTTTATTAACGTCACTTTTATTCTTTAACATTTTATGTAGACCTTATTCAGTTGAAATTTAGAGCTGTTTAATGGATGTGCACCAACCAAAAGTAATTTAAGTATTAGTAATCAACGTTAGTCTCGATTTTCCATTTAGCAGTTCACACCTTTACATCATCGCTGGGTTAAATGAGCTTCAATACATAAACTACAGTAAATGTTTACTCTCACAATCTTCCTATATTTGCCTCTAGTTTAGTTGCCAAATATATTCGAATAGATTTTGTTGGTACACACGCTTCTCTCTGTTCTGTGTACAGTCACCAGGAAAAGTCAATAAATTTTGTTTCTTAGTACTCAACCATTCTGGTATTTGCCGGACAGAGCCTGTTGGCGTCAAACCAATGTAATATTTAAATTTACAATTTCTATTTCCTACAAGATTCTACTATTCTAAATCAATTGCATAAAATATTTTATAACTCTGCAACCTATAATATATATTATCGCGTAAAGCCTACGAATGCTGGCAATAAAGATTTGGTACTTGGCAACATATTTAAAACAATCGTCGTGTACAGTATGAAGTAATAAAATATTTTGTACTGAGACCAGTGCTAAAATTTCAAATTTATTAATAACCTTAAATATTTTTTTTTGTATATTTTAAAGCAATCACGAAAAGACTTCACTGCTATGTACATACCTAAATGTCTATCTAATTTTGTTCTTATTGCACAACCAAATTTGACCTTTACCGAATCAACATTACTGACATTACCATAACCGGTTGGGCCGGTAGAATCTTCCATCTTCGACACGCACATTCAGAGAGTAGACATTATGTATGTATACATGTAATTATGCATACTTTTCTCGTTTGAAAGTTTACTTTTCTTATCAGATATTATACATTGGCTATTTTCAATTTTATCAGCGGTTAAATAATATTCTTTTACTGAAAAATAAACGTTCCGGTTATTGCTTTATAAAATCTATAGCTGTTTCAATACGTGTCATTAAAGTTACTCCTATTAAATAAAAACTGAGTATTGGTATAAGCATAAGCTTCAATTTAGTTTAACGATCTTATTTTTCAGTGCAGCGAGCAGCAAGAGTCTTGAGTATTATCCATTATGTGCATCTGGTACGATTAGTTAGACGTCTATTTCAGACATGTCAATCTTCTGACTCCAACATTGACAAATTTTGTTTGTGCAGTTCAAGCAAACCCCTATTTGTTTGTTGAAATCTTGTTATCTCTATTAAATTATTACGATTACATGTCTATTGTTGTTCTGTTATTTATTACATTCAATGTAAATAGCTTAAATACATTTATGTTACATTAAAATTATATACCTCATGTCTACTAAAAAAATTCAGTCCATGAGACTTGGTGGTATTAAAAAGAAACTTTTAGAAATGATTGACAGCTGTTGAAAACACTATAGCAAAAAAAGTTTTAAGGAATGTTAAATCTCAGTTTGGGGGGATTCAATTTTGTTTAAGATCAAACTTATCTGCTGGACCGACGTCTGATTCTGCTAGTATGCTATGGAACTTTATTATTACTAGTAGTAAGATAGGAGATCATTTTATGTACTTACTTAGTCGTTTTTTTTTATTATTATTGTTGTTGTTGTAAGGTATATTGGGTATGCTCCGATAAGGCGGGCACTATCTACACTAATATGTAAAAGCACTGTACATATAAATGAATAAAAAAAAACTTATCTGCATCTACTAAAACGTCATCTATGTATTCATTGGCGTTTAAATAATGAAGCAAACTTTAGTAGTTAGTATTCGAATTATTCAAAATAGTGAATTCACACCACCACTAAGTAATTAAATCGTAAAAAGGTTCAGAGAAGTTTTAATGCCAAAAAAAATAAGTCAGTTGTGTAGTGTTTACAACAAATAAGTTGTGGCGAAAAGCAAAAAATTCCTCGACAATTTCTAAAAAAATTGGTTACCACACGTGTGGTTAAGTTTGTTTTGACTATGGACGAATGGATTTTAATGGTAATGGTATTTAATATACAAGTATTTGATGTAGATTATTATAAATAATTATTTTTTTCCAAATATCCCAATTTCAATTTATTTGTACGTGCTCTTATTTATTTTATGTTTAATTTTCGCTTTAATCTCATCGGCACACTACACTAGAATTATATTGTGATTAGAGACATATTGAATTACTAATATAATATAAAAAATGTTGTTTTAAAAAATATAAACTACTCTATTGCTAGTGTAATCCTTTGGAAACATAATATCCTCAATAATATTTGTTAAAAGATTTCCGTAACTAAAACCAACATGCGCCAGTTTCTATAACTATCTTAATAAGGTTTAAAATAGTAAATATATTCTCTCTGTACATAGAAATAACGTAGACATATACGGCGACGGCGATATCATCAGAATGTTCGTAATGATTAAAAATAGTTTTAATACTGGCATCGAGTATAATAAAAATAGTAGACTCGATTCAGCTTAACAACCGGATCCGGGCGCGTTTCGTCATATCATTCTAGGGTACTAACAGACTGCTGATACAACACTGATTCATTTTGTGATGTCATTTCGTGGTTAAAATAAAAGGTTTTTTAGGTTACTTCTGCATTTCATAGTTATAACGTCATCTTAATTATATGTGGATTAGTGTTAAAAAGACAGCCATCGATAGATAGTGACAAAAATAATAATTTCATGAATACAATTGTTTTAAGTACTTGTAATTTTTAGATTATGTTATCTTCGTCATCTATGGGCTATTCATTTCTACTAGGATGCGATGTCAAAGTATTACTTTGATAGTGGTACAACTTTGTATTATATATATAAAATCACTTTTTTATTTGATAACAATTTGGTATTTGAATTCAAAACAAAATTATATTAAATAAATGGTCGCTATTTTTTACCCAATGATCAGACGAAAATAAGTTTAAAAGGTACGCATTGATATTTGTGAAGTAAAAAAAGGTACGTATCGTAAACTTGTTTCTATCTAAACTTTAAAATATATTGCTCTTTTTTGCGGCAGAGGTCGCGTGCATCGCAGGTAGAGATCCCTCCCTATTTTGTCGACCTTGGCATCCGTATAATAATTACATGTGTACGATATCTTCGGTGGGTTATCCAATTAATCCTTGATCTTTGACCTACGAAAGTTATGTAATGTGTCAATACTCGAAAAATAACCTATACCTTTTTTTATAATTATTAAATTCTAACGTGTGTTTAGATACATTTTTATATATGGCTCTATTAATTATTTTTTAAATGATTCGGCAACTTACTTTATTGTATTGCTTTTATTCTCATTGCATTTATTAAATTCATTTGTAAATGAAATTGACATTTTTAAGTTATTTAATATAGCGATATTTATTAATTTCAAATACAAACATTTATATTTAATATTATTTGATCAAATGAACTACTCTTATAAATATTTTTAGAGCACTTACAAAATAAACGTCTACGAGTCAGTTAATAAATTAGTCTTATTCAGAACTCTTAACATAAATTTGGATGTTCACATCAATAAAAATGTTTCGTTTTAAAAATTCATATTATGTTAAAAAAGGTACTTTCTAGATGCTGTTCGGTGAGTGGATGAAAGATTTACGTTTATGCATATTTACAATTCCAATTTTGTTGGGACGCGCGTCTATTTGCCTTTGCCCATGTTCCGATTAGGTAGTTGAAATCTGATTTATTCCCTAGGGGATACGCCTCGTGTGAATTTAGGGGACAAATATTTTTTTATTTAATCTATAAAACAACATTTTATTTTCAATAGTAATTTATAACACTTCTTTGACTATTCAAATGACTAGTCTATAGATGGAATTCAAAACCCAGTAATGTATTCGATAATTACCATAAAATTAGCTATAATAAAGAAAATATTTTAATGAGATATTTAGATTCCCTCAGGGTTCTCTTTTCAGCTAGTATATTTTAGTAGATATGCAGTAATATTTAAATCAAAATATTCTTAGGATTATCAATCAAAAGCAGTGAATAATCTCATTCGCAGCAACTTCGAATATCCATTATTTTGTTGGTAAAAAAAGTGAAAATAATTATCATATCGATGGTCTATAAGGTTAGAAGAAAACATTATTTCGTGATATTTATACATCTCTTCACACCTTGACTTTCGTTACCTTTATTTATTACTTCTTTCCTACGTTTATATGAATTATGAATCTTGTTTATCTTTCTATAAGTATATTGTGATAATAATTTGAGTCATATAGGTTCCTTCAGGTCGCCGCCAAATTTTAGTTTCTTATACAGGAACTTACATCATTATTTTTTTATGTCCCCTTCACATTTTGGGCGTAACCAGAGTCTTTGTTTACCTGGTAAATGAATTTACAATTAATAAATGTACAACCCTCTAAGGTTTTTATTATTTATTTTCTTTCTTTTTCTTTTTTTTTACATAATTCCTAATTCTGTTTTCTTATATTTATTACATTTTTATTTTCTACTCAATGCCTTTGTGAAGATTTATTTTAGTCAACATTAAAATAGACTTTATTTTGTGGGCTCATTTTGCTAACGTTAATTCGTGTATAGACTTTACGTTCCCCATTAAATTCTCCCTAATTATTAAAATTTTACCTTAAAGCTACTGTTTAAATACAACATTGTTAACATATGGTTCAAGGGGTTTCTTTACATTACTTAACAATTTTGTTCATATTTTTAAGTAAGTTAAAATATTTACAAAATTTGTGTAATTTATATAAATATTATTACACATACTGTATTTAGGCAACGCGGGGTGGGTGCTTAACAGCCTGCTCTGTCAGCGACAGCAGTAATTAATTACGGTTCGGTCTTCTCCCTCGCGTTCCTTACCGATTGAAGTTAACTAAGCGTAGTTCGCTTACCTCCTAGTGTTTGACATTCGATAAGACTGATCCTGATTCCTCTGTCTCTTTTAAGATTTCACATGTAATTTAACATTAAAGAACTCTGACTTATGGATAGATAATTTGTAGCATCTCGTCTTCTATTGAGATGTAACTGCGGACGCTCTGCTTTTTACATCTTAATCGAGGCTTAACATGACAATGTAAATTCCACTTGTTTTTATTTAATTTCACAAATAACATAAACAACTGTTTAACTGCTTAGTTAAATTTGGACTGTACTGTAGTCAGTAGTCTTAGGCCATATTTGAGTAAATACAAGATTAAAAAAAATATAGTAGATAAACCTGGTTGGGTGAAGGTTACCCAGATATATCTCAGGATAAGACTCAACATAAAGTAGAGAATTGTAGTTCGCAATGTTCGCGTTATATCCTGGTTTATCTATGTTCAAGGCTCCAACGAAAGCTGAGATAATATTAGGCACAGTAGTATTCTCAAGATATATAGTCTATACTACAAGATAACTAGAATCTTATATTAAGGAAATGGAAATAAAACTAAAGAAGAGAAAATATACATAAATCTTTGTACCAGGCGAGTATCAAGTTTGAAGAGCATGCACAGTGCAACTGGATTCAACAGACTCGGGCAGATACGCGCCTCAAGCGAATCGTACGTAATGCGCCCGATAATATATTCAGATCGCATTTATTCGTTGAGCATAGGCACTGAAATAAGGTTTTGTTAGTACGGGCGGTAGACAATCCCCCGGGCTAGACTTCTTGAAACACTTTTAGGTGAGACTAGTGGATATAAATCTTTTAAGAAAATGTATCCTATGAGTTTATAACTACTTAAAAAAAAGGAAACTTACAAACAGAATCATTAACGACTAAACAAGTCATGATTAAAGGAATTTCAAATTTCGAGAATGTTCAGACCTCTGTAGGCTTCGACTTAAAGGAATTCGGGTAATCTCATTCCTTCAACTCCCAAAGGGGTTGCCCGGTTAACTGTAGTTAATTACGTTTGTATTGTAATTGATAGAATCGTGTATACTCATATATGTATTACTAACTGTGTACTCGCGGATGCGCCCGAGTTTTATATATTCTTTACTGCGTTTAATTTTTTTAGACGGTATCCTAATTATTTTCCTAAATTTTTTTACTAATAAGATAAAGTAATATTGCTTATAAATTCAAACACTTGCACGTGAAACAAAAACAAAAACCAGTTGTTCCTGTTTTTTTTATTTGTTGTTACAAGCAGATAAAAGGCTTTTTTATTTTATTTAATACTACCTGTGTGCCCGTAGCTGCGCCCACGTTTTATATATTCGTCACTGCATTTTATCTTTTTTATAAGGAACCGTAATTTTTTTTTTAGTATTAAGATAAAGTAAAAATATATCTCAGAAATTCAAGCACTTGCCAGTAAAACTGTCCATATATAGGTTTTTATTCAATTTTTTACGAGTTTTAATTTTTTTACGCGGAACCATAATTATTTTTGAATATTGACGTTACAGAGAGACACTTCAACATTATTTTCTAGTATAGATAATTTCGCATAATAAACTTTCATGTACTTAATTACTTTTCTACATTTACTAAGATTAACTGGAGAAATCACATCACAAATTTTTATTCGAAGATAAAATTAAAAATAATGTAAAAATATATAATGCAATCTTTTGGTTCTTGATTTCGATGTTCACTTCTAATGGATAGTTGTCTTTTACAAACCTAAAGAGTACTTAGTATTTTAAGCAATTGATGTCGAGTTTCGTCACTCATAGTTATGACTTCATATATTGCTTAATATATTTAATCCTGCAATATCATTGTCATCAGTGTCTTACTAATGTTCTTCAAAAATTATCAGGGCTATCTGGACTTAACCATCATCTTTAAAACTTTAATAAGTCCAGGTACATTTCGTAAATCGAAAATCAAACACATAAACCTATTTACTTAATCTATTATATAGTCTCTTTTGAATTTATATAGAAATGTTAAAGATATATTTTTGCTTAAAATGAAGTAAGTAAAATATAATATGTAAACTATAGGTAAAAATGCATTCGGTTAATGGTGTATCGTAGATATTGTTGCTTAATGCAATTCTTTTCCGTTACAGTGCATTACTCGAACACTAAGCGGCTCTTAAGCCAGCATTCATATTATACGAAGCGAGTCGCCCATAAATCCCAGTTCGCATTAGAATTTCGCTGGACCGACGCGTTATACTGAAAGAAACTCTCAGTTCAATATGCCGACCCACAAGTTAGGAAACGCAAACTTAGCAAAGCTTTTTAAACTTTTTTTTAAATCGGATAACTTCTCGTTCTTATACATAGATAGCTTCATCTGCCTTAAGGTAAATATTTACTCTTAATTAACGAGTAAATATTTGTAATTACACTTCAATGTCTAATTGATTCCTGGCGTTTGTTTCAAAATGAAAACAATACGAGTAAAACGGTTTAAATAAAATAATTTATACATTTCGCTACTTCATACGTAGGCGAATGTAAATATAATGTTAAATTGATTTATACTATCATATTCCGTTTTTATGTTTATACTAGCCTATGTCTGGCAGATATATCACGAACAAAAATATTTTATCTTAGAGATTGATTTTTAAACATTCACATTATACTAATATCTAAGAATAAATATTTTGTAAATATTTGAGGCAACGATAAAAAAATTAATAAAGTTAATACGCCTACTCTATTAACCTACAATCATTTCTATGGTTTCAGTCTGTTTTTTTTTTTAGTTTGCATTTTAAAAAGCACTGATTGCTCAAGTTTATCATGCTAACCTGTAACAGACAGCACAAGGATATTGGATATTTATAAACAATTAGCTTATCTCGTCTCTATCTGTGAATTTTTAGATGTATTTAATTAGGCTTTTATTTTCAATATTTGTTTGACGAAAAATCTTTAAAAGATGTTTTTTTTTTTACGTTAACATTGTTTAGAACATAATAATTTATAAGGATTAATGAAAGTAGCTTTTAAAGATTCATCAGTCAGACAACTCATGTATTTACTATTCTTGGGTATAATATCGGTTTTTGCATTTGATACATAACTTTAAAACGAATAGTTTATGTACTGTAACGGCATAGATTCGGATACAAAAATAAAGTATCTCTAGGAACACTCGCTACGATTAACTGTGTTACTCTATTACGTATTATCGGCAATTATTGTTTAATCGCCATCAATTGATTGATCAAAAGTAATGTTTTTTTTTTATATAATAGTATTAAATTTTTATATTGTATTCTTCAAATATTTCGCAACAAATTGTTTTCACAGATAACAACTCGTTTATTAATGTAAATAATTACAACTTTATATAATGCTTCTTAGAGCTGTCTCTACGGTGGTACATCTTCACCTTATGCACGGCTTAGCTTTATCTTTGAGCTTTGAGATGGATTTGATAAATATTGCAAAACTGGGTTAATGGAATACATGACGTCATACACGCATTTATAATTACAACGTAGTTATTACATTCATATGTGTTTACTTAAAAGTTGTTATTTTCATATTACAAACAGACATTGCAATTTTATCTATTTGTATATATTTGTTAACATACACATTAATTATTATCCATGATATTCTGGATTTTAAATGTCATGATTCGACTGATTTGATTGATTATTTGACAACTATAGATTACTCTATAGTGACTACAGTTGATGCGATCAAGGCAAAAGGAAAATTAAATTCATTTATTCATTCACAATAAAAATAATTGTTATCAATACCAAAACTCCTTTAACCCCTTGAGCACCAACCTGGTGTTTACGCCACCTTTCCATTGCTTTCCTAATATCTCTCTTTTATGGGTAATCGACATATTAATATCAAAACGATAGGTTATTTGAATAACGTGTGTTACATTTAAGTAGCTAAGTAAACCATGTATGTAAGTTACACGTGAATTTATATAAGGAGAACTTGGTTAGAACTGATTGTGTATTAAGTCAGAGATTGTTTATATAGGACCGGTGGATTGTTAAGAACGTTATCTCTCTAATTAGCAAGCTCTTATACATAATCCTTGTCAACTTGCTGTGTAGTAAGATCAATATTTGCATGTGCTGCGTAACTAATAGGATTTAATTGTTTCGTCTCATTATTGTTTGTATTGATTTATATTCGGTTATGAATTCTCTCGTTCTGATCTTATTCCGGGTTTAATAGCAAAGAATCTTTAATAAAGATCGACAGTTTTTTAGTGTCATTTGATTTTGCGTTGACGATTCGACCTGACCGTAACGTTTTGTTTGGCATGATTTTAATACTTTCAATTAGTTTCCGATTATAATTTTTAAATGCCATACATAGAATCACACCTTTCTTCCGTGAGGGTAGGCAGAGACTACGTCCTTCCACTTGCTACGGTCTTGACACATTTCTTTCGCTACTTCTACTCTCATGAGTGCTTTCATATATGTTCGTCGGTTATGGGTACTTTTCACCCGGTCTTTATTTAAGACGCGTAGAATTTTTTCTTAAATACCTTCAATGTACAGATTTCCTCTCGTTGGCTTTTTTATAAGTATAGATGTTGGCAAATCCCAAATTTATTTATTTTTTTATATCTAAACATGATATTAATTATTTTTATACCCTATCAATTGTTAATTCATTTAGTCATCCCGTTTTTGAGTTAAAGACAAATTTTTCTTCATTATTTATTTAACGAATTATAAAAGCCTATCAATTGCTCCGCGATATATTCTTTCCGTCTATAAAGTTTTATTTATAACTAGCTATGTCCCCGCGGCTGCGCCCGCGTTTCATATTTTCTTTACTGATTTTTACTTTTTACTTTTTTTATACGGAACTTTAATTTTTGTTTAGTACTCGGATAAAGTAAATATCTTTCTAATAAATTCAAGCACCTGCCCGTTAAACTGTATATTAAATCGGATTGTAGTGAATTTTTTTGTTATTTTTTTATGAGTTTAATTTTTTTTACGCGGAACCCTAATTATTTTCGAAAATTAAAAGTGGCCTAAATTACCCGGAATAACTTCAACTATCTACCTAAAAAAGTCCCTTTAAATTCCGTCCAGCCGTTCTGGAAATTACCCGGAACAAACAGACAGATAGATAGACAGACAAAAAATTTTAAAAATTGTATTTTGGGTGTAGGTGTCGTATTCATACCTATTTAGTAAAAAAAAATAATTTTGACATCACAAAACAGACACTCCAATTTTATTTATTAGTATAGATTAATTATATTTTGATTATATTACATTTCTTATATTTATAGTTTATATAGAGATTATAAAAGCTAAATATATATAATATATATATATATATATATGCCTTCTGTGACAATGCAAAAACTTTGCGGTTATTGTTTATTTACACATACCACTATATCTATGTCATTAAGAAAGTTTTATAAGGATATGAACACAAATGCGTTAACTAAATCGTTTCATTTATAATGAGAGTGTTAAGGTAATGCGGAGGAAGTTATAATTGGTGGAATAAGAGGCGATCACAAGTTCTCGAACGTCCTCTTATCGCTCGAGGTTCACGTAAATTAGTTAGGAAATAGCAATTACTAAGTTATTTCGATGTTTAAGATTTAGTGATTAGCACTTATTTTTTAAATTAATTTTAGTATTCGATGATGAAGGCGATATTTTGCGGAAAACCATTATAAATAATACGATTGATGTTACTTAGCTAATTCCGCTTCAAATGATTTTCAGTTGTCACGTCTGTTATTCAGAATAAACAAATCAGGTTCCAAGACACGTGACAGCTGAAACTCATTTGAAGCGGAATTAACAAAGTAAGATCAATGAATAAACAAATCAAGTTCCTAAGGGTGTGACAGCTGAAAAGCATTTGCAGCGTAATTAGCAAAATAACATCAATGAATAAACAAATCAGGTTCCTAAAGACGTGACAATTAAACATCATTTGAAGCGGACTTATCAAAGTAACACCAACTATATTATTAATTTTAGTACTAATAATAAGGAATTACTGGTATAACGCACTGATTAAAAACTTTACTTTTTAAATTCTGTGGTATTAGTAATATAAGAATCTGTCAAAATTCTTGTGTTGATCTCATCTTAAAAATTGTTCAGCTCAAGCTTAAAAACCTTTCCAAGATAAACATATCTTTGAAATCTTAGGTATCTGTTGAATCAATGTTTTAGTCTAAAGTTTAATAACGAACTCACCTAATGTTTTAGACGTTGTCAAAGATAGTGTTAGCACGTTAAGCCTAGAAATAGACTAGTTCTCACGTACACCTGATCACATCGCAAGGTAAGAAACTGGCTAGGTACTGAGATTACGAAAAAAAATTGTCTTTCACCACGTGGAAGTTAATTTTTATATTTCGCAAAGTTCCTCAAATTCAATTATGATGCTTTGTTTTAGGACATTTGTCACATCGTTAGCTTCTTAGATACTTATTAGTTTTATGTATCAAATCTACCTTGGGTATATTTTGATTTTTTTTAACGGTTATGAAAATAACATTGTGGATTGTAAAAAAAAATTAAAATATGTCTGTCGTAATGTTCAACAATTAAAAACTTATATAGTAAAATGAATAATTGAAAAATCGCAAAGCATCCTAAACAATATCTGCTAAATTTAAGAGGGGTCTTGCTATGTATGAATCGTGGAGCGTATCGGTTAATGCCCTAAAATCGTTGAGGCCGCGTGACGGTCTGCGACTGTGACCTTCGTTTACTGTTTAAAGACTTCATTATACCAATGTATTAAACTCGTTATCGTATAATACTGCTAATAATATGCAACGACTGCGTATAATAAACACCTATAAACATTTTTAGCTAATAACCAGTTTATAAGAACAGGAAAATAGAGAATAGGAAAATAGGAATTTGATCATTGGTAAAGACAAAGTGAAATTTAATAACAAATGTAAGTCGGGGTTAGAAAATCAAAAAATATAAATAACCATACCCATTGAGACGCGCGTCTTAGTGAAGGAGTTAGCGGTTACACTTACAAAATAATCTTTTTCATAAACTTGAATGTAAGCTTTAGATTTATAGTTGGCACGCTCTATTCCTATCGATAAATAAATTGCTCGTTATTTTAGGACGTCCAAAATCGCACTGTATTTCCCCCGAATCTACTTGTAAATTGTCAAATAATTTTAGTGTAAAATTATAAAATAGTATGTAATAAAACAACACACACAGTGCAGTAACAAAATAGAAAATAAAAATTCTTATCAATATAATGGACGTGGAAACTATGTTCACGTGTCTTGATTATGACTCACTACGTATTTTGGCATGTGAATCTATTTACTTGGCAAATCAAGAAAGGTCACTTTCATTGAAATTCTAAAACATCTTCACTTAATTTACCATTTGCATTTTATATAAGCTATGGATACGTGTTAAAAAATTTGATAGAGACCTAAAAATGTGCAAGATGTTAGAGATCATCTGTTTTAAGCAGAAGAAAATAACTAAAATCAGAAATAATTTCTGCGAGGAATCAAATAACATTCAGTGATAACTAGTGCCAGAAGCAAGAGTGTAGTGAAAAAAATTGGATGTATTCCAACAATCGATTACATTTACTCTATCGTTAACAGGAAATGAACATAATATACTTACGTATGTTTCTACGTTTCGGATACTTAGAAATTTTGATTTCTATTTATGTTGCTGAATAAATATTCGTTCGCTGCTTTGTTGTAGTAGATGATTGGTATTTCATACCATACGGTAGGTTTTTAGTGGGTCATCCTATGATATGGTGAGGTTCAAATGATCTCCTGCACATTTTGGGAAGCTGCGCAGAATTTTCTCTCGTCCAAAATACCACAGTGTCTCAAGACAAAAGTTTTCGAGACCAGTGTGTGTTGACAGTGATGATTTATGGCATTGAGACGTTTACAATGGGCCTAATTAGAAAGCTCAAAGTTAAGTAAAAAAAAAAAAAAGGCAATGCAGAAGGCTGTGCTGGAAGTTTCCCTGCCTGACCCAATCAGAAATGAGGAGATCTGTAAAAGAAGCCAAGTAACCGCACAGTACTCCGTTGCCCGAAGAATTGCCAAACTGAAATGGCAATGGGCTGAGCGCATTGTTCGTAGAACTGATTCCCGATTGGGCCTACAGGTTCTAGTGTGGCTGCTGAGTACCAAAAGATGCAGCGTGGGTAGGCCGCCACAAGGTGGACCGACAACCTGGTGAAGATCGTCGGAATTCGCTGGATGCGGATGGCGTAAAACCGATCGTCGTGAGGATCTTTGGGGGAGACTTATATCTAGCAGTGGACGTCTTTCGCTTAAATGGATGGGAATACTATGATCATTAAAGAAAATCATTGGTGATAGTCTCGAAGTTCAGGACAATGATTGACTTACATTTCTTACATTACTTGGCTAAGCATTAAGCTAAAATCCATGCAAATGTACGCCAAAGTTAATAGATTGATGTCTCCCTCAAATGTTACAGGCGTTGTCTGCTAACAGTGCGATCAAGGTTTCGCTTAAAATATTAAATCATTTAAATGTGCATGTGGTGTGTCATCAAAAAGGATGTTTATTTATTTATTTAATTAACGCTTCTTGCACTCATTTATGTACAAAGGCGGATTTAATGCCTTAGGCATTTTCTCCCAGTCAAGTCAACCTTAGGGAGGTGAAGAAAGCAGGATGTTCCTTTACGTAAAATGAGAAAAATGTTCAAGAATATATCCGCGATAATGTTCAAGCATAATTATTATGTGGGGTATATTGCGGACAGTTAGATTAATTTGGTTTAAGTGTTTTGATATGCGACAGCAATGGATGAAATTAGCATTGAATTGGCTCATTATGGCGCCGTTGGTGGTATGCGCTCACGATAAATACTTGTTAGTGAGAGTAAAATTAAATATATACAACAGAGGTTTTATAAGTCTTGATATTTAAATGTAAATATATAATCCTAATAATTCAAAATTTATATTCCTATCTCGTTATCTATTTTTCTCTATAAGTGTAACCTTTGAAAAATAAATCATTCTGCATACCTACGCAAAAAAGTTACATACTTTAAAGATTCTATTCACACGGTATTCGTTAAAGGTAAAATTTTATTGCTCCTTGTAATCTTTATCACTTATCTGTATTCTATTCTCACGTTATCAAAGATAGCAGCGCCAAAAGGTGCTCTGAATTATTTATCGCGTATGACAGCTGTCAACGCGTCAATGATATCTGTTGAAATATTTATCCGTGTATCGATAACTATGTCGGTGGACGATGATGCATTACTGCTTAACAATATGCCAAAATAAACTTGAAAAAATTTACGTTATAAATTAATATTGTTATTGCCAATGAAATATTAGTAGGTTTTTATATCTGAGGTTAATTGGTAACGGTTAAGTACACTTTTGGTCGTATGTACTGAATTAATACCATGTTTAACCTTTAATTAATCCTTTGTGGAATATAATTCAATTAACATTTCACCGATAGTAATGTTAGTAGATTATCTCCATCATCAACTTGGTGGATAATAAAGATCTTTTGTGTACCTGAAAAAATCTACATTACACCAATAAGCAGTTTTTTATAGAGGGATTGTGCAATGTGACTGACATTAAATTCAGTAAAAGGAAAAATATGAAACAATGAATTTAAATATAAGATATTTAGTGGTTACCTGAAGTTTTCTATTTTAACTTGTTAATTATCTACTTTATGTTGTTAATAAGTTTCAGATTTTTAAAATATTTTTGTTAATAAAAATCTTTGATTTTCCTAACAAATATTTTTCCCGACATGAAATCATTTTGGTGCGGGAATGCCACCAGTCTCGACGTATTACAATCCCCAAGGCGTTCTACATCTCCTGATATATGTGAGAACACATTTTTAAAGGAGTGCGGTATTCTGTGCAGTTTTATTTAACGTTAAGTTTCTTTATTTTTACTTGATTTACTTCGATGTCTTATTATAGGATTTATTTGTTGTATATTTTCTTGGATGTCAATTAAAATAATTTGCGTTTTCTTTATGTTTCACTTCTTTTCAATTCAAATAAGTAAATAGGAAAACTTTCATTTATAATGTTATACGTACCTATTTTTTATATTTATTAAACATAATATTAAACACAATAATAATATTAGTCGCATAAATACCATAGGTAATTGATGTTATAAATTAGGGTAAGTCGTACAGTGGGTTTCAGTATCGAATATGAAAAATTAAGATAGACATCAATCCAAACCAAAGATATCGGGTTTTTTTTGTTGATGATTGCAAATGATCAGTCACTTTAGAGGAAAAAAAGAAAAAAAAAAAAAAAAATCGGATTTCAGTGGAAACACAGATCGGGATCGCTTATTGAATCTGACCGTTAATCGTGTGGACCTTAGCTCTAATATTTAAATCACCAATGAGTTTCTTATTTCAGTTTTTTTTTTTTTTCTTTATATTTATTGTCCTAATTTTCTCAAAAGTGACTACGCGAATTTATTAGCAATTTTAAACTGAGAATTGACAATTTTTAACGGTTAATTTAAATCGCTATCGTGGAGATTTGAACTTGGAATCACGGAATGTAATTTAAACAAACGTTTCATAAAGAGAATTGAGCGTATGGATTGTGAATCATAAACAATGGTTAGCCTTGTTAATGAAACCGAATGCGGGCGAGTCACCGCTCGTGGGACCGACACAATTTGTTACGTTACCACATATAAACCCATAAAAGCACGTATCACAAAGCGGTTTGTATAAAATTCTTTGTGTTTTAAATAATTATTACTTTAATTTGTGAGGGAATTATCAGCCCTTTTTAAGTTCCATTAAGAATTTTAAATTCTATGATAAATTTATTATTCAATTGGTTGTTTTTTTAATAATTGAGTTTATTATTGATCGATTTCTTATGAATGAATATTTAAAACAAAAACAGAAGTAAGTTGATCGAATTAAAAGGAATAGTATTTTATTGAATCCGTGTGTCGGGATTTGCTATCATCGAATGCGATTTCATTCATTCAGTTATTCAGATATTTTGCAAGTCAACACGGAGATTACTAGCGTTGATAGATACTCATTTCTGAGTGTCATCTACCTTCTTGAATTGCTGATTTACCTGCAAATGCATTTAAAACGTTTTACTAAATACGTATAAAAATATTTTTGATTTTTGTTTCGCAAATAATTTACTTAATAAGTTGAGCAATTTTAAAACGAATAATACTTTAAAAGTGGATTTCTATAAAAATACTAGCTTTAACCGCGGCTTCGCCAGCGTAGAATTAGGGCCATTTGCAGCATATAGTCTCTTAAAATGTGAAAAGGTTAATATTTACATATCACAAAGGGTAACATTTTTTAAATCGCTGCTATGCGTGTACATTTAATTCTGACCAGAGGTATATTATACACGGATACTAAATTTCGTGCTTCTTAGTTTGAAAATGATGAACTTTCATACAACAGTTGATCCCATATTTTACAACCTAAGGGGTGACATTTTTAAAAATCCTTTCTTATCGGATGCTTATATCATAAAAGAAATTTAATTGTAGAATTTTAAGTTTGTAGACCAGGCGGTTTAGGCTCTGCGTTAATGAATTAATCAATCAGACCAAAAAAATTTATGTACGAGTATGTAAATTAAATAAAAACATAGTAGCTCTCCACATTTATCTATTTGCTTAACTGCTGACTCCTCCATAACCACGCAACCCATTTCGTTGCGGTTTCCGTCTTCAGTTAGATGTTTCTTCAAAGAAAAAATGTAGATTTCATAAAATATACTTAGCTGTAATATATCCTA
Organism: Samia ricini; assembly: GCA_014132275.2. NCBI lineage: Eukaryota > Metazoa > Arthropoda > Insecta > Lepidoptera > Saturniidae > Samia > Samia ricini. The sequence goes on from AP028170.1 coordinate 6,050,958, forward strand.
ATTAAGTTTTTGTAAAAGTACAAAATTTCAATATTATCATTGTACACAAATACGTACATAGTATTTGTAATTTTGAAATGGCTTACGTAGGCTAAATCTGGAGAGATACATTACTATGACGTAATAGATAATTGTGGCTTTTCAAAAAAAAAAAATATAACTGTATCACGATCTACGAATGATTAACAATAACACAGCTTAATACAGGCGTAGTCGCAGGCAGAAAATAGTATAAAGTTTCATAAACGACGATTGTAACTTGTTTGAGAGTCGTCAAGGTAAGTAATGATTATTTTATATTCAAAATACGACGCCAAGATTAGTGTTTAGAGGTACGTACCTCTTTGGTATGTGTTGAATTGTGAGAAGTCTTTGTGTTGTGTAGTATTACGAAATATCTGAGTTAATATCTGATGATGATGCTATAGTTCTAGAAAATATTGCGGCGATGATATCATTTACGCATTCTCACGACTCCAGGCCATGGTTAGTGGGTTAAGTGAGGCAAACGGGTTATAATACCGCATTATAAAAACATTCTAATTTTTTAAATACTTATTTGTATTTATTTATGCTTATGAGTTTTTGTTTCTGTTAACGGGTCTATTGTCTGTGGTAAAAGAAGACAAACGAATTCCATGTATGTTGAATGTTTCGTAAAAAGTTATTGTACTTAATAAATAATAATAAATCGTTCTTCTTATTCGAATTATACTTACGTAATCACTTCTTTTTGTCACCATTACTATAAATCTGTCAACTTCATCATGCAGATCATTTGATATTATCTACATTTATTTATTACTAGCTGTGTGCCCGCGGCTGCGCCTGCGTTTCATGTATTCTTCAGTGCATTTTTTTTTGTACGGAACCCTAATTATTTTCGTAACATTTTATGGTACTAAGACAAAGCATTTATTTTCTCATAAATTCAAGCACCTGCCCGTGAAACTGTATATTGAATAGGATTTTATTAACATTTTTATGAGTTTTAATTTTTTTAACGCGAAACCCTAGTTATTTATTTAAACAGTTAAAAGTACCATATAAGACGCCGAGTAACTTCAACTATCTAAAATAATTTTGAAGATACAAACCGACACTTCAATTTTATTTATTAGTATAGATTTGATTATATAGGTGTCTAGTAGTAACTAGACACTTTACGTAGATATACAATTATATTTATTTATACATTGAATAAATGTATACATCATCATTCTCATGTCCTGCTTCTAACTCTGATTCGGTGCAGTATGTTTTCTTGTCAGCCGTCATAATTTCATTTACTTTCATATCTTTACGCACAAATTCCATCAGTCTCTTCTTTGGCTCGTCTTTCCACCTCCACCTTAATATTCATCACTTTTTTTATCACATGCGTTAATACGAAGATATTAATAAATATACAGAATAAAAGATCGGGCGTGTATTGGATCCTACTAAAACATATATTGTGTCCCGGAATCCAGCTCTTAGCACACTATCTAAATATAAAACGTTCATGATACTCTTGTCCTATACTTTTGCAATGAGAACTAGTTTTTTTTGTTTATGTTTGACTAATTATGATTTTCGGTATAAAAATGGAATTGTTGCTAAAACGCATAATCTTAAATCGAAGATTCTTTTCATTTATTTTATAGAATTTTATTCTTCAATACAGTATATATAGCTCATGTTTGTCATAATATTATTACAATATAATTATTCCAGTTGAAAGACGTCCGCAGCTGGACATAAGCCTCTCCCAAGGAATACCAAAAGACTAGTTTTGCTTGCTCCACACATATCCAGTGGAATCTGGCGACCCTTACCAGGTTAATTAAATATAATTATTATCTTCTATGATAAATTAAATATAATTTAGTTATTTGAATTACTTTATCCCCGTATATATATATTATATTATACTTTTGTTTTATGTGTAATTTCTTGTAATATTATAAAGGTTGGAAAAATCAACGTAAACAATTATTTACAGAATTAAATTTATCACACATGTACAAATCGTTTCAATTTTTCGATAAAGTAATATTCAAGATGTTAAGTTGATATTAGTTGAGATTACGATATATACAATATCCATGAGGTCGTTTGTCTTCACGAACTAAGCCCGGCGAAGGATATCCGCTCACATAACAAATACTCATTTAACAGTAAGTTATTACAATTTACATATGGCTTCTACGTTTATTAGAGAATTAATAAAGAAAGAAAATTTTGGAAATAATCTTTCATTAATTTAATTTAATTGTAATGACGTAGTCTTTAATATAAGTTTTTTGTAATCATATAATAACGTGGAATTTGGATGATGTAATTTGTAAGATTTACTCGTAAAATTATAATTAAAAGTCATTAATCCGTAAATGCATTTTATGATGGTTTAAATATTTTCAAATTCTCTACAGACTCGTGTGTTTGTTTAGTTTACCAGTTGGAGATCAAAGCACGTCTTGATCCTAAGACGAAGGATTAGTACCTATTACCAACCATAACCATAGCATTACATCAGAACACATCGACGTGGTTTCGATCCCCACCTATCTGACTCTAAAATCGGCCTGGCTTTCGGTGAAGGAAAACATCGTGAGAAAACCATAACATGATGGTAGGGCATTTCCTAATGATGCCCGCTTGAGTAGTTTTTTTTTTATATTCAGTTTCCTCTGACTTTAATCAGAGACTTGTATTGAGCTCAGTTTCTTTACCTTTTGCTGTTGGTCTAGTTGTTTTAAAAAAGTTGATCGTATGTTGTTAGCGATTTTTACTTGTATTTAGTTTTTTGCATCTTTTTACAATTCCGTGACATAATTTTGAAAATTCCTCGTCTGTATTTTTATCTAATATTATTGCTTCTAAGTTTTCCTTTGTTAATTATATTTCTGTTTTAGATTCGAACTCTAATTTATGTGTACCAAATATAGAGCGATCCAGGAGAGCGTGGAGGGATGTTTGGTCTGTTGTGTTGACATATGGATAGGTCGGATCGTCTTTCACCTTGAAGCGGTGGAGGTACGCCGCGAAGGCACCCTGGCCTGTTACAATTCGTGCTACTTCAGGCGTCGAAGGCTGCTTCGTGTGCACCTTCTAGCTGCCTCTACATTGCTATAAAATGTCCTGGTGACACCCGCGGTGTCCTCGTGCGCATATCTCTCACTCTATTTGATCACCGACTGATGCCTAATTCTCCTTTTAACAAAGAATATGGGACATCTGTCGTAATCAGCCCGCCTGAGTAGTTACCACCCTCAAGTTTGTAAAACCTGTCGCAAAATACCAATAGATGTGTTCCGGCAGCATCACTTGAGAACCAGTACCTCTAGTGCTTAGTGCGTTTACCATCCGGGACCATATCGTCATTTAACATCAGGTGAGATTGTGGTTAAAGCACTGAGCCTATACCGTGTAAAAACAGGGTTAAATATATTAAAATCAAATGATTGCATAATAAAGTAAATAAAAATAAGAAACCGCTGCGGAATATATGACGTAGTTATTCTTTACCTGTCTAGTTCGGAAGAGAATACCTTTAAGTTTCGATAATTGGATCTCATTAGTGACGCTATTTCATACGATAACATAAACGGTTTAAACGCAGATAATATTTTTTAATGATTAAAACATAAGGTTTACATACTTTATAACTTTGACGATTGTCTCTATAATAATAAATAAAATTTGAGTGTCTGTTGGAATATAAAAATTATTTTTGTTTACTAAATAGATATGAATTTATAAAAGATAACTACGCCAAAAATATTTTTTTTTTAAATGTTTGCCTATCTGTTTGTACCTCGTGATCTCCGGAACAGCTGGACGAATTTTTAAGGGACTTTTATTGGTCGATAGCTGAAGTTACTCCAGGTAACTTAGGGTACTTTTAATTTTCGAAAATAATTAGGGTTCCGCGTAAAAAAAATAAAACTCATAAAAACTTGAATAAAATCCGATTCAATGTACAGTTTTACAGGCAAGTGCTTGAATTGATGAGAAATATATTTACTTTATCTTAGTACTAAAAAAAAATGGGTGCTAGTACTTATGTACGCGCGTGAGAAGTTATACTTCTTTGTCATCATTAAAAAATAGTGTTTAATTGCATGCAAATAATTAATTACAATAAAATAATAGAAGGATTGGAAAAGGATAATCAACAAAGTTCATTTTAAATTTGAAAAATTAAATAAATTAATTTAATAATATTTAGTGTTAATTATATTAAATAAAAGTATTTTAATTTATATCAATAAATAATACATACGGATAGTTAACCTCAATTATATTGGAGCACTTGAAAAAGTATATAAGCACAATTTTTTTCACTAATATTCACAAATAGTAAGTGATATCAATCAAAATATTCAATTTAAATCACTACTGAATATAATTTATTAGCACATATATAATTCGCACTTGTATGAAACTAAAACACGTGTTGTGAATGTATAAACTAGAAACATGTTGATAAATATTATAAATATGAAAACAGTGATCAGAGGTGACGAGCGTACCAACATGCGCGACTAATATCGAGGTTCAATTTTTATTTTGTTTGGTAGCTTTTTTTTCGAGACTGAATGAGCGGGTAAGCAGACAACTTCATACTGTTAATTTTGTGTCACAGATGCGCGCGCACTTCATACTGTTAATTTTGTGTCACAGATGCGCGCGCATCTTAAAATTTCACTCTCATCATTTTTTCATAACGCGCCTTAAGAAGTATAACTTCAAAAATTTTTAGGAATATAATTAGCGTTCCGGATAAAAAAATTAATAGGCAGTGAAGTACATATAAAACGCGGGCGCAGCCGCGGGCACAGAGCTAGTTAAATAAATATAATTTAAACTAAAGTTTAAATAATGTGAGCAAAATAAGTATAATATTAACAAAGTTTTTGAGTGTGTTTTAGTTATTAAAAAAAACAAATGAATTGAATAAAATTATAGAATATAATACTACTCTGTCAAAAGGTACAGGAAAAAGATCAATACATACACACAATGTTACTTATTTCATCCAAAATTATTGTATCGCCTTCAAAGTATGCTCCGTCAGAAACGATACACTTACGCCAACGAATAACCCAATCACCAAAAGATTTTTAAACGCTTTTTCGGAACTGAGTTTAGTTCTCGTCACGAATTCTCCTTTATGTTTTCTACCGAATGAAAACGTTTTTGTCCATTATAAAATTCGCAATACACACTAGACTATGATCTAACTAAAAAGAGCACTGTATGTAATCTAAATGATAGATGCAAATCACATTCCGCGCCAAAATGAAAAACAGTGGTGCCAATCTAACGACAAAAAGAATTAAAAAAATTGAATTTGGAACCATAAACCAATCATCCTTTCTCAATACTTTTTTGACTGAACGTACTTATACTGATAAAAATCACTGGTTTACTAAAATTCTAAGAAGGTGGGAATTGATGGGTATGTTCTATTCTATCGAAGTATATAATACTCTCTCTCTCTCTCTCTCTCTATAATAAAAATAAAATGCTTATAAATTCTTTATATTTGATCAGATTTTTAATTTTATTTATGGTCTGTTAATATTTATGAGACAATAAATATATAGAGTTAATATCGCTATTGAGGTGTCGTTTTGTCATAACATAGCGAAATTTTCCTTTTGCTTGTTACATACGTATCAGTGACCATTTGAAGTAAAGGCTTATAGGTTTTTACTATATACTTATTTACTTCTTCATTATAAAAGTCTGTGTCTAAAAAGATAAATATAGATTACTGTTTTATTTTTACTTCATTTTGATATGGTGAAGAGATCTATAGAGACGAAAGTATTAAAAATTGTAATAAAGATTTAATTTCCCATAATTCACATAATCATGTTACACGTTTATGTGATATTACAAATATTTAATTTTTATTTAGATTATAAACAAAATAAAACAAAAAACAAAATAAATAATTTTAAACCCTAAAAGCATTCAGGCATCTATAGTGATAAAAGTTAGTTTAAAGCGATGATGGCGCAGTGGACAATGCAGCCGGATTCTGCATCGAGGGACGCGGGTTCAAACCCATCTATCCAACTCTAAAATTAGCCTGAACTTTTGGTAAAGGAAAACATCGTGAGGAAATCATAGCATGGTGATAGGGCATTTTATAATGATGCGCGCCTGGGTAGCTACCAACCCCTAGTTTAAAAACCCTTTCGCCAAATACCAATAGGTGTGTTCTGATACCCTCACTTGAAGACCAGTACCTAGGCTTAATGTGTTTACCATCTTGGACAACATCGTCACTTGACATCAGATGAGATTGTGGTCAAAACACTGAGCCTATATCGTGTAAAAAAAGTTTCCCTACACTTGTGCTACAAAGTATATGTCGAAGTATATTCGAAAGTGTTTGTGTATCGTTCTAAAACAAATAAAATATGTTTACAGATACGTTTCTAATTTAATTTTGAACTGTTCATGTATACAATGTATCATGAAGCATCTAAACAGTTATAAAATGACATTGTGCTGTAGACAGACTGAAGCGAGGCATTGGCGACACCCTCGGGACAGCTTTTATGTGTACGTGTATCCGAGTGTTACAGTGAGCTATCCACAAGCCTGTGATGCATTCAGTATTCTCATACACGACGTAGATACTATATTCCATTCTAAAGTAGTGTCTGTTAAGTAAATAATATTCGGTTTAAATTTTAATTCAAAATAATGGAACATGTTCATGTGATACAATGTTAATAAATTGATTAAAGGAAGATATAATTAATTAATTAAAAAATACCTGTTTATTTTTTCTTTCTAAGTATCTTACGTTATAGCTTGTTTGAAATAGTTTATTATTGTTTCTCTTAAGTATTAGTTTCGTTAATTACTCACGATGCGTTCATCGTATTACATGTTGACAAAGTTAAAAAAAAATCACCATAAGGCTCGCCATCGGTTGGGAATTCACCTTCATATTTTGAAGTCTAAATCATCACGGACAATGCGGTTTCAGAGGAGTTTCCTCCCGGGAACGATCCGGATGTGGAATCAGTTTTTCACATGGGAATACAATATGGGGATATCCAAAAGGGGCGATAAAAAAAATTAAGGAGTCGTCAACGTGATGCCTAAAATGTCATAGGCGTCCATAGGCTACGGTGATCTGTTATCATGACGGTCCATCTGATGATGGATCGTATACCTGTTTGCCACATTCATGGTATAAACAAAATGTTAGTTAAATGAATATTGTTATTACAAACTATGAAATCAATGTTTTATTAAAAGCAAACTAATTTGTACATATTTGCGTTTGTTGTCGTATCAATTCACTCCAGATTATATAGCTGAAAATTCATGGCGATTCTTATTCACATTTTAAAAGCAGATATTTAAAACGAAAAATAAATTTACGGTGCTGTACCTCATAACGAAAAATCGGAATCCTAATAGAATTATTATGTTCTCTTGTCCCCGCATATCTATCTGTTCGTGTGTCAAAAGGCTTTTTCTCCCAAACGGTTTGAGGCAAAAAGTTGAGATTGATTTGGGATATTAAGGTTAAATTCGAGTATCTAGGTAAAAGCAATAAAAGAGATACAAGGCTTCACATACAAAGTTTATTCGCTTACAGATTATTAAAACCTATAGTGTACTTCCCAGGGAAATGCAATCATTAATTCAGGCACGAACTAAAGAATAAATCTGATAATAATTATCAATAACAAATCCTGTGTAGAATTAAGCGTCTCATTTATGTTCGTAGTTAATTCATAAATTGTACTATAACGTCCGCAAGATAGATATTTGTCACATGAAATTTCGCGTATTTGGGTATTCCGCTTTTTCGATACCGTAAAATATGTATACAGTACTCAGTGGATAATATAACTTTAAGCTATATTAGACATTTAATTCTACTGAATCCTTTGATACGATTTCTAGTTGATTCTTCTCCGGTTTCTTTTTATCTTTTAAAAGTTGAAGAGCATACCTTTTTATTGTATTTATTTTTGCACCTGCTCGATATTTATTGCCTTGAAGTGATGATATCATGTATCTAAAGTTGCAGGTGCCTATTTTATATTGTTCTTACTTAACTTTGAAGAAAAATAATTCTGTGTGTTTGTGTGAAAGTGATTCTAGAACTTTATTAAAATAATTGATTAAAGATTTCTATAAGAACATTTTTAATTATAGGCAGTAAATTTTTTAAATGTTTTTTGCCTTATTACGTTACTTTTATGTAGCCTTTAGATATAATTAAATAACTATGAATGAGCCATCTCTACTCTATTCCAGCCCATGATGTTTAATAACCAACAATAAAAATAACCAATAAAAATAGTATTTATGTTTTAGAAATTATTTAACTTTAGAATTATGGAATTGACCGAAAGAATTGATAAAAATGATGAATAACTGAAGGTGTATTATATGTTGTGTGTGTCAAATTCTAAGGATTATAAATTCGAAATAGGATTTAAGTAAATATAAAAGTTCGACATAACCACAATGCAATAGAAACACATAGATAAGAAATAGAATAAGATTGTAAAATAGGAATAACAATAAAGGCACAACAAAAACAAAAAAAAAATAATAGGGTAAAGCCACAAAAAAAGTTAACAAAACTCGGGATTATGTCTGGGATGTAAGGGGACTAGATAAATTAAAAATAAAATAACCAACCTCATACATGACGCCAGGTCTATTCGAGATCTGGGGGGCAGGAAATATATCCTGCCCCCCGGACTGCAGATCTACCTAGATCATGCCTCCTACGGGAGGCGGGCGAAGAGGTGGGCTTGAGTAGTGTGTACACTCCCCCATCCCCACTGGGCCATTGCACGACGAGGCCCGGCGGGTTCGCTGCAGGGGGCGACGCGGTGCTTGCGAAAGCCACCCCGTGTCGCTCCCATCCCAAATGCAGCGGACGGCCCCGGGGGGGTTTTAGTGGGTATTTCCGGGCGACTCTCGCCCGGGTGAGTCCCACACTGCACGGAGCTCGTCACTCCGTGCCCCTTATCTATTGTATTGGGGGACTTTGATCCCCTAAATACATAGATAAGGGTAAGGGTAGTGCGTAAATGCATTTCCCCCCGTCAAAAAAAAAAAAAAAAAAAGGTCTATTCGAGGTCAATTACTACAGGTTATGAATCCTTCATAAGTCAATATTTAGTCTTATGGACTTACTTTGGTAAGGATGTACAAAATAAATAAAAGTGTTATAAAAGAGCGTAGTAGAGGTATGTTATCAAATCTTGGACAGTATCTAAAACTTTAAAAGTTTTACCGATTGATCTTCACCAACGCGAGTAATACTACACAATAGATGATACAGAAATAGACAACACATGCAATATTTTCCCCGCCTAACCTTATCTAAGAACTAATTAATACACTTGTGGTTATTATATGTTTTAAATACGAAGACACCTCTATAGTCTCTTACTACTAAAAGGTTTGTTCTATGATGTCATACAATATCGTCACAATTGTTATATCCGATATAAAATGTTTTAGCTTAAACATTGCTTTGGAATTCATAGGAGAGATGCGAGTGAAGTTGAATACATGATCGTGTCACGCCTATATTGCGTTGTCAGAATGATATGGAACAACGGTAGACATGAATGGGTGGGATGGGACAACCGCATGCTCTTATGATGACTGAATCGATACTGCGTCACATATTCAATAGTTCCTGTTATGTATATCATTAGGAGCAGTTTATGTTTGTAATTGTAAATATATGAGTAAAGAATTGATTTACAAAATGTTTTAAATTTTTGACGTATAAAATTTATTGCCAGTTAAACACATGTCGTGATGGTAAATGACATTTGATATTTCACATCTACCGGGCGTACCGTGACGGACAACATTTTTTATTCAATGTTTATGTATAAAGTTTGATTGATTCGACCGAAAGTGTTCACAACTAGACATAGGTCTCCTCTATAAAGGGGGGTAATTGTTATAATCGCCACGCTTTGCAGATGGGTTTACTATCGCAGTAGGTGTGTGTGGTACTCAGAGAATACTGCTGCCCATCCCCTGGTTTATCCCTTAGTCGCCTTTTACGAAAACTACGGGAAGATATGGAGTTGTACTATTCTAAGCCACCACACTGCTCGTAATAAGTTTATCTGGGTTCTATTCATCGTGGTTCTACATTACAATCCAACAACACATCCCGCCTTATATGTTTAATATACCTATGTATAAATCTAGACATGCATCACGCATAGGTTATATTATTTATACTCAGTGTGTTTAAATAATCGTTTTCTTGGATGATAATTTCTAAAATCTCAGAAGCGAAATCGATAGAAAAGCAATTCTTTTAACTAATATGATCCATGTAAGTAAACTAAAAATGTCCGTATCAAACAAATATGAAATTTATAGTTACTACGAACATTAGTGTTTGTTTGCTTGCTTGGTGTGCAACTGTTTTGACATTTTAACTTTATTATTTAGTATAATTTAGGCATTAAAATATCTGGGTTTTATTTTGTTTAAAATTGAAGTAATTGGTTAAGTAATGGAAATGTTATTGACAAACTTTAAGAAGGTTTTGGTAAGCACTTGAGGCGAAGCGAAGTTTTAAATAATCATTACGAAATACTGTTCCTATGGTGCTGTCCAATGAACCGTGTTCTGTTCACAATTTTATGAGTTTTATTTTTTTTACACGAATCCCTAATTATGTTCCTACAATTTTTTGGTACTTCCAGAAAACAAAAATGGTTCTAATAAATTCAAGCAGTTACCAATATATCTGTACATTGAATTGAATTTAAAGTTACGCGGAGTAACTTCAGCAATCTGCCAAAAAATGTCCAGTCAAAATCGTTCAAGCCGTTCTGGAGATTAGCCGAAACAAATAAACGGACAGACATGTTTTGACGGTGTTTTGGTATAGGTACCCTATATAAGTTATAATGTTGATATTACACATATACATTTCAATTTTATTTATTAGTATAGACATAATATATGCGACATTTGGTATATCGAATTTTTATATGATTAGTGTAAAACTGAGATTCAATAAATCTTCGCTTGACTTTGCTCTTGTTTAAGGTTATACTTAGACTATGGTAGACTGTGTTCTGTAGATAGCTTCAGGGAGATTTGCTGCGGAACGTCTGGCATGATTCCATGAGTAAGGGTTGGACCGAGCCAGCTGAGCGTCAGCCTGCGTGAACATGCTACATTAAGATTGATATTTCTTGTATATAACAGAAGTATCATACACGAAAATTGTATCTTGTGTAAGGAAAGAAAGAAAACATAAATACAAGAAACTATTATTATCCATTAAAACTTACAAACAAAAATTTCACTCTCTGCTCAGTAATTGTAATCCAAAAAAATGGATATCGTGACGTTGAGTTTTCGACAAATGTTGTTATCTTTCAAATTCCTCAATGTCAACCGACCTTTTTGTCCAGGAAAGAGCAGCAATCTAGCCGTAGGGCATTTTTATTACTCTGATAAAATGGCCTAAAGTGATCGTAAAATATTTTCCTAAAACGATTTCAAGATTCCAAAACGAAGAACAACGTTTTTCAATTATCGATAGTAGTATACAATTATTTAGGTCATAGTGTAAATTACGTAAATATTCATTATTATTTTAACTGCTTACAGCAGCGATAACAATGATTGGATTCAGGAGAACAGAAACCATAAAATTGAAATCAATTTTCACGTAATGGTTATGGGTTCATAAAACACATATTGCTGGTCACCGAAAGAGTTATTTTATCTTTATTGCATCATTTCGTACTTAAAACGAGCTTATTTAAGAGTTCGTGTCTTTACACCTAATAGAGTGTCCATTAAAATATATACATATATAAATTTTAACAAATAAAACTATTATGACACTTTCAGAATTACTTACTATATATGGAAGTATAAGATTTCAATATATCGAGTATAGTCATCACCCTTCTTGCCATATGATAACGGTTTGGAATTTGTAAAAATAACTTGTTCAGTCAGTGAACTGGGTACTTCCAGTGTACAACGTAAAAGTGAAAATCGTCCAGAGCTGGGAAATTCACACTTATTTCTACGGCTTCGACTTCATACAATATTGACTCTTATGTCGATGAAGTAAAGCACTGTATCTTACAAGAGGGAATAATGTATTCAGTTCACAAAATGAATTGCGAGTGTTAGTAACTCGGAGTGAGCCGCCGAACATATTCGTGGGGATCTGTTGCGTCGTTCGTACCTTTTATTGGTTAGACGGTTGAGCGACATCGAATCTTATTTATAATTGTTAAGGTTCTATTTCGTTTGTGGGTAAACGTTAGGATTTTCTTCACAGCGTTTTCCGATCGTTTTATATGTCTCTTATTTGTAGATGGTAGTCAGTCTCTTATCGAGATATTAACTTACTGGTCTTTCTACAGTACTCAGCTAATGAGTGTTCGAATGGAATTATAACTAACACTTGTTGAACCATTTGTTAATATATTTTTAGTTAAAAATATATATTTTGATTGTTATATTTTATAAAAGTACATAATAGTAAAGTATAATTTTCAAGACCAGAATATGATGAATTAACAAATATTATTTTTTTAAACATTTCACTGGTTTGGTTAATAGACAAATTCCTTAGCAATCCAAAGTATGAAGCCTATAGAATATACAAACGTTATGTTGACTATTTTTTTCCCGTCACAACTCTTTTTTTACACGATATAGGCTCAGTGCTTTGATCACAATCTCACATGATGATAAGTGACGATGTGGTCCAGGATGGTAAACACACTAAGCCTAGGTACTGCTTCTCAAGTGAAGCTGCCGGAACACACCTATTGGTATTTGGCGACAAGTTTTCAAACTTGAGGGTGGTAGGTACCCAGGTGGGCAACATTAGAAAATGTCCTACCACCATGCTATGGTTTCCGCACGATGTTTTCCTTTACCGAAAGCTCAGGCAGATTTTAGAGTTGGATAGGTGGGATCGAACCCGCGTCGATTGACGTGGAATCCAGCCGCACTACCCACTGGGCCATCATCCCTTATTTGTTTTATTATTATTATTAACGACTGATATTTCGTAGAAAACCCTATACCACCGTGTTCGTAATAAAATAATCTTAATTATAACTTAACTTTCATTTATTAACCAGAACAGTGCAAATTACTAGTATCAATTTACCTGTTTATACCTGCCTACCCAAGAGTTGTGACAGAAAAAATAGTCAACCTAACGTTTGTATATTCTCTAGGCTTCATACTTTCGATTGGTATGTAATTTGTCTATAAACCAGACAAGCAAAATATGAAAAAAAAATCATTTGTTAAACAATCATATTCTGGACTGACATTTTCTAGTCAACCCATTTGCAATATATTTATTGAGATATTCAATTAGATATAAAATACTTTTCATCCATTAACCAGATCGGTGAAGGTCGTTCTATTAGGGATCTTAAACTATATGTATTAACATCGATAAGTTTTAGTATTTCATAAATTCATTTTTTATTGTATAATTTCTAAGTCATCGATGTTCTGAGGTGCTAACTGAAGTTCATTTTTTAAAATTTCATTAAAATCCATCTTGAGATCGTCACAATGTATTTTTATACCTATTAGCGTAAGGTTCAATGTTAAACTAACCCTGTTCTGGAATTTCGGTTGCAATGCGAGGGAGAAGACAGCGTCGGCCTGTGTCGTGCAATTAACGTTTTCCAGGACAATCGCTTCGGGCCGTTGTGACGTCATACACTACACGTGGGTGTAGATGACTTAAAATCTGGGGTACTCAATAGGTATCTTTCAGTATTGATTTCTCGTATTCTTTACGATTTGCACTACCTATATATTATACATTTACTAATGTTTATGGATGTTAGTTATCCATGAGACAGAGTAAAAAGTGTTATAAAAATTTTGAAATCTGCTTGCTACAGTTACTCAAATTTGTAATGACAGTTAGATTGTTGACAAACTTCATCCAAGAAAGGTGCGGTGTACGTTAATTTCCTGTAACTTTCAGGTTTGTGTTGTTGAGCTATTCACAATGTACTTACCAATCTTTAGTACTTTTGCCAGCACTGTGGTAGATAAACGAGCAATTTACCGTCTCATCACAAGCGTAATGTTACAAAATGTCCTCGGAGGCCTCTTACGACATAACTCGTGCCTTTTAAACCGCGCAAAAAGTCTTGAATGATGCAAAAACATGAAATAAATGAAGGTACAAAGAAATTAGGTTTTATTGCGATGAAATAATATTTATGAGGTTTTTGTTGCATACTACGCGTATAAATTAACGTACTATTTTTTTATACATTTATATGCAAGGATTTTTTTAGTTGTAAAATTTGTATTTTACAAATAGATCATTGTATGTCGAATATTTAATTTCTTCTGGAATATCATTGAGAACGAATTCGACTACAGGGCATGTCTCACTTAATAGTAATTACCTATACTTCGGGAACCGTCCGAGTTCATTTCGATCCGACTTGTTGTGTTGTGCGTGTGGAAAATGTAATTATCGTTCTTGGTATTGGTCTTCGTTATTATTCAAGAAACGTTTGTCTGGGCGACTGGTGACGTAAGGATTGCTTATATTAGTATAGACCGATGACCTCCACATCGTTTCGTCTTACTCAGGTAAGACTTAAATAATGCACATTTGATACTCTACAGTTAGTGAACGTCTATGAATATAATTTGCGGTTAATTGTTCAACGTACATTTATGATGACCTCTAAATAGTAACCCTGATGTAGTATATAATTATCTTTTAAATTACTAATTTTTCTTAAGCTTAATAATCATTTTATTATGTTATTTTTTCACTTTCGGTTTAATGTAAATTGTAATTAGACGCATTGTTTTTCTTCAGAGGTATTTGAGATAAATAAATATTTTTCCACGTTTAGTAATTGTTGTTTACCTAACAACAACAACACTCGGAGCAAAAATCGAGTCCCTTTTCAGGTCATACTTTCATCATACGACATTTCTCGTAATGTTTTACTTAAAAAAAGGCTAATTACTCCGGTGGAATATTTGGTAGTTTGTATTTTTATATATTATTACTATCCCTGATATAATAAACGGTTTAACTTAAATACGAGTCTGATCTCGGGATTTATAAGGACGATATTGCTTTCTCTAAATCAGGATTTTGAAGGCCCCTGGTAGAAATCCCGGCTAGGACCGTGCAGATGTCAGGCATTTGTTATTCAAATTCGTACAGACGTCGCGACTCAAACGCACCCTGACATCGTAATGAATATGTAAAAACGATTATGGAAAAATTTTTGAACGACACTACGCGTACAGCTTCGTAAATTTATATTTTTCGTTTTGTTCATGATTTTTTTGTATAAACGGCAGCGACTCGACATCCATTTATAAATGAACGTATCTACGTACATATACATGAAATAATCATCTTAACGTTATCTCTACATACACACACAGTAATTTATTTTTAAAAAATCTCGTTCCCGGTATAATTCTGATATTAACAAATTTTAGCTTCAATTGTTGTTATATTAATAGAAAAAGTTATCTATACTAATAAATAAAATTTAAGTGTCTGTTTGTAATGTCAAATTATTATTTTTTTACTAAATAGATCTGAATATTTCCGGTAGTACTCATACCAAAAATACAATTATTAAAAATTCTCGCCTGTCTGCCTGTTTGTTCCAGCTAATCTTCGGAACAGTTGGACGGATTTTGACGGGACTTTTTTTGGTAGATAGCTGAAGTTACTCCGCCTATTAGGGTAAAAACAAAGCTAATGAAATTTCGAAACAATCCGATTCAACGCACGGTTTTAATGGCATGTGTTTGAATTTATGAGAAATAGTTGTACCTTATCTTAGTATTGAAAAAAATTAAGGAAATTAATTACCTAATGTTCCGTGTAATAAATTAAAACGATGTGAAGAATATATGAAACGCGAGGGCAGTTGCAACGGGCGCATGGCTAGTAAGTACAGAAAGATATGCATTTGCTACGATTCTATTGTTACTTAGAAAATATTTATTAAGACATCTTACTTTTATAGATATAAGGTTCTCTATTTATTTCTTAGTTTATTGCGTTCATATGAAGGTGTACTATATTGGTGTAGTTTGCTATAGTTACCTACTTAATATGTAATTCTTGATGAAAGTAAGTAATCTCATAATTTTTGTTCTTGCTTTTATAATATCAGTCTTGGATAGCTTGGAAATTATACCTGTTTTAATCCCTTGAGCTGGCGTTTACGCCAGTTTACCATTGTTTTCCTATTGTCTTATTTTTACTGGTACTCGACACATTAATGACCTTTGTCACTTCATTTACGAATTACTGTTAGTTAAATATTGATAGAATGAATGACGTGGGCAGTGATTAGAATAATCTAAAAAAATCCTTTATTTTCTAACTTTGTGAAAACCGGATTAAGCATAGTTTTCATTAAAATGAGTTTGATAAACACATGTGGAGTTTCACTTTTTTTAAAGGCCTAATTTCGTGTTTATTATCAAATCAATAAGGGCATTTCATTTCATTGGGTTCGTAGTTTCAATTGATACAAATAATTAATATTGATTTCTTAATAAACTAATTCAACCAATTTGTTTAAATAATAAATCTTGGCTTAGTTCACTGTTGTCGCCGGGAGTACGCTCTATACTACGGTGTATACCCTGATTTCTTTTTATTTGTTCGCAAGCCCAAGAAATGGTTAGGGCGAATTGAGGAACACTTTTCAGATGTTAATAAATTCCGTTTTGCACAATGAATACTTTTTGTGTAATAATATTACGCTGTAAATTTCTTACAGACTTTTTAAGATTATTTCCTTTTTTGTCTTAATAGACTTTACATTATTTTGCTTTATTTTGATATTTTATTGTATTGCTATGCCTTGCAGACGTTCACTGCTGGTCATATATCGCCCCCCAATTGGGGAGGAGGATGTCGTAAGTAAATTATGCTGCCTATCGCCTGGTTTTTTTTGACGATATAGGCTCAGTACTTTGACCGCAATCTCACCTGATGTTAAGTGATGATGTTGACTAGGATGGTAAACAGACTAAGCCTAGAAATACTGGGTCTCAAGTGATTCTGTCGGAACACACCTATTGGTATTTGGTAACAAGTTTTCAAACTTAAGGGTGGAAGCTGACCAGGCGAGCATTATTAGAAAATGCCCTACTACCATGCTATGGTTTCCTCACTATGTTTTTTTCACCGAAAGCTCAGGTTGATCTTTTTAGAGTTGGATAGGTGGGATCGAACCCGCGTCCATTGACGCTAAATCCAGTCGCACTAACATTATCGCTTCATTGCGATCCTTAGTCACCTTTTAAGACACCCACGGGAAGATATGGGGTGGTAATAATCTTAGACAAACAAGCTTAGAATATTTCAATTAAAGTATTTCCGTGAACTTTAGCTACTTTATGGATGGTAGATGGAGGCCAAGTATTTGGTACTTCTCAGTTGAAGCAAGTATTTCAAAGGATAACATATCGCTGTTTACTTGTTGAAAAACATAGGATATACCACCACCTAAACAGTCACTTTAGTTTCCATAAAGCTAAAGATAACTATTACCATGTCTAGTTGTCGATCATTTAATCGCATAATATTTTGAAAATAAATGACCTCTACATTTTTTCGCTTTGGCCAGAGGCCGGCGGTGGTCGATGTTAATGGAAAACAATCGTGTTTTATTGTACTCGTAACGTTTGATGGGCATATAAAAGTGCTCACCTTAAAGGAAGGGTCTGCGCCTTCAATATAATGTTTGCGGGATTCTGTACTTAAGATACCCTTTTAGGTTAGTCGCAAAAAATCAACTCTCCTTTATTCATTCGATATTACTGTTCCTCTTTATAGTGGACTTCAGGTCGATTTAGCTATTGGGGCTTTTTTCGAATATTGTCATAACAGATGAATTGTGATATAAAGGAATAATAATACCTACATATATCTTCATGCACCATCGGCGGAGAAGTTGCGGGCGATACTGAGCATATTGTCCATACGGCCCTTAATAGGAAAAGAATGAAAGTGACCGTTAGTAAAACGAAAGTAATGGTATTTGAAAGAGAAGAAAGAATGACAGATTGCGTAATTACTATAAAGGAGAAAGAGTGGAACAAGTGAGAGAGATTGTGTAATTGAGTTGCCAAAGATTACGAGAGATGGAAAGTGTGACGCTGATATTGAACGAAGAGTTTTATTAGGGAATAGAGCGAATGGGTCCCTGCGTAACTTCATGTCCAGCCAAAAAGTAACTTAAAAGTTGCGTTTGGCTGTTTATCGAGAAGTGGTGGTCCCTAAACATAAGTATGGTAGTGAGTGCTGGATTTGGCAGAAGAAGCATAAAAGTAAGATTAACGTTCTGTAAATCAGAAGTCTAAGAAATATACCTGGAGATGATGAACAAAGTCAGGAATAGTATGATAAGAGAACGCTGTGGTCTATTAGAAGATGTAGTGACTAAGATGGAAAAATGAATGCTTAGTCGGTTCGGGCACGTAGAAAGGATGGACGACAGAAGATTTACGAAACGAATTTACAGAGCGAGGGTGACTGGGCACATCTTCAAGGGGTCGACCTAGGTGAACGTATCTCTACCAAAACGAACACGTCTTACATAAAAACCAGGTGATAAGTGCCTATAATCGTCGATCATGTATGAACATGCTCATAAGGGATGCAAGTGCATATGTTATGAAAGGTGTGATACTATGCATATGTATGTATTTTCATTCATTAAGGCCAGTTATTGAATCTACTTCGCGCTTCAATTTCTTTCCAATGTTACTAATGATTGTACGTATAGGCTACAGCCACATATATATATATATATATATATACATATATCTAGTATAGCCAAGTTTTTTTGTTATACGTGTATGTCTCGGTTGCGTTGTTCTTTAACGGTACGACTGTCGTTCTGAGGTCTCGGGTTCGATTCCCGGGTCGGGTCAAGTGATACTTATTGGGGTTTTCTACTCAGTATCATCTCGGAGTTTATGCCCGATATGGCGACAGGCTTGCCCCATATCACATCTGGGATGGAACTAAGCTCGGCGAAATGTGGGCGGTGTACTTCGCTATTTCACCTCTGCCCTAATCCTTCTGGGATAACAAGCGTGAGCTTATGTTACGAGTATAACGTGTGAGCGTCTTTTGTTAATTTTAAGTGAGCTCCAATGCAAAGAAACCCCTTTGCTATTGAAGTAGGAGCGTAGGTATTAAAAGTTTAGTCTTTATCTGTTTGAAGAATTGTCCACATATGAAAATAGTTTACATGTTAAAGTAAGTTGTGCGTAATTTAGACTTAGTTTCTTTAAAATAAGTATTCTAAACGATTATTCAAAAACGAGTTTCGGATTTCTTTTGATGAAATATTTATATCTTAAGAGAGATGCATTCATGTATTCACGTTGGTATGTATGTAAATATCGAAATGTTATAGTTGTTTTGCACGCTGCATTTGTTTATTAAAAGCTGTATTTAAACTTCTTTTTCAAACTTTCAAAACCGACTTTGGATTTATGAATTCAATGCAGTTCACTGAAAATTCATTTGCTGAGAGCTCCACTGTTCTATTTCATTAAAGTACTTTTCATCCTCGACAGTCAGTTGTTAATTTTCACTTCATCAAGTT
Organism: Samia ricini; assembly: GCA_014132275.2. Classification (NCBI taxonomy): domain Eukaryota; kingdom Metazoa; phylum Arthropoda; class Insecta; order Lepidoptera; family Saturniidae; genus Samia; species Samia ricini. The sequence continues at coordinate 6,070,625 of AP028170.1, forward strand.
GTGAAATGTACGTGTTCGTTGAATTAGCCACCTCATTTCATTTTACAAATATAATTTCATTATTTCATATATATAAAAGTGTAAGTAAGTAATTGTTTTTTCTTATGCGCTCAAGCTTCTAAAATGCATTGATTATTCGTTTTGCAGGTTAATCCATACTAAAAAAACAAGCATATTATTCTCAAAATCGTATATATTATACGAATAAGTAAAGTCGACAAACACTATGCCTTTCATAACGTGAACATACCTCTTTTATCATTGCTTGAAAGCTATTATACTGTAATTTAGAACATCCTAAAGTCTCTTACGGTAGCGGCCCAGGAAGCGCAACACTCCTCAATTGCGGAGGCCCATGTACCACCGCTAGCGCGGTACAGTGACACTGGTTTCTATTCTATTCAACCATTAGACGTCCACTACTGGAACATAGGTTTCCCCCAATATGGAGGGCTTGCCATAATCGCTACACTTGGCAGGCAATTTGGCGATCGTAGTCAGGCGTTAATTTTACTCAGAGGATGCTGCTGCCCAACCCCTGGTTTATTCTTTAGTCGCTATTTACGATACCCGCGGTAACGATTTGGGGTGGTACTATTCTTAGCTGGGACCACATAGTGACACTACAAAGAACGCATTACACTGAAATGCACAATCACTACACGCAGTTTAAGCCCCTTCCAGTTAATATCATTTAGTCAGTTCCAAATAAAACAGCTATATTTTTAAACTACGTAGTCTATATTAAATTTATAAATTCGATAATCGAACAAATATGATTTTATTGTGATTAGAATATGTATTCAAAAGATATAATATGTGTATATTCCTCACTTTGTATAAATGACATACCATATACAAAATAATACAATCGTGTTGTTTTACTGTAAGTTAAGGAAGGAATCTTAATATATAACTCATTATCTTAATTATCATAATCAGCTGGATGCGGGTGGCGCAAGACCGGTCGTCGTGGAGACCTATGTCCAGCAGTGGACGTCTTTCGGTTGAATGAACAGACGGATGGATAACTCACACTTAAGTAAATAGATGTTTTCATAAAGTAATTTAAAAAAAAATGGAGAGGGATGTTGTTAAAAAATCTATATAAGCTTCGTCTCTTTAAACATCATTCTCATGTACTCTTTACAATTTGATAAGTAATTTGGAAGGCGGTTCAAAAAGTTTATACAAATTTATTACTCCCGGAACTCGTAGTTGTCCGAGTTAGAGAAAGTTTACAGGTCAAGGACCTTGGCGTCCTCTAAACATTCTGTCGAAGTTAACGTCGTTCCGTGAGACAATTTCCTCTCGTGTTGTCTGCCGTAAACTTCTTTCAAACACAAGCAATTTCTCATGTTGACAATTTTACAATAAACAAAGTTCTTGAATTATTGGCGTTCTATTTTATGCCTTCATCCCTTATACAAATATTAAATTATCGGCAAAACGACGTAGTGAAATATTTTTAAATAAGTTTTTAAGGTTATATTAATTAAAAGTTACAGAGTTTCCTATATTAAAATTATGCATAATAGTATTTCTCATTTTATCAACAAATGTTGTATTTCATTAAATGTAAGAAGAAATATGTATTTCGTAAAAATTTGGAAAGCTTAATGCTTACCGTGCTAATTAAGATTTAGAAGGTAAGCTTAGGTTTTCAGGTGTCCTTATAATTTCGAGAAGCTCATTTTTTAATTACCCGAGATTATTTCTGTCTCTTAATTAAAGCTTGTTAGTTCTCTTTGATCTCGAGTACTTACGGAGCTTTCTTTCTTAGGGTATTTTGTAAGTTTATGTTTGTAACATGTTGATAATATCTTATTGAATCACTCTAGCCACACTTACTGAAAATTGAGTTTTTTCAAAAACGATCACCTGTTCCGGTGTTCATATATCAACTAAGGATTTTTTTTGTAGAATGTACCTGTTACCAATGCATGGCATTACCAGTATAGGCAATTAAAGGTTTTTCCCGTACATGAATACTATTAAAACCAGTTTTTTTTAATACTTCTTTATATGTTACACAATAGCAATATAATATACCGAAGAACCTATAAATATTTAAATGTTTAATAGTAATTATACTTGTAAGGATTTGTTGCTATTATATTATTTTACGTTTTCCACTGTATAGAAAGAAATAGAGTTTCATTCGATGGAAACTTTTCAAATAAATCTCTTGGACAACGACAAGGGTTTGAACCGATCCGTGTTTGTTATTTTTGCATAACAATATCATTATTATTACTTGACCATCCACAGTAACTTTTCTATACTAATAAATAAAATTAAAATGTCTGTTTGTAATGTCAAAATAAAATTTTTTGCTTGACACATATGAATGTATATATATGTATATATACGATGCCTATACCAAAAATACAATTTTTAAAATTATTTGTGTCTGTCTTTTTATCCCGATTTATTTCCGGAACGGCTGGTACAATTTCGACGGGACTTTTATTAGTAGATAGGTAAAGTTACTCCGCGTAACTTAGGGTACTTTTAATTTTCGAATATAATTATGGTTCCGCATAAAAAAATTAAAGCTCATAAAAAATTGTGTGAATTGATGAGAAATATTTTTAATGTATCTTACAAAATTACGAAAATAATTACGGTTCCGTGTAGAAAAATTAAAACGTAGTGAAGAAGACATGAAACACGGTCGCAGCCGCGGGCACACAGTTATTAAACAATATAATTATAAGCTTCTGCTAAATGAAATTGTAAGAGGGTGAAAATATCTAAAAGTAACAAGTTTTTTAGTGTACTGCCGGGCTAAGGTACTTCAATTGACTATTATAGTATTACTTGCATATATTTTTAAATATACTTACCCCTATGTAAAATAAATTTTAAATTCACCTTTGTGACATTTTATGCTATTCTGTAATGGTCATAATGTAGTCCCAATTAATTGGGTACTGGTTGACGCATCAATTTCTGATTCAATATGATGTGATAATATTCAGAAGATATCGTTTATAAACAACGTAATCAAATAGTTACTTATTAGAGCACTTTGTCGATCGAAGCTTATCCCATCACAAGCTAAACCGTGTACGGGATACTGAAATACGTATACTCAATCCAAATCAAATCAGTTAACCAGGCTAACTTGCACGGATAGATTTAAACTGTGCAAAGATAGGTTATTCGGGTCGAGTCTCCGTCCAGTGAAGTGAAAATATCGACCTTATTAACATTAAAGAAAAGTGTAGCACCCGTCTAACCTATTTCGTGTAAAGTGTCAGTTTACCTCGTAGCTTTGTGTGTCCAGGGGTTGTCTAAATATTATCTAGAATTCTATTCAGGTTGGGCGGGTGTTTGGCTGGGCTACGAGGGCTGTCACGACGTCATTACGCCTCGGAAATAGGCACTTTTCCCCTCGTTAGTAACTCGGCGCTCTGTTATCCACTAACACTGTATCAGAATACATTCACATTGAACTATAGCTTGCACGCTTTTCAATTAACAGCACTTTTATGTCATTTTTGTGTAATTTTATGTCATTCCGTTAGCTGTTTTACACTTTATTTTATTATTTATCAAGTATCTCTATTTTCCACGCACAGCTTTCATAGTATGACGAAATCTTGAAAGTGGAAAGACTAGTTTTCTGTTTATATACATGGTCTACATTTATTGTTCAAATGTTATTTGTTTATCGTATAAACATAGATAATCGATAACATACAATTTTCTAAATGCAATTCACTACATTTTGTTCTAGAATTGTGTCATGTTATAGAAGCAAAGTAATTATAATCCACAATAAAAAATTTAACTTATCAAAAATTGTATAAAGCTAATTTTACTTCTAATTTTACCATAATAATTCACGTTTCTATTTAGAATTCACATTACGTTAAAACATTACAAAAATATACTAAAATATAATAAGTATACAATGTTTAAAATAGGCTATTAAACAATGTTTTCGATAATTATAATTACTTATATCAGTAAATTTGATTTTATAAAAGCTCTTCTATATTCGGTGGGCGTGGTTTTGATTTTTATTAAGTTTAACCTCATATAATTCATACATTCATGACCGAATGTTACCCATATAAATACTCAACTAAACAAAATATTACTTCACTATAAATCAATATCTCTTCTATAAAATAAGATCAATTAAGTGTCAAACATCAAAGTAAATCTTACCAAACAAGTAATACCGCTTTCTTTATCTTCAAAATAATCCATTAATAATAAATATTTTATAAAGCCGTGATATTCCAGATAAAGAATCGTGGTTTGTTCAAAATTAACAACCAATATCTATTTTAGCGATTTTCAAACCAAGATTAAAACGTTAAGGTTCTTTTTAAAAATTATATTTTAAGACCTTCTTTATATTATTACATTCCTTTGTTCTTTAATTAATGTTCGGTAGAGCAAAGAGCTACAATTGTTTTTTTTTTTGTTATTACTGTATTGCACGGTTATTGCAGTTTTAATTTCTGTAGCATTAATTATAAGGGCGCTAGTGATTATGAACTCTTAATTGGTAGCTTTGTTCTGGGTCAGAAGACCGGTGAAAAGATTTTATACTATTAAAACGTCTCGGATGGATTTTAAAACCAGTTTTACGAGTTCTTTTATTTTATACTTTTTATTCGTATTATGTATTCGTTGTTTTCGACGGGATCATTTAGGAACACTGCTATGTTAATCGTGAAACTATTTAGTTTGAGTTTGTCCAGCGCCAGCACTGGATAAAATAACAATTTTATACATTGTAATTACTTTAAGAATTGAGTTTACTAAACATTCTTATAGCAATGTTAATAAAAAACCGTTAATGTTAATAATAATAATCATAATGGGTTTTTTCATAAGTAATTTTTAACTGTGTACTTTTTCCTCCTATATCTGTTGGGGTACGACTGACAATGCGTGTTATTTCAAGCCTAGTTTTTCTAAACAAAATATATTATTGCCAATGTTAGATTCTGTCGTGTATTTATTATGCAATCCGATTTTTGTACTTATATAGGTTGATGATGATGATTTAGACAAATGTATGCCAATGGTCGTTGGTCAATTTGCGAGCTTCTGTGCGAAATGTCCAGAAACATTAGGTGGCAAAACAAAATATTTGGTAACCGTTCTGCATTGGCTGTTAAGGCGTATAGAATAACATAAGATATAATAACATAAGATCATAACTATAGCGTATCATAATTTCTGGAGTGGTAGTAATGCTTTTTTTTATCCGACTAAGTAAAATGTACGCTATAGTGACAAGTTTCGTATCATCGCAATCCGGGATCAGTTAATGTAGATTCAACATATATTAGAGCGGTATGGTAATTTTTTTTTATTCCATGATATAGACTAAGTGTTTTGACCACAAACTCACCTGATGTTAAGTCATGATGTGGTCTAGGATGCTAAACATACTAAACTTACGTACTGGTTCTCTAACCAGACTGGATCGCGACTTCCGGGCAATTATGAAAACCCCGTAATATACACTTTAAGGGGCGCCGCGTTCTGGGATCAGCAAGGATATATTTAGACCTGCCTAGAAGTTTTAGTCGTGGTAGATACATGCCGGAATGTTATGGCGACTCTCTATATATTATTTCTATCAACTGTTGCAGCTATTTTTGATACCAAATAAGAAATCGGGCTTATAATATAAATTATATTTCTTTTTTTATGCCTGCTAAATCGTATTACACATTCTATTTGATGGAATTTTTTATTATAAGTATATAACCTATAGATATTTTAAATTTGGCATTGAAAATAATTTACATGCCTACGATAAATGACTAAAATCTGTGAAAAATGCAAATTTTTGTTTAAATAATTTGTTAATGTCTCTGATAGTAAAATGTAGCCAAATCGACATTTTGATGTTTGCTTAGCTTGTTTTCAAATTAAAGGTGAATGTCAACCAGGTCAAGTCTGAGTACGAAGAGGTCAGAAACAAGAATAATTAATTTACCAAACTAATATAATAAACTCAAACTCAAATTACAATATACATTATTATAAATAATATTATTCATATCACAATATTATTATTACATTAAATACATAGTTTTTGAGTAACATTATTCAGAAGTTTATTACTGAGTCTGTAAGAATGATGAAAGTTACTAGTTTAACTAACTTACTAACTAGTATTCCATATTGCAATGGTAAATCATCAACTATTAAGTATTTCAAACGTCCCCTGAAATCTTAAATAACTTTATTTACTATGTATTGTATGTATTTGTATAATTTCTTCGTATAATTTGTAGGAATCAAATTACTTTGATTATTTATTATATATCGATTATCAATTTAGAATTGAATAAATTTAAAACTCGCAGTAGGTTTTTATTGGATTATAATTCGTCATCGTGGGAGTTCGATTATTAATATAAGTTAGAACTAATCGATCCGTGTAAGTCGTATACATAAAAAATCTAAGAGAAAGTTTACTTACTTTATATTCTAATGTTGCGTAATACAATTTCCCCTTTATTGAGATCCGTTTTTATTACAATCACGTACCTTCTGTATCTGCGGCAATTAGATAAAGTTGTTTACATTTTCTGCTTTATTTAGTTAGACCACGTCGGCTAGTACGTAGGTCAATCTAAACCTCTAGCTGCCATAATTCAACCGGTTATCTCAAATATGAGTTGGCCTCCTTGGCGGGAAAACTTGGTAGATTGACATTTGCGTCCCGGCAGTTTCGGTTTATTCGATGCGTGACCTTCACCTCATTGGCAGGTGAACGCGCTTGAAACGAAACGCACCTTAAAATATTTCTTTAAGTTTTAATTAGAAATATGGAGTCACACAATAATACTAATTTATTTACTGAATGGATTGGAATGCTGGGTTAGTAAGACGGTGGATAAGAAACGATTACATGTATCTGAGATAGATGTGTGGTGTTACAAGAATGGACGAAAACAGAAAATTTGGAGTCAGTGGTTGAAAAGTTGAAAGCGCATGTCGATAAAATAATAATGAATATGAATGTGGACGAATGGTAAAGTAGAGGAAGGACAAGGATAGCGTGGATAGAGGGGGTGTGAGGAATAATATGAAAGAAAAAGGAGTAAATGAAAAGATTACGGTGATGTGACCTATGGAAGAAAAAGAACATACTAGGCAGACCCCTAGAATGTTGGGAAAAGGCATGAGAATGATATACAGCATATTTTATGAATGATGATAGGGCACGTTCAATATTAAATGTATGCTAGATGATGATGATTGTGATGTGGTTTACATGATAGTAAATTGATCACCAATGTACTTTTGTATTTAGTTTTAAAAGTGCTTACTTACTGAATTTAAGATTTATTTACATTATATAGTCGAAACGTGCATGACCTTCACCTCGTTGGTATCTAAACGTTCGGGATTAGAATGCGTTGCGGCTCTCTTTTATCCGTGGTTACTGGTGACTATATATAGAATACAAAATAAGTGTTTAAATTTGTCAAATCACCTGTAATGTTTTTTTAATAAACTAACTATGACTTCAGGTATTGGTGATTTAGGTAAAACGATGTTCCTAATTTTCGTGATGATATGATTTAGATTGACATTAGCGTTGGAAACACATTCGGTTTACGTGGAGTGTGACCTTCACCTTGTTCTCAGGTGAACGCACTTGGAATGAACGCATCGGTAATACGCCAGGCGCGTCGCCTTTCGGACACGTTTCGTTCGGATCGTTGATGTTCCACGTGGTTCCCGTTTATGTTCATCCAGTTCGGTTTTATTTATTTAATCCATGAACAGCCAGTGTTCATGAATATAACTAAGAGCATCTAATTTACGGGTTTGTCTATTAAGTTTTATTTATTCAATTAAAATGATAATGTTATGCTTTCTACTAAGTTTAATCTTATCCGATTAACATTTACACACATTGTAATTATCGTGTATGAAAATCTTACACAATACCTATCTTAGTTAAAATATTTAAACCGTGCATGATTATGTTCACAAATCAAATAATGTTCTGTAAGTATTGTTTTAGTTCGCGACACACCACTATTCTAATATCAGATTTTTTGAAACTTAATATGATGTAAAAATTAAACTACATATCATATATATGTAGATAACTGTGTGAAAGATGATATGCTTAGGAAAGAAATGAATGCGGAGATGACAGCAAATGAAGAGGAATGGAAGTGGAAGACATGTTGCGCCGACCCCAAATGAGAATGGTAAAAGGTTAGGGAGATGATGATGATGATGAGATATGTGTAGATGGAATAAGTAAATTGTAAGTCACAATTTAACAAATAATAGCTCTTGAAAAATATTGGGGAAAAAATACTATATAAATAAAATGGAATTAAATCAATTTTTTTAAGTCTGCGATTATTATCTCTGATTGTTAATAATTGGCATACGTTTATTTATAGTCTTAATAAGTTAAAGGCCGTAAAATAAAAAAAATGAATTCAAGTTTGGAAGAATTCTTTTTCAGAATAATATTGATATCGTTCACTACCTGTGGACTAAAATGTTAACTTAAAAATTATATAGCATGTTATAGATTAGAATCTATGTCAAATTAAAGGCTTTTGTCAAATAGCGGAGTGTTCACAAAGAGTGCTAAATTTAAACCTTAGACGCCGAGAATAAGATTTCAGGTACCTCTTAGCGAAGGTTATTAAATAGTGATTTTACATAATCTCAGCGATGAGGTCACTCACCTAAACTAAAATCATTGTTGTAAATATTAATAAGATGATTTGACGTTTTGGTTAGCGTTTGTATTACTCACGGACGTTTTAAAACGTTCTAAATATGATGATTATATGATTGTTTGTTTGTTGCAGGTAATTATTATTGTGCCTGATATTGTCAGGTTAGTGAAACTATAAATATATTAAGCAGTAAAATTTGTCATTACTGAATTGGAGTTTGATATCGAGATAATGTACGTATGGTGTTCATGATTCTGAACAATGAGGTCATGAAAAGTCATATGTCATAAACATAAGAATGAATTTACTAAGGACAGTGGATGGATTTGTACAGAGCTCAATGGTATTGAGTAAGGTTTGATACTAATATGTAATTTTGAGTAAATTTAAACGTTTTGTTTGAAGTGGCAGTGGGCTGGGCACATTGCTCGTAGAACCGATTCTCGATGGAATTAACGGGTTTTCGAATGGCTACCACGCACTGGAAGAAGTAGCGTGGGTAGGCCTCCCACAAGGTGTATAGACGACCTAGTGAAGATCTTGGGAATTAGTTGGATGCGAATGGTGCAAGAGCGGTCGTTCTAGAGATCTTTGGAAAATACCTATGCCCAACTGTGATCTTTCTGTTGGTTGGAAACGTTTTATGTTCTGCCACTTTTAATTATTTCTTGCTCTCCACAAGGAGCGTTTATATGTATAAAAAAGGAAACGACTATCTATCTGAATCAGTTGGTCAAGGCTTTGAATAATTAAATATGCACTTAAAAGTAGTGCTCGTCAGTTATGAATTCAGATTATCGTTAATAATTTTGAATTATTTAACAATTATGTTTGTGAAATAACGAAATATTTTTTTATTAATTTTGCGCCTTGAGTTTATGTCGCTATGTCTACGTTGAATATATGTGTATGTAACACGTCTTTCGCCGATTTAGGAAGCACTCTCGATTTAGAGTATTGAGAATTCTGACAAGTGATGGCGCGAGCGTGTCGATCGCTTTACGTAATCTATCGTGTTTTATAAAGTATGGGTCCCGAACCCCATTCACTTACGAAACTGTTGAAGGGGATGCGAGCGCTTTAAGGTTAAGTACTTTTAACATCCGACTAAAATGGTTTCGATTACTGTTGACGAAAACAAAATATTTCTACACTATTACGACCCTTCAATACATTTAATTTTAAGGATCAATACATAAATTGGCAAAGATAAATCTGTTCAAAACATGTTGCATATATATTTATTAACCGGCTTTCTTTTTTATAGTATGTTCGAAATATAGTTGCGTTTTGTTCGTTTCTGACAAGTGCTGGGTTGTAAAAACGTGATTTTGGTCAACGAGGTCCGTGTAGTCAGTCGGCAAAGAAATTGGATAATATTGTGTTTTAATATATATTATGAAGAAATTTGGTTGCGCCATTTTTGTAACACGTTAGAATTACAATGACAGAAATGTTTTTTTAAAATTACATAACATGTTTTACTATGTTCTCTATGCTTTACTATGAAACTCAAAAAAAAAATAGTGTGAAATAATATATATATATATATATATATATATATATATATATATATATTCACTCTTATCAATATATAATTCTTATTTATACTTTATTGTAATATCGCGTATTTACAGTTATTTATTGGACCATATTTTAGTAATTGATAGACTGATTTTTTCCCGTACATTAGATTATTTATAGCTATCAGAACACATATATCAATATTATTGATATATTCTGATCGTAAACAAAGTCTGTTTTTGTTAAAATTAATTAAAGAACTTAATTGGTAGTGCTTATACATGTTTCTGAAAGTTACATACAAAGATTTACTTGTATTCTTCCTCATGTGTGAGATGGTTTTAAAATAACAGACTTGGATGTGACAATGAATGAGTTTATATTTTTGCTCTAGTCCGTCGATGACAACTCCTTGTTAACACAGCGACATATTTTAAATAAAATTTGGTTCAAGTTCAAACACGTTTGTTGTGTTTGTTGTTCTAAAGTCTAAACGATGATTAGAAAGTGAACCATATGAATGTTCGGAATTTAGTATTTTTAAAATTTTTACTGTTTACATTCGGTTCTAATGTCTTCAATTGATTTAAATGCATAAAATAAATGTTAAGAAGTGTAGAAGGGACCACGGGTTACCGAACAACACAAGAACAGAAAGAATTATAATTCATTGAAACTTTATGAAACAATTTTAACGATTTACGAGTTTAACCGTTTTATTTAGTGTAAACTTCATTCGGAACTAACTTATCTGTTACACTTTACATATGTTTTATTCGGAAATAAGGTGTGTATTTTTTTTCATAATTTTTAAGTTCTCTGATATTCAAAACTAAAAACACACCTGACTATTCGATTATACTATATTCTATTATAATAAAAGTAGTTGTTCCGTGATTAAATTTAGTTACAATATTATTAATTTTGGAAAAACTATTGAAGTAATTTGGTCTGTTTTGGACAAGATTGTTTGTGTTCAGAAATAGACAAAGGATCGGACACCATTTTGTAACAGGTACGTGACGTGTTTATAAAATGTGTTTATGAGATTTAAAAAAAAGATATTATTATAGATACTTACGCGAAAAACATACAATGTTGATTTAATTACGGTACCATCAATAATTTTAATATTTTTTATGTCTTGAATATACTAATCACAACGTTAGTTTAGTTCCCGTGCTTCACTAAACTTTTTCAAGTAACTTTTTTGTTCTTTGCAAGGGGGGGGAAATTGTACAATGTCTATTCTCGTATTTCTCCTATATGTGACGCTTATCAACAATTTATAAAAAAGTGCAATAGAAAAATAACATAAACGGTATAATATATTATTTTTTAGTATCAGAATTTTTATAATTTCCAATAGTTGGTCGAAAATTATACCTATTAAAAAATGAGAAGTGTTTTAAATTAACACATACTACAATGTTAATATATCACGTCTTGGCAACAAACGAATCGTGAAGCTTCAGTGCTGTCAACACATAAATCATATTTGAATAAATAGCTGCTTAAATGAGACACGAGACTTGGATACCTAGTATATTTCTATTTATAAGACTTCTTAATAACATTTTACTAATATTAAAGTGAGTATATGCTGATATTGTTCCAATTATAGTTATATTCACCTGTACTTTTGCTATACTAGAATCAATTAAGATGGAGGTAGCATCCATAATGATAATTATTCATTTTAGTGATTTTTATAAGTGAATTGTTGTTCTGCTGTGAAGTTGTGGTATATTTTACTAGTTCTGTAAATTCATTTCGCTTGTTCTAATCCCAACTGAAACATAGTTCAAAGATTGTTATAGTTTAAAGAAGTCTGTTAATTGTTAGCAACAACATACTGCCCTGCAAATTTTACGCCAACAAAATCATTAAATAATTAGTCAAATACAGTAGTACGGCTTTAGAAAACCAATACCATTAGGAGACCCATGTTTACTATATGTACCAGGGTTTATAGTTATATATATATTCTGCTTGCAATACAGCAAATTCCATCATTACACTTAAATTAATACTTTATTCTGTATACGTAGCTATCATTTAAGTATTCGTAATATTTACGTAAGTAATGTAGTAATAACAATTGCGAAAATATCTTGTTTAGTGTCCTTGCATTAGCCGACAAGGATAACAACTTAACTAATGCGACACAAAACAGTTTTTTTTTTTTAAATTACTGATATACGGAAAACATTCATTAGCTTAGGTTTTCCTTTACCTTCAAGGTTTTATGGACTTTAATCCTTTGAGCACTAACCTGGCGTTTACGCCAGCTTTCTATTGTTTTTCTTATTATCTCATTTTTATGGGTAATCGACATATTAAAGACAAGAAATTTAATTATTTGTATTCGTACATGCTACATAGCAATGCCACTGATATGGCGGAGTAAAGAACACCTCATGTTTATAGTTCAATCCAAACTTTGCTTACGGGATAATTGATGTTGTCAATACTATTCGAATTATAACTAAACATTCTTTTGAAGATTTCTACCAGAAAATAGTTGTCATGCTTACAAATTCAATATATAAAGAATTGTCAGCAAAAGAACATTCTATAGTATGTTAAATTACTATTAAATTCTCCCATGATACGAACACTTGCGCTTTTTAAAGAACATTGATTTTGTCTGTTTTACAATTCTAACGATCTAATTCATATTCGTCTCAAGATGGGGCTTTACATTTTAGTGCTACCATTAACAATATTTATTAATTTAGTATTTAGGTCATTCACCTTAGTTGTCTAGCATTCAAAGTGTGTTAAAATAGACACTAGATAAAACTCGTTTTGATTTATGTAAGAGTTAGTCATATTTGCACATTATTTAGTTTTTTATATTTTGGTTTCCTCAACAAGAGATCCGGTGTCTAGGTCTATGGTTGTGGTTCCAAATCATCATCACTTTAATCGAAAGACGTCCACTGCTGGACGTAGGTCGTTCTCAAAGATCTCCACAATGAACGATCTCGCACCATCGGATTCCAGCGACCTTCACCAGGTAATCGGTCAGTCTTGTTAGAGGCCTACTTATGCTGCGTTTCGGGTACGTAGTATCCATTTGAGTACCGAACACTGAATTATTATAAAACTTCTTATAATGTACGAAATATCATAAATTTATTTTTAATACGGTCTCAGAGAGATGGTAAAGTATTTTTACATATTTATGAATATTCTTTTTTTTTTAATTTTAAATAGTGGGAATTTGAACGAATCGTTTTGATTACGTAAGTCGCAAGAAATACGACGTTTGGATTTTTAAACTCATTCATGATATAATTGTGTATTCATAATAAATAGTTTTTTACAATTTAACTTAATACTTTGATTGATTAATATAGTGAAGTAAATTCACAATTTGCACATGAATGTGTTGATGTTTCTAAATTATTCTTAACAGTTTTAGGAAGACCAAGTAGCGATTTATAAAAAAGGTGTTTTGGTGCTTCAAAATTAGCCTTATTAATGCATTCAAATCCTTAAATAACCTGTACCCTAATCGATAAAAAAACCCCAAATTTTTATTTTTCATTTAAATGTGTACATCATCGTTCCGATAGGAATAAATTAGGAAAGAAATAATGCTAAATCTATACTAATAAATAAAATTGAAGGTTCTGTTTGTAATATTAAAATTATTTTTTTTTTACTAAATAGATATGAATGTATATGCGATAACTATACCAAAACTATAATTTTGTCTGTCTGTCTGTATGTTTGTCCCGGGTAATCTCCGGAACGGGTGAACCTATTTTGACGGGACTTTTTTGGTGGATAACTGGAGTTACGCCTACGTTACTTTTAATTTAATTTAGTTTCGCTTAATATAACTCATAAAAATTTAAATAAAATCCGTTTCATTACACAGTTTTACGGGCAAGTGCTATAATTTATGGGGTTTTTTTTAGTACTATAACTTTTTTAGCAAAATAATTAAGGTTTAAAAAAATTAAAACGCAATGAATGATGAATGCAATGAATGACGCAATGAATGAATCGCGGGCTCAGCCGCGGGCATACAACTAGTATAGCAATAAAAACACGCGTTTGGAAAGTTTCTGTGATCACGACCTACTGAAATACCTTTGCCACGAAGTCACGATACAGATGACCGGTTGCGTATGTGTGAGTGACATTTACGAAGGGGATATTCAAACGCGATGTCTCAAGGTGAACAGGTTAAGATGGTCCACACCATCAGACGCGCATCATCGCGTCATATTATTGTTGTACAAACATACCAGTTTCTACGACAAGTAAAGTCTGTTAGAGTTTTATTTAGATAGGTAATATAATTGTCGTATTTAATATTTATCGATAATTTAATAGTTTTTTACAGAAAAAATTGTGTGTAGTGTCTTGTTGAGAATATAATTTGAAACCTAAATCTAGTATATTTATTTTTAGATTTTTAATGGTTTTATATTTTGGTGTGTAAGTTAATTAGTTAAAATGTAAAATAATGAAAGTTGCTAAGCAGACCTATCGATGCTTTACGTAAAAAAATTTATACCTAATTAACTATACTAGAAATATTCAATCAAAATATCATGATCGAATAACTATGTTTCCCTTTAACAAATGCCTAATGCAGGGCTCATATTCTGGCCGTTTTAAACATGGTTGCTTATGGTCTTTAATTCAATCCAAAACCTTCAATTTCGATATTACAAAATATCGATTTTTGTGTCATGCCTTCGAATACTAATCGGGTGGACAAGCTTATATTTTATATTCGCATTTTTTTCTACTCCATATATTCATCTATCATTAGTATATAACTGATTAAAGTTTTAATACGCTTTGTTTAATATGCTTGTAATTACAAAAACGTATTTAAAAATTTTAAAAAGTCTTGATTCAAAAGTTAACCGTTCCTTACTAGGTTACTGCCAACATGTACATAAGAAAAACCTTGTCATAATAAATCAGTTACTCGTCATAGAATCAATTAGTGTTAAAGCCAGCTACTAAGCCGCTTTCACCGTGTTGGTTGCAAGCCGATAAGACGTGATGTGGAGACTGCCGATGAAATCTTTTAACTGCCCTCTGCCGCTGCTCTTGAGTTCTTACTGTCACTAGATAAAATTGGCTAATTAAATAAAACCAATAGATATAAATAATAATATTCCTCTAAATGTTATAATCAAAATCATAGAAAACAAACCTAGTTTTAGGAAAAACTAACTTCAATGTTGCATTTTAGAGATGACATAGATTTGGTTTTTACTTTTTTATACCATAATGTAATGTAATAATATACATCTGTTTATAGTTACATTTAAAACGTATGGGATAAACAAAACGAAACCGTTATTATCTTTTAAAAAATGAGAATAAGCGTGGGTAACAATACGGGATCCGAATTGTCAAATGACTGGTCAGAGTATGGCTATACTTAAATACTTGAAGGTATAAATAAAACACGAAGTTACATGTTATGACGACTTTGAATAAATTTGTAATTTAAATTGATCTATTCTTTATACTGATAGACAAGGAATGTTTTACCTTATAGACTAGCAATGTATTTCGTGATGAGTGCATTATAATCTAAAAACAACATTGCAGTAGTCAAAAGTTATTTAGAGCAACTCAAGATGACCCGACCCTGTCAATAGGTTGTTTTCTTATATATAACATTTTTTTTACTTGAGGCGCCTTGTTTCAAATCAAAACACATTAATTAATTTAGAGCAAGTTCTAAGTTGTGTCATTTTAAAGACTTATCAAATATTTATACCCGTGCGACATTCAGTAAATTTTGATTGAGTGAAAAAGATTCCATCAAATTATTAAATGTACAAATGTTGCTACATGTATAAAACTTTCTTATTTGTAGTTTTAAATAGACAAATTCCCCTTTTTGTTGTTATTACAATCTAAATATAGTAGACAAATTTGTTAATAGTAAATTGTTTTTATTTAAAATACTTATACTTTTATTATTATTTAACTATGTCTATTTCTAATTAATTGAATATTTTATGAAGGGAAATCTTAAAGACACAGCTGTAATACATCCGAGTTTTTATTAATCGAATACCTTTAAATGTTTTAATGAAATTAATTTAAATTAAGTTTAATTATACCCAACTTTTACGGACAATATTTATGGAGATACCATTTATTTACGGATATCGAAATGGCTTTAACGCTACCTGACTATTAATTCATCTTACGTACGCTCTTACAGATGATTGACACTATGAAACGTACGTGTATTGTGGAATTGAGTGTTACCATGGGCCCAATTCCACTAAAACGATGATTTATGACTACTGCATCGAAATCGAACAACGCTGGATTTGACTTATTTAATCACGAGGAAGTGATTGGGTAAAACAATGCTAGCTTGGTCCAAAGACCTTGTTAGTTAAAGGTTAAATACTGTCGTGTTTTTTACTAAACGTTTCGTAAATTTGCTTTGAAAAATATTAAAGAATCTACACGTGTTAAAAAAGAGGATCGCGATATGTTAACCGTGTATAGTAATAAAAAAGCTAAGAATAGTACCACCCCATATCTTCTCGTGGGTGTCGTAAAAGGCGACTATGGGATAAATAACCAGAGGATGAGCAGCAGCATCCTCTGAGTATCACAAACAACTATTGCGATCACCAACCCGCCCGTCAAGCGTGGCGATTATGGCAATCCCCTTATGATCTTTGGAGGAGACCTGTGTCCGGCCGTGGACTTTTATCGGTTGAATGGATGGATGGATAGCGTTACGTTAAATATGACACGAATTTGAAATAATAGACAAAAATGTTTTTTTAAATGGTATAAAAATATTTTTCATTATAAAACAAATGACCCTCTCTTGGTTTATCATTGTATTTCGCAAAGTTTGGTAACTGAAATGACCAATAAACAATTTGTTTGGTATTTCACTGTTGGAGAAAACAGAATAAAAGGCTCTTTTCAGTTGCTTGTCTAAAAACAAAGAAGTTATACACTTCAATCTTTCAAATTACAAGAAAAAGTAAAGAATATAGGTTATCCGGGCATTCGCCGCCTATAGAATTTTATATTCCGGTTCTTGAATGTTCTATTTTAACAGTCCTAAAGGGACGTCGAAAATAGTCCCTCAGCGGAGTGTTTTCAATGTTAGTTGAGTCGCATTTCGGTAGACATCACGCTGGGGGTGAATGTAAATAAGGTTTGAATTTTAAAATGGAATATTACATGACAGCGTATTTGCGTGTCATTGAAAAAAGTCCGAAGTTTCGGATGTTCCTCTTTAACATAGTTTTTTATAGTTTCAACATACGGGTATAGCTCATTAGCAACCGTTTGTAGATTCTTATATAATTTATCGTGTTTGTTGATTGATAATAGTTTGTTTTGTGTTAAATATTATAATTTTTTTTTTAACATGCTTTTATTATTTTATTAAAAGTCAAACCGAAACTTTTTTACTTTTTGTTTATGTTTTCTTTATATCACATTAAATAATTATTGATATTATATAAATACACTGTAAGTGCAAATAAATGATGAAAATACACCAATTATAATGAAAACATTCATTACGCTTACTAATTGAAATATATTTGAATGTAAAATATAAGAGAAGAGTTGTTTATTTCCAAAATTTATGTAAAACACAAAATATTAAATTAAAATTTTACTCGTATATATTTATTCAAATGTAAAAATGGTATAACCGTTATTTGAACAGTGATATTTTTGTTAGTTTTAGACGATGATAGATGGTTTGTGGTTTTTGTGAACGGCTGTTTAGATCGGCCACGTGTTGGAGGTGTCATTGTTGACTCCCTCCTTTTGACAAATACCTAGGCGTGTCATGTAAACATTTATAAATGATCACATAAGCTTTTTTTATTTTTTTTTTCATATGGACAACATAGTCTATTAATTCATAAATGATATATCATTTTTTTAATTTCCTGAATAAAAAGATTGGTGTGGTTCAGAACATCTCGGAAGATCATCCGGAGATCTCAGAATGTACCGTCACATCTTCATTTGAACTGAAATACATCCACTGCTGGATATTATAGACCATCTCTAAAAATCTTCACAACGACCGGTCTTGCACCATCTACATCCAGCGGATTCCCACGACATGCACAATATAATCGGTCCATCTTGTTGGGGGCATACCCATGCTGCGTCTCTCGGTACATGGTTTGGCATATAACTGAAGTTATTCCACGTAACTTAGGCTACTTTAATTTTTCGAAAGTAATTAGGGTTTCGCGTAACATATTTAAAACTCATGAAATAAATGTGAATAAAATCCGATTAAATTAGTAGCAAAATTTTATTTGAAAATAAAGTAAAAAAAATATACAAAGCCCTAATCTTTGTATAAAAAAATGAAAAACTATATTACGTAGTGAAAAATATACAAAACGCGGGCGCAACCGCGGGCAAGCAATTTATTTTAAATTCGTGTTCAGATAGCACCCTTAATTTCTTTCATCCGTTCTCTACTCGAAGTCTTTCATTGGTTTAAAGGTCTTCTATAATTTGGAATTTAATGTTATTACATTTGTAATTAAGGATGATAAAAGTAAGAATTTCATAATTCAGAAACTTAATGAAATATTATTAATAATATATAACTATCTTGAATAATTATGAAGAGGTAAAATTACGAAGATTTTCTCAAACAGAATAACTAAAGGCTTGTTACAGACGGAGTCGATTTTATTAATTATATTATTAATATCTGTAATTATATAACATTGGGATCAAAGGCTTGTTTGTTGTAGTAATCTTCGAAGATATCTAATAAATATACAAAAGCTTTAATTTTACAATTATTGATTTCATTACTATTTCATTCAAATTTTACACAAATATAAATCCTTTTCTTCCTGTGTCCGCATTATGTTGACCACAAAATTTACAAATATAAAATTTGTATTCTATTGTATTATCTTGTAATTTTTCGAGTTTCGCTTTTACTTTGTGATTGATTATATTTAAGTTGATGATTATTTTTAGACTCTTACACTTTTGTCTATGTAACTAGAGTTCGAGTGAAAATTTTAAGAATTAGAGTCAGCAGCAAACGAAGTAAAAATTACATAACCATAATTTATCTTGAAAAAATACTTCTATTAGGGAAATTGCAATCGCACGTTTTTTAACCTGCTCCTGTAGTTTTTCTTTTTGTTTTATATCCTCCTTATATTGTTATAAGTGAAATATCATTGGTAAATATTTTGCTGAAAGTCGCACTTGAAAAAACAGCTTTTTAATCCTTTTCACAGTAGCCTTACTGATGAACATAACACACGGTCTCTAGTGTGCCATCAGGGCAGGGTGAATGTAACGATTAAAATTTCAAAGACCTCTTATGTATGCCGCGCAGACCGAAATAACGTTCCCTCCTGGTAGACTCACGCTCAGTGTGTTAGGAACCTATTCCATTGGCATCGTTCACAAGATTTAATGCTGTGCGAAATTTAACTTAATCGTTATAACTATAAAGTCTATGGAAAAATGTCATAAATACACAGATGTATTGTGGTAAACTTACACGGTGTGGGTTACTTACAATGCAGGAAACGAGGGGAGATTGTAGTGTGTTTGCCGCGTGTCTGATGCGAGATTTGTATCGTTTGTTTATCATTTGTTGGTTACTGAATGTACAGATGACGTCACGCTTTGGGACAAGTGGGGTATTATTGCGATGTAGGTAACGTGTTTTCTTGAATATTCATCGATGACTCATCTAAAAATTAGGTCACTGGAATAAACAATATAATCCCTATACTTTTCTCTATCTCCCTATCAATAACAAATGCATTAACAATTCGACAGTTTAGTAAAATTATGGACGTAGCTATTTATAAATATTGACTAGAAATTTCTCGCTTTTCACTATATCTTTAATTTTACAGCGGTAATTTCCTATTTATTGAATGTTACACCTAAGCTTCTGGATCGTGGTTGATTAACTTATGTAAAAAATAAACAAGGTGTCGATCTGTGAAAGTTTTCTAAAGAAAACAATTGTCATTAATGAACTTTATTGTCTGATATGATGCTTTGTGGTATACGCCTTAACCTAGTCAGTGAGTTGACCTTCAACATAACTACATATATAAAATAGATTTGCACATACTTTATAGTACTTATATTTTGTTGTGATTAACAGTTTTTTGTGATTTTACATTGGCAAAGCTTTGCAGATTCAACACATTTGTCGCGACACTCATGAGAATCAGTTGTGAAAACATGAAATGTAACACTACATTAACAATGTATCGTGAGAAACTATGAACGTTATCGCCCGTCGTCTAGTACATACACAATAGTGTGGCCGTTGACGCACTGCCAACTTTTCAAAGAAACTCATTACAATAAAACATCTGGACAAAGTGTGTCGGCCCAACCAGTATTAATCCGCGATCCAATTCTCGTAGATATTCCATACCGTGATATCACATCACGTAATCACAGTCATTTCAAGCGTAATGGGGCGTCTAAGTCTCGCGCCATTCTCGCGTTGACGCGAAGCTTTGCCATTGCTGTCACCCGAGGGCCGGACGTCCGCCACGCCGCGCTGCCTCGTTCTACGCCATTGCCAACTGTCATACTAACGTGCTTATACAATACCTTCCAAGACATCTTTGTTTTGTTTTGTTTAATTGAAAATTTTCGTTAAATCGCTCTTTATATGTAAAATGTATTTTAATGAATATATTAGTACATTTTATGTTAGAATATTAATATATTCATTAATTATTCATTAACATCTTGTGTCTATAAACAATAAACAGTTTATATTTTGAGAAAGTGTATTATTATCTATATTGCTTATATAAAATTTAGGTTTTAGTATCACGAGTGGATGTAAATCTTGTGTCCTAATTATAGAAAGAAGGAAAGAATTAACAATTATGTAATTGTTAGCAAATAATATTATATAAAGGCCTCTATTATTTCGTTATTGTAAAAAGCAACATATCGATGTGATAGTAAATTTGACCTTACCATTGAAGCCAGTCAATATTAGCTATTTCAGAGGACTAATGTCATCTGGATGCCGAACGCTGCTGTTTTATTCCTTATACAGATGTCCAACTTTAGTCGAAGGTTTTACCAATCTTATAATTGTTACTTGCCAGACGCAAATACATTAATATGACATGGCCATACTACGTCTTTAGGTAATATCTGCAAAGGCTAAATTATACATCTTAACGTTATGTACATAGTGAATTTGCAAATAAATTGTGTTTATTAAACAAACATGCGGACACTTCATACAATAAGTATTTTAACTACATAATTGAAACGACACGTCATATTGTAACGTTAGAATAAGTTTTTACGTTCCTTTAGTTATTATACTGTTAAAAGCTTTATTATTGATTTCTTTATTTATGTAGTAGAGTGTTATGAAGCTATGAATTGTGTACAACAAGGCAGCCGTAACTGTCGCTAGTCAGTGGTCAGTTAACAGGGTGTCGCTATCAAAGGTTATTGATGCACGCGACGCTATATGCAATGTAAGCGAAGAGTTGAAGCGGTAATATCATTAATATTATTAAAGAAAACATTATCACCCTATACCTTCAAACAAACCAACTATTATTAACTTTATAACTAATTTAATTGCAATTATACTGGTTTTTTTTTTATTATTAGGCAAATAATTAACGCGGTTGTTAAATAATGATGTTGAATAAAACGCTACAGCGTATTGTTTAAACTACAAATGTGGAGGTCATCTGCTGCTTATCAAACAACAGACACGCGGCCCCTAGAGGATTTGAAGGCGAGGTGTGCACGTCTATAAAGCTAGTCATGGCGTTAACTGTATGTATGTATAGTCATGCGTACAAAATGATGGATCCTACAACTAGTTTTACGTTAATCAAATGACAATACTAAATTAAGGTAACTGACATATATTTTTCGCTTCGTCCACTTTCATAAGCGCTTTCATTCATACACGGTTTTCAGTTACGGGTACTTTTGACCTCGCCTTTCTTTATAACGTTTTCGATCTGGTCCCTTACCAACTTGCCAAGTCACCCTCACCTTAAATTTGTTGCGTCAATCTTCTTTCATCCATCCTTTTTACATATCCAAATCAATTAAACATGTTTTAATAATTACAACCAATACACATCGCCATAATGCCAAACTTTGCGTAAAGCAATTTCACGGGGGTTTTTCGCATATAACACACACACAGGCTAAGGTTACCTTTATTTCTCAATATCTATTATTTTCGTTACAAATTTCAATATATCCGTGGTTGAGTTTCCTTTCAACCATGTTAGACGAATTAAATAATTATTTATCCATTAAATCTACGAACGGAGCTAGTTAAGGGAGATAAAATAATTTTGGAATTAATTTTCATATTCAAACAATATCGCCCAAATGCAAAATAACGAGTAATTAAAATGTCACTCATCAAAATGAAAAGGGGCCTATGGCGAGAGTACTGACGTTGATGGGGGATTCCGATATAACTAAATTAATTTACAGAGTTACGTTTTTGTTTTCGCGTGTAAGGAAACAGAAAGTGCCTTTGGTATCGCCTCTTGGTTCAAAGGTTTACGAAACTAAATCTCCAAATTTTGTAAAAAAATAACAAATTTTTAGTACTTTCTTTACGTCATATTTAAAAATTTGGTGTAATCTGTTCTGAAATGTTTGCTTGCAAAATTTGTGTTGTCATGTCCAAATGCAATAAAAAAACTCCCAAATCAGCTAGAGGTTTCGGTGAAGGGAAAGTATCGTTAGGAAACCATAGCGTGGTAGTAGGGCATTTTAAAATAATACCCACCTGGGTAGCTACCATCCTCAAGATAGAAAGCCTGTCGCGAAATACCAGTAGGTGTGTTCCGGCAGCATCACTTGAGAACCAGTACCTCTAGTGCTTAGTGCGTTTACCATCCTGGACCATATCGTCATTTAACATCAGGTGAGATTGTGGTCAAACTCTGAGTCTATACCGTGTAAAAAAATGTACATATAAAAATACCTACATTATTTAAGCACACACTATATATATAATTTTATAGAAGTTTATTTAATTTAAAATAAAACGAATCTCTACTTTTTCAAATGAAAGAGATGTTACAAGTGTATGTACTCGACAGTGCGCTTCGACGCTCATTTGTGTTTATTCATATAAGCAGTTATTTTATAAGACTCCTTACATGTTTTTTCTTGATTTCACAGTGTTACAAGTAGCTCCGTCAGTTTCATCCCGTCTCGGGAGCTTGAATTATGAACTAACTTTTATAATATTGAAAATTGTAAGTTTCAACAATGGTAAGTTTAGTTAAGTTTCGGTTGCAGTTACGTTCTCTACGTGAGGTTAATACGATTCATTTTTCTATGATCCCGTGGGAAATTTCGTTGGTTAATCTTGTTAACAGTGATTCAACTCACGTCTTGATTACTTAGCTAATATATTTAAACCTTAATTATTTTTGTTAAACTTACATTTAGAATTAATTTTAAAATAAGTTTAATTTAGAATACATTAGTCAATTACAATTCCAACTTCGAGAAAGAGGTTAATCGTCGAATCCAACTCGGCTTGGACACGTTCAGGAAGCTACGCAGAATCTTCTCATCTGAAATACCGCAGTGTTTTAAGGCGAAAGTCTTAAACCAGTGTGTGTTGCCAGTGACGACATACGGCACTGAGACGTGGTCGCTCACAATGGGTCTAATAAAAAAGCTCAAAGTTGCTCAAAGGGCAATGGAGTGAGCTATGCTTGGATTTTCAATGCGTGATCGAATTAGGAATGAGGAGATCCGCAAAAGAACCAAAGTAACCGACATTACCCGAAGAATTGCTAAACTTAAGTGGCTGTGGGCTGGGCACATTGCTTTTAGAACCGATGCCCGATGGGGCCAACGGGATCTCAAATGGTTACCACGCACCGGAAGACGTAGCGTGGTTAGGGCCCTCACAAAGTGGACCAATGACCTGGTGAAAGTTGCGGGAATCCGCTGGATGCGGGTGACGCAAGACCGGTCGTCGTGGATATTTTTGGGGGAGACCTATGTATATCCAGCAGTTAACGTCTTTCGATCGAATGGATTGATTGATGGATATATATGCTTAGAATAGAAGCGAAATTCTTTTATTAATTGTTACTCTTTCCATCGGTGTCTCTATAGAATCACTTACCCGATTTATATGATTGTCTGTTTGCATTATGTAGTAGGTATATTCTCTGGTTAGGAATTAGTATATATATTTTTCCTAACCCCTTGAGCACTAACCTGGCGTTTACACCAGCTTTCCATTGTTTTCCTATTATCTCATTTTTATGGGTAATCGACATATAAAGTAGTATATGGAACAGGTTGTTAGATTAATAGTTAACTTGGAAAATAATAATAATCGACACTCGTTTTCGCAATGATTTTGACCTTGTAATATTCCATTAACAGATATAATATAATGAATAATTGGAACGAAAAATATAAAGAATATTGCGCGTTGTATAAATAATTACTAATCACATTTGCACTTATTTCAATAATTATAATATATTTGGTACTATACAATTTGAGTTGGCTTAACATCATTTAATCATACTAAATGAGAGCAACGATTGAATTCTCGCATACAAAACGGACATCCATAATTCATTGCGGACCTAATATGAACCTCAATCTATTATCTCTTAAACGATTTCGCAACGAATGAATATTCATTTAAGAGTAATACCATCCCAAAATGGCATTAAGAGAAGAAAAAAAAATTCGCTCCATTCGTAGAGCGGGGAACCCATTTAAATTTTTGATTGTGAAGGAAAACTCGCGAAGGGCGCTCTCGAATAGCAGCGTAATCGTAAGGTCAAATAATTTGTTTTTTGGGGTTGATTTTTACCGGTGATTAGATATAAAACTATAGAGAAAAAATTGATTATATCCACGATTGACTCTATATCACAAACTTACTCGTACATTATAATTGTTATGTAATATAACTTAAATACATCTTCGAATAGAGATTACAAAATTGTCATGAATACTATTATACTATACTTACTTGAAGTCTATACTTATTATTTACTTCAATGACTTTAAAATAGGAAGACGTCATGAGAGATTTTTTTAAACTTTTATTTATCTATACTAATAAATAAAATTGAAGTGTCTTTTTGTAATGTTAATTTTTTTTATTAAATAGATATGAATCTATGTATAACACCTATACCGAAAATACATTTTTTGACATTTTTGTCTATCTGTCTGTTTGTAATGGGTAATCTCCGGAACAGGTGAAATGATTTTGACGAGACCTTTTTTGGTAGATAGCTGAAGTTACTCCTAGTAACTTTTAATTTTCGGAAATAATTAGGGTCCGCGTAAAAAATTTAAACTCATACAAATTAGAATAAAATCCGATGCAATGCACAGTTTACAGGCAAGAGCTATAATTCATGAGAAATATTTTAAATTTATCTTAATACTAAATTTTTTAAAGAAAATAATTAGGGACCCGTGTAAAAAAATTAAAACGCAGTGAAGAATATATAAAACGCGGGCGCAGCCGCCTGCACACAGCTAGTTTATTTTATCTAATATAAGATGTGCCAGCGGCTCCGCTCGTTTCTATTCCTGGATATTATTTCATCATGGAGGTCATTTTGACGTGTAATCATTTATTTCCGCACTTTGGCAGTTTAACAGATTTGTATGTAATCAACGGGATCCAGCATAAATGAAGTATTGATTCCTTTGTACCTACCATTAACGTTTATGTTTGACATTTAACGGGCGTTCTGTGACAGCGAACTTTTTTCCTATTGACTTTCTTACATATTATATTTTAATATAACAAAATATAGGTATATTGAACTCTGGTAAGAAAATATGTGTCATTAAGTAAAATCATGTAAATCGTTATAGCGATCCTCAAGTTATAAGCCAAAAATTGGCCAAACAAACGATAAAGAGACGTTGTCTTTTATAATATGTATAATAATAATAATAATCTTTATAAATAATATACACAACACAAGAACAGAGCTCGCATTTAATCCGTATAAAAATATTTAGTTTCTCGGGATTCAATGCCTACTTTTAGAACATTACAGAATAATTGTTTTACTTGAAAACTAGTTTCATTAAAATATACATGTATAAGTAGAAAGAAATATTCTATGTTAACAGATTCTTGAATAATTACTGAAATCGTTACGAATAAATATTAACGACAAATTATAAATGAAATTTCATTAAAAAACTATACTTCTATACAACTAATATATTGCGAAATAACATAAGATTTTTAACATTTTGTCTGTGTTTGTAAGTCCGAACTCTGCAAATATTCATAAATCCTTTATTTTAAGCGAAAAAAAGTAGTAAAGCATGGGGCACACTCATTTATCTCTTACACCAACTTTGAATGGCACAGAATCGTCTGCACGAGTCCCTGTTTACAAGACGAATGACCGAGTATCGCGCAAAAAGGTCCGGTCGTGTCATTAGCGGGGTAGACTATACGACGAGGGAAAGTTTGTGGACGGGAGCATTCTTCATATAGCGGACCATTGCTCTGTTTAGGTTTCCGTCATGTAACTGCTCGTCCCTTTCATTATCTCTCATTGTGACTCATTCACAACTATCTCAGATGTTAAAACCGCAATAAGCTCAAATGAATTGAATGTTATAGTCGTTTATAAAGCGCTTATGTAGTTGACGTATCTTTTGAAATGCCATGTAATAGTAATAATAAAAGGGAAAGGGTTTGTCTCTGTTACGTGAGCGAGTATTTCTGATGTTAGTTTAAAATATAGCGGCGCACCGAACAGTTTTATTTGATTAAAAGAGGATTTGATTTCACAATAACATTTTCGGCGGTTTGAGAGATTTTGCAAAGAATGAGTTCATTAAATTCACATTACTTTATGGACAATTGCGGATGTTGAAATTATAGTAGCATTAGATTCGACATGGTTGTTGTTATTAAGATTTCTCGTTTAACATTTTTATTTCAGTTACAGTTAAATTTCATTGCGCTATATACCGGATAAATGTTATTTACCAAAAAGTCTATGTCGAGGTTTTTCATATTTTCCAGATTTATTTGATTAATATATTGTTCTGATTTAGTTTGTAAAGATAAAGATTTATAAACGTTTAATGTTTTCTTAATTGAAATTTTTGTCTAGCATTATATATTTTTGGGGCTTTCTTTTTATTAAAAAAAAAAAAAAACAAAAATTCTATATTTAATTTGGGCCCTGAGAAGGTGCTATGAACGCTTATGAAATTACCACCAGTATCGCCGGAAAGCAGGTAGTCGAGAAGAGCCGGCGAAAAATTCGATCTGGTTTTTTTAAATGTTATTTTTTAAGTTATTAAAATTATACAATTCATAAAAACAATAGTTTTAGCGTAAGCACAGGGCGGGGTATCACTTCCAGACATCACTGTCGTTCGTGTAATGATCAACCCTATAAATAACCTTTGGTCTTCAAAGGTAAATACTCTTAAAGCTGTATCTTAAAATACTATGTATCGTTGTATTAATCAGTTGTCCTAGTTAAAGTTATTTAATAAATTCATTAAATAGTTATAATTATTTCCCATTTTATTCTAATAATTTATCTACTGAGAATGAGAATTTGATTAAATATATACTATTTTACAGTGGCTGCCTCGGTGGCGCAGTTATATTACAGTGCGACTGCCGTTCTGAGGTCTCGGGTTCGATCCCCGGTTCGGGTCAAGTGGTATTGGGTTTTTCTATTCAGTATCATCCCGGAGTTTGGAATTTGTGCCCGATATGGCGACAGGCTCGCCCCCTGTCAAATCTGGGACCGAACTAAGCTCGGCGAAATGTGGGTGATGTAGTTCGCTACATCATCTCTGCCTAACCCTTCGGGGATAACAGGCGTGAGCTTATGTTATATATATGTTATTTTACAGTGGAAAATATTGATTCAAATCAAAAAGTACATTAATTTATATAATACTTTATAATTATTTAACAAAAAACTAAATAAAAGTAACTAATTATTACTGTTACCTCTATAAATAATGAATGCCATCCAGCTCGCCGCCAGACGGGAAGGTTCCCAGAAGGCTGGCTATATTGCCACTATTTTACAGGTAGTTTTTTATCGGTCACGAATTAAATAAACCTGCTTAACCGTATTGTGATCAACTACATTCTTTAATTAAATACGCAGTTTTATAATACATTTGAATTTAATGTGTTGATCGCTAAATTGCTAAACCATGATTGTTCTTAATGTGTCGAAAAGTTTTTTTTGGTAATTTTTAACTAAAGAAATTAAACTATGAAAGGTATAAAAATCACAATAATGGATATTGCTTTATTCAATTATACTTAATAAACTACCTATGAAAAGTTATGATCTTAATAAAACCACAGGAGCGCCACATGGTTACATCATGTATCAATTGTGAGGAATGACACCAATTGTTAGTCGATCATGTATTATTAGTTTAAATATGGAACGTTAAGTGCATTTACTTTAGCGTTTTTATTTTCCGATATTACCTACTTGAATTAGATGTAAACTTATCAGGCAGTGAATTAGACATTCACGTATTATCTATACTAAGAAATAAAATTGAAGTGTCCGTTTGTAATATAAAAAAAAAAACATTTTTTTACTAAAAACATGAATATCTACGATTACCAATACCAGAAACACAATTAAAAAATCAATGTTTGTCTGTCTGTCTGTTTGTTTCGCCTAATCACCGGGACAGCTGGACCGATTTTGATTTTTTGCAGATAGCTAAAGTTACTCTCTGTAAGTTACTCTAAGTTAAAGCTTTGTTTACTTTTTGATGCCATGTGTGGGTAATGTGGGTTCTGAATGGTGATTTTAACAGTATACCATAAAAAACTGTTTTAAACCCATTAATTCACAATTTTGTATAAAATTTGTAATAAATAGAGAAATCAGTTATTGATGTGATGAACTTTAACATAAAATAGATATTAAGAATACCTACCTCTTAATTTTTAACCAGACTACTTAGTTATGTGTTAAGAATTGATAAGCGACAAATAGTAACTATTCATCTTATGTTCGCATCTGAAATTTTTATTAGTATTTTTTGTTGTTGTTACGAACCATTCGGAGATTAAATGTAGTATAATGTTAATAGTAATAAATTTTATGCTTATATTATGTTTGAAATTTATTTGTAACTTCTCATATTTATTATATTAAAATCTTAGCGGATTTCAATGCATTGTCGTTGGCATTAATCGATGACCTCTCTAGCCGGTAATGCAAAGGTATGCCAGTAGTGCTGTGTGAAGAGACATGTGTTTAGGTCATTTGCGTCAGTGTTATTACTAATATAGGTAAAATATAAAGGTTTGTACTAATAAGGCTATAGACTTTCTTGTTATAAGTTAGGAGTACCTTTTTTATAAACAAAAATAACATCCCTATGTATTTTACATGCATAGTTTATTATGCTGCGTCGGTGGCGCAGTTGTATTACGGTGCGACTGCCGTTCTGAGGTCTCGGGTTCGATCCCCGGGTCGGGTCAAGTGGTATTGGGTTTTTCTACTGAATATCATCCCGGAGTTTGGAATTTGTGCCCGATATGGCGACAGGCTCGCCCCCTGTCACATCTGGGACGGAACTAAGCTCGGCGAAATGTGCGTGGTGTAGTTCGCTATTTCACCTCTGCCAACCCTTCGGGGATAACAGCCGTGAGCTTATGTCGTTTATATTCTAATATAAAGATAAAATCATATCACGGTTTTCTCCAAAGAGAGTAAGCAGAGATTACATCCTTCCATTTGCTACGATCCTGACGCACATATTTCCCTACTTTATGAGGGCCTTCATACATACTTGTCAGTTACATATACTTTTAAATTACCTTTTTTTTAAAAAGTCTTCAATCTGTTTTAGATACGTTCAATAATATAGGCTTGAAGATTAATTAGCTAAAGTAATATAAAAAGGACCAGAGCATTAATCAATATAACCGTCTAAGAAGACGCGACATTCCACAGGCACTTAATATTCGCAAGTTTTCAATAAATTTCCAACGTGTCCAACATTCAGGAAGGGAAAAAAGGTTCTGACCACTTAAAGAAAATCACATAATTGGAGAACAGTAAACGGTGCGTAAAGTGGGGCCGACCCTTCGGAAATAATTCTTGAGTTGGTGACGCGACGTGACTATTGCCGGATGTCGAAGGGCTGGTTTCGTTGGTCTTTATATAATACGTCACATGTGGTTTTAAATGAATCATCACGCCTCCTGGAAATATTTGTAAAAAAAGATTCAGTTTTATTTTTTAATAAAAAAAATATTATTATTATTACTGCATTTTATACAGTCTAGGCACAGCGCTTTCACCACAATGTCACTTGATGTTAAGTGACGACGTGGTCCAGGATAGTAAGCCTACTAGAAAAAAGGCTTTCAAGTGATGCTAATGGTGTTATTTGGTGTTTGGCGCGAGGTTTTGGAACTTGATGATGGTAGTTACCTAGGCGGGTATAATCAGAAAATGCCCTACCACCGTGCATGCCTATTTTGCTTTACTGGTTGTGTATTTTGTTTTGTTGAACAAATTCAAAACCAATTCCCAATAGTGTGTTGTTAATTAGATGTAGACCACCGAAAACTATACTTATTCACTTATTGATGACAAAGAGTACTTTTGGAGAAAAGGAAATTTGTTATCAATATCAGTACACTTTTCCTATATTTATTTCTGTAAATATTATGTTAGCGGCTTTGTGATATGGACTATCCATCGTGCGAGTAAAAACATGTTTCATATATAAGTAATTTAATATTTCTCATATTGGATATAAGCGTAGTTCGGAAATTCCTCGCTAAGCATATATGAAAACTGTTATTTAATTTGGATGATAGGAGAACGTTGAGGTACATTGTTACCTTTACGAAAGAATTTTGATTCTCTACAATACTGGAGCGAACTGTGTTAGAAGGAGACCAGTAAAAATACACATTTGGATATGACATCTCATTTTTGTGAACATTGTATAAGAGTATCAAATAACCAAATTTACTTTTAAATGACACAAAACAATTTAAGATCAAACTTTAAAGTTTAAAAAAAATATTGGTTCTCTTTTTAATTTATGCTTTTATTGAGTTTCACAATTTCCAAGAAAAAGGCCAGACGCCAGAGTCTTTCTCTGTTTGTTTGAACTTAAGTATTTATTATCTATAAAACTAAAACAGTTACTCTGGCTATTTGAGGTGTTTAGTTTTTAAAAACATTTCCTAAAGATATTGAAATATTTTTGTAAATAATTAAGTTAGATATATCAACATGTGTTGTAATACATAATGGTTATGAAAAAATATGTTACATACACGAATCATGCTAGTTTCTTGATCAATGAAGAATGTCGTTAACGTTTCTAAGGTCGAATTCATTGTTCCAATTGACTTCAGAACTATTAGTTTGGCCCACTTGAGCAATAACAATCGGTCGTCTAGAAATATTTGTACATTCTTTTTGTACAAAAAGAATGTACTCATTGTACGAAATGCCTAGGGTTCCTTCAACCTACAAATATTACACGTCTCGCAGAAAATTAAGAACTGAAATTTAAAATAGAAGGGTCTAAATTTATTTTTAAAGAGTTTTATTAATAATATACAAATATTATTTTTAAATTATTTCAATATACATTGACCCCTATAAAGTTCATATTGTATCACAGTAAATGTTGACCGAGATATATTTCGAAGAATATTTTATGAATGGTGGCATCAGTAACAGAAAAGTTTAGGAGCAGTCGTCTATCCTGGTATGGACGTGTGATGCACAGGGAGAAAGAGGATGTTGTAAGAATAGTATTTGATATGAATGTGGTGGGTTATAGAAGAGAGGGAAGACAAAAAAAAGATTAATGGATTGTGTGATAGATGATATGTTTAGAAAGGTAGTGAATGTGGAGACCATTGCAAATAGAGAGGAATGGAAGAGGATGCCATCTTGCGCCGATCCAAAATAAAAATTGAATAAGGATAGGGAGATGATGATGTATATGTTGAAGAGGACCTATGATAGTTGAGATGTAGTTAATATGCAAATTTGATAACTGAATGTAAACGCGCGTGAGAATGGTCTCACTGAGTCGCCTGGACAGTGATTAGATCACATATAAATGGAGTCATATGAAGCAATGATGGCGCAGCGGGTAGTGCGGGCCGGATTCCGCGTCAATCGACGCGGGTTCGATCCGCACCTGTCCGACTCTAAAATCGGCCTGAGCTTTCGGTGAAGGAATACATCGTGAGGAAACCATAGCATACTGGTTGGGCATTTTCTAATGATGCCCGCCTGGTTAGCCACAACCCTCAAGTTGGAAAAAAACTGTCGTCAAATACCAATAGGTGTGTTCCGACAGCATCACTTGAAAACCAGTACCTCTAGGCTTAGTGTATTTAGCATCCTGGACCACATCGTCACTTAAAATCAAGTGAGATTGTGGTCAAAGCTGAAATTGTCAAAGCCGGTCAGGCGCAAAGGAAAAAAAGAATCTAGAGTTACTCTGTTACTAGTACTTGTAGCAGCAACAGCAATCGTCACTCGCGTCTTGTTTCTAATACTGTCGAGTTATTTCATAATAAATCGTAGATCATCACACCAATCGATTGATATCTTGATTTCTGACACGTACATAAATGATATATGCATAACCAAAAAATTTTTTATTACAATGTTTCTTTTAATTATTGTAATTTTTATTTATAAACCAGCTGTGTGCCCGCGACTTTGTGTTTGAGACGTGTTTCATTTAATCTTCACAGCGTAATATACTTTAAAAAAAATAAACGAACAATAATGTTTTGATGGCGCTGTCCTTTAAATCGTATTTTGTTCACAATATCATGACTTTTAATTTTTTTACGCGGAACCTTAATTATTTTACCAATAAATTTTTGGAACTAAAAGAAAACAAAATAATTTCTCATAAATTCATGCACTTATCAGTAAAACTTACTATTGAATAATTTTTTTTTTGTCATGTTCTTTTGTTTTTTTAATGCGGTACTCTAATAATTTTCCTGAAATTATTTTTGATACTAATAAAAAGTAACGATAATTCTCACAAATTCAAGCACCTGCCAGTGAAGCTGTGTTCAATGGGATTTTATTCGAAATTTCATGAGTTTTAATTTGATTTCGTGGAACCCTACTTATTTTCGAAAATCAAAAGTACCCTAAGTTTTTTGAAGTAACTTCAGCTATCTACCAAAAAAATTGCCGTTAAAATCGGACCAGCCGTTCCGGAGATTACCCGAAACAAACAGACAGACAGACAAAAATTTTAAAAATTGTATTTATGGTGTATTTGTGGTGATACATATCATATGTATTTAGAAAAAAAAATATTTTGTCATTGCAAACACTTCAATTTTATTTATTAGTGGTGGCCGTCAAGCGTTT
Organism: Samia ricini; assembly: GCA_014132275.2. Taxonomy (NCBI): domain Eukaryota; kingdom Metazoa; phylum Arthropoda; class Insecta; order Lepidoptera; family Saturniidae; genus Samia; species Samia ricini. The sequence goes on from AP028170.1 coordinate 6,104,304, forward strand.
TAATACCTCGGAAGAAGGCAAATCGAACAAGTTCATCATAATAAGATGAGTCGTATAGGGGTATATAGAGGACAAACATACCTACTTAAAATAATTTGAATGAAGATATTTTTTCTTCCAAGTTAAGTTTGAAATTGGATTGTGTAGATACCGCCTTGTGTACAAGGATTCGGTAAATAGAACGGACGTGGTGATATCGCGATCCTAGCAAGACGTGAATTCGTGACGGTGGCAAAGGATGCAACCTATTACAATATGTCAACGTGATTCACACAAACTTTATAAGTGCTTCGACTCGATATCGTGTGATTTAACATAAGAATAAATGTTGATTTTATCTTGACGTCGTTTTAGTAGGTAGGTGTTACTGAATTTATATGTTGAATCGCCTTTTAGCTGCGGTAGATCTTTATTTATAACTAGCTGTAAGCTAGCGCCCGCGTTCTATATATTATCCACTGCGTTTTATTTTTTTTTTATACGGAACCCCAATTATTTTCTACTTATTTTTTATTTATAGAAGTAAAAATATGTCTCATAAATTCATGCACTTGCCCGTAAAACTATATTGAAACTGATTTTATTCACATTTTTATGAGTTTTATTGTTTGACGAGGAACCCTAATTATTTTCGAAAATTAAAAGTACCCTAAATTACGCAGAGTAACTTCAGCTATCTACCAAAAAGTCCCGTCAAAACCCATCTAGCCGTTCCGGAGATTAGACAGAACAAACAGGCAGACAAACAATAATTTTAAAAATTGTATTTTTGGATTAGGTATTATATATACATTTAGTAAAAAAAAATATTTTATCATTACAAACAGACACTTCATTTGTATTTATTAGTATAGATATTTGCTACTTAATAACTCTGAAAAAAGTCGGTATATTTAAATGAAATTTTGCAAAGAAGGGGATTTTATCAAGGAAATTAACATACAAGGATTTACTGTTACTCCCCCAAGTTAATACCAATCTTTCAATTACACTCAGCGAAGCAGACAGACTAGCAGCTGCTAGATACTATACATATTTTAGAAATAACTCAAAATATATTTAAATGTGTTTACAGTAATACTAACTTAATTATTTTTACAAATATCATAAACAATATTTCATATGTTATTTACTCTATAACAGCAAATTCGTATGGAGCGGCGGTCAATGGTTCTAACAACATATTTCCGTGTGGCTTACTATGTAATGGAATCTACTGACAAATCATATTGTACGGTTGACTGACACAAAAGATACCATTTGCCGGAAATATACACACATGCCAACCTTTCTAGTTTCATATCAACAAAATGCTGTATATCAAGGAAAAAAATCTAAGAAGTACGTACTCAGTAAATGAGTTGTCGCATACTTTTAAATTACATTATTATTTCTACCTGAAAAGTTTTTCATTTCTTTCCAAAGTTTTAATCGTTTTCGAAGATACTCAAATGTTTCGTTTTCTGGTATACTGACAATTCTATTCGGAAAGAAAGCGAAAAACTTCTTCAAATTTTTAAACTTATGTTATTATCTCTTATTATTATTATTAATTATTATAATAATATTATAACATACTAACCAAAATCTTTTTTATTAAAATAAAATCATTACAAAATTTTAAATTTCCTTTTCAATATACCTAACATTGTTTTTAGGAAAATCATTGAAATATTTAAATTGAACCCAAGGTCAAGAAGTCAATTGATCTCCTTTTCAAAGTGATTTTATTTTCATTTCAGTGTCCTTTCATGTGTTCGACTTTCACTTGAAACTTTTAAGATTTGGCGATGTTGTCTACTAAGTTCTTTATAATTACTACATCGTTCCATCCATCCATCCACTATACATAGTGAAAAAGTCCCACTTGTATTAAGAACAAATTTTCGACAAAACTCAATGATTTTAACTATACAAGCGATCCGCTTGTGTAGGTTATGAATGTAATTTGTTTAATATATTTATTCGTGTCATGAAAATGTAAATATGAATAAACATCCACCGGATGTTGCCGTCGGCTGTTCATTCAATTCATCTTCATTGAGCATTCTCTTCTAATAAATATAAATACGTCTATACATACGCATCGGCTGATAATATTTACTGTAAATAGTTTCTATTGTGTTAACTCGGTGGTTGTCATTTAGTACATGAGTTAATAGTATCTGTTTCTTTAGAATGCTAACAGAAAATATTATTGATAAGTGATTCTTAATCTGCTGCCTATCCTTAACCTTATATTGTTTACATATTATGTTGTATATGTTTTTAGTCTTTGACTACAATCTCACCTGATTTGGTTAAAGATACTGATAATATGTTAAGCGTATACTGGCTTTCAAATGATTCTGTCTGAACACATCTCTACACCTACCAGACTGGCAATAAATATCCTTACCACAGTACTATCGTTTAAGTTTTAAGATGTTTGCCTTTACCGATTGCTCAGGCACACCGTATTCTATGTTTTAGTTGTTTGTTACATTGATATTAAGGCATATAAAAATATCAGATGCACAACATTACTGTCGCACATAATAGACTGTTAACACGGAAAGCAAATAAACATAAACAAGAATTAGATTTATCGACTACGCGTCGGTTGTGTTAATCTGTATTATTCAGATCATATGATAATTAAGCAGACGGATAAAATTCCGCCTACACTTGTAATGTTGATGTTAACACTGTGTATATATTATTCACGTGATAGTTAAAATAAGCAAAGCGATCAATGTCCAGAAATGTAGCGCCAGCAATTTTTTTTGGAGCATAGAAAAATTTGAAATTCTCTTCTGATTAAAAAAATTCCTCATATTAAATAATCGGATCTATTAAAGAATTTGTAATTAAAGGAGCATTACTTTTATTGCGGCTTACGTAAGCGTAATAATGTTGCCATACGATAATAATTTCGAGTTTAAGCAGTTATTCATGAGAGACTAATCTTATCTACTTGTGCTTGTGATCTGTATCGAACGTAATTAGTAACGGAGCTCATTGATGATGATCACAGCGTTATTACTAAATAATATGCCATATCGTCGATACAATGTGGAAGTGATAGAAGGTAAGCAACAAATTTGTTTTCACTATACTACATTACATATAATATTTTCCCTAATTTTTTTCCCAATCTACTCTTGACTTACCTTCGACGTTTACTTTATTGGGATAAGATATTTTTGACAAAATTCAATTGACCACATTATGAGGCATTTAATAATTTAAGGTTCATATATTGCCTTTCTTGATTAATTTATTTTACGGCTGTATTATTTTACTTTGTAACGTAAGCTTTTTTCTTCACGAGGTTTTTTCTTTGATTGCAGTGTTTGTAGTATGTTTGAGCATGTGTGGAACACAGACCGGACTGATTTTTGAACTGGTGGCAAAGCTGCGGTAACCGGGCTCATGTTAAAGTACCTTACATTACATTTTTATTTATTTTAAAAATACATATCGTTTGCGAAAACTAGCTGGAGACGTTTGTATTTGTAAAGCTAAAGGTTGATGAGTACAGTAATTCACTTTATTAGCTGGGAATAGAAAAGAGCTAATAGGGAGGTTCAATAACCATCTAATACTGATACTAATGTTTTACCATAGTTTAAATACACACACAATAACTAAAATCTGAATTGTATTTGAAGGATCTAAAGTTTTAAAACTTTTATTTTATTGCTATTTCCTCTGTAGAATCAATTGGAACATGTGGACCAATAAGTGTTAACCGGGGGCCGATTGCTTCAACTATTGTTGCTCGACCGCCCACTCTGACTGCCACGTTGACTGAATCACAAGTAGCTGAAATATTTACTACGAGCTCGCCCACACCTGCAAATATTTTATAAGCTTAAAATGCAACGCAGTCATGAAAATATGAATATCAGAGTTTTAAATTGGTTAATATTGTTGCAACTTTTGGAACATGAGCTAAAGTTACACAAATATGCGAAAAAGTAACTAATTAACAATTAGTTGTGAAATAAGAAAGGATAAAGGTGATAAAATTATAATAAAGCATGCCTAACAATAACCATCACTTTATTTATATATAATATGAAAATGTATATCACTCGATTGTCGAACGTAACTCGAATGCAAAACTAGTAACAGAGTAGGATACCGCCTTACTTTGAAATCTATCTAAAATGAAAGTAACATTCAGGGCAAACTTCGATAGCTTTTAGTAGAAAATTCGGTTTTTATTTCAAATTTTATTTAAGTTACAAATATAAACTTGATATAAAAATGCAAAATAATTATGCTATATTCGTAATTTTTTTTTTGTTATTTTGGCGAATTATGATCAGTATTAGTATTGTTTAAAAATGTACTAGGTGGATACAATATAATACTGTGGCGATTACAGCATGCTCAATACCAGAACTGTGCCGGATAAGTACTCCATTCGTCACAATTATGACTTTTTACACAGTTTATCTGGGTGTACAGAATTCAGCATTATCGATTAAGTTATGGCATATAATCAGACACTTGTTAACCCCGAAGACATCCCAAAGAAGATCTGGAAGCGACTCCAGCAGAACTACTACTCTATGGGGAAACTCTCAGGCGAATTGTTTCAATCATCTAGATGCCGACGATACTAAAGATATGATCGACCATGAAGCACGTTAAAACATATAGTAGCTAGTATATAATTATACTCCTTGTTTCTGTATGGCCAATTTTATGATAATAAATCATAAAATTAAAGGATGTTAAATAATTTATGTGGAAAAAATATTACGATGTGAAACTTACTCTCGAAATCCCTAAGAATTTGATGCTTCATATGAAATAACTTTCAAACATACATAAATGTCAACCCCTATTGCTGACATCCCAGTCATTACTTTTTCAATAATTTTATCGAATTTATTTCAATGTAATATTAATAATTGAAGCTATAGCGACTAAGGGATAGTGTAGTAAGTTACTAAGTCGACCCACGTGGGTTCAAATAATGAGCATTTGGTAAAGTAAAATTTTGTTATCAAAGCATATTATGGCGGTTGAAGATCTATCTAATCTGTAATATTTATTTATATTTTTTGAAATTTATATTTAGTATATTTATATATGTATACTTCGCCAGAATCACTTGAGGGCCAGTTCCTGTAATCTGAGCGTGATTTCATCTTCCACGATAATATGAGATGAGATTATGATCAAATAATAAACCTACACAATTAAAGAAATTAGAAGTAATCTAAAAATTCTATTTTCACAAACCTTTCCATTTCTTGTTAAGTAGGTATTTATCTAAATTCTTCTAATATTGGTAAATTCGAGGTAATTATTAATTAAACTTATTGTAGAGAGATAAACTTGGAGTTAACACAAATCTGTTTCCAATGCGTCATTATCAATTTAAAGTGATTGGATTCTGTAAAGTTGTAAAAATCAATATGCGTAAGGAGGTATGTCAGAAAATAAAAACATATGTAAACAATATGATAGTTGCACTTAATGTCAACGTCTTCCATACTTTGGCTGTATTCCAATATGATAAAATGCAGTTACTCGTGTACCGTGTAAGTTTAAGTACCCAGTATAATTTACTCAGTTATTTTCAAATTAATTTTTAATATAATACTAAAAAAAAAATCTCAGCTACAATAAAATTAATATTACAATAATATTATATCTTGTAAAACATTTAATTTTTTTTTTAAATTTGTACTAGCTGTATCCGCTGCTTCGCTCGCGTATTATATTTACTATTCGACATACTTATTCATTGCGTAGTATAGTTTTTTTTTAAATAATCATTTTAAAAATTGTATACTATTTATTTATAAAAGCCCAGAAATTATTTTCGGTAGGTACAGACTGGAAGTAACAGATTGAAACACTTGCCAGTAAAATTGTCAACTGAATTCGATTTTATTCACAACGTCAAAAGATTTTTTCGGCGGAATACTATTTTTGTAAAACTCTTTTGGTACTAAACAAAGTGAACATATTTCTGCAAAATTCAAACACTTTACACAGTAAAACTGTCCATTGAATCGGATTTTGTATAAAATTTCATATGTTTTAATTTGTTTAAGCTGATCCCTAATTATAATTTTCCAAAGGTCAGTTACGTCTTATAACTTCAGCAGTCAAAATCGGTCCAACCGTATACATTTTAAAAATTAATCTCTCTCAGAAAACTCTTGTTTCCTTATTTTATAATTCTTAAATTCGTTAATCCAAGTCATATAATGTACATATATTCTGTCAAAATAAACACAATCTTTATAACTACAGAGTTACAATTTGTTACAATTTATAAATACAGTTTGGTAAAAGCGTTCATCTTGCAAGTCTCAATGGTTGCAATGACGCACGAATATAAATAATGAATAACAGTTTTATTGATGTTCGGCAATTGAGGGACGGGCAGCGAGCTCAATATGAGTAAATAGACTTCAATCTATAAAGCGGGCGGCAGAATGACCGGCTACTGGACAATGAGTAAGGATTTTGTAGATGCGACACTATTTCCGAAGAGTTACGTGTGGCTGATGAATGAAACCGAAATGAGATTCTTAATGCGTTAATTTTAAATAAATTTGTAGTATAAATTCTACTCTCATATTTTAACAGTTGATGTCGCGTAATCAATATTTTAATCTATATTTTAATATTTTTATTGCTTCTATTAAATCTTAAATTGAATACTTTTATGAGTACTTAAATAAAAGGAAATGTAGATAAATACTATTGACAAAACGTTTGGCAGCATATATATATTCCATCTATTTAGCCTGTTTAATTCTTTATATTTCACTTTTTACTTAATTTTCTACCTAGCTCCAATAGACAATAGATAGCATAATAAATCTTGCTTAACATGCAAGCATAGTCGCTGGAAAGTAAATATTGTTATTACCATATAGTACAATATATCTAAACATGATGTAGAGATTTAATTGACAAATGAACGAAGTGCCGCTTCTATAAATTTACGTATTCTTTTTATGAAGCCATTAAGCGCCATTAGTTTCAATCATAACGCTGTATGCTAAGCATCGGTCTAAGCGTAAATTATTTATTATCATCCTGTTCAATTGTTTCGGGACATTTATATTGCTCGAAATAATTGATAGCTATTCAGGACAGACGGTCTGGTGATATAACCGTTAATTGCTTAAGGGATTTATTAACAGAAATAATGGTCGTATAAAGTTGACCGTAGTTATTGTCTTGAAAACAAAACTTGTGTTTGTTTAGTCATGGGTTCATTTTAACATTTCAATAATAGATATTTAATTCATTAATAATTATTATTCCTTGTTGTTCTATAAGCTGGCAGTGGATCGCACTTGCCTTAAATTACTTTGATACTTGTATCTAAATACAATCAAAACCACAAGCACTTATAATGTTTTTTGATTGTATATTTTTATTAGATTATATATATTGGCGTGCCTAGGTAGTTAAACCAACACCTATGGCGTGACAACAAACATCCACATTTTCCTGGCGTTTCATGAAGGCTAACATTTTTCCCAATAAAGTAAATTTAACTCTCATTACAACTATTCAGCTTATTTCTTATATCAATAATGAACACAATCAAATATTACAACAGATAAATGATACCATTATCCTTTTAATTGTCATTTGAATCTTATGCGAACGCGATCAAACTGGTTAATGAAATTCAGTTAATCAAATCATATTCAAACAATGTTCCTCGTATCACTAACATTAAGCCATCAATAGCTTCATTAATTAATCTAAATCGCTACGCTCTATTGATTATCTAAATAGTTCGTTCGTAGACGATTGTGTTGCCGCGACAATAACGTTGTTCAGTGTAATGAATACATTGAAACAGTTTGTCCCCTTACTCGTGATTGATAGCGGCTGTAATTAATTTCTCATCAGATAAGATGACAGTTTGGACAAAGCGATCAGGGGTTGATTACGTGTTCTCACTTCACAGTTCACCGTGAAGTATATTAATGTCGGTTACTTTAGAAGTTAATGACAATTATATATTAGTGACTTGGCAAAAGATATATCGAAGTTAAATAAAGAAAATTAATAAAATAATTATTTATTTCCTTTTCAATGCATTTTATAGTATTTTTTTAAAGTCGGTTTTGTTTTTAATTTCAAAAACTTTTGTGTTTTTTATATTGTGACAATTTATATCAAGGGTAATTTATATATGCATATTTAGCACATGTGAATATCGCTGTGACAACACCGATCCATATATATCTGTCGCCGGAAAAAAAACAGCAATAATTTGGCTTTGTTCTGGTAAGATGTAGCAGTGATATTCTACTACTAAAATCTTCTTAACTTATTTACAAATACGTAGAGAGATAATTACAACGTCATATCAATGTTAAATAAACATAAATCTTCTTCAAAAGTTTATTTTAGTGGTTGTGAAACTCAGCTTAACGCAATATTCACAATGACCTCCTTTATGAGTGCTTCTGCGAACATTCATTGCAGTTGTCTTTCAAAGTTAACAACTAACTGCAATTTTATATGTGTCTATCTACTAACATTATGATATATAATAATAAACTATTTACATTATTAATATATACAATCATTTAGTTTGTCTTCTTGCTTTGTTTAATTTTTTTCTGTTCATTAATTTCTTTTTACATGTTTTGTAATATATTGTAATAAACCTGGAAGACTTATTGTTTTATATGTATAAGTTAAATTATACTCAAATTCTTGATCCCATTAAGGCATTATCATTCACAGCAGACTTTGATGTAACAATAGACGTTTCTTGATAAATTTAAACCGCCTGGGAGATTCCTGTTTACTAAGCTTGATGGAAGCTTTGATTATTCTAATTAAATTCCAACAGGCTTAGGAATGAAACAGCTTGACCTCTGTCATTTCTAATCTTCAACGTTATGACTTTCGCAAAGAATGCTTAAGGTATTAACTGAAGTTTTTAGTTAATTTTAATTTTTTTTAGAATTATCTGTACTTTAGTTTACACCTATAATACCTATGGGCACTATTGTATGCATCTACATACGTATACAAATGATTAGATAGTTTATTTATAAGAAAAACGATCATCATGCGATAAATCGGGCAAAAAACATACCTATTGATTAATATCGCCTGTCGTATATCTATCTCTTTGACCAATCTGTTTTATGTTATTAATACAATATCTAATAACAATATAACCTTCTTAAACAGTTTGGTTACTATTATAATTATAAACAAAAGTTTAATTTTATTACAATTGTCGAGTGATTTTTAGCAAAAAAAACAATGTCTAGTTGGAAATGAGTTGAGTTTTGATTCCTGAGAACACCCTTGCTTGCTACGCCACTCAACTGATTCCCGGGTTTTTGGGTTTTGTTGCAAGCAAATTCAATACAAATTACATAAGATATGTCGAAAATATCGATAAATTTGTTCGATATATCATATAGTATTTATACAATGTTACGATATATCATATCAGAATAAATATCGATTATGTTTGTAGATGAACATCCCTAAATTCCATCGCATGTATATGGACAAATCAATATATTAATACCCGTATATTATGTATAGCTTGACTAACGCTACTACTATTTGCTGTCACTCAATGTATATTCATAAGTGTCCTTGAAGGTGGAGTCCTTAATTGAATAGAATTATGTTTATAATAGTCGGATTTCTGCATACTGTTTGTTACAAATGACTCTCAGTCTTATTTCTCGAGGAATAAAGTCGATTACTTGCGTTAAAACTTTTCGAATATTTATTAATACGTGTACTGTATTTACAAAGATGAGGAGGTTACGACTGCGATTGGAAACCGCAAGTCAATGACACAGAGGAGGTATTTTTGTGTCTACTGTATTGACTTGTATTTAATTTTATTCGGATAAATAAGTATTTGAAATTGCGTTTTCTAATATTTAATAGACGCTTCCTGTTATATTTGCTTTTGAACGGTAATATCGATTTCGCTGCTGTCACAGCTGTCGCCGATAACCGTCGGGGTTGACGACTCATAAAGTGGAGATCACGTTCAAGGAAGCGTTCTGACTTGTAACCCTCTGTTCGGTTGACCGACGATTTGAAGAGGGTGAAACGCCAAGTGTTGGGATCTCTTGAGCAACGACTAAACAGAAGGCAGCCGAGATAATGACGTCACTACCTAAGGATACCATAAAATCAATGTATTCCACGGTTTAAGTGACTTATTATGCTCCTTATTTCGATAATATTACGTTATGTTATTTACGATTATTGAGTGTCATAAATGGGTATTCTTTACGAGGCATGACGATATTTTTTATTGATTCTAATAATACGGGTCAGTGGAGCGCTTAGGCTTGGGGTACTTCGTGCGTATTTGTTATCAAGTGATACTATATAACATGTCGTAGATCGTTTATAATCTTAATTTTTAATAACCCATTGGGTTGTATTACATTTTTTGTTGCTTAAACTCTGCGAGAAGATTATAAAAAAACGGTAATCCGCGACCGGTATATTAACTAAACACTAAAATACGTTTTGGGCTAATGGGCTGATGGTTCATCAGTTTAGCAAAGCAAATTTTGTTCAAAATATACACGTAACAAATAATTTATTATTTTGTAGAGAACCCTACCTACAATAACTTGAATTGAGTGAGTGAGTTAAGTATTTATTATCTGAACGGTTGGTTCACCAAAGCCACGTGTCTTGAGGGGTAGAAAATGGAGAAAGACGTTGGCCACATTATAGAACAAAACTGGTGACACGTAAATAAATTAATACTAAAAGAAAACCATTACACATAAATAGAACAAAGGCCAAGAAAGCATTTTTATGACGCAGAATCTGGAGTACGTGAATCATAGTCACTCACACGCTTGCTTGGCTACGTGTCGGAAGCAACAAGTCTTCTATTCAAAAATAAAGACGCCACGTTCAGGAATCTCTCAATGGGGTACAATTAAGATTCTTCACGGATCCGGTGCGTCTTTTTGCATTTAGACAGACTACGGATGAAAAACACGCAATACGTAACTGTTTCAAAATCGTAATAAATCTCAATTCACACCGCATTGAATATCGTCTTGTGTACGTATGGTTCAAATTAAAATAAACACACTTGAATGCCCTAATCCATTTAAGACTTAATGCTCTATACACTACGAACCAAATTTCAATAAACAATAATGCTTTTAACTCCCTACACGTACGTCATGAATATTAGTGATGAGTGATGCTTTAGTGACTTTAGGTACTTTTGGTCATATCTTATGTAAATGGTAACTGGCGACATATTTTATGAACATGAGCAATATCTTTTTGTCTCATAAATGCTATAAGTATCTCGTTAGTACATGATGTTGATTTTTGTTTTTACATTTAATGGTAGCTATCTATTACTGCCTCGGTGGCGCAGTGGTTTCACAGTGCGAATACCGTACTGAGGTCTCGGGTTCGCTCCCCGGCTCGGGTCAAGTGATATTAGGGTTTTCTACTCAGTATCATCCCGGAGTTTGGAATTTGTGCCCGATATGGCGACAGGCTCACCTGTCACATCTGGGACGGAACTAAGCTCGGCGAAATGTGGGTGGTGTAGTTCGCTATTTCACTTCTACCTAATCCTGCGGGATAACTGGCGTCAGCTTATGTATGTTAATCTATTACGGATAATTTATAACTTACAAATAAAAAAATAAGGATGTTCAAAAATATTTTCGGACTTATTATGTAACTTTACTGTACTTTCTTTATCTAAGTATTTATAAATAGTATTTTGTTATCATCGTGAAATACTAATTTAAATAAAAAATGTTAAGTACTACGTGTGTTAATAATACTTGATTGGTATTAAAATTGGACCACGGGTATTGTACATTTCTTAGTAAATATGGATTTTTTAAATGTATGTTATAAATAGACTAAAAGCTTATGAATGTTGTTTTAGATTCATTAAGACATTGAAAATAATAAAATCTATTTCCTAAATGAAACACATGTACGATAAGATATAACTAAGTTATACTGTACATTAAGGCATCAATATATCATGCATTGCTCAGATATGTAAAGCGGCAGTGAAGTTGGAAATAATACGGCGGTTTCAAGTAACGTCCGAAGTTCCAAGCAGACTCGTACCACGAACTGTCGTTGCATCTGACACCAAACTATTCTTACTTTTTTCTTTTCCCATAAGTATTCTGTAAAGTTTCATTTCGTGCTGAAATCCTCGGCTCTACGACGATTGTTCGCTGCCGTTTACCCGCTGACATTGATACATTCTGTGCTAGTTTCTGAATGAGAGTTTCAAGCAGCGAACAATACGAGTAATGTAACGGATCCGTTCGTAAATAAAAGTTTCTTGATCCGCGAGAACTAACAATGAGTTGACGCGTCTGTTGAAGCCAAGAGCCGGAACAATCGGTGATTAAAATTGTTATAAAGTGCAATTCGATATCGCAGTGGCGGTCGCACCTCAAAATGCATATTGAGAGTAAATATTTTTTTCATTGATACATTACATTTTACATTTTGATTTCTCCATTTCCAAAGAGTAGTATCTTTAGTAGAGCCACAATAAAACAGCTTTGAACATATTTTATATTTATCTTTGTTATTAATGTATGTGAATTATCTATGTTTATATAAAGAATATAGGTCATTTTTTAATTAGCTTGAGACCAGCTCAATCACCTTCAAATCTTACACGTGTGTTACAGCTTAATCTTTTATTTGTTACTATTTCACATTTACAAATTCATAGGTATTCTCTGTGGTTTTGGAAACTCGAAAGTTGAAATCTATTATAATTTTTACGAAATCTATTAGTTTAGTCGTATAGTTTGCAAGAAGTGGCTGACTTAACACATTCATTTGTGATTTATTAGTATAATGAATGATCAATTTATCAACATCACATCATTTACGCTTGGACATGTGTTCCGACTTGAGACCGCAGCATTTCGTTTTTTAGGAGTTTGTAGAACATATGGTTGGAGAAATCTTGCTTCTCTTGAAATATAAATACGTGCAGATATTATCAGTTCGTTATTAACCCCTTGAGCACTAACCTGGCGTCTCATTTTTATGGCTAATCGACATATGACATTTGTAAAAATAAATTAATTACAGCTGAATAACTTATGCTGATGTTGACCAATGCAGGTGACTATAGGATAATCAGAGTTTATCAGCACAGTATTTGTTAAAGAAAGGCTCGGATGTTAATTAAGTTTCTTCAATTTGTATCCAATGGCGATAAGGTATTTGAGACAAATCGGTAACTAAAATATATTTGATTTTCAGGGTAAAAGTAATTAACTTGTCTCTTAGTCGGTAATTGAATGTTTAATTTAACTGTGTTGTTCCGTAAATTATCTACTTACCTACCTAGGTCAATATTAATTTACTTTTTGTTTAATATAATAAATCGATTATAAGCTATTAAACATGTATGATTTTTTACTTAACTGTTATAAATATAAATTACCTGTTCCTTGTTAATTTCTGTTATGGTTTCACAAATCTGTTTTGTCGTCGATAAAATCGTAAAGGATATATTTGTTTGAAACTAACTATCTAGCTGTTATCATGATGACGTATATTGCCGTAGCGAATGTAGGTACAGAGTTTATCAGTTTTTCTGCATGGCTAAATCTGCAAGGTAAAGCGTATACGTTTGATAACTAGTAAAGTACGTACAGTATAGTACATTTGTATTATTATTTCCACTTTAGAGGAAGTATATCATCGCTGGATCCACTTACCTATATGTTATGCTATCCACTTCAAAGAATTTGATATACATTTCAATGAAAGTAGAATTTAAAAACTTTCGGTCTATTTACATTATTTAAAATAACGACAAAAGGACGACCTATTTTTTTAATTAGATCTGTTTTGTATGCTTTGACTTGCATTGCGTAAAAGTTACAAACATTTTGTGAATAAAGTTTTTTTTTAATACTGACCTAGTTCTTATAAAATGTATTTTGTAATAATTAATGTAAAAATGTTTTTAAATAATTGGATGGTGATTTAGGTATTTACATCTGAACACACTAACCCAATGGTACTGGCTGCCTAGTAATTGTATATGATTATACCTATATAGATGCTTATGGATACATTTTCAAACCTGAAGGTGATTGCTAGCCAGGCGGGGGTATTTGATAATGTCCTACCACTATATTATGATTTCAGCACTAATTTTTCCTTCATCGAATACTGTAACCTATTGAAATAAGCTTGTTAATCTTGTTGTGTAGAATGAGGTAGATCGATTTGAATGTACGTCCGGTGAGGTAGAAGGCGCTGACCACTTTATCACTCGGCCATTATTATAATTTTATAATATAGACCTAATTTGGTATATACCTATATGATTAATTTAAGTTATTAATCATAGCAACGGTTATTTTCCATTGTAGTTGATAGATCCTAAAAGTAAAACCTAAATAATAATCAATGTAATCTTACTTCATATAGTATTGTAACTTGTTTTTAAAGAGAATGCAATCGACTCACAAATCAGCGTTATTTTACTTTACGAATTTCTTTATCAAGGGTTTACATCTTGGTGCGATAATATCCCTGTTAACTCGCCCAACAGAACTATTTCCTGACATTCAAATGTGTTCAACCAATGTTCTGCCACGGATTTAACGAGATGCTCCGATAACGTTTGATGTAACATTTTTCAGTTTTATTTGTGGACATTTGCTTAAAAAAAATATAAAATTATGTTCACCCATAAATTTTATATATTCTGTGTTCTTAGGCTCAAAAATATTCTTCTTCAAAAGAAACCATGAGTTGTGAAAAAAATGTTTCAGTGTGAATTAAGATACCTTATTTTTGTTTTGATTGACATTGCTTTGTCTTTTAAAATTATTTATTGTGAAGGGCGAATTTGATGGAGTTTTAAGATATCAGGCTTGAATTTAATCAAAAATAATAGTGAGTCGTTACGTTCAATTACATGCAACTGATTATTATTTAAAATTAGCGACACTGTTTTAGCATAAAATCCAACTTCAGACAAATACGACGTCGTGAATACTGACAGAAATTATTGAACAATTTTATTCAAAGGATTCTTGAATTAAATGTTTAATATTTTATAACTTGTGATTCTAATTAGGGTGGTTTTGGTCTATTGACATTTGAAAAAGGATTAAATATTAAATCTGATAGTTCAAATTTTAAACTTCCTAGAATCGTTTCATGGCCATGGAGTTTCTGACAGTGTTAATGTTGAACGAGCAAGTCGGAATTAGTCGGAATTCATCTCTGCTGATACTTTTACATTTACAATTAGTTTTACAAAAGCAACAACATTTTTTTTGTGTATATGTTCAATTGTTCTCACGTGATACTCTTGTCATAGAGTTAATTTGTTAATCAAACCAGATATGTAACTTCTTATAACCAGCACACTTCTGTGTCAAGCTTCCAGCGATCGGAATCTCCATAATTTGAAAATGAAAATCACAATGCACAATATGTGTTTTAGTGATGAATTTTATAAAATACTATAATAACATATTGTAGCCATGGATGTAGGCTCTCTCAAAATTTTTGCAACTAAATACTGGCAATCAATAACGCGTGTACATACACCAAACATGTTTGAAACTTTACTTTTTAAGTACGTTGTTGAAGCCTTTGTGACGTCCTATAATAGCCAGAGCTCTATTCGTAACAAGTGACATAATATGTATTGCTGAAAGGGTTTTTTTCCTCCAATTTTTTTTCTAGTTTATTAAATATATTTTTTCCTTTATAGTTGTTTCGAAATTACTAACAAATAATAGTTTTACATATATTTTCACATATTTTACAAATACTACGTATAACAACAAAAATATGAATAAAATGTACTCAACCAACTGGATTGAAAATTATTATTCCTGCAGATGATTGCACAATAATTCTTCAAAGTTTTCAGTCATTTTATCAAGGAGTTTTTGTACAGAACAAAATTGCTCTAAGAAATTTTTCAAAAAAAATATGTCGCTTGCTTATGGAACACTATGCAGTACCTTAATGCAAGTAAAATTAAATCTTAGTTTCACTGAACAAAGGACTATTTGGATAATGATTAAAATTATTCCAAACAGATAACAAGGAGTTATTCATCCTTACCATAAATACAGACGCAGAAAGGGTTATTTATTATAATACTAAGTATATTTCTGTTTAGGAAATGAGGTTTCTTTAATCTATGGTTTTCATTTTTTTACAAACAAGGAAGCTTTATTGTATACATATTGTCTAAATGGTATATCGATGTTTGATTACTGCGATTTATATATCATAAGGAAGAGATAACTAAACAAATACTCATTCGTTTCATATACAGATTAAGTTATAACTGGTGCAAATAATCCTCTTAATTGTTTTGAATCGAAATCGAATTGTTTAACAAAAACTTGCTTGTTACATAAACCGCGCACGAGTTAGAAAGCCACGATAAATAAAAAATATGGTATAGGAATAAGGAATTAAAGGAATGATGTAGATCATATTACGTATTTCATTTTGGTTTCAAAAGTGGAATATTGTTATTTCGTGGAACTGCTGAAATACATATCAGGAAAACATGATATTTTGCTATTATTAATATATTAGCATCTCCGCAGAACGTCTTAATTTTTAACGTCTGTGCTTTTCTACTACCCCTTTCAACCCAATGCCCGTTAAAGCCATGCCCATTCACAAAACAAGTTTTATCATTTTCATACTTAGAATAGAAAATTTGTACGACAGGCTGTTTACAATTAGTGTTTCTTTTTTACAAATAGATTACATATTAATGTCATCATATTTTTTAATTTAATATTTGCGTCTGAGCATTGAAAGTTTTTCTGGAAAATTCGAAATAATTAATTCCTTTTCACGGTTGCTGTGTTTCTGACAGTGTGCCAACAACCGTTATTATCTTGACAACCCACATTACATTATATCGTTTGGAAAATCATCACAGTCAATTGACAGTCGCCGTTGTCATAAATGTTAGAAAACATTACCAGGAATAATTGTGGTCGGTAATAAATGTAAAACACCACAGTAGAACAATGTATAATTCCGAAATACGTTATGTAAAGAAAGTCTATACGTAAAATACTATGGCGATGAAAATATAAATGAGTGCGGACAACCAAATATCAGGCGAAGTTTTAAATCTGATACGAATAGTAAAGTTTTTGGACAATTTCATTGAGTTCATTGAACACTACATTTTGTGTTTGGTGTAATCATTTGTGAGCTGATTTATTGTTAATCGCTTGAGCACTTACCTGGCGTTTACGCCATTGTTTTCTTATTGTCTTCCTATTGCCTTTTTTAATGGGTACTCGACACATTAAGTAGTATATTACACTATTAGGATTATTTGTATATGAATTAAATATTTTAATTTTTATAATCCTAAACTTATGTTATGTTTGACCTATTCGATTCACGGCAAAGTTTGGTTAGCGCTGAATTGCGATACGTAATCAGTATTATACCGTGCTAAACGTTTCCGCAGTGGAGTTAATGCAGTAATTATTGCGACGTGTGTAGGTGATTCGCGCAAACTGTAATTAGTCTGCCATTAAACCGCCTAGCAGTGATTTGATTAATGATGACCAGGAACGAACGCGTGTCGGATTTGAACGTCCTGTACGTTGTTTTTCATACGTCGATATTGACACGGATCATCACTAATTTATTGCTTACTTGACTGATATTGGTATCGAACTGTTATATTGTCATTATTATTTGTAAATTACTTAGATTACCTCAATTAAGATTAGTATAATTATCATTCGTAACGTTTTTACAATTTAGGTAAGAAATTTAAGGCGCAGATACATCAATAACATCTGTATGTTTTGTCCGGTTTAAAGTTTAATGTCAACAGGACATGGATAGCAATTAAAGCTGTTAATACACGTACTGATCAAACCGCAGACATGGTACGGTTGGGAGCAGAGGTTATCAGTCACCTAAGTTGGAATGAGGGTTCTTTCCGAAAAAGATCGATTTTTGCATCGATTCGAACCTAAGCTTGATGAATCGATTCACAAAATATCGAGGTTCAAAAGATTGATCTTTCAAAGTAATAAATTATCTATTATTACAGTATAATTTTTGGTGTCTATGATATGAAGATTATCTGTAAATAGGCAAAGATAAAACAGTTCAGTGTAACTCTTTCCTTAGTAGGTTAAGCGTTTTTTCTTTTTTTGACTAGTTGCTATTGACGACCTTTAGTACTGCCAATAAAAAAATTGGACAAAGATTTGCAATAAATGATGATGATAGTATAATTTTGACCGCTGGAAGAATACTATTTACGAATAAAAAGTCAAATTAAACATGTCTTGGACCACGATATTTTATTAATCAATTTACAAAAAAAAAAACGATCTTTTTGAAAAATCTTTTTCTCATCCCTACTTAGGCAACTGTTGACCTCGAGGCTGCCCGCCATACCATGTCCGCGGTCTGTTCGTACGTGTTTAACAGCTTAAATAATAGTAACAATATTATTACCTATAAAAATAGAATTTTTTGGATTAATATATCTAATTATGTATATGTAATAGTTATTTCATTTCTTTGATATGTCATATTGACGAATGCAAGAAAAAGGCCACCGACTATTACACCCTTTATGACTGTTATTAGAGTCGTAATTTTGAAAATATTAAATCGTATTAGGAATATAACATAGTATACGTAACGGCACAATAATTCTTCCACAGTTACGTAAATTACGCACTAAATTCCGGAAGGAATTGATTAATTGATTCGACTGAAAGAGTCTGTTGCTGGACATAGGTCTCCCCATAAAGGAGGGAGGGAATTATCATAATCGCAACACTTGGCAGGGGGGTTAGCGATAGCAGTCAGATCTTTGTGGTACTAATAAGATGCTGCTGTCCATCTCTTGGTTTATCTCTTATTCGCCTTTTACGACACTGACAGAAAGATATGGGGTGCTACTATTCTTAGCCGGAACCGCATGAAACGGATGGAATATTGGACAATAAATACCGCCTGACTAGTTTTACGTGAGGAAGTCTGGCGGCACATCTTCCGAAACTGTTGTCAGTATTAGTATATTAGGTTGTAATAATGTAACGTCGTCTTTAGTGTTTTGATATTTTGTAGATAGCAGTCGATAACATTCGTATCTATCAGAAGTTGTTGTTACAGAAATTTAATTCTAGTTTGAATAAAACAATCTTTGAGTTATTTTTTTTATAGAGTTTTTTTTTTATTTTCAGGTACCGACGATGTAGCTGTATTACAATATCCTGTAGCACTACTATTGCGTGAGAAGAGACCCCTTAACTTACCTGAGTAATTAATTATGCCCGTGGGTATTACGTGCTAATTATAATAAACCTTCGGTATTTTAACGGTCTCCGCCTAAATTAGACAGTGCTTTTATTTCGCTGCTGATTTAATAAGTTATAATTACATTAATAGTGGTTCGTAAAATCTTTCTAGAATTTAAACCGCGAATTATATCTGTGAGAAAATTATATTTTAAGGTTATTTTAATTACATACTTCATTACTTTAGCTAGACGCTTTTGAGAAATGAAATTTCTTTTTTTATTCTTTTTTTTTGTTTATTGTTGTTTTTTAACTGTAGTACATTATATATTTACGAAAATTGAAATTTGTAAAAATTTGTAAAACCGTCCAGTTAGGTAGATCTAACTTCGAGAAAGGGGTTAACCGTCGAATGCAACTCGGATGGGCCGCGTTCGGGAAGCTACGCAAAATCTCGCCCTAAATACTGCAATGTCCCAAGATGAAAGTCTTCGACCACTCTGTGTTGCCAGTGATGACATACAGCATTGAGACGTGCTCGCTCACAATGAACCTAATAAAAAAGCTCAAAGTTGCTGAAAGGGCAATGGAGAGGGCTATTCTTAGAGTTTCACTGCGTGATCGAATCAGGAATGAGGAGATCCTCAGAAGAACCAAAGTAACTGACATTGGCCGAAAAATTGCAAACCTTAAATGGCAGTGGGCTGGGCACATTGCTCGTAGAACCTATGCCCGATCGGAACAACGGTTTCTCGAATGGGTACCACGCACCGGTAAACGTAGCATAGGTAGGCCCCCCACAAGGTAGACCGACAACCTAGTGAAGATCGCGGGAATCCACTGGATGCGGGTGGCGCAAGACCCGTCGTCGTGAAGATCTTTGTGGGAGACCTATGTCCAGCAGTGGTCGTCCTTCGGTTGAATGAATGGATATAGTAATACATTATCCTGAATAAACACTTTAAAGGAGTTAAAATATAACGGATAGACATACAAAATGCATACAAATAGGAAAACAAAAAGGAACATACATACACAAAATTAGCACACTCGTTAAGTAATGCTCCATATAAGGTAAGAGTGAGACTTATTTAGTTTGATACATCGACATAGAATAGCTTGCCTATTGACGTTTTATCTCTCATATCTTTTTAGAGGCTGTGTTCAGGAATTACAGAACTTATGTCTACCACTCCTTTATTTCTAACTACATAGACATTCAACCTATTTACTAATAGCAATTTTCTTGTACATTGTGTGAAACGGCTAAAGAGTAGAATCGACTGACCGCGTTCGTATTGCCAACAACGTACACCGTTCTTGAAGCGAGGAGTGATTCAATATTTACTAAGCAAGCACGCTACATCTTCTGCTTCATCTTCACTTTCCATTAGGTGTGATTAAGGTCAAGTGTGCGCCTGTTAACCACAAAAATATAGCCATTAAAATTATCACTTAAAATTACTGTGAACGACTTATAATTATAATTATTGATATGAAACTTAGAATAATTCACGTCAAATAAGCTCCTTGTACTTGTGTTAGGAATATATAATTTAAATGATTACTTCTTATAAAAACTATATAAGAAACTTTTTAATTAATTTTCTAAATAACTTCACCTATTTTCTTAATATTCGCTTACTTCAATGTACGTTAGTCAAATGTATTTGAAAGTTGCCGTATTTATTTATATGCCATAATCAAGAAAATAATCAAACTTTATTATAAAGTAATATTGCCTGAATGATTTTCTTTATTTTTTAACTAGCTGCCCGGAGCTGCGCCCGCGTTTCATACATTCTTCACTGCGTTTTATTTTTTTTTATACGGAACCCTAATTATTTTCCGTAAACAAATTTAGTACAAGATAAAGTAAACATATTTCTCATAAATTGCAAACTCTCGTAAAACTAAGCATTGAATCCGATTTTTTTCAATTTTTTATGTGTTTAATTTTTTAACGAGGAACTCTTATTTTCAAAAATTAAAAGTACCCTAAGTTACACGGAGTAACTTCCGCTATCTACTAAAAAAAAGTCCCATCAAAATCCGTCCAGCCGTTCCGAAGATTTCTCGTAACAAACAGACAGACAAAAATGTTTAAAATTGAATTTTTGGTATAGGTATCGTTCATCATATCTAATTAACAAAAAAAAATTTTTTTTGTTGTTTCAAACGTACACTTCAATTTTATTTATTACTTTAAATCATAATATTTTTTTATTAGTATAGACAATGATGACGTTGGAATTACTCATAAATACCTACAATAAATGTTAAATAGAAGAAAGAGGCTATGCTGTAATAGGCTGTGATTTTATTGAAAAAACGAGAAATTCCGTTGATATATCAATAAGGTTTAAAATGTCTTACCACCTAATTTATTCCTCGAATTGGCATTCCTGAACTACACTAGTCAGTGAAACGAAGTACCTAATAAACCTTTTTTAATTACCAGACGTTGTCTGTTGACAAGAAATAAGAATGGATGGCAATGTTTGCTACCTAAATGACCGGACTTGAGTTTAAAACGGGAGGCGACACGAAGAGATCGTCGGAAAAACCTATCAAAACTTCAGAAAATTCAATAAGGACACTTGGAAAGTTTGTTAAAGGAGGTAGCGAGAATATTTTTATACAAAAAAATGGAATCTCAATTTGTGTCGCCGGTAAAATAAAAATAACGCGCGCGCCCTCAGGCCTCTGAAAGAATGGAGTTTGTTAGTTAAGTTTGCCTGTCAGTTTGACGGGGATGTTACCATCCTAATACAATTTTAAGACATGGATAAAGTATATTAAACATTTTATATTCAAGCATTTTAGAATAAGAATTTAAAGTTTTCACCCAATACCTACAGAGTTAAATCTAAATTAATATTAAGCCATTATATGCGAAGTAAAGTTTTTAACTCAGTTTATTCACTGGACTCATATTATGGTCTTCAAATACCTTTCAATGTATGTGTAAGAGTCTTATCTGAGAGAAAGTTATAGTAGATGCACTTAGATAAGGAATACTTTAACATTGGGAAATATTCTAAGGAGGTAGTAAGTACAGAAATGATTGGGCAGCTTTTCCATAAATTTATTTAAACCCTTAATGAATTCAGTAAGGTCGTTTGTCTAACCGCGAGAATATTTATTATAGTATGCTAGGAATCCTAGCATTTTATTTTAGCTTTCCACAACAACTGTATCCCCATGTATATAGTACGTAAACTCTAATAATGGAAACAGCGAGACCCGTGTTTAAAAAAGGACGTAACGAGTCCGTTTGCTTCGAATCTTTCATTAAATTAATTCTAAAGCTTTTAAGTCAACGGGTGGTACAAAACAAACATTTCATTATCTATTCCGTCATGCTGTATAAATAAGTACTTATGATGAAGGAAACGTGTTAATACGTACTATGTGCCGGAAATCATACGTAATTCTGATATATTTGTATTCTTTTGATGTCGAATCATATGTTACTGAATTATTAAATTTTTAGAATTATTTCGGCAGGCAGGTACATAATGGAGATTGTAAGCTCAGTAGTAGGTGTATACGCTGAAAATGGAGCTATCGGGTTTCCGCCTGTTGTTTACAAATATACTCTGTATTCACTATTGCGCAGTTGGTGTGGAGCAGTACAATTCAATTATTCAACGGTACCGCAGTCATTGCGGGCGTAAGGCAAGTGCATTGGAGGTTTATTTCTGTACCTGTCATTGTTCCGAATGATGCATGAATCCGAGAATATTACATACTAGCGTCAAAATAACGCCACACCTTAGTTCACAATCTTACTTCTAGAAACTAAAAAAATGTACTTATAAAAGTAGATTACAACGTAGTTGTGAATACACCAGGGAATAATACATTTTTATTATAAATATATGTTTTTTACTTTTTAGCATTTATTAAGATAATGAATTTTACCATTACAAACGTTTATATTTTTTTCAGCTAAACGAATTGAATTAGATAACATATAAATTTGTTTACTTTAAAAAAACAATTATAATATTATTAAATGCTAATATATATATATATATTTAGCATTATAGCGTTGTTAAGGTCACAACGTTAACCAGACGCTAATATGAAAGAATTTCACCATTAATCGAAATGGATTGCACGTGTTTCGGTGATGGTCAGGCAACTAACGCGTTTACGTATACAGCCTGTCGATGAGATAACTGATGGGCGTGATTGGAAGATTACACGATTATTCTATACAGAGATGTCTACTGTTTGATATCACAATCAGGAAATGTGCTACTAATGTTTATGACAAGGTAATGCCAGTGAAACGTATTGGCAGATCTGAACGCTAATGTGTTTTCCGTTATGATTATCTTTACGTCTATATCATGCCATTTCGTATTCAGGGTAAATGTTGTTATTTTAAAAAAATATTATCAGTATGAGTATAGTATAAGCCATTTACAAGAAATAATAATTTTTTTCTCAATTTGTATCTATACCGCTAAACGATGAATCTTATCAATAAATGATAGTAAAAACGTAATTTAAGAAAAAATATACGCATATTTGACCATTATAGGTTGGTTCTTATTTAGGATATATTCAAATTTTTCTTCAGGATAGTCCTTAATAGGTTCCAGAAATATTTTAAAAAATTCCTCCCTAACGCAACTTTTAATTTTAAAACTAATCCGGGCCCCACAACAGCTGAAGCTTTTAATGGAAATAACATGGGAAACGTTCTGTTATTGTTTTAGATTTTTTTAAGTCGTGAACTAAGAAGCGGATTATATCAATCTATGAATATTCTTGTAGCAAACTTGTAGCAAACTTCAAAACTTGTTCAAGAGTTATTCGTGTTCAAAATCAAAGTTTTAGCCAATTCCATGGTTTTTCCATTTTTTTATCACGATTCAATTATTCAAAAATGTAACCAATTGTAATACATATTAATTTAGGAGTTAAACTAGTGAAAAGAATTACTGAAAATATATTTAATGAAATGTAATAATATTGTTATCTTATTGACTAGCTTATTTGCATGAAATAATTTTATCATTACTATTTGACTCCTATAAAAACATAAAAAATGATACATCGATCCTTAAATGTTTTATAGCTTGCTTATTTTAAATGTAATCTTAAAAGAGTTTATGTTTAATTAAAAGATTATACTTTTCAAAATCTCAATTGTCTGACGAGTCAGTTGACTTTCACTTCTCGTCTTCGTCTCTGGTAGGTATTAAGACTTTTTTATTACTCTGTTACCGCGAGAAATCCGCACAACAAACAAACGGTTGCCGGGAGAGTTTCCTCAAGTTTCCGCAATAATGTTAAATCCATATTTATCTTACTGGCTGCAAGCTATCGTGTCTTTTTTACACTTTCGTTTCAATGATAATAATAACAAAGGATATTTTTTTCTCTAAAATCTGCTTCGATTCGATAGTGAATTAAATTTGAAAAATAATATTCTTAATACATTTCATTTAGTGATTATTTTACATAAAAGTATTTTCTACAAGCTTTCTAGTAAATAAAATATTTTTAAGATACAAAAAGGAGAATGTGTTAATTATTTAACGATTAATCTTTTCTCAGTATAAGATCTCTGCGCAGGTTTCAAATGGAATAGATTAAAGCTCGAATATGCAATTTAAAATATATAATTGAAAAACAAAACCACAATAATTATGAAGAAAAATATTTAATAATAAACATATAAAGTATATACTTATGAATAAAGTTTATCCCAAAAGGCACAATGAAGAGGTCTATGCTCGAAGTTTCCCTGCGTGATCGAATTGGCAATGAGGAGATCCGCAGAAGAAACCAAAGTAACCGATATTCCCAGAAGAATTGCTAAAATGAAGTGGTATTGGGCTGGGCACATTGCTCGTTGAACCGATGCCCGATGGGGTCAACGGGTTCTCGAATTGGTGCCGAGAACCAGAAGACGCAGCGTGGATATACGTCCCTAACAAGGTAGACCGACAACCTGGTGGAGGTTGCCGGACTCCGTTGAATGCGGGTGGCGCGGAGATCATTTTTTTTTGACTCGATATAGGTGCAGTGCTTTGGACCACAATCTCACCTGATGTTAAGTGACGATGTGGTTCAGGATGATAAACACACTGAGCCTAGGGGTATTGGTGCTCAAGTGATGCTGCCGAAACATACCAAGGGAATCTTTGGAGGAGACCTCTGTACAGCAGTAGACGTTTTTCGGTTGAGTGGGTGGTTGATGGAAACTTGAACTTATTGAATTATTGGTACGGTAACGGTAAAATGAATTTCCTTAACTTTTAAAGCGGTACCCCTAACCGAGTTCAGAATAAAGTAACTTTATTGAGCTAGTAATCGAGCCATAACATTTTATTTCCATGTCACTATGATTTTATTAACCCGAACCGATCGTGGGGCGGGTACGCCGCGCTCTCGACACTGTCAATTTAGGCGGCAAACTTTTCCATTTAACTTTCCAAGCTCAACTTTCCTCCGAATTCTTTTGTACAGTTTGTATTGGGAGGCACAGAATTAATATATATTTGAATTTTTAATTTCTTTATCATTAGTTCCAAAATATACATATTATTATATTTTAAATATGAATGGGATAAAATTACGTTTTTTTTCATTTCAGTGTATTTTTAATCGTTTATTATAAACGTGATAAATATATTTACAAACAATTTTCTTTATAAACTTGCATATCAGTTATAATTAGTTTGGCATATGATTAGGTTTTTATGTAGACGCTATTACTAGTTGTATCAATAAGTTCAATATAATACTCATTCTCCGAAAAATAATTAGAAGAATAATCGAGAAGAACATTGACAACTTTTTCAATAACATAAATCCTGTAGACATCTATAGTAATAGCAAACTATAACGTCAACGTTCTATTTTACACTTTATTTTTTATTCGATTGATTAAACTAAAAATAAAAGGAGTTTATTCTGCCGACAACTGATCGGTGCTCCGACCTCAGTATTGATAACTTCTAAGCTGTTTTATTCCGTAATGTATAATAATTTTATCGTCCTTCACTTCTTAAATGTTTTAGGGGCAGTTATTACGTAACCAAAACCTTTAAAAATGTTTGTCAACCCCCTTTCAAGACCATAAGAAAAGTCTTTACTCCCCTATTCTATATAAGTATATAAAAGCAAAATGGGGCATCTTTGTGCCCATCACCTCAAAACTACTGAACGTATCGGGATGGGACTGCTACCATTCGACGCCTAATTTTTCGTTGATGGTTATAGGCTATTTATATTTGTTTTTATTACATTGAACCTTTCTCATTTTTTCCTTCAATTTACAATGTACATTTTTTTACGCTAATAAAAACAAGAGACTTACATTTTTCCTCATTCATTTGTAAATACGCAATGAAAGATATATAAAACGCGGGCGGAGTCGCTGGCACACAGCTAGTGATTAAATATGAATATTGCTTACGTCAATCGTCCTTCAATACCGCAAATCATATAATAAACCCCACCCACCCCCAATTATTGCTTAAGTAACACTTGAACTGCCCCATATATCTCTGAAGATATTCTAAAAACTCAGAAATAAACATTTACCTCATGCTCTTTAAATGGCAGCAGGAAAATTTATGGAATTGATCGTAGAAAATATATTTTAATATACTTTGCTATAGTACATTTTGCGTTCGATTATAATACACTAACGTTTACCTACAAGATAGTATTGCGTATGTTAACACAGTAGCCAGACTGCGCTGTTGATGTAGCATGAAGCTTGATACCCGGACAGACCTATACATTTGTCTACAGATGAGCTGTCCGTCGCACTCGTCGGTACCGCTCACAAACATTCGCACAGTCTTGACTGCTTCGCCTTACCAACTGCACTTTTAAATAGTGAATCTATGCATCTATGTGTCATGAATAGGCACAAATAAAATAGTTTAGTAACTCTTACTTTGTTAACTGGTTTTCTTTTTAAGTTGAGCCACTGAGGGGTTTTAGTGTTTGTTTGAAAACAACTGTTGAAAAAAAACGATTTTTGAAATTTTCTTTTACTAATAGCTGTTTGGCCGCGGCTACGTCTCCGTTTCATATATTCTTCACTGCTTTATTTTTTTTATACAGAACCCTAATTATATTCCAAAATTTTTTTTTGCTACTGACATGTTCACAAATTCAAAGACTTGTCAGTACAACTGTGCGTTGAATCGGACGTTTTTCACAATTTCATGAGTTTTAATATTATTTTTATGCGAAATCCTAATACGCGGAGTAACTTCAGCTACCTACCAAAACCCGTCCAACCGCTCCGAAGATTACCCGGAACAAACAGATAGACAATAATTTGAAAAATTAGATTTTTGGTATAGGTATAGTAAATACATACATATGTATTTTTTAAATAGAAATTGAGATGTTGATATTACAAACAGACACTTTAATTTTATTTATTGGTATTGATTTCTATTCATGCAGATTTAAAGTAAACAATTTTTGTAAATTCAGTCATCGTTTTACAGTAATCCTAAACTAAAACTAAACAATAAAAAGTAATTAAAATGAATCGGTAATTGAGCTCAGAAATTCTTGTTAGAATGTTTTTCTTGTTGTCAGATTATAATCTGCATTGAACGTTTCATTTCCATTGTTTTTTAATTAAACATTTAACTCTCTTTTTGAGTTTAAGTCTGTAGTTACCTAGTGCAGAACCCTCGTAAAGCTGACTGCTACTAGCTTTAAGCTACAATGTTTCCACCAGTGAGAGTCTTCGTTTTATTTTGTTACTGGTTACATTTCTTTGTGAATTTCAAAATAATTTTTATTTCATTAGGGTTCTATCGTTGAAATTCCATTATCTGTTTTCAGTCATCTGTCACTTTGTTTTCACTGTGATTCTATTCAGTTCCTAAATTAATTTAGCAGTTATAATACCTAGTGAAACGGTAGAAAATTATTACAGATATAACCTTAGCTCCTTTTCAAATGTATTTTTTGAGGCAAGTACAAGGTGACAGAGGTTACCGATACTTTGTAGTATTCTATTCAATAATTGCTTCTGTTTTAATATACATACGGCTAATTGTTTTCTGTAAAAATAAAATATAAAACAAATGCTATCCTCTGTCAGGTTTTCATTTGTTTTACTTTTCTCGGAATTTCCTACGAATTTATATTTGGTTTTAAAACCTAAGTGGTGACAAAAATGTGAAGCACGTAGACGCCAAATAGTTCTATTAAGAGAATTTAAATTTACAAGAATATTAAAGTAATCAGCTGTTTTAGTAATTTTATTGAATACTAGCTTGCATCTACAACTTTTTTTTACATGTTAATAAAAATAAGCATTGTTTGAATTAAAAGAGTAATATTATTTACTTTGAATAATATAAATTATATGAATAATAATCTGAAACATATTCAAATTGATACAGCACTCTTAAATTATAGAAACAACTTGAATACTTAACATTAATAATAAACAAACACAATAGGAAATATATGAAATAATTGAAAATATTATACATATTAAAATAAAAATATTCGAAACTAATACGAGAATATGATAATCATTGCGTTCTTGCGCGTCAAAAATTACCTCGGGGTAAAGCGAAGAGATAAAATTAATGAAATTTAAATCAATTAATGTCATGATTGTTTTGTCGCTGGAATAAATAACGTAAGCCGCAAACATTAACACGTAATATATGTCTGGAATCTTCGAATATCAAGTACTTGTAGATAAACCTGGATGATTATTCATTAACGCATATGCGACTTTACTGTTCTGAATTTTACCAACCGATTGCAATACTTATAACACGTATCATTCGGCATTATTATTTTAATTAGATTTTAAAATAGAACTGCATTATGGCAATAGGAATATTTAATGATGATTATTTTGTTATCTCATAAAACAATATACCATAAACAAGGAAACCAATTAACTAACCTTATATATCGTATAATAATCTTATATAATACGAAGCTTTTTTGAGCATTTTAATTTCTTCCCAGAGAGAGCGCACTATGATATACTCGTAATATGACATCACACTGTACGTCTATACCCTTCTGCCTTTTTATATTATCAAAATTAATATTTTTGTAATATAATAAGAGTTTCATAGTGCTATGGTAAATATAAATTTAATCATCTATTCATACACAGCAGAGAGAAATTGGATAAAAGTTATAGAAATAATGTTTTTTCATTAAACTGATAATACGTAGTGCTTTAATTTACTTAAAAGATAATATTGAGTTTGCAGTTAAGAGTAGAAATTCTGCAGACGTCATTACTCTTTATACAGCGTAAGGTTAAGGTGGTGTTTCCAACAGAGTGAATAATGTTATTACAATGTAATATAATGGCATTGTTTATGTGTTGTGCATATTGCATGCATACAGTTTATTAGGCCACGTGTGCACGGTGTGTGGCCTCATTTGCAAACAATTTATGTAGGCCTCGAATGAAATTGGAACTAATATCCAATCTTGTTTCTAGCTGTGGTTTTAGCTTTACCACGAAATATAATAACACAGCTTCTATGATTATTAAAAGTTATATTTCTACAAAGTAGAAGAGTAGTGGTGCTCGATTCTTCCTACGAGATTTTGTGTCATGACCAATGATTCAAATAAACGAAAATAAATTCGCTAATTTAGCGACTTGGACAACTGATGTTCGTGCGGTTCGCTCTTAACTTAAAAATATATCGCTTTACAAAAAAAATAAGAGATATAAGCGAATAAAACTTGTAAGTAATATGTAAAAACTTTTAAAATTTAAGTGTTATTTGTCCAATTAGTTATTTATAAGTTTTCGGTTTCTCGAATGGTTACCACGTATTGGAAGACGCAACGTGGGTAGGCCCCCACAAGGTGAACCGACGACGTGGTGAAGGTCGCGGGTGTCCGCTGGATGTGGGTGGCGCAAGAGTGGTCGTCGTGGAGATTTTTGGGGAAGACCTATGTTCAGCAGTCTTTCGGTTGAATGGCTGGATGAAGTTTTAATAAAAGTTATAAATTTTTTAAGATTTTTATTAATAACACACGTTATCACGTTAAATGTTTTCTAATTGACTCTTTTGCATATTAGTATGGTATCATATTGAGTAATTAAAAGGTATGTTACGTATTTAAAAATTTCTTGGAATCAAGTTTAAAAAAAGAATCTAAATTCTAATTCAATTTTAATATAAAACAATTTGTCCGAATACCTTTAGAGCAACCTATTAAAACTGACATCCGTGCGGTTCACTTTTGGCATTCGATCAAAGATCTAAAACCATTCATTGTTGACATAACCGTCATTCTGCCCACTTCATTGTTCCGTATTTATAAATTTAATCTGCGTCTGAAACGTGCTTTATGGCATTAGTAAATGTTTAATCATATTTAAAGTAAGTGGTTTTCTTAGAAAGGCGTTTTGTAAGCAACCAAATGTTTCCTATACAACTTTCCTTTAAGAAAACAATAAAATATTTACATTGTATATTCATTGAAAATGTGAATTTTCATACAAGGAATTGTGCCATAGTAAGAAACGTCGTAGGAATCTGTGGTATGCGGGTGGCGCAAGGCAGGTCGTTGTGGAAGACCTATGTCCTGCAGTAGACTTTTATCGGTCAACCAGATGTCTTTATGAAGTATATAAATCAAGTAAATCTATAAAAATAAAGAAAACAAATTCACACTAGTCGAAAATTTCTTACATCTCATGTGATTATCTTTTTAGTTTCTATGATTTCTTAATTAAATAAAAGAATCTCTAGACATCGTTTACTTCCGAAGGTATACCCGAGTGTTTTTTGGAACCGAAAGACGTCCACTGCTGAACATAAGTCTTCTCCATAAAGGGGGTACTGCCATAATCGCTACGCTTGGCATACGGGTTAGCGATCGCAATAGGTGTTTGTGGTTATCAGAGATTGCTGCTGCCCATTTCCTAGTTTATTCCTTAGTTTCCTTTTACGACACCCACGGGATGAAATGGTGTGCACTTATATATTTATTATTACACAAACATAATTTCGTTCGACCATTTGGGAATCTTAATTTTAGTAATGCAATAATGTGTTAAACGTCTGAACTGACACACAACTGTCGTGCCGCTAATTGTTTAATTGACATTGTCACAGGAATATAGCTGAAATCGGAACAATTTACAGCTGTTTGACAGGTTTAATTAGGCAGTTAACCGCGGTCGCATCAGCGCGTTTTATTTTACTTCACACTTTATTGTATAATGAGAAAGAATTTCACGAGAATGTAAATTAAATTTTATTTTTAGTTTAATGATAAATTTAGTAAGTTCCTTGTCCTTATTTATGAATCAATCTAAAGTAAAGATTTTATCAGAAGGATGTTTTGTTTTATTTCTATTTAACTACGAGTTTATATTTCGTTTGAAAAACGTAATTGGTGTACGAAGAACTGTGTCAAGAATGTGAAACAATGGATAGCAACTAGTCATACTATCAATTGATAAAAATATTAGTACTTAGAAAGCTACATATATTTTTATTTAACTGTTTGAATGTTTCATAATGTTGCCTTCGTGCCATACTAATGTCAACATGTAACGATTAAAAGTCGTAAATATGATCTAGTTTCGTCGCATATGTACGCACCTAATTTTAGAGCGAAAAAAATATTTACATTTTCTACATCGGCAGCCGGAATAAATCGGTGCAGCTGTTACATCCGTCTGTGCCGTTTTTGTATCATTACGGTTTCGGCACTAAATCCCCGCAATAGTTCTAATTCTCTCTTAATGTTGATATACGTGTTGAATTTATTATTACGATATAATTATATTCAATTTTATATTACAAAAAAGAATTAACCGGATAGAAATTATGAAAACAAATTGTATGTAAAAAATGTAATGTATATTTAATACAAAAGTGTGGTTCATGGTATGTCCAGTATGCGTGCAATACTGAATAAATCTTTGATAACTTAGATGTTCTTTTTAATTATTGGCATCTTTGTGTTAGTGCATATGGAAGCGTACATAATTCGATCGATGTCATAATTTAATGTATATATTTATTGTTATAGAGCGGCTAATTACTCTTTAAATAAATAGGCTTAGAATTGGAGCGAAACACCATTCGTTAAATAAGCCTACAGCTTAAAATAATAATAATAATTAATACATTTGTATTATTTTTTTTCTTGCTTACATAGAGTGCTTTATTAAAATAATCGCTATATTTTAACATCTGGGGAAGTTTTCTGGTACTTCAAAATTAATTTAGTTTGCTTTCTTGTTGATACTTCACTAGTTCACAATAACTAAATTTTCACACGTAAAATGACATAATCACACATAAAAGTTTAAAAATAAAAATTAACCACCAAAACATCGCCTGTAACTAATTAAATGAAAAAATGTCAATAATTCTATTTAAGTAATTCTGTAACTAATAGCTGAGTTGATTTCTTTAATTAATATGACCCATTCATTCATTCTAAACCATTCAACCGAATGACGCCCATTGCTGGACATAGGTCTCCTATAAAGATCTCCACGACGACCGGTCATGCGCCACCCGCATCCAGCAGATTCCCGGGACCTTCACCTTCACGATGGTTACACGTGGACAATCTGCAAATGTACCTATATCATTGAAGCAAAGAGCTAAAACTTAAGATAACATATTTTAGTATGTAACTCTAGTCTAAATAATTTTACGTTAGCCACAACTTTTTGAAACGAACACTCGAAATATGTCTACACAATCATTGGAACGGTTATTCATAGAAAAATAATATTCTATTTATATTAAAATACATAGTTGTATTTTAAGAATATTAAAGATACGTTTGATTTCAAATAAAGTTAATTAGTAAAAAAAATTATAAAATATAATAAGTTAATAATTCTCTGAACAAGAAGAGCAAAACATAATTTTACGTTGGTTTAAAAATCTTCAAATTATTTCAAACAATCTATCATATAGTCATTATATCAGTAATATGAAGCGTTGTAAATACGTTTATTCCTTGAACGTACTCATACTTTATTTTAGTTTTGGAAATTTAGAATGCAAATTTGTGTTTAATATGAAAGTTTGTAAAACTCTTATCTCATTATGTAGTTATGTTTTAGTGCACCAGTGGAGTCGCAGGCACGCAGCTAGTAGCAAATATAATATTCTCACATTTAAAGATTTATAAACAATTTTATGAAAACTTTTTAATAATTATTCAAACAGATCTTCAACATCGGGAAATATTTAGTCCCCGGTCACAAATAAAATATTGTTTTTTTTTTTCAAATAAACACTAAGAATTACCACATTTATTTATAAGTTTTTCTCGTTTTAGATATTAGTTGCTGGTCAACGGAGCTTTTCAGAGCGTTTTTAATTATGTGTATTTGTTGGCATAACTACTTCGTAACTAATGTAAACATGTAATAATGAAATGCCCGTTAGAAAAAAAATATAAATGTATTTATAAATAAAGTAAGTTTTTGGATATTTTCCACATGATTCGGAAACCATAGCATGATGGTAGGGCATTTACTAATAATGACCCCTTGGATAGCTACCACCCTCAAGTTTGAAAACCTGTCGCAAAATACCAATAGGTGTGTTCCGGCAGCATTACTTTAGAATCAGTATCTCAAGGCTTAATGTGTTTACCATCCTGAACCACATCGTCACAACATCAGATGCGATTTTGGTTAAAGCACTGAGCCTATACAGCGTAAAAAAACTAATTACATTTATACAAGAATTCCTTACTTAATAACATAAGATCAACATGATTGTTAATGTAATTATATACATAATAGGATAAAATCCATTACCGTATTCGGGAAAATCGGTATCAGGTGATTCATAAGTATCGGGGAAGCAATCTCCGTGCCCAGTGGCGCGGTTAAGGCGTATCCACCCGTCTAATTGGGCGAATTACTTAGAGTGAAAACGAAAGCTTCGAATTTGTAAGACGGCGTCAGATTCATATTGATAATCGATCTAAAGTTGCTTTAAAATAACCTTGTTGTTATTATATCAGTATAATAATTCTCATTTTAAAATCAATGAAGATTATAAAAATGTAAAACACAATAAAAAGGGCTTCAGTAAAATATTTATTATTTCTTAAGAACTTTTCGTACTGATTTCGTCTCTCTCTTTCTAAGTTCGAAAACCTGTGTAATTATGCAAATATACAGAAAAGGGTAATTTTACGTTTAAGGAAAAACGGATGTATTCATTCTTTATATATTTTACACATCATTATAATGTATGTACAAGTACATATATAGAAATTTACATGTATTTTTTTTTATTATAAATGTAAATAACCATGAAATAAGTTTATCAAGTTTCTACCGTTTGTTTTAAACTTTATAAAATATCTATAAACTTAGAATCATTGGAGTAGCGTTTCTATTTATAATATTGGTTTAGTATTCCTACGACGTACACAGCGGATACCATTACAGATTTGCAGTGCTGCAACGTGACTTGATCGCTTTG
Organism: Samia ricini; assembly: GCA_014132275.2. Lineage (NCBI taxonomy): Eukaryota > Metazoa > Arthropoda > Insecta > Lepidoptera > Saturniidae > Samia > Samia ricini. The sequence goes on from AP028170.1 coordinate 6,139,093, forward strand.
AATCTAAAGTATTGTACGGAAGTTAAAGTACTGATCATTTCATCTTCGTTTTTTGCTGTAGATGACTAAAGTTTGTTGTACATAAGGGCATTGCCCCCGATCGCTATTAAATTCCGTTTCCTGCCTCATAACGGTCGCTGATGATGATTATGATCAATTAGCTCGAGTACACTTGAAGTAAATTACGATAAAATGACAATTCCTATTGTCATGCCTATGAATGTGGGATGGTTTGAACTTTTTGCTCAGTTGTAGATTGTTAGATTAAATAATATATTTGTTTAGAATGCAGAAAATGTTTTTACCGTGGAGCGTTACTAAATTGCCTTAGTTTAGCTTAATAACTAACAGTGTTTCTTTAAAAGAGGAGAAGTCTGAAAACTTTTTAAAAACTACAATTTTGCTTCATATCGGATTAATAAATTACGGTTATTACTCTAAAAAAGTATATAACATTAAATAAATAACGTGTTTTTTTTTTCAATATTAATAAATATCATCTATTATTAATTACAAATCATAATATATTGTTAGCAAAAGGTATTTATTGAGTTTTAAAATTAAATAAAATAATAAGTTAGCAAATTTTTTTTAAATTTAACAACTTTTAATATTACATTTTTTTCGAAGTTAACATTAATTTATACTAATAAATAAAATTAAAGCACTATTTACACATACACTATTTATTTACACAAGTTTGCACTATCAAAATAATAACTAGTTACTAAATACATATTAATGTATATATACGATACAAAACCTATACCAAAACACAATTGTATAAATTTTTGTCTTTCTGTCTGTTTATTCCGGCTAATTTCCGGAACGGCTCGACCGAATATGACGGGATTTTTTGGTAGATGACTGAAGTTACTCCGCGTAAAAACTCATGAAATATTGAATAAAATCGTGAACGTGAGTGAATGAAATAGTGATTCAATGTACAGTTTTACTGGCAGGTGTTTGAATTTGTGATGTTTGCTTTCTGTTAATATCAAAATAATTTCAGGATTATTATTAGGACTTTGCATAAACAATTGAAACCCATTAAATTCTAAAAAAAATGATTCAATGTCAGTTTTATTATCAAGTATTTGAATTTGTGAGAAATGTCCGCTTTCTTTTAGTATGTACCAAAATAAATTCAGGAAGATAATTGGAGTTCCCTGTAAAGCGGGCGGTGAGGCGGGCACTGAAAATATTATTAAAACTAAAATGTATAAGTTCTAAAATTGTTCATAAGTACATATATCGATAATTCATATCGAGAATCAGTACCAACTTCTAAATTTATAAAAAAAAAATGGAGAATAATTTATTTTAAAAGCAAGTTAAAAAATGTATACAGAATAAAAATCAGTTTCGTAGGTCGGCGTTTCGTCGCGGAGGTTAACTTTGCTGCGTCCTTCCTGATTTTAATGAGTTTCGCCAATGAGCCGGGACCGTTTCTTCACCTTTCTTTTCCTGTTAATGGTACTAGATATTCCAAAGGCATGGGATATTTTTTTTTACTTTTCATTTCTCTATTCATTCCTCACTGTCATCGGTATTGTTTATGTGTAGGAGTAGAACGAAATTTATACCTAACATAAAACTTTACCCAATTTATAACAAGAACAGTGGATACGATAAACAGAGTATATTTTATGGTATAAAGGCGTGGATTTCTTTTGACTAAGTCTTCGTTTTAATGCATGCATTACATTTAACGAACAATATTAGAGTAGTTTATACCTTAATTAACAACAGCGTCATTCAAAGAAGCACCTTTTCTGAAGCCTTGTTAATAAAAGTGACTACCTATTGAATAGCTAAATTTATACTATTTCCAATATTCTTTAAATACAGTCAAATCCGTCAAAGGCACGGACGGATATTATATTAGTGTACAAACGTATACTGTATATTGTTATTCAATTTAACATGCACTGCAAGATGAAATAGAATTATGCTATAGAACATTTGTGCGACAGAGACAAATAGTTTATCATATTACTGTAGCAAAGCGTCTGTATGGAAGAATTAAATTGGTTCAAATTGACTTTTATTAAATTAAGGCATTCGGTTTTGTGCCGCCCCTGTCTACACTGTTGTGCAACTATAGGGCTTCAGCGATTGTATTTTGGTACAATGTTATTGTGAAAATCAAATTCGTGTTTTATAATAAATAGTTTTTTTTGTCTTCATTATTACGTTCAGATTGCTGTTTTTATGTGTTTATGAATGTTATTTTAAGAACAAACTCACAAACAACAAAATCACGTTGTCAGTTTTTTTTTGTAGATATTTGTTATAATTAATAGGTATACATAAACATTATAGTGTTATAGATTATTACGGTTTGTCAAACCTGATTAGTTATTACAATTATTCATATTCCTTCATAGAAAAGTAAATTAACGATACATATTTATGACAAAAATAATTAAAATACGGTTCACCGATTATGCTGACAAACATTATGCATTCCAAATTCCAATAAACAATCAACAGTACGGATTCTAGATGCTGTACTTTCTGTTTACAAGTTTTTATTCAAGCGAGATTTTGGTGCCCAACCCCTATTTGTAAAAATCCAAGGCTCTTGATATTATATACACATCATAAATTCAATTTCATGGGGTATTAAGCTTGTTCACAACCACGTCATATTGAGTCAAGAAAATTGAAAACCAATATATAAGCTAAGATAGTATATAGTTATATATACATATATAATATTTATCAGAAAAAATTCAATTGAAACTTATAAACGATATAAAATTTATTTATCGAATATTCATAACCGTTTGGCAGATGTACCTCGCCTATAAATAATTTAAAGAAACGCAATAAAATTTTAAAACTCCTGAACTAGATCCATTGAACATCCCGGCGTGTGTCGAATTATTTTTCATTGTCGGCGAACGTCTGGCTTGAGCCCAACTTTGCTTTTACGATTAAACGGCTTTTATAGTTTCCCCAATATAACTGTTTGACGTTACTTTTGAACAAATATAAAGGTTGCGATTGACCTGTTACATTTTTATGTATGTAACATGATGTAAAACGGACTACGACAGTTATTACTAACCCGTACCACTTTCCATAAACCTTGTTGTATGATTTTTTATTTTGTTGCACTTGTACAATATTTATTGAATAATTTGTGTTAAAAATTTAAACGTGAAGTGGCTGAATTTGACAAAATAGAACAAAATTTTAAACACGGTAAAATTGTGTTAACTGCTAACATTGCAAACGGTGACGTATTTCAGAAGCCCTTGTGCCCTTGCGCTAGCTACTATAATAAAGGTAATGAAAAAGCATTGCTAACGCTCTGGATAAAGAGGAGCACGAAGAAACATTATGGAGTTTTATTCAATAAGGATCTGACATTTGTACCCTTCACTACCCGATATGGATGGATATTTTATGTGAGATTTGCTCACGTTAATACGGCATTTTCGGCTTAGTGCTTTTAGCGCTCGCCTCAAGGTCCGACGAAGTTGTCAAAAGCGCATCAGACCAACAGCGTTTAGTCACTTTAAAAAATATGGCACGTGGCGTTATGGCTTGAGTTCTCCACGAACAATTCGTTAAGATGCGACGACACTAGTCAGTCGCCGTCTTTAAGGTGTACAATATAGTGAAGGATCGAAGTGTAAAATTTAGCTCGACGTTGTATGTGCATTCTTTGTAGGATTGAAGGTATATTTCATATGTTTTTTATTTAAAATTGTGTTAACACTTTTGTATTAAGTAAGTAAGTAAGTATGAATAGGATTTATATTTTTCAGCGGGTAAATTTAATATTTCTATTATAGGTCTGTTATAGATAATATGAATTCTGTTTCGGATTAAACAATTGTAAACAAATACTTGAGAAATATCATGGGAAGCAACAAATCAGAGAACAAACGAACAATACAAACTGTTTACGTCTAAAGACATAAAACGTATTAATTATGTATCTTTACTTTTATGTTAAAAGATATTTTAACAGTAGGAAATTAGAGTGCCAATTTCGACTTATTTAGGTACATTAGTAACAAAGATAAATATTGGCTGCCCGCTCTCTTTTATAGTCAATCATTCAATTATCGTAAAATTTTCATGGAGGGCGTGGTTCACGTGAAAACCTAATAACATTAATAAATCGTATCATACAATATATTGATTTTAGCCTTAGTGTTATCTTCTTTAAAATTCATATGTTCATTTTAGGTGAATATTGGCCGATGCCCAGATATTTTCAGAACTGATTATAAATAATTTGTCAATAGTATAATGTAACTTGTTGAATGTAATAAAAACAATAATAAATAATTTACACCCTGTCATAAAATACGATTCATTTTAAATGGTATTTTATAATAAGTTTTGATTTTTAGTAATTTAAATATGTAAGTTGGTGTGGTTCTAATAAAAATTGACATGAAAAGTCTACAAATGTATACTAGTTGAATAGAGAAGGATATCTGGACCTTCGATGTACAAAAAGGTTTACAAGTCCGAAGGTGGGATGCAACGAGGAGCTCTGGTAAAATTCTACCTCTTTGGTGTATTCTTACACTCACGATAAGGTATGGTAATTTTAATATATTAGTGTACTAGGTGTACTCGAAACTCTGACCCGCGTAAAGTTTTATTTATGAAAAAGTAATTAAGCAATGAGTAAAATATAACCGGTCTTTGAAGTTTATTTGAGTTTTAACATCGTCGAGTAATTCGTATATAAAACACTTTTAAAATACTTTCAATAGAGCAAAACGTAAATAAATACCATGAGTACTGATGATTTTTTTAAACCGGAAAACCGATAGGAGCTGAAGGTGCTTAGTCGAAATAAATAAATGTGCAATGATTACAGGGTTTTGCTACACTCTGTTCGAACTGTTGCCTTGTATGAAATTGCACGGAAACTATCTTGGCTAAACCTGTTGCAATCTGTTTGTTTATGGATACATGTATATTGTTTGTTTCATACACGCGTTTGAAGTCTAAGGATCATTAAAAAAAAAACCTTAAAACAAAAAAAACCTAAGGATATCTTTTTTAACTAACTGTGATGATCTGAATGGAGTTTTACAGATTCACACATCTATTGTGCAATTTTATTAAATAATCGGAGTTACTCTCGTTAAATAAAACGGAAGTTACAAATTGACAGTCATCTACGGATAATCGTTGAAAATACAATCTTATTTCTTTTTGAAAATCGTTGAAAGCAAATATTGGTTTTATTTTATTTAGGTTACTTTTACTATTTCATCATGGTTTTCTTTCTGGTAAACTTTATTTACATATTTGATAAGTGCAAAGGGAACCCGACAACATATGATGACTATAAACAACTATGATACCAAATATCATCGAACTCGGTTCAGTACTTTTGCGTGATCGTCAAAGGGTTTGGTGGTAAATTCTGGAGTCTGGCATAGTAATTTTCTAGAGTTTATTTTTTATTTTTCGACGAACCAACTTCGTTCCTTTAATAAAAATCTTTATGATATGAATTAAACATCCAACAAAAAAACATGCAGAATTAAAAACCAGATCGAGTTTCTTAAATAAATGTCTTATTAAAATTTAAAGTAGCATTTGTTGAGAATGACTTTACAGTACCTACGAGTAATAAGAAGCGAAATAATAATAACAGAATTGTATGTGGTAACAATTACATGTAGTTGGAACAGACACAACGCATGTTTGAGGAAAATAGATACTCGTTGTTAATTCTTTTAGATCAATGAGCAATTTAATTTTATGACCAGTAGATGTTTACAAATGATAATGTTCTACAATGGAGATGCATTCCGAATACTTTTCGATCGTCAACCTGGAAAAGTTCAAATGGCGTCTCACGAATATTAATAAACTGCCCAGTGTTATCGATATCTGGTGAAATCGGCTGGTAATTCGACAAAACAACAGGAAGAAATGTAACCATATCCATATAAAGTTTACTTGTTTTCATATGTGTGTGTGCTGACGTAGCAATGGATACACAAAGTTTTGTGATTTATTGGTCATAATACCGTTAACGAGATGAAATACTTTAAAAGTAAATTATAAGTAACCATATGCGTTTGTCTCAAAAGACAATAAAACTCCCGATTGATAATAATCTCAGTATTAATAAACTTAAGATTTTAACTAGATTTGATGCAAACTAAATTTGATGGTCACACCAACAGGTACAATGAAAATGAAAATAATAATAATGTGATTGTGTCAGAGTATATTTTAGATACAGTAATTTCATAATGATTTATTCTGTTAAAGTAATTTAACCATATCTAGAGAACATTCTAGAGAACAAATTATGCAAATGAACGTGAACGTGAAGAAAGTTATAGTCGATTAAAACTATTGTTAAAGTGCAACATACACAAAACCCTACTACTAAAAGATCTACTATTTTAGATGACAGACAAATATCTTGCCTGATGGTAAGTAAACACTTACAGTGTTAGTTGGCCCCTTCCACATTGAGAATATTTCGAGTATACTGCCAACCGTAAAATAATGTAATACCTTTAACTTTGATATGCTAGTAATAACAACTTTAATTATTTTAAAATGATAAAATATTGATTATTATGGTGTCCCTTTTATTTTGTCCGATATAGATTTACCGACAAATATGCAATTATAAAAGACTTTAGTATCTTTTTCTCCTCTGACTATTTGTCTTTTGTTGTTTAATTTCTGTTGACGAGCTTTAGTGTTTATTTATTTATCAATAAAATTATTTCGGAAACAGTTTTTACCTCAAATTTTCAATAAATGATTAATGTGTTCTAATTACGACCAATACAAGTATACGAGTTTCGAATAAAAAACAAGTAGAAAAAGGGTCGATATTCTAGAGGTCAATCTTTAAGACCTCGATTTTTTTTCGATTCACAGCTACAATATGCATTGATTCAAAAATCGACCTTTTTCAGAAAGAATGACTATCTTACCCTCTCCCATTAAGATAGGCAGAGACATCCTTCCTTCTGCTATGATCCTGACACACGTTTTTCGCTTCTTCTACATTATTTGTAATAGTGACAAATCGAAAATATCACAGCATACAGAAAAGTCATTGTCTATTATTTTTAAAGAAGGTAAAAATAATTGTAGAGTTATTTTAGTAATTGATGTTATTGTAGAACTGATCATTTAACTATTCTAACTTTCTTCCAAATACGGTAAGTATGAAAATAAAAAAGTATCAAACTGTAGACATATATTTTTGTTTTGGCATTGTATAAAAGATTTTGAGACAGAGATATTACCCGGGGCGCTTCACTCAGGTCGAGAGCTTTTTCACAGCGCATATCCTTTCATTTCATTGGAATCCGCACCCGTGCTACGTTTAAACTACTTTATAATAAATACTGTTCAAGTATTTTTATATTATTATTTATTATCGGTACCAATTGACCTAATGAATCTCTTCGATAAGGTTAATGCGTAAGATTTGTTGTATAATGCTCAATCAAATATCTACTAGTTCAAAGCTTATATGCGAAATAAATAAATATTTCATACCTTCATGTAGAAAGTTTATATGTTCATATGCTAAGTGCTAACTTATACATAGTTAAGTACTTAAGTTAGCACAACTTATACAAAGTGATTTATATGATAGATGTTATTAAATTTTTTCCAGAGTTACGACTATTTGCTTTTACCACTTTAATATTTTGATCTTTATTTTTTTTTGCCTACAATACGGCTAACTTTCTCCATGTAATCCAGCAAAGAGGACCACTGTGCTTCTCATTAAAGTATGAGTTATTCCTCCAACTGTTCGTAACTTGTAACGTTAATTACTCATTTCAATAAAATAAAAGATAAACGTGAAGAAATGTAAATTAATACAATTGCATTTGACAATTCTATTAAAAAAAGCCCAATTTAACTGTAAAACGTAAATAAGTATTTAGCTGCTCATGTTTATTTATGGTTTAGTGATAAAGGCCAGTTAACTGTTGTCTCAAACGAGACATGACATTCCGTGGGTTTCCGTCCGTGCCGCCACTTCCTAATGGTGTCGCGCAGTGTGGCCTCCAGTCGTGGGCCCAACATATTGAATCTTTATTTAATATCTCCTTTCGCAGCATCACATCGTAAAAAAGTGAATTTACGGACGACTTACGACGAAGCGAATTATTCCGTCATTCATAGGCCAACTATTATTTCTATAAGAGATTTGATATTACGCATGTAATAAGGCAAATTACGTTTTTTCAAGCATGTCGTTGACGATTTACCTGTCAAACAAAATACAATTTTTACCATTTTTGTAAATTACTTAATTGGATAAGGACTTAAATACATAAACATTACTTATCGATGAACATAATTTAATGACTCAAAATAATCTTGATATTATAAATATACAAAAAATTGTCATTATTACGTACACGAAAACTACGCCTATATTTTTAATTACATCATTTAAAAAATAACAATGAATAGATGTTTGATGTTTGACATTTTAAATTACGAACATATCAGTACCCACAATACTCGTGCTTTTATCACAAGCGAATTGTAACGGAAATGTAAAGGTTCGCTAAATTATTTAAACTCACTCTGAACAACAAAAATCCTCGTTAAATCATGTATTATTACGTCAAGCAAGACGTTAATCGACTGTAAATAAGTTATATATTTCTAACTATAAGTTTGTCTTAGCAGAGTGCCAAAACAGTAAACTATGACAATTTACAACTGGTTGAATGAAATGAAAATATTATATTAGTAGTATTGCTAATGGTTGACGCGAAACTAATAACATTCTCATATATATTCTTGTTTTAAGTACGTAGTGACTTCAAGTATATTTACTAATATTACTGTATTATGATCCGATTTGAGATGGTTCTTGTAATATTTCTATACTAATTACTAAAATATGTATTATTTTTTTTACCTTTCTTGATTTTATGTAGTCTATAAAACACTCTCAAACTTGTATTGCTTAAATCATAAACTAAACATAACTAAATATAAATATATCAAAGTGTCAACTAAACTTGAGTTTAAAAATTAAGATTTAAAATTATATCTAATATATATCCTCTAAGTAATTATTTAAATTGATTAGTAAATTTTATAAGATAAAGTTTTCAGGTTTATTGTGTTACCCTAATTGAGAATATAATGTCTTTTAGAATTAGGTTTGATGAGTAGATCAGCACAAAAGGTCTGTAAAGAAATTCTTCAAACCTATTACTTCTACTTTCTCGTAATCGTAAACTATGTTAAAACTAATTCGTGAGTTCTGCAAACAATTTAAATTCTAAATATACTTCAGAAATAAATTCGTAACAAAAGGTTCAAAACAAAGCGAAACAATTTTTTCCTAACAAAGTAACTTCTCCTATTTCAATTTTCCCCTAATCCATCACAAGAGTTAATAGGACGTCACGGGCACTAAACTGAGCATAGCACAACAACTATTCAAATGCGTTCTCGTTTACAAACGCTACCCTGCCAGTGACGTCAGAGTATACTTGCATTATTTATGTGCTTCTACGTTTTGTATTGTACAGATTGGGGCATCGACACTTGGGAACAGTGATTATGTTTCACCTTAATAACCGTTTATTTTAATTGTGTGCTCGATTGTATTTTATTCTTTGAGTTCTTTGAAATAAATTCGTGTTATGTACCTTCAATATTTCTAAGCGCTTTTAAGGAGATAATTCTTCCAATGCTCTGCAAGACTGACATGGCGATGCTCTTGGAATAAATATTCGACAGAAGATTATCACGATTAGATTCCTTTTCATAATAAATGTATAGAAGCTTAGCCTGCATGCTAAGAGTTTCTCGTGATATTGTTAAGGTGGCATATTAAATTAAGGATGTTAAATTAATCTGATGATAAAATTACATAAATATCAAGTTCATAACATCTTGATGTCTGATATTTGAGCCATAACAGTTCTGTTTTTTTTTATACCTATATTTTTTCTGTTTGGATAATTATGTAAATTCCAACTTTTTTTAAAATATATTTTTATACCATTTGATTTCCTTGTTGTTATCCTTCAACTCGCTTTTTATAACTTCGAATCAGCACAGACAATAAAAAACTACCACATATACTATTTTTTTATTGCAAATGACCTCGTGTAACATTAGGTTCATTCATTTATAATCGCGTCACATCGTCATGATAAATACACGTCATATATATCTTATAGAGGCTATTTAAGACAATTACTGGTTAAATAGAACAATTGTTAGACCTTGAGCAATTGAATCCCGCGTATCGCCCTATTATGATGTCCCCATTTGCGTTTCTGACGCGACTAAATACACATTGATGTAAAGTTTCTGGAATCAGTTTATATTTATTATTTAGTTATAAGAATTGAAATAATGAATAATAAACTTGAGGTGTTTCAAATAGTTTGATATGGATGTTAAAGTATTGGGTAAATTTAACGCGATAAAAAAAGTGTATAAAGTGTAAATAATAGCTATAATGATGTTTAAATGTTCAATAACTTCTTATAGACCACTGCCAGATTCAGACGCTATCGATTGTCCAGATAACTTGGGCGCGTTTTTTTATGTATTAGTAACATTATCACAATTGTCTCTTATTTTGTTTTCCTAAATTATAGTAACAATAATAATAGAATTCAATTGTTGACTAATAATGCAATTCAATCAACTCACTACTATGAGAATATTCCTTGCTAACCAATTCGAACGTCAGTAAGTTGTTAACTTCGTAAATTATTGAAAAATTAATGTCAGATTACTTGTGGAAACATTTCCGTAGGAAATATTTTAAATTGTATTATATACAACAGAAATCGCTTAATTTTAAAATTTCATAACTTAGTGGTATATATAGTTTTAGCGATGACCGCTGCAAATATACGAATATGAATATTGAAATTGAGATTTCGAAGCATAGTTATACAAAGCGAATCAATGACAAGATTTCACCTTGTGCTACACAAAGATCCTCTTGCCATGCTCTCTTTTGTGGCTTATACCACGTGTAGTGGAGGCTGAATAATGTGTCAACACTTGAACTTATCATCATTTTCGATAAAAAAAAGCCAAGCATTTATCAATAACTGTTACCGCTGCAGATATCAGTTTTCTTTAGATGATCTAAAGCCCAGGTTCTCAACATAGGTGATAACACCACCTTGTGGAAGTAGAATACTGAGAGGAAATAAGGGAGTATTTAGATAGCACAGAAGAGGCGTGGGCTGTTTAAAAATAGAATCTAAAAAAGGCAAAAAATTAAGACGGGGAACTCTAAAAAAAACATATCCTTAAAGTGGGGGGTGAGAAAAATAAGGTTGAGAAACTATGATCCAGACAATGGGCAAAGTAACTTCTATGATCCATTAGAGTGCTGAAATATAAATGTGGTCGAATGCATGGTATTGGGATGGCTTTTAAGCTTCAGTAGTGACATCAATGCAGAACATAAAATTTAAAAAATGATACATATTTCATAGGCTATATTTATGAAATTCTAATACCATCTTGATTTATTAGACAAATAATTAATTTAATAATTCAAATTTTATACCCAACTAATGCAAACACAGAATTATCTAAAGTATCTCAGGTGAAGACTGCCTCTAAAGATTGCCAGCGCTTTCTATCTTCGGCTAATTACATTCACGATATGCCAGTTGAATATCATTTAATATTATTGTTAATTTATATAATCCCTAAAATATAGAATACTTTTCAAGATCAGTAATATTAAAATCGTGAAATATAGACAATAATTTCAGAATAGTACGCTCATGTCGCTTCTAGCATATTATTGTCTATTTAATCTTTCGACTCTGTCTAAAGGCCTATTCAGACATCGCTTCATCGTATAATGGTCTCAACATGTGATGCGCATTATTATGAGAAACAGGAATGATATTTTATTTTACTTTAAACTTATTTTAATATTTTTATATTCTACTGAGTTTTAACCAGTATTTTTGTATATTGCAAACATCTCTAATGAGTGGATATGTTATTGTATATAATATCGATAATGTGTTTATTGATACGCATCATACTATAGGTAATATTTTAGAATATTATATTGCCTTCTATAGATCAAGTTTCTTACCGGCTCTTCTCGACTCGTAGTTTTTTGACTTTAATAAGCAACTTCAAGGGCCCAAACTGATTTTTTAATATAAAATACGTTAGTATTATACATTTGATTCGTGATCTGTATCTTGTTTAGCGCATATATAAAGGTTTGCATATCAATTATAATACATAGTGCATACTTAAATCCATTACAGTTGCTTATTAGTATTAAAAATATTTCATAATAACCTAACTTTTAGTCTTTCAGTAAAATATAAATGCTCATTATTATTTCTCCTCTATGGTACCTTATTGCACTTCAAATTTCATAGAAGCGTCGATCGTGCGGTTTAAAATTCTTTGTGAATACACTACAATGCATGCAGTTTGCTAAACCACTTGAATAACGGTACTTAAACCGGCGTCGTGCGAGTGTCTAGGTGCAGTAAACAATTTGCAGCCCATGCGTTGTATAGGCTTTATCGTCTCTTTACTACCTTAGTTCGGTTTACACGGACCACTTGGCTAGCTCGACTGTGGAATGTTGAACTGTTATTTTATAACGTCATGTTTGCATGAATTATCCACCAATCTAAGTCTATTATTTGATGGCATTCCTCGTTTGTATAATGATGATTTTTATAACTGTTTACTGTATGAAATCTCTTAAATATTAAAAATTTAATTAAAATATTCCAAAGAATACAATTTTGGACAATTCTGAATTGATATTGTTCACTCTCATCCTCATACCTTTTCATATATAAATAAATAAAAAACCTTTATTTCCTGTACTTAATTTTTATAAACTACACACATATCTATATTATGTAATCAAAATAAAAAATCTAAAGTTAAGGCCCCTTACGGATATAGGCCTCCTCCAATTCTTTCCATTTCTCCTTATTTTGTGCATTTTTATGCCATCCTTTCTCAGCTATTCTTTTCATTTCGTCATCCCAACGCTCTTTAGGCTGTCTTCTATCCCTTTTTCCACTTGGGCCTGTCCAGTTAGTTGTCCTTTGTGTCTATCTCTCGTCTGTCATTCTTGCTACATGACCGAGCCACCGGCACTTCTGTTTTAATGCATGTTGCAAAGCATAACATTAGTTTTTTTTTTACTTAAATACCTACTACCTTATGTTAGCAATTATCGCGAAATAATATATTTAATTTAAAAAAAAATTTAAATGGTTTAGGGGTCCTCGAGTGACGGATAGACAGATATTTACTTTTATATAATATAAGGATAAGAATATTCTAATCCCTTCCTAAAAGACCGACAAGTCATAACTTTCGTTTATTTATAATAAAATACATAAATTAAGAGCTTGTCCATATTTTGACCTGATATTAATTGATGATTTTGCACTGAAGTAATTTTCGAGCAAGTTTCAAGTTTTATTATTGTAACACGTATACTGGTTGACGATTGGTTTTGTGAGCATAAGAAAATACCCTTTCTTCTTGTGGGTTTATCACTATAATCAGGTATATAAACATATGAAGGTTTTCATAAAATTATTTGATTGCTTTATTTCCTGCGTAAATGTTTATAATAATAAAATGACTTACTAAGAATACGACTTCCACTTATGATTTTTTTAAATAAGCATACAGAATTAACTTTTTGTCTTAAAATCAATTAAGAAAAGATACAGTGAGGATATCATTTGACAAAATAGATATTTAAAGTTGTCGACCTTACACGAATATGTTCATAATATATAAAATATTGAGATAAAAAGTATATGATCTCTAAATTTCATTTTTATATTTTCTTTTATGCCTATGATTTTTTGGATGAATATTTTTTAAAACTTACTATTTACTATTTTACAGGTAATAATGAAATTACTTATCTACTTTTCTGGTATGTGAGTACCTATTATACCTAATAAAATTTAGGATAGAATTTTAGAAGTTTACCGAGTGCATTTAACTTTTAGTTCATTGTATTGTCGTAAAACATTGGTGGCGCTGTCATCGCGAAATCAACCATGTTTTTTTCCAACCATGCGCGAAGTTGTTCCGCTATGGTTCATTTCTACACACTGATATGCGCTACACTAAGTTGGTGATAGTATAATCAAAAACACATAGATGGCGCTGGAATTAATAATATATTCCTAATAAAATAAAATCCATTATCGTTTTTTAACAAGATCCAAAACTTGTTTTCTTTACAATAAATAATACTTAGTAGTTTTAAAAAACTGGGTATAATTTTTATGGGTTTATTGAATAAAATATATTTGAAATAGTATAATACTGCACATATAACTCGCGGAACCGATGCCCGTTGGAGCAAACTGGTTCTCGAACGGCTACCACGCACCGGAAGACGTAGCGTGGGTAGGCCCCTCACAAGGTGGACCAACAATCTGGTGAAGGTCGCGGGAATCTGTTGGATGCGGTTGGGGTATACCGGTCGTCGTGGAGATCTTTGGGGGAGACCTATGTCCAGCAGTGGACGTCTTTCAGTTGAATGGATGAAATATAATATTTACCTTGGTTCATAAATAGTGCAAACCATAACATGACGTATTTTTAGCCGACTTCAAAACGGAGGTTATCAATTCGGCTGTATGTTCTTTTTGTAATGTGTGTTACCCGATTTCTCTGTCAATTGTAGATCAATATGTAAATTTTTATTCGAAGGAGTACACTCCCGAGGTAGTTCCATTTTCACTAAGTCAGGATCTGATCAGTGGATCTCAGCGAAATCAAGAGTAACACTCGAATTCTATAGAATACTTATACCTTTGTATATATATTTGTTTCCACAGCTATTCAAGTGTTTGCGTATTGAGTTGCAGCCATCTTATTTTGCTGATCTGATGATGGAAGGTGCAAAATATTAACGAGTAGGAGTAGAATATTTTCTTGTTGTTGTACTTTATTTTTACGCACTAACCAGTGAATGAAAAAAATGTATAAAGGAGAATGAAATGAGAGAATACGGAAGTAAATTATTTTTATAAAAAAATCAAAAATTGGCTTCAAAACTACACCTAAAAATATATACTTAAACTAAAAAGTAAAAAAACAAAACTTGTTTTTAATTAAAAACAAAACCAGTTTCAAAAGAATATACTATCAAAATCCACTAAAAAGTCAATAAATAATTACTTTGTTAATCTACTTCTGCTAACTTCGATATATCCTTTGTTTTATTAACATTAATAATATTGGAGTCGGTGCCAGCTAGAGTTAACCAATCTACCTACTTGTTTATAAATGAAAATAACTGCCTTAACTTCATCACAATTACCTATAAGCGTAAATAAATTAGCGACGTACATTTACACTACTTTGTTATCCGTTAACTGACACCGATTTCAAAATTATTAATTGGACTAAAACAAAGGATATATCGAAGTAAGCAGAAGTAGATTAATAAAGTAATTATTTATTTACTTTGTAGTCAATTTTTTTATAGTATATTCTTTTGAAGTTGGTTTTGTTTTTAATTTTAGAAAGTTTTGCTGTAAAATGTTTTCCAGAATCCTTATACACCACTTAGGATTCACCAGTCTGGTAAAAAGGCCCCCACAAATGTTGATGCAGGGTCCGTCTAGAGCAAGCTACGGCACTGCTAGGGATATACGTAAACATTGGTGACGTGATCATAAATTTACTGTCGTGACATCATTTAATGATGTCTACTTCGATAATGTTAGATCATATTAACTAAAGTTTAAATATGTGATAGAATATTCATTTAACTAAGGGGATACAATTATTTTGTATAAATTTTATAAACATCTTTATAAAGACGTTACTTTAAAATCAATAGGATATATTATACAAAAAATATGTACCATATATTTAGCAAATTCCGAAGCACCAAAGTTTTGTCTATTTACATTTTTTCGCTCCAGTTCATAATTATAGCAGATGTACCAGTGTGTTAGATAAAAGATTTACTGACTGTATCAATGAGCGGATAACACTATTATTTATTTGGATATTATGTCTATATCCTCATTATTTACTATGTGTATTCTAATTGTTTGTTTCATGTTTCATTTTTAATGTTATTATAAAATATACACAAAATAAGGATACATAACACATCTTTGATTGTAACAAAGAATCACGTAAATCAGTTTAGTGGCTTATAAGTTATTAGCGCAGTAACAGTTACTAATCCCTTTTTTCCATAAATGAAACAACAAAACGTGGAACCAAATGTAATATCAAAGAAGAGTTAGTAACTGTTAGTTATAAAGGTTTGTTTGTAAAACATTATTAAAGAAAATCTTATTAGGCAGGTTGTTAAAAATTAATTTCAGTGAACATTGCTTCGGGGAATCCTTTTGTTCGTTCTATGGTTTTGTTCTATTTGTTGTTAAGTGAAGTTAGTATTCTTTTTTGCTTTAATCTGAGATTTTATTCTGTTTTCAAAATTATTATAATATTAAAATTATACAATTCGCTTAATTAATTACTTTTGATCATGTAAATATTTCTAAATAGTCTACACAATTAAACGGTATATATGTGGTTGGTAAGCTACTTAGGCTAAGCGCTTATTGTATTTTATAGTTAATATTCGTAATAATAATAATAGCGGCCCCTAATCTGATATCTCGATACTAGGAAAAGACGCAAAGCAAATATATTATGTAAGTTTCCTATTTACCAACAGATAGTCCCCTTTGTAGAATTAATTAATCATCCATGAGTAAAGTACAATAACGGGAGTAGATAGTTCAAATTTCAGAAAACTAAAAATAAAACGCTTCCTATGATTTTTTTTTTTCTGTTTTTAACAATATTGTGTAAATTGAATATTTTTATAGACAGGCAAAACGATTTCGTGTTACACAAGGATGATATTCATTTTCATGTTATTTGCTTTGCGAATGTTGAATTCTTATATTCGTATCTCTAGCGACCTTATGCATTTCTTATGATATTCATTCCGAAAGCTTTTGAGACAAATGTACTGCTATTTAAATGGAATATTCAGTATTGTAGCATCCATTGTAGAGAATGTCTTATTCAATGTTTAACTCGAATACTTGATCTGCGTCGGGACCGTTTTCTAATGATGTTTGCTCGTGAAAATGTTGCTGTATGGATTTTGGTTGTATATTTAAAGGGTACCTTAAAATTTGGTATTTTTATTGTTTATACCTATACCTATACCTATTGTTTATGGTTACTCTCATATTAATCAACTTTACTTGTATATTCATTAGACACCATAATGCTGTCACTGTAAGGACATGGAGATTTCTGTAACTTTGGTTCGCGAGTATTCGTTATATACATTCTTCAACGTTCAAATTACAATTATATATTATTTTTTTATACTTTTACAGCTTACATGCGGACTTAACGGTAATTTGATTACATTGTATGCGTAACCCATAATATTTGAAATGCAAAAAAAAAGTACCTAGATCCAGAAAATAGATTTCATAGCTGTAGATTTTAATGAATGTAAAAATCATTACCGTTTCTACTAAAAGTAATAAAACTAAAAAAAGTAATATTTAAACGATGAAGCGATATCAAAGTAGTAGATTGCATTTAATACTTTCATTTAAGTCTTTCAATGAGTTGGAATCGTTTAAGAAAAAGAAGAACTAAATTTGTCACTGAAATGAAACTTTGTAGCCTTTACAAGAATTATATTGATGAATTCCTTGTCGATTTTTTTTATAAATTATCCCTTAAAAATTGATAGTTTTCATGTTTAATTTATATATTATACTTTATGCATGAAATGTAATTTCTAGTATAATGATGTATTATGTCATAGGGTCCATCCATCCACACTTTCAACCATAAGACGTTCACTACTGGACATACATAGGTCTTCCCAATAAGGGGGAGATTGCCATAATCGACTCGCATAGGGTTGGCGATCGCAGTAAGGTGTTTTGGTACTAAGAGGATGCTGCTGCCTATCTCTTAGTCGTCTTTTACGACATCCACGAGAGGATATGAGTTGGTACTATTCTTAGCCGGCACCTTACGGCTTAACATTGTCATGTCATAGATATATGAATTACACGGACACCAAGTTGCTTATATGAGAAAGTAGAAAATATAAACGTCCAAAATATGAGTTAATTTATTTTATATGTGCCCTGGTCTTTTTTATTTCGTTTAGTTTAGCACCATTCAATGCAAGAATTTTATTTCTTATGCGATATTTAAATAAGTCGATCACCTAAGCTACCTTATAATTATTTATAATGGGTTCCTGAAACCGAGCTCACAAAAGAGAATACACGCCGCGTTTCCCAGCTTATTGATACATAGGTTGTTTAACGAAAACATTGTTATTTACCTATCATTTTGTAACAAATCTACGGGTAATCGGAGTTTGTTTGCAAAACAAAAGTGTCCTTTGGAAGGGACAAAGGGAAAGCTTTAGATGTATCTCGAGTGTGTATTTATTGTAAAAATAATATGAAACGGATCATTTTGCTTTAGCTAAGTCGGACTCGTTCGGAAAAATACATTATGAAAATATTATGTTTTTGTGTTTGTTTCGTATTTCCACAATCTGACCATCCGAGCTTAATGTAAAATCTTTGCTTATTTTATAGAAACTTTATTATATTTAAATCTATACTTATAAATAAAATTATCTGTTTGTAATGTCAAAATAATATTTTGTTTACTAAATACATAAGAATGTAAATACGATAGCTATATAAAAAAAACGATTTGTATGTCAGTTTGTTCCGCGTAATCTCCAGAACGGCTGAACCGATTTTGACGGGACATTTTTATTAGATAGCTTAAGTAAAATTAAGGAAAATGATTAGGGTTCCGTATAATAAAAATTAAAACGCAGTGAAGAACACACAAACGCGGGCAGAGCCGCGTGCATGCAGCTAGTGAATAATAATCATGTTTTACACCAGTGACACCCTTTTTATCGGTTTTGATTGTATGCGAAACGAAAAATAAATAAGGTAGCCTTTTCAAGTAAAAGAGGTTTATAGGAATTTTTATAAGAATCAAAACCTTTCGGTCCGTATTAAACCTATAGTAAATTCATACCCAAGTCTGTTGGTGTACCACGTTTTGCTAGCGGTTAGACGTTCGAGTAAGATCAAGAGCTGAATTCGGTTAAGTTTATAAATTTGTAATTTTTTTCGAATTTATTACGATTTTGGAGAGAGAGGTATTGCAGTATATCTTACTAAAATAAGGATAAAACCACAAAAAGAATACAAAATATACACGGATAGGCAAAGATAAAACAGTTCAGTACCATTTTTTCCTGTTTGTCAATAGAATTTTTTCCTTTCTTTTGTTTAGTAGCTTTAGTTATCTTATCAATATAACAATTTAGAAACAGTTTTTTTTTTCAAGTTGTCAGTAATTATTCAAAATCGACCACTATGCAAATACTAAATGATATAAAAGCTAGAATAAAAATAATATTAAAATTGCTATGTACTTTAGAATTCTACTTTGTTATTATTTTAAACCATACTCCATTAAAATCCTTTATATATATATATATATATATTTATATATATATGTTCAGTCATGTAGTCTATACTTAGTTTGTGGACGTTGAGCTTTTTGTTGGTTATACAGGTTTTACTAAACCCTAATGAAAACAAAAGTACAAATAGTTGAATCCCTTTGGAGACTATTGTGAATTTAGAATTCTAAAATGACATAGATATATTTGAAGCTACACTTTGAAAAGCAATAAAATACTTAATAGAGAATAAGCATTAGTTGAGTGAAAATACGCCGCTGTTCCCCCTCGTCCACATGACAAATAGGTGCGATCCAAATCGGGTAACGTTATTGAATGATTGATTTATACGATCCCTACGCTTATCTTGTGCTCACCGCGAACAGGTAAGTTCATCCAAGTCTGATTTACTAACTCTTAATGCTTTTTCGAATCACTCCAGCCTAATTCACGGGATTTTCCCTTTTCAAAATCGTGTGACGAGGGGACCTGTCTGAATGGCAGAGGTCCATCGAGACGTTTTAGGATTTCGAGCAGATGTGAGTTAAGTCGGAAAACGATTTAGGTTGCGATGATTGATTTACAGGAAGCGTTTACTGCCTGATTTATTATAAGCTAATGACCTCGCGCTTACATTTTAATTTTGATTGATGACCTGCATACTGTTTGTCAATTTCATAAGTAATGATTTTCAGGAAAGAATTAGCGTAAATCTTATTATTAATATTATTATTATTATATTTTCGATGATATAGTATTTACATATTAGTACCATAATACTGATAAGAAAATTAAATTCGTATTAGAGCTAGTGAATGATCGTTATAATTTTAATATTAGAAGTAAAGACAAGTTGGCCGTCCCACGCTTTAGGTTAAGTAAGTGTAATAAAAGCTTTATAGGTAATAGTATTCGGTTTTACAATAAGATCCCAAATAACATTACCGATTTACTTGACAATAAGTTCAAGTTTTATGTTAAGCAAGTTTTAATCTCAAAAGGTTATTACAGGGTGGATCATTACGTGAACGATATTGATGTCTGGAATTAACCCACATCTCTTTGCCTTCCGCTAACATTAGTTTAGACTATGATTTGTTTAGTTTTTTATATTAAAAAAAAATGATAAGTATTATATTTATTTAAAACGAGAACCAGATCGAGTTTCTTGTCGGCTTGTTTTCCGAACCGGTGGTAGTGTTTTAGACGTTCATAAGCGCCTTCTTAGGGCCTAAATTGAATAAAGATGTTATTGATTTTTATTTTATAATTATATAATAAAGTTAATAGTATATTTTTTATTAGATGATATTAACCAGCGGAGATATACATTTATGACTATAGTGTTTACTGGAAACTATGGTAATCTATGTATAACCAAACCCGAACATGACTACTGTGTCACCAGGTCAGTCACTAATAAATTACTACTTCAAAGTCTTTGACTACATAAAGTAAATTAGAATCACTGTTTTCAATCTCTTATATTGCGATATGCTTATACATATTACGATTTTTCTAGACCGGCTACAAAATACATAAAATGAATGATTATATTACCAAAAATATTTACAAGTTTCAAGTAAAATAAGTTTAAATTATCATTACACTTTGGATTTTATACGTTATACATTTTAGTATCACCTGATATCTCCGAGATATTACAATTCACTATAAAATAAGTACTAAAACTCTTGAAGCTGTCCAACTTTTTTTTATTAAAAACTAGTCCAGTTTATTCAATACCGCGAAATGAAATTTACTTATAGTGTAAGTAATATTAATGCGACGCTGGGGCGTCTGAGGAGCTTTCACGGAGAAAGATTGTAAGTCATAAACTATGATTTTTCTCTATGAATATTATTAGAGATGAGTGCCGCAGACAGAGGGCTAGCCGCCAGAGAGCCATAAATTATGTCTTGCTTTTTGTAAATTTTATGTTTTGCTGGAAATAGATATACTAACTATATACACATTAATCTGTATGTTTCCATATAACAAAGCTTCTAAGACTAGCAAGCTACATCTACACATTTTAAAAAATTGTATATCGCGTACCTATTTGAATTACAATAATATCGCATAACCTTTATCTAAAATGAGGACTTAGTCTAGATTCCCAGACGGCGTAATCCTTAATCTCTGTTCTCACCTTTATTAAACGACAAAATCCGAATGCTCGCTAAGCCGCCGTCTGTTTGTCAATAATAAGTGTCCCGTAACTTGACGACGTTAGTTGAATTCTTAGGGCGACAATGTAGGGGAGGTGTTGGTTGGTGGGTGAGCATCTGCATAAACAGGTAAAGCGGTCACGTTCGCAAAGACGACCACGCATTTAACTTGTATCGTCTATGGACAAGACGAATCCATTCAAACGAGCCAGTCAACTCGACTAACAAATGCCTCGAAACTTTATTTTTCTTTATTCCTCTATAACATTACTTATTTTACTTAAAATTGACTTTCGTTTGTGTTAGTGACTTAATATTTAACAAATGGAACTATAAAGTTTGCAAATTAGTTTCCAATTATATTCGTTATATATATTTTTAGCAATATAATTTCTTTTTAATTCTTTTAACTTTATTTGTGTGAAATCCATGTTACATGTAAACAATTGATGTTCGTTTTAAAAAGTATGTCTATTTTAAATATCTGCTTGCAACTTCACCGCATCACTAAACGTATGAAAAAATCTTTCTGAAAATAAATAAAAAAAAGTTCGATTAAACTTAAAGGTACATTTTAAATAATGATTCCAATATCAAAATGATGTTTGTACTGCTCAATTTGATTTAACTAAAAGCTTTTAATTTACTAGATAGTAAGTAAATGTGAACAAGGCATACGGTCATGTCAAGCCGCCTTTATTTTCTATTTCCAAGGCGGCGCGGCACGCGGCCAGAGAAACACCACGGCTAATCGTCCGCCCGTTACCCGCCCCGCCCTGCTAGTGTTGTGACTTTGCTTGGTTACTTCGATTTGAAATAAATATTGCTTAATTTATTGGTAAATTAAAAAGTAAACATATTTCGTAACTTAAAAAATTGAATTAGAATAACATAACGTATACCATGCAATTTTTGCTAACAAAATAAGTAAAGCTAAACGAGTAAAATTCTACATGGAGTACGAACAAGGGAAAACTATTCGTGAATATCACTCATCTATAATAGACTAAATATACAAAGTTTATAATGTGACTAAAACAGCTAAAAATCAACAAACTTGCAGTCTTTTAAAAATTCTAAAATTTGATAACAACATCATTGATATCTGTCCTTACTATTGTAATTATAAAGTCAGTTTTAAAGCAGATTTCATATACTCGTATAAATGTTAGTTACAGACAAATATTAAGTAAACGCAAATTACACGTCTTATTATCGATATCTTTGGTAAAATATGTCCATCACTAAACTGTCTTGATGTGTCGCGGGAAGTAATGTGCTCTTTTAGTGTTTTCCTACCTGACTCTTCCTCAAGATCAGTTTGTCTAGTCTAGCTATACACGCGCCTATGTGTTGCGTACGTGTGTGAATTGATGATTAGATATTATCGGTTTTTATGAATGTTTTATGCAATACGTATCCAATAAAATTAAAACCCTTCTACAATTTTTCAGAAACATTTAAACCATTTCTATGCGCAATTTATTTCCCAAACATAATTTTACGCCAACAGACAATATTAACATAACTGAAAGAAAAAAAAATCAATAATAAGACAAGAAAGATATTTGTATGTTGTCCAACTAGAATTGAATAAAAAAAAAACAAGTGAATTTAATTTCGAAGTTAATAAATAATATTTATTTTGAATTTTTATTCCCCATATCAATATCCATGTACAAAAAACGTATACACTTAATTCTAAGAGAACTTCTTTGGTATTTATTGTTAGTTTATAGCAAAAACATATACTTATAAATGTTAAGCGATACAATCTATGCATCATTTTGTTGCCTTGAATTACTTAAATCTTTGTACTACTTTGATTTATGTTCCGTCGCGAGACCAAGCTCATAAAGTGGAGGCACCTGCTCCCCAAAGCTAAATGTTCATTTGTCAAGCAGAGATGTAAGTTAAAAAGGATTGCTAATATCTTAGATGGGCTCTGTTTACTTTTGCTTTGTTTACGAGTTCACTGTTGAGCGTGGTTTCCTGTAAAATTTATATGAATAAAGTTTTGTTTCAGTGCTTTGTATTGAAACGTTTGTTTTGTGATAGTATGACATCTTATATTATTTGAAATGTATGCTTAGACTATATTCTATAAAAAAAATATAACATGATTCTTTAATATTGCCCTATTTATATTAATTTTTACTTTAATATTTTACAATGAAAACAATAACCTTTGTTGAATATATATTCGTAAAGACTTATGTTGAGCAAATTTTCGATGATTACTGATTAAGTATATATGAGAAACGTCAATATAATTTGTAGTTTTTCAGAAATCAGCATAAGATACTAGTTTATTAATTTATTATATAAAATAACGTGGCAGAATTTTATAACTATGTTTAATACATCGTTATTTTCACATATTTTTGAAATATGAGTCATCACTATAAGCGTAAATATTTTTATATACACAAACAATCACTTCACATCTCATTAGATACAATTCTATTATATATAATGTTATGATTTAATTATGATTGGTTTTGTTATATACGTAAAAATATTCCAATCTTAACAGTCCAAACATACTCTGATTGACATAAAATATATATAACATTATACTATTTCCCTTATCAAATAGTCTATAAGCAAGACATTGTATTGACATAAATAAACAGTCAGTTTAGACATTGTTCATGCCAAAATACTCAAGTTTTCCAATATTAATGAATTTTGATACAAATATTGGAGGTCTGCAGAAATGTCAACGTATTCTGTATACCCTTTATTGACAGGTTGCGGGTTCGCCGGGACGGACCAGAGGCTTAAACCAATAAATATTTAACGGACAATAGTTCACTCAGTACCTATTATGGGAGGGAATAGCTCATATCGTAAAATTCATTAAGCAGGCATCGATGTTCTCGGATTATCTAAAGGGTTATTGATATTTAAATTTCGATTGTAATTACTTTGTTGTTACCATAATGAAGCGATTGAATTGCGCGTTTGTATTTTTTCTTTTGAAGTGTAAGTAGGTAATAGTTTTAATCGTCAGATGTAACGGAGTATTTCGAAAGAGTATTTTATAATAACTCTCATGTTATCTAATTTCTGTATATCCTAAAAGTTTATGGCTATGAATTGCAATTTGTTTGATTTTTGGTAACCTTATACGAAATATATACATCTCATAGAAACAATGAGAAGATGTAGAGAACTATATTTTTAGTTGCTTTTGAATTTAAGCGGCCTTTAAGACGAGTCGCAAACCGTCAAATGATAAATAGTAATTTAGCCTATATTATTTTATATACTAGCTAATCCAGCAAACTTCGTACCGTAATCAATAAAGTCGTTCCGCGCAGAATGTATGAAAAAATGAACTGTCTTCAATATTATTTTAGAATTGTTTTTATATTTATTCTGGTATTCCAAGCAGATACGAATCCCACCAATCAATGATGATAAAATATTCCATTTTCATATTTCTAAAATTTAAAATTTTCGTAAATTTTAAACGGTTATCAAAATATATTAAGATGTCTATGAAATAACAAATCACCTGCGAATGTAACAAATATTCATTATAGTATAGTTTTAAATTATTGCAAATATGTATGCTTTGGTTTTAGTCTTTATTCCAGAACTTTCTCCAGAAAATTCAATTTGTATTGCTAAGTACTATTTGTATGATATAAATAATTCATTTGTAATTAATTTGTATTGCTAAGTACTATTTGTATGATATAAATAAAAAAAAAAAAACACAAATTTTATACAGGGAAAATAAAACAATGTTCTTATCAAAGGACTTGTTTCTTTAAAGCTAACTAAAGAACAATTTGCATGGAGACGGCAAATCGCAGTTTTCGCTGGCATACGTTCTTGTCGCAACAGGTCGCCGATTTATCCGACCCTCGGGTGACGAGGCTGCCGCGGCCTAATGGAAAAATGTGACATTAAGCTGGATGTTTTTAAGCCAGCGAATTGGATGAGTTATGAACTTTCAAAGTGATGAACGCTAAAAAAGCGAATTATTCGATTCATTGGGTTCTGTCGATTTTAATCTAATTTAGTCGTCAGTTCTTTAATTTAATGAAGGGACAATTATTGTACAGAAAAAAAAAACACCATCGACCATGTCCGCTTTTCTACTTAAACGTCTGACTGAATCTAAGCTCATAACATCTAGTATATCTCGGAAAAGGAAGTATTCTCGACAAAAGGTAAATATTCACCGTATGAAGTAAGTAGTTAGAAGATTATACCCGCAAATTGTGGCTACAACACTTATTACTTTGAAAATATCTATTAATCATCTAATTTAGAAATAGAAGAAAATAAAAAAAGAAAAATATTTCACATACACGCATCACTAAATTTATAAAATAAGAATCCAGAGTAATATGTAAGAAAATATCTTTTGGCATGATATCAAATAGGTCACAGTCATAGATAGAATCATTGTAGGACAGTAAGCCTATAAACCACTGTTAAAATTTATTATTATACTTCCATTCAATAAATTA
Source organism: Samia ricini (assembly GCA_014132275.2). Taxonomy (NCBI): domain Eukaryota; kingdom Metazoa; phylum Arthropoda; class Insecta; order Lepidoptera; family Saturniidae; genus Samia; species Samia ricini. The sequence goes on from AP028170.1 coordinate 6,165,285, forward strand.
GCAACCTATATATCTGTGATTTGTTGAAATAAAACTTCTAAAGATATAATCTATATACATTACATTTTATTGTATTCTTCAATACGATTGACAACAAAACATTCAAAATGACCATAAGTCTTCTCCAAATTATTCTATTTATTCTTATGTTATTCTCTCTGTGTATACACAGAACTATTTTCATTATATGCTTGTTTCGTCCAGTATCTATTATTATAAACTTGTCATGTCATCTCGATGTCAGTAACCCTAAATAGAGAGCAATTGCACAATATTAATTTGATTAAAGCGTGTAATTACGTAGGTTTCTAATTCAATTATGTTACCCTTGTACGAACCATTGGTATACCGTATACGCAGAATGGGAATTGTAATCAATCGGTCAGACAATAGGGGATTGCGGCATATAGTGCATGCATGTGACAATGCTAAAGGGACAATAATGTAACGGTACTCGATATGTCTCTATTAGAGAACCTAGGATCGCACACATGCTTCCTACCATTGACGTATTGATGACAAATTGATGGTATTAGTAGGTATTCCTTATACGTTACGTATAAGGCACCTATACATACCTTATGTCATACATTTGCTTCCGTAAATAATAATATTGTATTGAAAAAATATGTGTAGAAGATGAAAGATTGTGTGGATGCTATGCTAATGTTTTTTTAACTAATCTATTTTAAACTAAGGACCGGTTAATTCAAAAGAAACGGAAAAAATGTATCAATCTGTTTCGTCATCATTTTTACCTACATCGCGCAGTGGACAGTGCGGCCGGATTCCGCGTCAATGGACGCGGGTTCAAACCCACCTATCCAACTCTAAAATCAGGCTGAGCTTTCGTTGAAGGAAAACACCGTGAGGAAACCATAGCATGGTGGTATACATTTTCTATTAATGCCCGCCTGGGTAGCTACCATCCTCAAGTTCGAAAACCTGTCGCCAAATACCAATAGCTGTGTTCCGACAGCATCTTTGAGAACCAGTATCTAGGCTTAGTGTGTTTACCATACTTGACCACATCCTGATGTCAACATCAGGTGAGATTGTGGTCAAAACACTGAGCCTATACCGTATAAAAAAACATTGGGGGGACTATGCTAAAGATCTAAATCATTTTCTCAATATTTCACTTTTTTGGAGTCCCTTATTTTTATCTTAATCTTAATAATGTCACATTTTTTGCCTTTTTTAACCTATATTTTTAATCTACACACGCTCCCTCTGCGCTATCTCAATGCCCACATAATTTTCTCTGTGTCTACTAATTCCATAAGCGGCCCCACGTTGAGAACCTAGGATCAAGATTCATAGAAAATTAACCCAGTTAACAAATATTACTTTAATTTCATTACCATGAATGAGTGTTTAATTAAAATTAGTACTAAATTATAAATATTTAAATATTTATAATAAAAAACACATTTAGTTATAATTTAAGGTACAATTACATGTGATTCTATTTAATATCGTTATTTTTCTTTGTTCATAATTTAATAAAACAAATGTAATATTTAAAAATTGAAACTATATTAAAATTAAAAAGTTAAATATACTCTCTTCTTTAATTATTGACTATGATATACATACATTAACTAAATTACCTGGAGGCGATTACGTTAACAAGCTCGGCTCGTATGTCGGTGCACAGATAGTTGCATCTCAAACATATTATTATGATGAACATACAATTTGTTCAATATGATACAATTACAGACAAAGACTTAGAAGGTAATAGAGATTTTAAATATATTTAACAAACGATATCTATATTATATTATTAATGTATTTACGTTAATGACATAATTTAATTCAAAGAGTACATTTAAAATATATATATATCTTCGAAATTGCTACCTATGGGTTTTTACTCAAACCTCTATAGTACCATAAATCAATTTGGAACTGTTCATTTGTAACTTTTCTAATGTAAATTAGTATCTTAATGTGTCGAGTAGGTACCCATAAAAATAAGACAATAGGAAAACAAGAGGAAAACAACGGAAAGCTGGCGTAAACGCCAGGTATGTATTCAAGGGGTTAAAGAGAAAAATATTTTTGCTCCTTGGAATGTTAGTCAATCGGAAATTTAATTTCTAAATATAACGTTATTGCAATATATTGTAATTTGGAATACACGATAGGTTATTCACAGTTATACGTGTCTTGGATTTTAAACTTTAGCTACAAATCGAACAATATAATTAAATGTAATATTTATTTATACTGCAAAAATATTAAATTTGCGTTTAAAGTTTGTGGGGGGGGGGGGGGCATAGCGAAGAACATCATATTGCAGTGTAGTAGTAGGGTCTCTCTACTATAAAAAAAATACTAATAAACTTAATCTTCTTTATGGTCTCTTTTCTTTGTTGAGACAATAAAAAATAACTATTCAACATCATCATATTGTTGCAGTACGTCGATAACTAATAATTAGTAATAATTTATTGGAATAAATTCAATTTTAAATCATCACTGTATAAATGTTCCTGTTATTAAATATTACTAATATATTTTAACGTTTATAGCTCTTATAGCTTTCGTAGTTCTCGTGCACATTCTATCCGTGTAGAGACTAATATTAAACCCCGACAGGCACAAAGCTCTGTCGAAACAGATCATCTACTCCTGAAATTACCTTTCAATATGTGTACATTGTACAAATATCTTGTATTTGATAACATTTGAGTCGATATATGATTTATGTTGGTCGTATAATTTATACAATTACTTCTAAGGATTCTTGGAAAACAATCGAAGTCTAGTTGTACTTGTTACGTTCGTTGTAAAAAAAATTTATTTCTGATAACGGTAACAATAAGTTACTCAATGTTTTCGTAGTGAGACTTCTTGTACGCCTTGTCTTATATCGGATTCTTTCTAAGAATATTCACCAGCTAATCTACTTAGAGGAATCACATGGGATAAACTCGCGTTTTCAATTGTTATTGCCATGAATAAATTTGATTAAAATTCAATACTGTAAACGAAATTTAAATATTTGACTTACTCAGGGGATACGGTGGTACTAAGGAGTTCATAGTAAAAGTGTGTATTATAAAGGATTATGTATGGTGCGATGTTTAATATTAGCTTGCGGACTCGAGTAGCTAATGTCAAAATAGGAAACTCAAGTGGTGTATGTACTTCTGCTGTAGCTTCTAATGAAATTCGTAAAGGATATACAGAATGGTATCCGAAGACCGAAAGTAGGCAGAAGTTAAGTTGATTACTGATCTATTTAAATATCCTAGGAGTTTGACTCTAATACTATGCTAATTGGTAATCACGGTCTTATTTCGAAGTAAAATTCATTACGATTTAAAGGTAAATTCTATTCCATCCATTAACAAAACTTAAAATGTATGCAAACTATAATACATACACACGAACAAATTATATCGATTTCTTTGAATACGTTATTATGTTGAGAAATTAACTTGGACGTAAGGCGCGTAGTGAATTCAGAAGTTGTTCATGCAAAAATGTGTCGCATCATCTAATGTGTTTTATCCACTTTCCTTAAGCTTTGTTTATCTTTATCCGCCGGACATTCATTTTCTACATAGTCATGACGTCTCTCCGTAATCGTATAACTGTGACACGATTTTTATTTTGGGGATACGTGTAATATTGTGTACACATTTTTTTAGAGTTTAACAGGGCGATTACGTAATCCATCTATAGAAATAAAAATTCAAAGTATTATTCTCTATGCACTCCTAAATTATTCATCCGATTATGATGAATCTTTGGTGAGTCGTTTTGCAAACGCCCGTGAAGGATTCTAGTCCAATAATAATATTTCCCTGACATCGCAAAATTTCTCGGACATAGCTAGTAGAGCATCTATACTAATAAATAAAATTGAGAGTGTATGTTCGTAATGTCAAAATTATTTTTTTTTACTAAATAGATATGAATGTGTATAAGATACCAATACCAAAAATACAATTTTTAAAATTTTTGCCTGTCTGTTTATCTGTCTGTCTGTCTGTTTGTTCCAGGTAATCTTCAGAACGGCTGGACGGATTTTTTGATGAAACTTTTTTTGGTGGATAGCTGAAATTACTCCGGGTAACTAATGGTACTTTCAATTTTCGAAAATAATTAGGGTTCCGCGTAAAAAAATTAAAACGCAGTGAACAAAATAAGAAATGCGGGCGCAGCCGCGGACACACCGCTAGTTATAAAATAAAACTTTACCGATATACTTAACCTTATTGGTAATCGTAGCAGTTATAGGCTGAACTACCAGTAAAGGCAATGTTATATATATATATTTAAAATGTCTGGTCGAAGATCCCGGTGAATTGTAAGATATTCCACAAGTCGGTCCAAGTACAGAATATTAATATTCAAAAGGCCAGAAAAAAAAAATGTTGTTAACGGCAACAAAGAATGTGAGTGTTTTAGCTTTTCGGTCTGGTAACCCACATTCTCACCTCAATAACGTAAAATGACAACTTACTTACATGAATACAAGTGAACACTTATGAAATTTGTAAAATTAAATTTATTAAATCAATGTTTCAACCAGTGCTAGCGTTTTCACAAGTGAATAATATAACTACAGTACAGAAAAATAAATCAAAAAAGGTAATATAAAGACATAAAATGGTTAAACTTTGACATATATTGATTATATGGATTATCATCCATCACTATACTCTTAGTGTTTGATAACAAATGAAAAGAGCTTACCACAAAAAAAAAAATTGCATCACACTTCTGAACGATGTACACAAAATCTAAATTTATATACAAACCTGGCAAGGAACGCCTACAAACAATGTTAGGGAAAATTCAATCTCGCAAAATAGAAAATATTTTTACGGTCAATGAATATGAAAGTTTGGATACGTCGTTTGGATACGGGTTTACAATTTATAACGGCCGCTTTTATGTAGTCTGAGCAGGGACCCAAGTTAGTGCGCTTTATTGTAATTTACAAAATGGTCAAATTAGTTTCTTTATAATTTAAACTAGGGTAGAATAGGCTTCGAATGGGTATACAAAAAAAAAAAATAGGTGACATATTATTAAAATCGGTTAAGTAGTTTTCAAATTCACTCATAACAAACAAAACATCTATTTAACCTATAATTAAAATTAAACCTATAATTGTATATATTACGATCTAATTTCAAAGTGATTTCGCTTATGTTATCATTTAAAAGTCGAACATGTATCGACCAGTATTCCAGTATTGTTTGTAGACCAGAAATAATCAATTCCATCACTAAAACAATCTATTTTTATTTACAGTCTACTTAAGGTATTTTACTAAGAACTGGGAAGCCCAGCAGTTGTCTGTGTTACGATATACTTAAAAATAAGACCGAAATAAACATACGTTTTAAAATATAGAAAAACATGCATTCATATTTTTTAATATTGTGTCTCATATTTAAAAAAAAAGTTTTTACTTTATAACATTTCTTATTTCAGCAACTTCGACCGCGTGGAATTATAGTATTTGTACAGGTATTATTATAGTAAAGGTTTATTTTTCAAATAAGTTACATAAAATTTATCTCAGATTTTAAATACCTTAGTGTCCGTAACTTTAAATATGTTGATACTCGTATAAAGGTTTCCAGAGTCTCATTTTAGGGATCTTTAGGTTTTAATGTAATTAAAATATTTTTACATTTAACTAAGTTTTTGGGCAGAACTAAAATAATAAATTTCATATAAATCTAATATTTTATCTGTTTTCAATGATCGATGGTTACTTGTTTATAAAATTATAAATCTCAGTTCATTCGTTTTGGTTTGATTTAACATTGGACATAAATTCATTTGTATATTTGTCCTATATTTATTTGTGACTAGTTGTGCCCGTTGGCTCAGTAGGGCCTCCGAACGAGTTAGCATTAAAATGAACATGGACAAGACGAAAGTCATGTCTAGTGTCCATGTTATGCCAACACATATAAAGATCGTTGACTTTACGCTCGAAGTTGTTGACAGTTACGTATACTTGGGACAAACCGTCCAGTTAGGTAGATCCAATTTCGAAAAAGAGGTTAATCGTCGGATCCAACTCAGCTGAGCCGCGTTCGGGAAGCTACGCAGAATCTTCTCGTCCAAAATACCGTAGTGTCTCAAGACGAAAGTATTCGACTAGTGTGTGTTGCCATTTATGGCATACGATACTGAGACCTAGTCGCTCACAAAGGGCTCAGAAAAAAAAGCTCAGAAAAGAAAAAAGCTCAGAGTTGCTCAACGGGCAATGGAGTGGGCTATGCTTGGAATTTTACTGCTTGATCGAATCACGGATGAAGAGATCCGCAAAATAACCAAAGTAACCGACATTCCACGAAGAATTGCTGGACTTAAGTGGCAGTGGGTTGGGCACTTTACTCGCAGAACCGATGCCCGATGGGGCCAACGGATTCTCAAATACTTAGCACGCTCCGGAAAGCGTAGCATGGGTAGGCCTCCCACAAAGTGGACCGACGACCTGGTGAAGGTCGCGGGAATCCGCTGGATACGGGTGGCGCATATCTTATCACTTCAAGGTTGCACCATTATATTGTTTTATTTAGATTTAGTCATAAATCACATCTTTATTTTTTATTCAGTTCATATTTCTATTTTATTCAATGTTTATCCGTGATAAACTCAGAAACTATTCAACCTATTTTAATGACATTTCACCCTACTTGTGTGGCTTGCCCAATTTAAAAGATAGCTTTTATTTCGATCAATGACAGCAATATGTTTTTATTGTTAATTTTACTTTTTATAGCGGGGTTATATTTTGTGATTATTTCTAAAAGTGTGTAGCAACTAGCATTGTAAGCGTTTTTATTAAGACAACAGGTTAAGATATTTTATTTATACACTGAGCAACTATAGATGAAGCCGTATTTTAATTTGGAATGTTGTTTTAATGCAATAATGTATTTGGCGTTGTACGTCTTTCCCAAAAGAGTCAGTGTTGTCAAGACCTGTGTGGGTAAAAGCATTTATTCAATTCGAAAAATAATCAAAAAAAACAGTGTTTCCCAAATTTGCACACGTCTACATACATTTAGAATTTTTCGTGTAGCATTAATCCCATTTTTATGCTATTGTACCGTGTATTATTTTCTATATTGTACACAAAATTTAGTTTATAATTTTGCATCTGCCAGGCCCGCTAGCCAATATATAAATAATATTTATTTTCAATCCCTATTCTTTATTCATAAGTATTTTGTACAATTTATTGAACATAAAAGATCCTAATTAAAGTCCTACTTACAAGAGATACGTCGGATTCGCGTATTAAGCTATTGTGGCGTGGGTCTCTTTCACGAGGAATTTTAAATCGATTCCGTGTCGCTTTCTTCGCGGGGAAACCAATCCCCTTGCACAATAAGCTCGCCTACAATAGCCGCTGTTATGGTTCCAAGATGACGGGAATCACATCGGTACTTACCTTGTACTCGGCAGGATTAGTATATTTACGTACAGGTACACACAACACACGCGCGCGTTTCCTTTACTTACTTATATTTTTACTGGGATTAATTTTCAATACAAATATTGTACATTTAAATGACTTTTATCTCTAAGTAATACAATGAAAACCAATAACTATGTCTGCTCTAGGCACAGTAAATCTAGAAATGTTTTTGATAGATATATTTTGGACTAGTTGTATGCCAGCGGCTGCGCCCGCGTTTCATATACTCTTCACTACGTTTAATTTTTTTATACGGAACCCATTTTTTTTTGTACTAAGGTAAAGTAAAAATATTTCTCATAAATTCAAGCACTTGCCTGTAAAACAGTGCATTGAATTGGATTTTATTCAATTTTTTATGAGTTTTAATTTTTTTACGCGGAACCCGAATTATTTTCGTTAAGTACCCCAAGTTACCCGATGTAACTTCAACTATCTACCAAAAAAAGTCCCTTCAAAATCCGTCCAGCCGTTGCAGACATTACCCAGAACAAACAGACAGACGTAAAATTTAACAATGGTATTTTTGGTATCGTATTATACATTCATACCTATTTAGTAAAAAAAATAATTTTGTCATTACAAACAGACACTCCAATTTTATTTTTTAGTATAGATACAAAAAATCTTTAGTCATTTGCTTTGTCAACTAAATGTATTCTCCAATGAGAAGGACGTAAGATAAATTGACACGAAACCGATATTTAAATATAAGACGAATGATTGATTTGAACATTCCCGGTCAGACTACCAGACATTCTGAATACGAAGCGGAGCGGTTCCATCACACACCGTTTCAGAAAACAGTTTCCATATCTGGCTAACATGACTTCGTTTCAAGTATATAGAAAAGAGCTGGCAGTATTTCCGTATGTAGATCCACGACAAAAAAATACAGTTAACATTCCTTCAAATATTACTCTATTGAAATGTTTCGAATTAAAAAACATACTTTCTACCTCGTTTCTTAATTTGTTTTTCGTTTAGACTTCAAATAAAATGAAATGGATTTTTTTTTCGAGCTATAAAAGTATAAAGCTATAATAAGATTAGCATTGTCGTTGGCATACGACAAAGGTTTATTATTCTTTATATTATCAATATATTTTTGTTTAAGATAACATCGCAGTGCAACTATAGTATGTACGATAGAGCATATGCTAAGGGTACCACTTTTATGTTTAAGTATATATCGTCAAGTATTTATAGGTAACACTTGGAAGCACCACTTGAAAGCCAATCAATCTAGATATAGGGAGATTACCATTTTCGGTCATATCGCTTCTTAATATTTAATACCTGGTAAGACTGTAATCAAAGCGCTGGGGCCTATACACCATAAAAATGTAACAAAAAAGATAAAAAAACTTCTGTCTTCCCAAACATTATACATATGTATGAAGTGTTCATAATTTCTTTTTGTACACGGAATAGGCTTAGTGCTTTGACCACAATCTCGTCTAATGTTAAGTGATGATGTAAGTGGTTTTGTAAGAACATTAGAGACTTTTAAAAATAAATGAAGATTTATTTAAATGTTGGTTACTTGTACATGGATGCAAAGCATATTGTCATGCATCGTTCAACTAGATTTTTTTTAAACTACCCATTATTTTATAATAATACTAGAGGGTGTTCGCAGTTACGTATACGTATCCTATCTTAAATGACTGAACTCTATCTTGATTTTATAGCATAGATCTGTTAACGACACGTGCTTTTCATACACCAAATTTCATAAAAATAGTTGTAATTTTTTAAAAGTTTTAATAAATGATATTGATAATTTTTACAGCTTACCAGTCGCTTATTAACATATGTTTTATGAAGAGAAAATTAAATCAACATTGGTCAACCCGTTTTTCAGTTTTTTTTTTTCGAATCCTAATTTTTTTTTTTCAAGGCTTATAGTTTATTAATTCAACCTTGTCATAAGATAAAGTACTAGTATATACTTCCTGTGTACAAAGTTTTCTCGAAATCAGTCAAATTGTTCTTGTTTTAAATCCGGACGTACTTACGGAGAAAAAAAAATTTCAGATTTAAGATTAGTAATGACTAAAATAGACATATGTTATAAAATGTTAGTTTTAGTATTATTATTAGTATAGATTAGTTATTTAGTAAATATCATCACGACTTGCGGAAGAAGAGTAAATATTTACATTTCGCAAAAGCGATAATATACTTTCTCGAAATGTATTTCTTATATAAACTTGTCTTGCGCCTTCCAAAATAACGCATTTGCCTGATGGTATTGTGTTATTTTTATAAAATAAATGCGGTAAAGGTAATCATATTTTGCAACATTCTCGATAAGTAATTTATAAGAGTTATAATATTTAAATGAATCAGTTTGAACTTATAATAGAAATAGTTATAATACGTTTTATATTCAATAAGTTTATTTATAAATAGCTGCTCTCCGCGGTTTTGCCTGCGTAATTCCCGTTCCTGTAGGATTTTCGGAATAAAAACTATGTCACTCCCAGGATATCAAGCTATCTCCATACCAAATTTTATCCAAATCGGTCCAGTAGTTGTTAAGTTTATTCATTACATACAAAAATATAAATCTTTCCTCTTTATAATATTAACATAGATGTTTTGTATCAATGATCGTTTAGAGGTACTTTAAAAGCAAATTAGTATGTTTATCGAACTGGTAAAAGATGTAATTATTAATTACATTCAATAGAATTCTATGGTGTTTGCATCGGGTGCTTTCTGTTAACCTTTAGCTAGTCTTTCCTTACTGTCTGACCTATTCACACTATGTTTTACAACCCACGGTCGTTCGGTTACAAAGTTTTCGACCACCTGTACTAAAATGTATTGTGTTTTTTTTATGTGGGCATTAGTTACTTTAAGTATAAAAGGTATCATAGTCAATTACTTCGTGGTGTTTATAACAACGGCTGTATCCATTCATCAAAAGATTTAACAAGGGTATATAAGTATTTTAAATTTATTTCGTCGAGTTTTCGTCACGGATCATTTCGGCCGGCCCGAGGCCCTATTGTGCCCCTAATGACGTTACCCGACAGTCCGACGAATTGGATAACCTCAATATTACTCCGTATTACTTATCTTATAATTTAAAGAGAGTTTTCTCGTTAAAAAAGTGGCTTTGTTGGAACCCTTTTTCTTATTGGAAAAACGGAGACTTGATTCGCTGATAAAATACAAAGCTATGGACGGTATTTATCTTACTTAAATAGAACTGAGCTCATTGTATCATTTTAAATGTACTTCAATAATTTTTATTTAAAGCATTCGTTATTCCATTTTAAAATACGAGTATAAATTTATTACATTATTGATATGGATAAAACGCATAGTAGAGTCAATTACAAGTGATGGAGAAATATAATATAATTCTTCTTTTGCCTGGATTTGGATTAATTAAATCATGGTTAGTTCTCCAAACATTATTCTGCTTTATAACATACCTTTTAGCATACCTTGGTTATCGTACTACTTTTTGTTATACTAGCTATCCCCACGACTTCACTTGCGTGAAATTCAGATAATTATATTCTAATAGACAGCCTCCTATATTCTCCCTCTAGTCCCATCCCGTCCCGTCTACTATGTCTTACATGTTCATTATTTATATACTATAAACATATTTTGTATTATGTAATTTTTTAAATTTTAATCAATCCATTTTTTATTCTCGAATAAGACTAAAAAGCATTAACTTACCAACTCTCCCTTCATATTAAAGTCGCCACGTGTCATTCAAATTACTGTAACTTTTGATAAAGTGAAGCGATTTTAATGAAATAAAATTGTGACGCTACTTCGGAAAATTCTTTATAATTAGATTTTTGAATTTTTAAAATATACTTAATACTTTCTAATTGATGCCTGCACAACCAAACAGACAGACAGACATTTCTAAAAAAATGATACAAATTTATTTAATTACCTATTTTAAGTCCCTTGCAATGATTATTTTTACAGAAATCGGAAATGTACAGAAACGCTTAATTTATAATTTTATTATTAGTATAGGAGATAGATAGGTATGTTCTAAGCGATGATGGCTTAGTTGGTAGTGCGGTCGGATTTCCTTCAATGGACGCGGGTTTAAATCCACATATACTACTCTAAAATCAGCTTTCGATGAAGGAAAACATCGTGAGGAAACCATAGCATGGTGGTAGTGCATTTTAAAATAATGCCCACCTGGGTAGCTACCGACCTCATGTTAGAAAACCTGTTGCCAAATACCAGTAGGTGTATTCCGGCAGCATCACCAGTACCTCTCTAGTATTTAACATCAGATTGGTTTGTGAGATTGTGGTCTATACCGTGTAAAAAAGTTCGGCTGTTCCCATGGTCGCAGAGTTTTTTTTTTTACTTGAGCTGTACTATTGTTTGGTTTAATTTGATCTTGGTCTATTTATAGACTATCACAAAATGTTTCACATTTTGGCATTCGTTACCTTGAATATTAGTATTTTCATTTATAGCTGTCGTGCATTCTAAAATGTTTCCACTAACGCTTTGAACAGCGTGTGACGTCAGTCGTTTGTAGATCAAACAGATGGTGTAAAATTGTAATATTTTTTTAAAGAAAATATTTGTTTTTTATGTATTTATATTAATATAAACCGTTTGTTTTGAATTATGTTTACAATATTTGTTTGATATGAAATACTTGAAATATATTGTTTTCCAATAATTTCATTTTGAATCGATACCTGTAATAGCCATGAAAAATACATGAGAAGGTAACTATAGATTTCAGTCACATGTAAAAATATTTGTAGTTTTATTTCAACAAATACCGCGATGAACAAACAGTTCTGCATGAACCCTATGCGTGGAAGCTTGAAGTTCGGCTTATAAACGGTAGATGAATAAGTTAATATTTGATGAGTAAGTATTTGTCTTCTGGAATCCATTCCGTAATCGGAGAACTTTTTAAACATTTCCAAATAACTAAGGAGTTTAAACGGAGCGAAGCGATAGACTTGCAAAGCGTGAAGCCGTAACCGATCAAAGATATAAGTTTAATGAATCGACCTCAGTTTATTTAAGCGTACCTTAAATCATTTAACAAATTACAAACATGCAAAAGTAAAATAGATCAATATATTTTTCAGCTGAATAACTGTTATCAATAAAAAGTAGTGCTATCGGATTCCGCGTCAATTAGCGTTGGTTCGTACCCACCTATCCAACTTTATAATGAGCGTAAGTTTTCAGTGAAGGAAAACACTACAAGGAAACTATAGCATGGTGGTGAGGTAGTTTCTAATAATATCCGCCTTGGGTAATCACCCACAAATATGAAATCTTGTCGCCAAATAGCAATAAGTGTGTTCCGGTAGCATCACTTGAGGGCCGGTAGTTCTAGGCTTAATGTTTTGACTATCCTGGATCACACATCGTCACTTAACATCAGATAAGATTTTCGTTATCCTATACAGTATATTAAAAATCTATATGTTTTTGTATATCGATGATAGTTGAGGCTGTAATCCAACTCGCGCGTCCCTACTGCACTTTAGTCGATACTCCTTTCTATGGAGTGTACAGAATATCAATTTTCGATACACTAACCGTATATAACATAGTAGAAATGCAGGAAATATATGGTATAATTCTTGCTGTATTTTGTACCTGTTTTTAACTACAAAACGATTTTAATAAATAATAATATGTAATATTATAATTGTTAGATTCTTTTACGCAGTGAAAATATTTTTTTTGTTAATATTGATAAGACTTTTATTAGAATAACTTTATTCAGTTTGTCATATCTAGTTATCTGCTATCTTGGACTGTGACGTGCAACAAATCAAATCGTAAAAAGTTTGCCGAAGATTCCTGATAAACGGCGGAACAACTTTCCGGCGTTGTACTTATTTGTACTTCATTTGTATGGGGAGCGGAGGATTTTCTGGGGCGCTTTATCGTTTAGATGCATCTCGACAACTTAGTTAACTGTGTATAGTTTGAGAATGTGTTTTATCAATATGGTGTTATATTGTCACATTGTTTAAATCACGTTTGTAGAACAATATATATATAAAAGTTTATATTAATGAGAGTGGGTTATAGATTCCCTTTTTTTTAGGCAGTATAGGCTCGGTGCTTTGAGCACAACCTCACCTGATGTGAAGTGACGATGTGGTCTAGAATGGAAAACACACTAAGCCTAGAGGTACTGGTTCTGAAGTGACTATGCCGAAACATACCTATTGGTATTTGGCAAAATGTTTTTAAACTTGAGGGTGGTATTATTAGAGGCGGGCATTATTAGAAAATCCCCTACACAATGCTATGGTTTACTCACGGTGTCCTCATTCACCGAAAGCTCAGCCTGATTTTAGAGTGGGATAGGTGGGGTTGAACCCGAGTCCATTGACGCGAAATCCGGCCACACTATCCACTGCGCGATGTAGGTGAAAATGATGACGAGACGGGTTCATCGTTTTCATTATCATTATTTTTCCTTTGAGCTTATTGACGATATACTTCGTTAAAACGTGACCTAATTGATTTACAATATACATGAGTTCTAAGAATGTCGTTCTGGGTAACTACTATCCTCAAGTTGGAAAACCTATCTCCAAGCACCTAATACGTGTGCCAGTACCTCTAGGTTTAGTGTCCTTCAACCACTACAGTGTTTTACAATCTTATGTTTTACAATGTAGTCCAGGTTTCAACCTTACTAACGGAACTTAGCCGGAAGGGCGCTCAGCTGAAAATGGTAATTAGCACAAGGGCACCTAAGGGCTCGCTCCAAAATCCAGTGAAAGTGTCAAGTCCCTTCCGGACAACTACGTTATTAAGTTAAAAAAATATCTACTATCCTGCGCCATATCGAATTATCAGAAGATTGGAGTCAAAGAACTGAGCCTATACGTACAGTATATTGAAAATACCTTTACTGTTTATTGTCTCTGTTATTAATATGTCATATTTACCGATAGGTGCCTAATTGATCGATCTTATGTTGTGTTTAGCCTCGAAAAACTAAATTCGTAAATCTAAATCGAAGCATTTTATTTTCAACACCTGATTATATTTGTAAAAAAGAGAACGTTTTGGTTGTTTCTTTTTAAATCCTCAGTACAGCGTATATCCGTCTCACGTGTTGGTACGATAAGCTGAAATATTCTTAAGTACTTAAGTAAATATTTTATTCAACGATATAAAACGCGAAAGGTGCGGTAAGTAAAGCCGCACGCGTTTCTTAATTCCACAACAAAGACACGTTCGTATCTGCTGATACTGTGAATTCACGGGAATCACGAAATGTAATGCTTGTTCATAATTCATTCGACGAATGAAAATGTCTTCGAAATTTATATTTAAGTTAATTCGCCGCGTGGATGACAATGATTATACGCAATGTTTTTATTTTCTATTTCATTTTTTTTTTTATTTGTTTTCTTTGATGATAAATAATAAAATTAAAAAATTATCTAATTATTATCGTTATTATTATTATCGTTTAGTCAACACGTCTCGCAACCAGAAAGCAGGCCAATATTTGGCACAGTATATAAGCATTGCCATCCAACGTGGGAATGTGGGCCAGCCTTTTGGGAACCTTCCCGTCTGGCGGCGAGCTGAACAGCATTCATTATTTATAGTTTTTGGGTAATCATTTTTACTTTGATTTAGTTTTATTAATTTTTTAATCAGCTAATATTTGTGATGGTTTTTGTCCTGTCCATTAAAACTGCAAAATGTTTGAACAATGTCAGATTAAAAATCCTAATGTATTCACGGTCGCGAACACAGTGTAGTTCGTACAATGAGACTGCGAAATCTCCAACGCCCATAAACCAGAACAAAAGGAGAGATGGGTAATAAAATTTGTAAACGCCTGTATGATACGCTTGCTTAACCCCCAACTGCGCTCTTTGGTGACACGCTAAATGAGAATGAGGTAATCCGTTTCGTAAGGCTGAACATACTAACACTAAAATATTATTAGTTTAATGAAAATAATCCTCTCTTAATAAGTATTTAATATAGATGTAAAATTTGTATTTGAAATGAGAACTATATAATTTTCTCGTATCATACAAGTAATTTAACAATATCTTTTTAAAATTCACCTTTGATACTTTGACTTGATTGTATATCTATCCATCTATTCAACCGAAAGACGTCCACTGTTGGACATAAGTCTCCCCCAAAGATCTTCACAAGGATTGTTCTTGCGCCACCCGCATCCAGCGGATTTCCGCAACCCTCACCAGGTCGGCGGTCTACTTTGGTGGGGCTGGGGGAGAGGTCGGCGACGGCGACATACGTTGCGTCTTCCGGTTCGTGGTAGCCATTCGAGAACCCGTTAGCCCCATCGGGCATGGGTTGTGCCCAGCCCACTACTACTTAAGTTTATCAGTTCTTTAAGTAATATCTGTTACTTTGTTCATCTCAGGATCTCTCCGTTCCTGATTCGATTGATTAAATATATTCATTTTTAATTTCATCAAAATAATATTATTATTACTCGAACAATACCTTTATTAAAATCAAAATTAATTTGATACGTTGATGATTCCAAGTAATACGTTACCTGTTTTTATGAAACAAATGAATGGCCGATATCATTTCATACTGAAATGAAATGGTTGAAACGGCATTGAAAGCTTTGTTATCCACAATACACAATAGGTCCTAGCCGTTGGGTATTGTAAAATCAACAGTACAATCTTTTATTTAATACCAGTATGAACTAACATATTGAATTTAGTACGTTTCGATTTTAATAAATTCGTTGCCAATATTACTTGCAGAGCTTGTGCTATATTAACGTTACGTGTAAAAAATAAGAAATAAATTATGTTTTAAAATTGAAGTTTTCGAGTATCTCCGTAGTCCATAGAACAGGAAATATTATTATGAAAATACATTATTTTAACTATCCACATATCGAACTGTATTTACAAATATAACTGGAACGAAACCGCAACGCGATGTCGTCTTAAGTGAAAGTCGTTTAAGTGTAGTGACTACGCTCGTAGTCTCGTAGAACAAAGAGTAGTGGCGTAGAGATTTTGGCCGTACGCCAGCCTACCTGTTGTTACTGTCATGTTCTTAAGCTAGGCCTCCGTAACTGTTGCATGTACGCTGCTATAGGGAAAACTGCTTGATGATAAATTGATTAGACTGTATACTGTTTTTCATCATATTAATTCAATTTATTAAATAGATATTTCAACCTGTTTAAGCATGGTATTCAATAGCGACCTAAAAACTAGTCTTTTAAAAATTAATCTATTAATGGAAAGGATAATCGTCTAACAATATACGCATAGGTAAATATAACATTTATAACAATGAATTCAAAGCTTTTATATTTCACGCAAACAATTCTACGGCTTACGTAAGTATTTAAAATCACTTCGTCGATAAACGAATCATATTTTAGTACTATTACAAAATGTAACAGTTTACAAAAAAAATGCGTAATTTATATATTTTTTACGCAAACAAGACGAGAAGACTTGTTACTCGTTAAATTATTAAATTTCAAAGAATCTTATTTGTTTTTTAATGCTTATCCGATTCTTATTTGGTACCGAAATAACATTACTTATATTTGGGATACCGTCCCGAAAGTTAGCACAAAAATAAACTGACCGAGGATATTTCTAGACGAATGACCAATACCATGTTCTTATTAATTTGACCTCGGCATTATTATGCTAGGCAGAACTTGCGTTGTGAGTAGCGCACTGTGTACAAAACAATACGTTTGTGAATTCTGATCTTATCTGCAACGAAATTACGAAAATATTTGATTAATTATCTACTATTTACGAGAAGCTTACCTATAAAATTCTTTATATCATTATCTAAATTAATACTGATAATAGTTTATAAATATTAACATATAAATAAAAACATTGGGCAGTATAATTTTTAAGTTACGATAATATTTACTTGTAAGTTAATGTAAATTGTGGCTTAAGTTAAAAACAATAACCTAGTTTTAAAATTACATTTCTGTAAATTGATAAGATGTATTGGAAAACTCAATTTTTCTTACGATGTGTTTTCAAAGAAAGGTTTTGAACACGTTCTCGACGCGACATACAAACATTTCATTTACTAGCAACTCAATGCATCCCAAATAAAGACTTTTTAAGTATTGCGTGAATAAAATTTCGACATTTATAACCCCCTCCAGCAATCCCCCCTCACTAGCAATAGTAAACCAAGCATTTTACACTCCCATGGTTACGTATATTTTGGAATAATTTTGAAGAGATAAAAACCAAAATCAATTAGTAAATATTGTTTATGTAATCATCACTCAGACTTGCCTCCGTCCCTTTTCCCTTAAAAATAAGCAAAACATATACCCCCTCCGTCTCCTGTCGATACCTTCGTTAAACATTTGAATAACCTCATACTTGCACACTACACACGAAGTACATAGATCCTGTAAGGGACCTTATTTCTTTTTTTTTGCCCAAGAGGTTTAACTATTTGGATGAATTTCACGTAATTTGTATGCCACAAACCATTATGATACCCTAGTGCTAGCTTTTGCAACACTAATCGATCTCCAATAAACCAAATGAAGTTTCCACGGCCCTTCAGGTTAATAGCGTTAATAATTTTGAAAAAAAATCTGCATTGTTATGTGCGACGAACAAAAAAGGAAATATAGTGTATCTGGGAACAGTTATAAAAGGATGACTTACTCTTCATATTATTAGATTATTAGGTGAGTCATGAATTTTTGGAAACGAATATTAAAAAACGAGTATCTTTTCCTGTGTCTATATAATGTACGCTGTAAATTGGCTTGGGAAATATCTGTAGGAATGTAAATAGATCTAGCATCACAACCAAGGTGATCCCGGGCATCATACATCCACACTATGGTACTGTCACCCAATCAACAGAATATATAAGTTTTGGTGTTGACTACACAGATACTCACATGTTGATACAGTGTTTTTTATTCTGTTCTATACAGCTTGAGCACTTGCCTGGCGTTTACGCCAGCTTTCCATTGTTTTCCTATTGTCTTATCTTTATGGGTACTCGACACATTAGTATAAGTTTCTAATTAGTTTTTTTCTATTCTCGATATTTTTAATGTAGGAGTTTTAAATAAATGCCGGTTTAAAAAAAATAATGTATAATTATAGTAGTATCAAAGTTTAAATATAAATAACAATTTAGACAATTAAGTTTTAACCTATACGATGTACGAAACTTAATCCCATTTGGCAAAATATGAATTTAATGTTATAATAGACTTAAATGTTTACTCTGGGGAGGAACCTCTGTCAATAAAATGGAATAAAGGGATAAACGTAGTTTTCAACTCTTATGTTTGGATTCCAAAATAAAATATATCCATTGCAAATATTGTACATATTTAAGGTATTTCGATTTTGTATGTATTTAGATGTATTTCAAAAAGAATATATATACAGGCCTATACATAAAATATAATATGTTTATTACGTCTCAATAACTATTTCAATGTAATTTTTGAACTCTTGATTATTTGTTGGACAATTTAAACATTTTAATTACTTATATTGTTTTGTTAACAATTGAGTTAATAGTTAACCCTCGAAAGGAAATAAATTCAAATTATGATTAAAAATTGAATGCAGAGACCATAAAGTTTCGCACATTACGTAATAGTTAGCTTATTTAATTTAATTAAGGCATTTGAAATTATATGACAGTAGAATTACTTAAAAATTCTTGAACTAAAAATGAATGCTACTATCGAATTGTAATTTTTACTTTATTAAAACATAACTATTACCTACCAATGTTTTATCGAATGTTCAAGATCAGTTAAAAGTCGATCTAACGAATATATTAAAAAATCTAGTCAATTTTAAATATAAAATAGAATAGGTGTAATTAATCATTTTATTGGATTATTAGACGCATAGTTTTTTAATTAAACTACCAATTTTGATCTTGAATTTTATAGATAATTTTATGAAAAGAACTCTTCATTGGTTAAGTCGTTACACATCACATAACCTTTGATGAACGTAATAAAGTATTATCCAATAAATTACCATTGAAAACATGTAATTGAAATCCTAAAACTATTGTGTTAAATAATATTCATTTACGCTGTGGGTAATCGAAGTAGTTATGCAAAGCCATGTTCCTGGCTGCAAGCCAATGGCACCTGTTGACTTTAGTAAGAATATATATGAACATTTTTTCTACTTACTATGTACCCATAAAAACTTTTACTAAAAAACTGACGCTATAAAGGTATATGTATGTTGTGAATATATATACGGTGAATATTTGCATCAATTTACATCCTAAACAAATGCAGCCAAACTTAGTAACTAAAGCAAAATCAGTAAACACGTAAGTATTTTTAAGTTAAACGGTTTTATTGTAAAGAAACGTCATAATGATATACAGATAGTGTATTATTAAAAAATAACTGGGTAGGTACCGGGTAATAATCAACACACGACTATCCTCAGCAATATAGGGAAATGATTAGACAAAAATAAAATCGTACCAAATTTCAGATCAACCGGAAGAACGATAGTAAAATTTCAGTAAATCGATTAGAACACGAAAGAAATAGGGTAAATAAACTTGTAATAATAACCTTTACGCACTTATTTGATTATTGTAGCAGATGTTACTAAAATTGATTAAATATGTAAGAAATATGTCATATTAAAGTTTAGCGAAGCATTTATTATTATTATTTACAGCATACTAAAAGTTACTACTCATATAGTATAGCACCTTAAGAAGGTTTACTTCAGAATATAATACATAACTCTCTGATGAAACGAATAATTTTAACTTAATTTATTTTATTGCAGGTACGACATTGCTAACGCCAGGATATCAATAGAATATTTTAACACTAAAAGTTAGGTGAGATGAAATGATAGTTATGAAAAATAAAGTTTTTTAATAAAGATAGCCATTGGAACATATTCACACCGAAAAATGCTTGAAAACACATTTTTAATTTAGTATGATAATTTTCAGGCGAAACATGTCTTCATACAGAAAACTAGTAAAAAGCGGGAAATCAATTTTGTTAACAACAATTTTGCTTGTTGATAAATAACAGTATAATACTTTATTTATTTCAAATTAATATTAATATTCCTTGTTTGTTGTTGTACATAACATTTTTCATTCTTGGAATATTTGGAGGAAATATTAAGAACAATGTTTACAATGTTGTATAATTCGAAAAATTCTAATTAAGGTACGCAGGTGTTGTGTTTTTTTTTTTTTAATTTTGTCCCCAAAGTATGTCTTCAGATGACGCCTCAGACGTTCCCGCGTCGAAAGTAACAAAGTTGCGGCCCTTATCTCCTGACGGGTGACATTCCTGCAGATTTTATTGTTTACAAGTATACAAAATTAAGATTTTTTTTTTGCTGAGAAACTTCTGCCATTCAGAATTCAGTAAGGTTGTAAAAGATTTATTAAATATTATACATGTAATTGTGTTTATAGTTATAAATTGCTTATATGTAAATGTATTAAGTCTTATTTCGTATGAAAAATAAAATAATTCTAGATATGTATTTATACAAAGCAAAGAATGAATAAAAATGCTTTGTGTATTTAAATAATTTACTGGTGTTGCTCTAAAAAATTACAATTACACCCTATTAGTATCATATTTTAAAATAATATTTTATATTTTTAAGATCACCACACTGAAGCTATGAAATAGTTACATAAACGTTCTTTTAAAGTATGTAATCATTACTATGAATAATTACTGTAATTATTAAAAAGAATGAATATAAAATATGCATTTAAATCTACTTAATACATTTTCAATATTCAAATATATTGTTTTAAACTTAAAAACCTATTTATTTTTATAAACATTGAACACGTATTATACTGTGATTGATGTTACATCGAGTATGAAATAAATATTAAAATTACGTACAGATATATCCAAGCGATATTTAAATTTAAAATATTGACACAGCTCCCATTGCGCGCATTCGATTACCGGTTTTCAATTCGTTTTAACGTAACTACAGTTTGCCTCAGGGCTGGCTTCACTGGAACATACAGTTCATAATTTACGAGATTCACGATCGGAAACAATGTCCCAAACAAAATGGATAATGAAAACAATTTTATATCAGAAAATTTAATCGAATTACAAACTTTTAAAACGAGAGTCTCACATTCCCGTGAGTGTTATAAGCGCAAAAGGAATTTATCGGTACGAACGACTACTTGATTAATTACAAAAATTAATTAAACAATTTGAACATGCAAAAACTATAGTCTCGGGGTTTTATTTAATATCTTGTCGGCTCATTGAATTTTAATCTCCACGTTCCAAAAAGTAGGCAGAGTTGGTTTAAAAGAGACCCATATCTTGTTAATTAAATCTACTCAGCAGGGTGCCCTCCAGGCGAGCGGCTCCCGTCTTTCGTTGCTTTTATAAATGCTACCGAATTTTAGACATAAGCAAGCTTTAATTTAAACTTAAGTTAAGGAACGCTTAAAAGTATTCACGTTTATTTAGGTAAGTATTATGATAATAAGTAATATACAATAGCAAAAGATTTATCCATTTCCCTTTTCTTAGTCTCTTGTCTGAATTTCGGGTTGACGGTTCGTTGTTCATATTATTGTTATATTTGGTAAATAAACTGGGCCTTTTGATGTTGCCTGCGGAATTACATAATGCCTGTCTACAAAACTGAACTTAATTTGTTTTCTAACTGACAGATAATAAATTTTCATATTTTTTCGTTCGCTTGATTATCTTGATTATTAAGTCGTATTTCTCAGGATTTAGGACAATGCTCTTATTATATTGTAAATGATGAAATACTTTCATTTGTAACAATTTACGTATTTCATTTATTCGGTATAAATCATTTCCATATTACAATTTTTTTATTTGATAACAAAATATCGTTTACCGTATTAAGTTTTGGAAATTAAAAGTAATTAATTATTTTATCGACATATTATAATGATGACTTTTAACCCCTTGAGCACTAACCTGGCGTTTATGCCAGCTTTCCATTTGTCTTCCTATTGTCTAATTTTTATGGGTAATCGACATATTAACTAGAGATTTGAGACAATAGGTTTGTATTAAAATTGACATTTATAGTTCGTACAAATATAGCAACACGCTTTTCTCTCGGGCAGGTAGGCAGAACTGACATACATTCTTTCACTTGGAGCTCTATCTTGGTACACGTCTTACTTTCATGAGCGCTATCATACATGTTTGACGGTTATGGGCACTGTCTATCTGCCCTTTCTATAAGACGTCTTAGATCTCAAACTCGGTCAGATGTTCGCCTAGTTCTACGCTTACTAACGATCTTAGTCATCATCGCCTTATAAATGTTTCGTCAATCTTCTGCCATCAATCCTCTCCACGTGCCAGAACCGACTAAGCATTCCTTTCTCACTACATTGATTCATTTAGTAAAATACGTTTATATTGAGCACTAAATATATTGTAGTTCATATTAATATCAATAAAAAATTACCATGTTAAAATATCGGTAATCATTTAATAACATACAAATATTTCATATTTGTACGACTAACGTCTCATCGGGATTTTACTTAAAAGCAATTTTAATGAGTTGGCCATAAATTGTTTAAGAACATTTTAACATAATATATTGCGGTGAATGGATTTTAATCTCAATATTATCAAAAAGCCGATCCATCAAACACTTCCTTCGGACCGTATTAGCATTAGCTGACCGTCTAACAAAGGGTTTTAATTCAGTTATCTCACGCTTTGATGCCGGTCCGTTCTTTATTCCATCCGAATTTTAACATATACTATGTTATTCAGAATTTTTGCGAATTATTTTTTTAATTATTGTAGTATGTTACAGAATACATATAGGCATTTTTGTAATACTTATAATAAGAAATAAAACAATATTTTACTAGCCAATTTGTTTTATAATTCTGCCATACATCTTGAACTTTATATTAAAGAAATGACAAAATATCTAACTATAAGGAAGATAAACAAGGATAACATTACATTAATCTATACTTAAAATAAAAGGCAAGAGGGACGAAATCTGTACATTAAAGATATTTCAGAAAAAATATCATGATGGGGTTTAGAATCGACAACAGAACACATTTCGATGGTTTTCAAAAATGTTGTCTGTCTGTCTGTCTGTTTATTAATTTGTTCGCCAATCACGCTAAAACTACTGGACTGAATTAGATGAAATTTGGGTTGATTATAGTATATATTATAGTACAAACTCTGTAGTAATATTTAGAATTTTTTACTTATTTTTTTTTAAAATTTAACACTTTATACACATATACATTTATATAATGCGTAAAAGCGTAAATAGCTTTATCTATATTCATATTAAAACATCATTATAAATATGTGTTTGCTTAATAGTATTATAAATGAATAGTGAAATGAGCAGAAAGTAAAGTAAATTAAAGAGACATAATTTATTTACATGTATTTAAAAAAATAAAAATGTGTTTCTGACGGTTATTAATAGATGGCGCTATACTTATCTTTTCATAATTTGGACTGTTTTGAAACATCATTAAAACATAGATAATCTATACTAAATAATACTATAATAATAAAAAAATACTAAAAAAAAATGATCTGTCTTACTGTTTATTAATTTGTTCAAAAACTACTGAGCCGATTTCGATGAAATTTGGTATGGTAGTAGTTTATACTCTACAGTACCATCTATGTACTTATATAATATATGAACAGCGTTTATCTAGATTCATTAAAATACCATAATAATGAAGTATATACACAATAACATTTATATTTATATTCCATCCATCCATCCATTCAACCGAAAGACGTTTACTGCTGGGCATAGGTCTCCCCAAAGATCTCCACGACGACCGATCTTGCTTCACCCGCATCCAGCGGATTCCCGCGACCTCCACCTTCTCAATATTATAAAAATTGTGATGTTCGAGGTATATTCTCCAGTCATACAGATCTGATTTTTTTTTAAAATTCGCTGTTATAATGGTAAATTATATATAGGCTACTTTTTATTTTAGGAAATTTTATTTTCAATTTTAATTAGTCACAATAAATGTATTTGAAGTTGGTAAAAATTCCATTAATAGGCGTGCGCAGCCTGAACAATTCGATCTATGCCCCTGCGTTGCTTCCGGAGTTTGGGCCTGGGTCACACTCGCCCAGTCTAGTCTTTGGGGGCAGAACGCGGAGGCCAATGTTTTAGGTACGGGGAGTGGGGCTATAAGGACGTTGAGTGTAGGGTTGAGGCGGTAGGTGACACTCTTCACCATATGGGTAGTATGTTGTGTATGCCGCCATTTAGGCCAGTTAGAGCAAGAATGGCTGGGTGCATAGTTACGGCGGGGTCTGGACTCCGTCGTATTGCCAAACCAAGGGGGAAGAGGTGGAGCCTAAATCTCCCATTGCATTGGAAAGGCTGTATGGGAGGTGGCCTTGCCTGGCCGGGCTGACCTTCTCCGTAAGTAGAGGCCTGGACGGGACTTGAGACGTGACGAGACGTTTATTAGAATATAATTATCTAAATACCACGCGAGCGGAGTCGCGGGCACAGCTAGTTTAAAATAAATATGGCATTGGTAAAATCCTTATGTCAACGGATCTAGATATGAGACAATTGAGCTTGTAATGTAATGGTACCTTTATAGTTATTAATCTTTTTATTTAAGATTAGATATACCTTCTATAATATCTGTTGTAAAACAGTTCAAATTGAATCATAATCTCTTTGAACGAAATTTGTTCAACAAGTTTTTCTTTATAGAGAATAAAGCTCCGTCTCCCAATTATATATCCCTTGTAGTTTCTCAGAGAACGTTTAACTATGTCTTAATAGTACAAATCTGGAAGCATATACAAGTTAATGGTTTTTTTAAATACTTTAAAAGTTTTTTTGTCCATAAGTGACTTTCAATAAACTGTGATACTATATCAGTCTCACCAATGTTTGAAATTAAGAAACATAGTTCCCTACTAAAATAGTTATAATACGAACGGCATGACCGTTTTGAATGACAAGCTCTTAAATTATACTGTAATGTAGGTCAGTAGTTATTGTAAATATTTATGCAATTAGTTTCAAGCAGTCACTTTCACTAAAGAAATATATGCATTTTTGAACACATATACTTCAATATCTTAATTAAGATTGGTGGTGAATTTGGTTCATGGTTTAACAGCGATATTACCGCTATCACAACATGTTAGTAACCTATCTCAGACGGGACTACACCCCAGTATTAGTAGGAATCTATTAGTGACTCTTAAAATACTGCTATTTGAAATGTGTTATAGACGGATGGCTACAGTGTTTAAACGTAATCAGTTGGAATTCTTTTCCAAAGACTTTTTAGATTGATCTTTGCAAGCAATTATTCAATTGCAAGCAAGATTTATTAACAGCGATGGTAGATTGATCCTAAATCAAGGTCAAAAAGTAAACCTCTATGCTTTGTTAAATAAATAGTAAATGTTTTAAATATGTAGTTAAAACGTATAAATATGAAGAACATACGGATACATCGTACGTTTGTGATGATCTTTTTGATTTATTATTTTTCCATTAGAATGTCCAACCATCGAAGTGAATATAAAACAGAATTTATTATGAGAGAAAATAGCTCTGTGCAGGTTTTTTGTTCATCATAAAATATGCAATAAGAATATTGTGGAAAATAGTGTGTTTATTTTTTGTGTTTCATTGGTTACTAATAAAAATATTAACAGTATCTTGAAACTAGTATTCCGCAATATTCTCAATTATATTATTGGTCTTAAAATGCTAAATTCCTGACGCTTGTGGCGAAACCACAAAAAGAGCTCGGAACGTACCATCTTTGTTTGTCAGCCCGTATGACGCCGTACCCTTACGTTATCCGTTTGTCAACGGCTTGTTTATGATTAAAGTGAGAGTTAAATACACGTAAATCATTGTGAAGTTAGGGGCCAGGAAAGTCTGTGACAAGAGGCAGTGTAAAGTTAACAGAAAGTGTTTATAGTAGATTTTTTCTAGCTGTGCCCGCGACTTCGCTCGCATGAAATTCAGACATTTATATTCTCCCGCCCCTTCCCTTAAAAAGAACCCTATATATAATACAGTTTGGTAACAATGAAATAATTTCCACAATCGGATCAGTAGTACCGGAGATTACCCCGAACAACCAAACTCACAAACTTCACCTCTTTGTAATAATTGTATAGATGTTCGGAACACTTCATTTTTGTAGATTTTTTAATAAACCTAAATAAACGCTATTTATACATTATATATATGTGTGTGTGTGTGTGTGTAAAAAGATGTTACTATAGTGTATAAACTGTATAACTACCTATACTAACATACGAAATTTCATCGAAATCAATTCATTAGTTCTGGCTTGATTGGCGAACAAATTAATAAACAGTTAAAAAAATTAAAACTGTCGTAATGTGTCGTGTAGTAGATTCTGAAGTCCTACATAGTAATATTTCAGAAAATTCCAAATTTTTAAAAAAATAGTATAGTCATCTATGAATAATCGACTGAAATACATAGAAAATTAGCTTACGTAATCACCATTCATAATACTTCGCCAATGGCATCAAAATTAAACAAAACATGAACAGTCTAACTATAGTTAGAACTAAATAATATTATGTTCCGCATCATATTTTTACCTATTGATATCAAAATTGAAAGTCAGTTTCATTATTTTCATACAATGACCCCTTAATGCAATGCCTAGAATTCCTAGATAATATATAAAAATATTGTTATATCATTTATTATATCTTACAGATTAATTATTAATATACAATACATAAATTTTTTATTATGTTATTTATTTCAATCAATCCATCAATTTTTTATTCTCGACTAAGACTAAAGCGCAATTGTTTACAAACTTTTCTTTAATACTAAAGTCGCCGCGTGTCATTCAAATTACTATTAACTTGTGATAGAGTGGACCGATTTTAATAAAATAAAGTTTTGATGTTACTCCGGATTATGCATTATAATTATCGCTTTGAATTTTTAAAATATACTTAGTACGTTCTAGTTGATACCTGCACAACCAAACAGACAGACAAACAGACATTTCTAAAAATGATAGAAATGTGTTTAATTACTTAATTTTAGTTTCTTGCAATAATTATTTTCACAAAAATCGAAAAAGTACAGACACGTAAAATTTACTATTTTATTATTAGTATAAATACGAGAGTCACGTCAATGGGAACAATGTTGCAGCCGTTTGTAAATTTATATATTTTTTCTAAGTAATTTACAATTTACCTGCTGATCGTATTTTTCTTAGTATCTTCAGTTTGTTCTATTTAAACTTGCTTCAATAAGGATATTTGAAAATGTATGTTTTTAATGCAAACAAAATAGTGGCATTAGAAACCTTTAGAAATGGTAAAAAAAACCATCACCACTGAGCTCAAACATACTTAATCAAAAGTTAAGTTTGTCTTTCCGTTTTAAAGAAATCCGAACTTTTATCCCCATAGAAAAGGATCGTATATCGTGTGGTACTTTCATTTTCGTATTGTAAATTAAATGGACATATTACTTACTATAGCACCGGTAGGGTCCCCACGGGCAAAACTCCACACAAAGGGTTTTGACCTCGACTATATTATTGAAAAAGAGGGTGATCAAAGCCAACGATACGTTTTTCGTTTATTGTATTTCTTTTACTATTTTCAGGTGTTCTTCGAAGTCTATTCACGATTTGGAATTTTTAATTTAATTACATAGAACTGGTCGAATATTTTTTCTGTTCAAAGAGTTCTTATGAAAATAGTATAATTAAATTGAAGTGTTGATTGCGCAGATAGTAGTGCGGTCTGAATCTGCTTTGATCGATGCAAGTTCGAACCTATCCAACTTTAAAATGAGCCTGAGCTCTTGGTTAAGGAAAATATCGTGAAGCATTATTGTAGGCAATTTTCTAATAATGTCCGACTGGGTAGCTAGCACCCTCAGGTTTCTATACCAATAGGTGTATTCCAGCACAATCACTTCCCAGTCAGACAGCGTCTAGGTTTAGTATTTTTACCATCCTGAACTATAATACAACTTGACTTATGATCATAGCGTTGAGCCTATACAGCATAAAACTATTTTTTATATAAAATCGTGATATTTTTTCCTTTTTACGGTTATTTATCAGAAATGTATTAAATCCGGATTAAAATCGAAGCAGATTTTACTGAAATAAATCATTGTTACAAACCCTAATAGATTATTTGCATTGTCGGATTAATCAGTATTTAACGGATGTTACGAGTACATAAATATTATTGAAATGCATAATGGTATATAAAGAGAAATGTGTACTATAAATCCCATTCGTTCTGGTTAAAATATAAAATACCTGTAATCTCTCTGTCAAGGTTCAACAGAGAAGCGGAAGCGTGTCTATTGCGATATTCAGTTGTGCATTTTTTTTTTTGTTGACGTTACCAGAATCAAGTATATACTTTTAAAAGAAGAAGCGTCTATTTTTAATTAACAGTACAAATTAAGAGATATTGCAATTCAAAAAAAACAATTATTGAATATAATCATATATGATTATCTTTTCAAGTGTTTAGTCAAAGAATATTAGAAGTAATGCAGTATTTGTTATAAATTTAAATTTGACATTATTGTAATGTAGGAAATTGCAACAAATCTTTTGACATGAACCAAAATACACTCGAATGACTATTGATTTTGTGCATAAATCGTATGATATAAATTACAATAAATATCTCTTTAAAATACGAATCCCAGAGTTTTATAGTTCGTCATAACATGACAAAGAAATATTAAACGATCTATCTGGAAATCAGATTTGTGTGGTTATTGTAGGAATGTCTTATTAACCAAATTCCAAAATGGGTTTATTTAAAATTGCACTATAAACTCTTTTCATTGATTATAAAAGTCTTTAAAACTGGCAACTTAACACTATTACCAGAACAGAATATTTCAAACATATACCTAAATATATGTATATTTTACGATAATAATAAATAAATAACCCTCGAATCAATAATCTATCCATCAAAACAACAGTGAAAACTGTCAAAATAATATAACACGATACTCGAAAAGTTACCACTCAATAACGTTAAAAATGAGCTCTCAAGAAACAAGAAAATTGTTTTCCAACCCAACATCTACCCGGTACATCGGGAAAATGAAAAGTTTCCCTATCAACCCACTGACACATCGATTGGCGTTTACATCTTTGTAAAAGAAATTGTTTGTGATCATGCAAAGGAAGTTAGACCTTAAGCTCTAGATGGATGGAACCGGTAAGGGCGTACATAAAGTCGATTTTTCCATGTTGATAGAGTGGATGTTTCGAGCTGCCATCCGGCTATTGGCGAGCAATCCATCATTCATGCAAGTGTGAAAGGAACAAAACCATATAGGATAAATAATACATCTGAATTTTTATATTATGTTTAGATTAATAAATATGTTAAATTATTATAATTAGTCTTTTTTAGTATCTGATAAAAAATTATTAAAACTCAATTCAATGACGTCATACTCAGAAAAAATATATTCTGATTTTTAAACCGGTTACAATTCGCTTGTTCTATATAAATGAAAATGACAGCTGTTCGATAAATCTTTTTAATTTTGACTTTCGATATTGATTTTAAGTCGCACAGTACTCGAAATCAGGTACAGATCATTCGATTTACCAAGATACTATTACAATAAGATCATAAATAACTTCTACTTGAAATTTCTTCCACTACAAATTTTTTGTTGTTTAGAATCAATTACACGCAACAATCGATTATTATTTCTACGATTAATGTGTTTAAATTATTTATTAGATAATCGATTTGGTTATTCTGATATGGTGAACGTTCGTTTATGGTGCGAGTAATTGCTTTCATTGACATACCGGCCCTGTGAGCCGCGCCGGGAATGTCTATGCAATTAATCCGACACAAACGTTGGTGGAAATCAGTTTTTATGTACTGATACAATACGTGTATCGAAGCAATATTGAGATGCCTTCCTCGATTTCTCCTTGATAGGTCCTTTATCTTGCCATTCCTCTACTTCCTCAGGTAATTCTATTGCTATTCTAAGAAAAAAACCGTTAACCGTCAATTTTATTTCCGATTTATTAATTCTAGTGCACAGTGCAGACTTATCTATTTAATTAACATCTACTCAAGTATATCTTATTCTATTATATAACTAGCTGTTTGCCTGCGGCTGCACCCGCATTTCATATATTCTTCACTGCGTTTTAAGTTTTTATACGGAACCCAATATATATTATAATTAAAAAAAAATTAGTACTAAGATAAAGTAAAAATATTCCTCTTAAATTATAGTACTTGCCCGTAAAACTGTAGATTGAATAGGATTTTATTCAAATTCTAATTATTTTCGAAAATTCAAAGTACCCTAAGTTACCCGGAGTAGCTTCAGTTATCTACCAAAAATAGTCCAGTCAAAATCGGCCCAGCCGTTCTGGAGATTACACAGATAGACAGACAAAAATTTAAAAAAATTGTATTTTCTGCATAGGTGTCAAAATTAATTTTGATATAAACAGACACTTCAACTTTATTTATTAGTAAGATATAGGTAATGGTCGTTTAATTAAAATGTTTATTTTATTTACATTGTACGTTCACGAAAATTAATAAAATATAATTAAAATATTAATTACAAAAAAACTATTATCTAACAAGTTTTTAAAAGTTATACATAAATAGAAATATTGAACAGAAGCTTGTTTTAAAAAAAAAAATCACCACTACGTTGAATTTATTGTGACGTCATTTTTTATCAGTCCGCCATTTTTATAAAGTGAAAACTTTTTGAGCGGTGTGGATCTATTTTCGGTAGAGGAAAACGTTTAGATTCGCGTTACCAATGCTATGACGTCAACACGCTACAGTATATCGAGTAAAAGATGATATTTACGAGGCGGCTCTTAGAAATAAATCGTATCCTATCGTATGCTGCGATTACAAATAAACTATACGAAAAAGTACAAATATATTATACGCTTGGCAGGCGGGTTGGCGATCGCAGTCAGGTGTTTGTGATAGTCAGAGGAAGCTGCTGCCCAACCCCTGGTTCATATCCCTTAGTCGCCTTTTACGACACCCATTGGAAGATATGAGGGCGGCTATTCTTAGCTGGCAGTACAAGGTTTATCTGCTGTGTTTGGTTAAATTACATACTTAGTAGAAACCGAAGTCCCGACGTTGATATCTATTTCGATTTACTTTTCGACTGAATAACGGAATTTGTGAAAACCATAAGCAATTGCAATTTATAGTTAAAATGCATAGTTTTTATGTATTTAATAAACTGAATCTATTAAGGGATTTATTATTTACACATAATTTTATTGATAAAGAGCATTATTAAATTAGAATCACATCGAAACGCTGTTACATGTCACAATATAGATGCAAAAAAAAAATTATTAACATTAAAATGACAGAAAAAACATTGTAGAGGACAATGACTGCCGGCACATTTGCCGTTAAACGAAATGATGATATACCTGCGTTGAAAAATTCCATTATAGAAACTCATATATATTAAAACATGCATTTTGATAGAGCGGACTAAGTAACAACTCAAACATTGTATGTAGATCACGCGGAGACTAATTTCTGTGTAATAAGACCTTTATTATAGTCTATAATAGTAAAATTGTACGTTTAATGTTCGTTTTGACGGTTGAATTGTTAAATTTAGTATATTATACTTTTAAGTATTTTATTTACAACTTTGAATTGAATGGTGATTTTTTTTAACAAATTTGATTTTATACATTAAAATTTTGAATCGAAATCTACGTCTACACGTTTATCCTATTAATATATTTTTTTCTATTAATATTGTAAACGAGAAAATGGGTTTTTTTTTATTTTACCTAAATAAGCAAATAATGTTAATGATCATTTATTTTTGCTAGGTCTAAATCGTTTTTTTTTTTTGCGTAAATGCATTTCCCCCCGTCAAAAAAAAAAGGTCTAAATCGTTTTGCATGGTGGTATGGCGTGTTCTAATGATGATGTAGCTACCACCCTCAGGTTTGAAAACCTGTCGCCAAATACCAATAGATATGTTCCGGCATCATCACTTGAAAATTAGTACCTCTAGGCTTAGTGTGCTTACCATCCTGGACAAAATCGTCACTTAACATCACGTGAGGATGTGGTCAAAGCACTGAGACTATTCCGTGTAAAAAAAAAATATTATATTAAAGACTAAATTAACAATTCGCTTTCAGTGGAGTGGAGTGGTCTCTTGATTTTAAATTTTGAATTGATTAATGTGATAATGTTTACATAGATGTGCATTTACCTTGATCAAGACTGAAATTCCACACAGCTTTATATTAAAGAATACTTTTATTATTAATCTAGCTATTAGGTACATAATTTTCAGCCTTATTATAATTTAATAATAAATCACTCAATACTTTTCGATTATGTCACGAAGTGAATTAAAAGCAAAACGTATATTCAATAATACAATTATATATATATATATATATTTTTTTTTTTTAATCATTTATTTACACAGGGCTTTTACACATTAGTGTATGCCAGCCCTATCGGAGCATACCCAATATATCTTACAGCACAATTAAAAAAAAAATACAACTAAATTAAATTGTCTCTTAACTTACTACTTGTAAAAATAAAGTTCCATAGCATACTAGCAGAATCGGACATCGGTTCTGCTAATATATATATATATACATTGCAACATTATTATAAAGCTCTTCGTATCGTATTATTCAAACTGTTTCAAGAACAATCACAATGCTAAATTAGTTATCCGTCTGTATAGTTTAGTACTGTTTAGCTAAATCCTTGCTGAGTTTACGAGTATTTGTCCTGAGGGTAAATGTTAGTCTGAGCTCAATGTAGTAATAAGGCGTACCAATGTCAGTTCTACGTTTGTCTTACAAGTTTATGTTATTATGATATGATTAGCTAATTCTGTATTTGTACTTGTAATTATTTTTGTATAAAACAATTCAACTCAAACACAATCTGCAACTAGTGAGAGAAACACTAGAAAATGCTATTATGCCATTGTTAATATTTCACTGTATTCATTTAACTTAAGTCCATAGTTACAGCGCATCTTTTTAAATTAACATTGTATACGACGGTAGGAACACATCAACAGAGGCAATTTCTCGTGCTTCAATTTCAGTAACACCCAAGAGTCTCTCTAAATTGTTAAATACCTTATACATTTTATTTTGAATAATTCAATTCAAGACTATCTCAAAGTACAGCTACTTAGGCTGGTTTGTTGAATGCGCAGTCTTAGAACATTGTTGAGCATTTAAAACGTTGAATAAAAATGAGAAGAGAATAAAGAATACGAGATTTATACAGAACTGGGCGTACAATAAATTATTATAACGTACTTTTGTTAAATAATTCTGAACCTGAATATAAAAGTAAATAACTAAACTCAGTGTCGAATGAAAATTAAATCCAAAAATGAGAGTCGGTAACATTGTTATACTAATATTAAATCTTTACGACATAACAAAAATACGAAATAAGACAATGAAACGTCACACACAGTGGGTACCTAGTCAAATTGAAAAGCTCATGGAATTGAAGATTTCCGGGACCGCAATCTAAGTTGACAAATTAATTTATGACAACACAATGTTACGGGGAAAAGAAATAATGTAGATTCATGATTTTCATTGAGGTGATTCTGTTTCCAAAAAGTTGTTTATTTCTCTGTAAGTCGGTGGTGTATGTATTTATTATATTAAATATTGTGACTTATTACTGATTTTCATTGTTTTTTTTTATAACTATAAAAAATATTATAAAACATATTGTAATAGAAGGATTTTGGAAAATATGAGTTATTTACTGGATATTATAATATCTTCATAAATACTATTTTTATCTATATTATACCTTTTGTTTTGAACTTTTTATTATATATATGTTAATAACGTAAAACAACGTAAATTATATCATAAAGTTTCCATTATATTTCTAATAGTATTACTAAAACTAATCTTTAAAAAGTCGTATTAAAATGCATTGAAAGGAATAGGAAACCTTATAAGTTTTAAATAGAAAGGGTATCTTCAGAGCAACCGTATTGTAATAAATAGTATATTGGTTGGTTATCTTAAAAGATTGGTATAACGATGAGCTTTTATATCAAGAGAAAAATCAAACCAACTGGTTATATGGATACCACGATCGAATTCAGTTTTAATACTTCTTTATGGGTATGCTGTATAAAAATGATGTACGTCAGCAATTTTAGTTCATTCGTATGAGTGTGAAGCGTGAATTACTTCCATTCTGTTGCGCACAAAATCAGACAAACTTGTATTTAACCGATCTTGTATATCTCTTTCATTTACAATTTTAATTTATTTCTAATAAATTTATTAGAAATTAATTAATTTAAATTTATTCTTTCATTTTTGGCTCTTTATTTTATTTATCGGTTTAGTTTATATGTATTTTTTATACGAGCTGTGAAGTTTAATGTAAATAAATAAATTACTATGTTGAGAAAAAGTAAATTTCAAATTTACGTTTTAGATGCCAGTGCTAGAAATGTTTGAAGGAGATATGGCTTAAATATAACTGCAAAAAATTAAACTAAAACCGTTTCCGAGATTAACATTAAGAATATGCGAAATTTGGATTCTATATAGAATCTAAAATAGAATAAAGGGGTGTCCTGTATATATATTGCATGGATCAGAATGCTGGCTAGTAAGGAGACGAATGAGAAACGATTGCATTTCATGCAAATGTGATGGATGTTTGGTGTGACAGTAATGAATATACCTGAGGGAGTTGGAAAGTGGTGCCAGTGGTAGGAAAGTTCAAAGGAAAACAAACGTTTATCGTGGTTTGAGCAAATTATGAGAAGAGAGGAAGCGCATGTGGATAAATATGATGTGAACATAAAAGTGGAAGGACGGAAAAGTATAGGAAGGTCAGAGAAACTATGAATGAATGGAGAGATAATATGAAAGAAAAAGAAGTAAATTAAGAAATTACGGATGGAAGAAGAAAACATACATGGTATGAGAATCATGATGATAATAGAACCTAAAACACTTGTGGTAATGAAGTAAAGTTTAAATAAGTTAAAAAAACATTGTTCAGTACAAATAGGAATGGATTATGAATTACAATGAATATTCATTTTAATCACCGACTTAAAGGTTCTCGTTTCATCAAACTAATATTTTAATCTGTGGCATTGTTATTGTTTTGTGAGAGAGGTTTTCGCCTCCCGCCGGCTAGCCGATAAACTTTTAATGCGTTTTTCACTTCGTTATGAAATATTTCAATCGTTTTAATTAGGCTCGAATAGGCGGCAAAGATTTCATAACGAAATAACGCTTTTACGGTGTTGAATATTTGGCGAATATAATAAGGAGATTTATTAAACTAATTCAGTGAATATTTAAAGTCATAACTTTTAGTATTTTGCGAAATATGTATTTTGTGCCGAAATAGGTTATTCCTTGCTGCATTAAGGGCGATTACAACCGAAGGGTGTTATAATCGTGCATTCAGTAAATATTTAGCTTAAATTATAATTTTTGTCAATTTTTACATCAAAACATATGCACATCAAAACATAATTACAATATTTAATTCACTCGGTAATTTCTATGACTTGTTATTTTGTGTTCTATTTTGCAGTAATGGTTTTTTTCCCTTGTTAATCTACTTATTTAATTTATTTATCATTTGCTACAGCAAGTATTAATTTTCTAGTTTTCTTAGACTTCAGAAATTAAAAAAAAAACATGTACAAATATTGCTACTAAAATATATACACATGATATACTTGAAGGCTTTAAGTTTTTAGAGGTTACTTCTAGCAAAGCTGAATATATGTTATATGCACACATCATGCAATGTAGGTAATTCAGGAAAACTATTGAAACAACAAACGGAAGTTACTACGACTTGGAACTGATTTCACACAATGAAACTTACCGTCCGCTTGTTTATTGTTAGGGTACTGTAATAATAGCTGCGATAAGCTAAACGTGTAATACGTTTTATTTTAATTTTCTACATGACAGTTATTTATTCAGTATCTATCATCTCATAACACGAATTAGCTTAATATTCCATTAGTTTTACATTTTTTAATTTTTTAAATATCTGAATCTTAAGTGATGCTGCCACATCTGTAATGAAGACATCTGTAATTGTTTCTCGACAGATTTACGATTTAAACATGGTGGGTTAGAGAATTTTTTTATTTATTTATTTATTCTCTGGTTTTACACCTTACAATATAGATTACTGACCCACAAAACTGAACATTCAGTTATTGCTAAATGATTTGCTAAATGCTACTTCGGATTTGAACTGAGGTTGAAAAAGTCAGTTATCTGATCACACTATCACTAAGTCATCGTCACGACTATGATTACTTTATTGAAATATTTTAGGTCACGTAAATTCTCTGCGATTGTATAAGATTTGGTCGTTACCAAAATTTAATATTAACGAATTAAAATGATGGTACGACCTACACTTGTAATAAAAGGCTAATAAGACGATAAGAAAGAGCTTCAGAATCGACTACAGAACACATTTCGATAGTTTTATTTTTTTTGTTTGTCGGTTTATTAATTTGTTCGCTAATCACGCAAAAATACTGCAGCGAATTCGATGAAAATTGATTATAACATATATTGCATCCAAGGGGAGAACAGAGGCTGCAAATTATCTGAATTCCAGACGAGTAAAGCCGCATAAACGGATATAAACATACAATATTAAATTATTTTGATGAGCTTCATTGAACAAAGGATGTTAACGCGTAACACACATGTTTTACGAGATAGGAATTACAACGTGCGTAATTTTTGAATATACTCGATTTAATTATTTGTGTTATCAAAATTTTTAACATTTTTGACTGTTCCCTCCCCCCTTTGTCAGCAATAGTAAGCAAATCTCTTAGCCCCTCATGCTAACGTAAGCATTGGCATATTTTTTTTTAAATAGTGAAAAGTAAATATTACTTATTTATTTACGTAATCACTATTTAGACTCAGTGCCATCAAAAATAAGCAACCCTCCTGTCTCCACTGATGCATACGGAACACTTGAACACTTTACTAGACAAAAAAATACAATTCGTACGGTTCACCATCGGCAGGGAGTTCACCCTCATATCTTGGAGCCAAAATGGTCTCGAACAGTGCGGTTCCAGAGGAATTTCCGTGAACGGTCCGGATGTGGAATGAGCTCCCAGCGGCCGTGTTTCCTAGAGAATTTTTTATGGGGTTCTTCAAAAGAGGGGTGAGAAAGTATTTTAAAGAGTTGACAACACGCACGTGATACCTCTTGTATTGCAGGCGTCCATTTGTTACGG
Source organism: Samia ricini (assembly GCA_014132275.2). Taxonomy (NCBI): domain Eukaryota; kingdom Metazoa; phylum Arthropoda; class Insecta; order Lepidoptera; family Saturniidae; genus Samia; species Samia ricini. The sequence continues at coordinate 6,203,187 of AP028170.1, forward strand.
TAACCGCTTACCATCAGGTGGATTGTATGTCTGTTTGTCACTTTAGCGGTATAAAGTAATAGATATCGTTCTGGAACATCATTATATTGGAAATATCTTATAGTTTACACTGATGCGGAAGTTTTAATATACACAACTATGCTTGGCATGGCTGCAACTTAATCGCCAACTCCTGCTTAGAAGTTTGATTCATAAGGAACAGCACTTATTGTTTGGAACGGCAAGAAGTGCATTGCGGGCTCGTTTGTCTACGGTAGTGCGATTAGTTGCGGTTGTTATTTCCCTTATCAACGAGAATATGAGCTTAGATTAGAAAAGTCAATTATAATTTTTATAAATTAAAAAAGTGTTTTTTGTTTGCATTGCGCAAATAGAATATTCGTTTTATTTTTCTATATGCTTTAACAGAGTTTACATTTTAGTATTTTACGTTACCATTGTTTTCTCGAAAATTGTATCGATCGACGTCGATGCTAATTCTACAAATGCCCCGAGCTTACACTTTAGAAAGTTATCATAATAGTTCGATGTTAAAAAGTACGCAATTAAATTTAAAAAGTAAGCCTCAATCCACATCATCACATAATGTCACGTGAGATTGCGGTCAAAAGCTAACTCATAAATAAAATATATGAGTTTATACATGGATCATAAATGTTTGAAGTTTTATAAAAACGGCTAATGGCTAACGGCTAATAACAAAATGCATGGAAATATTGTCATTATTTTCGAAAAAAGAACACGCTAGGTATCGAATTTACGATCAAAGAAAATCAAATCCATTGCAGATGCGCTTTTTGAATTTGGAATATTACTACGCTCCAGCAATGTTGTATGAAATGGCGTGCTGGTGTTATAAATACTCTTTGATTGGATCTCTTTTATCATTCTTGGCATACCAAAGTAAGTCTCTTTGCTTAGTACAAATTGTGTTCACTTGGCTGTATAGCCATAAATGTGCTTCCGTTTCGGCACAGATGATAAATAGAAAGTTGGCGGTAAAAAGTTGTAAAATTCGTCTTGATTTGTTATTTGCATACTTACTAAATATAAATTTTAATATTAATTAAATTAAATGTACAATATAAAAAGTATGTTTTATTTCCCTACATTCTTTTGAGAATAGCACTGTATATACCTCGGCGTAAATGCCAATTGCCTGTCTCGTATTAGTGGAATCCTCACCTGTAGCTCGGCCTTCAAACTCATACTCGACCTGCAATTGCCTATTCCACTGCCTTTGCAATAATGTACTATTTCGACATCTAGATTGTGAAATCATTTAATCGCAATTATGACAAGTTTACCCTGTATGCGTTACTGTTTTGAAAAAATTACTATGTCTCTACATAATTTTTCATTTAATATTTGTTATTAAAAATGTTTTTGGTTTGCTTCGATAAACACATGAAAATACTCTATATTAATATCTACTATATTCCAAATTTTTAAAACTTTCATAGTTGAAACAACAGAAAACTAAGGAGATATTTGAATGAATCAAATTGAACAAAGGCGGAATGATTTAATTAAACCAATAGTTAATTAATTAATTTCGAGGATATCCAACGTTCAGAAAAGAGCGATGAAATAATTGGATCCGTCAAAATTATAGGAAGCCAATCGTTTCTCTTTAGGATTGATTATTTTAAGGCGGCACGAGTATTGAAATTGTGTTTGTACTTGTCGAAGCTCGTATTTTCAATTATTGATGAAATATGTGAATTCATTATTAAATATATCATTATATGTAACAATACGTGTAAGGTAGATAGTTTTATTGGTTACTGTTTGGTATATTATTTAAACTTTTAACTTTTCACTTGCATTGTTTTTACTAACTTCCCTCAATTTAAGGCGTCTATTTTTAAATGACTTAATAAATTATTTTTGTTTAATTTTTTACAAATCTCCTCTTCTCGGTTTAGTAATTAATGCATGTAGCTTGCCTAGGTCTCACCAATGTCCCCTACTTGATAAAGAATATTTAGACTTCCTTATAATAAAAAAGAACTATTCTGGATTAGAACTTTGGTTCATCGGTCCCATTATAACATTACCCAGTGGTAATGTCATGCCATAATCACTTCATTATGTCAATTATACATTATTTATGATATATTATAAAAAAAAATTAGGCAGCCATGTGGACTACCGATAGAAGTGAAAACTTTTAAAAATACTGTTTTCTTGTGTTTAAATGATATTTTAGATGTGGCAACACAAAAGTTTAGGTATCTGCCATAATACTTAACATTCCTTTCCATCAGAGATAAATAATGAAACTCTGTCATGCCAAGAAAAAATTTTTTTTACAATACTTTCTATGGAAAATTCCATATCGTTGACAGCAGATTGATAGCTAATATAACATTCCATTAGTAACACGAATCTATAAGCTTTTCCCCAACCGAGAATGCTCATACCCGCTAAAGAAGCTTTCACTTAAAAAAAAAAACTAGTATACTAAACTATAATCGTTTAAAGTTTCGCAATTAAGAGCATAGTTTGTTAACTAATAAATAAATATTAATATAATAATTAATGGCAGTAATGAAGTTAGGTAAACTGTCGTAATAACAACTCAACGGAATTCTGGATAGTTCAAGAGTGCGGTTGTACTTCGCGGAAATATCACGTCGAAGCACGGACGTTCTATATCAGTAAATTAAAAACATTCAACGATGAAAATAAATATCCTGTTTTATTTTTATACCAGAATAATTTATCTCTAGACTTAACTGTAATATTATATTACCTAAATATAGTTATGGATAAATTCAAGGGTACACTAAAATAGGTTATTATTTTTATGAAGGTTCTATTTACGTATTGGGTATAATATTAAATGTTTGGATTTAAAAATAACGCATTTGTAATCATTTTATTTAATTTTCAAGTTTTTTTGTAAACAATAGGGCTATTAAAAATAATGTTTTTTGTTGCTCGTTTGTTATTTCCTTTTAAGCGTTCCCCGAAATTTGTCCTGTAAGTAATATAACAGCATCACGAAATTATTTATACGTGTCGATGAAGAATCTTACTGTTTTCCGTTTTAAACCTAATATTGATCAAATGTTGATATATTATCAAATTAATCTATGCACACAGTTTCTCAGCCTCATTTTACTAATCGCCCATTTTGAGGGTATGTTTGTTTTTCTAGAGTATATCATCTTAATTTTTTGTCTCAGTGTCTAGGGTATACAGTGACAAAATGTAACTAACAAGTATGGTTAAAATTTATTGAAATAAAATCCTCCTATACAGCATTCTTTTTTAAATGACTTTCCATTTTCAATCAGGCGAATAATATATTTGTTACAATTACCTTTTCATTCAATAAATAATATGTTACATAACATTCAATTAGTGTGTAGTTTAATTAATTTAAAACGTAGACCCCCAGAATCGCCCTCCCGGATCCCGTCGACGTTTCCATTAAAACTTCACATCCTTTTCGAACAATATAACAATATAATATTTGTTGTGTTTTAATTTATTGATGAAAATATACATACATATATAATAATAATAACAGTAGGTATATTTATTATATTTCTCAGCAGAGAATACGATTTCTAATATCAAGAAATATAGAGTCTTGTAGTTCTTTACTATACCTATAGTATTACCAAAACATTTCACAAGTGTTTAATATTCTCAAAATGAAACATATTGAAGCTAAAATGGGATCTAGGCTGGGCTATCAGATTCATTATTTAATTGGCTCGTTGGCTTGAGAGCATTAATAGGTTTTCAAAATGTAAATTAACTTTTTCTTTGATTGTTAGTAGTTAACCTATAAATGTAAAGATAACAAATTGCTACGTTTCATCGTGAATAAAAAACAAAGAGTCAGATCTAGATATTTGACTCTATAAGCTTTTCTGTAGGCGAAGAAAGACCAATAATTGATTATCTATAAATAACCGTTCTATAAAGACCAACCTTTTCGAAATTAATGTTAAGGGATCAAACTTTGACAGATTTTTTATCACATCCGTAACGAGAAAAAAAAATATCGATTTGTTTTGAAGCACTAACATATATTTAATTTTCTTCAGTTAATCTGTCGTTTATTTTGCACTAACGGTCTTTTTAAAACGTCTGAGATTGCCGATAGCGACATGTCTTGACCATTTATATTAAAACTTTACGCCCTTTTGGTATCGATATTGTGTCGTTCGTTATTTGATTAAATATTTACCTTCCATATGAAATTTACTTTAAAAAAATATCGAATACCATTTCGTATACCCCAGTGTACACATTTAATTTTCTATGTTATTTTATGTTCTCAGATAAAAAATATATTTTTAGAGCCGCGATATAAGAGTTGATTGATACTTTTTAATTATTCAGTACGATTACAAGATCTAGCATTGAATACTGTATTGTTACATAAACTTATATTCAATTAATTTTAATATAACTCTAACTTTCTGTCTTAACTTCAAAAATCAAAATCAAAAACATCTTTATTCAATTTAAGCCCTAAGAAGGCGCTTATGAATGTCCAAAACACTACCACCGGTTCGGAAAACAACCCAGCCGAAAAGAGCCGGCAAGAAACTCGATCTGGTTCTTTTTTTTAATTAATATTATATAATACATATCATTTTTTTTAATATAAAAAACTATACAAGTCATAGTCTTAACTAATGTTAGCGGAAGCACAGAGATGTGGGTTAATTCCAGATATCACTATCGTTCTCGTAATGATCCACCCTGTAATAACCTTTTGAGATTAAAACTTGCTTGACATAATACTGAACTTATTGTCAGGTAAATCGGTAATGTTACTTGGGATCTTATTGTAAAACTGAATACTATTACCTATAAAGCTTTTATTTGACTTACTTAACCTAAAGCGTGGGACGGCCAACTTGTCTTTACTTCTAAAATTATGACGATCATTCACAAGATCGAGCTTGTCTAAATTTTTACGAATATGCATTAAGTTAACGAAGATGTATTGGGAGGGCAAAGTTAAGATATAGATATAGACTTGATAGTATATTTATTATAGCTTTCTTTATTAGCAAGCTGGTAATTTCATACTTATAGTTTTTTAAATCACGTGACACTTGCGCAAATACTACGCGGTTGTTGCAATAACTATTTAAAACACAGATGCGTAAATAAAATATTTTATTGCTGTCCGTTTGTTAGCTGCTCATATTTGTCAAGCGGCAAACACCCGCTCAGTGGCAGCTCTGGCTGGTCTCTCCGTTCGCATTCGGTTCAATATATTATTCATAATATTTTCAACGGACGCACCGGCCCACACGGAATATTAGAGAGGCGTATATCCCCAGTTTATACGGGATTTTCGTATTCATCGCTAACTAAATTGTTTCCAGCGCTCTATCATACCTATACAAGTGCGTGTCTATATAGCTTATATATTTATTTGATCCCATCAAAACAACTGCATTACATTTAAATATAACGTAGACCAGGGATCGACAATATTAAGTATGATGTGATAACTTTCGCGTCACTTTGGTTTTCAAATATTTCAATTTCATTAAATTATAATATCAAGACGCACTTCACACATGTGTGTGGTGATTTATTTTTAATTGTAATAGAAGATCGGTTCAATTCGATACATGCATAGACGAGTAGGTAACGGTAAAATATTGTATTGAATAAACATTTATTGCTATGACTGGTCTTTCTATAATGTTCTTTATTATCTTCTTTTTTACGCTAAATATCAATTGGAATAAAACTTCAAATATGTGATACGACGAGTATATTTATATCTGTTCTAAAGTTATTAAGCCTTCCCCAAATTATATAAGCAGATGTCGCGTCGCCCGGCGCCCATTAAAACTGTCATTTACATACTTTTTTTCACTAATACCCAGTAATTTTTCCTTATTCGTGTTAACACTAGTAATCTCAAAAAAAATTATTTTATTTAAAAGATATTTTAAGAAATAAATGCATGTATTATTTATAGTTTTTTCAAACTTGAACATTTACTTGCTGGTATGGTATTTTCCAAAAATGTCCGCCTGGGTAGCGTAGGTAGGCTTAACAAGGTAGACCAAAAGGGCTGGTGAAAATTGCAGGAGTCTTTGTGGAGCTTTTTGGGGGAGTTCTATGATCAGCAGTTGACGACTATTGGTTGAATGGATGGATCGGTAGCTATCACCGTCAAGTTTGAAAACGTGTTGCCAAACACCAGAAGGTATGCTCTCGCAGCATCACTTGAGAATCAATACTTCTAAGCTTGGTGTGCTTATCACCACCATGAACCACATTATCACTAAACATCCGGTGATATTGTAGCCTATACAGTGTTTAAAAAAAACATTTACGAGAAAATTATTAATGGTTTTAATATAATTAATGTTTCAGGTTGGCGTAACTATGATGTCCTGTCCCTTACCACTGCCGCTGCTGCCGGCACTTCACCCGCAACCAGCTTTGGCCTCTGACTTCCCTATCCACATTGGTATAAAGGTAATTATGCCGTAATCTCAGTCTTAGAGAAACATTACAATGATATGTCAAAAATATAATGATAAATCAAAAATCATATTTTATCAAAGAATTAAAATTCCTTAATGGGTCCTTAATTAGTGTTATTCCAAAAAATACCTATAATGTATATATAAGCTACCTATACCTATAATATATATTATAAAGATGATAAACGAAAATATATCATGATTTAAATGGAAAAATTTTTTTTGTTTGTTTATAGTTATTGTTACTATCACTATAATTGATATGGCTGCTTTTGTGTCTTATAAAACAAAGTTGCAATCTTTAATTTAAAAATAATTATGTGCTTTAGAACGGACGTTGTTGCAGAAAAGTTTAATTATGCACTCATATGTAAAATTGAATTTATTATATCGTTTAAATACATATATAGTATTTTATTTTATTAATCAGTTATAATTGTGAACTATAAAAGAAATTAAAAGCATTCGTATACAATAACCATGGTATGATAGGAGAAATCTTTGAGGTTACCAATATTGGCGGGAATCTAACCCGCTAACATTGTGGTGTAATCCTTACGAAGACATTAGGAGCATGTTAAACTCGATTATGGACATGGACATGTGATGCGTAGGGAGAAAGAGAATGTTGTAAGAAAGGTATTGGATATGAATGTGGACGGTTACATGGGAAGGGGAAGACCAAAGAAAATATGGATGGACTGTGTGAAAGATGATATGTTTAGAAAAGGAGTGAATGCGGAGATGACAACAAATAGAGAGGAATGGAAGAGGAAGACATGTTGCGCCGACCCCAAATAAAAATGGGAAAAGGGTAGGGAGATGATGATGATGAAACTCGATTATCATTTATATTATTTCATCTCATGGTATTATATAAATCATATAAAAATAAACAAAACAGTAATGAGTAAAGTTAAGAGAATGTTTTTAAAAGAGAAACACAGCCTAATAACACATATTACAAACAAATTCCCCGACGATACTGGATCTAGTAATGCACAAAATTTCTTATATCGAGGTATACTTTCTGTTTACAGTCTCAATTCGTTTGCTTTCGTTGGTGAGTTGAAAAAATATATAATTTAATATGGCCGCTCCCCCGGCGAGTTTCAGGCAACTTAAATTGCGAATATATCAAAGCTAAATAATATAAAGTAAGTAAAGGAATATAACGTAACTTTGAGAGCCGACGCTCGAGTGTGTTAAGTAACGTATACATAATATTTTAAAACTAGGTATCATTGTTACTAGTACAGATTTGTTTACTCATTATCCTTTGTAAAAATACAATGGGTAAAAGCGTTTATTTTCTCTAAAACCCAAATGTAGATTATTGACTGGTGTTTTAAGATGACACTTATGTATATACCTAGATAGACGTACACACGACGTGCGTAACTAGCGGCCGTTTTCTATATCAAATTTTAACTTTTAAATAGAGATATGACCTCTATCTAAACTATATTTAAAACGTCTGAGATTGCCGATAGCGACATGTCTTGACCTATTTATATATATATGTGTGTGTGTGTGTGTGTGTGTGTGTGTGTAAACACAGACTGATATCGCATATTGAAACCGGCCGTAATTTAAGAAGTATTATAACCTTTTGATGTAAACGGAAATCCTGGTCTTCAAACATTACAATCATATATGTATTGTAGCGTCAAAAGAAAATCAATTTTTCTTGTCGTTAATATAAAATTAAATACATATGAATGTATATATGAATGTATGTATGTACGATTTAACCATAAAACCTCTACTGCTAGACATAAGTCACCCCCAAAAAGGCGGGGATTGCCATAATTGCCACGTTTCACAGACGGGTAGGCGATCGCAGTCAGGTGTTTGTGGTGCTCAGAGGATGTTCTTGCCCATCCTCTGGTTTATACTCATTACTCGACCCCTCAAGACACCTACGGGAGAATATAGGATGCCACTATTCTTAGCCGGCACCACACGGCTTATGAACGTAGTTATTTAATATGTAAGGTGCAGTAAATTACAATACAAACACAGGTAGAAAGTACGTAATATGAAGGCGAAAACAAAATTAAAAAGCTAATAAATAATCAGCAGAAATTGTATGCAAAATATAAGTTTCACACGGATAATATATCCATGCACAAATTAGTATCATGATACGGCGAGAATTTTTTATCTATGTTCCCAGTCCAGGTGAACTTAGCGATGGCCGCACTTGCGCGATCGATACCCATGTTTCTGTGGAACTGGATAACTGGATAATGTGGACTTTTTTTACGCTAAATCGCATGAGCAACTTTGTCGTTGTTGTAATTTTTCCCCCACAAATAAATTAAAATACAAATTAATTTTTTTTCTATTATTTATTTAACTTAATTTTATATAGTTCTCTAGAAAAAGATAACACACAGGATCAGCTAACGTGACATTCAATAACAAAACCTTCCAGATTGTATTAAACTTAAATCTTATTTCCTCACTTCAAACACATTTTACCAAAATGTGGTTTGTCTTTTTATTGTTTACTAGCTGTGCCCGCGACTTCGTTTGCGTTAATTAAATAAACATTATCCATTGGACCAAATTGTGAATTTAAACCATTCTCGAATCGTCAGGAATACAAAGAAAAAATTTATTCAAAATTGGTTCAACAGTTTATAAGGAGTTTAATCACACACGCACAAAAGATTTATATATATAAAGGTTTGTATGACATGTACACACCCTTACAGTGTACAAGATTCTTATCGAAGTGACTTAGTGGATTCGGGCCGTCACACCGGTATCAATATTTGAGATGAACTTTTGCCCAATTACCTTTGCAAGTTAAACCGTCTTAATTTATAAGTATTGATTCGTACCGTCGAGTTTAATTAGTTTCGAGTTTTGAGATGTAGATACATCTCATTTATCATCTGCGGGAGTTTCGAAGTAATTGTGTATCGCTTTTAAATAATTTTTACATTGAATTATCGAAAAATAGCTATTCGTAAGACTCGAGTTAGCATGCGTGACTTTGTATAAAAAAATATGAGAGAATTAAACATTATTGTTTATTTATAAAATACGGATTAAATTACTAATATCAAAAACTCATAACTTGGATATTGTTATAGTTTTAATAATTATTAATATTTAAAGATTTTAAGGTCACAGAGAAATATTTACTCAAACCCTAGTAGTTTACTCTGCACATATAAAGCACTCATACTTTCATTTTTTTTTAATTGACGTATTCAGACGGATTTATTATACTAATATTTCACTTTTTATTTTATTCTATTGTTTCAGATTTTAGTTTAACGGATTACGTAGTATGTTAAAAGTTAACAATGTGAGATATTGTTTCCGCTTTGACTTACTTTGTTGTTCGTAATACTTTACAAAGCATATTCTAAAACAATTTCGGGTCAGAAAAAATATTAGAGATTTGGATAATTATGTAAATCGGATAAATGCAATAAAGGACATAGAAAAATTGCATTATTTAATATGGAATTAAATTATGATATTACGATTTTAGTGCGAAACGCCCAAAAACGATAATGATGAAATGGTAATAAGCGTATTTTGCAGTATAATGCATTTATTTAATGTTGTTTCGTTAAGTTTATCTGGTTTATTCCATTATTCCAAAAAACGAATTTGAGATTTTGTAAATCCTCGTATGTTACAAATTGAATTATTTCAACGTAAGCAACTTAAATAGTTTTTATATACTAACAAAGAACAAAATACGGTCTGAAAATTGTGTACATTGTGTCTCGATTCGTGCACACTCAACTTTGCACTCTGCGAACTCATCAAAAAACTATTAAGCGGCAACTTTTAACGTGTGTGCACTTTTACAAGCATTACAATAAACAAAAATGCGCAACTTAAAGATGCATAAGTTAACTCATTATAGACCAATTTCTCCGAAATGTAATAGAGAAACATGATCTTAGTACTTTAGCTTTAACAGAAGTTTGCGAGGAATATTGTTAGCTCATTTAAAATGTGCATCCTTCAACGATTTATTGTTATTAATATACTTTGTATAACATATAGATTAAATATAGTTAACATGAGGTAAAATATTCATTTAATTCAAACAACCGATTGAATACAAACCTCATATTATTACTTCTACACTATTACCACTCTTGTCCAACTAATTTACCTGGTTCATTCAATTCACCACTAGCACCGTATTTCAGCAGTCGAGGAGATTTCAATTCATACATATTTGAATAAATAAATATGCATGAAACCAATTTATAGAGGCCTCAGTCGGTCGCCGGCTGAGCGGCACAATATCAGTGCCCTCATTAGTTCTATCTCGGCACTACGCCGTAGTCGACTACGAGTTTTGTTACATTTGCGCCGCGTAGACCGCTACGACGATTTCTGCTGTTTCACGTGTTCAAATAAAAAAGGGAAAAGATTGTTTTCAATTTCCACGTGCAAAATTACTTTCATTTTTTTTTCAAACGTCTACATACATGTGCAGTACGTATCGGAATACCTATTATATTTTCAAATGCATTTTAATTATTCAACCCTTTGCGGCTAAGTGCCTTCAGGACTCACCCACAAAGTTCGTTGAAGCTGTAAAGGCCCTTTCTTTACGTAGAGAAATACATATAGGCACCCCTTCTCATACGGGGCCAGGGAAGGGAGTGTGGGGCTAACACGGCGAACCCCAACTACCCTCTAAAACCCTATCCTCTACCGCCAATGGTAGTGTCACGGTACAGCGATTGCATTACCCGTGAACACTCCCAGAGCGAATGACCTAGCCAAGAATTCCAGTCCCCTACCCACGGAGCAAGTAACCCCGGCCAGACTAGGCTATCTCCCGGAAAGCTTCCACACTGTAAAGGTCCTTCCAAACAACAGCATTAGCTAGGTTATAAAAAAATAACCATAATTATCTGTTTACGACGTTTGAGATTGCCCGAAGAATTGCCATACTTAAGTGGCAGTGGACTGGACACATTGCTTATAGAACCGATTCCCGATGGAGCCAACGGCTTATTGAATGGCTACCCGCGTAGCGGAGGATGCAGCGTGGGCAGGCCCAAGGTAGTCGCAAGACAAGTTCATATGAAATCTTTGGGGGAGACATATGTCCATCAGTGGATGCCATTCGGTTGAACGGATGGATATATATCTGTTCAAATTTAATAAAAGTTGTATTTGCTGAACTTATTTTAATCTTTTGCATATTTACTGAAATTTTATACTGCTTAATATATATCAATCGAATTATATAAGATATTTAATTTTGGTTTTAATATAATTGCGAACATGTTTTGTTATTCTTTGCGAATTATTTATTAGTGTTGTCTTAGAGACTTAATTGGATTAAAGAATCTTTTACTAGGTAAATCTAAACATTGTACATACAAGACGCTGTTCCGTATTTATAACAAAGACATACGTACAACATTCCTCTGCGATTTCTTTTCTGTGAAATATTCCATTCGTTTATTTTATGCATTCAACTACTAGAAAGTAACTTTGCAAGATAAGTAAATGGCATACTAGCGACTTTGTTTCCACTACCGAGTGACAAAGTAAAACTGTCATTGTAAATATTGCAGGTAGAATGCTTTATACGCTAATGTCTAATAATAAAGTAAGATACAGTCGTTTGTATAAGTCGTAAAGAATATTTTATAAATAAAAACTAATTATAAGATATTGATCTTGACTGTTTTTACTTTGTCACTCGATAGTGGAAACAAAGTTGCTAGTATGTCATTTAATTTTTTTATATATTTATTTAACACTTTTTGCACACATTTATGTACAAAGGCGGACTTAATGCCTTAGGCATTTTCTCCCAGTCAACCTTAGGGTGGTGAAGAAAGCAACAAAGGTAGGTGCAAAACTAAATAATAACATTATATACTTGTACACAAATATAATATTATATACATACATAGATACCAATATAATAAAATACATACCACATATACATATAATACATACATACATCATATATACAATACATTAATTAATAGAAAAGTATTAGTGCGATGATTCTGCTAAAAAATTAGTATAGAGTTGCCGTACCCTGACTTTAAAAGCCAAACGGCTCGTGGACATCCTTATTTCCAAGGGAAGTGCATTCCATAGAAGAATAGATTGGATGTAGAAGGAAGAATGTACTAAACCGGAGGTATGAGGAGGAGACAGAAGGAGAAGATTATGTGAAGAACGTAGATTCAGATTATGGCTAGAATTTAGAAATTGAAAGTGCGTTGTTAAGTAGGCAGGTGCATTAGGAGAAAATATCAAAGAGTATAAAGTTGTCAATGCCCGCAAACTCCGTCACTGACATATAGGTAGCCAAATTATCTTCCAAGTTTTCCTTACTTACTAATAGTTCAATGCATACAATAAACGAATGAAATATTGCACAGAAAAGAAATCGCAGAGGAATGTTGCTTATTTCCTTTCATACATACCACTAAATACGTTATGTACATTCTACACGTACCGAAACATATGGTTCATTCAGTCTACGCGTTGATATTTCATGTCAGTTTATAGAGGAATGGATGATGCGGATTATACGTTTATACTTCTGTTGTTCATTATTTGTAATATCTTGAGTATTCAGTATATATATATATATGAGTTGAGTATATATTTGTATATATATTATCACAATTTTTATGAAATTAAAATTTTCCAATAAATTTACATTTTTCTCCATCATAGGGGGTGTTCCATGATTAAGCTTACATAAAGCATCCGTTTTTTGGGTACAAAATTTGCTTAAGTATAATTAAAAGTAAAATAAGTAAACACTGCTTACATAATCACTGTTCCGACTCTTTCGTACTCGATGACAACGATCATAAGCAAAGCACAGACTCCCATCCAATGAAGAAAATGTATTTATTTACACCGCACAACACAATACATAAATCTAAGACTAAAAGATGATATATTAAAAACTATACACAAACAAATGTGATGTTGTGGGAACGAATAGGCCCAACCTAGTTAAACCATGGGTTAACAGTGCAGCGCTGGTAATCTGAATGTGCCTCTATAATACTTAGCGTCCCAATATTTATAGATAAAAATTTTCCATTTGTTCAATAAACTAATTACTAAAATTAATCAGCATACAATTTTTGTAATAGTATTTTCCCTGTATCTGGTATAATACACAAAATGATCATATTTTAAGAATAGAAAGTAGGTGACATTATATTTAAAACTTCCCACATATTGTTTGATTCAAATTAACTTAAAAATAACTTAGAGCATAATTATGTGGTTCGTCCTTTCCTTTAAGCTATCCTACTTACTTTAATTATATCAACAATTGTCTGTATTTACGTTTCAAATAATCATTGTTAAATTTTAAAATGTTTTTTATTTTGCTAATGTTAAATTATATAACTTTATGGATTAAATATTAATAAGGCGAAAACATGATTTTTTTTTTTTTGAATATTTTAAATTTCACAACAATAAATTTGATGTGGTTTAAATTTATTTAATTGAAAATGTGTAACTAACGTAAATATGAAATAAAGCAAAGAAAACAACACCGAAATGGAAATGTAATCAAAAGTAGACAATGTCAACTTCTAAGAACAACTCAATTATTAAATTCTCAAACCATCATCCGGAATCGACTCATTTATAAATCTTTTATCTATCCTCTAATCTGGCCTTGAAACAAAGTTGTGTTTTAATTGGGTGAGAGTCCTCAGAAAGGCTTCGGTTACTTGGGCTTACGTTTTAGTCCTAAGGCAAAAGATAACGTTCGGATTAAGATGATCCGATATCCGTAAGTAAGCAATGAAATATGAGAGTTCAAACTTTGCGGAAATAGTCAATTGAAGGAAAGTGAAGTCAACGCCAAATAAAAAAAACAACGTTTAAAAGTTGATTTCTAAGTTAATGTAGACCACTTGTCATTATTGTTTACATCCTTCAGTATTAGTGTCGTTTTCCCATTTGGCTAACGAGTTTTTTATGCGTAAATAATGAGAATGAGTTTAATAAATAAGTTATTGGTAAAATTATTGGATTGATGTAGTAATAACTTTCACCTATGTATATTTTGATATGATATATTTAGTTTTAACATTTTCTGATTTTTATTCAAATTTCATACACTGGTTTAATAATAGTAATGAATTTCTTAAAAATATTATTCGAAATAAATAACTAAAATTCTCTGGGAAATATTAAAACGGAACGTGAATGGAAGTGACGTAGTGGGAGCTTCAGTAATGATAAGCGACAGCGTAACAAAAAACGACCAATATTAGTGCGGTACGACGTTAAATAACAGGGCATTATCTCCGGAACAATATAAACGTGGCAACCTGCGCCGCAATAAGCTGCGTTCACCGGTTAATGGTTACCCGTCCGTCATGTTCACGACCTCGCATTACTAGCTGCGTTTCTAATACCACAACGACAATTGTATTGAATTTGTAGTATAAAATAATTATACTACGATAATACAACTGACAAAAATCGGATGGGAATTACATGAGCCATCATTGTCACATCCACTTTTGAAAAAAAAAAGAAAGATTTTATATCTGTGACTTAAACAGAAGGCCGTTTACGAAATAATCTATGCTTAAAAGCATTGAGTTTGATGGTGTTTGATTTCAAACGATTCATATGAAGAGTGTCCCAACTTTAGGAAACCAACTAATCTTGGTAATTTCGTCGCCATTTTCCATGTAGAAGTATACGAGACAATACTGATATGATGTAAAGTACTAAAGTTAATAATAAGTTGCCAATAATGCCTGATTTTTTCTAGTGATTTATTTATGGTGCCTTGCTCGGGATTAATATGAAAACTATCTATGTTTGCTATTTGTGTACATGTGAAACATTTCTTTTATGTTGAAGTGGATGTGTGGCGTGACAAGAATGAACAGAATTAGGAATGAGTATATTAGAGGAAGTTTGAAAGTGGCGCCAATAACAGTGAAGTTAAGAGGCGGCAGTCTGTCCTGGTGTGGACCACATGCGCTGGGAGAAAGAGGATGTTTTAAAAAAAAAGATATTGGATATGAATGTGGATGGCTATATGGGAAGGGGACGACCAAAGAAAAGATGGATGGACTGTGTAAAAGATGATATGCTTAGAAAAGGAGTGAATGCAGAGATGACTACAAATAGAGAGGGAATGGAAGAGGTAGACATACTGCGCCGACCCGAAATATAAATGGAATAAAGGTAGGGAGATGATGATGATGTGAAATATTTCTTTTTCGTAAAAGAAATCGTATACTATATTATTATAGCGATAAGTAAACGAATTTAAATTGGTGAAACTGTCGAGAACATAAATAATAATACGTTAGGCCAGTCATCTTCTTTGTACAATAAAAAACTTTACGAAAATAAAATAAAATGCTTTTTTAAATTTCCATTTGAACACATGTTGATACTATTTAATTAAAATCAAAATCAAAATTTATTTATTCAATTTAGGCCCTAAGAAGGCGCTTATGAACGTCTAAAACACTACCACCGGTTCGGAAAACAACCCAGTCGAGAAGAGCCGGCAAGAAACTCGATATGGTTCTTTTTTTTCCATAAATATAATGTAAATCATTTTTTATGTCATATAAAAAACTATACAAATCGTAGTTTTAATAATGTTAGTGGAAGCACAGAGATGTGGGTTAATTCCAGACATCACCATCGTTCACGTAATGATCCACCCTGTAATAACCTTTTGAGATTAAAACTTGCTTGACATAATACTTGAACTTATTGTCAGGTAAATCGGTAATGTTACTTGGGATCTTATTGTAAAACTGAACACTATTACCTATAAAGCTTTTATTAGACTTACTTAACCTAAAGCGTGGGACGGCCAACTTGTCTTTACTTCTAGTATTAAAATTATGACGATCATTCTATATAATAATTACTAAGATAGTGTTTTTACAAATTATATGATTTACATTACACGAATACATTGATTGTACGTTTAAGTTTTTGTAATGTCCGTAAATATTGTTTTCGAAGTACTAAATAACTAAAGTAAACAACCGGCGTATCGGCTATCGTTAACAGTAATCCCAGCTTTGTGGGCCGGTCGTTATGTCTTATTTGCACCACGTACACAAGTTTTATTTTTCCATGTGACCTATACGTATTGTGGGGATAAAACTTTTCTAATAAAGGGCTCTTCTATAACAGGTAAGTTCTCGCGTTGTCGTCGCTTATTGCTTACAGGTGACAATTGATGACTATAGCTCTTTATTACAGACTTGGGTAAAAGTTTCAAGACGTCTAAGACTTTTAGATTTTTATATTGTGTATCTTTTCTAACAATTTACTCAAATTTTTACTGCCAATTGATTAAATCGAAATAACTTACAGTTTAAAATAGTAAAGTGCGTTTTTAATTTTATTTTAATGGGAAGTATAAAATGCATATATAAATATACAAAAATAAACCAGTTCATTACCTTTTTCTCCTCTATTTGTTTATCGATTTTCTTTTTATCGTTCAGTAGTTATTCCTTATCTTTAGTATTATTAATAATAATACTTTTAAAGCAGATGTTTTTATACTTAATTTTTTAATTATCTTAGGAGTAAACCTTAAACAAAATTTAAAAAAAGCCTGATAATAGGACTAAAATTTAATCAAATGGCCTATTAGTTGGTACATCAGTTGAATGTAATTTATAGCTACGATTAATATAGTTGTGTTATTATAAAAAAAAAACATTATTCTTATTTTATATACTACATTAATAGTATATAACTAAAAACCCCATTCTACCATAGTCACGCACAATTTTGAAGACTTCATTAAAATTTTTTGTAATTTTTTTTTGAGTACACTGTTTCTTTCAGTTATGTTTCGGCCACTTTCTATCAAAATATGTGGTTATTGCTTAAATTTGAAGTTTATTAGTTTGAACATGAATAACATGAAACAATGCGTTTTTTTTATGAGCTGGGCACACGGCCTCTTTCATATCTAATGTAAAGTGAAGACGAAGCTGACAATGGTACGCCTTCGCTCAGTAAAAACCGGTTCAAACTTCTTTTAAAGACCCTGATATTGTAAAAATTTGGAAACAGACGCTGGTAGCTTGTTCCATCCATTCGTGGTTCTCAATATAAACAAGGATGCGGAATTCTTTGTGCAAATAAATGAATGGAATATTTACCACGTATGGATGAAAACCTTACCTGATAGTCGGCACCGGCATCAGAGGAAAAGAAAAGGCGTAAAAAACTGATGTTCACTGGCGTATTCACCAAAGGGCTCTCTTAGGAAGGATGGTGTATAACTTAAAGAACTGCTTTTGGTGGAAAATAGGCGTGCCTGAGTTTTTGACGCGTTGAACTTGAGGTTGGCATCCCCTCAAGCAGATACGAACTCAAGGGACAAGTTCAAATGGTCAAATGGTGGTTCAATTGCCTCTCTCAGATGGCGTGTTTCATTTAAGCCAACAATTACTAAGTTGGAACTTTTGAACTTTAGTGACATATTAGATTTAAATAATTTCTATCAATAGATAGATGACGGTTCTTTAAACACAAGTGCTATGATAAATATTTATTTTTAACTCCGTGTCTGTATAATTGGGGCATTGCGTGTCAACGCCACCTCACGCACTAATTTACGAGTTTTGGGACTTACTACAATAGTAACATAAAATTATTTATACTGAGTGTTAACTACCACATCACACTCACATTGTGAGATTTTTACCACATAATGATTGTTTTTATAGGTATGGACATGTGATGCGCAGGGAGAAAGAGAATGTTGTAAGAAAGGTAGTGCATATGAATGTGGACGGTTACATGGGAAGGGGAAGACCAAAGAAAAGATGGATGGACTGTGTGAAAGATGATATGTTTAGAAAAGGAGTGAATGCGGAGATGACAACAAATAGAGAGGAATGGAAGAGGAAGACATGTTGCGCCGACCCCAAATAAAAATGGGAAAAGGGTAGGGAGATGATGATGATTGTTTTTATAGGAAAACTTCTGAATAATTTATTATTTATTTAATTATTCGTTATATAGTCGATGAATTTGTTTTTTTTAAGTAAATATCACTTTGATTTACTATAAACCTATCCGTCTATTTTTAATTATATGTAAAGACTAAATTCATTTTATGGTTTTCTTAACCAAGAGTATTACAGATACCATACAAACAAAAAGATAGAGTCCATGTTGGATTTGAATTGTATATTATTTTTCAGAATGAAATCAGAAACTATCCAAATTACCTCACTGACTTGCTAGAGGTTTTAAACAATTATCAGCTTGAAAATAAAATAATAAATTGTTGTCACTATTTACAAGTGTCCAGTGAACCTTCTGTTTCATGGTTACTAAATGCTAACAACAAATTGTTACAATACAAATGAACGTATTGCTCGCATATTTCTGTCGGGACCAATTAAAATTTTTCGTACTGCTCACTTCACGAGAAGTGTGTTAAAAATGTTTTATTGTCAGTTTTTAACGGATGAAAGTTGACCGTTAAATTTTAACAATTGAGTTACGTTTTCAGAGTTTGAATCGATCAACTATATCATATCGGGGTGCAATCACTTCAAATATTACCATTAATATGTCGATTACCCATAAAAATGAGACAATAGGAAAACAATGTTTCCATTTCGCTGGCGTAAATGCTAGGTTAGTGCTCAAGGGATTAATGCGTAATAGGACTCGTATTTTATAAATTTGTGACGAAAATCAAATCTGATGTTAATTGAACTGCGGTCAAAGATAAGTAATACAGTTAACCGACCGAGTTCTCAACCACCGTTTCTGAAAAATATGCTTTTTGATACTTTACCGCCGTAATATTAGTATTGTTTATTACAACAAACACTTGTATTCACTATCATTTTGAATTTAAATGTAATACATATCACTGACGTGATATTTTTGGAGTTAATTTTTGTCTTGAAGCAAATAATGTGACTTTCAAGTGCCGGTCACTTAATTATATTATAACTTATTACATTATTACTTAATAGTCAATTAATTAAAATGTTTAAAAATAATTTTTTGATATTAGTTATATAAAGGTTGGTGACGAACTCTCTCTTTTTTGTTTGTGGCTTATCTAATGTGGCAGTCAGGGTCAGCTTTCTTTCTGTACTTCACTCCTCTACTTCGCTCTATCCTCGACATTTTGATCATTAACTACGCTTTTCCATATTAATTTGCACTACACATTTTGGATCTGCCTCTATATAATAGATCTTTGACCAGAAATGGAAAGTTGTACTGCCAAATTTCCTATCCAATGGCATCCTCTTTACAATTAAAATTAGCAACAGTATTACAAATACTTACTGTGGGTTACGGAACGCTCAGTAATGAATCAGAAACTACGATTTTATTAGCTTATGTTATTGAGCCGAAATCATTTTTTTAATACTTTACAAATGTATGTTTGCGAGTTAAGAATTTATTAAAATCAAATTCGTGATTTTTAATCACTATTTTTACGTAAATATAACAACAATAAAAAACAATGCAAGTCAACGATATTTGTCAGTGCTAAGCCGCGACCACGACAAGGAAGTGGCCGGCTGGCAAGTCATCCGGCAATTGCGAGTAGACACAGCGCGGACGGCTCATTTCCGGCCCAAGTCGACTTAATTCTCAGTGATTATATAAACTGTTAGAAATAAACTTGACGGCAATAAAATTGTTGAATTTGTTATCGTTTGTTATTGTTGACGTGGGTTTGTTTATTCCGTTTGGTTGTTTGTGTTTCTTTTTTTAATTTTTTAACGACTTACCTAGTAGTTTGACGCACTAGTTCATACGTAAATATCCATTACAGTGTTTAAATTTGAAAACTTATGATATTTTTTTTTTGTCAATAAACTTTAAATTTCTATATCCGGGGTATAAATATGAAGAAAATAAATGAAATATCATTGGTTATAGGAGCTTACTCATGTGAATAACAAAGTATTTTCTAGAGTAATTAGCCATAATAAAAAAATAGAAAATTATTTTTGAAAACAAGGGAATTTCATTGAAATGCTTGATTAATTCCTGACCTCATGTGCTTGTACCTAATTACATTGTAGATAGATTTATGCTTAAAACGAACAATCTACGTATATGCAATAAGGGGCAAAAAGTCGTTTAAATATGAAAAACATATTTGGAAATTTTTTGAAAAATGTTTTAATTTTTTTTATTTAAATTAAATCATCGTTTTGTAAGATAGGGATAGACACTGCTAAGTTGACAAGGTAATATACATATAGTACAATATAATATAATTTTTTTTTTATATTCGAGAAAGGGTTTTTACAGGATAGGCACGCACGCACGTACTTTGTTTCGTGGACGGCCATAGGTTTCGGATCACAGACTTGTTTGCCACCTTCATGATATATGAAAATGACGACAAATTTTCAGTTTAAGCCTTTGGTAGTTTTTTACTAAAACGGCGTCATCTACATATATCCATTAAATACAATCATGTCCATGATTTATTTTTCAACCAAACAGCATTTAACTTGTTAAAACAAAGTCAAACGTAAAGTTGTTTTCTCGCAGTAATCAATATGTGATACAGTTTTTTTCTAATTAAGAATTAAAAACGAAATCTCACATTATAATATGTTGTGAATATTTATGGTGCAATATTGAAACAAGGGAATTACAGTGATAAGGCATATCCGCATCACGGAAACGTCTCGACGACAAGTCATCCGGCAATTCCGAATGAAGTCGCCGCGGACGACACGATTCCGGTAAAGACGACTTAATCCCTGATTAAGTAAACTGCTGGAAGGATGCTTAACTGTGATAAAAATGTTCCTCGGACCCGTTTATTTTTTTGTTGATGTTGGTTACGCGTGACTTTTTTTTTAGTTCAGTGATCTTTCTTAATTATATATCGTTACTCTTAAGATCTATGCCGTATTTGGTAGGTAACTATCTATATATCTATAGGGTTGACTAAGAATTGTACACATTATATTTACTTTTTTACATTATGTAGCTAGTTTTTTTTATTGAAACTTTTTTTAGTGCTTTGACCACAATCTCACGTGATGTAGTGACGATGTGGTCCAGGTTGGTAAATACACTAAACATAGATACTGGTTCTCAAGTGTTGCTGCCGGAAGGTATGCTATTGATATTTGGCGACATGTTTTCGAAATTGAGGGTGGAAGCTACCCAGGCGGGTATTCTTAGAAAATATCCTACCACCATGTTTTCCTCAAGATGTTTTCCTTCACCGAAAGCTCAGGTTGATTTTGGAGTTGGATAGGTGGATTTGAACCCTCGTCCATTGACGCGGAATCCGGTCGGACTATCCACTGCGCCATCATTGCTTCTTCAAGATGTCTGCACTTGATTTGTGTTTAAATAAAGTCTAAGTACGATGATGACTTGACAAACACGGCCAAGTGATAATCTAGCGACAGTCGCCATCATCATTATAGCTTATGACACACAGCAAGCGGGTCAGGATGCTAGCGCGATTTTACTATAGAAGAGGTCGCATTCGAAGTCTTGAGTCGACACGACATCTTCTATAGCAACATCACGTTGGCGTCCCAAGCCGCCAGCTGTGTGTTGTAACCATTACATCTACTACGGCTAAAGCGTCTAAGTAGCTCTGGGAATACACTTGTTAATCGGGGATGGCGGTGTCACTATGATGAATTTTGAAGTGTGAGGTGGTCGCGATCTAGTCGGGATAGATTGCCTTAACGCTCTGCAAACTGCTGGATCTACCTACACTGACTGATCCTGGCATGCGATGCGCTGAAACATCGCGACCCAATCGGGCATGTAGGCTGTAACATATGGGAAGTTTAGAGTTAGACCAAAATCTCAGCTAATGTTAATTGACTACTATATAAGTTAAAATGTTAACACGGGAAAGAAACTGTTCTCTATATAATGCTAACGGAATAAATCTAATAAGTGCTTATCGAACTTGAGGATGATATTAGAAAATGCCCTACCACCATACTACTTTACGATAGGATTCGAAGGTATGTCGATTAACGTAGTATCGTCCCAAATTACCACTAATCCATCATCGCGTTTCCAAAATTACAAATATAATTTAATAACCAAAGAGGTTTGTATTTCTACACGAATGTATTATTTTATTCACACGATCGTCAATTAAAAGTTAAAAGGTATAATTTATTAATAGATAACATTGAAGTTAAGAAAAGTCGTCTCAATTCTTTGTGCGTAAAAAAACCCGTAAAAGTTAAATATGTAGTAAAACTATTTAGAAATTAATAAACCTTTATAAAACTTCTCATAAAATTGGGAATTCATTATTATTTTACTTATGAAATTAATTAAAGTTTATAAGCTCTTTATTTTTACCTTTTTTTAAAAAAGCTCCATTACCAAGATAGTAAGAACGGTACAACCTAAAAACAACAGTGTCTACCGACATTTTAATAAAATGGATTTATTTTTTGTTATTTTATTATATTTATTTTTATCTTAACTCGGAGTTTCCCTGTGTGATCGAATCAGAAATGAGGAGATCCGCAGAAAAACCAAATTAACCGACACAGGCCGAACAATTGCCAAACTGAAGTCGCAATAGGCTGACCACATTGCTCGTAGAACTGATGCACGATGGGGCCAACGGGTTCTCGAATGGCTGCTGCATACTGGAAGACGCAGCTTGGGTTGAGTCCGCTGGATGCGGGTGACGCAAGACCAGTCATAGAGGATATCTTTGAGGGAGACTTATATCCAGCAGTAGACGTATTTTGGTTGAAAAGATGGATTTTATTAAATAATTAAAAAGGAGTATCTAAATAAAAATCGATTAAACGAAATAATTATTGCAACGTATCAAAAACACCAATAACCTTAAACTTGAAATGTAAGATTATTTAATGTAACAAACTCATAAAAGTATTAGAAATGATTTATTTCATTCTTATATTGATTAAAATGATCTCCACAAGTATGTCACATGCGCTCGTCTATTTAGAATGTTACTGATATAGCTAAAGTTTGTCGCCTAGAAAATGTATGTTTATTTAAAACAATTTTGTTGTAGTTAAAGGAATACTGTTTTACATTGTATTAAGTAAGGAGACGATTATGTTTAGCGACGAGACTCGTCTCTTTTAAACTTTCAGTCATTTCAACAAGTTTACAGTATACTGGTAGTCACGTAAGGAATCTTAACCTCTTAGCTAGTATTGTTTTATATTTGGGTAATGCACTAAACTTTTTATATTTAAGTAACCACTACTGGCTTTCACATTATAAGCAATTACTTGTGCGCCCGGATTCCTCGTCAATGGACGCGGGTTCGAATCTACCTATCCATCTCTAAAATCAGCCTGAGCTTTCGATGAAGGAAAACATCGTAAGGAAATCATAGGATAGCGGTAGGGCATTTTCTATAATGTCCGTCTGGGTAGCTACCACCCTCAAGTTTGAAAACCTGTCACCAAATACCAATAGGTGTGTTGCGGCAGCATCATTTGAGAACCAGTACCTCTAGGCTTAGTGTGTTTATCATCTTGGACCACATCGTCATTTAACATCTGGTGAGATTGTGATCAAAGCACTAAGCCTATATCGTGTAAAAAAAATTGTTTCTAATAGTTATAAAACGTATTTAAAAAACGTGTATCAAAAATTAAGTTAGCCGTCACGGGACCTCCGGCAGATGTTAAGCATAAAAGTTGATGTTAGAACACGCACACTCACAAGAGTGTCTATGCATCATTAATGCCGTTTGCCTTGTCGGTTTAATTGCTAAAGTGCGCCATTAGATGTCACACAAAAAAAAAACAGAATGAAATCAATGTACAAAAAGAAAATGATTGAGAAGTAATTTGAGAAATATTAAGGTCTTCTTTGAATACATAATTTAGAATTTTATGGTTGAAATTATTTTATTTCACGGATTTTCTTTTTGTATTTTATTTATCTATACTTTATAACATAACTGTAAAAGAAGAAAAACCACTCACAAGGATATTCATGTTCAATCGACGATAGAACATATTTTTATTGGAATATTTTGTATGTCTGTACAACACGCAAAAGCTTACAATATCAGATGGATTTTTGTTAAAATCGTAGTAAAAAGTAGTAAATAGACGTGTATTTCAAATGAGAAATCTTCTCTTGCCCTCGTAAAGTACTTAGAGTTAATATTAAAGACTCAGAATTTTCAAGAAATTTTTAAAATATATTTCCATATTTACATTTCCATATATGCATTGCAATAAAAACAACATTGAAATCTTACCCCAACTTGGATGGAAAAGAGGATGGTAATTTGTATGAAAGTAAGTCATTACTTTGATATCAAAACTGTCAATATGCATTTTTATATTTTATTGAATTCTTCGTTATATAAACACGGAAAGTACACGGACGAAGTCATGGGCGCAGTTAGTTTCAACATAAGCATATGTTACGTGCTTTAATGTATTATCTTTATTTCAGCATTTAATAATGATGTATTAATTGAATATACATGTACGATTATAGTATTTATTTACAAACACATAAACAATAAAAATTCAATAACGTTTATTTTCTAATCAAAATGTCCTACCGACTGACTACTCAACAACAAATCAACAAACTCGTTATCGGATCGGAAATGTTAATCAGAAAGTCACTAGCCGGTTCGATTACACCTTAAAAATACTTGGAGCTTGTTTGCGTAATACAGTGTAAATTATACTGAACCGTCGCGTCGCTTAACTTCTTAAAAGAATATCCGATCAAACGTTGTCGTAAACTAATTCCGACCAGCAAACTCGAAACTCGCTTTAAAAAGAAAAAATAAATATCTATGCCAATATTTTCAGTCCGGGGGCAATTAAATTGCTTGCCAATTACACTCTCGATTCCATGTAGTGCACGTTTAACATATTTATACTGGACTTGAATATTAGATCTGCTTTATACTTTATGAAAGGGGGGAGGCACGTTAGAAGAAAAAAAAAACGTGTAAGCAGGTTGTTAAATTACCATCGTTATTTTTATTCTTCATAAGCTAGAGTGCATAATTTTCGTTTTGCCTCTGATGTTTCACGAAAACTACATGTGTCGTATATCTTGTGGATTTTTTTATTTGCTTTTATTGACATTTTATATTTACTCTTTCCTATGACATCACGTCCTTTTTTTTTTTTGACGGCGGGAAATGCAATTACGCACTACCCTTACCTATTGCATTAGAGAGACCGAAGTCCCCCAACGCAATAGGTAAGAGGGCACGGAGGGACGAACTTCATGCCAGTGTGGGACTCGCCCGGGCGTGAGGCGCCCGGAAACACCCACTAAAACCCCCCGGGGCCGTTCGCTGCATTTGGGATAGGGGCGACACGGGGTGGCTTTCGCAAGCACCGCGTCGCCCCCTGCAGCGAACCCACCAGGCCTCGTCCGTGCAATGGCCCGGTAGGTATGGAGGAGAATACTTCTCGTCCACCTCTTAGCCCGCCTCAGAAGGAGGCACGACCATACTGGTCGACAGTCCGGGGCAGGATGTACTTCCTGCCCCCATGAAAAGGGAAGAATGAAGAAGGGACAGAACAGTGACGGGCAAAGGAAAAGGGGGAAGTAGCCCGCCACTGCTCTCAAAGGAAGTTTAGGTCCCTCTCCTTCACTCATCTTGTCTCAATCGACAAGACGTAGGAAGGAGAGGGATACCTGGAAGAGAGAAAGAAGGAAAGCGGAAGAAGAAGACACAAACAACAAAGACAACACAACAATTCAGACCGAGATCTCTTTGGTTACCATTGTAGATATTTACTATTAGATATATAGCTGTTATTTCGCCGTATTACTATAAAAAAGTAACTAAAACACTTATTGATATACAATCTAGATTATTTCTGAGTGTGATTGTTTGTTCTATATTAACGCCTTGAGCACTTACCTGGCGTTTACGCCAGCTTTCCATTGTTTTCCTATTGTCCTATTTTTATGGGTACTTGACACATTAATCTAAAAATTATGATTACATTCATCATCATAATTTCAACCGAAAGACGTCCATTGCTTGACATAAACCTACTTAGCGGACTTTCACTAGGCTTCGGTTCACCTTATATTATATTGGCATAATTAAAGTATAACGTAATCAGGTTCAGAAAATTAACGGTTTTATTTTATATATCAAACTACAGATACATAAAAAGACTCTGTAGTTCCATAAAAGTGACCACCTGCAAAGCATCACTTAACCTAAACGGGTGAAATACATGTTTCATTTAAGCTGACTTTTAATTTCCCAGTTATCGGTCTTCTGTAAAGTCTCCGGCTTTTAAGTAACGATCAGGTATAAAAATAGTAACACCCTAAGCATAGCAAAGGGCCTGGTCAGTTGCGAAAATAAATATCCGTTTAAAAATATTGTAATAATCAACTACTTATAATTTATCGACAACAAAATTGGTAGAAAGAATAGGTTATAAGATATAGTAAAGAGTAAGACACTAGGTTAATTATAATAAAATCTACGCGTTGTTATGCCATTCGCTGTCTTGTAGTAAAATACGATATCACATAAATTGATCATGACGATGCAATTAAACTAGATATAAATAGGAATGTGTATTATAAAATAATTAAAATATAAAATAAAACTATATTAAAATGTCAATTACCCATAAAAATGAGACAATAGGAAAAGAATGGAAAGCCGGCGTTAACGACAGGTTAGTGCTCAAGGGGTTAAAAGAAAATAACATTTACCTTCTAGGTACAATTATTACTTAAAATATATATGAAAAATATATAAACACTGTGTTGTTTTGAGAGTTTATACAAGATAACTTATTTTTATTTTGCCGACAAATGTTTCCTTGAAATAAACAAATATCATAAAGTAATAATTGTACTTAAAGATTATAAATCAAATGGCTGATAATACACAAGAAAAACATTTAACTTTAATAAAACAAAAGCAGAATTATAGGTTATGTTATATTAAAGACTAGGTAGTAGTATTAATGTTTCGAATTGATTTTCAGAGCCTGCTCTTATCCTGAACTGCGAAGGAAGACAAAAAAAAAAAAAGAAAATATAATTAAAACTAAAACAAAAAAAAAAAAAAAATAATTAGTGTAAAATTAAAGTGCCTAAAAAGTATCATTTGGTGTATTACGGATTGGGGTCTTCCTGCCTAGCGGCTGACCGTCGCATTTAGTGAAATGGTCAAGGTAATTCTAAAATATCTATGAATTATTCACCGCTCTCAATTTACGCCACGCTCTAACCCTTTCGTGTTTTTGGGGCTTCACTTTGTAAATATATATTTCTAAATCACTCACCACCACCCCCACCCGCAAATAAATCAAATATTCCATTCAGAAACACCTTATGAGATTGAGTTTTTAGATTTAGATATTTTTTTAAATTATATTTTTATATATCGGTTATTAACAATAACTATTTATAAAAACGTTTTTTTATTCATTTAGTTTTGCGTTCCTGTTGTATTGCAATTTAGTGAATCTTCTTTAACGTTTTTTTTTTATCTTTGTGTTTGTGATTTTTATGTGCTTATTTATTAATGGCTTGCACTACGTATGATTACAGTCACGTATGACTTCCTTCGTATTAAACTTTTTTGTTTTAACGATTATTATTACACCATTTTCCATTGGTATGGTTTATTTTTCTTAAATATGATCGTTATGTAATTATACACATCTATAATAATATATATGTTTATGTAATTTTGAAACTTTTGTGTGTGTGTGTGTTATGTGTGGCTTTAAAGTAGCGGGTTCAATATAATTGTATGAATTACATAAATAAATTATTAATTTTTAACCATTAATTAATTCATAAAGTAATTCAAATTGTAAAGATAAAACCCTTTGAATGTATCACAATTTATTTATAAATCAGTTTATTTTTTATTGATATACAGTATTATATATCTTGATATTATATGTCTTTAATGAAGTTGAAATATTTCAAAATCTGTAGTTAAAATTTTGATCGCCAATTTATTCAATATTTATCGTGGTATATAATTTAGTCATAATTGATATATCTAATAAATAATTTTACATAAGTTAGATAACTATAATATTTTAATAAGCTTTGATACATTTCATGTGAGCGCTCAAAACTGCATTCCAAACGTATTCAGTATGCAATATGCATTCAATACTAACTACATTTGGAATGTGTATAGAGTTGATGTATTAAAGTAATTATGTAAAATATTAATTTGCTGAAGAGTGGTAGAATATTAAAATGGCATTTGTGTTATAATGTTCATATGTAACATCAGGAACATTACGAATGAATTTGGTTAGCGTGCGGTTTGTCCTAGGTCTTATTTTAATCTGTTTGTATTTGACAGGATTAATTAAATGCGGTTAGTAAACATACTGGTAATATTTAGTTGGTTTACCTCTTATTTTTACTTTATAATCACCGTTATTTTCATTTTATAATGCGAATCATACGGAAGGACAAGAGTGTTTAGTAAGATGAGGAAATAACAACTTATAATTTACGAGTAATTTAATTTGTATTTTTTTTAATAGGAAACAGGCTCAATGTTTTGACCACAATCTCACCTGATGGTAAGTGAAGATGTGCTCCAGGATGGTAAACACACTAAGCCTAGAGGTACTGGTTCTCAAGTGATACTGCGGGAACATACTTATTGGTATTTGGCGACAGGTTTTCAAACTTTAGGGTGGTAGATACCCAGGCGGGCATTGTTAGGAAATATCCTTCCACCATGCTATGGTTTCCTTCACCGAAAGCTCAGGCTGGTTTTAGAGTTAGGTAAGAGGATTTGAACCCGCGTTAACCGACTCGGAATCCGGCCGCACTATCCTCAGCGCCATCATCGCTTCCTATCAAATGTAGCCTTTAGTCATCCTTATTTACTTTATTGTTTCGTTCATCAATTACTTTTTACTTTTTATTCATTTTCACTATCTATAAATTATCTTTATATTATTTATTTAAAAAAACAATTCACAGATTTGCGCTATACCTATTTAAATAATTAAGGATCACCTATCTATCAACGAACTTCATTTTAGTCTATGATTGTATAAAATTACAAGAAAACTATTGTCATAAATTCAAAAATCTACGTTTAAAAGTATACGATTTAAGTGAAAAATGAAGCTTAAGAATCTGATTATTGGTAAAAGAAAAAAATTCACAAGCAAACCTCTCACTTCCATTCTTCCGCCTCGTATCACATCTCGCAAACGCGTTCTTTATCCAATTATCTGAAGATAAATCTCACCTGTGACTGCTAAGGAAATAACGTAGGAAAACGTTGCGTTAGGGAAAAGTTATATTTTCGCAAAGCCCAGCTTTCCCTCCACTTTTAGACTTACTGAAGCGGCTTGCGTCACGTTTGGATTGATACATTGTTTATGTATGATTTAATTTGTTGCTTTTATGTTATTCTATGTGTTATGAGACTTATGAATTATTATTACACAACCAGCCGGCGATTACAGAAAATTATTTTTTCTGTTGTTTATTTTATAACACGTTATACAATATTAGTTTCCGGATGTCAATATAAACTCTGTAGTAATTTTATAAATAGTAACTATTAAAAATATTCTTCTAAAGGAAAATTAGTTTTTTCCCTATCAAATATAATTGAAAATAATATTATGTTATTTTTGTCCCTAATCGCATGTAATTAGTAACTTTATTGTTTTTCGCTTTTAATCTAATACAGTTATATAATTAATTACCTACTCCTGCCGGATACGTTGTAGAAGGTATTCTTAAGATTTTTTTCAATGTAGCTAAGTGTGAAAAAATATTTAACAAAAACAAAATTATTCTCGCTAAAATCCAGTATCTTTGAAACCCATTTTCGTTGAGGCGAATCAAATTTCATATGCTTCCGCGATTCGGCAAATTAGATCGGCACTCCAAACGGTCAAAAGTCGACACCGACCCCTTAAGTTGTTGATATGACGGTTCCCGTACTCTTGACAATCACGAGGAAATTTAAATTCGAGTTAATCATTTAATTTTTAGAATGGAGTTGGTTCTGTACTATATAATATTTATTTACTTAGATTATATTTTAATGCTTTTCCGGTATACATTACATGAACATAGATACATAAAACAAAATATATGAATTACAAATAATGATCTGTATCTTTACTGCTGAGTAAAGGCTTGTTAAGATAAGCTTATAAACACTATGGCGGTGTATTGCTAACGTTTTGGTAATTTCTATTTTCTACTACGTCCTAGTATTAAGAACCTCGCACGACTGATAGTGAAACTAATTAACACAAAACTTAGAAAACATGCGCGAATTCCATAAAAATGTTGGTTCATAATTATTGAAGCCTAAATAAAACTTGAAATCAATATTACTGTACCACCCTAAATACGTTCCTAATAATTACATACATTTTGATGGATACGGATATTTCGTAGGTTCAAATTACGTCGTATAAGAAACTTAAGATTACTTGAGATTAAATTAACCTTAGCGTGATTATTGCACGTTTTCTAATGACCGCCCGTGTTGGAAATATATTTTCGATAGTAGCACTTGATAATCTGCATGTTTAGGCTTTAGGATACATCAAGATAGATTGTGGTCGACGGAAAACCTACAGGAATATGGTAAAAGTACCCATGAATTAAGTAAAAAGTAGAAAGAAACTATGTAATTTAATCTTAACAATCTTTAGTATTTATTTCATTAAAAAGACCTCCAGACACCCGTAGTCCACAGATAAAATATTGAACCGAGATTAATAGAGTTCCGGTACACTGGCCCGCCTAACCCCAAAACGAGATTTTTCCCTTTTCTCGCGGATCGGAAGTAGATCTCATTTCCTCCGACAACATCAAAGTGAGATAGTAATCGGTTTTTTTATTCGAAACAGCAATATACCGCGTCTAATAGTTAGTAGATTTCTCGAAGTTCAGGTGATAGGTAAATTATATTGACACTCGATACTCACTCACACTAGTATCAATTTATTTCGAACGCAGTGCCATTATGAGAATAAATGTAACAATTTATTATTCTGTTTAGCTTTATTATTTTTAATTGAGTAGTTGTATTTGGCAAATTTAAAAAATATTCTTCCTATATTGTAGTACCTATACACAAAGTAAGCCATTTTAAACGATGATGGTGAAGTTAGTAGTGCGCTCGGATTCCACTTCAATGGACGCGGGATCAAACCCACCTACTCAACTTTAAAATTTGCTTGAGCTTTCGTTGAAGGAAAACATCGTGAGTTAACCATAGCATAGTGGTAGGGCATTTTCTAATAATATCCACCTGGGTAACTACCACAGTCAAGTTTGAAAACCTGTCGTCAGATACCAATAGGTGTGTTCTGGCAGCATCACTTGTGAACCAGTACCTCTAGGACCATCCTGGACAACGTCGCCACTTAACATCTGGTGAGATTGTGGTCAAAACATTAAGCCTATAAGTGTTTAAAAAAACTAGTTCAAATATATAGACTTTCTAGCTAAACAAATCCATACTCTCTGTATTACATTTATTGATGTTTAAATTACATACAAACATGTCACCACGACTTTCCCACGTGGGGGTAGGCAGAGACTACGTCTTTCCAATTGCTACGATTTTGACACACCTCTTTCGCTTCTTCTACTTTCATGAGCGCTTTCATACATGCTCGTCGGTTATGAGTACTTTTCACCTGACCTTTATTTAAGACGTGATCGATATGGCCTAAATACGTTCGCCTAGGTCTATCCTTACTGACTTGCCCATGGAGAATAATTAATAAAATGGATTTACAAGGAAGATATTCAGAAATATAATAATATTGATACGTTTTATAAAACAAACATTTTATAGATAATTTGTGGTTTTAGTATTTATAAGGAGAAAAAGGGAATATAAATATTCATAAAGTCTGTGCTAGATTATTATTAACTAGTGAATAGATTCAAATAAATATAATATTACTATTATTTTAGATGAAATCTAGTCACTAGTCCAAATCGGCTACGAAGATTAATTCACTATGCTGGAAAGATAATTAAATGCATTAAGATAAAACGCAAATCATAATTATTCGCATTGAAATAGTTAATATTCTGAGTAATGAATACATGTCTAGAAACTGGATAATAAGTAGATGAGTGTTTGTCCAATTTCAATCCGGTGAATATCAGAACATAATAAGCTATAAGTTGATTGATTCTTTTATGTTCCGAACGAAAATTTATTGGAATTGACCGTTACATAGTCTTACTGTCATAAATGCATATATAAGATATAGTTATATTGTAACAACGTTAATACGGTGTCAATGATTTTTTATTTCTTTTGAAAATAAGGACTGCTAGTGAATAAATTCTTAGGAATAAAATTCAAACTGTTTACTTTCTTACCTTATACGTTTTTAATATTGAAAACTGTACAAATTAAATCATTCACTTGTAATGAGTGTTTTACTTAATGTTATATTGGAACGAAGTTTCTCATAATAAATACATCCATTTCACTGATTACAACAATTTCACTTATCAGAGTCAGTGTGATGATGATCAGAGGTGACTTTTGTTCAATAAGAACTTTTACTACGAAGCGATTCTTGTTTATTCATTACAATGTGGAATACTTCTGTTCGACTATTGTATCTATGTATCTATCTATCTATTCAACCGAAAGACGTTCACTGCTGGGCGTAGGTCTCACCCAAAGACCTCCACGACGACCGGTCTTGCGACAACCGCATCCAGCGGATTCCCGCGACCTTCACCAGATCGTCGGTCCAACTTGTAGGGGCCTACCCACGCTATGTCTTCCGGTGCGTGGTTTGAAAACCCGTTGGTAATGTGCCTAGCCCACTTAATTTTAGCAATTCTTCGGGCAATATCGGTTACTTTGATTCTTCTGCGGATCTCCTCATTCCTGCTTCGATCACGCAGTGAAACTCCAAGCATAGCTCTCTCCATTGCCCTTTGAGCAACTTTGAGTTTCCTTATTAGGCACATTGTGACCACGTCTCAGTGCCGTATGTCATCACTGGCAACACACTGGTCGAAGACTTTCGTCTTGAGACACTACGGTATCTCTAACGAGAAGATTTTACGCAGTTTCCCGAAGTACCATTACGATTGTATAACTTATTTATTTATAATATGACTTGTGATAATCTATATACTAATAAATAAAATTGAAGTGTCTGTTTGGAATGTCAAAACAACAAATTTTAACAAAATACATATGAATGTATATACGATACCTATATCAAAAATACAGTTTTTAAAATTTTTGTATGTCTATCTGTCCGTTTGTCTGTTTGTTCCGGGTAATCTCCGGAACGACGGGACCGATTTTGACGGGACTTTTTTGTTAGATAGCTGAAGTTACTTCGTGTAACTTAGGGTACTTTTGATTTTCGAAAATTTAAAGACAAACCAATATTAACGGTTTTTTTTGTTGGTGATTGTAGATAGCCGTGACTCTCATCTGTATGAGTCATTAAGATGTGAGTAGTTTTGGCAAAATATTAATTATAACCGTCTTTTTTGGACAATTAACTTGTACTCTCTATGATGAAGGTGAAATATAAAGATTCTGTAAGTAATTCCTGTTATAATTTATGTTGTAAATGTACTTAGCTAAAAACTTAACAGGTTTTATATCTCTTTAAAGTAAATTTTATTCAACGGTGTAGTAATTAGATTAGCCGACTGTCCGTTTCCCACAATGTACCGAATATAAACAAGTAATTGAATTGACTTTTAATGATGAAATTTTTTGAATTCTATTACGTGTGCGCCTCGCTCGCCGGCGATCAAAAGCGTCGGAATTTAATAAACTCTTTCATATTGCATCATCTACGTATGTAAAGTTGATGAATATGAAATAGACCAAACGCTACGGTGATTTAAATTTTATAAAAAAAATGTTGTTTTGACTAACGTGCTTATTAAGAAAATAAAAGCTAAGCTTTAACTGAAAATATTAAATAGCTCTTAGTGATAGAAATTTTATTATAGTCTCATTAAATAAATGCATTGAATTGCAGGTGCATAATAGTTCAGTATTATTTAAAAAATATCTTTTGATCATCTTCGTGAAAATATTTTTATTTTTACAAGTACATTGTAGACAAATCCTGTGAAAATCAAAAGGATAATTTAATTTCGAGGAATTAGAAAACATTCATTGTGAAAGTAATAAATATCTTGATAATCAATACAGCAATAAATAAAAAAAAAAGCATAATACATTAACCAAGCTTATTTATTTTATTGATGAAATAGTCTTTCAGTGATCATAATTATTAATTAGCAACTACACCATACTGAATTGCTTAATTCTACATCAAAAATGTTGTCCCTAGCAAACTAGCCTCTTATAAAATATTCATCAATACCCAAGGGCCGAGATGAAGTTTATGTAAGTTGGTCTTTACCTTACCTTTGTAACGCGCACGCGCGCGGCCGCTCGCTCCGGCTGACTAAGTGATGTATGGGCCCGCAGAGAAACCGCCTTTATGCGCCGGAGCGGAACGCGGTTACACGCCCCCCACCGCCAAATAAAACTGCCGAGATCTACTTTACCATGGTTATTGTATAACTGATGATTCTAATAAATCAATTATCTACAATTTTTATACTATACTTTACAACTTTTACAAGTATTCTCACATATTAAAAATTCGGTTCCTTTATAGGATCATATAGTTTTTCACCTATCTCTCAAGCGATGATGGTGCAGTTGGTAGCACGATAGGATTTCGCGTCAATGCAGGTTCGAGCCCACCTATCCAACTCCATAATGAGCCTGAGCTTTCGGTGAAGGAAATCATCGTGAGGAAACTATACCAAGGTGGTAGGGTATTTTCTAATAATGCTCGCCTTGATAGCAACCATTATCTAGTTTGAAAACCTGTCGCGAAATATTAATAGATGTGTTATAGCAGTATCACTTGAGACCCAGTAACTCTAAACTTAGTGTGTTTACCATCGTCCAGGATGGTAGGCAATATATACTTAATTATGACTTCTTACTCCCACGCTCTGTTCGTCTATTGAGCATAGCGAAAACATGTTATGTCTATGCTTGAGGGCCAGTACCTCTAGGCTCAGTGTGTTTACCATCCTGGACCACATCGTCAATTAACATCAGGTAAGATTGTGGTCAAAGCGCTAAGTCTATACAGTAAAATCTATACGTCTGGGAGTTCTTTTTTTTTTTCTAGAAAACGCTTTGAGGTATCAAAAAAAAATTAATATCTTAAACTGCTGTATAAAATTATAAATTTCTGGATTGAAGCAAGAATAGAAATAGAGAAAAATAACGTAAGATATGATCAAACTACGCTCAAAATAATTTTTTTTTAATATATCAACATTTTGGCCACAATTTCACCTGATGTTAAGTTAGGCTGTGGTCTAGAATAGGCATATTTTATTTAAAGTTAACACGAGGGGATGTCTTATGTCATACGTTATCTGAAAATAATTAACATTTTTATATAATAAAATATCTTTAACCCTTTGAGCGCTAACCTGACGTTTACGCCAGCTTTCCATTATATTCCTATTGTCTTCATATTGTCTCATTTTTATATGCAATCGATATATTAATATATATAAATATCCAATCAAGTATCTCGTAGAATGATTTAAATAAAACTGAGTCTCATTAAAAACGATGTAAATGTAGTTGAATATTATAAAAAAAACAAGTATTATGATATTGTGAGATAAAGGAACCTTCATAGTAGATAAATTTATGTTGTTCGTAGGTAAGTACGACTTTATGCTTCACATAATTTTCATACATTGTACAGTTTCTCCCCCGAGCCGCCGGTATTGTTGCATAATAAGATTATCGCTATCTTCCTGCAGTGGTTTTTATTTAGTTAGTTATACATATTTTATGATAAACTGCGCTCCGTCGCGTATGTCTCTTGCTAACGGTAATGACACTTGAGATTTCTTTGGTTTACTTCTTCGTATAAATATTTACACATAGACTGGGTAGTCTATAAATGTATGACTGCTGCCTCTGAAGTTCTCTTATTCAATATATACTTGAGCCTAATTTCCAAGCTAAAGGAATGTATACAATGTTATATAATATATTTTAGACTAGATTTCAGACTTTTAATAAACAATTTAATTTTTTATGCAAATGTCCTCCAAATGTAGTGTTAAACATCTGGAAGTAAGCTATAATTAAAATTAATCATACTCCCAAATACACACACATATTTTCACACATGGGTGACAATAAAATAAAATATTATTTTATCTTTTATTTATATCAATATGTTCTGTTATTTATTTCTAATGATGAAACTCTCTTTTACTTTATTTTTAAATTTAATATTCAGTTGTTTTTTAGCAGTGTGTAGAATCCCGATTTAAGATTTATACTTGTCATGAGTTATTTTAATAACGAAAACATGGAACTATAAAATGGAATACTTAATCATATATTAAACAAATCAAATAATAACCAATAAAACATTTGGATATAACTGGATAATTACAGATACAGTTTACCCTATTTTTTTGGTGCAATATGTTTTCAGTGATTTTTTCGCGTATTCAAGCAGTAATTATTAAATTAAATTTCCCCGCCCTACCTGAAGACTGGAAGATATCACGGACCTTCACTTAGTTAATATTCCAAATATTCGCAGGAAATACCACATTTGTTTATTTACATTTCTATCTGCAGCGAATTGGAATTCTCGTATGTACTAGTTTCTTGGCACGGCAAAATAATATAATTTTACAATCAAAATTCTTTTTGCGTTTACAATTTTTATAAAGTTCAAATATACACCTATAAATATTTCATAAAAATTTCGTTCCTTTATATTTTTTTCACAAAATTAGATTATAACTCTTTCACTTGTTTTATTACATTTTGCAAAGTACTACTTATACCTTCGTAGCGTTAAGATAATTGAATGAATAAACGGACTTCACAATATAAGCCTTTGTCTAGAAAAAAAACATATTTTTTCTTAACAATTATAATTATTGCAATCAATTTAACACTAATATTCAGTTTCTTTTTGTTTCATGCCTGTCATTTTTTTAGAAAGGTAGGTACGGTATTGGATTTTTTATTTATTGTAATAAATAATAATGTAATGTATAAATAATAATAATAATGTACTGCAAAAGTGTAGATTTTGACTTATTTCATATACCTATTTGAAATGTTAAAATATAACAAAGTTATAATCTACATTGCATTTTTAAAATTAATATGGTCTTATCTAAAAAAAAAACTGTTCCTTAACTTAAATTATACTAAATTCTCTAATGAACAAAGAATTTAATTTAATAAGTAACAAATATTATGTCCCCTTTATTATATTAAGCTAATAATTGCATAATCACCAAATTATATTTATCATGAGTTATTTTAATAACGAAAACATGGAGCTCTAAAATGGAATAATTAATCGTATACTATTAAAAGATCAATTCTTGTACATAATATGTAATTGGGTTATCGGTATCCGCTGTACCGATTGGGATGAAACTTTGCATATAATTAAAGCTTTATTTTCTAAGACTATCTGGATTCATACTTTTTTGAAAAGTGCAGCCACCTATTTATATTTCACATTTTTTAATATTTAATTACATAATAACAGAGTGCAGTGACCCACACTGTTATATTTTTGCAAATGGCCGACTGTTGCTAGGCAACAACAGATGTTAATAAATAACATTGTAAGTTATAATGTTGCATTACATTTTCAATTTTTATTATTCAATATGTATTTGCTTTTTGATAAAGGTACATTATAAATTGACTTAAGAAGTTTCATAGTTCCACATTTTAATATAATAATTTTTTCACATTTTGTATGACCTAATTGATGACCTTTGGATAATTGATTCGGTGTACCAAGAATTGACCACATAATTTAATAGACTACTAACCTGTTGAACTTCATTGGATTTTATTTTTAATCTTTATTAAATTCTCTTTTCTATTATTTATATTTTATTTTGAATTTTTAATGTTACTCCAATACCAGTTCGCTATATTGTTAATGACTTTTTCAAAAGTGACTGTACGGATAAAACCGTGTTAGCTACTAAGCAATAGATAACTCTAATTTTTACTTTGAGTGATCGGTTGGCTTATACCTTATTGATTTCATATTTATACTGTATATTGAAATTGCGTTTGAACACTATCTCATCTAAGGGTAAGCGATTATGTGTACAAGAATACACCCATAAACGATTGACGATAGATTTAAAATTTGAGAGTGATAACTTGGCAGTAGGCGGTAGAAAATCCCCTACCATAATATGGTAAAACGGTATCTAAGACAGCTATGGTTTTTTATCCTGAAGTTTTCCCGACTCATTACCTATAGAATACTATAAACGGAATTAAACCTACGTCGATCGATGTGGTATATGACCACACTGCTAATGAGCCAATGTTTTAAATATTTTATTTGTTTTTTACATTTTGGCTGATCTAATGATGGCCGTCGGCCTTTGTTAGGTAGTAATGTGGGGACCAAGTGACTTAAAAAATCGGCCTGACGTAAGTTTTTTTGGGTGATAATATAGGGTCGCAAATCATTTTGTTAGTAATTATGAGAGTTTACCACATCACTGAACAAATCCACTTGAACTCTAGAACGAACGAGAGCCCGAGCTCCTATAGAACTCCTTAACGGGTAAATATACATTTAGTTTTTGTCCTCCTTTTTTTAGTAGTACTGAGAGTTTACCACAGCACAGGTAACATTCAACTTATAATGAACTACAAAACTCTTGGAGGGAATATGCATATCGTATGTATGCTCTTTTTGTTACAAGTTTTGCTGTTCATCGACGAATGCTGGTCCCTACACTTAGGTATTGTAGTGAGTGCTGGGTTTAGCAGAAGAAACATGAATTTAAGATTAATGTATCTCGACCAAATCCAGCAAGTCATATATAAAAGCCAGATGGACAGTTCCCTTAATAGATGAGCATTTATGAAAGCGCTCATGACAGTAGAAAAAGCGAAAGAGTTGTGTCAAGATCGTAGCAATTGGAAGGACGTAGTATCTGCCTACCCCCACGGGAGAAAAGCTATGTTGTTACTACATCACTGAATATATTGACCTGATAATTTACTAATAGAAATCTCTTCATCACTAGTCTGTACTGCTCATCAAATATTCGAAAACTAAATCTTTCATTTATGCGAGGTCTTAAATGTAAAAATATTAGTAAACGTTTTTATATTACTGTATAAGTCATGTAATAGTATTGTTAGAATAATGAACGGTTGTGATGTCTAGAAATGACACCCTGCTTTCTGTATGTACTAACTTTGTAATCTATGAGTTGTATAGTTCCATAAAAAACCTATAAAATAAAAAATAAATTGAGTTTCTTATCGGTATTTCTCGATAGCTGGGTTGTTTTCCGAACTAGTGGTAGTATTTTAGCGTTCATAGCTTATCAGGGATTTAATCAAATAAAGCATTTTTTCAATTTTTATTTGACCAGACGCATTGAAACTACAAACTAAAAACACAAGATTAGGTAACATGTCCTTACAACACCGAGATAAACTCGGTCACCCAGGTACTGTTATTTAAATCAATTATAATCTATGTAACTTAATATTAATTTCAAGAGTTTAGTGCTATAAAATAACTGTTACACTTAATTCATCGGAAACTTGAAGCAAATTGGTAAACATTCATAATAGAATGGTTAACCGGAGGAGTTGAAACTGATGTTCTTATTGCAAAATTAAATTACAGCTACGGAGAATCCCAAAATTAGTTTGACCTAGACAATGGGTGGCAGTGAACAAGATTGTTCAAATATTTGCAGATCTAGTCAGCGCGGCCGTCGTAAACCAAAGATATTGCCTTAGTATTGTCTCAAAGAGATTAGTTTCCTTAAGATTCTGTGTTGTCGGTGAAGTATAAAGTCGACTGATTAAAGATTTATCTAATATTTTTACTATTTCAAATGATAATGACAAAAAATGGTGTATTGTATGTGAACTTTACAAAAACTAACAACGAAATTACTCTGAATTACTTTGTCTGGATTTTCCAGTATATAAAAGACAGGAAACAATGCAATACAAAAATAAAATTACGAAAAAACATATTATAAAAATTATTTAAAAAGTCTAAAAAAAAGTATTTACATTTATATTTTTACTTATCCGTTTCATTTCAAAATTACTTATCGAAAACAATGTTGTTTTATCAAGATTTACCTCATAAGACATTACATCGTATAATCGAATAAAACATTTCGCGGTTGTGATTTATTTTGACGTAATTCAAACTTCAGCTACGACATCCGCTGTCAAACACCCGCATCGTTATGCGGGCAAGTTCGCGTTGATTAAAGATAGCTATATCAGTTTCGTCAACCTTTCATTACAAATAGTACAAAGGACGCAATTACATAAACGAGCGGGACATCTGGTGGTCTTATCGTTAAAGGGTTGCATCTTATACCGAATTCGCTAAAGTTGATTCAAGATGGATATCCCTTCGTATTTTATGCGGCCGGCGCTACTCTGCTTAACAGATTATAGCAATAAGTTTTTTTATGTCAAATCTTATTTTATATTATATATATTCAAATACGTTTAGTTTACTGCTAGGTTTTAAACTTTGTAAGTTATAGAAACCATAAAAAACAAAATAAATACATTTATGGTATACCATAAGATTATTGTCAGGATTTAAATCACCTCGTGATACCTACATGGTATAATTTTTATAAAAAGATTATAGAAAAATATTTGGAAAAGCATAAGGGGTTGTCTATTAATCACGTGATATTTTAGTAACTTTTTGAATCCCTCTTGGTGATACGGAGGATTTAGACTAGATCCTTTTCCCTAAGCCGCGGGTCGCTTGCAATAGTGTCTGACTCAAGCGCGTGGACAGGGTTGCGGCATATGCTCGTCGTTAACCCGTGGCCCTGTCCACATACGCGCCTATGCAGCCGTGGGGTTTTAGTCGGTAAGAGTCCGACAGTGTTACCCTCTCCCGGGCACCAGATTCCTCTCCTGTCCCTGGGAGAGGGGTTCGTCGTGAGGAGGATTTCCCCACGTAAAAAAAGAGTTTTAGACTAGATTAGTCAGTTGAATATGATTTTTTTTTTGTTACATAGTATCCTAATTATTTTTAAAATATTATATTTATATTCAGGCATAATTTAAATTTGGAAAATGTATCGGTCAAACATCGTGCGTTTAACGAAAAAATAAATACATGTAATATCTCACTGCATACATACCTCTCTCCCCCTTGTGATATTTCTTGATTTTTCTAAAGACCCCTTCTTTCGAGCCTCAAGCGATTTATAGACGATCCCTAAAGTAAAAAGCACGTAACCTTAAATAATATTAGGTCTGTGATGTTCTCAATACATTTCTGTTGAGTCTTAAACAATAAGGAAGATCTATAATGTTATATTGTAGTGGAAACGAAAGATTGATGACTTAGTGGTAGTATGATAGAATATCGGATCGATGGACACGGGTACAAATCATGTTAATGAAACTATACAGTATACATATACTGGGGGGCATTTTTTATAATGCGCATCATTGTAATACTTTATAGTTTCAGCAATCACACCAGATGTTAAGTGTCGATGTGCTAATGGATGGTGAATACACTAAGCCTAGAGAGACTGGCTCTCAAGATTTTAAGCTTGAGGGTGGTAGCTAGCAAGACGGACATTATTAGAAAATGCCCTACCACCATGATATCGTTTCCTCACGATGTCTTTCTTCACCGACAAAACTGAGGCACATTATGTACCTGGGTAGGTGGCTTCGAATCTACGTTCATCGATGCAAAATCTAACCATACTACCAACCGAGCCTTCATCGCTTCTGCTAGTTAAATAAAAACAATTTTGACAATCGATCGTCATGCACGTTATCGGCCGCATCACTTGATATTCAGTATATCTAGATTTAGCTTGTATACCATTTTGGATCACATCATCGCTTAGCATTAGAACATATTTTTCGAGTTGACATCCAAACAATGTGTAGTTGATACTTTTTCAACGCAAACGAAACCGCTGTCAAAAAACTATAAGCATAAATCTTCTAAATTTGAACGTAACCTTTTTTAAGTCACGTCATCGGATCACATATTGTATTTTAGTAGGTACATCAAAAGGAGTGTTTATGAGTTTCACTTAATATGAAACATGTTTTATCAACGTTCTATCCCCGAGTTTTCATATAACAAGATCGAACTTGAAAATCCTTATAACAACCAAGTAACTAAA
The DNA here is from genome assembly GCA_014132275.2 of Samia ricini. NCBI lineage: Eukaryota > Metazoa > Arthropoda > Insecta > Lepidoptera > Saturniidae > Samia > Samia ricini. The sequence goes on from AP028170.1 coordinate 6,245,960, forward strand.
TCTAGACGAGCGTGTACAAACCGTCTGGTAAACACAATTACTGTGCGAGTAACACTAGTCTTATCTAAAGCATTAGATGTTTGGAAGAAATGTTATAGCTCTGGTGAGTGCTAAATGTAGAATTTATGAACTTTCTATTAAGTAACGCATCTCGTTTATATAATTTATTCATATATACCACACCTGATGGTAAATAATTTGCTATAATTTACCAATGACTGCGATTGCTAAGTAGCCAATATCGTTTGAGGTTTATCATCCTAATCAGTTAGCTTCGGAAATATTATGAAAAAAAAACTCGCAGGAAATGTAGAAATGCAACTATAAGATACTAAGAAAAATCATGCGCTAGTCACAATTGAAATGTAATCTAGAAGAAGTGTGAAACAACTCGTTCTAAATTGACTACAAACATCCATCTTTAGTTTTTTTAATTACAAGGAATCAACTAATTTGTAACATTTGTTAGCTTTAATTTGGGTTTCACAAAATATTGTGCTACTATCAGTGGTCAATGGAGAATAAATATTTAGGAAAAACACTACTTTGAAATAAACGTAAACTGTAGATAACCTGAACTACAGATGAAATTACATATAACAATAAAAAGGTAAATGCATTTTATAACTAAACAATCTATAAACTTGCAATAAAAAATAAAAACATTTTTCTTAAACGCTTTTTTATATCACGTGGATCCAAAGGCTTGGTAGAACCTGAGACGAGATTTGCTGTTTAAATGTTATACAAACATAAATATTATTCTGTGTAAACAAAAGCCGCATTTGCGTACATACCGCAAAGTAAATACATACAAGCAGCGCGTATTGACGACTTGGTGCTAAAAATATTCATACATACATATTAATATTAGTATGGTGCTGACGGCTTTTACTTACAAATAAACAAGGTGATTGCGAGTGTAAAATCTACAAAAGTTAAGTGTAAAGTAAAAATGTAAATAAACAATTTGATCGCTGTTAAAGACAGTCTAAAAGTAACGTATTTTCTAGTAATCCCCGGCTGGGTATCTACCACCCTCAAGTTTGAAAACCTGCCGACATGTATCAGTAGGTGAAATCAAAATCAAAAATAACCTTTGAGATTAAGACTTGCTTGGCACAATACTTGAACTTATTGCCAGGTAAATCGGTTATGTTACTTGTGATCTTATTTTAAAACAGAATACTATTACCTATAAAGCTTTTATTACACTTACTTAGCCTAAAGCGTGGGACGGTCAACTTGTCTTTATTTCTAATATTAAAATTATGACCATCATTCACTAGATCGAGCTTGTCTAAATTTTTACGAATACGCATTAAGTTATCGAAGATGTATTGGGATGCCAAAGTTACGATATCATATTCTTGAAACTTGTTCTTTAGAGATTCGCGAGGTCCCATATTGTTTATTGCTCGAATTCATTCCGGTAGCATCACTTGAGAGCCAGTAACTCTAGACTTAGTGTGTTTACCATACTGGACCACGTCGTCACATAACATTAGATGAGATTTTAGTCAAAGAGCTAATCGTATTTTTATCTATCGTCTATCGTATGTCTATCGTATTTTTGGGTGCGAAATAACTAAATATATTCCATCCATCCATTAAACCAAAACCGCTCTTGCGCCAACCGCATTCAGCGGATTTCCAGTACCATCACCAGGTCATCTGCCCACCTTCTGGAGTTCCTACCTACACCACGTCTTCCAGTGAGTAGTAGCCATTCGTGAACCCATTATCCCTATCGGGCACCAGCCCAACAGTCCTAAACATATTATGCTTAAAATACAATATAAAAAAGTTTTTTTGCCGCAAATCGACGTAAACAAATATCTAGTCAAAATAGTTGTAAATAAAATGTAAAAATAATAAATGTGTTTTCTTCATTATAATATTATAATAAAAGTAAAATAAAACAAAGGATAAATATAGCGGTGGCAGGACTTCGTATAAAGGACGCCTAGTTAACCACTCTCGTGTAGAAAATCGGTCGCCAAGCACGGATATAGATATTTTTCTGTTTTTTTTTTTTGTATTAAATACATTGTAGGACGAACAACCTACGCAAAACCTCGAAATAAATAAGTAAAACCTTCTTTGAATTCTTACTTTCTACCGCCAATATGAAGAAAATATATATATTTAAGTTTGGAGGTGGTGTGCTGTGGATAACGTGTGTCCAAGATATTATAATTAGAAAGAGTGGGAGAGGTTAATAAAAATATAGTATTGTAACTCCAAGTTATTTGCCAGGCTTAACCATTAGTTCACATGAACCAAAGTTATTCATTTCATAGTTATATTAAAGGATATTCCTTAGATATAGGGGATAGAGGGATAAAAATAGCCTTTATAGCATTCTCGCTTATTTAAAATATGAATAGATATGTTTCTTAAATACACACACGCTTAGATAAGTACACGCTCGGCAAACTGGCTGTACAACTCTTTGTATTAAAGTACGGTACAGTTTAGAAGCAACATTGACAGTTTCCATCGGCAGTTTCGTTTCGATATCAAGGACTCGATATCATTTCATGTTTGTGACCACCATACACTTCTGAAAACCTTACCGAAGGTACATGTTAGGTGCGTAGCGTTCCTGAATGAGCAAGTGTATGTCCAGACTTACTAGAAATTTTAGCCCTGGTAGATACACCCCGGCATGATGATTACGATTGTCACTCGATAGATGTATCTATTGGCGATGGGCATTGCTCTTGGACTGTAGTAAGTGCAGTCATACTGCCGAGCTGGAATAAAAAACGAAAGGAGGGAACTGTCAGGGTTTGTATACTATTGTGTTTTGTTATACGTATATACACATTCGTATGAAACTAATAGTGAATACAGTATCATTTATTTAGAGCTATTTAAATTAACTCCTTTGTATATAGGAAAATTATTATCTATACTTTTTAACGCATTCCAAAGATTGGTCTATAAATATTCTTAGCATACCATGTCACCTTTATATATTGTTTCAGGTTTTGGTATATTATTTATATGAGATATCACCTGACGTGAAATGACTATATGATTGAAGATATTAACTCGTTACTCTAAATTGTTGAATCATTCCCATTTGCAAGTACCGATGATTACTCTTATAAGTTTCCAATATGACATTGGGAACTGATTTAACTACGAGCCTGCATTAGAATCACAAATACTATTTCCAATTTGTTTCTATTATATATCAGTATTCAGTTGAAACTTTGGTGTTGTTTATAAAACAACCAAATCGTATCTCACTGTATCTATGTATATATAAGAACTTTATAATACAAACTTTATTAATAAATATATTCATTACTTTCAGGTATGGTATGGTATTAATCATTTTTAACGAAATACTTGACTTCATCGAAGGTACGTTTTATTTGTATATACTTCATATTAATATGAATAGTTGACATTATTTTCATTGCATTTTGCCAGATTTTAGGAAGAGGTTAAATCGACTTTCTATTGTTGTTATTTTGCCGAGTTTTTCTTTTTGTTTGCTTGGCTCAGTAGATTTTTTTGGCTGTAGTTTATTTAACCCCTGGAGCACTAACCTGGCGTTTACGCCAGCTTTCCATTGTTTTCCTATTATCTTCCTATTGTTTCATTTTTATGGGTAATCGACGTATTAATAAACAATTAATATGATTAGAGCTGTCAAATAACTTACAAACCTCTGAATAATTAATTAGTAATTCTACACCATAAAGTTAAACAATTATTCCAAATGTTTAATTATTATCATTTATTTAGTGTCACGTTACAGCAGTTACAATATTTTATGTTTATTCCACTGAAACAATTTGCTTTTTTTTATTTCCTGAGTATGTTTATTATTATAAACATTGTTTACTTTACTATAGTTCCCAGAGTATGGATGTATTTTATTGTTACTGCACCGTGCATGTCGTCAAATATTGCTGATTTAAGTACATTTAACGCGTCATTATCATGGTTTATTCCGAGTTTTCCTTCTCTAATTCCGATGGCGATGCGCGTTTGAATGAAGATGTACTATGAGACACCTGCTACAAAAGAGAGGAACTATTCTTCCACTCAAGAAATTAGTATAACCTATTTTAGTATAAGCCAATATCAAGTAATACTCTAATATCTATCAAACAATCCTGTATTATATTGAAATTACAATAACAAAGAACATATCAAATGCAAACTTTAATTTCCGTTCTGAACATAATCCTGCAGGTTATGAATTACCGGTACATAACATAACATTTCTATATCATACACGTTACGTATTCGATAAATAATTAACCAATTTTAGTTTCCGCTTAATCGGCTTTTTAGAAAACTCATTTGACTGGCAAATTGTTTTAGGTGTCGGGCTAAAATGAATATTCACGTGTAATGCGGTAGGTACTCGCTGTTATCTGTACGTTGGTGTTATTTTAGGTATAAAAAATACAAACAGCTTGTATGATCAAGTAGATTGGAGAGTAATCCCAAGTACCAGTTTTGCTAAAATGTTTTAACCTGATTTATATAATTGTTTTATGTCCCTCTTAGCATGCGTGGCTAAAATGCATGCAGTGTAAAGCTTTACTACTGTCACTAGAGAAAATAGACCAGCTAAAGCAGTGTTTAATTTTTTTTTGTATTACTATTAGCATAGAATTAATAAAACTCTTTAAAGTTTTCTTGACGCAAACTTTATCGCGTACTTAATCTTAGGAAAATATTTAAGATATTTATTTACATTACGTGCGCTGGCGTTAAAGAGATTTTTCTCCAGAATTCTTTGGATACTGCTAGATACAAAGGATTGATCAATTTTTACGACACGCTCACTACTTTGTAATATTAGACAGAGTTTGATAACAACTCAATATGAATTCTATTTTTATCAGTTTATTCCCTTCTTTAACCTTATGTATGAACTTTATTGAACTAAAAATACTTCATACTTTAATCAACCGTAAAACCTAATTAGATGTCGGTAGAATAGGCCTGATATAATGTTTTCTATAATAAATTGAGTTTTAAAAATAATTAAATGAGACATAAACATATCACTATCTAATTTAATGATAATCTAAGCATCTAATATGATACAGTAATTTATTTACTCATGATTATAGAGTAATTTTATTTTCTTTCTTTCTTTTTCTTTTTCTTTCTTTACAATTCTTTAGATAGAATTATTTGGGTATATATAATATTAATAGTGCTGTGATTATTAACCCCTTAAGCACTAACCTGGCGTTTACACCACCTTTCCATTGTTTTCCTATTGTCTCATTTTTATGGGTCATCGACATTTTAAAAATAACAAAGCCTAAATCTATGTATAAATAGACAAATATAAAACAGTTGAGTGCATCTTTACACTCAAAATCAAAATAATCTTTATTCAACTTAGGCCCTAAGAAGGCGCTTATGAACGTCTAAAACACTACCACCGGTTCGGAAAACAACCCAGTCGAAAAGAGCCGGCAAGAAACTTGATCTGATGCTTTTTTTTTATAAATATAATATATATTTTTTTTTGTCACTGTTTGTCAACTGTTTTTGTTTTTAATTATTGGAGAGCGTTATTGATTTAAAACAATACAATCAGTTAGTTGTTTTTTCTATAGTTCAATTTCGATTATTAGACGAAATTTACGAGTACTTGTAAATAAAGAATTCAAGAAATGTATAAATTTGCCAACACTATGTAATTTGCAAGAATAATTTCTTTACGCTTGAATTATCGATTCTTCGTTGATAGATATCTGTTCATGTCGTTCTAAACCTTTCAAGGTAAGTTTAGTGTGAGGCTAACCACTTGACAACATTAAGCAAACAATGTGTATTTAGTTAGGTTATTGTTAGTACCAAAGCGTATCAAAGCTACCAACTAACCACAAATTAAACATCGCCTATTTGCAGATACCCTGGATTGTGTTACCAATTATCGCCCATTGGTCGGGTTAGGCTAAATTTGCCTGAGCGGACGTAACGTTAATGATACCTTAGTTTAACAGATTGGTTAACTATTTTTTTTTAAATTCTAATGCATTTTTTTATTTTTGACATATTATATTTTCAATTTCGTGGTATAAGTATTAAGACCTATCTGCTGTTAAATTGTAATATCAGAGGTTCTATCCGCCTAAATTACTGAAAAAATTATGTTAAGAACAGAAGAGCAGTTCTATCGTATTTTTGGGTGCGAAATGACTAAATATCCGCCCATCCATCCATCCATTAAACCGAAACCGCTCTTGCGCCATCCGCATCCAGCTGATTCCCAGTACCATCACCAGGTAGTCGGCCCACCTTCTGGAGTTCCTACCTACGCCAAGTGTTGCTCTTTCGCGTAAGCCTAAAATAAAGAAAATAAATATATTGTATTCATTCAACATGGCACAATATATTTATAATTTTGTATGAGTGATTATTCCCTGGTAATTATTACAATTAAACAATCACCTTTTTATTACATAGAAATCAAACATCGAAGTTAATTTAGCAAAAACATATCTATAAAAAATAATAACATTTAAAACTGTACATTAGTTTAATTTATATTCTTTTTTATTACATATTAGTCAAACTATTATCATTATTAAGATTACTTTAAAAAGTAGCAAAAATATACTTCAAATATAGAATATGCACTCAATAATCTTACGCTAGATCTATAATAAATTGTTCAAAGAGGTAGAAGTAATAAAATATAATCATGCAACTCTAGATGTCATGTCATTGCATACAACCTCTTTTTATCTACTACTGATTTCTTTTTTATTTGACATCTATAAAGTGAACCTTCAGCTTATAAAATAAAGTACACTATCGATAGTTGTCATAAAAATGCCGATGTACATCTATCACGGCTAACGCATATAGGTGAGTCGCTGGCTTATACGTTTGCGGATTCTGAAATTTGATGAAGACTTTTTCACAAGCTCTCTGCTCTTAGGTTGTTATTGCAAAGAGAAAGATAAAATTATATCTATAATAATAAATTTAAAATTAACCTCATTCTGCCTCATTGTTCTCGGTTAAATCAAATATATCCTTAGAAAATATTTTCTCAGAATATTCCTTTATAAATCAGGTTGACTTTATGTAGTAAAACTCTTCTTTCATCGAATCGGATTCCACTTTGAAAAATTCTATTTTTAATCCAGGTGTGAAAACAAAGCATGTTTCTACTTACCAACATTTTTTCTATTTTAGCAGCATAAGTTTCTATTTTTAAATTGCATTTATTTTGTAAAAAGATATAATTTTGTTTTTTTTTTTTCTGTGAGAACCTAACTTTATCTTTGAATAGCAAATGTTAAAAATAATGTAAAATGAGTTCCTTTTATTAGGTATTAACAAGATAAAGCTTAAGTTCCATTTTTTTTCTTTTAATGTTTTTGGTCACAACAATTATCTAAAATATTATATTTAAATCCATAATTTTATGGTGATAGAAGTTGTCGAAATATTATATAAAACGCTGCAATCTAGTTGTATATTATTTCTTTTAAATTAAAATACAAAGTCGATTGTGATATTATTTTAAAGTATTTTAGAAAACGCGGGAGTAAAGTAACATTTTTGAGTTAAGTAATGAAAATTAATTTCATTAACTTTATATAGTAGTAGTACTAGAAGTCTTTTAATTTTTATTATGATAGATACAGTAAATATGATAATAAATAAGGGTATGTTCATTTGTAAATATATTTTTAGATAGATTAAAACTTTATTGCACATACAATTTGTACATAGACGAGCTTAATGCCATTTTGTATTTTCTTCGAGCTAACCTGCAGTATAGTGTTGTCAATACAAAGAGGCGGGTAGTGCGTTTTAATGTCTATCTATTTTGTACTAAAAAAGAATAATAAATAAAAACATATGCCGTTTTACAGAACAAATGTAATTTAAAATCAGACACACATAGTGTTAAAATAGAAATATGTATTAAGTAAGTTGAATAAAGATGCTTTTTTTTTTACCTGCACTAAAAATAATAAAAAATAATAACAGCAATAAAAAACATAACAAAATTATTAATAATATTCTAAATGTAAAATAATGCATTTATTCAATGACTTAGCAACTCTTTATGTTTTTGCTAGTTTTTATTTGATCGGATAGAATTAAATTAATTTCAATGAGTAAATTTTCTACTTACAATCAACAAAACAGGAGGGTTGTCTCAATCCAATTTACTCTATAATTATGACGTCATCGGAGAAGGATTTAATTAAAGACCTTTTAGAGGCCTCCGAGGTAATTGGTGTTCAATGAGTCTTTCGTAGTCCGAGAGCTTTGTTTATTCTCAGTCATTATGTGTTGTGTATTTGAAAATGCTCATTTTACTTTAAAAAAACTTTTAATTATCTGCTGAACAGTTACTACTTTATTGATTTTATAAATGAAAATGTTTACTATCGCAGTTTGATTCTTGTATGGTTCTTAAAATTCATTTCTATTTGCATTTTTGGTTAATCTATTGAGTTATTTCCAATTGAACTGTTTCTATAAAATATATCTTTAACCATAATTAGTTAATACTTTAACTTATTGCAATTCAAACTTATAATCCTGGTTTTAGTAGATGATGTAGTGACAAAGGTAGAGAAAGGGATGCTTAATTGATTTGAACACGTGGACAGGATTGATGAAAAAAGATTGACGAAACAAACTTACAAGGTGACGATGACTGGGCAAACCGGTAAGGGTTAACTTAGGTGAACGAATCTCGACCAGATCGAATACTTTCTGAAGAAAGGCCAGGTTAAAAGTGCCCGTAACCGAAGAGCGTGTATGAAAAAACTCATAAAAGTAGAAGAATCGAAAGACATGTATCAGGATCGTAGCAGGTGGAAGGATTTTTTATGTACATCCATCCATTCAAGTGAAAGGCATTCACTGCTAGAGATAGGTCTCCCCAAAGATTATGAAACGTTATGTATGTATTAACATTAAATTCGTAGTAAATTATAATAGTATATTCGTTGAAAGTATTTCAACAATTATGTATTTTTGGTAGGACTAAGTATAAAAAAGGCTTAATAGCTAATTAACAACTTTAATCTTAATCAAATTCAAAAATGGAATCTTTTTCCTCATATTTCAAATAACAATTTCGGTCGAATTTCGACACTAAGTAAAACATTGGTTATAATAAATATATCAATTGACATTAGAAATTAATTTATTGAATAATATTTTGTATCGATACATATTTACAGTCAATATTTAAAAAATAATGCAGTGTAAAAATCCTCTTACCGACTACCTGGGAAAAGACATCCGTATAAAATGAAAAAAGTGCATTTTTAATATGAGGTGAAAACCCAGCAGGCAGTCTCTTGTGCAGCCATTTGCCCGGCAAACATTCGCTTTCTTAGTCCCGCGAGTACAAAAGAGATGTGCGCTTGAAAAGTTAATTAAATTTAAATATGTGCAAGGTAACGTACGCTGTATAGGGTAGTACTAGCTTTGTGCTTGTATGTTCAGTAATTAATCGTAAATATCCTTTCTACTATCTATTATAATACATTAATTAAACACAAGTATTTTGGACATTATTTATTATTTAATATAATTACGGAATATCGATGTAGCTATTTTTTCTTATAAATTCACCACTGTGAGTATTTGAATGAGTAATATAACAGAACAAAAATATTGCACGTCTGCAGAATATTTGAATCAATCTAACGCAGAAAATAATCTCATTATTTCAATCAATTGTAACCGTAACTATACAAATAAAATGTACGTCATTCTTTGTAAAAGTATCCATACTATGGGTAATGGCCATTTTCATTCCACGAATTTAATTAAAACTATTACATTCGATAGTTTCCGCATTATTGACTTTTATGGATATAGTAAATAAACTTCAGTCCTGTTTTGTGTACTGAAAGAGCATCTGACGCTTTTAAACTGCACCACAATTGAACAGTTTTACTGATATCGTATAACAAAAATCAATTATCGCAGAATTCGAATGCACTCTAGCGTTAATTAACATATAGTAATTAATTTTGTCATGTAATTAAATTTCATTTGTGGTCCGTATATTATAATGATAACACATTAGATTTTAAACAATATAGTATGGAGTAATTGCAATAAATACAAAGCAACTTGTTACTTGTTGGTGGTCCCCGGATTCAGCAACTAGACATATTTGCGGTTCGCTGTTCGTGCAGGATTAGCCAGCTACTCGTGCCAGCCCAGCTCCTTCCAAACGCTCAGAAGCCTCTTGGGGCAATCACAGGTTTCCTGGACCTCATTTTCTTGAGAGTTTTTACCCGTTGGTTAACTACTCTCATGCATTCCAGGTTAACGTGGCCAACAGTTTTTAATAATCTAGTAATTATATGATAATTGTTTCAGTGAACTGAATACAACATATCGCAAAAGCTCTTTTTAAGAGTCTCTCGAATCCCTTTGTGTTTCATTGCCATCATTAAAGATATTAATGAGAGCTTGTTTGCCCCTTTGCCATAACCTTTTGTTGGATGCCATGATTTTTTCTGATTATATTGAATGTATTAGTAAGAATCGAGTTATCGTGATAACTTTGCAATCATTAATACGATATATTTGCGAACTAATTCATATTTTTGTTTTGCTAGTAGTCTTAAAAATTTAAAGAAATTGGCCTAATGAGAATGGGACAAATTACAAATCCGTATTTCTTGTATTTTTTTTTTATTAATAACTTTAGATTGTAATTTTCAGTTTGAACTGAACCTGAATATGAATTTAGTTAGCTACTATATAGGGTGAAATTATAATCAAAATAATCTGCAGTCCAGAATACCCAGCCCAATGTAACTCCCGTGTATTATTCAAAACAAATTTATGTAAACGAAGCCACAGACATCAAGTAATGCACTATCGGATATTAAGAAGAGTGGATACTGAACAATCTCATACAGGACTATTTGCTTACAAACCAATAAAATCTGTAATCAAACCGCGGACAAACACATTATGTTTTTAAGTATACTGTGTCCGCTTTTACTAAAATTTCACTTGATTGATTAATTATAGATATTTAATGTAGACATACGGATAGAGATGTATGGAAGAAGAAAACACACTGGGCTAACCCAAATAACAAATTGGGAGCAGGGCGATGATGATGATAATAACGTACAAGGTGGACCGACGATCTAGATGCGGGTGGCGCAAAACCGGTCGTTGTAATGATCTTTCGTGGATACCAATGTCCAGCAGTGGACGTCTTTCGGTTGAATGGATGGAATGCATAAAATACACAAAACTCACAAGTATACTTCTAAACAAAAATACCGTCGAAACAAAACAAAACGAAACAAAAGTATCGAATTTAATTACTAGCATTACGCTTTTTTGTCATCTGTCATAATACACAGGAATTGGACAGTATGTATTTTTATAATTAATTAGAAAATTGATATTTGAAAAAAATGTAATATGTAAATTTAATGATACCAGAAGATTATCCGTCCAAATGAATTATAATACCCCATCTAAATGAAATTACAGCGATTTCAAAATAGCCCGCATTTAATTAATCCACTACATATTTTCATGTAAATCCTCAACGAAGCGCTTTGAGAGCTTACCACAGTTGCGTTGTTGTATGTCTGTCGATGTCTAATAACTGAAAGCTTTTGATCAAGACATTCGTTAACAATGTATAATAATGATAAATAGAGGTTTGTTGTCCGTTCTACTATTCCAACGGTTTGCGGTTTGGCTGTTTACTTAATTAATGTTGGGGTATATCTAATACCGCCTGCAACCAGCTCTGTATTTTGGTATTTACTTATTGTATTTAGATGTCATTTTTGGAATAATTTTCAATTAAATTGTTCTGTAGAATGACGTTGTAGACTATTTCGCTTATAATTTGAGATTTAAAAACCAGTACACTAAAGCATGCGTTTGTTATGCAAATGCTAGCGCTGTCTACTGTATACAGCGAAGGATAAGTACCTACTAAGGGAATGATAAAACAAAAATCTTTAGTATCAGCCATCAACAAGTTCAACAAGATCCTTTAGTGCGTAATTTTTTTTAAACATTACTAAAATTTTAGATAGGTAATGAAAATCTAATTAGTAAAAAAATATTATAATTAATGCACAGTGTGCTCCTTGAGGTTTTTCATTTTATTACGTCACATTGTACTTTGCAAGACGCGGGTCTTAATAAGGAATACGAGGGGCTATTAATACGAAAACACTTTAAATTCTCGATAATTTTACACGAATATATCAACTTATTGTCGGTAGAGGTTTTTATTAGTACAAACTATGATAATCCCATAGCGCCCCACTTATTAGTGGGTTTAGACTACATACACTGGTCTGTTGCAGATGGGGGGTATCCATGATGGATTTCCCCACCTAAAAAATAGGTGACTTTATTGCTTTCTATGTATATTAATACATATCTACATACTTTTCATCGCTTAAAGTTAAAAATATTATATGCAAGTTCAACGGCTTTTCCGGTGTAAAAAAGTTTATCTCATATATTTACGTACCAATACAACAATATTACGTTACGTAACAGGACTATGTCTTCTGACTGCATACATTTGAAAATAAATTCGTTATGATAGAATGTTTCAAAAATATTGAAATAAATTTACTCTACATTCGTTGAATTGAAGTACGGTATATTTACAAAATCTATTTAATCAGTTAACGTTGAAGATTAAGAATATATTATTACATTTTGCTATTTCTCCATTGGTTTCATCCCTTATTTAAACCCATGGAGAGGCATTGGTGAAGTCAGCGAACCATAGAGACTTATGTATCCGTAAGAACGGACCAACAGATTGATAGGAATCGTTCTGGTGGCATGGCTCATTGGTTTGCGGGTGAAACCAGTCTATTATTTAGTACGGATCTGGTAATTTGCTGTTAGAAAGGTTTTGATTTCTATTGTACTATTGTCCTGTGTGTTATATATAAAGTAATTTACTTTAGTTAACGGAAATAATATTATTTTTTAAATTCAAATGTAATTTATTCATGCGTTTAATAAAATTAGTTTAAAGGGTGATTTCTAATGGTATTTAGTATTTTATATTTTTACAGTAATTAACAGATGGTAATGTTTTGAATAATTTAAAAATGACTACAAAATATTGAGTGTCAATTGTTTATATAATAGATAATTACAAAGCATCGATTGGTATTCAGTGTAAATATACGTTCGTGTATTTTAAGAGTAAGCACACTTTATAGCCGTACGATAGATGTAATTCGAAATCTAGTATTGACTACTATTTGAAAAGCTTTTTGTATCATAGACTGAAGAACTTTCTAGTAAAGTTTCGGGTCAATAGGTTAAATTACTAATAGCTAGTTTTATATCATAAGATTTAGTTTTTTTTTTTATTTCATCTAAATGTACGTACAATTATTATTATTAATTAGTTAATCACACTAGCAGCTAATTAGCTAATGCGTGTGTATGAAATAGCTTAGAGACAAGGAGGTCTTGCTTGTCCAGTGTCTTCATAATGCAGGTTGTGGTTGGAGCAATAACAACCTTTTTTCCATGCTGCAAGCACTGTGTTAGGTAAGAAATGCTTCCTTGGGTTTCTCATCGCTAGGGTTTTTCCAAAGTTTCAAAGGATGACCTCATAGGTGTGTTTACAATGAAAGTAAAAAAGTAATAAATTCTCCTCTATATCAAAACATAACTCATTGGTATTACATAAAACGCTTTGGAACTAATTTTGCACAATAAATTATTTTCGAGATGTAATTGGATTTATATGTTTTATCGTATGAACGGTATAAAATATCGATGGTAAATGAATTTAAAATTGAACAATGCCTGTTGATTTATGCATATGGTTTTTTGTAAATTTAATACTAGTTATTCCGTCAAAATCAGTCCAACCGTTCCGGAGATTAAGCGGAACAAAAAAGCAGACAAATAAATTTTCTAATTGTGTTTTTTGTGTAGGTACAGTAATCACAATTATAATATTCACACAAGTACATAAGAATAAGTATATTCTTATGTATTTATTTAAGAGTTGTTAAATTAATATTACAAACAGACAATTCAATTTTATTTATTAGTATTGATATAAATTACTTGAAAATCGACAGTAAATTAGACAGTTCGGTATAAGATGATGTAAGGATAAATTTCACCAATAAAAACGGCTCGACTCGTAATGTATAGCGAATCTGTACGTAAAATTCGTAGGTACAATTCGAAGACGTCAATTTAAATCACAATGAAACTGTATACCTTTTACTGCAGTTGTTTTTAAAGTTTTGATGGGTTTTGAAACGGGATATAGTTTGTTCTTTTTAATTAAATGAAGTAATCGTTTCAATACGTAAAAACCTATACATCGTCATCATCATTTAAAATCATAATAATACATTTTAAAGACTGTAACAAATTATGAAAAAAAGAAAGAAACGAATTATTCAAAGTATTGACATTATAATTTTTGTATTTATCATAACGTTACATATTTAAAAGGTTTAGATACGCTGCTGATACTTTGATTTATTAATTTAATTACGATTCGCTTTATGAGTACAGGTCGGCGACGGCTCTTTAGTTAATTATGCCTAATGGATTAGACACCATAACTATTGACACCCGAGTTGTTAGTTTGCTAACGTGTTTTACAAAGTTTGTTAAAGTTTGGACCAAGTTAGAAATTTACAGATGATTATCGTTAATTTCGAACAATCTTTAATGTTATTGCATTTATAAATCAGATTTCGATTTTTGTAAGATATATCAAAAGCACACGGATATATTTGCATGGAAGAAAAAAAATGAAATAATACTTTTATGAAAACATCTGTTAATTCTTGGTTTAGTAATTTTAGGAATGACTTAAAATAATCGATTTGCTAATTTAACATTAACATGGTTATCAATTTTTTGTTTTTTTTCTTTACACAGTGTATTTATTATAGGCTCAGTGATTTGACCACAATCTCACCTGATGTTAAGTTACGATGTGGTCCAGGTTTACCGTCCAACATACTAAGCTAAGAGTACTGGTTTTCAAATGATGCTGCCTGAACACACCTATTGTTATTTGGCAACAAGTTTTCAAACTTGCGGGTGGTAGCTACCGAACATTATAAGAAAATGCCCTACTACCATGCTATGGTTTTCTCACGATGTTTTCCAACAGCGAAAGCTCAGTTGTTTAATGTGTTTTTTATTAATTGTATTATTATAACTACTATAAATATAAAAATTTAAAATGTACTGTAAAGTTTGAACTAATTTCAATTTCTCTATATATAAAAGATTCCTCAATTGTTTTAGTAGTTAGCGTATATGGCATTTGTACTTTTTTATTACTCTTTAAAGCACGTGTAATATCATTTTACTCGTTTTAATTTTCCTTCGAGTGTGATTGATTTACGCCGATATATAATAATATTTCTATACTTAATATGATAATTTATTATTTAATTCACTCAGTGATAAAACTCCATTAAATACATTTAATCAATCCGTTATATCTAAGTTATATATCTAAGTTACAAACTTTTTGCTTTACCTACGCAGAAATTCCGAGTTCATTTTTCAATACAAAATTATATTCATAATTTAAGTAAAGATCAACCGCCATTATCCGCTCTGTTAAATTTTTAATTAGAATCGGAAGTTATAACTTGTAAACCTGACATAGGTACCGGTTGGAAGTTCAACCGTAAACTTCTCATTGTTTATACAACTTCCAGTTTCCGAAAGCAGGTAAGTTTTAGAACATTGCGGTTTTAATGATCTAATATTAAACGAACGCTGGGGGTATTAATTAAGGATTCCAAGTATAATAGCGATAGCAAATTATAAACGCCCCCACGGTAAACGTTGGATGCTGTGAGTGATATTGTGAGTTTACGCTAGGCGAGCTAAGCTCTGCCTTTATACTACCTAGCTCTGTTTTGTTTTGCTATTAATACTCGCTCATTTATTTTAATTAGTGTATTAATTTCTACAAAAAAGTCAAAAGATTCTGCAAGATCTACTTTTTATTTTTACACTGGCTATTCACAGATATAACCTGTTCATTGAAACGTATTTGATTGTATTAGAGGATTAATTTGAGGTTAATGTGTGCTAACAACATTTTCAGTGACTGAAATTTGACGTATTATAATTTGACAAATTTAAATCTTTGAGAATAGACAAGATTTAATTTTTAATTTAATTTAATTTTTAATTTAGTTTTTTAAACTTCGTTATAGGATGAAACAAACTTCTGACCAAATTTTATCCAAACCTAAATGTGTCGAATCCAACTATAGGTCGATTTGACGGTGTAAAAAACAATCGATTTTAATTCATAATTACACTGTAGTTAAAATAGGTTTACGTGTTGATATTTTGGTTGCCTTCCTGCTTATCAAGAAACTGTTATTTCAATGATATAAAGTTATTTCCTGCAAGCATACATTGTTTAAATAAGTAAACTTTCATCAATTACTGTTTATTTCTTGATTTTTTAAGTACTACGAACTAGCGTATGCATAGATTTTAGCACACTTCATTATAACGGTTTAAAAAAAATCAATTTTAAGTACCATTATGTAAGTCTCTATGTATGTAAATCTCTGTCATTTAACTATTACTCTAAATACAAATAGACAATGTCAGTACACAAACATTTCGTAGTGAATATAGAATATTATATTAATTTAGTGTTCGATTTTTATAAAACATTTTATGGCTTTTAAAGAAAAACAGGTTTTACAGTAACATTTTTTTTTTCGTTTCTTCACCATTAAAATCAAAAGACGGGAAAATATTATAAGCATATTTGCCGTTGACAAGTGTCAGATTTATTGACGTGTTCGCGGCCGACTAAGCCTATTTTCACGGGAATCTACGGATCACAGGTTAACTAGAAGAGTCGTTCGTTTTTTTTTTTGTTAAATCTTTTAATTAATCGTATATTTTAATTTTTAAGATATATTAGGGATGTTACCTGGAAATCAAAATATAAAATAACTATTTCGTTTTTTTTTTTTTTAGTCGCTCATCTAAAGTTGTATTGACATAATACATTACAGGATTTCTTTGTTAAAATAAAAACATATTGCACTTATTTCGACTTAGTTACAAATTCATATGTAATTTAAAACGAAATGGATTATAGTTTTAATATTTATTAATATATATTCTACTGACGACGTAGGTTATAAACTTGTTGAAAATAACTCTTTACATAGTGACTTGCAATTTTTTTATTTAGTAATTATCTTCAAGCCAGTTTTAAACATAGCTATGACGTAGTTCTTTTAAAATAAAACATGAACTGTTCGATATGCACTATATTAACCGAATACAGTATTAAAAAACAACAAAACGGCAGTATACAATAATTGTTAACTAGCCGACCGCCACGTTCTCATTATCTGCGGCTGCGCGCGCGCGAGTCCTCAGACCCGGGGTGCGCGGGCATACCTGCAAGGCTGAGTAGAGGGATGAGATATTCTGCGCGCCGGTATTATAACCGTTAGGACGTACTATATAGTCCTATTTTTAAAAGGGTTTTTAGATTTAGCGTTTAGTAGAGTAAAGAGAAGCAAATTAATATCATAATGAAATAACTTTTAACCAAGTAATTCAAACCGAAGTGAAAACATAATGAGCAAAGATATTTTTTATAATTTAAATTATAAATAAATGAGCTTGAAGTCCGCCGAAAAGAACACTTCCATTGAGGACCGTATCCGTTTAAAGAATCGTCATTTATTTGCTGACACGGCACCGTTCAGTTAATCCTACTATGTCAGCTTCGTGACCTCTTTAATCCTTCTTCCCTTTTGACAAAGCCAAAACCAGCCTGACTTTATTCAGAACGAGAATTTTTTTATTCATATTTACATTGGGATTATGTTGGTATGATGTTTTTATTTTATTTTATAAAAGCCAATTCATTTTAATTGAATATAAACTAGTAAGGTATCACAAACCGCTATCAATTAATCTATTCATTTGATTATTATAGTCACTCGACTAAAGAGTATGAGAGCCTTAAGGAGTTAGTATACTCACTACATAAGAACCGTTTTCCGAACATACCCAAGTTATTTGGCGCGAAACTTGTAAGCGGCTTACATATCGTACCCCCTCTAGGGGTAATATTCGCAAAATTACTCGTCTAGTCACTCTCTATTCGTAGTTATTTGAATAATTGATGTGGTTCTCGTGAGCTCGGGCAAACATTTGCGATCCGCAATCAAAGGTCCAACTTGCCTCCGTTACCTCAAAGCTTTCACTCGCTTGCGTTTTGATACAGACTGTTGACGTCTATATTAAAAGTGTTTTATAATATCTGTTAGATTCGAATCTGTTGCTCTAAAAAATAAGGTATCTTTTATAGGACTGTTTAATTTTTAAAACTGTTTATTGTGTTTATTTCTTATTGATTTTTATAAATCTTAATTTGTTACTGGTGTTATATTAAGATTATTCACTAATAAACTGTTTTGAACTCTATGAGATCGCTCGATCTGAATATTGGATTTGTTAAATATAATATCAATAATTTAATATAATAATATCTAATACAATACGTGTATTTTACATACGAATTGAATACCGCAAAAATTGTAACTGAGGGGAGGAAACACGAAATTCATGAAATTCAAATAAATTTTCCAACTTTGAACAAAATTTCTGTGTTCGAGATCATAAGTAGCTTATTATTTTTTCTTTTATTTTTCTCGATAAGTAGGTTTGACTTTAGTGTTCTATTTTATGATTTATTATAGTATATTGTTTTTATAACATGAATTCAATTGTACATACATTATAATTATGTATCAAGGTTTAATGATAAAATAAAATACGGGGTTAACTATTTAATAATTAAATAATCATACGCACCAATATTAATAAATAAAAAAAACATATTTTTGTCAATTTGTCAAAATAAAAATTTACGGGTAGTGTTTATTTAAAGAGACATATGCACAAAACTTTCTTTAAACTATTTTCATAATAACATTTTCATAGTACCTTAATGAAAGTTTTAGTAATGTAATTTAAACTGTTATTAGTAAAATCAAGATCTCCATCCATCCATCCATACTACCACAGCCACACGACCACTGCTGGACACAGGTCTCCCCCAAAGATCTCCACGACGAACGGTCTTTCGCCACCCGCATCCTGCGGACTTCCGCGACCTTCACCAGGTGCCGTGTGCCGTGTGGTGCCGGTCAAGAATAATACGAGCCCACATCTTCCCGTGGGTGTCGTAAAAGGTGACTAAGGGATATACTAGAGATGCCTAGCAGCATCACAAACACCTGATTGCGATTGCCAACCCGCCTGCCAAACGTAGCGATTATGGCAATCAGCCTCCAAAAATCAAGATCTGTTTGAATAAAAATTGACAGCCCTGCTACTTCAGAATACACGATACAACGATTCGTAGATATTCAGTAATCTCTTGGTCAAGAATGGTATGGTGTAGAACATTAAATGTATCGACGGTCATTAGCTTACGACTACAGTTTATTCCCAATGCACAGACTTTAGTGAGATAACATTACATTGTTCTATATTGTTACTACGTTCACTATGGTACCAACTATTGAAAGTAGCTCTTCTGGTTTATCGGATTTATTTTTATTTATTTAAAAAAAATCTTAGGTCTTACAAATCATACATGAAGATAGTGCTGTGAGAGGTTGTAAGTGTCTCAAAATTCACTCCATTCATTTTTTTTAAATAACGAAAAGTGGCCTTTGGAATGTAAACTAATTGATATAAACTTAACAGTGGTATAGACAGAATTAATAGTTGGAGCTCTGGTGCTATTATTCTGAAATATTTTCAAAGTCACGATAAGCAATCTAGCGGTCTACACTTAATTTAGAACTCATCAAATGCCTCAATTAAATAACTCCTTTTTTACGAGGGAAATACATTTAGACAGCTCTAATTCTGGAGTGATGCCTCCCAGGGGTATGCAGGACTTGCCTGGCGTGGAGTGCCAAGAATACCCTCTAAAACCCACGGTACCACCCGCCGCTTGGGAGGGGCAACACGGGATTGAGCAACATGCTTCGGATCACCCCAAGCATACATGCTATTCGGTGTTGTCGTCCCCCTATCTTCCGTCCAGCTCGGTACAAAGCTGCCTCCCTTTGTTCCCACTCTTTCCCGCCGCCAACCATAACGTCCCGCCTCTCTCCTCTTTGAATTATGTAGAGAGACAAGAACTCCAAAATAGATATCAAATAACCCGTGAATGGACAATTAATTGTTACATTTTACTTTTAGAATTCATGCAAATATACCAAAGTACACACGTATCATCATCAATTAATTACTATGATATTGCAATTTACACATCTATTTCAGTACAGTTAATCGTGCTAAAGTTTATTGAAACTATGTATCGATTTCTATCCTTTATACATATACCGCATTCAAAGCTAGAGTCTGGAAATTGTCAAAGGGCGACGCTTCGGGCGATTATTACGAAATTCATTCATACCCTGGATTTTCATTGCAATCACTATTATATGTCGAATATTGAATACCGGACAGTCTATGTGAGAATTTTTCATTTTTGCCTTATTTATTTTGCTTTTACAAGAACCGTACGGTGCACAATTTAATGTTAGAGTAAAATCCAATTACATATCTGTGAGGCATTGAAGCTTGTTTTTTTAAATATATCTATCTCAATATTTTGTTTTTTAACGCAAGTGAAAAATTCTTTTTTGATAAATACTTTTTTGCAAAAAGTCTTTTATTTTTTCACGTTGTGTGTCATATGATAATTAAATTTGCTACTGATAACAGATTAAGTTCATGTTTAACAGTTGATAGTTTATCTCTTCTATGTCGCTAATTTACATCTACTATTATAAGGTTGCGTTTTAGGTATGAATTCTATACTCATAGTTCTATGCGATTTTACTTCAGACACGAATTAGTATTATATTGAAAGTTATAACCTCAAAGTATTTCTCTTTAATGTATCTGTGTATCTGTTGCACAAAGGCACAATAAGGCTGTGAAAGTTGCAGTATTGTAACATATCGTTCAAAAAAAATGTTAAAATGCAAACAATTAGTTTTATGTGGTTTATACAAAAGTTTACCACTTAAAGATAACATTTCTAAAACAACAATGATAATATATCGCTAATCGCTGTCTAATAATGTTACTATCTAAAATCTATTATCTAAAACACAAGCATGACCTGAATCTTTAAGCGTATAAGATAAATGCTGAATAATGACTAAATAATAAATTCATTAAAAAGACAACACTGGTAATTTTATAAGGATTCTCTACTTGTAGAGTACATCTGTCTGAGATGCATTTGGATTATATCGCCATTTGCCATGTGCTCTTGAAATATTACGACATGCACGCAAAGGTCGTTAAAGCGGACATGTGTAGCTTAAGGAATCACTGCGATTATAATACATGTATATAAATATGCAAAGAGGTAGATCGGATCAAGACAACTATCTTTTCTATTTATCTACCTTTTAATTTTATTCATTTTTTACTGCGCCTTCCCCTGAAGCTTGAAAATGAAGCGTTTAAGATAGCTTGTTATAAATTGATCGATTTACTGCTTTGACATGGTTACCTAACTTCATCCTTTTAAGCCATCCTGTGTCCTGGGAAGTGGCTGGCTCCAGCACATTTATCACATCACCGTTATTCGATAATTCACTTAATTTGATTAATTTTTACACTCGTAGCTCTTATTGTCGGTGATATGAGGCAACTGATTCTTAGAGAAGAGTTTTGAGAGGAGCTGGGCTGCCAGTAAAAATCCAACACATGATGTCACATTTAAGCTATATTTCCATTCTACTAAAGTTCGGAAATCACGAAATATCACAAAGGAGGTGAAGAGTGTCATGAGATATCATGTGCCATTATTTTTTCAATGAACGCGAGCTGTTGAAACCGTAAAGCAGTGCGTGACCATACTCGCCATAGTCTGGCATTTATTTTAGATTATACATGTGATGAAAAAATATTCTGAAAATGTTCAAGACAATTTGTACTAAGCAATAATGCACGTGATTTTGGATAGGTTTAGTATAAAACCTCACCACATGTGAGGGTTAAATCATCACTTAATTAATCTACGATCAGTAATAACATTAATTAAACATTTTATTCGTATGTGTATTTTTAAAAAGCAGTCGTCTCTACATTATTTTGTTAAACAGATCAAGAAATTTTTACAGCTTAATATTCATAATAATGATGTATTGTAAAGTTTATTCACGAAAATTTAATAAAAAAAGTAGGTAAATTGCATTCTACATTTTAGAAAATCACATTCAAAAACTACGTTTTTATCATAATGAACTTTCCATTTGAATAGTAAAAACGAACGCCGTGGCTTGTGTTTCAACATTTCAGATGTTTTACATCTTCGCATAATTTTTTTTTTACCGTAATTCACTTAATTCGGTCCGCGGAAACGAGTTTATTAAAATAGGATAGACAACTTCAAAGAAAATTTGTGAGATACTATTATCAGATATATATCAGTATTCTATAATCAATACGTTATTTATGTGCTAATGATGTTGTGACGTAATTAACCGCCCACCTGTGTTCTCTTTGTATAAACCAGCTTATTAATATCTATACGATTCCATTGAATGGATCAAAACATAATTTAAGTTTTTGTTCTATTTATTATGTATTCTACTAGCTATGTGGTCGCGGCTGCGCCCGCGTTTCATATATTCGTCACTGCATTTTATTTTTTTAAACGGAACCCTATTTTTTTTCTAATAAGATACAATGAAAATATTTTTCATAAATTCACGCACTTGTCCGTAAAACTATACATTGAACAAGATTTTATTAAAAAAAGATGTGTTTTAATTTTTTTTAAAGGGTACCCTAATTATTTTCAAAAATTAAAAGTACCCTAAGTTACCCGGAGTAACTTCGGCTATCTACCAAAAAAAGTCCCGTCATTATCTGTCAGATTACCCGGAACAAACGGACGGAGAGACAGACAGACGGACAGACAACAATTTTAAAAATTGTATTTTTGGTATAGATTTCGGATATACATTAAAATCTACACATTAAAAAAAAAATTTAACATTACAAACAGACACTCCAATTCTATTTATTAGTATAGATTATTACATTCATTCGTCGTGGTCGCAATTATAGAATGACAATTTTAAAAAATAAGGTTAACGCGATTTTTCTATGAAGGTTCAGCGTTTTAACCTCAATCTCACCTGATGTTATGTGACGATCTGGTTCAAAATGGTAAAGACACTAGGCCTAGCGGTATTGACTTTTAAGTGATGCTGCCTGTTATGAAAAAAACGAAACTGTAGTAAATGCCATTGAATTGACAACATGCATCACGTGTTGATGGAATGTGTCCGGAACAAAGCAGAGAGAGAAAGACTCGTAGCAACCTTAGTCTCAATATGTAGGATCAAGGTACTTTTCATGGGATACTATTATAACCTAACAGTGCTGACGGCCATCAGTATACAACCTGGTTGCTAAATATTTTATATATGTTTAGTATGTAAATGATGCCGGCGTATTTCCAAAGAATTAAATGCTAAAAAAATATTACAAAAAATACTGATGCTGCCAGAACACACCTATGGTGCTTGGCGACAGGTTGACTAACTTGAGGGTTGCCAGATGGGCATTATTACAAAAGGCCTTACCAGAATGCTATTGTTTCTTTCACCGAAATCTCAGGTTCATTATAAAGTTGGATAGATTTGTTCGAACCTACCACCTTTGATGTGGAATGTGACCACACCAACTAAGCATTTATTGCATAAGCATATATTGATCTAGAAGATACCACTTGTATTTCTCTCTGTAGTTTTTTTCGAATCGTTGCTTCACATTTTGACTATAATTGTTATTTATAGTTCCCGCAGGTTTTGAGGGCTTTCCTGGGGTTTGCCCTGGGTTAGGTTGGACAGCAAGTGTGTAAATGCATTCCCGTCGAAAAAAAAAACAAGGTTTTGATAATCGTAGCAACAGACGGCACCATGGGGTTCATTGTACCACGTAAAAAAAGAAATAAAATAGGTTTCATAATCGTTCATTTTATCAGATTACACTTCACTTATATGTAAATTTCGAATAATACCTATTGTGTATTTGTTAAACATGTGCTTATTAATAACTAGATGTGCCCGCGACTGCGCTCGCGTGAAATTCAGACATTTATATTCTAATAGACGGGACCGGCAGGTCAGTCCCATCCCGTCCCGTCTCGTCTATCACACCAAAGTTCCACAATCTGTCCTGCAATAGATTCTGAATCCCTTACATAGGTTTTTTTCTCAAACATAATCAATGTACACAAAAATCTTATGTCTCGAATCTGTAGATTTTATCCCGTTAGTCTTTTGTTATACGTGTAGGTTGTCTATTTCATCTTCCAGAATAGTCCATATTATTAAAAAATAAGTATAGCACTATCTATGAATAATCGGCAGAAATACATACATAATTTGCTTACGTAATTACCATTCATAACACTTCGTCCCCCATGGCATCAAAAATAAACAAAACTTGAACCGTCCAATTACAGTTAGAAAGAAATAATATTATTTCCGCGTCATATTTTTAACTATTGATATCATAATTGAAGGTCAGTTTACTACTTTCATAAAATGACCCCTTAATACAACGCCCAGAATTAGCCTAGATATGCTATATCAAAATATTGTTTTCTCGTTTACTACGTCTTACCGATTAATTATTTATATACATAAATTATATATTATGTCATTTCGTTCAATTTCAATCAATGCGTAAATTGTTTCTTCCCGAATAAGACAAAAACGTATTTACTTACAAACTCTTCTTTTATACTGAAGTCGCCGCGTGTCATTCAAATTACTATAACTTTTGATAGAGTGGACCGATTTTAATTTTTAAAACATAGTAATTCCCAATTGATAGCTGCAGAACTAAACAGACAAACATTTCTAAAATGATAGAAATGTGTTTAATTACCTATTTTTAGTCCCTTGCCTTAATTCTTTTCAAAAAAATTGAAAATGTACACACACGTGAAATTTACAATTTTATTATTAGTATAAATATCCTGTATAATATATGTGGAAAAATTTATAACATGAATAAACTTCGAAACATAGTTATTTGAGTGTCAAAATGATAATAACTGTCCTTTTGGTTATTCACTCAACATATCAGGTAACATACCTTAAAAACATTTCTAAATTTTTATTCGCTTAGATAGAACTTTCAGAAAACACTTAAGTAGAATATTTCCAACTAAATCAAATACGATTTGAATAATATTGAATTGAAATCGTTTGATCTCATAGTACAAAAATTCGCAATTTGTAGTGAAGTAGCCATCAAATATGAAAATTTACGTAAAATTATCACTACCTGAGTTAAAGCTTCTTTGCATCAAACGGTATAACAAACTCATACATAATGTATAAACGGCTTAATGGAAGCGTGAGGTCAGACTTGGCATTAAGAGCTTTCTGAGGGGACCGCGGTGCGGGGGCAAAGTGAATATTATAACAAGATGTGTTTTGTAATTGTCAGAAATATTGCTCAGTGCTTCGAGGGATGCGTAACACTATATAGAGATGGCCTGGCCTTCTCTCAATCATGTGCTTACATGGTAACAACGTTAGCCGACGTGGGTCCGAATACTTTAATTAATCTGTGCTTGATTGTAAATATCTTAACAATAAGGATAAAATTAAATATTCTTTATTTCATGATTTTTTGCTAAACTGAAGTGGTATTGGGCTGAGCACATTGCTCGTAGAACCGATGTCCGATGGGGTCAACGGGTTCTCGAATGGCTGCCGCGGATCGAAAGGCGCAGCGTGAGTAGGTTTCCCACAAGGTGGACCGACAACCTGATGAAGGTTGCAGGAGTCCGCTGGATGCGGTTGGCGCAAGACCGGTTGTCGTGGAGATCTTTGAGGGAGACCTATGTCCAGCAGTGGATGTCGATCAGTTGAATGGATGGATGGATAATGATTTTTTATACTGTATAGGCTTTGAGCACAATCTCGCCTAATGTTAAGCGACTATATGGTCCAAGAGGATAAACACTTTGTGTAAAATATTGCATTTGTAGAATATCAATACAACTTAAATTTAATTGTATGGATCGTTTCAAGCTAAGATATTTATTAGCTCATTACTGGATGTGCGAGTATCTTCTAAGTTAACGTTCCAAAATGCAATTATAATTCAGAAGCTTCGGTTTGGCGAAAAATTTGTTTTTTTTATTAACTACTAGCTGTGTACCCCCCGCGCCGTTCACGTTTTATATATTCTTCACTGCGTAGTATAGTTTTTAAATAATCATTGGTAGACAATATTTTGGTGTTGTCCATTGAATCGTTATCTATTTTTCACCGTTTCATGTGTTTTATTTTTTTTTTACGCAATACCCGCATTATTTTCGAAAATCAAAAGTAGCTTAACTTACGCGGAGTAACTTCAGATATATGCCAAAAATAGTACCATCAATATCGGTCCAGCCGTTCTGGACATTTTCGGGAACAAACAGACAGACAAAATATTTAAAAATTGTATTTTGCTATAGGTACCGTATGTACTCGTATGTACTTAAAATACGTGTTTAGTAAAAAGTTATAATTTTGATATTACAAACAGACACTTCAATTTTATGTATTAGTAATGACATTAAATAAATAATTTCAATACTATGCAGTGACCTAGATTGAAAATGTTACAAAGAATAATATTATACATTCATAAATAGCAATAGATATTTACTTAATACTCTTTAAGTGTCGAACATTATAAATTGATATGTTTATCGATGTTATATATCTTATGTCAACCTCTTGTGACAGACGTCTAAATGATAGAGGAAATGTGTCTAAAGCGAAACGTTACGGCTGCCTGTAGAAGCGTTAAAAAATTAATTTAAACTGTCAAAACATCGTCAGAGCGTAGAGTAAGAACGGGATTGGTGCCAAATTTGCATAAGTAACGCCAATATCATGATATGTCTACACAGTTGACAAACAAACACATTCTGTTTAATAGTTATAGTAAATTATAGGCATAGGCATCCTCCAAAGAACTCCACAACGACCGGTCTTGCACCACCCGCATCCAACCGACTCGATTATCACCAGATCATCAGTCCACATTCTTAAAGGACTATACAACAAGCTAAATAATTTTTAACCTAAAATTAAAAAGCGCTAAGATTATATCTGCCGAAATGTATATTAATTATTACGTACATATTGTATACGATCTACTGTTTTATTTCAAATAACTTATCTAGTTAGTAAATTCTGTGAAACCATATTCGGCCTAAAATACTATCAAGTATTTTAACATCAAACACTCTTCCAATTAACAGCTGCTTTATCTGTACACGAATGTTCGCATTTGTATAATAATTATCAACGAATCCTGTAACTAAGTTAGGATTCAAGGAATGTTTACTTAAATTGGTTAAAATAATCCTTTCGATCTTAAAGTTATTACTAAAAAGACATTAACTGAATTATGTAATTACGTAACTAAAGTGAAATGTGTACGTTTTTAAATTTTCGTGTTCCATATTTTAATGCAATTATTGAACAACGGATTTTCACGTGTTACCTTTCTTTTTTCCTATCCTGACGTTTCGGACGGGTTTCACCAACCGTGGTCACGGGCTGACTGGCAGTGCACGGCGTCGCCTGTTGCTTTGAAGGGTATTTTGATGAACTAGCTCCGTTTGGTCTTTATAAGAACTACTACACTATAATAACTTTACTATTTATAATAAATTTACTCTAATAAATATAAAGACCAACGGAAGTAGTTCATCAAAATACCCCTCAAAGCAACAGGCGACGCCGCGCACTGCCAGTCAGCCCGTGACCACGGTTGGTGAAACCCAGCTGAAACGTCGGTATAGGAAAAAGGAAAGGTAACGCGTTAAAACCCTTTAACTGAAATGAGATTAATAAAGTAAATATGTATTTACATTTGGTATAAAAAATAAGATCGCAATCTTAGTATCACTCACTCTACGAGATTAAAACTATTTTTACATCAAACTTTTCTTAACTTGTTTCAAACAGTTCGCAAATTAATAACCTAATTTGTATTTTTCTAGAATTGCTTATTTTTATTTAACATTTATTTAATTATTTAAGTAAAAACAAAATCAGAATTTTAATAGCAACAAAGCTTTCATCATACCATCAAGCTCATTGGACATGTAATAAAAGCTTTAAAAAATTCAATCTTAAATTTTGTAAATAAAGCAAATTGTGAAGAGTCATTAAGATTATTGCTACAATTTCAACTAGTTTTATGGCATCTATAAGTTTTCAGTATATCTGATCAAAATGGTAAATAGTAGAGACACTGAGATTTTAGATTTATAAATAATTTACATTTTGCACACATGTTTGTAAATTGTTTTTTCTACTAAACAGGCTCAGCGATTTGACCACAATCTCACCTTACGTTAAGGGAAGATGTGGTCCAGGATGTTAAACATATAAAGCCTAGTAAACATACTAAGTACTGCTGCCGGAACAAACCTATTGGTGTTTTTATGCTCGGTATATGCTCAGTGACCACAATCTTATATGGTGTTAAGTGATGATGTGATCCAGGCTGATAAACACACTAAGCCAAGAGGCACTGCTTCTCAAGTGATGCTGCCAAAACAAACCTAGGTTTGGGATTTGGCAATAGGTTTTCAAAATTGTATGTTGATGCAACCCAGGCGGGGGTTATTAGAAAACGCACTCGAATGCTCGAACGCTCGAACCCGCATCCACTGTTCCGGGCTCCGGCCGCACTACTCACTGCGCCAGCACCGCTTCTCCAGGTGGACATTATTATGCCCGACTACCATACTATGATTTCCGAAAGCTCAGGCTTATTATAGACTTGTATAAGTGGGTTCAAATCTACGTTCCGAAAAAACAATATTCTACTCAGGGGAAAAAATATTTCTTGATCAAATTTTAACGTACAAATAATCACTATACGATCACACAGAAAGGGAATTCTTTTCAAGCACTGTACTGGTTCTAAAGCTTTCCAGATATAAAATTATTCTATGGGTTAGTTTATCGTAACTCGTAGGTGACACGTCGAATAGTTTTAATCAATTATTACAAACATTTCCCCCTTGTTTAATGAGAGAGGTGATCGTGAGCCTCGCTTTATCTGCACTTAACCAAAGTAAACACTGATATTAATCTATATTTTGATGAGGTATAGTCACAAATATTACACGTATCCCTATTGGATTAATTAATTTCTCAGGTTTATTCGTTAAAGAATGCATTGAAGCAATGATGGTTTTGGTTTGAAGCTAAGTGTAAAGTTTAGTGGTGGTCGCATTACGGTTTGTACAAATGTATTAAACTGCTCTTCAGAAAATATAATGACATGACGTTAGGGCATTTGTAACGTTATGTTGCTCAGGATAGCCAAAAAGCTCAAATAAAAAATCTAGTGTCGTCTCAAAGTGTTCATATGTTTGACTCTAGTTTGATACGATCTATAGTTAAATAATAACTTAACTGGTGAATCCTTGGTAAGCAGATGATATCTGAAGAATAAAAAAGAGAAACAGAGAATCGTTTCTACATAAAAGGTTCAAGCCTTCTTATTTCAATGTAACAATGAATATGTTTTTCAACTTTGGTTTGTTTTGTCGACTGTCAGGATATGTGCATTCCGAACCAAATGAGGAACCCTGTCTCCAAGAATATGGTGTTGTTGTAGCATAGGCATATCTTAACAAATAATAAGGATATTACGAACGCTTTCTATACAAGAAACCTTTTATGTTCTTCGTAATTAGTAGTATAATACACACAAGCATTAAAGTAGTTGTGATTATAGTATTCTAGAGATAAACCGGACTAGTGTAGGTCGAGTTTGCTCTAAGTATCTGTAATTTTAAAAAAAAAACATTCTTTGTGGTACAGAGATGGCAGTGCGCTAGTCTAATTCGTTTATCCGTTCGTTGGCATAACAACTTTTCTATTTCTAAATAGAATATAGAAATCTAATCTATATCATATAATCAGATGAATTAAGACTTAGCATGTATTATACACAAATCCAAGTTTATTTATTAACATGTTGTCGAATTCCAAAGGACATTTACAAGTCATAAGGCAAATACGTTTTCGTATTCACTTTCCTAGTAGAAACGTATAATATATGCCCCGGGATAGCCCTAAGTAAACCTGCTCTTGATGCTTACAAAACGCCACGAAATCATAAAGAACCAGCGATTCGAAATTTCGAAACATTGTGTTGAGAGAAGCCCAGACAAATATTCATATTTAATTCCAAGCCGGACCTTTGAGCCCACTATTATAATCAAACGTTCAAAGGACTAATTTTACATTTAAGAGCAAACCTTTTAGCTTGCTGGAAATTTCGTTTGGCATTTTCGTATAGTTTTTATATGAAACTTAAGTATGGTCACAGACTTAAGTAACTTAAGCTTGAGTTTTTTTTATTTACTTTTATTTAATGCACTTTTATTTTTTCTTTTTTTTTAGTTGACGAATATACATTTTATATGCTAATATTATATTTTACCATATGTAACCTTTAAAACATCTTTTTATTCTTCGTTCGTTAATTAATTTTGTTTACGTTCGTAAGTTCGTTTTAATATTTTTAGACCAAGTTATATTTCATAATTAATTTTGCATTAATAATGTTGTACTTTTTTTTGACAAATTTATAATATTTCAAAATACATTTTAAATATTACAATACAATGAGTTATTAATCTCAATTATTTCAAGTTTATAAAATTATAGAACAAGAGATGGGTTTGTTAATAATTTAAGTACTTAAGTTAAAAAGATAATTTTACTATAAAATGTGTGAAGAATTTTTATAAATTGAAAACGTAGAAAACAAATGTGATTTTTATAATTCCGTTATGACAAAAATAATTGGTTATTTTTCTTTGTTTTCAAGTACGTAAATATAAATCTACTAGCTGTGCAAAATATAATTAAATAAACATTATCCATTATCCACACACGAACAGAAGATTTTTATATACCTACCAGACAATTACAAAATAAATTCTTTATTCAGATTAGGCCTTAAGATGATCGTCAAAACACTACCACCGGTTCGGATAACAAGCCACTCGAGAAGAGCTGGAACTGTATTAATTCCGATTATTAAATACATTCAGCGAAATAAACTAAATTTTGCACAGGTGCACAAACCCTTTGGATTACATATAATTTTCTTTTTAACTTCTATTTATATGGCGTGTAATTTAGACATAGATATTGTGAATAAAATTATACAAAAACCTTAACTACTATTTTATTCAGTTTTCTTTTAATAATTTAATCAGTTTAATATTTTAATTATCTTCATAATATATTGTTTAGATTTAGAAAAATTGTGTCTCGTTTCAGTAAATTACTTAAAAACCATTCATCATATACTAGAGAGTGTTTATAACAGTAATTGCTGCATATCGGTGTGCAGATAGCATTGAAGTTGTTGATAGATTTTGTAATTTTGACTAACATTGTTGTTGGAATTCACAAAAAGTACTAATATTTTATTGAAGAAACTAATTACGCTTTCAAAGTTGAAGATTTTCATGTTACGGAAGGATGAACCTTTACTTCACAGTGTAAATTTAAATATCATATTCTGTTTGTGTCCGTAAAATTTCGAGCAAAACACGTCATGCGGTCAACGAGCAATCCCTTACCACCAGCAACGAGAGGGAGTATTGCCTTAAATAATTAATGAATACTTATAATAAATTCTGTTTTTAATTTGATCCTTAACCAACGCCAAAAGTACAAAAAATAGTGATGTGAAAATAATCTGATAAGCCTAATCGACGTCACATAATAATATTTCTCTTCAATTATACTGATTGGCATTTGACTTAGTCTGTTGGGTCCTCTAGTAGATCCATAATAAGTTATGCTTTAATAAAATACGTCACAATAATTTATAATTTTTTTATTAGGTTATTATTTTTCAAGTTTGCATCGAAAAATCGCTGCTAAATCATCTTACATGATATTAACTAATGTATAGAAAAAAGTATGTATAAATGTACAAACCTTAGTCTATCTAGAATATAAAAAAATAAATATTCCTTGTTCTTTAAGTACAAGTAAAAGTTCTTCAAGTTCAAGTTGCATGTTTAGGTAATTAATTAGTAAATGTTATGTTTTTTTTTTTAAATTATTGTCTATTACAGTTAAAATTGTCATACATGTTATTTTTAAAATGAATCGCCTTCTGGGACCACTACCGTGTTTTAATTGACAGGAGTTGTTCAGAGAATATTTTTTATCTAATCACTCGTCCAGTCCTCTGTTTATAATATTTCAATAATTATTCAGCTAGGATATTTGGTACGTTATTTAAAATCGGAAGTAGCCCCGTGTACCCATGCCATAGTATTTATTATAACCTGGCAGTGTGAACATGGGAATATGGAAATATTATTGAATGGTCAATTTCCTTTTAAAACACGATTTTCAAAACTAGATTATTTTTGGAAATAACTTATTATGCCATTAAATAAAATGATTTCAGCTGAATATTGTAGTAATCTAATTATATATCGAGACTTTAATAACACCACTATTTGTACCTTTTATCGGGCATACAGGGCATTTTAAACACAGCAATATTTTGAAGTGTTGCCTATATTTGACACCAACACCACAAGCCCTTACCGTAGAACATATAATGTGACAAAATTATTAAATAAATTTCCTCATTAGGTAGCAAGTACGTTTAGTTTAGATATAGATTTGGGGCGGGCCGAACCTTTTTTGCAGGTTTCATTGCGTTGAAAATATCAAAGTTAATTAAATGAACGCATATTTTTATTACCCTTTTTAATAATATGTCATTATCAAAATATTTCAATTAACAATTCGTTCAACCTGTACACGACACGAGTTACAGTCATAATTTACCAACCTTAGTTTTTAAATCATTGTATTACTTTATCATTAGAGATGTTTAAATTGTTTAATAGTACTTCAATTATAACAACACTATTAGAACTTGTATAATTCAAACCAGATATCAACCGTCAAATAATATTGACAGATAATTGCTTATAATAATTTAGAAGTTCTTTTGTTCTTTTTTAAAAATAAATATTAAATTGAAAACTTAAAGTAAAGAGACTTCAATATAATTATTGTTAATTGTTGTCTCGTGTGTTATATAATAAACCATATAGTTTGGGTTTTAGAGTCATAATTAATTTGTTACTCAACTTTTTGTTAGTACTTTCGCAGACAACCACAAACTTGTTTGCTGTGTCTAAATATCAGAACATGCTAAGCCTATAATAATAGTTCGACTCTTCAATGCAGTTAAGGGACATTAGCAAGTCAGATGAGCTCTAAAAATAAAAAAAAAATTCATTATAGATTTTATCAACATTCGCTTCCAAGATATCTCTTTTTAGCTTGTTATTACTATTTTCCTTCGTAGCTGCATATTATTCCTCATGTTGCTGCTACCAAGCCAGAATAAGCAGAGAGAATGGAGCGCTTCTTTATGTATTGCGTCCTCTTTATCAATCTCATTGTACATTCTTGTTTAGTGGCATTTTTTTTTTGTCAGCACTTTTATTCAATTTGTACAAGTATCAACAATTTAACACTGTTTTATTGACCGTAATTTTAACTTTTTCGCTCATATTTAAATTGTAACAATACACGTTCATCACTAAGTTATCATTCATTTCATTTTGTTGATTGAATTAACGAAGCTTAACGTTAAATTGATAATAATATCCTAAAAATACTTGAGTCCTATAGTTTCATCCTACACCGGGGGCTTGTTTTTTTTAAAATAGTGATCATTGTCACTTACTTAAAACGTCAAGATTTAAAAAAAAACTTAGCTTAAAGCATAACAATACTATTATAAAAGATTGACCAGCTTGATACATCACCAATGCGTAACTGTATTCATAGAAAAGTACCAAGTTTGCCTGTTCAAGTAAAAAAAAACTATCTTCATACGTACAAAAAATGCATTTAAAGCACCATATATAGCGATCAACAATGCGTAAATGCCATGGTCAACCATCGTAACATCGTGATCGGTGCTATTTTTTTTTATTTCAATTTATGCCTTATTAAAACAATTTATTCGGTTTTGTTCTCGCATTCCACGGACGATTTACTTGCGTTCCGGTGCGGCTTATGTTTTCTTTTCTCGTCCGTTATTTTGCATTTTTTGCGTGTTTCGTGTAGTTACCCACTACCGGTGCAGATTTCGCTGTCCATTTAGCAATCACTTATCATATTATATTGATTTAATTACCACAGATAATGATAATATTGATGTATACAGATTTTTAATAAGTATTTAATATTTAATGAATTGTTTTAAAACATTTTTTTTTTTCAATTTCTATTTACTGAATATTTGGACAAGTTAAATACGTAATGGTTTTTCGGACAATATTTCAAAGCCATTTCAAAGTCAAAGTCTATTAGAAACATGTAACACTTGTTATGTGGTTCTAAGCATGTTGAAAATTCAGTTTATTAATATAGATCTATACATATAGATCTTCATCATAAAATACATGACTTACATGTTTTTTTTTGTGTTAAAACCAACTAAATATATTAT
This sequence comes from Samia ricini, assembly GCA_014132275.2. NCBI lineage: Eukaryota > Metazoa > Arthropoda > Insecta > Lepidoptera > Saturniidae > Samia > Samia ricini. The sequence goes on from AP028170.1 coordinate 6,280,637, forward strand.
ATAATATCAGAAAGTTAATTGCCTTTTAGTAGAGGCAATTAGGTATTAGAATTTTAGTAGAGGGCACAATATGAATAGTTGTTGTTAGTAAAAAAAAATCTTTACTTGTTTTTGCGTCTCATTTATTGTCGCATTAAACTTGGACTCGGATATTTGAACGAATAAAAAATTAAAATAATTATGCGCGTAGTAAGTCCGGGTTGGGTTATATTTTTTTTACCTGGTATAGGCTTAGTGGTCTGACCACAATCACACCTGATGTTATGTGACGATGTGGTCCAGTATGGTAAACACATTAAGCCTAGGTAATGGTTTTCAAGCGATGCTTCCGGAACACACCTAATGGTATTTGGCGACAGATTTTCAAACTTGAGGGTGGTAGCTACATAGGCGCGCATTATTAGAAAATGCCCAACCACCATGCTATTGTTTCCTCACGATGTTTTTCTTCACCGAAATCTCAAGCTGATTTTACGCGAAATTTGACCCTCACTACCAACTAAGCCATCATCGCTAATAAAATATGAGTACAAAACACGAAAGTTTAAAAAATGTTATCGCAAACGAACTGTAATTATGATGTAATCAATTAAAAAACCGATCACATTTCTAAAATAAACATTAATTATTTTATTTATATACTATATATACCTTCGCCAGTTGAAACTAGGGACAAATTATCGTGTAAAAATAAGTAATTAGATGACTTTCCTGTTGTTAATTGTTCACGCGCCTCTGGAGCCTTTTTAAATATTCACAACTTGTTTGTTTTAACTGCTCCTGTTGCCTTAAATGTCACGCTTCAAACAAATGTGAATTAGCTACGAGAAAACGTAAGTATAAAAACCTTCAGGGTATTGATTACATTTTCTCGTGTACAAATCGAATAAACTCTATCTAATTTGTGGCTCGGGAAGAATGTCAGATGAAGAAATGTCGGAATCAACTAACATTTAACACCTAACATTACTGATAAGAACCGCCAGGAACCTTGAGACTTTTGTATCTATTTCATGATAATATTTATACATAACACATACTTTTCTGGATTTTTATTATATATTTGTATCAACATTCAAAAACATGATACCGTGCTTGGTATTCATAAGATTAATTTTTTTTCAAACAAGTTATCATATACAAATTTAGGATGTACTTTAAATTAAATGCAGTTAATTTAAACTGGTTTTCACGCGTTACTTTTGCTTTTTTCTATCCCGACGTTTCGGCTGGGTTTCACCAACCGTGGTCACGGGCTGACTGGCGGTACGCCTGCTGCGTTGAGGGGTATTTTGATGAACTACCCCCGTTTGGTCTTTATATTTATTATAGTCACAACACACAATACTAACAGTGTCCGGATTCCACGCTGAGGAAAGCCTATATCCGTCCTCGCGATTGAAATTTGGATGTTTTTGAATTTCAATCGCTTCGCGAGCCATTCTGCGATAGTAGTGGCGATCAGTGGATAAAACTTTCGGCCGGTGGATGTCGATCCAATGGTTGGTATTGGAGTTGAGCAGATGTTCTGCTATCGCTGATTTCGTTGTTTGGCAATTCTTTACAGCCGCTTTAAAAAAAAATACTGTACTTTAAATTTATAAAAAGGAATCTCAGGAGATAGATATTGTGCATACAGATCTAAATAACGGTAAATTAGGAGTTTATTTCGCAGAGATGCGAATGTTAAGATTGATGACTATTATAATTACAATACATAAGATTAAAAATGAATATATCAGAGTAAGCTTGATTATAGCACCAATGACATAGACGATCAGGGGTAATCCAAATCATGGAGATAAGCGATGATGGCGCTGCGGGTAGTGCGGTCAGATTCCGCGCCAATAGCCGCGGGTTCGATTCCCACCTATCCGACTCTAAAATCGGCCTGAGATTCCGATGACGGAAAACATCGTGAGGAAACCATAGCAGGGTGGTAGGGCATTTTCTAATGATGCTCGTCTGGGTGGCTACTACCCTCAAGTTTGAAAACCTGTCGCCAAATACCAATAGCGTGTTTACCTTCTTGGACCACATCGTCAATTAACATAAGGTGAGATTGTGGTCAAAGCACTGAGCTTATTCCGGTTTAAAAAAAGGAAAAAAGTGTTGTAAATTCAGACAGTAAGTTTCTAATGATTCCAATTTATTACGCCCGCGTTTCATATATTTTTCACTGCGTTATATAGTTTCTATTTTTTTTATACGGATCCCTAATCATTTTTCAAAATATTTTTTGCTACTAACATTAAGCAAATATTTTTTTCAAAACTTCAAATACCTGCCAATAAAACTGTGCATTGAATCGGATGTTATTTTATTTCAAGAGTTTCAGTTTTTTACGCGGAATTCAATTTTTTTTCGAAAAATTCTAAATTACTATCTAAAATCCAAAATTCTAAAAATACTATTCTAAATTACGTGGAGTAACTTCAACTATCTGCCAAAAAGTCCGCTTAAAATCGGTCCAGCCGTTCCAGATATTACCCGGAACAAATAGATAAACCGACAAATAGAAAAAAATCTTAAAAATTGTATTTTTTGTATAGGTATGGTATGTACATTCATATCTATTCATATATTGACATTACAAAGAGAAACTTCAATTTTATTTATTACTCCGTATATAGATTTATGAAAAACTGCCATTGTTCATAATTTGAAATTCCCGTTTCATGAAAAATATATACTTATGTATATAAAATTCAATTGCTGAGTATTGCAATAAAAACTTTAATTATCTATTTGGGTTTTAATTATTTAGTTATCTGGCAACAAATATAGTTGTAGCAAACTAACCAAGTTGTACCAATAACTATTAAAAGTGGAATGTCTCTTATTGTAAATGTTGGTAGCTTATTTGACCAAGAGAAATTTTAAAATAAGACGTCGGCACGTGCAGTATTGTGTAAGGTGTCTTAGTTTTAGTGACCACAATATTACTTGGTCTGAAGTGGCTAGTACGGTAAAAACACAGTCTAAAAGTGCCATATCTCAAGTGATGCTGCTGGATCACATGTATGATGCTTGGCAACCGATTTTAAAATTTCAGTGTCGGAGATAGCCAGGCGTACATTATTAGAAAATACGTAAACACCGTGCTTTGGTTTCATCACGAAAGCTCATGATCATTGCAGAATATGATAGGTGGTTTCGAGTTTACATCCATCGAAATCCGAACACACTAAGCTATCGTCGCGTTGAGCAACAGTTTCAAATATTATGTTGAAGATACTATAAATATGTCTTTATACTACTTTTATATGGTATGCCCAATTAATACTTATATTAAGCTCGCACACTTTTGAAATTTGGATAATAAATATACATGCTTTTAAAATATACTCCCACTTGAAATTTACGTAATATTTCGTTGTAATTAAATTATTAATGTAGAAGAAATTTAACAAAAATCAAACCTATATTTATTAATAAATAAATATATTAGGGGATTGTTAGGATCATTAGTTCCGACTGGATCGCAACCACCTTACACTTGTGAAAAACGCCTTCACTGTGACTGACACGTTAAGTCGTGTCATATAGCATATCTATATTTACTTACCTAGAAACTTTAACTGTGGTAGATGTAAGCCAGCATCATGATGACAACTGTACATAAATTCTCATCTATCGGCCTTCGTAACTGTTATTGGACTCTATTTAAGATCAGATAATATGTAGACATAATTGTTAAGCCCGTATTTAAAAAAAAATGTTCTAACATTACTAAACCATAAGTTAACTACAAAATACTATAATTAAATAATATTAAATTGTAATAGAATTCAATGTTAACAGGTGTCACTGATGGATAAAACCAAATTATCGATGTTTCCACCAAAAGAAAAATGTTAATAGGTATTGAAAACAAATACATTAATATTGATGTTGATTCGAATAGGAAATCAACTGCATACGATTATAACCGAGCAAATATATATATTTGTACTATGAAAGTTATACGGATTATAATAAAACCATTCTAAATAAGGACCATCAAGTGCCACTAATGTTAAGGTCGAGTTACGTAACACGTTTCGTAGACAGCATGGCGGCTCCGGCGCGTGTCATCGACCGGGGCCCTCGCAGGCGCACAGCCTCTAACTCTCCATAGAATTCGCACTCAAATATCGAATAGATTACAACATACCTATTATACTCACGCTAATTGAAACAATTTCGTAACAAGTAGGTATTTAGGTTCGAATAAAATATCACCATTGCATTAAGCTATGCTGAAAAATTCGATTTGTGAGACTCTAAATGGACTCTAATTAGACTTGATCACAAATGCGTAACGACATTCTAAATATCATGTATCGTATAGACATTTCAAAGGAGAGGATTATATTCAACGTCTAGCTCATTGCTGATCAGTGGTTGATGTAACAGTAAATTATAAGCATCTGTACTGAGTGAATAAGTCTACAAATCGACATGATAGATTAAGTTATATCAAGGACAAGTTAGATCAAGGAGCTTCTTAATTTATTCTTTGTAATCCCCCTGCATTGGGAATTTATTTGATAAAATAAAATATTATTTATTAATTTCTAATTTTTTTATATTTATCTAACAGTATGGAGCATTTCTGTAGTAATCAAAAATATCAAAGTGAAATTCAGTTAGAGGCATAACTTTAGGCCACGTACGATGTTAACAAATAATTTAAAAATATTTTATTCATACATTTTTATTTTTGATATGTAAATTGCTCTCAATATTTTGATGAATGTTTTATAAGTTTAATCGCAATAGACCGAGTTTAATGGTTTTTATCTCCTTAATGTAAGTAAATACCTATTGTTGTACCAGGGGAATCGGTATTGCCATATATGTTTCCAAAAATAATCCACAGATATACATATTACGCAGTAGCTACCTTGTTTTGTGTTCGCTTATGAAAATTACATTTAAAATAGACTTTCTGTTGAAAATGCATAAATGTAAAATCACATATCATTAAATACAGTGATAATTTTAATTTATTTATACAGTACTATGCCGGACTTAATGCCTTAGGAATTTTGTACCAGATAACCTTAGTTCCTCTATTAGTCAGGTATTTCAAACAATGAAGTCAAAGTTTTATATTAATGTGTCGAGTACCCATAAAAATGAAACAATAGAAAGACAATAGGAAAACAATGGAAAGCTGGCGTAAACGCCGGGAAGGTGCTCAAGGGGTTAAAGTATATATACATTTTAAAAATTAAAAATAGAAGGAGTTATAAGAGTTTTAAATTAACAGTAATATGAAAACGTACACAAATGATTTATCGATTGAATTGAAAGTAGTACTTATGAGAGTATTAGTGATAAATATATTTAAAAATAGAACCACTTTCAATAAATAATTTGTATTAAAATATGTATATTAGATTAAATCATATGACATGTTATTGTTTGTAAATTTCTAACGAAACATTGTTGAAATGTTTCCATGTTCTCAACATATAAAGTATGACAAATGATTAGAGAGTAATCACTGGGATTCCGATTACCATGTTTACATTAAATTTAATTTATAGACAATAATTAATTAAATAAATAAAATCATTTAATTGAATCATTCTAATTAAACTTTTTATTGCATTAACTCTCAATATTACTATCAAATCTCTTTGCTGACTAAATTAAACACGTTTACCAAATTCGATTCACTAAGTTTGCCCAATCAAAAAAGGATCGAGCGAGTCAATATCACCTACTCGGTTATGCCCTATGGAATAACAAATTAATTACAAACGGACGACTAAATACTAATTCGATTTATTGATAACTTCTCGTTAGTTCGCTAAATGATTTCAAGTAAATTGGAAATCATAGAGCTCTTTTCATGTCTTGAATAAATATTGCTATATAACGAAATATTACTACGTATAAATGAATGAGAGATTAAATATAGGTATGCGATCAGTGAAAATTTTAGGAAAATTCTGATGATGTCCGTTTTTATAAAAATAAGCAAGTAGTTCTTTTTATTGAAGTGAAACCTTCTTTTTAGTGGCGTTGAGTGATTCTTGATAGGGGAACAACTTATAGATTTGCGATACCAATGCTGTGACATCAGCCATCAATATGCTACAGTATGTCAAGTAAGTTTAAGAGCTGGCGCTCAGAGATAAATAATAAGATTTATACTTACGTAACCTATCGTATGTTTTGAATATGTATAAACTATATGAAGATGTAAAATTCTAAAAAATCTAATTTATTTATTTCGTTTGAAAGTACCCGTTTAGGTATGTTTATAAATGTTATTTAGTTTAGTTTTGTTAAAACCCTCTGCATTATCGTTAAATATACTTTCAGGGTTTGCGTACGTACGTTAAATCACTATTTTTGTTTACTCGCTACCCGCTAACGAGAGTAATCTGTATCTCAAGAGTTCAGAAAGGAAAGGTAAATAGTGTGCGACGTTAAAAGGTGCCTAATCCTCTGTAAGCGCGTACAATGAGCTTACATCGCGTGCTCAGATGTCCTCTAACGAAAGCCGGACCTTCTAAGATCAATGTGATTTATTTATCCCCGTTATACGCTGGAGATTTCCGCAAGATAATGCCTTCTTATTTTTCGAGACGTTGATTCGCCGATTCTTTGTAACACTCGTATTCTGAACTGGTTATAGTATCGCTGATCACTCTAATCACATTTAGAATTGTTATAATATTGCGAACGTCAAAGAGATATTAAATCATTTTAAGACTGATAACATTTGTAATATCCTGTTATATATATAGTTGAATTCAAGAAATGATCCTTGAGTACAGGAAGTTTTTGCAAATATATTAATGACAAACTTTTACGTTTGAAGTTATGGTAAATTGTAAACTTGGTTTAATTTATGATTTCAGGATGAACGATACCTGCGTTTTAAATTTCTTTTCTGATTTGTTACATACAGTCAGTTAGTATTACTTTATAAAAATAGGATAAAACAGAATTTTGAGAAATACGAATGTCTTAAAAATGGTGACCGTTGGACGTAGTTCGCACACAGCTGAGAAGATCGTGATTATGTAGTGTATCGCGATGGTGTGCCGGCGGAGGCTGAGCGTGTGCGACGCAGGCGCCCAGGTGAATCAGGTGGGCCCGCCCCCAGCGCCCTCCGCCCGTCTCGCGCACCTGCCTCGCCAGTTACGGCTCAGTCCACTGCCACACGCCGGCCTGGCGACTTGTGCTCCGTGCACGCCGCCACTCTCTCCACACTCTCGCGAGCCCTGCGCGTCGTTTCTCGCTTCTCCCGATTGCTCAGTTTCCCGCTCCCCTGCGTCGACCCGGCTCTTACTCGTCTAAACGTCCGAGTTTCGATACTTTCCCGAACTTTGGGCGACTCTTGAGAACTTATAAAAGTTCCCGCGTATTTTAAAACGAGCGTATAACCGCGTCGGAGCCGGAGACTCGACGGCGACAGTTGAGAGTGTATCGGGTAGTCGGCGGCACGAGTAGCCGTCGAAAGCCGGGTGGTCGGCCGCGGATGCGGTCGTAAGAAACGTGTGCGAGGCCTCGAGGAGGCCGCCGGCACGCTGTTCCCGCCGCAGCTCGGGTGTGTGTCCTACGTGACGCCGTGCGCCTGTTGCCCGCCGCTGATCCTGCAGCCGGCTCCGCATCCTCATCCGCTCCCACTACCGCTGCCTCTTCCGTTGCCTCTTGCTCTTCCACTCCAAGCTCTCGATCCCCAAGTCGCTAAACACCATCGTCTGCTGCTCTCTAACATGGTAAGTTCCCACATCTACCGGCTGATAAATTCTCAAGAATGTAGAGCGAAGTTGCGAACATGAATCTGATAATAACTCTTAGGAACTGAGTAACGAGCGATAGAACCGGTCGCTACGTTATGAATACGTTACAAATATTATTGTACACATCAAACTTTGCAAACTCATATCCATTATTTATTATATAATGTGTCGTAACGAAGAGTTATTCGTAGACAAGCGGGGTAAGTGTCCCTCACTCGGTTAACTTCGATCGTAACTAAGAGGAGTTGAAGTTCGCACGCATAAGTTAAGCGTATTAACGTCTCCGTGGTGAATTTAACTTAGGGTATATTGATCTCATGAGAATATTGAAATTAATTGATCTAGTTTACAGTTTCAAGCTATTTTCAAATTCTATTTAATCTTTGACATTGTGTTACACTTGTCTCGTTAGCGCAATCAACAGATTTATATCTTTATTACTTAATTCATTTGTAATTAAATTGGAATTGATTTCGAGTAAATCCTCAATAACTTAATCTCAACTAAATTCATATCTGGCTAAAATATAAGTACAATTGCCGAAAATTGTAAACTGTACAACGATCAAACATTGTAACTATTAAACGGCGCCTTTAAAAGTTTATTTGTCCTTTGAGATGGAATACAATACAATACAGTCAATATACAGATTTAACTCCCTGCGAACAACTTCATCAATGTTAACTTTTAACACGATTTCAAATTCAATCTGAACTGAACTTGTGAGCGGAAATCGAACAACAGTCATCTCGGAACGTACACTGACAAACAAGTTTCGTTGAAATACTTTATGTGAATTTTACTGTTTCTTAGTTTTTTACCGAATAACAGAAGTTTGACTCAAATGAAAGTTGCAGCAAACTTTTATCATTATGCCCAACTGTTAAAATATATAGACACTTAACGTAAATCTAAACTTGCAAAGAAACTTTAGTGTAATTATAATTTGCTCAAATCGATAAATTATAATAAATTATAAATAAATTATTTCTACGAAAAAATGTACTGTTTGATACATATATATATTAAAATAGAATATATATCTCATTACAAATAACAATAAAGTTATATAGAAACTTAATTATACTTAACTTCATCACGTTACAATGCAGCGGCGTTTATCAAAACCATATTTGCACGAATATTTAAATCATAATAAGCGGTCCGGAACGTCGAATTCAAATCGATACTAATATTCATTTGAATTTACATCACGCGCTTCAATATACCCAGTCGCGACTATATAACGGAACGAGGAATGTTTCCAAAGAACTAAGCACCATTACCATGCTAAATTTCTTCAAGGAAGTCTGACTAGATAACGGCATTGGTCATACTTGAACATCCAGGTTCACGGCTGCACTCTTTATAACAATTAATATTGAATTTAAACCATGAACGCTTTTAACGCGTTCTTTCATCTCTCGTATTTACAATAATATATATGAAGACAAAATAAGTATTAGCATATTTTTTGTCAATGCTTTGTGAATATAAAAATCTTAATAAATACTGTCTCGTATTTAATCAAAAATCATTCGAACTTTAATTTTACCGGCAAGAACTGTTAATATACAATTTTTTTTCCCAAAGATGTTTTTTAACTTTTGTTGTCTCTATAGAAAATACGTAATTACAATATATCTAGTAAGCAAGCAGGTAGTCAATTTTTATGGAAAAAAATTAAGCTCAATTTCAAATACAGAGAAAGGGAGAGAGAGCTTTAGTTTATTTAACTTTGAACACAATTTAAAATTGTAAAAAGATACTCTGTAAAGTAGTAAATGCCAAAATTGTATGAATTTATTCAGTAATTGAAATATTCAAATAGTAAAAAGAGGTTCCGTTAATTGTGTACATTATTTGAAAATAGTAAAAATCAACTTTATAATAGTAATCCATTGTATTAAATATCTTCACTATTGGTATAAGATTGTCTGTCTTCTACAATATTTAAGTTTAAAAAAAATTGTTCTACGTTCTACATATAATTAATAGTTTTTTTCATTGGCCCTATACATTTACGCAAAATTATTTCAGAGAGCGTCGTGGTAACATTTTAATTTTAAAATTTAAATTAATAGTATAATATTTCTATTACTTCATTTATATCCAGTCACATATATATGCTATGACCATCGTCTTATACTTGAATGTATGAATTTTTTACTAACATTTCTTTCAGTTATATAACTAACTTAATCTTTAAAAAATATGAATAAATAAAAAACAATGAACGTAGCATCTATAAAAATGCATCTGTTGGTTGCCATTCTTGCCTACGACAGATCCATAGTGATATGATAAGTGTACTGAATAATCTCCTGAGTATCGGTTGGCATTTAGCGTGCGCGCACGCCATTATATCAATTTCACCGCAATTTAGTTCGAAAGTTAGCGGAGCAGGCGCGTCGCGCGATGCGACCGCGCGAAACCGCATTTGCCGCACACGACTATGCATCCAACATTCATAAATACATCTAATGAGTTTACTAATTCCAATTTAACAATCCATTAACAGCTCAGAATTCAATCACGTAATGTGTTTTCGCGAATTTTCACGCAAACAACGGGTTTCTCTTTGTTTTTATAAATAAATCATTTCATTGCATGCCGGCAACGCAACATTAAGAACGAATTGTAAATTATAATGACTTTACAGTTGATTAATTACGTTCAGGTGTTGCGTGAAAAAAAATGCAGAGATGTTGTTTATTTTTTTTTTTAATTACGCATTATTGAATTGTAAAATGAACCATTTATGAATGAGACGATTTTATTATGAAATGGCGTAAGTTTTTATGTACGAGTATATTGCAATACTTTTACAGAAACTAATACTATCTATATAATGAATTGTATTTTTTTTCTTTAGTATAAAGCTTTATTAAATTGCGGTCTACTGTGAATAAGGTCCCTCCAATTGTTTTAACAAATGGCAATTGAACTTTGTAAAAATTAAATAGGTTAGTATTTACTCTAAGGGCGGTCTTACGTCGGCAGGCAGATCTGTTTTATTTTTTTTCCAGGGGCGCGTGCGTGCCGGCGCGTTCGTTAAAGCGTTCTTACAAACTGTTTTAAAAAAAAGATGAAACTAGTTTTACACTTCTCAAGGGACTATAGTGTAGTGTATTTTCCACTCTGTTTACCCTCATTAAGACTCCATAATTTTATTCAGTTCCGTCAACATGCGAAATAAAGTTTAGAAAAATAAGCCAATTTATATCAGAATTAATGTCGATTACCCATAAAAATAAGACAATAGGGAAACAATGGAAAGCTGGCGTAAACGCCATGTTAGTGCTGATGGAGTTAAACGGAAACATTTCAATTTTTAATCTTTTTTTAGTATAATTATATAGGTTCAGGAAAAGTTTCGATTTTATGTTCTAATTATAAATTAAATAATAACGTATTTCAAAAACCGGCTTAAGAACTATGATATAAATAATATAAGTCCATAATGTAATTAATTATACCTACCATTATTTGTTTACCAAGGGCCCCCGTGTAAGACGATAGCTACTAGCATTATGTGCACTTTCTAGAAAGCAGCAATTTGTGTAACAAAACGTATTGTGCAAAATAAGTTAAATTTTTTTTTTTAAATAACTGAAAGTGTTTAATGAAAATTTATTAGGTATTAATAGGTATTTATTTATTATCTTTATATCAGAATTAATGTGATTTCACTATATATAAATTACGACTTATTCACTTAATTGTATTGCCAACAACGGAAAATATTATTTTCCTAGTAGCAGTAACATAGCTGGCGACTGCATATACTTTTTTTGTAGATAGTCTAGAAGTTGATCATCGCACGTCTAAATCATAGGCTCTCTCTTTAAGGTTGTGGGTAGATGAGAACAATACATAATAAGGACAATTTTAAATTACGAATTAAAAATACCTGATTATAGAAATATACTACTAAAAATCTATCCAAATTCAAATTTCTTGTTCACGTGTAATAGGAGTGCACATTATAAAAATTCTTTTAAAATGACGACTGGTCATTTTTATAGTCGGACATAAAAAAAACCGTGTAGATACGTAGTGAGGGGCCCCGTTGCGTCATCGTGAGTGTTGAGAAAATTTGTATAATTACACAGTCTCAGTGTGGAGCGATTAGCGTTTAGATGAACGCTGATTACTTGACTACGAACGTTTGTAAGCGATTTGAATGAATTAAATAATATGCCAAACGCTATATTCGTTTCCATAGTAGACCAATGTACATTACTGTGGTTTAAGTTTGTGTACATATTCATCTGGCCGAGTGATCTGCTCCAGCATTTACGCATCAGAGTCAATTTCCTTTCTAGCTTACCTTGCTGTTATCTTGAAATACGGGATGTCTTTCATTAATTTCAGGTGTAATCGTCGTAAAACAATAGCTTATCATATAATAAAAAAATGTATTCCTAGTTGATAAATATGTAGTTTTTAAATCGTTTGTGATCCTGGATTTCTTCTCTGCCAATTTGTCAAGTCCATGCTTATATTTAAAAGCATCGGATGAACCGAAGAAGTTTTATATGTGCGCAATCTACTATGATTCGTTCCTCAACAACAGAGATAACGTATGTCGTTCAACATAACCTATAAAAATCATAATATACTAGTTATAATAATATATAAAATAAGAATGTTTTTATAACATGGAAAAACATTCAGACGTATTGTTTAAAGGAGAAAAATTCAGTAGCAAATATATACAGATGGTTATGTATTTTTAATCTAAACACTGAAAACATTTAAATACATACGTCATGTATACACCGTTTGACAGATAGTTTAAACTCATACGTGTATGTATGTTTACATCGCTAGCGCTCACGTTTTACGGCAATCCATAAATAATGTAGGGTCATCGTGCCGACTACAAACCGGAACGCAGACTCAAGTGTCGGTCGACTGTCGACGGTACGGTAAAAAAACTAGCCTCCACACTATTTGTAGATACTCTTTTGTTATAATAATACATAAGTCTATATAGGTTGGTACATGCCTGTTAGTAATTATTTTATAGGAAATCATTTATCAAATAATTTATTTACTATGTTAAAAGCTAAGAGCCTTGTCTGGCGTGCGTGTGTTAGTCGTTTATAGATATTTATTCGTCATTTTATGATTTCTCTTTAAGTAGAATTTTAATCATACGAAGACTATAAAATACGTTAATTTCAGTTTGCCGTAATTCGCATTTCTGGTCTGTGTCAGTGAAATTTTAATTACGAAATTCTAAATTAATTATGAAAATTCTTAGTACGTCGATTACCCATAAAAATGAGATAATATGAAGACAATAGGAAAACAATGGAAAGCCGGAGTAAACGCCAGGTTAGTGCTTAAGGGGTTAACCCCTTAGTGCTCAAAGTTTTCCTATTGTCTCGTTTCTATGGGTAATCGACATATTAAAAAACAATCATTCAAGTAAGGTCTTGAAACGAGAAACGCATTGAAATGAGTGATTTAATTATGCTAATATCATAAGTGGCTCCGGTATGTTTTATTTGAGCAATTGAATAAAAAGACTTTATAAAAACATTTTGGCTGGTATTTAACGTAAACTATACGTGAACAGAATAACCTATGTGTATTTGTTTTTATTTTTATAGATTCGCTAATCTATATTTACTTCGCAGAAAGTAAATCCACGTTGATCTTACAACAAAAATCTCCTAAGAATCCTTATTGCAAACTTACGCAATATTTATTCATATCAGATGTTAAATGTTTGATACAAATATCATAATAATCATCATAAAGTTTTGTGAATACAGTTACAATAGTCTCAGAGATTTGAAAACAATCTCACCGGATGTTATCTGATATTATTGTCCAGGATGGCACTGGTAGTAGACATACTAAGTCTAGGCCCTAGAAATACTTGTTGTTAAGTGATGTAACACATATAGATGCTTGGCTACCGATTTTGAAACTTCAGAGTGGTAACTAGCCAACCTATCAGTTTGCTATGGTTTCGTTAAACTCATTGGTTCCATTCTTAACGAGAAGAACATATTCTATTGTTTTATATTTTTGTTTATTATAAGTAATTTATGATTTTATTTGTAACAAATGAAATTGATTCGTAGTTTTTATTTGAAAAAAAAAAACATTACTTAATTACTTTTGTTATAAACAAAAATCCGTTAAGTACTTAATCTGGATTTGATTATTATATTTAACGTAATGCATATATTTCCTTATGCGTTTTAGTATAGCAAACTTTCAGATGGACACGGTTTCGCAGTATATTTGGATGTATAGTTTAAGATTCCTCGTCCATCCAAGATATAAAGGCAAGTTTTTACCGTAAGGCTAAACACGTTATATAACAAATAATCAGTCCTAATTGGAATTGAATTGCATAAATATTATAAATTGCTTTGTTTTTCCCAGATCACGAATAACTAACTAATAATGATATAGAAATAATTTTCAACATTCAATTTTAGTTATATTCCTTGAAAAACAGTGCAACACTGAAGTAGTTACCGTACTAGACGTCAGAGTAACGAATTTTTCTAACTAATTACTCGGTGTCAGGGTGATTGTGCAGGAAATGCTCCACCGCCGGACAAAGAACTACGGGACGTTCATTAATAGGATCTTTCTAACTGCAATTTTGCTGAATAAAACCCCCGACCGTTCGTTCCTCTTTGAAAATATTAATATCGGGCAACATTTAACTCAAAGCGTTAATACTAATAGTTATAATTTGTTTGTTTTACCCATAGAAACTCTGATACAATCGTGTTAATGTTTTTGTTATTGCTTTAAGGGTTTAAAACTGGATTTACTGGTAGAGGAAATTGTATTTAGAGCAGAGATTTTCTTTTAAACTATATCAACTTTAAACTGTTCCAGAAATTTGTATACAATACGTAGATATGTTATTTATAAAAAATCTATTCCACAACTCTTAGTATCAGACAGCGAACAGTGTCGGTTATTTATTTGCGGAAATACCAATCACTGCTATAGAGTAGATATTTTTTGTTAACGATTTATTTTAATATAAGATTTGCTGTGTAATACTTTATCTTTAGCGTATGTTTCCTTCGTGTGTTTAATTTTAAGATAGACATATAAATCAGAGTTGAATCTCTTGATTGTGAAGATTTGGTAGTATAATTTCCTGTCTCTATAATGGGTGGCTAGTAAATAAAGAACTTATGTTTCATATTACATTTTATCTTTGTATCTGAAAGAATAAATTTATTTTAACTTTCAAAAGAAATACGAAAATTAATTTTTATACTTTAGTGTCTTTTAAATTTAGTAACAATAGGCTTTAGACGTTATTGAGTTCGCAAAGAGTTCGCGACCTAAAATACAATAGAAAATAATTACTTTAAAAATAAGGTAATGAAAATAAATTCTACAGATCAGCATGAAAAAGGAAGCTAGTATGTAAGCTTATTAACTTTTAACCTTTTTTTGCGTTATTTGTAAAAAATATTTCTGGTGGCTTTGTTACGTTCTCCCGTAGACTTAATATTGACAGATTCATAATTCTCTTATGACATTATAGATGAAAGAGGTTGAAGCCCTGTAAAAAAGAACGCGACTATATGGCTTGCCTGACAATGGTACAGTAAAATTCTTTGTTTTATTTAACGAAGGGAAATCAAAGTTGAGAAATGCGATTAGACATTTGATTTTTAACAATGTTTTAAATATTGTAATATATATTTTAAAAAGATGATACAATTTAGGCCTGAGAAGGCACTTATAATCTTCTTAATATATGTAATTTTAAAAGTGTAAACACTGTTAACGACGTTTTGTTAGATTATCACAACTCAGATTAAAATTTTATAGCTCATAGGCCAATAGACCTTGATTTTTATACCTGCGACTGCCTCGGTGGCGCACTTGTATTACGGTACGACTGTCGTTCTGAGGTCAATGTATACACGGGTTCGAATCCACCTATCCTACTCTAAAATCAGCCTGAGCTTTCGGTGAAGGAAAACATCGTGAGGAAACCATAGCATGGTGGAAGGGCATTTTCTATTAATGTCCGCCTGGGTAGCTACCATCCTCAAGTTTGAAAACCTGTCACCAAATACCAATAGGTGTGTTGCGACAGCATCACTTGAGAACCAGTACCTTTAGGCTTAGTGTGTTTATCATCCTGGACCACATCATCATTTAACTTCAGGTGAGATTGTGGTCAAAGCACTAAGCCTATATCGTGTAAATAAAAATTGTTTCTAGTAGTTATAAAATGTATTTAAAAAATGTGTATCAAAAATTAAGTTAGCCGTCACGGGACCTCCATAAAAATTGATAGTAGAATACGCACACTCACAAGAGTGTCTATGCATCATTGATGCCGTTTGCCTTGTCGGTTTAATTGCTAAAGTGCGCCAGTAGATGTCACACAAAAAAAACAGAATGAAATCAATGTACAAAAAGAAAATGTTTGAGAAGTAAATTTGATATATTAAAGACTTCTTTGAATACATAATTTGGAATTTTATGGTTGAACTTATTTTATTTCACGGATTTTCTTTCTGTATTTATCTATATTTATAGCATAACTGTAAAAGAACAAAAACCACTCACAGGGATATTGGAATCGACGAATGAACACATTTCCTGCCTCGGTGGCGCAGTTGTATTACGGTGCGACTGCCGTTCTGAGGTCTCGGGTTCGATCCCCGGGTCGTGTCAAGTGGTATTGGGATTTTCTACTTAGTATAATTCCGGAGTTTGGAATTTATGCCCGATATGGCGACAGGCTCGCCCCCTGTCACATCTGGGACGGAACTAAGCTCGACGAAATGTGGGTGGTGTAGTTCGCTACTCCACCTCTGCCCAACCTTTCTGGGATAACAGGCATGAGCTTATGTATGTATGTTATCTACCTGCACCCAATATGCTTGATTCTTGATACATACCTGTATTATTCGGAATGTATTCAAAATTAGTTTTTTTTTACTTATTCGAATTTTATAGATAATATCATCGACTAGTTATAGATGGAAACATCATTAAGAAATCTTTAATACTATATTTGATAAATGTTTTTGTAGAACTTCTATGTAGCATAATAAAAAAAAAATTCAATTTCTCAACTTATCAAATATGTTTAAAAAAATTTCAACGTCTAAAAATTCCCTTTTTCTATATATGCTTTACAGGAAATATTATACTTTCTAGGTATTGGAAATCTGTTGTGGTTTTATTTAATTTATAAATACAACAGCGAACCATTGATTAATTGTAGTTACTTAAACTTTTAAATAAATAAAAAAAACAGTATCGCAATACTTCAGGCGTGTTTTCATGATTTTCACGAAGTGTATTAAACTGTAAAAATAAGAAGTTTCACAAATATACTGCCCTCGGAATTTTATACATTGGGGAATATCATTTTTATAAAGTTAGAAATGTGAGACACGAACAAACTTTTCGAGTATCTGAAGTAACACCACTTGCGGTTTAGCCTGGAATCGAAATGCAGTTTGAGGTTAGTGTCGGCGTTGCCAGTGAATTGCTGTTACCACTTAATATCGCATCGACTTATTTCGATTAACTAATATTGTTATAAATAGTTATCAAAACCAAACTAATAATATATATTTTAAAAAAACTAGGCAGCCATGAGTACTGCCGGCAGAAGAGATAGCTTTGAAAAAGACTGGTTTCTTTTTTGTTGTTTTGTCCAACGGAATAAATTGTAGTAGTAATCGTTTTAGACTCGAAGATTTTTTTGGGGCATTTGGGGGAAAATACTTTATATGTGGTAACACAAAAGCTTAGGTAGGTATCTGCCATCATACTTAACTTTCCATTCCATCAAAGATAAATTATAAAACTTTCCTTGTCGTTGACAGCTAATGCCACATTCCATTAGTAATGCGAATCTATAAGTTTTTTCCCTACCGAGAATTGTCCAACCCCGCCAAAGAAGTTTTCACTTCAATACATTTTCTTTTCTTTTTCTCTATCTTGTCTCTATCTACCTATTCAACCGAAAGACGTCCATTGCTGGACATAGGTCTCTTCCAAAGATCTCCATAACGACCGGTCTCGCGCCACCCGCATCCAGCGGATTCCCGTGACCTTCACCAGGTCTACGGTGCGTCTTTCAGTACGCGGCAGCCATTCGAAAACCCGTTGGTCCTATCGGGATCGATTTTACGAGAACCGTGCCCAGCTGGGTTGTACTAAGGGTCAAATTATTTACCATGTATACATAATTGATTATTCAGAACGATAACTTATTATTAATTCGCTTATTTACTTTAATCAAATTGCAGTGCAGTCACTTAACAATAAAATAAAAAATATGACGGAATTGTATTACGTTGTGTGGTGTGCTCTTTGCATTTTTAACGTTGAACAATAGAGACACATACAAAATATACTTTTCCTTAAACTGTTTTTATGGAAATAATGTAACATAAACTTTCCTGGTTCCTCGTTCCTGGCGTCTAGCGCCAAAATAATCGATAAATATATTACATGCATAGATATAGTAAGATTGAATTCATTTACATATATTTGGTGTAACTGTTTGTTATCCTAAATTTAAAAAAAGATTTAAAAAAACTTGTTTTTTTACCACAATAGCAAACAAAAAAAAAAAACGTTGACATGACTTTTGCGCTAATTTCTGCTAATCCTTAAACTTAATTGAAAAATAAAAATTACGATTTATTTTTCTATTTACTCGTACTTCCACAAACTGTATTCATGTGGATTATTACAAGTTCTTATTATAAATCTCCCGAAATTTTATAATATATTAGTTTCATTATACATTATTTTAACTTTCACTTACTCTGTTGGTTGGCACGATAGTTTTGTTGTTTAACCTTCTAGCGGAATATAACTCATGGAACAATAGCGGGGCACGGTTGGTTGTACAGAAATAACCACGGAAAACAAACATGGCTTACGGACACCGCACTCTTATAAACCGTAAAAGATTTTATAATCTTTATGATTTCTAAGTAGTTTTAATTACTTATCTTACATAACTATTACAGTTAATATTTAATTGCAAAAACTACGAAGTAGACAAATGATCTTTTATACTTTTTAATTGAATTTTTAGTTTAGGTATAGTATAGTGCTTTATAGTATTATTTTTTTAATCTATTTATTTTTGCAGAAAATCTCATTTTGCTTCCTCGAATGAATATGATATAAATATTATGATGCTATATTAACTGAAATGTGAAAATTCATTCAAAATATCTTCATTTTATTATCTTTATAATTATAAATTGTAATTAAAATTTTCCGAATTTGAATCATACAAAATAGTGATCGTTCTTAATTCAACATACTTTCAATAAAAAAACTGTATATAGCAAATAAAAAAAATTGAATGTGTACAGGCCGATTGTTTCTAAAAACAATTTAATATCCGTTCGAGTTGAACCATCTCGTGCATCCCGAACATTTCGAACTACGCATAACAGAATCTGTTTCAACTTCAATAGTTGACTGCGCTCCGAATCAGTTGGGCTAACATACTACGCTAACTTTTATATTATATATTTTTCAAAATGTTATCTCTATTCGATGTTATAATGCAATAATTGTGTAATAATCTTTGATTTATTTAATTGATTGTGACCTGATGTGCGGGTTATGGCGCACGCTGCGACCACAGTCAGCATTAGCATGATTCCCTTGTTCATGCCGAGGCAACTTGTCAAACATAGAAAAACATGAAAAAAGGAAGCATTTTTACACATTATTACTTCTAAAACGTTGAGTGTTTGTAAGGTTTTTGTTGTATTATATGAGTGCTTGATTACTTTAACTCATAATGTAATCAATGGATTAATTGCTCAAGTTAAACGCTAAACTGTTCCTCTTTAACCCCTTGAGCAATGACCTGGCGTTTACGCCAGCTTTTCATTCTTTCCTATTGTCTCATTTTTATGGGTAATCGACATTTTCATCATTAAATATTAAAAAGAGAACCTTAATGAGTCTGCTAAACGCATTAGAAATAATAAAATAGACGTTAGTATGAGAAATATTAAAAGTAAAACGTGAAAAATGGAGTAATAAATATCGTATCTGATTTTACAACGCGGACAGTAATAGCCAGATTCACAAAAGTATAATAATAAAAAACTACGTGAGTTGCAGCATAAAAATCTTTGGCTTTCAGTGAAAGCTGATGGCGAAGCGGGGCATGTCCTAATGTAAGCAAATTGCCGTCACTTCCTTTCAGCGTCCGGCCGCGGCTATCATTCCCAAGATAAGCGCTTAAAAGCCTCATGGAAAACGCTTTCAGCAACGACTAATACCGGGTGCTTCTATACTTTTGCATTGCACTCGAAAGCTCGAGTTCAGTTATATATATCATACAAAAAAGCATAATGTGTGAGCACTTTTAGAGTGTGATCGAAAATTACTGCATTACTCGTTACCACTTTGAATTGCTGTAGTTTATATATTTTTTTTCCTCGCACTATGTTAAAAAATATTATATCAATATTTAAACTGAATTTGGGCAATTAGGCAAGTTCAAAGTCATTATAGGAATACTAACTGAGCTACCCATATATTATTTATTATAAAGTACCAACGATTTTTAAAGAAACGAGATAATGTCAGAACAACCTAATAAACTTAATGCATTAGATTACAAAGGGCTTACTCGAAGAGGGCGAGCTCCGACCGGGGAGGATTCCCTTTATTTTTCTTCATAATATTAGATTTTATGATTATTTTAAAAGGGGCAAAGGCTCCGCTACTACGCATCAAAAGACGACGTCATTGATCAGACAATTTTATTGAATTACTTAGCTGTGCCGAAATGAGATGTTTTCGTGTTTCTTTGTGTCAGGGTTTGATGGTAAGCTAGACGAACCGCGAAGGTAGGAATGGAGTGCGGGGTCCGAGGTTGGTACTTGCAGTGTAATGCCGTGCACTTGCCCTGGTCAGGAAGCGCGGCGGAATGCAGTCAGTCGCGTTTATACCATGCCGTGAGGGAACGGCGGGGGTATGCGAGGGCAATGCACGCGGCGCCGACGCAACTCTCTGCCTTCCATTCAGTACGTCTCTGTGATACTGCATTTATTACTGTTTGTTAATTTTATAAAGTGCTAGCTAGCATCGAAGCTCCTACAAGAAATAAGTAACTCTGTAAAACGCCGGTCTTGTTTAGTAAAAGAGAAGAATTGCACGCGTCATTTATCGTAAAGAGCTTGAGGATTAGAAATAACTTGCATAGTCAGTATAGCCCTTGCTGAAAGATTTCTTAGAGTTGCTAAAAACTTTATTTCTAAAATTGAATATATCTTTCTAGGTTAATAAATTTGTTTTCAAATCGATGTAGAATGGGGTTAAGTTATTAAAAACATGTTTAAATTTTAAATCAACAACTGGAGCCACATCTACACACGTATATTACGTGATAGAAGCCAACGTGTCTCACGCATACGTAGGCAGGCATACTGATGCACATCATGCAATGATACGGCCCCGTCATCGCTTTGAGTCGGGCGAGTACCGCAATTTCACTCAGTGTTGTGCGTTCAGAACGCGGGACGGCTCGCAGGTCGGAATGTAGTCGTTATATGCACACCACTCGAAAGGATTACCTACTAGTTGGCGGCGATTAACCGGCGCACTCGTGGTTCACCAGCGCGGCTATTGGTTTATTTCCAAACGTAGCCATGTTTTAATTTAGAATGTTATTACAGATTCCGTAAAACTTTCATTACACGCTTAAGTTTTTATTTTTATAATCTTATTATTTAGTTAGTATAGTAGATCGCGTATCGAATATCGCGTTTGTAACTGATATTCGACTTAGAATAATTCAGTGTTTTATTTATTTGCAGGTACGTGGGTGTTGTTAGAGAAAATTCAAGTAGATTTCATTCATTTTCGACTGCGTAAGTAGCAGAATTATTTTCGTTTTTATTGTATTTTTGGTACGTACATAATGCATTCACGAGCATTAACTAGTGTAATATTGCTGTAACAAACAAATAGTAAATTACTATATTTCCAATACAATTCTAACTTGTTTTTGTTTTAACAAAACGAAAAAGACAAATAACCAAATCAATTTTAAGTATTGCTTTCTAGTTACCCATGAAATACTATTTCATATTAAATATTTATTTTTTCATATCTCGAATTTTAATAAAATTGATTTATTAGTTGTGGTTGTATACTCAAAAGTTATTGAGTTGGGGTATACAAACAAAAATGCTTTTAAATCTCAAGGAATTTATTAAAAGGTCAGAGGACTTGAATATAATCAACTTGATTTTGGATGTTACCTATCAAATTTTAAGTTTTATTACTTTATTTTATTTATCCTTACTTATCCTAACTAAATCAATTTTACTTATCTATGTTTTACCTAAGATTATTCTAATTAACAAATTTTACTTTTTAACCCCTTGAGCACTAATTTGGCGTTTACGCCAGCTTTCCATTGTTTTCCTATTGTCTCATTTTTATGGGTAATCGACACTCGGTAGCGTATAAACACGATTGCTTAATTTAAAAGTTTGCATTCTTTTTTCGGTAATAATTATACAATTGTTTTTCTTATATTTACATTATTAAATTATAATGTTTAATTGTCCGTAATTTATTTTACGCAGTTAATGATTTAGAATTCTTAAAGTATTTTTCCTTGCCCCCTATTCCCTCGAACATAATTCGAGACTTTGTTACCTGTATATAACATAATAACAGTAATAATAAAGTCTTAAGTAAATTATTCTTTGTACTATTTTGACCCATTATAAATTATGGTATGTTATTTTCCTTCATAAAAAGTTAAACCACTGAAAGCGTTTTTTAAAAGCAGCGAAGACGCATTGTTTTAAACTAAAAGGGGAAATGGTCTCGTGAGATCCAAATTGATATATTGTCATCTGCGTACGATGCCGAAATTTACATTTTTGCCGGGCAGTTTATTCCGGTAGTAAAATATCGAGTGGTGTATCGCGGCTTGGTCCCCAGGTGTCTCTGTTCAAACTACGCAAGTTTCACTAATGTGCGGCTTAAATGATGACACCGTTGCCGGCGAGACCGACTTTCCCGAACACACCCTTCCCTACTACCATGAAGAAGTAGTTTTAAGAGTTTCATTTATATATTATACGGAATATACATAAGTTTTTCATTCACATATACAACGTTGTTAGACGATATACGTAGACGACACACGATAATAGTGCAAAATGCTGATCACTCCTAAATCTAATGAATATTATACGATAAAAATAATATTTAATAAAATTTTATGCCTGTATTTATGTTGGATTTATAAATAAACTAGTCGGTGCCCGCGTTTCATATATTCTTCACTGCGTACCTAAAAGAAGCAAATAAATGACGAAAAATGAGTCTTTTGTTTTTATTCATGGGAACATTGTAGATAAGAGTAAATTTAAAAAAAAATGAGAAAGGGTCGATGGAATCCAAAAAAAAATAGCCTAAAACACTACCATCTACGAAAAGTTCCGTGTCGAATGGTAGTAGTCCCATCCCTATACGTTCAGTAGTTTTAAGGTGATGGTGCCTCAAAGACACTCATTTTCCTTTTATGTATATGTATTTTGAAGTTGTTATGAAAGTTATTTTAATATCACATACATACATCACATCCTATCATGTTTCCCACGAGGGCAGGCATATACTGCATTACTTTACTTGCTACGATCCTGACACTTGTCTTTCGCTTTATATACTTTTATCAACGCTTTTATACATGCTTGTACGTTACCAATACTTTTGACTTGGTCTTTCTTTAGAACGTCTTCATTACTTTCGCCTTAAAAATTTTATTTGACAGTTTTTACACTCTTCTCTACGTGCTCTAACCAACTAACCATCCCTTCCTTTATCTTTGTCACTACCAAACCTACAAAAGTGACATTTGTTATTATTATTTTTAAATTAATGTGATAAAATTTGAAATCCTAATTTTATATCTTTTCTAAACATTATTTTGTACGGTCTATGAAAGAGGATTACTGAGTTTCGATAAAAAGTAAAAAATATTATATTAAACATCATATTTACAAAATACGACGCACATTTACCTCCGTAATCAATTTTTTGTCTACCCGTAGGCTCTTTACATATCACTGGTTGCTTATAAATCGCTTGAGTCCCAGTTCCAGATTTATTTAGTTGTTTAATTCGGTCTTGTCTACGTAGGTCGTGTGAACCGCACTTTAGGTAAATTACACACGTAGGTATTTGGCAACAGTGTTTAAATAGGGAGCGCCTAAATTTGTACCCTTAAGTAGGGGGTAATAGAGGAAGTTTGCGTTGCTTATGTAATCGAAACGGCGCGGCTCGTCGGTGGGACCGAACAAACTAAGTTTTTATCTGTTAGCTTTAGAGCGTGTTACTGTTAGTGAGTGAGTGAGGATGGATTTATTGACAACAGACTGGATCGTGTTAGTGTAGTTTGGAGATACGGCCCTAGTTTATTTATTGATTACTTTTCAGTGATGTTATCATTTTTTGGGCTGTACGTGTTTAAACTAAAAAGATTCGTATATAGTATTCATGATATTTTCTAAATTAATTAACAAAAGGAAAAAAAATTTTCAGATATATACATTTTACCAGTTTACACTAACACCAAATTTTATCTATTTTCTCGCATAGGAAAGCCAAAATGGGTATCCGCTCGCCACTAAGGGCAACAGACGGGTTATGTGGGACTGTACCCACTAAAAGCCCAGATGTCTCCTTGTAGCTAATTGCCAAGGGTTACAGGTAATCTATTTCCTATTCGCCTGTGACCCCTGGATGAGCACATTCTCCCAAAAGAGGTTCTCCACTGAGGTCTACATTTCTAATCTCAACTTCAGCTTCTATTGTAATCTTTAACAGAGTTGCCTTCCTCGTCATTTTTAACGAGATCTCTTCCTCCAGTTTAATCTCAGGCTATCCAAAAATCACGCCATATAATTTAAAAGGTTTTCTTCGTCCCACTTTTTAAGGTTTTACGGTCAAGGTTGTAATCATGTTTTTTTAAATAGAGGTTGTCTTCTGCACAGCCTAGATGATGGACTCCAGGTCCAGGAGCTAACGAAGATTTTCCTAGGGTACCTAACGAGATAGTCGACGATGGCAGCACCTTTACTTCGTCCTGTGTCCCTCTGGGTCCAGAGGGTTACTGTAAGGAATGTCGCCTGTGTCAGGTTATTACTTTCTGCTAAATAAGATCACGTTACCTAGGGTACATCACGAGGAGGTTATATGACTTCGTATTCCAAACCTTTACCTATTTAGTAAATCTTTCAATAAGAGAAAATGAATTAGTTTTCAATTACTCCGTATCTACTTACTATCTTATAGAGTTAATACATCGTTAAAAAATCGAATGCAATACAAACAAAAAAGTGGTAAAATATACAAAATGTAGGATCGAATGAAATCGTGCAGACCGCTCGGTCATTAATTGTCACAGGTGTCGATTACTCTATCGTGTAATATTTGTTGTGACATTATTTTTTTATTCAACTTTTTGAAATGTTATTTTATTTTAAACATAAAAAGTGACTGTGTTTTTATAGTTAACATAAATAGAAGTAGAAATACAATTTAACATTATAATTGTTATGTTATAGAAGATTTAATTTCTTTTTCATAGTACTAAATAGCTTTAAAGCGCAGAGCTAAGTACGCTACGTAATGCACCAGAGTGCTAATGGTTATTAACTATGTACCTACTCGGTTTTTGAATCAATTAACTTAGGTATACGTGAATATGTGTTGCATTAACGATGACTATTATAATTTGGTGAGTTTAAGCAATAAGATAATGTATTATAATTTTGTTGTACCGTATACAGAACTAGTTCATAATTGTTTGTCAGCTAAAATAGATTTAATATAAATTAAACATAATTGGATAAAAATATAATAACTCCTCCGAATAATATCGAAATATATAACCAAGAGCATATGCAAAGGAATACAGAAATCTCTAATTTAAAATAAAAATGTATGTAATTTTGTTAAATCGATTAAGTGCTTTTTGAGTTTATAAAAAAAAACTATATTAACTCTTTTTATAATAGTTTTTTGATAGTAATGATTTTTATGATTAATATGACATGAACTTTTATTGTTCAAAAATCAATCATGTGTGCTTCCGCACAATAAAACAAGATCATTCTCCTTTTTTATAATGTATTATTGATGTTAAATATATAAATATAAACACATTTAGTAATTTGAAAACAGAAAAATATGATTTAACTGTGAATAGAAACAATGTTTTTTACGAAAGTATCTATACAAATATAATTTACTTAATAAATTAAACTCATTAAGGTTTCGTCGATTTGTTCGTTATCTGTAATCAGTAGCGTGTTATCGCGGCGGAACCAAAAAGCTTGGGTAGAGACAATGATAAAATACCCCGATAAAGGGTGACCGAAACATCAAAATTATTGATTTTACCTTTCCGCATTGGGTTTGTTTGATGTTTTACTGTACTGTATTTGATATAAGTACAAACGTTGCAATGAAAACCAGATAGCAAGACACTCTTTGTTAACTTTTTATATTATTTTTTTGTTTCTTATAAATTCCTTTGATTTTCTTTTTGATTGGTTGATACTAAAAAGTCACAAATCAAATAAACCGCTTAAAAAAATAGTTTCTCTTAATATGTCGATTACCCATAAACATGAGACAATAGGAAGGCAATAGGATAATAATAGAAAGCTGGCGTACACGCCAGGTTAGTGCTCAAGGGGTTAAACAAATGAGTTATTTTTCTTGGTTAATGTCAATCTGCGATTTACATACGCAATTATGTCAGATCATGTGATAGATTATGTATTCAATCTTCTAACAATGTTTCTAAGCTCCAGCAAAATGGTGGTTTATTTAACTAAAACTTTCCTTGTGGGTTTCGAGATAACTCAGAGAATAAACGTTTATTATTTCCAACATAGATCACATGAGCACAATTACCAATCCGTATCATATAAAATGCTACCAAAATTACACAAATACGCAAGTTAATTCCTTAAAAATAATAACTACTACATGACAGACTGAGATCCCGCCAAAAACTTATTGATTTCAGATATGCCGCCAGACCGTTATCTGATAGTGTTGGAAATTAATTATAAAATTAAAAATTTATTATCGATACATATCGACAATTCAGTCTGAGGGCATTTTACATTTACAGTGGTTTTAACAATTCAGCCACTATGGCTTCCAGTTTACATTTGATACATATTAAATACGTAAACATTGACTCGTTATAAAGAAACTATAGCACTCGTAAGTACACTTTAATATAAAGCTTGTACCGACAAAAGACGAAAAGTACACAAACCGAATTAGACACAGCAAGCGGATCGGCAGCGAACTACTACCGAAGCACGAGATACAAGCGATACGGTGTTCAACAAAGCTCTGTTTAAACACACGTGTAAGCGTAAGTACAACACAAACTTAAGTCCTCGCGAACCGACCTCAGAATAGTGCTAACACAGATGGCACCCAGGTGTGAAGATACTTTCCCACTATGTTACTAGGGATGTACTTTGATACATAATTATTTTGTTTTTATTTAAACAATTGAAAGTCTAATAAAAGATTTTTAGGTAATAGTATTCGGTTTTACAAGGACTATGTCAAGCAAGTCTTAATTTCAAAAGGTTATTAAAGGGTGGATTTTTACGTGAACTACAGTGATGTCTGGAATTTACACCCCTCTCTGTGCTTCCGCTATCAATGGCTATAACTATAATTTAATAGTTTTTTTATATACAAAATTTCTTTCCGGCTCTTCTCGATTGGATTGTTTTTCGAACCGATGGTAGTATTTTAACGTTCGTAAGTTCTTTCTTAGAGTCTAAATTGTTTTTTTTTAGAATAGGTGTGGTAGAGTAGTCTTTGCGAATATCATCTATGAGACGAAAAAAATTATTTAAATATAGATAATAAAGATTATAAAATATAAATAATGTATACAAAAAAGATTATGTCAAGAGTTACAAGATTTAGGAATCCACAGTGACATACAAAACTAACTTATGATAAAATTACCTATATACAGATATTACATTTGCAAGCTTAACTAAAGCGCATCACTATGAACATACTAAACCGATTAAATCCATTTCCTATTTAATTTGACAAACAATATAAATATAAAAGGAAAATGGGGTGTCTTTGAGGCACCATCACCTCAAAACTACTAAACATATCTAGACGGCACTACTATCATTCGACGCGGAATTTATCGTAGATATATTTATTTGTTGGATTCCATTGACCCTTGCTCATTTTTTCGATTATGTATATTTTTTCGCTTATGAAAACAAATGACTCACTTTTCTTCATTTTTTTTTGTTTAGATACATAGATAGATGCACAGAACATATGAAACGCGGGCGGAGCGGCAGGCACAAGCTAGTTTAGGGATATAATTATTTCTTTAAACCATACTCTGGAAAGGATATTATGACCTATTTACCATCGTTTATTAAAGGAAGATAAAAAAACACACTTAACCCTTCTGCTAATCGTAATTTTAGCTCTTTGCGATGCGAATTCGCATACGCATGCAGGTTACTTATCAGCTTACACAAACTGTTTGGTTAGGTAATAGAATCCGGTCGAAACCTCCGCCAGGACATTACATTGTAATATTAAGGAACGTTCATTACCTATTAAATCTAAAGCTTCAACGGTTAAGTTATTATAATTATTTGTTAACATATATGTTTGGATATGAATAAAATTTCCAATCTATACGAAGACATGCTCGACCAATTAGTATTTCCTAGAATATTTCTTAACTTTCCAAGAGCTTTTGTTGACATGTTTTATTTAACTTTTGAAATAGAAGGTAAAATTATCTCGAGTTAAAATAAATCAAGTCGGTAATAAAACTTATACAATTATTTTGCTTTCCTATTTTATTTATCGAGTATTTTTTATATCAATGTGAACCTTATGCTACGGGTAGATATTTCTTTTACACGTTTATTTTATCACAATGATTTGATAACTATTTCTGTCTTAATAGTTACGGTTACTGTTATACCTTTAATATTTTAAGGCGGATTTAAATGTCGAATCTTAAAAGTTAAAGATTTAGATCAAACCAAAAATATTTTGGATTTTCTGACTAATCACTAACACTGTTTTAACACATTAGAGAAAAAAAAAGGATTGAAATTTCGGTAGAATAGATTGAGAGCGCATATTAAAACCGGCCGTTAGAGACAATTAACTTTAAAACTAAACTAAACATTACATTATTACAAGTGACATGTTATCATAATTCTGTCATGTTATTTATTTATTTATTTAATCTTTTTTGTACACCATTATACACATATAATATAATACATTTGAAATGTGAAATTAGTACAAAGGGCGGCCTTATTGCTAATAGCAATCTCTTCCAGGCAACCTTTGGATGAATATGTTCCATGGAAAAGAATCAGTGGTGTTTTGGGTACATATATAGATAAATCTAACCTAATAAATACGACTTAAATTGAAATAATGTTAACTATAACATACATATAAAATATACTATAAAATACAGATAGAATACGCCTTATAGACTACATTATAATAATACATAAATATGGACCAAAATTGAGTAGATTATAACAATTTATCACATAAAGTTATGTTAAAGACGACATATAGTACTTTTTGAGCAAATTTTTAAAAATCCCCATCGTTTGTACCCGTCTCAAAGAAACGGGTAACGAATTCCATAATTGTGCAGCCTGGACTGTGAATGATTTTGCACAAAAATTTGTAGTGTATTGGGACTTCAAGCGCTACGGTTTCTGATGATATTAAATTAATAATGGTTTAATAATGTAATGTAAATTTATCATACAATCCAATAACAATTAATTTTAGTTAAAATATTACATGTTTTTATTGACAGGTATATTATGGAGATATATACGATAATAAAAATAGCATTCCCACGACCTGTCCCAATATAAACATGGACTACAATAGGTGTGGAGCACTTTAAATAATAAATCCATATAGAGTTGTTTTTACGAGGACATTGCGCGTCGAACACCTGTCTGTAATATCGCGTGTGTTGTCGCGAAATATGTGTGCATAGCGTATTAAACAATTTATATTGCGAGTTTTATTTAAACTTTTCGAATAAAGTTTGGGCCAGTTGACATATGAACTTACTACTCTCAATACATACAGACAGAAGAAATTTACGATTTCCGGGTAGAAACCTAGAGACTTTGTAAAAAATCATCACGTAACTAAATGTGGTACAAACTGCACACGCACGTCATACCACTATCTAGTGAAAATTAAATAAAATATTTAGACTTTTCCAGTATATAAAACAAATAATTGAAAATAATAATCAAATAATTGAATTTAAATAATATTACGCATTAATTAGTATTTTTACATACGTAGAAAACTGCAAAGAAAGCGCTAAATTAAAAAAAGATAACAAATAAAATATGTCAAGTATGTTAGTAAATAATTTACGATAAAAATATGAATAATCACTGTTTTTCATAATTATGAACAATAAACACTAAAATAAAAATATAACCTTTATTCTGCTTATTTACATATATATTTAAATAATCATGGTATTTAGTATGTATACGTTTTAGAAATTCATAAATAAATATAAATAAAGCGTCATTAGTATTAGTATTTTCTCTAAAATATAGAACGTTTATATTAAATACAAGTAAAGATGCACTTAAAACCAACAAACTGAGAACTACACAAAGGATTAGTGCACTTTATAGAGAGACATCATCGCTTTTTAATTGAGCGAGTGGAGAATCGAGGCATGAATGGCAGTATTACCTGAAGATTATTTACAAAATAACGCCATATAAATAATGTCTAAAAGCGTACCGTATATCGAATGGAAGAATATAATTTTACGAATTCGTACGTATATTTAGTGCCATTGACCAATGGTATGTAACCATTATTATTTTATGTTATTTGGTAGTTAAAATAAGGTCATTTATTATAATCTTCAGTATATTATCCCATCTCGATTTCTGTGAGAGTATTTCCTTATGGTACATGCAAAATTTTAAATTAAATGAATCGAATAAATAATTCCTTTTTTTGAAGTATGTACCAGTATAATAATACACTAATTACTCATTATACTGGACTCCCCAGATACGATGCTAATTACCAGTCTGGGACATCAAGGCAGGACAGTAATGGCATGGCTACATATACTTACATACATCAATTTCCAGACATAACAATCTCATGTTACCGGTGATTGGGGTGGGGCAATTAACAGGGCGCAAATACGGCAATTTTGGAGCTATCCATTCTACGCTCTCAATTATGTAGAACCTATATTTTTTTCACTTATGTAGAAATATGATAGAGACAACATTCATTAACAAACTTCAGCATAACAGTAGACATTTATAAATACTTATGTATTTTGGTTTGATTCTGTTTTAAAAATATTTTTTTTTAACAAATGGAGTAGGGTCAAATCAGTAGTTATCATTTTCATTCATTTTATTAAAATAAGCCGTGTTAATGTCATACATTAATGTCAACAAAATGCATTTTAATTAACTAAGTACAATCCTGAGGTTCTTATTAATAACAATTACAAAAATTGTAGTTTTATGTAAAATCATGCTAATTTACTTACATACGCTTACACTTTTGTTGAGTAAAATATACCAAATTTTCTGTGCTATTTCCTATCTTCAATCGTTTTAATTAAAAGCCAATCATGAAATAATAATCTATATTCCTGTAGTTGTTTGTACAGGAAAGCAACGAGAGGTCTCGCGGCCTGTCAGTACATTCGGTTCAGCTTTCCTTGCCCGATTAATTAGCTGTTATAAAGATCAAAGCGTCAATTTGCGATCTGTGCTAAGCCTCCGACCCATTCAACTTGGTAACAAGCCTGACAGTTTAAGTTCAATCCCTCTAATACAATGTACAACTGACTTCTGTCGATCAGCCACGTATCTTATCCTGCACTGACACCAAAGATTTATGTTAATTTTAATCGAATTTCACACTTACGTTCCGTAGTTTAGAGTCGTATTTTAATCACGTTATTGTATAACTTAGAACGTTATCGATAATTATGAAAGTTTATACGTTTATTAGAGTCGAATATACTTTGAATAAATTTATATGATTGTGTTTAGTGAGGATTAGGTGGCGAGCTTTATCTCCGGATTCACAGTTTTGTCGCGTTCAATATATAATATTGCGGTTAATCTGTTATAAGGTGAGGAGAGAATGTTAATAGATCTATTGGATTCCTCTAATATTTGAATAGTGAGTTAGTTACCCAGTACCGCTATTGGTGCAACTATTTCGGTACGGATTTATTTTTGTTTTTTTTTACACAGTAAACGCTAAGTTCTTTGACCACAATATCACCTTATGTTAAGTGACGATATGGTCCAGGGTGGTAAACACACTAAGCCTAGAAGTACTGTTTCTCAAGTGATGCTGCCGGAACACATCTATTGGTATTTAGCCAAAGGTTTTCTAACTTGAGTATGGTAGACCCAGGCGGGCATTATTTAAAATACCCTAACACCATGCTATGATTTCCTCACGATGTTTTCTTTCACTGAAAGCTCAGGCTAATTTTAGAGTTACATAGGTGGGTTTGAACCCGCGTCCATTGACGCGAAAGTCAAAATTCAAGTTCAAAAATACTTTATTCAATTTAGGCTCTGATAAGGCGCTTATGAACGTCAAAATACTACCACCGGTTTGGAAAACAATCCAGTCAACGAGAAGAACCGGCAAGAAACTCGATCAGGTTTTTTTTTTTCTGCATGTTTTTTTGGAACTACAATTAACAGTTACAAAGTTTATTAGTAGATGGACAGAGACACCTGTCACTTCCAGACATCACCATTGTTCACATAATGATCCACCCTATAATAACCCTTACAAATCAAAACCTGCTTGACATGTTGCTTGAACTTATTGTCCGGTAAATCGGTAAATCCGACCGCACTACCGATTAAGCCATCATCGCTTCAAACATTTTTTTTAAACATTACACAATCTTTGAACGATTTTGCTAATTTATTAGTTAGTTGCCAGTTTCTTGTTGGCCGAATGTCATTGTCTTTGGCGTCATGATGGAATATGGGGACGTATATCGGAAAAAACGAAAAGTGTATCATATTAATCCAGTGTCTCAGGACATAATATTTGGAGATGTTTAAATACATATGTTGTTTATGTTGAATTGCGCGTGACAGGGGTTTTTGGAAACGCCCATGTTTGTTCTTGGATGTAAAGTCTCATAATAAAACTCTGTCTAACTCACTCTCCTCCTCGACGAACCCTGATCATTAAAACATTAAAGTAGACTGTATTTTTTTATATGCAAAACATTCAATTAGTTAACGTAAAATCACAATAACAATACAAGTAACTACAACTGGTCTTCCCTATGGATCTCTCTACAACGACCGACCTTGCGCCACTCGCATCCAGTAAATTTTATCTGAACCTAAAAAAAATACCTGTTAAGTTTTATAATAAAAATATTCAACATTTATTTTATTAAAGAATACTTAAGATTAAATAAGTTTGTTAGAATAATAAACATAGACGAACTATTTTAGATCGCTAATTTCTTTAAATATTTTGTTTCCTGAACTTCAATCGAGCACATTATAAATCACATGTCATTTATATTTAGGATAGAATCCTCAGCAGTAATTAAATATAATAAAAAAACGACAATTATTAACTAAATTGACTAATTACATTATGACATATTATACATGATATTGTGAAAATTAAAAAACATTGAAATGTATCATGGAAGTATTGTTTATAACAGAACGTACACTCACGTCTCATTCGCAAATTATACGACTTCCTTATCACGTCAGCTAGCTGTTAATTTCACCGGGAAACGTTTGTGAAATCACGAAAAATGTTTGCCTTGTTTCGTTTTGTTGTTTCCTTCAGGCTGTACGCTTGCTTTTAATATACACAAAAACAATTATTTTTTTGTATAAAATGTTTGCTTAAACTTTTACTATTGTTCAATTTTTAATCGAAAACGAATATTGCATAGAATACGCGGAAACAGTTTTTTCAATTATTAAATAAAATGAACGCATTATAAAATACGCTCTATATTGTTTTATTATATTGTAAACACAATAAACTCACATCAGTGTGGAATATAACTATGAGAATGAATTTACTTAAACGTATGGAACCAAACATCGTTAGCATGAATTGATTAACGTACAAAATATGTTTTTAGCAACTATTTCACAATAAAACAAACATTAAGTTGTCCATGGAAATACTATCTATGCAATCATATACTAAGTATGCGTGAATTACAAGATGGAAATAGCATTAATAATAATTACGCTACTACAGACGAACATTTAATATATATCAGACATAATTTAAATACCCATTTTGGCGATAGAAGAATAGGTCATTGAAAATAAAACGCCGTCACATCTACTTTTGAAAAAAAATCTTTTTAATATATATGGAACTTAAACACTCTCCGTGTACTAACCCGCAACGTGAGTAATTTGAGTTTAAAAAATAAAACTTCGTTTCCAAATCTGCTACATTTTAAATTGGCGAATAATATCGTTCTTCGCCATATCGGCCTGGGATTCATTGCGTTTTATTTTAGACGACTCAATTGTAATATGTAATTATCGGAAAGAATTATAAATTGGCTCTTGTAACATTTTTTTTTTATTTAACCTATAAATAGTTCAGTACAATTTTCTCTAGTTTGTCAACTATTTTCTTCCTTTTTTTGCTTTTTAATAGCTATTGACGAGCGTTAGTATTACTAATTAAAAATATTGTAAAAAGTTTCTCCACAGCAATCGAATTTTTAACACCAGACGTACATTTAGTGTACATAAAATCAATGACAAAAACGTAACTTAAAATGTACACATTAACGTTTCTAAAATAAACTAATAGAAGTTAATAAATATAATTTGCTTGAAAAAAAATGCAAACGCTTCTCCATGTCTCATAAGCATGAGCTCCAAAAACGCTTACAAAAGTTTCTTCTGTCTTCAGA
The DNA here is from genome assembly GCA_014132275.2 of Samia ricini. Lineage (NCBI taxonomy): Eukaryota > Metazoa > Arthropoda > Insecta > Lepidoptera > Saturniidae > Samia > Samia ricini. The sequence continues at coordinate 6,315,476 of AP028170.1, forward strand.
ATAGACCCCTCTCGAGCCCGGGCGACTTATTCCGGATATTGAAGCACGTAATCTGGCTACAGTGTGTCTCCACTCGCAATTTATCGAATGATGAACGGTCCGACCATTATCCCACCCCTTAACCTTCCTACTTATTAATATCTACGTACATAATTTATTGTAAATTGCATTCTGCAGAAGTGTAGCCATGCGTGAATTATACGGGTAGCGGGTTGAGCTTAAAAAGTCTACATGCTTCAAATACGTTTGTAATTACGTTGTTATAACCTCACCGATATCCTCAGAATCCTCAGAATCCCAATGGAAATAATATTTATATTTCTGTTATATATCAAACTACAAACTACTACTGTTGTATACCTATATCAAATTGTTGTCTAACAATTTATTGTATTACTTAATTAACCCCTTCAGCACTTACCTTTTTTTTTTTGACGGGGGGAAATGCATTTACGCACTACGGGGGGAAATGCATTTACGCACTACGGGGGGAAATGCATTTACGCACTACTTCAGCACTTACCTGGCGTTTACGCCAACTTTCCATTGTTTTCCTATTGTCTTTCTATTCTCTTTTTTTACGGGTACTCGGCACATTAAACAACGTAAAGCGCAAGCTGCTAACACACGTATTAAACGCAAAAAATGAATTTGGCTTCTTAATATTTTTGAAGGTAATTATTTTGAAATTTTAAATTACTTTACAAAAATCCATTATAGTAAAATAAAACTTATAAAAAAAATTATATGTTTAAATCGTTAAAGCTCCAAAACAGTTCATCCATCCATCTATTCAACCGAAAGAGGTCCACTGTTGGACATAGGTCTTCCCTAAAGATCTCCACCACGACTGGTCTTGTCCCACCCGCATCCAACGGATTCCCGCGACCAGGTCGTCGGTCCACCTTGTGGGGGGGTCTACCCACGCTACGTCTTCCGGCGCGTGGTAGCCATTCGAATACAAAACAGTACTCGGAAGTAATATTTCCGTAAGTAATGTTTGAATTTTTGTTTGTCTGATACATTTTAGTTGATCTTCACTAACCATAAAATAACCATACAGAAATACGCGAACCGTGAAGTAAACTTATTAGTATTTAAATAGTGGCTTTCAAAAATAAATTTCCCAAGCATATACGAGTTAGGTGATTTACTGCGATAGCTATTGCCGAGTGAAAGATACCAGGCGTGTAGAATACGTTGTTACACAGTGCCTTTATTATACTGTAAGAATAGTATGTTAATAATAAACGAGAATATTTTTATCTAGTTAAAATAAAATGTTAAAAATAAGGTATTACTGATTTTGAACAATGGTGGTGTAAATATAAATTTGTATTATTTATGAATTATATTTTTAATCAGCTCCGCCCGTGTTTCATATGTTCGTCACTGCATTATTAACGTAACATAAACTCACGGCTGTTATCTCCGAAGGCTTAGGCAGAGGTAAAATAGCGAACTACACCACTCGCATTTCGCCGAGCTTAGTTCCTTCCCAGATGTGAGAGGGGGCGAGCCTGTCGCCATATCGGGCACAAATTCCAGACTCTGGGATGATACTGAGTAGAAAAACCCAATATCACTTGACCCGACCAGGGGATCGAACCCGAGACCTCAGAACGACAAGTCGTATCGTAATACAACTGCGCCACCGAGGCAGACTATCACATAATATTATAGAGCAATCAAAGCAACTGTATCCATATGCAAGGCGCATACGTTACGCGCTGCATAATGCATCTAATGACGTGACCCGATGCCCTTCCGTTTCCTGCTCAGCATTAATTAGCTTTTACAATTACTGTGTTGGAGAACGTGTAGCTAAAATATTACTATGTATATAATAAATTATTGAAGAACCTCTATGTTATAAATAGAACTTACAGCTTTCATAATTTGAAAATATTAATTGCCATTAATCGCTTACCACAATGTATAGCAGTGATTTTATATAAAAGTAAGGTCTCTTAATCCGAAATAAAAGTACTCGTACTTATATTCAGAAGAGGTATTATCTCTCCTTCAATTAGTTATATGTAGGTACGCATTTAATCTGTACTTCGTAAATCATATCGCTCTCGGCTTTTCCTTCCATTTGCCCATATATCTCTTTTATTAATCTCCTTTCATCTATACATTGCGTACCATTCATAAATCATTTAAAATCGCCCGAGTTGTATGTTATACGGAACCAATGTTCTATAAAAGGTTACTAATGCTTGTTTGCCAGGATGTTAAAAAAATTATATCACTGCGCCAATGATTTTACCAGTAAATGATAGCATATCTATGTTCTTAAAAATACTCATCTTATAATTTTGGATAATTCATAAATTAAATTCATAATTGTATGTATACGGACAAATATCTAATCTGTTTTATATCACTGCTTAAAAATTGACTTGGTTATCAAATTTCTTTTATTTTGTAGTCTGTATAATTTATTAATATTATAATATAAATATTAAATGTATGTGTATATCTAATGAAGCCATTTGTGGCTTGCTCACATATCCGTTTCCGTAAAATTAATTGGCCCGTAACATACGGAAGGATATATGTCTGCAACAAGTCATGTAAATTGCTTGTGTCTTAGTCTTCATTGTGAAGTGTATAAGATCCTCCGTTGTACAACACTTCGCGTTAAGATATTTTAGATGATGGACAGATGAGAGATTTATATAATAAATGTAACTCAATAAATCATTTAGTTTCTGATACATGTAAAAGATCAAACGAAAATAAAGAGAAAAGCTTAACGTAAAAATATATAACACCATTATGGAACCTGTCTTGTTGTATGGATCGGAGAGTTGGGCAAACAAAAAGATGGAAGAAAGAAGAGAGGGCATGTAACAGAAATACGAATGAATTAGAAACGAGTAATTCGAAGGAACCTTTTTTTTAATGTAGTGAAATGCATTTACGCATCATTCTAGCATCTTAACTGGGGAGTATTATCGGGTCGGGTCACTCCCGTTATCTTTCATTGAGGGACTTGCTCCCTCCCTCTCGTCTTGTTCTTGTATGACGACAAAGACAGGGGAAGAAAGAAGGCGGATAATGTCGGGTCAAATGTCTAAGGAACTCGGAAAGTAGGACCAATGACAGAGAAGTTAACGATTGGTAGGTTGGCATGGTGAATATATCATGAGTAGAGGTGAAAATCACGTTTCTAGTAGTATTAGTATGAAATTGGATAGTTAGAAGGAGACTGAAAAAGGTATGTATGGAATGTATTAATAATATTATTCTTTCTATTCTATTCGTTTTGATATCTTCTAGATTATATTAGATTTATTTACTTATAAATTATTCCTTTTTTTATAGACCTTTAAAAATGTACATGCTATATAATACGGTGCTTCATTTATATAGAATGCATTCATTTAGCTGCTTCACTACTTTTGTATGTAATAATATATTTGATCAACAATAATTACAGAATCAATATTGTAGTAACAAGCAATCAAAAAACAATTGAAATGTATCAATGATTATACAAAAACAGTAAAAGTAAATTGTGTGAAAAGAGTTGTATCTGCTTAGAATTATCATCTCAATTAGGCCATTAAATAATTTCAATACGCAACAAAATTCGTTTTTCCATAACATCTGCGTAGCATTGTTAGATACTAATCTAATTAACCTTAGACACGAGTCCAAATGTGTTAACGGGCGCCTCCCAAAAGCTCAGATCGTTCCCTTTGATATACCGAATAAGTCCTTATTGCTTGAAGCATAGAATAGTTTTTCGCCTAGGATCGTACCTCATTAGGATTCATCGTGCGCTCGCGGCCGCCCGCTCCCGAATAAAGCATCTGTTAAATGTCTCGTGCTAGCTAAAACTTGTCCGTAATTATCTGTTAACATTCCCAAGTTTGACCTCGCGAAAATCTTGGGCTAAAGCGAGTATTCAGAAACTCCAGTCCGGTCCACCGGAGGCGTTTTACTCCCCTAATAATCGGGATCATGGAGATTTTTAATGAAAAAGATTGTTCTCCGTTATTTAGAAAGTTGGTAAAAGGGATCTGGTTGAAAGTTTGTTTTGATTTAGTGTTGCGTACCCAACGTTGATTGTATTCTTGGCGGCTTGTATCGGTTTTTGGACTAATTAAAAATTTTGCGGGCATCGCTGACTACGTCTGGTGTCATTCGGTGACATCGCGACTACACACTAACGATATGTTTTGTGGAATTCCTAAAAGAATAATATCTGAAACAATGATAAGTAATATAGCCAAAATAATAAAACAATTTATTTAATTAAAGCAAAGAAGAATTTAGTATATATTTCCTTTTTTTTTATTTTTATACTTGTTTGTTATAACACTATTTAAAAGTTTCGCTTTATTAGATCCTTATTTATTAGAAACATTTTTATGCATTGTGTTATTTTTTGTTTCTGAAATTCATTAAAACCAGGCTTTGTTTTTACTCGAAGTAATTTATTTTATTTTTATCAATTCACGATGTATTTATAACAAATTTTATATTAATACAAGTATATTTTAATTTTTTAATTGCCCATCGTGGGGAAAATGAAGCCGGTAAATGAGTTAATAAAAAAATCGCTTTACCAGTATTTTATTTCTGAAAAGTCAATTTAATAATTCCCGTTCACATTCGATCCCTATATCAGGGTTTTTGTGAAAGACAGCCATTCATTTTATCGATGATCCAAACCTTATACATTCGCTCCGCTAATGGTTTTCAAATAAACCATTTCTGTTTAATGGATTCACAAAAAAAAACGGGGTGAAATGGAACTAATTGGTGTATTGATCCTTTTGTTTTATGTATGTTATTTGGAACTAAATATAGAAAAGAAGTTCTAGTTTTTTTTAAATTAACGCAACGTTTTTGGTCCTTCTTATGATGTAGAGTTCTTAAAAGGAGGCTCAAGTATAAAGGACCTTTTTAGAATATGATATTACTGTGACAACTGTCTACAGTCATCGTTATTATTGGACTGATTTATTTAAGACAAAAAGGGACTAGATTTGCTTTTTACTAATATTTACAATTACAATGCGAAGACGACTTAGAAATTCAAATTGAAAAAAGAGAAATACTTATAGTATATTAAACATGAAAAGTGGATGAAAATTATTTACATTATAAGATGGCAAAAAAAAAAAATGGCAAGATGTGAACCCAATAGTCGAATAATTAATAATTTATACTTATTACAAAATATTTTGTCTTGCTCTTTTAAATATTTCTAATATTCTTTATATGTTTATGCAAAGGTTGACAAATAAATGATAAATTAACCACAGTTTAAAAATTAACTGCTATAAACGAGGGATGAAGATCTTGAGTATAACTTATTTGGTATTAACTGGATAAATACTAGCTAAATTCTTAATGAGTCCCCCTTTGAATGATAATCACGGCAAATCTCCTGCAAAGCAGTTTTCTTAGAATATTATCATGATTATTAACCCCTTGAGCACCTTCCTGGCGTTTACGCCAGCTTTCCATTGTTTTCGTATTGTCTTTCTATTGTTTCATTTTTATAGGTACTCGACACATTAGTGGAATGGAATGGAATGCTATAATACAATATAATGGAATGCTCTTTTGTCTGAAATTTAATCAATCGCTTGATATATTAGTATTAGTAGTAGTCGTCTCTGCCGCGTAGGCCTCCTAAACCTTTCCATACATCTCTTTTCCTTGCCTCTCGCATCCATAGGGATCCACATCTCTGATAAAATATAGCAATATACATAACATTAATTATTCATATTAAATTTATTTAACTAGAATTAACAAATAAAAAATGTTTTTATGGAATATAAAACGAAAATATTATTTAATTTGTAATAAATAAACATTAGGTACAAGTTTCACTGTCATAATCGACGATTAACTTTCAAAAATTCAATAACTTTGTAATGTAATTAACGATGTGTCCAATCGTTTTTGCATCAATGACAAGCAGATTCTGCATTTAATACCCTCAGTCAGCATTATACAGTAGAGTCAATAAAGCGTGCCATAAGTCTACATTAATCATGGCCGACAGTATAATTCGACCGAACGTTATCGTTTGAAAGCAAACTGAATGTATTTTGATAGATTCGCGAAGGTATGTCCCCTGTATTGATTTTCAATTAATCTTTTGTTCCCTTTGCGTTTAGACAGATTCATTTTTCTGTGCCGCAAAACGTCGGTTGCGTTATATTTTTATTTATTTTCAGTTTCTTGTGTTTACCGCACGGTCTCTGGTATGTGTATGTTGCTCTGGTACGATTGCGCTGCGATTCTCATCTCATACCTCTGTGTACTAAACAAACATTGGAAGGTGCAAACATTGAAATCGTACAGCAATGTTATACGTTTCTGTTGATCTGTTGTCATATTTTTTTTATTATTTACTTTTTAAAATATTTTCAATAAAATAACATTTCAATATTTTAAATCTGTATATCGAAGATAGATAGTTTATGCCTATTATGTTCTGGCAAGAGTTGGACATATTACTAGCGCGAAACAGATACGAATGGTGTAAAAGAGAGGAGACTTATACTTTGTAGTGGGATGAAAACAAGCTGACTATATGCTGGCAATGAGCATTTCATTTACAATTTGGAAAGGCCTATGAAGTTTCACAAATATGATTTATAATTTGGTTTTTAAATTTTAACTTAATCATAAACTTTAATTTCCTTGGTCCTTCCTTTGTCAAAAGCGGAATTTTATAGGATAGTTGTATTTTCAACGTAATTGCGCAATTATGATTATCTTGTTACGTTTTGTTATTATAGAGTGTAATTAAAATATAACTATATTCATATAGCGCAAAAAAAATAATAGACGTTAAATATACCATTATCTTCATATTTTTGGCAAACACTGACTTTAACATCTGCGTAGAATTGTAATTATAATTAATTATTCACTCGCCCTAACTTTCGTAATTCAGTAAAGGGAATTCGGGTCAAAAGGAATTAACTCGGGTTTTTGGTTTTCCTTTATATACAAACACCAATGGTTTTTTTTTTTTTCGCAAAAATAGACGGACTGCGGCGCACCACAGTAAAAAAGCCTCGTTCAATAGCCGTCTGCACCGGAAAGTCGGAAAAAATGGACATAGATTCGCGCCTGCCCGTTTTATGGTCGATATGTTAATAAACATTCGACGTGCTTTGAATGGATGAGATTACGGGACGGCCTCGGGACTACACAAAGGCGTACCACAAAGAATTAATTAAGATATGTGTAAGCACCGCAAGTTATAAAAGCAGAATAGTTTATATAGAAAAAAAAAAACAAAATATATCTAAATTCTAAACTGAGAAATTTACATAAGAGTTGTTTTGTTATAGGAACCATTAAGTAACCATCTCTACTGGAAATGGAATAAACAGGAAACATTAAAGATTGTCATGTGTATAAGGTCATATTTACTAAATACTAGATAAACATGGTGCATATAATCTAATTAATTGGGCATAGGTGCGTTGTATTTTATAGTTGAATAAACGTTCGTTTTTTTTTAACAAAGTTAAGTTCATATTGTTTTCATTACTACTCATGCTTACTAAATTGAATAGTAACTATTAAAATATATAATATTTTTTGCTGACATTAAAATCGTCAATTTTTCCAAAACAAATGAAATTTTTACTCTTTCACTGACTGATCTTCATAAAAGTGAACAAACCTTAGTTATGCGTGTTTGTTAGTCGGGTCATACGCGTTCTGTTGAACACATGTGGAATTTACTCTGAACCGAGCACCATTTAATTATTTAAGTTTGTTGCTTAGTTATTTTTGGATTCATTTCCTTACTACCCATAAATAGCTGTTCGCTTGCATAACATTAATGGTTTATTAGCTTTACAGTGAACTATCAAGACGATGTGTTATTTCAAGGGAACTCCTTTTTTATGTAAGCTTACTGCTAATTTTAATCATAAGCTGACTTAAATATAATCAGTTGAATGTATAAACTTATGAAATATTAGCGTCTAAACACTTAGTTGTTTAACGTAGTGTTTTCAAAAACTCTAAAAATAGTCAAATAACTGAATGTCATCAAACACGTTAGTATTATATCCGGAATCAAACGTAGGATCCTCGTTCGGCACAAAAAATAGTTGATATCGACTCGGTCAATTGTATTACAACGAATCCTGCAAGAAAATATCATTACATAAAACAATTTTAATGACATTTACTGAGGAAAACAAGAGAACTGGATTTTTAAGCTGTCTAATTTTTGTAAAATAATTTTCAAAATCCTTTCTGTCTTTTTAAAAATATTCATATAAAGTAATCACCTATTTACAATTATTAATTATCAGAGCAATTTACGTCAATACGTTTAAGTTTCAAGAAATATCTACAAAATATTTCCTGAAAATAATATAACTCACGATAAAATAGGCGTTTACTTTATTAAATTCTCTGTTACGTTGGCCAGGTTGGCTGGGTGAGGCTTCGTTTTATGGCCCAATTTAAAAAATGTTTCACATTATACCTATGCCGAGAAAATAATGCACTAGAATTTTAGACGAAATTAAAGGATATAGCGCTGGATAATATATTTATTTACTTAGTTTGTTTCAAAGAACTTCACATATGAAAAATCGCAGGTACCACTTAAAATAAAGTTTTTTATTGCCTTTGATGTAAAGGGTTTCCGTGAGTGTCGTTATTTTTGAAAGTGAAAAACTAATAGACAACTCGGCTTTTTATATAATTTAACACCTTTAAAATAAATTAAGCCTGATATTATCTCTTTGAACTGCAAAATGAAGGTCACTGACTAGGGTACACCAAATATCTACTTTAAAAATTTGGCACTATTTTCTCAAAGACTATCATTATGAAAGACGTTCACAGCTGGACATAGGCCTCTCAAAGATCAATAAGGTCCACTGGTCTTACGTTACTAGCATACAGCGGCCCCCCACGACCTTTACCAGGTCTTCGATTTACCTTGTCGAGGACCTTCGACGGTGCGTCTTCCAAGACGAGGTTACCATTCGAGAACCCGTTGGCCCCATCGAGCATTAATTCTACGAGCAATTTGCCCAGCTCACTGACACTTTAGTTTGCCAATTCTTTGGGTAATGTCGGTTACTTTGGTTCTTCTGCGGATCTCCTCATACTCGATTCAATCAACAGTAGAACTACGATCACAGCCTTCTCCATTGCTCTTTCAATAACTGAGTTTTCTTATTAGGTCCATTGTTAGGAGCATGTCATAGTGCTGTATGTCATCACTGGTAACACAAACTAGTTATAGACTTTCGTCTTGAGACATTGCGGTGTTTTGAACGAGAAGATAAGACTATTCCAAAAGTATTATCTGGTACCTAAATATAATACATTAATTATTAATTTAAAATTTCTGCGATACTGAATCAGTATCTTACGTCATTTAGTACATATTTATTAAGCATGACAACTTTTGCTCAATAGAGTAATATAAAGGTATATAGAATTCATAATACTATTGATGTAATTGAAGTTTTGAAGCATAATTTTTTTAATTGTATAATACTTGCACGCGTCCATTATATAAATTTAAAAGACGAGATGTGCTCTTCAGTGTCGAATGGTTTCCCTAAATCCGATTCTCAAACAATTTGTAATTACCTTTTCAAATACCATTGTAAACAAAGAAAAAAGTGGTCAAACAGGTCGCTCGTACAAAGCGAAGTTTTTTAGAAAATTTGCCAAGAAAAGTCTTTAAGTATTTCATGATCAAAGGCGGTTTAGTATTGGGACCATCGCCACCGAGACCGTGACCGAGAGTTCTGAGATCGTATTTCTAACATTCTATTTATCCCCGGAATGTATTACTTTGAAGATGAGGAAACTAATATGTAGTTAGTCATCTCTGTAGAACTTTTGCGAATGTTTTTCTTTTTAATTAAATTGAGACTGTCATTGTGAGGAAAGTACGTATAATTGGATCATGTTTCTTTATTTCAGGGAACTTGTTCAAAAGTTTTTTTAAACTAACATAAACTACTTTTTATTACGTCTCCTAACTACACTTTTATGTATCCTTTTATAACATAAAAGAAATACAAGAATTCAAAATAACGAAGAACGATAATGTAGTAAATAGTAATGATGCTACAATTCGGCAGCTGAATGTTATTATTTAATTACGATAAAAAACATTATATAGACTTAACGTTTCATAACAAGTATATAAACTATGATAATCATTTTTAACGTAAACTGTTTTGCATAAGTTTAACCGACTTTAATATGTCGATTACCCATAAAAATGAGACAATAGGAAGACAATAAGAAAATAATGAAAAGCTGGCGTAAAAACCAGGTTAGTGCTCAAGGGGTTAAAAAGGAGGTTATCAAGTCGTATGTTTTTTTTCTATGTTTGTTACTCGATTTCTCCGTCATTTATGGGCCGATTTACAATTTTTTATCGAAGGAGTACACTTTTATAGTATACATTTTTATAGTTTATTCTTTTGAAGTCGGTTTTGATTAAATTAAAAAAATTTTGAACTTACTACTTACTATATTGATTTGGGTATTTTGTTATGGCAGTTTATTTATACCTAACTATTACGTGTAATTCAAGGATAATTTAAATCGAATAACGATTTATAATAACAACCATAGAAAATTTATTAAAGTAAGTAAGACTGGATTAAGTGTTTTCTCTCGCAATTTATCATCTAGATAGAGAGAGACGAAGCTATCCACCAAGTGACGTTTACACGATAATATAAAATAGTGATGAGTGTTACCAAGAGTGAAGATTCGAATTTGTATACTAACAGGAGCGCAGCTCAGTCAGTTGCCTGTTTCACATGGAGTTTGTAAAGTTCTGACAACGCATCTCTTCTCGGGTGTTGTTTAAAGTTTATTAAGTTTCGAACATAGTATGACGTAAGTCGACGTCGTCTACCTAATGAACCAAACAGAAGGTGCCTTAGGTTAGTATTCTCAAAGTTATAATCCATTTAGAATAGGTTCTTTTTGTACTGTAAAACCACAGCTCAGTTCAGTTTAGTCAAAAACCACAATCTCACCTCACGTTAAGTGATTTTGTAGCGATAAACACACTAAGCCCAGAGGTACTGGCTTTTGATTAATGATGCCGAAATACACCTATTGGTGCTTGGCGACAGGTTTTAAAATCTGTGGGTGGTATCCATTAAGGCGGGTATTATTAAAGAATGATCTACAACGATGCTATGGCTTTCTAAATGTTTTCCTTCACCGAAAGTTCGGTCTCATTACAGAATTACAGCTACATTGTTAATCGAATTATTCAACTCTTATATAAGGTCTTCATAAAATTCTAACTTATTTATAGTTAGTAGTAAATAATTAATAGTAAATACAGATGAAATAAGGTATGAATATATTAGGAGTTTGAAACTTGCGCCAGTGATAGAAAAGTTGAAAGGTTCTCGTTTGTTGTGGTATCGACATGTAATGAGAAGAGAGGAAGCGCATGTAGGTAAAATTATAATGAATATGAATGTGGAAGGATGGAAAAGTAGAGAAAGGCCAAAAAAATTGCGAATGGAGTGTGTAAGAAACAATATGAAAGAAAGGTGTAAATAAAGAGATGACGGCTGATAAGGACGTATGGAAGAAGAAAACGTACTTCCGACACCAAGTGAGTTGGGAACAGGGCATGAGAATTTTATGAAATATCTCGTTCATTTAGACATTAGTTTTTGTTCCTTTAACTGTTATTTATTATACTTAGAAAATATATCACGAGCGTTCAATTTCGTTCCGAATTCTTTTATTAAATGACAAATGAATGTTCCATGAAAATTGAAGATATTAAATTAGTATTATCGTTGTCAATATAAATCTGTGGATTGGACTTTCTTAAGCGAATTTTTAAACACATATACGAGTGGATAAAATAAACCTCTTTATTTAAATATATTTATCAGAAACTTATTGTTCTATTTCCTACTTTTTTTTTTGGTTTAATTTAATTGTTCGTTCAATCGTCATGCATTTTAACATACGTCATTTTATTGATTTTAGAGTTGGATATTTTATTAGCCACTTAAATATAAATCTCCAACAATTTAGATTTTAATCAATTAAAAGAGAGTGAGAAATTGTTTATAGTTATAATCTCATATTTAACGTTAATGCAAAGTGAATAAATAGCATGAAAACTTTACCCATTGACTTATTTAAAGTTGAAGAGAGGTATGAAAACTCTTTGCTGACACAGACGACTCATAACTTATTACATGTTTGTAGAATTCGAACCCAAAGCGCTAACTTATTAAAGCAAGTAGAGAGTACTGTTCAAGTAATTACGGAGACATGTTAAGTTTTAAAGACATTGAAGTGCAACAAGTTAGCTGTGCATTAAGATCACCAAGCGCGACAAGAGACAAACCATCATATAAGTTTGATAACAAAGTACCCACTGCCTTAAGACTACTTTAAAATATAATTTTATACAAACATGTATGTAATCTAATAAGAAATGGTTCGTGTTTGTATTTAAAATTAAAATCTATACTAATAAATGTAATTGAAGTGTCTGTTTGTAAAATCAAAATAGATTTTTTTCCTTAAATACATATGAATGTATATACGACACTTATACCAAAAACATATTTTGTTAAATGTTTGTATGTCTGTCCGTTTGTTCTGCGTAATCTCTTGAACGGCTGAACCCATGTTGACCTTTTTTGTTAGATAGCTGAAGTTACTCCGGGTAACTTAGGGTATTTATGTTGTTTGAAAATAATTAGGGTTCCGAGTAATAAAATTAGAACTCATGCAATTTCGAACAAAGTTCGATTCAACGTACAGTTTCATTGGTTCCTGATAAATAGTTTTACTTTTTCTTAGTACGGAAATATATTAGGGAACATAATTAGGGTTCCGTAAAAAAAAAAACGCAGTGAAAAACATATGAAACGCGAGCGCAGACACGGGCACACAGCTAGGATTAAATAAAACCTTGTTTTTTTTAAATAGTTAACTTGAAAAGTTTTTTATTTTGTCAGTGAACCCTTTTCATTTGGTATCCATATCATGAGGGTACATAAAAAAACTGGTCCACAATTTTTTTTTCTGTAGTTTTTGGGGTTTGGACAAACATTGTCCATGTCACCTCAGTGAAGACCGTATTTTGATACCACAAATTTCACCGATTTCTTATTGTTACCACAACTATTTTGCTTATCCTTGCAATAGCAAAGGCGCAATATTTGAGAGTTGACTAAACAGAAAGCAAATGTGCATACATAATTTCAGCTCACTCGATTAAGGATAATTATTTTGTAAAATGCAGTTGTAAAATTTTAACTATACTAAAATGACAAGTTTAATTGGGACCTATAAAAGTTACATTAGGCATTAGAAATTAAAGTGCCAGACAACATTTTTTTTTGTCTATTCATTAAAAGCGCATTGGTTTTTTTCTGTAGCGGATTCATTGGAATAATGTGATTAAAATTAAAACCAGACAAGTACCTAATGTAATTCCTATGTACCACAAAAATCGTGAGTTAGGAGTTAACTTTGGATTATAAATTTCTTTAAATTTTCTTTTCTTTTTAAAATTCTTTAAATTAAATAAAATACCTTTCTGGAGGGAAAATAATCATAGTTAGTATGTGTGATAATTACTAACCTTGTAAAACATATATACCTTGAAATGACCAGTAAATTTCTGTACGATCTAGGTTTACTTCATCGTTGATGATGCGATTAATGAAATGTTTCAAAGTTCTTAACTTGATTTTAATACCCGGAAGAAGATTTAATAAATAACTTGTTTATAAAATGTAGTTATAAAAATTAGCAGCTTACAAGATATACGTTCTTAGAACACATATTACTCAAAGCGCCCTAATAGACTGTAGGAATACCTGTTTCCTCCTCATTCTTAAAACAGCGAGCGTTCTAGCTAAAAACATATTACGTTCTGGTTATGCAGATTTAAAGTTAAACACAGAATTATTTTTCTTAAAAAAAAAAAAACTCCGGTTACCGTGAAAGGAAAATATAAGTACAATTTTGAAGAAAAATACGCTTTAAAGCGGAGAGAACATCCACCTTTCATATTTTCATTAAAAATACGCACATACCTAATTAATACTGGGTTGTTATATTTACGTATTTTTTAACATTTACATACTTTAAATTAATCAGTAAATGTGTATGAGTAATACTTGTGGAATGTTATCAACGAAGATATGTATGGTGAAACATTTTCAAAATACTTTCTATTGCATTATTAAGCTTCCAATATCATATTCCAAACAGCTATTCAATTTTATTCACTTCTCTAAATTTTTGTTTTGGAATTTATGGTTTTTTTGAAATGCCACCATTCCATTTTAGTATAACTAAAGTTATAATTAAAAAGGGTAATAATGTAAGAGTATGCTTAGTATGAAAATAATTATGATAGAATTGCTAGAACGGAGAAATTATAATCTGAATAACTTCAGTGGAATAATGAAGTCTGGTTTGACTGTTTCTTTATTACAAGATAACTGAATATAGTGCTAGATTCTTATCCGTTTAATATAATTCGGTCTGGTTTTTTTTTATCGTTTCAGACGAACGTTAAGTTACTCACACTCGAATTACCTACGTAGTTTAAAAATAATTCCAAATTTTCTATTTTATGTAAAGTCCTTTTGAGTTGAAATAAAATAAATTAATTTGAACAATAAATGCTTCACGCATTATAACTCTTGACTACAAATGCCTAACATAAATATCTACGACAGGTCTTTTAAAACGAAACAGTGCAATCGGCAGTTGTTCCTCGTATGCAGTATCGTCTATGCAGGCTGTTTATATACGTCCACAACATCAATGCTTTGGCCTCAATAAACCACTGATACATGAATTCATTCTGCTTTACTCTCCTTTGTGCGCTAAACGCTTGTTTGTTACTGAAATCATTTTGGGGTTTAAATTTTCATTAATAGAATCCACTTTGGGTTATGTGTAGTTTCTGATATTAGTAAAATTTATTTATAATATCAACTAGAAATTTGTCTTATTAACCTTTTTCAAATTTTCTTTTCTATTATATTTTGTACTGTTTTAAACAAAAATTATACAACATGCTTAAAATCGCGAAATATGTAGTAGTATTTCAAGATTTTTTTTATATAAATATAACACATTTACAAATTACTTTATTATCTATATTAAAATAAAGATCGTTTTAAAAGGCAAAAGAGTTGGTGTAATTTACATATTGTGGTACACTTACAATATTGTGGTGATTCTTGATAGTGGTTTAATAATTAATAAATAACTGTGTACTTACGAAATATAAATATATTGTTTTATAGTAATCGATTTATTGTTAACAATTGTGGTTCTTTCAATGAGAACTTGTGTAATAAATCACTTTAAGTCATTTGACTGCAAGTTTGAATTAAATCGTCCATTTCATTTCACTTTTGAAATCCCAAAGCTCACTTGTGCCTATTCGATGTCAATTTGCATGAATAATGTCAGCTACATACAGCAACGATTTATCGCAACGATTCGTGTTGCACAGTTATATCAAACTGCCCTATATTCTCCCCACATCATCGATATCGTCACTTTTCCGCAGTAGCTTGCGTGTGGTAGTTATACTCTCATATAATTTTATTTTACGACTTAAAATTCACTCTAAAAGGTTTCACGTAACATTTTAAAATTCAATTGAAGACGTACTGTCTATGATTTAATAACTACCTTTGGTTACTTCGCTAATACGAAAAAAGAACATTATAATGAGAGAACAATCAATTCTTCACGGAAGATTTTCTCCAACACTGAAATTTTTAGCTATCTTCATGTCATTCCTACAATTAGTTTTACAATCATATCACCACAGGTTCTCTATTAAATAATTCTCGAAACACGTGATATTATGTATGAGGTTTTAAGATAAACTGTGCAAAAACAATTTAGAAAATGCAACTGCGGCCAATGAATTTGCTAAAAAAATAATTTGTAACGGCATGTTTATTTGTCTCAAGAAAACAACAGATATTAAATTCAATTTACACGTAATTTCTTGTAAATAGTAAATAGGCCAATAATGAATTCTATGGTATGTACATATTATTATAATTCCTCACAATTGACCCAAACAGAACAAATTACATTAACAGAACCTATAATAAAAATGACAGCAACTAAGGATCGTACACACGTTCGATAAAACTGCGCAAACAGACTGCACAGATAGATCGCTACGATAAATCGTTGCCGTTTGTAGCTACCTCAACGTCACCTTCCTCACACTCGGCCGGTGCCGTCGAACTATAGCTAACAACAGAACGTTTAGCATTCGTTCTCATAATGAAGTTAGACAAAGATTGTTTCATCTTAATCTATGTGAATATTCAAATCGCCTTCAACTAATGACCGCTATTTGTGCGTCTTGTTTGCCTTTATTTATTACCGACTGAGGCAGCAACTCCATCCGTGTAGAAATTCATATTTGTATTATGTCGATTTAAATACTATTTAGATACATATTTGGAGATCGAAATAAAAAGCTTCAATCTTTCATTTTCTTCTGAAATATCTTTAGTAAATATTCTATTTCTTATCGCTAAGGTGTTTGTAATATTTAATTATTATTTATACACTTGTTAATTTTAAATGTCTCATCGCTGCCTCTTTTTGCCGATTTAACTGAAACCATCCACGTAAAGTTTCGTGACATTCTAATTTGTAAACTGACTCATTTCCCATTCAAATTTGCTTACTCTATTTTACTCATTTGAGGTCAAATTTTGAAATCTAGATACTGGAAGCTACTCCAGGGAATACATTTCTATCATACAAAATGTCATCCATTTAGTAGTTACTGGATGAGGCCTGTGCACAGATACACCAGAATAGGAAAAAAATATATTATCGTCATTAGTATTAAAGACCCTCAGAGCATCCATTCTCGAATACCTTTCATAAATAGATTTATTTTATTTACAGTCTTATTATAAAGCTTCGATGATTTTTAAAACGCATTTATTACTAGCTTCGTTCGTATGTGCCTATGTAACGGAAAGTTCGAACATGATTTTGACCCCCTTCAAAACGTCGGATTGACTCAAAACTTATTAAGGACCGATAAGAATTCAATATTTTAAACAGTTAGTCCCGTTTATCCTTACCACGATTTTCAGGATTAGCAATTTTTATTGTATCTGATATCCGATAACTAAAAAAAAAACACGCTTTTATAGAAAATAAAATAAAAAGAAATAGAAAATAATAAAAAATGTAAGTTAAGAATAAATAAAAGATGAAAATGTATTTTAAGATAATATCAAAATGATAATGACTCATATCTGTCGATAAAATATTTATAACCTTTGACACCATGTACCAGACGCTTTAAAAAAAATCTATTTAAACTATCATGAATTTATATTTAAAAATTATTTTCAATTTTTTTAGTTAGGTTTTCTATAAAAGCGTGCTTTTTAATTTTTTTAACCTATTTTTACTATTCATCCTTATACACCCGTGTAAAGGCATTTTACTTTGAAAATGTTATTAATTTATGACTAACCCCCCTTCTTTTATATTGTAAGTAATATGCTTAAAAATATTTTATGCTGTATACACATATAACGCTTTAATTTGTAAGCTAATAAACTGCCTATAACTTCTATCGAATATTGATATTGATGAGTGATAAACCAAACTGTTGACAACATTTTTAATTTCAATACGGTAATTACCCAGAACAATACTTTTTTACCAGAACAATTTGGAAAAACGAAATCGGCTGATAAAAACTTTTTTGTAACAATCCAATACCACTAACTATCCTATGATGAGCTTATTCCAATATAATTCATAACAGTTTATTGTTGTAGGCAAATTATAAATTGAATGTAATTTAAAGCAACGTTTTTCGAAATTGTGAGCCATCGCCGTTTGAAATGATATGAGTGTATATCCTGCCTGAAAATTCAGAAATTCAGTTCTAAATCTCCAAAGATACCTTGCTGTTTGCATGACTAATCGACCGTAAACCCTCGGCTAGCGGCTCCGAACATTTGCGTCTATAACGAAGTTAGAGTAGATTCCGTTCGCACCATCTCAGTTGTTTCATATTGGGAATGCTTAACTGACGAGAATAATTTAATAATATGTGCTTTAAAACTGTATATGCTATTTTATTATAGTATTCTTCCTGTTAGAGAAAAAGTAATTTTACATACACAAAAATAATATTCAAATGTTACAACTGCAACAAATCAACTGTAATAATTGTTTAAAATATATAATCAATTATCAGTTTTATTATATAGTGTTCGCTCGGTAGTTTAAATTAGTATAATAAAAACTGAAGGTCTAAAAAAAAATTTTTTTAATTAACATAAAATTTATTGACAACATACAAAACAATAAAATCAAAATCGCGTTTGATAAACAAAGGAGAAAGTGTCTTGAACTGTTTTTTTTTCTTTGCCTATATTTATTTAAAGGTTAATTTAAGAGTAATAATTTTAAAAATAAATACAAAGATACATTTTCAGGTAAATTGTTTGAAGGAACTGCCCTGTAAATTATCAATACCATAACCAATTTGTTGAGAATCCCCAAAGACCTCTTGTTTCAATTTGATGTCTATTTGCATCTCTAACCACCCTTAAACCCTCGGCCTACAGCGTCGGCTGTGGTCAACAACAAAACGCTTAGCGGCTCACTCAATGAAGTTAAGAATAGATTGTATTTCATACTGACTCGGCACGTATATTGTTGCCAAAAACACTTGCAACTTATCGCAATAATATCCTTGCATTGTGGTGCAGGAAAGGATAGCTTCCTAATTACTTTTTATTTTAATTTACTGTAATGATCGGTTTAGTTTTTTCGCTTCAAGTTGTGTCTACGACTCTGTAAATGTAATTTACTTTCATAACTGTACTTTCATAAAAAAATGCATCGTTTTTTCACGCACTTTGGATTGAGTTTTAAAATTTTGCTCCAAGATGTACTGTACTATACCGAATTTCATTAAACTTCATTCGGTAATTTCTGCGCGATACGTGCAAAAATGGACAGATAAATATTCCAAAGATCATATAAATTGTGCCCTGTAATTAATTTTAAAGTTCTGGAGTAGTTTTTCTCAAATGTAACCAATGTACAGAATAATATACATGTCATACCATTTTTTTAATAGTTGTGGTTCAAATTTAAAACGTAAAGTCCTTCATCTTGTTTATTCCAAACGAAGAATAAGTTTGTATAAAAGTTATTATACAGTACAGACGATATGTATCATACCTATATCGTAATCTAATAACATACAATTTTGTTTTAGGTGAGTGAATCTTCACTACTAGAGTGCAGCAACGGGCGCTACACAGCGTCCGAAACGGTGAGTCCATTTTGAAAGTAACACTATATTCTACAATAGTTCCATGTATGATAACATGTATTTATATACCTTCAGATGTTTTACCATATACAATGCGTTTCAAATAAGAATGTACATGGACCTGCGCCATATTGTAACGTCATAGCTAACGAAATACGCATATTAATAGTCTAAATAATTAGGCAAATAATTCACTAAAAAAAAAGAAAAACTGCAAATGTTTTTTTTTTTGTTTTCCTTACGTGTTTTATCTTTTTTTTAAACTAACGCTGAAAACCGGAAGGGCCTTAAAAGCTTCACCGCTTAAGGGATTCAGCCAAGGAATGGTAGCCAGCACAAAGGCGACAAAATGGCACGAACTTCGGCTTGAGCTGCTTGCTATCCGTGATAAAAATTCTGCGGAATTTTCCCTAGCTAACCGAACGGTTAGTAAACCTGTAAAGTAATTAAGGTCCCTTACAAATCCTATGTACCTTGCGTGTAGTGTTCTAGTATGTGTGTGCAGTACGATGCGTGTGATTGCTAATGCTTGCAGTGTCACTGTATCGCGCTGACAGCGGCTACAAGAGCGTCCCCAGATGGGGGTCGAAGCACGTCTTGTGCACCTGCCGGAGGGGGACCCGGAGTGTGTACGGGACTCGGAGTGTGTGTGTGTGCGGGACGTTTTATATCGAGTTTCGACAGATCAAGGTCAATGACGCGCACATTCTTATTTGAAACGCATAGTATAAGTTGACTATTATATGTCACTAGCTGTGTGCCCGCGGCTCCGCTCGCCTTTACTATCAAACAAACAGACGTTGCCTTTATATAATGTACAAGGATAAGGATATAAGAAGGAGCATAATAATAGTTATTTTTGTGAAGTTTCTTTTCTATTATTCTGCTTACTTTTCCTATATACTTATGAATATTATTTAACGTAACAAAATATTCAGATACTAAAATTTTACCAGTTAATATATCTACAATTAAAAAAAAAGAATCATGTAAATCGGGTTCGTGTATCTCGAGTTATAAAGTAACATGTGTTCAAAATCTTTCCAATTAATAATTTTAATTTTGAACTGTTCCAATGTGTAAAACTTTAAATTGGGTGATTGAATAGTTAAGTGATGACTTTTTCAGACGCAGAATAACATCTAAGATCAGTTTTTAAAACGATTGACAACTTAAACTGTGTGGTAGTTGATATAAACGCCATTTTAATAATGCCTAATACAAATTTATGGTGTGAATAAGATTAAACAGATATATCCACGCACCTACATAGTTTCAAATGATAAGCCTATTGTTATGTGAACACATTGAGCATCATGTCGAGAGGTTTTGTATGACAAATACGCTCACAATAGAACAATAATGTCATGCTATTATCAGGTGGTTTAATAGAAATTTATATTTATTAATATTATTTAGAATTGTTGATGTATAAGAAGGGATTGTAAAGCGTGTGCCTAAAGTTGAAGAAGAAAGAATATATACTAATAAATAAAATTGGAGTGTCTTTTTGTAATTTCAAATTTTTATTTATTTTACTAAATAAGTATGAATGTATACACAATACCTATACCAAAAATACAATTTATAAAATTTTTGTCTGTCTGTTCGTTTGTTCCGGGTAATCCCTGGAACGGCTGAACGGATTTGGACGGGCATTTTTTGGCAGATAGCTGAAGTTACTCTGGGTAACTTAGGGTACTTTTAATTTTGTAAAATAATTATGGTTCCGCGTAAAAAAATAAAAACTCATAAAAAATCGAATAAAATTCGATTTAATGCACATTTTTATGGGTAAGTGGTTGAATTTATGAGAATAATTTTGACTTTATCTTAGTACTAAACAAAAATTAGGGTTCCGTATAAAAAATTATAATGCAGTGAAGAACATATAAACGCGGGCGCAGCCGCGGGCACACAGTTAGTTCATAATATAATTAGAATCAGTTTATAATTCTCGATGTATAAAATACCAGATGCAATAGTAATCCCTCGGTCCTAACATTAATTAACGTTCTATTGTTTACGATTAAGTGCCTTATCTAAGGACTTTACTATTGTAACATAGATGCGCTCAAATCGAATCATTGCACGTTTTTGCAAATTAAAAAGATATCGGCTTTAATAATCTCCGTTGCCAAAGCTAGGAAAACACTTGTTTTAGGCATTAATGCCAATTGAAGTAAATTTTCACTCGTTACATACGTGTCCGTTTAATTTCTGATTGAAACTAAAAAAGGAGATGAATATTCCATTACGTCTTTGTTTTCCAATTGGACACTCATAGAGTAATAACGTTTAGAGTGATAGTTTCATACAGAATTCGCTAAATTTTGAAGCTAAAAATGTGTGTAAGCGACACAGAATTACGTATCTTATCACCGGCACGTAACAAAAGGCGTATGTAGATTTTAAGGCCAACTTGAAATGACTTCACTCTTCGTGTGACTACTGTCATTCTGAGTGTTTTATTTCTATGGGGACACTATTAAAATTATTTTTAGTAGTGTGTTGTATACGTTTGATGTCAATATTAACGATACTGATTCCGGTATTCATTTATGCTAAAAAAATTACTATATTATCGCGTAACCAACTGCAATAGCAAAAAATCGTCAAAAAATATCTAAATCTAATTGTAAATTACGTTACAAAAAATTGTGTATTTATATATTTAAAAAAACGAAACACAAATTATATAGGAATATATAATTTGTACATTTGTAATATGAAATTTTATAGGAAAAACTTGAGGAAATGCGAATGGAGATGTTCTAAAACTGTAATAAGAAAAAAAGTAAAAGATACGTCAAAATAAAAAGTCCAAGAGCTAATCAACAAGACTTTTCATACTCTTAAAAGTATCAAAGCGAGAGTCGTAGTCCGCTAAAAGTTATCCACTTTTTCTCGAGTTGTATATCTACATAAAGTACAGAAAGTTTATTTTTTATTTTTTGTTTGTCAAACTTCTAACGTGTAATTAAAATAGGTTGTAATTAAAAGGGATATATAAAATTAATACAGTTTTTTTTTATAATTATTAGACTAATAAGAAACAGAGTTTTAGATTAAAATAATCTGTATATTTTTCCTCTTGCAAAAAAAATAATCAAAATCATAATGAGCATTATAATTAATAACTTCGTTTACGTTTCATTCGTTAGTAAAATTAAAATGCAATAAATTTTAACTGAATGCAAATGAATGTAGAATAAGTTACGTTTTTATAGGGTTTAACATTTTCTTGCGAACAATCTACTTCAACGTTCCTTGAAGCCATAAATATTAGTTGAACATCTGGATCTGCTCAAATCGCAGTTGTTTCCTTACTTTTGCAAATACTATCAAAAGTAATCTTTTACAATGTTAGTAGCATTTAAAAAATATCTTACTATAGTTATATTCTTCTCGTTTAATTATAAACAAACATATCAAATATTCGCTAATAAATAGAATAGAAAAGAAGTGGTTACAAAAATATTCCGACTCAAAAATGTTCGAACTTTAAAATGTATTTTTCAAGCATGATTGTTTTATAAATACTTTCATCTGTCTGAAGAAATTATATTAATAGTACTTATTCGCCGTTCGTTTCCAGATACTAATTACGGTTCAGTTTCACCGCCTCACCCTAATAATATAATATGTTTCAACTGCATTGTTAAGTTTTAAAAATATTTCAGATTTCATATAAATTTTAATCTTTTTGCATCGAATTAGTGTTGTAAATCCCTCCGCTCAATTGTAGTTTTTCCACTGTTGTGTTAAATTGACACTTAACTTTACGAAAATAGGATTAAAAGTTCCCTTCCATCATTGACGATGCGAAAATTATTTCTAATGCTTATCACGATTTAAACTTTAATCCTAAAGGTATAAGAACTGAATTTGTTTGCATAATATTTAAACCGTTTTCCGGCTGGTTAACTCTCAAGATTTGTTCGTACACCTCGAGTTTGTAATTACTAATAACTGTAATTATTTTCCTCCCAGATTAAATTTTTAAGTTTCGAAACCGCTTAAATATTTTAATATAAAGTGATTTTAGGAAATTATATTTTCTTATATTATAGAATAATCATTTATAGTAAGTACCTAGGTAATTCTATCAAACTATTTGTAATTTAGTATAAGCACACGAATAAAATCCACCATCTAAAAGCCACATGGCTAAATTCGGGGGCTGCGCAGAATCTTCTCGTCCGAAATACCGCAGTGCCTCAAGACGAGAGTCTTCGACCAGTGATGTTGCCAGTGATAACATACGGCATTGAGACGTGGTCGCTCACAATGGGCCTAATAAAACATCTCAAAGTTGTTCAAAGGGATATGCTTGGAGTTTCACTGCGTGATTGGATCAAGAATGACGAGATCCGCAGAAGAATCAAATTAACCGACATTGCCTGGAGAATTGCTTAACTTAAGTGGCAGTAGGCTGGGCACATTGCTTGCAGAACCGTTGCCCGATGGGGTCAACGGGTTCTCGAATGGCTACCACGCACCGGAAGACACAGCGTGGTTAGGCCCCATAAAGTGAACCGACGACCTGGTGAAGGTCGCGGGAATACGCTGGATGCATGTGGCGCAAGACCTGTCATTGTGAAGATCTTTGGGGAGGCCTATATCCTACAGTAGCAGTATTCTGTCGCTTGAATGACGTCTAGGTATATTAAATTATTCCATAAAAACGTTCAAAAATGAAAATTAATTTGCAGAATAAAAATTACGATCAAATACATACTGTTTAAGTATTCCAAAAATCAACAGCAAACTCGGCTACGATGTAATTGTACTTGGAAATGTATGAGCGGAAAGAATTTCATTTGAGAATACTGGGAATAGCTAACATCGGCCAATCGTGCAATGTGTTCGCAGCATGTATACCAATTAGCAATGAGCACGCGCCCGATCTAGAAGTGCCAATCTTCGTTTTTTTATTTATTTTCATCTGATATTAGATCTACCAGTAACGTATGGAATTTCACTGCAACCGACCCCTTTGTTTGTTACCAAAACGAGCAAATATAATATAGTTCGGTTTTGTTTGTAGTAAAAATTTCTGATCATTTCTATACGATTCCGTTGGTTCGTTTATTTAGGTAACCGTGTTGTTCAGTGACGTGGATTTATTCCTCTTACATATACGTGTTACATCATACAGTCGGATAGATAGCAGTCTCAATTGCGGTGCGATTCTCGGCGGATGGCCTAACCCCGCGCAAGCCGCCGAGACTCGACGAGTTTTTGAATTTTTAAATTACTCATTGTGCCATGGTATGTTTCCCGTCATATCTCTTGTACTATATATGGCACGTCTATCGAATATGAACCCACTGCTACAGTGATATGCTTCACTTTAGAACTTTCCTCAGTAAGGTATTTTGTCTCTTTCGAATCTTGTCGGTCCAACATGTTCACAGCCCTAGAATGTCATCCTCTCGTTTGTTGTACTAGTGAATATAGTTCTAATATTGCTATAGGTAGAGTTGAACTGAATGTAACACTTGGTTATGCTTCGTGTGACCTGTGACTTATCTCTAACATCATAAAATTTTGTGCTGCACTTGTTACATAATACGTAATTTGACTTGCGATACTGTATTTAAGTGAATTTAGAAATGAAGTATTAAACTAACATACGCGGTATAAACTAAGAATATCGTGTGGGAAGATCGTTCACCTGGAATGTAAAGAGATAAACGTCACTATATAGGACGTTTGTAAAGAGGCGCTTCCATAAACAATAAACTTTTTCGAATTCCGCTGAATAAACATATCGGCAGAGTATTCGTTTGTTAATATATTCTCCAATTTGCTTTTATAATAATATTATGATGTTTAAGCTAAAATCAGAAAAAGTAATTGTTGTAAGTGTCATTGTTAGCAAAAATACTGAAAAGTACTAAAAAGTGGTTAGTTATTTTTACGGAACTAGTTATCATCGCCATCATAGTATGTTTTGATGCTATTTTGATGGTATGAACCAATCAATCTTCCATTTTATCACACATTAAGAGTTTATGCGTCCACCACAACACGAATTATCCAGTTAGCATGGAAACATACAGGTATACTGCTATCAAATTGCGTAGGAAGACTTCGCTATCCCCAGTGTAATAAATTCGCTACGTTGTTTAGCTTATCACGGCGATGACGTCAATCCTATAAGGTCAATATTGTTTATTGTACTAAACGGCACTTCAATCATTAACAGATTAGACTTCTTTCCATCCTAACTAGTTCCCTCTCTAGTTAGTACAATTTCGCAGAGATCCTTGCAGACCTAGGAGGATTGCGTGATATATAGTGCTTCTGGATGAATCATCCTGTCTTTTCAAAGGTTGATTGTAGTGTATTTGTTATATGAAATGCTTTACACGCTTCGTAGTTTATTCTAAATTCTTTAAAGTCATAACTTCTGAGAAATGATTTGGTATATCTATTAATTTATTTTGGTTTATTCTTAACATATATATAAATTAAACCAGCTCCGAGTGTGTTGACCATTGTCTCTTAAATAATCGTTCATCGACAGAACCCGTTCCACTCCGGCGGCGTACCGCATCGTAGAATGTTATTACCTCGGTACTCGGGAAGCGCGAGCGCAATCGTGTGAGCGAGATATGTCTGGTGAAAGTAGTAAGAGCGAGGGAGAAAGACGCCGTGGGAGGAGGCAAGGGGTCAGCGAAAGTGCATTGCCTTGGCTGCGCCGCACCCGGTGGGAAAAGTTCTTGATATACTTAGTGTATGTGTAACGGTATGGGAAATAGACATAATATTACGAAGGTATACAATTTTAAATGAGGCACTCCCTCTTAGATAATACCAAATTAGGGTGCCCCTCGGATCACTGGGGATCGAATCAATTTACAATAGAACACAACAAAAACTGTTTTTCATGATTATCTGTCTATTAATTACATCAATATTTCTTCGTAGAAATAATACTAATATATTGCCAGTTATTTCTAAGTGAAAATAGGTACAGAAATTGACGATTACTTTTTGTATTACCGAAAGGAATACTACAAAAGGTCTATCACGAAGAACATTTATTATAGGATGTATACACGTATATGAAATAACCGCGATTGAACTCGCCAAAAAGCTTTACAAAATGCGTAAAAATAAAATGTACCTAACGTTCGGAAAAAGTCTTGTTAATTCATTATGAACACGACTGATATACGGCGCATAGAAAGCGCACCCTCGCTCCAGTTTCAATTTAAAGGAAAGGTAAAAATGAAGCGTGTCAAGTGGGGTTCCGTACTCCAGACTCTAGGACAGAGAGCGCCTGTTGGCTGTCGAGAACAAAGGGGGTATTTTTCGACATACCACCCTACCTTTGAGAACCTTCAAATCACCTGAGATTTACACCCTTCAAGTCAATGGTTCAGCTCATTTGTTTCATTCCAATTGTCGCTAACATATTAATGATATTCCTGAAATACGTGACTTCTGCTGCAAGGTTGCCTACTAATATCAGTTTTAATATCATTATAACTTTTAATGTATTTAATATATAACGTAGATGCTGTAGAAGTATAAGATAAGATAGAGAAAGAAATGCTTAGTTGGTTCGGACATGGGGAAAGAAAGGATGACAGAAGGTTGACGAAACGAATTTTCAAAACAAGGGTGACTGGACAAGTCGGTAAGGATTGACCTAGGCGAACGCATCTTGACCATATCGAACACGTCTTAAATAAAGGCCAGGTGAAAGGTAACCATAACCGACGAGCATGTATGATAACGCTCAAGAAAGTAGAGGAAGCGAAAGAGGTGTGTCAAGATCGTAGCAAGTGGAAGGACGTAGTCTCTGCCTACTTCCACTGAAGAAAGGCTTGGTGTTATATATATATGTGTGTTTAATGCTTACGGGACGTTAGTCTTATGTAAGTAGTAAGTACTTAAAAACTTGAGGGGGTTCGCGAGGTGAGCGTAACGCGTTCTGGTCGGTACTAGATTACAGCTATGGTTTGTAGTTTAATATGCAACGAATTTAATAGTTAATGTTGGCGACTGTAGAGCGCTCGTGTACTCGCAAATTACTCCACACTTATTCCCTCGAGAGCACGGTTGTTGTGGATTTATGTGTATGCTCCGACTTGCTGACGTAGGTCTGTGTTGGTAACAGTCTGAAACTAAATCTCTATACTCGAGGTGGATTTCGCGGGGATAAGTTCGATAACAGATTTATCGTTATTTATACTAATATTATATAAAGAAGCTAAGTTTGCAAGTATCAATATTGGAGGAAATCTTTAGAAATACTTTTCTCAAAAATTATTTCACTAACAGGAAGGTTTGATTTGTTATAGTGATAACATATTTTAGATATATTACTCGTAATTTTACGTAACAAGAATCGTATAAACACGATTATAAATTCCTTCTGTTTACAGAAAAATAAAGCTTGCTTTAGATTTATTTTGTAGATACAAAATAATTATTAAACGAAAATGGACGCTTGAACTGCACCAAATATGACATAATTTAATTAAATCAAAATGCAGTATGAAGTACGAATAATATTATAAATACTAAACACAGTATTATATATGAAAGTAAAGCACGCGACTAACAATCTCTGCATTTAAAATATATTATACGTATGTTTATCTTTTATAAAACGTGACATTAATAATTATTGTCGTTAGGCAAATGATAGTGTCTGTACACGATATTTTCTAGAAATAATGGTCTATTTTTACAGCTTTCGGAAAGGCTACCCTTATATTATTTACTCATCATAAAGCAATATAAACTTCAATATGTTAAAGATAGTCAAATAAAATCATAATTATAATAACACGGTCACTCACGCCATGTTTAGAATCCTGTGTATGACCTGTGTATATTATTTATTTTTGGCCCCCTAAAAAATAATTACAATGTCTATGTAGGTGGTACACATAATATGTAACTGAATATTCTTTTGGTGTTTTTGTTTTGTTTACGATGTTATTTTCAAGAATTCCGTGAATAATGTTAATTACACATAAGTTCACTGTCATGTTTTGGTACTAACTTATATTGACTTTTATTAGACTGCATAAAAATATGATTTAATGAGATAGAAAATATCATGCCGGAGTATCTAAATAATTAATAGTTGCAGTCAATTAGACTAGGTCGCGTTCGATTCCTGCGATGAACTTGATCTTTCCATGCACCGATCCCGATTTGGGAAAGTTTCTGTAGCCACCACAGGAAGTATAGTGACAGCCATACTGTAAATACAAATTTGCACAGAATGTGTAAGGAATGTATATACATGGTTTTTGTGAGAGGGCTTAGAAGCTACGGACGTGCATACAGCGTACAAGGTAAAGCAAACTTAGTGAGATTTTGAGTGATCGAAGTTAGACTATACTCAACAATCATTGTAAAAACTGTTTCCAATTTTATTTATTAAAAGCACTAAAGGTCATCAATAGCAACTAAACAAAAAATGTATAACGCCTAACCTACTAAGGAAAAATGACACTGAACTGTTTTATTTTAGCCTATTTACAGAAAATCATCATTTCATAGAAAACAGAAAGGATAATCAAAGAATAACCGACACTTTATTAGTTTGAAAGGTAGATCTTTTAGGCATCGATGTTTTGTGAATCGATTCATCAAGTTAGATTCAAATCGATTCAAAAATTGATCTTTTATGGAAAGGTTTCCCATCCTACTGATAAACTCGACCGCACGCCGTACCATCTCCGCGGTCCGGTGCGTACGTGTGTTAACCGTTTTAATCTTCATCAGTTGAAAACATCATGATGAAATAGCACTATGTTATTATGGCGTCTTATAATTAACATTCGAATTAAAATTATTGTCAAACACTTAATATGTTGATTACCCATATAAATGAGACAATAGGAAAACAATGTAAAGGGTTCTGTATTTTTGTTTCGGCGCTCACATTTAAAACCCCAGTCTAGGCTTTTATCGTGTTATCGTCTTTAGCCATAGTGACACTTAATAATAGGAAAAGGTGTTCAACTAAAGACTTATCTAGATATTTTAAAAAAATGTTTTTATACGTAACATATTTGTACAAGTTGAATGTTTCATTTTCATGCATATTTTATGCTAATGAAGAACAGGAAAGACTGAAAATAAAAGTTAAATATCTTATCGTAATTTTGTAATTAAAGACAAAATTTCTCCATTAATATAAATTAGTGGTTTGAAGGTTTTATGCTAATAAAATTCGTTTGGGGGATACTATTAGGTATTTTCCCTGATCGGGTAACGCAAAAGTGTTTTTTTAAGTCGCGTAAAAATTTAATCACCTCAGCTAATTGAAGAGGAAGGAGCTGAAGTAATGACACAATGTCGTATATATCTTTAAAAATTCATTATGTTATTTTAGTCAGCCAAAATTTATGTTACTATGGCTGAAGTCTGACAACATTTTTTACATTACATGGACATACAGTTGTAATGTTGTCGTTAAAGACATGAAATTGTAATTCAGTTGCGAAATGTATTGTGGGTAAGGAAGATTTTTTAAAGAAGATAAGTAAATATATTTGCGGTAGGTATGTCTTCTCGACCTGTAAAATATTATTATAAAGTTGTTTAATTTTTCCAGTATCGTCAACACAGTAAGCCTGGAATGATATTTTGGTGTCAAATGTGGGCAAAAAATGTCACATTTAAGGTACTAGTTAATATGAAACATTTTCATGATTCATAAAAATAAAATCTTACGTAGTATTAAATTAAATTAGATAATACATGCTTAGTATAGAAATTATATCCAATAAATACTTGGTATTATAAATAATTTTAAAAATTAAGTTTAACGTTTGTCATCAAACTCATTTATTTATTCCCTATGAAGTTGGTAAACACGGTGAGCTGTGAAATAACACTAGATTTTAAGTTTAGTTTATTGCTGTAACTCGTCGATAGGCGATCGATATAGACTTTCTTGGTAATGGTGCAAGCCCACTTCCGTAATATTGTTTCGACATAATATTTCTCTTTATCGAAATCTCGAACTTGTTGAACCTAATAGTCAAGTGTTATTTGAGGATGCACAATTTTTAATGACCAAAAATTCATCACCGTAGAATCTGGGAGACTCACTTATCGAGTAGGTACAAAAAATGTTTCCAACCATGTTATTGTTTTCGACTTTTTATTTAAGGGTACATCTTTAGGTAATTTTAAATAATTGCGATTTACAACATAATTTAATATTGAAAACAATAACTGGATTTTACGTTATGTAGAATACCGATTCAACTGAGTGATGTTTGGTAAACGAAGACTTGAATTGTTTGTATTCAAGTTACGACACATTCTGATGTCACGTACCATCTTGCGGTTTAACCCTAAACCCATTTAACACGGCACGTTTCCTTATGAATTACATTGTTCATACATACAGGGACTATCTCCAGATTAGAAAATTAATAGATATTTATTAATTGGAATATTTTAATAAGCTCAACGCTGTATATGATATACGAGAAATTGGTTAACGATTATCAGCAACACAATTTTATTGTTACAGTATTGAAAGCGAACATTTATAATAATGGTTATAGTTGAATTGAACGTTATTAAATTTTCAAAGTTGCAATTTTGAAACATTACATAAAGTAAATATTTATGGTAGAGATAATAAGTACCTCAATATACTAATAATAACTAATGTAAGATTATGAACAAACAGATTCCTGTAGAATGACTTGATTATAAACAGGTTTTATTTGATTTTAAAAGTTGCCGTATTAAACATTCCAAAAAGTAAACAAAATTTCCGCTGCGCAAATAAAATTCGTTATCTATACCATGTTTTACCAGTTACGCTAAGATTCGCAAACGTTGAGAAACCTATTAGTAAATTACATTCGCGTATTTATGTAAGGAGATGTGAGCCGTGTTCATACAATGTCGAGAAAACCTTTTTTTTACAAATACAATTTCTGTGTAACGTCTCCAGACCACTCAAGGCGATTCCTTTCATAACTATGACAGTTGGTATACCGGGGTGGGCTTTTAAAAAAACCTATTCATTTTGACCTCAAGACGACACGGAACTTAATAACTGGGAGGTAGGGAAGAGGACGAAAACGACGGCGAGTGAGGTTCGCATCATCATTACGATTTAATTTCGAGGGAAAGCGGCCGTGACAAAGTCTACAGTGCCATTATTCTGTTCCACCTCAGAGGATGTTTAATAAACAAATGACGTGGGGCCTTGTAATGACACACCGGGTGCTTTCCCTCCTCTTGTCCTTTAGAGCCTATTTTAAAGTTGATGTTCTTGAGCTGTATACCAAATTTATAGATGCGCGGTATCTGATGGAGTCGTCTTCAACTTCGACAGCACTACGATAAAACTTAAAGTGGGACGCCGACACCCGTAGGTAATAAAATTTAAAATTGGTACACATTTTTTATGAATCATTACGCTCTGGTCGGTAAATTTTTTTCCCCATTTATTTTGACACATTTTTTTATATATATTTTTATACCTTCCCGCGTGGCCGATACGAATTTTGAATTTCCGATTTTCTCACGAAAGTTGTAAAACTGGCGAGTGGATAACAACCGTTTTGCCTTCTCCGTAATTTCCCCTTAACTAATTTGTTCGTGCAAGTTCTTGTCGTTATTATGGTATAAAGCACCATTTGTGGGTTTTACTTTATACGTTTTTAATACCCGTTGCATATGGGATCGAGCTGTATTATTTACTTTACCAATTGATCAATGATGTAACATTTTTTTTTGTGTATATATTGTGAACATTCATAAATAAACCCTTATTTATATTATATCAAGTAGTACTTTGAGCCTATTTTTCTTAGAATCTACACATTAAAGATTACTGATAATTTGTTTAAATGCTTTCTTAATTTGAATTTACGATGTTAGCCACATTTTACAAAGCAAATCAGTTGATAAAAATTTTTTTCACTCAACAAAATACAAAAAAAAAAACTACATCCTGGCGTGTAATAACGACTACCAATAATTATGAAATATTATATAGTCCACATTTAATACATTAAAGTAATCAGCTTTCAAATCTATTTTATTTTAATTAATACATTGAAATTTGAACTGAGAAAATTATAATTGGTAAAGTATTTTTATCGATACGAATATAAAATATTGATAACAATCTCACGAAACGTCAATGAATGTCAGAAGTCATAACATATCATATTGTTTACATTACTTACAAATGGATTCGATACTTCCACAAACATTAGCACCTGTCACGGTGTCGCTGTCTTAATGACAGTATTTATAAGGAAAACTCGTCCGAACACGAAAATACAATTTGGTAAAAGGTAAAAGTTGTCACAGTAACGCGAGTGAAACATTAGGCAGGGAAGAGTCACGTGACATCGGGGCTCGCCCCGAAGCGTTTTGCCTACGACATACATATAAAATAACTAAGAAATAATACAATATTAAAGCGTTAATGGATGTTTTTTTGATGTTCCATCATATTATTTCGTGATTAGTAGTAGACGTATTGTATATGGAAATTGTATTTATTGAGTTTTCACTTCTTGCCTTAACTGCGTTACAGAAATTATGTATGCTCTAAGGACAAAAAATCTGTGAAACTCACATGTTTATAACGATTAATATAGAAAACGTATTAAACCATATAATTTTACAGCTGTTGAAATTACCAAAGAAATCTCAAAAAGTGAGATTATTCATGCATAATTTATCCAACTGAATGTTATATTTTATTAGGTAATTAAATAAATTTACAAGAAATTTTGTAACGCATCAAAATATTTCCATGTTTGGGGTTAAAGCACATCAGCGTAAATCTTTCTAAAGATCTTTCTCATGTCTCTAATCTAACACCGATAAAAGAGGCGATTAAACGTGCTCAGGATTAATGTATGACAGACACGGCCCATGGGACCCATGGCCAGCAAATCGTGGCTATCCCCACAAATTTACCCACAACAAACCACCTCGTGAGAGCCGGAACGAAGATTAATCGTCGGTATACGGGATTACGGTAGTTATGGTGGACACAAACGTCTATAACTTTAACAATACTAACTAGTTTTCAGTTTTAATCTCTCTACTTTAAGGTCCAAATTTAGCCGACGTTAGAACAGGTAAATAGTTTAGACCAACGAGCGCACTGGTGGTTCCTTAAACTTTCTTGTGTTACATAATATTATTTCATTATTGTTTAATCTATTCTAAACTGAGATAAAATTGACGTGATACTTAACTTTTGGAAACTATCATTATTAACTATTGCTTATATTACCTACATAATTATAATACCATACACAATTAAGACCTTAAATTTATTCATTAAATTAATATATATATATATATATATATATATATATATATATATATATATATATATATATATATATATATATATATATATATATATATATATATATATATATATATATATATATATATATTATATTATACTAATAAATATAATCTAAGTGTCGACTGTTTCGAAACATATATAACACAACCATAGCACTATGTAGAACCGTTCAAAGAAAATTAATTTTTGTTGTTGTTAATATACAAAATTGAAGTGTCTGTTTTTTTACTAAATACATTTGGACGTCTCTATACGACACCTATACCAAAAAGGCAATTTTTAAAATTTTTGTCTTTGTCTGTTTGTACTAGTTAATCTCCGGAGCGGCTCGACCGATTTAGACGGGACTTTTATTGTTAGATACTCCGCGTAACTTAGGCTACTTTATTTTTTCAAAACTAATTATGGTTCTGCGTAAAAAACATTAAAGCTCATAAAAATTTGTGAGAAAAATCTTTGCTTAATGTTAGTAGCAAAAAAAAAATTTGGAAAATAATTAGGGTCCCGTATAAAAAAAAATTATTACGCAGTGAAAAATATATAAAAGGCAGCCGCAACCGCGGCCAGCTATTTATAAACTTTAGTATATCTGTATATAGATTATGTAGTTTTTTCTATGTTTTAACATTAATTTTTGTATTTTGGATACACCAGTGTTCACTATTTGAAATTCGAAAACAATTATAATTTAAATTTGCAAAAAAAAAATATTCCAAATGTTTTTTTTTTGTTTTTATCGTCATGTTCTTACTCATACCATCTAAACAAAAAAAACTGTCGGTAAATAGAGGAGAAAAACATCTTAGACTATTTATTTATCTTTGTTTAATAAAAAATATATACGTCTGTAACAATTTGAATTCTAATATTTCTCTTGGTCATAATACAAATAGATGCTTTGGGATGAGTGGGCAATAAATGAAAAAAAAAAAAAAATAACAAAGCATCGAAGAAGAGGCACGGGTCGGGTCTCATTTAGACAAATCGCTTGTAGCGGTCAAGTCAGATACCAATAACAAGGGCCCACACGTGCTATTGTGCTGCATGTCGTCATTAGGCCTCTTCCGTACAACTCCGTACAAACCGCTCCCTATCTCCCAGTCGAACAATCCGAATCTATTTTAGTCGTACGAAAGGATAAATTCAAATGTTCGAAACAAAATCTATAAGGGACTGCTGTTTAATATAAATATCAGGGAGCCAAAAGAATTCTAATTCCAATTTTGTCTTTAACATATGACTACAAGTTATTTAGAAAATTAGCAGAGTTTATACTATACAAATAATACAATTCTTTATTAAATTGTAGACAGGCTTATGAAATACAAGCCTTATAAATATTATAATAAGTTTAAAGAAACATGATTGATTCATTACACTGTAATAACATTTAATACGTTAAACAATCATAGTAAATCTACTTAGAATAAGCTTAGAAAGAGAGTAACACGATAAATTATAATACAATAATACAACATTAGAATAAAAATAAAAATAAAAAACGCAATTATGATCTTTGTAAAGATGTACAAATTGTAAATAATATAATTTATGCCAGACTTGAAACAAAGAAAATATAATTTAGCTTAAAAAAAATTATTTACTTTCATTGTAACATCTTGCTATGTGTACAAAAAAGTCCACTGAATTGTTTACACGGATCGCTGTCTAATCCATTACGCCCATTATAATTATGTTTTAATTCACATCTCTTTTGTATAAGTAGAAATGTGCACGATAAGAATTCTAATACTTAGTTAAACAAATAATAAACGATTCGTATGTTTGCCATCTTACCTGGTAATATTTTTGTCGTGGACAAATATTTTATTTTTATTGATTTATCTGTATTCAGATAATTCTATCTAAACTTATCATATTACAACAGAATCATACACCCAATAAAGTTTCCACTGAAATCATTAACCCCTTGAGCGCTTACCTGGCGTTTACGCCAGCATTCCATTGTTTTCCTATTGTCTTATTTTTATGGGTACTCGACACATTAAATACAAAAAAATAAAACAGGTATCAAATTCAAAGCACTAAATATATACTCTAATAATACAATTACATCGAGGTCTTCTCCGTATTTATAATCTCAAAATTTAAACGTATTCATTCAATTTTTTTTGCATCATAAAGACATTTGGACATAAAGATTGAGAACCAGTTATCTCATTACTTAATGAAATATTTAATTACGAATATTTAAAGCGCTATGTTGGAGAACGAATGGTCCTTCTCGCTTTTTAAAATACAATACGGATCAAAAAAGATTCCGGTTTGAAGAAAAGTAAAGGATATCCATAAATATAATATTACGATTATCATCAAAATGTGTTAATATAACGGATGCATCTTATAGTTTAGTTCAAAATCGCAAATGTACATGGCAAAACTTTGAATACATAGCTAGTTTATGATCTCTATTTACTGGTTCAATACTTGTATAATTTGGCTATGTTAAAATGTGAGTCTACATAGGCAATATTTTAAATATGCTAATTGCGTGAGACAATAATCGCACTTGTAAATTTGTCTGTAGACCTTATATACACACCTATAATATTTTCTTGTTTTCTATTATAGTCTATAGAGAACTGTAACCATTTATTTTAATATACAACTTTTATTATGGTATAACCGAATAAGATTATTAAAATCCTTTTTTCCTATGAAAAGTGTTGTCAACTAATAAAAGATAATGCTATTCTGGAAACTTCGCTACTCGTTTAATTCAGGAGCTTTAATAAAACACGCGACAGTCTATCTGGAGAGCAGTGCAAACTCGGACTTGTTGCATTTAAGTTAATTAATCCACGGGATAGATCAGATAAAGTCTGGCTCAGGAAACCTCTCAGACTTACCCACACCGCTCCTTCTTCGTAGAAAGCCCCTTACGAGATACATAATTTGCTTTGAATTAAGTTTTAGTTATGTTCAGTTAAATTCCTGTTTCAGATTGGAATACATTGTGATATAACATTAATACTAGTATACTTAGCTATAGCTTAGCAAGTTTTAATCTCAAAAGGTTATTACAGGGTGGATCATTACGTGAATGATATTGATGTCTGGAATTAACCCACATCTTTGTGCTTCCGCTAACATTATTAAGACTACGATTTGTATAGTTTTTTATATGACAAAAAAAATTATATATATTATATTTATAAAAAAAAAGAACCAGATCGAGTTTCTTGCCGGCTCGTCTCGACTGGGTTGTTTTCCGAACCGGTGGTAGTGTTTTAGACGTTCATAAGCACCTTCTTAGGGCCTAAATTGAATAAATGAACTTTGATTTTTGATTTTGATTATATTTGCTAAATTAATTATTTTTCTACTTCTCGTCCATATTACACTCTTTTATTAACGCGTTTGATGAAATTTGATTGAAAAATTTGAATAATATCTTAAATTGTATTTCGTTTTAGGTTTATTACTATTAATGTTATTTTTTCCAAATCATTTGAGGCCTTTTTAATGATTGATTTTTTGTGTTTAATTTCGATTATGACATTTTATTGGCCCATTACATATTGCAATGCAATCCATTATATTCCAAAGATCACTTACAATGAAAACGGGATTCGGATATTCCAGCGGTAGATCAGAAGCTTAAGAATCTAAAAGCAAAGCACGTACAAGATACAACACAAAATAGTTACTAGCTTAGAAATAACATGGAGTTATGAGCTCTGCAAATATAGACAAAATATTTAAATGAATCGCATTGACCAGGAACATTATTCATCAAACATTGATTAGTGATTTATTAATGCTGATTATATAATTATATTGAAATATAATTTAAGACAGTATAAATTAAATTTAAAAAAAAAGTGAAATACTCTCCTTACTTATAGATATTATGATTCATTGATAAAAAGAATCATGAAACATTTGCGAAATTATAACAAATAAAAAATGACCAGTAACGTACTGGTGTAACTCCACATAATTAATTAAGTACTGATTATTAATTTTAAACTATTGTTTCATTATGCCTTTTTAATTTCGTTTTTTTTTTTCCATTACCAACTAGAACAGCTCTTAATGTTATATTGAAGTAAAAAAGAAGTTACTTGTGAATTTATTCTGCCAGTAACCCAAGTCAACCCACCTCAGCTACTGTTTTGTATCAACGTTCCAATACGTTATTGGACGGACCCGATTCCGGGATAATGTTTGTTCAACACAAACAATGTGCCGCTATTTTTTGCGGCGGAAAAGCAATCTAAGAATAAATATATCAATTTCAGTTCACGCCCATCGGTCAAAGTACTCTTTATGATTTAGAAATGAAAGCTTTTATTATCCTTTCGAAAACAATATGACATGTTTATTATACCAACGCGTATTAGTGAATAAAAGTAAAGAGATTTTGTAGAGTAATGGTAGTAATTATGAACTCATGAATTAACTCGAGTGAGTTATAAAACACAATTATGTTAATATCAAATGGATAAAATACTTTTTCAATCTTATATCAACGCTTCAACACTGTAATAAAGTGATGGGCATCTTGCTACAATTTTGTAGGGAGTTTTTGTGGCATTAAACATTATACATTCAGCGTTATAATGTTTAATACACTTCACTTGTGAACAATAATCAATGTATATAATGTGGCATTTACCACCAATATTGAATAGTCAAATGCTGCAAGTTAAATTAATTATAGACAATAACACGACCTACGAAGATACCGCCAAACTCCGAAGTATGCTGTTTGGAAATTGTAAAAATATTCGTGTATCAAATTAAATTGAAAAACGTGATAGAGGCTTACGGAAGAATATAATCGATAAATTTAACTTGGTAACTGGAGCTGGGAGATCTCAGTGCGTGCGTCTAATCCGGACTTAGCTGACTCGAGGAATTGAAAGCTCATACAAACTGCCTCACGATTCTGCTTACCTGGTACTTTTTATCTACAATTAATGTATTTGGAAGAGTGCTTGCTGACTTGGATCGAATATTATGGCAATGTGTCTCGCCTCTTAAGCAAATCGGAGACAAGTACTTTTAAAAGAATCATTGTTTAATCACATACGCATATTAGAGTAAGAAATACCGGGGAAAGAGCGACAATCCATCGCATATGCCTATATGCCATCGTCGATAGCCATTGTCAAAGGCGACAAACCGAAGCGTATGGTTTATGGATACCACAATCTAGTCGGATAGAACTTTTAATCCTAAGAGTTAATACTCTTGAGATCCTATGGTGATTATTATACCAATAAAAATTTCTTAGTTAAACAGGCACAAAAGTACATGTTAAATTTGGTAGGTAGGTATATTATTTCGAATTCAATCAATAACTAGCATAAGCCGTTAAAACTGTTGCCTCTTTTATATGATACAATTTAACTTAACCTCGGGATATTAATGTTGGCAATTTATTTTCTAGTTATTTTATGAAATTAGATTTCCCGTTTCATTACCGAAGCAAAATATTTACCTTGTCAATGCAACCGTATTATTTGCAGAGAAGCTCAGTTGTGCAAAAGGAAGGTATACAATTACGCCTGAATAATATTTATGAAGACCCATTAGATTATATGTAGAGAAGGTACACGAGACATCGTGGAAGTATGCCTTCCTTGTCTATGACGTATTACTTATGGGGTAATTAGCGCCCGCAAACGCTTCGTGCACTGGCGCATATATGATGGTGGAGTAAGCTAATTTTACCCGTGTAGTATATTGTTTTTCAAATTAAATTATCTACACGGTTCAAACAGGAAATGTGATGCTATAGTAGCTGTGTTTTTTTAAAATAATGTATCTCCGATATCATTTTACTAACAATATATTCAAATCATAACAAAATAATTTTTATTGTAATACAACAAATTATTTCATTTAGACTACAACAATTTAGAGATAATTCATTTAGGGATTATAATTTTGACTATTGTGTGCAGAAACAAATGATAAAATTCTGTCAGCGATGGTGGCATTGCTTTTAAATTTGCATTTTGTTAAATTATACAAAATGTCAAAATCAGTTTTGATTTTCAGCGGTATTCTATTGTACTTCAATGTAAAAGGAATTTTGTAGTTTCACACAATAATTAAAATATATTAATATAATTTATTTACAGTTTCTATTTTTCAATTAGATATTTTGTTTTCCACTCCCAAAAGTGTATTGTAGCTATTATGTATTTTTTTTATTCGAATGAAACTGAAAAATTCAAGTAATTTAAAGATTTTAATACAAAAAGTATGTAGGTAGGAAAGCAAACTCGTAACGCGTTATCTGGACAACTATTCGAGGACGACAATAATTTTTCATGTTCATAAAATCTCCCTCACTTTGTACGGAATGTTACCACCACAAAAGTATCCAACCTCGCAATTAACACAATTCAACTTTTCCGTGACGCTTTCGAGATAAAAGTGGGTAAAAAGTAATGGATTGAAGTCAAACTTGCCGTGAAAAATTTTACTCAATGGGGGAGATAATTTCTTCTTAGCAACGACAGGAGTGTTTTATAAAATTTCAGTGAAAAATTGTCGCGGCGAGGATTCGAGTAGGGGCTCCCAATCGGTCGAAGTTGCCACAGCAATTTAGAATCATTTGTTTTCTATGAATATTTATTAACTGATCCAAAAACAATGACCGTATTAAAATTCAATGTTTAAATTGATTGACGAATTTGTTTCGGAATTGCTGCTTACATAATAATAATTGATGATAAGACACAGTCATTCATAGACAACTGTGTCTATGAAAATGCTAATGATATTTTTTTTATATTATCGCGTCAAACTTGTTGTACAACACCTTATGATAAGTACGATATAGTCGTCATACCGGTTAAATGAAAAAAAAAATTGTTAAATATATAAATGGGTCTTGTTTCTTTATAAATAACGACTACTTTAAAATAAATAAATAAATGCAGATTATAGATAAATCGATAGAAATATAAGAAAAATACTAATAGTGTTGTTTAAGCAAATGTAATTGTTAGCTTCGCTATTTGCTGTCGCCGTATTGAATTAAAAAACTTATAATTAAAAGTTATGCATTAACTACGACCGTGGGCAAAAGTACTGCGAAATCTCGTACAGCGCGATATTTAAATTCGCTGCCGCAACAACTTCTCCGCCGGCGACAATTCAATTACAACTAATAGCCTCTGATTCATGTTTGTATTGCTAATTAGTCGTCGACTCAAGTTTTGTCACTCCTCACTTAGTGCCGTTTTCCCACTCTGTGAACTCCCTGTTTTTGTATAATAGATTGTTCTTTGTCGGTCGCGGTTAAACATCCAACATTGGCGCCCTTTGTTTATTCATAATTTAATGCATGTCTTTTCATTTTATTCGTTATGATGAGTAATATTATGTGTCTCGGAGATGAATAACTTTCGCGACGATGTAGATAGGTACTTTGTCTAATGAGTTTTTGAAAGTGTGTGTGTGCGGTTGTGAAATTAAACTTTACTTTACTTTCGTAAATATTATTCAAGGGCACGTTTCAATGTCAAATTATTTTTATATACTGTATGTAGGCTCAGCGCTTTGACTACTATCTCATCTGATGCTAAGTGACGACGTGAACCAGGCTGATGAACACTAGATGCTATAATATTAACTACAATAGTTTTCGAGATATTTGAAAAATAAGATTGAAAAGCTTCAAAAATAGCGAATTTATTAATTTTGCATAAATTTTGAACAAAAAAATAATCTTTTGGCAAAACTTCATTATATGATTCTAAAAAAAGTTCTGACCAAATTTTTTTCAAATCGAAAGTTATCGATTACAACTGTTGGTCGATTTGACGTGGAATGACCCATTTGTTTTTTTTTTTAATTTGAATTAATATTTTAATTGAATTCACGATAAACACACCAAGAGTAAACATTAAATTCTGCTAAACTAAATTGATAGCAAGAACCCTGAAAGTTACCACAGGGATTCTAACCGCAAATCGACATAACATCAAAGGATTGACGGAAGGTAACTTCTGTAAACAGCAAAAGTTACATAAGTCGTAGCAAGGCCTTAACAGAAATAGCATTTGTAGCGATAGAAGAAACTTGTAAATCTCACTGTGTAACCGCATGGTACACGCAACTTGAGTATTAGGGTCTCGACGTTTGTCGTGTTTCCTGTAAATAGTGCTTAGTTAACAGGTTACATTTATCAACTGTGTAGTTTCGTCATTTATGTGACTTCTTTATATTATTATTTATCACTGTATTCGTCTAACCAATGTTTCTTAAGATTTAATCATGGTATATTTCAAAATTAAAAGAAAATAATTATGCCGTGTGGTGCCGGCCAAGATACCCCATCCCATATCCCATCCCATATTCCTATGGGTGTCGTAAACGGCGACTAAGGTATAAACCAGGGAATGGGCAGCAGTATCCTCTGAGTACCATTAACACCTGACTGCGATCACCAATCCGACTGCCTAGCGTGGCGAATATGGCAATCACCGCTCTCATGAACGATACACTAAAACGCAAGAACGGTCGTGTGGGAGATCTATGTCCGGCTGTGGACGTTTCTCGGTTAAATGGATGGATGAATATTTCAAAATATGTCTTCTTATTCTGGCGTATATAATAACATATTATGTTAAATATATAATATTAAAATATTACTATAGTTTTGTAGATTTCAGTCCACTTCAGAGCTATACAAATTAATTATCAAGATATAATTTGAATAATCATATTGTTAACCTTGTTAATAATGTTGTTATGTAAGACTGGCGCAGTAATTGTCACAAGCGTGAAGTATTTTGGAATAGCAAATTGCAAAAAATAGAAAATATATAATATTTAATACAAAACTAAGTATTATAAAATTTATCATTTTACGAAGGAGCATCACAAATAAAAATGTTATATAT
The DNA here is from genome assembly GCA_014132275.2 of Samia ricini. Lineage (NCBI taxonomy): Eukaryota > Metazoa > Arthropoda > Insecta > Lepidoptera > Saturniidae > Samia > Samia ricini. The sequence continues at coordinate 6,358,089 of AP028170.1, forward strand.
ATATTTAGTTTAGTTTAAACAGTGATAATGTATGTGATATATGGTTCAATATTTCATATGGTATTCAATCTTCGAAAGTACTAAGAGAGGTTATTAATGCTTTTAATCAAATTACGTCGAAAGTGGAGGCCTCTCGAATGCGACCGATAATAAAACAATGCAGGTCTGTACATGTAGGGCCCTCGATCGTATGGGCACATAATAGAGCTCGAGTATCGGACAAGTGGATCGTCCAAGGATGGGCTGATATACGATATTTTTTTATTGCCTTACTACAAACATTATTATCGAATTTTACTCTTGTAAAGTTGGCTTTTCATGTAAGAAAATTAATAAACCAAATATTGAATAATATAATTATCTAACATTTAACACCTATAATTTTAACAACTTACCTTTTAATATTAATTTAATATTCTATACTAACTGTGCCCACTGCTTCACCCGCTTGGAATTCAGTCAATTTGCATTCTACGTTCTCTCCGTGAATGCAATGCAATATATGTCGTTACCAAAATTCATCGAAACCGGTTCAGTAGTTTTTGCGTGATTGGCGAACAAATTAATAAACAGAGAGACAAATAAAATTAAACTATCGAAATGTTTTCTGTAGTCGATTCTGAAGCCCCGCGTTTCTTAATGTAGTATTGTTTCTTAAATGCCTTCAATGTACAGATTTCGTCTGGTTAGTCTTTTATTATAAGTATAGTTTACATTATTGATGACGGGAATATAAAATAAATTAAAAGATATAATTGTATAGGGTTGTTGTAAACGACGGCCTAAGTTTATTATATCTTATTTTTTCTCTGTAATCCTATTATTTAATAGATAAATAATACATCTTTGACTTTCTATATACTTTATATTTTTTGTGTCATAGTTGATAACAATAAAGACAAGTATTCCTTGGAATCAGGTACAGGGTTGTGTAATTACGTCTTAAGAATTATTTCGAAGCATTTGTTTTAGGGTTTTTGATAACTTGCAGTATACATTTGGTGTGGGGTATAGTTAATACCTATTAATTTTAATGTAGGTTTAGTATTTATTGAAGTTTTACAATATAAAAAATCAAGAACAACAACTGAAAGACATCCACTGCTGGACGTAGGAATAACAATTACGCTTCTAAAATAGTAGAAAAAAACGAATACTGATCTAGTTTTCTTTTAATATTGATTCTAGATTTGTTCGCTCAGGAATTATGTCTGGTAGAAAATAATATATCATATTATCATATGAGTAAACTTTTGTCAATAAATACGCTGGTTTTAATGTGAACTCTCAATGCGTTCACATTTCGTATAACGAAATAATTATCTCATTAGGGAATTATCTATTATGCAGCATTATTAATCGTGAGCTTAGTATAATCCCTCACATTATTAATGTCGATTTAAGGATTTGAACGTGTATTCATACATACAGTAGTATCATATTTTTGCACATAGAAGTTTGTTATTAATTTATCACGTATATTTAAGGATAGTTTAGAAAATTATTTCTGTACTTGATCTATGAATATAAATGCCTCTTATGACTACAATTGAAAAAACTCTTACACTAATTTTATTTTAGTTTGGGAATTTTTTCACGCGCAGAGTACGTTACAAATTATCAAAAGCAATAAAGTATGTAAACATTATTAGAGAGTAACTGTATTTTATTTTATTAATATACTAGCTGTGTGCCCGTGGTGGGCCCACGTTTTGTATATTTTGCATTACGTAATATAGTTTTAATTTTTTTTTATACGGAATTCTGATTATTATCTATTTTTTTTTTGCCACTACCACATTATTAAGCAAAAAATCTCATCTCATAAATCCAAATACCTGGCAGTAAAACTGTGCATTGAACCGGATTTTATTCACAATTACATTAACAACCAAAGGACCCTTAGTTACGCGGAGTAACTTCAGCTATTTACTAAAAAAGTTCGGTCAAAATCGGTACAGCCATTCCGAAGATTATCTGGAACAAACAGACAGACGTAAATTAAAAAAAATGTTTTTGGTATTGGTATCGTATATAAATTCATATCTATTTAGTAAAAAAAAATATTTTGACATTACAAGCAGACACTTACATTTTATATTTATTAGTATATAGCTAATAATTTTTGGCCTGATTGGTTTCCGTCGCTCGAGTAACTGTTGTATCAATCGTCTGATTGGTAAAATTTATTTAGTGAACATTCGTTTACTACGTAAATTCATGTTCAAGATATGCCGCCATTTGTATGTAATTGACGAACGCAACAATAAAAAGTAGCACTCACTTTGTATAATCGATTCATCGATTTAAATTTAGTTTGCATGTTCTTCTGTACGTTTGAATCACATTTGAATACATTTCGAGGAGGCATTTCTTTTACAGAAAAGTGCAAACTTCTATAATTTATTCCACTGTACGGAAGTATGGTCAGATGTTTATTTATCTATAGTTTAAAAACAAATTAAATGTTCTCTTAAAATAAGCTTACTAACGGATTAATAGATAGGTTGCCTTTTCTGTGATTTTTATGATGTGTAAAATAAATATAGTAAAATACCTCGACTTAAGTTCTTTATGTAACTTAATTTTGACTTTTGCAATATCCTAATTTATTACACTTGAAACACTATTTTATTCAATTTAGTTGATTACGGGTTTTAAGACAAAAGGCGAAGTGCAACAGATTGAGTAAAAATAATTTAGATTTGAAAATACATAATATTAATAAGAATTAACGCTTATCTTTATCTCTATACTAATAAATAAAATTGAAGTATCTGTTTGTAACTTCAATTTTTTTTTTACTATATGAATGAATAATACGATACATATACCAAAAATATAATTTTAATTTTTTTTGTCTGTCCGTTTGTAATGAGAAATATCCGAGCGATTTTGACGGGACTTTTTTTGGTAGATGTTAGCTGTAGATAGTAGCTGAAGTTACTCCGGGTTACTTTTAATTTTCGAAAATAATTACCGTTCCGCGTATAAAAACAATACTCATAAAATTTGAATAAAATCCGATTCAATGCACACATTTACGGACAAGTTCTATATAATTTATGAGAAACATTTTTACTTTATCTTAGTACTAATTTTTTTTAGGAACATAATTATTAGAGTTCCATATAAAAACAATTAAAACGCAGTGAAGAATATATGAAACGCGGGCGCAACCGCGGGCAGGCAGCTAGTCTATGAATAAATAAATTAAATTATAATATAATACTACACAATTGTAGCATCCCTACGCACTTTTATGTTAGAGACGGATTTGGCACTAAATATAAATCACATCTGGTACCTTTCCATTCCTAAAGTGACTACAAATACTAGGATCATAGACACATATTATAGTTGGTAACCTACTATTGCCATTGTATTGTCGAGCCGAAGCGGGGAGTTCTAACCTGTTGCTCGGAACTATTTTATTAGCGCGAGTATGTCGGCGGGCCCATTCTTTACGGCTCTTTTGTTGGCGTGGCGTTTAGTCACCCACATTGTACACGCCCCTGTGTGATTGGTTTGGTTTATAAAGCAAACACTGCGTATATTTTTCCATTTATACCCTTTTTGTGTTTGCTATCTTTTGCTCAATCCTACTTTATTATTTGCCCTTGTTTCGAGAAATAATTTACCCTTGTTTGCAGCAGCTTCCTCCGGTACTATAAAATTTAGAAAAACATAATTAGACTTTTATCGTAATACTTTACGAAATTATTAAAATGTTATTTTGTAAAAGTGATAAAAAAACCGGTGTGATAAACATTTATTTGTCATCACATTATGCTGTACGGAATTACAAAATAATAATGTGTGTATTTATTAGAAATTATTTATTTTATTTTACCCGACTCTATGGGTTGTGTGATGATTTAAATTGCCTTACTTACTATGAAAATATGAATTCAAGATACATAGAAATTGAAACAGTACATTTCAGAAATCAGGTTGCTTTGTAAACTGTTTTACGTATTAAAAATCCACAGCAAATTAGATGTATGATTATTGATTTAATACAGTGATAGTAGCGAATATTGCATTGTAAATGACGTATTGTAGGGGCGGGAACAGTTTTTTTTTTTTTTCAGTTGAAACCCCTTAGGGAAATTCGCAACGTTGCGCTTGCAAAAGCTTCAATTTATGCACAGCCTCATTGCCGTCTATCGGAATGACAATCTTGACACACGTAGATGACAAACAAAGCAGTTTTGTTATTAAATGCCTATAACATACTGTTTGATGTGCATTATTAAATTTGGCTCGCTATTTAATATTGAAATATCCTTTTACATTTTGATAAGGTCCGTTGTTTGTAGTCAGCATTTTCGTGTCTTGAACATATAGGCATGTTTACATTGTGGTATATACTAAACTTTTCTATAGTGAAAAACAATAATATCACCCTGAGTAGTTATTTCCGTTTTTAATTTATGATCTCTACCTATGTAGGTAAAGTCACCAAATTTATTGTGAGATATATTATTTTTAAGAGCTTCCTACTACTAATATATCGTACGCAAGTAGAGGAATCTAAAATCAAAACATGTAAGAAGATTTAGCACAGATTGGTCATAATCTGTTGAATGTTTAAAGCATAGCTAATTTTATTTCTTATCTAGTCGGACTTATATCACTATAAATGATTTAAACCAATTAGTATTAACTAATCATATGTAGAAATAGCAAATGTTATTTATTCACACGTCAAATACTTCGGTAGAAGAGATATAATATACCTTACTACATAAAAATATAATACTAAATATTCTGTAATATTTTACTCGATAAGACAAACACGATCGAGTTTTGTTAATGAATTTTCCAATTTTTCCTATAAATATTCGTAGTATGAAATCTTTTAAGTTATATTAAGTTACAAAATCGTTTAAAGGCTGCCGAGCTCAAACATCGGATATCGATGCTTTCTTATTTACGACAACTTCCCGGATTCGGAATTCAATAAAGCGGCCAAAGGATTCTTCTCTTTGACTAAATAGCTCAAAAGATTAATTAAGATAAACTTTCCGGTTAATGTTCTAACGTAAACACTTGGATATTGCTTCAGACAACTTTGTGCGCGGATTTAAACGTACGTTGTTTATGCAGTAGAAAATCTGCTATTCTGTGGTTGTTTATTTTAATTTTGACTGTTTTAATATAGTGATTTAATTTATGTATAAGTATTTATTATTATTATAATAATGTATAAGTATTTCGTTGTTTTATTTAATTAAAACTTTAAACTATATATTGATTTGCAGTCAAACATTATAGCTTCTCATTATAAAACGTATGACATATTTTATATTAAAATTTTTAAATTATTTATATATTTAAATGGACATGTCATTTAAAAACAAAGTATGTAATATTAAAGGTTCTAAAATTTATTGTTTTATGAAGTATCATTTAATATGACGTTTTTATTTATATATGTATACTTGGGTAAATATGTTTTAAAACAACAAAGACAATTTGAAAGCTTTCAAGCTGTTACCTTAAGAAAACATCGTTTAGAAAGCCAGTGAGGAAAATAAACAGATGCATTTAACTAGCATGCGAGATGGTCTAATACAAACCGAGATGCCGTTGTGAAGTCGATTAGTCGGTATTATGTTTCAGGGAACAACCGGTTAGCAGTTAGTAACTGAAATCGTACCACGATTGCAGTGTCATCGCATTTCAGTGGGCGGTACGTGACCCTATCTCCTAGTAATCCTGCACCACCTGCTTTTCAAATCTTCATTTCCTTTGTTACATTGCATTGCGAAATAATTGCACTCTAAGCCGTGTTAGACTCACACATTCTATTCTTATCCTTAACTATGTAGACATAGGTTTGATATTATAATCATAGTAATAAAATATCAAACATTTACGTGTGTCTGTAGACGGAGAAAATGCTTTTAATGACGTATCTTCATACAGTAAATTACTGTTATATTCCAACGATGTGGAATAATAAGAACTTACTCGAGTTGGTTAGGTTAGAAATAAAGTCGATTCGATGATTAGTGTAAAGTATATCAATGAAATGAGTAGGAACCAATAACTTGTAGATATTTAATAATAAATAAACTATATTAATACGTACCTTGTATAACTATTTATTGTATAAAACGAGCATAGCACCATGTACTGTATTATGTAGAATAATTGGACAACAAAATATGTATTATACGAACATGCATTAAAATCGTAAGATTTCCGTGCTCAAACGCGTATCACTCGCTTGAACCACTGAACCGATTTGAATGTAGTTTACAGATTAATACATGAGTGAACCCGAGGAAGTATGTGCATATCATTAAGGGTTAAACGTCAATTTATTAATATTAAAATGATTTCACATGAACGAAGTTACTGGAATAATTTTTGTCTTAATTCGGAGTGGCCAAAATGAATTTCATTTGATTTTTGAAGGATGACGACTGCAAATAAATGAGAATGTAAGAAATGTAAGGTAGATCTTGCTATACATCACGGCTTAACATGACACTATGATGGTATTTTCACAAGTTTGTAGTAGTCATGATCTAGTCGAACTCACTTGCCCAAACACCATGCCATTTGCTGGATCCTATATTGACTGATCCCGAAACCCAACGCTCTAATACGGATTCTCACCATGTGTATAGTAATCGAGATCCAGTACAGAACGAAATCACTACTACTACTGAACAAACTAGTTAATATATACATAACATTGTATTGTATACTTTAATGTTTTTTTTTTAATGAGTGATCTTGAACAAGTTTCCCTTCTTAATAATGTAAATAAAAAAGGAATAAATATGGGTAGTTGTTTCATTACAATTCACCAAATGCACTTGTATGTATGAGAACACGTAGTAAAAACTCGGTAACTCAGTAGTCCGTTGAAACTATTCACCGTGGTGTATAAATAGGGGCTTTCATCTGATGAAAAAAAAAAACACGTCGCAACACGAAAAATCGCGTGACTACGAGATGAGCAGAACGCATCGATCGTGACGCGTTGCCCACGAGCTGTGTATGCAGGGCTGACACCATCCGCTTTTATAATTTATAAATAAAATAAATATGCCAGCGGTTGAGCTAGCATTAACATATTTCATTATTTATTCACTACATTATATTCAAAGGTTTAAGTTAAAACATTTGTAAATTTTAGACCCTGTTTATAGTGATTTGCGCGGAATGCGAATATTTTCAATTTTTTAACGAATTTACCAATAAGTTTTTGTATATACTATCTAATGAATTTTTACTGAAACCAGGCCAGATAATATAACAGTGATTTTTTTAATCCTACAAGAATTGCTTACCTAAAACTGGTGGTTGATAATCAGCGCATTGTGCCGTCTTCTATACGGAGTAAATAATTTGTTGTATTTTAAGTTGCATTTGAGGCTGTTCGATCAAGTAATTAATTTAGTGAAATGATGACTGAAGAAAAGGCTTCATCCGAAGGTTCATTCTTCATTCTTAATTATGATAATAAAGTACAAACCGGTGCAAAAAGAAACCTATATGACTCAAGTGACTTGGTGTTAATTATAAGGATAGGTTCGTGCAAAACGGGGGTAATTTAGAGTCAAACGTTCTGTGATCATTCTCGTCGTCTTTAAATCTAAATATTTGTCATGTTACTATGTAAAGCTTTAAATGAACTAATAGCGATGGTGCTGTATTGGTGTGATGTTTATGGTGTTTTTAATAGTATTTTTGATATATTAGTTTTTTTTTAACTCAAGGGGTCTTTCACTGGATAATATTAATAAGTCAAATATATTTTATATATTTAAATTTTTATATGTGACAACCCTATATACCGACGAAGTATAATAATTTTAACACACCGTTAAGGGTCTAGGTGAAAATTATATGTGGGACATGATACAGTTTTATATTTGTAATCTTAAATAAATTGTACATGTAAGAGCTCTTTCTCTCAAGTATTTAAGAGATATTTCGCTCTCAACATGAGTAAATAAGATTTCATCTAGTAGTAAATGAAAGAGGTTATTTTGGAGTAAGCAAAGAGTTAACAAAGTATAAAATATAAATAGGTGTTATTTATAAAATGTTATTTAATAAATAATAAATATTTATTTAAAAATACGTAATGTTAAATTTGGAAATAAATATTACCATATTAATTAGATATGTAAAACAAACCCTATTATGGATGACCTAACCGTAGTGGAATGTGGATCCACAGCTATTGTAAACAGTATAACATCAAACGGAAGTGAAACATGGACATCAGATATGTAATCAAAGCGTACCAACATACTCCTGCCAACATTGTGAGTGACGTATGTTTGGATCCATATTTGATTAAACGTTAAAGTTTATACGTAACTAAACCATGTAATGTTGTATTTTACATATCTTAAATTAAATGATAAATATTTGAACTGAATATGTATAATGTAAGGAATATCCGGGACATGTACGGGCAAAACATTGCTATATTATGTAAATTTTGACATCTCAGTTGACCACGGCTGTTCTTGAACTAGAATTGATCTTAGACTTTTTATACCATCCAAATATTTATTACGATTAAGATCAAAATACGAACAAGAAAATATGAAAATTTTCTATACAAAATTGTTTATTACTTTTGTTTAATATCGAACGCTAAGATTAAAAAAATAAAATCACAAATTACTTAGACTTAGAAAGAAAACATTTTTTGTAAATTTACAAACACCCAAGTATATTTTCTAGTAAATAAATGTATTGATACAATTATAGTTACATTAATAACTATATAAATAATATAATGTTAATTATAAATAAATCGTTTATGCAACTTACACTATTGCTTTTGTGTATTTTTGAAGAAATCATACATTAACATTTATAATCAATATGACAAAAAAATCAAATCAGTAATTAATAAATTTATACAATTATTTGCTACAAGTGTTATCTAAACTGCCGACATTGTGAGTGACATTCGCTTGATATTGTTTGTGAATTGTGTTTAATTAAACAGGCATAAATTTGATACGTAAGTAAGCGTTTTCGTCATTGATTTCAACTTAAAATATTGTTGCTATAACCACGTTGATAATTTTACTCTCAATTTGACCTTCGAAAGAAATTTTGCAGGTTCATGCAATAATTAGTAAAATGACAACTATTTTTAGGGTCTTCATTGGGGTCTGGGTCTGCAAGCGCTTCTGCAAAGGACATCAAACGGTGCAAATATGTTGGCCTCTGCAACGGTTACATATTTGTGCCGTTTGGCTTCGAGACTCTGGGGCCGTGGGGACCGAGTGCTCGTAGCCAGCCTGTACAGGGAGTTCGTGGGTCCTTTGGCCGCGACGTCTCATGACTGTTGGACTATTTCTCGATCAGAGAATTAGTATTGCAATACAACGTGGCAATGCTGCCAGCCTTCTGGGTACTTTTCCTTGCTGCGACGAACGGGAGTGCATCGATTTTTTGTAAATACTTTTTTATATGTAGGTTAGGAATATTACTTTATTTAGGTATGTATTTATCAATAATGTAAACTTGATTAAAGAACTATTTTTATCACTTTGATAAAACTATATTAATAAATTTTTGTTAAAAATGATAATTAAGAATTGAAACAGCTTCTGAAATGATTAATTCATAAATGTTCTATTTCCTTTAGGTGAAAAGTAAGTTGCAAGCGATTTTACGTTTCAGAAATCGTAACTTTTACAGATTGTTGTAAAAAGAAACAACTTATAAATTATACGATTATTATTTCCAAATTGATTTAGTAAACGGTATTAAAAAGTATGTTGTTAAATGAAGAGATAAATTAAGTATAAGTAGTAATGTAAAACTCGGTATCAATTAAGTGTTATAGTTAAGTATAGGGTAGGCACGCGCATCAAATCGGCCATCTAAGCGGACGATTCACCGGAAATGACGCAGAAAATTGCTCCGCCGCCTCACGTGGACGCAATATCCTACGACGACTTCCAATTATGCAGATTATCTAACCGTTGATACACTTACAAAGACTTATGTAACTACTTAACTACTGTACAACGTCTACTTATATGATGCTATTAAAAAGTTTTATATGGGCTATTTTGATGAAATATATTATTCTATATCAATAACAAATTGTCTAGATTAAAATAAGATACAGTTTTGAAATACTAGCTGACACACCAGGCGTTGTCTTTATACTAAAAATACATTTAATTTGTATTAAAAAAATATTGAGGTCATTAATTGTAATAATGTTCTATCTTTCAAGTAGCCTCAAGTTACATGCGGTGTTGAAAAATTAATTAGGTCGGTTTAGTAGTTTATAGCGGAAATAAAGTGACAGAGAATTTTCATATATTATGTAAATTACAGTTGATTCCGTGGCAAAAATTGATTCCACTTATGAATTTAATGTATTCTATCATCTGTAGTAGATTGTTTGTTTCAAGAAAAAAAATGCGAAATTAAAATACTAAAAAATATTGACTGCAATAATACAGGGAATTTTTTTGTTGTATCTCTAATCTATACTAATAAATAAAATTATAGTATCTGTTAGGTGTAATTAGTTTGTAATGTCAATTTTTTTTTACTAAATAGTTATGAATATATATACGATACCTATACCAAAAATACAGTTTTTAAAATTTTTTTTTGTCTGTCCTAGACTGATTTTGGAGGGACTTTTTTTGGTAGATAGCTGAAGTTGCTCCGGGTAATTAATACTTCGAAAATAATTAAGGTTCTGCGTAAAAAAGTTAATACTCCTAAAAATTTGAATAAAATCAGGTTCAATCCACAGTTTTACAGGGAAGTGCTTGAATTTATGAGAAAAATATTTGCTTTATCTTAGTACAGTTTTTTAGGAATATTAAGGTTCCGTGTAAAAAATTAAAACGCAGTGAAGAGCATATGAAACGCGGGCACACAGCTAGTAACAACTACGATTAGCCGTATTACTATCCAGTGATATTTTAATAATAATAATAACAGGATTGTCAATAATAATTTTTGTATTATGTATGTATGTATGGATGTATCTGTTCTGCAAATGTTCTGAGAATATTATGATAAAATAATGAGCAATAGAATTAAGTGTTAAATAGTTTTTTTTTAAATTAATTAATAGTTGAACAAAATTAATTAGCTGTAAAGTGAATGTTACTGAATAAAAACGAAATAAGGTAATTTACATATGGAATTGGTATAACTGTACGTAGGTATATTCCGTTATATTACGTTGACTTGATAATTTTTACGCATTGACGCACAATACGCATTTGATAAATATACTAATTGGGTTATGGTTTAACTAGACGTGCTCGCGACTTCGTCCGCGTGGAATTCCGTGTTTGCAAATGACTTAGCCACCAACCTCAGGTGGCTAACCAAAAAGACAAATGTATAAAATACAAGAATGTATTATAATGTAATATTAAAGTTGAGTTGAAATGTTTAAATCTACTAAATTTTGAAAAACTTTTGCGATGGCTTCTCATCTATAAAAGAGGTTAAAAGTAAACCGTTGATATATTGTGTTTCTTGGATTACTGTAAAATATCTGTGTTCTTAACGAGAAGAATGCTGTGATTGCATTTTTGGTCAACCGTGGAATATTTTTTTTATCACAATACACATATAAAAAGTTGGCAACACGTGGTACATGAGAGTTGTAAGATGTTTAGTGAACGCGCACACGTGAATCGAGGGCCAATCTGCATAATGAAAAGTCAGAGGTTATTGCGCGGATCGAAGCAAGACTGCAATTTCCCGCCTCAATTGTTACGGAGACCGGAGAGCACACGCTGATTCCTATAGCTGTTTTATTTTTAGCTTATGCTAAACTGCTAGGGGAATTAAGATCTTTATTGGATACTTTACCAAGTAAATTAATAGCTTCATGAAGTTTTGTTTACAGTTCATGATATTTTCATACACAGTTCACTTTCGAAAGCAATTTTGAGTTATTTATAATTTGCAATAATTAAAAAAATAATGCAAATGGGTATGCAGTGTGTCTAACATCAAGTGGTACTATGATTTTTGAAGTGAAAACTTCTTGAGCGGTAAATAGAATAAGCCGAGAAATACTGGCTCTCAATATACATTACAAATTTTTTTTTTACTTTTATGTTATAGTAGAATCGTATCAATATTTAAAATAAAATGTTAAAGGCCTATTTATTAACTGAATAAAGTACGTAAATGATATTTGAAGATAAAATATGACCATTTATTTAAAAGTATCTATAAAGATTTATAAGAAAACGATTCCCGTTCTTGCAAAATGAAATAAAAAGACAATATTTTTGGCATATTGGCAGTATCGTTTGCTCGGTTGACATGCCTCCCAATTACCCGTCGATTGATGGCAACTGAGATCGGGACCTGGCTCAGATCAAATTTCAACTACTTCTCACCCACTTCACCCTCGACACCTCACTTCTATCGCTCCTTCAATCGGCCAGACATAGTTGACAGATTTATCCCAAACTCGGTCGCCGTCAAAGATTTTATTGACCGGTTATTATTTTATGAACACCGCTCGTTCTTATTTCATGGGCCCTAAGACGTAGTTACAGTTTTTGTCGCGATATTATTGGAGCAAATCTTCGTCCAAATGTAATATTTTATTGAATCGAATATGGTGTAGAATGGCTTACGGAATTACTCATAAATGCCTAGTAATGTGGTTTTTCTTTTCACAGCAAGATTTCACGTAATGTATGGTAAAAGTAGATTCCTAAAGAATACGGCGAAGATATAAAAGTATGGAATTTTTATTCTAATACAAGTAGTAAAAGCAATGAAATAAAATAAGTACCAGAAAACAAGGTGCTTTTGTAGACCGTTCAACAATTTGAAATTGGATGAAAATAAAAATTGTACCTGTGTAATGTTTCGTTGAGTTTCCTATCAAAGAAAATTACGTCACGCGTGTATAAAGCCAGTGTGCTTGGTCTTTTCTTCGGACCTCACTCTAAAGCACTATAAAATCCCTTTCCTCGCAACATATCGTTCTTTTCTCCTCAAATTGTGGTTGTCCCGCCGCGGCAGACACGTCCAGGTAATAACGCAATAAACCACTGAGAGCTTCCCCCTGGAAAAACGATCGAGTTTTACTTCAATCTTTCGGAAACGAGTTGTTCGTCGACTTTGGTAGTTTTATCTGGACGAATCATTGGAAATGTATCTTTATTTTGTTGTCGTTTATGTTGTTTGTTCTTTGCCGTTGGATTTGCTAGTAAGTGGTGTGTGATCGGTCAGGTTGTCTGCCCTGCTGTGTGTTTTTCGCGGTGCGCCGACTACCGAGCTAGCGCGGCCATCACTCTGTGTAATTGAAAACTCGATGTGCACTTGTACGGAACACTTGGTTACAAATAAATCTTTTACCGTTTAACATTTAACACAAACGAACTGCACGTTTAAATTAATTCAATTAAATTTTAAATATTCTGTAAACAGATAAGCAAACATAAGACAAATAATTAGTGAAACTGTGGGTATACATATTTAATCGTTTTCCTTTTGGATAATATTGGAATATAATGGAATATGGAATGGATAATATTATGAAAAATATCGCGCTCGAAAACACCGTTAAAATTAATATTATATCAGTAATTATTATTTTAACAATATTTTATTATTTCTATTAATTAATTAATAATAAAACTACAATCCTCACTGATTGAATACGTTTTATCAACACACATTATTTTACATTGATTACACAAAATGTTATAAAAAGACGTGTAAGTATATATATATATTAGTAAGAATCAACTAAAAAAGTATTAATAGTTATTTAATATATCATGAATATCGTATACGTGTTTTGTAGATAAATGGAAATCATAAATTCGTCGTCGCCACAGTATGAATTCATCTGTAATTAATTAATAAATTATAATAATTAATGTAAATTATAGTTTGCATACAATAGGCTATATTACTAGCGTCTATAAGTTTTTTTGAGAAAATGATTCGATCGTTTTAACCGGTTTGCATTTTAAATCAAAGACTAATATCGTTTTCTTATATAATTGATCAAGATAGAAATTTAATTGTAATTAGTTTGGAAAACGTACCCAATTACTGTTAAGGTGAAGCGCAATGAAATAGTTCAATCGTTTCATTTAATAAAATCAAACGATTCTGTTATTAAGTTAATTTTTGAATTACATTATTTGCAATTCAGGATTATATTTTTTAAAAGATTCGAGCACTGTTACTGTAAAATAGGATTTATTTAATTTTTCAATATATAAAATGAACTTAAAAGAACGGCTATTTTCTTTTTGTCCACTCTACGTCTGGCTTAGACCATTAAGTAATCTCGTCAGTTTTCAGAGCATCAGCTAATGCGTTCCTGTGTAGCGTACTGTTTTAGGTTTCTTTTAGTATGAAAAATAGTAGTAAGAATTTCCTGTATGGTATGTTCCTACATTTTATGTGTTATTACATAAATTACATTTTTTTTTTAATATTTATTAGGTAAGGAAATTTAATTAGTGATTGCTATATCTTCAAATAAACATAATTACAATATGACATAATAAACTGAACTGTAAATTAATGTCATAAAAATAGAAGATAAGTTTTGGAAATTAAAAGAAAAATGTTTTTCTGTCAGTAACATCGAAAATCTAGAAAAATCCCAATAGGATATTGCTAACTAAAACAATTTATTATCTAATAAATTATTAATTTTAAATTAGTTATGAAATAATAAATATTCCTAACGTCATAGTTAGTCCTGATGAACTCTTTAGAATTGTCCAAAATTAATTGTAACATAATAATGCAAGAGCCATTATTATATGTGGTTTTTCTCTAAGGATATGTAAATTCATTTTCCGTTGAGAGACGGATGAAGGAAGCTCTGTTACTTCCAATAATCGTGTTTGTTGCGTATAACTGCCGTCGCGGACAAATAAACTAAGCCTTTCTAGCGTGATCGTCGAATCCGCCATAGTATACCCTGAAGGAAAGCGGATTTTAATTAACGCCCCGCTTTGTCAACTGTTCCTTTTAATTTTGATGAATAAAGAAAATTATTTATTTGGCGCCGTTAGCGTTTACCCTGATTTATACCCCAAGTTACGGACATTTATAAGGCATCACCCCACCCCGGGGGAAATATCTTTTTCATAATTGCCGGAGTTTGACGCCTTATATTACCGTTGCGCTCGGTTAGGTCGGATCTAAAAATTAATTTGTTAATGAGTAATTATATGTTTAATGTGGTATTATTGTTGTATCAGTGTGAGTTAGCTAAAGTGATATTAATAAGTACAATACTATTTTGAGTTTACCAGAGATTTCGATTTAATAGATTATTACAATAAATGTGTTTCATTAGATAAATTCGATTGTTTTTCAATAAAATAATTTTTTTGTAAAATAATTATCTTGTAAAAAATTACAATTATCTAACAGTCTAGATTATAGAACATAGATTAATCTAGCTGTGTGCCCCGGGCTTCGGTCGCGAACACTAACGGACAAATAGACGTTATATACGTTCATATATCTACGGGTTTAACAAGTAGTCATTTAAATCGATGTTTGTGGATTTCGAGTTTATAAGCCAATAAGAAAATATATCTATCTTATCTTCTATCTATCTAACTTATTTGAAGCGCTGATGGCGCAGTGTATAATGCGTATTCCGTGTCAATAGACGCGGGTTCAAACTACCTGTATTCAACTTTAAAATCAGCCTGAGTTTTTGGTGAATAAAAACAACATAAGGAAATTATAGCGTGGTGGTAGGGTATTTTCTAACAATGTCTGTCTGGGTAGCTAACACCCTCATGCTCGAAAACCTGTCGCCAAATACCAATAGGTGTGGTCCGGCAGCATCGCTTGAGAACCAGTATCTAGGTATAGTGTGTTTACCATCCTGGACCACATAGTCTCTTAACATCAGGTGAGATTGTGGTCAAAGCACTGAGCTCTTACCGTGTAAAGAATATATTTATTCAACCGTAAGACGTCCATTCCTGGGCATAGGTCTCCCTCAATATGGATGGGATTGCCATAATCGCCACGCTTGGCAGGCGGGTTGACGTTCGCAAATAGGTGTATATGGTATCTAGAGGATGCTGCTGCCCATCCCCTGGTTTATATCCCTTAGTCGCCTTTTACGACACCCACGGGAACGATATGGGGTTCTTAGCCGGCACCACACAGCCGATAAGTAATAGATATCTTTTATAAATTTTAATGATAATATTATAGAAATCAGTACAAATAATATAAAATCTGAATAACTTAAATGTATGATGAATAAATATGGCGAAATTATGTCTTAATTTCAAATATTTAGGTGTTACAAAAATGCATTTAATTGTATTCGTGGTCACACCGCAATTATTGTCGATGATTATAATCGTACAGTTCAGATTTATTTAAGACAACGACAACTTATTCTGAGGGCTGTCACCGCCTGCTTTATAGCTAAACTAACCCGTATTTTGCATATTAGAATAAAATCAGTACGGCTTAAAGGTTAAAAGAAAATAAAGCAACTGACATTAAACAAACTTATTAATTAGTACACGAAATAACCTTCAGAAATTTAAATTGTAAACTCATATTATTTATTTTTTTACAGGTACGTACATAATTAAAAAAAAAGGATTTTATTATGGTGTTTGAAGATGGAGAAGGGTAAAGTAAAACAACTAAATATTATATTTACATTGAATTAAAAAAAAACAATTTCATAAAACATAGAACATGACAAAGTACAAGTTTAATCGCATTTTCTCCTATAATATTGATACGAAACTTAAGCATAACCGATACAAAAGGATTACAACGTGATTAAACTTGTAGAAAACCTTCGTAGAGCTTGATCCGTAGAGGCGTAGCTACGTAGCTCTCGTAGCTAACGCCCCTCGCTTGTAGTAATAAATCTTTTAATCTCTTTGCAATGGTCCAACGTCATAAATTTGACATCTGTGACTTTTTTATTACGATATTCGAAAACATGGCCCCCTACGGTATGATAAAATCGTGTTTTATGAGCGCTACGATCGTCAACACATTATGTTTTTATATTGATTAAATAGACGTTCTAAAATAAAATCACTAAGGAAACTATTTTTAAAGCGGTATGAAACTGCATTTAAATAATAGCGAAGAAACAATTAGACCATGTTTACGATACTAATAAACGATTAGTTTAATTATAAAAGCACATGAGCTGGAAAGTTACACAAATTGACGAATACCTTCTTATTTGTCAACATCATTCATGCTTTCTTCTTGACAATGATAAAATAGGTTAGTTAATTTTGTAAAGGTACAGGTTCCTTTTGGGAAAATTAATTTCTATTTATTTATTACATTTACTTTTCCGGCATTAAAAATTTAATATATGTAACTTATAATAATTTTAGGAAAAAATATTTTACTTTAAGTTTTATGTTTTTGGTAAGTCCTGTGTAGAAAGATTAATTTTTAAATGAAGTGAAAACTTCTTTAGCGGCGTTGAGCGATTCTCTGTAGGGGAAAACTTATAGATTCGTGTTACCAATGCTATGAGGTCAGTCTTCAACATACTACATTACAGTAAGAAGATGGCGGTTAATTGCCATCTCTGAGAGATAAATAATAAAATGTATACTTACGCAGCCTGTCGTACGTTTTAATTATGAATAAACTATATGAACTACATGACGTAGGTAAGATGTATTTTCAATTTTGTATTAACGTTACCAAGCTCCAGCAAAACGGGGGCTCATCCTGCTAGAACTTTCCATGGAGCTTTGTCGGCACCTCAGAATAAATGCTACGCGTTATTTTCCATAATAAACTTAACTTGTACACAATAACCAAGCTAGATCACACAAAATGTCATCAAAATTACATGATATAGAGTAAAATACACAAATTTAATTAATTAAAGAAAACAATTGCTACATGACAGACTGAAATCCAGCCAAAAAATTATTAAATTTAAACATGAAAAAGTTTTCTAGTTTTCACTTTTGTCGGTAGTTTTTTTGTTTTCTTTTTTAATTTTGAATCCTCTTTTTGAATATCTTGACTTCCATTATATTTTCTATAATAAATCATATGCCCTCACTTGATAATGACGAATGGTTTGGGTTGTACATATTCGAAGATCATTTGTGTCAAGTTTCGACGAATGTAGTTGCTCAAAGATAATCAATTCAACCGATGACACATATTGTTTAATCTATTATGACTTAGATAATCCATATAAAAAAAAAATTAATGACAAAGAATAAATCGGAAAGACATTATAATGGAATATTAGTCTAAAAATGATCGTAGTATAAGATCGAGGCAAAAGGCATATCATTTTTTTGAAATAATCTTTTTTTCTTTTTGATGATGATGATAAAGCAAAAATAAACTGAACACAATATAGTTAATAATAAGCAGGACGGATTCGGCAAAAAACGTGACATGAATGAGTAATTTCTGTTGAAGGCCCGTTGTTAAATAAACATTTCTTGGATGTTTAAAAAATGTTTTCAGTGGACAAAGGCCTCAGGTTACATTGTGATTTCAATACATTTTCCTTCACAAGTGATCCTATTTTGTAAGGGAGCGAGGGCACGGATATCCGATGAATAGATAATATCCATCTAGCTAACTGTAGTCCTATCATGAATTGGCAACTTTTGGGAAGTAGAATATAACATTATATCTAAGCATATAAATATATAAAAACATAATTTTGTCGTTCGAGTTTCAATTTGTTGTCGAAACTTTATTGATCTCAGAATCTTGTATTCCGTATATACATTGTTTTATTACTGTGTCTATATTTTTGATTTTAATGTCTTTTGTGGGTAAAAAAAGCACAATATATGTACATTAACCGCTTGAGCACTTACCTGGCGTTTATGCCAATTCTTTTCCAATTGTCTTCCTATTGTCTTATTTTTATGGGTACTCGACACATTAATTTATAAAATATTTAATATCTAATAATTAACATTCAAGCATACTAAGTTTGTTTTAATTCTTTTTTTTTTAAATGGTATAGTTTTACTGCTTTGACAATAATCTCACCTGATGTTCTATCTATCGAGTCAAAGTGCTGAGCCTATCTATTTTAAGAAAAAAAAAATTTAAAATAAGTTTTTCAAAATGAGTAAACACCCTGCAATGTAACCATTTTCTTAGAAAGTATTTAAGTGTTGGACAATCAACGCCGTCGTGTTACTCTCGACCCTTCGGCATTTTGTGGGTCGCTCATCTCCATTTAGTCCTATCACAGTCTCTATCGCAAATTAACCATGTACGACATTGGGGCCTCATGTTACATTATTATCATTACTTACATGTCGATAAATTTACAGACCTACATGTTTGTTTTTAATATACAATATTAAAAATTATTTAATATTTTAATGGTCGTGTATTAAAGTAATGTTCGTATTGTTATTAATATAATAAAATCAATGAAATTAAATTCGAAAAAATGGTTGGTTTGTTTTTTTATTACAATGATAAAAAAAAACCAAAACATTTTTATAAAAAAAATTATACACGTAAAAATAGAAATGTACAACATTTTTTTTATGATATATAAACGATATATATTTGTAATAGTTAAGTATAGAATTAATATACTACACGTATAGAATAGAATTTATTTTATTAAATTGACATATAAAATACATTGATTCATTATCACGGGTCTGTTACTAAAAATCATATTTAATGCAACTTTAGGTGGACAGATAGAAGGAAAATTTTCCAGTATACGTAATAAAATAGTATAATAATTAATGTGTCGAGTACCCATTAAAATTAAACAATAGAAAGACAATAGGAAAACAATGGAAAGCTGGCGTAAACGCCAGGTAAGTGCTCAAGGGGTTAACATAATTGTAATGATTGAAACAGCGTGTAAATGGACATTATTAATCATGCTCATGTATTGTTTGTTGGAAAAATAACCAACAAATTGAATTTAATTTTTTTGATTAACTACTTTCAGTTATAATTTTTTAGTTTTTTTTTACATTCAGATAAACATTTAATACAGTTTGTCATTTTTTTATATCAATGGACGGCGAACGGGTAGACGGCCCATCTGATTGTAAATGGATACCGTCGTCATATGCAACACTAAAAGGATTACCGATGCGTTCCCGACCTTTAAGAGCGTATGTACTTAAAGTTCAGAGTATATAACTATTATTCCAAAGGGGAAAACTTATATAGGTTAAAAACTAAAAAAAAATGGAACATGAATCTCGGGTGTTTACTCATGTTTACGGTAATGTGTCTTGAGTTACAGTGTTGTAAATAACAGTAATCTTGAATAAAATAATAACTGTATATAGTATATAGAGGGCGTAAGGCAGTTACGCGCTTTAAACGTCAGTCGTAAAACGTTATTCAGCAACCATTATTCCAACATTACCTAGTTACTCAAGAACTTTGGCGTAACAAAAATACACTCACAGTTATTGCGACACTCTCTTAATACTGATTTTACTTTTCTTCTCTCCCAACTCGAGTATTTTTATGCTCATCCTCAGAACTTTTGCAATCCACTTATATCAGCCATGAAGCGCTAAGCAAATACAAAAAGTTTTTTCAGGTTTAATCTCCACGTTTTAAGAATATTCATTGAAATTTTACGCTCCGTGTTGCCTTAAGTATTTGTCGGCGTTATTATATTTATTTCGAATTCAATTTGTCGATTTTTGTATGAGTGAAATAAAGTCTTATAATATACACTTATTCAGTGTCAAATAGGAAATGTTTACCCTCAGAGTTTATTATTAACTTTATTACTAATCATGAACTTTGCAAAAAAATATCTTGCTCATTCAATAATTTATCTATAGATATTTGATAAACTGATTTGGTTTTATTTACATATGATTACAGTGACTTTTTTATTAATCAATATATACTATCGATATATTAAGAAATCCTGACTTTCGAATCATTGTCATTTCATATTCGTTTAGTATCAACAGTAAGTAGCCAATATAAATATTTGTAAAAAATTACCGATTTATAAGAGACCCAAGTCAGTCGTTTAATGTAAACAACTTAAACAAATATTATGATTGCAAGTAAAACGAGCCGGAGTTGTAGAATTAAACATTCCCTCTTTCGAGGAAGTATTTTGATAAATGGCCGAGTAAAATAATTTCGTTCATCCCAAAACGATACTCACACAGTATATGTTTTGGCGCGTAGGGAATTCTTATCTCTCAAACGCAGCACTTTGATTATGAAGGAAAGGAATATTTAAAGAAGCTTTCGCGATGCTTTGTGTTTGTATGTACACTGACACACGTGTGTAAAATTTATGTATGAAACATGAGACAGCATGATTTTTATGTTTACCCTTTATAATAGTTTAGTAGGTTAGAAAGTTAAGGTTAAGAAAAGCATCTTAGAGATAAGAACTCATTGTCTTGCTTTGTGTAAATATTAGGTATAAAATCCGTCCATTTCAAAATTACTATACTTCGGGATTTCTATACTACGGGATACTACGCGTTTCTAGTCCGTTGCATCGTTGATTAAGCACGAGATGTAAATCCATCCATCCATTCATTCAACGGAAGGAAATAGGTTTTCCTCAAAGATCTCCACAACGACCGGTCTTGCGCCACCCGCATCCAGCGGACTCCCACGACCTTCACCAGGTCGTCGGTCCACCATGCCTATCCACACTGCGTCTTCCAGTACGCGGCAGGCATTCGAGGACCCGTTGGCCCCATACGGCATCGGTTCTACGAGCAATGTGACCACTTCAGTTTGGAAATTCTTCGGTTAACGTCCGTTATTTTGGTTCTTCTACGGATCTCCTCATTTCTAATTCGATCACGCAGGGAAACTCCGAGCATAGCCCTCTCCATTGCCCTTTAGGTAACTTTGATCTTAAATATGCATTGCATAAAATGTCCTTTCTAAGACGGTGTAATGTCAAAGAATTTACAGAATAAACCATAGATTAAGTTTTGTATTTACTTTCTACTTTAAATTTCTTAGATGTGGTCAAAAGTTACTCCAGCTGATTGTGCTAAATTGACTGACGTCTTAATATTATATTATATTATAATACAACTTATTATGAAAAGCTCTGAAGTGATGACCATAATGTGTTTATTTATATTCTCCAAAAGTACATAAATAAAATTATATTAAAATCTATTGTTAAACGCTATCTAATGTTATTTGTATAAGTGTAATTTATTGTATATCTTGTTTCCAAACAGGTTTCTAAGAAATAAAACTTTTAACAGTAATAACTCCGAGCTAAACTTCAATATAAAATATATTATAAGCGAAACAATTTTTTATATTTTTCTTGTTTTATCTTAAGATACTACTACTACGTCTAGAACGTATTTGCAATTTACTATTTTAAACGGGAGAAATAAATGTTTACCTCTTGAATATGTTCTGTTTGAAAGTTAAGTTTATTATACCCATTTACCTTGATCCGTACGATATAGGAAGAACAGTCAAACCGGACCGTGGCCAAAGTGAAACCTGTGAGATACTTATTCCGCCCATTGAAATCGGGCCTGATTCGATCGCTTCCCGGCCCATTCCTATCATTTATTCATCAGCCGTGAATACTTAAGTCAATTTACGTGTCGTGATTTAAGAAACTACGTACTTCACCTAATGATATTGCAGTCTCGGTCGATACACTTACTATAAACATTCTAGTTTCTGTATTTTTATATACCTTCTGGCTACAATTTACAATTGATTAAATTATGAAATCGTTTAATAATATATAAATCGATCATAGTGTAAAAATATATTTATTAATATCCGTATGCCGGCGGCTATGTCCTCGTTTCCTTTTTTTTTATACGGAACACTAATTAATTTTCAAAACTTTTTTTGCTACTAACATTAAGCAAAGATATTTCTCACAAATGCAAATAAATACCTTCCTGTATAACTTTGCATTGAATCGGATTTTATTAATAATTTCAAGAGTTTTAATTTTTTTTACGCGGAATCCTATTTATTCTCCAAAAATTAAAGTACTTTAAGCTAGGAAGAGTAACTTCATCTATCTAACAAAAAAAGAGTCGTCAAAATCGGTCTAGCCATTATCCGGAACAAACATACAGAAAAAATTTAAAAATGAGTATTTATGCTCTGTCTACATCATACCTATGTATCGCATATACATTTATTTCTATTTAGTAAAAAATATTTTGAGATTACAAACAGACACTTTAAATGTTATTATTTATTAGTATAGATTTCCTTAATGGATAACTGTTTTTTTTCACAATCATATAATTACAATATGACAAAATAGGACAAAGTATTTATGTAGGTAATATTAGAATATCACGTGAACTAAGTCGCGGGTATCGAACGATTTAGATATAACTTAACGTTTTAAAACATGATGTTTACATTATCAAATATAACA
This sequence comes from Samia ricini, assembly GCA_014132275.2. Classification (NCBI taxonomy): domain Eukaryota; kingdom Metazoa; phylum Arthropoda; class Insecta; order Lepidoptera; family Saturniidae; genus Samia; species Samia ricini. The sequence goes on from AP028170.1 coordinate 6,381,493, forward strand.
CACATAATAAGGAGATTTTCAAAGCTATTCCTCGATGTAGTAGGTACGCTTTGTTATTGTTCCGATATAAATAGTATAGAATACGAAATGACCACCAATTTTTATAACCAGCAAAACTTTTGAGAACATATCTCGTATTGCTCGTTCAAGTTAAAAATAAGCACTTCTCGCCCTAGGGGACGAAATGTCAGCGGCACGTACCCGCCTTGGTAAAGCGTAAGAACTGAAGAGTTTTGTGCTGTGAAATTTGTCTTTTGACACCTAAACACAAACAGGGTATACGCGTGCGGCAATGTTTCCGCTGCGATTATTTATTATATGCGGGCACGCTATCGTACAAAAAATTCCTATAATAGGTACAACAAACGATATTTACGACTATGATTATTTTTAATTTATTTTTTATTATGTAAAGGTTCAATACGTTGACCAAATCTCACCTGATGTTCAATGATGATGATGTGACCTTCTTAAATCAGGCTTTTTTACTCTCTTAGTAAAATATACTAAATCTGGAGGTACTGGCTCTCTAATTATGCTGCTGGAACATACCTGTAAAAATGCGTAACAACAGATTTTTGAATTTGAGGCTTATAGACCTTTTTTTTTTTGAGGGGGGGAAATGCATTTACGCACTACCCTTACCTATTGCATTAGTGAGACCGGAGTCCTCCAATGCAATAGGTAAGGGGGCACGGAGAGACGAACTCCGTGCCAGTGTGGGACTCACCCGGGCGTGAAGCGCCCGGAAATACCCACTAAAAACCCCCGGGGCCGTCCGCCGCATTTGGGATGGGGGCGACACGGGGTGGCTTTCGCAAGCACCGCGTCGCGAGGCTGATAGACCTAACCAGGGGGGTATTATACAATTCCGTATCACCATGCTGTGGTTTTATCATGATTTTTTCCAACACCGAAAGCTCAGGATAACTATGGAATAGGATTCGAATTTATATTCATCGATGCAACATCGGTCGAATGCACACTACCACTAAGCCTCGTCGTATTAATTTCGTTATTCAATAATACTAGCTTGGCAAAGGTACCTTTTTTGAAACTATGCACGGGTTTAATTACCAGGTCATTCATCGACTTATTAGCGATTTCAACCTTCGTCCATCCAACTCTTTATTTCTATGGAAATTTATTATTACACGTAGTAAGTTAAGAAATAATTTACTTTAGTTTTTTTTTAATAATTATTATTATTGTTATGTAAGGTATATTAGGTATGCTCCGATAGGGCTGGCATACACTAATGTGTAAAAGCACTGTTCAAGTAAATGATAAAAAAAAATATTTTTCTAAAAACGTAGTAGTATCGAATCATGGTATATATCAAAATAACCAAATGATCAAGAATAGTGGTATATTCGTTACAAGCCTCGTAAAGGATTTTTCGAAATCCTTAATTTATTATATTTCAATTAAATATAATTAGCATAAAATAAAAATTTTCGTTGGAATGTCATAAAATACGTTTTTATTGTAACGATTCGACTAATGCATGAAATAATAATAAAGAAATACTAAAAATTTTATTCATAACGTTCATTGACGTCGTATTATATGTTCTACATTTTGTAATGTGAAACCTTAATCATAGTTTGTTAAACCGTATTTCAGCGCACCATTAGTACATTATCAAATTAATATTAGTGTACTAAAGCTTTTCAAATTGTATTTGTTATTAATTAACTAATGTAACTTAAGGATACTTATTATGGACGAGTATTTTTTAAATAATAATGATACGAAATGTGAAATGCAAATTATATGCATTACATATATAAACATCCTTACACAATGGTTTAGATAAATAATTACCTGAGTTTGAATAAGTTGTTAATAACTGCGAAATTAATAATCGCTATTAGGAACAAAACATTGAAACTGGCAGATTAGCAAACTGCATCTTGGGAAAAAGAAGCACGAAGGAACCAATTTAGTTACTTTTCAATTCATTTTAAAATACAAGTCATATACAAATAATTGATAAAAATAAATAAAATTATAAGATCTCCAAAAGTGAAATGTAGAAAAAAGTCAATATAGGCTGTCGCCGCCATTATTGCAGAAACGCTACACAATTATAATGTATTTATAATAAGTTCGCAGCAATGTACAATATAAAATAAAAATGTTAATCTTTTAATTTATCCGGTTTCATACTATCACTATCTTGATCAGATATAACTAAAGCTTAAGCTATATAATACTCCGCCCACGAAATATTTGTTAGATGCCGGTCAAAAATTATTATGAATAGCTTTCGTCTAAAAATGGATAGATAAAGGTTCATAGTTCAAAGAGTTTTTTACCCATAATCTCCGTGTTGTATTTTTACTTCTTTTGCAAGGTGCACTTTGCGCATCTGCCAGTACCAGTGACAGTGATTTTACTATTTCTAAAATATGCAAGTATATTTAATACTCAGTCTAGTCTAAATAAAGTTTTATTAAACATACCAGGATAATTTCAAGTAATTTCATATTTTTCCAAGGTTTCCATGCGTATAGTAATTGAAATAAAAAGTTTCAATATCCAACGAGTTTTCAAAGTTACAATAGTGCAAAGAAATAAAGTGTTTAAAAGAAAAGCAGAATCAATTTAATACCCCAAATAGAATCGGATAGTGTGTATGTTTTTTTCTAATAAAAACAGTTATCATTTTAGTAATTGATATGTTTAAGTTTAATTTAATTTAATTAATATTTTTGTATCAAATCATTATTTCTTTTGCCAAATAGTAAAAAAAAAACTAACAAAAGAATATGGCGGGTACAACTAAAACTTATTACGTTAAATGATGTCTTACCTACATTAATTTAGTTACCACAGATTGTCCTTAACGCACTTCGTCTCTCTAGTTAATCTCTGTTTCTTTTTTTGAATACTTGTTATTAAGATTACATCTATAGTGTTTGAGTACCGATTGTGTTTAGTGAGAGAAATGGTGTTTAGTCTACGTGAAATGTTAACGCGACTGAGATATATTCACGATGAGCGTAACTGTGTGCACGATGATATTGACCAGGTATTTATAAACTGTTTCGGTGGACAGTATCATGTATTTAGAATTTAAATTAACATTGAAATTTCTTTTTCTTCGTGATACAATACGTGAAACATGTAGGTAAGGCTTATAAATGTATTTCAAACTTATAATATGACAGATCGTCGATCAATCAACCACATACTATACTGTAATGTAATAGATTTTACCTCGCCCTTTGTATTCGTTACATTTTTGCAACAATACATTTTTGATTAATATCTTTATATTGAGGATAGGGTAACTTGTATTATAGCGCATTTATAATATGATATAATAATTATACGGTTGTCCTATTGTATATTCGTTTTTCATACTTCTAATGATTCCAGTGATGGTTATTAAGTTTTTAGTTGACTTACCTTTTAAATTTTACGTAATTAGTATCCGTTCGGAGGGGGGGGGGGGGTGAGCTGGTAATTTATGTTTATTTTTATTTTTGATGACATGTAGTCCGGGGGATCTGAGTGGTGATTATGTAATCTATATTTACTTACTAATCTTTATTTGTTTTTTTTTTTTCAAAATTATACCAATGACTAAAATACTAGTCAGCCATCGGACTGCCGATAGAGATGTAAACTAAACTTCTGGAAAAACTATTTAAATTACATATTATAATTTGTTAATTATCCCCTTGAGCACTAACCTGGCGTTTACGCCAGCTTTCCATTGTTTTTTCCTATTGTCTTCTTATTGTCTCATTTTTATGGGTAGTCAACATATTAGGATAAAGAATCATTTAACATGTAACATTTGTCTGGTTTTTACATCTATTGTTACTTCGAGTAATAATGTAATGTACATTTTAATATATAATAGTATATTCATAAAAACATACGATATGCTGCGTAAATATAAATTTTATTATTTATCTCTGAGCGACATCTTATACTTGACATACTCATTCATGGCATGATGACGGCTGACGTCATAGCATTGGTAACGCGAATCTATAAGGTTTTCCCTACCGGGAATAACTAAACACCGCTAAAGAAGTTTTCATTTCAAATATCTCTGAGTACTAATCAAACTGTGTAACGATATTTAAAACAATAAAAATTGGCATACAAAGAAGGGGGAAAGGGTTTTATTTTCGGTTATTTATGTACTGATAAAATCTTAATAACCATGTCATGTATTTAAAACTATTGTTAATATTTAAATTTTCACTAATGTGAGGTAGAAGGATTACCTAGCCGATCACCAAACATGTTTGCTATACGACCGCAGGATATGTTTGCACCGAGACCGCGATGTGTTCGTACCTGACCGCAGTCTATCTCGCTCCGTAATAGACGAGGCTTGTACTGTTTTAAACCTACATATATGGTGTTATAGTAGAATAATCATATTAATGAAATGTAATAACTATTTTTAAATTCGTAGAATATTCCAGAAATTTGCCTATTATCATGCCTGTTGTTCTTCTTTTTATATGTAGTTATTAGCTATCCTAGTTATTAATTGCCTGTGTTTTATTATCATCGTTCTGAGAGCGTATATGCAGGTTAGAATAGTCCTATATCATTGCGACCTAGATAGATCTATTGTGATCAGCCCACACTACTAAAACTCACTGCTTAGGCCTACAACCTGGATATACTTTACAATCTTTTTGGCAGACAATATTTGTGAGGTTGCGTATAGTTATTAGTTTGTCACATTCACACAACATATAGTTGTTACCCGGATTACTTTATCTTATAAAACCATTTAAACAGTATTTAGCTCATAAATCGGTATAAAAAATATCCTTTAAATTTGATGAAATCACACACATAACATTATGTTAAAATTAGTTTAGTAGTTTCGGAAATAATTGCGGACGAACATCCTGACCCTATATTTATGTAGGTATATAAATTCAAATTATTCCTTACATTATATAAAAGGTAACGTTTGTCTTTGTGTCCATTAGTTGGCTCGAGAACCACTGAACAGCATAACATTAGTCTTTTTTAAATCACATCTATATAATAAATATCTGGTCAGGTGTTAGCATATATTTCATTACGTTATATAATAAGTATGTGTGTACAGAAAAAGACTAATGAGAATAATAGAAAAAAAAAACTTCACAAAAATTAGCATTATCATGTTCCTACTTACATCCTTATTATTACATCATATAAAATACATATATTTACATTATATAAATATAAAGTCAATTATTTCAGGCGCTCGGAAACAGTTTGTATATTCACATGAATTTATCATTTTCTAGGGTTTTTAATCTCGCATAACTTTTATATCTATTCCATTTCTGTACTTTCCCCACGATACTTTCGTTGAAAAGCTCCAATAAATGTGACACGACAATCCCTTAGTTGCTTCGGGCATTCATTCTTGTTATGGTAAGAAAACCTATGGTGCGCGTGCATTCGCCGTGTCACGCTACAAATATTAATCACTGAATGGTTAGAGGTTGCCACCACCTGAGAGGTTACTGTTCCCAACAAGATTAACGTTGGAAGCACTTTTGTCGGCTACAGTTCTATGTGCCGTCTTTCTTGATTAGTCATTCTAGTATATTTTGCAGTTATTGTCGGATATAGTTTTAGTCATTAATTATATGTATTTTTTTATTCATAGTGTTTATATAAAATCTCTGAAATACCTGAATAATGCGTAAGTTATTTGTTAAAAATATTATTAATGAATAAATATTATAAAATATTATTATGCGCATTAGAAGTCCCGATATTGCCAGTAATAACAATTGTTAATGTATATTCCAAGTGTTCAATAATATAGGAAGTATGAGTGTTAATTACAGAAACGCGCTCAAAAAGTGTAAGCATACAAAAAATGAGACATTTCATTGTTACTTCTAATTTAACAAATTGATTGTTAAGCACCTAACAGCGTGATCTGTAATATGAACTTAAAATTTGGTATATTTCAAAAAGGTTTGCAAATTATTCTCGCAATGTTATTCTTAAACAACTATTGAAATTGTGATACAATAATGGATTATGTAGTAAAAAAAAAGATAGAATTTTACCGTACGTGAAATTTCAAACAGAAATCAAATAGTAGTGGAGGACCGGAAATTGATACCGTTGTGGTGAACGATGTCCTCTTCAAATATAAAGTTGCTTAAAATGTCAGGAGCAACTGTATCATGAATTAATGTGGGGTGGTTATCAACTAACTGACAGTACTATAACTTCGTATATTTTAAATAATTTGGTTGACTTATTCTCTGGTTTTCCTGAATAAAAATTTAATACATTTTATTTGGAAAAAATCTTTGCTAATAATTTGCTTAGATTTTTGTACATTTACCAATTTTTTTGTTTTATCATATACCTACTAACTGTTTGGGGCAAACTTCGTACTGCTATAAATATAAGCTGAATTCAATTTTTTTTTCAATGCACGAAGAAAACAATAAAAAATAATCAACACCAGTTAATAAGTATTTCGCATTGAAAACTGTATGAAAAATATCTTTTTTGCTGTAAATTTTTCTGTTCTTTTAAAAGTTATATTGCTATTCGGGCCATATAACAAATTAAAAATCAAACCAGCCATTCCTGAGTTAGAAATTGTGTGTGTAACTTACTCGTCTTAGTTACGCGTATAGATTATATTATGTTATTAATAATTACAAAAATAATCCCAAATGGGAATGAAGAGGGCTATGCACGGAGTTTCCCTGCGTGGTCGAATTAGAAATGAGGAGATTCGCAGAAGAACCAAAATAAACGACATTGCTCGAAGTATTGCCAAGCTTAAGTGGGAATTGGCTAGGCCCATTGCTTGTAGAACCGAGCCCCGATGGGACCAACGTGTTCTCAAATGGCTGCCGCGTACTAGAAGAGGTAGCGTGGGTAGGCCATCATCCATAAAGTGGAGCGACGACCTGGTAAAGGTCGTGGGATTCTGCTGGATGCGGTGGCGTAAGACCGGCCGTCGTGGAGGTCTTGGGGGGGACCTGCATCCAACAGTGGACGTCTTTTGGCCGAATGGATGGATGAATCAATAATTGCTTATCAATAAGTCGTAACTACTTTATTAATAAGAAGATCAGCTACTCACAAGAAAATCACAAGAAATTTTAATCGTGGAAAATATTGCACTTAGCTTTCCAATCTCTTATCGCAGCTGCTGTTTCGCAAAACAATTTTAAATTTTAGTGAAACTGCGGAGGATGTTAAACGTTAATGTACCAACAATATTCTCGGTACGGGCTATCGTAAAAACTTAGCCCAGTAGTAACAGTTGCCGGTCGCAGCGTAAATAGGACGGCGTCATGCACTTTAACATTGTTTTAAAAGTAAATTTCAATACCCTTAGAAGTTGCACAACACTGTTAACGGGATAAGTATTTTAAAGTTGTTTTGATATAACTCCATAGCTCTGGATAGTTTAAAATTAGTCAATGATAATATTGTACTTATTTATAAGTACATTATATTTACCTCAGATATAAGTATCACACTGGAAGTTCATTCTATTTCTTTTATTACTTACCACTATATATGATATTAATATATCATAGTATTTATTAGATAAGGTATACTGACAGACAGGCACACATAGACGTTACCTTTTATTTGATATGACGATAAGGATGTAAAAAAAAAACACGATAATTGACATTTTTGTGGAGTTTTTTTTTTATTAATCTGATTACTTTTCCCTTTATACTCATAATCACAAATATGTATTATATCTTGACCAGATAAAATATCTAAGATTAAAAAAGAATCATGTAAATCATTTCAATGGTTTCTCGAGTTATAAGCCAACTCACAGACAGGCAGATAAACGTTGCCTTATAATACAAGGATAGATAAATTAATTCGAAAGATAAACATGTAAAGATATACCTTCATAATTTTAACCTTTATTGTAACTAACATATTGTACAGATGATTAATATTTAATTAGCTTAAATGTACGCTTACTATTGTATTAACTACGCATATACATAAGAAATACTTGCCTTAAAGTTCTGAGTGTTAAACGGTAAAAAACTGATAATGCTTCTTGATTTAAGTTTCCGTGTCTTTACGTAACTTGAGCAACGTATCGAACTAAACTCAACATTTCATATGGTGAGTATTTATAACACCGTAAGAGCATGCGTTGGTCCTTGGACGGAAATGACAAAATTTTCTATGTTTGCGCAGTATAATACGTTTATACCCAATTATAGATATATATTCAATATTTGATAATTCGAAGTATTTATATATTACTCAAAACTATTAAAAGGTACGACAGATATAAAATAACTAAAAAGTAACAAGGTCATAATTGAAATAAGAATTAATTTCTGCGAAAAACAAAATAGTATACTGAAATATTCTATACGCAAATTTTTAAGTTTACCAAAATTTATAAAAAATACAATCTATACTAATAAATAAAATTTATGTGTCTGTTTGTAATGTCATAATTAATTAATTTTCTTCACTAAATAGATATTATACACAATACCTAAACAAATATGCAATTTTAGACATTTTTGTTTGTCTGTCTGTTTGTTCGGGGTAAACTTCGGAACGGTTGGATGAATTTTGACTGGACTTTTTTTGGTCGATAGCTGAAGTTACTCTGGTTAACTTGTGGTAATTTTAATTGGGGATCGCTCATCGGGGAAACTCATATAAAATTGAATAAAATCCGATTCAATGCACAGTTTTACGGGCAAGTGCTTGAATTTATGAGAAATATATTTAGTTTATCTCAGCACTAAAAAAATTTAATAATTAAGGTTCCGTATAAAAAAAATAAAACGCAGTAAAGAACATATAAAACGAGGGTGCAGCTGCGGGCGCACAGCTAGTTTAAAATATGTTAAGTAAAAATTGCTCTATTTACAAGTGACACCTTTATATTTATATAGAGTTAATATTTATATCGACTGAAAGTTTAAACACTCGAGTTGCACATTTTCCACAATAATGCTTCGAGTTAAAAAACAATCAACAACAAAAGGCCCTGTCGTCGTTCGGATAAATGCGTTAATATTTACTTTACACATCGGTTGATGTTCGGTATGCATCAGTTATATATTACATACACATATATGTATTTTAGCGACTCCACTGTCGTTCGTCTGATCCAATGGACGCTACACTGCAAAATATTTACTTGTACGTGCGCAATGAGCACAATAGGTAGATTTAATATACGTTTATGATAATATTATAGCTGTGTGCCCGCGGCTGCGCCAGCGTTTTAATTTTTTTACGCGGAACCCTAATTATTTTCCGAAAACAAAAGTTCCTTAATTACCTGGAGTTACTTAAGCTATCTAACAAAAAAGTCTCGTTAAAATCTGTTCAGCTGTTCCGGATATTACCTGGAACAAACAGACAGACAGACAAAAATTTTAAAAATTGTATGTTTGGTATTGGTATCGAATTAGACACAACATTCATGTCTATTTAGTAAATAAATATTTTGAAGCTTTTGATTAAAAATATTAATTTTACGTTGGTTTCCAAATAATAATTAATATGATATATATGTTTACGTTTTGTTAAACTTATTCTTATGTGATTTAGAAGTGTTTATTCTTTGTAGTGTCATTTCATATTTAATGGATTTTTTTTTTACTAAAATAAAACCTCCCCGAATACAGACAGCATGGGATGAAGTAATTATTTTTCTTTTGGTAGATAGAATATTAAGTATGTTTTTTTTTGTTTTGTATTGAATTTGATCGAAGAAAATTTAATTAATATAAATACCCTTATTTTTATTCCATAAATTAAAGTCATTTGTTTTCATTTTGTAATTGTTTATTTACGTATTCTGTTTATTTTATATTATAACTACACTTTAGATGACATATATATTCCGATGTATATCTCCAAGTTAGTTCAGTGTAATAAGTAAGTCTATATAAAAAATACTATAGTAAAATTATCCGAATGACTAGGTTCATTATACTTAACCTAGTTAATGCATCGTTTGGAAAATGTGCTTTTATAAAAACCAATATAAGTCCAAATTAATAAAACCTTGTGAGGCTTGAAATGTGTTACAAATATTCGTTTATTGTAGCTACACATGTTATAAAACTAGTATTTATAAATAATTATTTTTTATACAATACATCGTTAAATATGTCATACTTACTATTTTTAATGTTATTATTACAGTGACTAGTTTACATTATCTTATGATTCATATTAACAGAGGTATGTGAATAAATATTTTACGCTTTTTTTACTTATAATAAATTTAAAACTATGTTGAAGCATTGAGTTTAACTAAAGAACAACATAAACACTATCAATAATTTAAACATTATTTGGTATGAAATAACACTTTTGTTTATCGCCGTAGTAAAATTAATTTGTCAGCCATGTTTATTCATCCTTCGAAATTTAACAGCGCCTCGTTATCAAGTAAGAAATTTATCTTCTATCAATTTTCGTGAGAAGCTTAACCGATACGCAGAGTATCGAAGCAGGGTTCTCCCCCTCAGAATATGAATTCAATAATACCCGTAGATTTATCCGCAGTCGGCCGGTACACTTGTTTACACGAATTTCACGAAGCGAGGAAGGAAGGTAGCATATTTTAAAGCAACCGCGCGCCCGCCTCGGATATGTTTATCTTAGTCTCATCTCGATATATTTATTGGGAAAAGCCACGATCGAGAGCAATCCTTATTGATTTCAACGGAGTACTTAATCGTTTCTATTTGTTTAATCCTTTTTTTTAATCTTCTACGTTCCCTATTATATTTTTATTTATATTTAGGTTGTTTTGATTTTAAATATTATTGTAGACGTTTTTTAAAAGTTCGAGTTGTTAAAAATAATATCATATATAAATATATAACATACCAGAGGATGTACAATTGAATATTGTAAAAATCAATGCTTATTTTTCTATAAAATATTGTTTATTAGCCTCCTAATAAGTATGCTTAAATAAAACACGGACTTATAACCATAAATTTATAAAAACGAAATTATTCGGTTGTCAGAAGTATTTAAACACGCAATTAAAACTATACGAAATGAACGTGCACGGACCCACATGCGTGTAAACATAGCAGGTTCGGTTGTTGGCTTTTCATCGGCATGGTAATCTTGCAAAAATATTAGGTGGAAACAAGGCTGGGGCGCACCGGCCTGAATTAAATAAAAATAACCCAACGCGAATGAGCATCAACATGTAGGCAATGCGCTCACGTAATTTATGTTCAACGTTTGTAAAACAGAACGTTTAGCATATCAAAACCGTTCCACTTTACGAATATAAACTGGAAAAATACTAAGTTTATATTCATTCTATCTTACAACTATGATATTATAATCTTATAAAACCTTTAAGGTAAAACTAATCTTCTATTCTAGAAATGTAATTAGATGATGATTATAATATGACCCAATTACCTAACGAACAACCAAATGGCCTGCGTAGACGTAAATACGTGTTAGTTTTTGGTGCTTTCCCCGTTTTATAGCACTATATGTTAAGCGACGCTCGTAAAAGCGGTAGCTCTATGTTTTACACCCTTCGTAAACTGGTGGAAGTGTCATTGTATTAGAGGACCGTTGAATGGTGAACCATTATTTGTTGAAATTCGATTAGAACAGCATTGTTCATTTTTGTTTTAATTCTCCTCATGTGATTGGTTTTGTAAAAACGGAATATCAGTAGTTATGTAGGCCAAAATTGAAATCACCTAGTGCGTACTGTAGGATTGGAGTAATGAAAATGTACCTAATAGTAGTATAAAATCATTCAGAATCAAAAGTGGCCCTTATAGAAACCATAACGGAAGAAAAAACTATCGACAGTAAAAACGACGAGCGGTAAGTGTGTTACCCCAGCAAGCGGCACGTCTGTAACAATTTATTGCTATGGCAATGGCGTTTTCGTAGTCCAGTGCGGCCGCCGCGTCGGGGTGTTACTACACAAATAAATTTCGGTAGGACCGTTCTCTTAGGGATGGGAATTGAAGTATGTTCGATATTTTATTAGATAGTCCATTGAACACATTAGATTGTGAAACAGTTTATTTTGGTTGTTTGTTGAATAATATTTCTGTGTTATATTATTTTTGTTAATACATTTTTGCTTTATTTATTTTTGTTTATTTAAACAAATGCTTAGTATTGATTTGTTTTAATGGAAACTTTAAGATTTTAACAATTTTTATCGACTTCGGTACATAGTAATAAAAGTAACGTCACGTCTCTCTTCCATTAGGGTAGCCAGAGACCACACAATTTCATCTTCCAGAACTTCCTCGACCTGGTCAAGATACTTCGCCTAGGACGATTTTATCCTATCACCCAATCACCCTCGCTCTGTCAATTTTTTCGTCAAACTTATTTCATCTGTTTTTACACGGTATAGGGTTAGTGCTTTGATCACAATCTCACCTGATGTTAAATGACGATGTAGTCCAGGATGGTAAACGCACTACCCCTATATATACTGGTTATCAAAAAATCCATCCTCTCCACGTGTCCAAACCAATTGAAGAAATGAATGTATCTATCTTCGACACAACATCAATTAATCATTTTTTTACAATACAAGTTTAAACAACAAAGTTTTACAATTAGCTAAAAGTTTTAAATTAGTGTGATAATAAAGTTTATTTCTTATTACATCATCTTCAACTATATCGTTAGTACTACCACCCTATAATATTTGGTAAGTGGCTACAAGAAATATAACAATTATTTCATATAATATTTTAGTAGTTTAATAATGTAGATATGCATACATTATATCAGTAGTAGTCAATGGTAACACGGGTCACTGGCGGCGACCGCGGTTGCCGCTGTCAACATCAGCTGTTCGCTGTACGAGCTTTTGTAGTTACGTGGCTTTAAATTAATTTAAACGTATTGTGTTACTTTAAGAGCGTACCGATAGTTTTTTTCGAACAAATTTTTTTTTTAAATTAAAGCTCGGCAAAATGACTGCACTTTATCTTAGAACAAAGTACAGTCCAAGGATGATGACGACCGCCGTTAGAAGAGAATCCACGGCTAAACCTACAGGTAGGCCTGGATGATATACATTTGGTAACCTTGGAACCAGATGCGCTGTAACGTGTCACTATTAAGGGTTTTTTTTTTTCATAAGAGTATGGTGGTCGGTATCCGGTCGGGTTCAATTTGCCTCCACAACTGACGGATCTAAAAATCAAGCACTATAGCTTTACCACCTCATCGTGAAATATTTCTTCCTGTATTTTTGCTATAAGCTTTTGTTAGTTATTCTTTGTAAGAAACCTAGGCATCCGATTTTGTATTTTATTTTAGTGCTCAGAAAATGTTTTTAAAAGATGTAATTGAAATTGCCTACAAAATCTACAGTTACCAAATAAGTACAAAATAGTTCATTTACTTGCGCTAATCATTATAACTGTAAATATTAAAATATTTAAAAAAAACTGGGGACTGCCGACAGAAGTGAAAACGCAAAACTGATTTTTAACGTTTAAATTATGGTGTGAATAATTAAACTTTCATAATTAGTTAATTTAAATTAAAAAGCTAATAAAGCGCCAGCAGTTAAACGCCATCTTATACTTACTTGATACACTGTAGCATGTTGACGGCTGACATCATAGCATTGTAAGTGACGTGAATTTTTAAGTTTTACCCATACTGAGAATAGCTCAAGGCGGCTGAAAAAAATTTCACTTAAAAAAATTATGTTAGATGTAGCTATTAATTTTTTTTTTTGTATCAAGATAGCAAATATTTGATTGTTGTATACACATTCGAAATAGTTTTAGCTATACGAGTATCGAATTTAAATATTACATTTTTTTACCTTACGGTGGGTCATACACGCGGTGCCTACGCATTGTAGGCTCACGAACCTCTTTTCTTCACAAAAGCTTCCCTTATTATGCTACTATGGAGGATATGAGGAAATTGGCTGAATGGCTTTGTATAAAAAACTCGCGTAATCTTCGCAGGGTGTGGGGCGGGGCTAAAACATTCAGCAACATTTAAGTTTAAATATTCGGAAACATTTATTGTATGATATTACTACAATGATTAAGTCATTATAATGTTTAGGTAAAATTTATTGCGCAGATGTATTTAAGTAATTTGCAGTACCAATTCAAAATACGCATCATAGCACGAACCATACAACGAGTATAAAATCCCTCCAATGTTAATAACAGAGGACCGACGCATTTACATTTTATGTATACATGGACATGACACCTGGCGAAATAAAGCCTTTCATGTGGGCAGCATTCACACGCGGATGTTTATTGTCATCGGAGGGCCGCAGACATATTTCGTGAGAGGCAGCGGGCTGTGTTCGGTACCTAATAAACTACAACGCTAGAATTCCCGACCTTGCCGGAGGCGGGGCGCGGCACGCCGGTACACGATCAGCATCACTGCTCGCCTCCGGATATAAATTCAGTATCTTTCACCTGGAACGCTTCAACGACCGTCGACTTCGTACACCACCAGTTATGAAAATTCCGACACTGGAATTCTTACACTAGAGATTTTTGCGTTTTGGCGTTACGGTTGTCGTTGGGCGGATTTTTAAAAGAACCGGAGGTCTGTTACGTTTATTTGAGTCTGTGTTTTATAGACGCGGGAATGTGCTACGCTTTGGTTTATTTGCGGGCCGCCTTTCCCATGAAATTGCTCTGTTTCATTGCTTACGAGCCATTTTGGGGTTCTCGTTAGAGATACATTTTTTATCGTGATGTATTTTTCTTTCCAAATTGACTATCAGGGCTGGGGAGATCTTTTATTATTTTTGCCCATCACAATAGTTAAAAGTACTACGAAGTATTTCGAATTCCAATTTTCAGAACAACTCTAAATAACAATGGAGCTATCTCCGAGACAAGCGATCTGTATTGTCGATCGCTCTCGAATAACAAATTTAGAAAGTGTCACGTTAATCCTCAATAAGGGTGACGTTACAAAATAGGGTTCCAGAAAGAAACCGAACATAAATTTCCAAAACCCATCAACCATTAACAATTACAAAAGAAAGGTAAGGAATGAAATGTTTTATTCATTCCGTTAACGAGAAAATTACCGAGAGGGCGCGGCGTCGGCCGATCCGATTGCAAGAACTCCAAGAACCTTTGTCTTCAGGGAGAAGTACCCAATGAGCTTCTCTAGATAACAGTAGGCACCAATTATTTTTACAAGTATCCTATTGACTTCTGCCACTAAAATTTACACGATCCATAAAAAACACAATTCAAAAATCCTTAACTTAAATACATTTACATGTTATTTAAAAAAAATCTACGGACGTTGTATAAAAGAAGAGTTAACGGGTTCTATACATGGATCATAATGAACTTCCAATAGTTGTTGGTATCTATCCAATAAGAAAGGTTCTGTCTGTTTAAAATATAACGTCAAAATAACATCGAAAAAAGATACCAGTAATTTTACGAATTCTTACAGATAAATACGAATTGATTGTGATTGTAATGAATAATATTAAAAAAAATGAGTAATAGTATTTATTGGACAATAGACATTTTCTCGTAAAAAAGTTGTTACGAGAGTCACTTCTAATAAACAACTTGTCTCAACCAAGATAAGATTTGATTCGAATAAATATCTCATTACAAATATTTATATATCTTGCTATATAAGACAAATTATTAGGAAAATCAAGAAGTAAATGTAAAAGGTAGGAATAAATATTAATGTGCAATTCTATGAAAACCGTATTAAATGAGCATAATCACACGTAAGAGATATATTTTTTCTTCAAATCATTCAGTTGCTTTGGGATGATTGAAAAATTTATTGCGGTTCGGACGGTATCTATCATATTTTCTCCTTTCAAGTGTTCGTTCTGTATCTTTACAGATATTGAAGAAGATTATTGCGGAGTTTCAGTAACTTCCTTTGTTTGACGAATAGTGAAACATTTTCTTTGTTAACATGTTATATTTGTGTTTTATTTCTACATATATTTTTAAAATTCTTTAACGTTGTTGAGCGATTGTTGGTAAAAAACTTATAGATTCTCGTTACCAATGCTATGACGTCAGCCGTCGGCATGCAACAGTGATAAATAATAAAATTTATACATACGTAGCCTATCGTATGTTTTGATTATGAATAAACCAGACAAATGTTACATGTTAATTGTTACGTTAATAATTGAATCAACAAATTTTAATTACTTACAGTTTATACTATAATATCCTAAAGTCCCCATGGCTGCCTATTTTTTACACATTAAAACTTTACGTATTCGTGCAATTCTCAAAATTTCATTTTACAAATATTATTTGAATTAATATGCTTTTCTTCTCTATTTATATACAGCAAATGACAAGTTGTATTTCATTAGTGATAATTGCCTAGAGATAGCAACCCTGACCTGAAGTACAGAGTAGATATTCATTACGTTCCATTACACAGGAATCTAAATTAAAGGTCCTTTGCAAGATAGTCGTCGCTGGCGTTTCATTGCTAATAAATTTAATAGAAATAGTAATAATACTTCTATATCTATGTTGTGTTGTAGGTAATTTTAAATCTTTTATAGGTATATATGTGGTAATCTGTTATTTAAATTAAAAACAACGTAATAAACGTACTTTTATTCCTTTTATTCCAGATACTGAAGCTCCGTTCATAAGAAGTCATTGAGATTTCGTTCATATATACATATTTATTTAGTTTGTGTATGTAAATAAACGACAGTCATTCTATAAAGGCGGCTTTAATAAAATCTGAATACTTACAAACCGCGGGACTAATTACGTTAACTTCTTTTGGGTCCAGTACAAATTCCGAATGGCCTGTAAAGAGTGAGAATTTGCATCGAGAATATTTTTCGTCAACAATTAGGGGTCGTTGTGCCTTTGTCTGTACCAGGCGGGGTTCGTTTTAACGACGTTTTAAAAGATTTCAACTCGAGGCCGGAGCTTATCTCGAACGTGCTGGTTGCTTGTTACAAACCCTTTACCCTTTATTAACTTTACGGTGCCTTTAACGTATAACAGAAATAAATAAATATGAAGGTTTCACTTTACAGAGCCGCGGTGACTTTATGACTCCGGAAACTTTTTACAATCGTGTCGTTACCGGCGCTCGAGTCTTTCACATTATTATAATTTATTGAAATATATCATTCAGTTTTCTTGTTTAAACAAGTAAGTAAAAAAACATTAGTGTAATTAAATATTATTATTGACAAGCTGTGCGCCCGCGGCTGCGCCCAGGTGTCATATGTTCTTCATTTCTGGGTTTTAATGTTTTTTTACAGACCCTAAAAATTTTCCTAAAATTTTTTTGGTACTAAGATAAAGTAAAAATATTTCTCATAAATTCAAGCACTTGCCCGTAAAACTGACCATTGAATCGGATTTTATTCACAATTTCATGAGTTTTTTTTACTTGGAACCCTAATTGTTTTCGAAAATCAAAAGTACCCTAACTTAAGTAACTTCAGCTATCTACCAAAACTAGTCCCATCAAAATTCGTCCAGCCGTTCTGGAGATTACCCGGAACAAACAGACAGACAAAAATTTGAAAAATTGTATTTAGGTATATGTATCGTATATACATATATTTAGTAAAGAAAAATTGACATTACAATCCGACACTTCAATTTTATTTATTAGTATAGAAAACGAACTAGAGTAAACATTGAACTTCGATCGGTAAATAATGTAATTTATGTGTACACGACTTCGATTGATTTGCTGTGAAATATCTTTAATATATATATTTTCAAGCATATAAGAATAACAGTAAATGGGTTTTTTTATATTTTGTTTTGTTTATTTCTCTTTATACTCACAAACTTTATGAACAAAAATATGAACGGTAGTAGCTAATGTGGTTGGAAACTCTGTGCTGTTTGATTAATTTGATGAGTAAACTTTATAATGTTTGGAACGGACTCAATGCTCAATTTAATCTCAATATTATATGAATTAATAAAAATACAGTTCAAGAAATTGTTTCCTGTGTTGAATAACTGTGTTTAAGATTATTTCTTTCAATATCTCTATTTATTAAATTATTTAATGAATCTTTTTTATTTAACCCCTTGAGCACTTACCTGGCGTTTACGCCAGCTTTCCATTGTTTTCCTATCGTCTTATTTTTACGGGTACTCGACACATTAAATATGACTCACAAGGATATTCATTGTATGGAATTTGACATAAGGTATATATTGCTTTTGTGGTACTAACTGAATAAGAAATAATATGACTGAGAAAACAATTATAACATATTCAGTTGAACTCGAACTTGCTCTAGGTTATTGTCGTAAACGTGATTAAACATATTATAAAAGTATCAAACCTCAATATTACATGTATAAACTCATAACATATGCCTCTTTTTTATATTTAACCAAAATTTTAATAAAATTTATGATATCCATTCGGCTTAAACTGTGAACACTTACTTTCTCTTTTATGCATTCCTGTTAATAGTAGAATATTTATTTATTTTTTGAACTTAAAATTAAACAGATAAAAATGATAAAACTATACATTTTCGGAAATGTCTTATCATAATCACTTTGGTTAGTTTACCAACATATGTTTGCTTGGTGGTAGCTACCACCTTCAAGTTAGAAGACCTGTCGCTAAATACAAATAAGTGTGTTCCGACATCGTCACTTGAGAGCCAGTACCTCTAAGCTTAGTGGGTTTACCATCCTTGACCACATCGTTACTTAATCGTGAGATTATGGTCAAAGCATCGAGTCTATATCGAGTAAAATAAAATAATACCACTACAGGACAAAAGCCTTCTTCCTTTGACGCTTAGAAGCTAAGGTTAAAACGTTACGCTTGCCAGTGCGTTTTGATGAATCGTTCGGTCACTTAAGTCCTATATGTAGAAATCCAATAAGCCGCTTAATGATCCTATTAGATTTATACACATAAGTTATCAGGGCGTGTGCTCTCGGAATTGAACTAATTTCTCATCATAAACAGTGCATACTAATTTAAATTCACTTCAAGTCTCAATCAATGTAATTAAATAATCAATGAATCTATTCTCCCCCAAAATTTCTTGATACAAGGATATAATCAATATTAAATCCTATATTTGTTGTCCAGTTTATTCCTGAACTACTAACTGACAGTATTGTGTTGTCTGATAAATAGCTGCGCACTCGGAATAGAGAGATAAAGGCCAGCAGTAGTTAGGAGATCAGTTCCCGAATGTCGCTCGGGAATGTATTACATTAAATCAGTCGCAATGTACATTGCTTCCGGTACATGCCGTTTGATTGGGGACTTTACGCTGATATGAATACGGATTTCGAGTCACAAACTTTGGCAAAGTTCAATAATAGTTCGTATAGAAACTGTAAATGTTCTACGTAAGAGTTATAATGGTAAATAGAAAAAAATAATTCCATTTATTTTGGACTTCGTGATCAGTACTATGATAACTTACATATAAGTGTAAACATTATATGTAGTTTTTATTTCAATTCAATTCAACAAAAAGAAATAAATATATAACAACCCTTTACACCTTTTTCGGTTTACGGTTTAAGAAATAAATGCACTTTTATTTTTTCTGGAAACGTAATTTTATGATTTTGTTTTAATGGTTATAGTTAATAAAATAAATGTTATTGTCAAAATGCATAAATGTATGTATAATATTAAAAAAAAAAAACACAAACAAACCATTATCATCTTAACTTGCCTTACTTTAAATAAGTCATTTAATTGACAATTTTATTATTAACTGATTGCTTGAATTTCGACAATACTCTTTCGACTATATGCTGTTAATTTGTTATAAATGGATAAAACAAAACGACTGTATTATCATTTATATAAAATCGTAATATGGAATATGGTAAAAATGTGAAATACGCACAATTTTACTTAATAGTACATGTGTGCTCGCGACTTCGCCGGCTTTATGCAGAACCTTAACTATATACCTAAAGATTTTCGGGTTCTAAGAGAAAGCAAAGATATATCTCATAAATCAAGCCCTTGCCAGTAAAACTGCATTGATGCAAAATTGAATCATTTTTTTTTACAATTTCTTGTTTTTTTTTTCTTCGGAAACCAAATTTTTTACCCTAATTATTTTCGCAAAATAAAAGTAGCCTATGTTACACAGAGTAATTCCAGCTAAGTTCTGTTCAAATCGGACCAGCCGTTCCGGAGATAAGCCGGGACATACAAACAGACACAGACAGAAATTTTAAAAATGATGTTTTCGTGCAAAAAACCTTTTATTAACTTTACGGTGCCTTTAACGAATAACACAAATAAATAAATATGAAGGTTTCACTTTACAGACTTTTAGGTACCGTTTATACATTGATATATATTTAGTAAATTTGTTATTTTGATATTACAAACAGACACTACAATTTTATTTACTAGTATAGATTTATTAAAACCTAAAATTGTTATGCGCGTAACATGAACATAGACATTGTATATAGTCCTATTATCGTTGGATAAATGACTGTGCATTTGACAAACGAGCTTTCACAAATATATCTGGCAGTAAACGAGTAGAATGATCCTCCCTAACGCACTATATAATATAGGAATTCCTCAAGGGGCTTCGCGAAAATGTACAGGATTTACTCAACCCCATTCTTGTTTTGGGTGTGTGTTGGTGTTAAAGTAAGTCGAGTAATATTACCTGCCGAGTGTACAGGCATCTTCGAAATTAATTTATTTTCTCTAAGCGAAACATTTAAACATGTACCTACATGTTCGAGTGAGTTTGAATTGTATATTTTGAAAACTCTTGTTTTAGTGTATAAAATATATTCTAATAGATTTAGACTAATTATTATATGTATATTACCTATTTATACATATTACTTATCTAAACTATATTACCTATATGAAGAGCTAAGATTGATTTTTCTTTGTTATGGATAAACTCAAAAAACTATTAAACCGATTTAAAAAAAAAATTTTCATCAGTAGAAAGTTATACTATTACTCAATTTGCAGTTTTGCTAATTTGCAATTTGTTTTTTTTTTTTTTTTTTAATTAAATTAGGTATTTCTATATAGTCGTGGAAAGCTGAGACAGTTAAGAGCACTGATTTTGAAAGAAAAATAAATTGTTGAACCTAATATAGAACTATTAAATTTGTATTAGAACACGAAGCAATCAAATATTTAGGAGAATTGTATTTTCAAAGTATACATTTGTTTACAATTCAAAAAAACTGTAAACTGTAATCGCAAATACTATAAAGTTCCGCGCCACAAGACCATAGAATGTAATCTTCTACACTCAACGTCAATTAACAAAATAATGTAATATTCACATTAGGATTTTAAAATATGAATGAAAACGTATAAAGTACATAACGTATGTGAAATATTTAAATGACTTTTTTCTACAATTATATCGTCACATCTATACTCATCGTAAAATGCTAAATGAAAGAAATTGGTCGCCAATCACGCAAAAATTTCTGAACCGAATTCGATGAAATTTGGTGTGGTAGTAGTTTATACTATGTAGTAACATATTACAACACCATAATGTTGAAGTGCCGACCCGAAATGAAAATGCGAAAAGGGTAGGGAGATGATGAATGTTGAAATGCACGCATAATAACATATTCTATACTTATAATAAAATCATTCGTCAGAACACATTGCTATGATTTTTGTAATTTTGGTTTGTCTATATTTTGTTTGTGCATGTATCAGTGTTCAAAGTGTTCCAGTGAGATTTTAATGAAAATCGGTATGGATTGATAAGTCAGTTGTAGAGTTATGAAACTTTGTATTTAAGGTCTTATGAATATAATAGACGTAGTCTATATCCCAGAGTGACATATAATATTACAAAAAATTGTAATAACAACTCCCTATAATTTTAATGAAATTTATATGGGAATTTGGGCGTGTGGTACCGGCTAAGAATAGTACCACTGTATATCGTTCCGTGGGTGTCGTAAAAAGGGACTAAGGGATATAAACCAGGGGATGGGCAGCAGCATCCTCTAAGCACCACAGACACCTTACTGTGATCGCCAACCCGCCTGCCAAGCGTGGGGATTATGGCAATCGCCCCCCTTAATGGTGGAGACCTATGTCCAGTAGTGGACGTCTTATGGGATTAAATGAATAAATATGGGAATTATTAAGTCAGTTTTAAAGTAAGTCCTGTGAACATTAGTATGTACGAAATAAATTATAAAGGAAAAGTAGTTTGATCACGGAATAATATATGGTATTACAAATATATGAAAACTCACCTGAAGTGAGTGAAAAAGAGGAGAGTAAGGGAAATAAATTAGTTTTGAGGACTTGTTTTTTTTGTATTTAAGGTCTTAATTATGAAAGAATTAGTCTATATATGTCGGAGTAACGTACAGGTTAATTTGTTTTAAGCGTACTCCAACCGAATGAAAAGGGACCAGAAATTCCACACGGAGAGAGTCGCGGGCAGATCTACTATTTAATTGATTACACGTTTAATTTTAATAAAACTATTGTCTATTGCTATATTTAATAAAACGATTGTAATTTTTATTACTCATGGAGATGGTTTTATAATACAAATAAATTAAATAAAACTATAAAAGATAATACGGGGTTATTAGAAACATTGGAAATAGCCATTCCATACACGAGAAACTTTTATTTAAGCTATTTCGTACGGAACATAGTTATCTACTAACGATATAATGTTATTTCGATTAAATTCTCTCTTTCCTTACGTTATATAGTATTATAAAATTGAAATACGTTTCCAGGAAAGTATTCGAATCTTTTGTCTTTTTAGACTCGTTTTATTAAATAAAATTTAAAATGATATACCATTTTTAAAACCTTCTTCTTAAATAATTCTGATATCGAACCAACTTAATAAATTGAAAGTAAATTTTGAACTATTAAAAATGTAACTATTAAACATTAGAAATTACTTCCTCGCCTTATTTTTGTTAAAAAGTGAAAAGAAACCTTTTATACACTATAACTAGCTTTGTGCCCGCGGGCTGCACCCGCGTTTTAATATTCTTCACTGCGTATTAATTTTTTATATGGAACCCTAATTTTTTTTATTAAGATAAAGTAACAACATATCTCATAAATTATATTACTTGCCCGTAAAACTGTGCATTGAATCAGATTGTATTAAATTTTTTTTACTTATATTTTTTACGCGGAACCCTTATTATTTTCTAAAATTAAATGTGCCCTAATTTACCTGGAGTAACTTCAGCTATCTACCAGAAGTCCCGTCAAAATCGGTCCAGCCGTTCTGGAGATTGTTATTTCACACATAAGACAGACAAAAATTTTATAAAATTGTACTTTTGGTCTAGGTATCGTTTATACATTCGTTTCTGTTTAGTAAAAAAATAATTTTGATATTACAAACAGACACTTTAATTTTATTTATTGGTATAGATAAAATGCAGTAGGGCTGATCACTAAAAACAATTAATGATAAGGAACTTACAAGCATTTTAGTTTACAAGTTTTTATGCTAGAGAGAGAGAGAGAGAGAGAGCGCTCTATACTGGAAATTGACGTCACACTGACGTGTTTCGTACAAAATTGGATGCTAAAATTCATGTCGCGAATAAGGAAGAGAGCATCCTCTCTTGATTCCCACCAAAAATTTTAAACACATCACAGAATTTTATTACCAGAATGAAATATTATTTTCAATATAGTTATTATATTTAATTATATTGATCATTCAATCTGTTGTTTTTAACAAATTAAACCAAGCCGGTCGTCTAAAATCAAACTCCATCACATCCAATTCAGATGTGGTCAAGAATGATATTATTGATTAGTTATTTCCGTTTTAAAGCTTAAATTACACAGATGTATTTATTACTCATGTAGCAGTTAGTAATTTTTTTAGGTTACATATAAGTTGAAAAACGATCACATAAACATCAAAACCTTATTTATTCTAGAAGTGTATGCGACGACGTATAATTTTTGACGACACAAATACCCTATTGGTTGATTGCATAGACGATCATTGGTTGTAATTTATTTAACAATACCTAGGTTCTCAACGTGGGCTATAACGCTCCCTTGTGGAAGTAAAAGACCCAGAGAAAATTACGGGCAATTGAGAAATATCGTCTAAAAAAGGCAAAAAAGTTAAGATGGATGACTCTAGAAAAAACCAAGTTCTCAAAGTAGACGGTGAGAAAAATAAGGTTGAAAAACTGTGATTCAAGATATACTGTTAAATAAGTCATGACAGTGCCGGTCGGATTCCAAACAATGATACAGAGTTACGTTATTGAGTTGATAATATAATTGAATATAACGATATAAGTCAAAAGGGGATACGGTTCTTGCTTGTTTTTCTTAAATCTCTCTGTGAACAACTCTATTATGGAGAATCTTGTTAACATTCGAAATCATTACTCTGCCCCAGGAATAATGAGTTCTGTGTTTTCATTTGAAACTCCGGTGACTTTTGTTTAATGGAATGATAATACAAATGCTGGCCTCTTTGTAGTGAGGGACGGAGAATATTGTTGTTTTTCCTCCGGCAGGTCACTTTAGTTCCAAGGGTAATTTCATTATTTTTCTAAAAAAAAATGCTTTTACAAACGAAACCCTGGACAGTACAATCTTAATGTTGATTTATGCCTTTTGAAATTCACTTTGTGTGTTTCTCTAAAGTAATTTCGGGATTCATTTTTCGCCGTCGGGAATAATATTAAATTTCTTTTTGGATATAATATTCTATAAATTTTACATAAAATACTTACGCAAATTGATATTTTTTGATTATATTCCTAAATCGTTTATTACAGTTTATTTTTGTAGATTATTTAAATTTTTTGGCATAAATTATTTCATGTTAATAAAGGTTTTTTTTCATATTGGCATACTGAAAACAAGTTTCCATCTCTCTATAGAATATTATAGGAACAAATTTAATTATAGCTTCGAATTAGCCACAATGGTTGCCTTCGTCGCTCTGAATGGAAAACTTTGAGAATCTCGACTCTGTCCAACCTAAGTTTTTTACTGCTCGCTCAAAACTAAAGTACATACAAAAAAATAAGCTTGCTTACATTCTGATAAAAATTGTATAATAATTTGTACATTAACCCCTCGAGCACTAACCTGGCGTTTACGCCAGCTTTCCATTATTTTCCTATTGTCTTCCTATTGTCTCATTTTTATGGGTACTCGATACATAAACATGAGTCGATTTTTGATATATCTTTTATTTCTTAAACATTTATATCATCTAGGAAGAAATAAAAAAATTTTTTTTTTAGTTTTCCAAATAAACAAGTCGGTAAAATACTTTTTAATCATTGAACTATAATTAAACACAAACAGTAACAGTTATTAAAGTTGATGACAGTAAATTAAATTTGAGTTTATAGGTCTATCATTAAAACCATCTAGACCACCAAAAATATACACTCCTTAGTTGCATAGATTCACTATTTCATCTACTCGCACCTTGGATCTATTAAAATAGTTTTGGTTAAAGACATGCGAGAATTATAGTTAATAGAGATCCAGTTACCTTGTACTTAAGAGTGACTCTGTTACAATACACAAGGTTCCAGGTTACACTAACTTTACTATTTTCACCAATAAAAAAACCTTAAAAAAAAAGATAATCATAACACGTATCAGTCGATGTACCAGAGCGAGCCAATAGATCACAACTTCTACCTACACCTATTAACATCAGGGATTGTTCATATATTATGTGCGCAATAATTAGGCTTGGGTTGTGGTTTGATTGTTGGTTACGTAAATAATATTTACTTTTAAATACATAGCAGATTTTCTGAAAATTAGGCCAATCCTTGCTTTAATGTTGCTGAGATTGCGGAGGAGGGGGGGATTAAATTATTTCAAAATTCTGCTTACGTAATATTCTAAGAACCGCTTAGTATTTTTTCAGCATTCATGAAACATCTCTTCACTAAACAATACTTACACAGACTTCGGTTTGAAGACAGCCAACGCTTCAACACTCTTTAATTTTTGCAAGAAACAGCGAACGAATGTGGACGGCGCAGCGGTGGGACGCTAGCGCGATGTGAGCAGTTGTAATGCACTAACTAGGGTAGAACACGTCACATAGAGCCGTCGCGTGTTTTATAGTAACCGTGCTGGTGTCACGCCAACGTTCAGGCACCCGCTGTTTGACGTAACCTTAATCCGTAATGAGAAAGGAGCTAACACTATATTAGAATTAAGATCATTTAATAGACGCACAGACATTCGGAATTAGGCCGAAATCATAAAATGTATCAAATCGCAAATGTTATAACAGACGAACTCCTTTATTTACCTTTATGCTTCGTGGTATTCTAAAATTATTAAGTACACATATGAAAAAAAAAAAAAACATTAGTACGTCAAATAATAACCAGACGCTTAGAGAAAAATAATAACCATTTATTAAATAACTGAGATGTATTAAAAGCGAAATATTTATGAAACCCAACTTTACTTTGGTACACAGTTTCATAATATACGTGAAAGTAGACGTAGACTTAAAGAATTTTTAATTTATTCGTAAAGATGTGTATTTGTTCAGTGTATGTATATAAAGACTTGTAATTAATTCAAAGCCTCAGTGTACCAAAATATATTTCTTCATATTTTCCGTAGATACATAATCTACTTTCAGCATTAAACTTGTAAAGTGCTCCGCTCCATATGTTCTTGGTAAAAGGGTGTGTTGCTTTCTATTCATACACTGTGATAGTCTTTTACGATTCAAGCAAAAACACGGCAAACGTTGGCGAAAGATAAACCCTGGGGCGGTGCGAACGCTGTTGAATTTTACGATTCCACTAAGCCGCCTTAAAGTCGAGCCCTTCCTGAATATTTTGATTTATTTATAGGCGTAAAAGCGTAAAAGGGTGGTCCAAAAAACAATACACCACACCGCTCAGTCTTCGCATAACACGCGTCTATGAATATAATTTTAAAATAATTTACGCATATTACGTTCTTGTTTGAAATTTTAAATAATTCAGCAGCGATTTTCGTCTCGTTGTAAATAAATAAAGTAGAAGGCGAAACAAATTTTGTGGTTGTAA
Organism: Samia ricini; assembly: GCA_014132275.2. NCBI lineage: Eukaryota > Metazoa > Arthropoda > Insecta > Lepidoptera > Saturniidae > Samia > Samia ricini. The sequence continues at coordinate 6,408,564 of AP028170.1, forward strand.
AGTTTTATGGTAAATTCATTAGTATGTAATATAACCGTGTGAGAAGACGCAGGTCGCATTAAGCACTTGCCGTTCGCGCCTCTAACACTTCATTGTGATGCTAATTTAGGGCAGCTCTATGAATATGAGGGGGCGCGCTCTCAACGCGCGCACTTTTTGCTTCACCGCCTTAAATTAATTTGAATAATACCGCCGATAGGCAACGAGCTCGGGCAAAATGTCTTTTATATGAGTTTTCGACGTGAAAACTTCCGAGGTGATATTGACGTAAACATTCTTTCATTCTCGCTTAAGTATTTACCTAAGTGGGTGTTTATATTTATTAGTATAATAATTGAAAAATAAATCAGAATAGTTTCATTTATATATTAGAGTATAATATTATTTTTTTATTTATATTAATTTATTTATTATATTAATTAATTATATAGACTCAGCACTTACTTACTTACTTACAGCATAAACTTACCTATGTAATAAATAACTATTTAATTCAGGATGGGAAACACATTAACTCTAGAGGTATACTGGCTCATAAGTGATTCTTCCGTATCAGACCTATTGATACTTAGCAATTGGTTTTCAAACTTGAAGATGGTAGATACCCATGCGGGCATTATTAGATAATGGCCTCTCATTATCCTATTATTTTTCACGATGTTTTCCTTCATCTAAAGCTCAGGCTCATTTATACAATAAGACAGGTGGGTTCCAACCTACATCCAATGAGATGGAATTGGACTACTAAAAAACAAATGTCCAAAAAAACGAAAAGTAAAAAAAAATACAGAATCAGCTCGGATGTGACGAATAAAATCAATTTCACATACCAGTTATTCACGTCGCAAAAGCGTGCGCGCTGAGGTAGGTAATGGTGGGAACACTAAGACAAAATTGGCTTAAGCAGTCTCCCGTTCGTAAAATAAGTCTACTATGTAGAAAAACGTTAACGTGCGACGTAATAATATCGCCGCCCAGTTCCGATGTGGAATGCACTCGGAACGTACGTGCTCGTCATAGAAATTACTGGGGGCAATTTTTAAGTAAGCCTTTCCCGCTGCAACACTCACGGTTATTCAGTCGCGGGTCCCCATACGCTAGAGCACTTAAAGGAGGTAAAGCTACTCTTAAACAAATGAAAGCAGCGCTTTCGTTCGTCGTTTTTACTTCCCCGCCAATCCGCTTTACTAAGCGCCGGTGAAAATTTAATGCAAGCCGAATATGCTGTATTCAGTCGATGTGATCAGACGTACTTTAGTCAATATTTCCAAATGTCGGAATAAAAATTATCGAGTACGCTTCCAGTACGTGATAAATTCTTTAGCCGTTATAATTATACACACATGCCAAGAATATATTATACTCGTATTTACATCAATAAGAGAACATAATTGATATCTAAAGAATTTATATTTATTAAAATGATTCTGTTATTTATATTTTTTCTAGTAATTAATTGTAAAACCTATGTTTAAAAACCCACTACGTGTTTAAATAGTAATTCCTTTCTGTTTTTAAATTAATTTTCTTAATCTTTGGTTAAGATAGAGTTTAATTTGAGCAATACAAATTATTATGCAAGCAAATATAAATTTAACAGAATATAAACCTTTAAAATAACACTCATTAATCTAGTAAAAAACATGAAAACCGCATCCTATAGAACGTGAGATTGTAAATCGTCAACGTCGCGCTGTCAGCGACAACAAGAAAGCCGACCTGAGTCGTTCTTAACCCGCAAACGCCGCGGGGGTCGCCGTGGATCTGTCCTAATAACCCGTTACAATAGTGGCCCTGGGTAAATAGCGCTCGCTTATTGCTACTCGGCACTCCGCAATAACAGCCGTAAAAACAATAGCACGGCTTGCTCTCTATGATAGCTCGCGTATTGTTCTATAATGGGACACAATTTGTGTTAGTTTACAATTGCAATCATTTTGCCATTAATTTGTTTTAAGTCATATTATAGGTAATATGTAAATAACGATTATACACATTTTTAAGATATATCAATTCTAAACGAATATGAAAATTAGGACTCAGTGCCAAAATATTTTACCTACATTACCCTGGTCGGCACAAAATAAATTATAAAATAAAACAGCATGTATGTTAAATAAGCATGATTCAAATAAAACTAATCTCCCAATTATTTTCGTGTTTCTGTAACATTTGCAATAAGGTTTTATAATTATTCTTACTAACATGGCTTGAAACAATTAAATGTAGTCTTATTTTTATATGTAACTTAAATTAATAAACAAAAATATATTAAATTTATTGTATTTAAAAAAAAAAATAATATGATGAGTATTCTTGGATTTATGTAATGTTTAACAATGAATTTCATACTGATTTCAGGTAAGTTTGCTGACTTGACTTCGTGGTACACTGGTAAAAAAACTTATTTATATTTATAATAAAAGGCTAACAAGACGAAATCTGTGCATTGAAGATATTTAAGAAAAAATACTATGCGGGGCTTCAGAATCGACTACAGAACACACTTCGATAGTTTATTAAAAAAAATTGTCTACATGTTTATTAATTTGTTCGCTAATCATGCAAAACTACTGAACCGAATTCAATGAATGTCTGTACTGACATATATTGCATCCAGGGGGAGAATATAGGCTGTAAATTGTCTGAATTGCAAGCAGGCAAAAGCCGCGGGCACAGCTACTAAATGAATTAAGTAAAGCTTTACACACTGTATGCTGTACTATATTTAGAGACATACAAATAACACGTTTCGTAATAGGTTTTAATTCTCTGATATTCAATCTTTTCTAATTTTAGCTGTCCACGAATAATTCGAGAATCACATTTGTTGCGCTCCACTGTACCAAATTTGTTCTCAAAATCAAAAATATCTTTATTCAATTCAGACCCTAAGAAGGCGTTTATGAACGTCTAAAAACACTACCACCGGTTCGGAAAACAACCCAGTCGAGAACAGCGCAGGCGAGAAACTCGATCTGGTTCTTTTTTTTATTAATAAATATAATACATATTTTTTTTCATTTAAAAAACTATACAAATCATAGTCTTAATAATGTTAGCGGAAGCACAGAGATGTGGGTTAATTCCAGACATCACTATCGTTCACAACATACGAGTACACGTTCTATATACAAACAGTTAGGTATTACTATTCCTAGTTAAAGTGTGTTTTAAATAACGTAATGTTTATTTAACAATACCAAATGGGGTCGAAGTTTTTTTTATTTAACTATGTAATAGCTGTGTGCCCGCGGCTGCGCCCGCGTTTCATATATATGTTCCTCAGTGCGTTTTCATTTTTTTCAGTGAACCCTTATGATTTGCCTAAAATGTTCTTAGTACTAAGATAAATTAAAAATATTTATCATACATTCAAACACTTGCCCATAAAACTGTGCATTGAATCGGATTTTATTCCTTTTTTATGAGTTTTAATTTTTTTACGCGCGGAACCCTAATTATTTTCGAAAATAAAAAGTACCCTAAGTAACTAACGCTAAATAACTTCAGCCATCTACCAAAAAGTTCCGACAAAATTGGTCCGGCCGTTCCAGAGATAACTCGGAGGAAACAAACAGACAGACGACACACAATTTTTTTTTTCTTTTTTATTGTTATAGGTATCGGATATACATTCATATGTATTTAGTAAAAGAATGTTATTTTGACATTACAAACAGACACTTTAATATTATTTTTTAGTATAACTGATAGTAGATGAAATATAACTGATAAGTTTATTCGCCGTTATCCGTGATTAAATAAACACATCATAGGGCGTATTTCTTCAGGTACGAAGTACAATTATATCGTCTATATCGCCTCGCGATTAATTTAAATCAACTTATCCCTAAAACATTATTATAGAACCGCAAAGGCTTAAACCTAATAACAGTAATAAACATCAACGGTAACGAGCAATAGGCAGCGATTCGTGCTGATGTTACAATGTTTTTATACACGACCGGTACATGGGAAAGCTTTCTAATTGCCGGAACAATGCTGAGCCGGTTATTTGCCGGCGGCATTGTTTTTGTCCGCGCCGGTTCATTTTACCCTGCCTTCCCTCGGGCGGGAGATTAATGGAATTTGAATACGCATAGCCTTTGTGTTCGGCTTTACGCGTAATTTAAGCGTATACCGGCCCCGTGAGTCGGCGTTTTGCCGTCAATCTTACGGTTATACTCACAGGTGCAAGGCTCATTCCTCACCTACAACTGGTGCTTAGTAAAATCACGCGTCTACCTCGTGTTTGTTATTTATTTTATTTTTTTGAATATTCCAAAATATTTTTTCGTCAAATGCCACATTTTAAGCCGTCATCGTTACACACTTAATGCATTTTTGATATCCCCATAGCAGTTGGTGCGATAGAAATTGTGATTATTTCGTTTAATTCGAAGGGTCTCCCCGGTTCTTTCGTTCAATAAGCGGTGGGTACTCAAAGCACTATCAATCATCCTCCTCGGCCCTAGATACGTCATGAAATAAAATGTATTTATTTTATTTGGGTTTCTCGCTATTGATTTTCAGCTAAAATTACTTTAGACCAACATCTACGTGGCGTAGAAGATAAATCATAAGAAAATGTCCTAATAATTTGTAATTTCTTTCAGATAGTTTATAACTAAAAAGTATTAGATAGTTTACAACTTTTTTTGAACTATTCTTCTTATCTTACACAAGATTTTATTTTTATTTAAACGCTTTTTTGTCTTAAATATTGATGAATATGATGATGTACCAATTCATTTTTTTTTTGTAAACCATAAAAGTTATATATGTTGTTTACTTGTAACAGGAAAGAATTGATTTTAAAAACATCGTAAATATTCTGTACAAATTTTCATTTGCCATTCATATACTATAAAGTAGCTTTGCAGACTCTCCTACTTGAGCACGGCCATGTCTCACGAAATGAATTTGATAGCTAACATCGTTTAGTTTCAACAATTTCATCACATTTCGTAGATTGACAGAAAATATCGAGAATTTCAATATTTAAAAAAAAAACAAGATTTTAGGTTGCTGGTGGTCGCAAGATATAGATATTCCCGCGCAAAACGCTCGTACAAAAATCGCTCTTCTGAAAAACAACAGAGTTAGATATACGACCTAATGCGTGGGAGGTATTGATATGTTCGCATTAACGTAACATAAATACGTTCATAACCTAGGTAATCCTGACGGATGCAGGTACGCTGTAACGTAGTGGAAACTGCATATCAATCAGCTGAAACTAGTCCCATTGTTGAATAGTATGCTGCAAATCCATTAACATAATTGAGCGGCTTGTATCCGGGACACTTCACGGTCCGTATCGTGGACGTCTTTGATGGCACATCGGAGTAATGAGGACCCCAAGTCGACACGTCATCCGCACTAATGCATATTTACAATAAGAACCGAGGAATCGAGACGCCATATTTCAACAAAAGCCTACGATACTCCTTATGACTGATTAATTCAGTCGCCCCTTATGAATTTCGACATTTTCTGCGTCATGATCTCAAATAGATTTCATTATATTCATATTTATTTTTGATTTGACAGAATAGGGATTATGGTAATAATGGAGTTAAATGCTAAAATGTAAGACCTTTTTTATGAATTGTTTTATTTCATACGTTTTCATAAAGTTTTTACGTATATTACTTATTGCAAAATTAACTACGTTAAATATTTACTTTTGGTTTTAAATTGAGGGAACATTTACTGAACGTAAACTGCATAAACAAAGTGCATTTACCGCGCAGTAGAATTTTATGAAAATCGAAATCCACATTTGTACGGTTGGCTGGAATCGCTACAAATTAATTAAATGTTCAACGGCATTTTACTTATTTATTGTAATTATAATTATGTATTTTAAACGGTACTATTATAACAACAAACCGATGCTGTTCATTGTTATTGTGACTAAAGTTAAATAGTTATTGTCATGTGGACGAATTCTTGCCTCATCTAAATTTAATGAAACATTCCTACATTGAGAACAAATAAATCACACCATTAAAATTAACGACGACCCTGCCTCGACTGCTTCCGACCTCTTTAGTAAATTTATAATACTACCATTAATGTTATATCGTTGATTAGTTATTAGTAAAGTTATATGTAATGGATTTGAAACAATGCAATACAATGTTAAATAGTATTATAATGAATATTTCTATTATTAATGGCTAACGGTCGGATACATCAAGGATCACAGGAAAGGAGTAAACGTTTTCAGTTTCTCTTGTAGACGGCTTGCAGACATAAAGCCGACTGCTCGTATACCCATTATAAAAAAATTGGTGTGCTCTTATTAAAAAGGTTATGAGGATTTAAAAAAGAGACATTAAGAAAATTGTAAATGTAAAAAATAATTATTGGGTTTCCGTATAACCACAATCTCTTCTGACTGTGTCCATACATAGATCAAATAATATGGTCAAAAATGGTTGTATGCTTAGCTCATGAATGGGTGGGATTAACTTTGAATTGCAATTGCCGAAATACATTAATAAATTATTAGCGACGGAGAGTGGTAAGTCTCGCTACAGGAGCAAAACTATGCTAGGGGTTTGCGATAGTATGCCATTATAACCAAACGCCCAAATTTGGAAAGATCAAACTCTTTACAGGGTTTGTGCTCATGCAGATGATCATGTTATCTGAGCTTTCTTACTAATTCATCATCGTGCCAAAGTCTTAATAATTTTATTACAATTTATAAAACAGTAATAAATTATGCACTCAAAAGTATATTCGTAAATATTCGTTCGTGGAAAAAGATTGTTTAATAATATTATTTGGGTTAGAAGTGGTGTACAACTACCAGAGAAGTACCATAATGACAAACAACTCTGTTCACTTCATTAATTGTGGCTCAGTCGGTTGCTCGACCGCTTCTAAATAATTCACATACGACTGGTCTCATACACCACAATCTACGACGAAAATTGGGAAAGCCATCCCTAGACGCGGCTTTATTCGACCTAATTAATTTGGATTTTTATAATATCGTGCGAAACACCACGGTAGATTGCCTCTCTTTATCGGAATTGTAGACATTGATTAATTCGGAGCTTAATTTTATTTTTGTGAAGTATAATTTTTATTGCTTACTTTCCACCTTGTTCAGATACGCTGGAAGTTGGAAATCGTTTTTTATGAAAATTCTTTTGTAATAATTCAAAGTTGGAAGTGATATCTTCTTTGTGATAAGAAAATAATTTATATGAATTACGGTATAAAATAACTATGTAAATGGGAGATATTTTCTGTTAGAGTTTTACTTATTTGTAAAACCTACAGCTTTTTATTTACATAACTTTAATTTTTTTCCTTTTTATACTATATTGATTGATTGATTCAACCGAAAGAGGTCCACTGCTGGAGCTAGGTCTCCCCCAAAAATGGAGGCATTGACATAATCGTTTAGCAAGGGGGCGGGCGATCTTCTTCTGTGAGCAAGTCTTCGCCCGTGCACTTCTGCCACCTTGAGCCGGCCACCCGTCCCAAGTCCTTCGGAGTTCTTGTACATACAAGATTCCGAGGAGGAGAGGGGCGGAACATATTCGCTGGTGGTAGGAAAGAGGGGGCTGCTTTGTATCAAGCTCCCCCATGAACGGAAGATAGGAAGGAGCTAAACTCGGCATGGCAGGTTGTTTACCTGTCATGTACCTAGGTCGGGCCAGCCGCTGGGGCGTTGCGGTGCATGTCACTCTATCCCGTGTCGCCTCCCAGAAACAGATAATTCGACTTATCAAAATAAACAACTGTTTATCTTTTCAACGGTAAGCTTGTATTATAATACTCTTTTCGTTTTCATTTAAAAGTCCAGCAGTCACGTGTAAAACTGATAAAAATGAGATAAAAAATTTGTTTGTAAGTGATAACAATATATATTACAACTTTTTTCTTCAATAAAAAATAGTAAAAAAGGGTCCCTGAATACATAATATTTTAATCTGAGGCGTCGAATGTCGATTGCGCAATAACAAGAGGTGGGATGAGCAAAAAGCAGCTGTGGGCCCACTCGCAACGCTCGTAACTAGAGCCGTTACACAATTCGGCAACGGCCTAATTGATTCCTCGCCCTTTCGACCAGACGGGGCGTCGTCGCATTATCGAGCACAGGTGCTTCTGCTCTCCAGTTATTTGCCTCCTTGTGACAGAACCCAGTGATATCGGGCCACCTTCGTCAAATCATCCTCGGTGCTCGTTCCTTGTTCAATAACAAAAACAATCGCGTAACCTCTTTTCAAATGATTTCATTTTCCTTTTACTCTGAACAGGTTCTTCGTGATTCATTTATCATATGTTTGCGTCTTATAAAGAGTAGTGTAAATCCAGAGACAGATCGTGTTAGATAACATGTTATGGAGTTCACTAAGAGATCTGTAGGACTTTATTTAAGTAATGTATCGTAGTCTAGTATTACCAAAATAGACGTTTCTATAGGTGTTTTTGTATCATATTAACACTCATTATTCTATCTTATGTTTGCCTCTTTCCTTACCAATAAAGAGTACTTTAAATTTATTTGAATACTAGCTGTACTAGCGGGTTTACCCACTTGGAATTCAGACAATTTTCAATGTTCTCGGCCTGCATGTGTCCATGTGTAACCAATATGTGTCATTGTAAATTTTTATTGAATTCGATTCAGTAGTTTTGCGTGATTGACAAACAAATTAATAAACAGACAGAGAACAAAAATAAATTAAAACTATCGAAATTTGTTCTGTAGTCGATTCTGAAGCTCCGCATAGTATTTTTTTATCTTAAGTGCACAAATTTTGTCTCGTTAGCCTTTTATTATAAGTATACCTAGATTTTACTTTAGACTATTATTACTGAAATAGACTTTTCTGTACTTGTCGTTTTGACATGCTACTAACATTTATAACATATTACATTCATTTAATTAAATTAAAACACAATTATGAGTATTGACAAATATCCTGGTTAAGTTCACATACTTTTTCGCAGTTGGTTTCAGTAAATTTTCTTGAGTTTGTCAGAAGAGTCTTCCCTTGCCGAAGTTCTGAGACGGTTAGAAGAAACCCGGCTCGCAATTACGATAATGGACGGTAACCTTTCCGAGCGAAATTAACGCCATTCGTCTATAGCGAATGTGAGAGAACACTCGGCACAATTAAGTGATTGAGTAGAGTGAAATTGCAACAAGTGCAACGGTGGCTTACCATTCGGCGTATCCACGCTCCATTTAACTTATTCAGTTGCCGAGCAACACTGAATCTCTGGCAACTGACCTTCACTATAGCGTACATGGGTTTACATTTTATTGTATACTTAAAGGGGTAATATTTCATGTTAAGCTGTACCACTAATTTTGTTATTTTAAAACTTTATTTTCAACATCGTTTACTACTTTTATTTATGTAGTTTTTTTTAGAAAGTATTCGTTTAAAGATACCGATGGCTTTTCCAGTGTACAATAAGGTTTACGGTCGTTTTCAATATCGCATCTTAATTTTAAAATTGAGATCAAATCAAAAATAAATCGATTTTTCTGATTGACTCTAATCTGACACAGAGAAAAAAACGATCGATTTTTCGCATTTCAGTAGTCAATAACTGATTGAGATCGCATAATGAAATCGGCCGTAAGTCTTACTCCGTGAGCCAATAAAAATACTACAACTGTTGAAGATTAAAAACAATAGATGATGTTGTTCACTTCAACATCCAATAAAACGACCCTTTTTATACTCACTGTCCTTTTGGAACATGTATAGTATTTTGTTAAGCTTTGATTAAAAACAAACTCTATTGTATTAATAACAGGTTTTATATTCTCATGTGTAACTTGTAAACTTATAAAACCGATTATCTTTTTAAAAAAAAAGGGAAATTACTTTTTATGAGCAACAATCCTATAAGCTGTCCGTTCGATTGTGTTTTCTATAAATTCATGTAAATGGTACATAAATTATTATTTGGGTAATTTTTCCTGGTTTATTATTATTACTTAGTGTTTTATATAAATGATCAAAAGGCAACATATTTAAAAGGTATGGTGCCCATCGCGCCAAACATGCATTTAGGGCCAAAACTCATTATTATTGAATATTTCAAATTCCTGTGATTATTTGCACCATCAAAATGATTAATCTATCATTACTCTATAGCTTAACTTAGGTTTCTAACAATGCGTGCCAAATATTTACGTGTAGAATTTTAATTTAAAAATGATGTATGAAGTTTACGTGTGGATAATTTGATGCGGTGATGGTTTGATTGGTAGTGCGGTCGGATTTGGCGTCAACGGACGTACCCAGCTATCCAACTCTAAAATCAGCCCGATCTTTCCGGTGCAGGAAAACATCGTGAGGAAACTATAGCATGGTGGTAGGACATTTTCTAATAATATCCGCCTGGGTAGCTACCACCCTCAAATTAGAAAACCTGCCGCCAAATACCAACAGGTGTGTTCCGGAAGCATCGCTTGAGAACCAGTACATTTAGGCTTAGTTTGTTTACCATCCTGCACCACATCGTCACTTAACATCAGGTGAGATTGTGGTCAAACCACAGCCATATATTAGCATATGCTTATGAAGACCATAAGAAAATTGAAAAAAAACTTGTTAATAAATATCTACTGTACTTTAACTAAGAATTATAAATAAAAGCCGCTATTAAATATAACAGGTCGGGCAAGGCGTCCGCCATCAATCCAACTGTAGATGCGATTACCCCCTAATCGTAATCGTCGCTATTCACACCGCTGTTCGTCTATTTATGCAATTCACTTACCAAAATGACCCTTATAGAACCTCAAGAATAGATAGGCTGTACCTACATAAATTACAAAAAACAATTTCATAAAATAATTAAATGTATGCTTCGTCGTGCTTGATTTTAATAATATGATGATTCCATGTTAAATTTACACAAACATGTAAACAATTCAATAGCTTTTTCTTCTAATCTATGTTGAACTATTTTTTTGTGTAACAGACGGAACCTTGGTATTTTCAATAAAACATTTAAGCAAACTGTTTTTTTTTTTTTTTCCAATAATATGTAATAATTAGTCAGATTATATTACGTATTTGACCGTGTATTATGTTTTTTGGCGTTTGCGTGATATACTTAGCTTATTGTGCGAGAGTGAAGTGTTTTTAAAAATTATAACGCAGAACGTTTATTCTGAGGTGTCACGAAAAGTCCATGAAAAATTTTGGTAATATGGCCCACCGTTTTGCAAAAGATTAGAAACGTTATACAGACATGACGCTGCCAGAATTGTGAAACTCACAGATTGCCATTAAATATTATGACTGAATTTCTCATATTCGTATATTTTAAGGTTAAAATTATTTTATGACTACATGTATCTGACAAATATTATTCATGATAGTTGATAAAAGTTGATAGATAGTTGATAAAAGAAATTGCGTATGGTATTACTCTATATAAAGTTATATTGAAACCTCTCACATTACTTCACTGACGACTCATATTTTCTTTGAGTAGTGTTATACGCTATAATATTAATAAACCCATATTTTTCATGTTTTCTGCATAAAAAATTATATATATATCCTTTTATTTCACTTACAGAGGTGATGTTATGGGTCGTAAAAGTTTCATATCTATTAAGTTGCACGAATCTTGCTCCTCCCAGTACTATAACATTTATTATAACACTAGAAATGGATTTTTCTATTAATGTTTATTGTACTGTAATTTCTGTATTCACGGAAGTAACGAAATATTTCTGTATAAAAACCGGTTATGAAATCTTGTTAAATATTGAAACAATGCTCACAAAGTTTCATTCATTGCGACAAACTTACTGGACAGTAATTATGAATTCTTCATGCTTGTGATATATTTACGAGTGATTTAAATCTATGATGATCTAATTTTAAAAGCTAAAGCTGATTTGAATAAACACTTTTAATGTGTCGAGTACCCATAAAAATAAGTCAATAAAAAGACAATAGGAAAACAATGGAAAGCTGGCGTAAACGCCAGGTAAGTGCTCAAGGGGTTCAAAAATTACTAGATTTGCCGCGGTGTTAGTAATTACATTATTGAAAATTTGTAGAAATAAAATCGGTTCTAAATAACACTTACGGCACTAATCAACAGCGACTAAAAAATAGAAAATCGCTGTATGAGCAGAGGGAAAAAAGTTTTAACTATTTTATATTTGCTTACTATTGCCTTTGATACCTTCTATAAGCGATGATGGTACAGTGGATAGTGCATACGGATTCCGCGTCAATGGACGCGAGTTCGATCCCACCAATCTAACTCTAAAATCAGGCTGCGCTTTCGGTGAAAGAAAACATCGTTAGGAAACCATAGCATTCTAATAATACCCGCCTGAGTAACTGCCACTCTCAAGTTTGAAAACCTGTCGTCAAATACCAAAAGATGTATTCCGGCAGCATCACTTGAGAACCAGTATCTCTAGATTTAGAGTGGTTTACCATCATGGACCATATCGTCACTTAACATCAAGTGAGATTATGATCAAAGCACTGCACCTATACCGTGAAAAAAAAATTTTTTTTTGCTTTATTGATACACATTTTTATGCCACTAAGACACTAAAGGTTTACAATAGATTCATTTATTATCCATTTTTTTACATGTAAATGTTTTTAGATTACATTTTTATCTACTATCTATTATTACTACCGATTATTTACCTATCGTAGAAGTTAAATTGTAAATAAAAAAATTAGTGAGCTTAGTGTAAACTAAAAATACCTAATCACAAATCTTTTGAATATACATATATTCGTGGTCATATTCCATACGTATCTACAGCAATTAATAAACATTGATACAAACCGAAATTTGTCATTTTATCACACGTGTAGCTCCTAACTATTTACAATATCATCGAATGTAAAGTAAAATATGGAAGAGTAATAACTGCAGTATGATGATTTGTTTTCATAAACATGTATGAACAATTAGAGCATCATATACATATGTGTTTAGTAAATAATAAATAATATTAGCATAATCATAAAACAAAAACGTGTAACACTTTCAAAATCGCTGCTTTTCCTAGCTGTTTCACATCAAACAAGCGGTTCCCTCGTAACGCAATAAGGCCGCTCTCACACCGCTGAAATTTACCTTATTAATTTCGTTAGCGCGAAATAATCACGCTGGCTGCCTCCACTGATCCTTAAAATTATTTACGTTCACATCCCGACCTGTAATAAGAAATTTGTGTACAATGTATCGCCATGAAAGTGTACGTCGTATTTTAGTATTAATTAAAAATTTTACCTAGTTCAGATTAGTTCACGATATAGCTACTAGAAGAAAAAACGTTCCATTTTGAATATCATTATTGAATAAATGTATGTATGAATAGTTTATTCGTGTTGTATTGTATACGTTTTGTACATAGATCTGTATCTGAATTAGAACGAGTTAGTTATTATGAATAAAAACTGCTGCATCTTAAATAAATTATAGAACCATATATAACGTTCGATTGCTCTTTACGACTCGACTATTACACCTTTATTTAATTTGATAATGTTTAGTACATTACAAGCAGTACCTACATATTAGCAATAAATAATCTAAGAAAATATAACAAGCTTTGTTTGATGTAAACTTTAAGCATAATGGCTTATTCAGTGGTGCGGTCGTATTTCACGTCAATGGATGCTGGTTCAAACCTATCTATTCACTTGTAAAATCAGTCTCAGCTTCTGATGAAGGAAAACATCGTGAGGAAATCATATCATAGCAGTAGGGCAATTAAAAAAAATGCCTATCTGGGTAAGCTACTACCCTCAAGTTAGAAAACCTGTCGCCAAATATCAATAGGTGTGTTCTGACAGAATCTTTTGAGAACCAGTACATCTAGTCTTAGTGTGTTTACTATCCTGGACCACATCGTCGCTTATCGTAGGTGCGATTGTGGTCAAGGCATTGAGACTATATACCGTGTGTTAAAAAAGCACTTTAAAATCTGATGTAGGATAAAAATTGATGTTACTTTTAATATAAAAACAACGTAAAATATGCGCTACGATACGATATGCTTCCCGACATAAACAAACTGTTGTTTGTAACTGCATGTCCGTCTAACTGTAACCATGCAAGTATCAAGATCTCGTTGCTAAGTGTAATCTTCCTCATTTATCTCAGTTTGTAATTTTAACACGCTACTGTTATTATAAAAGCATATATTCAACACCTAACCAAAATAAATTATTTGCAAAATTATCATAACTGATTTCATTAGAGTTAAAGATTGTTTTGTGTAATATCATGTATTTTATAAAATGGATTTAATTATTATAGGTTGTGGGTTGCATGCGAACAGTTAATTTTTTTTTCTTATTTTTCTAATCAATTAAATGACAATATATTTATAATTAGTTAACTAAGTAAATTTATTTAGCTGTACAGGCGTGTAGCACTTAAGGGGTAAATACTTAAGGGCCGTATAAAAAGTCTATGCATTATTTGAATTTTCAAATAATACGCTCAAGGTCAATCTGTGTTGACAACATGCGTGCTTATCCAAACCATCTAACTTTGAATCCGCACCAGATCTTTTTTGTTTCTACAATCTGATTAAATAACTTTTCTGGTAGGCAACTTCACGCAGCAATATCGCCAACAACTTCAAGATTTGTGTCTTTATCGGTCATTTGTTATAAAGAGAACGTTGGAATAAACTTTCCATATAAAACTGTCTTACATACGTAGGTAATTTCATTGATCGCTGAAATTCGTCGGGTATGTGATTATATCAAATATTCGTGATTCTAAGTAAATTATAAGTAAACTTTGGTTATAACAAAGAAAGAAAAAAAAAAAACTTTTTCAATAACATATTCAACGAGTTGGCAAAGAAAATTGTCGCTTCTTGAACAAACGCATCTATGAAAAGAAATCACCGAATAGGTGAGCGCGGGTAAACTCACGAGTAAACATTTGCGTATGTAAACTGGAATTATTCACGAAAAAACTTTTAATGGCGTCCCCCGAGTTCCCGTCAAACATTTATCAACAAAAGAACGAACGTACCGCAGGCGATAGAACTTGAAATGTATGGAAATTACCCAGTCACAAGCGGGAGAACAATTCACTAACGTCGGCATAGGCAAATGTTTTTGTTGCAGCTTGTTTAGTCGTTTTATGTAGCCAGATTTTAAGTAAAACAACTATCATAGACTTTTGTATTATACAATAATTTAAAATAAAGCCTAAAAATACAGCAGCTTGCGAACATGAAGCATAGTCCGCGAGTGATTTGTCAGATGTTCATCGTGAAGTAAGCATATCCCCTCGTTGGGCGCCAAATAACTCGGAACGGAATAATGAACCGCTTCAGAATCTGCTGCTAAACAGTCTTTGTCATTGTAAATTGCAAATTTAGAGGAATGGTTATGGTTAAAATTCATACATATAATGTCATTTCGTGGTTTCATATTTTACATAATGTGTATATTAGAAAGATGATGAAGTTAATGATGATGAAGATGAAGTTAAAAACGTAAAGTAAAAATGTACAAACTCATTTGTATAGATATTATCTTCGAATACCCAGAAATAAATATTTGCATGATTATGTATCCTAATTTGGAAGATTAAAATGAGTAGATAAGATAGAATAAATACGTTTTGAGCGGATACTGTTTCATTTGCATTTCAATCAAAACGATATAGCCGGTGGAGAGGAAAATCCGCTTCGTCGCCTCACTTAAAGCTTTTGAAATATTCCTATAATTTCTGAATCTACGAGAAAAAAGCCGATTTGAATTTGAGAGATCAAAGTGTAAAAATTTATCGTAATAAAAAGTGCGATTTGAACGTCAAAAAAGACGTCAGGCACTTATTATTTCAACATAGCGAGTGTCTCGTCTCCTCTCTCATTCTATTTGTCTTTTCGATTGTTCCGGTGCATAGACTCCTCCATTACTCGGCACTGAAAGGAAAGTTTTGTATTCAATTTGGTATTATAATTCCTATTTGAAGTCGCCACGCACCATCGCGTCGACATCGGCTATGTAAATGGGCGTATTCGGGACTTAGTCGTATTTTCACTAAAAAGTTGAATAATTCTTGTTTTTTTTTTTTTTCAAACCTAAAACCACGAGATATACATCCCTATTGAAATAGGGCACAGCATGTATTTTACAATTATCAGTAAAGTTAAAAGTTAAAACTTTTAAACACTTTAAACAAGTTAAAATTAACCGTTTACAGTTAATATAATTTAAAATAATAAAAACCAAAGCGAAATATTTTTGGAACCTTTTTAGAGTCATATATAAATATTAAAGTATACATAAAATATAACTAGCTATGCCCGCGACTTCGCACGCGTGGAATTCAGGCGTCCCGTCCTGTCACATTCCGTTTTTCATACCAAAATCCACCGAAATCGGGTCAGTAGTTTTTGCGTCATTTCGAACAAATAGACAAAATGTGTCCTGTAATAGATTCTGAATCCGTACATAGTTTTTTGCTCAAACATCATCAATGGAAACAAAATATCTTCAATCTCTAATCTGTAAATTTTGTCCCGTTAGTCTTTTGTTATATGTATAGGTTATCTATGTTTTGTAATCTTCCAGAACAGTTTAAATTATTAAAAAATAGTATAGTATTCGTCAGAAATACATACATAATTTGCTTATGTTATCACCATTCATAACACTTCGTCCCCCGTGCCCTCAATAATAAACAAAAACTTGAACCGTCCAATTATAGTTAGAATAGAGTAATATTTTGTTCCGCGCCATATTTATACCTTTTGATATCATAATTGAAAGTCAGATCACTACTTTTATAAAATGACCCCTTAATATAATACAACACCTAGAATTCCTAGATATTATATAAAAATATCAAAATATTGTTTTGCCATTTGTTATGTCTTAGAGATTAATTATTTATATACCATACTTTACTTCATAATATACTATACTATAAGATACATTTTGTTCAATTGCAATCAATCCATCAATTTTTTGTTCTTGAATAAGACTAAAACGCATTTACTCACAAAATCTTTTTTCATAGTAAAGTCGCCGCAGTATTATATTGTTGTAGTCATTGGTCGCCGCGTGTTATTCAAATTACTATAACTTTTGATAGAGTGGACCGGACCGATTTAAATGAAATTAAGTTTTGATGCTACCCCAGAATATACTTTATAAATATCTTTTTGGATTTTTGATATATACTTAGTACTTTTTAATTGATACCTGCACAGACAAATAGACAGACTTACATTTCAAAAAACGTCAGCATTGTGTTTAATTACCTATTTTTAGTCCCTTGCAATAATTATTTTCACAAAAATCAGAAATGTACACAGACACGTGAATTATATTTTATTATTAGTATAGACACTAGCTTCTCCCTCGGGTATACCTGCGTAGTTCCCGTTACCGTGGGATTTTCGCAATAAAAACTATCCTATGTCTCTCCTTGGGATTCAAACTATCTTCATACCAAATTTCATTCAAATTAGTCCAGTACTTTTTGAGTTTATTCATTACATACAAAAATACAAATCTTTCCTCGTGATAATTATTATTATAGACAATTAAAAAAATATAGAACTAGAATAACTGAGATTAAACTCAAATGTACTGACAGGAATTTTATTCAGGTATGTGCGCCCACCACAGCGCGAAACAAGAAACATTTTAGTATATTTTAAATTTAAAATGGAAACTTATCCCACGGTTACCATACAGTCTTTGTGTATTTACCATAGATATCCACCCGGATTGATTTATTTTATTCTAACCAATGCACATATGGAAACGAGCTAGTTTTAGATCGTCAATGTCGCGTCTGTTTGTTGTTGTATAGCTATGTAATACAATGAGATATGTTTTATTTTACGAGATGTTTTGCGCGATCGTTTCACAGATACTAAAATAATAAGAATTTTACGTCACCGCATATTATGTTGCTTTTATAGCCCTCCGAGCTCGACTGAAGCGCTGTTACGGTAGCTTACGAGAGCTCTCCTGACGAAATAATTAACCCAATGTTGCTCATATTAGACTCTGCTTCCATATAACGTAGATGATGGACAAGTAGTAGGTATAAGTAAGATTTTAACTAATGTTTTTATGCTATCATTCTAGCCAAAGGTAAATAATATATACTAAAACGTTTTTAACTGAAACAAGTCTAAGTTAAAGTTAATAAGTCAACATTTAGATTCACTCTTAAGTGTATTCTCCAAGCAAGCATCGTTAGATATATACATTCATTTTAACTTATTTCTAAAGTTTATAATTGGATAAGTATATTACAATCCGTACGAATTGAACGGTTCAAATATTCAGTATATTTCTTTGAAATGTCTGCTAATGTTTTTACAACACATAAAACTTTCACAAGGGTTATAATTTAAATATGTGTTCAGGAAACTGTAAACAGTGGCGAAGATAAGCCAAAACCTTAACAATACACATCAACAATCAGAACTTACATGTTTAGTAGAGGCACAAAATCACTGCTGAGAAATGGCATGGTCCAACGTCTATATCCTTGTCAGAGACAAGGGACCGATAACAGATTACCCGCAAACACGTTTTAAATTCATTTCCCGACCCGAGCGCCGATCGCTCCTCGATAAAATGTGGGGGACGGCCCGGGAAAGCGGGACATATTTACTTTGTCTCCCTTCGATCGTCGCGCCTGCGGCCACTTCCCCGGTCAGGTAACGTTGCCAAGTGGCAAAATATTTGTCTTGGATCGTTACCCGTCTATTCCGATTTAGTAACATTAGGTGCTATCAAATCTGATTTTTTTAATAAGCCAAAGTTACTTTTAAGAAAACGGCAATAATTGTACTTGCTAAACATATTTTGGAATAATTTATCGATCGTTATAAAAATACGTTTACACTCGTTAATGTTATAATAATGAAGATAATCTTCCTAGTCTCCAATTTTCTTCAGAATTCTGCATTTCCAATTATATATTTTTACTATTAGCTTTTTGTCTAGGGCTTCGCTTGCCTTAATGTAATTTTGTCGATAAATTCAGGGATAAAAAATATCCCTATATTCATGTTTGCACTCATGATAATGTGTATGTATCAGCTTAGTAGTTAAGCGTAACAAAAAAATACAAAAAAAAAATACAAAAATCTTTATTATTTTTTACAAATTTAACACAAATATATGTCTATTGATCCCCGCACTAGGAATTAATTCCTGTATCGCGGGAGATCATTCAAAATTCCGAGTTATAGTAATTGATTACGCTGTGGTGGTCGTGTCGCAAGTGTGTCAAAGAATTATAAATTTACATTCAGGTAGTTTTATTACATAATTAATTTATAAATAAATAAACGATAAGGCGAAAAGTATTTAAATATAAAAATAAATAAAACTAAATATGATTAACATTAATATACATAGATGCGCAGCATATATATATATATATACCAACTTAAACATAGATAGACCATACTTTATATATATTTATATCAATTAAATACAGAAAGAGAAGAAAAAAAAATATATATACATACTTAGTATCATAAAAAAACGTGTAAGTGAATATCTCCAATTATATAAAACATAATTGTCCTGAGTATGCAGTTATCCAATTAATTATGATAGTCTACAAAGCATAATTTCTATGTCCTCGTAAGATAAACTGGAGAGCCATTTTATTGTAATTATCTTTGCTTGGTTAAAATTGAGATTCATTATCTCACATCTTTTATTCACTTGCCTATATATGAAAGGAAGCGCGAATTCACTAAAACGTTGTGCTGCAAAAGTGGTGCTGACTACATTCACATTAACAAAACTATATTCACATTTATAATATTTGATAAAATTTACGGTCTTCCTTATCACTTTATACGAGTAGATTTCATAAAAATATACAAATATCTCATGTACATACTTTATGTTTTTAATTTGCAATTACTATGACAATTTTACTTTTAACACTTTTCATCGGATCCGCAACGAACAGTTCTATTATCCTATCAAGAATAATAATATTCCAACAGATTCAACTCATATTGAAATTTGCTGACAATTTGCTCGCTATTATACTATTAGTAATAAATTTCGTGCCACTAACGCAATGCATTTCAAAAAACTAGACATTTCTATTTCACTTATTATCGTTATCTATAAACATTTCTAAAACGGTTAATAAGTTGATACATTTAATTTTAATAAAAAAATATATATATTCACCATTAATTCAAACAACATAAGCGAAATGATCTCGTTCTCTTAAATAAAATATGTCTGCCCTGATTTATTCTCAATTTTAGATCTTTCGCATATGTTCACCGAAAAAT
This sequence comes from Samia ricini, assembly GCA_014132275.2. Classification (NCBI taxonomy): domain Eukaryota; kingdom Metazoa; phylum Arthropoda; class Insecta; order Lepidoptera; family Saturniidae; genus Samia; species Samia ricini. Next base: position 6,428,884 of record AP028170.1, read on the forward strand.
GTAATAAAAAATGTACTAAATATAAATCCACCTAACTTTTTATAAGTTTAACTGTGTGTATTGAAATTATTTACAAAGTTAATTTGATCACAAAAGCTCACGAAGAGTGCTACCTGACGTCACATTTAGAACAACTTGTATAGAAGTCATTCACGTCTTCTTACTTATTCGCATATCAGAAAACACTTGGGACACATTTAGACAAAATCGATGCGATCTCAAATTCTAATCTCTAACCTTATGTGTTAGTAAAGTTATTTACGGATTTCTCTGAATAGAAATGATTTAGCAAGGAAATCCTCTGTTGGGCATAGGTCTACTTCATAAACCACCACGACGACCACTCTTCCGCCACCCGAATCAAACGGATTTCTTCGACCTCACCAGGTCATCAGTCCACACAGCCCACGCTGCGTCTTCCGGTACGTAAGCTCCACCGGGTTTCGGTTTTGCGAGCAATGTGCTCTGTCACTAAGTTTGGACATTCTTCGGACAATGTCTGTGTTACTTTGGTTCTGCGAATCCCCTCATTCCTGATTCTATGCAGTGCAGTGAAACTTCAAGTATAGCCTCTCTTTTACAACTTTGAGCTATTTTTGATCAATTATTTGAATTTCGTGAATTTAATGACTACGTGCTGACATAGAATATCAAATGACAAAAACCATAGTAAAAATATATATTAAATAGGTTTTTTTTTAAACAATTGCTAGAATATTTTGCTAGTGTAGTTATAAACTATTATAATATAAGATTGCATACTTAACTATAATATATATGTATATTGTATGCAAGTTGTATGTATATCGATGTTGTCAGATGTTGCAGTTTGAAACAGTATAATGGCTCTTGTATTACCAGCTCGAGGATATAATCAATAGACATATCGGACCGCAGTTTGTATCAACTCTCTATAATAGCCGATAATCTAAATAGGCCAGTCTATAACAACTTTGTGTATATTCATTCCATTCAATACATCTCAATAACAATATGTATAATTAAAAAAAAATGTCATATCATCAAAACACAAATTCGGAAGTGCAGTACAAATAACTTTTACTTACGCGTATAAGAATAAGTTATGTGTAGTTTTGTCGAAATATTGAAATCTATTATATCGTCATTACATAGTTAAAAAATCAGCAAATTTGTATTTAGATAAGGTAATATTTTTTAAATTTACTTAAATATTTACACAATATCAAACATTTGAAATGTTTTCTATTTTTTTTATAGCTACTAATAAATATTTATTTTAATTTTGTTCTTGGCTACTCTGTACTCACCTACGAGAATATGGCGTCGATTCCTAAACTCTTATTGTTGTTACATGTTTTTTTTTGGATAGATGCAAGAAATATGTCAAGGGTTTGAATTCCCTGGCCTAAGTAACCAAGAAGCTATTATAATCCGCTTAGGTATTGGATGGGGTATATATATTCTTTTGTCTTCGTAAACGCGCTGACTAATGCATGAGATTGCCTTTATTTATAGCTATAAGCAATAAGCTGATAATGTTCAGACTGTCAAGATAGTTATTTTTCTACTAAAGAAAAATTATAAATTTAAGAAATATAATAATTTGTAAATGATAAATTAATTAGATATACATAAATTTAAAAAGTTTATACGTTTTTCTATGACTATGCTGGTCATTGGAACAACGAGATCGATTTTAAAAACTCTTTTGAGATACATGACCTATTTTAGAGATTATCTAAGTCCACGTTATTATGACTGGAGGAACCAAGTAGTAATATATCTGTAAGAAACACGGACGTGGCTTCGATAGATGTGAAACATGGATGTTGAATTCTAATTTATAGTGAACTAAGCCACAGTGCACGATTATGAATACTATAGATAAATGAACGTGAAAATTTAAATATTAATCATTTTTCGGAAATAGGTGACCTATGGACTGTAAATAAGCAATAAATAATTGACAATCTTTGAAAATACGTTTAGTGAGTTAAGATTATAGTACTGATTTTAACTTGACAAATGTGCTTAATAGGTTCTAATATCAATAATATTTTTTCTGATTTGATTATCTACACTAATAAATAAAATTGAAGTGTCTGTAATGTCAAAATTATATTTTTACCTTATAGATATGAATGGATATAAGATACTTGATACACAAATACAATTTTTAAAATTTTTGTCTGGTCTTAGTAACGGGTAATCTTTGGAACGGCTGGAACGATTTGGACAGGACCTTTTTTGCTAGATCACTGCATCAGCTGATGTTACACTGGGTAACTTAGAGTACTTTTTATTTTCTAAAATAACTAAGGTTCCGCGTAAAAAAAAGAAACTCATTACAATTTGAATAATTGCAGTTTATGAGTGCAATTTATGAGAAATATTTTTACTTTATCGTAGTACTCAATTTTTTTACGCCAATAATTAGGGTACCGTATAAAAAAAATTAAAACGTGAAGAACATAACAAACGCGGGTGTAGCTGCGGGCAGACAGCTAGTAATTAATAATTATAATAGGTTATTAAAATAGCAAATTAAAAAATAGACAATCTCTCCAAGAAATGTTTCAAATTAACAAAAAAACTGACCATTTTGTTTTTGATTATATTTAGAATATTATCGACAACTCGTCGTTAAAATGGTAAATAATAATATTACAGTAATATAATAATATCGACTTAACCCTACGTTACTTATGGTAACCTTTTAAATAATAATCTTCATAGATAAAAAAAAAATCTTTTAACGTTTATAAAAATGACGTAATAATGATAGTTCTTTTCTTCTGACAATCTCATGTCGGATAAATGTTTTTTTTTTTGGATAAAATAGTTAAATAAAAGAATAAAAAAAAACTTATTTAAATCACAGTCGCTCTTATTTATCTTTACGGAGCGCCGTTGGCGGTTAAATATCTGAGGTTACCCGCTGCTCCTAGAAACAAATGTAAACATTCCGTTGCCTTTGAACTGTCCTCTTTATTCTATACATGTTTAATATAAAGTGTTTCTTTGAATTTTCACCTAGATATGGTTGATAACGGAATACTGAACTTAGGGCCGAGTTTTTGATCCGTAGATAACTTATGTATTATCTTTTTCGTAAAACGGATTCCCGCGACCTTCACCAGGCCGTCGGTCTACCTTGCGAGGAGAGGGGCCTACCCACGCTACGTCTTCTGGTGCGTGGTAGCCATTCGAGAACCCATTGGTCTCATCGGGCATCGGTTCTCCGAGTAATGTGCCCAGCCTACTGCCACTTAAGTTTAGCAATTCTTCGGACAATGGTTATTCTGCGGATCTCCTCATTCCTGATTCGATCACGCAGTCAAACTCCAAGCATAGACCTCTCCATTGCCCTTTGAGCAACTTTGAGCTTTTTTATTAGGCCCATTGTGAGCGACTACGTCTCAGTGCCGTATGTCATCACAGTGGTCGAAGACTCTTGTCCTGAGACATTGCGGTATTTCGGACGAGAAAATTCTTCTGCGCAGCCGGCGAGTTATGTTTATTAAAAATTAACGTAAATACAGAAATGTAATTTATAATTATTTTATTTGTCAAAAAGGAAATTGTTAAAAAATCTTACTATTTTATATATTACTACATGTTGCTTTACTGTGTTTAATATTATTTGTAATAAATGGAAATATGATCAATACACTGATATATATCAGTCTAAACTTCAAACATTAAAACTACACTAGATCTCCAAAGTGATAAAATTTAAATTCTGTAATATAATATGTAAATTTTTAACAAAACATTCACTGGTAACGTAAAACAGGATATCCATAATACAATATCGAATGCGTTTCTTCAAAGACTCAGTATCAGCATAAGCTGTGAACCGTGTCCGCTTTGATATAGTCTTGCGAGATGAAACGACTAAAGCTCCGTCACGTTTTACATACTTCATAGCGTTTCCGATGCGACTGCAATTGTTACTATCAAAATATCACAAACTTTCCTCTGTTTATTTTAAACTATTGAAACGTGAATTTCAGAAAGTGAAGACGTGAGATGTTATTGTTTTATGTAACGTATATTTTACGTTTATTAGTTTTTTCTAAAGACACCGTTTTTCGGATACTTATTGAATAGTGAATTTATAGAACTGAAAGGATAGAATCAAAATAGAAACTTAAGAGTTACTAGAGTATTCACTATAAATATGTTAAATCTCATATTATAATTGCTTTGTATATAAAATCGTAACTGTGTTCCTATGTAATTTTTCCCTTAATACGTTTCATACACTTTGCCTAATCAATCACAGATATATATGTAAAATAGATGCTGAAAACAATAAAATTATTTATGTATGTGCATAGTATATGAGCCTTTAACGGATAGAAAGCACAACGACGTATTATTTATTCCCTTTATCATATTGTCACGTCACAAACAGGAATAAGATCTACTTTTACTAAGCAACAAAATATCACAATGGAATGTAAAATTTGTTTTTATCTTACAAAGTTTACAGTTTATGAATTAAATGTATATTGTCTTTTTAACCTAATTCCATTCTAGTATTTTCCGACGGATAGTAAATAAATCATTATTGTACAAAACGCAAGCTGCTTCCGCGGCTTCATCAGCGTAGAATTCCAACAGTATGCGGCCATGGCGGTCTTCATCTGGATCCAAATCTTGTCGTAATCTGTCCATTAGTTTAGGTGTAATAAAGCGTATAATATTAATTTACATTGGTGTAGTTTTTGTGGCAGATATTTTCCGATTTCCGAAAAAGCAAGCTTTCTCTTTGCTAATTATCGAAAAACTTACAGCGATTAAGATATACAAACTATAAATAAGTAAGTGAAAGTACTTAAAAAATTACATTTTTCAAAATAACTTATGAAATTAATATAATTATTGAAAGAAAGAAATGATTTCACTATATTTGTCTAACTGGTGCGTTTCGTGTGGATATACTAAATCGGAGAGGCGTGAGAGGGCTTGAAATAACAAACGAAATCGCTGTCTTGTTTTGGGCACGATATAACATTTGGAAGGCAAAAGGAAAATATGAAAAGGCAGAATATTGCCCGACGAAATTACGATCGCTTTAGATTCCGTACGGCCCATTGGGGGGTAAATTGTTACCTTCGTACATTGCCATAAAGAATCTATTTGTTTTTCGTTGAGTCAACAAAATATCAATTGTATATTTTATAGATTCACTGAGTGAGCGCGTATATTAATAATTAATATTTGTTTGACTTGAAAATTGTTATTAGTGTTCGGAATTGTCAGATACCAGATTTTTTTATTGGGTAATTTCAGGGCATGCTAACATATTTGAAGCAAGATAATTTGACTAAATTGCAACTATAGAAATATATGTACCTAAAAATTAACAAAATGATGTCTTGTTCTAATACCATGAAGTAATTTTACTGGTCAAAATAATACATTTTGAATTGATTGAAGTGTAGATTTTAGAAAACGTCTGTATTGTTAAAAGCATGCGTCTAAGTTTGAACTCTAGAAGTTTTAAATAAGGGATAAAGACTATTGTATTGTATCTTTACACAACCACTCTGCGGATTCAGAGGATTAGAGAGGATTTAGTACATGTATTCTTGTACATTTTGTTTATATAATATACTATTCTCCAAAAAAAGCCCTTTGTCTAAAAACCTTAATATTACTGATACTTTTATGCTTAAAAAATTGTAAATGAAAGTAATATTATTACTATGATCACGTCATAAATATTCCACGGTGACGAAATCGGAAAACTCTCAACTAATCTATAATTAGTAAATATATATTCCGATTGTAAACATAATTGATCAAGTTGAAATATATCATCATTTCAATTATTACATTAATGAGGTGGAGAAGACCAGTGAGATACACAGTCGGAACTACGTACCTAAGCATGAAGAGCTGTTGTCAACTATGAATATATCTATCTAAGTATTGTGATATAATGAAATTCATAAAACAGGACAGCAAGACCTGCACTGTTTATTCAAATCGTCTCGCATGCAAATGAATGTCCTCTTTAAATGCCGCCTTTTGTTTCTCTCTCTGTCGATGTTTTTCTTAGCTTTTATCGCAGAACTTTTCCAAATACCAGATTAGTTTTGTTCTTAACAATGCCGTAAATTGAGGAGCCTTTACGTTCAAGTTAAGGGTCGTAATGATGCAATCCATCTTGTAACTTTAACAGGTTACGGTCAAAAGCTCGTAGGAATACAAGCAACTTAATAAATATGAAATTGAACATAATAGAAAGTAATTCGCAACAACGCTTTAGATTAATAGATCAACGTAGTTTAACATAGTCAAGAAGTTAAAATGGTATGCGATTTGCACTCGAACAGCGGTTACAGTCTGACGTCTCTATTCATTACTAAAGTAAACGGCCCCCAACAACTTTGTTTCCACAAACTTGCTGCTTCTACTTTCCCTATAAAGTAGACTTGTGACAGCGAGTAATGTCTCCTTATATTGTTCTGGGGCTAAGAGGTTTGCATCCTAGTTGTGATGAGAATTGTTAACTTTGCGTCTCTTGACTTTTTAATTTAATAGTATAGACTCTTTAAATTTGTTTAACGTGATATTATAAATTCCAATTAATCACCACTCGAACGATTTTTGACGGGTACTTGAGTAAAATATCGTGATGGCCTATTAATTACTGGTGGAGGTCTTAATATCGAAGTTCGGGGTAAAGTGTTTCCGCAATTAATCGATATTTCCGAATATCGATTATGAAGTTAGTGCGAAAATCATCGAGCGCGGGTGGGCGCTTGACAAATGTCCGTTATAAGCGCAGAACAAATTGATGCAATTAATTACGAGTGGAGCTGGCAGCGTTGAGCCGACAAATATTATCGAGATCGTTAATTTCGACATCTTAAGCGAAGGCGTTCCACTAAGATGATATTAGGAATTAGACGAATGTGCAGAGCACATGAAGAGACTACATGATGTCGAATGTTTGCTTCGACTTGCGGTAAATAATAATAAGATGTATTTTTTTGTTAAAGGTTTTGTACGGTTTATGATTGAGAGAAAAACATTATTTGTTTTATTGTGTTTAATTAATTCCACAGTTTTCTATGGCAATTATTAAAAGTGGCAAAGCTCTCCTAACTGTAACATTTAATTTGTTTAATGAAATGGAAATATTTACGAGCTCCAAATACTATCGGCAATAATTATTACAATATTGTCTTACTGACTAACTTGTATTATGCAAATCTTTATGTATCCTTCCCCAACGATTCAATCCACCTGTTTTGCTTGAGCCCATAAAACATGAATATAAAACTGCGAGTGTAACGCATGACTCTTAATGAAAAGTATATTATCTAACATAAAAACATTTTACGCTCGTTTTCAACGTCGGTTATTAAATTAAAACATAATTTACACACACCCAGTTAAATCAGACTGTAAGCTCGTGAAATCGCAATAAAAATTATTAGACTCGTTATAGCTTTGCCACTGAAGACCCTTTTCATATATATTTTTTTCATATTAGGTTCCGTTCTCAGGAACAATGATGTCATAAATGCCGAAGTGATTTTTTTATACGCATCATAAATTTTCGTTTTTCTTTCATACATTATCGTTACCGAAAACTGTTCAGCTACGGACTTTCCGTTACAGTAATAAATAGAGGCCTTGCTAGTTTAAATAGTTTTCATGAAATATTTCCAAACCATTTAGTTATGTCAACTATGTTTAGATAATCACATTGGATTCAATTTCAAGGGCTAATCACTGTTAGTACCACTTTTTAATTTTAAAGCATATAATATTTTGTCAAATCTACCATGATTAAAATAACTAAAAATATGTTCGCGCGAAACTTAGCAACAAATTGTAATTATTGTTAAAATATCTTCATTGTACTTTGATAAAGAAACATTTCTTCTCGACTACTTTTTCGCAAACCGACGTTTAAATGTAAATATTTTACGTGTCTTGATTCCACCAGAAAGTCCTCATCCGCTTAATATAGCTAAACCATTTTGCCAGTGCTCAGTATTCTATTTTTTTAATATCTCGTACTAATCGAGATTTTTATTTCTCGTAGTAGATGTACAATTGTTTCTTTTTCTTCTAAAACACTAATTACTGGAAACTTTATGTGTAGCTAAATGTTAGATATGTTTGTTAAAGTGTCTGTATACTTTTATGGCCTCGGTAATAATTTGTAATAATCTGCTATTAAACGGAGCTATAGAAATTTGGATATATTAAAGCAAGATATTTTGCGTTTCTTCTTCTTTTTTTTTAGTTTCGCGGTATTCTTAGTTATTTTATATGTACATAAAATCAATTAGGAAATAAATATATACTTTCTCAAATCGAAAGACAGCGTGTAATTATATTTATTATACATTTTCCGTAAAAAAATTATTTAAAAAGTTACATTAGAATAACGTTTATTAATGATGTACAAATAGACGTTGCGGCATTAAACATTTCATATGACATCGATAGTGCGATGTCCGCCTTTTATGATCTTCATAAAAATCGTAATCGACTAGTTTCAGGAGCGAATGGTTTTATTTATGTTCATTCGCGACATGTACTGTTGTCTTAGTACTCAATTTATTGGTCTTTGGATTTACTACAGCGTCTTACGAGGTGTATAATAAAAGCCTTTGCTGCATGTCTACAATCCTTACTGTCACAAAGGGTAATTTCGTCTCATAATGTTACTATGATAATAATTATCTCTACATAACATAAAATAAAGTCGCATTCGGTTACTGTCTTTCTGTCTATTTATCCGTTAATTCCTTCTAAACCACGAACAGTTTATTTATATAATGGCTTACGTATTCTTGAGGCACATCAACTAGATAATTATGATTCTGTAAACTTCACAATAGCATGTCAATGAATAATACAATTGTCTTACAATGACACATTATCTGTCTAGACCCGCCAGATTCTGAAGTCAACATAAAGGAAGTCGCTAGAAGAAGTTATTAATGATAATAATTTGGTGACGTTGTTAATTTTGTAAGTCTTAAGTAAATAAAGAGATATTATTTTTTAATGCCGCAAGTTATTTGTGTACTAAAAACCAACAACAATCATATACTTGTACATATTCTGCGTAGTACAATTTAATATCACTAATACATTACTCGTATTGATTTCCGACTATCTATTGGTTTTCTTTGACCACATAAACAGATCATTCCGTGTCCTTACTATCTCAAAAGCGACCCGGCTCGTTCGTCTGTTATAAGTAAACCTTTCATGTTTATTTTATTTCCAATATTTTGATATGGGATGGCTCGCATCGTGATTCATTTAAATGACATATGGGTGGTACGTTCGCCTATATTTGTGGAAAAATACTGATTCCTTTTGAGAATAAAATACTTCCGATTGACAAACCATTTATGGAATTGATTTTAACAAAAATATTGTGTTTTTGTAGGATCTTTATGCTGGTAGGATATTTGTCATGTTTTGTTTCCGATAAGTCAGTACTTAGATTGAGCATTTATCTATTAGCTTTTAAGGAATCATATGCGTACATATATCTATATCTATACTAATAAATAAAATTGAAGTATCTGTTTGTAATGTTAAAATATTTTTTTTTACTAAAAAGATATTAGTAATGTATAGACGATACCTATACCAAAAATACAATTTTTTAAATCTTTGTCTGTTTCTTTGTTCCGGCTAATCTCGAACGACTGCACGGATTTTGAGGGGACTTTTTTTGGTAGATAGCTGAAGTTACTCCGGGTAACATTGGGTACTTTTAATTTTCGAAAATAATCAGGGATCCACGTAAAAAAATTAAAAATCTTAAAAATTGAATAAAATATATAAGTACATATGAATGTATATACGAAATCTATACCAAAAATACATTTTTTTTTTTAAATTTTAGTCTGTCTGTTTGTTTGTTCCGGGTAATCTCCGGAACGGCTGAAACGATTTGAACGGGATTTTTTTTCGTTAGACAGCCGAAGTAACTCCCCGTAACTTAAAAAAAAAATTAAAACACATGAAATTGTGAATAAAATCCGATTCAATGCTCAGTTTTACTGACAGGTATTTGAATTTCTTAGAAATATCTTTGCATAATGTTAGTAGCAAATGAAATGTTGGAAAATAATTAGGGTTCCGTATAAAAAAAATTACAAGCTATAGTACGCTTTGAAAAATATATGAATTGCGGGCGCAGCCGCAGACACACAGTTAGTTTAATAATATAGTTTAAATAAAAAAGATTTGTAATCGAATAAACATTGGAAAAATAATTTGAAAATTTTCGTTTATTATTACATTTATTTTATTACTTATACTTTATATTATAACATAACATAAGCTCACGCCTGTTATCCCCGAAGGGTTAGGCAGAGGTGAAATAGCGAACTACACCACCCACATTTCGCCGAGCTTAGTTCCGTCCCAGGTGTGATAGGGGGCGAGTCTGTTGCCAAATCGGGCACAAATTCCAAACTCCGGGATGATATTGAGTAGAAAATCCCAATACTACTTGACCCGACCCGGGGATCGAACCCGAGACCTCAGAACTGCAGTCGCACCGTAATACAACTGCGCCATCGAGGCAGTTATATTTATATTAATACTATAGTTATAAATAAAACACTTATAAAATATATAATATACTGATATTAAACTACTCCGAACTTAAGTGCGCGTGCTTTAGGTACAAATAAATCCTACAGCATTAAAAAACCTGTTGTAATTATTTGAAAAAGTAAAAAGCGAAAATTGATCTTAAGATATAATGTTAAAAGATCGCTTCAGGTGATTCGTATATATAATTACTATTACGGTCATTACGTAATATAATTCAGTGATTAACATTTAAGGGCCTTCGTTTTTGGCGTGTAAAATGTGCTTATCTTGTCATTTTATTAAATGTTATAAGAGACAAATTAGAAATTTAATTGGATCCAATGTAAGTGTTGGATGATTGCGGACATTCGCAGGCATTTTCTTAAACTTATGAATTTCGTATGTATAAGTTAATTTTCTTCTTTTCATATTTACACACTGAGCATCAGATGCTCTTTGTCACGCTGTTTAATGCGAAATGCGTCAGACCAAACGTTGTGTGCGTGACGCAGCGTTAAGACGCAGTCTGACGACAAACCGCCTGAGCAGCCAGTTGTACATGCCTTCGGGACCTTTTTTTTTTTATTTATATATATATATATATTTTTTTTTTTTTGACGGTGGGAAATGCATTTACCGGGGGGAAATGCAATGCCTTCGGGACCTGAGATTACCAAATAAATGTTGAATGTTTTTAACTCCGGGGCTCAATTGATTCCAAGACTTTTCTTATCGCGACATTTAGCATTACCAATTTATGATTGTCTTCGTAATATAAGTAAAATAAGCAAAAATACAATCCACGTCTCTTTTTCAAGAAACCTGGGAAGAAAGTGTGGTAAATTTACAGATGAACAGTTGGTAACTTTCGAAACTGTTGAACATTCATAGTTGGTTCTATCGACTCGGATTAACTACTCCGATGAAAAATGAAATTTATTATTTTCTTTCTAGAACATTGAAAGTATTATCGATTACTATCTCTCTGTAATTATAAAATAATTTGAACTTTATATCCTTACTTTATACAGAAGACATCGCTATCAGTCTATCTATCCGTAAAACACAGCTAGTTGGATATAATATAATTCGTAGTCTGCAAATTTATTCAGGTGCACACATACTGTGCTTCTTTTACAAATTTACACTTAAGATACACTAAACAAGTTTTTTTTATGTGTAAACCTCTCTTAGTGTTAAACAGTATTCATGTTAATGTACAGAGATTATTGCGAAATATCACAAAATTAATATAATTCTAAACGAGAATATTGTATTATTCGGTTGGTTTAATTTAAACACTGTCTTCATTACGAAAACGATTGTACATTAAGTTGAAAATTTTTTATGGAAACGATAACTGCCCGTCTTACCCAACGAAATCCACCATTCTTCCGCGAAATTTCCACCCGTGCTGTTTTTATTTTCTTGTGAAAAATGTTATTTAATTTCAGGCAATTATTACTCGCGCTCTACGAAATTACTCTGAGGAATAGGATCTCGCGAATGTCGGTTTTATTTCTGTGTAAATGACTGTTTTTCTACAGCGAGAGGGCTTTATGAAATAAGTTACTCGCTGCCAGGATGTATTTGCTTTTTAATATCTATGAATAAAAATAAAGCAAATCGTGTTAATTGAATACACGCGTACAGTTCTCTATTCCATATTGTTTCGTTACTTCATTATAAATGTAAATTATTTATCAACGTCTATAATACGTTATGAAAATGGAATGTACATTGAACTGTTAAAGTTTATACGCCTATACATAATAATGTAGATATGGATTGTATAACAGATGATATTTCCCGATGACGATACTATTTTTTTTTCTACACGGTGTAGGCTCAGTGCTTAAACAATCTCACCTGATGTTAAGTGACGTCCAGGATGATGAGGATCCTAAACACACTAAGCCTCTCACAGGTTCTCACACCACACACACACACCTATTGGTATTTGGCGACAGGTTTTCAGTGGGTGGTATCTACCCAGGCGGGCATTATTAGAAAATGCCCTTTTTTTTTTGACGAGGGGAAATGCATTTACGCACTACCCTTACCTATTGCATTAGGGGAGACCGGAGTCCCCCAATGCAATAGGTAAGGGGGAACGGAGGGACGAACTCCGTGCCAGTGTGGGACTCACCCGGGCGTGAAGCGCCCGGAAATACCCACTAAAACCCCCCGGGGCAGTCCGCCGCATTTGGGATGGGGGCGACACGGGGTGGCTTTCGCAAGCACCGCGTCGCCCCCTGCGGCGACCCCACCGGGCCCCGTCCGTGCAATGGTCCATTAGAAAAAGCCCTACCAATATGCTATGGCTTCCACACGATTTTTTCCTTCATCGAAAGCTCAGGCTGATTTTAGAGTTATATACAGTACTATCCACTGCGCCATCATTGCTTCATCGGTTATTCTTTCTAAATGTTGATTTAATTAAATCGTTTAAGTTCATTTATTTTAACGGATCTTTCTCGTGAATGATAGGATCGGATTTATTAAGTGTCTCATGTGAGTGATCCACGTAATAGATATACGACTTACGGCAGGTGCGAGCGCTGCCATATATACTCGCGATACAAAATCGCGGTGTCGCTACGCGTCATTTGTACATTTGCTTTATTACGTACCGAGATTTATTCGTTCGCCCGGTGCGTTTAACTGCTGAGGTCTGTCATTTCACCGTCTTAAATTGAGATTGATCCAAGGGGTAGTGTGACATGCGAGTCACTGAAATTGTGTTTTGTTTGTTTTGCTCAAAATCCACTTTCTTAAGTTACTTAATAACAAGAAGAAGGAAATATGTGTAGAGACTATGTATACAGAAATTATCACGTCTCTTGGATTTAGTATTTTACACCCAAATAAAAATCTTTTAATTGGGCAGCAGGTATATTTTGTCTTATTTTTAAAATTTTACACATAAAATATTATGCTGTTTTGGGCTTACCGCAATAAATATTGTTACAAAAATTTGCCAATAATAGTAATTGGTTGTGGATTGTAATTTAGGTTTTTATACATAGTGAGGTGGTTTTGCTTGACAGCGTTTAATAACGAGGCCTCGTTTTCTTCACAAGTCACATGCAGTGAAGAAGTTTATTCAAAAATAAATATATTCGCTGCTTGGTTATAACATTGAATAATTGTATACAACATGTAAGAATGTATAATAATGGGATATCAACACTGGGTTTTTATATATAGGTGTTATAATAATTACCGGTTTCTTTGTGCATAGATTTTAGAATAGATTCTTTAAGTCTTTTAAGTTACCATAGAGATAAACAAAAGTGATTTACGGATTCATCATTTGTTACAGAGAGGCTCGGACGAGCTTCTTTCGCAGAGTGGCGTAACCGTCATGGCGCCCGCCGCTCCGCACCACGCCGATAACAACAACCAAGATTCTGCTGCGAAAAAGGTAATACAACCTTACTGTTATATTTTTTTCCATTCATCCGTCAACCGAAAGACGTCCACTGCTGGACGTTATAGGTATCTCTCAAAGATATCCACAACTACGTATCCAGCGGATTTCTACGACCTTGATCTGGTCATCGGTCCACCTTGTGGTATTCTTACCTACGCTACGTCTTCCGGTGAGAGGTAGCCGTTCGAGAACCCGTTGGCTCCACCGGCTTCAGCCCAGCAGTGCTGCATACATTATGTGTAATTATCAATAATAAAATTATAATGGCGATATAGTTGCTCATACGAGTACTACCCTACCCACGCTGCACTAGGGTGGTCCCTTTCTACACAAGGAACCAGCCATCGGGGCTGGTCTAATACCCCGACACCTATACTACCCACGCTGCGCTTAACGGTACTTGGTAGAGTATTCGAGAACCAATTCCAAACCAAGAAGCCCAATTCACTAATAATTTATTCTGTTATATTAAAAATAATTATTTTATTATATTCATTTAAAATTACCACTTTTACATAAGTAAGTCTCGTTGCATTGAGGTATTAGGTAGGTATTTAAAATAATTCCCAATTTGACCAATTAGTATAACAATAGACTTTTATTATGTTTACTTTTTTGACACTGTTGAGGTTGGGGGGAGGGGGGAAGGGGGGGTGGGGGGGGGGGGGGGGGTGCGGGGGGGGGGGGGGGCGGGGGGGGTGTGGGGGGGGGGGGGGGGGGGGGGGGGGGTTGGGGGGGGGGGTGGGGGGGGGGGGGGGGGGGGGGGGTGGGGGGGGGGGGGGGGGGGGGGGGGGGGGGGGTGGGGGGGTGGGGGGGTGTGGGGGGGTGGGGGGGGGGGGGGGGGGTGGGGGGGGGGGGGGGGGGGGGGTGGGGGGGGGGGTGGGGGGGGGGGGGGGGGGGGGGGGGGGGTGGGGGGGGGGGGGGGGTGGGGGGGGGGGGGGGGTTGTGGTGTGGGGGGTGGGGGTGGGGGGGGGGGGGGGGGGGGTGTGGTTGGGGGGGGTGGTGGGGGGGGGGGGGGGCCCAATTCCTAATAATTTATTCGTATTATAAAAAAAATTAGAGTGCTTTGACCACAATCCCACCTGATGTTAAGTGATGATGTGGTCCAGGGTGGTATATCTAGAGGAAGACACCTACTCGTATTTGGCTACACGTTTTCTAACTTGAGGGTGGTAGTTACCCAGGCGGACATTATTTTAAAATGCCCTACCGCAATGTTATGGTTCTCTCACGATGTTTTACTTCACCGATAGCTCAGGCTGATTTTAGAGTTAAATACGTGGATTTTTACCGGCATCCATTGACGTGAAATCCGACTGCACTACCGACTTAAGCCATCATCGCTTGAAACAAGCTCCACAAAACTACCGCATTATAAGATGTTAAATAAAGTATAATCCAAGGACGAAAGGACCACCGATCACGGCTAAAGCCTCTTGGTAGATCTTGATATACCCTGGAGCCAGACGCCCCGTATCGTATCGTATCACTATGGCAGAATTTTCACTATGTACATGGTTGTCGCGACTCAGTCGGACACAAAAGCTTTACCTCCACGATTTCCAATCTGTTAGAATTAAAATGCAACCTATCTAGATTGATTTACAGACATGCGTATTGTATTAACACATTCGGTTTTTATAAAGTCTCTTTAAAAATTTTCTTTCTACAGTTCGTGGAAAGAATGTTATTTAATTTATCCACGATATCCTAATTATTGAGGATATATATATTTTTCTAAACAACAAGAGTATCATGAAACATTTGTAATACTGAATATTATATTTCAATTACATGGATAGATAAATAGAATAATGAGACATCGGATTCCACTTTTGGCCTTACTAAAACGGCGCTTGTTCATGGATTGCGTAATTAACCGAAAAACGATTAATCGAGATAAAACGATAAAACGACGGAAACGCGAAACCGTAATAAGTATTAAAATAAAAGGCCCGTCATAAAAAGCCAACGTGCCATAAAGGGGTTGTTCCATCCGCTTCGAGGGTCAAAATTTTTATTAAACTGTAACCCCAAGTTTTTACTGATGTTTGATTTTTCTGTTTTGGTTATTATTATTGAATCAGAATTGATAGGATTTATATATTTTTAATAAGTAGTTAGTTTTTTGACATAAACCTTAATTACTTTAATTTCAACATTAATTCAGGAAAATAAGTTTTACATCTGTTTCTAAATGTCGTTTATATATATTTGTTAATTATTATTTAAAAAAAAAAATCTAGTCATACAAATGAAATTCTAGAAATTTGATTCGATATATATTATTTATAAAAGTAATTTTTAATTTAATACAATATAACTGAAATTTTTCAAGCATTGTTAAATAAAGACAGATAAATTTGTATAAATTCAAACACTAAATAAATAATAGTTTTGTAACTAAATTTTGTCGACTCAAACTTGAACTGTATTCAAAGCTGGCAGGCAGATATTCAATTTCAAAACACTAAGTGGAATATACATAGTTGTAAATAACATAAAATATAATATATTGCATAATTTTTATTTCTTAAATGGAACTTAAAATGGAACGATATTCAAAACAAAGAGTTATGTTATGGTGCCGTTGCAATTTGAAAAAATTGATAAGAATATACTGAACATTTATTCTAAAAGATTCCAGAACATTAAGGTAGCTTGTCGTTTTCTTCAGCGACTATATTATCAATTTAGTAATATAATGTAGTTATATTCAAATATTTATAAGTTAACAAAAAAATAATAATACAGGGAATAAAACTGGCACTTAAAAAACAGTTAATACAATACACAAAAGAAACTTAAATAAATAATGCCACAGTTTCGGTTCTTTCATAGTGGTAGAGCATTTGTTTCATTCTGTATTTACATAAATACGGGCAGAGTTTTGCATGCACACTTTGTTTGCCGTTGTGCAAACACGCTCTTTATTTGCGGAGACCACTGCTGCCCGCGTGCTAACCACCAAATGGATTACATCATCCATTAAAACTTGAAATAGTGTCGATGTTTCGCGTTTCAATTGTAGAGAGGCATTGCTGGTTGTTTTTTCTTTCTCTACATTTGCTAATTTATTATTTTTTTCGCATATAGTGTTTTTTTTTTTTTACTTTTCTATTTACGTGTAATAAAATTTTTGAAACATTTCATCGCTAAAAAGTGTATCTGGTATTAAGCCATTTTTGAAATTTAAATATTTCCATATGAAAATAAGATGGTATTTTTTCCCTATTTATACATACCCCTTATTCATACCGCTATTTATTCTCATTGATCAAGATAATTAGGTTGTAAAATGTTTTCTTAAGGGATCGAATTACACCGAACAAAGGAAAAGGTTTGTCGAGCTATTTTCCAATCGAATATTAATATTTTTCTTTACGGAAAATTTTTAAATACAGAGTAATACTTTAAAGACAGTTTAGAAATACATGAGTTCAAACGGATTTTAACTCATTTACTGACACAGATTAAAGATACACGCGATTTATTAATTACTTCTCTTTATCTATTAATTACCTCTTTTCACTGTAAAATTTTATATATTGTTTTCATAAATAATAATCAATGTAAGTATGGGTAAAAATCAGTGTACGTTGTCCTCTT
The DNA here is from genome assembly GCA_014132275.2 of Samia ricini. Lineage (NCBI taxonomy): Eukaryota > Metazoa > Arthropoda > Insecta > Lepidoptera > Saturniidae > Samia > Samia ricini. The sequence goes on from AP028170.1 coordinate 6,446,513, forward strand.
TGTACTGCTACACTATTCCTGCGAATATGATAAGCCCGCGAAGGACACAGCAAGTATGCAATTAAACATTAAAAGAGCTTGTGACTTTATATAATTTTTGTAAGAACAAAATAACACAACAATAAGTAAAAAATAAAATTTAATTGTTTCTTTATTTGTATGACTAGGACTTTTCTGGCGTGATTCAAATTATTTTTTAACAGAAGTGTTAGGACTTAACCGGTACGAATATTTACTTTTTTGCAATTATATTATATAACTAGCCGTGTCCCGCGGCTGCGCCCTCGTTTCATATATTCTTCAGTAATTTTTTTTTTAATACGGAACCCTAATTTTTTTACTTATAATTTTGTATACCTGTTATTCGCACTTTATCTCATCTATACTAATAAATGAAATTGAAGTGTCTGTTTGTAATGTCAATTTTTTTTTTACTAAATAGATATTAATGTATAGACGATACCTATACCAAAAATACAATTTTTAAAATCTTTGTCTGTTTCTTTATTCCGCCTAATCTCGAACGGCTGGACGGATTTTGAGGGGACTTTTTTTCTGGTAGATAGCTGAAGTTACTCCGGGTAACATTGGATACTTTTAATTTTCGACAATAATCAGGGATCCACGTAAAAAAAATTAAAACTCTTAAAAATTGAATAAAATCCGATTCATTGCACAGTTTTACGGGCAAGTGCCTGAATTTATGACAAATATTTTTACTTTATCCTAAAAAAAATGTTATAGTTCCGTATGAAAAAATTGAAACTCAGTGAGGAATATATAAAACGCGGGTGCAGCCGCGAGCACACACCTAATTGGAAAATAGTAATGAACAACGATTCAGTTGGAAATAATGACTATCTACAAATATATAGTAATTAACACTCAGGACATTTGATGTCACTTATTTGTATTTTTTTAATATCTATGATAACTTATAAAGAGCCTTCTGGTGTTCTTTGTGTTTATTTTAAGTTTTAATGTTAGCCGTTATTTTATCTTCAGATTAAATAGTTAAATATTAACCTAAAATAAAATTTAAAAAAAATTAGAAATCTCAATTTCGTATTAGAAATAAAGTTAATACTATAATGTTCCTAATTTAAGAATAATTTAAAGAATAATTGCTTAGAAACAGTGACATTCGCTGCTCAGTTGAATCCACGAGGTCAGGTTGGCCCTATGTACCCACATTTAAGTATCGTTTACGTAAATTAAATAAAAACGAACCGTTGAAAAGAAATACCATTTTCTTATTCTCTCCCTTAGGCAGTTTATTTTCCCCGCTGTCACCGGTCATTATGTCAGAATGAAAATAAAATATTATACCATACCGTTTGGTACGTAAAGGGAGAAAATAAGTCAATACAAGTAAATAATATTGAAAAATTAATCTGATAGAAGAAAATAATAATAATAAACGTACGATTATTCCAATGAAAGATTTTTAGTTTGCTACATTTAATTAAATACATTTACTTACATAATTCAAACATAATATTTTTATTACATTATTACATTGCTGTTTATTAAATATAAAGGAATTATATCAGATTTTAAAAAAAAAAAAGCTTAATAATACATATATTTAACTATAGAGTTCAGTATTGCCAGTTTAACTTGTCTTATAACAATTCATAAACTTTAACTATAATTATACCGAACATCACGGTTAGTAGAAAACGCAATTATTTGTTATATAGCTACAACCCACATAAACAAAAAGCCTAATACAAATTAATAATCGGTATCGCCCCCAGGCAAAACAAGGTTACAGTTATAGTTTCACAACGTTTTTCCGACCATTTACTCTCACTTGTTAGGGCCGGGGTGAAAAAAACCCCCGCCGCAGTAATCTTAATTACATTGTGATCTCGTTACAGCTTGGCCTTAATTCATAATTAAATAGGGCCGTGTCCCTGCGTTGTTTATTTATTTGCTATTTTATGGTTTTGCAATTCCGTTGGTACTTTTTTATTCTGTGAAAAATCATGGGGTGCCTTTCGCGACACCCCTTCTCCTTTGTTGCTCTGAATATTCATTTGGACCCTATCGGCGGAATGGCGACTCGTTTTTAAAAGTATTTTTTTATGTTCTCTCATTGTATTGCACGGAGAACTTCACGCTGTGAGAAAATATTATTAAAGGGAAATTTAAAATATCTATTTATTATTTTGGATACACAATATTTTTGCGTAAACGATTGAGTACAGAGTTTACTTTTTTTTATTAATCACAGATGATACTCATATTTACTAAAATTTGTAATAGTGTAGTTTATTTAAGATGGTAAAATTGATCGAACTAATTATAATGTCTGACAAAAGGATCTTGCTGAGAGTACACTAATCAACCCATGTCCTCTTTGGCCGGGTCATTAATGTCCGAATAAAGTAATTAATTATGTTCCTCCGCTTTTCCTCATTTTCCTGACGGCCAACCCGTAAAAACATTCGAGTGCCTTCTGCCTTAAAGATCCATCAAACATTACGAATTTGTTTACTATAGTTTATCATCATATGACGGTTTACAAACAACACTGGAATAGTTTTATGGTAGTAATATATATGTCAACAATTATATCATAATCATAAACAAGATGGAAATTATTTACTATAATAATTTTATTAATGTGTTCTCAGAAACCGTTTTGGTATATTCAAATTCTAAAATAAACGATGAAACTATGGTGTTGTTATAAACATACATAACATTACGTCTATATCTTTTTACTTGGTACGATCCTGACACACGTGTTCCGCTTCTTCTATTTTCATGAGCGCTTTCAAACATGCTTGTCGGATCGAGTTACTTTAGACCTTGATTTTCTTTAGAACGTCTTTGATCTGGTCGAAATACATTCGCCAATGTCGACCCTCACCGGTTTGCCCAGTCACCCTCGCCCTTTAAATTTGGTTCGTCAATCTTCTGTCATCTATCATCTCCACGTTCCCAAAACAATTAAGCATTCCTCTCATAATATCTATCTCTATATCCTCTAATACACCACAACAAATTCTCAAAACACAGTTTATTAAAGACAATATGTTTTTTTTAAATGCTAATAACATGTTTCTTTTATTCTTAAAAATGTTTACATTTTATTATATTTTACTTGATTGCCAATAGATTAGCTGATCGATTTACGGGTACCCCCTTTATACAAAGTTACGACTCCTCAGGCACATATATCGAACCTGTGTTGATCTTATTTAGAAAAGAATTTGCCTTATTTGGTTCTTTTCTATTATTCATTGGAAAAGGTAAATGTTATTTTCTTTTTACGATCACCTACTAGATTGCCGCATCGAAACGGTCCCAGCTATAAAACCATAATTGATGAAGAGAGCCATATAACAGTTCCTTCGAAGTTTTTTTTACCAAGTATGATGATTCTAGTGTAGGTTCCTCTTATTTTGTTGCTTTTAATTCGTTAAACTATAAACGTACAAATTAATTTTGTATTTGATGAAATTGCTTTAAAATTATAGCATCATAATATACACGTCCTAGTCTTATTATTTAAAAAATAGGTAAGCATACCGAATTATTGAAATGAAATAAAGTCATATTTTGTGTCAATTTTGAGATGTCATGTCACATAACGTGTTAGTAAATGGTGTACAGTTTATTATTATTATCAAAATCTTATAAATGAGAAAATGCATAGGTGCTTTTATACCTATCTAATAAAAGTAATTGACTTATCATTCAATATCATTATACCATCAAAGTAGACAAAAGAGTACAAGAATAAAACACAGGAAAGTAGTTTAAACCATGAAAATAAATTTACACGCAAATAAATAACAAGAACTGTTTCTCTATGATGAATAGGTAGGGAAGCATAAATAAATCGATATTAACTACGTTACCAGATGACTTGTATGCTAATGGAACAATTACCATCAATAAGGCACACTGAGGTACTAATGAAATTCTGTTCGCACATGCAACAATAATTTTGCTCACAAAATCCTTTTAATAAGTACATACTTGAACATATCGCCGTACTTTATTGCTTTCTCTCAAAGAAAATTTGGTAATCAATCAAATGATCTCATAAAGATATTCATTGCTGGAGCACTTACAATTTTACTGCCAGTTTTAGGGGTAGTAAAACTATTTGGCTATCTTATTTTACGATTTCCTACTACGGAAACACGAACTATCGGTTCATACAAAAACCTATGTAACATGTGATTTAGAGTATCGCGTAGTGTCGGTTTCAGATTTATTACCCAGCGGTTCATACTTAATATCGATAGTGATTCAATTATGTTTTACACATAGTAACGTATATAAAATATAGTGTTCTGAACATCTCAAATTTACGTTGTATCCATTTTTAAATTTTTATTTCTTATGAATATACAAAACATTGTTGTATATCAGTGATTTTTGAGAAAGCTTAATTTATTTAATAATAGGTTTATAATTAGTTTCAGTATCGATTGAAAAACCATAGATTTATGGTAAAAATTTAGATTTAGGTTGAAATATTTTAAAATCTTATCAGGACCACTGTGGTTTTATAAATATTTATTTACTGCAACATATTAATTCTTAATAAAATTCAGTAGTAGGTAATCTTGTAAAACTTTTAGTAAGGTAGCATAGTGTAGTCCATATAAAACATTTTATGTGAAGTAAAACCTATTTCCACAGGACCTATTGAAAATCTATTTAGGAACTTAAATAGATTAGGCACTGTTTTTTCTGTCAAAGAATTTTAAATGAATATTTCGAAAACTATTTTCAAATTAAAATAGAAATATGTACGATTTGCGTAATGTTTTAGAGAAGAAAAGCAGAAAATATATATATATATATATATATCTAATGCTAATATAATAATTGCTTAGCTATAAGGTTATTTAGGTTTCACTGTTTGTTTATTTCATGTGTGTAATGTAATTGGAATTCTTCAAATACTAAGGATTATTTTAAACCATAAAATGAATCAGCTTACGAAAGTTTAACATAATACTGTAGATGAAGATAATAATATAATGGGTGAATTATAAATATACCGTTTCACATTAATGATAGTTGTGAATAAGGACATAAATAATCGTTGTCTACAGGTAATAAGATAAATAAATGAAGGGAAGTAGTAATGGGGGAAATGGGTAATAAACTCTACGGATAATGTTTTTGTGAGAGATCAAGGCGCAAGGCAAGGTGGAGCTTTATTAAAAGTTTCCCAAGCTTTACTTACTAATTTATTCTTAGAATATTATTGTATCATTTTATTTAAAAACGTATTTTGTAGACTTAATACCATATTAATTGGAAAGAATCTTTTCATATGAGTATCATGTATTGTTGAAATTTACAAAACAAACATTTTAAGTCTGATAAACATATTGTATATTGTACTCTACCAAACGTCAGTAATAGCACTATAAACCTGTAGAAACGAAATCTCGTGTATATATGGAGCTGTCAGAATCTAACTATGGGGGTTTGAAGATAGGTTTCTCAATTGAGAATAGTATCTTGTCAAATTACCAAAATATCATTTTCGCCTTAGTGTGGTTTCGTCACACCATTTTTTTTCATCAAAAGCACAGCTCATTATACGATTCAAACTGACTTAGATTGATTAAGTATAAGTCACAGCAAGCACAATTTTTATAACAGTTTTACTCCGCAGAATATTAAAAAGTAAGAAAAATATTTGAATACATTTTTAAAACCATATCGATGATGTTGCCAATGCAATAACAGTTATATACTGGACTACCAATTAAAAGTTCTGTCGGAACGGGTTTCAGCGATTTCTAGTGTAATAATACTCTTGAAATTTTAACGTTGGATGCAATTCGTAGGTCGTGGTACAAATGATAAAAGACATAATTTTTTTTCATATATCCTCTATGAAATATATTTTATAAAATATCTGATATGGATTAATGACATTTGTGGATAAGGACATAAATAATCGTAATATCGTGAATATAAACGACACGATCGCTTCGATAAATTCGTTTATACTATTTACGTAAGTTTCCATATTAATTATAATCGTACAATTCACTTACAGTGTCGTTTTATCGAAATCAAGCGCTTTTATTACACTTAATATCATCTTAATTTGACAGAAATGTAGCAACGCTCCTGATAAAATGTTATTCTATAACCAATCCGTCTTAAATATTAAAAAATCCATTGGATTTAAAACTATTTTCAAGTTTTAAATATTTTATATATAATTAAAGATATACAAATAAGTATAATAATAATCAATAGAAACTATATACAGCAAAATGCCTATATAAGAAACTCTTTTAAAACTCATAAAGAACTAAATATTCCAACCATTTTATATTTACTATTAATGCAAAAGTGTATAACTTGTACACCCTACTTATACTCTTGGAACTCTAGCTACTGCATCATCGAAACCACTGGCTAAATTGCAATAATTGCTACTACTAGTTACTGTTACTATAAACTCTGATAGCTGTTTTAAATATACAAACAAAACATCCCTATATTAATACCACTAAAACATACGGGTAGCTATTTGTCTCTGAAGGTATAAAGGCTTAATATAAATAATTAAAAAGTTTAAATAATATGTTAGTATAAGAAATAGGTAATACTCAGAAGGGAGAAAGAATAAAAGAATGGAGCATTGTCGCCTCTTTATTGAACTGATTTTTAATAACCATCTGTTTTCTTAAGAAATCTTTAATCGTAACAAAACCGTGTTTAGTATTTGTATTTATTTGAATAAAGTTTAAACGTAATTTGTTGGTATACATTTACAGTAAGTAGGTAGTGTTAGATATTTAAAAATAGAGGAAAGGAAATACTAAACAGTTTTATGTTTATCTATTTAATTTTTTTTACACAGTATAAGATTAGTGCTTTGACCACAACCTCACCAGATGTTAAGTTACCAGGTGGTCCACGATGGTAAACACACTAATCCTAGAGAGGTACTGGTTCTCAAGTGATGAGGCCGGAACACGCCTATTGGTACTTGGCGACAGGTTTTCAAGCTTGAGGGTGGTAGCTAACCAGGCGGTGATTATTATAAAATGCCCTACTACCATGCTTGATACCATGATTTACTATTTTTTCTTTAGTGCTTGTTCAAGAGTTGCCTAATGAACAAAAACTATTTCATTTTTATTATGATTGAATATCGACTAGAAACTTTAATTTAAACATCTTAAAATACAAACAGATAGAAGCGATGATGGCACAGTGGATAGTGCAGCCGGATTCCGCGGCAATGGACGCAGGTTCAACCCACCTATCCAACTGCAATCAGCCTGAGCTTAGAGTGCAGGAAAACATCGTGAGGAAACCATACCGTGGTGGTAGGGCATTTTCTAGCATTAGCTGCTACCCTCTACCCAAATACCAATAGGTGTGTTCCGACAGCATCACTTGAGAACCAGTATCTAGGCTTAGTGTGTTTACCATTTTGCACCAGGTCGTCACTTAACATCAGGTGAGATTGTGGTCAAAATACTGAGCCTATACGTATAAAAAAGAACAATCATTTATAATATATCTCGACTAAACACCAGTATTATTAAGAGAAATCATAACTAAACAATCTGTGTGTCCATGTACGTTATAATTATTTCGCAGAATAAAGGGAAGAAGCTTGTAAGCCAAAACATAAATAACGTTCTTTCATTTCTAATATCAGACCATTTGTTATTTCCTTGGATACTTTCACTAAAATAAAGGAAAATAAGTATGATTACAATGTTAATAACTATTCCCTTAGTGATTATTATTTATAATGCTTGTTCGGGCACATTAACATAGGAATATGTACTATTAGATACGAAGTGAAATTTAAATAAAAAAAAATAAAAAAGTTAATGTTGGATCAGTTAAGATTAATAGGAACCGATCGATAACTAGATGAATCTTTTTTTTTTGTTTTCGAACCTAGCTTACGCTGTTGACCGGAAGGGCCTTTACAGCTTCACCGTGACTTTGGGGGCGAGTGCTGAAGGCACTCAGCAGCAAAAGGTGACTAGCGCAAGGGCTACCAAAATGGTACGAACCTCGGCATGGCCGTCACTTGAGTGTAAAAAGATCAATCTAATTATAAGTGATAACAATTATAAGTGATAACAATGCGGAGTGTCTCACACCCTGTACGCAATGAAGTTCTGACACGGAGCACAGCCCACAGTCATTGGCCGTGGTGCTCGACCGCAGTGCTTGCCCCTCGATGCTTGGTGCTCGGTGCTCAGCATGAGTGACTTGAGAAGCCAGGTCCCCACGCTAAGATGGTAGATAAAACACTGCTTCACGCTTGCAGTTGCAGCGCGCTTTTATAGGGATTTCGTTTATTGAGTTATTCGAGGGTATTTGCTAACAGTACGTTTATACTAATAAATAAAAGTGGAGTGTCTGTTTGTAATGTTAAAATATTTTTTTTTACTAAATAGGAATGAATGTATACACGATACCTATACAAAAAATATTATTTTTAAATTTTTTGTCTGTCTGTCCGTTTGTTGCGGGTAAACTCCGGAACGGCTGGACTGATTTTGACGGGACTTTTTTTGGTAGATAGCTGAAGTTACTACAGGTAACTCAGAGTAATTTTCATTTTCGAAAATAATTAGGGTTCCGCGTAAAAAAAATAAAACTTATAAAAAATTGAATAAAATTCGATTCGATGCACAGTTTTTCAGGCAAGTGTTTCAGGCAAATATATTTACTTTATCTTAGTACTAAAAAAATTGTTAGGCAAAAAATAATAATTAGGGTTCCGTATAAAAAAAATAAAATGCAGTGAAGAACATATAAAACGCGGGCGCACACAGTTAGTTATTCATATAAATTCAAAAGTAATAGATAGCAATGCAATATTTTTTTTAAATCGTCACGTTACACCAAAGCTATTAGAAATTATTTATGTTTTTTTTTCGGTAAATTTATAACTAGATGTGTGCCCGCCCGCGATTTATATATTGTCCACTGCATAAAAATAATTTTTAAATAATCATTAAAAGATAATGTCTAGATGGTGCTGTCCATTAAGTCGTATTTTGTTTACAGTTTTATGAGGTTTAACTTTTTTACACGGAACCCGGAACACGGAAAAATAAAAGTATACTTCAACTATCTACCAGAAAGAGTCCCGTTAAAATCATTCTAACCGTTCCAGAAATTATCCGGTACAAACAGACAGATAAACGGATAGACAAACAAAAATTTTACAAATTGTGCTTTTGGCCTTAGTATATCTACATTTAGTAAAAAGTTCTTATTTTGATATTATAAATAGGCACTTCAAATTTAGTTATTAGTATGTAGACAAAAATGAACTAATATATATATCCTTTTTTAATTGGCAATAAAACAGTGTGCGAGGGATAATCACAAAAAAAAAAATTAGAAAATATAAAAAATAATACATTTGATAATACAGTGTACATTAAATTACATTGCAATGATAATTATTGTTTTAACTTCCAAACTTGAATTCAACAGTCCGAGTATCAAATAGACAGTAGTCGATATAGCTAATGACAGGGCCAACGCCAGAAGCGGCCAACTGAGAAATAGTGTTTCAATAAACACGGCCGAGGCGATCACCAGGAAAATTGACCGATTCCGGGAAATCCTCGAACGAAAATGTCATACGATACCTCTTTTTTTTCTATCCGAACAACCAAGCCAAGATTTAATATTTATGGATGAAATGTGAGACGGAGCGGATGATTTAAACTGCCTGATGTGGAAATCGTTCCTCGCAGATTTTCTGACCCAGCGAAAGTAATGTCCTTCTTTACTTTATACGTGCCAGTTGTTTCCTTTCGCAAGAGGAGAAAATATCGGTATGTACCTTAGAGGTGAGCGAGTGTGTTTCGCTATTTATTCCTCCGTCCTTTTTCAAGTCACTTAGGAGAAAAAAATATTTTTTTTGTTTATTTACGAGGATTTGATTCTTTTGATGTCAAATGAAACGGAATTGTTGAAAAATATTATGTAAATTACCAAATACTATTTATATACAATTTATCTATGATATTACGTAGAGTATTTTACCTTAAAGATGTACTATTATTTGTGCGTAATGCGGATTAACCTCGATATAAGAAATAATACGTTAAGATTTTTTTTTAAATCATGGTTATTGAATAAATCGTTTATTTATTTATTTATTAAATAAGGATCAATAGCGTATACGACATTTAACTATATTACTAATTTAATAAATAATATTACACTAAATCTAAAAATGCCGTTATAATTATAAGTACATACGTTTTATTAAAATAAATTTTACAAAATAGAAAACGCGTAATGTTAATGCATTTTATCCGACTTCTTAATATACAATACTACTTGTAATATTGTTTACTTGTTAATAAAAGCCTGCTTTTTGTTTAACAATCAGATTTTCCAATATAAAAAGATTTTGCAACGAATATAGAATATTTTCCGAGATGTTTCGGGTTTCCTTTGCACTTTAGTTGTAACAGGCGCCCACTTTGTCTGAACTTAACAACGTCGAACTAATAGGCATTAGACTCATTTGTTACACCTCCACGCTTCACTGCCCGCCAAAGAACGTAAAAAGGGATTGATAGATAGTCTGGGACTTCCGAAATCCTATAGTTTCTTGATACTAGTAACTGTTCGGTGTAAGTAAAGTAAAGTTATCTATATTACTTTGATATTTATTTGAAGTAATATTTCTTTCATTTTAAATAATTTTAAAGTTTCTCTAAGATATAACGGTTTCTATGGTATTAAAAACCAGAATAATAGTACAAGTACTTGCGTTATATATGTCGTATAATTTCAACTTCATTCATGTAACGTACAAACATAGGCTGTTGAAAAATATATTAATAATTTCACATACTATGTGAATTCTTTGACAGCATCCGTTTACACAATTGAGTATCATTTTGTACGCTCCTAAAGGACTCATTGAATTACTCTGATGATACTCTGTTGTACGTATTATCTTTCATTCATTTATTAAGAAAAAATAAATCATAAAAATAAAAACGTCGCAGCAGGGCAGGTTGCTCTTTTCACCTCAATAGAAAGTGAAGTGTCATACAAAGCTACAATATATTCGGGGCTCAGTTCAGGCCCACCGCCGTAATCAAAAGGCTCTCCCGTGAACAATGGCGCCCACATCGCGTCGAGGTTGGGCTCGATAAGCCCGGGCAATTATACAACATCGACTTTTCAATTATCCAACTGGTTCTTCGTCGTACACACAATACTCGGTTTATTTTTTATGTAAATTAGCTCGGGTATTTTACACACTGGATATCTTTATCTCGGCGCAAATTTTATATTTTGTCTATCTATTATGCAATTTCTAAATCAATTAATTAATAGGCTTACACGCTTTCAAAATAATTTCAATTATCACATATACGTTATTAATCCTTGAAAATGATACAATTGTTTAAAATATAGTTAGTTTAATTTTAACAAGTTACTAGTAGATAATTTTTGCATGGTGAATTGAAATATTTTATAATAATGGCCGCCTGGGTAGCCTCTCTCTTGTTTGAAAACATGCCACCTGGCAACAGCACTTGTGGTACTGGTTGTACCTCTAGGATTAGTGTGTTTATCATCTTGAAAGGGATCGCCACTTAACATCTGGTAATATTGTGTTCATAGTTATAAACGTTTACCGTTTAAAAAAATGAAATAATCAATCCCTTAAGTTCTAACAAATCTTATTGAATTGAACTTATTTGCAAAAAAAACATCTATTATTTAATTTTCTATCGTATTATTTATTTATAAATTCAAATTGTTTACAGGTGAAATTAGAACAAAATGTGGGCAAGCCTTCAAGGGTCATCCACATACGAAACATCCCTAATGAGACTACGGAAGCTGAAATCATACAGCTTGGATTGCCATTCGGTAGAGTTACAAACGTACTCGTGCTCAAAGGGAAAAATCAGGTAAGGCTTATATCCTAATACAATTTATATAAACGCATTGATACAATTGGAAAAACCGGAATCCCTTAGCTTGACGAACTGATGAAATTATTTATAGTCATCGAAATCAAACAATAGTATTATGTGATTTTCTTTTTTTTCTTCAATTTATATTGCCATAGCTGTACCGTACCGACTCATTCGATGGTGAATTTACATTAAAAATGACAACTAGTGTTATTATTTTATTTATATGGCAGAGCAGTTTAAAAAAAATGTTAATACAGTTATATTTTAAACACGTTTTAAATGTTAAATTGTTAATACGACTGGATATATAAAGATTACTTGTATAGTAGAAAAACTATGTTGACAAACAGAAACCATAAAGTAACAAAGTTGTCTACCGTCATTTAACTTAAACTATGTTTTTGTAGAGCGCAGTTGAACTGCATCCAGTTAACGGCAGTAAAGTTTGAATTGCTTGGTGCAATTTGCGATCTCTTCATATAAAAAAACGTCTAAAAAGATTGTATATTTAGATAGTGGCTGTTAAATTATTTGAGTAAAATATATGTAGTAGGAATTTAAACTTTTATTTATTACTAGCTGTGCCCGCAACTTCGTCTGCGTGGAATAGTGACTTTGGGCAGCATTTTTCGGATTTTGATTTATTCTGGATTATAATCATCGTCGTTACATCATATAGCCATCGGGGAACAAAGCATACACTATAGCAGGGCATCATATGCTGCGACGCGGTGCCTGCGAAAGCCACCCCGTGTCGCCCCCATCCCAAATGCAGCGGACGGCCCCGGGGGGTTTTAGTGAGTATTTCCGGGCGCTTCACGCCCGGGTGAGTCCCACACTGGCGCGGAGCTCGTCACTCCGTGCCCTCTTACCTATTGTATTGGGGGACTTTGGTCTCACTAATACAATAGGTAAGGGTAGTGCGTAAATGCATTTCCCCCGTCAAAAAAAAAAAAAAAAGAAAAGGGCATCATATGCCCGGTGTGTTTCATAAATACGTTGTAAGCGATCATCATGAGTGCGCTGCACGAGTCACGTCTATTACATTCCTGATTGACTAATATTACTGCAACTTCGTCTGCAACGGGGACATTGTACTATTCACGATGTTCTTCCGCAGGACGTCTATCAGCCTTATTTATAACTTTATCATTGTTATTTTGGCCTTGTAGGATGGAATCTATTGCGGCTTTGAAACTTCTGACATACGGATTTACTTGATGTAACATATTCTCAAGTTGAAATATAAAGTTGATATTCAGCTGAGGAAAGTTATGATGTCGTATATGGGCCTGTTCATTGTAATTTGATACAAAATAAATTTAAAGAAATTTTGGCTCATTTTGGAGAAGCAAAGATCCAATCAAGTGATAAATTGGCCCTACATCTTAAAAGTTGGATGTGATATGTTTGACCCCAAAAGATGTCATTTGGAATACACTATTATATAAACGGATATAGTCTAAAAATATTTACACTGAGGATGCTGACTATTTAGTAAAACTTTTATAAAGGGGCTCATGATAAGTTTAAATGAGCACTTTGCCACCTGAATGGCATATTCCATTTGGTTCTTTTCTCCATTTTTAAGCATTACAAAACTGACAACATACCACCATACCTACTATAGATGCGAATTCAGAGTAATCAATTCTGGGCGAATACAAATAACCTGTTTTCTCTTTGGTAATCCATGGAAGGATATCAATTTCCTCTCCAGTTTCTGGGTCTTCTATCAAACTTGATAACATTTTATTGAGTATATGCCGAAGTCGATCGGCATTTAGTCGTGACAGACGTTGTTCTGCAGTTTCTTTCTTCTTCTCGATCAGCTGTTAATCGAGATTCACGATCTAAGCTACTTTCCAGCTTTCTAGACTGCAAAGTTCGTGCTTTTTGAGAGCTCAGGCGGGTTTCCCTATCAGTAAAGGTCTCAGACTCACGCGATATTGCATGAGCCTTGCGATCGGTGGACAAACGTGCTTCACGCTGGTCCCTGTTCATCCTAACTCAAGTGGCCATCATTCGAGAACGATGTGAAATCAATCGAGATTTTCGCTGAGCTGAAGTTTCTGTATTATGAAACCTGGCCTGACGTTACTGAAATGCAGTGAACTAATGAGAACTAATCTCATCTTTATAGCATTTCTGCTGCACCAGGGGAGGTTGGATCTTTTTCGAGGCATTCTTATAAGAAGTAGTAATTATTACTAACTCAGCGTTATTTAGTGAACACACACTCATCATAAACAATAAAATTAAATACTTACAGATTATTACACACTTTAACTTTATTACAGTTTAATAACTATTAAGACGTAATAACCTAACCTATTAATTATCGAAAATAAATGAAATGTCTAATAGATACATTTATGTATTAATTAATCGCAAATTACTAAATTGTTTTTTAAACATAAAAATTAAGAACTTGTATAAACTTGTATTTACAGTTTAACTAATAAGACGTGTTTACCTAATTTGAAAACTAATTAACCTATACTATATACATACAATATGTATTTACAAACCCCTAAAATATAAATAAATAAAATAAGCAAACAGTCAGTGTTATCAAATGCAACTGTTACGCCATGCGCCTCCGAAAGCGGCCCGGCTCTCGACGTGCTTTATCTATACCTAACGTAACCAGCCTAACCTGAACTCTATTTCATATGAATGATGATATATGTCTGAGGTCAACTTAAATTGGAATTTAACATTTCCGAAACTGATCATTTTTAACTTCTATTTATTATCATATTATTATTAATATAATATATAATCATACTTTTATATAGACCATTATGGAGTTTAGTAAAGTGTCATACAATGCATCTGAACAGAGAAAGAATTTAGATAGAATAAATGTTCAACGTGATTCTTTAAATTGGCATAACTTTTTTATTTCTGTACCGATTGACATGAAACAAACACTAAATGTTAAGTGAAGCTTACTACAATATATTAGTGAAAACTGCATCTAAATCGGATAAGCCGTTTCTGAGATTAGCGTGCACAGACAAACAGACAAAAATTTTAAAAATCATAGTTTTGGGTCCTGTTTGCGTTTATAAAGGTCCTAATAATATTTTTTCTCATATATCTTCCATGTACAGACAGCGATCCGTTACATTTTTATTATATGTATAGATTACAATATCTGTAACTCACTGACGTAAATTAAGATGATGTCTGGAAATGACCCCCTTCTATGTGCATACACTAAAAACAGTATACATAATATGTATAAATAATAAAGATGAACCAGGTCGAATTTCTTCTCGGTAACTGGGGTTGTTTTTTGAATCGACTTTGAGGGCCTAAACTGAATCAAATATTTTTGAGGTTCATTTCGAATGCTAATTTAGAACATCAAAACATATAGTTTTAATTTACAATATGGAATATAACTGTACTAACTTTTATCTTGTAACTGATCACTACCCTCATTTAATAAATTAACTCGGTCATGTAACATGGGTAGGCACAATAGATGGAGCGCTCGCCTCCGCCGGAAAACACAACAAGTGGGTGGCACGGCCGCTTCGGTCCACAAATAGACCGGTAGCCATTGTGGTAGCGGCCTTTGCCTAGTTGTCTTACTTTTAGTTTGCTTACTATCGCTATATTCAATACAGGACTAATAACCGAACTAATTGAAAATATCTATTTTTAAATAATCCTAAAAAAGATAAATATACCTTTGCATTAACAAGTTTGTATATAAATTAAAATCAGTTAAAAATCTTGCAGTACAGGAACATGCGCCAAAAATTACCGCAAAGAGGATTATTAATACCTACCTTTATTATGTAAGAATATGCCTGAAGTCTTTGTAGTTAAAAGAATACAATAAAGCATAATTAGGAATCGAGGAAATACATATAAAAATAATTAATCGTTCTTAGTACTGTATGATGTAATGTACAATGTTCTCATCTAGATAATTCTAAAGAAGCTTTAGAAAATACATGTGTTTTTTTTTATAATTGGAGGTGGTAAACACTCCAGCTGATGGTAAGTTATCACTGCAGCGAATGGTTATACAAACCAAACTTAAACAGCACTGCAACTCTGATTGAGGCCAACGATTATTATAAGAGCAAGGCATTGTCGGGACCAACTGTCGACACAAAAGCGAGCAATAGTGTTTTGTTTGACGGTGATGTCGTCACAGTGGAATCTTGCGCAGGCTCTATACGTAACTTGTAAAACTCATTAGGGAATATACAGAAACTACGCTCGTATAATATTTAGTCGTAGGTAGCTAAAAGGTTTGAATACATTTATGAGATATCAGTAAAAAAAAAATATTTTTATACTCTGAACCTTTCGTTGCCCTGTCTCCAGTTTTTAATGCGCATAACTTTCGAATTGAACCCGAAAGTGAGATTGCATCTTATAAATTATATTTCGCGGAAATTAAAGGTGCTTTGACGTCTCAAATAAATTTCAATTTGGGTCCAAAAAGCCACTAGAATAAATGACAAGATAAATATCTTAATTTAACTCGCATCTAAAGTTTGAACACCTAGCCTTTTTAACTGATTTGTTATTGTGATTTATAAAGTATTCAAACAAAACTTTATCAATTAAAGTTTTTTAATAAGTTATAGTTTCAAAACCTTTTGATCACGAGTAAGATAAACAATGATTAAGTAAATAGGTTTGAGATTGTCGTCAACTTTTTTATTTACGTTTTTGTCTGTAGATTATAATTAGAAATCATGCTTTAAATGAATGCATTTTTTTCTTCAATGTTTGTTTTTTCTTATACTTCGTAAGGAATTGTTAAATGTTTGGTCAGAGTCTCTATATAAATAAAACTTGTTATAACACTATTAGTGACTTGCAAGATATCGAATAAGCGTTTTATCATTGAACTACTTTTCATCACCATCATCAATTATAATTAAAACAAAAATTAAGAAATTAATTTAAAGTTTTTCTCAAGCTTCCTTATAATATTCAAATATACATTTTTTGTGTTTATATTTATGACTACGAGAGTATGATACTTTGGGTACTTCGTCTGCCGATTTCACGAAACTCTGTATCCACATAAGGAAACATGTTCGTAAAGTACAGTTAGTAATCCATCAAAAGGCATGTTGTTCACATGATCACGCGACTCTAAAGTACCATCGGACAGGTTATAAGGAGACTGCTGGCCGGTTTTACAGCTTGTTTTACGTCGAAACACCTTCTGGAGCACGTGCAAGCGGAATTTACGATTTCTTGGTGACAAATTAAAAATGAGATCGTTTACAAGCGGGAAATAAATAATAAAATAAAAATAATCTATTATATGGGCGGCAAGGTACTAGCGCGGCGACAATGTTGTTCAGTTTAATAAATAGCTCTTATACGCCGTATATATCGCAAAGGGGCAAAACAATATGTCATGATCTAGCACGAGAAACAAATCGAATTCCTATTTATGAAAATTAGTACTCACATTTTCTAGAAACGTTCATAGTGCATGTTCGTTAAAGTTTTGTATTTCCTAGATTAAATACTGAAAAATTAATTAATTGGCAAATAGACAAAACACTGTTAGCGTATCAAATTATTATTGTACGTAGCCGAGTAAACATCAGATTGAATATATATTAAAATATTTATTGTCGTTGCGCATATCCTATAAAAAAGTAGAATTCCAAAAGTGAGGCTCCCTTCGTAAATTATGCTTCTATAAGTAGAATATTTAAAAAAAATATGTTTTTATGAATTTAATGCGACACTGATATCTACAAGGAATTTCATATATACTTTTAAATCATTTTTTTTAAATATTTCAAATAATCTTTTTAAACGCTCTTATCTTTAATTGTATTTAAAAGTATTTTTAATTTCTTTTACAGTTCATAGTTAGGGTAAAATAATTGAGTTCATCGATATTTAAATTTGCATATTTTAAAATTTAACAAAGTCAAGTAATCATAATAATAATTGAATTCGATCGTCACCGGTTACCATGAGGGTCCTTTTGCAAAGCTGCATTCACTGAGAGGTGGGCAAATATCGGTACAAGTGGGTGCGGACAATCGCCCACTCTCGGTGATTAAAGCGTAAGAGCCGTTGACACTATTTTACGATACGTCGTATCGTTACAGGTACGCTACTATTAATTTCTGACGCTTCCATCCCCTATAACGTTCGATCGGATAAATCGGACTTTTTATTTTTAGTAGCGATACATTTAAAGTGATAGCTATCTATATCATCAACTTTTAACAAATTTTATTCTATATATATATTGTTTTTATTTACAACAAGGATTCTTCATTTATTTGGAAAAATTTGTATGTAATTTAAGAACATCCCGCTATACACTTTATTAGAAATTATTTATAGTTATTAGTAGGTATTTCATAATATTATTTTGTTTAAAAGAGATTAGTTTGATAGGTAAGAGTTGTCTATAAGAACACATCATTACCTTCAAAAAGGATTTCATAATTGTACGTACTTTGGAAATCATAAAGCCTCATAAGCACGGATAAATAGAAGACATCTTATAATATCGTTTGGTATGAAATATAATAAAACGTTAATAATAATAATTTTAACGGATACTACTACTATAAAAAGACAGAATTAACATTGGAAATGTACTATAAAAATAAAAATAATACTGCATTTTACTACATTGATTCTTGGCTTACATAAATATGTGAAAAAATAAAAACAAACGCAATATAAGTAGTATGAACTTTATGCATAATCATAATTCTCTGTAAATACTTTAAGCCTATAAATATTTAGATCTACTCTGACTGACTTTCTTAACGGGGATATTAATATGAAAAAAGCTATATTTAATTCGCTCCAAAGATTTTACATTTAATTAACATCACGAAAAGTACTCTCGAGTTTATTTGTAATGTAAAATGACAAAAGCAGAAATCCTGTGGTTACAAATACGCATACAATATTTGTGAGTAAATTTACCTATGAAATGAACATTTCGGATAATAACATGTTTTGATGATATAGGCAGCGTGTAGTGGATGAATCTCCTGTTATTTGTCCGAATTTATCTATGGTCGAATGAACCGGGACCGATTAATTGGACTCTATAGGCCCAAACGCAAACCTTGTTGGGGTGCGCCACATTACACTATCGCTTTTGTTGAACAATTGATTAATATGTAGATAGTTTCAAAGGCAATAATAGATTTACACAGATATGTCGATAGGCACAGAATTAAATGATACATAGTTACAAACGTAATAAGCTCACATTACATCATATGGTTTAACGTAAAATATTAATTCAGATGAAGTAACTCTACGTATTAATAAATATAATAAATCCGAATTTAACCGAATAAGTGTTTGGTAAATTAATTCGATATATAATCCAGGTCGTTGAAGTACGTTTTATAATAGATCCACTATGTGTGTGTGTGTGTGTGTGTGTTTGTGATTTAATAATAATATTTTGCTATACAGTATTTCCATAAATATGACCTTATATATGATTTCTATAAATATATATATATATATATATATATATAATGTTGTCGTATTGAAATACCACACTTCGAATAGTAGGGATGTTGTCTGATTATGTTTATTGCCTCATCAAAAACAGATAGATAAAAAAGGGATTTATAAGGATTTATTTTAATTCCTGGCAAGAGAGTTTACCATACTAAGATATGACGTCACTATTTATCTGTTACATATAAGTCCTAAAATAACATTCGTTTCACGGGAAAGGCGATATTCTTTCGATTCTCTCCAAAAATATTACATTTCACAATTTAGTTACCTCAGTGTAATAATAAACTTTCCGTATACATGTTATGTATATTTAATTCTTTATTATTCACCTAGTTTTTTTTTTTTTTTTAATAAATTGGATACCATTCATGTTGCCTATTTCCAGTAAAACAGAATTTTGTTGGATGTTTTATAGTTTCAAACTTAATCATTTATTGTACGTATTTGTACGCAGGCATTCCTGGAGATGGCCGAGGAAATTTCGGCGGTGGCGATGGTGGCCTACTTCGGTGGATGTGTGGCGCAACTGCGCGGCCGAGCCGTCTACGTTCAGTTCTCCAACCACAAAGAACTCAAAACCGACCAAACACATAGCAATGCAGTAAGTATTATGTATTAGTATTTATGTATCGCTAGTGTTTTTTTTTAGCTATGCAACATGACCGCATGTTAACTTAAGAACAATCAGAGGAGGATGATGACCATCGATAAATGTGAATCTATCGCTATAACCATGCCGGTCTACGTCTGACAAAAACTTTATGTTGGTCTAGATAAACCCTTGATGATTCTGGAGCCTCTTAACGTATCACTATGATGAGTTTCTAACACAAATGCGCGGTGATCAGGATCCAGTCGGGTTAAATTACCCATTAACGACTGAATCTACATAAGTTAATCTAAGAACGTGAACACACGCCGAAACCTTACCATGGATTTTCACCACGTTCATAGTAGTTACGTTCCAGTTGGATACGAAAGCCTTTAATATATATCATAGTATCTTATTTTAGAATTGTTGCAACTTAGGATTTAGTTCACAGTATTATGTATATTGTCTAGAAATATCCGAATAGCCAATCTTATAATAAAATGGAGACTGAAGACCTTTGAAGTGGACTTGTCAATTTATTTTCTACTCTTTACATTCTATGCATACATTCCAAAGATAATAAATCAGTTTTATCTGTAATAATAAACTGTATAATAATAAAACTAACATGTAACGTTACTGTTATAATATGTAAAGATTAATTTTAAACAACGTATTTGGTTATAAATTAAAACTATCGAGTATTTTAAAACAAATTCCAGTTTATACTAAATACCTTGCAACATATAAAAACAGGAAAGAATGAATTAAACAACTTTCTATTCGACCTTTCTCAGCATTAATACAAATACTTTGATTCAATGAATCTTGGTAATGCCACTTTTGAATCGTCAATAAATCTGTTTAATTATTGTTCATTTAATTTATATCTATTACAAAATGCATACTTAGTTCAATTAGCCCTATTTACAACAACAAGCGGATTATTGTGCGGTATGCGACCGAGCGTTAAAGCCGGCTATACCAATTGGGAAATATAGGTACTAGCCTCATCCTACAGCCGACCTGTTAATTTAATCTTTGTTAGGGACATCAAGAACCCACAATTAAGATAACAATATTCAATAAACCCGCTTACCGCGCCGAGACTTTGCGCAGGATCTTGTTCGGATTTGATCGAGTTACGAAACCATTAGAGTAGTCTAACAATTTGAACCTGATATTGGGTTCCATGTGTAATTACTGTAAAATTTATAGAAACTACATATAGAATAATAGTGTTTAATCTATACGATGTAAACTTGAAATAGTTTTTCAATCCTTACTTTAATACCTCTATAATTTTTCATACCATATCTTCCTGTGGGTGTAGTAAAAGAAGACTAAAGGATATACCAGGGCAACGGCATCCTCTGAGCAACACAAACACCTACAACTCATTATTTATTAATTTCGATCACCAATAAAGGATACTTTATTCACGGTTAAGATCTTCAATTAAGTCTTTTACACTACAGAAAAAGTGCAAAGTACGAATGTGTTTTGTCTGATTAGTTTTATGAGGAACACAACAAGAATAACTCAAGAACTGCAAGATCAACTATCTATAGAAATAAACCTGTATCTTGGCTGTGCAGATTATTAATAGATTAAAGAATTTTGTAAATTACACTATGCAGTGGGCTGGGCACATTGCTCGCAAAACCGATGCCCAATGGGGCAACGGGTTCTCGAATGGGTACCACGTACCGAAAGACGTAGCGTGGGCAGGTCCCCTATAAGTTGGACCGACGACCTGGTGAAGGCCGCGGGAATTCGCTGGATGCGGGTTGCGCAAAAGCGGTCGTCGTGGAGATCTTCAGGGGAGACCTATGTCCAGCAGTGGACGCCTTTCGGTTGAATGGATGGATGAACACTATAAAAACATTTTAAGGTGTATGTATTTAAGTAACTACTCGTGTTTTGAGATGAACCATTCCGCCGACGAAGTTATCGCGAGAAGAGGAAATCAATATTTTCGGTAACAAAACACCCAATAGGAGGATTAATTAAAACGCTTAATTAGTTTCGTTATCCACGAAACCTATCAAAAACAAACCTTCAACCTTTTGATGGCTGATAGTATCGAGGAATTGTTCTTACCTAAATTTAACTTTGAAAATAATAGGGAGATATACCATTCCGCGGAAACGAGTTGTCTTCGGACGGCGATAAATATTTGTAAACGCCATTATGTTATCAACTCTCTTAGAGGAATAGTTTTGAGAATGTTTACCACAATAATTATCCAAAACAAAATTACTATTATTACACTTAGTATTATTAGCTTCTATTATATTAATATTTGATTAGCATTTAAAAAGTAAATCACAACTAGCTTTTTTATGACTGAAGATGTAGAATAATCACAGACAATTCTATAACATAAATTGTAGGTTTAATAGGAATAAAAGCGTCATTAACCCCTTGAGCACCTTCCCGGCGTTTACGCCAGCTTTCCATTGTTTTCCTATTGTCTTTCTATTGTTTCATTTTATGGGTACTCGACACATTAATTAATTATTTACCACCTGCAGAAATCATTTTATTTCACAATTATTGAAATAGTACAATATTTGTATGAATTAATTATTAATACAATTATGGAAATTGTCGTTTCGTAAACTGTTAAATAATTATAGATTGTTTGATCTACTTGTCAACAATGCAAACAAGAGCTTATGTCAATATAGTGGCTAATTAATGTGATGATTAAACTCAGAACAGATTACAATTAGGTGTATATTATCTATTTGTTCCAAACAAACACAATCGTGAGATGTATTATCAATATTGATCAGTAAATAATAGACACATCAGGTTATAAGAAATAACGATGATAGTTGAAAACTAAACATATTGTGACCAAATTTCTGTTGGTGTCTGTTGATGTTTGATCTAATATATTTTTATTGTATGTAACTCTTGCTTATCTTTGATACTGAAATCATTAGATAAATAGATGGAATAACAATTTCTAATACTAAACTTTTTTTTAAACGGATACCTAACTTACAAACAACTAAAATGGAGATGGACAGGCCATATGATAAGAAAGGAGAAGGAAAAATGGACAAGACTAATAACAGAATGGTACCCACGAGATAGCAAAAGAAACAGAGGTAGACAAATCAAAAGATGGGAGGATGGAATCAAGAAAATAGCTGGTCCATTATGGACTCGTACAGCAAAGGACAACACAGAATGGAAGTCTTTAGAGGAGGCCTTTGTCGGAAAACAAGCTGCTTCAGAATAATGACCGTTTGCCGATATATTATTAAACGCAAATTGTAAAAATAAATTTAGGCGCACTTTAATTTCTTAATTTATAGCATATGAAATTTTTGTACAGCAATAAAGCCTTTATTTATTTTATACTAAACTAGCTAAATAATAACATATATAAATTATTCTATTTAAATTTCGACACACAATTTATATTTTGCTAGGAATAAAATTGTATTTTATTGTCAATAAAGCATTAAACGACATCGATGTAAAATATTTATTATTAATGATTAGAGTTTTATATTGTTATTTATTCGCCAATAAAATAGTTTTATTCTTTCATTAGGAATTTATTTAAGTATTAATATTACGCAGTCTAGAGAATGCTGGTTGTATTTTATTATGTCCTTATTTGCTTGTACAAATAAAGTCTGTTTGTTTAATGGCAATATACATACGTCCAGGTTAAGTTATATATAGTAAAATATATTATGGCTTAATTAGGTAGAAGGCAAAATTTGCAGAAATTAGTCTTTGGAGCCACCGATTATTATTACTTGAACTTACTTATTTTCTTGAATTCTTTCACTTACATACTTTTAAATTTTATATTGTAACCAATACGAATCGAAGTTATTGCTACTTTTAATATTTAGTTTATAACAAAAAATATATTTTCTTACGAAACAAATGAAATCGTATTTTTTTAATGCCAATATTTTGACATTTGTCCTGTCATCTTTATTTCATTTTATGGTACTTTCAGCAGCTTCTCGCAATGAAGCGAACAGTGCCTTCGTGTCTTCTTAACATAAACGAGATTTTATATTATTTTCCTGAAAAATTGAAGTACCCATTTAATGTGGCGTTATTAAAAAATGTTCCTAATCATTTTGTAGTCTGAATATTAGATATAGCTTGCATTGAAACTCCAAACGTGATATTTCGACAAAATACTTAGCTATTCTATAAAGATTTACTTTGTCTTCACAATTCGGGAGCTCTTTGTATCACACACTATTAAAACTTATAACGAGGGAGTTGTGACGAAAAGACACAAAGCGTTTGTTATCGCGTGTAACATGAAAAGAGAAGCTTTAGTTAGATTATTACGTAGAGTATGTGATTCCACTGAATTCAATGTTATTTGTGAGAGATCGCCGTCTTATATAGTGGGAAAATTTCAAATTGTTCGATGAATTTTAAAGGACGTTTTGAATGCAAAGCTTTGATCAATCATGCGAACCGAAAGGTTTTTTGTTATGGTTGAATAGAATTTCCCAATAGTGTTCGTAGTTACTTTGTCGCGTTGTCGTCGCCTGAACGTCTGGCGGTGGTCGCGTTGAAATATTGCGAGTTCACACTTAAAGACTTTTAAAAAATAACTGAACGGAACTTGACGTACCGTAATCGCCAACGATAAATAAAACAGGCATCTATTTATTGTATATAGAATCATGTTTCTAAACGTGAACGGTTTTTATATTCGTTTTATCACAAATCTTATTTTTATATGTCGAAATTTTAGTTAATTTCTATTTTCCCAAAATTCGTTCGCTTAAGAATGAAAAATATTTTATCGACAGTCTGCTGTATTACTATTTCTCATTTCTTTAACTTATTCAATATTTCGCATACTTATTATTAATAAGGCTTTCAAAAATATAAAAATATTAAATTACAACGTAAACATATAAATATAAGTTAAACTGTAGCGAAGGGGAACAAGTCAACGTGAATTTGTACCGAAGCCTTTGCCGTCGGCGACAGGCTTACCATGACACGGTTAAAGCCCTATTTTTGTGTCTGGCCTGTTCGCTCGCTTGTCAGGCCGTCGTCGAGCACAAAGCCATGTGAAAATATAGGATCAAAGCCCAGCTCCTCGCATGCGATCGTAAACTGTAAACGTAAATACAAAGTATTTCACTCCCTTGTCATCAATCTTCACTATTATTATTATCGGCCGGTATCAATATAAAATCTTAACTTTTAAAATTGAGATAAAACCAAAAAAATGGTTTTTCTAACTGATCACTGACACTGATCCGACTCTTTAGAGAAAGAAGGAATGAACTTTCAGGTTGAGTACGTAAAATCAGATTGAGATCGCATATTGAAACAGGCCGTATTATGTTGATAACAAGTAATTGACAGGGGTAGGTAATCAATTCAAATAGTAAAGCATTTTAAATTATAGCTGCAAAAGCTACTACAAAAAACAAATAAAATTTAATTGTCTGTTTGTGATGTCAAAATAATTGTATTTTTTAACATAATACATATGAATTTATTTACGATACATATACCAAAAATACAGTTTTTTAACATTTTTGTCTGTCTGTTTGCTTGTTTGTTTGTTCCGTGTAATCGCCGGAACTGCTGAACCGATTTTGACGGATTTTTTTGTAGCTAACAAAAAAGTCGTTAGGGTATTTTTTTCGAATATAATTAGGGTTCCGTCTAATAAAAATAAAGTCATTAAATTAATAATTCAATGTACAGTTTGACTGGCAACTGCTTAAATTTTTGAGAAATAGTTTTACTTTATCTTAGTACCGAAAAAAAATAGGAAAATGATTAGGATTCCATAAAAAAAAACGCAGTGGTAAACATATGAAACACGGGCTCGCAGCTAGTTGGTAATAAATATGATATTTAAACAACTTATTTGCTCATTTATTTCACTTTGTGCAAATACCATCAAGACTATACGACATAGATTTAGTTACGAACAAACACAATGTAATTTTTTTGTATATACTATACTTTAATTGCATTACCGCGTAAAGCGTTTAGAACAGACATTATTGTAACTAATTTATTAACCCAGTTATCTAGAACGCTCGAGGAAATGTTTTCCATTAGCCCCTATACACCCCATGTTGGAGACAAAGTAGCGAATTGTTCCCACGATACAAAATAAGTTTATGGCACCCCTTTGTTTGACGTAGTCAATGTTATCTGTCGGACTTCACTCGAAGGTGGTTCACGTGTGTACAAGATAACAGTCACTGGAATAAACTAAGCATTGTTCAGGGTATTTTGGAATAGAGAATGTTTTTTGTATGAAGATAAATGAGTTCTTATGTTTAGGTGAAATTACTTATACTTACTGATTTAGGTGTTACGATTTCACTTTCATCTGTACTAATAAACATAGTTGAAGTGTCTGTTTGTAACATCTAAATAACATCTTTTTACTAAATACCTATAAATATGGCACCTAAACCAAAAATACAATTTTTTAAATTGTTATCTGTCGGTCTGTGGGTCTGTCCGTTTTTTCCGGATAATTTCCGGAACACTTACGAGTGATTTTGACCGGACTTTTTTAGCAGATAGCTGAAGTTATTCCGTGTAACGTAGGCTACTTTTATTTATCTAAAATAAATAGTAGGGTCCAGCGTAAAAAAATACAACTCATGATATTGATAAATAAACAATTCAATAGCCATTTTTACTGGCAAGTGTCTAAATTTTATGGGAATTTTCTTTACTTTCACTTAGTACCAAAAACAACTAGTTAGTATTCTTTGTAAAAAAGTTAAAAAAAATAATGTTTAAAAACAAAATACGATGCAATAGACAGCACCATCTAAACAATATTTTCCAATGGTTATTAAAAACTATATTACGCAATGAAGAATATACGAAATGCGGGCGAAGCCGCGAGCACACGGCTAGTTGTTATATAAAACACATTGGAAATTAAGTAAAAGTACAGACCAATGTAATTAACAACTTCTATGTTAGTACATCATATAGTTTATATGAATGGCAGATTTCATACTTTTGATATGAAAATAAGCTTATGGCAGAGGTCGACTCCCGGATATTGGAGTTGTTGATTGTGATTCGGACTAAACTGAAGGATTACCGAATTTATTGTCATTCAATCAATTTTTTATCCTATTGGTAAACAATTCGTTCATATTCGAAAACTAAAACTGTTTTTTTGGTTCTTTATATAAAAACAAAATAAAATTTTATAACGGAATATTAATGAAGTAGGTATTTAAAATTTCATGTACCTACTTCATATGGAATTAATTCTATAATAAATCTAGATACAATTGTTATTTTTATAGTATACAACATGCTCAAAGCCTATTAATTTTCTAATTTATTGTTTTACGTTTTAAAGTTATCACATCTCTTAAGTGAAATCATTACAATAATTTTGAAGGTTTATACCCACAGACATACATGATATTATACAATTATAAGCCTATTATATACTTAATAAATTTATTAATTATATAAATTAATGTGTCGCGTACCCATAAAAATAAGACAATAGGAAAACAATGAAAAGCTGGCGTAAACGCCAGGTAAGTGCTCAAGGAGTTAATAAGCCTTTCTAATACAAGAAGAAAACTGGTACACAATGTTAGATATTATATTATTGTATGAGTTGCCTCAGCGGCGTAGGCCTTCTCTAAAATCTTCCAAACATTTCGATCCCTGACTAGCGTCATCAGTTAGGTCCACATCTTTCCGCGAAAACATCTCACCACCTCTTCCTCTGTCTTCTTCTCTTCTTTTGTTATCTATTGGCGTCCACACCATGACTTTTTTGATCCACCTAGTTTTATCTATTCGATATACGTGCCCCACCCATTTTCATTTGGTTAGAGTATAGTAAGTAGGACAGAGCAAGTAACAAAAAAAAAGATTAAAAACAAAGGTAACATATAAAAAAGGAGATTGTAGGATAAAGTGTATAGATAAGGTGAAATCGTACAATCAGTTTCACACGCTGTCGCATAGCGAATATTTCTAAAGATGATTTTAATCTGCCAAAATAGCAACTCAACCATAACTTGCTCTTGCTTAAGTAAATAATCATAAAAATACGTGCATATGTTTGTGGTATGTTAGCAAAGAACACACCTGTAAAACTTTTTAATCCACATTTTCTATAGTTTAGCGGTGGGTGGGTAAAGTCGTCGTATGATGTGACCTGATATTCCTTCACAGCCTCGACGCGACCTAAAACTTTAGACATTTAATATATTATGTACCAGATACCCACATGACTTACGGCTGTTATCCTTAATAGCTGTACTTTCAAACATATCAGAATATATTAATTTAGTATCTTAGAAACAGTGAGTAGTAAATACTGTATATTCTATCATTTGTAGTATGTTTATTTTCTTGATATATAAATAGATAAAAAAAAACATACAAAAGTGTTACATATTTATTAAAAATTCAGAAATGTAACGTCACATCCTCTTTGATAATATAATAGATGGTATTTATAATACTAGGTTAAAATATTATTAAGTAAAGTGGTCCGAAACTCAGGCCCAACTAAAAACAACTGACAAGAAACTAGTCATTGAACTTGCCATTATTTAATTTTTTCGTACCCATGTACTACATTAAGTATTCGATGTCTAGCAATCCAATACAACAAATGACAATGAAACCAAATCTAAAAAGAATAAAATCATTGTTACAGTCAGCGTCAGCGCAAGCAGCGTTACAAGCAGCTCAAGCCATTTCAAATAGTGCAGGGGCTGCTTTAGTTGCTGGTGCGGGTGCCGCTCTACAGCCAGCCAATGGTGGGACAGAAATACAGGTCAATCATTTTTCCAATATGTATTATAGGTTTTCAAGTTGTCATTTTGGCTCTAATCCATATTTGCCATATTCAGTTGTTAGTCACAAAATTACTCTTAAGGTAAACCTTTACTTAATACTAAGAGTTTGGCGATACAAGCTAATAAATTCCTAAGAACTTAAATATTAGAAGCTTGTTCAATGAAACGAATTGCGAGCATTCCCGAGTGGGTACTCGAGACTGACTAAGATCTAGATAGTTTATTGCATGCAAATTGCGATGATTACCCAAACAAGACGAATCCTCGGTCTTGAGTTGAGGTTTAATCTGGCAGTCACATAAGTCAATTGAGTAGATTTAAAGATTGAGTAAAACTATGCGATGATACTTCTAACGTTTGAAATAATAATAATGTCGAATAACTGCATGTTTAAATATGATATCAATGAAATATTTTGAAATCACAAAGCGACGCATTTGTCTGCGTATTTCACCACGTGAACTTGCACCAGATTGGCTCTTAGTCCCACTTGTACGTTTAACATACGGTCTTTTCTACTATTGCCACTTAATATTTTGGGAGCTTTGTGGGCTAAATACTGTCGAACCTGCGCAATAGAGTAGATTCGTGTTTAATATTTACTATGTTGACTAGTTGGTTCCTTTTAGTTTATAGTTTATACGACTTTAGCTTCTTAGTTGCACACTTCTGACGCAGTGGTTGTAATCATGGATCGTCTGGTAGATTGGTTGCGGTTTTTATGAGGTTCTCCACCTCTATCTATTCGTGGCACTGCGTTACATTCAGTAAAGGAACACATTTCATAGATTATTTAACAATGTATCCATCTTGTCGACTATCGGGTAATAAACGTTTTTGAGTTTTAGTAACTAAATAATGTTTTTTTTTTTTATTTACAATGAGCAATTTCCTACAAGCGATGAGCGCAATCCTAGATACGGTGACAAGTTTCTTGTATCCTTTAGTCGACCAACTCCGAGATAAGTGTCTGTTGGGACTCTGATTGTCGGAAACATTTTCTCATTTAGAAATAAACGTTTCAACTGTTAAAGCATCTCTTTAACTAGTTGCTGTTTAATTTGTTTAGAGATATTTTTAATCAAAAATGCACTGGACACTACTGTCTATATAGCAAAAGAAAATGTAAATATTTCAATCAACACCACACTCCATGGTGCAATGCAAATGAAATGCATCTTCAGAATACATAACCACGCTTCTATCGAAACTGGTGATCACAATTGTATATTGATGGATTTAATTTTAAATTTTTAAATTTCATAAGATATATTATCATTTAACTTTACTACTTTTACTGGTTTATTTATATGAATTAAATAATTAATTAATAAGATTTCCCTTTCCTTGTTACAGGGTGGTCCTAATACAGTACTGCGCGTAATAATAGAACACATGTTGTACCCAATCGTACTCGACGTTCTTTATTCCATCTTCCAGCGGTACGGCAAGGTGCTCAAGATAGTCACCTTCACTAAAAATAGTAAGTATACTTAAAATAAAATGTATTTATAAAATTGTATCACTTCGTGATAAAATAATGCTTAAAATATTGTACTAAAAAAAATTAGTTTCATCACCTCCCGTATTTCATTGTTATAGTATTGTTCTTAATACTTATGAATGTGTTTAGATAAATTCAGTAATCCCGCATAGTTTAGTTAAAAACAACATGTGCGTAAAATGTTTATAGGTGCATACATTTATTTATGTTGTAAGATTTTCTGTTATATTTATTATAAGACTAAAAATGAACCTAAATCTGGTGACAAACATGTGCAATGAATAAATACAATTATTAAAGAACATACACGGATAATTAACTTGGTTTATTAATTAATGATTAAATCATGTATCTGACTGCCAATACTTTGTTTTATGTGTTGGAAATTTAGAGTCCATTTTATTAAAAGTCATTTATGTGTATTTTTTGTCGGCTTATTCCGCTATATATAATTTTTAGTAATGATAATTTCTCTATTTTTTAATAAATGGTCACAGTTATATAAATTTTTTGAAATAATGTTTGGATATATTCATATATAAAGATATTTATTTGTTCCAAATCTGCTTTACTCCTATTTTGTATAAATTTAATTCACTAAACTAGTTTTGTACTGAATTTTATCTTCCATTATCATTTTATTTTCATTCTTCGTCGTTATCTGCCATTTTTTTTACAAATGATAATAATCCACTCTCAAGTAAACATTACTTTAATTCTTTCCATCCAATAAAGCAGCTCGTGTGCGTTGAAACCCTTACGGCAATATTTGTAAATAGCCCGTACTGTTTTCTTACACGGTATAGGATCAGTGCTTTGACTACAGTCTCACCTGATGGTAAACACACTAAGCCTAGAGGTACTGGTTCTTAAGTGATGCTGCCAGAACACACCTATTAGTATTTGGCGACAGGTTTTTAAACTTAAGGGTGGAAGCTAACTATGTCGGTATTATTAGAAAATGTCTTCCACCATGAAAAACTATAATTAGAGACAGAGTTCTGGAAGTACATTTCTATAAGCCAATAATTGCAATTGAGAAGATACATAATCTTTGCCAAGACAAAGTGTTGATACGAGGACATTCATTGCCGCGCTGAGCTAAAAATATTAACGGTTCATACTGTCATAAATGTTGCATACTGGATTTTTTGTTATTTTTGTTACACTTCGTACCTGAAAAAAGATCCCAGTCTGTTATTACGATATGAACTTTCTGGCACATTCAGCTATTTACACTCAATAATAACACTATTAAAAAAAAACTAATTTGCGTTTTAAAATTACTTTCATTTGTATGATATTGTGATAGATTTACCGAATGGAACACAGGCCAGAAATCCAAGGGCTCAATCCGTTTAAAATTTAAATCGTACCCTCATGCATATCCTAAATAAATCCGGCACACAGGAGGTAGGCAGGTACGGTACATATTTGATAAGCTCCCCTTGCGCCAGCGGGCACGCTGTGTGCGGTTGCTCACTCTCGGATAATTATACTGGTACGAAGCTGAGAACTCAAATCAACTTTATTTAAAAAGTTCGACGGTCATTGCCTTCGGGGCAACAACTCAGCCTAGGAAATTTTCCCGAAAAAAAAACGATATTTACACATTTATGAATGGGCCACTATCCTCGTTTACATTTCAGCACAGTTTTGTATATTTATACGTGAAACCATACATGCAAGAGTTTACTTTTGTTGTTTTTTTTTATGCTATCAAAATATAATCAATTATGAAATATTAACAAACTGTTGAAATGTATTTGTGGTGTGACTAGAACTGACAGGATCAGTAATGAGTTTGTTAGAGTGAATTTGAAAGTGGCAACAGTAATAGAAAAGCTGAAAGGGAACCGTTTGTCTTGGTATGGGCAAATTTTGTGAAGAGACGAAACGCATGTGACGAAGAAAGTAATGACTGTGGAAGTTAAGGGATGGAGGGGGAGAAGACGCCCAAATAAAAGATGGATGGAGTGTGTGAGGAATGATATGGTGAATGGGTGGGGTGAATGAATATATGGTGACTGATAGAGCATTATGGCAGAAGAAGACATACTGGGCCGTACCCAAAAACAGTAATAATAACAAATAATAATATGAAACATTAACAAACCATATAGAGGAGCTATACAATATGTAAGGATTGATTTAAAATAACTAATATACCTGTTCGATTATTCTTATGAACTGTGATTATAGTTTCTCGATTTACAAGAATACTTAATAAAACCTTATGAGTTTCGAAAAATAAACAAAACATACCAGAGTTATCGAAACAGAATCACATTTACCTCTGCCATTTGAGTTAATTGGTTTTGTTCTGGAATATAGTCGCAATGCACCCAGTTGGATGAGGGCAACTGCCTCGATGGTAAGCAGTAGGTACAGAAGCGGTCATAACTTTTCAGTATCATGACGGCACTTCCGTTAATGTAAAGTTTCCAATTTCCGAACGTCGCTTGCTAGAGCCTTGCACTATGTCAAAGGGTTGTTTGCTTTTTTGCCGTATTCGTCATTGTCCAATTATAAACGCTTTTGTCCCTACACTATTTCACTTTTCCCTTGAATATAGTTTTTTGTTTTAATTATTTATGTTCCGTTTACAGAAACAATGTTTTGTTTAATTACCGTGTAGAAATTTTGAATGGCCTGTAATTGAACAGACTATTCCAATTATTTATTGTCAAAGAATTCAAATTTCTCTACTACAATATTGACAACAGATAAAATCTGTGTTTTCAGTTGCTAAATGAATGTTTTTTATAGTTTATTACTGCGGTTATCTTTATAATATGTACTAAATCTTAGTGTCTAATAATTCTTTTTATTGGTGATCTTTTTTCAATCGCTTTAAGGTAAATTATTCTAAAAATTCGCAAATAAGATTCTCAAAATCTTAAAAAGAAAAATAAATTTAATTAAAAAATACAATATTAAAAAGATGCATTTACCAAGAAGTCGATTGATGAGCACTAAATAGGAATATTATATAAAAAAATACAATACTAATTAGAAATTATTTAACAAACGGGCAAAGTACGTAATATGATGTGCGTTTAGTAGGGTTCAGTATAACATTTGTGTCAGAGGCTGCGCCCGCGT
The DNA here is from genome assembly GCA_014132275.2 of Samia ricini. Classification (NCBI taxonomy): domain Eukaryota; kingdom Metazoa; phylum Arthropoda; class Insecta; order Lepidoptera; family Saturniidae; genus Samia; species Samia ricini. The sequence continues at coordinate 6,480,017 of AP028170.1, forward strand.
TTCATATATTCTTAACTGTTTTTTTTTTATTTTTTTATACGGAACCCTAATTATTTTCCAAACATTTTTTACTACTAACATTAAGCTAAGTTATTTCTTACAAATTCAAATACCAGTCAGTAAAACTGCATTGAATGGGATTTTATTCAAAATTTCACGAGTTTTAGTTTTTTCAAGCGGTATCCTAATTATTTTCGTAAACCAAAGTACCCTAACTTACGCATAATAACTTCAACTATTTACAAAAAAAGGGCCATCAAATCGGTCCAGCCGTTTCGGAGATTAACCTGGAACAAACAACAGAAAAAAATAATTTTATTTTGACATTACAAACAGACATTTATTTTTAGTATAGATGAATTCCTGGCTGCGCTCGTATAGCAGGAATCTATCAAGCTCTCTAGGTGTTTATATCGGATTCATTTGACGCGAAACACTCGTATCTAGATTGAAGTAGATCATGTGTAGGCGTATCCGAAACGAATAAATCCTGTTATTTCAATTATCTTGTCTCTTGGGGAAGCGAGTAAACCGCATACATCGTTCCCATTTTCGTTTTCGATATTCCCAATACGACGACGCACCTGGTAAATTAGATTTAATAGCGAAAGTATCCTTTTATAGCTGTGCATGTTTCGTAACACTAAAGACCTATATAATTATTTTTCTTTAATAATTAACTAAAACACATTATATCTCGATATGAAGTTTGGTTTTGATGGTGCTGTCCGTTAAATAGAATTTTATTCACAATTTCTTGGGTTTTAATATAATTATACGGAACCCTAATTATTTTAGTTTTTTTTTTTTTTTGTACTAGAAGAAAGCAAAGTTGTTTCTCACAAATTCAAACACCCGCCAGTGTGTGTTAAATCGGATTTTATTCGAAATTTCAGGAATTTTAAAAATTTTACCCGAAAATTCAATTATTTTTAAAAATTAAAAGTACTCTAAGTTACCCGGAGTAACTTCAGCTATCTACCAAACAAAGCCCCGTCAATCAAAATCAGTCCAGTCGTTCTGGAGATTACACAGAACAAACAGACAACATTTAAAAAAATTGTATTTTTGATATAGTTATCGTAAAAAATGTTATTTTGACATTACAAAGAGACACTCCAAATTTATTTGTTAATATAGATCGATGCAAAAGAATTAAGTACTTTATTTACACAATCATTAATGATAAATGTATCAATCGTATTCACGTGAAAACTCGTATTTTCTTATATAGAAAATATTTTCCGTGAAAAGTGTTTAATATTATTTATAATCACACATTCATCGTCACGCGAGAATATTACCTCGGAATTTCTTACAACTTTAATCGTTCATGAATGTTAAATAACTTTTGATTCATGTTGTTTCAAGGGTGTTATATTGTGTTGTGTTACTCCCAAGAATTTCGTCAAACTTAACTCGATGAATATTTGAAGTTTGTACCGTGTTAATATTGAATACGTAGAGAAAATGTTTATAATAACGGTTACAAACACGTTGATAACAGTTCGGTTAACCTGATGGAGGTTGCCATCAAACGCGCTCCTAATCCCGAAACAAATCTCAATGAAGAGCGCGGAGTCGCCGTAATCCTACCCCCCTTCGCGGTTCCCGCACCCCCTCGGTCCCTCTGCTACTCTGATTGGCTTTATTAAGGTGTAGCAGACCGCTACAATTATTATGCGTACCCTGTTTGCGGTAGGTGTTGTGTCTATATCGTCGTTGGACTCCCTTAATTAAGGATTTGATGCTTGGCTTGGTATCGTCTTAGTTTCTATGGTTTATTCTATCTTGACTTACATATTTGTTCCGATAATTTTTCTTGCACATTTCAGTAATTTCGAAGGATAAAAACGTTGGTTAAACGTTGGTTGGTTTAACGAAGGTTAAAAACTATTCTTGTAAATATATTACACTATACTATATATATATAGAAATCTCTTTTTACTTTTCTACTTTTTTAAAGGTACCTTTGGCTCCAGTGCACATTTGGCATTGTCAAAAATCTCTAAATTGAAAAAAATACGTTATATTACTCACTGATAATGAAGCTTTCTTTAGGTAAAAGAATTAAAAAAATCGGTTTAGTAATTTTTAACTTTATTATAACTTGTTGTAAAAATGAATGACTAACAATGTTCAGACAATATGCTATTTCAAATTAGCTGAAAGTGTTTATAAATTTTCAATTCACGTTCAAAGTTGAACAACCCGGTTATTATGGAACCCAACTAAATTGTCTATTGAAATAACCACTGAAAAAAAATATTAGCTAGCGTAGAAAGGGATTAAAAGCGATTAAAACTCGTCCATCAAGGGTTCGTGTCACCATATAATATTTCTATTGTTATGTTGCAAAAAAAATCAATTAAAGCTTTCTAGCGCGAGTCCGATTTTGCAAATATTATTCTGCTATTGTTTTGTTAACTACAGTAAACCAAACTTATTTTTTTTCATGTTTTTTTATTGTTTTTCATCGATAATATTTAGTTGTATGATGCCATATCTCTAAAACAATCACTGTTTTTGTCTCTCTTAATATTTTACTTTCTGTCTTTATTATTATATTTATTAAGATAATACATTTCGGTGATTTTTTGTTATTTCTGAATTTATTAACAATTCTGATTCCATTTAACTGACATACATACAGTACATTTATAAAAATAAACACGTCGGAAATTAACTATGCAAAAATAACAAACAGCCGATTACAAAAATTTAATTTTACCATAACTTCCATCTTGTTTTTACGCAAGCATCGACGTTTAAATATTCTAGAAAGTAATTGCTCGTTCAGTTGAATTTTTAATGAAACATAATGAAGAGTCGCGCGCGCGCCGCGGATTGATTGAGATTTGAATAACTTGCGCTGAATCGGAGCACGTTATTGAGTTAACTCACGAATGTTTCGAAAATTTTAGTTAAATATACAAACGAGCACAGACTGATGTATAATAAATTGGTAAAAACGCAAATACTAAATTTGTTTGTTATTATAAGAAGTAGATATAATATTATTAAAAGTATTTTCATTAAAATTTTAGTTATTTATATTAACTCATAGAGTTCTAAATCCTCATCAAATAACTGGGCAACATTATTATTTCCATTATTAAAATCAGCATTAAATTATCTAATCGAATTTTTTTTAATATCTCAAAAATTAATTCGCCACCCTAAACCATTATTCTCTATTGTATGCCAAAAAAACTGTCTCTGTACCTACTACTTACATACTTAAAAAACACTTTTGCTTATTCACGAAGTAATTACATAAAAAGTCCAATTTGCCGTAAGCCTTTTATGCATTCCATTTAACGTTCCCAAATGGCTCACCCAAAGAAAATATGGGGCCTTAAAGAGTATTTAACTATGTATGAAGGAGACAGTGCGTTACTTTTAATTTACGCCGACGTTTCTTGCCTTGAGTGGTTCTACATTCTATATTTTATAGGTGTAGGGAAACTGTTAACAGTAAGTTAAATAAACAGGACTACGAGCGTGAACAAGTAACATTATAATGTTTTTGTTTTATTTTCTTTTTATTATGATAAAGTTAAATTAATCCACAGTAGTCTTAGAAAAAAATTCAATTCCAAGTGATCACTTAGGTGTATACAATTGAACTTTTAATTCTCAAATCTTTAAATTATATAAATATTTCTTTTGATATTAAATAAGGTTATAAGACGTTATGTGGTTTAAGGTAACCCTTAAACTGCATGCGTATTATGTACTTTTTTTGTTTTAGTAGGTACTTAAATGTATACTCTTAACAATGTTCCGCTTTAAACTTTATTCGATTTGGAAACGTATTATTTATCATTCATATAATTACTAAGCAAATTAAGTAACAATATGAATTATCATACGTTACAATTGTTTAATTGTGCAAACTGTACATCCCAGTGCTTTTCTTGTTAAAGCTATACAATATTTATTTACTTTGTATTGTACACGAAATGTATTTGTGTGTATGTATGTAGAATTTCTTGAAAAGTTACAAACAAAGAGATAAATCAGTCCTTCTCCATGAAAAAATACATTATACATTCAAATGTTGATGGTGATCGTTCGAATGGTATTAGAGTTTAGCGACTTCATATAAAATACTTATTATATACAAGTACTGAATATTTTATAACTGCCTCGGTAGCGCAGTTGTATTACATACGACTGCCGTTCTGAGGTCTCGGGTTCGATCCCCGGGTTGGGTCAAGTGATATTGGGTTTTTTCTACTCAGTTTCCTCCCGGAGTTTGGAATTTGTGCCCGATATGGCGACAGGCTCGCCCCCTGTCACAACTGGGACGGAACTAAGCTCGGCGAAATGTGGGTGGTGTAGTTCGCTACTTCACCTCTGCCTAACCCTTCGGGGATAACAGGCGTGAGCATATGTATATGTATATGTACTGAATATTTTACAAGGGAACTAACGATTTTTTTTTTCATTGTTTTAATCATAAAATCCCTTTCGGGGAAAAGTTGTTTTACATCAGAGCCTTAGTTAGTGTCCATGAAAGTTGAAGCGACACGGTCTAATAGTACCTTATGTGGGTAGCACAGGTGTTACCGCGGTTCCCGTCCGATGTTTCCTAAAAACGTGAATTTATGTTCTCACCCAGTGGATGGCAATGATCGTTGGGATTATGCCTTATATTAGAGGGTTTAGGTTATCCTGTTCCAGTAAATTGACTCGCAACCAACTATATTACTTGTGAGGTGCAAAAATTCATTGATCTCCAAAGGTTGGTCTTATTATATTTATGAAACTTTAAAACTACTTCGAATAAATATAAAGCTTTTGTGACATTCCCACACAAGCCAATTATTACATCTGTTGACAATAAAAAAGAAAATATACACGTTTTTACCGCACTATTATGGGCTTATTTGAACTATGGTCCTGATGTAGTAAATAGCATAAGTGATTTAAAATATAAACTGTTATATATTACTCTAAGCTAAAGTACTTTTAAAAATTTTAATGTAACTAAATATACGAAAAGTTGCCGCTTTTTTGTACAATTATCTTTCGTTTTATTGTTATTGTTAAAATTTACGTTTCAAGTTCGAAGTAATGTGAAAATTGTGTTTTGTTTCAGATTCATTCCAAGCCCTTATTCAGTATCCAGACACTGTATCGGCACAAACGGCAAAAACAGTAAGTAATAAAGACTTTTTAGTTTTATTTAACTGTTTATAAAGTAAAACCTTAAAAGAAAGTTTGTATTGGCGCACGTTTCATTCACTTTAATGACTCACTCCGCTTTCGAACTATCTGGAAATGATGGGACTTGGTCTATTTCACTTTTGAAATAGAGCACCAAACTAATAGTTACATATCCATAGTTGGATGTGTTTCTTAAAACTGATTAGTTACAGATATAGAATCACTTCATACTATATCACACTCACACGATCGCAAGTTACATTTTGAAATGTCATATTTTGGAATTATCACATATAATTTACGCATATAGGTAATTTAGAGATGATCGATATTGGATAATTCACGTCTACTATTTCGATTGTCTATAATTAAATTGTATTGCTTTAAAATCACTAGTTATTTATACCAAAATGCAACATAGCCAAAATAGTTAAAAGTATTCGTACATAAAATGCAACAACGCATAAACATTCGTGGTTTTGATTTTAAGTATCTACATTATATCACATGCTGACTAAGTTATTTTCCATGTTTACTAAAATGCTTAGATAACAATAGAACGTTTATGTTTATTTAATAACAATAATATCGGAAAACAACATGGCAGCCCGCGAGCTCACGACAATAGTCCGCACCGGGCTCGCCGAGTAGGACATCATTTTTCTCGGCGCAACTTTTCCCATTCGCTATTCATTTGCGTTAGAAGTTTGGCGTACTGCCGCCTACTGCACCGACTGTTTTAACTTTATTTCTGATGCAGCGTTCAGGGCAAATTAATTTTCGTTTTGTGGCTTCCGCAAACTCGTTTCACGAGTATAATTATCGAGGTTTTGTTTTTGTGTTCCCACAATATCATAAATCATATCGTAGTTGTTTTAAAATGATTACAGCAGAACCTACATACACAAGTTGCGAACGTAACTCTTTAGATGCTGGTTACGCTATTCATTTGTCGAGTTTGTCTGTAATACCTTTGTCGCGGCCTGGGTACAATTCGCTAATGAATTCTACAATAGCGAGTCGACTATTCGTCGTAATTAGTCGCTCTTTACGCTCAATTCCTATGGAGCTTAATGTGTCTGGTACAAGATAGAGAATTAAAGCGTTGCTCTATAACAAAATGAATTGATACTATCCAGGTTTGCTCCTTATTACTTTACACGCTATCCGCTTTTACCTTGTAAAATAAATTACTGTTCGGAAGCAGGAAACCTTTCGTGAAATTGAGATATCACTGGCAAGCGGAGTGGTGAAAACTTAGCAACGCTAAGTCCCATCAACTCAACGGTCATGATTAGAGTCGGACGTAATAGAACACAACTTCTAGTTACGGAACATTGCAATAACTTTAATATTTTATTATCACTTCAATTGGGTTTTAATATAGTATTTAAGTGAACAATATTTCAGTAATAGTAGAAAATCTCCTGATATTCTACATTTATTTTGGTATTTTGTTTTTTATAGATTTCAATATATTCAACTAGAGGTGTTTGTCTTTTAAGTTTCCAATCAGAGTTGTGACACAGATAGGTGTATCTAATATGTTATGTGAATAACAATCATTTTTTGTTGTATATTTCGATATGTCTTAAAATTTTACTGACTCAAAACGAAAAAAAAAAATGTGGTTTGCTACCTAGCAGTTGTACATTACCAAAAGAAATAAGAATGTATTGAACAAAATAAATGAGATTCCTTAAGGTGCTGTTCTGAACGTATATTACGTATTATTAATAGTGCAATAACAATGCATTCCCGAGTCACATTACCACGGCAACGGCGGTAATAAGTCTAGCACTCGTTAACAGATCTAACATCGTAACTCTACTACTTGAAGCAAGCTAACGAGCGTGCAGTATCTGCTATCATCCCCCTGTGGTTATTATTTGTATTACATAGTAAATATAACATTGAATATATTTCACTGAAACATTTATAATAGAGAGGCCATATTTGGGCCTTTTCGTAAATTGGTTCTTTTCATAAAAATAAATATGATAAAAATAGGATATCTATGAAGAATATATAATATAATGCAGTGCTTACAAAAAATAGACTTGGTTTGATTTTTCCTGTTTGAGTAATTAAGGAATGATTATGATTTTTTAAGTATGATACTTAACAGAATTTTTTATTTACTTTCAGTAAATAACGTTTACACAATTATATTGAGTCTTATTTAAAGGTGTGTATTTTTGTTAACCAAATACGATTAAGTAAATGGACTTTCAATTGGACAAAATTAATGTTATAAAGTCGACTTGGGCCAACTCCTTCGAGTCCTCGGGTAAACTTAGTAGATCGGCTGTTCGCGGATTTTTCTCGAAATGGAATATTAAAACGTCCCGCGAGATAAGTGGCAGCACAAGTAAGAGGTACAAAGTGAAGTGAAGCCGGATAGTGCTCCAGCCACAAAGGGCACAGTCGGATGTTAGGAGCGCTGAAATCCCCCGATCCCGGCCTCTATGATCCTTGACATAAATCTCTAACCTCGCCATCAAATCTTTTCAGGAGGAAGCTTATGCGCGTAGACACGAAATGTATGATTTTTATGCGCCCGATTTTATATGTCATTTTCAGCTACGTACATTATTTTCATCATCAATGAAACAATCATTTTATGTATATATATGTACATATATATCATTACACTTGTTTCCCATGAGGGTAGGTAAAGAGCACATCCTTCCAGTTGCTATCATCCTGACGCATTTTTCGTTTCTTCTACTTTAATGAGCACTTTTATACATGTATACAATTTTGCTTGTTAAAAAAACGAGGCAAAAATATATGGCTTTCATCATTTTTTGACTGGACTGCGGCAATCTATTTAATATTGGATACCCTCCCCCCCCCCCCATTAAAACTAATTGATCTATATTTTATTTACAAATAAATAAATACTGATGTAGTAATTCGATTCAAAGTGGCATTAAAACTTCATTTTGTGATGGTGCGTCTTCTAGCATTAGTTATTAGATGGCTATGAGGTCGTAGTTGGTCACCGTTAATCAGAGTCTTGGCCGCTCCATCAGTGAGTTATGATTGATAACAGAGTGATTCACGCAACGTTGTCACATCCATAACCGAGTTGAAGCTGTCACTGGCAATACGTATTAACATTGTGGTTTACCTCTTGTCCCACGTTTGTTTGTAATAATGGATTAATTAATCATAAACCGGATATAACATTATTCAGGAGCCGTAATTTTATATAATTATTCTTTTTTATATCTATCTATATATCCTAACAATGGTACGTATTTTTTAATAAAAGGAATAATCCCAATAAATGGATGTGTTTTCTTCTTTTGATTTGATTAATTGATTCAACCGAAAGAGTCCACTGCTAGACATAGGTAAAAAGGGGGGAATTGCCGTAATCGCCACGCTTGGCAGTCGTGTTGGCGATCGCAGTAGGTGTTTGTGGTATTAAGAGGGTTCTGCTGCCCATTCCTTAGTGTATCCCTTAGTCGTCTTTTACGACACCCACGGGATGATATGGGGTGATACTATTCTTAGCTGGCAACACACGGCGCAATGTGTTTTCATTTATTTATACATAAATATAGATAAAGCAGTTCCGGAGATTTTTCTCCTGCATTTACCAACCGAAATACTTTATTTATTTTTATTATAGACTAGCGCTGTGCCCACGACTTCGCTCGCGTGGAATTCAAGCGTCCCGCCTTGCCCCTTCCCGTCCCATCAAACAGACAGACAACTTTTTAAAACTGCCAAAACGTTTCCTGCCGTTAACTCTGAAGTCATACATTGTTTTTTTCTCAAATATCTTCAATGTATAGATTTCGTGCCGTTAGCCTTTTATTATAAGCATAGATTATCTATCTACTTTCATGTTTCAGAACAGTCCAAATTATTAAAAAATAGTATAGAGCCATATATGAATAATAGTCAGAAGTACATATATAATTTCCTACGTAATCACCATTCATAGCACTTCATCCTCCATGTCATCAAAAATAAACAAAACTTAACCGTCCAATTATAGTTACGAAATAATAATATTTTCCGCGCCATATTTATATCATATTTATATCATTACCTATTTATATCATAATTAAAAGTCAGTTCACTACTTTCATAATATTACCCCTTAATACAACGCCTAGAATTCCTAGATATTATATAAAAATATCAAAATATTGTTTTCTCATTTATAATATCTTAGAGAATAATTATTTATGTACTATACATAAATTTTATATCATGTCATTTTGTTCAATTTCGATAAATCCATAATTTTTTTGTTCTCGAATTAGACTAAAACGTATTTACTTAAAACTGTTGTTTCATACTAAAGTCGCCGCGTGTCATTCAACTATAACTTTTGAAAGAGTGGACCGATTTTAATGAAATAAAGTTTTGATGCTACTCCGAAATATGTTTTATAATTATCTTTTTGAATTTTAAAAATATACTTAGTACTTTCTAATTGATACCTGTACAACCAAACAGAGAGACAGACAGACATCTCTAATAATGATAGAAATGTGTTTAATTACCTATTTTTACTCCTTTACAATAATTCTTTTCACAAAAATCGAAAATGTACAGACATGTGAAATTTACAGTTTTATTATAAATATAGATTATAAGTATATATTGATAAGTATTAGATGTCAATAAAACAAAATTCAAATCAGTTAGATTTTTCTACAAATTTTACATAATGATTGTAATCGTAACTCAACTATCAGACGAACACTGGTATTTTTAAATCCATTTTGACTTATACTCTTCAAGTTTTTTTTTTAAATTAGTTTCGTGTTAAAAAGTATCGTTTGATATCATTTACGTATTAATGTAATACTGGTGTGTATTTAACGTTTTAAAATAAAGTATATTTTCATATAAACGTTGTAAATGTGGCAAGATTATTTTGTCTCGCAGGTTCAATAAGGTAAAATCTGAGATAGCGTTTATGGAGTCGAGGCTCGCGCTTTGTTTACATTTTAAAATTGCACTTTGCACTGCGGCGAGGTTTAACCCGGTGTCTTTGTGTCTACATATAGACGTGCTTAAACAATGTTACCGTCAAAAATGTTACACATTCGCGGCTCGTGGTATCTCATGTAATGTACGAAAAATTTATGTCTATATAGTTTAGAAGATAGTTCTGCTATTTTATTACTTTTAAGTGCTCTGAAAGTAAAAAGCATTTTATATTAAAATTAGCTGTTCCCGCAACTGCGTCTGCGTATCATATATCCCTCACTACGTTTTAATCTTTTCATACGGAACCCTAATAAAATGTTTATATGTAAGAAGTACTACAAAAAATAATCCGCATTAATTACAGTACATTGTTTTTATAGTAAGCAATAATGGGATATAATTCATACTCTGCGACAGAATACTGCTACTGTAGGATATAGGCCTCCCCAAAGATCTCCACAATGACAGGTCTTGTGCCACCCGCATCCAACGTTTTCCCGCGACCTTCATCAGGTCGTCGGTTCACCTTGTGAGTGCCTACCAACGTTACATCTTCCGGTGCATGGTAGCTATTCGAGCAACCAATTAAGCTGCCACTACCTACTACCACTTAAGTTTAGCAATTCTTATGGCAATGTCGGTTACTTAGCTTTTTCTACGGATCTTCTGATTCCTGATACGATAACGCAGTGAAACTCCAAGCATAGCCCTCTACATTGCCCTTTGAGCTTTGTTATTTGGCCCATTGTGATTTCGTCTCAGTGCCGGATGTCATCAGTAGCAACACACACCGGTCGAAGACTTTCGTCTTGAGACATTGCGATATTTTAGACGAGAAGATTCAGCGTAGCTTCCCGTATACATATTATGAACAGTTTACTGTTAATGCTTTATTGACTTTCAAACTTTATTGTAACTTTCTAATAGTTCACCTAATAGATATTAAAATTATGAGTTTAGTAGAACAATGCTATTAATTACCGAACAATATTATTGTTCATAGACAAACGGATTCACACCCTCCTCGATCATAAGCGTAGACTTCATTATTCATGAAGTTACAATATACATTTCAGACCAATTTAGTGTTCACTTCCAAAACAAACTCGAATAGTGTGGCAAGTGGGCGCTGTTATCATTGCTCTGTTTTAGTTTGATATTTGTGTGTGAATATTATAAAAGTCAAGTTTTGTCTTCATAAAAATCCATAAGTCATTATTATTATAACGGAATAAAAAACTATTCGTTAATTTAGCAATGATAAAAAAAGTATTAAAAAAAGTTATAATATAGATTTCTTACCGTAAACTAATATTAATAACTACAAATTGTCAACAATGAAGAGTATTTTTTGTAAACGAAACGTTTTCAAACATTACATTACTGAAACAATGGCGGATTCTATTTATTTAAACAATATTCTAAGAACATTGTTAAATAATTTGAACAATGGTACTGTTAAAGCTATTTTTCCGAATTATAAATAATACTAAAAACTGACCTAATGACAATTTTCTATTTGCAATATAAATGATAACACACGTTAACAGAGCATTGGTTGCGGTGACTGCTTTTTAAAGGTTTTAAATTTTGAATATCTCAACCAATTACTCAAAATGCAATCCATATCGGTGCCATCACATTTTATATCCATTAAAGTATTTAACTGCTTTCCGATATCGCTATCAAAAGGCGAAATAATGAATATGAATGGATATACTATTTTTTTTAATGTTTGTTAACAATTTAAAACCGTATATCTTGCCATTAGTAGATTTTTTTTACCGTCAAAACTTACTACGTTTGTCTGATAAGTGATCTCTTTTATCCGTGACTAATCAAGCTAATTCTCGCTTGTTCACAGCAACATTGTTTGACCGATCAATTAAAGTGTTCTCAATTAAAATGTTAACGGATTTGTTTCCTATCAGTTTTTACTTGACCATTCACTTGTTTATTTTAATGTCAGAGGAAACAATTTAGAAATTAAATAGGAAAATTCTCATTAAAATTTATCACAACGCTATGCGGCCAAAATCAGATACATTTGCGCTGGCATAATCCACGAAACAGAGGCACTACACAGTATGCAGGTCTTATAAATATTAAACGCAAAAAGACCAGAACTCCCCAACAGAAACGTTTATCTGGCTCCTGTAGAAAAACCGACAGAATTAGTAACGGGGGGGTGGATTAAGGCGGACCGCATTTAATCCTTCACTAAGAAGGCTTTGCTTAAACGAGTCCTAACGAGCTAAAGATAAAACAATTACCGGGGACGTGATTAAGAGATACGGAGGACACTTGTTACGTCTTATGTTGATGCCGAGACGTCTCACTTGAGCTCTTTTGGCGTGTTTACTGTAATTTGTAATGCTTATTTACCGTCTTATCGTCGTTCACCGAAGCCATTACTATCTTATATGTAACATAAAAATTGACATCGCTTTTAACGTTATCTTTTGGGTTTCTTTTATTGCTATGATTAATTAGTTATATTCATATCTATACCAAAGGAACCGCTTAAATATGTTAGTGTCAGAGTGTTAGTATCAAATTAATTTTTAAATCTAATATCGTACGTAATTTTAAGCATATATTTTATACCGCAAAGAGACCTTATCCTTCATCGATTCCCTTTAAAATATTATGTAGTATCACCGACTTCTTCCTAACTCTTCAAGTAATAAAAAAAACAATGAAGTTCTAAACAAAATATCTAAATAAACAAATTCCTTACAAGCGAAATTGTTGTCTTTAAATAATACTGCTCACAATAAAACCTGCCTAAATTCAAAAGTGCCCCCAAAAAGCTTATAAAAAAGTAAGAAATTAATCTGCAATTCAAAAGCTTTCTCGTGCCCTCTTATACTTTTTCATTTCATTTTTTTCGTACAAATCTCCGACTAGCGTCTTCCAAGAGAAATCTTTACTTCCTAATTGTCAATCTTCGTATTTATTTTATACTCAAATATATAAGTACAAAATCATTATACCACATAGATTCAACTTTACTGAAGTAATCAATGCAAATTTGAGAAAACGAAACAAAATCGGAAATAGAGATTATATACTCTCATTTGAATTTCAAAACATATTTAACGATGTCTATGCTTCGAGGGAATACATATTAGAATTGTAAATTAATTACTCATTCCCAGCGCTAACGTTTTTCACGTGCATTCGAAATCAAAATCGAATTTGGGTTTCCATCGGCCTATAAAACTAATTACGTATCGAAGTGATCTTCTTCCACGCTTTCTTACGTGCCTTTCGCATTTCCATATAAGTTGAGCTTTAAACGAGCCAATCTATTCACGTCTACACATCAGGGGGTCGCATTTGCATATAGAATAGAAATTTATTAAATCTACAGCCAATATTCCGCGTTCTGACATCGAAACTTTCACTTCTTCCCAAGACTGACGTTTTATAGGATTGAAAATAAGGTTTGTGATATATTGTCCGTATTTCACACTAATCAATGAATATGGTTCGGAAATAAATGCAACATATTAGTAACATATTATTCTAATAAGATTACAACAAAAGTATAGGCTCTACAATTCTATTCGGATTATAGACACCGTGGTAAATCTGTATGCACAATGTGTTTATTAAAACATGACCGATATACAAAAGTATTGACCTAATTCGTTTTGAATGAAATATACACCTTTTTGTTTACTAATATCTTTATCTATTATTTTACATATGTCATATACATGTTGATAATTACTAATTAATCGACTACTTCTGTGCAATTGACATAAAATAATAGAACATATTTATGACAATATTTTAAGAAAGTCGAGTCTACAATCAGAAAGTTAATTTGAAGAACTAAAATAGCTTTTGTACGTCGTTTTCTGTTGAATATAGACAAATCATTTTAATTCCTTTAAATTGTTTACATTCACCGGAAACTTTTTTGTTATCTAAAAAAGAAGCTGTATTTTTGATAGGTTTAGTTAATAAATTGATTTAGAATTGGCCACGAAAGACAAATTGGGAAGATTAAAAAAGCTGTTACCGTCTGCTGTCTTGCTAAAGGGTTTTATAGAATAGTTTATTAACACATTTATGTTATATTTATACATAAGATGAGATGAGGCATTTAAAATATTAATTGAATGACTACAAACTGTGTGGCTTATTTTGCATAATGCTTTCACTGGTTAAATATGGGTATAGTAGTGTTTTTATTGTAAGAATTATTATTATGTACACGCTGTTGTCGAGTAGCATAAAGCTCGCCGGAATGGGTTGAGTGCTGGTGCATTTTAATTAATTCTCTTTTCTATCGCGATGTGGTGTTATCAGCCTTCCGCAGGCGTCACGAGCAAACAAATAGCTGTTGCTCCGGGGACGTAACGATTTTTGACACGTTCACAGTGTGAGTTTTTCTTCTTTGTTACGGATACACATCGTATGTAACGATAAGTTTTATCGTTTCACGGCTTCCATTAATTTATAAACTACACACTTCCACTACTACTTAAGCTACCAAAAATTGTAACAATGAAAGCATGAAACGAGACACAACATTTACAATAAAAAAAATTCTTCGATAATAATTTAACAAAAATCTCATTCGTTGAGCGGATAAAAACTTTTCAAGTACGGAACACAATTTTGATGAGATTTATAATTTTCTCATAAATTTTGTTGCATGTGAAACAAGAAAAGTTGTTTCAATAAAGAAACTTTGACTAACTTTTAATGTTTACGTTTGTTTTGTTCTCAGGCTCTGGACGGTCAGAACATATACAACGGATGTTGCACGCTCCGCATTGACTACTCAAAGATGACCTGTCTGAACGTGAAATATAACAATGATAAGTCACGCGACTACACGAACCCGACGCTGCCATCCGGAGACGGCGACGCCCATCAGCTGTTGACCAGTGAGTTGATGCCACTGCGGGCACGCCTCGCCTTGGCCCTCGCATCCAGGATGAGTTAGTCCTCTACTACTCCAGACACCTGGACGCTTTGATCACTACGCTACGTCTTAAACTATACCCTATTATGTAGATTCTTTTGTTTCGCATTTGACGAATGCGCATAAACTTTCTTGACAAATCTTATTCCTGGAGTACTACATTTCTGGATTGTTTGCATTATCAGATTTCTAAAGAAGAAATATTTTGCACTTAATTATTTGTATAACATAGTATTTTTGTTTCCTATTCTGTTGCTAATTCCTGAAAGAAAAATAACGCTTTATTATGTAGTTTCAGGTCGTTTAAAATATTATTTAATTGTAATGAAACAGTTGTTTCAGAGAATTCCAATATGATTTCTTTTATTGAACACTTACGCACAAATTTATCGTTATATTTGAGGAAATTAAGTAATCGCAGGTTTTAAATAACAGTCTGTTACTTATTCTTAATTTGGCTAATGATGAAATATAGTATCTTCACATAAATCCCTAGTGTACAGTAGATATTCGTTATGCCCGAGGATCACTACTCGTTTTTGTATTGTCATATGATTACTTTAACGTAAAACAGATATCTTTAGCCACGAATATAAATCACTTAATCTTTAAAGTAAACTATTATAGCTTAGGATTTATTATGCGTAAAACGTATGTCTAGTCGATCCATTTAAAATTTACAATATTATTTTAAGGAAGAGGTTTTTTAGTCTAAACAATACGTACAGTTACAATAAATGCATAATTAATTGCTATCTGAACAGGTGGAGGTGTTCTTGCACCACAATTCTTAGGCCTGGGATCAGGCCTTGCCTCGCCGTACGGTGTGGGAGTTAGCGGAGTTGGCTTACCAGCGTTTGGTGCATTAACTCTGACACCGGCTTCTCCCGCGCTGCGTGCCCTCACTGCACCTCCGCTGCCATTGGCTACAGTCCTGCTCGTATCCAACCTAAATGAAGAGGTAACTAACTATCTTGTCCAACAGTGTTTCATTCTTATTGTAGCAACAGATTCTTTGTTTAAAGAATCAATCGTCATTTAAAAAATATCAATTCGTTAATATCTAGTAAATTAATGATTTTAAGCCGGTTTTCCTAAACCATCAGTTATATCCGTAACAATGTTATAAAATTGAACTATGTTTTTAAATATATTGGCATTCATTACGCTAACGTGATAGCCAGTAACGCCTACATCAGATGCTCTTCGATAATGGGGTCACAGAATGATTAAACATTAACTAATACAAACACAATACTACTAATATGGTCGGCGTTACAGGCTATATATTACACCTATATTGTATTCTATTTAAACACTTTAAAAATAAGTTGCTAATTTATTTATAGATATTATGATGTCAGATAATTATCTTTTACGACTATTTATAATAATACTATCTCTTTTCTCTTTCCTATTGTTTTAGATGGTCACGCCTGACGCTCTCTTTACCCTTTTCGGTACGTGTGCACATACATTCCGTATATTATATTAAAACATTAATATTGCTCCTGAACTCTGTCGCCTGGAAAACAAATTGTCAGCTAACATTCTCAATTTCTTATTCTGATAACCGCATCCGACGACTCTCTGTCGAAGCTTCGCTTGATAACACTATTTGAATCTTATATGCTTTATTTATTAACTCGTTTGACAATTTGTGTTTCAGACCATCCTAGTTGTAGCTAAGTTAGAATATCTATTGTTTATTTCGTGTCACTTTATTTTATTATTATGTTCTTTTCCTATTATATTAAAATAGTTATTTATACAGTATTAAGTTATAATTCATTAGAATGAAGTTTACTCATATTATTCTTTTATATTGTAAAATTTTATTGTATATCATCGAACAAAACAACATACTTAAAAAAATGGTTTTTAAGTATTACAATTTACATAGTTTCGTATGATAAAGAATATTTATGTACTTCACACATCCGAACAAACCATAGGCTCGCTGTTAACCGCTAAGGCATTAATCGAAGGCTTAACGTGACCAATTTAGAGCTTAAAGTTGTTTCCTTCCTGTATCATTTCTCGGCTGTCCCATTTCACAATGTTAGTATAATATATTACCAGTCTGTTACTAAAACATAAGTAAATTTCATTGTTCATGTGTCGTCCTTTTAGTTTAGTACCGTGTGAATATTATCTGTTGATTTATTCAACTATGATTGTAATCCCAATTGTGATCATTATTAGTTTTGTGACGTGAAGAAAAACAAATAGGAATGGAATTAAATATGTATGTTTACATATTTATAGAATTGAAGATAATGTAAGATGATTTATAAGTGATTTTGTTATTGAATATTGTCTTTTATATTAAGGCGTGTACGGTGATGTGCAACGGGTGAAGATTCTCTATAACAAGAAGGATTCAGCCCTCATTCAAATGGCAGAGCCACACCAGGCCCATTTAGGTATGCTTTACAAATTTTAACATCAATCGTAGTTAATGTCCACTACAAATTTAAAATGTTTTAATTTCTATTAAAGTTAATAAAAATTTAAAAAAAAAACCGAATTTCCGTTTTTATTGGAATTTGATTTTCGAATCTACTTCTTTGTTGAGGATAATTGAGCAAGTTCAGTTTAGTATCTTTTTATCCTCTGTTTTGTCGATGTATTTTAATTTTGTAATAAATTTATGATTATTTTATTTATAAAGCGATGACCCACATGGACAAGTTGCGTGTCTTCGGCAAAGCGATGCGCGTTATGCTCAGTAAGCATCAGACCGTACAACTGCCTAAAGAAGGGCAGCCCGACGCTGGATTAACCAGGTAACTATTTTCTTATACTCTGTTTTATTATCGTGTTATATATTAAAGAAAATATTATAGTCAATAAATATACAAATTTAAGAAGCCTTTAGTTTAGAGATCAGTTTATTTATCGGATTTCTATACACTCTTATTTGATTCACTTTCAGGGATTACTCGCAAAGCCCTCTCCATAGATTCAAGAAACCCGGAAGTAAAAATTACCAAAACATATACCCGCCGAGCGCTACCTTACATTTATCTAACATTCCGTAAGTTGTTTCAAATAACATGGGAATTGAAATTGATTTTAGATTTCAACTATCGTATGGCTTAACTTAAAACTTATTGTTACAGAGCGACCGTGTCCGAAGAAGATATCAAAGAAGCCTTCACCAAACGAGGATTTTCAATCAAAGCTTTCAAATTTTTCCCGTAAGTATTGATTGACGAATTAATATTCAAACGTTATTTTGAGTTAGGATATAATCAATTATATTATTGTTCCTTTATGCTTTTCAGCATTCGTAAAGCAGTACAATCAAAAGGATATCTTACTTTAAAAATATTCTGAAATAATCTGTGTTAAACACAGCGTATTCGATTCGGAATAGACAAAGACATAGTTAAAAGCATCTTGCTTATCTGTTAAATGATTTACATTTTTTTTTAAGTAGCTATTGACAAGCTTTGGTGTTATCAAAATAAAACAATTAAAAATTGTTTTTGAAATTTTCAATAATAATCCAGCTCTGACCACTTGGCGAACATCATTAGGTTTAATATGACTGAAAACTGATTTATGATTTGGTATAATTTAAATTCCAGGAAGGATCGGAAAATGGCTTTGGTGCAGTTGCCCTCTATCGATGATGCAGTGACGGCGCTTATCAAAATGCACAACTACCAACTCTCCGAGTCCAATCATCTTCGAGTTTCATTCTCCAAATCCAGTATCTAAGTGAAAGCAACCCGATTGTCATTTTGCGTCTGTTAAAGGTCGTTTTACCTTAAAACAATCAATGAACCCATGATGATGCCTCGAGAAATCATTTAAAAACTTGAATTCACTTTCTCTATATTACCGCTTTAATTTACAAGATGGTTTATTTGAATTAACACCTGACAAGATTTATACGGTTTTGTCAATTACATCATTAATTCCATTGAAATCGAGATGATACTATAACATAATTAACCGGGTCGAGTCTAGATATGAAATGCTTTCAAGATATTTCAATCCATATCCTAAGTGAGATAAATTCCAATTAACAGGACAATCGTTCTGTAATGTAAGTTAATATCTGGATTGGGAAAGTGTTTATTGCTAATGTTAAGAGTAAGGTGGAATTTTAAACGGTTTTATATTTGAATTAATTATGCACTTTAAACAATGTAATTTCCAGTGATTTGTAAGTGATTGAAGGAAATATCAGAAGTGATTGTTTTGCAATTAGATTGCTCGAGGTTTTTTCCTTTCCTTTCATTACAAATATGTAACAAAAGAATATTAATTTACTCCGACGGCAGTGTTTGACACCGCATCGTTTGTTTTATAATTATTTATACAACAGGTTATTTATAAAAAAAAAAACCATCTATGTTTATATTTTTAACGGATTCAATATATTGTTGAGAGGTTCGTTTCTTGGTCACATATTTTGCAGTTATATATAACTATTGAAATGTAATTTATATCTATATATATTTTATTCTCTATTTTAACATGCACAATTTACTATTATTGCATTTCTTTGTAAGTAAATATACGTTTTATACGCATACACATTTTTTTTTTTTTTTTCTTATTCTCTATAATTTTCGAACGTTATTTAACTGTTTAGAAATGTGTATGTGTGTGCAATATTAGTTATAAATATTTTATTTTTTTTACATCATACGTTATATTTTAGAGATAAGCCATTTTTGGGCCGCTATTATTATTACATGCTTCCATATTTGTTTCGTTATTTCGTTGAACGTTCCGTTCTACATTGATAACGTAGTTTGTCACGATTTAGTTAGTGTAATCACAAATGTTATTACTAAGCATCTAGTTTTATATCACTATTTTAAACATATGTTATGTTCATTGACATAATAGTGACAATGATGCATTTATTTCGATGTTAATTTATATTTAATGGTAGCTACAACATAATACAAATGCTCGTGCATACATACGTTCACTAAGTTTAGATAATTATTTGTCAGTTGCCCAGCTGTGTGGTCAGTACGTATTCATGTTTTTTTTTTTTTTTTTTAGAATAATTTTCATTATTGATATACCTAAATGTATTGGCGCACTGTCGGAGGTTGCCTACAAAGTATTAGCCAGATCTGATTTTTCCTCTAAATAACATAATTTAATAAACAGTATTTACACTAGGTCACAAATAACTTCACTGAACAGTATTTTAGTTAAATATAACTTTATCCTTAAATGTTATATATTCCTATATATTTATACCTACTTACCTACTACACCAATAACTATGAACACATGTAACATTTTCAATTTTCGGGCTTTACTAATCTCACAATAATTGGATTTCACACGTCTCTGCCTTCTTATTAAATTAATTTTAAAAAATGCGTCTAGTCCAATACGAAAGAGATTAATTATTTTGGGTAAGTACGATATGAAAAATATAATAAAAATAATTGTAATAATAGACTTGAATACATTAACTCTCCTATGAATTCTTCATTGTTAAAAAAAAAATGATGTTACAGAATCGTCCGAACGAAACCAATATTTTTTGAATAGTCGGACCAGTAAACGTTCCGTCGCACGTCCAGTTTTTGAGATTAGGTAAAGTTTACGAGAAGTGGATTGACCTGAATTCGGACGATTTGAGATTTTCCTTAGGTCTTTGTCACTGTAACCTAACTAGGAACGAGACGGCGCCAAAAGGCGATGATGATATTAGTGACATTGTATTTACATATCTCGACAATGCCAATGTCGGTAGTGAAAATATTAACTTAGTAGACTTACGGGCACTTACCCAAAACGGATCGTATATTATATAATAAGGATAATTGAATACTGATATCAGTTAACGTGGTTGGTGGCACAAAGCGCATAAGTTAAAGAAAAAAAAAACACTTATGCACGAAATCGCCACATCACTTTGTCTTTATAATACGTATTAATTTCAACATATCCCATTTTTACAAACTATCTTGTAGTCTGAAAGAAAGAATACAACAATGAAACAAACAAAAATCTTTTATTTTAGATGAGAACATTTGTGAAGTCGTTATAAAAGTCACATATTTACACTATTATGAAATGTATCTATATACATCACGTATCATAATATAAAGAGATAAATATAGAGCTTAGTAAGATGATTAATAAAAAAAACTGGAAAAAAAAAAAACTTAATTAGATTGTCATTATCGTGTAAGAATTAATAGAAAAATTTAATCTTACAAAAAAAAAAAACATGTATTAATCGGTACCTACGTATATATAATAATAAAAACATGAAATGTAGCTATTCAATTTAGATAATGTTAGGTGACCAGGGTGTGGTGATATTTTGCACGTTTTTGAAAATGTTTTATTATAAGATGCAGGATGTACTGAGCCTGCGTTTTGAAACGGTGTGAAAAGATTTTGGTATGCGTTTGTCTGGTGGTGGTCTGTTTGGAATGAGTACGGAGGTAGTCGCGATTGTAAGTTAAATATATTAATATAATTATATACATATTATGCATTCAATTTTAAATTAGATTCCAAAAAAAAGAGATTACATATCCACTGTATTCAGCGTTGAGCGCTACACACAGATACTCATTGGTTTCTGTTCATACTCTGCTCATATGATTATAGAATTGATATCATCTAAATTGCTTATGCTCAATTCATAGATGTCGTTTATAACGTGTGTAGCGTTTTGAGGCCTAAATTTCTCTCAGGTAACATTGATCGGTATTGACTAATAGATAATTTATAGGGATTTATGTGTTTAGAGAAGTATTTTAAATATTATTATTATTAGATAATATAATGGGATAATATAATAAAAATAATATAATTAGAGATCAGTGTTTAGGATGAGTTGCCAAATTTAAAGTCAATACATACACATTATTTTAGGTAATCGTAATTGAAATAATCTTAACATTTATTAAATTTAAAAAAAAAATGGTTAGTAAAAATGTTACAGTTATTAAAAAAATAATAATATTATATATATTTGAGAGTTTTATTAAGCGCAATTAATGCAATTTAATTCATTGTAAGTGAACATTGTTTCAATTTGTTGGTTAAAGTTATGCGTTGATAAACGATATGAAAGTTATTTTCAATTGTCGTATATATAAGGTCCATTTATGTCTTATTGTGCGAATCGTAATTTTTAACCGTCGATAATATTATATAAATATTTATTTCAACAGCTTCTAGGTTATTACTCTCCTTAACCTTTATTGTTTTTCACGTTCAAAACATATCTGTGCATATCATTCTCGATGTGTTAGTAATTTTATTGCGCTTCGTAGAACACACTATATCTCTTATTACATAAGCTAAACTTTATATTTAGTATTTCGTAATTGTAATAATAAAGGCCAACATATCAATAAATAGAAATTTTGGCTAAGGCGCATACATAAATTGTAAACTTTTCAATTATCCTACCCACTCCAATTTCGCTTTCATATTTTCTGATTTCTCTTAATATTTAAAACGTCGACAACTTTCAAAAGTTTCATTATAGGTTTATTATAGTTTGTCACTTTTTTCTTATGTTTAATGTTTAAGCCTTTTCGTGTGTTTAATTTCATTCTTATTTTTATTTCGTAATTAAACTATATTATTATCATTAATATGTTTTTTTTTTTCTTTATTTTTCACCTTTCCCGTGTTTTTTCTCCCTAATTCCATATAATTTATAAACGAGTTGTACCAATTGTATACAGTACGATAGAGGTATCCGCCTTCGAACTTGTGTGATAATAATTTTATACGCACCCCTAATCAGTTTAAATTTTTTTTTAGTACGAATTATTTAATCATCCGAAGGTTAATGAAATATTTGTAAATAAAAATAAATGTTAAAGGGGATCAATATAAAGAAATGTTGTACGTTAGTACACAATTGGTATTCTAGCATACTTATAGATCTTAACTTCTACCTGTATTCTGAAAAAAATACTAGACTTTCCTTCAAATTACCTACACATTATACTTGTGAACGATAAACTACTATGTTTTGTTGTTTGATATCTCAAACTCGCTATATTTAAGAGAGAAATAATACGATATTTAGTTAAATTGTAAACGGAGTAAGGGACTTTAAAATATTGCCAATGATAGTTATGTTTTATAATATAATATTATCAAATGGAATATATTACGCACAGGGTATAAAATGTGAATTAAATTTTATCTCTGCCCAAGGCATTTGATAGCCCGAGGTGGATGTTTTTTTGTCCGTGCCACGTCCCTTATTCCAGCTGTGTGAAAAGAACTGAACCCATTCCGTGTAATGAAAACGTTGAATTAGCGCAAATTATTGTACAACTGCCAATTAATAAGATGAAGATGAAAATATATAAACTAAAATATTATCTACTTGCATCACTTAAACTGGTTCTATAAAATGGTAGTTAAACTCGTGTTATATTGATGTAAATAGTATACACGAAGAGTTCATAAAATTCTACAAATTAAATTTATAATATCTACTATGATAATATTATTAAATTAATCATTAAGACTATTCTATTTTAATTTCAGTAGTCGCTCTAGTAAATATCTACGTATCGGAAACCCTTACTAGCGAGTTAAATTAGCATATCTTTAATTTATCATATATATCATATAAATATTATTTTAATAATTGCATTAAAATAATTAAATAATGGTGTGCAAATTAAAGGGTTGTGTGTAAAATTAAAAATAGTTAAATAGATTTAAATAATCGTTCAAGTAACGAGACATATTTTAATTTGTTTTTTTTTTTTTTGGCACATCTTATTGTTTTTGTTAAAACGACTGTGTTAATTTGAAATCTAGTTTAAAATTCAAAATACTAATGGAAATAAAAAAAAACTAAAGACCAAAGGTTGGAAAAATAACAGGGATATAAAATACCTAATTTTCGTTTAAACTTATAAAACAATAAAAACAATATTATAAAAAGCGGAATAGTTAGCTTTAACATATTATGTAAAAACAAAACACATATTGATTCTTTGGATTAAATAATTATACCTAATAGAAGGCTAAAGGTCAAAATACTAGTGACCCGAAGCACACTATCTACTTACTTAACTGCAGTTGTATGAATTATAATATACACAATATTATGTAAGTGACTACCCTATTGAACTCTAGATTTATTCTTTGTGATTTTATAATAAAATATAGTTTAAAATGTGTTTTTTATTCTATTTATAATAATTATAACCCTATTAACCATAATAGGTATTTTATATTAATTAAATCTGAGAGTGGAATATATTTATAACTTTTATCAGAAAATATAAAACCTATCCGAATACTACAGACAGATAGTTGTATAATGAAAATATAGAAAACACTGTTTTCTGAAAAAGTTTTTTTTTATCCTTAGGAAAAGAAGAAGTCGGAACTTTTACATAAGAAGTAAAGTTTATTTTAATGTTAACTTAAAAACGAACTAAATCTTATTTGTTTCCATCACATAGTCTAAAGTAAACAGTATGATAAATAAAACGTGGCAAATAATAATTCCTAATTACACCGATTTATCTCAACCATCTTTAATACATACAAGCCTAATCTTCTAAATAAAAACTAGATGCACGCACCTAACACAGGTACAGTCCATTTATCTGTGAAATTTTTATCAACGTAACAAAATAACGTAGGCTGTTGCTTGAGCGTTAAGAATTATAAATATATTTAGTAAAGTATAATTAGATACGTTAATCAGGTACCAGAAATACCTAAGTCTTACGTTTCCAGCATGTCTATGTTAAAGTTTGAAACACCAAGAGCATTCACTTTTGCATTTATGTATAGATCAACAAATTTCGCAATAACAGTATAAAATTGCATGGGGCACAATGTTATCCAGTGACAATCAAACAGTTTTGGTATAGACCTTTTTTTATAACTGACTAAATGTTGTTAACGAAAAAGGTTTGACAGATTGAACGAAATTTTAAGAGAAATGCTGATGGCGCTCAGCCAGGACATTGGTAGTTAATGCGAAGGCGCAAAAGTGGTAACGGAACTTTGCTTAGGCCGAGACGTAAATTCCGTAAAATTTTCCCTAGCTAAACATACGGTGCTTAAGTAACAGATCTCAAGGTCTCTTAGAGAACCCATGTACCTGCGTGTGATGTGCGGTGTAATGCTTATCATGAAAGTATTATTGTTTCGCGATAGCAGCGGGTACAGGAACCTCCCAAGTTAGGGATCGAAAAACGTTCACCACTGCCGGAGGTAGCCCCAAGGTGCCAATATGGATCGTGAATGCACAGTTTTGGTAGCACATATTTGCATGGGCAATATACTATGCTTTAGTAATGTTCTAGGCATATAAAAATACTTGTCGAGCCTTCTATGTATACAAACTGGTTGAATTGTTTATAGAAGGTAACTAATTCATGAATAGAAAATCTTGGGAGCACCATCGCTTTCAGGCTGTTGTTAAAAATTTAAAAAAATCCTCTTAAATCTTAATAGAGGAGTTACTGACAAGGTCTGAGTCTATCATGTGGTAATTGATATGTTTAACAACTTGTGTTATTTGTTTCTGCGTATTTTTTGTGGCGTTTTGCGGAATATAGATTGATTATTGTGCAAAAGTGAATTAAGTATATTGGAAATATATAACATGGTATATTTATTCTTGGTATGGTATATACGTGCAACGAATAATCCGTAAAAGTTTTGGCAAGATGGAATACCGTTTTGCTGGAGTTTACAAACAATGATACAAGATTGAGAAGATACTTTATAGACATGACGCTGGCAAAATTGTGTATGTTACTCACAAGCTGCCAAAACTAAGAAGAAAAAGTCTTAATAGTCTGTGCCAACAAATTAGGGGTTCCGAATTTATGACTTTTCCAATAAATGTAGGGTGAAAAATTAGGATGGGGTTTATAAGGACTATGTATCTTCAGGGATCTTTTTCGTTTTACGTTTTAATTGAATGTAAAAAAAATATGTTCAAGTGTAGCCCTGAAATAACCCAATATAATTAGTAATACTTATTTGTTTTCATGATAATATTATCAAAGTAAGCTGCGGAATGTATTATCTATTGAAATGTTACAATAAAAGATGTAGGCCGCGTTTATACTGCAATCAAATTGTGGATACACTGGAAGTCTATTGCATAATATTGAATAGGTATGATTTTAAAAAGTTAAGAATCAGAGGTATGAAGAAGAAACTGAATTGTGTTTCTGCCGCTCCTTCTTACTTGACCTAGTGTAGGGCACCGTCGTCTGATATGGGGACCGACAGAACACGCGTTCCATATGATGTTGATCCTTCCTTCCATCCTTTGCGTATAGCGCAAGCGCATTCCACGGCCTTGTGACCGTTTACTTCGCACCGGAAAAATTGCGCCACCTTGTCAATCTCCGCTGTGCATATTGGGCGTGTGTGTTCCAGGCTCATGCACTTACAACACCGCAGACGCGCCTCTTTTCGTAACCCGGTTTGGATCAGGCTTCACTTCTTCCGAGATGCAGCCTCCATCATTCGACACACCTTCCAGATTGCCTCGCAGCACGCATCGTCGCTCTATATATATAGATAAACCGTTGTATGAAAGTCCGGTCATTTTCAACTAAGAAGCACAAAATCTTATAACCATTTTTCAGATTAGAAATAAATATCTGCGTGTTTTTTTCAAAAATATGTCTACAAGAGGATAAATTAAGAGTTGTAATTTTATTTAATTTACTTAATTCTTTATTGTATACCAGTTGAATATATATTAACCTATGTACACTTATTGCATGTAGAGTACAAAGGGCGGCCTTATTGCTGCCACCGATTTCAGACAATTCTTCTTATATGGGTGGGTAGTTTGTCATTTTCAGATAAGAAGTATGAAATATTCTTCATATATTATTAATAATGAGGGAGAATATAGACTGCAAATGGTCTGATTTCACGCATGGGAAGCCGCGGATATAGCTAGTTGAAAATAAAGACACAAAGCGTGAATTTTGTGATTTTAAAAAATGGCCTAGAGTTTTATCAAATGGCCGTCATTCCATTAGAACTCTGAAAATTGCAAAAATTATGTAATGTTGGGCCTTAAGAAGATGTATTCATGACCGTTGTAGATTATAAAACAACGATACTTAAAAATACATAAGTTATATATTTGGGAAAAGTTTTCGAAATAGTATCATTTTGGGGAATTTTTTGTCTGTTACCGGGAAATTACGAAAGGTTAATTTGGAGACCCTGATGCCAAGTGTCAAATTTTGACAGTCAAAGATCAACTTGAATGTTGTTATGTTCGTTGCCGTACAGAAATAAAAATCTTATAACTATTTGAAAATAGTAAAAACTAAAAGGCACAGTATGTCTTTATAACTGACTGTGTATGTAAATGTATTACTTTACATCAAATTTTATTATGATTTATGAGTACTAATTGTTTTTATTATTAAATATGTTGCGAACGGTTGTAAGATTAACACCGAATTTAATTTTCATTTTTCCATACGAGGAATGAAAATGATAATGATATTATCAACGCGCCTGTGGTGAAAGTGGCTACTAGTGGTTTGGAGAGAGTCAAAGCCATGTATAAGAGAAAGTAAGTACTGAAATAAACATAACCTTACTGTATAATATAGTGGTCCTTAAAACCAAGTCTATATTAGATTAATCAATTTAGATAACCAAACCAAATCTGAATAATAGTAAAAATAGACATTTACGTGTGCAATGAAATACATCCAAACAATCATCTTTGCAGTGAATATGAAGAGATTTCTGTTGAATTACATAGTGTAGTGCAATCTTCACTATGTGGTGCATTTCTGGGTGCTGTTTTTGGTGGTTTTATTCACTCTCGAGAGGCTTACCTTTATTTCATTGAAAATAATCAAGCAACAATTTTTAAATCAACTGTAGAAGCTAAGGTATAAATAAGAATAATTATGTGTATTTTTTTTTACCTTAATATTAAAACAAGTCATATTTTGCTTTTTGAGTATATTTATAACAGAATAATGTAAACATTACTTCTCAATAGTTTAACAAATAAAATAAGAAATTAGTAATTGTTGAAAAATTAGATGCAGCTAGATTAATGTAAATTTGTTAAATGTATTTAATTCTGTATTCATTTAGAATATAAATGCTGTTATGAGCTATATATAACATGTATCTTTATTTTCCAAGGCCTTTCTGTTGAATTTTTAGTTTTGTTTTCGTTAATTCTTCTACAAAATGTATCAATATTTCAAAATTGGATAAACAAGACTTCAGATATTTGAATCTTAACAAATCATGTTGGGATAAAACATAAATTTTAAAGTGAATGTTTTTATTACAGAAAAAGTTACAAGATTATGTGACTGTAGCATTTGCCAAGGGAGCATATAAATGGGGATGGAAACTGGCATTGTTTACAGGGATGTTCAGGTTGGTTTTGATTTAATCTTTATGATAATAGCTTATGGGTCCATATATTATTTAGTGAATAAAAAAAAAGTTTATGTTATAAATTATATGCTTATGAATAAATATAGTAATTGACTATAGAATTTGACTTCATGGTTTTTAAAAATACTCTTTCTACAATTCTGTGCAAAAAAGATAATTAATAGAGATCTGTAATGAATAGTAACAAAAAAAAGTTATTACAGTTTGATAGCAACAACAGCTTCTGTTTACCGAGGTGACAACTCCCTTGTGGATTACATTACTGCAGGTGCCATTACCGGTGCTTTATATAAAGCTAATTTGGGAGTTGCAGCGACATTTGTTGGAGCTGGTTTGGGTATGTGTTTAATTATCCATCTAAAAAAATAAAAGTGAAGTGTCTGTTTATAATATATAAATAACAGCTTTTTTCGGATCGGAGCTTTGACCGAATTTTTTCTGATAGATAGCTGTAGTTGTTAGGCTACTTTTATTACTGGAAAAGTGTTTGATTTTATGAGAAAATTCTTTGATTTCTGTTAGTGAAAAAAAATAGGGCCCATTTTTCCATTGATTATTTAAAAACTATTTCACATTGAAAATTGTGTGGATTAGAATGTATGATATACATGTAGAGAGAAAAGCTAGTTCTGTTAAAAAGACACTATAAACACCATCCATCCAACTGAAAGACATCCACTGCTGGAAATAGGTCTCCTCCAAAGATCTCCATAACGACCGGTCTTAGATCGTAGACTTCACCAAGTCATCGGTCCAACTTGTGTGCCATCTTCCTGTGCATGGTAGGCATTCAAGAAGCCAGCCCCATCAGGCATCAGTTCTACGAGCACTGTGCCCAGCCACTGCCATTTAAGTTTAACGATTCGTAGGGTAATGTCAGTTACTTTGTCTCTTCTGCGAATCTCCTCAACCCTTTTTTTTTGACGTAGAAATGCATTTACGCACTACCCTTACCCATTGCATTAGTGAGACCTAAGTCCCCCAATGCAATGGGTAAGGGGGCACGGAGGGACGACTCCGCGCCAGTGTGGGAATCATCCGGACGTGAAGCGTCCGGAAATACCCACTAAAACCGTCCCGGGGCCGTCCGCCGCATTTGGGATGGAGGCGACACGGGGTGGCTTTCGCAAGCACCGCGTCGCGAATCTCCTCATCCCTAATATGGTCATACAATGAAACTCCAAGCATAGCCCTCTTCATTACTCTATTAATTCCTAAACCATGTTCTATGTCATATAAGAGTTGTTATTATTGGTAATTTAAAATCTGAAATAGAATGTGATTTCACTAAAATTTGACCTTCTTATTTTTTTTACATGTAGTAAGCAAAATTAAATACTGATATCTTACTTAATTCTTTCTAATTTTATTATTTATAGGAGCAGTTCTGAGTGCTATTGCCGGAGGTACTATTTTAATGTTACTTAAAATTACTGGTCTCCAAATGGCTGATATAAGACAAGCTCTGTATTCAGTTAAGCAAGCAAGGTAATAACTTGAAGTTAATACTTTAGGCTCTATACTGTTATCTTTGTAATAAATGTTCACTGTATGCTGTTTAGATGTAATAATACTATATGTTTTATTTTTTTCCCACAGAGAAGATCAGTATAATCAGGTTGTTGAAAAATCTGCAAAAATAAAAAATGACGATTTAACGCGACATCACGATAAGCTTGTCCAAGAAAAAGGTGAAAAAAAAAAACAATAAAAGAAATATAAAACGATCATGTACCTGTAATAAAAAACAGATGGAACAGTGTTATTGCATCTTATTTCATTGTAAATAAATACATATATTTATTAAATTTTTGCGTTTTTTATTGCTGGTGTTATGATATCGAAGGCTTAGGTCATGTCAGTTTTAATACAAATTTTTTAAGGCAGGTTAGAATTTGAATGGATCGCGACTACCATACACATGTTGTAGTGACACGTCTCGTTCTGGGATCAGCCAGTTTATATTCAGTCCTACTTAGGCCGTAGTAGAGTAAGTCTTCATCGTTTCTGGACTGTCTTTACCTTCAGAATCTAGACGGAGTGCAGTCATTTTGACGAATTCATTCAATCTTCATTCACGTTGTTAGCCTGAAGAGACTATTTTGTGACTTATTTGTCTGCACAGATTATTTACTAAGAAAAGGGGTTACGATTTGATTAGAATTTTCTCTTTTTAAACTTAAGCGTTTTGTACATACTTATAATTTTAGTAATGTGAGGTATTGTCGACTCGTGATCATGGTCTGTGCAAGCAAGCCTAAACCTAGACCAATAATAACTAAATTGGCGTTCTAGACCCAATAATACTCAAATTTATCAAAACGATAAAGTTTAAAAAGACAATACGAATCTCTTTAACAAATCGCACAATTAAAGTATCTTAAAACTTAAAAGCATGAAGATTTTGTTCGAACTAGCTACCACTGCTGTTGACCTGAGGCGGGTGCTTAAGGCATTCGAACGATGACAAAATTAAAAAAAACCGTAACTATAAAATATTACAATTTTTGAATATTTAAAGGAAAAAAAAGACTAGCTAACGCTTTTTTACCGGAAGGGCGTTTACAACTTTTTTTCATTAGGTATATACATTTAAAACACTTATTATTTACTGACAAGTTACCTATAGTAGTTTTGATTTAATTGGTTAATGTTATATAGTCTTAATTAAATTATTGTAATTCGACAAATTAGTGGATAAATAAATACTAAAACTATATAAAGAAACAATTTTTAAATAAAAGCATTTTATTGAGAAATACATTGCACTGTGTAACTAATAAGTCTACATACAAAAATATTATAATTATAAAATATTTACATTTTTGTGCATAGAGGGTTACCTACACGCTAAAATACTTATATATTATGCTTCGCGAAATGTCCACAGATAACATTTTTAATAATACGTAGAGCTAATATGCATCAATCGTGGTTTATTATTACACATTTTTTCCTTAAAATTATAATATGCAACTCTTGATTCATGGCAAGAAAATACTTTTGTATGACTTATTATATTTAAATAATTTACTTATTGTCAACATGATTGTATGCTTAGTTGTTATACGATTATTAATATTCTTCTGATAATAAATGTATATCGATAAATATAGCTAAATACATAGTTTAAATGATTATAATTTCATTACGTAAAATAAGATTTAATAAAACGAAAAAACATAAAATATTATCAAAATAATTTAAAAAAAATTGGATTTGATATTATTTGTTTGTATACTTTTGTTCACAAACTAATATCTCTTTATTATAAACCTTCATGCATTGCCGAGTAACAATCCCGTTTTGACAATTACGTGCATTACTCAAACTTTTGCAATGATTTTTCGTTTTTCAAATTTACATTGTTTTAAAATTATTTGAATATATTATTTATAATAGAATATTTTTCCACGGAGTACGGATACATTAAAAAATACAGTGATATATCTACCAATTTATTAATTTTTTATTGTTGTTTTTTTTTCTCATTCTCCTTTCAATTATAAAAAAAAATACATTATATAAAACATATCGTAAATAATAATAAAATCTCAAGCATTCAAATATTAGTATCTATATTAATACATTTATTTACAATAACAATAAATAATACTTTACATTTAGATAAAAGCTCATAAGAAGCGAACGCTTAAGTCGTTTTATATCAAATACAAATTTATGTGGATATTTTGGCTACGATGGGAGTAAATATATAAATAGTCAATAAAAAACGTAAAAATTAATAATGTTTCAGTGGTGAATCTGAAAAATGTCGTTTTTATGACAATAGAGTCAGAATAATTTCATTAAAATAACCTCAAAAGTTCACGGGACGGGATTTTAAGCATACATTTGAGCAATAATTAGAAATAAATATTACGATTTTTTTTTTTTTTTTTTTTTTATTGTAAAGGAAGACAGTGCGTTAGTTTATTGTGTACTTTGCGACTTAGTGATACGTTTCGCGCCTCGATTCGGTGGACCTTTAGGTTTCGCGAATGTCGGCCGATGCAAATTACGTTTAGGATGTACCTCGTCATATAGATACTCTTCTGTTAGCTCTTTCCCGTCGTCGATTTCCATCTGAAAAATAACATCTATACTTATAACTAGCTCTCTGACCGCGGCTGCGCCCCGTTTCATGTATTCTTCACTGCGTTTTATATTTTTTATATACGGACCCTAATTATTTTCCTAAAAAAATTTTAGCACTGTAAGATATAGTAAAAAAATATTTCTCATAAATTTTAACACTTACCCGGAAAATTGTGCATTGAATCGGATTTTATTTGAAATGTTATGAGTTTTATTTATTTTACGTAGGACCCTAATTATTTTCGAAAATCAAAAGTACCCTAAGTTACGCGGAGTAACTACACTATCTACCAAAAAAATCCCGTCGTTCTGGAAATAACCCATTACAAACAGACAGACAAAAATTTCAAAAATCGTATTTTTTAGTATACGCATCGCATTACACATTCATATGTATTTAGTTTAAAAAAAATTAACATTACAAACAGACACTTCAATTTTATTTGTTAGAACCTATAGATAACATTGTAAAGGAACAAAAATTTTAATTGAATTTATCTGAACAAAAAAAAAATAGACGGAACAAAAATAAAAAAATAGATTATTGACGGAAATGAAAACTCGAAAAGTTAAAAAACTGTTTATTAACGTTTAAATTAGCTCGGTGTCTTACGAAGATGTACCTATTCCTGTTTTAACGCCCTTCAATTTATCAAAAATAAAATAAAATTAAAATAAAAAATAAAATTTTAAAATAAAATAAAACATGTATAAAATAAATTAAATTCAAAATATCCATTCATTTTTATACAATTGAGAAATCACTGATAGCTCAGTGTTAGTGTAGTCAGATACATCGTTAACTGACTTAGGTTTGAATTATCCTGACTTAAATTTGTTGGGTGTAAATTAACCCTTAAAAAGACATTGAAATCGCTTACTATACTTATTAATACCCTAAGAAAAAAGAGAAATCAGTTATAAAAAAAAAAAACAACATATTGTATGAGACATATAAAATCAAAAGTAGGTTGCATAAAAATAATCCATAGACAAATAATTATATTTTTTAGCAGTCGTTTGTTTATAGATGAATCACAATTTCGGGTGATATTTGAATTCTCTACTTTACTGTATTATATCTCAAACTTAATCATCACCGTCAATTTTCCACCTTCTGATTTTATATGAGAAATAAATACATAGCTAAAGAGACTCACTCTTTTTACAATTTCGACGCCCATTTTCTCAATGATTTCCAAAAACTGTCCCTTGCAACTAGAGTACATCATTCGCTCTTTTATACTGCAGTTGTATCCGGGCATTGAATATATAAACACTGGAATGTACATATATTAAAATGCATGTTTCAAATTGACAGAATTTTCTTTTTTTAACACACATAATATTATTATGTCGCGAGGACAATTGAATAAAATTTAGAATAAGGATTAAATTAAAAACGGAATGAAAATAGTATAATATATATACAGTAGTACCCCGCTTAGCGCCAACCCCGTTACACGCGGTTTCACTATAACGCGAATGTCAAATTTCGCGCTCAACTGCCTCGCATTACGCGAAAGAGTGCGTATAAACATAATGTAAAGACAATAAGTAGATGTATATTTCCGTAAAAAATAAGAGTATGTATTGCATAAAGTGTTCTTAGAATTAAAGTGATTGATTAAAATGATTTGTATTTTTTTGTATTAAATTTTGACTATGTTTAATCATAAACCTCGATATACGCGAATTTCAGTTAACGCGATTTTCTTTTGCATAAAGTGTTCTTAGAATTAAAGTGATTGATTAAAATGATTTGTATTTTTTTGTATTAAATTTTGACTATGTTTAATCATAAACCTCGATATACGCGAATTTCAGTTAACGCGATTTTCTTCGGAACGTATCCCTCGCGTAAAGCGGGGTATTACTGTATATATATATATAAAGCCGAAAGATCCCTTCTACATAGAATAGATATAAAAATACATGTAATAAAAAACTTGGCCAGCATAGAAACTCGTCCCATATATCACTGCAATATTTATACCAAAATTTGTTATCAAAACTGTACGCATGTATACGCTTGCATCATCCATATATCTGTACAGTATAAAATGTAATAGTGTTGCCGGATCTTTTGTTGTCCAACAATCCGTACTAATATTATAAATGCGAAAGTAACTCTGTCTGTCTGTCGCGCTTTCGCGCGAAAACTACTGAACCAATTTAAATGAAATTTGGCTAGAGCTTGAGAAAGGACATGCGCTTCTTTGTTAATGCGAAAAAAGGGTTGTAGGGGTTGAAAGGGGGCTATAAAAAGATGTACAGAAGTAAAGACATTTTTAGAGGTTTAGAAGCTTGAAACTTATTTTTTAGGCAGTTGATTCGATATAAATAAATGACATTCAAAGTTTGTAAAAGTTTTACCCTCAAGGGTATAACAATAGGGAATAGGGGATGAAAATTTGTATGGAAATATGTAAGGTTTATGTGACTGATATATAAATTTGCGGTAAGATACAAAATATTAGAGGTATTCTGATGTAACATTTACGGAGGGGGGCAGCGGAGCGCGGCATGTTACGGCGCACGCGTCACGTTCCAGAATCAGCTAATATAGATCCGACAATTTGTGTGGTGGTAATAGAATGATCCCGATTGGATCGCGACTACTTAAATAAATATATCTCACGTCCTCTCCCACAGCATCGTGTTATATCTAATTATTATATTTTGTAATATTTTCACTTGAGATTTCGATAATGACACCCCATCTTTTCCTTTTTCTTAATGCTATTAAAATTCTATTGTTTCTCGACGTTTCAAATTTTCAAAGTTCTTTCTTAGACGACTTCTTCAATGAATCCATTAAAACTCATGTTACAGAGCGCACGCGTAAGATATACTGACAGTTGA
The DNA here is from genome assembly GCA_014132275.2 of Samia ricini. Taxonomy (NCBI): domain Eukaryota; kingdom Metazoa; phylum Arthropoda; class Insecta; order Lepidoptera; family Saturniidae; genus Samia; species Samia ricini. The sequence goes on from AP028170.1 coordinate 6,515,481, forward strand.
CATGAATAAACTAATAGAAAGTCTTCGGGTTTTTTAATGAATTAAATGTATATATATGTATTTATATATATATATATATATATATATAAAACCAATCATTACAATTGTCCTCATATTACTTAACTCTAGAATCACTAAACCAATTGATATAATTTAATTTTTAAACTTAGATGGTCAAGTAATGAAAATAAAATGATGAAGTAGGTAACAAAAAAATATCCACCAGCACATTATCTAACAATATTTTTAATAAACTATTGAATATTAAAAACATGTTAATACATTTAAAAAAACAATGAATAAGAAAGCGAGCGAATCCGCGGATAGCGGAAACGTTTTGTCTATTTAACAAAAGCCGTTAATAATTTTCTGATTGAATTTTATATTATTGAGCATGTTGACGGCTGACGTCATAGCATTGGTAACGCGAATCTATACGTTTCTCCTCTACCGAGAATCGGTCAATAACGCTAAAAAAGCTTTACACTTCAAAAAAAAAAAGTAAATATCAATTGATATTAAAAGGATTCCTTACCGACGCTATCCATGTGATCGCCTTCGTGTGTATGCGTGAATATGAATAGGTGATACCTAGCTTGGTCTGTGGGAACTTGCTGTGGTAATTCCACTAACGTTATTCTAGCCGCCTTCGACAAATTAATTACTTCCTGTTCTAAATCTGGAATTTAAACTATTCTGATAAATAACTAGTGAATTTATTAATGATATCCATCCATCCATTTAACGGAAAGACATCCACTGCTGGACATAGGGTCTCTCTAATGCCCGGTGTTGTGTCACCCGCATCCAGCGGATTCCCGCGACCTTGACCGGGTCGTCGGTCGACCTTGTGGGAGGACTACCTGCGCTGTGTCTTCCGATATTCGGCACCCATTCGAGAACCCGTTAGCCCCATCGGGCATCGGTTCTACGAGCAATGTGCCTAGTCCATTGCCACTTAAGTTTGGAAATTCTTCGAGCAATATCGGTTAGTTTGGTTCTGGAGACGACTTAATTTCTATTTCGATCATGCAATGAAACTCCGAGCATAGCTCTCTCCATTGCCCTTTAGGTAGCTGAGCTTTCTAATAAGGCCCATTGTAAGCGATCAAGCCATCACTCGCAACACAAACACTACTTTTAATGTGTAATGTGAAATATTTAAAAGTGAGTTTATTTGATGAGTATTCGAAAGGAAGCATTTGGTTGGAAAAAGTACTGGACCATGAGCCATTACAATAGTATTGTTAAATGTATATGTGTGTATTCTCAGTGTTTATATCACTTTTATAATATACTACTCTAATAATTTCTTCAATATTGTACCAAAATACAACATTAAGGATAAATGTTAAGAGACTTTTTAAATACTTTAAACAAAAATTGTTTAATGGTGGATTACGCATAACACCATTTACATTTTATAAAAAAATATATTTTTCTTGTTTACTTATTATAAAGTAAATCAGAAAAAGTGAAACATCTCAAACAAAATGCAAGTGGAAATGTGTAAGATATTTAATTTAATCTATGCAAGATATTTAATTATATCTCATTGTTTCTTGGTTTCTAAAAATTTCAGTACATTAAATGTTGAATTAAATATGCATTTTGAAGTACACAGTTTATTAAAATTATTCTAAAAAGTATTAAAAAATTGTTTTATTTCTAAATTTAGCTGCAAATTGCTATACACGGCAATGATCTCTTAATTCAGATGCGTTAAGTACCTCACTGTGATGACGTCATAGAGTCTATGGCTCAAAAAATAGAGGAAACATTATATATGAAAAAGACATTCAAACGTTTTCTTTGGTAATTATTACATGGTTCTCAGCATTATAATTATAAGTAATATTGTTAAAGTACCAAATAAAGTTTATAACATACATTGGAATTACTATCTTTTTGTGGATATCTAGAATTGTATAATTAATTGTTACGAATGAACAAAACATACCTATTTTAAACTGTAAATAGTTGTAGGAGCCTTTCTGGAGGTCCATGATACCCTGTTTAGCTGACTCTGTGATTGGGAATGAAACTCCACCCATTGTAGATTGCCTGAAAGAGTAATTTAATCATATACAGAGTGAAATCGACATTAATGGGCAATAAATAATGGGAGCTTGTAATTATATTCAGAAATATGTTTAATGATAAAAATATTAAAATAAAACATGCATTATAAATTCAACTAAAGTATCAAAATCGCATGGCCGTTTTATAGTGGTCGATGACCCGGTAACAGTGTACGTAAAATTATCAGCTTATGTGTGCGAGCCCGAGTGGGGTCATTTTACGCCGAATACGCATCGCACGGTTTTGATACTTCGATTATATATTTTTAATTTAATTATTTTTTTACTGCATTATTTTTTACTTTCTATTTACTCAGAATCATAATTATAAGCTCCCGTTTAATTATTGCCATTGATTTCAAAGTCATCCCTGTATAAACCTACCTAAAAGTAATAACATATGAGTGCAGAGCAGTGCTCTATGAATCTAATGTATGAGTACACAATCTCATACTTTCAAAATTATTATTTTAAATATTTAATGGTTTAGTGACAATGTTTTTATATATTGTATTTCTAGCCATTCTTTTACTTACTTTATCTATAATTAAAATATATTGTTTTAGTGGTTCTGTAGGTTTATAGGATAACTTGTGAACACACAACGGATGGATGGAAGGAATAAATGTGGGCGGATCAATTTATAAAAGTATATAAAAAGAGAAAGTATAAGAAAATTGACAATTTTCACAATGATTATTATTCAGTTACAGACTAAATAAAACAATCTTAATAAAAAACAGGTAATATGAAGTAATAATAATAATAATTTCCCAAAAATATTTTTACAAAAACATAAGGCTTTTTAGCCTGTGACTCAGGTGTCAGTGATTTCCTAATATACAGAATTCCTTACTCTAAATTATTCTTATAATTACAAAAATGCTTAATTTAGTACACTTTTCTTGTGTAAGTGATGTTTCGTGTGCATGTGTTGAGTATATGTGTTTGTATGTGTGTGTTCGTGTGTATGAATATGTGTCTTTGTATTTATTGGCTCACATAAGATATGAGTAAAACTTGTATCTACTTTCAAGCTTTTATAATTCTATTATAATCATTTTTAAACAATTTTTTTTGTAATTTATTTTTAATCTATAATTATTCAAATTTCTAAATGTATTTTTATAATTTAATATATTGTGTATAGTTTTAATCATGGGAACAGGTAAGCAAACAATTCGATTTTGACTGGTGTTTTTTGATATGAATGAATTTGCAGTTTCATGATATCGTCTAATACACTGATACACAAATAATTTTCGAACTGACATTGCTTCAAGCTGTTTGTATAATAGTGTGTTTGTAGAGTGTCTATTGGAATTGTATTTAGGAATTTCTTTTTTTTTCGAAACCGTTAAATCAAACTTACCTAGAATCAGTGCCATAGTTTGTGTTGTGTTCACTCTCTTGTAGTTCTTTTAATGCTTCTTCCCTGTCTGTGAGTGGTGCAGGTGCACTGACCCCACTTAGGTGTGCTTTGTATCCCGCCAGACACACTTCTTCCTATACACAAAGAAAAGAGTTTAACACAACTAATATTTTCAATATAGTAATTATTCAATACTAGCTTCTGTCCGAGATTTCGTTGGCGTTGACTTTTGTATGGGGTCTAAAGAGAAACTATAGAAAATAGTGAGTTAATCATAGATGTTAGAGATATGCAATTGTGACAAGTTTTTTCTGAGCTTTTTGAAGAATCATTATTGTAGAGAATGATTTTGATTGAAGTGTCTCTTAACGATTTAGCCTACAGAAGCATTGAAAATGGTTTTTTTCTTTGTATTTACTAAAAAGCTTAGTTAGTATAATTATATATAAGGTATAACTTTCTTAGACTAAATATCTAAGGCTGAAAATCATAACAAAATTGGATGCATAGTTTAGGATAATTTAGCGGACAAACAGACAGAAGTGGAAAACATCTTTGTTATATATTATGTCATCATCCTCATATGAGGCAAGGATATCCTTGCCCTTATCCCATTTTAAAATGGGGTCGGCGTAACTTGCCTTTCTCTTCGAATCAATGTTGCTCTAAGTTCTGGCTATTTATTTTATGACAGGCCACTTGCCTGAAGTCAACCCTCTTTGGCGAGCTATTTTTGTTGGGTAACTGCCACTTTTTTTTTTTTTTTGACGGTGGTAAATGCATTTACGCACTACTCTTACCTATTGCATTAGTGAGACCGGAGTACCCCAATGCAATAGGTAAGGAAGCACGGAGGGACGACTCCATGCCAGTGTGGGATTCACCCGGACGTGAAGCGTCCGGAAATACCCACTAAAACCCCCCGGGGCCGTCCGCCGCATTTGGGATGGGGGCGATACGGGATGGCTTTCGCAAGCACCGCGTCGCCCCATACGGGGGTAACCGTCACCTACGACTGTATACGTATGACCATGTTTTCCCTTCTATCGCTTCCTACGACACGGGATAGGATAGGATAGCTGGTGGTATTCTAGAGCAGCTATACACACGATGACTTTGTTTTATATTATGTATACACTAATATTGGTATATTTTAAAAACCTTGGTTTCCTTACTTTATGATAATTAAATTGTGTGTCTTAATAAAGATCACAAGAGGAGGTTAAAAATTAAAAAACTGGTTACTTTCAATAATAATATTATTAAAGTTATTTGATTAATATTATTATTGAAGTGATGATGGCGCAGCGGGTAGTGCGGCCGGATTCCACGTCAATCGACGCGGGTTCGATCCCCACCTATCCTACTCTAAAATCGGCCTGAGCTTTCGGTGAAACAAACATCGTGAGGAAACCATTGCATGGTGCTAGGGCATTTTCTAATGATGCCCTACTAATAATGCCCACATGGGTAGCAACCACCCTCATGTTTGAAAACCTGTCGGCAAATACCAATAGGTGTGTTTCGGCACCATCATTTGAGAACCAGTACCTCTAGGCTTAGTGTGTTTACCATCCTGGACCACGACGTCACTTTACATTACGTGAGATTGAGGTCAAAGCACTAGCCTATTCCGTGTAAAAAAAAGGAAAAAAAATTGTCTACAAAATCCGCAGCATTAGGTGTAATAAAGTATTGGGTTACCTTTGCAGTAGCATGCATTTCATCCTTGATGTGGGCAGAACCAAACTCCTGCTTAAGTGTGGCCTTTGTAGATGCATACAGCATCTTTTGCCTAACGGGAGCACTATCTGGTGACCAGCTGAGAAACAGCCATTCATGTCCAAGGGAATTCTTAGAGTCAAATCTGGAACATAATTTTAAAAATAGCTAAGTATTTAAAATGTATACTTATAAAAAAATACAAGGAAGAGCTTTGAAATGAATGACACAACAAATTTATATGTTTTTCGAAAGTAGGTGAAAAATGAATTTCATATTTGTATAAAAATAAATATGCATTATATATTTATTTTATCACAGCTGTGAATACGTATCTATATTGATTTAAAGTGTTCTGATATACATTTACCAATTATGTAAATCGAAAATATAATCTATTTTTTAATAATTATCTTAAAAATAATGTATTACACAAACATCACCACTATTTTATAAATAAAATGAGAAAAAAAAGTACCTGTACAAAATATAGCATGGTTGTTCATCAATAACTAGGCTTGTTACATATTTGTCAAAATCTTGTTCCCATGAGTGTTTTGTTTGATAATATTTGGCCATATGAAGTTGTTCTATAATATAAATTTTAGAAAACCAGATTCAATTGTACAGTTTTTGGTTTATTTGAATTTAAAATAAATAAAAGAATCTTACCATTTTCAATTATAACTTTCAACACACGTATTTTACCATCCCGACATTTGCTGATGTATTTTTTTTCAGTTCTGCATTCGCTATCAACAAAAACAGAAAACGTTACATTTACACGAATGCTCTTTTTATATATTCAATTTTAATTTTTATTATATAAATGGGAATAATACAATAAAGAATAAATATATAATTATATATTTTAGGTATAACATTCAATATTCCAATGTACATACATTCATACATGTTAATAATAATCCTGACAACTGGCCATTCAGTAATGGCTTTTGGTTTGGTGAACACCTAAGGTACACAACCAAAAAAAAAAAAACTAAATATAACCTTGACAAAGATAAAAATAGATAATGATTTGAACAGTGAGTTGAATGTCAAGAGTACAATGAAGTTGTGTTGAACACAGTTTTTTAATTTGTTTCCACCCATCCAACCGTAAAGCCATTCCCTGCTGAAGCTAGGTCACGCCCCAAAGATAAGGCGGGAATTGCCATAATCACCACACTTGGCAGACGGGTTGGCGATCTCAGTAAATGTTTGTGGTACTCAGAAGATGCTGCAGCCCATCTCTTTGTGTATCCCTTAGTTGCCTTTGACGACACCTATGGGTAGATATTTTAGGTGGTACTATTTTTAAGTGGGCATCATATGGTAATTTGTTTAAGAATGAAATATTTGTCATCAGACAACGGAAGCACAATAATGTTCTTTTTAGCAACATATACTTAAGTTATCAAATCATAAAATACAGTTTTGTCTTGTTGTTTTGAGTTTTTGAGTAAAAAAGCAGAGGCCCTGCTTGTGTAAACTATGGTGCTGATTTATGTGTTTATATTCAGGTGTTCTATTTTTTTTTTTAGTAATAAATTATGAACATGCATAATTTTTATCCATTTAATAAATGACATTAAGGTGTTTTTCAGACATAACAAGTATTAAAATCAGTGGTACAGTAAAAATATTAATAATATTTAGTTTGTAACTGGTTTTTTTTTTTCATATTAAAATTTCACATACTTTTTCTATAATCATTTTTGTAATCTATAATAGCCATAAAAATCTATAATATTAAAGGTTATAAATGTCTTACCTTGAATTCCTGTTTGATGAGACATTGTAGTAGTATCGGAAATTCGGCTGGTTTTGATTTACAGTTGTTTAATGATATTTTTTTGTTACCTATATAAAGTTTTATAAAAATAATGTTGATGTTTAAATATAACAAAAATACCGCACGTCACACAAACTGCAAATGTCAAGTGTCAACTGTTTACTGTCAATTTAACTTTTTTATTTTGAATATTAAATCAAGGCAAAGGACTAATACTTTGCAGCCAATACTATCTCAATATTTTAGCGCTCAGGAATAACAGTGCCTGTTTTACTTGATACGTAAACAAACATATATAACTTCTAAATTAAACAAAATAGTACGTTTTAATTTATAATATAAAATAACCAGAAATATTTAAATAAAAAAACATTTCCAAAGTCCCACAGTGTCCATTTTGCTTGAAATTTCGCAGTTTTAGTGGCAATATTCACAATCTACCTTATTATTTCAAATGTACTTTACTCAAGCATAATAAGTAAAATTTTACATAAAGTAAAGTTAAATACTACGAGGTGATGAACAAATAAAAACCATTACATGATAGACGAAGATGCAGCTAAAAACGTTTGTAGTTTTGTTGTTGTTTTATTGTTATTAATTAGGATCATAAATATAAAGTTTTATTGACACATTTATTTATAATCTTCGAACAGTATTAAAACGAAATGGTGTCCCTCTCAAAGAACTTTTGTGAAACCTCGCAACTTGCACTATCCCAATTACACAATAACCAAAGTATATCACGTAGAATGTCAATTACTTATTGTAAGTTATATAATTAAAAATAAAAGCTACTATATCACAGATTAAGATATAGTCAAATGTGTCGTAATTATGAATACTAGTGCAATAAATAATTATTTATAGTGCAAAACCAAGAAACCATTTTGGATAGTATGGAAAGACACACCAGAAAAAAAACTTGGTATTTTTTGGTATCGAGGAAGGAGAAAGATCATATGAAGAGCTAGAAAATAAAATCTTAGAATTTATAAACAACATAGATATTTCCTGTGAACATAATGAAATTGAATCAGTAAAACGAATAGGAAAAAAAAGAGAACAACCTAGACCTATTACCGTTACTTTCACAACTATGGGCAAAAAGATAACTTTGTTACCAAATAAGAAAAAAATAAAAAATAGCATACTATAAGGAAGATTATCCACAAAAAGTTTTAGAGAAAAGAAAACAATTACAAACGGAAATGTTAAAATATAAGTCAGAAGGCACAAAAGCAATAATGAAGTACGACAAATTAATAATTTTGAAAGAATATAATTCGAATAAAAACTAGACCAGCCAACAACAATCAAGAAAACGAAATCTATATACTTCTCCAAACTTTGATAGAGCAAGCTATGAAAATAAAACCTTAAAGAAGAATAAAATTACAAATTATTATATATTAAACAGAAAAAAGACCAAGAACCTACCACCATAAATAGAACTCCTACATCCAGTTTCTAGCAATTAACGGAGACCCCTACAACATCTCAAAACCCAACATGGCTAGTCACCGCGGGGGAGAAGAGCGAAATCGATTATTCTCTCGACTACAACCCTCCAAGTAAATATCAAGCTACCCATAACGAGAAAAATAAAAATACCCTGTATATTGGTACGTATGAGATCGCTTGCAAGCGCAGATAAACTCATAGAACTCACAAACGCGCTGAGTAACATTAAATATGATATTATCGGTATATCAGAAATGAGAAGGATGGGCTATGGTATAGACGAATACGATAAATTCATATTATGCTATAACGGAAAGATAAAGGACAGATATGGAGTCGGCTTCATTATTAAAAAGTATCTAAAAACAAGCATTAAAAGTTTTGAAGGTCTGTCTGACCGAGTAGCACTTTTAAACATCGAGATAAACAACCTACATATCACCATTATCCAAGTATACGCACCTACCGAAGATTCTGAAAAAACCGATATTGAGACATTTTATGACACTTTACATAAAGCTCATGGAATCTGAAGTAATATGTAAAAGTCATGGGGGATTTTAATGCGAAAGTAGGAATGAAAAAGCCCGGCGAAAATCTTCTTGGGAAATTTGGTTTCGGGAAAAGAAGTCCTAGAGGCCAACAGTTATTACATTATGCCCAAGAACAAAACCTATAAATTATGAATATTTTTTTTAGAAAAAAAAACCCAGTCGAAAATGGACATGGAAGTCTCCTGACCAAACAACTATGAATGAAATAGACTACATACTTACAAATTTTCCAAATCGATTTCAAGATGTGCATATTTTAAATAAGATTATGTTTCCCTTAGATCATAGAATGGTAAGATCAAAAATATCATTAAATTATATGAAAAAAAGTCGTTTAAAATACACAAACTTTATCTATAAACTGAAAACCAAAATGAAGCCAGCGTTTACCTTAAGAAACTTAAAGAAAATATAAAATCAATAAAAATGGAAGAAACATATACAGGTACTTGTAGAACAAATAAGAAATGTATATGCAAGTATGAAAACATGCAAAAATTATACACAAAATTCTCACTGAGGAAACATTGGATCTTATTAGACAACGAAACAAACTATTAACTCTCAAAAAAAGACTAAAATATAGTAGACTGCTGATACCCATACAAATAATTGTAACACGATAAATAATTACCTATTAGGATGAGAGGTGTCGCTGAGTGTTTCAAATTGAATATAAGCCTATGTATAATGACGTCAAAATCTTAATAATACGCAAAAAGTAATTAGATGTCGCTATTCCCCAATTTCCCTATTGAACTAAATTATAATTGCCACGTTGCCAGCTCACGCTTCATTTCATGCGACGTTGCCGCTCTTCGTCTTCGACTCCTTATTTTTATTTGAAAATATTTATGCGAATTTTTAAGTGATACCAGAATAGATAGATTACCCTGAAAACAGATTTTTTTAAAGTCTGTCTTTCATGTACTGTTATTACTATTACATCAATAATTTGAGTTTTATAATGATTGTAATCTATCATTATCTGCACCAATTTCTACAAATTAGATAATTATTTAGACATACTAAATCTGAACTATTGAATAGATATTAAATTTTACATTTTTAATGACGAGTTATTTTTGACAAATAACGATTGCTATCACTATAAATAAATGGTTTGAATATAAAAGCCGTTTTTTTTTAATATTTGTGTAATTATAGTAGTATTTAATTAAATTAAAGTATTTAATTAATTAGTAAATTAATTATAGTATTTAATTTATGTAAGAAAATTCTGGTAAACTTTCAGCCAAATCGAAAGAGGTCGTAGTCAAAATTGGTCGATTTCGTATGAGATGGCCCAGATATATTCTAATTTTCCCGGATATATAATTTCATGCCTCACAAATGGAAAAAAAGAAATGAAAAAGGTAGTAGTTAGTAGATAATAAAGAGTACAAATGGTATTAAAGGGTTTTTTTATAGTGATAAATTTTTATATATTCTTGACTTTTTTAAAGTAATTTATCTTAAACGCTGGAGACAGGGGCGCCACTATCAAGTTTCTGCCCCATTTCTAAAATATCGTAGATCCGGGCCTGAATGTATATACTTACATGTATATACGGTACCTATACCGAAAACACAATTTTTACAACTTTTGTATGTCTCTTTGTTCCGGCTAATCTCCGGAACCACTGAACCGATTTTGACGAGTTTTTTCTGTCAGATAGCTGAAGTTACTCCGCGTAACTTAGGCTTACTTTATTTTTAGACAGGGAACTAAGTTTATGTGGAATAAATACCACTAGTATATCCTCTTAAGGCACTCAGCCTGAAATGGTGGCCAGCGCAAGGGCACCAAAATTATACGGAACACGGCTTGAGCTGCTTACACCCCTGTTAAAAAATTTGGGTATATTGCCCTAACCAGCCATTATCTATCTGTAGTTAGTCTATAACACGAGAACCAAAGAACCGAATTAAATAATTCTCTTTCTAAATCGCGTTGGCAAGGTTTTTTCGTATACACGCTATTACATAATAATATTAACTAAATTATGAGGATCACAACGAAGTCCACACAAAAAAAACAGAAAAACACAATTCTGTTCAATAAAATGCAGTGAATAATTGTAAAGAACAGATTTTTTTTATATGAGAGTAAATCCACGAAGCCCAGCTAGTATAAAATGAGCCTAAATTATATAAATAAAGAATTACGGTCTACGTATTGCCAAACATGAGAAAGATCGAAGAATAAGAAAAAAATAAATCAAGTATTATTATCCCTATACTAACAAACTCCGAGACAGACACTAAATCACTTTTATATAGAATTATACGGCAGGTAACACATATAATGCGGGCGTGGTCCACGGCGCGGCGAGCGGTGGCGTATAGTGACCGGGGGCTCTAATGGCGTCCATTACGTTGCTTGCCACCTGCGCTAATGGCTCAGAAATATTTAATTGATGAGCGCTGTACAGATTTCGCCGATTCACATTTTTCATCCATTCGTTTGTATTCTGTTTATTCTTTTGTATGAGAATGTCGTTTGTGGATGCACTTTGTTTACTGCTTATTTCTTTAAATTATCGCAATGTGTTTTACGTGGTTGAAATCTTTTTAATTCCTTTTAATTTTATTTTGGTAATTTAATGTTAGTTTATAAAATATATACAAAGTAACCGGCATTGCCAGAAGAATAGCCAGACTACAGTGGCAGTGGGCGAGTGACATTGCATATAGAATCGATTTTTGATGGGGGCAACTGGTTCTCGAATGGCAACCCCGTACCGGAAGATGCAACGTGAGTATGCCTCCAACAAGGTAGACTTACGACCTGGTGAAAATTGGAGAAATCTGCTGGAAGATCTTTCGGATAGGCCTGCGTCCAGGTGTGGACGTCTTGGGTAGTGCGTAAATGCATTTCCCCCCGTCAAAAAAAAAAAAAAAAGGTGTGGACGTCTTCCGGCTGATATGTTGATGATGAAAATATACATTACAGTGGAACTAGATAATAATATGTTTACTACACAATGGACATATCATATTTGATAGCGTGGGAAAACGACAAATTTACGTAAAAAGTAAATACATAAATTTATATCAAAGCTTCGTAGCTCTTAAACGTTTGATTGAGTATGAAAACTATGTTATAACTACTCTTATAATTACTAATCTTCGCCTGTGATCGAAATTCGACCATAGTTCTTTACAGTATTTAGTTTGTTAAAGAGTAATAATTAATTTTTAAATTAAAAACTCCTATGGAACCGCACTTCCCGGGACCATTTTGCCTCCAAGATGTGAGGTTGGACTCCCTGACGATGGCGAGCCGTACGATGGTAGAAATTAGGTGTCAGCATTATGTGCGCAGCATGGCCGTCTACGGGGCACCTGTGTGGGCGGACGCTCTCAACGCCCGTAATACCCGTGTGCTGCAGTCAGTGCAGCGCACGGTGGCGTTGAGAGCGATACGCGGTTACCGCACGGTGTCCGTGACGGCGGCCTGTGTGCTCGCCGGCTCCCTGCCGTGGGAGCGAGAAGCGGAGGTGCTCGCTGCCGTGTACCGGCACTCGGCAGCGAGGAGGGATGGTGGTGGGTTCCGCTTGCACCCGGCTGAGGTGCGGAGGGCTAGGCTCGAGGAGAGGGAGCAGCAGATGAGGAGGTGGGAGGAGGACCTGGTGGATGTGCGCTACGGACGGCCTACCGTAGACGCCATCCGCCCGGTCCTCCGGGAGTGGTTGAGGAGGGGGCACGGCTCCCTCACCTTCAGGCTTGTGCAGGTGCTGTCCGGACATGGCTGTTTCGGATGGTACCTGCACAAAATAGCCAGGAGGGAGCCGTTGCCAAGGTGCCACCACTGCGACGCGGCGGAGGACACGGCGCACCATACCCTCGCGGAGTGCGCCGCGTGGGAGGAGCCGCGTCGTGCAGTGGTGGCGGCGGTGGGGCCGGACCTCTCGCTGCCGACCGTTATCAGCGCCATGGTCGGCAGCGAGGAGGTCTGGGGAGTGGTTACCTCCTTCTGCGAGGAAGTGATGTTGCAGAAGGAGGCGGCCGAGAGGGCCCGTGAAGAGGATCCTGGGGCGGATCCTCGGAGGCGAAAAAGGCCCAGGGGGCGGTGGGCACGCTACGTGCGGAGTTTCTTCCGCATGTAGGCGTGCCCAGGGGGGGGGGGGTGGCAGCGTTGTGGCTTGTGCCGTAGAGGGTTGGTGGCGTGTGCCGTGGGAGTTTGTGTTTGTGTGTATGGTGTACTCTTCTTCTGTCCCCTTTTCTTCGGTCTTTCTCTTCTTTCGTCTCTCTTCAGGTATCCCTCTCCTTCCTACGTCTTGTCGACTAAGACAAGACGAGTGAAGGAGAGGGACCTACTTCCCTTAAAGCAGTGGCGGGTTTCTTCCCCATTTGTCCCTTTGCCCGTCACTGCTCTGTCCAACTCTTCCCTCTTCTTTCTACGGGGGGCGGGAACTCATCCCGCCCCCTGGATGTTGGACCTATGTCTTGCCTCTCCTGAGGCGGGCTAAGAGGTGGAGGGGAATTTTTCTCCTCCATCCCCACCTGGCCATTGCACTGACGGGCCGGGTGGGTTCGCTGCAGGGGGCGACGCGGTGCTTGCGAAAGCCACCCCGTGTCGCCCCCATCCCAAATGCAGCGGACGGCCCCGGGGGGTTTTAGTGGGTATTTCCGGGCGACTCTCGCCCGGGTGAGTCCCACACTGGCACGGAGCTCGTCACTCCGTGCCCCCTTATCTAGTGTATTTGGAGGACCTTGATCCTCCAAATACAATAGATAAGGGTAGTGCGTAAATGCATTTCCCCCCGTCAAAAAAAAAAAAAAAAAAAAAAAAAAAGGTGTCAGCATTATGTCGAACAATTCGTCAGAACACAACTCCTTATACAAACGGTAGAACATATAGGCAAAGTCCCTCCTTAGACTTAAACGGTTGCTTGCGAGATTGTATTCGTCAACGATTCTCACAGTGCGTCTTTGAAAAGATTCAAGTTGCTTGAGCTAGTTGGTATCCAGGTGCTCTCGCTCAAAGGGGCCAGCAGTATTCCATATGGAACCGGTCTTGTACATCTGCAGTCTTTGCTCCGATGTAAAGTATTGTTTCTCTCTATTTAGGACATCTTGTTTTTTGCATGCCAGCTTGACCTTGTCTTCTAAGTGACTAAGGAACTGAACATTACTGGAGATGTCGACACCGAGGATCCCAGTGCTCTTTGAGATAGTAAGTGATGTATCCTGGAATTGTGGGGCTACCAGTAAATGGGATTTTCTTAGCGGTGAATGCGTAAACTTGTATTTTAGTCAGGTAAAATTGGACTAAATTATCCCGATTCCATTGAAATACTTCTGATAGAGTTATTGGCAATACAAGTTGTTCGTGGCTTCTTTCCACAACAGTGCGAGGGATGTTTACTCCACCTTTGTATAAAGCATCTCCGGAACTGTCGTCTGCATAGCAATGAATGCTGTTAATGGACAGCATATGTAGCAGAAACAGAGTCGGAGATAGAACATAGCCTTGCGGAACGCTGGCGTTTATACCATACTATTATTATATAGTAATATAATATATCTAATATCCTTCTCCATATAAATTTGAACTATGCCGAATCTCATACTCCTCTGTGTACGCAGTGTTCTTAAAAAGATATCCAACGTTATTAACACTTCAGATTTTAATATATAGATACGTATAACATACAGCAGTATTCAAGATAAACTACGAACTAAATTTCCTTGATAACGAGCAAAATCAATAAAAGATATTTCACAGGTAATACAAAGCTAATGCGAAGGTTTGTGCAAACGTTGAAAACAAACAAACGTTTCTGTGCAATTAACACAAATTTGCAACGTTGAAAATAATTTTCATTATACTTATTGTTTTAGCTCGTCGATAAACACCTCGGGTTTCTGCGTTATCCAAATACGAGTAAAAACACAAATACGAGTTTCGTATATTGTATTCTTATTCAAGTCATCCAATTAAATTCTAAAACAGATTTCTATTCGTAAATTTTAAAATTTTTACAGAAAATCTAAAACTGTTGAACCACTTAATCTCATTGTTTTTTTTTGTCACACTTTGCTTTGTTTAATATGCAGAAACTATTTTTTTGTTAGTTTGGATAGATTCATTAGATTGTGGACCGTAGTATTTGGAATTACTCGCACAACGCTGGTAGCAAGAACTTTAAAATCTTAAACATAAAATCTGAGTACTTAATAACGTGAGAAATCATCGTAAAATATCGCACTAAGCATTTTAAACTGAGAATATGTTGGAATGGATTGGATCTTGTTACCGTAATTTTACCTAATGCTGAAGAGTGATGCTTATGACGATACAGACTTACGATAGATTTTATATCTGCACGAACAAAAAGTAAAGTGGAAAGTGTAGTGTAAAGTAAAGTGTATCGTACAAATAAGGGCCATCTCCCAGCGTGTCCTTTCTTTCCTGTGATATTGGGTATTGAAGGTCTTGAAAGACGAGGTGGTATCTTAACAGGCTCGTGGTGGCACTTTGAAAAACAAATGAAAGGGTAAATGCTTGAATTGGCAAACAATTACTATTTTGAGTATAATCCATTGGAATCAATTTAGGTAGTTTAAAAAAGTATATTTAAAATCGATCGTTCCCGACTATAGCCAAGCCAATAAATAACCGCAGTGCGATAAAAACTGTACAAATCTCCGCACACAACGCTGAGCGAGCGGTCCGTGGTAAAAATAGAAACAAATTAACACTACAACGCAGCCTGCGCTCATATCCGGTCAACAAAACACTGACGATCCTAGATAATCTACTTTCAATCGTTGCTGGATGAAATCGTACAAAATTATTATAGGTACTGTATTACTTTTAGTATTATAGATTTTTTTTCTGGTCTTACATACATACATACATATGCTCACGCCTGTTTTCCCCGAAGGGTTAGGCAGAGGTGAAGTAGCGAACTACACCACCCACATTTCGCCGAGCTTAGTTCCGTCCCAGATGTGACAGGGGGCGAGCCTGTCGCCATATCGGGCACAAATTCCAAACTCCGGGATGATACTGAGTAGAAAAAAAAACCCAATATCACTTGACCCGACCCGGGGATCGAACCCGAGACCTCAGAACGGCAGTCGTATGTAATACAACTGCGCTACCGAGGCAGTAGTTTCTGGTCTTATGTAACTGAATAAATGTCTATATCGTATTCCGATACTTTTTGTCAAAATATTCATTGGGTGTGGAATAGGTGATTTCACAAACAAAGACCTAAAACATTCATCTATTATCTACATACACACAGGTGTTTTATGGCCTTAGCCAAGGCATTATTATTTACCAAGTATTTATCTTCTAGGGTATTTGTATCTACATAATATCATTTATAATTTAATTTTATATTTATTTCGTATATAGACGTAGACCCTTTACTTGAAGTTACCATGGTGCGCGTCATCAGAAAGAAAGGGCAGCCATATTGAAAGCTAACATCTTTGTACGATTTATTGGTTAATAATAAATCTTACGTGTGGAATTCTTCGCACGGATTTCGGAGTGGATTATAATTGAAATAGGTACAGGTTACTTACAATAAGATACATACATATATCCCATGTTTAAATAGATGAGATTATTTAATTTCAAATTTATTTTGTACACGTAATAATGTATGTTAGAAATCCAAGTAATACAAAGAAATGAAGCTTTGCCAACCGCGTAGTAATAATAATAGTAAGAAAACTATGTCATCACATAGAAGGATTTCAATTCTTTGCAATACACGGTTCCCTGGCTTACTACAAAACAGTTGATCCGTGTATCGCTAATAATAACAAGGCCCACAATAGCCATACGAAGCAAAACCGAGACGATTTTGTTTAATCAACGAAGCGGAAGGAATCCTTTACTTGGATCTGCGCCAAGAGTAATTTGGTTTACAGCATTTTGAGTAGATAGTGATAGTTGATATAGCAGATTTTATTATTAAATTATTCTGTTATAGACGATAATGGAACTCGATTAAACGGAAACAAATCTAATGTACACGACATCAAAACAAGTTGCTATCACAGTTTCTTAATTCCTGTTTTGTTATTCGATTTGTTTATGCATTTATTTAGAGATTTAATTAGTCAGTATGGCTAACGATGGTATTTATTAAACAATTATATTTTACTTATTCATTTATGATTATAAATGCGGGATGATAGGGGTTTCGTGCCTGGCTATATCGCGATCACCATGCACATGGTGGAAAACCCACCGCAGTGAGATGTTTCAGGGTTTCACATTGCGGAATCAGTCAGTTTAGATACAACAGTTAACGAGGTAGTTAGGCAGCAGCATTTACACTAGGAGCACTCTGGGCGGTAAATTTTCAGGGGCGTCAAAAATCGGAGGGTAAGAATAAAAATGTCTTCCGATTATCGAAAATGTTATGCTTATTGTTCAAAAAATTGAATTATTTTTTTGCCATTTTTTTTTATTTTATCCTAACTAATAATTATCATCACCCTGCCATTATCCCATTTTTAATTAGGGGTCAGCGCAACAAGTCTTTCTCTTCCATCCATGTCTATTTCAGATCATATCTATATTCACTCTCATTCTAAGGATATTATCTTTCAGACAGGCTATTCATCTTTTCTTTGGTCATCCTTTTGACAGGGTCGGATTTTTGTACACTGTCCAGGGTCGAAATTTTTTACAGTGGCCAGAGGCGGCGCTAAAGTTAAATCTGACTCTGGTGGAAGGCAACTGAGCCAGACTGGATCACAACAACCGTACATTTGTGAAAAAGCTATCAGAATCGTGCTCCAGAATCAGCATGTATTCAATAAATTGCTTGCTTCTAGATATTCATATAGCGTTACAGGCTTTATCAGTAGTAGGTTGGCATGATATTACCGACTTTCCACAGATTCTCATCTATTAGCGAACGTCATTGTTCAAGAACTGTAATTTATTTAACGTCAAATGAAACGCAGTCTTTTTGCTGTGCCTCTATAAAAACAAATTCCTATAAAGTGCAATTGAACTATATGACGGAATGATAGAGAAAATAAATAAACTATTAATTCTGTCTGTAATATTGTCTGTGTATTATGAAACAAGCTCATCGGAAAGTCCTCTTATTCCTGTAATTGGTAGTTCTTCCAAAGAGCGGGAAATTGGGGTCATTGCACGGAACTCAATAAATCCTTTGTTTTAATATCATTAATTTGTTTGGAGTCGGCGCCAGCTAGAGTTAACCAATGTACTCATCTATAGAGAGTAATAACTGCCTAAACTTTATCACAATTACATATAAGCAAAATAAAGGACTAGGGTGATTTTAAACAACAATTAATCAAAATAGACTATATTTAGCGACGTAAATTTACACTATTTTGTTATCCGTAAGCTGCCATCGATTTCAAAATTATTAATGTCTAGCTGTGCCCGCGACTTTACTAGCGTGGAATTCATATAATTATATTCTCCCGTCCCGTCCCGCCCCGTCAAATAGACAGACAGACAATTTTTTTAAGTATCAAAATGTGTACTGTCGTAGACTCTGAAGTCATACATAGTTTTTATCTCAAATATCTTCAATGTACACATTTCGTCCCGTTAGCCTTTTATTATAAGTATATATTATCTATGTCCTTGTAATGTTTCAGAACAATCCTAATTAGTACAAAATAAGTATAGCGCCATCTATGAATAATAGTTAGAA
Source organism: Samia ricini (assembly GCA_014132275.2). Taxonomy (NCBI): domain Eukaryota; kingdom Metazoa; phylum Arthropoda; class Insecta; order Lepidoptera; family Saturniidae; genus Samia; species Samia ricini. The sequence continues at coordinate 6,534,146 of AP028170.1, forward strand.
ATACACATATAATTTGCTTGCGTAATCACCATTCACAACACTCCAACCCCCATGTCATCAAAAATAAACAAAGCATAAACCGTCCAATTATAGTTAGTATGAAATAATATTATGTTCCGCACCATATTTAAGCCTATAGATATTACAGTTCACTACTTCCATAAATTGACTCCTTAATACAACGCCTAAAATGCGTAGATGATTATGTGAAAATTGAATATCAAAATATTGTTTTCTTATATATTATGTCTTAGATATTTATTTTTTTATATACTATACATATATTTTATATTACGTCAGTTTGTTCAATTTCAATCAATCGTATCAATTTTTTGTTCTCGAATAAGACTAAAACGCATTTTTTACTTACAAACTCTTCTTTCATACTAAAGTCGACGCGTGTCATTCAAATTACTACAACTTTTGATTGAGTGGACCGATTCATGAAATAAAGTTTTGATGCTACTCCGGAATATGCTTTATAATTATATTTGAAAAAATGCTTAGTACTTTGTAATTGATACCTGCACAACTAAACAGCAGACAGACATTTCTAAAAATGATAGAAATGTGTTTTATAACTATTTTTAGTCCTTTGCAATAATTCTTTTCACAAAAATCAGAAATGTATAGACACCTGAAATTTACAATTGCATTATTGGTATAGATATTAAAACAAAGGATATATTGAAATAAGCTGATTAATAAACTAATCATTTATTTAATTTTTAGTCAATTTTTGTAGTTTATTATTTTGAAGTCGGTTTTGTTTTTTAATTTAAAAAGTTTTATAAATTAGATATTCAAAAATACAATTGCGTATGGTAAGGTTATTTTTTGAACACTTATATATATTCCAATTATCTCAAGAAACTGTAAATCGATACTAGTACTTGATAATACACGAGGTGAAGCGTTTTACCATCAACTGTTTCAAATATTTGACGTCCCGAGAAAATGTGACTGTCCTAAGCAAACATCTTGAGAATACGATCCCCCGATGCGCTCCTTGCTTACATCAATGGTACAACGGGTATACATGATAGTATAACCTTTAAATATTTGTACTATCTTCTTTTATATCTTGAAAACCCAGTTACAATAGCTGTAGAAGCTTTAAATAAAGATACTGCCGCACATGTCGCGCTACATTAACACTACTCCTTCAAATTATTTGCTTAATTTTTAGTTTGGCACTTTCGTTGTAAGTCTCGATATTGATCAGAGAGAGACAGATAGAGTTAATGTATCTAATTTAGATTACATTTTATCCTTTCAGGAGGTACAAAAAGACCGTTTTACACAACACAATATGTGTAGAGAATCCAACAAAGACTCGTAAAAAAAGGTATTATTGATTTTGTTGATAGTAATCTCATGTTTTTATTTGTTTAGTCATCTGTTGTTACCTATTAAATAAATACTCATTATTCTTTATTTTGAAGATGGGTGTTCAAACGCTTAACGAAACTAAGCACGGGTTAAGAGGAATAGAATAAAAGCATTTCACGACTCTTCACAAAATGCAAAGTGCAAAGCGCAAAGTTGAAGCAATTCTCGCGAAATGGGGCAGGTATTTGAAACAAGTACTTCTTACATAAGCGTTTTATCCAAACGACACTTCGCTCCTTTAATCTACACATGTGGGATATTGAACAGATTTTCCGAATATATTTTATCTCACCACTTCTATTTAAACCTCCATAAAGTAAATTAACATTAGGAAAAAAGAAGTTGTGATTTTCAAAATTTGATATTACATTTTGAAGCCTTGGTAATTATCTAGATCAGAACGAATAAATAAATAAAACCTCTCGAAGAAGTTAATCTTCCTTTATCAGAATATGATAATTTTGTAAATAATTAAAGCAATCAAATGAAGATTATAAGACTATCAAGTATGTAATAGATAGGTTGTATAATTGATTGTTCAAACAAAGCTTTGCGCAGTCCATAATAATTGATTATAACCGCACTGTAAATAGTCAATCGGATTTCATAACATTCGCTAATAGATAAATCCGTTTATACGTTGAAACTTAGTTAATCCTATTTCATTTCCAGATAATTTGATGATCAGAAACTGTTGTTCATTATGGTTATTGTACCATAAATCTGTTTATCGTTGTGTTATTAAACCTAGGATAACCTTTACTCTAGTTTCTATATTGCTGAGGTTCGCTACCTCGAAGGTTGCATCTCTTTGGTATGTTTAACCCCCTGAGAGCTAACCTGGCGTTTACGCCAGTTTTCCATTGTTTTCCTATTGTCTTCCTATTGTCTCACTTTTATGGGTATTCGACTTATTAAAAAAACAGTTCCTATTTTAACTTACACCCGATTGCTGCCATATGATTTTCTATTAAGAAGGAGATAAGATCACTTGAAGAGAGGTAATTAGGGAAGATTCTGTACATATTTTGTAATATAGGTTTTTTTAATAATTATATTAAACAAAACATTATTCCAGGACCAAAAATACGTAGGTTTTATTGTAAAATAAAAGGTTAAATTAATGCCAGAGAAAAAGGAACATAGGATATTCCTAGGACATAGGAATATTGGTAAGTTTTCCATAATCACAGAAAATCTTTCAAACTTCCCAGAAGTTAAACTTAAATTTACTTATTATTTATGAGGTATTTATATGCGGACTATAAATATCCGCTCAAGTCAGCTCTGTCGCACAATGTACAGTCGATTAATTCTCAAAGCTCTGAATACAACGTGAATTTGCATTATCATAGTCTATTTATAAAATAAGCTCAAATGAGCCAAAACGTAACGCAAATCGAACTCATTTAACCATTAAATTAGTGCCTATAAAATAATATAGTCCACCATCGTACCCCAACCGTCGCGTTTGACGTGTGTTTTGGGTATTGCATGCAGTTATAAATAATTGCTCAATTTCTTTTAAATACCAAGTTTTCCTTTATATGATAGTTACCCATTTGCACTTGTCAACTGTTAACAAATATTGTTGTTAAGAACTTTCGGTTTTTTTTTAATTTTATTTGCAAAATTAATAGCAAACGCATAGACATAGCTTCTCCGATTTCAATTGATATCTGGAATCTTTTGATCTTTAAGTGTAAACCATACTATATTATAGACGTTCAGATTGTTGGCAACTGTTTTGTTCTGACATAAGTGTTATATGCGGTCAACCATATTAACAAAATCAAAACATCATTAAAACCTCGATGTGCCTCCTCAGAAACACTTGCCGGGGTTCACAATTATTGCTTTAGCATTCGTCTATAACAAAGGATGAACGCAGCCTCTCCGCCCCTACTTTATTATTATTATTATTATTCGAAAAGGGGCTATGCAGGCTTAAACAGTCCTGTATCACTGCGACCTAGTCAGATCTATTGTGATCGCCCCTATATTGCTAAAGCTCACTGCCTAGACCTACAACCTGAATATACTGTAGTATCTTTTTGGCAGAGAGCGTCTGTACCTCCTCCGGAAGCAACACATGCTTACCCAGAATTCGGTTACGTATGGGTATTAATGGATCACATTCACACAAGATGTGCTTTGGTGTTTCGTCTGCTATTTCGCAGAACCTGCACTCTCTTGTGTTCTGGACACCGATGTTGTGCATATGCTTGCCCAAACAACAGTGCCCAGTTAGTGCTCTCACTAATACTCGTAGCTGATTCCTACTGAGCATCAGGGCTTCTTCAGCTTTGCGCTGAGTGAATGCTCTGATGAGCTCTTTGGAATGAATTTGTCCTGGCAATTTATTCCAGAATTCTATAGCCTTATAGGTATATTGGTCCCTTAAGGTCAGTCGAACTAGGCTTTTTGGAATGCCACAAAATGGTTCAGGCCCAATTTGTGTTTCCATAGCCCCTGCTCTTGCAAGCGCATCCGCAGCTTCATTGCCGGGAACTCCTGCATGGCCTGGGACCCATCTTAAAATCAGCCTGTTATTCTTACCCAGGCTGTTTAGCATTGCCACACAATTTGCAACTAGCTTCGACTCAACTACGTCCGAAGCCAGCGCCAAGAGAGCGGCTTGACTATCCGAATGGATATATATTGTATGGTTCACGTAGGCTTTCTGCAGATTTATACAGGAACATTCTAGAATCCCGTATACCTCTGCCTGGAAAATGGAGGCAAAACTACCAAGATTAGTTGTTTGACTAAACTTAGGTCGCTCTCCATATATTCCACAGCCTACGTTAAGTCCTATTTTGGACCCGTCGGTAAACCACAGTAAGCTGCCTTCCTTCCACGTTATCTCACTGTTTAACCAGGAGTCCCGTAGAGGGATTTCGACATCATACAATTTTTTAAGATTAGTTTCAGGAATCATCATATCTGATATCATCCCTAAAATTGGTGTTTCTATCACTGAGTCTAAGAAAGATCTCATGGACTGGGATATCCATTGTCTCCTCCCGAGGGCGTACATTCTGTGCATCGTCAACCTCGCCACCTTCTCTACATGTAGATGTAGGGGCGTCAGATTTAACAGAGCATCCAGAGCCGCTCCAGGGGCTGTCGACATGGCTCCTGTCACTAAGATAGAAGCTATTCTTTGTACTGAAGCTAATCGGGTACAAACAGACTGCTGTTGTGCCTTTTTGGACCAAACCACACAGGCGTATGTTATTATGGGTCTGACAACTGCCGTATAAAGCCATATGGTTAGCCTGGGATGTAAACCCCAGCGCTTTCCGGCCATTCGACTACAGATCCCCATTGCAATTTTAGCCTTTTGAATTATATATCCAATTTGGCTATTCCAGGTCAGTTTCTGGTCGAGAATAACACCCAAGTATTTGACCTCTGGTGAGAAGTTTATTGTCTTGCCATTTAGTGAAGGTTGTACCAATTGGTCAAGACGCCTTTTCTTAGTAAATGGTACTAGGACAGTTTTGTCTGCATTGATTCTCAGTTCATTGTCCTTGCACCATTTGTCAATGACACTTAGTGCTTTCTGCATAAGGTACGAAATTGTACTTTGAGAGAAACCTCGGACAACTACCACCAGGTCATCAGCGTAGCCCTGGGCGTCAATCCTTAATTCCTCCATCTTATGCAGGAGTTGGTCCACTGTTAGGGTCCACAATAGGGGCGATAAAACGCCTCCTTGTGGACAACCTCTTGTGGTTACCACCTCATGATTAGTGCCATGCAATGATAATTTAACTATACGGTTTGAGAGCATTGATTCAATCCACTTTATAGTGGTTGAATCTACCTTTTTAACACTTAACCCATGAACTAGTGTTCTAATGGGTGTGCTATCAAAAGCGCCCTCAATATCTAAAAATGCACATAGTGCAATTTCCTTATCTTCTAATGCCTTCTCCACTCTATCTACAAGATAGAGCAGGGCAGTCTCAGTGGATCTTCCTCTGCTATAGGCATGTTGTTTAGAACTTATAGGGTTTGTGGTTAGTACCACTTCCCTAATATTTCTATCAATTATCTTCTCCATAGTTTTCAGAAGAAAAGATGTAAGGCTTATTGGTCTAAAGGACTTTGGCATAGCGTAATCCTTTTTACCGGCCTTGGGTATAAAAAGTAATCGTACTTTTCTCCATAGTTCAGGTATATATCCCCAAGCAAGGCTTGCCCTGAAAATCTTAATAATTACAGGTGTGAGGATGTCAAGACCTCGCTGTAATAGCACAGGCTGAATTCCATCCTCTCCACCTGTTTTATATGGTTTGAATGACTTTATAGCCCATTTCACACTCTGTGGTCTTATAAAGCTTGCCGCTCTACGCCAGTCCTCTAATTGAGGCCTTATTGAGGAGGGCAGTCTTCTAGAAATAAGTCTCTCAGAACCTGGGAAATGAACTGACGTAAGGAGCTCCATGGTTTCCTTTTCACTGTAAGTGAAGGTCCCATCTTGTTTTTTAAGGAGTCCTATTTGTTTAGGTTTGTCCTTAGCGAGCACCCTGTGAATTCTTGCTCCATGAGGCGTATCATTGATTTCCTCACAGAACTTTCTCCAGGAAGCCCGCTTCGCTTTCCTAATTTCTTTATTGTATTTGGTTAGGGCCAGTTGGTATGTCTCCCACTCCTTTGTGTAGCCCCTACTTTAACGATGTGTTCTTATTAGATGATTTTTGAATTAAGTTTACTTTCTTCGCTTTCGAGAAACTCCCTTTTTAGAACCCGGCAGCTTAAAGAGGTTTTCTTTCTCTTAATTTTTTCAAGGGATAATTAAATAGTAACTTGATGAGTATATTTTTGAAAATTAAAAACTGTATCACTATTAACCTCAACCCACGTATTTAGTGTCACTTAATTTTATAAAATGTGTAAATATGCTAAACTAATTTTTTTACGAAAAATAACAGTTACCTTTATAGTATTGTATCTGTAAGAAAGTCACATTACCCAATAGTATTATTAAAATTTTTGATGTAGTAAAACTGCCCTATGAATAACTCATAATGCAAATACGAGAAAAAAGCGTCCGTTAAACACTTCTGCGCAATTAACGTGAAACTGTGAGTTGGTTCATTGAAAACATTGTACGTTTTATTTAACACAGCCCTCCAACAAACACTGCGGACCTCCGCTAAATAAATACGATGTGATCCCCAAAAAAGGGAATTCGGATACTGTGTTCTGTATTTTATTGCTTTGTTGTTTTGTGATAAATTAGTGAAAATTTGTACACAAAACTTTAAACTCTTTATAAATTATAAATCTTTGGGGGAAACCTATGTCCAGCAGTAGAAGTCTTTCGGTTGAATGGATGGAAATAAATATAAGTAAATATATGCTACTAAATGAATAATATTAAAAAATGCACGTGTATGTTGTATAACAACATGCATACCTAATTATTAAGTAGTTACTAAAAAAATATGTTAATTTACTTTTATATTTTTCAGGACAACTGGATAGAGTGAAATGATCAATTTCAGCAAAGTAACTTCTACATCAATCAAATCATGATTATCGATGATCGCAAAAATATCCGTTGACAGCCATTGCCTTTATGTTCATACCTGGAATCCAGTAGTAGTCACTGAGTACTTTATTGTATTTGGCTCTAAGAAATATTTCATACAATATTTGAACCTTATTATAGATTGACTCGGTACAATATTCTAATATGTGATGCAGAATGTATGTATATAATAGTTTTCTACTTATAATTCTGAAGAGCGAATCGTACTTATCGGTGATCGACGAAACGGACTATAAAAGTGCAGTGAAAACCTACGATCAATTCCAAGCAAGAATTTTATTTCTTTTTAATCCTATGCGGACACGAAAACTAGTTTTATTTGCGGTGTAACACAATGAATTGGCTTTGTATTTATTATGCATTCATAACAGCACTCAGATATTTACTTTCTTATTACTGTGCCCTTGGATTTGAAATACCCACTTGTATTAAAAAATTATGAATCTAAACGTTCAGTGAATAATACGAAATACAAATGATTGTGTCTTGAATGTATATCTATACTAATAAATAAAATTGAAGTGTCTGTTTGTAACGGTAAAATTATTTTTTTTAACTAAATAGATATGAATGTATAATCGATACCTATTCCTAACAAAACATTTTTTTAAATTTTTGTCTATCTGTCTGTCCGTCTGTTTGTAATGGGTAATCTTCGTAACAGCTGGAACGATTTTGACGGGAGTTTTTTAATATATAGCTGAAGTTACTCCAGGTAACTTAGAGTACTTTTGATTTTCGAAAATAATTGGGGTTCCGCGGAAAAAAAAAAAATAAAACTCATAAAAAAATTGAATAAAATGCGATTCAATGCTCAGTTTTACGGGCAAGTGCTTCAATTTATGAAATATCGTTTTTACTTTATCTTAGTACTAAAAAAATTAGGGTTCCTTATAAAAAAAAATCCAGTGAGGAATATATAAAACGCGGGAGCAGCCGCGGGCACACAGCTAGTATTAAATAAAATAAAATAAAAAGACCTTAACCTGTTTCAATATTACAAATAAAGAAACTGGAACAACTGGTTTTTCTCACATATGGCGATTTGACATAACAATGAATTTAATATTTTCAAAATAGACGAACAACATATTAATACTTATATATGTATGCATTTCAAAATCGTTCACAAAATTCAATAAAACGCAAATTTAAATAGAAAGTCCTCGATAAGTGAAATTGAAGGGGAATCTGAATATTCCTCGGCAATTTTAAAAAATATGTTAATCTATTCCCTGAGAGACGGGCGACTATTTTCATAAATTGATTGCTTCGGACCAATATCAAAAGAATTGTGATATTGAATTATCGACTTTATTAGGAGTGTCTTTATTAACCAATAAGAGGTCAAAGGGATCAGCGAACCCACTGTGCGTCATCAAATTAGCATTAGTAGATTCATGAGTCGATTACCCAAATTAAATGAATGATCTAAGATTTGGAGGAACAAAGTAAATAGAACATAAATATTTATTAGAAAACCGTTTTTTTTTTTTAAATTATCTTTAACTTGGGAAGCCTCCTTTTCTATTTTAAAATTATCCAAAATGTTAGCCTTCAAACCATCACTACTATATAAAGACTCACTGCTACAATTATTTCTGTCACAAACTTCGATCAACGATGGCAATGTAATTAGGTTGAACATAAATCTGTTTTAAAACGTGTCTCCTTTTTTTAGAAAACAAATCGATCTGAAGTAAAATATATATCCACTTTGATCGTGTACGCGACCTTTTATCAAGTTGCTGTTGTTGATCGAAGGTCACAAAGCAGCAAAGTGTTACAATAGGAAAACAATGGATAGCTGGCGTAAACGCCAGGTTAGTGCTCAAGGGGATAGAGATGCTGTTGATAACTAATACTATATATTTTTGCTAATACTGATACAAGAAGTTTTTTCACTTAATTCTAACATATCATCTGTAACATTGCAATCTTGTTTGTGATGAGATATTTTTATATAGTTACTAGCTATATGACCGCGGCTGCGCCCGCGTTTCTTTGTTTTCAATGTGTTTTATTTTTTTTTATACGGAAGCGTAATTATTTTCCTAAAAATATTTGAGTACTAAGATAAAGTAAAAATACTTCTCATAATTATAGCAATTGCCCGTAAAATTGTGCATTGGATTGGATTTTATTAAAATTTTTATTATTTTTTTTACGCGGAACGCTAATTATTTTTGAAAATTAAAAGTACCCTAAATTACCCGGAGTAACTGCAGCTATCTACTAAAAAAGGTCACGTTAAAATCGGTAAAGCCGTTCTGGAGATTACCCGATATAAAAAGAGAGATAGACAGACAAAAATTTAAAAAAAATTGTATTTTTGGTATAGGTATCCTATATTATAAACGACTGAGAATATGAAGATGGATTTAATAATAATTATCTACCTACATGAACAACTAAGTAATATGGTTATGAAATGTTTCCTACAAGAGTACAAAATTTGCGAGAAAATAAATTTGTAATCGTATCTTAATTTTAAAATTTAGAGTTCATTTAAAAGTACTAATTATAAACGAAAGTTAGTTTTGTTTTGTTAAGGTACTTGATATTTATGATTGTCAAATGTTTTTGGTGTCAGTTAATATTAATATTAGTCTATAAATGTTCTAAGTATAGTTCCAAGATAAGGCACGAGTTTAATTACCACGCGGCAGATCCACGTTTTAGTGATTTCAAATAGAGTGATATATTTAATTACTTGTTCTTTTATACGATAGGAGAAAATATCTCGAAACAACTAATTTTTTTAATAATTTTTTTTCACCATCAGACGTGTATCATGTATACAATAATATAAAATTGTTGACACTGTTTGTGCGCTGGTAATCTAATAAGAAAAAGTATATATATAGTCTACAGATAATTAAAACACTCAGAACTGCAGTAGTTGCACGCAAAGAGATGTCATTTCTAGTTGTTCTTAAAAGACTACGTACATCTTCATTACATGTCGGTGATTACGTAGTTCCATGTCAATTAAATATTTTTTGTGGCTTCAATATTGAATGAGTTTTTTGTATAAAACTATCGCTCTTATCGTTAATATTCTATGATAATCAATACATAAAAACGGAAATTTCAGCTCAATATCTTTTTGTATTCTGTTTGTCAACCGATTTTCTTTCTTTTTTGTCGTTTTTTTTTATTATATTGACTAGCTACAATATTAGTTTTTTTTTCTCTAGTTTTCAATAAATATTATGGTTAAATTTCTTGAACTGATTGAAAACTAGTTATAATAAAATACATGTACTTATGCGTAAATAAATAGTTTTTTTTAATAAAATAATATTACAAGTTATATTGCACCTACTAATTAAGTGTTCGCCATTATATTTCGAAACTTAAATGAGCCAAATCATGGAAATGCTTCAGACTAATGATGCGCGAAATGTATTGAATTGGATCGATACAATAATCCTGTCAATGGGAGCCGTTAGGTAAATTAGTCTGTTAATGTGTTATAAACGATTGACATTAGCAACTAATTATTAAATGTTGTTCTGATTATAAAAAAATAAAACATAAATTATTTAACAGAAATATATATATATTATGTAAAAAAAATAATTATATTCTTGGGTAAACACTAAACGCGTATTTATGCATTGGAATTCTAAATAGATTAAAAAATATTAGTTTTGCTAGTTATATAAAAATATCTTTTAATCTATAATTAATTCTGTTTAATGTCTCGGTATTGGCAGACAATCGCGATGTGTGGAAAAAAGCTATTACTGACGCCTGAAAACTCCATGAAACCGTCTGGCTTAAAAAGCTCTCTGTTTTTTTTTTAGGATTACAGATAGTTGTTTCTATTATACAGTTTAGTGCATATCCTTCGCACCGTCTGTTATCTCTGTTTTATAACATTGTAATTAGTCGTCATTACAACTTGCAATAGACATCACGTCCTTTTATTTTACTCCTGAAATGGCATCAAAATTCGACCTAATTACAAGCAACACAGTTTGTTCAGGTATGCTTAGAATGATCGTCGATGTCACTCCTGTCTTGGTTTGGAAAAAGTGCTTTCTCTATGATGCCTAAAGGATCTTTTGTAGATACTCAATTGCCATAGATATATAATAAATTCGGTGTAACACTTTATGTAATTTTTCTTTCGTATTATTTGTAATGAATCAATCACGACACACTTTACTTTCTATATGGTATAAAAATTATCAGAAATCGATACCTTTGTATTTTAATACAGTAACTAAGCTGTTTCATTCTTCGATTTATTCATTTTCTATTATTTTCTGGGTTATCTTACTAATGATCTTTTAGGAATTTAAAGCTCTTCATTTAGATAGATAATTAGAACATTTAAACATTTCAGAAATACGAGTCTGTCTAACGGCGAAAGAAAACGTTTCTCCTCCTATTTTCTCGTTAGTGGTACTTGAGTACTCGGATTCCCTAAAGCCGGAAAATTCCGCTTTTCACGCTGCGGCCTGTCTTTGATATGTTGATTCAAAAGAGATACGTAGATCGTTTTATCAGTACGAACGAGGTAAACAGTGTAATTTGACTATACTTCTGACATTTGTATACGTTATTGACTTGTTCTATATACTTTTTGTATTTGGTGGATTGTCTGTAAAATGCACTAGCTGTACCCCTCATGGGTTGCAATACCACGGAAAGGAGTTTTTTGGGGTAGGAACCTTAGCGGGCGTTTGCAGAACAACTAACCAAAGCTTCATAATAATCAGCTGAATGGTTTAGGAATGCATAGAGGACAACCAAAATTACATGGTTTTTATTTAATTTGATTAGAAGATATATTTTTTATATTTTATTTTTAAATATACGCATATCAGCCATTAAAAAAACAAAAATGAAAGGTTTAAAAACGTATATTTACTGAAAATTTATCTCTAGTATTAACAAGCGTAAATAGTAGTAAATAACAATAATATTCTGGGAATTTGAATAAGAAATGTAATTATTATGTCTGGCATATTCGAAGTATAAAATTATTTATGTTCAACTTAACAAAGTCTTTGTATCAAAGTTCTAATATCCAAATATTAATCTCGGTATACTAATTAACGTCTGATCCGAAACTAACGACAAAACATCGAATGCCGAAGTTACTTTACCAAGTTTTTGAGTAGTATTATTATTTTTTGTGCAGCTGTATACTTAAAGATTCCGATTAAAAAAACTACTCGTATATGAGGCATTCCTAATTATTTCTCAGGAGTAGAAAAACTATTTATAATTTGAATCAGTTATTCCTACAGTTCATTTTATGGTTGGTTGTAAATAGTTATACTCAGTTGGTTATACTCAGCTTCAACTTACATCATTTGGACTGCTGTTTTTTTTTTTTTTACTTTTTTGGAATTTACTTTCTATTCGTTAAACAACAATTTAATTGGTAGGAATTTTAGTTTTAGTTTAATTTAGACTAAGCCTAAATTTTAACTCAAAATACGGACGAACTATAGAAGATTAATGCAAACAAGAAAATATCTTTTATTATTAAAATTTATTAGTGTTTTAAATTGTATTTGTATAGTGTTTTAAATTGTATTTAGTTAGGCTTCTATAAAAAAACTGTTTTTTTCCTTTCTTTGTCAAATAATTTTATTTAATTTTAGAAATAATTATTAAGGTTTCCTTGTTTTACATTATACCCTATTCATCAACGCATAACAGCGAGTCTTTTTAAATATATCATACAAAAAATAGTAATTTATGACATGTAAAATGTATGAATAGGGTTAAACAGATATATAAATCGATAAATAAATTATATCATATACAATGGGTGAGTAAATAAATCTAAGAATAGACCAAATATTTTGAAAGAGCGTTTAGAGACATTGTCATGTAAATCGACCACTCAAACCTTTAGTAAGGTTTTATTCAAATTGAAATACTATATATTTTAGAACGGAATAGTTACTGGCTGTTTGATGTTACAGTTTCTGAGCTTACAATAAACATTATTCTAATTACAGCAGGTAATTTGAATTAAGTGATTCATACAGAATATAAAAATGTTTAAATAGGTACTATTCAAAAAAGTATATAAGTAACATAGCGATATAATTTGAAAACTTTGGTGTACCTAGTGTTGAATAACAAAGCTAAATAATAATAAGAGGCATCTGGACATTTTGCAAATACGGTTTACTTATATTTTAAAAACCTCGTTGAATGTTCGGTAAACAGAATGTATCGATTTCATAGGGTAAAATTAAGAGGTTTGACTTCTATAGAGGTATTGTTGCTCTTTCCTAGCGAAGATAAAAAGAAAACAATACTATTTGTAAAGTTTATCAAAATTTATAATATTGTAGCTGCGTGCCCGCAGCTGCGTTCGCGTTTCATATATTCTTCACTTTGTTTTTTTTTACACGTAACCCTAATTTTTTTAGTACTAAGATAAAGTCCCTATATTTCTAATAAATTCAAGCGCTTTCCTGTAAAACCATGCTATGAATCGGATTTTATTCAATTTTTTTACGCGGACCTCTAATTATTTTCGAAAATTAAAAGTACCCAAGTAACTTCAGGAGTAACTTCAGTTATTTACCAGAATAAGTCCCGTAAAAATCCGTCCAGCTATATCGGAAATTAACCGGAGCAAACAGACAGAAGGACAGACAAAAAAATTAAAAATTGTCTTTTTCGTATAGGTATCGTATAAACATTCAAATCTATTTAGTAAAAAAAAAATTGACTTTACAAATAGACACTCCACGTATATATATATATATTTAGGCATAGAAATACCATAGGCATTTCTTAGGATGACTTAGTACTAAAAAATTGTATTCACAAAATGAAAGTAATTTCCATCACGAATCATATTTTATTAAAACTAAACAAATTTTCGTACATTTCGTATGTAAATATTTGAGTATGCATGATTTAGTCACCCTATTTGAGCTATGAATTCCCAGGGGTCTGATTTGCATTTCAAAGGTGGGGATCTGTCACAGTATGGAATGATATTTTATTGAAATCAGTGTTCGACCTTTCAAAGAAATAAACATGTGCAAACGTTTTCGTATACCATTAGCTTTGAGAGTATTTTCTTTAAGAAATAAATATTATATCTTTATATTTCGCTGTTATGCAATTGATGTATACAGTAAATTATCTACACTAATAATAAAATTGTAAATTTCACGTGTCTATAGATTTCCGATTTTTGTGAAAAGAATTATTCCATAGGACTAAAAATAGGTAAATAAACACATTACTATCATTTTTAGAAATGTCTGTTTACTCTATCAAAAGTTATAGTACTTTGATTGACACGCGGCGTCTTTACTAAGAAAGAAGAGTTTGTAAATAAATGCGTTTTAGTCTTATTCGAGAACAAAAAATTAACGTATTGATTAAAATTGAACAATATAAAATATATGTATAGCATATATTTATATATAGTATAAAAAAAGAAAAAAAATAGATTATTTGTGAGTCAGTACCTATAAGCTTAGTTAGTATGTTAACTATTCTACACCACACCATCATTTAACTTAAGTAAGATTATGGTCAAAGCGCTGAACGTATACAGTATTAAAAAAAATGAATTCCTCACTTCCGTTTATGGACAATTTGTCTTCCCCCAATCCTATTTTCTACCCTGAATGAAATATATGTCATACCAAATTTCATAATTTTTTTTTAATCTACTGAAATGTGTTTTTCGTCGATTCTGAAGCGCAGCATACAATTTTTTCACAAATGTATTCAACGTATAGATTTCGTCTCGTCAGCCGTTTTATTATAAGTGTCGATTATGTATAGAGGTATTTTTTCTGTTTGTTGCGAATAAACTCGTAAACTGCTTAACTGATTTAAATAATTATTTCATCTGTAGAATACGACTCTATCAGTGAGTAATATTGGTTATATGTATGTATATATTTTAATTAGAGATATTTTATCTGTGGGAAACTAGGATTTGTCGTTAGAATATTCATATAGTTATGTATTCTCTAAAATTGCAGACCTAATATTAATTGATTAATTCATTAATAGTACATTAAATAAACATTTAAGTTGTATTCCACACCCTGATGAATTTTATACGATAATATAGGTAACAAAATGTCGTCTTGTATGGATCAGAATGTTACCCCATAAAGGTGACGGATGAAAGAAGATTACATGCAGCTGAGATGCGAATGTTGAGGTGGATGTGTGGGGTAACAAGAATGGACAGGATTAGGAATGAGTATATTAGAGGAAGTTTGAAAGTGGCGCCAATAACAGACAAGTTAAGAGGCGGTCGTTTGTCCTGGTATGGAGGTGTGATGCGCAGGGAGAAAGAAGATGTTGTAAGAAAGTTATTGGATATGAATGTGGACGGTTATATGGGAAGGGGATGACCAAAGAAAAGATGGATGGACTGTGTGAAAGATGATATGCTTAGGAAAGGAGTAAATGCGGAGATGACAACAAACAGAGAGGAATGGAAGAGGAAGACATGTTGCGCCGACCCCAAATGAAAATGGGAAAAGGGTAGGGAGATGATGATGATGAATATAGGTAACAAAATAAAGTTGACTTATTTAACTGTTAGTTACCTCCTCAAGATTCTTTTCATTTCCTCTGTACATTCTATACTCGTTATTAACCATTTTCTTAGTGTGGTAAATTTTAGAAATCTTTTAAAAAAAAATATATTTTTATAGATTACAGGAAAAATTCACAATCAATAAAATATATCTATAATAATAATAAACCTAATATTGAAGTATATTCAAAAATAAAAATAAATTATACGTTTCATAAATTTGTCATCGCAAGATATACACGCGTAAATTAATGTCTTATCTAATTCAAACGTATTATTCAAAGAACGTCGTTATTTAAAAAACATCATTTATTTACCTTACAAATATACCTTGAAAAACTTTTATTTCTTACAATTTGTTATCTTTAATAAATATTACATTTTTTATGTACACCAGAGTAAGCGATAAAAATGAAAAATATAAAAACATAACAAGTTAAAATATTTTGTTATTTGAAGTAAAGGAATATCATGTTTTCTCTTTAAATATTCATGCAAATAGTATTTTAGAGTAACCACTACATAGGGAAAGCAATTCTAAAGAAAATCTGAGAGTGAATGTTCCTTTTATAAACCATATTTTTCTTTGAGACTGAGCGTAGGTGGTTTCTTTTAACTTGCAAATTAAGTAATAATAGCCTATAGGGCTTAAGTAAAGAAAAAACATTTTTCGTTGCCTTTAGATTTAAAATACACATAACTTAATGTTAAGTATATTTTTGCGACATTTTTATAGTAAGTATGTATTATGCCTGTATGAATAAATTTGAAATTACAATAGTGCTACTACGTTATTGACTTTTAAGAAACCTTAATTTCATCTTAGGTTAATCTAGAGCCCCCGGACTGTCGACCAGTACGGTCGTGCCTCCTTCTGAGGCGGGCTAAGAGGTGGAGGGGAAGTATTCTCTTCCATCCCTACCGGGCCATTGCACGGACGAGGCCTGGTGGGTTCGCTGCAGGGGGCGACGCGGTGACTGCGAAAGCCACCCCGTGTCGCCCCCATCCCAAATGCGGTGGACGGCCCCGGGGGGTTTTAGTGGGTATTTCGCTTCACGCCCGGGCGAGCCCCACACTGGCACGGAGTTCGTCCCTCCGTGCTCCTTTTTTTTTTTTTTTTTTTTACGGGGGGAAATGTAAATGAGGGATCAAAGTCCCCCAATACAATAGATAAGGGGGACAATAGATAAGGGGGCCGTGCCCCCTTACCTATTTTATTGGGGGACTTTCGGTCTCACTAATACAATAGGTAAGGGTAGTCCGTAAATGCATTTCCCCACGTCAAAAAAAAAAAAGGTTAATCTAGAGCCTAGGTTCTCAACGAGGGTGGTAACGGCCCCTTGTGCAGAGGAGGTGTGAGCAGAATAAAAATACAGTCTAAAAAGGTAAAAAAATAAGATCGGGCACTGTAACAAAAAATATATTCTCAAAGTAGAGTAAACTCAAGAGTAAAAATAATGTTGACAAACTGATCTAGAGGATAAGAAGAAATTATAATTATACACCTTATCAAGTTACAAAACTACGTAGGGAATCCCATATAGCAATGATTGAGAGTCAATTCTAATATTAATCTTATTATACACTAGCAGGTGCCCGCGACTTCGCTCGTATGGAATTCAGACAATTATATTATAATAGACAGTCTATATTCTCCCTCTAGATGTAATATATCACTACCAAAATATCTCGATCTATGTCTCGTTTCGTCACCCCGACAAGACCAAACCAGGTCAGGGCCCCCACCCGTTTTCCCCCTTGTTTGGCAATGCGTCAGAGTCCAGACCCCCGCCGGTGCGGTGTTCGGACTGTGTCGCAGTTTGCGCTTAGCTCTCGCCCTAATAGGGCTGAATGACTGCCTTCACATAATACTACCCATATGGTGAAGAGTGTCACCTCCCGCCTCAGCCATACAATCAACTGCCTTATAGTTTTGCTCCCGACAACTAAAACATTTGCCTCTCTAGTCTACCACCGATAGACAAACAGGGCGGGTGGGACCCAAGCTCAAATATCGGAAGCAACGCAGAGGCATTGATAAAACCTATCAAAGCAAATTTATAGAATTTTTGCCGACTTCAATTGCATCTATTGTGATTATTATATTATTGTGATTATTAAAGGAGATATTCTAATAAAATGTATCAAAATTAGGTCATACCAGAACATCTGAACTAGTAAATTCGTTAATATATTTTAATACTGTGTCTATTTTATTATAAATTTTCATGGTCACCCTATTTTAAGTATATTAATGAATATGCATTGAGGGAACGCAATGCGTCTGTGTGTTTGGGGTCTGTGTACATTTGAAACGACTTGGTGGAATATTCATACGTCCAATTTCGTTTACGAATTAAGTGCCCCTAGTTACTGTTATCTTAAATTACGAATTAAAATAAGATTTGATGAAATCCACCTTTACCAGATCGTCGGTCAAACCTCGTGGGAGGCCTGTCTTACTCACGTTGCGTCTTCTGGTGTGCGGCAGCCATTCGAGAACTCGTTAGCCCCGTCGAGCAACAGTTCTTCGAGCAATGCCCTCAGCCCATTGACACTTAAGTTAGGAATTCTTCTATTCAATAAATTATCAATAAGTATTTCGTCTACTTTGGTTCTTCTGTGGATCTCCTCATTTCTGATTCAATCACGTGATGAAACTCCGAACAAAGCTCTCTCCGTTGCCTTTGGGGTAACTTTGAGCATTCTAATTAGGCCCATCTAGTAACTGACCAATTCTCAGTGCCGTAGGCATTAGTGTTGCTCAATGTTGGAACTTATTCCATGTCATATTTGTGTATCTGGTAATTATGTAAAATACTTATTGGTTCAAAATTACACTTTTTACTAGTTAATAGGTAGTTCTTTTTCAATGTCAGTTACTGAAGTTCTTAAGTTTGCTCTTTTTAATAGGGAAATCGAGGCGTACGTATTGGAAATGTAATTGTAGCGTACATGAGTTAGAACTTTTATCTTCTTGAACATTAAACTACAGAGAAGGAGGACTGTTAATTAACTTGATTTAGATAACTTAAAATGCTGTTTTGCATGTTATTCGCACACGTAACGAACCAAGGCTGACCATGTTGCATGCTGCACGAAACTATTAGGATAGGTAATGTTATAATGGCATTGAAGTTCTTAGAAATTTACAAATCTGTTTTTGCATTAAATTTGAAATCGTTTTTTTAATAAATACTCGTATTTTATATACTTTTTGTTTATAAAAAGGTTATTAAAAAACGAAAATTGTAAAGATAAACCCTATTGAGTTTCTTACCGGCTTTTTTACAACTGGTTTCAATATCAAATATCAAACCTAGATCAAACCATCTCGGTACCAAAGTACATCGGTTTTTTCTAAATGATCGTGACACTTGACACTTTAAGAGAAAAAAAACATTGACTTTTCGTATTTTAGTAGGTAAAACAGATTGAGATCGCATTTTGAAACCACCCGTTAAATGACAACATTGTTTTTTCTAAACAAAATTTTAAATGTATTTTTGACTTCAGGTTAAGTTTTGCAAATTCATTCATAATTCATTATTATCGTTTTGTTTTTGATATCTTTTCATTTTTGTTTATTTCGAAATCATTTTTTGCCTTAAAGTACTCTGCCCACTAGACCGTATCGTATCAGGACCGTAACCGTACCGGCATCCGACAAAAAATGTAGCTTGTATGAGTTACTATGAGACTATGCCATCACCGAACAGGACCGTAGCGTGCCTTCAGCACTCGGAGCACCCCAAAGTTACAGTGAAGGTGTAAAGGCTCTTCCGGTCAACAGCATCAGCTAAGTTAAAAAAAAACTAAGGTGCGCTACGAGTCTTCCCTCTTTATTAGTCGAAATTAGAGATATAGAGATTAGTTAATGCTAACGTAAATATAATAAAAAAGGAAAATAGATACCACTTAAACTTAGTGCCTTCGTATTATTGAAAAGAAATATAAGATTTGATACTTGTTATCATATTACTATTTTAATCTCATTAATGTTTCCATAACTCGGTATAATACAAAAACGATTCTTTTTGCACTTTCACTTCAAAACAGCTAACTAGATAAAATTTTAAAATTTTTCCGATGTCAAAAGTTCTAGCGGACTTTGAAGTTAGCTCATCCATCTAGGCGACATTTTAAGTGCTTATTTAAGTGCCCGGTTGGGTGATGAAACTGTGTTTAATTTTCTTTAACATTAAAATATAAATTTATACTTAACATTAAAATATAAAATATAAATGTATACTTTGTCACCTAACTTCTAAAAATGTGTTAAAATTAGAATTTATTTTATATAAGGATTTATTATTCGTAATCGCAACCATGTAAGGAATATTTATTAGTACGTACTTGTTTATACTTTCGTGAAAACACACCGATACTTAATCTTCTATCTTCTCCTATATATATGGATAATGGAGTTGATTTGACGTACCATCACATATCGGTATGGGACTACTACCATTCGACGCGGAATTTTTCGTAGATTATTATAATCCCAAGTTTTTTATAATACGTAAATCAGAGGAATGTTATACTCCGTCATAATGTATTCAGAACTACGCTTATAACATGATATTACATATAGTATATTATTTATATATAATACATATGAGTAGGTATTCATTTGTATAGATCCGTTTATAGATTTAAATAGAAAATCGTGATTTTTTCACTTTTAAAGTGCACCAGTTTAAAACTACTAAACTAATTAGTGTAAACTTTTCAGACCAATACGGTTTAGACGGGAAAATAGTGAGAAAAATAATTTAAAAAAGACTAAACGACAGCCAAGATTTGGTCTAAATAAAATACGCAAGTTTTTTAGAGCATCAAAAGCTTAATGACTTGAAGGAAATTGCACCACACCTACTCACTCATATCAGCATATGAATATTAATTATGAATTAGCACTTAGGGCACATGTTCGCGTCAGGAAAGGCACCAGCATGTTAGATACATAAAAATGTACTATAACAACATACCATAACATAAGCTCATGCCTGCTATCCCCGAAGGGTTAGGCAGAGGTGAAATAGCGAAACTACACCACCCACATTTCACCGAGCTTAGTTCCGTCCCAGATGTGACAGGAGGCGAGCCTGTCGCCATATCAGGCACAAATTCCAAATTTCGGGATGATACTGAGTAGAAAAACCCAATACCACTTGACCCGACCCGGGGATCGAAACCGAGACCTCAGAACGGCAGTCGCACCGTAATACAACTACGCCACCGAAGCAGTTCAGAGGCAGAGGCAGAAATGTATCAATCGGTTATAAATTCATAAAAGTACTTATTTATTCTGTACTTATTTGTTACCAATTTAGCGCATTGTAATTACCATTTTAGCGCACTATTTATTACAAAATTTTAAAAAGAAAACAGAAAGATTCTTTAGAAAATATTAAAATAGTATTTAATACTCGCTATTAAATTCCTTTTCAATATTCAAATCTAAAAAGAAGGATGACCAAGTATTACAGATTCATTAATGCTGATTGTCTAATGTTAAATAATATTCAATATTTATTACATTTCAGCCATATTGAATCATAGACAGCTACATCTACAATCACCAACAAAAAAACGTTTATATTGGTTTATTTTTAAACTATGTGCTACTAACTTTATGTTGCCATATAAGTGAACCACCTATAGATTAAAATATAGTTTAAACATCAATTATCACTCCTATACTTTAGAAGAAAAAAAAATATTTCCGCTTTGCCAAAAATGAGTTGAAGTGTAGATTTTACTACACTACTAATTTTGATTCTATACGACTCATTTAGTGAGGTGACATATTGTGATAGGATAAATATCATTAATACCTCAAAGCAATTTGGACTCATTTATTCAACACCGAGTAAAATTGTGTCGTGTAACCGAAGATTTACGATGAAGTCATTACGTTTTATGGGCCATAATTGATAGAGATAAGATCTGAGGGCCGCTGAAATTGCAAAGTGGAGTTTCGAGCACATTGAACCCAAAGACGCGCATTAGTGTAAAGAAAAATAGCCGGCATTACCATAAACGAGTGGCGTTGTGATTATTAATTACAAATTTTTATACACGAATGGCACGCGAACTGTTTCACGTTTCGAGTGCTACAAAATATAGGGTTTGACATTATTATTATGATTATGAGAAAATACCGATTATCCGAAATGAAGTACTTAATATTAAATAGTATATTTAAATATTGAGTTAAGTTTAGTATAAACAGTTAAATATGTAACAGCATCTCCCTGCCCTTATGCCATTATTTTGGGATCGGCGCAACATGTCTTCTTTTTCCACTCCTCTCTATTTAAGTTCATGCCTACATTCACTCTCTTTCTAAACATATCATGTTTCACATTTGTAGATTTTGTACCGTTACTTTTTTGTTATAGGTATAGGTTATCTACGTTCTTGTAATGTTCTAAAAGAGTCTAAATTATTAAAAAATAAATATAGTGCCACCTATGAATAATCGTCAGAAATACATATATAATTTGCTTACGTAATCACCATTCATAACACTTCGCTCCCCATATCATCAAAAATAAACAAAATACGAACCGCCCAATTAAAGTTAGAACGAAATAATATTATGTTCCGCGCCATATTTATACCGATTGATATCATAATTGAAAGTCAGTTAGTTCATTACTACCATAAAATGACCCCTAATACAACACATATAATTCATATATATTATATTTATTATTTATACACTACAAAGATTTATTATATTATGTCATTTTGTTCAATTTCAATCAATCTATCAATTTTTTGTTCTCGAATAAGACTAAAACTCATTTATCTACCAACTCTTCTTTCATAGTAAAGTCGCCGCGTGTCATTCAAATTGCTATAACTTTTGATAGAGTAGACCGATTTTAGTGAAATAAAGTTTTGATGCTACACCGGAATTTACTTTATAATTATCTTTTGTTTTAAATATACTTAGTAATTCTTAATTGATGCCTGCGCATACAAACATACAGAAAGACAGAAATTTCTAAAAATATTTGATTACCTATTTTTAGTCCCTTGCAATAATTCTTTTCACAGAAATGGGAAATGTACAGACACGTGAAATTTACAGTTTTATTATTAGTATAGATAACACTCTTACATATGAAATATTTTTACAGTAGATTTGAAGCTGAAGATTTTTTTTTAAAATAACAACAAGGATTTTATTGAAGATGACAAAATTAAAATGGTACTTAAATTTTAACTCTTGAAAGTAATTTGATCTAATACTAATAATGTCTTATCGTACATTTGTATTTCATACATCGTAAAAATTAATAATTTGATTTTTCATTTTATAACTAACTAATCAATTAGTTAGTTCAATCAATTATTCAAATATTCTTAAAGATAATTAAGTAATCCATAAAAAGGTTTTTTTCTTAATATTTTTTATGGAGTATAAAGTATATTCAAACTTAAATTTGCATCAGGTTTTGTAAGTTTCATGGCTTCCTTCTAAAGATCTCAAACAGTATCGGAAATCTTGGTGGTAACGTACAGTTTCGTCACTTGAAAAGTACAGCTAAATTGGGAGCTAAACAGCCGGTCTAAGCAGTGCTTAACATTATTACAACGACTTATGCTATTCAAAACGCAATTCCAGCCTCATATGTATTACTAGCCGTGTGATGCCGGTTAAGAATAGCTTCACCCCATAACTTCCACTAGGTGTCATATAAGGCGACTAAGGTATAAACCAAGGAATGGACAGCAGCATCCTCTGAGTATCACAAACATCCACTGCGATAGCCAACCCGCCTGCCAAGCGTGGCGATTACAGCAATGCCCCTCTTTTTGGGGGAGACCTATGCCCAGTAGTGGACGTCATTCCTTCGGTTGAATCAAATAGTGTACTGCCTACATGAGCCGAGCACATTTGGGCCGGTGCTAACCAGATTTATCCTCAACATATTATTAAAAACGAATTCTTTCACTACTGTTCAATATGTGTCCACTGCTGAGTGAATAGTTAACAATTTGCTCTTTGTAATAAAGGCAATGTTTACGTAAAAGTTGTTTAAATATGTCTTGGGGCTTTACAATTCTCTCTGAGCGATTTATAGCGAACATTTTTCTTTATACCACTAAAGTGGGAAACAGGCATACTATCCGCCTGATGGTAAGCAGTCACCGTAGCCTGCAACTCTTTAAAAAAACTTTTTCGCGCCCTTTTTGTAGAACCCCATACTGTATTTCGCGGAAAACACGGCCGCTGGGAGCTCATTCCACATCCGAACAGTTCGCGGAAGGAAACTCCTCTGGAACAGCACTGTCCGAAACCATTTTGGCTCCAAGATATGAGGGTGAACTTCCTGCTGATGGCGAGCCGTACGATGGTAGAAATTAGGTGTCGGCATGATGTCGAACAATTCATCAGAACATAACCCTTTATACAAATGGTAGAACACACATAAGGAGGCAAAATCCCCTCCTTAGATTCAAAGGTTCTAAATGTAAACCGCTTGCGAGATTGGGATCCTCAATAATTTTCGCAGTACGTCTTTGAATCGAGTCAGAGAGAGAGAGAGAGAGAGAGAGTAATTCATTATCGATTCGGGCGATTTTGAATTATGTACTATAATTTAATTACACTAGCTGCAATGCTAACTGCAGTGTCTTGTGGCTAACCATGCAACTGGCATTGTACGATTCGTAGATTTCAGAAACGAACATCTAACCACAATTCAGCTAGCACAACGCTGTACGCCGGTATCATAAAACATAATTATCATATGACATAGTAAAATAGTAAATTATGGATGATTTTAATTTTATTTTGAACTCACGTAAATAGAATTTGTAATTGCAATACTTATTTGTAAAAAAAACTGTTAGTCTTAAGAAAGTTACTTTGTTGCCGGACTAGTTCAGAGCTTACGTTCCGATTTGACATTTGTCAATGAATCGAAATTACATATTATATCATATGTAGTAACCGCTCGCTGTAATCATTATATAGCCAGCTAATTCGATTATTTGCGTACTAATTCACTAATGATAAGGAATAAGTTGCTTTTGATTTTTTTCATTTAATTCTCCTTTCTTACTCTTTATAGTCAATTTTTACTACTTATACAAAAACTACGCAATTTTAGTATTTTATTTTTCTCATAAAGAGTTTTTCGTAATGATTCATTTTTATCTTGAACTATTTTAAAATAACTAGCTGTGCCTGCGGTTTTATGCGCTTCGAATTTAGACAATTTGCAATTTGCCTATGTGTTCTTAAGTCGTTTTTGAAGCCCAGCATAGTATTTTTTCTTAAATATCTTTAACTTAGTGCATATAGATTTCGCCTGGTTAGTCTTATGTTATTATAGATTCGGTAAATATATTTTTTTTTTCATAACCTCAGCAAATCCTTAGCTCATTTATTTATTAGTCAGATTTAGTAAGAATTGGTTTAATTACTTTTTTAAGAATATTATTTACATTAGGTAAACATCATTAAGTAACTATTGTTTGTGCGACAGGGACTACAGTCTTTGTAATCTTTTAGGCTTTCACAAAAAGACGAAAAACTATTAATGACTTGCTTAAAGTTAGTCAAGCTACGAGACCGATTGAGCTAATTTAATACATTCTCACACATTGAAGAATCTTTATTCTTATCACGCATATTATTATTATTGTAGTACCGTTCCGTTTATGTCTATCTATTTATCCGATAGCTCCTACTAAACGGATCCACACAACTGATACGATTTTCACTCTCAGTTAGAAGGGTTTTATTTCATAATATATCCTAATAAAGATTTTGCGTAAGTATAAATTTTTTTTAAATTTATTATACTCAAAATCAAAACCAAAAAAATCTTTTTTCAATTTTGGTCTAAGGGAAGGCTTTCTTAGGAAGGCGCTTATGAACGTCTAAAACACTACCACCGGTTCGGAAAACAACCCAGTCGAGAAGAGCCGGCAAGAAACTCGATCTGGTTCTTTTTTTATAGATATAATATATATCATTTTTTAAATATAAAAAACTATACAAATCATAGTCTTAATCAATGTTAGTGAAAGCACAGAGATGTGGGTTAATTCTAGACATCACTATCGTTTACGTAAAGATCCACCCCGTAATAACTTTTTGAGATTAAGAGTTGCTTGACATAATACCTGAACTTATTGTCAGGTAAATCGGTAATGTTACTTGAGATCTTATTGTAAAACCGAATTCTATTACTTATAAAGCTTCTATTAGACTTACTTAGCCTAAAGCGTAGGACAGCCAACTTGTCTTTATTTCTAATATTAAAATTATGACGATCATTCACTATATCGTTATAAGCTCAGTGCTTTGACCACAATATTACCTGAGGTTAAGTGATGATGTGTTCCGGGATGGTAAACTCATTAAACTGAGAAGTACTGGTTTTCGCACTTGAGGGTGGTAGCTACCCAAGCGGGCACTGTTAGAAAATGCCTACCACCATGCTACTGATTTTTTCCATGAAGCAAAGCTCAGGCTGATTTAAGAATTGTATAAGTTGGTAGGTGATGGTTTGATAGACATCCACGTCCATTGACGCGAAATTCAACTGCACTACCCACCATCGCTTTACAAATCAATAACAAAAATCAATGTTTTGTAATCAAGTCGCCAAAAAATCAAATCTTAAGCGATGCATCATAATAATGTACCATAAAATGTGGTTTTACAAAAATCATACACGAAAACTTCGTAATGGTATATATATCTCTGAGAATTTACTTTAAATAACACAGTTCTTCTTTGGCCATAACTTAAAAGTCAACTGCGATGCAGCTTGTTAAAAAACATAACATAAGCACACGCCTGTTATCCCCGAAGGGTTAGGCAGAGGTGAAATAGCGAACTACACCACCCACATTTCGCCGAGCTTAGTTCCGTCCCAGATGTGACAGGTGGCGTTTACGCCAGCTTTCGATTGTTTTTCTATTGTCTTCCTATGGTTTCATTTTTATGGGTAATCGACATATTAAATTATTAATTTCGTGTAATTAAGAAACAAAACTTGCTGTATTATTTTCATATGATCATTAAATAAGTATTTAAGGATTGAAATAAAGTTCTGATTCTGTTACCATATTTTTAAAGTATTTATTAATTTACTTGACCTTCCAAGTTTCATCATCGAGCAGCCCAAAATGATTTTAATAATACATTTGAATTAATTGTAGATTTAATATTAATAATTGTCATTAATTACCATAGTTATTTACTGGGATTTTTGTCTTATAACATTAATTAAGCTTCGTGAGAACTATGTAATATATTTTCTTTTAAAATAAACAATAAACTAACAAACGTAAGTAAAATTAATAATGTCAAATGTGAGAAAATGAAATTAATTAAATGTTTTGTTCATTAGTTTAGAATAATAAGTAGACATAATTTATAAAATTGTTTGAAAAGTTTGGATTTAAGTTTTATAGGTTGCATATATTACAATTGCTTCACTGTAGAAGAAGACTCTCTCCATCTAGAGAAAGATTTCAAGGCTGAGGCGTTAGAGTTCGAAGCAATAAAAACGTGTGTCTAAACAGACGAAAGTGACGTGGCTGTTGGTCCCAGTTCGCGTGAGGCTTAGTTAATTGATATTGAAGCTAAACGTGATACGTGGTAGTATATTGTGTAATTTTTACGGTGACTACAATGTCACCTGATGTTAAGTGATGATGTGGTCCAGGATGGTGAACGCACTAAGCCTAAAGGTACTCTGGTTCTCAAGTGATGTTGCCGGATAGACCAATTGGTGTTTTGATCAAGTTTTCAAATTTCATTGAAAGCTCAGGCTGATTTTAGAGTCAGATAGGTGGAGATCAAAACCGCGTCGTTTGACGCGGAGTCCGGCCGCAATACCCGCTGCGCAATCTTCGCTTCAAGGAAAACCAAATAATAATCCAACGTTTCATTATATGGTGAGATTTAGTAACCTTAATAATTCTAAGTTTTTTAAACCTAAATATTACAATAATTATTTGACTTTTTTATCTTTATGTATAATTTACATAACATAAGCTCACGCCTTTTATCCCCGAAGGGTTAGGCAGAGGTGAAATAGCGAACTACACCACCCACATTTCGCCGAGCTTAGTTCCGTCCCAGATGTGACAGGGGGCGAGCCTGTCGCCATATCGGGCACAAATTCCAAACTCCGGGATGATACTGAGTAGAAAAACTCAATAACAATAATTTTAACCATTATAATGTAATAATTTAAACCTAGATATTTACTTTTAGAATTATTAGTTTACTTATTGTATAGTAAACGAGGGTAAAATTGAAACAAAAGTAGGCGGTCGAATTTGAAAACGAGTTCTATAAATAAAACATATTAAAGATGTAATTGTATCTATCAACAAAGTAGAAACTTATGAAGTAAAACTATATCGTAGATTCACAGAAGCTGAATTCTACAGGAATATATTTGCAAGGTTAATAATCAAGGATCATAATAATATAGTCTTCAACATAAAACAATATGTAAGTAACATCTTACGAACTTATCCAATCTTGTTTGTGGGATGCTTACCGTAAGTACGGATTTACGGTTACTTGTAGCTGCCTACTCTACGTATATTATCTAAGTACAATTCCTAATCAATAATAGTATTTATTCGATTGAACGGCTTCTTTCCAGCAAGGAATTAGAAAACATTAGTTTATGATTTTGTGTTCTCGAATTAATCTATTTTAATAAAGTTATTGTAAATTAAATGTAATTTATCATTATTGATAATGCTAGAGTATGAATTTATGGTCACGAACGAAATTAAAGTAGTCAATGAAGTAATAATTATAATTTAACCGTTGAATTGAAGATTATTCTTCCCATTTATACTGTGTACTTGAATCTAAATAGAAGATATAATTACGTGTAACTTCATAACTGTATAAATTCGGTAAGGCAGGTCGCTCCCACTGACGTAGCATGAGTAGGCCCCCCAGAAGGTGAACCAACGACCTGGTGAAGGTCGCGGTGAATCCGCTGGATGCGGGTGGCGCAATAGCGGTTATCGTGGAGTTCTTTGGGGGAGAACTATGCCTAGCAATGAAAGTCTTTCGGTTAAATAGATGGATGGAAGGTAGGGTTTTATAATTACTAATTCAGTGTCGCCACAAGAAAGCGGCGGATTGTACCATGGGGTTATGCATGTCACTAAATGAAAAAAGGGTTTTATAGTTTTATTCCCGTGTCGCCTCAGAAAGGCGGCGGTTGGTACCCTGGGGTTTTAGTGGGTATTCCCGGCCCTTCACGCCGGGTGAGTATCACATAACCCCTACCAGCACTAATCCGGGAGAATACGTTCGTTCTTAAAACATCTATTACCAATATTATAAACCTCATTGTTTCTTGAATTTGGAAAATGGAATGTTAAGAAATTTTAATCGCTTAGCTATTGTTAAGCAAAAGTAATTTAACTTTAATTTAGAAAAACTTATTAATGGTTTATTAGATATAATAAATGTATAAATAAGCTTTAATTTTGTTTGAGCCATCTACGTTTATCAATCAATCAAAAATCGATTCCTCTCCCGAAAATAGTTTACTTTTTGCGAATACATTTCAGTTCTCCAGTGGCATTGAAACAGCAACAAAATTTTCCTCGATATAAATAAAAATAATTAACCTAAAAGTGAATAACTTGAATTTCGGGTTTATCGAATCTTTGTAGGTTTATTGTTTGGAAGCGTGGAGCCAAACCATTGACGTTATCATGTATATTCAGAAGATTACTGTCTAAATTGCCTTAGTTGCCT
Source organism: Samia ricini (assembly GCA_014132275.2). Lineage (NCBI taxonomy): Eukaryota > Metazoa > Arthropoda > Insecta > Lepidoptera > Saturniidae > Samia > Samia ricini. The sequence continues at coordinate 6,563,450 of AP028170.1, forward strand.
TTGTTAAAATTATTTGCCGCTTTACGGTGGTTAATACACCACGTGTTGTATGAATAAACGTGCGTTAGTTAAAACATGAAGTTAAAATTTCATTTTGTAATATTTTTTACATTTATGCTAATGGCCATTCGGTGTTCTGCGGTGAGTATGATTCAATGCTTGAAAGTTTTTATTTTTTTGAAAACTTTTTACATTTGAAACCAAGGAGTTTACATATACTTCAAGAATAACGCAATTTTAAGTGTTTCTTTTTATTTGCAATATATAAACTTTTTTTGGGGTTGTGCTATTTTAGAGAACGCTTATTTTTTTAACGGTTCATAAACCAATTATGAAATATATAATTTAAACCTTTTACCAAAGAACAAGTATATAGGTATACCCGTCTTTACATTGATAATTTTGCTTGTGTAATAAATTAAATATTGTTTTAATTTTTTTTTAGAGAAACATTATCAAAAGAAGTGATGACAGTCGTAAGTAAACGTACATTGCTTATACCTACTTAATCAGAATAATCTATGTAATATAAAAGAAAGTAAATTTTTAATATCCGTAGAAGATATCATCTACTTTTGTTATTATATCAACATTAAATCTCCAATATAAATATTAATGTATGTATTTCAAACTGTGATCGTTTAAAACATCAACGGTTAAAGAAAAAGTCGAAAGTAATCTCGATGTATGAGAAATATTTTCTCATCGTCCGGTGAGTTTTTTTCCTTCACTGGCAACGTCATTTAATTATAAAACATAGATTGATTATTTAGCTGACCTCCGTCCTTAGTTAGCCTCAAGCTTTAAAAATTTGAATAAATAAGGTATAACAGTAATTTTTGAGGCGCTTCTGATGAGTAAACTTTAGTTTGATCGAAAGATTTCAAAGCTAATGATAGTCATATTTCAGTCTTGTTTTACAAGAAATTCATCTTTTCAGTGATCGGGTCTACAAACTTAGGAGCAACAACCACTTTTGGAGAGAAAGGAGTGTCTGATTGTCTCGCTGCCGGAAATCCACAATGGAAATGCTATACCGAACAATCTGGTATTAACCCTAATTGGTGATTTCACCAATACGAATAATAAAACACAACACGGATGTGCAAAAACGAATGCAAATTTCATGACTCTTTTTAAGAATAGGTTCAATTTTGTTTGATCATTAAAAATATTGTCGCTTAAGATGATATTTACTAGTATAAATAAATACGGTACTCGTTAGTCGCGTGATATGTTTTAATCTACGTAATTAATGAGATAAAACTAAATTATTTGTCCCACATTCACTTTTCTGTCCCGTTTGTTCAGTTCATTCTGCCATGTAGATTCAAGCCAATTAATGCAGTAAAGCTAGAGCTAGACTTAGATCAGAGGTTTTCCACTGAGGTTGCAAAACATATCTCTTGGTGCTTGACGACAGGTTTTCAAACATGAGGGTTATAGCTTGTTAGGCGGGTAATCTAAAATGCGTTACCACTGTGCCACTAGTTGCGATAACTGAGGTACTACCAACTAAGGCATCATTATTTCATAGCACCAATTTAAAGTTTCAACAGTGCACATATCAAAAAACTTTATTACAAAGTTAGCCTTAACCTAATAATTCTCTTACTTCGCTGTATCCAGCTTCTTTATTATCTAGCTCATACCAATTTAAATTGTCGCACTGAATCTTCTCATATAATATAAATCGTACGTGACTTTGAAACGCTGAAAATTTTCCAGACGATCTATTAGATCTTGGTCTGGTTTATACGAGGTAAAACATTACTTACATTTTTAAATTCAACTAAGTATGTGAGAGCATTCATATTCAAAGCAAATATTTCTCAGACTTTATGTCCGTTAGTTGCCTGTAATTTGAGAGACATTAAACCGATTTACATTATTTCTTTTTAATCATAGATATATTATTTAACCGAGATACTACAGTCTTCGACCAATGTTTATTGCCAGTGTTGACATACGACACTGAGATGTAGTCGAATAAGAAAGCTCAAAGTTACTCAAAGACCATGCTATGCTCGAAAAGCTTGAAGCAATGGCATAGACGAACCAAAGTTGACCCAGAAAAACCAATGCTGTGCACATTGCTTTTAGAACCGATTCCCAATAGGGCAACGGGTTCTCAAATGACAATCAGGAACTGGAAGATGTAGCGTGGGTAAACCCGGATGAAAGTCGCGAGAATCCGCTGGTTGCGGGTTACGCAAGACCGATCGTTGTCAAGATTTTTGTGAGAGGCCTATATCTAGCAGTAGATGTACGGTTGATAATCGAATTATGTAGCCAGGTTTTGGTTTATACGTATTACAAGGATAACACTATAGAATGAAGTCGATACGAAAATGATCACAAACGGATTCATTGTTCATTGTATTTATTTATTTATTTTCGTTGAATTATTTCAAGGTATAATGCGAGCAAGCCCGCTAACATGATGACATATCTTATTTTTGTTATCGAGCTTTTATGAAATCAAAGGAGATAATATTATAATAACTTTATGCATATATTGAAATAAATACACTGATATAATGTATATATTAAAATTAATACTCTGATGTGAATTGCCAATTGTAGACTTAATCATTTAATGAAATACTCCGCAGAAAACTAAAATCTTTTGATATTTTATACAGAAAACGTACGGATGATTTGCGTTGAAATCTTGAATTAATGGAGATTGAAATGGTATACTTGTTGTTGTTGTAGTGCCACCTGGAATAATAAATAAATTAACAAATAACCATCTATTCTGACATTACTTTTGTAATTTATTTATGGACCATCGTTTATAAATTTAACTAAAATTGATGCAACGTTAATATTTCTATCTCTAAAAAATATGCTAATCCATTTGAGCTATTAATGCTAAACTTCGTTTATTTAAATGTTTCATTTTAACAAATTAAACTACGGCAAAATAATTTATTAATTTTGTAAAGTGCACTGAACTGTTAATGAAAGATAATAATACTATTTGTTACTTTTAGCTGACAAATATTCGACAGACAAGCATATTTTTCAGTTAGGGATGTACCGAGTATTTTAAATATTGCTGCTGTATTATATTAAATATTTTTGTTTGATAAAATATAATATAATATTATTTCAGAGTAAAATAACATTAAAACAACAACAACAAGAGAAATATATGTTCAGTCCCTAATAATGTATTAATAATATTTAATTGCATTTTCTCTCATTTGATTAAAATTCATTCATTAAAGCCACCACCAATAACATAGAATCAACTAATGTATAAATAAATGAATAAGTACTGTTTCTTTATTACTTAGTGAAAATATCGTATGTTACCGATGTAAGCTCCAAGATTTTATAGATAATAATAAATTTATGAAAAAGTATAAAGTAATTTTATTGATCCGGAAGGATGGCTTAACCAGGAGATCCTAAGGTAGGTTGACTTCAGGCAAGTCATAAAACAATATTATATGCGACGGATGATACTGTAGATTTAATGGGTATTCTTGGCGCTTCTCGTCGGGCGAGTCCCATATACTCCCGGGCATCTCTAATACGGGAGACTCTACTTTCGGATTAGTGTTGCCAGGGGAATGCGTAAATACATTTCCCACGTAAAACAAAGATCATAAAAAACAAAACAATTCAGTTTTCAGAACATAACATATGTTGCACCGACCCTACTTCATGCAGGATAAGGTAAAAATGATGAATGTAGTATTATAGGCTTTATTTATCTATGCGAAGCGACTGCATGTAGCTGAGATACGAATGTTGAGATGAATGTGTGGTGTTACAAGAATGGATAAAATAAGAAATGAATATATTAGAGGGAGTTTGAAAGTTGCGTCAATGGTAGAAAAGTTGAGAGGTTCTCGTTTGTCGTGGTATGGACATGTTATGAGAAGAGAGGAAGCGAATGTGGGTAAAATTGTAATGAATATGAATGTGGAAGGATGGAAAAGTAGAGGAAGGCCAAAGAAAGTGTGGATGGAGTGTGTGAGAAATGATATGAAAGAAAAAGGAGTGAATGAAGAGATGACGGCTGATAGGGACGTATGGAAGAAGAAAACATACTACGCCGACCCCAAGTGAGTTGGGAAAAGGCAGGAGAATGATGATGATTTATCTATAAATAAGGAACAACAATGAACATTTTTTATAAGGTTCAAATAATTTGCTTCTAATTATTTTAGTCGCTTTGTAGTTATTGTGGCAAGAGATTCTTACCAACTTAAAGACGTTTGAAAATAGGTTATTCAACTATTCAAACAAAAACTGAAGAAATGTATTAGTATTATAGATATACATATATGATATTTTTTACGGTATATTTGTTTTTTTTAATGAGAATCTTCATGCTATAACAGAATTCTTACCCTAATTCATTAATTAAAGTGAATTTATTGTTATAATAATTTCAATTATCCAAGCAACATATCAATACCTATTGCCACAGCGGCTTCTGTACCAGTTTCGTCTACTTTAATCCTAGCTTTTTGTATAACATCCGTTACACACACAGGCACATAATCAGTCTTCAAAATTCCCTTTAATTCAGCCGATTCCAAATTGAACACCTCAGTGACGTTAGCCTAGAATAAACTTTTTAATTTGATTACATTATTTACATTAATTTTCTCTATGCGTTTATGCGAACCGTATGTTACCTTTACTAGTAAATCGACAAGGTTGATGTCCGTCGATATGTCCATTTTAGGTAGATAAACTTTAACAATTTCACTCCTAAATGACTTCATACTGTTAAAAAATATATCGGGATCACGTAATTTTTCTACCATGCTCGTTAAACCATCTATCTTTTTCGGAAGCCATATCACACAACTGAAGTTTTCTCCTTTGTAATCCAATTCGATTATCTGAAAGTGGGCATAAAAATATTGGTACTTTTTTAATTTTTTGTAATAATACTAGTTGTGTGGCCGCGCCTATGCCCGCGTTTTATATAAATTTTCACTGTGTAATTTAGTTTTTAATTTTTTTACACGGAACCCTAATTTATTTTCCAAAAATAAAAGTACCCTAAGTTACTTGAAGTAACTTCAGGTATCTACTAAAAGAAGTCCCCTCAAAATCGGTGAAGCCGTTCAGGTGATTACCCGGAACAAACTGACAGACAGAAATTTAAAAAATCATCTTTTTTGGTATAGGTTTCGTGGATATAGTAAATATATAGGCAATGGTACTTTTTATTTATATTTCATGACCCTGTATAATGATAATCATTACTTTAATTCGTCCTTCGTCGTTACTCGATTTCTCCGTCATTTGTAGACGATTTGTAAAAAAAAAAAAATTTAAGGAGTACAGTTCCGAGGTGGTCCCATTTCAACCAGATCAGGATCTGATCAAAGGAACTAAGGGGAAATTGAGAAAAATACTCTATTATTATAGACATTTACACGTGTTTCATATATTCGTTTCCAAAGCTATGAAGTAGGCTTCACAGCAATAGCTAAAATTACATACTTAAACTAAAAAGTAGAAGAAAAAAAGTATATTAATTGCAACCAAAACCGAGTTCAAACGAATAAAAAATAAAAATGCACTAAAAAGTCATAACTTAATTACTTTAATAATCTGGTTCGTTCATTTTGGTGTCGGTGCCAGCAATTGGAAATAACTGCCTAACCTTTATCACAATTACACATAAGATACATATAGGACTACCTAGTTTGATTTTAAAGAATAATTAATCAAAATTGAATAAAAGTAGGGACGTATATTTACATCACTTTGGTATCCATAAGCTGGCACCGATTTCAAAATTAACGAACAAGTTTAATAAAGTAATCATTTGTTGACTTTTTAGTGCTTTTTTATTGTTTACTAGCTGTGTGCCCGCGTTTCGTATATTTTTCACTGCATTTTAATTTTCTTATACGGAACCCTAAATTTTTTTTATTACTAAGATAAAGTAAAAATATTTCTTATAAATTCAAGCACTTGCCCGTAAAACTGTGCATTGAATCAGATTTTATTAATTTTTAATTTTTGTTTTTACGCGGAACTAATTATTGTGGAAGATAGTACACTAAGTTACCCGGAGTAACTTCAGCTATCTACCAAAAAAAGTCCAGTCAAAATCCGTCCACCCGTTCCGGAGATTACCCGGAACAAACAGACAGGCAGACAAACATTTTAAAAATTGTATTTTTGGCATAGGTATCGTATATACATTCATACCTATTTAGTAAAAGAAAATTAATTTTGACATTACAAAGAGACACTCCAATTTTATTTATTAGCACAAAATTCTTTTGAAGTCGGTTTTGTTTTTAATTAAAAAAGTGTTTAAAATTAAGGATTATAATATGGTCTATATTTTATTTTGAACATTGAAATCATTATACATAAGTTTAAGCAATAATAAATATTTATTATCGCGTTTAGTAATTTTGATTCCTAGTATTATTATTATGGGTGTTATTCATGAACCATTTAAGAAACTAGAAATATATGTAAGTTCCGAAAGTGTAACTTTGCAGCTGATAACTTGCCTGAGCATTTAGGTACCGATCTTCAGCATAATTGAATGTTGATTGTTGATACATTACTGGTACAGATTTAGTTTTATTTGGTGTTGTATAGAAATCTCGATTTGTGGTTTTATTAGGATTAAACTGTATTCTCCAATTACCCTAGATTCAAGATTAGAATTATAATTCTTGTTCGGTAATGTGATTCTACGTCAAAAATTTTCAATAATCGGCATATGACATTTTGGATTAAGTGTCTTGAATAATAATAAATTAAGTCATTTTAATCGTTGATGACTGCGTATGATTTAACCCACCAATGTTAATCAATAATGAGCCTAAACTTTTCTGTGAAGGAATTTATGGTGATGAAATCAAAGTATAGTGACCAAAAAATTTTTTTTCCTCCCTGACTAGCTACCATCCTCAAGTTTGAGAATCTGACACCAAGCAGATTTCAAATCAACCTTTTTGGGGAATAATGTTTTACCCTCTTGATCCTCATTCACGTAACATCATGTGAGGTTATGGAACCGTCTTCCTGTCAGCGCTTTCCCTCTTTCGTATGATATTGGGTCCTTCAAAAGAGGCGTGTAGAGGTATTTAAGCAGGCCAGCATGACAGCGGTGACTGGCAGTGAATTTTGTTCAGTGTCAGTCGCCGCTGTTTTGGATTGTACTGTACATAACATCAGGTCCAGTGCAGTCACTGTGCTGTGCAATATTAAAAAACATGCTACGCGTCTTTACAATATACTCGTACATATTAACAAAATACATTTCAATTACATTCGATCCCCAACTCTAAAATCAGCCTGAGGTTTTGATGAAGAAAAACATAGTAAGAAAACCATAGCATGGTAGTGGGGATTTCCTAATGATGCCCGCCTGGGTAGCTACTACCCTCAAGTTTGAAAACCTGTCACCAAATACCATTAGGTGTGTTCCGGTAGCATCACTTGGGAATCAGTACCTAGGCTTAAGCACTGGGCCTATACCATGTAAAAAAAAACATTAACTCACTACATTTATAAATGAAGTTTAGGAGGATATGCTAGCGACATTTTTTCTATACAAACGTAGTCCACTGTTTCCAGCGATAATAGCATTATGGTAAATATTTTTATCCCAAATGATATTTATCTAACACCGCCATGCTTGTACTTTATTTTTTTTCCATAAACTAGTTATTGTAGAAACTAGGAGCCTTTGAAAATGAAGAAATTGGTCAATTTTTACCATCATTTTCAAACGTTCGTCAAACAAATTTGATCTATAAAAAAAAAAAAAGCAAAACGTAGAGACAAAAATCGGTTCAGATTTGAAGGAAAAAACAGTCTATTTTGCATACGGTAAAATCAGGCTGAGCTGCCTTTCGTATTTTATTACTCTTACTTTGGGGCGCAACGCGAAAGCAATAAGTTTCTGAAATGCCAACATATAAAATCTGTCGCTGGCCGCATATCCTCTTAAGTTGCGATTAAAGTCTTATATTTAAAGTCGGGTTTTATATAAATATTATTATAGCTAACATAGTTTGATCAACTACGCGCCTAAGGCAATATAATTTGCTTATAATAGCGTTTTACCTTAAACCTTTTTAGTTTTTGCTGTTTACGTATTAAATTAAATTAAAAAAAATACATTACCAGAAAATATAAAGCATTGACGCACATCAACTGTGTATTCGGATCCAATGTCTCAGGCAATGCGATATGTTGAATGAAATTGTTTGTTTTATTTGCAACCTTAAAATAGACATATGTACATTATTATTCGAAATGTATTATTACCATTGCATCTATGTTAACTATGTATGATAAGTGAAACAACACTATGCAGTACTTTAAAATGTTAGAGACATTAAATTGATTCACATGTCACAACAACATGAAGTGGATACACCTATCTAATTTTATAATCAGCCTGAAATTTTTGTAGGAAAAAACAATGTGAGAAAACCTTTCCTAATAACGCCAAGCGCTAATAGGTGTATTCAGGCAAAATCAATTGACAGTCAGTCCCTCTACCTGCGTTCACAATCCTGAACCACATCGTCTATTAACATCAGATAAGATTGTGGTCAAAGCGCTGAGCCTGTAGAATATAAAAAAGTGGAACTAACATTTTTTTTCATATGTTACCAAAATATTTTAACAAAAATCTTTTTTAAAAATTTTATTTATTAAAATGATCTAAAAGTTTAATACATACCCATTTATTAATTATATCTGTAGTTTCAAATGTATTACTAAAGTCAACATCTTCTCCTTCAGAATTAAACACCCTTTTAGCTTCCAGCTTGAAAGTATCACTGAGTGGATAATTCTTATTTCCATAAAATTTATTGGCCACTTTGAAAATTACAGTTTTTTTTTGACTTTGGATATCCTTTAGCAACAGCGGGAATGATCGCCTTACCTTTAAACAATTTATGATTATAAATAAATCTATTAAACTATAAAAACAATTATATTTTATTTTAACCTTCACTTCTTTAAATAAATACATAACAGAACTATGAATCGTAATTATTTTGACATTTAACGAATTAGTCTTAACTAGTGCTTCAAATAATTTATATTTCTTAATTAGAGATTTTTAGTTAAATGCGATAGGCTATTAATTATTTTAAATTTACAATTTAGAAATATGCAATACCTGGTCTTTATTTTCGAGATTGATAAGATTCAAAAGTTGATACAAAGTGAATCCAAAAACATAAAGTGTTAATTCCGCAAACGGAATCAATGCCGAAAGTGCTGATGTCACGAAACTCAGTCCAGGTTTACTTTGAACCATTTGCTGTTAAAAAAAAATATTAAATGTTTTATTTCTTTTCCTTGGGATTAATCATAATTAATTTACAGACGGTCTGTCTTAATACACATCGCTCTGGGTTGTCTTCGACGTAACATACTTGGACAAAGTTGACAAAGGTTTGATTTTGAAGGTAGCTTTGATTTTTTGTATTCATCCCTAGACGCTCTAGTATTGAGAAGATTATTTTATGCTATCAAATTTAATATATTACGTTTATTGATGATGTTTGGGTGGAGCGCATAGTCTATATGAAGTAACCCTCAATACATCATTATATAACTGATTTTAAAGTATTCCTTAAATAGAAGACTAGCGATGTATCACGACCATTTTCTTTAACGTTCAAAGCAACGCTGTACATTTCTCAAACCATATCATTGTTCAGTTTCATTAGACCCTCTCTTCTCCTTTCGAAGCTTAGTACTACAATCTATAAGATAGAATCACGTGATTTCTTAATATCACAATTCAAGTCAAATACCAATTTCATATATAACAAACACAATACTGATTGTTTGAAACACTATATAGCATTTACATATAAAAAAAATATATTTTAATGAATTAAAAATAAATGGAAAAGTCATGACGATTGCATATTCTATGCAAAAATTTAGTGTGTAGTTAAATTTTATTTACTTACATATAATAATTCACCAGTTAAGGCTAAATTTCCTTTACGGAATTGGGATAATACAATTTCTATATTACTTTCCGATACAGAAGCAGTGGATGTAGATATTGCGCTAGAACTGGTACTTATTGACGATTTTGCTAAAAATAATATAATTACAAATAATTGCAACGGAAATGATTGGACTTCTTTAAAATGATTGATTCCCAATTAGTATGAAGTTCTCATCCATGAAATTATCCACATATTTCTTAACTGATTTCGAAAATTTGTTATAGTCCTTATGGTCGCACTTGTTCCATTTTATCGGCACGAATTACTCTAGGTTAATGTTCAGAAATTACACAAGTAAGTGTGAGTTCTAGACTCGATAATATTAAAATATAATATTCTGGATCTTTAGCATAATTAGTAAGCATAGGGCACACGATCTCATTCACAAGCATTCACCATTATACGTATAAATTTTTTATATTTAATTTCAAATCATTCAATTTGATAACAATAAGGCAAATGAGTAATTTTTAAAAATAGCTAACGCACAAAAATAATGGTACAAAAGAATATGCTTACTACATTGATAAGGCAAAACGCATTTTTCAATATTATCGTCGAAATAGAAACCATCTTTGCAGTCACATGCATTTTCATAGCAAACATCAATACAGATTTCTGGTTCTCTGCCGATATTGTAACAATGTTTATTGCAGTTGATTCCACAACCTAATTCAGCGTTAGGGATCACCACCACATATAGCTGTAAAGAACGTTATTGAATATTTATGAGTGAAATTTCTTTGGGCACTCAAGAATGTGACGGAAGATACATTAATGATTTTCAAACTGTAATCACTGAACCGAAGAAATAGTGTATTGAATATTCTCTTTCATGTTTTGTATAGTCCCTTACAAAAAAACAGGATTCTTAATAAATATATTTTTCAATAAGTTTAGAAAAAAACATATTCTTAGAATAAAAATACTACGTACGGTCAACCAAAGCATAACTTTGCATATATTACGGTATACTTAAAATGCCTTATTTATATTATACCTTTTACCATTTTATACAAGAGTGCTTGGACTATTATATATTTACTGACAATCATTTCAAGCAAGTCTTCATTTCACAATGTTTTTTTTACAGGCTGGATCATTACATGAACGATAGTGATGTCTGGAAATGACATCTCTTTCTGTGCTTCCGCTAACAACGCTTATAACTATAATTTGTAGAATTTTATATGAAAATATATATGTATTAATCTAAATTTATATTGAAAAGAAACCAGGTCGAGTTTCTTGCCAGCACTTCTCGTCTGGGTTGTTTTCCGAACCGCTGGTAGTGTTTTGACGATCACAAGCGCCTTCTCAGGACCTAAATTGAGAAATAACGTTTTATTTTGGTATTTTAACAAAAGAAATTACTGCTGTTACCATAGTATTTCCATTGTTACATATTTTTAGTACATAATAACAGTTTCTAGACTACTTTTTAATTTGTAGATAATTAACTCTTTTTGTAATTTTACTTACGGCACGTTGTTGTTGGAATGCAAGTTCCGTCATCAGCTCTTAAAAATCCGTATTTACAAATACAACCCTCGGTACAAAAACCCAATTGTGATTTCGGGCATTCAGACGGTAATCCTAATTGATAACAATGTAAGGTTTTACATTCATTTTCTAAACAGTTAGTGTATATTTCATTTTTTCCGCAAGATCGAGCTGCAAAATCATTTTATTAGTTAAAAAACAAATAGAAATATTATTTAGTTTGTTATAGTGTATTTTAATGTGTTATTACAAAAGTAGTTCTTTTTGACAAGTACAATGTTGTAATATTGTAATAAAATTTCAAATCTACTTACAAGGATTAATAATAGTTAAGGATATTTCAATTTATTAAATATCAAATAGAAATGTCAAATAAACAAATGTTTAATTAATTTATTTACTCAAATAAAATTTTATACACATTATCATCATTAGTCTTTAGATACTCATTAGAATATCCATTTTATTGGATCCTAATGACCCTTAAGATCAAACGTTTATTTCATATACTCTTTTTATATAATTTTATATTTTATTTTGTAAACATTAATTTTTCAAATCGTTTTTCTTCAGACAATACTAACATTTATTAATATATCTTCTGAGTTTTTCTTAAATATTAAAGAATAAATTTTCTTTCATCAATTTATGTAACCCTTCACTTTGAGTAAATATTTATTTAACCACGACTCTTTGATTTGGAACTCGAGGAACGAAAAAGCGACAGTAAAAAGAGACAGATATATAGGCCCCTAAGGATTTAACGTACAAGATAATTAGATAGAATCCATAGAATAATTTACGGTTTTTCTTACATACACGGTTTGCCGCAAGGTTACAATTCACCGCGTGTAAACTGACAAACATGTTTATTATTAATATTTATAATTCTATGGCTACTTGAATGTGAAAAGCTTTGTAGAAATATATCTTATGGTAGTAGCAATTCATTGAAAAATCGGCTGTATGTTCTTAAAGATGTGAAGTAAGCAACACCATCTCAAAAGATTTTTAGAAGTTCTGGGTAAAGTCTTTTTGAGAACATACTTCATTACATTTTGTAATAATAATTAAACTTACGGCATTTATTCTTTGGTATACATATCCCGTTATGATCCCTGATGTAGTTATCTTTACATATACATCCTTCGATACAAAAATTATTATTTAGGTACGGACAGAGTACTGGTGTGTATTTATCTGAAAACATTCCTTAGGACCGCAATGCGCTTGTACACAGTCAGTGTAAACTTCATTTATTCCACAGGTAGAAGCTGTAAACGACATAATTTAAAATTAATTTGTTGAAAATATTGGCATTATTTATTCATAAAATATAAACAGAAGTTATGTTATTTCATTTTCGTGCTTATAATAGTTTCTCTTTTCCACGCGCTGGCAATTTTTTTCACCTCCAGGACAACAAAATTAAATATAGTCTTTTGAAGTTTAAAAATTTGTTATCCTAGGAAGTGTAGATGAATTTGGTTTTAACACAGCTTTTTGTGAAGTTTATAATGTAGGAAGTCGGTCCAGATCGCTAGTTTTGTTATTTTTATAATACTTACTGCAATCTTCGGGTAATACACACTTTCCTGTATTACCATCAAAGTAGAATCCTTCTTTGCAATCGCATGCGTTGTCTTTGCATAATGTTACACAGAGTTGTGGTTCTTGTCCGATATTAGAGCAATGTCTGTTACAGTTTATACCACAACCAGCTTCAGCATTAATATCTCCACCACAGGATGCTATAATAAAATATAATTATATTTCAAGGGACCCATTATTCAGACTAACAATGTTAAAGCGGGGAATTAATGAAAATATACTGTCTTACGCTTCTAATTCTGGTGTAATACTAGCTTTATCTTTATTACATTACGAAATATATTTTCTGTTTCAAGAAAAAGATATTCAGGAAATATAGTTTCCTTGATATTAATAAAGGCAATGGAGAGGGCTAAGCTCGGAGTTTCCCTGTGTGATTGAATCAGAAATGAGGAGATCCGTAGAAGAACCAAAGTAATCGTTATTGTCCGAAGACTTGCCAAATTTAAGTAGCAATATGCGGAGTACATTGCTCGTAGAACCGATGCCCGATGGGGGCAACGGTTTCTTGAATGGCTGTCACGTACCAGAAGATGCAGCGTGAGTAGGCACTCCACAAGAGAACCTGGTGAAGATCGCGGGATTCCTCTGGATGCGGGTGGTGCAAAACCGATTGTCGTGGAGTTCTTTAGGGGAGATCTCTGTCTAGTTATGGAGGTCTTTCGGTTGAATGGATGGATAATAATAATATTCTTAAAAAAATACTCTTAAAGGAAAAGGTCGTTTATAATGCTATCTAAATAAATTGTATCAATATACTTACGACAAGATTTAGCAGGTACACAACTTCCATTATCTGCTCTTAAATAACCGTCTTTGCAAACGCATCCTTGAGTGTGATATTTTGAACTGGAGTATTTACATTCCAGCGAATATCCTAACTGTGAGCAGTTCTCAGCTTTACAGATATCTTCGAGGCAATCATCATATACTTCATCTTGCCCACATACTGGGACGATTACTATAATTTAATAATGTTCGAAGCACGTTGATTCTAAGTGGTTGGGCGGGTGATTCACATTTCTTTTCTTGTTCATTTTTAATTAGCCTATGCATTGAATCGGGGATAGTTTTGATGCCTGACTTTCGAGTGACTGTTCCGCCTATAGCTTGCCTGGGTTCCCTACGCGCAGACGTCGTGTACCGCAAAGTGTATAATTATAATAACCTAACATATAGAACTGTAAGTGTGATAAGTGGTGGACACCAAGAAGATACGAATCAGCGGGACCCGCAAATTAGCAGCCGCATAAAAATAATTACTGAAAGCGATTATTACAATTTTTTCCCGATGATTCTTAGAGTTAGATGGATCCCTGGTTCTTTTGCATAGGCTTTTTACTCGCCTACCTATCCACAGTTATGGTCCTTGCGAGCTTAGGATAGGTTTCAACTTTATCTTTACTAACGATAGACAAAATTGGACTGTCAGGTATGCGTGTGTTTTTAGTGGGTATTTCCGGGCGCTTCACGCCCGGGTGAGTCCCACACTGGCACGGAGTTCGTCCCTCCGTGCCCCCTTACCTATTGCATTGGGAGACTCCGGTCTCAATAATGCAATAGGTAAGGGTAGAGCGTGAAAGCATTTCCCCCGTCAAAAAAAAAAAAAAGGTATGCGTGTGTTCGGTCGTAATAGTTTTCATTCCATTACTGGAGCACGGTTATTTACACGATTGCCACTCCACTAATAACTCTGGCATTATCCAGCGTATGTAACTGACATAATTTTAAGAAAAAACTTTAAAGAATTACTGAGTGAAGGTCATCATCTAATAGTCGACGTTAGAAAGGAGATTGGTGATTCTGTTTCTTTTTCTTTGTAAATTGCACGTACATTGTACATTTTTATAATTAGGTAATAATAATAATTCACCTTGTTCAAGTAATGACCAAAGTGGTGCTATTTGTTGTATATGAAAAAAATTAATTATCGAACCAAATCGCTTAAATATATGGTAGATAAAAGCCATAGCTCTATTAAGATATTTAGATTGAATGGAACAGCAATTAGATATTCTCGTGCTTTGGGTTTTTTAAGAACAATTAATCTGAGGTCATTTAACGGTTTCAATTTAAAGCATCTAAATGTTAAAACCTTTGTTTTTATTTCAATTTACGGCTGGCTATTATACAATATTACATTCTTATATTTGAATGTTTTTATAAGTGTTCTAAAAACAAGAGTTGTCATATATTACACATTGTCAATGAATCTATTAAGATATACCGAAGTCTCTTTAACACTAAACACATATTTTAAAGTTTTTATACCGATACATTATATTCTGCTTAAATAGTTATTACGTTTTTTGACATTATATTTTAAATGTAGTTTGAAAATAACATTAAAATAAGTAGAATAACTTTTAATTTTCACATACTTTAAAATACTTTGATTTTGACGTAATTTGAAATTGTCATAAACATTAACCTTTATGTAAAATAAGTAATAATTCAGAACTTGACTCATTTATTTTGTTTAGGGAATGAATAATTATTTCATTAGATTTATTTAATTAATCACTACCCTGATGTTGGGGCGCGTTAACAATAGTATAGCAAAGCCGTTTAATATACTACTTTATATATCCCCATTATCTCAAGATCATTAAGATGATTTTCAGCTTTTACCGCGTTATATTGTAATCAATAAAAAAATGTTGGATGAAATTGTAGATATTTATTAAAAATACATTTACCGAAATGATCTTCAATATTAAAAAAAAAAAAAACAATATTTGAAAATCGACTTACCACTTTGCTCTTCATTGTAATTATTGAAGCTTGTTGATTGAATAACTTTACCACTATATGAAGAACTAAATGCCTCCTCAGCATAGGCTGAATTGATATCCGTGTTCGCTGAGAACAGTGTCACAGTAAAGAAAAAAAAAAATCATAAACACTAATTAGCAAGACACGTTAATTTTTAAACATACCAGAACGTAATTCTATTAAAAACAAAACAACCGTTACGGTTAAAATAAAACATTGCTTGAACATCATCACAAAACAAATGATGTCTGTAGTACTTCTCAAGGATACTATTACTTTTATACCATCTGAATGTTATCTCTTGCACTTGTTTCAATATATAGTAGTGATACACATAATTTTTAAAACTATATAGCTTATAAATTAATATTAGATTTAATTTTTACATGATTTATATTCTCAGTAGAGCTTTTTTATAGCGGATAATAGTACAAAGCCTAGGATAGCTGAGAGTGAGAGATAGCAAAGTTGAACCTCAGTAATTTCGTTCTGCAAGCAAATTATGCTCACAAAAAAGGCGACGGAGATGAAAAGAGAATAGACAGTTCAACACTTTCCGCTGTAGATAAGTCTGCGAGTGATGCTACGTTCATCACTCTTGCAATAAATACATAGACCGGTTGATGGATATTCGTTTTCGACGAACCTCCCATGAATTCTTCAAAAGTGGGGCCGCACCTATCTGGGATTAGAAGTAATACGAACGCAGTTTCTATTCTCTAGCTAAATAGTTGATCAAAGGAACACCATGGTGTTTTAGTTAGAACAAGTTCAATTCAGGGTAACCCCAATTTAAAAAACAAATAAAAATCCAATCATTTAGACACTTGTTGGATTGGACTGAGATTTTAGTCAAATACCTAAGTCTAAGTATTTCTCGTGACTTTAATATTTTAATTGTCAAACTATTTCAAGATTTCTCATTAATGTCTTTAATAAATAGTACAAAATTAATACTTGACGATTGACATATTTTCTCTATGTCACGTATAGTTATTAAAAGTTTTTGAGGAAGGTTAATTAGTCTAAATTCTTTATCAATGTTGTCCGTTTTCATATTTATTCTTGATCTATTATGTTTTTACGGTATAATAAAATTGTGTATGTGTTTACTTTAAACAACTGAATGCGTCTAATACTGCCATAATACATACAGAAATCAATATCTTTTACAGTCATAACATTCTCAATAACATTATTAATTTCAAAAGTGAACTACGAAAAATTACGAGATTATTTGAAGCGATAAGGGTTCAATTGGTATCGTGGTAGGATGGACGTAGGTTCGAAGCCACCTATCCAATTTTATATTAAGCCTGAGTTCTCGGTGAAGAAAAATATCATAAAGAAACCATAGCACGATTGTAGAGCATTTTCTAATAATCCACGCCTGACTAGCTACAACACTTAATATAAAAAACCTGTTGCCAAATTCCATTTTATTATACTGTATAGACTCGGTGCATTGAACACAATTTCGCCTGAGGTTAAGCGATGATGTGATGTGTGAGGGTGATAATATCAAGCTTGAGAGTGATAAACTGGCCAAGCAGTTGTTATAAAGACATAACAGTTAAGAAAGTGATAATAAAAACCTGAGGGGCGTGTAAACAATTATTTAAAACTAGCTGTGTATCGGCGGCTGCGCCCGCGTTTCATATATTCTTCACTGCATTTCTTTTTTAATACGGAAGTCTAATTTTTGATTAGTACTAAGATAAAGTAAATATATTTCTCGTAAACTGAAGTACTTGCCCATAAAACTGACAATTAAACCTGATTTTATTCACATTTTCATGAGTTTTATTTTTTTATCTATAATTATCTAATTTGTCTGTCTGAACGAACAGACTGACAAAAAACAATTTGAAAAAAAAAATATTGAGGTGGGTATCGTATATATATTAAATTTTGTTATTACAAGCAGACACTTCGATTTTATTTATAATTTAAGAATTATAGATTATATGGTTTAAAAATAACTCAGGTAACGCCTTTCAAAAAAGTTGAAATATACTTTATTCAATTTAGGACCTGATAAGGCGCTTATAAACGTCAAAATACTGCAATCGGTTGGGAAAACAATGCAATCATCGGGAAGATGACCTAAGGTGTAAGGGAATTAAAAAAACTGCTGCTGACGGGGACCCTTGGAATGATACCATGTAGCTGAACCCAAGGTTATTATGGGTAAAAGTTGTAATGAAATATTTTGAAATATGTTTATGTCCACTTTATTTTCCTGTCAATAATTATTCGTATCTATGTTTTTTTCTTACTAAAACATAGATAAAATAGTGTTAGTTGGATATATTTGCTGTTGTGTTCTTCAAGAAAAATATTTGATTTTATATATTTGATGAGAGTATTGTGTGATCTATTGGATCAGGTGTTACATTGTCTTAGTACGTAGATGGAATAATCCACATTTTTTTTTCATAATATAAATATTACGTATAGATCTAGATTTTTTATGACGGATTATAATTTAAACTAGCTGTATGCCCGCGGCTTCGCTTTCGTTTCATATATTCGCGTAATATGACTTTTAAATAATCATTGGTAAATAATGTTTTGTTAGCCCTGTTCATTGAATCGTATTTTGTTCGCAATTTCATGAGTTTCAATTTTTTTACGCGGATCCCTAATTATTTTCCAAAATTAAAATTGGTCTAAGTTACGCGGAGTAACTTAAGCTATTTGCCAAAAAAAAACAACAAACAGGCAGATAAAACATTTTAAAATTGCGTTTTCGATTTATGTTCCATATATAAATTCATGTATATACATTCAACCATAAATCTTCTACTGTTGGACATAGGTCTCCCCCAATAAGAGGGAGATTGCCATAATCTGGCAGGCGGGTTGGCGATCGCAGTAGGTGCTTGTGATACTCAGAAGATGCTGCTGCCAATCCTCTGGTTTTCATCCATTAGTCGCCTTTTACGAGACCCACGGGAAAATATGGAGTTGTACTATTTTTGGCACACACGGCGAAAATTCATATGTTATTAGTAAAAAGTTGTTAGTTTGATATTACAAACAGACACTTCAATTTTATTTATTAATATAAGATTATAAAGTAACGTAAAGACGCAACTATACCCGCGTCAAAATCAAAGTGTATACTGCTATATAAAAAAAATGAAATGTAGCGTAAAGTTAATTTCAGAATTTTTTTAATGGAATAGGGTACAAATAAGCGAGCGGGTCACCTGATGGTAAGTAATCACCCCCGGCATAGACACCCACAATACCAGAGGAATCGCAGGTGCGTTGCCGGCTCTCTTCTTAAAGGTTCCCAAGTCGTATCGGTCCGGAAATACTAATGGCGCAAGTTGATTCCACAAGATAGTTGTGCTAGGTTGTTTGAAATTAACAGGAAACTGAATTGACCATTTTCTAAAGTATTTTTAGCTGTTGTGTATAATTTTAGTTTTTCCAAGGATTTTTTATAGTAATTAACAATATAAGACAGGTTGATTTTTTGAAAAAAAAAAAAAAAGGGGTAATAGTAAATTATACATTTTTAATATTAATATGACCATATGTTTATTTCAAGCGAAGTACATTTTGGTCTATAAATAAATTAACAATAAATACGAATAATTAAAAATACTAATAGATTTATAAATACGGATCAACTGAGAACAGCAGAATCGATTTTATCATTTTTTAAAGTTTAAAGCGACGATGGCGCAGTGGACAGTGCGGCCGGATTCCGCGTCAATGGACGTGGGTTCAAATCCTCCTATCCAACTCTAAAATCAGCCTGAGCTTTCGGTGAAGGAAAACATGGTGGCAGGGTATCTTCTAATATAAATCCCGCCTGGGTAACTACCACCCTCAAGTTTGAAAACCTGTCGCCAAATACCAATATGTGTTCCGGCAGCATCACTTGAGAACCAGTACTTCTGTCAGTATTTACCATCTTTGACCACATGGCCACTTAACTTCAGGTGAGATTGAGGTTAATGCACCGAGCCTAAAACCTGTAAATATATATATTTTTACATAAAGAAACAAATAAAAATTGAACATGCTTTTTATAAGAGTTTCGTATGTATTTACGAATTCGAATAATGGATTAGTATATCGTTAATTTTGTTCCATTTTTCGGTAAAAGAATTTGAAACAATGGTAGAGGAAACTAAAAAAAATCGGACAAACTATTAAAAAAAAATTCAAACATTAATTTTGATATATAGACAGGACAAATTAGGATATTTGATAAAGAGAATCGAAAACCAATCGCAACTTTGTAACAACTGTTACAAACCCACCCATCACTGCAACCATTAGGACTTACGTACATTACTTCATATATATTGAAAAAATTAATGACGCTGTATAATTAACGATCCTCTTTCTTAAGTAAGTCGTTACTTGAAAAAACTTTTATAAGCAGTCTCATCAAACTTTTGTTGATAGTATCAGATGCGTTTAATAATTCAGTTGCAATTTCGGCTCCCGGAAAACCTTCATTCATTGAAGTACTTGCTTTGAGCCAAGAGTGGGTAAAGGGTTTTCGTAGTACACCCGAGTAATTTACTTGTCCAGTACGAGTTGTGTAAGTTTTATAAAAGTTAAAAGATATATTCGTTTTTTTTTTTAATACTTTGATTTACTTACTTAATGACTGACTTACTCGTACATACATGCATAATGTGAGAATAATAGGGAAAAGTAGGGAATTGTGTGATAAAGGAACTTTGTGGTGTGATGGAAGACTTAGTGAGAATGATAGAGAAAGAGACGCTTAATTAGAAACGTGATAAGGATGGGCGTAAGAAGATTGATGAAAGATATTTACAAAGAGAAGGTGACTGGCTAAGTCGGTAAAGTCCGGGCTAGGCGAACGTATCGCGACCAGATCGAAGACGTTCTGAAGAAAGGCTTGGTCAAAAGTACTACTATTTCAGGGGGCGACGCGGTGCTTCAAGGGGCGACGCGGTGCTTGCGAAAGCCATCCCATATCGCCCCCATACCAAATGCGACGGACGGCCCCGGGGGGTTTTAGTGGGTATTTCCGGACGCTTTAAGTCCGAGCGAGTCCCACACTGGCACGGAGTCGTCCCTCCGTGCCCCCTTACCTATTGCATTGGGGGACTCCGGTCTCACTAATGCAATAGGTAAGGGTAGTGCGTAAATGCATTTCCCCCCGTCAAAAAAAAAAAAAAAAGGTCAAAAGTACTAGCAGGCGGCGACGCGGTGAATGCAATCGCGATCACGTATCGTCCCCCTTAAATGCGGCTGGCGGCTCCGGGGGTTTAGTGGGTATTTCCGGCGCTTTTCGCCGGGTGAGTCCCACACTGGCGTGGAGACGTCCCTCCACATCCCCTTACCATTTTCATTGGGGAGACTTTGATCCTCCTAATGAACTTGGTAAGGGTAGTGCGTAAATGCATTCCACTCGTCAAAAAAAAAAAGGTCAAAAGTACTAGGAACCGAAGTACGTGCATGAAAGTGCTCTTGAAAGTAAAAGAAGCGAAAGACATGTGTCAGTATCGTAACAGGGGGAAGGGTTTAGTCTATGCCTACCCTTGTGAAAGAGAGGTGTGATTTATGTACTGTATAATATGTGTATATACATATATTTATTTATTATAAAACCTCGACCAATGTACTGGACTTTATTCGGGGTCATGTAAATAAGTCGAAAATCAGCATTGATTACGCAGAGATGAAGAAAGGGTCAAGAAGGACGAGAGGTAATGACGATCATTATCAATATGCCAATTTATATTCACACCACGGAGAAAGTTTGATATTGATCAGTTGATCACGCCACGTGACGAATTGCAGCCAATCACTAAAACATCAGGTTTATTACTTTGTGTATGGTGATAGAGATTTATTCGGGCACATATGCTCGCTCACTTTCCTGTGTGTTTCATAGAGTGCATAATGTACCGATGGATAAATTACCACATTGATCCTACTAAGATCGGGTACTTTGTAATTATCCATCAATCAAATCATGCGGGGATGGAGTTGGTTCGGGAAAGATCACAACGAGTAGGGAGTGCAGTGAAATGTAAAGTGTCTTTTTTAATAAACTCGCCATAGGCAGGTAACGATTTCCAATACTTTCCGGAATAAAATAAGACCATACATGTATATACAGATGATCAGAAAAATTACTAAACTTACTTAATACATGTAAGTATTAGTGACACGTGGTAAGGGTTAACAAATTTGCAAAAAAAATATCACATGATTAATGTACAATCACTTTAGACCTTGAAACGTAGATACATATTTACTCTTCCAATAGATACACTGTGTATTTTTTTTAATAACTTCATTATTATTGAGGTATTCTTGACTTGCATTTGTGGTCATATTTTTTTTTTTTTGATATGATGTGTGTGTAACCCCTTGGAGAGAAAGAAATGGAAAAGAAATATAAAGAGAGAGCTTTATTAAAAAAATTACATTCTTGTCTAAAGAATTGCCAACAATATTTATTCTTTCTACATGTTATCATTTTCATTCTGGGTGATCATATCTTAAGATAAACATTTATAAATCTATTGTTTACTAGATGATTTAAATGATTCAGATTAATTTATCTCTTAGAGTAACTAATCACTCCATTATTTTACATTTAAACTATATTTATTGCCAAATTTGTATATTATTAAAATGTTCTTAAATTTGCCTAGTCCAATTCGCCAAACTATGGAATTTACTAGAGCTTTAGGAACTAAAATTAGACTTTAGTCAAGTAAAGCTTGTACTAGAGGTAAGTTAGTGCCGTACTTACCAGTTACGAGTTTTACAACTGATTGGACCTAACTATGAACATCGAGTTAATTCCGATAAGATCAATTTCGAACCGGCGGCCTTTATAATTTACGGAGTTGAAGGAGACTTCGTAGAAACTCGAATGCAATTGGTACCTAATTTACAGTTCTTATAATTTACCTTTTATACTTGTAGAATCTCTAGTAAAATTATTATTTAAAATTATTTTGCTGGTTTCAATAAGTCCCAGGATTTTGCTATACTTTTTAGACTGCATAAGATCAACATTTGACCACAATCTTATCTTTTCTTTTCTGTTGGGAGAATACGCCATGTGTTATCGCTTTCTACGGAAAACATCAGATGGTTATGTGGGAGTGCACCTACTATAGCTCCAACGTACCTCTTCGGTGTCCATAACCAAGGGCACGGGTGTTGATTCCGCATTCGTGTGTAAACGCTGCCGAGCGCTGTCCCCCAAAAGATACCCCCGAAGGTGGCCATCCCCTGCCACAAGCTCAGTCTTTGTTATAATTTTTTAACAAGGTGAGCTTCCTGTGTGATTTTTACGAGGTTTTTTTCATCCTGCCCCTTTCCGACACTCCAATCAATGATTTTGAAAAGCGCTTTTCTTCTTCTCAGTTTTTTAACGAGGTATTGTTTCTCAACGCAGCTCAAAAGAGAGCCTCTTAATATAAGGTACCCAGGCAGTGAAGCTCAGGCCTTCGGTACTAGTCTAAATGGAAAAACGCACTCCTTGGATTTCCAGTTTTCAACAATGGCGCAAGAAAGAAGTTCCATTCCACTTGTCCGGTGGCAGGGTCTGTTTTCTAAACATATTTTTTTTATTAATTTCTGGCTACATTAGCTTAATTTTTTTTAAGCCAGTCTTTAAGTTGACAAATATTTTTTAGTAGTTTAGTCCTTTCATCACTTATACGTTTATTTAATATACAAATAAAAAACTGTGGTTCTGTGGGAAAAAAAATCATTAATTTTATAATGTCTTAATTTATTATGCGGAATCAGAACAACCAGAAACGATTTTAAACTTATTATGTCGTTGCCTTCGCAAAACCACTAGTGTAACATAAAATACATTATCCGAGTTCGTAAACAGATATTCATTAGAAACCTTATTTCTTAATTACAAATTCCAACGTAGTGGACCAAAGTCTGCTTTACTCGTAAAACATGCGCAAAACAGGCGAAATCCAAATAAAATGTGTACTTTCATTGATTGTTTTAGGTGTTTACCAATTTTAAATTCTTCACTATAAAAACAGTTAATCTAAATTACCGGTTGAATTATTTTAAATAGCAAATGTAAAAATCAATTTTCAAGAAGTTCGATATACACCATTAAAATAACACATACACTTAAAAATAATAATGGACTTTGTTGGCTACCCTGAAGAATTATCTGTTTATATTTAAATGAAATGAAACGACTTTTCAAATGTTAAAATTAAAGTACATTGAACTATGGCCGACAAACAAGGTTCAGCGTCTATACAGTCATTTCCTTAAGATGATTATCGGGCATCTGACCGGGATAAATGCGATCTAACTCGTAATTTAATTTGATCCTCTCCCATCGAATGCCCGTACCGGTTGAGTTCTGCTAATATCCGTTAATTGGAAACTAGTCCCAGAGTGGGTTGTATACTTGGTCGCCACTATAATAGGCTCTAATTAGAACTTAATCTGGATAATTCTTAATAATACGGGTGAATACATCGTTAATATAATTGTCACTCCATTAAATATAAGGAATACTTGTAGTCTAATAACGATGCGATAACGAGCGATGATAGCGCAGTGGATAGTGCGGACGGATTCTACAGTAATGGACGCGGATTCGAGCCTACCTATATAACTCTAAAATCAGCCTGAGCTTTCGGTGAAGGAAAGCATCGTGAGGAAACCAAAGCATAGTGGTAGGGTATTTTACTAATATTTTTCCTAATAATGCCCGCCTGGGTAGCTACCACCCTCAAGTTTGAAAACCTCTCGCCAAATAAAAACAGGTGTGTTCCGGCAGCATTACTTGAGAACCAGTACCTCTTGGCTTAGTATGTTTGCCATCCTGGACCACATCATCACTTAACATCAGGTGAGATTGTGGTCAAAGGCCTGAGCCTATACCGTGAAAAAAAAACATATTTTCATTAATTTTGGTGATACTTATAAGTCATAATTTAGTTACCAAGCCATGTAAGTCATAAATTATTATGGGTTATCCAATTTTCATCGACTTGAAAAAAGGTGATTCTGAATTGTATGTTTTTTTATGGGATTATTTTGATTGCTAACCGATTTTGATAAGTATTTCTTTCTTTTAATAAATAATAGCCTCATAGTTTATAAAGTGATCGCAATTCCTAATGATAACTTCGCGATGTTGTCCAAATAAATTACAAGCAGAACCTATACGTTGATGTGCCCGCATATATAAAGAATAACATTACCATAGCAGCGGTTACCATAGCAACGTTTACTTAGCGTGGATGAGTGAGAGGGAGTTGTACTTGTAATGAAATGAAAAAGATAAAAAAAAAGGATATGATTTGTGTAAAATATCCTTAGCGAGCGTTTACATCGCTAAAGGTTGAGGTAACTATGCAAAATTTAATACACGTCAATCGGGTATACAGTTTCGGAAATCTCGTGATTGTCCATTGAATGGTATGTCGCTTTATTATAGATTTCAGTCCTCTTTGTTATCGGAGCCTATTTCTTTTGGAAATTTCGAAAAATAAAAATATGTAAGAAGATTATAATGATTATGTAATAGTTTTTAATTGATACAACAAATATAACTTGGTGACAACTATCACTGTCGCCTACACACCTAATATAAACAAGACTCATAGTGCTAGTTAAAAGGCGTTACAAAAAACGAGTTGCAAAAGTATCCGTGAAATAGTGTTGTCACAACTAATTATAGATATGCTATTGACGGTATATTCTGATCAGTGGGTTAACTATAGGGAGGCAGAGCTGGCGCCCACGGGCTCCGGTCCGATGGGGCCTCGGCTCTCGAAGTCGCGAGCTCAAAAGAATCGTAATATTTTGAACATAATTCAACAAAAGTTATAAATATAATTAAAGTTAGACACGACTAAATATTTAAACGTTTTAAAGTGATCACACTTTAGTGATTTATTTAAATCAAATTAGAACGTTGCGACTTATACTAAGGACCAATCCAATTCAGATGGTTCAGCTACACCACTGATTCTGCTATATTCATATATTACTGGATAGGTTCAGGCTCACTATTACGAGAATAGAATATTTTTTAAGATATAAAACATAATCTCGAAGTAAAAGATAATCTAAATAATAGTGTAAAAGAATATTATATTTCTTATAGAAATTGGTGTAACAAAATACTATAAACTATAGTTTCAAAAATATTTAGGAGAAAGTAAAGCCACGTGGAATGTTATAAAAAATGAATGTATTTTAACTATTAAAAATTTAAACGATTTATAATAATACAACTTATTGTGTCATTCGATTCGCTATCTCTTTTTGTCTTAGGCAATATATACTTAATTATGACTTCTTACTTCCTTCTTAATTCCTTCTTACTTCTTACTTACTTCTTACTTCTGTTCGTCTATTGAGCATAGAGAAAACATATTATGTTTATGCTGCCGCCTGAGATACAGATAGTTCCAGTTCAGGTGCCAACGGTCTCTCTTCTTTTAAAATTATTTATTTTTGGTGTAATCTATATTAGTAAATAAAATTGATGTGTCTGTTTGTCTGTCTATTTGTAATGGGGTAATCTCCGGAACGGTTGGACTGATTTTGACGGGACATTTTTTGGTATTTAGCTGATGTAACTTAGGGTTACTGAGAGTACTTTTAATTTTTAAAAATAATTAGGGATCTGCGAATATAAGTCATAAAAATTTCAATAAAATCTAATTCAATACACAGTTTTAGGGGCAGTGATGATATAATTTATGAGAAATATTTTTCTGTATCTTAGTATTAAATTTTTTTAAAGTAAATAATTAGGGTTGCGGATAAAAAAATTACAATACAATTAAGAATATACGAAACGCGGACGCAGCCGCGGGCATACAGCTAGTAAATAAATAAAATATGTAGAATGTTTTTAACATGTGAATTATTAACAGGTCTGGTGTTAATAACTGGCGATATACAATAGTAACGAAACAGGTATAGTCAAACAGACAATTAATATTTTATTAACAAAAATACGATTTCATTTTGTATGCATTCAAAATAACTTAACAAAAAAAAATTCTATTTTACAATTTATATGCTAAAACTAATCACAAAATGTAATTGGCAGTAACATACGGAAGTAAAAAGAAGAAACGACCAAAATAAAGTACTTTTTTAAAATTAATATTCTCAATTATTTTTATATTCATGCTAAATTCAAAATGCGTTATATATTTGCTCAGAATCAGCACCATTTGATCAAGTAAAATCAAGTTTTTGCTTTTAAAGAGTAGATGAATAAAGAATAATTCAAATATGTTCGTTATAAATAAAATAAAATAATCTATATACCAGAAAAATATGTGAGTTGGTATGATACATGAGATTGTTAAAAGTTATGAAAAAGGTAAGAAACGTAAGCTTCTGCTAAGGGTGAGGAGAACTTAGTCCATACTATTAATGCCATTACAGAGTTATGCTCATATTACAAAATTTAAAAAATGTTGGGAAGCTTACTCTTCCCCTAAAGTTGTCAGTTGTGTTTATTTGTGCGTCTTTGTTTTTATGTGGAGCAGAAAATAAACGAAAATAACATTTGTAATAGTAAATATATTTCTTTGCGTACATAACAAATGTGAATCATTCAAATGTATCTCAGTTAGTCCTCAGATTGATCTGAAAAGAGAATTTTTAAAAATTATATTTTGATTATTAAAAAAATAATCAACCTTTGGTTAACAGTGGGACAATAATAGACTGATGTTATTTTTTATATGTATATAGGAGTTTTTTTTCTTCTTTTTTTAAAAAATGTATATCCTTTATTGCTAGTAGATATGATGCACTTTAGTGTTATCCATTAAAATAAAGCAAACAGTTTCTTCGACCACGAACATTGCATCGACCGACGTGCGTTTAATTCAAAACCCATAGTCTAAAAATTCAGTAAAGATAAGAAAACCATATCACGATTGTAAGTAAGTAGGTAGGTAGCCATCTTAAACAAAAATACACCAATTGAAGACTTTTTTATATTAATTTCTTATTTTTTTTATATATTAGCTATTGATGACCCTTCACGCTATGAAGAAAACAACTTTACAGAGCTATTAGTTCTCAAAATTAGATTATAATGGAATTAAGAAAAAGGTAACGTGAAATAACTTTAACAATAATAATACATATTATACCAAAGACTATATAATATATAGTTTATCTATGATTAATACTTACTGCAATTTTCGGGTAATACACATTTGCCTGTTTTTTTCATTTAAGTAGTATCCGTCATTGCAATCGCATGCATTTTGTTTGCACAATGTTAAAAACAGAGTTGTTGTTCTTCGCCGATATTAGAGCAGCGTCTGTTACAGTACATACCACCCCAGGTTTAGCATTCGTATCTCCATTACAGGTTGCTAGAATCAAATAAAATAACATATGTTTATTTATATTTTTTTACTATGGTGCCTCTCCAAATAATGAAGGCAAACCAAAGTAGTTCGATGATTCTAGAAATATTTAGTATATTATATAGTTAAATATGATCATATTATCTTTTACCACAAGACGGCTTTATAAAATATAATAATGCAGCCAGAACGGCAAAAACAAAAAAATGCTTCAACATTTTCACCAATTTAATTATGCCCAGTTATCGAGAATTATAATTACTTTTATAGGCGAGCATTATACATTAGTACACTTGTTTAAATATAACAAAATATTTCTATATATACTAATAAATAAAATTGAAATATCTGTATGTAATAAAAAAAAAAAAAAAAAACTTAATATTGATAAATGTACATATATACGATACGATACCTATACTAAAAATACAAGTTTTTATTTTTTGACTGTCCGTCTGTTCTCTCCAGACTTTTTTTTTGGTAGATAGCTGAAGTTGAACTACGCGTAACTTAGGGTACTTTTGATTTTCGAAAATAATCTGAGATATGCGTAACAAAATTAAAACTCATAAAAAAAATTAAAATCCGATTCAATGCACAGTTTTATTGGCAGGTAATTTGCAGGCATTTGAATTTATTAGAAATATATTAGCATTAGCTAAAACCAATTTTTTTTTTTTGGAAAATTATTAGGTTTCTGAACAAAAAAAATGAAATCTATATTACGCATTGAAAATTTATGCGAAACGCGGGTGGTGCCGCGGGCATACAGTTAGTATATAAATGTTGATAGAATCAATGTTGTGAATTCTAGGTGTTTTAGGATTTATGATGTTTTTTTGTATTGATTTGTAGATGTCATGTAATTGTTATTATTAAAAGCCAATATTTAGTTATTAATTAAAATCGAATTATATATATTTTTATGTGGAAATGTATTTATTGAAATCAAAAAGTACATTAATTTATATAATACTTTATAATTATAATTAAATAATAATAAAAAAAATATTAGCACTCAGATCCCACGGCCCCAGAATTTCGACCCCAAACGGGACAAATATGTAACCCTTACAAAGGGTAGCTAGCATATTTGCGCCGCTTAAGATCTTCCGCTGATGTAGCTGCTGCTCCGGCCTTCAAAGAGGTAACTGGAAGATATAACGGTGCCAAAGTATCGACGCAAGTAGCATTCCATACCAAGGGCCGCCCCATCTTCCAAGGCATTATAAATTGATTTTATGTACTTACTGGTACTTAAAGGTAAATCTTTTGATTACCTTTTGATTATTTTTTATCCAGATAGCGATAAATTATCACTATAAAGTGTCTTATTATTTACTCACTTTTACTTCATGTAATTCATAATAATCTATGGCAATCTATAACAAACTTTAAATAAATCTAGTAATATATTTATTATTTCTGAATTTAATTGATTGATTTAGAAGCGTGAATTATTACCAACAGTTATTTTGTCGATTTACATGATTCTATTCTATATTAGTTAAAAGTAACAGTAAGAAAACAAATATTACGTCTATAACTTAGCCGAATCATACCGAAAATGGTTACCTAAAATATTTCCAATCGTGTTCTCATTTTCGTTTCATTTATATATGAATGTAGTCATCACCATGATCTGGTAGTTCAAAATGAAATAGTTGAGACCTTATCGTTAGTAGTTAATAATCGACAAAGTAATTATGAAAAACGAATTTTAGTAAATAAGTATAAATTATTGTAAACAAGCGGAGCCGAGGTTTTATATAGACCGTTAGTTTTAAATAAAACCCTATCTGTTGTTAATGGCATTTAACTCGTTTCACGTTTGTTGAGCATGATACCAGAGACCTTGAAAAATTAAAGGTGTTTTTAGTGACGTGGAAATTAATAAATTTAAATTTGTTTTGCACGATTTAACAATGGTGAATAATTGTTTTTTTTTTTGTTTGGTCACGATTTATATATACTTCACCGATAATAAAACTACAAATAATTATATTCTGCTACACTACGCTACGCTAATGTTACATTTTCTTTAAAATTTTCGTATTGAAATCTATGTAACTGGTAATGTTTGGTAGATAGATACATATAATTATAGTTGTCGATCGGTTTTCGAAACTCGACCATAATAATTATAGAACCATTGGTAACATTTTAAAGATTTTTTTTTATACGATTATAATTTATTTTATTATAATTTTATTATTGTAAGATCTGCCATATTGTATGGATGAGAATGCTGGGCTTGCATGAAAGTGATGAGAAGCTATCCCATATAAGTGAGATCCTAATGTTGAGATGAGTGTGGTATGACAAGAATATATTAGATATATATTAGAGTTTGAAAGTGATGCCAGTGGTAGAAATATTGAAATGGAACCGTTTGCCGTATGTAGATGTTATGAGAAGATAGGAAGTGAAGTGAATATGAATGAGGATGTGAGAGAAAAGGGGTCAGCACATGAAATTCGCATCACTAATTTGGGGTTGTTAAGGATTATTTTATAGGGAATGTTTTTTTTTTTTTTCAAATAACACCCCCCTCAACCCGCATAGATACGTTTTTTTTTTTATGTGTTTGAAGTTACATGTAAGAGAATGTGATTTTGCTTTCATATGTGTATTGTTAAAGTTTTATAATAAGATAATTTTGTTGTTTTATACATATTTATTGTTGTTTTTTAATTATACAGTATTATTATAGAAAAAAAAAAAAACAAAAAATAAAATGTTAATTATTTGTACGATCAACAAATGTAACGTGTTCCCCATCCTCGAGGGGTTCCTATGAAGCTTACAACCCGATTTAGAGCAATCCGACTCGGACAAATTAACTTCTCTAGATTTCCTCTCTAAGAAGAAATCTATGTACTTCCGACGAGTTTTCGTCTCTTGGGAGGGTTTCTATTGCACCTCCCCCTTCCTTAACGACATGCACTTGTTTAAGTGATTTTCCACAAATAACAAAGGTAAGCGAGCGAGCAAACTAGTCAGAGCAAATCCGTTTGGTTAAGTTAGGTTAGACTTGTGATGAACAAAAAGCAAAAGCCGGCCGCGGCAGCGGCAGCAGTCGGATTGCTTCAGGGGGCAGTCACCCCTCCCCCAGCTCCACCAGCGTAATTTTAAGCAAAGGTTGCCTTCTTCATAGCCCAAACGGTAAAGTCCAGATACTCAATCCTTGTATGAACGGAAAACACGCAAGTAGGTGGCGATAGGAACAAGTTATAACCCGCATACGTGGTGACAGAGCGAGCCCAAGCTCACCTATACTGTGTCACGCGTACGATCAGATCAATTTAATATGTTATTTACACATAAAATGAGAAAATATGAATACAACTCCTTCTTAATTCCCTAATGGAGGAGGATGGAGGAGATTTTTTTTCTCCTATGACTTCGGTGACTAACCGATTTTGATAAGTATTTTATGCTTCATAAGTGTAGCATGATACCCTGACGACTTCGAAATTGCATTAAATCGAATTGGCTTTAGAAAGTAGAATGTGGTTTTTATTCATAGGTAAATTATTAACGAGTTATTTAGAACCATTTTTGAATCAGAGTGACAACTGAAGTAAATACATAATTTTAATGTATTCTTAAACGTGTTTGAATAATCAAATTAAATAATAAAATATATAATCTTCATTTTCTTTAAAAAAATATCTTGCCGTTAAGAATATGCCTTTGTATGTGACTTGAGATTGTTAGAAGTTATGAAAAGGGTATGAAATATAATTGTCTTTTTTTTGACAAGAAGAAATGCATTTACTCTTTCATCCTCTCAAACTTAAACATACCCCCTATGTGGGACTCGTCCGGCGTGAAGCGTCAGGAATGCCCACTAAAACTCCTTGGTGCTTTCTTACACCTCATGGCTCAGGAGCGCGAATTGCAACTGTGCTGCCACCGCTCAGCACGGCCGGTATCGTTAGGACTCAGGAAACATTCATTAACATTCTCAATAAGCCAATACACAGAAGTTTGACTGCGTTACCTCAAAAACGAATGAAATATTTTCAAAATGGTGAGGAGCTTAGTCTCTTCAGAAAGTTATTAATCGTGAATAACTTGTATGTATGTGTTCATATATAGACCAGGGAAGAAATGAAAATAACATTGACCATTAGAAATACATATATTTGTTTTCTTAGATAATCATTTTTAATAGTGTAAATAACTAGTCGTCACATGGACCTGAAATGAGAATTGCAGAATTAGGTTAGAAAAAGGTTTAGCAGAAAGGTTATTTTGGGCTGATATTTTTATAATCCATATAAATTAAGAGACGCGATACCTGATAGATAAATAATATTATATTACTATGTGATATCGGTCTTCTTAACGCTGAGAATTTCATTTGTCACAATTAAATTATAATAGACTTAGTAATCGTTCGAATACTCTCTATTGACTATGTTTAAATCAAATTCTACAGTAAGCCTGAGTATTCGTTAAAGGAAAAGATCTTACGGAAATCTTAGTAGGGTCCTAGGGCATTTTGTAATGTTCAAACCTGTTTTTGCGTATTTTATAAGGCATTTAGCTGGAAGAGTGGTAATTAGGGTAATCTATATCTAAGATAACTAAAATAGATATGGAGTTTAGTAAGCTTAGTTAATAGTATTGTGCTCTTGGGTATCACAGTTGATGATAAATTTCAATGATCCAGACATAAAACTTTAGCTGGTAGGTTAAGTTATGCTATATAAAAAAAAAAACATAAGCTCACGCCTGTTATCCCCGAAGGGTTAGGCAGAGATGAAGCAGCGAACTACACTACCCACATTTCGCCGAGCTTAGTTCCGTCTCAGATGTGTCAGGGGGCGAGCCTGTCGCCACATCGGGCACAAATTCCAAACTCCGGGATGATACTAGAAAAACCCAATACCACTTGACCCGACCCGGGGATCGAACCCGAGACCCCAGAACGGCAGTCGCACCGTAGTACAACTGCGCCATATATCCAGTGCGTAAAATTCGTCATTTAACTGATATTGTCATTGCAAGGTTAATTTACTTTCATAACTTCATGTCTTATAGCATTTTGCTGTGGAGGACAGCAACAGTTGTAGATACTTTATTTACTTTACGAAAACGAGTCAATTTTATAAACGATTTTTCATTTACCATCTACCTACAATATAACAAAAACAGGTAAGTGTTATAAATAAAATAACATATAAAAATATGTTTACGTACTGCAGTCTTTAGGTAAGACACATTTTTTCACTTTGTTATCGAAGAAATAACCGTCTTTACATTCACAGCCATTTAGTGGGCACAGTATGCGTGGGCACATTCCTTTTCCTTGGTCGACATTGGAACAATGCTTATTGCAATTTAGACTTAAACCTGGTTCTGCATTAGGATCACCACCGCATGTACCTGTAAACACATGTTTATAGAAAATGGTAATCAATTTTAGTTATTTTATCAATTTCAGTTATGCCCATTTACTATTATCTATCCTCAATTACTCATTGTAAATAAATGTTTGTATTTTAAAAGCATATATATACATAAGTATGAAAGTGGCAGCTCCTTTGTTACTTATTTTTGCTGCAAATCGGAGCTGCAAATGAAACATTATGAAGTCAGAAAATATTTTCGAAAACAATCACTTTTTCCCATGCCAATAATTCAATTCACTTGTATGTTTTTTAACCATCACATTATACCTTTTAACTTATCGTAATGCTCATTTTATACTCAAGTTTTTTAGTGTGGTCTGACGTATCTTATTGAGAGGTATATTTTGGTACATTTGGTGGATTTCTAGGCTATGGGGTTGCAGTGTTATTTGATTTTTACCGATAATACCAAAACACGTGGTCTGCAAAGAAAGGGGTTACGTGGTCTTTTTCTAAGGAAGATACTAGGTGTCAGGAGCTGTAAATTGGTGGTTTCGGTTTCGCCATGCGATGTTACTGCGCCTAGAAAATTGATTTTACAAGTGTGACATTTTTGGTGGTAGATCCGAGGAGAACCTTTTCAAAAAGGCCGGAAAAAATCAAGAAGTCGATGAGCAGTAACCTGGAGAGTATCCCGATGATGGCGAAAGAGGCGGATTACGACAGTCTTTGTGACTGCAACTTTCCTGAGTAGGAGTTTATTAAGCGGTCAGGTGTTCATGGTATACCATGGAGTTATGAGGAGGGTATGAAGGAGGCGGTTGTGAAGAATCTGTCGCCACAGGAGGTGATGGGAAAAGTCTTGCAGCTTATGAACGCGTTGCATAAATTTGAGTGGTATTCGGGAAAGTGGGGAAGAATGGAGTTTACTTCCGGTCTTCTCAGGGAGGTGGTCGTCTTTTGTGGGTCATGACAAAGCATGCTCTTGAAGTGTCGGAGGAATTGCGGAAGGTCTTAAGAGCAACAAGGAGATGGAGACTGAAATGCAGGATCTACGTACGGACATCTCAGTCATAAGGGCTGAGTTCGGCCGGGTCACGAAAAGTGTGATAATTGAAGAAACAAAAGGTGTATATTGTCGAACGGATGGGGAGGATACATCGAATGTAATGGCGGATGCGGTTGAGGCCGCTCTAACGAGGATGGAAAGTTGAATAAAGGCACAGAATAATAGGCTGGCGGTGATTGAAACGCGATTGCCTTTGTACCTGGCTGCCTCTACTCCTCAAGAGAGGAGGAGATCCGCAGTCTGAAAGAAGACCGCATCGAAGGAGATGGAGAGCCTGTGACGGGCCTCTCAGGGTGGACTGAGCTCAACTACCTGGTACTGTACCAGCCTCTATCCTAGCGGGCATGACCACGGAGGACGATGAGTGGACGGAGGTCGAAAGGAAGAGGATGAAGGGGCAAAAAGGAACGGCTGGGGTGTTGGACCGTGCAAGTGCACCGGGGGCCGGACTGAGGCCGAATCTGAAGCTCCTTTCGGTGCAGCCAACGGCTGGAGCGGTTATTACACCCCGACATCCGCGTGGAAGCTATACGTATAAGTATATATCTATACTTAGATATATACTCATTCATTTTGTTTCTAAAGTACCCTTGGTTAGCACATACATGCCGTTCGGCAATTTGTTATATGTATGGTTTTCAATGCATAAGGGTATACTTTATTTATAGACTCACAATTTTACGGTGAGCAAGTTTCAGGTCAACTTACGAAAATTTTTTTGTTGTAAAATTGTACAATTAATTGTTAACAGAAAATAAAAATTTTATTATATACTTTATTTTTTATCTTTTTATGACACTATTTTGAATCATTAAAACTCAGTCACGATACGAGCAATGTGCGCAGATATGATGCTTTATTTATTCGCAGCGATAATTGCTCAATTGTTAGGGTCGTCAGATACCGCTTAAGTGAGCATATTTTCAAACCTACCACCAATCCTATTCTATAATGAACTTAGGCTTTCGTATTTATATAACATTCTATAACATTACGCTACTGCTACTCTCCTAAAATACGATAAGTGCATTAAGTATTAAGAGCAAACGCGGTCAGCCAACAATTTGAAGAACAGGTATCTATTTCTATCGCATTGCGCCTCAATGAAAGAATTGTAAAGGGTAAAATAATACCTATGCAAAACAGGCTAGCTAGGCCTCAAAGTTTTTCTTATTTGTTTGTATTGGGTATTCTAATAAAAATATTAATTAAAATGCTATTGTCCAGGAAGGAAATAGGGGCATACGTTTGTATGAAATAAACGTCGCCCTTATTCCCTCTTCAGTGCTTAAATCGGTCAATCTAGACATTGGTACGCAAGTCCCGTTTTCTGCTCTCAAATCTTTACATAATAATCTTTCGTACAATATCTTGGTTCCATTTGTTTAAATGGAATTTCTCTATACAAATCGGAACAAGTTTTTGTTTGGCATCCACATTCGACATAGTCGGGCATGACTTTATTTTCCTGTAAACTAGGATTTATGTATATAATTCATTATGTGTTAGTATTTAAATTTTTCGATGTTATGCAAAATTAAATTAGAGCTGTAACTTGAAATTGAAGTCTGTTCTCAATACGTTTTTTAACTATATCTGTAATAAGATCTAAGGGTCCGTTCATGTATTATTTGAGTAGGATTTCCGATATTTTGTACTCCCCTCTCCCAGCTATAAAAGATAAAAATAACTAAGGAGTCTTGACCAGTAGTAAGTCTAGACTACATAAACACCTTAGTATATGAGCAGAACCTTCTTCAAATGAAGCCAAGAGATTATTTGATTTAGTAATATTAACCCACCAGCAATCCCCTGGATCAAAACTTAATCTTTTGAATATAAGTTCCCAAACAAAATTAAATAAAATAACTTCCTATTCTAATGATGGAGTGCGTAACATTAAAAACTTATTAGATTATCTTATTTTGGTTTTAATTATTAACTACCTGTGTTCCCGCAGCTGCGCCCATGCTTCGTATATTCTTCACTGCGTTTTTTTACCGAATCTTCATTTAACTTTTTTTTGTATAAAGATAAGGTAAAAATATTCCTCAAAAATCAAGCACTGCTCTTAAAACCGACCATTGAATTTTATGAGTTTTATTTTAATTATACGGAACCGTAATAATTTTTGGAAAATACCGAATTTTGAAGCACCGTAAGTTACGCGGAGTAGCTTCAGCTATCTAACAAAAAAGTCCTGTCCAAATCGGTCCAGCTGTTTCGGTGATTAGTCGGAACAGACAGACAAACAATTTTAAAATCGTGTTTTTGGTATAGGTATAGTATACGTATTTAGTAAAAAATGTTATTTTAATATTTCAAACCGAAACTTCAATTTTATTTATTAAAATAGATAATCATTCGAACCAACACCAAAGGACTTCTTACGAGATAAATAATTTCATGAGACTATTAACCAATTCAATAACAAAAAATGGTAACGCCACCTAGTGTGGCTTCTTAAAACCCCCACCCCTTTCCCTGTCGTGCACTACTTCTGTGTCGACCGCGCCCGCGCATACATCGCATTCAGATACTATTTCGCAACCCCGCTATACCTACTTGTGCTCCTAACCACGCCCGCGCCACTAAATCGGTGGTAATATTCGCTTCTCCGCTTATAATATAAACTATAACGCATATTGTGGTGACGTCGTGAGTTGGCTGAAGTGTGTGAGGTGTTGGAAGCCCTTGTCTTATTCTAAGGAGCTTTCGGGCGGCTGCGAGTGGATCTACACGTCGAAGGCGCTAGCTGCTGCTGAGGAACAGGTCAGTGCACGACTTCCTTGTTCCCGCATCCACCACGCTTCCCTTGCCATTTTGGCCTACCGCGCCAGCTCCAGGCGTCTCCATATTGGTCCTTCGGTTCGCAGATATTGTTACCAGCGCCCTTATTAGTAACATCCTAATAAGCGTATTTACTTAAATTTATAATTATATATCATATTTTACGTATTTAATATTTTGTAACCCTACCTACCGCATAATTTATTATCCGCATATCTTTATAATATCATTCCCGCCAGAACTATTTCTAACACGATTTTGTGTTGAATAGTCTAGTATTTTATAATCCCGCATTTATTACATATATATAATATTAATTTATATTATATTTTGCATTTTTTATATTTTATACATTTTCACAAATACCCCCGCATATCTGGCAACGCGGCGATCGCGCTCGCGCAGCGACGTTGCATCGCTCTGCCCGCTACATAACAAGGTCAAGCTACTTGTTAAAATTAAATTATTATTCAAAATTACTTGTTAAAATATTTGTAAATTCACATTTTAAAAATGGTTGAATGTAAAGACGATGTTTCTTTGTCAACGCTCGAAGGGAAACGTAACGCTATTTTTGAATATTTACAATATGTTTACGACTCATCGAAAAATATAGGAGTCGACATAAAAAATAAAGATCGAGACATCGATCTATTTTTAGACGCTAGCAGTAATATTGAAACGCTTCGCAGTGAGTTTTTAACTGTTTTAGACTCATATAATAAACGTTTACTAACGATTAATCCTAAAGCCGCAGCAGATTATAAACCCATGATAGCATTTGAGCAGTTATATAGTCGCACCAAACGGTTGGTTACCGAATACACTCGTACACAAACAACAAAGGAAGATATATTACAAAAAAGCCGACCCTCACTGCCATCTATCGAATTATTATCTTTCAATGGTGATATACGATCGTGGCCGTTATTTTACTCTAACTTTAAATCCACTATACACGATAATCCATCGCTTACAGACGCTGAAAAACTATATTACTTGTTAGGTAAAATATCAGGCACGGCTCAATCCGCCTGCGCAGGAATTACTCCCTGTGCAGAAAATTATCAATTGTTTTTTACAACTCTAGTAGATCGCTATGAAGATAAGCGAATGTACGCGTCAGCTTATATGAATCAAATGTTAGAATTTAAACCTCTTTGTAACGCGTCCGCTACTAACTTTGATTTATTTGTTGAACAATTTGTAAACGCAGTCCAGGCACTTAAAAATTTAAAATTGGATAACTTATTTGATCTATTTGTTTTACATATCGCTCTTCAAAAATTAGATAAAGATACCGTACGCGCTTTCGAAATTTCTAACAATAATCCCGCAAATATACCCGCATTTGATAGTTTGGTGGAGTTTATTAAAAATCGCTCTAAAATATTTCAACGCACCGCAAATAAATCTGATCCCGCGTCTTCAGTGAGCACAAAAAACTCTACGGAACGGATACGTACCCGCACTAATAAGAATAATTCCGCATCACCACCAAAATATCAGACATATTTAAATATACGCGAAGATAGCCAGCCAATTTGTAAATGTTTGTGTAAAAATATCACGCATCTACATTTGTTCAAATGTCCAGAATTTAATAAAATGCAACCCGAAGATCGTTTCAGGGTTGTTAAGAACTTACGCGCTTGTGTGAACTGTACCAGCATTAATCACAGAGTATCAGCATGTCGTTCTAATGCTAGTTGCCGCCGGTGTAAATTAAAGCACCATTCCATGCTCTGTTTCACCGAACAATTGAATAATCGGGAATCGTACCGCTCACCCGCAATAGTCGAGACGGCATGCACAACAAATGAGCCACTGGCGCACGCAGCATCACGTGACGCACACGCATCGATACCACCCGTGCTACGTGAATGCGCTACGCCTGCAGACGTAGCGTTATACACCTCGACCAATGCCGCTTCGCACTCAATACCGCGTAACCCTCCGCGATACCAACACGCAATGTACCACTAATAGCACGGTGTTGTTAGCTACCGCTCAAGTTATTGCGTACGATGTTCACAATAACAAATACTCATTACGGGTCTTACTTGACACCGCTTCACAAAGCAATTTCATAACTAAAGAGTGTTGTGAGCGGTTAGGTATACGTTGTCAAGAGGTCAAACCCGTAGTTATTAAAGGATTTGCTGGCTCGGAAAATATAATCGAATACACCGCGAACCTAGAGTTCTTTTCGCGTTATAACTCTAATATTAATTTTAATATAAATTGTTTAATGGTAAATTCAATTACGGATTCTTTACCACCGCTAATGTTGATACCGCCGCGCTTACATGTTTAGAAAATTTACCGCTTGCAGACGATATGTTCGCAACGCCTAATAAGATAGATGTCTTAATAGGCGCTTCTTTATTTCCGCACTTATTGGTTCCGCGTATTACAACCAAGAATCCGCCATTATCGTCTGCAGTCGAAACTGTACTCGGCTACGTGATTATGGGTACTGTACCCACAATGTACTCGCAGACCGCATACTCAACTTCGTGCTGTACCACAGTGAGCGAGCCCATAGAAGCAGTTATGAAAAAATTCTGGGAGCTCGAGGAAGTCCCCGGCCCGCCGATTCAATGCGCCGAAGATATTGAATGTGAAGAATTTTATCGCATGACCACTGAAAGAGATATTAACACTGGTCGATATATTGTTGCATTACCGTTTCATGGAGACGCTTATTCGCTAGGTGACTCATGCGATGTCGCTCGCAAGCGCTTTATGTGTTTGGAACGTAAACTCGAAGCATCTCCAAGTTTAAGAATCGCTTATGATAACGCTATTATAGATTTCTTAAGTAAAGGTTATATATCTCCCGCACCTACTGACGACTCGGTGTTACCTTACTATACGATTCCGCATCACGGAGTTGTCAGAGAAGGAAAACCGCTACGCCCCGTTCTAGATGGTAGCTGTAAAACTACCTCCAAAATTTCTTTAAATGACATCCTTCACACTGTGCCTAATTTACAGGGTGATCTTATGAGCATTCTTTTGAATTTTCGTTTATATTTAATCGCAGTGACTGCTGATTGCCGGCAAATGTTTTTGCAGATAATCGTGCGGCCAGAAGATCGCCGGTTTCAACAAATTTACTACCGTTTTAACCCGCGAGACCCGTTACTACTTTATCGGTTTAACCGTGTCTGTTTCGGTCTAAGATCGAGTCCGTATCACGCGCTCCGCACAGTCAGACAACTGATTGCTGACGATGGCCATAATTATCCACGCGCGAGTGATATCGTTTTCCTCGTCTCTTTATATGGATGACATTGCGTTTTCCGTAGCAGACATAAATCAGGCTAAGATGATTAGTAGCGAGCTAATAGACTTGTTCAAGGGAGCTCAATGGGATTTGGTCAAATGGAACAGTAACTCACGAGAAGTCCTTGATGCAATGCCTGAGTCGCATACCCAGCAATCGGGAGTAGAATTTGACAAAAACATGCAGAATAAGATACTGGGGTTGCATTGGTCAATAGAGACTGATGAATTTTATTTCAGGTTATCTCCGCTAGAAAATAAATGTACTAAACGTTTTATTTTATCCACTATCGCAAGGCTGTGGGATATCATGGGTTTCGTAGCTCCCACTGTTCTGTACGCAAAGCTTCTAATGAAACGCCTCTGGGAGCTGAAGTTAGACTGGGATGAAATTCCACCCCAAGATATTACTAAACTTTGGCAGCAATTCTGTACTGAATTACCAGCGCTGAACGAGCTACGCATTCCAAGACATCTAGGCATTGTTGATGATTGTATTATCTCCTTGGTTGGCTTTTCGGATGCCAGCGAGCGCGCATATGGAGGAGTAGTATACCTGCACGTAAGTTCTTTGAATGGTACAACGGTGCAAATGATTTGCGCCAAATCGAAAGTTGCACCTACTATACCACAATCGATTGCACGATTGGAGCTTTGCGCAGCGTTATTGCTCTCTAAATTAATGCGCACAATCATTAATAATTATACCCCCGCGCTTGATTTTAAATATTTACGCTTTTATTGATTCCAAGGTCGCACTATACTGGATCAAAAACTCGCCACACCGTTGGCAAACTTTTGTCGCCAACCGTGTTGTTAAAGTGGCAGAAAATATCCCCGTAGAAAATTTCTATCACGTGTATGGATGTGAGAATCCCGCAGATTGTGTTTCCCGCGGTTTAACTCCTCATAAATTAATAGAACACCCACTGTGGTTTCGCGGGCCTTCGTGGCTAGCTAAAGAACCCTCGGAATGGCCTATTAACGACGGAGATGTTTCTTTACCCGATGATGTACCGGAACAAAAACTGCTCGCTCATCCGATTTCCGCTCCGCCTCAAGATTCCGTAATTCTTGAACTCGCGCTCCGTACATCGTCTTGGAGTAAGCTTTTACGTATTTTGGTGTACGTTTGTAGATTTGCAAGGTTATTACCGCGTCGTGAAACTATAACCACTATACCGCACGACTTAGATGTCGCAGAGAACAAGTTGTTGCAAATATTACAAGACAAGTATTTTGGCGCCGAAATCAATAATATACGAAATGATAAACCTTGCTCACGCGCTTTTAATAGATTAAGACCGTTTTTAGATGACGGAATAATTAGAGTCGGTGGTCGTTTGTCCAACTCTGATCTCGACTACAATAAAAAACACCCCGCAATTTTACCAAGTCACGATCATGTCGTTAACTTATTGATAGATTATTATCACAAGGTCCACTTACACGCCGGCCCCGAACTTTTGATGTCTCTGCTGCGACAAAAATTTTTGGATCATGTCCGCGCGTCGTATAATTCGAAAAAGAGTATATATATGCAATACGTGTTTTAAAATAAAGCCGCGAATAACTTATCCGCTAATGGCTAACTTGCCTGATAGCCGCACCAGACCGGTGGTCAAGGCCTTCATACATACAGGCTGTGACTATGCCGGACCAATTGCGTATACTCCCGTACGGCGAAGAGGTGTCAGGAGTGAAAAGGCTTATATATGTGTCTTCACGTGTCTGACAACTCGCGCTCTGCACATTGAAGTTG
This sequence comes from Samia ricini, assembly GCA_014132275.2. NCBI lineage: Eukaryota > Metazoa > Arthropoda > Insecta > Lepidoptera > Saturniidae > Samia > Samia ricini. The sequence goes on from AP028170.1 coordinate 6,605,986, forward strand.
CTACAGATCTTAGTACTCCCAGCTTTCTGGCTGCCTTAAAGAGATTCCTCTCACGTCGTGGTCCTGTTCAATGTTTATATTCCGACAATGGCACTAACTTTGTGGGTGCAAACTCTTATTTAAAGGAACTTTATCAGTTTCTCAATGAAGAATATCAACCTCGCCTCGAAGAGGAACTTACTGAGAACCGCATAAATTGGAAATTTAATTGTCCTGCTTCAGGACACTTGGAGGGTGTTGGGAAAGTATGGTGAAGGTAATTAAATCGCATCTGTTTAAGGTAATTGGTCAACAGTTACTTTCATATGAAGAACTTACAACAGTTTTAATACAAATTGAGTGCTTATTAAATTCGCGTCCGCTCACAGTTCTTAGCCCAGATCCCGCAGAGCCCGGCGCTCTCACACCGGCACATTTTTTACATATGGCACCTTTATGTTCATTACCCAGAAGTAAAGTCTGATAAGGTATCCCTACTCCATAGGCATTCTTTATTAGATAAATTAGTTCAGTCATTCTGGAAGCGATGGAAGATCGAGTATTTACATGGTTTGCAAATTAGGCAAAAGTGGAATACATCTTCGAAACCCATCGCTGTTGGTACTGTAGTAGTCATAATCACTGACAATTCAGCTCCATTATCATGGCCGTTAGCGGTCATAGAAAAGGTTCATCCATCCAAGGATGGAATCGTTCGGGTCGCTACGGTGAGAACGGCGAAGGGAACAAAACGTATTTACGACCTGTTGTTCGACTTTGCCCTCTCCCTACTCAATAATCTACGCAAATTATTTTCCGCTTTTATATATAATATTACTTATTATTTTTTGTTTATGTATTATACATATATTCATATATTTCTCATTCGCCAACCGCTATTTTATCTCCCGCTCATAATTATTTATTTCCTTATTATTACGGCAGGTTTTTAAAGGTGACCCTTTAAGGGCGGCTGGAATGGTAACGCCACCTAGTGTGGCTTCTTAAAACCCCCACCCCTTTCCCTGTCGTGCACTACTTCTGTGTCGACCGCGCCCGCGCATACATCGCATTCAGATACTATTTCGCAACCCCGCTATACCTACTTGTGTTTCTAACCGCGCCCGCGCCACTAAATCGGTGGTAATATTCGCTTCTCCGCTTATAATATAAACTATAACGCATATTGTGGTGACGTCGTGAGTTGGCTGAAGTGTGTGAGGTGTTGGAAGCCCTTGTCTTATTCTAAGGAGCTTTCGGGCGGCTGCGAGTGGATCTACACGTCGAAGGCGCTAGCTGCTGCTGAGGAACAGGTCAGTGCACGACTTCCTTGTTCCCGCATCCACCACGCTTCCCTTGCCATTTTGGCCTACCGCGCCAGCTCCAGGCGTCTCCAAAAAACAAAAGCGAACAATTTTTTTAACGTTCTCTTTATTGTAAACTTTAACAGATTTATAATAAAATAAATGTAATTTATTTTCAACTTACCCAATGACGATTTTATAATGAATAAAAAAATAGCCATAGTTAAATAATGGTTCAACATTATCAGCAAACGAATTATGTCTGAAGTAATAATCAAGAAGTCTGAGGTTTATGTACTTACTTAACTACTTATTTACTAGCTGGGCATAAAATCGTTTACTTGTTTTTAAACATATTGAAAACTAAAGGTGTGTCCGCGGCTCCGCCCGCGTTTCATATATTCTTTTTATTTTTTTTTTGGTTCTAAGATAAGGTATTATAAAAAAGCTAGTCAGCCATGAGGACAACAGACAGAAGTGAGAACTTTGAAAACAAAAACGGTTTTTTTATGTTTAAATGATAGTACGAAGAATCTAATTTTGTGTCTGGTTTTATGTCTTTCTATCGCCTCGGTGGCGCAGTTGTATTACGGTACGCCAGTCGTTCTGAGGTCTCGGGTTCGATCCCCGGGTCGGGTCAAGTGATATGCGGTTTTTCTGTTCAGTATCATCCCGGAGTCTGGAATTTGTGCCCGATATGGAGACAGGCTCGCCCCCTGTCACATCTGGGACGAAGCAAAGTTTGGCGAAATGAGGTTGGTGTAGTTTCGCTATTTCACCTCTGCCTAACCCTTCGAGCTTTACAGGCATGAGCTTATATTATGTTATCTATTATATCTTTATTAAAGTTAATCTGCATATAATTAAAAGACATACTCTTTATTACTTTATGTATACGAACAGTGCTTACTTCTTTACTCGTATTTTCTTGTTCAACATTCAATTTATTGCTAAATACATACACAACGTCATGTCTCTCTCTCATTAAGGATAGGCAGAGACTACATCTTTCCACTTGCTATGATCCTAGCACATGTATTTCGCTTCATCTACTTACTTTCATACATGTTCTTCGGTTACGGGTAATTTTGACCGCGACCTGTCTTCAGGACGTTCTCGACATGGTCGAAATACGTTCACCTAGGACGACCCTTACCGGTTTGCTCAGTCATCCTCGCTTTGTAAATGTGTTTCGTCAATCTTTTTTCATCCATTCTCTGCACGTGTTTAAACCAAATAAGCATTCTTTTCTCTATCTTTTTCACTATATCCTAGAGTATATAGTGTAGCTGTGGTAGACAGCACAACGTTTCCTTATCACACTATTCCCTGCTTTATCTATCATTCTCGAGCACGCTATATTTCTTATTCTTAGACTTCTCATCTCTGTTGGATTAATCTTTATTTCATGCTTTTTTTGGCAAAGGCAGGACTCACTACTGTACATAACTGTAGGGACCATAACACCCCGGCACACAGCCAAACACCCCTTTTAGGACACATTCTGGCTTCTCATAAAGATACGCAGGGCCCCATACAATCAATTCCCTAGTACAACTTTTTGCTCAATATTACAGTCACATTATCCATCTCTCGTAATGACCTTTGGGCCCAAACTCTTTCATTTGTTTCGCTCGTTCTCACTAACATTCACTCTTATTCATTTTTTACTTTAAAAATTATTAGTTGGTTGTTGATAAATAAAAACAAACATTTATGTTTTTATAATTTTATTTCTCAAAATATTCAGAGTTTTTTTAAATTAAATATGGGGATAAAAGTAGATATTTACATTTGTTATGTATATTTTTCTCAAAGTATTATATGTTTTCTATTAATTATTTCAAAGTACTAAATCATTTTAAAGTGGTACAAAATTTGTCCTATCTATATATCAGTGGCGTGGCATGAAAAAATCGTCGGTAAAGCCGAAGCACAGAACATCTACCTGGTAGTCATTCTTCTTCCTCTTGAAAATTAGTACAGTAATAAATGATGGATGCTTGTGCTGCTCAGCGAAGATATCGAGTTACAGTTAGTGTTAACCACCTTCATCATACTTGAAATCACTGGAGTTCCATAAAGAGTGGATGTCAAGTATGGTAAGTTGCTTTGAGATTTAAAATGAAAATGATTTAGCACGCTAAATAGCAATGTAATAAATTGTAAATTTGGTTAACTTTCGTGATAGTGAATTTTAACAGCATGAGCGAGATGGAGATTAACGCGAAACGAACAATAACGATTAGTTGCACGGTACATAAAACTACCAATTTATTTATTTTTTTCCTTCATACTTTAATACAAAGTCCTAACTTCTTCGGCTACGAAATTCACACATGATTATAATTGACCATTCTAAAATAGGTAGGAAGTAAATCCATAATTTCGGTGTAGCGAAAATATTTATAGTCAATTTTAAAAAGTGACAACTGTGGAAATTAATTAGCATATTATCCTTTGTAGATGAAATTGCTTAGAAGACATTTTTTCAATATATTTATTACTAAAACGTAACTGCATCAGAATAATGTTCAAAATTAAATGAATAACCTGGATCGAAGCGGCTTATTTTCGGTCTAAATGTACACTAATGCTTTCATTGTGTGGGCGATTAAAATTAAAGTGAAATTTATGCGGATGTGTGAATTTAATTCTGACATTTTGCTACTGGCTTGTATAGGCAAGTTGCTAGTATGCGTGTTTCGCGTTTACGACTGTGTGGTTGTTATAGTATATTCGATGCATGATTTGATGTGTGTGCATTGAGTGTTTTGTTTTTTAGTAAGGCTATAAGTAATCGGGCTAAAGGAGCGCTCCGCCACTGCTATATATACTGAGTTCATTATGGAAACTACGGATTTCAATGCCCCTATAGCATCCTTGTATCAGAGTGTAGTGGGCAGAAGTGTGGGGTGCTGTGCATGCTGGTGCTGCAAGTGTCTCATCAGTTGAGGATCAAATACGTTCTGGCTAGTAGCCGGCGCGGGCTTCGAGGTATAAATGTCTACATTTTCAAATAACCAACCAGTCAGAGAGCCAGTTTCTTTAGTTTTAGCATCTTAAACTCATAGTTACCTGTCACTTATACATCAGCTGAATTGTGTGAATAAAAAGTATTAGTTAGTTCTCATTAAGACAATATTAAATATAGCTTCGTAAGGTCTTGACTATATTAAAAAAAATAAGCATTATATTAATTATTTAGATATATCAAATCAAATCGAAAAATTCTTTATTCAATTTAGGCCCTAATAAGGCGCTTATGAATGACAAAACTTATTATATGTTCTACATTACTAATTCTACTGTTAACTGACTTATTTGAGTGTTAAATAAACTTGGATGCATTTTTAGATATAAACAAAAACTAAATCCGATCATTTTAACAATATGTATCTTCACAACGGGTAAAAGGAAATTGTTTACTCATACAGTATACACATGTAAGTGTTATAAAAAAAATAAAATATTAAAAACATAATTTACGTACTGCATTCATTAGGTAAAACACATTTCTTCGCATTGTTATCGAAGAAATAACCGTCTTTACACTCACATCCATTAGTTGGGCACGGTATGCGTGGGCATATTTCTTTTCTCTTTCCGACATTGGAACAATGCTTATTGCAATTTAGACCACAACCTGGTTCTGCATTAGGATCACCGCCGCATGTACCTGTAAATAAATGTTTGTATGTAATGGTAATCAATTTTAGTTCCGTTATCAAGTTCGATTTTGTCTATTTTTATCCTCATTTAGGATTGAAACCTTAAAATATTTATTCTCTAATAAGAACGAAAATAATCACTATTCGTATTTTTTTTTATTTGTTTATTTATTTATAATTATGGACGACTAACAGTGAAGAAATTTAACAGAACAGTTAATAGTATAATAACATATTTACCAATAACAAGTCATCACATATATAAATCAGTTAATGTGGGCATGTGTGACGTTGCCAACACTACTACAAAACAACACAAAATTCACCATAGTATAAGAAAAAGAACAATTTATGTATTAAAAAAGGTAAGACTGCATATATATGCATACTAGCTGTCTGCCCAGGCTGTGCCCACGTTTCATATTATGTTCTTCACTGCATTTGAATATTTTTATACGGAACCCTAATTATTATCCTAAAAAAAACTAGTACTAAGATAAAGTGCATTTATTTGTCATAAATTATAGCACTTGCCCGTAAAACTGTGTATTGAATCAGATTTTGTACAAATTTTTATGAGTTTTATTTTATTTACGCGGAACCCTAATTATTTTCGACAATTAAAAGTACCATAAGTTACTCGGAGTAACTTAAGCTATATACCAAAAGAGTCCGGTCAAAATCGATCCAACCCTTCCGGAGATTACCCATTACAAACAGATAAGACATTTAAAATTTGTCTTTTGGTATATGTATCGTATATAAATTCACATCTAAATAGTTAAAAAAAAAATTTGACATTACAAACACACTTCAATTTTATGAATTCCATTTACACTTTAATTTTATGTGTATGAAAGCGACAGCTCCTTGAGTAGTGGTAATTTCGCTAGTGAATCTTCATATCTATAAAACAACGCTAACCTTTGGTATTCACTAATATTAATAAATTTTACATTAAATACTATATCCATATTTCTAAACTAATAAATAAAATTGAAGTGTCTGTTTGTATGAATACAACCCCTCCTTAATTCCCTAATGGAGGAGGATGGAGGAGATTTTTTTTCTTCTATGACTTCGGTGACTAACCGATTTTCATATATATTTTATGCTTCATAAGTGTAGCATGATACCCTGACGACTTCGTAATTATGTCCAAATAAATTGCATTAAATCGAATTGGCTTTAGAAAGTTTTTATTAATAGGTAAATTATTAACGAGTTATTTAGAACCATTTTTGAATCAGAATGAACAACTGAAGTAAATACATAATTTTAATGTATTCTTAAATGTGTTTGAATAATCAAATTAAATAATAAAATATATAATCTTTATTTTCTTTGAAAAAAAATATCTTGCCGTTAAGAATATGCCTTTGTATGTTATTCGAGACTGTTAAAAGTTACGAAAAGGGTATGAAAAAAAGAAGAAACGCTTTCTCTCTCTCAAACTTAAACATACCCCCTATTTGGGACTCGTCCGGCGTGTAGCGCCAGGAATACCCACTAAAACTCCTTGGTGCTTTCTTACACCTTATGGCTCAGGAGCGCGAATTGCAACTGTGCTGCCACCGCTCAGCACGGCCGGTATCGTCAGGACTCAGGAAAAATTCATTAACATTCTCAATAGCCAATCCACAGAAGTTTGACTGCGTTACCTCTTAAATTAATGAAATATTTTCAAAAGTGTGTTTGGCCTGGAGTTTACTCTCTTCAGAAAGTCATTAATCGTAAATGACTTGTATATATAGACCAGTGAAGAAATAAAAATAACATTGAACACATTAGAAACACATATATTTGTTTTCTTAGATAATCATTTTTAATAGTGTAAATGTTAATTAATTAGTTGTCAGATCGACCTGAAATGAGAAATGCAGAATTAGATTAGAAACAAGTTTACCTATGGCTTAGCAGAAAGGTTATTATTAAAATAGATATGGAGTTTAGTAAGCTTAGTTAATAGTATTGTGCTCTTGGGTATCACAGTTAACGATAAATTACAATAGTGCAGACATAAAAACTTTAGCATGTAGGTTAAGTTATGCTGTATATACAGTGCGTAAGATTCGTCTTTTAACTGATATTGTCATTGCAAGGCTAATTTAATTTCATAGCTTCATATCTTATAGCATTTTGCTGTGGACGACAGCACCAGTTGTAGATACTTTATTTACTTTACGAAAACAATTCAATTTTATAAACGATTTTTCATTTACCATGCACCTAAAATATAACAAAGATAGGTAAGTGTTATAAAATAACATATAAAAATATGTATACGTACTGCAGTTATTAGGTAAGACACATTTGTTCACTTTGTTATCAAAGAAATAACCGTCTTTACATTCACAGCCATTAGGTGGGCACTGTATGCGTGGACATATTCCTCTTCCCTTTCCGACATTGGAACAATGCTTATTGCAATTTAGACCACAACCTGGTTCTGCATTAGGATCATCGCCGCATGTACCTGTAAACAGATGTTTATAGAAAATGGTAATCAATTTTAGTTATGCCCATTTACTATTATCTATCCTCAATTACTCATAGTAAATAAATGTTTTTTATTTTAAAAGCATAAAAATAAGTATGAAAGTGGCAGCTCCTTTGTTACTCATTTTTGCTGCAAATCGGAGCTGCAAATGAAACATTATGAAGTCAGAAAATGTTTTCGAAACCAATCACTTTTTCCCATGCCAATAATTCATTTTACTTATATGTTTTTTAACCATCATATTATACCTTTTAACTTATCGTAATGCTAATTGTATACTAAAGTTTTATAGTATGGTCTGACGTAACTTATTGAGAGGTATATTTTGGTGGATTTCTAGGCTATGGGGTTGCGGTGGTATTTGATTTTTATCGATAACACCAAAACTCGTGGTCTGCGAAGAAAGGGGTTACGCGGTCTTTTTCTAAGGAAGATACTAGGTGTGAGGAGCTGTAAATTGGTGGTTTCGGTTTCACCATGCGATGTTTTTGCGCCTAGAAAATTGATTTCACAAGTGTGACATTTTTGGTGGTAGATCCGAAGAGAATCTTTTCAAAAGGGCCAGAAAAAATCAAGAATTCGATGAGCAGTAACCTGGAGAGTATCCCGTGATGGCGGAAGAGTCTGATTACGACAGTCTTCGTGACTGCAACTTTCCTGAGTGGAAGTTTATTAAGCGGTCAGGTGTTCGTGGTATGCCATGGAGTTATGAGGAGGAAATGAAAAGGACACGGTTGTGAAGAATCTGTCGCCACAGGAGGTGATGGGAAAAGTCTTTCAGCTTATGAACGCGATGCATAAATTTTGTGGTATTCGGGAAAGTGGGGAAGAATGGAGTTTACTTCCGGTCTTCTCAGGGAGGTGGTCGTCTTTTGTGGGTCATGACAAAGTATGTTCTTGAAGTGTCGGAGGAATTGCGGAAGGTCTTAAGAGCAACAAAGAGATGGAGACTGAAATGCAGGATCTACGTACGGACATCTCAGTCATAAGGGCTGAATTCGGCCGGGTCACGAAAAGTGTAATAATGAAGGAAACAAAAGGTGTATCTTATCGAACGGATGGGGAGGAAACATCGGATGTAATGGCGGATGCGGTTGAGGCCGCTCTAACGAGGACGAAAAAATGAATAAAGGCACAGAATAATAGGCTGGCGGTGATTGAAACGAGATTGCCTTTGTACCTAGCTGCCTCTACTCCTCAAAAGAGGAAGAGATCCGCAGTCTGAAAGAAGACCGCATCGAAGGAGATGGAGAGCCTGTGACGGGCCTCTCGGGGTGGACTGAGCTCAACTGCCTGGTACTGTACCAGCCTCTATCCCAGCTGGCATGACCACGGAGGACGATGAGTGGACGGAGGTCGAAAGGAAGAGGATGAAGGGGCAAAAAGGAACGGCTGGGGTGTTGGACCGTGCAAGCGCACCGGGGGCCGGACCGAGGCCGAATCTGAAGCTCCTTTCGGTGCAGCCAACGGCTGGAGCGGTTATTACACCCCGACATCCGCGTGGAAGCCATACGCATAAGTATATATCTATACTTAGATATATACTCATTCATTTTGTTTCTAAAGTACCCTTGGTTAGCACATACATGCCGTTCGGCAATTTGTTATATGTATGGTTTTCAATGCATAAGGGTATACTTTATTTAGAGTCTCACAATTTTACGGTGAGCAAGTTTCAGGGCAAATTACAAAAATTTTGTTGTAAAATTGTATAATTCATTGTTAACAGAAAATAATTTTTTTTATTATATACATTATTATTTATCTTTTTATGACACTATTTTGAACCATTAAACCTCAGTCACGATACAAGCAATGTGCGCAGATATGATGTTTTATTTATTCGCAGCGATAATATCTCAATTGTTAGTGTCGTCAGATACTGCTTAAATGAGCGTATTTTCAAACCTACCACCTATCCTATTCTATAATGAACTTAGGCTTTCGTATTTATATTAACATTCTATAACATTAAGCTACTGCTACTCTCCTAAAATACGCTAAGTGCATTAAGTATTAAGAGCAAACCCGGTCAGCCAACAATTTGAAGAACAGGTATCTATTTCTATCGCATTGCGCCTCAATGAAAGAATTGTAAAGGGTAAAATAATACCTATGCAAAACAGGCTGGCTAGTCCTCAAAGTATTTCTTATTTGTTTGTATTGGGTATTCTAATAAAAATATTAATTAAAATGCTATTGTCCAGGAAGGAAATAGGGGAATACGTTTGTATGAAATAAACGTCGCCCTTATTCCCTCTTCAGTGCTTAAATCGGTCAATCTAGACATTGGTAAGTGTGGTGTGCGTATTATGTAGTACGAGGGCAAGATGAAAAGGAAACACAATATTTGTTGAACCGGTATAATGAGCGACTATTAAGAATGACAAATGCGTAATGAATGTGTAGTCGCAGCTACCAAGTATTTATAAATATTAGTAATTAATAATCATGGACGACCATCGCTGCGCCGGAGTTGACATATGATAGGTCGTCGCATGCAGGCATGTTAAAAGGGGCGTACATTAGTTCTTTGTTCGTTTAATGAGCCTTATCTTTCAAGGAGCGTTTAAGCTATCCCTGTTACTGAGGATAGTAGATCCACCAGTAACGCGACTTAGTGGATCCGCTACAGTAAGCAAGTCCCGTTGTCTACTCTCAAATCTTTACATAAATAATCTTTCGTACAATATCTTGGTTCCATTTGTTTAAATGGAATTTCTCTATACAAATCGGAACAAGTTTTTGCTTGGCACCCTCATTCGACATAGTCGGACATGACTTTATTTCATATAAACTAGGAAATATTTATATAATTAATTATGTGTTATCAATATGTTATTATTATATTTAAATTTTTCGATGATATGCAAAATTAAAATAGAGCTGTAACTTGAAAATTGAAGTTAATACGTTTTTAAAATTATATCTGTAATAAGAACTAAGGGTACAGTTTTTATTTAAGTAGAATTTCATATATTTTACTCCCCTCTTCCAGCAATAAAAAGTAACTACGGGTTCTAGACCAGATATTACATAAACAACTTAGTATATGAGCAGAACCTTCTTCAAATAAAGCCAAGAGATTATTTGATTTAGTAATATTAACCCTTTAGCAATCCCCTGGATCAAAACTTAATCTCTTGAATATAAGTTCCCAAACAAAATTAAATAAAAAAACTTCCTATTCTAACGAAGGAGTGCGTAACGTTAAAAACTTATTACATTATCTTATTTTCGTTTTTATTATTAACTAGCTGTGTTCCTGCAGCTGCGACCATGCTTCGTGTATTCTTCACTGCGTTTTTTTTACCGAATCTTAATTTAACTCTTTTTTTTATAAAGCTAAAGTAAAAATATTCCTCAAAAATCAAATTCTGCTCATAAAACCGACCGAAAATACCGAATATTGAAGTACCGTAAGTTACGCGGAGTAGCTTCAGCTATCTAAACAAAAAAAGTCCCGTCCAAATCGGTCCAGCTGTCTCGGTGATTAGTCGGAACAGACAAACAAACAATTTTAAAATCGTTTTTTGGTATAGGTATAGTATATGTGTATTTAGTAAAAAATGTTATTTTAATATTTAAAACCGAAACTTCAACTTTATTTATTAATATAGATAAAAATTCGAACTAACACCAAGGGACTTCTTACGGGATAAATAATTTCATGAGACTATTAACCAATTCAATACAAAAAACAAAAGCGAACAATTTTTTAACGTTCTCTTTATTGTAAACTTTAACATATTTATAATAAAATAAATGTAATTCATTTTCAACTTACCAAATGACGATTTTATAATAAATAAAAAAATAGCCATAGTTAAATAATGGTTCAACATTATCAGCAAACGAATTATGTCTGATGTAATAATCACGAAGTCTGAGGTGTATGTACTTAATTAACGACTTATTTACTAGCTGGCCATAAAATCGTTCACTTTTTTTAAACATATTGAAAACTAAAGGTGTGTCCGCTGCTCCGTCTGCGTTTCATATATTCTTTTTAATTTTTTTTTGTTCTAAGATAAGGTAAAAAATCTAGTCGGCCATGGGGACAGCAGACAGAAGTGAAAACTTTGAAAACAAAAACGGTTTTTTTTTAATGTTTAAATGATAGTACGAGAATCAAATTTTCATTGAAATTATTAACGTGTCTAGTTTTATATCTTTCTATCGCCTCGGTGGCGCAGTGTCACCCCGGAGTCTGGAATTTGTGCCCGATGTCGAGACAGGCTCGCCCCCTGTCACATTTGGGACGAAACTAAGATTGACGAAATGTGGTTGGTTGTAGTTTCGCTATTTCACCTCTGCCTAACCCTTCGAGCTTTACAGGCGTGAGCTTATGTTATGTAATGTATTATATCTTTATTAAAGTTTATCTGCATAGAATTAAAATACATAATCTTTATTACTTTATGTATACTAACAGTGCTTGCTTCTTTACTCGTAATATTTTGTTCAACATTCAATTTATTGTTACATATATACACAAGGTCATGTCTCTCTCTCATTAAGGATAGGCAGAGACTACATCCTTCCACTTGCTATGATCCTAGCAGATGTCTTTCGCTTCTTGTACTTACTTTCATACATGTGCTTCGGTTACGGGTACTTTTGACTGCGGCCTTTCTTCAGGACGTCCTCGACCTGGTCGAAATACGTTCACCTAGGACGACCCTTACCGGTTTGCTCAGTCATCCTCGCCTTGTAAATGTATTTCGTCAATCTTTTTTCATCCATTCTCAGTACGTGTTTAAACCAATTAAGCATTCTTTTCTCTATATTTGTTACTATATCCTAAAGCATATAGTGTAGCTGTGGTAGACAGCACAACGTTTCCTTATCACACTATTCCCTGCTTTATCTATCATTCTCAAGCACGCTATTTTTCTTATTCTTAGACTTCTCATCTCTGCTGGATTGATCTTTATTTCATGCTTTTTATGAGACCCAGGACTCACTACGGTACATAACTGTAGTGGCCATAACACCCCGACACACAGCCAAACACGTCTTTTAGGAAACATTCTGGCTTTACATAAAGATACACAGGGCCCCATACAATCAATTCCCTAGTACTACTTTTCGCTCAGTATTACAGTCACATTATCCATCTCTCATAATGACCTTTGGCCCCAAACTCTTTCATTTGTTTCGCTCATTCTCACTAACATTCACTTATTCATTTCTTGTTACTTTCAAAATTATTAGCTGGTTGTGGATAAATAAAAACAAACATTTATATTTTTATAATTTTATTTCTCTTAATATTAAGAGTTTTTTAAATTAAATATAGGGATAAAAGTAGACATTTACATTTGTTATGTATATTTTTCTCAAAGTATTATATGTTTTCTATTAATTATTTATTTTATTTTATTTTAAAGTTTTTGGGAAGGCTTACAGTCAAATGTTGAATATAGGTAGAAGAAATTATGAAAGTGTTACAATTGCTAATTATAAGCCTCCACCTTTATATAATAATATAAACGCATTAATAATTAATAACGAATATGTGCCGCTATATGTTACAAAACTCCTGTGTTAACAAACGTTTTACAGTGTTCAAGCTTGTGCAGAATATATCTATGTTTAAGTTAGGAGGTAGTTTACTCCAACTCCTGGAACTTCGTGCAATGAATGCATTTTTTCTATAGTTTGAACGTGCAAATGGAATATGTAGCAGTGAACGTTGTCTAAGACTTAGACCATCAGTACGAAGCTTGATTTTAGATAACAACTCAGAACTATCAATCATACTCCTTGCTAACTTTAATAGAAAACAAATATCACCAATTTTGCGTCTATTTTCTAGTGATAAGAAATTATATTTAATACAGCGATCATAATAGTTATGCGACAATTGTTGTGCCCTATAATCCAAATATTTTAGAATTTTTTTCTGTATTTGCTCACTTCTAGATATGTAACATTTGTATTGAGGGTTCCAAACTTGTGACGCATATTCTAGGTGGCTACGTACGAAGGAACAATACAAAATTTTTATAGGTTTTAACGACCGAAAGTTAGCTGTCGATCTCATAATGAAACCCAAAGCTGTGGACGATTTTGTAATTATATAGTCAATATGTTTATCAAATAAAAAAACTTATGGTCATGTAATACCCCCAGATCTTTCACGTGGCTTACCTTACTAATAGTGTTATTGTAGAAGGTGTAGTTGGCATTAATCAATGCCTTACACGTCTGGAAAAAGTTATATTAAAACATTTGGAGACGTTAAGTTGAAGTTTGTTAAGAGTACAATATGATGCAAATCTGTCGAGATCATTTTGGAGGTCTAATGCATCAGATGCATTATCCATTGGTTTTATGATTTTCATATCGTCAATATTAATATTTTCGATATTCAATGATTTTTATATTTGCAAAGTACTAAACCATTTTAAAGTGGTACAAAATTTGTCCTATCCATATATCAGTGGCGTGGCGTGTAAAAATCGTCGGTAAAGCCGAAGCATAAAACATCAACCTAGTCCTCATACTTGTTCCTCTTGAAAATTAGTACAATAATGAATGGTGGATGCTTTGTGCTGCTCAGCGAAGATATCGAGTTGCAGTTAGTGTTAACTACCTTCATCATACTTGACATCACTGGAGTTACATAAACAGTGCATGTCTAGTATAGTAAGTTGTTTTGAGTTTAAAGATAAAAATTATTTAGCACGTTAAATACGAAATGTCAAATTCATTTCCCTTGTGATAAATGTTCCTATAATTATAACAACCTAGCTTTCGTGATACCGTAACTTTATCAGAATAATGTTCAAATTTAAATGAATAACCAGGAAAGAAGCGGCTTATTTACAATCTAAATATGTGCTACGCTTACATAATTGGTACACTAATGCTTTCATTGTGTGGGTGATTATAATTAAAGTGAAGTGTGCAATGTCAGAAATGAATTCACACAATTCATTTCTGACATTTTGCTACCGGCTTGTATAGGCAAGTTGTTAGTATTCGTGTATCGTGTTTACGACTGTGTGGTTGTTATAGTATATTTGATGCATGGTTTGATGTGTGTGCATTGAGTGTTTTGTTTTTTAGTAAGGCTATAAGTAATCGGGCTAAAGGAGCGCTCCGCCACTGCTATATATACTGAGTTCATTATGGAAACTACGGATCTCAAGGTCCCTATAGCATCCTTGTATCAGCGTGTAGTGGGCAGAAGTGTGGGGTGCTGTGCATGCGGGTGCTGCAAGTGTCTAATCAGTTGAGGATCAAATACGTTCTGGCTAGTAGCCGGCGCGGGCTTCGAGGTATAAATGTCTACATTTTCAAATACCCAACCAGTTAGAGATCCAGTTTCTTTAGTTTTAGCATCTTAAATTCGTAGTTACCTGTCACTTATAAGCAGCATTTGTGTGAAAAAAATATTAGTTAGTTCTCATTAAGACAATATTAAATATAGCTTCGTAATGTCTTGACTATATTAGAAAAATAAGCATTATATATTAATTATTTAGATATATCAAATCAAATCGAAATTTTTTTTATTCAATTTAGGCTCTAATAAGGCGTTCATGAATGACAAAACTTATTATATGTTCTACATTAAATAATTATAATTGATTTCGTTACTAATTCTAAGGGTGAACTGACGTGTGTCTTATTTGACTTTTAAATAAACTTAGATGCATTTTTCGATATAAACAAAACCCAAATCCGATCATTTTAACAATATGAATCTTCACAACGGGTAAAAGGAAATTGTTTACCCATACAGTATGAGCATGTATGTGTTATAAAAAGATAAGATATTAATATGTCGAGTACCCATAAAAATGAAACAATAGAAAGACAATAGGAAAACAATGGAAAGCTGGCATAAACGCCGGGAAGGTGCTCAAGGGGTTAAAACATAATTTACGTACTACATTCATTAGGTAAAACACATTTCTTCGCATTGTTATCGAAGAAATAACCGTCTTTACACTCACATCCATTAGTTGGGCACGGTATGCGTGGGCATATTTCTTTTCTCTTTCCGACATTGGAACAATGCTTATTGCAATTTAGACCACAACCTGGTTCTGCATTAGGATCACCGCCGCATGTACCTGTAAATACATGTTTATATGTAATGGTAATCAATTTTAGTTCCGTTATCAAGTTCGATTTTGTCTATTTTTATCCTCATTTAGGATTGAAACCTTAAAATATTTATTCTCAATAAGCACGAAAATGATCACCATTCGTATTTTTTTTATTTGTTTATTTATTTATCATTATGGACGACTAACAGTGAAGTAATTTAACAGAACAGTTAATAGTATAATAACATATTTACCAATAACAAGTCATCACATATTTAAATCATTTAAATTATAAAAAAAACGTAGGCATATCTGACGTTACCAACACTACTACAAAACAACACAAAATTCAATATAGTATAAGAGAAGAGAACAATTTAAGTATTAAAAAAGGTAAGACTGCATATATATGCATACTAGCTGTCTGCCCAGGCTGTGCCCGCGTTTCATATAATGTTCTTCACTGCATTTGAATATTTTTATACGGAACCCTAATTATTGGAACGAAGTTCCTTACGGCAGGCTTGGAGGAGATATGGATTTTGCTGCGTGACCGAACTGAAAAAATGTGATAGTAAAACCGTAAGAAAAAGTCCGTGGAATAAAACCATTAAATGAGACGTGCGCAGGCGCGACACTCGAATACACAAGCGTGTAGTGTATAATACCTTTCTCTTTCTCCTTCTTTCAGCAATAGAATTAAATGACGAGACTGATTAATAAGAATTACTTATAATAATAATAATAATAATAAACTTTTTTTCTAATTATTTCTATGTAATTTTATGTTGTCAAACAAAAATAAAGAGACATATTTTGTTATTTTAATTGATAATTTGATTACGATTTTTTTTTATTTTACGAAATTTATTATTTTCTAAAATACTGAATTTCCTAAATACTTTCCGGTAGTTAAATCAGCAAAATTTAAGAGAAAAATCAAGAAAACCTACATAAAATTGACCACGATTTTTTTTTGCAAATTGTGTCGATTCTAAATTAACCTAAGGAACTTCGTTTTATCCTAAAAATTTTTAGGACTAAGGTAAAGCGCAATTATTTGTCATAAATAATAGCACTTGCCCGTAAAACTGTGCATTAAATCGGATTTTGTTCAATTTTTTATGAGTTTTATTTTATTTACGTGGAACCTTAATTATTTTCGACAATTAAAAGTACCATAAATTACTCGGGTGTAACTTAAGCTATATACCAAAAGAGTCCCGTCAAAATCGATCCAACCGTTCCGGAGATTACCCATTACAAACAGATAAGACATTTCACATTTGTCTTTTGGTATACGTATCGTATATAAATTCACATTTAAATAGTAAAAAAAACAATTTTGACATTACAAAGACACTTTAATGTTATGAATTACATTTACACTTTAATTTTATGGGTATGAAAGCGACAGCTACTTGAGTAGTTGTAATTTCGCTAGTGAAACTTCATATCTATAAAACAACGCTAACCTTTGGTATTCACTAATATTAATAAATTTTACATTAAATACTTTATCTATACTTCAATACTAATAAATAAAATTGAAGTGTCTGATGTAATGTCAAAATTATATTTTTTTACTAACTAGATATTATATACGATATACGATACATATACGATACCTACACCAAAAATTCAAATATTAAAATGTTTTTGTCTGTCTGTCTGTCTGTTTGCTCCGGGTAATCTCCGGAACGACTGGACGGATTTTTTTTTTGGTAGATAGCTGAAGTTATTCCGCGTAACTTAGGGTACTTTTTATTTTCAAAAATAACTAGGGTACTGCGTAAAAAAATTAAAACTCACATAAACGTTCGAATACAATCCGATTCAATGCACAGTTTTACGGGTAAGTTCTTGAATTTATGAGAAATAAAATATTTTACTTTATCTTAGTTCTAAAAAAATATAAAAATAAATGGGGTTCCATATAAAAAATTAAAACACAGTGAAGAACATATGAAATATGAAATGAAATGTGGGCACGGCCGCTGACACATACATAGCTAGTAATCTAAATAATCAACAACCAAAGTGTAAAATATAACAATTTTCTGTCATAAAAATAAAGCTTACGACATTTGATGCAGAATTTGGACATTTGAGTGGACTAGCTAGAGAGAACAGTTCTAAATTTACATAATCTATACTCGTAAAAAGGTAAATCGTTGAATCTAAATCGGCTGGGCTGCGTTCGGGACGCTTCGTAAAATCTTCTTGTCCAAAATACCGCAGTGTCTCTGCTGGATTCGAGTGACGCAAGACTGGTTTTTGTGGAAGTTTTGGGGCAAGAACTTATTTTTATCAGTGGATATCTTTCAGTTGACTCGATGAATTGATAGATATGCAAAAAAAAACAACAAAATATGACATTAACAATAAAAATCAAGTACAAGAGAGGCACAGTTGGCTGTGTGGTACCGGCCAAGAATAGTACCACCCCATATTTTCCCGTGGGTGTCGTAAAAGGCGACTAAGGGAGAAAATAACAGAGAATGGACAGCAGCAACTTCTGAGTATCACAAACACCTACTGCGATCGCCAACTCGCCTGTCAAGCGTAGCGATTATGGTAATCCCGCCTTATTGGGGGAGACTTAAACCCAATAGTGGACGTTTTATGGTAAATAGATGGATAAGAGAACAAATCATACCACATATACACATATCATACAACAAATTCTTAAATGGTGACTCTGAAATGTTCGAAAATTGGGCAATATAGCGAGGTGAAGGGTATCTGCGCAAGCATAAGATCATGAAGAACGACATGAAACAGAGGAAGCCTGCGAAGATTGTGGGTTGAATGTGTAGATGAAAGTATGAATTCTTCAAATCAAGCAGAATTTATTTACCTCAAATACTATCATATCATTTCAGTATATAGATAAGATTTGAAGCGATAATGGCTTAGTTGGTAGTGCGATCGGATTTCGCATCAATGGATGAGAGTTCGAGCTCACTTATCCAACTCTAAAATCAGCCTCAGATTTCGGTAAAAAACACAACATCTTGCGGAAACCATAGTTTGGTAGTAGGGTATTTTAAAAATGCCCCCTTGGGCAGCTACCACTCTCAAGTTAGAAAACCTGTCACTAAATACTAATAGGTGTGTTCCGGCAGCATCACTTGGGAATCAGTACCTCTAGGCTAGTTTGTTTAGCATCCTGGACCACATCGTCACTTAACATTAGATGAGATTAGAGGTGAGATTTTTGTGGTTGGTATTGTACTCATATTAAAGTAATTATCAGAACTTGATATAAAACTATCGATACAGTACATAAAACTTTTCTTACGACAAGCGGTTGTTGGCACGCAAGTACCGTTATCAGCTCTTAAATATCCATCTGTACATATGCATCCTTCAGTACATAGATCCGTTTGTGAATTAGAACATTCTAACGGAAATCCTAATTGAGAACAATTTAAGACTTTGCAATCATCTTCAATGCAGTTTGTGTATATTTCGTTTCTTCCACAGAACGGTGCTGTAAAAAATGTTTCAAATATGTTAATATAAATATATTAAATTATATTCGAAAAATGATGAACATTCTATTTGATATTATTTGTAATAATTTATCCTCACATATTTATATTACCAATTATGCTGTTATATACAGCGGTATGTAAACAATTGAAAATAAATTGATAATTAATTATTAAATATACCATTGGGCTCGGTAGCGTTGTAATTTTTTTGTTACATGAACCTTCGCGGACGTGTCATATCAACTGATAACATTTAGTCAACACATAACAATATATAATCTGATTGATTGACGTCTTATAATGTTTACTAGTGCTCGCCTGTGATCGAAATTCGACCGGATAATTAATAAAAACGCTAAGAATTTTATTTGCTTTTCCTTGTCAATTGCTCAAAGTCAATATTGTGTCTACACGGTAAACAAATGTCAAGTCTGACATGGACATGTTAATAATAATGCATTGGTAATGATAAAGTATAATAATAGATGTGTGTCTGCGTTACATTAATTGTAGATCTGTATTGTTGTATTAATTTAATATAATTTTATGCATAATTTAAAAAAAGAAGCATTATGCACTCCTTCTCTCTATATAAACCCTAAGTGTGCGAAATTTCACACTCCTCCGTCCGCGCAATTTTCGTAAAAAGGGGTACAAAGTTTTTGATTCACGTATTAATATTATTATGATGATAATAATTCTTACTACAGTCGTCAGGGTTGACACATTTTCTCAAAACATCGTCATAGTACTTCCCCGATTTACACTGACATCCATTCGGAAAGCATATAGCAGGACAGGAAAAGGGGCGTCTGTGGAAATAGTTGGAACAGTGTCTACCACAGTTCATCCCACATCCTGTTTCAGCGTTTTTATCACCGCCACATGAGGCTATAATATTCCAAAAAAAATTTCATTAAAATTTGTCTTTGTTTTATGTTCGTTTAGTAAATGGTTATTAACTTTTTTGTAAATGTCTTCCGGAAAGTTATATTCGATAATTTTATTTCAAGTTTCGACATGATTCATACGTGTGCTCTTCTGAACCATATGACTGTACGGCTTGATGACTACATTTTTACACATATGCTCTTTGAAATTAACTATAGTAAAAATATCAGAGGCAAGACATGGGTACTGGTATAGTTCATTTGCGGCACTGTGTGTCGTATGAGTTCCAACAGGCTATAAATACAAAGAAGGCAGTTATAATTTGTTAAAAGTTTTTGGTGGAGATGCTGTTCCAAATAAAACATGTTGAACATGGTTTAAAACATTTAAAGAAGTTGATTTCAACCTTAGTTACAAGGCACGCTTTGGGTGACCATCTCTGGTTGATTTTAGACAGCTTGCTTCCTCTACATCTAAACTGAGACTAAGGTTAAATAAGAGAATGCATTTTTGTTGAACCGTTCAAGGACCACGACGATTACAATGTTTTCGTTCACCGAAAGCTCAGGCCGATTTTAGAGTCGGATAGGTGGGGATCGAACCTGCATCGACTCGGAATCCGGACGCACTTCAGCATCAGCATAGCATCAGCTTAAAACATTACTCTATGTTTCTACTCGACGCCTAATTTATATGAATCGAATATTTCTTATATTTTAAATCAACAAAATAACTATAATACAATATGATACTATTTTAATAGCTGATTGAGTTTATAGTTTTAGTTTAACCTGGGTGTGTTGGGCACTAATAATTCAAATTTAGCAGATAAATTTGAATACTAGTAATTAACTCAACCTCTGTAGTCTAATTTTTACACGAGTTAATTAATAAGTCATTATTAGATAAATCTACTTGCTTACTACTCATAAATCTTATTTATAATTGTAAATAAAATATTACGCTTCAAAAAATTCGAACTATTTTTTAACACTGACCAATTCAAAAATATTTATTTTTAAAGATATAAACTCACGGCAATCTTTTGTCGGTATGCAAACGCCTCCATCGTTTCTTACATAGTCATCGATACAGATACATCTCGATTTATCTTGACATTTAGTTTTATTAGTGAAATCTGTGCAGTTTAATGGAAAACCTAATTGGGAACATGTTTTTGGTGTACATAAAGCCGATGGGCATTGTACATATTTTTCGTTTACAGGGCATTGCGGTTCTGAAATTATTTAAAAAATATAATCTAATCGCACTATTTGAAAGTAAAATCAGTCTTATATCTGAAATGTCACCCACATGAATTCGCTGTTTATTATATGATCTCGTGTTACAGCTAATTAAAAGCTGTTTTTTTTCTCTACGGGCAAGATTTAACATTAGTTGTTTCCAATATCAGCAGACATTTTGAATTTTTATACTTTGACCTTCAAGAAATTGATTCTAAAAAATAAATCTAAGTAAAATCTAAGCTAATATCTGAATTTCAGGATAAGACTAAACCAAATTACTATTATAAAAATAATACATAACAACAAAACCAGTTCGATAAAAACATTATCTTACAACAACGATAACGTTTCAATAAGATTATAAGTATGTCATGTATTTTTTTTTTTATTTTGAATATAATACATGAGTGTTGATTAGATATTATATAATATTCATCGCTCAAATACCAATAAAATTTAACAATAGGAAAACAATTGAAAGCTGGCGTAAACGCCAGGTTGGTGTATTAAGATAATTATCATTATTTTCTGTTTTTTTTAAAGCTTTTTTTTTCTAATTTGAGATAAACAGATCAAAAGGTTTATTTCCTTTATATTTTAACGTATTAAACTAGTCAGTAAACAATTTCGTGAATACCTGTACATCTGTCGATCGGAATACAAGTATTATTTTTGGCACGAGCATAACCTTTTTCACAGTAGCACATTTTGTTACAAACTTTATTTAATATAGGGCAATTCGTTTGATTTTGTTCACTCAGTGTAACACATACATTGTCACACGCAACGCCGCATGAATAATATTCATTGGGACCAGTGCATTTTACTAAAAAAAAAAAACAAAAAAGATCAAATACTCATAAGCTTGATTAATCACTAAAACACATTACTAATAGATATGAAAATGTTTTAACAAAATAATACTGAAATAAATACAATAGTAATTGATTATTATGTTAAGTTTATTGAAAAAATTATCCAGTAGATAGTTAGCTTGTTGTTTGGAATCAAGCATGGCATTTAATATCCATTTTGTTAGAGCGATTATAGTACACTTAGGGACATTATTAAAAAGAATTATTCCATATTTATTCAATGATTAATTTTGTTTTGTAATCTTATTTAGGTCCATACTTGTTTTTTCCAAATGGTTAATATTTGTTTTACACGATATAAGCTCACTGCTTTGACCACAATCTCACCTGATGCTAAGTGACGATGTGGTCCAGGATGCTAAACCTACTACGCCTAGGCTTATTGGTTCTCAAGTGATGCTGCCGGAACACACCTATTGGTATTTGGCAACAGGTTTCAAACTTTAGAGTGGTAGCTACCCCGGTGGGGATCATTAGCTACAACCATGCTATGGTTTCTTTACGATATTTTCCTTTATAGAAAGCTCAGGCCGATTTTAGAGTTGGATTGATGGTATCGAACCCGCATCGATTGATGCAGAATCCGGCCGCACTACCCACTGCGTTATCATAGCTTCAATTTTTCCATTTTCGATTATGAATCTTACTTGGTATCAATAAGGTACAGTTTCTCCCAGAAGATGCGATTATCGTAATTTTATAGTCTTTGATATAAGTATATTTTTAGTACTTAATACGCCTCATAATAATTACGTTTTGGTTTACAGTGTGCCTTATAAGAAAGTTCAAGATTGCGCAAAGGGCAATGGAGAGTGCTATGCCCAGAGTTTCACTGCGTGATCGAATCAAAAAGGGAATATCCGCAGGAAGAGCAAAGCAACCGAGATTGCCCAAAGAATTACCAAATTAAAATAGCAGAAGGGCACATTGCTTGTAGAACCGATGGCCCAATGGGAATAACGGTTCTTCATATGGCGACTACGTATCAGAAGACGCAGAGTAGTTGGAACCTAAATAAGATGAACCAACGACCTGATAAAGGTGATGCAATATCGGTGTTTTCGAAGATTCTTAAGGGATGACTATGTCCATATGATGAGTAAATACTTACGACAGTTATCCTTAGATATACACTCATTAATTTTGTTTCTAAAGTACCCTTGGTTACATGTACATGCGGGTCGGCAATTTGTTATATTAACAGGTATCGGTCTTAATGGACAAGGGTATACTTTATTTATACTTTCACAATTTTGCGGTGGGCAAGTTTCAGGACAACTTACAAAAATTTCATTACTCCTTGTACAATTAACTGTCAATAGAATATAAAAATATATCAATTTATTATGTGCATTATAATTTATCTATTCCAATATTCTGAATCATTATAGTTCAGTCCATACAAACATACGCGCAGTTAAGGCGTTAAATTTATTGGCAGCGATGATTTAAGCAATTAAGGCTTTCGATTTTTCCATGTATACTATAAATAACTTGAAAAAGAAATAAAAACGATGAAACTCTTAAATAAAAAAAATAGTAAAAATATTGTATTAAGAGGAAACGTTGTCGGCAAAAAATGTAAGGGGCAGGTATTTCAGTAATCTATTGCTATCGCGTTACGTCTCAATGAAAGAGTGGTAAAGCGTGAAAGATGCTTCTAGGTCTGATTATATTTGTATAAAAGAAACGGAATCATCATTTCGTAATCCCCTGGTTCTTCCTCAAAAACTAAGCCTATTTAAAATTTTCTTTCAATTATTAAATAAGGAACACTTTGGTTATCCCTCAACGTTTTTATTCGTAAAATTTGTTTGACAGAAAACAATAAAAATCAAGCGGTTTTATTTCATTTTCGACGGTTCCCAGTTTCTATAATAATTAAATTATGGAAACAAGTTAGTTAAAATGTTATTATCTAGAGCAGAAACAGGGGAATACTTTTGTATGGAATGAACGCCACCCACATTTCATTCAGGGTACTTGAATCGTTCAATCTTGCGAATACAAGGTATAATAAATGACATATATTCATAACTTACATATACAACTAGATATTGGTACACAAGTCCCGTTGTCTGCTCTCAAATATCCATCTTTACATAAACAATCTTTTGTACAAAATCTTGGGTCCATTTTTTTACATGGAATATCTCTTTCCATATCTGAACAAGTTTTTGCTTGGCATCCACCTTCCACACAATCGGACATGACTTCATTTTTTCTGCAAACTAAGAATGATATAATTTATTTTTGCCATTATTATCTCCCTGCTCTTATCCTAGTTTTAATTGGGATCAGCGCAGCATGTTTTCCTCTTCCATTCAACTCTAGTTGTAATCATATCTCTACATTCACTCCCTTTCTAAGCACATCATCTTTCACACAGTCCGTTCATTTTTTCTTAGGGCTTTCCTTTCCCATATAACCGTCCACATTCATATCCAATACCTTTCTCACAATATCCATGTCCTCCATGCGCATTACATGCCCATACTAAGACAGTTCCCAACTTCTCTGTCACTGGTGACACTTTCAAACTTTCTCTAATCTACTCATCAACAATCCTGTCCATTCTTGTTACCTCAAACATCCACATCTAATTTCTCATCTCGGTTGCATGCAATCTCCTTTTATCAATCGCCTTTATGAGCCAGTATTCTGATCCATACAAGACGACAGGTCGGATCATGCTCTTGTATATCTTCCCCTTTAATTTAAGGGGATCACAAGTGGTATCTGTGATCTGCCGTCGTTTTATCCATGCTCCATTTATTACATTCTTTATCGGCCGGTCTATTTCGCCATCGCTTTGCAGGAGTGAGCCGAGGTACTTAAAGCCAGGGCCAATTGGTATTGGGTTGCCATTGAGCGTTCAAACAGTTGAGCTAGAGGTGCCGCCAAAATCACGAAATAATCGTATAATTCGATATGTATTCATATTTATTTGTCTAGGTGTTATACAGTTTACAGCATGATGCAATAACATGCTACTAGATATACATTCCTTATTATTCATTTAGTTGCTTCTCGCTAGTTGAAGGATGACTGGAGGGAAAGTCGTGGTACACGTTGAAAGTTATTTATTAACTGATTCTTAGTTGATTCTTATATGATTAATTAATTGATTATGATTCCGATTATTTGATGCTTTCTGATTCTGATTAATTCTGAGGACATATAGTGAAACTTAAATTCTAAAGGATCCCTCGTTAGTCGTAGGGCTTACAAAGATTACGGTGGTCAATCAGAAACATGCAGAGTGCGAGCGAGACGGGACACACGGACTTCTCTCATACGAGGTATTAAATATATGTAACCCGTGCACCCGCGGCTCGCGCTAGTGTGCCGTTAGATGTTGATGAGGTCTCTACATCACTCCCCCTCAAGCGAAGCGTACGATCTTCTTTACGACGCGACCGCTTCGAGTGACGTAAGGCTGGTTTGTTTTCGAGTCCACTGTGGCTTGATTTTGACGAGAGTTTGCGGAGGCCATCGTGGTTTCCGTTGCGCTCGTTCCCATGTAGTCTTCACTGAGTGTGTAAGCCGGTTTTAATCTGTCTAGCGAGATAACAGCTGTGCGTAATGGTAGTTGAATTTTGAAATACTTTGTATGACGTTCAAGTCGCGGTGTGTCGCTGCTGCTTGCGGATCTTGAAAGTGCATGAGAGAGTGGTCTATGATCAGTGTAAATAGTACACTCCGATCCTTCTATCCAACGTCGAAAATGTTTTACAGCCATGTACATCGCTAAAAGTTCGCGATCGTACACACTGTAGCGTCTTTGCGTCTCGCTCATCGCTTTAGAAAAGAATGCAATCGGTTTCCAAACATTGTCGATTTTTTGTTGTAGTACGGCTCCTAGACTGTGATCGGATGCGTCGGTCATAATCGCTAGGGCGCAACCGCGGATTGGGTGCGTTAGCGTCGTTGCTTCTGTTATGCTTTGTCTGCATTTAACAAAAACTTCGTCTGCTTCGGGCGTCCAGTCGATTACAGTTTTGTCATTCTTCTTTCCATTGTGCAGGTATTTATTGAGTTCATGTTGCAAGTTAGCTTGATGAGGCAGGCAGTCACGATAAAAGTTTATCATGCCCAGGAAACGTCGTAATTCAATTATTGTTGTTGGTTTGGGATACGTGGATATGGCTGTTGTGCGTTCTTCAGTAGGTTTAATGCCGTTCGCAGATATTTCGTAACCGAGAAAGTCGATGTTTGAGCGTCCGAATTCACATTTGTTTACGTTGAGTGTGACACCATACTTCTCGAGTCGCTTTAGAACTGTATGTAAGAGTTCTCTGTGCGAGTCTTCGTCCGTAGAAAATAAAAGTATGTCATCGATATAACAAAAACATCCTTCTATTCCATGCAAGACTTCGTGCATGAATCTTTGAAAACTTTGACTAGCGTTGCGTAAGCCAAAGGTCATGCAGTTGAACTCATATAATCCGAACGGAGTTATTATAGCTGTCTTCTTTTTGTCTTCCTCATTAATAGGTATCCAATAATATGCCATTTTAAGATCAAGCTTCGAAAATATTGTTTTGTTCTGCAGCTGATAGGTGAAGTCTTGTATGCGTGGTATGGGGTAACGATCCGGCTGTGTTACAGAGTTTAACCGTCTGTAGTCACCGCATACACGCATTCCGCCATCCTTTTTCTTAACCACATGTAAGGGGCTTGCCCAAGGACTGTTAGAGGGTGTGCATATACCCATCTCTGTCATGCGGTCGAACTCTTCTTTGGCAAGTTTGTACTTTTCCGGCGGCAGAGGGCGCGCACGCGCGTACAATGGCGGGCCCGTGGTTTCAATGTGATGAACTGTTTCATGTTTGGGTGGTTGCTTCAACGACATTGGGCGTAATACGTCTGGGTAATTTTTCAAAATATCGTAGTAATCTTGTTCGGAGCTAATCAAGTAGACAGACTCGGTAGTCGAAGATATTTTAATTGTGTCGATCGATAATTTGGTTACTTCATCGAACAATTTTTTCTTGCGAAGATCAACCAATAGTCTGTAGTGGCGTAGAAAATCGGCACCCAAAATCGAAGTTTTCACGTCGGCGATAATAAATTTCCATGTGAAATTGCGTCGCAGTCCCAAGTCGAGTGTTATTGTTTTTTCTCCATAGGTATCAATTGGAGAGTTATTTGCGGCGAATAGCTTAAAAGTATTAAGGCTTGTACGTCTTGTGTGCTTCGGTACAGCAAGAACTGATATATCTGCTCCTGTGTCCACGAGGAAACGTTCGTGAGTGTTGCGATCGTGAACACATAGGCGATTGCTTTTGCTGGGGACACCGACGCTCGCCACAGTCGGTGTCTTTTCTAGTTTAAAGACGTATTGTTGAGTTTGTTTTTTCTGTTGCACGGTGATTCACATCGTCTTGCCTTATCTCCAAAACGATAGTGGTATCTGCATTCCCACTTGTCATCGCCAGGCTTTACTTTGGCGGCGTTCCTATCGCGCGAACTAAACCGTGAGCGAGCAGGACGGTGATAGTGATGCTTCCTTGTCGCACGTCCCCGCAGCTCCGCTACTTCGAGTGTTAATTTTTCAAGTTGCATACTTAATACTGCGAGTTGTATCGCACTCAAACTTGAACTTGAACTTGACTGCTGGGTTGTAGGGTTCAGATCCAGTGCACGCGCTTCTTCAGTAGTTCCCTCGTTCAGTGCCATCTTCTTGTTTTTCGGGGTCACCAATTTAGTTGCTTCTCGCTAGTTGAAGGATGACTGGAGGGAAAGTCGTGGTACACGTTGAATGTTATTTATTAACTGATTCTTAGTTGATTCTTATATGATTAATTAATTGATTATGATTCCGATTATTTGATGCTTTCTGATTCTGATTAATTCTGAGGACATATAGTGAAACTTAAATTCTAAAGGATCCCTCGTTAGTCGTAGGGCTTACAAAGATTACGGTGGTCAATCAGAAACATGCAGAGTGCGAGCGAGACGGGACACACGGACTTCTCTCATACGAGGTATTAACCCAGATAAGCCTACTGTCCTATATTTAGGACAGTAGAAATAAAAAAAAATATCAGAATACCCTCTTTATCTAAGATTATTTAGTCTTATGATTTGCAGTAAGAAACGTGTCAGCTTTATTAGAAAAAATAAAAAGACAGTTGTTTTAACAGTTTTTACCTTATATTTTACCTTATAAGTGTGTAATAAAAGTGCGTTGCAGACATGGCAAATGACAGGTATGTATAAAAAGTTATATTTTACTCGTGAGTTGTTTTTTTCTGTGTTAATATCTAGTTGATAACCTTAACTTTTGTACTAAATAAATATTCTAGCAAAATAATATAAACAAATTACGTATAACTTGTTACAAATACTAGCGTACTATATATAGGACAGTAGGATAATATACATGATTTTAGTACAATAATACAACTTTTTCTTTACAGACCGTTAGCTGCGCATGAAATTTTAGATGCTTTAGAAAATGTTTCTAATAATGAAGAAGATTATAGAGAACGACTGATATGTATTCTACCTCCTCCTGTTGATCCTGACTGTCTCACTGACGAAGATTCGGGTGAAGAAGATAATGTAACTTTGAATAATTTGCCACGAAACATTCTGCTTCAACCGGCTGAAGTAATGATTCAAGGGCAGATTATGGTGAGTGATACAGAAGAAGAACCTTCTGATTCTACAGGTCGAACTAAACGTAGGCGTACCTACGCATGGAGAAAACGGGACTTGGCAAAAAATCCCGTGAATTGGCCAGATGTTCAAGGCGCTTGCCAAGATAAGCGCCCAATTGAGTGGTTTGAAAACTTCTTAGATGAAGATGTTATTTCGTTGTTGGTGTCAGAGAGCAATAAATATGCTGTCAAAAAGAATTTGCCTGGAGACATAACCACTGAAGATATGAAATGTTTCATCGGCATATTGTTGGTTAGTGGTTATTCATGGCTCCCCCGTAGAAGAATGTATTGGGAAAACTCCCCTGATACAAAGAATGAATTGATCAGCTCGGCTATGACTAGGGATAGATTTGACTTTATTTTTCGCCACCTTCATGTCAATAATAATCTGGATTTGCAAGACAAATACACAAAAGTACGCCCCCTAGTTACACTTCTAAATAAAAAGTTCTTAGAGTTTTCTCCTCTTGAAGAGCATTACAGTGTAGATGAGGGCATGATCCCCTACTATGGTAGACATGGCTGCAAACAGCATGTTCCAAAAAGACTAAGGTTTTACTTTATATTTAATTTATGTAACTTCTAATTTTAAAAAGAGTACATTTCTATGTCAATCTAAAAATAAATGAAGTAATAAAATATACAATTCAATTATAAGAAGCTTTTTATTAATAAAGTAAAATGACCTTAAATATTTAAATAAATAAACGTTCCCAAAGCCCCACAACGTGGCGACCGTGATAATAAAAGTTCCTGAAAATAATAAACATAGAAAAAACACAACGTGGCGACCGTGATAATAAAAGAGCCTGAAAATAATAAATATGGAAAAACACAGGTCAGTTTTAAGAGGTCAGTTTACAAAGAAAGCAAATATATTGGAGACATTATTAATCACTGAAAAGAATTCTCCAACTGAAATTGAATTGAAAGCAACATATAAAGGACTCATCAATATTAAAGAGAAAATTGATAAATTAGATGAGGAAATTAAAAACAAAATATTACTCGAAGAAGACGAGAGTTTAATTGAAAAAGAATTTGACGAAGTTGAAAAAATAGAGTGTAGATGGCTCCTCTTAGTTGAAAAATATAATTCCCTATTAAAAGAAAATATAAAAGATGAAAAGAAAGAAAATCAAAATACTTACAATTGATGAGATTACCGAGAATTGAAGTTCCCAAATTCGACGGCAATAGTAAAAATTGGTTACCATTTTGGGGGCAGTTCCAGAAAATTCACGAAAATGTCCATTTGGACACAGAAGATAAATTTGTTTATTTATTACAGTCCATCACACCCAATACTGAGGCTCGCAATCTAGTTGAAAGCTATCCGATAAATGGAGATAATTATCAAAAGTGTATCGACCATCTAAAATCAAGGTATGCGCGAGAAGATCTTTTAATACAACTGTATGTGCGAGAACTGTTGTCGTTAATTTTACAACAAACTAACGGCGAGGACTTAGATTTAGCAACTTTAGATGATAAGGTTAGTGGTCATTTACGCGCTCTTGAAACACTTGGTGTTACTAAAAAACATGCAGCATTCATCCTTCCGATGGTTGAATCAGCTTTACCTCGACAAGTATTAAAAACTTGGCAGCGTACAGGTGCACATGATAATAAGATGGAAGATGAGCTCGGAAACCTACTCATATTTTTACAAAAAGAAGTAGAAAGTGACCAGCGTATTAAAATTGCGAGTACCACATTTTCTATGAAAGAACCAGAACAAAAAATAGAAACAATGTCACCATCTACAGCTCAATGTTTAACGTCTACGTCTAATAAAAAAGATTTTAAGAAATCATGTATCTGGTGTGATAAAGATAATCATACTAGTTTAAAGTGTTACAAGCTAAATGAATTGACTATAAATGAAAGAAAGGATGTACTAACTAAAAAGAAAGCATGTACAATTTGTTTAAGAAAAGGCCATAACTATAAATTATGTAGAGCCTACAACATCAGATGCTTAATATGTGGGAAAAGGCATTCTACCACAATATGTTATGGCCAAAACTTACTACCAAAAACCATGGAGGCTACAAAGGAAATCACCACTACCACAGCATCTTCAACACATAGCTGGAATTCTAAAAACTATACCACTCTTCTACAAACAGCAGTTATTCAAATAGAGTACAAAGGGAAGAAACTACCCATCAGAGCTCTATTTGACAGCGGCTCACAAAGATCATATATTAGAAAGCAAATTATAGAAGAGTTAAATATTCCAGAAGCTGATGAACAGATATTAACACATAGTTTGTTCGGTGGTACTGAAACCAATTCTCAAGCATACAAACTATTTAATTTAAATATTTCTAGTTTAGATAGTTCGTATACTACAAATTTATTAGCATTAGGACAAAGTATTATTTGTAAAAATGTTCCTAGATTTAGACCTAATAATGTATTAAGACAGGTTTTAGAAAATAACCAAATATTTCTGACAGATCAACAACATTACGAAAATGAAATATCTCTATTAATTGGTGCGGATTATTTAGGCTTTTATTTGACAGGAGAGGTAAAACAACTGCAGAATGGGTTAGTAGCCATAAATACTAAATTCGGATGGACCTTAAGAGGAAAACAGGTGAGTGAAAATTTCAATTTTACCACTTCTTTATTTATCTCTCAGAATGACAATTTAAGTTTAACGGATTATTGGTCACTGGAGATGATGGGGATACAGGATCCAGCAGAAACGAAGTCAAAAGAAGAAGTCAAAAGAAAAAAACAGCTGAAATAATGGCAGCTTTTCAGGAAAATATCGAATGCAGTGAAGAAGGCAGGTATGAAGTAAATCTTCCTTTCAAAGTAGGCCATGAAGATTTATTATCAAATTACGAAAAAGCAAAAGTAAGACTTTATTCAACTACAAATAAAATAATTTCTAATGGCAAGTTTCGAAAGTATCATGAATGCTTTCAAAAGTGGCATAGTTTAGGTATTATAGAAGAAGTACCACCAATAGATATAAAACATAATACCGGTCATTATTTGCCACATAAAGCTATTATTAAAGAGTCGAGTCTTACATGTACTCTGAGACCAGTTTTCGATGCGTCAGCAGAAGATAAAAATGGACTGAGTCTCAACTCCTGTTTGGAAAAAGGTTATAATTTTATTTCTTTAATACCTAATTTACTAATAAGTTTTAGAACAGGAGCTATAGGAATAACAGCTGATATTGAAGAATTTTTACAAAACAGTTTACCTCCGTACTGTTTAAAATTTTTATGGTGGGAAAAAAAAAGATATTTTTCTTAGTAGAAAAACTTACAGACATTGTCAGGTGGTATTTGGCCTTACATCCAGTCCTTTTCTATTGGCAGCGACTCACTTTAAATACGATGTTTATATATAATTTATTTCATATGGCTTTATTGAAAATATGACAGAGAAATTGTCGCAAATAATTTTAATTTAATTTATGTGTATGTTTGTTGTTTCGTGTCTGGTTGGGAGGATGTTCCAAAAAGACTAAGGTTTTACTTTATATTTAATTTATGTAACTTCTAATTTTAAAAAGAGTACATTTCTATGTCAATCTAAAATAAATGAAGTAATAAAATATACAATTCAATAGTAAGATGCTTTTAATTTTATAAAGTAAAATGACCTTAAATATTTAAATAAATAAACGTTCCCAAAGCCCCACAACGTGGCGACCGTGATAATAAAAGTTCCTGAAAATAATAAACATAGAAAAAAACACACAGCACATAAAAGGTAAACCTATTAGGTACGGGTTCAAAGCTTGGGTTGGTGCTACACGGTTAGGGTATGTTTTATGGATGGAACCATACCAAGGTGCTACAACTATGTGCAATCCAATATATAAAGAATTGGGGCTGGGTGCAAGCGTTGTTCTCACTTTTTGCGATGTGCTGATTTCACGTGGCTTCGACCTTCCTTACCACGTAGTTTATGATAATTTTTTTACTGGGACGCCCTTGCTGGAAGAGATAACAAAGAAAGGCCTTCGTTGCACTGGGACAGTTCGAGAAAACAGGACATCTAGTTGTCCTCTGATTACATCGAAGTTACTGAAAAAAAAAGGAACGTGGTGCTGTCGATTACAGAACGACACATGACAACACGTTCATTATTGCTAAAAGGCATGACAATAATATATTCAGTATTGCTTCTAATGCTGTAGGAATAAATCCTAAGCAATCTGCCAAACGCTTCTCACAAACTGAAAAGAGAAACATTGTCATAGAAGAACCACATATGGTGTCCATCTATAACAAATATATGGGAGGAGTGGATCGGTCTGATGAAAATATTTCACATTACCGAATTGGTATACGAGGTAAGAAATGGTACATGCCGTTGCTCACACACATGATCGATCTTGCCGAACATAATGCATGGCAGTTATATAAAATAAATCATGGAAAACTGGATCATCTTGGCTTTCGCAGAAGGGTAGCAATTGCTTTGATTGAATCAAACAGAAAAAATGCCAAAAGAGGGCCTAGCCGACCCTCCCATCATGAACATGCTGATAGTTGTAAAGACCAAATGAATCATCTGGTTATTCCTCAATCGAAGCAAACACACTGTCGTCAATGTCACAAAAAATGTTTGACGCGTTGCAAGAAATGTGATGTTGGAGTGAGTGTCAAGTGTTTTGAAACATATCATTCATAAATAGTGTTAATCTAGTGAATTACATATAACAATGGGTAATATAATCAATAGTTATCTAATAAACTACACTTTTTGATTACATTCTGTTTTGTCATAAATGGTCTTTTATTTCCTCTTATTATCCTACTGTCCTACATATAGAACGGCTGTTTCCCTGAAAGCCTTACACTTAATTTTTTTTTTATAATTTTTTTTATGTTGCATAAGATCTAATAAACTAAATAATGTAACTTTTTTCAAAATTTTCAGAAAATTTTAGTTTCAGGCTTATCTGGGTTAAATATATGTAACCCGTGCACCCGCGGCTCGCGCTAGTGTGCCGTTAGATGTTGATGAGGTCTCTACATTCACAATTAACAGGGATTATTTACATAAAAAAAACGAAGTGCGAAATTTAATTTTTTAAACATATTAGTTTTAATTTGATGAAAATTAGATTAGACTTGTTAAATAGAAGTCTGTTTTCAGAATTTTACAAATATTTTGTTATAATAAATTGTTATTTCGAGATTACAACCAGATACTACAATTTTATTTATTAGTATAGATATAGTGGAATAAAACCATTACATTAATTTTATTGTAAGCTCGTAACACATTTCTAAATAAATACATTAAATAAATTTTCAACTTACTGCGTTTTTCTATATTAAGGTTTGACAAACTTGTGGATCGGCTGGATACACGCTTTAAAGAACTATCTGCCTCGGCGAATGCTGAATTACCTTCAGTACAAACTGAAACATAAAATTATTCAAATATAAATGTGTAAACGTTAAATAGTTACATACGATTATACGCTTTTTTACCATATGACGGTTTTATAAAATATAAAATAGCCGTAAAGGCTGGAAGAAAGAAATGCTTCAGCATTATAACAGAACGAATAGTCTCTGTACAACAATTATCAAGTAGGTATATTAACTACTCATATTCTCGCTGAACATAAAATCGTTCACTTGTTTAAAGACATAAGATAGATATATTTAAAATTTATAGTCATTGAATCAATATTGTGGTTTCTAAATACCGCGGAATTACGATGTTTACTACATTGATTTATTGGTGTCGTGTTATTGTTATCTAAGAAAAGAAACATTTCATTATTTCATAAATCGTGAGAAACATTTTTTTTTTATACTCATCATAAAATAATACGATGTTTTTCGTTTATTAGTTTTACAGATTAATTACTTTATTAATCTGCTCCGTTAATTTTGGAGTTAGTGCCAGCTAGAGATAACCAATGTACTTATTTACAAATGGAAATAACTGCCTAGACTTTATCACAATTACATATAAGCTAAATATAGAATTAGAGTGATTTTAAAGAACAACTGATCCAAATTTAATGTAATTATCGTCGTACATTTACACCATTTTGTTATCCATAAACTGGCAGCGATTTCAAAATTAACGAACCACATTAATAAAGTAATTATTTATTGACATTTTAATGTATTTTATAGTTTATACTTTTGAAGTCGGTTTTGTTTTTAATTTAAAAAAAAAGCCTTACAATATGTATGTATTGAAAAATATTTGCACACTGATTAACTATGTACAAGTAACTGTCAAAGTATTTTTTTTTAATGCACAGCACAGTGACTGCACTGGACCTGATGGTAAGTACAGTACAATCCAAAACAGCGGCGACTGATACTGAACAGAATTCAAAGCCAGTCACCGCTGTCATGCTGGCCTGCTTAAATACCTCTTCACGCCTCTTTTGAAGGACCCAATATCATATGAAGGAGGGAACACGCTGACAGGAAGACGGTTCCATAACCTCACAGTGCGACAAAAAGTTACTTAATTAAGTAAACCATATTCGTCTAATTTATTTAAGACTACTTTTACAATAAAATCTACATGTTGTCAGTGGAATTTCCTCCGCGTTCATTGTTTTGATATTAATAGATTTGAAATTAATAAATGTATATTTAAATAGTACAATTTATTTTGAGGAGTATAAATGAAAATTGTATTCGCCAATAATGGCGAGCTGTTTCTTCATCGTGGTGTCATGTTTTTTTTTATTTATTTATTTAACATCTTGTTTTATGTGAAATGCGATTAAAATTCATAGTAAACAAAAATATGTTTTTATTAGGTCACGATTAATGTTCACTTCACTTGTAAAAAATACACACAAACATACACATATTCTCTAAAAATATTTACGTAAATAAAATATACAATTATCATGTGATTTTTTTTGTTAGAATGTGGTACTTTTTTTCCTCTGCAACATTCATGCGCTTCTATGAACTCGTTTAAGGTTTACGTAAGCAAGGAATCATAAACATTTTTATCTGCGCTTTCTTCTTATCAGCAAATGTTTTTTGAGTCCCTATAATACATACTAACATATGACTACGCCTGTTATCCCCGAAGGGTTAGGCAGAGGTGAAATAGCGAACTACACCACCCACATTTGGCCGAACTTAGTTCTGTCTCAGATGTGACAGGGGGCGAGCCTGTCGCCAAATCGTGCACCAATTCCAAACCCCGGAATGATACGGAGCAGAAAAACACAATAACACTTTGCCCGACCCGGGGATCGAACCCGAGACCTCAGAACGACAGTCGTACTGTAATACAACTGGACCACCGAGTCAGATACATGAGTATTAGCGTAATTTTGAAAAAAATAATAATAATCGAAAACTATATTTTTAAACTTTGTTTACGTATTCACCATTCGAATCCTTCCATCCCCCATGTCATCAAAAGTAATCAAAACCCCCGCCCCCTATTAATGTTTATGTCAGATTTCAACGCCCCTGGTGCCGAGTTGATGAGTTTGTGCCCTTTTCGACGTTGAATGCTTTAGCAACGTACTATGACAATATTGGTATACATATATATTGTGTTACTGTATCATGTGTATTATGGTATTTTACCCTTATGTTCCGTTGTTCAGTGTCGAATACATGTTTCTATCTTTTTGACCATTAAATGGTGGTGTTGTTGTTCTTCTGCTGGACCACTGCGCCCTCCCGACGGTTTAGTAGTTAGAGAGCCGTTACATTGTTATCGTATATTTGAGTTCTAACACCGTCCCTACAGTATTTGTATATACCGCAAACCGACGCTATTGCTGCTGCACTCTATTTTATTATAATCAAATAGGTTTTTTGTGGAAGTGAGTTTTTAGAAGATCATCCTGGACAATGTACACTGGTTGTTCAAGTTAGTCACGACTGTAATCAAAACGAATCGCGCTGGGCCCTAGTCTAAACGATTCGGGGTCGTGATTAACCCTGGCCGACCTGCGATTCGCAGTAGACCAAAATAATGTAAGATCGACACTTACCTCTCGAGTAACGCCGGTGTCCTGCTTCACCTTCCGTAGCCCGTGTGTAGTAAACAGTGTATAGTGTGAATGTGTGAATTGAGTAATAGCTAGGAAGGCTTAACAATCAACAAACAATCAATTTAACATTTAACGCTAATCACAAATAACTTTCATCTATATCAACGTGTATTCTCGCGTCAAGTTATTTCCAAACACTGAACCCTGCGACAATTCTCGCGGGCACGAAAGAATTCAAGTGCCCCTTTTTTTTATGATCAATACTTAACACTGGTAGAGGGAACAGAACATTGGTAAGGAGATCGGTGCAACTGCTTTCATAACCGCTGCGTTTAGGCTACCCACCTAAACCTGCACATTGGGATATTTACACGCCTGAGGATACTCCTCATCAGCCTCAAT
This sequence comes from Samia ricini, assembly GCA_014132275.2. Taxonomy (NCBI): domain Eukaryota; kingdom Metazoa; phylum Arthropoda; class Insecta; order Lepidoptera; family Saturniidae; genus Samia; species Samia ricini. Next base: position 6,643,085 of record AP028170.1, read on the forward strand.
AACCAATTTTATTGGTGCCTGCACCCTGTGAACAACATGAAAACACAATTCAATTGAGTTTGCAGCTCAAGCCTTGTGTTGAATAGGCTGTTGATTTGTCATTTTTCTAATCTCATGAAAAAAAATAAGCCATGAAAAAAAATTAAAATCGAATCAAAAATAAGGAAGTTATAAGCATTCGAATTTATCCTGGAGATCGAGGGAATATTTTACTAAGAATATTACGTCCTATTTTACGTGTTTCGTACAAGTTTTATTTTAACTCTCGTTTTGTGGAAAAGGGACAGGACAATCCAATTTTAATCCCCAGTACAGAAATTAAACGCTTGTATCCCAAAATGTAATTATTCATAAAAAAAATCAGTGCACGTGATCTATTTTATTATTTGTGACCCGTTTCAATATGCGAGCTCAATCTAATTTTACCTACTTAAATCCGAAATTTCAAGTCTTTTTCTCTAAAGTATTAGATCTGTGTCAATAATCAGTCGAACACCCCATTTATTTTTGGTTTGATCTCAATACTGCCTCGGTGGCGCAGTTGACTGTCATTCTGAGGTCTCGGGTCGAGTCAAGTGGTATTGAGTTTTTCACCTCAGTAGCATCCCGGAGTCTGGAATTCTCGCTCAATATGGCGACAGGCTTGGCGAAATGTGGAAATGGGTATAGTTCGCGCTATTTCACCTCTGCATAACCCCTCGTGGATAACAGGCATGAGCTTATGTTATGTTGATCTCAATATAAAAGTTATGGTTCCATATTGAAATATACCGTTACTCAGTATTAATCACCAGGCTGTTCGGCCTGTTTTTTTATTATCATCATAATAAATACTCATTTTGGAATAAATAAAAAGATAACAGTCGCTTAATAATTATTTTTATTTATATTTATCAAAAACTTCAATACGTCGGTCAACGGCACGTAGTTACGACTAACTATTTTAATTTGTTTTTTTATTTAATTAAATTAATTATAGATAACAAGTATAGATAAAACGAAAATGTGAACGGGCCGAGCGTTTTTATTGTTACTTTCAGGTATAGTTTACTCAACATTCTTACTTTTCGACGAGATGTTTTTGAAGCATGAGGAAGCCAAAGGTGCGTTATTTTGTGAGTTCAACTGAAATTCGCTTATATTCGCCAAATGGTATAAATTTAGGTGCACATTTACGTTTGCCAATAAAAACAATATGTATTTATGAAGCATTAAGAATTTATATAGATATATAGGTTTATTATTCGCTCAAAAAGTTATTCCACTCTTCATAACAATTCTCAGCGACTTTTTGACATGTATTTTTGTTTAAAAGATGTATCATTAATTTTTTTAAATAAATTACTGAAACGTCCATGTTTAACCTCAACCATAAATATTTTTGTGTCAAACTTTTTTTTTTTGTGAAACTTACATTTCGACTCTTGCGCATTCTACCCAAAACTGCTTACGTCCCTCACTTCCCACTCCCCTGTACGTAAACGTCGCACATGCCGACCGAATTCAGTAGCGTCTATGCTTGTGAGTTGACAGAACTCATTTCGCGTCGTTGTGTGATATAAAATACCCTTTAATGTAAAATCGAATGCACGATTTTGATCAGTATTCTTTGTAGTATTTAAATGTCTTCGTGATGCTCGACTTTCCTATTTTAAAATCCAGTAATGGACACTTTATTACAAAAATTTTTTTTTTGCATAATCTTGTAAACCTAGTAAGTCCCTAGCAAATACAAAAACACCAGCGTTGAAAACTCACAAATAAGCAGATATTCTTAAGTATCGATACCTAGTAAGTGCACCATTCACTGTCTCTTAACCACTTCAAAACCTAGTAAGTCTCTGAGACTTGCTTGGTTTTTATGTGGTTAAAGTGAGTTACTGGGTTTTTAAAAATAAGTCCAACTACGAAAGAGACTATGGGGTCAGTACGCAAGAACATAGTAAGTCACAAAACGCAAGAATTCGGGTTAGGATTGTTACTATATAAAGGAGCCCTCAATGCAATTTTGTCGTCAGAAAAAGACTATAATTGTCAACAATAATAAAAATAACACTTTAAATTGTGATCTAAAAGGGAATTGCATTACATAGATAAAAAACTGAAGATATTATTTCACATGCCTAAAGGCGGTAGGGGTATAGTATGATATATGAAGAACTGAAGAAATATAACGATATTAACCCAATGTCTCCACAAATGAAAATAAAATATGAAAAGTATTCGTTTAAAGCTGGTTCTATTTTACAAAGATACACATTAGATGAAATAAGCAAAATTCAAACAATGGAGTTACAGAAAGTGTTTCTTTTACCAGAAGTAACTCACATTAAATATACGGTTATTTGATACAGTAATGATTATGATAGTCAACGACTTCTTGAATGATCTTAATTCGGTAACGATTCGCTAACTTAAAAAAAGGTTTATATGAGTAATCTAATAGTAAGTTTGAAAGTGGAGCTAGTGATAGAAGTTAAGAAGCAGGCGTCTGTCTTGGTGTGGGCATGTGATGTGCAGGGAGGAAGAGTATGTTGTAAGAAATGTGTTGAATAGTTATGTGGGCTGTTATAGGGGATGGGGAAGATCTCAGAAAAAGGTGGATGGATTTTGTGTAAAAGAGAGAATGATTACGATCTCAAACAGAGATGAATGGAATTGGACTCTCTAATGAAAAAAGTGATGTGATTGTCTTTTTTAAAAGTATAGTCACTCCAAGAAGCATTGAAGGAATAAAACAAATAAAAATTACTTATTAATATATTGGTATGTTTGATGCCTGAATAAAAAAACATTTTAGATGGATTTACCCATCAATGATTAGTCTGTCGATTTGACAAATGATGGACAAATCTGCAGCTGAATAGCTATTTTTATAAATTAATCCAAGTATATTCAATAAATCGATATTTAGATGTGTGTAGAATAGCAGTTACTAGAATTTGGTTAATCAGATATGCTGAGTGCAATGTTTCATAAACCATAACTAAACGTAGTAAGTGCTTTTACTATGTTATGAAACTTGTTTCTGCATGAAGCTAACTGTCTCGTGCCAACTATCAATACCTTATGTATTTAAAATATGTAATTTACAAATATATTAAAATATTGTATTAGTACTTGATTATTATTTAGTTTTTTTTATATAACTAATAACATATCTTTTACTTAACATAAATAATTTTCAAATGCTAATTACTATTTTAAGTTTTTTCGCTCTCCTGTAAAATTTAATTTTAAGTACTTACTAGGTTTTGAAATGGGACAGCCGTGCTGTCCGTATCAGTCTACTTCAGATTTAATACACACTTCCCTAGTAAAATAAAGTAACAAAATTGTACTTCTTAAGCGATCGTATATACTTTAAAAAGTAGGTTACTTTTTACCATCTTTAAAAGTGTCAATTATTAATAATGACCTATAATCATTTTTCACCCAATTTCAACGATAGCTAATAATAACTTTGAATGTTTCGTAAACTGTTTAATTATAAAATTAATGTATTTTTTTTTAAGTTTTCGCGTTCCATATTTAAATTCAGTTAATTTTAACGGGTTTTCACGCGTTACCTTTGATTTTTTCTATCCCGACGTTTCGGCTGGGTTTCACCAACCGTGGTCACGGGCTGACTCAGCAAAAAGCAAAGGTAACGCGTGAAAACCCGTTAAAATTAACTGAATTTATAAAATTAAGTTAAATAATCTAAATATTCCAAAAAAGTATGAGAATTGTCTTGTCGTTTACAAATAATGTTACTTTTACATGACATCTATTAAGGCTGCAGGTTATATTTCTGATAAGAAGTTCACGTAATGCTCAAGTTGACGAATCATTTCATTGTTTCGTTATTTGTGTATTCATAAGTGGATCAGGAAATAAATGAAAATAACATTTAAAAGGAAAAACACATATATTGTTATGTATAGATATTAATTATAATAATTCAAATGTAAATCTGCTAGTTCTCAGACGGACCTGAAAATATAATTGTAAAATTAGATTTCAAATATAAGGCACAGGACAATTGAAGAGTTTTTTTTTACATGGTATAGGCTTAGTGCTTTGACCACAATGATAACTGATGTAAAGTGACGATGTGGTCTAAGATGGTAAACTAACTAAGGTGATGCTGCCGGAACACACCTATTGGTATTTGGCGACAGGTTTTGATAATGTCTTACCGCCATGCTATGGTTTCCTCACAATGTTTTCCTTCCCGAAAGCTCAGGCTGATTTTAGAGTTGAATAGGTGGGCTCGAACCTGCGTCCATTGAATTGGAATCAGGCCGCACTATCCACGGCACCATCATCGCTTCTAGAGTGTTATACATATATTAAGAAAAGAGATTGGTTTTTGAAAAATAATTATTAACTTTAGTATCTGTTAGAGAATTTTTTAGCGCTGATAGGTTTTACTATACAGTCAAATTATTAAAGTCCAGATAACACTTCGAATAACGTGCTTTTAATTTAAACTATACAGCCTAAGTTAGAGGTAAAGGAAAACATAAATAAGAAAATTTTATGGTTCTAACTTAAACAAAACGAATTTACCATATAGACTTACAATCTCTAATTCGCACTCTTAGGGGTAGCATTTTGAAAAAATATCGATACATTTATTTGAAGTCACAAGTATGCATATTAACATTTTATGCTTCTTACTTCAAAAATGACAAAATTCCGATATATAAATTTACAACCTCTAATTCACTTAGGGGCAGCATTTAAAAAAATGTCGATACGTTTATTTTTAACCAGAAGTATGATATGAAATGTCATCCTTCTTACTTAAAAAAAGGTGGAACTTCGGATGCAAACTTGCGACCCCTAATTCATTCTCTTATCGGTAACATTAAAAAAAGAGCGACATACGTGTTCATATGTTTCTATTCAGAAGGAGGTACATGAAATTTCACGCATCATACGTCAAAAATGTTGAACTTCCCATAAAAAATACCTAATTCTCCCACTTAGGAGCAATGTTTTGAAAATCAGCAATACATGTGTTTATTTATTTAAGTATATGAAACTTCATGCTTCTTACTTGAAAAATGTCGAACTTTCCATTCAAACTTCTACGAATTCTAATTCAGGGTAACCTTTTGAAAAATATCGAATTACGTTTACATTTATATCCTACCAGAAGTATGTGTATTAAATTTCGTGATTCTTAATTTGAAAATCCTTTATTTTACTCCGGGTGATATTTCCAAAAATCCTTTTTTGGTGGATCATAAATGGCATTTAAAATTTCAAGTTTCTAAGCTTTGCGGTTTACGCTCTGCGTTGATGAATCAGTCAGGTCAAATAATTACACACCATATATATATATATATATATATACATAAAATAAAATGAAATATTTACGTACAGCAGTCTTCAGGTAAAACGCATTTCTTTACTGTACTGTCGAAGTAATAACCGTCTTTACATTCACAGCCATTAGGTGGGCACTGTATGCGTGGGCATATTCCTTTTCCTTTTCCGACATTGGAACAATGCTTATTGCAATTTAGACCACAACCTGGTACTGCATTAGGATCACCACCGCATGTACCTATAGACACACATGATTATATGAAATGTTAATCGGTAATTCAGTTATGGTAAATTACCGTATACCATTTCCTAGCCTCAATTAAGAATTAATTCTTGTAAAACAACGATTTACTAAAACAATAGCAAATGGTAATTGTTTGAATTTAATGATTATGCCTTGAAATGTTTAATATTAAAATTTTGTTAATACATTTTACGTAAATACGAATTTTGCATATATTTTTGATAGATAACAATGAACAGATTAAATACTTCATTACACATTTTTATCATGTATACAGGTGGATATTTAATGTATTATTTTTATAGTAACAAGCAGTATATTGGAAGGCCACAACAAAAATTTGCAGTGATCGACATAAATACAGATATCATAAAAATATTACTAAATAGGATTTGTACTAATCTAAATAATGAAGCGGGTGGCGCAACACCGGTCGTTGTGGAGGTCTTTGAGGGAGACATATGTCCTGCAGTGGACATCTTTCAGTTGAATGGATAGATGGAAATAAGAAGCAAATAATGTGCAAAATACAATGAGGATTTCATAAAAATAAAGCTTACGACATTCATTTTTAGGTATGCACGTCCCATCGATGTCTCTAACATAGTTATTTTTACATATACATCCTTTGATGCAGGATCTGGAATCTATGAGTGGACAAGGTAGAGGCATGCCTATTTGAGAACAGTCTTTTGGTCTACATTGTCCTTGAATACATTCACTATACTCCTCATGTTTTCGGCAAGTTGGAGCTACTATAATGGAAATAATTTATAAGTACTTAGTTAAACATATGAATACTAGGACAATTGTGAAATTTCTTATAAAGAGTTTATTAATATCATAACCCTTACTGCAAGCATCACGACGAACACATTTTTTTCTATTTTCGTCATAATAAAACCCATCTTTACAGTCACAGCCGTTTTCATAGCATATCTCAATACATGATTGCTCTTCTTTTCCAATATCTGAACATTTCTTGTTACAATTCTCTCCACAGCCAGCTTGAGCATTGTAATCACCCCCGCAAGAAGCTGTTCCAAATTGGTAAAGCATGAATTAAAACTCTTGGAGACAGTTGTTATAACAGTAAAAAGTTTCAGAAAATAAAAAAAAACAAACCAATCTAGGAAATGATGGCAAATTTTAGAAACATTATAAGTATGGATTAGATTTTATATATTTAACATTTTATAAGTATTTTAACACATACATTTAGATACTTACGGCAATCTTTTCTTCGGTATGCAGGTACCGTTCTTTGCTCTCACATATCCATCTTTACAAAGACATCCTTTAATACAATATTTTGGATCTATTCTGGGACAGGCTATCGGTTTTCCAAGGTCAGAGCAATTTTTGGGTTGACATTGTCCTTGTATACAACTATTGTAAACCTCATCTTTTCCACATACCGGTGCTATGAAAATAGCTAATTTAAAAAAAGTATTTTCTAAGTAACTATCTAAGCCGTGTAGTGACGGCCAAGAATAGTACCAACACATATCTTCCTGTGGGTGTCGTAAAAGGCGACTAAGGGATAAAAAGCAGGGGATGGGCAGGACCATCCTTTGAGTAGCACGAACACCTGACTACGATCGCCAACCCGCCAGCCAAGCGAGGTGGTTATGGCAATTCTCTCCCTTATTATATGTCCAATAGTGAACGTCTTACGGTTGAATGGATGGATGGAACTATCTATAAACTATCTATGAACTGTCTATTGACTTTCACCTCAAAATTAGAATTCCATGGAACCAAGAAGAAGAAAATGGTAACGTGTAATAATCTATATCTCTACTAATAAATAAAATTGTAATGTCTGTTTGTAATGTCAAAATTATTTTTTTTACTAAATAGATATGAATGTTTTATATACGATACCTATACCAAAAATACAATTTTTACACAATAAGTGAAAATTAAAATTTTACTTCTTTTATTTTTCAGGGTTTGATTTGTCATTAAATTCGTGATATTCGACACCTGTCGTATTAACTTCATTTCTAAACAAAAGCGTTGGAAAATTTGAATCTAAAGAATTTCACACAAATAATCAGTGATATTTTGTAAAAGAAAATCACGTTTATGGATCATTATAAAGACTCTTTTTTGTCGAAGAAAAATCTTCATACGAAAAGACTGCCTGCTTTCTAAGAGTGTGCTAAATAGTGTAAGGTTGGGCTGTCATAAAAAAAGGTTTCGGCTGACTAAAACTCGCAGGGTCTATTCAATATGCCTTTTCCCCCGGGCTGGGGCACTTCCAGATAACCTCAGCAAGGAGACTACAGTAAGCCCCATTCAAAGAATTGTAACAATCATAATACCGTACGAGGAGTCTTGTGGTCCAAATCTATAGTTTCATTTTATAACGAAGTTCGATCCTCAAAACAATATGGATCTGTAAGTCCTAGTGGATGATGAAACATTGAACATTTATATTCGATGTTTTTATACATTGTGATAGGCTTAGTACTTTGACCACAATTTCACCTGATGTTAAATGACTATGTGGTTCAGGATGGTAAACACGCTACGCCTAGAGGTACTAGTTCTCAAGTGATGCTGCTGAAACACACCTTTTGATATTTGGCGACAGATTTTCAAATTTGAGGATGGTAGCTATCCAAGCATGCATTATTAGAAAATGCCCTATCACCATGCTATGGTTCCCTCATGATGTTTATTTCACCGAAAGCTCAGTTGTATACATTAATATAAGTCGTTTACATTATTGACGCAATTTATAAGATATTACCTCAAATATAAATAAAGTTTTAATATGGTGCCTGAACTTATGGTATGGTAAATCGGTAATGTGCTTTTGAACTATGTTGTAGAATCTAATATATCAAAAACTGTTATTAGTTTTACTGAATCTGAAGTGGTGCAAGACCGGTCATTATAGATATCTTTGGAGGAGACCTATGCCCATCATTAGACGTATTTCGGTTGAATTAATGGATGGTGTCTAAAGCATGGAACATCTAGTATGTGTTTAATTCTACTATTAAGTTTATGCCGGTTGTTTACATGATGAAGTTTATCTAAGTTACTTGTGTAAGTAACTACGATTTATATTTTAACCAATGGATTTTGTCCGTCCGGAATCTGGAATATGTGCGCTCTATAAAAATAATATGCATGTTAGACCTTTCACTGATGCATTCACCTTCAATGCAGTTTGTGTATATTTCGTTTTTTTTTCACAAATTGGTGTTATACATAATATTAAAGTATGATAACATAAATATGCTAAATTATATCCGAGAAATCATGACCATTCTACTCGACAGTATCCGTCAGAATTTATTCTCACATATTGCCAACGTGTATATAATGTAATGCAGCTGTCCAAAAATAATTGCAAAATTTTTCACTACACTATATCTAAAGATTATAAGGTAACAATATTCTGTATTGTATTTCATAATGGATTGCTATAGACTTGATTTGAACTTACGGCATTCGTTTATAGGAACGCAAGTTCCGTTTGGATGTCGCAGATATCCTTCCGCGCACACACATCCTTTTTTACAGGTTATAGGATCTATACATAGTATTGGATCGTTTAATTGAGAGCAGTTTCTTTGATCACATCCACCATTTACACAATTTGATACGACCTCATTTTTGCTGCAAATCGGAGCTGCAAGTGAAATTTCATTTCATTCAATCAATTTATTTCATTCTCGACAAAATGGTCTGTTTGTAATATCAAATAGCAATTTTTTTACTAATTATGTATATACGATATCTATACAAAAATATTTTTTTTTAGTTATTTTGTCTGTCTGTATGTTTCGGGTAATCTCCGGAACGGCTGAACCGATTGTGACGAGGTTTTTTTTGTTAGATAGCTGAATTTACTTCGGGTAACTTACGGTACTTTTGTTTTTCGAAAAATTAGGGTTCCACGTACAAAATTTAAAGTCACAAATTTCGAATAAAATCCGATTCAACGCACAGTTTCACTGGCATGTGTTTGAATTTGTGAGAAAAAGTTATTCTTTATCTTGGTACCGAAAAATATTATAGAAAATTATAAGGATTAAGTATTAAAAAAAAATAAAACGCAGTGAAAAACATACGAAACGCGGTCGCAACCGCGGGCACGCAGCTAATATATTCACGGCTAGTATATAAATATACTAGCTGGTCTTCGAGGTTTTTTCGTAGTTCCCGTTCCCCTGGGATTTTCGGAATAATGTTTTTTTTTTTTTTTTTTTTTTTTAATTTAAGTTTTTTTTTAGGGGATTTTGACATAAGTCATATCAGCCCCATCATAACCTAATGTTACTAATTTTAAAGGTTTATTTCATTACATACATCATCTTTCATAATATCATCTTTCAATCAATTCACATAGCATTTTAGCAATCTCTTTAGTAGGATTTACTAAAATACTATGGAACATTCCTACATCTAATTTATTTAACTTAAACTTATTAATAAAATCTATCCTAACATTATAATTTTTAACACATTCCGTCAGAACATGATGCACGTCATCAATAGTACCGCATGCTGTACAACATGGCGATCTAACTATCTGCATAAGAAATTTAAATTGTTCTGATGGAATATGTCCTGATCTTAACCTATGCAATAAAACTACGGACATCTATTTAATTCAACATCACAGAACCAAGGTGTTCTAGGCGGCTGACTTTGTAAGGTCTTATACCAAATTCCCTTCTCTTTAGATTTTTCGTCAAAATACTCTTTCCACATATGATATACTGTTTTTTTAAATAGGCCTAACAACTCTGAATAATTATTGTAAATATATACCTCTATCGGAATAATGTTACTCCCTGGATTTCAAACTATCTCCATACCAAATTTCATACAAGTCGGTCTAGTAGATTTTAAGTTTATTCGTTACATGCAAAAATACAAATCTATCCTTATGATATTATTAGTATAGGTTACGATTCTTACTACAGTCCTCAGGTTTCACACACTTTTTCATTACATCATCATAGTACATCCCCGGTTTACACTGACATCCATTCAGTAAGCATATAGCAGGACAGGCAAAACCACCTTTGTGAAAATAGTTAGAACAATGTCTACCACAGTTCACCCCACATCCTGGTTCAGCGTTCTTATCACCGCCACATGAAGCTATGAAATTGCGTAAAAATATATAAATAAATTAATGAAGCGACGATGGCGTAATGGGCAGTGCGGCAGGATTCCCCGTCAATGGACGCGGGACAACCCCACCAATCCAACTGTAAAATCAGCCTAAGCTGTCGGCAAAGCAAAATATCGTGAGTAATCCATAGCTATGGATAGCCATAGGTAGGGTATTTTCTAATAATGTCCGTCTGGGTAACTATCGCCCTCAAGTTTAAAAACCTGTCGCAAAAGTCAAATAGCTGTGCTCCGACAGCATCACTTAAGAGCCGGTACCTTACACCAGGCTTAGTGTATTTACCATCTTTAACCACATCGTCACCTAACATCATTTGAGATTGTGGTCAAACCACTAAACCGTGTAAAAAAATGTGATTTAAATTTGTCTTTGTCTCATAACTCCTTTCGTTTAGTAAGTGTTTTTATAACCTTTTTTTGAAATAGTCCTAATAGCACGGTGCAAAATAATTATGATATCCTTTAATTATTTTAACATAACTAGATTACTCGATGTCAAACGAAAACTAAACTAGTTTATAGAGATATCATTTAATTAATAGTTTAATAATATACCGAATTAATAGACATCAAAGTAAACAAGAAATAAACGAGCTGGTCAAATATAGACAGCGAGTCTTTTGTTTCCTTATTTATTTGAATTGAATCGGTCGGTGAATATTTTAAATGAAAAAAAAAAATGGAATAAAATATTTTAAAGTTTGACTGAACGTATAATACCTAGACGAGTCTTACTCCATAACACACTTTGAGCAACAGATTTGGAAACTGGTACCCAATAGATTGATTCAACCGAAAGACGTCCACTGTTGGACATGGAGGTTTTCCCCAAAAGGGGAGAATTTACATAATCGCCACGCTTGGCAAGCGGGTTGGCGATCACAGTAGGTGTTTGTGATGCTTAGAGGATACTGCTGGCCATCCTCTGGTTTATACCTTAGTCGCCTTTAACGATACTCACGAGAACTATTCTTAGCCGGTACCACACGGCAATAGAAAATAAATCTACTTGCAAAGTTAGATAAAATTAATAAAACTATGATTACTCATAAATCTCATTTAAAAATAGTTTATCATTTGAAACGTAATAAGCAGAACTATTAATTAATTCCGGCGGCCTCTGTGACTCGTTCATAAATTGAAGAAATCCTTTTGTAAGGAAAAAAAAAAAAACAACTCACGGCAATTATTTTTGGGTATGCATACACCTTTATGGTTTCTTACGTAACCATCGATACAAATACATCCTGGTTTTTCATCACACTCGTCGTCATTACTGGCAAATGTGCAGTTTAAGGGAAACCCTAATTGGGAACATGTTTTTGGTGTACATAAAGCCGATGGGCATTGTACATATTTTTCATTTACAGGGCATTGCGGTTCTGAAATTAAATCATTAATTTAACTGCTTACGTTTAAAACGATGTAGCTGGCATTAAATTGTTACCTAAGCTGTCTCATCCATCTCCTTTAAGGTTGATTTTTGTTTGACTATTAATGTATTTCTAATGTCATAAGTAATGAGAGTTATGTTGGAATTCGATTTTTAACAATCAATTCTTAGAGTAGAATTTAGTTCTAAATCTATTTCAAGTGATTTATGATAGACAGTTTGATTTAAAAATATATATATGGCATCGAACATATTGATAATATCAATTAATTATTATTTTATGATATTTTGATGTCAAACATCTATTTTGGCGCGCCTTGGGAATTAAACTGATCCGCATACCGTGACGACCCACTTTTTTTCTGAACAATCGAATTTTATTATTTAATGTGTCGAGTACCCATAAAAATAAAACAATAGAAAGACAATAGGAAAACAATGGAAAGCTGGCGTAAACGCCAGGTAAGTGTTCAAGGGGTTAAAGAGAGACGTATTCAATGTTGATTTTGTTAAACTGTCACTATATCATAAAATATCCATAAAACTTTATTATTTGAGAACCGCGTCTTTTAATTAGCTCCCTGCATATTTGTTTCTTAGCTAAACTCAAATTATTAGTATTACTAGTAATTAACTAGTAATTAGTAAACTGGTTTTGTGCTTACCTGTACATCTGTCAAACGGAATACATGTATTATTTTTGGCACGAGCATAACCTTCTTCACAGTAGCACATTTTGTTGCAAACTATATTTACTATAGGACAATTAGTTTGATTTTGTTCACTCAGTGTAGCACATATGTTATCGCATGCACCACCACATGAATAATATTCATTCGGACCAGTGCATTTTACTGAGAAAAAAATCAAATGAAATAATGAAACATACATTTTCGCAGATAATTTACCACTAATCCCATCCATTCAACCGAAAGACGTTCACTGTTGGTCATAGATCTCTCCTAAAGATATCTACAACGACCGGTCCTGCGCCACCTGCGTCTAGCAGATTCCCTATGACTTTCAACAGTTCGTCGGTCCAACTATTGGGGGACCTACCTATGCTGCCATTCGAGAACCCGTTGAACCCATCAGGCATCGATTCTATGAGCAATGTCCCCAGCCCATTGCCACTTAAGTTTGGCAATTCTTCGGGAAATATCGGTTACTTTGGATCTTCTGCAGATTCACATTTATGAATCGATCCGCAGTGACTATACCTACGAACATCGCCCTCTCCATTGATCTTTGGGTAAGTTTGAGATTAATCATTACTAATCCATAATAAAGCATAATTAACAAATTAATAATTAATTTAACCACTTGTGCACTGACCTAGCGTTTACACCAGCTTTCCACTGTTTTCCTATTGTCTCCTTTTTATGGGTAATCGACACATTAATTAATAATAATAAATGTCAAGATAAAACGCATATTTATCGGTACTATATAGGTATATAGTAGATAACATTAGTTTTATTCTGATTTATTTTGAAAAATTTATTAAATTAACTGACATGAAATGCTATTTACTTTATTTACATGGCATATCAGTGCCTTGACAACAATCTCACCCGATGTTACGTTAGTGTTAGTGACGATGTGGTCCAGGACGGTAAACACACTAAACTTAGGTACTGGTTCTCAAGTGATGTTGCCGGAACACACCTATTGGTATTTGGCGACAGGTTTTTCAAACTTGAGGGTGGTAGCTACCCAGGCGGGCATCATTAGAAAAAGTTTTTAAATTCTTATTTACATTCAATACTTACGACAGTTGTCCTTAGATATACACTCCTTAATTTTGTTTTTAAAGTAGCCTGGCTTACATACACACGCGGGTCGGCAATTCGTAGTGTTAACAGGTGTCGGTTTTAATGGACAATGGTATATTTTATTTATACTCTCACACGTTTGCGGCGGGCAAGTTTCAGGGCAACTTGAGAAAACTTCATTAGACCTGGTACATTTTACTGTTAACAGAATATATAAATTATCAGTTTATAATCTGTTCTAATAAATCAAATTGAAGTGTCTGTTTGTAATGTCAAAATAATTTTAATTAATCTCCAGAATGGCAGGACCGATTTTGACGGGACTTTTTTTGGTAGATAGATGAAGTTAATCCGCATAGCTTTTGTTTTTCGAAAATAATCAATGGTTCGCGTCAAAAAATAAAACTCATGAAATTGTAAATAAAATCCGATTCAATACATAGTTTTACTGGAAGGTAATTGAAATTGTAAGAAATATCTTTGCTTCATATTAGAAGCAAAAAAAAATCTATATTACACAGTGAATACATGAAACGTGAGCGCAGCCGCGGGTAAACAACTAGTTATTTCTATGGTAGGAAACGCTATTCGGAATCATCGTAGTTCAGTCATGATATAAAAATTATAATATACCATACGGTTACATTATTCTTAGTAGTAGTAAGTGACGAAAACTCTATGTCTGATCACAGGCATATTAATTTCGAGCTCTTATTTTCAATAAAGAGTCAGAATGTTCTATATAGGGATCCCAGGAATACCTCATGGGATACCTACAGGGATACCCTAAGGTCTAACTAACCTGGAAACGCTCCCTAAAAATATTAAGACAATTGAGAGTCTAGAGTTGGCAACTAATGCTCTCACGGCATCTATTACTGATGCTTATGAGCAGAGTTGTCCTCTAAAACAAAAGACCTCAATAAGACAAGTTCCCTGGTGGAACTCTAAGCTTAAAAAGCTTAGGGAAAAAAACTAGGCGGCTTTTCAATAGGGCCAAAAACACAAAGAAGTGGGAGCCATACCAACTGGCCCTAACCAAATACAATAAAGAAATTAGGAAAGCGAAGCGGGCTTCCTGGAGAAAGTTCTGTGAGGAAATCAATGATACGCCTCATGGAGCAAGAATTCACAGGGTGCTCGCTAAGGACAAACCTAAACAAATAGGACTCCTTAAAAAAACAAGATGGGACCTTCACTTACAGTGAAAAGGAAACCATGGAGCTCCTTACGTCAGTTCATTTCCCAGGTTCTGAGAGACCTACTTCTAGAAGACTGCCCTCTTCAATAAGGCCTCAATTAGAGGACTGGCGTAGAGCGGCAAGCTTTATAAGACCACAGAGTGTGAAATGGGCTATAAAGTCATTCAAACCATATAAAACAGGTGGAGAGGATGGAATTCAGCCTGTGCTATTACAGCGAGGTCTTGACATCCTCACACCTGTAATTATTAAGATTTTCAGGGCAAGCCTTGCTTGGGGATATATACCTGAACTATGGAGAAAAGTACGACTGCTTTTTATACCCAAGGCCGGTAAAAAGGATTATGCTATGCCAAAGTCCTTTAGACCAATAAGCCTTACATCTTTTCTTCTGAAAACTATGGAGAAGATAATTGATAGAAATATTAGGGAAGTGGTACTAACCACAAACCCTATAAGTTCTAAACAACATGCCTATAGCAGAGGAAGATCCACTGAGACTGCCCTGCTCTATCTTGTAGATAGAGTGGAGAAGGCATTAGAAGATAAGGAAATTGCACTATGTGCATTTTTGGATATTGAGGGCGCTTTTGATAACACACCCATTAGAACACTAGTTCATGGGTTAAGTGTTAAAAAGGTAGATTCAACCACTATAAAGTGGATTGAATCAATGCTCTCAAACCGTATAGTTAAATTAACATTGCATGGCACTAATCATGAGGTGGTAACCACAAGAGGTTGTCCACAAGGAGGCGTTTTATCGCCCCTGTTGTGGACCCTAACAGTGGACCAACTCCTGCATAAGATGGAGGAATTAAGGATTGACGCCCAGGGCTACGCTGATGACCTGGTGGTAGTTGTCCGAGGTTTCTCTCAAAGTACAATTTCGTACCTTATGCAGAAAGCACTAAGTGTCATTGACAAATGGTGCAAGGACAATGAACTGAGAATCAATGCAGACAAAACTGTCCTAGTACCATTTACCAAGAAAAGGCGTCTTGACCAATTGGTACAACCTTCACTAAATGGCAAGACAATAAACTTCTCACCAGAGGTCAAATACTTGGGTGTTATTCTCGACCAGAAACTGACCTGGAATAGCCAAATTGGATATATAATTCAAAAGGCTAAAATAGCAATGGGGATCTGTAGTCGAATGGCCGGAAAGCGCTGGGGTTTACACCCCAGGCTAACCATATGGCTTTATACGGCAGTTGTCAGACCCATAATAACATACGCCTGTGTGGCTTGGTCCAAAAAGGCACAACAGCAGTCTGTTTGTACCCGATTAGCTTCAGTACAAAGAATAGCTTCTATCTTAGTGACAGGAGCCATGTCGACAGCCCCTGGAGCGGCTCTGGATGCTCTGTTAAATCTGACGCCCCTTCATCTACATGTAGAGAAGGTGGCGAGGTTGACGATGCACAGAATGTACGCCCTCGGGAGGAGACAATGGATATCCCAGTCCATGAGATCTTTCTTAGACTCAGTGATAGAAACACCAATTTTAGGGATGATATCAGATATGATGATTCCTGAAAGTAATCTTAAAAAATTGTATGATGTCGAAATCCCTCCACGGGACTCCTGGTTAAACAGTGAGATAACGTGGAAGGAAGGCAGCTTACTGTGGTTTACCGACGGGTCCAAAATAGGACTTAACGTAGGCTGTGGAATATATGGAGAGCGACCTAAGTTTAGTCAAACAACTAATCTTGGTAGTTTTGCCTCCATTTTCCAGGCAGAGGTATACGGGATTCTAGAATGTTCCTGTATAAATCTGCAGAAAGCCTACGTGAACCATACAATATATATCCATTCGGATAGTCAAGCCGCTCTCTTGGCGCTGGCTTCGGACGTAGTTGAGTCGAAGCTAGTTGCAAATTGTGTGGCAATGCTAAGCAGCCTGGGTAAGAATAACAGGCTGATTTTAAGATGGGTCCCAGGCCATGCAGCAGTTCCCGGCAATGAAGCTGCGGATGCGCTTGCAAGAGCAGGGGCTATGGAAACACAAATTGGGCCTGAACCATTTTGTGGCATTCCAAAAAGCCTAGTTCGACTGACCATAAGGGACCAATATACCTATAAGGCTATAGAATTCTGGAATAAATTGCCAGGACAAATTCATTCCAAAGAGCTCATCAGAGCATTCACTCAGCGCAAAGCTGAAGAAGCCCTGATGCTCAGTAGGAATCAGCTACGAGTATTAGTGAGAGCACTAACTGGGCACTGTTGTTTGGGCAAGCATATGCACAACATCGGTGTCCAGAACACAAGAGAGTGCAGGTTCTGTGAAATAGCAGACGAAACACCAAAGCACATCTTGTGTGAATGTGATCCATTAATACCCATTCGTAACCGAATTCTGGGTAAGCATGTATTGCTTCCGGAGGAGGTACAGACGCTCTCTGCCAAAAAGATACTACAGTATATTCAAGTTGTAGGTCTAGGCAGTGAGCTTTAGCAATATAGGGGCGATCACAATAGATCTGACTAGGTCGCAGTGATACAGGACTGTTTAAGCCTGCATAGCCCCTTTTCGAATAATAATAATACATTATTCTTGTACATAATAACCATGGTATTATGTACCATAGACCATGTATAGTATCATAGACGATGGCTCTTAAGTTAAATATTATCATAGCATATTATAAAAGGTAAGACTATCTGTATGTCTATGTGTCCATTACTTGATATAAAAACTCGAGAACCTTTAGTGAGATCATAAATATATTATCTGATCAGGTTCTAGTCAATATTAATCTAGCGTCGCCCCCCAAAAAGGTGGCTGATGGTACCGTGGGTATTAGTGGGTATTCCTGGCGCTTCACGCCGGGCGAGTCCCACATACCCACCTGGCATCTCTAATCCAAGAGATTTTACTCCTGGATTAGACATGTCAAGGGGGATGCGTAAGTGCATTTACCACGAAAAAAAAAAATAAGGATCAAGTCAGTATACAGAAATTCTACGTATCAATAGTTTTAGTTATAAATAAAATTTAGTCTTTATCTCCTATAATATAGTTAATAAAACAAAAGATGTCACAGCTGATCTTTACTAGCCGATGTGGGCCATATAATAAAGTAAGTATATCTTATTGAGTGATATACAAAAGTATCTGTCTCTCTGTCCGGTAGTTGCCTTAAAACTCGAGAACAACTAAGTCGATTTAAATAGCAGTTACGCTATCTGCTCAGGTTTTACCAAAAAAAATTATTGCATTAAATAATTTCTACGAGTATATATGAAAAGTAATCTGAATAATAAAAGAAAACTTAACAAAATAACCATTTTCATATTCCTTCTTAACATACCCTTATCGTTACAGATGAACATTATTTTAATTCATGCGAGTGGAGCCGCTGGCACAGCTACTTAGCTAATAAATAATATCACGACGCTCGAAAATTAGTGAAAGTGAAAAGAAACAAAAGTTTAGAATCACAGATAAATAATAAGTAAGATATAACGTGTAATTTATGTTACATATTTGTTCCATATATATTATAGTCATAACTTACATGTACAACTAGATATTGGCACACAAGTTCCATTGTCTGCTCTCAAATATCCATCTTTACATAAACAACCTTTTGTGCAATACTTCGGGTTAATTTTTACACATGGAACATCTCTATCCAAATCGGAACAAGTTTTAGCTTGGCAACCGCCTTCGATGCAGTCAGACATGACTTCATTTTTTCTACAAACTGAATATAAGAATGACGTAATTATATGTATTTATTTAGGTATTTACAGTTTATATCATGACATATTACTGATCAATATTCATTATTATTCACAAATAAGGATCATCTGTACAAAGAACATTACTGAAACGTTGAAAAATAAGAGTGAAATTATGAAAAAATATTATATTTTTTACACGGCATAGGCTCAGTGCTTTGCCCAAAATCTCACCTGATGTTAATTGACGATGTGGTCCAGGATGTTAAACACACTAAGCCTAGAGGCACTGGTTCTCAAGTGATGCTGCTGGAACACACCTATTGGTATTTGGCGACAGGTTTTCAAACTTGAGGGTGGTAGCTACCCTCATTATCATCTCCCTACCCTTTTCCCATTTTTATTTGGGGGTCGGCGCAACATGTCTTCCTCTTCCATTCCTCTCTATTTGTTGTTATCTCCGCATTCACTCCTTTTCTAAACATATCATCTTTCACACAGTCCATCCATCTTTTCTTTGGTCTTCCCCTTCCCATGTAACCGTCCACATTCATATCCAATACCTTTCTTACAACATTCTCTTTCTCCCTGCGCATCACATGTCCATACCAGGATAAACGACCGCCTCTTAACTTGTCTGTTATTGGCGCCACTTTCAAACTTCCTCTAATATATTCATTCCTAATCCTGTCCATTCTTGTTACCCCACACATCCATCTCAACATTCGCATCTCAGCTGCATGTAATCATCTTTCGTCCGTCACCTTTATGGAGTAACATTCTGATCCATACAAGACGACAGGTCGTATTATGTTCTTGTAAATCTTCCCCTTTAATTTAAAGGGGATTTGCGGATCCCCGGGTGGTAGCTACCCTATTAGTAAAAAAGGCCCCACCACCATGCTATGGTTAGCTCACGATGTTTTCCTTCATTGAAAGCTCAGAATTATTTTAGAGTTGGATTGGTGAGCTCGAACCCGCGTTCGTTAACGAGGAATCTGGCCGGAATATTCACTCCGCAATCATCATTTAGCATAGCATAGCAGTAAATATTAAATTAAAGAGTGTTTTCATTACAACAATTTTAGTGTATCGGTTACCTTACAAAATCTGATACATATGCGGTGAATTAAATGTACTGTGAATCATCACGTGTTGGTTTGCGGTATTTATTATTAATATGTTGATTACCCATAAAAATGAGACAATAGGAAGACAGTAGCAAAATAATGGAAACCTGGCGTAAACGCCAGGTTAGTGGTCAAGGGGTTAAAAATGTGTCAGTGAGAAAACTTGAAGTAAGCTATTTTTTGTTTTTTTAAACTACGCCTTTTTTGTATGGCCTCGATACTAGTAATAAATGAAAATTTAAAATTAATTGTATCTAGCTTTTATATGCATAACAATAGTGCTAGATCATTGCTATTGAACCAAAGAGAAACGGATAACAAACAAATGAGAAATAGAAAAAGATTGGTTTTATATTTGCCTATTTATATAAAATATCTATATCATATTCTTAGCCGTAAAAGGCGACTAAAGAATATAAATCAGGAGATGGACAATAGCATCCTCTGAGTACAAACACCTGACTGCGATCGCCAGTCCGCTTGTCATGCGTGGCGATTATGGCAATCGTTACCTTATTGGGCAGACCTATGTCCAGCAGTGGACGTCTTATGGTTGAATGAATGTAAGAAACCTATATATCTATTAAATTTCTGTTATCTGTACCTGATTGTACCTATGTGTTACACGATATATGAGAATCCACTATGTTGTTTATAATTTTAAATCATTACATTTTCTTTTGTTTTATTTTATTGTTTGCTAGATAATGAAAAAAAAAAAACCTTAGCCTTTTTTTAATCTACTTTTAAACAAACAATTAGTAATAATTTATAATAATAAAAAGATTTAAAAAAATATATAATATTGATCTTTGTAAACAATGAAATAAAATCATTAGAATAATATACAAAAGTTAAAACAATTTAGTTACAGTTACATAAAAAAAATTATACTATAAAAATAAAATAGGTCAACTTTTGTTTGTAGGTAAATTAGGGTAAATTAATTAAAGAAAAATTTAATTATAATAAATTCTAACTTACCGTATTTTTTCTTCTGTTATATTCGGTAGAACTATCATCCTCAACATCTGAACTGTCCTCAGGCTTTACTAAAAATTAAAAATACATAAAAATAAAACTGTAAACGTTAAATAGATAAAATTTAAAAACATTATCTTTTACCGAAGGACGGTTTTAATAAAAATAAAATAGCCATAAAGGCTAAAACAAAGGAATGCTTCAGCATTATCACCGAACGAATGATGTCTGAAGTTGTTATCGAGTATATTAACCACTTTTATACCCGTTGATTATAAATTCGTGCACTTGTGTAAATAAATAAAAAAAACAATGTGTGTATATACTTTTTAAAACAACAGTCACAAAATCAATATTTTGATTTTTATTGCACTGAATTTATGATGTTTATTGTATTAATTTAATGGTGTCATATTATTGTTATCTTAAAGAGGTAAAGTTTTATTATCTACTAGCTGTGCCTGCAACTTCGCTCGCGTGGAATTCAGGTAATTATATTCTCCGCCATTTAATATTATGTCATTTTGTTCAGTTTCAATTAATCCATCAATTTTTTGGTCTCAAATAAAACTAAAACACACTTAAAAACTCTTCTTTCATACTGTTACATAACCGAACGCACTCGATCCACCATCCAACTATGCGTGCTGGGCCCGGTGATACAATTTATATGTTATAGTCGGACGACGGAACGGTGCCTCCGTGCAACAGAGTACCCGGCATGCGATACTACAGCGCTAAATTAATTGTACTCACCCTGTACCGGTCAACACTAGTGCTCTGGATACAGGTGTAAGTAGGGTGTGTAGGTAGGTTTTGTGTAGGAGATGTGAGTAAGGTGTAAGTACCACCTGGCATCCAAAGGCTGCGGCTCGGTACTATCACTCTCGAACACTCAGTTATCAACATTTTATCCAATGTTCAATACAACAACAACAGTTATACACAACACTATTATAATCTTTTTATAGTTAAATTCACAATCAACCAAGTAACAAACAATTAAATATATGCTCCGACGTTATACGACAATATACGTCGACTCACGCACGCACTCAACTCGACTGCAAGTCCAGTCGCGGTACATCACAATAAAAACTACGTACCCTCAACTATAAATACATGACAAAAAAAAATTAAAAATTATCAACTACCTGCCTATACTAAACATATTTAAGTCGACGCTTGTTATTCACATTACTATAACTTTTGATAGAGTGGACCGATTTTAATGAAATAAAATTTTAATACTCCGCAATATGCTTTATAATTATCTTTTTGAAATTTTAAAATATAATTAGTAATTTCTAAAATCTCTATCTTGAACGCGACCTACGTCGGTGTAACACGTATTAAAGAGGTAATAGAACGAAAGAAAGGATTCAAAGTTTTCGCTAGAGATTTGGCTATTGGGCATAGCCAATTGACCAAGCTGAAGACTGACGACGGTAGAGTGATATCCTCCAGACCTGAGCTTTTGAAGGAAGTCGAGAACTTTTACGGACAGCTATATACATCGATACGAAAGCCCACAAAAGAAACTAGCTAACAAACCCAGAGCTAGATTAGCCCGACACTTTGCCGAAGGTGTCCCGGACGTCAGTCTGTACGAAATTCGAACGGCTCTCAAAGAACTCAAAGACAACAAGGCGCCGGTTGGTGACGGAGCCGAGCTACTGAAAGTGAATGGAAAACCGATACTTGAGGCTATTCAGGAGCTCTTTAATTCCGTCATACTCGAGGGAAAAACGCCACAGCCGTGGCACAAAAGTGTGGTGGTCCTCTTTTTCAAAAAAGGTGATAACACGCTTTTGCAAAATTATAAACCCATTTCACTTCTGAATAATGTCTATAAGCTGTTTTCGAGAGTCCTCACGAACCGACTAGCGCGCAGGCTTGATGACTTACAGTTTCCCGACCAAACTGGCTTCCGAATAAGCTTTAGCACCGTAGACCACATACATACGCTGCGGCAGCTTTTACAGGTTGAGACGTGGTCGCTTACAACGGACCTAAGTAGGAAGCTCATAGTTACCCAAAGGGCAATGGAGAGGATTATGCTCAAAATTTTCCTGCGTGATCGAATGAAAAATGAGGAGATTCGTAGAAGAACCAAAGTAACCGACATTGCCCGAAGTACTGCCAAACTGATGTGGTAATTTGCTGACCATATTGCTCGTAGAACCGATGCCTGATGGGGCCAACGTGTTCTTGAATGGCTGCCGCTTACTGGAACACGAAGCGTGGGTAGGCCTCACAAGGTGGACCGACGACCTGGTGAAGGTCACAGGAGTCCGCTGGATGCGGGTGGCGCAAGATCGGTTGTCGTGGAGATATTTGGGGAAGACCTATGTCCAGTAGTGGACGTCTTTCGGTTGAATGGATACATGGAATTTCTAATTGATACTTGCACAATCAAACAGACAGACAGACATTTCAAAAAATGATAGAAATTAGTTTAATTACAGACACGTGAAATTTACAATTTTATTATTAGTATAGATGAAAGTATTACAACATAAACAACAAATTGTTTTTGTTGTCTTAGTTTTACAGGTTTATCTATGCGTATTAATATGTTAGTCGTGTTTGTACGTGTAAGACGAAATATAAATTATCGTTCAAAAGTCTCCTGTCATTTATTATAATTCATAACACACAGAAATTATATTCTTTCATAATATAATGTTTTATAAGAAACAGCAAAGAAATGTAGAAACAAATCTATAAACTTTAATCGTTTCCAATAGCTTTTCAACTTTTACAAAATTCTTTTACAGATTCTTTCTTGCTTTTACGGGATTTGAAATATCAATTTTTTCATTCTACACTAATTCAACGTTCCGATACTAAAACAAGTTTTACGTTTACAACTTAGTAGAATCGTACCGGAAATTAAGCTTCGATAAACATTCGTTATCACATTCCCATTTTTCTTTATCTTTGTCTTTGAAATGTTACTGTTAATTCACTAACTACATGCGAATAATTGTCACATATCATCAAAAAATAAACTCAGTTAAAAGATATGCAAATCGAATGACAAAAATTTAATATCGTGCTTATATTTGTTAAATTCTGACACACTTATCATTCGAAATTAGTGTTTCATGTACAAACTATGTTTCATTATTGGAAATAATGATACTCCAAAGAAATTAAGGCAGAAAAATAACAGTTATAACATGACTCGATAAGGAAATACTATGTTAAATTTTACCATTTGCTTATGTCTATCTCCCTGTCCATTAGTTTGAGAACTACTAAACCCTTTAAATCAATATTTTTAGAAATCTTAAATACGAATTTTACAAACTGGGTTTACTATACACTTTGAAACGAAAATGAAAATAACAGTGAATTATTTCTATAAAAAATGACGGATAATAATTAGATATAATATGTATGTATATTTAGTTAATTCGAAAAATTCTTTATTCAATTTGGACCTTAATAAGGAGCTTATGAAAGTAAAAAACTACCACCGGTTCGGAAAACAATCCAGTCGAGAAGAAAAAGGAAGAAAGTGGTTTAAAAAGAATCTGGTTTAGAAGAATAAAAAAAGTTTTTGAAGCGATGATTGGTTAGTTGGTAATACGGTCGGATTTCGTGTCATTGGACGCGGGTTTACACCAACCTATCCAACTCTAAAAATCAGCATGAGCTTTCGTCGAAGGAAACATTGTAAGGAAACCATAGCTTAATGGTAGGGCATTTTAGTAGTAGCTACTACCCTCAAGTTAGAAAGCCTGTCGCCAAATACCTACATGTGTGGTCCGGCAGCATCACTTGAGAACCAGTACATCTTAGTGTGTTTACCATCCTAGACCACATCGACACGAAACATCAGGTGAGATTGTTTGTTGTCAGAGAGAGGTGTCATTTCCAGACATCACTATAAAATCCAATCCAAACCTTTGGACATTAAAATCAGTTTGACTACGCTTCAACTTTATGTCAAAATTATAATTTTATTATAGTGTAGAAATTATCGTATAGCAACGGAGACGGGCGGCAAAGGTACCTTTATATAAAAACCTACTTGCTGTTAACGGAATATAATATTAATTCTTTACATTTTGTTAAACGTGATATCAGAGACCTCGACAAATTAAATATATTTTTAATTTACCTCGAAATTAATAAATGTAAATTTATTTAACTCATTTTTTTATTATAATTATGAAGGCACTTAGATTTTTAAACTTTAACATTTAAGCGATTTTTAACAAATGTCATGCATTTGAAAAAATATGTTTTATTGAGTAAAATTGATAACAATCTATTAGGTTCGTTAATATAAAAAAAATTATGTACCTAATAGTTTAGTCATCATTAGCTTCTCAGTAAAAGTAATGATTTTATTTACCATAAAGTCGGTTCATATCCTTACACTATTATAATAAACCACGTTTTAATTATTTACTGTACAATAATTATATAAATCTCTTTGTTTATTTGAAATACAATCAATAATTATTTTTTGTTTTGATAGTGAGCTTCTGGCTTAATTTCAGTGACATCAACTGCTTCTTCAACAACTTCAAATTTCATGTACACCTCTACATTCATAATTTTTATTGTTTAAGTAAACGACTTACTTAGTGATCATCTGAAATCACCATTGTTTGCTTTGAAATCATTATGCCTAGCGTCAAGTGCATTAATGTAATAATCGGGGCCTCCAAAATTTCTATTTCATTTTTTACCCTAAAATTTTTACTTCAACTTAATTTTGTACAGATTAATATAAAAAGAAGACAAATGGGTCATCTAACGTGGCATTAAATAAACCAAAGTGCATCTTTGTAGGTGCATTAAATTTAAGTTTTATTTCATTTCTTCTAACACATTCCATCAAAATGTGGTATTCATCTTCAATATTAGGAAATTTGGGAATGGCGTCTTTTTTAATGGAATGTGTCCTGAGCGTAGTCTCATACCAGTTACAGCTTTCTGACGATTAATGGAGTTATCTGTCCAAGATAACTTTAAGGATGTGGTTGAAATGTTATGTATCATAATCTTTTAATTTAAGAGCGTGCATCAAAATATTACTTCCAGTCGGGTATAGCAGTGACTCCTCAAATCAGTAAAATTGTGTTGGTAGAATGTTAATTGGAAAAAAAAATGTAAAAATTTTTTTTTGCTCAAATACTGTAATAGGATTAGAAACGTGTTTCTTTTTTGACTTTTGAAGCTATTTTCGAAAAAATCTATATCTCGATCACATATTAGGATTAGGATCATATATCTTTACATGGAAGATGATATAGGATTTTTAGAGCAATCGGAACAAAAATAACTTTTTTTCGCAGATTAAGGAAGTACAGTTTTTTTTATCAGATTCAATTATTTTTAAACACCTACTACCTATTGCTATTTGGTGTACATTTGTCCTTAGAAATGTTGTTATTTTTAGAATTGAATAGCTACTAAAATCTATTATTTATCTAGGCCTTTGTGAAATAATAAATTTATCAGCCAATTAGGTACATTTCATGAAGCAGGAGGGGGTTATTGCTGAGGGTGCTTTTTCTCTCTTCTTCTAGGTATCCCTCTCCTGGCTATGCCTTGTTGTTAAACAAGGTGAGTTCAGAGGAGGGACCTATTTCTTTTCACTTCTATAGCGGAGGCGGGTTCCTTCCTTTTTCTGCTTTGCCCGCCTCCGCTCTGTCCTTCTTCTTTCCTGTTTATGGGGGGCAGGAAGTACGTCCTCCCCCCGGTTGTTGACCAACAGGTCATGCCTCCCCTTGGGGGGGGGGGCTGAGAGGCGGGGTGGAGAAGTTTCTTCTCCCCCCACCCCCGCCGGGCCATTGCACTGACGGGCCTGGTGGGTTCGCCGCAGGGGGCGACGCGGCGACATGACTTTGCAACCCCGTATCGCCCCTACTTCAAATGCGGCGGACGGCCCCGGGGGGTTTTAGTGGGTATTCCCGGGCGCTTCTCGCTCGGGTTTGAGTCCCACACTGGCACGGAGCTCGTCACTCCGTGCCCCTCTACCTATTGTATTGGAGGGGCGCTATAGTCCTGCTAATACAATAGGTAGGATGAGTGCGTAAATGCATTTCCACCCGCCAAAAAAAAAAAAAAAAAGGTACATTTCATGAACCTTTTCGGTATCGAAAAATGAGTCTGTAGACCCGTCTTTTTAACCATTGTATCCTGTCAGCAATGACTTCTAACGTCGAAAGATGAAAGTTCACTAAGAAAACTATGCACAAATATAAATTGAATAATTATTCTATGAAATAAACAACTCTATAGAATCTGTGGTAATAATGAGTTCATAAATAAAAGACAATTTAAAGTTCCCCATAAATTATATTTAAAAAATAGTGGTGAATTTATTTATTTTATAGATGACCTAGCAGGACCTGAAATAAAATTAACAGTTTTGTAGTTTGCAATAATCTTTAAAGTACTTATATACCATTTAAAATAGTTTAAGTCCATGTTAAAAATTAAAACCAACACTTTGATAAAACTTAAAGTAAAAAAAAAAACTAAAACCCATGGGATGAAAAGTACAAATAAAATGGTAGTTTTTTAAACTGTTTTATTATGTATTATATGGCCAGGTTTTCGTATGAGTACATTTTAATACATATAACAAACAATGAAGGAAATAGTAATTAAAAAATTATGACTATCAGATTTTTTTACTCAATTATTGAATAGTTAAACATTATATGATTTCGTGAATATATGGTTCGGAACAGAACATGCATGCGAAGCTGTGAGTAAACCTGGTTTGAAATGTAGTTAACGTAATGATTCTATTTGCGAATTTAATAGGTCTTTAAATACAGGACGGTGCGTTTAAAAAATATCATAAATTAATAAACGACATAAATAATATTAACGAGCCATCAACATATATCACAATGTAACATTGTTTTTTGAGGTGAAAATTTCTTTAGCGGCGTTGTGCGATTCTCGGTAAGGGAAAAACTTATAGATTCACGTTACCAATGCTATGACGTAATCCGTCGACATGCTACATACAGTATGCCAAGTATAAGATGGCGTTCAAGTGCTGACGCTCAGGGATAAATAATCAAATGTATACTTGTGCGGCCTACCGTATGCTTTGATTATGAATAAGCTATATGGAATTATACATAATTATTGCTTGCTGCGCCAATAGATGTCAAAACCAGACAAATGTTAAATATAATTACAATCAATAAGTTTTTACATTAAATAAACAGTTTTTTCAAGTTACCAGTTCTCACTTCTGTCTGCTGCAGTTCCCGTGGCTGCCTAGTTTTTTTTTTTTATATACGATATACTAATGCCCTATTTTTATCGTAATAATTTGAAAACACGATCGCGCCCGATTTTGAATGCAGATCGTTGCGTTTACTGAATGACTCGTATAAAATATTCTATGTCATCGGATGAGTAAATGTAGATAGTTAATGTGCATAGGTAACATTTATGATTACATAATAAGTTTAAAGTATACTGAGATAACCTTATTGATCACCCTCCATAAACTCCACAAAAAATCAGGATATTTTGAGAAATTATACCAAATACGTAAGGATGATCAGCATTGAAAATTGGTATTTTAGGTGGACGTTCTACAGCCCCTGGTTTTACTTCAATAACTGTAACAGTAAATCTCCATCAAAAATTGAATTAAGACTAAACAATAAATAATAGCAGTGTTCGCCTAGTGGTCGAAGTTTGAGCATAATCTATATTGGAACTTGCTCTTATAATTAAAAAAAAATTGATAACATAAACGCTATGATTACTATCAAAAAGAGCTTCTGTGCAGAAGAAAAGAGCTGTGCAAAAAGAGCAAAATGGAAACCATATATTTATATAATACAAATATATATATATACTAGCTGTGCCCGCAACTTCGTCTGCGTGGAATAGTGACTTTGGGCAGCATTTTTCGGATTTTGGTTAATTCTGGATTATAATCACCGTCGTTACATCGTATAGCCATCGGGGAACAAAGCATACAGGCTGCTAGAATTATTAACACGTGATAAAGCCACATAAAGCTGACCGTGCGAAAAACAGCTAATACTTAGATCCACATCCACAACTTTTAGCGTCTGACCATAGGCTTTATTAATTGTCATCGCGAAACTGGTCATAAGCTCACTGGAAACTGAACTTGTTTAACACGTGATAAAGCCACATAAAGCTGACCATGCGAAAAACAGCTAATACTTAGATCCACATCCACAACTTTTAGCGTCCGACCATAGGCTTTATTAATTGTCATCGCGAAACTGGTCATAAGCTCACTGGAAACTGAACTTGTTTAAAACTAAACGGAAAATTGTTTGGGATGAGAGGAACCCGAGGCATAAAAACACTACCACCTGTTAAAATCTCTGCTTCTATCAGGTTTCGCAGAACCAGAAATTTAAAAGAGAAAATTTCACTTTTAATCTAGTATTATTGCAAAGTTTTGGCGGTCTTAAATTTCTTAGCAGCATTATGGGTACGCCGACTTTAAATTTATTTTATGAGCTGGTAGTCCAGGAGCACTGAGGGATTCTAAAAATTCTACTGGGTAATTGGTAAATTCTTCATCTTTCATAACTCTGTTAATGGAGGTATACTCCACATTATCCTCCGAAACAAAGCTCAAAACTTCAGCATTTATTGCTGCTACTTGGTCGTTTCGTGGACTTAAAATAGCTCTTTCGCAAAGCCATGAATTTTCGCAAGTTGGTATTTGGGTTGCGTTTCCATACACGGATGATATGAGATCTCGCATTCACGAAACTTCGCAGCATAGGTTTGCGTTTAGAACAAATTTTGCTTGTTCCTGCGGATACACACCGTTACCGATCTCAAGTTACTATAGAGAAAATATAGTAGCAATAGATACAATAATTTCATCTAATTTGTATCTGGTATGAATAAAACTGTAAGGCTGATATTTTTTATTATAATTTGTTACGCTAGTGCTTGGATTAACTTGGTAGAGTCTGAAATTGTACCCATCCTAACCATGGAAATATATCAAAGGATATTGCAGGGTATCATATGCTCGGTGTGTTTCATAAATACGTTGTAAGCGATCATCATGAGTGCGCTGCACGATGTCACGTCTATTACATTCCTGATTGACTAATATTACTGCAAGTTCGTCTGCAACGGGGACATTGTACTTTTCACGATGTTCTTCCGCAGGACGTCTATCAGCCTTATTTATAACTTTATCATTGTTATTTTGGCCTTGTAGGATGGAATCTATTGCGGCTTTGAAACTTCTGACATACGGATTTACTTGATGTAACATATTCTCAAGTTGAAATATAAAGTTGATGTTCAGCTGAGGAAAGTTATGATGTCGTATATGGGCCTGTTCATTGTTATTTAATACAAAATAAATTTAAAGAAATTTTGGCTCATTTTGGAGAAGCAAAGATCCAATCAAGTAATAAATTGGCCCTACATCTTAAAAGTTGGATGTGATATGTTTGACCCCAAAAGATGTCATTTGGAATACACTATTATATAAACGGATATAGTCTAAAAATGTTTACACTGAGGATGCTCACTATTTAGTAAAACTTTTATAAAGGGGCTCATGATAAGTTTAAATGAACATTTTGCCACCTGAATAGCATATTCCATTTGGTTCTTTTCTCCATTTTTGAGCATTACAAAACTGACAACATACCACCATACCTACTATAGATGCGAATTCAGAGTAATCAATTCTGGGCGAATACAAATAACCTGTTTGCTCTTTGGTAATCCATGGAAGGATATCAATTTCCTCTCCAGTTTCTGGGTCTTCTATCAAACTTGATAACATTTTATTGAGTATATGCCGAGTCGATCGGCATTTAGTCGTGACTGACGTTGTTCTGCAGTTTCTTTCTTCTTAACGATCAGCTGTTAATCGAGATTCACGATCTAAGCTACTTTCCAGCTTTCTTGACTGCAAAGTTCGTGCTTTTTGAGAGCTCAGGCGGGTTTCCCTATCAGTAAAGGTCTCAGACTCACGCGATATTGGATGAGCCTTGCGATCGGTGGACAAACGTGCTTCACGCTGGTCTCTGTTCATCCTAACTCAAGTGGCCATCATTCGAGAACGATGTGAACTCAATCGAGATTTTCGCTGAGCTGAAGTTTCTGTAATATGAAACCTGGCCTGACGTTACTGAAATGCAGTGAACTAATGAGAACTAATCTCATCCTTATAGCATTTCTGCTGCACCGGGGGAGGTTGGATCTTTTTCGAGGCATTCTTATAAGAAGTAGTAATTAGTACTAATTCAGCGTTATTTAGTGAACACATACTCATCATAAACAAAAAAATTAAATACTTACAGATTATTACACAGTTTAACTTACGTATATAAACAACCTGAATTTCCAGCCTAACCTGAACCCTATTTCATATGAATGATGATATATGTCTGAGGTCAACTTAAATTGGAATATTAACATTTCCGAAACTGGTCATTTTTAACTTCTATTTATTATCATATTATTATTAATAAAATATATAATCATACTTTTATATAGACCATTATGGAGCTTAGTAAAGTTTCATACAATGCATCTGAACAGAGAAAGAATTTAGGTAGAATAAATGTTCAACGTGATTCTTTAAATTGGCATAACTTTTTTTATTTATGTACCGATTGACATGAAACAAACACTAAATGTTAAGTGAAGCTTACTACAATATATTAGTGAAAACTGCATCTAAATCGGATAAGCCGTTTCTGAGATTAGCGTGCACAAACGCACAGACAAACAGACAAACAGACAAAAATTTTAAAAATCATAGTTGTGGGTCCTGTTTGCGTTTATAAAGGTCCTAATAATATTTTTTCTCATATATATTCTTCCATGTACAGACAGCGATCCGTTACATTTTTATTATATGTATAGATTAGATGTGTGGCCGCGGCCGCGCCCGCGTTTCATATATTTTCACTGCGTAATATGCCTTGTGGCATTAAGTTCGCCAGTGTACAAAATATTGATATTGGTACAATAAAGAATTCATTCATTCATTCATTCATAATGTTTTTAATTATTAACCCTAATTGTTTTCCAATTTTTTTTGCTACTAACATTAAGCAAAGATATTTATGAAATATGTATGAAATTCGAACGGCTCTCAAACGGCTTACAAAACAACGAGGCGCCGGGGTGATGACGGAATAACATCCGAGCTGCTGATGGCCGGTGGAAAACCGATACTTGAGGCCCTTCAGAAGCTCTTTAATTCCGTCATATTCGAAGAAAAACGCCACAGACGTGGCACAGAAGTGTGGTGGTCCTCTTTTTCAGAAAAGACGATGACACCCTTTTGAACAATTATAGACCCATCTCACTTCTGAGTTATGTTTATAAGCTGTTTTCAAGAGTCCTTACGAACCGACTAGCGCGCAGGCTTGATGACTTCCAGCCTCCCGAACAAGCCGGTTTCCGAATATACACCACATACATACGCTGCGGCAGGTTATACAGAAGACTAAGTTGTATAACCTACCCCTTTGTTTAGCGTTTGTGGACTAGGAAAAAGCCTTCGAAAACAGAGAAAAAATGCACGGAACTGTCGATGTCTTTGTCTATTAATCTGTAGATATAGTATTTGGATTTAAAGTGAGCGATAATTTGTAGAATAAAAGTGAGTAGAATAAATCTTTAATACTACATTGGGTATGTAAAGGCTTTTATACAATATTGAAGAAGATCAAACCAGTCATGCTCCACATCATGCCTTATGCTGGAGAAACGTATTTATGATGCTTAATGATGATTTGATTGTGAAAAAAAAACAACAACATAAACTTGAACAATAGGAAACATTTTAATTAATGTATGTAAATCCATTTAATAGTTCACACACACAAAAATAAAACATGGATGATCTGTGTTTTAGTGATATTTTATTTTCGAATGTGTCAACAATTCTTTGGAATCATATAAATATTATTGACATATATTATTTATTTTCGTCTATTGTATGAACACCATTATGCAAGTAGTTTGTTTGATGAGATGTTATAGTTTCGTACTTTATTTTGACCTTTATGGATGTAAATATTAACTCAGTATGTATAATAGCACATATAATTCATAAAGCACTGTTAAAGTAAGAATTATTTATAACCTTAACTACTAAACACTCCACAGAATAGAATATAGTTTCGCATTTTTATAGCATAAACGTAAGGATGATCTGCAGTAAAATTGTAAATCTCGGTAGGTAGCGATGGTGAACGTCCCGCAATTATCGCTGCTGTAAATTAATCATATTTTGATTTCAAACTGTCGTATTTATCAATCTGATCTAATTTCATAATATTAGTTGTGATATTAACAAAATTTATCCAACAGAAATAGAAATATTAACCGAAAAAAACAAATTATATAAATAAAATAGTATTTTCGTGATTATTTGTAACATTTTTGTAATATATATACACCTAACTGCCTCGGTGGTGCAGTTATATTACGGTACAACTGTCGTTCTGAGGTCTCGGGTTCGTTCCCCGGGTCGGGTCAAGTGATATTGGGTTTTTCTACTAAGTATCATCGCGGAGTAAGGAATTTGTGCCCGATATGGCGACAGGCTCACCCCCTGTCACATTTGGGATGAAACTATGCTCCACAAAATGTGAGTGGTTTAGTTAGCTATTTTACCTCTGGCTATCCTTTCGGGGATAACAGGCGTGAGCTTATGTTGTATGTTCTATTCTATATACACCTAAATTCAAATTAATTTACTAGCTTAATCACACAGCTAGTGTAAAATTCACTGTCAAAAAAATTATGACTAGTCCTACTTGCCCTATTTATAATGTGACGATAACTTATAATCGTGTTATCGATATACTGTTATTGCAAATTTTAAGGAAAAGACTTTTCCTAAAAAAAACTGATAAAGTTCATCAATAGCTACTAAAAAAATGTACTATTAAGAAACTATGTTCATAAACAGAGGAGCAAAATGTCTGAATGTTTTTTTTTTGCAGATTTCTATCCATATAATGATTCTGAGCTTGCGAATAAAGTAACGCATCAAGATAAAACTGGAGCATAAAATATAGCACATGTAATGTAAAACCTGTTTATGAATATACCTGTTATAAAAAATGTTATAAGGAAAGAAAAAGTCAAAATTTAAGATTCAAATATTTTAAAAAATTAATTGCAAATAAATTAATGACGCAGATATTTATCACTGTTTACATCGTAGAATGGTTGGAAATTTGTTGTTCTTTCTAAATATAAGATTTTTCTCAAATTAAAGAGATCTAAGTAGCAATCTAAGGGTATTTCATAGAAATATATATAAAATAAAAGTATCTTCGTAACATATATATAACAATATTATCTCTTGAAATATTATTAAATGATTGTAAATGTTACAATATGAAATTTTTGGATGTTGTTTATACCTGTTGCAGCAGCTGCTTCTGTTCCAGTTTCGTCTAATTTAATTCTAGCCTTTTGTATAGCATCGGACACAACCAACGGTATATCTGTTTTTAATATTCCTTTCAGTTCTGAAGTGCTCGAATCAAATATTGACGTCACGTTAAACTAAAACAAGGTTTTTTGATTACATTTGTCTATGACTGATGATAATTCAGCGTAAGAATATGTGGTTTATTTAACAAAAAATATACTAATAGATAGAAAAGCACCTTTTTGTGCTTGGATGTATGTAGTACATGGATTGTTTCTTGTAGTATTATTTTGTTTTGTTCTGACATCAGTGCTCGACTGGATTACGTCTATACCATATGGTCAATATCAGATGTAAAACCCAACTACTGACAAGCCTTGGGTGTGTTGCGTTTCAGAATTGGTTCATATATATATCAATTTATTAAGTGAGATGATAGATTCTCCGTTCCTAACTCAATCCTATCTCATATACATAGGTTAATAAATTAGCTATGTGGTCTCTTTTTTCGGCTAGTGTATACCCAGTTGCCGAAACGCATCCTAGTCCGGTATGTAGACAGCAACTGGCTATGGACGGTCCGTTGATCTCTCGAGAATTATTATCGATGTTAAATTGTATCCAGGGGCATCGCAGTAATTTTCCCAGCGTAACATTTACATATTAATGTAAAAAAATTAACTACAGTCAATACAAATAAAAGAAATAAACAATTTTCTAAATATTTCGGGAGGTTTTTATTAAGCTTAGCTATTTGAAGACGTGATGACGTATATGTTAAATAACGATGTGGTCTAGGCTCTCAAGTGCTGATGCTGAAACAAACATATTTGCGTTTGGCGATAGATGTAAAAACTTGAGGGTGTTCGCTACCCATGCGGCCATTATTAGAAAAGGATCTTCCACAATGCTATGTTTTCCTCACAATCATTCCCTTCACAGAAATATCAAGCTCATGTATATTTGTTATAATTAACACTTACTTCTATACGTAACGTAATATTACTATGACTGCGTTTATTACCTTTTTCATAATTTCGACAAGGTTCAAATCGGTTTCTATATCCATTGGAGGTATAAAAACGTCTACTGTTTGGCGACTTAATGAATTCATACTTTTGGAGAATGTATCAGGATCTCGTAATTTATTTACCATACTCTGTAGTCCATCTGTCGTTTTCGGAAGCCATACCACAAAACTAAAATTTCCGCCTTTGTAGTCTAATTCGATTATCTGAAATTTCACATAATAAACATTAGTTATTACCTTGTTCGATTTATATATTTATAAATGCTGTAAGATTTTATGTATTTTCACATTGTATCGGTACGAAAACATATGCAAGTCATCAAATCGTTTTTACAAATTTATGACGAGGTCTATCACGTATCGTTTTTTTTACTTTAATTTTGCATTCATGTGTAATTTGTCCTGAATTATGCTACATTGGCGGAGTTTATGTGGTATAATTTAGTTACTGTGCCCTTGTGGATTAAAACAGACAGTCAGTAACATGAATTTTGACAAGCTACTAAAAATTTCTGGATAGTTATCTTAACCATGGGCACGAAGATCGATAGCGATCAAACTTAAAATACAGAAACGTTAAAATTAAATCATTATATATACGTTGTTCTGTTATTTAATTATTACAAGGTCGATAGTATATTGAGATATACGAGTGTAGGCATTACCCAAAGACTTTGTTCATGCCTCTTTCTATTATTCTGGATTTTACAGTATGTAATGTTCAATTGTTTTGGGTTTTTATCGTCTTTTTTACAACTATCGTTTTTTTTTTATAATTTATAAGCTCAGCTCTTAGGCTACAATCTCGTCTGATATTATGTGACGATGTGATTTAGGATGGCAAATCCGCAAAACTTAGAGTAGGAGCTTAGCGAAAGGTTTTTTAAACTTAAAGGTGGCAGTTAACCAAGCGTGTAGTAGAAAATGCTCTACAGTGCCTAATAGAAATGATATTAAAAATATGTATTTGTTTACAGACGTGTAACTTTGGTAGACGTACTGTGAAGCTGTGGAATAGTCATCCGGCCGATTTATTACCCTCTTCCTATAGCATCACGTTCTTCTAACGTAGCGTGAAGAGATATCTGTGCAGGACATCTACAGGAACGACTGGCGATGGATAACCGATCTCTCGCCAGTCGCCACTGTTAAAGATTGCATTGTGCTTACCATCAGGCATAATGTTGTTACTTTGCCGAACTACTATAAAAAAAAGTACAGCATTAACATTTGTAATTTACCTGAGCATTTAAACTTGAATCTTCGCCGTAATTGAATCTCCCTTGTTGATACATTGTCGGTATAGATTTAGTTTTGTTTGGTGCTATGTAGAAATCTCGATTTTTCGTATTATTAGGATTGAATTGTGATCTCCAGTTGCCCTGAAAAATACATTAGGTTAGAATTTCGTTTAAAATGTTGATTCATTGAATCCTAATAAAATGTGATTTGATATAAACATCTCCCTGATAAAAAAAAAATAGTATATGTATTGATAATTTATTCTTCTACTTTGAGTTAAATAAACACCCATATGTTAATGCTTACGAGATAATAATCATAATTAATATAACAGGTAACAATATAAATATAGTAATATCGAAATAAAAGTGGCGTGTATGTGTCGTACAGAACAAAACTCCTCCATTTAAATATACGAAATGTCAGGGAAGTAATTAATTGCAGGGGGCGACGCGGTGCTTGCGAAAGCCACCCCGTGTCGCCCCCAACCCAAATGCGGCGGACGGCCCCGGGGGGTTTTAGTGGGTATTTCCGGGCGCTTCACGCCCGGGTGAGTCCCACACTGGCACGGAGTTCATCCCTCCGTGCCTCCTTACCTATTACATTGGGGGACTCCGGTCTCACTAATGCAATAGGCAAGGGTAGTGCGTAAATGCATTTCCCCCTGTCAAAAAAAAAAAAGAAAAAAAAAAGGGAAGTAATTAGTTATCTACGGGAAATAAAAAATGATGTAAATATAA
The DNA here is from genome assembly GCA_014132275.2 of Samia ricini. Classification (NCBI taxonomy): domain Eukaryota; kingdom Metazoa; phylum Arthropoda; class Insecta; order Lepidoptera; family Saturniidae; genus Samia; species Samia ricini. The sequence goes on from AP028170.1 coordinate 6,680,429, forward strand.
TTTTTGTATGCTTTCTTACAGTTATACATTTCATATTTTTCATATTAATTTGTTGTAATACTAACTGTTTCTGCGACTACGCCCGCATTTTATTATATAGCTCCAAGCTCCAATGTAAATTCTATTCTATGACTGTATCTATATAAATTTAAAGTATTCAGTTACTTATAAACATATATTTACTTTCATGAACTAGTTATTAATTTCAAAACTTCCTTGTATATTTCTTATCGTTACTTTTTAAATTTTAACTAATAAATAAAAGTGAACAATCTGTTTATAATGTAAAAAGTATTTTTTTTACTTAATAGATATGAATGTATATACGATATCTATACAAAAAATACTATTTTTAATTTTTTTTTTTTGTCTGTCTGTTTGTTCCGGGTAATTTCTGGAACGGTTAGACGGATTTTGACGGGACTTTTTTTGGTAGATAGCTGAAGTTACTCGGGATAACTTAGAGTACTTTTATTTTTCTAAAATAATAAGGGCTCGGCGTAAAAAAATTAAAAGTCATAAAAAAATTAATAAAATTCCATTCAATGCACAGTTATACGGGCAAGTGCTTGAATTTATGAGAAATAATTTTACTTTATCTTAGTATTAAAAAAAAATTAGGGTTCCTAATAAAAAAAATAAAATGCAGTGAAGAATATATGTAACGCGGGCGCAGCCGCGAGCATACAGCTAGTATAAATGTGTATTATTTAAAGTATTCACAGAGATAGACATGTATGTTAGTAAGTTTTAAACTTCACTTGTGTTGTCCTTAGTTATCTTTTACAATTTAGAAGTTTTTTTTCCAACAACGCTGAAATGTAACTGCTATAATTTCGTGACTCTAATTTGTCACTGATTTAATTCTCACACACTTTGAAAAGAGTTTCCAAAAAAAGCTTGCCCGATGCGTGCATTTAATTACAAACGGACAGGTAGAAAACACACAATTGCAAAAATTTGTTCATTAACTCTAGCGAATGATCGTCATAATTTTAATGTTAGAAATAAGACAAGCTGGCCGTCCCACACCTTAGGCTAAGTAAGTCTAATAAAAGCTTCATAGGTAAAATAGTATTCGGTTTTACAATAAGATCCCAAGTAACATTACCGATTTACCTGACAATAAGTTCAAGTATTATGTCAAGCAAGTTTTAATCTCAAAAGCTTATTACAGGGTGGATTATTACGTGAACGATAGTGATGTCTGGAATAACCCACATCTCTGTGCTTCCGCTAACATTAGTTAAGACGATGATTTGTATAGTTTTTTTTTATGAAAAAAAAATGATATATATTAAATTTATAAACAAAAAGAAACAGATCGAGTTTCTTGCCGGCTCTTCTTGACTGGGTTGTTTTCCGAACCGGTGGTGGTGTTTTAGACGTTCATAAGCGCCGCCTTCTTAGGGCCTAAATTGAATAAAGATTTTTTTGATTTTTGATTTTTTTTGAGTTTGTTTTTTTCTGAAATGTATTTCGTTATGTATTTATGTATTTTGTTTTGTTATATTATAGTATAGATAATATTGTAAAATCGACTGATCTTCACTTGAAAATACTGAACTCACTTGAGTTTTTAATTTTCATGTTACTATAGGACTAAATTTAATGAAGCTTATTCATCTGTACGATACAGATGACTTCTTCTACAGGTGTTCAGAAATATTGATAGAATGATTTCCATTGAATGAGATAAACAAAATTACGGATACTGGCCAGTAATAGACCATAGATACATTACAAAAAAATATACAAATAAACTTGACACATTTTTAGACAGTTTTTTTTTTTCGAAGTACAGTTTCAAATCACTAGGAAAAAAATATCGGTACCTAGTATTTACTGCATAACCAATTGATTAAAAAAGTTCTATTCTATTTATATATAGATGGAAAATAAAAATACATTACCAAAAAATATAAAGCATTGACGCAGACTAACTCAGTATTGTCACTCAGCGCGTCACGTGATATGAGATTTTGGATCAGATTATTTGTTTTGTTTGCGACCTTAAATTAGAAATGTTTAAAAAAATATTTAGTAAATTGTTATTATAAAAATAATTTAAAAAAAAACAATCATAATTCCTTAAAGCAATAGGCTTAAAATAATATTTATTTATTGATAAAAGGCAGTAAAAGCACTAATTATTTAGTAATAATGTTTAGTAATTATAATTAGTAATATATTAAGTCATATTTCTTAGCTTTTTTAAGATAAAACGTAAGAGATATTATTCTTTTAAGTAAAATATAAATCTTATTCTGTACATTGAATGATATCAAAACATATTTTATACAAACAGGTATAGTCCTTAAAACGTATAGTATTATTTTCATATTGGATTTAGTAAGTATTCATTGCCTATTAATAGGGGAATTTTTCAGTATTTACAATTATCAAGTGTACAATAATTTTTTTCTCTATTTTAGAGTTCTGCGTCCCATAATAATGACAATTCTCACAGGTTTCATATGATCGTCCATCTGGTTGTTTGTCTTTGTAAAAAAAAAATGTTTTCGAATAATAATTGGGAAATACAATACATCTCTTGATACCTAGTTCCGAAAAAATCTGTAGTCTCATGCTGTCCTAAAAAACCCGTTCTTTATTTTGTTAACGCAATCTAGAGATGCTTCTCTTTCCGTCCGCTCATCGATCGATTTTGATAATCGATCAAAATATGATACAGTCTTAACTTATGCAAGGTTTTAAGGTAATAAGTACGACGAAAGAATGTATGTCATATATGGTATGGTTCAATACGATTATATTCGGTATAAAATTATATCAACAAAGTTATATGCGAACACTCGCTAACTTTCTCTATTTAGGTATTCCGATTTTTCGATACCGTAACCTATTGTTACGAGTCACGTGTTCTAATCAAAATGCCTTGTGGTGTCAATAATTAGTGCATTTACGTTACAAAATAAGTTTATTAAATAGTGATCTAATACAGAGGTTTGAAACTTCATTGGAAAGTAAGATACTAAATTAATTGTACATTCATTGAAGTTGTATTACGGTACGACTGTCGTTCTGAGATCTGGGGTTCGATCCCCGGGTCGGGTCAAGTAATATTGGGTTTTTCTACTCAGTATTATCCCGGAGTATGGAATTCGTATCCGATATGGCGCCAGGCTTGTCCCCTACCACATTAGGGACGGAGCTAAGCTCGGCGAAATGTGGGTGGTATAGTCCGCTATATCACCTCTGCCTAACCCTTCAAGTATAACAGGCGTGAGCTTATGTTATAATATGATAACCTCTTTGATCATATTAATTGTACAAAGCGTTTAATTAGGTAATAACTTAATTATTTTTTCATATGATGTATTTATATTTAAACGATTATATCAATAAAAATATAAATAATAAATACCCATTTATTAATTATATTAGCGGCTCTGGCAGGATCACTGAAGTCAACGTTTTCTCCTTCAGAATTAAACACGGTCTGAGCTTCTCGCTTAAATGTATCGCTAAGTGGATAATTTTTATTCCCATAAAACTTGTTAGCTATGTTAAAGGTTACTGATGTTTGACCTTGAAAATTCTGTAGTAATTTCGGGAACGTTTGCCTTATCTATACAAATCAACATAAACATTATGAAAATTTAATTTTCATCGCAAATAATTCATACTGCTTAAAATTTAATGAGCACTTAACTCGAGCCATAGAAGATGAATCTGTTTCAAACTTATGATTTCCATTTATATTTATTCAAATGAATTGTGTAAATTAACTATGTGAATTTATAATACCTACCAATTTAAATAGGAAATATTTGTCAAGTAGATTAAATTTTACCTCATCTTTATTTTTGAGATTTATAAATCTCAAAAGTTGTTTAAGCGTCGATCCAAAAGCATACAGTGCTATTTCTGAAAATGGTATCAATGCTGAAAAGCCTGACACTACGAAACTCTTTCCGGGCTTACTTTGGACCAGTTGCTGTGAATAAAAATAAATTTATTATTATTATTTTTTTTTTTTATTATTAACTATGATCAATGATTTGATTAACTATGAACCTACGTGGTTCTATTCCATCCATCTATTCAACTGAAAGACGTCCACTGCTGAACATAGGTCCCCCCTAAAGATTTCCACGACGACCGGTCTTTCCCCACCCGCATCCATCGGACGTCCGCGACCTTTACCAGGTCGTCGGTCCACCTTGTGGGGGGCCTCTACATCCATGGTCTATTATAAACTGTATAACTGTAATATTGACCATAATTTATTTCATGGGTTTCTAGTAGTTTTAATGTATTAGTCTATAGCATGTTTGGTAGAGCTCCCAAATTGGAGCCAAATTTTCTCTTTAGTGCTTGTATTTTTCATTTTGGTTCAAGTACTCTCTCTATGTGATACTATAATGGTCGTAACATTGTGTGTGTTTTTGATACGATACGTTGACAAAGTTCTAAACCCACACTGATTTTGCATAAAATAAATATTACCTAGATGTGTTATGTAGATCGACTTAGTTTCATTATTAGCGATGGTTTTATTACACCGGGATACGAAAGAAGTGGTTTTCTTTATATTTAACCAGACCCACCTATCTACATCTATTTCGATGCGCTCATTCCAAGGTTCGTTTGGCTTGTGCACCCTCAAAATTTCGAGTAAATTGTGATAACCCGATAAAAGCGGTGAAAATCACAAAAGACTGCAGTTATGGAGATGACATTTAATAGATCTGGTTCAAGTTTTTTATTTATTTTGATACGTTGAATCATAATCCGAAGATTATTTGCCCCATAAGTAACACAAAATTTGAGTAAAATCACAGGTATTTAAATGAGTTTCGGATTCTTATTCAGTACGACGAAATAATGTAGGTCGATAAGTGATGACATATATAAGGACGACCTTTTGTGTGTGTGTTGGTGATAACACATAGACAACATGATACAATACACACTTGAACTTACATGTATTAATTCCCCAGAAAAGGCCAAAATTCCTTTATTTAGTTCATTTAATTCTGTATCGATGTTAGTTTGTGGTGTCGGAGTCGTAGATGTAGTAGTTGAAGACAGTTCTGTATAATAATGTATAATTTCAACCTTAAGTACATAATACTTCTCTAATTCTTACATTTTCCTTACAGGCACAACTACATAAATGAAAAGCAGGGAGCCCTACTGATAATTTTTTATGGACTATATACGATGATTTTATGCATCAAATCTTTCTCGAATAAAGAATAGAGTGTTAATTATTTATTTGCATCTGTAGGTAGAACAACAGTGAGCTAACAAATATCATAGAAACAAAAAATATATTATTGTCCTTAATTTAAAATACATTTGCTATAAACTAATTTTGCTTTTAACTAGTTTGAATCCTATTTTTGCTTCAATATTTATTTTACAGAATAGAAAATTTCTGTTATCGTATTTCTTTTCTACAACATAGATGCTTCAAAATTATCTTCTTTGTCTTGGTTGTCTTGGTTATGCATAGAAATTTCTGAAATCTGGTTATATTATTATTTTACTCCCTTCTGTAAATGGACTTATTAGTAATGAAGATACTGAAGTAGTATATGAGGATGATTTTCCCAATATTGCTAGTCGAATTTGAAATAAAGACCAACAAAATCTAATTGCAAAAATATCTGACGATGATCAAGCAGAACAAAGAATTCGTAATATTTGCGGTAAAGAAAGAAAGGAAATTATCAAATATTATATCATTATATCATTAGCTACGTGTACTAAAGGTGACTATAGGGTTTATATGTCTCTAGATAATAGTGATTTCACAAAAATGTTGACACGATAAGCGTAGGTATTCGTCGCAAAAAGTGTAACCTAAGCTTAATTTCGATTAAAATCAATTAGTGAATGTAACAGTCAATACAATCTGCGCAGAAACGGAGTCACCTTCAAAACTAAGGTGAAAACCCCAGGCTAGAAATTATTTCTGTGAAGTGCTCGTTCAGATTAGCCTCCCTAGTGTTATAAAGACTACAAGTAGAACAATATCATGGGATTTTGATTAAAAATTTGTATTAACTGCATAAAGTAATTATCTTAATACAAACATAAAAATATATTACTAAAAAAACAAATACAAAGAGAGTAAAGACGTAATTATTTTATGATACGCAAACGCTTTAGATCTGAATATTGTTACAACACTCAATGAATTTATTGTTATAATAGCCACTATAGAAAAAAAAAAAGAAGTCATAGAAATTAATTTACAATTAATTTAGTCATTTTTCATTTGATATTCATTTATTTTTTATTTCTGTATCTGTTGTTTTTTGAGATGGTCGAAATTAATAAATAACTAAATCCATTTTAGATTTTGTCTTTAAAAAAGCGTTCATAGATTAGGCCTTAATTATTTATAAATATTCTTACTACTTTTTCTATAATATGTAATAGAGGATAGCATCCATATCATATACATATATAAAACAGAAATAACATTTATTGTGGTGGCAACCCTTATAAAGTAAAAAGAAAATAACCATAATGTTTCACAACAAAAATTGCGTCTAAATAAGTATAACAGATATAAATATTTAAGGTAATATAGGTTACTAAAAATTTTCACATACTGCAGTTCGAAGACAAAACGCATTTCTTTGTATCATCATCGAATAAATAGCCGTCTTTACAATCACACCCGTTGTATTCACAAATGTCTGAACATAATCTTCCTTTTCTACCTATGTCGGAACAACGCCTACCGCAATTTATACCACAACCTGATACGGCATTAGGATCACCACCGCATGCATCTGTGTACACAAATTGTGAACTCATTAGTGTGACAAAGTGTCATATTAGTATCCAAAATTCCCGGATATCAAATGTGTAATTCTAATCTTTTAGAGTTTCTATATTATATGAATATTTATAGACGCATCTTGCAAAATCGATAATATTGTTGACTTACCAATCTTAACTATGGAACAATAACTGGATCACCTATTAGACTTCATTAACTTTTACATGGATACAAATGTAATGTATGATTGAACAAAACAAACAATAATAAACGTTTTATACACTGGTAATTTTAATGACACAAGATATTTTCTTCCAAATAGCTAGTGGTTGTGTGATAGAAAATGAGTCCATCTATCCATTCAACCGAAAAACGTCCACTGATGGACGTAGGTCTCCCCAAAAATCTCCACGACGACCGGTCTTAAACCACCCGCATCCAGCGGACCCCCGCGACTTTTACCAGGTTGTCGGTCCACCTTGTGGAGGGCCTACCCACGCTATGTCTACCAGAACGTGGTAGCCATTCAAGAACTCGTTGGCCCCGTTTATATGAGTAAATATTAGTATTGAAAAGGAAACTGCATGATTCTGCATGATTAAATACGAATAAAAAACAAATAATGATAAATAGTCAAAAAATACGACAAAGTTTTATAAACATTATGCTTACTACATTTTTCCTTTGGTATGCATGCCCCATTGTCGTCCCTGACATAGTTATCTTTACATATACATCCTTTGATGCAGAATTCAGAATCTATAAGTGCACAAGGTATAGGTGTGCCTAATTGAGAGCAATTTGCGGGACCACATAGTCCTTGAATACAGTCACTATAAACTTCATTTTGTCCACAAGTTGGAGCTGTAAATGAGAACAATTTGGAACGAGTAAACCACACATATCAGTATGAAATTTTAAATACTTCCTTTATGTGTTTCATTTATCATGATTTACTTACTGCAATTGTTAGGCATAACACATTTCTTTGTATTACCATCAAATAAATAGCCGTCTTTACAATCACAGCCGTTGTAGTCGCAAATGTCCGAACAAAATCTTTCTTTTCTACCTACATCGGAGCAGTGCTTACCACAATTTATACCACAACCTGGTACTGCATTAGGATCACCACCGCATGCATCTGTAAACACAAAATGAAAGCTCATTAGTGTGACAAAGTGTCATAATATTATCCAAAATTCTCGGGTATCAAGTGTGTAATTCTAATCTAATACCATAATCAAATTATACAAAATATAAATTGAGCTTTTAACTAAGATTTCAGTTATGGAATTAAGTGTAAATACGTACATTAGTCCATACCCATTTGCATATCATTTGGGACTGTATTTTGCGAAAAATCTTTTTCTACACAAGTCTTCGTAACCATCAAGGGCTATAGTGCTAGCTAATTATCATAAGCGTTAAGTAGCTATAAATGCTAAATTCAAAATTAGTCTATTGGAAAGATAGTGAATATTAAGTAAATGGAGATGAATCGTATTTTATATAATATATATATTTATTGTACTATACATGTGTGAACAAAAGAAGCAAGATATTTTATTACAGGTATTCGATTTGCCAACTGACAATATCAAAGACACTAGTGGTAGTGCTGAAGAATAATAATAAATGTTGGTAGTATGACCAACTTAAAAATAAATTACTGAAATACAATGATTTGTTGTAACATGAATAATAAACTAATTTTACGCTTACAACATTATTTATTTGGTATACAAAACCTATTGTTGTCCAGGAGATAGTTATACTCTGATGTACTTGGATAAAGTCAAAATATGCCTTTTTTGAGGATAATGCTACGTGACTACTTGCTCCCTTCTGGATGCTCAGAGCGAAATCAAGTTGGACCGCCATAAAAACGGTCCCGATTGATTAAAACTAATCGGCTGCTTTCAACATGCGTTTTGTGCTCCTGTCGGGGGATACTTTCGATTTCTATTCTTAAAGACAATCTCCATACATAAGCGACGTTGGTATCAACGATATCCTTTCAAAACCTGTTCATTACATTACACATTTTATTACCGTCACATGATGTTGTATAATCATGTAAAATATTTGAATAAAGATTAACTTTATTTAATATTAACGGTCATTTAGAATAAGTACTATTGAAATGTAAATTTCCCTACAAATTTTTTTTAACTAATGTTACTTTTCCATAATTATTTTCAGTTTCCTTGATTCCAGGCAAGAAGGAGATTTGTAATAAATATAAATATACCTTCAGTCTTTTAGAAAGAGAACACTCATACCATATAGTTAAATGCTTGCATGTTATATAAAGAGAATACAATAAGTAACATAATTAATACTGAACTAGCAGACAGCAAGACAAACAATGTTGAATAAATAGTAATTTTGTCTTTACTTTTGTAAATTCAATTAGTTAAAATTTTAAATAAAGGAAATAATGAAAAGTTATATTTAATTTAAAGTTCATTTAAGTCTAAGCGATTTTGATTTAAATAGCTTTTACGTTTTAATACATTTCATTTAGCATATAAAAAAAATTAATTCCAATTTATATTTATATGAAAATATTTATGTCGTATCAATTATAATAGAAAGTTATTACCCAGATATTACGAATGACAAACTCATAAAGTATATTCACGGCCTTTATAAACAGATGTTTGTGATTTTGAATAAAACTCTTAAATCTTTAAGTCTACGTTTTTTCCAGGTAAGTATCTATAACTTATATAAAACAGAAAAAAGTTATAAAAAAAACCAATAAACTCACTACAATCATTTTTAAGTATGCATACACCTTCATTGTTTCTTACATATCCATCGTTACAAACACATCCTGGTTTATCTTGACACTGATCATCATCAGCCAATGCTGTGCAGTTTAATGGGAAACCTAATTGCGAACATGTCTCTGGTTTACATGGAGTCGTTGAGCACTGTGCGTATTCTTCATTGGCAGGACACTGTGGTTCTGAAATTCATAAATTTTATACCCATAAAAATAAGCCAGTAGGAAAACAATGGAAAGCTGGCGTAAGCGCCAGGTAAGTGCTCAAGCGGTTAACATAAAACATTTATTCGTATTTGGTTTTGACTGTAACACAGATTCGTATATTATTAGTTAAAACGCTGACGTACATTTTATTAAACTAGTAATATTTTATGAAATTAATTGATTTTCGAGTCTCGCAACTTATTAAACTTTCATTTTTTTTAGGAATTATATAAATACAAAATAATTGTGCCAAATATAAGCATAACAATTAGTAAAGTATTTCATAGATATCTGAGCATCTGTTAATCGAAATACAAGTGTTATTCTTAGCACGAGCATAACCTTCTTCACAGTAGCAAATTTAGTTGCATACTTTATTTACTATAGGACAATTCGTTTGGTTTTTATCACTCAGTGAAGCACATACATTATCACATGCAACACCGCATGAATAATATTCATTCGGACTAGTGCATTTCACTGAAAGATCATTACATGTTTCCCTTTCACAGAATAATTAATATTACCCTACATGAACATATTTCTTTATATGTTGTATAGGTTTACATTTCGCCCCATTTACCTATGGCATTGTAACCGCAAATGATATACTGGCTCTCAAGTATTGATTCCGGTACAAACCTACAGGTAATTTGCGATAGATTATCAAATGGAGGGTGGTAGATAGGCTGGTGGCCATCAGAACTATCCCAACCATCACTCTACTGTTTTATAACGAGGTTTTCCTTAAACTAAAGCTTAAGCTCATCGTAGAATAGGATTCGAACCTATGTACATCTTTCCACACAACGTATCGGACGTTGCACACTATAGCAAACTGAGCTATCAGTATTTGAATAATAATTATTAGGTAAAGTAACTAAACAGCCAAGTCTAAAAGGTTGGATAAAAATGGTTAATGCAGACAAGTTTATATTGATCCCATAGCTAAATTTCGTTTTAGGGACTTAAAATAATAAACTTTTTACAAAATCAAGTATTACATATGAATCCAGTATGGTATTATTTATTTTACGAAAATGACTATGTTAAATTGATAATGTACCTTTGTAAAGTACCTTAGGGAAATTGAAGATTATCTATTCCTAGATTAAGTGTGTTAATTTTCTTGACAGATCAATTAAAACTAGGATACTTAGTTCTTAATAACGTTCAACACTTACGACATTCGTCCTTGGATATGCATTGTTTACTTTTGTTTCTTAAGTAACCTGGTTTGCATCTGCAGGCTGGTCGGCAATTTTTTGTTTGAATGGGTATTAATATTCGTGGACAATTGTATCTTTGATATATACTCTCACAGGTTTCCGGTGGGCAAGTTTGAGGACAACGCACGAAAATTTCATTAGGGCCTGGGCAATTCACTGTTAATAGACAATACGTATAATGTATATATACATACATACACACCGCCACGCCTCGCTCCCATAAGAGTAGACAGATACTACACCTGCTAAGATCCAGACACACATTTTTCTTCTCTACATGCAAAGATACTCTTCGGTTACAGCTATTTTGACCTGGTCTTTCTTTAGAACGTCCCCGATCTGGTTGAGATACGTTATCCTAAGACGAACCTCGACCCTAACTAGCTTGCCTAGTCATACATCAATCTGCTTGCCTCCATCCTCTCTACGTTCCCAAACCAATTAATATCCCTTTCTCTATTTTTGTCAATGTTCCTCTACCACACTACAACGTTCTCTCTTCACATTATATCTTACTTTATCTATCTATTCCTTATTATGTAAAACTTTATTTTAATTATTATGGATCAGTAAAAAGACCAACATGTGGGCAGATAATATAAAATGGGAGCTTTTTGCTGACTAAACGCTGTTGAGTTTAGGGACTTTGATAGCTTCTACGGTTGCTCAACTTGCTTAAGGCGGTAAATTTTAACAAGCGCAATGGCAAGAAAACAGAACGAACCTTGACTTCAGCTGCCACTTGCGTTAAAGATTTCACTGAATTTACTCTAGCTAACCCTATGGTAAGTAAAACAATAGATAAAGTTCCTTAACAGAATCCATGGGAATCTTTCATGTAGTTAGCAAGTGTGTGTGGTGTGTATGATACACGTGATTCAAATACATGGAGTGTCACTGTATTGTGCTGGGAGCGCCTACAAGAGTTTTCTCAGTTGATCAGATCATATCCTGAGCCGTTGCCAAAGAGGAATCCGGAGTGAATGTATCGTTTATCTATGACATATTATTTTCTCGATATGCCTAGCAATAAGCAATAGTTTCCTCAACAATGTAGTAAAAAAGTAAACATGTAATAAAAAAAACGTAATTAGGTATGCACCTACGTGATGGATCCTAAGTTCTCTCTTTTACGATAGGTAAAAGTGATGTTTTATCCTTTTGCTTAATCCAAGGTATGGTAGATCTTTGTGATTGCAAACACGTTAAAAATAAGAAATTTACACATAATTTAGATATGTGTACAACTAGACATGGGCACAAAAGTTCCGTTATCTTCTCTCAAATACCCATCTTTACATAAACAACCTTTGGTGCAATATTTTGGAATATGAAATATCTCTATTCAAATCAGAGCAACTTTTTTGAGCAAGATCTTCGATACAGTCAGACTTTCATTGTTTTTACAAACTGTGTATTCAAAAGAATGATGAAATTTAACCATTTATTCCTACTATATCGTGTTCACCCAGTGATCGAAATTCGACCATAAGCCATACAAGTATTTTACCTGACGCGGGTATTATTAGAAAATGCCATACCACCATGCTATGATTTTCTCACGATGTTTTCGACGATATGTATTTTTATATATTTTTTAAATACCATATATTTAGCTTTTTATAATAATCCCATTCGTACACTCGAAAGAAGTCTGGTGCTGGACATACGTCACCTTAATTAAGGGGGGGGGATTGCCATAATTGTCACGCTTAGCTGGTGGGTTGGCGATCGCAGTAAGTGTTTGTGGTACTCAGAGTATGCTGCTGTCCATCTCTTGTTTTATCCCATTATCGCCTGTTACGACAACCACGGGAAGATATGGGATGGTACTATTCTTAGTCGGCACCACTCTGTTATCCCGTTTGGTTTTAAGTGACCATTTGGACGATTATGAACCTGGAGGAACTGCATCACAAGTGGTACTGCCAAAACCTTCCTACAGGTGCATGGTAACAGATTTGGAATTCGAGCGCGGTTAATAATTAACTTGGAGAAGATAGGAAATAGTCCTTCTATTATTATGGTTTCATCACGGTGTTTTTATTCATCGAAAGCTGAAGCAGAATTATAGGATTTGAACTAACTTCGATTGACGCAGTATCCGATCACAAAACGTCTAAAGCCCTTGTTACTTTAAAAAAAAAATCTAATCAAACTCGTAAACTAACAAAACTGAACAAACAGAAGCCTGTGAAACAAATTCATTAGTCCACCAACACATTCGTTATTAAACAAATTTATACAAAGAAGGAAATAGTTTTTTATATATTTATCACCATTCATACTTACATTTAAGCAAGAAAAAAAAAAAGATTTTTGAAAGCCCATGTATATTTTTAAGGTTGAAATTTGATATTAAACTTTTAATTGAATTTGAACTTACTGCGTATATTTCTTAAAAAGTCGATGAACCTTATTGATCGGCTGATTATACCATCTGAAGAATCATCTACCAGGGTGTACGTAGAAATGAATTTAGGTTTTGCTTAAAATAAAGAAAATCAAACAATATAAGGAATGTAAATAAATATAGTTAATGATTACAAAAATAAATTACTTGTAACAAAAGTCGGTATTGTTGTGAAAAATAAAATAGCCATAAAGGCTAAAGAAAAAACTTGCTTCAACATTATCACCGAACGAATGGTTCTTGTAGCACTTATCAAAGTCATTTATCATTTTTATACCCATCAATTCACCAATATGAATTCGTGCACTTGCAATGTTTTTATTTCATTTTCAATATGTCTATATTGTAAAACAAATGTTTATCGTATAATATAGAAGTAACATTTACAAATCAATTTTCATATTTAACATATTTATACAAAAATGAATTCGTTTTTATACGGTAGAATTTCATAATAAAATTATACAGGTTATATATTTTTTAAATTGTTTAATACTGTACTAGCTGTACCCATAGCTTCAGTTGCGTGAAATTCAGACAATTTTTCTAACAGTCTCTTCCAGTCTGGATGCAATCACATTACCAAATTTTATCGAAATATATTCGGTGGTTTAGATTAGGTTAATTAAAAAGGTAACAGAAAGAAGTAGCTGGAGCGCGTGACTTCGCCTGTTTATAATTAGTTTTTCGAGTAACCTAAGGAGTATATAATAATACCATACCGAATTTCATCGAATTTGGTCATAGTGGTATTGCGTGTTTGACGAACAAATTAATAACCAGACAGACAAAAAAATGCAAAACCATCGAAATGTGTTTTGTAGTCGATTTTGAAGCCCCGCATACTATTTTAGTAACGGTTTTATATCATTAAAAGTGTAACCATATTTAAAACATTTGCAATTTTATCACTTTTTAATTTGGTTCATATTATGGTATACAAGCGCAATACAAAAAAAAAAAAAAAAAAACAATAATTAGAAAGAATAAAACATTAGGAATATACATCTTGTATGAATGTGATCCTTTAAAACCAATCGGTGTTCGGATTATGGGTAAGCATTCCTTGTTTCCGGACGAGGTACAAACACCTCTGTCAAAAATGTCGTACAGTATCTACAGGTTGTAGGTCTAGGCAATGAGTTTTAGTGACATAACGGCGATCACAATAGATCTAACTAAGCCTGTCTAACTGTCTTATCCTGCATAACCCTTTTTCGAATAATAATAATAGGAATAATACACAACAATAGTCAAATTACGAAATACAGTGTATCTACACGCTGGATATATTATATTAGATTCAAGTCATAATTCAGCTCTTGGTTGGAAATAAGGAGGAAATAAAATGGAAAGAGTAACTTGACGTTGGACAGGGAATGTCCAAAAATCAATACAAAGAAATGAAATAGCTTTTAGTGCCTGGTAATCCACACAAATGCATGAAGATAGAGATATCTACAAGTAAGTGAAAAAGTCATTGTCAGTAAAACGTGCAGTGCGACCTAAAAGATCATGCCGAAATAAAAATGCAGGCGTAGATAGGTGGCGTACGAGGCTCGATATAATCCATTTGAGGAAGCCTAGGGGTACGCAACATCATCAATAAAATGCAGGAGAACAGCCTTCAATGGCATGGCCGCGTAAAGTAAAAGACAACCATCAGGCTACATATAGAATTTGGCACTACATCTGTACCACCACCATATCGTAGCATATTTACGAAGAGAGAGAGTTCATGGTTTGGCCTAATAGGAGAGGTCAATAGAAATCCTAATAAAATTCAAACATTTACGTTTTAAATTTTTACGTGAATAACAAATTAATACAGCTAAATTTTATGATCGAAGTTATTCAATCCGTGATACCATAAACCGTGACGAATTAAATTTGTTGTGAAATAAGTTAAAAAGTAATAAATGTAAATTTCGTTTAATTGAAGTTTTTAATTGCGTATTTGTACTTTAAGAACACTATTATTTCATCCAATCAAAAATTTATTGAATTTATAATATAAGTGATAAATATCTCAACTTTTATAGGATATTTTTTCCATATGAAACGTTTATAAAAACAATTAATTTTAGTATCAAATCTCATTTTGATTTATACACATGCCACTTTATCGTGATTCACTTTTAGTGATTTATTTATTACCTGCTAACGGTTTATGTGAAATATAATTTAAATGCGTCGAAAAGAATATTTATAATACTTTTGTCACGACTTACATTTTCACTACAATTTTAATACTGTTATGTAATACATTCTCATGAATGTGTCGAGTACCCATAAAAATGAAACAATAGAAAGTCAATAGGAAAACAATAGAAAGCTGGCGTAAACGCCGGGAAGCACCTTCAAGGGGTTAAATATGTAATAAATAACTAAATAAAAAAGTCTTTAATTCTAATACAAGAAGGAATCTGGTACAATGTTTAATATTACATTGTTGTATTGGTCGCCTCAGCGGCGTAGGCCTCCCCTAAGGTCTTCCAAACATCTTGATCCCTGGCTAGCGTCATCCAGTTACATCCATATCTCTTCGAGAAAACATCTCGCCACCTCTTTCTCTGTCTCCCTTTCTTCGTTTTTTCATCTATAGGAGTCTACTCCGTGACTTTTTTTTAAATATGTAATACATTAAACATGACTGTTAATTGACTTCGTCGTTGATCTAAAAGCCCTTAACGAGTCAAGACTTGTAACCGATGCAAAGATAACAACATGATACAAACCTTGGTCTGAACTATTTCCTAGTATGGTAATATTAGACCTCTTTAACTTCATTAATGACTGCCTCAACTCTCACGCTGTTTGCCGTTCTTACGTACATACTCTAGAAGTCCAAGTAAATGCTGTATTCCTCATAGCAAAATTAATCTGTGTCTTTTCTTTCTTACGGCTTATTATTGTACTAAATTTTATTATATATTTATTAATAAACAATGCAGTCCACAGCAGTCTTTTATACACTCAGAAATCTAGTATAGCAAATTACCTACAAGAATATTGCATCTCTTCGATCCAGATTCGGCATAATACAGCTAAACACTACATACAACCATAATAACATCGTTCTTATAATTTTAACTGATATCTGTTGTGAACATCGATTGAGTCTCTCTTAAAATTTGATTCTTTGAAAACATTAAATACAGAGTAAACTCTCAAAAAAAATCAGAAATGTTAAATATTGGTTTATGCTTCAGTACTTTTTTGTTTTTTTGCTTCTTTAAATACTGTAGTTTTAGGACATCAATCGGATGGAAATAAAAGTATTGTGTCTTTTGTATTACTTAATCATTTAATTAATTTCAATTTAGCAGCCTAAGTTGCATAGTATTTTCATATTCAGTCTCTTAGATATTGTAATTAAAGTTATTGGCTACTGTGATTTAGGTAATTGTTTCAAGTTATTCAATTCCTTTTTATTTAACGTAACGCATACGAAGAAATCATTTTTATAAATAAAAAACAATATACGGTAAACAAAAATATATTTCCGAAAATAGTAAATAACGAAGACCATCTAGCAGCATCTGAAATCCAATAAAGAATTTAAAATTTCAATTAGGTTACAGCCAATAAAATTGTCGATGGACAGATTAGCAAGATTACATTAAAACCAACCCTCAGCAGTGTAAATAAGGGGAGATTAAAGATTCTGTAAGTTTGAAAGCTCTTTATGAAAAAATAGGGAAGAGATGGCTTTCGTGTCGGGCTGTGTCGCATGGGTGAAATGCCGGTCTAGTTGCGCGTCAAGCCGCGTCACGTTTCGGGATCAGCAACTGTATATCCAAATCTTTTTTTTTTATGTGAGAGAAATGCATTTACGCACTACCTTTGTGCAGAGATACGGAAGGGTATGTGGGACTCACATGGTGGTCAGAGCTACCGCGCGGATGACGCGGAAGCTCCAATGGCCGCTCACTAGCTACTAAACCGCTCACAACATACGGGCTCTACCACCAATCGAAAAAACACAGTATCAATTTATTAAGATCCGCGAAAACCCCTACCGAGTGGCCCCTATCTGCGATCGGAGACTGCCTTCTATAAACTGTACATCCAAACCTATCAAAAGGCTTTAACTGTGGTAGATGTGGGCCGGTATGGTGACACCGACTACTTAGATATAGATTCTCATCTCTAAATTATCATATATTCGGCATCGTTTTAGGACTGTGTTCAATTTGACAAGAGATAATTGTGCACCAACTTTACCGAGCTCTACTAAAGAAAAACATATGTAACAAAAATTGTGTGGTACTCATGAGTAAGATACATCTTCGATAACTTAATGCATATTCGTAAAAATTTAGATAAGCTAGAGATCTAGTGAATGATCGTCATAATTTTAATATTAGAAGTAAAGAAAAGTTGGCCGTCCCACGCTTTAGGTTAAGTAAGTCTAATAAAAGCTTTATAGGTAATAGTATTCGGTTTTACAATAAGATCCCAAGTAACATTACCGATTTACCTGACAATAAGTTCAAGTATTATGTCAAGAAAGTTTTAATCTCAAAAGGTTATTACAGGGTGGATCATTACGTGAACGATAGTGATGCCTGGAATTAACCCACATCTCTGTGCTTCCGCTAACATTATTAAGACTATGATTTGTATAGTTTTTTTGTATAACAAAAAAAGATATATATTATATTTATAAAAAAAAAAAGAACCAGATCGAGTTTCTTGCCGGCTCTTCTCGACTAGGTTGTTTTCCTAACCGGTGGTAGTGTTTTAGACGTTCATAAGCGCCTTCTTAGGGCCTAAATTGAATAAATAAATTTTGATTTTGATTTTTTGATTTTGATATGTATTTTACAATAAATATACAAAAAAGGATTCGTAACTTAATTACTCTGCAACTTAACTACTCTGCATATACTCACTTGTATGCTACACAACAGCGGATATATGTGAAACAATATGCAATAATCCATATGTACCTAAATGGTGTAATTAGTAATACCTATTATATTGATTTTTTCAGAAATATATAAGCAAAATTAATTCAAACAAAAACTACAGTTAGAATTTAATAACAGAATTTCAAACAGAACCATGTTAAAATCATAATTACTACTCAGTGTTAAAAGCTTGCGTTTCGCCATTTCGCTCGTAATTTCGTAAACTTGAGTTTTATTTTTATAAGTAGGTAACTAGTTGTTGTTGTACCTATGATGTATTGAATCACCTGTTAATGTACTCTTATTGTATTTTCTATTAATTTTAACAGATCTCTACTGAACATCAGTAGTATCAAAGAATAGAGTTGGATGAATTCTTCAGTTATTTCAAAGTATCATCATATAAGGATTATAATATTAACACAATTGAATATTATTTAAAACAAAGTTTTACAGAATAAGTAATTAAACATAATTATTCATCGCTTCACCTTATTAAACACCCGAAAATATTCCAGAGAATACTGGATCGCCTTTGAAGAATACTGAGAAGACAAATGGACGATTTGCATCGACAATGATTATTTCAGGTTGTGGAAAAACTGCAGTCTGTCTTGTAATTATAACAGCTGTAAACGTAAGAATATTGTTAGGTTATTTACATTTTTCACATGTATTCCATCATAATATAAAATAAATAAATCTCGTATAATTTTATTGAATGATTAAAAAGCGTCTGGATACTTAAATAAATAAGTAAAAAGGCATAAAACTATTTAAAAGAAGAAGAAAGAAATTATTTTTATTCCATCAAACAAACTAACACACAATTTACAAAAAGTAACATTATAATAAAATTTTACTTAAGAAATGATTGAGTGTTGCTAGGAAACGGTACACAAGTCAGCATAAGCCAACATTACAGATGACTACAGCGCTGATTTTCAGTTGTGACCAAGTGAGTTTTAACGGTAGTAATAAACATTATAGGATATTAGTCATGTTGTATACGATATATGTAGTTTAAAATAAAAGGAACATTAATATAAATATTAAATACATAGATAAATAAATATAGGCCAGAATATGAATGAATATAAATTCTATAAATGGTCTAGTCTAAATGAGACGTCTAAATATAGTTTTTCAAAGCGCAGTTGAGAATTTAAAAGAAACTTTTTTAGTTTAATTTTAAAAGTAACTAAACTAAGCGCCGATTTTATTCGCGGTGGTATGTATTTCGAACACTTACTAGCGTTATAACAAAATGTAGGAAGGGGAAAGATGATAAGGATGATGATCTGTTAGTATTATAATATATCGAATTTGTAATAATTGAAGAATTTGTAATTAAATACAACCGAGTTCTGGGCAAACATTCGTTGTTCCCAGAGGAGGTACAGACGCTCTCTGCCAAAAAGATCCTACAGTATATCCAGGTTGTAGGTCTAGGCAGTGAGCTTTAGGAATATGGGGGCGATCACAATAGATCTATCTAGGTTGCAGTGACACAGGACTGTTTTAGCCTGCATAGCCCCTCTCTCGAATAATAATAATAATAATAATTAAATACAAAAAAAAATTACGAAATTGTACTGGACCTACGTTTGGATTATATTGTGATAATTTTTTTTCTATACTATTTTATTTATTCTTATTTAATGTGTCGAGTACCCATAAACATAAGATAATAGGAAAACAATGGAAAGCTGGCGTTAACGCCAGATAAGTGCTCAAGAGGTTAACAATCAATGTTACCTGTAGCTACTGCAGCTTCAGTTCCCGTTTCAGTAACTTTTATTACACATCGCTGTTTAACATCCGAAACGTACAAAGGGTCATTTTTAGATGTAATTCCTTTGAAACCATCCGATTGTGGTATAAACATTTCTGTGATATTTCCCTGTAATAAAATGTTTGATTACTCATTGTTTGTAGAACCTATACCAGATGAGACCTACGGGTTCTCGAATGGCTCCCGCGTAATGAAAGACGCAGCGTGAGTAGGCCCCCCACAAGATGGACCGACGACCTAGTGAAAATTGCGGGAATCCGCTGGATGCGGCTGGTGCAAGACAGGCCGTTGTGGAGATCTTTGGGAGAAACCTTTGTACCAGCAATAGATGTCGTTCAGTTGAATGAATGGATAAAAGTTTTATTCCCAAAGGAATTTCCGGATTTAATAATCTAGTTAGGTATAAACAATACGTAACTTCTATACCAGATAATTTACTAATGTAACATAAGAATGTATTGCTGTTGTTTAACTGCGGGTTACCTACTTTATAAATGTGTTCGAGCAGATAGTAAATGTTCCTTTCCAGATTGATTATCATCTTATTGTAGTGATTAAATGCTAACAAAAGAATTATTACTATATGTAATAGTATTAGTGTAACTGACAAGTACTGTAAATATTAATCACCTGCATTTGTGACAAAAAATAAACATATGTCAAAGGTAATGGAGAGGGCTATGCTCGGTAAACCTGCGTGATCGAATCAGAAATTAGAAGATCCGGAGAAGAACCATAGTAACTGACATTGCCCAAAGAATTGCCAAACTTAATTGGTAATGGGCTGGATACATTACTCGTAGAACCGATGCCCGACGGGGCCAAAGGATTCTCGAATGCCGCGTACCGGAAGATGCAGCGAGGGTAGGCACAAGGTGAATCGACGATCTGATGACGCAATACCGTTCGTCGTGGAGTTCTTTGGAGGAGACTCATGTCCAGCAGTGGACGTCTTTTGATTGATTGGATTGATCAACAAAATATTTATAATGAGTTATATATCATACATCGTCCTTTTTAAGGTAATTCAATAATTATAGTTCTTCGTGTAATGGAATTAATTTTTAGTATTTTGAGTAATCATTTTTCTATCAATTAAATTATTATTTTTATAATAAAAAGTCTAATTTGATGTTTATAGTTTTTAATAATGTGTTTATTAAAAATTACCTTTATTGATAGGTCTTTCATATCGGAACTAGTTTCAATGTGCATTACTGGATGATAAATCTTGACTATTCGCTTTATAAAAGAACTAAGGCTTTTAATAACTGTATCAGGATTTCGTAATTTCTCTACCATAATAGATAGACCGTCTATCTTTCTCGGTAACCATAATATGTAAGTGAAATTATCATCCTTGTAAGGTATTTCTAATATCTGAAAGTATTCAAAATAATTTAGTAAATCTTAGCATAAGTGTTTAATATACCAGTCTCTAGTTTAAGACATCAATCGAAGCGGGTTCGACCCCCACCTTTCCGACACTAAAATCGGCCTGAGTTTTCGGTGAAGGAAAACATCGTGAGGAAACCATAGCATTTTCTAACAATGCCCGCCTGGGTAGCTACCACCCTCATGTTTGTAAACCTGTCGCCAAATACCAATAGGTGTGTTCCCGCAGCATCACTTGAGAAGCAGTACCCCCCTAGACTTAGTTTGTTTACCATTTGAAATCACATCGTCACTGAACATCAGATGGGATTGTGGTCAAAACACTGAGCCTATACCGTGTAAAAAAAAGAACTTAGCCTGAGTATATGGTAAATTACAAAATTTCAAATTTAACAATATTTAAGGTAATTTGATTTAACATCCATTAATTCAGAAAAAAACATAATTAAGTTTCACAAATAAAATATAAAAATTCGCATTTCGACTAAATGAAAATAGTACATATACACCATTTCAAAACTAAAATAGTTCTAATAAATAAATACCTGAGCGTCAAGATCATCACTTTCATAATAATTAAAAGAACCTTGTTGGTACATTGTCGGTATAGATTTTGTTTTTTCTGGTGTTAAGTAGAAGTCTTTATTTTGTGTATCATTAGGATTAAATTGATGTTTCCAGTTATTCTGTGTATAGTAAATATATATTAGTATCCGTAACTTAACAATAACTTCAGAACTATATAAAACTAAAACTATAAGAAGGCTTAAGTTAAATTATTATCGTGATTTCAATAAAATTACTCAACGATAAATTTTACTCTTAGAGCTGTGTTCCAACTAATTAGCGTCAAAATAATATTTTCACATTAACACTGACAAAATTCTATATATTATTTAACATATTAGAATGGCTCACGATAAATTCATTTAAATTGTATTTTTGAAAAATTTATCAAATATCTCATTCGAAATAATTTCAAACTGTAATTCATGTAAATTATATGATTCATCAAGGCAGAACCTAAACCTCCGGACTTTGAACAGACTTGAAATTTTGGCTATAGATATCTTTTATGATATAAGCATCCACTAAGGATTTTTGAAAATGTCATGTCAAAAACAGTTGTTTGAAAGTCCGACGTTTTCAAATTGAGACGCTCGAAACTTAAATAAACACTTCTGGTCAGAAATAAACATAGTACAAATGTATCGATGTTTTTCGTAATTTTACCCCTAAGAGGGTGAATTAGGGGTTGCAAATTTGTATTGAGAGTTCGAAAAAACTGCAAAAAATAACATAACATTTTAAATTTCCTTGACTCTATGTTTAACTAACACAAAAATTTCCACCACTAATCCTTATTAATAAATAGTTGATTTAAAAATAAAATTGTTTACCCAAAAATATATAACATTCAGAAGCACCAGCCTAGTATTTTTGCTAAACATACTACTTTCCACCAAATGATCAATGAGTCCATGAGTTTTATTATTGACCTGTAATCAATGTTTATTTATATTAAGAGGTTATCCTAGCGGCATTTGTTCCATACAAACGTAGTCCGCTGTTTCCTCTCTGGGTAATAGCATTATGGTAAATATTTTATACCAAATAATATATATCGACCATCGCCAGGCCCGTAGGTTTTGATTTTTCCTTAAATTACTTATCGTAGAGACATAAATGTGATGGATAATATTTTAAATAGCAATTTTAAGTTTATTATTCTAGAACTGACAGAAAAGTAAAAATCGGTTCAGTCTTGGAGGGGGAAAAAGCGTACTACGAAGTGATGTTTACGTCTATTTTACATACAGTAAAATCAGCCCGCGCTGCAGTTGTCCCTTTCGTGTTTTATAATTCTTTCTTTGAAGCACAACGCGATAGAAATAGATTTCTGAAATAACTACTTTTCCGACCGCATGTCCTTTTAAGTCACTTTATAAAAACTTGAAGATTCATAATATTATCAATATCTAAATTTAAAACTAACAATTAAAATACACACCCAATCATTTATAATTTCAGCAGCCTTTTCGTTTTCACTGAAGTCTAGATTTTGTCCATCTGAATTGAAAATTTCAATTGCTTCTTGTATAAATGTCGGAGAGAGAGGATAATTAACATTTCCATAAAATTTTATGTACATCTCGAAAATTGCAGTTGTTGGAGCTCCATAACTTTTTATTTCAACGGGTAATACTTCTCTTATCTGGAAAATAGGAATTTAATTAAATCTTAATATATATCCATCACCGCCACGCCTGTACGATTTTATTTTTTTCCATAAATTTGTTGTCATAGAAATTAGGATCCTTTGAAAATGAAAAAAGTCGATTTTTGCCCGTCATTTTCAGACTTTCGTCAAATAAACTGATAAATAAAACGAAAAACATAAAAGCATAGCCAAAGTCTTTCTTATTCTATTAAATACCGGTTCAGTTTTGGAGGAGGGATCAGCTCGAGCTGCAGTTGTCTCTTTTAGTTTTATAAAACTTTTTTTTTGGGTGCAACGCGATAGCAATAGATTTCTGAAATACCTATTTTTCAAATTTGTCGCCGACCCCATATCCTCTTAAAGATGAAAATTGTCATTTGTTTAGTACGATAAATACGATATGTCATATTCGTTTCCCTTGTGATAAATGCTCCTATAATTATAACCATCTAATAACTTCTAAATGGGTTACTTTTGTGATCGTGGATTTTAACTGTTTAATTTTAACATGACGACACGAGATGGCGACGTACGGGAAATAAAAAATAACGATTAATTACATTCATACTTTAATACATACTTCAATACAAAGTGTCTAGAATTATTTTTTAGTATTTATATTACATATTTAAGAAAATATTAATTTTGAAGTGCGTATATATATCAAAATGATTAACAGCCGAATTTTTAACCACACATGATTTTTTTTGTTTTTTTTGGTTTTCAGATATATCAACTGATGACGCTGTCGTCAAATATTTTATCTGTGATCGGTTATATATTTTATCTTACGAATAAAATTATTAGTGTAATGCACGTAATAATAATTTTTATATAACACCATTAATATACAGATATAAAAATATACATTACAAAGATTTTATTCCCACGGCCTGTTAAATTTTTTTTTTTCATAAATGTTATTTGCAAAAGCTACCGTAATTCTATTCCGATAAGGTTTAAAATTAAATGGAATAAGCCGCAGCGTACTTTCAGCACAAAACGGGCTACTTTTATAGAATATATACACTAACGCTTTCATTGTGCATGTGATAATTAAAGTGAAACGTGCATGTATATATGAATTCGATTCCGTCGTTTCTTGGCGGGTTGTATGACCAGGTTCTTAGTGTGCGTATTTTATGACTATGATGTGTGGTTGTTATAAAACCATGTAATAATAGTATATTTGCTGTTTGTAAAGTGAGTAATGTGCAATTTTTTTCGTCAGGCTATATGGAATCGGGTTGTTAGAGTACTTTGCCACTGGCTCCTTGTGATATTTAATGATTTCTTCCGTTCCATAACCCCTCTCTCGAGCCTTACGTGATTAATGCACAATCCTTTAGTTTTCGATGCATCTTCCAGCTTCCTATCAGTTAATCAGAGAGGCCTTCAACTCCCGACTGTTTTGATCGCGAAGAAGGCACGTAATTTTTGTTTTTTTTTTTTTCAAAATTAAACCAATGCTTGCCTAATTATGGGGGAGGGGTAAGAACTTTACTTTGCTGACAAGGGTTGAGGAGTGGGGGAGGGTGTTCAAAATCTTAGCTAGTGTAGTTTTAGTGTAGTGTAGATAGAAAATATTGTGTTTTTAACCCCTTGAGCACTTACCTGGCCAAGTTTACGCCAGCTTTCCATTGTTTTCCTATTGTCTTTCTATTGTCTTATTTTTACGGGTACTCGACACATTAAGTAAAAATTCATTACAATAAAATACAATACCTTATCTTTGCTGCTTAGATTTATAGCTCTCAGTAACTGTTCCAATACTGTTCCGACAGCATAGAGCGCCAATTGTGCGTATGCTATTAAAAGAGATTTTGTAGATAGCACAAAACTGACACCTGGTTGCATTTTGTGCAATTGCTGCGAAAAAAAATAATAATGGTCGCGTTCTAAATTTTATTGGAATATTATATATGGATATTGACACAAAAAAATGTGTAGAAATTATACTAGAATACTACAAAATACAGGCTGAGTTTAAATAGAAATTCGTGGCATTTATTAGGTCCACGTTTAGTTTCAATGAGATAATAAATATACCAATGTTGCTAAGGTATTTAATCAAAAAAGAAATAATTATAAATTGGTCGCACTATGGAATGTTCTATAAACGGCCAAATATTACTAATAAAAATAACAAATATTAGAGTACCCATAGAGTAAACAATCCTTTTACTTATTTTTGTAATGCTAATTAAAGTTAATTATAATATGTAGCTTAGGAATAACATGCTTATAATTTTTAACTTTCAGATCAAGATTTATTTACTTATCAAGCTGAAAATCAGATATTCGTGTAATGGGCCGTTTTTATTTAGCTTTAATTGTACTTAAAATAAGTTAATTGAATACTAATTTGTATTTATTATTATTCATCCAAAGTTTATGTATTCTAAATATACACCATATAATTGTTAGCTCGGTATGAAGTCACATCACGCGATATCGAGTGATCTGAAATGAACGCGGAAACAACAGTCAGCTTTAGTTCTATTGAATAAAATCAAATCACTGCTGACTCACATATAGAAATTCCCCAGTTAACGCAATGTTTCCTTTTCGAAAATTAGCTAATTCAGTTTCAATATTTACTTTTGATCCGGGAGCACTTGTAGTCGTTTTTGATGCTGCAATATATAAATTAATTTATCCAAAAATGCTTACGCAAGCAAATATATGGGACAGTTTACACTGATTACACGAATAAGTGTAATGTAAAATGTAAATTTTCTGATAATGAAATAAAAATTGTTAAATCTGAAAACATAGCGCGATGAAGTGACACCTTATGCAGTAGTAACAAATTTAACATACAGTACATCAAATACTTGCATCCATCCATTCAACCGAAAGACGCCCACTGCTGGACGTAGGTCTGCCCCAAAGATCTCCATGTTGACCGGTCTTGAACCACCCGCACCCAGCGGACCCCCGCGACTTTCTACAGGTCGTCGGTCCATATTGTGGGGGCCTACCCACGTTACGTCTTCCAGTGCATGGTAGCCATTCGAGAACCCGTTGGCCCCATCGGGCATCAGTTCTGCGAGCAATGTGCCCAGCCCACTGCCACTTAAGTTTAGCAATTCTTCGTGCAAGTGCGGTTACTTTGGTTCTTCTGCAGATCTCCTCATTCCTGATTCGATCACGCAGTGAAACTCCAAGCATAGCCCTTTACTTGCATATTACAAGCAAAGTTTCGATAGGTTATTTGGGAGGGCATTTTTTCGTTTTCTGAACTTATTAATGACAATTTATGAATCCTTAATCGATAGGTTTAGCTAGAATCAATTTAACGGAATTTGCGTGCAAACACTAACTCAAGCGGAGGTTTATCGTTTACATCATCATCGTCATCAACATCATCGTTAAATTGTTATTTTCGTAGCATGGCAATGTGACTCCACTGGATCTAGTGGTACAATCCAAGATCAGCGACGATCACCGAGAGATCGAAAGTCTATTGTGGATTGCAGCTGTCATGCCGCCCTGCAAAAATGCCTCTTCTCGTTACGCTTGAAAGGCCCTAAATTGAAGGAAATAGGAAACACACTCGCTGGGAGACTATACAACAGCTTCACGGTACGGAAAAAATAAAAGGTTGCGAACTTTTAGATTCATGGTGGTAACCGTAAAGCTGTGGCTGAGAAGACTTGAGAAATTGTGCTAATTCATATTTTACGGCTGAGTAACTTAAACACTTGTCACAAAGTCTAATTGAAGCTGTTTAGGCGCTTCAGGTTAACAGCATCAGGTTAGAAAAAAAAAACTGTGAACCGAATGGTGATAGAGTATACATATCTAATCTAATGGAAAATACTAAACATGGTTATAACCTCATTATAGAGACTCATCTCCGTGCTTGAGGTTTTGGAATTAGCCAGCGCGTTTCTAGATAGGCGTCTATGGATTATGAGCTTTACTAATATTGACAATATTTACTTATTAGATGATGTAGGTTTAACCGATACACATTTATATCATTCGTATAGTTTTCAGTGTCATATTCTCAATCACTTGTCACAAACAACACAAACACTTTTTTTTTTTTGGATTATACCATTTCCTAAGACTTCGTCGTACTTTTATATAGTTAGTATAAACTAATTTTGAGATAAGAATGCATATATAGTATGTACAAATTCTTTAGTGAACAATAATAATGGGACTAAAGATGTTATATCTGAACTGATTGATATATTCTAAGATATAATATATAACCACATTCGTTCGATGAAAAAAAAACAATATAACTGATAATCTTTTAATCATTGCCTATGAATAAACATAAATAAACGTTTGATACATTCTTAAGATGATTGTTACAAGGTTTGTAAATTAGATATATATTTTTTATTGTATGATGTAGCAAATAGGCTGTAGTTATTTATAATCAACCTCAAAAAGGTTCGTAGTAGGGTTAGTAATGTGAACTCAGTTGAAATATCGCGTTTGGTAGTACCATACTCGTATGTGTTGCCAATGACATACTCAGCTTGAGATGCTTTGATGATAATGACATTTCCGCAGTTGAACATTATCCAGGTATTTACTTTCACCAGAATGGCTATGGTGTTGGTTTTTATGAGCACAATTTATTCATCAGCTCTAATGTTGTTCTTGCTTGGATAGGGAGGGATTAATACAAGAATGTCTTGACTAAAATCTTTAACAAAGCAATTTTTCTAATATAAAACAATTTCTAGCAATTAATTATCCTTGAACAGAATTTGAATTTTGGAATTTTGTTTTTTTTTATTATTATTTTAGTGTTATTTCTTAATTCTAAATTATTAATAAAGATAAAAATATAATGTAGTAAATATCGTTCGATTATATTGAATGAGATGTCAGATGCTAAATATTGATGTTTTGAGATTAAATGTTTAGTAAACATAAAAAACAATTCTAAAATGAAAATATCGTGTATATTTAATGTGAATGTTTGTAAATATTTTGTATAGTTTAGATAAATAATTTGAAACGGAATTAGCAAAGTAATATTATAAATCATTATTTATGGTGGATTTCCGCAAAGTAACACCTTCATAAGTGCAATAAAAAATAAAACATTTGTACCGAGACATATCATTTTTATAAGTACTACAACAAAAGGGTAGTGAAAACAAAATTTTGATTTTTTGTTCTCCATAATTTATGATTCCGAAGGCAATGCAGATGATGAAGAGTCGTCTGAAAGATGAAAATTAAAATAAACTGCATTACTTGACAAAACATCAAATATTTGTCATATCTATCTATATCTGGACTAATATTAAATCTGCAGATTATTAATCTTTGTATTTAATTTTTTTTATACATTTTGTGACAGTTGTCTTTTTTAGCCGTTACAACACTCGAATCTCGCTTTTTTTTTTTTGTCTGTCTGTCTGATTTGAACTAGGAAACGGCTTAATAATAATATCCGATGAGAAGTATACGTCAGGGAACGAGTGATACGCTATAAAATCATTGTAATGAATGATGAAAGTGTAAAAAATTCTGTTCTGCTTTACTCAATAATGGCTTCACAGGTTTAGATAAAATTTTCTATACATTTATAAGATGATAATAAGCAATTGATAGGCTATACAAATTATCTATATCAGTTTTAGAAATAAAAAAAATATTTTCCTACACTAGTTGCATGCCGCGCATGGGCTAAAGTAACAAATGTTATAAATAAAAGTAATCTTCAATTTGTCATTTTTTATCTGTCTGTCCATCTATATGATTGCCTGCCTGTCTATCTGCCTTGATAAATATAAAAAAAAAACTTAAACTGAGATTGAATGAAATTTGGTATACGGAAACCATGTGTCTTTCAGTAACTGACAGACTATAAAAAAACAAAATCAGGAAATTCCACGTTGAACCAACGAAGTCGTGGATACTCGCTAGTTATTAAAAATTCTAAATAGTAATTAATTATAGGCCCTATTTTTGTTTACTACGTGTCGAAATTTAAAGAATCAAAAAAATAACTTACTGCACTTTTCCGGAGGGACACATTTACCAGACTCTTCGTCGAGGTAGAATCCTTTTTTACAATCACAAGTGTTTGTGTTACATACATCTTTGCATGGGTTTGGTTTCTTTCCGATGTCAGAGCAACGTGTATTGCAGTAGTTACCACAACCCGCTACGGCATTAGTATCACCACCGCAGGATGCTATTGAATTATATTTAATTATAAAGCAATAATATTCTTTATTATGGATAATTAAAATTACTTTATTTATTGAACGTACAAAATAATACAAAAGTAATTCGAAGTAAAGACTGGCCACATTGCCAAGTTGGACGCTGTGCCAATTATTTGCTAGCTCTCTGGTAGCGAAACATGTTGAGTAGACGGTTTGCGTGCTTCTTGAAAATGCTGTGAGCACTTAAACCCCAGGGCCCCAGATTCTCGACCCCAAACGGGACAAATATGTAATCCTGACCAAAGGCAGCATATTTGTGCCACTTGAGATCAGGATATTGTCCTTTAAAGTTTAGTTTAATCATGAAGGCAGAATCGAGTGAATTTTGCAATATCTAATATCAACATCATAAATTGAGCGCTTCTTTTGGAACTCAGAAAATTATAAAGTTATGTAATAAAACGTATGCTTATTACGTAAGTGACTCCTTGATAATAAAGTGGTATCCCAGTGAAAAATTAAAAATTTAAGTTGGCTGCTACTCATTTTAAACACTCATGTCTTTGCCCATGCTCTCCTTCTTTCACATAACATGTCCATACCACGACAAACGGGAACCTTTCAACTTTTCTACCACTGGCGCAACTTTCATACTCCCTCTAATACATTCATTTCTTATTTTATCCATTCTTGTGACACCACACATCCATCTCAACATTCGCATCTCAGCTACATACAATCGCATCTCATTTATTCCCAGCATTCTGATCCATACAATATGCCAAGCCTTATGATGAACTTATATATCCTGCCCTTCAGTTTAAGGGGCATCCTGGAGTCATAAATCTCACCAGAGACCTGTCGTCATTTCATCCAACCTGAGTTGATTCTTTGCCTTATTTCGCGGTCGATTACTCCGTCACACTGCAAGAGTGATCTAAGGTAGCGGAATTTATAAGAGACTGGTACTGGTATTTCTCCGAGTGATATTGTCTTCAGATTGGAGATACCGCCAAAGTCGCAGAACAAATATTCTGTTTTTGTTGTGCTAACTTTAGGCATAAATTCTCCTGTCTTTGACGCCACTCATCCAGTCTGTTTTGCACCTCCTGCCTACTCTCACCGACCAGCACGATGTCATCGGCGAAAATTATGCACTAGGGTACCTCTTTCTGTATATCCGACGTAATAGCGTCCATTTGTGTTTAAAATGTATGGTTAAAAGTAAAAAAAAAATCACTTACGACAACATTTTGCTGGTATACACGTTCCATTGTCAGCTCTTAAATAATCATCTTTACATAGACACCCTTCAGTGCAAGTGGTCGGTACTACTGCTGCACATGCAAATGGGTATCCTAACTGTTTGCAAGTTGTTGCTTTACAAACGCCTTCCAAACAACCATTATAAACTTCATTTTCGCCGCATGGTGGTGCTGTGATAGAATTTCTAAACGTTTTAGTAATGTTTAACGAAATATTTGTTCATGAGTATATTATTTTTCTTTTTTAATAACTCAAAATCAGGCTAATTTTTATTAAGCATTGATTATAAATTTAAGAAAACTAATTAGAACATTGAAATGACCTTCAGTTCGAAGATTATTTTAAATAATATTAATTACAGGACAGAACTGCCCTGTATTTGCATTTGCATAAACGCACACTGTGAAAGTAGTTTGTTAAGACTCGGCTACTAAATCGATTACAGATATTTTTAAATGGGTATTATTTTCTTAAAATATTTAAAAATGAGTAAGTAAAGTAAGTAAGCTGAACCGTTTGTCGAGCAGACGTCACAAGTCTGTTGTCTGTACATATTTTTTTTTTGCGTAGATTTGTAATGTGACCATATTACTCGTTCATAATGGATATAACTAATTTCATAAATAAACAATATCAAAACACATGCGAGTAAATTAGTTTCGTCTGTATTGTGATTATAAATGAATATGCTTAATGTGTTTGAGGATGTGCGTTATTCCTATTACATGTGTATATTTTTTTAGTGCGACAAATTCTATTCGTAGCAATATGAAACCATAGTGGTTCAAGAAATATGTTTTTAAATACTTACGACATTTTTTTTTTCAAGCACACAATTCCCGTTGGGGTGTCGTAAATATCCATCCCTGCAAACGCATCCTTTTTTGCAAGTCTTGGGATCTATGCATACTTTCGGTTTGTTTAATTGACTACAGTTTCTTTTATCGCAACCGCCGTTAATACATTCTGAGAATACTTCGTTCTTTCGACAAACCTCGGCTACAATAATAATATGTATGTATAATGTTAATACAAAGTATATATTACTAGTAGTGTAATTATAAATTATACGTAAAAGGGTGATAAACAGTCTAACAGAATGTAATAGACTGAACAGAAAATTAGATTAAAATGTCAAATTGGTTAAGTGAACAAAATGTTCTTTATATGATAAGAATTATTGAATAAATATAGATCCGACAAAACAAAATGTTATAGATCAAGAGATAAGAAATAAAATAAGGATTGTAAATAAGTAATAAGATTTCAATAAATATAAAGATTCGACATAACCACAAAGCAATAGGAAGATAGATTAGAAATAGAATAAGATTGTAAAATAGAAATTAGGTGAATACAATAAATGCACAAAAAAATAGGGGAAAGCCACAAAAAAGTAGACAAAACTAGGATTATTATGTCTGAGATGTAAGGGGACTAAATAAATAGTGTACCCGCGACTCCGCCCGCGTTTCTTCACTGTATAATATAGTTTTTAAATAATCAATGGAAAATAATGTTTCGATAGTGCTTGTCCACAGTATCGTCTTTTTAACAATTTCTCGTGTTTTAATTTTTCATGCGGAACCCTAATCATTTTACTGAAATTAGTTTTAGTAATATTTGAACGGAAAGATATTTGTCACAAATTGAAACACCTGCGAATAAAACTGCATTGAATCTGATTTCATTCACAATTTCAGGACTTTTAATTTTTTTTTTTTTTTACGCAATTTTTTATTTTTAATAAACGTAGCACACGTAATTAGGTATAGTTACGCAAAGTAACTTGAACGATCTACCGAAAAAAGTTCAGTTAAAATTGGTTCAGCCGTTCCGGAGACTACTCGGAACAAACAGAAAGACAGACAACGATTGAAAAAATTGTATTTTTGGACTAGGTGTCGTATATAAAGTCATATAAATTTAGTAAGAACTTGTTATTTTGATATTACAAACAGACACTTAGATAGATAAATTACGAAGAGAATAATGATTAAGGATAGAATTTATTTTTAGACATTGTAATGTATACATCTTGCTTGCACCCTCAAGTATAAAAATATGTCGCCGATGTGTTTCGGCAAAATAATTTGAGAGTCAGTTTCTCTAGGCTTAACGGATTATAATTTACGGTCAAATTATTATTTAACCTCAAACGAGATTAAAATCAAACGCTAAACCAGTATAGTATTTTAAAAAATCGTTGTAATGGGACGCATACGAGTTGGTTTAATTTGTAAGACTTGCCCATAAATATTTTATACCAAACGTAAAAGTCTATTCCTTTACATTCCTTTAGTCAAGTTCTTTCATATCTCCATATTAAATATAAAAAAAACTATAAAATTTTTCAATGATTTCATGTTATAACTATAATGTAGTGATTTATTAAAATATAATATTATTTGTGTCTTATGATAATTTGATTTATACTAAGGCTCGGTTTTTTATAATTTTGTTATATTTATTGATTAGAATTAAAGTATTATATATTATAAAATAATAATTTGACATGAGCGAAATAACTTACTACAATTCGAGGGATTGACACATTTCTTTGTAATTTCGTCGTAGTATTTTCCTTGTTTACACTGGCAACCGTTTACTCTGCATATGAGTATGCATGGTCTGGGTTTGTCATTGTAGAGATCCATGCAATGATTCCCGCATTCGAAACCACAGCCCGACTCCGCGTTCTTGTCACCGCCACACGAAGCTGTGGATAAAATAAAATTCTCATGAGACCAGAATCTGCTTTGCTTTTGTTTAAGCATCTGCTTGTATATACTTAATCTTTTACTATCTGGTGTAATTACATTTTTAATCGTAATTTTTCTTAATTAGCTTGATAACTAGTGAATTTGCCAGTTTTTTTTTTTCATTCGTAAAATTATTACTTTAAAATAAATTGTTTAGTGATTTATGCACTCGTTTGTTACAAAAAATAACTTAATTGTATTAGAAGTAACATACTTCGGCTTGATTCTAGTTTGCATTACTATAAAAGTTTTTAAGATTATTATGAGAATTATATCGTAATATTTCTATCAAAGCTCACAAAACCCTATTAAGCATATTACAAATTAATTATTACTTACGGCAATCTCTTGTGGGTATGCAAATGCCTCTGTGATTCCTGACATATCCATTGTTACATACGCAACCTGGTTTTGTTGGACACGGGGAGTCTTTTGTTACATCAGTACAATTAATTGGGTACCCTAATTGTGAACAAGTCTGTGGTGTACATGATTGCGCTGGACATTTTTCGTAATTTTCATTCTCCGGACATTCTGGTTCTGGAATGATTGACAAGATTAAATTGTAAAAATGATGTAATTAGCAACGCATTTAAACTAATGCGTTAAATAACAGTTAAATACGGACAGTAATGAAATATTAATATTTTAAGTATGAACCCTATCGGAAAAATGTATACTAAATATGTCTTATATTCAATTGATGATGGCGATATTTTGCGGAAATTCATCATAAATAATGTACAGCTGAAAATCATTTGAAGCAGAGTCAGCAAAGTACAAAATCAACCATATTATTTTTAATTATGTTTTATTTTTCAACGCTTTAGTAACTGCATAATAATTAAAACAGTATATTTAATATGTCGATTACCCATAAAAATTAGATAATAAGAAAACAATGGAAAGCTGGCGTAAACGCCAGGTCAACACTCAAGGGGTTAATATATATTTTACAAAGTAAATAAAGTATTAAGCTACCTACTTTATTTTAAAAAATGTATACTGAAAACTGTTAAATTAACTTCTTTTTTACTCTTGGTAAAGTGTTTACTTTATTATTGCAACTTGGCGAAAACAGAATAGCTTACAACAACAATTTCATAAGGTTTAATAAGTTCTCATTATAACATTTCAATAATAACAGTATAATATTCTATTTATTTTATTTTATACGAACTGTTACTATCCAATTTAATGAAATTAACGCATTTTTTGCTTTTGCTCATCTTGGCGGGGGCACTGCCGTGCCCCCAGATTTAATTAACTCCATAATTATTTAAGTGCACAGCTGTTTATAGTTATAGGCATAATTTATGTTATTCAAGGCTTTCGAATAATGTTTTAAGAAAAAAAAACACATCTCATTCCATATAATAAGGATTTTTTTAGGATTAATTTAATTTTGTTAAAACGAATTGACCAAATATATATTATCGTATCTACCCGTATTAAAGTCATCTAGTAAAAAAATAATCTTGGAATACGTGGTCTATTATAAATTTATTAAAATTGTTTATAAAACCTTTTTCATTTAAAATAAATAAATTAAATTGATCAATGATGGCGCAGTGGATAGTGCTGCTGGATTCCGCGTCAATGGAATGAATACAAACCAACCTATCCAACTCTAAATTCAGCCTGAGCGGTCGGTGAAGGAAAAAATCGTAAGGAAACCATAGCATGGTGGTAGGACATTCACCAACGATGCCCGCCTGGGTAGCTACCACTCTCAAGTTTGAAAACCTGTCGCCAAATACCAATAGGTGTGTTCCGGCAGCATCACATGAGAATCAGTATCTAGGCTTAGTGTGTTTACCATCCTGGACCACATCGTCACTTAACATCAGATTGTGGTCAAAGCACTAAGCCTATATAGCCAAATATAAAAATAATAATAATTTTCATAAAAGTCTAGACTATTAGACAATTTAATTGAAATTTATTTCTTGGAAATATAGAAAAAAATATATTTCGTACTACTGATCATGAATGTTATTATTTTCATTGCTGTTAAATATTATGTTTTTAGAGCGTAATTGTGAGGATAGTGTAACTATTTCATATATATGGGAGTATAAAATGATTTCTATGATAAATATGTATATATATAAAATAGGGTTCCTTTGTCGCACCATCACCTCAAAACTACTGAACATATCGGGATGGGACTACCATTCGTACCAATTTTTTGAGGATTCATAATAGGCTATTTATTTTTGAATTTCATCTAACCTTTCTCATTTTTTTTTTCGATTTACTATAATATTATGCAATAAAGATACCGGAGGTATCAGGTGCTGAGAGTACTGTACATTTTTTCCCCTGATAAAAACAAAAGACTCTCATTTTTCTTCATTCATTTGGTTTTTTAGGTTAGGTATAAATTAAATGTTATATTCACAGAACATATGAAACGCGGGCGGAGCCGCGGGCACCAGCTATTTTTTTTAAAACAAAGTGTACCTGTTAAAAACTCGTTGGGAATTTGTTTCAGAGTCGTTGTACATATAATGTTTATCTGGAAGACTTACCACATTTTGATGGATGAACACATTTTTTAACACTTTCTTCATAGTAGTAACCCTCTTTACAGTCACAAGCGTTTGTATAGCAGATTTTTAGACAGGGGCGTGGATTGCCAAAATAATCGGAACAATGCTTGTCGCAATTGACGCCGCAGCCTGACACTGCGTTATTATCACCACCGCATGAAGCTATCGACAACAAGTTAATATTATTATTTGTAGAAATTTTAAACCGTAAACAATGACATGTTCTTTCATACTATACAAACTCAGAGCTTTGAACACGATCTCACCTGTTGTTAAGTGACGATGTAGTCCAGGATGGTAAACATGTATTGGCTCTCAAGTGATGTCGCTGGAATAAACCTATTGTTGTTTGACGACAGGTTTTCGAACTTGATAGCGGTAGGTACCCAGGTGGGCATTATTAGAAAATGGCCTACCACCATGATACGATTTCCTAACGGCGTTTTCTTCACCGAAAGTTTAGGCTCATTATAGAGTTTTGGACAGGTGAGTTTGAACCTGCATTGTGGTTGCACACTAGTTACCAATTGTGCCATCAACCGCTCCATTGTTTAAATTAATCTATTTTTTTTAATTTGCAAATTTCCAAAAATGTTACAAAGACTACACATTAACGTACATATCGTATTCAAGAACGTGAAAACGTGCGAACATAAATTTCTCCCGGATACATGTGATTCCGATAAACAATAATATTAAAAATAGAAATTCCAAGACAAGGTCTTAAATCAAATATAGCTAATTAAACCAATATTTATATGATTGTTAGCTACACTCTCTATTAGTATATAACGTCCAGAATAAGGTAACAGTGTTATTGTTATTAGGAATACATATATAACTCCAGTTTAATTCTTAATAATAAAATACAGTCTGCGCTCACGTATCAGGATTGCTTTTTTTTTTTTAGAGCAGTATCACTTATATCCAATTTTTTAAGTCACTTGTTTATGTAAAGTGATGCTACATTATTTTCGTACTATTAATGATCTCTGACGTTCTGTTCATTTAGTTCAATCCTATCATACAATAGTCTACTACACTATGGTCTTTAAATATGTACATATAAAAAAATTGAAAAAGACTTACGACATTTTTTCATGGGTATACATATGCCCTGACTGTTTTTCACATAACCTTCCTTACATATGCAAGCTGGTTTGGATGGACATTTCCCACCAGGTCCTATATCGATACAAGGTACAGGATACCCAACTTCGTCACACGTTTTTGGCACACATACTGCGTCAGGGCACTCAACAAATCTCTCATCGGATCCTGCAGTAATTTTAGTTTGTTTTTTTTTTTTTTAATTTTTGTATATTTAGATATTTATTAAAACGATAATCAAATTAAATCAAAGGGGAGAAGATATACAAGAGCATGATGCTGTCTCTCATCCTGTTTAGATCAGATTGTTAGTCCATAAAGGTGACTGATGTAAGACATGCAGCCGAGATGCCAATATTGAGATGGTGTGTGAGGTAAAGAATGGATATGAATGGATATGATTAGAATTGAGAATATTAGAGGCAGTTTAAAAGTAGTACCAGTGACAAAGAAATTAAGGAGTAGTTGTCTGTCTTGGTATGGACATGGAGGAAGAGGATGTTGTAAGAATGGTATTGGATTTGAACGTGGATAGTTACAGGAGATGGAGAATGAAGATGGAAATGAGGGTGAGCGGATTGATTGTGTGAAAGATGATATGTTTAGAATGAGAGTGAATGTGGAGATGATTTCTAATAGAGATGAATAAAAAAGTAAGTGTAGGGAGATGGTTATGAACAATAATGTCACTATTAACTTACCGCATTTATGATTGGTTTCATCTGAAAATAAATAAAACACATTTATTAAATATGTATGATCACAATTGAAACGCACCAAAGACTTAAGAAGAAGTAATGACAATATGTGTCATAGATTTAAACTTAAAGTGGAAGTTTTATGTATAGAGTGTTATATACAATAATTAATTTTAATACTGACTTTAAAATAAACTTGAACGTTTCAGAAAATATTCTTATAAGTATCATCGTAATATGTAACGCACACACCCACATGGTCCCTTTAAATCTTGTCAAGAATCTTCAATCGATTCTTGTCGACAATTTTTTACCTAATTGTGAAATATTAAGATACTGATATTATAATTAGATTAATATTTAATCTAAACCAAAATTGCCTATCACATTTTATTTAAAAAACACTCACGATTGTAATGTAAATTTACTACGAAAATGTGTCTAGTACAATTTTATTCTGTATGTGTTTTCTCAAGTAATAATATAAAGTTGCCTTGATGGTCGTGAGTATAGTGAGAACTTGAGCTATTCCTGCTTGCATAAGAATTGTTGCTGCTATAGTCTGTGTTAGTAAACGACGTGGCTGAGTCACTATCTGACAGTATAAAATATAATAAAACTAACAAAACATAGCTTTAACATAGTAGATAATTTGACATAAGGCAAAATGTGATTATAATAAAAAATGAATACAAAAGCATGCATGTTAAATTTGAAACATCTCAAAAATAAAATAAATAATGAATCTTGTTTTTAATAAAAATTAGTATTTGCAATAAATTGCTAATTTAGCAAAATTCCGTATTTTACATGACTGCTTTATACCCGACAATATTTATAATCTTATTCGTAATTTTTTTTTTTAAATTACCTGAAGATTCCGTCGAAAATATAATATCAGCCGTAATGGCGAAAATAAAAAGTGGTATTAACATTGTAACAAGCTATCGAAGTTTGAATTTCTTATCAAGAGTGTTTTTTTCCTTTTTATAGTCACGACTGAGTTTGTACACTTGTTTCAATATAAAGGTCATACATTTATAAATGTTACACTTTAGTTCTTTCAACAATTAATTGTGATATTTTGTTTTTTTTAACTATTATTATGTTAAAATTGAAGTACAAAGGTTCTCGACGCCTTTAAATACAGTACGTATTGTTATAATACCTCATTATCACCACTCAAAGGGTGGTCTTCTATAACATTGTGTACTCTATACAAAATCCATTGAAAATAATAACTTTCTATATAAGGTATCTACTTACAATAACATCATATTTTTTTAAGTTGAATTCAATTGTCTTATCATATTACCTACATATTAATTACAGCGAATCCTCTAATAAAGTCGCTGTTTGTGAATGTTGTAATGTTATCATCCAGGTTAATTCATTTAACATTGTTTTGGATTGCAGCAGTAAACAGGTTGCAGCTTATTAAGTGATCCTTTATTATGTTTGGCATCATAGTAATACTTTAATGTTTTTTTTCTGTAATGTCAACACAATAAGGCAGACTTTTACTTTAAAAAATGTAAATACATTGAAAGGGTCTATTTATATCTCATACATGTAACAGTATACATTATTAAGAAGTTCAACAAGTCAAC
Organism: Samia ricini; assembly: GCA_014132275.2. Lineage (NCBI taxonomy): Eukaryota > Metazoa > Arthropoda > Insecta > Lepidoptera > Saturniidae > Samia > Samia ricini. The sequence continues at coordinate 6,720,318 of AP028170.1, forward strand.
CATCATAGTCAGATGCAAGTCATATTGATGGGGAATGATCGAATTTCACACATTTACCAAAATTATTTCGAATGTATTTATTCCTATTTTTTTTATCTAAGTAATAGTTTTAAGCAGAGAGAGTTAGTGATGCATTTTCGTAAATTCGACGTGTACGATTTTGAAGGGATCATGACCCCTACGACCATCCCTACCTCCAATCTGATCGCCACCGACTTCTAGCTATTTGTATAAGTGAAAATCTGCAATAATAAATAAAATTGAAATGTCCGTTTGTAATTACTAAATATATTTTTTTACTAAACAGATATGAATGTGTATACGATATGTGTAACCTAACCTAACCTAACCTATACCTAAAAAAATACAATTTTTAAAATTATTGTGTCTGTTTGTTTTTAATTTAACGCTGTACCTATTTCGACAAGACTTTTTTTGGTAGATATCTCAAATTACTCCGGGTACTTCTAAGAAACATATAAGTATAGCGCCATCTATTAATAATCGACAGAAACATAGATATATTTTTTATAAATACAGCAAATAAGCAACACACATATTTATTTGATGTTTTAATATTAATAATAGATAAACGCTGTTTACGCATTATATACATGTATATATAAATATATTCTAAATGTTACTACAATGTATTTACTACGATCATACCAAATTTCATCCAATTCGGTCCAGTAGTTTTTGCGTGATTGGCGAACAAATTAATAAACAGACAGACAGAACGACAGACAGACAAAAACTTAAAAAAAAAAACCATCGGAATGTGTTCTGTTGTCGATTCTGAAACCCTCTCATCATATTTTTTCTGAAATATCTTCAATGTACAGATTTCGTCCCTCTAGCCTTTATTATAAGTAAAGATTATGTTGTAAAAGTATTTTAGTAAAAAATCGTGAATAATAAACAAATTTATTACTAACTAAACATTATCTTCGGGTGCATAAGTTCTACTATAATTTGAATAATATCTTTTATATATAAATCTTCTGTGCGTGTGTATGTGACTAAACTCCTCCTAAACGGCTGAACCGATTTTATATTTTTCTGTCTGTTGCTGAGTTATTCGAGAATGGTTTAGATTTACAATTTGGTCCAATGGATAATGGGTTTATTTAATGATTTTTTATATATGAAACCCGAACGAAGTCGATGGTACAGCTAGTATGATATACATTGCTTATCCATTATTACCTAATTGATTTCTGCTATATATAGCTCAAAGTAACTTTAAAAAGAAGCGCAGCTCTGACAGAGATCTTTCAAAAATAATTTGTAATTTTTGGAAATTAAGATAGGTAAAATCTATTGTACCAATGCCTGTTACCAATAATAAACTTCAGTGCGGAAGAATTGCACTAGGAGCACTACTGTTATGATGTGAAAGTGCCGTCATTCATGCTTGCAATATTATTATTAGATTATTTATCCAAGTACCTACTAATGTTATTTATTAGCTCCATTGTGCAGTATCTATATTTGGATTATCTATCTTCTTCAATATATAAAAAAGGAAAATGGGATTCTTTTGACGCACAAGCACCACAACACACTGATTTTTTTTTCTAACCTAGCTAATATGTTGACCCGAAGGGCCTTTACACCTTCACCGAAGTTTGTGGGCGAGTGCTGAAGGCACTCAGCCGCAAACACTACTGAACATTTCGAGATGGGACTACTACCATTCGGCGCGGAATTATTCGTAGATGGTTAAAGGCTGTTTATTTATTGATGACATGCATATACAAGCATGTCCATCGCCATTACAATAAAATGCACACTCGTGGTACGTGGTTTGATGTGCCTGTCCACTGGATCTTCAGAAGGGTCTCCAATACCCGACCCCTCAGAACGCAGAAAGATGCTCTCATTAGGAGATCTGGCGACGAGTAGATGCAATGTGAATGCAGCCTCTACTCCCTAGCCAAATAGGTGTTAAAAGAACACCAAAAAAAAATTACTCCTTCATTAAATAAAATACTTAATTTAAGAGGATATACGAGCGGCGTTTATTCCATACAAATGTATTTCCCTGTGTCCATCCTGGATAATAGCATTATAGTAAATATGCTTTAGGTGAAGGAAAACATCGTGAGGGAACCATAGCATGTTCTATTGATACCCGCCTGGATAGCTACCACCCTCAAGTTTGAAAACCTGTTGCCAAATACCGATAGGTTAGTTCCGGCATCATCACTCGAGAATCAGTACCTCTAGGCTTGGTGTGTTTACCATCGGACCACATCGGTACTTAACATCTGGTGAGATTATGGTTAAAGCACTGAGGCTATTCCGTGTGTGTATATATATCCATCCATAACCGTCATTCCAGTAAGTTATGTTTTTTTCTATAAATTAATTATTAAAGAAACTAGGAGTTTTCGATAATGAAAAAGAATGCCCGACTTTTACCGTTATTTTCAGACGCCCGTCAAACAAATTTAACGAATAATTACAAAAAAAGTGAAACGCAGAGACATAGTCAGTCTTTCTTATTTTATAATTGAAAGAAAAATTAAAATCGACTTAGTTTTGAAGCAGGAAACAAGGGGAATACGAAGTGATGTTTTCGCTTATTTTGCATAGGTATATTCAGCCCTAGCTGCATTTGTCCCTTTTCCGTTTTACAGCTCTTTCTTTGGGGCAGAACGCGATCGCAATAGATTTCTGAAATATCCATGCTTCAGATTTATTGCCGACCGCGTATACGTCGAACTATCGATAAATCCTGTTTTAACATATTAAGTTTTTAATACATAATAACTAGATATTGTTTTCGGTTAAACTAGTAGGTATGTTTTTTTAAAACATGAACAAGATAAAAACTTCTGTATTCACGATATTTAAATTTACACACGTTCATAACAATAAATCAATTTTACGAGTTTATGTTGTATACTTTGCAGGATTATTATACATTAATGTCAAACAAACGTATGTATATGTTAAATTTATAACTTATTTGTTTAATTATAAGGTGATGTAATGTTATTATGTTTTTATTTTTTATTAAAAACCTAATATATATATATATATATATATATATATATATATATATATATATATATATATATATTTAGTTCAATACATAAGTAATTATTATTATATATAAAAAACTATTTATATTAAATGCCGTTAGTTCGCTGTCAGACGGGATAGTTCCCAAAAGGCTGGCTGGCCGTATTGCCAAAATATCGACGCAAGTGGCATCGCATACTAAAGTCCAGCCCATCTTTTACGGTATAAACGTCATGCAAGGAGGTATGGGACACTATGGCGGCGTTCTGCGAGTAAGTAATCCAGGCTAAGGAAGCTGACACAAATGCGGATTCGAGGCGATGCCTGCTCATATTGAATTAATGGAGGGGAAATGCAAATGATTCATCTCAGTATAAGTAATACTCCGCTAGGCATACCACTGAAGCGACGCGGCCGAAAGCGGTAGCTTATTGCTCCGTACGCGTGCTGTACCATGGGCTTTTAGTGGGTATTCCAGGCGTTTCAAGCCGGGCGAGTCCTGAATATACTCTGGCAACTCTAATCCGGGAAATTCTACTCCCGGATTAGAGTTGGCAGGGAGGATACATAAATGCATTTCCCACGTAAGAAATAGCATAAGCGTCATCCTGTCGGGTCTTTTGTCATCTTCACCCTTTAAACCAATAGGTTATTTTTATTATTGTAATTACATTAATTATCTATGTATTTTTCATGTTTTCAACTATTTATTTATATTTGTTTGTTTATGTATACAATGGATGCCGTTAACAATAAGTCTATACTATTTTTATCATTGTGAAATAATGACTGTTATTGGATTTTTTTTATTATACATACCTAGTTCACATTAAAATACTACGCAATACTAAAAATTAGAATAAATATTTGAAAAAACTGCTAGAAGAATTTTGATTAATTTTTTTTGTAGGAAAGATGTTTATTGATTATGTTCTAATCGTATATCCAATTCTATTATCTACCACTATAAAGTTTAAAATTGATCACACAAGCTACTGCCAACGTGTTTTTGACAGCAACGTGGGAGTCGGCCAATACATTAGTAGCATGTAAACATTGTCGCCTTTTTTAAACTGCATAGGCTTACTTCTTTGCACACAATCTCAGCTTATGTTAAGTGACCTGTGATCCAGTTTGGTAAACACACTAAGCCTAGACACACACTACTTCTAGTTTCCAAGTGATGTTGCCGGAACACATCTATTGGTATTTGGGGACAGGTTTCCAAACTTGAGCGTGGTTGCTACCTAAGGGGACATTATCACCATGCTATGGGTTCTTCACGATGTTTACCTTCACCGAACACAGGCTGATTAGAGTTGGAAAGGAGGGCTTGAACCTACGTTCATTGACGCGGAATCCGATCGTACTACCAATTTCGCCGTCATCGCTTCGAGGATGATATTTTTAACTTAACAGCTAAGATAGTGTTTGACACTTTGCATAGTGTTTCTGACCTTTGCACACTCAAGTGCAATATTTGCCTTGATAATAAATTGATAGTTTTTTTTTTTTATACGAGATTCTTTCAATCTTTTTTTTTCGTATTCTCATAATTCTTTGGTACACATAATTTCCACTGAGTAGATAAAAATATTTGTACTTTGTATAAACGTATTCGAATACAATTTTAAGATGTTTTATCCCATAATACAAAGCCTTACTCAACAGAAGGAAATAACACTTATTATAATATAGGTAATGCAAGTGACAAGTGACAAGCAACTGCATTTCATCTCTGAAATATTTGATGATTTAAGCATTCAAGGATAAGCATTATCCCTACAATGTTTTCATGTATTAATTATAGAGACAGAATAATATACTAAAACCTAAGTAAACATCTGTGATTTGTAATACCGGAGATTATTCCGAACATTCAAACTCACAAACTTTACCTTTTCATAATATTAGTATAGATGCTATGATGGTTTATTTTCAAGACTTTATTATCAAGAATTAAAAAAAAAATTAAAACTATTGAAATGTGTTTTCATCTCATTAAAATTCATCCAATTTGGTCCCGTAGTTCTTGCGTGATTGGCGAACAAACTAATAAACGGATAGACAGACAACATTTTTAAAGGCCATAATAATGTTCTGGTCTATTATGATATATATTAGATGTGCACGCGACTTCATCATGGAATTTCATGTTTGCAAAACGACAATTTCAATAAAATATAGAGTTAGGTGCTCTTAATTTACAAGCTAGCAACCCTATAAAGAGTCCAGGCAGCCTCCATCACGTGGTTGCCATGGTGATAACAACGAAGATAGGCATGCGCGTTAACGGCGTAGTAAAACAAAACACATTCGGATTTTTGGCGGCACGTTAGTTTGTTATATAGTACCTGATATCTTTAATTCAATAACTTCATTTACTGGACCCTTTTGTGTGATTTTGGTGGCGTTTTACGTAATATAATTGGCTTATTGTGAAGTAAATTAAAAAAAAAGACACGAAGCATTTATTCTGAGGTTCCACAAAATTTCACTGAACATTCTAGAGGGATTGCCATCGTCTTGCTAGGGTGTTGATACAAGTTTGAACTTCAGAATAGGCGGTATGGAGAAACGTCTCTTAGTCTGTCTCATCGGATTTTTTTTACTACTACTACAAAACACATTGACTAGCCATTACAAGATAACCTTGACGTCAAACAGTGTTCCCATTTTTAATTGTTATTTGTTATTAAAAATGTAACGGATCGCTGTCTGTACATGGGAGATATATGAGAAAAAATATTATTAGGACCTTCATAAACGCAAATAGGACCCAAAACAATGATTCTTAAAATTTTTGTCTGTTTGTCTGTGCGTTTGTGCACGCTAATCTCAGAAACGGCTTATCCGATTTAGATCCAGTTTTCACTAATATATTGTAGTAAGCTTCACTTAACATTTAGTTTTTGTTTCATGTCAATCGGTACATAAATAAAAACGTTATGTCAATTTAAAGAACCACGTTGAACATTTAGTCTATCTAAATTCTTTCTCTATTCAGATGCATTGTATGAAACTTTACTAAACTCCATAATGGTCTATATAAAATTATGATCATATAATAATAAAATATATATAATAAATAGAAGTTCAAAATGATCAGTTTCGGAAATTTAAATTTCCAATTTCAGTTGACCTCAGATATATATCATCATTCATATGAAATAGGGTTCAGGTTAAGCTGGCAATTGAGTTGCTTTTCGGAGCGTTTTTTTGCGTTTTCGGAGGCGCATGGCGTAACAGTTGCATTCGATAACATTGACTGTTTACTAATTTTATTTATTTATATTTTAGGGTTTGTAAATACATATTGTATGTATATAGTATAGGTTAATTAGTTTTCAAATTAGGTAAACACGTCTTATTAGTTAAACTTTAAATACAAGTTTATACAAGTTCTTAATTTTTATGTTTAGAAAACAATTTAGTAATTTGCGATTAATTAATACATAAATGTATCTATTAGACATTTCTCTTATTTTCGATAATTAATAGGTTAGGTTAATACGTCTTAATAGTTATTAAACTGTAATAAAGTTAAACTGTGTAATAATCTGTAAGTATTTTTTTTTGTTTATGATGAGTATGTGTTTACTAAATAACGCTGAGTTAGTACTATTTACTACTGAATGTAAGAATGCCTCGAAAAAGATCCAACCTCTCCCGGTGCAGCAGAAATGATATAAGGATGAGATTAGTTCTTATTAGTTCACTGCATTTCAGTAAGGTCAGGCCAGGTTTCATGTTACAGAAACTTCAGCTCAGCAAAAATCTCGATTGAGTTCACATCGTTCTCGAATGATGGCCACTTGAGTTAGCATGAACCGGGAACAGCGGGAGGCACGTTTGTCCACCGATCGCAAGACTCATGCAATATCGCGTGAGTCTGAGACCTTTACTGATAGGGAAACCCGCCTGAGCTCTCAAAAAGCACGAACTTTGCAGTCTAGAAACCTCGAAAGTAGTTTAGATCGTGAATCTCGATTAACAACTGATCGAGAAGAAGAAAGAAACTGCAGAAAAACGTCAGTCACGACTAAATGCCGATCGACTTCGGCATACACTCAATAAAATGTTATCAAGTTTGATAGAAGACCCAGAAACTGGAGCGGAAATTGATATCCTTCCATGGATTACCAAAGAGAAATCAGGTTATTTGTATTCGCCCAGAATTGATTACTCTGAATTCGCATCTATAGTAGGTATGGTGGTATGTTGTCAGTTTTGTAATGCTCAAAAATGGAGAAAAGAACCAAATGGAATATGCTATTCAAGTGACAAAATGTTCATTTAAACTTATCATGAGCCCCTTTATAAAAGTTTTTTACTAAATAGTGAGCATCCTCAGTGTAAACATTTTTAGACTATATCCGTATATATAATAGTGTATTCCAAATGACATCTTTTGGGGTCAAACATATCACATTCAACTTTTAAGATGTAGGGCCAATTTATCACTTGATTGGATCTTTGCTTCTCCAAAATGAGTCAAAATTTCTTTAAATTTATTTTGTATCAAATAACAATGAATAGGCCCATATACGACATCATAACTTTCCTCATCTGAACATCAACTTTACATTTCAACTTAAGAATATGTTACATCAAGTAAATCCGTATGTCAGAAGTTTCAAAGCCGCAATAGATTCCATCCTACAAGGCCAAAATAACAATGATAAAGTTATAAATAAGGCTGATAGACGTCCTGAGGAAGAACATCGTGAAAAGTACAATGTCCCCGTTGCAGACGAAGTTGCAGTAATATTAGTCAATCAAGAATGTAATAGACGTGACATCGTGCAGCGCACTCATGATGATCGCTTACAACGTATTTATGAAACACACCGAGCATATGATGCCCTGCAATATCCTTTGATATATTTCCATGGTTAGGATGGGTACAATTTCAGACTCTACCAAGTTAATCCAAGCACTAGCATAACAAATTATAAAAAAAAAAATCAGCCTTACAGTTTTATTCATACCAGATACAAATTAGATGAAACTGTTGTATCTATTGCTACCATATTTTCTCTAAAGTAACTTGAGATCGGTAACGATGTGTATCCGCAGGAACAAGCAAAATTTGTTCTAAACGCAAACTTATGCTGCGAATTTTCATGAATGCGAGACCTCATATCATCCGTGTATGGAAACGCAACGCAAATACCAACTTGCGAAAATTCATGGCTTTGAGAAAGAGCTATTTTAAGTCCACGAAACGACCAAGCAGCAGCAATAAATGCTGAAGTTTTGAGCTTTGTTTCGGGGGATAATGTAGAGTATATCTCCATTAACAGAGTTATGAAAGATGAAGAATCTACCAATTACCCAGTAGAATTTTTAGAATCCCTCAGTGCTCCTGGACTACCAGCTCATAAAATAAATTTAAAGTCGGCGTACCCATAATGCTGCTAAGAAATTTAAGACCGCCAAACCTTTGCAACAAACCTAGATTAAAAGTGAGTTTTTTTCTTTTAAATTTCTGATTCTGCGAAACCTGATAGAAGCAGAGATTTTAACAGGTGGTAGTGTTTTTTTATTACTCGGGTTCCCTTCATTCCAAATAATTTTCAGTTTAGTTTTAAACGAGTCCAGTTCCAGTGAGCTTATGACCAGTTTCGCGATGACAATTAATAAAGCCTATGGTCAGACGCTAAAAGTTGTGGATTAGCTGTTTTTCGCACGGTCTGCTTTATGTGGCTTTATCACATGTTAATAATTCTAGCAGCCTGTATGCTTTGTTTCCCGGTGGCTATACGATGTAACGACGGTGACTTTAATCCAGAATAAACCAAAATCCGAAAAATGCTGCCCAAAGTCACTATTCCACGCAGACGAAGTTGCGGGCACAGCTAGTTAAATATATGTATTCACAACTTTCATAAATACACACATATTATGCCCATTCTCCTTTTGCCATTGATTTTAAAGACTCCCCGAGTGGTTCTTCTCAAATATATTCCTGTAACAGGTGTCGTTTTTACATTTTTTTATACGTTTATAACAGAAAAAGTTTATATCTGAATTTTAAAAATATAGTATCTTGTGAATAGATAATATGTTACTAGGTAAAATAAAACTGATATTTACAACAAAAAAAAAAAAACAATATTCTGAAATAGTTTTATTTAAATAATATTAGTGTGTACCAATACAAAAAAATTGAAGGTGAAAAAAACTATTGTTTTAAATATCCAAAATATTGTTCATCATAGATACTTTATACGTTTCTCCTTGTAATGTAATCCGTAATCTTGTAATCCGTGGTAATGCTGACCTGCGACAAAAAATATTTTTCATGTTACACTGTTCCATATAACTTTATTTAATACAATGTACAATATTATGGTATTTCCAAAAATAATAAAATCATATTTACCTGTTTCTCGTGTTTTAATTGTTTACCGCTGTTGTTTTCATCGTTTCTTGCGTTGTATCTGTAATTTGTTAAAATACTTCCTTAATTATTATCAATTTGCTATATACGAGTTACCTACTAGGCCTAAATTCAATTTTGCACTGATTTATAAGTTTCGATAATTATAATAAAAATGTAAATTTATACGTAATTATTTAAAATTTAAATGTATCATATTGTGTTTTTATTAAAGAATAAATGATATGGGACAAATAGACAAATTTGTTTTTTTTTTTTTTCTTAAAAAAAAAAAAAAACAATTTGAAAATTGTTGTGATCTCCTAATAAAACCGTTACAGTGTCTATTTCTTCTTTTATTGTGCTCATCATTCCCATCAAATTCCTACTAGAAAACTAAAATAGTAACAGAAGAGTTATTTCAAAGAACAGTTAATTAATATCATTGATATTTCAAATATTACTAAGTAACAAAGAAGATAAATGAGTGGATGAAATGGCATCACATTTAAATTGAATCAAATAAATTGTATTTACATTCAAGCTCTAGCTTTATTGTTTTAGACACATTTCAATTGCCTAAATTATATTTGATATAATAAGAAATCAATATTTCATTAAATTTGAACTTTACACAATGGCGGATTATGACGTTATCGAGAGTTGTTCATTGTATAGACAACAAGATAAATCAACTAAGGTCAAGTAATTTTGACGTTTTAGGGGATTCGTTGTGTTAAATCGAGTGATGGTAAATGGCGTTTACGCCGTATTTATGAAAACAATTGTTGCACAACGCTACTGCTTTATTAAAACTTTAATAACAAAAGTCCATGTAAAACAAATGATTTGAATTGTATAGGCAATATCAGTGAAATCAAAGTGAGTTACTTATTTCATTATAGTCTAAGCACATTTTGTGTAAATTCAAAAAAATAATGGTGATAAAGGAATTCTGAGTAGAATATTAAATAATAAATTTTACATCACGCATGTAAAAAAAGGCATGTTACAGTAACATAGCTTATAAAGCTATGATGCATTATATAAAGTTTTGAAGTTTCATTACAAAAAAACATTATGGATTTCAAACATTCGACCAATGTAATCGTAATTAAATTTGGGTTTCACACTTTTCTTAATATTTTTAGTATGAAGGAGTTTTGTTTTTGTGAATAGAATGTTACGATCGTTGCTTACCTTTTTGAGGTGTCGTTTTTTTTCTGCTTTGGTGTTTTGGTAGTTTTTATTACAGTTTCTGTAATACGTAAATACAGATAACCATATGATAATGATACAGAGAACATTTCTAATAACTTTATTAAAACTATAGTTGTTTAAACTTGCCAGAATTATTATTATATTAGGGTAATTTCCTTGCGATTCTATCGTAGTTTCAAAATCAGAATAAAAAAAGCTTCCATACATTAATTCAACCGAAAAACGTCCACTGTTAGACATAGTTCTCCCCCAAAGATCTTCTCAACGATCAGTCTTGCGCCAACCACATACCGCGGATTTCCGGGACCATCACCAGATCGAAGGTCCATCTTTAAGATGAAGGGGAGGAGGGCTACCCACGCTACGTTGTCCGGTGCGTGGTAACCATGCGAGAACCCGTTGGCCCCATCGGGCGTCGGTTCTGCCAGCAATGCGCCCAGCCCACTGCCACTTAAGTTTAACAATTCTTGGAGCAATGTCGATTACTTTGTTTCTTCTGCAAATTTCCTCATTCCTGATTCAATAATGCAGTGAAACTCCAAGCATAACCCTCTCCAATGTCCTTTGTACAAATTTCAGCTTTCTTATTAGGCCCATTGTGAGCGATCACGTCTCAGTACCATATGTTATCACTGTCAACAGACATTGGTCGAAGACTTTCCTCTTGAGACACTGCAGTAATTTGGATGAAAAGAATCTGTGTAGCTTGCCGAACGCGATCCACTCGAGCTGTATTTACTTTATAAATATTCCAATAATCGTTATACTCTTTTATACGCTATTTTATCCTTTATCATTTTAACATGTAACTTGTAATTTCCTGTATTTATTGTGTTTAAGAAATAGCATGAAAACAAATGACTTTAAATCATTTGATAATACTATAAAGTTATTACCTTTTTGAGCTGTATTCACTTTATCTCTTTACAAACACTGTTATTACTATAGTGATGTCAATTAACCTATTAAGAGTATAAAATCTGTTTACTAATAAGGCAAGCCTTATAAAAAAATATGTACGGGTCTTTGAATCTGTTTGTGGGTTTATTGGAGTTCTTAAAGTTTAATAAAAAAAAATACATTTCATTGATTGTAAAATATTAGAACGAGAAGGATTTAAAAAATGTTCTTGCTTCATGGTTTTTTTGTTGTTGTTGTCGACGTGATTTTTACTACATTTAAATAAGAACAATATCGACCTATAATTTGTTATTACAAATTTTTTTTTTTATTTTAGTTTTTGTTTATTGTGGTTTATTGTATGATAAAAAATGTGTGTTACAAAAGTATTAAATGAAAATATATATGCAAATAAAATAACTTTTATTTAATAATATATTAAAATCGTCTCTTACTTGTTTGACTTTTTTTCGTTTTTGGTATCCTCGTCGTTTTCGTTTTAGTTTCTGTGATTAAGAAATAAAAACAGTGTTGGCAAAATCATTTAAATAATTTGTTTGGGTAATATTAACTTTGTCAACGAAATATTGCGATCATTTCTTTGAGTTGAAGTTAAGTTTTTTTTTTTGGTTTGTTGTATCACCGATTTGTATGTTTTTAGTTTTTTTTTTTATCTTTTGTTTTTGTGTCTTTTTGTAGGCTTAACTATACTTTCTGTGATTAGATGTAAGGTCAAAAATAATAATTGGTCTTTAAAATACAAGTATTAATAACAATAAATACCTAATTGTTTCCCGGCAACATTAGAGTGTCATAAAATTATAAGTGATTCGAACCTGTTTGAGCTGTCGTCTTTTTAATTTTTGGTACTCTTGTGGTACTCGATTTAGTTTCTGTGTTTAAGATGTACAATTTTTTATTGAAAGTAGCACTGTAATTTTATAAAATACTAGCCATGTGCCCGCGGCTGCCTCTGCATTTCATCTATTCTTCACTTCGTTTTATTTTTTTTATACGGAATCCTACTTTTTTATCGTATTAATACAAAGTAAAAATATTTGTCATAAAAGCAAGCACTTTTTTTTCCTAAAATTTTAATGTTTTTTTATTGCGGAACCATAATAATTATATACGAAAAATAAAAGTAATCTAACTTACTCGGAGTAACTTCAGCTATCTACCAAAAATTGGTTCCGTCAAAATTTGTCCGCAGATTAGCCGGAACAAACAGACACACAAAAGTTTTTAAAATTGTGATTTTGGTATAGGTATATACATTCATATATATTTAGTATATTCATATACTTTAAACAAGACGTATTACTGTAATTTCTTACTTTTTGGCGTGATATTTGTTGTTTTTGGTGCCTTTGTAGTTTTCATTGTGCTTTCTGTGGTGCAAGAAGATCGAATTAGTACAAATGACCGCCAGAACAACAAAATTACAAAAAATATCGAACCTTTTTGAGTTGTAGTCTTTCTCGTTTTTGGTACTTTAGTAGTTTTCGTTTTGAATTCTGTGTTTCAAAAAAAATTTTTAAAAAAATATAATAATAAACTTAACTTTCCATTTGTATTAATTTTGTAAGATAAATATTATAATTACTTCTTGCTTGATTAAATGTTTTTTTTATCAGTCATGTCTTTATCGTCTTCATAGTACTTCCAATGATTAGAAAATTAATATTGAATAGATTTTCATTTGAAAGGAACAAATAATTAATGACAACATTTATTTTTTAATTACTAATAAACTTAAGAAAAAAATTAAAAGTGTTTCGAACTTTTTTGACTTGTTGTATTTTTCGTTTTTGGTACTTTAGTTTTCGTTTTGGTTTCTGTGTTTTAAAAAAATCTTTAAAATATAATAATAAACTTAACTTTCCATTTGTATCAATTTTGTAAGCTAAATATTATAATTACTTCTTGCTTGATTAAATGTTTTTTATCAGTCATGATATCTTTGTCGTCTTCATAGTACTTCCAATGATTAGAAAATAAATATTGAATAGATTTTCATTTGAAAGGAACAAATAATTAATGACAAAATTTGTTTTTTTATTACTAATACACTTAAGGAAAAAATTGAATGTGTTTCGAACCTTTTTGAGTTGTAGTCTTTCTGTCGTCCTTGGTACTTTAGTAGTTTTCGTTTTGTATTCTGTGTTTAAAAAAGTATTTATAATAAAAAACTCAACTTTGCATTTGTATTAATTTTGTAAGGTAAATATTATAATTACTTCTTGCTTGATTAAATAAGTTTTATCAATTTTGATGTCTTTATCGTCTTCACAGTACTTTCAATTATTAGAAAATAAGTAGTGAATATATTTTCATTTGAAAAGAACAAATTATTAAGTACAGCATTTGTTCTTCAATAATATTACACTTAAAGAAAAAATTAAAAGCGTTTCGAACCTTTTCGACTTGTTGTATTTTTCGTTCTTGGTACTTTAGTAGTTTTCGTTTTGGTTTCTGTGTTTTAAAAAAAAATTTAAAATATAATAATAAACTTAACTTTCCATTTGTATTAATTTTGTAAGCTAAATATTATAATTACTTCTTGCTTGATTAAATGTTTTTTATCAGTCATGACATCTTTGTCGTCTTCATAGTACTTCCAATGACATTAGAAAATAAATATTGAATAGATTTTCATTTGAAAGGAACAAATAATTAATGACAAATTTTTGTTTTTTTATTACTAATACACTTAAGGAAAAAATTGAATGTGTTTCGAACCTTTTTGAGTTGTAGTCTTTCTCGTTCTTGGTACTTTAGTAGTTTTCGTTTTGTATTCTGTGTTTAAAAAAGTATTTATAATACAAAACTCAACTTTGCATTTGTATTAATTTTGTAAGGTAAATATTATAATTACTTCTTGCTTGATTAAATAACTTTTATCAATTTTGATGTCTTTATCGTCTTCACAGTACTTTCAATTATTAGAAAATAAGTAGTGAATATATTTTCATTTGAAAAGAACAAATTATTAAGTACAGCATTTGTTCTTCAATAATATTACACTTAAAGAAAAAAATTAAAAGCGTTTCGAACCTTTTTGACTTGTTGTATTTTTCGTTCTTGGTACTTTAGTAGTTTTCGTTTTGGTTTCTGTGTTTTAAAATAGTATTAAAAATATAATAATAAACTTAACTTTGCATTTATTATGAATACTTTTTGCTTTATTAAATGGTTTTTTATCGGCCTTGATATCTTTATCGTCTTCATAGTACTTCTAATAATTAAAAAATAAATACTGAATAGATTTTCATTTGAAGGAAACAAATAAGTTATTACATTTGTTTTTATTATTAATATAGTTAAAGAAAAAATTTCATGTGTTTCGAACCTTTTTGAGTTGTAGTCTTTCTCGTTCTTGGTACTTTAGTAGTTTTCGTTTTGGTTTCTGCGTTTAAAAAAAGTATTTATAATAATAAACTTTACTTTAAATTTGTATTAATTTTGTAACCAAAATATTATGATTACTTTTTGCTTGGACTAAATGGTTATTATCGGTTTTGATATATTTATAGCCTTCACAGTACATCCAATGATTAGAAAATAAACGGTGAATATATTCTCATTTGAAAAATAAACAAAGTATTAATTAGTGTATTTCTTTTAATAGCATTACACTTACTGTTAAAATTGAAAGTATTTCAAACCTTTTTGAGTTGTTGTCTTTTTCAATTTTGGCACTCTTGTGGTTTTCGTTTTAGTTTCTGATTAAAAAAAACTTAGAAAAGTATATTTTAAATAATAATAATCTAAAATAGTTTTGAAACGATATGTTCCATTTGTAAGTAAAATACTTTAAATATGACGACTTTTGAGATTTATAAAAAATATTTAATCTCGATTCTTTTACGTTTTATTAAATATGAAATATATTTTTCTTTACCTTTAAAACAAACTGTACATATAACTTATTACTACTATACTCGATAATAACCTGCTTGAAACGTTGTCCTATTTGTCCTCGGTTTCTTGGTAGATGTTTTAATCTCAGCTGTAATGAAAGAAATAAAATTGCGCCAAGAAAACTGATTACAATCTAAAAATGTATTATTCTTTTATATAAGTGACTAAAGGTAATAATTTTTCTTACCGTTTATTCGTTTTTCTTTCAAGTTTCTTGGATTTCCTTTTCACTTCTTTTGATATAATATACTAAGTAAAATTACCTATAATATATATTTTATAAAATGGCTAGCAAATATTATTGAGTTTGTAATAGATTTGAATACCTTTTTATTGTTTTTAAATAGTTAATGAATTAAATTACATTGAAAGATTACACTAAAAATTTAAACATTCTTAAAAAAATACCATTATTTGAACTGATAATTGAATTGATAACTTAAGTGGTAATAGTGTCGCTTGAAGTAGGTTTAACGGTAAGTTAAATTTACCATACAGAATATATTTCAGTATTCGTATTTTTGCATTATAATTTAAGAGAAGAATATGCGATGTAACGAATGATAAAAAACAATAGGTAAAACAATCACGAAATATCTTTAAGTTTTACTAATTTATATATTCTAGTTTGGTGTGTGGTACCGGCTAAGAATAGTAACATCCCTGCCGTGTGGTGCCGGCCAAGAATAGTACTATCCCATATCTTTTTGTGGGTGTTGTAAAAGGCGACTTACAGATAAACCAAGGGGATGGGCAGCATCATCCTCTGAGTACCACAAAAACCTACTGCGATCGCCGACCCGCCTGTCAAGCGTGGCGATTATGGCAATTCATCCCTTTATAGGGGAGACCAATACCTAGCAGTGGACGTCTTTCGGTTGAATCAATCGAAATAATCTTGTTTAACAAATAATTATGTCTTTAATTTTAAGACCACATTCCTGGTATGGACATGTGATGCGCAGGGAGAAAGAGGATGTTGTAAGAAAGGTATTGGATATGAATGTGGACGTTTACATGGGAAGGGGAAGACCAAAGAAAAGATGGATGGACTATTTGAAATATGATATGCTTAGGAAAGGAGTGAATGCGGAGATGACAACTAATAGAGAGGAATGGAAGAGGAAGACATGTTGCGCCGACCCCAAATAAAAAATGGGAAAAGGGTAGGGAGATGATGATTCCAATCCACTTATTTCATTAAGAGCATTTTAAATTATATTACTAATTTCCAACCGACGAGTAAGTTATTAATATAACATATTTTTTTCATATTTTATTCTTTTATGCAAATTATAGTGTAGATTGGTTAATAATCGTAATATGTATTTTATCTTTAATTCTTTTAATATATATTTATGATAGTTTTGGGGAATCATACAAATGTTTAGTAATGCTCAGTAAATATAGACGAATGACGATGATGCAAAATTTGTAACAAATGTTTAGCCATTTAAGTTTACATGAAATTTATAACGAAAGTATTTTTTTTTTTAATAATTTTTATTGCACCCTTTATCATCTGAATATAAAATATTTCCATAATGTACTAAAAATAAGTTATAGGAAAGATTAAAATGGTTTACCCATATATTTATGTCATTGTGACGATTTGTTGCTAGTGTGCATAAGACGCGCGAAAAGCATATAACCTTACATTTAATTAAATAAAACTTGATAAGAATTTTAAAAATATATGCTTTCTTACTTTTTACTAAAGTTATGTTTGACTGTAAATAAATAAGGTTTGATACGAAGGTTAGGTTCGAGCCCCCAATCCAACTCGAAAATCAGTCTGAGCTTTCGGTAAAGAAAACATCGTGAGGAAACCATAGCATGGTGGTAATGTCTTTCTAATAACGCCCCCCTAGGTAGCACTACCCTCAAGTTTTTAAACCTATCACCAAATACCAATAGATGTGTTCCAGCAGCATCACTTGGGAACCAGTACTTCTAGGCTTAGTGCGTTTACCATCCTGGACCATCAGTTAACATTAGGTGAGATTGTGGTTTAAGCAATGAGCCTATACGGCGTAAAAAAAGAAAGGTATGCAATATTTAAAGAGTTGTTTTTACTGTATAATATTGTTTATTAAATTCCACACAAAAATAACGATATATGCTGCTTTTAAAAATTCTGCAATCTATTAAATTATGTGGATATTGTTGTGTTTTTGGACTTGTTTTAATCGATTATAATAACAAAGATAATCATTTAACAATAAAATGAATTAACTCTATAGTGATAACAATTCATTAAAATGGTTACATAATGAATAATTAATGTACAGCATGTAGTAATTGTTCGTTACCTTTAGTTAGTGGTGTGGTTGTCTTCATTTTCAATGTACTCTTTTTGTCTGTAATAATATAAGCTTCTGTATTTAAGAGCTCAATAAATATAAAATATATCATGAATATATAAATTAGTTCTTACCTGTTGAAGTTTTACGTTTTTTATTTTCTTTGCCTAAACAAAAATGTAAAATATGTTGTAGGTACTTAGTCAGTTACACATTCATCAATTTAAAAAAAAAATGAGTTTACTTTTACTTTAGATTTTTTGTTAGTAGTTTTTTTTTTAATACTAATCTAAATTATTATGAATTAGTCCGATATTACATTCCTATTTGTAGTGTTAAGATGATTTTCACTGTTCAAACATTTTAAACTATCGGCTATTGTAAATGCCATGGATAGGGTTACCTTTATAATCATTTGTGACGTGGACTAATGACCTATATGATAGCCTATTTATTGAGAAATAATCTAGGCTACGTGAGTTTATGATTCGATGACAGATAACTAATGGTTTCGCCACAAAGCAGGCGAATAGGGACGCCAGCGCGCTTTTACTACAGAAAAGGTCGTACACGCCTCGCGTCGACGAGATGTCTTCTATAGAAATAAACGTTGGAGTCCCAACCCGCCCGCTCTGTAGCGAAACCATAAACAAAAATTTAGCACGAAATACAACAAATAACTAAAAAAAGCGACTAATAATTGAGTTATTTTATATTATGCATAAAAATCAAGGGAAATTAATTTAACATTTTTACCAAAAATTACAAAACAATTTGCTCTTTTGGCCGGACATGTATTTAAGATTTATATTTAATTACTACCTGACTCTGCAAACGTTGTTTTGCCATATAAATTAATTCTAGTGAATGTTTTGGTGCTTAAATAAAAAATAACTAATTGTAAGTTTTTGGGATCCGGTCTATGACTGAAAGAGAAATGGAGCGCTGTTGAGGATGGCGGCCTATAAAAATGACAAAACACTAACAATTTACTTAATTATGTTTTGTTAACTTAACTAGTACATTTAAAATTATATCTCTTAGAAGTAATATAAACATTAAAAAATGTTATCCATATTTGCTATCACTAATTATCACAATTAAAAAAAAACAATATCAAACTGTAAGTGCAATGGAGTGTACGATAATTTTACAATTATATATCGGTATATAAAAATGGGGGTTGGTGGTAGAAGAGTGAAAATTAAGGGTGAAAATTTTTTAATGCCAAATCATAATAAAATAAAATTGAAAAAGTTGTCCACAAAATAAAAATTAAATTTTTGGGTGGACTACCCTTATCACTTACGGGTATAAAAAGTAGTTTAGGACCTAGTCTGAGACCTATCAAATATACAAAATAATTTAATAAAAATCGGTCAAGCCGTTTCGGAGAAGTTTGGTTACACACACTGTGACACGAGAATGATTATGCCCTCTCAATGGATGTTATCATTAGTTTTTATATGGACAGCATATGTTACTAATTAAATTAGTAATTTTTAATCAAAATTTAATTAACAATGAATAGTAGTATGTTCTAATTGTGAAATATGGGAAATGGGATGAATTTGGAACCGGTATTGCATTAGAACGATGGATTTAATTAATCTAAAGAAAGCGTAAGAGGTTTGCAAGGATAAGGAATATAGCTTAACAATAAATAAATACATAGATAATTCTATTCGAGATTACTCTAAAAGCATTTATTTTCAACATACATAAAACTTTGTACACATCACTTCAAAATACAATACAATTGTTTTATAAATACATTATAATTATGCATAAATAATGTTTGAACACTCACTGGTCAAAGTTGACGAAACTATATTAATTACTAAAATAAGTGTTTCCACAATATATAAATATTATAATATTACTTTACCTTATATTTAGATAGTGTTACCTTTGGGGAGCGTAGTCGTTTCCTTGATATTTACATCAAATTCAACTGATTGAGTCGTTGTTGAAGTGATTATTTTTTCTGGATTTTCCGGGACTATTGGTGTCAGTGGTTCTTGTTGTTCTTTAAAGTGAGAGGAAATTTATCGCAAATTATGTTTAGCTTAAGAAAGAATAAAATATAGTAATACATGATTTATGTCAAATCAAAAGTTGAACTGCATCAAAATAGATCGAGCTCTTAATTTATTGTCATTGTAAAAATGTGCTGTTTTTGGAGAATTCAGAATTAGCGAATTGTGAATTAATCTTATGACACAATAATGAGAGGTCTTCCACATCTTTAGAAATACTTAACTAGAAAGTTACAAGCGTTTTGAACTGAAAGAATTTGAGCAATACGCCCTAAATTACACATATTTCATTTTTTGCTGATAATGACCTGAAACGCTTTGCCAGAAAAATGTTAACATCCTATTTAATAGAAGGAAAAATATGCTTCGGATGACACGTATCAATGATATGTAACTGCATTCAAACTTGAATATAGGAAGTTACCTTTGGAGGGCAATGTTGTTGAAGTAGGATAATTTTCAGTTTCTACTGTTGGCTTCAATGTTGGTATAATGTTGTTTTCCATATTGTTCTTTGTTGTGCTTGTAAGTGGTTCTAGGTCCTTTGTTGGTTTAGTTGTTTCGTCATTATTTTTTGACTCCCTGTTTTCTATAATATCTGTAAAAAAAATTATGTACTATATTATGTAAATGCAAAATAATATTACTTTATAGTATATGCTTTAAGTATAAATGTTTTACGTTAAAGATGAAAATATTTTTTCTTAGTTATTTTATTTACGAATTATAAAAATGCTTTCGGAAATCTATGTAAAGAAAACCATTGTAATCTAGTTTCTATTGTTATCTTTGTTTTTCTTTACTTTTGTCTATGGCTTGTCATCAGTAAAGATGACATTTAAATGACATATTTAAAATAGATATAAGAGTGAGTTGTGAAAGAAAATACAATTGAAAATAAAGGGCTTTAAATGTTGTTTCTTTCGTCTTACAGAGAAAACCAATTAAGTCGTTTTATTTTTGCCCAAAGTTACACTAAGAGTAAAATCTTATTATATCTATAAACTTTATCAACAGCTCCTTGATACAAACTTTCTGCTTACAAAGTTGTATCAAAATGGGTAAAGCCGTTTTCGAGTTAAATCTGAACATACACAGATAGACAGACAAAGAAAAATTTCAGACTCGATATGAGTACCGGCAATATACATATTTCAAAAATTAAACAAAAAATGTACGTAAAAAAGTTCAGTTCTGTTATTATTATTGATAATATATATATTATACAATTTATATATTACCTATTGTTGTTTTTTGCGTAGTACCTGGCACAGGTACTGTCGTTATTAATGGAGTTTTCTGTGTAGTTGATTGCGGTAGTGTTGTTTTTTTCTGAATACAAAAAGTAAATGTTTAACTCATTAACAATTCAGTTAGTTATAAATTATAACTAACTGAAGTGTTATAAATTTATAATAAAATAATATGAGTTTTAATTTTCGCCCAGTATACCTTGTAAAGTTTGCGTTAATGATGTCTTAGAAAGCTCCGATGCTGTTTTTGAATCCGGTTGTTCTGTTGATGTTGAAATATAACCTGTGGTGTATATTAAAACTAAAATGAAAAGTTATTATGATTAATTTAATATTTATAATGTATATGTATGTAAATATGTAACTATATTTAATGGTAGGAATTCAAAAAACCTGTTGCATCATCTGATGTTGATTTTACAACTGTTACTGGATCTGTTGTTATCTCCATGTTTTCCCTGTTATCCAAGTCATCTGCGGTTAAAAACGTTATATTAATTTACTATATTTCCATATAAATAGACATACTAAATGAAAATAAAAAAAACTTAATTGATAACATATACCAGTTAATGGCGTTGTTGATTGCTTAGAAAGTTCTGTGTTTCTTACAATTTCCGATTTTTCTGTAGTTGTTAAATCATTGCCTGTAAAATATCACATTAGTAATAAACAAAAGATTAACACACTTAATATGTCGATTACCCATAAATTGAGACAATAGGAAAACGATGGAAAGCTGGCGTAAACGCCAGGTTAGTGCTCATGTAGTTAATTTTACACTCAAATTGAAACTACATTTAATAGCACGTATATTCCAGTATACGTGGAAAAAAATTCGATTTCCTTATTTGGTCGATTTAAAATTTCCAACAATTTCACAAATAAATAGAAGAAAGTGAGTTTTAATAAAATGAGGTTAATTCGAAGCTTGGAATGATGGAAAGATCATATTAATCAATTATACTTACTGCTGACGTTTTCAGTATCCTTAAGCTTTTCTGGTTCTTGAATTTTACTATCCCTTTCTTCCTCTTGGACATTTATTTTTTTCATTTCACTATTTTGATTTGATTCGTCTTTATCTTTCATTTTGTTATTTTTTTCATTATACATATTTTTCACTTTCTCATCTATGTTTTTCTTTAATTTATTATCATTTTCATCTAATTCTGTGTCGTTGTTATTTTCTTTAAATTTCTCATTCTTTATCTTCTCTCTGCCGTTCTCTTTATTTTCATTCTCATTGTTTTTTCTCTTCTCATCATCATTGCTATTATTTAGTTTCTTATTTTCTATCTTTCCTTTCTCGTTCTCTCTCTTCTCTATATCATTATCTTTCTTCACGTTCTCTATTTCATTCTTCTTCTTCTCGTCTTTTTTCTTCTGAGCAATATTATCGTTATTTCCTTTCTCGTTCTCGTTTTCATTCAACACCTTGACATTGTCTTTTTGCTCTTTATCACCATCCTTCTTTTCTTTCTTGTTCCCAGTCTTTTCCTCATCGTTACTTTTCTTTTGTTTTTCATCCTCTATCTTTTCCTTGTCGTCCCCGTTCTTTTCTTTCTCGTTCTCTTTCTTTTCATTGCCATCATTTTTCTTTTGTTTCTTATTGTTTTCCTCCTCGCCTTCTTTTTTGACCTTCTCCTCTTTTTTCTTTATATCAACATTTTCACTCTTTTTTCTTTCTCGTTTTCAGTATTTTCCTCATCGTTATTTTTCTTTTCTTTCTCATTCTCTATCTTCTCCTTCTCGTCCTCTTTATTTTTTTTGTCATTTTCTTTCTTTTCATTATGGTTATCTTTCATTTGTTTTATATTCTCTATCTTTTCCTCCTGCCCCTCTTTCTTGACCTTCTCATCTTTTGTCGCTATATCAACATTTTCACTCTTTACTTTATCGTTTTCTTTTTTCTCCTTGACATTGTCATTTTTCTCTATATCGGTATTCTTAATTTTTCTTTCATTATCTTTATTTTCTTTTTCTTTCTCTTTTTCATCTTCTTTTATCTTCTCAACCTCACGATTCCTTTCTCTCTGATTATCGCCCTTCTCCGTCTTGATTTCTATTTTATCCCCATCGTTATTTTTCACTTCTTTTTCATTCTCCGCCTTCTTCTCTTGCACGCTCATTTTATTCTCGTTATCATCCTCTTGTTTCTCAGTTTCGTTACGCTTATTCTCCTGTTCATAATCTTTCTTCCTCTCATCGTTATCTTTATTATTTTTCTCGTCCATTTTCTTCTGTATGTCACTATTGTTATTTTTATTTTCATTTTCTGTTTTTTTTTTTCATCGTCATCTTTCTGTTCTTTTTCGTTCTTTTGCGTTTCCTTTTCGTTCAAGGTTTCTTTCTTCTCTTTCTCGTTATCGTCCTTTACTTTTACCTCCTCTTTATTATCTATCTCGGTTTCCTTCATATCTTTCTCTTTTTCTATCATTTTTGCTTCGTTTTCTATTCTATCTATTTCGTTCTTCGTTTTCTTCTTCTCTGTTTCGTTATCATTTTCGTTCTTTTTATCATTTATTTTCTTTTGCTCTTCATTTTCTTTATTTTTCTCGTTTTCTTTACCGAATTCTATTTCGTTTTTGAGTTCCTTCTTTATCTCCTTCTCCATTTCGAGATCCTTAATTTCCTCGCTCGCTCTAACTATCTGCCTCTCTTTTTCGTCTTTATACTTTTCTCCAACTTCTTCTTTTTCTTCTTTCTCACCACTATTTTCGTTGTTTTCTTCTTCACTTTCCTCCTCTTCTTCATCTTCGTCTTCCTCATACTCTTCATTTTCTTCTTGCTCTTCTTCTTCATCTACTTTTTTACCATCTTCTTTCAATATGTTCCCTTCCTCACCTTCTCTTACGTGTTTTTTTTTTTTTCGCTGCTTTCATTTCAAGTATTTGCTTCTCTTTATTTATATCTATGAACATTGTATTTATACAATTTAACTAATCAATACCATTTTCTGCTATTTGCGGTTACGATACTTTTGCAATAATTATTGTATTTAACTAGCGATTTATGTATACAAAAGCAAATAACTATTTATAAGATATCAATTAATTTTTTACTGAAGTGTTCTGATGAATAATATATGGTACATAGAAACAAAAATTAATGTTGAGTTGTTAGTGATAATTACCTTTGCATTCGTGCATGGGCACACATTTATCTTTTTCGTTTAGCAGGTATCCATCGCGGCAAATGCATCCTTTCTCACATTTTAATGATTTATTACATTCATACCCTTTATTTAACTCCGTGCATTTCTTTATTTGACAGCCGTTAGAACAGATTGACATTACTTCATTTTCACCACATCCTATGAAACAAAAATAAATTACAGTAATTTAAGTATCTTACTTAGCCGTTTATTGTCAATCTTTTCTTGGTACTTGAGAGAAAAAACTATAAATAAGAGTTAAATATTTATGTATACACGTTTGTTATTTAATATAAATATTCATTTCTTCCAAGTATTTCTAATTGATTAAAACTAGATTTCTTAATTAGATACTTAATTTCATAGTTTTTTTTATTTATTTACTTTATGGCTTTCTTGAGAAACTTCGTTAAAAATATAATGCAAGTTTTGTGCGTGTATCAAAGCTTAACAAAAGGCAATTCCATACGAAAAAACCACCACAGGGGTTATTTAATCTCCTTCTTCGCTTTCATAAAAATTATTCTCTTCACAAAATATATTCTCTATAGAAGGTTTACTAGATGTTTTTTCTGTAATAGTAAAACACATTGAAATTTTTTTATTTTTTCAATTATATCTGTTCTACTTGTGCATGTAGTTAACATTTTTTTTGCATGTAATAAAATACGTAAATATGTTTCCGGTTGAAGAAAATTATTAATTTTATTAACATACTAGCTGTGTAGCTGCGCCCGCGTTTCTTATGTTCTTCGCTGCGTTTTAATGTTTTTATACGGAACACTTATTATTTTCCTACAAAATTCTTTAGTATTAAAATAAATTAAATATATTTCTCATAAATTCAAGCCCGTAAAACTGTGCATTGAATCGGATTTTATTCCATTTTTTATGAGTTTTAATTTTTTTTACGCGGAAACCTAATTATTTTCGAAAATTAAAAGTACCTGGAGTAACTTCAGCTATCTACCAAAACAAGTCCTATTAAAATCCTCCCAGGCGTTGCGAAAATTACCCGGAACAAAAAGACAGAAATTTTAAAAATTGTATTTTGTTGTATTTGTATCGTATATACATTCATACTTATTTAGTAAAAAATAATAATTTTGACGATACAAACAGACACTCCAATTTTATTTATTAGTAAAGATATAAAACGTACTGTAAAGTATTAAAGTTTAAGGAAATGAAATATTAGAAATAACGAGATTTGAAATTTAAATGTATTTAATCACCTTCTTCACTTTCATAATAATAGTCCTCTTCATAATCGTTAGCCTCTGTGGAAGGTTTAGTAGATTCTTTCTCTGTAATAATTAATTATATTGATTTTGATTTATATAACCCGATTATAATTCTTTATATTAAATTTTTATTTGAGCAAGAAAAAAGAGGCATATATTTATTACATTTGAAGGGAATAGTAAAATTTATCATGTATCAAACTTCAAGAAAAGGCTAGTTCGTATACAACGCTACTAAAATTAAATGAAACTTTAATTATATTTAATCACCTTCTTCGCTTTCATTATAATCGTCCTCTTCATAATCTTCAGTCTCTTTTGAAGATTGATTAGGCGTTTCTTCTGTAATATTAGATTGGTTTTTGATTTAAATTTCCTATTTATACTTTTAATATATTATGTAGATTGTATAGTAATTACATCAAAGCAAACTTTGAAAACTTGATAATCTTAAGAAAATGGTATTTTGTACGTGATGCTAGAAAGATTTAAGTTTATTTAATCACCTTCTTCACTTCCAATGTAATCGTCCTCTTCATAATCTTCAGTCTCTTTTGAAGATTGATTAGGCGTTTGTTCTGTAAAATTAAATTTGATTGGTTTTGATTTAAATTAACTAATAAAACTTTTAACATTAATACAAATTATATCAAAGTAAATTTTGAAAACTTAAGAAAAGACTATTTTGTACGCTATGCTAGCAAAATTTTAAATTTTTTAATCACCTTCTTCGCTTCCATAGAACTCGTCTTCATAATAATTAGCCTCTGTGGATGGTTTACTAGGTGTTTTGTCTGTGATAATTAATTACATTGATTTTGATTTCTTTTTCTCAATTACATTTACATTCAATGTATATATTATTATTCTTTCATAGTTATAATCGAAGTGTCCAAATAAAACTGTAGGCATTTTGGTTTTAGTGTCTATTAATTAATTGTTTGCTTGATAGACTAGAGCATGATTAATTGGTAAATACTATTAGTACTTCATGGCAAATATAGTAATCTAAAAAGGCATTATGCCTGTGTAACAAAATCTTTTTAAAGTTTTTAATATATATATTACAAAGTAAATAAAAAATATTCATAAAATAGGTAAAAATGATTTTAGATACACAATAAAAATTGTACTGTTATAAATTACTTTATATTGGTTAAGTTTTGTAATAATACTTTTTATAAATACCTTTGTTTTCATTTTTCACTTCCGTAAATTCTACATAACTGGAACTATGGCTGGCACTGGAAGACGCGCTCGATGATGAAGAAACAGATCTAATCGTTCCATTCCCTTATAAAATATTACAAATATTACTTTTGAAAAGTTTCGCATTACATATTTATAAAAAAATAATGAAAGTGAATGTTTTGAAATTTAAAATTACTTATATTTCTATAATTTAAACAATTAATTATTCTTTTTATACATCGATTGATTTGATTGATTGAGGCCTGGACATACGTCTCTCACAAAAAAAGGGCAATTGCCATAATCGCCACACTTACAGGCAGGTTGGCGATCGCAGTAGGTGTTTGAGGTTCTGAGAGAATGCTGTTGCTCATCTCCTGGTTAATCCTCTATTAGCCTTTTACGACACCCAAGGGAAGATATGGGGTGGGCCTATTCTTAACGGGCACCACGCGGTACCGACATATATTGCAACTACATAATTTGTTCATGAAAATAACGGTTAATACCACCGACATGTTTGAATTACAACCTGATGTTTTGTAAAGAAAACATATAATAGAACATGCTTTTTAATTAATAATATCAGCTTTTAAAAATAAATAGATACAACTTCAGCTTTAAAGTGACGATGGCTTAGTTGGTGATGCCGTTGGATCTCACGTCAATGAACGCCGGTTCAAACGCACCAATCCAACTCTAAAATCAGCCTGAGCTTTCGGTGAAGGAAAGTATGGTGAGGAAAACAATAACATAGTTGTGGGACATTTTAAAAGTATTTGCCTCCCTGGGTAGCTACCACTCTGAAGATAGAAAACCTGTTGCCAAATACCAACAGGTGTGTTACGGCAACATCAATCGAGAACCAGTACCTCTAGGCTTAGTGTGTTTACCTTCCTGGACCACGTAGTCATTTAAGATCAGGTGAGACTGTGGTCAAAGCACTGAGCCAATGCCGTGTAAAAAAAAATCGAATTATTTATTTTTATAATATATTTATAACTTACTTATTTTACTTGATCTGCTTGCAACTGATTTCGCCGACGAACTGCCAGTTGACCTTGTAATTTCTGTAAAATAATTATTTATTATGTAAGAAAATATTAATTACAACTAATCAATAAGAATTTATATTTATTTATATTTATATTAAGCTACTGTTTCCGATGCTCACTTATGATTATATTAGTGTTATACTAAACGTTTATAAATTCTATTTTTAATGTCTCTAGGAGTGTCATCGTACCCAGTCATGAACTTCCCCTTATTAAAAAACGTTACTGATTAAACTTATAAGATGTAGATTGAATTATTTTAAAGCTTGATCTTAAATAAGATTAAAAGTATAATGATTGTATGTTTACTTTTACTTCGACTATAAATATTTTCAAATCAACAGATTTAGTCATTTTTTTTTTTTTTTTTTTTCAATTGTTTGAGACATTGGTGAGTTTAAAATATAGAGCCGATAATTTTCAAATTCATTTTGACAAAAAAAAATAATACAATAACCTACCAGCTGATAAAACTATCAAACCGAAAGTTCCTAAAACGTAAAGAAGAAATAACGACTTCCACATTGTCGCCACTTAGCAAAGTGTAATGACTTATTAATTTTTATTATCAGGTTTTATAGTTACAGTTCGTTACTTTCATTGCTCATATCATATGGATTCTATTAATTACTTCAATGATAGTAATATAGATTGCTTAATTTTAAATACTACGCTTAAGAATACCGCGAATTTACTTTCGGGTTAAAATTTTATTTTATGTACAAGTCCTCAGTCATGCGAACTGCAAAGTTTTACCATCATTTTATATTTAAAGTTGTATGATTAACTGGAAACTGCAATTTAGTTCATCTGAAGTAATTTAATCATTATTAATTATTTTGTAAAAGGAAGCATAGTTATCTTTTCTCGAGCTTGGTCCTATACATCTGCAGACTAAATTCAAATTACTTCAATAGGTTTCCATTTATGCGTGCAATCGAACTTGAATATAATATAGTCATTTAACTCATGTAACTATTATAATTAATAAAAATAACTCTATATATATACATGTATAAAAAGAATAAAAAAACAAAAATAAAATATAAAGTATCTGTATTGAAATAAATAAGGTTAACAACGCAATATCAATTGCTAGTGTATTTAGGTTTACTTGTGTTTTATTGTCAATTATATTGCGCCAGTTAAATTAATGAATTGTGCCAACCTTAAATACAGTAAGTAAATATCTAATAGTTGTCGATTTTGTATCCAAATAATTGACAAAGAAGTTATTTCGTTTTCTATGAGTGAATAAAAATAACAGTAGGAATGTAAATAATATCAAAGAATAATGATAAAAAGTATTGTTAGAGTATACGCAATATATATAATTATAATTAATATTTGAATTGATAGCGACTTCGCCCACTAAACTTAATTACACTAAAACGTTGGACGATTCACTAACATCTATTACGATTATTCGTATAACTTTTGTCATATACCAACTAAAATGACCAAAACACATACAAAAACTTCACCAAATAATATATTTATGATTTAAAAAAATATCACGTAAACCAGTTTAGTAGTTCCTGAGTTATAAGCTAGCTTATATCTATATTGATAAAACTATAAATTTACAATAACTGTATACTTATATATTTGAGAAAAATCACTCTTCGGGACTTTAAAATCAATGACGCATCATCCAAAAATTACCGTATGGATTCTGATCAAATTTGTTATGGAAGTAGTTTATTTATTGATGCAATATATACAATTTAAAAAAAAACTACAAACTTACCCCAAATTAGGTGAAAAATGGATGAAAATTTATATGGGTATTAAGTCAGCTGGCGTTTAAGTGCTGGCGCTCAGGGATAAATAATCAAATGTATAGTTACGCAGCCTATCGTATGTTTTGACCATTATTAAACTACATGAAAATGTGCTTAGTTATTGCTCGCAGCACAAATATCAGAAGAAAGAAATCGGACTGAGAAATCAGACAAATTTTAAATTTTAGGTTATGTTAATGATTTCACTGGACGTATTATGAAATTTAAACATTAAAAAACATTCTTTTCAAGTTTTGAATTTTTACTTCTGTCGGCAGTGCCCATGGCTGCCTAGTTTTTTATCTTTATTATTCGAGATCTGCAAAATATCTCTACTAAATGATAAATCTATCGACAATCGGTATCATGATACCGGACTTCATCTAACAACCCTAAAAACTTTTTATATTTATATTAATAAAAAATTTTTATGTCATAACTGTGCAAAGTGGCGGCTTTTTGCCTGATGGTAAGCACAATGCAATCCAAAAACAGTGGCGACCGTCGAGAAGTCGCTTATCCATTGTCAGTCGTCCCTATGATAGCGGCTTGTACATTACGTTTACGCTCTACGTGTACTCTTCACGCTACGTTGGAAGAACGTAATCCTTTAGAAAGGTTTGAATACATCTGCCGGAAGACTATTCTACAGCTTAACACTACGGCAAAGGTATGACGATTCGAAGTGTGTAGTTCGTGCCTGGATGGAAATTACTGTAAATCTGTGGCTTCCAAGCCCATCGCGTGTTGTTCAAATATGGAAGAAATAGAGGGGTTCAGCTTAAACAGTTTTTCAGAGTACTCGCCATGATACAGACGGTTGAACACGCTTAGTGAGGCAATGCACCTACGTAGCTGAAGCGATGAGTTTAATATGTCGATTACCCATAAAAATGAGACAATAGGAAAACAATGGAAAGCTGGCATAAACGCCAGGTTAGTGCTCAAGGGTTTAATAACGTCTGCATCATTTACAATACGCTCGGTCCGTCTCTCCGTCCGGGCATCGAGGAGGTATTTAGCGGAACCATTCTAGAGATGCGAACAGTAAAGTAGTAGGTAGGTATAGTATAGACTCTATATTTAATAAGTCAAAAATAATCCAAATGTTGCCATATTACGTCACTGTAAAGGAGAATATGGTACCTATGACAGGCATAGCCTAGTTTAGGTAACAGAGCACCTTTAATTTTTGTAAATATTTATAGTGAAGAAACTTATTTATTATTATTATATGTAAACTTGCAGATCTCGGAACGCGACGCATCTTTACATGTCACTATGGTGCAGTTTTCATAAGTGCACGGAGGTCACTATCCAGTTGGCTTCAAATGCCCTTCCATCCCGTTATTTACACTTTTGCGAAAGTGTGATTAAAATTACATCGAGAATTATTCATAAACGGTCCGTCGATATTTTCGTATCAATTTCACTGGTTAAACTATTCAAAGTAATAGCTCTATTTGTTTATGTTATATGATTCTATCCTTAACCTTTTTGTTAATAGAAGAAATTATCCCATTGCATTCTTTACACTAAAACTTGATACTTCTCCTCCTCCATCCAATTAAAATATATATCATTTCATACATAAATTAAGCGTAAATATGATCAAGCGATGTGTGCAAGATAAAAGGCAAACGTAGCAAAGCATAATTTCTAACCAAATATTAGACAGAAATTTGCTTATGGTATAAGCTAATTTGATCTCTATGTTTAAAGTTAACTATTAATACCTTGAGTTATTTTAATAGTTCTAGTATTCGCGTAGTGTTCAAAGTTGCATCATAATCATAATTTGAAAATAACGAATAATTCTACAGATTTATAGCTACGAAACACAAAAAAAAAAAAAAGGAAATCGATTGATACAAGAGAAAAGGGTACTGAACTGTTTTGTATTTGTCTATTTGGTAAACCTATAGGAAATATAATGTTATTTCGAAAATCAAAACATATTGTAGGAGTAGGTAATACTTTTACAAATAAAATAACGTACTGTTCTGCCACATCTTCTATTCGTATAACACTATAACGCTCCTGTGAACAAGCTCAATTGAGCTCAAAACTCAAGAACACTTGAAAGTGACATATTAGAAATTTTAAATGCAGACAAATTTATATTGTTGTTCAGAAGCGATATGTTGCCGTTTTATTAAAACTATCGATCGTCTGTAATTGTAATTCGGCCATACGTATTTAGTTTCTATTTAAACAATTTTGTTTGCCTTTTGATGTATATTGGTATTCTCAAAAGTACAAAAACATACTATCGACGCGGTATATTCATGTCAAGTCTGACCGACAATTGCTAATAATCCATTGCTAAAAAGATAATGACGTTATCGTTGACAGTACAATGAATTATTTGTTGTGAACTATTTTGTATTTATATAATACATGCCAGCAAGTACTGAGTAAGATGAAAAGGGGATAAAACCTACCCATAATCGTTAAATTACAGACGCATTAAGACTTAAGTAACTCCATGCATAGTTCGATATAGTCTTTGTTAAAATCCTGAACATTAGAAAAAGTCCAACAGTTCTAAATTTTTCATGACACGATGTAAGAAGGAAATCAAGCTTAAGGACTTCCTTCACCGTCATACAACTTAATTTGATTAGACTTAAGTTAATACATGAACTTAGTGTATGTTGAAATTCGAACTACTGAATATCGTGTAGATAAAACTCCTTATACAGAATGGTGTCCTAGGGAACTTTAGTTTTATATTAATAATTCCACTTTTAATCCACATGTCTCATATACTCAAAATCAAAATCAAAAAAATCTTTATTCAATTTAGGCCCTAAGAAGGCGCTTATGAACGTCTAAAAACACTACCACCGGTTTCGGAAAACAACCCAGTCGAGAAGAGCCGGCAAGAAACTCGATCTGGTTCTTTTTTTATAAGTATAATATATTTCATTTTTTTAAATATGAAAAACTATACAAATCATAGTCTAAACCAATGTTAGCGGAAGCACAGAGATGTGGGTTAATTTCATCTGTCCATATACTATCCACAGAATTTCAAATGCGAATGTGTGTGAACGAAGTTATAAACAGTAGCTAGTTACGCACAATATTACGTGAATCCGATTAGGATTACGTTGTGTCTCTTTTTATTACTATTAAGACTGACATAAATTGAAGTATTTCAATTATACTGAGTTTTCGGTGATAGATAGCATAAGCGGTACAACCCTAGTATAATTATAGAACAACTTTTTTATACTCTACTTACGGCTGTTTTCTGAATTGGTGGTAATTTTTTGACATTCATAAACGCCTTTTCAGTGCCCCGATTGAATAAAGAAATTTGATTTTGATTTTGACTGACATATATAGCGTTTGACTACAATAACTATTCAGACTAAAGACGGCTTAACAGGGACTTAAACACCAATAAGCCGACAGCATCACTCGAGTACCAGTACCTGAAGGGCTTAATGTGTGTATCAACTTAGACCATTTAACATCAGGTGAGATTGTAGACAAAGTGCTCACCCAGCACACTATAAAAAACTACATTAGTTTTTCAGCACCTTTTTTATATGTAATAGATCTATTCTCTTGCTTTGGTAGTAAAATAGACTCTTGTACCGTGACGGTAAACGGCATTTATGCTCTCTTATGCCGTCATCGCTTTACTTGCGACCATCAATATTGATTTATGTATCAATTAATTATGGATAATTATACTATCGTATTTATAAAAGATTTATTATTTCAAAATATTCTTAATATTTATTGCTAAAGGTTCCGAATATGGTCTATAGTTTTGCTTAATTTCCCGAAGCTCAAGATTAAATGATGTTTTAGAGAAAGTAATATTTACGATGAAACATAAATTAATTTTAGCAGAATTATATAGGTTCAGTATAGGTCATAGGTTTTGTCTTGAGACAAAAGTCTTCGACCAGTGTGTGTACTAGTTATGACTTATGGTACTAAGATGTGGTCGCTGACAATGGGCCTTACCCAAAGGGCAATGGAGAGGGTTATGCTCGGAGTTTCTCTGGGTGATCGAATAAGAAATGAGGATATCCGTAGAAGAACCAAAGTGACCGATATTGCCTGAAGAATTGCCAAGCTGAAGTGGAAATGGTTATGAGACATTGTTTGTAGAACCGATGCCCGATGTGACCAACGGGTTTTCGATTGGCTACCGCCTACTGGAAGACGCAACGTGGGTAGGCCCTCTACAACGTGGACCGATGACCTGGTGAAGGTCGCGGAAAACCGGTGGATACGGGTGGTGCAAGACCGGTCGTCGTGGAGTCTTTTGGGGGAGACCTATATCCAGCAGTGGGCAACTTTCGGTTGAATGGATATATGGATGGATAGGTGAGGTATGCTAGAAATTAAAATACAATTGATTACCCACATAATATCAATTTAATACATTTTATTATACACATACATATTTATTTCGTAGATAAGTTGCAAAATATGATTGAAATATGTTAACTAAATCCACATTTATTAAAAGGGAAATTGATATCATAACATGTGTATTTGATATTAATTAAAGTAAAATGAAATGAAATGGTATGTTTATTCTCTCATTGACGAAAAAAAAATGTTTCATAGACAAGAATCATAGATTCCTTATTAGTCTTCGGATTTCTTCATTTTCTTTTTCTGTGATGGAGATTCTGTAAGTCGTTAATTAAAATAAATCATTTATTTAATTTCGATTAAATGACATTACAGTTATGAAAGTTATTAATTATTTCAACTTAGCCATCATACCCATAGCATTGTTGATCTTTTTCTTAGATTTCTTTGGTGCTTCTGTTGTCATTGGTTTCATCTCTTCTGTTAAAAAGAAATATATAATATAAACGAATTTAAACATTACGAAAGTATTATTAAAACAATCTAAATATGTCTCATGTACGAACATACATTAAAAAATTATCTATTTATAACCGTTTCATTGTATGTATTTCTCAATTTGAAAAGATGTAAGTAAATAATTATGTAGGTTTTTAAAAAAAAATCAGAAATTTCTAAATGAGCACTATAAAAGTTAAACAATAACATTTTAAGTACCTATATGATTTTTGCTTGATAAATCCCAAAGTCTGTGCGTATTTGATTCCGTACATAAACTTCAAATTTTGTCAACTATATGTAGTATAATTTCTTAAAAATTAGCCGTTAAATTAAAGCCTTTTATACGTTATTACATTATATCTGACATCACCACCTGTCATTTTATTATTATAATATGTTTTATATTTCACTTGCTGCATTAATATCTTGTTTTATTAAAAGGAGAATACTATTACCGTCTGAGTTTTCTTCTATAGTTAATGATTTAATTGTGACATGTTGATACACTATTCGGAGGCTAGGTTCGAAATTCAACTGGTGCTCAGAATTGAGGCTTCATTGGACACCATTAGTTAATTATTAATTAATTACCTTTCTTTGTTGAAGACTTAGATTTCGGACCTACGAAAATAAAATAAATTAGTATCCTAATACTTCATAAGCTCAATGGTCATTTATATTATGGGGATATTGATGTAAAATTCAATGTGAATAAATATTTTTACGTTCCCTCTTCTGAATTCCTCGGTATTTCCAGTAAATTCCTCTGTAAACACTAAAAATAGAATATTGCTTCCATCAATAGCACTATGCCCAAAAAATATCGCTATAACCATGCATTTATATTTTGGTTAATGTGTTACATAGAATCAAATTTCAAAATTCCCAATTATAGATTCATATATTATTAACACATAAAATCAACATTTTCATCACCTCATATTAAACTATTGATTATTAATATTCTATTTTCGTTTAATAATAAAGATAAAATGTATAGTTACATTTTTTTAAAATAATACATAAATGTGTTCAATATATTACGAATTATTTATTTAACTAAATTATTTTTTTACCTTTAGAGGACATCCCAGTTTTAGGTTGTGCGGTTGTTGTTTTATCTAAACAAATATGCCAACGAAAATATCAGTCTATACAAAAGAATTAATTAATACATTAATTAAAAAACATGACCTTACAAAAATAGAAATATTTTGTTTTAAAACGAATCTCTAGAATTCTGTACTAAGTTTAAGGCATCATGACATATAATAGTGCAAATATTTCATAATAAGATGAAATACGATTTATGAAACAGCTTAATTTTAATGAAAGTACTAAAGAGTAAAATACTTACCTTTTGACATTTTTGGAAGTTTTTGTTTTGGTTTTCCTGCTGTTAATTTATAATTATCATTAATAACAGTACACACATTAACAAATTCTTTAAGAAACATGTTATTATAGGAGACTAAATTAAACATTTTGTACCTTTTGATGTTGTTGTAGTTTTTGGTTTAGAAGTTGTGGTTTTCCCTATGTAAAACAATGAAAAAAGTTGAAACAAAGTAAATAATTTAAAATTTTTTTTTTATGGTAGTTGGAAAAAGCAGTATGTAATATACCTTTTGATGAGTTCGTTGATTTTGGAGTTGTTTTCGCTAAACAAATATAAATGTTACTTTAATTATCAATGTCAAAATTTACTTAATGTAAGCGATGATGGCGCAGCGGGCAGTGCGGCCGGATACCACGTCAATCGATGCGGGTTCGAATCCCACCTATCCGACTCTAAAATCGGTCTGTACTTTCGGTGAAGGAAATCATCGTGAGAAAACCAATAGCATGGTTGTGGGGCATTTTAGAAGTATGCCTCCCTGGGTAGTTACCATCCTCATGTTAGTAAACCTGTAGTCAAATACCAATAGGTATGTTCCGGCAGCATCACTTGAGAAGAAGTACCTCTAGGCTTTGTGCGTTGACCATCCTGGAGTACATTGTCATTTAACATCAGTTGAGATTGTGGTCAAAGCACTGAGCCTATAACGTGTAAAAGAAAAAAAAACTAAGCATAAGAGTAGTAAATTTAGATTTAGTCTAAACATAAGACAATAAAGCCTTATTACGAGTATAAAACTTCGAATCGTGTAGCCAAATTAGGCTTAGATTACCTTTAGCCTAAGCATAATATAAACTTGTATAAACAAAACTACTACTTATATTATATCCCTAATTAAATGCATTATTCTTATTCCTGCCAGATTTTCTTCTTTTTTTTTAATTCCAAAAACGTGAGATACACATTTCATTTTTAATTCTTAAACGAAGAAAGGAACTAAACATAAATTCAGTTATCGTTTTTGTATACTGAGATTACATTTACACGAGTGATATTTTTATTTGATTTTAATAAAATTTCATAGATAAAGGACACCATTTTAAACTTTAACAACATTGTAGAAAAACATCAGTTACTTTCTGCAATTTAGATTTCGTATTTAAATGAACTTTTTTAGCCTGCAGCCATAATTTTATTATTAGAAGTTGTTGACCCTTTTGCTTTATGAACCTGTAATAAAATAAAAACTTATACTACTCGATTAGAACAACATATTACTAATAACACAAGTATCATTATTTATCGAAATCTTAGGAATCAGTTACATATTAAAATAATAGAAGTCACCCAATTATATTTAAACGATACCACCAATAAGGCTACAACTTTGTGGTTATTTTGTTTTTGTATAAAGAAGTATGTAACGACATTACAAAAACATAAATATTAGGCGAAATGCTGAAATAACTTTAAATTACTATAATGTACATAAAAAACCTCTACAAGAAATATGGTTGTTTTCTTGGAACTAATATCGAAAATATAAAGAACTTTTTTACCTGAACCTTTATTTTTATCTTTTTTGTCATCATCGTCATCATCATCATCAGAATTATCTTGGTTATTGTCATCTTCATCTTTGTCTATATCATCACCATTATCTTCATCTTTTTTATCATCATCGTCAGATTCATCACAACCGCAATCGTCATTAGATTCATAGCCTTTATTCTCATCTTTTTTGCACTTGCCTTCTTCTTCTTCCCTTTTTTTTTTTCTGATTTACAAGGACTATAATCATCTTCTTCTTTGTCTTTTTCTCCGCAGGGATTCGTATCTTTATTATTGTCATCTTCTTCTTCTTCATTTTCACAGCCACATGGTTCTTCGTCAGCAGAGTCTTTTTCCTCATTATCATCACTTTCTGGTTTGAATTAAATGCTGTATTAAATACTTTAACTTATGTATATAACGATTGCGTTAAATATATACTAATAACTTTGGATTAAATTAAAATGAAAACTAAAATACTACACAAAATTTTAGCAGAAAAATATAGATTCGGCATCGAAATGCCTCTTTAGCAACATTATTAATTATGATTAGATATGAAGATTTATAAATAATTATTTGCTTTTGAATTATAAAAACAATAAAGCCATATAGCGGGGATCCGCATGTTGCGGGTGCTCCAAAACCAATCGTTGTGGATATCTTTGGCAAAGA
Source organism: Samia ricini (assembly GCA_014132275.2). Taxonomy (NCBI): domain Eukaryota; kingdom Metazoa; phylum Arthropoda; class Insecta; order Lepidoptera; family Saturniidae; genus Samia; species Samia ricini. The sequence continues at coordinate 6,758,220 of AP028170.1, forward strand.
CCTATGTCTAGCAGTGGACGTTTTTCACTTGATTATTATGATGGTGAGTGAAATATAAAGTATAAAGGAGCGGGGTAGTGTACTTCATTCATGTCGAAACTGACTATGTATAAATTCGTACTATGTTAAAATACTTCTTTGATATATGTCTGTGGTTAGGATTTCAATAGTACTCGTTTGTTCGCAATTTAAGTTATTTATAACAATTACTGAATAACTGAATCTTAGAATATATAGCAGATATCTAAGAAATCTATAAGTTCCGATAAATTATTTCAAATCGCTATCAGTAATTTTGTAAAAAGTATTTTAAAGTATAAAGTACCTATACCTTCACATTTATTCATAGGTACGCATTTTCCATTGCTACTTCGCAAATATCCACTTCGGCACACACAGCCTTTTTTACATTTAACTGATTTTTTACAATCATTCTTTGTTTTTAATTCGGAGCACATTTTCATTTGACAGCTGTTTGCACAATCAGACATCTCTTCGTCTTTTCCACAATTTGACTCTACAATAATATGAGTAATTTACATATATACACATATTCTATTGTTATATAAAAAAAATCATTTATTTAATAAAAGGAGCTTCTAAGATAATTTCAAGCTCACTACCTTCATCTTCTTCGTTTCTATCATCATTTTTATCATCATCTTCATCTCCATTTCCTTCATTACCTTCATCTTCTTCCTCATTATCATTACTGATATCTCCACTTTCTTTCTCTTCTTCATTGTCATCACTGTCTTCGTCTTCTTCTTTAGCAGGTGTAGTGGACGTCATTTTCATTTTTGGTTTTTTGGTTGTTGGCTTTTCTATAACAGTAAAATAGATTTTGAACGAACTTAATTATTTGACCAATTAAATGTATAGCACAATTAACAAAAAAATATTTTAAGTTATCAAGTTGTTACATTTCAATATATTCTCAAAAAGATGTAATTAAGCTCGTTGAAGAATAAATATTTTAATATAAACTTTTATTTCTCGCCAGGGTTGAATGAAACTACTCGTATACTAATAGAATAAGTAAAATATTTACCTTTGTCTTCGTCTGATTTTGGCATAGATTTTTTGGGTTTTGATTTTGAATCTAAAATGTAGAAAAAAAATCGTTCATATTTTCAACCCCTTGTAACTTATAACATATCTCATCGTCTTAGCATGTCACTAACATGATTATAGTAATATTCATAAGAATAAATAATTGTAAAATGGTTTTTAAAGTACAAACTTTAGGTTTTCAATGAAATATTCAATCTTAACTACAGCTCTATTAATTAACTTGAATTTCAATATATTTACGTATATATTTATGAGATGTCATTAAACTCGCTCAAAAATATATTTAAGTATTTTATTTCTTGAAATTTATTTAGAACAAAATGACATAATATAGTTATTTAACAAATAAAGTATTTTACCTTCCTCCTCGTCTGGCTTTGGCATTGTTTTTCTGGGTTTCGATTTTGAATCTAAGATTTAAAAAAAGTACGTTTACATTTTCAGGTTTGTGATCAAAGATTGTATTATATTACTTTTAGAAAAAGGGACGTGTTATTAAGTATAATGACCGTAATCTATAGAAATAAATAAAATTGAAGTGTCTGTTTGTAACGTCAAAATGATTTTTTTACTAAATAGATATGAATGTATTTACGATACCTATACCAAAAATACAATTTTTTAAATTTTTGTTTGTCTGTCTCTTTGTTCCGAGTAATCTCTGGAACGGCTGGATCGATTTTGCCGGGTTTTTTTTTTTATAGATAGCTAAAGTTACTCCACGTAACTTAAGGCACTTTTGTTTTTTTTTTCGAAAATAATTAGGGTTCCGCGTAAAAAAAATAAAACCTATAAAAAATTGATTAAAATCCGATTCAATACACAGTTTTAAGGGCAAGTGCTTGAATTTGCGTTCCGTATTAAAAAAAATGGCGGGCACACAGCTAGTATATTAATAAGGATTTAAGTGGGGGCTATTTTTCATTCATAGTATCAAGCACTGAAATGGTGCAAATAGTCGGTTATTTCCTGGAATTTCTATTCTAGACGAGCTCAATATGAAATCTCGTTTCTTCATTATGTGACGAGAATTATCGGTTTATTTAGGACATTTGATTTGACACGAGCCGGATAGCTTAGAATACCTGTCGCTCATAGACCGGGTGGAGAGCCAGAGATGCAAAAGCATACGCTGGTTGGTTGCGATTGAGAATGTTACATGCATCAAACTCTAAGGCTCTATAAGATTAGCTAGAAGATCACTTCAGTCTAAAACGACTTGATGTGATGATGGTCATGACCTCAATCATGAGATTTCGATGAAATTGAGAGAAAATTTGCAAAGACAAATTAAAATAAAGTTTAAAATAATGACTCGGTGACGTTATATTGATCTACGTGGACTTGAATTACAAATTTTTTACTTTAACTATGGTAAATTATAAAGAAAATAAATCAAAACTAATTACACACTAAATACCTTTTCCTGACTTTCCGCCATCTTTTTTAGCCTCAGTTGACTCTATATAAGTGGTACTGGATGATGCACTTGAAGCCGCACTAGACGATTGTTTTAGTCCATCTTCTAAAAAGATAATAATAGATAAAACGTGAAATTTAAATAAAAGTTGCATAAAATCAATGGCTGTCGTCCTTGTAAAACCTACTAAAATCCTATTTAATAAGGAAACAATGATAAGCGTAGAAGAAACCTCGTCATGGGGACCTTAAAAGCGATGGGATGCCCTCCAAACTGTTTCTACAACATATTTTACTGTCAGGAAAATGTACTGGGTAATTTTTATAAGCTCGTATAAAAAAGTGGAAATATTACGGTATGTACTCCAAATTCTGATAGAAATTTTGATTTATTAACCCCTTGAGCACTAACCTGGCGTTTACGCCAGCTTTCTATCGTTTCCCTATTGCCTCATTTTATGGGTAATCGACATATTCATTTAATTGTATGGTGTAAAATGTACAAATCATCTTCCCATGTCAGCCCGTACGGTGATTAGTTTAAGATTACATAACCGATTATTTAAAAAATACAATATTTTCCTTTGCCTTTCTATAAATCCTAGGTTCTCAACGTGAGCAGATAATGCCTTCTTGAGGAAGTAGAAGACCCAAAGAAAATCAGGGGGGATTGTGTTAACGCAAGGGAGGCGTAGGCAGATTAAAAATATAGTCTAAAAATGGTAAAAAAATTACGAGTAAACTGTAGCAAAAAAAATATTTTCAAAATATGATGAGTGAGAAAAATAAGGTTGAGAAACTGTGTTATAAATTAATTTCATAATTCTCGTGGATTCTGAATGTGAATTTCTTTCTTCCTTCCTTTCTTTCTTCTTTCCTTTCTTTTTCTTTCTTTCTTTCTTTCTATCTTTCTTTCTTTTCTTATTTTCGTTAATACTTTTTTTTTACCGTTTGTATTTACTGCATAAGTCAGTGTCGGTTGGCTCCAGCTTCTTCTACGATAGATGTGTGTATTGTATATATTTTTTGTTATTTTTTCATCAAATATACGTAACCCGTGGCCAAACCAAAGAAGTATATATTCGAATACCGTGTTGATGATATTATCTTCCGGCCCAAAAATATACTTATATAATCAATTACAATGATATAAAAAAATTATGTACGTGCGTCTTTCTGCCCATTATTATGATTTTCCCCCTTAAATATACAATTAATGTTTGCGTGTTCGTGTTCTATAGATTCATACATCGCTCATTGGATTTAGATCAAATTGTACACAGTTTTTGTTGGTACTCACGGAAGAATTTCAAAAATAACCTTATACTGTACAGTGCATAGCAAACACGAGTATAAATAAATACTTTTATTACAAAGTACAGCGACAAATATCTGAATTAATATAAGCCTAAACTTGAGGAATAATCTGAATACCATTATAATTTTCTGTGACCTGCATGTTTTATTAATCAATACAGTATTTATAATTTATTTCAAATATAAATAAATTTATAAATTTGTTCATAATCGTTATGTTTTATAAGAAAAATTATTCTCTTTATTATATATTATTACTATTATACTATATACTCGGATATATACATATATATATATATATAGTTCGATAGTTTTCCGTAAAGCTCGATCGAACACAAAGAAAAGACACCGATTTTATTTCAAAAAATTTGCACAAAAAAAACAGTCAATTAAGATTTTTTTTCTCTATTTCAATGAATACTTTATTTAAAAATATACTTTTAGAAAGAGGTTTTATTAATTTGACTAGGTATTGGCATATTATTTGAAGCATCAAAATTTAAAATTAACAAAAGAAAAAAATAATGATCACTGTAAAATTGCTTCAATGATGACGCACATTGCTGAAACTGCTATTTTGATGATTTACAATTTAGTCCCGAGAAAAACATCGGTAAAGAACCTTATGATATTTGTGATTTTAAACAAACAAACATTATATTTTTATATATAGATATAGATCCAGTCTACTGATTTAATAAAAACATGCACGTATATGAAGCTAATGTTGTAGGAACATTTCAAAACGATCGGTCAAAAACTTTAGGAGATTAGAGATTTTTATTTTAAATGACTATGTGGTTCAGGGTGGTAAACACATTAACACATTGACTGTCAAATTATGCAGCCGGAGTACACTTTGCCTTGGCTATAGATTTTCAAACTTGAGAATTGTAGCTAACCAAGAGGCATTAGTAAGAGCCCTATAACCATATTATACTCCTAAAAAATATTAGGGGAACTCTAGAAAGAGATATTGTTTCTATGAAAGTTCTTTTTACGTATTGACCATTTATATATTAATATATTCAAAATGCAAATAACTTGATTTTAATCTTTTAATCCAAATTTCAAGCTAATTGTTAGTATAAATAATAACTATTAAAAATATTCTCTTTTATTTCTCATGTTTTTTTTTACTTTTTAACGGTTTCTATAGTTGTGTATTTACTTACTCGTTTTAACTGAGCTGTTTGAAATTGCCTTAGATTGTGACTTGCTAACAGCCTCAGTTACATTTTTTTTCAGAATTTCTGAAAACATAGAAACATGATTAATATATTGACACACATAAAATGACACAAATAATTTCGGAGAGTTATTTGTGTTTAGACGAAATTTGAAAAGGCGTACTACATACATCGCCAATCATAGTATCACGCTTTTAACCGCGAGGATCAACAGAGACTACGTCCTTCCACTTGCTACGATCTTGACACACCTCTTTCGCTTCCTCTAATTTCATGAGCGCTTTCATACATACTCGTCGGTTATGGTTCCTTTTATAGAACATTACACTAATATAATTCTCATGCCCTGTTCCCAACTCATTTGGCGTCGCGTCGGCGCAATATGTTCTCATCTTCCACACGTCCCTATCAGCCGTCATCTCTTAATTTACTATTTTTTTGTTTCATATCATTTCTTACACACTCCATCCACAATTTCTTTGGCCTTCCTCTACTTTTCAAACCTTCATTACATCCTTCACACATTCATATTCATTACTATTTAACCCACGTGCGTTTTCTCTCTTCTCAAAACGTGTCTATACTACGGCAAACGAGAACCTTTCAACTTTTTTACCACTTTTCAACTTTCAAACTCCCTCTAATATATTAATTAATTAATATGCCTGTTCTTGTGACGCCACACATCCATCTCAACATTTGCATCTCAGCTACATGCAATCGTTTCTCATCCATCTTTTTACTAGCCCAGTATACAATATGACAGGTTATTTTTTTTAGATTTTTAATATCTCTTAAAAATATTATCGATATTATACTGAGAGAGCTAAAGTTTTTTAAATTAAAAAGTACTTGTAGTTGTATTTAATTATTATCAAACACTAATAAATACATTTTAAGTGTCTGTTTGTAATGTCAAAATTTTTTTTTTTTTTTTACCAAATAGATATGGCACCTACACCAAAAATGCAATTTTTAAAATTGTTGTCTGTCTGTCTGTCTGTTTGATCCGGGTAATCTCCGGAATGGATGGACGGTGTTTGATGCGACTTTTTTGGTAGATAGCTAACGGGTAACTTAGGGTACTTTTAATTGTGGAAAAAAATTAGAATAAAAACTGATTCCATGCACAGTATTACGGGCAAGTGCTTGAATTTATGAGAAATATTTTTCTTTATCTTAGTACCAAAAAAATTAGGGTTTCGGATAAAAAAAAATGAAGAGAAAGATATAACAAACGCAGGCGCAGCCGCAAGGACACAGTTAGTAATAAATATAACTTGGTGACAACTATCACTGCCGCTTGAGATACAGGTATTCCCAGTTAAGGTGGCAACGGTCTTTATTCTTTACAATTACTTGTATTTGGTGTAATAAATAAATAAATATATAATCCTACCTCCAGAAGACGCTACCAATATTACACTAGCGAAAGCCGTAAAAAAAAAAACAAATAACTTCCACATTGTCACTACGAAACTAACAATCTATTATGCCAATGTCACCTTTTATACTTACTTTGAATACTTAAAAGACGATGTATTAAATGGTGTTCATGAATAAATTAATTAAGTTTATGTGATAATAAAAAAATATTCACCAGTGAATAGTAGAATAGAATAGAAATGTAACTTATAGAAAGAATTTAGTAACTTAAAATACCATTATACGAGAGAATCAATTGTATTGAAAACTAGCTATGTGCCCGTGACCCGTCCGCGTTTTATATATGCTTCACTGCGTAAAATAGTTTTTTAAATAATCATAGGAAAATAATGTTTTCATGGTCCTGTCCATTGAATTTTAAATTTCACGAGTTTTAATTTCTTTTACGCGGAACCCTAATGATTTTCCTTTTTTTTTGCCACTAAGAGAAAGCAAAGATATTTCTCACAGATTTAAACACCTGCCAGCAGTACAACTGTGCATTGTGTCTGACTTTATTTACAATATCATGAGTTTTATTTTTTTAACACGGAATTATTTTCAAAAATTAAAAGTACCCTAAGTTGCCCGAAGTAACTTTAACTATCTACTAAAACAAGTCCCGTCAATATCGATCCACCTGTTCAGGAGATTACCCGTTACGATCAGATAAACAGACAGTCAAAAAAAAATGTATTTTTTGTATTGCTATCGTGTATACATTTATATCTATTTTGTAAAAAAAAATGATTTTGACATTACAAACAGACACTTCAATTTTATTTATTAGTATACTCGTAGATATAGTTTATCGTATAAAAAAAATTGGCAAATAACTTTTGTAACGAGTTTCACATCGAATGCCACTTTAGGTATATATAAATCTTCTTTGCGTGTGTAAGTATGCGACTAAACTCCTCCTAAATGGCGGAACCGATTTTAATGAAGTTTTTTGTGTCTATTACTGAGGATTAGAGAATGGTTCATATTCACAATTTGGTTCAATTTAATTTTTTATACATGAAACACTAACGAAGTCACGGACACAGGTAGTGTACATATAAAACAATTTCATGAATTATTAAAGCTGCAAAAGTAAACTGTGAAGTTAGCTCTTTGATTCAAAAAGCGCGTGCTTATATCAGATACGATCAAACTGAAGCAAGTGGGCGTTACTGAATGGCTACATGCAGCTTTTTGTGACCTTACAATTTCCCTACAACATAATATTTGATTGCATCAAATAAATTACTAGTCGGAAATGAGAATATAAATCAAATTACATGTTCGGGGGTATAAAAATTTTACGTGGATAATTTTATATTAACATATTTTCAAAGTGAGTCGTTATTTACAAATATTTCTGAGTAAGTTCACGACAAACCATTTTCATTAAATAATAATTATAACACCATTATAATTATAAATACAATAGTGATATACTAATTATATCCTTGCTTGTAGGTTTGTTTAAAACTATTACTATTAAAACGTAAGGTACAATGTAATTATGTTAGTATCATTCAAGAAAGGGGCTGTGATGGCTTGAACAGACTTGTTCGAAGCTATGCCCAGGCCTATGGCTTGTTGAATCTTTTTGGTAGAGGTCGTCTGTACTTCATCAAGTAGCAATGGGTACGTCCTTGTCTAGCATTCGTTTACGAGTTTAATTGATAACGCTCACACTGTACTTTGCCTTTTCCTTTGCATATTCACGAAACCTGTACAGGTTCTGACCACAAACAAGCAAAATCAAAATAAAAGAATTATTAGTCAATTTTGACCCTAAGAAGGCGCTTGTGGTCGTCAAAAACACTACCACCGGTTCAAAAAGCAACCAAGTCCAGAAGAGAAGAGCCACAATCAAAAAGTAATTACAAATTATTACAAGTAGTAAGTTAAGAGATAATTTAATTTAGTTGTATTTTTTCTTATTATTGTTATGTAAGGCATATTGGGTATGCTCCGATAGGGCTGGCATACACTAATGTGTAAAAGCCCTGTTTAAATAAATGATTAAAAAAAAACAAAGAACTAATTTATTCTCAGGGTAAATATTATAATATATGGACGGCTAAATTCGAAATACGCAATACGAATATTCGTCTATCTTTCTCGAGTAGTTACTGTATTAACCAAAAATTTAGTTTTTAATAAAATTTCTTAGCAACAATAATATAATATTTATTAAATCGACTATCGACAACTTTGAAATCGGACTCCAATGTATTTATTTAGAAAAATAAAATCGATTCTAAACTTATAATAAATGTGTGACAAAAACTGCCACACAAAATGTATTCGTAAGAATCAATGTGTTCTACATTTCTATGATTGCTGGAAGTTTTATGTTCATGTTTGAGCATGAATTACGCAAAAACTACTTGATGGATTTTCATGAAATTTTTACTGTACATAGTCGATATCAAATTTTATTTAATCCTATTCAAGAAGTCAAATAGGGAGTGTAAATTTGAATGAAAATTAACTCAGTTTTAGAATCTTGAATGAGGTTATTTATTTTATAAAAAAGAGTTCATTTTGGCGTTTTTATAAAAATCAACACCAAAATGTGTAAAATATTAAGTCTTTTAAGTAATTTATGGTGACATAAATTGTACCCTCGGCTTGATATACTAATATTATTTAATTCTTCTTAATGTGGAGCATACTAATTTCATAGTACGCAAACTTCATATGTATAAATTCTTAGTAAATTTGCATGAGAACTTATAAAACACATGCACGTACCGCTTTGCAGATATCCCTAATGGCTGAACTATTTAAATATCTTTCCCAGAGTTACATTTTTTAATTCTCTGAATGGAAATTCACTGAAGAATTATCATAAAAATATTAAAATTATCTACATAATTTAATTAATCGAGAGGTAGGTAGTTCTTATTTAAATTATAGTGTCTATTCGTCATATCATATTAACAACCTTTTAACAAAATGTATATCAATGTGTATACGGTACTTACACCAAAAATACCATTTTAAAATTTTTTATCTGTCAGATAGGCGCTATGTTCCGGTTTATCTCCGGAACAGCTAAACCGATTTTGACGGGCGTCTTTTTGGCATATAGCTAAAGTTACTCCGCGAAAAATATAGGCGACTATAACTTAATAAAATAATTAGGGTTCCGCGTTGAAAAAATTAAAAATAATAAAATTGTGAACATTACAGCATATAATAATATCATCATCAAAACTTTATTTTTCAATGATTATATAATATACTAGCTGGGTGCGCGCGGCTGCGCACGCGTTTCATACATTCTTCACTGCATTTTAATTTTTTGAACCCTATTTTTTTTTGTACTAAGATAAGGTACAAATATTTCTCAAGAGTAATTATGATACTTGTCCGTAAAACTGTGCATTGAATCGGATATTATTAATTTTTTGAGGTTTTTTTGCGCCGATCCTTATTTATTTTTGAAAATTTAAAAAAAATCCCTTCAACATCCGTCCAGCCGTTCCGGAGATTACCCGGAACGACCAGACAAAATTTTTAAAATTGTATTTTTGATATATGTCGTATATACATTCATATGTATTTAGTACAAAAATTGCTATTTTGATATTACAACCAGACACTTCAATTTTATTTATTAGTATAGATAACGTAAATTTTTGTCTGTCTGTCTGTTTTTTTTTCCGGGTAATCTCCGGAACGGCTGAACCGATTATGTCGGGACTTTTTTTGTTACATAGCTGAACTTACTCCGCATAATAGACAGCAACATTATCGCTTTCTTTTGCTGGTTAGGTTGTTGGAAGGAGCAAATAAGCATCTCTCGGGAATCACATCTCGAATATCTTGCGCTCTACAATGAAGTGACGTCATTTTCTCAAGCTTGCATAATATAAGGTAATATGGTAAAAAACTTGTTTATCAAAAGTTGATTGCCCAAGGGAATATAGTATTGGTAATAAATAGTCAAATTACCTTTAAGTGATTAACATAAATATAAATAATAAATATAACATTATTTAAAAAAAAAAAACAACAAACCATTGCAGTAACGTATGATTAGAAGTACGTATAACTTATTTTAAAACATAGTTTAAGATTAATACGCATATTAGTTTGAAGTCGTTCTATTAGTACCAGCCACTTTAATGATTGATTTTACCGCGCGGTTCTTTGAGTTCGGTGGAACCATTTACTTCTTATGTTGCCATCAACGCTTTACCTACCTAATAAAAGAAACATGGAATTAAAACTGTATACCATATAACGTTTTGTTATTTTGTGTATATTCTTTTCGTCTTATAAAATTAAAGTATTATGTTAATTTTTAATTATACATTGCAAACTTAAATGGTATTATATTAGGCTGTCTCGTACCGGAAGACACAGCATGGGTAGGCCCTTCACAAGATGGACCGACAACCTAATGAAGATAGCGGGATTCCGCTGGATGCAGGTGACGCAAGGCCGGTCATCGTGGAGATTTTAACAGATGAAACCGATGACAACAGAAGGATTAAAATAATCTAAACAAAAATTACTAACAATTCTATGGGTGTGTTGGTTAAGTTGAAATAATTAATGATTTCCATAATTGAATTGTTATTTAATTATAAGTAAATAAATTATTTATCTTAATTAACAACTAACAGATTCTCCATCACAGAAAAAGAAAATGAAGAAATCCAAGATCTAATAGAAACCATTAAATATTTTTTTTTTATAAAATTATTAACAGATCAGAGAATTAACATACCATTTCATTTTATTTTGATTAATGTGGATTAAGTTAACGTTATTATGTGGGTAATCAATTGTATTTTCATTTCTAGCATACGTCACCTCTCCATCCATACATCCATTCATCCATTCTACCGAAAGATGTCTACTACTGGACATAGGTCTCCCGCAAAAGTCTCCACGATGCCGGTCGTCTTCCGGTTAAATGCATGGCATACTAAGTTGGTTATTATACAGTCCAATGTAACTATGACCTGTATAATTTATCCAAGAAACAAGTTTTCTAACCGTTAGGTTAGCTAGGCGAAATACCGCAGAATTTTTGGTGCCATTGGGCTTGCTACCATTTTTAGGCTGAGTGCCTTAAGCGCTCGCCTCAAAGTTCAGTGAGGCTGTCAAGGCCTCTCTAGTTAACGTTTTGTTAGTTAAAAATCATATCTAGTTTTTTGCCGGCACTTCTCGACTGGGTTCTTTTCCGAACCGGTGGTAATTTTTTGACGTTCATAAGTGCCTTCTCCGGACACAAATTGAACAATGAATTTATGATTTTGATTTTTTATTTATTTAAGGGAGGTTTGTGGAAACAGATGCTAATAAAATAAAGATAAATAAATGCTTTAAAGTAAACTTTTCAGGATACATTACAGGCATTCGATGGCTGATTTTCAAAAATAAAGAAGGGTTCTAAGCAAGCATTAAAAAAAACACTACGTAGGTGGCTTCTATTTTTGCCACCTATTAAAGTATAATCCTCAATGTAAACTTAATATTTTAAAGTATATAATTAGTTACCTTTAAAGAATATCTACTAATGAACGTGGCGGTGAATGAGATACAAAGAAATACACAATTTACGTAAGTAGTCATACATAAACATATTTTTTTGTTATATTCTTTAGGTCATTATAAAATAGTGGAAACATCCAGTATCCAATTTATTCCATGTGAAACGACCTCGATGTCAGAAGCATTGTTCCCGTTCCAATATACGATCCCTTTGTACTCGCGTTACACTAATCCTCATAAATTACGTTTTGATTAAATTTTATTGTTGTAGACCTTTGCGCTTATTGTAAAGACGTAGGCCTTTGTTACAGATCGAACAAAATATTGAGTATTTCCTAAAAAAAAACCCGCCAGGTTATGAAACTGATTGTGTGTTATATGGGAAATCTTTAATTTCAGTATTTTTGTGATTTTGTTTACATATTACATTTATCCATTACACATGGGACATTGTTTAGAATTAATAAACTAGCTGTGTGCTCGCGTGTTTTATAATTTCTTTTCCGCCCAATTCTTCGATACGTGATATAGTTTTTAAACAATAATTGCAAAAAATAATGTTTTGATGATCACTATTGTTTGACTCTAAAATGTTTTTGGTACTAACAGAGAGTAAAGACATTTCACACAAACTCAAACACTTTCCAGTAAAACTGTCCACTGGCTTGTATTTTGAGATTAGCCGGAATAAATAAACGACAAAAAATTTTTAAATTGTGTTATTGGAATATGTACCTTATTGACATTTACACACAGACAAAAGCTGTTATTACAAATAGACACTTAAATCCTGAACTATATTAAGGATTTGTAGAATAAGACAATAGTTTATCACAGTCGATAAATTCAGAACGAAATAGCAATTTTGTGCTTGTTCGAACAGCATTATATCACGAAAAACGGCATCGTGTAAGGACATTGATGCATGGCATAGGGAAAATAACAAACCAGGATCGTAAAAACAAGCCGTAATGGTTGAAAATAGTAGTTAAGCCAAACAATGTATCACGAGAGTTACGTGGCTTAACAATGGACATTTCAATAATGCGATAAGTTTATAGGTTAATTTTGCATTTCCGTGTTTTCTTTCAAATGCACAGTTATTTAATACACATTTTTTATTTCATACAATTTATACGGCTAAATAAAAATAATATTCAGTTTAATCTATACATATAAATAAAATCAAAGTGTCTGTTTGTAATATGAAAATAACAACTTTTTACTAAATATATATTAATGTATATATAGTACCTTTTCCAAAAAAACACATTTTTGTCTATCTGTTAGTTCCGGCTAATCTCCAGAACAGCTAGTCCGATTTTGACGGGTCTTTTTCTGTCATATAGCTGAAGTTACGTCGCGTAATTTAGGTTACTTTTATTTGTTATAAATAATTGTGTTCCGGTTAAAAACTTAAAACTAATGAAATTGTGAATAAAATCCTATTAAATGCACTGTTTCACTGGCAGGTGCCAATTTGTGCGAAAAATACATTTACTATCTCGAAGAGCCAAAAAAATTGTAAGAGGAAGGATATTTGACGATTGATATCACCCTAAATTCAATTTAAAATTATTTATTTAATTTATGTCCTGAAAAGGCGTTTGTGAGCGTCAAAAATTACCACCGGTTCGGAAAACTACCCAGTTGAGAAGAACCGGCAGGAAGTGCGAGCTGGTTTTTCTTTTAAAATTTTTTGTGTAAAATATAATATAAAATAAATTATAACATAATAACAATGTGCCGTGTGGTACCGGCCAAGAATAGTACCACCCCAGATCTTCCTGCGGGTGTCATAAAAGGCGAAAGAGGAATAAAAACCAGAGGATAGGCAGCAGTATCCTCTGAGTGTCACAAACACCTACTGCGATCGCCAACCCGCATGCGAAGCGTGGCATTTATGGCAATGCCTCCCTCATTGGAGTAGACCTATGTCCAACAGTTGACGTCTTATGGTTGAATGGATGGATAGATAATAACAATAAACGGTTTTAGCGAAAGCACAGAGAGAGGTGTCATTTTCAGACATCTTTATCGTTCACGTAGAGATCTACCTTTTTTTCTTTTTGACTCATAATCGTGTTTATTGTATTATAATAACCTCACCACTCAGTTAAAAATTTAATCACGCAATTAGCAATTAAGAAATCAATAGAAAAGAAAACTCAAGATTATTATTATTCAACGTTCACAGCTCGAGTCCTAGTGAACGAATGTGTCTCCGTCTTTTTTTCTTACGTATCTAATACTGTTGAGAGGAGGGGTCTTTACAGCTTCACCGAATTTTGTACGATTTTGCGAGTACTGAAGGCACTCAGTCGCAAAAGGTAACTAGCACAAGGGTTCGAACCTCGGCTTGGCCGCTACCTGAGTGTGAAAACTCCCACGGAATTTTAATCCTAGCGAATACCTACATTTTTTATAAAACATAAAGAAAAAGTTTCCTTACAGGATCTATGTACCTGCGTGTTGCGTGTAGGAACGTGTGTGCGTTGTTGTGTGTGTAATGCTCAATGCATGATCAGTGTATCGCATAGATACAGTGATATCGCGCTAGCGGCGACGTCAAGAGCCTCTCCATTTGGAGGACGAGACACGTCTTGGGTCGCCGCCGTTTTTATAGTAGTGCACAAACAACATAACTCATAGGTGTCTGACATTGTTTTGCATAATAATTTATCGATTTTGTTATACTACCCACAGTTATTGTAAGCTTGCGCCAACATATACAGCTAGTCTAATAATGAAATTCCAAAACTCCATGGTTCATAAAGTTCACGTATGGAACAAACAAATTTTGTAACTGAGAACCATCAAATTTTCTATTAAACAATTTTCCCTGAACGTTGGAACCATCACGCGGACGATAACAATACGGATATACGAACTCAACGATCCGATGATTGAAAAACATACTGTGTATTTATTTTATAAAAATATTTATATGATTTTATGGACACACAGATATTTACTTTATTAACAAGTTACTTGAATATTTATAACAGTGACAAATATTATCTTTAGAAGGAAATAATTTGATAGAATATTACTGTTAGAGAGATCTATGGAGATAGCTCGACTATTTAGCTGTTCGTGATTTTATGTTTTAGACTCATATAGATAAAAATATATTTTAAGATTTTCTATATCTTATTTAAGAACACCTTGAAATAAACTTTTTAATATAATAGTGATATATAAATATTTAAATTTTGTTTTAACAGATTGTTTTATTTTTTAATCCTCTTTTTTAAGTTTTTACAATTGTTTAGGATCAGTGTTCTGACCCCAATTTCACTTGAAGTGATGATATCACCCAGGATGAACTGCTGTCGTATAAATGTATGATTTGCCTTGCAACACAAACTTCAGCGGAGTGTCGCTAAACCTCACGCGGAAGTTTGGGCAACAACTATGGTTCAGGATAGTAAACACACTAAGCCTAGAGGTACTAGTTCTCAAGTGATGCTGCCGGAACACACCAATTGGTATTTGGCGACAGGTTTTCAAACTTGAGGGCTTGGTAAACTTGGTAGCTACCCAGACGGACATTATTAAAAAATAGCCATACAATCAAGCTATGGCTTCCTCACGATGTTTTCCTTTACCGAAAGCTGAGTTTCATTATACGGTTGGATACGTGGATTCAAACCTACGTACATCAATAAGAAGTCCAACCGCACTACCAACTGCGCTATCATCGCTTAGATTATTTTATTTAAATAAAAATGATGCTAATATAACTTTGTATATCGCTGTTGTACTAGACAACTTGTCCTTTTAAAATAACCTGCATATCAAAAACAACCAATGAGGTTCGATGTCAGTGAACTGTTATCTCTGTAGATAACACATTTTTATTATTACTATATCCTTATTTTGTAAAAGCGCTTGTAGATTTTAAATGTTTTATACGATTATGTTGGTTTCATACAAACATTTCATTAAGTGAAATCACAAATAGCCCGGGATCTGACCAAACAATCTTATGTTCTACTAGCTGTCTCCCCGCGGCTGCACCCGCGTTTTATATATTCTTCACTGCGTTTCAATTTTTTTTATACAGAACCCTATTTATTTTCCAAAAGTAAAAGTACCCTAAGTTACCTGGACTAACTTCACCTATCTACGAAAAAAAGTCTCGTCAAAATCGGTCTCGCCGTTCCGGAGATTATCCATTACAAACAGACAGACGAAAATTTTAAAAGTTGTATTTTTGGTATGGGTATCTTATGTAACATTCATATCTACTTAGTAACAAAATAATAATTTTGACATTACAAACAGACACTTCAATTTTATTTATTAGTCAGAGTATAGTATATATAGTATCGTATAATATCAGAGTCAGAGGGTTGGGTATTACTTACCTGTAAAAGATTACTCTTGTGTCAGTTTAAATGACCGTTGTCAGTGCCCAGTTACAAACTAGTAAGCGTTCCTATTCACATTTCAAAGTTCGTAAATAGTTATCCTTTATTTAATTAATTATAAAAATATTAAAAAAAAACAGTTAGCTGTACTTGGGGAAGCCCAACAGAAATGATATATTAAAGCTATGAAATAATTATATACTATTTCATATTCAAATAAATTGTATTATCCAAAATTGAAATTCCGTAATTTGTATTACCTGTAACTTAAAACCATTAATATTGAAGGCTAAACAAGCTCATTACAAAATATGGCCTAATAAGGAAGCTCAAAGTTGCTCAAAGGGCAATGGAGAGATCTATGCTAGGAGTTTCACTGCGTGATCGAATCAGGAATGAGGATTCTCGAATGGCTACCACGCCCGGAAGACGTAGCTCGGTTAGGCCTCTCACAAGGTTGGAGTTCGTCCCTCCGTGCCCCCTTACCTATTGTATTGGGGGACTTCGGACTCACTAATACAATAGGTAAGGGTAGTGAGTAATGCATTTCCCCCGTCAAAAAAAAAAAAGGCCTCTCACAAGGTTGACCGACTGACCTAGTGAAGGTCGCGGGAATCCACTAGACACGGGTGGTGCAAGACCAGTCGTCGTGGAGATCTTTGTCCAGCAGTGGACGTCTTTCGGTTGAATAGATAGATATATGTATTGTTTATACGTAGTATTTTATTTACATGAACCTAACTTTTAACATTATTTTCAATAGTAATATCAGGAATTGCAACAATATTTACGTTATATATAATGAACTAGCTGTGGGCCCGCGGCTGCACCCGCGTTTCATATATATGCATCTCTGTGTTTAATTTTTTTTTAATACTGAACCCTAATATTTTTTAGTACTAAGTAAATTAAAAAATATTTTCAACAAAATTTAAGCACTTGCCTGTAAAGCTGTGCTTTGGCTCGGATTTTATTCAATTCTGATGAGTATTTTTTTACGCTGAACCCTAAGTATTTTCAAAAGTTAAAAGGGTCCATTGTTACTCAGAGTGATTTCAGCTATCAACAAAAAAAAGTCTCGTTAATATCCGTCCAGCTGTTCCGGAGATAACCCGGAACAAACAGACGAAATTATTAACAATTCTAATTTTAGTATAGGTTTCGTATATAAATACATATCTATTTAGTTAAATAAAATATTTTGACATTACAAATAGACGTTTCAGTTTAATTAATTAGTATAGAAATAGATTTAAAAAATAAATAATGCTCGTACAATACGAGCAACACGTGGTAGTAACTATAAGTACGTAGTCATAGTTTGAAACATAGTTAAAATTATCGGTGGTTTTAACGCACATTATATGGTGTAAGAGTTTTAAATATTGATTTTAACATCTAGAAGAAATTAATTTAGCAAAGTTAACAACACAATAGACAAACCTATTGAACTGCTATCTTTTTATCATTTTAAATAGTAAGAAAATTCCGCAAACCCATATGAATATATTAAATTGTTAACATTAAAATAAAAAATATTTTTTACCATATGAAAAGAACAGTGTCCTACAAAACAACAATATGATTAGCTATATTATTGTGTTTTGTTATTATTATGTTATTATTAGAATTACAATTAAAATGAACACGTCATGTTTACTTGAGCGAAAGAAGCTTTAGCAATGTAAAATAATTTTTATCATATCAAGTTATATAATATTATGGACTTATATAATTTTGTTATGTTAAGTAGTGTTTATTTTGACCACCATTGTAATGTTATAAATTCGAAGGACAAAAGCCAGAAGGAAAACTTTCTTTGAAAAGCGGTCTTAACAAGGGTAAAGAGCGACAAATATGTTTGTGCGAGTTGTCCTGAGGCTAAACGAGGACCCTTCATAATGGCTAACGTATTCATAAATCAATATAGGAATCTTATATACGGCATATGTGTAAACGAACCTCAAAAGTCGTTGTAGCATATAGCCATGTGTTGCTAACCTATATATGACCTATGAGCTAGCCCTGAACAGTTTTAAACTGAAATTATCGTTACTGTTCAAATATATTATTATGTATATCTATTTTAAATGTTTTTTCAATCAGACATTGAACATTATAAAAACGACGTGATAATTTGGTAGGATAATATGTCTTTCTTTCTTAAAGTCACTGTTTTTCAGAACACAATTTTCGCCTGTAGATTCAGGATTGTAAGATTTACTGACAAAATTACATATATATATATTTATATATATATATATATATATATATATATATATATATATATATATATATATACAAGCCTGTCTTTTGTTTTATGGCAGCAAATAAATTAATAAACAAACAAATTCAGAAAACATGGCAAAGGGCTCGTAACATTTATAAATATATAGCCTATAACCATCTACGATTAATTCTGCGTCGAATGGTTGCGGTTTCATGCTGATCGGTCCAGTATATATATATATATATATATAGATTAGAACGTATTTTATAGTTATTTATTTTTTTTTTAATTCAGAGATACAAGTTTCAATATTTTTAAACAAATTAACACGTCTGTTCAGTGTTGATAGATAGAATCGAATACAACCGAACATAACTTTGATGCTAACAAAACAATACATTCAACGATGTACGCTTTAGTTATTTGGGCGGGAGGTGCCGGGCGTCACGGGTAACTGATTACTCAAGTGTCACTTTGGACAACCGTTGTCAGCGGCCAGATGTGGACTTGTCACCCTTCTCAAAGCTAAAACAATTTGACACTGAATTTTAAGCCACGTATACATTTTCACAACACAACACGAAATGCATAACTTACGTTTGTGCATGTATTTATAATAATTATTTTTTTACATTAATTTGTTCTATTCTTCTGAAGAGAATTTTAATTTCAATATTTTATTCACGTAAAAAGTTGCATACAACCTTTTTTTAAAGATATAAAATGATCAAAAAGTTTTACCTATTACATCTGCAAGTGAAAATCATCAGGATAAGTTCGTATTAATTTATTCTGGTTCATGGTTCCATATTTTAAGATAAGTATTATATGTTCTAACACAGCTACAATGAAAAAAATATGTGTAATAATATTATTATAAAACAATACTATAGTGTAATATTTCTACTATGAATATACACAGAGCTAAATAAATAAAAACAAATTGACACCGAACAAACATGTTTTATGTTATTATGAAAACACATGTAATATTGATACAGGTGATAATAAAACCTCTTTTATGATATTATTTGAATTTGAGATTACAATTGTTTCTAAAGACGAAACTAAATTGTTACCTACAGCAAATATAACGTAAGGTACTATATAACATGGTTCACTAAAGTAATCGTAGTAACACACAATGCAGTTCTCGGAAACATTAGATAATATACAGCTTAACATTATTCTTTAGACACGAGCGATTTACATTACGTAGATAACCAACCGTATAATATACTATCCCATTTC
This sequence comes from Samia ricini, assembly GCA_014132275.2. NCBI lineage: Eukaryota > Metazoa > Arthropoda > Insecta > Lepidoptera > Saturniidae > Samia > Samia ricini. The sequence continues at coordinate 6,778,010 of AP028170.1, forward strand.
GTTTCGAGCGACGCTTTCATATTGGTGTCTGTTTATTTAAATAAATAAATATATAAGAGATGCAACTCGGAAAGGTTTTTATTTTAAGAAAGTAATTTAAAATGTAAAAGGGATAATTTCAAAGCGAATGTTTTGGACACTTTTGTAATTTTAAATATTTAAAGGTGTTAAAGCTTTTTTTTAAAAACTACATATATAATTAAATCTAAATATTACAAAGTAAAAATTATCACTATTACCTAAAAAACTATAAATAATGAATGCCATCCAGCTCGCCGCCAAACGGGAAGGTTACCAGAAGGCTGGCCACATTGCCATGTTGGATGGCCAAATATTGGTCCGCCCTTTAGCCGCGAGACGTGTTGACGACTCGTGAGCTCCTTGAAAAAGCTGTGACCACTCGGACCCCACGGCCCCAGAGCCTCAACTCCAAACGGGACAAATATGTAACCCCCACCCAAGGTAGCACATTTGCGTCGCTTGAGATCCTCCGCTGATGTAGCTGCTGCGCCACCCTTCAAAGAGGTAAACGGAAGATGTTATGGTGCTAAAGTTTCGACGCAAGTAGCATCCCATACCAAACACCGGTCCATCTTCCAAGGCATGAGCGTAATCCCATCGGGGTTTTTTTCACGGTGTAGCTTCAATGCTTTGACCACAATCTCACCTGGTGTTAAGTGACGTTGAGTTCCAGGATGGTAAACACACTAAGCCTAGATGTACTGGTTTTCAAATTATGCTGCCGGAACAAAACTATTTGGCGGTATTTGGCGATAGGGTTTCAAAGTTGAGGGTGGTAGCTACCTAGGCGGACATCATTAGAAAGTGCCGTACCATCATGCTATGGTTTCCTCACGATGTTTTCCTTCACTGAAAGCTCAAGCCGAGTATAAAGTCTGATAGGTAAGGATCGAACCAGCTTCGATTGACGCGGAATCCAGCCACACTAACCGCTGCGCCATCATTGCTTTAGTTTTGGTCTTTGTCATCGGCACGCACTGAACCAATGGGTTGGTGTTTTTTCCTTCATTTAATATTAAGTAATGACTTAGTACAGAATATTAACTAGACTAAGCGTAGGGGTACTGGCTCTGGAGTTGCATTAAGGCATTAATAGGGGTTCACGGTAGATTATAAAGATAGATAATGTCATATTCCCGTACTATAGTTTCATTATGATGTTTCCTCCACTGAACGCTCAGGTTTATTATAGAAAAGCGCAAAAAAAGGTGGATTCGTACTTACGTTCATCCATACTGAGTCCGACCACTCTACTCATCATCGCTTCACATTGCGTTACCGAGGCCATAATATACGAGTACATGCACTGTTACCGGATAAAAATAACTATGTATTTTTATTTGCTATTAATAATCTTTTTTTAAACTTTACATTTTTAACTTAATATATTAGTAGGTTCTTTTTAAGTCTTTTGAGACTCATAAGCTTAAGATATATTTTTTATTTCATAATATGCAAATTATAGTTATCTTCTGTTTTAAAAAATAAACATGCTATCGTGAAATTATAGTTTTATTTTACCGAAATTTGATATTTTTTTTGAGAAATATTCAATATACATTATACGTAAATTATCATATAATATCATAAGCTGCAATCAATAAATCATTGTATTCATTGAAACAATAATTATTAAGATTAACATGATTTGAATTATTAATACCCTTCTTTTTGCCTTTACGTGTTTACTATCTTTGTGTGTTTTATTTTACTCACCCGTTTGAATTGGATTGTAAAATATATATTATACCAACCAAAACGATCTTGAAATAAACAGAAGACATCTCAACATAAGCAAATTGCAAATTAATTAATGTACGTAATATTCCTTATCTGAACACCCTTGCCATGTTATAAATCAAAGCATTGAGTTTGGTTTAAACGAAATTAATTTAAGGGCCCAGACAATTAATCGGGTACTGGAAAATTAGGAAAAAACTATTTAACCCCTTGAGCACTAACCTGGCGTTTACGCCAGCTTTTCGTTGTTTTCTTATTGTTCATTTTTATGGGTAATCGTCATATTATGAGCTATTTAAATATATTTGTGGGCGACCTACAGACGTTTTTTTTTAAATTATATGACACGTTTATTTTTGCTGCATTAATAATTTAATATATATTATATAATATTCACCTCACGTAGGACGGAATACTTTGTTATGTCCATAATTTTCTTCCTGTTTCCTTAAATTGTTAAATTTTTACTGATTTTAAATGGCTCTTACTTTGTCATTTTTTTTTTGTTTTACTCGCGTATAGGTATTCAGTTTAATTTGTCATGTTTTATTGAAATTGTGTGCCCTTTTTCTTTTGATTATTTCTTTAAAATTGCATGTAGTAAACAAACGGATGCTTATATTTCATTCATTCATTAATTCATTATATATTTTTGATCACTTATAGATTGGATAAGATTTACTGTTTCCAGATCTTGTATATTCTGTATTATATTATTTTTCTGATGATAAACCTGTTACAGAATATTTAAGCTACATAATAAATAAATAATTCTGGTTTACGAGCAACATAAAGCTTCGCTTTACGTGGACATCGTATAATTTATCTCAAGCAATATTTAATATACAACATGAATTATGGGCAATAATAATTGTCATTAATACAAACGTGTGTATCCCCGGGAAAGTCACCTAGAATCTCCTGGCATGAAACCCAAATATGAATATACGTCACAACTGCGAAGCCGGTGCTCCCAAAGGCGCCACTAGCGACTCGCACAAGGAACTTGCCTCATAAATCCACGCCTTACATGATGCTTGTTTGCATAATACAAGACTTAGTCGGCTTTGTTCCAAGAGTTTGATAGGTGCGACACAAATCCGCTATATATCTAGTTATATTATCTACATATATATAGCCAAGAGAGATGAACATAGGGTTCCACTGCCTACAATAACATTATGAATAATAATCGACACGTTGATGTTCAAGGAAAACTTAGTACAAAGTTACGATAAATAATCGGATGAAACAAGATGGGTGTAGATTCAATTAAAAGTAAACTAAATGTAGGTACATCATTGATGTTTCGTACTTAATGAAAAACTAGCTTTGAAAAATATCCTGAACCGCTTAACAAGTCGTTTAACATGAAGTGAGATAGTAGACAAAGCGCTGACTCTAAAAAAATATATTTGTAAGTAGCTGTGCGCCCGCGGCTGCAACCGCGGCTGTGTCTGCGTTTTATATATTCTTCACTGCGTTTTTAATTTTTTTATACGGAACCCTAATTATGATACCAAAAAATTTTAGTAGTAAGATAAGGTAAATAACATTTCTCATAAATTCAAGTACCTGCCCGTAAAACTGTGCATTGAATTGGATTTTATTAATTTTTATTTTTTTTACGCGGAACTCTAATTATTTTCGAAAATTAGAAGTACCCTAAGTTACCCGGAGTAACTTCAGCTATCTATCAAAAAACTCCCGTCAAAATCCCTCCAGTCTTTCCGGAGATTACCCGGAACAAACAGACAGACAAAAAATTTAAAAATTGTATTATTGGTATAGGTTTCGTGTATGACGTCATATCTATTTATTAAAAATATTTACTTTTGATATTACAAACAGACATTTCAATTTTATTTTTTAGTATAGATTTTCACCGTGAAGTTAATTTTGAAATCATTAAGATTAAGCACTTGTAGACAAAAATCTAGACTAATAAATAAAATTGAAGTGTCTGTTTGTAATGTCAAAATATTATTTGTACTAAATAGATATGAATGAATATACGCCACCTAAAATAAAAATACAAATTTAAATTTTTGCCTGTCTGTCAGTCTGTTTATTTCGGCTAATCTCCGAAGATTTTGACCGGACTTTTTCTGGTAGATAGTTGATGTTACTCCGGGTAACTTAGGGTACTTTTAATTTTCGAAAATAATTAGGGTTACACGTATAAAATAAAACTCGTGAAATTGTGAATAAAATCCGATTTAATTGTCAGTTTTAGGGGCTAGTCCCTAAATATATGACAAATATTTTTCTTTATCTTAGTATAAAAAAAAATAATTAGGAAAATTATTAAGGTTCGGTTGAATAATTAGGAAAATATTTTTTTTTACGCAGAACCTTAATTAATTTCGACAAACAATACTAGCCTAAGTTACGCGGAGTAATATTACTATGCAATTATTACAAATCACAGGTATCTTTATAAATTTGTTTCCCATTATATTATGTTGTTAATTTTGCTACTTTAATATAAAATATATTAAATTTTATGTTAAATTCAGCTCTATTACTGATCTCACTATTTAGCTCTGCATAAATTCACGTAAAATCACCAACCACACAACAGATAATACAGGCATCCTATGCCAACAAATACATAAGCGTATAGATAGTGCATTTATTGTATTTATATGTTTACCCAAACTCATGCTGACAGGTTGTAATTAGAAATTAATTCTAAGCATCTTGCTCACGAAGTCAGGTTTATAAAGCAGATAATTAATGCAATATAGTTTTTCTAAAATATGCTAAGCTTCAATGAAAAAAAAATGGGAGTATAGACATGTTATATATATTCATTATTCAAATTTAAATACAACTTAAGAACAATGTTTACAATATATTTTTATAATCTGTAATATTGTATTTAACATTACAATTCTTGTTGTGAGAACTTAACTGTAATGATTATAATAAAGTTAATTTAATTTTTAAATACAAATAATTTTCTTCCATTTTTTTTTTCTTTAACAAGTTAACGCTGTTGATCGGAAGGGGTTTTTACAGCAGCTTCACCGTGACTTTGGGGGCGAGTGCTGAAGACACTCAGCCGCAAAAAGGTAACTAGCACAAGAGTTACCAAAGTAGTATAAACTTTGGCTTTCCCGTTGGCTAAGCCATTTTCTTCCACTTTAAAGTAAAACATTCATGATAAATGAATATTTTTTGGATAATATCTTGCGAACGCGTCGGATGATTTCGATTATTATTTTTTATTCCTCTCTCATATTCGTGAAGTTTCCTTTGCGAGTTAGAAGAAAATCTAAATTTAATTAATTAATTGTTTCTGAGGCGGTAGAAAGTTCGCTGAGATAGCTAATTATTTATTTATTCACTAATGGGCAGCTAGTGGGCAATACAATGGGCATGCATATAATAATTTTAACAAATAAACATTTATAAATCCATCGGCCTTTGAAGGCTGCCACAGCATCTTCGGATAGAGGCAAAATATATGTATGTATATAAAGTAAATAAAAAGAACAAGCATGTAAGATATTTACATAAAAAAGTAACAACTAATATTATTATTATGGCGGCATTATCTCTCAACAATCGGGGTAGACTACTTGATGGGGTTTTTAGTCCAAGATTTGTTTTAATTCTGAGTGCAAAATGCAAGTAAGATTCCGTTCGGTACATTGCGGGAGAACCTCTGCAACATTGGTGGACAGTCTATGATCCCATTTACAATGTTGTAGAGGCAAAGTAACTCGGTTATTTTATTTATTTATTTTATAGTGGCTCGGCAAAGTGACGGCATTTTGTCTGATGGTAAGCACAATGCAATCTAGGAACAGTGGCGACTGGTGAGAGATCGGTTATCCATCTTCAGTCGTCCCTGTCATGCCTGCATGCATACAACTCTATAATATGACATATTTATTTTATGTTTCATATTTTTTTATTAATATCTGCCACAACAATCAAATAAGTTTTACGGTAAAGTGCGTAAAGGGTTTTTTATTTATTTCGCAGCAGTACCAACGGACAAATTGATTATTCGACGTCGACAGAAATGATAATAGCAAGTTCATCATGATCCATAATAAATTCAAATTACAATTGTGAATCGGTCACGACTCCTTTTGTCAGCCACTTAACTGACTAATATTAATTACTTCATTACCTGAGTTTATGGTTCATTAAACTGATAACTCGCCGATATTCAATGTAGAGGAAACTATGTCGCGATAATTAACAGCTATTGTTTCGTTGTGAATGACTTAATTTTAGTAGAGCTATTGATAACACGAATTTAAATTAGTTAACGTGGACTATATTAATTGGATAATTCATAGTTGGAACAATTAGATAATTTACTTTATAGCGTCATTATAACAGAATTTTATTAATAAAATCCACAAATGTGTTTTTCAAATATTTATGAGAGTTGGTAATAAATTCGTATAAAGTGACAACAAATGACTATTAATGTTTCTATGTCGAGGGTAATGTGATACCGATTTTTTTTTAATTTAACTAATATCATCGTTTAAATATATTTAATACTTGCTATTCCCGTGGCTCCACTAGCGTATCATGTTTTGTGTTCCGCACAATTATTCACTACGTATCATCATCTCCCTTCTCTTATCCCATTTTCATTTGGGGTTGGCGCAACATGTCTTCTTCTTTCTTTCTCTCTATTTACAGTCATCTCCGCATTCACTCCCTTTTTAAATTTTCATCCCAGGAACCTTTTTTTTATTATTATTAAATAAAAGATGTAAGGCTAAAGCTTGGTTCAAAATTCCGCGTGATTTTTTACAATCAAGTAATGGCCAAGCCGAGGTTCGTACCATTTTGGTAACCCTTATGCTAGTTATCTTTTTGCGGCTGAGTGCTTTCAACGTTCATCTCACAAAGCCACAGTGAAGCTGTAAAGGCCTTTCCGGTCAACAGCATTAGCTAGTTAGAAAAAAAAAAACAATCCATCCGTTTTTTCTTTGGTCTTCCCCATCCACTATAACAGTCCACATTCATAGCCAATACCTTTCATACATAATCATCTTCCTCCTTAACGTCTTTGTTATTGGCGCCATTTTCATACTTATTTACTGCGTATATAATTTTTAAATAACCAATAGACAAGAATGGACCCTATTTTTGTACGGACCTAAAATTATTTTTGATACTAATAGAAAGCAAAGATCTCACAAATTTGAGGCACTTGCTATTAAAACTGTCTATTGAATCGGATTTTGTTCATAATATTCTGAGTCTTATTTGTTTTACGCGGAATCCTACTAATTTTCATAAAATAATTTTAGTACTAACACAAAGCACAGGTATTTCTCATATATTCAAACACTTACCAATAAAACTGACAATTGAATCGTTTTTCTTTTTACAATTTCATGAGTTTTAATTTTTTACTTGAAACTAATTATTTACAACATGGTGTTTTGGTTATTAACCCCTTGAGCACTTACATGACGTTTACGCCAGCTTTTCATTGTTTTCCTATTGTCTTATTTTTTATGGCTTAGTTAAGTACTGAGAGCGCTACTTTGGTTTATTTATTTAAAAAAAAAAACGATCGAGTCGCTTCAAAGTTTAATGTAAACTAACTTACAATTAAAATTAAACCTTAAAACTAAGTACTTATCTCATGAGCAACGGATTTATGTCAACGGATCCTATTCTTAATACATTATCGCCTAGTCAGAGTCGCCCACCCATAGCGTACGCTGATTAAACCGTAGCTATAATATTGAGCGAGGGTGCAAGTTGCATAACTGCTTTTGTTCGGGCGTTTTTTATCATTCTTCTGTGGGTAAACTGCGATACTGCGATACCGGGATTCGCGGACGGAGTGCGCGGGTGAACACAGCACAAAGGTTCTCTTTCAGACGACGCCACGATTTTAATGGTGTATTTTAATAGTTATATATTTGATTGATATAGACATTATATCCACTTTTCTTTGGATCGCTGTGTGTATGTGATTGTGTCGGTGCACCGCAAACTGGAGCTGCAGTGATTCAGGTTAGTGGTTTACTCCATAGGGTTTGGTGAAAACGTCTGGATTAAGGGGTACGAACCAGGTCATCTTTGGTTATTATTATTTGGAATTTCGCGTATACATAACTTGGTCCATCGAGTCGGAAGTAGTTTTTTTTTGAAAATAATTTTAATAAATTCGGTTTGTGAGGTTCCTCTTTACGGTATTATTTAAGATGGCTTTGAAAACTTGGGAAAGCAAATTTAAAATTAAGTTTGATTGGTTCAAACATTCAATAGAAATGATGGAAACTGAATCACATAGTACGGCTGTTTTGTCAGCTCGGTTTAGAAAATTAGAAGATAATTTTGATTTATTAACGGAGGGATACGAGAACATTTTGAGTATTTGCGCGGATGAATCAGTCATTGACGATTATAGTTTAAAATACAAAGAATGTACATTGCTTTATAACAAACTAGAGGCGGTAACGGCACCATATTCGAGGTTCGATAGCGCAGATGTATCTACAGAGAATACGGCCTCGGCTAGACTACCTTATATCAATTTACCGGTTTTTGATGGTGACGTATTTTCATGGTGTAGTTTTATTAGTCTCTTTAGTTCTTTGGTATTGTCAAGAAAAGATATATCAAAAACAGAAAAATTTCATTATTTATTCACTAATTTAGATAAAGAACCGAAAAATTTAATTAAACATTTGCCTATGCTTGACGGTTCATTAGATATAGCTATGGATATACTGAGAGGTAGGTATGACAATAAAAGATTACTAGCTGATTCATATATTTCACGGATTTTAAATTTACCATTTCTTAGTAAAAACATTAATCTGAGAAGTCAAATTTTAAATCCAATATTGGAATCGACCCGGGCTTTAAAAAATTTAGGATTACCTATAGATGAATGGAGTTACATATTGTTACATATAAGTTTAACAAAGCTATCGGCAGAAATTAAAACTCGATTTGAACAAAATTACGGTGGTAACAGTGATAACTTTCCTACTTTTAATCAGTTCATCGAATTTTTGTCAAACGAATGTCGGATGATAGACACAGCGAACAGAGACCCGGTTCAAGCACAGTCATTATATACGGAGCGTGTGCGCCGCCCGCAGCGTGATCGCAACGTTCACGTCGCTAATAATAGTAATTACAATCAAAATAACAATGAACGTCATAATAATAATTATAAACAATGTAATTACTGTAAATCGTCTGGTCATGACATTAATAATTGTTACCAGTTCAATAATTTAACTCGGGACAAACGTAAAAATTGGGTACGGAATAATTTTTTATGTTTTAAATGTTTTGGTAAGCATTCTGCCGCGTCATGCAAACGTGAAGCACCATGTAGGCGCTGTGGAAATTCCGGACATAATACAATAATATGTACTACGTACATTGCGCGCGCGGCGTCGCCTACCGGTGACGGAGTTCGTGATCGGCACGCACACGTCATTGCCTCATGCGATAATGCACAGAATGCGGAGAATGAATACGACTGTCGTAGCGCCAGGGTCTCTCGGTCATTGAGTCCCGCGAATTTACGAACACCACAACAATAGCAATTACAGCAACTGTGTAATATCGCTTCACAACCTAAGATATCTAATAATGTTATTTTACCAACTGCCCTAGTCGAAGTTAGACGTTCAAATGGAGAATTTGTACGAGTACGGGCACTATTGGATCTCGGGGCCCAGTTATCGATAGTTAGGGGTGATTTGGTTTCGAATTTACATCTGAAGCGATATTACTCACATATTCGTTTATCCGGTATTGGTGGTAAATTTACTAACGGACAACAGTTTGCCTGTTTGTGTGTGAGACCTGAAAGAACAGGTAAACCCTTAATTTTGGTTACGGCAGCGGTTTTAAAAAATCCTACAACGTATTTGGCTCACAAGTTAGGTATTTCGGTTAAGGATCTCATTATTTCGGATGACGGGTATTATAATAGTTCTCGGATAGATATAATTTTTGGTAGTGATATACTTGGAGAAATTTTACGTCATAAGGTTGACTTAGGGTTGAATGGACCGTACGCATTGGATACAATTTTTGATTTTGTAGTATTTGGTCCAATTTCGCATAACTTATTTGAGGATTCCGGGTCAAACAATAATAATAATATTTATGCTACGGGTTTGACACTGGTTGAAGCAGTAGAAAGATTTTGGCGGACTGAGGAACCCCCCCATATTAAAAATAAAAATCCCATGGAGACAGAATGTGAATTGCTATTCAATTCAACGACGTCTCGCGGTATTGACGGTAAATACACGATACGGTTGCCGCTTATTCCTGAGCATGCGAAGTTAGGCGATTCTAAACAAACTGCGCTAAGACGATTTTTGGCAATCGAACGTCGTATGAAACGACAGCCAGAATTTCGTGATAAATATATAGAATTTATGAATAAATATATCGAGCTCGGTCATATGGTACTTTCTGATTTTGACATAGACTCTGATAGCGAACATTACTTCCTTGCGCATCATGGTGTTTTTAAGAAGTCTGGGGATACTGATAAGATCCGGGTTGTATTTGACGGTAGCGTCCAAACAAGTAGTGGTGTTTCTCTTAATGATTGCTTATATTCGGGGGAACGATTGCAAAACGATATAACTGATATAATTTTAAACTTTCGGTGGCCATATATAGTTTTCACGACCGACATAAAGATGATGTTTCGGCAAACTTGGGTTCATCCTAAGGATAGACGATACCAACTTATTTTTTGGCGATCATCACCATCAGAACCGTTACTTGTTTACGAGTTAAATACGAATACGTACGGGCTAAAATCTAGTCCATTCATTGCAATACGTTGCCTCCATAAATTAGCCCACGATGAACGTGAGCACTACCCTCTGGCTGCACAGCTTCTTATTCAAAATTCATATGTAGATGATTTAAATGGTGGAGCCGACACTTTATCTGAGGCTCGTGCACTAAAAGAAGAGCTGATCTTACTCATGAATACGGCCGGGTATGAATTACGGAAGTGGTCATCTAATGTTCCCGCATTGCTCGATGGGTTACCTTCAGACCATTTGGAGATACCTCGGACTTTTGACGAAGAGATGGACGGAAATGGTTTTATAAAGGTACTAGGAATTGAATGGGATCCAGTTTCGGACTGTTTCACATATAGGTTGAGATTACCTTCAATTAGTGACACGGTTACTCGACGACATATTTTATCAATGGTCGCACGGTTATACGACCCGCTCGGGTGGATCAGTCCAGTTGTATTTAAGGTAAAACTATTACTTCAGTATTTACTTAGTACCGCAGGAAAAAAGAAAATTGACTGGGATGCACCTGCCCCCAGTCGATGTCCTTCGCCAGTGGCAGAACATTCTTGTGGACTTACCCAACTTACAACGGCTATGTCTACCTAGATGTATAAAACCAGAGCTAGGTGGTCGGTATTCATTACACGGTTTTTGTGATGGATCCTCTTTAGGATATGCTGCTGCTGTGTATCTTCGGTCTGAGGATAAAAATGGTTGTTTCCGTGTACAATTACTTATTGCGAAATCTAAGGTAGCTCCATTAAAAACAAAGCAAACTATACCGAAGTTAGAGTTAAACGGTGCGAATCTATTGACAACGCTGATTAATCATGTTGTATCTTCAATGAAACACAATATTGAATTTGAAGAAGTTGTAGGATGGTGTGATAGTACTATTGTACTTGCATGGATTTCACACACCACCTCACAAGTTGCAAGTGTTTGAGGGTAATCGGGTATCACAAATAAACGCGTCCGCGATTCCAATTCGTTGGAGGCACGTTCCTGGTAACATTAATTGTGCAGACGTAGCCTCACGTGGAATTTCGGCTGCTGACTTATTAAATCACCCGTATTGGTGGAAGCCACGGTGGCTATGTCAGTCTTCGGAACATTGGCCCCAGGACTATTTAGAGTTACCAATGGATCTCTTACCCGGACTTCGTTCTAAAGTAGTAAATGTTAATGTAGTAGAATCACATTTTGACTTATTTTTACGTTATAGCTCTTTTGAGAAACTTGTTAATGTCACGGCTTATATTTTGCGTTTCATCCAGAATTGTAAAAATATATCTCGTGTTATCGGGAGTATTATAGTTTCAGAACGGAAAATTGCTTTAAATTACCTTATCCGGTGTGTACAGCAAGAGTGTTTTTCTGTAGAATTCTCATCTTTGAAATCGGGTAAGCCTATTAAAACTATTATGCGACGATTAAACTTATTTGTGGACAAGGACAATTTACTACGGATTGGTGGACGAATAGATGCTTCGGGATTATCGTACGAGGCCAAGCATCAGATTTTATTACCAGGCAAGGGTCGGTTTACAGAATTGTTGGTCACGTATTATCACCAAGTTTACTGTCATGTTGGAGCGTATACTCTTGCTGCTATTTTGTCTCGGAAGTATTGGATAGTTTCGGTTCGTCGTATCACGAGGCAAATTACATTTCGCTGTATTCAATGCTATCGATCTCGTGCTTATCCGAAACAGCCTCTTATGGCTGATTTGCCTGCTGATCGCGTTAATGGCGTGCGTCCCTTTCTTGGTGTCGGTACAGATTTTGCCGGTCCGTTTTATATTAAATCCAGTACGTTACGAAATGCCAAGATTCAAAAATGTTATTTGTGTATATTTGTGTGTTTGTCTACTAAGGCTGTACATTTTGAAATCGTGACTGATCTATCGGTTGAAGCGTTCATTGCAACTTTTACCCGGTTTATTTCACGACGAGGTCTTCCATCACTAGTAAGGTCTGATTGTGGAACAAATTATTCTGGTTCGGACAAATATTTGAAGGATTTACACGTTTTTATAAGAAATCATAACTCAGACATTGAGCGTAATTTAGCTAAACAACATATTACATGGTTGTTTAATGCTCCCGCTAGTCCAAACCACGGTGGACTATTCGAAGCAGCAGTAAAATCGGCCAAAACGCACGCGAAAAGAGTTTTAGGAGAGATGCGATTGACATTCGAGGAACTAAGTACGTTTTTCATCAAGGTAGAAGCCGTTCTGAACTCGCGTCCTTTATGCCCTTTAAGTACTGATCCTTCTGATCTTGAAATCCTTACACCGGGACACTTTTTAATCGGTCAGCCATTAGTAGCTTTACCAGAATATCCGTTTGCAGAAATCAATATGTCTCGTTTATCCCGTTATCAGCAAATTCAAAAAATGACGCAACACTTTTGGTCTCGTTGGAGAAATGAATATTTACATACTCTTCAACAACGTTTTAAATGGACCTCAAAGATCGAACCTCCCAAACTGGATGATTTAGTCCTAATAAAGGAAGATAACTTGCCTCCACTACAGTGGAGACGCGGTCGTTTAGTGAAACTACTACCTGGTAAAGATGGGATCGTTCGTGTTGCAGAAGTCAAAACCCAGCATGGTGTCCTTTTAAGACCTATATCAAAATTATGCCGTTTACCTATATCTTAGTAACCAAGGTTGGCCTTGGTTAGGCGGGAGGATGTTCGGGCGTTTTTTTATCATTCTTCTGTGGGTAAACTGCGATACCGGGATTCGCGGACGGAGTGCGCGGGTGAACACAGCACAAAGGTTCTCTTTCGGACGACGCCACGATTTTAATGGTGTATTTTAATAGTTATATATTTGATTGATATAGACATTATATCCACTTTTCTTTGGATCGCTGTGTGTATGTGATTGTGTCGGTGCACCGCAAACTGGAGCTGCAGTGATTCAGGTTAGTGGTTTACTCCATAGGGTTTGGTGAAAACGTCTGGATTAAGGGGTACGAACCAGGTCATCTTTGGTTATTATTATTTGGAATTTCGCGTATACAGCTTTGTTGCTGCATATAGAACTTTGGGTACACATTATTTATACATACCAATTACAATGACTTTACTTAGTATTCTATTAGAATTGACTTCAAGAATAAGCCATTGTCAAGTACTACAATACGTACTAGGATGTGACAAGAAAATGGAGTTTAATTATTTTCTATGAGCCAAAGCATTATCATCGGTCAGAAAATGTTTTTCATTTAATAAATATATTTCAATGGCCGCGGATTCAAACGCACTTATCCAACTCTAAAATCAGCCCGAGTTTTCAGTGAAGGAACACATCGTGAGGAAACTATAGAATGGCGGTAAGGCATTTTCTAATAATGTCCGCCTAGATAGCTACCGCCCTAAAGTTGTACATGTCGCCAAATACCAACAGGTGTGATCCGGCAGAATCACTTGAGAACCAGTTCCTAGGCATAGTTTGTTTACTATCCTGGACCACATCGAAACTTAACATCATGTGAGATTGTAGACCAAACACTGAGCTTATACTTCGTATAAAAATCTCTTTGTTTCTATATAAAAAAAACTGTTATTTATATTTCTTTAAAATGAACCACATCAAATTTTATTTCTCTACCTTATTAACAGTTCTTTGAACTCATTTAAGAAACACAAATTTTAATCGCGACCATGATTCCAAGTTTTAATTATGTGTGTGTGTGAAATATCACTAAGTAATATATATATAATAATTCTTAACCCCTTGAGCACTAACCTGGCGTTTACGCCAGTTTTCTATTGTCTTCCTATTGTCTCATTTTTATGGGTAATCAACATATTAATAATTCCGTATAAAAAAAATATTTTATGCAGTGAAAATTTATATGAAACGCGGACGCAGCTGCGGGCGGCACACAGCTAGTCAAATTATATAACACAATTCAAGCCTCTACATATAATTGGTCTCTACATATAAAGCCTCTACATATAATATAATAATCTACATATAATTGGTGCCATTGGAGGCTTGAATTGTGTTATATAATTTGACTAGCTGTGTGCCCGCAGCTGCGTCCGCGTTTCATATAAATTTTCACTGCATAAAATAGTTTTTTTTATACGGAATTATTAATATGTTGATTACCCATAAAAATGAGACAATAGGAAGACAATAGGAAAACAATAGAAAACTGGCGTAAACGCCAGGTTAGTGCTCAAGGGGTTAAGAATTATTATTAACTAATTATTTTCCAAAATTAATAGTACCTACCCTAAGTTACGCGGAGTAGCTTCAGCTATCTACCAAAAAAATAGTCCCGTCAAAATCGGTCCAACCGTTCCAGAGATTATTCATTACAAACAGACAAACAAAATTTTTAAAAAAAAATGGTATAGGTATCGTATATGCATTCATACTATTTAGTAAAAAAAAATAATTTTGACATTACAAACAGACATTTCAATTTTATTTATTAATATATGTAGATATAGTTGTAGTATAGATATATCTCTACGGTGCGTTAATAAAGCAAATAATTTGTGCAGATGCAAATTATCGACATAAATTATTGTCCAATGTCTAAAAGAACGATTTATACGCAATACAACAGCAGAGTTATTGAAATATATGTCCCCAAAGACAACGATCCGATGCGGGGATTTGAATCAACAACGCAGACTAAACTTTATAAAATAGCGAAACGGTTCGAATTCGTACGTGAATGAGATCAAAAATGGAAAAACAACAAAAATAAGTATTATGGTAATATTCAAATAAAACGCGAAGCAAAATGGGAATGAGTCGTTTCGATTTGAAGCATAAATCTAACAAATGGCTTTTGCATGTAGAAGCGGCGAACACAATTCATTTTACTATTGGTTCAAAGAGAGACAGAATCATTAGCAATTTAGTTTAGTACGGACGATATCAAGATTTCTCTATTTGAACCGAATATAAATTCGACAGTTCAAAATCTGATAAATGCGAACTTTTTAGCATATGAATGTTTTTTCTATTCATATTTCAGTTTACGTTGACTTAAGAATTGTTACTGTGTAGTTTGATATCATGAATAATAAAAATGTATATTATTCTAACAACGACAACGCCGTATTAAATTTGAATCGATTTTACACAACTCTACATAACTATTCAAGAATACCATGATTATGCCGTATTATATAAATATAGGTCATGATATAAATATCTAAGTATACAATCTTCTAATCATCATTATAAATAACCGTTTCAAATCGAAGTTACATTGGTTATATTAGAATTGCAGAAATCCATCATCATAAGCCTAAAGCATCCTTACAGATGATTCAAAGCAACATCCATGGGGATGGTAGCTGCACTCAAGGCTGAACAGACCAATGCGGTATCCACTGTTCCGGCCACATTACTAGCAGATTGGCGCATAGGGAATCGAATTATGCACTTTCTTTATTAGCACGCCTGGTCCATTTTAAAGGTCAGTATCTCCAACCAAATACTATTGCCATTTCCAGTGATTTTGCTCTTCTTATCGAGATCATTAGAGAGATCTTACCATTGGCAAAAATCAATATCGAAGGAATATCGATGAAAGCATCGCGCTTCATGTTACAATCCGTTCCCAAAGTTTGTTTTTGAATACAGGTTATACGTTCAGTTTGTTTACTACAATCTCAACTTATACTGTGTGGAGATGTGGCCTAAAATGGTAAACCTAATGCTAAATCTAGAGATACTGGTTCCCAAGTGATTCTACCAGAATACTCGGCGATGTTTTTCAAATTTGAAAGTATTGATGGAAGTGCAGCATGAGAAACTTATTATTCCTCCTACGTTCTTGCTAATTTATGTACTCTTGCAAAAATGTTGACAAATTTGATCTTGTAAATGTTTGCTACTGCTTAAGAAACAAATTTCTCAAACAAAATTTTATTATTTCAAGCTCTAAAGTGTCAATATTGTTGGCAATTTCACAATATGCTCCAAAATCACTAACGAACATGAATACCGGCAATATGCATTGATTTTGTTCAATAGTATTTAGTTTCAAGTACAGATGTAAAATAACATTTAATGTAGTTTTTAATCTAAAATATCGTTATCGTTTATGGTTCAGCTAAATGCTTCATTTGTAATGTCTCTAAATATGAACAATTTCTGTATTATTTAACACTAATAACTATCATGTTGAACCATTGTTAACTTACAAACGCCGAATAGATCCCTCACTACTAGAGCTTTAGCAATTGTCAGGTGCCTTCAGTTTTTACATATTTTAGTTAACTCGGAAAAAAAACTTCAAGATGTTCTTCATGAAAATAAATACTGCAAAACTTAAAGGAACGAATGAAACCTCTTAACAATACATCGTTTTGAAACCGCAATAGAATTTTTCGAATGCGTGACGCATTATACGTATAATATTTTATTCATGATACCTCATCGTTCATACGTGCAATAACAGTTTCTATTCAGTACAAAGGCTGAGGGAAACCGGGAAATAAATCCAATTTGTACCGGCATATATCATGGTCAGACCGCAGTTTACGATTTATTCACAATATCATCATGCGTCGATAGTGTGTTACCAGGTGATGCGCTTCTATTGTTCTCTTTTAAAATAGATATTGTATATGTAAATTGTGTAATATTATTTAGAATAATAGACATATTTAGTCGACATTTTAAAATTTACGTTTCTTCGAAACTACTTATCTCGGTTCATTATAATTCACGTTTAATATCTACTTGAAAAGAAATTAAAACATGTTTACTAAGTTTCGTAAATTTGGTAATAATTAATGACTTGATTTTGGACATATTTTTAATTATGTTCAACTGTATGTTATGACTATATTATTTTATGAAAGTTTTGAGAAAATTGGTAGGTAACATTTTAAATTAGCACTTAAAGGTTTAAGCGTAAAGAAGTTTGGTTAAATTGCGAAGGTTTAAGTTCAAATACCGCCTTGTCATGGTGATGTTTAGTTTGATTAATTTTTAGCTTTTCAGCATTGTATACTGACCATACTACACGCAGACATGCACATTAAGTAGATTGTAATTGCATTATATGAAAGCGTGAAGATTATTGCATGCTACGGAATTTCGAGTTTGCAAGATAAAATACTAAATTTGTCATTTTAATAAAATGAATAGTCTAGGCAACACATTTACATACCAAGTGTAGAGTACTATGTGAAATAGCATTGGCACGTGGCCCACATCAATCCAATCTTGTCGGCAATGCTACCGAAGAAATATTATACACTTAGTGACGTCACATACATACAAGCTATATTTTCATCGATTGTTGTCATTGCAACATAATTTCAATTTATTACTACAAAGTTTAAACAACAAATAAGATAACACGTAAATATTATTATGTTTCGTCATCATTACGAATGTGGTAGTGTCAAATTTATTTATTAAATATTATCATAATTTAGTTGATAAGTGATTGATAGCTGTAAATAATGTATGTAGAATCTACCTATTAGCGATGTTTATAATTCAGTGTAATATCGTATTTTAACGGTTCATTATTATTTTGTCAAATCATTATTAAACACGGATGCGTAATTATCAGCTATATTTTTGTATATTCCTTATCACTAAGGAAGAATGACTCTATCACTAAAGAAGAACACCATTTCGATAAGAAAATCGATGGGAGAATTCAACTGATCTGGACAGTATTCGAGAACTCACATAACAATATTGTTAATTTTGAAGAATTTGACAACCTAAGGTCGTATGTAAGTCACATTGATGAAATGCGGAACCTAGCGGTGTAATTGACGCTTAAAGAAATGCTAATTTAGCAAAGTATATAAATAGTTTAGAGTGTTCTCTAGGTAATAAGATTTAAAAATAGAGGCCGAATACTTTTAATTGACTAATTGCAGCTGGAGTTTAATCTTGTATAATTGATTATTGTGGTATTACACGCTATTTAGAAGGGTATTTTTAATTTATTAATACTTGTAACACTAGCAGGACCTCTGTAAGATTCGACTGCGTATGCACCTCCGTATCAGGAGGGTTCGTGTGCTGTTTAAAGGTAATCACTATAGTCTCTTAAAAAGGTAACCAATTAATTTTAATTGACTGAGTAACAACAATGAAAACATTAAACAAAGCTACTATAAATTTCGCGGACCGAGACTGGGAGCGAACTGACTAAGACTTTGCAAGTGTTACAGATTTGTCTAGTAATTAGGCAATACTGTCAGGTACTAGAATTATGACTAGGTGAAATTTGCAGTAATTCATAAATGAGCCTGTATTCCAGGCTGAAGAGTATTGCTTTTGGAACACAAACTGATACCGGAGGCGTTACAACACCTCGTTAGTAACATTCTAGTAGTTTCTTAAGAACGTTCCTTTGAAAATTTGCCCTTAGAACCTTGCACAAGTTCTGTAACAGTGATTTACCTGCAAATAGATTGGCATACGATTTGTTAATTTGAAACATAAAAATGAGTATTTGAATGACTTCATAGAGTAAAGGACATGCATACATTAATTTTTTAAATATTAAAATTCGTAAAAGTGTTTTAAGTTCCTTTTACTAGTGCTTTACAGACATAAGGTCGCATGATCGGATTGCGGTTGGTGTTTTTAAAACTGAATTTTCTTCTTGTTTACTGGCTGATAGCTCAATCACATCTGGTAAGTGCATGCTCAGTAAAAACTGCCTTAGTCTTCTTCCTTTAAACACCAACATGTTCTATTTTATTGCTTTCTTAAGACGTCAATATTTTTCTGCAACAGTTTGCCTAAACTCGCAGCTCCTGGAGCATTGTACTCAACGGCAAAAGGTTTTCTTTCTATGTCTATCAGCCAAGTACATATTCTGAGATACCTATAACGAAACAGATTATTAGAATATAAGCTTAGACGATACAGTTAAAAACCTGGTAAAATTATATGATTATATGATAAATAAATAAATTATATGATATTTATAGCCATCGTTTGCAATTTTGCCGAAATAAAAATTATTTATATAAATAATTCATTAGTGATTTGTAAATAATTCCATTAATGTTTGTGCTAAAGGTCTATCAAATGACAGTTTAATGTGTACTGTATGTTACATTTTTAAGGCTACTTTATAATTAGTTATCCGGATATGTTTTCATATTATTTCTTTGTGTTATATTTTTCTTTCTTTATTTCTACAGGTTCTACAGGTTTTAAATTTCATATGTTTGATATATGCTCATGCATAGAAATCAATAAGCAACAGTATAAAGAAAAAACATTGCTATTTAAAAAATCATTAACGCAATCATATTTCCAACATGTAAGCTCGCTTTAATCAACTTAATATGTCGATTACCCATAAAAATGAGACAATCGGAAAACAATGAAAAGCTAAACACCAGGTTAGTCCTCAGGGATTCAGTTCAAATTCTACAATGATTCAGAACTTTTGGTGAAATCATAATGGTGCTTAAGCATGACCTACAGTTAGTGCTCAACTAGTTAGAAGAATAGGTTACTTAAGTAAAATCTTAAGTGGAAGATTATTATGAAACTAGATTATTGTGTTTGAACAGTTTGCATTTGAATTCTTTTTTAGATTTAGTTTGTTAAAACTTCGGCAACACACATCTTACTTAATTATCTTTAACTTTAACATCTTTAACTCATTAAACAAATATATAATTAAATAAATATACCTTTCAGAGCAAATCGGCGCTATATGAATTAGTGACGATATAGTAGCAAAAGTCGATAAATCAGCTATAGTCAAATAATTCCCGGCTATATATTTAGTTTTACAAAGGAATTCTTCGAGGAAACTATAAGCTTCATTTATGTCTTTAATTTGTTTCTCCGTTATTATTTTTTCTCCTTCCGTACGAATGGAATTCTAAAATAAATTAACATTAATAGTTGTACTTAGTAATGTAGTTTCTTTCAATATATGTTTAATGAATAACTTACCATCACTGACTGCAGTCTGGGATATAATATAGATGCATGAAAAAACAGCCTCTGATTTACCATAGCTCTCTTTTTGCTCTCTCTCGGGTAAAGATCGTCGTCACTAGCATAAGCATCTGATAGATACATCATTATAGCATGACTGAAACATGAAAATATGTTAAAATTGTCTGCATTTGATAGACTACATTAAATAACATACCAGTTTAACATAAGTCTGATTATCAATCTAAACACATTAAATATTGTATAAAGTTACATAAATAATAATAACTATTTGAAAACCAGTACCTAGGCTTAGTGTGTTTACCATCCTGAACCACATCGTCGTTTAACACCAGGTAAGATTGTGGTGAAAGCACTGAGCCTATATCGTGTAAAAAAAAAAAACAAAACAAACAAAATTCTTAGATTCATTTAAATAAGTTTAAATAAAAACTTAAGGGCAGAATTATGACGTAGAATATACGGATAAGTATCAGAAAATCAAAGGAATAAGGTTAAACATCACTAAAGTGTTAGAGGGAAATACTTCGTATTGCTCTTTATTTACAGAGGCAACATTAATTTTATTGAGTTAATGAAACAAATCTAAGGGCTAGAATTATACAAGTTAGAATAAATCGACACTCATGACATTATTATATAAAAGGCATTTTAATCGGAACTACAATAATAATGAATCTTTTTTACAAACCTATCAGTCAATTTGAAGTCATCATCTATGAGCACTGGGACTGTATGTTGTGAATTCACCTGTTAAAATGATAAAATTAAATTAATAAATATCACTATCATCTCAAGCGAAAGACGTCCACTGGTGGGCATAAGTTTTACCAAAAGATTTCCACATCGACCGATCCTGTGCCACCCACTTCCAGCGGATTCCCGCAACCTTCACCAGGTCGTTGCTACAACTTATTAGGGCATAGCCACGCTGCGTCTTGCGGTACGTGATAGCCATTCGAGAAACCGTTACCCTCATCGGGCATCGGTTTTTCGAGTGATGTGCCCAGCCTATGGCAACTTTAGTTTCATAATTTTTAATGTACCGATTTTGGGGCCTTCATTCAGATTTGTAGGAAAAAAAAGTTTTAATTTGTATTACCCAAAGTTAGTATAATGAATACCTGAAGATATTCTGGATTCAAATGTTCTTTTTCGAGTAAGTTAACATCTATCATCTCAATGGAAATTTCCAACAGATCTATCATCATCATTGTCGCACGAGCCGGTGGGCTCAAGTCGAATTTATAAAGTTTCATTGACATCTGTAACAATATTGTAACGCCTGAATGTTTCATGATTTTACATGATCTTTAAACATAATATCAGAACACGGCTAGTACTAGTATGTGGTTATAATTTTTTAAAGGAACGGTACAATGTGATTAAGTTTTTGTTTCACAAGTACTATATAAATGGTAGAAAATAATTCTTCATTACTGATGTGTTTTGATATACACCATTGTATAAAATTTGGTTTTCTCATCATCCAATTTTTTAGTCAGTATTCTTGTAATCAATTAAATCAGCAATTCATTTATTGATAATTTGGTTATGTTCCGATTTTATAATGCACGATAGTCATCACCAGCTGCATTAAAACGACGTTAACGAACATAATGTAGAAAAATTGGCTTAGCTAGATCTAGATTGTTTACTGAGTAACTAATTAACCTGGTCATAATTTTCCGTTACCATTTTAGTATTTCTTATCTTACTATTATAATAATAACAACGAATTGAACACAAAAAAAAATTGAACTCAATTGCATTTTTAATCGACTCTGAAAATACTATACATTCATTTAAATGAATTAAAAAAAAATACTGTTTCGTTATAACAGTGCACATTAGTCGTATTTTATTAATGAATAAATGTATTTTACCTTACGTTGCAAATAAAAGTAGATATATTTGTAAATTATGTCCAATTACTTTCAAACGTTAAAGCTATTTCGAGTGATATGGGTGGTAATCAACTGACAAGAGTAATCTCAAATACGCTTTATAAAGCATTTATAATGTTAACGTATCATGACTAGGTATACCGAAATTTAAAATCGATGCTCGTGGCAAAAACACTGTCATCGTCAAAATCGTATGTCATGCAATGTTTTTTTTTTTACTTTGACCTGTATTATTTTGCACCCGTTTAGTGTGTTAATTATTTCTCCGTGTTAATAGTACCTGTTGTTATGTAAAAAAAAAATACATATATTCCTTTAAGTGGTTTGGTATGACTTTATTGCTTATGTGTTTGAATATTTTGCAGTGAAAACTAATATTTAGTGAGTGTCATGGGAGCCTTCACTGAGATCCAAGTCGATTATGAAAAACACCCATACTTGTTCGGCATTTGAGGACGTTATCTGAAAACGTAAAAGTATGCCAGCAAGATGTCGTGTTATGTACTCTTAAACATTTTTTTTATTTCATACTTTATAGGTTCAGCGCTTTGATAACAATCATATCTGATGTTAAGCAAGATGTTAAACGCACTAAGCCTATAGGTACTGGCTCACAAATGAGGTTACCAGAACACACTTATTAGTGCTTGGTGACATGTTCTAAACTTGAGCAACCCATACGTGCATTACCACAATGCTATGGTTTCCTCGCGATATTTTCCTTCACCGAAATCTTAGGCACATTGCAGAGTTGATAGGTGTATTCGAACCAACGTCCATCGGCGTGGAATACGATCGTACTACCATCTGATTTGGCATAGCTTCGAAATATACATATTTGATAAAAAAAAATATATTTACGCAATCATTCAAGCTCGTGGTAAAAGTTTAAAAACCATTTCCTCCTAGGTGACGTTCAGACGCTACTTCAGCAGTCTCGTGTTTACAGGGTACAAATAAAACCAGATGCCGGCCTACATAATATTCAATGGAAAAAATCGGATTTAGATAAACAAATATTAGTAAAAAAAACGTAACATTTATTCTAAAATTTTATTTGTAAAAAGTGTTTGTTTATAATATGTATAAATACTTTTTACAAATATTAAACTCGAAATGTCATCACTAAAATCATGTGGCCGGTGGACTGTTGGAGTGTTATAATTATTTATGCAAGTCATCTAAATGAAATCATCGATAGTGTCGTATCCTATGACCCACGGGGCATAAATCATATATGATTTGCATAAAAATGTAAAGTAGTTATTCGGATAATAAACTATAAAATAGAGTACACATATTGATAAGCGTCTGACTCATTATGCAATGATTACTCAACATGTAGGCGTAATCCAACGTCAAATGATTGATAGTTACGTTTTTTATTACGTTATTATGTGTTAAATTGAATATTGCATAACGGAAGTATTATAATTGAATAGAAATTTAATAAAATGAAAATGAATTAAATATTTCGTATACAAATTACTAATCGTCAAAACTCTTGCATGCTTACTTCATTTTATTACTGCCTTCATCTACGTAAGTATGGTTACTCCGGTCGAACGCGAATTATTTAATACCGTTGTTAGGATATCATACTTAAGAGGATATGCGGTCAGCAACAAATTTGGAGAATAAATATTTCAGAAATCTATTGCTATCGCCTTGCGCCTCAAGAAGAAAAAGTTATAAAACGCGAAAGAGGCAGCTGCAGCTAGAGCTGATTTTACCTATGCAAAATAGACAAAATGATCTCTTCGTAGTACCCTTTTTCATTCTCGAAAACGAATTTCAATTATAAAATAAGAAAGACTGGACTATGCCTCTAGATTTTACTTTTTTTGTTCTTATTCGTCAAATTTATTAGACCGGCGCTTGAAAATGACGAAAAAAATCGGGCATTTCTTCTCATTTTCAAAAGTTCATTTTTTCTATAAAGATTACTTCAAGGAAAAAGTCAAACCGTACGGGTATGACGGTGGTGAATATATATTAGATGGTACAAAAACATTTACCATAATGCTATTTATCCAGGTAGGAAACAGGGGAATACGTTTGTATGCGATAAACCCTCTTAAACTAAATGTAAAAAAAAATATTACGTAGGCAAAATTCGGAATTCCATAATCGTCACATAGAATAACAAGTGACGTAGTCTCCGCTACTAGGTTTAAGTACCTCGACACCTTGAACGTTAGACTTCGAACTTTTGTTGTACTTTGACCTTGTATCAATTCGCTAGAGCAATCCTATTGTATGGTTTTTCTGCGAATTTGAAACTGTTTGATAATATCAAGTGGTATGGATGCCTCAGTAGTCTCGTGATCGGGTATAGTCGAATTATAATTATTACATTTCGTATGAAACTACATTACTATTGCATCATCTTGCAGACGTGGATCACCTGATTCATTTTTATAATTAACACTTTACGGTGTGATGTTACTAATTTTAAGGCATTTACACATAAATTTAAAGCGAATTATGTTTTATGAAAATGAGGATATTGGATATAAAATTGAATGATTAAAATCTATTTTACTATAATCCTCACTTCAGATAAGCGCGGTTTTAAAGTTTGTTGTTTGTTTTTTACGGATGACGGTGGCAGTCGATCGATCGAGCAAATGGCCCTACCATTTGAATAACGGTCATGACCTTTGGTATTGACATCGTATTCTTATAACTAGGTGAAGTGATAGTTAATATTATGGATTGGCCCGAGCGGTTGAAAGCCCCTACTAAACAAGTGCGTGCATTGAACGAGTCAGTGGAATGTTATATGTGTGGGAACACGCACAAGACCGTCGGAAGAATCAACGAATGTCACCATTATAATAGACGGTCACATGGGTTCAGTATATGTGTGTTATGTGCCGTTATTGACCTTTAGGCTGGGGATGCACTACACCATCTTGAAATTCGTTTGAAAACGTTCAAGATGTCGCCTGTGTTTAGTCGCCTAGTCCACATATCTCTCTTCTATCGTCTATTTTGTATTGCAAGCGCAAGTTTTTTTTATAATGTCTTGATGTCTCTTGGTTTATTTATCAAATAAACATAAAAAACTTTTTAGCGTACTTCACTAAAGTATGTTAAATAAAATTATTACATATTTAATTCTTTATTAATATTTAATGAATTATTAATATATATATGTAAAGAAAATATAATTCTTTAATTATGTATTATTATATTCTATAATGTAAAGAGTTTAGTTTCTATAGTTAAGAAGGTTATGCTGGCCATTATGATATTTTGATACATGTCAAATATATTATAAATTATAATTGTATTTTAATACAATCTAATTTTATAAATTATAATTGTACCTTATTTATCTTATATATATTTAAAATTTATATCTTAATTCACTTGGTGTTAAAATTTGAAATTAGAAGGGGTGTTCTGTTTTACATTGTAGGCAGCATTTAAAAAAAGGGACTTTTACAAAATTTAACACCTAAGGACAAAATGGGGTAACAAATTTTGTATGAGCTTAAAAATATTGCCATATGTTTGTGTTAAATGGGATTTAATTTCTAATTCCAAATATAGAACCAATTACATTATTTTATTTTCCTATTTATTTTATATATACTAATTAATCTAATAATAAACTAAAATAATATTTATCCGTATAAACGTAGATAACGTTTTTCTTATGAGATTTATTTGTATTGGATATGTTTATCGTTTGAAAAACTTAAAAAATATAAAAGTGTATGAAAAAATAAATAGAGTTAAATAATTTGAATAGTTTTTGTGTAAAAAAATATAGACGATATACACTACAGTATACACTATACGTATTATTCTAGCATTTTACGAATAATGTAATAGATTATTTCATATATCCAAAATTTGCTTTAAAACATTTTCATAGATAGCTACTCCGGGTGCATTGTACTTCTTTGCAAAAGATTGTTTTTCCATATCGTTCATCCAGGATTTAATTTTAGGGTATCTGAAAAAATTGACGACATTTAATTTTACTAAGCTTCCTAAATAACTTAGATTTAACTGTGAATTAATTATATTAGATTAGCATAACTGTTTCATGAAATAAATATTTTGCAGTCAGTTAATTTCATTTTTTTATTTAATTTAGGAATTGACGTAAAAATAGTACTATTTAATCATTTACACCATAGTATTAGGAGGTAGTGTTTATTTCACATTATTATTTAAAAAATTTCAGGTGACAATATATGTTGATTTATAAACCACTGCTATTTTTAACTCCAATTATTTCTATTCATATATGTTGAATTTAAGCAAGTTTAAAAAAAAACATTGGGAGTTGATTTTTCAAATAACTTCTAAAGTAATGAAACTTCCATACAAAGTGGAAATCATCAGTTTGCCCATTCAAGGGTATTTACATACCATATCGTAACTAATTGCCACTGATATGAACTTCAATATGAAAACAGTATTAATTAGAAACCACTTACTCTTTACTGTCAAGTGGAAGAAGTATTCTAAGTGACGAAATATCAGAATAAACCGATACATCAGCGATAGTCATGTTATCTCCTGCAATATATTTTGATCTTGAGAGGAACTCCTCTACAAAACCATATGCTTCATCAATAGCCTTCAACTGTTTCTCTGTCACAGTCCTTACACCATCGATGAAGGCTGGATACTGAAAAAAACAATTAAACACATTTTTGTAATAAAATTGAATATTAGAATTATCTAAATTATAAACAAAAAAAAATGTCTTCCAGCGTCAATTCATATGAATAAAAAAATCATAGTTAAAATCAGTGTATATATTTGATTTAAAAGAATATAAGATTAGTTTTTTTTTATAATTTATTACGCTCACAATATACAAGTATTTTAAGCCCAAATTCGTATTATTTTACTAACATTCAGTGCTCCAACAAAACGTGAAAGGGAACTCCGTGACACTACTTTCAATACAGTTGTGTACAGTAACTAAACTATAACGTGTAAAGCGCCGCCAATATTACATCCTAATATGGACTTGTATATTGCAAGTAATTGTTTAAAAAAATGTACTACAAAGTAGATAAATAATTACTTTATTAATCTACTTCCTTTAAATATATACTTTGCTTTAACTCCATTTTGAAATCAGCTAGAGTTAACCAATGTACTCATTTATAAATCTTTGTATATATTTATTTATAAATTTAAAAGCGTGGCAAGACCTCCGAATAGTATTAGTATTCAATTATTTCCGTTTCGAAGAACTCAAAATATTACCATCAATTTAGAAAATGTGTCGTAACGAGTAATAAATGAATAGATATTGGTTGTTTTTATTTTACATATAATATGTACACAATTATTGCTCGGAGCGCGAATAGATGTAAAAACCAAATAAATGTTAGGTTATGTTAATAATTTTAATGAACAAATTAAGAAATATTTAAACAGTTTTTTTGAAAGGTTCTAATTTTAACTTATGTCAGCAATCTCTATGGTTGCCTAGATTTTTTGTTTCACAAATAAAGTAATATAAAATTACAAAATGTTCAAACTTGATAAATGTTTCGTTCATGCTAATACCACCATATTGGTATTATAATAAACTATTGCTTATATGATTTATATGACCCGTTCTACATAAATTATGAGTTTAAATGTAAAATAAACTTGGAATTTAGTGAATTTAGTTTAAAATTATATTATATATATAAACGGTACATAATAAGCATTTAGATATATGGAGTATGGGCTGAATGGAGCAAATTTCGCCGAATTTAGATAAATGTTACTAAAAAGCATAAAATATTATAAAACAAATAACCGCAATATTTCTCAATCTTGAAAATAAAACTCCAGTATCAAAAAACATCATTTGGTTCACGATGGCTCTCTTTTTGACATCCTTCGGATAAAATTTGTCATCTTTCCCAAAGACATCGAACAAGTACATTAATATTGCGTGGCTGTTCATAAATAAATCAGTATAATATTATAATATTAAATGTTACTAAATAATCAAAACATTGTTATAAAATTAACTCTTACAAGTAATTTATCAATTTGGAAAATGTAAAATTTAATAATATTGATACGATTTGATAGAATATAAATTTACCTGTCTGCGATAATAAGGTCACCATGTTCTAATACTGGAACCGTATGGCATGGATTTTTCTGCAAAAAAAAATACAAAATTTAATAGAAAATATTCAAGATCAAAATCAAGTTTCAGAAATTGTGCATATTTTTTGCGACAATATATTATTTTGTACTAATATGTTAATAATATTTATAATATCTTTTTCCTTCTTTCTACCTTTTTTTGGTTAGCATAAATAGCTATTATTAACTAGCAATTTTTATTTAAATCCCTTTACAACTTAGTATCTACTTAACTTTTAGCTCCGTTACTTCAAGCAATTTGAAAATAATCCTTACCTTTAAAAATTCAGGTTTCAGGTGCTCTCCTTCTTGACCGTTAATATCTATCATTTCGATGGAGATATTTAAAATATCACAAGCCATCATGGCAGCACGAGCCGCTGGACTTGTATCCATTTTGTAAAGTTTTAAAGACATCTGAAATAAGAAAATTGAAGTTAATGTTATTTCTTTGGCTTATTATGTTTGATAAATAAATACCATCGTAATTGTGTAAGTAATAAAAATAATACTGTTTAATACGTTACAGTACGTTATGATGTTTTAATTATTATTATTCCTTAACAAATAAACTTACCTCTTTCACCTAATTTTAATTTACAGTTGTTATATTAATGTAACGCCGTATCGTTGCTTACTGTTTATTTTATCATCGCGACCTGTTTTATAAAGCGTTTCATAATAACCACGTAGGATGACTAGAATATCAGATATGAAAAATAATCATTCATGAGCAAATAATTCTAAAGTATAAGAAACAGTTTTCTATAAATATTCCAATTGCTTATAAAACTTTCTAAGCTTAACAAGAGCCAAAAGTAGTTTATATCAATCGAGTTGCTTCATGTTGATCAAACGGTAAAGAAAGATATTATTGTAGAGAGATCAGAACACGTTACCAATAATCTCAACAACAAAACCCCAATAGACCCATTTCATGCTATTAACCCTTTGAGCAGTAACCTGACGTCTACGCCAGCTTTCCGTTGTTTTCCTATTATCCTTCTATAGTCGCATTCTTATAGGTAATCGACATTTAACAGCAAATTAACAATTAAGGAAACAAATTAACAAGAAAATTACTTGTAGGAAGTACACTGCGTTATCTTGCGGTATAGACAACAGGGAAAAGGAATAAAGCAATGTTATAATGCTTTAATATAATTTCACAAAGGTTTCAATAAACAATTAAATTTCTCTTTGTTCTTTACTTATAAAATGCTGTTTATTTATTCGATAGTGAATGTCCCTAAAGTATACAATAGTTCTTTCTAAGGCTAGGCAATAAGGAAACTGTCGTTTTAAATGATCGCGCGCCTGCTAGAAGATTCATTCGAAAATTCTAGAGCATAAGTGTCTGTTATTTCATTTATTGCTCAATATAAATTCATATTAATTCATAACATGAATAAGTTTTGACATGTATCTTTAATAGTCATGCTGATTTTTTGTTATTTCCATCATAAAGTAAAATGAGGCAATAGATAAAAGAATAAAAATATTTCACAATAGTTATGCAAACGAATTGTGCATAATCACCGTGATAGTCATTTTCACACACGAATATAGGAGTATAGCATAGATTATAAAATACTGGATAGTGATTACGTTTAGTACTCAATAAATCTTCTAGTAAACTAATTTTAATAAATTTATATTTACTTGTTTAAGTTTTATACTAAAAATAACGACATTAGAAATATATCGTATCGATGACAACTGATGACTAGAAATATTATTTCCATATGTAATTAGGGTTTTATAAGCAAAAACTAAAACGAAAAAAAAATATTATGTAATTATACATTTAATCAATCGAAGTATATACCATTATTACCCATGCACTTTCGCCATTGTAAAAGAAGTTCTTTCTTTTCCATCGCTGAAAAAAATATTGGAAGCAAAAACCAATAAAATCTTTGAAGGCAGTTTGTACTACTTCATGGAAATTATCCAAATTTTCTAATTTCAGAAAAAAGTTAAAGCAAGATCCGAGAAGTATGCTAAGGTCGGATACATTACAACCGTAACAGTTCTTCTCATTTACTGATCGTCAGTTGTGAAGTATGAGTTTTAGCGTGGGCTAGAGAGATTGAATAGTCTCAATTGCTTAAAGGCTAGCTTTTGCATCATGGTTTGCAATTGGTTGACAATACAGATCTGCCGTAATCGTCTGGTATAATACGGTATGGTATAGTAGAATGATTCAAAATTCCCTCGTTATTGTGACGGTCGAGTAATGTAACGCAGCACTCAATTCGTGTTTGTTAGTGTGCTTCAATAAATTCATGCGGTACATATTTCTCGAGCTGTTTCACTTCCGCGATTTGTTTCAAGTGAAGTAAAATGCGTTCATAATTCACACTAAACCCTGCCGCTAACTCTGATATGCTTTGCGATGGATTCGCTTCCACAATCAATTTTAATTCTTCATTGTCAACTAGGATCTACGGCTGTCCACAGGGTTGGTTCGATAGGTCAACATTTTCAAAACAAATACATTGGAGCCAAAAAGTTACTATGCTTTTTTACAGTAGTTAAATTAATCCTTCGAGCTATTTCTGTAGCACTGGTGCCACGGTGGATCTCGTATTCTTAAATAATGCAAATTTCAAATTTTCTTTTTTTTGAACAGAAAGTTACAAAAAAAAAATCAAATGCTGCGAAAACAAATGAATCACCAAATTCGAAACACCTATATACAAGTTTAAATTGAAATTTGGAATTCCTAAATAAATAAAAGATATTTGAGACCAAAGTGACCAGTTTGAAAAAAAACACCAAATGTCTAATATTGTCGATATCATTCAAAATTGAAAATTTAGTTAATCTTTGAAACTGAACTGGCTAACCTGATATATGAGGTACGTAGTATTTTAATGATGCTATCTGGTGAACATAAATAAATAAATTAAAACTGTGAAAATGACTCAAAAGTCACACCCTCGAACTTTTTAATGTGCAAATAGAATTTACGTAAATGACAAATAGATATTCAGATAAAGTTATTTTCTTTCATAATTAGCGTATTCAGTTTTGAGATGATTACATTTTTTACAGACTTCAAAAAGAAGGAGATTATCATTTCGTCTTTGTTTTTTGTTGTATATTTGTTACGCAAATTCACCGTGAATTGTGGACAGACTTGTAATATAATTACACCCCCGAGGTTATCTCATTATCACAAAGTAAGGATCTGATCAGTAGATCTCAGGAAAATCAAGAGAAATCCACAAAGATTATAGACACTTACACGTATGTTTTATTTACATGTTACACTAATTTGTTTCCAAAGCTATTAAAATATTCGTGTATTGCAGTCACCATCTTATTTTGTTAATCTGATGATGGAAGGTACCACATTTTAAGGAGTAGGAGTTGAAGATTTTTATTTTGTAAACGAAGCCACTGGCACATCTAATAGTGAATAAAAAGAGGAAAAAGGAGAATTTAATTTCAAACCTGACTTTAAATAGAATATACTATAAAAATGCACTAAAAACTAAATAAATAATTACTTTATTAATCTAGTTCGGCATACTACGATTTATTGTTTGTTTTAATATTATTAATAATATTGGAGTTGGTGCCAGCTTATGAATAATAAGTGATGTGTATGTACGTTTTTTTTTTTTTTTAATTTTATCCATCAACTAATTTGATGAACGTCTGAAAATGACGGTAAAATCGAGCATTATTTTTCATTTTTAAAGGCATTTTTTAGTTCGTACAATAACTAATTTATGGGGAAAAAAACGTACGGACATAGGGGGTATATATTATTTGGTATAAAATATTTACTATAATCCTATTATCCAGGGAGGAAACAAGGGACATACAATCTATTGGACGACGAGGACTGTTGAATTTTGTATTCCACATGCGAATTCAGTTATACTAATTAACAAAAAACTGTAGTCATATTTTAATCAACCCAGGCGAAGTCAAGGTTAGAAAACCATTTTTAAAATAAAATAACATTTAATAATAATTTAACAATAAAAATACCATGTATATATTCAAATTAAAAAAAATGTACACGTCATTCAAAATTTTATAAACGAGAGATAACGTTATTATTACATTTTATGAATAATTAAATATCCAAAATGTTCTTTAAAACGCTTTCATAAATAGCTACACCGGGTGCATTGTATTTTTTTGAAAAAGTTTGTTTTTCCATTTCTTTCATCCAGGCTTGAGTTTTAGGGTATCTGAAAACAAAAAATAGTAATTATTTTAAGCTACCTTCCACAAATCATTTACACTTAATTGTGAGTTAATACAAAGGAATATTATTTATTAATTTTGAATAATTTCCAATGTCTTTTTAAAAATGTATGCATTTTTCACTTCCTTAAGAGTTGAAACTTTTAAACCATTATCATTTATTTAACTGAAGTGATGATGGCCACGAGTGCCTTTTAAGTCTTCTATATTTAACCATTAATCCTTAAGTATTGATTTTTGTACATCAACTAAAACAACTTTCACACAAATTGTAAATAATTAGTTTACAAACTTAAACATCTTTATTTTCCTTATCGCAACTCTTAGCCACTGATATGATTTTCAATTTGGAAATAACAGCGATCTTTAATGTAGTATGCGCTGAGTAAAATTTAAAACACTTACTTTTTACTATCAAGTGGCAGAAGTATTATAAGAGAGGAAACATCGGAATAAATCGATATATCGGCGATAGTCATGTTGTCTCCTGCAACATATTTAGATCTAGAAAGGAACTCCTCTACAAAACCATATGCCTCATCAATAGCCTTCAACTGTTTTTCTGTCACAGTTCTTACACCATCGACGAAGGCTGGGTACTGAAAAAAGTATACGATTATAAATTATGCACTTTTTTGTGATAAGTTTGCTTAGCGTACTTTTTTTAAACAGTATAAGATTAGTGCTTTGAGCACAATCAGGTGAGATTGTTGATTAATGTTATGTGATGATGTGGTCCAGTATGGTAAGCACACTAAGCCTATAAGTATTAGTTTCTCAAGTAGTGCTGGGACATACTGATTAATATTTGGTGACAGGTTTTCAAACTTTAATTTTTGTGGTAGCCCCCAGGCAGACATTTTTAGAAAATAAATTCGGTCAAGGGGTACGATACACTTGATTGAAACCTTACCTGAATAATAAAACATAAAAAATAATAATTTGATCCGACAACATATATCCGCAAAAATCGGATTGTCAAGTATTTTATTAAATTCTAATGGTGCAAATGGCAGTCGCCATATTGGCCACTCGGCTACCCTCTTAAGTTCGCTAAGGCCGATTCACACGTGTCAGTTCAGATTCATACGTGTCAGTGAAGTTACAGTTCCTATCTACCTACATTTTGTAAAATCACTTGGTTATAAAAAAGGGAGAAATATTTTTATTTTTAATTATAATAATAACGAGTTTAAAATACAGAAGGAATCTTTTCAAATCTATAAATAAACATGAAACCTTAACTGTGTGTTGCAAATAGAAAAATAATAATGTAACCAAACTAAGTGTGTGAAATATGAATATAAATATGACCTGTGTTTGAACCGATTGAATTCAGTACATCATTTTAAAGCTAAAATCACTTATTATATAGTTAATTGAACAGTATGAACTGGAGGATATTTTGGCATAGTTTTGACAAATATTACTAAAAGGTATAGAATGATATAAATAAAATTACCGAAATATTTCTCAATCTTGAAAATAAAACTCCAGTATCAAAAAACAGCATTTGGTTGACGATGGCCCTCTTTTTGACATCTTTCGGATAAAACTTGTCATCTTTTGCAAAGACATCAAACAAGTACATCAATATTGCATGGCTGTTTGGAAGAAAAATGTAATAAATAGTTATGATCGTATATACGATTTCTATACCTAAAACACAAATTTTTGTCTATCTGTTTGTTCTCGCTAATATCCAGAACGGCCTGTCTAATTTTGACAGAACTATAACTATCAGATAGCTGAAGATACTCCACGTAACTTAAGCTAGTTATATTTTTAGAAAATTATTAGGATTCCGCGTAAAAAAATTAAGAGTTATAACATTGTGAACAAAATCCGATTTAATGTAAAGTTTTATGGCAGACATTTGAATCTATGAGATATATTTTTCATTTCTGTTAGTACAAAAAATGTTAGGAAAATAATTATGGTTCCGTATAAAAAAAGTAAATCTCATGAAATTTTGAGTAAACTGCGATTACACAGACAGCACCGTCAAAACATTAATTATCCAACAATTATGTAAAGATTATATTACGCAATTAAGAACACATGAAACGCAGGCGGATCCGCGGGCACACAGCTAGTAATAACTAAATAAAAGGTTAATATCCATTTTTATGTTGTATAAAATTAACTTATCCATTATTTTGCTCATTTACAGAAAATGATAATTATAATAATGTTACTAAATCAATTGTTATTCTCAAAATAATGTTTTTTTTTTTAATAAATTTACCTGTCTGCGATAATAAGGTCACCATGTTCTAACACTGGAACTGTGTGGCATGGATTTTTCTGTAAATAAAAACACAAACATTAATCAAAAATATTTTGGATTAAAATAGACTTAATTTTTTTATAAGTTGTAGTTGTTGTAATTTTTATGAGTTTTAGAAATTATAATTTTTTTCGTACCATCCAATAAAATAGATCTAGTACCTACATCTTTTAACTTTTTCATAGCTAGACTAGTGATTATCATCCATTAGTAAATACCAGTTAAATCGTTGGACCTATATAAACATTTAACTCATTTACTTTAAAAAAACCCTTACCTCCAAAAATTCAGGGTCCATGTGTTCACCTTCTTGAAACTTAACTTCTATCATTTCCACGGAAAGATTTAAAAAATCACAGGCCATCATGGCAGCTCGGGCCGGTGGACTAATATCCATTTTGTAAAGTTTTAATGACATCTAAAAAAGAACACTAATTATATTCCTTTAGTTTATTATTTTTAGAAATACAAACGTTAATGCACAAATAATAATCATTTATCAACTAAAAAAATGATGTCATCTTGTTATATTATAATATATTTAAATAAACATATTTCATATGGAAACATTATTATTGATTTTTAAATGCAATTTATTTTATATAAACTACAACTAACTGTTTAAACGTTATGTCAACCAATTCACAATTGTTACATTAACGAGATGCTGCGTCGTTCTGATCTGATATGTTATTCAATTTTTTTCTCGCGTCTCTTTTATAAACCACTTCATAATAGCAACGTAGGATGACTGGATAATCAGATATTATTTAACTTTATATTCTATAACTATTCTGCGTTATTTCTTCATAAATATTCTGATATACCATTAAAATTTCAAAGAACAATGATAATCAATAGAAGTTTACTTTAAAAAAATGACATTTTTGATGAACCGGTACATGTAAATCTGAATGCATTAAAGTTATCTGACATTATTATAGTGGAAAAATCTAGAAGTATCGCTCTTATGGTATTTAATATGACCAATGCGCTGTAGTCGGCGTGATAATTATATATAAATAATAGGCACCGTATTTATTTCTCGTTGATCATATAAACTACGAAATGTATTACTTTGTCTTATTTTGCATTTGCGCCACATACCTAAAAAGTTGTCTAATACTGGAAAGTTTAAGACATGTTTGTTTATAAATATTTACAATTTATTAATAAATTAACAATGCATATTTACAGAATTAAAAAATTCAATGTCACTGTGTTTAAATATCAATCATTGTTGTTAGTCAAGGTTTTAAAGATTGTTTTGTCAAATTCTGAGCTGATTACAATCAAATGTTTTCTTTATAATTAACTAACATAAAAGTCATTAATTAAAAGTTAAATATTTAATAAAAAATATATTTATCAAAATAAATAGCCACGACCCATTCCAATGACCGCGTGTCTGCTTGAAGGTTACTTCGAAAATTCTGGGAACTGAAATTTTGTAATCATATCTATTTATAAAATTATTCATAAAACGATCATATATTGACATGTATCTTAATAACCTTACTGGGGTTCTCATTCTTATCATAAAGTAAATAGACGCAATTGATAACAAATTTATATATAGTTATTGAAGCAAGCTGATAGTCATGATGATAGTCGTTTTACACACGAATATTATATAGTAGACATATTGAGAATTCAATAAATATTATGTTATAATCTAAAATCTTAATCCTATGTAAGGATCACGTATTGTAATTAGGTTTATTTTTCCTATCACTAATATAGAATTTAATTAAAATTATAACACATGTATTTTTTATACCAGGACGGTGGTGAATAAGGTCTGCCGGATAGCAAGCGGTCACCGTTGCTTTTGCCTATCCAGTGGTACCAAAAAACCGCAGTAGGGAGATCATTTCACATCCAGACCTATCAAACTAATATGGATTCACATTATTCGTGGTTATTCACACTGTTCCAAGATACGAGAATGACTCCCTGCCTACTACGTACCGTAAGATTGTAAATAGTGAGGGTGAGGAGTACTTCGAACAATTCAGCAGAAGGCATCCCATTATAAAAAAGGTGTAAGTAATCAGGAGTAGTCTCTCCTTACACGTAAAAGTCTGTTACTGCTTTTGAGTTTGGAATAAATTTCCAGTGCTCTTCTCTGAGCCCAGGTAAGTGGCTCAAGCTATATAGGCCCTACCTAATTCAGTTCCAGTTAAGAGAGACCCCACGGTCTTGTAGCAAGAAGATCAGGTATTTTGTTATTTAAAAAACCCTCTCCTAGCCGCATACACGACGCATGATTTGTAGAAAATATTATGTAAAACGATTTGTCAGTGTTTAAACAGGGGTAAGCAAAATAATATATTTCTATAATAATTTATTTCATGTATTTTATTATTACACACAAGTAACATTATAATATTAGCAATCATATACTGACAATTATTACAGTAATTTGTTGAATTGATTTTGCATGGTTACTTTATTTCGTTACTGATTTTATTAAAACAACAAATTGGTTTATGTTTAAATAACATAGATAACCTACCATTACTTGTATCTGCAGTATTTATATTTGTTTTTTTTTAACCTAAAAAAATATTTTAGACATCAAGTTGAGGTTCAATTGATGGATAATGTTATTAACAAAATGTTTATAATTTTAGGGTAAATATTGCATAACAATAAAGATTTTGAAACATGCTGATACATAAATTACTTTGTATGATGAACGCGTACGCAGCAGATTTAGAGTAATGTTATGTATGTTGAATTGAATCAGTATTATGATGTTTAAA
This sequence comes from Samia ricini, assembly GCA_014132275.2. NCBI lineage: Eukaryota > Metazoa > Arthropoda > Insecta > Lepidoptera > Saturniidae > Samia > Samia ricini. Next base: position 6,815,849 of record AP028170.1, read on the forward strand.
AATATAAATTTGAGAGAGAGAAGAAACGATTTCTGTGGTACTTGATCTACGTATTACACTTGAGTAAAATACTATAGTCGACGAATTATGAACTGTGGCTTCGGGTCATAAATCATACTTATCTGTATGTCTCGCTCGCACTTACAGGTCTTATGGAGAGGTGTAGTGATGTGCGTAAGAAATGTAGAGGTGCATATCGATAACGGGATAGGTACGATCGATATGCTTAATTATGTTAAGTATTAATAGGAATAATATATCGCTATCAGAAAATAAGAGTTTTAATTTGTAAGATATAATGTATGTTTCAACGTAATCATAGAGAAAATGAAAACATATAACGAAGCGTAAGTAATGTAATGAGTGTCGTAACAAAAAATCTTAGATTTATAGGAAAACAACAACCCTTACTCGTAACGACCAATCAGGAGTCAGAGTGCTAATGAAAGTCACCATGACGCATCGACCCCGCGTGCGCAGGTAGCTAAGCATCGATAACGGATTGCATTGCGTGCACATTCCTACGGCCAGTGACATTTATTGCCCAACGACTCAGTTTAAAATGCATTGACTATAACAAGTTACCAATATAGAATCCCATTAGACTCCTGTAGAAAGTTTCTTGATGTAACATTTCTATTTAAACTAGCAAACGGAATTTTGAACACACCAGAGCCATTAAGCGGAGTCAAGTTAAATTCTCTCAAAAACTTACCCCGAGCCTTGAGATATAACCTTTTTGGAACAAATCACCACCATACGAATTCAGAACTTTATACTACTATAAATATAATACCGTCGACACGCAATAGAATATTCCAAAGTACAAGTGTTGCTATATTCCTAATCTTAAATGCTACAAGAAATCTTTTAACTCCGTCTCTGACTTGTATTTGATTAATTTTTGGTTTTAAAACCAATTAATTACTGAAGAGATATTACAGACATGAAAAATAATATTGTACATGTACGTATGCCGCATATTGTTAAACGTTATATAACTTGAAAATTAACTTTTATAACATAGTGGTGAAAAACCGTCCATAGCAACACATTTCAGCGTCGCGTCGATAGATGTAATCCAGCATGATGATGGTGTCTGTCAATAGAATCTCATGTATCGGTGGTCTTCATCGTTCTTTATTTAACATAAGGTAAATAACCGCCGAGCTCGATTAAAAAAAATCTTTTGTGAAAAAATTAAAATCTATACCTACTAATAAATAAAATTGAAGTGTCTGTTTGTAATGTCAAAATATTCTTTTGTTTTTAATAGTGTGCATGTATATACAATACATATATTAAAAATACAATAAAAAAAAATTTGTCTGTCTGTTTGTTCCGGATAATCTCCGGAACGGCTTAACCGATTCTGACGGGACTTTCTTTGGTATATAGCTGAAAATACTCCGTTTAACATAGGCAACTTTTAATTTTTGAAAGTAATTAGGGTTCTGCGTAAAAAAATTAATACTCATGAAATTGTGTATAAAATCCAATTCTATGTACAGTTTTACGGACAGGTATTTGAATTTTGTGATAAATATCTTTGCTCAATATTGCTTACAATTTTTTTTGGAAATTATTAGGGTTCCGTATGAAAGAATTTCAACCTATATTACGCAGTGGAAAATATATGAAACGCGGGCGCAGCTGAGAGCATACAGCTAGTTACAATATAATCACAGATAACGTCATTATACGGTGATGAATAAACAGTAAAAGAATGATTAATAGTGATAAGCCGTTTATCATTACAAACGATATCATACTACTTAACCGCGTGTTTGCGTCAACAATTATCAAATATATCCGATCTGATAATACCTTGATATATTACTAAGAAATGATTCTTCTAAAATAATAATATTTAAAAAAAAACAATATGAATAAATATAAAGCAAAATCCTAACTGACTGACTCGTAATCACTTAGTTCAATTCACTATTTTTTATATTATTTTAACGAGACTTTTTTTGGTAGATAGCTAAAGTTACTCCGTGTATATTACGGTACTTTTAATTTTCGAAAATAATTAGCGTTCCGCGTAAAAAAATAACACTCATAAAAAATGTATATAATTCTATTGAATGCATAGTTTTACGGGAAAGTGCTTGAATTTATAGGAAATATTTTTACTTTATGTTCGTACTAAATTTTTTTAAGGAAAATAATTAGGGTTTCCGTATAAAAAATTAAAACGCAGTGAAGAATATAAAGAGCGGGCACGCACTGATTTGAGAACCAGTATCTAGGCTTAGTGTGTTTACCATCCTGGACCACAAGTGACGCTTAACATCAGATTGTGGTCAAAGCACTCAATCTATACCGAGTAAAAAAAATGCTAGTAATAAATAAAAAGTGAATGAAAGGATAAAAAAATAATAATAAAAATGAGAAACCATAAGCCTATGAGATCTTTCTTGATAAATAATTTTGTACTGTGCGTTTTTACAGTGCTTCCAATTTACAATTACGTCGTTTTATTTGTAAAAATAAAAAAGTTGAGGTAAACTATAAATTAAATTCATTTATTAAATAAACATTTCTGGATAATTTACAAGTTATATACCTTTTTTTTTTTTTTTCGAACCTAGGTAACGCTGTTGACCGGAAGGGCCTTTACAGCTTCACCGTGACTTTGAGGGCGAGTGCTGAAGGCACTCAACCGCAAAGAAGTTATATACTGTTTTTTTTACTTTACGAATTATTATATATCCAAAATTTGTTTTAAAATATTTTCATAACTTGCTACTCCGGGTGCATTGTACTTCTTTGAAAAAGACTGTTTTTCCATTTCTTTCAACCAGAATTGAGTTTTAGGGTATCTGAAAACATAATGCATGAACTAAACATTTTTCAGTTGCTTTATATTTAGGAAGACACAATTTTGTTTGTTTAGGATTTTGTATAATTAAATTAAATTAAACAGAATAAAAATCGTCTTTGTGTTTGAAATTTTATAATTTTATGTGTCTTTTACCCCATCCTCTAAATCGTTCTCATATTCTCTGTAGAAACCTTTTTTCTCAAACATGCATGGAAGTATTGTCATTCTTTTCGAAAAAAGAAACGCGATGTATCGAATTTACGGACAAAGAAAATCAAAACCATCGCAGAAGCGTTTTTTTTGAATTTGGAACATTATAACGCTCCAGCAATGTTGTATGAAATGGTGAGCTGGGATTATTAAATACTCTTTGCTTGGATCTCTTTTATCATTCTTGGCATACTAAAGTAAGTCTCTTTGCTTAGTACAAATTGGGTTCACGTGGCTGTATAGCCATAAATGCGCTTGCCTTTCCGCACAGATGAATAGAACAATGGGTGAGTTTTTGGCGGGATCTCAGTCTGACATGTAGCAATTGTTTTCTTTAATTCATTAAACTTGTGTACTTGACTCTATATCATGTAATCTTGGTGGCGTTTTGTGTGAAATAGTTTAGTTATTGTGTTCAAGTTAAGTTTATTATAGAAGACAACGCGTAGCATACATTCTGAGGTGCCGACAAAGCTCCATGGAAAGTTTGAGCAGGATAGGCCAACGTTCTGTTGGAGCTTGGTAACGCTGATACAAGATTGAAAATCTTACCTACATGACATTGGCACAAATTGTGTGTACACACAGATTGCCATTAACTAAGAAGAAGAAGAAGAACAATGGGTTTTTTGGCGGGATCTCAGCCTGACATGTAGCAGTTGTTTTCTTTAATAATTCATAAAACTTGTGTATTTGACTCTATATCATGTAATCTTGGTGGCGTTTTGTTTAATATAGTTTAGTTATTGTGTTCAAGGTAAGTTTATTATAGAAGATAACGCGTAGCATATATTCTGAGGTACCGACATGGATAGAATCATTGAAGGAGGATGGGCCACCGTTTTTCTGGAGCTTGGTAACGCTGATACAAGATTGAAAATACATCTTTCCACATGACATTGGCACAAATTATGTGTGTGTATATTGCCATTAAATAAGAAGAAGAAGAATAGGAAATTGGCGGCAAATTTAATAATTATAATGAGTTCCAACGGTTCAGAGAGAGAAATGGAGATTGATTGTACTCCACCAGATTTAAGATCAGAAACCAAATTGGCAATGGAAAACCTGCTTCCAGCAAAGTCACAAGAAAAATACTTCAAAGTATATGAAAATTTTATGAGTTGGGAAAAAAGAGAAAAAAGTGCACATTTTCTCTGAAACAATATTTTTGGCGTATTTTAATAAAATAGCTACACATAAAAAGCCATCTATATTATGGGCAATTTATTCCATGCTGAAATATACAGTTCATGTTAAAAATGCCATTAACTTATTAAAGTTATGTAAAGGTTATGGAAATTTAATTAACTAGTTTTCTTAAACGACAATCGATCGGATTCAAAAGAAAAAAATTGAAATTTTTTATTGCCGAAAACATAAAGCAATTTTTAATTAAAGCCCTAGATGATCTATATTTAGCGACAAAGGTAAATATAATTATGCATTATCTATTTGAGACACAGTTAAGCCAAAATGGCTAGATGAATTTGGATGAATTTTGATACACAGGATTAATGAGTCTTAATATACTTAAATATACTGTCCGTGGCTCTAGCTTGATATTTAATTTTGTTTGGTATAGGTTGCTATGATATTAGGCGTTAACGGAGTATGTCGTAGCATCGAACTCTATAATATTAGGTACCACAAAATACATAGATTTTCTTGATGACCAAGCAATAATAACATTACGCGACACTCAAACAAAGATTGACCAGATATTTGTAATCCGAGGAGAGATCCTAACATATGTAAAAAAAATTTATATTCTTCGTCTAGCGAACACAACATCAGATAGGTTTTTTCTTAACTTACAGAAAGGGAAGTGTACGAAGTAGGTCATTGGAAAGCACACAATAGCAAAAATACATAAAGAAATAGCAACTTATTTAAACTTGTCAAATCCTGAATGTTACACTGGACATTGTTTCCTTAGGTCCTTAGCACTCTTGCAGGGGGCGACGCGGTTCTTGCGAAAGCCACTCTGTGTCGCCCCCATCCCAAATGCAGCGGACGGCCCCGGGGGGTTTTAGTGGGTATTTCCGGGCGCTTCACGCCCGGGCGAGTCCCACACTGGCACGGAGTTCGTCCCTCCGTGCCCCCTTACCTATTGTATTGGGGGACTTCGGTCTCACTAATACAATAGGTAAGGGTAGTGCGTAAATTCATTTCCCCCCGTCAAAAAAAAAAGGTCTTAAGCACTCTTCTAGCTGATCCTGGAGCGAATTTGACGACTCTGAAAAGACACGAAGGCTGGAAGTCTGATTAAGTGGATGAAGGCTACATTAGGGACTCAATTGAAATCAAAACTGATACAAATAATCAAACAAATCAAAACATCACATTGCACCCTAATTCGGAAACAGACTCTCATCCGCTGGCCACTTGCCAACATCTAAGTCCACAGCCATCCACCTCAAAACATATTCAGCCATCTACCACTACATCCAATATCTGCCTGCAAAACTCATCAGAAGTTCAACAAACAAACATAAATGTACCGGGGAAATCAATAACATTCTTCTAGTAATTGCCCCAGTATGCATAATGAAACTGTTACATTAATTAAATTAAATGTGCAATATAAAAAGTATGTTTTATTTCCCTGCATTCTTTTATCGGAAAATGACAATAGCATGTCTCAAATTAGCGAAGGTCGAGCCGTTAACTCGACCTGCAATTGCCTTGAATTCCTATACATTATAAGTTAACTTACTTAAGAATATGTAGTTTTTTTTTATCCTAAAATGATTTCATTTGTGAAACAACTTTTGGATGGTATTATACGTAAACTGTTATTTGAAATACTCACTTTTTACTATCAAGTGGAAGAATTATTATCAGAGCCGTAACATCAGTATAAACCGATAAATCGGCAATAGTCATATAATCTCCTGCGATGTAATTGGATTTAGAAAGGTACTGCTCCACAAAACCATATGCCTCATCGATAGCCTTCAACTGTTTTTTTGTGATACAGTCCTTACACCTTCGACGAAAGCTGGGTTCTGGAAACATAAAAAAGTTATAAATCGAGCATATTCTCATAATAAATATAATGTAAATGTATAATGAATATTTTTTTCTCAAACAAGATGACTTTTAATACTAAAACCGTATAAACTCGGTATAAAACTCGTAGTATTGTCAACAAAATGATATTTAGAACAAAAACAATCAGTACTCTGAAAATCTAGTTGTAATCTATATCTATACAAATAAATAAAATTGAAGTGTCTGTTTATAATGTCTAAATTCATTTTTGTTCTAAATATACCAAAAATACAATTTTTTTTTTTTTTTTTTTGTCTGTCTGTCTGTTTGTAATGGGTTATCTCCGGAACGGCTGGATCGCTTTGAACGGGACTTTTTTGACAGATAGCTGAAGTTACTCCGCGTAACTTAGGCTATTTTTAATTTAAGTAACTGAGTTCTGAGTAAAGAAAAACTCATACAAATTTAAGTAAAATTCGTTTCAATGCACAGTTTTACGGGCAAGTGCTATAATTTATGAGAAATATTTTTACTTTATTATAGTACTAAAAATTTTTAGAAAAATAATTAGGTAAGCGTATAAAAAAAAATAAACACAGTGAAAAATTTATGAAACGCGGGAGTAGCCGCGGGACACACAGCTAATCTAGCATATAGTTTTAATATTATGATGATCGTTATTGTGAATACTTCTAAACACTGTAATATTTAACCACCAGCAAGAAAATTAGTACAAAAAAAAACTATTATATTTAATTAAAAACAAAACCGACTTCAAAATTACACACTATAAAAATGCACTAAAAAGTCAATAAATAATCACTTTATTAATCTGTTTCGTTAATTATAAAATCGGTGCTAGCTAGAGTTACATTCACATTTAGGTAAATATCTGTGAAAAAAAAAAAAATCTCATTAATTAAATTACCGTAATATCACTCAATCTGGAAGATAAAACTGCAGCAGCAAAAAAAAAGCCTTTGATTCACGATGGCCCTCTTTTTGGCATCCTTCGGATAAAAATTGTCCTCGTTTCCATAGACGTCAAACAAGTACATCGATATTGCGTGACTGTTTGGAAAGAAATAATAAAATAATACTCTTACTTAACAAATAACTAAATCGTTAATTAAACATTTAAGCGTCCTCGAATTAACTTACACAATTAATACATTTTGGAAAATGTACAATTTAATTACATTCATTTATGTCTTTTTAAACTCATTTTTATTAAAAAGATTTACCTGTCAGTAATAATAAGATCACCATGTTCTAACACTGGTACCGTGTGAAGTGGGTTTTTCTGTAAAAAGCAAATTACTTATTGGAAATATTCAAAATTATAAATAAAATTAAAATGATTTTTATAGTAAGTTGCAAAGTGTCTATTTTGAGTAATTTTAACCTTATAAGGGACCGTGTTAACTACATATATAATTCATCACTTGTAGTATAAGTAGTAATTTAAATTAATTAATGGCAAAAAATAAACACTATTTAAATCAATCAAAATATCAAATATCAAAATTTAAAAAATCTATTCCATTTGGGCGTCTATGAACGTCAAAACTCTACTACCGATTCGCAAAACTGGGTTGTTTGTAGAAGATATGGCAAGGTACTCGATCTGATATGATAATTATAAATCAATGATCATATTTCATATAATATTTATTGCAAATACATAAACCTTTGTTTTATTTTCATAATTATGAAAAAACGTATCAACTTCTAAGTATAGTCTAATCAACAATTGCCTATAAGGTAAAATTTTTTCGCCGGCTCTTAAAATTATGATTGAGGTGTCATTCGACTCGGAATCACATGTAGATAGTTTTTGAAAAAAAATCACGATGCGCTCGCAAATATTACAAAAGTTATAAACATAACATAACATGAACATTAGCTAACGCAAAGGTGAAATAGCGAACTACACCACCCACATTTCGCCGAGCTTAGTTCTGTCTCAGATGTGACAGGGGGCGAGCCTGTCGCCATATCGGGCACAATTTCCAAACTCCGGGATGATACTGAGTAGAAAAACCCAATACCACTTGACCCGACCCGGGTATCGAACCCGAGACCTGAACGGCAGTCGCACCGTAATACAGCTGCGCCACCGAGGCAGTTATAAACAATTAAATGAAAAAAGAAGGGGTTTGGTTTTTTGCTTATATCTCAAAAACGATTTGAGATTTAAAGATACAAATCTTTCTACATGCGATTCCGAATCGAATGTAGGTAGTTGAGGTGTCTATCTTATTTCAGGAGCCGGTGAAAAATTTTTGACCTAAAAGGCTCTTGTTGACTAGACGATGTGTCAATATATTTGCGGTAATTTAGTTCCATTCTAAAACAGTATAGCTCTACAGCTTACAGAATAATAGTACTTATAATTAGCACACATACTAAGGTAATATGCCGTACATAAATCACGTACATAGTAATTAAACATATAAGCCAAATAAATTATATGTGACATAACGAAACTCCACTAAGACATGAGTTTTTTAATTTTTTCTTGGTTTCCACAACAATTTCATTTCAATCGTTCTAACTTATACTACTCCGTGTGCATACTTGTTAAAAACGCTTTCAGTGTTAAAACAGTCCTTACCTCTAAAAACTCCGGTGTTAACTGTTGACCTTCATGAAGGTTAATTTCTATCATTTCTACGGGTAAATTCAAAATATCACAAGCCATCATGGCGGCGCAGGCCGCTGGGCTGGGATTCGTTTTATAAAGTTTTAAAGACATCTAAATTAAGAAAATTAACTTTAATTTAATTGCATTAGTTAATTACTTTTTTTGTAAATACATAAGCGTGTGAATAATTAACTAATAAATTTATACTGAAAATGGTATTGTAATATATGAATATTGTTGTAACGTACGATACCTTACTTTTCTTTATCTTATTTAAATCACAATTGTAATATAAATAAGACGTCGAGTAGAACGTTCGATTACTTCACTACTAATTATTTTATCACGTCTGATTAAAGTGTAAAGCATTTTACAATAGCCGAGAAGAATGACTAGGCAATTATATATCAGTAAATACAATTCTATGTTAATTCTTGGATTAATATAATCTGAACTTTAAGCAAATATTCGAGCGTATTTTCTCTGCCAAATTACAGCAGCACGTGATAAGTATTAAAAAAATACTTTCAGTCTGCAATTCATTACAAGGTATAGGATAATTCTGAGTAGGAAATCCAGAATTATTTATTTATTGTTTTTAGTACTTTAAACAATGTGGAATGTACGAGTTCGTTGTCATATTTCTTCTCTAAAATCATATAAAACACGTACAAGACTCGACATGTGCTTTAAAAAAATGTCATCATGATGTCCATTTTTACACATGAATCAATATTAGTGTTATCAATAGTTGTATGGTGTAAATATTTACTGGGCGGTATATGTTATATATACTAATACATATGGAAGTATATGTCAAGGCCTAATTGATAAGCTGTAAGAATTATCGCTATCATTTATAGAATTCAAATAAATTATTATTTAAAAATGTTTCACATGTATTGAATTCAATGGAAGAAAATATGTTGATAATAAAAATACACCGTGTGGTGCCGGCAGTGCCGTGTTGTGCCGGCTAAGATCAATACCATCCCATATCTTCCCGTGGGTGTCGTAAAAGGCAACTAAAGGGATATAAACCAGGGTATGGCCAGCAGCAACCTCTGGGAACCTCAAACACCTGACTGCGATCGCTGACCCGCCTGCCAAGCGAACTGATTATGGCAATTCTCCCCTTTTTGGGGAGACCTATGTCTTGCCGTGGACGTCAAAATGTTAAATAAATTAAAAATATAGGCATTATATCAATTCGTGTAAACATTTAAAATCATCCATTTTGAATAACATTATATTTAGTTTATTATTAATATAATAACATTATAACTAAAAGAAAAAGAAAGTGAATATCTTAATTAGGACCATCAAAGATTAAAAGCTTTATGTTCGTATAACGTTGAAATATTTAAAAGTTAAACCTTACCTTATATATTTGTAACCGAATTTTTAATTACAAGTGCTACAGACAAACCTTGAAGGTTTAAGTGGCATTATGTAAATGTATATTTAAGTAATATTTTTTTATTGGTAATTAAATTAAGAAAAAAAAATTAACGACTATCGTTTATGTGCAAACCTATAACGTGTTAGATAATACCAGAATTATTCACACAATTCATATAGCATCAATAATTTTGTACAAAAATAAAAAACATAAATTAAACGTAAATAAAATTTATTAATTAACGAATGAAACAAATTTCAATATTGTCTTAACAGGTTATATACTACGCATTATTAGTACATTTTTTAATTATTATTAACTATATATCCAAAATTTGATTTAAAATATTGGCATGAATTGCAACTCCGGGCGCATTGTATTTCTTTGAGAAAGATTGTTTTTCCATTTCGTTCATCCAGGCTTGAGTTTTAGAATATCTGAAAAATAATGATATTTTATTTATGTCAAATGTATGCGGTAGCTCTGTCGCAACCGAATTTCGAGAATTAAAAAAAATCTCATCTAATATATATATACTTTTTTTTTTTAAATAGTAAAAGTCATAATTAATAACTGTTAATTTTTTTCCTTGGAAACACTTTCAGTATGAATCTCAGGTGGTAAGTCGATTTATTATAACAGATATATAACTATAATCGTTTTTTGGTGTAACGCAATGAAAAAAATATATGTACACCTGATAGGGCGTAATGTTTTATGTCTTTATCACTTCCATAGAACCTGATTATAAGATCTCAAGTCGTCTATTTCAAGTCATTAACTTTTCCAAAAACTATTATTACATTAATTATTAAAGTATTTATTTAATATATAGTGTGATTTGTAAAACACCACAAGTCATAAGACGATCTCACAATACATTATTTCACTTTCTAAATTGCAATGTTTAGGTATTGAGACAAATTTCAATGTTTTCTTACTTTTTACTGTCAAGCGGAAGAAGTATTATTAGAGATGACATAATAGCATAAGCCGATATATCAGCAATAGTCATATTATCCCCTGCGATATATTTTGATCTAGAAAGGTATTCTTCCACAAAACTATATGCTTCATCAACAGCCTTTAACTGTTTATCTGTCACAGTTCTGCAACCTTCGACATAGGCTGGATACTGAAAAAAAGGATATCAATACAAATATATTATTTATATTCTATGGGATCATTCTATTTGTGGATGGGATTAAATAAGTTTTATTTGTATAGCAACTTTTTAAACATAATATCAGCATTTGCACAATTTACATTAGGTTAAATCACTGAATTAATAATCAAATGTGTACTAAATTATCTAAATGACAAGAAAATTAATGTACAGTAATCGTCGTTTTTGCATATACTTAATTTAAGTTTTGAAAAAGGAAACTAAAAATAAACATTTTACAATTGATATAGAATATGTAGAAAAAACAGAATGAAATAGAAACGCAAACACTCAAACAGAATGAATACTTCGTTCGTGTAAATACTATATCTCCTTTACACAAAAGTGTTGTTATGACTTATCGCTATGTTCTATTTGCAAAACCAAACAGTTTTCAAAATCGCACACACGATATTAATAGTGTTATTTAGACAAAAAGTACTTAAAAGAATTATGCAATCGTAATAAAAATCTATTTACCACAATACTACTAAATCTGGAATATAGAATAGCAGTATCAAAGAAAAGCATTCGATTCACGATGGCCCGCTTTTTCACATCCTTCGGATATAAATTGTCATCTTTTCCATACACGTCAAACAAGTACATCAATATTGCGTGACTGTTGGGAAAGAAAATAATGAATTATTATTAAAAGTTACTACTAACTGTCCAAATTATTATAATTTATTTTGTTCATTCTTAAAAATATTAATTCTAATAATAAAGATTAATTCTTTGTTTTTAAGTATAAACATAATTATATTTTTTGTTTATTTTACCTGTCGGCGATAATAAGGTCGTCGTGTTCTAACACAGGTACCGTGTGTACTGGATTTTTCTGTAAAAAGCAAAGATTAATTGAAAACATTTATAAATTACACGTACAGCTTCATATGCCGTGTGGTGTCGGCTTAGAATAGTCCCACCCCATATCTTGTCGTAAAAATCGACTAGGGGATATAAACCAAGTGATGGGCAGCACTATTCTCTGAGTACTACAAACACCTAATGCGATAGCCAACCCGCCTGCCAATATGGCGATTATGGCAATTCCCTCTCACTGTTTGGAGGAAACCTATGTGCGGGAGTGGACGTCTTATGGTTGCATGGATTGGATTGGATTGGATAAATTATGGATCTTAAATCTTTGGATTAAAAATCAATACAAAGTGTATTGTACATTTGTCATCCTCAAATACTCATATTATATGCATAGTTAAAAAAAAAATATGTCCTATTTTTTCTACTTCTCTCTATTTTTTAAACTAGCTGTTATAATTTATTAATGACCACCATTCCAATCTCTCTCTCACGGTATAAAGTTATTATTATTTAAATTTGTTAGGTTTTTTTTTTAACAGATGTATATTATAGTCGTTACTCTTCTCTAAAATAACATTAAAATAAAATAAAAAACGGCTTGACAGATTTCCATCGTCTTAAATTGTGTAGACGAGAGTATATGTCAAGGAACAGTTGTTAGGATATAAATATTATTAGAATTTGTCAAAAAAAATATGTAAAAAAATCTGTTCGTATTTAATTAAAAAAACGGGTTGACCAATGTTGACAAAATTTTGTTTGCATAACTATATATTAATTAGCGATTAATGGACGATATGAATATCAATACCACTTTTACAAATTGTAAAAACAATAATTAAATGTTAAAAAATAAATTTGAAATTTATAATGAAACACAAAACAAATTCAGGACATCCCACATTTCCGCTTGGGCGACGAGGAGCATGCAGGTATCATCCCATCTCGCCCCAGGAAGGCGGCGGACGGTACCATGGGGTATTAACGGGTATTTACGGTGCTTCACGCCGTCGAGTCCTACATACTCCCTGCCAACTTAACCGGGGAGAATTTACTCCTCGCTTAAGTTGGTAGGGGGATGCCTAAATGCATATCCATACGAAAAAGAACATCCCACATTTAATTAAGATCAATCGCGTACACGAAATCGCGAGCACCTACTAGTCATATATAAAACTGTTCTTACCTTCAAAAACTCAGGCTTCAAATGTTCCATTTCTGTAAAATTAACATCTACCATTTCTACGGGAAGATTTAATATATCACAAACCATCATGGCAGCACGTGCCGGGGGGCTGGGATCGATTTTATAAAGTTTTAATGCCATCTAAAATAAAAATAAATAAAAGTAATTTTATATTTCAGTACTTATACTAAAATAGACTTATATTAAAATAATAGATACAAAGATTATAATTATAGATACTTATGTAAATAATTTAAGCACATACATTTAAAAACAATTTAACTAATAAATTCATTCTGAAAAATGAAATCTTCAAGTCGCGTATGTACAAATTATTTTTTTACAAACTAATATTTTTTATTGATTTTTAAACATGTTATACTTACACTTTTAAAGAGATAAGTCGCTTTTATTCAATTTATTATAACCAAATCACAATTCAAACATTAACCAGATGGCATTGACTACGTCCGGTACTTTACTGTTCGTTTTTCATTGGGTCTACTTTATAAACCGTTTCTTAATATCAATGTAGGATGACTATGATGTTATATATAAATAAACTCAAACGATTCCATATTTTATTCCTAGATAATCAATATCAATTAAAACAAATTTTCGTCAATTCTTTATTGATAACAAAATCATGCGCTGTCCGAAAATCTAAAAATATAATTATTAAGCATTACAATCAAAACAATTTTTTTTTGTTATTATATTATGTTCATTGATTAGGCACACAGTGAAAATAGGTATTTCGGAGGAAACAAAACGTAAGACAAATCATCTCATTAAAATTTTAACATTGGGATATATGAAGATCTCAAACTGTGTTTTCTAAATGTTAATTTTTTTTCTGTAACACGTTTCTGAAAAACTGTTACATTTTTGGTATGTTCTTAACATTAACTTTTAAGATTCGATATTTAAACCCGCCGTTAGATAACAATATACATAATCTTCATTCATTGTATGAGTTTAAATTGCAATTACCATTTATTATAACTGTTCGGTCATTAATAGTTTCTTGTTATATACATTTTTGAAATGATTTAAAGTAAATAAGAGTGTTAACATAATATCCTTTTTAATTAATCAGACTATTTTTTTTTTTTCATTACTTATCATAAAGAAAACAGTGTCTGTAGATCAAATCTAAAGTAGTCTACACTAATATTATAAAGAGGAAAAAAGATTTGTATTTAACGAATAAACATAAAAACTACTGGACCGATTTGGATGAAATTAGGTATGAAGATAGTTCGAATTCATTTCGAAAATCCCACAGGAACGGGAACTACGCGGTGGAAACCGCGGAGAGCAGCTAGTATTATATAAGTTAGTGTAAACAAGTATTGCTAACATGTTAACTCGTTTAGACAAGCGAATAATAGTTTAATGACATGCTACTTCCTGCTACATGATATTCATATAAACCTGTAAATCTTTTACTACTGAGTAAAATCATTTCCCTAGTTATAGCACACGTTTTATGATCAAGCACAATTAAATATGTAACAAATAATTAAAATATTTTAAATCATTGCTACCATACTTATTTAATAACTGAACGCTTTTTTCATTAGAACAAGTGAGCTAGCAACAAATTGTTGTCATATTGTTATCTGAAGTCATTTAAAAACACGTTGGTACTAGTTTCGACATGTAAAGCGAATTGTGCATAGTCATAATGATGAGTTTACGTAATTTCGTGTGTTATTGATATGTTTCTGGTACTTTTTTTGACAGAGTACTATATATGTTAAGCGAATTGTGCATAGTCAAAATAATATCCATTTTTTACATGAATCAATATGAGTGTGACCTGCCAGCAAAAATCTGTACATGTCCTTATCTTAGGGGGAGGGGAGTAAAACCCGTTCTACGCAATATTTTAAAAATCAAAATATATTTTTAAAAATCTCTTTCTATTTCGGATGCTGAATGATTTTCTTCATTCCATAATGTGCACTTCGATTTACATTTTACTTTACAAATATTTATTGTTTATTGAAATTTTACAATCTCAAATATATTCATTTTCATCTATTTTAGATGTAACAAATAATAATTATATGATAGAGAATTCTTTCCGAGTATTCATTTTATTTCAATTATTTGGAAAATAATAATGGTTCTTTTATTTTCAAGCAACAATAGCGTTGAATGATTAGATTTTTTTATTCATTAATAATTGCGGTTCTACAGCATATTCTTTTTATATTACATTTAAACAATTTTTTTATTTTATAACTTTAAAAATTTAACTTTAAATAGCAATGATAAAGCATAACTAAATTATCTGCTAAAAAATAAAAATCTTAGATTTACATCAAACTGTGAGTTTTAGTGTAACTGATAATTTTCTAACAACGTTTTATTATTTAAAAAAAATTAGATAGAACGGGGTAGAGAGGGTCAAAAATCATCAAAATCATCCTTACGTAATTAATGAATGGCCCCAAGGCAAATCAACTAACCAAAAATCTGCGATTGTTACTTCAGGCCATGTCCCATATAATCGTTATATACATTATCTAAATACATGAAATTTGTCTTGGCGTTACCTTTTAACGAGTTCCACAGATGCTGTGGTAAGATTAACAAAGAAGAAATCCAAGTATGAGTTTAAAATTTTATTTAAAAAAACATTACATGTTAGAACTTTGTTACAAGAAAGGTTGTGGATAATCTCATTATTATCTTTATATATTTTTTTCTAATATTATAATCTGCACAAGGATTGTGTGCTCGTCTTTCAGCTTGATTTAAATTTTTTCCCCGTAATAGTCCTCTTATTTGCGGACATAAAATATTATTTCTCCCAGTTTGCGCCGTCAGTGTTTTAGTACTAATTATATACTTAGTAGTGTTTTCATCTTGCAAAACTGGCTAATGGTGGTGCCTCGGTGGTGAAGTTGTATTACGGTACGACTGTCGTTCTTGAGGTCTCGGGTTCGATCCCCGGGTCGAGTCAAGTGATGTTGGGTTTTTCCACTCAGTATCATCTCGAAGTCTGGATTTTGTGTCCGAATATGGTGACAGCCACGCACCCTGTCACTTCTGGGACGGAACTAAGCTCTGCGAAATGTGGGTGGTGTGGTTTGCTATTTCACCTCTTCCTAACCATTCGGGGATAACAGGCGTGAGCTTATGTTATGTTATATTAAAACTTATCTAATTTGCATTAAAAAAACATCAAAATTTTGTTCTATCCTCCTTACAGTTCAGTTATTGTTGTTAAAAATTCAAATTAGCATAAAGGTATTTTTCATAGTTTCTTACAGTGTCAATTTCATGCTTTCCCAATTTATTTTGCATGATTATTGAATGTAAGTACTTAAGAATATTTATTGCCATTATAAAACGGCTTTCAAACAATCTTTTAGTCAAATCAATAAAACGTTGCCAATGCGTAAAGGTTTTATATTATAAATACGATCTAAATGGAATAAAGTTGCATTAGTGCGAGAAAGCCTCAAAAAGTTTTCAATTTTAGCCAATTTCAAAAACAAAGTATAAAAAAAATTAATACATGATAGCGATAAAATAAAAACAGATTTATAATTAGCGGTTTTCACTGTTCATACTGACTGATACATTTTTTTTGTTTAGTTAGGATTTTGTTGCCGACCGGTGTAATTGTATATATTTAGTGGCTAATATATATGTATTAATAATTATGTAGGCTCTGTTTGTACTTTACATTGTCTTTTTTTTAACTTTGTAACAATTACTACCATATTTTAAGAGTTTCTTATCTCAAATTTAACCTAAAAAAAACATTTTTGTCTGTCTATGTGTGTGCCCAGATTTAACTTTAGAACCAACTTTAAACTATAAAACGTTGTAGGTGGTAGAGAAATATAGGTCAAGGAGTAATTGATGGACTGTAAGAGTTATCGCTATTATTTGTAAAAAAAAGAGAAGTATTGAATTAATATTTTTCACGTCTCCACTATAGACGCCAATGTAATATTACATTCAATATCTGTCTGTATTTGCGGGGTGTAAATAAAAAATGAATCAATTTTAATCAAATTTAATAATGCGGAAAACAGGTCCTGTTCCTTAATAATAATAATAAGGTATAACAACCTATTCATTTTATAATGCACTTATAAGAATAAAATAACACAAAAATATAAGTAGATAACAATAAAATTAAACAAGATTAGACAAATTTTAGAATCCGGTAAATTTACAATGAAATAATTTAAATGAAATACATATTTCTGTTTTTTTTTTCCAAATCCGTACCTAACATAATATAACATAACCTTTTCACAATTAGAAGCAAGGAGGTGGTACACGGCTAAATTTCGTCTTCAGTATATAGTACAAAAAACAAAAAAACTGTCAAAAACCTTATAATTAAAATTAAGTTGGATACATATTATAGGTACTATAAAACAAAATAACGCCTATGTTTTTTTTTAACGAAATACATTTGCTTTAGGCATCCATATATTGTATTAATGAAAACATTTTTTAGTACAAGTGAATGTTATTTTTATTATATACACCTTAGACATGACTATTAGGTATATTTATTTCGTTATTCGGCGAAGTCGGTAGTGAGTTTCAGCTATTAATAAAATGAAATAGGAGTCGTCCATGAAGTCTACGTTTTTCCAGTGATATATGTAATGTAGTAGTAATGCTGTATGCTTTACATTTTTAATATCATCAAGATTTTGGTCATAAAATTATGAAGTCAAACAGAAATCAAATTTATTTATTTAAAAAAAACGCATTTCGATATTAATATTAAAAAGTTTATATACTGTGAATACATTACTTATGATTATAACATTATATTACAATGCCGTGTGGTGCCGGGTTAAAAATAGTAGCACCCCCATATCTACTCGTGGGGGTGTCGTAAAAGGCAACTAAGGCATACACTAGGGGATGGGCAGCAGCATCCTCTGAGCACCACAAACACTTACTGCGATCGCCAACCTGCCTGCCAAGCGTGACGATTATGGCAATTCCCCCTTATCTTTGGGGTAGACCAAGTCCAGCATTGGACGCCTTTACGGTTTGATGGATGGATTATATTACATACATTACATCTGAATTTTACTGGTATTTAATTATAAATCCAAAATATGCTTTAAAATATTTTCATAAATTGCAACACCGGGACCATTGTATTTCTTTGAGAAAGGTTTTTCTTCCATTTCGTTCATCCATGCTTGAGTTTTGGGATATCTGAAAAAAAAAAAACATATTTAATTCAATATATTTTGCATAATATTCCGAAAATTACAGTAAATTGGTATTTAATTTTGAATCATATTATTAATAGAAAATTCATTTTAAATTGATATTTTTGCAGTTATTTTTCCTCCCAATAATTATTACTCACAGATCAAGTTCTAATCGCTTACGTCATTCATTAATTGATATATTTATTTTCGTTTCGATTGAAGCATATTAACACATATTTCGACTGCTTACTTTAATAGTATAACGTTTCAAAATATTCTAATATTTTATGCATTTATCACTTCCTTAGAAGCGGCTTTTGGCACAAAATATAATCTTTCACTTTCTAAATTGCAACTGTTGAAATTAATTTCAATATTTACTTACTTTTTACTGTCAAGCGGAAGAAGTATTATAAGAGATGTTATATCCGCATAAGCCGATATATCAGCGATAGTCATATTGTCCCCTGCGATATATTTTGATCTAGAAAGGTATTCTTCGACAAAACTATATGCTTCATCAATAGCCTTTAACTGTTTATCTGTCACAGTTCTGCAACCTTCGGCAAACGCTGGATGCTGAAAAATAACCATATTAAATGAAACATATTCTTTATATATTATGGGGTACTGAATATATTTTATTTTGTAGAGATACTTTTTAAAAAATCACCATTTTTTTACTCGGAATAGCCTCAGTCCCTTGACCACAATCTCACCTGATGTTACATGATGATGTGGTCCAGGATGGTAAACACACTAAGCCTAGAGTTACTGGTTCTCAAGTGATGATGCCGGAATACATCTGTTGGTAATTGGCGATAGGTTTTCAAACTAGAGGGGTGGTAACTACACAGGCGGGAATCATTAGAAAATGCTCTACCACCATGCTATGGTTTCCATACGATGTTATCCTTCACCGAAAGCTCAGGCGGAATAGGGTCAGATAGGTGGGAATCGAACCCGCGTCGATTAACGCGAAATCCGGCCGCACTACCCGCTGTGCCATCATCGCTTTATTCAATGAAATAATAGCTGCAGTAGCAAAGTAGGTATTGTTAGGTTGAAAAACTATCACTGAATTGATAAAAAGAATATATGAAATAATCTAAATAGGTGATTTAAAAAATATTGTAAACGTAAATAGTGTTTGTAAAATACGCTTAATTTAAATTTAAAATACCATTAAATAATAAAAAAAAAATAAGACAATACTTTTATAAATATTAAATTTAGAAAAACTGAATAAAAAGGAAACCGAACACTCAAATAAAGTTAGTACTTAGTGCGAAAATACGATAATTCCTTTACAGAAAAGTGTCGTTTTGACTTATCATTATTGTGAATCGTTGTATTCAAAACACTAGTTAAACCTAAAAAAAATACTTTCTATTTTCAAAACCAAACAGTTTTTCAAAATCACACACACCATATGAATGTTTAGAGATAAAATAGTTAAAATAATAAGAATCGTAATATAAATATATTTACCGTAACATTTCTCAATCTCGCATATAAAATAGCAGTATCAAAGAAAAGCCTTTGATTCACAATGGCCCTCTTTTTGACATCCCTGGGATAAAGATTGTCATCTTTTCCATACACGTCAAACAAGTACATCAATATAGCGTGACTGTTGGGAAAGAAAATTATTATTATTAAACTGTCCAAATTATTATAATTTATTTTGTTCATCCTTGAATAATACATCAATTCTTTGTTTTAAGTGTAAATATTATTTTTTTTGGTTATTTTACCTGTCGGCGATAAAAAGGCCATCGTGTTCTAAGACAGGTACCGTTTGCACTGGATTTTTCTGTAAAAAGCAAAGTTTAATTAATAAAGTAACATCGAAAAAGAAATATACGACACATTTTTTCTACTTCTCGCTAATTTTTAAACTAACTGTTATCACAAAGTTATTATTATTATTTAAGGTTTTTACGATTTTTTTAACAGATGTCTATTTTATTCGTTACACGTCTTGAATCTAATATTAAAACATTTTCGTCCGTCTGTTTGTATGTCCAGTATCGATTTAAAAACGCCTTGATTGTTTTCCTTCGTATGAAATTTTATAAACGGGATTATATGTCAAGGAGCAGTTGTTAAGCTATAAATATTAATAGAATTCGTGAAAAAAAGAATTTAGAACATAATACACAAAAAACGGGTCTACCAACGTTGATAAAGTTTAGTGGGCATAAACTATGTGTTAATTAGCGATTGATGTGTTTTATGAATATCAGTATCATTTATACAAATTGTTTAAACAAAAATGAAACATTTTAGGCAATAAATTTATATGAAATTTGGTGTACGGGAAGCATGTGTCGTTAGGTAAACAAATGAACTATGAATAACAAAACAAAGTCAGGACATCCCACATTTAATCAAGATAAATCGCGTAGACGAAGTCGCGGGTGTCTGTTAGTCAGTAATACAATTGTTCTTACCTCCAAAAACTCAGGCGTCGTATGTTCCTTTTCCATAAGATTAACGTCTACCATTTCCACGGGAAGATTTAAAAAAACATCACAAATCATCATGGCAGCACGAGCCGGGGGGCTGGCATCCATTTTATAAAGTTTTAATGCCATCTAAAATAAATAAAATTAATTTTATTCTTTTAGTACATTACTTTTAAAAATACATCTATATATAGATTAGTTTAAGCAAAAATATTTTGACAACGATTTAACAAATAATTTTGAAAATGATATCTTCAAGTTGCAGAATTTTTTTTATACAGTAATGTTTTAACAGTAATTATTGATTTTGAAATATGTTATACATACACTTTTAAAGAGATAAGGTCGCTTTTATTCAATTTATTGTAACTAAATCACAATTGAAACATAAACCAAACGTTATTGACCACGTCCAGTGCTTTACTGTTAGTTTTTCATCGGATCTTATATCTTTATAAACCGTTTCATAATAGCAATGTAGGATGACTATGAATGTGCATGTAACTAAACTCAAACGATTCCATGTTTTCTTCGTAGATAATCAATATTACAAGAATTGATTAGACACACAGTGAGAGTGGTCATCACATAGAAATTGGAATGTGCGAAAAATCATCTCATCAATAAAATTCTAGGACTCCTTTTTGGCATCGACTCCAATATTATTAATGGTATTACAAAAGGTAAAACAAAGGATATATCCAAGACAGGAGAAGTAGGTTAATATAGTAAGTATTTATATGTTTTTTAGTGCATATTTATTGCATGTTCTTTAGAAGTCGGTTTTGCTTTTAATGAAAAAAGTTTTTTTTTTTTTCTGCTTTTTAGTTTTTTTTAGTATGTATGTTTAGGTATAGTTTTGAAGCTAGTTTTTGATTTTTTTCACTAAGAAACAATTTTATTCCCATATTAAATTCTTCTTGATCCTCTTTTTTATTGACTACTAGCTGTTCCTGCGGTTTCATTGGCGCGGGATTCAGACAATTTGCAGCCTATAATCTTCCTCTGTATGCAATCTATTTTATTACCAAATTGTATTGAAATTTATTTAGTTGTTCAGGTTTGAAAGGGTAACAGATTGATAGAGAGAGCTAGGTTGTGCACACGACTTTGTTCGTTCGAAATATTTTGTTTAAGTTTACTAGTAATAATATGTTTTAGATTGTTAGCTAAAAGTTTAGGTTACGCTGGGACTGACCTATTCTTGGTGAACCTAAGTCCCCAATTTAAATATAGCTAATATTAAAAAAAACGTGTAAATATTAAACTTCGTGCTTCTTAGTTTGAAAATGACGGACTTTTATCTCTGACTCTACACCCTTAAGGGTGAAATTTTCAAAAATTCTTTTGTTAGAGAAAAGTTAAATCAATTTTTTTTTAATTAAAAAACAAAACCGACTTCAAAATGCACTAAAAATTCAATAAATAATTACTTTATTAATTTGCTTCGTTAAATTTGGAGTCGGTGCTAGCTGGAGTTAACCAATGTACTTATTTACAAATGGAAATAACTGCCTATACTTTATCACAATTACATATAAGCTAAATAAAAACGCCGATACACGTGTTCATTTATTTTTAACTATTAGCAGATGTATAAAATTTCATACTTTTTCGATCAAAAATGACAAACTTCCCATATAAAATTACAACCCCTAATTCACCCTCTTAGAGATAATTTTCTGCAAAACTCCGATTCACTTGTATATTTATTTCTAACCAGAAGTATGTATTTATTGTTCTTGGTTTGAATATGTCAAACTTTCATATAACGGCTTATACCTTATTTTAGCCCTTAGGGGTGACATTTCCAAAAATCCTTTCTTACGCTTACATTATAAGAGGTACCTAATGGCAAAATTTGAAGTTTATATGCCCAGCAATTGGACGAATCAGTCAGGTCAAGCAATTTTGTATATAATATTTAGATTAATGCACATAAATAAGGTACAACATTTACAAAAAAGTACTCTTCAACTTCTACTCATTAAAATGTTGTACCTTCCATCATCAAATAAGCCAAATATGATCGTGACTGCAATACACGAATATTTGTATAGCTTTGAACACAAATATATGAAATATGTGCCTATAATAATAAATGTCTATAATATTCGAGGATTTATCTTGATTTCCCTGAGATCCATCGCTCAGATCCTGACTTGGTGGCACTGGGACCACTTTGAGAGTGTACTCCTTCGAACGATAAGGAGAATTCGAATTCGGAGAAATCAGGTAACAAACAAACAAAAAAAACAAGACAAATCGAGAACCTTCTCCTTTTTGAAGTCGGTTAAAAAAGTAATTTAAGATTCATAGTTACTTTATAATAACGAACATGTTAATTCCACATTTATGCATGTAAAATATTTACCTAATTTTTCTCAATTTTGTTAAAAGTATTTTATATCACAGTTACCCTACTTAATTACACAACCGCAACAATTCGCTGTCATATTGTTATCTATAATCAGTTAAAACACGTGGGTACAAGTCTCGACATGTACATATGTTAAGCAAATTGTACTTAATAATGATGCCATTTTTACACATGAATAAGTCTGATTACTAAATGTATAATTATCTATAATATTAATAACTAGCTGTGCCCGCCAAATCGTCCACGTGCAATAGTGTCTTTGGATAGCATTTAAAATTATAACACAACATAACATAAGCTCACGCCTGTTATTCCCGAAGGATTAGGCAGAGGTGAAACAGCGAACTACACCACCCACATTTCGCCGAGCTTAGTTCCGTCCCAGGTGTGACAGGGGGCGAGCCTGTCGCCATATCGGGCACAAATTCGAAACTCCGGGATGATACTGAGTAGAAAAACCCAATACCAGTTGATCCGACCCGGGTATCGAACCCGAGACCTCAGAACGGCAGTCGCGCCGTAATACTACTGCGCCACCGAGGCAGTTCAAATTATCGAGGCTAATTATTATACAAATAAGATATTTACGTGTAAATACATTATTATTTAAGTATATAAGGTATAAATTATTAATATGAGTTTATTTAATATGTCGATACTACCCATAAAAATGAGACAATAGGAAAACAATGGATAGCTGGCGTAAACGCCAGGTTAGTGCTCAAGGGGTTAGGTACGTTTATATAAACTACGTTTTTTGTTTTGCCATCAGTATTCGCATGCCTGTTATGCAATCGTCTGCCCTCACGTGTCTGTCCGTTCTGGTAAGCACATCGCCCGCGCTCCCCTCTCCTTTGTTACATCAGAATATCTCTAATATTTTGTATCTTGTCGCAAACTTATAAAACAGTCACATAAAACCCACATATTCCATACAAACTTTCATCCTCTGTTTCGTATTGTTATTTTACACACATGAGGGTAATACTTTTACAAACTTTGAATGTCATATTTATTTATATCGAATCAATAGCCTAGAAAATAAATTTCAAACTTCTAGCTCTAAAAATGACGATACTTCCATACAACTTTTTATCCCCACTTTCAAACCTTTTTCGCATTAAAAAGTAGCCTTTGTCTTTTCTCAGGCTCTAGACCATTTGTGTACCAAATTTCACTTAAATCGGTTCACTGGTTTTGGCGTGTAAGTGCGACAGACAGACGTACCGACAGAACTGCATTGGCATATATAATATTAGTAAGGATTATGTAGGCTTTGTTTATACATTCCATTTTTTTTTTTTTTTTAACATTGTAACAATGTCTACCATATTTTAATTTCAAATTTGACATTAAAAAACGATTTTTAGCGAGCGTTTTGTAGCGAGCGTTTAGGATTATAATTAGCCGAAATAGTAAACATGATTAGTGGAAACTTTTTCGGGTCTGCCTCCGGGAGTGGCCCTAGACGTGCTTGGATCCCCAACTGGAGATGCTCTTGCAGCCACCGCCAGCGCAATATAGTAACATCACATGCATTCTAGCATTACACGTTTTACAAGACACACACCCTCCCGCATATCTCATGCAGATATACGCGTTTGGTAAGATATCTTTTTGCTATTTCTTTTTATTATAAATCTTAGGATTTAGATAGGGCAAATTCTGCAGCGGGTTTAAGCCATCCTTCTTCCCGGAGGGAAGACAAGGGGAGTGGTTCGATTTGGGCCTGCCGCCGAGGTGACGCGGAGTATTCCCGCCCAATCCTGTGTCGCCCCAAGATGGCGGCAGTATGTAAAATGGGTATTGCCGGTGCTTCACGTCGAGCAAGTACCACATATCTCCCTGGCATGGAAGTTTCACTCCCGGATTAGAGATGGCATAGCTAATGCGTAAAGCCATTAAAAGGGCAAATATCGTGGAACTTTTACTCAGGTAACGGACAAGCCGAGGTTCGTACCACTTTATTGGCATTGTCTTAGCTTGGTGGTTTTGTATGCAATACGTAATTTGATTTACCTTAAAGTTCACTTAATAAATATAAAGAAATCGACGTCACAATTTGAACTTAGAGTAAAATTTGGTTACGTTTAGGTAAATATTTCTTAAAACCATGACATCTGACATTAATCAATTAGGTACCGTAGTTTATCTTGTAAATAAAATTGTTATAACATATAAGTCTTTATTCGATTTGATTGAAATAAGTTTTTGACATCCTTCAGATAAAAATTGCCATCTTGCAATCCCATACACATCAAACAAGTACATTAATATTAGGAAGAAAAAAGTAAAATAATATTCATAGTTAGCTAATAAATAAAACGGTAATTCCACTTTTATGCGTCTTCAAATTAACTAATTTTGTTGGTTTAAATCTTGCTACCGTACTTACAACTTAATTTATCTGAACTGCACAATTTTTTTATTGAAACAGGAGGGAAAAAAACAATTCGCCATCATGTTTTTTTTCTAAAATAATTTAAAACGCGTACAAGTTTCGACATGTACAAATGTTAAGAGAATTATGCATAGTCATCATGATAGCCATTTTTACACATGAATCAATATGAGCGTGATGAGTAACTGTATTTTGTTATATCTAGTGGCTAGTAAATATGATATCTATGCTATTAATTACATAATTATGTAGCCTCTGTTTGTAAATCACTTTTATACACTCTGTTACGTCGTTTATTTATCTATAAATTAACTATGTAATAAAACTACCGGAATGTAAATTTATAATTCTTTGAGACACTTGCGATTCGACCACAGCGTAATCAACTACTATAACTCAGAATTTTGAATGATCTCCCGCGATACAGGAATTCATTCCTAGTGCGGGGATCAATAGACATATATTTGTGTGTTAAATTTGTAAAAAAAAAAAATAATAAAGATTTTTATATTTTTTTTTTTGTATTTTGTATGTTATTGAGCACGTCTAGTGCTTTATTGTTAGTTTTTTCATCGAATTTATTTTATACACAGTTTCATAATAGTAATCTATGATGACTATGAATTCATATATGATTGAAGTCAAACGATTCTATGTTTTATTCATAGATAATCAATATAAATTACTATCAATATTGTTGATATCAAAATCATGCGCTGTTACAAGTTTACAATCATAATAAATTAATAGTTAGTTATAATAAATAATCATTGATTAGACAAGCATTGAAAGTGGGCAAATAGAAAATGTGTAAAAAATCATCTCATTATTAAAATTTTACGATTGGGTTGTTTAAAACCATACGGCCGGTTTCAATATGGGATTTTAAACTGGTTTTTCAACATTTCAATCTATTTTTATGTCTGATCAGTCAGAAAAAACCGATACATTTTTAGTTTATTCTCAATGTCAAGTTTTAAGATTCGAGATTGAAACCCACAGTCAGAGAATAATATAGTTAATCTACATTGAGTGCATGAGCTTAAATCTCATTGTTTCTTAGTAGTTTCTTGTTATATATATCTTTAAAATGATTTAAAGTATATAAGAGTGTTACAATAATATGTTATTTAATTAAGTAATCAAATAGTTTTTTTTCGTACTTATCGTAAAGAAAACACTGACTTGATAACAAATCTAAAGTATTAATATTTAAATTATTGTAAACAAGTCTTACATAGCTAACATGTTAAGTCGTTTAAACAAACGAAAAATAGTTTGATGACTGCCACTTGTATGACGGATATAAACCTGCAAATCTTTTACTACTGAATAAAATCGTTTCCCTAGTTACAGTACACGTTTTATGATCAAGCACAATATGTTATCTCCTCTTTCACTAAACAGCCTGACTATTTCTTTAGGCAGTTTGACCTTAAGTATACCTATATCGCTTCTACCACGTCTTATAAAGCACTCGCATGAATACGGATGGGGGTGGTCGTGGTACGATCTCACGTTACAACTCGCAAACAGTTGTAGCGCCGCCGCCGGAAACTGCCCGAAAATGACATGGCTTGCTACCGGATGTAGGATGACAACAAAATTATTTAACAAGTATTTAAAATCATATGTTTTAAATCACAGTTACTGTACTTACTATTTAATATTAACTAATCGCTTTTTTCATTGGAAAAGGTTGCAACGTAACTATTCGTTGTCATGTGGATATCTAAAATCATTTAAAAACAAGTAGGTATAAGTTTCGACGTATACATATGTTAAGTGCATAGTCATCATGATAGCCATTTTCACACATAAATCAATATGAATGAGTGTGATAACTAAATGTATGGTGTATAACACTGGTGTACAAGAATATTCTTTTTTTCTTCCTTCTAATTTTAAAGATATTGATCGATAGTTCTAATTAGATATATAACAATGAAATATTTGTACCACGTTTATACTTATTGTAATTTATTTTATAATTATAATAAATTTAAATTAAATATGAAATAACTTGATAATAACTTCGAATTTAATAACTGTAAAAGTACCAGTTGTTATATTTCTTTTCAATAGATTAGAAATCACTAAAAGTACTATATCGTTTCTTGTAATATCTTTTTATTATAAAGTACTTTGAGTACTTATTTGATTAAGTCTGTTTTCTTTATTTGTTTTTTTTTTTAACTTTTCAACAATATCTACCACATTTTAGAGTTTATAATTAGAAATGTGACATTAAAAACAATTTTTTGGCTGTCTATGTGTGTGCCCATATTTAACTTTAGAATATATTTTAATAAAACTTTGTAGGTGGGAGGGAAAAATAATTCAAGGACTAATTGATGGGTTGCAAGAATTATCGCTATTATTATTACAAATTAAAAAAAATAGAATGTGTACCTTCTGTGCTTGTATATATGACTAAACTCCCCTTAAACGGCGGAACTGATTTTAATGAATTTTTTGTGTATATTCCTGAGGATTGGAGAATGGTTTAGATTCACAATTTGGTACAATGGATAATGTTTATTTAAAACGCGAACAAAGTCGCGGGCACAGCTACTATAATTAATAGTTTTTGCGTCTCGACTATAGTTGTATGTATGTTAACTTAAATTTAATATCGGTCTGTATGTGCGGATGTGAATAAAAAAGGGATTGATCAATTTCAATAAAATTTGGAAACGGAATACGGAAAAGAGGTGCGGTTCGATAATTAACAAATAAAACTCACAGTTGACATAAATAAACTAAAAGAAAACATACGGGTTGCTTTAATGAATTAAATTAATAAATATAATTATGAAGTATAAATAACAATACTATAATAAATACTACAAAAACAAATTATGTCAAATCCAATCATTACACTATACTCATAATAAAGGGCTAACGATACAAAAAGATATTTAAGAAACATACTAAGCAGGGCTTCAGAATTGACTACAGAACATATTTCGATAGTATAAAGTTATTCTGTTATTAAAGTTATTTAAATGTCTGTTTATTAACTTGTTCTTCAATCACGCAAACACTACTGAACCGAATTCGATGAAAGTTGGTAACAACATAAATTGCATCCAGGCCGAGAACATAGGCAAATTGTAAATTGTCTGAGTTCCAAGCGGGTAAAGCCGCTAAGCCGTAAAACACAGCTAGTAGACAATAATACGTTACTACAAAACCTACTTACATTAGAAAGTATATAAGCAGGAAGCAAAATGATAAAATAACACAAAAATATAATTAGGTGACAATAAAATTAAACAAAATAAAACATATTCTAGAATTCGCCAGACTTATGATGACATAATTAATGAATTACACATTTCCGCTTTTTAGCAAAAGTTCGTATGGAAACTTACATAACTTTTTCACTATTAGAAGCAAAGAGCTATATGGCTAAATTTCGTCTTCTATATATTATAGTACAACCAAAACGCTGACAAAAACCATATAATTAAAATTAGGTTGGATAAATAGTATAAAATAAAATAATGCCTTTGTTTTTTTAATGAAATACGTGATATAATATCAACAACCTATGTGCCCGCGGCTGTGTTCGCGTTTTATAAATTCTTCATAGCGTTTTAATGTTTTTATACGGACCCCCAATTTTTTTTGTTGTTTTTTTTTAATAAGATAGTAAAAATAGTGCTTATAAATTCAAGCACTTGACCGTCAAACTGTGCTTCGAATTTTTTGTGTGTTTTTAATTTTTTAACACGGAACCCTAATTATTTTTTTAAATTAAAATTATCCTAAGTTAGCTGAAGTAATTTCAGTTACCTACCAAAAAATGTCCCGTCAAATTTGTCCAGCCGTTCCGGAGATTACCCGAAACAAACAGACAGACAAACATTTTAAAAGTTGTATTTTTGGTATAGGTATCGTATATACATTCATATCTATTTAGAAAAAAAATTGACGTTACAAACAGACACTTCTATTTTATTTATTAGTATGGATTAGTATGGGACCTCATGTCTACGTTTTTCCAGTGAGATAAATTTGTGTTTATATCATCAAGATTTTTGTGCAAAAATAATGAAGCAAAACAAAAATCAAATTTATTTAAAAAAAATTCTTAGCATTCCATGGATTCTGCGTGCGAGTGCCGGGATCATCGCGATGCCGAAAGGGGAACCCAGTGCATTGGCCGGGTGTAGGTTCATTTAAAAAGTTCTATACTGCGTATTACAAATGAATTTTACTGATTATTATATATCTAAAATTTGCTTCAAAATATTTTCATAACTTGCAACACCGGGTGCATTGTATTTCTTTGAGAAAGATTGTTTTACCATTTCGTTCATCCATGCTTGAGTTTTTGGATATCTGAAAAAAATAAAATAATTCTCTATACCTATGTTGCATAATAATCTGAATTTATTTCATTTATTGATAAAATAATGAGCATTGTTAATTTCGATAAGAGAAACATAACACATATTTTGACTACTTATTTTGGAGGTATACATTTATCACTTCCTTAGAAGCGGCTTCCGACACAAAATACAAATTTCCTCTTTCTAACTTGCAATCTTTAACCATTGAGATACATTACAATGTTCACTTACTTTTTACTGTCAAGCGGAAGAAGTATTATTAGAGATGACATAATAGCATAAGCAGATATATCAGCAATAGTCATATTATCCCCCGCGATATATTTTGATCTAGAAAGGTATTCTTCCACAAAACTATATGCTTCATCAATAGCCTTTAACTGTTTATCTGTCACAGTTCTGCAACCTTCGGCAAACGCAGGATACTGAAAAAAAACTACATTAAATGAAGCATATTCTTTTTACATTATGCGGTATTGAATACATTCTGTTTGTAGAGATACTTTTTTTAAATCGCCATTCAAGAGAATAATAGCTGCAGTGCTGTAAAATTGGTATTAGGTCACTGAATTGATATAATTTTTTTTAAAGAATAATGTAAGTTTGTCGTCTTTTAACTTATATTTAATTTAAGTTTAAATTAACGAAATATTAAATTTAAAACAAAATAAATTTAACTAATAATAAATAGAAAGAAAAAGAACAAAGGAGGAACAGATTAATCAAATATAATTAATCCTTTGTTTTAATACGTTACTTCCTTTACACAAAAGTATTGTTATGACTTATTGTTATTGCGAATATTTTATATCAAAACAGTTTAAGAATCGCATACACCATATATATACTTAGAGAAAAAATACTAAAAATAATATAAATCGCAATATAAATCTATTTACCGTAATATTACGCAATCTGGTAAATAAAATTGAAGTATCAAAGAAAAGCATTTGATTCACGATGGCCCGCTTTTTCACATCCTTCGGATATAAATTGTCACCTTTTCCATACACGTCAAACAAGTACATCAATATTGCGTGACTGTTGGGAAAGAAAATGCTAAATTATCTTAAAAAGTTACTAAATGATATTAAAATTAATTTATATTGTACATCTTTGAAAAATGTTAATTGTAAGATTAATACATTCATTCTGTTGGTTTAAGTGGTAATATTTTTTTGGTTATTTTACCTGTCGGCGATAATAAAATCGCCATGTTCTAACACTGGGACCGTGTGTACTGGATTTTTCTGAAAAAGCAAAGTTTCATAATATTAATATTATTCAAAATCAATACAAAGTGCTTTAAAACAGTTCCATTCAACTGAAAGACGTCCACTGCTGAACATAAGTCTCCCCCAAAGATCCACGACGACCGATCTTGCCCCAACTGCATGCAGCGGATTCTCGCAACCTTCACCAGGTCGTTGGTCCACCTTGTGGGGGGCCTACACACGCTACGTCTTTCATTCCAAAACAAACCACTGTATAATTGTCGTTCACAGATACTCATGTAGCAATGTAGCATTGAAGCGATGATGACGCAGCGGGTAGTGCCGCCGGATTCCAAGTCAATCGACGCGGGTTCGATCTCCACCTATTCGACTCTAAATTCGGTCTGAGCTTTCGGTGAAGAAAAACATCGTGAGGAAACCGTAACATGGTGGTATGGCTCTTTCTAATGATGCCCGCATGGGTACCTACCACCTTCAAGTTTGAAAACCTGTCGCCAAATACCAATAAGTGTGTTCCGGCAGCATCACTTGAGAACCAGTACCTTTAAGCTGTGTTTACCATCCTGGATCACATCGTAACTTAACATCAGCTGAGACTGTGGTCAAAGCACTGAACTTATACCGTGTAAAAAAAGTATTACAGGCATTGTTAAAAAAATGTATAATCAAAAATATTTAATATAGGGCTATTGCTTCTACTTCTCTCTAATTTCTAAACTAGCAATTATAAATTTATCAATAACTACCCTTTAAATCACTCTACCACAGACCATTTACCGTTTTCAGTTTATTCTATATAAATTATATAATAAAACTGAATCTTTATCTTTTCTAACCGTTACTTATCTCAAATCTGACATTTTTTTGTCTATTTGTCTATCTATGTGTATTTACTATATACAATTATACATAGCTTGATTAATTTCGACGAAAATTTGTACACAGAAATATACATATGTCAAGGTGCGAATGATAGGTTATAATTATGTATTTATAAAACCTTTTTTAGAAAACGTGAAAAAAATAATTTAGAAAATAATTTTTTAGTATGTAACTCAAAAACGGATTGAGTGATGTAAAATTTTGTGTGCATAGACTATATGTTAATTAGCGGTTGAGGACCTATATATGAATACCAATATTATTTTTAGAAATTGTAAAAATAATAGTAATTAAAACCTTGGAAAAAAATATTTATATGAAATTTGGTGTACGGGAAGCATGTGTCGTTCGGTAACAAATAAGTTATCAAAAACAAAACAAAGTCAGGACATCCCACATTTCCCCCCGTCAATAAAAAAAAAAAGGACATCCCACATTTTATCAAGATAAAACGTGTAGACGAAGTCGCCGGCGCCCCTAATAGTCTGTTATAAAATAATTCTTACCTTTAAAAATTCAGGCTTCAAATGTTCTTTTCCGTGAAGATCTACATCTACCATTTCCACGGGAAGATTTAAAATATCACAAGCCATCATGGCAGCGCGTGCCGGGGGGCTGGCATCAATTTTGTAAAGTTTTAATGCCATCTAAAGTAAAAATAAATTAAATTAATTCTATTTTTTCACTTAATAAGATTTTCAAATAGATACATCTATACATAAATTAATTCTGCAAATTATATCTTCAAGTTGTACGTACAAATTATTATTACATTGATATTTTATTAATTTTAAACATGTTATACGTACAGTTTTAAAGAGATAAGTCACTTTTGTTCTCTCTGTTATAACCAAATCACAATTGAAACGTCAAACAGATGTTATTGAGCGCGTCCGGTGCTTTACTGGTTATTTTTTCGTTGGATCTATTTTATGAATCGTTTCGTAATAGCAATGTAGGATGACTATGAATTTATATATAACAAATCGTTTGTTCGTCATTTCCCTTCATTCGTAATTAAATTTCGACAATTAAAATTAAAATCAAAACAAATTTTCGCTACTTTTTTGTCGATATTTATTTGTCAATTAGCTCTGTGTCTGGAGATCCGCCTGCGTTTCATATATTCTTCAATACGTAATTTTTAGTGTGAGATATTCATTCGAAAATAATGATTTGATGGTCCTGCACATTGAACCGTATTTTATTCACAGTTTCATGAGTTACACGGAACATTAATTATTTTCTTATTATAAAAATATTATTAGTACTAAGAGAAAGGAAATATATTTCACACAAATTCATACACTTCCAGTAAAACTGTGCATTGAATCTTTTTTTTAGAACTTCTAGGGGCTTACTCGTTTTAACACGGAACCCTAATTATTTTTTCTATTTTATTTTTGATAATAAAATAAATCAAAGATATTTCTCACAAATTCAACAACATGCCAGTAAAACTGTGCATTGAATCGGCATATTTGTTTACAATATCATCACGTTTCCTCTTTAGTTTTTTCAAAAGGTACAATAATTAACACAGTCACCTAATAACTAAAACGCTAACTCCACCTTTTTGCGTCTTGAAATTAACAAATTCTTCTTAATTTTTATTTTGGTGTTTTAAATCATTGCTATCGTAGTTTTTATATATATTTATCACTGAGCACTTTTTTGTTATTGAAACAGGTCGGAACGTAATAATTCGTTATCATTTTTTTTCTAAAATCATTTAAAACGCGAACAAGTTTCGACATGTAATATTTGTTAAGTAATTTGTGCACAGTCATCATGACAGACATTTTTACACACGAATCACTATGAGTGTGATGATTTACTGTATTACGTATATATTTAGTGGCTAGT
The DNA here is from genome assembly GCA_014132275.2 of Samia ricini. NCBI lineage: Eukaryota > Metazoa > Arthropoda > Insecta > Lepidoptera > Saturniidae > Samia > Samia ricini. The sequence goes on from AP028170.1 coordinate 6,849,923, forward strand.
AAATATGATATATATATCTATAATATTAATAACTCATTTTTGTAACATATATCCACCTTATTTGAAAGAAATGAAGAAAATATAATTATTACCATATATGATACAGTACAAAATTTACAAGGAAAACTACAATTACATAAAACAAAAAAAAGCATGGTAATAAAAACTGGCCCCTTATTCTTATAATTGAGAACTAGTACATATAGGCGTAGTGTGTTCACCATCCTGGATCACACCGTCACTTAACATCAGGTGAGATTGTGGTCAAAGCACTGAGCATATTCCGTGTAAAAAAAAAATATTGATTCGTATTTGATTTTGTTTTTGATTCGAATTTACTTTTGAACAGAACTCGATCTAGGAACATACTCTTGAACCAAATCGAATCGAAAATCAAGATCGTATTGCGATCGAATCATATTAGCGTCGTTTTAAGTGTATCCTGTTGATTACGTCACAGTAAAATATCATATATGTGTGTTTGAATTATGTTGATTATAACATTGTTTAATTAGTGATGTTAGAATAATGATTTTAGATATTAAACCTTACCTAAATACGCCAAGTGTGTAACATACAAAATGCAAACTAAGTAATGTAGTTAAAATGTTTTTACCGTATTTATATCATCAAGATTTTTGTCCAAAAATGATGACGAAAAACAGAATGCAAATGTTTATTAAACAAATTTCGATATTTTATTCAAAAGTTATATACTGCGTATTACAAATGAAATTTATTGATTATTATATATCCAAAATTTGCTTTAAAATATTTTCATAAATTGCAACACCGGGAGCATTGTATTTCTTTGAGAAAGATTGTTTTTTTTTCCATTTCGTTCATCCAGGCTTGAGTTTTTGGATATCTGAAAACAATTATATTTAATTTAATTTAAGTAATCATCTGAAGATTACAGGAAAGTGGCATATAATTTTGTATCATATGTAATCTAGATTGTAATAGCAAATTCAGTTAAAATAAATATTTTTGTACTTAATGTCATATGTCATTAACCAGTTAACCATAACATATATCTTAACTGCTTTCTTCAGAGATTTACCCCTTTATTAATATTTTGTGCCTATATCACTTCCTTAAGAGTATATGCGGTCGGTGACAAATTTGGAAAGGAGGTATATCAGAAATCTATTGCTATCGCGTTGCGTCCCAAAGAAAGAGTTATAAAACACGAAAGGGACAAATGCAGCTCGGGCTGATTTTACCTACGCAAAATAGACGAAAACATCACTTCTTAGTACCATATTTCCTCTTCCAAAAATGAACCAATTTTTAATTATCTTTCAGTTATAGAATAAAAAAGTCTTTGGCTATGCCTCTACGTTTTGCTTTTTTTGTTTTTATTCATGAAATTTGTTTGACGATCGTCTGTATGAGACGGTTTTATCGAGCATTTTTTTCATTTTCAAAGGCTTCTCTAGTTTCTACAATTACTAATTTATGGAATCAATCAAAACCTATGGCGGTGGTAGATATATATCATTTGGTTTAAATACATTTACCATAATCCATTATCCAGGGAGGAAACAGGGGACTACGTTTGTATGGATAAACGCCGCTAGCATACCCTCTTAAAAGCTGATTTTAATACTAGAAGCCTTCTATTCCAAGTCATTAAATCTTACGAATTGATTTTTTCAAATGTACTAAAATAATGAATCCTATCAACAAAAAATAGTTAATTCACAATCAACCTATTTTAGGATATAGAAAATTAGTGACTTATTATTTATTCATTTCATTACAAAGAAGTCAAATTACAATCCTTCACTTTCTAAATTGCAACGTTTAACAATTGAGATAACTTTTTAATGTTCACTTACTTTTTACTGTACAATGGAACAAGTATTATAAGAGATGATAAATCCGCATAAGCCGATATGTCGGCTATAGTCATATTATCCCCTGCGATATACTTTGATCTAGAAAGGTATTCTTCTACAAAACTATATGCTTCATCAATAGCCTTCAAATGTTTATCTATCACAGTTCTGACACCGTGGACAAAGGCTGGATACTGAAAACAAATTTAAATGGAATGAAGCATATTCTCATTATAAGATGAGATAGTAAATACACATTTTGTTTGCAAAGATGCTTAAAAAAAATAACAAATGAATAATAGCTGCATTTGCACACTAGACATTAGGCAGAAAAATTGCTATAAGTTACAGTACACTGTGTATTGAACATTAAATATGAGTAAAAAGAATAAGTCTAAATGAGAACAGAAAAAAATGTTATGTATCGCCGCTTTTAAATATATCTCCTAATTTATGTTTAGGTAAACGAGATTTTTAAAATAATAGAATCATAAATACTAGGATATACTATAAATAAAATTTTACAAATAATATGGAATACATAGTAATCCTTATCCCATTTGTATTTGGGATCGGCGCAACATGTCTTCCTCTTCCATTCATCTCTATTTGAGGTCATACCTACATTCTTTCTTTCTAAGTATATGATCGATCATGCGTAGGGGGAGAAAGAGAGTGTTGTAAGAAAGGAATACATAGCAATAAACAAAATAATATAGAAACATATAACACTCAAACAAATTAAAGCTTAAATCAGATAGCAACTGGGCCGGTTACGCGCTGTGACGCTGACAGCATAGACCTGCAATACGTATGTCACATTAGGAGCGCGATGACTCCGGGCGTTAACCTGCTCGCGGCACTCGATAGTGTTGTAAGGTGCACGATTTCAATACTATTTATGCAAATTTTTCACAATTTCGTTTCCTTAATATCGATTTTTCCTTGAAAAAAGCACAAATTTGTAGAAGCTCCAGAGATTTTTTTATTTAGTACTTAATCATTAATTAAATTTGTAAATGATTTGTCTAATCAATTATTTGTAGTAGTTTACATAAATAATATCTAAATAAAAAGTTTTTTTTACGAATTCTCTATCAATAATTGTTTCTAAATAACATCTAAAATGGCATCACAGAGCTGCTACTAATAACAATAAAAAAACGAAGAACCTAATATTTACTATTATTTTTAATCATAGCTCTTAAATGTATGACTTTTTTTCAAGTTGTGTACTATTTTTTATTTTTATACCTGACATCACCGTGATCGACCTAACGCACTCGACGTCATTTATCGAACAGTTTGCAACAAAATGTCAAGTGACTCAGACGTCTTCTACGTCTACGTCGCTTTTTGCGGGTGCACTTCAAAACCCTCCGCATTCCTTGTTGTTTTCCCGCAGAGCTCGGTTGCGAAGTGTCGCGAACGCGACTGGTCTGTCTGACATGTTTCATATGAACTAGAAGATTACAACTGTTAATATCGCGCTAGCGTCACGCCGCGTAACCGGCCCGTTTGCTATCTGATTTAAGCTTGAATACTACGTGCGTGTAAATACGGCACTCCCTTCATACAAAGTTTCGCCAATATAACCAAAAAAAAAATTCTTTTTATTTTTAATACCAAACACTTTTCAACGTCGCATTGACACACAATATTAAAAAATTTAGAATAATGAAACTCGTAACATAAGTCATTTACCGTAACATTACTCAATCTGGAAAATAAAACGGCAGTATCAAAGAAAAGCCTTTGATTCACGATGGCCCTCTTTTTGACATCTTTCGGATAAAGATTGTCATCTTTTCCATATACGTCGAACAAGTACATCAATATCGCGTGACTGTTGAGAAAAAAAATCATAAAATATTATTAAGTTACTAACTATCCAACTAATTGTAATTTATAATGCTCATCCTCAAAAAATGTAAATTGTAACTATATAAATATATATTCATCAACGCAGAACCTAAGCTGATGGGCCCATAAACTTGGAATTTTGATTATAGGTTACATACTTCTAGTTAGAAATAAAAACACTCGCCTATCATCGTTTTTCAAAAATTTACCTCTAAGTGGGTGAATTTATCGGTTGTAGAATTTATAAGGGAAGTCTGTCATTTTTTAATCGGAAGCATGAAATTTAATATAGTTTTAATTATGAGGGAGAATATAGGCAATGGGCAAATAGGCAAATGGACTGAACTTCATGGTTGATACTATGGGCACAGGTAGTAATTTCATATTAACTGTATTTAAGGGTAAAGATTTTTTATTTATATATTACCTGTCAGTGATAATAAGATCGCCATGTTCTAACACTGGTACCGTGTGGACTGGATTTTTCTGTAAAAAGCAAAGATTAATTTCAAATTTGTAAAAATTGTTTGCAAGTTTTTCTTGTAATTTTCGTTCATAAATACTCATGTTATCTGTATACTTCAATTAAGTTCGTACGATTGAATGAATTAGCACTAGTATATTTTTTCTTCCTATGTCTATTTTTTTAAAGTTATTTCTTAAAACAGATGACGGCTGATAGGGACGCGTGGAAGAAAAAACATATCGCGCTGACCCCAAGTGAGTTGGGAACAGGGCATGAGAATGATATCTATTTTTTCTGGTTCACACTAGTTGTTATAATATGTAAAATAACTAACATTTCAATTTCTCTACCGCATAGTATTTTAGGAATTTTTATTTTAACCAGATTAAAAATAATACTTACCTTCAAAAACTCGGGTTTCAAATGTTCCTTTTCTAGCAGATTAACATCAACCATTTCCACGGGAAGATTTAATATATCAAAAGCCATCATGGCAGCACGTGCCGGGGGGCTGGCATCGATTTTATAAAGTTTTAATGCCATTATCTAAAATAAAATAAATTAAAGTAATTGTATTTTAAAATCGATGATGGCGCAGTGGATATTGCGGCCGGATTCTGAGTCAATGGACGCGGATTCAAACCCACCTATCCAACTCTAAAAATCGGCCTGAACTTTCGGTGAAGAAAAACATCGTGAGGAAACCTTAGCATGTTGGTAGATCATTTTAAAATAATGCTCGCCTGGGTAGCTACCACCGTCAAGTTCGAAAACCTGTCCCAAAATATCAATCGGTGTGTTCCGGCACCATTACTTGGGAACCAGTATCTAGGCTTAGTGCGTTTACCATCCTGAACTACATCATCACTTAACATCAGGTGAGATTATGGTCAAAGCACTGAGCCTATTATATATTAAAAAAAAAGTACATACATGTATAAATAATTTAAATCTGATGAAATAATAATTAATAGTTTGTGTACATACAAATCACAAAATTTTAAACTCGTTTAAAGAGATAACTTAATTTACTGTTCACTTTTTGATAATCAAATCGCAATTACAATATTAAACAGATGTCATTGAGCACGTCCGGTGCTTTACTGATGATTTTTACATCGGATCTATTTTATAAAGCGTTTCGTAATAGCTACAAAGTATGACTATTTATTTATATTTACTAATCGCAAATGAAAACAACGTTTTTTCGAGGTGAAACAAGAATTAAAAATCAAAATTAATCTTTAATATACTTACCAATAGTGCGCGCTGCTTAAAATTAGTAGAAAATAAAATTTCAATAAAATAAAAACATGATTAATATAATCAAAAATAATTCATGAGACACTGGCAGAGCGTATCACAAAGAAACCTGAACTTATCAAAAATAATGTCAATGCACTACCACCAACTAAAAATAAAATCTAGTGCTGCCGATATTTTGGAATTTGGTATAAACATAACGCCTTAGTTTAGTGTGGAAATTGAAACAGTATTTTTTTTTAATTTCTTTAAATGAAATTTATATTTCATCTGATGATGAACGATTAGTATTGCTGATAAATGAAAATTTATGGAGTATCACCATAATCGTATCTGTGTAAACAGCGATACGATGCATTCTCTTTTCCCTTAAGGTCAACAAGTCGAGTGAGCCTGATGGAATTCTAATAATAGTGCGTTTAGGGTTTGCTACAAATCAGACCAGGTTCCATGTTTTCGAAAGATAGCCAACATTCACCCTATTCCAAAAAATGGTGATTCAACAGATCCGGTTAACAACAGGCCCATTCCGATTACCTCTTTTCGTTCTAAGGTGATGGAGCGAACCATCAATATATAATTGATGAGGTATCTTTAGTAGTACCAGCTGATCAGTGACGACAATATGGTTTTCGTCATGGTCGCTCCACTGGTTATCTTCTTGTTTACCTCACTTAAAAATGGACTGAAGCTACAGAAAGTAAAGAGAAAGCTTTGGTAGTCAGTCTAGACATCGCAAAGGCTTTTGACAAGGTTTGGCATAAAGTCATCTTCTCCAAACTAAGATCATACGGTATCCCTGAGGGTCTTTGCACGTGGATTTTGAGTGTTTTTTTTATCCGAACAAAGTATTAGAGTTGTAGTTGACGACTGCACTTCTGATGCCATGACAATTAATGCCGGAGTTCCACTTGCCTCGCTTTATTCCCCACGCTGTTTATCTTGCAAATCAAAGATCTCATGAATATCCCCAACATACACTACTATGCAGATAACACCACTGGTGATGCAGTATATTTGGGTCATACAGATAGTCCTTTAGCGATTGTGGATCAAAACCGAACAGAACTAGCAATAATCCTATTATGTCTAAAGCCTTTAAATAGGTCTGATTATGCTTACTGGTCCAGGAACGCGACGCGTCACTAGGGTGCGTTTTTTATCATGCCTATGGTGGTCGCAACCCTAATTAGTATGAACGCCCTGCCATCAGCCTCACACATTTGTACGTCATGATTACAATTATACGATTAAATTTTTTTCTTTCTTATCATAGACTTTATAATTAATCCTCATTGTTTGCATGAATATAAATAATCGCAATGCATCTTAATTCAAACAGTTTGACAAAAAGAAGTTACATATAAATATACATTCTTATAGTGATTTAGAGTATATACGAATGATGACATCCTATTAAATTAATAAAATTGTTTTTTTTTTCATACTTATCATAAAGTAAACATTCACAGTAGATAACAAATCCAAAGTATGTTATATAAATTATTGTAAACAAGTCTTGCATTGTCAACGTTTTAATTTGTTTAAACATACGAATAACAGTTTGATGACTTGTTATCTGTATGACAGATATAATAATTATAAACCTGTAAATCTTCGGCTACTGAGCAAAATCGTTTCCCTAGTTTTATGAATTAAATTAAGTAATTATAAAGATAATAAACTTATTTACTTATATACCTACTTACATTTTGGTTTTCTTTTTTTTAACTGACTAGCACTGTTGACCTGAAGGGTCTTAGGAACTTTACTTGTGGCAAAAACTTATGGTACTGAGCTGTAAAAATATATGCAATTAGTATCTATGAAATTTTATATATAGACGCGTCATACACTAACATCATAAGAATAAAAATTATGCAAACGGATATCCATACGTCGACGTGTAAGTCCATAATTGCATCTAAACGTATTTGACACGACGATCGCGTTATTAGCTTACTATGGTATCGAATATATCGGTTATATTGATTTTTTTGTAGATATAACTCAACTTACACAGCACAAGAGTATGTAATTCTACCTGAAATATGGAAAGGGTTCTTAACTTTCATCACAAAGGCTGAGATTTCGATGAATGAATAGCGATAAAACCATAGCATGACAGAAGGGTAGCCTGCCCGGCTAGCCACTTTCGCCAAGTTTTAATAATCTGCCACCAAGCACTAATAGTTGTGTTCTGGCAGCATCACTTAAGAGCCAACTTCTAGGTTTAGTGTATTCTAGATCACATCGTCACATAATAAAAGGTATAAATCCGATATTTTAAAAAATAGAGATGTGTTTTGTTCCAGTACTTTAATATTTTGTAAAAAAAAAAAAACCTAACATTTAACTAATCATAATGGCATTTTTATTTATGTTTATGAAAGTAAAATTGTTTAAACGGAATACAATCCTTCTGATCACAACGATCAACCTTGAGCTCGCGGTCATGACGATCATCAAGGTGATGGTCGATAATGTGAGCGGGTGGAACTCCGTCGTCTAGTATTACTAGCACGTCATGTTCGACCTAGCGAACAAACTGGGCAGCTGCGTAAGGATCGTACAGGCTGACCTTCGGCCGCCATAGAAAAAGCCTTCGGTGTATAATAATTGGTGTATAATATTATCTGTATATAATTATATATTATTTCTCATTGTTTATCAAAATCGCGACATTTCATAGCTTATTTATTTCAAAATTAGTTAATTCATAATTCAAATTGTGTGAAAAATAAGAATCCGAAACTACGTTAAATATTCTTATAACAATCTACTCCAAAATTATTAATGATATTAAAACAAAGGATTTACTGAAGTAAACAGCAGTAGATTTAAATCGGTCCACCATTGACAGAGAAATCGCATAACAAACATACAAAAAAAATATACAGACGAATTTTAAATATATACGTAAATACATATTAATATATGGCACTTATAAAAAACACTGTTTTTTAAATTTATCTATATTTGTCTGTTAATCTCCGGAACGGCTGAACCGATTTTGACAGCACTTTTTATGGCAGATAGCTGAAGTTGTAATGTGTAACTCTTTTATTTGTAAAATAATTAGAGTTCCGCGTAAATAAAATAAATCTCATTGAATTGTGAACGAATTTCGAATCAATGCACAGTTTTACTGGCAATCGTTTGAAATTGAAAGAAATATCTTCTGTTAGTATCCAAAATAATTTTAGGCATGTACAAAAAAAAATATTAGGTTTATTCTTTAACATTGATTTTTTAAAAACTTTATCACTCAGTGAACTATTGTGGGGAATTGAAAATATGATACGCGAGCAGAGCCGCGGGAACAACTAGTTTTAGTATGTAATATTTATTTATACAAAAGAAGGCTTAGTTTTCCTATTACAAAATAAACACATTTGTTGTCATACAATTCAAGATATTGTTTCTTACTTATCATGAAGTAAACAGTCACAGTTGATAACAAACCCAAAACATTTTTTTACAATTTATCGTAAAAAAATATGCGTAGTCATATTATATATAATCTGTATAAACGGATATGGTGATAATTGATAACAATGGTAATATCTTATGTAAGGGAAATATTTTGTAGGTATTCTGCAACTCGAATACTGTGGGGTAAAATTATATTCCTCTAAGCATATATTTGAACAATACATATGGTAGTGCGGCCGGATTCCGCGACAATCGACGCGGGTTCGGTCCCCACCTATCCGACTTTAAAATCGGCCTAAGCTTTTGGTAAAGGAAAACATCGTGAGGAAACCATAGCATGGTGGTAGCAACGACCCTCAAGTTTGAAAACCTGTCGCCAAATACCAACAAGTGTGTTCCGGCAGCATCACTTGAGAACTCCGTGTACAACGAAAACAAACAATTATTTCAACTTCGCCTTATATAGGACTGAAATGAATGTGTTAATAAAAGACTATACTGCATAAGGTTGGTTTAGTCATACCACAATTTATATTATACCTTGTTAATATATGATAAAAAATTATAAAGTTATACAAAATTGTCATATTTAGTAGCGCAAGTAGCTAACAATAAATAAAGGTAAATAAATATAATTACAAAGATAATTATATAATATATACAAAGATAATATAGGCATAGCTAAATAGTTACTTCTTTTGAACTTAAATTTTACTTCCTACGTTATTCTATGTCCGACTTAGGCGTATAGTAGGTATGTATTATGCAACCGTGTATCTAAATCGTACCGAAGACACTTTTTCAAAAATCCTATCTGATGCATGGATCGAATCCATCACGACCTAGAATGTCGATACAAAGCATACAGATAGAACATCGCTACGTTACCATACTTTAACACCGGTTATGTATTTGTGTATAGGTACCCTACTATTCCTGAAACGTAACAATACCTAAACATATATACTACCTAGTTACAACTATATATAACTTGTTGATAACTATAGGTGATACGTCGAATTCCGCAAAATCACGATGTAGCCAGGTGTAAATATTGTGATGTGTGATAAAAATTAATAAACAACAGTACAAGACCGCACGTGATTCAAACTCCACACAAAGTTTCAGTACGTTTGCCTATAGAATTGTATCAGGCACTGCTTTAAACTTTGATAGCTTCGCCAGTTCAGCAGCGCAGTCTCACAATGCTTAAAGTTGGACATGAGAGTCGCAATCTCGGGAACATGGCACGCGACGGCCTAGCTAAATTGCACTGGCCTCTGAAATTAGCTTTGTGTTGTTCTATAAGTTATTCAGTTTAATTAAACTCAACACATTATAGACTTCAAAAACGTAAAGTAATACTGATTTTTTTTTTAATATTTCTTATTACATTCGTAATCATAACAATTTTTGTTTAAATATTTTTTTTTAGGCCAGAACCAGCTAAAATCAATTTTTGGGTATAATATTTGAATTATAATTAAATTGAAGTGTTGCATTTTATATCTTCTGAGGATTTTTATTGGATATTCTAGGCTATTTACGTTTCTTTTAAAATTAGGAATTTACTATGAATCAAAGAATTAGAACACCATATCCAACATAATCGTAAAATGAGTTATAACCACAAAAATTTTTATTCAGAAATATGTACCAACAGTCTCAAAGCACTTCTAATGAGTTTGCTTTATTCACTGTATCAAATACAGTTACAAACTTTGATTTGATAGTTTCCCCAGTTCAGTCAGTTTTCTCCAAATAATGGAATTTGAATCTAATAGACGCATTAGTTTAAAACACAATTCAACTGTGCAACTTATAATTAAATACATACAACTAAATTATCATATTCACTGCAATGCAACTGCTGGTAATCGAAGTGCAAATTAAAAAAAAAACCTTAAATTTCGAGAAATGAAGAATTCATTTCGAATCATTGTTGTCATGTCGATTAGCATAAATTATAATACATTCTAGAACAGTTTCTATGTTGTATTCCACAGCAGCTGAGAGACAGTTGCATGGCGTGTAATTCGATAGAGCTGAGCATAAGAAATAAGATTTAGTTGCATCAAGATGAACGGCATTCTTAAGAGGACATGCGCTCGGTGACAGATTTGAAATGTAGGTATTTCAGAAATCTATTGCTAAACTTTGGCTATGCCTCTCTCTCTTTTTTTTTATTATTCATCAAATTTGTTTAACGAACGTCTGAAAATGACGATAATAATTTAGCATTTTTTTCATTTTCAAAGGTTCCTAGTTTCTACAATAACTAATTTAGGGAAAAATCAAAACGTACGAACATGGCGGTGGTGGATGTATATTATTTGGTATAAAAATATTTACCATAATGCTAATATCCAAGAAGGAAACAGGAGACTACGTTTGTATGGAATATATGCCGCTAACATACCCTCTTAAACATGATCCGTGCTGTACCCAGAATGTATGGGTTTGATATGAAATTGTACTTACGTCTGAGGATAATGAATTTTGTATCACATTCGCCATAATGATATAGTAGAATAAACAGCTCACCCAGTCTTTATATTCTAGATTCGTGGTTTAAGAATTGATTAAATTACATGACGATTTCTGTTATATATACATATATGAGAGTTAGGTGTAGGTATTTGGGAAATAAATCAGTCGTATTAAAGATGTCACTCGGTGCAGTTTTTATTTATAATACATAAACACAACATTATATATATATATATATATATATATATATATATATATATATATGCATTATATTATATATAACATAATACATTAGTACAAAAAGTTGTATTCAAATTAATAAAAAAGTCATTTCTTTTATTAGTCAGAAATATGTAATTGCCGAATTTTTGCAGTGTTTAACATGTTATGGATGTATCTTGGTGTTTATATCGGAACGCTAATAAATGTGTCCTATTACTATTTACTTAATTTACGTATTTGGTCTATATGCTTTAATATCTTTTTTTTATATATATTTAGTAGGTAAATTTATCATTGCAAATGAAAACGATTGAAGTTTGCAAAGTAATATCAAATATAATATTTACTATTAAACCATTAGATACATGCTAATAGTTATCTACATAAAAATTGGTATATTTTGTATCATGTGATATGGCTTTGATATTCTGAAGAAATAAGATGGGCGAAATATAATTAAGTTTATACAGAAAATCAGACGTATATAATTGTATAGACGCGACAATATATTTTAAATAATGAACTTTTTTTTCTAACCTAGCTAACGCTAATGACCGGAAGGGCTTTACAGCTTCACCGTGACTTTGGGGGCGAGTGCTGGAAGCACTTAGCCGCAAAAGGTGACTAGCACAAGGGTTATCAAACTGGTACGAACCTCGGCTTGGCCGTCACCATTAAATTTTATACGAATATTTTGTCCATAGAATATATTAGCTTTTGACTACATAGCGTATATAGCCAAGGGAAGAGAGACAAGTTGAGAAGCAAAAACTTGAAAAACATTTAGTAAATAAGGGTTGAGGATACTAGACCCTTCCTTTCTTCATAACGTCGATATATAATTATTTAAACGTATTTATATACTGGATGTGTTTTATTAACAAACACTTCATTTTTTCTTTTATTTCGCAATTTATTTATAAGTTTGATTTTCTGAAGAACATAATAATTATTACCTATAATATTTATTGTTAACGACATATGCAATACTTAGGTCTTATTAAAATTATCCAAACATGTGTCAATACATATATACCAAAAAAAATAAAATTAAAGTGTCTGTTTGTAATGTCAAAATTGTTATTTTTAACTAAATATATGAAATATATCAAAATAAATCAAAATATACCCATCAAGTAAACTATGAAAATATCACCTCATGTTATTTGCATAACTAGCTGTGTTCCCGCGGCTGCGCCCGCGTCTCATGTGTTCTTCGCTGCGTTTTAATTTTTATACAGGCCCCTAATATTTTTTTGTAATAAGATAAAGTAAAAATATCTCTCATAAATTCAAGCACTTGTTTGTAAAATTGTTCATTGAATCGGATTTTATTAAATTATTTATGAGATTTCATTTTTTTAGGCTAATTACTAATTATGTATTAATAAGTAATAAGATTAGTACGCTAATTAATTTAAAAAATCAAAAGTACCCTAAGTTACTTGGAGTAACTTTAGATATCTATCAAAAAAATCCCGTAAAAATCCGTCTAGCCGTTTCGGAAATTACCGGGAGCAAACAGACAGACAGACAAAAATTTAAAAATTGTATTTTTGGTATAGGTATCGTATATAAACTCATATCTATTTAGTTAAAAAAAATCATTCACAGACACAAATAATAACAAACAGACACTTCAATTATATTTATTAGTATGGAATAGATATATATGTATATGTTATATTTATGTATAACCGTGTTCAAAATTCCATAGTGATAGAAGTTTCTATTTCGTTCCCTTTAAAAATTGTTTAATCATAATTTAAGGTTGCTCAAGTCACAGGTTTTATTACTTCCAAACTGCCAGTTTTAGCATGTAGTCATGTTCCACTATCGATAGTTTTTGTTTAAAGACACACGCGATTTCGGTCTTAGGATTACGTCACTATGCGCTATTAAATGTGAAAACCTCAACATCGATCAAATAGTTTAGATCGAGTTGTTAGTGAGGTGGTAGTGCAGTAGTTCAAAACCTAATGGTCCAGTGGTAATGTGGCCGGCTATCATGACAATTATTTAGTTATAGGTTAAAAATGAATAGTGGTTAAACATATCTAGTAACTTTTGACTGAATAATGATCGATGTCCGTTTTGTTGGTACGAAAGTTTCCAAGACAAACGGAATATAAAGGAGAAACTCGCGTGTGTACGGCCTATCAATCATCCTAGAATTCTAACATAATGTGTATACATAAAGCAACTAAATCTATAGATTTACTACAAATTATAATTTTCTTAAAAAATCTCTTTCTATTTTATATTGTTTAACAAAGGAAGAATTTTTTTTAATATATACAGAAAATTATTTTTATAACAAAAGTAAAAGAAATAATTGCATACATTGTCAGATGCAAAATATTAAACAGAACTTTCCCTTTGTAAATATGTCACGAGGCGTTCCAAGTTCTATAGCGTATAACGCTCTTATTGTAAAAGTAAATAAATCAATTCGTGTGTTATATTCGATGATTTATTTTATTTTTATTTATACAAATATCAGTTTCAATAATCTGCATCTCCATCACTCCATCCAACCGTAAAGACGTCCACTGCTGGTCTCCCCTAAAGATAAGAAGGGAATTGCGATAGTCGCCACACTTGGGAGCGGGTTGGCGATCGTGTTCTTAGGTGTTTGTGGTTCTTAGAGGATGCTGCTGCCCACCCCCTGGTGTATTCTTTAGTCGCCTTTTACGACAACCACGGGTAAATATGGGGTGGTACTATTCTTAAACAGGCACCACACGGTTAATTATATTCTAAGTGCGTATACGGAAATCCTAGTAGTTTCATGTTTGAGTCAACATCATTTGAAAACAACCGAATGAATTTTATGGAAGCCAAATTAATATGTGAATTCAAAGACGGATCCATAATCCAAACTCCAGACCACATCTTGTCACACTATGTTATACATATTACTCTGTAGATAAATCGTTTTTTTTTTTTAAACTCTGTATCGGCTCAGTGCTGTGACCTTAATCTCACCTGATGTTAAGTGACTATGAGGTCCAGGACGGTAAAAACACACTAAAGTAAATCTAGTACTGGTTCTCAAACGATGCTGCCGGAACACGCCTGTTTTTCTTCACTGAAAGCACATGCTGATTCTATCTAATTTAAAACGATATTTGGCTTCAACAATCATCTACAAGCATATGGCTCATATTTACACGCCAAGCCTTTACAATATGCTCACCTTTATTACTCACCTTTTTTTATCTTTTTTGTATATTGGGAAATTCTAATATTTACCTAGTAAACAAAACTTAATTTGATTCTGATTTGGAATAGCATTTAGTCATTATCTGATATATAACTGATCTGATATGTGATATCTGACATTATATATGATCTTTACTTTATAAAAATAATTATCTACGAGTGAAGATTTTCATGCTTATGTTACAAATTATTCACAAATTTAAACTGCCAAAGCAAAATTTTTGGGAAACAAAGTTCTTGAGTCTAAAAATAATACCAAGACTGTCTGGCACATCATAAATAAGAAAATAGGTAATAATAGAATAAATGACAATGCTTTCTTCGATCTGAACTTCGATGGAGTACGTATTTCAAGCAGTTCAGAAGTAGCAACTGTTTTTCAGGATTACTTCACTAACATACCTCTCGAAGTTACAAAACATATAACTTCATCACCCCAGGGTGCCGTGGTACTTCTTAATAATTTAAGTGCCCCTATAAATTCGAAATTTTATTTTAAATCTATTATTACTGCACTGCATCCTCCATATCGGTGAGCTGAAACTTACGCATCAGCGCACATTTGCTAAAAACTCCAGTTTATAATTGTACCTATCATATTGTTACCACATCTAAAAATTCAGAACATGACCTACTTACCTTCGGTTAATATAAATAATATTAATCTGGCAGAAAGAAAATATTACTGCCGCATCCTTAAGTTAAAAGAAAGTGATACATTCAGTGAAGGTCCTTCTAGTAAAAGTGACGAAATTAATCTAATCATAGGCACAAATAGTGTTAGTGTAATGTCTGTTGTACTCTATGTGCTTTTTGTCTTAAGCTGTGTTACTTTAAACATATACAATTGTTATCAGGATAATTTCACGCAAAATCATCGGAACCAGATCGAAATCTTAACGGTTCCCAATAATTTCGCGCTTGGCGAGGGAGGAGTTATGCGGTAGCCAGGACGAATAATTATTACGGGTTCACACGAAAACGCTATATAAGCACAACGCTTCTCCCGTAGCGTCTTATAAACTTATGGGAACCAACAAATAAGGTTTTACTTTTAAGTTTAATAGAATAAGCTGGCAAACGTGCTGAACATCTCACTTTGATCACACGCTCCAATGTAATTAATTAGTTTAATAGTTTACCTTTTATATACTTTTTGAGTAGTTTTTTTAACTATAAATTCTTCCATAAACTTGACTGGCGCAGCCGGTAGGATCGCACTGTCGTACGTCGTGTTCGCGATATATCGTAATCGAAAACGTACGTGCTCGCGATTGATTGTGGGACTTACACAGCGTTTTCGTGTGAACTCGTAATAAATAGTCGCCCTGGCGACCGCACTACTAGCTTGATCTGGTAAATGATCATCATACTTTTAGTATTAGAAGTACAGATAACTTGGCCGTCCCACGCTTTAGGCTAAGTAGATCTAATAAAAAATTCATAGGTAATAGTATTCGGTTTTATAATAAGATCCCAAAAACATTACCGATTTACCTGACAATAAGTTCAAGCACCATGTCAAGCATCTCTTAATTTGAAAAGGTCATTACAGGGTGGATCATTACGTGAACGATCTCTGTGCTTCCGGTAACAATGCTTGTAATTATAATTTGTATAGATTTTATATAAAATAATATTTATATTTTGAATTTATAAAAAAAAGGATCCAGGTCGTGTTTCTTCCCGGCTCCTCTCAACTGTGTTGTTTTCTGAACCGGTGGTAGTGTTTTGACGTGAATTCCGGCCTTCTTAGGGCCTAAATTAAATCAATATTTTTTTGATTTGATTTGATCATTACGAAAACAAATGCAACGGTTGATAGGTTCAAACGGTAGGAAAGGTGATTATTTTGGCAAGTTTGAATAAAAAAATCTTGATAAGTATAACTATATATATACTATTAATTTATTAGATACTTAAAGGTGTTTAAAAAAAAACATCACTATTTAATGAAAAGTTTAATTGTCGTGAAATACATCCGTAAACAATTCGCCCAAAGCTGTGGCTCCCGGTTTGTTGTACTTTTCATAAAAAGACTGCCGCTCCATTTCTTGCATCCAGGCTCGCGTCTTTGGATATCTATTCGACAACATAATCCATAGTGTAATAAAAATAATTTGAAATAACCTACAAAATTATATGAAAAGATAAAAAAAAAAACGCTCCGCGTTATACCAGATGATTGCCAGTTGGCAAAACACCAAAAGATTTGGCAATATTACTGCGTTGTAATTCAACGCTAATTATTTATAGCAAATAACGAACAACAGTAGTTATGCACCTTTGAAGTAATATCTTCTTTTTAATGTACCTCTCTTTACCTTTTATAAACTGGAAACTACTCAATGTTAATACACTTGTATCCGATAAAAACATACTCATGGAGTTTCCACAAAACTATTAAAATAAAATGACGATTCTGAAAGTATTATCTTTCTATAGTAATAATAAATCTGAAATGTTGTCTGTTCATTAAATTATTTTTTTACAAATAATGTAACAGATGTATTTTTTAGCCGTGACTTATCTCGAATCTAGAAATTAAACATCGTTTTATCTGTGTATATGTTCGACTTAACCGATTTTATGAAACTTTGTACAATAGTATATATTAAAGAGCAACTGTTAGGTTATAAAGTTTTTTTTTTAAATATTATTTTTAAAATTTATAAAGCAAAAATAAGACAAAATC
Source organism: Samia ricini (assembly GCA_014132275.2). Lineage (NCBI taxonomy): Eukaryota > Metazoa > Arthropoda > Insecta > Lepidoptera > Saturniidae > Samia > Samia ricini. Next base: position 6,867,426 of record AP028170.1, read on the forward strand.
AGTTTGACCTAAATCAAAAACGATTTGACCGAATTTGTTTCAAAAAAATTTGCACAATATGCAAAAATGTGCTAATATAATGTACGTAATTAAATGAAAAGATTTCTTATTATTGTATGTGTATTAAATAAAAACACAATCATTAGTAATCAACAGTAGTAATCCGGTCTTATTTTATAATCTATTTTAAACATTTCTCCAATACATGTTAAATTTTATTTTAATAAGATTATATAAGTTTTGAGACTAAAAATAAATAAGATAAACCAATTATCATCATTCTCATGCCTTATTCCCAACTTATTTTGGGTCGGAGCAGTATGTTTTTTTCTTCCATAAATAACTATCAGCCGTCGTCTCTTCATTTTAAGATTTCAAGATAAACCAAATAATCAAAATATTAAAACTAAATTTTATCTAATCTTTAAACTCCTCAAAAACTCCTTTATCTAATCTAATATTTAAACTTAAATCTATTCATATTATAAAATAAAGTTCCCTTGTAGCGTCTCTTTGAATACGCTAAACTCAAAAACTGGACAAATTTTCATAAGGTTTCATAAGTGATTCATGACGAAGTATTGACGTATATATCGATTTCGAATTTCGACAGTTTTAAGAAATGTTGTCTGCCTGTTTATTAAATTCTTCGTCAACCACGAAAAGACTACTGGAAACGTGATGAAAGTTTGGTAACACAGGGGACAACATACGATACGAGTGCAGCCGCGGGCACAGCGAGTGTTTTATAAATCTATACTAATAAATAAAATTGAAGTGTTTCTTTGTAATGACAAAATTTTTTTTTTTTTACTAAATAGATATGAATTAGGATACCTATACCAAAAATGCAATTTTTAAAGTTTTTGTCTCTGTCTGTCTGTTTATTCCGGATAATCTCTGAAACGGCTGTCGGATTTTGACGAGACCTTTTTTGGTAGATATCTGAAGTTACTCCGGGTAATTTAGGGTACTTATAATAATCTAAAATCATTAGGGGTTCCGCGTAAAAACATAAAAAACTCTAAAAAAATGAATAAAATCCAAATCAATGCACCGTTTTATGGGCAAGTGGTTGAATTTATGAGAAATATTTTTACTTTATCTTAGGACTAAACAAAAAAATATTGTTCCGTATAAATCAAAATGCAGGGAAGAATAAATGAAACGTGGAAACAGCCGCAGGCACATAACTATTTAATAATAGTTACTTACTTGTTTGCATTCAGCGGTACAATATAGACTACAGTTGAAATGCTAGCAATTATTGATAGATCTGCTATTGTCATGTTGTCATCGGCTATATACTTTGACCTTGAAAGAAACTCTTCCATGAAATGGTAAACTTCGTAAATATCATTCCTCTCTCGATCTGTCATCCTACTGAATCCGTCTATAAATATTGGTAGCTAAAATGTGATAAATAAATAAACTTAGTTTGTTACTTGTATTCCTGCTTGGATAATAATATGATAATTAATCATCAAAAAACAAAAAAAAAAACGAGATTTTGGTGTTATTCGAAAGATTACACAATAACGTACATTTTACAAAATAGTGTGGTATGGTACTATGTATTTTAGGTACATTTAAATTTCAATAGTCATATATAAATTCAGCTGAATAATCTTGTTTTAAAGCAGTAAAATACTCTACATTTATTGTTATTAATGTTTCCATAAAAATAAGACAATAGGAATACAATGGAAAGCTGGCGTAAACACCAGGTAAGTGCTCAAGGGGTTAAATATCTTATATACTAATAAATAAAATTGAAGTTTCTGTTCGTAATGTCATTTTTTTTTACTAAATAGATGAAAGAATGTATACATGATATTTAAACAAAAATGCATTTTTTTTATTTTTGTCTGTCTGTCTGATTTTGACAAGACTTTTTTTTGGTAGATAGCTGATGTTACTCCTGGTACTTAGGGTACTTTTCTAAAATAATTAGGGTTCCGCGTAAAAAAATTAAAACTCACAAACAATTGAATAAAATCCGATTCAATGTCCTGAAAATCGATTCATATATGGCAACTTAATCGAATTTTAAAATATAGTGAATAGTTACGAACGTTACCTATAAATCAACATACTATATAAAATGAGTTTTAAAACTAAAGCAATTCACAACAATTGTTATTCATTAAAAAAAGAAACTTCAAAGTCCTTACAAGGTTCCGTTATGTTGCAGAAATATTGGAGAGGGGTCAATTCGATAGATGAAGTCGATTGAATAAAATATTATACGCGAGTTCGATCCCACCGATCCGACTCTAAAATCGGCCTGAGCTTTCGGTGCAGGAAAACATCGTGAAGAAACCATAGCATGGTAGCAGGCCATTTTCTAATGATGCCCGCCTGGGTAACTACCACCCTCAATTTTGAAAACCTGTCGCCAAATACCAATAGGTGTGTTCCGGCAGCATCACCTGAGAACCAGTACCTAGGCCTAGAGTGTTAACCATCCTGGACCACATCGTCACTTAACATCTCACTTAAAAAAAATATAGCAAAACGGTGTCTCGGCTCTTGAACTACGTTCGCCAGTGAATTGCAAAACTAATTGCCGTTTTCAAATTTCGTGCTACATCCCTGTTATTTTGTAAAATACAAATGGCTATTTTGTTTAACATAAAATACTTTTTTCTTTCCAAGAAAAAATCCATGACCTCGGTTTTTTTTTTTGTTACACTGGCAACATTGAACATATCGACCTGGATTTTTTTATTAAATATGGACGGTGTTCATTCATTTCATAAAAACTTCTATAAAATAAATTTATCCTAAAAAATTACTTATATTATTATAAGCCAGGCCAGTTATTAATTATATTAAGATGTTAAAATTCTTAATGCGCAGTCATAGGTACGAAATTAAATCACAATTTACGTCTAGATGCCGATTGTCAATTTTTCCTACAGTATATAATTATGACATGGTATTTTAAGGTGGTAGGTAGAGTATTTTCTTGTGGTTGCCTGGATACGTAATACAGTTCAGTTGAAAGTTGAAAATTTGTAAAAAGTTTCTGTAGATTTTACCTTATGAAACCTTCGGCTGCATGTCATTTATCATTACATGGGACTATGGTCAAACACACAAAGAAGCATAATACGACCACTATATTTATCTGGATTATATTAGACTGGAATGACGTTTAAAATTTAGTATAAAATCATCTTCACGACCTTGTACATGTTTGCTTCTTGTATTCTCCTCTGTCAGCTATCAAGTCAATATTTGCGCTTTTTACACAGATTCATACATATAATCCTTCACACAATCCATTCATTCATCTGTTTCGGTCTCTACCTCTATCTATCCACAACAAAATAATAACATGAAAATCTTTTCAAGTCTCTATAAACTTAAATCTCTTTGTAGACATAACAATTTAAACGTAAATGATTAAATAAAGACCAAACATAAATATTTTCAGTAAACTAATTAAGATCTAATCAGTACAAGTTTTATTAAAAATTTCTAAAACAACACATAATGAAGAAACATTTCATTTTCGAGCCGCTTACAATTATATCATAGAAAATAGCTATAATTTAACCCGAGTTCTTGTCACGAAACTGCTAGAAGTACCTTATTTAACTTGCGAAACTAGTTACCAAACGATAAGCAAACCATACAATTGTATTACGATTGGATCTTAACAACAATATACCAGGTGTAACAGCCAGCATTGTGGCGCGCATAAGCATGCCAGCTAACTAAATCATTCTGTATATGTCCAGTTATAAAACAAAAAGACAAAAATGGTAAATTAAATAAACACTGTATATTCATCCAGAGAACGATTTAACTTCTATGATTAAAGCAAATACTCGTAATAATGTAAATCGATTTAGTGATTCTCGGATCATAAGAATTTTAGCATGTAATTAGAGAGAATTTTTTTAAAAATTATATTAATAATTAGCTGTGTGCATATATTTTTCATTGCGTAATATAGTTATTAATATTTTTATACGGAACCCTAAATATTATCCTATTTTTTTATTACTACTAACATTAAGCAAAGACTTTTCTCACAAATTCAAATACCTGCCAGTAAAACTGTGCATTGAATCGGATTTTAATTTCATACGTTTTAATGTTTTTACGCGGAACCCTAATTATTTTCGTAAAACTAAAGTACCCTAAGTTACGCGGAGTAACTTCAGCTATTTACCAAAAAATGTCCCGTTAAAATCGGTCAAGCCGTTCCGGAGATTACCCGGAACAAACAGGCAGAGAGACAGCCAAACATTTCAAAAATTGTATTTTTGTTATAGTATCGTACATATGTACATTAATATCTATTTAATAAAAAAACATTATTTGGGCATTACAAACATACACTTCATTTTTATTTATTAGTTTAGATTAATTAATATATGTATCTATTGCAATGAATCGTACAGAATTTCTTGATTGAACATAACACATGTATAGGGTATACATGCGTGTACTTACCCCAGCTTTCAGCATTCTCGGAAACACGACAGCCGCTTCAAAGAATAACATTTGGTTGACAAGAGCTCGTTTTTTAACGTTTTTCGGATAAAGAGTATCATCCTTGCCATAGACGTCCGCTAAGTACATTAAAATTGCATGACTGAAATTAATTTTGAACAATAACTAATATGGTCCAAATTGAATGACTATTAAGTTTAGAGTTTAATATTCTTAAGAGGGAGATGAAAGTTTTTGTAAAAGATCATCAACGCAAATATTGTGCTATGGGTGACTTAAAAGCCCAGAGACTACGGTGACCGCTTACCTCTTTGAATTATATTTTTGTATACCTTGCGATATAAAAAATATGGCACGAGGTAGTACTACTCTTATGAGCTGAGTGGGTTCAACTCCCGCGTGGGGCGAATATTTGTGTGGTTAATAGGAAGACATTAAACTGTTATGTTAGCTGGATCGTCCAAGTATTGCGTAAGCATCAATGTAAGCACCAATCTATGTTCTGATTACTTTTGCTGACACTGGAGGCGGGAGTCTGAATGGTGATTACGTAAACAATATTTACCTACAAATCTTTCTTTTTTTATATAATTACAGCATCGCTTATAAGGGCACCAAAGTGGTTTATAGTTAAAGTTGCTCCGCGTAACTTAGGGTACTTTATATTTTTGGCAATAATTAGGGTTCCGCGTAAAAAATTAAAACTCATAAAAAAATAAATAATTTCATTCATAATTTAACTGGAAGGTATTTAAATTTAAGAGAAATATCTTGGCTTAATGTTAGTGGCAAAAAACTTATGGAATTTTTAAATCGACGATAAAATACTTATTATAAAAGAGTAATGTGAATTTTTTATAATAGGAATTATAAAAGAAAAATTATTATAGCGCCATCTACTGAATTATAAAATAAACCATGAACTTATCTAAATACCTGTTCAAATTTTGAAAACATGCTATACCACCTTCAAATGATTTATAAAATAATACACATATTTACACAGTATATATACATACATAGCTCATCGAAAACGTTCGGTGACGATACGAGTTCCATGTTTTTTGTTCACCCAAAAAGTGCTCAATGCGTCTTAAGAAGTTTTCGCTTCAAACATTTGGAAAATAATTAGGGCCCCGTATAAAACAAAATTAAAAACTATACTACGCTGTGAGAAATATAAATAACCCGAGCGCAGCCGCGGGTACACAGCTAGTAATAAACAAAATTGAATTGTCTGTTTGTAATATTGAAATACAATTTTTTTTACATTTGTGTCTGTCTTCTTGTCTGTTTGTTCCGGGAAATCTCCGGAACGGCTAAACCGATTCTGACGGGCCTTGCTCCGCGTAACTTAGGGTACTTTGGTTTTTCGAAAATAATTTGAGTTCCGCGTAAAAAAATTAAAACTCATGAAATTGTGAATAAAATCCATTTCAATGCACAGTGTTAATGGCAGGTATTGAATTGCTAAGAAATATATTTGCTTAACGTTAGTAGCAAAAATTTTTTAATATATTTTTAATAAAAAATAATATTGTAGTACAAAGTGAAAAATATAAGAAACGCGGGTGCGGCCGAGAGTACACAGCTAGTATAATCATAAGGCAGGAGAAAATGTACAATTTTTTTTTTTCGTAATAACTGTAAAATAAACACTACTTTATTTGTTTAAACATGATTTTTAAGCAAGATTTTTAGATATTTTTTATAAATAGTTAACTGAAACCTATCAAATAAATCGAAGCGATGATGGCACAGTGGGTAGTGCGACCGGATTCCGCGTCAATCGACGCGGGTTCGACCCCACCTACCCAACTCTAAAATCGGCCTGTGCTTTTTCGGTGAAGGAATACATCGTGAGGAAACCATATCATGGTGGTAGGGCATTTTCTAATGATGCCCGCCTGGGTACCTACCACCCTCAAGACTGAAAACTTGTCGCCAAATAACCAATAGGTGTGTTCCGGCAGTATCACTTGAGAACCAGTACCTAGGCTTAGTGTGTTTACCATCCTGGACCACATCGTCTCTTGACATCAGGTGAGATTGTGATCAAAGCACTGAACCTGCATTGTGTGAAACAAACATTTTATAAATTAAATAAATTGAAAAGAACTTACCTACCTGTCATGTAAACATATATCTCCATCTTCAAGTATGGGAACAGTGTGCAGAGGGTTTTTTCTGAAAAATATTATAATAATAAAAAAATTAATCCATTCAAAACATCGCTAAATTGTAAGAGTATACAATTTACCTTCAAAAATTTCGATGTATAATTTTCTCTACCCGGTAAGTTTACATCAATCATATCTACGGGTACATTTAATAGATCGCATGCCATCATAACAGCCGTGTTGGTGCGCCGACGTCTATTTTATATAATTTCATATTATCTAAAAAAAATCATTAAATAAAAAAACTGATAGGTTTTGACGTAAAATATACTAAACAAAAAACATTACATTTATTCGTTGTATATGAGTCAAAAATTACGTCATTAATTATAATTAATCGAATCTTCTTCTAATAATAGAGATATACTTTTGTTAAACATCGCTTATTGGAATTAGTTCCACAAATCAAATAAAAACGGCCAAAAATAATTTACAGATATCACGTAAAATAATTAGAAATAAACACTTCAATGGTCAAGTAAAACTGGGTCTAAATTAGGTCAGAGATTATCTTTTATACACTTTATCTGTGTGGATAAGCAAGATATACAATCAGTACCATACAATATATTGAATAATATAACAAATATTAAATAGAATGAAAACTAGTATCACGTTAAATCAATTTGACATCATATGAATACTTGTTTTTTTTTTTTATTCATTTACTGTCGGCAGTTCATCCGGAATAAATACGAAACATTTATAACCGAACGGCACTTGACTATAAATGGTAATAATACCCATTTTACTTGGCCATCGGCAATATTTTACGGTCGAATAAAACAATAAAAGACTCCCAGGTTATTTATACAATCGATGCCGCGGAAAATACAATTTATTCGCACCATTGCATCCATGCACTCAATAATTTACTGATAATTATTTTCCAATATAATAATGATTTATCATCATACCATCCAATTGAGTTTCGAATATGTTATTATGATCTAAAAGTAGACTTAATTGCTTGTAAAAAAGTAATATTTATGACCAGAAACTTCTTAATGGTTTATAAGTATACCTATGATTAGATCTAATGCATGATCGTCATAATTTTAATATTAGAAGTAAATACAAGTTGGCCGTCTCACGCTTTAGGTTAAGTAAGTGTAATGAAAGCTTTATAGGTATTCGGTTTTATAATAAGATCCCAAGTAACATTACCGATTTACCTGACAATAAGTTCGAGTATTATGTCAAGCAAGTTTTAATCTCAAAAGGTTATTACAGGGTGGATCATTACGTGAACGATAGTGATGTCTGGAATTAACCCACATCTCTGTGCTTCCGCTAACATTATTAAGAATACGATTTGTATAGTTTTATTATATGACAAAAAAAATGATATATATTATATTTATATAAAAAAAGAACCAGATCGAGTTTCTTGCCGGCTCTTCTCGACTGGGTTGTTTTCCGAACCGGTGGTAGTGTTTTAGACGTTCATAAGCGCCTTCTTAGGGCCTGAATTGAATAAATACATTTTGATTTTGATTTTTTTTCATTTTGATTGCTGTAGGTAGCATTAAACTAACTTCACAGACTAAAATATAATACTTGTTGCCTTCACAGTAGCTGCATTTTAAACTTGATATACTCAAGGCAGCAATAAAACATTACTACTTTCAACTAATAAACTAAATTTATTAATGAAAAACTAATATTTTATCTCTGCACCACCCTAAGGTTGACTGGTAGAGAATGCCTCTGGCATTAAGTCAGCCTTTTTACACAAATTGTAAAAAAGTATAAATAAATAAATATTATTTATGACAACACATTTTCGAAATATTATGGTTGTATACACGATTATCATATCCGAGGTTACTTGCTCTCACTATTTTTCATTTATTTTTCAACGACATTTAATAGTTACTTTTAGTTTTCCCCAAAATGTGCTTCCTTAAAAAAAATACCACTATATATAGCATAATTTAAAAGTTTTTCAAAACCATTACAATTGCATAAACATCCATTCAAGCATAAGACGTCCACTACCGGATTTAAGTCTTTCCCACAAGGAAGGGATTGCCATAAGCGCCACGCTTACCACTCAGTTTGTCAATCGCAGTAACGTGTTTGTGGTGCACAGAGGATGCTGCTGCCCATCCCTTGATCCCCTACATAAGTAACATTTTACGACACTCATGAGAAGATATGGGGTGGTGCTATTCTTAGCCGACACCACTTAAACATATTTTAATCAATTGTCATATCACACTAATTGTTTTAAAACGGTAAAAAACACGAAAACTTTAATTGATACTGTAACGAAGCATATTTGTAATGATAATAATTGTGATAACACATAGGTAATTAGAAACTAAAATAAGTCTTAATAAAAGGAAAAATAATATTATTGATTTCATTATGAAACTTGATTAGTACAAGTTCAAAAAGAAAACAGCTTAGAATTTGTATAGGAAAATTATTTACTAGTATTTAAGCCGTGTGGGCCAAGAATCGAGCCACCCTATATCTTCCCGTGGGTGCCATAAAAAGCAACTAAAGAATAAATTAGAAGATAGGCAGCAGCATTCTCTAAGCTCCTCATAAAACCTACTGCGATCGGCAACCCTCCTGCAAAGCATGGCGATTATGGCAATTCCTCCCTTTTTAGGGGAGACCTATGTATATCCAGCAGTAGACCCTTTAGGCTGAATGAATCAATCGATTTATAAACAAATTTAATCTAAAGACCGTTACTTAAACACTCTTTTTATTATGTGTAACAGCTTTTCTATTTTTCTACAGTAACAACGGTTTCCAGCACTCATTCTTACTCGCACGTATCTAAACATATTTATGATCCTTTTTTTTTTTTTTTTTTTGACGGAGGGAAATGCATTTACGCACTACCCTTACCTATTGTATTAGTGAGACCGAAGTCCCCCAATACAATAGATAAGGGGGCACGGAGGGACGAACTCCGTGCCAGTGTGGGACTCGCCCGGGCGTGAAGCGCCCGGAAATACCCACTAAAACCCCCCGGGGCCGTCCGCTGCATTTGGGATGGGGGTGACACGGGGTAGCTTTCACAAGCACCGCGTTGCCCCTGCAGCGAACCCACCAGGCCTCGTCCGTGCAATGGCCCGGTAGGGATGGAGGAGAATACTTCCCCTCCACCTCTTAGCCCACCTCTCAAAGATAGGTATGACCAATTGGTCAAACATCCAGGGAAACATAAATTTATGACCCTTTTTTTTATGTGGGAAATGCATTTACGCATCCTCCCTCACATCTCTAAACCGGAAGCAAAATCTCCCGGATTAGAGATGCCAGGGGGGTATGTGGGGCTCGCCCGGCGTGTGGTGCCAGGAATACCCACTAAAACCCACGGTACCATCTGCCGCCTTTCTTGGGGGTGACACGGGATAGGGTGACATGCACCGCATCACCCCGGCGGCTGGCCCAACCACGGTAAATGACAGGTAGACAACCTGTCATGCCGAGTCGGGCCCCTTCCTATTTTTCGCTCAGGGGGGAGCTTGCTACAAAGCTACCCCCTCTTATCTGCCGCCAGCAAAAATGTCTCGCCCCTCTCCTCCTTGGGTTCTTATAACAAGAACTCCAGGGGAGAAGGACTTGGGACGGGAGGGGCCGACTCAAGGTGGCAGAATTGCACGGGCGAACCGAGCTCTTCTGCCACCCACCCTTCTGCGGCGGAGAAGATCCGCCAAGGGATTCTCCTCCCGCTCCTTCTCTGCGGCCTCCTTCTGCAGCAAGACTTGCTCACAGAAGGAGGCCACAGTTTGCCAGACCCTCTCACTGCCGAGCATGGCTCTCACCACACTCGGCAGTGACAGGTCCGGTCCCATCTCTGCCACACATATTTATGACACTTTTTTTTTTGTTTTTGACGGGGGGAAATGCATTTACGCACTACCCTTACCTATTGTATTAGTGAGACCGAAGTCCCCCAATACAATAGGTAAGGGGGCACGGAGTGACGAGCTCCGCGCCAGTGTGGGACTCACCCGGGCGTGAAGCGCCCGGAAATACCCACTAAAACCCCCCGGGGCCGTCCGCTGCATTTGGGATGGGGGCGACACGGGTTGGCTTTCGCAGGCACCGCGTCGCCCCCTGCAGCGAACCCACCGGGCCTCGTCGTGCAATGGCCCAATGGGGATGGGGGAAAACTCCACCCCACCTCTTCGCCCGCCCCCCCAAAGGGAGGCATGGCCCATCGGTCAGCATTCCGGGGGCAGGATACTTCCTGCCCCCATACATATTTATGACCCTAACAACCGGTGAGCCACTATTTTCGTACTTTTAATTACAATTCATATATTTATTATACGGTTGATAATAGATCGAATTCGGTCTCGCAATAATATGTTCGTCCGTCCAATCGTAGCGGTGATTCTGTTTTAGGGAGACAAGATGACGTCATTAATCTTTCTCTAATGGCTACTGAAATGCGGACGCGTGCTCGTCACGGGACATTTGTAAAAGCGATTGTGTGGCCTTATTGCCTGCAGTCCCATTTTGTTAAAATGCACGTCATAAAATAATCTATACTAATAAATAAAATTAAGGTGTCTCTTTGTAGTATTAAAAAAAAAAAAAAAAAACCTATGAAATAAATACATATGAATATATATACGATTACCTATACTAAAAATATATTTTTTTTAATATTTCTATTTCTGTCTATATGTTTGTTCTGGGTAATTTCCGGAACAGCTGGAGCGATTTTGATCGGACTTTTTTAGGTAGATAACTGAAGTTACTCTGCGTAACTTAGGCTATTCTAATTTTTCGTAAATAATTAGGATACCGCGAAAAAAAATTAAAACTCATAAAAACATTAATAAAACATGATTCAATGCACAGTATTACAGGCAAATATTTGAGTTTGTGGGAGAATTTATATGCTTAATATTAGTAGCAAAGAAAAAAATTGGAAAATAATTAGGGTTCCGTAAAAAAAAAAATATAAACTACATTACGCAATGAAAATGTATATGAAACGTGGAAGCAGCCGCGGTTACATAGCTAGATTGAAATAAAAAAAATAATTTATTTAACTTGTCTTTGATAATTGGGACGAATACAAATCCAAACGTTTATACTTTATCTATAAACTTCAATGGCATCAATCAATGTCAATGGAATAATACATAAAAGACACCTTTAAAAGTTATTTTTAGGAAAAATTTCTGCGTTGATATTATTTTTACGTGAAATTCATATTCCCACGCGTCAATACGCCTACGTTACGAACAGACAAACTTTATTTCGACCCTTAACAACACCGAAAAACTTTGACTTGATCTGACGTGGAATCGATTGCGCAATATATATTACAATATTGTGAATTTGCTAAACAGCCTTGGCGGTGTACCTTCTCGCTAAGTACAGTGTTATTAATGTTTACTTTTTAAATTATCACCACTATTCCTATCTATACTTATAAATAAAATTGAAGTATCTGTTTGTAATGTCAAAATATTATTTTACTATTATAAATAGATATAAATGTATATACGATACCTAAATACCTATAGCATAAATACAATTTTTAAAATTGTTGTCTGTCTGTTTGTTCAGGGTAATTTCCGGAACGGCTGGACGATTTTCGACGGGACCTTTTTTGGTAGATAGCTGTAGTTACTCCGGGTAACTTAAGGTACTTTTCGAAACAGTTAGGGTTCCACGTTAAAACTCATGAAATTATCAACAAAATCCGATTCAATGGTCAGTTTTACGGGCAAGTGCCTGAATTTATGAGAAATATTTTCGCTTTGTCTTAGTACCAAAAAAAATAGAATAAATCAATATACGGAACGCGGGCGCAGCCGCGGGCACACATCTAGAGATGTAATAAATGTTGATCTTATTATCACTAGCTATTGTAAATTTGATTTTAAAAAAGTTAAAAGATATATTTTTTTAGTTTCCGATCAAAGTTATCTTTAGATATGTAATGATCGGGTTTAAAACTAATTTTTTTGTAATATGTATACTATTAAATAATAATGTTATTACATTAAATAAATTATTTTAATACCAATCATTACATTTTGTTATAATTGCCAAATAATTATATTTGATGTTACTGTAGTCTTCAAATATTATTATATTATATAATTATAATATATTTATATTAGTTACTATATTTTGTAGTTTCGGAATATTTAATTTGCTTAAAAAAACGTGAATTCATTCCAACACATAATGATGTGAGTACTTCATACTTCAATCCATCACACATAAAAATACACGTTTTAGAGTTTCTTAATGATTACTGTTTGTTCAATAATATGATTTAAGGAAATCTTAGCCTAACATTCGTAAATATAATGGAAATATATAACACGTAAATATTAGTAGCAATTTTAGGAAATATCCCATATTTACATATTATTTTTCACTTTTGCATAATGTGATTTAAATTTACCTCACAATCAATCTCATGCTCTCTTCCCAACTTACTTCATGTAGGCGGAGTATGTTTTCTTCTTCCATACGTCACTATCAACAGTCATCTCTTCATTGACTCTTTTTTCTTACATATTATTCCTTACACACTAAATCCATACTTTCTTTGACCTTCCGCGTTTCATATGTTTTTCACTGCGTTTTAATTTTTTCATTACATAACTCCAGTTATTTTTCTCAATATGTTTCGGTACTAAGATAAAGTAAAACTATTTCTCACAAATTCAAACACTTGCCAGTGAAAATGTGCGTTAAATCAGATTTTATTAGAAATATCATGAGTTTTAATTTTTTTACGCGGCACCCTTATTATTTTCGAAACGCAAAAGTAAGTTACGCGGAGTGACTTCAGCTATCTTACAAAAAAACCCTGTCAAAATCAGTTCAGCCACTCCTGAGAATACAGGAAACAAATAGACCGGCAGACAAAAATTTTAAAAATTCTATTTTTGGTATTGCTATTAACATTACAAACAGACACTTCAATTTTATTTACTAGTATAGATAAATCTATCATTATAAAAATAAAGTAATTCGGTACGTATTTCAAAATTCAATTAAAAGGAGACAATTTACTATTATAATGAACAAACAACACATTAATGTTAGTTGAACATTAACTGACCCATTTATAAATTAAATAAACTAAAAATAATATAATTAATAAACCTACTTACGCCATAACCAAATATAATTATAATTATCATGTCATAAATCTTACCTTTTGTCTCGCTAATCTATATAAGTCTCTAAGACTTAATATTCTAAAACTTATTATTATTATTAACAATTATCAAACGTCACTTTCAGCTACACTTCATTTAAAACTAATTAACTGATACACAATGATATTTGTTAAATCACATTGAAAAACCTGTATGGTTTAAACAGATTTATTAGTTAATTCACTTACATCACACTACGGACGTTTGTTACAACCTAGACTGTTTAAAGATAGACGTACATTAAAAAAAAGAAATATTAAACGATACAAGACGTTATACTTTAGACGGTTGATAATGTTATGAATCATAATCCATACGTTCATAATAAAGATAACAAGGTACTCACGAATTCCCACAAAATATGATAACCATACTCTTGTAATGATATAAATTATGATTTTCTAATATATTTATTGTTTGTTTAAATAAATTTGGTTCCGTATATAATATGTAAGAGCAGTGATTTGTAAAATATATGATAAGCTAGCGAATGCTAGTGACTTTGTCTACGTGAGTTGATTAAATGTGGTCAGGTCCTGGTTTTGTTCAAATTTCATTAAAATCGATAAGTCTTTTTTGAGTTTTTCGAGATTCATTCAGACATACAAACGTACATATAGACTGATGAAAATACAATTTTAGATTACTTTTAGTAACACAATTTATTTTAGTCCATCCGCAGTATATAGCATATTTTTTATAATAATTTTATAGCATATTAATTACTTATGAAGTTATACTTCATGCGTAAAAACTGAGCTGAGCCGTGTTCTGGTAGTTACGTAGAATTTTCTCGTCCGAAATACCGCAGTGTCTGAAGACGAAAATCATTGAACAGTGTGTGTTAGCAGTGATGACATACGACACTGAGACGTGGTCGCTTATAATGGGCCTAATAAAAAAGCCGAAAGTTACTCAAAAGGCAATGCAGAGGGCTATTCTTGGAGTTTCACTGTGTGATCGAATCAGCAATGAGGAGATCCGCAGAAGAACCAAAGTAACCGACATTGCGCTCAGAATTGATAGACTTAAGTGACAGTCGGTTGGGCACATTGCTCGCAGAACCGATACCCATGAGCGCACCGGGTTCTCGAATGGCTACCACACACAGGAAAACACAACATACGCAGGCCCCTTACAAAGTGAACTAACGACCTGGTGAAGCTCGCTGCAAGACCTGTTACTGTGAAGATCTTTGGGGGAAACTTATGTCCGGCAACAAATTTTATCCGAATCCTTCAAACCGTTTCAGAGTTAAAGCCAAATATAATTTTTAACAATTTACTTAACTTTTAACATAACTATTTTTTTACAATTTCTAAAAATAGCTTTGATAAACTTTATAGTCTATCAATATATATTTCCTATGTACAATGAATGCCGTTGACCGAAAGGGCCTTCACAGCTTAACCGAGTTTTTGAGTCGTGCGCTTAGGGGGAGAATAGTATAGTATAGTAATAGTACAGACCTCGGCTTGCGCTGCTACCTGAGACTTAAATTCCTTGGAATTTGCCCTAGCTAAATCAAAATTAAAGGAAACTATATCTCTCAAGGTTATTTGTAGAATCGATGTACCTTCATGTAGTGTGCAGGAGTCTGGAGTGCAATATAATACGTGTTATTAAAAAAAGCAACCGTAAGAAAGGGTCTCCTGGCAAAGATGTGCCACGGAGCCTTAGTAGACTCGGAATATGATTGAACTGTGGAATATCCGTATCGAATAATGAAGATAACAAACCTTTAACGCGATAGTATATAGAAAGATATGACGGAAAGACTTCATATCTCCAAGAACGAATTTAAAAGGCCATAAAAACCGTCGACTATTATTTCCTTAGATTCATTGTCGAATCAAACAATAATAATATCAAAATAACAACTTTTACTAAATACACGTGACACATACAATGTGAACGTACCTATATATCCAAGATACCTATACCAAAAATACATTTTTTTTTTAATTTTGTCTGTTTGTTCCAGTCAATCTCTGGAATAGCGGTACCGATTTTGACGGGACTTTTTTCTAGCAAATTGCTAAAGTAACTACGCGCAACTTAGGCTTCTTTTATTTTTAGAAAATAATTAGGATTATTCGTGAAAAAAAGTTGAAATGTGAATAAAATCCTATACAACGTACAGTTTTATTACAGAGAAATATCTTTGTTTAATGTTACTAAAAATAATTAGGGTTCCGTATAAAAAAAAGTATATTACGCAGTGAAAAATATACGAAACACGGGCGCATCCGCTAGCACACAGCTAGTAATAAATAGAGTTTTTACCACTTTTACCATGTCTTTTGAGCATCTGTTATATTGCGTAGATATACTCAAACAAACAAAAAATGCACGTTCAACTTTCAATATTAACATTTTTAATTACATCTGTAAAGACCGCAATTTCTAAGACAAAAAGTTTCTACTAAATTGATCTTAGAAAAGTCAGTAGGTGGCTCATATGTGCTCGTGTACTATATTACTTGTCGGTGGCAATAAGAAAACCGTTTCCCGTTTAAGACCACATGGGAACGTTCTGATTTATAAAGGCATACAAACAAATGTGTATTGTAGTAGATATGTGGTTCCGTACTGACTTTGCTTAGCCTAATAACGCCTCAGGAAATTATTATCTTTATCCTTATGTACATAGTTTTGATACTTGGAATATAGTAAACGTATAACTGACAGATTAAAAATTATTGAACTACTTTTTTCAGTTTAAAATAAATCATGAATCGCAATATAACAATATGCACACACGCACACACACATTATATTAGGAGTTGTTCAAGAATTATCTAAGAGAATATTAGACATTTTGACTCCCCTCTCCCCGTCTTGAGCAATAATAAGGAAACACCCTCTGCAAGATAACGTAAATACTGGCATAAAAATCTGCTTAAAAATGAAAAACAATAATAAGTAAACACTGTTTATTATTTTATCATTATTGGAACCCTCACCTCGCGTAATACTTGAACGGCCCCTTATTTTTTATATTTCTTCCTATCATTTGTTTTTTTTTTTTTTTTTTTTTCATGTTGATCTATAAGAATAGATTTATTAGTCTTTAAGATTCCGAGAATGTTCTAAAGGCAACAAAAGCTATAAAAGCTTCTGTTTGTTTGAATAAAAAGGTGATTTAGAATTAAATATGAATCTTTTAAAAAATATTTTGCGAAAAAAGTGCTCATCATAAAAACTGATAACGTTAATAAATTATGAAACTTTATTTCGAAATGACGATGTTACAACAAATATAATATTTTGTTGGTAAAATGAGAAATATTCTTTGATTATAAATATGTACTTGGAATTATTCGCTAAACCTTTATCAGCGTACTAATATTTAAATTTATATTTCTAGATGCATCTTAAAATATAACATATACTTTAAGCAGCTTGGAAGTATTCTCTATTCTTACTTTGAATAAATAATACACGTAAAAGCTTCGAAACTGCGCTAATATTTTATCCTACTCACAGAATCCACCTCAGCCGCGAGCCCCAACTACACAATCGTGATAAAATAGTTGACCTTACTTATAACCACAGTTCTATATAGATTCTCTATTAAGTAAAACGTTTTGCAAGTCTTAAAGGTTTCGCAAAACAATTTTTATTTTTTGGATGCGAATGTTACACAATTTTAGTAATTTATTGCGTTACGTGTTACATCGACACTGATTATTTTTATCATATTGATAATTTTTTGCCTATTTACAAGAAATCGAATTTTACTACATATAGTGGTGATAATTATATAATGCACACTAGTTGCTTGCAAGCGACTACACCCGCGTATACTATTTTCTATTCCGTACAATTCTGCACTGCGTAATATAGTTTTTAAATAACGGATCCATACTTCGTGGCCTACTGTTAAAGATTGTTCGACCCTTGCCTCCCCTCGGAGACAAATGAAAATAATTTGACTCATATTCGTCTTTATTAATACGGCGTTTATTGCATAAGACTGCATGCATGCTTATCATTACTAGTAAATTAAATATTATGAAGAAAATATTAAGTCTTCAGTGAATATGTTACCAGCATCAATCCACTCGGATAGGGATACAACATTGATCACGGGGGCAGCAGTATCAGACTACGTAACAAAACCAACACCCCCCCCCCCCCACCTCCTCCTGTGACTAAGCGTAGTATTTTGAAGACCCGCCTCCCCCCTTTAAATGGGTACGTTCCCTAATAATTGGGAAATCATATTCTGTATGGTTACTATTTTTTGGCCCTAAACTGTATCTGGGACTAAGAGAAAGTAAAGATATTTATCGTATCGTAGTCGTATTCTGGAATTAGCAAGTGTTTATCCAGGTCCTACCTATATGCTTTAACCGTGTTAACGTTACCCTGAATGATGATGGCGACACTCGATAATTTATCATCTGTCGGTTGTCGAGATTGTTCTTGAACTGTACTTTATTTAACATTAGATCGAACCTAGAGAATCCTATTCGGGCATGAATGCTTCGTATGGTACCTGCACAAAATCGCAACGAAAAGAGCCGACCGCCGCCTGCCATCAGTGTGACGTGGTTAAGAGCACCGCGCACCGCAGTCTATCGAAATGTGCTGCGTAGGATAGGAGCGTGATTAAGGCCATGCTCGGCAGTGAGGGGACCTGGTAGGTGGTGGTCTCCTTCTGGGAGCATGTCATACTGCAGAAGGAGGCCGCGGAGAGAGAGACGGATCAGACCTCGCGACAGCGTCGATAAGCGAGAAGGTAGGAAAGTGCGGTTCGTCCATGCTCTCCCACCTTCATAAGTCAGCGTTACCCTTCCCCCCTCTGACTCCTATTGCAGTACAGATGCACGAGAATAGAAACTACGTGAGGGAGGGAAGTGTGTTGGCGCTGACAGATGGAGGGGAGCGGCTAGTGCTAAACTGCCCCCCTATTTGTGTCTGAGTTAAGAGACGGAGCTGACCATTCGGCCTGACCGGCTGCTGGGGCGACGCGCACCATCAATATAATCCCATAACTTTTCATGCAGCAGAAGGCACCGTGGGGTTTTAGTGAGTGAGTATTAGTGGCGCTTCAGGCCAGGCGAGTCTCACATACTTATACCAGCGTGTGTAGTATCTCCTGGATTAGAGCTAGTTACTACTCACGGATTCGAGCTCGTAGGGAATGGGTAAATGTAGATTACCCAGAACAAAAAGGGTTATATTTATTTATACTGATGAGTTTTAATAATTGTGAAACATTCGTTTCATTATAAGATTCGAAACAACGTCGCCTGAAACTGCCATTGAACTGTTATCATTATAAAATTATTATCGCAATACTAGCGGAAATAAAATAAAAAATACAGTCTTATCTAGATTAATAAGACAATAAAGTGTAAAACAACACAAACAAAAATTTTAAAATGTAGGGATCATTGGGTACCTAGGGATCTCCAGCGTGTTCAGTACTCCCACTTACTTAGACGACAAGGGATTACAATGCTATTGTGTTTAAAAAAAAACAGTTTCTAGGAACTCAAATAAATAATGATAAAATAATACCTGATGATAGCTCTATTCGTTAAAAATACTATTCCGTTTTATTCACATCAACTCATCATAAAACCAAAGATTTATTTAATATCGTTATTCTACTATAAATAATGAAGTATTAATTTCATAAATATTAAATCAAATACTCATTACATGTTAATAGAAAAATAACTTATTAACCAACCCCGAGAAATCGTCTATCTTCTACATATATGAATTCTGTCCTTATTATTACCCTTCTCAAATATATAATTTATTAAATTCCTCCTTCTAGAAACGCTAATTTTACATACGAAGCTCACGCGAAGACCAAAGTACCGGGTGTAAATTCTTGTGAATACATAAATATATTATATAGGTACCTACGTACACTCGTGATTCAGCCACTAGAATTTATAACGCTCGTGAGCAGAGTTTTAAGCACATCAGCTTAATTAATTCCTTTTTGAATTTGCAGTTTTATTTATGAAATTAAACTAGCTTTTGTGAATTGCATGTAATGTACGTTGCACGGATTTTTTTTTTTACGAAATAATTATTGCCAATCAATAGCTGTTTAATACGGGCACTTTACTACGTAGAGAAGTAATTCATTTTTTAAATAGAATTGAATGTTAATTAAACTCTATCTGCTTTAATAATGTTATAAAATTTTACAGAAATTTCGAAATACATCTATATTCTGGTAGATACTTCTCTTAATACTTTTCTAGGCCTAAACACTTAAATGTCAATAAATTACGTATAGTTTAACGAGTGAAACCACTTTGCAAAGAACCTATATATCACTTCATGTATATAGTCACACATCATACACATCATAGTTAAATTATTTATAAGTTCTCTGTGTATATAATCTCTTTGTGTCTGTGTGTTATCGATTTAATAAATCGAGAACCATTGAAACCTTAAAAGATTTGGCGTAACATAGCCTACCAACATAATTATTGAAACATTTAGTGTTTTCGAAAATCACTCGTCAGAATATAAAATGTGAAATACAATAGTTGGATCACTTAAAACTTATTTTAAATATTGAAGCGATTATAGCTTATTTGGTAGTTATGTCTGATGTCGCATCAGTGAACATATGTTCTAACCCCACCTATTTATCTCTATAATAAATATGAGCTTGAAAAAGGTGAAGAAAAATATCGTGAAACATCGGAAAACCTGTCACTAACCATCAATCGATAATTTAGTTATTTAGTTTGCTCACCATCCTCGTTTAACATTAGGTGAGATTGTTGTCAAAGCCATAAGACTACAGAGACGGGGTATCCACATTGTAAATGATACGGAAACTACAGTCGCTATCACGGTCAGTTATATAAGGAGCTGTTTAATTTAATTCTATTTTCTCCTTTCCGCAACAGAAACATACGTGTTGGCCTTCGGAACCACAGTTATACGGTCTCTCATTCCAGCACGAGCCAAAAAGTTCGATTCAGCTTACCTCTGTTGTAACATAAAACTGTGTAACAATCTCCCAGCTGCTGTACCCTCCTTCCTACAACATAGAATCCTTCAAATGCAATGTGAAGAGACACTTCTACAGGCCGGCATAGCAGCAACGACCGGCGATCGATTGATGTTCTTTCGGTGGTCGTTGCTGTTTTTGAATATTGTTTTCTGTTTACCATCAGAGCCGTCATTTAGCCGTGCTATTATAAAAAAAGGTAAACAGTATATAAAAATACATATAATTTATCAAGGCAAACGGTTTGGGTGAATATTTAAAATGAGCTCATTTTACATTCACATAATAATTCATGAACTCTTTGCATTGCACGCACGTCCGTAGGCTTAGCTGCCGGAGATAAATAAGTTAAGGAGGTCGATATTTCACTCCAAACCAATATCGTAAAAGGCGCAAAAAGAAAACGTTTAAAACTTTGGCTAAAGTTCTTTCCTTGTTAGTTAGTGTTCCGGAACGGGAATCTAACGAACATTTTAAATCTCGGGAGAGAGATTCGAATTCCTTTTTGTTCATTTCAAAAGATTTATATAAGTAACAAAAAGAAGCATCATAATTTTTAGCGAACATAAATCTCTAAAACGTCAAGTTTTCGTGGTTTTTCATATAGTCGGGCCTGACTTTTTATCATCGCAGCAATGGTTTGAAACATAAAAAGAAAACAATTTTGGACAATGTTTCAACAACGCTTATACTATGAATTTCAAATACGTTTTTAAAGATAAGGGCCATTGTTGATCTAAAATATGATTACGCAGCGTAGCCACGCGAATGCAGGCATCCCCGGCCGTAAAAATTACAATACAACCGACAAAGCTTGGGGGTACAAATCATGAAAATACAAAGTTTGTATTAATGACTGTGCCAGCCTTTCATTTTTTTTTTACGATGGCAAATTCTTTTATTACTCCTTCGAAGTTTTATGTTCTGTAAAATCTTTGTTACAATATTTTTACATTTATTTAAAGGTACTTAAATTATTTGCGTATTTTCTCTTTATGTGCTAATTTTATTTAGCAATATTCTACTTTCAAAAATGTACTGAAACTCTCTTTTTTGTCCTATTTAAAAATATCAGGTTTTAATTGTCAAGTAATAAACCAAATTTCGGAAAAATAATCTAAAACGATAAAATACCACGAATGTAATGTACTATATCGCATTTCAATGTCCCAAAACATATTACAAGTTCTTATTTTTATTTACACATCATTCATAATTTACCGTGTGGCACCGGCTGTCCCGTGTGGTGGCGGCTAAGAATAGCACTACCCCATACCTTCCCATGGGTATCTTAAAAGGCTAATAACGGATAAACCATAGGATGGGCAACAGCATTCTCTGAAAACCACAAACAACTACTGCGATCGCCAACCCGCCTGCCAAACGTAGCGATTACGGCAATCCCCCCATATGGAAGACACAATGCCGATCGTATTGGACACCTTTGGGGGAAACCTATATGTCCAGAAGTGGACGACTTTCGGTTGAATGGACATTTATAATTTTATAGTGTGCTATACAACAAATTTATAACAAATAAAATACGGTTATGTTCTGTCGACAATCAGATAGATACGAATCTGTCAACAGTCAGTACTGTCATGCTGGCCTACATTTACAACGATTAAAACATCTAGATAAGTCTTGATATAGATACACTTGGTGATTCTGTAACATGAGATGTTGAAACGTATATTAGAAAAGTGTCAAAATAGAAATACGTTATTCTAACAAATAAAATTGAAGTGTCTTTTTGTAATAACAAAATAGAACTTTTTACTAAATACATATGAATGTACATACTCGTATATATATAAATTTTGAAATTTTTGTCTGTACATTTGATTATTTGTTTGTTCCGGCTAATTTCCGGAGCGGCTGGACCGCCTTTGACGTGCTTTTCTGGCAGGTAGCTGAAGTTACACGGCGTAACTTATGCCACTTTTATTTGTCGAAAATAATTAGGGTTCCGCGTAAAAAAATAAAAACTCATGAAATTGTGAATTCGATGCATAGCTTTACTGATAGGTGTTTAAATATCTTGCTTTCTGTTATAGTTCCGAAAATAATTTCTAGAATATAAATAATAATTGTCTATTAAAATTGTGAACAGAATGCTATCCACTGGACAGCACTCGGATCCATCGTAACATTATTTTCCAATGATTATTTAAAGTGAAGTGAAGTGAAGAATATACGAAACGCGGTTGGAGCCGCAGGTACACAGCTAGACCTTAACTAAAAACGCGTAATTATTGCCACGAAAGAAACAAAATAAATCTCATTTACTGAGTACTTACAGAGGTTGGGTAATTACCCAACAAGGTTAAAGATAACTAACAACAATATTAACTTGGGAAGCACCTGACATATATATGCCTGGAGAGTCTTAGTAGCTGTTGAATTAAGATGAATCCCGGTAAATTTAACTTGTAAGTCGAGTTGGAAACATTTGGCACCGAGAGAAAGCTTGGTAATACAAAATTCTAAATGCCTTTATTATTTTAAGGTACCTCTGGCGAATTATGTCGTCTTTTGTCTATGTTACCTCGCCTTGCCTAAGGACAATTTTGAGTATTTGATCTTTAATAATGTTTAGTATTTTCATTGTCTTTATTAACCAAGCGAAAACAAATCTATATTCGTTTTTATTTTTTGATAGAGGTTTGTAATTTATATTGAAAAAGTATAAGAAGTGATGTTATAAAATATTCTGAGATAAATTACAATACTATTTGTATTTATTAAAAAGAGAGTTCTGCTTTTATACTTCACAATTTTAGTAAAAATTATTAACAAAAAACATCAATTAAGTACGTAATATTTTACTTCTATGTCACAATTTGTGAAATTATAACTCTAATAACGCTTCGTAAAACCTATATAGTCCAGTCAACAAGTTAAAAAACGTGTTACTTTTTGATAAAGCTCCTAAAAATACGCGCGATAGTTCATTCGATTTGGAATGAATGTAATCTATGTAAATTATAGTTCCGGAGTTGAGACTTTGTTATTGAAAATTACCTCATCTTCAAGGATATTTTTTTTTTCCTTATATATTTATAGCTTTTGTGTTGTTAATGAAAAACGATATACCTCTTATTTATTTTATTTTGTTAATAACAACTGAAATTATTTGAGTGCTGATAATAAATCCTCGAGATATATTTTTCTAAACGTCATTCCGAATTAAATGAGCTATCGCACGTATTTTAAGGAGCTGTATAAAAAATTAACACATTTTTTTAACTTTATTAACTGGACTATATAGGCTTTAAGAAGTGTTTATATGACTTCACATATTAGCATATAATTAGTATAGAGTAGAGTACATGTAGATAATTAGTAAATAAACGTGCTTTAAATGTTTTTTATTAAAAAAAAAAAAACAGGACACGAGGAACGACGATCGTTCATGTCATTGTAGTAAAGAGAACACTTGACAGTATTTTTGAGTGAGACATAAATCTGTCTTAACATCCCAGTGGGACAGTGTTAGCACGTTATTGAGTTAAAGCATCCCGGTCCCCGGGAGTCACGTAACAAGTGGAAAATAACGTTACGGTTTACACAGGTGAAATATTATCGCACGTGTTATGGCTGTTGACGAGATATACAATCTGACGATACAGGAACGAATGTATTAGAATTTCATTAAATGATTATATTATAATTGCGTACATTAGAATGATATTAATTTCCTTGCGTAACTTTATACGTGTCCAGAATGTGTCTAAAAAGGCACATTTGGCTGTGCATCGGGGTGTGGTAGTTCCTACACTTATATAGTAAGTTCTGAGTCTGGCAAAAGCAATATGAAAGCAAGATTAATAGTAACAGCAGTAAAGATGAGAAATCCAAGAAGTATAGCTGGCATGAGAACGATAGATAAAGTAAGGAATAGTGTGACAAGGGAACGTTGTGGTGTAGTAGAGAGTGTAGTGACAAAGATAGAGAAAAAGATTCTTAATTGGTATGGGCATGTAGATAGTAACAAATTTAAAAGGCGATTGTGACTGGGCAAGCTGGTAAGGATCGTCCTAGGCGAACGTATCTCGACCAGATTAAGGACGTTCTGGAGATAGGTCAGGTCAAAAGTACCCGTAACCGAAGAGCATGTATGAAGGTTCCTATGAAAGTCGAAGAAACGAAAGAGGTGTATCAGAAAAATAGCAACTGGAAAGTTTTGGTCTCTGCTTACCCTTATGGGAGAGAGTCGTGAAGTTATAAATGTATGTAATATTTCCAGATTAGTTCTGGTACTACCAACAGCCATAAGAATTCGCGGAAGAACACCCATGCTATGGATCGCCCAGATTAAGCCTGCTCTGCGCGGCTCATTACAATGAGTGCACTAGATTAACTAATGACTGAGGCGTTTGACGAAATATCGTGAGGCAAATATCAACAGATAATTTCATGACCACAATATCTGTCAAGAGTGAAACATAGAAAACTAACAAAGCACTTTGATTTATGTCGCGATTTAAGAAATAACTGCTATTTTGACAGGAAGGAATATTTTGATGAACGCTCTTAAACTAACGGAATATAGTACAGAACGATTTAACCACATTCCTTAAAGTCATCTCGGATAGATTACACCTCCATTAATCGCTCAGAACACATTGCATCAAAATAGTTTGACTATAAATAAGATTTAAGCTTAATGCACTTGCAACATTTCACGTTGGTTTATTTAATGTCATGTTAACTAACTCTGTCTTTTTTTTATAAAGAACTGTAACTGTTATAATTTTAATACCAAAATATAATCACAAATTAGCCCTTCTATGATGTATTTAGGCTTAGCAAGACTAACAAAAACTTTTTAGTCTTAGGTTCGACAATACAGTCTGCAAGCATATTACCGATTTACATGACAATAAGTTCAATCATTAGGTCAAGTAAGTTGTAATGTTAATAGCTATTATAGAGTTAATTACTTGAACAATAGTGATGCTTGGAAATGCCACTCCTCTCTGTGATTCCCATAAAAACGAACTATTAATTGTTTAGTTTTTGCATTTAAAAACAACATAAAAAAAATACAAAAACAGCCAGATTAAGTTTTCCGCCGCCACTTCTCAACTAGGTTAATTTCGAACCTTGTGGTACTTTTTTATGCCTTAGACACCTTTTCACAATCCAAATCATAATAGGGTATTTTTAATTAGATTTTCCTAAAGAAATAAAAAAATTCAAATGATAACCAAAACATAAAATGTATTGGAATGTTTTTAAGATACGTGACCAAGAAGAAGTGTTTCTCACGTTAAATTTAACCAAACATTTGAGCAATCCTTTACATATCACACATCTAAAGTGAAAATATAAATATCTAAGTCAAATGTTAAAACTGAATTAAAGTTATAAAGATTTTATTTGTAATGGCAGTACATATGTAGACATTACATAATTTTCAACGGCATTCGTTAACTATTTGAAGCCTATATTTAAAATACGTAATATTTTTTGTAATACGGCTAACATTAACAAACAAAGCGACAATAATCCACGACTTCCTACTGAACGTGGTGCCTATTAATGATAACACATTTTCCATTCTGGTCACGCGAGCCTAATATTAAGAGCTCGATTAGTTGAACCCTTGGTTTTTTTTCTATTTCATGGATTATTTTAGTAACACATTGACAACTGATTATTTTTTGACTTATTGATTTGCTAATAACATTTTTCACATAGAATTAAATTACATATGACGTAACATAATTTATTATATTCTGTGAGTCAAAGCAGTTGTCTTTTGTCAATACATTTTATTGTAATAATTTGATATACAAAATAACACTTCACATTTTAACACTTTCTACTTTAATTTTGTTATAAAACTTACGATCCCCAGTAAATAATTTGTTAAAATCTATAAGGAGGGTTTATTGGTGGAATCTCAGATTACCATGAACTAAGCAGTTTTTAATACCTTTTTACATGCCTTACTTTGACGCTGTTAAGGAATATAGTGTCATCACTAGCTCCGGATCTACGATTTCTTCGAACCGGTGCAGGAACTTGATAGTAGCGTCCATCTTTGCTGCGTTTAAGATTAAATACTTAACAAAAGTCACAAATACAATATGTTTGGTATTTTTTGTGAATGGCATAAAGAACCCTTTAATAAATGTAGACTCCTTACTATTTATTACCTAAAAACTTGAAATTATATACCCGGGAAAAAGTAGAGTAAATCTATATCGACATCCAAATTTTTAACCAACCTATAATAATAAAAAGGCAGCTTTATTTCCTGAACTTCATTTCCGTACGAAGACGTACTTACTTCCGTCTAAAAAAAATCATAGTACTCGTCGTGTCTACTAAAAAATGCAAGAATATGATTTGATTAATAATAACCCTAGCAAGGCAAATGAATCTATAAAAATATAGCGGAGTTATTCACAAATAGTCTAAATGCAATTATACATTAAACAAAAACCGCATAGTCTAATACTGCAGTATTTAAAGCCACAAAACTTCGGGAACCCGTTTTACCTTATGTGTGTAGCTAAAGTTATTTGTACACATGTACACATGCCCACTTTACTTTGACTTTTGAAGTATGCAGAACTTTAAATGAGATTCTTGACATGTTTGTATAGAGACACTTTACTATTGCGTCATTCTGCTTGCAACCTGTTACAATAACTTATTTCACTAAATATTTCCGAATTATAATGTATTAAATAATTGTCTAGAATATATGTTGTCAACTTTTGATGCAATGGGTAGTATAGTTTCATAACTGAACTGTTTTATCTTTGCTAGTTTTACGCATCTTGATTTTAGGACATTTTATGGTGAAAAGAAATAACACATAAGAACCATATTTATTGAGAAATATAACATAAGCTCACGCCTGTTATCTCCGAAGGGTTAGGCAGAGGTGAAATACCGAACTACACCACCCACATTTCGCCGAGCTTAGTTCCGTTCCAGATGTGACAGGGGGCGAGCCTGTCGCCATATCGGGCACAAATTCCAAACTCCGGGATGATACTGAGTAGAAAAACCCAATACCACTTGACCCAACCCGGGGATCGAACTCGAGACCTCCGAACGGCTGTCGCACCGTAATACAACTGCGCCACCGAGGCAGTTATATTTATGTATTTCAGTTGTTATACGTTTACTTAAATTATATTTAATTTAATATTAATGGATACAGACAATATTCATATTTGCGTATTAAGAAATTAAATAATAAAATTATGTAAAAAGGGATGCCAGAAACAGTAGCCTTGTAACTTTTGAAACAATTACATATTTACTCAATGACACTAAAATCATGTAAGAAATATTGTTAGACAGTTTAAATCTACGTATTACATAGATTTTTTTTAATAATATTTCTATTTATAACTTATAGCAATTCATCTCGTGCACTTCCCTTAGCTCGAGCAGTCTAGCAGCGGCGTGTCGTGTGTCTTTCCCTAACCATATTTTTTTTTTTTTTTATCTTTATTGTTTATTTAAAAAATTATTACATTATGTAACTTAACCTAAATTACATACTATAATAACAATTACAAAATAAAAAACAAAACAAAACAAAACAAAAACACAATCAGAAAACTACACACGCTACACTTACTAACTAAACTACAAACTAATAGGGGACACGGGGAAACCGCATCAGGGCTATTCCCTTCGACGGTGGCCTCTCCTTTGTCCGCGCCTACGGACAAGTCAACTGGGTGAGGCACACAGGTGCGTCCCTCGTGGAGTAATCTTCTGAGTTCTGGGAGCTAATCCTGCTGTCGATCGGACTCTGAGGGGTCAGGGAGATGCACCCGATCTATACGGGTCATAGACACGGTCCTCCTTCAACTACCTACTCAGCTAGGCGAGGACCGGCGTATGAGATCGCGCGCCTGAGGCCTATGTATTAATGACAAGCGATCACCTCTTCCTCTCCGACTGTCGGGAGGTCTGGCGTGCAACGGCGCGATGTTCTGGAGGTGAACGTGCGCCGACGTGTCCGCTCTTCGGAACATGTTGGTTGCAAGGCTGCTTATGAACGCATCCAGGCTCTCTACACGTAAGTCACGCGCAAGTACGTGGTTGCTAACGTATCGCGGTGCCCCCGCGATCATGCGAAGCGTGATGCTCTGTTGTGCTCTAAGCCGTCTCTTGTTCGTTTCCGATAAGCGACTGAACCATGCAGGGGCGGCATAGGTAAATCGTGACCTCAAATAGGTTTTATATAAACCAAGCCTCGTTCTCAAGGGTAGCCTTGAGGTGAGCACTGGACGCAGCATTCTCCTCGCCGCTCTTGTCCGCGCGATCACATCTCCTACATGACTTGAAAAAGTCAGGTTTCGATCTATAGTGACTCCCAGGTATTGAACTTTATCCTTCCACGGTATAGTCTTTCCCTGGAGCGTCAAGCAAGGTGGTAATCTACTCATCATCACTCTAGTCATGAGTGCCTGTGTCTTCCCTACGTTGGCCCGCAGCCTCCATCTCCGTAGCCATTCAGGAAGGGTATCTAGTAGTTTTTGGACCTCAATTTGTGCGTCTTGTGGCGTATTGTCGACGTGGAAGTATGCGGCGTCATCCGCGAATAACGCGAGCTCTGTCCATCCGAGAACTGGTAGGTCGTTCGTGTAAACAGCGTAGAGGCTAGGAGAGAGGCAGCTACCCTGCGGGACTCCGGCTCTCATAGGGAACTCCCGAGACACTTGGCCTTCGACCACTACTTGGGCGCAGCGGTCTTCCAGGAAAGACTTCAGGACATGGAGAATCTTCCTAGGGATCGTGGTGGTCGTTAACAGTTTGTATAGCATCCCCTGGAGCCATACTTTGTCAAACGCCTTCTCCATGTCCAGCAGTACAACTGCGACGTATTGTCTGTTTCTTCTTGCGGTATCTATTATGTCAATGACCCTCGTGAGTTGGAGAACAGTAGAGTGATGCTCTCTAAACCCGAACTGTTCGGCTCTCAGGTTCATGTGCGGCAGCATCTTGGCCAGCACGAGCCTCTCGAACACCTTAGACAGCGTGCTGAGCAAAGTGATTGGCCTGTAGTTCTGGTCTGGTCTTTGCAGGTTCTTCCTGGGCTTCGGTAACATGCGGACCAGTCCGAGCTTCCAGTCATTCGGGAAGTGCCCCGAGCGGATAATACCGTTGAATAACCGCGTCACCGCCGCGAGTGATCTCAGCGGCAGGTGACGCAGCATTGCAACGGTAATGTTATCCGCACCGGGGGCCTTCCTGGGCTTCAGTTTCCCGATCACGCGATTTACTTCGGCCGGGGTGAAGAACAGGGCGTCTGCCGGGCTGCCGCCGACTACAGGCTCAGCCCAGTATCTGTCTAGGTGTCGGTTTACATTGAAGACGTGCTGAAGGTCCGCTTCGTCGTTCGGGGAGAACTGTTCTTCCAAACACGTAGCAAAGATCTCCGCCCGATCAGTTGCTGTGAAGCGTGGGAAGCCATCTTCGCCCAGTAAGGGGCGGACCGGCTCCGGTGTGCTCGATAGCTGCTTACATAGACGGTGTACTGAGGGGACCGAGCTGTCCGTGATAATCTCGTCTATATGGTTCTCCCACGCTTCGGCTGCATGGTCATCTAGGGCAATTTTAACTCGTGTCACCATCGAGTTAAGTCTAGTCTTCGTGAAGGGGCAACGGGTATTCTGCCACTCCCTCCGCAGCGCTCGTTTCTCTTTTATGAGATCCTGAATCCGCCGGGGAAGAGGTTTGAGCCTCGACTCCGTCGGAATGGTGCGAGTAGATTTTTCTCGGGCGCTGCGGATGCAATGGGTGAGTTCACCCGTCATCCGTTCCACATCTTCCGGCGTGGACATCTTTCGCGTCGGTGTGGTGCTCTCTAGTTCCTTCACGAATATTGCCCAATCAATCCGCGTACGTGATGCTGGAAGTAATACTCGCGTAGGTGACTCGGAGACTTCGAGAAGGACAGGTCTATGGTCCGAGGGTAGATCCGGCAGTACTGTCTGCCTCGGTGGATTCAAGCGCCCTTTCGTTAACGTTATGTCCAAAACGTCTTGCGACCTCGGGCTATGATGTGTTGGCTCATCTGGGCCATGGATATCAAAGCTATAGTCTTCAGCAAGCTTCAAGAGTTGTCGACCAGGTTGCGTATTACATGAGGAGTTCCAGGAGGTGTGCTTCGCGTTAAAATCTCCTGCCATGATCGTTGGCGTACCTCCCGCCATTACTTCCTCAAGTTCTCTTTCCAGCATCTGTGTGGGCTGGTTATTTGGTCGGTATATGGCGTAAGCCTTCAAGTCCCGACCATCGACGTGCAACAATACCCCCAGAGCGTAGAGTGACTGGTACTCTTTATAGGGTATTGGCTGATGTACGACATTCCTCTTGACGAGGACTAAAAGTCCTTGGTACGGGCGGCCACTCGTCGGACTCTTCTCGTCTTTCCTGTATGCGAAGTAGTTAGGGACCCGAAACTCTTCGCCCTGACGCAGGAAAGTCTCCGATATCAGCATCACGTCAATCTTTTGCTCACGGAGGAAGGCTATGAGTAGCCTTCTCTTCCCCGTGAGCGCCTGGGCATTCCAATGGCACACCCTTAACTCAAGCATTGGGATTTAGGAGCTTCAGTAATCCCAATAGGGTGGCCTTCTGACCTTTCTCACCCTCCTTTACGGCCGACAAGATCTCCTGCAGGACACCGAGGTTCGCCGTCAAAGTGTCCAGCTGCTGAGCCGGGGGGGGGGATGGAGGTACCAGAGGGGCAGGTCTATCACTCGACGCGCCCGCGGTACGATCCTGAACCGCGGACTTCTTCTTCTGGCGTCGGCGTCTTTTCCCAGGTCCAGTAGTCGCACCGCGACTCGTAGGCTCATTGGCCGGCGCCATCAGTGACACTGACGCCGTCTCCCCTACTGTCGTTTGCGGTGGAATTGCTGACCCTTTCGTTACGCGTCCTGTGAGGTGATCGCCAGTGCGCGTAATTACGCCAGCCGTCCGGTACCTGGCTTCCCTACGGAAGACCGGACACTGCCTATAATTGGCAGGGTGCGGTCCTCCGCAGTTGGCACAGGTCGGTGGCTCTTCAACTGAGCGACCACATTCCCGAGCTACGTGTGGTTCTCCACACCGGACACAAGCGAGTGTTCTATGACACTGCATCGAGCTGTGCCGGAATTGTTGGCATCTATGGCACTGGGCGGGACCAGTCTTACCGCGCCAGGCTTCTATTTTAATCCCCCTCATGCACAGTAATTCATTTACTGCATAGATGTCCGGGGTTGTTGGTGTCCGCTTCAGGACGACGTGAAAAACGGAACCCGGGCGACCTCCACGCGCCATGATGTTCTTTACGAACTCGGGTTCGAAGCCTCGCTCCTGTAAGGCGGCTGTGATGTCAGCGGGGTCCGTGTCTGAGGGTAGTCCCCTCAGAGCCACCTTGAGGCTTCGCTCGGCAGGCAAGGAGTAGGAGAACCAGGCGATGCCTTCCTCCTTCTCCGCCTTGGTGAGGTAACGTTGTACTGCTCGGTACTCGTCTACGCTCTCCGGCAAGAACTTCACCCCTGTCCCAAAGGGGCGAGCGTTCGGAGCTCTGCCGAGCTGTTGGGTTAGCAGCTTGAAATGTCTTTGCCATTCTGGCAGACACTCCACTATCAGTGGCGGATATTTTGGTGCCGGTGCCTGCTTGACGTTGGGGGCTGAAGGCCCCTTCGACGTGTTCGGCTTCGGCTGCTGCTGTTGTTGTTGCTGTGGCTGTGGCTGTTGTGTGGCGGCCGGAGGCATCGGCGTCCCTTGCGCCGATTGGCGCTGAGGCGCTCCTACCGCCGCCGCGAACGATCTCGTTGTATCTGGTGCCGGTGCTGCGGGCACGGGAGCCGCCGACACCTTTACTTTGACCACGCTGGGTCCAGGCCTCGCAGGCGTCGCGCGCGCTGTCCCAGCTACGGCCGGGTCGTACTGCGGGCTGGCCGCAGGTGGCCGGTGGGCCGCAGGTGGCTGCGGTTGCGCCGCAGGTGGCTGCCGAGTTGTTCGGTGGCGCTGGCGCTGC
Organism: Samia ricini; assembly: GCA_014132275.2. Classification (NCBI taxonomy): domain Eukaryota; kingdom Metazoa; phylum Arthropoda; class Insecta; order Lepidoptera; family Saturniidae; genus Samia; species Samia ricini. The sequence continues at coordinate 6,900,270 of AP028170.1, forward strand.
GGGAGCGGAGCGGCCGCTGAGGTTGGAGGTACAGGCTCTCCGGTCCCGGCTGGGGCCGTCGAGCCGGCGTACCTCGCGGCCAGCATCCGCTCCGCAGCTGCCCAAGCAGTCAGCTGCCTCTTTGCGGGGTGGAGCGGGGGGGTGGGGGACGGCAGCGAGCGCGTCCTCCTCCCTACTCGCAGCTCGTCCTCCTCCTCACCTTCGCTCCTCTTCCTTTGCCGTCCGCGGCCGACCGGGCTACGGTCGAGTACTGCCGCGGGGATGGGGGGGGGTGCTGTGACCCCGGCCGCAGCCATATGGAGGGCTGCGACGTCTTCCGCACCTGGTGAACGCCCTTGATGGTGTTTGGTGAGGATGCTGCGGCTGACGGCGGGCGCCTCTCGGCGGTTGGGGCGGTCGGTGGGGCTCCCGCGCGGCCAGGCGTCGGCTGCGCACTCCAACTGCTTGCGGCCGGGGTGGGCGGGGGTGGGGGGGGGAAACGTCGTCGCTTCCTCCGCTCGCAGCTTTACCCGCGGATCGCGGGATGCGGTGGCCGATAGGGCGGGGGGAGGCAACGCTGGCCTCACCCTTGCTGCGGCAACGGGCACAGGCCTGTTGCCGTGTGTATGGACGCTCGGCGGTGCGGGGGGAGGCAAGGATACTCTCGTCTCAACCCCCGCATACATGCTGCGCGTAAAAGCGCTTGGCGGTGCGGGGGGAGGCGAGATATTTCTCGCCTCAACCCCCGCAGATGGCAGCACTTCTCTACTACCGCACGGCGGTGCGGGGGGAGGCAAGATTTTTCTCGCCTCGACCCCCTCGAGCCTGCCGCGCGTAGAAGTGCTCGGCGGTGCGGGGGGAGGCGGGATGTTTCCCGCCTCAACCCCCGCAGATGGCAGCACTGGGCGGCTGCCGCTCGGCGGTGCGGGGGTGGCGAGATAATTCTCGCCTCAACCCCCGCAGGTGTCATCATTTGGGCGGCTTCGTCGGAGTCCGTGTGGCAGCTGCTGGTCGTCGTGGTGTCCTCATCGGATCGGGTATCTTGACGCGCTTGGGTTCGTTCGCGTCGGCGTCCTCGGCTGCTTCTTTTCCTTTTTCTTGTATCTTCTTCTTTGGCCCTGAAAAGGGCCTTTTCCGTCATCACTAGATGGTGATGACATGGGCTTCTTCTTGCTCGTAAACGCGCAGGAAATATGGAGGAGGGCTGTACCGAAGCACCCCCTCCGGCTTCGCTCCGAACAACTAGCGCCGCGAGGTGCTAGTTGCCATTGCCGCGAACCAACCAGGCGATTGCGAATGAACCACCTGTTGGTTCCCTTTGCTTCAAACGGTTTCCTCGAGCGCTAGTTGTTTACGTGGCCAATCCATTTTTATAACTTATTTTTTTTATAACAACATTTTACAACATTTTTTATAACTTAGTAATATAAATTATCAATATGATTAAACGCTTAGAGTTTGTTTACTTATAATTCGTGATACACTAAACTCATTTTTGTAATGTTGACAGATAATAGAATGCCAAATAAAATTATAGAAGAATCTATTTATACAATAATAACATCAGAACATAAGTTACAAGAGAAACAACTTTTACTCTAAACCCCTATTCGTATATTTGCCCACTTAACTATACACTGAAGTTCCATTATAGGTACTCTTTATATATTTTTAATAATATAAATAAATTTATAATTTTTTTTTTTTTGAAATATATATATATATTAAAAGTTATACTTGTATCATGTTTTAAGGGGTGCGAATTTGGTCCCACCTCCACGTGGTGCACCCTGGGCAATGATCGACAGTGTTCTCTTAGGATTACTGCTGATCGTTGGCGAGGAGGACCAACCCAATCCAAGGTGTTAAGTGAACCGTGCCGAGGGATGCGTGGCTGGGGGGGAGCCCAGTCGTGAACGGTACCTCTCTGATACCGGAGCACCTCAGAGAGTAATTTTTGCTCTTCCACCGACATGCGGGGCTCTGTCGGTGGTGACCTGTTATTTCCCTAGCTTATCGTGGGAACAGTATGGATGAAAACATCATACCGTTGAATTTTAATTCCCTCGTTGACGCCCTAGAGAAATCTAGTGACGTCAGTTCTTCTGGGACGGAGGGAGGTAACATCTCCCCAACGCCCAGACTAAGTACCTCAAAAGCTCAGAGGATAGATCCTAAGGCGGAAGTTGCTTCGGCGACCTCAGCGCCCACGGAGACTGACTCTGAGGTAAGTAAAGGTAAAACAGTTGCGGTTACAGGCGTTCCTGTTTCCTCTACCTTTACAGCCTCTGGGCTGGAAGGGTCAGCGCCCCTGGCGCAGCATATCCTTCCAAAGCCCTTAGGTAGAGGAGGTTACAGAGGAGGCAGGACTAGGAAGACAGGCGGAATCCAACCTCGAGGTGGACTTACTAGTCCCCAGACAGGCAGGACGACCGCCGGTCGGAAACCTTTACGCAAAAACCAATAGCACACATCAGTGGTCATGCGAGGTTCCTCCAGGTTAACCTCCATCATGCTGTTGCGAGCGGACGGCGACGGCGGTACTGGAGAAATGCTTCTCAGGGGGCATTGTGGACCTCGCTCTTATACAAGAACCCTGGGTGCGCAATAATACAATTTTGGGATTGAAAACCGCAGGGAGTGTTTTTGCACACAACTGCGGGACTAAGCCCAGAGCTGGTATAGTTTTTAGCAAAAGAACTAACTTTCTACCTGTTCCAGAGCTTTGTTCAGATGACCTGGTTGCGGCGTATATTAATCTTGACGGGTGGAAGGGCTCCAAACTATTAGTTTGTTCAGCCTATCTACCTGGAGAGAACAGTAATCCCTCAGAAGAGCTTATGCGGATTGTGGACTATGCGAAGAAACACAACGCTGAGCTGCTGGTGGGGTGTGACGCCAATGCTCACCATACTACTTGGGGTAGCAGTGACGTTAACGCAAGAGGAGAGTTACTTTTTGATTTTATTACAACTAGTAACCTAACTATTTTAAACAAAGGATGTAAACCAACCTTTGTTACACGTGCTAGACAAGAAGTCTTAGACATAACATTCGCCACTAACAATGTAGCTAGGCATATTATAAACTGGTGTGTAAGTGACGAAAACTCTATGTCTGATCACAGGCATATTAATTTCGAGCTCTTATTTTCAATAAAGAGTCAGAATGTTCTATATAGGGATCCCAGGAATACCTCATGGGATACCTACAGGGATACCCTAAGGTCTAACCTGGAAACGCTCCCTAAAAATATTAAGACAATTGAGAGTCTAGAGTTGGCAACTAATGCTCTCACGGCATCTATTACTGATGCTTATGAGCAGAGTTGCCCTCTAAAACAAAAGACCTCAATAAGACAAGTTCCCTGGTGGAACTCTAAGCTTAAAAAGCTTAGGGAAAAAAACTAGGCGGCTTTTCAATAGGGCCAAAAACACAAAGGAGTGGGAGCCATACCAACTGGCCCTAACCAAATACAATAAAGAAATTAGGAAAGCGAAGCGGGCTTCCTGGAGAAAGTTTCTGTGAGGAAATCAATGATACGCCTCATGGAGCAAGAATTCACAGGGTGCTCGCTAAGGACAAACCTAAACAAATAGGACTCCTTAAAAAACAAGATGGGACCTTCACTTACAGTGAAAAGGAAACCATGGAGCTCCTTACGTCAGTTCATTTCCCAGGTTCTGAGAGACCTACTTCTAGAAGATTGCCCTCTTCAATAAGGCCTCAATTAGAGGACTGGCGTAGAGCGGCAAGCTTTATAAGACCACAGAGTGTGAAATGGGCTATAAAGTCATTCAAACCATATAAAACAGGTGGAGAGGATGGAATTCAGCCTGTGCTATTACAGCGAGGTCTTGACATCCTCACACCTGTAATTATTAAGATTTTCAGGGCAAGCCTTGCTTGGGGATATATACCTGAACTATGGAGAAAAGTACGATTGCTTTTTATACCCAAGGCCGGTAAAAAGGATTACGCTATGCCAAAGTCCTTTAGACCAATAAGCCTTACATCTTTTCTTCTGAAAACTATGGAGAAGATAATTGATAGAAATATTAGGGAAGTGGTACTAACCACAAACCCTATAAGTTCTAAACAACATGCCTATAGCAGAGGAAGATCCACTGAGACTGCCCTGCTCTATCTTGTAGATAGAGTGGAGAAGGCATTAGAAGATAAGGAAATTGCACTATGTGCATTTTTTGGATATTGAGGGCGCTTTTGATAACACACCCATTAGAACACTAGTTCATGGGTTAAGTGTTAAAAAGGTAGATTCAACCACTATAAAGTGGATTGAATCAATGCTCTCAAACCGTATAGTTAAATTATCATTGCATGGCACTAATCATGAGGTGGTAACCACAAGAGGTTGTCCACAAGGAGGCGTTTTATCGCCCCTGTTGTGGACCCTAACAGTGGACCAACTCCTGCATAAGATGGAGGAATTAAGGATTGACGCCCAGGGCTACGCTGATGACCTGGTGGTAGTTGTCCGAGGTTTCTCTCAAAGTACAATTTCGTACCTTATGCAGAAAGCACTAAGTGTCATTGACAAATGGTGCAAGGACAATGAACTGAGAATCAATGCAGACAAAACTGTCCTAGTACCATTTACCAAGAAAAGGCGTCTTGACCAATTGGTACAACCTTCACTAAATGGCAAGACAATAAACTTCTCACCAGAGGTCAAATACTTGGGTGTTATTCTCGACCAGAAACTGACCTGGAATAGCCAAATTGGATATATAATTCAAAAGGCTAAAATAGCAATGGGGATCTGTAGTCGAATGGCCGGAAAGCGCTGGGGTTTACACCCCAGGCTAACCATATGGCTTTATACGGCAGTTGTCAGACCCATAATAACATACGCCTGTGTGGCTTGGTCCAAAAAGGCAAAACAGCAGTCTGTTTGTACCCGACTAGCTTCAGTACAAAGAATAGCTTCTATCTTAGTGACAGGAGCCATGTCGACAGCCCCTGGAGCGGCTCTGGATGCTCTGTTAAATCTGACGCCCCTTCATCTACATGTAGAGAAGGTGGCGAGGTTGACGATGCACAGAATGTACGCCCTCGGGAGGAGACAATGGATATCCCAGTCCATGAGGTCTTTCTTAGACTCAGTGATAGAAACACCAATTTTAGGGATGATATCAGATATGATGATTCCTGAAAGTAATCTTAAAAAAATTGTATGATGTCGAAATCCCTCCACGGGACTCCTGGTTAAACAGTGAGATAACGTGGAAGGAAGGCAGCTTACTGTGGTTTACCGACGGGTCCAAAATAGGACTTAACGTAGGCTGTGGAATATATGGAGAGCGACCTAAGTTTAGTCAAACAACTAATCTTGGTAGTTTTGCCTCCATTTTCCAGGCAGAGGTATACGGGATTCTAGAATGTTCCTGTATAAATCTGCAGAAAGCCTACGTGAACCATACAATATATATCCATTCGGATAGTCAAGCCGCTCTCTTGGCGCTGGCTTCGGACGTAGTTGAGTCGAAACTAGTTGCAAATTGTGTGGCAATGCTAAACAGCCTGGGTAAGAATAACAGGCTGATTTTAAGATAGGTCCCAGGCCATGCAGGAGTTCCTGGCAATGAAGCTGCGGATGCGCTTGCAAGAGCAGGGGCTATGGAAACACAAATTGGGCCTGAACCATTTTGTGGCATTCCAAAAAGCCTAGTTCGACTGACCATAAGGGACCAATATACCTATAAGGCTATAGAATTCTGGAATAAATTGCCAGGACAAATTCATTCCAAAGAGCTCATCAGAGCATTCACTCAGCGCAAAGCTGAAGAAGCCCTGATGCTCAGTAGGAATCAGCTACGAGTATTAGTGAGAGCACTAACTGGGCACTGTTGTTTGGGCAAGCATATGCACAACATCGGTGTCCAGAACACAAGAGAGTGCAGGTTCTGTGAAATAGCAGACGAAACACCAAAGCACATCTTGTGTGAATGTGATCCATTAATACCCATTCGTAACCGAATTCTGGGTAAGCATGTGTTGCTTCCGGAGGAGGTACAGACGCTCTCTGCCAAAAAGATACTCAGTATATTCAGGTTGTAGGTCTAGGCAGTGAGCTTTAGCAATATAGGGGCGATCACAATAGATCTGACTAGGTCGCAGTGATACAGGACTGTTTAAGCCTGCATAGCCCCTTTTCGAATAATAATAATAATAATAATCATGTTTTAAATAAATGTCAAATCATATTATTTTTAGAATAAATTTGAGAAAGATGAATAAATTTACCTGAAAATTCTAAGATAGTAAAAATAATATAAACGTATAGATTGCTATAGCGCTTCTTCAGATCTAGTGATTTGTATCATAATATAATACGACAAGTAATTTTCAGAACAAGCGACGCGTATGTAAAACGAATATATGTGAGTACTACATATTACTTCGAAAATCTAGTGTTTTGTTTAAATTAGGTATTAAGCAAAAAATCTGGCAATATATTGCTTGATATTATTTATTAAAATTATGTATGTATTCAGTATCGAAATAATACAAAAACAGTTTAACTTTTATTATTAAAAAAAATCGCAGGTATGATTACATAAAAATTATGTACGAAGAAAGGACAGAATGACCAAATCCAGATAAAGAATTCAGAAAAGAAAGACCCGAATCCGAAAACTAATTTATATCAAGAAATTAATTAGAGTTTTTACCAATTCAAGTATTATTAAGTTTATGCATTATAATTAAGTAAACGGCTACGTCCAAAATTTGTTAAGTATGTATGAAAACTCTCTCATATTCAAGAATTATCATAGCCGAAAACAGATTTTATTTTATTCCTTAAAATCCAAACACATTAGAGCACCTATAATTATACTCTATGCAAAAGTTGTTTGGGGGAGTAATTTATATCGATATCGTCTATCTTCATTTCTCCACTTTCTACAAAGCGGCAAAGATCATGTTGTAATCTTCCCGACTCACACATCAGTAGATATATACCCTACAATAAGCCAGATAATTTATCTAATGTACCACGTAAATACAACTGAAATCATTTTAATCTGTAAATGTTCTAATTTGAATAAAGAATGTTGAACAATACAAGCACACACAAATACATAAATATTATAAATTTACAGCGCTCGGCACGCAAAGTACCTACGTGTAAGAAGTGGAAATATCACTTACGCACCATTACCTTCGAAATACGATATTCCAACATAAAAGGGATAATTCTAAAAATGGAATAATATAATTTTGTTGATCTGTAAATTTGATATTATGGAGGATGATATCTATGTACTAAGATTTGTGTACGGGAGCATGTTTAGTTCTGTAAAATGTAATAAAATAAAACAACATCAGTACATCCTACTTTTAAAGATAAGACACGTGCCTGAAATCGCCGGCGCTCACTAGTATTAAATAAAGTACAATCTAAGAACGATGACAACAACTGGAAAAGAGAATCTATTGACAGCCAGCGTCATCATGCAAAGCTAAAGCCCTACTGGATAGGTCTGAGTATATACTTGTTGGTCGCATTAATATGTTATTATGTGACGGGGTTTTCACAAGGGATCCATTACCCTACTCGCATTATATAGTTATTATAGAAAACCTAAATTAACATGATTTAAAGCTTAGAATATTGTTAAATCTATTTCTTAAACATTCAAATAATTTATTTTAAAAAAATATAACAAATTTACATATTTATAGCAAACATAAATTTGTAACAATAAACAAAACTTTCTAACTAGAAATACGTATCATAATTCTCATGCCCTGTTTCCAACTCACTTGGGGTCAACACAGTAAGCTTTCTTCTTCCATGCGTTCCATACGTTATCAACCATCATCTCTTCATTTACTCCTGTTTCTTTCATATTATTCCTGATATATTCCATCCACACTTTCTTAGGCCTTCCTCTACTTCTCCATCTTTCCATATTTATATTTATTACTATTTTATCCGCATGTGATTCCTCTCTACTAAAACATGTTTATACCAAGACAAACGATTCCGTTTTAACTCTTTTCCCATTGCTACCACTTTCAAGCTCCCTCTAATACATACACTCCTGACTCTTCTTCTCACACCACACATCCATTTCAACTACATCCAATGGTTTCTCACCTATCTTCTTACTAGCCCAGCATTCTGATCCATATAATATGACAGGTTTTATAATAGACTTTTATATCCTTTAATTTAAGGGTCATCTTGGAGTCACATATCGCACCAGAAACCTGGTGCCATTTCATCCTACCTGAGCTTTATATCTAGAAATAAATTTACTTGAAACTTGTTAATTATATTTGAATATCATTTTATCTTATATATAGTTGTATTTTATTAACTAAACAGAAATACATACTATAATATTTATTTAATAAATCTCGTTTTATGTATCAAAACTAAAATCATTAAATAGACTGCGCATGTAAATAAAATAGACTTTAGCTAATGTTCTTTGTTTTATTGTGACTATAACCTTTACGGGTCCTTATTTATATAATGCTCTAGAGGGTAATATTTCTACAGATAAGTAAGATATGTGGACCACTGCACTATTGAAATAAGATATATAGATTTTCGATTGTCCAATAAGTTTTGCTACTATTTCTTGGCTCTCCAATACTATCAATAAAATACTCTGCTTGGCATTTAAGATGTTGCAATAACTCAAGCGATCTTTTTAGTCCAAAGCTAGATATATTATTTTGGACAATCTAGACAATTATTTTAGTATAGATATGAATGTTTTTTAGAAATAAACATAGCCTCACAACATAATACAGCTAATAACGCATTGATAAAACTTTCATACGTCAAGGATCAGTCTTAAAAAAGAATGATATTTTTCAGATATGAATATTTTAAAAATACAATATCTATATAATGGAATATATTACAATGATATCGTCTGACAGAAATAAGAACAGCTTGATATACATAAATCGTATATTTCACGTTCAAGGCAATACTATTTTGTAATTGAAGTATCAGGGTGATGTTTGACAATTTTTTTTAATACTGAAGGATTATTTATCTTGTTTATCTTTATAGTGCTCGCCTTCATAGTACATAGCATGACACTTACGAAGAGTAGTTACATTGCGCGTCTCACACATTATTTTTCCTTATCCGTAACGCATATAGTAAGATATCGGTAGAAAACTGTGTACGCAATAATCTTATAACAAGAACGGATGCGGTGACAGAGCATAGATTATGTTCAGTCGCTAACATACCGCAATGCGGTACGGTACACTCGTTATTCCTACTGAACCATTAAACATAAATCCAATATAAAACCCTTAATACAAATCCCGGCTATATGCGCTTATTATTGCAATCTCGAATAAGACCAATAACTCCGCATTCAGAGACCGGTAATATTATGGAGAATCGTAAAAATGTATTACGTGAAATTTACTCGTGATAGAAAAATCCGGTTCGTTCATGAGCTTAATTTTTTCGGTAAGCATTTATTTAACGATAGAAACACGTTATGAAATCCGCCCTTTATTAAGCTTATAATAACTAACAGCTTTACCGTGCGTGTTCTTCGAAAGTTTTTATTTATGAATTACGTAACAGTTCTCAAAGACTGGTGCTATAAAGGTTTTCAAAATGCACGTGAATTTTTATAATGGATAATTTCGAATATTGAAGATGATCGGCAGTACTATTTTTAATATCATATATCGTCATATTATATGCTTCAAGAGCACCAGAGTATGCTTCAAGAGCCTACTATCAAAGCTTTACAAAATTATGAGGTGTGAATATACATTTGCGAGCGATCTAGTCCAGACAATGAAGTTGCCATGTCAAAATAATAGAGAGGAATTAATGATAAAGTTTCGATATATTTTAAAACTTAAGTGAATAAGCGAAAATTTTAAATGCCCACGTTTTTCTTTTATTCATCAATTGTATCGTATAGTTTTGTTTATCTTGTCGTGAATTATGAAAAAATGATTTCTTTAAAAGCTGATTTAAAAAAATATACATAGTATCACAGTCAAACTAATTTGCAATAAAGTTAATCTTTGCTCATCATAGAAGAAACTAAATTACATGAATCAGTATACTAGTAATTAAACAATAAACGGAGAGAAACGGATAAATTACATAAAGTAGATTTTAGGTATATACTTTATGATATCGTAAATTGGAAACGGCACACAGCAGACATTTTGTTGAATTAGAATTTTTACCTTATTGCTTAGAAATAAATTCGGTTAATGTGTGACTTGTTATTTAATTTGTCATGATGACAGTTTTAAAATTTGTTACAAAAAAGTTGGCCGTCATGAGAAACCCACCAGATGTGATACATCAAACGTAATTTGTCGTCGTCTTTGGCACCATAAGGCATACTAATCGATTTAACTACCAAGGCGCGTCAATAGATGTATCTCAAAAAATGTTAAGATAATGAAGTCATCGAATTTAAAACATGTTGATATCAAAATAGAAGCAAATCAGTAGTTAAATCATTTAAATTCTGTGCCACCAAATAGAAACACATACCTGCTAGATGTCATTTCAACTCTTTTTAATGCAAAAAAAACTGTATTCACGCTTTTTTTAGTTTTATTTTACATTCGAGAAACTTTTATAATGAGTCTTCTTCTTTCTTTACAATCTTGTCTTGTCCAGAATGTTGTAACGAGTAGGTAAATAACATTTCTGTGTTAGTTCTTTTAGATTTACACGAACTTTAAACATGATAAATATCGTGACAGCTAAAAAGTTTTTCAGTTCTATGAATAATATTATCGAGTATCGGTTCTTGGTAGTTTTATATATTTTATATTTTGCATTTATATATTATAGCCAATCGATCCGTCCGAATGTAAATATTTTGTTCTTGACAATTTTTTTTCTCTATAATATTCAACGCATTAGATATTTCAAGGCAATATTCGTCCTTGGTTAATATAGATTAAATAACTTAAAAGTACTTAATAAGAATCTATTCCCATACATTAGGCGATGCCATAAAATATATACTAAAAATAACCAGAGTATAGTATGTTCCTTGAGTTAAAAACGAATCACTTAAATCAACTTAAGGGTTCTCTAGTTATAAGCTAACTTACGGACAGACAGATATGTATAACATTAGCTTCTATGTAAGGAAGAGCTTAATATTGTATTGTAAACATTAATATATCTTGAGAGATTTTATTTATCTTATAATTTACAACCAATTGTTCGTAAGATACCGTGACGTATAAATAAAAAAAACTAAGTAATAAGTCATGAAGTTTCATTAGCGGTTAAAATACCGTACGTAAATTATTATCAATATATGCATTGCTCAACCCAGTATAAAAAATCACTCAATCTCCAACCATAAGACGTCCACTGCTGGACATTGGTCCCCCAAATAGGAAGGCAGCATTGTCCTAATCGCAACGCTTGGCAAGGCGAATTGACGATCGCAATCAGGTGTTAGTCGCCTTTTACGTCACCCACGGGAAGATATGGGGTGGTACTATTCTGAGCCGATACTACACGGCATTCTATCAAAATTTATATAAACACAAAAAAATTTGAGAACCTTCTCCTCTTCTACTTATCAACCGACTTTTTTTTCAATTTTCAATAATGATTAGGAACGAATTTCGACCACGAGGCAAACACTAGTAGAAATATATAAATCATTATAATAATGTGACAAAAATGTGTGTTTACAAAAACTATTTAATTTTAATATTGATTGATTGATTCAACCGAAAGTCGTCCACTGCTGGATATAGGTTATATTTGGGGAAGTCAAATAGGGAGGGGGCATTGCCTTAATCCCAACGCTTGGCAGACGGGTTGGCGATCACAGTAAGTGATTCTGGTTCTCAGAGGATGCTGCTGCCCCATTCCATGGTCGCATTTTACGACACCAACTGGAAGATACGGGCTGGTACTATTCTTAGCCGGCACCACATGGCACATTTTGTCATCTTAATATGTACAAGAATGTAGTATACTAATATTTTATACGAAATGAAATTACATAATAATTTGAATTAGGTACTTTTTTTAACAGCGACTCTTGTAAACTAATCATAGAATTTAATAACACGGGGGATATTATCTACAAAGGATATCATCCTGCGACGAGAGAATAGATTTCGTCGAGTCAGTGCAAAACGCTCCGGGTTGAATTATCGGCACCTTGCCGCTCTCATTCCGGCTCATTTGGTAGCGTTTGCACTTTACCTCCAATACGAATCGCTGTAATTTTCATTAGTGACGTTGATTCTTAAAGATTTCCACCCAGCTCGCCGAAGATACGGCTTTATCAGAAAATTAAATTTTCAACGGAGTGCCGTTGAAAAGAGTCTAAAATAAAATGTAGATTTAAAATGTGCATTATATTAAAAGTATTATTAGGAGTTATGTAAGTTATCCTAAAAGCAAATTTTGATCCTAAATATATTACAACATAACATACGTAACTAAAACTTTTAAATGACCTTCAGTATTGTTCATTGTATTTATTCTAGTATTCAGTTGTAAGTGTTCCCGCAATAAATAAAGAATAATATTATAGCTCATTTATGTTTGAGTCTATATTCGACTATAGTAAGTATTGAAAATGTAATTTACAGACAACACTATTTTACGTACGAGTCATGGCGGCAAATTGTTTACGAATGGAATTAACTGAGTTTTATATGATCTTTCTCTTTCAGAAAATGTACGTTTAGCTAGAAAAATATTTATAGCACTACTTTGAATACGTTTTGGCATGTTTTATGATTGAAATGTACTATTAAAAGCAAAAAACTCCAAAACGCTTGACAAAATATTTTGATAACGTGACAACTAGTAATGCCAACATACCAAAATGAGACTTCAGAGGTAAAATAACTGTGAACGGACTATATCGCACTCATGTACATACACAGTCGATTGTGGAATTAGATACTTCACATATATTCTATTATGTACAAAGTACTTATGGGATATTAAACTTACATATGTACTTGCTTTAAATTAATAAGCGACCCAAGACTTCTACTAATAATCATAAAAATTATGTAGAAAATTATAATACAACATACACCGTAGTTATAGATATTGCGAATACAAAAAAACTCCCATTTAATAGTCCCTATGAACATTTTCCTGTTTCTGCTTACCCTGAACGTAATATAGCGCTGATATATTATTTGACGAAGAACTAAAAAAATACTCATTAATTTATTTACGCATAGCTTTTTATAAAATAAGTATTGTTAGAGCTTATATATTTACAGTTCTAAATAACACAGTCAAGTAGTGTTGGAATAATAAAATTATATTTTCATATGAAAGTAAGAAAACAAATATCCAGACGCTATTGTACGGAATAGTCCACTCGAATAATAGCTACGGTACCCATATGCCTCATTTAGCGTCCACAAACTCACAAGGGTTGTCTCGACAACCAATAAAACCGACTGTTCACTGGAAACGTACTAGAAAAATATCTTCTCTGAATAATTCATTGTGATTTGTGTACAGGTAAGTATGAGTCTCTTATTTATTTATCCACACGGTAACAGTTTAAAAATTTAATAACGGCTTTATGCAACGGTTCCCGATTGCAATAATAAAGAAATAAGCATAAGCTACATCACTGCGTAATGGGCGATTTCTTCAAGTCATGTTATTGTTATATGATGTATGCTCAGGCGGACTCGATTGTTCTACACTCATCAACAAAATGTCGCGACTACATGCGCCAAGCGCACGTACTCGACACAAACAATTATTTCATATTACCAAGCATCAAACAAACTATGAATTCAATAACTTGAGCAGAATTCCGCGTACTTATAATAAACAATTCAGTGATATAGATCTATTTAACTTCAAACTTCATAACAAAAATATATCTAAAAACAGTTTTAGATACCAAATGAAAATCTCTCTAGTAAGAAAACAACACAAAATTTATCCAGATCCATATATCCTTACACAAACATATCGACAAACATTGTAAACATAGTCTTATAATTAATTTTTAAATAGTGATAAATTCATTTTTGGCTCTTTATTTTATGTATCGGTTTTGTTTATATGTCTATTTTTATACTAGCTGTGAATTTTTAATGTAAATAAATAATTATTATATTTTTTTCATATATTCTCCAAAAATATTATTTGTTTTTTAATGATGTTTATAATGTTTAAAAGATTATTTCACTTTAAACAACTTCTTTCTTTACGGATCCTTACAAAGAATGTCTCAAAGACCACAAGCTTTGTCTGTCGCTGGGGTAAACTGAATTTAAAATTCCTTTTCGTCCGCTATCTGATTTTAGAGATTATAGAAATCGAGTAACTGTATATCATTGAAGCAAAGTCATTTTATATAAAATACTTTATAACAAACAATTCAGTAGATATAGACGGCCTAGTACCATGGCGGCCTGACTTCTAACATTCGTGATGTGATATTTGAAAGACATTCGGTTGTCTAGAATAACTCCTGAATAATTTTTAACTCCTAAGTATTTTAAAAATTAATAAATTCATTACTGGCTTATATGAAACGATTTACGTATATATAGGGTAAGCATATATTGTAACCGTGATATATGTTTTAAGTAAATAAATTATTCAAAGAATTTAAAACTTTTTCGGGGGGAAAAATATCGTAACTTATATGATAAACAATATGAGACACTTGTAAAATGTTAACTAAATAAATAAATACCCCACAAGTTCATTTGAATTGTTCAATATAGGAAGCGAATACTCATGATGCTCGTCGCCCGGTCTCACTACATAAACAAGATAGACCACGATCCGCAAACAAGTGACACTTGACGTCTTCATGCAGCACCATTGTGTGCTGTATTTTTTTCTTTTTTTTTTTTTAATTGTTCACGGAATACTTAAAGCTTTGTGATGTCCCTTAAGTGATTCACGATTGCACTATATTTTATGTATATATTATGATATATTATGTAAAAAAGAATAATCATCACACGTTTACTTTTAAATCGTGTGCATAATTATCAAAATAATTATGAGAAATGCCATTACATGAACTAATAATAAATCTCTAGGATTTGTCTGAACAATTTTTTTAGATATAGGTGTCCATTTTACCAATTATTAACCTCAAATCTGATTTTTTCTTTATCTGTCATACTGTAAATATATTCGGAAATGGTTTGGAAACAACTAGAAAACGGCTTGACCTCTCGACCGAATCGGCTTGGCTCGATTAGTAAAAAGATTTTTGTAATTATAATATTTTTAGGGATCAAATAAAAAAATTATTAAGGAATAGTTTTGTTCTGCTTAGCCGATTGTTATAAAACCTTATGTACATTTTAATCGATACCTATTTTAGAACTTATAAATAAAAAATCAGAAACTCAAAACGGCTTTGATCGATTTGGTGTACATCACGTGACGTACGTGCACGTCATTCGGTTCATTCGGATACGGTCATTAGGATAGCCTATGAAAGACAAAACAGAATCAGAATATCCCACGTTTATTCAAGACTTGCTGTGTGCCCGCATTTCATATATTCATCACTGCGCAATATAATTTATAATTTTTTCACGGAATTTTACACGGAATTCTAATTATTTTCCAAAAATTGTTTGCTACTAACATTAGCAAAGAAAAAATATTTCTAACAAATTCAAATACCGGGCAGTAAAACTGTGCATTGAATGAATGCAATTTTTTATGAGTTTTACTTTTTTTTACGCGGAACACTAATTATTTTCGAAAAATAAAAAAATAGCCTAAGTTACGCGGAGTAACTTCAGCTATCTGCCAAAAAAGTCTGGTCAAAATCAAACCAGCAGTTCCGGAGAGTACGCGGAAAAAACAGACAGACAGACAAAATTAAAAAAAAAATTGGTATAGGTATCGCTAGGTATCGTGTCGTATATACGTTCATATCTATTTAATAAAAAAAAATATTCATTCATTATAAACAGACACTTCAATTGTATTTTTAAGTATAGGTAAGACACCTAGACGGAGTATATACATATAATGTTTTAAACGTTAACATAATAACACTTAAAGAACTTTTAGTACTTTTAAGAGACATATTTCATTACAAATGTTAGTCTAAAGTAAGCGACAAACAAGACTTTTCATCCGTGACCTTGCTTTCGTTTATTTTACTCATTCGATTTAACTTCAGTAACTTTCACGCAAAATATTCTAGTCTCTAATCAGTAAACATAAACTTTTAAACGTTTGCTCTGAGGAGATATACGCAATTAAGATTTTATTTGTCTGAAGATCTTCCCCAATAAATTGAGAATTGATAATATGTGTATTACATACCCTATAGTTACACTTTTATTTATTTTATTTGTCTGAAGATGTTCCTCAATAAATTAATAGCAAATAATATATGGAATATACTTAATAATTACACATTTATTTATTTTGCATTTAACAATCCATGATTAAAGGACTAAAAAAAAGTGGTTGAAGTTAAGTATGAAGTTAACAGCGAAGCGCCGGGTCGCTGATTGGAGAAGATCCGCGGCAAAATTCGTTCTTTTTCATCCGTACAATCAACTTCTTTTATACGCGTTAATGTGTTAAACTTTTTTCTCATATTAGACGAATTGGTACGAATCATTATTTTATTTAAACGAAAACCTCAAAGTTTACAATTGGTCTACACGATTTTTCAAATGTCACCAGACTAGAGATCACTATTATTAATAACTTTAAAATCTTTTATTTTGCAAAATGTGTTTTACAATCTTCTTTTTCTTCAGTTACTAGGGAATACCAGTCAACTATATCTTCAATCTTGTTCCCTCAAGGAGATATTATTGCTCCAATGTAGTTGAAGCCGGAAAATAAGAAACTGATTGCTAGTTATATATTCCTGTTGTAGTTAGAAGTTATATTTTTAGTGCTAGTTGTTCTCGCGAACTCATCCGCGGGTTTTCTTTCTATTCCGCACAATAATTCGCTGCGTAATATGGTTTTTACATCATTGAGAAATAATGGACCCTATTTTTTGGACATGACCAAAATTAATTTGGTGCTAACAGATAGCTAAGATGTTTCTCACAAATTCAAACACTTGCCTGTAAAAGTTACCATTGAATCGGATTTTGTTTACTGTTTTATTTATAATATTTTACGCGGAACCCTAATTATTTTCCAAAAATAATAGTAGCCTAAGTTACGCCCCTTAACTTAACTATAGCTATATCCTACAAAATCGGTCCGGATCCGGAGATTAACCTGAACAAACGGAGAGACAGACGGAAAGATATACATAAATGAAAACCGTAAATACATTATATTCATCTGTATTTAGTAAAAAGTTGTTATTTTGATATTATAAACATACATGTCAAATTTTATTTATTAGTAATTACCTGTAGATTGGATATTACGCATCTCATCACGCTAATCAGTCAACGTACTATTATTCCATAGCAATCTGCAAAGTTGCCTCGGACCTGTCTATTTCAATTTCGAATGATTGTCGCACTGTTACAATGGAAGCGATTACAATTGTAGCCTGCAGCGAAATTTTAGCCCGGACGCGTAAAATTGTGATTTAAAAAGTGTTCCGCTGACTGCACCAGCATTTGATAACCTAGTTGTTAGCGCGAAACCTTTTTAACTGTTTTTATTCCGATTTATAAAATAGCACCAATAAATTAAAAAGTAACTATTTAACTACTTAAAAAGATTAAATCTCGTATAAAACAATATAAGATTGCAATAATAACGTTTCATAAGATATGTTTGCTTTCTTCTGCAATTTTTTGAAGCAGTGATGGCGCAGTGTATAATGTGAATGAATTCTGCGTCAATCCACACGGGTTCAAACCCAACTATCCAATTGTAAAATCAGCCTGAGCTTTCGGTGAAAGAAAACATCGTAAGGAAACATGGTGATAGGGCCTTTCCTAATAATGCCCGCCTGGGTAGCTAGCATCCTTAAGTTTGAAAATCTGTCGCCAAATACCAATAGGTGTGTTCTGACCGCATTACTTGAGAACCAGTACCTTGGTTTAGTGTGTATAGCAAACTGGACCACATCGTCACTTAACATCAGGTGAGATTATGGTCAAAGAAAGCACTGAGCTTATATCGAGTAAAAAAATGTTTACCGTGAGTAAACTGTTTTATATTAAACCAGTTGTCCGCCCGCGGCTGCTCCCGCGTTTCTTATGTTCTTCACTGCGTTTTAATTTTTTTATACGGAACCCTAATTATTTTCCTAAAAAAAACTTTATGTTAAAATAAAGTAAATATTTTTCTCATAAACTGAAGCACTTGCCCGTAAAACTGAGCATTGAATCGGATTTTTATTCAATTTTTTATGAGTTTTAATTTTATTACGTGGAACCATAAATATTTATTAAATATAAGTACCCTAAGTTATCCGGAGCAAAGAGACAGTCAGATAAACAGAAAAAAAGACAGAAATTTTAAAAATTGTGTTTTTGGCATTGGTTTTATATCTATTTAGTAAAAAAAAATAATGTTCACATTACAAACATACACTCTAATTTTATTATGTATAAAGTATACATTGGTTACTAGCATGTGAAATAAATGTACATCTAATATTTGCTAATAAATTTCATATTATTTTCCGTATTTTCCAAAAATAAAAGGATCAGTCATAAAAGGCTGGATGTTAAGTTATTTTTTAAGTAAATATTTAAGAGATTTGAAAAAATTAAAGTAGGTAACAAGTAACATTAATACTATCTCTACCTTTGAAAATTCTCGTACAATTTTTATTGTCGAACAAATTTTGTAAAATTACATAGTATTTTTGATGTAAATCATCTATTTTTTTTTTCTAGGTAATAACGCCGACTCGTAAACTTGACGGAAAACGACATGACGTTTGACACTTCACTTCTGCCGAGAGTCCCGTGACGGCTTTCTCTTATAATACTATCATTGTTTACCCATTTGCCGCCCTATAATAATATTGATCCAGATTAAGTGTTAAATTTTGGCAAACAAAATTAACACAAAAGCTAAAAGTTTTATAGCAATCCATCTATCCATCCACCCAACCGAATGACGTCCACTGCTGGATATAGGTCTCCCCCAAAGATCTCCACGACGATCGGTCTTGCGCCACCCGCATCTAGCGGATTCCCGCGACCTTTACCAGATTGTTGGTCCACCTTGTGGGGGGGCCTACCCACACTACGTCTTCTTGAGCGTGATACCCATTCGAGAACCCGTTGGCCCCATCGGGCATCGGTTCTGCGAGCAATGTGCCCAGCCCAATGCAACTTAAGTTTAGCAATTCTTCGGGCAATGTCGGTTACTTTGGTTCTTCTGTGGATCTCCTCATTCCTGATTCGATCACACAGTGAAACTCCAAGCATAGCCCTCTCCATTGCCCTTCGAGCAACTTTGAGCTTCCTTATTAGGCAGTAACAATTTTAAATTATCAATAAAATATAAAAATAGATGATTTACAAAAATTTAGATACTAATAGCTGACTAGAGTTGAGATAATTTACATTGTTATGTGAAAACAGTATAATTTAGTATATTATTAAACATATTTTTAGACATAATATGATAAAAAGAATAAAAAGAACCACAGAATCCAACCTTACATGGCATCATCAACATTAAACAAATTGGAGTAATAGTAAATATTGTCGGGAGCTCGTAATAACCTTTTTTATTTTATTCAATTACTATTCCAGTAACATAAATATTTTTATTTAATTTGAGTCCTACTGGTAAAGTATCACAGAAGTAAACCCGAAGCACTGAGTGACAAGAAAGTAAACTACATTACAGATATTATTTTCTTTTCCCTTTAAAAGTCAAGAAGATATAAATGTAAGACTGGAAAAAAAATTTACTATCCTAAGAAATACCTAATATAGATCTAGTTGGATCTAGGAATTGTGTTTGAACAATAGTATGGATATAAACATCGTATTTAAAAAAATATATTTTATAAGCTACTTTTATAAGCTATAATTAACATAAAAATAAACGAATCAAAGAATTAATCAAATTCCTAATCAATAAAAATAAAATATTTACAAAAAATCTGAGGCCCTCCAAATCGCCGCAACAACGAACGTATACAGAAGGCTAACAGCATTGGCATGTTGTATGGCAATACCGAATCTTTGACTGAGAGATAGTTCAGCCTTCTGGTAATGTGATGTCTCGATCAGACGACCCACGAGTTACCTATACAGCCTACGAGTACTCGTTACTCATGGCCACAGAGTGTGGACTCCAAACGGCACAAATATGTAACCACTGCCGAGCGGCAACAGCGGCAACCCCCAACGATGTGCCTGGAAGGTGGGACGGTGCCAGAGTATCGACGCAGGTTATCTCCCACACTAAAGGCCGGCCCATCTTCCAGGGCATAGTGTAATCCCATCAGGTATCTTATCATCGTCACGCATCAGTCCAGACGTACATATATACTTACGAAATTTACGGATTCGTATTTTATCACTAACCAGTGATATATCACCTTTAACGAAATATTCTTAATGTTACATCATAGTACGAGTATCATTACGGAGTTAAAAATTAGCGGTATGAGAAAATATTTCTCAAGTTTTTACTATAAGATGACAGTGACTTGAAACGAATGATTGCGTATCTCTAAATTTGTATAAACTTTATTTAATTAATGTGTCACATTAGAAATATAATTTTCTAGGTAACAAACAAAATAAATGTTCGCCCATTGGTTCAAAAGTCGACAATAATCATTATTGAAAATTTGAAAAAATAAATCTATTTCCTAAAAGATGTTAAAGATAATAAAGAAAGCAGCTAAACAAAAAAAAAACAGAAGTGAATTATCAAAACTTTTGAAAAACTGTTTTATTTTAATTTCATAATTTGTTATTAATATAACCTAACATTTACACATAGCATTTGTCCGGTTCTTATATCTATTGGTGCTGCGAGCACTAATTATGTACAATATACAAAACATACGATAGTCTGTGTAAGTATACATTTTAATATTTGTGTCTGAGCGCCAGCACTTAGGAGGATATGCAGTCGGCGACAAATTTAAAAAGTAGGTATTTCAGTAATCTATTGCTATCTCGGTGCGCCCCAAAGAATTAGTTAATGTGATCGGAATTATAGGTATTTGAGAAATCTATTGGTTTTGCGTTGCGCCCTAAAGAAAGAGTTATAAAACACGCGAAAGGGACAACTGCAGCTCGGGCTGATTTTATCTATGAAAAATTGACGAAGACATCACTTCGAAAGAAAGAGAAAACATTACTCTCTGTTTCCACCTCCAAATCTTAAACCGATGTTTAATTCACTTTCAGTTATACAATAAGAAGCACTTTGGTATGTCTCTATGTTTATATTCATTAAATTGGTGTGACGAACGTTTGAAAATCACGGTAAAAAACAAGCATTTTTTTCTTCTTGAATGTTTCTACAATAACTAATTTATGGAAAAAGAATCAAAACCTACGGACGGCCAGTGGTGGATATATCTTATTTGGTATAAAAATATTTAACAGAATGCTAATATCCAGGAAGGAAACAGGAGACTACATTTGCATGGCACAAACGTCGCTCGCATTCCTCTTAAACGCCATCTTATACTGTACACACTATACCATTTTGACGGTTGACTTCATAGCAATGGTACCAATTATCGATAAGTTTTTCTCTATCAAATATCGCTGAAC
The DNA here is from genome assembly GCA_014132275.2 of Samia ricini. NCBI lineage: Eukaryota > Metazoa > Arthropoda > Insecta > Lepidoptera > Saturniidae > Samia > Samia ricini. The sequence goes on from AP028170.1 coordinate 6,921,942, forward strand.
GTCGGTAAAGAAGTTTTCATTTCAAAAATATAAAGAAAATCGGTTAATAAAAATAGAAGGAAAATAGCTTAATCTTTGTCTTTGCCTATTTATTTATAGAGGATACTAGCTGTGCCCGTGGCTTCATCCGCTTGTAATTCAGACAATTTGTAGCCTATGTGCTCTCTCTGGATCTAGTATATGTTAATATCAAATTTAATCGAATTCAGTTTAGTAGTTTTTGCGTGATTGGCGAACAAATTAATAAACAAACAGACAAAGAGACAGACAATTTTTCTTAAAACTATCGTAATGTGTTCTGTATTCGATTCTAAAGTCCAGCATAGCATTATTACTTAAATATCTTCAATGTACAAATTTGGCCTCTATAGCCTTTTTTATATGTATAGATTACGTATGAATAAAAACCAAGTGATATTACATTTTAGAATATCAAACAATTTTACGGAATATTTACTTCGAGAAATGCAAAAAATTTATCAACAAATACATCCTCAACTCCGAGCATACTTTCCACTTATTGCAAACGGGAGCGTAAATCGTAAAACAACATAGTCATCATGAGAGATTAGACATAAAGACAAATGAGTGTGTACCTCTACATTATACACATTGTACTTGGCGTATTGTTCTCAAAGAGACTAGAATGTTCTTTTTACTCTCATTTTTTTTTCCTTTTTTTATTGCTCCATTTGCGCAAAGCTTGGCTTGTCTCTGCGTCTCCGTGTTCCCTATGGAGCTTTAATTAGGGTAGCCACACGACTAATTGAATAAAAACATTGCATAATTAACTAAGGAAATAACGTTGTAGGTTTTGTGTGTCCGTATAGAAATGCGTTGGTAAAAGGTGTTCTCAATTGTCTATTCTTTTACGTATGAATTAAGTAAAGTACTTTATAAAAAAAACATATGATTTGTTTATAAATAGGTATACTTGTTATATTAATATTACAGTTGATATACTTTATACTGTTAACAATAAATGTTATATTTTCCAAATTTATGTTGTATTGTTATCTTTTGTAATTAGAAGATAATATAATTTTGATAATAGATGTACACTTAATGTTTTATAAACAGAGTTCATGTATCGCTTTAAATAAATTGGTTAAAACTGATGCAGTTATCACAGAGTAACTAAATTTAGTAATTAATAAAATATAATCATTGTCGTGAGAGAAAAGTAGGAAAACAGAATTGAATATTAACATACATAACATAGATCATAGAAGCAAAACACTCAGAACGGCAGTATTACTACGCGGAGTAAACCATTTCAAGTTGGCCTTAAAACGCCACGTATGCTTTTCGTTACGTGCCGTGCGCTTACACACACATATATTTATTTGGCTTAAATGTTTAGCGAATTTTTGTATGGAACTACCACTCTTAGAATTATTATTCTATGGATACGATATAGTTTTATTAAATAAAACAATTGATGATTGTTCTTTAAACAGTTTTGAAGTATGACAAAACTGTTCTTTAAATCATGAACTAAAAACCATCGATCAATGAAGCAATACGCGTAATTCTTCTTACGTACATCAAAATATTTCACCGTAACAGGTTATTAACAATACGGTTGTATTTCGCGTTAAAATAACCGCAGAAGTACACTTTATAAACTCATAAAATACAGCGGCGAGGCTTAAAGTTTAGGGGGAGGCCTGTAATGAATTAAAATACTTCGAGCACAGGTCGTTTAGTAAAAGTTGACGTGCTTATATACAAATGCCTGGCCAAAACAGGACCGCCCTGTAATCGTATATTTAATGGTTCCCATAATGACCTCATAAAGTAGTTACTGCCACGGGACCTTTCATAAATACTGAACTTCACTCGCGTGAACGTAGACTTTTTCGTTTTTTTTTTTAATATTTCTGTTCACAAATTTGAATTTATTATAAAGAAATACTCTACGTGGTACATGTTTACGGGCTATTAATAAAAAGTTAATGTTGGCCGCAGTAGATATAGTTTCAAGTTGTTGTCGATAAAGTGTGTAGATAGTTATATTTTATACTAGCTGTATGCCCGCGGTTGCGCCTGCGTTTTATTTTATTTTTTTCACAGTGTTTTAATTTTTTTCTACGGAATTATTACGGAATTATTTTCCTAAAAAAATGTTGTGCTAAGATAAAGTAAAAATATTTATCATAAATTACAGCGCTTGCCAGTAAAACTGTGCATAGAATCGGATTTTATTCAAATTTTATTGAGCTTTTTTACGCAGAACCTTAGTTATTTTCGAAATTTAAAAGTTAGAATAAGTAACCCGGAGTAACTTCAGCTATCTACCAAAAAAAGTCCTGTCGAAATCGGTACAGCCGTTTGAGAGATTACCAGGAACAAACAGACAGACAGACTAAAAATGTTGAAATTGTATTTTTGTTATATGTGTCGTATATAGGTACGTTCATATCTATTTAGTTAAAAAATATTATTTTTAATATCACAAACAGGCACTTCAATTTTATTTATAAGTGTAGAGTATAGATAATACTAGTTCCTAGAATTATAACAGCCTGCTGCCCATTTGCGTAAATCTTTTTCAAATTGTCTTCACCTAATAATTGAAATTATTGTTGATTAATTTGAACCATTATTATTATAGATTACTTGAGGAAAAAACGGCTGACAAAAGAGGGGAAAAGGTACTGAACTTTTTTATATTTGTCTATTTATTTTGTCAATCGTTTTAGACTTCTCTATCAATATATATTTGATTATTATTATAATTAATCGAGATTACCTTATGAAAAAAAATTAATTAAATAATTATGGAGTTTAAAATTTTAATATCCTGCCAGACCATAAAAGCGAGAGTGCAAAAACCAACCCGCAGATCAATTGTGGCAGTATGCCAATCTCCTAAAATGAAACCTTCGGCTGTGATGATGATAATATCAACCAAAAATTTTTCACTACCGAGACAGTCATTTCAACTCTGACCAACTCTTTAAGAAACAATCAAGTTTAAACTCAACTTCCTTTTCTAAGTCACTCCTATGACACGCGAATTCTTCAAATCTGAAGGCCGAACGGTAGCGTACGGTTTAATGCACTTAGGCCATTCTAATACACTTCTGACATTAAGAGCCTCGGAGACTAGTTGCCGCCGAGTATTGCATATGTACGTTTGTAACGGGATTCTTACACTATACTACCGGTATCCAACATGGCCGCAACATGTATCGTGATAACAACTGTGCTAATCGCGTCCTTGTCGCGTCTCTTGCAAGTACGACCAAAATGGCGCGTGAGCAAGAAATAATTTTCATTCTTAATCGGCTTTCTTTAATTCTTCTGTAATAACAAAAACTGTATAATTAATGATTTTCCATACACGGATGAACTCAAAGTATCTTCTCTTCCTCCTACGTCTCTTTTATCTATTAAAAAAACTGCCAGTTTTTTCCTCACTGTACCTCGACATGATTAAATTTTCATTTTTTTTACCCTCCTATCGCATCAGTATGTTAATAAATGATGAAATTTCGTTTATTTTGCGTAGCCTAATGTATGAACATCCGGTAGATAACTTGTATGCTAAAGATAATTGTAATTTAAGAAGTGCCCTACTTTATCAATAGTAAATACTCTCTTATTGTTACGATCGTGTCTATTATTGATTAGTTTTCAATTTCAATGTCCATTAGGAAGTATTTCCGAGCTTCGATATTTTAAATTCATATTTCAAGTTTTATTTATTGAACTAGCTGTGCCCGAGACTACGCTCGCGTGTAATACAGATATATCCTGTCCCGTCAACGTTTCAGAATACTCTAAATTATCAAAAAATAAGAATAGCGCCATCTATGAATAATCTTTAGAACTACATATATAATTTGCTTACGTAATTACCATTCATAACACTTCGTCCTCCATGTCATTAAAAATAAACAAAACGTGAACAGTCCAATTATAGTTAGAATTAAATAATATTATGTTCCGCACCTTATTTATACTATTGATATTATAATTGACATTCAGTACACTACTTCCATAAACTAACTCCCTAATGCAACGCCCAAAACCCTACATGATTGTGTGAAAATTGAGTATCAAAATATTGTTTTTTTTCATTTACTATAATATATCTTATATAATAATTATTTATATACTATACACAAATTTTATATTGTGTCATTTTGTTGAATTTCAATCAATCCATATTTTTTTTCTTCTCGAATAAGACTAAAACGTATTTACTTACAAACTCTTCTTTCATACTAAAGTCGCCGCAGTATTATTTTGTAGTCTTTGGTCGCCGCGTTCAAATTACTATAACTTTTGATAGACTGGACCGATTTGAATGAAATAAAGTTTTGATGCTACACTGGAATATGCTTTATAATTATCTTTATAAATAGACTTAGCACTTTGTATTTGATACCTGCACAAGCAAACAGACAAACAGACATTTCTCAAAATGATAGAAATGTGTTTAATTATCAATTTTTATTTCCTTGCAATAATTATTTTCACAAAAATCGGAAATGTACAGACACATGAAGTTTACAATTTTATTATTAGTATAGAAGATCAGTAATTACAGTTATTCATATACATTCCTATTCATTATCCTATACATTTTTCTTTAGAATCTCCGAATATAGAATTTTATATTGACGTAACACAATTCGTGCATTACCACAGAATGGTGTGGATGTTTTGATTAATAAATACAATGGTGACGTGACCGGAACGATGCGACCCTTTAATCCATTTATCTTGTTAACCTCCCGTGATCCGTTGTTATTTAAATATAAATATTTGAGTGATTTTTATTTTTACACGCGTGTAACTTCTAATTTTTGATGTGAAAACTTCTTTAGTGAGGTTGAACAATTCTCGGTAGGGGTAAAACTTATAGATTCGCGTTACTAATGGAATGTGACATTAGCTGTCATCCTGCTGTCAACGAAGGGACAACAAGTTTTATCATTTATCTCTGATGGAAAGGAATGTTAAGGATGATGGAAGATTCCTAAGATTTTGTGATGCCACAGCAAAAATATTTTCCCCTAAATGCCCGAAAAAAATGTTCGAGTCGAAACGATTACTACTAAAATTATTCTGAAGATTATCCAAACAACAACAAAAAAGTTCAAAGTTTTCATTTTTGTCGGCAGTCCCCATGGCTGCCTAGTTTTTTTTAATTAATTTGTTTCCTACAAAGCAATCTTTAGTACGTTATGTTTTAGTGTTTAAAAATGTAATCATATGAAATGAAATCATAATTTATAAAAATAGGCAGTCAAGGAGCCTGATGACAGAAGTGACAACTTGAAACTTTGGAATAATGATAAATTATAGTAATTTCTTTTTATATGTAGGTGATTCTCGTGCTTTGCCGATTAACTATACATTGTACCTTTTGTTTTGATAGAAAGATAGTGGTTTATTACTTGTTAAACAATATTAAAGATACTAATAAAAAAATAAATATTCAGTACATATGAATGAATGCTTATACCAAAAATATTTTTTTTAAATTTTTGTATGTCTGTATGGTTGTTGCGGGTTTCTCCGGACAGACCGATTTTGGCGTAACTTTTCTGGTATATAGCTGAAGTTACTCCACTTTTTTTAGCGAAGTTTTGTTTTTCTAAAATAATTAGGATTCCGCGTAAAAAAATCATCGCACAGTTTCACTGGCTGGTGTTTGAATTGTTTTTCTTTGCTTTGATTTTTATTACTACTAAAAATAATTTTAGGAAAATTAATACATTTCCACACAAAAAAATAAGGAACCAAAATTTTTGTAGGAAAATAGTTAGTGTTCCGTGTAAAAAAAAACTTATGAGCACCATTAACCCCTTGAGCACTAATCAGGCGTTTACGCCAGCTTTCCATTGTTTTCCTATTGTTTCATTTTTATGGGTAATCGACATATTAGATCATTATTTTACAATGATTATTTAAAAATTATATTACGCCCTGAAGAATATATAAAACGTAGGCAAAGCCGCGGGCACACAGCTAGTAGTAAACAAGTATTAGTTTACAGAATTAAATTAGATACTAATGACTTTTCACCACACTAAGGTTGATTGGGAGAAAATGCCTAAGGCATTCAGACCTCCTTTCTACCATACAGTTGTTTGGTAAATAAACAAATAAAAAAAAATTGATACAGACAATGTAGATGAAATGTACCTATATCACAAAAAGCTTTTAACTACACCTGTAATAATTTCGTTATTGTCTCGCACCTGTCAGTATATTATCCAAGTATAATAGACATCTAACGTTTGATCGAGAGTGAAATCGTTGTTGTCAATGAAAATATCTGTATCAACTGGAATAATTTGTAGAGAACAAATAAAAATAAATAATACCCGGGCTTATAAATAATGTATAGTTTAATAAACATTACTGGCCCGTTACGATAAAACAAAACCTATCCTATTTTTATCGAATAAGGGCTTTAATGTATATTAGATTAGTTCGATATTTCATTGCATTGGTGTCTTGGAGAAACTTCCGAAAATTTGTTCGCAGAAATTATTATTGACCGAAATATTGAGGTTTAAGTCAATGTAATATAATACGTGCGTCGACCCATGAGCAAGCAATACTTGAAAGAGATCGAGTACAATATGTGATCAACGTTTTGACGTTGCAATCTATCGTTAATTTCCCAAGAGGTTTACCTGCCGCCACGATAAAGGAACTATTTTATAGTTATATATACACATTCCATTTTTAAAATGTTTTTTTTTTGTGCTTCTATTTATTTCGATCTAAGAAAGAAGCAAAGGTACCAGACCATGCAGCCAATCGGACGTTATTTCATAAGCTCATGTCTAATTTAAAAGACCAAAGCCAAATACTTATCTAAAAAACCGCCGCCGTGTTTGACACTATTCTCTTTATATAATATTCCCAACTATTTTTATCCATAAAATCCACAGTCTTATATATAGTTTCTCTGTTTATATATTAAATCTACATTCGTATCTTTCGTAAAGTAGAACCCATTGTTCTTATACTGCAGCATAATTAAATACCACCAATACCAATATCCCAGATGTAGTTGCACATGGAACGATAATATTGCAGATTCTGCAATAACAATATTTTCTATGATGTTTTTGACAGCCTTCACTTTTCAAAGTATTAAAAAGCTTTTTAGCGGCACTTCAAGCTGTAACGTAATCTTTAATTTAATAACTTGTGTAATTGGACCCTATATTGTGTGATTTTAGTGGCGTTTTACATAATATAGTTTGAATATTGTGTACAAGCGAAGTGAATTGAAAATAATGGCACGAAGCGTTTTATTCTCAGGTGTCACGAGAATCACTGGAACATTCTAGAGGAATTGCCATCGTCTTGCTAGGGTGTTGATTCTGAAATTAAATTTCAGATTAGGCAGTATGGGCAAACATCTCTTAGCCTGTCTCATCGGATGAATATTTCTATTACTGCTGCTCAATGTATAATGGTAGTTTTTAATAAATTGTGTTTTATGTAATATAATTGCATTGTTGTGTACTAGAGAAGTGTATTGGAAATAAAACACGGAAAGTTCATTCTGACGTACCTCAAAAACTCCATGGAGATGGAGATGTATAGTTAATAAAGATTTCATAATGCCTCAAAAACAGTTATTGCACAAAATAATCCACTAATCAAAAACTTCGAGTGTGGGTTTAACATCACTTGCCCTCAGCCTGACAAACACTTTGGTACCTTGTAACATATAATAGCAGTACAATTATACAACGTTTCACGTTGTCACAAACACCTAACATAAAATACAATCGGATCAATAGAATTACTACAGTCTGTTCACTATTAAAAGTCCCACCGTTTAGCACTTGGTAGCTCTTACTAGTCGGGCAGCATATTTTCCCGTATTGTGGCTCCCAAAAATTAGGGTAGTCGGAGAAGGTTGGATAAATTATTACAAAAGATTAATTATGAGTGACTACAATTACTCATTTCATTCAAGTGAATTATAGTTTGATGTGCGAGTATTAAAACGAAACATAAATAGCAATACTATTGACGGATATTTCAAACACCGCTAAACTAAGGAAAGCTCTCAAGGCTTATTTTACATAGAACACAACATTAAATAAATATCTGCAAACCATGTAAATATTCACAAGTCGGTTTCAAATGTGTAGCCATTATTCACGTTACTTTAATATTTAATAACTACTGAAGAGCAAATACAAACATTTTCTTTAATATTACGTTAGTGTTCGTCAAAAAATATGTCATTTTGTATGCGAGAAAATTTTACCTAGACAAATAAATAGGATAAATTTCATTCGAACACATTAGGCGAACTGCCATATTAAAATACTGCAACACATAAAAAAACATCTACTCAAAATATATTATACTTTATTTGTATGATAAAAAATCTTACAATCTGTATGATCTAAAGGACAGTCACTGTCACTAGTCAAGTTCAAGCATGTTACCTTCATTTTTTATGTACTTGTGTCTCCAAAGTACAATATCATGTCTCTACATTAATAACTTCCATTTTGAACTACATTTTTACATAGATCTGTGATCGGCACGCATGGAAGAATATGACAAGCCTCAACAGTTCTGCCTTTCTGCTGAAAAGGCAAAGGCACTACTAACACTACTAACCATGCAGCCAAATTTGACGTTATTAACACCTTTCCTATATCGCTGCTTACGAAATGGTGGTCTTTTATTAAAGCTATTCCAAAGGAGTTGTTATTGATCACATTATTTACTTTCCTTATCATTATTTTCAATACATTTCACCTACGTAGTAACGTATAATAAAAACCAAACTTTATCACATAAAATGCCATCAAAGTTACATAATATAGAATCAAATACTGCAAGACAAAGAATTACAAATAAAAACCATAATACTATGAAAATCACATTATACTGCGTCAGGAACCCTCGCTTGGATACTCTTACTGACAGCTAGTTATTTAAAATTATCAAGGGTCACTGCAACGTTACCGTTTCTATAGTATATAATGTAATATATTTAGTTTTCTAACTTGTTACCATGTAACGTTTAAATACGATAATATATATGTTTAGTAACTAGGTAATAATTTCAAATAAATCGGTTAGTTTTGTGACACAACCATTATAATTATATTATGAAAACTAACACCGAGCAATGATGGCTTTGTTAAATAACACGACACTGTAATTTACTAAAAAGTTCAGCGGGTTAACAAAACATTTGCACTCGGTAGTTATGCATTGCGTGTGACTCTTGCCGGCTTTAACTTCCACCCTCGGTCTAACTTTACTTATATAAACAAAAAGAACAATATTTTTTTCCAGCTCAGGAGGACGTATATATATATAGAAAGTTGGCAACGCTTCAGGTAGCCTGCCCGAGGGTTAGTTAGTACACTATAGACTTCGATAATAACTTCTCTCCACTACACCGCAAAACTTATTCACTTGGTTATATTACACGTTACATCTAAAACTTATTGCATGTACCATTTGCAGTTAGCTAGTTACACTCATCTCCAGTTATATTATATAAATATTAATGCATTATATATAGACCTTATTAATAATGATAAAAAAACACACACGAAAAACAAATCCATTGGAATAGAAATAATCAATAGCTTTTATCAATACTATTATATACATTCGTTCATACATACCTTCACACCTATACAGACACTTTAAATAAATGTACATACATATGATACATAAAGTGCTATCTGGATTTATGTATGGAATTTACACTCCTCTCTATGCTTCCGCTAACAATGTCTATGACCATGCTTTGTATAGTTTTTATTCCAAATAATATTATTTGTATATTTATATTTGAATTCATAATAAAAAGGAACCAGATCGAGTTTCTTGCCGGCTCTTCTTGACTGTGTTATTTTTTGACTTTCATAAGTTAATGTTTGACTTTCATATGCGCCTAGGGCCTCAGGGCCTAAATTGAATAAATATTATTTTGATTTTGATTTTTTTAATAACTTATGCATTTTTCTAAGTAAATTTGTAACTGCATCTAAAGGTGTTACACTAATAAAATTAGAAACTTCAAGCAAACTGAATAAAAATATCGATAGTATAATAAACACTAAACCTAGGTCCGTCAATAAAGTCGGAGAGGGTTAAAATTGAGGGTTCCGATAGCCGCAGTAAAACCTCAAGAAACCCCTGTAGTTCGATCGTTTGTACCTTCTTTAATATACTAAACAGCTACTTTAAGAAAAAACTACTCTTTACCTTTACCCAATATATTATTCTTAAGTAACTACAACCTTTATCCATTGAATTCTAATTTCCCCTGGGATTTTTCTATAGGAATGTAAACAGAAAGTTATGTGCTTTTTAATTTTTTTTAAGCGGTATTGGTTCAACTTTTGGTTCACTTGAGATGACCATTTTTATACTGTTTAGTCTCCACGCTTTGACCATAATCTCACCTGACGTTAATTGATGATGCATTCTAAGATGGTAATCATACAAAACCTAGAGGTACTGACTCTCAAATGATGCTGCCGGAACATAACCATAGGTCCTTGGTGGCAGGTTTTGAAACTTGATTATGGTAGCGGCAGGTAGGCATTGCAAAATATTAACGAAAGCTAAGGCTCATTATGATGAATCGTAATTATATTAAATAAAATAAAATAAAAAATAAAAATTATTTATTCAATTTAGGCCCTAAGAAGGCGCTTATGAATGTCTACAATACTACCACCGGTTCGGAAAACAACCCAGTCGAGAAGAGCCGGCAAGAAACTCGATCTGGTTCTTTTTTTTTCATAAATATAATATATATCATTTTTTTTTGTATTGTATTGGAAACTACATTCATCTTTGCTGTAGTCGACCAAAATACCACTGAGCCATAACCGCTTGCGAAACACTTTTTTTTGTATACTTTACAACTTTATAATTTATTATAACTATAGTATGTTTTAATGGTGGCGTTGTTAGTTACGCTAAATTCAAATATCTGTCATCAACAACATATCGGTCCAAAATTATTTTCTTTGGAGTACGATCCTCGTATTCAGAGCAATTGTGTCGACTTTTGACAGAGTTTAACACCAATTTGGGGTCAATTCTTCTTCAAAAGTTGTCACGTCTGTTACTTGTCACGAAGGCGTTGCTCCCAATACGTTTTCTGCTCACCAGAGGGGCAAAGGTCTGAGCTAGCCTGCACTCATCCAGCTATTGTGCCGGCGTGATAGGACTTGTTTCTCCAAGCATCATTGTTTAACTCGTTATCTCAGAAACGTGTTTCTCTGCTCCAATTGGGACCAAGGGCCTGAACTTCACCGTCTATGGACCGCGAGGAAAATAACATCTTTAAAAAATTACACCGGAGAGGCACTTATTAGCTACCTTGAGGAATAAAACCTTGTTGAAAATTGAGCGGAAGAAAACTTGTTTATAAACCCACAGGGTCGGGCTACTAGTTACCCGACACCAGAAGAAGAAAACCTTGTAAATAAAATTACCGAGGAAGAATACCTCGTTACAAAATACTATGCAGGCTGAGGTTGCGAGAGCCGATGAGTGACCTCGAAGAGGTTTTTTTCGAAGAGCAGCGTTCGTAAGAGGTTGTGGACAACTTCGAAAGCGATACCGGTGGCCCTCGGCAATAAGTGTAATTAGTAGATATAGTCCCATATAACCCGTCAGCTATCCTCCGTGGCGGGCGGAGTACCCATGATAAGATTTTCCCAACGGAAAAAGAGGATCAGTTTTTTAAGTCCTTCTTTACATCAGAATAAAACATGCAGTCAAATCATAATCTACAAATTGATGGAAAAAAAATTGCACTCAAGGCTTTGTTACTCGCAACTTTAATAACCTTGCAATAATTTTATTATGATTTTATATGGAATAATCATACAGATGAGAACCCGATGTGTACCCGCGGCTGTGCCCGCGTTTCATATGTTCTTCACTGCGTTTTAATTTTTTTGTACGGAACCCTAATTATTTTCCTAAATATTATTTAGTACTAAGATAAAGTAAAATTATTTCTCGTAAATTCAAACACTTGCCTGTACAATTATGCATTGAATTTGATTTTATTCAATTTTTTATGCGTTTTAATTAACGCTTTTTTAACGCTGAACACTAATTATTTTCGAAAATCAAAAGTAGTTACTTTAAGTTACGTGGTGTAACTTCAGCTATCAAAAAGTCCCGCCAAAATCACTCCAGCCGTTCCCCAGATTACTTGGAATAAACAGATAGACACAGAGACTAAAATTTAAAAAAAAATATTTTTAGTATTGGTATCGTGTACATATCTATATCTATTTAGTAAAAAATAATAATTTTGACATTACTATTAGATTCAATTTATTAATTAGATTCAATGATATATTTCATTATATGTATTTCTAAAACTGAAGATGTTTTTTTTATTACCCAACAGTAACATACATATTGAAAAAACTCTTTGACAAAAATGATTAGAATATTTTATATTAGACATTAAAATATTTTTGATAACCGGTGTATCATGTATTGGATTATGATTAGAATGAATAAAAACCCAATCGAAAAAATTAATCAAAAGTTGAAAACAGACTAGAATTTTTACTGTAAGATCTATCGTGGATATTTATTCATTCAAACTTGTTGCGTTAATACCGCGCAAATTCTCAGTTCGGAATTTGATATCCGGCAAATTTAAACGTCGAGAAATAACATAACTTATTAAATTGGATCTAGCGGGTTTAACCGCACGTTGAAAGCACTTACATAGTGAGTGTTACATAGCAAAAGTTGTAAAGTGTACCTACATTTTCAGACTCTCAACTCTCTATCTCAAGTTGGAAAGTAATCAGCGAGATAGGAAGCAACACATTTCGAAACTTACTTTTTAACTTTAGCCAAGTTCTTCCTGTAAAACTATTAGGTGGCACCACCACCTATTATTACAAGGTTCCTATTACCGTTGAACTCAATTAACTTGTTGAAGTCGCTTTTATGTTCGGCCTGGACGAAGTGACCGTAATGAGAATGATAATAGCGTGAGCTCATTTACCGCACATTCATTTCCAAGTCTACACGGTGGGGTGCAAAACTAGACGAACAATAACAACTATGCAAAATATAGAATAATAGATTGGGGAATTTTTTTTTCAATTTTATATTAAAACTCAAAATGATATATATACATAAAAAAGGGACTACTATTCTTTACCGATGATTATTGTGAAAGCTACATTACGCAGTGATTGTACGGAAGACACAAATATGATACGTGACCGGAGCCGCGGGAACACCTAGTTAAAGTTAATAGTAAATTTATAATATGGAAATAAAAATAATTTTGTCGATTACTCATAATAATGAGACAGTAGGAAGACAATAGGAAAACAATGGAAAGCTGGCGTAAACGCCAGGTTAGTGTTCAAGGAGTTAAAATAGATAATTATATTGTTGAATTATAATACACTACGTATATCTGCGACTATTCACGCGTATTATATTTCTATAATATAAGTACTTCTATAATATCTTCTATAGAATAGTAATTAATATTAATGCTCTTCTCGGCTGGGTTGTTTTCCGAACCGTAGACGTTCATAAGCGCCTTCTTAGGGCCTAAATTGAATAAAGATTTTTTTATTTTGATTTTGATTGCTAAAAATTAAGTATTCAAAGTAAAGTTTTGTAAATATACAATATTTTATTTAAAATATTTCCAGTTAATAATTTGCTGGTAATTTATTTTTTTATTTATTTCGCTTTATTTAAATAATTTTACTTATAAAATCTGGCCATCCAAGTCTGAAAATAGGATTATATGAATCGATTTAGTAATTCTCGAGTTATAAACTAATTAACGGACAGTTAGATAGATAGACGTTGCCATTTAAAATAACGTAGGAATATAAAATTGTAATCTCAATACATTAATATATTTTTTACACGATATAGGCTCAGTGCTTTGACCACAAACTCACCTGATGTTAAGTAACGATATGGAACAGGATGGTAAACACACTAAGTCTATGTACCTATTTTTTATATAATATGTTCAAATCAATTGTAGCATATGTGTACTTTAGGTACGTTCTGTACATAAATTGTAAGTAAATACGAAGGCGGCCGGGTCCAGTAGTAACGGGAAACAGATTTCTGAACCAATGGTTCGAGAACGTTTACACTGAAACTTTCCTGGTTGAATCACGGGAAGATCGTCCATTCGTTCAACTGTAAAAGGAGATGTTATTGTATTAGTTGTATATCTTATCCTAACTGGATTTATTTAGGATGGTTCCTTCGAGACCCGTTCTTAGTTGCTTGGAAGAATAAACATTTTGAAGTGCTCTGGAGTATTTTTAAGGGCATAGTATTCGAAGGGTCGCCGCAATAGAGCCCTATTACATACGGGCGATGTTTACAATACGCAGTTTGTGTCGTATAACCTCAGTTGTAACCGGGGTTGTACATGATTTTCCTGGATTATACGCAAATATTTTTGCTATTGTTAATAATAATAAACATGAAAAATTAGATTAAATGTAGATCTTAAACTGAAAATAATACATGTATAAATTAATAACAAACGCAAGAAATCTGGACTTATATTAGACTTAAAAATATAATTGTAGTAGTTACTTATATCTGTTCATTCATATTTCTTAAGTTCGACAAGATAACATTTATTTACATATTCTGTATTTTATGTTATGATTAATGTCAATTTTCTCCATATATCATGCACAAAGAATTACATAAATATTTAAGTAGTCAGACAGTAACTTAGAAAAAAAAACACACAATAATACGACTATTTATTTATCCTATACATCTATAAAAAATTAAAAAAATTTGAAAGACATTAAATCTTGTTACGCATCTTAATATTTGGCCACATTCAATATAGAAATAATAAAAATGGTTAGGATAGATAATAATATAATATATATAATACTAGCCGCCTGCCCCGACTTCACGCAGATACATAGAAAACTCTAATTTATAAAATATAGCCTATAAAATACTCATACCATAATATAAAAGACTCGTTGATAACGTACATTTCTACCGGTGAAAGAATTAAAAAAATCGATTAAATCTTTTTGAGTTGATCCAAAAAACAAACATAAAAAAAATTAATTTCACTTCTTTA
Organism: Samia ricini; assembly: GCA_014132275.2. Taxonomy (NCBI): domain Eukaryota; kingdom Metazoa; phylum Arthropoda; class Insecta; order Lepidoptera; family Saturniidae; genus Samia; species Samia ricini. The sequence goes on from AP028170.1 coordinate 6,937,066, forward strand.
TATAAATAGTGTAGATAAAGAAAAATAGCTGTAACATATTTATCTATTCTGTGTTATGATAATCATTCAAATTCTGTTTAACTATTATACCATATCAGTTGTTGACATAATACATTCAATAAATAAAAAATTAGAATAATAAGTGCTGAAAATGTAAATTTGTAATTATATAAGGGAAAAAAAAATGAGCAATATTTTTTCTTCGGCCTAGTTGGTCACGCACAGCTCTGAGCGTTCCTTTTTATGGATCAAGAAAATTCCTGTTCCTTTTATGTTGACTGGTGCTTTATCGTGTTGCATGCCAGTAGCGAAACCTGTGCGTTGGGTTCACAAAACGGCGTTTACACTTGTGAAGTAATTATACCGAAGAAATTGTAATGTTGAGAAAGTGAAACGATCTGTATGTATTAATATGTTTTATGAAATAATACCAAAGATATTACGGAGTGGTAATGAATTAAAATATTATCGTAACTTGTTTAATAATGTTATTATTGCTAGCTATATTGATAATTGTAAACTGTAATCTGTAGTTAACGGCTGTTGCAATCGGTTGATGACGCGACGTCGGTTTTTTTAATATTTAGACTGACAATGTTGCTATAACACGGCCATATCTAAATTGTACTTTAATTAAAATTATATGAAGAAAATCACTTATTTTTCAGAGCTTGTATGTAACTTTTATTACGTATAAAATAACTTCAATTTAACAGTATTACGTACGTAATATGTAATAACAAAAAAACCAAAGGTAATACAAATTATAATATTTCACTCGATTCTCTTTCAGTTAAACACTCAGCCACACAATTACAATTACTCTTGGAGGAAAAGGCTGGTACATATTTATTTGTCAGCAAAATCGCGCTCGACCATTAGGCCTTGGGAAATCGTAAGCACGCAATAAGGACTTTTAGAAGTTACAACTCAGCATGGAGAGTACCTTACACTTAATGTTTATTTCATACAAATGTACAGATAAACATCATTTGGAATCGTTTCATGTTTGCTGTTTTTTCTAATGTCCGTTCCATATATAAAAATGTAAATTTATTGCGATAAGGAAGTAAGCGAGCTTGCGATATTCGAGTTGAAATATAACATGAATAAAGTGTTAATCTTTAGTGACTCAGTGTAATAAATTATGAATAATATTATAATAAGATAATCATTTATTATTTCATTAAATATACAAATTTATTATTTAATAATAATAAAATACATAAAAGGACACAGTTAAACTAAAAAGTAAAAAAAACTATTTAAATTAAAATCAAACCCGACTTCAAAAGAATAAACTAGAACAATACACTAAAAAGTCAATAAATAATTACTTTACTAATATGCTTCATTAATTTTGGAATCGGTGCCAACTAGAGTTAATCAATGTACTCATTAGCAAATGGAAATAACTGCCCAAACTTTATCACAAGTACATATAAGCGAAATAAAGAACTACGGTGATTTTTAAGAACAATTAATCAAAATTGAATCTAATTAACAACGTACTGCCACCGATATCAAAATTAACGAAGCAGATTAATAAAATAATTATTTATTAACTGTTTAGTATATTGTTATAGTTTATTCTTTTGAAGTAGGTTTTATTTTTAATTATTTTTTTTAATAATTTAAAATTAATAAACGATCTTGAAAACAATTTCTTTAGGCCCAACTTCATAATATTTTACTAATCTTCAGTGCCCCATCAAAGTGGCGTAATATGTATTACTTGTGAGATACATTGTGTTTTCATGCGATGACCAAGTCAATCTATTTTATTTAAAATATATAAAAGATTTATAATATTTTATGGTCACTATAAGATGTTGACAGGTTAGCTAATTACGTAATAACTTAAGACAGAAAGTCCCTTAAGTAGGGACTTAATGAAATAACCGACTTGGTATTACTTGGATCTCACAACTTTTTACTGTAGAAAAACTGAGTTCCGAGACTTGACTTTTTTTACAAGTTTTGTTTTTGATGGTATACCTATTTAAATATTTGAGGGACCAATAATTTTTTGCAAATAGTTTTTGTTTGAAGGTATATATCAAATATGAATTGTGTCATTTCTCTTTATAGTCATAAAAATATCCTAGCGTTAGGTGAAACCGCTTGGGAAATTAATGATGGATTGAAAAGTTCGTAATATTGTACGGCAATTTACCTATTATTTACTATTACTTAACCGTATACTAACGCGAGGTTTATTAACTAAGATTAATACTTCATTACTTACTAATAAATTATGTCAACATAACGGTTAGTCTAGTACATTTATAAGTTACTATTTATAAACAACTTGTATATTATTACAAGAGATTTGTAAATTATAAATAAACTCCTTTGAAGTAACATAAAACAATTTTAATGAATTATATTTTTAAATGTAGTTACTTAAATTATGAAATGAATTATATGTGATTTATTTCTCATAAATTATAGCACTTGCCCGCACAACTGTGCGTTGAATCAGATTTTTTATAGTTTTTATTTTTTTAGGCGAAACCATAATAATTTTTGCAAAATCAAAAGTACCTTAATTTACGCGCAGTAACTTCAACTATCTACCAAAATAAGTTCCACCAAAATTGGTGAAGCCATTCCGGAAATTGCTCGGAACAAACAAAGAGATAGGCGGAGAGACAGACAAAAAATTTACAATTTATATTTTTGATATAGATATTGTATTAACATTCATATCTATTTAGTTAAAAAAATATTTTGACATTACAAACAGACACTTCAATTTTATTTATTAGTATAGATAGAGTATTGATCTTCAGTCAATATTACTAGATGTTTTCATTAGGTAATTTGTTAAGTTTATTCCTAATATATTATATAAAGAACATTAGCACTTAATTAATTTACAGTTATTATTAAAATAATTATATGAAAAATTAAAGGCAACCGGAAAAGACATTACAATGTTTACATTTTACGATTAGTAAACAATAAACCAGATTGTGACAATATTGTGACAAAGAGAAAAACGCAAACCAAAACATTGAATTAGAAGTTTATTCAAAATATGAGTATTATTGTTACACTATCTTACATTAACTTGCAAAAGTCGTTAGTGAACATGCTGTATACTTTCGCAGTTAAGTTCATTATGTGCAATTTAAACATTAACTTCAAAAAGCTTAGTAAACTGTTAGCTCTTTTCTTGAGTACTTGGAACGATGCTTTTAAAGCAACGAGGAAACACAATTAGCCTCACACTAGGTAATTACAATTAGAGACACTGTTACACGCCTTAATATTCCGTATCTAACAGGCCTTAACAGGCAAATTTACTTCTAGTTAACTTATTTATTAAGAATATATTTTGTATACTTAAGTGTAGTACTTTGGGCGATATATTCTTCTCATATGACATAGTATTACGTTCACTAGGTTACCTATACTTAAAGAATTGATTAAAAGTACCAATTACTAAATAATGAACTCATTATTTGTGCAGATGCGTGAAAAAGTTAATATGTAAAATTAAAAAAATATCGTCTTTCTCTGTTGTATATTTATTATTTTTATTTGCAAAATGTAACATTATTTCAAAATATATTTTTTCTGATAGTGTCCATTGGTTTATAGATTATGGTATCCACCATAGAATTAAAACAGTTAGAACGAGAGAAGCCGCACGCAGAGTGAAGCCATTTTAAGATGTCAACAAATAATTATAAAATGTAGTAATAGTGTGCGACGAATTAATCCGAGCAAGGAATATGGATTATGTCTCAGACGGACCATAACATGAATGATAAAAGCTTACTAGTCGAATGATTAAACGTAGTGATGCAAACATGTCAAAATTATAAACCATTCAAATTATAAGAAATATGTGTCCTCAAATGCATACTTCTCTTAAGAAAAGGATTTTATCCAGTAGAAGGCTAATATTATGGTCTCGTTGCTAGATTAAGAGACGAGATATAAACACAAGCGAAAAAGGGAAAGAAGATGACCTATAGAACGTTGGGATGATGAAATAAAAGAATATCTAGGAAAGGATACCATAAAAAGACACACGGAAATGTAAAGAATTGGAGGAGGCCTATACTCGTAAGGGGCCTTAACTTTAGAATCATTCTTTTTTGTATTGAAAATATAGATTAAAATGTGAAGTTAATAAAAAATTAAGGATATAAAAGCTTTTTTGTTGACTATTATTGCCATTGCAAAAATATGTAATTTTTATAGTCAAAATCGCTTTAACCTTGTGATGGGCTATTGTTACTGTTCAATAGTTATTCTGTACGTAAATTCTCTACATCTTTTGACAAGTTGTTCTTAGTAAAGTAAATTTAACTGAAAGTGTTCGAGTGACCGTTAGGAGAACTTTCATGCCAGTGTACAGCGAGTTTACTGGAAACTTTCGCAGACTGTGCAAAAAGAGGAACGTATATCCAGGTTGTCTAGACAATCATGAATTATAACTTATTAGATATTATATTCCAAAACTGATCTTTATTTTGCGACTTTTTAAGTTTTCGTTTTTTTCGTTTAGTTTATCATGGTGTTCCTACTATTGTATTATATGTAATCGTACAAAGACTTGATAAAGTTTGTTATTATTGTGTTTAATGTACACACACACATACATACACACACTCATATTCACATACACACAATCACATACACACGTTCTTTCACTCACTCATCTAATTTCCAAATTATAACTTTATGTTGAATGGTATTTAAGTGTACCTTTATATTGTGCTATGATATCTGCGATACGGTTTGTAACCAGTGCAGATATCCACATTAGTATTTTCTGTACATGTAACCTTTGTTCAATAAAGTTTATTATTATTATTATTTATTTATTCATTTTATTTGAAAATCCCACAACATTACACATAAATATTAAAAATAAAAGATACGGTTTACAAGCTATTGCAAGTAAGAAAGTGCAAACATATAATGTTGATATTGATATTTTACTAATCAAAATAAGTATTTTTACCAAGTACTTAAAATAAATAGTACAAAACATGGCAACGGAGCGATTAAATAGTCTATTGAATAGAATAAAAAATGGAACCGAATTAAATACTCCGTTCAAGGGAAATTAATAGGCGGAGCGAAGCGACGACGGATATAGTATTTTCTAGAAGCTTTTAATCGTATAGTCGTGTCGACACGTATGCTGGGAACTAGCATATGGGGATAGATAGATCGATAAAATTTGTTACATTATAGTCATAATAAAGAATTTTACCACTTCAATTAAAGTAATTTATAAAAATTATAATATTTTTCTACATTACTTCTTAAAACCTGTAGAAAAACACTGTTACAAATAAATAGAAAAACACAATGAAGTCACTTAAATATAAATTAATAATAGATTAAATTCCATATACTAGTCATTAGCATAATATAGTTCAAAACATTTTTTTACAAGTATTTTTTTTTTATTTTTTTTACTTCTTTTTTCTTCAAATGTTTCAATTTCATCCGATATATTAGAGACAATTGAGTTCAAACATTCCATTACATAGATACGAACAGATCAAGTTAATACAAAGCGTGTAAAAAACGCAACGCTGTAGTTGACTTGAAAACATGCGGATGAATGATAATTGGTTTATGATCGCTCAACGTTTACAGACTGGAGGGATAACCGTTTATGACCCGAGACATATTTTCGGACAGCGCGTTGCGTCGTAAACCCGCCGTAAATGTTCCAAACCACGGTTATATAGTCTCTCGTGTACCATAGCTTGTAATATAAATGAAAAGTTCATTTGAAGACAACAGAAAACATATTATTTTAAGGCTCATATTAGCTTAATTTACATTTTATAATTTAAAAATGATTAAGATTTATTGTCATGTAGATAGGTGTAGATAGGTTTAATGTGCGTTTATTCAAAATCACAAATCTAAAGTTGTTTATCCATTGTTTTTCATTTTATACACACTGTTGGATTCATATACGCGTATGTTTTTATTAAATTATAAGACTCAATAGAGTCTGACATCAACAGGTAGGTAAAGCGAAGAATGTATCGGATTATCAAGCGAGGTTATCAAAATAGATAACCTGCAGGTAAATTACAATAGACACAATCAGGGATGAGTGAATGTTTAAAATTAAGTTTTTGAATATAAATTTCAAATTTTTCATCTCTTTTTATTTTCACTTATGTCTATCTAAAATTCAGGTTCGGTTTTTTTTTCTCTTGATCATTTAGCGACAGCAACACGTGACAGAGTAAAGAAAGAAAACTTATTTGTATCACACGACACAATACAGAGAAACAGACCAAATATATTTCTTATAGGCTTGTTGCATTGACCACAAACTCATCTGATGTTAAAGGACGACGTGGTCCATGGTGGTAAACACACTAAGCCTAAAGGTACTAGTTCTCAATTGGCGTTTTCGGAGCGCTCTTATTGGTTTTTACAGATTTTAATTTTGAGGTGGTAACTAGCCAGGCGGGAATTATTAGAAAATACCGTACCACCATGGTATGGCTTCCCTCACGATGCTTTCCTTCACCGAAAGCTCAGGCTGATTATACAGTTGAATACGCGGCTTCAAACCTACGTATATCGACGTGGAATCTGACCGCACTACCAACTACGCCATCATCGCCTCGCATCATATCTAAACGAATTATGTATGTATTTTCTGTACACGCGAGTGCTATTGACTAATTTTTTCGCTAATAATAGACCTTTCTTTATCTATACTAATAAATAAAATTGAAGTGTCTGTTTGTAATGTCAAAATATATTTTTTTTTACTAAATAGATATGAATGTATACGAAACCTATACAAAAAATATAATTTTTGTTGTCTATTTTTTCCGGGTAATCTGCGGAACGGCTGGGCTGATTTTGAGGCTACCATATCGTCACTTAACTTTAGATGAGATTGCGGTCAATGCGACAAATCCTCTAAAATATATAAAAAAGAAGAAAAAAACACAAATAGAATTGTTAAAATTTTACGAAAGTAATTTATTTAATTGGATCAATTGAATATTATTTTACAAGTCTATGACATTCTCAATTCCCAAAAGGCTCTGTTACAAAACGACACGTAAGTAGTATTATATTTCAAGAAGTTGTAAGTCGAGGGTAGGGGTGAGTATTTTTTTTTTATCGATTTCTCGTGTTGCGTTAAAAGGCCTCATTTGGTTTTATTGTATGAAATGGATGGAAGTATAATTTGCATTGAACCGGTGGTCACGCACGTCGCGGGGCGTTTCCTTTTTATTATTCGGTTCTTGGGCTTCGGCCATACCTTAATGCGGTGGGTTACTTTACATGATCCACCTGAATACAAAGAAAAATACAAAATGCCACCTTTAACGTTTGACTTTTACTATCCTACGTATATAAGCTTGCCTGACATTTACAAAAATAATTATATTATGCTTACTTCGTAACTTTTAAAGCGAAATAATATTTGTGTATCATAAATTTCTCAAGTAAAAAAATTCCAAATAATTGTACAGATTTCACATCGTATTTACAATTCTATTGTCACTATTGTATTTACTTACCTTACATTAAACAAAACAAGGTGATGTTTCTAAAATAATCTAAATACATCTACAGACTAATCTCTGGAATGGTTGGATCGATTTTTAAGGGACTATTTTTAGGCAGATAGCTAAAGTTACGCGGCGTAACTTTCGCGTAAAAAAAAGTTTAAAACTCATGATATTGTGAAAACAAACAAAACCTATTTAACTCCTTGAGCACTAACCTGGCGTTTACAGCGGATTTCCATTGTTTTCCTATTGTCTCATGTTTATGCGTAATCGAATAATGAATGGTCAATTTTACTGGCAAGTGTTTGAATTTGTGATAAATAACTTTGCTTTCTGTTAGTACCAAAAATAATTTAGGGCCTGTACAGAAAATAGTGTCCATTCTTTTCCATTAATTATTTAAAAATTATGTATTACACAGTATATAATTACGCGGAACGAATACAAAATATGATTCGCGAACGGTGCCGTAGTAACAGCTAGTATAACAAAAGACATTGTATCCTTTTTATGGTGTATTGTAAATAATTAACTTTAACGTTAGTATTTTTGTAGACAATATAAGATTATACGAGTATAGTTACATGGGAAGGGGAAGACCAAAGAAAAGATGGATGGACTGTGTGAAAGATGATATGTTTAGAAAAGGAGTGAATGCGGAGATGACAACAAATAGAGAGGAATGGTAGAGGAAGACATGTTGCGCCGACCCCAAATAAAAATGGGAAAAGGGTAGGGAGATGATGATGATTGTATGGGAGATCCTAGGGCGTGTAAATAGCCCTAGGAGCGGTTTTGGGGGGCAATCTAGCCTAAGCGATGCGGTTGTGAAAAGGAGTTGCAGCAATCTACTCACCGATGGTGGCGGCAACCGTTCCCTCTGCCAGCGTATAGTGTCCAGGACGGTTTCTCGAACTCACTTTCACGTAAAGCGTAAATTAATATTAAAAAGCGTGCAGCTGCAATAGCGCGGATTTGCGGTAAACAATATTTGTAGCGGAGGTGTTCGAATTCAAGTACACAATTTAACTGTCACGGCTCACTAATGACTCGACCGTCGGGTCAGCGCAGTAGTCCCGCTAAGGTACTACAGCGCCACCACTCAACGGTACAGCAAATCACCAGCAACCCTACACAAACCGCCTATAGATGGCGTAACCATCCTCCCCCCCTTGAAAGAACCCAGGACTTTCAACAAAGGAATAAGGGAGAGTAGGAACAGAGGACCAATTTTAAAGCGGGAACTTACTATGGAAAGCGGATGAAAGATGAGTTATTTGATGTTCCTAATAAGTTTAACTAAAACGGTAGCGAAAATTGGAATGAAGCGGTTTAAAAATAATCTATTTAATTAGCGGTATTTTATTTAAGCGGTAACGGATATAGTTTTAGCACGGGTCGTTTTAAAATGCCTGATTTTGTCTTAATAAGCGCAACTCGTACAACACCATCGGCCCCAGGATAAACTTCGGTTATAACGCCTGTGGGCCAGCGAAGCGGGGGAATATCATCCTGGTGAACCAATACTATCGTTCCAACCGTAATAGGATTTTCGGGCGTACACCACTTCTGTCTAACTTGCAGAGTATGCAAGTATTCTAACCTCCATTTTTTCCAATATGAGTTGACTAAGTTATCTAACAGTTTTTTTGCGGTTGGTTAGGGTTATGCGGTCATCAGGCAACTCCGAAGCGGGTAAGAATTGTAAAGGAGTTGACATCAGAAAATGCGCGGGTGTAAGTATTTCAGAATTTGGATCAGATGATAAGACGCACAAAGGTCTTGAATTCATGAGACATTCAATTTGGTTCAATACCGTTAACATCTCCTCATACGTAAGAATTTGTGTGCCTATCACTCTATACAAATGCGTTTTAATACTTTTAATATTTGATTCCCACAATCCTCCAAAATGTGGGGCGCGGGGTGGAATCATTTTCCAAATAATTCGATGTTTAGTCAATTCATTATTCCAAGAGGATCGAAAATCTTTTGATATTAAAAATTTGTAAAGTTCATCTAATTTGGCCTTTGCGCCAATAAAATTAGTACCGTTGTCTGAGTATATATATGAAACTGGGCCGCGGCGAGAAATAAAGCGTTGAAAAGCGGCGAGAAAGGAATCTGAAGTCAAATCCGAAACCAACTCAATATGGACAGCCTTTGTTGTTAAACACACGAAAAGACAAATATATGCCTTTTGAGAATGCTGACCACGTCTGCGTGAGAGTGTTATTTTCAGCGGACCAGCATAGTCTACCCGTATGTACGAAGGCTTTGGCTTCCATGACACGGCTAGGCGGGAGATCAGCCATTTTAGGCGTTGGATGAGAGGGTGATACGCGAAAACATGCCTTACACATATGTACTCTTTTCCTGATAACATTTCTAGCGGATAAAATCCAAAAGCGTTGCCGAATAATAGACATTAACAGGTCTGAACCCGCATGCAAGTTTGTAATGTGATAATAATCTACAATTAGATTTATTATGTGATCACTCTTTGGAAGTAAAGCGGGATGTTGCGCTTCAAAAGGTAAATCTGAATTTGACAGCCTACCTTGTATACGTAAAATCCCATTTTCATCTAAAAATGGACTAAGTTTACGAAGGTTTTTACAAGGTAAGTCGCCTTTTTTAATTATTGCAATGTCTTGCGTAAAATATTTTGCTTGAAGAGCACAGATAATAACCTTTTCAGCTTGATTTAAATCATATGTAGTAATAAATGGAGATCGCGGGAGTTTCTTCATGAAGCGAAGAACATAAACAATACATCGAAGCAATTTCGACCACGATGAAACTTTTAGAGCAAGTTCGTATAAAGGAGAATCTTCAACGACTGTTAGAGCGGTAAGTGTAACTGATTTTTTAATTTCCGGTAACTCATCATATTGTGAGGGAATAAAAGGAGTAATAGGCCAGTGAGAAATAGGAGAACAAGCCCAAGAAGGACCTTGCCACCAGAGCGGGTGATTAATTATTTGGGACGGTAAAAGACCCCGCGAAACACAATCGCTAGGGTTGTCCATACCGTTGATGTGAAAAAAGCGGTCAGGCAATATATTTTCCTGAATTTGAGCAACGCGGTTACCTACAAATATTGACCATCTGTGTGGTGAAGAATGAATCCATGACAGAGCAACTGTCGAATCAGAAAAGGCGTATACAGCATTAATAGTATGTAGAGAATTATAAGCGTTGTACACAGTTTTTACTAATTTAGATAAAACTAAAGCGGCACAAAGCTCAAGACGAGCTAAGGTGGTAATTTTTACAGGAGAAACTTTAGATTTTGAACACAACAATCTGAAGGTAATATTTCCTATGGAATCTGTGATGTGTAAGTAAACAACACAACCGTAGGCATTTAAACTCGCATCACAGAATGCAACAATGTTTACTTCACAGTCTTTAGTAACACCAATATGACGCGGTATACTTATAGTTGAAAGTAGCGGAAGTTCTTTCACTAAAGATGAATAACGGTAAATTATACTATCTGGAGGTGGATCATCCCATTCTATTTTAGAATGCCAGAGTTCTTTAATTAACAATTTAGCAAACAATATAACTGGAGCTATTAACCCAAGTACATCAAACAAGCGGGCAATAAAAGACAAAATCGTCCGCTTCGTACATTTGTCATTAGCGTCCGAATTTGTAATAATAAATAAATCGTTAGCGGGAAGCCAGGAAAGACCTAAAACTTTCATTGCGTTATAATTATCGTTATTATCAGAAAAACTAACGGACGAACGGTGAGAATCTGGTATAGTTTCCATAAATGCGTTAGAATTACTTGCCCATTTAACTAAATCAAAACCTCCAACTTTAAATAGTTAAATTAACTCTTTTGATAAGATGAATGCCGAACCCTCTTCAGGAACTGAGGTGACTAAATCATCCATATATAATTGGGATTCAGCGATACGAGCGGCCTCTGGAAACTGATGACCTTCGTCAGATGCTAACTGCCGTACAGTACGCATGGCTAAGTAAGGTGAAGATTTTAAGCCGAAAGGAAGACAATTGAACGCAAAAGTACGCAGTTTCTCGTTATTATGATAGCGGTAAAATATTTTTAAGTATTTTTGGTGATTAGGTGTTACTCTAATGCGTAAGTACATCTGTTTCACGTCGGCGCATAGTGCAACAGGAAATAAGCGAAAACGGAGTAATAACAGAAATAAATCCGCCTGTAAATTAGGACCGGTGTGAAGAACGTCATTAAGTGACAATCCACTAGAAGTTTTAGCGCTTGCATCAAGAACTACGCGTAACTTTGTTGTAGCCTTGTCTGTGCGGACTACTGCGTGGTGCGGTATATAATAACCATCGTCGGTTTCATTGGAAGCGGTGTTAAGTTCGGTTAAATAACCATTGTTAATATATTCAGTTATTACATTATTATAATCATCTCGAAGCGATGGAAACCTATTAAACTTGCGTTCGAGTGCAAGGAAGCGGCGGTGAGCAACGGCACGAGAGTTGCCCAGATCAATAGGGTTTTTACAAAAAGGTAAATCAACCATATATCGACCATCACTACTGCGGGTAGTCGTAGAAATATATTTATTTTCGCATTCCGTTTCCTCAGGACTAAGTAAACGTACTGCGGGAATTTCCTCCAATTCCCAAAACTTATGGAGGCACGACTCAATGTCTTTATGTCCCATAGAAATGAAGGATTTATTTAAAGTCAAAGCGGATTGAAGAATTTTCATATTGGAATTGCACGAATTAATATTTTCTGTATTTACAGTAAGCGGGTGAACATTTTTGGTGTTTAAAGTATGCGGGTGAATATAGGTTGTACTCGATAGTCACAAACTAGAGTTATTATTATTTATAACAAAAGAAGTGCCACTATAACGCACATTCTCCGATCTGCCACTATAACGCACATTATCTGATGTGCCACTATAACGAACATCATCCGATGTGCCACTATAACGCACATCATTCGATGTGCCGTCATAACGCACATCTCCTAGTAAAATAACTCCTAACGTACTCTCGACTGCGATAGGACCGTGTGTACCAATATCTAATCGGTTACCTAAATAAATGTACGGAAAAAGTTGAACACCTATTACTAGGTCAATTCCACCTGGTACGTTCCAGTTGGAATCTGCAAGCGGTAGATTACGTATATGTTGCAAATTACTTGAATTTATATAATTAGCGGGCAATTGATCTGTAATGCGATCGACCACCAGAGCGTGAATATGATACTTATTTGGCGAAATTCGAGACTCAATGTCTAAATAAACATATCCATGGACTGGTCGCGACGTTAATCCAACTCCTTTAATAAAAGAGTTACTCAATGGGATAATCGGAATGTTAAGTAATTTACAACAATCTGTGGTTATTAAATTATTTTGTGAACCGTTATCAATTAAACATCGAACTACCTTTCGTTCGTCATTATCGCAATGCGCATATACTTGAGCGGTGGCCAATAATATATTATTACTAGCTTTTACTTCGGCGTTATGCGATAACGTGGTACGGGAAACATCAAGACGCGTGGTAGGGGACGCAGGCGACGCGACCTGCGCTCGCGCTTGAGTATCGTCGGTAGTAGGGATATTTTTGTTTTCAATTTGTTCATTAATGTGAGGTAATTTTCTAAAACATAGCAAACTATGATGAGTTTTATTACAATGTTTGCATTTAAAGCGCGATTTACATGCCGCCACAGAATGTGTTAGGCTTAAACAATTTACACAACCATTATGTGACTTAATAAATTCAAATTTATCCTGCGGTGAAATAATATTTTTAAATTGTACACAGTTGTACAATTGCGAATGGTTTGTTTGATTGCATAAAAGGCATTTAGTGTGTGGAGATGAAATACGGTACTTAGCGGATGGTACATTATTTATTTTATTATTATTAAATGCGGGATGGGTCGATTCGTATGAATTACTGTTTGTTATAAATGATTTATAATTATTTTGTGATCGCGGCATATTGCGCGGTCCTGGTGTTAAGGGCATTTTATTAATATTAGTATTCGCCCGGTTCAAGACTTTCACTTGTTCTTGAATAAAAGTTATTAATTTTTTTGTAGATGAAATATTTTCATCTCTAACTGACATTTCGAATGCTTGTGCCGTTTGAATGTCCAATTTACGTAAAGCGCAATGTAAAAGTATGAAATCTGTTAAATCCGTAATTTTTAACGATTTTAATGCAGCGACCGATGAAGAATATTTCTCCACGAAAGAATCAAGGCTAGCGGCGGTATGTGTACAGGCCTTTATATCTAAAATATTTTTTAAGTAATGGGTACCTAAGGCGCGTGTATCTTGATATTTATTTACAAGATTTTCCCATATTATTTTATAGGTGTCGCCGTTTGGTAATATTCCCGCGGTTGACTTTAAGGCGTTATGCGTTAGTTTACCCATGAGGTACTGTACCTTTTGGGAGTCAGAAAGTGACTCATTTTCGTGTATATTTGTTTTAAAAGATTCATAAAACGCAGTCCAGTTTTCCATGGAACCATCAAATTCTTTTAATTGGATAGGCGGTATTGAAATCTGACAAGGATTAGCGTTAATTGCTTGTCGGGCTGATAAACTTTTTGGGTTATTAATTTTATTTCTAACGCGAATAACCTGAGAAAATAATTCCTCATACGCATCCAGGCTTCTGTAATCTGGCTGACTATCAGCGTTCCGTGCTAAAGCTATATCATTGATACTGTCCAATATTGATTCGAAATTTTGACGATCACTGTCAACCGTTTCCGAATCTGTCATAAAGTTTTCATTGACTCTAGAATCAAAGTTGGATATATTTTTTGATTTCTCAAACAACACATTTAGTTTTAGCAAATAACCTTTCTTTCTTCGCTATTAACTTTTTAAGAGTATTTTCCATTATAGATATAACAATTATAATTAATCTAGGAAAAGGCGGCAATAATTAGGATTGTAAACAAATGGCGGGTATGTGTAGGAAAAATGTTGCACAATAACTCGGCAACAAAAATGCGTATAATAAATAGCAAATTTGCTGGAAATCCAAGCTCGAAAGGACCAAAATTTATGTATAGGAGATCCTAGAGCGTGTAAATAGCCCTAGGAGCGGTTTTGGGGGGCAATCTAGCCTAAGCGATGCGGTTGTGAAAGGAGTTGCAGTAATCTACTCACCGATGATGGCGGCAACCGTTCCCTCTGCCAGCGTATAGTGTCCAGGACGGTTTTCTCGAACTCACTTTCACGTAAAGCGTATATTTTTAAAAGCGTGCAGCTGCAATAGCGCGGGTTTGCGGTAAAACAATATTTGTAGCGGAGGTGTTCGAATTCAAGTACACAATTTAACTGTCACGGCTCGCTAATGACTCGACCGTCGGGTCAGCGCAGTAGTCCCGCTAAGGTACTACAGCGCCACCACTCAACGGTACAGCAAATCACCAGCAACCCTACACAAACCGCCTATAGATGGCGTAACCAATGATGATGATGACGAGTAATGGTTAGAAGAGAAACAAATTATTACGAAAGTGATCTACTAAATGCGTAATTCCGTAGAGTAGTCGGTACCACATATCTGTCGTCACTATTCTTGGACTTTTTTAAATCTGTTTAAGTGCAGTAATTTTACCGAACCCATAAAAAAGTGTGATTCGGTACTTACACCTTAAGAGCTAGTTCATCATAACACGCACAACACCACTGCTTATATACTATATTATTATATATTATATACTCCTGCACATAACACGAAGGTGTGATGATCCTTATTTTCTTCTTTTTTTTTTGTAATAAAAAATGTAGGGCTTAGCTAGGTTTCAACTCCGCGGAATTGATTACTCTAGCAAACAACATTAGTTATTTGAAAAAAAAAAAAATCTTATAATTTTAACGTGATACTATTATCGTTTACATCGATCATAAATAAACAAAAATGAAGTTATACAAAAAATATAGAGTTAACCTTCAATAAACTTAATTTTCTTTTCCTTCCTCAATATAATATTGAAATCAAACCGCCCAAAGGAAATATTATTGTTACACGTACAATTTATCATTGTCGTTTGTTACACGTTTTGTCGTTTCAAGGACAAGCTATATAATAATTATGTTTGTCATTAGTATCGTCTCACAGAGTGTATTGGTAATGGTTTTCATATTTACAACTACGTTTTACTTTAATTATATGATATAGGTATTAGTAGGTATAAAATAAGCATGATATATTTATTCATACAATATATTTTATACAGTTCAATAGCAATAAAAATAATGTATCTACGAGTTACTAGTAGTCAATTTAATTAATAAAAACTATAATAGAAATCTAATCTAAATAAATGAACCAAAATTTTAAACCAATATATAGGATTGGTTCTGCTTCGTTAACATCTGGATACACATCTTCATCTAACATCAGGTGAGAATGTGAACAAAATGCTAAATATAACATTCGCATTCTTCTGTGACACCCGACGAACTCAAGTAAGACAACCACCCGCCTCTGAAATGCCCAGCTCTGAGCACAACCTTGACGTTTCTTGTAAAACAATTTAGCGAGGTATTATTCCTCAGCGATTTCCTATGAGGGTTTATTTCCTCCTGTTCTTTGGAGTAATTTTGTTGGAAATTGTCTTCCTCATAGTTCAAACGGTGAAGCCAAGGCTATCAGTGTCAGTCAGAGAACACAAGCACGCTCTTGAAATTACCAAGTTAAACGGCAGTAATAGATGAATCAAATAAGATCTCCCTTGGGCGTTAATAAGAGGAGTGGAAGCTGAACCCACCGTTACTCTATCCCGTATCTTCTTTGAAACCAGAGTAGTAGGAGGACCACCACCTGCCAATTTATTAACCACCCTCCAAATTTTGTTTGTAATGCAATTTGATTCCGCATCGATTCACTTACGTTGAAACTACTACCTACCTATCCAACTCTAATGAGCCTGTGCTTACACGGAAGAAAGCCAAACCACAGCATGGTGATAGGATATTTTCTAACAATGCCTTGAGTATCTAGCACTTTCAGGTTTGAAATCCTGTCGTCAAACACCAATAGGTAAACCTGAACCGCATCATCACTTAACATCAGATGAGATTCTAGTTAAATGACCTGTACAATATGACATAAACAACTGACCTTCCTTAGAATACACAAAGTTAACCAACTTCGTACTCCAAGATTTAAAAAAAATTATTAGTTATTAAATTTATCATACAAATTTGAAAATATACACTATAGCTAAAAGCTATAGCTTTCTATTTATAATTGTATTAGCTATGAATAGGGCTGTATAAATATGTTAATATCCTCGAAAATTCATGTAGAGCCCTGGTAAGCTGATTATTGCGCACTGACCTTTTAAATACAAGCTTAACACTGACATTTGATCTGCGAGCAAAAATAAAAAAATGACGAGTTTAATTATTTCCCACTCGGCGGTAAATATTTCTTTATTAAGTAGAAAACAACCGCTCACCTTTAAAAGTTGTCATTTACAGTTTTCTCGTTGAAGGGAGTCCAATTTCGTTCCCGAGTTATTGAGTGGTAGTTTAATTCTATTGTGGATCAAGCTAAATTTATAACATTTTACTGGAATAGGGCCAATATTGTTTAGTAGTAAAAAAATTAAAATGACTTTCGCGGAATCTAATACCAGCAAAATCGTTGGCCATAGATGAATACTTCTGGAAAATGGAAGCTAATCAAATATATTTGGATTTTACACCGTCAAACCATTTATCAGTATGGTGTATCAAAGCTCGTCGATAAAAACTAAAAAAACCCTTCATTAAAATGACTTTACTGAAATATTGAGGGGAAAAATATGAAATGTTAGTAAACTAATTGATTTTTCTAGAAGCAAATTTATTTTTTATACTATATAACACACTTATGAGCAGTATAAAGGCAAAATCACTAATATTTTTCCGGAGACTGGAATTAATGTCATCTCTGATTTAGTTTAGAATCTTCATTATTGTTACAATGATTTTCAAATAATGTTAAAACTATATCCATAAAATAAACGTTTTAAAACGGCTTTTAAGTACAAAAAGACTTCAAAAGGTACATGCAAAAAAGCTACGTTCATTTGTTTTAATTCCAATGCAGAAAGCTACTGTACCCGAGTATAAATTATGCTTCAGGATTATTTATAAAAAAACTATGTAAATATCGTTCGATTGATGCACTTCTACTCTACAGACAAAGGCTGTTTTTATATTCCTTATATAGTCTTTGATTATTATCTCATCTGATATTATTAAATTAAGATATGGTCCTAATTAGTAAACATACTAAATTTGGGGATACTAATTCTCAAATGATGCTGCCGGAAACTAAATTGACGACAGATTTTCAAACTTGAGAGTTTGAGTTAACCAGGCACTACCACTTGGTACCATGGTTTCATTGTGATATTTTCCATCATCAAAAGCTCAGGTCATTAAGAAATAGGATAGTTGGATTCAAACTTACCTCAATCTACGCGGGTATTCTACCGCACTACCACAGAGGCATCATCAATCAGTTTCAAATGTTTCTGTCTCTGTGTCACTCGTAATTGCAAAAATCTAGCGATACAATTTATCCCATGATAAATACCTGCTCTCGTTATTTGCATATATTCACTGTGCTGTGTTTTCTATTTACAGTGGTTTATTTAAAATATCTGACGGATCCTTTTACACTGGCAATTTACTGTTGACTACACTTACAAATACTAAAATGAACCACATACTAAAATCTCATTTTAGTATCCATATTTTTTTATTATCCTGTAAATTGCTTCTGTATTTGTTGACTTGCAAGCCAATTATGATACAGATAAATAAACGGATAATATGTAATTCTGCTCCCAAAATAATCAGGTATAAATAGTTTTAATAGATACAGTACATACGTGATATCAACCTTTTAATTCTTAGGAAAAATAAAAAGAAATCTAATAGCGTTTTCATCGACATTATAAATTCAAACTTTCTATAGGCGTATTCAAAATCAGAACCGATACCTTCAAAGAGATTAAGTATACAAACGTTTCAAACATCTCTCTCGATGCTCATAACCGCGACGTTCGTACTCTGAAACGCGCCAAAGCACCTCAGGGAACATTATTTCAAAGAGTTGGTGAACACGCTCGTAAACCACTAACGACTGCCCGACACCGATAATGAATTCACTCTACACACCAAACCACCCCGCCACATTTGAATCTAACGAGGGGTTAAAATATTTCTATGTAACTTTGCAATTCATGTATTAACTGAAAACTAACAGGTCACTGACATATTCGTCTACGTTAGATGAAATAATTTAATACAAACCGGCGTTTGAGTGGTTAAAAATTTATAATATAACCGCTATTTAAAATTAGAAGAAACTGCGTCCAAATTTATATTACTGATAAAACGCTCATCAGTATATAGAATAATTAATTGACTAGAATGCACATAAAAATGAAACTAATAGCGGAATAAAAGTTAACATTACATACATTACAAACGTACATTATGTATTCTGAACAGTTTACTTGAAAATCTGTGTTGTAAACAAATTTTAATCAAGGTTAATCCAGGAGCATCCCTGCTTTAATTCATTTAAAAACATAAATTATAAACGTGTCCGCTTAAACGAGTTCATGTCTATGAAAAAAAAAAAACACGCACCCTAACGTAATTAAACCTCGCGGATAAACTTGTTACATTTTTGAGGGGCATTAAAAATTCCCGACGACTTGTGGAACGACGAAACACGACGCGATGCGACGTGCCTCTAACGTTTTCACCAGCCACTGAGGTATAAACATGAAAATTTCCACCGTAACGCGATAATGAGAGGAAGGACCAATTAATTAGACAACTTTTTCTTTTCTATTAACGCTGTCGCTTAATTGTATTAGACGTTCTTTTGGGTATTAGCTAATTGTTAAGTAAAGTTATGAAGTTTATATCTTTTGTATTAACTTGATGATTATGGCGTCTTCTCAGACGTATCCGCCGACGGCGACATCCTGTCAGCTTATGACATGCGCATTTTTCGAATGTGTATGAATATGACCTGCAAAGCCGGATTTATTTATTTGTATCAACTTATAGATATTTTTAACCGTCTGGTGCTGGATTAGGAATAGTACCACTCCATATCTTCTCTTGAGTGTCGTAGAAGGCGTCTAAGAAATACACTAGGAGATCGGTACCAGCATCATCTGAGAACCACAAACATCTATTGCGATCACCAACCCGCCTACACAGCGTGCCCATTATGGAAATTCCCCCTTATCTTAGGAGAGATCTATGTCCAGAAAATTTAGAAGAAAGACCAACTAACAATTGCGACTGTTAAAATCGAACTAAGGCTATTTAGATTAGATTTAGATAATTTTCAACTTGAAGGTTGGTGTCTATTCAGGGGCGTAACTACCGCTATATCAGCCGTTTCAAGATATGGGACACCTGAGCTATAGCTCCGGTGTACGTAAGCAAAAGTTCGTAAAATGTTAACCACGATCTTTACCCTTCACTTGGACTTCGCTATAAGTGGGTATAAGGACCATCGACAAAATTTGATATGGGCCCGATTTAGCCACAGTAGTCCAAGCGTAATACTCTGTCATTATTTGACAGCCTCTTTAGTCTTATTATTCAGCTAAAATTATCTTTCGAAGTAACATAATTTCAATGAGAGAAAAAAGAAGATTTATTTACGACTAGCTGTGCCCGCGACTTCGCTCGCATGGAATTTAGGCGTCCCTTTCCCGTCCCCTTGCAATGTTTCAGAACAGTTCAAATTATATTTATTTTTCGACCGCGCAGAGACACACCCGAATCCGCTCATAGCGAAAGCCGTCGGGTACTCCTCCGACCCGTTAGCTCCGAAACCGTTTCGGAGACCGCGTAACGTTCTCACCGATCCCGATGATAAAATCACGTGCGAAAATAGGATCTTTCCTTTTCAACCGATTCAGTATGCGTGCCAGCGCCCACGCCCGCGTAACCGCCGTTCCCGCCGCCGGGGACAGGCGGCTAATTTTGCTCCTGCACACTCTCCGGGTCCCCCTCAGGCGGCGACCCAACGTGCTTCGTTCCCCAACTGGGGAAGCTCTTGACGTCGCCGCCAGCGCGATACAGTGACACTGCCCATGCATTGAGCATTACACGCACAACACTGCAAACACACTCTTGCACATAACATGCAGGTACATAGGTCCTGTAAGGAACCTTTTTTTTTTTATTATATTAATAAAAAATGTAGGGAATAGCTAGGTTCAAACTCGCGAGAGAGTTTTTTTACACTCAGGTGACGGCCAAGCCGAGGTTCGTACCATTTTGGTAGCCCTTGTGCTAGTCACCTTTTGCGGCTGAGTGCCTTCAGCACTCGCCCCCAAAGTCACGGTGAAGCTGTAAAGGCCCTTCCGGTCAACAGCGTTAGCTAGGTGCGAAAAAAAAAAAAAAAGTTCAAATTATGAAAAAATTAGAACAGCGCCATCTATGAATAATCTTTAGAAATACATTTATAATTTGCTTACGTAATCACCACTTATAACACTTCATCCCCCATGTCGTCAAAAACAAACAAAACGTGAACAGTCCAATTATAGTTAGAATTAAATAATATTATAAATATAATAATATTATATTTATAATTATTGATATTATAATCAAAACTCAGTTCACTACTTCCATATACTGACTCCATAATAAAACGCCTAAAAAACCTAGATGATTGTGTGAAAATTGAACAACAAAATATTGTTTTTTTATTTACTATGTCTTAGATTTTAATTATTTATATACTAAGCATAAATTTTATATTATGACCTCTTGTTCAATTTTACTCAAACCATATATTTTTTTGTTTTCGAATAAGACTAAAACGCATTTCCTTACAAACTCTTCTTTCATACTAAAGTTGCCGCAGTATTATATTACAGTCTTTGGTCGTCGCGTGTCATTCAAATTATTATAACTTTTGAAATAGTGGACCGATTTTAATGAAATAAAGTTTTGATGCTACTCCGAAATATAATTTTTAATTATATTTTTGAAAAATAGTTAGTACTTCTTGATTGATGTCTGCACAATCAGACAGACAGACATTTTTCAAAATGATAGAATTTGTTTAATTACCTATTTTTAGTACTTTAAATCGCAAATGTACAGACACGTGAAATTTACAATTTTATTATTACTTTATATACTTCAGCAAAATAAATTCACAACGCTACTTGCTTAACATAGAATGCGTCGAACCAGTGATAACCGCTTCCTTCTAACTCATAGCCATTTTTCTAGTATAGAAATATAAGTAAGCACGTCATTCATTGTATCGGGTACGCTTATTTTGGGATAGTAATAAAATGATGACCGCCTATTATCCGCTTCATATAACCTCCATATGGCATTCATTGGAGTTAAAACTTCTCTTTTATTACTCTTAATCATTCCCGGATATTGTATGCTTCTTTATGAAAAGAGAAGACATATTACTAATAAAAAAATGTGAATACGTGTATGCACATGAGGTATATAATAGTATTTGAAAATTTTGTACAGTATGTACACCACAATCAATATTTTGAATGTCCTACAAGCAGAAATGCCGTGGGTAGAATAATTTGCATAAAGCATTTCCTTATTTTATGACTTGGCTCACGGCATCTGTAATGACGGAGGTGGTGTTATGCGACGGCTTCGGGTCTGTAATTAGAATCTGAAGTATAAAAAGGTATAAAAGCTTTTTAAAATTCAGTTAAGAAACACTACCGCCGTCAAGGTTTGGCCGTGATATAAAAATAAATACATGTCAGCGTTAAAATTCTTAAAGATCCTTATGTAAATGTCGTTTTCTTATAAGACCCATTACTAATATTAGGATCAACCAAGTCATACTAAAATCACTAACTTTTCTATGCGTAAATTTAAATGACATTTTTAATTTGAAGACATTTTTTTTTCTGTTTGTTCGTCCTTCGACTTATTATATACCTTAGATTTTATTGATGTGGTTGTATTTTTTGTTAAATTTAAGTTTGCATTTTGTATAATTAAACATTATACGAAACAAACTTTAAGGAAATTTCAACAAGCTTGGCAATAATACTACTAGTAAATATTTCGAAATACTTTATCTTAGATATCCGTAAAACTTGGGGGCAGGGGGGCTTAATCCCCTGCCCCTGGACTGATAACCTAAGTCATACTCTCCTTGGAGAGGTGGGTGGGGAGAGAGCCTGTGGGTCAGGCATCGGCATTCTCCCCCCCATCCCCAACGGGCCAAGTATGGACGTGGCCCTGTTGGGTCTGTCGCAGGGGACGACGCAGTGCTTGCGAAAGCCATCCCGTATCGTCCCCGTCCCAAATGCGGTGGACGGCCCCGGGGGATTTAGTGGGTATTTCCGGACGCTTCACGTCCGGGTGAGTCCCATACTGGTGCGGAGACGTCCCTCCGCATACCCAATACATTGGGGGACTTCGGTTTCACTAATGCAATGGGTAAGGATAGTGCGTAAATGCATTCCCCTCATAAAAAAAAGGTATCCGTAAAACAGTTTAGTAATTTTTGCAATATTGTTCGTCGACCAATGTAATGGCTTTTGTGTTATCAATAAAACAAAATGGAAAAGTTTGACTCTAATATTCTAATATAACTTCGACCCTTAATCAATCACAAAAATAATTTATTCTTTGAATTTACATACATACATTCATAACGTTCCGCCTCTCTCCCATAGACGGTTGGCAGAGACAACATCTCTCCACTTGGTACGATCCTGACAAGCGTCTTTCGCTTCTTCTACTTTCATAAGTACCTTCATAGATGCTCTTCCATTACAAGTATTTTTGACCTGACTTTCCACCAGCACGTCCTCAATCTAATCGAGATAATAATGTAGTGAATATTTGTAAAAAAAATGAGAAGCTTTACATGCTAATAGTATGTTAGGGCATAACTTGTATTCATATCTAGAGCATGTATATTTATGTAATACTACAACCAAGAGAAATTATTGACATAAATTTATTTGAAATTAATTAGCTGTATGCCCGCGGCTGCGAACGCGTTTCATATGTTCTTCAATACGTTTTTATTTTTTGTTATAAGAGACCCTAATTATTTTACTTTTTTTCTGTATTAAAATAAGGTAAAACTAAATGACACGGAGCAACTTGAGCTATTTTAAAAAATCCCGTAAAAATCAGTTCACCCCTTCCGGAGATAACCCAGAATAAACAGACAGACAAAAAATTTAAAAATATGTGTATTCATATCTAATTAGTACAAAATTGCCATTTTGGAATTACAAACAGACACTTTAATTTTATTTATTAGTATTGATTAATTTATTATTTCAATTCAATAAATATAATAAACCTTTTATACGGATATTACGACCTTTTAATTACGGTTCCCATTCACACAGACAGTTCATAAAGTTCAAGGCACTTTACGTTGCGACTGTATCTAATAACTTGTCTGATAGAATTTTCAAACATAAATCATTAACTATGACTACGGCAATAATTCTTTGACATTGAAAAATAATGCCTACGCTTGCCACGGGCAGTACAACGTGGGTTCTTATGGCAAATTACTTCATAAGTCTAAAGTTGAATCCGGGAATCGGGCAAATTCAAAAGGTAAGGTCATAAATATCGGTCTATTGTTTTATCCACAAAGGGAATACTTCTTTTTATTTGACCCTTTTGTGAGCTAGTAATAAAATGCGGTCGAAAGTGGTAAATAATAATCTGGTTTGCGTCGGTTCGCTGAGCCCGAATCCAGCGGGACTAATAAATCGTTATAAAAGAACGAGTGTGTTACCGATATTTTACTTTGATTAAAACAAAAACAGGAAATTATTCGACTCGTTTGCTTCGACAAAACAACATCGAATATTGAACTAAACGTTCTATTTTTAACTTGAATGAAATGATTTTAAGTAAATTATAGCATTTCTGTTATATGTTTAAGAATTCGTTCTTTAAGGCATAAAATTTATAGCTAATCTTTATATAAATAGACAAAGAGAAAAGAGTTTAGTACCTATTTCAATGTTATTTGACAATTGATTTTTATGTTGTTGAATAGATTTTGACGAGCTTTAGGCTTATCAATTAAACACACTGGACCAGTTAGGACTTTTTCCCCAAATATTAAATAATGATCAACCACTAGAAACATTATTTTTGTAATTTAAAACAATACATTACTCTATATTTATACAATAATAAATAAAACCATAATCCAAATAAAAATAATATTCACATGTGCCAAATTTATTACTTGATTGGTTTTTTTTTAATTAGTACTATTTTAAAGAAAAAATTTCGTATATGCTTACTTATATTACTATGTTAAATCATTAAAAAAACCAGGTCATATTAACGTTTATGATACAAATTCACATTTACATAAACAATAGGACGATTCGCAAGCTCCAATTAAAGCATAGTAGCTAAAACAAAGCCTTTTAATAATACAATTGGGAAGGCGTAAGAATCTTGGTAGTCAACAAGATTCGGTAACAATCGTTCTTAATTTGTAAAACAATTATATAAGTATAAAATTAATTTAAATTAATAAATTACCAGTTGAAGTATTTTCAAGTTCAGTTCAGTTTAGTTAATAAGGTTGAACTACGAAAACGTTGTCATGATAATATTTTTCATTAGGCTTTAAATTTTTTTATTTTTAGTACCTAACATTAGTTTAACAATATGCCTTTATAGCCAGACTATTATCAATCCACAATTACGATTAAGAGTAATTACATTTACCATGGATGATAACGAAAGGAACTGAACTGAAGCAAATCACAGTGGAGAGTTATATCACAAAATGTCCGTTTTTTCTTGAAATAATATGAACAGTGACAATATGTAAATCAGCGGATGGATAAATAATCACGGTACTTAAATATAGCAGTCAAAATGACACAAGTACCTGTCATTTGATGTGATACTCCTAAACAGATTTTCATACAAACGAAATTGCATATATTACTGTTAATGATAATTTTCAAAGTTACGCTTAATACACTTTTTTCGAGTCCAATAAAATATTTTTCTATAACAAATTTCAAAATTATGTGCATTACAATGTGAAGGCTTGAGAGGACTAACGACATGTCGGTGCGACCCCAATTATTTTTATAACAATGCTTGTTTTGTACTGCCGATTCCGCAGGCTCCACGAAATTTGCATTACATAGCCTAACACCAAACACGATTTGTTTTGTAAAAGCCCAAGTGAATTCAGCTTTAGCCCTTTACATTTTTATGTATGAACATTATCCACTTAGGCCTCGGACACATATAAACATGAAAATGTAGACACATAAAATTGTGCTCGACTGAATATAAGAATATGATTCGTTTTTCCTAATGCTAAGAGTGTAAAATGTAATACATTGAACAACTAATTACAATGAAACTTAATTAGATTGGTAGTAGTCATAGAAATATTATTTTTTATCTATACCGCCTATTCTGAAGTTCGAACTTGTACCAATACCCTAGCAAAATGATGGCAATCCCTCTAGAGTGTTCCATGGATTTTCGTGGCACCACAGAATAAACGCTTCGTGCTATTCTTTTCAATTCACTTCACTTGTGCACAATAAGTTAAAAAAAACCATACTAAATAAAACGCCATCAAAATATAACACAAGATATTGAATTAAAATAACAGCTACTACATGGCAGACTGAGGTGCCACCGATAGTCACTAATTAGGTTGATTTGATTTAAGATACTTATTTTTTGCTAAAGATTAGGATAAAGTAATAGCCCAAAGTGAATTGTGATCGATAACCTTAGAGATTTATACCCTAGTTAGAGATTTCCATTCTTAGTTTCGTTTCAGAGATTGACGTCGAAACTTCTGTTTTTAAATTATGTACAATTATTGTAAATATCTACCCAAAGTCATGGCAAAAGTTCCCTAAGGGTAGAAATTAGCTTAAACGCCTACGATGTATTTATGTAAGTGCCTGCGACTTATTGACAATTTCAAACATAGACAAGAAGTCTAGCTATTTGTAACTTTCCAGGTAAGAAGACACTAAAGGAGCATTACTAAGATTTACGATTACCTCAGTGTTTTTCTTACCGTTAGCCAGCAGTGCCACCTGTATTACCTATTAGTACATGAAATTCCGAAATGTTGAAGACATATTTCCAATTTGCGGACATCTATCTATCAATTTGATCGACCTAAATTAATCAAGGTCGACAACTTACTAAAGACAAATGCGGCAAACCAATTTAGTAAGCTAACTGTTTATACGTTCATAAAGCGATGTTCACTAGTCATATAGTAGACTAACCTGCGTATCTGTATTCACTACATAAATCAAATATAAATAAAGGACCTCATAAGCTGTCAACGTAATGCCATTCAAGCCAGGCCTGGGTGCGTAATATCGTCGAATAAATCACGTTCAGCTAAAATATGCCTCAATACCCACTGTTGAATATGAATTCGCTCTCAACCATTTAGTTTGAAAAGACTTGATTTTAAAGAAATCAAAGGGTGATGTGGGTAAAGGTGAAACATTTTCAAAGGGGTATTTGTAAGTCTATGATTTCCTTTTCATCTTAGCATACACTAGACTATTTTTATTTCACTTTATTTAATAAATCTTTTAAAATACTAATAAATATACTCTGATATATCTTTACTACATTTGATTGGGAAATAACTGTAAAAATGCAAAGAAAATTATAATAACGGATCAGCAAGTCTATCGTTATCTAATTTAGGCTCAAATATCAAAAATATATCAGATCCTCTTAAATTTCATCAATAGCATTACATAATCCGAATTACCGAACTCCGTATTCTTCGACCTTTTACCTATTTTTTTTTTAATATTTACAAGAGCAAAGTTTTTCAAACCCCAAACGGAGAGGCTTCTGTATCTCAACCCACAGGCAGTGTACTACACCAAAATTTTCATGCATTAGAATAACATGCTTTACCCCGAACCCTACATTCGTACACACAACACGCAGACACATGGGTTCTGTAAGGAACCTTGAAATCCATAGTTTCCTTCAAGTTCAGCTAGGGTTAATTCCGCGAAATTTAGCGGTATGTCTCGGTTAGCGGACCAAGCCCAGGTCGGTATCACTTTCAAGCCCTTAAGCACTTGACTCAAAAAGGCGGTGACGCTGTAAAGCCTTTGCGATCAACAGCATTTAGTCCATTAAAAAAAACAAGATCACAATCATGTCATCATAATTAATAAAATAAAAAAGGCAACAGGTAAAAAGAAAAAGCGTAAAAGCAGGCGTCCATAGGCTACGGTGACCGCTTATCATCTGGTGGATCGTATGTATGTTTGCCACTGTAGTGGTATAAAAAAATAACAAAAAATAAATAAAAAGATTCAGAGTTCCAACCACAGGATCGAACTTCATCAACCAAACATATTTTCTACTATTATATAATAGTAACAGAAGAGAATATTACAATCGATTCTACGTACTAAGATTATCTTAAATCCAGTGATTGAAAAACTGAAACACTGAAAGTGAGCGACAGGGCTTAAAGTGAGTTTAATGTGTCTGAAGATCTTGAATGATCCCCTAACAAACAGATCGCAACGCCTCAATTGACTCGTGACTACGAGCCGTGTAAAATAATCTATACTAATAAATACAGTTGAATTGTCTGTTTGTAATGTCAGAATAACAATATTTTAGTAAATACATATGAATGTTTATACGATACCTATACCAAAAACACAATTTTTAAAATTTATGTCTGTCTGTCTTTCTGTCTGTTCCGGGTAATCTCCGGTACGGCTGGACCAATTTAGGGTACTTTTGATTTCCGAAAATAATTAAGGTTCCGCGTAAAAAAAAATAAAACTAATTAAAATCCGATTCAACGCACAATTTTACGGACAAGTGTTTAAATTTATAACAAATATTTTTACTTTATCTTAGTACCGAAAAAAATTAAGTAAAATAATTAGGGTTCCGTATACAAAAAATTAAAACAGTGAAAAAAATTATGAATCTCGGATGCAATCGCAGGTACGCAGCTTGTAAATAATAATAATAAAAGGGTTATTAGACATTATACTCGTATATCCGGAAGTGCCTAATATATAACTGCCTCGGTGGCACAGTTGTATTACAGTGCGACTGCCGTTCTGAGGTCTCGGGTTCGATCCCCGGGTCGGGTCAAGTGGTATTGGGTTTTTCTACTTAATATCATCCCGGAGTTCGGAATTTGTGCCCGATATGGCGACAGGCTCGCCCCCTGTCACATTTGGGACGTAACTAAGCTCGGCGAAATGTGGGTGGTGTAGTTCGCTACTTCACCTCTACCTAACCCTTCGAGGATAACAGGCGTGAGCTTATGTTTTTTATGTTTGTATCCGGAAGTGTTAAAAATACGTGTACAAAGCGAAAGCTTAAAAGAGATTAACATCATTAACACAATCATCGAGCGACATCTAATCCCTCAAAGTATTACATCCTCTTATTATCATTATTTTGTGTTTGTAATTTCTTTACCGCATGGTAATTAAAATGTGTTTATTTCCACCGATGTTTTAATATTTCAAATTAAATTAAACAAATAAATTATGTAGTTGGTCAACCGGACTGACAAATAAACTTAAAACGCCATAATATCTAAATTTATAGTTAAAGTGTAAAAACACTGAAGTGAGGACATAAAATGTGTACCTATTGTGGATGGTAAATAAGATTGAAAAAGCTGTAAATAAAGATGGGATTTTATGAGCAGAAATGGTCTTATATTCTCGCGTTTTATCTCAACATGCACTAGCACAAGTACCTTAAAAGCTGGGAAATAGGTTAACGATCAAAGTGGAAGAATTATAATATGAGATAAAGTAAGTCCAATAAAGTTTTCAATTTTCTAGTAAAATAATTTATAATTTACACTAATTTAGTTTATAATTATCAGTTTAAGTCAGTTTCCTAAAAACGTGATAGCTGAAAATCATTTGAAGCGGAGTTAGCAAAGTAAAAAATCAACCATATTTCTTATTGATTGATTTTTGATGATTTTTTTATAATACATGTGATCAGCAAAAGAGCAATAAATTTCTATTACACGATAAAACTTTTTGAAATTAAAAATAAAACCGTCTTCAAAAGAATATACTATAAAAACCTGGGTTTTAATAAGATGGTGACTGTAATAGCCCAATACTCAAATAGCTGTGGAAACAAATATTTTACACAAATGTATTGGTACATATAGAAATCGAGGGTTTCTCTTGATTTTCCTAGAAATCCATTGATCAGACCCAGACTTGATAACAATGGGATTACCTCAAGAGTGTACTCCTTCGAAAAAATTTAAATATCGGTCCACCATTGATGTAGAAATCGCGTAACAAACATACAAAAAAAAATGTGTATTCACTTATGCACGCACGTAAGAAATTATACTTCTTTGACTTTGGTTTTTGGTGACAGTGTGTGCGCGCGTCGTATGTTGACTAGCTAACCTCAGGGTGACGTTTTTTCGTGACAGTTGCGCGCGCATCGAAAAAATTTACTCTCGTCATTTTTTCCTAATGCGCCAAAAGAAGTATAATTTAGAAAATTGATAACCTCCTCCATTTTGACGACGATTAAAACTACATTGCATTTTGATACAACATTTTACCAAAGTGCCACAAATAGCACACGGGATAACATGATGATATATTCTGGAGAACGCTCAATAATATTTATTCGACGATATTCTCCCTTGTGAAAATCTCTTAGATGCGATCATAAATCGCTTCGGTTGACATAATAGCGTAAAGGGAGCGGCCTGGATTTATGCATGTTTGATTTAGAGGGAGGTGAGGGTTGTCATTTCACCAACGTTCCCACTAAAAATATGGAACGCTTACTTTCGTGAATATTATTTTCAAAGGCGAAGCGTGCGCGCTCGTTTTTGCACACCCGTTAGGAGTATTACATATCCACTTGTATTTTAAATAAGCGTAGGAATTTTCATGAGAGTTTTGAAATATCGCACGCGTAATGTCGTACAGTATTTGATACATTTTTTTTTATTAAATCTTTAGAACATTTCAATCGTTGTAACGAATTTTTGTAATATTTATAACCGTTTAGAAATTTTATGACGATTTCATCTTGATGTGAAAAGATCGTATATTTTGTTTCATATGCAGTGGTACGTTTTCGTTTCATTGTTATATGTAATTTGATTATTGAATACCTAAAGTATTCGATTTTAATACATAAGAAAGTAAAGTGTATTTTATTTATTCAAATAGAAGGTACTTAATAATTTAAAACTTGATAATAATGAATTGAAAGGATAAAATACATAACATTCGTAAGATTTTTCCTTTTATTTAAATTTTATCAGATGACTTATCGCCAGGAATTTATTTAAAGTGAACATTGTAGGAATGAGTATTAAATTTATTTGAGTGCCGTGTTTCGTTTATTACGACACTGATTGGAGTTGAAATATTCAGACAGGACAGATTAACAATTTTCGAATTCCAATGGCGGGATCTCCGAATTCAAGACACGATTCAAATTAAGTGATAAAGCGATGGCAGAGGGTCGCTTGGGCTCGCTTGTCACCCGGTAATACCTAAAGAAGCGCCGTGTCCTCTGGTCCATTATCAAAACCCCGCGCCGTTGCATCTCGACCAATTTGTCGAAGAATATTTTCAACCTCCATCATAAACTAATAATTGGATCAGATTTGACGCTTACACGCACATAGATCTACCGTGAAAGTATTTTGTTGTCATATCTGATATGAATCAGAAATAAGTGTTGTTTGTAAATGTGAATCCCACAAGAAATTGTGGGTCAACTTTTTCTTTAGGAATCTGTTTTAATATATACTATTTACTTAAATGCAATGGTAAAATTCAAAAGCTGATTTTAAAAATTGTTTATCTGTACAAAGCTAAACCATCTCCTAGTAACATAGGCTATATATGTATATTTAATTAATTAATTAGAGATTGTGATGAGAGCCGTGAGAATTCGGGGCGGGTCGCTAGTAGTATATAATAGTAGAACTTCTTGTCTAAAATTGCCATTAAATATGCATTAATTTTATAGTTTCTCATAATTTCTTATTAAACTTCTTAAACAAAATTGGAAAGTTATCTAGAAAATTGGTAAATTCTGGGAAAACTTAACGTGTTTTTTATGGAATATTTGTATAAAACTTATTTGAAATATGTATCGAGTCAACTTTTTACCCCATGCTTTGAATATAATCTCATCTGAATTTAAGTGATAAGTAATCCAGAATAGTAAACACACAAATCCTTGAAGTAATGTCTTTCAAGGGACACTTTGACGACAGATTTACAAACTTAATTAGTTAGTTAGGCATGCGGACATTATTAGAAAATGTCCTACCACCATGCTATAGTTTGAACACCCATACTTTTCTTCAATAATAGTTCAGGTTCATTCCTTCTTCCTAGTTAATTATCCCATATGATGGTCGAGTTAGTCCTTAGAATTTTTCTTCTAACCTAACCAAACCAAACCATTCATGCCAAATCAGACCTCACTACTACCACCAAGCTATAATCGCTTCATGATTATATCAAACAATTAAATGAAGAAATGATAACATTACATTAAAAAAACTAGGCCGCCATATGGACTGCCGATAGAAGTAAAAACTTAAAAAAAAACTGTTTTTTTTTATAGTAAAATTTATGCTAGTAATAAATTAAACTACAGTTCTGAGTTTGATTAATTGTGACCTTATTTAGACAACAAACCGAATAATTTAGCAATAATCAACTCAAACATTTTCTTCAATATCTTATATGTGACAGAGTATCGACCAACGCCGCTAAAGAAGTTTTTACTCCAAAAACAAATTACTGACAACTCCAATCTCATAATAAGGAATAGGGACAAAAGTGTTCGCAATGTATTGGAAAGGGAATTCATAATCGGCCATCGACACGTTATTCAGTAATTTGTAAGGGATAACGGGAAAAACTGAAGGTGTTTATGATTTTACGATGCCGCTTCATTCTCGAATATGGGGCATCGTACAATAACGATAAAGTGTTACGACCTATACGACGCGTAGAAAAAAACATCTAGCGATCTCACGTCCCGCTTGTAAAGGATATGAGAGCTAATGACATTTTACCTTAATAAGAGAGACATGTTTGGCTGACATCTTGTTTTAATATGAGTGAAACAGATACACGTCTCAGCGAGAAAATGAAGCAGTTATGTTGCCAGCAATTATTATAAGATTTGATAAGATTTTTATATAAAGATATTATTGTATACCAGAGATGTGCCCGCGGCTGCGCCCGCGTTTTATATATTCTTTACTGCGTTTTAATTATCTTCCTTTACTTTTTTCGGTACTAAGATGAAGTAGGACTATTTTTGAAAAAAAAAATCAAACACTTACCCGTAAAACTGTGCAATGAATCGGATTTTATTAAACTTTTTATGTGTTTTAATTTTTATACGAAGCCCTAATTATTTTAGAAAATCAGTGTCTTAGGTTACACCGAGTAACTTCACCTATCTAACATAAAAGGCCCGTCAAAATCGGTTCACCCGTTCCGGTGATTACCCAGAACAATCAGATAGACAGAGAGAGAATATTTAAAAAAATTGTATTTTTGATATTGGTATCGTATAATTATTCATATACATTTAATAAATAATTGTTATTTTACCATTACAAACAGACACTCCCATTTTATTTATTTAATTTTATAGATAGTATATACATAAATAACAAAGGTAAACCGTACGCTCAGTGATCATTTGTTCAGTCTGCCATTGATACAACTTTCATATCAAAACTGAACGTAAGCCATAAAGTCTTTCTATTTGTACAAGAAAAAAAAACTGATTTATAGAGTATTCGTATATTATAAAAAGTTAATGCTTTATTAAAAAAAAAAAACTTGTGTTAACTCCTTTTATATTGAAAGTCCAGAAAGCGTTCTCTATTCAAATACACTTCACTTTTTACTAGAACCACACCAACTGTCATTGGAGCTCATTCATGACTGGCTTTTTGTATTCCAAAAACATAATTTTCTCACATCGTCGGAAATCAAGTTTGAGCCACTCACAGATTTAAATGAATAAATTGAATTACAAAAAATCAAAACTGATTAAAAATACAATTCAAAATTAATCATATTTTATGACAGGCTGTAAAATATTTATTATGTTAAATTGTACTACTGACAAATTATTATTTATAATTAGTACTCAAAATATCTGGGCAATGGCCAATATTCCTGTAAAATGACAATATGAATATTAAGGAAGCTGACACCTGTTTTCATACGTCCATCGACACGGAATCCGACTGCAATACCAACTGAGTAATCATAGCTTCGTGAATGACTTTGATAGAAAAATTACCACCATTAAGGCACTTGTAATATCTTACAGATCCAATCCAGTTAATAATGGTAAACTCATTTTGAATATACGGCATACATTTTACATACTGTTTACCTTATAACAACTCGTCTATAAAGTTTCTTTTTAACACATGTTATTAGACACAATAAAGAGGTTACGTGAAGACGGTGTAAAATTTTATTTTATGACACTCAATTAATAACGCAAACCAACCCTACATGATTTTAAAAACATTGTGTAGTTTATACATAATAAAAAATGCTAACTAACATCATAAGCACTGCGCCACATCTTGTTACCAAGTGTTATGTGATGCCATTATCTATAAAAGTTATTCCTCTTAATGAAAGTGAATAAGTCTTAACATAACAGACTCTGCAATGATATGACGTAAATCAATTGGTAATCCTATATAACTTGCATGCATCTATCAAGTATTCATCGAAATTAAAAAAATCTTTATTCAATTTAGGCCCTAATATTAACTTCTTATGAACGTCAAAATACTATCACTCATTCGAAAAACAATTCAGTCACCCCTATGAGCCGACGAGAAACTCGATCTGTGTTTTAAAAATAAAACTTTACACCTCATAGTTAAAAAGTTTTGGTAGATGCACAGAAAAGGGCGTCATTTCCAGTCATCAGCAGACGTTCAAACTCATCATTAAAACTAAAAAAAAAACAAACGAGTCATTTTCATATATGAAAAATAATAATAATAACTGATTCATAGCTCATCATTCATTCATTCACTCATCTACTAGATATAGAAAGGTCATAAGTTTTTACATTCCAATTTTATTTTCAAAATAGTGCAAACCTTGTTGTACATATTGTAACTAATGGCAGATTGAACGAACAAATATTACTAACACCGACGTGTTGTCAATACCTGTAAAGTAATAATGTACAAGCTTCTGATAAATATGTATCTATTGTCAATATTAATGTGTATTCAACATGACATTAATAAAAAATATAACCTTATTAAACATCAAATGTTACAACAAAGCCATTTAAACTCTGAACCCGCAACTGATATTATCATTTTAAAGTTCTTATGAACCGACGTAATTTACTCTCTGTCTGTTTAATGATCAGACCGAAGTGAAACAAGGAAATTAAATTCTTCATAAAGCGTTATTAACTTCACGGGAATAATAACTTGACTACCTATTAAAATTTTAAATTGTATTTTATTCCGTACAATATTATATATTACTAGCTGCTCTCCGCAGTTTTTACCTGCGTAGTTCTCGTTCCCGTGGAATTTTCGAATAAACTTTCAAACTATCTCCATACCAAATTTCATCCAAATCGGTTCAGTAGTTTTTAAGTTTATTCGTTACATACGAAAATACAATCTTTCCTTTTTATAATATTAGTGTATATATCTTGAACACAAGAAATAAACATATTAATTTTCAGTAATTTCTCAAATTGACTAAATTACACTGAAAAACATTTTTTTATCTAAAGGATTTAATTCAAATCGTTTATGAAGTTGAAATTGTAGCTATAAACTTATAAATATACTACTACAGATTTTTTTAGTAATAAAAAAAATCAACAGTATACAACAGGACAAAATCAATGGTATACATAGAAAACAAAAAATACGAATGGGACGTAATTTTAAATTGAAATTCAAAAATTCCAAATTCATTAATACTTTATTCAATTTAGCCCCTGCTAAAGAATAAGGTGTTATAAATGTTGAGAAATTCGTGGAGAAAGTATAAGCTACAACTTGAGAAACAAGAGAATATGAATCACGTATTGTAGCGTGCAGAAAATAATATTTACTTGTTTTAGCATAATATTTTAAAATTCTCTGCGAAACCGACCACAAACCGGGGTGGACCACATCCGGCCCGCAGGGCGGTCGTAGTCTATATATGACTAAGGCCATATCCATAACTCAGTTTGGGAAAACGCGGATATCTTAACATAATTTTTTCTATCGGTATAATATGGATTATTATGCATTGACCTTGTAATTTTTTTTTTACACTGTATAGGCTTAGTGCTTTTATCACAATCTCACCAGATGTTAAATTATAATGTGGTTCAGGATCGTATTGGTAACTTCAGATACTGGTTCTCAAGCGATCCTACCAGAACATACCTATGGGTATTTGGCGACAGGTTTTGTAACTTGAGGGTGTTAGCTATCTTTATTTGAATTATTTTTAAAATGCCAAGCTATGGTTTCATCACGATGTTTTCCTTCACCGAAAGCTCAGGCTGATTTTAGAGTTGGATAGGTGACTTTGAACCCGCGTCCATTGACGCGAAATCCTAACGCACTAGCAACTAAGTCATCATCGCTTCAACTTAACTTGAAATAACTTTGCTTACATACCGTTGCTTAACATCACGTATACCTAATTTAAATAAGGTATATTTATGAAAAGTTCACTTTATTATTCATTCGGCAAATAAAATATATCATTACCTTGTATCTTTATGTCGTAGACATTTGAAAATCAATCTTCTTTAAAATAACCGAACCGCTAATAGTGTTATAACGAGTGAATAATATTTATTATACATTGCTAACATTTATCATTATAAATGAATATTAACTAGTTCTATAAGGTCACGAAAATATTGTGTAAGCAACTAAGCAATAACGCCAGATGGGTGCGGGGCGAGTAGTTGCAAGCGCGTCTGAAACATACTCGGTCCATACTTTTTAACTTCAGTTTTGTGCCGGTTACTGTAGTGCGCGGACGTACTGCTGCGTCTCACGTAACGGAATTTTAACGCAAGTTTAAAATTTCTCATAGAACAAACAAAATGATTATTAATCACAAGTGAACAAAGTGCAGATTAGATGAATAAATATTATATTTATCGTATATGTGATGAAATAGTTTCTTTAAAATATTAAAGAGGATGTATATCTTTTTGGCGATTATTAGTTTACTAATAAAAGGTATGGTTGATTATTAAATATAATTAATTATATTTATGTTAACACTTTGTGAGTGCAGTGTGAGTTTTAAAATATTTTTTATTGATAACGAGAATAACAAATTTTGAATAAAAAAAATAAACGTTGGGCGCCAATATAAGAGCGACAAGATTTTTTATCGTAATTAATAATACAATAACACAAACAAAAGTAAATGTAGAAATAATAGATAGTACTACCTTTTCTGTACAAAACATTTTAATAGCTGACAACAATTTGTAATACTCCCTCTATCAACTACGCTATTTTACGGAGAGGAAGCAATTTTTGTGTTGGAATTTTATTTTAGCTTATTTATTTGTAAGATATTTTAAGTATTAGTAAGGTACTAAAAATCCTCTTCTATTATTTTTCTAATTAATTATTATTAGGATTTAAACACTATTTATTTTGTTTACTACTGAATTAAATGTTATTTTAGCTGCTGGGATTTTGATAAATATAATAAATTATTTATTAAATACGAAGTTACAGTATATTATAAGATAATTGCTTCCAAATAATTTCATATGATTAAATTAAAGGAAAGGAACCTCAAAGTACTCATAAGTAGTTACCAAATCAAAATTGAGACGCATTATACTTCTATGAATACACATTATTGAACAGAAATATTTATTTTTTTATACAAGTAATTAGACATTCTCGCGGCTCCGCTCGTATATAATATCTCTATTTTACATAGCAATATACGTTTTTAAACCATTGAATGAAGATTTAGTTATTTTTTTACTTCATAATTTGATCTGTTTTATGATTTTTTTATCTAAAACTCAAATTTCTTTTATATCCTTATAGACGCTATTTATCGTAACAAAATATACATATATACTAAACCTGATCAGATAATATATCTTCGATTTAAAAACAGAGAATCAAGTTATAAGCCACGGAGAAAGCGGCGTTGCCTTTTATAAAATGTAAGGATTTTAAAATAATTAATAAACATGTATCCAACGTTGTAACCGAAGATTACTTTAAACCAGAAACTGGCTATATCTACGTAGAAGTTCGAAAGGATTTCTAGATTTCAGAATTATCTGAAGAATCACTGGATTATATTTTTTAAATATTGCATTCTAGAGGTAACTAGAGAACGTACTCCTTGATAGTTTTTTCGATTCAAAACAGTGTTATCCTTAAATATGTCTTGAATATGTCTATGATTCAAAATAGGAATCGTGTAGACTAGTTATTGAGCTTTACTTAACTGTTAAATTAACTATAATTATGAGTTATAAACCTACTGTAACCAATCACAGAGATATTGGAATTTATTATAAGTAAAGATAATGCTATGAGTGTGTTATATAACATGAAACATTCTCTCCGTAATATAGTACAGTTTGTACAACATACTAGAGGATGGGTGTCGTTACCTTGGGCATAAAATACAGGATCCGGAGGGTACAATGGAGTTCAGTACTTAATGTTTATTCACTTAACGTGGATCAGCTGCGATCGCTGTCCTTGCACGAAATCCAGATGAACATAAACTAAATAAGGATAGACCTATTATTTCTGAAGTGAAAACTTATTTAGCGGCGTTGAGAGATTCTTGGTAGGGGAAAAATTTATATATTTGCGTTGTCAATGCTATGACATCAACCTTGTACATGCTAGAGTAATAATCATAAGATAGATTATAAAATGTATACTTACGGAGTCTATCGTATGTTTTTTTGATTAAACTATATGAAAACGTAAATAATTCCGGCTCGGTGCGTCAATAGCTTTAAAAACCAAACAAATGATAGATGTTAGGTTATGTTAATAATTTCAATTCAGAAATAAAAAAAAAAAAAAACAGTTTTTTCAGTTTCGAGTTTTCATCTATCGGCAACCCTAAGGCTGCCTAGTTTTTTTTTGGTGGAAAAAACCTGTCCAAATAATAACTCTACGATTTAAAAAAAGAGTTACCTATGTAAATCGGTTCAGTGGGTCTCGAGTTAAAAGTCAATAAAAAGACAGAGAGCCAAATAGACCTTACCTATTTTATAATGTAAGGGTTTATATTTTGGTCAATATTGTAGACGTATATTCCTACATCAAACAAAAGAACCAAAGAAGACGACAAAAAGCCACGAACTAAAATATTAAATAATTAAGACATAATATACATGTAGATAAAACCAACTTGACAGGCACTTCTAGTATTTTTTTAAGAGCGTGGAATGTTTTCATCGTGTAAACTACTCTTAGCGCTAGTTGATGAAGTATTTTATTTCGTATAACTAACCATTTTAACTCGGAACAAGCTGCAAACCACGTCAAGTAGAAAATTCATTATTTCAAGAAAAAATCCCAAAAACCGGGTTGTTGTACAGTTAAATAATCAAAACATTGATTATTCAATTTGGGTTCTGAGAAGGCGCTAATGGACGTCAAAAGCAGCTCAAGAAACTCCGCAGTGTGAACCACCCTCGAGTGATCATCCGAAAAATTATAAAAATATATGTAAAATTATCGGGTGTAACCTTAAACTCGTCTATAGCGTTTATCTGCTATAGTAATTTTTCTATCGATTTTTTTCTTCTTACAATATTTTTTTTCCTTTGGCTTAGCAAATATTTACATGGCTGAAAGATTTTTATTTCATTTAAATCATTAGATGTACAGACGAAATATTCAATATAAATTACTCCTAAATTGGCTTGATTCTATTTGTTAAACGAGTGTTTATTAAATTATTAAAAATTATATTGCTATAATATTGATATTTGCTACAGATACGTACAAAACTATATCAACTATACCCCCTGTTTTCAAGTTATTTCCCCGAAAATTTTACACATATTTTTATAATTTATCAAGTGATCACTTGTACATTGATTCAATAGAAAACATAGAATCTTCATAGTAGTTGTTATTTTAAAAAGACGCTTATTTTTAAAACACTTATCTCAAGCACTTCATGTTAAGTGAAATATAATGTAGATAAAACGAGCAAAAATAATTGGCATTTCATCGCAATAGAATTTTTTAGTTTATTATTCTGCTATTTCAAATATCTCACAAGAGTCTTGAGATTGTTTAATATTGTGACGTTGCTTATTAAGTTATGTACATTTTCTGAATTGGAAAAGAAATTAATATAATGTCGCATGACATATTTTTTTCTGGAATGTCCCAAGTTCAGAATAATCCGTGTAAATGTCAACAAAACAATAAAATTTAAATTGAAACGTGTAAACTCTCCTGTAATTTTTGTTTAGTAATTACATGAATGAATTTAATACACGGATAATTTTATATCACATAGTTTATACGAAGAACGTCAAATTGACTAATCACTTTTATCTTAGTAAACAGAGAAATCAATTTATTCGTAAATAAAAGTGATTCCTTTATGGTTTTGAATATTTTATACTGGAGGCTAATCTATATGATAAGAATTTAGTCAAAATATATTAATCCTGTTGACTATACTCGTACTAGTAATAACAAAAACTATTACATAATTTATCTATGGTAATAGCAATAGTAAAGCCGTTTTAAATTAATTTCACAGACGTCCAGATGGTTTTCTGGATGATAATTGGTTGAAACAAAAAATACATTTCTTGTAATATAATTGTCAGTTGATAAAACGTATAATTCTAGTTATATTTTTCTATACTGATCTATATCTAAAAGTCAGAGGTAGAGCAGTTATAGACATTTGTCTGCATCCGATTTTTAGAATAGCGTTTTTGAACTGCTGGCTCGTAAAAGGTCAACTGAATTGGTAGGAACAGCGTGTGCATATTTGGAAGATTCCAGGCTACATAAAACCGGTTTGCACTTACAGCTGAATAAGGAAAATCGTACACATAAGGCCCAGTTCTTACAGGAATGTATGAAAACGTTCTTTCCACATGCAACATCCCATGCTAGGGTTTGGGAAAGGCTCGCAAAACAGAGACGAGCGAGTCGCTACTCGTTTGAGAAGGCTGTTAATAAAAATGCGGATCTGGATTCGAAACGCCTTATTGTTAAAACCGGTTCGAAGTCTTCGAGTACCTAAATATGCGACAATGATGATCGATTGCACTGTACGCCATCCAATAAGACTTTATTAAATCAAATTCAGTTTTACCAGCAATTTACGAGGTGTTGACCATATCTATCAAGTTTTCCTCGTTGCCGTCAAGAAAAACAACGTTGTGTTTTTGGAATTTTAGAAGCAATTTTGGAAACACTTTTTTCAATTCTCCTTAATTATTATGGTCAAATTTTGACCGCTAGGCAATCATATATTGACATAAAGCAACAACCTGTGAAAAGACAGAATTTGAATTCTGCAACAAGTGCAATATACACCAAAAGATCTTTCCAGTAGAATTTCTAATACATGTGAAAGTAAAAAAAAACAAAGTGATTAAAAATGGAACATGTTATAAATTTAAACAAAACGTTTCCAAAAGATGTATCACTTTCATAGAAGATTCACAACAGTTCTTATTATTACATTGTTTAACTTAAAAACCTCTTCGTTGTTTAATGACGAGATTCAGAATATAACTTTGACCTTTCGAAAAATGAACACTATAAAATGTACAGGGATTTAAAAATTCACGTGGAAATTAAATATCTACCGACCAGACGTTTATTACCTGCGATTACATAACGTATATTTATGAAACACAAGCAAATACACGAATTTATTATTTTGTATATTGTTTGTTTTTAACAAATATAATAGCGTTTTCACTTTAGGGTAAGTAGAAATAAGAATACGTTAGTTGGAACTAATGAACTTCCAAATGCAGTTAATTAAACAACTAAGGTATAATATAGCGATAGGATTTTTAGGTTTAATTATGAGAATTTCTTTTCCACAGCAATTTCGCTTAAATTGTTTAACATTTAGAGTTTCGTACAATAATTAAAAAAATACGAGGTATAATATATATTTCGAACCGTACCGTTTACAGTAAACCGTAATCAACGAAATTACCACAATTTAGAATTAAAAAAAAAATGTTATTTTGCTTACCTCTGTTTTTGCTTTGTTATTGTTATAAATCTAATACATAATAGTTAACAAAAAGGTGGTGTAGTAACAGGAAAGTTTTCTTTGTTTTCATGTTGAACTTAATGTGTTAATGTAATATAGCCTCAATGATACGTTCGTGTTATGTTTACATTTGGGAATCCCACGGAATCCACCACTCTCACTACAGGTTTGTTATAACCTATTTATGTATCCTTCGAAATCCGGGTTTATTACACAGAAATCATCTGTGATTGTAGCAGATTTGTGTATTTAATTTAATAGACATTATTTAGACTATTTCATTATTCGAAGTAACATAAATCTTGTAGTAACAGAGTTAACCTTCTGTATACGAATACTCAAGACAAAAGTCTTCAACCAGTCTGCCAGTCATCACTTATGACAATGAGACGTGGTCGCTTACAGTGGGCCTAAGTAGAAATCTCAAATAGCAATGGAGAGGACTATGTACGAAGTTTCCCTGTGTGATCGAATCAGAAATGAGGAGATCCGAAAAAGAACCAAATTAACCGACATTGCCAGAGGAACTGCCAAACTGAAGTGGCAATGAGCTGGGCACATTGATCGTAGAACCGATATCCGATGGGGACAACGGGTTCTCGAATTGCTGCCACATTCTGAAAGACGCAGCGTAGGTAGGCCCCACAAGGTGGACTGATGGCCTAATGAAAGTCGCAGAAATTCGCTAGATGCGAGTGGCATAAGATTGTTCGTTGTGGAGATCTTAAAGGGGAGACCCATGTGGATATGGAGTGGACATTTTTTGGTTACATGGTTGGATGGATGGATGGATATGAATACTTGGGATTTAAATGGTTTTTTTCGTACTAACTGTTGTCATGGATTTTTTTTGAAAGTTTCTTCGCATTTTTGGAATTACACCGGAAAAGTGGTAACTAGCAAAGCGGTACGGACCTCGTACCTGAGCTAGACCTCGGCGTACCTGATTCGTAAATTATG
Organism: Samia ricini; assembly: GCA_014132275.2. NCBI lineage: Eukaryota > Metazoa > Arthropoda > Insecta > Lepidoptera > Saturniidae > Samia > Samia ricini. The sequence continues at coordinate 6,979,948 of AP028170.1, forward strand.
CTAAATTCGCCCTAGTTAAACCTACAGTGGTAAAGGGAACCTATGGATCTCACGGTACATGGTTGTAGGGTGAAGTGTAATGCGTATTATGCAATTGTATGAAATTGGTTCTGTGTAGCGCCTAGGTGGGGATCGGAACACTTCCTAGACCGCTGGCAGAGGGAGTGAGTAGATGCGCTTAGTGTTTAAAGTACATAAAAAAACTATATTAATTACAAACAAATCCGACTTCAAAAGAATAAAGTATAAAAATGCACGAAAATGTCAATAACTTTATTAATCTGGTTCATTAATTTTGAAATCGGTGCCAGCTTATGGATAACAACGTGGTGTAAATGTAAATCGATAAATATATTTCATTTTGATTAATTGTTCTTTAAAATCACCCTAGTCCTTTATTTAGCTTATATGTAATTGTGATAAAGTTTAGGCAGTTATTTCCATTTCTAAATGAGTACATTGGTTAACACTAGCTGGCACCGACTCGAAAATTAACGAAGCAGATTAATAAAGTGATTATTAATGACTTTTTAGGGTATTTTTATAGTTTATTCTTTTGAAGTCGGTTTTGTATTTAATTAAATACTTTTTGTTAATACTTTTTAGTTGAAATATGTACTTTTAGGTATTGCTGTGAAGCCTAATTCATAGCTTTGGAAATGAATATATGAAAAACGTTTCTAAAATATTCGAGGGTTTTTCTCAATTTCCCTGAGTTTCACTGATCAGATCCTGATATCGTGGCAATAGAACCACCTCGGAAGTGTACTCCTTTAATTAAAAAAGAAATTTTGCATATCGGTCACAAATGACGGAGAAATCGCGAAACAAGCATACAAAAAAAAAAAACATACAGACGAACCTCCTCTTTTTTGAAGTCAGTTAAAAACTAACAGCCTCCTCTAATAGAGACCACGTTCTAACATTTTCTCATTTCTACATTTTTTGCTTTATCTACTTTAAAGAACCCTTAAGTACATATAATTTACGTGTGATATTTAAACCATATATTATACTTTTAGGCATTTGTTAACGGTCACCTCCAAAAAATCTTGTCCGTTGCTTTCCTTTAAATGATCAGGATGAATTTAATATTGTCCATTAAATGTATGTTTGTTAAGCAGCGCGTCTTCGCATTCCGTTCCATTTAAATTAGGTAAAATAACCTTATTTTTTTAAAGTGTTTTATCTAATTCTGCTGTCTGTGCTTCATCATTTCAGAAACTCCAGAATTTATTATCATGATAGGTTTACTGAACTAAATAATCGCTGAAATAAAAATCTACTGCTACACTTCTATAAATATATTTTGATAGTACAATTTCGACTTATATTATCGTTATAGCCACATCAAAACTCAATTTACTTTATTTTTGACATATTTTTAATAATATGTTATTTATTATTAAAGATTATTATCATATTAGTATCATAGAATGTTCAACTCTCATCTTAAGTCAAACTAAATATTAACACTATTATACAGTTTTATTAACAAACACAAGGAATACCCAATGGAAACGTGTTTAATGTGTTTGAAACACATTATGTGAAATTAATACCTACGTACCTGCTAAGCAAAAAGCGGGCGAGAACGAAATTACAAAGTTAAATCTGTTGTTCCGCATGAATACGTTACGTGCGTGATGTACTTTGAACTTTATAAGAAACTTACATCCACACACAGGAAATATAAGAAAGGTAGATTAGAATATTTTTTTTAAGAAACGAATGTACTTCACTCAACTAGGTACTAATATAGTTCAAACTTTATTTATACAACTGCTATCACTAAACTAGTAACTATCGACTAGGATTCTACTGTTTCTTTTTTTTGAAGAGAAATCTTCATACAGCAGACTACCGACTCTCCTGTGGATGAAATTGGATTAGAATCAGGTTGGACCGATATAGAAACGGTTTCGACTAACTGAATTTAAGCACTTGATTCCTTCGATATACGTTTGCGTTCGTATACTTCTGAAAATACCTTTATTTCCCAAAGGATTCTACTTTTGAAGATTATCGAAAACCTTCTAGTAAACCAGTAGCAAAATAAAATAATTATTTAGTGTTTGTAGACCTATATCGACAAGTTCGTACGCGACTCTCCTGATCTGCGACACTCATTGACGGGGGCAAGATACTCTTGATGAAAACGGGGGTGGATCATGTAGCGGGGAGGGGTAACACGTGGAACGTGCGTAACATGATAACTTACATGAGGATATGATCTAATGATAATCAAACCCATCTGATATCAGGGTAACAGGACACAAAGAAACTATTTACAGTTTCATTTATTGTCACATTCGCGTTATAAACGACTTATCTCAAGATATCTTAGGCACACGTCTCTACGTGTGTAGTTGTGCGAGGACACGACGTGCCATATGACGTGCTACCTCATCCCGCTTGTTAGACTATAGTTAATGATATCCTAAGTTGAATATTTAGCATCAAGCATATAAATATTATTGCCATAGGCTCCTGCCGACACCCGCTCAGGACAGGTTCCGATCTCCAACTGGAGAGCGACTTCAGCACCACATTCACTAGAATAACACACATTATATTGCACTCCACACTCCTGCACATTAAAAACCTGCTACGCAGGTACGTGGGTTCTATATGGAACCTTTAGAACCGTAGCTGTGGGTTACCACCGAAGGTTTAGCTAGGGTAAATTCCTTTCCCCCCCTTGGGGGGGGGCGGGCTAAGAGGTGGGGGGGTAGAAGTCATTCTCCCCCCCATCCCCGCTGGGCCATTGCACTGACGGGCCTGGTGGGTCTGCCGCAGGGGGCGACGCGGCGACATGCCTAGCAACCCCGTATCGCCCCCATCCCAAATGCGGCGGGCGGCCCCGGGGGGTTTTAGTGGGTATTCCCGGGCGCTTCTCGCCCGGGTTTGAGTCCCACACTGGCACGGAGCTCGTCACTCCGTGCCCCCCTGCTTATTGTATTGGTGGGGCACTCGGCCCCACTAGTACAATAGGTAGGGTGAGTGCGTAAATGCATTTCCCCCCGTCAAAAAAAAAAAAAAAGGGTAAATTCCTTGTAATTTATGGCTCAAGTAGCAGTAAATGCAGAGATCGTACCATTTTGGTACATTCACGCTATCAAATAACTCGGCTGAGTACTTTAAGCTTGTATTCCAAAAGTTCGGTGAATGAAGGTTCTTCCGGTCAAGAACTTAAATTGATTAAGTTAAAAAAACACCATAATAACTGCTTATATGGTTACTGTAATACATATTTAAATCAAGTAGACACATAATATTATCCAGCACTTTTTAACCCCTTGAGCACTAACCTGGCGTTTACGCCAGCTTTATATTATTTTCCTATTCTCTCCTTTTTATGGGTAATCTTCAAATTACACTTTCGCGTTTTGTAGTTTAAATTCTATTACTTTTACTTTAAATTCTCGGACTTTCGGTCTATTTACAGGGGCCGTGGTCATGAGACTACATGAGACGCTTGATGTCTTGATGGCGGGGTAATTATTTGAAACTACTCTCGTCTGTTCATTAAAAATATTTTAGCACACTACAATCCTACACTACTCCACTTTAAACTGTGTCGATAAATATAATATGTGACAAGTAGTAGAGAATCAAAGCCAAAGATAGAAGAGTTGCTCGGACAAAATTTTAGCTTTGTCCAATATGATAATTTAATGAACTTGCAATGAGAGGCAACAATTTATATATATTTGAAGGAAAAAACAAGTGAATTATTATGATTATGACATTATAATATAAGCTACTGTATGATTTTGCTTTAATTAGCGGTCTTCAAAGATGTAAGTCACAAAGTGACTTTGCATCGTTAAGTTAGTGCGAGTTTCAAAGATTAAACAGTACAAGTTTGTTAAGGTTTAATAAGGTTCTCCTCTGTTACTCCCGAATGATTGTTGTTAAGTCCAGTTTCATGCCTCCGGGGAAATATAGAGATGGAAATATTTGCGCGACAGACCTTTCTTTTGTCTTTGAAATTATAATATTTTATTATAGCCCTAGGATGGTTTCGGATTTTGCTTTCGTCAAATCTTTTTTACGTAAAAATATCTCAACGAATGGAATAACCTTCTACTATATCAAATATTAAGATGAAAAGACGTCGTCCATTTGTGTGATTGAGTTTCATAGATAAAAATTACTACTTCATAAAATGATACTGAAAAATGTGGCTTATTTTTTAAAATCAACGGAACTAAAAGTATAAAATAAATTTAAATAATTTATAACTTAGATATTAGTGACTAAAATTAAATAAAATGTTATTGACATATTTTGTTTGGTTAAAAATATCTGGTGTATTGGCAAATGTAAAGTCGTCTTAATCTAAGAGAAACTGCAGTATTCTCTCAACGGGACTGGCCCCCGTCCGACGGAATATGTAATGAATGCTTTTCATGTAAAGAACTTGCTGTGAGATTTCGTTTCCTTTTGATTTCGTACGGAAAATACACATTTTACGTGACTTGGTTCAAAGTAATTAGCAAAATTTTATAAATCGCAATATTTGAGCATTATGAAAAATAACGTAATCTGCGAAGATTATTAATAACTGAAGGTACCTATTATGGCTTTTAAGATAATGCGAAATCAGACTGGGCATTTTATAAGCTAGAATAATCAGTACCATGCCCAATAAATTGTAATTTAAAAGTTTAGCTGATTCGACAATATTTGGGCAACAACATTGGGCGGCAACGTATAAAACAATAGAAAATAATAAATAACAAGTTATACTAAACTGATTTTAAAAAAGTGAATCTAGAGATAGATGCATATAGAAAAATAGAAATAGATCCAAAGTCACTTTTATTCAGAAGTGTAATATTTACGGTTAATAATGTTTATTATTTTATACCATGTGGTGCCAGCTTAAGAATAGTGGGGCTAAAGAATGGGGTGGCCCATATCGTTCTCGTGGGGTGTTTAAAAAGCGACTAAGGGAATGGGCAGCAGTATTCTCTGAGCACCACAAATATCTACTACGATCGCCAACCCTCCTGCCAAGTGTGGCGATTATGTAAATGCCCCCCCCCCCTTATCTTTGGGGGAGACCTATGTCCAGTAGTGGATGTCTTTCCGGTTGAATGGTAATATTGAATGATTGAATGTTTATGACAAAATTTGGTTGCAAATTCAAATCAATTAATTTATAGGTTTTAGTATATCCAAGTAGTGCTTTGATTTGTTTAGTTTATCTCAAGTCTGTGTTAGATAAAAACAGATTGCACATAATTGTGCACTTTGTTTACTTTAAAGACTTATGTAGAATTATGTGAATGATGAATTAGATACTAATGTAGAGTTTAGAGATTTAAGCGAGTATAAGTAAATTAACATCTAACACACTTATTGTCTATGAAAATATAGATTACAAGTGAAACCAGAAAAATCAATGAAATCTTATTTTACTTACCTTCTTTTTGATAAATTTATCATTATACAAATTTAACGAATACACAACTATTATCGGATCTAATAACGAACCAATTAGTTTACGTACAAACTGTTTGTACCAGTTCAGTTTACAATTTAGCTGTGTTATATTAAACAAAGTACGTGCACGAAGATTTATCAGTCCTAGAACTCTACATAACGCTATCATTACACATAAATATTTTGTACAAATATAACACATTACATTCACATACAGTAATTACTTAAGTAAACATTTGCTTTGAAATTTGTACGAGGGCTATTTTATAATATTTCAAATGCCGTTTAATGCTCTCAAATTAAATTAGATAAGATAAATAACTTTCTAAATAATATTATAAATACTACTATAAGTTCCAGAGCACAATACTGATTTATTTACTGTTTTTTTTTTAAGTTATATAAATATAAAACTTAAGTTTAACCAACAACAAACAATTCATCCATTCAACCGAAAGACGTCCACTGCTGTGCATAGTTCTCCTCTAAAGATCTGCCCAAGGACCTGTCTTGCACCACCTTCATTCAGCGGATTCTTACGACCTTCGCCAGATCATTGGTCCCCTAGTCCCCCACGCTACATCTTTTAGTATGCAGCAGCCACTCGAGAATCCGTTGGCCACATCGGGCATCGGTTCTACTGGCTATTTACTCAGCCCATTGCTACTTAAGTTTGGCAATTCTTCAGGCAATGTCGGTTACTTTAGTTCTTCTGTGGATCTCCTCATTTCTGATTCGATCATGCAGTGAAACTTCAAGCTTAGCCCTCTCCATAACTCTTTGGGTAACGTTGATAATTATATGATAGTAGTTGATAGTTATAATGAATTAAGCAATTGCTTAATTCATTCAAATTATTTTTTGACTTTGCATAGGAGGCCTTTCCACAAAGTCTAATCTCGCTGGTATATTGAAGCCGCTCCAGTGGGAGGATACGTTTTAATTTCAATAAATTGTTTTTTTTCACACGTTATGAACATGACTAAAGCTGTCATTTCTTTCTGTCATGCGATTAAATGATATTTGTTGGAAGTAAATGAAATAGCACACCTACATTTGGTATGAGATTTGTGCTATTATAATTTGTCATTGTCCGTTATGTATAGGTATAGGTATAATGACCTGTTTGTCCAAAACAAATATAATCTATATCAATTATCAAAGAGTTAACAAAATTTTACAATTAATTTGACAGTTTTTTTTCTTATAATACGTAGATAAAATGATTGATGGATAGGATTGATGTTACTATACTTTCCGCTTCAAATGATTTTCAGCTACCACGTCTTTAAAAACCTGATTTATTTACACTAATGTGAGTAAATAAATGTAAATAATGAATAGGAATAAAAAATACACAAATAAATAAAAACAAATTTATAAAGTAATAAATTAGACAATATAAATCATCCGAAATAAATATACGTATAACTCAACTAGATACAATAATAAGGATCAATAAGGTTTCATGTTCTTCACGGCGTGTTAATTTTTTTATATGGAACCCTGATTCTTTTCTCTAATATTTTTGGGTACTAAGATAACATAAAATGATTTATTTTGAATTTGAATCGGATTTTATTCGAAATAACAAGAGTTGTAAATTTTTTTTACGCTTAACCCTAATTATTTTCGATACACAAAAATACGCGGAGTAACTAAAGCTATCTAAAAAAAAAGTTCCGTCAAATTCTTTCCAGCCATTCCGGAGATTACCTAAAACAAACAGACGGACAAACAAAACCTTTCAAATTGTATTTTAGGTATAAGCATCGTATATACATTCATATCTTTTTGTAAAAAAATATATTTTGACATTACAAACGAACACTTTAATTTTATTTATTAGTAAATATATTTAAAGTCCTATCACTTTTTTTTTTTGCATCGAACTATACAACGTTTTAGTACAGAAAGCATTTTGCAACAAATCCTGAACGTAAAGCTCTTTGTGCTCGCCACTGTACACGATTCTCGACTTTGCACATTCATTGCTTCCTCCGGCCGTTTTAGTCAAATCGTCGCTCTATTTACGTTGTTTACACGCTACGTTTGTTTATCAACAATCTCTATTCGAGTTAGTATACTTTCAGAAACATAAATAGGCACTATTATAAATAGAGTTTTATTTTCAGAATCGTTACTGCTAAGGATAGTGCGCGTGTCCGTGCCCACATACAGGGTTCGAGGGCAACCTGCACAACTGGAATGCGACTATGAATTGGGAGCTGATAAGTTATACTCCGTCAAATGGTATCGAGATAACGAAGAATTCTATAGATATATGCCCAAATATGATCCACCGAAACACGCGTACAAACTTGAAGGGATCAAAGTTGATGTAAGTAATTTATTAATCGAGTCTGCAGTCCCTTTGTTAAATAAACATTAAACAAATAAGCATTAATAGCGCAGATTTCACGTCAATGGACTCGGGTTCGTACTCACCTATCCAACTTTATCATCATCTTGAGCTTTCGGTGAAGGAAAACATAGCATGGTGGTAGGGCATTTTCTAATTATGCCCGCTTTCATAGCAACCACCCTCGAGTTTGAAATCCATGTCGCCAAATGTAGGCTTAGTGTGTTTACCGTCCAGGACTACATCGTCACACTTAACACACTTAATGGCGAGATTGTGGTCACATCATTAAGCTTATACCGTGTTAAAAAACATGTATATTCTTTGGGGCTGTTAATGTTTAGAGTATCATGACTTTCCCTTCCTCCATATCTGAAATAGTAATCACAACTCCTAACTCTAAATCTAATGTAAATGCTAAATCATAAGTATTAAGGGCGTAACTTTTAGGAAAACTTACAACTAGATTAAAATACAAAGTTATACACAATACAAAGGTAAAGGTCATTTACATCTTTTAATTTATGTTTTTGTAAAGATTTTTTTTCATTGAAAAAAAAGCATGGAATTTATACGAGACTTGAGATCTCGGGTTTGATCCCCGGGTTGGGTCAAGTGATATTGGGTTTTTCTACTGATTATCATCCCGGAGTCTGGAATTTGTGTCCGAAATCGCGGCAGGCTCGCCCCCTGTCATATCTGGGACGGAACTAAGCTCCGCGAAATGTGGGTAGTGTAGTTCACTATTTTACCTCTGCCTAACCCTTCGGGGATAACAGGCGTGAGATTATATTATGTTATGTTTTATTTATTTTTACATTAGTCATAAATAAATCAAAATCAAGCTCACTATTAATTAGTACCGCTCGAGTTACCTATTTAAACTTTTGCATGGTGGTAGGGCATTTTCTAAAAATGCCTACCTGGGTAGCTACCACCCTCAAGTTCGAAAACCTGTCGCCAAATACCAATAGGTGTATTTCGGCAGCATCACTTGAGAACCAGTACCTAGGCTTAGTGTGTTTACCGTCCTGAACCACATCGTCACTTAACATCAGGTGAGATTGTGGTTAAAAAACTGATCCAAAAACCGTGTAAAAAAATTAGCGTAATAACTCCGACTCAATTAGATATACCTTAAAATCTCAATTATATTTATTTGGTAACTATCTTAAGTTTTGTCTTAGTTTGCCATTTTATATACCATTTAATTACTCAGAAACTTTAGACTTATCTTTATGCTGTTATAAAGGCTTATATTTATGATTACTTACATTTGTTTTCTTCACAATTATTTTAGAATTTCTTTAATCAATCGATATCGTTATAATTATTAAATCACTAGCTGCGGGCCCGAGGCTACGCCCGCGTTTTCTATATATGAACAAATACTAATATAATTTTTAAATATTTATTGGAAAATAATGTTTTAATGGTGCTGTCCATTAAAACGTTTTTTTGTTCAAAATTTCATGAGTTTTAATTTTTTTATACGGAACTGTTCGAAAATTTTTTTGTTACTAAGAAAAAGTAAAGGTTTGATTGATTGATTCAACCGAAAGACATCCACTGCTGGACATAGGTCACACCCAAAAAGGAGGAATTGCCATTATCGGCACGCTTGAGGATCGTAATACTTGTTTGTGGTACTCAGAGGATGCTGCTGCCCATCTCCTGGATTATCCCTTAGTCACCTTTTACGACACCCACGGGAAGATATGGGGTGGTACCCCGGTGGTAGCCGGCACCACACGGCTAAGTAAAAATATTCCTCATAAATTCAAGCACTTGCCCGTAAAACTGACCATTAAATCGTTTTTTATTTTCCAAATTTCATGTGTTTTATTTTTTATAGCAGAATCAGTATATATTTCTCACAAATTTAAGTACCTGCCAGTAAAACTGTGCACTAATCGGATTTTATTGACAAATTTACGAGTTTTAATTGTTTTACGCGGAAATATAATTATTTCTAAATTAAAGTATACGCGGAGTAACTTCAGCTGTCTACCAAAAAAAGTCCCGTCAAAATCGGTCCAACCGTTCCGGAGATTAGCCGGAACAAACAGACGGACAAAACTGTTAAAAATTGTATTTTTGTATAGGTATCATGTATACATTTATTCATAATAGTTAAAAAAATATTTTAACATTAAAAACAGACACTTCAATTTTATGTATTAGTAAAAAGTAATTAAATTATATATTTATAAAGGGTAGATCCGATTTAATTAAACACATATAAAAACTTTTTTTACAATGGTTCTATCTATGTATTAATACGTGAAGCACAAATTTTGTACCCCTTTTACGAAAATTACGCGGACGGAAGAGTATGAAATTTCTCACACTTATACTTTATATAGAGAAGGAGTGCAGAATGGTAATATTAAAAAAAAATTACGCGTAACTAATACATTAAATCAATAGAAAAATATTACACACACTACCATGTATTTGACACACACACACGATTGACAATACATAATCAATCACGTGTCATACTTGAAGTTTATTTACCGCGTAAGCAAAATGTTTACTTTTAAGAACGTTTTACTTTAAGCAATTTGCGAACAAGAAAATGCGAATAAAATTGTGAACATTTTTAAAATTCATTAATACTCTTTTGTAAAAGAAACCCTATACTTAAATGAGTTATGGTCGAATTTCGATCACAGGCGAGCAATAGTTAGAATAATTTACAAATACTTTATAAACTAATGCGTATAATTCTGAGTATTTCCATAATTACTGATAATATAATACTGAGATTCTAGTCTGTATTACAAGTAATGATAATTGGCTAGATAATACAATTATTTTACATTTAATATCTTCGTTTATTTACAACAATGAACAACAATGTTACTCGTAATTCTTGGCGTCACTAGTTGTAGTTTTAATAAACAAAATAGGTAAATTGTTCTTTAAAATGTAATATTAAAAATACATAAATATCTAACTAGTAGAGTTATAAACCCTTATAGTGTGTTTCAGCATATATAATGCTAACCATTTTCTTTATAACCACTAGATACATTAATTTTGTAAGCAAATCTACATACAGTTTACAGCGTTGATGGAATACTTATTTAAAAAAAAACTAGGTGGCCACGGGACTGTCGACAGGACAGGAATAAAAACTCGAAACTTGGCAACAACCGTTTTTAATTATTAGATTATAATTCATAATTAATTCACTGAAATTAATAGCATAACCTAACTTTTAACATCTACTGGTGCACCGAACAATAAATATGTACATTTCCATATAGTTTATTTATCTTCAAAACATACGATGTTAGTATAAATTTTATTATTTATCTCATAGAGCCAACAATTAAACGCCATCTTATATTTGACATACTGTAGCTTGTTCACGGCTGATGTTATAGCATCGGTAACGTGAGTCTATAAGGCTTTACCTTAACTAGAATCGCACAACGCCGGTAATCTTTAGATTTAGAAGTTATAAGTTTAAAGTTATTTCAATATTCACACAAGTAATGTTCATTTATCGTTTTACTAAATTTAATAACTAAAATAGGATATTCTGAAACCCATTTTTATATTCACGACGAAAGTGTGTCGCTTATGAAAAACGATCAAATAACACACGATGACATTTCACTGACCCACGCGTTCAATGCTAGACACGTGTAGTGTATGAAAGTAAAGGTTACAAAGTGATAATAAATCGAACACGCACACACCCCCAAACAACAAAACCGATGTGTGAAACGTAATAAAATCGCAAAACAACGATAAAATTATTTCATGTGTGTACGGTTTCAATTTAAATGTAAATGTATTGAAAAAATGAAATACATAGTTTCGTTTAGAAAATAATCTAGCGAACGTACCGTCGCCTTCTTCATACGATATATCTGTTAAGTAGGTCCGAATAAAAATAATTTGTAAGATTTTAAAACATTAAGAGTCTATCCTAGCGGCATTTATTCCATATAAACGTAGTCCCCTGTTTCCTCCCTTGATTAGCATTATGGTACATATTTTTATACCAAATAATTATATAAACCACCGCCATGCCCGCATGTTTTGATTTATTACCATTATTTAGTTATTGTAGAAATTAGGAGCCTTTGAATTTTTACGATTAACGATTTTTACCGTCATTTTTAGATATTCGTCAAACAAATTTGATCAATAACATTAAAAATCAAAACGAACAGGCATAGCCAAAGTCTTTATTATACTAACACTGAAAGAAAATTACAAGTCGGTTAAGTTTTGGAGGAGGAAATAGGGTACTACAAAGTTAGGTTTTCGTATATTTTGCATAGTAAAGTCAACCCGAGCTGCAGTTGCCCCTTTCGTGTTTTATAATTTTTCTCTGGAGCGCAACACGATAGCAATAGATTTCTTAAATACCTACTATTCCGACCGCATGCCCTCTTAAACAAAGGTTATGAGTACCGACATACTTTATATATAATATATATATATAGTACAGAATGCAGAAACAACCAAGTAAGCAACTTTAGACTGGTGAATACGTCTACTGTCTTATAATTTTTCAATGATACATTTACATAATAGTCATATTTCCGTGAAGATTGAACGCCTTAAGGCACATTAATTTCACAATTTGTAATTTATATTCGATCATTATTAATATCTATATTATAATTACACTTCCTTTGTCTCTATTTACATTTTACAAATATAATTAATTGAAAAACAAAACTAAAAAAAATTTAACAAGTGTTGTTCAGTTAAAAAAGTTTACGCTATAAATTATAAAATTAATGTGCCTTAAGGCGTTTAAGGAAAGTTTCTTGAGAAAGCTCTCACGTTATAAATTTAAATCCTCGAGCTAAGCACTCGTTCACGACGAACTATAAAGGTGTGTGTTTGAATAACCGCTTTAGCTGGTAAAGAGCTATCTCGCTCGTCGTGTGAATACGATTTTTACTATTTAAATGACGTAAGACGTAAGTTTTTTTTTCATCCAGTTACAATCCAGTGTAGCTTTTATTGAACAATTCTTATTTTATACACAAAAATCTATCATTGCTATTTAAATTCTGGTCTGTAAAATGACATTAAAACCATTACTACACCTAATTTTTACTATCGTACGGCTCTCCATCGGCAGGAATTTCACCCTCACATCTTGGTGCCAAAGTAGTCTTGGACATTGCGGTTCTAGAGGAGTTTTCTCCGCGAGCTATCCGAATGTGGTATGAGCTCCCAGCCGCCGTGTTTACCGGGGAATACCGTATGGGGTTCCTCTAAAAGGGCGGTAGACAGTTTTTTAAAGAGTACGCAACGCGCACGTGATATCTCTGGTGTTGCAAGCGTCCATGCGCTATAGTGACCGCTTACCATCAAGTGAATCGCATGCTTGTTTGCCATTTTAGTTGTATAAAAAAAGTTTTATTATATACATAGTGTAAGTATATTTGTTCTTTATCTACTCCTAACATATTTAGCCGATTCTGATGAAACTTTGGCGAGATATTATGAATACGCCCTCGAAGGTTACGGGCAAAAATATCTTGCATTGCATATTAACGCTTGTCAAGCATAGCTAGTGTAAAAGTATGTTTTTTTTTTTAATTATTAATATATTTAAAATATAATTATCTAGTATATTAACAGTACAATATCAGAGCACGAAAAAGTATGAGTGCTATCTAAGGCAAATTATATCCAATACGTTGAAAGGTTTCTTGAAATCTTATTCTCTGAAGAGATATATAGTTCAGTTATCTATTCCGAGAGCACAATAGGGTAGGACGGCGAACACTGACAAAAGATATGAGGACAGAAATGAGCCGAAAGCCACAAAATCCATACGAGCATTCTCAAGTATCTAACCTAGTGGAAACAACTTGACAATAATACGCGATGTAGACAGATGTCTTTTAGTAATATATTGAAAGGGTATAATAGATTTTAGCTATATAAATAATATTTAGAGGACAAACTAGATGTCACTTTATTTAAAGGAAATTACTTTTTGTTTACAATTATTTTTTTATTCTCGTTTTTTTTTACGGATTATATGGTAAAAAACAATTCATTCAACCGAAAGACATCCACTGCTGGACATAGGGCTCCCCCAATAATTTCCACAACGACCAGTATTACGCCACTCGCATCCAGCATATTCCCGCCAACATCATCAGGTCTTCGGTACAGCTTGTGCAGGATCTACCCACGCTGCGTCCTTTGGTACGGACAGCCATTCGAGAAGCCATTGGGCCCATCCAGCATCTCCTCATTTCTGATTCAGATTTAGCCCTCTAAAAACAATGTTGGCGTTAAAGTAATTAATCGCGCCTTTCATTTCTTTTTAATATTTAAGTTAGGAACTTACCTACTATAAATATAAATATTATAGTAGTATATATTCGTAATAATTCAAAATTAATAACTACCCGAGACAACAAGAACAAAATTGTAATAATTAATGTTACTTCCAAAAGTAAGCTTTACAAAGTTAAAGATTAATTTTTTCATCAAAATTTAATAATTTTATCTAATTGTTAAATTAAACAACTTTGCGATTACTCCGAGCTATTTACAAAATTAGTACCATTTCATCCTAATTCAACTCATAATTTAGCAATTTCTGGAATAAACAATGGATTGTAAACTTACTTTAATAAATCAGTATTAAATGCTCTTTCATTAATTAATATCTTTACGGCTATTCGGTTAAAGTGGAAATTAAAAAAGTTTATTTCTTCCCTCTGTTTCGTTTTATCTTTATGCCCTTAAAGTAGTAGAATTAATATAATCAAATTATAACATGAACAATACAGATTGACTTCCAATGCGTTAATTGTTTTATTCTAAACATTCATGTAGGATGGCAACACCTTGCCCAAAGCATTGGTAGCAAAATATGTTTCTTTTATCAATGGACGGCGAATAGGCAGACGGCATATCTGATGGTAAATGTTTACCCTTGCCTATTGAGAACTGCAACCCCAGGAATATTACATGGATGCGTTTCCGACCTTGGAGAGCATTTTTAAGTCCCTTTTTGAAGAGACAAGAATTATTTTACCGGGTAGTGATATGTCAAATGTTTAATGAGAGACACGATGAAAGAGTGTGATATGAAGTGACCGATCCTAACTACAGAGGCTACTTCAACGCGGACGATAGCACCTCACTATGCCCTTTATAAATACAATCTTTTTTAAGAAAGTACCTGCATATATTGGACAGTTTGAATTCTTATAATAATAATGTATTCTCACTGGAAGTGGAACTATCAGTTTCTTTTTTTTCAGTCCCCTTTTTACAATAACTCACCGTTCGGAACTTCAACACCGCTTTTACCACTGAGAGAATTACATGTCACACTTTTGCAAGTAAAACTTCAGCATTTCTTTACAGCGCAGGAGTTATTTGCCTTACTTATTCTTATTTTCCTTATGCTCTGGGTAAAAAATAAACTCTGCCATTTGTGATACATTCCCGCATCACGAAAGCTTGTTGGTTTATTAAAATAATTACACTGTAATGAAAGCATTGCTGTTATTTTTAGTCTTGAATGATCTGATATTCATCAATAAGTAAAGAAAGAGAATAATTATCATCACAAAGAAAGTAAATTGTTTAAAATATTATAATACTTTCTACATTTCATTATTAAGCCTACTTGCCAGATGCTATATACGTCCTGCCTGTGGGTCAATTGTTCGCAAAAAAATTTAATAGTTTAAGGTTCGCCTTCAGCTAATGAGTTAGTGGGATCTGTGATGGACTGAGTTAGATATAGCTGGAATGCAGATGAATGCTGGTCAAGTCGACTGATAGATATACTTAGAAGAGTTAGAATAGATACCAGTCTGAGTAAGATAACAAGCTGATTCCAAGATAGGTTTCAGGGTTCGCAGAAGTTCCCACTAATGAAATTGCGGATGAACTTGGAAGAACTATGGCTATGGAAGCACAAATTACACCTGAACCTTTTTGTAGTGTCCCTAAAAGCCTAGTTCGATTGAATACAAGATACCAATAAACCTGTGTAGCTATATAGTTCTGGAACAAATTACCAGTACAAAATCACTGCAATGGCTTTATCAGGGTATTCACACAGCAAAAAGGTTAAGAAGCCCTAATCGTTAGTAAAAATCAACTACGGTATTAGTGAGAGCACATCACTAACTGTGTCCTGTTGTTTAAGTAAACACATGCACAGCATTGTAATCAAGAACACAGGAGATTACAGGTTCTGTGAAATTGCAGTCGAAACCCCAAAGCATACCTTAAGTGAACGTTACCTATGTTATCCAACTAATTAATGCAACCATGTTCTGGGTATGTGTTGCGCCCAGAGAAGGTACAAACGCTCTCTGCCAAAAACATTCTGTAGTATGTCCAGGCTGTAAACCTAAGCATTGAGCTTTAGTAGTGAAGGGTGATCATAATAGATTTTTAAGTCGCAATGACACAGGTCTTTTCTAGCCTAGTCTTTTAAAAAAAATGAGAGTGTGAGTTCACACGCGGTAGAAGTAAAACTTTGTTCTAGTTTAATATGAATCAAACAACGTGTTAATAGGGACTAGTCTCCATAGAATACAGGTTTTGTTTACGGGTCGGTATACAACGGTAGCATAAAGAGGACACAAAGGATAAGGAAACGATATAAAAACGCTTTCTATGTCTTTCTCTCACAGCGTAACCCCTATAAATACATGTATAGTTGTCGCTTTTCCTTACACTTTTTCGTTTCTTAAAATCTAATTCACACCGAAGCAAAAGAAGTTTCACTTAAAAAAAAAAAAAACAAATTATTAACTTTATACAATTTTTCGCAGTTGCAAAAGTCGGACAACAGAAAAGTGGTTCTACATCAGGTGACGTTAAAGTCAACTGGAGTGTACCGATGCGAGGTCTCCGCAGAAGCACCGAGTTTCGCTTCAGCAGCTGGTGAAGGAAGAATGGAAGTTATTTGTAAGTGAAAATTATCATTACCCAGAATTCCTTAAAAATGGTACTTTTGTAGCAAAATAAGAAACATCAAAACATGCATTTAACTAAATGTCACAAATTACTTTTAAAGTTTTGCAAAGGTTACGCAATAATTTTATGTAAGATAGAGGCATAAAATATCATTATAAATAGTGGTTTTTTAAGTAAACGAAGCATATGCGAACTTCGTAAAAGGTTGTCTATTTCGTAATTGTTTCGTAATTAATATTTCTAGTTGTAAATATGTAATTCATACTCATAACAAAAATGTGCGTGATTAAATCTAAAATCACCAGAATCATCAGACAGTATGTTAATGCAGCATGTCAAGCAACTTTTAATTGCAAACGGTTTTCATAGGGTGGATCATTACATGAATGATAATGATGTCTGGAAGTGACGAGGGGTGTCTATACTTTCGCTAAAACGATTGTAACAAAAATGTTTACAATTTTGTAAATGTATTATATATTGACCAAAACCAGATTGAATCTCTTGCTCTGGGTCCTTCTTGGTTCTTTTATTAAGTATGTTGTTTTCCAAGCAGTTTGCAGTGTTTTACGTTTATAAGCGCCTAAATAATTTATTGAAAAAAAAAAAACCTTTTTCATCTATCACTTTCAATTGAAAATTATCAGTTGTAAATACTTCTTACCGTATATATCCAAAATTGTAAACACTGAGCATAATGAATTTACCCCGTGAAAGATATACATTTGGAATAATAATTTGAATAAAAAAACCTTTTCTTTGATCAACAGAGCATTCATAACAAAAGGAAGCTATTTCAATTTCGTGTTTGTTTCATTCGTATGCTGAGATCATTTAAAAAAAAATCTCGCTACATATTTCGCATTCATTTTTATATGGGTTGTCACATTTCAGTCGTTTCTTCGCAAAACTGCACGTTAAATATTGGATTATTAATTATATTTCATGTAATTGTAACTGACTGAATTGACATTAGTGAGGAGTCTTTATAAAACAAAATATAATTTATAGTCGACACAAATAAAAAAAACAGCACTAATTAGTAAACTAAAATATTACCTACATATATTTAATACAAATCGTAATATCCGATTCAGAGAAAGCATTACTAATTTAAGTATTATTCAACAATGAATGGTTTATAATAGGCATTAATTTCAATTATTTGATTAATTCTGATTGCTTCTAATATGTTCAATGTTGCCAAATACGAATAATATTGTCTTTTTTATATAAAATGAACCGATGATGGTGCAGTGGGATGTGCGGCCTGATTCCGCGTTAATTAAAGCGTGTTCGAGGCCACCTATCCAATTCGAAAATCAGTCTGAGTTGTCGGTGAAGAAAAACATCGCGAGGAAAGCATAGCATAGTGTTAGGGCATTTTCTAATAATACCCGCCTGGGTAGCTACCACCTTGCAGTTTGAAAACCAGTCGCCAAATACCAATAAGTGTTTTCCGGCAGCATCGCTTGAGAATCAGTTCCTCTAGACTTAGCCTGTTTACCATCATGGACCACATCGTCTCTTAACATCAGGTGAGATTGTGGTCATAGCACTCAGCCTATACTATTATATATATATATATATATATATATATATATACTAGCTGTGTGCCCGCGGTTGTGCCCGTGTTTCATATATGAAACGCGTAAAGAATATATTCTTCACTGCGTTTAAATTTTTTTACGTAACCCTAATTTTTTGGTTATGATAAAGTAAAAATCTTTCTCATAAACTCAAGCACTTGCCCGAAAAACTATTCATTGAACCGGATTTTTTTCAATTTTTTATGATTTTTAATTTTTTTTAAGTGGACCCCTACTTATTTTCGAAAATTAAAAGTACCCTAAATTATCCCGAGTAACTTCAGCTATGTACAAAAAAAATACAGACAGCAACTTTAAAAATTGTATTTTTGGTATAGATATCGTATATACATTCATATCTATATAGTAAAAACATTCGATTTTCACATTACAAACAGACACTTCAATTTTATTTATTAGTATAAATATATATAAATGTTAGCAGACATTTAAAAGTAATTAAATCAACGATTATTGATTTAACTTTAGATTTACCCAGAGAAGGCCCAAGAATAACAGGAAATGAGCAAGAGAATAGAAGAGGAGATACGATGTTCTTGAACTGTACATCAGGGAGGTCGTATCCCGCGGCTGTTTTAAGTTGGGACATTGACGGAGAAAAGGTAAATTTTATTTTTAAATGTACGCAGGGGTCAGTTCTTTTGTGAATGTCACTTAATTTGCAGGTCACTGAATATATATTTCATACGGGCTTTTTAACTTATTATTTTAATATGTCAATTACCTATAAAAATGAGATAATAGGAAAGCAATGGAAAGCTGGCGTAAACGCCAGGTTAGTGTTCAAGGGGTTAAAAGAATAAACACAGCAGTATCTTTTTTCAACAGCAATCTCTTAAGTTACTGTATGTAAATATTGGTTTAACATTACTGTCCAAATAAGGAACGAAATTTCAAAAAAAAAACTCTAAATTTAGTAAGTAAACTGCTCTTATGAGACAATTAATTTTACTTTTTTAAACTTAATATTAAAGATTATTTGTAAAGGTATATAACGAAATTTATAATTACAAGATATAGTAATAAATATGAAAAACATCTGCAAGCGTAGAAGCCAAAAATTTTGTAGAAGTTTGCTGGTAAATTTAGCTTTAAGTTTAGGTTACGATAGGACTCACATGTTCTTATGAAGTTCCTAAATTAAATATAGATTATTAAAAATATATATGAAAAAACATACAACTGAATATTAAAGTATATTTTACACGTGCGAAGTATAATTATTGTCATAAAATATTTATTCCCTAACAACTGTGATCGCCAGGTAATAATTTACGTTTGTCGTTTCTTCCCCATTTGGTGTATTCATCTTGTGTTTTAATAGGTAATAACAGAGTACTTTTACATAGATTTTCATTAAATCTGTAAAATATGTATATTTACTTGAGTAGATAATAAAATATGATACCACTGGTTTAAAAAAAAAATCCTTTTAATTTTTATTGATGTTTGATTGAGATTTGATAATTCTTTTTAGATATATAGATTAAAATATGACATAAATATTCTTGTAATGAATACTTTAATTATAAAGAATTTAAATTTAAATCATTAAAACTACTAATAAGTTTTTTTTTAAGAGCGTTTTATTTAAAAGTGTTCTTCTTTCTCACCTTTTCTACTGGAGTTTCCGAGGCAAATCAATCAACCAAAAATCTGTAAGCACTCTACTATACCTCGGGGAAAATCAAAGGCTGTAGTGTGGTTACCTTATTTACTGATAGATTATACATACGTCAAGATTATATAAGTTCATACAAAATAATGTTACATACATGTAATGATAGCGCCAACACTGCATTTATTGTGTACCTACAGATCGTTAAAAACATTATTTAAAGAGACATGTTACATTTTAGAGCTTTATAATTATTTTTTATCTTTAAATTTCTACTATTCATTGATTATAATGAAATTTCAAGCATTAGATGAACACTTAGTTTTAGTAAATTTATCAAGAAATATATATAATCAAGGAATATGATTTACATCTTAATTATAAAGGATTCGTTATATTAAAATGAAAATCAACCACACGCTCGTCAAATTTACGCTGTTCAGTATTCAAGTGATGATCGTTATCATAGTTTATATGGAAATATCGTCAGAAACTATTTCGAACTTACGTGTCTTGTTTACAATCGTTAATTACAAAGACGTGAAACTTGAAAGTTACGTACATCATCACGCAAACTTCCTGAAACGGCTTGTGTCTATGATGTTGTTATATGGGAACACAAAACGATATTGTGAAACTCTAGGTGTTATTTAATATTATTAATTTAGAATTACTATCATAGACTTTATAGAATTTATAATAGTTGTTTTGTTTAGTTTAGTTTAGTTAGAGGTAGCGTCGATGTCTATTACAGCATTAAATATACGCTGTATAATTATGACAATTTTTTATTCGATTTTTTTAGATCAATTTAAAAATTGTTAGACCCATACCCTTATCTGTACCGCTGGCAACGTATATGTAAAATATCATTATAATCGGCCAAATATTTAAGGAGTTAAATCGTAACAAGGAAACCGAGCAAATCACAAATTGCATTTATAATATTACTGGCTGTCCGCACGCGGCTGCGCCCGCGTTTCCTTAAATCCTTACTGCGTTTTAATTTTTTATATACGGAACCCTGATTTTTTGTTTTTGTAATAAGATAAAGTAAAAATATTTCTCATAAGTTCAAGCACTAGTCCGTAAAACTGTGCATTGAATCGGATTTTATTTAATTTTTATGCGTTATAATTTTAAAAAAATTAAAAGTACCCTAATTTATCCGGAGTAACTTCAGCTGTCTACCAAAAAAAGGCCCGTCAAAATCCATCGAGCCGTTCCGGGGATTATCCGGAACAAACAAACTGACAGACAGACAGACAAAAATTGTATTTTTGTTATAGGTGTCGTATGTACAATATCATATCATATACTCATATCTATTTATAATAGTAAAAAAAAATTGACATTACAAACAGACACATCATTTTATTTATTAGTATATATAATATAAGGAAAGGTTATTGTGCGTTAATCACTAAAGATCTTCAAAGGTTATCTTAGACCGTAGAAGGATCATTTAAAAATCTCAGTTCTCTAGAACATCAACATTTGATATTTTAGTATTATTATTGTAAAATAGCAATATTAGTCTAACTGTGGTTAAAACTAACAAGTAAATATTTTGTACAATTTGCAACGGGATATCAGATTATCTCTGTTATAATTTTGTATTATTTACCTGTGAAATGATCAATTTGTTATCTTTAATAGTACCTCCCATCCATTCAACTGAAAGATATCCACTGCTGGACATAGATCTCTCCCAAAGATCTCCACGACGACCGAACTTGCGCCACCCGCATGCAGGGGAAACCTATGACCTTCACCAGGTCATCGGTCCACCTTGTCCACCCACGCTACGTCCTCCGGTTCCTGGTTACCATTTCAGAACCCGTTGTCTTCATCGGGAATAGATTCTCCGAGCAATGTGCCCAGCCCACTGCCACTTAAGTTTAGCAATTCTTCGTGCAAGTGCGGTTACTTTGGTTCTTCTGCGGATCTTCTCATTCCTGATTTGATCACACAGTGAAACTCCAAGCATAGCCCTTTAAGAAACTTTGAGCATTTTTATTAGCCCCATTGTGAGCGACCACGTCTCAGTTCCGTATGTCATTACTGGCAACACACACTGGTCGAAGACTTTGAAACACTGCGGTATTTCGGACGAGAAGATTCTGCGTAGCTTCCGGAATGCGGCCCAGCCGAGTTGGATTCCACGATTAACCTCTTTCTAAAGTACCTATTCATTAAAAAAGAAAATAAAATGTAAATCAAAATCGTTTTCATGTAACTCTTAATATTTAGCCCTCGTAAGCAACGAAAATTGATTTGAAGCGCCTTCATTCCAACATATTGGCTATCCTACTTAAATAAAATCTCAATTAGATTATAACATAAGTATAAAAATTCCATAAAAATATCTGACGGGGAACACCGTATTAAAATCCATTGCGTGGTTTAAAAGGTAACAAATTCCTTTTAATGATAAGCAGATAGACAGAGGTGGAAAGCGATATTATTTTATTTTATGTGGACATATTCCCGCTTATTAAAATTGAATGTTTACGACAGGTGACAGATCCGTCGCTGTTAGTGGTATACCCACCCACGGAGCACTCGCATGGCTTGTTGTCTACAGCGTTAGGACTACGGGTGCCTGTCGGACAATCAATGGAAGTGCGATGTACTGCGAGAGTCGCACCCGCATGGCGGGAGGGAAGCGAGGCGGTCGTCGGAAACAGCCAGTTGGCTGACAGTAAAGAAGCCATGTTACTAGGCAAGTATTACTGTAACGTACATCTAAATATTGGCAGAAATAAAGCGATAACCTTCCTAATACAATTTACGAATAGTAGAATAATTAGCATGGTGGCAGGGGATTTTTTAATAAAGCCCGCCTCAGTTTTGAAAACCTCTTGCCAAGCGCTAATAGGTGTGTTCCGGAAGGGTCAGTTAGCTTAATGTATTTACCAACCTGGACGACGTTGTTACTTAACATCAGATAAGGTTGGCGTCAAAGTACTGAGCCTGTATAGTATTAAAAATTAATTATTTATTAATCTTGTGTCGCTATTTTTGTTCGCGATAAAAACGTAAATTACTGAATTGGTCTTAATAAAATTGTGCACAAAATAATGCAAATATACTAATAAATATATTGAATAAAGAAATGTAAAGAAATTTAGTTATTATTTCCACAAATTCTAAAAATGATTTGATAAATATTTCCAGCCTATTAATTGCTTCTATACACTTCTCGTGTACAAAGTTTCATCGAAATAAGTCGATTCGATTTTGAGTTAAATCCGGACATACACACACACACATTTTTTAAAAGTCAGATTCGAGATTAGTAACGGTGAAATCTGTTACAATGTTTTGTTTTTTCATAAATTTTACAGACAAACTTCAGTTTTATTATTAGCATATATTAAAAGTTTCGCTATGTAAATATAAGTACTTTATCAAAGGATTAAGAATTGCATAATATTTTCAAAAGTTAATGTCTCGTATCTCATATATGAGAAAATTTCCATAACAATAATAGTATGCACGGTAAAAAAAAGAAAAATACATTTTTAAAATGACAATAAAATTCTTTTTAACCTTTGTTCACATAATAAGCACCCACCGCTGCATTTTCTTTCTGAATAACGAATTACGGCTATAAAACCTCTGCCATACGTGAATATAAAAGTGAGTTACGGGCAGCACTTATAATTTTGAATAATAATCGTAAACAATATAAACATATTGAATACAGAAAACCAGTCGTACACTATCTGGAATCCCAGCCTTTGAATAATTTAATGGTACACCTCGACCCTTACCGTAGCTTTCATAACTATCTTATAAACGGATGTCGATCGAGATATCTCAGACCATTAACTTCGAGAATATATCTACAATTATGTTTATAGTTATGTTAAAGCAATCAGTTGTGGTTTTAATTGCTATTAGGCTTGTGTTACCGACGAGGTGGAACATAATTTATAGCCGTACATTAATATTGTCTTGAATCGCTGATTGTAACAGGATATCTTTCTTGATCATTGTGATCATTAGTAATGGTTTAAATTGATAACCGTGGATATGAAAGTTAATTGTCGGTTGTAATTTTAACATTTGATTATGGAATAGAAAGTTAGAAAACATTTCCTTTAAAAAAATTCACTACATTTGAATTGTATCATTATTATCCTCTCCAGACAAATTTTATTTTTAATTTTATGGATTATTTTAATTTTGAAAATCGAATATAATAAGGGACGTTCATTTATACCAATTTGTTTTCCGTAAGCTGGCACCGATTTCAATATTAGTAATAGGTATTCAAACAAAGGATTATGTCGAAGTAAACTGAAGTAAATTAATAAAGTTATTATTTACTTTTTAGTGCATGATTATGGTATATTCCTTTGAAGACTACTTTGTTAATAATTAACAAGTTTTATTATTAAAAACTTTATGCTATTAAAGAGAAAAAAATACAGATTGTCGTATTTTATTCTTGAAGATTCATTTGTATAGCGTATCGTCACGTAACGTACACGTACCTGTAACTAAATGTTTTCTTTATTATTACGTATTTCACGTCACGTATATATTGAGTTTTTTTTTTGTTCTTATTTTGTTATCTTTAACAATATAGAATAACAAAGGTTGTTTGTTTCAGTGAGGAGTTCAAGCGAGGCATCTACGTTAAGTGTAATGATGTTAACACTTTCTCTCGCTGTTTTCTTCAGTTCCCTAATGCAATCAGAAACGTGATAAATTATCCCATCTCTTTTATTACCAAAACTTGATTTAGCGAACGGCGTGACTCTGAATTATCTATCTACTCCTGAACTGACATGTGAAAGGTTAACAAATATTCTTCTTACGTAATCTCTTTAGTTAATAAAGTTGATATCGTAACTTTTTATATCCAACTAATGCGTTTCTGGTGGTTAATTGTTTTTCAAAAACAAATGACTGCAACTAGTTTTATTTATTTAGTTTATCATCAGGATAAGTAATTTTATGCAGTGTAAAATAATTAAATAAACATAAATTTAGTGAAAAAAGGAATTAAATTTTGGATCTATATATAGTTCAATATACAGAAAAGGATGTAATCGATTGATTTGACTGATGAATTTGATACACAATCAAACTTTAAACTAAAATTACTATGGCAAAACAATTGATTGTATCACTGTTGAAAAAAACTGTCATATTTCTAGCAAAATTACAAACTATATTGCATTAAAATGTACATTTTTACCCAAATTGAATTTTACCGATTTTGATATTTACAGATACACATATCCCTAAACAATTTTTCTTTACCAAAAAAAACTTTTATTGTAAGCAATTATGAACAATATTAGGTAGAAAAATAATTTATTTTATTAACATAATACGTAAGGTTATAAGACATATCTATATGGTAATTATTGAACTGACGTATTTCGTTTTTTTAAATATAAAATGTTACAAATCATTTCATTTATAACTATATATTAGGAGTAAAATATTTGTAAATACGATATTTAGAATCGCCTTCTTAGATGTTATCTTGTACTGATGTAAATAAATAAAATTAGAAACAATTTTTTTTGTAAGATTATTAAATGATCTCGGACACTTATTTCAAAATCTATATATTGGGAATGTTATGTAGGTGAATATCTGCATTTACGTATATTGAAAAAAAAATTGTATAATTTAATTAAACAATGTTTTATTGTATAAGTAAATTACTAAATATTAACGTTATAAATTTATTTGCGAAGTAATAATGCATTGGAAATTAAAAAAAAAAAGAAATTCTATTTTTATTTTTAAAATAACCCTTTCAATTTTAAATACTTTACAACGATATTAAATTTAATTGCTACCGTATTTAAAAATAAAAGACTAATATTAATTGCAAATATAATTGAATAACTTCAATTAATACATAATATCCTTTCGCTAATATCACATTTTTCCAAATGTACATATCGATTAAGTAACACAATCGCTTTTGTTTTAACGTGTATTGTAACTATAGTAATTTCCTGGCATGATTTTGTTGAAATAAAATTGTAATTTGTTATTTGTTTGTTTTATTTCAGATGATAAATTATGATGATTATTGAAAATTATTAATTTCAGAAATTCAAACACAGTCAAGATTTTGAAATCTATGCTAGTAAATAAAATTGCGCCGACCCCAAATAACAAATTGGGACCAACCAGGACGACGATGATAATGACTAATAAATAAAGTGACTGTTTGAAATGTCAACATATTTTTCTTTAATAAACAGATATGAATGTATTTACAATACCTATACCAAAAATGCAACATTTAAAAATTTTGTTTACCTGTCTGTTTGTTCTGGGTAATCTCGGAAACGGCTGGCCCAAAACTAATGAAACTCATAAAATCCTATTTAAAGCGCAGTTTTACAGACATGTATTTGAGTTTGTGAGCTTTGCTTAATGTTAGTAGCAAAAAGAATTTAGAAAAATAATTAGAGTTCCGTATATTTTTTTTTTTTAATGCAGTGAAGAATACATTAAAGGCGGGCGCAGCCGCGGGCACATAGCTGTTCTAATTATATTGTTGCTACAAACTATTTTAATTTTCGCGTTTTTATAACTTTACAGGCTTACCCAATTTAACAACAATCTTTTCTATTATTAAATGACCATGTAGCTAAATATGGTAACAAGCTGATCTTAGGAGACTTAGCTCGTATATAGGTCTTTGTTATAGGTTTCCAAACTTGTCGATGGTAGCTAGCAAAGCGGACATACACAAATAACACATAACATAAGCTCACGCCTTTTATCTCCGAAGGGTTAGGCAGAGGTGAAATAGCGAACTTCACCACTCACATTTCGCCGAGCTTAGTTCCGTCCCAGATGGGACAGGGGGTGAGCCTGTCGTCATCTCGGGCACAAATTCCAGACTCCGGGATGATACTGAGTAGGAAAACTCAATATCACTTGACCCGACCCGGGACTCGAACCAGATACCTCAGAACGACTGTCGTACCGTAATACAACTGGGCCACAAATAACATAATGAAAATATTTCATAGTTTCCACTATTTACAATAATTCACTATGTCAGATATATATTTTAAATTGGGGGTTATATGTTACCTGATTTAACTACACATTTAATAACATAATTTGAAAATAGAATCACGTAAATCGGTTCCTTAGTACCCCAGGTATAATAACCCGACTAATAAGCAGACAGATATAAATAGACAGACAGACATTGCCTTTCATAATGTTTTTACCTTACTGTACAGTTTTAAATTAGCTTTGTGATAACCACTAAGGGCACTTAGCTGAAAATGGTAATCACTAGTACAAGAACGTCACAATGGTACAAATATCAGGTTGCGATATTACCGCCATGCAAATCCCGCTGAATTAAGCCCAGAAAATCCTACGCTTTGTAGATCAACTATTAAGCTGGCCTCAATTAAGATCCATTTTCAAATTCAACCAAAGCTCATTACCTCCACCTCCCTATAAACACGTAAGCATTGTCATGAGAGATCAAACATATTTATTTAAACTTAGACATTACATTGACTCCCAGTTTCATGGTAGGGAAATTAATTTTAGGGTTCCTCGGCCTAATGCTAACAACGACTTACTTTATAAAATCCCTGTTGCACGAACAAGGTATGTGGATAACGTATATTTATTTCGTTCACGCGATATGTATAAGACTTTTAATAAGATTGATATATTTGCAAGTCCCGTCAGTTCTTTTAAAAAAATGCTGAAAAAAGTTTTAAAACTTCTAGTGTGTGTCATAACACTATTTTTATTTGAAAGTTATAATTACAATTAATGCTGTTAATTTGTTAAATTTACTAAGCTATACTATAAGCATATACTATATTTATAAGCAATTTCATATATATATTTAATAAATAAATAAATTTAACTCTGTGTTTCCAAATAACAAATTTGAATATTTGCATTTGCATTTTACTAGTAGCGATAGTCTAACTGGTATATGAGACTTCGCTCAGGACAGATCCCATCAAAAAAGTTTCCCCATATGATGGGTAAGGCGCCATCTACAAACTGTCTGATCGAATAGCAAATCGACAATATGCACCACTTTTTTGTAGAATGTTTTCGAAATGACGAAATAAAATTCAATCTTAATGCATCTGGAACGTTTCATGTTGGTGCATTTAATGCCATGTTAGCTGACCCTGTGTTTTCTTTTTGTAAAGAATTGCATAACAATAAATTAAATGAATAAGTGAAGTGTATTTTAAGTTATATTTTGATTTATATATAAGGGTAAAATTACAATGAAGACATAGTTGTGCATGCGACTAAGCCTAAAATAAAGGAAAAAAAGTTGCAAGACTTGAAAGTTTTTTTAGACACAATAACATCCAATACCTGAGTAAACATCGGAGAGATATGCTATGTTTACCTATTTAGGCGGGGAGAAGGAATTGTTGTCGTATTACTACTATTTCCACACTGATGTGGGATTGCCCTTCTTTATGGGCTTCTTCTACGATCTGAAGCTTCGATTGTATTTATATAGGTAATAAAACTGTAACTAGGCCAAATCTGTATATTAAATATTTTCTGAAAAGTATAGTCGGGGTGGACTTTGTTATCGATATAGAAGTCAAAATTAATTATTTAGATATTTTGTCTGTTATACCCTGTGTGTATCACTCTGAATGTACTGAGCCAATTTTGATGAAACTTGACACAGTGATAACTAATATTATAAAGTAACATATAGGATACTTTTTTCCATAAAACGCAAGAGGTTCTCGAGTTTGAAAAAAGTCAAAAATTTGTAGTAAATGGAATACTTGACGGATTTTGAAGCAATGTTCCTGTGCTATAGTAGACAAATTAGCTAAATATTTAGAATACATTACTCTCTCTATGCTTCTTAAAAAAAGCAAATAACAAAAAAAACACATCGCTTTGATCTTAATTTAGCTATCTACTACAACGTTTCTTTGCGAAACTATCAATTAGTTGAATTAAAAGCCTAAAATCTAATAAACAAGGGACGGGAGGAGCCGGAACTTGGCAACTTGGCTTAGCAAGGGACGAATATATTGGAAATGAGATAGATTGCATCTAGACGAAGAATATAGGCTTTCTATTAGAATATAATTCTCTGTATTGCACGCAAGCGAAGTCGTGGGCACAGCCAGTCTTAAATAAAATAATAAATAAGATATCTTACAGTACGTTGTATGAACTGTGACTATATCGCGCTGCCAGCAGGTGCAAGTGTGACTCCAGTTGTGGATCTGTTAATATTTCCTAATATTAACCTTAAGCAATCTATTTTTTACTTGAGATAACCTACCTTGACTACATATTCGACAGGTTTATGTGAAGTTTCTATTCACTATAATCTCACGTTGTTACTTTCGCCGGGCTAACTCTCTACTCTACACTGATGTAGCCACATTTATAACGACTGGCGATCATTGTACGATCTCTATTCCCACAACAGATGTAAGCTTCTGCTCTTTCTCTCTTTTTTACGAGTATAACTTACAAGTAGAACAAGGCGACAAACTTCCACATGCTGCTGCCGTAAACAAGAGATCGATGTCATCTGAGCACTATCTGTCACACAGTCATAATACTGACATCCTGACGCTACACGACGTAAGTAACCGCCGATACAAGAACGTCCCAAGGGCACTTTATTTACCCTGAAGGTGAAAGTGTCTTCCCGCTTCCATAAAAGTCTAATAATAGCTTATTAGCGTTAGTAGACGTTCCGCCTAAGCTCTGATGCTCCAGTTATATGTCTCACGCTTTCACCATGAAAGAGAATTGAAACTTCGATTTAATTCGATTGAAATTTTGACTTTTGTAATAGTGATAAATTTTACAATAAAGTCCCAAAGCATATTACTGATCTACCGGATATTGAGTTTAGGAACCATGTCAATGTTTTTATTTGCAAAGGTTAAATTATACGGTGGATCATTATGTGAATGATGGTGTTGTCTGGAAGTGATAGTTTTCTCTGTACATATACTAATAACTTTGTAACTATAGTAAAGTTCCAAAAAAAAACATGGACAAAAAAACCATATCGAGTTTCTTGCCGGTTCTTCTCGATGATTGGATTGTTTTCCGAACCGGTGGTAGTGTTTTGACATTCAAAAGCGCCTTATCAGGGCCTAAATTGAATAAAGAATTTTTGAACTTCTTTTTTTATTAGTACGTCTCATTTTGTTATAATGTCAGTCTCTTGTACCGCTTCAGCAGAAACAGTATCACTAAAATTAATGCGATCACATAATAATAATTTGGAACCTAACCTATTAGCCTTGACCATAAATTCTCAGTTCAATTTCTTATTAATGTATTTTGGCAGCGGCACGTGAAAGACAGATAGACTTAAGTGATTCTTATAGAGTTTACAGTGATTGTGGTTAAAGCGTCGTTCATTATATTTAAGAACTAGCTGTTTGCCCGCGGCTGCCCCAACTTTCATATATTTTTCACAGCGTTTTAATTTTTTTTTTGCGGTACCCTAGTTGCTTTTCCTTCATTTTTTCGGTACTAAGATAAAGTAAAACTACTCCTTACAAATTCAAACACTTGTCCGTGAAACTATGCGTTGAATCGGATTTTATTGAAATATCATGAGTTTTAATTTTTTACACGGAACCCTAATTGTTATCGAAAAACAAAAGTACCATAAGATACGTACTGTAAAAGAGTTCCGTTAAAATCGGTTCAGCTTTTCCTGAGATTACCCGGAACAAACGGATCGACAGACAGACAAAAATTAAAAAAAATGTATTTTTGATATAGGTATCGCACATACATTCATATGTATTTTGTAAAAATAATCATTTTTGATATTACAAACAGACATTTTTATTTATTAGTATAGACAATGAATTTTACAAGTTTTTTTTTTTATCATACTTTATATAGTATTTATACGACGGCTCTATTTACTAGTCCATTGACGCGTGAAAAGTGCTTACGAGCTTGGCACGAACTGTTGATAACATCAGGCACCGATTAGGCCGTCCTTACGCTACATTTTTTATTCGCACTTTATTCAAATCGACAAGATGGAACCGGCAGGGTGTAAAAACTGATAGGCCGGTAGTTCATGCCTGCGAGCACCGTAAGATAGCGACCAATAGCAAACTACTTCGAAGGCGGAATGGTCAGATAATCTGATAATGCGCAGTCGTGTTTTGTCACGCAATATTGCCTTCAGATAAGTTTTAACGGGATAGTTGGTTTGCGAGTGGAACCCTCGTCACTGTTATAAGCTTATCTGCTCCTACCTGTATAATATGACTCTACTCGAGAGACGTAATCAGGAATCCCACAGAAATGTTTACTTATCAGTCACAATGTATAACAAATGGTTGACTGTTACGTGACTTGTAGGAATTCTACCGTTTATAACAATTTATAATTTTTAGACCAGCCGCGTGGAAATAACGCGCTGTGATTTCGAATCTTACAATCACCATAGCATACGATATATGTCTAGTTAACGACATATTTTTACGTCTACATTCAACTCAAATTTGCCATAGTCGTTTATCAATCTTAATTAAGCTATGAAATAAAGTTGTGACAGTAATCGGAAACTATTTACTTAAATACAGTAGCTTGTCGTTCTAATATTTTAAGGGAGATTTTTTTGCAATAAATATTTACTGTTGGGAGGTACAAAAATAATAACCAAAGCCCTGAATTATAAACAGTGTTATTAATTAAATTATATTTTAATATACAAAAAACATGCTATTGATAAATCTTATTAGGACCTTGAATAAGTTCTCGCTGTTTCTTTTACGAAATAAAAGCTTTATTTACATTATAAGGAAACAAAATATTTAATTCCACTTATTTAATTTAACCACTTTATCCCATCTTTCTGGCAGTATATGAATTCCGCGTGGGGAAAAAACGACATGTCTTTTGAGGCTATCCAAGAATGGATGCATTTTTTAGATTCTTCATAAGGATGAAAGCGCTAGTCAGCATATATTTGAGCACCCACCACAATTTGCACAAATACACACCCACATTTTAAATAATTCTGGAATAATATACGTAAGCTTATTTACCCAAAACAGACATCTGATTTTATACTTATTATAAAAAAAAAATGTTTCGTTACTTACTCGTTACACATAGAAAGTAATTCGGAACAGCTGTCGCCTTCGCAAAGAAGTGAATATAATATAGAATGCGTTCGATCTCGAATAGCTGCCAATATTACTGTATTGCTTAATATAGCGTTGGGAGTAAATTAAGCAACGAAATTGCCAATAATTCGCTATTGAATAATTTTTGCCATCTACTGTGTATACTTCACTACTGTGCATGTATGATCTTCATATCTGAAATATATTTGGTTGATACAAATTTAACCCCTTGAGCACTAACCTGGCGTTTCCGCCACTTAATAAAAGCACTTAAAATACTTTACAAATATATAATATTATAAACAATTTCTTAGTGATTCTGTCACTATATAATATTGTAATAATTATCAATTAAAAAATATTAGTATTAACGTACGTATAATATTACAAAAGATTGCAGCTCATTTTTAATCAATATTACACATGATCCTTAATCGTACCGTCATAATGAATAAAAATCTATTAATATTTTATAATAAATAAATAGATGATAATTAATTAAATAAAAAAAAATCAGACCATCCAATATTATCTCATTTAAATATAACTTATTAGAAAGTATTCGCATATTTACTCTTATTTTCCTGTACTTATTTCATAATATATAAAGTTCTAAAAATTAAGACTTTGCTATAATAATAAATAAATTACTTGACATTTTTTAAATCAAACATTTTAAATATATCTCTGAATAAAAATTAAATACGGGAAATATTAAATTGTTTTTTTTTTTTATATTCCAAAGACCATAAAAAATATTGTTTTGCAAATGTTAATCTTAATATGTGTATTACCCATAAAAATGAGACAATAGGACAAAAGAATGGAAAGCTGTCGTAAACTCCAGGTTAGTGCTCAAGAGGTTAATAAGAAATATATATTATATAATCGTTGTCTAAATATAATAAACAGGTCTGTAAATATTATAAATATGGATCTTTATTAGCTAACAATCACAGCTGATGCAACAATGGCTGAAGTGAAACAACGATACGGTTGAAAATAGACGTATAATATGCTAAAACTGAAATATTTTTAAAATATATATATACTTATAACAACACTAAAAAGGAACTAGTTCTGTACATTTAATAAATTTGAGAAAACCTCTCGAGGGAACTTTAAAATCAGTGACAGAAAAAGTTTCTATTTTTTCGGATTAATTGAAATAGATTTTGATGAAATTCGGTGTGAAAATTGTCTATATCCTGGAGTAACATACAGGATACATTTTTTTTTATTAAAACTGGGTTAAATAGGGAAAGTAAATTTGTATGAAATTAAGTCATCATGTTACAAACGCATCCTACACGAATAGAGTCACGGTCACATCAATCAAGTAATTATTAAACACACACAAATACGTACAGCCATCCTACGTAAATTGCCTTTTTTTTTTTTTTTTTTTTTTTTTTTTGACGGGGGGAAATGCATTTACGCACTCACCCTGCCCATTGTATTAGTGGGGCCTAACGCCCGTCCAATACAATAGGCAGGGGGGCACGGAGTGACGAGCTCCGTGCCAGTGTGGGACTCAAACCCGGGCGAGAAGCGCCCGGGAATACCCACTAAAACCCCCCGGGGCCGTCCGCCGCATTTGAAGTGGGGGCGATACGGGGTTGCTGGGCATGTCGCCGCGTCGCCCCCTGCGGCAAACCCACCAGGCCCGTCAGTGCAATGGCCCGGCGGGGGTGGGGGGGAGAAAAACTTCTCTACCCCACCTCTTAGCCCGCCCCCCCAATGGGGAGGCATGACCTGTTGGTCAACAAACCGGGGGGGAGGACGTACTTCCTGCCCCCTATAAAAAGGAAAAAGAAGAAGGACAGAGCAGAGGCGGGCAAAGTAAAAGAGGAAGGAACCCGCCTCCGCTATAGAAGGAAAAGAAATAGGTCCCTCCCCTGACTCCCCTTGTTTGACAACAAGGCGTAGCCAGGAGAGGGATACCTAGAAGAAGAGACAAAACACCCTCAGCAATAACCTCCTCCTGCAGCTAACCCTCCTGCAGCTATCCCCCCTTCCAACTACTACCCCTTCTCAACCTTCCCCCCTACTACCCCAACACCATCCCTAAATACCCCTCTTTTTACCGGTGGCCGACAATAAGGTCCCCCCATGTGGTGTCCCGCCTCCCGCCCCTCCTCCGCACAGAGAGCGCACCTCGGTTGCTCCGCTGTGCAGTCCATGGCCTTGTGACCATCAACTCCACAGCGGTAGCACTGCGCCCGCCGCTCCACCTCAGAGGTGCATGTAACCCTAGTGTGACCCAGCCCCATGCACTTGAAGCACCTCAGCGGAAGTGCCTCAAGCGCACGGACCTGTGTCACACTCCATCCCACCATTATCGAACCTCTGTCCACCAACTTCACCGCCGCCTCAACCGGCAGAGACACCACCAGCGTCCTACGCCCCCACACCTCACGCACCAGCCCCGCCTTAATATCCCCCACGCCACATCCGGCCTCCTCCGCCACCCTTGATATCACCACCTCTCTAGCTACCGATTCCTCCAGGCCCACCAGGCGGACCTCTGCCCGCTTGATTGGCCTGGAGACTACCGCCACCTCCTCAACCAACTCCCTTAGCCGCGCCGCGAGGACATCCGCCCGCTCCCCCCCTGTCGGGCCCGGGATCTCGATGATCCGGGACCCAACAGCGGTGGAGCGGCACGAGATGTCCGTCACCCCCATTCCCTCCAAATCTACCTTATCCCTAGCCTGTCCCAGAACCCCCGCATAAGTCAGCCCCCTCGCCACCGCCTCCGGCCCGCAGGGTGACTACCACCGCCGCCGAACGCGGCAGCGTCGGGAGCCTCGGTCTTGCCACCGCCGTTCCCCTCTCCTGCACCATCCGAGATTCAGATAGGGGCACCCCTGCACCCTTCCTCACTACCTTCCTCCTCTTACCTCCCCCCCCCCCCCCTCTACTACCGTCCACTCCTCCTCAAACACCTTCCCCTCCCTCCCCAATCCCCCTTCTATCAGGAAGAGGAGCCCACTCCATTTCTAACGGAGATGATTTCTCCGCAACCCTCCTATCCACTACCCTCTTCCCAGAACCTTCACCATTTCTCCCAACAGTCAACCTCCCTCGACCTTCCAGAGCCTCCAGCCTACGCTCAATCCCCCCCAGAGCCCCCTCCAGTCTAGCCATGACCGCCTCCACCACCTTATCACTTCCCTCCATTTCCAACTCCCCCTCCTGCACCGTTCCTACCGAAACATCGACCAAAGTCCTCCGCTCTCGCATATTCCCCTCTATCTTGAATTCTGCCAACTCTAACTCCAGAGCCGCAACCTTCCTCTCCAAAACCCCCTTCTCAGCCCTATGCCTGTTGATCTCCTCCGACAACCCCCTGAGTTTCGAGACCTCTCCCTGAAGCTCGCCAACCTTTTCCTTAGAACTTTTCTCCAGCTCCTCAGCCCTCTTCTTCACCCTCTTAATAATATCTCTCAATTTCAACATTTCTCGATGCGCCACCTTAGCCAGCCGTATGCCCTTTATGAGGGGCCCGGCAAACCCCACATCAATCCGCCCTACCATATTCTCCAGATTGTTCTCAATCTCAACACACACCCTAGTGAGCTCGTCATCCGTATATCCCTTGAAAACTCCCCTCCTCTCCATCACTCAAATCCCATTTCTCCTCTTCTATATCGATCTTAACGCGCGCCACGCAAGAGCACACACCCTCGTGCACCCCATTTCCACTCCTCCTATCTCCCTTTCCTCATCTGACTCCACCACCAACCCCTCCGGTTCTCCCCTTCCCTTTCTCTTCCCCCTCCTTGGCATGGTAAACCAAAGAACACAATGCACACACCCCCCTAACAATCCACTAACAACCCCCCAGTTAAAAACTATTTACAGTATTAACTTATACACTAAATATGTATAAAACACCTGTTAACACTAACACTTAAGTCCAGTCCTTCCTTGCGGAAATCGTACGTTATCTCCGCGAGCGAGCCGGTTGGCGCCAACCAGGCGGCGAACGGCCGACTCGCTTCGAAAAGTACGACGCCCGCCAACACAAAACTGTTAATTGCGCAAAAAGTACTCACGCGAAAAATCCGCCCACACACACCAAAATGGCCACAGAGGCCTGGCGCATCTAATGATCCACCAGACCACCACCAACCCCCACCACTTCCCCACAAAACAGCCCCACAAAGTTCAGCGTCCCTCACCAAAAAACACTTCAAACCCCCACAGCTCTCGAACCCCTGGCCGTAAAAAAAATCCGATCGACCCACCAAATGTTCGTCTCTTCCCCCCCCCCCCCACAGGATAACACTACAAAACACCACCTCCTCGATCGTTCCAGGGCGGCGCACGCGCCGAAAGGTCCCGGAACGGTCCCGAAAACAGATTTCCCCCAGTAACTCCGCCCGCCGACCTCGTACCAGGTCGAGCGACACCTTCCCGCAAAGCGCACGTCACGCCGCTTCCGATGACACTACACACATCGCAATCCGACCACAAAAACCACCCTCTTGGATTTTTTAAACTCCGCAACGCACTGAAACACACCCGCTCGCGAGCACGTCCAGACGAACCTCTACGTAAATTGCCTGACATTTCTTAATCTCAACAGACAACAAAGTTCCTGGGAATATGAATCACGTGATCATTACACCTTTTTGTAACCTCTGGTAATAAATTTAGGTTAACAGGACATGCGGTCGGCGACAGATTTGAAAAGTAGGTATTTCAGAAATCTATTGCTATCGCGTTGCGCCTAAAGAAAGAGTTATAAAACACGAAAGGGACAACTGCAACTCGGGTTGGTTTTAAACTATGCAAAAAAATAGACAAAAACATCACTTCGTAGTACCCTGTTTCCTTTTTTTACATTTTATTCATCAAATTTGTTTGACGAACGTCTGAAAATTACGGTAAAAATCGAGCATTTTTTTCATTTTTAAAACCTAGTTTCTGCAATAACTAATTTATGGAAAAAAATCAAAACATACGGGCATGGTGGTGGGGGTATCTATATATATATTATTCTATATAAAATATTTACCATAAATCTATTATCCAGGGAGGAAACGTAGTCCGTTTGCATGGAATTAATGCCGCTCCCATATCCTTATCTTATCGCTTATCTTACCTTATAACATTTTGGAATATTACATTATTTTACTATCTATAGTAATAATCTCTCAATCATCTAAAATATAAAACCGTAAAAAGTAGGACTTTATTTAAATCATAACCTAGTTTAATTTTCGCTTATTATAATAACCTCATTTTAACAATAAAAGTTATTTTGACGGTTAATGAGCTACCGACAAGACCTACAAGTGTCAAGTAATTAGAAAACAGTTGTTTTAAAATATACAATACGTAGAGAAATAATCAAGGATACCTTATAATCATTTCAGTACTGGTATGGCGTTAATTTATACCCAATCAAACGATACGATCGCACCATTAGTGGCAAAAGTCTAGACATCTTAATTATAAACTAGTAATCAAAAAGCAATTGTATAATAATAAATTGCAAACGAATGTTAATTTTATGTTAAATGTATTTGAGTATAGAACAAATTTTGAAATAACTTTATTAGCCCCTTGAGCACTTACCTGGCGTTTACGCCAGTTTTCCATTGTTTTCCT
Source organism: Samia ricini (assembly GCA_014132275.2). Taxonomy (NCBI): domain Eukaryota; kingdom Metazoa; phylum Arthropoda; class Insecta; order Lepidoptera; family Saturniidae; genus Samia; species Samia ricini. Next base: position 7,017,712 of record AP028170.1, read on the forward strand.
ATTGTCTTATTTGTATGTGTACTCGACACATTAACTATAAAATTATCAATAAAGAACTAATTAATATAAAATACAGGTAACACAAATTTCAGTAGGTATTTGTTGGCGAGAACACACAAAAGATCTTCATAGACAGAATATAATTTTACTAAAAATATGATTTTCTATAAAACTTATAAAAGAATTCAACTGAATAATAGTTAATATAATTTTTAAAAATCTTTTAATTGTATATTGTTCTAAATTATATCTACATACAATCTTTTCTTTATTTACTTTTACAAATATAAATAAAGTTTATTTCGATTAACATTTTGCAAATTATTTCGCCAATCCATTGGTTCCTCTGAATCTCGGAAATCATTTTTTAGTTTCTAGATAATAAACGTTCGGAAGCAAGTAGACTATTGAGTTACAAGGCGGGTAGCCTCTCTATTGCCCCCAAAGCAAACAACGATGCAATAAACCCGGAAAACTCGACTTTTCTCTCTTACTATCCTAATAGCATTTTTATCCAGCAAGGCGATACACATGTCGCTTTGTGTACATCTCGAGGCTACATGCTACTAAGTTTTATTTAGAGTTTGTACGCTCACAGATATTAGTCAACTTATTTGGTATTAATTATATACTAATTGTAGAAAGTTATTTGCAGAGCCTATAAAAGCAATTGTGATATTATTATGAAATTTTCTCATAAAGAAATTAAATTATAATTATTTTTGTTTATCTTGTTAGTCAACATTTAATTATAAACATTATCGATATTTTAAAAACAAATAACTGTTTAAAAAAAAACGGATTGCTAACATAAAACCTCATCTGTAGCTATTAAATAAAATAAAAAATAAAACCGATTGATTAACAGATGTGAAAAAGTGTTAAATTTTTCCGTGACATTTATTAAAGAAAAAATGTAGGCAGCCATGGGACTGCCGACAGAAGTGAAAACTCGAATCTTTGGAAGGTCTGTTTTTTATTCTTTAAATTTCACAATTTGTCAAATTAAATTAAAATTTGTCTGGTTTTTACATTTATTGCCGCTCCGAATAATATATATTTTCACATCGTTTTTCTTCATAATTAAAACATACGATAGACTGCCAAAGTATACATTTTATTATTTATCTCTGACCGCTATATTATACTTCACATACAGTAGCATGTTGTTGACAGCTGCTGTCACGGCATTGGTAACGCGAATCTGTAATAAGTTTTTCCTCTACCGAGCGTCGCACAACGCCGCTGAAGAAGTTTTCACTTCAAAAAATGACATAAATATTGTGATAAAGTACATAATCAATTAAAATATATGTCAATAGTGATTGTAGTACTTGTGTAGTACCGGTATTGTGTACCGGTTCGTTATTCAATTTAATGGGAAATTCCGTCGACTCTATTCAATCCTATATCTATGGCACAATACAATAATACGAGCCGCACTTTGTCACTTTTAGAGGATCGTAGCGTATAGTGTCCAAGATGGGTAGGTAGGAGCTCTGTAACGGAAAATTTACTCTCTTTAGTCGCCGTAATTTACTTGCTTTGAGTTCACTCTATATTCTGAGCGTACGATAAAATTTATAGCAAACTATTGTTCCATAATATTAACCAGTGTAATTATACGACGAAATTTTTCTCCGTGCGATTAATAATTGAAGACAAATATTTCTAGAAACACTGGACACGTTTCTCCAAAGAATCGATAAGGTAGCGTGCTTTGATGTTTTATTTAAAAGAGCTATTCGCAGGCGAGGCAATCGTTTACTTTTCAAATGGACGTAATATCCCTTATTACATATAAAGTTTACATTGTATAGGTAAGGTCAAAAGCAAATACAGTTGTATTATTTTATTACAAAATAATGACAACGGTATAGTGTACAAAGATTATCTTGTAGTGTTTTTTTTTTAAATATACTTTGTTTTATAAATTTTGATGTTATAATAAATTTAGGGAATGGTTTTGTAACTTAATAATTATTCCGTGGTTTATAAAGTTTCAGATTCATTCGTAACGACACTACAGGGGTTAACCCGACTGGATAGCCGTGTGATTTATCAACGCGTCGACAATACATTTTACTTTATGTCCATTTAGTTATCTCTTATGTATTATCTTTTATGATCAAAATAATACAATAAATAGATTGTAATTGAAATATCTAACAAATAGACTTTAAAAATCGAATTACATTTTTTTTAGTGCTGGCCGTCACGGTATCATTGGTAAATATGAAACATCAAACGCCATTCGCCGTCACACCTCAAAATACACTCTCACATCTCGATTTATAATACAAGAAGTCAATAAATCTAAGAGTGTTCTACGTCGCCAATGAAGAAAATAATCAAACGCCAAATTATACTCATATGTACTTAGATGCTAGAGATACCCGTCATTGGACGGCATTCGGTCGATATAAATATATAAAACCTCATTTTCATGAAACTTGCCGTTTTCAATTGATATAATACTGGCTGCTGACCCATGTGTTTTGAATGTTAAATAGTCTGGTGTTTCCTTTAATTTAATTTTAAAATATAGAATTCTTACCTAATAAAATATGTTTATACGTTATGATTAAATTGTTAGTATACTCGATAAACTATTAGACTCTTGAAACTTCAGTTTCAGTTCTAAATATATTGGGTTCAACTGAAAAGATTCTAAATAGAGATTTTAACGTTTTTGGTACTATAGAATACGACACATTCTTGCTTAGAACTGTGAAATAGGCGTGTGTTTTATTTGATATATTTTTTACAATTTTTTATTGTTACTAGTATGTCGAAAACCCATAAAAATAAGACAACGGGAACACAATAGGAAAACAATGAGAAGCTGGCATAAACGCCAGTTTAGTGCTCAATGGGCTAAACTTTTTATGAGAATATTAATAAACTGTTTAGTTTTCATTATTAATAACACAATTTAATCGAAGTACTATTATTCAATTTTCTACGTTAATTCATGTTAAAGTTTACTCACCCGTATTAGTAGGATTTCTTCCGATTTGTAGTCACAAATTAATGATTACTTCAACACTATGTTGACTCGCTATGTAATTTTTTTTTTTTTTGAGGCGTCACCTGGCACCGTTTTAAATTTAATTAGATATTACTCAAGATTACCGTACTTTATTAAAATATAACATAACATTTGCTCACGCCTGTTATCCCCTATGGGTTAGGCAGAGGTGAAATAGCGAACTGCACCTAGCGAGCCTGTCGCCATATCGGGCACAAATTCCAGACTCCGGTATGATAATGAGTAGAAAAAACCCCAGTATCACTTGACCCAACCCGGGGATAGCACCCGAGACCTCAGAACGACAGTATTAGCGTAATACAACTGCGCCACCGAGGCATTAAATAAGAAAATATAGTAAGAAAAAAATTACACTTTAGTAATAAATATTACTTACTTTCAGTTTTTTTTTTTGTATCTGCATAACGTGATGAAAATTTAATTTAATTCTTAAGTAGTTTAATATATTCTTTAATGTAGCACAATTTTAAATAATACTATGATGCGTAACTTTAAGATATTTATTATTTATGTTTCTTTGAATGATAAGTTTCTTTGATCTCTTTAAGATTTAGATATTCGTATTTTTACTAAATTTTAATCCAGAAAACGAATAATACTGATTCTTTACTCAACTTGTTTATTTATGTATTGTAAAAAAAAATGAACTCGTAAATTTGTAAAAGTGTATTAGGATTGCTGATAAATCTTTTGTTTAATGTAAATTTAAATGTAAATTATTAGATATGCTTATATTTTTTCTTAGATGTTATAAATAAGAACAAAGTAAATAAAATACGAATGCTAAAGGCGAGTAAATTTTCCGGTACCGAGCGCCATTTTACCGTTCCGGAGATGAACGACGGATCTCTTCAAAAAGTAACAAAACCATGCCCGATTTTAAACACGGACCATTCTAATTCTTAAAAACTAATTGTCAATATAAATGAAGATGTAAATTACATTACTTACTTCTAACTACATTGCATTATTATTAAATTATATATATACTGTATTACAATGACAAAAGAATATTATTATTAAATCAGTAATATGGGCATATGCGCAAACCTACTAATTACCTGACATGTATTGTGAAAAATACAAACATAATATTGTATTTGACATGACAAATCATGCTATATAGATATGCAAGTGGTGTTTATTCCATACGAACGTATTCCAATTGTTTCCTCCCTGGAAAATGGTATTGTAAGAAATATTTTCGTTTACGATATAATATCAGTATTCCGTGCCCGTAAATTTTGATTACTAAATATACATATACCAAACATATATTTTCAAAAATTTTCTCTGTCCGTATTGTTCAGGATAAACTCAGGGAGGGCTGGGCGAATTTTGACGGGACTTTTTTTGGTAGATAGCTGAAGTTACTGCGTGTAACTTAGACTAATTTTATTTTGCAAAATCAATTATAGTTACTCGTAAAAATATTAAGACTCATGAAATTGTGAATAAAATCCGATGAAATACACAGTTGTACTGGCAGGTATTTGAATTTGTAATATATTATCTTTATGTTAGTACCAAAAAAGGTTTCGGAAAATGTTTAAGGTTCCGTATAAATAAAAAAATTAAAAACCAAGAAATTGTAAAAAAAATATATACGTCAGTTTTATTGACAAGTGCTTGAATTTGTGAGAAATATACTTGCTCTCTTAGTACATAAAAAAATTAAGAAAACAATTAGGGATCCGTGTAGAAAAAATTAAGACTACTATATTACGCAGTGAAGAACATATGAAACGCGGGCATAACCGCAGGCACATAACTAGTTTAATTTGTAAACGTACCTTATGATACAATAATGTACGCCGTGTTTCAGACTATCAAAAGGGTAATGCATGTTCTGGTTGAAAAATAAACAAAAGAATGTTGCAATCTTGTAACATGATTACAGGCTAATGACACAACACGACACTGCATTTGCATGAGAGATGCCGTTGCTCTGTTGATGATTTTAATGAGACACGGTGGAAACATATTGTACTCACTCAATGTTGTATCTACAACATAAAAGTTTATATGAAACCAACACTACACTATATGAAGCATCCATACGAAGCGGGAAAATGAGAGTGTGTTTTGTTTTATGCAATATTCAAATGGCAGCAGATTTGCGTTGAATTTTGAGAGTACTCACCTCGATTATTATTTAGAAAGTTTATTGTTATTGGAGATGATATTAAACTTTACACTCTTTATTCTCGTTTATCATATAACTTTAAGTTTACATATAATTAGGTAATTAAAAAAAAAAAACAACTTTTTTAACATTACTTTCTACGAGTGTTTAAATCGGGTGTGAATAATTTTGGTGCATAGAACACGAAATAAGTTTTGAAATGAAAACTCTTTTAGCCACGTTGAGCGATTTTCGGTAGGGAATAAGTTATGGATTCACGTCACCTATGATGACGTCAGCTTCCAGCGACATGCTACAGTCAGTCAAATATAAGATGTTGTTTAAGTGGGCGCTTTTCTGTTGCCACATCTAAAATATTTTGCCATAAATGACAAAATAAAATATTCGAGTCGAAACGATTACCTGCTATATTATTCCTTTGTCTAAACAAATTACTTAACCACAGAACTAATCTATATATGTATTATTAATTTAACTTTTTTTAAAATAGTTTTTTCAATGTTTTCACTTCTGTCGGCAGTCCCCATGGCTGCTTAAATTTTTTTGTGTGCAATATGAGCGATATTTTTTTGTAACCAAAATCGAAATCAAAATCTTCATATATACACAGAATTAAATCATAAGAATCCATTAAAATGCAAGAATACGTTGTGTTTAAATTAAGTGGTCAGTAATGAAGTGGCAAAGCGGGCATTATTATGTTTGTAATGTATAAAACGAGGTGTCAGGAGGCAGGTTGAGGTATGAGGTGGCGTGCGCAAGTTTTGCGTGACCACAGCCCATTGATCACCATTCTTGAAGAGTACGACACGAAGGACATTTTTTAACATTAAATGCCCACCTTAAAGCCCGCAATGTCCATAATACATTATAACTTCAAGTGCCTACTTTTTAACATAACATATTTTGGTATAAATGTGCATGTTGACATGGTACGAAATTCTAAAAAGCATAACATTTATTCTGTTTAACTTATCTAGTTATTACAGAATAGTCATATTTGATAATAAAAGTTTGAAATTTCATAGAAATACTTGAAAACAAATAATTCTATCTACATTTTATACGATACATGTTAATCAATGACTTGTTTATTAAAGTAAAACTTTTATACTTTTTGGATTTCTATGTCTATATAATGTAATGTAATTACGAAAAAACTTATTGACGAATTAAAAAAAAATGTGTATGTGTTTGTGTGTAATCGTGTATTTGAGTATGCAAGTTCAAATGAATAGTTTTTTTATTGCAATATAATAGTGCCGTAGGTCGACTTTACCAAATATTCATGTCTACCATGTTGACCGTTCATGTATGCATGTCAATCACTTCATGTATACCAAAAGTCATAAACAAGTACTAAATATTACACAATTAAATACATAATAATAACACGAGAATCAGAAACAATTATTGCGCTTGTAATAAATATAACGATAGTTTCTTACATAATAACAGATTTTCTTTTTTATTGAACAGCAGAAAAATAATTACATACTGCGTCATTTTTTATTACTTTTGTTCGCATAGTGTTCGAAATTAGTCCAAAAACATTAATAAATAGTCAGGTTAAAAAGAACTAACTAACTTTTCCAAAGTTGTACTTATTACATAAAAACACTATAGCTCTTTAACGGGTGCTAGACACAAAAAAAATCGGTTAACAAACTGAGGAGAAAAAAGTACTGAATTAATTTTTCTTTAGCTATTCTAGTTCTAATTCTAGTTTTGTTATATTTAAACCTTTGAGCCAGAATGAATTAATGCATTCGAAAATGCTATCGGATTACTGACAATCTAGTATCATTTATCGCCAAATACTATCTTAATTTGTGTCACTATTGTGGACTATAAAAAAATATCTAAATGTTTTCATACAGTATTGTCTTATGATGTGAGGCACATATTCATTCAGAATTCACTAAAGCCTCGTTAACAAAAAAAAAAATCTTACTGTGCATTCGAGAATATTGTTCATCTTAAAAAAATATTTTCATTGTTTATTTATATTTACACTGAAAGATTATTTATACACATGCAAAGTGATATACATTTAAACAATTATTATATTAAATTTAGTTAAACAATTGATTGAAATTTTATTTATTTTACAATGTACTTGAAGCCAGCTGTGTGCCCGCGGCTGCGTCAGCGTTTCTTACGTTCTTCACTGCGTTTTAGTTTTTTTATACGGAACCGTAATTATTTTCCTAAAAATTCTTTAGTCTTAAGATAAAGTAAATATATTTCTCATAAATTCAAGCACTTGTCCGTAAAACTGTGCATTGAAATGGATTTTATTCGAGTTTTTATGAGTTTTAATTTTTTTTACGCTGGACTCTAATTATTTTCGAAAATTAAAAGTAGCCTAAGTTACCCGGAGTAACTTCAGCCATGTACTAAAAAAAGTTTCGTCAAAATTTGACCAGCCTTTACGAAGATTACCAGGAACAAACAGACAGACAGACAAAAATTAAAAAAATATATTTTTGGTATCGGTATTACATACATTCATGTCTATTTAGTAAAAAAAAAAATTCACTTTACAAACAGACACTCCAATTTTACTTATTAATCCAGATAGATTATTTATTTTTAACGTTACAACAAATGGTTTTAATTTTAGTCGAGAAAGTTGAAACACATTTGCCGTATAAATGGATTTCCACTGTCAACGGATACTTTCTTTGATGAGGCCGAATTTCTCAAAGCGACATTGCGTCTCGGTGACTCTGACGTTTTCATTAAAGTGTTGTCTGCTATAACAGTTGACAGGAAATCATAAGCCATTGTTGTGTTAATTCCTTCTTTGTAGCTTTATAAATGTTAAACGGATAAACAACGTTCTTTGAGCTTTATCAATTAGTATTGAGTTCCCTCAGAAAGTTACCGTTGACTCTTATTAATCTTTATTTATGTATACACCTACCTAGCTGAAACAAACAATGCGCTTGTTTATGATTTCTGTATAAATAAATAACCGTATTTATACAATACGATCTCTGACTGGTAATGAATCCATTTAAATGTTTTTTTAATGGATCGAAATTCTGCAAAACCATTTAAAGGTGTATCTGGTGGGAACAATCAAGTATTTGGGGAGAAGTTCTATCATTCTACCTTCTTAGTGCTTTCAGTACTTTCACATAAGCTAGATGAAACTGTTAAGATCCCATAGGTAACTTTCTGAAAATTTTCAGATGTAATAAGATTTGAAAAATGTAACCATAAAAATAAAGCGATGATGGCTTTCTTGTAAATGTGATAACTACTGCATTACAAGATGATTAGGCATATATTAATGGGCGAAAGTTCAAATCCACTAATTTTATTCGATAATTAGCTTTCTGCGAAAGAAATCATATCAATGAAGCCATAGTATATGGTAGAGCCTATTCATATACCTGGCTAGCAACAGGATGGTTAAAAATCTATCGCCAAGCCGCTATGACTGCTCCAGCAACATCACTTACCTCTCGACTCAGAATGTTTACTGTTCTGTACCGCATGATCATGCGCTGAGCCTATCTATACGAACAAATAAAATTGATGTGTCTGTGTGTAATGTCAAAATAATAAGTTTTTACTAAATAAATATAAATTACGGTACCTATACCAGAAACACAATTGTTAAAATTTTTGTCTGACTGTCTGTTTGTTCTGGTTAATCTCCGGAACGGCTGAACCAATTTTGATAGTAGATAGCTAAAGTTATTCCGCAAAACTAAGGTTACTTTAATTTTTTTTTAATAATTAGGCACAACGTAAAAAAATAAGCTTATGCAATTGTGAGGAAAATTTAATTCAATACATAACTTTACTGGCAGAATTAATACCAAAAATAGTTCGAGGAAAATAATTAGGATTCTGCGTTAAGCGGGCGGAGCCGTGGCCGCTAGTACGATATAAAAACTGTACATCGCTCAAATTAGGTTAAAATATAATCATAATACGCAAGTAGGGCAAAAGAAACGAGCGTGCCAAGGTAACAACAAAGCTCGATTCAACGTCTATTTTATTATCGCAGTCCTTATTTACCAATAAACAATGTTCGACAACAAACAATTATTTTATCCCGTGATTTCTCCGTATTTCTTTTCGAAATACGTTTATAGGATCACGCTGTGAAACTAGTACTTATACTAGTGAATTCACAAAATGATTTATATCAAAATTTGTTCTTAAAATACTATGTTTTAGTAAATTATCAATATCATGATTTTCTTCTTAATAAAATAAATCAAACAATTGTCATTGGAAATTACGATACATTACGACAGCTTATTTATGTGAATAAGATCAATTCGCTACCAAAATACAATAAATGTCTTGAACACCAGAACAGGATAGCTGACAAAGGATCCGTTGAGATGCGAACTCCGACAATTTGTTAGAGATGGTCAGATAAAGACGTGCTTTGTGGATCTTAAGAGGGATTTATTCTAACTCAAAGACTCTTTCGAATTATTACTGGTTTAGCAATATCGGATATATGATTTCTTATAATATTCGACTTATGCAATATATAGCATAAGTAATAACAGATAATTGGATTTATATTTTTACCACTTTCGCGTTTTGTACTCATTTTTTTGTATATTTTGTATATTTTTTTACTTTTAATTATTTTTACTTTAAAAATTAACAACACCTTTAAAGTATATAATTTAAATAAGTCTTATAATAAAGTTACGTAAATATTTTAAATTTTATGATAATTATATAATATTAAATGTGTTATTATTCCCATAAAATCTTAAACTAGCATTATAACAGTAACAGACACAAAGTCAAAACAAATCTCAGCAGCACATTATCTCAAATCTCTCACAAACGCGACATATGTAATTTCAGGCCAATGGATAAAAGTTCTATTAAGGTAGTGTAATAGTTTCAGTAACTTTCATTGATCTTGACTAGTTTAATACTGTCTTCTACTCACTTTCTAAGAAATAACAGTGCATTGATTTAAATTAGAAGCAATATTGAATTTACTAGCTGCTTGAGAAATTTACCTGGGATTTTGTACGACTATCTTATTATTTTTATATTTATTTCGATATATTTTAAGTTTGATAATTAATAGTTTTATCAAATTTAAATATAAAAATAATAACATTGTAGTAGCCACAGTGGTATATAATAGCATAACGTGTTCTTAATACGTTCAAAAATGCTTCAAATATATTTTATCTCTACGAGTAGATTAATTATACTCAAATGGCGTATAAAGAATATTTAGTTTAGAAACACAATTTACTAAGAATCAACGTCAGCCTTTCGAATGCCATATCTAATGCATAATTAAAAGAAAGCAGAAATTAGAACCATAACTCAGTATACCAAATCCCCGCTTGGATTAATTATGATTAATACCGAAAATGTATTATTTAAAAACAAAATTAGACTGCTAATATAAAATATAGAAATATAACAAATAGTTTTAACCCAATAACAGAATAATGAGTAAGCATAATCTTAGTGAACAGAACCGTTAATTACTTATTTATAATTAAAAATAATTTCGTTAAAATCTTAAAGTGAATTTCAATTACAAAGTAAAATGAGTAACGTAAAATTTCTTAATAAAATTAAATTATACAGACAACGAAACTTTATCCCAAGTTTTAAACAATACAATTTTCTTTTCTTTTATTTAATTTAATTTGTCTAAGTAAAATAAAAGAATCTTGTTTGAAGGAATTTCAAATAAACGGCAGCCATATTTAAAAGCTGTAATAAAAATATATCTCCAGTTTCATGGCCCTAATAAAACGGAAGTTTCATTCTATTCTATTTTACGTTTCTTATAAAAATGTTTACAAATAAAAATTAAATACAATAAAGGCTTAACTTTCCACATAAAGAGAAACATTTGTTACGGGTATTTGTTTTTCATAATTAACTTGGATATATGTTTTTTATGTACTTATAAATATGTGAATAAATTTATTATTACTATATATCTAATCTACTCTGCATGTATATTTTTACAATACACAAATATTTTTGAAATGTAATCGAATATTATTTGACAATCTGGCCCAAATGAATAAAGAGAAGGCAATAAACAGGAACTGCTCTCATAAATAACTGTTGAAACGTTTATTTGTGTATGGCAACAGAGTTCCAACTTAAGTGAGCGAATAAAAATTAATGTATGTTTGTTCTCTACGCAGTCCTAAACTATTCATCCGTTGGTATTTGATTTTTTCTGCGAAGGCTGTTGCCACAAAGAACATTCTTTTCGCAGTATCGTAACGCGTTATAAGCACAGTTCGTAATTAATAAAAATAAATAAAGTGAAATGAAGTAGAATAGTATTTAAAAAAAAAAATCTATATACTAGCGATAAACGCATCAAGTATAACTAGAGTCCAATATGAAGGCACATACAATATACAACTCACACAGAGAAGCAACGAAGAGCATATACACACGCAAACATAAAGGAATCAAAAGCTAACGCGTAGAAGGGTTATGACGGCATAAAGAAATTATCATGAAGTTACGACAAAGAGTCAGTTTGTTATACTATGATATTAAGCCATCATGTTACTGTCAAAGTAATCTTAATTTAAGTTATTAAGTTATCTTTGAATTAACAAAAAATAAAGAAATCTCATGATGTAAACAGCATGTAACGTTTATTCGAATAACAAGAGCAGGTACTGAAAACTTTATATTTAAAAGAACTGAATAAATCGTATTTGTACATAACAAAAGCCCGTTAATATCACTTTAACAGACGACTTCTTGACAAAGCTCCCTTCGGCAGTCATTATAAAATTCTCGTGTGAATTTCACCAAGATTGCGCCGGACACTTTCTTTTCTATTATTCATAAGCGAAAGCGGACTGGAACGGCTCAGAAAATACGTGCCTACCTAAACGTTAATAATTTACGAGCAACGCCAGAAACGAACGTATTGAGGTAGTTTGATCTCCTTTATATGGTATCACTGCATCCTAGGAAAAAACTTATTAAAGTATTAAACATATTCCGCTAATACGTAACTATGATTTGTACAGTTTTTATTTACAAGTTATGTGAATTATTCTTTATTCTTGACTGGATTATTTTTCAAACCGGTGGTAGTATTTTGACCTTCATAATCATCTTCTTATGAATATGAATAAAGAATTTTTTGATTTTGATAATATGCAAACCTTCAAAACTATCACATATTCATAATTTTCCTAATCTTTGTTAAGTATGTTTAATAACATTTATTATTCAATATTATTTATAATAGTAACAGTAATAAACAATTGACTCAACGAAATCTCATTAGCAAATAACTGTGGGGCCTAAAAATATTCAAAACCAGGAGCTTGCTTATATCATGCTTAACAACTGTCATGAACTTTCTTGCTTAATAATAATATAAAATGAAAACTATAACCGCGTCTGCCTGTCTATTTATCTTTCTCTTAATTACTCCTAAACCACGTAACGGTTTTTGATACTAGTTTCAAATATGGTAAGTTTTTTACGGAAAGCTTATATACACAAGATAACCTATTTAAGCATTTTGTGTAATATAAAAAAAAAAAAAAAACAATATTTTAAATAATAGTCGCTAAAAAACAATTTTTGTGGCTTGCATCGGCTAAATCCTAAGATGGTCATCTATATGATGTGTAAACTAGATAATAACAGTTCTTCAAAAATCCTATACAACATTTACTTGCTATATCTACGGTTGACTCGCATTAAAACAGTTTCTGGATCAATTGCAGATTCTAGTGCATAAAGAAAAAATCTAGCATAAAAAGAATCAAAATATCATACTTGTATCTTAATTGAATGTAAATATAAAATAATCCATTTATTTTCACGGAATCTAAATAGCAGTATTTATACCAAAAATCAAATCAAAAGTACAAAATTAACATCAATTTCATTGAAACGTTGACTTGAAATCCATCAAACATTTATACCATAATAATATATAAATGTAATAAATAACGATCAATTTAACAGGTTATTTCATTCAAATATAATATGTCAGTAAGCTTTTATTTCCATTTAACATTAACGTACGTACGTCACCGCTGACTATGTAGTTAATAGCTGTCATGAATTTTGATTCAAATTAATTAACGACTCACGTCAAAACATATAGGGTGTCCTTAATTATTATTCACTATATTATCACCGTCACTAAAACATCCGCATTAATAAATGATTATAGTAGATATGTGCAATGACTTTTATTATGTTAACGAAGTTACCTTGACGAGCGGAATGGAACAAGCTGATGCTTTTAAATAAGGTACCTATTTCCTTTATTTAATCATGACTGATGGATGCCACGGTAAGGAGAACGTTCCTACACAGTTACTTGCGAATCGTTGAGTGGGAAATTAGCGAGAGTCCTTACCAAGTGTATGAAATATTAAGCCTATTAATTACAGGAGATCACAAAAGACTCGCTCACTAAGCACTGTCATGAGGTAAGCTTAAATATCTTAATGATTATGTGATCCGCATTCTCGAGAGGTTTGTCGAATCTATTAAATATATAACGTACATGTACCTACCAATTTAATTGTTAACGTTTCTCGTTTAGAAAATGTAACAAATTAAAATTAAAATCTGTATAATTCACATTCAAATAATAAATTAACTATTAAAGTCTATTATTTATTATGTGTTTCATTTGAATATATTTTTTCAAACGAGTGTCAAATACAGTTTGAGTAAGATTGATGATTCTCTTCACTTATTATCTGTAAAATTATTAGCACTGCTTAGTGTTAATAATTAAAATGTATAAACAACTATATCACTTCTGTTAAGTTGTTTGCTAATGACAAATTAACAACTTTTGTGAGCAGTTTCACCTGCTTTAACATATAGATAAATAGACATACAAACCGACAATACTTAACTAAGTAATGCTTGTCCTATCTTGCTTCAGAAAGTTAACATTTTCTTTAAAACCATCAATATTATTATTTTCAAAATATAGACATTTTCAATCAATTTAAATATATTTTTAAGGCAGGTAAGTAATTATAGAACAGGGTAAATTATTAAATATATTGAAATCATTTTAAGTTTTTAATACCTTATACAAAAATAGTAGACATAATTCCAGACACTTATCAGAATGTATGTGTCTGTAAATAGGAGATTTTGTTTATGTATTTAACGAATACTTGCATTAACCTTGGACATTTTCTGTTAAACACGCACCCTGGCCTCGGCGAACCTGTGACATAGAATAATGGATCGCACGATCGCTAAATGGGAATATGGATTATGATAAATCACAAAGTTTTGAAATTCCATTCAATTGCTTGTTAACGATTTATTTGCCAAATATAAGTAAAAGGAAGGTAAACAGAGGAATTTTGAAGATTTATTTACTTTGTTCAGAAAAGAGATCATTAGATTAAGATTTGTTACATATTGTGTATTTTATACTCAGGTCCGCTTTTATACCGCTTTGTAGACCCGTAACAAATATTATTGTATTTGAACTGTTAATAATAATAAATAAGAAACAAAAAAATTAGTCACATGAGAATTTTACAACAGACCCTATATTGCAAACACCAACTAAATAATAAAATATCAACAAGCCTAACATTATAACTGATTGTAAATATTTTTATTATATAAAAATATAATACGCGAAAAATTATTCATAAATTTTAATTAAATATATATTATTAACAAGCAATTAAAGCGAAGATGGCGCAGTTGGTAATGCGGTCAGATTCACTATCCAGTGGTCGTGGGTTCGATCCCACCTATCCCACACTAAAATCAGCCTGATCTTTCGGTGAAGGTAGGTCATTTTCTAATAAAGCCCGCCTGGGTAGCTACCACCTTAAAGTTTGAAAACCTGTCGCCAAATACAAACAGGTGTGTTCCGGCAGCATCACTTTAGAACTTAGATTTCTGGACCGCATCGTCACTTCCACATCAGGTGAGATTGTGGTCAAAATAATGAGCCTAAATAGTGTAAAAAAAAACAATATATGTTTTCTTATAATGCGCTAACAGAACTAGGTTATAACTATCTATATCTAGACTAATAAATAAAATTGCAGTATCTGTTTGTAACGTGAAATTATTTTACTAAATAGATATAGACTAAATACAATTTTTAAAAGTTTTGTCTGTTTGTTTGTTCCGGATAATCTACGGAAGGGCTGGACGGATTTTGACGGAACTTTATAATTGGGGAAACTTATTAGGAAACAGGAAAATAATTGGGGTTCCGCGGAAAAAATTAAAACTCATAAAAAACTGTATAAAATCCGATTCAACGCACAGTTTTACGGGGAAGTGCTTGAATTTATGAGAAATTTATTTATTTTATCTTTGTACTAAAAAATTTTTGGAAAATAATTACGGTTCTGTACAAAAAAAAACGCAGTGAAGAACATATGATACGCAGGCGTAGCCGCGGAAACACAGCTAGTTTACTATAAAATAGATTTCATTAATTATCAGGAATTCAATCAAACAAATGCTTCCGCTTTCATACGATTTTGTTCATTCACAGTAACACAAATACGGATACTTTCGATATTGAAAAATATCGAATATTTACACGTTGAATAAATATATAGTGAAGACTTTTTGTTTAATAAAAATCTAGTTGCTATTTGATATTTACTAAGCAAAAAACTTTACTCTGTATTAAGATTTTATTGCTTCGCGTGCCTGCCGATTCTTTACAAATAAGAGACATCACTTAGTAATGATAATAAATGTCTTGGGAGGTGTCGCATTTTATATTAATCCAACACGCAATAGGATCTATGCCTAATTAAGCAAACTCCTGTATCCGCCATCAACGCTATTATAGTAATACTGCATGCGCTAGCATTAAAATCACACATGCACTTGCACGCTAGACGCAGGATGTATTTTTTGCCGTGAAGTAAGCTAAAACAAATTCTGCAGAAATTTTACCACATATAGCAGCTTAAGCCGAGGTTTGTACCATTTTGATGTCCTTGCGCAAACTACCATTTTTCGGTTAAGTGCTATAAACGGTTGCTCGAAAGTTCAGTGAAGCTGACAAGGTATCTCAGGTCAACAGCTTTTGATCTGTGCAAAAAAAATATAGAAACGTCTTAAACCCTCTTAATTTTTTTTTGTTACTATAGTCTAGAAATTAATGAATTTACAGCGGAAATAAAATGAAAAGTTACTTGAGATGTGATAAAACTATGTTTTCTATTATATTTACAAATCTATTCGAAGCTTTACTACACAAATCAAATAAAATATTATTCAGTGGCGACATCTCACAAATCAGATATGGAATGGAGTCCCAAGAGTCCCAAGTGTATGTCCAAAAAACGAGTCTTATCCCTATCCTTAATTACAACCCTCTATTGTATGTAAATTGTAAATAATATAAACTATCTGAAAACTAAAATACAGACCAAATTGAACATTAACTGAACAAATTTTTTCATAACCTATTATAACATATATGTTAAAATGCTAATTCGATTACTCTTAGGAGTAAGACCGTAAAAAGTTTTAATGCTGCATTTTTATTCACATTCGCTTTTTAATTTTTTAAATTATTTTACAATTTCGTGCATCAGGAATAAAAAGCATATTAAAAAGAATAACGAAAAGAGATGTAACCGTAAAGAAATTAACATTTGTAGTCATATGTAGTCACATAAGTCTTAATTGATGTAGACATATGTGAAGCTTTATTTTAAAGTTATAGCAAATGTTTTCACAACGTATTTTATCAAGAGCTACTTTAAGATCATCAAAATGTTATTTGTGAGTTGTTTTTTTTCACCTACTCCTACTAAAGTCATATTGCTCACATTGTTTCCAATTTACGCAGATAATAAAACATGTGACCATGAATTTTACATATTACAAATAGTTTTTTCAAAACATGTTGAAACTTGAAACCGTCAAAACAAGTTTCTTGCTATTATTTTCCTCGAATTGTTTGTAAACAGCAAAATAAAATCATTTTACAATTTATAACTCCGAAGAATAAACTCTAAAAGTGTGTGCAAACGTCACAAGCCTCACTTTAGACCCAACAAAATGGCACTTAGGTTCCTTGTCACCACAAGTAGGTACTCACGAGTTTCTCGACGCACTCCGCCCCAACAGTTTTAAGTGTAGTCAACAATGCGTCTACTTAGTGTAGACATTTAGACTTATACCTTATTACTTAACAGTAACGTTCATTTGTGTTCAAATACTCAACCCACGTATATAATTTTGACTCGGTTTGCAATGCATTGCGCCAAATATATGAGGATCTGTGACTAATACGGTGTCGTATACAATTTGGGGTTCTGTACAAATCTGTTGGGGAAAAAATTAAAATTCTTTCAATTCGTTCATTGGCCCGTTTGGCCTTTTTTATAATTATATTGTTGTGAAGTACGCACTTTAACCGTCTATCAATCCTAAAACAAGATTTTTAATTACATTTTACATACTATTGTATTATTATTTTACTCTTAATTTATATCATGTGGTAATTTTAATAATACTTTATTCGAGCATCCATATTCCTTACCAATATCTCTACAATACAAAAAGTACGCATTCGTTTCAAAAATATATTGATATATAATAACACGCCAAATTCAAAAACGTTTAGAACGTCATTAATATATATTTTTTTTTCTCTTACTCAATATACTTGTTTCATTAATTCAGATACTTTAAAGGAACTAAATGTGTGGACAGACGTTACCGTATTTAATAAAATATATAATGTCAATCATTGTATCACTGGACAAATCAGTGAGAAAGTTAGAAAATTGTAACTGACGTGATCAAATAGAAAGTTGACTGAAAGTTTTCGTTACACTATCTCCACGTCACTTTTCTTAACTAGTCAAGTAGAATCCATAATCTACGACTTGCTAAACTAAATAAATAAAGAGAAATAAGGATTTAGTGTATTTATTTTCTTTATAAAAAAGCAAAATATTTTTTGACATTTCATTTTCCTTGTTATAAAATTGACATTTTATAGAATTGTCCTACATAATATTTACATCATATTAAATTGTTTGTTAATTGTTTTAAAAAAATACAGTAAAATTGTTTACAACAACTTGATGTTCTATGTATTAAAAAATCAACTCATGATAGTTATGTTTCTGACAAATGTAACATTCTAATTTATTCGCCCTCTTTCATAGAAAGTCAAAATAAAGAGGCGATATTTGGCACAGCGCTTAGAACTCTTAGCGGGAAAGTGGGAACTATCTTAATGATACCACTGTAGTACGCAAATTCACAAAATCGAAATGAATTTAATAAACCTATCCTTTTGTGAAAAGTTCTCTTACTGCACATATGGTGTGCAAATATTTGATGTGCTGTGTATCGTAAGTACCTACGCCAAGTGGCACTGTATCGTTCTGTCAAAGAAGCAAGACCTTCGCCAAATCTTAAGCCGCTACCGGAGTGAGGATAGTACTTGAACATAGGGCCTGTGCACTTCGTTACCCAAAAAAACATTACAATCCTATCTAAAGTAAGTCACTAACATAGGAATTTGTAAAAAGACTTTGAAAGTCAATACACATTCTTAATTTAAGGACCGGTTACAATATGCGATCTCAATCTGATTAACCTACTGGAATCTGAAATTTCTCCAAGTTTCAGATCAGATCCTAATCTTAACTTTTAATATTTGATATCGAAACCCGCCGTAAATCGTCACTGAGAGAGATTAAGAGCATATACTGACCTATTAGCTGCTACACATATGCTGATAATAAAATTTTCCTGTCTATTTAATTCTTAATTAATTATTACTAGAAACAATCAAACCGATTTCCAATTATATTCATACATTCAAATTACTAAGATAAAATGATATACGCTGTAATAAAATTAGGTCGCTCCAAGGATTCGTATAATTGTAAAATGGAAAACTGTAAGGGTCTAATATGAATATTATATTATATTTGGGATTAAGGTATGTGCGTCAATTTCTCGTTAGTTTTCAAGCATTTCAATTTAATTCCGGTTTTAAATTCTGCATCTGTTTACCGGCTCACCATTTTTAAGCTCCAACTTTACTGGAACTAGGTCAGCGACTTATCGATTATGGCTTTATTAGAACAGTTGTTAAAGCATATTCTACAGAAATCCATAATCTTGAATAATGATTGATACTTGTAACATAGATTTATATTAAATAAATAAAAGTAAGTAATAATTTTGTTTGTACAGTGGTCAAGCTACTTCCTAAATAAACGAAATGAAATAAAATAAGATAAATTTTTGTCATACAAGATGGGTTTACAATAATCGTTAACGATACTTAAAAACTGTGTCAAAACAGCGAGACGATTAAAATAGGGGGGGGGGGGGGGGGGGGGGTACAAGTATTACGTACACATTACTTACCTTAAGGGCACCCCTTTGTTTACTTTTTATGACATGGGAGTAGTGATTTTTTACTCTGTATATGCTCAGCGCTTTAATCACAATCCCACCTGATGTTAACTGACGATGTGGAGCCATCATCGCCTCGTATTCTTATTTAGACTATAATAACAAACTAATTTTATTCATCTCAAGCTCAATCCGTTAACCAGTAGCGAGTTAGAATAAATATACATTAGGAAAGAAATGAAACATTATTTAAAATTAAGTTCGATTTCAATTACAGGGGAACGAACGAGATCCTAAGAAATTCCCACGGCCGCGGCGGTATCTACCGCACTAGGCAAACGCCTATTGTAATGTACACACGATTTGTTGACTCAAGAAAACCCATTACCGAAGCGGCACATCAGATTTACGACTGTTTGCTACTAGGGGGCTCAACTAAATTGTGTGTTTTTCCTCAACGCCTCACGTGGATTTTGTGTTTTTTAATTAAGAATGGTTGTCGTGTTTTGTGTACACACTTGGGACTCGTAAAACACTTCATTTACGACTTTTCGACAGCTAATATTTTTACACTTCACTTTATATCTGATTTGTCTAGGTTGCTCATTTGGATAATGTATTTGATTTTTATTACGAATAGTTTTTTTTTTGCACGGTACTGGGTCAGTGCTTTGACCACAATCTCACCTGATGTTAATTGATGATGTGGTCCAGGATGGTAAATACACTAAGCCTAGAGGTACTGGTTCTCAAGCGATGCAGCCGGAATACACCTGTTGGTATATGACAACAGGTTTTCTAACTTAAGGTAAGTACCCAGTCGAGCATTATTAGAAAATGCCCTACCACCAAGCTATGGTTTCCTCGCGATGTTTTCCGTCACCGAAAGCTCAGGCCGATTTTAGAGTCGGATAGGTGGGGATCGAACCCACGTTGATTGACGATGAAACCGGCCGCACCACCCACTGCGCCATCATCGCTTCAACGCAGATTATTTCATTGTACGTGATCTTACGTGATTTTACGTGAATTTTGTTTAAGTGACCACATGGTCACTTAACATCAGGTAACACTTTGGTCAAAGCACTGAGCCTAATACGAGTAAAAAAAATCTTAACGATAGTAACGTACTAACCGCTACGCCATAGAGGATGTCTAACATATTAAAAATTATTTTTGGTACTTGTATCAAAATATATCTAACTACTTTTAAATACTATTACTAAATGTAATAAATGAAATTATTAACAGCATTATTAGAAATTTATTGCATGTTCAAATAATTTAGCTAGTGTCTGAATTCCGACCACATTTTCTATATAAGAGGAAGAGAAATCGATCGTAGAGTTAGTGGGAGATGCAAATGTATTACTCACCGAAAGCTGACCTTTGAACTATGCGATGATAATTGATGGAGTTTCAAGTTTACACCCAGTGTTCATTGTTATGCAATATTGACCGAGAATAAACAACAAAACCCATAATCAACATGTTTAGTTTTTAGTCGGCGCTGTAAATATTTATGAAACAAAAAACTATTATGTGTATTTTTAGTCCAAATTTAATTCACAGCTGTCGCATTACAAAACGTTACCGCGTTAAAATTAATCAACTTATAAATATAAATATTCTTCTCTAAATGAAGATAAAGCACTGAAATAAAAAAAACTCATAAATAATTTTAACTATATTTTTTTTTTATTTATGTATTTAAGAGCCATCACGGCCGTACTATTAATAATACTGCAAGCACAATTTTTAGCATAAATGTACAGCTATTATAATTAAAAATTAAACTAATAATTTATATAATAACATAATTTACTCATTAATATAAAGGATTAATGTAAAATTGATCTAGGATTCAACGTTCAAATAATCGTACAGCTACTTTAACACATGACATTTCTTTTTGCCTTATACATACAATCCACATCACATAATTAACCCACATCTCTGTGCTTCCGCTAACATTATTAAGACTAAGATTTGTATAGTTTTTTTTATATGACAAAAAAAAAAGATATATATTATAATTATAAAAAAAAGAACCAGATCGAGTTTCTTGCCGGCTCTTCTCGACTGGGTTGTTTTCCGAACCGGTGCTAGTGTTTTAGACGTTCATAAACGCCTTCTTAGAGCCTAAATTGAATAAATAAATTTTGATTTTGATTTGATTTTAGAATCTGTGAAGAATTTTTTCGTTTTGATTTCATTCTTTACGTACAACACTGTCTCGTCTGCAATCTTATATAAACTAATTGACACGCAATTCATATTACGGTCCATCGCAGAGTAATAAAATAAATACATTCTTCGACCGTCCATCCGTGTAACCGAAAGACTTCAACTGCTGGACATAGGTATCCTCCAAATATAATAAGGGAGGTGATTGTTGTACTCAGAAGATGCTGCTGCCCATTCCCTGATTTATCCCTTAGTCGCTTTTAGAGGACACCCACGAGAAGATGGGGTGGTAATATTCTTAACCGGCACTACACAACCTACATGCTTCATTTAGGTGTGATTAGAACATTGGACGTAGAAAATCGTAGATTTTATCTTATTTTTAAACACCTTTATTTCTATTTATATACTACAGTATTAATTTTATATTTGTGACAATATATTATGACATAATATAATGTATAAATATTTATGCCGCCAGAAAAACGTTTGCATCTAGATGATAGCCTCGCAAAAAACAATGGATATCGTTTTGTGTACACTTGGCAAATAAATCAATAGAGCAAGAGCCAAATTTGAAAAGTTTGTGATTTATCATAATCCGGATTTCCATTTGGCGATCGGGCTGTTATACCCCTGAAGTGCAAGGCGTAATGCCTACGCCGCCCTAATCCTAGTCCCGTCAGCATTATTGTCCATCAGGCTCTCTCCGTTGAATCCGGAGAGTCAGTCAGTCAGTCCTCGTCCATACTCAGTCCACTGCGGTTCTCTTGTAATCCTCCGCATAATTATAATTACACTTAATTTATAGTTAACCGCAACTAATTAAAATAAAATAACATTCCAGTGTGTGAAACTGTTTTTTTTTAAAAAGCTAATCACAGAGTCCGATATAACATTTGGTGGCAGCGGTGGGATGCCGGGTTCCTATATATATCCCGGTAACGCCCCAAAATAATTCGCGGACCTAGTTATATAAAAATCAACAGATTATCGTGATAAGTGTATAAAAAAAAGTGTTGTGAAAAAAAATAAGTATTCCGATCAGCCAGTGTTCTGATCATAAGTGCTCCAATAAAATATATGTGTATATCCATTGGTGATTAAATCACATCGCAACAAAGTCCTGGAGTTCTCCAGCAAAGCCTGTCGTATCCTGTCTGGTGGTATCCTGTCGCAGCTAAGGCACTACCAAGTGCTAATCATGGTGAATAAACCTATCCTGTAAGTGACAACATTATTTCATTACTGTTACAACAGTGTCTTGGTGGTCTAAGTGAAAATAAATGTGCAAAATCATACAGTGAAAAATCGGTGCTAGAATTATACTAAAATATTATAATATAATTAATCATAATCTATTTTGTAATGCAGTTTAATATTAAGACTAACTCAAACGTAATATCCATCGTTATCGTCAGTGCAGCTGCATGTATAAAGTTTCATCTTATCTCCTTACCGAGAACTAAGTAGAGGTCCGAGACTTTTATATTCAAACATTATCCCGTGTCTACGAGTAGGTAGGCAGAGTTCTACACATATTCACGACAACTATAATAATACTTTTATTTTAATTGTCATTCTTTTACCCCTTTTCGTATTTAGTTATTTATCCGTTTTAAACCTTAATAATGGCTACAGGTAAAAAGGAGCTCAGATTCGATTCCGACGAAATACCCTTGAATTTTTTGCTAAAATTTATTAAACCTTACGACGGGTCACGCGATAGGTTAAACGCGTTTTTAAATAATTGTGATAGTGCTTACAAATTGGCCAATACTAATCAGCAGGACCTCATATTAAAGTATACCTTGAGTCAGCTAGAAGGCAAAGCTGAAATAGCGTGTTCTATAAAAGAATTTGAAAATTGGACTAGTCTAAAAGATTTTCTTAAAAGTCAATTCGGCGAAAGAAAACACTACGCTCATCTCCTGACCGACTTGCAAGAATGTAGGCAAAATAATAACGAAACGGTAAATCAGTTTGCATTACGCATCGAAACCTGCTTATCGCAGTTATTAATGGAAATTCACATATCAAATACAAAGAAAGGTGAGTTAGCCGGTCGTCTTGCGTCCATGGAAGATCTGGCTTTACATATTTTTACTATTGGTTTATATCCACGCATATCTAATATAATTCGCAGTAAAGATCCAAAATCCTTAAATGAGGCTATAAATCTGGCAGTTTCCGAGGAGAAAATTCAACAGATCATATATAAGAATGCACAAACAAAAACAAAATCACCTGAACAACAGAACATTAAACCACAAAATAATTTTCGTAACCCAAGGCCAACAATTCCAAACAGTAAACAGCAACCGCCTTTTTGCCGTTATTGCAAAAAGTTAGGGCACTCTTTAGAAAATTGCCGCCTGCGCGAATTTAACAATAAAAAATATGGGAACGGCCCACACGTTAATATAACTCCTCAACCTTCATCCGATCAGAGAGCGAAGTTTTCAGCCGGCATTGGCTCACGCGTGCATCATGTAGAAAATGTAGAGTTGCCAAATGACTCGGAACCGCAATACTATACAAATAATAACCAAGACAGCACTGAATACGATGATAACGACGTGAATCATTTAAACGAATAGGGGTCCCGTTTGCGTGTCGTGCGGGATTGTCACCACGCAAAACCGACACAACCACTTTGAAACATCCTAATTTTAGACTTAAATCTATACAATACACCTCTAAAAATTCACGTAAGGTACCAGATAAGGTAGATGATAATAACCAGGATAAAAACCATACTAATTTAGGTAATATCTACAATCTTACTAAACCTATTTTAACTAATAAATCGGAGCACGAAACCAAAACGAAACATAGTAGTAAAAATCCTACCTATCCGAAACCAAGACCCGAAAATTCTATGTCCACTACTATTCATGAAATTAATATTAAAGATCGATACCTACCTTGTGTTACACTCAGGACTTCAGTATCCAGTAAACCACTATCCTTACTTATAGATACCGGAGCAGGTATCTCTTTATTAAAGAAATCTTCCGTGGAAATAATGCCACAATTATCAAGGAACAAGATATTAGTCAAGGGGATAACCCCTCAGAAGCCCATCGAAAGCATGGGTGATTTCCGACTGGCCTTGTTCCTAAATAAAGATGAGCCACTTGGCCATCGATTCCATATCCTTGACGGGATTAATTTACCACATGATGGCATTATAGGTAATGATATATTCAAACAGTACAATTGTCGAATCGACTACAGTACAAAGTCCATTGAAATAAATGGTTCTAAATTGCAATTGCAATTCAGAGAACCACAGTATATCATTCCTCCGCGTTCAGAGGTTATAATAGAATGTCCTGTAACTAACCCTGAACTTAAAGAAGGTGTTATCCTTGATCAGCATATTACAGATTCTCTTCTAGTTGCTAATTGTATCGTGTCTGTTAAACATAATAATCGTATAAATACAACCGTTCTCAATGTATCCGATGATCCTATACCTATTTTGTCAAATGTAAAGTTTACACTTTCTCCCTTTAATAATAACAAACTTCAACAACCAACCGATAATAGTTCCTCTTGTAGTCTTAGAACAAAAGAGGTCCTAAATAGTTTAAGAACATCTCATTTAAATTCGGAAGAATCAAATGCTTTGTTTTGAAATTTGCTCTGAGTTTTCAGACATATTTCATTTACCTGATGAAAAATTGACTGCTACAAATGCGGTCAAACACGAAATCAATACTTCCTCCTCACAACCTATTAATGTCAAATCCTATAGATTCCCAGAGGTGCATAAACAGGAAGTTGCCAGTCAAATAACTAAAATGCTTGATCAAGAAATCATTAAACCCTCCACATCTCCATGGTCGTCACCCATTTGGGTGGTACCTAAGAAGGAGGATGCTTCCGGTCAGAAAAATTGGCGAATAGTTATCGACTATCGCAAGTTAAACGATATAACAATAGGAGAGACATACCCAATGCCACAGATCAATGAAATTCTTGACCAATTAGGTCAGAGTAAATATTTTTCTACGCTAGATCTAGCTTCAGGATTTCACCAAATTAAAATCCTTCCTTCAGATGCACCCAAAACTGCATTCAGTGTTCCTCAAGGACACTTTGAATTCAATCGAATGCCTTTCGGGCTTAAGAACGCCCCTTCCACTTTTCAAAGACTAATGAACACTGCTCTCTCTGGACTGCAGGGTGTCCACTGTTTTGTCTATCTCGACGATATAGTGATATATTCAACAGATCTCTCTTCCCATATTGATAAACTTACTAAAGTATTCGAGAAACTTCGTAGTTTTAACTTAAAACTGCAACCTAATAAGTGCGAATTTTTACGTAAGGAAGTTGCATACCTCGGTCACATTATAAGCGACCAAGGTGTCAAGCCTAATCCTGAGAAAATTAAGGCAGTAAAACAATTTCCTGTACCAAGCAGTCCAAAAGAGATTAAATCATTTCTCGGGCTTGCATCCTATTATAGGAGGTTCATACCTAATTTTTCAAAAATTGTAAAACCCCTTACCTCTCTACTTAAAAAGGATATTCCATTCCATTGGACCAATCCACAACAGCTGGCATTTGAACAACTGAAAGAAAGCTTAATTACCTCTCCAATCTTAGCATATCCCGATTTTAGCAGACCATTTGTATTAACCTGTGACGCCTCAAGTTTTGCTATCTCAGCGATTCTCTCCCAAGGGGAAATCGGCAAAGATAGACCAATTGCATATGCATCTCGAACTTTGAATAAAGCGGAGTGCAATTATAACGTTACAGAAAAGGAATGCCTTGCAATAATTTTTGGCGTCAAAACGTTCCGACCTTACCTCTTTGGTCAACACTTTACTATAGTTACTGACCACAAACCCTTAAATTGGCTATTCAATTGTAAAGATCCCGGGTCCAGGTTAGTCAGATGGCGTCTTAAATTGGAAGAATTTGATTATAAAATCCAATATAAAAAAGGAAAATTAAATTGTAATGCCGACGCGCTGTCTCGATATCCCGTAAATAACACTGTTCATATAAACCCGGTTCATGAAGGTCCTGAAATTATTCTTCACGACGATATTCCTGAAACAGAAAATGAAATTACTAATGATCAGATAAATCCTCAAGCCAGCCCAACTAATATACCCGAGATATTAGATTTACCCGACGATTTTATACTTCCTGAAGATTTCGAACTGCCTGAGGATTTCAATATTCCTACCCCGCAATCCATAGATAGTATCAATGACGAGGACACATACTCAAAGTGCCTAAAGACTTCTCCAACCATAAAGTATGACACAATTATTGTCGAACATAATGATAGTTTGTTGAAAAGTCAAAACAAAATTCTAATAATACCTACTTCACTGGACCTAGACGAATCTATACCTTATGTCCAGGAAATATTATCTAATACATCGGACTCCGAATCGTTTATAAATTCTGAAAGAACTTTACTATCTTTCAAATCACTTTCATACGGCAATAAAAAATACTATTTCTTATTCACTAAGGTACACCATTTCGACAATTGTTCATACACTGATATATTTGAATCATTAAAAAATATTCGAAACCACCTGACATCCGAAATTGAACCTATTGATAAAATTGGCATAACTGATTTTAAAAATCCATTCGACAAGCATACATACATTAAAATATATAACATTCTAACACACCTGTTCCACGGAACCGGCATACAAATTAATATCTACCGTAACAAAATATACTATCCCAGTCCTTCCGAAGTTCAAAAAATTCTTCGTGAAAATCATGATATCCCAATAGCCGGACATCTAGGTTCCATTAGAATGTTTAACAAAATTCGCGAACAATATTATTGGAAAAACATGCGTAGCGAAATAGAAAATTACGTAAAAAATTGCACATCATGTCAGACGAACAAAGCGCTCAGGAAAATTAACCGAGCACCAATGCAAATAACCACTACCTCCACAGCTCCTTTTGAGAGGTTATCTCTTGATATAGTCGGACCTCTTCCTGAATCCGGCACAGCCAAAGTAAAATATATCCTCACTCTTCAAGATGATTTAACGAAATATTCCGTAGCTTATCCTATTCGCAGCACTACCGCTGAAGAAACTAGTGACTGCTTAATCCATTTCATTTCATTATTCGGAATTCCAAAAACAGTCCTAACAGACCAAGGTACAAACTTTACCGCAGAAATGTTCAAAGAAACTTGTAAATTCCTCAGGATCAAGCAACTTTGGTCCTCACCGTATCATCCACAGACGCAAGGCGCGTTAGAGAGAAGTCACTCTACGCTGAAGGAATATTTAAAATCATACATAAACGAGAATCAGGACAATTGGCCAAAATATGTATTCACGGCCATGTTAGCATACAACACGGCAATTCATTCGACAACTAATTATACCCCTTACGAGTTGGTCTTTGGTCATAAGCCCGTTCTACCCAATTCTATCTATGAGTCTGCCTCAGACGCAACTTACCCGGACTATATCAAAATGTTACAACACCGTCTTAAGATTACACGAGAAAAGGCTATTGAGTTTATAAAATAAGTCTAAAGAGTCCTCCAAAGCCTACTACGACACCCACACTCGCCCAGCAAATTATCGTGCTGGCGATTACGTGTATTTAAAAAATCACCTTCGGTTGCGTAAAGCCCTATCTCCGATATGGAAGGGGCCTTACAAAATCATTAAAGTAAATGGTAGGAATAGTCTAACTTTATTAATAAATCGGCGACACGTAACTCATCATTATGATCAAGTAAAATTAGCCCGCCGTCGCGATTCTTAATTCTTCTAATTCTTAATTCGTATTGAAAATATAATATACTACATATAATAATTATTTTTTATTAATAATAACATTAAACTAAATAAACATATATAACTAGATTGCGTAGTTAATAATATAATAAGTACTATTTCATTCCAGGACGGCCGTGGTCATCCTAATAATTCCCTTACTAGTACAAAGCAATCAAAATCCCTATGTTCAACGCATCAGTTCAAGTCCAGGTCTCTACTTCGACTATCTCGGAAGGATGAAAAATAACTAACGAGCAACTAAATGTCGTAATACCAGTAGATGTTTCCCATTTTAGTATTCATATCGAAAACTTAAATCATGCATTAGGAACTACCCAAAACCTATGTAACCAGACTCACTTATTGGAAAATAATTGTCGCGATATCTTAGAACCCTTGATGGTAAGATTCGAGGATATGAATAGAGAATTCTCATCGATTTCACATTTGATCAATAAGAGAACAAAACGAGCCTGGATAGGAGGAGTAGGCTATTTAATCAAACATATTTTCGGTAACCTTGACGAAAGCGATGGTGTTAGGTTTGAGGAATCCATAAACAGTATATTCAACGACCAAAAGAAATTAGTGTCACTAATAAAAAATAACATCTTGTTTACATCATCTGTAATCTCATCATACAACGATACTGTACATAAAATCAAAACTAATGAATTGAAATTAACTAAAGCTATCAACGAACTCTCGAATGACATATCTAATATTACTTTAATCACTAATAGTTAAAGTTATGGTCACAATTTAGTTTGAGCCAAATACTCAATAACCTAGAAACCTCTTTATTAACTTTGTCATTTCAACTTGAGGACATAACAAATGCAATCTTATTTAGTAACCAAAATATTTTACATCCTTCCATTATGACAACACAACAACTACTTCGAGAACTCGTCGATAATCATCAGTACTTACCTAGCGACTTGGAAATACCTGTAAATCTAGATTTAAGTTCTATGTATCTTATGTTAAAAATATCTAAGGTAGCTTCTTACTATTTTAATAATAAGGTAATTTTTATTTTACAAATCCCATTAGTGTATAATAAGGAATATATGCTGTTTCATAACATTGGGTTACCGATGCCACATGATTCGGAAAACCCCAATACCTTTAGTTTAATTGTGCCAAGTTCTAAATATGTTGCTATAACCAAGGATAAAACCTATTACTGTACTTTAAATGATCTAAATAACTGTAAATCAATTTATGCTGAATACTTTGTCTGCGATATATCAACTGTGTTTATGTCAGATACCAAGCCGACATGTGAAAGCGAAATTATGTCAAAGGCAATAAGTGTCATTCCAAAATATTGTGAGACTAAATTTATCATTGGAGAATTAGATGTATGGAAACCTATTATTAATAATAAATGGATCTATGTACAGTCGGTATCTAGTAAAGTGTCCATAGATTGTAGAGATGAAGACCTCCATGAAATAAATATATTAGGAACCGGTATAATTACAATTCCTAATAATTGTATTGGCTATTGCAAAAGTACTATTTTAAATCCGAAATATACCGTAATGAATGTAACAACACCCATTGTATTTCCTGATTTTAACCTAATTAATGATACCTGCTGTAACATAACAACATTCAAAAGGGATATGAATAGTGTGCCTCCTATCTTACAAAACTTAGAGTTAGATGATTTAAAAGTAAATAAACACATCTTTGCAAAAATCTTAGAAGATGCCGATGAAGTTCTTACGAGTTCACATATAATAAAATATGGGACACACTACTCAGTTTTAACTATAATAATTTTAATTTTAATAATATGTTATGTGTTTTATAGATTATATAGGTATGTAAAATGTGTCCTAATTCCTTCTCTTCTTATTTCCATTCCTGATCAAAGTGAAAACCCTGACTCTAACGTAGATCCTGAAAATATACCACTTCCTAGACTTAGACATAATATCTAATCCACCACCTTAACCCCGAAACCTACATAAACTTCGGCTCCAACCCCGATGTTTACTCTTCACCGGGGGGCTGTTATACCCCTGAAGTGCAAGGCGTAATGCCTACGCCGCCCTAATCCTAGTCCCGTCAGCATTATTGTCCATCAGGCTCTCTCCGTTGAATCCGGAGAGTCAGTCAGTCAGTCCTCGTCCATACTCAGTCCACTGCGGTTCTCTTGTAATCCTCCGCATAATTATAATTACACTTAATTTATAGTTAACCGCAACTAATTAAAATAAAATAACATTCCAGTGTGTGAAACTGTTTTTTTTTAAAAAGCTAATCACAGAGTCCGATATAACAGGGCGGTCCATTATTCTATGTCACAGGCACGGCGAGGGTGCGTGTTCAACAGAAAAAAATATGTATAGATATTTCTCACGATGAGGAATTCGCAAGCAACGTGCTAGTAATCCATGAGATTGCCTCAGCAAACCGGCTGAAATAAAACTCATATTTATGTGTAAGATTAATACTGGTGTCTAGGCCGTAACTATTTCTTTACTAAGAACATAATAATATACAACAACAGTTTATGTGTATCCTGCTTAAAGATGATAACGGAAATAGTGTTCCTTGGCGATGTCATAAGTGTGTGTTTTGCTTGACCTTTCTCTTATGGACTATTTTTACATTTTGGTCAAAATGTTTACTTGATGTTTATTAATAACTAATTGTCTCCGCAGCTCCGCCGGCGTATCCTTTTTCTATTCCACACAATTATTCACCCCATTTTTTACAGGACCTAAATTATTTTTGGCATTCAAAGAAAGCAAAAATATTTCTGACAAATTTAAACTCTTGCCAGTAAAACAACATTAGATCAGTCAACTATTCACAATTTTATGAATTCTACTTTTTTTTTTACGTAGACCCCTAATTTTTCTCCAAAAATAAAAGTGGCCTAAGTTAAATTCAAGTCCTTAAATTCAGCTATAGGCCAGAAAGACAGACAGGAGGACAGATAGACCAAAATATTGTATTTTTGGTAATAGATACCTCGTATCAGGGGTGCAGCCACCACCGCATTAGCATATCAATGATACAGAGCCCCCGGGCTACAGAGACCCCTAACTTGCGTAAACAAAAATTAGTAAAATGTTATCTACAATGTCACTTAATCTCGTGCTTGCTGGAAAAAAAAAAAGTATAATAAACTGTCATACGTGCCTATAGAGTGTACAGTTCAGAAATGACAAAAGTAAAAAAACAGATCAGCTGTGAGACCTGTCACTATTGTCATTATTTCATGAATATTTCACAATTTCATCATCTCCCTTCCCTTATACCGTTTTTATCTGGGGTCGGCGCAACATGCCTTCCTCTTCCATTCATCTCTATTTGAGGTCAAACCTACATTCACTCTCTTTCTAAACATATCGTCTTTCACATAGTCCATCCAAGTTTTCTTTAGTCTTCTTCTTCCTATTGTCTATAGAAGCAGAAATTTTAGAAAATTTAGTCTTCATCTATGGATGAGTGAATAAATCAATTTACCGAAAAAAAGGCAATAGACGTGTATATTTAATTTGAGTTGTTTGGCTAGCTCAATTTCTAGGAGGAAGTGATAACTTCTATGTTATATATTTATTGTAATTTAAAGCAAGCAGTTTTGTTTCTTTTGTCCGGAATCTTTACTCTTTTAAATTTGATTACCGTAATTTTTTAGATTGTTTAGTTAAGCTATACCGACAATATTAATATTTATATAAGCTAAATACCACTCACTGATTCATCATGAAATTTCCGAAAATTCTATCCATAATTGGTTTCTCATCATTTTATTTATTTATTTCATCATTTATACAACTCCTTTCGTATATGTACCTAACTGTTGCTATTGTAACGGGGTTGCAATGGTACCAGTTTTATGGTAACAGTTGCCATGGTAACGTTATTCTTTATATTTTATACACACGGGTTTACATACAACCTTTGCCGGGTTCAGCTGATTTATTTATAATAACTAATGTGTTATGATGTCAGAGTTTATCTCTTGTTTAGGGCCGTTTGAGTATATTTACTACGTAAGTATCAATGTAACGCGGAGTGTTTATGGTTTGCTTACTTGTGATGCGATGGGAGACAGGGAAGTCTGTTACACACAAGTTTTGGCACCAAATATGTTGATTGTTGTATTAAATAACAAAAAATAATGAATTTAATATACTTTAATTTTATTTTGTGTAACACAATATTTATTTTGACAATGTCAATAAACAAAAACGAATCGGGGTCGACATAAACGAAAACAGATTTTGGTAGTCAACCCCTATTAATTATCACATAGGTTCTTATTTGAAAATTTCAAGATACTATTTCAAGTGGTGTTACGTGTACCAACTTGTACTAAGAATGACTAATATTTTGCTGGGAAGTATCATTGTTGTACTTTAAAAAAACTCAACAAGCTGATAAGCGTCCACATGTTCGTAAAAGTTGAAAAACTTTGCAAGTAAATAACCGTGGATAAGTTTTGGCTGACAACAATTCGGTTATGGGGACCTGAGGTATCAGTTCATTTTGGAAAAGGAGTCTTTTGCCCAAAATTGTTTGGGTATCCCTACCATAAAAGTATGTTTTAAAACCGTTTTTAATGAAACCATTTCTTATTTTACATTCGTATTTTATATTTATACTTCCTAACTAAAAAACGTATTTCGTGTTAGCCACCAATTAGTGGTTTTTAAATTAAATATAAATTTTAAAAAACACACATTTAATTTTCGTTTTTATTATTGTTTGAATTTCTAAAAAGTCTAAAAAGTTTCGAATCGTTCCTTATCAATGTTAATGTTATTGCGTGCGAAGGTTTTTAATCTAGGATAAGCGTACTTTTTATATATTTTAATTAGGCAAAAGCAAAATTTGTCACGAAATAGTTCAAAAAGTAGTAACGTTCCTCAATCCACCAAATTTTGTTACATTCTACAATATAATAAAACTCATTGTTACTTATGTAGTAATCGCGTATACTTAACTAATTTTATTATGTCACATCAATTACCATCGTTGAAAAAAAACACTTGTCAGTTGTTAGGTTAATGATATAAACAATCATATTCTATAAAGTCCCAGATGCCGTGAGAAATGATAGATTTCGTAGTTTATAATCGTCGATTTAATTACAAATTCTAATGAGAATAGCAGTTAAAACATAACTTACCTGATTCACTTGCTAAATCTACCAAAATCCATGGGATAGAAATAACTATCAAGCGGTTCTCCTGACACTTACTTATAGATAACAGAAAATGTTCTGAATATCGAGTAATCTGACTAACAGCTTTAGAGGCCTTTGAATAAAACACCTACCTACCTACCTACTTTTTTTTTTTTTATTGTAATTTGTAAGTTTTGCAAAGTTTTGTTTTTTTATATACTGACGTTCCGTGATTCGCTCTGGGCTTCAGCTGAAAATCAGCGCTGAGTATCTCTTGGTACTTCAGCATACGCTGAGCTGGAGACCCTTTCATCTAATGAGATTTTGGTTGGTGGGTGACACATAGTTACCCTATTATGTGATTTTTTTTTGGTATCATTTCTTCATTATTATTATTACTATTTTCAATTTTTTGTATGTGTTTTGTATCTCATTTGTGAATAAAGATTTTCTTTCTTTCTTCTTTCTTTCTTTCCTACCACAAAATATTAGCCGAGTAATTGAAAGACATTGCGAGTTCAAGTAGCTCCAGAGTAATTATATGTATGTGAAAGAAAAATAAATCTTAGCTCCGCACTAATAGACGAAAAGTATACCTGTTAATTTGGAAGTAAAACACGAAGCCAAACGTAGATGTCATAATAAAAGAGTAGCCACTTAAATTACAAAGCGTATAAAATATGCGTTACCTCCGGGAAATCTTCTCGACGCCAGGATGTAGTCGCCTCGTAAAACCATCTAGTAACGAAGGCCCGTAGAGACTACCACGCTGTGTTTTATTTTCGTCAAAAAGGACATCTACATAGTCAGTACGAACGCACGAGTGATATAAAAAAATTGTAATCTAGGTTTTCGAGTGTCGTTTGTTCGCCGAGGGAAAACCAGCGAGGAATGCTTGCATTCTCCTTAAAAGTTTTGAAATGTTATTATTGTATAGGGATTTTTGATATGCTTCTTTAGTTGCGCTGAGCAAGTTTCTATAGAGCCAAAACTTATGGGGTCGCTGGTTAGCTGTGACCACGTCACCTATGTGCTAATGTGACTTGTTGCATCATTTTTGTTATGTAAAAAAAATGAATAACAAAAATAAAGCATTATTTTCGAAAATTCGTACCAATGTTTGCTTTGCAAAATTAGATATTATCTAATCGATTTCTGCCATACATCATGCCATGAGTATTTTGTAGTAACTAAGGAGTTATCTAGCTATTGTGTTAAAATATATTTTTAGGTAAATTCTTTTAATTGTGTTTTTTTTTATATTATT
Organism: Samia ricini; assembly: GCA_014132275.2. Taxonomy (NCBI): domain Eukaryota; kingdom Metazoa; phylum Arthropoda; class Insecta; order Lepidoptera; family Saturniidae; genus Samia; species Samia ricini. Next base: position 7,052,701 of record AP028170.1, read on the forward strand.
AACAATAATACAATGTTTTCCATATTTGGCATTAATATAATTAAATTAATTCCACTGTAATACAATATTAGAAGAAAAATAACACGAAGTAACCATATGATACATCTGTAGCATATCGTTAAAATAATGCCAACTTAATATAATGGGTATTTTATACCAAAAGGCTTAAATATACTCATCTTCGTTACCTTTTTTTATTATGGAAAACGATATTACTGTACCATCTCTACTGTTATACTGTATCAATCGAGTATGATATCTTCTTTGGCCCGTGTTAGTCCAATGCCTGACATAGGCCTCGCCCAAGTCACGACACTTTAGAAGATCCTCGGCCGTACGCATCCAGCAAGTTTTCCAATGTCGTCACTCCATCTAGCAGGTAGACCTCGTGGTCTCCACTCGAGACCTCGGCTGGACAAACAGTTATCGGTTCTTCGGCATGATACCAGACCAGAAGATTATATCGTCTTCTTTATACCTAGTCCTACACTAAGTAAGTTCAGTACAACACATTTTCTGCTTCCACTTTTCTCTGTCAGTTGACATCTCAAGATTCACACCTTTTGTACATATGTTATTTCACACAATCCATCCATACCTTTTCCGGCCTTCCTTGACATCTACATCCATCTACCTTCATACTTAACAGTCTTCTAGTTACGTGACTTTCATCTCTCCTCATCACATGTTCATACAAAGCCAACATATTATTCCTTAACGTATCTATCACTTTTGCTACTTTCAAGCTTCCTCTGATATACTTATCTCTAATCTTATCCACTCTTATTCATCTATCCTGTCAAAAAAAAAAAAAAATCGCTTTTGCTTTGTGTTGTAGATAAAATCAAAAACTATCATGGCTATACATTATTTGTCATTTTAATTCTCTATATATCCATGCCAGTCTTGAATAGTTTTATTTTAATTTACTTAACTAGTACGGAAAACCAGAAAGGGGAAGTCCATATTAGTAATATGAAATGAATAATAACTGGAGAAATTCAACAGTCTGAGGAGTATAATAATTTCGACGTTGCCCAGCGAAATGTTAGACACGTACAGTAAATTGCATAACTTGCGATGCCCAACGGAAGGATACTCTATAAACTAAATAGATATGTATCAGACTTACTGCATTATTCAACAAATACTATAAACTAATGATACCTATTTGTAATTGTTCTATAGCTTTAAATAACTTAATGAACATAGTCATGGAATACAAATTGAAAAGCTTATCAAATGTAAAATTAAAAAACGAATTTATTTTTATCTAAACTACTGCTTTACCCACTGGTTTTGCTTGGCGTAAGTGAAAGATTTATGTAACTCAGTGAAATTATTTAATTTTGTCTTTGTCCTATTGTCTTATTTTTATGGGTACTCGACACATTAAGGATCAAACATAGATATTATTTATAAATACGTCGACGACTATACAAACTATACCTCCAGGTATGTGAGTGAGCATATGAAAAAAAATCCATCACAAATGGTTCAGCTATTTAGGACGCAAGAATTAGGAACAAACGCACACCAGTTTTCTTGAATAAAAATTCTTGCCATCATATAGTTTCTATAGATACTTCTGCTAACAAAACTTTAATAGTATACGACTAACACAATCAAATGTTTTTTTATTGAATCATATCTCTATATGGACAATCTTAACCGTTCCCTTTCATCCGTTTAAATCTCGCGGCGATAATGCACCAATGGCAACGTAAGAAATCCCTGGGCGATCGCTGTCCAATAAAAAACTGTCGTGTGTGTGCCGTTGTTAAAAAACGTAACTCTCGAGTGCTCCGCAAAGGAAGCAAAGTTCAAGAAAATCCGCCTGGAGAATACCCAGCTGAGTGCGATTATGAGATCTAGGTGTTGGTCCGATTAATTCCTTTTCTTTAATTTTAATCCTTGTCCTGATCAAAAAGGAAACACTATCAACAGCTAATTCTTAGAACAGTAACCAGAAACGTAAGCAAACTGAAATTTAGTCTACAAATTACGTAGAGTATTTGTAAATTATCACATCTTATTGTAGAGAAAGAGTAATTATGTTTTGTTTCACTAAAATAGATTTATAGATAATAAACTGTATTATCAAGTAATAAGGTATATTATACACCAAACATAAAGCGAATATTTATTTAATGTAATATATAAAATAACTTAATTCGACTAATTGTAAAGGTGGGGGCCGTTAAAACAAAGTTAACAAACGTCATGAATAATATCACCAGCTGTTTATTGCAGAAATTTATCGCCCAACTTTCTGCCTCAAAAACTCTTAACTGAAAGCGTAAACAAGGGATTATAGCCCAAATAAAATAATTAATTCTCTCCTTTGCGTTTACTCGAACTTCGTAAAAACTTATTTTAAAACATGTTGCGTATGTTTTTGAATAAATGTTTAGGGTAAAAATCCTTTAAAGAAAGAAAAACATTTCTCATCCATATAAAATAAAATCTATATTAGATTACTCTCCCGTTACAAATGCATAGGAGTTCCAATCAAACCGTCATCATTGTAATTATGATATAGTTAATATAGGTTCAATCGAATTAATACTTTTCAAATAATATATTAAAAAGTTATTAATCCAATGGCCAAAAATAGTTTGTTCCGCTCCCATAAAATATTTTTATTTAATAGTTTTCATAATTTACATTTAATATATTATATAATATTCAAGTTTAAAGGAACTTGATGCTTGCCATTTTTTCTCACGACTTTACCAACGATTATTCTCATAATCGGGATACACAGCTTTGCGAACTAATACCGACCCACAATTAGAGACGGAATATTTGGAGTTCCAATCATGCTAAATGTTCTTTCTTTAAAATACTCAAGTTGTTAATTTCAAATAAATTATCTAGTGATTTTTGCCCTAATTTAGTAGAAAAATACAATTACATCAAAAGTTACATATTTTAGGTTATTTCTAGTTTTTTAATTATCATCAATTTATCCATATCTACTTAATGTACCAAAATATATAATATATTAAACCCGACCAGAGAATATATGTATGATTAAGAAAAAAATATGTACTTGACATTGCCATTATGATATATAAGCCAAGTAACGTGCAGACAGACAAAGGTTACCTTATACAATGTATGTCATCATCTCCCTACCCTTATCCCATTTTTATTTGGGGTCGGCGCAACATGTCTTCCTCTTCCATTCCTCTCTATTTGTTGTCATCTCCGCATTCACTCCTTTTCTAAGCACCTTATACAATGTATGTAAGTGTTATGAATCCAAATCATTCAATGTTAATAACAATGCAAAATAGCTAACCAAATTAGAAGCGTACAAATAAGGTTTTCCAATTAATTAATTATACGATCTAATGATACAAAAATCTATTAAATCTATCCTATTAAATAAAATTGTCAAAAGTGTCATCGTTAATTGTATGCTGTAACAATACCTGCAAGTGAACAACGTTTCCTACGATATTGTAACCTGTTTCCGTTTCCGCAAATGGCCGGAAATGAATTCAAAACAGCCTGTAGTGGTAACAGATATCTTACACGATCTGTGTATATAAACGGTTTTATGTATTATTGTATGGTATCGTATTTAGGTGTTGGGAAAGTTTAGATTCATATAATATGACCGTTATAATTTACTGGAACGAAGTTCCTTATGGGGCTTTGCTGAGGGGTACCCTAGCCCGCAAAAAACGTCCGTAAAGTTAAAAAAAAGCGTAAGCTTTTTGTAGCTGTATTTAATTCCAGTAAAATAGATATCGCCTCCATGGCGCAATTGTTTAGCGCGTTCAGCTGTAACCGAAAGGTTGGTGGTTCGATAATAAATATATTAACGTTAGATTCAATAGTCCCTAAAACTGAAAACGTAAAAGTAGGAAAGCAATTCGAGTTAGGTCTTCACAACTCAGATGAGCTTGGGTGGAACAGGTCGAGCTTACAGCCTGAGAGACGCGGTTCTTTCAAAAATGGTCCTGTATCGCCCCAGGAAGGCGGTGTAGGGTACCGTGGGGTTTAGGAGGGTATTCCTGGTGCTTCACCCGGATCTCCCAAATTGGAGTTGTTAGGAGGATGCGTAATTGTTTGTTAAAACAAAAAAATGGTTACCTTGGGTGGGACTTGGCATACGAAGCGATTCTCACGGTGACTATCCGATTTCCTTGTATTGTTAGCGATTCGTGTGTTACAATTTAAAAGTAAATGGATTTCAGCTGTTTCCGTGCATTACGGTTAACACAGTAATATACTAAAAATACAATATATACCAAAATTATTTTTCCTTAATAACATAAATAACGGTACAATATTTTGTTCTTGCTCTTACTATCAATTATCTTACAAAATATAATGAAAATTTTCGTTTGTAAATTTTGAAAATAAATGCCTTTATAATGGATGAATTACATAAAGAGATCTACAAGTTAAATCAAAGGTCAATTTTGTGAATAGGACTATTCAATCTTAGTTGACCTCTTCACAAATAATTACATTAGCCAAGAATCAATGTTATTTTTCCTAAACTATTGTTAGAAGTTATATGTTTGTAAATAAAATAACCATAATACCCACATTAGTCTCCGCAGCATCGAGACGAAACGTTTTCGGAACACTCGAAGTCTTTAGAGATCTTAACTTTCTGGAGAACAAAGCCGCTACTAATCCTGGCTTACTCGACGAAACTTCGTCTTTCTATTAGAAGAAATCGATTCTACCCTTATATTTAATGTTATCTTATCACTACCTTGTTAATCTCAAAACCAAATAAACTTTATTAAATTAAAGTTCACGATCATTCAAAATGTGGGGTAGTTCGAAAAATACTAGTATATTTGTGGTAAAAGGTTTGAATGAACTTTTATTTTATTTATATTTGCAAATTTTAAACTGCTATAAATAGTTTCACCGATGTTGTTTATGTCGATTATCTACTGGTATCACGTTATGATGGTGTAGTTGGTAGTGCGGTCAGATTTTGCGTCACTGGACGCAAGTTGGATCCGATCTATCCAACTTTAAAATGAGCCCGAGTTTTCGATGAAAGAAAGTATCTTGAAAAAAGCATGGTGGTAAGGCATTTTTTAACAATTCCCCCCCGCATAACTTGTGAACCAGTACCTCTAGCCTCAGTGTGTTTACCATCCTGAATTACATCTCCACTTAACATCAGCTTAGATTGTGGTTAAAGCACAGCCTATACAGAGTAATAAAACTATATAACTCTGAAAAATATTCAGCCTTTTATTATTTTATTTATTCATTCTTTCACATTTTAGAAGCCAAATCTCGCTATGCAAAAAAGAAAAAACTCGTGATTAGTTATGGAAGCCAGTTCATGTAACACCTGTGTTGAAAAGTATATATAGATTAAGTCTAGAGTAAGTCGGTATAAATTATTTCTCGTTATAGTGAATCGTATTGTTTTTCTACGTGAAAAAGAACAACTTACGAAAAATAAATGATGTCTAACGTCTATCATAATGATATTTTTACGTAACGTATATTATAAATACGAAATGACGTAATATACCAATTTATCGTTGAGTGTTGTGTCCCAATTAAAAGAACTTCTCCCCGAAAATGTTGCCAATCCCAGCACCTCAGTAATCCGAAGGTAATGACGTCACGTATTATTAAGGACACATGCCATATCCTGAGAACAGTAAAACAAATTGCACGGATTACGTACTCGACGCGTTTGCGTTATAAAAAGCTTCAAACTCTTAATACTGTTAATAAAAATTATACTCGTAGATATGTAATGTGAAAACTACTAGTTAATATATGCATTTAATACATTATTTTTCACTTCTGATGAAATTCAAAAAAATCTTATTCACTTTAGGCCCTGATAAGGCGCTTGTGAACGTCAAAACACTACCACCGGTTCGGAAAACGGGCCAATCATCGAGAATAACCGGCAAGAGTCTCGATTTGGTTTTTTAAACATGTTTTTTTATATAATTATACAAACGCACAGAGAAGGGTGTCATTTTCAGACATCAGTATCGTTCACGTAATGATCCACCCTTTCAAATTAAAACTTGCTTGACATAGGACCTGAACTTATTGTCCAATAGATCGGTAATGTGCTTTAGGATTTTATTGTAAAATCTAACACAATTACCTAGAAAAATCTTATTAGTTTTACTAAGTATGAAACATCGAACTGTTGATTTATGTTTATTCCTTGTATTATCAGTCTGTAGTTCATAAAGAATATTGGTATTGATTGACCTTACCCAGTCAAAAGACAAAGAAGATAAAATAAAAATAATTCAACATTACATTTCGTGCAATTTTCAATCAACTATTGAAATTTTAACCCTTTTAACATTTTAGAGGTATAATGTAGCATATGAATGTAATTATTGGATAGTGTTAACGGTTCTGCATCCATTTTTTATTATGGTGTAATTTACAAAATAGAAAAATAAAGAACGTACACTTGCATAAGTTCGATACTCATAAGAAAAGTAATTAAATAAACGGAGTCGAAGTAAGCATAATTAAAAAAACCGTCGTATATCAACGAATATTGTACCTACCGCTAACCAAATCACACATTATAACGCGGAAATAAAATCTATCACAATTGGAATATGAATTTTCATATTACCATAAACCCATTAACAATTAACAATTGGATAGTCGGTGTAAACAAAACAGTCAGAACTCTTTAGGCTATTCTGGAATATAAGCGGACTGGCAACCCGCAGCAATACAGTCTAATTAGTTGAACGGCAGAGAGAAGAACTAGAAGCAAGTGATATATTATAGTGTCGTGTCATCAAACACTAGTGACGTGTATATGTTTGTAAAGTATGAGTTGTATTTGTGTTCCTGACAAATAAATTCTTTCATCGTTCAATACGTAACAATATAAATACATAGTTATATCTCTAATGCGCTATAAACTAATTCATAAGAACATATGTTATTATAGCATGTTAATTAAATTTGCCCTTTGTAGTGAAATTATAATTAGAAACACTAAATTATCGCATATCGATAAAATTATTGTAATACCTAATTATTTTGGAAATGACGTCATAAACATGGCGTGTGTCGTTGTGAATACGTGAACTTAAATAGAAATAGGGTAGGTCGCGCCACAAAGCGTATATCGCGTCACTTTAATTGAAGGCTTTACTGTCATGTGGATCGTACTCACTTTTTGTAGTAAGTTTCCCTGACTAACATATTTGTTTTTCATGCGTTTTTTATTGAATTTATTTCTCATTCTTGGTTCCAATTTTGACAAATGCTATTATTCCTTTGAGTTTTATAGAAAGACATGCAATAAAACAAATTTAAAGTGTCCTATTTTAATAATTGGTTTTGCTATATATTTTTTTGGGTTAGATACAGCAAGTTTTAAACGCGATCAAAGAGATGAAATATACATATGTAAATTTTATGCAAATAGAGAATTTAGTAAAGTGCTCCGTCTAATGTTTTTTATTTATTTATATACACTTTACTTAATAATCCGTATACCTGAAAAACGTCAAATATATGTATAAAAAAGGCTATTCATGAATAAGCAATAATAAAACGATTTGCTTTTGAAGCGATGATGGTGCAGTGAGTAGTGCGACCGGATTCCGCGTCCATCGACGTGGGTTCGATCCACACCTATCCAACTCTAAAATCGACCTGAGCTTTCGGTGAAGGAAAAAATATCGTCAGAAAACCATAGCATGTTAGTAATAATCTAATAATCCCCGCCTGGGTAGCTACCACCCTCATGTTTGAAAACCTGTCGCCAAATACCAATAGGTATTTTCGATCACTTGAGAACCAGTACCTTGGTTTAGTGTGTATGGTACTGGACCACATCGTTAACATCATCAGGTGAGATAATGGTCAAAGCACTGAACCTATATCGTATTAAAAAAACATTGATAAAAACCAGGGGTTGGGCAGCAGTATCCTCTGAGTACAACAAAGACCTTACTGCGGTCGCCAAATCGCCTGCCAAGCGTGGCGATTATGGCAATTCCCCTCTTTTTGGGGAAACTTATGTCTAGCTGTGGATGTCTTTCAGTTGAATCAAAATAATTTTGGATATATTTATAGTCGAAATTATTGTCCAGTGTGATCAGATACATGATTGATGAATTTAGGTTTCTATCTACCTATCCTATGGCATAATGAGTCTAAGCTTTCAACAAATCTATCCACTTGTGTTAGGAATTTTGTAATGTTTACCTGGCTACCTACCACCCTCTAGTTTGTAAATTTGTCGCCAAGCATCTACATTTGTGTTCTGCCAATTTAACTTCTATTAATATATAGCTTCTATAACTTCTAGAATATTTTTTGTCTGACGTTGTCTTTAAAGAATCGCTTTTAAATTGAGAAAAAAATACCTTGGTATATACAACAAGGTAATCCTATCACGGTTACGTATTTCTGATATGTTAGATGTTCTGTCGTTTAATCGAGTAACGTGTTATGGGGTTTACACTGCATTTTTATTAGTTTTTTTATCTTTTAATGTTACAACAATAATTTTCTAAACGTAATAATAAATTAAATAATTTATAGAAATTAATATATCCTTCTGCAGAGTTAGTAACGTTTTTGCAACGTTGTAATATATTTTTTTTATAATTCAATATCACCACTCGTTTATCAGCTGTCTGTGTTTTTTTTTAATGAAATATCCCAAGGGTGGTCTATAAAAATAGTCAAACCATTAGTATTCATCATCTACACAATTTAAATAAATCGCGTAGGTACGTAATATAAGCGTCTTTATCCCGAAGGATGTGTAAACAAATCTGTGACTACCGTTGAAAATATTTACCTGTTTTCATAGTAGGTATGCCACGCCATAATTGCGGTATTAAAGACTACTATATACCAAAATGTTATTTTTTTGTAGTATAAAGTTTATTTCCTTTATTAATTTCACTTTTTATCATTTCATAAGGAATATCAAAGCTCTATTAATAAAATTATCTTAAGACAAAAAAAATTAAGTAATTCCACATTATTCTTAAGTAACGTGTAGATCTTATCATTGAATCTGAAAAAATGTAAATAAATATTATAGACAAAATCACCTATCCCGCGCCGTCATAAATCTTAATAATTTTTAATGAAAAAAAAGGTATTTTATATTTAGTGAACTTTTACACTAATTCACTACTGTCATAACTTATGAACTTTGTAATGGAAATTCCTGAACTTTTAGCTGCACTATTAAAATAAATGGATGAGTAATAACAAAATGTGTTCTATAACTTGTTTATTTATACTAGGAAATAACATTAAAGTGTCTGTTTGTAATGTCAAAATATTTTTTTTTACTAAATACTTATTGATGTATATACGATATTTGTTTTAGGTAATACCAAAAATACAAGTTTTAAAATTTTTTTCTGCTTGTTCCGGGTAATCATCGGAACGGCTGGACCGATTTTGATTTTTTTTTGGTAGATAGCTGAAGTTACTCCACATAACTTAGGATACTTATGATTATTGAAAATAATTAAGGATCTGCGTAAAAAAAAAAATCTCATAAAAAATTGAATAAACCGGATTAATTGCACAGTTTTACGGGCAAGTGTTTGAAATTATGAGAAATATTTTTAATTTATCTTAGTACTAAAAAAATTTTAGGCAAATAATTAGGGTTCCTTACAAAAATTAAAACGCAGTGAAGATCGTATAAAACTCAGGCGCCGCCGTGGCCACATAGCTATTTACTTATAAGAATCGCTAATATATTTATTACTAGCAGTGTGCCCGTGGCTGCGTCCAAGTATCATTGATTTTTCACTGCGTAATATAGTTTTTAATTTTTTATGCGAAACTCTAATTATTTTTGAAAATTAAAAGTACCCTCAGTTACGTGAGTTACGTCAGTTAATAACGTGAACTATTTACCAAAAAAAAAGTCCCGTTAAAGTTGGTTTAGCCGTTCCATAGTTTACCGGGAACAAACAGACAGACAAAAATTTTATTTTTGGTAAAGGTATCGTATATATTTCGTATCTATATAGAAAAAAAAAATGTTTGACATTACAAACAGACACTAAAATAATTAGTTTCAATACAGTTTGTTTTTGTAATATTTATGATATTATTTTTATTTATATATCTTCATTATATTTATTAATTAAATTCAATAAAAAACCCGAAGAAAATGACTTAAAGGAAGGCTTCCCAGGACTGTGACCAGCAACGTGTGCGACATTCCCACTCTCAGACGAGCACCTAACCAGGGAGAATCTTAAGGATTTTACCGAGATTGATGTTGCAGTTTTTTTTATTCGTTGTATTTTATACAAAACGGTATGTAAACAGAAGTTTCGGGTTTCTTTAATGAATTTAATCAATAAATATAATAAAGATGAATTTATTAGTATAGATAAACGTTTGTTTTATAAAGTAGCTAATGGATACGATATCCTGCGGTTGTATTTTATATAAAATCAGGAATTTCATTGAGCTGATTTATTTATTTAGACCCATAAAAATTATGTAGTATGAAAAGGCGGATTTTAATTAAAAGTACTATCATCGCAAAATTTATGAGTTTCCGGTAGATACCCACCCACTGTTTGCGTATTTTTTATTGTGAACATATTGTTAAAATATATTACTGTAGGTAGCTTTTTTAATAACTTATTTTTTCATTTTATTAATTGAAACTGTACGTGGGTTTTTATAATGTATAGACTCAGTGCTTCGAACAAAATCCCACCAAATATTATGTGACGACAGAGTCCAGGATGGGAAGGACACTAAGACTAGAAGTATTGGCGAGAGGTTTTCAAACTTAAGGGCGGTAGCTACCCAGGCAGGCAGTATTAGAAAATAACCTAACAACATGCTCTATGTTCTTTACGATGTTTATCTTCACAGAAAATTCACTCATTATAGACTTAAACAGGTGCATTCGAACTTACTTCCAACGATGCGAAATGCGACCGCACAACTGTACCATCATCGCTACAATTTATTAGAGAAAAATTAAATCAAAATCAAAAAATCCTTATTTAATTTAGGCCCTAAGAAGGCGCTTATGAACGTCTAAAACACTACCACCGGTTCGGAAAACAACCCAGCCGAGAAGAGCCGGCAAGAAACTCGATCTGGTTCTTTTTTTTTATAAATATAATATTTATTTATTTTCATAAGTACAAATTATACAAATCATAGTCTTAACCAATGTTAGCGGAAGCACAAAGATATGAGTTGATTCCAGACATCACTATGGTTCACGTAATGATGCACCCTGTAAAATATTTTTTTAATGAACGCGATGATTGGTAAGTTTGTGGTGTGGGCAGATTTCGCGTCAACGGACGCGGGTTCGAATCCACCTGTCCAACTCTAAAAATCAACCCAAGCTTTAGGTGAAGGAAAATATCGTGAGAAAATCATAGCTTGGTGTTAGGACATTTTCACCGATAGGTGTGTTCCGGCAGCATCGCTTGAAAACCAATACTTGAGTCTTAATGTGTTTACCAACCTGGAACACATCGTCACTTAACATCAGGTGAGGTTGTGGTCAAAGCGCTGAGCCTAAACCGTTAAATAAAAACAATAAATACTTTCATACAATAATAATTATATCACTTATAGAGGGAATACCTACCTCAGTGGCGCAGTTGTATTACGGTGCGACTGCCGTTCTGAGGTCTTGGGTTCGATCCTCGGGTCGGGTCAAGTGGTATTGGGTTTTTCTACACAATATCATCCCGAAGTTTAGAATTTGTGTCCGATATGACGACAGGCTCGCCCCTATCACATCTGGGACGGAACTAAGCTCGGCGAAATGTGGGTGTGGTAGTTCGCTACATCACCTCTGCCTAACCCTTCGGGGATAACAGGTGTGAGCTTATGTTATGTTATGTTGTGTTATAGAGGGATCTACCAGTGTGCCTAAAATTTTACCAGAATTACCGCGTTAAAATCTTAATAATTTACTAGTCATCCTGAAGCAGTATGAAAATACAGTTTTAATTTTCAAAACCAACCTAAGAAGACCTCAGTGCATGAAAATGGATCGATCTTAACTGTTCTACGGTTGCTTATTGCTCGGTTCGTTGCGTTGCGCCTTTTGTTCCGTACCATATAGTTGTATTTTATATTTATAAATAATTAACCGTGACTTGTCCACGATTAATTAAAACCGCCAGCCGTGATTGCTACTTTGTGAATAATGAATAACATACCTCGCAATACATTCATGTTTGAATACGTTCGTGATTCATTATCTAATGTATGTTTGTTATGTACAGAGGTCGCTAGCCGCAAAGCAAAATAAATGTATTCTGTTTATACGCGTATATATAAGGGTAGGCATTTCAATTTAATTTCGGTACGTTAAAGATCTAAGATATGTTTAAGATCTCTGTTTAATACGTAATTGGCCGTGTGTTGCCGGCTAAGAATCCTACCACCGCACATATCTTCCCGTTCCCAGTCTTAAAAGGCGACTAAGAGATAAACCAGAGGATGGGCAGCAGCATCTTTATAAATTATTAACTTTTAACTATAAATAACTTTTTTTCATTAAGGCAAATTTGTATCGTTGTCGTTTTTGTCGTAATTATTTTTGTAAATAAATGTTTCAGAAAACTTTAATAAAGCTTTAAAAAACAAAAACTTTTATTTTGTTTAATGTTTCAGTTTTTAACAAACTATCAAAATTTAAAATACGTGTATATGAGATTTAATTAAGTGACTGAGTAAAATAGGATTTCCACTTAACGTATCTCAATCGAATATAATTATAAATGTACAAACAGTTAGATCGAACGAATAAGTTTGGTTATAACTATCCGGTGGATTGAACATAAGGTAATTATCAAAATCGACGTATGTGGTACCACAAGCTCGATGAAGCTACAAACATCCTTCAAGCCAACAGATCAGTTAGTTGAAATGAAAAAAGTAATATTATTAGCAATGTCAAACCTGTAGTGTTTATTAGTGGACGCTATAAATGTAATTTATATAACACAGCTTTGTTCCCGAACAGATAGGCTTCGGGCCATTTCAAAATCATGTAACTTTTATGTTTTCATTTCAATGTATTATTATTTGCCATATGTGCCAATGTACCATAGTTATAACTCTAGCATTTATACGCATTTTATAATAATAGTTTAATAAATATGGTTATCGTACGAGGTTTTCCAACTTAGTCCTTAGAAGGAGCTACCTATTTATAATTGACTTTTTTTTATCCAAGAGAATATGCAAATGGATCCCTAAAGAAGTTTCGTTGACGTGGTTCAGGTTTTAGTCTTGTTCTAAATAAAGCAGAATTCCTGAAATCTTTAGGAGGTCCTGGCAGCGTCTACGGCAAGCCCAGAGTATGTTATCGCATTAGTCTAGACCCCAGATTACTTCAGATTACAATATGAACCTTTTGAACATTAATTATAAACCTCTATAGAATATCTTAGCAGTTTGCCAGTTCTAAATTTGACATTAACCACTGAAATGTGTACTTATTTGCATTAAAAAATTGTTCGTTAAATCAGAATTCTACAGACTTTCAATGACTTTTAACTTTGAAACTTTCAAAAATCCGATAATGGTAAAAGGTATTGAAACATATCTCTAAGTGATGCATTAAACCCACGTGAAATAAATGTTAAAAATAATCTTAATATAGAGACACGTATATAAAAGGCGTTTAAAAATATAAAATTATAAAATAAACAGTAAACAAGACAAAAATATTGAGATACAACAAGCCAAACACGTAGTCACAAAGCTTGTATTTACCTTGTTTTTTAACATTGATGTTATATTATCTAACATCTATCTTAAAGGAAAATAAACAGCTGACGAATTAGATAGCGCTTTGTTTGAAATCAAAAGGGTTTGAGACGATCCAATGTGACAGGATTATTTTGAAACAAAGTTTAAAGCTGATTCCTTTATAAAATCATTTCTATTATATAATAAAGGGTAGATAATAAGCATCTTATTCTACCATTGTCTTTAACTATAGATAATATTTGCTTTATATAAAATGCTGTTAAGCTTGCTTATTCTTACACTGTATAAGTGACTAGATGTGCTTGGCATGGCCAGGCATCGGATGAATAGTGTTAGGTCAAACTTTAATTAGTATCTACATTACTGGTTATTTCCGGCGCTGCTGTTTAGACACCGTGAAGTGATAATTCCATTATGTTGACTTAATTTTAGATGATGGTGAATCATTCGGTTGCTGGGGTGAGAATGTCAGGAATCACTGTCATTCTTGCCGAGTGATTTTCTCGTGCCTGGCAACCCGCGCCGCTCGTAGTTACATTTAACAATTGGTTAAATATACGCTACCGCTCCGCAGCGCAAACCGCTTATTTTTATATATATCGCCGCGCTATATCGCCGCATCACGCCTAACACTGCCTTACACGCCACTACGCAAGCTTCAGGATCATCGGGATTGGATGTGCAGGAGAGATTGCTCGGTAAGTGGACATATTTCTTATATTTTCACCCTGAGCGACCCAGTGTATCACCAGACCCTCGGCAAGAAATAGGAGATTTGGAGGCCGGCCAGCCCGCATTTGGTATTTTCTACCAGATGATATGATTTAAAACGTAATTTAATTAATAGTTAAGTTAAATTGACTCTGAATATCAACTTCCGCCTCAGCCGCTTTTGTTTTTCAACTTCAACCAGAGGGAGACGGTTGAGATAAAAAAATCAATATCAATCGAGCCGCTAGAGGATTTTTTGATTTTGGTTTTTTTTTACTGTGTATATTGTAAACTTTGTAATGTGAAAGTTAATTTGTGAAATAAATGTTGTTAAAATCTAAACCATCTTTTAACTAATGTTAGCGTCTATAACAGAAGTGCACAGAGAACAAAAATACATAAATATTTGAATATATAGGTTATCAATCTATATTTTTATCTAATCTGTACATTCCACAAAAAGAACTACATTTTATTTCAACAAATTAAATATACAATTGTTTATCTTAAATGAAATATGTTAAGTAAAGAATAAAACAGAAAATTAGGACTGCGTAATAATAAAAATTAAATGTTCATGTCAAATTTAACAAGTCGTTTCTACAATGAATCTTTTTTAGGAAGATTTATAAATTACTACCTGACTTTCGTGTGCCAATTAATTAGGTTAGGGCGTTGCGTGTGTGTACTGCTTGAACAAAGCTAATGATATCATTACCCCAATGGTATACCGCATTAGTTGGCCACTAAATTAAGTAGTTTTTCGTTGGATTTTATTTTACAACGCCGCCCTTTATCGTTTTTGTTTCGTTTGAGGTGTTTTCTTTTTATATTTAGTGCCAATTATCGTGTCAGATTAAGTCTTCTACTCCATGATAAACCTCTGTGTATAAAAATAAATTAAAACGCTTTGACCACAATCTCTCACGATGTTAAGTGACGATGGGTAAGCACACAAAGGAATACACCTATAGTTGCTCGGCTCCAGATTTCAGGCAAATTTGAAGATGATAGCTACCCTAGAGAGTGACCTACCACCACGCTGTCGTTGCTTCACGTATTTCATTCCCCAAAAAATCAGGCTCATTATAGAGTTTGATAGTTGGGTTTATATCCTACGTCCATTGATGCTGAATCCTACCACTCTACCAACTGAGCCGTTTATGATCGAAACCATAACAAAAAGAATTCTTTACAGTAAATTTTACGACCAGCGATGAGTTTAAATTAGCCAATAATATGAATGTTTCTACCTTCAAATATTTTAGGAACTCTTTATGCATGATAGTAAAATATGTAACGAATAGAAGCAATGATGTCGTAGATTGTAGTGTGGCTGGATTCCGCGTCAATGGACGTGGGTTCAAGCTCACCTACCCAACTGTAAAATCAGCCTGAACTTTCGGTAAAGAAAAACATCGTGAGGAAGCCATAGCAAAGTGGCAGGCATTTTCTAATAATTCCCGCCTGGGTAGCTACCACCCACAAGTTTGAAAACCTGTCACTAAATACCAATAGGTGTATATCGGTAGCATCACTTAAGAACCAGTAATTCTGGGCTTAATGTGATTACCATCCTGGACCACATCGCCACAAAACATCAGGTTAGTTGGTGGTCTAAGCACTAAGTCTATACAGTACACGAAATATATATAGTTCGAGAATTCACATTGTACCTAGTAAATAGCCTTACAAATCTTACAGAATGTCGGTACGGGTTGTATGTGCCTTTAGGAACCTGTTGAGTTAAACGGATTTTTGCGAGAGTCAGCGCGGTTCGTTTAGCGTAACCAATAGATCTTGTGTTACAGAGCGCGGCGGACGCCACCCGTTGGGAAATTTAGCAGTCGTTGTGGCCCACCCGCGGAGCTCTCAATCGTTTATTGTAGCTCAAGAAAAATAACACAAAAATGTAACTTAGAGCATAACTTAGTACAGCAAATATTTAAAAAAATAATCTATAAAAAAATTGCAATGTTAATTAATGTAGAAGTGTTTTGATAATGTATAGGCTAAATACTTAGACCATAATCTGATCTGATGCTTAATGACGATGTGGTCGAAGATGGTGAATACGCTAAATCTTAAAATTGACTAAACACTTTTAACTTGAAGGGCTTTGACAGTTTTTACAAATTTTGGAGGCAGCGCCTAAGGCACTCAGCCGTAAAATGATAGCTAACTCATAGGTACCAAAAGCGTGCCAATCTTTTATTAAACACGGTATTGGCTCAGTGCTTTGACCACAACCTTACCAGATGTTAAGTGATGATGTGGTTCAGGATGGTATACACACTAAGCCTAGAAGTACTGGTTCGCAAGCGATCTGCACTACACTGCTGCCACACCAGCTGGAACAGATCTAGTATTATTGGCGACTGGTTTTCTAACTTGATGGTGGTAGCTTCACAGGCAGGCATTATTTTTAAAATGCCCTATCACCAAGCCGTGGTTTCCATACGATCATTTCCTTCACCGAAAGCTCAGCTGATGTTAAAGTTGTAAAGGTGGGTTTGAACCCGCGTCCATTGACACGAAATTCGACCGCACTACCAACTAAGACATCATCGCTTCTAAAGGCTAACTAAATTACGCCAAATTCTTTCTAACTCTATCTACGGTAACCAAAAATAGGTCCCTGCTATAACTCATGTATTTTTCGTCCAGTTTTCACGCTACCTATATTATTACTGCGGCATGATAGCTTCAAATGTGATAAATAAAAATATACATATTTAAGTAAAAATTTAACGAGTTAAACTTATTCGGATCATAGTAAGCGCTGAACTAAACCAATAGATCTAACGTCGTAAGGCGTTGCTGTCCCATCCGTTGGGAAATTTAGTCGTCATTGTGGCACGCCTTCTACCGACCCGCGGTCCGTTTATATACACGAAATAAATATTACGAAATACTCGAAATGATTAGATGGCATTAGTAATAAAGATACCCGACAGTATACTAAAAGTAATGGGTATCTACTTAAAAACAAAAATATTTGCGACTACATGACACATCACAAATTGATTCGTTTAAACTAATAATGTTGAAACAAATACTTATTACGTATAAACAGTAAATTCTGCGTTTTCACTCGTACTTCGCTAATAGTATAGTAGAGCTCAGCCGACTCTATAGTTCGCAGTTCATAGAGAGTACAATAAAATCGATTTCCTGGTACCTTAGTGACATGCTACGTATCAACCACGAACGTAATTAATCAAATTTTCGTTTCATTCAGCTGAATTTTAATGGTCAAGAATATCATTTTACATGTCATAAATTAAAAGGATTATTATAAACTTATTATTACGTTATTAAGTGCCATTATCATGTAATTACTTCTATTTACTTACTTATATACCTTTTAAAATGTAATTTCTGTGTTTATATATAGTTATGGTTTATGATCAGTAAGATAATTAAAGTAAAATAGAAACAAAATTGGTCAATTATCATAATGGTCATTCAAGTTAAGAGCGAGAAAGACTATGCAACCTATAACTATAGAAGCATATTAAAGAAACAAAACTATGATCTCAAGGGAATTATGAAGGGCCTGGAATAATTGGATTTAATGGGTACTTCAGAAAGAATACAAATTTTGTCCTATTTTATAGACTCGTGTCAATATCAACCTACATTTGCCTTAGGGAACTGTCTTTCTATTATTTATAACGGAATTTACAAAAGCGGTGATGGCGCTGTGGATAGTGCGGCCGGATTCTACGTCAATGGACGTGGGTTCAAGCCCACCTATGCAAATCTCAAATCAGCCTGAGCTTTCGGTGAATGAAAAAATCGTCACGAAACCATAGCGCATGGTGGTAGGGCATTTTCTGACAATGCCCACCTGGGTAAGCTACCACCCTCAAGTTCGAAAACCTGTCGCCAAATCCCAATAGGTGTATTTCGGCAGCATCACTTGAGAACCAGTATCTAGGATTAGTGTGTTTACCATCCTGGACCACATCTTCACTTAATATCTAATGAGATTGTGGTCAATGCACTAAGTCTACACCGTGTAAAAAAAAGATTATAATATTAATAATGCCCTAAATGTAGTAATTTATTTGTAAAATGCTAATGAAGAGACATAATGAAAAACAAAAATGTGTGAATTGTTATATCAATCAATAAACTTTATTTAAACCCCAAAGGATATCTCCTATTTTATTATAAATGTTATTTCGGTCTGTCAGGCAAGATTTTCAAATTATCAACTAGAAAGTCATTAGTAGATTAATTTATCATAACGGTCACTAAAATTTACTTGCTGTTAAATAGCTCCAGTGCTACTTTTGTATAAAAATAAATGTATAAAAATGAATACATACCTGGATGGATAAAGTGACAAATAAATTCATCAGATAATAATGTTGTGAATATCTGTAGATGACAACATGTTGGATAAGTTCAATGAAATTACAGAACGTAACACATTTCACAAAATTACTTCCTACACTCGATTTATTCTTGAACAATACACTGCCAGCCGTCAGGGAACCATCTCCCCTACCATCACGATTAGGTAAATATCCTGCCCCATGTCAAATTAATTTATTTGTATTAAATTTAGTATCCCTTGGATTTTTCTATTTGGAACTGAATAGATCAAATTAATACCTACCTAATTAAACGTGCTCCGTGACCTTTATGGCAAACAATCTTTTTTACTCAAAATCTTTGTATCCTAAATAGTTTATTAAAACAAAATTAAATGTAAAAATATTGTAGATCTAGATTATAAAATATTCTAAAGAATTATTTAGTAGTTTTTCAGATAAGAAAGATTTGTTGTATCTATTAGTATAGATACTAATAAATAAAATTAAAGTCTCTATTTATAATGTCAAAATTATTGTTTTTTTTTACTAAATAGATATGAAGGAATATATATGATACCTAAACCAAAAATACAATTTTGTAAATTTTTGACTGTCTGTCTGTCTGTTTGTAATGGGTAATCTCCGGAACGGCTGGACCGATTTTGCCGGGACTTTTTTTGATAGATAGCTGAAGTTACACTGGGTAACTTGGAGTACTTTTAATTTTCCAAAATAATTAGGGTTCCACGTAAAAAAATAAAACTCATAAAAATCCGATTCAATACACAGTTTTACGGGTAAGTGCTATAATTTACGAAAAATATTTTTACTTTATCTTAGTACAACAATATTTTCTTTGAAAAAAAAAAATTAGTTCCGTATAAAAAAAATTAAAACGCAGTGAAGAATATATGAAAGGCGGACGTAGCCGCGAGTACACAGCTAATTATCTAATCTAAACAAGTATTAATAAAAATTTTAATTTATAAACTGTTGACAACGATAAGTTTCACAAGCGATCGCCAGAAATAAACAATTATAGCCTGGCAAAGATGTAATAAAAATAGCGTGGGAGCGAATTTGTGATGTGGTAGCTTACTCGTTATCCGGAAACCGCTAGTTAGTCAATTTCCCAAAATAGAAACGGCACACACTATGCAATAAGTATTACGAAGTGGTGTATAAATAAATAAGTGAATAATTTTAAGAGTTTAACTTTTATTGAATCAGTAAGTAAAGTAACCTTTTTTTTAACGCGGGGGAATGCATTTACGCATCTCTCGCAAGCTCTAATTCGGGAGTAGCATTTCCTGAGTTAGGTTAACTGTTAGGGGGTATGTGGGACTCGCTCGGCGTAAAGTTACCATAGGGTAACAGAAGTTAAGCCTGCGTGTTTAAACTATAGAGGTCGGTATCTTTTAGGGATGTACCATTAATCAACTGAGGTCCACAGGAGGGAGGGCTTTTGAAAAACGTCACCAAACATGACAAGGGGAGAAGGGGAGCAATGTGTATTTATTTTTTTCCCAAACGCGCGATTTTTAAACATACCGTTGGCGCGTAAAGAAATTCCAAATATTTCCAGAATTGAATTATATTGAATTGAATTGATTGATTGAATTAATTGATTATTTTATTAATTGATTGATTAATCGAATTGAATTATTGAAAATAATATTCTGATCATTTTTATGATACTTTGTACATATAAAAAGATGCACGTGATCTAGAATGGCGGGGGGGGGGGGGGGGCGGATAAAATGTAAACCCTCACCATGTATCACCACGTTGCACATGATTAATGAACAGCCCTTTACAATAAAAAAACAATAAACATTTGAGTCATCTAAATATTCCCGAATATTTGAAAACACAAATTACGAGAGCCATTAAATTTCCACATTAAAGTTGATATACAAATCAAAAGCAATTAATTCATGACGACATGGCTTTTAATTAGTAAGTCTTCATATAACAAATTGTTTTCCGCTCCTTAAATACTGAATACTAAAATCTATACTAATAAATAAAATTGAAGTGTCTGTTTGTTTTGTAAAAATAAATATTTTTTAATAAATAAATATGAATTCTATACGATATCTATACCAAAAATTTTTTTTGTCTGTCTGTTTGTACCGAGTAATCTCCGGAACGGCTGGATCGATTTTGGCAGGGCTTTTTTTTATAGATCGCTGAAGTTACTCCGTTTAACTACTGTTAGTAGACTGTTACTGTGTGTAGACTACTTTAATTTAAAAAAAATAGCGTTCTCCGTAATAAAATTAAAATTCATGAAATTGTGAATAAAATTCGATTTCATGCACAGTTTTACTGGCAGGTATTTGAATTTGTGAGAAATATCTTTGCTTAATGTTAGTAGCAAAAAAAAATGATCTGTAGAAAAAACTTAAAAATTATATTACACAGGGAAAAATACATAAACGCGGGCGCAGCCGCGGGCACACAGCTAGTGTATTCATGAATCAAGGCGGCGATCATTCGACTACAAGAGAAGCCTTCGCCGTTACTTAGGGCCCTTAATTTTGTAATATAACACAGAAGATTTACGAGAGACTTTGACCGCGTGATACCATCGTAACCAGAGCAACAACTCTGTGAAATTAACAATAAAATATTCCGAATTTAAATTACCACGTCCGTAATTAAAAAACATAAGATTACTACAATTTGAATATTTATTGAAACTAGCGTGTTACTACACTGGCGAGAGAAATTCAACTGTGATAATAATAAAAAAAACTGTTTCCAATTTTTTTTTATAAAAACTGTATCTAAATAGAAATATTGCTAATAAAAATAAAATTTTCATTGGCAAAGCTAATTACACTGAAAATAAATTACTGGCAATTCTTAGTTATCCGCTTAATTGAGTTAAATATTTTCGTTATTATCTCGAACAGCAGTCAACATTTTAACTCTTTTTATAAATTGTCATGATAAACACTGATACTGCGATGATGGCGCAGTTATTAATGCGATTAGATTGCGCGTCAATGGAGGCGTGTTCAAGCCCACCTACCGAACTTTATAATAAGCCTGAGCTTTCGGCGAATGAAAAACATCATGAGAAACTATGGCAAAGTGGTAGGGCATTTTCTAATAATGCCCCCTATGTAGCTACCACCTTCAAGTTTGAAAACCTGTCTCTAAATACTAATAGGCGTGTTCCGGCAGCGCCATTTGAGAACCAGTGCATCTAGGCTTAGTATGTCATATCATCACGTAACATCAGGTGAGATTGTGACCACAACACTGAGCCGAAACAGTGTAAAAATCTTTTGTAGTGAATTATTAAAGCTAAAAAAACTGCATTTATTTTTATACAGACATATGAAAGATACAATATATAATATAACTAGCTGTGTGGCCACGGCTACACCCGCTTTTCATATATTCTTCACTGCGTAACATAGTTTTTACATAATTTATACCTAACCTAAATAAGTATAAAAAAATGAAGAAAAATGAGAGTATTTTGTTTTTATGAGCTGAAAAAATGTACATGAGAGTAAATTGAAAGAAATGAGAAAGCGTCGATGAAATCTAAACCATCTACGAAAAATCCCGCGTCGAATGGTAGTAGTCTAATCCCAACATGCTTAGTAGTTTTCAGGTGATGTTGAGTCAAAAGAGCCCCATTTTACTTAAATATATATAAATAGAAAATTCAAAATCAAAATCAAAAAATCTTTATTCAATTTAGGCGCTAAGAAGGCGCTTATGTACGTCTAAAATACTACCACCAGTTCGGAAAACAACCCAGTCGAGAAGAGCCGGCAAGAAACTCGATCTGGTTCTTTTTTTTTATAAACATAATATATATCTTTTTTTTTTTTTGTAAAAAAACTAGACAAATCATAGTCTTAACCAATGTTAGCGGAAGCACAAAGATGTGGGTTAATCTATCGTTCACGTAATCATCCACCCTGTAATAACCTTTTGCGATTAAGACATGCTTGATACTTGTATACTTGCATAATACTTGCACTTATTGTCAGGTAAATCGGTAATTATTATAACGATCAAGTATCGATTATAACGTATAATAACATAAAGGACATGCAAAATGTTAGTTAACTAACAAGTAATAAACTAACAACACTAATTTAACATTCTAAAGACAGAGTTCATGTAATACGATCTTATGCCAAAGTTTAACATCAAGTAACTGAAGAGAGATGGTTGGTGAATGGTTTTAACCGTAAACAACTCTTGTTATTGTTGAGTTTCAGAGATAGATGAGTTATTCAAACATTACTTTGCAAACACTCGTGTACTGTTTATCCAAATTCCGATGCAAAGTTGATAGAATTCGGAAGAAAAAAGTTGCAGGTAACCAAAAATTAAAACTAATTTTAGCACCTTATTAAAGAGTTTGCTTTCTACCCAATCAAAACGTGGCGAATTACTGTTAATACATTAAGGTATTTCAAGTATGTCGAAAACAATCATATAGAGGTCTAGATTTTGGCTATTTTTTTTCTGACATACGGAAAGATTACGTCTGTAATATTTAGTAGGAATATCTTCTCATGCGTGTTGTAAAAGGCTATAAACCAAATCGATGGCCAGCAACGTCTTCTGAGTACCACAAACACCTGACTGTTTGTAATATCAATATGACAACTTTTTAATAAATACGTATCAATGTATTTACGGTATCTATACCGAAACACAATTTTTTTTCTATCTTTCTGTTTGTTCTGGCTAATTTCCGGAACGGCTAGACCGATTTTGACGGATCTTTTTTTGGTAGATAGTTCTGAAGGTAAGTAGCTAGGTGGATCTGAAATTTGTCCACGGGCGGGGATGATCACTTACCATCAGGTGATCCGCTTACTCGTTAGCTCATTATACCATAAAAAAACTGCACCGTGTAACTTAGGCTTCTTTTATTTTTCGAAAATAATTAGGTTTACGCATATAAATAATTAAAGTCATAAAATTGTAAAAAACACAGTCTAATAATGGTCAGTTTCATTAAAAATGTTTGAATTTATGACAAATATTTTTACCCTACCAAAAAATTTGTTGTTGTTTTTAAGGCATTTTAGTTGAAAAGATCTCAGAAAATATTGAAATAATATCGTTTTACGTCTTTCATTTTCAAATTTGGGCCGATAATTGTTATTTTAATATTGATAAATGACCAGTGTCGTTTTTATAAATTACAAGAAAAAATGAGATTTAAATTGATACTTTTTTTAATATGCATTTTAAGGTAAAAAAAGTAACAGTTTTTTGGTACAGTTTTGAATAGACTATTTTTAAGTAATATTTTTGTTCTGTTCCTTTTTTTTTTATAAACTATTTTTTAATTTATCATTAAAAACAACGTTTTTTAAGTTTAATTAATCTTTTCTGT
This sequence comes from Samia ricini, assembly GCA_014132275.2. NCBI lineage: Eukaryota > Metazoa > Arthropoda > Insecta > Lepidoptera > Saturniidae > Samia > Samia ricini. Next base: position 7,076,881 of record AP028170.1, read on the forward strand.
ATTCATTTTAGTACTGTAACGAATGTACTTATGATTTACAAGAAATAGCCTGTACAATCGTTGTCGTATTTATTTATAGAACCGTCTTAAATACGACGTAATAACTAAAATCAGTCGAGCTATATCTATTCAATATTCGAAAGGCGAAAAGAAATAATAACAAACCAAGTAACGGTTTGTGGGTGACATAATTAATCAGGAAGTAATAGGTCGGGAGTAACTCTATTATTAATGACGTCTCTAGTCTCGCTCGCTCGACGTTATTGCGTGTTTCTTCCCTCTAAGAAATTATTGTATACTTCCTTATTGGCCATGTATTAATCAAGAATGTCGCTTAACAACAAAAAAATATTCTTGTCAATTTCTATAAAAATGTGACTTTTAGGCGGCACATCCGTCTGTCATGTAGTAGCTGTTATCTTTAATTTAATAACTTGTGGTACTGGACCCTATATTGTGTGATTTTGGTGGCGATTTACGTAATATAATATGGTTATTGTGTACAAGTGAAGTGAATTGAAAATAATGGCTCGAAGCGTTTGTTCTGAGGTGGCACAAAAATTCATGGAACATTCTAGAGGGATTGCCATTGTCTTGCTAGGGTGTTGATACAGGATTGAACTTCAGATCAGACGGTATGGACAAAAGTATGTTCCATCGGACGAATATGTCTACTAATATTAAAAATATAAAAATTAAATATCCTTTAAGTTGTTTTTATAGGTGTTGTGAAATATCTAAATTTAGATACATAATGTTATAAGTTATATTATAACCAAAATTATGTAACAGAAATTATCCATGAAAATAATAGTTGTCGTCTATTAACAACATAGAAACATAATTGGACATTGTTTTGTGGGATCCCTATTATCCACTCATTGTTGATAAATGACACATAAAACGGACATAAAACATCAGAAAGATGATAAATGCTCACTATTATTATTCGGCCAACGCACATAATAGGGTTGACAGCCTTTTCGTATATTATAATTAATAGTAAAATAATTTAAAGGTATTTTAAAAGCTTGTTAGCTTCGTAAAATTCAATTGAACGACTATAAAATCAATAACGTTCGTTGGTAATAACTTTACTGTTCTGAATCTGCTCAAATTGGAATTAATATCGATACACGTTTACCAGGTACAATACATTTTATGGCGGCTCCATTACTTTCACCGTAAATGATTTCAATTATTTCATTTCGTAACCTTTATTGTTGTGTAGTTTCGTGGTAGTATTTTAACGTTCATAAGCGCCTTATCAGGGCCTAAATTACATGAAGTGATTTTGTTTTTTTTTTTTTTCTTTAACTTTTTAAATTTTGTTAAGTAATTAACAAAACTCGTATTTAACGCACAAATAAATTAAATAAATAGAGTTTATTTTGGCTCTGTGTAGGCTGTGAACTGATATAAAATTATAACTGGTTTTTTATCTTATTTTTTCCTTTAATTATTTTCATTTTCTTAGGCATTTGATTTTACAAAATATATATCTGTAGCCTTTCCTTGCTTAAGCTTAATTTTATAATGTTTTGTCCTCTTCGTCCACAAAGAACGCGATCACTTTGTTTACGATCTTTAAAACCAGTTCGAATTTTTCTTTTAAGTATTTCATATTTCGTATTTGCTTTTGATCATTCAATAACATTTATAAACTGTGGAATGCAGCTATATCTACAGGAATATCTGAAATTATTCTGATATCTGCCGTCATTATATTACCACTTTATTAAGACAAGTAAATTCCCTTTGTAAAACAAGCTTAATAAAGTATAGTAAAAGGCTTTTTTTGCAAAATACCAAAACCTTAAAGAGTAATTACATTATACAGTCTATTCTTATAATCAAACTAAATTCCGCAAGGCTTCGATTATGCTCAAAGACGCAAACAATACTTCGTTCAAAGGAAAATTTTATTCGCATCCAAAGACTGACGTCTGGTAATGGCGCTCTCGCTCGTTAGCTCCTTTGCCACTCTCTCCATAGTAATCCGATTTCACTGGTAGTTCCGACAAATTTGCGGTCCGTTGAGTCAACGCCATGTGCCCGACGATGGGCTACCACGTTTCCAACCGAGGAAGGATTACCGACCATCGCACTCGCACATATTAAATAAGAAAGAGATAAAACAGTTATCAAAGATGTTGTTTTCCATTGCGATATGTGTAAGTTAGGAGAACCATTCAGCACAAACATCCTGTTAATCAGCTTACGTGGAACCTCGACGTGGACGTAAAGATTTGATAGACTCAAAACAGATTTAGGACTAAGTGTGATTTCAGTAAATTGAATGAAGAGTTGAGGTAGTAGGTGTTTTATTCATGAGGGGTTCCGTGCGGCACGATTCTGAAATCACTAATCCGATTCAACACCGCTGTTTGGAGTTATTTGGGTTTAATCCAAATCATCTTTAGCACATATTACATTAATATGAGGTGATTTTTTCTTTTCAATGTAAGCACATTTATGATTTTTCATACCTACTTATAAATATGTTTAAATGTAATTTAGATCGATTTATTTCACAAGTAAGTAAATATTTTAATTTCATGAATTTATTTTGTTTTATTAAAACGTTTGTAAAGCTTTCAGTATCAGTCACCTAATCAATGGCTTTGAATTTTCGTGTGGTATACGTATTCTTAGTAATATATCATATAGGCGGGAGTTAAAGCCATAGCTGGAGGATTATCTAAATGGCGCGGGAAATTGAAAGATTAACTCGTTTGCACGAGTGAGTGAATGTAAATCACATTCACTGTCAAGTGCCTTCAATACGCGATTCAAAGATGTAGATACATTAATTTATTCGATTCCAATTTTTACAATATTAAAAAGATATTTCAATTCCATTTTAAAAAATCATCGATTCGATTCGATTTTACAATATTTGTAAAAAATTTCTAAAAGTGGGAGAAACTGAAAAATGTTTCTATTACGGAAAACCTCGCACTACTATATCGTCAGGTTTTGAAGGTAATAATACATGGAAGCATGCTTTATTTTCTCAATTAAATATCAAACACAGCAACCAATAAATGATGTAATTTATTGACAAAATCTAGTTGGCAACATCATGATTCTGAGAATAGACTGTCTTGATTTTATAGCAAGGCATTGTATGTATATATTAAAATCAATTTCTCTACGATTTGTTTTCTGTCTCAGAATAATAACAAAAAAAAAAGCATTTTACTTTACCACTCCCGACTTTGGCGCAATCATCGCCGTCCATCATTATGAATTCGTGATTAGCGCCACTCAGTCAGGGGCTGGCAAACAGGCTGTTCTACGTAATCGGCTCTTTGCGTGGCCCAACCCTGACACTTCAATTAACTAAATTGACAATGCTAAATGCAACGAGGCGACGAACTTAATACTTCACGATTAATGAAAACTATTGTGCCTATTATTACGGTATTCTTAAATACATTTCACAATTACTTAAGTTAATTTACCACTTATCACTATTATGAATCTATTCAATTCCAAAAACAGGTAAATTTATCGCTTACTTGTTTTTATGACATTATTTTTTTTATTCTATAATCTTCATTTTTATTTATATTAAGTACTTTGAATTTCCTAAATACATGTAACGATGCAGATCTACCGTTTTTAAATTACAATAATTTGTTACTTCTTAGACGTCTTGTTGATTCTTATATAAAAACATTGCCATATCTTGATTAAATTTTATTAGTTTTAACATGGCAGAAGAAGTTACGGAAATAAAGTATTAGTTTATATTTTAACGCACACAAATAAGTGTTTAAACGCCATCAAAACTATACAGGTATATAAACATCTACAGTAGTTGTATTTACAAATAAAAATATACTATAAAACAAACAAGGGAATATATAGTAAATGAAGAACTATCAAAATAAATATAAACGCAAAAATTTTACGGTTTTAGCCGTTGAAAACTGTTTCCGGATGCACAAAGCGCGACGGGATACAATGAAAAGTGTCGTAGTCGCATTGCAAATTAGCGCATTCGACCAGTCAACCCGAAACACGTCTGTCCGTCCGCTTGCCACACCATTTGCTTTCCAACGATTTCACCACACGCACAGAGCTCCCAACTAAAATTTGTTCATTAATCAGCTTTCCGATGTAAAGCAAATTCACTAGGTACACCTATACATAAAGTATCGGTCACAGACTTTAGCACGAATTTGGAAACACATGTTTTTTTGATTAAATCCGTCCATAAACGAGATTCGTTGATAGTTATTTCAAATTTTCACTAACTAGGTAATTGAAATTAGCAATCTAATAACACTCAATACATTTAACATACTACGTTGTTGCTTATCTAATGTATGATACATTGCTGTCGTTAACACTGTAATAATCGTATTGATACTTTTTCAGTAGGAAAATTTTGCAAGTTCGCTGATAGAATATCAGAGTTCTAGCTGTATCTATTAACACCCAAACATAACCACGTTTTATATAGTCTTTGTTAAAGCTAATAGTGTATGTGGATGGGCGTTGAAATGCACTGCGACAAATCCAATCCCTTTTCCTTTTATATGCATTCCATATTCTTACCCCTTCCCCTCTCACCGCTGCATAATCAGTCGAGTGTTGATTTTGAACGACGCATCTCGGTACAAAAAAGTATTATAAAAATACTTTTAATAGCTCGTTTGTCGGATATATTTACACAAATAGGAAGCCTCCTAGCGATGGAGAACAGCAGACCAGTGGTGAGTCTCATTTTTCCATACTCCATACTTCATTGTCGCCGTGCAGTTTTCGTGCCCTACCAGTACACAATTAAGCTAATATTTTAGAACCTTAAAAGAACCAGCGCGAACAACCTTCCTTGACAGCTATCAATGCTTTTTGGCAAAAAACTAACGCAGTGCTTAAAAGGTTAAATACTTTACGAAGAATTTTATAAAGGACATTATAAACACTAAAATGCGATAGGATCTTCGCGCTTGTCTAGATCGCAACTATGGTACACATATTGACTCGTTTCGCTGAGTTACATTTTAAGAACAGTTGGTAAAAGCATAATATTTTATGTACAGAGCTTACTAATGTAATTTAAAACAATAGTTATGCCAACTAAAATTACATTTTATAACGCGTAGATGAGTATTGTACGCAATCAGAATTATTTTTCTGTTCATTTACACTGAAAATTAACACTTTTTTAAATACGGAATAGGCAGATCTGGTGCAGGATGGTAAACACACTAAGCCTAGAGGAACTGGCTCTTAAGCGATGCTGCCAGAAAACACTTATTAGTATTTGGCGACAGGTTTTCAAACTTCAGTGTGGTAGTTACCCAGGCGGGCATTATTAGAAAATGCCCTACCACCATGCTATGGTTTCTTCACGATGTTTTCCTTCAACGAAAGCTCAGACCGATTTTAGAGTCGGATAGGTGGGAATCCAACCCACGTCGATTGACGCTATCTTAGGTGGATATTTTTTTCAATAAAGGGGAAATGTGAGAATTTTCGTGCATTCTTACAATTTTTTATAAACTCAAAGATAGTGCGTAGTTAGTAAGATAAAAATTCCTAAGATGCAAAATTTATTACCAGCGTGTATTCCTCTTGTATCACACGATTTCGAGACATTTAAACCAAAAATAAGTCGTTCTTTATATTATTAATTAGCTAAATTTTCCATTTCCACTTCGCTTTTTATTTAATTTATCTAACTGACTGCAATAAAATTAGTCTTTAAGTCGATTGTGACTTAGGGCATTTCACGTGAAGCGAGTTATAAAAAAATGAGGTTCTGAAATTCGCTTACGTCCGGTCAAATTGTAGTTCCACTAGATATAAATGTGATGACACAATTCTTTTTCTCTTTAATGTTCATTTATCAAGTTATGGACGTTTGAAAATTGTCATAATTGATATGCGTTTTTTTTTATTTATTTTAACAAAAAAGCAACATAAATAGAATAACAATAATATTTTTTTAGTTCCAAAATGTTACTTAAAATTAATCGTTAACTCAAATTACTCCATTACATCATCATCTCCCTGCCCTTACCTCATTTTTATTTGTGGTCGGCGCAACATGTCTTCCTCTTCCATTCATCTCTATTTGAGATCATTACATTTACTCTCTTTTTAAGCATATCATTTTTACACAGTCTATCCATCCTATCTTTGGTCTTCCTCTTCCTTACCTTTCTTATAGGAGGAAGAGGATCTTCCTCTTTGGGTATTGCATGCCCTTACCAAGACAGATGCAGGTTCCTTATCTTCTGTATCACTGGTGATGCTTTCAAACTTCCTTTAATGTATTCATTCCTAATCCCAAATTACTCGATTACGTAAATTTTATAATTTAACCTAATTAGATGACCAGTTACCGAAATTAAAGTTTAAGTAGTATCCCGAAATATAAAGACAGAAGTCTCAAAGTAAATTTTATCTAAAATACGGTTTATATAATTCGACGGAATCCTTTTGTGAATTCACTGACTTTGAAAACCCACTAGAAAACAATCTACAAATAAGAAATGACAAATGAAATACCCGTACAATCACAGTGAGTGCACTTTTGTAAAGACGCAGTCCGAATGTCTCAAAATATCTTAAAGTTGAATTTAAGTCCAAAAAATGTATATAGAAAATATTTTTATTTTATAAAAGTAATTGTTGTCAAAAGAAATGAGACGTTTAATATACTTAAAAGAGAAATAGAGGTTCGAATGTAAAATTCACTTGGTGATGATTTTCAATTTTAATTTAAAAAAGGTATATAGATAAAGAGTAATTTTGTTATTAATTTTCCTAATAATTTCTAATGCAATTAAATATTTCATGTAATGTGTTGAATATTAGACAAAATTGCGTCATCGCTAGTGTAACCACAAAATATCAACAAATATTATGGTTACCTTACAATTTACTTTACATTTTACTCGATAAAAGGGCCGTGACAGTAACCATGGTATAATTTATTGAAACAGTAATAAAGAAGATGAAAATCTATATCGACAATCAACATATACACCAAGTGCAAATAAGGGTAGCATGAATGATGCAAATATTATTCGAAATCACTAAACTCCAATTTGTGTTTTTAAAATGATATTGATATAAACTACTAATTGTTAAAAAAAACTTTTTTAATGAAAAACAAAATCGACTTCAAAGGAATAAACTATAAAAATGCATTAAAAAGTCAATTAACAGTTTCTCTATTAATCTGCTTCGTTAATTTTGAAATCGGTGCCAGCTTAAACGTCGCTAATTATATTCAATTTTGATTAATTGTTCTTTAAAATCACCCAAGTCCTTTATTTAGCTTATGTGTAATTGTGATACAGTTTAGGCAGTTATTTCCACTTGTTAATGAGTACATTGGTTAACTCTAGCTGGCACCGACTCCAAAATTAACGAAGCAGATTAATAAAGAAATTATTTATTGATTTTGTAGTGCATTTTTATAGTTTATTCTTTGGTACTTAGTTTTGTTTTTAAATAAAAAAAGTTTTGTCTAATTTTTAGTTTAAGTATGTACTTTTATATAGAGCTATGAAGTCTACATCATAGATTTGGAAATGAATATATGAAACACGTCTGTCTATAATATTCGAGGGGTTTTCTCTGAGTTCCAACGATCAGATCTTGATCTGGTTGAAATGGGACCACCTCGGAAGTGTAGTCCTTCGATTAAAAAATTAAATCTATTATTAATAATTAAAATTAAAAAAGTATATCCAGATCAATCTATAGATTCAATCTATATCCAGATGAGATAGACCAGGATGACAATGATGAGAATAATCAAATTCATTCTTATTTATCAGTGCTCATAGTCGTTCTTAGAGTATATTTTATTTCACATCAGATTAAGTTTAGTTATTTTTCCGAGGTCGAATATATGAAATATAATTTAATTTATTTAACAAGACGAAACTTTCGGTGAAGGAAAAGGTCTATTCTATTTTTAGTTCACCCTTGTTAGCTTTGAAACCTTTAATTCTAAGTCAAAAATTCCGAGTATTTATCGTTGTATTTCGGCAATTATAGACAAGAATCAATTATCAATTGTAACACTGAGTTCAACATTGTATTCATACCCAAACACTGTAGCAAAATATTCAAAAGGTAAATAGGCAAATATTCAAATGTACTTACAAATCATGATGATCTTAAGGACAATTGGAAAGTATCTAATATTTTGGTAAAAGAACTGACAGAGTTCTCTCATACATTTTCTAAAAGACAAAGGTAATAACACTACCGTATTTGATCGTATCTTCAAGTCAAGGTGCAGTTTATACGAATCAAACAGCATTTGCGTCTTCGTGAAACTCGACTGTAGTAGGTACTCTGAGAGCAAACACATCTACTTTGACAACTCGCAAATAAGAAATACAGGACAATGACGCTAAACGAAATCTTATAGGGATGCAGTCAGCTATTTCTGTCATGATATAAATTTTCCATTTAAAATATTCTATCATTTTATGTTTGAGGTTCGCAATATATTATCTCATATGTTACGAAACATATCGGTTAACTATAAGAGTTGTGATATTATCAACGCTGAACTATGATAATGTACTAAATCTTACAGGCTTTTTACATTTAGACAAATTTGATTATATTTCAAGTTTAAAAAAATAAGTAATAGTTATATGACAGATTTTTATCTATTTTATACCTTTTTAATTGTATTTAACGCTAGAATTAAATAACAATAAACATTTATACTTACATGTAAGTCAATCATATATAACAAAGTATAGGTAAATTACTTACTTCTTAAAAAAGTATCTATTCGATACGTAAAAAGCTTGCAAAAGCAATATCTGAAGAAAATCAAATTTCGCAGAAAAAAGTGGTGGGTATATAACTCGTCGATTCTGTCTGTCGACGAATTCAGAACAGATATGATATTCGAATATAACTCTAATGCGAGTATTCTATCTCACGGTTGAACGGGTGATGCATATTTGATTTGTTTCCCATTTACACTGCGTGAATATGACGTAGGAGAGTACTATGAAAAGCAGATAGCTTAATTTCGCATCGTTTGCATTGTGCATTCGTTTGACTAGAGAAAGTATCTATTGCTTAATAATTAAAGATCTCATCATCAAGATCAAAAATAGATCCCAAAATTTCTTAAACGAAGACAGCTCTATCATGCAAAACTACTTGCATTTGAACTATACCCCTCTATTAAAAATGTTTTATAAAAAATAACTTGTCTCAAGAATTGGATGTTCTTATTTGAGAGTATCTTTTAGATTAAGAACAGTTTATACGGATCAAACAACATTTGCGACTTTGTCGACTGCAGTACTCCTTGGGTAAGCACATTCACTTTGACAACAGCTATAGACGGAACAAATCACAAATAAGAAACACTGAATAGAATACAATCATTGAAAGTGCACTCCGAAACCAGCACAGCACAGCTATTTCTGAAAACGTCTTCTCAACTTGTATTTCCGTCTGTATAAGTTTTGACATTTTAAATTTGAAATACACAAATCTTTCATTTTTCACAAGATTGCGGGTGATATATAGCGAATGTGAAGTACATTCTTACTGCAACGAAATTGAGGGAAGCCGTGCGTGTATTATAAAATCTATAGAGTAGAAAGAATGTTTTACGTTGTGTATGAAATTTCAAAATACTTTAGTAATAAATAAATAGTTTTGGGTTAATTTCAATTGAGCAAAATAACCTTATTGTATTTAACGGAAGTATGTTTTCTGTAATTTTCCAATAAACTATATCACCATTAAATTAACAATTATAACATTCTATGAAAATAGTCTTATTTTCGAACGGTATTTTTAAAACTATACATTATGTTATTTAAAATAGTTTGTTTAAACTTGAACGATAATTTAATGATTCTAAATAATTATTAAAATGTTAAAATTATTTATTTACTTTTTAACTACGGTTCACCTTTATATGAGTATGTTCCCTGGATCTCAAAATTTTATGTTAAAATGGATTATATGAGACAACAATTCCTTTATAAAATTTTTGAGAATTTCTTTTGTTAACTTATAAAAATATCCATTAAAAGCATGAATAATAATGTCTGAGTAATTAAATTTTAATACTAATTTGAGGTATAGTCATCAAATCCACTAGAGCGGTCTGTAGATTGACCTGTATGGTCACCACCTTACCATGTACACTGCTTCAATAAAAACCACTAAAATTGATATGATCTAGAAAATGTATAAATCAACTATGGGCACAGTAATTGATTCGCTGATACTGCACAGTTATTCGAATTAACCTAAATGTAATTTTATAATTAAAGTTTGCATGGTAAATGTTTGAGTGCTTTTTAGAACACTTATTTAATTACTGTATAAATGGAATACATATAAGATTTTGTAAAAATATATGCAAGTTTCACTACGAAAACATACTTTTGTCCATCTTATAGTTGTGAGAGAATAAAAATTCATGTCCCACTTCTGATATCTTTATTTCCACATAGTTATTTGTGATTTAATTCGTGAGTCGAGAAACAGTAAGTAAGGAATATTCTAAAGTAATATAACAAGCTTCGGCATTTTATTGACAGTAATTTAAATTTATTCATGTTCATATAACCTTAGTATTGCTAGATAAACATCAAAATACTGACGTCATCAAAAGTCGTTTTTTTTTAATAAATGTAGTCCGTATTTTATAATTATAATATTAACTATTTACTGAAAAAGAACCCAACCCACCATTTTTGTAAAAACTTCCTTTAAAATATTTATAATTACAACAGCGAATACTAAAGGAGTCAAGTAGATTTGATTAGTAGATAGATAGATATTCGAATAATGGTCAGCAGTGTACCACTACAGTTGATAGAGCCACGTCCGGACTGCTCCGCGTCGGTGTACACATTGTCAATAGACGGGAAATGGGAGAGATTCCGACGAAATAGCCTCACGATCCGTTTTGGTCGTGAATGCAAATTAATCTCTCTAGCCGCTCGCCAATCGGCTGTACTGTCTTCTAACGTTGAATACCAAACACTACCTACTAATACAACTACTAATCCCTGTCAGGTACGTTTTAAGAATACTAATATCGAGAGTCGCGAATCGGACGGTACGGTACGCCAGCGGTGGTACTGTTTAATCCACCTGAATACATTAAGTTGAACAAATCCAGTTAGCAAGCAACCTTTTACAGAATTAAAGCGACTAAAATTTGTAAGACCTTCATTCTGTCTATTTATTTTGCAAAGTTATTTGTACTCGTTATGGATACGATGTACTCCAAAATTGATGTCTAAAGTTTTACTAGTGTTAACGCCATCTATCATATATATTTTCTTCTTATTCTAAGTTATTTCTTGTCTATATTATCTACACGTCCCCGCTCTATTTAGTCTATGTATGCATTATCTCTTCCCATTCCTATTCAAAAACGTAACGCCAATACGCAACCGCAACCGCAGTCTTTCGTAATAATATTTAAAAGTGCACATTAATTATCTGAGTAAATTACTAAATTATGAGAATATAGAACAATCATAAAGTGAAATGAGGTGGAAAGTTAACTTTGAACCAGCTAGATCGAAGGTAGCTAATAAAGGTAAGTTCCGTTTTCTCCTTTCAACATCATCCTTCTAGATATTTCCACCAACTAGTAACACTAATTTATTTTTGTCAGGAACCTTCGCTTTCGTATACAGAACAACTCATCAAAATTTCATAACAAAATATAGCTTTTAGGTAATTCAATTAATTTTTTTGTACCTATTTGATAATAAGTATTTTCATAATTCGATTTAAAGAACCCTTTTGTTTTTATGTTTGTTTTAAAATTACTTGAACTAAGTTACGAAGCAAAAAGAGATCTTAAACAAGTCATAAATCGTCATGCACTAGAAGCATATTATGCAGATCTTTTAGAAGCGAGTAAATGACGTGTAGAGTCTATCGTGAAACTCTAGCCAGAAGTAATAGTGTTCTGTTTGTTACCACGACACTCGCTATTCATCGTCATTCAGTAGGTAGGCATTTTACATTTATGCTAGTAAGTTTAAAAAAATAATCATATATTACTTTAATTGTAAATATATCCATTGAACCGAAACATGCTCACTGCTGGACATAGGTCTTCCCAAAAGATCTCTATAACAACCGATCTTGCGCTACCTGCATCCAGTGAATTCCGCAACCTACAACAGGTCGTCGGTCCACCTTCTGGGGGTCTAACCATGCTGCGTCTGTCAATATGCGGCAACCATTAGAGAACCCATTGGCCCCATCGAGCATTGGTTCTACGAGCAATGTGCCCACCCCATTGCCACTTAAGTTTTGCAATTATTCGGGCAATGTCGGTTACTTTGGTTCTTCTGCGGATCTCCTCATTTCTGATTCGAAAATGCAGTGAAACTTCGAGCAAACAAAATGTTGACACTTATAAAACAACATGTTAATATTTTGCAATACATATACCGGACAAACAACTTTAAATTTAGTGAGCATTAATATTCACCAAAATGTCGCTAATTGTGTGCGGCTCTTACCTACAACGAGATTGGCAGTTGGTATTTAATAAATGAATGTGATACAACTCGACACAGTGTTTTCTTAAATATAAGTTAAGTTATATGAAGATGAGGTAAATCAGAAATAATTTAGTCATAACTCGAAGTTATAGTAGCATGATCGAACACCGCGAAAAAGAAAGTACTGTTTGTAAAATAGCTCAATGAGTTAGATGAACTGCAATTTCTCGAGGAAAGTAGCAGCCAGTGTCGCGAGGAGCTCGAGTCTTCTTAGATAAAGTGACGAAACATGTTTCGCGGTGTACTCTTATAGTTTGTGTTTAAATTACGCTCACGTCCTCGACGCGACCGACGTCGGCGACGATATTTTCAAAATAATGTAACATTCTCGGAATAAATTTGTGTCGATACACGACACGAGAAATGTAAAACCGAAACACATAATGCATTATTGGTACTAAATTTTGTTATCAACTTTATAAAAAGATTACTTGTCCGTAATATCCATTCTTTGGTAACGATGATGGGTGGTTGGTTGGGTTTCGCATCTATATACGAGTATGAAGGTTCGAACCCACTTAACCAAGTTTATAATGAGCCTGACCTTTCGGTGAAGGGAAACATCGTGAGGAAACTACAGCATGGTTGTAGGATATTTTCTAATAATGCCAGTCTGGGTACCTTTCTCAAATTTGAAAACATGTCACCAAACACCAATAGCGTGTTCTGACAGCATCGCTTAGAGAGCCTAGTTCTCTAAGCTTTAGATTTAACATAATGGGCCATATTGTCATTTAAAATTAGGTGAGAATATGGTCAAAGCGCTGATCCTACATAGTATAAAAGAAATCCTACACGTTACAAGATATTTTAAACTTTCGTTTTAATATTTTATATGAAACTAGCTATCTACTCGCGGCTGTGCCCGCATTTCATATATTCTTCACAGCGTAATATTTTTTTTATACGAAACTCCAAATATTTTTTAGTGCTAAGATAAAGTAAAAATATTGTTAATAAATATATGCCCGTAAAACTGTGCATTGAATCGGAGTTGATTCAAAATTTTTTGAGGTTTTGTTTTTACGCAAAACTCCAATTAGTTTAGAAAATTAATATTATCTAAGTTACGCAGAGTAACTTCAGCTATCTACCGAAAAAATCGCGTCAAAATCCATCCAGCCGTTCCGGAGATTACCCGCAACAAACAGACAGAAAGAATTTTAAAAGTTGCATTTTGCTGTAGGTATCGTATATACATTCATATTTATTTAGTAAAAAAAATAATTTTGACATTACAAACAGATACTTCAATTTTATTTATGAGTATAGATGTACATGAAGCAGTAAAAGATATGGCCTTTTACCTTTCCATGAATTTATTTATATACACATTTAAATGGCAATGTGTTGCAAGATGGTAAACACGCTAAGCTAAGCTAGTCGCCAAGTGATGCTACCGGAATAGGCCTATAGGACCTTAGCAAAAGTATTTTCAAACGTCAGGGCAGTAGCTAGCTATATATAGGCTTTGAAGCTTACCACTATAACGCCGCTTCATTACAACTATTTTCTTTACCGAAACCACAGGCTAGGATAGATCGATTCGAACTTACATCCATCGACGTAGTATCCGAACACACAAACCCCTTAAACATAATCGCTTCAAAAGAAATGGTACTACCCCAAATGTTGATTGATCATTTAAACTTATGACCATTTTAACCAACCTGAAAAAGGAGGTGCGATCCTAACTAAAAACAGTCCTTGTTTTTTTTTTACTCCTGAGTGCCGAATTGAAATGTTTTATGTTTTTATTGCAACACAATAAATCTTATTATTATAACAAATACAAAATTTAAAGCGATTAATGATATATTTTACAATCGAAAACCCTTTAAACACATTGAACAATAGTTAACTCATTGACTCAACAATAGAATACGTAATAGTATCCTGTACATTGTCGTAGCGTTAATTAATTATCAGATATCTCCGTTTAACGTGCCAATAAACTAATTGACATTCTCTTGTGGAGTGAGGAATTAAGCTTGACGTATCAGTGTTAATAGGAGTCTATAATGTTCGTGAAACTGCATGTAACATATATTATTTATACATTATTTTAATTATAATTAACAGAGTTATCTAAAAGCGATTGATCATAACTGAAAGGAAGTATTAGGAATTTTGCAACTGGTCTTTCTTTTTTTTTTAGACTTTCTCATCTGGCAATTTTTACAGGATTATAAACATTACAAACTAACATAATATTACCCAAATACACAGTTCGAATAGTGATTTGTGGTTTACACAAAATTTCCATAAAGAGTAAGTAACATTTCGCGTTTCACCTGAAATTTCCGAACGACTTTTCAAATTTATCACTCCCCAACAAAAACCTTATTCGTAATATTATTACATAAATTTTAAAAACATACTAGCGAATTGAGTCCGCTTAGACGTTTTCGAATATGTGTTTGTTTACGCAACGGCACTAAAACTTTGAACCTTTATGAAATGGTATCTACCTAAATCCTTCATAGAATTTACTGCCGATTTAATGTGAAAGGTTCAGTTTTCATCCAATGACACCCATTTTATAACAGAAAAATATATGATACTAGCTGTGCGAGTGGAACATGTTACATTATTCTAAAGAAAGTAAGTTATCATTATCCTAAAACGTGTACCTATACTGTTGTACAAAGATTTAAAACTGTCACTTTTAAAATTAAAATCTACAATTTTGTATGTAAGTTATAAGTTACAATTAAAGAAAATACATTTAAGTTGTGCTTACCTAAGTTACAATAAGAAGTAGGAATACATGGGTAAAAAAATTAAGGTCTCACACAGTTAAAAATACACTAACATGTACATTTGTAATAAAAAAACGTGTAAAACAAAATCTGTCAATTAACTACATGTGAGAACATATTTCTATAATTTGCGAGAGTAGGTGAAAAATGGAATGCATGTTTGTATGAAAATAAGCAATATTGTACGTTTTTTTTAGTCCCCTATATCTCAGACATGATCAGAGTTTTTGTTTACTTTTTTGTGGCTTATCAATTGTTTTGAATTTTAACATTCTGAAGTTAAGTAATTTAATATTATACGTTTAGGTTAAGTAATATAGATAAATATGTATAACTTTTATTGAAATCATTTTATAAACACGGAAACCTACACGGACGGAATTGCGGGCGAGCTAGTAACAAAATATATACCACAAATTTATCAAAAGACCTCATCTATCATTTTTTTAAATATTTTTTTTTTATAAAATATATGAATACGGATAAATATTTACAATAACTTTTCATGCATCTTATAAGGCGATTAAATTTCTGTCTTAAGCCAAAACATTATTTCATTGAAAACAAATAAAGACCGCTTCACAAAATAATTTTATCACAGAAGCACAATGGAAAACAAATTGAATACGTGTGGATTAAAGAATTTGCCAAGAGTTGAGGTATCAACAAACAGAATAAAACAAATTGAATCTTTTATTTAGATTTATTTAAAGATAAATTTACAGAATTCATTTGTAAGATTTTTTTCTTTACGATCATAATTTAATAATTATTTTAAAAACAATCTTACACTTAATACATAAGCGTTATTATTTTGTTTTGATTTAACTTGTTTAGAACTGAAAACGTGGTTAATTAATAGAATCAAGTCTCTCGCTCTTTTTGTAAAGTTATTTATAAAAGTATTTGGTTAATTAATACCTATTAAAAGACTGTTAATTTCGCTTTAAAAATACATTTTCAGTTCTCATTCAAATCTGAATTCAAATGTATCTCTATACACCGCCCATCGTTTATGACCGTAACCGACCAAACATAAACTCTCTGAATTTTGTTGTATAGTTCCATCTCATTTTTGTCACTTTCGTATATATTTTTTTTTATTCTCACATCTCCATGTAATAAACTTGGTATTTATTTGTGGAAGCTTTTTATTAGCAATAGTCAACAATTATATATTTTTATGTATTGTAATATAAGTCTGTAAGCTTTTCAAAAAAAAAAAAACACCATAATTTTATCTTTTACTGGTCTTTACTATTAATGCTTTATTGATAATTAATTATTAATAATATAATTAATAATTAATTACTTCTAATGAAAAATATTTAGTGAATCTTATATTTTTTAAATTTAGTTATTTGTAATTTTTTCTATAAAGCTTTCAAAAGACGTGACAATTAAAAATAATATTTTAGTTAGTGTAGAAAAGTAATGCCAAACAAATTATTTACAATTAATTTCTGCAAAACCTTTTTATTAGGTTTGAAAACTGTTAATTTAAATTAATAAACGATAATTAACCTGCTGTTAATTAATGTCAGTTCAATTTACTTGATAGGTTAAGTGTTAAGGCTACGGTCCTATATTTGTCTCATAATTCAAGTCAAGATTAAGCCTAAGGATAATGTAGTCGGAGGTGTAACGCCAAAACGAGCTCATGTCACGATTGTCGTGAGCAGCCCTCGACCACAATAAGACCCACTTTGTTTAGTGATGGGCTATAGGTACATAATTAGTATCGATAATGTTCGATAAATCAATTTGACAGGCGAAATGAATATCTTAATATTTTCAAACCGATACATATTTACGTTATTATTTATGGGTTTCGATATTTCGTGTCAAAAATAAAAACTACAAATACTTCAATCTATTTAAATTCTATTAATAACACTACCATCATTTCGGAAACCAATTCAGTAATCGAAAAGAAAGGCAAGAAATTCGATCTGATTTTTTTTTGTATGTATAAAATTACTAACTGGTACCTGCGACTCTGCCCGTGTTTTATATGTATATGTTCATATAGGTATGAATGAAGAAAATTAAGAGAAAATTGAAAAAAAAATGAATAAGGGCGACGGAATCCAAAAAATAAATAGCCTACAACCTATAAGAAGATAGACAGATAAAAAAAGCCAGACATTACTACCATTCACGTAATTCAATCTATAATAATCTTGCAATTACCCTGTATTGGTGGTAGAAAAACACGATAATCATAATATGATTCCTAAAAAGGATAGTAAACGGCATCAACAGGCAAACATCGATCTCTAAAAATATAGGTTCACCTTGTATGTATTCTCCGGAATAAAATATAAACGCTTGAAATTAATTTAAGCTAACTTTGATGTCCGACCACTTTGTTTTTCACATAAACATAAAATCCAGAACATATTTGAAATAATTATGATCAGTACATATCAGATAAATGAAAGATATAAAAGTAAATATATTGGCCATGTATTTCTGCCGTGACAATTATTTTAAATTTTCAAAAGGAGATAAAGTTAATGAAGAACAAAAATGATCTAGTCACTCACAAATTTCTCACGCTGACCGTTACTGGAATTGTAGTTCTTTTAAATTTTTACTAACAAATTCTTATCAGGAACCTATTAAGTATTGACCATTATGTATTTTTTCTATAATATAATATTTTAGTGTATTCCTAGGTGATTCTTGATTGTAGAATAACTAGAACTTTAAAATTTTCTCTTAAATTAGATTATATACAGGATACGTCCGTTATTCTTTATTATAATCATAGTTTTATCTATGGTTATCCAGACCTGTATTTTAATCCGTTGAAAATGATTAAAAAACATTTTAGGGCTTCATTTATTATAAAAATTATATAGTCACCTTAAACAGTTTTCTTTAAATTATTATTGTATTTAAAATATAATATGAAAATCTGTATATTTAGTACAGCCATTAGTTTCGGACAGATCATATCTAGAGCCCACTTTTAGATATTAGTTTTTTTTTTTTATTTAAATTTTTTTGTATCGATATTTCCACAGAAAACGTGACCCGCCCTTGTTGGCAAGGAGTTCCACTACGGGCGTTGGCTAGGGCATTGTATTAGAAACAATTTCGACTACACTGCACACTGTATTCAAGTAACAACTGGTGTAATAATGCTAAATGCATTTGAAGAAATATTAATATGATATTACTTTAATATTATGACTACTTCCGAAACTTCTAATGTAGTTTACTTATTCGTAATTATAATATCAATATACATACAGATATTCACTACACTTTTTGTCACAATGGCGGCAGTATTAAGTAAAAACTTTTTGGAGAGACTGACCAGTTCAAAACTTTGGTCTGTTCCATCGAAGTTGACCAATGAAATTTTGCATAAAACCTGTGTCACTACCAGAACATGTCTTCACATATTCAACATTCCGTTTTCAAATGTTCACAATTCGGTAATGGTTTTAATAATTGTATTGAAACCAGTTAACATATTATACTAGTTACGAATAAATCGTTTGGTACATACTAAATCTCGAACCAATGGACAACGGATCGATAGGTTTATCCTTTCGGCCACCGCGACTCGAATTTCGATAATATCTTTAATCCATTAAATATACAAATTTATACAAAGAGTATCTGTGAACTGTGATTGGTTAGTTTTATAATAATTTGCAATAATATATACTTACTACATGAAAATCTGTTTCCGTACTATTTAAGATCGACCGTAAACGTTATTGAATATGTGAACAAGAAAAATAAAATAAATGATTTCCCAATTGATTCGTCTAATGACTATCTATTCTAATTAACAAAAAAATAACATCAGTTGGTAAACAGAGAAGAACAATGCCTTGAACGTTTTATGCTTATAGCTTTGCCTATGTTTATAGATAAACCAGATTATCTACACTCGGTAAGCAAAACCATAGAAAGAAGAAGAAAGAAACCTTTCGTGGGGTATGCGGAACAAATCAATAAAGTTTCATCATAATTAGATGAATAGTTTAGGAGTGCATAGCTATAAATAAATAATCGATCCTTATAATAAATAAAAAGCTAACCAGTCGAAATCTGTACATTGCAGACATTTAACAACAAAAGCAGGGCTTCAGAATAGACTACAGAATATATTTCGATAGTTTAAAAAAAAAATCTGTCTAATTTGATCGCCAATCACGCAAAAACTACGGAACCGATTTCGATGAAATTTGGTATATTTTACACGTATGTCCATTAATATAATGTACGAATAGCGTTTATCAAGATTCATTAAAAAAACCCGTAATAATAAAATGAATTCATAATAGTATTATTAATAACGGGACATAGAGATAAACCTAGAATAGAGATGAGAATATATTGGTAGAGATAGATTGCATCTAGAAGGAGAATATAGGCTGTCTATTAGACAATATAATTGTCTGAATTCGACGAGAGCGGAGTTAATAAAATGTAACAAACGGTTTTCAAAAAGTGCCAATATTAGGAGCTACCAGTCCAAAATATTTGAAACCTAGATAACCACTGGTTAATACATTTACACTTCAATAACAGTAGATCAAACGTATTATAAAAAAGTAATTCAGATTCAACCATCCAACTAGACCAAAATACAGTTACTTACAGAAATATTAAAGTACAAAATTTATTGAAACGTTACAAAAATAAATTATATGAACATAACATATTCGTGTTTTCTCGTAACTTTCAAAAGTACCTAAGGTAACAAATATTTTTCATCCATCGAAACTTGACATCTTTCTGTACGTAAAACAACATTTATACGTAACCTTTTCCGTTGAGTTCTCTTTTTAAAGCATTTGAATTTCGAACACTCCGCGACTGTCCGAATATGGTTACTTCTTTTACTTCAGAACACTCTTAAAAAGTAACTTTTGAAATAAATCAGCAGACAGTGCAGCGGAATCTCTTAAAGCGGCTGGAGAGCACTTACTCTTCGTTATCTGAATACAGGTCGACCGACTAACTTTATGAGAATAATTTTTACATTCCACATATTATTATTCCGAATAACATTTATTCTAAGAATCTGTGAGATAGTTAAGTGCTATAAGTTCGTAATGTTTTTTATCGTCTCCCCGTAGAAGTAACTAGTTCATTAGAATTTATTTCTTAATCTTTATTACGCTCGTGGTTTTGAAAAATTGAGTATAGCTGTCATATTAGAGGTCATCATTTCACCCGAAAGACGTCTACTGCTGGTTACTGGTCTTTTCTTAAGATCTCCACAACGGCCGGTCTTTAGTCAGTAGCATTTAGCTGATTCCCGTGATCCCGTCACCCATGCAGCGTCTTCCGGTACTTTGAGAGCTCGTTGTCTCACGGGTAATATGCCTAGTCCACTGTCACCTTAGTTTGGCAATTCTTGGACAAATCTTGGTTACTTTGGCTCTTCTGCGGATCTCCTCATTCCTAATTCGATCACGCATTAAAGCTCCGAGTTTAGTCCTCTCCATTACCATTTAAGTAAAAAGGATTTTAAGAGCCAATAACTCTAGACCATACAGCACTTAACATTAAATGATATTGTAATCAAAGCGCTGTTATTATTACAGTATAATATAAGTATTAAATACACATATTTAGTTATAACCTGTTATTTTGAAATTACAAACGGACACCTCAATTCTATTTTATAAGTATAGATTACGATCTTCGCCGTAATCATGGATAATGAAAATGCCTAAAGCGAAAGAAAGTTAAAGCTAACGTTAAATAAAATTATCATCACAATAATACTAGGCGATATATAATGTAAAAATACTATAGCGTAAAATTATATTATAAGAATTGCGAAAAATTACATAAATTAAAATGGTAAAATGTATTATTATACGTGTATTTAACGAACAACAAATAACAAATTAACTTCATGGTAACATTCAATTACACAGAGAAGACGGTATTTACTGTGTTCAGATTTATTGAAGAGAACAGAACCAGAATAACAGAAGTGAAATAAATACTTTTAAGTTAAATAAAGGCTCCTAGTTTGTAAAATAAGTAATTTATGGAAAAATCAAAACTTACAGGCATGGCGGTGGTGGATATATATTATTTGGTGTAATAATATTTACCATAATGCTATTATCCAGGAAGGAAACAGGAGATTACGTATGTATGGAATAAATGCTAGCATATCCTCATAATGTTTAAAGTTTTATAATTTATTATTTGAAATTTTAAACATAACCTAACATTTTAATATGTCTGGTTTTTACGTCTATTGGTGCTCCAAGCAATAATAACGCACCTTATTATATAGTTTATACATAATTAAAACATAAGATAGGCTAGCCAACAAGTGGTGAAGTAAACGCCATTTTGTACTTAACATACTGTAGAATGTTGGTGGATGACGTCATAGTATTGGTAAAGCGAGTCCCTATATTTATAGCTCAAGGTAGCTAAAGAAGTTTTCACTTCAAAAAAATAACAATTGTCGTGTCAACAAAGATGTTTTAATTTATTATTTTTCAATAACTAATTTCTATTTATCTTAGCGATATGTTAAGTGATTTGTTATACATTTCAAAATTAAGCGAGCCCCTCCTACCTTTAACGTATTTATAATTTCAACCTATTGATCGGCCATTGACGGATCCAAAGCAAATCTAAATTCCAATTTCATACGAAATACGGGCTCAGAATATCCGGGCCTTTTATTGAATAAATTAACTTTTTTATTAAAATCCTGTTTGTGACCCGCCGACGGTTCCCGGTTGACTTCGACTTACCGAATTATTTGAAAAATCAGATTACGCTTTTGTAAATAAAAAATGCTAGCGGATTTCAAAACAAATACTTGTTTACAAAGGGCTTTATCCGATATCTATGTAACGGTTATGACATACTGACATTTTGAAATTTTACGACATTGAACCTAACGATATTTATATTAAATTTATTTAGTATCTGTGTATGTAATCAAATTATACAAACCTATTGAAATATACTTTCCATAATGATGGATAAATAAATTTATGTTACATATAATTACACTTTTTCATGATAAAAGCGAGTATTGTTCAACATAAGTCAAGTATAATTATTTTGTTAAACTTTTTACAAAACAATTAACACATATAATTTAATTATGGCGATATCTTGTGGTACATCCCTATTTACCAGATATAAAAGAAGTTCTGCATAAGGGATCGTCCATTAATCACGGGAAGTTCGAAAGGGGGAACAGGTCTTGGTTAAATCACGAAACATCACTAAAGAAGAAGGTTAAACTTTAATGCGTTGACGCATGTAAATTGAAAAGCGTCGCATGACAAGCTTTTTGCAGGCAACGATTTACAGAAATAAATTTTTATACCTATCTTTAAAGATTTTCTCCTGAAAATTTTTACTATACTTTAAACCACAAGATACATGTAAATTTCGGTTAGGGATGATGTAGTACCAAGGCAGAGTAGCGAAGCGCGTCTTTTATTCTGAACTGCAGGATGTCAAGCGGAAACAAGGCAAACAGTTTTTGCTTAATATGAATGTCCTTAGCAAGCACAGATGTAAGCATCACATGAAGTAGTGTGGCATTGAAACCTTACATTGGGACGCCTTGACAGCTGATCGTTTACAGTGGAAGTTTATTATGAACAATAAACTGCATAAGTTTGAGAGGAGACTTAGAGCAGAACTCGATACAACACCTTATGTCCATTATGTCGGAGGGGTGCTGATTCGCAGCAAATGTGGTCGCACATTTACCACAAAAATCGGGATATATCAGTCACAGTTGCTGTGGCTGAATACGTTCGCGATATTATTTATACACCAATAAACATAGATGTCACAAAATTGCAAAAAAAAAACATCACACGATTAATGGACAACTCCTAACAGACAAGTTATGCTAAACGAATAAGTGGTGAGTGTTTGCTTATCTATTGATCTATTATTACAAAACTTAAACTTTACAAACAGTCAAACAAAAAAATTAAAAATTGTATTTTTGTTACAGGTATCGATATACATACATATAAAAAAAAAACTTTTTTACATTACAGACACTATTATTTTATTATTAGTATAGGTGAGGACGTACTCACGAATACTGTTCTTTTATATTTCGCAACTTATAGTTCAAGGACTATTAAATAAAGTAATACAAATTTCTATATACATAAAGTAGTATTCGCCGGGGAAAAATTTCGCCGGACTGATCTACCGATCCATATATTTTTTACGTCAGTACCTCACACACGTCGATTAACCAAACTTAAAAATTGTTATCAGCGCGATCGAGGCAACTTTTAAGGTATTTACCATTATATGTAGTTATGTATAGATACATTACATTAAGTGTGGGGTAAGCCTAATGTTTCAAATCAGTTATTAGGAAGAATAAAAGTACTAAAGAAATAAAGCATTTTACAAAGGATTACAATTAAATACTGATTTTGGTGATTTGGTGGTTTTCAAGCAATGATTTCACAGCGGGTAGTGCGGCCGGATTTCACGTCAATCGACGAGGGTTCGATCCCCATCTATCCGACTCTAAAATCGGCCTGAGCTTTCGGTGAAGGAAAATGAGGAAACCATAGCAAGGGCATTTTCTAATGATACCTGCCTTGGTAGCGCTACCACGCTAAAGTAAGAAAAACCTGTTGCCAAATACCAATAGGTGTGTTCCGGCAGCATCACTTGAGAACCAGTACCTCTAGGCTTAGTGTGTTTACCATCCTGGACCACATCGTCACTTAACATCAGGTGAGATTGTGGTCAAAGCTATAAGCCAATTCCGGGGAAAAATAAAAAGGGGTAAAATTTGCACGTAGATTTGTCCGCGGAAGCACCACCGTCAATCGAATTTGTGGCCCAATATATCCATACTCAGGGTGATGTATTTTATCTATATGAATGTTGTTGGCACATCCTATTAACGGCATCAGTTAAGACATTTATTCTTTTAGTGTATCTAGTTCATTAGCTATATACTGTAGTGGGCACTAAACATGAAGCTAAATTTTTTTAAACTTATCAAAATCAAAATCAAAATTTATTTATTCAATTTAGGCCCTAAGAAGGCGCTTATGAACGTCTAAAACACTACCACCGGTTCGGAAAACAACCCAGTCGAGAAGAGCCGGCAAGAAACTCGATCTGGTTCTTTTTTTTTATAAATATAATATTTATCATTTTTTTTGTCATATAAAAACTATACAAATCGTAGTCTTAATAATGTTAGTGGAAGCACAGAGATGTGGGTTAATTCCAGACATCACTATCGTTCACGTAATGATCCACCCTGTAGTAACCTTTTGAGATTAAAACTTGCTTGACATAATACTTGAACTTATTATCAGGTAAATCGGTAATTTTACTTGGGATCTTATTGTAAAACCGAATACCTATAAAGCTTTTATTACACTTACTTAACCTAAAGCGTGGGACGGCCAACTTGTATTTACTTCTAATATTAAAATTAAAATACAATAATATTACAATATAATAAACTTAGTCATTTACACATTTGTACAAACATGAATAAATAAATATAGATAATACTGATAGTTTAAAATATAATAATAATAAACAATATGCTTCCGCTAATGACGTGTGACAGTAGCTATCGACAAATAATCGTTGACTTACACATCTTTAGCAGAATTAGCGAAGTGATATCAACCATATTATTAACAATTGACGATCAATTTACGCAAAGTGAACCGTTCTTTATAAGTCGAATATCCGATAACTGGATATACAAATAAAAATATTCGATACCGAAAAATAAATCGAAACATGAGCCTTTTGGTAATTTCTTGAGGAGTGTTACGTTGTTAAACTTGATATCGGTACAAACGTGTTCATGACACACCAACTCGAAGAATAGGAGAGGAATAACTCGCGACACTTTTACAAAGAAGCCACTCCACGAAAACTTTTACTTGACGTGGATTCCGAACGAATGTCGCCTGAGAGTCGTTTGAATAAAGTTAGTCCACTGATTTATGTGAAAACTTTTATGTAGGACCCACGGAATGTGTGGCCCGCTGTATTGTGTGTATCTTTAGGTGTTTATTCCCGTAGTTTTGTTATTGCCCGTTTCCCATGAGTACGTCCGTCGGCGTGTTGACTGCTTTCGTGAATAATATCGCACGCGTGTTGGCTGGACTATGTTTTATGGTTATTGTTATTGCGCGTTATATTTTAGCTATTATATCCTTATCATCACAGGCCTAACGCGTCTTTTTTCGGTGTCTTAAAACGTCGTATACGCTACCATGGATATTATATCGTCTAGATGCGATTAAGATAGCATTTAATCAGTAGGGCCTACAGGAACACCAGGTTGATGTTACCGCGTTATGTCGGTTCGATTGGAAGATTGTAATTATTAAAACGAATTAAGGCGATGTAAGCCCACCCAACGCAATATGACGTATGGCGAGTCCAATGCAATTGTACTATCTTCTATTACCAGATACAAATTATTAACATCCGAAACGACGTCACATCATCGGATATTTTGAAATTTGAAAATCGAGATTTGAAATATTTAATTTAATGAAGAGTGGTTGAATACCGTATAGATGGACGCGGGCTCGATCATCACCAATCCGATTCTAAAATCGGTCTGAGCTTTCGGTGAAAGAAAACATCTTGAGTTAAACCATAGCATGACTGTCGGGCAATGTCTAATTTTGCCCGCCTGGGTAGCTACCACCAAGGTAGTTTGAAATCCTATCGCCAAATCGATCGATCGATCGATAGGTGTGTTCACGGCAGCATTACTTGGTAATGAGTACCTCTAGGCTTAGTCTATTTACCATCCTGGACCACATCGTCACTTAACATAGAATGAGATTACTGTCAAAATACTGAGCCTATATAATGTAAAAAAAGCTTTCAGTAAAAAATACCACTGTGATGGAACCATGGTATGGTAGTAGCGAATTATCCAATGGCTATTACCTATTGGTGTATCAATCGAGAGCCTCCAGCTTCAGCGTTTTTACCATCTTCTCCTATATGATCAATTAACATCTGTTAGTTTTGGTGTTACGTTTAATGAAACTAGTAATAATCGTATAAATTCGTATGATAGCAAAGTCGTTTATAATATTGACAACATATAGAAAGTCGGTCGTATGAATGAATTGCAACAAATATAGCAGCAGATAGTGGTCAATCAGCAGCCCGACGTCTTGTACTTATCTAAATTCGTACTAAACAAATCAAATGAGGTGGTGGCACAGTTGTATTACGGCATGACTGTCGTTCTGAGGTTTCGGGTTCGATCCCCAGGTCGGTTCAAGTAATATGAGGTTTTCCTGGTTAGTATCATCCCGAAGTCTGGAATTTATGCCCGATATGGCGACAGGCTCGCTCCTTGTCACATCTGGGACGGAACCTAAGCTCAGTGCAATGTGGGTGTAGTTCGCTATTTCACCTCTGTCTTACCCTTCGGGGATAACAGGCGTGAGCTTATGTTATATTATGTTATTGATTACAATTAATAATTAAAGAAAGTCCAATAATAATTACAGTAAATTGATTTGTTTCTGTTTATCTCGACATATTAAAAATAAATGATTAAAACATAAAACTCCAGGGTATAAACTCATCCTAAAGTTTAAAGGTCACAGTCGATTAGTCACAGAGTCACGTTAGGCGTAGCGTAAAAACGTCCCAAGTTTGCGGTAATTAGAACGTTTGTGTCCGCAGCATTTCCACTCAAACACTGGATGCTGGTTCACTCTTAAACTGAATGTTTTACTATGGCATGCTACAAAATTGCACTCTTATTCTTACTTGTTTATTCCACTTATAACTTTAACTTTTATCTCAAATAGAATACGATTCTTTAAATTCACTAGCTAGCCGTGTAGTGCCGGATTAGAATAGTACCACCCCATATCGTTCCCGTGGGTATCGTAAAAGGCGAATAAGGGATAAACCAGAGGATGGGAAGCAGCATCCATGGGTAACACGAACACCTACTGCGATCGCCAACACGTCTGCCAAGCGTACCAATTATGGCAATTCCTCCCTTTTTGAGGAGACCTGTGTCCAACAGTGGACGTTTTTCGGTTGAATCAATCAACTAGTTACACAGCTACACGCCCACGTCCCCGCCGCTTCTCACGGAAGCCTAATTATATTCCCAGATTTTTCTGGTACTAAAAAAAAGCAAATATATTTCTCTCTAATTCAAGCCTTGCCAGTTAAACTGACCATTGAATTATTGTTTACAATTTCTTGGATATCAATTTTTTTCTACGGAACCCTAATTATTTTATTAATTTTTTTTGGTACTTACATAAAGCACCAATACTTATCATAAAATCAAACATATGCCAGTAAATCTGTACATTGAATAGTATTTTATTCAAATTTTTATGACTTTTAATTTTTTTATGCAGAACCCCAATTATTTTTGAAAAATTAAAGTATCCTAAGTTACGCAGAATAACTTCAGCTATCCACCAAAGAAAGTCCCGTCCAAATCGATTTAGCCTTTTCAGAGATTAGCCGAAATAAATAGACAGACAGACTAAAATAAAAGAATAAAATTTTTAGTATAGGTATTGTATACTTATACCTTTATGTGTATTTAGTAAAAATGTTGTTATTTTGATATTACAAACAGACTCGTCAATATTGTTTATTAGTATAGATTATATAAAAATAAAACAACTGGATTTAGACTCCAAAATATTAATATCAATGTTCGATGTCAGAAATTCGACTTCCACAGTAAAATAATGCTCAAATTCGAAATACCAAAATATATATCTGCCCACAAATTACGCTTTTGACGGCGAATCCAATTCTAACGTGTATTTCGAAATGCATTTACTAATACTTAATAATAACTCTACATTTGAAACGTACACAGCAACGTTGAACACTCATTTTCAATATCCACGAAGATTTATCGGGCGACTAAATTTGAATATAAACTTTACCTATTCATTGCCAGCTTGAATAGTATAAATACACTTATTAAAAATAGATAAACAACATAGCTTGATTGGCAATACTACATTGCTTGATATTCAGTATTATTACTGAGCTTTATGAGGCCTATTGATTCCCAATGCAATAAAGTAAGCCACTCACGTTGAAACCCACAAAGCGTGATTGGGCCAAAAGGTCTACGGTAAATCGAAATAAACAGGGGCATCATCGAATTCCCATTCCGTGTTTCTACATTTGATTTATCTGCTGAGTGGGATCAAGTCGAGGGGTAATTTATTGCAACCGAGCGCCTCTTCCGCCGTTAATTCTGACGACAGGCCTAGATAACATTCTCGACATTCTGGTCAGAAACACTACAGTTTCTAATGTCTATTGCTTGAAAATTGGTAACAACTCTGATCTTACACGAACGTAAAAATATAACGCATTATTTTAAAAGATCAGGTAAATTTAAAACATGTGCCCCTTGAGCACTAACCTGGCGTTTACGCCAGCTTTGCATTGTTTCCCTATTGTCTCATTTTTATGGGTAATCGTTACATTAAATTAGAATGTACTAAAAGTAACATTAAAACAACTTTGTAACACTTTATAATTTAACGTATATTAACTAAATTAAATAACAAAACACTAAATAAAAGTACCTATTTTAATAGTTAAAAAGTGAAATATTTTGATAATAATTGATATAAAATAATTTATGTATGAACATTTACAATTAATCAAAATACTGCTGCTACCTATTCTATAGAGTATTGTATTCAATTTAAGTATGAATAATTTTTTTTAATATCAAATTAGTAATAAAATTTCACTGTGTTTTGTAGTCTAAATTAGACACAGGCCTTATTTTAAGAGTATTTTCAAAAGCTATCGAATTTCTGTTTATTTATTTCACCAAATACAAGTAATTTAAAAAAATAAAGACTATTGTCGTCACCTAGACATGGAATTGTTGTTTGTCAGGCGGCAGTGATGTTCCGCACTAAATTATATTAAATGCATATGATAAAATTATGATACATATTATTACAAATACAGCACTAATAAAAAATACACTGAATAATAGATAATATAAAATTTAATACAGAATATATATACCTCATACCAAACAACTTAATAGCTATGAGTTTTTGGATTAAAAATGAGCGAGGAGTAGATATTTATCCGATAATAATACTTTAATAATTCAGATTAAAAGGCCAGTTTATATTTTGTTTAATTAAATAAAATCGAAACAAATTCAAAAGTTTTAAATTTACATACATATATGTCTTGAGAAAGCACTCATGAATATCAAAATATTAACTACCATCGGTTCAAAAAATGCTCAAGCTGTTGATCTTCCTATGGATCTTCCAACAAGAATCTAACTCTGATTTTCTATTTTTCATCCTATCTTTATTTGTCATCCTACTATCATTTGCGTAATAACATTTTAACAATAAAATCAATTTCAACGATCCTTGAACTACTTGAAATGAGTAACAAAACTCTATTTATGCAACCTCAAATCATTACTAAGAAAACTTTCATTTGTGTTACTAATTTTAAAAGTTGCGATAACTTCTTTATATTTACTTCTAATAATACCAAATTTACTCCGTTTATTTACAAGTTCTAATTTATCAAATATTAATTCAATATCAATTTCAAATCATAAAAAAACGTGTCCAATATTGCGCAAATTTCTAAAAATATACCGAATAACATTCTTAATAAATATAGTCCATAGCTAGTTAATATACATATATAACTTAATTCAGTATTATTATTATCATTAGAACCTGGACCACGAAGTTACCGTGCGTACAATAGAAAAAAATTAACTCGGTACAACTGTAAAACAGTATTAAGATTAATTAACGTTGGTAGGTTTCTCCTCACACTCGAATTGTTAAGCAAAGGACCAAGTGAAGGACAATTTACGAGAGAATCCCGGCCCCGTCGCCACTTAATTCCGTGCAGAGTCCAGATAACAGGCTTGTGGCTCGATTTATTGCTTTAATCAAACCTAGAAACGTATGCTGACAAAAACTAAACGTTTAATATATTGTTTACACGTAAAAATTTTACATAAACACAATTTTATTATTTATTGGATGAAAATTCAAAATCAAAACTATCACATAACTTTTTTTTAAAAACAAGTTCGTGTTAAAGTAATGTTTAAATATTTATTTAAGTAATTTTGTTGGGTTTTGTATGTCAATATCACGGCAACGTTACTCTTATTTTAGGTTACCGTGATCCAACTGAGTACGAATTCTCCAATCAGTAACAACTATTCGTTTCTAATGTAAGATATCATAAATAACCCAAATGTACTTGCTGAGCAATATTCTTTGTCTATGTGTGTATTTGATATTTACCAATCTATACAAAAAAATAAAGTACTTATAAATAAAATTTAAGCATAAACTGTTTCGAAACATATATGTATAATGGAACCAATAGTGACATCACAACCATAGCGCGATGTAGAACCGTTCAAATAAAAATAATTTTTGTTGTCGTAAACATGTAAAAGTATCTGTTTTTTTTTCTACTATATATGTATGAATATACATATATACAATACAATATACATATATATAGTTATCAAAAATGTAATTTCTAAAACGTCTGTCAGTTTGTTCCGGCTAGTCTCCGAAACGCATGAACCGATTTGGAAGGGACTTTTTTATTAGATAGCTGAAGTTACTCCGCGTAACTTGGCTTCTTTATTTTCCGCGTAAAAAAATTAAAATTCATAAAAATCGGATTTTATTCCGTAAAGGCCAGGTTAATGTTAGTAGCATAAAAAAATTGGAAAATAATTACGGTCCCGTATTAAAAAAAACAATATCACGTAACGTGTAGAGTGGGTAGGCCCCCCACAAGGTGAACCAACGACCTGGTGAAGGTCGCGGGAATCCGCTGGATGCGGGTGTCGCAAGACCGGTCGTCCCTGGAGATCTTTGGGGAGACCTATGTCCAGCATTGGATGTCTTTTGGTTGAATGGATGGATTAAAAAACATTAAAAACTATATTACGTAGTGAAAAGTATTTGAAACGCAGGCGTAGCCGTGGGCACACAGCTAGTTTAAGAATAATTTTATCTAAATTTATCTGCCATAAACAAACTCCTGAATGATGTTAGAGAGAAAACTGTATAAAAAATCAATATTCTGAAAACAAAAGAAATATAATTAATCATTTTATTTAACACGGTAATATATTTGTACTCGTTTAATGGTCTCAAATTAACCGATTACAATCCACATCATACTATCCGATAAATGAAAAACAGGTAACAAACTAAATTTCGCAGAAAATATTAACTTTTGGTGAGTGCAAAAGTTCTGCATCATTAGCGAGGATTCAGTCGGTGGCCACTGGTTGGTTCGTTGGCTTTTCAGCTTTCACCTACTTTATGTTGATAAACTGCTAGGGTTGCATTCAATTTACCGTATCAGATATTCCACATACACGTACTTACGAT
The DNA here is from genome assembly GCA_014132275.2 of Samia ricini. Classification (NCBI taxonomy): domain Eukaryota; kingdom Metazoa; phylum Arthropoda; class Insecta; order Lepidoptera; family Saturniidae; genus Samia; species Samia ricini. The sequence continues at coordinate 7,108,654 of AP028170.1, forward strand.
ACTGCGTGACGGTATAAAATAAAAACAATATACATTTTACTCATATTGATTTATCGCCTTAATATATCGTTAATTTCTTGAATATTATTGATTACATTTTATATTTATCATACTGTATAGGGTGTCCTTTGATGCACCATCACCTCAAAACTACTGAACATATCGGGATGGGGCTGCTACTATTCGACGCAGAATTTTTGGTAAATGGTTATAGGCTATATACTCCCTTTTCTCATTATTTTTTTCGATTTACTCTTATGTAAATTCAGTAAAAAAAAAAAAAAAAAAAAAAAAAAAAAAAAAAAAAAAAAAAAAAAAAAAAAAAAAAAAAAAAAAAAAAAAAAAAAAAAAAAAAAAAAATACCTTACCTTACTCTTATGTACATTTTTTCCGCTAATAAAAACAAAATACTTAATTTTCTTCATTCATTTGTTTTTAGGTTTAAAAACTTACTATATTACGCAGTGAGGAATACGTGAAACGCGGACAAAGCCGCGAGCACATGGCTAGTATTGTTTATACAAGATGATGATCGTAGAAAACATAAGCTTACGCCTGTTATCCCCGAAGGGTTAGGCAGAGGTGGAATAGCGAACTACACCACCCACATTTCGCCGAGCTTAGTTCCGTCCCAGATCTGATAGAGGGCGAGCCTGTCGCCATATCGGGCACAAATTCCAAACTCCGGGATGATACTGAATAGAAAACCCCAATACCACTTGTCCCGACCTGGGGATCGAAACACGAGACCTCAGAACGGCAGTCGCACCGTAATACCACTGCGCTACCGAGGCAGGATCGTAGATTGCGGAAAAAAAAAAACAACTTTTCAAAAGTAACTGTAATTAGAAACTGTGAAGTACTTTAGTCCTACATATTTATATATCTTAATGCTCTGATATTGAACACCAACGGCTGCATAGATGAGTGCAAACACACATGGCTATCATTAGATCTGTGATGAACAAACTCTAAAGGATGTAAAGATACAGATAAAGCGTCTCTAAGACCAAACCTGTTCGTACTATTATATTTCCCATATTGTGTGTACTAGCATACTGCAGACTCTCAGACCACATTGCGAGAGGTGGTATAAAAAAAGATTGACGACCTAGAAATGTGGTGCTGGAGGAAAATGCTTAGAGTATCGTTTACACAAATTAGTACCAATGTCTCAATACTCCAAGAACTTGTCATTATGGAGCGTCAATGTAAAGTAATACAATCTCGTTTTCTCAAGTTCTTTGAACATATCTCGCGGTGAACGCACGAGTAATTACCCGCTACGATTTACAAGGAAATAATGAATGCACAAAAGAGCACCTATGCAATGGACTGAGCAGTTTATATTGACTGCTCATTGTATGAGTTCACCAAATTAATATCGTTGAGGCAAACATCAACAGTTCGCCTGCAATAACCACGACCACTCTGAGATGTGACGCAACTGAAAAGAATAGGTTCAGTGCTATGACCACAATTTAATGTAATAATAAGTGATGATTTAGTTCAAGATTATAACTACTTAACGTACTCGTATATGGCTTCTGCCGGAACACACCTAAAGTTGTTTCGTGACAGATTTTCCAAATTGAGAATAGTAGTTGAACAGGTGAACATTTGAAAATGAGAAATTATTAACTATAAGAAGCTTTTCCTTTCAAAATGAAATTCCAAATTATATACAGCATAACTAAATACATTTATTAACTTTGAATTGCATAAACAGCAAGTCTTATTCAATTCCTGGTGAAATATCAAGTTTCTCATAGTATGTTTTCAAAGCCTTGTGAATTGATATTGTCGCACAATATTTGCGCTTGTATTTTATATCTAACAGCACAATTGATAGCCGTTCCTAGGTTAACGTTATTGTATGTATCTACACAATTTGTAACGTGTTTAGATTTCCCAAAAGCTTCATCTACGTAATAATGCCTATAATACTGTCGTACAAATAAATATCTTAAAACATAAACTTTCACATTTAACAGTTTTTTTTTTTTTCAACATATGAACGTACATGGTTATTTTAAATGAAATTAGATCCAAAATTGTATCTCATTTCAAAATGAAGTAAACGCCAAATGACATTATATTTATATCATTAAGTTTAAAGTTTAAATGCCTTTGCTTCATCGCATTAAAAAGTGACACTTGACACTTGGCATAGTTTTGTCAATTTAGTGGCATAGTTTTGTCAATTTAGCGTCTTGTTAATATATGATGGTAATCAAATTCAGCCGCATATGTGACGTCATCGCAGTTTTGTCTTCAGAATAAATCTATAAAAAGGACATTATGGAAATTACCGTGGGTAAATGAAGCGGCATTTTTATTTAAGGGGATATCCTAGCGGTCTTTATTTCATACAAACGTAGTCCCCTGTTTCCTCCCTGGGTAATAGCATTATGGTAAATATTTTTATACCAAATAATATATATCCATCACCGTCATGCCCGTACGTTTTATTTTTTTTCCATAAGTTAGTTATTGTAGAAACTAGAAACTTTTGAAAATGAAAAAATGCTCGAATTTTACCGTCATTTTCAGACGTTCGTGAAAAAATTTGATAAATAAAATTAAAAAAAGGGCAAAGGGCAAAAAAAAAAACGTGCTGGCATAGCCAAAGTCTTTATAATTCTAAAACTGAAAGACAATTAAAAATTAGTTCAGTTTTGGAGGACGTTAAAAGGGGTACTACGAAGTTTTTGCATAGTTAAATCAGTCCGCGCTTGAGTTGCCCCTATCGCTTTCTTTGGGGCGCAACGCGATACCAATAGTTTTCTGAAATACGTACTTTTCTGACCACATTGTCTCTTAAGGCGTATGCAAATTTCTCTCGTATTTCAATCGAATGTAAACGTAAAGAGGTCTTTCTGTTCAGATAAAAACTAACAGTCCTGAAACTTCTTTTGAATGGCAACTGTGTTTAATTAAACGTATATTTGAATTCAAAGCCTTCCTTTAAAATGTATAGCATCGGTTCATTAGGGAGTATTCACGGCGTGTCAGCGGCCTGTAGCCTGCGATGTGCTGCGGTGTTCATTTATATTATATAATTATGAACTGGATTTAAGTATTTAGGTTACACGACTTCAATCTAAATTAAATCACCGGTTTGACGCAAGTAAGTACTAATAGACTAAAAGCTTTTTTAATACTTTACAGTTAAGAAATATCTCGAATATTTTTTAACATTTTTTAACAACGTTTACGTTACGAGAACGTTTACGAATTCGATAGACATTTATTATATTTTACATATAATGAACAAAAGAAATACTATGATTACTGGAGGTATTTGTATAATTTGTTTAGTCAAATATTGAAAGTTGTATGGCATAAATATTGTCACAACTAAAGCCATAATCTCACTTGATATTAAATAATGATATTGTTAAAAATAAGAATATGTCTCATAGCCAAACTATAATATCGTAAGTGGATTTAGTTCTACAATTTACCTTTTTGTACTTAGGTCAATCTTGTATAAGTTACTTACTCTCGCCAACAGCGAAGCGTGGGTTATGTCATATTCTTAGTTATTAAAATACCACTGTATTCCTTCATCGTCTATTTGGCCAGCGAGTAGGAAATCTTTTTAAATAAACCCCCAAGTTTGTGCAGGTCTTCCTAATAAGGGCTTCCTTCTGCGATCTGAACGGTCCGGTATTATGAACTCATCTAACGAATTATAGGGAGATACAACGAACCCTAATGCACTTCTACCCGAGTGTGCATTTAATTGAAAGGGCGATGGATGTGCCCGCATCCACCATAACTCAGTCTGCAGTGAAGCTACAAGTAGCAACTTGAAACTTTTCTGACAACATATCATCAACGGGTTGTAGGGACTGAGCATTAGTTATGATAATTCTTAATAACTCCCGAAAATGTAATGTATATATTGCAATCTCTATACTTTCAATATAATCACAAATGTCAAATGGAATTGCGAATGCTAATGGTTGAACCGTATAGGTCCTTAAATTATATTATACCAATCCGCACGTTTCGCCTAACGTAAAAAAAGCTTCAGTATTACCTCATAAAAAGTATTATATATTAATTTCTTAGAGAATGCAGCTAGGAGTTTTTGATGGCATTTCATTATTGTTATATATTGTTATTTTGAAATATAAAATTTAATATGTGTACTTATAAATGCGCTTTTTGCATTGTTTTATTGTGTATGGTTGTTTTTTATTTCTTATTCATCCGTTTACAATATTTGATTCTATGTTACGTAATATTGAAGTGGTGATGATTTAGCTGATAGCGTGCTCGGATTTCACATGGATGGGCGTAGGTTCGAACCCAGCTATCCAGTTTTACAATGAGCCTGAGCTTTGGGTGAAGAAAAATATCATAAGGAAACCACAGCACGGTGGTAAGGCATTTGCTAATAATAACTGCTCTAGCTAGCTACCACTCTTAAGTTAGAAAACCTATAGCCAAGCTAGTAGGTACGTGTATTAGGGCAGCATTACTTGAAAAACCAGTTTTCTTGAAACACTAAGATTAGTTTACTAACCATCCTGGACCACATCACTTAATATTGTAGTTTAAGTGCGGACTAAACCTATACAGTATTTTTTAATGGTGATATTTTACATAACGTAATTTGATTATTGTGTTCAAGTAATGTGCACTATAAAACAAGATAGAACGGGAATTATCAAGTGTCACAAAAACTCCCTATAAAGTTTAAACAAGATGGCCACCGTTTCGCTAGGTCATTAATACAAGATCAAAAGAGTAGTATATTTGTGTATGTAATTTACACGTTACCATTTATTTAAAAAAGAAAGAAAATAAACAAACGTAAAACAAGAAAGATATTTGCCAAATTGCATTTACATTTCAAAATTCTAATTTACAAAAGTAGGTATAAATAATACTAAAAATATAACTGTAAATATTTATACATATGTATATTTTTTTATTAAAGGAAAGCAAGTCTAAGCGATAGTTTATAATTCTGTATTTAAATACGACCGTTTTATGCATAAACGTCACAAAGAAACATCAAAGAGTACCTACTCGACGAAACGCACTTTTCCTTTCTTCATTTATTCATGACGGCTCCGGGACTGAGGACTCAAAGCCACGGCGTAAACACACGTTATGTGTTTTGTGATATATCATGACTGTGTGCTCACAATCTCTGCATTAAATTAAATCCAAATGGGAGTAAATATTTTCTATGTATTTTATCTTAAAATACCGTGTATATAACAACGAAGCGGTGATGGATTCCAATCCACTATCTATTGCCTTAATTTATTAGCTTTCAGTGAAGAAAAAACTATGATGGTGGTAATTAGTGGATTTGGTAATACCCGCCTGATAGGTAAAGTTTGAAAATCGGTTGCTAAAAACCCATATATTTAATAACTTTAGATTCAGTCATTATAGAATCAGCATTATCTGATGATAAATAAAGCACAAGAGGCGTGAGAAAGTTTTTTTAAAACTTGGCAACGCGCATGTAATACTCTGGTGTTGCAGACGTTCATAGGCTACGGTCGCCGCTTACCTTCAGGCGGATCGTATACCTGTTTGTCACTTTAGTGGTATAAAAAGTCTAAAAGTCGACCAAAATCTATTCACAGTTACCATCATAATCCCGGCTTACATCTACCATGGCTTAAGGTATGTAATTCTGTACACATTTAAGTAGGCTATACTCTGGTCAGATATCTGTACCATACGGGTTTTTGTATTTGATATTTGATTGGGCTACACAAAGCTACTGGGTCTAACACTAATTGAATCCAATCAAATCGACGCTCCGAAATGTAATATTACTTGGCTAATTTACTTTCAAATGATGTCCAGTTTTCTTTTGTTTAGTAGCGTTGACGAGATTTAGTGTTACTAATTTTTTCCCGCAAACATTCATTAGTGAATATGTTTGAAACACGATCACTAAGCGAACGCTATATATTAATAAATAAAAATCATTTTATTTGTAAGCAATTTATTGATGTCGAACAACAATAAAAGTAAGTTTCTATTTACTCCGAGATCCGGTTAAATCCTCTCAATACGTGATCTAATCAAGAAAGGGTCTACAGAATGTAGTTAATTAGGCAAATAGAAAGTTTTGGAACTCTCCTCAGTTCAGGACCCCCGCGTAGTGTAAATTTGTTTGATTTCGAACAGCAAATTTAGTTTAGTGCTTCCAGTGTTCATATCGTATATCATTAATCTGATAATGATTACAAATAATAGTATTGTTTGGCTGGGCTTTACTCTGTCACTATTTCGTATATTTAACTTGCGTTTTTTTTTTACTTTAGAAGTGTTTTGGAAATTAGAACACGGAATATATACATATTCTGGAATTCTGGAATAAAACAAAATTTATTTGGAAAGACCAACTATGAAATCAAAGATTTCCTAGACCGTTGAAGCAAGATATACAATATTGTATAAATGTCTTAGAACCTACATGATAATACCAAAATTGTGTATGTAACTTATAATAATAACTTAATAGAAGAAGAATGAATAATGAATTATATTGATGGCTTATAATTAGCAATAGCAATACTTTCTTATTTTCTTTTATCTATGTCCGAAAATTTGACTGCAAACCTTCCATAAAACTATAAAATAAAATAATTTAACGGAAAGTTCTTTTATTGAACCGATTCTAATTATATTTTACTGGATAATTATGTACAATGCGTTAATTTCGTTGCCGGGTAAGAAAAGTACCTCCCCATATCTTCCCATTGGTGTCGTAAAAGGCGACTAAGGGATAAACCTGAGGATGGGAAGCAGCATCCTCTGAGTACCACTAATACCAGTGATAACCAACCCGCCCGCCAGGCGTGGCGATTGTGGCAATTCATCAGCTTTTGGGAAGACTTTTGTCCAGCTGTGGATGATTTTGGTTGAAAAAATCAATCAAATTATGTAAATTTTATGGAAAATTATCGTATTATAATTTTACAATTTAATGTTCGTTATATTAAAGTTGGTGAATTCGTGTTTCAAATTCCTAAGCCGTACGATTTGACAGCGCACTAATTCTAGTCATGTAATATCAAGTGACGTGAGGTAATCTAGTTATCAAGTTCGCTTTAAAATAAATTCAACGTGATCACGGATACCTGGTTTAGTCTGGAACAGTACGCCGCTGTACGTGATACGAATGTAAACTATTCTACCAGACACAAACATAAAAATGACAGAGCTTTCTGCAACAACTTTGTGCAACGTAAAATCTAATCTCCGCGCACGCCGATCCCTTTCGAGGCTTTTATTCGTTTATATGTTAATATATGATATTAATACACAAAATCTTTTTAAACTGACTAGAGTTGTAACCATAATCTGATCTAAAATTAAGTGACGATATAACTGATGAGTTTATATGTTACATAGAGATTGTTTTCCATTGGCGAAGATCCATCATCGCCCACACTCGTCAAAGATAGCAGTGGGACTGATCACACCAAAAATCACATCAACGTGATTTCTCGGCGCACATTGTCAAAGATGACGGATAAATCAAACACGCAATCGTTCGTAACCCTCAACAAACGCTAACCTCGAAAGAGATGTCCATCTCCACCCGCATAGTAAGACTCCGTTTGATTTTTTTTATGAGGTATTTTTCCTCGATGTTTTATTTGTATTTTTATTCCTCAATTTTGAACAAAGTTTCATTCTTAGTTCACATGTGATCCCCTCTGTCTTATCTTTAGTGAAGCTGTCCTTCACGCCGCCCTAGCGGTCAAAACCCAGCTTCTTGATTCAAATTCAAGCGAAGTACAGGCTCTTGTTATTTATTTTCAACAATGCTTGATAGCCCAAGTTCCATCCCGCCTAACAGAAGACAAGGGGATTGCAGGCCGAGCTCGTCCTTGTCTTCTTCCGTCCCTTATTCTCTGTAAAGATCACAAATCTATTGAAGGGAGCACCAGGCTTGTATTACACGTAACGATAATTATCTCTTCCATTTAAGAAATAAGAACGAATGCAATAATTTAATTCAAATCTTTGAAACAAAAGATCAATAAACCAAATAATGTGGACTAGGTATGCTAACAATAAAGAATCTTCATCGTTTTGTCGACGGTTTTTTTTAATTATATTGACACAAGCGTCACGTAGAACGACATTCTGGATTAAAAACCAACCCTGTAGCGGGCGAGCTCACTAGCGCTAACAAAAAGCTTCGCTTCCTTTGTTGTGCAAAGGAGGGGAAGGGAAAAACGTTCCGCTAACTTGTAAGAGAAAATCAAGCGAATTGCTGTAAGCATTTTCCAACGTGAATTAATAGGGACTGATACAAATTTATATCGGATCCATTTTTCTTTTATTTTATTTCGTATCTACCGTTTCACTTCATGAACAGCTAAAATATCAAAGTGTACACCGGAAATATAAAACTCTAATAGACTTCACTATTTATAAGGGGATTCAAATTAATTTAAACTATCTGTGAATAAAAAAAGTTTTCGTAAGATACATTTTATAGTATTTGCGAGCTTTTACTCCACGTAACATGTTAACACCATTGTATCCCGTTTTGAAGCGATGATGGCGCAGTGGATAGTGAGGCCGGATTCCGCGTCAATGGGCGTGGGTTCAAATCCTCCTATCTAAATCTAAAATTAACCTGAGCTTTCGTTGAAGAAAAACATCGTCAGGAAACCATAGCATGGTGGTAGGGCATTTTCTAATAATACCTGGAAAGTTTGGAATCCTTTCGCCAAATACCAATAGGTGTGTTCCGGCAGCATCACATGAGAACCAGTACCTCTAGGCTTAGTGTGTTTACCATCCTGGACCACATCTTCAACTAACATCAGGTGAGATTGTGGATTGTGGACTGAGCCTATATTGTGTAAAAAAAATCAAATCAAATAAAAATAATTGCTGGTTGGTTAACATTACTAAATCATGTAACCTCTTGGCATTATTTCTTCTGCCTCCTCTGTTAGGTTCTGCTAACATACTATGACATCCCCAAATATTGGTTACTTAAATATAGGTTTTTTTTTTAACAACATAAAATGAACTCCTAATTATAATTATTAGATTATATATCATTAAAATAACCACTCCAAGATAAAATGAAACTTAAAGTATAAAGAGAAAGACTGTAATATCATTTACACTTGTTATAAGCCTCGGCTAGTTATGCCGCAATCTCAATGCAATAAACATTCAGCCAGCTGGCACTTGCCATTCCGGTCTCCGGGTTGCAACCGTTGAAATGGAATTAAGAAAAGCGACATCGATTTTCTTGAATTCATTCCAACAGTTATAACCGTTGCATTAAATATATTAATAATACTAAAATAAATCCGTGGATAAATTTAGAGCAAAACTTAAAAAACAAAAGATAAATTGTGAGAAATAAAATACACTATTTTTAATACCCGTTATTATTAGAATTAACTTGAAAATTGAATAAAAGAAAATTACATTCATGTTATTTTTAAACTTAAAGTTCGATGAAATTTGTCCATGGATGTATTAATTATGTAGGTTTATCAACTAATCTACCTTATGATTTGAAAAGTAAATATCATGAAACTGATGACTATCTTCTACCTGGATAATAACATTGATTTATAAAACAAATTCTATAATTTAAACACATATGAGATAAACACTCAGTCTTTGGAATCAATAACTTAACAAAATTCTATGATATTTTAAATTGGGTTAAAAAAAAAGACGATACGACTCGATATGAAAATTAATTAAATAGACATTTATTTTATAATATCAAACCTCCGAAAATGTGTCTACATTTTATTAAAATCCTCGATTTAAAAAAGAAAAATTTTCACTCGGACGGAGTCGCAGGCACAGCTAGAGTAAAATGTATATCCATTACAAATTATAATCATATGCGATTTATAACATTAACTATATTATACTCGTAGAACTAGCTGCATGACCGCGGTTGCGCCCGCGTTTCATATGTTTCTCACTGCGTTTTAATTTTATTATACGGAATCTTAATTTTTTTAGCACGAAGATAAAGTAAAAATATTATATTTTTTGTGACTTTGATTTTTTTTACGCGGAACTCTAATTATTTTCAAAAATCAAAAGTACTCTAAGTTATGAGGAGTAACTTCAGCTGTTTATCAAAAAAGTCCCGTCAAAATCGGCCCAGACGTTCCGGAGATTACCCGGAAAAAACAGTCAGACAGACAGATAGACAGAAAAAAAATTTAAACATTGCATTTTCGGTATACGTTTCGTATACACATTCATATACATTTACCAAAAAATTGTTATTTTAACATTACAAACAGACACTCTTTTTTCTAACCTAGCTAATGCTGTTGACCAGAAGGGTCTTTACAGCTTCACCGTAACTTTGAGGGCGAGAGCTGAGGGCACTCGCCACAAAAGGGGGCAGACACTTCAATTTTATTAATTAGTATAGATAGTATTTTAGTATATACACTTTATATATAAGCAAAACTATTACAATTTGTAACTGTAAATAAAACATTACAATTTATATTACACTATAACATTAGTTTGTTATATATTGTTTAGAGTCGGATAAAAAGCACAATTCACAGTTAAATGTTTTCGTTACATCCAACACACCTGCTATGTCAATGGAACTGTAATAGTAAAAGGTTCTTATATAAGTGCTATTTGAAAACTCGTCTTCCAACAATGTCGCAGGACCAACGCGGGACGTGAACTTCGCGCTTTTTATAAACTTATGTTTATTCTTCACTCTTCTGGGAACTTTTTCATTTATTATACATTTTTCTTGGCGATTATTTTGCTCGACCGTTCTACGGCGCATATTGATTCTAGTAAATGAGATTATAAAATTTCCAAAGATGAACACGATGAAAACTGTTTGAAGTTGAAAGATAGTTCGAAGTTTTTTACTTTGTCTTTAAAATATGGAATTGCTAAGTTTTTTTCATTTCGTCCCATGTTGATAATAATGTTTACTGCGATCTTAAATAATCTAAAGTAATGCTCACTTAAAATGTTATAGCCTCTAATATATTTATGTTTATTATAGTGGGCATACAATATATTGAAGTAAAAATCATTACAACCCTAAAGAAACAAATTCACGTAATGTATAGACCAATTAGATTTATTTGAATAAATCTTGTTACACGAGATAATTTTAAATGTAAAATTAAAAAGAATGTAGAAATAAAAGATCGATAAACATTGCAGTGAAATAGACTTCTGAAACAATTGAACGTTTTATTAAATCTATATTAATAAATAAAATTGAAGTGTCTGTTTGTAATGTCAAAATATTTTTATTACTAAATAGATATGAATGTGCATACGATACCTACACCAAAATCACTCATTTAAAATGTTTGTCTGTCTATCTGTTTGTTCCGGGTAATCTCCCGAATGGCTGGACCGATTTTGAAATGACTTTTTTTGCTAGACAGCTGAAGTTACTCAGGGTACTTTGATTTTCGAATCTAATTAAGGTTCAGTGTAAAAATATAAAACTCATAAAAAAATTAATAAAATCCGATTCAATGGACAGTTTTACGGGCAAATGCTTGAATTTATGAGGAATAGAATATTTTTACTTTATCTTAGTACTAAAAGAATTAGGTTCCGTATAAAAAAATTAAAACAAAGTGAATAACATATTAAACGCGGGACACACTGCTAGTAAATTATGTACCACTTACGGCAGGTTCAAACATCGTATTCAAAATTAAGATTGAAATCAAGCCAAAAATATATCGGTTTTTTTATTGATCGCATATAGCGATTTGATATTTTAAAGAAAAAAAGATTTGAAATGTCGGGAGAAAAAATTGAGATCGCAAATGGAAAAAATAAAGATGAGTGTGAAATGTGTCATATCTTAGAGGCTAACTATGTGTTTATAATAATGTTAACAGATATATTTTAATATAATTGTAACTATTTCGTTTAATGCATTCGAATCCTATTGAGATCAACAGTGTTATTATTTTGAATTAGCGGTGGTTTTACAATTTTGTCAATAATAATGTTGTAAAAAACTCTATTATTCAAACAATTTTCGATATAATGCCTTCGTCGGCGTTTTAAGCTCGCATCTTCTTCCGTTAGCTCGCTGCTTATCCCAAAGCCGAAACACGACAACATTAAATTGCTCTAAGGTCTTTTTATCTCATACGCTAGCGTTGTGGAGTCGATCCCAGCAAAGTTTGCCCCCAAAATTACGTGCAATATGAAGAAGAAGAGAATGATTAACGATTTCCTAGACCGTCAACGCGTTAGGAAACTCCAAGAACTCTCCATAGGCGACCGTAGCCATTTACCGTCAAATCCGCCGGTTTGCTACTTTTTGACATAAAAAATAATGGTCCTGTATTTTTATAGGCCTCGCACCTAGAGATATATTAAAACATGCGTAAAGCCACATGCAGATGACCTTTTATAATTGCCTGTAAATTAACTCACACTAAATGAGGATTTTTTTATTCTGTTATATTGTTCGATCATAAAAAAACCTATAACATTTGGTGCAAGATTCAGCATAACCCGCCTCTGATTTTACTATGAGTAAAGTTTGAACTTTGTAAGAAATTTGTACCTACTGCTAAGTTGTTTTATAAGTTTAACACAATCCATCCATTATCTTCAGAAGGTACGTGACTTCTCAAAGCTTCAATAATTGGAGTTTATTCTGATCACGTATCAAAAATCAAAAGCGGTGTCGCTCGCAGATACAATCCGATAAACTCGATTATGATGTGAGTCAATTTATACATATTATGAAAAGAAAATACCTTTTGAAAAATGGGCTTTATAAACGTCAACATGTTTCACATATTTACGAGTATTTTTATTGATAAAGTGTAATACCGTGTAGTGGCGGCTAAGAATAGTACCACCACATAACTTCCCGTGGATGTCGTAAAAGGCTAAGTGTTAAACCAGAGGAGGGGCAGTAGCATCCTCTGAGCACCACAAACCTAACGCTAACCTAAAAGCTAACCCGTCTGCCAAGCATGGCAATTCCTCTCATTTTGCGATAGACCTACGTCCAGCATTGGACGTCTTTCAGTTGAATCAAACAATTAATCAAAATTATAAAAACTTAGGAGAACATTTTATATGCATAGTAGAAACCAAATACTCAGAATGGCAGTAACATTAAAAGACAACGTACGTCTTTCGTTACGTGCCTGTGATTAAGTAATTCCGTGTCAAAAAAGAATTTTGTCCGCAAATGTACATATTTTTTTACATTGAATTTTAAGCGAGTTTTTTTGTATGAAATTATCACTCTTAGAGTTAGTACTCTATGGTTATATGATTTCTATGGAATTTCCCCACTGGCTACTTACATTCCTGTTTATTTATAAGAGAAAATTGTCTTTCCTCTCCGATTTATATTCGAACAGAAATATCAAATTATTTAACATAATGGGAAAGGCATAACAAAACACACACGAGACGATAACGCAAAAACCTTCACAAGTACTCGCATGTTTTTATATGAAAATGAATACGCTTCGACATATTCTGAATATGGGGGTTAGAAAAATATCACAAGTAATTTGATATAACAGCTATACATTATTTTTTGCGATATGTTATTGAAATGATAATGATTACAAAATAAAAAGGAAGAAAAAGTAAAACTTTTGCAATATTTTTTTTTTATCAATACAATAACATTATACTGAGACTTCACGTTTTCCTTAAATATTAACACAAATAGAAACATTTCTACAGATAAACAACAAGCATGGTTGTTTGCAAATTTTATTACATTTGTAGTTTTAACTTATCATTAAAATTTCACAACAATGTAATTTCAATATGAAGCGATGAAGGCGCAGTGGACAGTGCGTCCAGATACCGCGTCAATGGCCGCGGGTTGGAGCCCACCTATTCAACTCTGAAATCAGCCTGAGCTTTCAGTGAAGGAAAACATCATGAGGAAAATATACTGGTAGATCATTTTCTAATAATACCTGCCTGGGTAGCAGCTATCCCCCTCAAGTTTGAAAACCTGTCACCAAATACCAATAGGTCTGTTTCCGGCAGCATCACTTGTGCACCAGTACCTCAAGGCTTAGTGTCTTTATCATCGTGGACCACATCATCACGTAACTTCAGATGAGATTGTGGTCAAAGCACTGAGCCTTAAAAACACTAAATAAATTATTAATATTGCTAAATTTAAGGGCCTATTTATACGTAAGCAAAATTTGTACAAAGACTCGTAACGTAAGCAATGGCAGATAATTTTGAACGAAAAAAAAACGATTATTATTGAGTAAATATCAACATTGCATCAAAAATAAGCTAACCATAGATACCCCCTATGTTTATATAATGATTTGAACTGCTTCTAATATGAATGCAAACACTATACGTAGTAAGGGAATATATTTATGTAAATATCAGAACACACCTTAGCGGAGAGTTGTTGGGCAACCTTAGATACTGCATAATCTTGCAAATTTATGTAAACATGTCAAGCTGTCTTTGCATCGAGAATGTGATACAAATCCAACTGTGTGCATCTTTTTATCCGTAGTAAGGTTCATCAATTGATACTTTTATCTTATTTACTTATTTCTTAATTCAATTCATTAAAAAGTTGTCAGTATACTTTATTATTATATGATATCGTTTGTTTTCTTTTGTCGATTAAAAGGCACGACCTCCAAGAAAATCCTCACTATTTTAAAAATATTTATCATCTATATAAAAAACAATATGAGAAGTATGATTAAAATATAAATGAATTTCCTATAACATTGTGTGCTAAAATCTTGAAAGTTCGAGAACCGGCCGCCGCGAAACGAAGAGCTTCAAACATATTTTTAATCTGCTATTCCTAGTCTGTTCTCAAACCTAATGGAATGAACGGCACATTGATCAGAGCAACAAAACCATTATAGCAAAACGTGGTAATTAAAATACCTACTTAATTTAAGAAATGGGACAAATAACACCATTAAATTGTTCTCAGAGCATCAGTATGGGATATAAAGCGCACCGGTCTGTATCAATGTATGCAGATACCTTTGTAGTCTCTTAACACAACAAATTCATCCACCACAGCGAATTTATATTATGGCCATATGGTCATATAGTGTGATTACTGGGCATTGTTTTTTTTTCTTTTTTAAAAATATATCTTATTATTCATCCATCCACTCAACCGAAAGACGTCCACTACTGGACATAGGACTCCCCCAAAGATCTCCACGACAACCGGTCGACGACATTGTCGTGTTATATTGAAATAACTGGAATCATAAAGAAAAAAAAACTCACCATTAAACTGTATTAATGTTGTCTATATAAACAAGCAAACGTACGAGTTGCATGAAAAGAAAAACAAACAACGTCGCGATGGCTGCACGCGGAAATTGTTTATTACACTAAGAGTAAAAAGTTCAGACGGCGAAATAAACCCTATTGGTGCTCCGAAACAAATTTGCAACTGGACGGTTTGTAATCAAGAGGGAACTAGACATCCCTACCATCATTGTATGCTATTTTCATGAAGTTTTTCTACATGCAAAGCTCGGCTTCATTATAAAATATAAACCCTATCGATATGACTTTTCTGAACCCGTTGTAACATTATGCCCAGGATTAACTTTATAACAAGTGCTTAACAACTTCCACTTGTAAACTTTCAACTGAACGTATTGTTAAATCCTTATATCATGAAAAATAATTTTCGAGAAAGTACTTTTAAGTACAAACGGCGGAAAGTCGTAGAGTGATTATATTGCGAAATAAAACATGAAACTGCTGCGTTTCTGAATATCCGAACATCGGCAGAACCCAGTAATTCTGCTTACAATATTCCAAACAGCTTTTGCACTGTCGAATAGCGATAGAAAGCTTAAAATATATCTTACATCGATCCTACCAGTTGAACGGTTTCTTTACATGAAAAAGGAATGAAAAAAGAAAACTTATTCCTAGCATAGCATAGCATAGATTCTACAGATAAATTTTTTCTTATAGTTCAGATTGTATATTTTAACATTAACTATCAAATTCTTAAAATTTATCACTAATATTTTAGTAATATCTTATACAAAAATATAATTCACCATATTGATATTTATACTATATTGTATTATTACAACGATTATTATCACGTCAGGTAGAATACAAACACAGATTGAACTCAACAATAGAAAATAAATAATATTTCTATTTTTTATTAATAATAGAGTCAATACACTTTCGTAGAATTGGGTATTAGTTCGACAAAAAAATTGCGAGGAGATAATAGATTCTATCGGTCATTAGTGTCGCCGTACCTCATTCTTCAGTGATATATTATCGTGCCGAAGGATTGACAGTATTTTGGTTCATGTTATCGTGATGCTGTAATGTACCGTTCACCGATGTGTAATGATATGAAAAACGTAACTACATTATGATTTCTTAAAAACATTACTTTTGTTTTCCTTGTAATTTCGTACCTGAATGGAAATACAACACTCGTGATCATCATCAACAGAGAATAGTTAAGAGGCGGTCTTTTGTCCTGGTATGTATATGTGATGCGCAAGGAGAAAGAGGATGTTGTAAGAAAGGTATTACATATTAATGTGGACGGTTACATGGGAAGGGGAAGACCAAAGAAAAGATGGATGGACTGTGTGAAAGATGATATGCTTAGGAAAGGAGTGAATGCGGAGATGACAACTAATACAGAGGAATGAAAGAGGAAGACATGCTGCGCCGACTACAAATGAAAATGGGAAAAGGGTAGGGAGATGATGATGATCATCATCATCATCATTGTCCTGCTCCCAATTTTTAATCTGGAGTCAGCGGAGTATACAGAATGGAAATACTACACTAAAATGAATAATATTTGAAACTAATAATATTTAAAACTAGCGGGCGCCCGCGATGTCATCTTCATGTTTTGTATTGATTGAACGTTAGATGTTCTGGTTTTGTTTATTTTTTGTAGCTTTTTTGAGTTATTATAATACAGTTCATGGTTTCATAAAATGATGTTTATAGCCTTAACAAAACAATTAATATAATTGCTAATTAACAAACACTTTATATACACAATTTTATCAAAATCGGTCAACTTATGTTTGAATTAAAATTGAAAATATTTTTTTTATACATATTCTAAAAATAACTTCGAAAATCTATGTCTGCCTATCATCGGCTCCTTCATATAAACTTCCTGCGTATAAAGTGTCATCAAAATCGGTCAAACCATTTTCGAGTTAAATACGGAAATATATTTTTTTTAAATGTCAAATTCTAGATGAATCACGGTTAAAATTTAAATCTGTCAGAAAATTACTAAAGAAAATTAAATGTAAAGACAAAACTTCAGTTTTATTATTAATATATAATAGACTAATAGTTTATGTTCATTGATTTCCTGTTATATTTATAAACATTTTTGCATTTTACTAAATCGATTTCTTACAATAATAATAAAATAACCAGAAATACGTAAAAGAAATCCCAAGTTTTGATAAACAAAACAGTACATTTTATTCTAGCTTATTGAATATTTCGTTGCGAATTTATAAAAAAGTAAATAATAATGTCACAGTATTCTCTGTTTATGTTTTGCGACAACGCAAGACCGAGCCTTAGGTTGTAACCCAGTCGTAAAAGTTCGACCGGACAGATCCTCTTATAAAGTACGCTTTCAATTGCAAATGGGTCGTGAGACCAGCGAAACGCCAAATTTACGATCACGAATGTCGAACGAACAAGTTATTCTAAGTTCGATGGAGGAAAAAATAGGCATAAAGGATTGGGATATTCATTTTTCATAGTTTTATTTATGTGTAAGTCCGTTCGACGTATTCTTACGATTCAATATAATATTAAGTGCTTACTCTGTTGAACGATCCTTTGAACGATATGCCGCGCCGTCTTAAGATATATAGTATAGTAAAATTTATGATTTCATAACTGTAAAATATAACGCGTATGTTCTTGACAACAAAAATGCGCTATCAGAGACATAAGTCTAAATAATAGGCTTAATTTAGAACAACATGATATTACTGTAATTTTAATAAATATCCAAGTTCTAATAACATTTTTATACATTATACGAATACCAATTAGATATTCTCACGTACAACGTCACTTTAAAACTCAAAACTAAAGAAGACCCTCGTCTTAGTCACAATTAATCTTATTAATTAGTCGGCGTATTAGGAAAAATAAAAGAGAGATTATCTGGATTTAGGCTTACCGCCATCATAACCTGTTTACACTTATGTCTACTACACTTAACTATTCATTAAGATGTTACCATTTGTCACTAATAAATTATTTTTTATAAATAGTTTAAGTAACAGTGTTACTGATAATGGTAATATTTTCAACTTAAAGAATATTAGCGCTCTGAGCCGGTGCTAGATAAAACCCTAGTTACATTAACTAGTATTGGCCTAATTGTTGGACTAAGTTTGACGATAATCAATATTGAAAATTTGAGGTAAGAAAAATAGCTGTGTCTAAAAAATAACACTATACCTTATCAACAGCTACTAAACAAAAAAGAATCGATTGACAAACAGAGGAGAAAAGTTTACACACAGATTTTGTTTTCATAAAGTTTTCTAAGTCATTGTTAAGCGCTAACTCACGTTAGTCAATACCGCGTTTGAATGTCTTACTATAATAGCTGCCTTAACCCCTTGAGCACTAACCTGATGTTTACGCCAGCTTTCCATTGTCTTCCTATTGTCTCATTTTTATGGGTACTCAACATATTAATAGGCATAAGTGATTATTCACTTATATTACATTACAAACATTCCCCAACTGGGGATGTTTCTGACGTCGCCACCAGCGCGATACGGTGACAATGACATGCATTAAGCATTACACGCCCAAAACTGCACCCACACTTCTGCATGCAACACGCAGGTACATAGGTCTTGTAAAGAACCTTTTTTAAAAAGTATTATTATTAATAAATAAAAAATGTAGGGATTAGCTAGGATTAAAATTCCGCGGAATTTTTATACACTGGTAACAGCCAAGCCGAAGTCCTTACCAGTTTGATGCCGTTTTGCTAGTTACTTTTTTCCGTCTGAGTGCCTTCTGCACTCGCCCACTAAGTTCGGAGAAGCTGAAACGACCGTTCCGGTAAATAACATTAGCTGGTTTAGAAAAAAAATTACAATCACTTCAAACTTCATAAATAAATACATTTAAATATATACAACGAATTTGAAACTAAGTTTTGTAGATAATATAAATAAATCGTTATATGCATTTATTAATATGTTGGCATTCTTATCCGTAATAATCACATTATATGTATATCAAGCATATTTGGTATTGTGAAATTATTATTAGTCACTAGTTAATTTAAACCAATGCATTGGGTAAGTTACAAGTAATCACGTTCGAAGCACTATGTTTTTTTTATTTGCGAAAAAAGAGAAGTGAGTCTAAAACATTCCGTATACCCAAGGGCTAGTTGATCGTGTTTCACATGTTTCCTGAGTTACATACATACCTACTGAACTTACAGGTAAATAGTGAGTAATAATACTAGCTAATATCTATACATTACAAATTATATTAATTCTTTAATATTATTGCATTTATAGATAATATGGATTATTTAGAAAATATTAGTTTTGCCATTGATACGGCAATGAGACATGGTCGCTCATAATGGGCCTCATAAAAAAGTTCATTCTCAATGGCAAAACTAGGAGTTTCACTGCTTGGTCAAATCAAGGATGAGGAGATGCATAGAGGACAACATAACACGAGACGTAATAGAACATGTAGCAGGCTAGCTACATCCTTTTTTCGAATTGAGAAAAATAATGATGATACCTTGGAAACGATTTGTTTTATCAGAGATGGTAAAATTTCTTTTCGAAAAAAGCATTTTATTATATATTCCTTGTAATAATAATAATAATATAATACATTAATATTAAATTAATATTATTAATATTACAAACATATGACGTAACATTAATATTCTTAATCTCAATCAAAGATTATTTCCATATATTCCATATCCCCTTTTATAAAAATAACATCTCTTTCAACAATCCAATATCTAACGTGTCGCTTGTACAACAACGTCTCATCATGTAATGCTCCTAATGCGTCCACTATTGACATATTCCATTTAAATTTGTTTAGGTTTAGATATGTAATTAAGGAATACTTTTTATTTTAATGTTTAAAACTTTTAAATTACTATTCGCTGAAAATTTAAGTTACAACTAGAATTTAGAATTTCCTATTATAACTGCTGCCAAATGGAACTTTTAGTGCGTACGTATGATTGGTTTATAATCTAGCTTAAAACTGTGTACAATTTCTAGTTTATATTTGTATTGTTTATAATCCGTAATGTATACTATAATAAACAAATATATAAATAAATAGAAGAAACAAAGCATCCGGCATTGACCGAAGAATTCCCAAGCTTAAATGGCAGTGAGCACACTGACTATAGAACCGACCCCCAATAGGGTCAGCGAATACTAGAACGGAGACCACGTACCAAAAGACGCAGCTAGGGTAGTTCCCTAACAAAGTAGACGACCTGCTGATCATTATTTAGGTACAATTTTGTCAATCGTAATCCTATAGATATGGAAGCATAGATAAATAAGTAAATTAATAAGCTCTGTTATTTATTAATATATTAACCGTTGAATTTGTCTGGTAATTAATCATGAGCGCCACCTGCTGACAATGAGCTTGCTGACACATCGCATGTCGGTAGATTAATCGTTCGGACACTTAGTGATTAAAGCTTGCGCACATTTATATATACTTGCATTAAATACCTATAAACACAATGAAGTCAATAATTAATTTCAATGCAAGCTCTCATATTGAAAAATTCCTAACAACTGAAAAATATTAAATATTTCTAACTAATCAATTTATTGTTTCTATATAATTTAAATTTTTAAATAAAAAATTAGCTGACATAGCATAGAATTTATACTTAAGCAGGCCACCATGACGGCGGTGACTGGCAGTGAATTATGTTCAGTGTCAGTCGCCGCTGATTTGCATTGTACTGAATTTAACATCATGTCCAGTACATTCCCTTTCCTGTGCAACACAAAAAATCTAAGACTTGATTATAACTACTAAACTAAAATTATATTGTAAACCAACAAATTTCACGCACCCAGACAAAGTGACTCTGACATTTTGTGATTGTTTATAGATAAAACTGTATTCCTATTTGGCTAATAGTTACAGCGTCTATTTACCATCAAGTAGACTGCCTAAGACTAGACTAGATTTGAAATACTATAAATAAAAAACACAATAATTAAAAAGTTTTGTATTAATTTAAAACGCGCATACATAACTGTATTACTAAATTTTTTATAAAATGATATCTTTATAATTATATTTCTCATTGTAAAGTTTCAGTAATAATTGAATTGATTTTCCATAGAAATCTTAATTTTAAATTTATTCAATTTAGGCCCTGAGAAGGCGCTTATGAATGTAAATATCCACTGCGTAATAATTTTGGAGATCAAAACTAGCGCAGCATAGTACTTGTACTTATTGTGAAATAATTAGGTATTAAGCCAGAATATTATAATAAAATTACCCCGTATATTATATTATATACCTTTCAAATTCGAAAAAAATAATATATCTAAAGAAATTTCCACAAACTCATCTGAAATATATGATTCAATGATCTTCACGGGCAACGCCCACTGAGGCCTTTTTCCTAAATCTCAACTGATCCGAACGTAACAACTACCCACATTGATTCATTACATCTCAGTAAATATATTAGTACACTAGCTCTGTTCCCGCGGCTGCGCCCGCGTTTCATATATTCTTTACTGCATTTTTTTATATGGAACACTATTTTTTGTTTAGTACTAAGAGATAAGTAAAAATATTTCTCATACGTTCAAATACTTGCCCGTAAAACTGTGCATCGAATAGGATTTTATCTAATTTTTATGAGTTTTAATTTTTTTATGCGGAACCCTAATTATTTTCGAAAATTAAAAGTACCCTAAGTTACCCGGAGTAACTTCAACTATCTACCAAAAAAAGTCCTGTCAAAATCCGTTCCGCCGTTCCAGAGATTACCCGGAACAAACAAACAGGCAGACAGAAAGACAAAAATTTTAAAAAAATCGTTTTTGGTATAGGTATCTTGTATACATTCATAACTATTTAGTAAAAAAAAAATTTTTTTATATTACAAATAGACACTGCAATTAAATTTATTAGTATAGATTATGCATTAGTTATAATAAGTAATTGTTATCATGAAATTTTTATTCGACGTTTTTTTTTGTTCCAATTTCAATAAAATTACTTGTGATCGTTATGAGACATTATGACAAATATACAATTATTATTGTATGAGAGAAAAATAAGAGAAAAAAAATGTGTTTCTGAGTGACCATTTCAAGTATCTATTAACGGTTGTGCCAATGGATATTTAATGTGTGAAAAAAGTATGTACGTTAAGAATTACGACAATGGATAATTTTACGTGCGGACATAGTGACTGACATGCATTACGATCGAGTTCAGTTTTATTGTTAGTCCGAATTTCCTGTTTTTTTTTTGTAAATATATAATTTAAATTGTACAAAAATATTAATCCAAAAATCTGATCAAAAAGCCCTTTCAGCTTTCTTTAAGTTTAACAATTACCCAAACAACAATTTAATTTTCTATTTTCATAAAGATCTCGTTTAGACTATAGCAGATTATAAAAAAAACCGAATCAGTACATATAATCTTAAATGATGTGCTAACCAAAAAACAGTATTTAATTTCCTTTTATTAAATATTAAGCATTAACTAAAAGCATGGCCACAACATTTATTAAAGAAATGGAACATAACTATAGTTTAGTGAATATACAGATAGTTTTAATGTGATAGACGAAAAGACATGAATAAGACATAATTATTTTAAATCATCACTTTATTACCCCATGTATATCAAGTGGGAGTTACATATATTTATAGACGCGTTTATATTTCTCACTTTACTCAGAATAACAATGTATAAAAAAAATAACAAATACTAAAAATATGAAAAATCTAGTTACTGCTACATAACGATGTCACAATGCAAAAGTTACAAACTCTGCAAGCGTTGGAAAAGTTTCAAATGCCCACGTTTAAAATACAATAGGTCAAACTGAAAGTTGTTAAACCTAGAACAGCACGGTGGCGGTCTGGACTACCAATTATAACCTATTTAATAAAATTATGATAGTAATTTAAGCATTCAATCTAAATTGAAGAATTTAAAACCACAATTTATCGTTTATTTATCTTGTTTATAAGCATAAGTTTGCAGAGAATCGCATCGAAATTGTTGAACATTTTATTACTATTATAAACCACAGGCTCAAAAGGGCTTAAACCCAGGGCAGTAAACCAAGTTAATAAAAAAATAAAACTATTATTTTCTCTTGTTAAACATTATTCATATCAGACCATAACAATGAACACGATGAGTTCAAATGACTTTTTAAAATCTTTGTAGGAAGTTTTTTTTTAATAATTATGTTCTTCTCAGTAAAAGTCTAAGTCTGCCTTCGGATTCTTTTGAATATTTATGACATGTTTATTAATTAATGTGTTTATTAATGATTAAAGCTAACTTTTGTATAAATATTTAGGGTTTTTTTTTTCTTAATATTAATAATAATTTCATATTATAACACTATTGTGAGTGTACTTCTTATGGTCCCATCACGAAATAATCAATTAGAACGTAATAAGGGGCTTTTATCAATTATCAGGAATTGATATTGACTTAATATCTTTCAGTCGGGCCAGATTCTCCTAATACGTTCGGTAACCAAACGTATTATATTAATATTCGAGAGAACTCACTAATAAAAGCTATAGATATGCGGTAGTAGATTAAGTAGGAATAAAAAAAATTAAGATTAATATTTTTAAATTATGTTCAACAGAAAATACTCAAAATCAATTGTATTATATAGTTTACTAGCTGTGCCAGCGACTTCGTTCGTGTTTCATGTATAAAAAACAAATTGTACCAAATTGTGAATCTAAACCATTCTCGAATCCTCAAGAATAGACACAAATAATTTCAATAAAATCGGTTCAGCCGTTTAGGAGGAGCTTAGTCACATACACATGCACCGAAGATTTATATATAAAGATTAAAGATTTGTTTTTAGTGTGCATTTGATATATTTTTCCTTGCATAATATAGGTTTTAATTTTTTTTATACTGAATCCATTAGGGACCCACTATTATATTTTACAAAAAAAAAATGCTACTAACATTAAGCAAAGATATGTCTCACAAATGCAAATACCTGTCAGTAAAACTGTAAATTGAATCAGATTTTATTCACAATTTCATGAGTTTTAGTTTTTTTACACGGAAATTAACTATTATCGAAAAACAAAAGTACCCTAAGTTACGCGAAGTAACTTCAGCTATCTAGAAAAAAAAGTCCCGTCAAAATCAGTCCAGCCGTTTCGGTGATTACCCAGAAAAAACAGACAGACAGACAGACAGAGAAAAATTTTAAAAGCTGTCTTTTTGGTATAGATATCGTTATGTTTATATCTATGTAAAATTTATATTGATATTACAAACAGACGCTTCAATTTTATTTATATTTATAGATTGAATCTACTTCGGGGCAATCCCAGCTCTTTATTGTCTCTTTTATAATTATTAATGTGTTCCTAATTTTGATAATATTAACTGGTTAGTGTACGAAATGAGTAACCAATATATTATGTTACGTTTATATTATGTAGGTATTGTATGTTTATACCAAATAATTATCTACTTCGCATTCTTTACAAATTAATATCCGATCATAAATTCTATAAATATATTAAGAGGATATGCTAGCGGCATTTATTCCATTCAAATGTAGTCCCCCGTGTCCTCCCTGGATTATGGTAAATATCTTTATACCAAATAATATGTATCCACCACCGTCATTTCCGTACATTTTGATTTTTTCCATAAATTAGTTATTGTAGAAACTAGGAGCATTTGTAAAGGCTCGATTTTTACCGCCATTAACAAACGTTCGTTAAACAAATTTGATGAATAAAATTTAAAAAAGCAAAGCCGAAGTCTTTCTTATTCTATAACTGAAAGAAAATTAAAAATCGGTTCAGTTTTGGAGGAGTAAAAAGAGTGATGTTTTCGTCTATCTTGCATATGTGTAATCATCCCGAGCTGCAGTTGTCCCTTTAGTGTTTTATAACTCTTGCATTGGAGCGCAACGCGCTAGCAATAGATTTCTATAATACCTACTTTTCAAACTTGTTGCCGACAGCATGTCCTCTTATTATTTTATATGAGATTAGTAAGAAAATCATTACAAAATTATATTTGTGTTCATTAATTTTGAAATGGGTTAGGTACTTAAAGTTCTTAACTAATCACTCAAAAAGTTTCGAAACGCTTGCGAATCAACTTTCAAAGTTTGTACTGCTTCAAACCAGATTTTCGCAACTAATAAAGTTAAGACGAACATTTCTTTTAGGCAACAATTTTATTTCTGATCAGCACAATAAAAAATTCCACTAAAGTGTTCCCGCAACTCGTTTTTATTCGTTGGTTTCGAAGACAACTTAATTCAAATTTTCCAGTCAAATTATATTTTATTGTCATCTGTATTCAGCAAGTGATTTTGTTGTTGTGATAAATATCAATCTACATACGGAATGTTGACCGTACACAAAGCTATGTTTTATGATTTATGGCACCATTAACTGCGAGGTCCGCTGTATTTATACATAAATGTTGGTAATATATTGCAATCGTTCAACCGAGTACTTGTTTACAAAAAAAAAACATATATTTTTTAAAACGTTAATTGTTTAGCATTAACCTTAAAAGTTAAAGAATTATTTTCAATTCAATTCAAAGCTATTTTATTATTAGACGTAATTGCAAAAAATATTAAAAAACTATAACTTTGTCAGAATACGATAAAAATAGTATCAACGCATGGAAATACTTTCATAATTAAGTAACAGAAAAGTCGTCATTATCGAAAACCGGATTAATTAATTGAATAGGTAACAAAATCAATGTACCGTAAGACATTTATTAGTATCTCGAATGCATTTTAATTTTTATATATATAACTAGCCGTGTACCCGCGGCTGCGCCCGCGTTTCATATATTCTTCACTGCGTTTTATTTTTTTATGCGTAACCCTAATTATTTTCGTTAAAAAAAATCAGTACTAAAATAAACTAAAAATATTTCTTATAAATTATAGCGCTTGCCCATAAATTATCACTTTGATCTTAAATACCTTGTGTGTGGTTAGGAATTCCAAACTACAATTTATTTCCAAATGAGGCCTCTGTATTAATTTGTGTTTCGAATTTACTGATTTATTTGTTTTCCTGCCATTTTAACAGTTAAGTAACCGGACTGTTCAATCTCTCTAGCCCACTGCTGCTTCAGATTAACGCTAGACCTTATGCTTTACGACAGACGATCGCTAAATTAGATGAACTGCGGTTGGAATTTCTCCCGACATCAACTATACTCCCGGGACCTTGCTACAACAGATTACCACTTTTTTCGGAATTTGAACAATTTCTTTTAAGGAAAAAAATTCAATTCCAATGAGACATTCCAAACTGCCTTTAAAACTCTCGCTCCGCAATGTTTTCTGCAATGAAATCAATAACTACCAATACAAGGGCGAAAGTGCATAAACAATAATGGTACATACTTCGATTCACTAAATATATCCTTTCATTTAAAAAAATTGTTTTATCCAACGTGAGGACCTAATATATTGTATTCGGGTTATTAATAAACCCAATACTGGCTCACGGTATATTAATTTTCTCATCTATTCAATTAGTTCATCCGCTTTTCGATAGTGACAAAATGTACGCAATTATGAAATTAGCTTATTGTTTCCATGCTCACTCTTTATGTTACATAATTTAGCCTTCTTCTACATATTATTTTTATGAATAATGCATGCCTTATAACTTTTAAAATCGTTCAAGCGATTTTTGTTAATGCATAACAAACAAAAAAAGTCATTTTTACCTCTTTATATAATAATTATACGATAAATAAAATAATAAATATTTATCTAGTGTTCTACAATGAAATATTACATGATAAAATCTTATTTACTTTTTATAACTTCTTTTCCCGCTTATCGGGTTCAATGTAAATTTAATTTTTGTACAATTTTATTTTAAATTTCACTACATTCAATCTGATAAGTTCCACAATTCGAACACTTATATAAGTTAAAGAATAGTACAGAATTACAATTTGATTTAGTTTAGTTTAGTGTTTTACAAATTTATTTGATTTTATTATAACCATTGTTATTATTTGACTTAAGTTTTATCATTTTTCCTTTCATCTAAGAGGAACAATGTTGAAAATGTACACACATTTTCAGTAAGTTTTGTAACCACAATGATTAACAAAGGTAGGCCTTTCACATCGAATAAGCACGTAACTAAAGAGTTGACCGTGATACCACGATCACGCGAAACACCTATTAAAAGACCTTTTAGTTCTTACCTCCATAGCTTTGTAATTATTATAAAATATGAAGTAAAAAATTGTAATCGACGACGTATTTATATAACTAATGACAATTTAATACTTAATATCCGTATTTTATTTAACAACTAGAAGTAGAAGCGTCCACTGTTGGACATAGGTCTCCCCAAAAATAAGGGGGGCAATTGCCGAGATTGCCGCGCTTGGCAGGCGGGTTGGCGTTCGCAGTAGATGTTTATAATCCTCAGAGGATGCTGCTACCTATCCCCTGGTGTGTTCTTTAGTTGCCTTTTACGACACACACGGGTAGATATGGAGTGATACTATTCTTAAGCCCGCACAACGACAAATATTATTCTATTATTATTACATTTCTAAACTAGGAGTTAGGATTTTAAATTTGTATCCAAACGCTTTACGAACAAACAATAGAATTGCATACAAATGTACCCTACATACACGTTAATATTTCAAGAAATTCATAAATGTTAACGCCATCTATTATCGTATATATTCTCTTCTTATTCTAAGTTATTTCTTCTCTATATTGTCTACACGCCCCTGCTCTATTTAGTCTATGTATTCATTATCCCTTCCTCTTCCTATTCAAAAACGGAACGCCAACACGCAACCGCCGCCGCTGTCTCTCATATGTTTAAAAGTGCACATTAGTTATCCTATTATATAGAACATTCATACAGTGAAGTGAGGTGGAAAATAATATCTGAACCAGCTTAATCGAAGGCTAATAATAAAGGTACGTTCCGTTTGCTCCTTTCTACACCATCCTTTAGATATTTCCACACCAATAAATAAATAAAGAATCATAAGTATCTATATCATATGTACGTCATGTTATATTACACCAAATAGACCTAAGGCCCAACAAACTAATAAGGCAATTAAGCTATACAAATTTAAAAAAAAAAACATCAATCTTAATTAACCTAAAATCATAATTATTAAATGATACAAACTTTCTATTCGCAATCAATCTGTTAATTACATTTGTCGGTGGTAAAAGTAAAAGGTAATAATATAGGGTTCGCTTTGTACCTATCAATATCGTTATTTGATACCATCTGTCATTCGGTTTATACAAGACATGACAAGGGATAATGAGTATTGTGAAGGCGATGCCATGTTTATGAAAAAAGAAATATTTTATCATAATGGATATACTGCCCGTTTAACAAACTTTGAATATAAAGTATCGATCTGTAAAGCCAATAAGTATCTGTCTTTTTAACAGTGAAAATCAAGCAGAATAAAAACAAATATGATACTAGTTTTACAGTAAAAATTAAATTAAAAGAAAACAATCCAAGTAGAGTTGACGGTCAAATTATTAGAACCAGTATCTGTTTGATTACAATATTTTAATTAATAATTGGTTTTATGTAATTTTTTGAAAGTAATATTGGACAAATTATTTATTTTTGTATTATATAGAACTTATTCATGTATAGTATAATTAAGGAACGAATAAAAACAATACAAGTATTTAGTAATTATACCTTTTGTTACAATTATAGTTTATATACACTAGATCATGGTCTCTAAAAAATCTTGTATTTTGTTAGAGTAATAGGTACCATTTTCTGATGGCGGTTTCCATTGATATTAACTTCTACGTTACTTGTATTGTTTGCGATCGCAGTAATACATTCTAATATATAAAAAGTATATCCCGGAGTTAATGGTAATTTCGTATTAAAATATATAGGTAATTAAGTAAATATAAGAAATTTATTACGTTCTAATCCTAATAATTTGGGCATCCACTGTAATTTCAATGAAAAATACAAATGTTTTCCTGTGCTCACAAAAAGCGTACAATCGTATATGAAATTTAAATAATGTTTTTTGCTTATAAAAAGCGTACAATCGCATTTGCAGTTTAAATAATATTTTTTATTACATAGTGATAATTTTAAAACCAGTATTCATAAAATCACAGAATCGCCGAATTCACTAAAAACCTTTACACAATATTTTATCCAAAGATATATTTTATTCAAATAAATCTCAAAGTATTCGTGTGTGTGTGTGTGTGTTTATTAACTTAATTTCACGATTCAATGCATTTGATATAACTTAGTCGCGTGTTACAAAATAAAACTTATTTATTCTTTGTTTAACCAATTTAAAATCTTAACTTAGATCTTATTTAACGGTTAACTGGGTTAGAAATAATGTAAATAGGTATTTGTTAGGTTTATAATAAAAAATTCTATAAAGTTGCCAAAAGCGAATTTTTTAGAGCATTTATTTCGTCTTCTTTGTATTAGTTAATGGCAATATATTTACACACAATTTGTGCTAATGTCATGTTGGTAAGATATATTTTCAATCTTGTATCAGCGTTACCAAGCTTCAGCGAAACGGTGGCCCATCCTGCTCGAACTTTCGATGGAGCTTTGTCGGCACCTCAGAATATATGATAAGCGTTATCTGCTACAATATTTTTGAACACAATAACCAAACTATATCACACAAAAACACTACCAAGATCACATGATATAGAGTCAAATACACAAATTTAATAAATTAAAGAAATTAGAAAACAACTGCTACTGGTCAGATTGAGATTGTGCCAAAAACTCTAATTCTATTTTATCTTTAATTTTACCTTTTATACTGTCAAAAACGAGAATGGCTTAGTTGGTGGTGCGGCCGGATTCCGTGTCAATGGATGCAGGTTCAAACACACCTGTCCAACTCTAAAAGCAGCCTGAGCTTTCGGTGAAGGGAAACATTGTGAGGAAACCATAGCATGGTGGTAGGACATTTTCTAATAATGCCCGTCTGGATAGAGCTACCACCCTTAAGTAAGAAAAACCTGTTGCCAAATACCAACAGGTGTGTTCCGGCAGCATCGCTTGAGAACCAGTACATCTAGGCTTAGTGTGTTTACCATCCTGGATCACATCACTTAACATCAGATTGTGGTTAAAGCACTGAGTAACTACAGTAACCAAAAAAAGTCCCGTCAAAATCAGTGCGGAGATTAGCCGGAACAAAGAGACAAAAAATTTAATAAAATGGTATTTTTGACATATGTACATTGAAAAAAATGGTTATTTTGATATTACAAACAGACACTTCAATTTTATTTATCAGTATGATATAAATTATTCACATTATTTTCACTCACAAACATTGCGTTTCGAAGTTCGCCGAATGTACCACATACCGTATTGCATTTATTATGTCACTCCGTTTTCTGTACAGTTAATATATGGTTTATAAAAAATATACACTTAAAATATGTTATATACTAGCTGACCCAACAGACTTTGTTTTGTCTTAACTATGAATAATTAATTCTAATTGTATAATTCACTAAAAAAATATTATTCCAAAATATGAAATCTAACGGCAATGGGCTGGGCACATTGAACCGATTCCCGATAGTTCTCGAATGGCTGCCACGTACTTGAAGATGCAGAGTGGGTAGTCTCCCCACAAGGTAGGGACCGACGACCTGGTGAAGATCGCGGAAGTCCGCTGGATGCGGGTAACCCAAGACCGGTCGTCGTGGAGATCTTTGGGGGAGACCTATATCCAGCAGTGGACGTCTTTCGGTTGAATGGATGGATGGATGGATGTGCACCAAGAAATAATAAATTAATTATTTACATAATTCCAACCGATGGATCTGTTTTAAAGAAGGTGCTTGCGGCGCGCATTCTGTCAATCACGTCAACTGTCTAACAACTGACAGTTATGTCGCACACGAAATTATAAAATTAAATCGCGGAAATATATAAACTAATTATTAACATAAGACAAGTCTTCACACTCAATCGCTTGCTTACACATACAAACACGCGACACTTACACACACAGCTAGTGCCTTTTTTTGTTTTTTTCTCTAACTCGTATTAATATTATAATTATATACCACTATGAATTAATTGTGGAACCCTGTCTTGGCTTTAATTACTAAACAATGTGTGTTATTCTATAAAGTTCTGTATGCTGTTGGGGTTTCCTAGCAATAAATAAATGCACGCTATAAGGTTTACATTAGAAAACTTAATATTGTGTTTAGGTTTTCTTAAATTTTCTAATTTTATGCGCAATTCTCTTAACTTTTTTAATGTAAGAATTTTCTACGGAGTATTAAAGAACATTTAAAAAAGGTGAATGAAATATATAAAGCCGTTCTCAAGTTATAGCGTGACCAGGAGAAATAGGAGTTCATTTTTATATACATAGATAATATGCAATCAATATAACTATTATAAAATTTCAATGGACCAATCAAATTTCAATCACTATTCTGACGTTAGTGAGTCACAAAAAAATTAACGAACCTTTTTAAATGTTAAAAATATATTCGATGAAACGTCGAGTCGGTGATGAAGCGATACGTACATTCAGTTAGCCGGTCGGTAATTATGTTGAAGAGGGTAGAAACCATTTTATGGGGAAATTAAACGAAAACACTTCGCCTCGCTTCTTGCTTACAGAACGTTGGCTGCGAAAAAAATAACTCGACACTGGAAACTCAAACCTTGTAACAATGATATAGCACAAACTAGAGAGGACACCGTTTGCATACATAATCGTGTCGGCTGTCAAACTACACTCTTCTACTAGATTATTCTAGTATCTCTAGTAGTGCCTTAATTACTATGTATTTGACAAATAAATGAACTCTTAAATAAATGAAAAAGTAACATCATAATCTAGAATGTCTTTAAGTTATGGTTTCTCAAAAAAAAATAGCTATTATCTGTATGGATCAGCCACAGAGAACTTAGAAATCAGCCTAACCTTTCCGATGGTTATTGCACAGGCCGATATATACACATATTAAATTTATTTATTGTATTTTTAATTATAAATTATAAAAATATTTGTAAATTTTTGCCTTGTGGTGCCGGCCAAGAATCTTCTTATCGGCCATATCTTCGCTTGGGTGTCGCAAAAGGCGACTAAAGGTATAAAAATCAGAGGATGGGCAGGAGTATCCTCTGAGTACCCACAAACGCCTACTGCAATCGCCAACCCGCCTGCCAAGCGTGGCGATTATGGCAATCCGGGGGGATTATTGGGGAGAGCTATGTCCAACAGTGGACGCCTTATGGCTGAATGGATGGGTGGATGGATTGGTATATTTTGTCTCTTGAACGTCTGAATAAAATTTACTATACAGATTCCAAGTCAAAAGCAAATTCATTTCCTTATTTTTCTTTAAATAAATTGATATTAAATTTGTTAAAAAATCACTAGATTCCTAGTAAATGTAAGATTAGCTAACTAGAATATTTTACGACAAACTAATATGGTCTATCATAGAAAAAAAAAACGTTTGTGATTTTACTAAACCATTAAGATCATTGCCGATGCTTTAACGATATTATTATTTTAATTTTACAATACACGTACACTCTGTACTCATTCCTTCTAATAAATTCTTGGATTTACAGATAGGTTATTCTGTACAAAGCTCTAGTCGCATGTTCCTAAGCTTTAGTGCGGGGATTACGCACTATTTTCGTTATCCCATATAAATAAATCCCAGGGCTTATACGTATGGCAGACCATTCTTGCAATTTGAACTAGAATATAAAACGAGAAAGTCACAAATAGATTCGTCGTGTCCAAACCAAACGTATCGTCCGTACCAAACGCTTCTTTATAATATCATTTGTCGTGTAAAGTGATACCATTTATTAACGTGACCCACATTATAGAAAGCACGACCTATATTTATAACAATTTTTTTTTGCCACCCCACCGCCTGAGCACCACGGTACCGGTCTCGCACTAACCGCAGCGCTCAGTGGATGGCCCTTCACTTGGGCCCCAAACCCCCATGCCCCACTATCCAGCCAAGAGGTTGATTACCTCCCTTGCTTCTCAACCTCATGAACTTGGCATGGATGAAACCTCACACATCACTATGGCATCGCCGTTCTATAGCGGCGACGCCTTCCTCCCGTCCTTCTCCTCCTCATTTGCGGAGCCCCTGGATCTAACTCCCGCATCCTTTCAGCCTCCTTCTTTGCTGCCATCACCTTCTCACAGTAGCCCTTTACGGCATCCTATGCCCTCTCACTGCCAATCATGGCAGCAATTATGTTTGGCAGCGAGAGGTCATTGCCTACTACCCCAACAAGTAAGTGTACCTCCCATACATAGCTGATCTCAACCCCGTCCTCCACTTGGCCATCACTATCCTCTTGCACTTCTTCTTAATCCCTCTGACCTCTTCCAATGCCAGGACCTCCCCTCGCTGTTTCCTCCTAGCGGTAAGGTGATAAGTGGAGGCATACGCCTCAGCCTGAAATTCCCACGGAGGGGAGCTGGCGAGGACGCAAGCCGCCCCACCGGACACCGAACGGTAACAATGGGCCTCCCTCTACGCCACAATCCTCTGCACCCTGCGAAGGGTACGAGTGTTGTAGCGACCAAAGACCTGCTGAGCTTCTTGTAGCCGCCGTCAACGCGATCCAGCGCCTGCATTACACGCACCACACTGCACACGAACTCCGGCCATCACATAAGTACGTAGGTTCTGTAACAGACCTCCTTTGTTACTTTTTTTTTAATCGTAGGAATTAACTAGAGAAAATTCTGCGGAATTTTTACTCAGGTTTGCCGAGGTTTGTACCACGTTGATACCCTTATGCTAGTTGCCATTCAACGATGAGCGCCTAAGGCGTTCGCCCAGAGTTCGCTGAAGTTATCAAGGCGCTTCCGGTCAACAGCGTTAGTTAGGTGAAAAAAAACAGCACACGACCGTCAATATGTACCTGTAAAATCCTTACCAGAAAGAATAAATCCAACACACTCCTTATACATTGCAGTATTTGTATTTTATCACGTTTAGTTAAACGTGGTTCGTATGATTTTAGCGAGTGACATTTGTTACTAATAAACGTGAGATGATATAAGAACTGCTTTTGGACTTGTTCGATTCTAGATAAATGTGTTTGGTATGTTACACGTATGTTATGTATTTGGTAAGTTGGATTCCATGCTACAGTATTCTAATAAACTTCGAGCTAGTGTCTTATATATTAACATTAATATAGCGGGTTTTCTAAATATCTTAGTTTGTCTTGCAATGAATCCTGATAATTTAGAGGCCCTTCTTATTACGGTGTCATAATGATGACGAAAACTTAGTGTGTTATTATGACACCCAGATCCCGAATATTATACACTTCTTGTATGGTGATCCCACTAATGAAATAGGATGCTGGAAGCGCTTTTCTGTTTTTCTTGTTATCTTTATATGATAACGTTTGATGATATTCAAGGACATACAGTTTTCAGTGCACCATTTTTGAACGCGGTTTATATCCGATTATAATTCCAGAATATCGCTATTATTATTAATTGTACAGTATAATTTTAAATCATCGGCATACATTTTAATGAAATACGTTTACACAAATCATTCATGATTATTAGGAAAAATAACGGCCCATGATTATTTCCATGTACTATTATTTCCATGGATCTGTAGCCGTGTATAGAATAGAAACCAGATGCGATCTTCGATCGAATCTTAATAATGAAGCATGAATACCAACGTCTGATAGTTTATCAAGAAGTAAGTCGTGTCGAACAAGATCAAATGCTTTACTAAAATCTGTATATACTCCATATAATTTTTTTTACAAATTTTTTGTACAACCTTTGTAAGAGATACTATTAAATTTGTTGCAGTCGGTTTATTGGAACGGAAACCATGCTAATTGGGATGTAGGATTTAGGACACGTGACTATATTTTTGTTATTAAATTTATTTTTTTCATCACAATTTAAAATTGAAAATTAACATTGTGTTTTATTCTTTCAAAACAAGTTTTTAAATACATACATACATAACGTCACGCCTCTCTCCCATAAGAGTAGGCAAAGATCACATCCTTTCACTCGTACTACAAACACTCAATGTCAACGCCGTAAGAAAAAGTTTTATTTCATCTGATATAAATAAGCAATATAAAATAAAATAAAATGTTTAAATAATTTCAAATTTAAGGAATCAACTATTCATTTCATATTGTATTATATAATAATGTTTTTCTATACAAATAAATAAAATTGATGTGTCTGTTTGCAGTTTCAAAATAACAACTTTTTACTAAATACAATTAGGAATGTATATACGGTACATACCTAAAACACAATTTTTTAAATTTCTGTCTGTCTGTCAGTTTGTTCCAGCTAATCGCCGGACCGGTTGTACCAACATTGACAAGACGTTTTTCAGAGAAAGCTGAATTAGCGTAAGTTGACTGCTTCAGTAACTTAGACTCGCGCAACTTAGACTACTTTTATTTTTCGAAAATAATTAGGATTCAGCATAAAAAATTTAAAACCCATGAAGTTGTGGAAAAAAAACTATTAAATGGTCAGTTTTACTGGCAAGTGTTTGAATTTGTACGAATTATCTTTGCTTTCTCTTAATGCCAAAATAATTTAGAAATTAATTAGAGATCCGTGTAAAAAAAATTAAAAATCATAAAATTGTGAACAAAGTACGATTAAACGGACAGTTCTACTGTCAAGTGTTTGAATTTGTGACGCGGGCGGAGACGCGGGCACACAGCTAATCTATACTTAGAGTAAAAGGCTAATGGAACCAAATCTGTAAATTGTAGATATATAGGGTTTCGGAATCGACTACAGAAACTGACATGTCTTAAAGTCTGTCTATCTGATTATCAATTTGTTCGCTATTCACGTAAAAATAATGACATCTCATTCATAGACTTACTTAGTTACATTTGATACATAAATATTAACCTTTTCATGTCTTAATCAAATAACATTTTTTAATCATTAGTATGGATATTAATTGTTATAGTATATTGTAAAAAATAAGGTACTCGAAGTACCTACGAATTCTACACATGCAAAATCACAGGTATCAGTTAGTTCTATCTATTATCTTTTTAGATTTAAACCGATGAAAGGTTTCGATTAAATTAGTTAGTAATTTCATAGAATATTGATGTGATGTATTTCTTTTTATATTCATATTTATTAAATCCATTATTATATCAGGTATTAACTGAAGGTTTAAAATTTTGCTAGTAAGTGCTCCTGTGTTAGATATTAAATCTAAGGAGTATTTGAATAAAATAAATCTTAAGAGCCTTATAATCTTAAATCTTTTTGATTTTTATATTATCTATATTACGTTTGACCTGCTCAAAGGCTGGTCCAACATCTGTGGTGAAAATAGAATAAGTCAGTCAGTTAAGTGTACATGAAAAGGCAGATTAGCTAGACTGTTATAAAAAAAAATAACACGATATAGACTTAGTGCCTTGACCATAATAGCACCTGATGTTAACACGCAGTGTTTTTTATAATGAAGAAATAAAAAAATGTAGGGTTTAACTAGGTTCAAATTCCGCGGAAATTTTATTTCATAGGTAGCGGCCAAGCTGAGGTTCGAACCCTTGTGCTAATTACCTTCTCCGGCGAGTGACTTCAGCACTCGCCCCCAAAGTTACGATGAAGCTGTAAAGGCCCTTTCGGTCAATAGTATTAGCTAGTTAAGACAGAAAAACGAAAACGATTTGTGGTACATTAATAAATTACATAACCTCTTTGCTTCATTCGAACATTGTTCTACCAAATATACTGTAACAAATGCCTAAATTTTGATTTCTTCAATTTAGATTGAAAAACAGCAACTTACTTTAGTTCTTATTTTGCACACTCCATCAGTAAGTGACTTCTCGTATATCAAAATTTTTCCAAACTTATCAAATTAGGATATTCTCATTTTTAGATTATAATAATAACAGTTTAGATAATAATAAATTACTTATTTTATATCGCATAAAGAGAAAAGAAAAATCAAACAATAGATAGAAAGATAACTCAATGTAAATGCTAATTTATTTTAGGCAAAACAGACACCAGACAAGCTCAGATAAGTATATCTATCTCGCTCATTCCTTCATTCGCTCATTCCAAGTTATGCAATAAAAACTCTACGTTATAACGTCCGTGGACCCGCGACCTTTACTACAGCAAAACTTTTTATATTTATGTCGTTGTTATTGTTCCAAACGACTAGTCTTCGTGAATCCATAAAAGTCAGTTCTCGCTAACATTTCTGAATCTAATTTAAAATCTGCAAAATAGTTAAACTCCCTTCCTCTAGTGTTTTTGTTCTTTATTTTTGTTAAATCCAGTCTTATAGAAAATGTTAACTAAATTACAGGGATTATTGATATCCGATATGCGATAAAAAGACTGTTAACCCGGCTACCGAAAGAAACACTAAAAGGTAAGAAACAAGTCAAGAGCTGTTTGATATCATCATCTTATTGAGCAAAATAATGCATTTAATAAATGTTACTTTCTATTATAAATATTACTAGCTGTGCCCGCGACTTCGTTCACGTTTCATATACAAAAAATTAAATTGGACCAAATTTTGAATCTAAATCATTCTCGAATCCTCAGGAATAGACACAAAAATTTCATTAAAATCGGTTCAGCAGTTAAATTGCTAAAGGAGGAGTTTAGTCACATACACACGCACAGAAGATCTATATATATAAAGATGTTCCAATAATATATACCAGAAATAATTTCAGAAAATTATTAGGGTTCCGCGTAAAGAAATTATAAATCAAGAAATTGTAAAAAAAAACCTATTCACTTGACAGCACCATAACATCATTACTTTCCAATGATTATTTAAAAACAATATTACGCAGTGAAGAATATATGAAACACGGGCGGAGTTGCGGGCACTTAGCTAGTATATATATACGAAAGTAGGTAACACACGTACCCGAAGCTTTTATCATGTAATATTCTAGTTCAATTTATGTTACGGACCGGAGTTGCTCTACAATTTTGAAAAGTTAAAAGCGCACTGTTACAGAATGTAAAATCGTTTCAAATTTATATGCGTTTTAAATTAATGTGGAGTTAATATTTCAAATGTCTATTCTATTCTCTAGAGGTTTAAGCGTAATAAAACTTAGGTTTGAATTAGTTACAAAAGAACAAAAATTAGATTAGGCGGTTACCGTTTCAAATTAAATTCAGTATTACGGCAATTAAGAAGCTTCGGGCGGTTCTTAGTACACCCCTAAAAATATACTTCACTCCTGACACGCCTTTTAGATTAAAGAAAGTTTCTACAATCCCTACAATTACTTTGTAATAATCCGTTCAGTGATAATGCTTAAAAGTTGAACTCATAAACAAAGGCTAACTTTAATATGTTTTGTAATTTATACGTGAAATGTGTTGTTCTCATTTTAAATATCACTCAAAATAGTGAATCTGTTAGGTATACATATTATGGCGACGCGGTGCTTGCGAAAGCCACCCCGTGTCGCCCCCATCCCAAATGCAGCGGACGGCCCCGGGGGGTTTTAGTGGGTATTTCCGGGCGACTCTCGCCCGGGTGAGTCCCACACTGGCACGGAGCTCGTCACTCCGTGCCCCCTTATCTATTGTATTTGGGGGAATCTGATCCCACAAATACAATAGATAAGGGTAGTGCGTAAATGCATTTCCCCCCGTAAAAAAAAAGGTATACATTTTATGTATGTATGTGTCTACAATATATTGTTTAATCTTAAAACATGTTCGGTATTTAAAAAGAGTTCAATTACAAAAGAGTATTTTAGGGTTGTTTAGAACAATACAATATTTGATACAATTTTAAATGTTTAGACGCTGTTTAGTAAAAGCGTGTTTAACACTAGTTTATTTTTGTTTAGTAATAAGACCGTTAGAGTACCCTGAAATAATAGAATAATATAATTTTATGCCGTAAAATCGTATTTACAATTACATCTTTAACATATACCAGACAAAGATAAGATAGATCTAAATCTATTTTATGTAATATGTTTTTATCAAATTAAAGATTAATACTTGAATGCACCCAACGAAGGATCAAACTGTTACATTTTTTTCATAAGTAGTAATGACAGACTTATTTCATGTGAAATAAATTTCAGTACGACAACTTAGTAATAAAAATTATGTTTATTTCAATTGATTTTTTTATATTCTTTCATTTAACAAACATAATTAATGCATAAAATATTTCACTGCCATAAGACTACTTTTTGTTTAACAAACATATTTATGTTAACATACTTTTATATCGTTAGGTTTTAACTCTAAATTATTTTACATAGTACATAAAGTAAAAATGTACGCCACGTTCTTTAAATATTAGGCTTGTATCGTTCCTGTGCTTATCAAATCATTGGAACCTTTGATTATTACCGATAAACCTAAGTTCTGAACATGGGCGACAATGTCTTCTTGTGGAAGTAGAAAACCCAGAGAAAATTAGGACCATTGAGATAGTGCAGAGGGGGCGTGGGCAGATTAAAAATATACTCTAAAAAATGTGAAAAAACATATTCTCCAAGTGAACGATGAGCAATATAAGGTTGTAAAGTTTTGATATATGTAGTTGGTCCGACTCTAACTCTCAAAACAACTTTTTACATTTATTTAGATCTTTATCAAAAGTGACAACTGTTTCACAATTTAAATAAATTGCATATCAAAATGCTATATTATCTGATTATAATATCGCTACCTTAAAACATACATATTTATGTTCATACCGCAACTATATAGTGTCATAAAGGAGGCACTTATATGATATAGACGGAGTGGTGTCGCGTAGGCCTCGATCCTACTTAATCTTGTAAATTTATGCAAGTAGACGACAACACGTCAAACTGTCTTCGCATCGAGGACGTGATCCAAATCCAATTGCGCGAGTCATTTCGTTCGTAACGCGTTTCAGCATTTGGCACATTTGTCGAATAATTCAAAGCTCCCCCTGAGGACTAGATTATCTTATTATGACATCGAGTGTTATTCGAAGCAGTATCAGCTATATGTACTTACCTCTTTCTCATATTATGCATACACTATGTCATACTACATCATTCCAATCAATACGATTCAAATGCATGCCTTACGCTTATATTACTTCCATGAATGCTTTTGACCTGGCCTTCTTTAGATCATTTTCGATCTGGTCGAAATACGTTCACCTAGTTCAACCTTTACCGACTTGCCCAGTCACCCTCACACCGCGCCTTATATATATTTATTTCGTTGTTTTATTTGTTTCGTCAATCCTCTTTTATCCAACCTCTCCACGTTAAATATCCAAACTAAATATCCCTTTATCTTTGCCACTGCCCTACAGCACATACCCTTATCACAACTATTTCTTATTTTCTCAATCATTTCACTCTAATTATACTCCTATATTCTATTTTCTAGATTTAGACAAATTTAGTCTGTACTCAATGTTTTCGTACTCCCATAACATTTTATATTAAACTAAAATATGTTCATTTCATAAAAGTATTCATCACGTAACAGACAATTATTTTACAACACAAAAAATCTTTGACACGTATACGATAAGAAAACTCAGCTCTCCTTCAAAAGAAAAACGTAATACGTAATTATTATACAGGACTACGGACTTTCGTGTAGCTTCTTTTTTAACTTGATTTCACTTATACGTAATGCCTATTGCCTTAAAAGTACTCATAAAACTAAATGGCAAACGTATTTATTTTCTACCATGGAACAAAGAAAATCGAATAAGTTTAAATAACCTAAATAGACATTAGAGACATGAACAACTGTAATCCTTTTAATAAAAAAAAAATTAAAGCAAATTTCGATAAGAAAAATAACATTAAAAATAAATAAAACCTTTTAAAGTAAAAAGGGGCCTATTCAGTATTAACCGTGTTTAATGTATAGAAACAAAATAAATTTAAATTAAATAGTGTTTTAATTTTCTTTCAAAATTTGAATAATAATGATTACCATACCATTATTAGTTGTATATATAGGTTTATTATATAAGTATAGTATATTTATAGGCCGTGTGGTGCCGGCCAAGAATAGTACCAGCCTATATCTTGCCGTGGGCGTTGTAAGGTGACTAAGGGATAAACCAGGGGATGGGCAGCAGCATCCTCTGAGTATCACAAACACCTACTGCGATCGCCAACCCGCCTGCCAAGCGTGGCGATTATGGTAATTCCTCTTATCGGGGGAGACCTATGTCCAACAGTGGACGACTTATGGATTGAATGGATAGTATATTACACAAAATTAAAAATTTTACTGATAGAACATACAACACTGAATCGATTTGAGTATAGTATACAGGTAAAAATAGAAGCGATCGCAAAAAAAGATCTGAGTTATCTACTTTTAAGTTTCTCTATAGGAGCTAAACAGTAATGATGAAATCATTCCACGTAAACGAAGTCGTTAGAACTAGTACAAGTTGCCTAAATAAACAATTATAAAAAATATCCGAAATAAACGGAAAAATTACGTTATCTTGAATGTTACTACTTGATAACGTGCAATAGGATAATTTGTGTTTCTATAAGAATACTAGCTGTGTACACGCGGCTCTACCCGCGTTTCATATATTCTTCGCATTCGCTTACGCATAAAAAACTGTGCATTGAATCGGATTTTATTCAATTTTTTATGTTTTTTTCCGCGGAACCATAATTATTTTCGAAAATCAAAAGTATCCTGAGTTATGTGGAGTGAATTCACCTATCTACGAAAAAAAATCCATCAAAATCGGTCCAGCCGTTCCGGTGAATACCCGGAACAAGCAGACAGACAGACAAACATTTTAAAAGTTGTATTTTTTGTATAGCTATAGTATATACATTCATATGTATTCAGTTAAAAATTGTTATTTAGACATTACCAACATACACTACAATTTTATTTATTAGTATGGATAATTGCAACTATAAACGTAAATGAGTCTTTGTAATCCTAATTGAATGCCTGTATAAAACGCACCTTATTCCCCTGTGTATTTAATATATATATAAAAGATAATATGGGACAACAGCATTCATAAATACATCCATATATGCATGCTGTTTATGCACTCACGTTTTCAAATTCAATCCCGTGAGATTATAAAAAAAATTCTCTTTTTGCAAACATTT
The DNA here is from genome assembly GCA_014132275.2 of Samia ricini. Taxonomy (NCBI): domain Eukaryota; kingdom Metazoa; phylum Arthropoda; class Insecta; order Lepidoptera; family Saturniidae; genus Samia; species Samia ricini. The sequence continues at coordinate 7,151,187 of AP028170.1, forward strand.
TGTATTCCCCTTCATATTGTTTATCCGTTATGCCACGTAGTTTATTAAAATGATTTTACACGAATTTTTAAACCTGAACAAAACAAAAATCACTTTTCAGTGATATAATACTGTACGTAGGTTTTTTTTTATACCACTTATGTGGCGAACAGGCATACGATCTACCTGATGATGAGGTACTACCAGATCTACCAGATCTACACCAGAGGTATCAAGTGCGCGTTGCCAAAACTGTTTACATTGCTTTGTTAATTTGAAGGGGAAAAAATAGAAAAGTAAATTTTCACAAAGTCACGCCTTCATCAATCAAAAAATTAAGCAATTAAATGAATAGAAGGGAACTGTATAATGTTTTTTAGTAGATAACGAAAAAATAATAAACAGGTGGCAATGATAACCGACCTCATAAAAGATCTGCTACTCGAAGTCAAATAGATGTATGACTTGGCACACCTATATTTGTACGTAATTCCAACTGCAAAGTCTACTTCAAACTTAAATAACAAGGCGATATAATTAACATTCCTAAGCAATGTAACCGCAGGACATGAACCGTGGAGTTGCTGGTCTTGTAAAGTATCCTTCGTTTAATTAATGCTATATCAATATTGTTATATAGCTCTAGATAAGTTGCTTATTTAAAAGTGTATGATTAAGCATGGCAATGACCCTTCCTTGATCTAAGCTTTTTCTATTATCGCTTAATGAAACTTGTCATGTATTTTTTTTTTTTCAATTCGATCTTACATTTATATATTATCTTAAATATTATAATAATGTTATACTGTTCTTTTAATATTCTATATTTACAAACTTCTTAAAAACATAAGACGAACGATTATATAATCAAATAAAGTTATATATAAACTTGGGTTTTACAACATAGAGTTTGTGATTAACTTGACGACTAATTAATTAATGATAATGTATTATTAAGCAGTGGTAGGTACCAGGGACTCAAGGGTAACGCCAGCATAAAATAACCTACTTATTGTTGAATCTACAGCGATTTTAAAAGCGTTTTACAAGAGAGAGAGAGCATTGGTAGTAAGCCTTTCTCTTTCTACAGACAGTTTTATCATTACCAGTAAGCAATTTATGTCGTCTACAGAACATTTCCATATATTACCAAATGTAATAAAATATACACTAAGAGAATCGTACGATCAAAAAAAAAGTTGGCTGTCACTGAATTGCCAGTAGATGAGACATAAAAAAGTCAGTGATAGAATATGAGATATAGAGATAATTAAGGAATACCAATAAAGAAATATGAAATAAAATAAATAAACAATAATATTTTCATCGATTCGAAATCTTTTAAGTACATAAATGCACTGAGGCGATGAAAGCGTAAAGTATACCATAGTTGAATTAAAAAAAACACGGCGTTGAGCGGCGACAGCCTCGTACTGTGAAGCAGTCATGCTTGTGAAGGAGGCGGTGGAGAGAGAGAAAGAGCGGAACACCTCGCTCTCTTTTCCCAATCGACAAAGTGGTAGATAGGGTCAAAAATGACCTTCACCAATCACCCGTCATAGTGTGGTCTGCATGCGCCGGACTTAGGCGAGTCCGGCCAGACCCACGGCGAAACGCGGCATACTCTGCGCGCGTCCTCGAGTTTGTCCACAGAGCCGAAGCATTGATCCTCAGCCCCACCAAGGGGCTAGACCTTACCGAGTGTGACGCGATGATTGCGTTGGTGTGGCCCACACCACCCCGGACTTAAGGTACAGAGTATTGTGGGATTTTAGTCGGTAGAAGTCCGACATAACCCACCCGGCGATGTCCAAAGTTACCAAAAAAAGGCACACAATGAACACAAATCACACAATGGACCATCGAAGTGCCTTGCATACGTATAGTCGAAAGCAGTGATGTCATTATATCGTTTGCCGTTTATGTGAGTCGGATTACCTATCAAGGCATTTTTTTCGAATTAACTAAATGATATTGACCGAAAAGTCTTTGAAAGCTTTACTGAACTTTTAAACCGAGCGCTAAGGATGCACAACCATGAAAGTGGTAGCTATCGAACAAACACTAAAGTGGAACGAACCTTCACTTGGGTTGCTATCCGAGACGTTAATTCCGCTGAATTTGCAATGCGCTAAATCTAAATTAAAACAAACTCTGGATGTGAACCTACGTACCATACCTACATACCACATGTACCTACGTGTAGTGTACAGGAGTATAGGGTGCAGTGTCTATCAAGGTGCGCTGTTATGAATCTATTTTAAATTATTCCTACTGAACGTCCAGTTCGCTTTTGTTTTCAATAAAACTGCTTGTCTCCGGGTTAGTAAATCTACGACTTTTACCCGTTACGATACACGTGTTATATTTCCGTTGTAATAAGAGTGTGTGTATGTATGTGTGTGAAAATGTTTTTTTTTTAACTACCCACGGACATTCATCCTACCAGTTGTACATGAAAAAAAAAATTAAATCATTTGAGTGGTTTTTAAACTATAAGCCAACCGACGGAATGACGTACAAACACGATTTTTTTATAATACGTACGTACTAAAAATTTAACCAAAGAAAGTCTTCAAACTATGGTTGGGGCATAATTTTCATATCATAGTTTCATAAACATCCCGGTAGCTTCACTTCTCCCCTTATAAAAAGTTCCCCCTGCGTCCCTAAACAGATAAAGTGGTACAAAGTTAGAAATTCGAATTGAAAAACTTAGTGATTATGTTTTTCAGCGTCGCCGCGCAAGTTGGTTATTCGGTAAATCCTTTATAAATCCACGTATATGTGTGTTCGCAGTCCGCACTCCGCAACTCTCCCTGAAACCCGAAGTAATCTAAAACAAATAAAGATGAGTGGGAGCCCTTCAGACGTTTCACGCATATCAAATTCCCTTTATGTCGAATATGAATAATAATAAAATTTTGTATTCAGTATCTTGTTTTTTCGATACGTCACTAAAAAGATTGTCGTGCAAAAATTTATTTCAAATTACGTTTTTACATTAAGTTGTAATGGATGCCATGAAATTGATGAAGTTAGAACAATAGTGATCCAAAATGACATTTTTTACAAAATGGCGGCTAAAACACATCATATCATTTTTTCACGACACGCTATTCCGTGTGCTCCAATATTATTCAAAAAACTAGCTGTGTGCCCGCGTCTGCGCTCGCATTTCATATATTTTTCACTACGTCATATAGTTTTAATTTTTTTTTTATACGATACCCTAATTATTTTCCAAGTTTTTTTTGTAACTAACATTAAGCAAAGATATTTCTCACAAATACCTGCCAGTAAAACACTGCGCATTGAATAGGATTTTACTTCAATTTTTATGAGTTTTAATTTTTTTACGCGAACCCTATTTTCGAAAAACAAAAGTAGTCTAAGTTACACGAAGTTACTTGAGCTAAATAATAAAAAAAGTCCCGTCCAAACCGGTCCAGCCGTTCAGGAGATTAACCGGAACAAAAACACACAGTCAAGGAAAAAAAAATATAAATTGTATTTTTGGTATTATAGCTAATCGTATCGTATGTATGTATATTCATATGTATTTAGTAAAAAATTGTTAATTTGATATTACAAACAGACATTTCTATTTTATATATTAACAACAAAAAAAATTAAAATGCAGTGGAGAATATATTAAGCGCGGGCGCAACCACGGGGGCACAGCTAGTTAGTAAATAGTTACCTTACAATAAGTCAAATCACGTTTTCAATTACAATTATTTATATAGATTATAGTTTAAGGTCGAAATAAATTAATTACATAATTTCTTAAAATTATTATAGTATCTAACTATAAATAATTGATGCCGTCCAGCTCACGCCCAGACGGGAACATTTCCAGAAGGTTGGCCGCATTGCCACGCAATCCTTACCCACTGTATATACAATAAAGAGTTGAAACTTATTCTAAATATATTATATCGCCAGTAATGTCTCACCGCTAGTATCTAGTAACCAGACTTTATTTACAGTTGTATTGAAATTTCAGAGTTATAACCGTCTGTCTATATTAAACCAAAATATAATCATGTCAAACTATATCAGACGAAACAGTAAATACATATTAAATTTGAATATAGAGATACCCTGTAATCCTTAAAGCGAAATATTGTATTGAACCTAGAGTCGGTTCAAAATGAAATGTTAAAATGAATGGCCGATTTAATACATTTATTTATTAAATAGTTACACGACTAATTAAATCTAGTCTCGACGCGTCTGCTTTATAAAATATTTAATCTAAATTTATAAACAAACATAACTTTATCTCAGATTAGAAGTATTTACTTTCACAACGTCGTAATACAAATTTAAAAAAAAAACACCATAAACTTAGAACTTTTGAAATTAAATTCTTATTTAATTAACGAATATTAACAAGAATAATAGACGCACAAAACAAATATAGTATGTTTCTACTGTTTACATTAAACTTAATTCGTTAATAGATCGCGTTGTTTATTCCTATACATTATATATACTCTATACTAATAAATAAAATTGAAGTGTCTGTATGTAATGTCAAAATATAATTTCAACTAAATAGATATAAATACAACACCTATACCAACAATTAACTTTTTTATTTTTGTCTGTCTGTTTGTTCCGGGTAATCTCCCGAACGGCTGGACCGATTTCAACGGGAGATAGCTGAAATCACTCCGCGTAACTTAGGGTACTACTGTTTTTCGAAAATAACTTTGGTTCCGCGTAAAAAAACTAAAACTTATGAAAATCAATGCACAGTTTTAGAGCAAGTGCTTGAATTTATGAGATATGTTTTTTACTTTATCTTAGTCCTAAAAAAATGTTAGGAAAATAATTAGGGTTCCGTTTAAAAAAATTAAAAACGCTGTGAAGAACATATGAAACGCGGGCGCAGCCGCGGGTACGCAACTTTTACTATAACTATGAAAAGAAAGCATTCCAAAGTTAACACAATTGTCCAAATAATATAAGAACTCATTGTACGAACGTTTAAATCCTAAAAATAAAAGATAGGGTGCGTTATCGTCGCTATAAAATGTGGGTAATGTCTGATCGTGTAGCTAAGGCTTTATATACAGAGTAAGCTATCTCTAAATCAGAGAACTTGTTCAACGAGATGAGTATAGGATTTACGTACTTTGTAAAGATAAGATTTTATGTCATCGTAGTTTAGTGTTTGAAGAGTGGATCACGAAACGACGGATAGTAAATGAAACTGCAGTGATCGATATCTTCATAGGATTTTGATACTTTTACGTGACAGTTTTTATTTTATCTATTTTTGGTAGCAATTGAAAGACTTTCTTCTTTTGTCTTCAAATAAGTTTGTAGACCGTAAAAGTATGTATACTAAACATGCCGCATATCTATACAAATAAAGAAAATTGTTTTTTTTTTTTTTGTTTCTTATGGAAAAACTCAAAAACTTAACCGACTTTACAATTTATTACACTTCACTTCACTATCACCGAGTAATATAGCATGTGTGTATATTATTTTAAATTACAGATTTCTATATAACCGTAACAAGCCGGAGCGGGTTGCTAGTAATGAATAACTTCATATATTGCAATATTTTTTATAGAAATCACTGCAGCAAAATATTTATAAATAGAAGATGGTGATGACTGATTTATTTTTTTAATTTCATGGACTTTATACGTTACTATACTTTTAAATAAACTGTTTATAATCTCTCTTTGTATACTGATTTAATTTAGTTCACCTATAGAGAATATGAAGGATTCAGACAGTCAAAAGAACAAACACGTAAAAAACGAGTGACCGCTGTGTAATGCAAGTTTTTTTTTTTTTGACGAGGGGGAAATTCATTTACGCACTACCCTTACCTATTACCCACTAAAACCCCCCGGGGCCGTCCGCTGCATTTGGAATGGGGGCGACACGGGGTGGCTTTCGCAAGCACCGCGTCGCCCCCTGCAGCGAAAGTATCACTCCCTGACATGACACTGTGGAGGCACTATCTACATCAGCTTTATATCCACTAATAGTTGCCAGAAATCTTATGTTATTAAAAAACAAGCAGCCAATTATTCACAGTTCTAACATTATAGAGATAATATAGCAAGTTAAATCGCAGTCATTGAAATTCGATTATGAACCCGTCCTAATTATAACCGTGTACCCTAAATTATTAACACATTAGTTCATGTATACGTTACTGTATACAACATGTGTTATTTAGAATCAAATTTACATCTATAATTACGTTTACTATTAAAATAGGTTTAAGGCTCATATAATGTTTATAGGAGTGGATACTTGAATAGCCACCGTACTAGTTCCTTTATGGAAAGGAAACGAGTGGAACATGAAAAAAAAAATCTTTATTATGTTTAAATGTTTCCCTTAACGGTGAAAAAGCATAAATAATTATAAAAAATAACATTAACCAATTCTTTCATTTAACAATATTCTTTTGTCTTGTAACAACATTAAAGTATTGATAACACGAAATTCCAAGATTTAATTATACCTTTTTTAAAGTACAAATTTAAAATTATAACCCACTATTCAAAATGTAATTCGAACTTAGTTAGATTTCGTTTACTTTGTCCAGTTAACCGTTAAATAAGATTGAAGAATTTAAAAACATCGAGCAAATAAAAGTTTAGTTTGAAAACATTTAAAACATGTCTTTAATTTGTCCAATGAAACTGAATTTCCAATTACATTATGTTAATTCCAAATTCTAATTCTCAGTGAATATAAATTCATTATTATAGTTTAAAATATTACTTTAATGTTTTCAGCGTTCTGACCTTTGCTTAATAATAAAAAGTAACAAAAATGTAGATTATATTTTTTGCTACGACCAGCTAAATTAATTGTAGTTGATTTACTTAGAATACAATAATTAGAAGGCATTAATGTTAACAAATTTATAAAATATGTAATCGCACATGTCGATATAAATGAATGAAAAATGAAGCTTAACTTTTAATTCAACACTCGGTCCCACAGACTACAAAAGGAGGCTCTCAATAAGGAGGGCACGCGTCTGCTAGGAAGTAGAGTTAAATGCGAAAGCAGTTTCTACATCCTGGCCTGAACGATGGAACACTATGTGGTTTTTTTACTCAATGAGAATCTTATACAACAATATGTAAGATCTCCGCACGCAAAAAAAAAACGAAACTTTCAATTAAATAATAACACTTTTAATCAAAATCAAAAAATCAAAATTTATTTATTTAATTTAGGCCCTAAGAAGGCGCTTATGAACGTCTAAAACACTACCACCGGTTCGCAAAACAACCCAGTCGAGAAGAGCGCAGGCAAGAAACTCGATCTGGTTCTTTTTTTTTATAAATATAATATATATCATTTTTTTTTTGTCATATAAAAAAACTATACAAATCTTAGTCTTAATAATGTTATGGAAGCACAGAGATGTGGGTTAATTCCAGACATCACTATCGTTCACGTAATGATCCACCCTGTAATAACCTTTTGAGATTAAAACTTGCTTGACATAATACTTGAACTTATAACAAAATGCTTATTTTAAACTTATTACTACAGACACTCATACTGAGAATCTATAAGTCACTAGTAGTCCACCACCCCGTTATTACAAAAGTCAACATCAAGAAATATTTACTATTCGTATCGATCACTACTAACGTGAACTAACATCAGTACCTACCGCTTTTAACTTATTCAGCAGTAAGCGTGTGAACGCGCTATTTTTTTATTAAGTAAAAAAATGACTAATGAACAATGTGTTTTATGAACGTTCGCTATAAGCCAGGCAGCACGCGAAACGCCGATCAGCCACCAATGCGTCGCGCGCCCGAATAAGTAGCAGAGTCAATATTCAGTAATTTCCACCCACATAACAACAACCTTTACGAATGGCCAACTTGCCATTTTATTCTGTGTTTTGTATATTTTTTATCCTTAGACACATTTACGGTTTGGGCACGTGGAGAGGACGTATGAAAGAAGATTGACGAAACAAGTTTACAAGAAGATGGTGGTTAGGTAAGTTGGTGATGTTGACCTAGCCGAACGTATCTCGACCAGAGTGAAGACGTTGTGAAGAAAGACAAGGTCAAAAGTATTCGTAACTGAAAAGCATATTTGAAAACGTTCATGAAAGTAGACGAACCGAATCGTAGCAAGTGGAAGGATGTTTTCTCTGGGAGAGAGGTGTGATCTGTGTGTTTGTCAGTCTTTCAAAGATGTAACTCAAAATAAACGTTAACGATTTACATAATTATTTGATAAAATTACAAATATGATATCTGTCCAAGTTTCTGATTATCATTTATAACATTAGGCAATAAATGAAGTACTGTATGAGGTTAATAGTGAAATAAATTGTTGGTAGATGAACAGTTGTTCAGTTGTTGGTAGTTGGTAGACATCGTCAATAGACTTGGACAAATACTCTCTAAATAATTTAAGTTTTAGGAGGAGGAAAGAGTCATGACGTGACAACAGCATGATCGTAGGGAATTTCTACATCCTCAATATTAGATATTGTAATGATTGATTATAGTTCAATTCATATTTATAATATTTATTAAATTATTATTATTTATAATGCCTAATTATAATTATTTATTAAATTCATTAAGAAAACCCGAAGGTTTTCTATTAGTTTATTCATGTCAACTGTCAGTATATCTTATCCGTGCGTTCTGCTAATGTAACGTGAATTTTATTGGACTCATTGAGAAGGCCGTTTAAGAAAGAACATTCAAAATTGGAATATTTGGAACACCGAGAAACAATAGAATTTTGATTCATTAAGATAACGGGATCGAGAGTGAGAGGACGTAATCGAAGATAATTCTTTCGACCATTTTTGAGATTACTATATTAAGTAATGTGATCATACACACTGTGGGTGATGAGGAATAGGCGGCACTGGATGTGCAATTTATTAAATGTAGTAAATTGATAGACAATAAAAGATCCGGCAACTCTATACATTATAGTGTTCAGACTTTTGGGTGAGGCAAGCGAAGATCATAGTGGATCAGGAAATTACTATGACTAATACAGCCGTACTGTTCAAGAAATTCTGGTAAAAAGTATTGCTTTTCTTTGAGTTTTTCGAGTTTATTCGCTGGCCAGGTTTATTATTCTTTTGTATGTTTATTTTAATGGTATTTAAAGAAAACCTTCAGTTTATATTGTTTTCATATTTTCATTTAGTTTTCGTTTTATTTATTAATCTTATTTAATTTAATTTACCTCGCGACAATATGTTGTAGAATAACTTGAAAGTTACCACCTTGAATCACGGACCTTAATAGCAGGTGAAATTACGGTCAAAGCGCTTTAAACCTTTTACTTACACCATGGCATATTAAAAGATATAATGCAGATAATAATCGTCCAGATTACAAATTAGTACCAATCAATACTGTGCCAGACAAAACTAGTCACAGCTGAAAAAAAAGCTTGTTAAGTTTTAGGGTGCCTTAAGTTAACAAACTCACTAACTCTCAATTATTATAAGTATACAACGATTGGTCTAGATGACGAATCGGGAACAGTATCAAACTGATCTATCGTAATAAAACGCTTCACTTTCATAACTATCTATCAACATTTTTTTTTGTTTTTCGAATTGTTATAATGCTATTGACCAGAATAGCCATGTTAGCTTCACTGATTTTTGAGGCCGGAAAAGTGGTATCTACTATCTAGCACAAGGACAACAAAGTAGCACGGACGTCGGCTTGGGCTGTTTGTTATCTTGGGACAATTTGCGCGGAATTTGCCTTGCTTATACCTAACATTAAAAAAAAGTATGGATCTTAAGGTGCTTTACAGAACCTATGTGCCTGTCTGTATAACTAAATAATTCAATACACTTCAATCAGTACTATATGAAACAGCCATACACAAAGATAGAAACACCAATGTCGACAATCCGAAAACCATTTTATATAATTTTAGACATGGTATCAATTCGAATTTGAAACCTTTAACGTTATAACCAAATGCAGTATTAATATTAAATTCACATATCAACGTATATAAATTAATTTTAAATACATTTTATGACAAAGCATAATATTAAGAAAACGTTACCATTTTATACGGTCGATGATGATTTTTATTTTAAAATATACAAGTGAAATAATTACAATGAGCCGTGTTTTAAGAACAGAAAGGTCTTATAATCGCTATATCGCGTGAGCGAGGTATAGCGTCGTTCTCTTCAGCTACGTGTTACCTCGATAAGAAAGGTAGCATGTACCTAACTACACACCAAATAGACACTGAGGCAGCTAGGGTAACAAGTTCTTATGTAAACTTTTACTTTTTATCTCCTTAACTCACCTGCGTGAAATCAGTGGAATAAAGTTTAAAGTTCGTTGATGACTTTTTGAATGTCTCCCACTCATTTACCGTACATCTAATAATGTGTCGAGTACCCATAAAAATGAAACAATAGAAAGACAATAGGAAAACAATGGAAAGCTGGCGTAAACGTCGGGAAAGTGCTCAAGGGGTTAATAAACATGCGAAACTCACGCTGTAAATATGTTTTATACATATTAAGTTCTATTTCTTATATACGTTGCCAGTGGGAAGTAATGACTAAAGATTCCATTAAAAATTTTACTAAGATTTTATAATCTTTGGCAACTAAAAATTAAGATCGTGTTACATCTCTTATAAGTAATAAGACCTATAAAAAGAGTAATGATGATGAAGTTTCTTAAAATAGTACAAAATAAGATTAAATACAAAATGATATAAATATCCAAGTACAAGTAGTAACTATTATAAATAGTTTTTTTAAATAATTTATCTAACTGGTTGTACCTGAAGATGGCGTAATTATTCAATGTTTATGAAACACCTTAACAGTACCTTACTTGTATCAGGATGTTTCAAGATAGTACAAAAGTATGAGGGATCTACAAGGCAGTTCATTTGTACATTTTTTTTTTAGTTAATGTGTTGAGTTAAGGGGCTTTAACAGCGGAGACGTAACCTTAAGAAACAGCCGAAAAATAGTAACAAGTGTAAAGGCACCAGACTGCTACGGACAACCGTATGAGCCGAGCCTGTGTTAAAATTTCATGGAATCTGCCTAAATTACTCTATGGTAAATAAAAAAATAATGATATTTACAGAATCTATGTAAGTGACGATTGTGCTGGTGTTAATATATAGCACTAGCTTCGGCTATGAAAGCACAGATGGAGATAGGACACGTTTTGGGTTTCTATCAGAGCGGGATCCGGAGTAGATGCGGGATAGGTCTTCAAATGATTAGATATTGATAGTCTTGTTTGTCCAACTATACAGTTGTATTTTGACAAAGATTTTTATATGTTCCAGTTTTCTCAAAATGCTTTCCTTCGCAATCAGCTAATACCATAGTAAATTAAATTCAACAAAAAAATTATACGAAAAGTTCTAACATTAAAGTCTAAATCATACTGAGGTACAAACTAGTGAGTGCCACAAATTTGCCCTGACAGTAGTCTAATTGGCTTAGTTTTCCAACAGCGATGAATAATGAAATCTATTATGTAAGTTATACTAGTATTTGTCATTATTAGCACCAACGTTCGTTGTATTGTCAATTAGATCTCGATGGTAAAGCGTCATTAGATCATCGAATAATGTGACAAATGGTGACCCTACAGTAAAGCAGTATTTATGTTTTTTTAATCCGCACTAAGAGCCGCGATGACTGTTCCCAAAGTACCGATCGCGATAATAGGAGCCTTTTCCGGTCTTTTACGTGTCGTCGATTTTCACGTTACCTAAGACTTAAAGACTTTCGTACAGCCCTATTACTGGATAAATTCAATTTTATCGATATAGTTTTAACTACAGAAAAAGGCTAATTAAAATGTATTCTTTAATTGCTCAAGCTTTTTAATTCTTGATTCTCATTGGTTGAATTGTAACATGTAAGAGTGTAAATTGTTTAAACAAAGACGAAGGAAGAACATTAAAAGGTAAAACAGATATAGAATTATTTAAAAAAATCCATATATAGCGCCGCATGTTCAAATTTTTATTGCTTTGTATTTCACTTTCAAATGAAGTTACCAAACTTTCGATCCGAGCTGAAAAGTTAAATTGAAAACCATTAAAAGGCAATCATTGGCGAACTTTTTGGGGTTCCATCAAATTACACTGGATCCGCATCCTATCCATTACGGGGGATGGTGTTTTCAAAAAAACGTCAAGGAGGTGAAACTGAACCGATATATCAAGCGTTCGTGCGGGGGCGAGCTCTCGGCCATGTCTCGCGCGGTGACTGATGTCCCCCACTCATTTATAAATTGACCTCACTTTCCTTGAGCAGTTAAAGATCGAAACCCATGAGGATATTTTCCATTTCATGGGTGACAAATTGGATTCGTATTCCCTCATGATTTAGAAAATTATTAGGCACACGTTTATCACGAGAAACGGTTTCTGATTTTGAAAGGCTTGATTTTGTTATAGCAATTGTAATATGAGCCTAACCAAATTATCAGTTCAAACAAAGTGAGGTTTACGTAAAGTTTGCATTTTTTTAAATCTGTACTAATAAATATAATTGAAGTGTCTGTTTTAATGTCAAAAAATTTGTTTTTACCAAATTTGTATACACGATTCCTATACCAAATATACAATTTTCAAAATTTTTGACTGTCTGTTTGTTCTGGGTAATCATCCAGACTGCTGGACCGATTTTGACGGGATATTTTTTGGTAGATAGCTAAAGTTACTCCGCGTAACTTGGGGTACTTTTGATTTTAGTTAATAATTAGGGTTCCGTCTAAAAAAATTCAAACGCAGTAAAGAACATATGAAAAACGGTCGAAGCCGCGAGCACACAGCTAGTTAAAAATAAAAAAGATTATTGTTGTGGCCGCTTATTTATAATTATAGATTGCGATCACGACGTTTAGTTATAGTTTTAGTTATTTTTGGTAAAAATAAATCTTTTCGTTGAGGCCGCAATCGGTACCTCGCACCTTCTACCCCCTAGGAGTTGCGTCATATAGTCCAGTGCACACGTGGCGAGAGTTTTGCCAATCATATTTTCATATAGTCATATCGGATTATCATCGCATCGCTCGATTTCGATAAGCTGTCTCATTATGGACACACACATCATTATCATCATTGCTCGCAAACCCTTTCACCTACGTCGGTGCCGACTAGCGACCTGTCCGGAGCGCTAAAGCCGAGTGGACCCACCTTTACTTGTAAAAAACTCTCACTGGATTGTTGTTAGTCCTCTCATACTTTCATATTTCGCACAAATCGTTCTAATTTCTCGAAATTGTTATTTACTTTATTTCTCATTTATTATGTGGAAGATATTTCGAAATACATATCCGATCGTTCTTAAAATACCTATTAGTAAGAAATCGTCCGTATCGTTCGGTTATAAATTGCCATTACATCGCAGACGACAAAGCATTGAAATTCTGCCAATAAACTTGACTGAACGGGATTCGCCGTCGAGTCCCCTGTCGATACGCCGATAGATCCCCCGGGAGAGAAAGATGTCTTCCACTTATTCCAGAATTGACTTCGTTTTTTATTTCCCGCCTCTTCTATACGCCGCGCCGTCACGATAATGCTAAACAACGTACGCCTAAACAATCTAAAAGGTTTATGTTGTTAAAAAGAGAAACGGTACAAAGATTGAAACATACTAAGAATATTTTTTTAATTCACAGCGACTGGTATTATCTACAGTTCTCTACTAACAAATAAAATTGAAGTGTCTTTAATATCAAAATAACCATTTTGTTCTAAATACATATGAATGATATACTTTGATTGATAACTATACGCAAAATTCAAGTTTGAAAATTGTTGTCTGTCTGACTGTCCGTCTGTTTGTTCCGGGTGGTCTTCGGAATGGCTTTACCGATTTTGACGGGCCTTATTGGTAGATATCTGAAGTTACTCAGCGTAACTTAGGTACTTTTGATTTTGCGAAAATAATTACGGTTCCGCGTATAAAAATTAAAACTCATGAAATTTCGTATACAACCCGATTCAATGCTCAGTTTGACTGGCAAGTGAGAAATATTATCGCTTAATGTTAGTAACAAAAAATTTATAGAAAATAATTAGGATTCCGTATGAAAAAAAATTGAAACGCAGTGAAGAATATATGAACCGCGGGCACATAGCTTGTTATTTATAAAACGAGCAACAGATTTTTTAAAACACTTATCTATTTAGGAACTACTGAAGTACGATTAAACTTACAACATACCTACTGACATATAATGTTCCTAATCAAATTTCCAGAAGCATACCGCAAGTGAGCTCTAGTTAACTACTCAGACGTTTGATGGCGCACTGAGCTCCACAAGTAACAAGCAGTCTGGCTTGAGGGAATTCGTATGTAATTTCAATACAAATGTATATTCATTTACAAATTTATATTATGCAATTTCTTTACATCACATATTCTAGTAAGATATTAATACTAATAATATTAAACTCAATCAAAGTTGTCATGATATTTGTGAAATAAATCGCAATACATTTCCAGTTCGTCAAAAATGATAATTCTACAGACATTCTAGTCTGTAATATTTCGAATTCAAATAAGATTTATTCAATGCAGATTCTTAATAATAAGGATTTAATCACATCAAAGTAATCACCGACCCGGTAAACATCCCTTATATCCCGTAGCATCGAAAAAAAAATGGACAGATTTGTTCAATTTTCTTTCTTTTTCTTGTAGATTTGAATACAATGAATTAGATGCCGAGTTTGCTTTATTCTACCCTTGGTTGTAAATGTGTGAACCAGTTAACCGTTAAAGCAATTGCTAACACTGAGAATGGAAAGCATTAATTAAAATTTTAATAACGAAACTCTTGTTAAACATATTACGCTACAAAAGCAACCTCATAATAAGAAACAAGTCAAATAATAATTCCGTACTTAAATATGCTTTCGCTTCTTTGTTTGAATAAAATTTAATTAAGCTTTATCATATTCAATCTTCTACGTCTGAAAGATGATTCAGTGTTATCTGAAGCATAATTAATTCAAATATAGAGATAGTGATTATTTTTTTGAAGTATTTGTTATATTTTAACTAAAATAAATGCCTACATTTTGTTTCACAAAATATTTTGTTTTGACAAATAAATACATACGTAATTTGAATCTACCCATAATCCGTAATTTCCTCGACACTGCGTATATTCTGTTGTCAGCCAATCTGTATATCATTGTTGTATACATTCCTAGGCTTACCACCTGAGTCAATCATATTTTTATTTGTTCAAGCCTGGTTCCAAACATATGTATAGTTTTCAGAAATAATTTAGATGATTTTAGATGATAAATCAATATTTATTTTATAACTAATATTAAAATATTTCTTTCTGTAAGTACAAGAAAAAATGTCAAGATTTACTTATAAAATTTGCAAATTGAAAACCTCACTTTGCATAAGTTATTCAAGTTTATATGTTCTTTTTGTTCTTTGTTAATGGTAATCTATGTACACACAATTTGTGCCAGTGTCATGTGAGGAAGAGGTAGTTTCAATCTTGTATCAGCGTTACCAAGCTCCAGTAAAACGGTGGATCATCCTGTTCGAACTTTCCATGGAATTATTTCGGTACCTCAGAATAAATCTTACGCATTAATTTCTATAATTAACTTCACTTGTACACAATATCCAAACTATATCACACACAATACCACCGAGATTACACGATATAGAGTCAAATACACAAGTTAATTGAATTAAAGAAAACAACTGCCACATGTAAGACTGAGATCCCACCAAAATCCAAGTTTATATTTTATTTATAAACAACATTTTATAAGACAAAACAAAGAAGTTTGTTAATTTTTTGAAGGATACGACGCTTAATTACGCTGGACGTATTTTTGTCCATTAGAGATACGTCGCGCCGCCATTACGGCTAGATTAATGACACGGACGACGAAAATATAAACTGGTTTAGTCACTTTTATCTTTACCAGTTGTTGTATATATTTGTACTAAAAATCAGATTTGTCTATTAATATTTGATACACATATACTGTTTCAAAACTACTAGTCTTTTAAAGAATATAAAGCAAAAACAGATTTTCTACCTTTAAATAATACACATATTATGTTGCATAATATTATAATAATCAATCAATATGGAAATACAAAATAATTGAGAGATTATTAGGATATTTCGTACACTATATATGCCGTTGTTAGCTTTTGTTATTCTATACTCGTTGCTTCGTTACGATCTCCTAACACACAACCTACATGCATTCCCCAGACACGAATTCTCTGCAACGTCTGCGGCCACGTGATATTCTAACTGATCCTGATGATAGCATCACGCATGCGATTTGTATCTTTCCTCATCTACGTACTTGCGTGTCAGCGCCTACGTCCGCTTAACCACAGTTCCCGCCGTCGGGTATAGACGGCTAACTTTGCACCCCTCCCCGTCCCAAACAGCAGCTCATGACGTGCTTCGAGGCTTGGGGAGGTTCTTGTAGCCGCTGCTAGTGTAGTACAGTGACACTGCATGCACTCTAGCATAACCGCATCACACTGCACACATACTCTTGCACATTACATGCAGGTACACGTGTACTGTAAAGGATCTTTTTTCTTTTATTAAAAACCTTAGGGTTTACCTAGGGCAAATTCCGTAGAATTTCTGTACTCGGATAACGGCCAAATCGACGGTCGTACCATTTTGGTGCTCTTGTTCTAGTTACCTATTTCAGCGAAGTACCTTAAGAGGATATCCTAGCGGCCTTTTGTTCCATACAAACGTAGTGCCCTGTATCCTCCCTGGAAAGCATTATGGCAAATATTTGTATACCAAATAATATATAAGCCCACCACCGCCATGCACGTACGTTTCGATTTTTTTCCAGAAATTAGTTATTATAGAAACTAGAAGCCTTTGAAAATGAAAAAAATGCTGTATTTTTACCGTCATTTCCAGACGTTCTTCAAACAAATTTGTTGGATAAAATTAAAAAAAAAACAGTATTTAAAAAGTCTTTATTATTCTAAAACTGAAAGATAATGAAAACTCAGTTTCAGGTTCAGTTTTGGAGGAGGAAGTAGAGTACTACGAAGTGATGTTTTCATCGATTTTACATAGTTAAATCAGCCCACGCTGCAGTTGTCCGTTTCGCTTTCTTTGGGGCGCAACGCGATAGCGATAGTTTTCGGATATACCTACTTTTCTGACCGCATGTTTCTCTTAAGCGCTCAACCCAAAGTTAAATGAAGCTGACAAGACCATTTCAGTCAACAGCGTTATTCAGATAAAAGAAAAAAAATACATACATTCGTTAGCATTATTAGAGGTTATGCTTAAAATTTACTGCCTTCACATTGTGATCTCGTATATGCTAACTGTAAAATTAATTACATTTATTTAGCGTTAATTTAAAATAAATATTTTAAGTATTTACTTTTAAATTCACATTTATTTTTTTGTTAATTAATTATTTTTTAATAAAATTATTTACAGTAATCATCATCATCATAGGTTTAAAGCATATTTTTTGATGACTTAGCATGTAGGATGTCATCTGTGATTATGACTAAACAGATCGATTCGGAATCTACAGTTTCGGTCACATCGCTGGCAGATAAGCCGAATTATGGACATTTTTATTAGCACGACTGCTGCGTTTTTGGTATAGCCCCTCCCCTCCAACCAGGTATAAACATGTATTTCAAGGCACTTAGAAATGATTTTACTCCGCTTATCGCAATCATCGGCGAGTTTTTCCCATTAGCAGAAATCAATAATTAATTATTTACAGTTACGTAAAGATACAATATAGAGTGTTATTTCAAGTATATCTAAGGTTCAAAATTAAAAGTAAAAACAAAACAGGATGTAAACCAATTGATAGAGCAAAATTGGCAAATATTTTACAATTTACGTAGTAACGAGACAGTGATATCGAGTGGGTGCTCGAGAACACATCTCGTTAGCCCTCCAATTAGTGTCCCGAACGACGACTGAATATTTCATAGATTGACGATATGGTACTGAATAATTTTGTTCTCTATTTATTTATACAAATAAATTGACATAACTTTTTTTAAATTCTGTACACCACAATTTCACCTGATTTAAGTTACGACGTGTACCCGGATGGTAAATACATTAAACCCAGAGGTTACCTATACTCAAGTGATGCTGCCGAAACACACCTGTTATTCTTTGGCAACAAGTTTTCAAACTTGGTAGATTCCCTGGTGGGCATTTTTATATGTTTTATATGTAATGTCCTACCATGTTTTCATCACAATGATTTCCTTCAGCAAAAACTCATATTTTAGAGTTAGATTGGTGGGTTCGAACCTGCGTCCATCGACTGCACGGTAGTGTAGTACTACTCAGTAGACCCATCCTCGTATTTAAGCTATACGGAACACAAGACATTACACTTGTAATAAAATTATGATATTGTTGCCGCGTACCACAACCTCACCTCTCTACTCAAGCCCCTCGATCTCCGCGCACAGCGGGGCCAAGAAGGCACACGTGTTATTGTTTGTGTAATTATTTAGTTGAATATAGTGTTTTTGAACAGACTGTGTGTCTCACTGAATAAAAAAAACACTATAATATGTATTTTAAATGTATTAAACAGTTAAGAGTATCGGCATTTATTCCATAATATATACCAAAATCATATATATCCACCACCGTCATGCCCATACGTTTTGATTTTTTCCATAAATGAGTTATTGCAGAAACTAAAGAGCCTTTAAAAATGAAAAAATGGTCGATTTAACAATTTTTACGTCATTTTCAGACGTTCGTCAAACAAATTTGACGTATAAAATTTAAATAGTAAATTGCACAGACATAGCTAAAGTCTTTCTTATTCTATAACTGAAAAAAGATTAAAAAATCGGTTCAGTTTTGGAGCAGGAAACAGGGTACTACGAAGTTATGTTTTTGTCTATTTTACATACGATAAAAACAGCCCGAGCTGCAGTTGTCTCTTTCATGTTTTATTACTCTTTCTTTAGGGCGCAAGGCGATAGTAGTAAATTTTTAGAATATCTACTATTAAAATCTGTTTCCAACCGCATATCCTCTTAAAGTAAAAACAAATTCCCATGATTTTGAAAATTGCTAACTACATTTGAAGAAAAGTAAGTTTTATATTATACCAATCAACGCATGGATTCGATAAACCTGTTTTTTTATATAATAACCAGTTAAATTTTTATTTCAGGTCCAAATATCTAAAATCCGTAAATATAAATAGATGAGTTCAAATAACATATCATAGTTGTAGAATTCTGAACTATAACAACAATATAAATAGAAAAATATAGAAGGTAAATTATTACGTTCAGACAGGATTTGAATAATTTAGGCAAAATTATCAGCTTTATCATTGTAACGTTCTCGATCAGACCACGCAATAAACAATCGGATTTATATCCACGTGAACATTAAAGCATAATTATCATGAAAACCAATCACGTAAACCTCTATAAATAAATAGCCGCGTTGTTGAGTAAATCGGGATTTAGTAACATAGAATGGTTCTAACGGCTCTAATTTGATTTAATTGCGCATATCTACTAATTAATTACTTCTCTACCAAAAATGTTATAGCTATCAAAGGGATCAATGAAAACTTTTAGTAGATAGTTAGAGTAATCGTATGTATGCCGACCCTTAAAATAACCCTTTGTCCATGGAAATAACGTTTGATTAAATCATTAGTAGTGTAACATTTTTGGAACTAGTAAGTCCTCTCTGAGCTTTCATTAATAAAAACATTAATGGTGAAGTTAAGCATAGTATTAAGACATATTCTGTTGAAAGTTAAAATATGCTTACATATATTTTGGGTAAACTAATGTTCTGTAAAAAAATACATATGATACGTCGCTTAATCTCAAATGTATAATGTAAATCATCAATATACCACATTTCACAACGTAATATAGTAATTGCTTTACTGTAACTTGGGGTTTGTATGAAACAGGAATGATTTCCTAGTGCTGAGATCTATTGACATGTATTTTTGTGTTTAATTTGCAAACAGTAATAAAGCTTTTTGTATTTTTTTTTTGTATAATCTTACTGCATATTTGACATGTCAGTCGCAAAAATATGAATACCTAAAACTGTATATTTCTTCATCGAGTTAACGCAAAGAGCTGAATCCAGTGTCTTTTTCTGAATTCCTTTAACTGGTGGTAATATGTAACTTCTATTTTTACTTTCCACGGGAGAAAACATTAATAAGATTTTTTTTAACGTTTTGCAGCCGATTTCTAAGAGGTAAATTCAGACTTTATGGTAAAGAGTGTCAATGTTTTTTATTTTAGTATAAAGTCAACTTTAGTTTCTAATTTTAAACTTATGTAGGTTCGATTTATCCTCGTGTCAAATATAATAATCCATTTTCTATTGTATAATTCATCAATACTTCGATACAAAAGAGTAAAATGATTTATTAAAAAAACAACAAAGCACTACACAATGAAAGAACAATTCGGGTCGCTCGTGAACATTCTTAGAACTCCTGAATTAGTTTATGGAATGGGCTTTAAACAAATCCGATGGAGTAAACAGAACAAATGAGTTTTTTATGATATAAATACAATTCTCACACGAAATACACAGTTTTATTAAGAAATGAATTTTGGGTGAACCAAAAACGTTTTTTTTTTAACAAACACGATTAATCGTATTTGTCCTTTTTTTTAGTGTTGACGATATTTATAAATCATAAGTTGAAAAATAATATAATTTTAAATCAAATATGCTATGCAGCTATGGGGATAGATAGACAGAAGTGAAAAATCGAAATATTGTAAAAATTGTGTTTAACGTTTAAATTTCATAAATCTCCGAGTGCCTTCTTATTCTTGACACGTTATAAAATGTTGAAGGCTAACGTCATAGCATTAGTAACGCGAATCTATGAGTTTTCTCCCACCGAGAATCGCTCGGGGGCTCGCTAAATAAGTTATCACTTCAAAAATTATATGCTGTTGAAGAGTTGAAAACTACTAAAAAGTCCTTGCTAAATCATTTATTTTTAACTCAATAAGACTGTTTAATTAGATAAAGGAAATATGCAAATAAAAACTTGAAATTCAATTTAGCGCACAGACTCAAATTACATTTAGAGTTAGGTCGGACGGGGTCAGCTTGTTATCGACTGAAATACAATCGCTTGCTAGAGCTTGGCCCGATTCCATACTGAATGGGATGATAGATTTTATTTAAAAAAAACTGACAGACGTGAAAAATCGTTTATTTCAGTCGTAAAAGATTTAAACGTATAAACTTTTTTAAAATCCGTAGCTTTAGAAGGATGAAATCAAATACATTAATAGTGTACCTATTATTGGAAACATTAATAACATACATACCGTTTATCAATTAATAAGTAGATTTTTAAATTTACGTTTTCTAAAACATACATAAGTTTTTATGAGTCCATTTTTATTTCAAAATCCAACAGCATACGTTTTTATATAAACTGATTCACACTAATTAAATGACAAAGTAAATACAGAAATTCACATTTATATAATAACAATATTAATTAGGAATAAAAGAAAAAAAAACATTGTATTTAGTGACGCACAATTGAGTATGTTTAATTATCATAAACCATACTATATATACCATCACTATATATTAGATTAGCTTAACTTGTATATATGTAACGGAATCTTCGCACTCAATTTGTCATGACTCCCAAAACCTCGGGTGAAATGTAAACTTTGCTCACTTATCAAAGACCGATGACAATACAATAATTTAATAAGTTTCTCCCATTATTCCGAACAGGATCTTGAGACACATCTAATTTCATCATCTATACTAATAAATAAAATTGAAGTGTCTGTTTGTAATGTCAAAAAAATTTTTTTTACTAGGTAATCTCCGGAACGCCAGGAAGAATTTTAACTGGACTTTTTTGGTAGATAGCTGAAGTTACTCCGGGTAACTTAAAGTACTTTCTTCTGCGTAAAAAAATAAAACTCATAGAAAATGTATTATAATAAAATTCGATTCTATGCACAGTTTTTTACGAGCAAGCGCTTGAATTTATGAGAAATATTTTTACTTTATCTTATTACCAGAAAAAAAAATAGGGTTCCGTATAAAAAAAAATCAAACGCAGTGAATAATATATGAAACGCGGGCGCAGCTGTGGGCACACAGCTAGTATTGAATGAAATAACCTTGTCATCACGTTTTCCAATATTTTGACATCGTTCTATGAATTAATAACTAATAAAATAGTGGTAGTAGAAAGATTCGTCCAATAGGACAGATGAAAAGACATTTATCCATACCGCCCATTCTGACATGTATCAACACCCTAGCAACACGATTCCAAACCATCTTTGTGAATTTTTGTGCCACCTCATAATAAACGTACCTTGCCATTATTTTCAATACACTACACTTGTAAACAATAATCAAACTATATTACGTACAACGGCACAAAAATCACAGAATAGAGTGTCCAAAAACACAAGTCATCTAATTAAACATAAAAGCTAATACATGATAGACTTAAGTGCCGCCAAAACTCGTAATAATTAAATTAAAAAAAAAAAAACACACACACACACACACGTATAAGTTGCGTAGAACACTGCATAGACAGAGTTAAATTTAAAGAGGTTACAATTAAAAGTATAAAACAAATCATCATTGGTTTAAATAAAATAGTGTACTCATTTTAGAAATTTCTTAATTACTATTCTTTAAAATCGTTGATATTTAAAAAGAAAAACAGATGATTCCGTCAATAAAATATTAAATTATAAAAGAATGTTGTTTCACAACATCGAAAGCAATATCCGTAGCGCTACTTCCAATTATCGTAGTTTGCGGTCGGAATCAGTGAGTGGTAAAGCTGTTGCGAGATGGAATTGCATGGGCGCGATGCACCGTCCATAATACGATGCACAAACGTCCGAATGAAAATTTACATTTAAAGTTATCATGTCGGATTAAGATTATTACATGAATTTTTATTACATTCTTCTACTTAACAATATTAGATAGAAGTATAGTCTGTAAAATATAGTTTGATTAAAATGACAGCTCTCAAACGACTGTGACAAGTGCTACGAAATTATCGATTAAATAAACAGTTAAAAGTGCGTATGGTATAAGCAGACAGTATAATTGTAAATATTGGTATTAAACTGGAATAAAATGATTAAATATAACTTGTTTATTGACTCATTTGTATATACCTTAATTGAGTATCTACAATATTATCAGAATCAGAATCGCTGTAACAATCTTAGAGATTAATTATTAATTCATTGCCACTACTAAGTCTCATGCTTGTGACGACGGTAACAAAGGTCCGTCATATTTATGTTAACGTTCGAAATATTCACGTAAACGAAACAAAAACACCCTGTGAGGGTCACTATTTACAAAAAAAATCTGATCTTTTTAGGTATTTTAGCAATAAAATATATAAAAAAAATTGTAAAGAAAACAATAGAACAAATACAAAATAACAATAACAAGTATCAAATTATATGAAATTAATGAAAACCGCCACATCGATATGCTCAGTGTTGGCAGTGTAAAAAAGGACTTCAAGGATTTTATTCAAGGAAAAAGTATTTTTTGATATACAATACAGACACTTCTATTTGTACATAATAACAAGACTGTAGCACGAAATTTAAAAATGGCGACTAGAGTTGCAATGGACAGGTGAACGTAGTTCAAGAACAGCCGACACGCCGTTTTACTACGTGCTGTATGTAAACACGACTGTGAAGTAACACTGAACTAATATTTTATTCAATCGACTTCATCCATCGAATTGACCTGTCGCTAACATTTGTGCAACATAACATAACCTTGTAAGGACGTCGTAGATTATTATTATTTTTTTAAATGAATACCAATTATTTTGAATTGCTTTACTTTTAAAACTCATTTTATATACTATGTTGGTTTATATATGAAGTACTATATTTAAATAAACAATTAACTTGCCATATATAAATGAATTTTCAGGTGGCAATATAAATCAATCGTCAGACGTTCCAGCAAACTTATGTTAGTCTTTTTGCAGATAACTGTCATTTTAATCATGCTACATTTTACAAACTATAAGTATCGATCCTATGTCACACAACGACAATACTGAAATAAGGTAATTAATATTAATTATAGAATTAACATAATATAATTTACCAATTATTTTTTTATAACTAACGCAATACGACATTACACAATATCCATCCATTCAACCGAATGACGTCTACTGCTAGACGTAGGTCTCCCCCAAAGATCTCCATAAAGACTGCTCTTGCGGCATCCGCATACAGCGGATTCCCGCGATCTTCACCAGGTGGTCAGTCCACCTTATGGTGTGAGCGTACCCTCACTGCGTCTTTCAGTGCGTGGTTGCAATTTACACTACACACAAAAAAACATATATTGTAATATAATAATAGTGTTGTTACAATTACAACCACAGCATGATGAAAACTTAAAAATAAATCTAGATTAGGTAAATTTTTTAATTTAATTTTAATTTGTTCTTCACTCCGTTTTTTTTTTACGGAACCCTAATTATTTTACTTAATTTTTTTTTTGGTACTAAGATTAAGTAAATCTATTTCTCACAAATTCAAACACTTGTCAGTGTTTAACGTAGAGTTAATCGGATTTTATTCGAAATTTAATAAGTTTTAATTTTTTAAATTGAACTTGCTAAGTTACGCGGAGTAACTTAAGCTATCTAACAAAAAAAGTCCCGTCAAAATCGATTCAGCCGTTGCAGAGATTACCTGGAACAAACAGAGAGACAGACAGTCAAGAATTTTAAAAATTGTATTGTTGGTATATTTGTCGTATATGTGTTAAAGCAAAAAAAATTGTTATCTTGACATTACAAACAGACACTTCAATTTTATTTATTAGTACAGATTAAAAAATTACATAGAACTCTGGGGCAGTGAGATGAGTAATGAAACACCAAAATTTCAATCTAAATAAAAAGCTTAAACTCCGAGAGACATAAGAGGAAGGCAACCGATAGACGCATGGACGAATAAATGGCCAACCCTATACGCTCGTTAACTAGATACATTTCCACCCACCGCCTGTCCAATTACGTCTCGGATTTACTTCCCCATCTGTCCGCTAATTTATTATTAGTCCAAAGTGAATATTCACAAGTTCGTTCGTGATTAAAGCGAAATAAAACATCAGCCGGAGCTTTGCAGCAGAACCTCGCTACAGATATTCCACTGACGCCTTCAACGGCGCCTTCCTTGGTGTGCTTTGAATACGTTATTACGTCATTTCACTTTACTCACAGTTAGTTCAAGTCATTTCTAAGAACATCTATATGCACTTAAGACTATAACTTTAGATATTAAAATAAAAACGTATAAATAAAAAATTAAACTACCAACCAACAGAAGTGAGACATCGAAACTTTGGAAAAACTGTTTTTAAGGTTTAAATTTCATAATTTGTTTATTGAAATAATTAACATAACCTAACATTTAACATTAGTGCTCCGAGCAATAATTATGTACATTTTCATACAGTTTATTCACAATCAAAACATATGATAGTCTGTGTAAGTATACTTTTTATTGTTTACCTCTAAGCGCCTGCACTTAAACGCCATCTTATACCAGATATCAGTATATCTGCAGTAGCATGTTGACGGTTGACATCATAACATAGGTGACCCAAATCTATAGATTTTCCCATACCGAAAAACTCTCAACACCGCTAAAAAATCACTTAAAAAAACGAACTAATAATAAAACATATGTGTAAGACAATACTTTACGTTAACAGGTAAGTCGTTGTTTTATTATTGGCAGATATAACGAATATGGTGTCTATCTTAACTCCGAAGAAATTAACCCCAGGTATGAACGGGTAAGTAAGTTTTACGAATATTATCAAAAGAGTTTTGAGATTACGGCTACGGCGGCAGTGTAGAAGAAACTTTGACAGGCTTGCAATCGTCCGAGTTTGTACGGCAGCTCGCTACAAATGAAGTTTACTGTGAAAACCGCTAAGTTGTAAACGTGGTAAAAACTCGTTATTCCAAATCGGCCACTAAAACTCGCGAAGCGAAAATTCTATCCAACTTCAATTTACTTTTATTGTTCTTACTCTTCCTATTTCACAAAGCGAAAGTTTTTTTTTGCTTACCTTTTAGACACCAGCTAAACGCATTTTTATACCGGATTCAAACAAACACGACGCAAAAAAAATACTTTTGACTTTTCTCGTTTATCTATGGTATGATTTAAAATATTTTTCATGTAATTTATCAAGTGTATTGCGTTACGACTTAAATATCTAATATAATCGTGTACATCAATAGCATCATTAACACTTTCAGTCATTATTTTACACAGATCTCTCTCAGGGTCATATTGTGCCGATTTTTCCAAATTTCTGCAACCAAATACAATCAATCGTTTCACCAACAATAGTCGAACTAAATTTACCAAAATGTTGTCTTAAATTTATGAATCAACAGTTTACATTTCTGTGATAGGTAATCTTTTATCTGATATTGTTTAGGCTTCAGGAGTCAAGAACAAACGAAAAGCGCAAAAGTAATTTTATTTATTTAAACCATAAATAAATACACCAATTTATAGTGGAATGCTCTACTCGTAGCGTACATAACTTACGGATCAGAAGGAACGGAACTATAATTATGAAACGTCAACTAATCTGTAAAGCTGTAGGCAAATATGCAAAGCGAGCACAATGACATGTGACATGGGCTCAGCAGAGCGACGGCACCAGAAATGTAAATCAACATTTTAAGGGAAAACTCATATATAACTATTAGCGGTATCATAGAACATGCTATGTATTTGATTGTGGTCACGTGATGATTGTGACTAATCATGAATAAAGTTATTTTTTCATTTCGAACTTAACATTAATTTATCTTATAAAGCAAAATGTTTAATTTAAGCCTTACTGAGTTCAAGTCCGAGAAAATCCATAGAATCATGTCAAATATAGATTACTAGTTGGTGAGAACAGCATAATTACTAAGATTAACTGTTCAAAATAGTTTGTAAACACTCAAATAATTTATTGATCGAATTATAAAGAACTCTTATAAAATCTTGTATCTTAAAAAAAACAGCCTAAATTAATAACTTATAGTATAGCTTTAGAGGGGTGAAAAAAAATCGGTTACGTGGATTTTGAGTTTATTCATAACAAACAATATTTCAATAATGTAGATAAGTGAGAAAACAAAAATGGACTAGCGCAAGTAAGTAGTAAATAATAATAGGAACAGATAGTTGATCTACAATCTTCAATGTGATGTAATTCTATGACTTTTGTATAAAGCCGTCTTTTTTCTTCCTGATATCATTCTTCTTCTTCCCTTTCCATCCTCGCTCCCTCTCCTCCTAGTTTCTTGTCGTCAGATAAGAACCAGAGTAGGAGAGGGATTACATTTTTTTTATGCTAAGCTGCCCCCCTGGATGGAAGATAAAGGTAGTGGTTGTAATTATTGTTTTTAATATAATTTGTTTTGGTAATATTTATTATTATTTATATATCTTCATTTTATTCATTTTTTTAAATTAATTAAGAACAAGAGGTCGGGAGTGACAGGAAGTAATATAAAGGAAAGGAGATGTCACTATTTTATTTACTTGTGAAATTATTAAGTGTTTTGTAATTTATTTACATTGAACGTTACAATGGATAGCAAAACGATCTTTCAACCAATTTTTACATGTTAATATAAAGTAATGTAATCAGACACTCTAAGGGTGATGAAGCGACACTCGATGTGCAATTTATTGAATATAGTAAATATATCGGTAGTCGTCATCGCTCGTGAACTGTACTTGTATTTAACATGAGATATAGCGCAGTTATTTTGCCGAGCTTGTCAAAAAAAACTAGCCAGCCATGGGAACTGCCGACAGATGTAAAAACTCGAAATAAACTGTTTCTTTTATCTTTAAATTTTCATAAATTTTTAATTTAACTTATTAACATAAACTATCATTAAAATATACAATTGGCTGCGTATGTGTACATTTTATTATTTATCTCTGAGCGCCAGAGTTTAAACGTCATCTTATACTTGGCATACTGTAGCATGTTGACGGCCTTCATCACTGCATTGGTAACGAGAATCTATATAGTTTTTCTCCTAACGAGGATAACACAACTGCGCTGTGAAGTTTTTACTTCAATAAAACAATTGAATACAATACAGAATCTGAGCCTAAAAGAATCACACATTATAAAAAATCAAAGCAAGACATTAATTTAATTTTTTTTTAAAGTTCCTTATCCTATCAGTTTTTTTTTGTACATAAAACATTGTCTGCCGGTTACATAAACATATAAAAAAAAAAACAAATCCAAGACATAAGTTATACTGACATGTGTTTGGTGGTTCGAGATGCATAATCTGCCGGACGTATGTAGACAACTAATATGTGAACGTTTTTAACATAATTATTAGCCAAAATTGTGTTTAACTAATTTAATATTTCACCTCAAATAAATATTTCATAACAATTGTAATATTTATTTTATTTGAGTTGGTACTTAACAAATAAGCAAATCTAAATACACAATTAATATTAACCAATTGAGAACAGTAAACAGAATTCAAAGTCAATTATTCTGCGGTTTTCATAACAAACGATCCTTTGTAATAACAAATAAATGGTTAAGCCGAGACAAGACGCGAGCAAATTGAGGACGGGGCAATTTGTATCTCTTGTCATACTTTTTAATTTCATCCCGGGGAAAAACAAATTAGTTTCGCTTGAACACTTTGCATATTTACAAATCTTGAACGATGAAACCAGAGCCTGTGGTCGCTTTGTTATGCTTTTAATAATTCCTAAAAGTTTTGTTTCGAACAATGAAAAATTTCATTTTTGAGCATCAGGCGAGCAGCTGTAAACATCGTTTCATTTTTAATGGTTTTATATCCAGTCAAATTTCTCCATGAAATTTATTTAAGAACAATTACTCTCGTGGTCATTCTATAATTTGCTATAGGAATGTACCTTCAATAAATTTGTATAGTTATAGTTATTTACACATCACTATTAATCGTGGTGCGAACAATTTATGTAAAATAAATATTCGAATTAATTTCATACATTCCATGTCTCGATATCAACCACAAAAATTGTCATTTTGAGAAATGAATAAGGGACCCAGAGTGAAAAATTTATGAAATAAAATCGAATATTACGCAAATAGAAAACTTTGTTGTTGTGTTTTACGATCTGAAGGTGAATTCGTTCATCATGGAATAATGACGAAATCTTCAATTGAACTTTAAGGTAAACTTTAACACTAGCTTAGTACTTAGTAGTATAACACACATCATTTACAAAAGTTGTCAAGAAAAAAATAGTTCTGGCTTCAAATTAATTAGTAAACTAGTTTATATAATACTTTTATTAATCTTGTCGAACCGCTTTCTTCAGACTGAAGCAGGTGACTCTTACTTTACCTACAGTCTGCAAATTGACGATGGAAGCTGGTTCAAACCCACTTAACACAAATTCTATACTGATCCTAAGCTTTCGGTGAAGGAAAACATCGTGATGAAACCTAAGAATGGTCATAGGGAATTTTCTAAAATTGGCACCTTCAAGTTTTGAAAACCTGTTGCCAAACACCAATAGGTGTGTTCCGGCAGTATCATTTGATTGCCAGTATCTCTCAGTGCTTAGTGTGCTTACCATCCTGGACTACATCAAACGTTAACCCTGTACAGTATTCACTAGTAAAGAGTGAGAGTAAAGAGAGCGGTTTAAGTAACTAGTAAAGAGTCACATTTTTTCCACTTAATTCGTATCAATCAATTAAAAGTTGCGCATACTTTTTAATCTGTGAACGGGCCAAGAATGAAAAAAAAGAACTTTATTAATAATAATTAATGAAAACCTAAAAATATACGGATCCAAATGAGTCGAGGTCGGGGAAGGAGAATACCATATTTATAACTAAGTGGAAATTTATGTTCTTTAATTTAGTATAGTATATTAAAAAAAATAGTGCTGCATTAGAGCTTCAATGCCGTGGTCATTCATGTCGGAATAATGGCAGAGTGACGTCCGTTTAATGGACCGCGGCCTGAACAAAGAGCTAAGTGTGTTACTATATTATTAACGTATTTTATGGTAGACCTGCCAAGTGCAGGCGATGAATTTCGGATCTTTAAAAGTGGACTATTTAAATTTAAAATAATTTTAAATCATACTTTATTTAAACTAAATGTATTGTTAACTTTTTTTAACCTGTAGAAATTGACTGAACATTGTAATTGTTTCTTTTTACATTTGCTAGAACGAATTATAATTTAGTTAGGTACTACTATATAAACCAATAGATATAGTACAAAAGTTCTTAATTATATCAACCTTAAAAGTGGGTGATATACCGAGCCAAAAACTAACCGCGCGCAATTCCATTAAATTTGTTTAACATGGTTCTCGAATGGCGACCACGTACTAGAAGTCGCAGCGCAGTAAGCCCTCAACAAAAAACGACATATAAAAGATCACGAGAGCCTACTGAATGCGGATGGCATTAGACCGGTGGTTGTCGATCCTTACCAGAGGCCTATGTTTTTTTTTGTCTAAACTCTGTTGACCTGAAGAGCCTTAACAGTTTCGCCAGATCTTGGAGCGAGTGTTTAAGGCACTGAAACTAAACTGAAAATGGTAGCTATCAAGATGGTATTAACCTCGGCTTGAGCTGCTTGACATTTAGCCTACCTAACCAAAAAGTCATGAAAAATTTTAAAAAGAACACTTTTACTTTGTCTAGTTTGCAGTATGATGCTAGTGCATGCGGTGTCAATATATAGCGCTTACAGTGGCTGCAAGAACTTCCCAAATTAAGTCTATGTATATGTTATGTTAGATGTAGCGTGGGTAGGCCCCCCACAAGATGGACCGACGGACCTGGTGAAGGTCGCAGGAATCAACTGGATGCGGATGCCGCAAGACCGGTCGTCCTGGAGATCTTTGGGGGAGACCTATGTCCAGCAGTGGACTTCTTTCGGTTGGATGGATGTATATGTTATGTTTAATTCAGGTTAGAGTTTATCAAGTTTTACTTGTTGTATATAAAATGATATTTATGGCGTTGAAAGCTTAGATTCTAACTGGCTGGTAATTTAATGATTAAATAAATCCTTTGACAGTAACAATTAGATAAGGAATAAGATATTAAAAGAAATTAAAAGTTTTAGTTCTTTGGTGGCATGGTATGTCAAGGAGCATTGGAAAATTTATATTTCATCTTTGGAACAAAATACCTGCTTTATATTCTTTTATCCGTTAGCACGAAGCTAAAACAACTGTTGTAAAATATTTTAAGGCCAGCATCTATTTATTCACAAGGTGTAGTTGCATTTCCGTTCTGAACGCCGAGTAAGTCTAGATTCTTATGAAAGATGAGCGTTTGTAATGACGGCAAATATTATATTTCTAAAGGGAATGTTTATAATTTGAAAGCGTTATTATTTCACGTTTCAATGTAAGAAAGTAATCGAATTGTTTTAAAAAATAAACACACTATAAGGACTACAAATGTATTAGAAAGATAATGATTACATTTTGAATTTTTGTTATAAATTAAGTTAACTGTGACTCTCTTAGAATTTATACCAATGACAGTATCTAACAGAAAAACCCAGTATGAAATAAGTAAGCTAGTAAATATTTCTTAAGATATTTCAATTTGAACAGAGAGATATTACTATTTTACATTTTTCTCTCGAATGATAATACAGATGATATGCAGACACTGAAAATTTCCAATAAAACGAATAGCCTCAGCATAAATGTATTTCATTTCGGGCGGGTATGTAGTGCAAATCGTCGGATGCATATTTTTATTCGTTTTAGCTGCATCGTAGTTGGTGCGCCGCTACGTGATTCGAATCCAGATCGTCGATGATTAACGTTGTACTGACGGTTAGAAAAGAACACAATTGTGTATTGGAATATTTAAAAATAAAAGAAATTAAAAAAATAATATTAAAAAATCTTTGTATGACTTAAATGACTTAAAATCTAACGTATAGGACGTAACTTACCTATCAATAATGGTAGTTGTTTGTATTTTAGCCAGTTTTCTGTCTCTAGCACCTTTCTATCGAGATATTCCCCTTAACGTGCTAAAGAAAATTTAGATTAGTATCCAGCCGAGCTCACTAGACTTATTTTGCAAACTGTACAGAAAAATAATTCAAAACCTTTATTAAGATTACACTCTGAATATTGCTCTGTTGCTCGAATTCAGACGAGGAAATATGTATCTAAAAATTTATATAAAAGTTAAAAGATAATTATTATTTTACATATTATTTATTATCTTTTAGAATCAATTTACATGGCGTACAAAAATGTATTTATTATCACTTTAATTAATATCATTATGGCAACATTAAATTCTGCTATATTTGAGCAAATTACGGACAAAAGTTTGACGCAATCGATCATCATTATCTCAATCGGATTCGTTCACTGGATATTTTGCTGCTGCGATGATTTATAAGTTTGTTTTATGACAGCCGCTGCCAATAACATATCGTATTGTAAATGGAGACCTTTGTTATCAATATAGTTTTCCATGCATATACCTATAGAATATGTGTTAAATAAATCTAATATAACTTTATTTAATATGTTAATTTCTAAATCATTTGAATCTACCGTTTGTTATTTTTCCTTGATTATATTAACATTCCATAGTATCGTAAAGTAGGCAATTTTATTTTCTGTTATCACTAGGTATCCAAACGTATATATTAGTAATAGCTAAAACATTACCAAACCAAAGCTATTTAATAATAAGGTTGCCCGGAAGAAATTCCGGAGCCTGGCCCTCCGATCACAGAGACCCTCCAATCGGCGGTACTGGAGAGGGTCGTAGGAACACTCTTTCCCTGCGACACCTCTAGAGTTCCTTCCACCTCAAATGGCGCCTGTGACTCCTGCGGAGGTGACGAATACCACTCTCACTCCGTATATTCAAGATCAGAAGATGGACATTGTGGCGCGTCACCTCCAAGGGAGGTGGAAGGCACCAGGTTCAGATGGAGTCAGGGGCTGTGTCTTGAGGCTAGCCCTGAAGTACCTAGAAGGCAGATTGCGGGAAATGTTCGACCGATGTATTTAAGCCGGACAGTTCCCTAGAACCTGAAAGCAGGGCCGCCTTTGTCTCCTGGAAATTGAGGATTAAGTTAGTAGAGGAATGCGTAAATGGATTTCCCCACAAAAAAGGCTCTTTAATCATTGCACTAATCTAATTTATTAGCTTATCCCTCGTAATTAACCCCTTAAGCTAGTAACCTGGGGTTTACGCCAGCTTTTCATTGTTTTCCTATTGTCTTATTTTTATGGGTAATCGACATATTAAATTTCAATAACTTGGTAAATTTTAAACTAATTACTGTTTACAATTACTTTACTAATAAGATATTTTTCAAGTAAATATCTTGTCAAATTCTTTGATATGGTTTTAAGTTCTAACAAGTTTCTTACATTTCTTTTTTTCATTTATACCTGTAAAAGAATTGTTTCGCTTACATTACGGAGTGAATGATACTTGGAAAATTTTGTAAAATTACTTAAAAGCTATTCAGATTTTATAAATATGTTCTGACTAAAAGATATCACACAACCAGTTAAACTAAATTAATATATTTTTGCAAGACACATTTGTATAACTCAGGTAATTGCCAAAAAACTATTTATAATCTATTGTACAAAATAAATAAAAATAATAATTAAAAGCTAATATATGTAAATTTACTTCTTAAAAATATTAACTTTTTATTATGATACTTTCATTTACTTTATAGTTCTTTTATAAGTATAAGTCTTCAAGATTATTCATCTATTTAGATTTAACATTTTCTGTGGAATATCATATCTACCACAGAACTAGTAACTCCATAAATTTCTTTATTAAATGCCATACATGTCGTGGTCTCTTGTAATTATAACAGCTATATTATTTTGAATATGTTGATTAATAATAACGTGTTTTTTTTTTTAATATGGATGTATGTAGGATGTGGAGACCATAAGTGAACAGTAATGAGAACAGTAACTAAATCTGGATATTAATTACGGCTAGGTAGATGAAACAATAGACGACATAGTAACATTAACGGATGACGAACACGACCAATCTATTGATGATTTGCGACCGCACTAATGGTAACTAGAATGCGATAGTTACGACTCTGTCCGATGTATATCAAGATATATTGGTTTGTGTAGAACAACGAATACAAAGAGATATCATGTGCCGAAACCAATCAAGTTCGTCCCAAAAATATCCTGTTATGTTATAAAGATATCTCTTTTTATATCGAGATATTAGTAATATATATATATAACAATTACAAATCTTCTTATCGGATTATGAAACTATTTAATGTGTCGAGTACCCATAAAAATAAGACAATAGGAAAACAATGGAAAGCTGGCGTAAACGCCAGCTCAAGGGGTTAACTTAGCTCGATTCAATAAGAACTCAGCAACTATCCAACTCTACACAATCAGCGTGAGCGTGAGGTAACCATAGCATGGCGGTAGGGCATTTTCTAATAATGTCGGTCTGGGTATCTACCACCCTCAAGTTTGTAAACCTATCGCCATATACAAACAGGTGTGTTCCGGCAGGATCACTTGAGAACCATTAGCTCTAGCTTATTGTGTTTACCATCCTGGACCACATCGTCACTTAACATGAGGTGAGATCAAAGCACTAAGCCTATATCGTGTAATAAAATGAATCAAAGAAAAAATATCAAAAATCAATATTAACAACGATAGACTATTATAATAAACAATAGTTTTTAAGTTTAGGTATATTACGAATCAACGTAAGGTATATAACGAATCGATCACTTTTATTCATGACCTAAATGATATATTTACATAATAATATCGTTGGAGCTGTAACATTTTGAACAATTCATCGTCGAGTGGATACAACGGTACGGCGAAGGAGTGTTCAGATTCCAAGTCATTTTTCAGCCGTTACGACGTAATCGCTTATGAACTCATAACATTTTATTCGGAAAGTAGGGAACTTTTTTTACATTCAACGTTTTATTAAACTCACCCAGACCGGAGTGGTCGTGCCACGAGTTTATATATCTTTCTCCTTTACATTCATAATTAAACAGATAATTTTCATAAATAGATCTGTTATTGTACGTATTGTATTTCATTTTTTTTTCCATTTATTCCTTCTTAAGGAAAAGGCAAAGATACTAGTAGACCATGCAGCCAAGTCAGACGTTAGGAACACTATCAATAAATGGCGGGAACAAAATGGTGGCCTTCTTTTGCAACCACAACGGGAGTGATTGGGACATTTCAGAATTCAATCTCCGTGCCATTATTTTCACTACACTTGTGCATCGTAACTAATCTAGATCGCGTAAAATGCCACCAAAATAACATAATATATAGTCAAATAGTGCAAAATAATGAATTAAAAATAAGGATGACATGCCAAACCAAAATCACGTCAAGCACTCCCTTGTATTTCATTTTTTTATATCATATTTTAAGGTAC
This sequence comes from Samia ricini, assembly GCA_014132275.2. NCBI lineage: Eukaryota > Metazoa > Arthropoda > Insecta > Lepidoptera > Saturniidae > Samia > Samia ricini. The sequence goes on from AP028170.1 coordinate 7,186,799, forward strand.
TAGATTATGCAGCCAACTCTAACGTTTCACTTTTCGTACAACACTCAAACAAAATAGCGGGCCTTTGTTACAACTTCCCGGGGAGTGTTTGTGACATCTCAGAATCCACGCTCCGTGTCAATACACTCCACTTCTGAACAATAGGCAATAGCCAACCTATAAAATGTCTCCAAAACACTGAAAGTTAATACTTACATACAAACAAAGACTACTTACACGGTAGATCAGTATCCCGCTATAATTTAGGTCATGAATAAAAGTGATCGATTCGTTATATACCTTACGTTGATTCGTAATATACCTAAACTTAAAAACTATTGTTTATTATAATAGTCTATCGTTGTTAATATTGATTTTTGATATTTTTTCTTTGATTCATTTTATTACACGATATAGGCTTAGTGCTTTGATCTCACCTCATGTTAAGTGACGATGTGGTCCAGGATGGTAAACACAATAAGCTAGAGCTACTGGTTCTCAAGTGATCCTGCCGGAACACACCTGTTTGTATATGGCGATAGGTTTACAAACTTGAGGGTGGTAGATACCCAGACCGACATTATTAGAAAATGCCCTACCGCCATGCTATGGTTACCTCACGCTCACGCTGATTGTGTAGAGTTGGATAGTTGCTGAGTTCTTATTGAATCGAGCTAAGTTAACCCCTTGAGCTGGCGTTTACGCCAGCTTTCCATTGTTTTCCTATTGTCTTATTTTTATGGGTACTCGACACATTAAATAGTTTCATAATCCGATAAGAAGATTTGTAATTGTTATATATATATATATATATATATATAAATATAAATGCCTCCAAAACACTGAAAGTTAATACTTACATACAAACAAAGACTACTTACACGGTAGATCAGTATCCCGCTATAAATATTGATAATAAGAGTGTTATCTTGACAAAGATAAAACAATTCAAAACATTTTCATGAACTTGAGTGTTGTTATCAAAGAAAAAAAACACTTTTATCCTTTCAACTTATAACAGCGATTTTGATCGAATTTCTACTACTAGGCGAACACTTGTATTTATTTAAAAGACATACACTATTATAAAGTACTATAAAAATATGAAAATAGTCTTCTTATTACAATGAATTAATATAAATTTTAAAGGTCACGAGGGTTTAGGGCTACTATCAAGCGTAAGCCGTATTTATACTTTAATGTTTAATTTTATTGACTAACTGTACCCACAGATCAATCGCATACTTATAATTATTACTCTATTCATCTCAACTATTTACTCCATTAAACCTTATAAAGGCTTTTTGACGGGATCTCAGTCTGTTATGTAGCAGTTATTGTCTTTAATCCATTAACTTGCGTATTTGACCCTATGTTGTGTAATTTTGGTGGCGTTATATATGATATAGCAGGGTTATTGTGTTCAGGAATATTGTATTGGAAATAATGACGCGAAACATTTATTCTGAGGTGCCACGCAAACCCCATAGAAAGTTCTAGCATGATGTGTCACCAGTTTTGCTGGAGCTTAGAAATATTGCCACAAGATTGATACATAGGTTATCACGTGACACTTGCAGAATTGCGTATGTAAATCGCAGAGTGTCATTAACCAAGATGAAGGATGGTTAAATTTTAAATGGTGATTTAAAAACACAATATGTATGCAATAACAATGTAAATTGTTTCAATTATTGTAAAGCCATAAACGTATAAGATAAGTACAAAACGAAAATTATTATAGGAAATTCCAATCTCGCTTTTGCATTAAGACATAATCACATTTGATCGTATTCTTAAACATTATTGTACGTAAAACGAGTGCTCCAACAAACAAAATTATTGTAAGATTATTATTTAGTTGATTATTTAAATTGCTTAGTTTTCCTCACTTTCGTTCATATTTAATTTATTTTTAATCATATTTGACAGTGAGTTAAAATTAAATTAATTAACTCTCAAGTATAAAATTCCAATGAACGGATAAATCTTGGCCTTAAACCAATGTTATTAATAACCTTAATAATGTCAGTTAAAGTAAAAATAATGAAAATAATTCCTTCCGTTGTATAAATTCCTCAAGGTATTACCCCCTATTTCTTCCGGGAATTGGAAATATATCATAATGTAATTGTTGTTGGTAATACATATTTTACATTAATGTCGAAAAAATCATTTTCATTCTTATGCGCTGTTCCAAACTCACTTGGAGTAGGCGTAATATGTTTTCATCTTCCATACATCTCTATCTATTCATTTACTCCCTTTTCTTTCATATTATTCCTTACACACTTTCTTTGACCTTCCTCTACTTCTCCATCCTTCCACTTACACACTCATTACTCTTCTATGTGCTTCCTCTCTTCTCATAACATATCCATAACCCGATAAATGATCCAAAATTTGAACTAACTGTTTCAAAATAATATTTAAAGTAACACAACGAAGAACATTACTAAAATTTCACACAAACCTGCTATGCCCGCGACTCCGCCCGCGTGGTACTCTCCGTTTGTAAACAACGATTTCATTGCATTAAATGTCTTAAATTTGCGCTGGCTTAATTATAGCATTGAAAAGAAAATGATGGACAATTTTGTGTTGAATTCACTCATTTTTATCCTCGAACTTTTGTTATATACTGGCTGTTATATACTGTTGTCTTTTATATAATATAAAGATAGGCAAAAGGCAGTTCAAGATGTTCTTCTCCGCTGTTTTATCAATTGATTTTCTGTATTTATTGTGTTTTAGTAGCTATAGTAGTCCGTATGGTGCCGGCTGAGTATAGTGTCATGAAAGGCCAGGGAAATAAACCAGGGGTTGGCAGCAGCACCCTCAGAGTAGCACAAATACCTACTACGATCGCCAACCCGCCAGCCAAGCGTTGCGATTATGGTCATCTATTATATTCATTAGAATTATGTAATGTAATCTATTTTCGACCACTGGTAAATACCAATATTTAAAAAGAGCAATTACTCGTCCAGTAAGAATTGCTTATCTCTGCATCTAAATCCAAACAAATATGCTGTTTGTATTATAATTTTAGATGCCTGTCCTTATATAGCACATTTTACATATCTAAGCGCAGGCGTATCGACCAAATCGAGCATGTCTTAAATAAAGGCCAGGTGAAAAGTACCCATAACCAACGAGTATGTATGCTCTTGGAAGTAGAGGAAGCGAAAGAGATGTGTTAAAATCATAGCAACTGCAAGAAGGTATTCTCTGCCTACCCCCATGAAAGAAAGTCGTGATGCTATATATATTTACCATACAAACATAATATGTGTAGTTAATCAAATTGCAATCCGCAAAGAAAGCTATTTCATCTCTATATATATTCAATCCAGATTATTCAAACATAATTAATAATTGAATGAAGTAGTTTATTGCGTTTTCGTGTTGTCGCTATAATGATGAGGCTAATATGATAAAGCATTATCTTCCAATTAAGATAGTAGTGTAAAAACCTAATAGTTAGTGTTAATAGATAATTTGAATAAAAAATCCTTCATACGTTATTCTTTACTTATTTTTAATATCATGGTGGTCTCAATAAGCAATATTTTACCTATGAATATTCGTTTTTTTTTTTGTTCGAAATTGGGTCAATGCATAGATAATCATGACTATTGGTTACAAGTATATTTTTATGCGCTACATTTAATACGCTTTGTTATTGTTTATTTATCCTATACATAATATCTCTAAGAACTATCAATATATCGCAAAAGGATTTGCAAGGTTTCTTGGAAATAGTTTTCCTTATTATTTGTCACAGCTTTTGCTATGTTATTTACCCGTTGATAATCTTCAACATGATATTATTATGACGTTGAAATAATAAATCAAGAATGTTGCGGACAGTGACTGTTACAAATTTACATATCAACGTTCACATCACAACTCACAACCGTCATAATATGTGGCAAACAATTTAGGATAGAACAAACACCAATTTTAAAATAGACGCTCAAATAAAATTAATCTGTAAACAGTACCTATAATGCAATTTCCATACCTACTGGTAAGGATTTAACTGATAGTATGAAATTACTAAAACAAAATTAATCATTTATTAGTAACTTTCGAACATTAAAAAGTAGGAGTAAAAAGGAAAAAGGAAAAAGTAAAAAAAAAAAAGTACATTAAAAAGTAGTAAAAAGGAGGGTAAAAAGTAGGGGTAGTAGTTGCAGGAGGGGTATCTGCAGGAGGGGGGTTAGTGCTGAGGGTTCTCTCTCTTTTCTTCTAGGTATCCCTTCTCTGGCTATGCCTTGTTTTGTAGCAGGGTGAGTTCAGAGGAGGGACCCTTTTTTTTTTTTTTTTTTTTTTTTTTTTTTTTCATAGGGGGGCAGGAAGTACATCCTCCCCCCGGGTTTGTTGACCAACTGGTCATGCTCCCCCCCCCCTTCTGGGGGGGGCGGGCTAAGAGGTGGGGGGGCAGAAGTTCATTCTCCCCCCCCATCCCCGCTAGGCCATTGCACTGACGGGCCTGGTGGGTCTTCCGCAGGGGGCGACGCGGCGACATGCCTAGCAACCCCGTATCGCCCCCACCCCAAATGCGGCGGACGGCCCCGGGGGGTTTTAGTGGGTATTCCCGGGCGCTTCTCGCCCGGGTTTGAGTCCCACACTGGTGCGGAGCTCGTCACTCCGTGCCCCTCTACCTGTTGTATTGGAGGGACAGTCGGTCCCACTAATACAACAGGTAGGGTGAGTGCGTAAATGCATTTCCCCCCGTCAAAAAAAAAAAAAAAGGTGTTTAATCATCATTATATAATATTTGTATTATTATTATTATTCGCTGTATATTTTTAGGTTTGTGTTACACAATTAACTATTCAATGGATTTCATTAAAACTAAAACCTGTGGCTACGCTACGCAAATTTATATACAAATCCAATGTAGCACACGGTGAATATCGTTTGATTTTATAATTTAATTATAAACATAGTCAAATTTATAGACACCATATTTAATTAAATAATTGTATAATATATAACATATCACAATTTATTATTATTGTAAATATTCGATTATCTGTTTTGTAATCTTTGTCTGCTAGTACACTGCAACATGCTAGTGACAATCATATAACATTGGATAAATACGATTACTCACAGAACTTCACTCCGGATGACATACGCACTGATAAATTAGTTCCAGCTACACCAAATGAATACACCATAAATATTGTTCTAATTATGGAAATGCGTTGGTTATAAGTTTAAATTGAAATATAATAACTGCCTGCTTGTTTCACATAAGTTCTTGATATCTGCTTCTTAAGCGTCACTAAGTAAGAATAAGCTTTTAGAGCATACACGAAATACACGAAAGCCTTCTTTTTGCGGCTGAGTGCCATCAGCAATCGCCCCCAAAATCAAGGTGAAGCTGTAAAGGTCCTTTCGGTCAACAGTGTTAGCTATTTAGAAAAAAAATTACACTGAAACATTCTAATCAAATTTCTATATACAAATCTTCTGCATAACTTTTTCCATTGCAAATTAATTAGTTTTACCTTATTTCTACACTGTACAAATCGATAACTATTAAAATTGTCTCTTTTTGCACTACCGATTGAAAAAGGGTATATTTTATACTATGACATTTGTCCACTACGCTTGCTTCACGTTGACTGAGTGTTCTTTTAAACTATTTCTAATTCTTATTGCATACATTATTTAAGATTTAGGCAAAGGCAGATAATACGGCCAAGTACGCTCGATGCTTTGAATCTATTAGAATTAGGCAGGCAAAATATTTTTATTATTCTCAATGGTGTTTTAATGTATAGTTTACGAAATAATAAATATACAACTTAGGCTTATATTTGTATTATATTTTGAATTTTCAAAGTCAAAGGATATATTGAATATTGTGTAAACTTTTAAAATTTTCAAGTCAAACCGAAATTTCGTAATCACTTCGAGAGTTTGGGAGTTTGAGCGTAGGCATCTATAGATTTCGGCCGGCAAAGGGTCAGTCCTACGAAAACTTTTCTGTAATGCCTTATCTAATTTATTTAACAAAAGGATTAATTAAACTTCAAACTCTGTTAATTAAGTGGGTGCGACGCTTAATAATCGAAGAACCAAAATTTCTAAACTAAGAAAATTGAATGGCTCACTTTATAAAATTAAATTTTAGCAAGCCAACCTTTATTGATTATGTTATAAGTTTTCACTAATTAAACTAACTTCAATCTCTTTGTTTCGACCTTTCTTTGAAATATTATATAATTTTGACGTAGATTCGAATCTTGAAGTCATTTTTAATTGGGTGATTGAAAAATATTATTTTCCCATAATATTTTATCTTATTTATATCTGCAGGAAGCGAACTCGCAACCTAGCGATGAGCGTAGTCCGCTACATGCGTCATTCGACCAAATATCAATTTTCTTGAACTTAACTAGTGTTTAAGTATTCATAATAACATATGATTTATATTCTCCATCAATTCAACCGAAAGACCTCCACTGCTGGACAAAAGTCTTCATAACGACCGGTCTTGCGTTACCTGCATCCAGCGGACTCTCGCGACCTTCATCAGGTCTTCTGTCCACCTTGTGGGAGCCTACCCACGCTGCACCTTCCGGTACATGGTAGCCATTCGAAAACCCGTTGGCCCAATCAGGAATCAGTTCTGCGAGCACTGTTCCCAGCCAATTGCTTCTTAGGCTTAGCAATTCTTCGGGCCATTCGATTACTTTGGTTCTTCTACAAATCTCCTAATTCCTGATTCAATCACGCTGTGAAACTCCAAGCATAGCCTTCTCCGTTGTCCTTTGAACAACTTTGAGCCTTCTTATGCGGCCCATTGTGTGCGATCACGTATCAGTGTCGTATGTCATCACTAGTCACACACACTGGACTTTCGTCTTGAGACACTACGGTATTTCGCTCAAAAAGATTCTGTGTAGATTCCCGAACGTAGCCGAGCCGAATTGAATTTAACTACTTTCATAGAAACAGACTTCACAACCTCTGAAAAAGTTTTCCCTCCGATTAACGTGTTAAAGAGTGTTATATGTTTTATCTTGACTACTTATTAATAAAATAAACTGTATCGCTACAAACAATAGATTAGTATTTTTTATTAAGAACTAGGGTGTTAGTACATTGTCACTACTGTTTGAAAGAAACTTTTCCCATGTCCAAAATGAGTAAACTTGAACTGCTAAGTCACGCTATTATATTTGCGATATTAAACAAATTCGATAAATTTTATCTTTACATTTGTACTTCAAACAATATTACTCTGAGAATATAGCATAAATCTGTTTACATTTTTTGTCAATTTATCTATCACATTTAAATATCGAATAACTTTGCATCGTGCTCGTGAAACTAGTTTTTTTTTTTTTTTAATTAACGTTTGTTTTCTTTTTTAATATCTTAAATATTAAAATGTTGTAGAACTACTGGGTTCAATTTTGATAACAGCCGATTATAATTATATCTACGTTTATAACTTTTTTGTTGAACATTTTAAAATAAAATACCCACGGTTAGGATCACCAAGTAAGTGAATAATTGTGTAGTGCATCATATACGTATTACAAACGAAACGTTATAGTAGTACTGCTTCAAGACGTAACCGTATCTTTATAATTATCACACATCAAAAAATTACTCGGCATAGCAAAGTTCGCACTTCCAAATCAAACCATTCACTAACGATACAACAAGCTCATAACTTGAATGATTAAGCAAGAAATAAAAAGAATAAGAAATGTAATTTAATAATGGAAACACCCAATCGTAGGATACATATAGTAGAAACTTTAACTGTCCTAATACTCTAAACTTTCATAGCTATTACTAAATCAAAAGATTTCGTGACTTTGGTTACCAAATACATACTCTGAGAAAAACATCGAGATGTAAATAACCAAAGTTTTTGTTTACAAATGTTACAATCGCAATTGTCTAGACGAGTCTAATTGAAAAAGTAACAAGTAACTCACACTTCTTACTTACTGAAGCGATGATGGCGCAGTGGATAGCGCGGTCGGATTCCCCGTCAATGGACGCAGATTCAAACCCACCTTTTTTTTTTTTTGACGGGGGGAAATGCATTTGTGCACTACCTTTACCTATTGCATTAGTGAGACCGGAGTCCCCCAATGCAATAGGTAAGGGGACACGGAGGGACGACTCCGTGCCAGTGTGGGACTCGCCCGGATGTGAAGCGTCCGGAAATACCCACTAAAACCCCTCGGGGCCGTCCGCCGCATTTGGGATGGGGGCGATACGGTATGGCTTTCGCAAGCACCGCGTCGCCCCCTGCGGCAAACCCACCGGGCCTCGTCCAAAGGGTTCAAACCCACCTACCCAAATCCAAAATCAGCCTGAGCTTTCGGCGAAGGAAAACATCCTGAGGAAAAATAACATAGTGGTAGTGGATTTTATAATAATACCCGCCATTAGTGCAAGTTTGAAAAACCTGTCGTCAAATACCACATAGTCACTTATCACCAGGTGAGATTGTGCTCAAAGCACTGAGCCTGTACCTTCTAAAAAAAAACATTTAGCACTAATATATCTTGGTATATATTAAAACTGATTCACGACAATATTAAATCAGTAACAAGTTCCTAGTCAAGAGTGAGCAGAGTAAGTAAAGAAATAAAATAGTCGAGTAATCTCATCCTCATAGCGCAACGGGAAAGGTCGTACAGTCTGTATGTAACTACTGTTTGACCGATTTCATTATTTATTAAGTATTAAGCCCAATGAACTTCAACTATTATTTATTCATCGAGTTAATTTGACGGGTATAGACTTTGGTATAAGTCCGACAAACTAATTCTATCTAAAAGTATAGTCCAATTTATTAAGGCAGGGTGACTTTTATTACCTATACCAAGTAATTAAAGTAAACATTAAGAATTCAAATAAATACAAAACTGAGTTCATGTTAATTAGATTTCGGTGTATTGTGTCAATTTTTTTTTAAATAAAATTTGGAATTATTATCACTCCTCGTGTGATATCTACTAAAAATAAGCTCGCCAATTCGCCCCGCGGCTGCGTCCGTGTTTCATATATTCTTCACTGCATTTTAGTTTTTTTTTTACGGAACCCTAATTTTTGTTGGTAGTAAGATTAAAAAAAAATCTCATAAATTCAAACACTTGCCTGTAAAACTGTACATTAAATCGGATTTTATTCAAATTATTATGAGTGTTTAATTTTTTACGCAAAACCCTAATTATTTCAGAAAATTAAAAGTACCCTAAGTTATCCGGAGTTATTTCAGCTACCTACCAAAAAAAGTCCCGTCAAAATCCGTCCAGCCGTTACAGAGATTACCCGGAACAAACAGACAGACAGACAAAAATTTTAAAAATTAGATTTTTTTTATAGGTGTCGTATATACATTCATATCTATTTATTTAAAAAAAATTTTGACATTATAAACAGACACTCCAATTTGATTTATTATTAGTAGTATAGATTAAATCGTATCTTAAGTAAAACTAAAAGCTTGTTTTCTGAGCGTTCCCTTATATTTATTTTTACTAACGACATTGATAACAGTTTGTGTTGTGTAACGAAAACAACTTTTATACATCCCACTAAACTGTTGCGATGGATCAAACTACTACGTATCCCCTGTAATTTATATTAGGTATATCTAATTATCTCGAATGACTTATTCCAACTTATTAGATTATTTATAAGACTTCGGTCGATCGTCTTGGCAATTGACAGGATTCTCGGTTTTAATTACACATTTTGTTAAATACCGTTTACCGTTTGACTAATTCGCCTCTGAAAGATCAGATTGCAACATCCCTTTCAATTAAACCCTTTATGAAATGTTACTTTGATGTTACCGCAATACCCTTTATTATAACGTCTTAGCGTGTACGTTGGCATTATATTTATGATACGCTCAAATTACAATTAATTAATATTTAATATCACGCGTGTATACAACCTACGCGGCCGTATATTTTGCCTCGTTTTGGATGGATCTCTTTTGAAGTTATTATTTCCACGTAACAAGATAATTGGTGAATATATGAAATAAATATAAAAAAATGTTGAATTTACTTGTACATTTTTATGATAAACAAATTAATATTTAATTCATAATCAGCAAACTTACTTAACTGATAAATAAGTTTAAGGATTTTCTGGTGTATTTCTAATAATCGGTGAAATATTTCGAAAAAAACCGAACTAATTACAAACACTACATATATTAAAAATGATGAGTCAATTAATGATTGCTTATCAGAAACAGATTTACGGCGAAGTAACTTTTGTAAAAATCATAAGCTTTTTTAGTCCATAAACTTTTTAGATCTATACCCTTTCTTAAAATGTACCCTTCGCAATTAGTGTGATTGAAGCGATGATGACACAGTTGGTAGTTCGATGATAGTCCGTATCTACGAATGTAGGTTCGAATCCATATATCCAACTTTGTAATGAGCCTGGCTTTGAGTTAAAAAAAAAAAACATCGTGGGTTGACCATTGCATGGTAGTTGGGTATTTTCTGAGAATGCGCGCCTGTGTTGGATAACCCTTAAGTTTAAAAACCTGTCGCTAAACACCAGTAGGTGTGTTCTGGAAGTATTACTTGAGAGTCATTACCTCCTGTTTACTAACTTGGTCGAAGTCAAATAACATCAGCTGAAATTGTGGTTAAAAAAAACGCTGTACGTCTATATAGTATAAAAACAAACAGACAAAAAATTTCAATATTGTATTGTTAGTATAGGTACCGTATATACATTCATATCTATTTAGTAAAAAAAATATATTTCGACATTACAAACAGACATTTCAATGTCATTTATGAGTACAGATTTGCCTGAGTTGACATTAAAGCTTTAACAAAATGACACTATAGCGATGGTCCATTCATCCATTCATTTAACCGAAAGATATCCACTGTTGGACATAGGTCACCCCTAAAGATCTCCACGACGACCGGTATTGCATTTTGTCGTTCATATGGGGGGAAATTAGCATAATCGTCACGCTTGGCAGGCGGATTGGCGAACGCGCTAGGTGTTTGTGGTACTCAGAGTATGCTGCCGCCCATCCTTGGTTTATCCCTTAGTCGCCTTTTACGACACCCACGGGAAGATATGGGGTGATACTATTCTTAGCCATATATAATAACGATGGTAAATTAAGTTAAAATTGGAATACCTTATCTTATTTCATAGCTTTTCAGTTTACTGTAGATTTTTAAGTTTCTGAAAGTGATTTTATTAAAAAACTTAACCGTCCATGTCTTTGTGTCAAATTACAATGTAATTCTATTTTCCAAACCTTGTGTTTTTGACCCGCCCTTTTAAATATACACTGTCGAATCAAACAATCACGTTCGATCTTTATAATAACTAGTAATAGAAGACTAATCGAAATTCAAGATTATCATGATTCAAAGTTTGAGGGACAAGAAAACTATTTTCAAAATGTTTTATTCATAACACTATTTTGTGAATAGCTATCAAAAAAAAGAAAATCACCAAAGAAATAGATGGAAAAAGTTACTGAACTTTTTTATCTTAATCCATTTATCTATTGATAACACACATATTATAATGCATCATACTTTAATGGGTCGAGTACCCGTAAAAATGAAACAATAGAAAGACAATAGGAAAACAAAGGAAAGCTGGCGTAAACGCCGGGAAGGTGCTCAAAGGGTTAATTACGTTTTACGCTATTGTTCTTAACATTTTATTATTATACTTTTCCTTGCTGTAAAGAGGTAAATTTATATTAAAAGTAATTCTATATATTCCATAAGGTAAGTCCCCTAATACAATGTTCGTTTATCAAAATCACGTTAATAGTCATAAATGTTCCAGGTAATGACGTTATTTGATTTAGGTAAATATGAAATATGAATATCGTTATTACAAGGACACGGTCCTGTAAAATATCAAGTTTTTTTTCACTTTTGCAAAGTTATATTTATAGTTAGTTTATCTTGAATACCAGGGAAAAATATTATTAATAGCTCAATTACATGTCTAGACAGGTTCTTAGAGTATTTGTAGTTTAAAGTATTGTATAAATTTCTTTTTCTCACTGTAGGAACTAAACAGATGTTTATAGTTATGCATTTCTCCTGTAATAAATTAAAATAGAAATATCATTTTTTGAAATAAATTATTCTTTATCTTCTTGGCTAATAAGAATCTGCGATTTACATACACAATTATGCCAGCGTCATGTGACAATTTATATTTTCAATCTTGTATTGACGTTTCTAAGCTCCAGCAAAACATATAAGTAAAAATATATAAGATGGCTCATCTTATCAGACCATGGAGTTTTCGTGCCAAGATTTTCGCGTTATTATTTCTAATCTATCTCATCCGTGCACAATAACAAAACTACATAAAACGCCAGCAAAAAATACACAATATAGGGTCAAAGACGTAAGTTAATGGATTAAAGACAATAACTAAATGACAGACTGAGATTCCGCCAAAAACTCTTATTTCTTCTCTCTTTCAATCACATCTGAGATTGCTGGATACAAAATAGTGTATGGATACAAAACAGTATTTCTATTATAGAATTAAAATTATCAAACGCTCTTGGTAGTAAAATTTTTAAATTACATTTTTGTGTATTTTTTTCTACCATTTTTGAAATTATACAAATGGATTGGTTTATTTTTGATAACGTAAAAAAACATACTAAACTGAAAATCATTTTATAATATTTACATATATTACAATTATTGTAAATTATGTTGTGTAAATGGTATGTGATTTGAATGTACCGTTGATGTAAATGAAAACTTTTCCATTTGTTTTTATAATCCTTTAATCAACGAAATGGGTTGGCTCACCATTTTTTCTCAACTGACAACACCGTCGAGGAGCAATTGGAGCCCCACGTGACAGGATAATGAGCTCACGTGACCCGTCAACTCCACCCGACGCCGTCGACAAGCCTACAATTTCCGGACTCTGACGAACGCATTTCCAATTTTAAACCTCGGTAAACACTTTCGATCTTATATATTTTCACTTCTTCTGCAATGGAACATGATCCGATTGCTCCTTTACAGACGATCGCTGCGGGCTGTATTGGAAAATAAAATACGTAAGCAGGATCTAAAGAATTAAATTTATTCCCTAAAACAACTTTTTTGAAGAGAAACCCTGTTTGTTTATCGGTGTTGAGTGACTCTCAGTAGGGTAAAATCTTATAGATTCGCTATACTAATGTTATAACGTCAACATGTTACAGTATGTCAAGTATAAGATGATATTTAAGAGCTGACGATCAGAGATAAACAATAAAATTGATACTTACGCAGCCTATCGCATGTTATGATTGTATGAATAAACTATATAAAAATGTATAATAATTATTGCTCCGAGCGCCAATAGATGCAAAAACCATGCAAATGTTATGTGTTAAATGTTAGGTTATGTTAATAATTACAATTAAAAAATTATGATACTTAAACATTTAAAAACAGTTTTCGCTTCTGTCGACAGCCCCCATGGCTGCCTAGTTCTTTATTATTCTTAAGCTATAATTCATTAATGACAGTACATATTTAGGTACCTACATTCAAACAAAACATAGAAACAAACATTACAATCCTCGTATAGTCATGTAGCTTTACCAAATTATGACAAATATTAATTAGAAATATAAAAGGAAAATATTATGACGTGTTTTTAGAAGTTTTGTATTATAGGTAGTATTTATTGCTTTATGACCTTTAATAGAAAAAAAAACAGACAAAGGCGGTAACTTTGACAGCCAAAATTTTATAGATGGCATAGAAATACCACTGGATCAAGGTATATATGATCATCTCAAAGCATGAACTCACCTTTTTTGGCTCAATTATGGTAATTATGATCTGGTATCTGCCAATGACCTGTTGGTATAGTTTTAACACATTTATCTAGTTTTAATTAAACGTTCTAGACAAGATCTCACACTAAAAATAAAAATCTGTTTAAAAATAAAAAGCATATAAGAATTTTATTTTATACTCGTATTAGAAAGAGAGCTATGACGCTATAATTTAAGTGTTTTGTAGTTTTTTTGTTGCTATCTATCTAACGCTGTTGACCGAAAAGCATACAGCTTTACCGTGACTTTGGGGGCGAGCGATAAAGGCACTCAGCCGCAAAAAGGTTACTAGCACAAGGGTTACCAAAGTGGTACGAACTTCAGCTTAACCGTTACCTGAGTGTAAACAATTCCGCGGAATTTTGAATCTAGCTACGCCTACATTTTTTATTTAATAATAAAATAGGTTCCTTACAGGATCTATTTACTACCTGCGTGTTATGTGCAGGAGTGTGTGTGTGCAGTTTTGCGCGTGTTATGCTTAATGCATGTTCAGTGTCACTTTATCGCGCCGGCAGCGGTGTCAAGAGCCTCCTCAGTTGGGAAACGAAGCATGCCTCGAGCTGGACCCGGAGTGTGAAATTCAAACATTCATTTTGAAGGAAAGGAATACACAGCACCCTATCTCAATCCCCGACAAAAACTTTAAACGTTTGTTGTATATCCGAATGTTATTAGAAGAATTAAATACTTTTTCCAGTAATTTATTTAGTTATAATGCATTTATCACTTGAGTCTATTGTTTTTATTAAATTAAACATCAATCAACTGTCTTATTATTTAATTACTAATTACAATAACGGATTACTACTTGTAGGTATTTCTTTTATTGTTCGTCTTTATTTCTTTGTGTTTAACATAATATTTCGTAGTATAGCTTTTGCCATATAATCACTTTACGATAAGACATTAATACAAAGCAGTTAATAGTATTAGTAAATACAAAATAAAAAGTATTAGATTTATCCATTAGAATATTAAAATCGACTAGTATGCACTTTACGAATATACTTTAAAATAAACGAAACCTTTTAAATTTTAGTAAAGAACAAACAATTGCAATTTTATGCAATTATTTATAAAATATTTTGCAAACATGTATCTGGTACATTGCATATAAGTATAGTGACAAATGTTTAAACTTAAATAAAAACATACGTGACGTTATCTCTCCCCCTTTGACCTTAACACTTTGGCTTACATTTAGGAATGTATGAAATGTGGTAAAACCTGTAATTATTTTACTCCAATAAGGAAAAATAAAGCACACATTAAAATGTCGGAAGTTTCGTGTTTGAAATCCAAACAAACCATTATAAAACTTACAAAGAAAAAAATCAATTAGCGCATCAACTGCACCTTACCGTGATTCGTGCAAACGAAAACTTAAATCAAACCAGTTGCAGTGACCCTAACTGTTTGTTAGCCGGCTCTATTTTACTTTCCTGACCATTTCATTTTAAAATGCTTTCTTTTTCTAACAAAGTTCTGGTTGACTTTTGTATATTTTTTATCCCGTAAAGAAAAAAGTTTTTACAAAAATAAATGTTTTACTCAATTTCACATAACATTTTGCACTTGACAATATCAAGTGTTTTACATTAAATCAATTGTCTTAGAATGTTTATACTACATCAGTTATTATTATTATATTATACTACATATAGCAATTTTAGAAAATTTATTTGCCTACAACGCTGTTTCAAGGCTTGATGTAAAAATAATAACTGTATCCAATTTGGATACCTACTATATCAAAATAAGTACATTAAAGAAATATAATGGATTTTATAAAGAAGACCTGTCTCATTGTTTATATATCAAAGTGAAACAAAAAAAACACAATTAAACTATATTATTATTAATTTAAATAATATAGTTATTTCTCCAATTAAAAAAAATGAAAAATATATATATATATATATATAAATTGTATTGTACATCAAATTGTATTTCAAGGAAAAGACCCTACAACCAGAAGATACCTCCGGCTATAGCAGTATATATAAATAAATGGTTGGAAGTAAAACTACTGTCAAGATTACAACTTTTCACGCGTTATCTCTTTAATTGCCGTAAATGTCCATTATTCATCGTTCTCAGTTGGAAAATTTGACCATTTCGTAAATAAGTGTTCGGCCTTTTACCTCAATTTAAATAAATCAGAACGATTTTGAATTAAAAAAAAGTTTATTGAAAATATTAAATAACAATAATATTTTATTGTTGTCTTTTAATTATACCTATACTAATGCAATCGGATTCCGCATCAATGGTACGTCCATTCAAACCCACCTATCCAACAATAAGTCTGAGCTTTCGTTGAAGGAAAATATCCATTAGAATTTTTTTTTGACGGGGGGAAATGCATTTACGCACTACCCTTATCTATTATATTTGAAGGATCAAAGTCCCCCAAATACAATAGATAAGGGGGCACGGAGTGACGAGTTCCGTGCCAGTGTGGGACTCACCCGGGCGAGAGTCGCCCGGAAATACCCACTAAAACCCCCCGGGGCCGTCCGCTGCATTTGGGATGGGGGCGACACGGGGTGGCTTTCGCAAGCACCGCGTCGCAGATAGCTATCAACCTAACATTTGAAAATCTCCCCACCAAGCACCAATAGATGTGATCCATCAGTATCACTTGAGAGCCAGTACCTCTAGGCTTAGTGTGTGTTTACCACACTGGACCTCATCGTCATATAACATCAAGTGTAACTGTGGTCAAAACGCTCAGCATATACAATATATAAAAAACGAAATAATTATTATTTATTTCCAACGCTTTAGACTGCTTACATTTCAAATGATCTTATCTCAATTTGCCTGCCATATTTCAAAAGTATTAAATAAAATAAACCTAATTACAGCATTAATTTTGAACTAAAATTTATCATATATCTATTTAAATAAAGACGATAATAATTTCTCGCAATTTTTTATATACCTATTTGGAATCTTCCGATATCCTTCCCAAATGATATCACAGGTCAATAAGCTATGTTGGTTATTTCAAAGTGTAGAAATCTTATAAATAAGTGAAGTCACATACAAACCTGTCAGTGTAGCACCGGCATCCGAGAAACACGAAAGTCACCGACAACATGAAGATTATAATAACCAGTGAGTTATAAATAAAATAACCTTTAAAATATTTCCAATAACATCCTTACCTTACATTGGAATTACTAGTTAATTGTCTTTTACGAATTATTATTAGTTTTTTTTATATATATATTATTATAACTTTACAACTGTTATTAAACATCTTTTAAAATTATTTTCCCTGCAGTGAGTATTTGATAAATTGTAAACATATTCATTAGGACGTGTATTCAATTAATTATTAATTTATAACAGACATTAAATAACTACTTATTTACATTTAAATCTCGCTTATCAATTAATTCAATATATGTATTCCATTTCTTTTTTAATATGTAATATCTTGCTTGCTTTTTAAACATTATATATATATACTGGCATCATACTGTGAACATCAATAACAATGAACAATAAATGATTCTGTATAGCGTCTCCGGCCGCAGACATTGGGATTCCCTGACATATAAAAGCATACTCATTTCTTACTCAACCGGTTTTACCTGTACAAGTAGATAGATACTCAAATATTATTATATGGTATGCAGCCGCTTTAGTTACTCAGCAATGTAAATCTTAAACCAGTATATCATGTCTGTAAAAAATTAATATTCTATTGATGGATAACAAACATACAATTTTTTGCATCGATACTTATAAACAAATTTAAAGTGTTTGTAATGACAAAATATATTTTTTTTTTAATAAATAGATATGTATGTATATATGATATCTATACCAAAATACAATTTATAAAAATTTTATCTATCCGACTGTTTGTTTCGGGTAATCACCGGGACGGTTAGACCAATTTTGACGGGACGTTTTTTTTGGTAGATAGCTGAAGTTACTCTGCGTAACTTAGGATACTTTTCGTTTTTCGAAAATAATTAGGATTACGCGTAAAAAAATTAAGAATAAATTCCGCCTCAATGCAGTTTTACTGGCAGATATTCGAAATTGTAAGAAATATCGTTCCTTAGAGTTAGTAGCTTAATTAGGGTTATGTATATAAAAAAACTACACACTGAAAAATATATGAAATGCGGGTGTAGCTGCGGGCGCACAGCTAATTGTGCAATGTAAACAAATAATAATATGTCAAGACACTTCCTTGACATATGTACTTACAAAATATATAATGTACATACACAGTTATAGAACAAACAATAATGATCATCACACAAGAATAGTTTGACAGTAAGGTTAGGTTAACTATCAGTTATGGGGGGCAGGAAGTATATCCTGCCCCCCGGCTGACTGACCTATCTAGATCGTACCTCCTACGGGAGGTGGGCGAAGAGGTGGGGTTGAGAAGTTTATACTCCCCCATCCCCGCTGGGCCATTGCACGACGAGGCCCGGTGGGTTCGCTGCAGGGGGCGACGCGGTGCTTGCGAAAGCCACCCCGTGTCGCCCCCATCCCAAATGCAGCGGACGGCCCCGGGGGGTTTTAGTGGGTATTTCCGGGCGCTTCACACCCGGGTGAGTCTCACACTGGCACGGAACTCGTCACTCCGTGCCCCCTTACCTATTGTATTGGGGGACTTCGGTATCACTAATACAATAGGTAAGGGTAGTGCGTAAATGCATTTCCCCCCGACAAAAAAAAAAAAAAAGGTTAACTATCAGTGCACCAAAAAGAATGTCAAAGTATTAGGTAGGTACTTTGATAAGAATATGAACCATATTCCTACGTGTGGTCCATATTGCTTTATGATCTACCACTATATTAGACATATACAAAAAACGAAGCTAAATAGCGTCCCCTAATTTAATAGATTCAAGCAGTAAGTGAATCTGCGTCCAGTCCAATTTTACAAATTACGAACCCGTGCATAGGGGCCATTTATCTGTCGTTTACTTTAAATGTAACCCAGAGTACCGTATGTATTCTTCTATAGCATTTAAGGAACGTGAAAAATAATTCATAACATCTTATTTAATAATATAAATATCCTAAACTAAAACTGTTTGAAAAGGTTACTATAATATTATATTAAAAAACAATATTATATTTTGCATAAATCATAAAAAACTTATTTAGCATTAGTCAAGATAAAAAATCAACAGACACCCAATTTCATGAATTAATCTAAAAAAAGAAGTTTCCTATATTCCTACTAGACAGAAATAATTTCATTGTATAAACGAAACATTTATTTCAGTAAAAAGTGTGACTAAAAGATTTTGCAATCCTTTATTAATTAATAAGCGACCATAACTAATTAAGAAAAAATTATAACATCATGCAAATCAAATTGCTTGTTTCCTTTGTTCTATTTCTACACAAATTAATTATTCGTCATTGTTATTTTTATCTTAAACAAAGAATTTCTATTTATTACACGGTAATTTGAAATTGAGTACTATTTCTTGTACTATACTCGTATTTTATTTCACTGAGCAGAAATAATTTTACTTATTTACATAGAACTCGATTTCACAATCCAATGCCATGATATTTCTTACTAACAACTCTTTATTAAGTATCTATTATAATAATATAAAGCATGAACATTTGGATAAATATTCTTTAATGATTTAAAAAAATTAGATCGATTTAAATGAACTTTAAGTAGATTTTTTCAAGAATAAACGTAGAATACTTATCTACAATTAATACAGACTAATTTAACCAATCAAGTATATACTAATTAAGTCCATACAAAAACAATTCGAAAAATATAGCGCATAGTATTTTAAGTATTTAAAGAATAATTGATAAAAATAATAGAAATTATTAAATCGATTGCAAATAATACGTATATATAATAAGTTTAAATATATATACTAGAATATAATAAGTTTAAATATATTTTATACTCAGCGAAAACGTGTGAATAAAAAATAATTATAATCGTTGTTCTCCAGTATTTGCCCTCGCGGCCTTGACATTGGCCAGTGACATCGACCCACAAAGAGTACTCAAGAATGGAAATGATCAATTCACCGCACGTATGTTTAATGTAAGTAATCAGTTTAATTTTAATATTACAACAAAAATACAGTGAACTGAGATTGAGATTATAATCGTATTTCTCCAACGGTTATTTATTAAAGAAATTGATATAACATTGTTGACATAATATGATAACAGAATTAAAACATTTTTACATTAAATAAATAACATAGTGTGTGGGATATCACGATAATAATTATTATGAACAGTATTTAAATCAGGCCTACAAAGGTAGGAATTTTAATTTCGAATTTAGTGCACACATAAATAAGACTGATATCGCTCAAACTAACATTACATAAAGTTGATGAGGTGAAAAAAGTAATTAAAATCTACTTATATTTAAAAGACCTGGCTCAAATACCAAGAAAAATTTGACTATAGAAAAACAATTGGAAGCTGGCGTAAACGCCAGGTTGGTGCTTTAACGGTTACCCATTCGGAACAATTAATTATTTGTTTAATACAAGTGTAATTCAAGAACCACATTTAATGATATAAATTTTAAATGATAATTTCGAATTGTGCACTTTCAGACTTAATATAATCATGAATAATTTTCAACTTCGGACAAAGTTAATTTAATTAAAATATTTTAAGGTTATAAATGAAAACGTTTTTTTAATGTTACCTGTCTCGTTGTCACACGAACAAACTACACGTCTCAAAAAGAACATTAGATGCTATTTGTATGTGACATATGATTTTTGTTATGAATTGTTATGTATTTATGAGTTATGAGTACATTTTTATACATGAATATAACAACAATTTATACAATTGAAATGATTTGAGTATATAACTCATTTATAAAATTGCTTACAATAAATTTATTGACTACTGCCTAAATTTAAAACTGAATATCAGTTTAGAATTTTAATAATATTTACGTACGTACGTTTCCTTGCGACGGCGATATGGAGGGGCTTCGATTTTTTGTAAATATTTTTTTTTCTTTCAATGATTAGTATTTAATGCTTATAACATCGTCTTGAACTAATTTTAGATTTATTTTAATAATACTATTTTCTTCAGGAAGTCGTCAAGAAAACCAGATAAGAGTGTGATATTGTCCGCGTTCTCAGTCATGATACCATTAGCCCAGCTCGCGATAGCCTCTACTGGAGAATCACATGACGAGCTTCTTAAGGCTATCGACTTTCCTAATGACAACGTAGTAAGTAAATCACAGAGAGTCTCTGCAAATTTTTTAAGACAATTTTTATCCCTGTTGGAACTTCGCACATTATTCATTGAAATAATCAAGCAGAATAAACCTTTCTCCAGAAAGTGAACCTTTACTATGTATTTTATACGGTTTGATTTAAATTGCTATAAGGCCTAAGACATTTGAAACAAATATTTTATAGTTAGTATTTATTTACAGACTAAAGCAGTATTCACTGACTTAAATCAAAAAGTAAGATCTATTAAAGGAGTTGATCTCAAACTGGCTAATAAAGTATACATTGCTAACGGTAATGAATTAAATGATCAGTTTGCTGTTGTGTCCAGAGATGTGTTTAATTCTGAAGTGCAGAACTTAAATTTCGGTAAAAATGAAGAAGCAGCTAACATTATTAATACTTGGGTAAGTCAACTTAATTGTTACGAATTTGCCATCGAATATAAAAAATTCCATTATTTACAAGTATTTCTTGAAGTATATTTCTTAAATATACAATAGCTTATGTATAAATTATTCCATGTAACAATATATATATTAAAACCTTACAAGATAATATATCTACGATTTCTAAGAAGGGAATACGTATATGATTGTTTTGTTTCTCGAGTTATAAGGCAACTAAAGAAACAGACATGTTATCTTTTATTAAGGTAGGTTAACACCTTTGAATATTTATTTATAAGTTACAAAACTGCCATATATATCTCATTTAAATTTGAAACAACAAATGTAATTGACTTTGTTATGATTGATACAATATTAAATCTCATTTTCTATATTATGATTTATTGTTTTCTGGTTACTCTTATTGTTTTATATTTATTATTATACAAATTTGTGCAAATAGGTAAAGATAAACTATAGCTTAAAAGTATTCTACTATGTGTCAAAAAAACGTTATAAACGTTAAACGTCTTATTTTATTCTCGTAATAGGTTGAAGACCACACCAATAAACGTATCAAAAATTTGGTGGATCCTAGTTCGTTGGACAGTAGCACACAGTGTGTTCTCGTAAATGCAATTTACTTTAAGGTATGAAATGTTTGTTATATAAGTATGTCAACTCATTGAAATTTTGAAAAATTAATAACTAAATGGAACATTCTTCATTGTAAAAGTCTATGAAAGTATGAGTGAAAATTAATTTTAAAATAACAATATGAGGGATATAAAAGTAAACCACTGCTTTTAACTTTGCACCTATAAATGTATGTAATAAAATCAACTGTTAGTTCTTTTTAAAAGCTTCAATATTATTATATTTATATTCAAGTTATATTAGAACGTGCCGGCTAAGAATAGTACCACCCCATATCTTACAGTGAATGTCGTACAAGATGACTAAAGGATAGATCAAGGGCTGGGCAACAGCAACCTTTGAGTATCACAAACACCTACTCCGATCACCAACCCACCTGCCAAGCGTAGCGGTTATGGCAATCTCCCCTTATTGGGGGAGACATACATATGTCCAGCAATGGACGTCTTATAGTCAAATAAATGAATGAAATGTTAGAAATATCTTATATTATGATATCAGTAAGAGAAGCAAAGAAGAACAACTGTAAAAAAATTTCGCTGTAGTCATAATTTCCTCTCTTTTACGGAGTATTTAAACAACATACAATGTGCATACATTTTACAGGGAAGTTGGAAAGACAAATTTGATAAGGAATTGACACAAGACCGTCCATTCCATGTTAACAAAGATAAAACAATACAAGTCCCTACCATGTACAAACGAGGAGATTTCGCATATGGAGAAAGCTCTGAGCTTGATGCTAAGGTTTGATTGTTAAATTATACATTTACCCTTATTTGTTTATAATACCATAATATTAATTTTATTTACAAAAAAGATAAATATTCACATCTTGATTATTGTAAAATAGTAGATATTAACTAGAACGTGTTAATAAAATAATATTGTAAATTTTATAATAAACATTTTCAGCTTATCGAATTACCTTATGTAGGCGAAGAATCGTCTTTGTTAGTTGTGTTGCCAAACAAAATTGACGGACTCCATGCACTTGAAGAAAAACTTAAAAAAAGACTTAAGCGTTTTAGAAAGGGCACAACAAAACATGTATACAAATGAAGTCGATGTTTACCTTCCCAAATTTAAATGTGAAACTACAACAAATCTTAAAGAAGTTTTACAAGCAGTAAGTAATTTTTTTTTTCTGTTATAATATTTCAATCAGTTTTATTTAGTATACAACAACGTTTTTAAATATTTATATAAAATATTTTGATATTACAATAGAACTATTATTTTAAATTTTATTTGTCAAATAGCGTTTAAAAGAATAAATAAAAAATTTATATAGATACTACCTGTGTGTCCGCGGCAGCGCTCGCGTTTCATATATTTTTCACTGGGTTTTAATTTTTTTTATAGGGTACCCTAATTATTTTCCTAAAAAAAATGTTAATAAAAATATTTCTGACAAATTATAGCACTTGCCCGTAAAACTGTGCATTGAATCGGATTTCATCCAAATTATGAGTTTAATTTTTTTTACGCGGAACACTAATTATTTTCGAAAATTAAAAGTACCCTAAGATACCTGGAGTAATTTCAGCTATCTACCAAAATAAGTCCCGTCTAAATCGCTCCAGCAGTTCCGAAGATCACCCATTACAAAAAGTCTGACAATTTTTTTTTACTTGTATTTTTTGTATAGGTATCGTGTATATACATTCATATCTATTTAGTATAAAATTATTTTGACATTACAAAAAGACACTTCAATTAAATTTATTAGAACAGATTATTAACAAGAACTGTCACTTTAAAATTCGTGTTAAGAGTATTATTATAGTACTCACATAATAGCTACATTCAATCTGGACTTACACATTGATAATCAGTGAATTTAATTCCATACTTAACAATTAAGATCAGAGAAAATACATTACATACATAACGTCACTCCTCTCTCCCATAAGGGTAGGCGGAGACCACATTCTTCCACTTGCTAGGAGCCTGATACACGTCTTACGCTTTATCTTAAGCACCTTCCTACATGTTCTTCAGCTATGGGTACTTATACCCTGGCTTTTCTCCAGAATGTCCTCGATACGCTCGAGGTACGTTCGCCTAGGACGACCCTTACCAGCTTACCCAGTCACACTCGCCTTGTAAACTTGATTCGTCAACCTTCTTTGATCCATCCTCTCTACATCTCGAAACCAATTAAACTTTCTTGTCTCTATCTTTGTCACTACATGCTTTACCATACCACAATATTCCTTTATCACACTATTCCTTACTTCATCTATCATTCATACTTCTTGGACTTCTCATCTCTACTACATTAATCAATCATGTAGAGAAAATAATATGGGTAAAAACTAATATACCATTTACAAACGTTGATAGCATTATATCAAGTATTACAATAGTCTTTGGTTATACTAAGTTTAATAGACATCACTAGTTATTATTATTATCTATAAATAAATAGGCAGATATAAAACAGTTAGTACCTTTAGTAATACCACAACTAGTAATAAATATGATTGTATTTCGACTACGAGGCGAACAATTCGTTTTACATTATTAAGTTTTAAAATATCTCCCTTTACAGATGAATGTCAAAAAACTATTTGAACCTGGACAAGCTCGTTTAGATAATTTATTGAAAAATGGTGGTGATCTTTACGTCAGTGAAGCTGTACAAAAAGCTTTTATTGAAGTAAACGAAGAAGGAGCTGAAGCGGCCGCTGCTAATGGTAAAAACAATTTAATCCTTTACATTATTTGTTACGTTTATATCCGTCTCCGTCTGTTCGTTAATTTTGAAGAGATAATGGTGCAGTTCGTAGTGCTGTCGGATTTCGCGTCATTGGACGCGGGTTTGAACACACCTATCCAATTCTAAAATTAGCCTGAGCTTTCGGAGAAAGAAAACATTGAAAACAACCAAAGCGTATGGGTTTTTAATAATGCTTCCTTGGGTAGCTACCACCCTCATGTTTGAAAACTTGTCTCCAAATACCAGTAGATGTGTTCCGGCAGCATCACTTGTGAGCCAGTACCTCTAGGCTTAATGTGTTTACTGGACCACATCGTTAGTTAAAATCAGGTGAGACTGTGATGAAAGCACTAAGACTATACCGTGTAAAAAAAAGTTAGCTTATAATTCGACAATCACTGAACTGACTTACATCTTTAGTACAGACATATTTTGTTAAATAATAGAAAAAACACTTCACATTTTCACTACTATCGTGTTATTCTTACATCGCTACATATATGTAAAAGGCAGTCTATCTGTCTGTCTTAGACTACGCGAGCGGCGCCACAGACACACAGCTAGTATATTTATAATTTACGATATAATTTTAAACCAAAATTACTATTTTAAAATGTTTTGTGAACTAGACAAATGCATATAATATATCATTGAATCTGCCGATGTAAATATTTTAATGTACCTGATATAAAATGGTACACATCCGAAAATATCTTAGTTAATCTTCTCAATTGTTTTAACGTCATATCAACAAGATATTTGAAATATATTCTATAAATACAAAACAGAATCAATACCACCATTCAACCATAACACGTCCACTACTGGACATAGGTCTCCCCCAATGAGGGTGGGATTGCCAAAATCGCTACGCTTGGCAGGGCGAATGGCGATCGCAGTCAGGTGTTTGTGGTACTCAGGGGATACTGCTGCCCATCCCCTGGTTTATATCCGTTAGTCGCCTTTTAAGAAACCCACTGGAAGACATGGGGTGGTATTATTCCTAGCCGGCACCACGCGGCATTTAATAAAAACTGAATCGTTTCAAGTTATTTATAACGTAATACATAATTATAAGATTTTAAGATGAATTACCAAATTCTGGTATATAATAATTCTGTTAATTAAATTTCAGTATTTTATTTCACACGTTCGTCAAGGGTAGTCAACACTATACCTTTCATCGTAGACCGACCTTTCTATTATACGCTGAAGTACAAACAAAATTTCTTATTTAACGGAGTATACGTTTCTTAGGTACTGAATGTCTAATTAAATTTATCTGGCATGCGCTTCCCATGAATGAACATAATTCAGATACTACATAAATACGCCTTTTATTTATATGTATTTAAATAATATAAGAAATTAAATATATAATCATTGAAATGCGACAGATAAATATAATAATGTTGCATTATATTAATGTTGAGTAAATATTTTAATACTAACCATTTTATATATTAACATTAAATATATAAAATGAGTGGTATGTTATTAAATACCAATAAATACATACTATCTAAATTATCCGAATAAAAAAATCTTCATTTTCCAATTCATCCCTAAGTGGTGAGGTTGCCTCAGCTTCATAATATATTTCATGTTTGGTGTGCATATATCCCACGCAAAACAGTCTCTAGGGTAATGTTTACGGTTCTGTTATTTCTATAATTATATCAGATATTTGTGTGACTATCTAATTTAGATCTAAAAACGATATTTGTTGTATTAACATGATTTATCAAATATTTGTGTTACGTCTATATAAAGAATTTATGATATTCTTTCAGCAGTTTTTAAATAATTTGTCGGTAAAATTATTTATGTTTTTTTTTATAAATATTAACAACTAAGCTCCAACGAATATATTGTATAATTTTGCTGGAAGTTGGCAATAATCTACATTCCAATATATTATTATTCTACTAATGTGACATTAGTAGAACGTCAAGATATTATATACTAGAAATTAATTCGTAGACACTGGAATTCTTGTAGCATAGGTGATTCTTAACATACTGAAAACATTTATTAGAAGTGAAGATTTCTTTAACTGCGTTGAATGATTTTCGGTATGGGATAAATTTGTTGGTATCACGTCATCGACACGCTAATGTGACTGACGACACGTGTGACCAGATTACATTTTACGCTACGTGGAAAAATACTGAAACATACAAACCGACTTACATGAGAGTAAAACCAATAAAAATACCAAAATTCTAAAAATAAACTAAGAAACACAGTTTTTCCAAAGTTTCGACATTTCAATTATTTCGGCAGCGCTCATTGCAGACTAGTTGACGCGAAAACTTTTTTCGCGGCGTTGAGCGATTCTCGATAGGGGAAAAACTTATTTATTCGCTTCACCAATGCTATGACGTCAGCGGGCAACATAGTACAATATGTAAGTGTAAGATGGCGTTTAAATACTGGCGCTCAAAGATAAATAATAAAATAAATACTTACACAGCCTATCATATGTTTTGATTATAAATAAACGATACGAAAATGTACACAATTATGTTTCTATATCCAATAACACAAAACTGATGTCATATATATATATGATACTGTTTTTTTTTCAGCATTTTACGGGGTAGTTGATAGTATTGATATTCACATCCCATTACAGTTTAACGCAGATAGACCATTTTACTATGCGCTAAGATATAAAGCAATTACTATATTTAACGGGGTGTCGTATGAACCCAAAATTTAAAATATTAATCCACATACATTCAGGTACAAAACTACATACTTTTGTAATGTCTATCGCATGCTGTAGTCGAATGTAAAATGCTTATGTTACTAATCGAGATATTAATTAACAATCTGTAACATGATCGTTTGTTTAATCAATAAAATTTCAAATTTAATACGATAAGGATATATATCAGATTCACTATAATGATTGTGTTATGATAGATTAATTATTAACTGTAGTTATTAATTTGACTGAGGTTACCGGATATTAATAACATTGTATTTCAACTTTGTCATTTCTACAAAATCAATTTTCTGATTTTCTTCTTTGGTAATTACAAAATCTACACAAAGAACTACAAACTTAGTAATCGGAATATACTGTAGTGATGATGTGAAAATAACTAAATAGTAATTTAAATTTTCTGTAAAATCTTCTGAGTTTAGTGTTAGAATTAATTTATTAATCTATTATTATTTGAGCTCAATATCATCGACATACATAATAATTAACAGTTCATCTAAGACGTGGCGATGATATTAATACATTTGTTTAAATTATATCATTTCCGATACATCCTGTGACTGTTTCAGTAATAATGGGATTGGGTGCAAGTTTGATTAATGATGAACCTCGCACGTTTATCGCAGATAGACCGTATTACTTTGAAATAAAATATAAAAACATTCCCGTATTCAATGGAATCTTTATCGAGCCTAAAATCTAGAGATTTCCAGGTATATTGTGCAATTTTTTCATTGTGTGACAACTATCTTCCGTTTCTTTTTTAATTTACTTTATTCTGGGTCTTATAATTACATATAAATATACGTAAGTCAATGTTAGGTACATGATAAATCCCGATTATTTCTAATTATATTAGTAAAATACAACTTACACCAATATTAGTCAGAGTTGTGCCGATACGAATGTTTCCTAAAACGTTTTTTTTTTTTTATGAAACTCTGTTTAAAATAAATTATTGAGTGTCTGTTTTTTATTGTAAATCGCAAAATTGTGGTATTCATGTTCAAAACTGATTAACAGTAAAATTACCTAAATTAAAAATAACTACTATGAGAAAAGGTATGTTGCTGTAATGTGTGAATCTCGCGAAATTCCAACTCGGCTAAAAATTATGACAATAATGTAGCAACTAGTATTTAAGGGTACTTTTAAAACTAATAGTTAACGAATTCTATTTCTTTTAAGTTTTGACGTAACTAACAAATATTCATAATCTAACAGGCGTAATATATGAAACATCAATAGATAATCAGATGGGATTACAACGCTTCTTGGGTCCAAAAACTTTCCAATGCGATTTTTTTGTAACTGATGCTTGTCACACACAAGCCCCAAAATACACATAACGAAAACCACCAACAATTTTAGTTACAGCGTATTACAGAGATCAGACAATATATATATATATATATATATATATACATACATACATACAAACAAACATACAAACATAAACAATGGCTCGGATTTTCAAAACAGTTACCAACAGTTGTCCAACTATACTATTCTAAACTTGTTAAATACAGTCTTTTAGTTAAGCCAACAAGAAAAGGCCAGCAAACTTCATAAAATCATCTACATGTTTTTTTGTAATTATTATTTAATCATTGCAGAGTTCGGAATAACGTATCTGAGTGCGTTCATCTCAGAACCGATAATATTTAATGCAGACCACCCCTACTATTACTTCCTTAAAGGAAGAGACAACATTATTTACTTTACGGGAATCTTCAGTTCTTAGGTACTAGCCTTACTTATAATTTATTCCTGCAATTTATTGCATCTAAATGTACACGCATATAATATATTTACTTACATATCAATATTATCTACATTTCTGACTTGTATATTGCATGAGACATTGTGTATTTAGTGTGATAGTATGATAAAAAAAAAATAAGTACTTATATTAATTGCAAAATATGTTATATCTGTCATTACACAGGTAATGCATAAAAATAACTCAAATAAAAATAATCTAGGCTAAACTCACTTTTTAATTAAGAGTAGAAACACGTCTTATAGATAACAAGTTTCATTTTACTTGGTACATATCGATGTTATCATGTTATATTGGTAAATTTATGTAAACACTTCTGGTTAGCAACCAATCTCAAGTAAACATTTTTTTACTGACTTCTTAAAAGTGTGTTCCGGCCTTGAGAGCCAATCCTTCACTATACTCTATAGGCATGTTTACGTTTTAGATCAGACCACAACTTAACATTAAGCAAGATTGTAGTTAAACACTTAAATCGATAAAGTTAATTTTGATAATTAAGTAAGTGATAATGTAAAAAAACATTACATTTCCGCTTTCATACAAATAATATTTATTCTTGACACTGTTTTTCTTTTGACGAACCACTTTTCTCATTTACATTTTTATAAACATCATATAAAGCTTACTAACGTTATAATCATGCATGATAAATAATTACTAAACAAATAAATATTCTTACATAATATATTGAGCAGGTAAGTAAATATAATTTAATCAAAGTAAACTGTTTGTTTGTACATTCTGAAAATTACTTGTAAAATAATTAAATACATAATTAATAAGTAAAAGGATTGCATAATGCTATTTTAAAATTGAATATATTTATTGTACTGAATATTTTATTTTTTAACGTAATTATTCTATAATAATTTAATATTATTGTTTTGTTAATTATTGATTCATTTGGGATAGGAAGAAACGAACATTTGAAAAAAAAAATGTAAATAAAATACATTTTAACTATTTTTTTTAAATTTCCAGATATTCCGATCTCAAGAAAATACGAATACTATAATTTGGAAAATCAACTCAAAAATCTGTATCAGAGATTAATAAATTACTTTAACATAAATAATTGTACTTTTATTTTCTTTCTTTCATTGGTCAAGAATCATCAAAATATTGATGTTGAAGTACGTACAATGTATTACATAAGTGCATATACGAGAAAACGAAACTTTAAAAATATTTGTCTGTCGTTCTGTTTGTTCCGGCTAATCTGCGGAACGTCTCGGCCGACTGAACGGTACTAAGATAGCTGATGTTGCATGACATAACTTAGGCTACTTTTATTTTTTGAAGTTAGTGTTCCGTGTAAAAAACAAATCATAAAATTGTTGGAAAAAAAACGATGAAATTCAATGGACAGTTTTACGCGGGCGGAGCCGCAGACACACAACTAGTACCAAACTAAATTAACATAACTCATACTTCAATTACTTTGTTAATAGTAACAAAGTTAATAGTAACTTAAAGTTATAATAGTTATGTAACAAATAGTTTGCTATTGTAACTCTACGAAATTTAATAGAGCTGCCGAGCCATGACTTAGTGAAGGAAGAGTAAACAGTGGCTTCCATATTTCCGTTCGGAAATGTTCTAGCATTGTCTGACCGCATCCTACATTACCCCACCAATTTGTTAAGATACATCGCCAAGGAAACTACCTGATAGACAACGCCTTTTGTGCCCTAATGAATGCTGTCAGACGAACAAACGTTACATCGCCGCAAGACTAAAGTGAACCACCTTCCAACCTTATCTTTGTGGCCTTACCTATTGTTTATATTGAGCGATGTCATGATTTACCGTTCAAGTTAAATGAATCCTTTTAACTTCGTGCTGGTTTTGAAATTCTAAGGCTTTATTTATTAGTCAACAAAATTAAATATATTATAAATTAAATGTGAAAATCATGTGAATAAATAATCCTTAGAAAACATTTAGACTTAGTACTTAAAAGTAATATTAACGAAATCTTTGTATGCAATTGAATGAATCTCTAAAAAGAAGAAAATGAATAATTTCGATTGTAATATTGTACATCTAAAATAAACATTAAAACAGGTCTTAATTTCGTACAAAATTGGAATCCATATCTTAACAATTAAAAAAAAAATCTTAGAGTTCGTTTCGTTATGTCTACTGATAATAAATCTATTGAAACCATAAGCCATAAGGTAACTGACAGTCTGTCCAAACTTTAATGTGTCGAGTAAGTCGAGGTAAGAGCTCAAGGGGTTAAAAAAAGTATGAGTAATATTTAAATGCGTAGAGTTTTGTTGATAATAAATTTTATTGTGAAAATTATAAAGCTATGTTTACATTATGGATTAAAAATAGTATGTATTTAAATGTCTTCATAATTTTTATATGAAATTATAGGTTTATAGGAACAACAATCTGCAACATAAAATTCCATAAAGTCGGTAATTTCCTAGAAAAATAAAATCACTGTACCGAATCGTATTGTCGCCTTACATTATTTAATATAAACGTCATATTTGAAAAAGTGAATGTTAAAGAACTTTTTTTACAACCATTAAAATGATTCATTTAATAAAAACCATCAAAACCATCTCACATTTTTTTTATATATCACATACATATACTCGCAGTATTACATAGTTACTGTTTTTAAACAGCGAAAACTATATACATAGACCTTTTTTTTTTTTCTTTTTTTTTTTGACGGGGGGAAATTCATTTACGCACTACCCTTACCCATTGCATTAGTGAAACCGAGGTCCCCCAATGCAATTGGTAAGGGGGCACGGAGGGACGAGTTCCGTGCCAGTGTGGGACTCAAACCCGGGCGAGAGTCGCCCGGGAATACCCACTAAAACCCCCCGGGGCCGTCCGCTGCATTTGGGATGGGGGCGACCCGGGGTGGCTTTCGCAGGCACCGCGTCAATATATACATAGACCTGAGCGTTACTTCCTTCAGAAAACAAATCTGAGATACTTCCAAGTAATATCTAAAGAAATTTTAGTGCAAAAGCATTCGTACACTTATTAAATTCTACATTGCAAATTTATTTTAAAAGTACCTCGGTGCATTTTAACTTGTATACTGTGCACTCACTATATAATTATAACAGCTACCACGTTATATTATGACACATTTATATTACATAAAATTTCGTAATCACGATAAATATTATAAACTCTTAATCAAAACACAGGCGGAATAATTGAATAAAGTATTAGAAAAGTAGAGTAGTCAAAAGTACTCTATAACGAAGATTTTACATTAAATTAAAATGATCTATGAATAAAATTGTCAGAAGTCCAGTTTATTAACCACCAGCGAAACTTCAAATGCAAACTATTTACGTTACAATTAGCGCAGTCACTATTGTAATATTTCTGTGAAACCGCACGGCGTCGGATGCGCTCCGAATGCGGAATTGTCAGCTTTACCAACAACAATTTACGATATACTTGAAGTTATATTAACTGAACAATAAATATAAAGTCTTCATTTAATATTTGCAGCGTTAATCTACTTAAGTATAGTCTGGAGGTAAAGCGATGATGGCGCAATGGATAGTGCGGCCGGATTCAGCGTCAATGGACGCATGTTCGAGTCCACCTATCCAACTCTAAATCAGCCTGAGCTTTCGGTGAAAGAAAACATCGTGAGGAAACCGTAGCATGGTGGTAGAGCATTTTCTAATAATAATATTTAAAATATATAATGCCGTTGATAATTATTATTTACAATAACTAATGTTATTTATACGCATTTATATGTTATTTATATGTATTGCTGGCACATATTTATTTGTTAATAATCTTTTACGTCAGTTTCATACATTAAAATTATATGTGTTTTATTCTTACATAAAATGTCTCAGACCGGGCAATCTACTCAATAGGGATACTGCAGAAACAGCTTCAATTAAGGAACAATGCGCAGAAGTCTTAGGAACATTTTCTTGTTCGCTTCGGTATGAAAGCGAAGCAATTAGCTCGTAAAATGAGTGTAGGAAACAATAGAAAAGCAACTTTGGCTACCTAAGGCTACCATATATAATATAGATGTTATATAAGTATGTTTTTGAACGGTTTTATTTAGCTTATTTGTCTCTCTTGTGGGGTTTAAATCTAGTACCTACCTAATTGAAATTTTACCAGGAGCCTGTTGACCAGTTGATTTACATTTCCATAGATTGATTGGATTGCAGTTTATTGCCGCGAGTTTCAATAGGTTCTCAGTCCACCTTGTTAGGAGTCTACCCACGCTGCATTTTCCGGTACGTGGTATATAACTAGCATGGATACAAAAATTTTCCACCTAGCACCTCTGATAATTCTCTAGTGATCACTAATCACAATGTAACTAAATAATTTAACTTATAGACCGTATATAAAAAAAATAACAACAATGAACGCATATCGTATATTGTACTTTAGTAGTATTACGCTATATAACAAATAAAAAAATAGAACGAAGCATATTTGAAAACATCGGCGATGGTGACTTTACAAACTTCCTGAACATCCATTCCATCCCTCGCAAATGAACTTTTTCCGTAAACAGTACGTAGTACGTACGCCTTTCCTTTATTTTGTAACTTGTTTGAAAGGTATCCCAGTTTATTTGATTTTTTATTCGATAGTCAATCCAGTAATGCTGCGGTTTCGAACATGTTACTGTCAGTATACTAAGTAACTTCATTGAATACGTACGTCGAATTGGCATTCATTTAAGTTACTTACCCTAAGGGTAATCATAATGAAAACTCCATAATATGTTTATGAAAATTTGATATATATATATATATATATATATATATATATATATATATATATATATATATATATAAGGATTACAATGTGCTTTTTAAGTGGATAAAATACGACCTCTGTAATTTTTTACACAAAATCCACAAAACCTGTGTCAATATAATTATAAACACTATTACTTAAATTACAACTTTATACTTTATATGAAGATCGCAAAGAATGCCTCAACTTATTTATAGTTCAACGTCATGGTTACAAATATAACTTCTTTCTATACCTTTTAATAATAGAAATAATCGAACATATCAATTAGTTCATTATAACAAATAACCTTGTTTTTAAATTACCACAATTAGTTACTTCTATATAAACATAGGTGAATATCAACAAGTTTATTAAACTGATCAGGATATATTTAAATCTGTTTTCCAAAAAAAATAACGCAAACATGATTACTATGTTATTGAGGTGCTTTCATACAGTTTTAGTGTTTTTATACTTTGCGTACCAAAAGCAATTTGCGGATGAACTTTGCTGCAGCGGTCTCATGAATAAAGAATCTTATTAAAGAGACGTATCGCGTCTGACCACACCTGTACTCCACTCCTCCATGAAACTCATTCCAATAAAGCATAGGTCTTTAACTAGTCTCTTTCACCTTTAGAAATTCATTTTTTTTTTGTAACGAATTATTTAAATTCTTCTATAAATCAAATATATAGTTTACCCCATATATGTGAATAGTTGAATTTCTTAGTCATTAGGTGTTAATCAACGCATAAATACTAGCACAACCCAATTTGTTTTATATATTACTATCCACGTACCCGTGACTATGCTCGCATATTCTTACGGCCAAACAGGCAGATAGACGTTGTTTTTATATAATATAAGGATTTTTTTCGCTTTCAGAGGTTAGCGATCAAAAACCATGTCCCAGATAGTACAGTTTTTAAGAAATTGTTAATTTAGGTTAAAAGTAGCAATAGTTATTCTTTGTTTTCTTTATTACTAGCCACCCACCCGGCTTCGATCGGCTATATAGATCTCTTTAATTTTTAAATATATATAAACATAAGCTCACTCCTGTTATCCCCGAAGTGTTAGGGCAGAGGTGAAATAGCGAACTACACCACCCACATTTCGACGAGCTTAATTCCGTTCCAGATGTGATAGAGGGCGAGCTCGACGTCATCTCGGGCGCAAATTCCAAACTCCGGGACTGAGTAAAAAAAAAACCCAATATCTCTTGACCCGACCCAGGGATCGAACCCGAGACCTTAGAACGACAGTCGTACCGTAATACAACTGCACCACTGAGGGAATACCCTATATTATTCATTGATAATATAGCTTTCTATGTGTGAATTTTTTTTTAATGGGTTAAGTAATTTTTGAGTTAATCCATAAGAAACAAAAAAAAATTTAACCCTTTATATAATAGCAAATAATAGTATAGACTAGAAACCATATACGATATCAGAAGGACAAAAATGAGTAACGAAATGAAGCTAATATCAAAGTGGATATTCTTAGCATTAAAACATGCAGGTAGATATTTTGCAGTACTCCCATTATACGTGGTAAATTATTCATGAAGTCAGTGTCTCAGTAACGAGTCGGACTGAGAACGAAACCCGCTGACGATAATGAACTAACGTTTTATTATACAGTTACCAATTCTTCCCTTTCAAATTAGATAAATCGACTGATGAAAAATGTCAAGTGAAAAAGAATTTTGACTTAAAGCTTAGCCTCATATTATATTAACTTTATTTCAATTGTACACATTAAATTGCTTTTTCTAAAATTTATTTATAAGAATGTTATTAAGAGGAATAAATTTGAATTCACATTATATAAGTAACTAGATGTAAAAATAAGTATTTTAAGCTGACGATCTTTCTGAAGCCGATTCGTAATTTCTGCATTTATGTAGGAAATAATTCCCTGAAAGAAATAGAAAATATATATTACCTTATTGGAAGCCAAAATCGACAATTTGAATTTCAAAACTTTCATTTAAAAATATATTACTTTTTTTACAATTACTAGATTATTTTTGATAAACCTTTCATTAGTACCTACGTTACAATAGGAAAGCAAATAGGTAGGCAAATTTGCATACATGTAATTTCTATGTTGTACGTAATTAGGAAATAGTTACATAATCAAATTAAGGACTCTACGCTTTAACAGTCCATTTAGAAATTTTGTTTATTTGTTTAAAAAAAACACTAACCTTTATTATTGATTCAAAATAACTATAATATATTAGTAGATTCACCATACCATGATTATATTTAGTTGTGAAGATCGGTATCAAATATAGGCAGGCAACATTTGGAAGGTTACGGAATAAACTTTGAGTTATTAATGTTGTTAACAAAGTTGCGGGCTGCAGATTATAGGTAATTATAAAAACTTTTTATTTTAACATTTATTGAATGTAATATTAAATTTAACATGAAACGGAATGATATCATTAATGGTCCCTAAAATTTGTAAAATAAATAACGTTTATATGATGAACCACAACAAAAAACAAGCCGCACCAGGTATGCGAGTTTACTTTTAAATTATTCATATGTATGTATATATACATTTCCAATTTAAATTTCTTTTTTTTTTAATATTATTAAGTAAAAATGATCAGAAAATAAAGTTCAACATTGGAATAACTTAAGAACAATTGTTTCACAATATACATGCTCCAGATCATTTTAATTAATTACTCAATAAACCGAAGATACACGTTCTTGAGGAAATCTTTTGCATACGGACGTTAAGAATATGTTTAAGAAGTTCCTACATGTATAACTTCTCTTAAATATTTCAAAGGGTTTGAACGTTTGCATATTTATTCCGACTCCTCGAGAATAATAATATTATTCTGGGCGGAAATAATATAAAGTACAGTTATTATATCCCCCCAATTACAAACACAAAAAGTAATTTATTAACTTGTATATAACCTATAACCTTCATAAAAGGTACATAACCACTTCATTTCATAGTTTCAATCTAAATTTAATTCCGTAGTAACCGGCTCATGCTATCCGTAATGGAGTTTCCTGTTAAATTCTTTCCGCTACATCAAGTGTGCCGCACGATCCTTTACTCTTTAATAGTGGATATCTATCTAATTGTAGTGGATATCGTGAGACCGAGCTTGAATTGCTTTAATCTGTACAATATAGGGGTTTTATCTGCAACCGTTGCCAAATAATTAATTTCATTATTATTATAAACGCAAAAGTTTCATTGCAATCAGATAGTTTCCAAATGTAAAAATAAAATCTTTATGAATTTACATATTAAGCGACATTAGCGCAGTTGGTAGTGCGGCTGGATTTCGCATTCATGGACGCGGGTTCGAGGCAAACTATCCAATCCTAAAATCAGCCTGAGCTTTCGGTGAAGGAAAACGTCATAAGGAAACCATAGCGTGGTGGTAGGGGATTTCCTAATAATATCCGCGAGTATAGCTACCACCTTCAAGTTAGAAAAAAACTGTCGTTAAATATCAATAGGTGTGTTCTGGCAGCATCATTTGAAAACCAGTACATTTAGTCTTAGTGTGTTTACCATCTTGAACCATACCATTACGTAACATCAGGTGACATTGTAGGCAAAGCACTGAGCCTATACCGCGTAAAAAACGTCAGTGTTACAAGCTTTCGTACCTTCAAATAATGTCATCATACTCACTCTTGGAAATAAGAAACTAATTACCGATTAAAGACTCGCTGTCATTTATTATCACAAGGTACACTTATTTTATAGGCGATTCGTTTCTGTTGCGACGAGCTTTTATGAAAATTAATGAGCGGACGCGACCGCAGATTTGATGGGACGATTCTACAAAGTGAAGACTTTGTTTACGGCTCGCCTAATTTGTAATTAAACAGTACTGACAGCTACTGAAAGAAACTTTTGACGGCTAATTTACTTATCGTTATTAATTATTGAAATTATATTTAAACTTTCTAAATTCATACTTTGTTAATGTTTATTTATAACATTCTTTATATAAACACTTTAATACATGTAACTTTTAGATAAATGTATTTTTGGCTGTAAATTTCGATGATTTTAGTATCATTTTCTAGAATTGAAATATTGCATTTGAGTTGAGTTGAGAGCTCAACAATTTTTATTACTACCTATTGTGATTAAGCAATTTTCATTAGACAAATTAAAATTTCACTGATTAATTATCAAGGTCATTCATGTAGAAAGTTTAAAGGAAGAAAGAAGAAGCAAACCATTACTGCGTTAATTTGATAAATTCCCCAGGAAAAATCTTTAATTAACTGTCGGCAATGTAGTTGAAACTTAAAAAAAAAACGAATTAGTGCTGCGCTAGATGGATGACAAAGAAACTCTAACCGTTTAAAAACTATCGCCGGAGTTTGAGGGAGCATGAAGCCGACGAGATTAAATTGTCCCACCCGACTAGTGTCTCTTAGTCCACTTAGACTTACAATGGGAAAGTTCGGACGCGATTATCTTGTTATCTTTGTAGTTAATTCTCTTTCCGTCTATCGCCGGACATTCTACAGACAATTCATATTAAACGATATTATAAATTAGTGATCGTCACACTTTTCTAGTCAAGGGCCACATGGATCAATGTGAGATACCACTGCGGACCGCATTTTTATAGATTGAGTAGTTGATATCATCTATTAGTTGGCATATATTTATGAGCTGTCAAACGCAAATTCCCATGGATTTTGTATTGTAAACAACCTATGAAGTCATTTTTGACAACTTAAATCACTAACTATATGCAAACTCGGTTTCGAGTCATTGTCAACCAAAATTATTTGTGACATCGCGGGCCGCACAAATACCGCCTATGGGCCACATGCGGCCAGGGAACCGCAGTTTGACGACCACTGTTATAAATTATATGTATTTTAGGTGATTAAGTAAAATTAAGTTTGGAATCTGTATGATTTCTTTGATGCTGAGCAGGTTTTTTATACAAAGTTATTGTTGCCTTAATCGCAAGGTTGTTTTGTTTGTATTTATTTTGTATTAGTGTTTATTATTCTATAAAGATTTTCCAGTACCAATAAAAGCAATACACTGTAATAGTTTTATTACAATTATTTTGTGAATATATTACACAGAAACATTATATAAACAACCTCTCTTTTACTGTCATTTAAGTCCGAATACTAACTGAGTGTAACATGAATTAATTCGTCCATTTTACCACAACGACAACTTTTATTCCGAGTAAAAGGATAGAAAGAAATTAATAACAATCACTTTTACTTATGAAAAATCAAACAGTCACAATACATAATATCAAACTGTCAAATCAAATTACGGTAATACTCTGTTAAATAAAGTCTGTTATCGTTATTGATAACCTACAATTTTATTTATAGGTATACAATCAAATTACGATAGTTCGTATTTGATATTATTAACTTTGTCGATTAAATTTTAGGATAACTTGATTCCTTTATAAGATGATGTGTTCTATAATATTCCAACAAAATGCTTTGTGAAATCACTCTTAATGGTTTTAAACGATTTCTAATTTCATACTTTAATAACAGTAATAACAATTGTATCAATCAAAAGACGGTTTTACAACAATACTACGTTATTGATGTAAAAAATATGCTGAACACCGTAGAAAGCGATATCAGCATATTAGCTACGAATTCAGGTCAGTGACGGTTCATCTTGATAGAGGCTCTCAGACCCCCATTAAATATAATGGACCTAAGGTCAGAAGCTACAAGACGCTCACATCACGTGTTCCTATCAAATGAACTATCTGTATTCAGTAAAGTGATATTCACAATCAACGATATCCACACAAAGATGTATGTGTACCTATCTACACTAATAAATAAAATTGAATTGTCTGTTTATAATGTCAAAATCATTTTTATAATGAGTGTATACACTGGTATCGTGTATACCAAAAACACAATTTTTAAATTTTTTGTTGTCTGTCTGTCTGTGTGTTTGTTTGTTCTGAGTAATCTCCGGAACAGCACGACGAATTTTGACAGGACTTTTTTTCGTAAAACAGCTGAAGTTACTTCGGGTAACTTAGGGTACTTTTAATTTTCGAAAACTATTAAGATTCCGCGTAAGAAAATTAAAGCTCATAAAATATTTAATAAAATCCGATTTTACGGGCAAATGCTTGAATTTATGACAAAATTTTTAGTTTAAAGAAACTACTTAGTACTAAAAAAAACTAGGGTTTCGTATGAAAAAAAATGCACTAAAGAATATGTAAAAAGCAGACGTAGCCGCGAGCGCACAGCTTGTAAAAAATATAAGATAAATTTCGATGTACGTAAAATACAATTTACATAATATTTTAAATGACTGATTTTATTATTCTAATATTACAATCGGTACAAGTAGTTTTAATCATGAAATTAAACATGAAAAGAAAAAACTAAAACGTTGACAGCTAACTTCAGGGTGTTAGTTTTTCGCGACGGTGTGCGCGCGCATCGTATGGTGGCTAACTAACTTCAGAATGTAGTTTTTTCGTGACGGTTGCACGCGCATCTTAAAAATTTATTCTCATAATTTTTCCCTAACGCGCCAAAAGAAATATAACTTCAAAAATAGACTTCCATTATCTGTTTTAATCGTTATTTAGTAAAAAAATTTTTTTTTCAATTGTACGTTATAATAAAAAAACGTAACCCATACATATTAAATATTTTACCCGCGGGAAATATAGATTTTTTTTATGGGTACTATAATATATGTGATACGAATAATATAATATGTCTGAACTATTGATTATGGATAACAACCTTATGTGACCCTGACCGAAGCTGACGCGGTAATATATATAAATCTACCAAAGTAATAGATAACGTTTATTCAGACTTCTGAACAATGTCAGGTTCCTTTCTAAAGATGTAAAACAAGACATTTCTATGTGATGAAATCATGCGTACATCGTCCTTTGTATATAATGATAATAATTTATTCAATACCCGGTATCTCGATCTGTGAGTCGCTACGAAGGAGAATTTACTGTTAGGATCGCTTTTAAATTTTCAAGACTACGAGAACAAAGGACCGGCGCCGCGGCGCGTTGGAGTTTATCAAACGACGGAGAGAGTAAAATGTGTCGGTTGCAGAAGTGCACGGAACACAGTTTATCGCTCGCAGTGACACCGGGACCAGCTGTTTTACTACAGACTAACGG
The DNA here is from genome assembly GCA_014132275.2 of Samia ricini. Lineage (NCBI taxonomy): Eukaryota > Metazoa > Arthropoda > Insecta > Lepidoptera > Saturniidae > Samia > Samia ricini. Next base: position 7,228,157 of record AP028170.1, read on the forward strand.
TAGCTTTCAGCCTCCTTGTAAGCTTTGTACATAAATTTAACCTCAAACGATTACGTAGTTAGTTTACAAGTTAAAATTTCAAAGCAAACAGTTTTTGATCGCTGTTTTTTTACTAAAATTAGTTAATTAAAATAGATATGTACAATGTGACATAATTGGACCACAGCCATTGCAAGATAGTGATAGTTGTTTCTTTCAAAACCTTTCAAAACAGTGCTGCAATATACATCGAAACCAAAATAAGCCATCTCTATTAAAGTAGTAGTAACTAATAATAAATTTACTTTTTATATAAATGTATGAATTACTGAAGTAATTTAAAACAATCATTACTGTAACAAATAAATAAAAAATATTGTTTCCAATATTACTGACTCTCCTACTCCTCTAATGAATAGGATTCAATAACGAGAAAAATTACATTTTCTAATAAATTCAATTCAAAATTGTCAAATCAGGATATAAATATTATAAATATTTTTTATTTTATGCAAATCATAAGAAGTCCTATTTCGCTCAATGAATTCTGAAATACTTACAATAAATTAGAAAGATTGTTATTAAGTTTTCATAAGAGTATTATCTTATTAAATTATGTTATTTAAAATTAGTTTTTACCTTTCGTTTTCCATCTTTAACGTTCTTTATCGTTCATACAGAAGCCCACCGGAATTGCGTCACTTAATGACGTCGTCAAAGAAAATTGAATTGAGTTAAAGAGATGAATTTAATTCCATTTCAAACTATTTAAACGAATACTGCAGATTGAAAACACCAGCGCAGTGTTGGTGAATAAGATGAATTAAATGTGTATTCTTATCATTTATGGTAAAAAATATTTATTAACATGTTAGAACATAAACATTTTTTTAATAAATAAAATTATATAGAATTAATGCTGTAATAAATCATTCTTAATTGAGATATATATTAATGAATGTTACCTGAAAGTTAAGTCCATAAATATCCAATATGACTGCGTTAACAGCGTTCATGAGTATATTTTCAGGGCTTAATTTGAATAAAGTGTTTTTGATTTGATTTAATGTTTACCGTAATGAGAGCGTTTTTATTTACTTATTATTGTTGTACGAGTATTAATATCTACTTTATCCATAAATCGAATACAATTTATTTAGACACAATTAGAGACAATTTAAACTAATGGATATGTGGCAAAAAACACACCACAATAATTATATATGTACTTAAATGTATATTATACCGCTAACGCTTGTGAGACTGGACCGGTGGTTGATCCGATCTCCGCGCTACCGTCCTTCACTTGACAGACGCCCGCGCAGTTTCCGCGGACACTCACGGACGGATCTCCGTTTCAATATAGTCGTCCCCCCCTCCGGTGGCGGCCCAAGACATGCTCCGTTCCCCAACTGGGGGGCTCTTGACGCCGCTACCAGCGCGATACAGTGACACTGCCCATGCATCAAGCATTACACGCACAACACTGCATACACACTCCTGCACATAACACGCAGGTACATAGGTCCTGAAAGGAACATTTTTGTTGTTATTATTAGGAAATAAAAAATGTAGGGTTTAGCTAGGTTCAAATACCGCGGGAATTTTATAATATAGGTAACGGCCAAGCCGAGGTTCGAACCCTTGTGCTAGTTAACTTTCGCGGCGAGTGCCTTTAGCACTCGCCCACAAAGTTACGGTGTAGCTGTAAAGGACCTTCCAGTCAACAGAATTAGCTAGTTTAAAAAATAATAATAGTAATAAAATAAAAATAAAAAAACAAAAAATTCAAGATAGACTTTAACCGAATTAAAAACCGTCTCTGTTTTATAAAAAACAATTATTACTTTCAAAGAAACATCGATATATGATTCGAACCCACGACGGCCGACTACTGTAATATTAATGCTCCATAACGTACGTGAATTAATAACTTTATGCACAACACTCTAACGCGAAAAGTTTCCGGAACAAAAAGATAAGTTCACTTCATTTATATCGACAAGTAACTGTGAAACCTTCAATTTGGAAATTATCCTAAAACGACTGCTGAATTATTCAAATCTTGAATTATCGACGTGAATCTCCTGAATACAATATTTCCAGAGAGAATTATTTATGTTAATTCGACCGACTCTTAGTACCCAATTTTGTGTAAGTAACTCAGGTTTTCCGAATTCAATTATGAATTATATATGATATATTTCTGTCTGTATCTATTTATATTTGGAGAGACTACAGCATCTCTGTTTATTTTCTAAATTATCATTTTATGATTCTTTTTTTGAACCATTGTTTCTTTCTAATACTTTCCAAGTCTGTGATTGTAGCTATTTATACTAGCACAGCAAAATGACGGTACTGTGCCTGATGGTAGTAAGCACAGAACAATCTAAAAACGGTGATGACCACTGAAAGATCAACAATCAATCGCCGATCGCCGCTGCTATGCCGGCCTGCATAAATGTCTCTTCACATTGCATTTGAAGGATCCAATGTTGTAGGAAAGAGAGAATATAGCGGCCGGAAAACTGTCCCACAGTTTTCTGCTATAGCAGAAGTAAGCTGATGTGATCTTTTTGTTTAAAGGATACCGTATAACTGTAGTTCCGAACCCCAGCACTTGTGGTCCTGTTGTGGAAAGGAAGAGAGGAAATTAAATTAAACCACTCTTCAGAGCACTCACCATGATAAAGACGCAAGAACACGCTCAGTGAGGCAATGTCCCCGCGCAGCTGAAGCGGCTCAATATATTTAGTAATGTCCGTATCATTTACAATACTAATAGCCCATCTCTACAAACTATCTAGGGTATCGAGGAGATATTTTGCAGAAATATTTATTATATGCGCTTACTACTTGGTCGTATAATTTTTATACTTATAAAGTATAACGTATACTTGGTCGTACCAGGAAAAAAATAATTTATGTACACAATCAGTACACTGGATTGATTGAAATCATTAACAATTTACCGAAACTAGCCGTTTGTACTCTGTATACATATGTAATATTAAATGTAGTTGGCCGGCCTTCTCAGGTGCAATTTCGACCCCCGTGTAGGGTTTGTCTTGAGGGAATCTGATTAATTACGGCACGCGTTCAACCCCTTTGAATTATTTCTATGCGGTATAAATGTGCCAAAGCTTCTTAAGTTTACGTTTAACGGATGTTAAGATTTTCTCGAAAACATGCGTCTTCGGTTTATTGCGTAATTAATTAACGCGACGGGGAGCATCGTTCCACGGTCTGAGCTTAATGTAATAACAGGCGATCCCGAGAACCAATTATTCTTAAGCTCTTCTGAAATACGAATAGTCCCATATATGTAAGTATTATTATATTTATTATTATTCGTAGAATATGAATCATAATAATAATTCCGTCCTTAGAGATGAAATTTAGTAGATCAGCTTTTAATTTTAATATATAGTGTTAACACATGTTAAAACTATTATCTGTGAAAAAATATTTGTTATCACAGATAATATTATAACCACCGTCAGATCAGACAAAAATTCTAAACTATTACATAAAATGAAATTATTCTCGATCACGTCTTAAATTACATGTATGAATAATGTCATTTTTATTAAATAGATACTATTCCCCCAGGAATTACTACATCGTCAAGATATCAAGTAAACGCCTTGTTTTTCATCGGTTGCCATTAATTTTTATATACTTACATTTTCAAATTAATTCATGTTCATAACTACCTTTATTTAAATTTACTATTTTAATTACTACTTATAACATATTTTATGGTAATATAATTATCCTGGAAACAGCATCAAAATAACACGAAACTCAAGCACACGTAATACCAGCAAGCACACTCGGTCAATATTCTGCAAATTTTCAACCTTTACGGACTTCAAAGAGTCTGTGGTTACTTTGAAGTCTTATGCAATAATAGGACCGTTGTGGAAATAGTGTTTCCTAAGCGACATGTCATGTTCGCGGTTGTTATTCTGCACGTCACTTAGCAGGATTAACATAAAATTGAAAACAATTAATTACTCACTAATCTAAAAAGGGATTTACTAAGTTTACCGGTGACTTTTGATTCGTATAAGTTGATTTAAACATATTAAGTAAAATTGTTCAATCATGACATATCGCTCACGCAGGGTGGTCTAATCTTCGTGATACCTAAATCGCGACCACTGTACACATATGAAATCTCGTTCAAAGTGACACGTTAATGGGCATCGTATTCCGAGATCAGCAAGAGGTTTTAGCTGTGGTAGAGGTAGTCCTCATGTTTCTATAGGCAGGCGTTCATTGTTATTCATTCATTTTACTGTGTATATCAGCCAAAACTTTCAATGTTCTGACGATGACGGCTGATGAAAAGTATCTCATAATTATGTTATATTTCATTACTTAATATTTAGATTACATTCTAACTAATGATAACTCTTCTTAATAAAAACAAATAACAATCGTAATAAATATAATATATGACGACGCGTCATTATAACCTTCTTTTGAATTACGTGGGAAAACCTGGCAGTCTGGCGAAGTAACGTGTTGTGACGTTTCGACAAATTCAAAAGCTATAAAACGAACGATTATTATTAAAAATCTACTTTTTAGATCAGCTATATATTAAAGAGTGTTTCTTTGGTTTTTTTTAATATAGTTTATTACGTTAACGATATTTAAAACTGATACACTGAACCCTTCTGTAATTACTAGTGTAGGTTTTGACTTAATCGACATTCTGATTTGAATGCGATTCAACTAATTCTTTCTCTATCATTTGTCAATAAATATAAATATTGTCAATCAAATATACTCACATAAAATGCTATGGTTGATACTGGTGGAGGTGAGGAAGCGCCTTAATATATTAAGTAAATGGAAATTATTATACGTACTCTTTAGAATTGATTTATACCAAAACTCAATAAAAATAAGGTATCTACGTTATAAAGAACCCGATCTAATAACATCTAAGAAGGTTTCATGTACCAAATGTTCAATATGAACAGATTAATAAAATGTTTATGTTCCGTATTACAAGTAGTTTTATATTTTCGGTCTGCCTCGTTACGGAGACACCGACTTCATTAATAATGTACTACGGGTAATGGAAGTACTGCGTAATATCTTCCTGCATGTTTTAACAACGAAAGAATGTTTTTTTGTATATCACTTTCAATTTTCATAATGTGTTTCTAATGTGAATGTTTGGATTGTACTTTTGTTTAGGATTGGTGTATTTTATATTTGCGTATCAGTACCAAACTAAACTTGATTTAAATATCGGAATTTGCAAATAGACACCTTTTTTACGTGGGAAATGCATTTACGCATGCCTCTTGCCAACCCTAATCCGGAAGTATAGTAATCCGTTACTTCGGAGGGGCAATACGGGGTTGAACAGCAGCAACTAGGCACATAATTTATCTCATGTTAAATTGTGACTAGCCTATAACTAATATAACAAATTCTCACGGAACTGTAGTTGTTTTCCAGATCAGCGTATTATCATCCCACATTACTATAAGATAAAATAGAACATTGTAAAGATTTTCACATTAACCTGTGAAGTTAACAAGTAATTTATATCAATAAGATAGGCTTACCCGTCGTCGACCCTTCCCTCGGAAATATGTTCAAGTGAATTACGAGCTTCATTATTATTAATGAATTGAAATTGACCAAATAAATAATTATACAGACAATATTTAAATACGTAAATATTACATTGTCTATAATGTCCTTGTCAGTTTAAATGTAGGTACGACTAGAAAGTTAAAATCTTATGAAATAAAAAGTACACACCCAAGCAAGAAAAAAAGAGTATATAGTATATATGTCACGAATCCCGGAAAATTATATTATATCATTACATTATTTATAATACTAAAGTAGTTTATAGGAAATACTATCAGAAAGTCATATTTCAATGAAAACGTTTTAATCTAAAAATATGCCAAGAACAAAAATGAAACAAATTGTCTCTAAAATAAACATTTTATTTAAATGTTAACATCTATTATGTATTCTATTTTTTTTTTCTCTTTATTTAATAGGCTTAGTCGCAAGAACGACTATGTCGCCATTATTATTTTATCTTTACGTATATCTTACATATAACTCCAAATATAACTTAAATTTACTTACATTATTCATTTAACTTAATTTTGTATAGATCTTTACAAAAAGGAGAAAGAGTCGGCTAACATAGAATTAAATAAAACAATCTGAAACTACCCAGATGAGTTAAGTTTAACTCTAATTTCATTTCTTCGAACACATTCCACTAAAATGTGGTGCACATCGTCGATTTGCCCGCAAAACAGGCAATAAGGGAATGGCACTTTACCCATCATATGGGCACACTTTTTTGATGGAATGTGTCCTAAGCGTAGTCTCCTACCAGTTACAACTTCCTGACGATTAATGAAAGAGTTATCTATCAAAACTGACTTTAAGGGATGTGGTTGAATTGTTTTGTACCATATTCCTTTATTTCTAGAGCGTTCATCAAAATATTCCTTCCAGTGGGAATACCAGTCATTTCTTGAATCGCGACATAAATCAAAGTCTGTTGGTAGTATCTTAATTAGGACCCCGTCGGTAGATCTTTGTTTAGCTAAGAGGTCAGCTCTCTCATTTCCAGCTATATTTATGTGAGATCTATTCCATTTTCAAATAGATATTCTATGTTTTAGTATAAAATTTATAAACTAAAAAAGATTGTGTACTAAGTCAAATTGTTTAATGTTTGTAACGTTTTAAACCTCAGTTATTCAGAAAAAAAAAACTTTTCATATTTGCAACTGTCATTGCATTCACTGTGTAAGTTATGTGATATTATCCATTACTGTGCAAATACCAATTTTAAATTCCGTTTATTTAATTTCGTTTTTTAAAACTTTATTTTTAACGAGTTTGTTCGTAAAGAAATGGCATGTTCTTCTCCATTCAATACTTAACATAAGGCCAATATTAATATTAAACTAAATTTCGTATTTGTTTTTGTTTTAATGTTCAAAGTTTTATTGTATAAAAATATACACAATATGCCTTATATTATAAATATGGGTTCATAAACTATTGGCATAGACGAACAAAGATTGTTTCACAGCAATTTAGCAATCAAAGTCCTCACCTACATAAAAGCAGCGTAAAAATTAGATTTATACGTAATCTTTTTAACGTCAGTAAGTATAAACGAACATACGTTTGTTTGCGCTTCGAAATTTACGACCATCTTTAATGTCTTATTGGAAAGTTTTTCCTGAATAAAAAACGTTTAATTAACTGAAAATGAAATGAAAATACTTAAATCATAACATTTATGCGTAAATGATTCAATGAATTTTAATAAGTTTAACCGTTAGAATAATAGTCAAGCTGTCATTTATTTATACAAGTATTTGATGTTATTAAAGTTTCTTTATAATGACTAACTTATAGTAATAGAAATGTTATATTGTAGCAAAAGTTAATAAAATATGTTTCAAATTAAAAGGAGCATGCTAACTCAACCGTTGGTCATATTTTAGATGACTTAATTTTTATTACAAGGCATAAAACTTAGAGAATTGTTTTGGCACGAAATATTCTGTATATAAATTTATATTAAAAGAAACGTAATGAGTATTCACCGCAAAAAGCCAGATAATATAATAAAGGTTTTTCCTTTAGTCATAAATCTCTGTAACCGCCTAAAAAAGGGAATGAAAATGGTACAATCTTTAACTTTCTGACAGTTTAATAAGATGATAAAAATAGATTTAACAATGGTTATTCAACCTTTTTTCCCTTTGATAAAGTTTAAATACAGTAATAATTGAGTTATTTCAAATCACAGAGAGCAGTTTATCAAATTAACTGATAAGGGTTAGTAAAGAATAAGAATAATTTCCTGATATTTCTGTTGCGTTAAATACAAATAAAAATATAAACCTATTTTGGCTTTTTAATATTATGTACATACTACATATATGTGTGTGTGTGTGTGTGTAGAAAATGGATATTTAGAAAAATATACTAACTAGACTCTCACAAAGTGGATACAGCGCAACACACGCTTGCAGAGTGCCCAGCGTGGGCCGAGGAGCGTGCTGAAGTTGTTGCTGTAGTGGGTAGTGATCTTTGTCTACCAGTTGTGGTTCGCGCTATAGTTGGTGGAGAGAGGGGCGTGGAGCGTAATGACCTCGATCTGCGAGAAGAGAAGAAGAAAGAAAGAGGAAACAGGACGAATAAGCGAGAAAGCGGCCAGGGCACCCACTGTTCACCGTGGGAATACCGGTCGCAGACGTGGTTGAAAAGGTCAAGGCATTTTCCAACAGAAGCTTCTGTGATAAACTTCCGGGTGTCAGATGCGGGGACGTCTGTCACTGCGTGAGGAGGTCTCATGGCGGAGAAGCACGATTTATCGCTACTTCCAAATAAGAAGCGTGGGGTAGAACCTGTCTTCCCTGCATGTAAGGTCCTGGGAGTCTACCGCACGAGCAGAGTAGCAGAGTATATTACCACGATCCCAAGGCCCTGTCTCAAATACGCGCTATGCTGTCATGGGGTTTTAGTGGCCATTCCCAGGGTTTCACATTGGGCGAGTCCTACATATCTCTCCCAGTTTCTGAAGGGGATACGTCTAGACCAGTGGTCATCACACTTTTTTGGTTGAGGGCCACATAGGTTAATGTGAGGTACTACTGTGGGTCGCACTTTTAGGGATTCTTCTGGTCGAGGGCCACATAGGTCGCACTTTTATAAATACCATGGTAGTTGGTACCGTCGTTAATTAACATATTTTCAAAAGCTATCCTTAGGTTTTTGTGTGGCATATAAAGTAGTTTTTTTATAACCTAATTCACACGGTTTTGTCATATGTCTAACGAAATTGTTTGCGACAACGTGGACCGCATAAATAATATCCCAAGGCCGCATGCGACTCGCGGGACGCGGTTTGACAACCACTGGTCTAGACTACCACGATGACCGAAAAACAAAGATTCCCCATTCTAAGAATTATTTTGCAAACAAATCTCGCAAACCTCAACTACACGCGGCATTCTCTTCCTGCCCTTCAAAATAATATATTGGACATACTCGTACCTAACTAGTAACATGTGATAAGGGGCCGTATAAGCATTATGTAAACAGAATTTTAGGTATTATTGATTTGTCGCTCCCCTTGTTAATAATAGCAAGCAAAGCTCTTACTGTCTTCCCTCCCAACATAATAATTTTTACAAATTCTACTCAATTTTACCGCCATTAATGCTTACGTGGCACTTTAACGCTCACTAAAATCCAAAAGGAACGTTTTTCCGAAATGCGCCAGAATATGTCTATGAAAATTTTCTATGATTTTATCGTTAATAATTTTATTGTACATAATTTATTATCAGATAAAGTACAGGCATGTACATCTTAAAACAAAAACTTTTTATAGCAGTATCACATATCAATAAAGTAATAATAATAATAATTTGAAATGAATAAAACTGAATCTATTATTATAGTCGGCGCAGCTTAGCGCGGCATCAAGTCTGACGCTAGAGGTCAGTTTAATAGGATTCGTTATTCATGAGACCACATCAACCCCACCACTCCTCTGGCTATAATCGCCCTACACAATTAATAAATACAATGATTAAAAGTATGTATAGAAACTTTTCAATTAATTGAGAGATTAGGATTAAGGTGTTGACCTCTCTTCACAATTTAATTCGTTCTAATTAGATCCCTATATTGAATATCCATTCCACGTACTAACATCACCATCTAAATGGCATAAATTAAAAGCCATAGTCATTTTAACTATTATAAAATAAACTCACAACCCATAAATAAATCTTATTCTTGTCCAAAAACTCTACCAGTTGTAGTATTCCTCATTTAACCACTAAAATTATTTACAACTAAAGGCTCGTCCTGGCTTCTCACGGATAAAATTAATAGTGTTGGTATCTATCTATAGGTGAAAGAATTTTAGAAATCGGTTCAGTAGTTTTTAGTTTATCCATAACAAATAAAAAAAAATTTATCTCTTTATATAATAATATATAATAATAATGACATAAAGTTAAAACATAACATTGAGCAATGTATTTTATTACATATTTTTATTTCACAAGTTATGTACCTACTTTTTAGACAATAACGTTCTCCTCTCAAGCGTTAGGGGAATAATAAACTACAGTTATTACAACCAACATTTCAGTAATAATAATGTGCTCTATGTTTTTGCCCTGAAAGTAAAAATACCGTAGATAAACATTTAATAGCTGTGGGAGATAGAAGTAAAAATAGAAGTACACTTAAAAGTGTTGTTAAATAAATTACTGCGAAGATATCTTTGTCTCTATCGATAAATTATCGATATGAATAATCAGTTCGATATAGAAGAGTCAAAAGTATTCTCATTCGAGCCGGACATCTTATTAGTGTTATTCTGGATTTAAATATTTATTTTTAAAAACCTATTACCTTCTCACTCATGACAAGAAAATTGCGTTTTAAAACTTTGAAGAAAGAAAGAATAGCGGAATACATTTTCGTTAATGAACCTGCATTTTGTTTTCGGTATAAAGTTAAAAATACAATTCATTTTATTTGTCAGATGTCACAAAAACTTTAAAAAAATGTTTCAATTTAGCGGTTCTAAAGTTTTATGAAAAAAATATAAATTATTAATTTACGTAGACATTAATTAAATGTATCATCAATATCCTATTCGATTAAGATTTTTTATCTGTGTTAACAAGTGATTGCTGAGGGGTCGCTAGCCTGCTGCCATATAAAAAGTAAATATGCAAAAATAGTATTTAAGCAAAACGGCAGTTAACACAAACATATTAAAAAAAATTGTAAATTCCGACACAATAATAAAAAACTTGACACAACAACATCGTTTGGCATAAATGTGTTGTTGAAGTAACATAAAACAAACTCGTCTATGTGACGTTGTAGTGTGTATTTTCAGTCTGAAACTCAGTATAGCGAATCCAGTTAGTTGGCAACTCAATTGAATGGCAGTGTATGTGGCACGGCCGCAAAAACTAGTTGTATATATATATCGCTTGCATTGCGAAAGTTGGCTGCAGTTATTTATTAGGGATCGAGTCAGTCGACGCGATCACTCTGTGTCCCCGGTCAGTATGCCAGCCCATAAATTCAGCCAAGGCACCACCGACTGCACTGCAGTCGACTTCCGGCCTCGTGCACCCTCGACATTTTAATAAATACAGTATGATTTTCGGATGGTTTCTATAATTATCGATATGTTGCTAAATTCTCTATCGACGTTAGATCAAAAATGTCAGAGGTTTGATTATAATAATTAGTCTAAAACAAATAAATAATTCTGATTTGTATTTTTTTTTTGCTAGGTACCTTTGATGATTATCACTACTGTTGATAATAAATGGCGAAGTAGGCCCAGATATTATGCACTTAGCTGAGAAAGAGAACTGGCTATAAAGGCACAAATCACACCTACAAGTTTTGATAATGGATAATTAATTATTTAACTGTATTTTTCTAGTCATTTGCTTTTAGCCATCCCTCAAAAAATTTCATTTCTCTAATCTCATTCTAATTTCTAAAATAGCATAAATAGGTAGCATGTATGAAACATGTATAACTCATTGCAGAATAATCGCATAAAAAGGCTGAATATTTATCATTTATTTTATATAAATATTTACTCCGTCAATGAAAATAAAAAATCATATTTGAAAATAAAATAATAACGATTTATCAGATAAACAGATTATTTCCAGAAAGATAGCTTTTACATTCATAAAATGTGTCTAAATAATATATCTAGTCATGTTTTTATATTCCTAAATTGTATTATCCCTCGTAATACAAAACTTTGAGCGAAACAGAAACTTAATAACAAGACAAAATTTATTTTTCTAAAAAACTTTAAATATACATAAGTTTACTTTTATTACATCAATGACAAATTTACTTTCAGAGAGTTATTATTATAGATGTATTTTACAATTTTGTAAAATAAAATTTAAAATGTGTAAAAATTATTTATTACTTTTTCATGTCTTTCATTTTCTACCAACAGTCTATGGTTTCCTTTACCAAAGTTCAGACTTATTATAGAGTTGGACAGGTAGGTTCAAATATATGTCCATCGACGAGGAATCCGACCACACAACCAACTAAGCTACCATCAAACGTTTCATTTCAACACGGACAGAACTTTGAAAGCAACAAAACATTTCCTATTTTCAATACCACACAATAAAACTGAGTTTATTAAACAATGAAATACGCGAAATTTCATTAACCCCTTGAGCAATAACCTGGCGTTTACGCCAGCTTTCCATTGTTTTCCTATTGTCTCATTTTTATGGATAATCGACATATTAATTGTTCTCAGCACAAATAGTAGTGCGCTCAAGCACATTTGCTGTTAACACGTTCGACAAAAGCCAAAAACAGCAAAAAATCTTTAATGTAGATTATTTTTCTTTTCTTTCTTTAAGATGTATGTAAAAAATCGTCCTCAATTAGTTTTACAATAAACAACTCTTTTGTAGACGTTCACAAAAGTTTATTTAACTTTCCACCGCAATCCAATAAGAGTGCCTCTCAACGATCCGAGACCCATAACAGTTTATTCCCAAAAGTAGCTACAATCAGAACACCAGGAAAGAAAGTTGTTACGTATAAAAACACAATGCTATATATAGGACATTGCTTGTTACAAACTACTTTCGTTAGGTTATCTAACTTTTCGAGATCCATAGCAGGCTCATGCTTGCAAAAATTATTCCTTCTATTTATAAGCTTAGTTTGTTTATCATACCGGACCCCATTATCACATTAAATAATGTAACCAAATGTATGCTGAAATATTCCCAAATAATAAATCTATGATTTAAAAATCGATTTATTTATTCTATAATTATAAAACAACTAGCAAATAAAGTATCATTAATATCTAAGGAAATGGATTATATAATATTTTTAAAACTTCCAAGTATAATTATGCTTTCTGCTATCCTAGTAAACTTATAAGAAAGACTTTGAACACTATCCTGTCAGTTATAAAATCAGCGCACTCAAACGGCTTTGTGTTAGTTGAAACGTTGGGAGTTGGCGTGTCGATGGCAACTTGACAGCAACTTACAATTAAGAGGAAATTATAAATTCGAGTATATACTTATAAGAACTCCTACTTATTCAAACGTTAAATGTGTACGCCTATATATCGGATAAAATGTTTAATTAAAATTTAACACTCGCTTGTGTTCTTTGGATAAAAAAATGATAATAAAGATTGACATCGGCGATGTTTTCGAAAAAGTATTAAATTTCAGTAACTTTTTTTTTATCTTTCCTTTTCGATCTTGATTTAACGTCCTTTGAGGTCATTACTGAGGCTCACCAGAATAGCTTCGCTTAATGAAGTCGTGAAAGAAAATTGAGTTGAGTTAAAGGGGCGAATTTAATTCGATTTCAAACTTTTTGAATGAATGTCACAGTTGGAAAACGCCGGCGTTCTAAAGTTCGCCAAAATAAGATGGAAGCGAAAAATGGAACTCCTGTCGTTCGTGGTTAATTAAAATAAATTATTCACTGGTTTCTTATATAAAGGACTCGGCGTCTACATTACAAATTGCTCTCGGTCGATTCAAAATTTATTCGAATAATGTTATAACTACCAACTTAAACCGAAAAGTAAAAACATGCTTTTTCACTATAATGGGTATTTTAATCATGACCTGACGAAATACACAATAACCGGGTTCTACTATCAACAAGCATATAATGTAATCCTTACATATTATAAAAAATTCTGTCTCTGTCTGCTGGGTTGGCTTACAAGACGAAAATCACTAACATATAACATGATTCATTGATACTTTCTGTGGCCGGATGTTAGTAACTGTTTATTTTGTTTTAGAAAAGCAAATAAAATGGGCAAAATTATAAGGATAACAGTGAATTTATAAGGGTAACAAAATCATAGTATTATGCACGTGCAATATTTTACCTAATATTATGAAATATAAAAAAAACAGTGAATAACTATTCTGATTATTTATTTTGTGTTCAATTATAAACTAAAATATGAATACGAAATTCTAATTTCCAATTTATTTAAAAACTGTTAGACAGACTTACATTTTTTTTCTTCGTACGTCACTTAACTCTTATATTAAAATAAACATATTTTTTTAATACCAAGAAAATGGTAAACAGGCATACAATCAGTCTTCTGGTAAGCAGTCACCGTGTTTTATGGACGCCTGCGACCCCAAAGGCATCAGAAGCGCGTTGCTGACTTTATAAAAAAAATCACGTCAGTCTTGCAGAATCCCACAGTGTATTCTTCAGGCAAGACCGCAACCAGAAGCTCAATTCACATCCGGATCGTTTGTGGCAGGAAACTTTTTTTTCTTTTTTTTTTACCACAATCTCATCTGGTGTTAAGTTACGATGCGGTCCAGGATAGTAAACACACTAACTCTAGATGCACTGGTTCTCAAGCGATGCTGCCAAACATACCTATTGGTATTTGGCGACAGGTTTTCAAACTTGAGTACGGCAGCTACCCAGGCCACCATCAAGCTTTGGTTTCCTCACAATGTTTTCCTACACCGAAAGCTCAGGCTGATTTTAGAGTTGTAAAGGTGGGTTTGAACCCGCGTCCATTGACGCGAAATCCGACCGCATTACCAATTAAGCAATCATCGCTTTAATACCTTCTTTGGAACAGCACTGACTGTGACCATTTAAGCTCCGAGATATAAGTACGGACTTTCTACCGATGGTTAGCCGTAAAATAGTAGAAAATAGAGGTCGGTATTATGTCGAAATCTTCAGAACACACATAAGGTGTAGATGTAGTACTTCTTACACTTACTGAATGTAGTCAGTAAAAAAACCAAATCGGTCAACCAGTTTATTCTTGTCCATAACAGCGCACAATGACCATGTTCACGGCAAAGTTTTTTTTTCGGATTACATCGAAAAAGCCATGACAGCTTCAGTGAATTTTTATTTTCGAGCCAAGCGCAATGGTACCAAAATAGTACGAAATTTGACTTAGGACTGACAGTAAGTTCCAGACAGCTACCCATTTACCTGCGTGTGGTGTATAGGTATAGAGTACAGTATCACGTATAATATCCTTATATATATATATATATATATATATATATCTTCTGTGCGTGTGTATGTGAGTAAACTGTGTATGTAGTTTAGATTTACAATTTGGTCCAATTTAATTTTTTTATTAACGAATCGCGATCGAAGTCGGGGGCACTGTATATCACTGTATAGCGCTGGCGACGGGTATAGTAGGTTGCCCAGTTGGTGATCGGAGCACATCCTAGGCCATTGCCGGAGCTTCGCGGCAGTGTACCCGTACTCAGCTCTCGATCTCGCGTACCTAGCGGCATTTATTCCATACAAACGTAGTCCTCTATTTCCTCCCTGTGTTATATAAATGCATAAATGTGTATAATAGCATTATGGTAAATATTTTTATAACGAATAATACATATAAACCACCATCGCCATCCCAGTCCGTTTTGATGTAAAATGTACAGGCATAGCCGAAGTCTTTATTATTCTAAAACTGAACTGAATCTCTAAAGAACAAGTTTCAAGAATATGATATCTTAACTTTGCCCTCCCAGCACATCTTCAATAACTTAATGCATATTCGTAAAAATTTAGACAAGCTCGATCTAGCGAATGATTGTCATAATTATTAGAATTAAAGACAAGAATATTAGAAATAAAGACAAGTTGGTCGTCCACTTTAGGCTAAATGAGTCTAATAAAAGCTTTATTTTAAAACAATATCCCAAGTAGCATTACCGATTTATCTGACAATAAGTTCAAGTATTATGTCAAGCAAGTTTTAATCTCGAAAGGTTATTACAAGATGAATCATTGCGTAAACGATAGTGGTGCCTGGAATTAACCCACATCTCTGTGCTTCCACTAACATTAGTTAAGACTATGATTTGTATAGTTTTTTATATTAAAAAAATGATATATATTATACTTATAAAAAAAAGGACCAGATCGAGTTTCTTGCCGGCTCTTCTCAACTGGGTTGTTTTCCGAACTGGCGGCAGTGTTTTATACGTTCATAAGCGCCTTCTTAGGGTCTAAATTTTTTTTTGAAAGAAAATTAAAACCGCCCAGTTTTGGAACAGGAAGCACGGTACTGCGAAGTGATGTTTTCGTCTATTTTCCATATGTAGGTCAAATCAACCCTAGCTGCAGTTGACCCTTTCGTGTTTTATAATTCTTCCTTTAGAGCGCAACGCGCTAACAATAGATTTCTGAAATAACTACTTTTCCGACCACATGTCCTGTTAATTAAGTCGCACCATTAGACATCTTAGCGAGAGTCCGTTGTTTTAGTTTCAAAATATATTTAGTTAATCCCTTACGAGAATCTTTATATGAAATCGAAGAAAATTCTAACTTCATTAAAATCGACACGCAACGTCAAAATTATCTTAAACGAGTGCTGAATTATTCCATCACTGAATTATCGAGTATGTGATAAAAGAGAATTATTTATGTTAATGCGATGGATTTTTTGGTGTCTCATTTACCACACCTAAGTAGGTAGGGATAGGTTACTCGAAATCAGTTCATTATTAAATATTTCTTAAACAATGAAATATGCTTATTACTCTTAATTGACCACCAGAAACATTATCTTGAGATCATAATATTTATCTAAATTTAAAAAAAAACGTAATTTTGAAAAGAATAACACTCGTACTCTTATCGGAACTTCTTATTTTTTTTTATAATTGTTTAGAGACTTTTTAACAATAATAAATCATTAAGAATTGATAAATTCTCAATATCAAAGTTTCGACCCAGTACCTGGCCAGAAGGCGTGTTGCTTCCGCAAAGTTTTTATCTCGCGGCCCCTTTATTATCTTATTAGAGCCATTTATAACGTTCAGAAAGTTAATTTTGAATACCGTATCCTTATATTCATTCGTTTATGCTAACATGGATACGTATCAATTTTTATTTTATTACTAGCTGTGTGCCCGCGGTTGCGCCCGCGTTTTATATTTTTCACTGCGTAATATACTTCATTTTTTTACACGGAACCCTAATTATTTAAAATATAAGATAGCTGAAGTTACTCCGCGTAACTTAGGATATAATATATATATATATTGTTACTAACATTACGCAAAGATATTTTTCACAAATTCAAATACCTGCCAGTAAAAATCTACATTGAATTTATTTATTCACAATTTCATGAGTTTTAATTTTTTTAACGCGGAAGCCTAATTATTTTAGAAAAATTTAAGTATCCTAAGTTACGCGGAGTAACTTCAGCTATCTTCCAAAAAAAGGCCCGTCAAAATCGCTCCAGTCGTTCTGGAGATTCCGCAACAAAACAGACAGTTAGACAAAAGTTTTGAAATTGTATTTTAAAACCATTATAAACTGAGTCTAGAATGAGAAATGACAATAAAACATTTACGTACATAAACACACACACCAAAACACTTTTATTCATCGCAAAACCTGTCAATCATCAACAAAGTAAGAATCACTCTTTCAACATCTAAATAATCTTGCTACTATATAGAACTATATATAACCGAAATAAATCTAAACTGACTTAATACGATTTTAAACATGCTAACATTTCATCAAAAACATTTTATTTAATTCAAACTGCACTAAGTTGTATGATGATCATAATACCTACGTATACGTATAAAACTATAAAAAGTATAACAGTAAAGACTATACCTATTTCTAAACCCTAACATTATATAGTATAAAACCTTTTTTACACCGTCATTATATACTTTACATAATAATCAGCGCAAGGAGGTTCTACTATGTAATGTGTGCACTTATTTAGCATTATATTTTCTACCATAAACGCTATTATTATGCTGTACCGTATGATTCAATGAACTCACACAAAGGCTTATTGTTATGTTACAAAGTCTTTTTATAAATTTGCTATATCATGTACACCATTTGCTTGATAGATATTTTCGTTTCTCTAGTAATGAATTAAATTTGTTAATTATAAAATTTCCGAAGCACAGTTTTGTAAATAAATGGTAATTTTATTTCAATAAAAAAATTGTAACATTATCAAATTTTATAGAAATTTTCGGTTTAAGATTGTTCAACACTTGATTTGATCGAAGCTTGATTTATAAATACTCAGAAGTAAATAGGTACATCAGAAGTAATTACATGCAAATTTACATTATTCCAGCTCAAATAAGCGTGAATAATAATAATATTGCAATCATAGACTGCGTTTTATAATAAGTAATCAGAACCTAAACCAAATTCCAATATAATTAATGAGTTATAGATATACCAGTTTGTGCCCGCAGCTCCGCCCACGTTTTATATGTTCTTCAAGTGTGAGTGAAAAAGTGCTTATAACACTTCATTTATACCCAACATAAAAAAGGAAATGAATGAAGAAAAATGAGAGTATTTTGACCATTTGAGTCTTTTTACCATTCCGCGTCGAATGGTAGTAATCCCATGCCGATATGTTCAGTAGTTTTGAGATGATGGTGCGTACAAGAGACCCGATTTTCCTTATACATATATAGGAAGATGGGTAGATATAATATAAGTATTAGGTAATTTGTGTATATACAAATCTTTGAAATTTTAACTACCTATTAACTTAGTCACTTTCATACACTCTACATATACGAGAAGACTTACAGAACGCAGACAGCGAGCAAGACACAAAATTCTTCTCGCCATTACAAAGTATTAAAGGCGCTCAGGGAGGTTTTAGAAAACAAAGGACTAAGCCCCGGGAGATACAACAAAGTGCTCTGATACTTTTGCGGGTTGTAAGTCTTCACGGATGACATGTTAGTTTAGACAGCGATATCATTGGAAAGAAAAGTTTACCTAGCAGTTATATTATGAATGTGAATTATTACATAAATATATCGAATAGAAATTCCATTCAAAGTTACATTTTATACTTTTCTATTTAGAAGCGAATTATTGTTGTATGGCTAAATTAACTATTACTGAAATTACGTCAAGGTTTCACAAAGCTCCTGGTAGAAGCTAATGAAACCAATGATAATTTTTGAAGTACTCAAATCTTGTCTGCGAAAATTCAGGTTTAACTAAATATATTAGGAATGGGTAAATTGTAGTGTAGGTAACACACATATAAGACAACTATAAAAATAATACATATTCCTAGTAGTTTTCTTTGTTTATAAGTTGTATTGATTCATAGAAATAAATGTATTATAATATAACTATGTAAAACAAAAATATATTAAAATGTGAATTACGATTTATTTCTACTTTATGCTTAAAAATTGAGTAGCATATTATAAGCCCAAAAATTTACTCAATACTAAAAATGTTATATCGTCTGGTCTATTCACAATAGCTCACAATGTAGTGCTGTTCCTAATGTCTTAAATTAAAAATTTAAACTTCAAGAAGATACGTTTTAAAGTCGTGTAATACTCTGTGTCAAACTCATAAATAATCACCTCACGCTCATACTCACAGCATAACCTGGAGAATTTTTAAGTTGTTGATATAAAGACATTATTAATAAAGCTATCATAACCTGCATCATTAAGAAAATGTAACGGGACACAATGTCGTAGTGTTTATTCAAGCGAGCGCGTCTTTCAAGTGTCGACCGCTTGATGTACAAGACGCACTCGTAAATGATACAATCTTTAATCTTCGCACCTTTTCGTGTGGGGTCCCCGCGCTCAACGACAGCCAAGCTGTTTATAAATAGGGGGGCCGAGGCCGCTTTGTGAGCTGAAATGAGACTAGCGACAGATAACGATCTTGAAAGCGCTCCAACTCTGCGGTGTACCGAGTCAGCGGCTGCGGCACGCTCGCTTCAAGGACGCCGAGATCTATTGCTCTCTTCATTACAAAATACGTGTCTAATATGTTAACTAAATAGAGGTGCACACGATGGGAATTTTAGTATAGGTAGAAGCCGTATGTGGGTTGGGTTGTAGGAGAGAAGTCTCGACAATGGTTGGTGGCTGCCCGATCCGCACTTCCCTTTTTTCTGTCCTTGTCCTGACAAGATTATCAGATAAATGATTAATTAAATATTTGCATTTGAAGCTAATGCGTTTGTACATGATAGGTACTAAAGTAAAAAAATACCCTAATGGGTAAATGTTATTTAAAAACAAAACCGACTTCACAATAATGAGCTATAAAAATGGACTAAAAAGTCAATAAATAATTACATTACTAATATGCTTCGTTAATTTTTAAGTCGATGCCAAATAGAGTTAACTAATGTACTCATTTACAAATGGAAATAACTGCCTAAACTTTATCACAATTACATATAAGCTAAATAAAGGACTCGGGTGATTTTAAAGAACAATTAATAAAAATTGAATATAATTAGCGACCTACATTTACATCACTTTGTTATCCATAAGCTGGCACCGATTTCAAGATTAAGGAAGCAGATTAATAAATTAATTATTTATTGACTTTTTAGTGCAACTTTATAGTTTATTCTTTTGACGTCGGTTTTATTTTTAATTAAAAAAGTTTTTCAATATACATTATGTATTCGCATTTATTCTCATTATGCTACCAATAATTCCAGAACACGACTTCTCTGAAATCAATTCATTTTTGCTCTGAAACCCCGATCGTTTTCGACCAACAGTAAATTAGATTTATAATTGCTTTGAAATAAATGAATAGTTAGTGAATTAGGTTGTCAAAAAATGACTTAATATGTTGTTATTTCCATACAAAATCAACGAAGAATTCGCTTTGACAGCTCATAAAAATATGTCAATTAATAGATATACTAATTTTATTATTTACCTCTGGTATCAACTACCCAATCTATAAAAGTGCAGTCCGCAGTGGGATCTCACATTGTGACAAGTGTGACAAAAAAAAATGGTCACTCACTAACTAGGACGTGCCATATATAAATTTATATCATTCAATGCAAAATTGAAAATTGTACCATTGCACTTCTTGAATATGTTAATTAAAAAAATTGTAACGTCTACTTACTGACTCGCTTCTCTTTTATAATGAATATTTAGCAATTTCAGATCTCCATATGCATAAATATGAAATTACAGTGCATATTACATAGTTGCAACATTTTTACAATGGAAGAGATATAATTTACACCAAGCACATGTTGCATTTTACTAACGTCTGCTGTTTAAGGAATCCGGCAGTGAACTACATAACCTATGGGAAAAGGCTGATGACAATTATTCGTAATATTTTTACATAGACTGCCTTGACCACAATCTCACCTGATGTTAAGTGACGATGTGATTCAGGATGGTAAACACACCTAAGCCTAAAGGTACTGGTACAGGTATTGGTATTTGGCGACAAGTTTTTCAAACTTGAAGGTGGTAGCTACCCACCAGATGGGCATCATTAGAAAATCCTCTACCACCACGCTTTGGTTTCCTCACAATGCTTCCCTTCACCGAAAGCTCAGGCCGATTTTAAGAGTCGGATAGGTAGGGATCGAACCCGCGTCGATTGTCGCGGAATCCGGCCGCACTACCCGCTGTCTCATCGCTTTAAAAATAAAGTAATAGAGAACAATAGCACAAATATGATGTTTGCAAGACACTATAGTTAAGGTGAATTATAGCCAGTTTTCTGAGGATTTAACTCACTATTAACAGTCATATATCAATTGGGCAACTGTGGGGTATGTTGTTGTTTCGAATTTGCAGTGAGATACCATGAGAAAGAGCAGGGGGTGGAGAGGAAAGGGGCTTGCGTTGAGGGAAGTGTGGTATAAGTTTTATTTAAGTCGGCTTTCCGCCAGGTGGGATAAATTGTATTTTTTTTTCCTTTTATCTATTGTAATTTACAGTATCAAAAATTGCTCGATATAACAAGCTCGGTATAACTATGTAGTGCATTTCTGTTATTGTCTGGGCTAAATATTGACAATTATTAATATCCTATCGTTACAAAAACTTATAAACTTGAAAGTAATTTTTATGTCAATAGAAAACTTCATCTAAATCGATATAGCCGTTACACAAATCGCATAAATAAATTAATATTTAGTAATTAATCAGACGCGCAGGAGAATGAATAAAGAAAACAGCGGTCTTAATGTATATTGTTTATTTGTAAATTAACTAATTCTCAAGCAATAAAGTGAAGCGACCCTCGACTAACAAACATTCCTTTATCATACAGCCCTTACACGTGCGAATACAATCGAATTCATCGAAAAACAATAATTTAACCGAACAATACAATAGTGCTTTTATTATAATATAAATACGTGAATAAATTTATAAAGTTAATAAATATTATATATCAAATATTCATTACTTCACTGGTATAAGAGAATGTGAGAACAATTTTTTTTTTTAATGTAAGTATCAGAGCGAAATCACTACGAAATTTTATAAACAGATATTATTAGAGATACTAAGATTTACAAGGTATAAATACGCATTGGTTTATACAAAGCGAGACAAAGGGTGTTGGTGTTAATCCTTACAAGTGCCGTTCATAACGGCGGTAACTATTCAGCGAACTAAACCTATTATACTACATTTAGGCTTGATACACACTGACGCACAGTCGAAACAAAGCGAAGCTATCATTAAATTATCTACAAGTTGCAAGAACCCACACACGCCTGTTGTATTCGCGCCCATTCACTTGCATTCGCGCCTATCCTATTGTACTCCCGCGCTTATTCGCTTGCTTTCGCGCTTATTCCATCGTATTCGCGTCTATTCGCTTTGTATTCGAGCCTATTCCTTTGAGCCCAAATATTAGTCCAATCTAATACTATTTCTATTTTCGGAAATAGAAATTTTATTCTTAGAAACAATTTCGATTTGTAGTAGAAAATCTGAAATTTTACTACACTACGTTTCGAATCTGCGTCAGAGAACATCGCGATTCGTAAGAGGCCTGATGCTTTCGCAAAACAAATCAATCGACCACATCACTATAAATATCTACTAAATAATTTAATTACTATTCTGCAATTCTACTTTACAATACGTAAGTTTCATAGATAACATAGTTTCTATACTAATAATAATAATAATATCGTTATACGAGTAATTTAATTTTCCATAAACTATTCTACTAACGTATCGAGGTGCTTATAATTACGCGATATAGTGATCGAATTCGTTAAGATGCTTCTTAGAATATTATTTACCTTATAATTCCTGTTTGAATCGTTTAAATTGTTTATTAATTCGTTTTAATTCAATTTACGACACGTGACGGACTAGCAACAGGAACACGGTGATTATTAAACCCGTTAATTTTAATATACTTATATAAATAATTACAAGTTCAAAATATCGATATATGTAAATTAATACAAATGGCGAATCTACGCTCTTTAAATGTATACGAGTATATTAATTTAATAAATCAATGTTATTATTATTATTATTAATAATAATAATAAACATCGTATGCAACATAAAATTATTATCAAAGTGGAGGACTAAGTGATACTAAAAATAATTAGTGCTCTAATCGCAATAAAAATATTAGATAACCTCAAATACCACTAGATAAATTTTGTATTTTTTATATATATATATAATAGGTACTAAAAATTAAATAAATAAATAATAATCTATCTATCTAACTAACTTATCTACCTAATCGCATAGAGAATTACAACACAAAATACTGACAGTAACGAACAAACAAAATAATTTAAAAAAAAACAAATGAACTTAATATCATTTTCGTTCGATAAAAGATTTCGTATCGATATTAAATAATTATATTCGACTAAATGTTGATAATTGTTTGCTTTAGTTACATTCAATATGGTCGATATTTATATTGTTTGAGACAGTGTATGTAACCAAATACAGTAATACCCCCCGCTTAGCGCGACCCCGTTACGCGCGGTTTCACTATTCCGCGAATTTCAAATTTCGCGCTCAAATGCCTCGCATTACGCGAAAGAGTGCGTATTAACATAATGTAAAGACAATAGATGTATTTTTTCCGTAAAAAATAAGAGTATATATTGCATAAAGTGTTGTTAGAATTAAAGTGATTGATTAAAATGACTTGTATTTTTTTGTATTAAATTTTGACTGTTTAATCATAAACCTCGATATACGCGAATTTCAGTTAACGCGATTTTTTTCGGAACGTATCCCTCGCGTAAAGCGGGGTATTACTGTATCCCTATTATTATTATTATTTTATCTCAGTGGTATTGAAAAAAACTGATAATTTCTTAGCGAAAAGCGTAAATTTGCCATTAACGGCCAGTGATGAATATCGAGTACGTTCGATTATTGTTTTTTTTTATAATACGCAGAATTCATCTAGAAGATTCTTTAACTCCTTATTGTGAGCTGCTTTGGAACCGGTGGCCGGCGAGGCTGCTGTAGGGCGGCCATTGTAGCTGAAATAATATCAATCATTGTATAAAAATAAAAAAAAACTAAAGCCTTTAAAATATATTTTGATTAGAATGACAGCTGTCATCGAGACCACGCGAATGAAAATATGTAACTTTTTTATGTACTGTAGTTTATTGTCAAATGAGTGTTTATCGTTAAAAAACCTAAATGATAATAATAATATCGATTTTGCACACCAATGGAAATAAGTTGTTTCACTACAATAAAATATAGTTTAATCAGTATTATTTTATCACTGAGGCCGTTTGACAGCTGTCATTATAATAAAACTATATTTTAGGGACTGTAGTATATCGTGGCAAAGTATAAAATATAAACATTACATAAGCAGAAATAAATCAAAGCGATTATATTATGTAGGACACTGTAATCAAAATAATATGACAGCTCAGAACATATTCAACCTGATTGTCGTAAATTTGTACTCAGAAAATAACTACTACTATGAAACTTTATTAGAAGAAATATTTGACTACGTCGCTATAGAATCTGAAATAATATCAGGGGTCTCAAGATATTTTAAGGGTGTACAAACAAAAACAAGATCCATTGACCTTTCGAAAAGTGCTAATTACTAATTACTAACAAGTGCATATTATGTCAAGAAAATCATATCAATGAACTCATTAAAGTTTAAAAATATATTAAAGTAAGCTATTTATTTGCCGTCTTGCAATTTGAGAGAAATAAATAATCGTTTATACGTAATGTATTTTGAAGGGCGGTGTTGGGGGGGGGGGGCAATGGTTAAGCACATTTATCTATCATAGTCTCACCTAATGGTGCGCGGTACTGTCTCAGTATCCTGATCAACAGAACGTGTGGGCCTCTCGTTTCGCCCAAAAAGTTGACTTAACCAACTGCCCCCCTGGGTTTGGGACTTTGCCCTGCAATAAACACCCCAAAATATCTATAACGTTTATAACCTATAAAATAATAATAATAGCCCATCCAAAACTATAAACGGAGTTTTATCTAGAGATGACCGCAATATTCGTTTCGTATTCGGTGTTCAGTACACTCGGGACCTTTACCGAACATCCATATTCGGGCGAATATTCGATTAAATTACCGAAAGTTCGGCAAAATAGTAATCGAATGCCTCGCAAAGTTTAAAGTGTGATTTATGGTATATGAGCTATTATTTATTTAAATATGCAGCGTTATGAGCTTGTGAAATTATAACATTGTAACTTTATTTTCTATAGTTTTGGTATAATTAGATTAACATTTTATTAATCATCCACAGATGATTATTAATAACCATCATATCCCCCATCCGACCGGAGTACGGTGAAGTTTGAGAAAGAAATAATTTAGATTTTTTTTTTAATTAACCATTTAAATAAATCAAGTACATATTTAGCGAGTATTGTGTGGATCAGTTTCTCCTAGAAATGTGTTTACAATTGTTAATAATAGAGCACCAATCTAGAGCAAAGCGGGTTTTGACAAAAACTCAATTATTTTTCAAGAGAAAAGGGGTTAAGTATTCAAAAATAGTACGTAAGTATCCATGACCCCCCCCCCCCGGTACTTTACTTATTGGGGGTAGGAAAAGTGATTACGTAAGCAATATTTACATATTAATCTTCGATATTGATGTTCAAAATTATACGAGCGCTTACACGTAATTATAGTATAGTGTTTGGGGGGGGGGGGGGGAGTGTGTGTGTAAAACATTTGCTTACTATTGCTGACAATGGAGAGAGGATAAGGAAAGACCAAAAAAATTTCTTACGTAATACTTACAAGAGCCCCGAAATTGCCACAGTATTAGTGGTTAATAAGTAAAGCCGTAACAATCAATTTCTTAACACACATACCTAATGTGTTTCTGGTTCTGGAGCAGAGTACGGAATCTCGGTTCGATGTAACTCCAGGAGCCCTGGTTCTTGTGTTCCTCCTGGCTCCAGATGAGCTGCGCGTTCGGGTACTTCGCAACTTCAGCCTTTATCACATCGTACGGGAACGGAGATATCTGTTCCACTCTGAAAGTAAACATTGTACACAGTTTTTATACATAGTATTAGGTGGTACCCGCGGCTCCGCCCGCGTTTCATGTGTTCTGTGCATATGACGTTTCATTTATAGCTAATTTAAAAAAAAAAAAACAAATGAATGAATAAAAGTAAGAATATTTTGTTTTTATTAGCGGAAAAAATGTATATAAGCGTAAATTGAAGTGGAAAATGTACAAAAGAGTAAATCGAAAAAAAAAATGAGAGAGGATCGGTGGATCCAAAAAATCCAAAAAATACTGCGTTGAAAGATATTAGTCCTATCCCGATATGTTCAGTAGTTTTGAGGTGATGGTGCGTCAAAGGAACCCCATTTTATAAATGCCTGTCTTTTGTTTTGTGGGAGCAAATAAATTAATAAACAAACAAATTGAGAAAGCATGGCAAAGAGCTCATAGAATATGAAAAATATATAGCCTATAACCATCTACGATTAATTCCGCGTCGCATGGTTGTGGTTTCATGCTGATCGGTCCAGTAGTTTTCGAGTTTACCTCGGACAAAGAAACAAACTTTGCTTATATATATATAGATAGACAATAGTTCTCGTCGCGTAAACAGAGCGTTGTCGTGGACACCGCCTACTTAGTGTTATACGAGTCGTATAGAATCATGGGCGGCTATCTACAACCGCCAACAAAAAAAACGTTAATATCGATTTATCTTTAAACTTTGTGCTACTAACTTCATGTTGCCATATAAGTGAATTACCTATAGATTAAAATACAGTTTATACGTCAGTCATCACTGATATACTTTACAGAGAAAAAAACAATTATTATTTTACACTCTGCCAAAAATGAGTTGAAATATAGATATAGCCGCTTTTGATTCTATATATTGAGTTTAAAAATAAAAAAATAAGTATTTCAAGAACTTGCATTTTATTTACACCATGGTGCAGTCGGTCCGAATAAAATTTAAATTTAAGTTTATATATTAAAAGTCAAGTTTATTCGTGTTAAACGACTGCTCATTTGACCGTATCATACCATGACCGTAACTATACCGGCACATGTAAAAAAATATACTTTGTATTTATTGTTACTATGAGACTATGCCCACTAGACCATTCCTTCACCGAACAGGACCGTAGCATGCCATATTTAGGCCTTACATATTTCCATACAAATTTTCATCCCCTATTCCCTATTGTTATTTTACAACCTTGAGGGTAAAACTTTTACAAACTTTGAATGTCATATTTATCTATATCGAATCAACAGCCTAAAAAAATAAGTTTCAAGCTTCTAACTATAAAAATCACGATACTTCCATACAACTTTTCATCATCACCCTTTCAACCCTTTTTTCGCATTAAAAAGTATTCTATATCCCTTCTCAGACTCTAGACTATCTGTGTACTAAATTAAATAGGTTGAGTAGTTTTGACGTGAAAACGTGACAGTTAGACAAACAGAGTTACTTTCGCATTTATAATATTAGCAAGGATTAATATTAATCTATACATACTATAAAATTGGAGTGTCTGTTTGTAATAACAATTTTTTTTCTAAATAGATATGAATGAATGTATGTATGTATATACAATACATAAACCAGAAATACAATTTTTTAAATTTTTGTCTGCAGTCTGTTTGTTTGTTTCGGGTAATTTCCGGAACGGTTGGACGGATTTGGACGGGACTTTTTTTGGTAGATAGCTGAAGTTTATCCGCGTAACATAGGGTACTTTTAATTTATCGAAAATAAATAGGATTCCGTATAAAACAAATAAAACGAAGTGAAGACACACATATATGAAACGCGGGCGCAACCGCCTTCACACAGCTAGTTAGTAATAAAAAGATGTGGTGTCTTGGGAACGAAGTTGAACGAAGTTCCTTCGGCTAATGTAGAATCGACACAAATTGCAAAAAAAAAATGGTCTAATCTTTTCCAGAGAGAAGGGATGAGAGAAAGAAAAGAAAGAAGGAGAAAGAGAAAGGTATTATACACTACTCGCTTGTACCACGGACTTTTTCTTACGGTTTTACTATCACATTTTTTTCAGTTCGGTCGCGCAGCAAAATCCCCATCTTCTCCAAGCCTGCCGTAAGGAACTTCGTTCCAATAATATCAGTATATTGTCACCTTGCAATAGCGATGTCCTTATCCAGTCCCTTATCGCGTCTCTGCTTCAGCAGGTCGTAGTAGACGCGGCCCGAACAGAAAGCCAGCTTACGTACATTCTGCGGGCTTTCAGATGCCGGACCCTCTTCTGGGATTAATCTGTTGCAAACTGTTGCACCAAAAAAAAAAAAAAACAATCAACACCTTCACAATGTAGCCGAAATCGAGATACTGAATTAGAAAATTATTCTAAATAAAATATTGAAACTATGTTATATTGACTTGATTGAACCGCGATCGCGTTTGATTTTAGACAACTGAAATGTAGTCAGACATGACGAAGTGGACAGTCGATAGATTCTCATAGATTCATTTTTTTATTCTAACCTAGCTAATGCTGTTGACCGGAAGAGGCTTTACAGCTTCACCGTAACTTCGGCGCGAGTGCTGAAGGTACTCGCCGCAAAAGGTAACTGGCACAAGGGTTCGAACCTCGGCTTGGCCGTTACCTATTTCATATAACTCCCGCGAAATTTCAACCTAACTAAACCCTATATTTTTTATTTCTTACTAATAATAAAAAAAGATTCCTAGCAGGAAATATATTTACGTATATATATTTTATATATATATATATATATATATATATATATATATATATATATCTCTCTTTTTTTTTAAATTAAACATCCTACTGACTCTGGGTCTACACCTTTTTTATATTGGAGGTTTAATTAGACTTGCGGCGGAAAAAATTGCCTATAATAGCAATTCAAGCAGCTATGCAGTTAGTAATCTTCATTTACAATTAATTTATGTGAGCTTAAATCTACTTCTATTTTACATCTAAATTTTCTATATCTATATGTTACATTATTTTGTAGCCACTTATTTTGTTATTATTAATTAATTACTTACTAAATTATTACTTCAATTATATATATATATATATATATATATATATATATATATATATATATATATATATATATATATATATATATATATATATATATAGGTATGTATATATGTAGACGACAGGTTACCTCCTGAAGGTGGTGCCCTCCTTCATATCGTCGAACGATGACTTGCACTCGGGGTGCCGCAGCAGGGACTTGGGCGTCATCAGTATGAGCGGCTTGCGGAACGGCAACGCGATCTGACGCCGCAGGATGTGGAAGTACGAAGCGGGCGACGAGCAGTTCGCAACGATCCAGTTGCAGTCGTGTAACTGACGCACTGAAACAACATGAACACCCTTCAACTATTTATAACGTAAACGGTGTTAGGTTAGTTAGGCATTCATCTAGTTCGAAAACCTGTCGTCAAATCCCGATACTGCCTTGCTCGAGTAAAAGGCAGTAGAGGTCACTTACTGCCTTTTTCTACTTTTTTACGTGTACATTTACAAAATATATTATTGCAAATATTTCGTTTTTATAAATAACATGTTTATTAATTTACCAACAAAAAACAAGTAAGTCCTTTACGTCATCAAAAATACGCAAAGCATAGAACAATAGTGCTTACATTAACGGCACTATATCAGTATATTACTAACAAAAATAACTGTCTTTTTTCTTCCTGGAGCCGAACGATAAAACATTAAAAGCCATGCAAATGTCATGGTAACTAAGATGCTTAAAAAAAATTATACCTTCCTAAATTCTTAAGATAAGGATAATAATAATATTACTATCTATTATGAATAAGGAAGGTTTTTGGCGGGATCTCAGTCTGACATGTAGCAATTGTTTTCTTTAATTCATTCAACTTGTGTACTTGAATCTATATCATGTAATCTTGGTGGCGTTTTGTGTGAAATAGTTTAGTTATTGTGTTCAAGTTAAGTTTATTATAGAAGATAACGCGTAGCATACATTCTGAGGTGCCGACAAAGCTCCATGGAAATTTCGAGCAGGATGGACCACCGTTTTGTTGGAGCTTGGTAACGCTGATACAAGATTGAAAATCTTACCCACATGACATTGGCACAAATTGTGTGTACACACAGATTGCCATTAACTAAGAAGAATAAGGAACAAGTCCTGGCAAAAGTCAGATGCTGTAGCTCATCTCTAAAAGGTCACTATTTTCATTTTAGTTTAAATTAAAGGTGCAATTTTTTTTTTTTCTTTTAATGCGAAATGAAAAAAGTTCAATTGCAAAAGAGTGTTTTAGTGTTGTTTAGAGATTATGTTTTATACAATTAGAAATGATCAGACACTGTTCAGTAAAAAACGTGATTTGACACCAGTTTATTTTGGTGCTTACCTTCATAATCAGGGCTCTCCGGTGGCATATAGTCGGGGTCATCTGAGCACATCTGCAAGAACCTTTCAAGCCGAGCCGAGGAATGTTCTGGACCCTAGTGTAAAGTGAATAAAAGTATAACATTTATTTATTCAATTACTTTACTTGAGTGTACCGTTAAGTGTTTTACAAACACAATTGCTTTTTATTTCATCACATTATAGTTTCACAACACTTCTCATAACAATAAACAGGATTTATGAGAATCGACTTTTCCAAGAACTCGCAACCGATTTTTCTTTTTTTTTTTTGGTTACTATACAGTTATAACACAGTAATAACAGAATATAAGATGATAACTCAGAAGATTTCATATACATTTTGGTTTAATTCGATATCATAATTACAGTTATAGAAAAGAGCGAATGTACAGAGTACACTTTTCAGAAGTGCAGCTTGATCACTCACTATATCTTTGGAAATATTTTTAATTTAAATCTGCTAGAAGAATTATTGGAAATATACATCTAAATCAGGGACCGAAAAAGAGATGAAAACTATTATATGTATATGCTTATGATTTTGTCCATTTCACTCTCACTACGTTATATATCCGTGGCTTTAATATTCGAATTCTTGAGGCTAATTCTAACGTTTATACACAGAGAAAGGGCATAATTTAACCTTGGCAAATTATTTTTAGATACACCCATATATTAAAAACCTTTTTAAATTAAAAACAAAACTGACTTCAAATGAATAAACTACAAAAATGCATTAAAAAATTACTTAATTAATCTGCTTCGTTAATTTTGAAATCGGTGCCAGCTTATGGATAACAAAGTTATGTAAATATACGTCACTAATTATATTCAATTTTGATTAATCGATCTATCTATATCTTCTTATATATATATATATATATATATATATATATATATATATATATATATATATATATATATAATCAAAGTTTGTTTCTTTGTCCGAGGTAAACTCGAAAACTACTGAACCGATCAGCATGAAACCACAACCATTCGACGCGGAATTAATCGTAGATGGTTATAGGCTATATTTCATTTCAAAATTTATGAGTCCTTTGCCATGTTTTCTCAATCTGTTTGTTTATTATTCCTTTGACGCACCATCACCTCAAAACTACTGAACATATCGGGACTAATACCTTTCAACGCAGTATTTTTGGTGGCATTGTTTTTTTTGGATTCCACCGATCCTCTCCCATTTTTTTCCGATTTACTCTTTTCCACTTCAATTTACTCTTATATACATTTTTTCCGCTAATAAAAACAAAATACTCTTACTTTTATGCATTCATTTGTTCTTTTTTTTTTAATTAGCTATAAATGAAACGTCATATGCACAGAACATATGAAACGTGGGCGGAGCCGCGGGTACCAGCTAGTTGTTATATAAAATCACCCCGAGTCCTTTATTTAGCTTATATGTAATTGTGATAAAGTTTAGGCAGTTATTTCCATTTGTAAATGAGTACATTAGTTAACTATAGTTGGCACCGATTTCAAAATTAACGAAGCAGATTAATAAAGTAATTATTTATTGACTTTTGAATGGATTTTCTTAGTTTATTCTTTTGAAGTTAGTTTTGGTTTAAATGAAAAAAAAAATATTTTTTATAATTTAAGTATGTACTTTTAGGTATAGCCGTGAAACCTACTTCATAGTTATGTAAAACATATATAATTGTCTATAATATTTGAGAGTTGTCTCAATTTCCCTGAGTACCACTGATCATATCCTGATTCGGTGGAAATGGGACCACCTCAGGAGTGTAATCATTCGATTTAAAAAAAAAAAACATTTGCAAATCGATCCACAGATATACGAAGAAATCGCGCGACAAACATACAGATGATTTGATAAATTGTTAAAATATAATTGTTAAAAAATAAACCTATAAACAGTGTTTTAATTCCCTTTCATACGAGTTTCATACTTTGACATTGTTCAATTCATGAACACACATTTTTAGTTTTTAATTTGGCAACTGCCCTAAATAAGTATATTGTATTTTTTTTTTACTCTAGTAATACTGGTTTCCTTTTCCTTTTTATCTTTTGTTTTATATACGACACAATATGTCTTCTGTTACAATTCTGTATTTAAAATAGAAATACAATTTATTTCTAATATAAAGCTGTGTATTACTATATAATATTCATGATAAAGGTTCCCCGCGATCAATTTACTTGGCGACGACTTGATGTGATGCGTGTTATTATGACGTGACGTTGGCAGAAAAAAAAAAACCCAGTTTTAGTTGAACAAGAGAGACTGACCATTCCCTCCATGCCGTGTGGCTGCAGCAGCACGATGCCGGACTGTCGTACCCACTTGGCCTGCCCGCTGGATATGAACTGGTCGATGATGCACTGGGCCACGTTGTTGAAGTCACCGAACTGCGCCTCCCACAGGACCAGCGCGTTCGGATTGGTCACCGAGTAACCGACTTCGAACCCGAGTACACCTGAACATCGTCTCATAATTATAGTGTCAACCGTCGATAACAAAAAGTAATTCGACATTTTTCTGGTGTACAGATTTATACAGATCGACCTTCTTTTTTTATCATTTTTTTTATAAACGGTATAGGCTCAGTACTTGGACCACATAGGTATTTGGCGTCAAGTTTTTAAAACTTGAGTGATAGCTACCCAGCCAGACATGATTAGGAGATGCCCTAACCCTAAATGGTTTCCTTACAATGATTTCCTTCACGGAAAGCTCAGGCCGATTTTACATTCGGATAGGTGGGGATCGAACCCGCGTCGATTGACGCGGAATCCGGCCGCATTACCCGCTGCGCCAACATCGCTTCAAAATACAGACAGTGACCGCACATGAGACAGAAATAATTTTCAATAGTACGGTTTTTGCAACCTAAAACACCTGCAACCCACCATCGCACTTACAGTAATTACAGGCAAATATACAGGAATGAAATTAAAGATCAACGAACGAGAAACAAAGAAAAACGTTCTTTTGATTAGAAAAAAAACCAAACCACTAAATGCTAGAAGTTTGTTTGTATAACCTTCGCCAAGGAAAAAAAATCGGTCACGGCGACAAGGACAAAAAAAATCTGTTGACTTTATTTATAAGTGCTATAATTTATGAGAAATATTTTTACTTTATCTTAGTACTAAAACTTTTTTGGAAAATAATTAGGATTCCGTATAAAAAATTAAATCGCAGTGAAGAATATATCGTACCAACGATGGTTCCGGGTGAGGGGGGGGAGGGTTAAGCTTTGCTTTTTAATAATATACGGAACGGGGAACCCGAATGGCGATTACTTAAGAAGGGGGAGGGGGAGTAGGGGAGTGGGAGGGGAGGTGGACGTGGGAGGGGGAGTAGGGGGAGAGGGAGGAGGGTTCAAAAAATATTTTCTTACGTAATACTAGAACGCTATACAGTTTTAAATGGAATATATAAATAATACATACCATATTCAGACAATGAACTGTTACATACAGTGTACGGAGCCTGGTCGGGGTACAAGTGTGCCAGCGGACAGTACGTAGCCTTGTCCACTTTCTGGTGATGGAGCACGTGATGCCTGGTAATTATAAACATATACATATATAAATATACGAATAACATCACGCCTATCACCCAAGGGGTTTAGGTAGGAAGTGGTAGCCTTCCGCTTGTTTCAATAATGACGTACTTTTTCGCTTTCTCCACTTTAATCTATCCTCATTATTTACGAACATTTTTGACATTGCCTTTCCTTACAACGCATTCGAAAGTAATCGAGACACATATATCTAGGTCGTACCGTACTGACATTTTCAGTCACTTTGGCTTTATAGAACCTCACAACTAAGCAATATATTTTCTCATCCTTGTCACTACATCCTCTACCACTCTGCAACACTTTTTTACTACACTATTCCATCATCTTTATTTGACAGTATTAATCTTTATTTGATTATTCTTTTACATTTTAAATATATATAATACACATTCATATCAATTACTAAAATTAGGTTATAATCTACAAAACATAACACAGTTCTATAATGTAATTTCAAAGAGATAATTTAACAAAAAAAAAAAAAGCTGGTCGTCACGGGAATCCCGTCATGTATAACATATTAAAGTTGATGTCACAATTTATAAGCAGTGAACGTGTTTATATATACTATATTTGTATATAAAACCATACTCAGTATACAAATCGAATCGAATGCGATGACGTCGTCGTGCCGTATGCCGTCACGGTTTTTTTGCCATCAAAATTTATTCTTTTTAAATAATAATAACATAATATTTCACCTGTGCGAGAACGTGCCACGTTCTACGTCCTCTCCAGAGAGTCTGACGTGGATGCCCTCCTTGAGTAAAGAGCCGAAGGCCATAGCTTCGGCTAGAGCCCAGTCAACGGTTCGGTTGTCGACCATCTCCATACGGGACTTGAGGATACGGAGCAAGCCCTTGTGGATCTCGAACTCGGCCGCGTTGGGTGGAGGTAATGAGAACCTTCTGCCGATGTGTACTAATGTCTCCTCTACAACGCCGGTCGTTGACATCTGACAGTAAATAAAACCAAATGTTATTTACTTATCGCAAATTAAATCTTTAAAAAAAACACCTATATGTATATAGAACACGGCAGATTTCAATATACAATACGGCCGATTTCAATAAACAATACGGCCGATTTCAATATACAATACGGCCGATTTCAATATACAATATGACCGATTTCAATATACAATACGGCCGATTTCAATATACAATACGGCCGATTTCAATATACAATACGCCCGATTTTAATATACAATACGGCCGATTTCAATATACAATACGGCCGATTTCAATATACAATATGGCCGATTTCAATACACCATACGACCGGTTTCAATATCCAATCTCAATGTTTCTACTTACTATTAGGTCAGTGTCAGTCAGTGATTAGTCAAAAAACGGAATTATTGTTGGTTTGATATGAATCTAAAAATTAAGATTCGATATTGAAACCGGCTGATAGTCCCCACCACAGTCTATAGTATAAATTTGAGTAGTTCTCGTCGTCCTACAATTAACGCGTCCTACAATTGATTTCGTAAAAATACAATTATGCTTTTATTATGGGCAAATTAGGTTTGCAAAATTATATAGTCGTCGGGATCTGTTAAGATGTTTCACGACCAACATTTCTACTGTAGACCGTTCAAATATACATTGTAGAAATGACTAAACTTTTAATAACACTATTTGTATTGTATACCTTTACATATAACAATAAAATAAACTAGTGTTAACTAACCTTCAGTGGATCTTTTCCCTCAAAGAATCCAGACCACGGTGAGTCGAGCCAATCCTTGTACTTGATGTGGGTTTCCTGTTTCGCCTGATTGTACGCGTCCTCGCAGATCTTCTCATACTTGTCCTTAACATCTTTGACTTCTTCAGCTGTGACCACACCCTCGGCGATGAGCTGATCGGCATATTTCTCCAAAGCTATATAATACATAATTGACATTTTAAATGTAGAGAAAAATCATAAATTATTGGCATCTATGTTTTATTTAACCGTTACAAATATATAGCACAAGTAATTCAATTGATAACTTCGATTAATTAAATTACATACATTGATACAAAATTAAAATAATATTGAAATTTAGCATCAAAATATATATTTTAAAATTGGAATCTAATTCAAACGATTTAAACGCCTCCATTTTGGACGCCCCCATAGTAATGTCACCACCGACCCCGCAATGCCGATGGCGTCATGTTAGGGGTTTCTCATTGAAAAAAAAAAACGATTTATGAAGCGATTCGAATCGAACCCTGGTAAAACAAATAACAAAAAAATTTACATTCTGAAACAATTTTGAAGCGATGATGGCGCAGTGGACAGTTCGGCCGAATTCCGCGTCAATGAACGCGGGTTCAAGCCCATCTATTAAACTCTAAAATCAGCCTGTGCTTTCGGTGAAAGAACACATTGTGAGGGCCATAGCATGGTGGTAGGGCATTTTTCTAATTATCCCCTGCCTGGGTAGCTACCACCCTCAAGTTCGAAAACTTATCGCCAAATACCAATAGGTGTGTTCCGGCAGCATCACATGAGAACCTAGGCTTAGTGCGTTAACCATCCTGGACCACATCGTCACTTAACATCAGGTGAGATTGTTGTCAAAGCACTGGTCCTACACCAAATAAAAAAAAAAACATCCAAAAGATCGATCTAGATCCCTGATCGCCTGAGATGAGTGTTGACTTAAGTATCCCCCTCCGCAACCTCGACTCCATATCATCAAAAATAACCAAAGCCTAAACTCTCTCCACCTCCTTTTAGTGATTAAGGAATACTTTCATCCTCCCTGAGAGGTGACGTCATATATTGCTATAGTAAAGCCCATAGTCTCTGGGACCTTTTTTTTTTTTTTTGTCGAGGGGAAATGCATTTACGCACTACCCTTACCTATTGCATTAGTGAGACCGAGGTCCCCCAATGCAATGGGTAAGGGAGCACGGAGGGACGAACTCCGTGCCAGTGTGGGACTCGCCCAGGCGAGAGTCATCCGGAAATACCCACTAAAACACCCCGGGGCCGTCCGCCGCATTTGGGATGGGGGCGATACGGGATTGCAATGCATGCCACCGCGTCGAAAGTCTCTAAGACCTAAGAAGTTGAATTAGTTCAAGAGGGTGTTTATACCTGGTTTTGTTTTTCGAATCTTCTGGTACATGAGCGGCTGCGTGAACATGGGCTCGTCGACCTCGTTGTGCCCGTTGCGCCGGTACGAGACGATGTCGATGACGACGTCCTTGTGGAACGTGGCGCGCCACTCGGCCGCGACGTTGCACACGTGCATCACCGCCTCGGGGTTGTCGCTGTTCACGTGGAATATCGGCGCGTTCACCACTCGCGCCACATCTGATAACCGTTCAATCATTACAACAATTATACTAACACGTGCAGCACGTTTCTATACGTTTATATATCTATCTTAATAAATGAAGTTGAAGTGTATGTTTGTACTGTCAAAATAACAGTTTTTGAAGTGATAACTTCTTTACGGGAGGTTGAGCCGCTTTCTTACGTTACGCGTTACGGCGCCAGTCTGTCCGGCTTCCCTCTCTCTCGCGCATATGGTAGGCAGACTCCTCCTCTCTCACTCTAACCCACAGCGCTAGCCGTATTTCGGACAGACGCTTCCCTCTCTCTCTACTCAGTGGTTAGTGTGAGATAGACATATACTGTTTATTAAATAATCATACTAATAATGTACATACACAATATTCTAACGTACATATTCATTTATATATACCAAATATACAATTTTTAAATTTTTTTTCTGCCTATTTGTTGGTTTCAGCAAATCTCCGGAAAGGCTGGACGGATTTTGAAGGAACTTTTTTTGTTACATAGCTGAAATTACTCCCGCGTAATATAGCCTATATTACTAAATTAAACTGTTACTTAAGGGGGGAAGCTGGTCTAGAGAGTGAAAAAATGGGCATAATTTAAGAATTTTTTGTGACTCAACGAAAAGATCAATCGAAAATCTGTGAAAGGGGTTTTATAATTTAGGTTTTAATATACAAATACAAATTTTTTCGTGTTAATTAAATTCAAAATGGCGGCTGTCCAGTATTTCTTCGGAGGCGCCTCATTTTTTATACGGGTCCATGGCCGAAGATGTAACCTCCTTAATTTTGGTCCTGGAACAAAATCCCAAAATTTTTTAGTTTCTATATAACAACAGCAAGAGACGTACGTAGGATTTTTTCGATATTTTGTTTTTTCGCGAAATGGTGCACGTTTGAACAAAACATAAAAATTTTCACTATAAAAAAAACGACAAAATTGTTGATTAAAAAAAAACTATGCAATATAAAATAAAAAAAATCCTACGTACGTCTCCGGAGAAAGGTATTTTGAATGTACTGTTAAAATTTGGTATAGATCGGTGAAGATTTGCTCGAGTTATGTTTTCGGCCAGTTCAAAAAAAGTGATTTCGAGAAAAACGCGTTTAAGGTTTTAAGTACTATAAAAATCATATTAAATGCGTATATACCTTTAATCTGCTATGCCTGTGCCGTACAATTGCCCTTCTGTATCAATCTCTTCGGCTTCTTTTTCCTTTCGGAACGCTTTTAATTGCATGCGGGTTTCTTTTGCGCCGACACTGAGTGTCTGCTCCGCTTTCTTGATACGGTTCGCATCAATCTCCGTGCACACGTTATAGCTGTTTGGTCCAATTTTCATCCCCATGACATCGAATACGTGTAGAACTGATCTTAGTCCATCGTTGAAGACACATGAAGCAATACTGGTAGCAATATCCACGATCACTTTACCCGAATTCATAGTTTTTGGAGTTTTCGCCAAGATCCGTCGCCCGATGATCCCGATTCTGTTCACGTCGTGATTCTGTTTTTTTCTCCATTCTTGGTCGAAATTAGTTTTTTCTTCATCTGCTGCACGAGATAGACTTCTCTTACAAACAACTTCTGCAGCACTAGAAATGTGTTGGATTATCGAATCATAAACCGAGTGAACAACCGGACAGGGCAATTCCATAAACGCGTAAAAAATTTTTATGCCTTGTAGGCCAATTCCGAGCTATCGCATGGCAAGAATAATTCTGCGATTGATTTCGTAACCTTTATCGACGTACGGGCTGTTCGATATATATTTCTTGTCACAATTATCGCAGGACACAACAATTTTGAAGCCCAAGCCACGTTTACTCGTTTCGGTGAATTTTACTTCCGAATGGCACACTTTGCAAACAACAACGCTTGAAATGGCGGCAAAAACTGCTACGAAGTTCACCAGATGATATCCAAACGTAGAATCCACTTCGATATCGTCAATATCTTTGTTCTTCAATTTCTTGGCCGATGCACTGACATTTAAATCGTCGGGCTTTTCCATTACGTGCCGATTCAGCGGTCGTCTACGCGACTCTTTCGGTCTATAATCGTAGGCAGTATCAGATTTTGATCCTTTCTTGTAACGACCAACATTTTTATCACTCATGATAAAAATTAATTCAAATTATCACTGATTTCCACTAACTATTATTCGAATATTAAAACGTATGCACGGGAAAAATAGCTCCGTGAAAAGAGCGTCCTTTTTAACGGTCGGCTTTCGCTTTACTAACGCTTCACAAATTTTCTACACATATATATTATTATTAGAGACCACTATACGCATTCCGGGACATTCCTAATATTCTAAATTCATCGAAGGGCAATCCCTTCACTATCAACTGCCATTATACCTGCTCCCGTACTCAAAAATACCAGCGTGCGCCGGGATCATAAAGGGCGCTCGGAGCATACCTGAGAGGCGCTGCCACAGAATGGAAAGTTTGGGCATTTAGACATTTTTGCCGGCATCCATCCTTTGATATGTTATTTTTAAGACCCAACCCCTAAACTACCTTTTAAGACAAAAAAAAAAATTTCGGGTTTTTTCAAAATTCTAGACCAGCTTCCCCCCTTAAACTTAATTACTAATTAAATTATTAAATTTTCGAAAAGATTTAAGGTTCCGTATAAAAAAATAAAACACAAAAATTTGAATAAAATCCGATTCAATGCACAGTTTTACGGGCAAGTGCTTGAATTGATGAGAAATATTTACACTTTTTCATAGTACAAAATTTTTTTAGGAAAATCATTCGTGTTCCATATTAAAATTAAACGCAGTAAAGATTATACATGAAAGGCGGGCGAAGCCGAGGGCACAAAGCTAGTCTATGTAAATAAAACCAAGTCAGATTATTTACACCATTTATAACTCAAGAACGGCTGGATCAATTTTTATGATCTCTGATTTTTCATATCGGTCTCCGTCTCGAATGGCAGAATAATATTATTATTAAAACAAGACATGTTTATTCCTTAAGAGGATATGCGGTCGTAAGTAGGTATTTCCGAAATCGATTGCTATCGCGTTGCGCCTCAAAGAAATGATTATAAGACACGAAAGGGACAACTGCAGCGCGGTCTAATTTTACCTACATATGCAAAATAGTACTCTGCTTCATCCTCCAAAACTGAACCGACTTTTAATTTTCTTTCAGTTTTAGAATAATAAAAACTTCGGCTAACCACGTAACTTTTTTTTAATTTTATCCATCAAATTTGTTTGACGAACATCTGAAAATAACGGTAAAAGTCAAGATTTTTTTTCATTTTCAAAGGCTTCTTCCCAGTTTCTACGATAACTAATGTATGGAAAAAAAAATCAAAACGTACGAGCACGATGGTGGTGGATATATATTATTTGGTATAATAATATTTACCATAATGCTACTATCCAGGGAGGAAACAGGGGACTACGTTTGAATGGAATAAATGCCGCTAGGATATCCTCTCAATCAATTAGTACATTTAGATAAAAGATGTGCACTTAATCAATTATATGTGAGCCTGTAATTTATTTATTTATTTATACTTTATTTACAATTTGTGTAAAAAGGCGGGCTTAATGCCAGAGGCGTTCTCTACCAGTAAAGCTTGGGGTAGTGCAGATAATAAAATAAAGTAGGTATGATAAGAGATAAAAATACGTGACATTTATACATAATACATATGATATTATATATATACTAGCTGGTGCCCGCGGCTCCGCCCGCGTTTTATATGTTCTGCGCATATGACGTTTCATTTATAGCTAATTAAAAAAAAACAAATGAATGAATAAAAGTAAGAGTATTTTGTTTTTATTAGCGGAAAAATGTATATAAGCGTAAATTGAAGTGGAAAATGTACAAAAGAGTAAATCGAAAAAAAAATGAGAGAGGATCGGTGGAATCCAAACAATACATGTCTACGAAAAATACTTCGTTGAAAGGTATTGGTCCTATCCCGATATGTTCAGTAGTTTTGAGACGATGTTGCGTCAAAGGAACCCCATTTTCCTTTTATTTATTACAAGGATAAATGCCTGTCTTTTGTTTTATGGGAGCAAATAAATTAATAAACAAACAAATTGAGAAAACATGGCAAAGGGCTCATAGAATTTATATAAATTATTTTATTTATATATTTATATAATATTAAAAAATATATAGCCTATAACCATCTACGATTAATTCCGCGTCGAATGGTTGTGGTTTCATGCTGATCGGTCCAGTAGTTTTTGAGTTTACCTCGGACAAAGAAAACAAACTTTGCTACTATACAATATATATATACAATTGATTATAGTCTATATATCTATTGTGATATATTACCTGAGGGTACAAACACATAAATATGTACAACACACACTACATACCTGTACAATAAGCGGATGAACGCGAGTGCCTGGGGTCGGTCGTGAAACCGATTTGATTGTTAACCACAATGTGTACGGTGCCGTGAGTAGTGTAAGCTGGCAAGTCGGACAAGTGCATAGTTTCAAACACAACACCCTGACCAGCAAACGCGGCATCACCGTGAAGAAGAATAGACATCACCTACGAAGGATATATTCATGCATAGCTTTATAAGTATACAAAATAAATGGTTTTTTTTACACGTAATAGGCGAGTGCTTTGACCACAATCTCACCTGATGTTAAGAATGCTAGAACACACTAGAATGCTATTTGGCGACAGGTTTTCAAACTTGAGGGTGGCAGCTACCCAGCCGGTCATGCCCTACCACCATGCTATGGTTTCCTCGCGATGTTTTCCTTAACCGAAAGCTCAGGACGATTTTAGAGTCGGATAGATGGAGATCGAACCCGCTTCGATTGACGCGGAATCTGGCTAAACTTCCGCTGCGTAATCATCGCTTTAAAATCATCTGTTATAGAATACTAATCAGAACGATTACATGAGGCCAGTTCTATGGAAATTTTTACGAAAATTTCTTGTAAATCATGGTCGAATTTCTGAATTATTTTACTCAAATCATTGAATGTTTAATTTTAATTTTTATTTTTGTCAATTAATCATCAATATTTCCTTCCAACTACCGTCTTTTATTCCAGTCTCTATATATAAAGAGACGTATCTTTGTTCGGGCAAAATGTTTTAATCCACTGGACCGATTTTTATTGATTTTTATTTCTTTCTTACAACATTGCGAAGGATATTATAATATTCCATTAGAAATTTGATACAAATAAAAAAATAGACGCTAACTACATGGATCACTATTTAGTTTCAACATTAACTTTAAAAACTTCTGAAATTATATTATAATTTTTTTTTTAATTTAAGCCGAGCTTTGGCGTGTACTACAAATATCATTTTTGTAATTACATAAATTTCAAACAGATTAACTAAGGTAATATAAACACATTGCATAAATAATAACAGTAAGAAACCGAGTGATTATGATATAAGAATTAAAATAAAAAAATTGAAAATTTTGAATATAGATGAATCAATAGTAACCAATTGTCTTTCCTAGTAAGGTTTAATATTAGAAAGAAAAAAACATAGTTTATTGAGTATAAATCATTAGGTAATGTTTTTTTCAATACTAGAGTAAGATGAAAAGGAATACATAAATCAATTAATAGATATGTATATATGATAAGTGTCATTCGATATTTACTGCACTTTATAAATTCCTATTACTTATAAAAACTACCACATATAATAAACAGGAATATGATTGACTGTATGTCCCATGGCTTTGTTCGGTTACAAAATTTATTATTTTTCACAATTACATATTTCTTAAATATTTAACTATTATCTTCATAAATTTTATAATGTATCTATGTTATAAAAAAAGACGTAAATGTTTTTTTATTCAGGCAAATTTCTGAATCCACTGGACCAAATTATGATCTGATTTTTCTTTCCTTTTATTTCTTGCGATATTAGGAAGGACATAGGCGCTACATTTCACAATATTATGTTGCGCCAGAAATTTTATAATATTAAAAAAGTCCTTTAGTGTATAGAATAGAGGATTTCACTTGAAAATAATTCGGGAATAATATTTTATGCATTTTTCTTATTTTTTACACAGCTGTA
Source organism: Samia ricini (assembly GCA_014132275.2). NCBI lineage: Eukaryota > Metazoa > Arthropoda > Insecta > Lepidoptera > Saturniidae > Samia > Samia ricini. Next base: position 7,271,934 of record AP028170.1, read on the forward strand.
ACCTGAGCAAAGCTCGATAGAACAGCTAATATATATTACTATTAAGTAGCAAAATCTAAAAAAAAAAACATCAAATAGTCATCAAGCTAACTAACGGACAGACAGACAGACAAACAGAGAAATTATGGTTTTTATAATACATATGTAGAGATGATAACTGCGCATTATGTTATCGATCTCAGATGTGAACTCATTAGCATCTGTCTGTCTGATTGGATATGTAATTAAACTTTGATTTTACCCCCCGTTTGTAAATAAACACACTATAAAATAATATGTTGATTGTAATTTATACGGATGTTAAGATCTCATTGAACGAACGATTGAGATGTCATCAGTATAACATGAACATACGCCCCGATATAAACAAAACCGTCCCTTTTTTCGGTTATCTGCCCCATTGTCCCCAAAAACAGCTCCGGGACGCAAAATTGTCCCGTTTTCCATAAAATAATATGAATGTTAACGAAAATTATTAAAATACTTTTTTGAAAATCTCAGTGCTGACAACTGCGGTGTATATAAAAAAAACTTGCCAAATATTTTACTCTTACTTAAAATCAACTGTTTTAAAACAAGTTGGTTCTTTTGACAAACATGAATTTAAGTAACAGAAAAATTTTAGTTTGTCATACTTTGAAGCAACTTTTTCCAAAATAAAAAAAAAGAGTAAAAAAAAATGCGCTTTTATTTGTCATTGTAAATCGGCTAGTTGACGTAAACAAACTAAAGTACCGTCTTGAGTTGAAAAATAATAATAGGCACGTTAAAATTTTACCAATGAATTATTGTTTTACTCAACTACTGTTAACTTAATTATATGACGACTAGATGATTTAAATTGGTTATTAAATGATAAAAAGGTGAGGTTATAATAATTATAAGTATAGATCTAGTGAATGATCGTCATAATTTTAATATTAGAAGTAAAGACAAGTTGTCCGTCCCACGCTTTAGGTTAAGTAAGTGTAATAAAAGCTTTATAGGTAATAGTATTCGGTTTTACAATAAGATCCCAAGTAACATTACCGATTTACCTGACAATAAGTTCAAGTATTATGTCAAACAAGTTTTAATCTCAAAAGGTTATTACAGGGTGAATCATTACGTGAACGATAGTGATGTCTGGAATTAACCCACATCTCTGTGCTTCCACTAACATTATTAAGACTACGATTTGTATAGTTTTTTTTATATGACAAAAAAAATTATATATATTATATTTATAAAAAAAAAAGAACCAGATCGAGTTTCTCGCCTGCGCTCTTCTCGACTGGGTTGTTTTACGAACCGGTGGTAGTGTTTTAGACGTTCATAAGCGCCATCTTAAGGCCTGAATTGAATAAATAAATTTTGATTTTGATTTTGAAATAACTGACCTTTTTCCCTTCGTTGTCGCCCCTGTAGAACTGTTCGGCCCGAGTCTTGCCCTGCACGACGGGATCGACCGCCTCCAAGTGCGAAGGGTTAGCGCACACCGCGAGCCTAATGTTCTTATTCGTGACTCGGTTCAAACGCTCGATGTACGTACCCAAGTGATATTTTACATCACCGGAACCCTTTACAAGATAAACGACACGCCATATTAAATCCATTCCTTAAGGAAGATAAGCGCTCGTGGAATAGATATTTCAGAAATCTATTGGTATCGCGTTACGCCCCAATGAAAGAAAGAGTTATAAAAACAAGAAAGGGACAACAGCAGCTCGGCTTGATTAAACCTATACAAAATGGACAAAATCATTACTTCGTCTCCTCTATTCTCCTCCAAAACTGTGCCAATTTCTTTTTCCTTCAATCCTGTTACACGGACGCCGGAAAAAAACGAATAAGATAGAGCATTTTTTTCTCATTTACGAAGGCTCCTAGTTTCAATAATAATACGGCAGCGAGCAGCACAGATACGAGGTGACACATTTAAAATTCGTAAAGAGCATATATCAATCTATAAAATTACTTATATTGAAAACTTTTATGACAAAAGTTCTAATTATTAGTTAACTTTTAAAGTAACGGTTCATTTCTAATTAAATATTATATAGGGAATTTGAGTTAGTATTTGTTCGATATATCGCATAGTATCGATACAATCACACGATATGTTATATTGAAAAAAATATTGATTTTTTTTTTGAAGATGAACAACCCTAATATAGACACGGTCATGTAGTAAAATAGAATAAAACCCTTACATCGTCCTCGGCTTCAAGTCCGGCAAACTGTGTGAACAGTTGGTGTAGAGGTTTGCGGCAAACATTGGCCAACACGTTCAGACGACCTGTAAAAAAAACAATTAATACAAGGCATCCTTGACAACTATTTATATCCACGATAATTACTTTTAGGCTAACGTGGAATAATATCACTTTTTTTATAGTAAAAAAAACATTATGAATCTAGTTCGCTACTATAAAGACAATAGGGCGATAATTGAAGTAGATTACATTAGAAATTTAGTTTCCAAATATATAAACATTGAAACCAATTGCTAAAAACTTTAATTGAATACGTTATATTTTAACGACAAAATCAATGTACAAAAATCATCAATCCAACTGTTTTTACCGATATCGTAGTCTAAATAATTACAACTAAAGCTCAAATAAATTTATCGCCGTCATAATACATTACCTCTATGAGGCATGCCCATAATGATAGACTCTACTCCGAGCTTTGTTGATACGTCGATGACTTGCTTCATAGCCGGTATCAAGATCTCGCAACCCTCGAGGCCGAAACGTTTTTCCGATGACCATTTCTTCGCCAAAAAGTTCTCGAATCTGTTTCCAAACAAACACGCTAGACAATAGACACAAAACAAAATTGTAAAATTAGATTCGTGTTAAGAAAAATAAAGAACGAAAATGATTATAAGTAATAAATAAAGAGCATAGGACTACACTAGTCGAGAAAAATCAGTAGAGATGTCTCAGATAATATTCGAGGAAGTCGAGATAAAAAAAAATACACACAAGAGCCTCAAACCCCAGTTCAAAACGCATCTCGACAATAACCGAGCGAGCTCAGCTTTAGTCAGCCTTTCAAGACCATTTTCATATCGGCTTAACTTGATTTAATTCCAAGAACGCACAAGAGAACCATGTAGCATGACGATTACAAGTGTATCCGTATACTAGTATATATCCTTTCGCTATATATTATTAAATAACGAACACAATGAAAGAATGGTAATAAAATTTTATGTAAATGTTTTTATAATATGTACTCGTGTGTATATAATTTTTTAAGCACATATATACTGCTGATACATACACCGCATACTGCAGGAATCTACCTATAGTGTATACGCATACGTACACGTTCCTATAGCAAAAGTGTCGGTAGGACACTTTTTCCTGTATAGTTCCTATCCGTCAAACGCACGATAAGGAATTTCGTTCGGGCATACATATGAAAGGATTCATCATGAACAAAGGATAAATAAAGGCAACGGCTGTCTTTTTCTATTAGTTACTCGGCTTATAACTCGAAACTATACTGATTTACATGATTATTTTACTAAATGATATATCTGTTATCTGCTCAGCGTTCGAGATAGCAGATAGAAAAAGTAATCATGATAACAGTGAATGAAGTCATCAAAAAATTGCGTTATCTTATCGTATAACATGCGTATTGCGTTCATCATAAAATTCAACTCAATCATTCAATTTAATTTCGATGTATAATTATTAGCCACTGCTCGCGACTTCGTCTGTGTTGAAAACCGCAATAAAATAAGTTATGACGTTAGCGGACGGTGTTAGCATATAGATAGACAGATACGGAATGAGACTTTATTTTGTACTAGCGGGCCCCCGCGACTTCGTCTACGTATTTTATGTTGATTAGATGTCTATGTCCTGATTTTGTTTTGTTTATCATATAGCCTATCAGTTATCGAAGACAAGCTTCCCGTACAACAAATTTCATTCAAATCCTTCAAGTTTTTTGAGTTTTTAATTATTTCTTTTTATAATTTCTAAAAATGATATTGATATTCTTGTAGCATATCAATCGCTTATTGACATATACTTAAGCACACAAAGATTTATAAAAATTGGTTATTTCGTTTTTTGAATAAAACCTCAAAAACATTTACTTAAATTTTTTTTTTTTAAGAATTCTAAGAATAACTTCATAAGTCTATACAGCCTATTTGTGTAAAATAGATAAAGCCATTTTCGAGTTAAATTCGGATATATACATTTCAATGTCAGATTCGACACGAGTAACGGCTAAACAACTGTCATAAAATTTCTAAAAATATATATATTTGTACATATAACGTACATATAAATGTAAGGAAGATTCATAAAACAGAAACTTCACTTCACTTCTTAGTTTTTGGCTTTTGTAGCTATTGGCCACAATTCTGCCAGTATCCGTAAGGTAGAGCCAAAACAGAAACAGATAACGTCAGCGAAGCGACTGACACATGCTGTTTTTTATAATTCACGGAATAGTATTATTTTTTTCCACCAATTCTGTTAAGTAGCAATATATTACGTTTTCCTTGTACTTAAATTACTTATTTTTGCAATATTACATTTTATATCATACAGTGATGAACACTATTAGGAATTAAAAAAAAATTAAACATTATATGCATATCAAAAATTTCCAGTTGTTCATAGCTATTTATAATTTTCTAGAAAATACTTAGTTGCTCACAATCGATCATTGCCAAAACATATTATCAGTATCTGTCTGAATCTAAATCAATAGCTGCCAAATAAAAATTGTATTTTGGGTTATTTATGTATCAATTCAAAGTTGTGACTGACATACATGACATTTTAGACTACATTTATCATACATTTACGATCTTGATACAGCCACTAAGATTCAAAATCCCGTTCGCTTTTTATAACAGAAGAAGTTATAGAATTTATGTAAATGTTTGTTAGTTTAGAAACATTTAAACCTAATTTTTAAATTGGATGCTTGATGAGCAATACAGTGTCAATTCTCAAAAACAAAAAAGGCTAGATTTTGATGTCAAACAATAACATGCATTTTACAAGATAGTGTTGTGTGATAAAATGTAATATCCATTTTTTAAAAGCAAAATATGTTAAAACGAAACTAGTTTCCAATCAAAGACAACTCTTACTAACATATTACATAACTTCACATTTTTATTTCCTTTTATCTATCTATATCTATAATAATGAATAAAATTAGAGTGTCTGTATGTAATGTCAAAATTAATTTCGTTTACTCAATAGATATGAATGCATATACGACACTTATATCAAAAATACATTTTTTTTAATTTTTCTCTGTCGGTCTGTTTGCCTGTCTGTTTGTTCCAGTTAATGTCCAGAACGGCTACACGGATTTTCACGGGATTTTTTTTGGTAGATAGCTGAACTTACTCCGGGTAACTTAGGGTACTTTTCATTTTCGAAAATAATTAGTGTTCAGAGTAAAAAAAATAAAAACATTGAATAAAATTCGATTTAAAGCACAGTTTTACGGGCAAGTCCTTGAATTTATGAGAAATATTTTTACATTATCTTAGTACTAAAAAAAATTAGTGTTCCGTATAAAAAAATTAAATGCAGTGAAGAATATAAGAAACGCGGGCGCAGTCGCGGGGACACAGTTTTAAATAAAATGATAAGTCAATCAGTTAAATGTTATAGTAACTACACTATATTAACAGCTATAGTAACTTACAATTTTCTATATTGTTTTAAAAAAATTCTAAATATTGATTTGATGTTTTTTTCAAAATGGTAATTACGTAGGTTAACACTGTGTTGCTTGAGAAGAGAAGTCCACTGCTGGACAAATGTTTGCAGTATTGCTTTTCATTGTCCAATAAAAAACTACGTAACCGAGAGATAATAGAGGGGATTTAGTTAAATAATTCCGCTAAGCCGGTATTAAAACTTACAAGATAAAGTCAGATACCAACATAAACAAGATAACGATTGATATCTGATTAAAAATAAAACAACGTATAACTTACAGATATACGAGTGTAAAGATAATTAAAAGCCTTAAATTATTTCACTAAATAAAAATATGCACATTGCATAACGAAAACAATCAAACAATTGCTAATTATTTCGTCATCACTATAAATATACTCCTTCAATATCTTCAATAATCATACAGATTAATTTGGTATCAGCATATTATGAGCGAAAGAAAAAAAATCTTAATGTCTTCAGCTTTTTATAACAAAACTAGTTGTATACTTTTTATGATAAAACTAATTGTTCTACTAATATTAAGCAAAGATATTTGACACAAAATCAAACACCTGCAAGTGAAACAATGCGTTGAGTCGGATTTTATTCGAAATTACATGAGTTTTTTTTTTTTTTTACGCGGAACCCTATTTATTTTGTAAAAACAAAGGTACCCTAAGTTCACGGCGTAATTTCAGTTCAGCTATATAACAAAACAAGTCTCGTCGGTCCAGCTATTCCGGAGTTTACCCGGAACAAACACACAAACAGACAGACAAATAGACCGACAGACGGACAAAAAAAAACAAAAATTGTATTTTTTGCATAGGTATCGTATATAGGACATTCTTACCTACTTTGTAAAAAAAATATTATGACATTACAAATAGACACTTCAATTTATAAGTATAGATTATAGATTAATTATTAAAATTGTAAATTTAAATTTTTATTATTTAAATTTAAATTTTACAATTTTAAGCCTCATAAAATTTTAATTGCTAATATTTTAAATTTCATTTTTTAAATTTAAAATACTATTCAAATTACCAGTTTTGGTAAATTATTCGTTAATAAAAAAAAACGAATCCATTTTATGGTTGAAACGTGTTCAGCTCTTTAATTAAAAACATGATATTTTCCTTAAAATAATACAAAATAAATGTCTACAAGCCTTTCCTTGTCTTTTCCTTATCCGACTTTATAAGTAACAGTACAATAATACAACAGAATCTTAATAATATTTTTTAACTAAGATATACTATATGAGTTTATGTGACGTGTAATACTCGTATATGCACTATGCTTTGGAAGCGTTTTCTAGTTTGTTTAGGAAAATTTATGAAATAGAAATTCTTATTTACGCTTGTGACATTATCTCAAAAATAAATTAATAAAAAAAAAAAACCTAACAACTAGAAGGCTAAGACCTTAGCCAAGGTCAATGATTATAGGTTTTTCCGGTCACGCTTCACTGCGGCGTAGTCCAATATTAAGAAGATACGCAGTCGACAACAAATTTGACGAACGCGTATTTCAGAAATCTATTACTATCGCGTTGCGCCCCTAAACCAAAAACCCCACGTTACCATCCGCCTCTGGGGCGGAGGGGGGGGGGACAAAGGATTGAGCAGCACGGTTCGTGTTGCTTCAGCGGCAAACCCGACCACCGGCTTACCCTCAAAAAAAGAATTTTAAAACGCGAAAGGGACAACTGCTGCTTGATTGATTATACATACCTACACAAATTACGAAAATTGAGAGACAGAGAGGGCACAATATTAAAATATAAATGGTACCCTATTCATCACCATCACCCTATTGTCAAGTTATAAAACTTCTAACGGAGAAAGAGACAGCCCTATTTAAATTTGTAAGATTATGATTAAGATCCCACCATCGGTAATATAAAAGAGTAATATTGTATGGTGGTAGGGCATTTTCTAATGATGCCTGCCTGGGTAGCTATCACCCTCAAGTTTGAAAACCTGTCGCTAAATATCAATAGGTGTGTTCCGGCAGCATCACTTGAGAACCAGTACATAGGCTTAGTGTGTTTACCATCCTGAACCACATCGTCACTTAGTATCAGGTGAGATTGTGGTCAAAGCACTGAACCTATATCTGGAAAAAAAATTGTTAATTAACAAGTAATCAAACTTCTTACCCAGTGGATCTTGTGAGCCGGGCCAATATTAATCGCTTCTGATCGGGATTCATTTTTGTTACATTAGGCGGTTCCATACGCTGCCTGAATCCAGTTGCATTGTTCCAGAGAGTTGATAAACATGAATTCGATTCCGATGTTGTTGCAATAAGCTTGTTCCAAGCGGTTTAAAATCTCCCTAAAATTATCCATAAACAGTTAAGAATTATTTATATTATATTTGAAAACTACATACATACATCATGAAGATATGTATTAAGGTTTTTCACAATGAGTTAACCATACAATCTTACTTATTATTATAGTCATTCAATGTCATTTCAAAGCCACGAGTACGTTGTTACGAGATTGGTACATATATATATATAATATGTTTTACCATTAAGGAACGTATCGCATTTACTTTATATGCGGGTTTATTTACAAAATAATATTATTTAGAAATGCTGATTTGTAAGACTCGAAGGTGAATTTTTAGTTTTATTATGACTGATACACTCACAATTGTAGTTTATGGGCGGTAAGACAATATTTAATTGTTCAAAACCTTGACATAGATCTTTCGATATTGTTCGTAGGAAAATGAAAATTTATTATTCCCATCATACTTTGAATGAAAAATGATTATATTGAATCAACATTTCTAGAATTAAATTTCTAAAGATCTGATTAACTAAAAACACGATAGTAGTTCAAAAACAACATCAACCTCAGAAATCCTTTTAAGACTTTATAAAGTAAACGACTGGATTAGCGATACTTGTAAATGCCTGTCATAATGATAATTATTTCCCAAGAATCATCAAAGAATATTTTAATAGAAAATTATAGTCATCAAGATCAATCAAAATACATTTCATAAAAAACAATTATAGCCACATGAAACTATGTTAAATTTGAAATACCAAATGTTACACAATATAAAAACTATAAAAAAAATTGCAATTATTATGGTGTTACCATGAAATTTGATTTCCGACAACTTAAATTACACGCAAATGGTCTTTAAATTTGGCATTTATAGTTTTTAATTACCTTAAAGGTAAGGCTTTCTCTTTCTCACCAATGAATGTCGTCGAAGGTAACTTAAATACTCTGTCCATGTCGGCTTCATCTATAACAGAAAGAGTTCATAAGAGTAGGAAGGTTCACCATTTATAAAATTAATATTCTTACAATAAATTCTTAATGGTTCATAGATATATATGAATGTAAAAAGGTGAAGCCAAAAAGAATGGAAGCACATAAAAAGCGGTTCAACATTAGAAATATCATATCCCTTTACTAGCTTTATCATGGAAACGTGATTAAACACTTAATAAAAATGTCATGTATATAGTGTATAAAACATACAAATTCTATAATGTACTCATACAGTAATGAATATTCAAGTTACTATTTATTAATACTTCGACCTCAAGACACCTGTTAAAGAAACGTAAAATAAATTTAATGTGTAAAATAACCTACTGACCCAAAAGTATATTATGATTAAGGTTTTTTAGTGTTCATAATAAAGTTAATAATTATACTAAATACTTTTATAATAAAAAAACTCATTGCATAAAATACGTAACACTATGAGATGAAAACAAAACGGTTTTATTCCAAATCGTCCCTGAACCAAGACAATCATTTGGCTATAGTCCAACACAAACGTAAATGTGTTATAGAAAAGCATATACGTAACGACCTCAGCTCGCCCAACTCAATGTCAAATAACAAATCGTTTCGTAAAAAGCTACAGATATATTCTGCACCATCTCGATTTATTATTTTATAAAAAACGACGAAGTGTACCCATGCAAATCCTGTTCTAGCCTCGTGCTTTATAACATGCATTATGTGTATCATAACCGTATTTAAATACCGTGCAATGCACCTGATATACCAAAAAACAAGTGAGAGATTAATGGTTTCAACGCACAGCGGGCGATGTCACTATAGATTATGCTTTTAACACACAGCGGGCAGATCGGGACGCGAGCGCGATGCTCCTATAGAAGATGTCGCGTCGACGCGGGTCGAGCGCAACCGCTTCTATATAAAAATCATACTGGCGTCCCGACTTGCCCGCTTTGTGTTGCAACCATTACGTCGCCAAGCTCGACATCTATGTCACGTGACGTGTTCTATACTGACTAGTACATTACAACTGTTCAGATCGTGATTCCATATCCCCGTCGTCTCGACCCGCCTGCTATGCGTTGAAACTATAAACGAGCGTGCATGCCGAGGACCACGTGCATTACAATATTATATGTATATGAATTTACGTAGTTATGGCTTACAGTCTGCTAAATGATTTTAAAAACAAATATTACCGTTCGTTCAAAAATAAAAAAGCAAATTAAAATAAACTATCTAAATCAATTTTTCTTACAAATACAAGTAGAAACTAGTTTCGCGTATTGAAAAGTGAAATAAATATTTTTTCTTCAATAGAGGTAAATCGGTACACTGGTCCACCATAACCACAGTTCATGAGACAACATTGATCTGCCGGGGTGCTTTCTATGTATTCAGGTTCTCTTGTCTTCTTACCAAACCTGTAGCTGTTGTGTATCACTTCCCGCGGATTTTTACCGGCCAAAGCACTGTTCGCTATCTCCAATGGATCAAGTTTTGCTATATGGTGTCCCCGGATCTGTTTTTTAGTTTACAACGGTACTTGTTTAGTATGTGAAGATGCGGCATCGCATACTATTTGAATTATTTTACACACGAAAATAAAATAACAAGCTAAACAAACACATCATTTACAGATTAAAATCAATCTTTAAAACAAATGAATAATTATGATACACATAATTGGGAACACAATAAAAACTTTAGTGTGGTTATAAGATTACATTTGTGTAGCGGATTAAAAAAATCATCGACGCTATTAATTAATGGACAAAGCAATGCGTAGCAAGTTAGAACATAATTGGTATTAAATGTTATCTGCACTTCTTAGGGTGACTTCCATTAATTACGTGAAGTGTTCTGGGGGGTCAAGCTAAATTTTTCCAAATCTCACTTAGGGGGAGGGGGTCTTAACAAAATCACATTTTTTTTCTAAGAGAAAACGATGTAAAATTGCGTGAAAAAGTATTTCTAGAATTAAATATGGCGAAATCTGAAACAGTAGTGTTTAATACTTATTATTAAATTTTATGTTGATTTGAAATTAGCGTATTATTCACAAATACTAGTCTTTGATAGTCTTCAATAAAAGTAATAGAACAAGTTTGTGTTTTTTTTTATTGTATCAATAATCCAACAAGTTTACAGCCAAAACATCAATTTTGAAAAATCTCGTGTGAGATTAGGGGAAGGGGAGTTGAAGAAAATCTCAAATCGAAAAATTCTCAAAAATGCCTCACATAATTAATAAACGCCCCCTTACAAAAATACAAGGTTAGTTTCAGGTAGCTCAAAAGCGTTTTGCTTGAATTTATTACATTGTCATACAACTGTTTATTTGTATATTTCTGTACTTTGTAATACAATGATACATCATAACGCCAACTTGGAAACGCTACATAAAGTTTTCGACACACAGACGTCCGTACGGGACGGGAGTTCAGCGGGACGCCAGCATAATATGAGAGTTGTAATGTATTAGTAATTACTATAGAAAACGCACGTCACACAGTACGATGTAGTCTATAGTGATGTCGCGTTGGCGTCCCAAACCGCCCGTTTTATTCCGAAACTCAGAAATCAGAACCAATCTTATGCATAATCTCTTATGTACATATAACATTCTTGTAACAATATATAGGTAGTACTACACAATCTTAACATGAGTGTTGGTAAACGAATGTAAATTAAAACAAATTATTAATAAATAACGTAATAACCATAAATATATTCTTTTATTTTTAACTTATTACGCTACTATAGCATAGGGACTTTACCTCAAATCACCAGTCAATTTATCTATTAAGTATGTTCGTAAACTCTAGTATTGTAAAACCTAAGCAATGTAACACATCGTTTTCACATAATATTAAGGTAATATCATATTATATTCAATCAATTCTAGTAAAGGAATATGATCATATATATATATATTATTGTAATCTTAAAGCCGTTATTATAAAACAATATGGCGGATATTTACATTTAATAATAAGTATTTCTTTAAACGATAGTTAATACATATATTTTAGTTATTTATGTTTATTAGTATTTATTTAATTATTATGGACCGAATTATCAAAGAGCTAGTCTCAATTTGTGATCATAATATAATAAAAAGCCGATTGTTGTATATTAAATATATGAGTAAATTGGCACTCTTGTCGTATATATGTTTACTGTAATTATAGTACGTAGAAATGACAAGTTGTGTGAAATAATACCTACTTAAAGCTATAATTATATAAACTATATTACATATGATTAAGAAGAAAAATATAATAACCAAGCACCGGACAATTTCGAAACGTAATTAAAGAAACTTTAACGTTCTATAAATAAGAAGCAAGTATTAAGCAAAACTAGGAACTACTGCAGTTCAGAATAGTATAGTGTGACAAGAAAGAACCTTATGAAAGATTAAGCAGAATGTTCTACACTCTACATTACTTAAGTGCTGCTCCATAACGCGTGCGACCGAAATTTAGGGACCCTATACCAATTTAGAAATCGTATTGCATATTGCTTATTAAAAGAACATGAACTGGCTAATGTTCTGGCGCTATATATATATATATATATATATATATATATATATATATATATATATATATATATATATATATATATATATATATATATATATATATATATATATATATATCCACAGTATCATTGCGGATAATACGTAAATCCGTTTATCTTGATAATAACATTGTGAATGATATATTTATTTTTTTTTATTGAATATAATATCCTAATGTAGTTTAGATTGTCAACCAGTTAACATCCTGCTAATTCCAATAGCAATAAAAAAGGATTGAATTGATCATACCAAATCGTACATGTTGTCTAATAACAGCTTCGTTAGCGAAGGCTCGCATGCCGCCGTGCCAGTCACAGCTTGACACCGGATCACCGGTTGATATTCCCAAGGGATCGAGCTGAGCGACCAGGTGACCACGTGACTACATCGAGTGTGGGGAAAACAATCCTCATAACAACAATCATTCCAAATAATCACTTCCACCATATGCAGCCCGAACTATACATCATAAATAAATAGAAAATATCCTTCCGAGAGCAAACCCCTTCCTTCGTTTCGCTACAAAGTATTTTACAAAAGTTTTTGCGGTTAAATAAATATTAATAATACTATGTTAAATAAAGAAAACGACATGTCGACTAGATAAAAGTGACCTAGAAACCTATTTAATTTATACAGCATACAGAGTTACAGATACAATTTTTTGATAATGATGTTACTACATTTTAGAAAATTTTTGTTTGAGACTAGCAATTTTCATGGTCGGTCTGTGTCACAGTTAGTAAAAAGAACAAAATGTTTATGATCCCTTTCATTAATCATCATCGTTATTAAATTTTAAAACAATACTGTCGGATGGAACAAGGTTTATTAAGAATGGCAGATATCGTTTTTTTTTTTTATTTATTAAAATGTATTTTATTTTAACAAACTCAATGGCGATACGCACAATTGCCTAAAGTAAATGTCAACCGTAAAAATACTACTACAACAAAAAATCACTTCATATGCAGTGTAGTATACGAGTATGAACTGATTGTAAATATATCAATATCGATTCAGGTCAATTGTGCCTAAATAATATTGAGCCAGTTAACTCGATTAGCGTCTAATGAGAAACTACTGCAAAAAAAATTGAAACTAGATTCATATGAAGAGCAAATAACCACACATGCAATTTCTTCGTTAATGTGTTCAAATAATGATATTACAATACCAAGTACTGACTACATTAATTTACTTACTAATTCACTTATTTTATTAAATATAAAATAAAGAACTACCAGTATTAAAGATGAAATCCATTCTAATAAGTTAATACATTTTTTTACTACATCACTCGCAACAATTTTGGTCAACATGTGTATTATAATATCGATGCTCAACACAACAATCAGTGGACAGGCAATATTCAATATTCATGTTAATTGTTGAAAACACAATGCGACTGTGATTGCTTCCAAATGTAGAGGTCGACAACGACATTTTTCCTGCGTACCGAAATTGAAATATTTCCTCATGATGAGCTCGGAGCGCGGCGCGCGCATGCCCAGTTCGGGCAGGTTGGCTGTCTTGATCCCAAGCGGGTCCACATCGGCCGCCAGGTGACCGCGAGCCTGTCACGCACCCGCCACCACGTCATCTATTTAGCTCAAATCATAATAGCGACCTAGCGACTTCCAACCAAAGCAGATAATCCACTATCTGCCATTCAAAACCACAATACCGAATCATAATATATTCAAATACGGTGCCGCTAGGTCGTGTATTACAATTTGAACTCGTTCATACCAGTCTTGTAACCGCAATGCCAATTGTATACACACGCAGTTGCAATGACCAGTTTTGTTTTTTATATCTCCGTTTCTCAATTCAACGCATCCCTACCGACCACAAATTGCCTTTTATTTCACAGAACAATTCTTGTTATGAGACTTAAGCTACGGAGCAAATATGTATGTATAATTGTTTGAAACAAAGTGTCAAGTCTATTGTAGCACTTTATGATGAGTTATGAATAGGTTTACGCTTAACGGAAATTGCAATAAGTCACGTTGGATCACACTGTTTTTAACATAATTTATTCATATTATTTATTTTGTAGCGTTATACTTATTTATACTGAAGTTTTCTTGGCGCATTCCTAGTACTAAAATGTTTGTGCCTAGACATAAAACAAATAGCAACATACATTTTTTGGTTATAGATACACGTGTGGCTTAAAATGTGCAAAAGATAACGAAGATTGAACATAATATTGAAGAACATCATTCACCTGATAGCTCCTGATGATAGCTTGGACTGCGAGGTGATCATCGATAATCTTCTCGTTAATAGGTGACCCTGTAAGCATTTCCCTCGTAAATGGTCATATTAGAACAAAAATCATGTTATTGGTAAATAAACAAACCTGCTGATATAGACGGCATTCCGCCGCTACTTGGCACGAGCGATGTGAGCGGAACTTCATTTCTGTTATATGGCGCCAGATTCGGCGGTGGAGTATACGCTGCGCCAGGTTGCGCCCCATTTGTCGCATTGCGGAAAAATGCATCCCACGACTGCACAAAATATTACGTCATTAATCCGATATCCGTTTTTTTTATAATATCTCTCTAATCTAAATACCATTTATGTCTAGAGATTTTTTGTATTATCACCAAACATTTTATTTTTATGGAGTAAAATTAACAACTGAAATTAACAACAATGTAACGAAATTAAAAATAATATTAATCATAATTACGATAATTATAAATATATAACAAATGATAAAGAATCAATCCCAGTAAAATGATATTAGACATACACAGAGTTACCTACGGTAAACTATTATCTCTGACGTAGGACGAGATGGAGGCGAGACTCATGTGAGATGACGTCAATGCGCCACACCGATTACTGACACAATTATATAAATATGCGTCTATATACTTATGTGAACTCGCTATCTTTTAACGTTAAGTATAGATTATATTCTCTAGTAGATACGTACATTGTGAACAGATTAAATCTTGATTTTTTTCAAACATCGACAGGTGCCATTAATATTTAAAAAAATGTTAGTTTCGGAAAATAAATATATTCACTATAAAGCTTTATAAGCGGCAGTATATGAAATCATTCCTAATTAATAAAATTGTGCTATAGTTGTTACTTCGTTTCAAAGACCTTACTTAACATTTAAATTTATCTAACTAGGTACTCCACCTATTTTCCGCCAACATAAGTTACAGTTATATCCTGATAATTCCACCTTGCTCAAAGGATTAACTCGCGGCCAAACCAATATTATTCTGCATAAAACCGGATCGAATTAGAAAACATCCGTAAATTAACCTTGCACGAATTAACAATTTTGTCCGTCGTGTTCGTGATCTCTTTTTTTCTGAGTTGTGAAAATTTTACACGTATTACATCTTATTTTACCAAGTACAAAATACGTTACGTAAGTGATAAAAGGAATATGACTAGTAAGAGTTCACATTTTCTTCTCTCTATCACAATAAGCACATCGATGCACGAAAACTCCACGACCAAAGCACGATTATGTCCTAAACACAATAATAATCTACTTTGTAAAACGAAATTATAATAATGTGCGTCAGAGATTGATAAGACAAGAGAGAGGCTAATTTTACAATTAACGAAATATCGATATTTAAAACAAACTAAAAATTAAGATAAGCCATGAGCTTGACCTTGAATATAAACATGGTATTATTATATGTTTGTTTTCGTTTTTAAACACTCCAGACTCCGTCTAGACAAATCAACGGAACAATTCATTCGTTCATAATTAGATCGTTTTATCAGCAAATAAGCGTTTATACGTCAATATTTATCAGCAATAACAAAGTGATATCTCTATAAGAAATAAAAACCCGCAATATTTATTCTGCCAAAAGCAAAACATTACTCGAATTCTATATTTGAACTAAAACTTAAGAGGATTAAAACTAAAAATGACGTTTATAAACTTTAGAACGATTTGATTTGGTTAGGTCGTTTAAAGTTGACATTAATTTCACAAAATATATGTTACGGAAACTTAAGTAGGTAGCAAATATACATAAAAATCTATAAGTTTACATAGTACGTATATGTTCAAAAATTTAAAGCTGAAGATATTGTAGTATTAAAATATGTAATGTAAATAAAAAGTGGGTAAATTATAAATTATATCATTCATTAATCAAAGCGAATAAAATTTGCACTATTGTATATAAAAAAACATACTTAAAAATTCAACTACATTATCATTAAAATAAATGATCTTGTTTTACCTAGATACACTTATATCTAATATCGTTATCTAACATTATTTCCTGTTTTTGACACTCTATCGTAGATAACTAGTAAAATGTAAGACAGTGTTACTGTTGCTGTGAAACCTTGAAGATGTTAGTACTTTATATTTTCTTTTTTTATCTATCATATGCAAGTAATCGTAATCTTTCAAAAGTAATGTACATTCATTACGGTCACCTGGTAGTTAGTTAACAATCGACTATCGACGAAATTGCAGAATATTCTATCATTATGTTATTGCTTTTTGTTGCATCATATACTTACTGATAGTGTGTGAAATGAACTAAATATTATAAATTACCGTTCATATAAAATATCTTGACAACCGTAAGTAAGTAGATAATGACAATATGGCTTCCATTAGCATGTTATATTCATTTACATATTACATAGAGAAATCGAAATCAAAATACTTTTTTATAACACTATCAATTTGTAGTAAACTATTTAAACTTATATGAATCACTTTATCTCTTCTACTTATATCATTTAGTTACTAGAATTAAAGATTTTCGACAGTAAGAGATATAAGTATTAATAAAGTGTTTTTACTTTAACTAAATCTAAAAAGGTTGAAATTAAATAAATTCTCAAAAAAGAAAGATCTGAGATTAAAAAAAAAAAACAGTAGTAGTATGTAGTGACGAAACTATACGGTGGCAGAGCTAGCAAAATGACACGGGTCCCGGTCCGCGAAGCCACGAACTCAGAAGTACCCTTACAAAAATTAGCAACTTTAATTAATAATAATTACATGTGTATCCGCAGATGGCGCAGATAAAACTCCAATCCTGTTTTATTAAGAATATTTGCTTATTAATATATTATGCTACTTACTATAAAACAAGATTTTACTTACCGCATGCACTGAGTTGGGATCTGTGAGCCATGCATTGTACATGGTTTCCACATATGCCGAACTGGATCCATTGAGAAAAGGTTCTGCCGCTGTGGAACTCTTTAGTCTGTTTGCGTTAACTGTCACGAAGACATTCTGTGTACAATAACAATATAATATTACTAAAAGATATAAGTTATTTTATTTCACACGGTATAGAATCAGTACTTTGACCGTAATCTCACCTGATGTGACGATGCTTCTGGTACTAGTTCACAAGTGATGCTGCCGGAAGACACCTATAGATATTTAGCAACAGGTTTTCAAACTTGACAGTGGTACCAACACAGACGGGCTTTATTAGAAAATGCCCTACTCCCAAGCTATTGGTTTCCTCGCGATGTTTTCCTTCACCGAAAGCTCAGGCTGATTTTAGAGTTGAGTAGGCGGGCTCGAACCCGCGTCCATTGAATCCCGCGGAATCCGGACGCACTTCCTACTGCGCCATCATCGCTTCATAAGGGCAGGCATATGTTATTTCTTGTACAATTTATTTTTCAAGTTATAAAATTAACATACACATTATATTGTGAAGTTTATTTATGCGATAGTCAGCTATATAACAGAACCGATAATTCAATATTTTATTATAAGGATCAACAAACACATGGCAAATAAATAATTGGTGTTGAGTACTGAAATAAAAGCAGATTTATGTACCAAGTTATTTACAAATATATAAAACATAATTGGATAGACAGTATAATTTATAAACTGTAATATGCGATCTTATTGTTTTTAAATTCCAAAAGATCTATTCTACTTGCACATTCAAATAAACTATAATAAACTATTTGTATAAGCAGTAAGTACCTATTCTGTTGTTTTTGAAAAATATGGAAGTATCATTGTGATGTGATGCACATTTGTGTCTGGCGTAAAAAAAGATTAATCAAGAACCAGTTTTTTGTTTACGTATGAATCATCGAACTGAATTTTGAAATAAATTCCATGAAGTACGTACCTAAATGCTCTAAGTATTTAAAAAAGTTAAAATAAATAATTTAAGTCAACATAAATCACTAATATAACTTCTGGTATTAGAAAAAAAAAACCTTGTAATTGTATCGTTTGTATATAGAACTGCTATTTATGAGGAAATTGATTTTTTTACGATATATTAAGACATCTTGACGTTTCTATTACAATAAATCTGTCAGTTTGACCTTGTATAAATCATGAGATAGATTACGTTTTGTAAAAATACCTAACGTCATGTTATCGATGTTAATGATATCTATCAGATAAATTGGATTCAAGTGTTATGATAAGTCCCTGCAATTTTTATCTAGACTAGCTGAAGTAAATAACAATGAAAGTGCTACTACAGTAAACACAAATCACCTTCAATTATACATTAGATAAAACATAATTTTTAACATGAATACAAAAAGATGGATAACACTAAATATATTAAAAACAAGCAACAACCCTATCATTGTTAGCCTTAAGCAATGTTTAATTTATTTGTATTTCAAACAAAATGGAATGGAATTTTGTTCCTAAGTTGGAAAGCAGCATACAGAAATCTACGACTGTAAGCAGTAGTTATGCGACAAAGGCAGCTACACCGTAAGGTGTATGCGAGATGTGTTTTAATCACTGAAAACCAACAGCTTATACTTTATTAAACTATTTTTTCTAGTTACACAAAACTGGAACGTTTTGTTACACTGTATTAGCCTTTTACGTCAAGACTATAAATACTCACCAAATACATTATTTACTTAATTAAGCATGAAGGAACAAGCGTATCGCACAGTTAAAGCCATATATAGTTTTTAATAATGTTGTGTATCCTGTACAAAATTTACATTTTACACAAACAATTTTATTCTCTATGTAGTTCATAGTGTTCCAACACAAAAGGTAACAGCATACAACATAGCTATTTCCAAAACCAAGATTGCATTCAGGACATAAAACACACTGTCAGCATACCACCTTATTTAAAAAAAAATAGACAATTATAGGATATTAATCCTAATGATTTAAATCAGAAACAAGGTTGGTATTTTTTAAAATTCATGTACAGGGATACCCATCATGAATATTTTATTAACAATTTTATAATTTAGGTCACTAATGAGGCAAATTATGAATGGGCCATAGTATTTCTGCAAGTTTTATATACTTTCCATATTTAAATAAATAAGTAACATCCTAACATTCTGATGCAAACCAGTAATTTCTGGCAAGTAACCACAACTTGATAAAGGTGTATGAATCATTTACACTGGTTTAAAATTGGAACTTCCCTTTTGGTACAATTGGAAGAATAATTTACACAGTCAATAAAATGGGTTAAAATCATGTTTAATTTTAAAAATAAATACCAATTAACATTATGACACCAATTGTAATAGAATGTCATTTAAATAATAATTTGAATAGACTCAATATAAAATACTTTGTACTTATTAAAGTTAATAATAAGATTGAGTACATTATTGGACAGGTCATGGGCAATATGATGCCCTTGAGTCTGATAGCTATTCACCATGACTATCTAGTTAGTACTACAACTGTTAAATAAACAGTTTACATAACCTACAATCTAAAATCAGAACAGATATTCTTTTTACTTTTTTGATTAATAAAAAGAACAGTTGAAAGGTTCTCGTTTGTCATGGTATGGACATGTTATGAGAAGAGAGGAAGCGCATGTGGGTAAAATAGTAATGAATATGAATGTGGAAGGATGGAAAAGTAGAGGAAGGTCAAAGAAAGTGTGGATGGAGTGTGTAAGAAATGACATGAAAGAAAAAGGAGTGAATGAAGAGATGACGGCTGATAGGGACGTATGGAAGAAGAAAACATACTGAGCCGACCCCAAGTGAGTTGGGAAAAGGCAGGAGAATGATGAAAAAGAACCATGGGTTTATATATAAAATTCAATAAAACTGCCAAAAATTCCATTCCATTTTATTTGTACTTATAAAAAACTTTAAAGTTTTATACTTTAAAAAATAAATATTTACAAGATTAGGTTTTACTTTTTAGTAGAAATGCAAGTATTAAATAAACTTTACCATAAATATTATAGTAAAAAAACTTGCCTGTGGTTTGTTAAGAAGCCATGATGCAAACCTCTCGTTGTTGCCAACTTTAGAGGCTTGATAAAGGAGTCTTGCACGATGCATATTTGCTTGATCTTAATCTAGTTGTGTCTGGTCTGAGAAATGAACAATGCAACTTAGAATACAAAAAAAAATATTGAAACTTGATTGACTGATTCTAGTGATTATAAAATTATATTTAAACAAGATAGCTTTTTCTTGCTTCTAGTTTAGACACCCCTGATGGAATAAAATCGTATTAGTATTGGATAAAATAAATGCTACATATGAAAATTATATCAGACATATAATACTATTAGATTTTACAAGCCATTAAAGCATTGCAATATTCAGCAGGAATACACCCAGGAAAAATATTATTCATTCGACTTACTTAATCCATTAAGACTGTTTCAAAAAATTAAGCCCTTAAGATCATATTATTACTATTTACTGTAGTTTAGTAAGTTTAATAAAATTAGAATTCAGGCCAATAATGTGTATATAGAACACAATGTCAGTAAGCCTGGCACAGTGTCACACATTATTTATATAACCCATTAACACACACAATTTTGAATTTAAATCTGTGATTTTCTATAATTATTGAATCTATTTACTTACTACAAATTTTTATACAAGTATAATTAATATTTCATTAATGTTTTACATGTATTATTTAAAAAATGTAATATTGTTAACTGTTTAACATTATTATAACATTCAAGGCTAAACACTAAAATGTTTAGGAATATAGAATATGTTTTATAGAGGAAACTATATTAAGGATATACATGTTTATGTATACAATCCCATCTATTGAATTATTTTATCTGAATTACTGAATAAACAATTTGACTAGATTTTAAAATAGGTAACAATTGTGAATAATTGTTAGATATATTAAATTAATCATAGTTTTAATTAATACATATAATTTGTATCAGTATCCAAATTAAAAATATTTAACTATTGTACTCGCCAGAACATCAATTTAAAAATACATTATTCATATTGGTTTATCAAGGCTCTTTTAGTGTCAAATTATATCTATCATCAGTAAGTATTCCCCTACTGACAGCATGTCAGAAAACTAAAAATTGAAAAAATGTATGCTTGTGAATGACGTTTTTAATATCATTTAATTTTTAAATTCACACTTTCGATTATCATGAGCACTGTGAAATGAGTTAGAAAGGTCAAATAACTCCTGCATTGTATATAAATCCAATTATTGAGACTTACCCACACTCAGCTTCGATTAACCTCTAACAATTTTATAGAATTGCGTAAGTGAACTCGTGAATGTCTATTAAATCTGTACATTAATATATTTTACGACATTTGAAAATTTTAGTACTAAATGTCCTGATCAATATTGAAGTCCCGTGATTCAAGGTTATATAACGCACTCCTTTCTACTAAAGAACAAATTCGTGTGATTCGTGTCGCATTACTACTCCCATATAATTTCAATATCAAGACCACACATAATACAATTTCACTAGTACGTCCTTTGTAAGGCGTTTTCTAAAATTATTTTATAAGAGATATTTACCTTCGACACTAATCGGAATCAATACACTACTGGCAAGCGTAGACAATTTTGATATTGGATAATTTCAATGCAATTCAAACTTCAAAGAAAACTCATACTTTTGTCTGATTCGCTCGTTGCGTTGTTCACGAAGGCTACTAACTGTCAATGTCAATCTGAAAATTTGTCAAATATTATTCGTTAGCAAAGCTAAATAATAAAATTAATCGTTAGTATGTACATATTCGTTTTGTGCATTTTGTCGAGTCGTTCTATTATTTAAAGATAATTAGTTGAAATCCATGATTACAAAATTCACCTGTTTCACGAGTTATTAGTTTGTTATAATTATAGCAACATCGCATGCTAAAAATAATTATTATTTTGCACTTAGCATGCCAACTTTATATTTGTTCTTCAATTTTCGTCATTTTCCTATTATTTACAGTTGACGAACTTTATTTTTGTTCGTAAAAAAATCGGGTTACTTGTTAATAAAGCATAATGTAATAAAGAAGTGTTTTAAAGATAGATTGTTGAAAAATTAACAGTTTCTTACGCACCGATTTTACAAGCTTCGATTAAATCGATTGCAAATCTAAACTAAAATATTTGTCATTTATTTTGTTTATCGACACTGATTTGGGACTAAATTGGTAACAATATTTTCACTATACACTCTGTGACAATACGTTTGCCTAGTACTTTAATATTAATTAATAAAAAATCGAATTGACAAATGACATGTGTTATCAGTTATCACATTCATAATAAAATAGTGTTTGGCGTTTAGACGTATTGATATAGTTTTTTGTAAGAGTTTAGTGTGCTTGTTTTATCTAATATGCATTGTGCAATTTCACGCTTCTTGAAAATACCAAAGAATGTATCTGATATATGGAAAATTACAACTAATAGGACTACATCAAAAGTTCTTCAGAAGAGTTCAACCCGCACAGTTATTGGCGATCGCAATTTTATGAGTAACACTCAAAATGTTGATAACGACTACGAACGTCCGAATAGATATTACCTGTATCATTTGGGCTATTCAATTTTAATAGGAGCCACTGCGTACACATCATATAAATTTTGGTAAATTGGATATTTAGTTTTAATACTATGGCCCCCTTACATTGATTCATATTTTAGCCAGTGTAATAGTACAAATGAAGTTTTTGGGATATTTCAATATTATATCTTAATAATATATACATTTAGCAAAAATTTAAACAATTCCCAGGTTTATTAATGCAAAAATATAATCAGAGATTCATAAATATAAAATAAAAAGTACTAAAATGACTTCACTAATTTCAATGTAACTTATTTTTACTATTACATGAGCCAGGTACCCTCTTTACTTAATGACTTCTATGTTTCAAATATGTTACCTATAACTATTTCTATTTTTACAGGACAAAATATAAAGTATTTCCCTTTATAGAAGCTGCCGAGGAAATCACTGAGTCTGATAGTGATAGTGAAGTTGACACAAAAAAGAAAAGATTCCGCAAAGAAAAAATTGGATTCAGAGACAGAAAGGTAAATTGTATAATTACTATTAATTTATAAAGATGGTAAATTATTTTATTCTAATTTGTTATTTTTCATTTTGTCCATATTGTTTGTTACAATAAAACAAGGTTGTACAGATATTTAAAAAAATAAATATTTGTAACTTAAGCACAGTTTGATATATTATACATGCCATATATTTCAATACTATAATAGCATACTAATATCATATTTAATTCTAAAGAAAACATAAAATATTCCAACAAAAGCAGTAAATCTTATGCAAGCACTGTTAATGGTTTGTAATCAAAATGTAAATGTAATTTAACCCCTTGAGCACTTACTTGGCGTTTACGCCAGTTTTCCATTGTTTTCTTATTGTCTTTCTATTGTCCTATTTTTACGGGTACTCGACACATTAAGCTAAGATTTCCTAAAAAAAATACATGTTAATAAAATATTAAATTAAAAAAAACACTATGTTTAAATGAGATTGGTACTATATTTGGCACAAAAATTTGTATCCATAAATTATGATAGACAATCTGGGTAACCTAGTAACTTTTACAACTGGAAATAATTGTTTTTTAATGTCCTCAGATAATTGAATATGAAAACCGTATGAGATCTTACTCAACTCCTGATAAAATATTTAGATATTTTGCAACTGTGAAGTTAACATATGGAGAAAATACTGAGATATTTATGACTCCAGATGATTTTTTACGAGCTATAACACCTGGCATGAAACAACCTGATGGTATTTTTTTTACATAAATTAATTACATTATATAATTTATTAATTCAATTCATTTATAATTTTTGACTTAATTATTATTTGGTTTTTGTGTTGTTTGTATACTAATAATGTACTATTTAATCTCATAAATATTTAAATTTTTAAGGTTTATGTGTATACACTGTGAACTAAACACAACAAGGGATTCCATTGTAGATTTTCCTAGTAATGTATAGAAGTATTACAAGTTAAATATTGGGCAGTTGTTTATATTGCAGACAACTTGGTTATTAGTTGTTATTACCATAACATGGTGTAACTAGGCTGTATAAAAAAAGAACAAAAACAAATGTGAGAGGTTTTTGAAAGAGTCATATTAAAAAATTAAGTTATTTAGTAATGCATGTAACAAATAAACTGCCGAAAGTAAATAATATTGCATGTTAAAATAAAACAGTGATTGATACATGTTTATTTAAACTAAAAAAATAAATTGTAAAGCAAAAGCTTAAACTTAATTTATTTTAATGGTTAAGGTTGGTCATGATTTAGAGCATCAATTGCACTTACTTTAGGCTTAAAATAAACAATGACTCTATATTTAGCACAATAAATATTCATAATTAAAAAGTCTAAAGACATAATTTCCATATTGTATTCTATTGATATTGAGAGTGTTACCAAACATAATTCTTGAAATAATAATTTGCATCCAAGGAAACAACCTACAACTTCTGCAGGATTTTATATTTTTAAGTTTTTGGTATTTTTCTATACTCCCTTGAGGAAATGTTTACAGTTTACCTGAAATTAACATAGTTTACATGAGCAGGCGCGTAGCTATTGTTGCTATATGAAAGATATGGGGTCTCAAGACTACAGAGACCCTCATATATGTAAGAGAAAATTGCTAAAATTAATTTCATACATAATTTTTAGGCCCCATGATGGTTTGAAGTTTCTGTAAGATTTCAATACTGTGAATTATTCATTAATTAAGTTTGCCAAAAAAAGGCTAGAACAGTATATATTTGAATTGTTTAGACAACTTGGTTCTTAATATCACTTTCTTATATAAAAACACTTTCTTATTTATTCATAACTAGTTGTGTGCCCGCGGCTGCGCGCGCGGGTTCATATATTCTTCACAGCATTTTTATACAGAACCCTAATTATTTTCGTAAAATTTTATTGGTTCTAAGATAAAGTAAAATTCAAACACTTGTCCTCAAAACTGATTCTATTAAAAAATTAAAAAAAAAAAAGTACCATAAGTTACGGTGAGCATAGTTATTCAACTATCTACCAAAAAACCCGTCAAAATCGGTTCAGCCGTACCGGAGATTACCCGGAACAAGCAAACAAAACAGACAACATTTTTATAAATTGTATATTTGGTATAGGTATCGGATATACTTTCATATATATTGTAAAAAAATATTATTCTGACATTACAAACAGCCACTTCAATTTTATTTATTAGTGTAGATTTAATTAACATTATAATTAGTAACTTATACAAGATAACAAACGTTAAATTTTGTAACTAACTATAAACTAATATTACAGTTAACTTAACACCTCATTATTTTAATTTTTTTATTGAACCTCATTTGTTTCAATGTTGTCTCGGGTTTATATTATCTATGAACCTGTAAATTTGATTTCTAAAATTGGCGACTTTGCTGTATACCCATAGTATGTAGTTATAGCACTAATAGATTCCTCATATGTATAGTTGTCTAAAAACGTAATATTTTTTATCTCGGACGCTGCTAAATATAGATCATCGAATATGAAAATCGAATGCGTCAGTATTCGACTCCAGACAAGGTGTTTAGGTACTTCGCAACTGTTCAAGCTCAACATCATGACCAGCATGAGGTGTTCATGACCCCAGATGACTTTCTGCGATCCATGACACCAGGGGTCAAACAGCCAGATGGTATATGAAATTGTTTGTATACTTAAAAAATGTAAAAATATATATAACATACAGTATCATTGTACACAGTTATACAGTTTAATCGTTGTTATGTAGCAAAGCTTTTGAAAGAATTTAAATTACAAAAATATTTAATTAAGGTAGACCTTAGAAGATTTTTTTTGACTTGTCTATGCTAAATAATTCGTTTTTTTTTGTTTATTACACAAAATAAACTATATTTTCCTTTTCTTATCAGGTTTGGGTTTGGATCAATACAGAAGATACGACCCCAAGGTAAGGAATACGTCCACATATTATTAGAACAATATATAACAGAGAAAAAATGTAATGAAAACTTGTCGAAACTATAAAATAAAGGGCACTAATTTTTAGTAAAATACCTACTTAATATGTTTTTTCAGTAGGACTAAAACATTATAATACTATTAAGTTTACCGATAGTATAAATGTAAAATTAATTTTAAGAATATGAAATGATTATTAATTTATTTGACACAAGTGTAGTATTACGCAAGCACATAATAAAAACTTTCAAAAGTTACATATCTGCTACGGATTGCACTTCTGGCACTACCTATTTTCACCGCCACTTACATCACTTTCTTGTCTTTTCAGAACATCGATGAGGTACTGTCTTTCTCTTCCTGTTTTCCTTTTTCTGCTCCTCTATTTGCATATTTTATCTTTTTTGTGCACAGATATGTTACTTCCCATTTGCTAATGCGATACAGGCGACACCTTGCACAAGGTGGCAGCACCTTATGCCAAAAACCTAGTTTAGATTACAAAATTAGTTTGTTCAAAATTTTATTTGTAAGCTTAATTCGCACCAGGGATGGCGAACCTTACTACATCTTACTGCCATTCGCTTTATTTCAGTATGTTAATTTGTAAAAATATTCTTAACAATTTTCAATCCATCCATTCAACCGAAAGACGTCCACTGCTGGACATAGGTATCCTCCAAAGATCTCCACGACGACCGGTCTTGCGCCACCCGTATCCAGCGAATTCCCAGAAACTTCACCAGGTCGTCAGTCCACCTTGTGGGGGACCTACCCTCGCTACGTCTTCCGGTGTGAGGTAGGCATTCGGAACCCGTTGACCACATCGGGCATCGGTTCTGCGACCAATGTGCCCAGCCCACTGCTACTTAAGTTTAGCAATACTTCGGGTAGTGTCGGTTACTTTGGTTCTTCTGCGGATCTCCAAATTCCTGATTTGATCACGAAGTAAAACTCCAAGCATAGCCCTCTCCATTGCCGTTTGAGCAATTTTGAGCTTTATTATTAGGCCCATTGTGAGCGACCACGTTTCAGTGCCGTATGCCATCACTGGTAACACATACTGGTCGAAGACTTTCGTCTTGAGACACTGCGGTATTTCAGACGAGAGAAGTCCTTTCCAATCTAAAACCTTGAAGACATCTTTGAGCGCAGCGGTAGCGGTAAACAGTTTCGGAGAAATAACATCTCCCTGTCTAACGCCACGCCGCAAAGGTATAGGTTTCGAGGTCTGGTCCTGTAATCGGACAGACATGATAGCGTTTTCGTATAAATCCTTCAACGGCTTGATATACCGATAGTCTACTTCGCACCGCTGAAGGGACTCCAGTACAGCCCAGGTCTCAATCGAATCGAAGGCTTTTTCGTAGTCCACAAACGCTAAACAAAAGGGTAGGTTATACTCCTCGGTCTTCTGTATAACCTGCCGCAGCGTATGAACGTGGACTACGGTGATATAGCCTTTTCGGAAGCCAGCTTGTTCGGGAGGTTGGAAGTCGTCGAGCCTGCGCGCTAGTCGATTCGTGAGGACTCTCGAAAACAGCTTATAACATGACTCAGAAGTGAGATGGGTCTAGAATTTTTCAAAACGGTGTTGTCACCTTTTTTGAAAAAGTGGTCTGCCACACTTC
Organism: Samia ricini; assembly: GCA_014132275.2. Classification (NCBI taxonomy): domain Eukaryota; kingdom Metazoa; phylum Arthropoda; class Insecta; order Lepidoptera; family Saturniidae; genus Samia; species Samia ricini. The sequence goes on from AP028170.1 coordinate 7,300,406, forward strand.
TGTGCCACACCTGTGCCGTTTTTTTTTTCCCTCGAGTATTTAACGGAATTATAGAGCTTCTGAAGGGCGTCAAAGATTGGTTTTCCACCCGCCTTCAGCAGCTCAGCTGTTATTCCGTCATCACCCGCCATGTTGTTCTTGAGCTGTCTGACAGCCATACGAATTTCGTACAGGTTGACGTCCAAGATATCTTCAGTCTTCACTTCTATCGGGTTAATCTATGTCTCTGGCTAGGTTTCGAGTGGATTTTCATGTTGATGTGTAAAGCTGTCCGTAGAACTACTCGACTTTCCTCAAGAGCTCAAGCCTGGAGGATATGATTCTATCGTCGTCATCCTTCAGTTTGGTTAATCGGCTATGCCCAATCGCCAGATCTCTAGCGAAAACTTTAGAACCTCTGTTTCGCTCTATAGCCTCTTGTATACGATCGGTATTATACCGTCGTAGGCCGCGTTTAAGAGACTTTGAAATCTGTCTATTTAGCTGCCGATATCTATTAGCATCGACGGACGAAGGCAAGACCATCTCACGTCATTCCTCCATAAGCCCGAGGGTAAAGACAGAGAGCTTGCCGGTTCTACGTATACGGCCGACCTTAACATACTTAGACCCAACCGTACGGACAGCTTAAAATAATTATATGTAACAAAAAATATTTAGCTATAATTTTGTAATTCAAATTATATTAATCGTGATAAAAATTAGCTTTTAACTCTGTTGCTGTTAATTGAAACTTTTCAATAATTTAATCAATGATTCTTCTTATTTTATCTACTGTGTTTGTTCACTATCAAATTTGAACTCGTTTTTATGAGTTGAGATATAAATGTTGCACCCCTCAAATACAGATAATCAACGATGGTAAATCTTTTCCATAGGTTTGCTATCCCTTTACATTGCATAGAAGCTATACTACGCTTATTTTACCAGTACAAGTAGAACTTTTTCAACTTTATTATGTAGGTATTTAATTAAAAGTCATCGCATGATATGCACATGCCATCTCTTGTATTCATTCAATTTATTATAATCTTTTTTGGTTCACAAATCCTTACTTTATGTTATTACTTAACATTATTTACATTTCGAAATATTTATATTCGTACATAACTCGTAACATTTTTATTAAATTTAGGATTTATTTACAAACCTATGATTTACACTTAGACTTATAATTTAGTAAATAAAAAATTAAACCATTAGTTTCATCTCTCAGGCGTCATAGCTACGATGCTTTATAATTACATTTTTTCCCATGTTATGTAATAATCGAACATTATTCTATACAGAGTATCACACAAAGGCTCAATTTGGATCTTGATGAGGATTCTATTTTTTACAAACTTGGGTCATCGGGACTTATCACTTTCAGTGATTACATCTTCCTGCTAACAGTATTATCAAGTAAGTTTTGCAAATAATAAATATTATATCACAATATAAAATAGTTTATTTTCTGACATAGGATCTATAAACATTCGAGTCATATCCAAACATTTCAAAATCTATACCATATATTCGTAGTAAACCATCAAGCAGTTTATCGTCAAGTTGACCGAAATAATATTTCATTAAAGCCGTAGTGTTCTTTCCATCACGAGATTTATTCATAACTGTTCGCAGTCGTGTACGTTTGTCACCATCAGTTCGGCCTAAAACATGACCTAGACCGAGTTGCTGAATTACATACGAAGAATCTCGAGATAACGTTTCCACTTTTCCAATTACACTAAAATTGACAGCACACGGTGTACAAAACTTATAGTATGGTGCCCAATGTTCGTCAAAGGTAAAACTTTTGTCACTGGAATTGTACTTTTCGATTAAATATACAACAAACTCAAAAAAAGTCGGCCCGGAACTTTTGATTGGGCCAAAAATTTTTTGTAGTTTTTTCTCTATGTTCTGCAACTATAGCTCTTGCCAGTTTTCTGTAGTAAGGCGGGGTGGTGTTCTCCAGTTTATCACGATAAGCTGACAGCAGCCTCACAAAAGGTTCTCGCACCACAACTAAGGTTATCACTCCGGGTGTATTTACGGTATCTCGTAATTCTTCTACACTGGGACGAGGAAATTTTTTTCGTGCTAACGTTAAAGGCGTATGTCGAGTTCTCGCTAGAAACTTCTTATCGTAACCACCTAAAACAATATAGTTTGGTTATTAGAATATAATTATCGTATGTGTGTGGAGTGGTATAAAAATCGTCTCTCTTACCTAAAATATTAAATTTGTATAACCAAAATGAACTAGCCGCTTTGAAAATATTACACCACACAATGTTATGACTGTAATCGATGAAGAACTCCTTGTTGTTAATCATTTGAGATGTGAGTGACCGTTTATGACAAACATTTCGGATTCTTTCCGCTCTTTGTTCTAAATCATTTATAGTCTCATTATCTGGCTCCTGCCACTGATTTCTGTTATCCGGTTCAGGTTCATCACTGCCGACGATCGGCCCCTGTAACTGTTATCGTTTTATTTTGAGTCTTTTTTATTTCATAAACACAAACATAATACGTAAAGTTCACTAGACGTACCTGCCACTTCGTGTAATTGTCAGGTGTCATGGACCAATCTTGCGCTGGCATATTTGGGCTGCTTTTGAATACGGTCATTTTCATGACAACCATGTACAGAGTCGCCCAAAATATAAAAGTGACAGTTTTTTTGCACCACATCGAATACAATAATAAGCTTTCGTTTTTATTTTTGATCGTAGCCGTTTCACTGAAATTACCATTTTCGTACTTCATGGGTTAAAAATTAAGTTAGTTTTGTTTAAAGAAGGAAAATCTTGTAAAAAAAAAATAATTTACTAGCACAAAATGTTCTCGAACTTGTTATTGTAAGTGAACATTGATGTGTAAACGTCCTCGCAGCATCCGAAGTATGAAGCAGTGGACGTGCGGCACGGGGCATGAGCGGTTTTAATGATTTTTCTCACCCTCTCCGCTGAAGATGTATCTCGATACTGTTTCCAGCTACATCGTTGACAGTTTAAATATTTTATCTTTCAGTAATAATATAATAAGATTTTATTTTCACAACATTAGCGCAAAGAGAACCCGGATTTAGTTAACATTTACTAGATAAAAATGTTACCTCCTATTTTTTATGTTTCTATTTCAAGTAATCTATATGTACGTTATTAATTATGTTTCGTATTATTTTATAGAATAGCATAGGATAAAAATTCGAAGATTTGGTAAAATTATCTTGGACCTTTTTTTTTTTGACGGGGGAAATGCATTTACGCACCACCCTTACCTATTGTAAAATTATCTTGAATAGTTGAAACTTTGAGGTTTTTTTTTCATTGTTATGAAAAAGTATTCTGGACGTTTATACATATCATAATAGAAGTTGAATCAGGCGCATTTAACAAGTTAATATAGTTTTTGAATGGAGGAAAGCATAATAATTTTTACTTGGGAAAATTATAATTAACATTACACACGTGTAACTTAAAAAACTAGCATCATAATATATTATCAAAACTATGATAAAATCATTTTTTAAGATGTTATCATCTTATCTTGTTAATCATAATTAACTTTATACGTAATATTTGTATTTGATAATAATAAAATTCCAAGTCGATTAATTGTTATAATTTTAGATTTTTTTTTGATAATGTTGTACTATTTTATTTCAGCTTCTCGACGTCATTTCGAAATAGCCTTTCGTATGTTCGATTTAAATGGAGACGGAGATGTAGATTGTGAGGAGTTCGAGAAGGTCGCAGCTCTTATTCGTCAACAAAGCAGCATTGGATCAAGACACAGAGATCACGCCAATACCGGAAACACTTTCAAGGTTTTATTATCTACTTATAACTTGAAACTTTAATTAGGAACAAATTTCAAAGTCGTTTACATATAAAAAGTGTCAAATGTGTATTTTACTATTAATAGAATTAATAGATTTTTATTAGCACGTAATTAAACAAGTCCAGCCGTTTGCTTTTCTAAGCCTTATTATTACTACTAGTAAGCTAAGATGTGATTTTATTTGTTTTTTTAAATTTATTATTATTGTTGTATTCTATACATCGTATATATTGGATATGTTCCGATAGGGCTGGCATACACAAATGTGTAAAAGCCCTGTGTTAATATATGGTGAATTATTTATTATTTAATAAGAATTATGAAGCTACTTCCATTCATATAATTTAAATAAATATACATACAATAAATAAGTTTATAGTTGTAATATTTTTTTAAACTTCTTCTCGTATGGAAATAATGGTTTTGTATTAGTGATAATTATAGCCACTTATATTATTTTAAAACATTTACGTAGTACCATATTTGTATCATTTCTCTTTTAAGAAGAAAATTTACCTACGTAAAATATTTAAATTATAACAAAAACATTCGTACCTTTAATTGTTTTACAGGGTATAAACTCCGCTCTAACAACATACTTCTTTGGGCAAAAATTAAATGAAAAACTGACTATCGAAAAGTTTTTAGACTTTCAACATCAATTACAAAGAGAAATTTTATCACTTGAATTTCAGAGGAAACAACCAGGTAATCAGATCAATCATTTTTCAGATACATGAGAATGAATAATTGTTGATTTTCAGATATCTTCTTTATGTTTCTAGAACAGAGGTTCCCAATCTTTGCTTGACCACATTGATTTCTTTGTTGGTATCTGGGACCACCATGAACAAGAAAATAAAACTAAAACGGTATCAAAGATAAAATTTCATTAAAAACTCAATAGTAACTTATATTGAAATTAGTATTTTCTTAAAGAAAAAAATTGGTAACTACAAAGTTATCTTTTGAATTATCGGACGGAAATACCATCTTAATTCTTTGCCTTTTTTTTTACTATTTTTTTTTCTACCCACTATATCAATGCCCTCTAGTTTTCTCTGGGCCTTCTAATGCTCCCACAAAAGTCTCAAAAGCCCACAAGTGCGCCTTATCGCCTACGTTGAAAACCTAGAAGATTCTCTCTCGTTCTAGAAGATCACTTTTTAAATAATATTCTCTCTTTAACTATTGATTAAAGTAATATTCACAATCTACAAGGTCCTGTTTGTTTATCTATACTAATAATAAAATTGAAGTGTCTGTTTTTTTTTACTAAACACATATGAATGTATATACGATAACTAATACCATAAATGCAATTTTTAAAATTTTGTCTGTCTGTTTGTTCCTGCCAATTTCCGGAACGGCTGGACCTATTTCGACGGGACATTTTTTGTTAGATAGCTGAAGATATACCGCGTAATTTAGGCTACTTTATTTTTTCGAAAATAAGTAAGGTTCCGTGTTAAAAATTAAAACTCAAAAAAATTGGAATAATATCCGATTCAATGCACAGTTTTAGTGGCAGATATTTGAATTTGTTGAAAGTAAGTAGCAATAAAAAATTTGGAAAATAATTAGGGGTCCCGTATAAAAAAAAATAAAAAACTATATAAAACACGTGCACACAGCTAGTTTACGAATAAAAGACTTCATGTTGGTTATTTCATGTTAATAATAGTTTCATCAGAAAGTTATTAATGTTACAAAAATATAATTATGTGAGTTATAATACGAAGTATACATTTATATTGTTTCAGATGAAAACGGCCGTATTACGGAAGCAGATTTTGCTGAGCTCCTTCTGGCCTATGCCGGTTACCCGGCTAAGAAAAAGGCGAGAATGCTCAAACGAGTTAAAAAGACGTAAGAAATAAGAATTTTTTATAATATTCGTCAATCAATTTCACTGAGTTTGCCTCTCTCTCTCTGGATTGGTATTTGGCTTAAACAATATTGTATTATAAGGAAAAAAGCAATAGGCAGTTTAAACGAGGGTGATATCTAATTTCTCTCTACGAAAACAAGAAGCAGTTTTCATGCATTCATGAATATATTTATATATAATGAGAACGATGTTCTTAAACAAAGTCAAATGATGTTAGTTTTTTGTTTTTAATACTACTAACTTGTGGTAATGATAATTGACTTGCGTGTATTTTGTGGCTGTATGGCACTGCGCACTCTCAAACACTCGCCATGATTACGTAAGTATCGACATAATATTGAAAAAAAAAGAAATTAATGAGTAAATATTACTTATGTAATCAGCTTTCAGACCCCCATGTCATGCAAAGCAAAGCATGGACCTCCCCCATGCCCCCTATTCATGCTGTCGGAACGGTATGGAACGGTCCCTATAAATCATAACCTTGTTAAGTAAAACCCATTTCATAGGAATATTCCCGATAGCAAAAATTGATTAAAAATACTTAAATTTAAAAGTCCTCTTTGACAATTTTACTATTCGTCCCATCTATTATAAATAAATACATATTTTTCCTTAAGAAGACCATAGCAGACGTCGTGTGTTTCAATTAAAAAGATTAACGTGATCCACTATTGCTCATTATCACGACTACCAACCATCATGGACAGACATTCACATAAACACGCACTATCATGTGCATCAAAAGTGCGGACTATCGTGAACGCGCACTATCAAGAGTGCGGACTATCATGAACGCGCACTATCAAAGGTGCGGACTATCGTGAACGCGCACTATCAAAAGTGCGGACTATCATGAACGCGCACTATCAAAGGTGCGGACTATCATGAACGCGCACTATCAAGAGTCCGGACTACCATGAACACGCACTATCATAGGTGCGGACTATCATGAACGCGCACTATCAAGAGTGCGGACTATCATGAACGCGCACTATCACGCAGTCACAGAATACACGAATTTATATCGAAAAGTTAATAGCGTCACAAACAAAAAAATAACATCAATATGTTACTTGATTCTAGTTTCCGTGACCACGGTGTCGGCATTACGGAGGACGACTACTTGAAGTTCTTCCATTTCTTGAACAACATTAATGATGTGGATACTGCATTAACGTTCTATCACATCGCTGGAGCGTCTATAGATCAGCCGACTTTGAGGCACGTCGCTCGTACCGTCGCTCACGTCGATCTAGACCCGCACGTTATCAACGTTGTCTTCACAATATTCGACGAGAATAGTCAGTATATATTCACTATTTATACTAATTACTAACATTTGAAGTGTCCGTTTGTAAAATAACAACGTTTTTGAACCGCCTCGGGGTTGTCGCTGTTCACGTGGAATATCGGCGCGTTCACCACTCGCGCCACGTCTGATAACCGTTCAATCATTATAACAATTATACTAACACGTGCACGTTTCTATACGTTTATATATCTATCTTAATAAATTAAGTTGAAGTGTATGTTTGTACTGTCAAAATAACAGTTTTTGAAGTGATAACTTCTTTACGGGAGGTTGAACCGCTTTCTTACGTTACGCGTTACGGCACCAGTCTGTCTGGCTTCCCTCTCTTTCCCACATACGGTAGGCAGACTCCTCTCTCACTCTAACCCACAGCGCTAGCCGTATTTCGGACAGACGCTTCCCTCTCTCTCTTCTCAGTGGTTAATGTGAGATAGACATATACTGTTGATTAAATAATCATACTAATAAGTTGCATACACAAAATTCTAATGTACATATTCAAGAATTGTAATTAAGTTATCACTTCTGTCGGGTGTCCAGAGACGCACACTTTTTTTTACTAAATACATATGAATGCATAAACAGTACATATACCAAAACACAATTTTTTAAAGTTTTGTCTGCCTGTTTGTTGCGGCTAATCTCCGGAACGGCTAGACCGATTACGACAGGATTTTTTTTGCCAGATAGCTAAAGTTAGTTAGTTCGCGTAACTTAGGCTAAGTTTTGATTTTCCCTCGTAAAACGATTAAAACTCTTGAAATTCTGAATAAAATCCGATTCGATACTTCATGTTTGTGGGTTGTTTTGTTTTTCAAAATCATTTATTGTTTTAAAAGGAATCTGTTTATCTATACAGTAATACCCCGCTTTACGCGAGGGATACGTTCCGGAAAAAATCGCGTTAACTGAAATTCGCGTATGTCGGTTTATGATTAAACATAGTCAAAATTTAATACAAAAAAAAAATACAAATCATTTTAATCAATCACTTTAATTCTAAGAACAATTTATGCAATATATACTCTTATTTTTTACGAAAAAATACATCTATTGTCTTTATATTATGTTTATACGCACTCTTTCGCGTAATGCGAGGCATTTGAGCGCGAAATTTGAAATTCGCGTTATAGTGAAACCGCGCGTAAACGGGGTCGCGCTAAGCGGGGTATTACTGTACATTGATTTTTTTTTTGTTTAATTCTGCACAGTGGACGGACAGCTGAGTAACCGCGAATTCGTAGCAGTAATGAAGAACAGGTTGCTTCGCGGTCTGGAGAAACCGAAGGACACAGGTTTCGTTAAACTGATGCATTCGCTCATTAAATGCGCTAGGGACACTAAACCGGCTATACTTGATTTCTAGTCACAAAAAAAAAAACACTTAACACGACAAAACAAAATGATACATGCTAACGTGGGCATTAAAATCATTTTTTTTGTTGGGTTAAGGGGTGTTTTAAGAATTAAATTAGCAAATTCATCGAATTTTCTGACTTCGCTCTGATAACCTCAGTATTGGCATCATTTTGGAAAACAAAAGAACGTTAATAAGTATCGCTTGCGTAATCACCTTTCAGAAAACCCCCCCCCCCCCATAGACCACCCCACGCTTAATTGGTGCTTACGTAATAGGACTGTGCGATATATATCGATATTCAATAAAATATCGATACATTTCATCCGATATAAATATGTGGAATAAAAATTGGAAGTACACTATGTCGACTTTATTTTGATATACAAATGCCACTTCTAATAATGCTATATTTCAATAATATAATCATTATTCTAGATAATAATTTTTGAGACGAGGGTGGGGGTTGATGCTAGACATTGATTTGAGCATACGATAAATCGACAATATCGATATATCGCATAGTATCGATACAAAGTTACGATATATCATATCGAATATTGATATTTTTTCTAGATGCACATCCCTATTAAGTAATACTTGATCGGTCCCTAAAACCTTTATATTATTATGTATATGTTACTAAATTATTCACATTTAATTAATATTATGTTACGAAATATTCTCATTATGATACGAGTCGATAGAAATTAGCACACATTTATGTAGTCGACACATACTCAGAGGCTATTTTAATTTTTAATTATTTTAATTGTTTTGTATAATTAAAAAAGTTAATTTAAGTAAGCTCTCTATCGTTCCTATTTTAATGCATTCATTGTAAAATCGTACGTATAGTATTTTATTTTATTAAATTATATTTTTAAAATACAACGTCGTCACAAATGTTTTTTATACAGGAATCTCTATAAATACAACCTTAAAATTTAAAGTCTGATCAACGAATTAATAAATTATTAGACACACTTTATCCTTAGATTGTTATTTTTCTTGTTGCGAGTCCATGAATGTTATAAAATCTATGTATACTCAGTAAAACGCATTTAAAACAAACTACAGAACTAAATGTATTTTTTATTTTTGTTTTTATTTTTTAATATATTATTACTATTATGAAACAAAAATGGATAAGTGTTAATTTATTAGAATGGAGTTAGAGCATTGTTTAAATTAATGTTTATTACGAGATAATGTTTAGCAGAAATTATTATAATCTGGAAGCTGAAATATTTTAATAAATTATTAGTAATTATTATTTAATGGCTTATTATTTATTACTATCCTTTTGTTATTTTATTTAGTGTTATGTAATAATATTTAATAAATAAAATTGAAGTGTCTGTTTGTAATGTCAAAATATTTTTTTAATAAATAGATATGAATGTATATTCGATATCTAAACCCGAAATACATTTTTTTATTTATGTCTGTTTGTTCCTGGTAATCTCCGGTACGGTTAGACCGCTTTGACAGGACTTTTTTGTTAGATAGCTGATGTTACTCCGCCTAAGTAACGTAAATTAATTAGGGTTCCGTACAAAAAAATTAAAACGCAGTGAGAAAAAAAATGCACACAGTTGGTCAACTTATATAATTCATTATTAATTGTATTTATCTCTTATATAATATTTCCTACAAAACCCACAAATTATGTAGAAATTTGGAAATATTACCATTTCCCTTGTGTTAAACTATTTGACTTTACAGAATAACATATCTATTCCTTCGGGGATAGAAGAGTGTGCAAATGAATTTTTTTTTTTTCATACATATAGGTCCAGTGGATGAAATTAGACCATATTTACTAATTAAGGATATAAAGCTTACCTGTTTCCAATTTTTTTATTGATAATGCTCAAATGATCATCAATGACTACTTTAACCCCTTGAGCACCTTCTCGGCGTTTACGCCAGCTTTCCATTGTTTTCCTATTGTTTCATTTTTATAGGTACTCGACACATTAAAAATATGAAGTTATATAGATTAATAGGAGATATTTTAACATTTATTTTCAACTCGTATGTAAAAGTGTAATCATGTGGCATAGATTATTACTTTGTTTCTATCCTATAATTATCTGGAAATTCTCATTATATAATGTACTGTTTAAAAGTATTTACACATAAATATAATGGACTAAAAAAATATCAATTCTTTTGGTTTAAGTTTAACTTGTTTATCTGGTAATGCCTTTTCTCTTTTATTTATTTCTGAAACATTAATTACATTCAAATACCTACTTAAACTGTTAAAACTTTTTAGTCATTGCTAAGTACATTACTATAAAATTTATATTCCACACAAAAAAAAAAACCAATTCCTCAATAACATAATATTCGTTCGTCACAAAAAGAAAAAAAAAATGGGAGCAATGAACCCAGAATCGTCTGGGATTCGAGTGTACACGGGTTATTGCGGATTTTTACATTGGCCCAGAAACAGCCCGAGACGTTGCGCCTTGTAAATCACTCGAATCGCGTCCCGTTGAACCGACGCCGACGGGCGCTGCGGATCTCAGATGCGAAAAATAGACATAGTTTGATGTTGCCCGGATAATTGGAGATAATAGAAATCGGCACTGTATGTGCGACGCTGAGGAAGATACGACGCGACTCTACGCCCTCTGGTGAGTTTTACGGACCCTACATTGCAGTATCTTCTAAACATTACATACCCCCACTCAACCTTTCCACGTGGCGTCTAACACTAAAACTTTTCTTTGAATGTATATCCGTCCTTGTACATGGGGACCACTGATTTATGGTGTGGGAATATTGCCAAAACGCCTACATGAATGTTATTGTATTAAACCAATTATCTATTGATTATTATCATTATTCGATCTACTCTCTATTATGTTTATGTTAAAAATTTGTGGTTATTATTTTTTTTAAGTTAAACGGATTTCTTTTGCAGAGTTTTTTTGTAATCCACAATGCCAATGTATCAGAGGCCTCCATTCTGGCGGGTACCACACCAACGTACGGACCCTGAAGATGAGATCCGAGACTTTGGACAACGAAAGAAGGTACATTATTATATGTATACAATTTATACTATAAATACGTAAGTATAAAAACTGTTGCAGTTGACATTAGAGATTTATAGGAAATCACCATATACTAGTCGCATGTAAACAGAACTAAAGTAATCATGCTCTAGTCATTACAATATTAACTTATATTCAGTCAATTTAATTAACAACAAAAGTGGTTTGTTTACGTATAGAGAATGAAACTAATTCGTAATATATGATCATAGCCTATAACAATTAAATCATAAAATCTTGTCACAATATAGATATTATCATGCCTAAAATAATAATGTCACGTCTCAATTGTTTATAATTGGTTTATTCCTCTAAACTACGTTACTTTGATTTACACAAATTAGTATTTAACTTCAATTAAACTCTCTTGTTTGTCGTAGACAGAAACTGTTTAAGTCAATGCGGATCATTTAGCTAAAAGCCGTGGATTTACAAATATTAAACACTTACATTAAATTCAACTTGCAACTTTTCTCAGGTTTAGAGATAAAATTTAAAAAAAGGTACATACACATCTGGAACTCCCATACATATATTGTAATCGTGTTTAGAGTAACTTGTGACGTGCGATTAAGTATTTATTAAAGAGATATATATTTTAAAGGAGATACCGAAAAATAATATTTTCCTGGATGTGGCCATGCCTTAGAGATTTGTGTTGTGTAGAACACGTTGGATGCGTTTACATATTTCAACAGAGTAACCGATTATCAAAAATAAGAACATACGATTATCGTATTTAGAAGCTTTACGATCATGATGGCAGGGTCATAGGAAAGTAAGAGGGGTCGGGGAGCGGGGGGCATGAATTTGCGGTGAGTTTGATGTAGCTCGCACAACGTCGCGTATTACCGTCGCGGTAGCACGGTGTATCATAGTGCATCGCGTAGTGCAACGCACACCTGTCACCCCGCGCAATGGGCCGGCTGCATACGTTCGTGGTGACGCTGCGGCGCGACTCCCGCGATGTCAACTGGGGTCTGCGGCTTGTCGGAGGCTCGGACCTAGCCACTCCTCTCATCGTCACCAGGGTACACGTCCCAACCTTTGCCATTATCATGCACGTGCTCATATCAACAACAAATTTATACCGGCGTAAACAAAAGACGCCGGCACACTGGACTTGTTTTATTTACACACATTAACATTTAGGCCTCTAAATCGCGATATAATCTATAATAATTTACGATTAAAATTATCGTCTTTTTTTCCGGCTTACACTTCGACTTATTGGAATAACTTTATGCGTTAATTATAGGTATTAATAAAACGTTTGCGGATATAAAAATTTCCAAATTACAAACAGAAAAACAAACGATTCTGTGTAAAGTGTCATCAAGTTATCTAGAACGATGACGATGTTTCTTTATGAGCGATGTTATTCTTGGATTTGTATCGGTCACCGCTCGTTCGACAGCTGCAGACTAAAACCACTAAGATGTCGTTTGACCTAAATCGTCTATGCGTTTTATAATTATGAACTTTGAAGCTCCAAGTCTCATAATATTGGACCCGAATGTATAATCGACTTTGTAAATTTTCTCGAGAGCGACGGGATAAAGAGTTTATCAAACAGAAACGGTTATAATGTTCTACAATGCACTTTCTAGAAGAAGTCAATGGATATAAATAATCGTACTATCCTATAAAGTAGTAAACGTAAAGTAAAGTAATTTTGAATTAAATTGAATAAACGTAGCAGATTCACAACTAAAAGAACCAGAATCCAGGCTTAGTGTGTCTAACTTCCTGAACCACATCCTCACTTAACATCCGGTGAGATTGTGGTCAAAGCACTGACCCTATGGTGTGTAAAAAAAGAAACTAAAGGCAAGTCTATAATATTTACATTCTATGTTTCTATCGGCTACCCTACTTAATGTTAATGCTCTTCGTCTGTTTCTTTATACGTAGCAAGACCCAGTTTTTGAAATTTTACTTTTATATAATCAGCTAAAATAATAAAACTAGTAAAATACTCTAGAAAAAGTTTTTGTATCAGAAATATTTTAAATTTCATGATCCGGCTATATGTTCTGTAGCCAGCAGCGCGGGCGTATATAGCGTTTATTTATATCACTATAGAGCACTTTAGTAATGTGTAACAAGTAGTCGACACTAAGCGTGGGACCAAGAAAAAAATCAAATTACACCAAACAATCGCACTTTGAATTTTATGAAAACTATGTTTTTATTTGTAAAGACCACTTGATTGAAAAGATAATTGCGTAGATGCTAGTGCGGTTGGATTTCGCGTCAGTGCACGCGGGTTCAAACCCACCTATCCAACTCTAAAATCAACCTGTTGTTTCGGTGCAGGAAAACATCGTGAGGAAACCATACCTTGGTAGGGCATTTTCTAATAATCCTCGTCTGAATACCTACCACCCTCAAGTTCGAAAACCTGTCGCCAAATACCAACAGGTGTGTTCCGACAGCATCGCTTGAGGACCAATACATCTAGACTTAGTGTGTTTACCATCCTGGACATATCGTCACTTACCATCAGGTCAGATTGTGGTCATAGCACTGCTCATATACCGTGTAAGAAAACACTGGTCATGTTTAAGAATATGAGAAGAGAACAACATTTTTATTTTAAAATGCGTTTATCACAAATTATTTTCATTTTGATTTGGTACTATTAACATATATTTGATAAAGTTTTATTTTTCTTATTAAACTAACTGTGTTCGTGGCTTCGCCCACGTTTAAAAGTAATCTTTACTGCGTAATGTAGTTTTTAAATAATCATTGGAAAATAATGTTTTGATGGTGCTAAGAGCTATCCATTGAATCGTATTTTGTTCACAATTTCTTGGTTATTAGTTTTTTTACACGGAACTCTTAATTATTTTCCTGATTTTTATTTTGCTAATAACATTAAGGAAAGATATTTTCTTACAAACTCAAATACCTGCCAGTAAAGCTGTGCATTGAATTCGGTTTTATTCATAATTACATGAGTTTTAATTTTATTTTTTAATTTACTCGGAGTAACTTCAGCTATCTGCCAGAAAAAAGTCCCCTCAAAATCGGTCCAGCCGTTCCGGAGAATAGTCGGATCAAACCAACAGGGAAAAAATTAAAAAAAAAAAATTTTTGGTGTAGGCTTTCTATTTCTATTTCTCTTTCATTCATCATCAATTCATATGTATTTAGTAAAAGTTGTTATTTTGATATACCAAACAGAGCATTTCAATTTTATTTAAACGCCATCAAGATGCGTAAAATCATACAACTTTGCGAAATTGTTTCTCGCTAGAGCTATAGTCGATGTGGCCTTGTTATGTTTTGGCAAATATGTCGACTGCATGTGCAATATAAATGTAGATCATCCAAAGGCATAAATCATGATTCGTTCTCTTGTCGTATAGAAGAGATCAATGCCGTCAACTGAACTGGGTGATATGGTGATAAACACAAGATCTATAATGTTCACAGTATGGACAATAATATTTTATAACTCTTTGAATAGAAACTTTGGCACAATTCTTACAGCTGAAAATAAAAAAATAGGTTAAAAGTATTCATAAATTCAGTCAGAATATGAGTATAAAGTTTACTTCAGGAATACACTTGGTCATAACAACATTGAAAATGAAGACTTTTGAGCATTAAAGGTCACAATATCCACATTCTGTAATAAACCTGTTTTAAGCCTTAGTTGTATTTCGATTATTCAAATTCTATTATGCAAAATAGTGTAATAATAATTATTCTTGGATGTTTTGTTTCTAAACTAGCTAATGATGTTGACCGGAAAGGCCTTTACAGCTTCACCGTAATTTTGGGGGCGAGCGCCTTCAGCATTCGCCGCAAATAGAAACTAACACAAGGGTTTGAACCTAGCTAAACCCTACATTTTTTATTCCTTAATAGTAATAAAAAAAAAGATTCTTTTCAGGACCTATGTACCTGCGTATTATGTGCAGGAGTGTGTATGCAGTGTTGTGCGTGTAATGCTTGATGCATAGGCAGTGTCACTGTATCGCGCTGGTAGCGGCGTCAAAAGCCTTCCCAGTTGGGGAACGGAGCACGTCTTGGGCCGCCACCGGAGGGGGACCCGGAGAGTGTGCGGAAGAATTATTCTTGGAAAAGTCTAGTGTAAAACTGTACAAAAATATTAGTACTTACGCACGTAAGTAGTTCGGTGCGTCATAAAAATATATTTTACACAAACCTCTGCCAATAACGACAGCTCATACATTGCCGACAGGATGGCGTAAAATATGCACCTGCATTTAGGAATCTCTGCGCTCGATGTATGAAAATGTGTACCTGAAAATTAGTTAAAATTTTACAAGATTAATTAATAATAGGTAATGGAAAGGTATTAGTCATAATCAAGTCTATTTTATATTGACTGGGTCTGGCTATTAATATCAGTATTCCGCTGTTTTTTTTTAAGAAACTAGGAACCAAAATTCGATACAATTTAAAATCTTATTAATGAAAAGGGAAAGTTGCGAAAATACTGTTTATATTAATACAGTATTAGTAAGATTTTTTCGCACTCGTTCCTGTATTATTAATTAAAATTAAAATAACAATATTTTCGCCACACAACCGGCGGCGCCTTAAGATATTATCGCCCACTCGCCCACAAAGATACCGTGAAACTGTTAAGGCCCTTTCGGTCAACAGCATTAGCTAGATTACAAAAAAAAAAACACAGAAACACTTGAGTTATATCTGCTAAAGTGAACGTTCCTGATATTGCAATATAATAAATTGAGTGTTTTAATACTTCAGAAGTGGGATTGCTTAAAATGGCTGACCCCTACATAAAGGCTTAAAAACAAAATATGGCAACTTTACAAACCCTGAAGACTATAGATTTTATGTAATAATTACGTCGCTCTGCAAGAGAATGATTATGTGTTTAAAGTGGAACAAAAAGGTAAATAATATACTGAGTATTATATACGTATGTCTAACGTCATATTTATGCAAGAACAGTTGAGATTAAGTCTATAACTACATCAAGATGAAAATACCTAAGATCAAATTTATAAATATAACAAAGATGGTTGTTTGAACAAATCCATAAATATAACAAGGATTACTGTGTGATCAAATCCATAAATATAACGAGGATTGCTGTGTGATCAAACCCATAGGTACATCAAGGGTGGCTGTGTGACCAAACCCATAGGTACATCAACGGTGGCTGTGTGACTAAACCCAAAGAATATCAACGGTGGCTTTGTGGCTAAACCCAAACAATATCAACGGTGTCTTTGCGACTAACCCCAAAGAATATCAAGGGTGGCTTTGTGACTAAATGCAAAGTATATCAACGGTGTCTATGTGACCAACTTCAAAAATATAACGAGGCTATATGAACAAATAGTGACAAAATGGGGGAGAGCACAGATTATGGACCTTAATAGATGACTAAGAAACTGGAGTACCAGACATGCCACGCCTCGCATCCGGTGGCACCTTTAGATATTATCCGCCATCTTCTGTGGCCTCTTATCTGCCTAATCTCAGATCGTTTGGAAGGACTATATAGGGGTCTGTAGAGCCCACACAGAAACACATGTTTCTATCTGCTAAAGTGAACGTTCCTGATATTGCAATATAATAAAGGGTGAATGGGAAATAACATATAGTGAGTGTTTAATAATAAAGCGAGAGTGTTTTAATATATACTTAGTACTTGTAAAATAGTGAAGTTTAATGAGTAGCTACATGATTCTTGAAGAACTGTGTATAAATCACAGAACAGATCACAGACGTCCCATGGGCTCTATTATCATTTACGATTCTCAATTAGATCGGTATTAAATAGAAAAATTCTTGACAATATTAACTCTTTGTTATTTTAAATTGTAACTTCAATAAGAACTTACGAGAAAGATCATGGTCAAAGTAAAGATAAGCTCCATAGCTAAACCCAGATTGTATAGACGGTGAAATTGAATGGATTCTAATATTTATAGCCAACAGTTGGTAGGATCAAGATAAAATGTTCTAATCTGATTGAGAAGTGATAAAGCTTTCGTAATGGTAACAATAGATCACACAATCGCTTGTCAAAAAGTTAGAAATTATTTCTGGGAAGTATCAAGCGTTAATGTATTAACCATATATCCCAGACCTGATAACATCAAAACTCTTAAAAGTAGTTTATAGTTGACATAAAAAAGTACTGTCAAAATTACTTGTCATTTGTTGTTTATAATAATATCAAAATGGCTACTATAACGGGATCAACGATTTCTATGATAAAGCTACACAATTAGTATACTAAAATAAAATGAAGTTAAACTTTTCAAAAAATATGTCTAGAATATTTGTATGTGAAAAATACGAACAACAATCCCCGATCTAATGCAAGTAATTAAATTAAATTTATCAAATAACATTAGACTTTCGTCGTCTCTATTATCCGCAATAATAACTATGATAGTTTTGTTAAACTTTATAAAAATAGAGAGTTAATTTTATTGTCATAGATTTCATTCATAATAATAAACAAATATAGTATCAACGCTGAAAAGTAAAACACTCTATCCCGTTCATCGTTTTGACTAATTTTACTAAATCTGTGTCCAATATTAACTGTACTAGAAACAGAAATAGTTAAAAAAATAAAAATTCTACATAAATTTTAATGGTTAAAATACGTCATAAGGGATATAACATGTCCAAAAAAAATTATGATACACGTCATGTTTACAAATATTACAGACGCTGAAAAACCATTTGAATAATATGACTCATGATACTGACGTTTCACTATTAAAGGCCAAATCTATAATACATTATATTTTTCATGGGTCTGTTTTTCTTCAAACTGTTGCACTTAGGTTCTTGTTATTTTTCAACTGACTTTCAATAAATATTGCGATTACCAATCGCAACCTTGATCCCGTTTTCCTTTATGTTGCCAATTGCCATTAAAATGCTTTCATTGCTTCCTTCACATGTGGTGTCTGTGAGTCAATCAATGTAATTTTAGTAAGCATATATAAAACGTGAATGTCATAAAATATAGCTTTACAAAGTATCTATTCAATTCTATTTGCTATGAAACTTACGATATTACAAAATGTAGTACCAACACATTATGTTGCAAAAGAAATAATGAAGAAAATATTGTCTTTAAAATAAATATATTAACATAAGAAATAAATAAATCTTCATTCATAAATGTATTTGAGTTGTCATTTAACACAGTCACTATATTTTAAAACGATGCGGATTCAGTACAAAGACATCTATACTAATAAATAAAATTGAAGGGTCTGTTTATAATGTCAAAATGATTTTTTTTTTTACTATTATATATATAAATGTATATACGATACCTATACCAAAATACAATTTTTTTAATTTTTATCTGTCTGTCCGTCTGTCTGTTTGTAATGGGTAATCCCCGGAACTGCTGGACCGATTTGGACGGGCCTTTTTTGTTAATAGCTGAAGATACTCCGGGTAACTTAGGGTACTTTTAATTTTCGAAAATAATTAGAGGTCCGCGTAAACAAAATTAAACTTCATAAAAAATGAATAAAATCTGATTCGATGCACGGTTATACGGGCAAGTGCTTGAATCTATGAGAAATGTTTTTACTTTATCTTAGTATTAAAAAAAAAAGGTTCCGTATAAAAAAATAAAACGAAGTGAAGAATATATAAAATGCGGGCGCAGTCGCAGGCACACGGCTAGTTTTGCATATATTTACTAGCTATACCCGATACTTCGTTCGTGTTTCATATATAAAAAATTCAATTGGACCAAATTGTGAATCTAAACCATTCTCGAAACCTCAGGAATAAACACAAAAATTCCATTACTATCGGTTCAGCCGTTTAGGAGGAGTTTAGTCACATACACACGCACAGAAGATATATATATATATTTATATAAGAATACTAAGGAACTGAGTAATCTAGGGACGATACAACGTACACGCCTAAATATGGAAGAACGTAAATAATCATACAACAGACTTATTCAAAATTAATTTAAACCTGTAATAAGTATAACTTTAAACCGGAACATTGTTTATTATAAGTACAAATATTGGCAATGAACTTGTTTGTTTTTGTGTAAATTACAAGTGAATCATTCCAAATGTTCCTAATTTACCCATTTATATTGTATCTTGAGAGAAACACAGAGCAACTTTTTTTTTCTTTAATTACACATGGCTCTTACGTCTGGTAATATATCAACCCCTTAGGAGTATACCTACTCAACTAACTGAGGTAATAAGTAGGTAAGCCCCACAGTTATAAGCGAAACTCTGCTGAGCTAGTACACTATGGACCATTCTTATTGTAACTAGATATCACAAAACCAAACAACTTACCCCTTGTATTTATGTCACAATGAATCAAGAAACGACGAGCATCCTCAATATCTGCACATTATCAACTAGGTGAAATCATCTTTAAATATCCAAACCCGTTTAGTGAAATATGTCCAGAACGAACATGTTTTCGTGGTATCAGCTTGTATACCACAAACCAAGACACGAGGTGTTTCAAGTGTCTAATGCTATAAACCCTTTTTCAAAAGATATGACTTCAAAATGTAACTTCCAATATTACTGTTAAATGAATAAAAAAATTATATCCAGTTCCGGTGTAATAATTACCAGTTTCTAAATGTGCTAAAGTTATTGATGTGATGTGCTAATAATGATAAAAAATAATCATTTGCATAAAAATCATAGTATGCATCATATTTATACCGAAAGGTTTTCTCTGTTGATTTTGCTGAGGTACGGAACCCTCAAGCCGTTAAAATTATTCATTCATTTACGCATTGATGGGTAAGAATAAGCTTACTCGTGTCCTCGCCATTGACACGAAGAAATGTGGTGGATGTACGCAAGTCGAGAACTGTCGATGTGGCGGCCTCCATCTGATGTGTCGGTCAGTTTCAATAAAAAATGTCAGGTTGGCGTCGCGTCGCCACTTGACGCATTTAGCCTGGACCATAGCCAAACAGTGCATACATCCCGCGCCTTCTCATCTCAAATACAAGGTTGTCCTAGCTTTCTCATGTAACGTAATTTGTTATCATAAATCTGTACAATATGTCAACTTCAAAATAAATTAATAGATCGAGTGTTCAGGCTGGTCATTAATATTTTTTTATGATTCTATTAGGTTAAAAAATTAATATATCCCTTCTAAATATTTTTTTTTTTTGTACACGAATCACCGTTGTAGTACAACATATATCATTAGAAATAGTATTCGTTTAAGGTTAACTTTCATAACGGTTTAGGTTTGAATCCGTCAGACCTGAGCTCGAAGTAGCAAAATTTATTACGAAAAAAGAGCCATATTAGAAAGAATTCTTATACGGTACAGATTAATATGATAGTTTAAAAACCTCATGAAGACTCGCAGCAAAATAGAATCCATCCACAACGACCGGTCTTGCGCCACCCGCATCCAGCGGACTCCCGTAAACTCCACCAGGTCTTCGGTCCACCTTGTAGAAGGCCTCTACTCACGCTGCGTCTTCCGGTACGTAGTAGCTATTCGAAAACCCGTTGGTCCATCGAGTATTGGTTCTACGAGCAATGTGGCCACCCCATTGCCACTTCATTTTGGTAATTCTTCGGGCAATGTCGATTTTTTGTTCTTCTACGGATCTCCTCATTACTGATTCAATCACGCAGTAAAACTCACGAACATACTCCTCTCATAGAATAGAATGAAAAAAAAATATTTAAATTTGTATCTTAACACACTTACAGGAAGTTACATGAAAAAACGTTATTTAACCTTGGTATTTCATGTCTGAACATATTGGACGCTTCACTCATACTTCAGAATGTCATGGTCCGTAAACTCAGTCTACTACTGATGCTGTAATACCTACTCTGTAGAACGTTATAATTAGAACACATATACCTTAACACGTGTAATATTTAAAAAATAGGTGAAATATTAATGAATATGTATTAAGGTGCTAGTGATGGTTTTTTTATCTGGAATTTTCTCTTATTATTTGCATTTTGTAAATACATTTATATATATTAAAACAACTATAAATACAGTTTTTTTTTTAAGAGAAAATGAATTATACAATTCCAAAATGAAATAAATGACTTCACAATGTATGCGATGTGCCGCATTTGATATCCTTATATTTTTTTTTAAATACGACCTGTGACAGTCTATTATCCTGCTTTAAGTCGAGAATCGCTCATCCAATTTGCCATTTTTTTAATTTATAGATATTACTTTTTTGCTTGTAGTTTTCTGGTCGGAATTCATTACTATTTTGTTAGATTGCTTTACATTTGTAAAGGATGATGGTTCAGTGATAGAGTGATCGGATTCCACATCAATAGACGTAGGTTCGCATCTACCCATCCGACTCTATAATAAGCCTGAGCTTTCGGTGAAGGAAAATATCGTAATGAAACTATAGCATTTACTAAAGCCTGTCTAACTGGCTACAAACCATCAAGTTATCAACCATCAATTCTAACTCCGAACACCCATAGGTTTGTCACATTTGGCTTTGTATTTTATCATTTTTAAAATCAGGTGAGATTGTGGTAAAAAAGCAAATATCAAATCGTCGAAAGTTAGCCAAGACTGCGCTCAAGCGGTCTTGATCCGTTGGTATATCTAATATAAAATCTAATAAATAATGCTTTATTAATCTGAAACATCGAAACATGTTTTAAACCTTTATTTAATAGGTTGAAGATAAAGATTAATTTTATTATGTAAATTTCCAGGTATTGCCAGGCACACCCGCCGGCAAGGACCTAGTACGTGGTGACATTGTTGCGAAGATTGACGACTACGACGCACGAGATTTGAGACACGAGGACGCACAAAACCTCTTCAAGAATGCACCAAATCAAATCAAGCTAGTTGTACAAAGGTATAAAAATTATTATAATTTAATACAAAGCCACAAAATACCAGCATCCGTCGTTTAAAGTAATTTTAAACCATTTCATAGACATATTCTAAATTCTTTGTATCAATGGTTAGCGTTTTATAGTCAATCATTATGTAATTAACCTACGTACAGTATGATGAATCTACATATTAGTTTTTATCATTATAGGTTTCAAAGAGATTAAAATAAAATGTTCTTTAAACAATTTGTGTCCTGAAAAGGCGCTTTTCATAAACGATCTGATTTTTTTATTTAAAAATGTGTGTTTATGTATAAATTATACAGTTCATTACAAAAGATTTCACAAAAGATTTTAGCGGAAGCGGATAAGAGGGTTGCCATATCCAGACATCACTATATCGTTAATAAACCATCAATAAAATATTCTTATATCTATCAATAAAAGATCTTACGGGTTTTTGTCGGCATTCTTTGACTGTACTTCACTTACGATGAATTACGGTAATTTGAGTGAAGTCACATAAGACCTCAGCGGCGACTCTAGCCCTAGTAGCGCCCGTATGCAACCAATATCCTGGTGCCCTCTAGTAAACGCGCAGTCAAAATGTTATATTTTACTTGAAGACCTACAATTGAAGATCGAAAATACAAGGAATTTAATAAATAAATCTTACCATCTATAAGTATTAAGTGTAATGTTTTACTTTGTTTCAATGGTGTCAAAAAAAACTTTTCATATCCCAAATGATGATATAAGCAAAATTATATCACAAATTGAAAATAATAAATTTTTAATAATAAAAAATACATGACTTATTAACATTTTTCTTTGTCTTATTTTTAAACTCCTTTTTTGGGGGCGACGTTATATCCATTTTATGCGTTATCTGCAATATACGATTCGAATTCACATTTTTAAAGTAGAAACTGTATATTTTGTCCTTTAAATAGTACATTTTGTTATGCATTACCTAGAGGAAAGTATGAGAACCATTAATCATATACTCAAGATATTAAAAACCATCATCTCTATGCCGCTCACCGCCGCTGTGCTCGAGAATATCTATAAGGCTCTGGTTAGGAAAATACTTGTCATCAATATAAACGGCGTGTACATAACATACCTCCGGTTTCTGATGATATAGTAGTTATGACGGAGACCGCAGAAGACCTAAATACGATAATCTCAATAGAGAGCCTCTAAACGAGTTCGTCCTAAAATTAACATGGACAAGACGAAAATCATGTCTAATATCCATGTTGTGCCACCTCCTATAAAAATCGGTGACTCTACGCTCTGAGTTGTTGACAGTTTTGTATATATGGGACAAACCGTCCAGTTAGGTAGATCCAACTTCGATAAAGAGATTAATCGTCGAATCCAACTCGGCTGGGCCGAGTTCGGGAAGCTACGCAAAATCTTCTCGTCCGAAATACCGCAGTGTTTCAAGACGAAAGTCTTCAACCAGTGTGTATTGCCAGTGATGACAAACGGCACAGAGACGTGGTCGCTTACAATGGGCCTAATAAGGAAGGCTAAAGTTGCTCAAAGGGCAAGGGCTATGCTTGGAGTTTCACTGCGTGATCGAATCAGGATTGAGGAGATCCGCAGAAGAACCAAAGTAACCGAGATTGCCCGAAGAATTGTTAAGCTTAAGTGGCAGTGGGCTGTGCACATTGCTCGTAGAACCGACGCCCGATGGGGACAACGGGTTCTCGTATGGATACCACGCACCGGAAGACATAGCGTGGGTAGGCCCCCCACTAGGTGGACCGACAATCTGGTGAAGGTCAGGGAATCCGCTGGATGCGGGTGGCGCAAGACCGGTCGTCGTGGAGATCTTTGGGGGAGACCTATGTCCGGAAGTGAACGTCTTTCGGTTGAATGAAAGAATGGATGGACGCTCAAAGTTGTTGAAAGTTATGTATACCTGGGAAAAAAATCTTATTAGGTAGGTACAACTTCGAGAAAGAGGTTAATCGTCGAATACAAATCTGCTGGGCCGCGTCCGGAAAGCTACATAAAAACTTATCGTCCGAAATACCGCAGTGTCTCAAGTTAAAGTTTTCGACGACTGAGATGTGGTTACTTACAATGGGCCTAATGAGAAAGCTCAAAGTTATCCAAAGGGCAAAGAGATGGCTTTGATGGCAAAGAGTTTAATAGAGATGTCTATGGTCGGAATTTCACTGCGTGATCAAATCTGAAATTAGGACAACCACAGAAGTACCAAAGTATCAGACATTGCCCGAAAAATTGGCAAATTAAAATGGCAGTGGACCGAGTTGAGCGCAGTGTGAGTAGGCCTCCAACAAGGTGAACTGATGTCCTGGTGAAAGTCTCAGGAATCCGTTGGAAGCGTGTGGCACAAGTCGTTATGTAGACCTCAGGGGGAGACCTATGTCCACCAGCAGTGGAAATCTTTAGGTTGACTGAGTGGATAAACTTTTCAAAACACATTTAAAATTTGAATGTAAGATAGGCGTCGGGCTTGTTAAATTAAGTAGAGAAAGAGCAGATCATAAAAGCTTAGTGTGAACGCAGGGGCAGCTCGTCACCTTCTCACCTCTACTCACTGCCGCGCAACACAGGCAGCTTTATAGGGCGTGTGTCTACGCCTACATTTTATCATTCGTATGCTGAGTAAGAATTTATGCATTCGGTGTCGTATCTGTTACCCTGTACCTAGATGCTAATTGTTTTGTGCCAATGTGGAACAGAAGATAATTAGGGAACATTTACATTTTTGTTAAAATCTTCATGTTTTCACGTAACGCCTTGTTAATTATCACATTACCAAAAATTTCGTATATCTTAGAAAATATATGTTTACAATAAGATTCTAACAATAATTTTGCAACACAGGAAATTTAAAATGTACTATATCTTTCTTGAAATCAACTAAGCAGCGTAATATATAGAAAACTCGTGAAAATAAGTGTTGTTTGCGATGTTATAGTGGTTGTTGTACGTCTTGTTAACGTATTTAATGTTAACAATGTATTATTGAAACAGTTGTTTCTTGACAATGAAATAAAGAAAACGAACGCAATGCTGTCACTCGACGTCTTGCATTATTTTACTTGCATGAACAAATTCTTTATATCCGACTGCCAACTATTTTTCACTTCTTTTAAATAAATGTACGTCGATTATATTTAGTTATAATGCCTATGCCGTCATCAATCTTTCTCGCACCGTGATACTCAATTTGTATCTTAACAAACTTAACGTCCTTTGAAATTATATTATTTGTCCAAACATGAATATAATAATAGATCTTTAAAACCAAAACAACGGTATTTAACTAATTTATCTGTACATCTATTTATTTAAATTGATTATTTATCAGATATATGTATGTCAAATTATAGTATCAATAGGATATATGTTAAAAATATGCCTTTCAATCTTTTTTATGAAGTTATACTTCTTCTAGCGCGTTAGGGAAAAATTATGAGAGTAAATTTTTACGATGCGCGCGGAATTCTCAAGAAAAAACAATATCCTGAAGTTAACTCTCAACGTTTTAGTTTTTTCTATTATTACGTCAAAGAAGTATAACTTCTTACGTGCGAAGTATAAGTACACACACCCTTTTTTTGTAAATTTCAACACAAATTTTATACTTTTCAATAGTAAGCATGGTGTATGTGGTAAAATAATGTTAACTCCTTCGCTTTATTGTTATACAGAACGAATATCGTATGAACGTTGTGTATATATATTTGTATGCGTGATGTCATTAAATAATTCTGGTGCTTAGGGACGTGGATCGCGAGGGCCCACGTAGCACAGCAATGGCGCCACGTTCTCCCATATCCAACGCATCTGCTGCACCATACAGGTAAACCATCTTTCCTTTATTTAAAAACATAGACTTGTTTATTAACATTATTTTCTATCCCTTTACATATAAGGATTTGCTCATTCGTTTTTTTAAATGGGCATAATTATGTCCTGAGAGTGTTTGCAAGTTCATCGGCTTATGTCTACGATCTTTATATAAATAGCGACGTCTCGCTCTCTGTTCGCTTTTAACCACTAAAGCCGGTAGCTGAAATTCGTCTATAATAATTACAGAAAGTTTAAAAAAAAAGAAAACAGATTGTTTTCCAATTTTTTATTTTCTAAATTTTTATTGGTATGCTAGTGGTATTAAAATAAAAAAAAACCGTTGATAAGTCAGAGGTGAAAAATGTCTTGCATTGTTTATGTTTGCCTATATTTATATACATATAGAACATGATAATAATATGTTACACGGTGTTTGTTAGTACACCGAGTCCTCTGCCAAGCAGCGGATGGTGTGGACCGGAGTCCTTACCACGCAGCACGCCTGTGCCTCCAGCACACTTCACACCACTATATGAAAGCGAGTACCGCACATTACTGCTGTCCCCCGCGTCCGCTCGCACCGACGACACACTCGACGAGTCTATCCAGTCTCAGGTCCGTTTACTTTTTATTCCAGATCATATAGTATATATGAAGGGTACAAAAACCAAAGCGCCAAGGTACATGCAGTAAAAACTCACCAATCGAACGATATTTAGTTGCTTTTTGTATTTCACAATGTATGTGATGTCAATGGACGCAGGTTCAAGGCCACCTATCCAACTCTAAAATCAGCCTGGGCTTTCGGTGAAGGAAAACAACGTAAGGAAACCATAGCATGGTGGTAGAGCATTTTCTAATAATGCCTGTCTGGGTATCTACCACCCTCAAAACCTGTCGCCAAATGTGTGGCAGCGTCACTTGAAAACTAGTATCTTAGTTATCTTAGGCTTAGTGTGTGTTACCATTCTGGGCAACATATTCACTTAACATCAGGTAAGATTATGGTCAAAGCGCTGAGCTGAGTATAGTGTAAAAAAAAATTATTTCTTTCTGAGATCGAATTAAAACAATAAGGACCTGGCTTTGTTACTGTAAATATTTTGGGACAGTAGCGTTGTTGCACTTCAAATCAGTTTTACATCTGGTTTGTTTATAAGACAACTCTAACGTTACTAGTAAGTTAAAATAGTAGTATTAAACTTTTAAATAGATCTGATAGATAGCATTATAAGTTGTATATGGGTGAAGAATGAACAATAGTGCTTTTGCTTTTATACCTTTAACTATACTAATAAATAAAATTGAAGTGTCTTTTTGTAATGTCAAAATTAATTGTTTTTACTAAATAGATATGAATGTTTATACGATACCTATACCAAAAATACAATTTTTTTATATTTTTCCGTTTGTCTGTTTGTAGTGAATAAACTCCAAAACAGGTGGGCCGATTTGGGCGGGACTATTTTTGGTAGATAGCTGAAGTTACTCCGGATAACTTAGGGTACTTTTTTTTAATAATTATAGATTGGCGTAGAAAAAACTCGTAAAAAATTGAATAAAATCCGATTCAATGTACGTTTTACGGGCAAGTGCTATGATTTATGAGAAATATTTTTACTTTATCTTAGTGCAAAATTTTTCTTAGGAAAATATATAAAACGCGGGATCACAGCTAGTAATTATATAAATAAAAGGCAAAACAGGTAGTAGCCTGAATGCGAACAATCCAAACGATATGCTTAACGCCAGAAATGACGTAAAAGAATCAAGAGGACTGACACCTGACAAGGAAAAACCCAGACGATTCCTTAAATATATAATAGTATACCAGACGACAGGGATGGCCCTTTAGACAGCACTTAATTTTGCTACTGAGTCAGCGGCAAACACAGCTTGGTTATGCAATAACAATGCTTCAATGTTTACTGCTACTTTGCGTCATAAAAAACCTGGTCCGCGCTCTGTACGGTACTTACTATAATTTCCAATGAAGCCATGTTTTATTGAATTATCACCACACGATACTAAGTTTTATCTACATAACGTAAATCAAAGTGGTATCGATTCCTACACGAACAGCAAGACTGAGTTTTCGGCGTAGAAAAACATCGAATTGAAAATATAGTATGATTGATGGTGGGATATTTTGTACATACATTCTTTCTTTATTTATTTCTTTACCTTACTTTACTTTAACTTAACTTAATTTCAATTACTTGCGCCGGGGAGTTAATTTACTTTGCTATTTGTTAATTTTGATGAATTTCCACAAAATAACGTTATTATAAACCGATGATTATACAATACGTCTGTTAATAAGGCGAGTTTCTTAGAACAATTAAATATAAAATGTATAATCTATTTTTGTTTATTTAAATGTGTTATTTTTAATTGAAATATCAATATATGAAACCAACGAAAAACTTACAGATATAATATAATTATTAGTATTATCAAAGAATAACTATTTAAAATAAAAATAACTTGTTTTTTTTATGAAATCCCTAATATATGATTCATCTTTAGGAATTTATGATACATTAAAATATATATATGATAATGTAAATTGAGTCTCATTTAAAGATTCGGTAACATAACATCTGAATAATAAGTCAACAACTTGGTGAAATGTAGGACGTATTGATACAGCCGTTACCAGATCAGCTGCAATATGGAATACTGATTATTTAATCACATCCAATTTTATATTTTGCTATGTATTTTTTTGTAATTACCATAGACCATAAAGTACCACCTGTATGTAGGTTTTTATACAATAATTTGCTCTAAACTCACTAGGTAATATTAAGCAACTGTTATAAGTGCCTATTAATATGGTAATATTATAGTATTGTACCTATGTAAAGCAAAGTATTATTTCATAGTTATTGAAAGAATACATTCTAATTACATTGAAGTGTGATTATCATGCACTCGATGGAAAAAAAAAAAATGTAATTCACGCAAGCAACTGGTCATGTATAAGTAGTGACTTTTAAGCAAGTATTTCTATCGTAGGATAAACCTGTACCCACCGCCAGCGTACAAGGAAGAAGTGATACTTACATTCACTAATATAACACCCATTACAACTGCACCCCACTACAGCCAAGTCTAACGTTAGGGACACTTTCCTGCTCTACTTTTCATTACCGATTCCACGTTCCATGGCGGCTTTATTTTCTATACCCTACAGAATGCTAAAATCTATACTAACTAACAATTATAGCTTAATCTCGTACATGTACGTCATAGATACATAGCAACCACGTCAAACCATACCGTTATGTTTAATTTGGTCACTTGCCAAATAATATTTTTAATGTCACTGTCGTGCCGTACTGAAATAAGGGATTCAATGTAGCAGATAATAATTGTATAAAATTAAAATAGTCGCTTATAAATATCTACCTAATATACTACCTACTTATTTCATTATATCCCAGATATAAGCATCGCTTGAATTCAAATTAGCCTCTTATTATCATGACATGAAACTTTACCTTAACTATCTAATTAATTATGTCAACAGTAATCACAAACATAATTAGTATGAATTTAGTAGCAAGGGTAAATGGATACACGTACAAAATGTATATTTGAAGCTCCCAGCCATATTCCAAAAGTGGATTTTACAAACTTATAAAAAATAAATTTGTCAATATTCAATCGATCAAAACTATGTATGATTCAAAATAATTAGAATTGGTTTTTGTGCCCTGCTGTGACGTGGTCTTCTGCTCTTCCAAAGCGTCCGTTCAGCGAGTAATGTGTTATGAGTTATTTTTGTATGTCAATGAATAACATTAAATACATTCACATGACTTTATCCTTGAATCCAGACCGCCTGCATGATTCCCAAGACAGCAACCACGGTGTGGCGTACAGATGGGTACTAGCCACAAACTCATTAATCTTATTAAAATGTTCAGTTTCTTTAGAATCATAACAAAGTTTCTTCTCTAGTCGTATATAAGAAGTCACAGATTGATATCACATTATTCCAGATAATTCATCACACTTGCCCTATAAGTGACCTACATCATAATTTTTCCAACGGAAACAGCATCTGCTTAATATAAGTTCTTGTTTACAATAATAATGGGATCACTTCGACTCATTCATATTACAAACAAGCTGTGCTCGCGACTCTGTCCGTGTGGAATACCGTATTTGTAAAATTATGATTTTAAATAAAATATATATACTTGCTAATATAATTATTCCTAATATATTCATTCGCTTGCTATTATAATTTGCTGTTTTAAATCCCTTAAATATTCATCAATTTCATTAAATATTGCAAGGAATACAATGGTGGACATTTTTAGGTCGACTTCATTCAGTTTTATCTTCATTACTTTTACCTTCATACCTAATGTAATAAAACATATGCTTAAACCTGACCAGATAACATAGCTACGATTTTAAAAAAGAATCATGTAAATCGGTTTTGCGCTTATCGAGTTATATGCCAACTGATAGACAGACAGACAGAGAGACATTGGACTATTATATAATCTAATATATTGAAGTAATTCAACTACTCTACTCTCCGCACTGTGTCTTAAAGACTAAAATGTTCTATTGGTAAATAAGGTATTGGAAAATAGTGTGTTAGTGGTATTTTTATTGTTGGATTAACCTCATAACTTGTTCAATTATACATAATTTGTTCTGATTTAACAAAACTTATTATAACACCTATCCCGATATTACTTATTCTGTGATTTAAAAATGTATCATTTAAATCAGTCACGTGTTCAAAAGAATTGTCTATACTACTAATAAATAAAACTGAAGTGTCTTTTGTATTGTCAAAATAATTTTTTTTTCTAAATAATTATGAATGTATATTATACGATACCTATACAAAAAATACAATTTTTAAACATATTTGTCTGTTTGTTCCGGGTAATCTTCGGAACGGCTGGACGGATTTTGACGGTACTTTTTTTAGTAGATAGCTGAAGTTACTCCGGGTGACTTAGGGTACTTTCAATTTTTTTTAATAATTAGGTTGCCGCGTAAAAAAAAATTAAAACTCATAAACAATTGAATAAAATCCGATTCAATGCACAGTTTTACGGGCAAGTGCTTGAATTTATCAAAAATATTTTTACTTTATCTTAGTATTATAGGTACCAAAAAAAAAAATAGGGTTCCGTATAAAAAAAAATGCTGTGAAGAATATATAACACGCGAGCGCAGCCGCAGGCACACGGCTAGTCTAAAATAAGTGCGCTAACTGACAAAGAGAAAGAGAGACAGCCTTCTTCTATGGAAAATATTCAAAGTCAAAATAACCTTGAACATTTCTGGCTATTAACCTCTTGAGCACCTTCCTGGCGTTTACGCCAGCTCTCCATTGTTTGCCTATTGTCTTTCTATTGTTTCATTCTTATGGGTACTCGACGCATTAAGAAATATCGGCTTTGAATTTAAATATATTTCCCCGAAATAGGTTAACCTAACAGCGGTTGATCCGAATAGACTAATCTGGAATCCTGCCAGATCTTTATTACATTTAATGATGCTAACTTATTAATTAGAACAGGCCGACGACACTACGTACGAACATTACAGACAGCCTCCTCCATACTGCAGGGTAAATAAAACTGGAATGTAGCAATAATTCATCGAAGTCTTAGAACGTTCCCGACGCTTAGCTAAATTTGTTCTCTGAATCATGATTCGCAATAATAGACTGTTGCGGTGGCTGTATTTTTTCGATGTTAGCAATGTACATTTGAAAACTTTTCGGATCATCTAATTTTTCTTATAAACTTTTTAATGTAAATAGTTTTACAGTATCGTCAAAATCATGAACAGATCGTTTTCCTCGAGAAAAACTGTAC
Organism: Samia ricini; assembly: GCA_014132275.2. Classification (NCBI taxonomy): domain Eukaryota; kingdom Metazoa; phylum Arthropoda; class Insecta; order Lepidoptera; family Saturniidae; genus Samia; species Samia ricini. Next base: position 7,332,434 of record AP028170.1, read on the forward strand.
ATCTATCTAGATAAATAAAAGTCAATATTTGCTTTAAATAGAATAGAGCAATTTGTTTTTTTTAATGGCCCATACATATCACCTTTGTATAAATTCAAGTACAACAAAAATAACAACGGGCTAAGTTCTGACAATCGCCAGCGTCTATTACATTAGTGGTTAAACCAGTTATTTAAGCACATAACAACTTAAAGCTTAATTTATCTTAAACAGCGAGCGCTTAAGGCACTCAACCAAGGGCACCAAAATAGTACGAACCTCTGTCTGAGCTGCTACTCGTGCTAACAATTTCTCGTGGAATTTGTAAATAACAGTTCTTTGGACATGCGTATGAGCGTATGTGCATTAAACTGTTACCGGTAGAGATTACCCAGCTGCGTTGAATTGAAGATTAATGTGTGATCGTCAAATGCCATAAAAAAGAAAGAAATAAAATAAAATTATTGTATTGTACCAATAAATAAATATACATATATTTATTGATAAATTACAATAAACTTGGACTTACCAGTTATAATACTTTTTATTGTCTTATACGACAACATAAAATGAATTACTCAAATGCGCAAGTAATAAAACAAATTAATTTGAAACTTAAAAATCGTTTACCTACTACTTCTATAGGCAAGAAAAATTAAGAGCATTAATTTTCAAAATATGTTTATAATAGATTACGGAAACTTAAACAAACATTGTAAACAGCCATAAAAATCAGGTCAATGTTTCAGTGTAAAGTGTTTGTCTATGTACTATAGAAATTACAACAATGAAAAATAATATTATGTAATATTCAATGTAAGAATTTGTTGTTTTAATTCCATACTTTCTTCTCTTCATTATTGATCAATAAACTGTATCAATCATAAACAATAATCATCTCATCTGAAAGATGTTCTTTACCGGAAATAGGCCTCCTCCAGGAAAGTCCACAATCTTGCGCCGCCTGAATCCAGCGGTTTCCTGCGAGTTTTTTAAAATTCTCCTTCTGTTCATCTTGTTGGGGGCCTATCCATGCTACGTGGTCGTTATTGAAGAACCCGTTGGCCCCATCGGGCATTGGTTCTACAAGCAATGTGCTACTCACTGCCGCTTTTATTTGCTAATTCTTCGGGCAATGTCCGATACGTTGTTTTTGGCGGATTTCTCAACTTTAATTAGATCTCGCAGTGAAACTCCGACCTCCAACCGTAGCCCTCTTTACTACTCTTTTGGTAAGCGATATTTAGGTGCAATTCGATATTTTTAACAAAATAATATGTGAAAAATCATCGTTACTGAATATTTAGACAGGTGGGAATCACTAAAAAAAAGTCCAGAGGTTCAAGGTTCGGCATTTACTAAACGAGTTTCTTTGAGTTTGCGTAAATTTCGCAATAAGTATAATTTAATCGGTATCGACGTCGAACTACAAAAATGATTACAAAGTCGAGGTGATTTTAAATTTTTGATTTCTTGCGCTGTTGTGTGACGTGATTATAGGAAGATTATAATATAATCTTGTAAATATATAAATGTAATTAATAATTTATCTATGATATAATCAACTGTACACTTCCATTGAGAATAGAAAGATTGTCATCTTGCTTTACAGCGCACTTGCCGTCTCTTAGCAAGATGTAGGTATATAGTTTTATAAATATTTAATTGAAATCGCTTTTATGTAATCCACATTTGCCAGTTTTGTAATAGAAATTTAATAGTAAAACTATGAAATGTCTCTTAAAAAATGTATTTACTTCATATACTTTAAATTGTTAATAAAAAAAATGGTAGCTCGAAAGTCACAAAAAATATATAATCTGTCCTTGTTAACAATCCTCATAATATTCATGACATAATGTACGGATTTTACTGCAGCTATCTTGTTGAAGTACCTACTATTTCAAAGCTGTTTTTTAAAAGTTATTTTGTACATATGTGGAAGATGTAAAGTTTATTTAAGAAAACGATACACGTAGCAAACATTTTTACGTTAGCAAATGTTCGATATCCTGCCTTATAAAATAATGCATATGAAACATGTAATGAAAATGAAAAATTACCATTCAAGAGCCATAAAATTTATCTCATTAATTATTTAAAAAAAAAACTATATTTTATGTCACAAGGCTGTACGGCTCGAGAGGCTATCGCCCACTCTGACGCCTGTTTACCCGCGTCTTATTTCTAAAATAGAATGCATTGAAAGTGCGTTGTTTACTGGCGAGGGAGCGACTGGAGCGGCGGCAGTTTGCGATCGCACACTGTACGACACACGTCCGCGACATTAAGTGTTCACACAATGGCGGTCAACCCTAATTTCTTCCCCAACGGTTACCAGGACCCTAAACATCCTGAGGATGAAGTCGTCTCCAATTGGGTGCGTGCGTCATAATTTAAACTTATTATATTTACATTTTTATTCCCATATCTAGAGTATAACGCAGCGGTAAATTACGAAATTACCAACCCGGTTTAAATTTAAGTCAGTGTGTCGAATGTTGGAAATGTACAAATGTTACGCTGTTGTATTCGAGGGTAACCTAATTGTGGAACTCTTGAACCGCCCGTAATATAACACGTGTGATGTAATATCCCCATTTACTATTTTATTTTCGATAAAATTTCTTATAATCCACGTCGTTCGAGATATAATAAATTATATAGAGTTGTTGTTCAAATAGATTGAAAACAGTATTTGGAGAATACGTAAATATTATGCATTTGAAATTTGATCTAATTGATAGATGTATAAGAAGACCCAAATTTTAGTAAATAAAATAATTAATATACATTTTAAAGTAATTAAGTTGTTTTAACATTAATATAAAATATGAATTTTATAGTATATGACTTGTATGTATATACAATATACCTATTTGAATTAACATTACCGTTTAACCAGTTATATTAACTTATAAAAGTGTTTTCATCGAGCCGACTAATTCTGAACATCGTTCGTGAAGCGGGAATCGAACCCGTAACGATCTGCGTCACGACCTTCTAAAGCGCCTGCTCGTTAGGCTATGTAGGCGGTCACTATTATTAATCAATAAATTTTTCTTTCAAACGAATAGCATCCTGTTTCCATTAATTTATTTGCATAGTCGATATCAATCACGATGACTGTCCTTTCAGGTCAACATTTTATTTTTAAATTTTCCTTACTTTGTGCAATGATAGGCTACTAAAATTGTTTTGAATTGCCTGAGATTTAAAACTAATATTAACCCTTCGGTTTTATCCAGCTAATTAAGATAATTGATATTATTACTATTGTCATATAGCAATATAAACATATTATAAAACAGCATACAACCAGACGTTATTCATTTGAACTGTAAAACTGTTTCCTCAATATGTGCTATTTTTTCGCCTTATAAAACAAAATGTTTAATTGAGTTTTATTCAATAACCAGCTGTACTCGCGGCTGTGCCTGCGTTTCATTAGTTCTTCACTAGGTTTTAATTTTTTTATACAGAACCCTGATTATTTACGTTTTTTTTTGTATTAAAATAAGTAAAAATATTTCTCATAAGCACTTCCCCGTAAAACTGTGCAATGAATCGGATTTTACTTACTTACTTTACTACTACTTTTACTACTTTACTACATTTTTTAGAAGTTTTAATTTTTTTTACTCGGGTACTAATTATTTTCGAAAATAAAAAATACCCTACGATACTCTGAGTAAATTCAGCTATCTACCAAAAAAAGTCCTGTCAAAATCGATCCAAGCGTTCCGGAGATTACCCAATACAAACAGACAGACAGCTAGAAATTTTAAAAATTATATTTTTCTTATAGGTTTTATATCTATTTAGTAAAAAACAGACTTCAATTTTATTAATTATTAAAGAAGTATAGATATGGTGTCAACTATTCATTCGATCGATAGCTGTGATGACGTAGAGCTTAGTTTAGAATTCTGGCAGTTTATCATACGACCCATTTTGATATTAAATAGTTAGGCTGTCGAACTATTTTCGCATCAATGTCACATGCTAACATTTTTACACCCACTTGAACCATCAGCACGAATGAGTACCGTGAACGTATCTGTAACGCTTATGCGGTTTTAGCATTATTACTTATGTTTTCATGCCAAAAAAAATGAGCTGTCATATGTTAGAAAGATTTCACACATTTCCTAATTTATAAAAATAACAAACGAAAATAAAATCCTGGATTACTTAATATTCTTTCATTCGATGAAGGAAAACACGCTGAATAACAAGACATCTAATATGCAAAAAATATCGCTTATGCATTTTGTTTTTTTTAATTCAAACATATTAAGTAGATATAATACAAATTAAATTGATCCTAATATTCTAATCGTTTAATACAATGTTAATTTTAGACTAGCTGTTTTTATATATTTTCATTGCGTAAAAATCCGTGCGTACCCATAAAATGGGTAAATAGTTTTTACTGTTTTTATCCATTCATTCAATCGAAAGACGTCCACTGCTGGACATAGGTCTCCCCCAAATGTTTTTATACGTAACTCTAATTGTTTTCGAATATTCTTTATTGCTACTAACATTAAGCAAAGATATTTCTCACAACTTCAATACTTGGCAGTAAAACTGTGCATTAAATCGGATTTTATTCACAAATTTATGAGTTTTTAATTTTATTTAAACCCTAATTATTTTCGAAAAATAGAAGTATCGTAAGTAACGCGAAATAACTTCAGCTATCTACCGTTCCTGAGATTACCCGGAAGAAACGGAAACAGAGACAAAAAATTTAAAAATCGTATTTTTGGTATAGGTATCGTATATACATTCATATCTATTTAGTAAAAAGAATTACTTTGACATTACAACCAGACACTTCAATTTTATTTATTCGTATAGACTCGAAAGTTAGAAGATAATATGTTAAAATTATAGAAAATCCTTCATGTGTTTCGAGTAATTTATTGACTATATCAATTCATCAACTGTAACTGTTATACATAACATACATAATGCAAAAAGAAGTTTGGATTTATAGGATTATTATCCATATAAAAACGGTACGTAATAAGCATTGTTTTTATAACATTATTTTGTAGACAATTAACATTTATATATGTCAATACCGAACGGAAACTACTGTAAACATTATAGGATGAACTAACATAGCGCATTGCGTCAGTAACGAAAGTTTGTATTCTTATAAACAAGACGCAAATAAACGGAGCTTTGTTCGCTCGATCACTATAGGTACATTTAGTCCTTCCTATCGATTCTAAAAACAAGTATGTTTTATTAATGTTATTTCACTACGTTTTCTTATATCTTGTGTGCGTTATACGTACATACAAATTGTATATTTGAAAAAGTTTTCCATGGCCTACATTCTATCAACTGTATAAATAAAACGGGTTCAGTAATCATAACCTATTTGGATCGTCCTCGCTATTAAAATTAGAAGATACGCATGGACTTTGTTACGCGAAATTGTTTCCTTAATAATATCTAATTTATTTTATAGTTTAATTCAATAGATCCTCAAGAAACTTATTCTATTGTGCTTAAATAATTTCCGGAAATATAAAAAGTTGTATTTTTAAACGAATTATAACAACTTACTGTTTGTAAAATTTCAGAGACAAATTCTAACTCTTAAAATAACTTTTTAAATTGGACCCTTTTTGTAAATTGTAGTCTTAATGCATAAATCAGATATTTAGCAATCATATTTAAATTTATTGGGCTCGTCGGTAAGCGGCCCAGGACTTGCTCCAATCCAAAACTGGGGTGATTCCTGCATCCGCCGTCAACACGATACGGTGGCACTTTCATACACTAGCATAACACATAATATTACACTGCACTCCACATCCCTGCACACTACATTCAGGTAGTATAAGTTTTATAAGGGACTTTGAGATCCGTTTAGACCCTGAACTGGCCAATGCTTACTGCAGGACGAATTCGCGGAATTAACGTCTCCGTTAGAAGTCCAAGCTGAGATTCATACAACTTTAGTGTCCTTGAACTATCACTCTACCGATTTAGCACTCTCCCCAAAAGCTGAAAATTCCGACAGCTAAAGCTGTCAAGGCCCTTTCGGTAAACAGCGTATTAATCAATTCGAAAAGGAAAAACCTTATATTCATATATTTAATACTAATTTAAGTACTTTAGCAAACACGTGAAAGGACTGTTTACCTTAGTTAAGAAATAATGTTAATAAATCATATTTTTAAAATGAAGAAGGCAAATCTATACCAAGAAATATAATTGAAGTGTCTGTTTGTAGTCAAAATATCAATTTTTAATTAAATACATATGAATGTATATACGATACCTATACCAAAAATACAATTTTTGTCTCTTTGTCTGTCTGTCTGTTTGTTCCGGGTAATCTCTCGTTAGGCTGGACTGATTTTGATGGTAATTTTTTAGTAGATAGCTGAAGTTACTCCCCGTAATTTAGGGTACTTTTGATTTTCCAAAAATAATTAGAGTTCCGCGTAAAATAAATGATCAAAATTCGATTCAATACAGTTTTACGGGCAAGTGTTTAAATTTTTGAGGAATACTTTCACTTTATCTTACCACTAAAAAAAATAATTAGGGTTCCGTATAAACAAAATTAAAATGCATTAAAGAACATATGAAACGCGGGCCCAGCCGCAGGTACACAGCTAGTTTACAAATAAAATTTAAAAGTACATTACATCAACTTCATAGAATTAGGTACATTAGTCAACGTTAGGTGAGCAATCAACCTTAGTTGTATGTAGGTACATATATATATATAGAGTTTTAACGATGCACCACGTAGGCTTCTATTTCAGTATTTCTGATATGAGCCAACTATTGTAGATTTAACATTACAAAGTTGCAACTCGATCGAGCTCATATTTTCATTCAATATATGTATTATAATGATACTTCCATTGAAGAAATGCTTGATATATTTAACTCATTCACTTCTAATTCTTGAATCATTTTACATTTCAAGCACATATTTATCAAATTAATACATAACATTTTTTTAAACTATGGAGTATTGATGCTTATATATATCTACGCACGTACAGCACTTTAATTCATTTCTACTGAATAGTTATGGCAGAGATTTTAAGTCCGCCCGCCTGCCTAACGTCAATCCTCCTTGGGAAAGGATCCGTTACGAAATAAAATTATGACTACGAAAGTTGAGGGATGGAAGGGGAGAAGACACCTAAAGAAAAGATGGATGGAGTGTGTGTAGGAAGTGTGAAAAAAAAGGAGCGAATGAAGATATGGTGGCTGATAGAAATCTATGGAAAAAAGACATACTGTGCCGACCCCAAATAAAAAATTGAGAACAGAGAATGATGTACAGCTCTATGCTAAGATGTCTAGCAAAAATACTTTTACATATAATCTAAATATCTATCGTCTGAACTTTTTGTTCTATTTAGCAGTAGTCAAATAATATTCTATGTTCTACATAATCTATCTACTATATATATAAGTAAAATGGAGTTGCACCATCATCTCAAATCTTCTGAACATATCGGGATGGGACTACTGCCATTCGACGTTTATCGCCATTACATCGTTTCTTGTTGAATAGGAAACGCATCTATGGTGTGTCATTTATTATTCCTTATTATTTTTATGTAAATAAAATGATATAGGTTTGTCGTTGTGCGCGCATCACACAGAAACTACTGTACAGATTCTGATCTGAATTTTAGTTTTACCTCATTAGACGCCTGGCCTTTATCTAAAAAGAAATATCAGGGTAATGGTATCTTAATTGAATTTTAGGAGATTTTAGAAGCAAGGATTTTTATAAACAATATACGTTTAGCACTGTGTCTTTTCTTACCGTAAGAGGGACAAGCATTGCTCGATAGATTTCTGTGATTTTTGATATCATTTCTAATAAAAAATATCTTGATATCTTCATTTAATATATTGTTAAGATAACAAACATCGTTAACGAAGTCGCGAATAAATCAGCTAGTAATAAAATATTCGAATTAATTATTAATTTGTTTCATAGCCTTATCGCACGACACCTTTGGTGCTACCAGGAGCGAAGGTCCGCCGCGAACCTGGCCCCACTGAGAGCTATCTGCGCCACCACCCAAACCCAGCCATGAGAGCACCACCCAACCACGATTATCGCGACACATTAATGAAGCAAAAGGTAAGCTATGTGATTTAATTTAAACAACAAATTACAATGCGTATGAATTAAAATAAATTGGTAACACCGAAACATACACATTAAAGTGCCTCACAACTATCTGTATTTTATTTATTTCAAATTTAAAACATGATGAACGTTGAAAAAATTGATTTACTCATGAATTATTATTTTTACTGTAAAGAACAGTCAACCAAATTTATTCTTGAACTGATCCAGTTATAACTTGATAACAGGAGTCATGATGTCACATACAATATGCAATACCCAGCAATATGCAACACGTATTGCATAGTACAAGAGAGCCTACAGTAGGTGAAAAAGTGATATACGTCCGTCTCATAAAACTAAATTTATAAAAATTTAAACTAACACTATTTCAGTGCCTTCTTTCTATCTTTCAATACTGACATACATACACGATATCCATACATCGACATATAAACTCACCTACTCACCTTTGCACGCATCCAAGTGTAATTTCAGAAATAATCTAACTTAAACATCTTACAAATTTTAATTTGGAAGCAAATACAATTGTTATTTGAACAAATTTCGCTAGCTGTAACTTTGTTTACCAGAAATACTTTCATAATTACAGCTTACCACTTATGCAAATGTAAAATTGTACGGATCTTAGATCATTCCTCGGATTTACTGCTGCATTAATCTGAAAACTCCATACAAATCGTTTCAATAGCTTTTTAATATAATAACACTTCGAATTCAAAAATTCACGAAAGTAGAGATTCGTAAAATTGTAGTGCATTTGGGTTAGTTACACCATTTCCCGGCTAAGTGCCATAAGCGCTCAACTCAGGCAAAGCGATCAAGGTCGTTCAGGTCAATACCGTTAAAAATAACCATCGAATTTTAAATGAAATATACGAATTTAACTAAATATCTACTATTTACTTTAATGATATTGTTCAGTAAGTTATTTTTCAACTGGGTAGCTTTTCCATATTTCCACACGGCTATTCAATACCTACTTACAATAGATTATATTTCACATTATAAATGATCGTTTTTGTTTTCGTATGAAATGGTATTATAATTGGAGTTTTTTTTTTGATAAAAATCAGGTGGCTGAATCGATGTTGCAGCGAGTTGTGAATGAAGACGGACCTAAGGTGGTTTATTAAAAGAATTGTGTGAGAAAGCGTTAATCAGCTTCAAGCATGACATACGACAAACTTCTGTTACGAAGCCGATCTTTATTTATCATTCAGCGATATACTGCATGATTGAAAGAGCTTAATTGCAAATTTATATTAAAAAAAACATCATATAAAATGTAGGTATAATATAACCTACTTCTGATGAACTTTCATAAAACGAAAGTATTTTAATTTAATATTTTTGTGTCTTATCCCTAATACTCTATCGGCCGCATATAACTTCATTTATAAATTGGTCACTGATTTTATAGCAATCTATTAAAATATCTGATCGTTATTGGTAAACCAATTTTAAATTATGGTATTATAGCAAATCTTTTGAACTATCATGCAATATATCGCTTATTTCATAGTTTTATGTATGTACATCTCTTCTCTTCATCGTTCTTCATTTATATTACCTCCATGTCGCATCCAACTCTAATTGGATAGTGATTACGAAAATCACTTTTTTATATCTATTTTTTTGTTTTTATTCAAATGTTTTTCATTTGTTAAATTCGTTTAACACATTCCATATTTTATCAGCCCTTACAAATTAATTAATTAAAAAATGATATAAATACATTCGTTATAACGTATTTCGATGTTTGTTTTTTTTTTGTATTCTATTAATAATCCTAAGTATGAAATGAAATTGGTCTTCACAGAATCCCATCATTAAAAATAAACCGATCTTTAATATGACATATACGTAGCTCATGCGTATATTATGTACAGCTCCATTGTTTATTCGATGTTAACCAAAAAATATGTTTTTTTATTAAATCTATTTTAAATACTTAAACGTTACTAATACAGAGTTTGTTTGTCATCGCTTCAGGTGGTGCACAAACAGTTCAACTCACCAATCAATCTATATTCGGACCAAAACATCGTCAACTCGATCAGACAACAAACGTCTCCTTTGCCGTGAGTATTCTTCTAAACGTTATTATATTTTTATAGGTTTTAAATTACGACTAGTTATAGAAGCAAATATATTATTATTAAACGAAATTTTCAAAGTTCAAGTATATCTTCATAACGTAATGTGAGCGAGCAAAGGCCACGCATTTCTTGGCACTCATTTTAAACAACATGGCTGAATGCCAGAATGAAAATTACCTAAGAACATAACCTTCTGGAAAGTATTATATAAAGTGTTGTATATGCGCAAAATTATAAGTACTGTAAATACACTTTCAAAAAATAATTCAAAATTCCTAAGCTTTGCATAATATAACACTAAACTTGGGTACGTTTGTAAGTGCCTTCTTGTATGTAAACAAAGCAAAATTAGTATTATTAACGAATAATCGGTAAGATATAATAATTAATTATACTATAAAGCAATAACGCAGTATTTGTTTGATCACATAGCGCTAACGGTCATTACGGACGGCCGCACGTTGTCAAGAGGCAAGTGTTTTACTAAGAACACCACAGTACAACAGTCGACGCCCATCCTCATGACGCATTAATGCTTATTTTATTTTTATTTCGCCTACCTGTCAATTCTCTCGCAAACTTTTATCTGTTTGACGGCACGCTCTCTATTTATTGTAAAGCATGGTGACGTCACGTCGTCGATCTGTTGCTAATATTAGATCTTCAAACAAAATCATTAAAACCAAATCACAATCGTCCGAGTTCACCCAGTGAACCGATGTGTCATTTTCTACACCAGTATTTTTTAAGTAATTTATAATAATCGAAGTTATTTAATGATATTTAAGATAGTGAACTTATTCTACATGATTAATGTTAGTATTTTTATTGACCTATCCTTCCTGAAACAAAAACAACACAACTAAACGTCGCCCGTACTTGTACTAACTGCTTCCGCGTCCCCCTAACGTCCTACGGTGTCGAGTCTAATGTGTTTCTCTCTATGATTGTGTTGCGCCCGCTAACCGACTAAAAACTAACGCAACCCGCCCCGGTCCGCCCGTCTCTCGTTCACCGGAATGCAGTAACAAACCCGGCGAGGCCTACGACCCCGCCAAGTCGGAAACGTTCCGCGCCCTGCACGAGGATGAACTCGCCGACTCAGCACAAGAGGTGCCCACGCCCGTACAACCCAAGCTCTTCCAGGCACCACTCACCAAGGTATATAGACACTTTTTACATCGAATCGCTAGGCATTGAGACCTTCTCCCATTATGTATACTCCGATAACACGGTGTAATTATAGGCAAACGCAAAATAGCTTCTTGATAAAAGCATGTAGGTGTTTCAATAGTCTCCGGGTCCGTGGACATAGATATTTTCAACAGCATGGTCCGCGAACTTACGGGGCTACTTATGTTTTTTAGTCTAATCAGTCCGTAGCCTATGCATTGTTTAAAATTTTATTTACATTTATTTATTATCCGTGAAAACTTATAAATAAATAGCCTATTTAAGTTTTAATGTTAGTTTTCTTAGAGATCAAATAAATAAAAATATAAGTCCTTTGCGTTACGATGTATTTATTAGTAGCAACCTTCATTATTACTTGATCAAGAGGTTCAGATTCGCTGGATTAGGTTAAGGGGTCGTTTAAGCAAAATATTGGGATAGTTTTAATCCTTGTCAGCAACAGTAAATAAAGCCCTCTCTCCTCATAATTACGTAAGGATTGACATAAATTTGAAAAAATTAAATAATGCTTACGTAATTACCTTTTAGACCCTCGCCTCATCCCCCCATCCCCAAATAAGCAAAGCCTAGACCACAATTGATGCTTACGTTATATTTGAAAGGACCCTAACCATGCCAGCTGAATCTTAAATAAATAAACTAACATTTAATTAATTTACCACGTAATGGAAGTCTATAGATGTAATATGGTTGCTTTGAAGTTGGGATCTATAATAAACTACAAAATAGGTAGGAGTGTAAATGCTATGCCAATATAAGTTTAAATATATTTTTCTGTTTTGATTGAAAGTGATGGTTTGTTGTATACAGAAGCCGGTGCCTACACCGAAACAAACGAAGCAAACCGATGCGACCTCTATAGGAAAACAAACGACCTTCGTAAGTTTTATACACGATTCATAATATATGGCCTATAGTTATATAGGGCCTATAAATGGCTGTATAGTAAATAATACAATTAATTTAAATAATTCTATGTTGGATGAATTTGATCGATAATTAGTATGTATCGAAAAAGTTTGTAAGCGGTCGACCTCATTTTAATAGCGAATAAAAATTTCCTTGACCGAAAGTTTGGGCTTATTATAGTACTAGCTGTAACCTCGGCTTCACTCGCATTGCATTTAAACCAGTTTCTTAATCTAATTGCTCACTGCTCATCCATTCATTCAACCGAAAGATGTCCACTGCTGGACATAGGTCTCCCCCAAAGATCTCCAAGACAAGCGGTCTTGCGCGAGCCGCATCCAACGGACTCCCGCAACCTTCACTAGGTCGTCAGTCCACCTTGAGAATATGTTTTTTCTAGAGTCCTCCATGTTAATTTTTTTGCCATTTTAGACTATATTTTTAATCTGCCCACGCCCTCTCTGCGCTATCTCAATGCCCCCTAATTTTCTCTCGGTCTTCTACAATCCCCCTGAAAGTCTCAAACGCCCAAGTTGAGAACCTAGGATTTAGACAATATGCAGCCTATATTCTTTATCTGGTTGCAATTTATCTCGATGTTAAATTTTGTCGAAAATTGTTCAGCGGTTTAGGCAAAAACTGATCTATATGTGTCTCTCTCATTTCAGGTAAACTCATTACACGAAGAGCATATCCAACAGTCGAATTCATTCAAGCGACTCATGTACAACGTACTCGGCGATACTGAGTTTTAGTGTGACGAGAGAAACGCGCATTCACTACATGTCTATGAATACCTTATTATTTGTTTCATTATAAATTACTCCAAACCTAATTAAAAATAATAATATATATGCTATGAAAAAAATATCAAAAAGTTTCATATGTCCACTTTTTTATGTTATCTCATTTTATCGACTGATTCGGGGTGGGTTTTAGTTAAGCGGTTAGTTGATTGTGATGAATTTTAGACATGTTGAAAATTATATTGACTTACTTATTTAGCAATGCATAAGAAGAGACTAACAAAAACTAATTAATTTAATCTATATATATATATATAATAGGGTGCTATTATTATACAATAAATAATATCGTTCGCAGTGTGTTATAAATTATTTTTCGGTCGGTTTATCGTTCTAATACTCGAGTATTAGTAATATAATTTATAATTATTTACAATAAGTAGAGATTATTTAACTATAATTAATAAGTGTTGATTTTCTGTTTATACAGAAATATAATTGTTTATATACATTGAGTGTACCGTCTAGTCATAGCGGCCAGAGCTCGGGCCCTAACGAATATCAACATTAAATGTTTATTTTTATTTAAAAAAGTTTGTTTTAATGAAAATACCCATAATGTTGAAAATAACTATATTTATAACTTCGAAATGACAATGATTTTTTTTAACAAAATAATATAATACAGTCTTAAAATTTCATTTACAATAAGTACGCAGATCAAATAAAAAATAAAATAAAAAGTTAATTTTTAAGCAAAAAAAAAATCAATACTTATATCACAATATACACAAAGACATATAGATGAAATAACATATCATGTGTTGATCAATCAATTATAAACATTTATTTGGTTTTTTCGAGACGGTGTTTAAACATTACATAATAAGTCATTTACAAAAAATGTTGTAACTCTACTCAAATCAATTTAATTTGTAAGAATATCTTAACGCATATGAAGGTATATTCTGTTTTAGAATTATAATATTTTTCTGAAATATAATCACGTGCTAAATGATTTGCAGTTCCCAGACTACAATAATTGTATCTTTAACACAATCAAACTTAACACGTCGCCAACCAAAAAAAAACAGAAAAACAAACTCATACACCTTATCACTACAATGATACGACTAGCTTTATTACAAAATACACGAACGATTTCAACCCATTATCTCCATTTCATCGAATGTTAATTCCAAATGAAAGTACATTTATTATCTAGTTATTTATTTTAAAAAAAAAACCTTTATGCTGTTAACACACGTACGGACCGGACCGCGGACATGGTACGGCGAGCGGCCGAAGTTATCAGTTGCCTAAGTAGGAGTGGGAATATTTCCGAAAAAGAACGATTTTTAAATCGTTACGAATCTAAGCTCGATGAATCGATTCACAAAACATCAAGCATCAAAAGGGCGATCTTTCAAACAAATAAGTATAGATTCTTAGACTATCCTTTTCGTTTTCTTTGATATTATGATTATCTGTAAATTCAGTGTCATTTTTCCGTAGTAGGTTAGGCGTTCTCCGTTTTTTGTTGCTATTGATAACTTATAGTGCTGTGAATAAACAAAAAAATGTAAACAGTTTTAACAATAAATGATAATTATAGTCTAATTTCGAACATTGGAAGATTTTTTACGAATAAAAATTCAAATAAAACAAGTCGAAAAAAGATAACTCGAGGTTTTGTGAATCGAAATAAAAAACTTTCAATTTGAAAAATACTATACCCCTTCCCTACTTAGCCGACAGATGACCTTGGCTGCTTACCATACCATGTCCGCGGTCCGGTCCGTACGTGTATTAACAGCTTTAAACACAAAAACATTGCCTGACTAAAGAGTTAATAAATTAAATAGCTATATGTGATCAGGTGTCTAAATAATTCCGAGAATTGTTAGCGAAATATTAGATTTAGTACTTACAACAAATACAAAGAATAAATGTAGTACCAAATGACTGAACGATTGAACGAATGAAGAATCCTTTTTTATATACGGGCGGTAAGTAAAATGACTGTTAAAACATAACAGAAGTTTACTTTGTCAGACATTTCTAAATATTTCCAGTTCATGCCAAGCGTATGTTAAAACTGAATAAGACATAATTAAATGGAACATTATTATATTTCATAATTAGCACCAAAGAATATTTATATAGTTATATATCTACAAAATATATAAATGTTAAAATAAATTGCCCTAACATGTAAAGAAATCATCACTTTAATAAGGACAGATGGGTGTCGTTAAAATTTCTAATATACTTTTATAAATATAGAATAATTATCGTCATTAGAGCAGAAGTTAATAAATAACATTTAAAACATAAGACTGAGAAGCATAATAAAAACACTGATTTAGATTGTGTAGAAGTAAAAAAAAAAAAGAAATTACTTCATACGTTTTTGGAGGGAAGAGTATTTTCTATAAGATTATAACATGCACCTATATCAGACAGACAATAAAAAAGTTTAATGCTTCTTGGATGGATCTTTTTTTAAAGTATGTGTTTGTGTTAAAGAAAAAAGGTAACATTAAAAGCTAAATTATACAGTAATCAATTAAAACAAAGATTTTACCTGCAACGGAGTTATACGTTATTACAGATTTATTTAACCCAATGTTAAGTTTAACTTTCTAGAAACTTTTTTGCTAATAAACATGGTCAATAAACTAAACTATATGACTACAGTAATGCCGAGTTGAGAAACCCCATATATATTATGCATGTGTAAAACTAAAATTATTAATAAATTTTGAGATCGTCATTAACTAATTGAATTTTGGTTAACTATATAATTAATATTAGGTCCAATATGGTTGTGATTATTGAGTGATGTCACACAAATAAGTGAATAATTGACATATTATTTACTTTATAAACACAATTTTTAAAATTATACTTTAAAATGATAATTAAGAACGATTATGATATTGTTTGAGAATATAGACAGGTTTTATTTATAATATTGGAAATAATTGTTTAGAAAAGGATTTCTTTTTTAAACACAAAAATTCTAAATTTATATTGTAGAGTAATATTAGACAAGAGTTCAAAAAGTTGAAATAGACAAGGTGAGAAAAGTTTTGATGAAAAGCGAAACGTTGATAAATATTATATGGTACAAAATCATTACAGGAGACTCTTTCTCTTTTATCAAAGTATAGCCAACTGAAAGACAAATATAGCGGTATATCGATGGAACTATAGCAATAAAGATTTTATACAACGGTTTTAAAATATATTCCAAGATTAACCCGATTATTACAGTATATAAAGATCAAGAATTAAAACATTACGAATAGAAAAGGCTACGATAGAAATAACTGTAAATGTAAAGAAAGAAATCATACGAGAGTAGAATAGGAACAACAGAAATACAATTATTGCATTAGTAATATTTTATGAAAAACGGCTTGTTGAAAACAAAATGGCACTTGTTATTTATATATCTCTTAATGTATTTTATTTAATTGATTGACATATAAATAACGGCACAAGTAGAAATGTCTTGTTAATTACTGAACATTTATAAAAAAATATCAAATAATTTTATCTTTAAAATCGCATGCGATTGTCATATTTGTGATATCATAATGCAATATTATTTACTATTCGAAATAGGAAACACAATAATTAATAAATATAGTATCGCTAATTATTTAGTAACAGAATAAATTAACAGGTATACCTTCAAAATACATGCAGTTTGTCGTGTTTTTTATGATTCCTAAAGATTTGTATTAGTTTTTTTTTTTTTTAATGATACGTAAAGGGATACTCTTGTTATTATTATTAACAGTACAAAAAATGTCGATAATCCTTGTTAAAGAAGATATACTGAAAATATTTAGTATTATGGGTTTAATTGGTTTTATCTCAAACAAATACTTTATACAATTGTCATGTAGTTTTTAACATATCTCACACGAAAGTCGATTAATATTAACACAAAACATAATTAGTATTATATTCTAGCATGGAAGACAACTAGAATCATAATATGTTTGAGTAAGTACACACATAAATAAAAAGAGTGAAGCACATTAAACATAAACATAAAAAAATTATAATTTCATATAAACATCGTTTGGTACTGTGGAACTCGATTTCATAATGATACAATTGACAATTGTTAATAGAAATATAATCGATATCGTTTTGTCCGCCCTAATCAATAACGATCAATGAAAACATTAAATCACAATAATAGTTACAAGTATAAATATATGTGTCATTAACATAACATAAATAAGTAAAATCACACAATGACACGTATAGAATTTAATAGTTTTTCCACAAAAAAAATGAAAAGAATTACAGTACAGCACACTTGTAAACCCTCAAAATGCCCGATCAGACAACAAACAATATGTAAACCTCACATTACGTAAAGAGAATATTGAGTAGATCTTGAGTGTATCTAAGTTGAATATACAGGGAGAATAGTATAGGTTGCATCATAATTTCAATTAAATGGAAATCGGGTTTGCCATTAAAAGGTACTGTTGCATCTCTCATCTTGCAATTTTCATGTACACACCACTATAATTATTTACAGAACCATACAACTACATTTACACGTAAGTACACAATTCTCGACAATCAGCCTCCCAAACGCATCGATGAACACGACGCGAACAACAAAGGCGGAATAGTTCACGTACGATCCTAACTCACGTCTGAATAATGCCCAAAGTTCAAGCCGAAACCGGAACGAGTCCCTATGACCGCACACGCGAAACAGTTTGCCCGATCGTTATAAGTACCGCACACGCGAACGGGTAGCCCAAAGCCAGTAAGTAACGGAAACAGGTTGCACGATGCCCGTAAGTACCGGCAACAGGTTGCACGATACCCGTAAGTACCGGAAACAGGTTGCACGATGCCCGTAAGTACCGGAAACAGGTTGCTCGACAGGTTTTTCCACTTCCCAGAAATACAGAAAACATGTTACCCGACTCCCGTAAGCACCAGAGTCAGGTGGCGCGACGCGGAGTAGTGAATGCAACGAGCACGTACCTTAGGAGCGCTAGTAGACGGTGTCGTCCGGATAGAGCAGCAGCGGCGGCACGGCCCGACGGTTTCAGGACGGTTGCGGGCCGGGCGCGGGGAGCCCGCTCGTCGCCGGCAGTAAGCTCTCACGGCTCGTACGTAAGTTGGGAAGAGACCGAGCAGCTCGCGCCTGACGTCGTGCGTCCAGTGCCAACAGCTCCCGTATATCCGCCTCGAGCGGGTCGACTGCGATATGGTAAACGCCACTCTGTCCTTCCTGTAGATCAATTAACAATACATTTATTATAATCTAAGAAGTTATTGTAACATAGTGCCGGAAGTAGATTGCAAAAAACAAAGTTAATGTTTTTGGTTAAAGCGTTCAATCGGGAAAGTGATAGTTAAAGCGATGGCATCAAAGTGGTATGGACCTGAGCTTGGGCCTAAGGTGTAAATTCCACGGATTTTGCACCGCGCTATGCTTAAGGGGGACCAACGGGTTCTCGAATGGGTACAACGCACCGGAAGACGTAGCGTGAGTAGGCCCTCCACAAATAGGACCGACAACCTGGTGAAAGTCGCGGGAATCTGCTGGATGCGGTCGGCACAAGACCAGTCGTCGTGGAGATCTTTGGGGGAGGTACCTACGTCCAGCAGTGGACGTCTTTCGGTTGAATAGATAGATATGCTTAAGGTACACGTGTGTTAAGTGTATACGAGAATAGTTTAAATACTTTCATCCTACAACACAATGTTTAATATAATGCGTAAGGAGTTCTTGGCGCGATTTTCGTATGAAATGTAAATGCTCTTATGTTTTAAATCATTAACTTGCAATGTATGACTTTATATTATGTAACATTGTTGGTGTTTTACGAGATACAGTTTGGTGTATGTAAAAAATGACATGGAGCGTGATTTCTGAGATCTCACAACAACTTTGGAGTCGTTTTTTTTTTTGAGTAATTTAAAATTTAAACTTTATCAATTCTAATATTCAACAGATTTATTTGTTCTTTTGTATCTTTTTGGTTTGCACAAGCTTGTTCTCAATATATAATTCAACGTAATTACTTATAATTAAGGTTGCATTTATCACGTGTCCTCAAATTGTTCATTGTACATATCTAAATCAAAATGTAAATCTTGTTAGTGTTCAAATAAATAAATAAATAAATAAACTCAATTGGAATGGTCACAACACTGGAATAACTCATGGTGGTAGGGCATTTCCGAATGATGCCCGCCAGGGTAGCTACCACCCTCAAGTTTGAAAAACCTGTCACCAAACACCAATAGGTGTGGTTCCGGCACCGTCACTTGAGAACCAGTATCTAAAGGCTTAGTGAGTTTACCATCCTGGACCACATCAGGTGAGATTGTGATCAAAGCACTGAGCCTATTCCTTGTAAAAAAAAACACCTTAACAAATGGCCACTCTGTTAGAGCATTGACGATTCGTAAAATAACAGTTAGAGCTAATGAACTTTTATTCAGGACCCTAATAAATTATAAACAAAAACAATGTGATGCGTAATGTTGGAGTGGAGTTTTTGGCGGGATCTCAGTCTGTACTGTAGCGGTTGTTTTTTTTAATTCATTATATTTGTGTATTTGACTCTATATCATGTAATCTTGGTGGCGTTTTGTGTGATATGGTTAGGTTATTGCGTATAAGTTAAGTTTATTATGGAAAATAACGCGTAGCATTTATTCTGAGGTGCCGACAAAGCTCCATGGAAAGTTCTAGCAGGTTGAGCCACACTTTTGCTGGAGCTTTGTAACGCTGATACAAGATTGAAAATACATATTACCTAAATGACACTGGCACAAATTGTTTGTACACAATTTGCTATTATCTAAAAAGAAAGTTGGAGTTCTTGGCGCGAGTTTGGTCTCTCATGCATTTGTTCTTATTTTTAGTTCATCAAATTGCAGTATTTCACTACAGGGTCATTCCACCTCAAATCGACCAATAGTTTTAGAACGACCCCTTTCGATTTGGACAAATTCTAGTCAAAAGTTTTCTTTTATCATATAACGAAGTTCTGCCAAAGGAAGACAACTAAATCTTTTTTTTTTTCAAAAGTTATGCACAGTTCAATATTTTTAAAGTTTTTCAAGCTTAACTTATAAATATCGCAAGAACTATAATATATCTGTATCACGAGCTCTCCTACTATAGTTTCTGCGGTGTAAAATGTTATTATATGGTACAAACATGTTAATGTTATTCGATTGATTAACTACCAGTAAAACTAAATCAAAATCGTACATTCCGAGAACAACATCAAAAAGATTGTTGACATCAACCATATATAGTAAATATTTTAGAGCTTCATCTGAACTAACAGGAAGTTTGTTACCAAGTGTCTCTTTTAATTTTAACTTCATTTCTATAAATGAAGTTCATTTTAAAAAGGATACTGGGGACTATGAAAAACATTTTTTGTCAAAATTCGAATTTGTCAAATTTTGAATTATTGAAAATCGTAAAAAATAGACGATGAATTTCAAATTTTTAGCTATTTTTTTTTTTATTAAATACCTTGGACTATTATAAAAAGACCCTGGAAAAATTTTTTTTTGCTTTCTTCTATTTTTATTGCAAGTAAAGTAAAGCAATCATATAATTTTGTAACTTTGACTAGCATAAACTTTCATTTAATGATATAATAATGTGATAAAAAGCATCGCCAACATTTGTATTTTCATTTATTTGATAAAAGTTTTCAAGCGTAATCTTAATTTATATTTTGTTATGTAAGTCGGAGTTTTTTAAACCTTTTTGTGCTATTAGTGTCTCATTTCTTCTTCTCAATCTGAAAGAAGTTAAGATTATGTTTGTTTTCCGAATATGAAATATCTCCTCTCTCCTGTTGGAATAACTGTAAAAGATGGCCGCTATTTTGTTATCGCGTTTATGAATAATGGTTCCTAAAGTCAGACTTGCTGCAAGGTCTAATATCATTTGCTTTTCCTTAATATGTAGATTACCTATAAAAATGAGACAATATGAAAACGATGGAAAGCTGGCGTAAACGCCAGATTAGTGCTTAAGAGGTTAAAAAGGAATACATTGACATAAAAAAATGCCAGTCACCTGTGTCGATGGTTCTAGGAGGGCGCTGACGGGCTGGACGAGTCGCGTGTCGGAGAAGCGTCGCGTGTCGTCGGGCGGGTCGCGGGGCGGCGCGTCTGGTCGCGACACGCGTCGGTTAGGGTTGGCGCGGTACGTTTCGAAGCCGCCGCTCTCGTCTTCCTCGTGGTAGGCGGCCGGCGGCGGCGGCGGCGGCGGCTCGATGTTCGCGACAACCTGACCGCGTGCGCTCCGCTCGCGTCTCTTCACACGCACCGGCGGAGACCCCCCGCCTGCCGGTATCTTCTCCGGCGCATTTTGTATCAACAGTATCCTACAATCGTGCAGATTTCTCATCTATACTAATAAATAAAAATGGAGTGTCTTTTTGTATTGTCAAAATTAAATTATTTTATTAAATAGGTATGCATGTGTATACGATACCTATACCAAAAAACACAGTTTTTAAAATTTTTTGTCTGTCTGTCTGTTTGTTCCGGGTAATCACCGGAACGGCTGTACGAATTTTGACACGACTTTTTTTGGTAGATAGCTGAGGTCACTCCGGGTAACTTAGGGTCCTTTTAATTTTCGAAAACAATAAAGGGTACTCTTAAAAATATTAAAAATTGGATAAATTCCGATTCAATGCACGGTTTTACGGGCAAGTGCTTGAATTTATGAGAAATATTTTTACTTTATCTTAGTACTAAAAATAAATTAGGGTTCCGTATACAAAAAATGAAACGAAGTGAAGAATATATGAAACGCGGGCGCAGCCGCGGTCACACGGCTAGTCCAAAACAAGAAACTTATAAACATTTTATTACGCAGGGTGAGTAGTCTATAATAAGATATGTTATTATACCTTACCAGTCTCATAAGAGTTCTATACAAACTAACATCATTCATTTTGCATGAAAGGAATAAAGCATTACCTCTCAACCCCTACTAAGAATTATATTAGCCCTATTTCTGAATGTTATAATTTTTTGTTTTTATGATATATTTAATTATATTATTAATTCTATTGCTTTCAATGATGTAAGCACTAGTCATCTACCCTATTAATACACATTTTATCTCAATTAGTTTCTATAATCTGTTTGGTTAAACTGAAGCTTAAAAAAACAGTGAAGTATTATTTTGTATGTTGCAGCACTCACAATGGAGAACTAGTCCCATTTATAGCAAACGTTTTAACATCTTTATCCAGACTTTTACTGACTAGTTAAATATTAATTATGATAATTTATTGTATCTTTCAAACATACAAAAAAAAAAAATTTTTTCTCCTTTGACATTGACCGAAACCTTGCGATCTGTTCATATTATATGGTAAATAAGGCTTTCTGTTATTGTTTTATTTGTTATTTCAATTTAATTTGTTATCTTCCAGAAACTCCTATGAGTCTGCCTTCACGGGTTGGATGGTTTTTACTTTTTACTAAACTCTATATTTAGGCTAAAGTAAGTCTGTTTAATTGGCTGTGCACCATAGTTCCAGCTTTGACACTAGCATGTTAATGTGTCTCGACAATTTATTTTCATATTTCCTACTATTTTCTGCGATATCCTGTTTTATACTATTAATATTAACATCCACGCGAATATAGTTGTATTTAATATAGTGTGGAATGTGCAGCAAATTAACATACAAGTGACGTTTACAAATTCTTAACCTATACCACATCTAGAGTAAAAATATATTGATAGCTAGAGATGATGCTAAAAAGTAGATATACAATATATAAAATTTCACAAACCTATTGTGAGCTCTCCAGCGATTGCAGAGATGTAAGTATTGTCGGCATTGTATGTACATAAAAACTGCACCCCCTGTAAATCCCACCGCCACAACTACAAGCTTTGTCCAGAAAGGCCAAGCTGCAATAGGAAATTATTAAAAGAGTCAGTTTTCCAATATTCACAAACTCTTATAAATGCATTGTCAATAAATCCTTAGTCTTTAATAATATCAAAATTTGGAAAATTGTAATTAATGTGTCGAGTACCCATAAAAATGAAACAATAGAAGGAAATAGGAAAACAATAGAATGCTGGCGTAAACGCCGGGATGGTGTTCAAGGGGTTAATGATATGTAAAAACATCAAATTTAAGAATAAAATATCATCAGTTTGACTTGAAAGATCAATAAAGAACACGGTCATCATCATTTCCTACTAAAAGAAAAACACATTTACTATCAGCATTTTCAAATATGGATCCTTACCTATAAGACCACGATTGACCTCCTCAACAGCTCTTTCAATAAGTACAAATAAAGACCACATAACGCATAGTGCTGCCACACAGTGGAATAGTACAGCACAACATAAACGTCGACGTTCTACACCAGACATCTCTAGTAAACGCCACTGAAAAGTTTTTAAATGAAATGTTTAAGTAGATTTATTAATAATTGTATACTTAGTCAAATTCAAACTTTAAGGCTATTATTAATATGTATAAGAATACTGGCAAGTTCTACTAACAGTTTCCAAATGAGGGAAACATTTCATCCTTACATAGGGCATTATCAAATAAGCATTACTGAAAAACTTGAATCACATATAAACAAAAACATATTTCTCACCAATTAAATCCAAAATTTCATTTATCATACTATCACTTAAACAAATCATAGACTTTTACTACAATCTTTTCATACTATGTAGTAAGGTATTCATGGCAAAATGCTTTTCATTTGCACTATTGTAGTTTATGAAAAAAGAAGATAGGATTACGTCTTTTATTAGATTCCATCTCTTTGTATTTATTTATATAAAGAAGAGTGCTTAAATATATTTATAAACATTAAAAAATGTATACTAAATAAAAAAGAGATAGATTACAAAACATTAAAAATCATTTACTATTTTAAATGTAACTTCGAAAATATTATATTTATACATAATGCAGATCTGAAAATTTGTAAATATGTTTATTCAAAAATAAAAGCATTTACCTCATTGAATGGTTTTATTTTTGTGTGCATTATGAAGTTAAATTTGCACAGCTCACAAGATCTTGTGTCAGACGCAGTCAACCATTGCTGAAGGCAACTTTGATGGACATATTTTAGACTTCCTGAAATAAAGAAGTTTTACTCTAATTAACGTTTAATAATATCACAGAATCAAATTTTGGAGGAACTTTATTTACATCTACAATAGATTTCCTGTGGTCTGCCTTCTTTAACATTGAAAATAATTCCATTGAATTATAATTTAGTCTACAAACCTATCTTGTAAGTAACAAGAAACAGTAAAACTATACAAACAATATTTCATTGATTAGTTTCAAGTGAATATTGTATAACTAATGCCAGAAGTAACTATTTTCCTTTTAAATGCATATGAGAAATACCTATATGTGATCACCCTTACTCACATATATTTTTATTCTTCATAATAATTTTAGTTATATCTCTCCTTTATACCACACTTCAGGTAATGTATTAAAATACTGGACTATACTAGACTTAATTCATTATCATACATTAAGGTAGCCTTGTACCTTATATATAGCCTAACGTAACAAATAGTATCCTAAAAATGGGCCAGTTAATATGTGTATGATTTAGTAAAACATCACTTCCACCAAATAAGTAATTGCCATGTTATAAGAGCCTTTGTGGAAAGACATACAAAAATGTTTACTATTTTATTAAATAAAAATGTTAGTAATCTACAATACTAATACCAATATAGGCAACAATACTAATAATTATTACTAAGTGGTACATCAAAATAATATTATCAACATAATTATGACAATACGGAAAAAAAAATTCTTCACTATCATAATTACTAATCGTAATAAAATTCCAATCCGGTGAGTATCGGCAAAATTTGATACATATTTATACACATTGACGACGAAAAACCCAAATATATACAATCATACCTGAGCAATAACATGGTGCTAACAAGGGATTGTGTACTTCAGTTTCACAATGACATATGCGGCAGATATCTCCACTAGAGTTACTACACGATGTATGACTGCTTCCAGATCCAGTTCGTATTGTTTCCCTGCCACATCCTCCACCCCATTCCCAACTTTCGATGTCAGATGAATTCTTAACATTAATTTGCTGAACAGGCATTGTCCTTTCCAAATGAAAATATCAGATGGGAATATGCGATTTTTCTAACGTACATGGACTATTTACGTTAAGTATAGAATAACGACAAAGCAAACTAAATTCAAACATCGCTCATGCAGTAGTAACATTACAAAAAGTAAGTAATTAATGTAAAATAATAACACGATTGACACAATATAACATGTTTAAACGAACTATGATAAGAAAATTTCTAAACAAAACATCAAAAGAGACGGAAATAATTATTGTAAAACAGCCATTCACGAACACTGGCGATTTGACAATACGCCAGTGTTGCTAACACTTTTTATATTATTGCACGATAGATTAGCAAAATTACACGGTTTCATATTTTAGCTTTCATGTAAACTAATGAAAAATATGATAATCATATGATCATAATGAAATATCAATAATTTGATAATCAAAAGTATGAGATTATTTAATAAAATTAATGTAGATTTTTTTACTTTACAAACTGGCGATACTGCTCAAACAAGCATTATCTATAGTTTTATTTACCCTAATCTTGAAATATTAACGTCAAATAGTCAACAATTTATTTTTTGGTCAATTTTTTCAGCAGTCTCGGAAAAATATGAATGAGGTGTCATTCGATTCAGAATATCATGTATACCACTGCCATGAGCCAGATACTGATATACTGAACTGAACTGATATACATCAGTTGTAAGATAAATTGTTCAGTAAAAACCTATAGCTATACATCAATACAAACAACATAGTTACGTCATATTAATCAAAATCCTTTCCTTTTTTTTTTTTGGATTTTTTTTTTTCTTGGAGTGCTTAGTATTGAAACATAGATGCTGCAACTTCTGCTTCTTTGCGGAGAAAATAACAAAATATTTATTTTATCATAAACCAAGATGACTTTTTCAATATTTATTCCTATAAAATAATACACAAAGTATTTTGCGTGCAAATCATTTTGGAATCATGGTTTCAAGTATAGTGTTTTATCTATGGTCATGGCGGCAAATCGTTGACGAATGGAATTTTAGAGCTTTGATTTTTCTCTTTCAGATTATGTACGTAAAGCTAGAAAAACACTTGTACCACTATTTTGAATCCATTTTGGTATGTTTTACGATTTAAATGCACTATAAAAGCAAAAATCCAAAACCATTTACAAAATATTTTGAATACCCGAAAGCTAGTAATGCCAAAATAACAAAATAGGACTTCAGAGGTAAAACGGATTGGACTATAGATGATTTTTTTATAAAAAAAAAAAAGAACAATTTACTGATAAAAGTGGTTTTTCACAAATATCTCAAAAAGCGAATTAAGATTTTTGAAACCTAAAAAAGATTCAAAATGAGTAGAAAATTTCCTAAAGTATAGTATCGACTCTCGGAACTGTTGGACCAGAGATAAATTCTTTGGTAATATCTTTTGTTGGACCAATTTTTATAATTTTATTATTGATCGATGTTTATAATCTTCCCAGAGGAGTGGAAATATGCCGGAAAACGGGCACTTTTTCCGGAAGCCCGACCCACCTCGGGTACTTTAAATATAAAAAAATGAAAAAAAAACTACATAGATGAATGGATAACTAAACACCGCCAAAAAAGAAATCTCGATTTATCAATTAGGCATTCAAAAATTATTAACATTTTTTTAATTTTTGGTCATGTACGTATATCATTGATAAAAACTGTTTTTTTTTTCATTTTACCTAGGGAAACATTTTGAAGCCTTTCGGCTAAAACGGCAAAAACATCTTAGAACAAAAGCATGAAAATCCCTGTTCGTGATTGTCTTTTTTGACATCGCTATACCTTTTGTCCTGATACTGATTTACTGTTTTCTAGCTACCTACCGTTTATTACAACTGTACAAATAATTTGTATTGGATCATTTCAAGACATCATACATGGGTTTCGTTTCGTAATGTTTACTCCATTTCTTTGATCCTTAATCATGTTTTGAGTGAGTTTGAGCAGAGATGAAGTTTGAGTCTTTAGCTGCTCCAATTTGTAAACTAGGGATGTTAGTCAATTACTCTGTATGTTTTGAAATTTCATTGATAAATACCGTCGTTAACACAAAAATCTCAATATAATTTTATGAAAACTCTTAATTATTTGATTTTTTTTATTCGTAATTTTTTTATTTTTGTCTAGACAGCCCTGAGCAATACAACGCAAGTGTTCAGGGCATAGACCTAGTATAAACAAGACTCACAGTGCTAGTTAAAAGCCGTTACAAAAAACGAGTTGTAACAGTTTTCGTGAAATAGTGTAGTCATAACTAATCTTAAATGTGTTTTCTATGGTATATTCTGATCAGTGATGTCCCGGTCCGACGGGGCCACGGCCCGTGAAGCCCAGAAAAATCCTTATATTTTTAACATAATTCAATAAATTTTATTAATACAATTAAAGTTAGACACGACTAAATATTAAACGCTTTAGTGATCACTATAGTGATTTATTAAAATCAAATTACATCGTGACTATTTATACTGGACAATCCAGGCCCATCCAATGACTTTTGGCACGGGCTTCAGATGGTTTAGTTACACCACTGATTCTGATATAACCATATATTACTGGATAGGTTCAGGCCTACTATTTATTACGAGAATAGAATGATTTCCAAAGATACAAAACAATACCTCCAAGTAAAAGATAATCTAAATAAGAGTAATTATTTAAAGAGAGTATTTATTGAAAGTAATGTAATGTAAGTTTAAGTATGAAAACAGTATTTATTTAGATTATCAGTTTGTGTAAATTCATATTCACTCACTCAACAAAACACAAATAATATTTTTTACAATTTCGTCGAAGATTATTAACTATTTAAATAAAATTACTCCAACAGAATTGACGGTGGTCTTAGGGGGTCATAGGAAGTATAGAATATACAATGTGTCATTCGATTCGCTATCTCTTTTTGTTTTAGGCAATATATACTTAATTATGACTTTTCACTCCCACGCTCTGTTTGTCTATTGAGCATAGCGAAAACATGTTATATCTATAGTTCAGCGTGACCACCAGAGATGAATAATGAAGTGACCATTTTTATTATTCATCTCTTGTGACCACTTTTACATTTTTAGTAGATTATGAGCCTAAATTATGAATTTTTGGTGGGTCAGAATGGTTTAGTAAAATTTAATAGACGGTGGTCTGCCACAATACATTTTTAATATAGCTGCTCTATAGCACAGAATAATATTACTCCTATCCTCTATAGGTACATATTAAAAACCACGTTAATACCATCATTATTACGTAATTACCAAGATCGTCTACAAACAAACAGGTACGTGTCATCTCGAAAAAGAGCGCAACGCGACCGGCTGAGAGGCGCCGGCGCCCTGTCGTTACTACCTGCAGTCACCAACACTAATAAAGGATCGTCGCGCAATATAACAATACCCATAGCAGATGAACCTCGCCCCCGGGCAGCACCAAGGCGAACGCGCAAACCCTACATCTGTTGGCCATAAACCACATTGACGTAATACAAGAGAAGATCAAGCAATTGGATTTCTCACTCGCCCAGATCACATTTATTAAGAAATATATATTAACATTCGGTGAAGTTATAAAGGCCCTTTGCGGTCAATAATATTAGCTAGGTTAGAAAAAAGAAATATATACTTCAAATTCAACCTTCTGATTGAACGTTTCATTTCTACACAAACGTCGAACCCAAAGTCAACAGAGTGGCACTACATCTTAAAGTTCTCTTAAAGTGGTCACAAACACTCGTCGGAGGTCTACTGCCTTCAACGAGCAGCGAAGAAGCTTTTACTGAGGTTGAAGAGTTTTGGGTAGCGTCAGTAAACTATGTCATATTGACAATAAACACAAGTTTAAGAACTTGCGCAAATTTGACAAACAAAAGCATTACCTTCCCGTAAAATATGATAACCATTTTGCCTGCAGAAGCTCTGTAATAAATAGGAAATATTACAAAGTTTCCATTTGATACATAAATTGCATGGTAAGTGATGAAAAATGCCATGCCGTGTGGTGCCAGCTAAGAATAGTTATGATATTTCCTTACATGTCAAATAGGTTTTCAAATTATAATTGTATTTTGAATTTGGACTTATAAAAAATAAACGATGTGTCGTTTCTTTATTAAAAAGCAACACATCATTTATTGTACTTGTCCTTTATTTACTTTATATATATAGCCGTGTGGTGCCGGCTAAGAATAGTACCACCCCATATCTTCCCCTAGGTGTCGTAAAAGGCCCGGGTGAGACCCACACTGGCGCGGAGACGTCCCTCCGTGCACCCTTATCCATTGCACTGGGGGACTTCGGTCTCACTAATGCAATGGGTAAGGGTAGTGCGTAAATGCATTTCCCCCCGTCAAAAAAAAAAAAGGTGTTGTAAAAGTCGACTAAGGGATATAAACCAAGGGATGGGCAGCATTCTCTGGCATTCTCTGAGTACCAAAAACACCTACTGCGATTGTCAAGCCGCCTGCCAAACTGGCGATTATGGCAATCCCCCCTTATTGGGGGAGGCCTATGTCCAACAGTGGACGTCTTATGTTTAAATGGATGGATGAAAAATGAAAACAAGAGCAATTGGCAATATTTAGTTTTAATCTGTGAGCCAAATTTTTAGTAAGATATAGATATCAGACACTGAGGAAGGGGTAAGAAATATGTATCGCCGCTCTTTAATATACAGTCATGCATACAGTGGCATAGCCAGCATGAGTGCAAATATTGTGGTGACATCCTATGAATCAAAACTCAAGTCCATTAACTCCCCTTCCCTCTTCCCTTTCTACATCCCTCAAGTGGCGACCCAAGACGTGTCTCGTTCCCCAACTGGGCAGGCTCTTGATGTCGCCGCCAGCGCGATACAGTGACACTCCTGCACACAACACGCAGGTACATAGGTCCTGTAAGGAACCTTTTTTTTAAATTATTACTTAAGAATAAAAAATGTAGGGATAGCTAGGATACAACTCGCGAGAGAGTTTGCATACTCAGGTGACGACCAAGCCGAGGTTCGTACCATTTTGGTAACCCTTGTGCTAGTCACCTTTTGCGGCTGAGTGCCTACAGCACTCGCCCCCAAAGCTACGGTGAAGCTGTAAAGGCTCTACCGGTCAACATCGTTAGCTAGGTTCGAAAAAAAAAACCTTTGTACATTCTACCAAACTATTGCAATTTTTTGTAGATGGTAGTGATGTAAGGTTTTCTATAGTGTATTTTTTGGGATTCATACTCTGGTGACACTCGTGGATGACCGCCCCTCTCCCTAACTGTACATCTGCGTACGTATGCTTCTTTTAAGAACTTATATACCACAATAAAGAAGATATCACAATTGTGTTTATTATTTTTGTCTCTTTCTCTATTACTACGTAATTTATTATTCAAAATTGTAAAGCGACTTTGACATTTTACTCTCATCGGGCGTTTCACTTCAAAAATGTAAAAAGAAATCAATAGAGATTATGCCGACTAACGATGTACGTTAATATAGAAATACAATATTGTACAAATTTTAATAAATAAACTACTTTTCATACGCCGTGTGACTTTTATGTTATACCGTTTCGTTACACCGTTTGTCTGAAAGTATAAAATTAGTAGATTTGTAAAATGTGTTGGTAGATTTTGGCAATCCTTTTTTAGTAGACTCGTTAAAAAACAGTACCCTGCAAGCATTGGCAACTGGCAAGTAGGCTTTAGTCATTTGAATGTACTTTTTTCTGTGTTAGTTTCAACTATAAGCGTAAAAAATGGGGGTTGCTCAAGATATGCAAGCGGAAGCCCTGTCCTTAGTCCATCCATCAGTTCTTACAAAATGTTGATAAAACGCTCGCTCAAAAATTTTTAGAAAAGACAAAAGTGGTAAGTTCAAGACGAATTGTGAAACCACGTGTGACCCGGTGCCACACGTGTTCATAGTTGTAGTATAATTTTAATAAGATTATAATACTTGTTATATTTATCTTCTTACCGTTTTCTTCATAAGAACAATTTAATTTTCATTTATTCATTTTCTATTTATTTAAAAACCAAGCATGTTCACAGTTCCTACACTTTGTTTTCGCTTATTTACTTTTGAATTTTATTTTGAAGTTACCTACAATTTATAGTTCCATAACCAAACTTTATTTTATTAACAAAAATGCTTAATTACTACTTTTTGTTTTATATTGCATATATATTTGTGCGTTTCATGAAACTATTTTAGGTTATGCACATGAAAATAATTAAACTAATATGTATAATTTTAACTTATACTTGTGTAATATTTTTGTTTAGAAACCTCGTGCTAAGAACTTGCCCACACTTATTGACATTATTACAAAATATAAATCTCCAAATAAAGCAGCTGAGAGGTAAGCCATGTATTTATATACATTTTAAAATATTTTATACAATGTGTAGTAAAAGGAATTGAATTACAAAATGGGAATACAATATGTAATAAACTTGGTGCGTTAGCAATTTTGCTTAACTTCAATTGCAAATGGTGATACAGAAATATGTTGTTTTAAATTATATATTTTACAGTATATCAGAATTTAAAAAAAGACTAATATTTATTATTAATACATGTTTCTCAATATTGATTTATAGTATTATACATTAGTATGGTACTCCATACTATACAAAATAGCCATTACTGTTTTTTAACCTGTTTATCTTTCAATCATATTTTCATTTCATACTTTCCTTCAATGAAAACATGATATGTATAACTTTACAATAGTATATTTATAATAAATACTATTTGAACAACAATCTTTACATTTATACCAGATATTGATTATAATATTAAACTTATATATAACATAAGCTCACCCCTGTTATCCCTGGAGGGTTAGGCAGAGGTGAAATAGCAAACTACACCCACTCAGATTTAGTCAAGCTTAGTTCCGTCCCAAATGTGACAGGGGGCGAGTCTGTCGCCATGTTGGGCACAAATTCCTGACTCTTGGATGATACTGAGTACTAAAACCCAATATCACTTGACCCGTCTCAGGGATCGAACCCAAGACCTCAGTAATACATATGCGCCACCGAGGCAGTCATTTAAAACTTATAACATGCTTAGATACTGGCGAAGGTTGTAGGAGTCCTCTGGACGATGGCTCAAGACTGGTTATTGTGGAGATCTTCGGGGGAGACCTATGCCCAGCAGTAGACATCTTTCGGTTGAATGATGCTTAAATTAAACTTTTTCTTTTTCAGTGAATCTAGTGAAGATGAAGTAGAGCAACCAAAAAAATCTGTTGTACAAGTTAATGGTAAAGTTCCAACAGAAAACAAAAAAGCAGCATCATCAGATTCAGATAGCTCCGAAGAGGAGAAACCAAAGCAGGTAATTTTACATTGTTAGTTCTTACAGTTTCAAATTTGCGGTTGCAATGATGTAAAATATACCAATGAACTTTTATGATTTTAATGTAAATCTATTTTCGTCACTACCTCTGAGCCAACTTAAAATTATCATTTTAAAATAGTTACTGAAACAAGAGCATTAAATATTTTGCATTGTTGTAGATATTAAAACAAGTGTCAATAAAAAAGAAGTCATCTTCAGAAGACAGTGACAGCAGTGAAGATAATGCCACTACTAAACCTAAAAAGCAACCTATAAAACCCCAAGCTGTTGTACCAACACCTAAGGCACAGAAGAAACAAGAATCATCGGATGATGACAGTGAAGATGAGGCTCCAAAAAAACCTGTTGTTGCACAAAAGCCTGTTGTGAAACCCACAAAGAAACCAGACTCCTCTGATGATAGTGATAGTAGCAATGATGAAGCGAAAAAGCCAGCTATAAAACCTGCTGCTACACCAGGAAAACCTGTTATAAAGCCTAAACAAGTCAAGAAACAGGACTCTTCTTCGGATGATGACAGTGATGAAGAAAAACCAGCACCAGTTAAAAAGGCACCAGTAAAGGCTACACCTGTTAAAAAACCACAGT
Organism: Samia ricini; assembly: GCA_014132275.2. Taxonomy (NCBI): domain Eukaryota; kingdom Metazoa; phylum Arthropoda; class Insecta; order Lepidoptera; family Saturniidae; genus Samia; species Samia ricini. The sequence goes on from AP028170.1 coordinate 7,365,681, forward strand.
CATCATCTGACGATAGTGATAATGAAGAACCTAAAGGACCACAAAAACCTGCCAAACCTACTGCTAAAACTCCAATGAAGAAAACACAAATAGCTAAAAAAAAAGACTCATCATCAGATAGTGACGACAGTGATGAAACTAGTAAACCTCAAAATAAAGCTGCTGTTAAACCACAAGCTACACCAGCAAAACCTCTTGGCAAAGCAGCAGCTAATAAAAAGCAAGCATCATCATCGGACGATAGTGATGATAGTGAAGATGAAAAACCAAAGCAAAAACAAGTTGCTAAGGCTACTCCTGGAAAACAACCTATTAGTAAACCTACTCCACAGAAAAAACAGGAATCATCTGATGATGATAGTGATGAAGACGATAAAAAACCAGTACAAAAGCCTCAGCCTACTCCTGTTAAGCCAGTCATGAAAGTGTCTGCAAAAAAAGTATCTTCTTCTGAAGATAGTGATGAGGATAGTAGTGAAGATGATAAACCAAAAGCAGTACAAAAGAATCAGACTAAATCTCAAGCCAAACCAGCAAAGGCACCAGCCAAAAAGGAATCCTCTGATGATAGTGATGATAGCAGTGAGGATGAAGCTCCTAAATCTGCACAAAAACCAACCACAGTAAAAGCAAGTGTTACTAAACCTGTGAAAAAACAAGAATCATCTGATGACTCAAGTGATGAAGATGAACCAAAAGAAAAGTCAAACTCTAAGATAGTATCTAAAAAAGAATCTTCAGATGATAGTGATGATGATGATGTCCCAGCTGCTAAAAAGACAAAGAAACAAAATAATGAGGAATCATTTGAACAGGTATGAAATTGATACCGTTTTCTTTTTGTTTATTTGATTTATAGTGTATGTGTAGTTTTTTATGCTTTATCCTTTTAGTGCTAATGATAGAGAAATGTGTATTTATTCTTAATGTGTTGAGTACCCATATAAATGAAACAATAGAAAGACAATAGGAAAACAATCTAAAGCTGCCGTAAACGCCGGGAAGGTGCTCAAGGGGTTAAGAGGCTTAAACAAATTTTTAATTACACAAAGTTTTACTGAAACAAATTATACAAAGTTTTGAATTATTCATTTCTTAGTGATTACTATTCTATTTATACAGTCAAACTTGGGTAAGCAAACTCTTAAGAGTAGTAGTATTATTTTTAGCACCTAAAATCTCAAAGTGAGAAATATAGGCCACTCTGTTATAAACAGAGTGGACCATATGAACACCTGCAGCTTGCTAATTATGACTATTTTTTTTTCTTCTTTGTTTATTTTATAAAAATTCTGAGGACTGAGAACTATGGAAAAATTAATAATGCACCAACACATTATAATAAAATCAGGTAGTTAAAGTAAGTTCAATATATTTTATTACATAAATAGAAAAATTTACCAAAATCAATATTTGGACTTAAATTGCGTCTATACATGTTTTGGTGTTCAAAATTTTGACTTCTCGTAAATGTTGCCATCACTAAAATTTGCTTATTTCAACACTTTACAGAAACTACCTTTACAGAAATTTAATCTCAATATGATAGTGTAGTCACAAAAATACAAATATCACTACTTTAAATCAGTTGCTAATGTCTACTAGTACTTAAATTACATATCTATTGCAATAATTTACTTTCCTTATCTAATAATACAATATATTTAAAGTTACTTTAATAAATTCGCTTTGTGAACATATAAAAATGTTTACATTTTCGGCAACCAGATTTTATGTGTAAAGTTCTTTGTTAATGGGGCCGTGTCTAATAATTTGGTTCTGCCGCGCGGTACCACAAACACCCTCGGCATACGCTGTCGATGTACACACAAGTTTATGCATTGTACACACCAACAGGTTGCATATATTCCCACGGAATACTCACAGCATATATTCTGCCAGTGACAAATCTCTCTTAGTTTCCAACTTTTTATATCCAACCATGCCTAACACAAATAAGATTGGATACATCAATGGATAGAATGGATATATCCCAAACATTTTGAGGTAGAGGAACCTCATATATTTGTTTTGTATATGCTCCATCACAAGCTTATACTTATACTTAGCTTCATGTGGAGCCCATATTACAGCGTTATACTCCAGTTGATGAAAGCAGTTGAAAATGATGCTGCACTAACTGACATATGTCCAAATCCAGCACAGTATACTGTTTATTAATATCTCTATGAGTAAGAAAGGCCACCACTATACCTAGATAAGCTAGAAAGTTGAATAAGTGAGAAAGCTCCATAAGCGAAATATTGATTGTGATCCCTTGAACTCTGATTTATCCAAGTTTAGTTGCATATATATTCATGTAAACAATTGCTGTTTTGTTTAGATCCTTAGTGAATTTTTTTTGAAAAAGCCATATTACTCATTCTAATTTACTTTGAATTATTCCCTGATTTTGTGAAAATTCCAGACATTTGAAAAAAGTTTCCAAAGCGGAAAGAAGAGAAAAGCTTCTGAAAGTGATTCTGTGCCTGCTAAAAAGCCATATAATAATTTTGTGAAGGTATGTATGTTAAAAAAAGTACTGCTAACATTATATTTTCATTTTAAGTAAAAAGGTATAACAACGCTTTGTTTAATGGCTTTTAGGGTACTAATCATGTTTCAACACCTAAAGACAACGATGGCATAAACAATAAACCAGTCCCATTTCGACGTGTTGTTACTGAAAAAGTGGACCTTGACCCTAGACTTAAGGATAATTCATTTGAAGCCAAGGTAAATGCCCTAAAAATTGAGATGCTAAGGCAACTCCATGTGCCGCCGAAAAACATATTTTGCCCAGGGCTCAGTCCTTTGGTTCAAAATTTTGGGCATTTACCTTTGTTAATAGTTCGGTCTACACATAGGGTTGTCTTAGTGTTTTTAATAAAATTAATATTCTCTCTACCAGGAGGGTGAAAATGAAGACGAAGAAGAAAATGAAAAATCTGAAGGCAACAGATCTGGTAGCTGGAATAATAAAGAGCGGGGTGGATTTAATCATGGATTCAATGATAGGGGTAGAGGAGGGCAAAGAGGTCGTGGTGGATTCGGTGATAGGGGAGGGCGTGGGGGTAGAGGCGGTCGCGGCGGATTCGGTGACAGAGGCGGTCGTGGGGGTTACGGGGATCGAGGTGGTCGTGGGGGTTATGGTGATAGAGGAGGTCGTGGAGGATTCGGTGATCGAGGAGGTCGTGGTGGATTCGGTGATCGAGGAGGTCGTGGATTCAACAGGGGCGGTCGTGGAGGAGATCGTGGTGGTCGGGGGGGTGATAGGGGAGGTAGGGGAGACCGTCATTCTTGGGGAGGAGATAGAGGAGGGTTTAATAAAGGAGGTTTCAAGGACAGCAGCTTCGATGGAGGCGAGAACAATTCACAAAATAAGAAAATTGTTTTTGAGTAAATAGGTGAGAAGTATTTAAATTATAAGTTTTTATATAGGCTTATTAAAATTTCTTCCTACATCCTTGATTTCAATTCAGGACTATAATATAAGTAAAATATACTTTCTAAGCGATGTGAAGAGCACACATGACAGAACTATGTTTTCATCATTATCTATTATTCCAAATTTAGTAATGCTGCAACCTTATTAAATATCATTGCCATTGCTGTAGTGGGAAAATATTTTAAAATCTGAATAATTTATGACATATTTTGAAGTAAAAATTTGAGAAATTAAATTGAAGAAACAATAGGGTGAATTGTTTTAAGGTTATCATTATTGAATTGATCTGTAAAATCTTGCAATAGGTGACATTCAGTATGTATATTTTAAGGGGGGAGCTCGTGGATCCTGGGGAGAACGTGCTAACATAGACTTGAAACATACCCGCGGGAAGTCATTTAAGCACGAAAAGACCAAGAAGAAGAGAGGTTCTTATCGTGGAGGCGCTATAGACACTGGCGTCCATTCTATTAAATTTGAAGACTAAACAGGAAATTATAAAAATTTGCATAAACAGTATGTTGACCTTATATTTGATTCCACTACAGTACATCAACATATTGTTGTTTATATTGATGATTGACTGACAAACAGCTAAACATAACCTGTTTTTTTTTTTTGCTTAACATTAAGTTTACCTCTTTTGGTATTTGCTTGTGACATCTTATTATTATAATGTAATTTAGGTTTTTTTTTCTTCGATATAAGTTTAATGTACTAAATGAAGATTTCCGTTAGACCTATATATTATTATTTAAAAATATATGTAATTGTAAATCTTCATTTTAAATATTTTATTCTTTTTGTATTATTATAACTATAGGGTACATTATTAAACAAGGGAGAATTGTGTTTTTTTTTGCTTTAAATGTACGATTATTGCATTTTCGCATCTAAATAATTAATAGATTTCTATTAAAAATAAGTTTTCGTCGATTTATAATTTAGAATTTACTTTGACATAAAAGTGTTTAAATGTAAATATTAGTCGTGAAAGTGAATGCAGTTTGGGTACTACTAGTGTATATATTTAAGACATGACTATTGTTAATTCTATTATAAAAGAAATGTTAAACTACTCGAACATTATTTGTAAGAATACAAATATTCCGATTTAATAATATACGTTTTAAGCCATTACTTTGAAATATTTGGACTTTTATTGCTTATACTATCTATGTCCACACTCTCAGCTTCGATTTCAAGCTAATTATACATACATTTTGATTATTTTCATACATAAAACTGTTTTAATTCCCATATAAATTTGAGGTGGTTAAAAATTTTCTATCTAATTTTAAAGACCCCTAAATAGCATAAAACATTAAGTACAAAACTTTATAAACATTTATGTCAGAATAAAAAGAGTATCACTGTATCAGTGATTTATTTGGAAAATAAATTTTTTTAGAAAATCTACAAGAAAAATAGAAAATCTTTTTTGTACATTCTTTTAACTATTAAAAGTCCCCCCGTTCAGGGAGTTGGTAGCTCTGACAAGTCAGGCCGCATATTTTCCCATTTTCTCTCCCAAAAATTAGGGTAAACTGAGAAGCATAAATTGTGATAAAAGATTAATTATGAGTGACTAAAATTAGTCATTTAATTTCAGTGAATTATAGTTTGATGTTCGAGTATTAAAACGAAACATAAATAACAATATTATTGACGGATATTTCACACACCGCTAAACTAAGGAAAGAGAGCGAACACGAACATTTTTAATATTACGTTTGTCTTTGTCAAAGAAAAGTTCATGTTCTATGAATTATGCCAGAAAATTTTACCTTGACTATTAAATAGGGTTAAATTTCTTTCGAATACATTGACCTGCCATAATAAAGTAATGATACACATAAAACAAACATTTATTCAAAATGTACTTTATTTTTAAGATCAAAAATTTTACAATCTAAATGATCTAAAGGACCGTCACTGTCACTAGTCAAGTTCAAGCATGTTACTTTTTGTACTTGTTCTTTGGTACTTGTGTCTCCAAAGTACAATATCATGTACATAACTTCTACTTTGAACTCCATTTTTCTATTTGAATTCGATGAATCTTTCTCGAGATTTTGTTTCTCGAGTCATCCAATTTTACAGTCCTTTCCTTGGTGCGTATTTTTCCCAGGGTTCGAATTTTATTGAGAAGTAGCTGCAGCAACGACCGCTACCTTCATGATTCTAATAATGGTTTTATCGGAAATATCTAGTTATGCATCGTGCACCCAGCCTTAATATTATAACAGCGGTTTAAACAGCGTGCGCTATGAGCGAGCGATACTCGGTAGGCGCGATAAGGTTTTAAGAATTGTCAAGCGTAAATAACCGTCGCTCGTAGGATAAGTTTTAGTTTAGGAATAAATGTAAAGTTAGTCTACATTAAACTCTGTAACGACTCACTAGTTTTCTTTTTAAAAAACTTAAGATAGCACTCCCGGTACTTAACTGGCGCAGCCGGTAGGATACTCAATTAATAAGATCGTGTTCGATACTCACATATCGGTCTCACACGCGGCTTTGAGTATCCACGAACCAAACAAATTTGTTATAACCGAGTCCTACGGGTTCCTTCCTGTCTACGAGACCAGCTATACGGCAAGGCTTGGGTTCGAGCGGACTGTAAGTAAACCTTTTTACTATCCAATTCTCATCCTTGTTATTTCCCGTGGTTGTTCGGTAGACATTATTTCCGTAATTTTCAAATAAAAATCATTCAAAGTTATTTGACTTCTGCATAAAATCGCAGTGTTATTAATTAAGTAATTTTAAATATTTGAATTTTATAAATTGTTTAATTATTTTTTTTACAATATAGTAAATATTAAATATCAAAATGCAGCGAGGTGGAGAAACAGTTCATATAATATCGAAATATCTTTTAAGTTTAATTCCTAAATTTGATGGAGATCAAAATATGTTACATTTATTTATAAAGAAAAGTGAATATATTTTAAGAAATTTTAACGGACCGAATAGTCCCGTTCAAACTGCTTACGTATTTCATTGTATAACTAGTAGATTGTGTGGTAAAGCTGCAGCATTATTAAGCGAAAGAGATGACATAACGACATGGGAACAATTAAAAACTGTTTTTATTCAACATTTTGGTGACCCTAGGTCGGAAGAGTGTTGCAATCGAACTAGAAAATTTAAAAATTATGTTGTAGAAACATATTTACAATTTTGCAATAGAATTCAATAAACTATATTTTTGGTTGCTTCATGAACATTACTTGAGTGAAGTTTTTCGTACCAATTCATCTCCATAAGCTTCTTATTGATTTTTGCGACATCTGTTTTGCTTATACCACGATTTTGGTGTTTAAATTTCGGTTTGTTAGTATTTATTGCAATCATTGATATTTTGTGGTCGGTGATGTCAGATTCACATACTACCCTTAATGTGGGTCGATTTCCTTTAACATTGATATGGTCCAGACAATATTTACCTCTAGTAGAATTTGTCATGGCGGGAATAAAACCGTGTTCTGCTAGGAGGCATTGATAGATTTAGTTATTTATGTCATACGAGGAAAGAACGTTAACGTATATATCTCCAGCAATAAATATAGATTGTTTACCTGTGTATGTATTTAATTGAATTTCCATTGACGTTAAGAAATTGTTTCAGTTGCCTAAAAGAGGGTGAACGATAAATACCAAAAATTGAAGCAACTTTAAATATGTCAACAACTAAACAGTCTGCTTCTTCGATGTTTGGTTATCTATCTGAATAAGTCAAAGTATTGTTTATAAATATAACAACACTTCTATTTTGATTTATATTTTGTGAAGTCATGTGAGCAATATAGCCTAGAATATATGGTAATGTTGTGATGCTTTCAAGCCAGCATTCTGTCAAAATAAGAACGTGAAAGTCTTTGCTAATTCGATAAAACACATTAAAATTTTTATGTAGGCTTCTTATATTAAAAACGCAAGAATAGTAAATTGTAATCTGAATTGATATATACAACATTCGGGTTCACTTACTGCAATGCAATCAATTGCTATAAAATCGATATCTGAATACACATCATTTTCAAACATTTTTATAATCAATTTTATGCATAAATAGTGATAGTTCAATTGCGAATAGAAGGTAAATTTAATTTTAGGTCAGTAGGAAAACATGATAAATTGCTGCTGTCTTATTTTTCATAAGTTAGTTTTTCGGACGACTTATTCAGTATAGCGTGCTGCATGTGTGTGAAAAATTAAAAATAAATACATAGTAAATGTTAACAGTATAAATTGGTGTACAGTAAAGTGTGGTAGTTACACTAAAGTAGCTACAATGATAAAAAACACTTGCAAATAGTAAACGACATTATAGGATGTATAACAATTTTTATCTATAACAAACCTGAGGGAAAAAAACCCAACATATATTTATTTATTTTAGCCCGTTAAGCTGGGTGAGATTGATCTTTATGACTGTATTATTTGATTCGTTTGGCTATATGGTATTTCTCAACTCAGTGTGCCTTTTGACAAAGGCCTCCTCCAGTAGTGTCCATTGCTTCCTGTCTTAAGCAACTCTCCTCCATTTGGGTGCCGCAGTAAGTTTCAGCTCATCTTCCATTTGTTGTCAACCTCAACATTTGTTGGATACCAGTTCGTTATAATTTGGCTCCACTTTACTTCTGTAGATCTCAATATATGGCCGGTCCATCTCCATTTTTGGAGGTCTATTTTTTCCAGGATATAAGTTAGTTCGGTTTTTGGTCTTAATTGCACATTACTAATTCTATCATGCCTTCTTGTTCCTGTTATGCTTTGCTCCATACCTCTCTGGCAATTTCCTAGTTTGTCTCTATGGTATTTTATAAGAGACCATGTTTCGCAGCCGTAGGTGATGCATGGAAGAATACAAGCATTGAATACTTTTCTTTTTTTTTTTGCCATATTGTGGTCTTTAGATTTTAAAATTTCCTTGAGGGGCCAGTATTTTTTCCACCCATTAGCAATTCTCTTATTTATTTCCTTGGTTGTTTGGTCTTTAGGGGAGATGATCTGGCTCCAGTAGCAATATTCATCGACATATTCCGATTATCCTTCAATTTCAATGGTTCCAATTCTGAGTTGGTCATCAGTTTCGTTTTTGTTATGTTCATTGTTAGACCCACTTTAGAGCTCTCAGTATTTAGAGTTTGTATCGTCTTCTTGAGTGCCTTTGGATTTTCTTCTAGTAGGACTAGATCGTCCGCAAATCTTAAGTAGTTGAGTTTTCTTCCGTCTATGTTTAGGCTTTGATGTTCCCAATCAAGGTTGCGAAAGACGTTCTCTAAAACTGCTGAAAATAACCTTGGGGACATTGGGTTTCATTGTCTTGTTCATCGGTTGATCCGGAGTTTTTTACCCAACGCTTCCAATTGGTTTTTCGTTTACTATTTGTATATATATTCTTGATAATGTTTATTTTATGTTGCAGCTGTACCTTGCCTTCCTAGGCTCTCCCACATTGCCTTATGACTAATGAAATCGGATGCCTTTGCATAATCTATAAAAGCTACACTAGCTATACAGTATTTTATTGAATTCATTGTACTTCTCAATTATCTGTTTGAGTGTGTGAATGTGGTCTATCGTTGAAAAGTTCCGACTGAAACCGGCTGGTTTTCGTCTAATTTTGCGCTTCTCCTGCCCAAAATGATCTTTGCAAATATTTTGTACACATTCGACATTAAGCTTATTAGCCGGTTATTCCCGATATCGTACTTTGCGCCTTTCTTGTGTAGTAGGATTATGTATGAGGTTTTCTCATCGGGTACATATCCACTTTTCAACATTGGTTTGAACATCTTGCGTTGCCCTGCCGTGGCCGATTTTTATTCCTCGGGGAACTTGAAGGTTATCCAAACAAACTTGTAGCGTTTAGTGTTTTTTTTTTTTTCATTCAAAACTTCATTTTGAGCAGGCAGTGGCTCGTTGATCTTTAATCTTGATCTTTGATTCCTATATATTTACCTGTAATTACTGTAACTGCGATAGTGGGTTGCAGTGTTTTAGTTTGTAAAAGTCGTACTATTACAAACTATCTCTGTCTCATGTGCAGCTATACTTTAGGCCAATCTGTAAAAATCTGTGGTTGCAACACTGAAGGTGACAGTTGGTTTATCTCTGCCAAACTGCTCACGAAGTTATTTTGATGTAGTACTTTTTGATGTTGACCGAATTATGAAGTTTGGGTCTGAAGTCTAGTCTGAAATATGTGTCCACATATGTCCCCTATTTAGACGCAAGTGGAGCATTGGGCACTTTTTAGGTAGTAATAATAAAAGTGTTGTTATATAAGTGTTGGACATATATTTGGCTAAAATTAAAGTCATTATATAGTTTTCTAATTGCATTCCGACTCACAGTTATAAGAGGTTTTCTGAATCCCCATCAAAAGTGCCTAAACCTCTCTGTAGGTTTAGCTACCTCTGTGGGCGGTTTGGGTATTGATCTGCCATTAATAATTACCATAACCACTAAAATAAATAATGTAAAACAACAAACCTATTACCAAAACAGGAATACATAGTAAATAAGGGAGCATTGACATGCCCAAGGCTTCTTTCAAATTCACTAGCTAATGCTTCCTATACCTTCATATTTCAAAGGTTTTTTAGCCAATTGTTCTGTCCCAATTTATTGGCTAATGTAATTTTTTAGAAACATATAACTGGGCATAAAAAAAGGAAACGTGTTTTCTCGCAAATTCCTGTCATTTTTTTTTTTTTTTCGAAAACACAAGAAATTATGTACTTTGCCACGCATGAAACCATCAATAGTCTGTGACGTAGAGAGCTAAACAAAACAATTGGTGAAATTGATTTAAGTGTTGTCGCCATTTGATACACTAACCTACCACAATAATCAAAATTAAAAAATTACAATATATCTCAAATTATAAGATGGTGCCCGAACCTCTCGAATGCCAAATACTCTCCTACTTATCCAACCTTGTGAGGAACTTATTCGCCGCGCACGTGGTTGGTTTCCATAATCTTCAAGTAACAGCAGTAATATGCTTATTGCTTTCTCGCGCCTAAGTGCGTGCTTCTTACGCAAACCGAAGTAAGCCAAGCAGTGTAGTCAGGTGCTTCGTGTTTTGAGGTATTCTTTCTTCTTCTGTTCTTGTTCTCGTTCCTTCTTTCTGGCTCTTCAGGTATCCCTCTCCTTCCTACGTCTTGTCGACTAAGACAAGACGAGTGAAGGGGAGGGACCTACTTTCCTTAAAGCAGTGGCGGGTTTCTTTATCCCTTTCTCTTTGCCAGCCACTGCTCTGTCCAACTCTTCCCTTTTCTATTTATGGGGGGCAGGAAGTATATCCTGCCCCCCGGGCTGTCGACCATTACGGTCGTGCCTTCTTCTGAGGCGGGCTAAGAGGTGGAGGGGAAGTATTCTCCTCCATCCCTACCGGGCCATTGCACGGACGAGGCCTGGTGGGTTCGCTGCAGGGTGCGACGCGGTGCTTGCGAAAGCCATCCCAAATGCAGCGGACGGCCCCGGGAGGTTTTAGTGGGTATTTCCGGGCGCTTCACGCCCGGGCGAGTCCCACACTGGCACGGTGCTCTTCCCTCCGTGCCCCCTTACCTATTGCATTGGGGGACTTCGGTCTCACTAATGCAATAGGTAAGGGTAATGCGTAAATGCATTTCACCCCGTCAAAAAAAAAATAAAAAGGTGCTTCGTGTTTTATACGTAAAATGGAAAACCCGACAACAATTTGAAGTCGCCCAAGGCGAATTGAGGTATAGTATTCGTGTACTCTGTGGTATTCGCTTAACTTCGTCCAACTTTGCGAGTAGTGAGCATGCTTAAAGTGTCTTCTTCTTCGTGTGTTTTTAATGGCTCTGCACGGCTTGTGTCTTAGCCAGTGTCAAGTGAATTTTTCCATGTGTCAATTTATGGAATTTGTGCCAATGTCATGTAGGTAAGATTTTCAATCTTGTGTCAGCGTTACCAAGCTCCAACAGAACGGTGGCCTATCCTGCTCGAACTTTCCATGGAGCTTTGTCGGCACCTCAGAATGTATGCTACGCGTTGTCTTCTATAATAAACTTAACTTGAACACAAACGCCACCAAGATTACATGATATAGAGACAAGTACACAAGTTTAATGAATTAAAGAAAACAATTGCTACATGTCAGACTGAGATCCCGCCAAAAACTCTCTTAAAGTGTCTATTAGTACCAATACTGTGTTTCATAGTGTAGCGATGGCGATTCTTTCTGTAAAAGTTTTATTTTTGAATCGATTCGAATTGAAGTTACATGAATTGATTCACAAAAAAATCAAGGTCTAAAAGATTGATTTTTTTCGACTTGTTTTCTATTCGTAATTAGTATTCTTTTATTGGACGAAATTAGACCATAGTAATCATTTACTGAAAATTTGGGGTAAAACTTAACGAAATAATTTTATTGATAACACTAAAGATCGTCAATAGAAATTAAACAATAAAAGACAAATAATCTAAGGAGAAAAAGATACTAAACGCTTTTATATTTGCATATTTATAGATAAAACCAATAATGAATCTTTTATCATTTTAAAATATTTAGAGTTGTTTTTACAAGGATATCAAAATTAAACGTATGAAGTGATTTTGTGGTTGACAGTACACTCGAAATATTTTTGATGTAGTAAGCGTCTAACACTTGCTTACAACAAGTGCTTACTTACCATCAGGTACGATATTTGTTTGCATAGAAAAAGACATTTTGAATCTCACAAAGAAGCTAAAGAAACTGATCACAAAACCATCTCTTGAGTTTTTTTTAATTTTTTAGTGACAATTATTCATTCATTTTCTTGTATTTGGGTGTTCTTATAGAACCAGAAAAATTAAGACTAAATTATCTAGTTTTAACATCAATTCACTTAATCGATTCAGTGCTAGATATCGATTATAAAAATTTATTGTTTTGATATTAAAGATCGTTTCTTTGATTAATCAATCTCAGATTGTCATCACCTGGCCATCTCTATAATACTTCCACAGACTTACTAGAAATCCTAACTTATCATACTTCATAGTAGAGTAGAGATTCATAAATCATCTCTTTTTTTCATTTATCTCTGCTGTGTAATATACAAAGAGAATGTCATATATTTAGGAATTAGCAGTATATTCACATCCAGAATTGTATTTTTAGTGTTATGAATGACTATGTTACAAAGCACTAAAACAGTGATGCTAAGTTACAGAACATACCGAAATTTTGGACATAAAAGGGATCCTGTACCTGGAGTAACTGTACTTTGGCAAGGTTTTCTTACAATGACTTTTATAGGATTATGTATCGAGTGGAAGAAGTACGTAAAATGAGTTATTCAAATTCAAACGTTAAATATTATTATCGTATAGCTTATATGCCAGGCTAACAAAATTAAGCTACGAATTTTAACACAAAGGTTTACTGAGTATTTATACTTGTTCCACATAGTTTTCAGCGGCTAAACTTTGTTTATAAACCTGTTTGTAATACAATTTTGAGATAACGCTACAGATATTTATCTTTATTTTCTTCTTTCAGGATCGGAAAATTAATACTTGGTGATGATGCCAAAGAAGAAAAAACCATAGCTGAATCATTTAATGAAAAATCTAGTAGCAGCTGAGATATATCATACTAAATGTTATAATGTAACCGTTATGTACAGTTTTTTTATAGTTTAAGATATTAAATTCAGTCTTGAATCATGAGTATTTATTTGGTAATTATATGATTATCCTTTATTTTGTTTTAATAAACATTTCTATAGTTGAAACATTTAAAAGTAATGATAGGCAGATATACTAAGCTTATATCATTACTGTTGTTTTTTTCTTTCATTAGCACACTACATTGTGTGGTTGCTATCAGTAATACAGCTTATGAATAATATACATTTCCTTCAAATTCTCTTACATAATACAATGAGATAGAATATAAAGAAAATCAAGAGTTAAGTGTAAATAAGTTTTTTAAATACAAAAAGTTAAATGTAGTTTTTAATTACTTTTTAGTCTGAGTGCCCCTATAAATTCAAGATTTAATATTACATCTATTAGTTCAGGTGAAATATTAAAAGAATATTGTCATGGTCCCTCACAATTCTAATGTGCCAAATTCCTTTTTGTTAATAAAAACAACTAAAGCTTACTTCGGTGTTGGTGAAGATAGGAAAACTTACTTTAACATCGATAATCTAGATTCATGTAAAATTATTATAGATCAGTAGTTATTATGTAAACTAATAGACACTTTCAGCATCACAAATAATCCCACTTGAGAAATGGATATAATGACCAAAGCTGTAGATGCTCTTCCAAATGAATGTCAACCTAAATTTGTATTAGGCACTATTGATATTTGGAAAAAACTAAATAACAACAGCTGAATATTCGTCCAGTCAAAAGACATAAAGTTGATGATCCAATTTGATTCTAATGTGACTGATATAATTATTTCAGGAACTGGCATATTGTCCTTAGAACCCGAATGTATTGCTTTTTGCGAAAAAGTAACATAAGAAGCAGAAGGCAAATACAAAGCTATTATCAATCCTGTTCTTTTAGATTGTAATATTATAAATGATACTCATTGCAATATTGAGAAATTAACTAAATTAAAAGTGGACATATCTTCTTCTAAAATTAATAATGTCAATCTGGACAGTGGAGACGCTTAAATTTATAGATAACTTGCCTAAACTGACCACAAACAACGACGATGATTCATTTTCAGATGACGGTTTTTGCTTCTAATTATACTAGCCTTTCCCTTAGTACAATAGCAGTAATCGCTATCGTATGTTTAATAATATACAAAATTAAGAATACCAAATGCCTAGTCTTTTCCAGGAAAAACAATGTTAAAAGTCTCACTGATGATATCTCTCTTCCCACTGTAAAACCTCCACCTCGTGTCCGTATTGAGTAACATCTTGTATTTCTTTTTAGTAATATGTTTTATTCTAAGATGTAATTTAATGTAATCTGCTAATTTCATGTTTAGCTATAAATCGTAATTTTTTAAGTAACAATAGTTACCTAGATCTTGTCCCTCTGAAATCCTTCCCTCTACAAAGTTTAACCTAGCTAATGCTGTTGACCGAAAGGGCCTTTACAGCTTCACCGAACTTTGAGGGCGAGTGCTGAAGGCACTCAGCCGCATAAGGTAGCTAGCTCAAGGGTTCGAACCTCGGCTTGGCCGCTACATGAGTATGAAAACTCCCGCGGAATTTTTATCCTAGCTAAATCCCTACATTTTTTATCTTTATTTACATTTTTAAAAAAAAGGTTCTTTACAGGACCTATGTACCTGCGTGCTATGTGCAAGAGTGTGTTTGCAGTGTTGTTCGTGTAATGCTTGATGCATGGGCGGCTGTGAGTTTGATCTTGTTGAGGGAGTTGTTATACCTGGCAACCCTTCCTCACAAGTCCTTACTCATCCCGTTTTAAACTCAAATCCGCATTACGATCCGCAACGGTCATACTATTTCCTACTAGTTCTAAATTAATGTAAATATTATATTTTTAATAACATTTATTTAATCATTTTTTAATAAACTATATTTTGTGAGTGCATGAATTATTTTTTGGGGTTCCGTACCTCAAAAGGAAAAAACGGAACCCATATAGGATCACTTTATTGTCCATCTGTCAAGACCCTTTTTCTCAGGAACGCGTGAAGGTATCCAGCTAAAATTCATATCAAATACTCAGGTCCACTGTCCCTTGGAGCTGTGAAAAATTTTCACAGCTCCGTTTATACTGCAAATTTTCGACACTCGTAAGGGTATCAAAACTTACAGGGTACTTCCCGTGAGTTCAGAATCTTGAAATTTGGTACGAATCAACGTTTTATTGGTCTGTAAAGGGTCTTCCGGTCAACAGGATTAGCTAGTTAGAAAAAAAAGGGCCAGACAAACCTGAGGATGGCATGGTGTAACCAGGCGAGCATTAGAATTGTTCAAATTTAATTGAAAGTACAACTAGTCATCTATAGAATTCTATGTGATATTTATACAATTTTTTCCACTACAATATTGCTCATTTTACTTTTAGCCTATCACGGCATATAAAGTTGATTTTTACTAAAAGAGCATATTTTAGCAAAAGAGATAATTTTTATAAATTTGCGTTGAACTTTACTTTTGATACTATACAGTCTATATTATGGGGTTCATTTTTTTTACTGAATCATCATACTCATTCCATAACCTCCTGGATCACTTAACCACAGAAGTGACTGTAGTGAAAGCGGTGAGCCTTACCTATGTTTGTTTAGTATTTTTATTAGATGATTACAGGAAAATAAATAAACAATTTAAAAAATTAAATATTTATTATTAAGCTCAATATTGTGAAGCCTACATATTATAATAATTGCGTCAAAGGGAGTCAAATAAATAATCCTTATTAATTTAAGCTTACATTTCATACCGTATGTGTCCAAATTAATTTTTGTATGTCAATAAAACTTCTCTTTATACGTACCAAAAATTTGTGTACACGATCAAGATTTATAGACAGAAAAACAAATGGCACAATTTAATGTTAAAATTATATTTTTTTCATTATAATAAACATAAAAGTTTAATTTAAAAAAAAACGTTACATACCTATAATCTAAGGTAAACTAAATTATGGTGCACCATTAAATTAAAATATGTACTTTTGGACTAAATAATAATATTGATTGATTACAATTAAGAATGACTGTAGAGTTGTTAGTAACAGTTCAAGAACATTCCGTAAGCTGTGTACAAAGCCTTATTTAGAGGAAATGACAAGCAGCAATATAAATTTGTGAACAATTTTATAAGAAAAGCACCAAAATGTTAAGTAAATAAAATTGATGGAAAATACAGAGGTTATCCGTCGCTATTTACATCACGTCCAATGGAAAAAAAAACAATACATGTACCTACCGAATAGATACAAATTATGAACAATAATAATTATGCAATGACTAGTTTAACGCATACACTTTTATTGATTATATATCCTTAATATTACGTTAATTTCTTATTATTTTCATATTTTTGCTTAATGTACTGGTATATAAGGTTGTACACAATTAAAAAGAAACATAAAATTGCCGCGTGATAATGTATAGGCAAATTATAAATATTTCGCAGAAATCCGAAAATCTTGTTACGGCCACTGTTCGATTTCGCTTTCAACTTACTTATATCTATTGCATTTTTATTAGTTTCAAACTTGTCATGATTGCCACCGATTTCTCGAATCACTTCGCCTGGATAACTGTTAATATAATTATTTGATTTTTGTTCAAAATCTTGCTCTAATTCACATACTTCGTTTTTCTTATTGATTGCTTCGTTTTGTGCTGTAAAATTTATATTATTATCAACGCCGAAACATGTCTGCAGACTCTCTTGCAATTTATTATCTATTCTAGACAATTGCTCAGAGACTAAAAAGTTAGCCAAGGGACTATGTTCTTTGTTGTTGAATACTGTGATACTACGTTCTTTTGAATCTTCTTTTACTATGTGAGTTGTATCCGGTATATCTAATTTATCTTTTTCTATTCCAGATAATAGTTCAACATTTGGAGTCCTTTTCATTTGGCTGTACTCTTTGTCCATACATACTGACATATTTAACTTATCTGCTCCCTCTTTCACACAGTTCTCTGTATTTGGCGTATCTAATTTATTATCATCTGTTTGTTGCATTTCAAATAATTTAGTCTTGCATAATGAATTAACTATTTTGTAACTTTGTAAATCTTTAAAATCATCCTTTATATATTCCACTGAAGTGACACTACTATCTTGGGTCTGATTTTCCTGCATAGTCGACAAGAAGTCCGGAGATTCAAGTTCGCGTTGTACTGGCGTGAATTTTACTGTAATTACATCTTTATTAGTTATCATCTCAGTTTTAGTTATGTCATCGACATAATTTCTTTCATCGTAATGCACTTCAGTACTCGGAGAGTCAGTAATATCATGGTGTGTTGATCTCAGCACTTTATCCACTGTTACTTTGCTTAGTAATTTTCCGTCTGTGCTTCTAATATCGGAAAACAATCCTCCATCGAAGTGGAGGGGTGTTTCCAGTTTTCTTGTTCTGCGCAATAAAGGGGAGTTAGGTGGAGGCGAAGTGATAGGAGATGGTGAAACCGGGCGAAAAGTAATCGTCGAATAAA
This sequence comes from Samia ricini, assembly GCA_014132275.2. Taxonomy (NCBI): domain Eukaryota; kingdom Metazoa; phylum Arthropoda; class Insecta; order Lepidoptera; family Saturniidae; genus Samia; species Samia ricini. The sequence goes on from AP028170.1 coordinate 7,383,296, forward strand.
CAGTGTCGGAATTATAGATAACTTGTGGTGATCTAGCGGGCGTGCGTTTTACAGAAAGGTCGACCTCCCTTGGCGAAGAAACTCTGTCCTTCGAGGTTCTTTTTGCACACCTGTAATTATTTATAAACGAATTAAGTGGATTGTTTATTTTTCAAGTGTTCCATGTTATACTACGAAACGTGCAAAGGAAAATATCAAATCGGGTTTTATCAAAGCATTAAAATTTAGCATAAAGAAAAACCAACGATCATACATGATAATATTTTATTATTCGTCAAATATCTGGAATAACGACTGTTGGTATGGACACATTTTTTATTTCGGGCTATTTGGGATACTGATGATAAAATTACAGTTTAGATTTCCAAAAATACATACACCATAAAAAAAGATTTATTAAGATAAATTACGGTTTTGGTCTTTTAGAATATTCAGGAGAAAACATATTTTATAGGTAGGTAAATTCATTAATATTCTTCCTAAAAACAACCAATCCACCCAACGAGAACGGTATACAACATTGGTTGTAGCTTGTTCGAAGTTGAAATTTTTATAATCCTTCTTATAACAAAAATTTAAATAAGTAAATAAATTAATATTCATAAACAGAAACCCATTCCTCAGAGTATTCTGGAAATATCCAAGTGAAAGACGCTACTGATAATATTAACACCGATAGGCAAAGATAGAGGGGAAAATGCGAGCTTCATTACAACGGTCCTCAATATTTCTGTTTTTTCGCACTCACACGTAAGTGAGCAATTCCAAGTGTTATAGTACACGGAATCTCTCGATATTTTCCTTTACCAACGACAGATAATATTACAAATTAATAAGTATACCTATACACGCGGAAAGTTCATTAGTATAACAATATAATCAGTATCACACATAAGTGGAATATTCATATGAAAATATTGGAATATCGGTTAAATTCGTTCTTTTTAATTTGACGATTGTATGCTTGTGACAATGGCTGAACTGGAAATGTGACGCGTCGAAGCAACTAAAACAGATAATTTTTAAACTTCTATATCGAAGACGCAATGCAGCTAGGTACAAGAACTATCTTCGGGGGGGTGGGCGAAGAGGTGAGAGGGGAAGTATTCCTCTCTCATCCCCATTGGGCCATTGCACGGACGAGGCCCGGTGGGTTCGCCGCAGGGGGCGACGCGGTGTCATGCATTGCAATCCCATATCGCCCCATCCCAAATGCGGCGGACGGCCCCGGGGGTTTTAGTGGGTATTTCCGGGCGGCTCTCGCCCGGGTGAGTCCCACACTGGCACGGAGTTCGTCCCTCCGTGCCCCCTTACCTATTGCATTGGGGGACTCCGGTCTCACTAATGCAATAGGTAAGGGTAGTGCGTAAATGCATTTCGCCCCGACAAAAAAAAAAGGTACAAGAACTATGTAATGTACCCCTTTGCATCTCGCAGTTACTTATCTATTATTTGTCATATTATGTTTTAAAATATGAAAACAACATAAAATAGCCAAAACTACTCAAACTCCAACCATTAACTGATACTAGAATAAAGCATTTCTACAAGCATCATATTAAAAACAATAAACACACTTCCTTTAAAACTTCCTGAACTATGGAAAGTTTAGAACGTTACAAATAATAATATTACATAAGATATGGACTTTAGTATAATAATATATATTTACAATAAATAATAATAAGTATAATTAGGAATAATTTATAATTATTATTCAAACAAATTAGAAACATACATACCTAGTTATAAATGTTTAACATAATATTGAACACACTTTAATAACCCACACATAATACAATATTATATTACTATGGCTGTTATTAGGATTTAAATGAACACGGCGCGTGGCAGCGTATGACGAGGTATATGTTCTTTTGTTTATGATTATAACATGTTTATTGTGCTTGATTTAAAAAACAGTGTGCTCCTGTATTAATAAGATAATTATTTTACTGACAAAATTTATAACAGAGTTATGTTTTAAAAATGATTATCGATATCGAGGAAATTATAATTTAATCTCTGCATTTTATGAACGCATCTAAATAATATTTGTTTTCATGTTTACCTGGTAGTACCTATCTTTTTAGGTAATTTAATGATGTTTTAATTCTTGAAATAGTTTTATGTTTATAGTGATGGGCAAAATCGTACCACCTCATATATTAAACAAAATTATTATACTTGTGCAATGTAACACAAAAGTCACAAGTTTTGAGATTTTAATCTACCTGATCTCCAATAATGCATTAAAAACATTTTTAACCAATGCAGAAATAAAACTGTAACAAGGAATTTAATATTGTGAATGTAAAATCATTGTTTCAAGCCTTAAAAGTTTTAATATTTGTAATCAATTGTTCATTTTACTAAATATAATTAAGTAACTCAAAATAACGTACGATTTATTGTAATAATTATATCAGCAATATATTTTTGTAATCAATTCCAGAGTCGATTATGTTCAATATTAGATTATTCGATTCATAGAACCAATAAATAAACCTTTTTGCTCTATTTCGTACATCATTAATAATTATCATTTATGTTTTAATTGGGAATATGAAAATTATCTAGATTTATTTTAAATGACAACTTTTTAGTCTTTTAAGTACTGACAGACTACAATATCACATAGGTATATGTACTTCTGTACATTACGTATTTATATACAGTTGATATGCATTATGTATCACGACTATAAACAAAATCTTATAAAAGTTTTTGTTCAAAGAGTAAATAAAATCCTGTGAATGAATAATGCTTGTATTATGAATACCTGATTTATGGACTATCTATTCGCCTACATAATTTTGAATACTGAAATTTGAATATAAAATTTTAATATCTATTACAAATGACTAGTTGTTTAAATGTTTGACTATTTTATGTTATTTATTGTTTATATGTTTAAATTAGATATAGAGATTAACGTGTATGTAATGTTTATTACTACACGAGAGTGGGTTTATTTGTATGTATTTTAGTGAGAGTCTCATCATACGCACCGTGCAGTTGAAGCACTGACTGTGGTAGTTATTGTTGAGCGCCTCGACCCACCTGTCGCCCGCTTCCACGGGGAACCCGCAAGCGAAGCATTTCGTCGTAAACAACTCGTTCCAGTCTGGAAATGTAAACCTTCTGAGTAAGGAGTCGTAAGCATCCTTACTATTGCTGACAAGGGGGTTGGGTGTCGCGAAATGTTTTTTTTTTAACCTAGCTAATGCTGTTGACCGGAAGGGCCTTTACAGCTTCACCGAACTTTGTGGGCGAGTGCTGAAGGCACTCAGCCGCATAAGGTAACTAGCTCAAGGGTTCGAACCTCGGCTTGGCCGCTACCTGAGTATGAAAACTCCCGCGGAATTTTTATCCTAGCTAAACCCTACATTTTTTATTCTTTATTTACATTTAAAAAAAAAGGTTCCTTACAGGACCTATGTACCTGCGTGTTATGTGCAAGAGTGTGTTTGCAGTGTTGTGCGTGTAATGCTTGATGCATGGGCAGTGTTACTGTATCGCGCTGGCGGCGACGTCAAGAGCCTCCCCAGTTGGGGAACGAAGCACGTCTTGAGCCGCCGCCTGAGGGGGACCCGGAGAGTGTGCGTGAGCAAAATTAGCCGCTCGTCCCCGGCGGCGGGAACGGCGGTTTCGCGGGCGTGGGCGCTGACACGCGAATGTGCGAGGAACATGAGGAAACCGCCTATTCGCGCGCGTGATGATATCGTCGCGGTCGGTTAATGTGTTACACGGACGTCGCCGCTTTCGGTCGGCGGAAAGGATTGACGGGTGCGGCGGACGACGCCGCTTTCGGACGGCGGAACGGACTGGCGTGTACGAGACGGCTCGTACTATGAGTGTGTAATTTGCAATTTTATTTCTAGTAATCATTAAATAAATGAAAAGAACTGTTCCGAAATTAGTCTTCTTAGCGATTTGAAAATTTTAACAAACATTAAATGCTTTTAATTACATGGATAGTTAGATACACATATTTATATGTGACGTCACGAAACTTAAGACACCTACCCATAATGTGTGACGTAGTTTATGGAGAGCCCCAAATTTTAAAAATCGAAAATAGTCATTATAACTAAGAATTAAACAGGTAGAATTGAAAATAAGATTTCTTCTTACGACAAACAATTTTAATGTATGTCAAAGTAAACAATCAGTATTTTGGCGAACAATTTCATTCGGCGTCTTTCGGACTGACTACGAGATTTGAAAATTTCTCAAGAAAAAAAATTGATTCATGGCATTCATTTTCAATAAGCATAGTATACGCTGCATACTCATGTGTACAAAATGGAGGTACCTACTGAATAAACTAGATTGGACTGGATGTTGGGCTATCAATTTTCTTGTTGTTTTATTTTATTTAAGTCAAGAAACATTCAAGAGGTTTGACTTCAATGATGTGTAAATAATATATCAAAATTCTATTAGGATCATTATTTAGTGTTATGTTTAAAATTACCTGCTTCACAATATGGTAATCCGTCTTCTAAGAAGAACGGATTGTTGCCAAATAGTTTTCCACAATAGACACAGTTGAAACATTCAGGGTGGAAATGTTTTCCAATAGCGTTCAGGCAATCCTGAAAATAACAATAAATTGAAAATGTATTATTACTCACATTATATAATTTTTAGTATATTTAGGCTACAGCTATACTTACACCTTTGATTTTGGCGTGACATTTATCGCAAGATGGTGCAATGTACTGTTCGAAGCAATACTCGCAGTAAAGTTGACCATTTTCTTCGACGAATCCAATATCTTGCAACGGGCGTCTACAAGTTGCGTTCACGCAAATAAAGTGCTCAGGGCACCATATGCGTCCCAATGCCGTAATGAATGGCCCTCTGCGCAAAACAAATCATAATTGAGTATGTACTCATAATTATGGTCAAAAAGAAATGTTTAATTATTTTGTTATTATTATTTTTTTAATGTCACAATCATGCTTTCAAGACTCCTTACAAAGACATGCGAACTGAATACAACTTACTTTATTTAATATACTTCGAAAAATGGTAGTATGTTGTCGTTACATTACCTTGTTATTTCCTTATCGCATTTATGACAAACTGGATAAAGTCCATCCGTCACGTCAACCGAAGTCATTGTGCTCAATGGTCTAGCAATTATATGAGAATCTCTTCTCCCATCATCATTGCGATTAGTTTTTTTCTGGCGTCTTTTAACCAGGACTTCCGGTTCTGTGTTGTCTTTAACATTGTTTATACCCTCAGGCTGAAGTATTTCTTCATCGTCTTGTTTAACAATATCAATTATAGAATCGTTGTCACATTTGCTTAAATTATAGGATAGGTCGTTAAAGTTACTAGAAAAGGATTTGTTTTCGCCATTTTGATGATGGTTCTTTATTTTATCTTCGGAACTCGTAGAAATCTCGAAAATATTGATTCTGTTTTTAGTATTTGTATCCAATGTATTTGTCACGCAACTACCAGCTCTTAAGCCATTATCTGAATTGGATGATGTTGTTGTAAGGTCCTTGTTTTCGAATATTTTCTTTTTATTTAATGTGTTAGAGTAGAAATTATTATCAAGAACTAATTCAGATTTTTTGACATCTTGGTTTATGTTAGAACTATTTAAAAATGATTTTTCATATGATTTATTTCTTAATGTATTCGTTTCTTTGCTGGAGTCTTCACTACTAGAGTAATCGCTACCATTTAATGATTTATCATTATTTTCCAACTCAGCAGTTGATGTAATATGACTTGTAAAATTTTTAGGAAAACTATCTGATTGTTTCTTTATATTGGCTTGAGCTGTTATATGTCCAGTAGGTGTGCTATGAATATTAAATAGAGGCATGGGAGAAGTAGGCAGCGGTGGAGGAACTGGTGCACTACCACACACAGCTACGCTATCATTAAAATTACTTTTCTCTAATTCGTTATTATATATTATATCCTTTACTTTATCACCAATACTCATCATGCTATCATACATTTTGTAACTTTGATCTGATATCTTGTTAGGCGATCTTTTTAAAGTATTATCATGACTGTTTTCGCCAGAAGATGTGCCATCAGCATTCAAAGGGTGTTTAGTAACTATGGTATCCTGGATTCTATCAGCCATAGATTGTATGTGGTCAGCTGGTTTAATTTTTCTTTGTATGCCAATCTCATAACCATTTAAAGCCATTTTAGCCATTTTCCTTATAAGTCTTTCCTCTGCTTGGCTTTTGTATTCTGTTTTATATGGACTACTCGTAGTTTGTGGTTCAGTAACTGTTAGAAAAGCAAAAACACAAATTTACAAACGTTAAAAATCTACTTTCATATATTAGTAAAATCTAAATTTATATTACAGAGCAAACTTCAAACATTAATTTCCTACATACACAGATATTAAAAAAAGAAAACAACATGAAATACAATTTCCTAAAGCCAAACAAAATTCAAACACTTATTTCATAACGCACATATATTTATAAAGATTTTTTATCATAAAATGGCATGCAACACTCAGAACACTTTCTTTTTTATTGTCCATTATCACCTAATGTTTCCATTGCAGGATGCGCAAAGAGGCACGCGGGAGCCGGGAAGTGCAGCTTTATTCAAAATTCCACGTCCTCGTTTTGGGGCCGATGATACACCAAAAGTTTTACCACGAGGAGTAACTCCTACACTCGAACCTGTCGATGGGGTAGGATCACACACTGGACCATGGTTAGTACCAGAAATCGAAGGCTTTATCTGACAAGTTTCTATATTTCTACTAGCAGTTGCAATATTGTGGTTAGCAAGATTAACAGATGAATTGAACGATGCGTTCATTCGGGGGCTTGGGATACTCGTGACAGGAGGTGGAAATAATTGTTTAGCATCAACGTTACAAAATTGAATGTTAGGTTGTAATAATTTATGTTCACCCGTAGAGGATACACCTTCTTTTTTTATTTCTATAGTTTTCGCTGACTGAGCCCGTTCGAACTCGTGAAATGTTTTTTTTGTCATTTGTAAAGTCATATTACCAAATTCAGAAACGTTTTTTGATTCAATTTGCTCTTGATTACAATTTTGACTTATCACAGAATCTTCTTTAATATTTAAATTACCTTGTATGCAATTGTTTGTATGAAAAGCAATATTCGACTGCTGCTGTCCTTTAATAATTAAAGGATGGTCTTGTTTTTTTCTATTTCCATAGTCTTTTTCAACTAGTTCTATGTTACTTTGTAAATCGTTTTCGGCAATTTCATATTCTTTCCGCAAATTGACGTAGCATGAGTTAAAAGTGATTGGCGTTGGTGATTAGTTTCTTTAAGTCGAGGAGCTTGTGATTTTGATGGATTAAGTGTTGGAGATCGACATCTAAGTTTTGGTGTGGGTGAACGACTTATTTCTGGACTTGAAGGTTCATATAATCGACTCTCCGGCGCTAAATGTTCAGATGCAACCAAGTTCATTTGATAATGAGGAACAATAGGCGCCGGTTTATTTATTAAACTGGGTGTGGAAGGCCGACTGTGAATAGGTGAACTTCTCGTTAAGTTATCTTCTACAACAGGTTGAAAAGTCATGCTTATCGGAGTATCTTTAGGAACTTGATAAAATTGATGATAAGTGGGTTTTAGAGCAGTTTCGAAATGTGGTTGTTGGGTTTTAATTAAAGGTATATCTTTTGACATATTGGAATATTTCGATTTTTCAGTTTTATATCTTTTGTTTGCTCTTGGTAATCATTAGTGGTTGTAGGTGATGTATGACATAATGCAGATTCTCTATACATATCAGGTAATACATCTTTTTGCGAAGGTAATTGTTCAAAATGCATCTGATATGAAGGAATACTATCAGGTTTATGTGATCCAGATTTTGACACAGCAATAGACGATGATGTCTCCTTTTTATCTAACTGTTCAAAATAATTTTGTACCGCCTTTACTGATGAGGATTCTTGATTGTTTAAAGAATTCGTTGTATATGACGAATTCTGTACTTTTTTAGATTCGGATAACATATTTTTATTTTTATTTTCCATATAACTTGAAAAATTTGAACATTCCATTGAAGGTAAATGAAATTCTTCGTGTTTTGATTCTTGTAAATATTCTTTCGATACAGGCTTAAAGGCAGAAACATCAGAGGATGAAATTGACATATTATATGAGTTTTGCATATTTAAAAATTCGGAGGTTACTTGATCAGTTAAGTATGTTGACGTTTGTGTAACAACAGGTTTTAGCATATCTGAAAAAGTACTTATTTGCGTTGAGGATGACGGCAAATACTGATTCCAAAAATTGGATATATTTCGAGGCAAAGGACTATATGGCCGATCTGGAGCTATTGTAAGTGCATCTCTGAGTGAACCTCTTTCTATCGATCCTTTATTTACAGATGTTGTGGTACATGATCCATCGAAAGCTGTACTTACTGATTCTTTTAATGGAGTACTTGTAGTTTTCAGGGATTGTTTCGGTTTTTTATTATTTTGGAATCTGGAGGACTATATGGTTTGGTTTCTGGTGGTAGTTGTATAATAGGTTCTGTGTTTTTGGGTGATTGAAATGTTTTAACTTGGGGAGTTGGAGTTATAGCACGTGTAAATTGTTGTGAGCATGCTGAAGATTCTTCCGAGTCTTTTGGTAGCTCTAGACCGCATTGTTCCACGTCACTACTATCTAGTGTATTTGGATGATGTATTACTGATTTAATTTGTGTATCTTTTGGGGATGTTTGAACAACAAGCAAATTATCAGATTGTGTTGGCACTATTGGTGGTGAATACGTTTGCTCTGTTGCTCTGGTTGATATTCTAATCTTAGTACCATCTAATTTCTGAACGTTCGAATCAAGTTTGTTTCCCCTTTGTAGATTACTTGAAGAAATATTATCTTTAGCTTTATTGTCGTGTACAATTTCCTCAGAAGCTATTTCTTCACATACTTTGTCTTTTGCCTTAATTTCGCTACATTTGGAATGTTCATTTTGTAACTGTTTATTTTGATTTAGATTTATATAATTTTCATCAGAATTCTTGACAGATACTTCTTGTTTATTCAAATTACTTATTTCATTTTCTTGAACGCTTTCTATTTTGGTATTTTTAGTTTCGAATGAATTATGAGATATTTTTGAATCTATTTCGCTGTAATTAAAATCAGACTTGAAATCATCTGTATTAATGTTGAATTCTGAGTTTTCAAAAGATTGCACTGAATTATCTCCATACCGATAAGCAAAATTTTCACTTTGTGCAGATTGTTGCGCAAAAGACTTTACAGAGCGATTTGAGCTTTCTTGTATTACTTGACAATGTGTATTTTGAAATACAGATTCTGATTTGGTTGTTAACGTCGTAGACGTAGCAGCAGATGAAGATAACTGATTTGAAAACTCTTGCTTTTGTTGAGGACCAGTGCATATTTTTTCAATTGCCTGCTCTTTAATATTACCAAGTTGAGTAGCCACTTCAGCAACGTTAACATCATTTGCAGCACTTAGAGACTGCGAGTTGTCCTCTTTATGTATTATTTCAGTTTGTACTTTACAAGATTCATATTGTGGTGGTTCATCTTCAGGAGGATTAGGTGGGGGCCACACAACGCTTTTAACAATTTTTGCTATTAGTACATTAAAACCAAGGGTTGCGAAAGGGCGGAGAGAAAACAGATGAAAGTAAATATTAGTGAACTCGAAAAAGCAATCGTAACGTTTGATCTGAACAATAATGGAGCGACAATGATAAGCATCTAGTCTGTAAGATATAGGTCTTCTCGTGTTGTGGTAATGTCATTTAAGGAACATTTTATGCCATGAGTGTTATTTGAATGCTGCGAATGGCTGCTGCTTAGCGCATACACATCGACGTTATATCTGTACTCTATTTACAATCATCAACCTATTATATAAATAGCCACATTAAGCTCAGCTGCTAGATATTTATAAATCCTATTTAAAATTTACCTTTAAAAATGGAAACTGGATATTCTGTTGGAAATAAATAACAATCTTAATTTTGCTTGGAATTTTCCATATTTTGCAATTAATTCCATTTATAATATTCAAGCAATATTGATCTATTTAATTGGAGCATATATTTACTGCATTGTAAATGAAGGCTTAGATATGCCTTTATTTCTTAATTACTTAAAATAAATTCTTCTTAAGAAATCTATCGAAGCCACTGTGTATAAAATTATGTCACTTTTAAGTGTAAAAGAAAATATAATTTCAGTCATAAATAAAAATAGTCCTTGTTCCTTAGTATGCAATAACGTTTTAAATTTATGTGCTAAACAATTAAATAATACTTAATAATACAGACTTCATACTGTGTAAAAATACCTTGTTGAAATAAATTTAAAGAAGTTTATAACAAAACATAACATTAATAACAGTTAACTAATGACTGATCAATTACATTTTAATTAAAACTCATTTGTTTTCTTATCTAAACGCGGCTCTAAATCAAAATGATACAACTTAAAATATGATTAAACTGATTACCCTACTTTAAATTCAATAATAACAGACTCATTCCATACGGTTCTAGTTTAACAATTTATCATAAAAAAAAAACTTTTTGGTCATAAAATATATAAACTTAAAAACACACCTTTATCGATACTTTTTAATGACTAGAGAACAACATTATTTTACATGTACTAATATAGGGACGGCGATCTGAAATAAATTAACCGATGAGTCGATTTCTAAGACCAAAAGATCGAATTTTTAAAATCGGTATCCAGCACTAAGTTGATATAGCACTATCGAGAGTTTTGGATGTTATAGACTATGACTGAGAAATCTACAAATATTTTGCCTGATGGCAAATAAACACTGTATCTGTATCAAATAGACACTTACTACATCAGATATAGGTACCTATTTTAATAGTGTTATAATGTGTAATGTGTAAGTGTAATAGTCAACCCTAGAATCTCAATAAACAACTTCGTTTGATAATGATAAAAGGTCCATTATTATGTTGTCCTTTTTGTTTTTCATGATCTGGTTTTATCTGTAATTAGGTAAGGAGCAAATATTTCAGTATCTGTCTGTTAACTATGTTTGTTTTTTTTATAGCTACAAAAATTCAAACATTCTTTTTCTCAAATTTTTAATAAATTATAATTATGGTCTAATTTCAACCACTGAAAGAATCCTAATTATTTTAATTTTTTTTGAGAAATGTATCTTTTGTTCTCTGATTTTATTGTGAATCAAACTTCGAATCGTATCGATTCAATTATCAATTTTTTTTTTTTCAGAAAGAATCGCCATCCCTATACTAACGCCAGATTCAGAAAATTCAATTATTATTCAAATTTTTATTCTGCCTCTTTAAATCTAATGTATGTAAAAAAAACCTGTAAATAGATAGATAATATATTACACATTTTATGCAAAATGTATAAGAGAAATATAAAACAAACTTTTAACTCTTAGTTGTTAAATATAGTTTATATAAATACAACAAAGATTTGATTAAAGCATGTATCACTTCACGAATATTGAAAACGAGAAACCCTTTTTAAAAATAAGTTAAAAATATAACCTAATCTTTGAGTATTACATAACATTAGTAAATTGCTTGACATAATAAGTAATAACTATAAATAAACTGTGTTGCGTATAAAATATTCGACAATTCGACATATTCGATAAGTTAGTTTTTATTTTTGATCGACAATTCTTGTATTTTATTTAATGTGAAATGGTATAATTGATAATTAACCTTGAATATAGTTACAAACACAAATGATAAATAGGTAGGTGATAGCCACTAGCAAATAGTTTAAATTGAATCTATTCAGAAATGATTACGAAGTGAAACTACCATACCGGGGAAAACTGTGATACGAACGAACATTCGATCATAATTACATTTTTTTAATACTCTGTAAAACTGTCACAGTATTCATATTTAAATATCGCATAAGATAAAACAAATAGTATATGTACGGTGACAGTTTTAGATACAATTTTACTACTAAGTTCTCAGCGACGAAGGCTGGTTCTTTTAAGTCAGGGTACCGATACAGAAGATCTCAATAGAAACTAACTGACCCCATGTTTTTCTTATTTATCCGTTGCATTATAATTTGAAATAAAATTAAGACGTATGTCTCTTATAAGGAACTCAAGGGGTGACGTATGTTTTTTTAAGGTGTAAATTGACAAAAATCGGCTTCATAAGTGTGATTACGTCTGTAAGTTATATAGCAAAAGTGACTCTCTTACTAGGAGCGAATGGTGGTTGAGGCGGAGCTGCAGGTGCGAATGTCGGTGCAGGCGCAGCGGGCGAGTGTACAGGCGCGTGTACGGGCGCCGATGCAGGCGCTGGCACAGGCCGCGCCGGCGACATCGGCCCCGACCGGGGAGACAACGACGGCGAGTACGCAGACCCGATTGACGATCCGAATGGCTTAGGTCCGGACAAGTTACTTGATGGCTGTATACAAATTGAAGTGTCTTAAGTATACATAAATGTATATACGATACTTATACCAAATACAATCAATCTTTTTTTTTTTAATACCCCGCTCAGCTCAGTGCTATGACCACAATCTTACCTGATGTTAAGTGTCAATGTGGTTCAGGATGGTAAACACACTACGCCTAAAGGTACTGGTTCTCAAATGATAATGCCGAAACACCCACTGATATTTGGCGACAGGTTCTCAAACTTGAGGGTGGTAGCTACCCAAGCGGGCATCATTAGAAAATACCCTACTACTATGCAATGGTTTCCTAACGACGTTTATCCTTCACTGAAAGCTAAGGGGACTCAGGGGACCATTGACGCACACGACGAGGCCCGGTGGGTTCGCTGCAGGGGGCGACGCGGTGCTTGCGAAAGCCACCCCGTGTCGCCCCCATCCCAAATGCAGCGGACGGCCCCGGGGGGTTTTACTGGGTATTTCCGGGCGCTTCACGCCCGGGCGAGTCCCACACTGGCACGGAGCTCGTCACTCCGTGCCCCCTTACCCATTGCATTGGGGGACTTCGGTCTCACTAATGCAATGGGTAAGGGTAGTGCGTAAATGCATTTCCCCCCGTCAAAAAAAAAAAAAGGGGGTCCCCCTTTTTATTGACGGAGAATCCGGGTGCACTACCAAATGCATCATCATCGCTTCTATTCTATCGTTGTCTATATGTTCCGGCTAATATCGCAAACGTCTAGGCTGATTTCGGAGTTACTTTCTCTGGTATATAGCTGAAGTTATAAGGAGTAATTTTTATTTTAAGAAAATAATTAGTGTTCCACATTAAAAAAAAAAAATCATAAATGCAGTTTTACTGGACCGTTTTTGTGTGAAATATCTTTGCTTTCTGTTAGTAACAAAACTAATTTACGGCCTGTACGGAAAATAAATAATATTAATAAATAAAATTATTACTTAAAACTATTGTGTAGGCGTATATATACAAAGTAGTACACCTACACACAGCTCAGGAAATTTAGTAAATGATATGCTGAAATAAAAAATCGATTAATAAATTGGCAAAAAATATTTATATCGGTAATTCACTTAATTGATTATTTTGTTTTTTTGACACTTTAGGCCTCAATAACAAGCGACGAAAATATGATGTGAGAGTATGAGAGTATAATAAATGTGATATATCAATAATAGAAGTTACAAGTATATTGATAAAATCAATTATTAATATTAAACAAAAATATTTTATTTTATCTGTACTCACACTAAAGAGTGAAGAAGATCCATTGGTGTAGTTGTTGGTAGATAATGGCGGCAACGGAGTGGAGTATGTATTACTCGGAATACGTGCACCACTATAAAAAAATAGATATCATTCAAAGAAGGAAGTTAAATCGTTTATCGATATTTGATCCCAATATTTTATATATGTATCTAAGCTATATTTGTATGTTAACCTAATGCGACACGGCGATATTAATGTTAAATCGAAAGAACATATAGATGTTTGGCTCAGTGGTTCACAAACTTTTCTTGGCAATGAACCACGACGAAAAAAAAAACAAATTGAATCAATCGATACCTAAAATAAAATTTTACTAAAATCTCAATCGTAACACTAATTAAAAAATTTTTTTTTTGCATCTTCATCATAAGTTCAATAATCCTAGGAATCATTTGTTCAAATTTAGTCTGAATTGGACACCTTATTCTAATATTAACCGATTTTAAATCGTTCGCAAACTATATTTAGACTCCTGCGGACCACTGGTTCGGAACCCTTGATTTAGCTCATAAGAATTGAATATTAAAGTTAAAATTATTGGACGATTTCCCATTCTAGTTTGTAACTATCATTTCTTGTAGTCGAGTGATGTCTACGATTTTAAATAAATACTACAGGTACTCGTTAAGAAATTAAAATAAACGGAAACAAATCGTAAAAAAAAAACAAAACGTTTTGTTCGTTATATTATTTAGGTATCGGATGAAATATATCGATAACAGATGGTTTGATATATCGAGAGTATGTTTTGATATTTTATTGAATATCGATATATATGTATCGAGCAATAGGCAATATTTTGTGTTTGTTTTGTACTCACGGTGGCACGGTGACCGGCTCGAGGTTAGGCGCGGGCGGGTTCTGGCGTGCGACTAACTTCGCGTGTATGTCGCAGTACAGTTTCCCGTTTATGTTGTAGTATCCCTGGTTCTTCAGCGATGTGCCGCAAGTCGAGCACTTGAAGCATTCCACGTGAAGGTTCTTGTCCTTGATGCGTACGAACACACCGCTAGAGGAATATAAATCTAATTAGTCAAAATGCCTTAGCAATTTTGTATCAGTATACTTTTTAATAACCTCAAAATTGAATCATCACTAAATTATTAGCATTGTGGCAAAATTCACTATTTATCCCTTAATAATGACTGTAAATATGTATAAAATGAACGAATAAACATTAAATTATAAACATATAAAATAGGAAATTAAGTTGCAAAAAAATGACAAAAACTTAATGAAACAAATAAAAAATTGCTGTAGCGATATTTGCTTTAAATTACTTCTAAGACATTTGCGTAATATTTTATAATTTCCGATCAGGCTTTATATATTTTTTGTATATACCAGAATAAATATTTCCAAGTTCTCGGCAATTAGCTATTTTATACTTTTACACAGAATTATTCATGTCACATGTATAAAAAAAATATTTTTTTTTATAAAACTACTATATCAATATAGTTCAGTATATTATCTAAGGATGATTTAGACATTGAATGACATTGTACATGTGCAGTATAGTTACCGGCGAGACGCGAGACATGCTCACTATATTGTTCGTGCTAACCCAACAAATACAAATGTGCTCATATGGACGACGAAGTGATAGCATGCTAGACATATTACAATATATATACTTACGATACAGTGTACAATAGATAAAATATCATTCGGTTTAATACTACGCAACTACTGAATATTATATTAAGAAGAAAAATTATTATGTAATGAATGAATTATTAAATTAATGTTTTGGATTGTTCCAATACAAATATTGTGTACGTTCTCGTATATTGAAAGGAAATTCAAAATTTATGATTTAGAGAATTTGTTACGGTACGATATTTGCATGGACACGCACGTTCCGATTCCTCTTCACATTATATACACGTGTAAAACAGAAAGAGGAAACTTAACGTGCACATCAAATAAGTCAACTACACGAGAGAAGTAATGCAGAGGTCGACACGGTCGCAAACACGGCAGGCATTCCGGGAGATGCCTCTTACATAATGTAGCGTCTACAATCGGAGCAATAGGGAGTGTCGTTGAGGACCGACACCGGTGTGTTCTGCGGCTGCGGGCTGGCCGGCGCTCCCAGTGCTATGCGTCCGTCCGGGAGTACTTCGTGGCACCCGACCGGTATGCTGGGCCGGTGTGCCGGCTGCGTCGTCAGCAGTTCCCGTGCCGGTGTCTGAGTCCCGGTGTTAGAGCGCACCGGCGCGGACGCCGGACGCGACGCCGGCTGCGGCGTGAAACCGACGCGCGGCGTGCGCGACCGCGACCGGTGCGTGCTGTGCAGGCTGCAAGGTGTGCCGACTCGCGCCACACTCGCTCGCGAGTAAAAGTGAGAAGGCTCTGCTGGCCCGCAACATATTGTTATACTCTCTCATTCTACTTTAGTACAAAAACCGCTAAGCACGAAACGGTATTTTTATGTAACAGAACCTACACCTAGTTTACCGGAAGAAAAATAAACAATCAAAATAATAATCGCGAACATCTAGACATTGCGAGACCTGCGAGTTTGCCACCGTGTCGGTTTGCGCGCGCTTTCCGACTTACGTTATGAGCCTTTCGCACTCCTCGCAAATGTTCTGTCCGGGAGGCAAACCGCCCGTGTTGTTGAGAGGCGCTTCAGGTCGCGTGACGGGCGCTTGCACGTGCCGGAGACCGCTCACCGGCGCCGGGACGGAGCTCGCCGCCGGCACTTCGACTATATGCCAATTTTGATTTTCGTTTTAATAATTTAGAAAATGTATGTTTTCCAATAATAGTCTGATAATTGATCACGGAATAACCAATTTCGATATGAAATATACCTTCATGTGTATATTACATATATATTCATAGCTACTTATTGCAAGTACAAAGTTTTCATCCAACGTCAAAAATTGCAAAAGTGGATCGCAACTCTAGTATTATTAGGTGCCTTTTGATCAAGATCTGGAATATCTTGAGTACAAGCACAGTTTAGTAACTTATTTTTCAAATAATCTTAAATTGGTTTTAATAATTTACAGATCGGTTAGGTAGAGCTTGCGGCGACAAATTTTCAAACATGGATTTTTTTCCGTGCCACTGAAAACGACGTGTCAGTTTCGCCAAATGCTCCTTTTAATTTTTAACTTACCAAAAAGACGAAAAATCATGCAACTTTGCGGTGATGGGTGTCATCATATATAAAAATACTAATATATTCTATTTTTTTAATTTTGTATAATAATAATTCTAGGATATACGGCATATTTGTAAATTCGCCTCTGTACGTAATCTTTTAATCTACATTCTTTATAGCGTTACTAAGACTCATTAATTTAGATCTGTTCGTTCACATATTTGCTACAAGTTATCGCATAATTCCTTTTCGGCAATGATAACTCGGTAAACTATAAACAACGTTATTATATACGTACCCTAATTGGATATCAAATTGGATTCAACGATAACGTTTTATTCCTAAAACAAGTCGATATCAATGTGTTTGATACATTTTATCACAGACCATTATAAGCATATACTTACTTCATCGATAGAATTCATAACTCGATCAAAAATGGACATTCTCATACTAATATATTTAAGTTTCATTACCTGGTTCCGGGTCATTTTGTTCTTCTTGAAGAACTTTGAAAACTGCACTCTTTTCCGCGTCATAAGTCTTCTCGTTTTTTTTGAAGTTGACTCTGTGAAAGTGAGCAATATTTTTTAATCCAATTTGGATCTCCATGTTAACTATAAATAATTGAAAATGTTTATTTTAACATTAATTAGGTAGATACATAATATAACCGTTCTTATTACAACAAACTATTTTTATAGATATAATCTATGTAATAAAGAGTAACTAAATAATAATATCTGTATCAAGGTAAAGTACAAGGTCTATTAAAAATATTTATCTATATTTAGTATCAATATTAATATTTTAAACTATTAATTAATTTATTAAGTAATATTAATTAACTTTCGAACATCTATATACCAATAAATAAAATTGAAGTGTCTGTTTGTAATCTCAAATAACTTATTTTTACTAAATACATATGAATGTATTTACGATACCTATACCAAAATTACTATTTTCATTTTTATTGTCTGTCTGTCTGTTTGTTCCGGGTTCACGAGAAATATATTTACTTTATCTTAATATTACAAAAAAAAAATAGGGTTCCGTAAAAAAACATGAACAATTTTATGTGCATCACTATGAATACATCATATACAAATATTTATTTAAAATCTATATTACGCAGTGAAGAATATATAAAACGCGGGCGAAGCCGCGGGGACACAACTAGCTTATAATAAAATCTAAATACCTATGAATTAAAATGCATGTATTGAAACTAATGGGTAGGCAAAAAAAGAGTATTAATGCAAGAAGTATTAAGACTTACCCCAGCACCCCACCAGCCAGTACTTCAGTTTGAGCTGAGAGTGTCTCGGCAATAGTTTTGTCACTGTAAATGTTTACAGGCGTGTTGTACTGTTTGTTGACTATGCTTTTCACAGGGTCATTACCGTTCATCTGTAAATATAAAAAAAAACATAACAATGTTTATTATCGCTCATCAACATTCCAAATATTAAATGTCGGTAAACGTTTTAGATATGACGCATCTATATGATATAGAACACTATCAAATTAAATAATAATATTAGCAATAAGAAAATATAACACGTAAAATATTTTTATCATCAATTTAACTGTCGGGTAAATGATATCGAAAACAACGAAAACCATACAAACGTAAAAAAAATAATAACTAACGTTAAATATACAAACATATTAATTAATATATGTTTGTATGTAAATAACTCTTGAATTTAATATTACTGATATAGAGAAAAAAATTTAGGTACATTTATATCAGAAAAGTGATGACTGCACCAAGTCATGGGAACATCATTCGCTACATGTGTTGATAGTAAATGTGATAAAATTATTTCTGTGTTTGAAAATGCATAAGTAAACTGCATAATTACTTACGTAACCAAATGGCTTTGCGACATTGTTGTGGCCTGAACCAAAAGCTCGCGTGGGCTGCTGCGTCGCTTTCAAAGAGGTGTTGGTGACGGGCGTTGGTGCCGCACCAAGGGGACGTGAACCAGGTCTAGGCAGACTGCCGGTTGGAGTCACCGTAGGGCGCCATGTGCCACCACCACTGACATAATTAAATCCATATTAAATTTAATTTAAAAAAGGCCCGACGAGCCTAAATAAGTTTACACTTGGCATGAATAAAAAAATATAAATAATTAATTTATATATTTAAATTACACTAGCTGTGCCCGCCACTTTGCTCGCGTGGATCTCAGACATTAATAATTCTATTCTAATAGAGAGGCTATATTCTTCCTCTAGATGGAATGTATCTATGTATAGTCCCGACTCCTTAATACAACGCTTAAAATGCCTAGATGGTAGTCTGAAAATTGAATATCAAAATATTGTTTTCTTATTTATTGTCTTAGATATTTATTATATATATACTATACTTATTTTTTATATATGTCATTTTGCTCAAATCAATTATAATAAATCCACCAATTTTTTGTTCTGGAATAAAACTGGCATTTACTTAGAAACTCTTCTTTCATACTAAAGTCGCCGCGTGTCATTCAAATTACTATAACTTTTGATTGAGTACACGGATTTTAATGAAATAAACTTTTGATGTTACTCCGAAAAATGCTTTATAATTATTTTTTTGAATATTTAGAAAATACTTTGTACTTTCTAATTGATACCTCCACAAACAAACATACAGGCATTTCTAAAAGTGATAGAAATGTGTTTCATTAATTATTTTTAGTACATTGCAATAATTCTTTTCACAAAAATAGAAAATGTACAGACACGTGAAATTTACAATTTTATTATTAGTATAGAAGATTATATATTTGAACGGATGTAAAATATTTTATATACAAGTAAACATTATTGAAAATATTTCTTTCACGTATTTGTGAAAAACACAATTATTTATTGATAACAGATGTACTACATACCAGCATCGTTGTGTTAAAATATTTAAAAAAAAAACAATTGTAACATATATTTCAGAAATATATTATAATGGCGTGGTTATTTGTGCAATCTTGCATTCTGTAGTCGATATGTAAGCACATCATCACTTCGCAAAATTATATTTCGACCTCCTCATATAATATTAATTTCTATACAAATGCATAGTGACAAACGTAATTACCTAATTTAAAGAAACTGCAATTGGACTATTATAAAACGTTTGTCTGTTTTATATATAAAATTATTACAACATATAATCAAGCATTTCATTTTTATTATGCAATCTCATAATTAATTTTGATTTCTATGTAGATTTTAGTGACCGATGCATAGAACTGATATTACGTATATTTGTAAACTGTTTTCATAATATTTTGTCATCATGTCAACCGAAAGACGACTAGCGCTGTACATAGGTCTCCCTAAAAGGTCTTTACAGCGACTGGTCTTGCGTCACCCTCATTCATCGGATTCCCGCGACCTTAACCAGGTCGTCGCTCCACCTTGTTGTAGGTCTAACCACGCTGCATCTTCCGATACGTGGTAGATATTCGAGCATCGGCTATACTAACGGTCACTGCCACTTTAGTTTGGCAATTCTATGACCGATGTCGGTTACTTTTGTTCTTCAGAGGATCTCCTCATTTCTAATTTCTAATTTCGAGCATAGCCCTCTCCATTCTCTCCCTTTCAATCTTGTTATATATTTCACAAAGACTGAAAATCAATACTGGGTAATAGATAAAATTGAAGTGTGTGTTTGTAATGTAAATATATATATTTTTTTACTTAATTGATATGAATGTATACACAATACCTATACCAAAAATACAATTTTATTTTTTTTTTATCTGTTTGTCTGTCTGTTTGTTCCGTCTAATCTCCTGAACGGCTGGACCGATTTTGACGGGACTTTTTTTGTTTGATAGCTGAAGTTACTCTGCGTAACTTGGGTACTTTTAATTTTGCGAAAATAATTAGGGTTCCGCGTAGAAAAATTAAAACTAATAAACATTTGATTAAAATCCGATTCAATGCACAGTTTTACGGGCAAGTGCTTGAATTTATGAGAAATATTTTTATTTTACCTTAGTAGTAAAAAAATGTAAGGCAAATAATTAGGGTTCCGTATAAAAATATTAAAACGCAGTGAAGAATATATAAAAAGCGGGCGCAGCCGCGGGCACACGGCTAGCAGAGAATAAAAGAAAAGTCCAATTACCGTTGTATGGTGAGTTCTATAGCAGACCCGGCACCACGTATAGCGTCTTGTGCGTCTTGATGCCTTAGTGAGTATACGTCAGTGGCGTTCACACGGATAAGCGCGTCTCCAGCTTGTAGACCAGCTCGCTCTGCTGGACTACCGCCATTCACCTGTTTCACATTTTACATAAACTGAGATATAAACACTACTATGACAATACAATGACCAAAATTAGTGGAGCGTAATATGCCAAAACATCCTAATCACTACCTATTCCAAAGTTCGATATTAAACGAATAATTATACTCCTTAAGAGGACATGCGGTCAGTAACAGATTTGAAAAGTACGTATTTCAGAAATCTATTCCTATCGCGTTGCGCCCGAAAGAAAGAATTATAGAACACGAAACAGACAACTGCAGCTCGGGCTAATTTTATCTATGCAAAATAAACGAAAACGTTACTTTGAAGTAAGTACCTTATTTCCTCCTCCAAAAATGAAATGATTTTTAATTTTCTTTTCTTTTGCTTATATAAACTTTATTCATTACATTTTTTAACGAACGTCCGAAAATGACGGTAAAATCCACGGATAAGCCGTATTCACTTATCTTTGGTAAAATCGATCATTTTTTCATTTTCAAAAACTTCTAGTTTCTACAACTAGTTTATTGAACTAATCAAAACGTGAAGGCATGGCGGTGGTGGATATATATTACTTGGTATATAAATATTTACCATAATGCCATTTTCCAGGGAGAAAACAGGGGACTATGTTTATATGAAATAAAAGCCGCTAGCATATCCTCTTAAATGACTAAGGTGGGCAAAAAAAATTGTAATGAAAAAAAACGCGTCGAGTGTAACAATGAATAATATTTATAGATAGAATTTTTGTTGAAAACTATTTATATGTCTATTATTAAGGTGGTTAAATACAGTATAAAGGTGTATTTCGTTTCTATATTCCTACGGAATATAGCTTCGGAGAATCTCTCATGTTTATTAAAACAGCCTAAAAATAAATAAAAAATGAAAACTGACGCAGACACGCGCACAGCAAATGCGGCGCGCTGCTAAACTTGTTATGAGATATGGTCACAACCTACAAGTCTGTTTGAAACTACGAATACTTTATTCGTATAAAATAATATCTTATGGAAAAAAAAGATAATCTTATACAATATTAACGCTATTAAATAAAATGCTTGAACCTTTGAGGAGACTCGTAAATTAAAATAACATTAATAATACTGCATAGCAGTTTTTCAACCTTTTTTGGCTCCATTTTAAGTCTGAGCGTGATACATAATTTATTAATTACTTTTATTATTTTATAATTGGCATCCGTTTCCAAATAGAAAACCAAAGGATCAACTTCTGATAAGACGTGCAATAACAGACCTCTGAGGTTTTAATCGTTTGCCCACGGATGTTTATTATAAGTATTGGTAGGTTTGATTGCTTAGAATATTATGTAACCTTCAGATTATACACAAATAAGTAATTTTTATCGAAAGTTGACAAAATCACATGTGTTTATAACACAGGTGAAATGGTTCGCTTTCTGAATAAATTTATGTACGGGAATGAAGTAAATTGTTAGGAACAATTATTATTGTTCACGGGGGACATATTCCTGGAACGCAGGGCATGAGGGCGGGGAGCGGAAGGAAGCTGCAATGACGTCAGGATGAGATCAGCGTTCGCATAGATCGTCTGGACGGCAACGTTAAAAGGCCAACTTTTTGCATGTGTGTGCTCAGTTTGCAACCGGTTCGGATCGATATTATAGAAAAGATTTTATACCAGTAATTACACAAACATTTTTAATTTTATTTTTACTTTACCGATATATTAATGAATCGAATCATTTAAAATAAGAAATTTATTCACAATTATCATTGTAAAAGGCAACGTCTCTCCTATTTGAGCGTTAGCTGGTTTTATAAATCGACAACTATTGAACTAATTTAATAGAATACGTTTTTAAATTATTATATCATAATACTTTCTTTAATTTATTTAATCTACATTCGATAAATATATTCAACAAATTGTGAGGATTAGTTATTCATGTTTACAAAAAATAAATGCTCTTGTCTAACTTAACCTTATACTTAGAGATTTGTTGTAATAGATAATTGTGAAGTGAAAACGTTATTTGCAAAGCCAGGGGCACAGCTATATATATAGTAGTACAATTAATTGGGTGCTAATATGAGAGATCATTGCTATGTTATTGAAGGTGCGGGTTTCCGCACTGGGCTTGTTATCTATATTTATTTAAGACAAGTGTTCTCTTGTACTTGTCTAATTTGAATAAGCCAATTGTCTACATAAATATTACAGTTATATGCATATGTATAATATTGGAATGTAAGCTACATATGAAGTTAGGTCCATGGTTAGTTATCCAATAGAGATTTTGCCAACTCATTAACTGTTACCTGACCTCGTTAAACTAGCCTTAATACATTAAACTTTTGAATATGTACCTACTCTTGTAAAGGCAAATTATGTTGTCGATAGTTTATTCGAAATTAAAATATTCAAAACATATTTATAACTGTAGATTGCTTGATTTTACATTGATGCCATAGATGCTTAATTAATTAAATAATGTTTATTACCTATATTGCTATAGTATTGTGGACAGGTGTACTGTAAATTTTATATATATTTTAAGCACAAAGTTAGAACAGAAGAATTTTTTGTATTCGAGAAACTGTACGAGCCTTCGAATTTAAAGGAAATTATATCTATAAATCCACGGTAATACCGCAACTTTTTTGCATGTACATCGAAAAAAGTTACAATAATGTCAAATAACAAAGACTTACATGTAATGATGATGATGAAAACTCCGATCCTCAACGGTACTTTTGCATAGCTTTATTATTCGTAACTAGATTTAGAATTCGTGATTGTATGATTATGAGTAAATGTTTATTCAGTACGTAACAAATATTATTCGGCAGGTCATTGGACCGAATATCTAGCAGAGGTACTGGAAGAGTTCAATACATATTTTAACAACTAGGTTACTTAACGCACGAGGCCATTTAGATAATTTAATATGATAAAACTTTTTCTATGTCTATGGCCTATGTTCAGGTACAAATTTACAATACTAAGTAGGTAGTTATAGTTTTGGTACGGTACAGTTCTTATTTAGGCAAAGAGCGATGATGGCGCAGTGGATAGTGCGGCTAGATTCCGCGTCCATAGACACGGGTTCGAGCCCACCTATCCAACTCTAAAATCAGCCTGAGCTTTCGCCAAATACCAATAGGTGTGTTCGGGTAGCATCACTTGAGAATCAGTACCTATAGTCTTAGTGGTTTCACCATTCTGAACCACATTGTCACTTAACATCATGGTCAAAGCACTGAGCCTGTATCGTGTAAAAAAATGCTGTTAAAGTAAATTGTACAGACCGTCATGACGATAAAAACTCTCTATACACATTATCTTCAAGTCAACTGCAGATATTATATCAATACGTCAAGTCTAATTAAACTAATGTATGATATTGATATTCAATTTTAATGCAAATAATATTGATTTCACTATGAATAATTATTCTCCTGATAATACACAATAAACGTTGTATAAATGGCAACGTCTATCTGTCTATAAATTATTTGGCTGTAACAGGCTAGCTACATCCTTTTTCGTATTGAGAAAAAAAAAAAATGATGATACCTTGGTAACGAATGTTTTGTCAGTGATGGAATGTATCTTTTCGTAAAAAACATATTGTTAAATAAAAATACTACTTGAATTTAATAAATTGTTATTTATTAATATTTTATTTATTAAAATAAACATCCGCCAAATGGCCTATAAATTGAACCCACTGATCGAATTAAATGATTCTTTTTTTTATCGTAGAATACTTTGTTACGTTAAATTTTACAAGAATTACCAAAGTGGTACGAACCTCAGATTGGCCGTTACCTGTGTGTAAAAATTCCGCGGAATACGTTAAATAATATAGGAAAAGTAATCATAGAAAAAAATCATAAAAATTACCATCATCGTGTTCGTCGCTACATCCGTATTACCTGTACCGTGTTATTTTTGTATACATTAAACAAAAGGCAACAGTCTATCTGTTTGTCTGTCTGTTAGTATAAGCGAGCATAGATGCGCGCTCACAGTTAGTAACTAAATAAATATAAAAATATATTAGTATACAAAAAGATATACTAAGGAAGTTTGATCATTCTGATGTTTTGCAAGGTAGCAAACAATTTAGTTCAAATAAATAACACTAAGTAATGAGATTTATTTCTGCTACCAAAGAGTTTTATTTATGCACTGTAATAATAAACCTTAACCTACATTTATTTCAAATCGACAATAATATGGTATGTTTGCATTAATGGGTTTTTAAGTTATGCTAACAACGTAAGTAATAATTTATCTGATTGAAGATTCAAGTAGGTTATTTTAATTTTTTAAATTTAAGGTTTTTTACATACTGTATAAAGTACTACCATAATTATTTAGCACTAACCGTTACTGGGGATTTTGTCCGTATTGTTTATTATCTTAACCAATTTAATTCTTTCGGGTGAAGGAAAACATCGTGAGGAAATCATAGGCATGGTGGTAGGGCATTTTCTAATAATTCCCACCTTTTTTTTTTTTTTTTGACGGGGGGAAATGCATTTACGCACTACCCTTATCTATTGTATTTAGGGGATCAAAGTCCCCCAATACAATAGATAAGGGGCACGGAGTGACGAGCTCTGTGCAGTGTGGGACTCACCCGGGCGAGAGTCGCCCGGAAATACCCACTAAAACCCCCCGTGGCCGTCCGCTGCATTTGGGATGGGGGCGACACGGGGGTGGCTTTCGCAATAATAATTCCCACCTGGGTAGCTACCACCCTCAAGTTTGAAAACCTGTCGCCAAATACCAATAGATGTGTTCCGTTAGCATCACATGAGAACCAGTACCTCTAGGGTGTAATTATCGTCCTGGACCACATCGTCACTTAACATCAGGTGAAATTGTGGTCAAAGCACTGAGCCTATTATATCGTGTTAATAAAAGAAGATACCGTGGTATTTTTAAGTAAGAACCGAGTGTCTAAGAAGTAAAAACAAAAAAAAATGATCGAAAACCATCCAGTAGTATTATCGTCATGATCATACAATGACGTACCTCTATAATTTTATATATATACATATCGACATTTTTTTAATGTCTATATAAAAATAAGGAAACAAGTGAATTTGTCGCCATTGATGTAACAAAAATTATAACGATGAAATATTTCAAAATTTATCATTATTACCATAATATTATATATCAACATAAAATACGTGTCTCCCGGATATTGCAACCTTATTTACTGTTTTATAAAATTAGACCGCTAGCGCGGACAGACGGGATTGTTTATGCCAGAACTATTTTCGTATTTAAATATACATGTATTGGTTCTCCGACACCGCAGACTCGTATGGGTGACTACACTACACTGTAGAGTACCAGTTTCACTCTTATTAACCGGAATTGTGCATAGTCCGGTAGGTACTGGGTGCCTCATTACGCAACGAACTATTCGGGTTCTAACGTTTGCATGGAACATAATCTGAGTCACGTACTTGCAGGGATTTGTTTTGAAATGATTAAAACGCCTAGCTGAGACGACCACACCTTCTGAGGATTATCCGAGTGTGAATAAAATACGCACGCCTAATTACCTACATCCTAACATTGCGCTTAGAAGCTCCTAGTAAAATACTACTACAATAAAACACAGCTACTCTAATGAAATTGTCTTTGTATTTTTGTGTTTACTAAACAAAAGAAACTAAAGAGAAATCGTATTAAATCACAAATTGTATTTCAAACAACAATTCAGAAAGAATATATTTCGAAGAATCAAGCATGTATTAATATATATCTCGTACAACTTAATTAACACTTAATTAAGTAATTAAATATTTATGTTGATTCATACATGCAACAATGGTAGCTGAGTTGGTTGATGTAGTATAAAAAGTTGCGTATTTCAAAAAGAAAAATAGGGAGACAATGTTAAAAACACAAATGGCATGGCCTCGCGCGCTCGAGAGCCTGCATTTAATTTCTCGTTCTTGTATTTGTGTTACCATGTATGGATCACGCGTGCGACTCTGGTTTAAGGATTGCCTTTTTCAAAACTGTTGTATAAGTCTTATATAATATAAAATACTGCCATAAATAGTATGCATATACAATAAAGTCCGGTTGTCTGTAAAACGTTATTATATTTTAATAATTGTATGCAGTTTGTTTACTTTGAATTTTTATAATTATTCCGCAAAAATAACATTTCACGCAGTTTGATTCGCCTTTTACCTATATCATAAGTTAATTTTTTTATCAGTAGCTTACACAATTAAACGATGCGATACAAAATTATTATTTTTTTAATTATATGTAAATGCTTAGGCATATTTCATATTCAAAACAGATGTTTACATATATAATTATGTTTGTACTTCAAAGTAGTATTTAATGAGAGGTAAATTAATAAGTGCGATGCTTCTTTGTTCGTTCTTTGGTGATTCAGGTAAAACATTAGCTCATTAGTGTGTGTGTACAAACTACAAATTACAAAAGTGAACCTCAACACAGGAATAAGATAACACTAATAGTATGCCAAGTACATTAGAAAAACAACATACCTATTACAAAATACCCGGACGGAGAAAATGAAACTTTTTATTTTTAAACTAAACCTTGAGAATTCAAGGTGTTCTAACGTAGCTAACGATCTAGCTAGCTAGGTATATATTACACAACAGATGTTCTAAAGAATACCAATGACCAAGACACCTAGCATATATTGTATAACATTGCAACCACAAGTAATTTGTTATTGCGGAGATTCCTGGAATTACCTAAGTATAATCTTTATGTAATTATTGTTGTAGTGTTAAATTTCATTTCTTTAAATACTATGTATACTTTATCAACTAGTTAAATATTAGACAGTTTGTAATTTTAATATTTAAAAACTAGTACATAATCTTATTAAAAAACGTAATGCATGTATTTCTTTACGTTAGTTGGTTTGTAACTCAAAAATTACTAAACCGATTTATATTTATATTATTTTATATTATAGTTATATTGATAGGTCAGATTTATATATGTATTTTGTTAAAATAGGTAGTATCATTTAAATAAAAAAAGATATGATCGTATTGGACAATGAAGTCGTAACAAAAATAACTAATGACGCTTTCCTCTTTCATACTCTAACCAAATCATTTAACATTTTGGAAATGTAGTGAATATTTATAAAAGAAATTACATAAAAACGATTAATGCGAGTAGAACCACTGAGATTTTTTTTGTGTATTTTACTACTGTATCTTGTTTACGATCAAAACTTACACTGCTTTACTTATGCTATAATTATTCCATCCATCCATTCAACCGAAAGACGTCCACTGTTGGACATAGGTCTCCCCCAAAGAACTCCGCAGCGACCGGTCTTGCGCCACCCGCATCCAGCCTACCTACGCTACGTCTTCCGGTGCGTGGTACCCATTCGAGAACCCGTTGGCTCCATCGGGCATCGGTTCTGCGAGCAATGTGCCCAGCCCACTGCCACTTAAGTTTAACAATTCTTCGGGCAATGTCGGTTATTTTGGTTCTTCTCTCTCCTCATCCCTGATTCGATCACGCAGTGAAACTCCAAGCATAGCCCTCTCCATTGCCCTTTGAGCTTTTTATTAGGCCCATTGTGCGCGACCACGTCTCAGTGACGTATGTCATCACTGGCAACACACACTGGTCGAAGAGTTTCGTCTTGAGACACTGCCTTATTTCAGATGAGAAGATTCTGCGTAGCTTCTCGAACGCGGCCCAGCCGAGTTGGATTCGGCGATTAACCTGTTTCTCAAAGTTAGATATACCTAACTAGACGGTTTGTCCCTGGTATACATAACTGTCAACAACTTCGAGCGTAGAGTCACCGATTTTTATAGGAGTTGGCACAACATGGACATTAGACATGACTTTCGTCTTGTCCATGTTAATTTTAAGGCCAACTCGATCGGAGGCTCTACTGACCGAGCATGGTACTTAGATCTTCTGGGGTCTCCGCCATGACTACTATATCATCAGTAAAGCGGAGGTATGTTATATACTCGCAGTTAATGTTAATGCCAAGTCCTTTACAAAGACATTCTCAAGCCCAGCGGTGAACAGTTTTTGGAGAAATAACATCTCCTTGTCTAACGCCACGCCGCAAAGGTATAGGTTTCGAGGTCTGGTCCTATAATCGAACTGACATGGTGGCGTTTTCGTACAACTCCTTCAACGCTTTAATATATCGATAGTCTCCTTGGCACCGCTGGAGAGACTGCAGTACAGCCCAGGTCTCAATCAATTCGAGGCCTTTTTCGTAGTCCACAAACGCTAAACAAAGGGGACGGTTATACTCCTAGATCTTCTGTATAAACTGCCACAGCGTATGAATGTGGTCTACGGTGCTATAGCATTTTCGGAAGCCGGCTTGTTTGGGAGGCTGGAAGTCGTCGAGCCTGTGCGCTAGTCGGTTCGTGAGGAGTCTCGAAAACAGTTTATAGATATGACTCAGAAGTAAGATGAATTTATAATTTTGGAAAAATTATAACCTAACCATTCGAAAAAAAGTATTTTCATCACATACATTCCCTGAGATGTATTTTGACGACTTCTAAATTTTCAATTGTTTATCTTATGTTTAATTTAGATATAAGAAATAACCTCCGACTAACCTTTTGAACGACAAGTGGTGTGCCGAAGTCTTTGCCACCCTGCAGCCTGATTCCCAGCGGCTGGTGGTCGGATTTATTAACCCGCACAGTTATCAACTGTGCCATCTGTTAACAATTCAAAAAATATATTAACGGGTAGTACAATAATGTCGATAAAAATACATAACACATTCAAAATTAAAATTACAGTACCTAGGAAAGAAACAATGTTTTCATGCTTTTGACAAATTGGTAGAGATGGGCCGAATGTTCGTTTCATATTTAGCAGATTTACTGAACAATCATATTCAGCCGAATATTCAGTGACTTAGCCGAAGTAGTAATCAAAGTTTTTGCTGTAATTTTTACTCTATTGAAAACGAAACATATTAACGTGTTAAATTTTAATAATATTACAGTGTATGATAACGAGGCATCTGATTATTCGACACTGAGATTGGTTAGTCTATTTAGAAATTGATTATCACCTAATTAAAAAAATAACCAGGTAAATCCGATATACAATTGATTAGCTTAGAATTATATGTGTAAACACTATTTATAATGTGACATCGTTAATAGTACAATCTGGCATTTCATTGACCCAATTAAAGATTTATTTTCTCTCGGCCGCAATTTTATTGATAGCACTCATCGTTCCCCGCTAGTGCACAGACATCTTGCGATCTATTTAATCTACGATCAAAATCTAAGTTACGCCCATAAGGCAACAGTGAAAGGAGCTTGAGAACAAATTTAATGTACAAGACCCAAATAAGATTTCATTAATTCATCGTCGACGAAACGTCTTAAATGTCACACTACTAAATGCAAAAAACACTATAGTCAATATAAAATATTTAACATTCCTTGTAATTTAATTATCCATGTAAATGAATGCCTACTTAAAAGTGTTTGTTTAATTTAAAAACTAAGTATTTATTAAGATTATTTTGGCACTTCTCTCCATGGCATCTACGCAGACGCCAATTAACAGGCCACGACACTCACGAAGGTTACGTTACATATTTATCAATTTGTTTCAATGCCCAATGAAAATAAACAAACATAAAAACAATGATTTCATACTGAATAATACTCATTTCATGTTTTAAGACAAAAAGAGAAAATTGTTTATTGAATGCGTATAATCAAAATTGCTCGCATTTGTAGTGGTTTAGCTGATAAGGATTTGCTTTGACAATAAAAAACAGAAATGTAATTTATCGCCAAGAAGTATTGAAGCTCGAATTTTTATTTGTTTAAATATTCTGAAAGTTGTTATTACATAACATAATTTATTGTAAGGATCGCTTAATGATTCACGTCACGATCTTCTTTTAATGGGCGCATTATATTTCTCATTGTACTTATTTGAACTGTTTAAGCTGATACATGGATCTTGCATAATAATATTCGTTCAAAGCTCAACGTATAATCATTATATAGAAATATTCCCTTAGAAATCATGAAATTATTCAAGCCATTAGTTACGCAAATTCGTTATCATACAAAAACACGTGCGCCTGAACAATTTAGTAATTAAAGATGGAAATGTTTATCTTTATTGTCTATCATTTTACACGTAATAAAATTATTATGCAAAATACTACAATCTCTTCACGAGATACATTATAAATTCAAATGCACGAATGCATGCATAGAAAACATTTCCGTATTGATTTACCAACAACAATCTCTAATCTTACTGCTATTGTATGTTGTAGCGTCCGCAGTGTCATCTCGAAGCCTTTGTTCGTGATTGAACGTAGTTTACATGCGACTCTCTTATCTTAGGAATGTTATGTGTGACGTTTAATAATAGTTATTCCAATTCTACTATCAACACAACTATCCCTATACGTTATAGCTCCCTTAGATGTTGTTTTATTCTCTAAGAGTAAATATAGAATTTTTGTTATTTATTTTAAATTCTTTACAATTCGGAATCCAAACCCCCAAATGATAAATGTAGAATCGAATATAAACAAACTGGAATTTGGCAACATTTTGTGATTAGACAAATTAGCTTATCTATATTAAAGAAGAGTGAGCATCTTATTCCTTTCATTTAGATCTTTTACATTAAATTCATTAGAATGTAGGTAATACTGAAATATGTTGATTGTGATTCATTACAAAATAATAATTATAATTGCGTGACTCACTGGATACTACGAAAATTACAGCTAACTACAGATTCTTTTGTTCGTATTTATAATTTATTGGCCTATTTAAACCTCATACACCTGAATGAAGTTTTGATTTTAAAAAACCTCTCAATATATTTAAGGTTTAGTGAAAGTATAAATAGCGAATTAAATAACTTTACGGTAAGAAAATATGCATCGCAAACAATGATTCATAAGTCATCTGTAATCAGTACACGCAACCTTATCTTATAATAATCAATGATTGAACTTGATTGCTAGAATTATTGTGAGATTTGAAACTGCATTTATTTTTCTGTGAACATTGAAATAATAAATAAAACATTTACTTAAACACGTATAAGTCTATACTATTGAAATATTTCGTAGTATTATCATGCGTAATCGATGACGTCATAAGATGAGTAACCACAGCGGACCGTGGTCGTTTCTGCGGTCGGTCACAAAAAGCGATTATCATGGTATTTAGGTGAAACGGAGATTCCTTACGAGAGATGACCGGGTCATATATAACTGGGCAAGGTCCTTAACAAATTAATTTAAATAAAATATACATAATTAAATTATGCATTTTATTTTTTTTATTATTGTAATTAGTGTTACGTGTAATATTTCGTGGAAATTTATTAAATTTAATGCAATCTCAGATGTCAGAGAAAATTGAGTGTGATTAGATACTTATCGTCACTGAATTAACGCGAACAGTTAGTGATTTTAATGTAGGTAAATGTGAGTGAGTGCAGTCAAAGCGATATTCGCCAATTAGTGATGTGGCCTGAATAAACAATTTGTTTTTTTCAAAATTATCAGTGTTGCATGTCAAGAAATAAGCAGAAAATTATTTTGATTACTTATATTTTGTTTTAACCACTATATAAAGTTTGACTTGACTATGAAGTAATTTTCCGAGAGTTTGCTATATTTTTTTAAATCTGTATACAAATTACAATAACATTGAAGTACATTTGTGTAATTTCAAAATAACAACTTTTTACTAATTACATATGAATATATACTTACTTGCAACATAAGACAATTTTTAAAATTATTGTCCGTCTGTTTATTCCGGCTAATCTGCGGAATAGCTGGACCGATTTTAACAGGACTTTTTCTGGGATATAACTAAACATATATATGTTAGTTAGTTAGTTATATGTTACTATTACATTGGGAAAATAATTAGTGTTCTGCTTAAAAATTATGTACGCACTTAAGAAGTTATACTTCATTGACGTAATAATAGGAAAAAGTAAAACGTTGACAGTTAACTTCAGGGTGTCGTTTTTTTACGTGACGGTTGCGCACGCATCGTAAAAACATCGTGAGGAAACCATAGCATGGTGGTAGGTGATTTTCTAACGATGCCCGCCTGAGTAGCTACCATCCTCAAGTTTGAAAACCTGTCGCCAAATAACAATAGGTGTGTTCCGGCAGCATCACTTGAGAACCAGAACCTCTAGGTTTAGTGTGTTTATCCTGGACCACATCGTCACTTAACATCAGCTGAGATTGTGGTCAAAAGCACTGTAGTAAAGCGGAGTAAAAAAAATACTGTCATAATTTTTCCCTACGCGCCACTAGAAATTTAACTTCAAAAACTCATTAAATTGTGAACAAAATCTCATCCAATGTTCAGTTTGAACAGCTAGTTATAATAATTTTAGACTCATTACGTTATGATTATACCTCAAGCACGTGCTGCCAACTATAAACTGGTTAATATCACGACTACAAGACTAAAGAGATTTCTTCTGATAATGCGATATAATAATATAATTGTTAATATTCAGGACTAACATAATAATTATGAACTTGTAATTCGTATGCAAAATCTTTCATATTATTTACAATGGTTAACCAAGGTTATAATTGTTTTCGGATAGTATCCTCCATAAAAGGTTGGTTTCATATCAGTCAAATTTTCGCAGAAAATTAAACTCGTCGAAACTAGATTTCGTGTTGGACTCTATCGGCTATTGTTTTAAAACAAATTCATTAATCTGAGATATCATTCAGTAACCGCATTACCGCATGATTAAAGATCGAAATAAAAGTAAACCACAGAAACAATTATAAGTTTCTAAATAAATAGTGAGTGACAACAGAAAAACAAGATGACGACACACTATGCTAGATTTAGCTCGCAATGACGTTGATGATGCCGTAAGGTGATGGCTTAAACTATTTAACGACTAAATATTTTAAAATCGTCGTAAGTTTTTTTTAACGTTCTGTGACTTAATTAGGGCCATGAATTTCTTTAGAATTCAAATCGTCAGTGGTCCATTAAACTGGCTGTTTAGTGTTTAATGTAGCTTTATGAGATCAGTGTCATTATTTTGAATATACTTCACGATTTTACACAATAACCAAAAACTAAGTACATCACGTAGAATGCCACCAAAATTACATAACATACTGCAAGTTAATTATTTACAAACACGAAGTAATACGTGACAAACAAATCGCGGCGGGAACTTATCGTCATCTACTTATAGTTCGTGTTAGCATTGCCAAATACATCTCTAGCTTTTATGGTGAACTTGAAAACAGGAGATGAAAATGGTAAGGAACAGGAACATAAGGAACACAACAATCGTCATTTTAGTCTTGTTTTCTACTCATAGACATTATTTAACATGTCAAAATATATACTAAAATCTGACCAAATAATGCACCGACAATTTAAAAAAGAATCATATAAATCTGCTCAGTAGTTCTCAAGTTACAAACCAACTAATGGACAAACACGTCAGTCGTTGCGTTTTACATAATATAAGGAAGGATAATCTAATCGAATTATATGTTACAAAGCTATAAAAAACACTAGATTCCAGGATACAATAAACATTTAACTAATTTTTTTACTTAAATGCATGAGTTTCAATTGTAAATAAATTATTAATAGTCTAATTTTTAAATCACAGAAGAAATTAAAATCATCTTAAGCCTCACAACTTCACGTCATGCTAATGTACAAGCTATGATGGCGCAGTGGATAATGCCAGCCGGAATCCGCGTCGGACGTGGGTTTGAGTCCACCTATCCAACTCTAAAATCAGCCTGAGGTTTTGATGAAGAAAAACATCGTCAGTAAACCATAGCATGTTGGTAGGGCATGTTCTAATAATGCCCGTCTGGGTAACTACCACCCCCAAGTTTGAAAACCTGTCGCCCAATACCAATAAATGTGTTCCGGCAGTATCACTTGAGAACCAGTACCTCTAGGCTTAGTGTATTTACTATCCTGGACCGCATCGTCTCTTAACATAAGGTGAGATTGTGGTCAAAGCACTAAGTCTATAGCTTGTAAAAAAAGTGTACCTTTTATTATAAGCCAAGGTGTGAACGATCCTACACAAAAATATTTTTCTTAACCCGACAATAAAATAAGGTTTTAATATTTTCTCTTTGACGATGGAAACTTAGGTACTTCCATAATTAAAGTAGATCCAAGTGAAATCTTATTTATATTCCTTAATCATTTGTGAAGTCGTTATTTCAAACAAATAGCTTAAAATCAATTGTGTTCACATACCTGCGTTGTGTACGTAGGTAGGAACATAGCGGGAGCTAACGTGGGATGCGTGGGAGTCATCCCACAATATAAAAATAGAATAGACAATCTATAAAATTACCGTTACACGTCAATTCAGATACGTAACATCAACTATCGAGCTAATAGGGTAACAGTTTTATATCGAGAAACTCAAAATAAAAATTATTATTAACGTCTGAGAGAGAATTGATGTCATCGCTGGAAATGTACATATGTATAACACATACGTTTGCACAGCTGACAGCAGCTATGGCCTTCTGAGGTCGAACTGACAATGGTTTATAGGCCGATATAATAAGTACTAGAAAATAATGGTCACGAGTACCCACTGCATGCAGCTAGTTTAAAAGAGCCCTATTACTTACGATACAAAAGTTTATTGCGCACCCGAGCAGAGTCCGGTCGGATCCAGCCTTGTGCGGCGTGTGTCGCAAGCATTGCCGTCTGCTACATTGAGGTATTCAAAGCAGCTGACGGCGACATGGCGCCAAGTTATCATTATATTCCGACTATAATGTTTATTATGCTTATTCAGCTATGCTTCTCCAGCTATGTTATAGATCTAATAACCGAGCTTCGTTACTCAACTAATTTAAATAACATTTCAGTTATTTTCTTATGTTTACATAATATTACAACATTATTTTTGTAAAAGTAAACATTGTCTCAGTATGATTACTTGTGCCAAAATTTAGTTCGACGTCATTTGTTATAATCTACATAACTACATCCAAAAGGATGCCTGAGAATTGTAAAACTGTCCTACAGAAGTCATCCTTAGAGAAATTTATTTTTGAAGATTTATCGTATTTTTAGTCATTACCATAAAACACGTGTAAATGTGAATTTTGCAAGTAAAGACTGCGTTCAATTGAAAAAAGTAAATGTATTTTTTATATAAAACAGGCAGACGAAAATAATTTTCGTAAACCTTCGTAGTACATTTTAATGCTTATATTATATTATCTACCAAACTTAATATTTAACAGTTGTGTGGTATCAGTTACCAATTAGGTTGCCTTACAGATATCTGTCCTAAATTCAAAATCAAAATCAAAATTTATTTATTCAATTTAGGCCCTAAGAAGGCGCTTATGAACGTCTAAAACACTACCACCGGTTCGGAAAACAACCCAGTCGAGAAGAGCCGGCAAGAAACTCGATCTGGTTCTTTTTTTTTCATAAATATAATATATATCATTTTTTTTGTCATATAAAAAACTATACAAATCGTAGTTTTAATAATGTTAGTGGAAGCAATTAATGAACCTTTGTAAACACAAAACTTGCTCATGCGGTATTGTACCAGCATACATTTTTTAAAATTTTCAATACCAATAATTTGCAACGGTTTACCTCTATAGTTCATCAACCCTCTTTTCGTACTTTCTTTCGCGTTCACATATTGCCACAAAATGTTTAAAAAGTTTTATTTTTCTGACCAGTATACGTGGTTTATGTAACCTCGTGTTATTTCTGTGAACACAGTGTCATTTCGGTCGCGTCACTGGCATAAACTTGGCACTTCACAAACGTCGTCTGCTGTCAACATTGCTACATGACACTATTCCGAAGTTTTTTAAATTAAATATAGCCAAATCTCTACTACACTGACCATAAATAATGATACACATTTTTTCTCTGCCATATATTTAGTAATTACTGTCACTAGAAAAAAAATCAAAACAATATAATATCGTACCGGATGTCACGTTGAAAATTTAATAGTAGTTTTAATTGTAATAAAATCATGATATTTTAGAAGGTAAATTAGATAACTCATTGTATAACGTATTAAAGTCAATAACCCTCCCAAACTGCAGCGTAGGAACCTTGGCGGATAAATTTAGCGAATGGTTACTAAAGATTTGGCCATCAGCCATCATTGCTTTGCCTCGTTGATAACTATTCTCGCAAAAATCACACACGCATAATTGTTATCATGTATAAAGTAGATACTTTTATTTGCTTATTACACTGATATGTTGATATCGATTACAAAGTTGCGTGATAGGTTGAGAAAAAACGTATTATAATCTGTAAATATTGTGCGATGCCACATCGAATACTAATAATTTGAAAACCCGTGATAGCAATGTAAAAAAAGAACCTATTTTGCAAAATAAATTAAATTCCTTTTTATAAAAAAAACTTTGCATGTTTCTCTATACCTATTTCGAAAATTACGTTGCGTTTCTCAATTAAAAATGGAATCCACGAGTAACCTTTAAGTAACCATTAACATTACTTTATTCTACATTTCATTTTTCATTCAACATATTTGACATGCCAAGAATAATTTAAATTTCAGAAACGCAGTGTCTTTACTTTATATAATTAGTAATAACGTTATTTAAGTCTATTAAAATTATCATATCATCTATCATTTGTTTGAATGTAAAAAATAATAATGTAACAGAGATTTTGAATTTAAGGCTAAATAAACATTTCACCGTTATAAAATTAAATAGGAAACAAATTGTAATGTAGGTATTTTAAAATATGGCCTTTCCGTTAACGAGGACAACGGAATTAAACACATTTAAAACAAATATCGCATATCCTTGACGGCATTGCCGTATAGTATATAAATATAATTGATACAGAAAACGCTCTGTTGAACCAGTCTTTTCACATACAAATAACGCGCGACGCTACAACATAGTTCGTATAAACATCGTAAAAAAAGCCTTCACACTATTAATTCGCCGAAAATAAATAGCGTGGGTATATGTTATACTACGAAATACTATTCTGAGCTTAAGTAACACAAATAATATTCAAACAAAAATAACTTTCATTGATGCGAACAGCAAGTTCAATGTTTTCATGCTTAAAATATTCTACGCGCTACGTATCTTTAGAATTATTTCTAAGTGCCATTGAAAACTTATCGTAATACTGGAGGTTTCTCGCATATTTACTGAAAGACAATTATTAATAATAGAACGGTAAATTTTGGCATACATCCAATGTACACGGATCCGTCTATCTCTACGCATGATACTTGCGAAATTAGAAGTTGTAACCGTGAAATGAAATTTATGGACGACAATTATGGATAATTTTATATGTGCTAGGTATATTTAGTCAGTCAATTAAGTATAATTGTAAATATTTATAATATTAAGGCTTTAATTTCATATTTAACCGTGTGGTGCAGGTTAAGAATAGTACCACCCCATATCTTCTCGTGGGTGTCGTAAAAGACGACTAAGGGATATGGACCAGAGGATGGGCAGCAGCATCCTCTGGGTACCAAAAAAATACCTTACTTCAATCGCCAACCCGCCTGCCAAGCGTGGCGATCCTCCCATTAATGGTGGAGACCTATGTCCAGTAGCGGAAGTCTTATGGTTGAATGAATGAAAAAATTCTTATTTTAACACTTGAATAGGTAATATAATTTTCAAGTGGGTACATAAGTATCTAGTTTTATTTTTTCTCAACAGTTAAAATATGTATTTTTATTAATAAGTCAGTTGAGTTAATAAATTTACTATTTTATCATAAATAAATGAAACTTAATAGTTATTTTAAGAGTTGAAAACTATTATTTTATTAGTTTCTAATCGAAATCCTAAATAAGAACATTGCTTTAACAACCAACAGTTTTAAAATTATTTTCAAAACTCGTTTCCTAGCGAAGTTTTCAATGAACTAAAATAAACGAATTTTGCAAACTTGAACTTTCTGTAGACCTAGTAATTCTCTGACCATTGAACAAACAATATTTGACTTTATTACAGTAGATTATTTCTTGAAAAAAAAATTACATTAAGAAACAACACTTATGTACTTAATTATATTCATGGCATAACGTCATTTCATACAGACATTCTCAATATTGGATTACACCATTAGGGGCAGACGAAACCTTAAAATTTCAATTCCAAATACCTGTCGTGAAGTCACGTATACCACAAAAGGTAGTTTAACATATAATAGTGATATTAATTTTTGTATTCAATTCTATTTTGAGTTAAATGGTGACTTTTTGTTAACTTGCACACCAGGCTAAAGAGCCATTCATTATTTACTTAAGGGTCCCAAGGGGGAGGAGGTTAATAAAGTCTATACATGCCCTTTTTCCGCGGGGTTAAAATCCATTCTTACGTAATATTTACAAGTCGAAATTTATTATTAAAAATCTATTCCTATTACGGACGGACGAATTATCTTCTTCATTCCATAATGTGCACTTCGATTAACATCTTATTTTACAAATTTTTATTGGATATTAAAATTTATAAATCTTAAATATGTTCATTTTCATTCCAATTTAAATATCACAAATAATAATTATATTGTAGTGAATTCTTCCCGCTTTTATTTTAATCATTTGGAGAATAAAAAATGATTCTTTTATTTTCAAGCAACAATAGCGCTGAAATTTTTTTTTTATTCAATAATAATTGTGGTCTCTACAGCATATCCTTTCATTCAAACTTATATTTATTTTATAACTTTAAAAATCCCGCGTAGTTACCAGAAAAACGAGATTGAATCCTACGTGGGGGGTTGGGGGGTCAAAAATCGTCAAAATAATCATTACGTAATTAATGAATGGTCCCTTACCGTTCTACTATAATCTGTATTTAGGTAATATACATATAAAGACGCTAACTATTTTTTGTTCCGGCATCTCTTTAAGACCTAATTCTTTTTTGTTGTTACTTAAATATTACGTGTATTTTCCATTATTTTTTGCATTAGAAATCATAATTTAAAAGATCTGTAATAATAGATATATTTTTAAATTATTATTTAATAAAGTTTCTTTTAATATAACCCAGGCAACGCCTGGTAGATAGTAAAATTAGCTAATATACTTAATAACCGAAACACGAAAATCAGACTCGCCAATCGCTGTCAGTAAAGTCTAATCTGTGCAAATTCTTGTAACCTCGGAAGTTTGGCCGATAAGCTGGCTATGTAAATAAGTAATCTCAACTGCATTCCAAGGAGTACAATGTTTGTAGAGAGTGGTCATTACTAAAAGTGCTTAGTTATATATGAATACTAGCTGTGTGCTTGCGGCGTGTTCTCTATAGTAACGTATAGTGCATACTTCACTGCGTAGTATGGTTTATCCATAGAATCATATTTTGTGGATTGGCCACGCGAACACAGCGCCCGAGGAGCAGTTGAGAAAGTGTAGGGAACCAACAGGTGGTTCGTGAGTGTAACCGCCTTGTTGGTTCTGATGGCTAGCGGGCTAGCTTAAGCTAGACCGAGCTAAGGGAAGAAGCCGGGGGTAGCCAAATCGCGACGACTACCCCCAACTCCTGCGCGTTCGCGAAACAATCAC
Source organism: Samia ricini (assembly GCA_014132275.2). NCBI lineage: Eukaryota > Metazoa > Arthropoda > Insecta > Lepidoptera > Saturniidae > Samia > Samia ricini. The sequence goes on from AP028170.1 coordinate 7,424,062, forward strand.
TGCCGCTATGTCATCGCTATCAAGCAGCGATGACAAAAAAGGCCCTTTTCAGGGCCAGAGAAGGAAAAAGAAAAAGAAGACCAAAATACCTGAGCGACCTAATGTAGAAGACTCCCCAACGACCCAAAGCTACCTAACGGACTCCGACGATGCTACAATTAACACGATTACACCTTACAGCCTGACGAGGGACAACATCCTTCGCCACGAGCGATATCTGCGGGGGGAAGTAACCACACCCCCCCGCGCTCCAACTACCATCGAGGCAAGCGGCCGCCAAGTGCTGCCATCTGCGGGGGTCGAGGCGAGAACTATCCCGCCTCCCCCCGCACCACAAAGGCCGGCTACGAGCGGCAGCCGCAGGGAGCTGCCTGTTGCGGGGGTCGAGGCGAGAATTATCTCGCCTCCCCCCGCACCGCCTAGCATGCCACCGAGCGGCAGCCGCGAAATACCGTCATCTGCGGGGGTTGAGGCAGGAACTATCTTGCCTCCCCCCGCACCGCCGAGCGGCAGTCGCCGCCAAGTGCCGCCATCTGCAGGGGTTGAGGCAGGAACCATCTTGCCTCCCCCCGCACCCCCGAGCGGCAGTCGCCGCAAAGTGCTGCCATCTGCGGGGGTCGAGGCAACAACGTTTTTGCCTCCCCCCGCACCACCTACCGCCGCCCCGCGTGACCCACGTAGGCGACTACCTGTGGAAGTAGGGCCGATCTCTCGTTCCCTCCTCCCGCAAACCCCCGTGACCAGCAGCGGCCCAACAACCGACGTCAGGAGGGACATCCCGCCCCCCCCCGACTGTCGAGGTGCCCTCGCCGTCACCCGCAGCACCCTCACCTAAGACCATGCAGGAGAGAGACACTATTGTCCTCGCCCAGTTACTAGAAACTGGGCTGCTCTCCCTGGGGATGCTGCGGTGGATGGCGCTGTACCTCCGCATAGCGGAGGCTGAGGCGGAGGGTTGCTCTCCCGGCGCCGACGACGTCGCTGCGCTGCAGATGGCAGCAGTCGGGGTAACAGCACCCCCCCCCATCCCCGCGGCAGTGCTCGACCGCAGCCCGGTCGGCCGCGGAAGAAGGAGGAAGCGGGAGGATGACGACGAGGACGAGGACGAGCGACGCGTGAGGAGGAGGACGCGGTCGCTACCGTCCCCCACCACATCCCCCCGCCCGAAGAGGATGCCGATTGCGTGGGCAGCTGCGGAGCGTACCGCCGACAAGAGCGCTGGCTCGACTGTGCCCGCAGGGCCAGGAGAGCCAGCACCTCCAGCCCTACCGGCTGACCCGCTCCCGCAGCGCCCGCGCATCAGACAACAGCCACCTGCGGCTCATACGCAGCCGCCAGCATCGGCCGGGGCTGCGCGCGCAGCGCCGTCCGCGCGACCCGTACCCAGCGTTGTGAAAGCGCGGGTGGCGGCACCCGCGCGCACTACGCTGGCACCGACGCCGGCACCGCCACGAACATTCGCGGCGGCGGTCGGAGGACAGCGTCAACCGACGCCTGGGACGTCGGCGCCTCCGACCGCCCAACACCTACAACAGCAGCAGCAACAACAACAGCAGCAGCAGCCGAAGCCGGACGCACCGAAGGGGCCTTCAGCCCCCAACGTTAAGCAGGCACCGGCACCCAAATATCCTCCACTGATAGTGGAGCGTCTGCCAAACTGGCAAAAGCACTTTAAGCTGCTGACCCAACAGCTCGGCAGACCACCGAACGCGCGCCCCTTTGGGACAGGGGTGAAGTTCGTGCCGGAGAGTGTAGAAGAGTACCGTACGGTACAACGCTACCTCACCAAGGCGGAGTGCGAGGAAGGGGTAGCCTGGTTCTCGTACTCGTTGCCTGCCGAACGAAGCCTCAAGGTGGCTCTGAGGGGATTACCCTCAGACACGGACCCCGCTGACATCGTTGCCGCCTTACAGGAGCGAGGCTTCGAACCCGAGTTCGTTAAGAACATAATGGCGCGTGGAGGTCGCCCGGGTTCCGTCTTTCACGTCGTCCTGAAGCGGACACCGACATCTCCGGACATCTACGCAGTAAATGAATTACTGTGCATGAGGGGGATCAAAATAGAAGCCTGGCGCGGTAAGACTGGTCCCGCCCAGTGCCATAGATGCCAACAATTCCGGCACAGCTCGATGCAGTGTCATAGAACACTCGCTTGTGTCCGGTGTGGAGAACCACACGCTGCACGTGACTGTGGTCGCTCAGTTGAAGAGCCACCGACCTGCGCCAACTGCGGAGGACCCCACCCTGCCAATTATAGGCAGTGTCCGGTCTTCCGTAGGGAAGCCAGGTACCGGACGGCTGGCGTTATTACGCGCACTGGCGACCACATCTCAGGACGCGCGACGAAAGGGTCAGCACTACCTCCGCGGACAACAGTAGGGGAGACGGCGTCAGCGTCGCTGATGGCGCCGGCCAATGAACCTACAAGCCGCGGTGCGACGACTGGTCCTGGGAGAAGACGCCGACGCCAGAATAAGAAACCCGCGGTTCAGGATCGTACCGCGGGTGCGTCGAGAGATAAACCTGCCCCTCTGGTACCTCCATCCCCCCCCCCGGCTCAGCAGCTGGACACTTTGACTGCGACCCTCGGTGTCCTGCAGGAGATCTTGTCGGCCGTTAAGGAGGGTGAGAAAGGTCAGAAGGCCACCCTATTGGGATTACTGAAGCTCCTAAATCCCAATGCTTGAGTTAAGGGTGTGCCATTGGAATGCCCAGGCGCTCACGGGGAAGAGAAGGCTACTCATAGCCTTCCTCCGTGAGCAAAAGATAGACGTGATGCTGATATCGGAGACTTTCCTGCGTCAAGGCGAAGAGTTTCGGGTCCCTAACTACTTCGCATACAGGAAAGACGAGAGGAGTCCGACGAGTGGCCGCCCGTACCGAGGACTTTTAGTCCTCGTCAAGAGGAATGTCGTACATCAGCCAATACCCTTTAAAGAGTACCAGTCACTCTACGCTCTGGGGGTATTGTTGCACGTCGATGGTCGGGACTTGAAGGCTTACGCCATATACCGACCAAATAACCAGCCCACACAGATGCTGGAAAGAGAACTTGAGGAATTAATGGCGGGAGGTACGCCAACGATCATGGCAGGAGATTTTAACGCGAAGCACACCTCCTGGAACTCCTCATGTAATACGCAACCTGGTCGACAACTCTTGAAGCTTGCTGAAGACTATAGCTTTGATATCCACGGCCCAGATGAGCCAACACATCATAGCCCGAGGTCGCAAGACGTTTTGGACATAACGTTAACGAAAGGGCGCTTGAATCCACCGAGGCAGACAGTACTGCCGGATCTACCCTCGGACCATAGACCTGTCCTTCTCGAAGTCTCCGAGTCACCTACGCGAGTATTACTTCCAGCATCACGTACGCGGATTGATTGGGCAATATTCGTGAAGGAACTAGAGAGCACCACACCGACGCGAAAGATGTCCACGCCGGAAGATGTGGAACGGATGACGGGTGAACTCACCCATTGCATCCGCAGCGCCCGAGAAAAATCTACTCGCACCATTCCGACGGAGTCGAGGCTCAAACCTCTTCCCCGGCGGATTCAGGATCTCATAAAAGAGAAACGAGCGCTGCGGAGGGAGTGGCAGAATACCCGTTGCCCCTTCACGAAGACTAGACTTAACTCGATGGTGACACGAGTTAAAATTGCCCTAGATGACCATGCAGCCGAAGCGTGGGAGAACCATATAGACGAGATTATCACGGACAGCTCGGTCCCCTCAGTACACCGTCTATGTAAGCAGCTATCGAGCACACCGGAGCCGGTCCACCCCTTACTGGGTGAAGATGGCTTCCCACGCTTCACAGCAACTGATCGGGCGGAGATCTTTGCTACGTGTTTGGAAGAACAGTTCTCCCCGAACGACGAAGCGGACCTTCAGCACGTCTTCAATGTAAACCGACACCTAGACAGATACTGGGCTGAGCCTGTAGTCGGCGGCAGCCCGGCAGACGCCCTGTTCTTCACCCCGGCCGAAGTAAATCGCGTGATCGGGAAACTGAAGCCCAGGAAGGCCCCCGGTGCGGATAACATTACCGTTGCAATGCTGCGTCACCTGCCGCTGAGATCACTCGCGGCGGTGACGCGGTTATTCAACGGTATTATCCGCTCGGGGCACTTCCCGAATGACTGGAAGCTCGGACTGGTCCGCATGTTACCGAAGCCCAGGAAGAACCTGCAAAGACCAGAAAACTACAGGCCAATCACTTTGCTCAGCACGCTGTCTAAGGTGTTCGAGAGGCTCGTGCTGGCCAAGATGCTGCCGCACATGAACCTGAGAGCCGAACAGTTCGGGTTTAGAGAGCATCACTCTACTGTTCTCCAACTCACGAGGGTCATTGACATAATAGATACCGCAAGAAGAAACAGACAATACGTCGCAGTTGTACTGCTGGACATGGAGAAGGCGTTTGACAAAGTATGGCACCAGGGGATGCTATACAAACTGTTAACGACCACCACGATCCCTAGGAAGATTCTCCATGTCCTGAAGTCTTTCCTGGAAGACCGCCGCGCCCAAGTAGTGGTCGAAGGCCAAGTGTCTCGGGAGTTCCCTATGAGAGCCGGAGTCCCGCAGGGTAGCTGCCTCTCTCCTAGCCTCTACGCCGTCTACACCAACGACATGCCCGTGCGCGGGTGGACAGAACTCGCATTATTTGCTGATGACGCCGCCTACTTCCACGTAGATAATACGCCACTAGATGCGCAAATTGAAACCCAGCGTTTACTTGACACCCTTCCTGAATGGCTACGGAGATGGAGGCTGCGGGCCAACGTAGGGAAGACACAGGCACTCATGACTAGAGTGATGATGAGTAGATTACCACCTTGCTTGACGCTCCAGGGAAAGACTATACCGTGGAAGGATAAAGTTCAATACCTGGGAGTCACTATAGATCGAAACCTGACTTTTTCAAGTCATGTAGGAGATGTGATCGCGCGGACAAGAGCGGCGAGGAGAATGCTGCGTCCAGTGCTCACCTCAAGGCTACCCTTGAGAACGAGGCTTGGTTTATATAAAACCTATTTGAGGTCACGATTTACCTATGCCGCCCCTGCATGGTTCAGTCGCTTATCGGAAACGAACAAGAGACGGCTTAGAGCCCAACAGAGCATCACGCTTCGCATGATCGCGGGGGCACCGCGATACGTTAGCAACCACGTACTTGCGCGTGACTTACGTGTAGAGAGCCTGGATGCGTTCATAAGCAGCCTTGCAACCAACATGTTCCGAAGAGCGGACACGTCGGCGCACGTTCACCTCCAGAACATCGCGCCGTTGCACGCCAGACCTCCCGACAGTCGGAGAGGAAGAGGTGATCGCTTGTCATTAATACATAGGCCTCAGGCGCGCGATCTCATACGCCGGTCCTCGCCTAGCTGAGTAGGTAGTTGAAGGAGGACCGTGTCTATGACCCGTATAGATCGGGTGCATCTCCCTGACCCCTCAGAGTCCGATCGACAGCAGGATTAGCTCCCAGAACTCAGAAGATTACTCCACGAGGGACGCACCTGTGTGCCTCACCCAGTTGACTTGTCCGTAGGCGCGGACAAAGGAGAGGCCACCGTCGAAGGGAATAGCCCTGATGCGGTTTCCCCGTGTCCCCTATTAGTTTGTAGTTTAGTTAGTAAGTGTAGCGTGTGTAGTTTTCTGATTGTGTTTTCTTTGTTTTGTTTTGTTTTTTATTTTGTAATTGTTATTATAGTATGTAATTTAGGTTAAGTTACATGATGTAATAATTTTTTTTAAATAAAGATAAAAAGAAAAAAAAAAAAAATACGGTTAGGGAAAGACACACGACACGCCGCTGCTAAACTGCTCGAACTTAAGGAGGAGACGAGAAGAATTGCTATATATATCATATTTTGTTAACAGTTTCTTGAAATTTAATTTTTTTACTCAGATCCCTAATTATTTTCGAATATAACATTAGCCTTAGTTACGCGGAGTAACTTCAACTTGTCTTATCTGTGGGCGGTTTGCGGCTTGTAGCTCTGCATTACGAACAAACACCTACTACGTCACGAATTTATATGAAGTGATGATTACGTCATCGTCATACTTATGAGTAACAGAGGAAAATAGTCATGTGTATACGGATTTAATTTGCGAGTGGCATATTTGTATAACGGATGAAAATAAGTTTAGTGTTCTTGGCATCGTTTATACATTTATATTGACTTTTATTTTGTGCTCTCGCAGAACCGGTGCATGGCTTCTGACAAACTGTGTTTACCAACCAGTGTTTGTAAGCTTCATGACAATAATCTATACTAATAAATAAATTTGAAGTGTCTGTTTGTTATGTCACAATTTTTTTTGTACAAAATACATACGAATTTATACACAATACCTAAGTAAAAAATATTTTTTTTTAAATTATGGTCTTTCTGTATGTTTGTTCCGGGTAGTCTCCGGAACGACTGGACCGATTTTGACGGGACTATTTTTGGTAGATAACTGAAGTTACTGCGCGTAACTGATGATACTTTTATTTTTCGAAAATAATTAGGATTACTCGTTAAAAAAATTTAACTTATGAAATTTTGAATAAAATCCGAATCAATGCACAGTTTTACTGGCAGGTAAAAAAAAATATCTTTGCTTAATGTTAGCAAAAAAAGTTTTGGAAAATAATTAGAGTTTCATATAAAAATTATAAACAATATTAGACAATGAAAAATATACGAAACGCGGGCGTAGACGCGGGCACGCGGCTAGTCATTAATAAAAAACGTTGTAGCATTTAAAATAGTGTTTATAATCATTTTATGATTTAACTACCTACTACACTGAATTTTTAGTATTATAAAAAAAAAACCTTCAACAATCTTATCCATTTTATAATTATGAACCAATGTAAATTGTAGAAAACATATAAAGGCAACACGATGAAATACTGACGACTAACCAAATTCTATACAAGGCACATTATAGTTAAGACTTTGGTCGGTGAAATTAGACAAACGAATAAAACTCATGTCTAAAAATAATCCAGTGGATTTTATTTTTATAGGCGCGAAACTGAAATATGGGTAAAATTTTAATCCTACATATAGTTGTATGTGATTTTGAAGCGATGATGGCGCAGGGGGTAGTGTGTCCAGATTCCACGTCAGTCGAGGCGGGTTTGATCCCCACCTATCCGACTCTAAAATCGGCCTGCGCTTTCGGTGAAGGGAAACATCGTGGGAAAACCATAGCATGGTGGTAGGGTATTTTCTAATGATGCCCGCCTGGGTAACTAGCACCTTCAAGTTTAAAAACCTGTCGCCAAATACCAATAGGTGTGTTCCGGCAGCATCACTTGAGAACCATTAACTCTAGGCCTAGTGTGTTTACCATCTTGGACCACATCAGGTGAGATTGTTGTCTAAACACTGAGTAGTCCGTGAAAAAAAATCTCTGCTAAGCACAAAACAGCGATATCGATATTTAGTGGCTAAATCTGGAACACCCCAAGATTTATTATTAAATGTACTGTTATTAGTGGTGATAAATACCGACAAATTATTTAGGTATATTTGTTGGAAATTGGAATGACGATTAAATATTCAATAATATTGAATTCAAGAAGTTTTCACGAAAATCGGAGAGATCGAATGATTAAGTCCAGTGAAATATCTACGTGTACGAGCTCTATAAAAAAAGTTTGGGACTTGCGTTATTTAATGTAAGCTTGCATAAAAATGACTAGTAGTAAAGAACAGAGACCAAGAGGAGCCACTACACCTAAAGAGGTTTTATGAACGTTGCCGTATTTATGCAACGCTAAAACGTTTTATGGAGAAATTCACTAGGCACATTATTAGATTTAATTGAGGCCTATAAGTTGTCTTTTTGCTACAAACATTAAATCTAAATATAATCAAATGCCTAAAATGTTACCGCCTCTAGAAATTTGTCAATCAAAGTCATGGAATCTTCATCAAGCCCGAGACCTCCCAAGTCGCAATCAAATTTCAACACTGAATCCAGGTACCGTATACCTATATTTGGCTTTTGTTTAACAGTAATCAAATTGATAACGGTATTTTCCTTTTCAATTTACTTTAGTATTACGTATAAAATATAAAAACAGTATAAAACGAGCTACAATATAGTTCTTAAAAACAAATTATACTTCACGCGTAATTGTATTACAAAGTTCCAGAAAGCAGAACGATCGTATCCTTGTCAAGACATAAAAAGGAAGTCTATACATATAAAATATAATAGTATGATCTTTGCTAAAATGAAATAATGAATACGGTGAGCCGCTAGCTCCCGTACCAATAACAACGAATCAACGGATGTGTACGATTGATCCCGGCGCCATATTGCCATATTTATGAATAATACACTGAACAAAGCTTTGTGTCATAAGACGTTACGTTAAAATCGCAATCGTTTATACGAGTACCTAATATTTTTAAATAATTTTGGACTGGTTTAAATTATGTAGGTACGTAAACTAACCTTTAAATAATTAATTATAGATTGTAATTTAGAGAAATATGGATAATCTTAACTATTTATATCATGAAAGAATTTTGAAATTTGCAATTATATCCCACAACAGTTTAGTTAGATTTAACAAAGCGAAATCAAATCCTATATTAGAGATCTGGACTGACCAATGCTTGTCAAGCCAATGACCGTATGATTCATTATTAAACCAATTATGCAAATACATATATAAATACGAATGTTAAACTACTTTAAAGCGAGTGTTAAATTGTAGTTATTACACGTACTAAATAAATGGTTGTAAATTTAACTATTAAATGAATAATGGTATCATATTTAATTTTTGAGTTTCGAGTACAGTGACACCTGTATAAATAGGATCTGAAGGAATCTACATTTTGCTATCACTTATAGAGAGCCTCTTCATTTACCTAGTTTCCTAAATAGGCAAGTTAACATGACAGTTGTTTTATCTATAAAAAGTCCCACTATGCATACTTAACAAAATCTCAAGCTTTCTCCATAGTCATTGGGCCACTTATTGGAAACAAACGTGTCATAACTTGTCTAAATTGTAACCTGATAATATGTCTCACTTAAAAGAACTACAAAGTCCCAATTATAGATGTAAACATCTAAGATCAAGTCTCAATTAAAAAGGACTGAAAATTCCCAGTAATTAATAAGTATTTCAATGCAAAAGTGTCGGGAGCATATCAATAACAGAGGTTTGTCACATATCCAGATTTTACAGTAATAAAATCATAGTATTAATCGTAGGCCACTTTCTAATGACCGGCTGTTTAGTTACCACTCGAAAATTGCAAATTCTTTGCCAAACATCTGTAAGTGTATTTCAGCATTATCACTTTAGGGCCAGTTCCTCTAGTCTTAGCGTGTTATACCTAAGGGACTGTTGAAGCATTACGTAAGTAATGATTTTAAACTTTTGTGAGCACTCGTCAGCAATAATAAGAACAGATCATACACCTCCCCACCATGATTACGTAAGCATTGGCATAATTTGGAAAATAAAAATAAACAAAAAGTAAAGTAAAACATTGCTTACGTAAACTTACAGATATACTATACTATTAAGAAGTTGTAAATTTTATAAGAATCATAATTGTCTAGCACATTATTCTAATATGTCTTAATATCATGCTTATGTAAAACATAATAAATTGATTTTTGGCGACTTTGTTACTTTTATTGATTAATTGTAATTATCTCCACAAAAACTTAAATAGGATACATAATATCTATATGACATTTCCGTGAAAAAATATCTAACTAGGGCGAAATTCGTGTCAACATTTGTTGCGTACTTTAGGACGAACTAAACGATAAACAGACTGAAATAGGCAGAAAAGGAAGTTATTTTATTCTATATATAGATAATAACGTATATCCATCCATCCATCAATGCAACCAAAGACATCCACTGCTGGACATAGGTCTTCCCCAAATAATGAGGGGGGCTTGACATAATCGCCACTCTTCGCGGTCGGATTGGCGATCGCAGTACATGTTTGTGGCATTCAGAGGATGCTGCTGCCCATCCCCTAGTTTATATCCCTTAGTCGCCTTAACGACACCAACGGGAAAGTATGGGGTGGTACTATTCTGAGCCGGGACCACACGGCATATACTACACGGATATAATACAAAGAAATTACAAAATAAAAAATAGCCTGTCCTTTACTTATGGAGTTAAATTTTACACAATGTCTTAACAAATAAATAATTAACAGTTGACACGGGATAATTGATTAATTAAGAATAATTGAAAAATATACTATTATAATCAAGGAAATAAAACATTTCCAATAGCAACCGCATAAGTCATATATTGAGAAATAAAGTCGAACAGTTTTTTTTTTATATTTCCATATGAATATTAATGTCGCGAGCGTTAACACCAGAATCTAAGCGCGAATTGGAAAAGTGCCCGTACGTAAAAGATCTTATAATTTCAACACACAGCGGGCGGGTCAGGACGCCAGTGCGATAGAAGAGATCGGGCTCGGCTCGCGTCAATGCAACGTCTTCTATAGAATCATCGCGCTGGCGTCCATACCCGCACGCTGTATGTTAAAACCATTGAACTTATTTGCGAAACGCGCAAAGCGAATCAATCTATGAATATCAAATGGATAATTAGATAATTACATTTATGTATCTTTATTATTCTAAACCAGCTCCGACTTAAACTAAATGGATCCAGATGGAAAGTGAAGATAAGTTGGAAGATTACTGTATAATTTTTCGATTATTATCATTTATCTCGTTGATAAAATCTAATTATACATCAAACTATAAAAACAGAGCAAGCGTTTAATAATATTACAAAGCCGAATATTTTAATACTATATACGCTATGAGAATAATTGTCTTTTATTAACAATACTAGCTGTAGTTCCGCTCGTGTATCATATTTCTTTCTTTTTTTTTTTGGCTATGATTTTTACGTGGTACTCTAACTATTTTAGTAAAATAAAATGAAAGAAGCCTAAGTTAGTTCTTATAACTTCAACTATATGGCAGAAAAAGACTCGTCAAAATCGGAGATTAACCGGAACAAACATAGACAAAAAAAATAATTGTGTTGTTTGGTATAAGTACCGTATATACATTCATATGTATTTAGTAAGTAGCTGTTATTTTGATATCACAAACAGTCACTTCGATTTTATTTATTTGTATAGATTATTAAATTGTATCATACTGTCAACATTGGTAAGCTTATAACACGGGTAATTTATATACGTAAATACATATTTTTTCAATTCAAACGACTTACTCAAAAAATCGCAAGTATAACCACAATACGTTTCAAATACACGGTACACATCATATGTAGAATAAATAATGTAACATACATACATAACGTCACGCCTCTCTCTCATAATTAGGGTAGGCAGAGACCACATCCTTCCACTTGCTTGGATCCTGACACACGTCTTTCACTTCATCTACTTTCATAAACACCTTAATACATGCTCTTCGGTTACGGATACTTTTGACCTGGCCTTTCTCCAGAACGTCCTCAATCTGATCGAGATACGTTCGCCTAGGACGACCCCTTACCAGCTTCCCCAGTCATACTCGCCTTGCAAATTTGTTTCGTCAATCTTCTTTTATCCATCCTCTCCACATGTCCAAACCAATTAAGCATCTCTTTCTGTATCTTTGTACTACATCCTCTACCACACCACAATGTTCCCTTATTACACTCTTCCTCACTTTATCTATCATTCTCATTTTTTAATTAATGTTAATTAATGCAATAATGATAACGTTTAATTAAGTTTAGGAAGTTAAAGTCTTAACTTCCAATGACTACTGCGTCGTCATTTCATTACAAGGAAAACGAGACGATCGCTTCAAACAAGTTGTCTGCTGCATGCAAATTTAAATAGAAATACATAAATACAAGGTATAATGATTCACTGTTTATAACATTAAAAAAAAACCAGAAAATCGTGAAAAGTTAACACGATCTGAAGAACTAAAGAACATCGTACAATTTTTTTAAATGAGTCAATAACTAAGTAAGTGCGAAAATTATATTTGTAACGTTATTATGTATACGAAATACGTAAACAACTATTTAAATTTGAAGATAAATTCCTTGCTAAATGTGTGAGAGATTAAACAAAAAATTTATGGATATGTCGCATTTATTTTTTATGTTATTCTATTTTCAAACATTTAGGCAGTTTGTTCAGTAATCAAGTACCATAATAACATCATAATATATGGCATAACAATGGGTTGATGTATAGTAAGTAGCAAATATATGTAATATATAAGCGATGATGGCTCAGCGGGTAGTGCGGCCGGATTCTGCGCCAATCGACGCGGGTTCGATCCTCGCCTATCCGATTCTAAAATCGGTCTGAGCTTTCGGCGAAGGAAAACACCGTGAGGAAACCATGGCATGGTGGTAGGGCGTTTTCTAATGGTGCCCGCCTGGGTAGCTACCACCCTCAAGTTTGGAAACCCGTCGCCAAACACCAATAGGTGTCTTCCGGCAGCATCACTTGAGAACTAGTACTTCTAGGATTTAGTGTGTTTACCGTCCTGGATCACATCGTCACTTAACATCAGGTGAGATTGTGGTCAAAGCACTGATCCTATTCCGTGTAAGAAAAAAATATTTTAATTTTATTTACTAATAAAAATACCAAAGTATAATTACAAGTTCTCAAATTCTCAATTCTGTATGTAACTGCGCACCGTTAATATCGAGTCTAAACTCCTAATTATGTTATAAATTCCATGATTTTGCAATAAGCATTCCTAATTTACACATTTTGCATATTTTGTATTATGTAAACAAACAATTTAATATCGTATGTCTCATCAAAATTGTGCAATTAACTAAAATAAATTAAACACCTAAAATTAGCTTTCTGAGATTTGTATCCAAGTCATGACAATTTTTAAAACATAATTTATACCAGCATCTCCTCTAATTAATATAACTAATGGATTTATGTAAACAGTTTTACTAAATTAGATTATGATGTCATAGCAGATTTATAAAGGAAAAACAACTGTTGAACCAGCTATTTACCTAGAATAAAGTTATTTTAAAACTGGATGATATTGAAAGAGGGACATGAGGCGCGAGACATTGTAAATTGGGGCTAGAAAATACCCAAGCATAGTCTAGGGGACATAAGTCGATAACAATTTAGGTACGAAATAATAGGTAAAAATCAATGTTAGTTTGTTTGTCCTTTAGGCACTCCTAAACTATTCATCCGATATGATGAAGTGAGTCGTTCTGCATGCGACTGAGATTTCTTTCCACTTCTTTCCGTGGCAATGAAACGTTTGCCGTCCTAAATAAATATTTTATGTTAAACATGGGTTCATAAAGTTAATTATTGTACACGGCACCGGTGTAAAAACTGCAAAATACGCTCAAGGTATCCCCTTCATTACGAGCCTTTGTAATAACTTACTATTGTTGAGTGTAATAATACCTTCAATCATATTAATTAATTTATAAATAACGAATCTCATTGTTTTAAATCATAGTATTGTTGTATTTTTTCAATAGTTATAATATTCGTTAATTAGGTATCCTACCAATAATTTTATAAGTAACCATTGAAAGTATTAATATAAAACACAGCCACAAATAAACCAGCTGTTTTTCATTTTAACATTTATATAAGAATTTTAAATTAATACTTTTCCTTATTTTTTTCTTTGTTTATATATTTAATATATATAATACAAAACAAGAACTTAAGTAGGTGCAGGAATTTAAACGTTACGCTGACATGCTTGTACAACCACATATTATGTTGAGTCATATTAAATAAAAAAAACTGATAAACCGACACTTCTACTTTTCATCCATTTATAATGAATGGGTTTCTACTTTGTATCTGTGGTATATTTAATTATGTTTATAACCTAAATGTAATCTTATAATATTATTATGTTGACAGAATATGACCGTTTTACATCAACGAAAATTTAAAACTTCGCGTCTGTTCTCTTAGAAACGGTCATAAAATGAAAATAGCTTGCAAGTATGGACATTTTAAAATTCCCTTTTGGGACGTTGCACTCTGACTACCAGACTCGTCTAACCGGCCTGCTATCAGTCCGCGGTTCAATCCATCGTTAACTCGCCCATTGCCAATGTTGGGATATCACAAGTCGTTATTTCAGGTCACACATAAACACGTGGGTATTCGTGTAAAAACAACCTTAATAGATTTAAGAAACAAAATAAATACCAATTTCCGCGAAAAATATTTTCTACAAAGATTTAACTATGGCAAAGTAATAATAACCAATGTTCAAGCAAACTACGAATATTTTAAATTTTGTAAATAAAATTTGCTTCGTCCATACGTTTCAACAGTCTTGGAAAGAATGTTTATTTTATAAACTAAAACTAAACTACAGCACCTGTTGGCGACGAATAGAATTATTTCAATGAAATTCTTCGCAAATAACATAACCCGTATAATGTTTCATTTTGTACAAATATTTTACAGAGGGTTAATATTAAAAGAAAAAAATCGAAGATTTCGCTTGAGAAAAATATTGGGGGTTGCTCCGAGAGTGATATATATAAGGGACATATAATTGACCATGTCAACTAGCTGTATGATTGCCAATTAGTTCTGCTCCAGTTGCCAACGAATGTCAGCTTTTTATTGACCATCGCAAAATAACAGAACTGAATCAGTAGCCTCACACGACACTCGACCAACATTTGGCGCTTATGCAATTGATCAGGTTCCAAGACTGGATTTGGTTTGGTCCGCTCCTACTTCTTTAATGAGAATATTAGTCGGTCTTTTAATGCTATCGATTTATGTTAATCAGATAAGACTAATTTTGTAAAGTACCTACTGCTTTTATGCATTAACAACAAGCCATTAACGATCACATATTTTTTGCTGGTAGGTAATGAGAAATTAATATCTATTTATTGTATACATATTACCTTAGTATTACCTACCTGCAGTTTTGTTGTTTTTTATTTATTTATTTTATTATGCTCAAACTGCATCGCTGTTCGAGTTTTTATAAATATATAAAAATGTGATTATAATCCCTATTAATTCTGGTTTATCAGATTCTTATTAGATCAATGTAATTAATTATTACTGTAAAACTTTATCTGCAAAAAATAAGTCGCGACATTATTCTAATAAAAATACTACAGATGCCAGATACACTATGTTTAGACAAACCACCATAAAATGTTGACATTGATATGTCCATGTCTCGAATTTCTCTCAACCCCCATTGGCACCACATCCCAAATTAGCACACTACCAGCGCTATTGATTCGGGGAATAGCTATTAATATTAAAAACATGATGCTGCAATGTGTGAGGCACATCGGCAGGATACTCACGTCTGTAGTGCGAGCCTTGTCGGTTCAGAGAAGGAGTACTCTTCAGTCGGCACTGTCAATCACCGGATCAAAACACGGCGCACGACCGTTTCCAAATTGGCGATCGCGCTCACGAGATATATTTAGAGTAGTAATACGACACCAGGCACGGGCGTTGGTCGTTCGATCGTGAAGCAATGGCGAGCTGAGGCGCGTGAGTGCGGTGGCCGCGCTCGGGCACGCGCGGAGTGCCTCCCCCACCCCGTTGCGACGCGACCGCGCACCCCCGCCGCGCACTCCACAACCCAGCACCGTAACGCCCGCGCAGCCTCCGACACTCGAGGACGATACCCTCGCGAGCTACCCACTGATCCTGCCTGCCTTCTCACCCCTTTGTCTACCTTCAAACATATCCACTGAGCGCGACATTTTTACGTACATTCATTCCAAAATTGAATTTATTATATTTCTGTTCATATTATGTATTCGCAAACACAAACTTAATACAACACAAACACACTAACGAATACAGTTTAATTTCAGCTTTTATAGTATAATAAAAACATGCACAAAATAGTCATTATTCTTTATCTATCATCACGTTATGCGCTCGCTTAAGTAGGTAGGTAGAAAGAAGTATCATTGCTTTTCTCTATCCTTGCAAATCTCTTTTGCTACCTTCAGATTTATTGAATTTTCCCTATACTCGCGCTAATTACAAGGGTCACTATTATACGAGCACTAATTTTTCTATTTCATACGGGAAATTCATTATTCCTCCACTGG
Source organism: Samia ricini (assembly GCA_014132275.2). Classification (NCBI taxonomy): domain Eukaryota; kingdom Metazoa; phylum Arthropoda; class Insecta; order Lepidoptera; family Saturniidae; genus Samia; species Samia ricini. Next base: position 7,440,197 of record AP028170.1, read on the forward strand.
TTTTACTTTTAAATGCATTGTAATCGTTTCTTTCGTTTATCATTCATAAATTCCGCATAGTCAAACACACTGAGCCCTCACAATAAGAATATCGAAGGATCTCTTTCACAAATTATATTGATAACACTTCTCAAAAGTAGCGAATTTATGTTTTTTTCATTCTTAATGCGTTTTTTTTGCTTTTAAATCCACACATAGGGGGTCTGCAAATCACATTTCTATATTGACCTACTTAAGCTTTAAAACAGGAACGTCTTTCGCACTAGCTATTAGAAGTACTTATTTTAAATGTACTTCAATTCTTAACAATATTTTCAAATACACCGAAGTAATATAGTTAGTTCAATGAAGTAAGCTGTTTAATTTGTTACTGGTAGAAATTACCTAAAAATTGCACTTACCATTGCTTGTCAACATACCTACCATACAGACAACATATTATAAAATTAATACTTTAATAAATCAAGACAGTATGAATTCCGTTCTTTCAGTATTTCTAGTAAATAGTTATTATAAAATTTAAAATTGACATGAATCTATACTGAGAGTTTTAATTTTTCGTTCGACTGTACGATAAATCAAGGCAAATAGTTACGTCAAAATCTCCCTTTCCATACATTACTCTCTTTCTCTACTCTGCATTATTTCTACTTTACAGTTCTAATATTTGTATGCACTATAACGATTTACATTTATTGATATCAAAAATCGCAGTTTTGGACAATCCCAGCGACGGGCACTGATGCAGCTTCCATCTGTAACCTATAGTGCTAATTTGCAGCATTTACAGCTCCACCTCCAAATTCCTAGTTCAGTTACTCGATATATTCAAATTTCAATTGCCTACTTTCACAACCAATTCAACTAAGAACAGATTAAAAATGCTCCTTGCCCGCTCCATTCAATCTCTTATCTGCAAACTAATCGCGCACTTATTCAACACTGGCGTTTCCCAACACATTCATTGAAGCGACTACGCATTATTATCTCTTGGGATTTGATTGACCACAACAAAATTAATAATTATTCGAATACCCCTTATAGACTAAAAATGTATGTGTGTATTGATTTTTTTTATAAATGAAACAAATTAAATTTTGGAATATAAAATTTATATTCGCTTATTTCCGACATACAAGACGGATTACGGAAACACCTTGATAATAAACTCTATAAAAAAAATAAATAAGTAATTTTTTTTACTATTCCTCTTCAACCTCGTCGTCTGTTGTAAATTCACTTTCGTTGTCTCCCTGCAGGAAATAAGAACATGTTAATAGAAATTGGGAGTTACCTTGCCTAATGCAAGACGGTGACTGAAAAAAAAATATCAAAGAAAATCCGCTTTACATGTTTTAAGCATCCGCATATATTGCGGATATATTGACACAACGAAAAAAACAAACAAGTTAATAGAGCAGTTAGCCCAAGATTACTGTTTACTTGAAAATAAGTGCAACATATTGATTTAATATCAATGTATGAATATCCCACTCTTGGGATACTTTTTTTACTATTCTGTTTATTATTAGGACAATTAAAAGTTGAAAATTAAATTGCCAATTATTAACGATTTAATTCTTAGAGATCTTACTTGATCATTGTTATCAGTGTCTGAATCACTGATATCCCACTGCGGATGTTCAGCCGGAATCGCGGCAGCCTCCTTCACGTCTAACTTCATATCTTGCTGTTGGTCCATACCGATGTACGAGTCTATTCAAATAAAAATACTTTTATAACTCGTATATTTTATATTGTCAATATTTTATAACCAAGTCTATTAATTTCCAAAACAGCATTGTTCACTTTTGAAACATATGCGTAATTAATAATGGCACTGATTGGTCGCTACGGATAATGCTGATTTGGTAAAATAATTCGTTTATTTTTTCAATCGATTTGTCTTGTATAGGACAGAGTGGTTTTCATTTTATAGGCAATAAGTAGTAAAAAAGCGATATACTTGTCTATTGAATTTTCGACCAGAGACCGCAACTTTGTTGTTTTGAAACTAATAGACTCAATTGTTAATATATATATATATAAATGGACATAAACTTTCTTTAGAAATTCAAACGTGTTCCCACCCGATTCACGCAGGAGTTCCCCAGGGATCCATTCTGGCGCCTGTGCTCTTCTACCTTTACTTAGCAGGTCTACTAGACCTAAACCCGTAAGTGAAAAAACACCTGGTCCCTGGCCGAGAGTCAAGTAAGGTTCATTTAGATCTATACGCCGATGACACGGTCGTTTACTTTTCATATAAACAAAGAGTGATTCTCAGAACCCGCGTCCAAAAGGCTGTCAATAACTTAAGTTTTTGGTTAAAAAAAGTGTGCATAACATAAACCCGGAAAGAGCACCGCGATCATATCTTCCGAAGAAAACGACACCACTCCTTGTCCCTTTAAATACCTAGGAGTAGAGATCCCCTGAGCTACCGAAATCAAGTACTCCCACCCCTCGGTGACCTATTAGACATCCAAATGAATTTCAAACCTCACTTTGAGAAAGTCAAGCACCAACCGCCATGGTGCTAGGGCGGCTTTTCCCTCTATATAACTTCCGGAGTATATTGGCCCTCCGCCTAAACCGTCGTCAGACCGATCATGACCTATTGGGCCCCTGCCTTTGCCCATAGAGACTTGGCTTCCTTTCAAGTGATCCAGAATCGCTTCGTAAGGAAAGCCGTAGGTGCCCGAGGGTATCAGGGAAATGTGGACTTACACAGAGATCTGAACCTGCCCTCCATTCATTCCGTAATCAAGTCCCAGTGTCGAGCCTTCTTCGATCGCGCAGAAACACGCCCAACTCCGCTTATAGCGAGAGCCGTCGCGTATTCCACCGATCCGTTAGCTCCGAAAACGCTTCGGAGTCCGCGAACGTCCTTACCGACCCTGACGATAGAATCATCACCGCAAATAGGACCTTTCTCTATCACCCGAGGAAATATGCGTGCCAGGCGCCAACGCCCGCGAAACCGCCGGTCCCGCCGCTGGGGACAGGCGACTAACTTTGTTCCCGCACACTCTACGAATCCCCCTCTGGCGGCGACCCAAGACGTGTCTCGTTCCCCAACCGGGAAGGCTCTTGACGTCGCCGCCAGTACGATACAGAGACACTGACCATGCATTGAGCATTACACGTACAACACCACACACACACTCCTGCACGCGACACGCAGGTACATAGGTCCTGTAAGGAACCTTTTTTTTATGTTAAAAAAATGCAGGGATTAGCTAGGATTAAAATTGCGCGGGAGTTCTCACAAAGGTAGCGGCCAAGCCGAAGTTCGAACCCTTGTACTAGTTAAGTTTTGCGTCTGAGTGCCTTCAGCACTCGCCCACAAAGTTCAGTGAACCTGTGAAGCCCGTCCCGGTAAACAGCATTAGATAGGTTAGAAAAAAAAATTACACTTGTATATACTATACGACTCTAAACTATCATTATAATTATTATTACTTAAATGCATATATATACTATGAAGATGGTTACTATTTATAAATTAAACTAATTCAGATGGTTAGATTTATCACTGACACGATAATGGACAAAACATCGAAGTAATCATAATATATTGGACATTTTTTTCCTTGATAATTGATTCTTATAAACCAGTATCGAATCGTAATGTGTCCATTTATAATCTGACAGACAAAATAGAAAATTTATGACTATATATTTAAAAAATGTTAACTTATAATGGAGAACAAGACAAACAGTATGTATATACATACACGTAAAACGGGAACCTAAATGTATTTCGTAATACGGCTTTTAGCTATATCTAAAATAAAACATGCTTTAGACCAGGGTCATACTAATGGAGCCATTTAATGTTACCGTAATTCTTTGATAATACCATAACATAAAAATAAAGTTGACATTTTTAGACGTGTATTCGTACACTTCGTAGTATGATTCGTTTTATTATTATAAGTAATCATCAGATCATTTAATATAATTGTGAATATTACTATATATGATTTCAATTATTAAAACGGCAATAATACAATTGACAAATGAAGATTCTTCCTACATTGATTTATCGAACCCTCAAAACAGGATGCGTAATCCTATATGAAAAACTAAAACATTGTGTAAATAAGGGTTATTTGAATAGCTATCAAAAAATGTAAAATTCGCTTGTGTATTGATATATCAATGATCGTAGACATGCACAGTTGGAAAACAAAATTCATACGTCATGGACTCAAAATTTATTGCTATAACGTAAACATATTCTGTGAGTGTTGAAATGGGTTATTTTAAAAAGCGGAATTCTTAGCGATTACCTCTCTCTGTTACGTATTGGTATATTTAATATGCATTTATAAAAAATTGTACTCTATAAAAAGATCATGTTTTTTTTTTATTTTCGCTACAAAAGCAATAGCATAGTGTAACGGTACAAGTGGTACTATAATGCACCACTCGCAGAGGAACGCTAAATATCCTTCAAGGCAGGCAAGATTTTTCGGAAAATTTCAATTGTATTTTGATCGATGTCTTGAAGATACATTTGAATTTTATAATCATTATAATAAACAAATCTTTACAGAAACTGTAAGATTTATTAATTATAATTTTTTCCGAGCAAAGTAGGTTGGATACCAATCTTTTTTGTTCTCGGAAACATGTGTATTATAGCTAATTTTAAAAATAGAACCTTTTCAATTGTTTTTATTTCCATAAAAATAAAAGTTAATTACATATTTCCCGATTAATTGCGTTTCCGTTGCTTGTTACGTTTGGTTTTAATTTCACTTTCATCATTTTAACAGTAATTTCAATTCAATTTTTTTAAACATTGAGAGGTAAGACATCTTTTACATTATGAAGCGACTGCTGATAAAATGCAGAGAGCTATAGGAATGCTACAAGCGGTAAAAAGTCAGTCCAAGGTATCTCGATATTTTGATGTCAATGGGAGCGTGATCTGTCGTATTTGACAGCGTTACGTTAATACAGGAGATCCTGCTGAGCAACAGCCAGGTTGTGGAAGAACTACAACTGCTCGACTAGACCGCAACATACAAATAAAAAAGTTCAGCAAATATTAACCGCTCGGGAGATAGTTTTAAAGCTATAACTCTCAATAGGTGTTGTTGTTAACTCTCAAATCGTGAGAAATAGGATGCATGAATACGGCCTTTTTTTTTGACGGGGGGAAATGCATTTACGCACTACCCTTACCTATTGCATTAGTGAGACCGAAGTCCCCCAATGCAACAGGTAAGCGGGGCACGGAGGGACGAACTCCGTGCCAGTGTGCGACTCGCCCGGACGTGAGACGCCCGGAAATACCCACTAAAACCCCCCGGGGCCGTCCGCTGCATTTGGGATGGGGGCGACACGGGGTGGCTTTCGCAAGCACCGCGTCGCAAGGCATGAATACGGCCTACAAGCATGACAACCACCTATACGCCATGGGAATCGCGACCGACAAAACGAATATTGTAGAGAACGAGCGTCATATACATATATATATATATATATATATATATATATATATATATATATATATATATATATATATATATATATATATATATATATATATATATATATATATATATATTTCGTAGACAGGTATTTTTTGGATTCCACCGATCCTCTCTCATTTTTTTTTTTCGATTTACTTTTTTGTACATTTTCCACTTCAATTTACGCTTATATACATTTCTTCCGCTAATAAAAACAAAATACTCTTACTTTTATTCATTCATTTGTTTTTATTTAAATTAGCTATAAATGAAACGTCATATGCACAGAACAGTATGCGGAGCCGCGGGCACCAGCTAGTTGATATATATATATTGTTAACAATATTTTAGGCACAGATCCGGCGGCGCCTTAAGATATTCCGCCTACTTCCGGTAGGACCGTATCTCACCTGCCACATTGCATGGAATGTGTTATGTATGAACGCACGTGAGAAATCAAAGACAGTCATAAGCGCACTGACGTTTAATGTGTCATTTAACATTATACAGATATATACATATGTACAGCCATACATGACATCTTCCCCCCCTTAGTAAAGTATTACAACAATAATACACATAATAACAATTGTAATAAGACTCTTCTGACATGTTACATTATAGTCTAGTATATACGATAAATACTTAATATTACATGAGCACAATGTTATATTAAATGTATAACATTGAATAAAATGATTTATAATCGACCCTAGGCAGCGGACGTAACCTTGAACCATCATCTCTAGAGTATTGTTCTGAGTGTAGTGTTGAAGATTCCACCATGTCGCGGGATTGATCGCTAGTATGCGAAGTCGGTTCGAGATCCGTGTCAGCATAAACTGGCCGTTCGATATCATCTGCGTGTACCTGGGGGGCACCCGATTGTGGCGAAGTCAATGACTCAATTGGTGAACAACTTCTACTTGTAAAATCATCGATTTCCAGTTGACTTTTACATTCGCCCGCATTATGGTTCCTTAACCCACACACTGTACACTGCACTTTATTATCGCTAACTTTAGAACTGTTCACGATCTTGTACAACTGCTCGTTTTGCGCCAGCCCCTGCGCTGACACCGCTGCTGTCATCGTGCGTGCGTTGCTAATATTTACCGCCAGTTCCACAGCTTTTGATAATGTTAGACCTTCTAGGTCTTGTGCGAACAACTTCTCCCGCTCAGGTCTCGGTAACATGCCCATTAAGAAACGATCACGTAACGTTTCTTCGATGTCCCGGAACTCACAATTTTTCGTCAATCCGCGGAGCCGCGCTGCCCACTGTGTGTATGATTCGTCCAAACTCTGCGTGGCAGCGTAGAAAGTATAACGATCCCCAAATCCTTTCCTTGCCGGCGTGAAATGGTTATCTAATAACTCAAGGATGTCTTTATACGGTACCAAATGTAAATCTTTTGGCAAAGCTAAATCCGAAGCCAATTTATATGTACCGTCACAGAGTGCACTTAATAATATCGCCCTTTTCTTGATTTCATTGGTATCAATGTCGTTCGCGATAAACCACTGTGATAACCGCTGTTTATATGTTTCCCATGACTGTGTAACATGGTCAAAACTTGTTAAAATCCCGAACTGATTATACAGATATATACATATGTACAGCCATACATGACAGAATGACTATATAAGGCTCTGTATAGCCAACACAGGGACAATTGTTCAAGTATTATGTCAAGCAAGTTTTAATCTCAAAAGGTTATTACAGGGTGGATCATTACGTGAACGATAGTGATGTCTGGAAATAACCCACATCTCTGTGCTTCCGCTAACATTATTAAGACTACGATTTGTATAGTTTTTTATATGACAGAAAATTTGATATATATTATATTTATAAAAAAAAGAACCAGATGGAGTTTCTTGCCTGCGCTCTTCTCGACTGGGTTGTTTTCCGAACCGGTGGTCGTGTTTTAGACGTTCATAAGCGCCTTCTTAGGGCCTAGATTGAATAAATAAATGTTGATTTTGATTGAGTTCTATCTGCTAAAGTAAATGTTCCTGATATAATAAAGTGGTGACGTGAAATAATACATAGTGAGAGTGTTTAACAATATATATATATATATATATATATAAACTGACCTGATCTGAGACAACAGGCCAAGGTGTAAAGGCCGGGCCAGCGCGGCGCCGTGAAGCGCAGCTGCAGCTCGTGCGCGTCGACGAGCGCGGTGACGTGCGCGGGCGCCGTCAGCAGCGTGTGCGACTTGCGATCGCATATGTAACACCACCAGTACTCTTGCTTCTCCTGCACCAACGTAACAATACCTACACTCTCTCATCATATCTACATACTGACTGTTCCGCCCGCGTTACATATATTCGTATTATTGTTTATTTTTTTTAATACGGAACCTTAATTATTTTCCTTAAAAAAAGTAATACTAAGATAAAGTAAAAATATTTCTCACGAAATATAGCACACTTACCCGGAAAACTGTGCATTGAACCGAATTTGAATTTTTATGAGTTTTATTTTTTTACGCGGTACCCTAATTATTTTTCGAGAAGAAAAAAAGTACCCTAAGTTACCCGGAGTAACTTCAGCTATCTACCAAAAAAAGCCCCGTCAAAATCGGTTCAGCCGTTCCGGAGATTACCCATTACAAACAAACAGACAGACAAACAAAAATTTTAAAAAAATAGTATTTTTGGTATAGGTATCATATACATTCATATCTGTTTAGTAAAAAAAAATGATTTTGACATTACAATTCAATTTCATTTATTAGTATAGATGTGTTTGTTTTCTGTTGTATAGTATTATTCTTAACTATATAAAGAGGTAAAATTGTTTTTTTGTTTGTTATGGATAAAATAAAAAATTACTTTAGCAATTAAAAAAAATAATATTTCATCTGTATACAGCTACATTATTAATGAGTAAAATAGGCTATATTTTTTCAATTAGAGATTTCTAGGCTAAAATTATGTTGACGTGTTATTGCTGGGGTTGGTAAGTATATTTTCTTCACAGTTTTATGAGTTTTTTTTTTTACACCGTTCCGTATACAAAAATTACAACGCAATGAAGAGTATACGAACACGGGCGCAGCCGCGGGACACAGCTAGTCGTAAATAATTTTAAACAAACACAAATCATATTAAAGGAAAGTTAAGGATGCAATAATTTCTGAGTGAGTCACAATACCTGCGGGAAATAGGGACAATGTACGGGATGAGAACTTTTAGAGCGGCCCTCGAGCCGTTCACGTTTCTGCAGCCTCTTCTGAAACTTGTCCCATTGGTCGTCGTCGTCGTCTTCGACGGCGGACGACTTGTCCCGGGACTCGTCTTCTGATGCGGAACTATGTGACACTAACTCGTCTGAGCTACCGACGTCCGAATCCTCACCTGTGCACAAATAATCATTTGATAACGGCCTGTGGTCGTCATAGTTCTCGATAGTCATCAATAGTCATCCACGGCCTGATCATAGGGCAATGTTCAAAAAAATCAAAATCAAAATTTTTATTTATTCAATTCAGGCCCTAAGAAGGCGCTTATGAACGTCTAAAACACTACCACCGGTTCCGAAAACAACCGAGTCGAGAAGAGCGCAGGCGAGAAACTCGATCTGGTTCTTTTTTTTATAAATATAATGTTACTGCGTACAGCACATTTATAGATTGGTTAATTAATTCACATCACCAATCATCTATACTAATAAATAAAATTGAAGTGTATGTTTGTAATGTAATAAAAACATTTTTTTCTTTCTAAATACATATGGACGTATACACCGATACCTATAACTAAAATACAATTTTTACATTGTCTGTCTGTCTGTTCGTTTCGGGTAATCTCCAGAACGGCTGGACGGATGTTGATGGGACTTTTTTTGGTGGACAGTTAAAGTTACTCCGCGTAACTTAAGGTACTTTTAAATTTCGAAAATAATTAGGATTCCGTGTAAATAAATTAAAACTCATGTAAAGTTGAACACAATCCGATTCAATGCACAGTTTTACGGTTAAGCGTTTCAATTTATGAGAAATAATTTCACCTTATTTAAGTACTAAAAATTTTTAGGAAAATAAGTAGGGTTTCGTATAAAAAAAAATAAAACTATGATCACTTGTGTACTATAACTAAGCTATATCTCGTAAAATAAAATCAAATTATGTAATACATGGTTAAATACTTCAATTAAATTTATTATGATAAATTATTGAAAATATATATTTACCAAAATAAAAATCTAACCTATATATACTATACCTTTCTAACGGTGAAAGAATTTTCTAAATCGGATCAAGTTTTTTGCGTAATTGGCTAACGAATTAATAAAGGGATAGACATAATTTTTTTTTAAACTATCGAAATGTGTCCTGTAGTAGAATCTAAAACCCTACATAGTTTATTTCTCAAATATCTTCAATGTACATACTTCGTTCATTATCCAGTATCTATGTCCTTGTAATGTTAGAAAACAGTCCAATTTATTAATAGGTAAATAAATGTAAATAATTTATGTTGGATTGATTTGGTTTTATGAGCAGCGCCATTTCACTATTTATTTAAAATACTATACTCGTATTAAGCAATCTTCACAAAAATATTTTTAAATCCATATACTCTCTATAGAGAGTTGAAATCAAAGAGCGGCAACGTCGCATGCAACAAACCGTGAGCTGGCAACTCGGCTATTATAATTTAGCTCAATACGTAAATTGGAAAATAGCCGCATTTAATTATATTTTGAGTTTAATTTTTGCATCCAGAAAGTAACGTTAAGCATATTCATGTTGATTTTAAACTTTGAAAATAACACTGGCACACAAAAAAAAAGTTGTTTGTGCATTTGACCAGACATAAAAACCAGAAAAAACATGTCCGTAGATGTACGGACATGTATTTCGAACCGCTGAATCCGAATTTGAGTTCCGGTCACTCCTTGATTTGAGTAAAATACTGGAAATGACGGTAAAATCGAGCATGTTTCATTTTTAAAGGGGCCTAGTTTCTACAATAACTAATTTATGGAAAAAAAAAAAAAAAACGTACGGACATGGGAGTTATGGATATATGTATATTATTTGGTATAAAATATTTGGTATAAAATATTATCCAGGAAAGAAACAGGGGACTTCGTTTGTATGGAATAAATGCCGCTAGCATATCCTCCTAACAGTTTTTTTTTTTATGTTTTTAACTGCAACTTGCCCAATTTATTCGAATTTTTGAGTTTTTTTTTTTATAAATTTCTAATGTTAATAGGTCAAATAAACTTCAGATTCAGAGGAAGAAGTTACATAAAAATTATACTCGATCTGGATCCACAACTTTTTATTCAACTCCATAAATTCGGTTTTTCGCTCATTTTTTCACATTTTGGTTGCTCAACAGGATAATAACCTTCAGATTCAGTGGATTAAAATACATAAGAATCATACTTGGTTCGACCCCACACAAAAATTTTTTCATCGCTGTAATTGCAGTTTTTCGAAATTTTTTTCTTGCCTTTGTTTGTGTTTTTTTGCATTTTGCTCAAATTGAGGACATGACCGGGCCAAAAGGACCTCAAATTCGGATTCAGCGGGTCGAAATACATGTCCGTGAGTGGCTCCGGTCAAATGCACAAAAAACTTTTCATGTTTTTGTGTGCCGGTGTAATCGTTATTTTTTATTAGCTATTTTTTTAAACTATTTTGCATATATTTATTACTTACTACTAATAAAAGCAAAATATGCGATGGTTTCTTAAAACAATGTTTGTGAAAACAAATGTATACGCGAAATAAAATGCTTGTATTATTTCAAAGTTTTCTTGAGTCAGTAAAGGATTTTACTTGTCTATAAAATGAAACGTAATTCCTAGATCACGTTAGGTAAAGTAATTACTCAATGAAGTAATTGCTAAGAAGCAAGTTATGACTTGCCTAAAAATACGGCAGTAAGAGCTATGTAGATCACGTTAGTTAAAGTAATTACGCAATGAAGTAATTTCCAAGAAGCAAGTAATTACTTTTCTATAAATACGGAAGTAAGAGCAATGTAGATCACGTTAGGTAAAGTAATTACGCAATGAAGTAATTGCTAAGAAGCAAGTTATGACTTGCCTAAAAATACGGCAGTAAGAGCAATGTAGATCACGTTAGTTAAAGTAATTACGCAATGAAGTAATTTCCAAGAAGCAAGTAATTACTTTTCTATAAATACGGAAGTAAGAGCAATGTAGATCACGTTAGTTAAAGTAATTACGCAATGAAGTAATTTCCAAGAAGCAAGTAATTACTTTTCTATAAATACGGTAGTGAGAGCAATGTCTCCAGCTCACTGTCACTCAAGTTTAGTAATTCTTCGGGCAATGTTGGTTACTTTGGTTCTTCCTCTTATCTCCTCTTTCTCCTAATTCGCAGTGAAACTCCAAGCACAGCTCTCTCCATTGCCCTTTGAGCAACTTTGAGCTTTCTTATTAGAGCCCACTGTGAGCGACCACGCCTCAGTGCCATATGCCATCACTGGCAACACATACTGGTCGAAGAGTTTTGTCTAGAGACACTAGGTCACTAGTAGACTAGACACTAGACTAGATTAGACACACACTAAGTATTTTGGAGAAGATTTTACGCAGCAATACGTAATAGTTTATATATGCCGGGACGCCAGCGCGATGTTTCTATAAAAGACATTGCATCGGCGCGAGCTATACGTGACCTCTTTTATAGGAAAACCACGCTGGCGTCCCGGCCCGCTCGCTGTGTGGCGAAACCATAAGACTTCTGGAACCTATAGAAAAAAGAGGATCTACCAAGCCTAGTTAATAGATATAATAATCGTGTGTACCTTCGTCATCTTTTTTCTTTGGTTCTTTAGTTTTCTTGACGTCGTTGGTTTGCGGTGGCGGTGTCGACGAAGCGGCCGGTTGCGGTTTCGTTTGTTGTCGATTCGCGACTGGTTTCTTTGACTTTTTAGAAGGCGCATGTTTCTTCGTCTGTTTCATCCAGACGGGCCGTTTCGATGTCTCCTTCTTGTCGTTCTTCTCGTTTTCCGCTTTATCGACCTTTTCTGCATTTTCACTATTTCCTTCTTCGCCATCTCTATAAAGTAATAATTATATTGATTAAAACAACTGCTGTATTTTCGTTACAAATTCTCACTTATTAGCATAATAATTCATATAAATAAATATATAAAACTATTATAAATAGGAAAATAAATACCTAATTACAGTTTATAACTACTTAGAGCTCGTAGCTTTGTTTGCTAGACAATATTTTTATTATCCTTCAGTAGATGCATGTTCTATAAAGTGAAAAGTATAATTTATACTAACTTAACCTTAAATTAAATTTTCAGAACATCCAAACATAATGTAAAATTTATCTAAGTTAAATGCATGTACTTTCCTAAGGCTAACAAAGCGAATCATAGGATATTTTATTATTTAACATCTATGTCAATAATAATAATAACATCGAATGTACACAACACCATAAAGTTGAAAAACATTATAAGTCACGTGATAGCAATAATTTATCTGTTGTGATATTACCTAATGTTATTCTTTTCTTTAATTGTCATATCACCAAAGAGTTCCTTCATATTTGTCCGTCGTAGAAAAACAGTGACCGTTACTATGGCACCGGCTGTCACCACCGTCGAATTCTCATCGTCGATTACTAAAATTATCCAAAAAAAAAAAATTGTAGTTATATAACTCAATCAAGATGTATTACTCTTGTTAATTCATATTAAAAACACATTGCTTGTAAAAAAAAAACCCTAATTGCATTTAAAAATTAAAAATGATCTATGGTAAATTTACTATTCCTTATTACATCATGACTTAGGCTACTTTTATTTTTAGGGTTTTTACGTTAAAATATCAGCTCAGGAAATTGTGAACAAAATCTGATGCAAGGCATAGTACAAAAAAATAATTATTGAAAAACTTGCGGGGAATAGAAAATATAATAGCCGCGGAGCTGCGGGAACAGCTACTATAATATAAAAAGTAAATCTATAGATCTATAATGGCAAAAAACAAAAAAAAAAAATACTATTATAATCGTTTTTTTTTCATCAATAATGAGTCAAGTAGAGTGTTATAAATTATATAGACACTTGATTTTTCTGTTTTCCTTATTTTATAACATCTCTATTTTAGCACATTTAATTTAATACAATTCAATTATACAATAAAATCAATAGAGCTGAGACTCAATGATTACTGAGAAATCGAACAAAATATTAATAAATATGTATTGAGATGTGTCACCATTTTCAAGGAAAGTTTGTAATGTAAATTTGCTCTATAAAATCTTGAGTTTATTTTAAATTATTAAGGATAATAAAATAAATGATACTCCATTCATTTTTGAATATGTACTTTTGATTTATTTAATTTATTTATAATTGACTTACCTTCAGTATTAACTTGGAAATGGATGTAAGGCATATTTCCCAGTGCCTTCATTAAATCATCATACTGTTTGTCATCCAAAAATCTTAGAACTTGTCGCCTTTCCTCGCCCGGTAACTGAGCCAACTGAAGCAGGGATTTGATGTGTTTCTTACGATTCGAAAAGTACTTAAGGTGATCCTCTGTGATGTATGGTAGCTGAAGCAATGGCGATTTGTACTCCCAGAGTCCTTGTACAATCATTGGTGATAATTTCATGCAATTCTCGATAGTTTCAATAGTTGGTAGTCGTGGTACTGTGGAATAAAAAATATAATAAACATTAAACTAGAGAAGTTAATATCTTACAAAGTTTTTAATATGAATCTAAAAGTAAAAAAAAAAAATTAAACATATTAAATAGTTAAACATCTTTAACAGAGACCCTTTTCTTTGATTCTTATTTATGTTTGAAATAATAGCTATTCTATTAAACAATTGAGAATTTTCATTATTCGCATTTAAGCACTGGTTATAATATTATGACATATTTTTAAGTAATGGAAAGAAGAATTGTATAATATTATCTGAAATGAAATATCCAATTTAATGCAATTTAATTTAATAACACAAGACAAAATAAGTAATTTAAAACGGTTTTACATAATTAACTAAGAAGGTTAAAATGTCGATTAATCTTACCACAAATCATAAACTTAAAAGTTTACAGAAATATAATTAACCATAAAATGAAAAAAATAATTGTTAATTCACAAAATACTGTACTAAACAACTGCTGTTCTATTAAATTTAAACAATTGGACAAATAACAATTACAATTTTTGAGGTTAATAAAGTTTTTTATATTACTTACTTCTCCGAGCATAAGCGAGTGCAATAAGCTGGTTCACACAATTAACCATTTCAACGATAAGGTCCGGACACCGGGACACGATGTAACGTCGGTCACACTCGAGGGTTTCTGGTGGAAGCCGCATGCGAGAAAGATGCGCATGTAACAAAGCGCGTGCTTTGATACTGTACGGCCGACAAAGTGGTTGTTCCTTATTTTTCTCACCAAGATTCGGCAACTCACGTAAAAGCTGGTTCAGATATATCACATTTAATCATAAATGAATTTACATATTCACACAAATTAACAATCAACTTTTAAAACTTACCATAGGAACTTCTTCATTGTCTGTTATTCTTTCGACAATTTCAGAATTATGCCTTTTGTCGAACTCACAGGATGCTGCCAGAATCATGAGAGCTCGCTTTAAAGGCATAGATGGTGTTTTGTGGCAAAAATAGAAGTACATCTGAGTTGTGTCTAGTAAAACTTGTTCTCCAGAAAATCTAATAGAACGATACCACCATGTGCCTACCTATAAATTAAAAATATAAATGTATTAATGTTTTATGATAAACTACAAATTATCATGTATTAGTTATAACAGATAAATTGAAATTTAAAATCCACTTTTATTTTAATGTGAAGTAAGAAGTATCATTACAGTTATGCAAATTATCCTGCAACTATTTATAAACATGGAATAATAAATTAACCCAGAAAATTTTAAGATACACAATTATGCATTATTAAAATTAATTGTTGATAAAAGGTGAATCAAGGTATTGTCATTTTATAGAATCAATGTAAAAAGTACAAAAATTATAAGTATAAAAATTACTGCAATACAATGCACAAAATTGTTTCCTATTTAATTAATGTTCTAAATCACAAAAATATGTGGGCAGCACTTGACCCTCCCCAAGTTTTGATCTGGCTTATGGAACATTTTAAAAATGCACCAAACCATATCATAAATGCATGTAATTATATTCTCGGTACATAGACATGCTGAAATAAGTCTTTTTTATTGTTCAATTGGAAGCTACTACTTTTCATTATTAACCCCTCAAGCACTAACCTGACGTTTACGCCAGCTTTCTATTGTTTTCCTATCGTGTCATTTTATGGGTAATAGACATATTGATATTATTCTGATTCATCTTAGTTTAACAATGAGTGTTAAAAATAAACCATTGGTTTTTTCATAACTAGGTAACTGTTATTCATAGCCTGTCTTAAGGTTAACATGCTAGAGTTTGAAACACAAGTTTTCATAACTCGTAAATAATAAATTATTATTTTTCTTTTTCATATTTTAATTAATGTACAAAGTAACAGGTATGCATGCAGTCTATCTAGCCATGCTATGTAGCCATCACAGTCTACAGCTGAGAAGCGTTATCACAAAACAATACATAATAAAAAAGTTTTTTTTTTTTGGGAAGTTTATTTATTCTATTTTTCCAGAGATTTCAATCAGTTACTTTGTAGTAGATTTATTGCTTACAGAAATTTCATTGGCGTCAATAAAATCAGCTATGGAAACAGAAGCAGAAATAACAAAAAAATACTTTTTTGACAAAATGTGTTGTAATGCTTTGTTTTATGATCAACATTATAAAGACAGTAGAATTCATAATTCACTCGATTCAAGGACAATATGGACATTAAAGAAAGAAAAACTTAAATATTAATGAGCCATATTATTTTTCTTCAATATGCAGTTGAGTTATATGATAATTAGGTAATTACCTATATTATACTGGCTTAAAAATTAGACTCATTAAATAGTAAACCAAGACAAAGTTTAGATTTTACATTTATTATAAATATAAGACAGTAGTGGAATACCTTATGGCAACAGCAGGGCTTCTTTAGCCATTCTCAGGTAAAAATTCTATAGCTAAGAAAAAAGCTAGCTAGGATTGTAGCACATATTCTGTGCAAAAAAAAAAAAACAAATGTCAGTTTACAACATGAAGAAATAAATAATAAAGACATATAAAAGGTGTAGCTTTATAGAGAGTGATAAAGGTAAAATGATGATCATAAATGATTGTAATTATATTTGAGGCCTGTAAATAATAGGTTGCTAGTATCAAATATTATATTATAATATTTACCAACCACACCCTCCAGTCTAGAACACAATATTACAAACACTGCTACTTTGTGACAGGAAATGATTAAGGCTAGTCCTAAACCTAAACTTTGGACAGGCGCTATTAATATTTTGAATACCCATAAAAATGAGACAATAGGAAAACAATGGAAAGCTGGCATAAATGCTAGGTTAGTGCTCAAGGGGTTAATCTTAAACATGGTATCGCTATATACCAATAGGTGTGTTCCGGCAGCATCACTTGAGAACCAGTACCTCTAGGTTTAGTGTGTTTACCAGCCTGGACCACATTGTCACTTAACATCAGGTGATATTGTGGTCAAGGCACTGAGCCTAATCTGTATAAAAAAATTAAAAAAGTTAATTTTACAAGTATGTCTTATGAGTTTACTGTATGTTTATTGTGATGTCAAAAATATTCTATCAATACAAAACTTACAGCTGTAGGTAGGGCGACCATAAAAACAAGAGCATAAAGTCCAAGAACCCAAACACTGTTTTCTTTTTCAACTATCCAACTAGGTAATGCAATTCCAAAACTCATTGCTCCAGGACCATCTGGATTACCATACTTTTCCCAATTACGTCTTGCTTCCTCATCAGTAAGTGCCTGAAATATAAATTTTTAGTATTACTTATTTAATATTACCATTCATTAAAAATGAATTATCCATAAGACCATACATTGCATGGTGCAGCAATGTAATTTTTGATAGAACTAAATCAATTAAGTTATTCAAATTTTTCTTTGTATTACTAATGTTTTTGTCTGTGTCAAGAAGATTTGAAAATAGATACTAACCAGAAACTTTAACTATACCAATTTTTGTGATACTGACTTGCAAGTAATTATTATTAAAAAAAAAACATTGTTTTAAAAACCCTGGTAGTTACAAGTCACAAAAAATTCTTATGGTACAAAAAGTTATCCCAAAGTACTAAATGTATTAAACAAATTAATAATTGATAACTAAGTAAATTATTTATGAAAAAATATTTATAGAAACTTAGTTTACCTGGTAAGCTTTGGTAAGCTTCATAAAAGCTTTTTCATCACCAGTCTCTTTGTCAGGATGAAGTATTAGAGATTGTTTGCGATATGATTTTTTTATTTCAGCCTGTGTTGCACCAGGTGGTAAACCGAGAATCTCATAAGGATCAAAGTTAGACATTTCATAGTCAAACTGTGATACTTTGTAAGCTAAGAATCCAAGTAACACCCATCCAGATATGATAGCAAGTTTTATAAAGAAATTTTTAACATCTCTATATGGTTGTGACTGTTCTATAATAATTTGCTTATGAATGCAATTGGGGCACTGACATCGTTCTGCTAACCTAGCAGGATCTGATAAAAAAAATACAATTCATCTTCCAATACTAAATTATAGAAATAGTAAATCTGGAACGTCGTATGAATTAGCATCAAATATATTATTTATTACGATTTAAATACAACTTTCAAAACATCGTAAGTAGGTGAATCATGAAAACATGACCTGTAACATACCTTCTTTTCTTTTTCGGGGCCAATAGTAAAACGTTGCCGGCACTAATATTAAAGCAAGAAAAGAAAGGACAAAGTAAAAGAATGTTGATCCACTTTCATCATATTCAAATTTTTGACCACCCATCTTACAAATTTTAATAACGCATTTGGATGAAAAAGTACTATATTGTAGTCACACAGCTACACAGAATAAATTTATGAGTACCTACAAACGCTTTGTAAAGAAGACGTGTCAATTAGACATGTGTAGGTAGGTAACAGTGTTACCAACCCTACTCTTTTAACAATAGATTTGCTGTTTTCATATTGATGCCCCTGTTTTCTGTTTTATCTTACTTTTTACTGTTTTTCAATTAGCTTTCAGTGCCACCTATTACTCTATGCAAATGTTTTTAATAACCTCTAAGTAATAAAATGCAATAACACTAGATGATTTTGAAAATAACTATTAAAGGAGCATTACGCACTAAATCCGAAATAACCGATTGCTACTCATTAGAAGCCACAGAAAGACACATGAAGAAATATAACAGAAACATATATGATTTTCAAAAGGAAAATGAGTCTGAAAATACTGATGATGAAAGGGGAAAATAATTTTACTTTGATGTTTGTTTTTTTTATTATGTTTCGATGAATATTATTACATAACAATTTATGTGAGTCCGGGTACGTAATAAAAGTAGGTGATTGTTTTAATTGTATGAGGAAAGTAGGAAATCTGCCTTTACTATTTCTCTTGTTTTTTTTAGCGAGTTGGGATTTTTTAGATTCGTAGAGTTTGCAACACTGGTAGGTAAAGCAATAATATTAGTGTATTATCTATGGCAATAATATTTGTGAAATTACTCCATACTACTCCGTAGTGTAATATTACTAGAAAGAAAACACATACCCAGCACCAAATTTTGGTTCAAATTTATACAAAACGTTTAT
This sequence comes from Samia ricini, assembly GCA_014132275.2. Lineage (NCBI taxonomy): Eukaryota > Metazoa > Arthropoda > Insecta > Lepidoptera > Saturniidae > Samia > Samia ricini. The sequence continues at coordinate 7,459,478 of AP028170.1, forward strand.
TTATAATTAATGAAGTAGATTGTCAAAAATGCTTTCTAATGCCACACCAAAATCTATGGAGAACTAGTGTTTGACAGCTTATTAAAATATGTTAATAGATGGTATCAACTACCATGGTATCCATAAAAGTACAGCCTGCAGTGGTATCTCACATTGACCAATGTAGCTCTTGATCAGAAAAGTTTGAGGAATATTTGTCTAGGGAGTTTTACAGTGGCAAAATATTTCGTCAGTGCAAATGAGAAAAAAAAAAAGATGTTGGCTATTACCCAACAATTTGACAACAAAATTTTTGGAAAAAATAAAAAATATCATAATGAATTTTTAAAAATATGCGATTCTAACAATTTTTATACAAAGGTAACGTATATAAACAATAAAGGATTTTGTTAATTAACTCTTGTTTAGCATTTGGTGATTACAATTTTCAGAGACCTACGCAATTTGTTTAAAAGGTTCGATTTTATTCATATTATTTTCAGATGGCTACTAAAACAATAGCTAGTGCTACAGTGCGTGCTGTAAAAAAAAGGGTTCTACCTTCACGCGCTGCATTAGTTTTAACACCTTCAGCTGTAAATAAAGTGAAAGAAATAATGAAGAAAGAAGAGGCTAAAGGTTACATAGGCTTGAAAGTAGGTGTCCGGCAAAGAGGCTGCAATGGTTTATCTTACACATTAGATTATGCAAAAAATAAGGATAAGTTGGATGAGGAAGTTAAGCAAGATGGTGTCACTATTATTATTGACAAGAAAGCTCAATTAACATTATTAGGTGGGTTTATATTGATTAAAATAAAAAAATGGACAACATTTTACAAACTAGAGTGAACCCATAACTCGACAGTCTATGTACTTTCAATTATGTGGTTATCATACTCAATGAATTATATTGATTTCAATGCTACACATAAATTGAAAACATTTCAAAATAAGTTATCTAGTGATAAAATCACTAGCATTTGTTTATTAGAAAAATTCAATTGTTTCAAAAGTGGGTTGGTTTTAGTTTGCATAAGTATATATGTTTTTTTTTCTGACTACAAAAAAAATAGTTAAATAGCTTCAAATGTCAGCTAATTTAGCTTCAAATCATAAATATAAGATAAATGATTATTATTGATTTTATGATCGTGTAATATTATGTAGTTGCCATAACTTGTATTGAATTTTTTTTATAGGTATGTATATTTAAGTTTCATATTTAAACAGATGTGGCTGCTTAAAGTAATATATAGTGACAAAACAATAAGTTTTAAACAAATGTTGTATACAATATGGAAATAAACATATAGCTCAGAATTTAAAAATTGAGAAATAAGCTTCATTTTACTTCACATTAATATGTTCATTATTGTTTTTAGGTACCGAAATGGATTTTGTGGAGGACAAACTTTCTGCTGAATTTGTATTTAACAATCCAAATATAAAGGGCACTTGTGGCTGTGGGGAGTCATTCAGTATATAATTTGGTTTCTTGTTTAATTAAAATTTTAACCATGAATCTGAGAACTAAGTTAAACTGTTACTAATTTAATTCTTAATAGATCCATTAGTGATAGAGATTCTCATCAAAAGATGTAGGTTTTTGCATATGTTGATATTGATGCCCAGAGGTTTATTGATTAAAAAAGTTGTTATTCAGAATCCCATGAATAAATTTAATCTTTCTCTTGTTTTTAAATATAGATAGCTTTACGTATGTATGCTAATATACATTCATGGTCTTGTTAAATAAAAAAATAGAGTTGATAAATTTAAAAAATCTATACTTACATGGAAACTTTGATACTGATAACTGAGTAATATAATAAAGTAACAATCTGTAATTGTATTACAACTAATTACTAGCTTTCTGGTAATAACTAACAACTAGTGTAGAATATTTTAAAATACATATGATGAGGTTATGTTGGTTTTCTATATCAGGATATCCTGATAAAGATGGGTCATATATCAGATTTAGCATGTTTTTCCAAAGTTTCAAGTTTTCACTTCTGTCGGCAGTCCCCATGTTTGTTGTAGGCATGTATGGGTATATGTGCATAATTCATCACAGTTGTTAGTTAGACACAAGATCAGTTTTTTTTCATGATTCATCATAGTGCCTCATTTTTGTTAATCTTAGTGAGCAATGTTTATGTCTAAACTAAAAGTTACAAAGTACTGTACTTATGAAACTTTATTATAGTGACAATTGTTACTCTATTTTTCTTAAAATGAAATTTATGAACTCTAAACTATACAGATAAATAAAATGGAAGTGTCTGTTTGTAATATCAAAATAACAGCCTAATACTAAGCACATATTAATTTTGTATGGTACTAATACCAAAAACATATATTTTTTAAATTTTGCTTCTTTGTCTGTCATTTGTTCTGGCTAATCTCCGCAACGGCTGGACCGATTTTGATGAGACTTTTTTGGCACATAAGTGACATTATGATGATCAATTAGAGTTCAACATAAAAAATTAAAACTCATAAAATGTTCAGTATTCAGTTTTACTGACAAGTGTATGAATTTGTTAGTAATATCTTTGTTTAATATCTTACCAATATATTTTTAAAAATCTATGGCATAAATAAAATATAGGCCATTTATTGTAAAGTTTAGTGAATAATTGTTCAGAATAGAAAATATAATACGCAAGCGGAGCTGCGGAAACAGCTAGTTATTTAATATAAACCACGGATTGTGTTATATGTGAAATAGGGGGTAGAATAGTAATATTGTTATTAGATGCATATTTTATTTAAGCAATTATAGATGTTTTAAACACTTGAGGTTTTATTTAATGTTCATACATAGAAAATAAATTTATCTTATTTCTTCTCACTCATCATACAGCAAATAACAATCTCTCTGATCACTCTGAATCAACGGACGCAGGTTGGAGCCCACCTATAAAATCAGCTAGAGCTTTCGGTGGAGGAAAACATAGCTTGGTGATAGGGCATTTTCTAGTAATTCCCGCCTAGGTAGATACCACCCTGGGTTCGCCGCAGGGGGCGACGCGGTGCTTGCTGTTACGGGGTCCCTTTCAAGAGGCTTTTAGAAAAAAAGGGTCTTTAAACTTTACAAAAGAATGTTTATTAATAAACACAATTAAACTTTTACAATAATGATAGGGACCCGAAAGCAACCGTATCGCGCGATAGATGTGTAATTAGACTGCCTTCTTGTTGTCGCGACTTAGTATATAAAGGATTATAATGCTTACTAAGTAAAGGGGTTGACGCGGAGCGGTAGCGCTGTCATCACTTTTAGGTACACTGGAGGATACTAACATTGCGAAAGCCACCCCGTGTCTCCCCCGTCCCAAATGTGGCGGACGGCCCCGGGAGGTTTTAGTGGGTATTTCCGGGCGCTTCACGCCCGGGTGAGTCCCACACTGGCACGGAGCTCGTCCCTCCGTGCCCTCTTACCTATTGCATTGGGGGACTTCGGTCTCACTAATGCAATAGGTAAGGGTAGTGAGTAAATGCATTTCCTCCCGTCAAAAAAAAAAAACAAACAGAAAAAAAAGGTAGATAACACCCTTAAGTTTGATAACTTACCGCCTAATATTAATAGATGTGTTCCGATAGCATCACTTGAAAGTTGAGAGCCAGTATCTCTAAGCTTAGTTTATTTACTATACCACACCGTCATGGTGAGCCGAGCCTATGCCTACACAGTTAAAAAAAACAAAAAGTATACAAGACAACTAAACCCTAAAACTGACCTGGATATGTAAGATTAATTACATATTGTCTGCAAGTTGCAACGGTCGATAGGTACCGATCAGCAGTTTTTCGCATTCACCAGTATCAGTATTTTTAATGCAATATTTTAACATTGTTTATGGTATAACTATATAAGCAAGTTCAAATATACTACATTAAAACAGGTTTATTTTGTTAACAGATGATCTGTGTTGAACGAATAACTAAAATCAGAAAATAGATCTGAAATGGTTATGATTATATTTATTATAGTAACATGAACAGAAAAAAAAACTATTAATGTAGCAGCTGATTGATTGATTGAAACATTTTCATATCGATGTAGGACTCCTTCGAAACTAACGGATAAAGAACACAATACACTAAGAGCTAGCGAGCGAATGCATAGATAGTGATCTATAACTTTGAGAAATACGATGCGGGTAGAAAAGAAAGATATGTGTGATTATCGTAAGAATATAATTCTAATTATAAATGTATTAGAAATACATTAGAGCAATCGACGACGCAGTTACTCGTGTCTATTGTTTCATTCTAATATTGGTTCTGAGACAAAATTAAAGTATTTTTTTAAATGTTTAAATAATTCATAGTAATAAAAAAAAGTAAATATATAAAATGGTAATTTCTACAAAAATTGATAAAGTAATGATATCTCATTAAAATTGAAGATAGATAAATAATAATACTTTATTTTAAAACAAATATCAATGTTTAGGCCTAATCTTATTAGATCTTATTACACTTTTCTGTTAATATTGTCTACGGTCTCTTAGGTAATGTGAATCAGAGATAAATAATAAAATAAATCACTCGATCTCTTACTGGCAACATTGTAATTGAAAATGAGAACATGGTGGTAGCGCTGTGAACTTATCGAAAATATTTTCTTTGTTTACGTGTCGAATAAATTAAACGATTTACAAGCGTACGAGATTAAAATATATACTTTTGTGTTTATGGAATTTTGGTATAGACATTGTTATAAAGATTTTTATTGAGAAGGAATTATTAGAATGAACAACGGTGAAATCGGCGGTGGACCTAGGGGCAGAGGCAGCGGGTGGCAGCAGCCCGACAATCAACCACGGGCACTTCGTCAGCCTAAAAGTTTGACTGATGATTCTACAGGTATACAATAAATTTTATAATAATAATGTTTTGATACGATGCCACGCTCTTAGTAAGTGCAAATTTACTACTTTCAATACAATTATAATACTTCAGGTGAAAGTAAGGATATTAATTTCTTATGACGTCGCTTGATTTTATGAACATGATCTAATTTTTGGCATTTATTTTATTATTCAAGGATAATTGTTCCATTTAATTAGAAAATTTAAAGTTTATTGTCTATAAGGATAATATAAGCATATATATGTTTCTTACAGTTGAAGCTTCAAAATCAATTTTATCAGCTGATGCTAAAGAATGGTACCCTCCAAACTATACTCACCAAGTGACACCAACGTATACTTCTGACCTAACCCATAATAGACTTCCTCGTTTCTCTGTCCAAGATCGGCTTCGTCAAGCTCAAGATCAATATCCTTACAACTTAAATGATATATCTTATTCACTTGAAGAAGCAGAAAATATGGATTTACGGGTATGCAATTCTGAGTGTTGGATATTTCAAAGTAATTTATACAATGGGAAACATTATTAACACTATTATTATGTTATTTAGGAAAATATATCAAATCTGATAACTGTTATGTGTGAGATAACATTTGACCCAGGCAAGTTTGACACATTATGTGGCCCACTAGTGGACTCATTTGCAACAACATTACATGATGCGAGTTATACCAGGCCTTTAGTTGATGCTATTGTTAATCAGGTAAAATATTTTGTTTATTAGTTGTTTTTCTTTTTTAGTGAATGAATCTTTGAAATAGATTCTTTCTTTATTTTAATCTCTTCTCTTCATCATCATCACCTGTATTTGTTCACTGCTTTTTACATCTCATCTTAGTGGACCTGACATTTAGTGCATTAAATTGAATCTTTGATGATTATTATCTATGCCTATTAAAACAATTACATTATAAAGTGTAAGAGTTACCTAAAAGTAGAGTAAAATTGCATGTCACAATGTTTGTTCAGCACAAACTGAAACTGCTCATTCAACCAATGTTTAAAAAAATTTGCCACTGTGAGATTTGGTCCTGTTCAAAAGATAAAATACTTTTTAGTCCAAATGAAATGTTTTATAGGGTTAAGTACCACGTGTAATGTTGGGTAGGGTATGTAGGAAATACTATATTGTAATTAATTTGCTTTTTGTTTTAAATATTATTAATGCATACTAACCATGCCACATTGCATAATATACTAAAATTACAAAATATGCATATTAATATTAAATGATGTAAATGTGCAATTAAAAAATTAAAACTTTTATTTATCTTTGTGTGTTTTTAAAATATACACTTAGCACTTTCTAATTGATATTTGCATAGACAAACAGACAGACAGATATTTCTAAAAAGGATAAAAATGTGTTTAATTACCTATTATTAGTCCCTTGCAATAATTCTTTTTACAAAAATCAGAAATGTACAGACACATGAAATTAACAATTTTATTATTAGTATACATTTGAGGCAGCTGAGAATTTTCACTATAAAAAATATAATAAGTACTTGAATTCTTACGTTATTTGTCAATGTCATATAAATAGAAAATTCATTTTTAATCTTATGTATATTTTTAAACTATATAAATATTATCTGTTATTAATAGAATAATAATTAACAACAAGATATTATCTACTTTAAAATCTTGTAAAAAATAAATCATAGAATAAATTATATTTATTTGGCCTAAAGTATGCAAAGCGCAAAGAGACGCTTCAATCATTTTGCGAGCGCTCAAGATCCTAGCCGATTACTATACGAATATTCTGCTGACACTGCACGCCTTTACTGTTAAAATTTATCTATTGTGCACACATGTCTATAGCAAATTTTCGGTAGGACACATCATCATATATAAAAAAATAACTTTGTCTTGTTTCACTGTCAACATACCACTACTGTGTTAACTATAATATTTTGCATAAAAAATACATTTAACCCCTTGAGCACTAACCTGGCGTTTACGCCAGCTTTCCATTGTTTTCCTATTGTCTCATTTTACATATTAAAAAGATTAACCATTATATTATCAAAACGTTAATATAGTACGACTATAAAGAAGTATACTAATTAATAAAACAGTCAATAGGCGAAGCGAACTTTCGCTACAACGGAGCCCGACTGTGTTCGATGTATGACTCAGTTGAACTCCCAGAGAAGTCAACATTCCGCGAGTGCCTGCTGGAGCGATGTTCTACCGAAGAGAACAGAATTATCAACAACATTGAGACATCAGAGGAAAACATACGCGGCTTTGCCATGTTCTTGGCGGAGATATACACACAACTTGAAGACAGTCAAGTAATTACAGAATATCTCTATTGTTTATGTATTTTTAATTTTAAAAGTTTCATCAGGTTGGTTCTCATTCTAATTGAGTTGATAACATTCAAAAGGCTCGAGTTCCGTTGTTTAAAAAAAGTATAAATCATGTTAATATTTTGTTTACGTTTCACAATGAGATTCCGTAAAAATAGGAAGTAGTAAAAAATTAAACTAAATTTGTAATTTTTCTTCAAAATATAAAACAAACTTTTAAATAGTACTTATTGAGAGCTTGTCAGAATAAATAGTATTTATAATATTTGCATAATTCGACATATGTATTATATTTTTTACGTAATAATAAGAGCTTAGCAAAATGAACGTACTCCATATGATTTTAAATAAACTACAGTCCAATAACAATATCTACTGCCGACGATTGAGAATCATTCAACAGTCGCCATCATCATATCTACCACGTCTAAAACCTCTAGGTACATCTGGATGTACATTTGCCGTGTTTTTCACAAGTATATGGTGTTCGCTATCAACTCGAAATCAATTGCTCTGCCACACCGCAAACTGCATAATCTGCACTTAACTGATCCCGGCAATTATCACACCATGTGCATAGAGATCGACCTGAGCCTACACGAAAACACTTTTTGTTTACATAGGGGAATGCATTTATGCACTGCCTCCCGTACTGGGGTTGGGGAGGGGTGAGAGTAACTAACAAGAGGAAGAGAATCGCGCAACTAACCACTAAACCCCTATGAGTGATCATCTACCGCCACATGAAGGGGGCAACACGGTATCACGTATGCATAAACCGCGACATAACCCCCGGACGGATGACCCAGCCAAAAAGGCAAAGTCCCTATCCGCCGCAATGGAAGGTCAAGGCCCCCGTCCCTTCCCCCTTAGGTCAGCGATGACACCAAAACCCTACTCCGGAGTTTAATCCTTCATGATAAATATTTAACACTTTTTTTTATGACAACAAAAAGAAACATGTTTCACCACCACGTTACACTTGTGTTCTATGCTAGCAGTAAAAATATCAAATTGTTCGTGAAATTGGTTATGTTATCTGGTTGATTGGGTAACAAGTTTAAGGGAGTATTTCTTTGGCGTTATTAATAAAACTACTTGAGTGAAAACGTCAGGTTTAGTGTAATAACTGTGTATTGTGTTAATGACTATATTATTCGTGTTTTCCATTATCGATTTTAGGGAGGAAGAATAAAGTCGCTGGGGGAAAGTCTTTGCAAAGTTTTGCTACATCTCTTGGACACTGACAAAGAAAGCAACATCAAAGCTGTTTGTCAACTTCTGAAAGTGAGTTTAGAAAAATAATATTAATCACTATAATAATATTCACCTAGTGGTTGAAATTTGATTAATATTCATAATTCGAAAAAAAAAAAAATTGTTAAAATTCTTATTGGATAAAAACACTAAAGGAAAAATCTCTTGAACCTATTGATTGTTTTATACAGTTTCCTTGTCAGTTATGTTAATCGCTTTATGATGTTTAAAGTTAGTTTAGTTTAGTTAGTTTAGTTTACCCCTGACGTCTCATTTTCGTATTTTGGCATTACTAGTTGTCACATAGTTAAAATATTTTGTCAATCGCGTTGGATTTTTCCTTTTCATAGCATATTTCAATCACAAAACATGCCAAAATGAATTCAAAGTAGCGGTGCAAATATTTTTCTAGCTATAAGTACATTCTCTGAAAGAGAAAGATGAAATAAAGCTCCGTTAATTCCATTCGTCAACGATTTGCCGCCATGACTCCTACGTAAGATAGTGTTGCCTGTGTATTAAAGTTTACTAAATTTAATAGGAATTTATATCGAAAAAGTCATCTCTGTTTATTTTATAAAATAAATAAAAATGCTTTGATTTGTATCACAAAGCAATATAGATTATATTATTTTTTCCGCAAAGAAGGAGAAGTTGCAGTTTCTATGTCTCAATACTAAGTACTCCATGAAAAATACGTATCCAATGAAGAGGATTTTGATTGATAAGCGATCAGAAATAAAATACCTGTAAAATAAAATAACTATGTTGTTTTTATTGATATACAGCTATGTTTGTAGCGAAAATCTATCTTACAACTGATGTATATTATCTTGTTCATCCGAACCACCAACATTCTAAAGTGGCCAATAGTTACGGAGTTTCTGTATGCTGTGATATTCCAAGCTTCCAATTGTTTATTCTCTTAACCCCATAAACACTAACCTGGCGTTTACGCCAGCTTTCCATTGTCTTTCTATTGTCTCATTTTTATGGGTAATCGACATATTAAATCAAGGCGAATAATACATATCGCACATGGTAACACAATATTCAGAACGACAACTTAACGGCTAGAGGTAAAATAACTGTGACCGGGCTTATACATGCCTGTCCAGTTTCGCATTTTAACACTAAGTAATTATGGACATATAAATGTCGCGAATCAACAAATAGTACGATAATCCATAAGTTATCTAAACCACACACTTTGAAGCCGTCATTACGTTACGTAAATTAATTGAATTAGTTTCTCAGATTACAACATAAGGTTTTATCGATGAATAATCATCGTCTTCAGAAATTGAATTTTCTTGACTTGATGATGAATAGTAAATTGTCAAAGCATACAATTGACAACCGAATCATCATATCATTCATTTCTATTATAATTAAAGTATCAATAATGAAATCGATAATGACAATGTTACATTATAGTAATCACTAAAATAAAATTATTAAAAAAAAACAAATTTAGATAAATATTTGAAACCTAAAATTCAATTAATTTTACTGCAAAGTTTCACTGTAAATTATGTTTATTTATTATGTTGTTGATAATATGATTTAAATAATTGATTAAGCTAATGTTTATACAACTAAACTCATGAACTTTTGGCCTTTGGTTGCAGAAATAGAATCGGTTTGAATTTTAATCTATATCTGTAGTTAGGTCAATGTACTTTCATTGTCATTCGGAGTCCAGTGTACCTCACTACAAATATATTTCTCTTGTATGCTCTAAAATAAGTTTAAGCTTGATACATATCATATTTCATATTAATATTTGACAAAAAAAAATTAAGATGTAGTAATGAATAAACATTTTTTTTAAATTTCTACTCAATTTAATTAAATGTTGAACATAAATTCCATTAGTATGGCAATAGGTTATTTGATTGTTGTTTAATATATTAATAAAAAAATAATTACATAAATAATAAAATATGTACACTGAAGAAAATTTCAATCGGTTGATAAAATTTTAAAATATAAATATTTAATGTTTTTGGTGGGGATCGAGAGGGGATACTCAATCCCTTTCCCGCAAAACGAGAACTTGTACGAAACATGTTAGTGTGGCATCGTATTGTGTATCAAATTAAATTCATTAATTTGATGTCTGCATTTAGTTATTATTTTTTAATTAAGGTAAAATCTCTTCACTGTTTGAGTTTTTCAATTTGCTTAAAATATTGTTTTTAATTGTACCACTATTTATTTTTTATTTATTTGAAAAAATCTATTCTCGTAATTTTAAAAGTAAACCGCGTTATATATATATTTTTTTTTTTGTTATGACCGGAAAAAGGGCTGGCTTAAAAACAGTGCCGTTTTATGGCGACTTACCATGTGTTTTATTTTCTATATCAATTGTAGTTTTTCCTTGTACATTTTGTAATCAGCATGGTAACAAATGTCTTTTCTTTCTTTCTAAAATAGTTAATAGTTCCTTATTTTTGATTTTAATTTTGCATTCAGTGACCAGCTTTATTAGTGGTCTATTTTTGTGATGGGAGTAAAATTAAAACATTCAAACCCTATTATTACATGAGTTATTATAGGTAGAGTAAGGTTTAATGTTTGTTGTAGTTGTCGGGTATCGCATTGGACGCGGACTGTCCAGTGGGTATGCACGCGACGTTTGAGCGTTTGAAACGCCGCGCGTCGTTGCCGTGCGTGCACGCGGTCGTGACGCTGCGCGCGACGCGCTGGGGGCTCGCCGAGGCGGAGCCCGCGCTCCCGGCCGCGGCGCCCGCTACCGCATCCGACCCACGTCGCAAACAGAACTACTGTCAGTATACTTTAATTCTAAATAGGGTTCTTGTGTATGCAGATTTTTTTACCCATCAGCAATTGTGGATGCGGATGTTAAGACTGTTAAGAAAATTTGTATTATACAGTAATACCCCGCTTTACGCGAGGGATACGTTTCGAAGAAAATCGCGTTAACTGAAATTCGCGTATATCGAGGTTTATGATTAAACATAGTCAAAATTTAATACAAAAAAATCAAAATCATTTTAATCAATCACTTTAATTCTAAGAACACTTTATGCAATACATACTCTTATTTTTTACGGAAAAATACATCTATTGTCTTTACATTATGTTTATACGCACTCTTTCGCGTAATGCGAGGCATTTGAGCGCGAAATTTGATATTCGCGTTATAGTGAAGCCGCGCGTAACGGGGTCGCGCTAAGCGGGGTATTACTGTATATAATAAAGAAAATTAATATGGAAAATGTAAAAATAAGATATTCTAATTTAATAATTAAACTGTTCGACCTTTGCAAGAGTAGGTTTCACAACATATTTTGTACTAAACCTTATCCATGTCATGTACATAAAACTTCAAACTGAATTATTTATACAAAAAGCACAACCTGTTTTAAATTGTTTGTGAGAAATAAATGACAAACAATAACAAACACGTTATATTATGTCATCAGAAATCTTCGCTCCCATTGGTCAATCAGCACGTACTCACAGAACGCGGTTGCCGCCCCGTATAATTTTACTTGTCGCGACCTGTAATATGGGTACTTACAATCCTGTATCTGTATCCGCGTTAATTGTTAGGGATGCGAATGCGGATGCAGATGTTGAAAATCATGCGGAAGCTCCGCAATTGCGGATGCGTATGTTCGCAACAACTCTATAACACACTTACTAGTTGGAATCGGTTTGACACAGCAGTAGTAAGATCGCCTTGCCTTTTTCCCGCCGACACGAATACCACGCAACTGTTGCGGAGGCCCCGTAACATATTCACCGACCCCGGAGATAGCTTTACGAGTCAAAACACTATAACCAACGGGTGGGTAACACGCTCCAGGCCCTCCTCCAGTGTTAGCAAGTGACATTTCATCCATCTTAAGTATGCAGGTGCATAAGATCTGTGATAAACCTTTTCTGAATACTTATGGTTAGTCATACCCTACATATGTACAGAAGAAGCATGAAAGTAAGATTAACGCGGTGGAAATGAGAAGCCTGAGAATTATAGCTGGAGTGAAGACGATTGACAAAGTCAGGAATAGTATGATAAGGGAACGCTGTGGTGTGGTAGAGGATGTGGTGACCAAAATAGAGAAAAGTATGCTTAGTTGGTTTGGGCATGTAGAGAGGATGGATGAGGGAAGATTAACGAAATTAATTTATAAGGCGAGGGTGAATGGGCAAGTCGGTAAGGGTCGACCTAGGCGAACGTATCTAGACCAAATCAATCATGTGCTAAATAAAGGCCAGGTAAAAAGTACTCATAACCGACGAGCATGTATGAAAGCGCTCATGAAAGTAGAGGAAGCGAACGAGGTGTGTCAAGATCGTAGCAAGTGGAAGGACGTAATCTCTGCCTACCCCCACAGGAGAAAGGCTTGATGATATGTATGTAATTTAAATACATACAATGAATATTTTACATATGTATAGGTAGTTTGATCGAAAGTGTAAATTTAGCGGAATTTGCATGCTTATATAATGTACAGTACGGTGCAAGCAGAGGTTTGTACCGTTGTGTAGCACTTGTGCTAGTTGACCATTTCTGGCTTACTATGTATGAAGACAGACGTGTAGCTATTTTAATGTATGTTTAAACTATATGATTTTATTTATTTCCAAAAATTCAGTAGGTACTGTGAATTTTTTTTATGTATATTTAGGTTGTTTTCTGGCATATTTCTCTATATAACACAGCTATATGTACACATTTAAATTATTTATCAGGTTCATAATTGAATACAATATTAGTATTTAATTTTGAAATTCCAGTGTTATATAATATGTAAATAGAAAGTTTCAGACTTTTTTTAAAGGGAGACTGCTATTAACTGGAACTCCTGTTAAAGTTCTCATGAAACTAGTTTAATTATATTATGAAATTATTTTAGAATTTTTTTTTTTATCAATTTTGTACTTTAAATCTGTATAAGAACTCAATTGCTCTCGTTTCGTCTCTACAGAGCCTTAAATAGTCGTTCCATGCGATATGACATTTGACATGTGAGAGAGAGCTCCACCGGAAGTAGGCGGATAATATCTTAAGGCGCCGCCGGATGCGTGGCGAAAATATTGTTAACACTAGTTAGAAAAAAAGACAAAGATAGAGAAAGAAATGCTTAATTGGTTTTGGGGTCGCGTGGAGAGTATGAATGAAGGTCCTTATGAAAGTAGAAGAAGCGAAAGACGTGTGTCAGGATCCTAGCAAGTGGAAGAATGAAGTCTCTGCCTACACTTATGGGAGAGAGGTGTAATGCTTTGTATGTTGACACTTTACTATTCAATGAAAAAATTTTTTTTGATGATTTACCTATCTCATCAAAGGTCGTAATAAACTGAACAAAACTTGGAAATTGAGCTTAATTTGGCTCTAAAAAAAATAATGGGAGTTAGGAGATCAGAGGTTGCGTAAGGCGCGGGCGACCGCCTATGGGTCCGCGGTCCGAGGGATCTTGCGCCAGATCCCAAATATATAAATTACTAGCTGTGTGCCCGCTGCTCCGCCCGCGTTGTATATATTGTATTTGGCATTGGGTTGGGAGGGGGGAGGGGGGCAAAAAGGTCAACATAGCTTAATGTTTTTACAATTTCGAAAATAGCAAACGGTGATCCTGAGATTGTGGACGGCGGGTTCATGGCGGACGGACACAAACTGACTGCAGAGGAACGCGCGTTTCTACAGAGCAACCTGCCGCCCGGTAGAAACGCTGCACTGGAGGAAGACATCCTGTAAGTCTTCCTTATCCTTTCTACTAACCTTGTTTATTATTTAACTTGCAGTACCTACACGACAGACCATATCTTGGCCTTTTGGCATACAGTGGTATCTATCGTAGCGTTACAAATATGCATGTATGCACAAATATCAATTTGTAAATACACCTATTCGTGTCAAATTAGAAAGTAGAGATTCATTCTCCCCAGCGTTGTCAAGAAGATTATCGGTTGACATCAAAGCGTTGGAGGAGTTGTACGAAAACACCATCATGTCTGTCCGAGAACAGGACTAGACTTCGAATCCTATACCTTTGCGGCGTGGCGTTAGACAGGGAGATGTTATTTCTCCGAAACTGTTTACCGCTACCGCTGCGCTCGAAGATGTCTTCAAGGTTCTAGATACATAACTAGAGTACATAACGCACCTCCGCTTTGCTGATGATATAGTTGTCATGGCTGAGACCGCAGAAGACCTAAGTACGATGCTCGGTGATCTCAGTAGAGCCTCCGAACGAGTTGGCCTTAAAATGAACATGGACAAGACGAAAATCATGTGTAATGTCCATGTTGTGTCAACTCCTATAAAAACCGGTAACTCTACGCTCGAAGTTGTTAACAGTTATATATATATATATGTATATATATATAGACAAACCGTTCAGTTAGGTAGATCCAACTTCGAGAAACAGGTTAATCGTCGAATCTAACTCGGCTAAGACGCGTCTGGAAAGACGCAGAATCTTCTCGTCCGAAATACGGCTGTGTCACAATACGAAAGTATTCAACCAGTGTGTATTGCCAGTGATGAAAAACAGTACTGAGACGTGGTCGCTCACAATGGGCCTAATAAGGAAGCTCAAAGGGCAATGGAGAGGGCTATCTTGTAGTTCAGTGCGTGATCGAATCAGGGATGAAGAGGTCCGCAGAAGAACCAAAGTATCTGACATTGCCTAAAGAATTGCTAACTTTGAGTCACAGTGTGCTAGGCATATTACTCGCAGAACCGATGCCCGGTGGGGCTAACAGGTTCTTGAATGGCTACTACGCACCCGAAGACGTAGCGTAGGTAGGCTGGATGCGGGTGGCGCAAGACCGGTCGCCGTGGAGTTCTTTGGG
The DNA here is from genome assembly GCA_014132275.2 of Samia ricini. Lineage (NCBI taxonomy): Eukaryota > Metazoa > Arthropoda > Insecta > Lepidoptera > Saturniidae > Samia > Samia ricini. The sequence continues at coordinate 7,474,761 of AP028170.1, forward strand.
GGAGACCTATGTCCAGCAGTGGACGTCTTTCGGTTGAATGGATGGATGAATATTAGTGTTCGCCTGTGGTCTAAATTAGAATAACTTTTAAAAATAACAAAACTAAAGCTCATCAATAGCCATACTAAATAAAAAAAAAAGATTGATTGTTAAAGAGAACAGAAAAATGTCTTTAACTGTTTTAGCTTTTTTTATTTATACATAAAATAGATAGATGAATTATTGTATCAATTACGATAATTAATTTGAATTCAGTCTAAAAATATGTATATACAACATGTAACAAATCTACGCACGAAATATGTACATTCAACAGACACGTGACGTCACGAGACGTCTCGACAAACGGTTCAACGAGGGGGTGATTAATTAATTTATTTTTAAATTTTTTTAAGGGGAAAAAGTTACCTATATCAAAAATATCTGGTAAATCGATTCAGTAGCCCGATTCTTATCAAACTTCTTTCATAGTGTGCGTTTATTATGTCACATGTTGTGTAGATGTGTCTAAGCGTTTTTTTTTTCATGTTTAAATGATGGGTTTTACAGCGAGGAGCTGGAAAACGATGCATGGGATACGGGTATGGACCCGGAGATGCAGGCCAGCTTCCTTGAATTCTTAAAGATGTCCAACCAGATAAAACGATAACCGTATGTCTAACGGTGCAGCCAGCCTCGCGAGGGGAGGGGGGAAGGCAGACCAAACTTATTTTAATACACTAAGACGATGAGGAAAAATAAAAAAAATAAAAAAAAGAATCCCATAAAAATCATGCATTAAAAACCATATAAAAAAGTATAGTAGGCCTTAGCAATGAATTTAACGAGAGAATATATACCGGAGTGGCTTCAGAATTACTGTCTTATTTCATAATGATTATTGTTATGTGAAATACGAGTCGATGTGTAGTTGTTAAAGATAACAATACGCTTACAAAACAACTGTTTCAATAATCAATTATTGTTGGTACATTTGTGTTTTTAACACGTTATGATACAAGACAAGCAAAACAAGACAAAATAATATATCACTCGTAAAACATTACGCACACCTCATCTAGAATATAGCATAATTTATGCTATAAATATAGCACGACGAGAAATATTCCTAACGTTAAGGTAATCCATTAGTATTAGACGGGTTATACATAGAGAACTCTTTTAGTTTTTTTTTTTCGCTTAGAACGGGCCCAATAAAAACAAAATAAAAAACATTTATTATATTCATTTTTTTTTGTTATTTATATAATATGGTCATAACTCTTGGTCTGCCAATCCCAGAGGTCGAAACCGTATTTAATTATAATGAACATTTCTTTTTTTTTTCGATTGAATTTTAATTACGTTGATTTGTATAATGCATAATGTTAATTAAATCCATTTCAATTTATTATCTGTCAAATTTTTAATTAATGATATTCTGAATCTGATTTTGAAGACACATGTAAACAAGTTCGCGAATATTAAAAAAATAATTCTTAATAAATTGCATGTTATTATTTGATGGCCATAAATATATTTTGTGCCTTGTTTACGTTTTGTTGGTAATTTTTTTTATTTAGTGATCTCACAGATGCATCATTTCTTCCCGAATCATCATAAAATGGTAAAAAACAAAATGAAACATGTTCTCAGTGGCCGTAACAAAAATAAATAAAATTTAATGCGGTAATTTATGTAATGAAATAGTGATTTAAAAATAATGCTAATTATTCTCCATTCCAGTTTAAAAAAAAACACCCGATTCAAAATTGAAACAGAATAATTTTGCATTAAATTAAAGGCTGATGTGCGATAATATTTTTTTTAAATAAACATTATTATTAAAAATGTTATTATATAATTTTAGTAATACAATTTTCTAGAATTTTCGTATGTTCATTTTTTTAGGCAGTGTGACTTTACTTATCCTAGTGATTTGTGTAGCAAAAATTTATTAATCTTCTCCATTTTTGTAAAAAAAAAATTTTTGGTTCTGTTAATTCCTTTTAAGGAATAGGCAAAGGTACCAAAACCATACAGCCAACCTTTTTGTAACTATTTAGCATTCGATTTTAAAATAAATAATTTTCGAATAATCAAAAATTACATCGGAAGTTGTTACGTCTGCCATATTTGTTTGGTTAATGTATTCCCAACTAGTTCGTCAGACTATTATCTAATGACATGAGTGAGATTGTATAACAGTGGCTTTATATGAATTATAACAATTTTAATAAACGACGTGTTTTATCATTATACCGAACGATATTTACATGAAGTAATATCCAGACTAAAACCGAACGAAACCCTTCAATAATATGTACTTTCAAGTTGTTTATACAATACCTAGGCTACGTTTAAATTTTATCACTAGTAACCATCAGCTCTATAATTAATTTACCAAGTTCATTATACTATTATGAAAGTATTTTTTTTAATTATATTATTCGCATTGGTTTTATATGTTTTTTAGTCTGTTTTAGTCTGGATTTATATAATATTAATTGTGATGTGTCAGGTATTTTTGTTTCTTAGTATGGTTGTGATATAAAGACATCAATTCCCAATAATTAGAGAATTAAAAACATGGTTATTTATGTCCCTTTATAAATAATATTTCAATGCTAAATCCCAGCAATTAATTTTATTATTTTACATGGTAGCATAATGTTTTTTTTTTTTTGTGTATATTTAAGGTGATAATTTTCTTTTTAAATGAACTAAGTGAAATTAATTAATGTATTTATTTGATGACACTAATTAGGTTTTATGTTTTGCGCTAAATGAACATTTGCAATATTACCGTCCATATTGTCGTCAACAGGCGTCATTTTATTATACTGTTTAGGAAGAACTAGACATAAATGTGAATAATAGTTGTTTGATAAATCGTTGGATTCATCCTGACACATCACAAACAGTATACACGCTATTCGAATATATAGCTATATATATATATTCTTATGCTAATTAATGTACCTCGTTCTATCCGCAATAGGCATTTCAATAACCATAGATGCGCGCGATAAATAATTTTTCGAATATATATTTTTATGATGCAATTAGAAAATGTTTATAATATTCCATTGTATTACTTTTTTTTTAATTTGCAGTGATATTATGAATGTTATAAGAATAAATGGATATTTTAATAAAAGTCACATAAAAAAAAACTTGTTTTATTATTTAAACAAATATTATCCTTATGTGAGACGATATAATATATATTATAACATAAGCATTTTGTTTTTAAAGTTAATTTTTAATCTTGCATTCTTCATACTACAATTTTGCCTGACGTTAAGTGACCATGTGTTGCAAGAAGATGGCTTTCAAATGCAGCTGTTAGATAGATAGATAACCCTCATAGTAACCCAGACACGTATTAACAAATATTTTCCTACATTGAAAGTTTCGATGTATTGAAGGATTAGAAATGACTTCTCAAGCGATTTTCTTTAAAATGATAAAAGGTATTTTATGATTTTCTCCTTTTTTAAATAAATTCGACGAATTTCTAGCAATCACGATCGACCTCTGGCAACACTTTGTACGGGTTCAATATCCCGTTCGGATCCATGAGTTGCTTCAAGTTGTTCATCAACCGCAGCGCAGATACGTCCTTGCTGTAATGTATGAACTTTGGTTTACGGAATCCGACACCGTGTTCTGCGCTTATAGACCCGTTCAGTTTGCTAACTTCTTCGAATATAAACGGTTCGAGTTCTGAGCATATCTCTTTAGTGTACGTCGGCACAGTTACGTTTATATGTATGTTGCCGTCACCTGTAGAACATGAATGATTATGTTATTATGATTATGTCAATGCGCTCGATTTATGCTAATGGGACTCGGGGTTAATTTATGCCCAGGGCGGCAAATTCAGAGGTGAGAAAAAAATTGTCTTCGCGTTAACGAAAATTCATTTAGAAAAAGTCCAAAAAATGTAAAGGTAATTAAAAAAAAAATTATTGTTATTATGATTTATTAGTGATAAATGAGTAATTTTATTTGTTTAAAGAATATATAATTATATAGAAACTTTATCTAATTTTATGAAAACAATAGCTTTTTAACCGGTAATCATTTTAATGTATCTAGTAAAGATTTATACTACACTAGCTGTGTGCCCGCGGCTGCTCCCGCTTTTCATATTTCTTAACTGTGTTATAATTTTTTTATACGGAACCTTAATTATTTTCCTAAAAAGATGATTACTAAGTAATGTAAAAATATTTCTCATAAATTATAGCACTTACCCATAAAACTGTGCATTGAATCGAATTTTATTGGAATTTTTAGTTTGAATTTTTATACGCGAAACACTAATTATTTTTGAAAATTTAAAATACCCTAAGTTTACCGAAGTAACTTCAGCTATCTACCAAAAATAGTCCCGTCAAAATAAGTCTAGCCGTTCCGGAGATTACCCATTACAGACAGACGGACAAAGATTTTAAAAATTGTATTTTTGGTATAGGTGTCGTATATACATTCCTATCTATTTAATAAATAAAAATTAATTCTGACATTACAAACGGAGATTTCAATTTTATTTATTAGTATAGATAAGATACCTAAGCCGTGATTTTTTGGCGACTTTATTACTACATATTGATTTTTCCTACAATTAATTAAGGTTACTGTATATAAATCTTCCATGAAATATCTAACGCATCACTCGTACTAACTGTATCTAACGAACCTGTTAAACTTCGACTCCGTGTATATAAAATACTAGCGACCCGCCCTGGCTTCACACGGGTATCTTGAGATCTCTAATATAAAGTAATAAATTATAAGATACATTACTTGGTGATATTTTCTGCGGGTGAAAGAATCTTCGAAACCGGTTGTGTAGTTTTTAAGTTTATCCATAACAAACAAAATTATCAATTTTATATAAAATAAAGTATATATAGGTGTAACATTACCATAGCAACGGTTACCATGGCAACGGTTTCATTAATCTGTTTCGCATAGGATTTACGTATAATTTGTTCTTAGCAATCAGGAATGAAAGGGATTGTTAAATTTCGAGTCGTATTCAAATCAAATTTCAAGTGTAATTGTAGAGATCTGGTGATAAGTGAGTGAAACTGCTATATTTACATATAACAGTACTGACCGATATGTCCGTAACCGCATACGACGAGAGCCTTATCGCCAAGTTTTTTTCTCAACTGAGGCACTAAATCATAGTAGTTCCTGATCGGCAACGAGACGTCGTATTTGAATACGTAGCCTTCTACCAGACCTGCGCCAGCGATACTTTCACGTAGGTTCCAGATAGTCTGAAAAAGTAAATGTAGCTAGCTATTTTAGAAATGTTAGAAAAAGTCAATCCTAAGTCAAAAAGCCGATCTTATAATAATCTTGAGATTGAGGTAAAGGAAAACATCGTAATGAAATCATGGTGAAGGCATAAACTGAAGGGCAGAATATATGAGTTTGTTATAAGGACCCGTCATACTGTATGGATCGGAATATTTAGCATCTTGTTAAGATGGATGAGAACCGGCTGCATGCAGCAAAGATCCGAATGTTGAGATGGATGTGTGGCGTGACCAGAACGGATAGGATCAGGGGTGAGTACGTCAGAGGAAATTTGAAAGTGGCATCAGGGATAAAAAGCTGAAAGGAAACCGTTTGTCTTGGTATGAAAATGTTACAAACGAAACGCATGTGACGAAGAAATTGAGAGAACGCCCAAAGAAAAGATGGATGGAGTGTGTGAGGGAAGATGTGAAGGCAAAAGGAGCGAATAAAAATATGGTGGCTGATTGAGATGTTTGGAAGAAGAAGACAAACTGCGCCGAGCACAAATAAATTGAGAGCAGGACGATGTTGATGATGGAATCATAGCATGGAGGTAGAGCATTGATGACGCACGTGACTATCTACCACCCTCAAATTTAAAAAGATGAAGCAAGTTTAGGCAGCATCACATAAGAGCCAGTGACTCTAGATAAATGTCAAATGCGTTATCTTCCTCGACCATATCCTGACTTAGGGGCCATTCATTCATTACGTAAGATTTCCCAGGAGGACGGGGGTTAAGAAAATTTATAAACTCCCTTATCTTGGGGAGGTGGGTAAAATTAATAAGTTAATATTGGTTACGTAATCATCATTCAGACCCCTCGCTCCCATTGATTAAGACAGGCGTATTTCGATAGTATCTCTTCGATGATAATATCAGGAATAACCGTTGAACAGTAAGTATAATAAACAAGTTGCTGGAAGTGGTAGCAAATATATTTTCCGAAATCAAAGCGAACCTGCATCTTGGCTGGTTCAGAAGTAACAGTGCCATCGAGTATGAGACCACTGTCCATCTCTTTCGTAAGGAACCGGTTTAGTTTTTCAGCATCGTGAGCGTCATCACTGCCGTGAGTCTCGACTAAAACGTAAAAGGGATAATCCGCTATTGGGTTCCTGTAACGTATATATGAAACTTCATTAACTTACTGTGATACCAGATACTCATTCATATCATCACATCTCTATCCCATGTGGGAAAGAAGCCAAAGAATAAATCATTCCATTTGCTAACACATCTCTCGCTTCTTTAAATTTATTGAGATCTTTGATACATATGTCAAGTCTTGTTAAAAATCAACGCGAAACCCCTGTATGATTTTCTGACTAGACCTAATCCGGCCGAATCTATTTCAGATTTCATACATACCCCTTTTTTTTGACGGGGGGAAATGCATTTACGCACTGCCCTTACCTATTGCATTAGTGAGACCGGAGTCCCCCAATGCAATAGGTAAGGGGGCACGAAGGGACGAACTCCGTGCTAGTGTGGGACTCGCCCGGACGTGAAGCGTCCGGAAATACTCACTAAAACCCCCCGGGGCCGTCCGCCGCTTCATACATACCCTAATAAAACTAATGTGCGATCCCTGCAGTATGGACTGAAAGCATTCGTTAGTATATCTCAGAAAAACTGCAGTACATATCGGCAAATATCTTGAAACATAAACTGTTGTAGGGAGGAAATATAAATTGAATTGATCTACCAATCACACGACCGATATCAAATTCCCTGCGCGTCGGTAACCAATCACATCTTAGCGTCGATATTTGCGCAGTCAATGTCAATTTTTAAGATATTTTCCGATATTTATACTACATAACATATCTAGACATGTTATAAAATAACTATCGATCAACAAAAAAAAAACAAGAAATTAAGTACTGCCTGATTGTTATTCATCGTTCATAGACTAAGTTGCAAATGTTTATAATTATATAAAATTACATTAGTAGTCACATACCTAATTCTAGTTTTTTTAAATGTTAAATAAAAATGTAGATCAGTGCTCATAGTAAATTATTTTAAAAAAGTTTTTAGGAGTCTCGCTACCTTTTTACTAGAAAAATTGTATTTTAGTATGTTTTTCTCATTCTGCCAAAGCTATAAGCCAACCATCGCACAGACATACAACATTGTTTTTTTATAACTTATAAGGATAATATATATTTAAATAAGAAGTACATTACAAAATCATACGAAAATAATATAAGCACTGGACTTACGGTAATTTAAGATTCTTTACAGTAGAATTGATAGACAAAAAATCGGCCATTTCAAAGGCTGATAAAATTTCACCAAGCTCGGTTTTGGCACTTTTGTATAGTTGAAGTACATTTTCGAAAGTTTTCACTCCTGTAATAACAATAATTACTTTGCAGTACCATGATAATTTGCGGTGGCATGTTTTGAAATAAATATCAAGTCTAAATCGCATGTAAGTATTTTTTTCTAAAGACCTTATTGATAAACACAACCGGAGATTGGGACTACATGATCTTATAACCCCACAATCCACATGTGTTTAGTTCATGTTTCAGTTAAAACCTTAAATGCTTAAGAATCAATCTTCGTTGTTTGCTATTACACGGACCAAAAGATCGCGTATATTTATTTGAGTATCAATGAGTTTTTCGAACTGAAAAACTCTATTGACCGAAATGTCCTTCACAGCTCAGCCGAAGGAATTTATGTAGCTATATTTATAACAAGCGACTTACAATGAAAACAAATCACATAAGGTCACACCAACTATTGAAAGATGTTTATATAAAAATACTAATTTCTCATCCTTTGAAATTCTTGTCACATGATTAAAAGTTTACAAGGTCGCAAACATGCACCATCAATAATGTTTGATTAATTTTATCTTATACTGAGTTCTATTTTAAGGCCAAGATTAGAGAAGATAAAAAGATCGGAGGTTGACGCAATTATAAAACACATAATCATAAAAATGTACTTTTTTTCATATTATTAATGATATCTATAAAAATATTTAAAACACCTAAATAGGCCCGTTTTATTTGAAATCTTGTGAAATCAGATAAAAAAATAAATGAGAAGCATCTAATATTTAAAATAATTTACCGAAAAATCCCACAGTAACAGCCTTCGGTAAAACTGGACAATGGATAGCCACTTTTGTGATGACTCCTAAAGTGCCTTCCGAACCAATAAATAAATGTTTTAAATGGTAACCAGTGTTATCCTTTTTCATTGCTCTAAGGCAGTCTATTACTGTACCGTTTGCTAAAACCTAAAATTATATAATCTGTATAAATATAAATACAAGCTTCAATTAATTATCAAAAAAATTCTATAGAAATTATGCTACTTTCTTGTCACGTCTATACTAATAAATAAAATTGAAGTTTGTGTTTTTAATGTCAATATTTTTGATGTGAAACATCTATAGCCGCACGTAAAACCGTAAATTTCTGGCGTGGCGACGCATGCCGTGGCGACGCGTCGCGGCAACATCGAATATAACTATTACCGAAGTCACTGATTAAACGAATTAAGTAGTCACGATTTGAAATAAATTCGTAAATTTTCGTATTGAATGAAAATAAATGTTTATTCAATAAATAGTCATCGTTATCTGGAAAAAAATCGTAATATTTTATTTTATCATTATGACATATTTAGTTCCTATCACAATTTGTTCTTTTCTGCATATTACTTTTTTTTATTAAATAAATATTAATGTATATACGATACCTATAGCAAAAATACAATTTTTTAAATTTCTGTCTGCCTGTCTGCTTGTAATGTATTATCTCCGGAACGACTGGACCGATTTTGACGGGACTTTTTTAGTAGACAGCTGAAGTTACTCCGGGTAACTTAAGGTAATTTTAATTATTGAAAATATTTTTGTGTTACAAGTAAAAAAAAATCCGATTCAATGCACAGTTTTACGGGGAAGTGCTATAATTTATGAGAAATATTTTTACTTTAATTTAGTACTAATTTTTTTTAAAGAATATTATTCAGGTTCCGAATAAAAAAATTAAAACGCAGTAAAAAAATATGAAACACCGGCGCAGCCGCGGGCAGACAACTAGTCTATATTATAAGATACACGATGGGACTGGTATATATTGTAAAATAAAATATAAATAACTTCATAATCAAAGTTATTTCTACCTGATCTTTTAGTTTCCGTTATGGTACAATTTATGCTGATACGCTAATATTAAAATGTCCTTAATTTAATAAACGTTAGCGTAAAATAATTTTTAGGCAAGTATTTGAAATTACTAACAACTATTTATAGCCACTTACTGCTTCTATACCCAGTATAGAACCGTGCAAGTTTCCATAACGTAATAATCTTAATCCACCCGCATTAGTACTAGCATTTCCTCCTATATGACAGGTTCCTTTCGCACCCAAGTCTAAAGGCATTATGAGGTTGCGCTGTCTCACGTAATCATCTAAACTTTCAAGAATGCAACCCGCTTCGCAAACCAAAGCACCTATAATTAAAACCGATTAATTAATCATTAACATTTTTACAATAGTGCTTATATTAATTAACTACCTACAAAGTGTGACGTTTTCTAAACAAAAAACAATGAAAGGCAGAACGTCGTTTGCCCGTTGACAATTGTAAAAAACCATTTTTAAAACGCTATAAACGTAAACTGAGTCATTGAGCTTTGACAATTGTAGGCCGTTCTGGAACTCCTTTTTGTTAAGGACTGCGGGTCGACCCGGTCAGTTCAGTTTGTAGCGGAGCGAAGTGCAAAAAGAAAACTGGAAGTGATCTCCAAGTGTTACGAGTAATTTAGATTAAATATTTGTTATTACAGTAGTTCCATGTCGATTTACAAATATGATAACTAAAACAATCTTTAACTGCAGTTTCAAAGGGCAATGAAATATCCAGTTCATTTGCCCGTTTAGGATAAGCTACATCGCTGCGTTTGTCTACACTCGAAAACTCATAATTTCAACAGTTATCTCTTCATTCTAATTTTCGAAGAACTACATCAGTGATTCTACAAACTTCTTCTACTTCTATAAATTAATATAAACTCTTACCTGATATTTCATCTAAACTAATAATTTTATTCATGAGCCCAAAATTTAGCACAATCTCGTCATACACGGGAACAGAACCACCGACAAGTCCCGTGTTTCCACCCTGGGGACATACCGCCAAACGCCTGTCGTTGCAGAATTTTAAAATCTTCGAAACTTCACTTGTACTCTTTGGTTTGAGTACCACTTTCGATTGTCCTAAATTGGATAATTAATTAAAAACTAATTCGATATAGATTAGATATACTAATAAATAAAATTGAAGGGTCTTTTTACTAAATAGATATAAATGTATATACGACACCTATACCTAAAATACGATATTTAAGATTTTTGTCTGTCTGTCTGTCTGTTTGTAATGGGTAATCTCTGGAACAGCTGGACCGATTTTGACGGGACTTTTTTTGGTAGATAGATGAAGTTACTCCAGGTAACTTAGGCCACTTTTAATTTTCGAAAAATATTAAGGTTCCACGTAAAAAATATAAAACTCAGAAAAATGTTAATAAAATCCGATTCAATGGACAGTTGTATGGACAAGTGCTATAATTTATAAAAAATATTTTTACTTAATCTTAGTTGTAAAAAATTAGGAAAATAGGGTTACGTTTCAAAAAATGAAAACACAGTGAAGAACATATGAAACACGGGCGGGGCCGCGGACACACAGCTAGTAGTATATAAATGTAAAACACATATTTCATTTCCACAAGTACCTAACAACTACAAGTTCCGTATAAAAAAATTTAAAAACTATATTAGGTAGTGTAGTGTGTGTTGCCACCCCGTGTGGCCCCCATCCCGTATGCAGCGGACGGCCCTGGGGGGTTTTAGTGGGTATTTCCGGGCGCGTCACGCCCGGGTGATTCCCACACTGGCACGGAGCTCGTCCCTCGGCGCCCCGTTGCCTATTGCATTGGGGGACTTCGGTCTCACTAATGCAATAGGTAAGGGTAGTGCGTAAATGCATTTCCCCCGTCAAAAAAAAAAAAGGTAGTGTAGTGTAGTGTAGAAAATGTATATGAAGTAGTCGCACTCACGCAGCTAGCCTATATATATATATATATATATATATATATATATATATAAGAAAAATGGCACCATCACCTCAAAACTACTGATCAATGTACTGAACATATCGGGATGGCACTACTATCATTCGACGCGTAATTTTTCGTAAATGGCTATTCATTGTTTGATTTACATCGACCTTTTCTCATTTTTATTCTATTTACATGTAATTTTTTTCCACGCTAATAAAAACAAAAGACTCTCATTTTTCTTCATTCAATTGTTTTTTTAGGTTAGGTATAAATTATCTCAAAACTATATTACGCAGTGAAGAATATATGAAATGCGAGCGGAGCCGTGGGCACACAACTAGTACCATATATATCGGTCTACTTACAAAAACGAAACATATTATTTTGTTTTACTAATTACATTTTATCCTATGATCTGAGATCTATACAATAATAAATTATAATTTTGTTACAATTTACTGTACATAAACAATACTTCAAAACAGAATTAACTTTTCATACTAATACTAATTACTAAATACTAATTACTCTACTCGCACGGCCTGATTAATTTGAAATGTAGGTTATAACTATTTTCCGTTCTCTCATTTGTGTTTTTGTGTGTTTTTCTCGTAATGTGGTCATAAATTAGTTATCTTCCGACACATACAACATATTGCTGTTCTCATTTAGTTTACCTCTGCAATTCTTAATCCAGTCGATATTAAATGGTAAAACATCGGTCTCATCAGTTAGTACACGGGATTCGCTGAGAACTGATTTGAAGTAATTAATATCCGTCTCTTGAACTGTATTGTAATCTTTCCTCTGTACATTATATTTTTCCTGAAATACATTAAATATGTATGTAATAATTACAATTGAAAATATTGCGTTTCACATGACAGGCATCGATTAACAATATGATTACATTTTAATGTAAATAAATATATGACATAACATATGGTCTATAACAAAACTAAGAGGCCCACTATAAACGTAAATAGATTGACTGAAATAAACCATAGAAATTGTATTATTACGTGGATAATATCCTTAGACCTTCATACAAGAAATCCCTATTCTTAAGTAGTTTACTAGTTCCTTAGGCAGTAGGTAAGTAGCTGGTTGGGTGATTCATTGAAAAACAGACTAAGCGAATAATATAACCTCATATACATATTGATATACTGAAAAAAAAAATCATACGCTAATCACGTTCTGAAATATAAGCATTTCATTTTTTGGTCAGGGTTAATCCTGTTGAAGGACGGAAGGGGAGAGTGCTAGTGTTGAACCCCTCCCGGGAATGGACTGGGCGCCGTCGCCATTATGATTGATATGATAATATAACGGTGAAGGGACTACTGTAATTTCGTATATCCGGAAGTCATTATAGGCAAAGGTTAAAAAAAATTGTCCCTTATTACTTAGCTTTTGTGCCAGTGTACACTGCAGGGCATATTTTGTTTTTAATGTACATTAAACACAGTTGCCACTCAGAATATCACTTTGTAATTGAACCCTAAACCTAACTCCGAAATTTACTCGTACACACTGTTTCCCCACCCCTTAAGCTATGTATGAAAATAATTTTAATATGTATAAAAAAAGATCACCATAGTTGCTGATGGATGTAAACAAAAAATAAGAAAGTTTCTCCCTTTGACGTCCGAATCCGGTCGTAATACATGTATAGAATTCGATACAACTAGTTCACTAAAACAGTTGCCACACCCAAACCCATCGTTAATTCTCAAAGTCGCTATAGCCACATGAATCTTGTACTAAAGTATGTTTTAAACTCATGGGAGTTTAACGTCGCTATAGGCAAGCGGTCGCTAAACCAAGGTCGTAATAAATAAAATGCATTGTATATCAAATCCTGATTAGAGAATACATCTATCATTTAAAAAAAACATGTAAATAGGTTCAGTGGTTGGTTAGTTATAAACCAACTAACGAACAGACGGAGAGACGTTGCCTTTATAAAATAAATATAACATACAAATGGAAAACCTAGGGCTCATTGATAATATTTGTTAAGGCTTGGCTAAATCTACAGCTGAGAAAAATATATATACGTTAATCGATGACTGACGACACATATTGACAAAACATTATATGAATTAAAACCTCATCCATTTGAATAAGTAATGAAATATTGTTACTCTTACCGCAGATAGTTTGAGGTAGTACTTGTGAAGCATAACGAATTTGTTCCAAAATAGAGTTTATACTGTTACATTTCACAAATAATGAAAATGATTTTAACATTATGCACGAGAAGTTATATTTACACGTTTATGATGGCGGCGAATTAGAAAACAAACTCAGCTGTTATAAAATTCTATAAATAGATATTTTTTGTGAAATTATTGGTATCCGTCGTGGTGTGTATCAGAGATGAATAATAAAGCGTGTAGTTATCTATTTGTATACTTAAACTATAACACGCTCATCTTTCACACAACCACGGCATTTAAAACGTAATAACAAGTTTCTATACATCTCCCTGTCTACTTGTGTGCAGAAAACTAGAAACAAAGAATATGGTATGTATAATTTGAAACTTTATTCTTTAAATTTAACTACTAATTGGATTTAATAATTTAACTAAATCTACAGTTATAATGTAACACGTCGCACTGTTTATGTGACCTTAATCTAAATTATTATTTGGTGACTTGGTGATTACGTCGGTTTAATATTATGTCATGTACAAATGAACCACTATCTACGATAACGTCCATGTTCGATTATGAAGAGCGGAATAAAACATTTTAGGTGTATAATTTATCATTCATTATAATGAATGGTCAGAGAGATTGCAAATTTTAAGAGATATATGAAACAAATATAGAAACAAAATTCTAGAATAAAAACAACAAAAGTAGGACAAAAATCATATGCCTCAGACAAGTAATGTCTCCCAGAGATGAATAATAAATTAGTAATGTCTCCTGTCATAGAGCTTGAACTTGTACATTACTAACTAGTCTGTGGTCTCCTGCACAGAATTATATTACGGTCTCCTGTCTTTTGACTTTTTATTTTCACGTACTTACTGTTTTGGCACGTGAAGAGTTTTCTTTGTGTTCTATTTTTTCCCTTTTTAAGGCAAAGGTACTAGTAGACCATGCAGCCAACCTAGACGTTAGGAACACGATCAATAAATGCCGATAACAAAATGGCGGCCTTCTGTTACAACAACAAAGGGAATGATTGGGATTTAGGACATTTCAGAATCCACGCTCCGTGTCATTATTTTCACTTCGCTTCACTTGTGCCCTTATAACTACACTATATCACGTAAAATGACATAACATATAGTTAAATACTGCAAAGTAATGATTAATTAATTAAAAATAAGGACGACAACATGAGTAACCAAAATCGTGCTAAGCACCCAGGTGACAGAACGAGATCATTTCAATGAAAATGTTGCTATAGAAAATATAGAGGTAATGGAATATTGGTTCATTACAACATCTATTTACTCAACTATAATTAACTTTGTTTTACCAAAAACGCTTTCGGTGGATAAAAACTGATCCTGACTATACTTAATCTGGCAAAACACGTCAATCAAATTTTTTTCATAGCAACATTGATTACCACAGTCAATTTTCAAAGTTCTTGGTGAGGTTTTGGATTGTCATGTTGTAGTCCCTGTTTTTAATTTATAATCTTGTAGTATATACCATGCAATATTATATTATGCAATTTTGGTGGCGTTTTACGTGATATAGTGTAGTTGTTATGCACAACGTTATTGAAAATAATAACACAAATTGTGAATTCTGAAATCTCGTTACAATTTTCTTGGAACACTTAACAAATATACAAATTTTAGCCACCACTTTGTTGGGCTTAGAATATTAATAAAATAATCCGAATACTATAAAATAATAACAGGCACTAAAAGGCCAGAACCCAGGGCCGTTAAACAAGTTAAAAATTAAGAAGACCAGAAATAAGTAATAATAAAGGTAGTTGATTTTATTTATTATCTGTAAGGATTTATTATATAGATATATTTTATTGTTACTCAGTATTATTATTTATCTCTGGTTACTTAGTGTCTGTGCAGTCAAAACTGTCAAGATTATTCATCTCTACTGTCAAGTGTCAAATTCGTTCTAGCGCCCTGTTTCAAACGCATTATACACGTGGGTAACAATAAAAATATGGTTAAAGTGAAAACTAAAAGCAAGAAAAAACAAATCGTTTCACATGATGATAAAAAGAAAGAAGAAAATGTAGTTACATTGCCTCCTATTCGCATGTCTGATGATCCTGCACCTAAACAGGTAGGCGATCAATTTTTTTTTTATTTTCTTTTACACGGTATAGGCTGTGTCTAAGACCACAATCTCACCTGATGTTAAGTGACGATGTGGTCCAGGATGGTGAAGACACCAAGTCTAGAGGTACTTGTTCTCAAGTGATGCTGTCGGAACACACCCATTGGTATTTGGCGACAGGTTTTCAAACTTGAGAGTGATAGCTACAGAAGAGGGCATCATTAGAAAATGTCCTACCACAACCCCACCTACAACTATGGTTAACTTTTCATAATTTTGATTAAATTTGATCCTGTAAGCTAATGGATTAAAGTAATATTGGACCAAATATACAAATCATAATTGACACATAAAATATATAGAAAAGATGACGCAAATAATGTCAGTCAGTCAGATGAAGAAGTCATCTTCAACTTAGAATATATTTTATATTTACACCAATATGACAGAGTGATTCGAGAATCAGTGGATATTATATTGACAGTATTCAAATTTCTCAATAACTTGCCTGCTCTTTATACATTCAATTTTGTGTTTCAAAAAGGTTTTATTTAATTTGGTTTAGTTCGAAAGGATAAATAGTTATTTGTTATACATGTTTATGATGCATTTAACAAAATTACACAACTAATAATCCATTAAAATGTAACTTCAGCATGGTGTCATATACATGCCACTGAAATAAATACATATCAAAATCCTCTATATAACTTATTTGAAACTAACAACTTATTTGTTATTACCTTCCGGTAATATAATTCATCCAGAGTGGTCTAACTCTAAAGGTTCTCTTTCAAATTGTGGGTTCTAATTTACATAATTCTATCTTATTGATAGTTCCTTTCTTAGTTTGTAATATAATACATAAAGACTAAATTTTATTGTAGATAAAATGGATCAACAGACAGAGAGTTCTTGTGTTTGCTGCCAGAGGTATTAACCATCGTCATCGCCATTTAATGGAGGACATTAAAAAACTAATGCCTCATCATAAAACAGAGTCCAAAATGGAGAGAAGTAAAAATTTATATGTTGTCAATGAGATCAGTGAAATGAAAAACTGTAATAAGTGTATACTGTTTGAAGGTAGAAAAATGAGAGATTTGTATATGTGGATGGCAAACATACCCAATGGTCCAAGTGCTAAGTTTTTAGTTGAAAATAGTAAGTCAAAAGTTTTTTGTTAACACTTTTGAACAATATTACTTACTATCCTTATTTTAAAATACCAGTTTTTTTTTTTTTAATTTTCTTTCAAATTAATTATATTATTAAAATAAGGTTTTTTTAATTGGAAATGTTTAGTTATTTCTTTTTAATGTAATCATTTTTGATTATTATATGTAGTTTATTAATGAAATAAAATTTATCACCTTTAACTGGTTAAGGACCAACCAGGCATTTACGCCAGCTTCCAATTGCTTTCCTGTTGTCAAATTTTTATTGGTATTTGAACAATTATAATGAATAATAAGCATGTATTATATTACTATATAACTTAGAACCTAAATTTTTCTTTTGTTTTACAGTTTACACTATGGGGGAGCTTAAAATGACAGGAAATTGTTTGAGAGGATCAAGGCCACTCCTCTCATTTGATCCACAATTTACAAGAGATCCCCATTATGTACTACTAAAGGAATTACTCACCCAAATATTTGGAGTGCCAAATCATCACCCTAAAAGTCAACCTTTCTTCGATCATGTTTACACATTCATGATTCTAGACAACAGGGTTTGGTTTAGGAATTATCAAATACTATCTGAAGATGGTGCTCTAGCTGAAATTGGACCTAGATTTGTATTAAATCCAGTAAGTGTTTTATAATTGTTATTTTTTTCTTCTGATCAGTTTGTCATATTCTTTATAAATGCGACTTTCAGGTGAAAATATTTTCTGGATCATTTGGTGGAATCACTCTTTGGGAAAATCCGAAATATGTAAGCCCTGCAAAATTGAGACAAGCTATGTCAAGAAAAGCAGGTGACAAATATGAGAGAAGAATAGAGAAAAAAGCTATTTTTGAAGCTACAAAACCGGAAACTGGTTATCCAGATATAGAAGGGGCTGACTTCTTTAAAGGAGATCCAGTCAAAAAGGCTGAAGAAGCTATTATCAAAGGTTTGTAATGTTATATGATACTATTTTGAAAGAAAAAATAATGTGGTTTATCTGTCAAAGTGTTAATTAGCTTATAGCTCAAGTATGACTAACCAATTTATGCAATTCTTTTTTCTAATAATAGATAAATTTTATGACCAAATTGAGTTGAAATTAACATGTGATCACAAGAATCTATTTCATTTATAAATAATGTTGCAGAAGAGGTAGTGAATGCGTCTGAAGAAAATAACTCTAAAATTATGAAACCCAAATTTAGTATGAAGTTATCTAAGAGTCGCCCAGACAAAGTTATTCGAAGAAAACAGTTAAAAGCAAAAAGTAAAGCTATTTCTACACAAATCAAGAAGAGGAAACAAATTAAAAAGAAGAAACCTGCTAAAAAGTGACACTTATTTTATTAATTATTAAAATAATAAAACATTTTTTCACATACGTACTTACGTTTTATTTTTAGAAAAGCAAATAATTCTACATTGTTTATAAAAATATAATAAAAAAAATACGTGTAGTTACCACATAATAAAAGGTAGAAAATAATACAACAATGGAGTATTCGTTGAAATATAAAATACAAGGCAGCAAAGTATATCTGGAGGTAGAAAATAAAACTAATAGATTGTGATCATATCCAATATGCTTTATTATTATGATTTTAGCAGTCCTATGATTGTAGAATGTTCACACTTGAACTGTCTGTATTACTAATTTACTATACAATTTTATTTTACCACATTCCATACTTTTTTGCCTTCTATTTTATACGACTCGCATGTAAGATTGATGATATTAAATAATGTCTAAGGTAATGCTGGCTCATATTTGTAAAAATATAAAGCACCATGAGATTACGCCTTAAAAATGAATGGACGGTTATAATATTATTACCAAAGAGAATATACGATTATGAAATTAATATCAAATCAACAAGACCTATAATTTATTAGAGATTCCAAGATATTTTAACGATAAAAAAAAACAATCAGCTAGTTCCATTTAACATTGTCACAATAAGAGATAATCGAAACCCAATTACTATTAAATGAAGTGAACCATTATTAACGTTCTCACGCAGATTCATATTGTAAGGTAGGCTTTATCTTGTGTTTATAAGAAATAAAATATAATTTGAGCACAATAACTGGAATGAAGTAGTATCCAATGAATTATATGTTAAACTAGACACGCTGTTTATAAAAAAGATGTGAAGGAAGAAAGTACTTTGGAGAAACACTAAAATTATTATTATGACAAAACAAAGCTGTAATCGATATTAAACAATATGAGTTGTAATCATTAACATAATTTTATTCAAGTGCTATTAATATGTTTGCGTTCCGTGAACTACCCTTCACAAGGTTTTTGTTTCAAATAAGTTGTCTAGTAAAATACATAGTCATTGGTTGGTATTAGATAATACTTATGT
This sequence comes from Samia ricini, assembly GCA_014132275.2. Lineage (NCBI taxonomy): Eukaryota > Metazoa > Arthropoda > Insecta > Lepidoptera > Saturniidae > Samia > Samia ricini. The sequence goes on from AP028170.1 coordinate 7,493,995, forward strand.
AAATAAAAATCTGATAATCTATGATTTATAAATTAAAAAAAAAGTTACCTGTCAGAGATATGCACTAGATTAAAACATTGTACTTATGCATAGATAGTGATAAGCTTACATCTACTATTACAACTGTAAAATGGTTGTAAGGTTAATAAAATCCGTAAAAATGCCATTTAATAAAATAATTAACATTTATAAGTTAAAATTAATATAAAATGGTTTTCAGTTATTCATTCAGATCTGATATAAAAATATATTTTTGATTTTATTTTTTTAAACGAATATTTCAAAACCTAAAACAACCTTATTAAATACTATATAAAATTGTGTAAATCTTCCATAAATCCTTTTTACCATTTATATGTTTAGTATTGAATGTATGTATAATATAAAAACGGAAAAGAATGGCGTTTATAAAAAATAAACCTTTTACAATCTGCATAATTGTGTACATGATAAATTTGTATGTAATTTATGCTAAATAATGTGAAAGAAAAAAGTAACCTATTCTTAGTGCCGTTGTAATTTATGGCGCGGAATGAATTTTATACATACATTTTATTAAAAATATTAGCACTCTTCTATTGTGGACTCAATTTTACCTGTAAAAAATTGATTATGTCTTACCCGTACACTTAGAATGGAATTGAAAATGGCGTCGCTTCTGTTCACCTCTCACTCGCACACTGTCGCTATCTATACTCACACTCGCCGGTAACGACAGCAACATAAAAACCATTTTTATTATTTATTTATCACTGATGACCGTCGTAACAGTACAGTTTTTAAGTTCTAAGTTTCATCGTAATTGTTGATTTTGGTTGTTAATATTGCTGTTAAATATTTACTTATTTGGTTTTTTTTCATTGTTACACCGTTTGTTGACTATGCGTAAACGCGGAAAAGAATTACATAGTGTTACGCATAAAATTGTGTATAATGTAATTAACGATTTTGAAAAGGAGAAAAATCTGGGACGTTACCATCCATTGCAATTTAGTAATACAAGAGCGGGAATGGCAACAGGCCAAATCTAAAAAAGGTGATTACCATGATGAGATGAATGGGTACAATTTTACAAAAGATATAAAAACTCCTAACACTCCAAACAGCATCGTGGTAACGGACAATGCGCCGTGTCACAGCATGCAAATTAATAAACCTCCATCAGCAGTTAATCGAAAGGCTGAGATACAAAATTGGCTACGCGAAAGTGGAATACACTATGACGACTCTAGGACTAAACCTGAGCTTTTACAATTGTTAAAAAGTATCAATTATTACAGTGTCCTTTTTGCATTCTGTAAGATGATGATCATCTGTAATTATGCAAAAATAGAACAGTTCAGAGTCATTTTTCCTTAGTAGGTTAGGCATTCTTTTTTTATTTGTTTAGTAGATATTGATGACCTTTAGTTAATTAAAAATTGTAAACAATTTTTGCAATAAATTATGATTAAAGTCTAATTTCGACCACGGGAAGAATACTATTTACGAATGAGAAGTCAAATAAAAAAAATTGGTATCTTGAATCTCAATGTTTTGTGAATCGATTAAAAAAATCGATCTTTTTGTAAAATCTTACTCCCCATCCCTACTTAGGCGACTGATGTCTTCGGCCGCTCGACATACCATGTCCATAGTCCGGTGCGTACGTGTATTAAAACATATCATTATTAGCGGATTGTTAATATAGATCTTGTGTATGCTTAAGGTACCGGTATAATTAGCCGCCATTTTCAAACCCATTCTTTAAATGTACGGGTTGTAGGTACCTATATAGTAGCTTATAATAAATAATTAACATCAAATAGCAATTCTATCTATGTAACGCATTAAGCATCCTTATCTCAAGCAATACAACATTTATAAATTTTATAATACTAGGTACTAATTTAATGAAACGCCATACAATCATTCATTTATAATAAGCGAATATCCAAATGTTTTAAAACGATCAAGCATTTCAATTTACTTATAGTCTATTCCAGTGGTCGACACACTTTTCTGTTCAAGGGCCACGTCAATGTACCACATCAGGTACCACTGCGGCCCGCACTTTTATAGATTAGGTAGTTGTAACATATATTACATTTTTATGAGGTGTCAAACGCGAATTCCCCATTGATTTTGTAGGTCAATAATAACTTATGAAGTCATTTTTGACAACCTAATTTACTAACTATTCATCGATTTCAAAGCAATTTGAAGTTAATTGAAAAAGATCAGGTTTTCAGAGCTGAAATGAAGCGTTTACAGGGAAGTTGTGTTCTGGAAGTAGTGGTTCATGGTGTCAGCTGCCTAATTCCATAATATTATATTAGCAACGTATGTAGCATATAATGGGAATATATGTGAATACAAAATATATATTGAAAATAGATAGTAATATTTTACAAACAATATCATGTTCAAATGATGAATGAGCTTCAAATGATAATATTTAATTCATAATTTGAATGACCATCTTGTTAGGACCTTACCTTATTAAACTTCATTATAATATAAAGCAAAAAGCAGCGAATGACAGATAAAAGAAAGGACAAGCCCCAACCCGTTTACTGACTCTACTTATAACCATTGTTCCCATCCTTACTTCTAAATTTTTCGCTACGTCGCGGGCCGCACGAATATCGTTCAAGAGCCGCATGCGGCCCGGGGACCGCAGTTTGACGACCACTGGTCAATTCTATTCATTATATGATACACTGCATGGCACATATCCATGAATATTTAGAACGTTAATTGTTGCTTCGTGAATATTTTACCTTAACCTAAAAACATCTCGCCTATAAATTATTATAACAATAAAACAAAGATACTTTTATATATTATAAATTTAAAAAAAAAATGCGGCAAAAAATACAGATAACTTCCTCCGTACAAATAATATTTGAGAATTTTCTTTATTTTTCTTAAAAGATCCCAATTAAACCAAAAATGAAGATGTAGGAAAAGAGTTGGAAGAATGACATTGCTTTCAATAGTAAGTGAAAAATCTTATTTTGTCTGACTCAAAAGAAAAACTATTAATTTGTTGCAATACTTCATTTAACGCAATATGTATTATCGATAATAATTTAGTTCTAAAAAGAATTAATAGTAAAATCAATTACCGATTTATGTCATATCTCTAAAATATGGTATATTTGACACCTGTCATACAATCTATCATATACGGAATAGAGCATGGACATAGAGAAAAGTGTACGTACTTAAGTTACTAACTTAATGAGCACTATAAAAAATTATCAATAAAACATTCCAAATGAATTATTAGAGATTAAAATATCAAGCGGATACAACTTACACAGGCATAGCCAGTCTAATTACACGTAATTATTATTTATGTCAAAAGCGCGAAATAACTCACGAATCAGTACTTTTCTTGTAAATCCTGCATCTCGGCGCCATCTTGGCCCGTCTCGCGAGCGCGCTTGTGCCCGCCGAGCTCGGCTAACCTCGAACTCTTCCACCTACCCTCATCTCCGTTCAAATTACGATCTTCGCAGACGCAGAGGAACAATGAATCGACCACCATCTATTACAAAACAAAACAATAAACGATTATAAATCTTTTTCTTGTATTAGCCTTAAACAAAAAACATTATACGATAAAAAAATTCTCTTACAACCCAGTTCAATACAGCCTTCTCCCATAGATTGTCTCGGGGAATGTTCATACAATAAAATAAATCCATCTATTCAACCTGAAAAACTTGCACTACTGGATACAGGTATCCCCCAAATATAGGGGGGGGGAGGGTGCCATAATCGCCACGCTTGGCAAGCAGGTTGGCGATCGCAGTAGATGTTTGTGGTGCTCAGAGAACGCTGCTGCCCATCCCCTGGTTTATCCTTTAGTCGCCTTTTACGACACCCACGGGAAGTATATGGAGTGGTACCACACGACACATAAAATAAATCGTGGTGTGTTTATATATGATAAAACAAATCTACCTATGTAAATTTTTTTATAACATAATGGCTTATGAATAAACTTATCAAGGAAACCGAAGAATTGTCAAAAATTATTGAATAAGTAATTGAGAAACCTAAACATAAATATAACAAGTTACTATAAAAGCTAAAACAAATGCTATATTACATATATACATCACATAAATATTGTATTAGTTGGTAGTACACATCTCATTAATTAATATCTTTATGTTGAATATTGAAACGGTAGATGGGCACTTGGCAACAGAGTGAAGTCCATTGCCAAGATACAGGGAATCATAGTTTGGCAAGCAAATGTGTAAAATTATTAAGTTATGTTCCCAATACTTTTGTCTTCATTTCTATAATGTACAAGATTATGTAATTATTTGTTATTATTAACTATAGATACATATAATTAAAAATCAATTCAGTAAAAAAAAAAAAGAATCCTGAAATCACCGATCTAATAACTGAGATATGTACAAAGTTTTACGTCTTAAAGAAACTGCACTTTACAAATTTATTCTTTCAGACAAATTAAAAACCTTTTTAAAATGATTTACTCACTTCATACAGCGATAGAATGCAATGTGCGATAAAGAACGAGTAAATGCAGATAACTAGAGTGGGCACAGCGAAGAAATGGAGGTCCGAGTTACGTTTGAGTAACAATAACCCAACGATACCCGTGACAGCTGTCACTATACACTTGCCAAGGAACAAGATGAAGTCACCAACGCTGTTAATGGTCGCTACTTGCAACGCATTGTTCACTATTGTGCTGAATGCCTGAAAAAAAAATGTGATTATAATATCATACAAAGTACAAACATTGATTGATATCCTCTTTGTAGTTGTTATCAATAATAATAATTTAACCATTCATTACTTATACACAGTACTCACACACTCAGCATTTATATAGTACAGTCATAATAATAAATAACACTTATACAATTCTCACATACTTAATAATTAGCACTTATACAATACTCACAAACTCAATAATTACCACTTATACAGTACTCACACATTTAATACTAAGCACTTATACAGTACTCACACATTTAATACTAAGCACTTATACAGTACTCACACATTTAATACTAAGCACTTATACAGTACTTACACATTTAATACAAACCACTTATACAGTACTCACACATTTAATACTAAGCCCTTATACAGTACTCACACATTTAATACTAAGCACTTATACAGTACTCACACTTTTAATACTAAGCACTTATACAGTACTCACACATTTAATACTAAGCACTTATACAGTACTCACACTTTTAATACTAAGTACTTATACAGTAGTCACACATATAAAACTTAGCACTTATACACAGTACTCACATGGTCAATACTTGTGTAGTAATTATGTATAGTTAAAAATGTACTAGGCACGGTATTCATAAATTCTATCTAGCTTAGAACAAGGTGTAAACTCAGTAAAATAATTGTACAGTTTTCAAACTTTATTGTATATAGAGGTCATCCATAAATTACCATCACACTAATTTCATTATTTTTTGATTGCCCTCGTCCTTGTCAGAATTAGTTTCAATTGTGAGACATCATATCCTTTCCAATATGACGTCTAGAAAAGATTAAATCAAAACAGCCGTTTCGAAATTTGTTTTGTTTCCATTTCAATAAAATCCCTGTATTTAATTTAAGTTTAAGCCACCGTGTCTGAGAGATTGTCTCTTAAATATTAGAAAGTTGTAATGATAATAATAAAAATTAACTAACTTTAGCTGCGGCCTTACAGAAATGACACCTTTCAATAGTTATTATGGTGTACGCGTTATGGTTCAGATAACGTATAAACTTTTCGAGGCAATAGAAGCAACATATGCCACATTTAAGTCCACATTTTGCACATTCCGATCCTTTTTCAGCCCTGGCCGATAATCTATAATCATACAATTTTGTCATTAATTTACATACTTTTAAGGTAACTCCTAATATATATTGATTGGCAAATGATTTTTTTTTCTCTCTTGTTTATTATTCAAGACTAACATCTTGTTCAACTAACAATCCCTCATTTTTAATACTCGCTCTAATGTCTTCAAAATAGACCAGTTTATTTCTGTCATGGAATTATGTTTACTGATTCTGTTGTAAATTAAACTTTTATTTAATTCTAGCGAATGTATATCATAATATATGAACAGTATTTATTTTTTTTCAATTATACCAAAAACATATAAATAAAATAATTAACTTACTTGGCATGTAGATATGTTAAAATTAGTCGAGGAATCTTGAACAACGTTATCAAAAAGGAACCTTTTGCTACAGAACCCAAGTGGTACTTTATTAATTTTCCGATGGAATATGAAACAGGCGATGAAGCATTCGGACCTCTGAAGAATAAATATGTTATTACTATGTATTATTAATATCATATGTGTTACTAGCTCTGTATAAATACCGACAAACATCTTGACAATTGACTTTGACTGTGGAGACATCGATTTTTAAGTCAGATCGATCGCATACATATGGAGAACTAACTTCGTGTCGTTCGTGTGATTGGTTAAAGATGTTTGCTGATATTTTTGTACTTATGTGTTGTCTGATCGTTACACCTTATTATTTAATAATGTGTGATCTTGTATACTTGTGTACATAAATAGGTAAAGATAAAATAATTCAATACATTTTTCTTATATATTTATCAAAAGGTTTTTTTAATTTTGTTTAGATGATAATTAAAAAAATTCGTGAGCAGTTACTTTTTTCTTCATATTCTCAATAAAGATTTGCTCGAATTTCAACCATAGGCGAGCAGTAATAAAAATAATACGGACGAATATAATTAAAAATTACCTAAAATACCAGTGTGAGACTGCACCTGCGATGGTCATCTGTTGGCAACCGAGAATAAACTCACTACCCCATACAAGACATATGAGGCACATCCACCACATACTCTTCACCCACATTGGATCAAACTCAATCGGGTGCAGTATATAACCTAAAAATAAATACGTGTATTTCGAATTAAAATGCTTATAAAACTGCATGAAGCGATGATGCCGCAGTGGATTATGCGGCCGGATTCCGCGTCAATCGTTGCGGGTTCCAACCCATCTATTCAACTCTAAAATCAGTCTGAGCTTTCGGTGAAGGAAAACATCATGAGGAAACCGTAGTATGGTGGTAGGGCATTTTCTAACAATGCCCGCCTGGGTAGCTACCACCCTCAAGTTCGAAAACAATCCGCCAGTATCAAGAACTGTATATCGTTATAATTTTTTCACTGTACAGTAATACCCCGCTTAGCGCGACCCCGTTACACGCGGTTTCACTATAACGCGAATCTCAAATTTCGCGCTCAAATGCCTCGCATTACGCGAAAGAGTGCGTATAAACATAATGTAAAGACAATAGATGTATTTTTCCGTAAAAAATAAGAGTATGTATTGCATAAAGTGTTCATAGAATTAAAGTGATTGATTAAAATGATTTGTATTAAATTTTGACTATGTTTAATCATAACCTCGATATACGCGAATTTCAGTTAACGCGATTTTTTTCGGAACGTATCCCTCACGTAAAGTGGGGTATTACTGTATTTCATGTAACATCAGAATCAGGAAGCTGTCATTTAGCAGAGGCCCTATAAATAAACACCCACTAGAAAGTTAAGGATATTATCGAAATAACTAAGCATGGTCTATGTCTATATTAAGAATTATGGAACCAGTAGCTCTAGTAGCATAATATTTTTATTATATTTACAGTTAATCATTACATTACATTCAACAATATAATTAAATTATTACAAGATATTTAATAGGTAGTCTTCTATTTGTGACAGATTTTTTAATTGATTTCCGAACCGGTGGTAATTTTTTGACGTTCATAAGCTCCTTCTCAGCACCCAAATTGAATAAGGAATGTTTCATTTTGATCCTTATAAGTTTTTTTATACACTGAAACATCATCAGCTTTTATATTTATGACTAGATGTGTGTCCGCGGCTGCGCTCGTATTTTATATATTCTTCCCTGAGTTTGAATTTTTTATACGGAACCCGAATTATTATTCAAAAACAAATTTTAGTACTAAGATAAAGTAAAAATATTTCTTTTTTATTCAAATTTTTATGAGTTTTATTTTTCTTTACGCAGAACCCTATTATTATGTTATTTTCGAAAATTAAAAGTACCCTAAGTTACCCGGAGTAGCTTCAGCTATCTAACAAAAAAAGTTCCGTCAAAATCGGTCCAGCGGTTTCGAAGACAAACTCATTACAAACAGACAGACAGATTTGGTATAGGTATCATATCCATTTAGTAGAAAAAAAAAATTAATTTTGACTTTACAATCAGACACTGTAATTTTATTTATTACTAAAGATTTAAAAAATAATTTGGATATCAGTCAAAGTGACAATACCTATTTTTTCAGGGGTTTAAGAAAGAAAGAAACTGCTAAAAGTCCACAATGATGAGTATTGTAACTGAATAATGTTACTTACCTTTCCAATTTGCACTTTTATTTTGAGCTTCTACAGAGGCTTTGTCAAAGTTATCAGGAATAGATGTGGTACCATTTATGAAAAAGTTTGTTTTATATGGTATACCAGGGTAATTTGCTGTTGCCAGACATACCTGAATAAAATTTAACAAAAATGTATTTCCATAAATCAAGTTAGTAAATGTGAAAAGTGAGATATGAGTGAATAAACTGAATCATATATATTTCAAATATTTAAAAATGTATCTATTAACGTATACCAGATGGATATGATGTTACTATCATACAATTTTAATTTCCCCCCCCCCTTATTTTATACTATTTGCGTTCAAGTGTATTTTTTAAATTACTATTGATTACAATAATTGTAAAACAATTACAATTATTGATAAACTAAGTTGTTATAATACATTAATATCAAAAGTCAAATTTTTACAATATTTGTCCCGTATTTTGTACAATATATGTACACTATTTGAAAATGTTTCTTAATAGAAATACATGGGCGACTAAGCTTAGCTCGGTTTTTTTAAGGATATGTATATAGTATAGAATAAAATAAAATAAATAAAAAACTTAGTTTAAAAAAAGGCATACAAATAATATTTATAATACACTTTTTATCTATCCTTTTAGTTGTTTACAATTTTTCTTTCTTCAATCTTCTATCTATTAATATTATAAAACTGTAACTAGGCCAAATCTGTACATTAAATGTTTATTGAAAATTATAATCGGGGTGGACTTTGTTATACAGATAGAGACCCCAAAAATATTGTATTTAGAATTTTTGTCTGTCTGTCTGTCTTTTCCTTTGTATGCATATCACTCGAAAAGTAGTGAACCAATTTTGACGAAACTTGACACAGTGATTATTATATTATAAAGTAACATCTAGGATACTTAATGTCACATAAAATGCAAAGGGTTTTCCAGGATTACGAACAAAAGTAAAAAAAATAGTAGTAAATTAAATTCTTGACGGATTTTACGGACGTACGGATATATATTTATATTATACAAGAATTGCTTGTTTTAGAGTTTAAGATGTATCTAGTGCCATTATGCATTATATGCTCCTATGTAAGGAGTATTGCATCTGATGATTTTAATACATATAATAAGGTTATGTAAGTTTGTTAATTTTTTTAACACATTTTCTTTTAAGGGAGTGCTTTTGTTAAATTTCTAGAACAAAATAAATAAGCATCTAAAACTTAATAGTAATAAATAATATCGTACCACAACAGAGGACCAAAATGTGAAGAATAATACAAGAAAGAAAAAAGTAATAATTGGCTGCAAGAATAGAGATGGTATTGATCCCAAACAGTGTGCAGTCTCTTTGAATAGCGCTGCCAGAAACGATACACGGGAACGCATCACCCATACAAGAACTAATAATATAAGCTGAAACATAAAATATAGATTTAATGTTAAAACATTATTTTCTAAAAAAAAAAAATGTAGTTGTAATAAATCTAAGTCTTACCGTTATTATTGTGGCTATGATGGAATACCATAGAAAAGCCTTTTCATTCTTGAGTGATTCCTAAAACATATAAATCTATGTCATTAATACATAATTCATTAATAATTAAATAAATTTGGAACTATATTACAAAAATTTTAGCAAGTTTTTATGTTATTAATTTTCATAAATATTATTGTTTTAGAAGGGTTCAAGTAAATAGAACATGAGTTAACTTACAGCCAAAAAAGAATATTCTGTGAAGGTTCTTTGCTTTGTCCTTAACTCATGGTATGTATACCAAAGTAAAACTGTGCCAGCGACACTTACAACAGACACAATTATCATAAATATCCATGATACAAAAGTTGCGAGTAAGTGTAGAATCGATACCATTAACAAAGAGCATACTGGAAAAATATTTTTTAATACAATTTACCCTTAAAAGTATGTATCTATAGTACTATGTAAGAATAGTAAACACAACATTTCACAACATAGGTCTGCTATAAAAACCTTCATTTTATGCATGCCTATTTATTACTTAAGAACAGTATTAACTATTTCATAAAATATTATATTGTATCTAGGATCCATTTACTGCAATGTTCAAAATTTCAAATAAAAGTGGAAATATATTGTTTCAATGAAACTTTTAAAACAGGATGTTGAATGTTATATTTTAACAGTTTAACTTTCCCAGCATGAATGAACCTGGTGTTAATGCCAGCTTCAATAGTTTTCTTACTGTCAAATTTTATCCTTCGCATTTGAGCGATTAAACTAGATTAGATATGAATGCTGCAAAACATCTAGTACATATTACAACACTTACAATGTATAAAATGACATCACAGCTGTGAGTCAGTGACTGTATTATTTCAATGACATCCTACACATTACTTATTTTTAGTTCCAATCTAATTTCTCAGTAACATTTACTAGCATCAAAAATAAAATATTAGAGTAAATGAATGTTTAAACTTATTTTGTTATAATATTGTGTGTTATAATATCATTAACTATCTCAAATTTATAAACACTATATTAAAGCGAATAGGTTTTTCACAAAATTTTATATATTATAATACATTCTTTTTATATCAATTAGTAACAATGGGCATTAATAAAACGAGAAAAATTCTACTAATTATAAAACAATACAATTAATAAATGATAAAAATATTGGTTTTGTACTCTAAATAAAAAATGATGTAACTGAACATTTTGTACAAACAAGTTTTTATTAGTATCAATCAAGAAACATATAACTAATTTCAAACACTACACATGTTTTATCATAACACTCCTCACTATAATAAAGGTCCTAACAAATATTATGAGTCTCACTGTCCTTATCAAATACATCTTTTATTACAATGATTTCAGCCTTTTTATCACTACTTGCATCCCTAATCAGGATTCATGGCGCAACATTGAGTTATTTATACATATTATCAAATTTAATGATACTTACTGAAGGCAACAATAACACATATAATCATTTCCTTCCAAGATGAATACAAATCTGAGAGCATTTGTTCAATTGTATCCCAACTATTTAATATTTCATAGAAATCATTAAAAACTTTCTTTGTCAAATCTTGGGCTGATTTAGGAAAACATCGATTAAGGAGAGGAAATGTCTCATACACAGGTAATGTTGGACAAGGTCCTATGTAGTTGTGTAAATCTTTTGTATAAGTTGTTGTATTTAAATTGATATCATAACGGCAAAGATTGGATCCTGTGTCACGATAAAACTTTTTTATATCATCAAGAGATTCCATTTTCTTGTCAGGGCATTTCTTTACACATATTTTAAGTGACTTTTGTAATTCTTTGACATCCATAAAAAATAAGTATTTATTTTCGTATGTGTTGATGCCGGCTACAGAAATATTTAAAAGCTTCTGGTTAGATTTTACACCGCATGTATTCCCAAAAGAATCAAATCCATTAATAAGTCTTTGAGGATTACCGTACACAAATGAAATCGCGGCCACAATTATCTGTAAGATAACAAAAACATATATTTTAAGTATAACATATATAATAAGTTATGTTTATTATACTAAGGAAATATACAAATTATATGGAATTACACGAAAGTCTTACCATTAAGATCCAAAAAATTATATAAATAACTAGCCAAAGGACATCAGTACACCCTTTCCGAGGCGTCTCATTTTGCGGAGATATTTCACTTTGTGTACAACCCATATTGAGTGTATTGTATACAGGTCAAAATATTATTTTCAACAAAAATACAGCAAACAAATGTATTACCTATCCGACTACACACCCACAACAGACATACTAGGGACGCTAACGAACCCACTAACACAGACTCCCACTAAGAATGTAAATAAATTTAAGACTAACTTTTTTTATTTCACGTATTCCTTCCTAAGAAAAAGGTAAAGGTATATAGGTCATGCTGCCAAGCCTTTCGTTACGAATATTTTTAAATCTGTAATATACCTATATAGTATAAAGACCGGGTGGTCTTTTTGTTAACTTCTCAATAGTTCCAAAGGTATCTCAGAATTAAATCTTTGTGTCATTATTTTCAATACACTTCACTTGCACGAACAAGAAATCAGAGCAGAACAGAGTTGGCATATTATATATAAGTACAAAAAATAAGAGTATTTAGTGCGTTTTTGGTTCATTGCATAGTCGTCCTTGCTTTTAATTAACTTCCAGTTTTTTATTATATGTGATGTCATTTTGCTAACAATTATCCTGATATAAATTATTACATAGCACGCGTTACGTAAATTTAAAATGTTGACACAAAGCATGAATTCTGAGATTTCTCAGTCATTTCCTTGAAATAGTTTTCGCAAACGGTCGTCATTTTATTACTGCGTTGTATAAAAAGTGTTCCTAAAGTCAAATTTGGCTGTATGGTTTAGTAGTTTGCCTTTTACATAAAAATAAACAAATAAGAAAAAAAATATCTCTGGAATGGGGGTTGCTTGGCGCAATTATGGTCTGTCATGTTGTCGCCCTTGTTTTTAATTAATTATTTTGCAGTATTTGAATATATATTATGTAATTTTGGTGGCATTTTATGTGATATAGTGTAGTTATGATACACAAGTGGAGTGAAGTGAAAATAATGATATGGAGCGTGAGTTCTGAAATGTTCCAATCGTTTCCGTTATGGACGTAATAGAAGGTCGCCATTTTGTTACTGCCATTCATGTAGTGATAGTGTTCCTAACATCTGACTTGACTGCATAGTCTAGTAGTATCTTTGTCTTTTCCTTAAAAAGGGATAAATGGAACCACAAAAAAAATATCTCTGGAACGTCATTTGAAAAAATGTATATTTAAGAGTTTTTATTAAAAATAGTAGTACAAATTTTAAAAATTGCGTCAATCATTTTCTTCTTATTGTTATCTATACTAAAATTGAGCTGTCATTTTAGATACCGTATATTCAAAGCCTTCTTTGGAGTGCTGGGTCTGGCTTTTAAAACGGGTTCAATGGCAAAGATTTCAATGATCATTTAATATACACACATAAAATTTACAACAGAAATAAATAATTAACACTATATACAAATATAAAACTATGAAGAATGTCGTGATATCAATAAGGTTTAGATGGTTTTATTATCATGTACTAGTGAAGTGTATTGAAAATAATGTCAGTGAGCATGAATTTAGAAACCACACAGTATCTTACTGGAAACGCTTTATAACAACTGTGCGCTTTTTTGCTAGACCACTGAAGATTAGTAAAATAAAACGAAGTTGGGGCTAAAGAACTTGTATTCAGGATCGTAATAAATTATAAACATCTAGTATCAGCTTGACAATTGGTTCTAAGAGTTTATTTCGTAGGTACCTAACAGTACCTAACCATTTATTTTGATAATTAGGGTAGTTCAGTCTGTGAGTGTAAGATGAGCAAGAAATTGATGGATTTCAGCATTATATTATTACAGTATTCTTCGAAAAGATATTTAAATAATAATGTAGCTAGTATTACTAAAATACATAGAGAACTTTATAGCAGAATGTACCCTACAGTAGTAGTTTTAGCCGATGGATCTTCTATAAATATTAGGTATCCTGAACCTAGAAAAATTGTAAAGGTCGGTATTGTTATAATATTTAAATAATCAATTCTTTTTCAAAATCAAATTCTTTGATTTGTAAAATAACCTAACAATGATTATGAATGTAGACAATAAATTGATCACTATTATCAATTAATTTAGTAACATTATCAAAAAGGTCTACATCTCTGTTGAAGTGAGTGGATTTCTGATTACTGAAATTCACTCTTTTTCAAATTCTTAATTTGCAAATACTTAACTCATTAAGATTATGATTAATTTTTAATTCAAGATGTAACATAATTTGAACTGTACTAATTAATATGATACTTAGATGATGATAAAAACGAAATCAGATTGATTATTACTTGTTTAGTTTTTTAATATCATAATCAATTTTACTAAACTTACATTATCTTATTATTAACCCCTTGAGCACCTTCCCGGCATTAATTCCAGCTTTCCATTGTTTTCCTATTGTCTTTCTATTGTTTCATTTTTATGGGTAATCAACATATTAAATGAATCAATCAACCTTATAAAATGTTCTGTATGTTATTACAGTTGCCATTAGATTTGTCACAGCTTCCAGAAGAAGAAAGAAAAATAAGATTGGACAAGAGAAAACCTAAGAAAAAAGTCAAGATTACTGATGATATTGATGACGACTATAATGCTAAAAAATACATCAAATATATGAAAACAAATAAATAATTAACATTAACTACATATTACTGGATTTATGAAGATAATTTTATTATGTAGCATTAAAATTTGTTTATAAATTTTGTAGAATTTATGAATGTTGAGAAATGATAATATTTTGCTAAAACATTGAATAAATGGAGTAAAGTAGACATTATAGTTTTAATAATAAATACCAACTAATTGTAAGTACTTTCTCAGTAGAATGGTTTTTGACATCTTGTTTAGTTTGTTACTTTATTATATATTTTTAATTTGGTAGCAGTCCCTTTTAGTTCCATTCACAAGTGATTTTTAAAAGCACTTTAGTCCATGTCTTATGATGTAGGAAACAACATCTAATGCAGTGATTTTTTACATTTTAAAGAATTTTGTATGTTTAGATAATTTCAACAACTACCCTACATTTACTAATATTGAAGTTAATAATCGGCTGAAATGTGTCTATATATGAAGCTACTGTTAGATTAATTACCATTTCGTATGAACCCTCATGTATGTACACTCTATTAAAGTAAAATCTTCAGGGCAATATTTTTGATTGAAAATGGAGATTTGAAAATGTTTCCAATAAAATTGGTTTGTGGTAAGAGAGCAAATGTTTTATCTTTATTTCTGTATACTTTGTTTCTGCATGTTTTTTTTACACCATATTGCCTCAGTGCTTTGGCCACAATCTCACCAGATGTAAAGTGACGATGTGGTCCAGGATGGTAAACATACTAAGCCTAGACGTACTGGTTCTCAAATGATGCTGCCAGTACGAATAATAAAAAAAAACAAGTAAAAAAAAGAGAGATGGAGCTATTAGACCTAGATTTTTTTGTGAATCTATTCAAAAAGCTTTAGATCGATTTAGAAATCGTTCTTTTTAGGAAAGAATCGCCTCTACTCGATTGACTTCCAATTGTTGTTAGGTTTTGTGCCTGACTCAAGTTTGACAATGTTCTATACAAAGCGTATCTCTTTACTGCTCGGCACATTTAGTTTGTGTCGAAATGTACAAAATATGCATAAGACTCGAGAGTGTATATTGCAATAGCAGCTGTCACTTAAACATGATCCATTATGCATAACGAACAGGTGCTGACGAATAAGTTCTTCGCGAGCTTGCACGAACGTATGGCCACACATTTACTTGTACCTTATTATTATGTGCACATATTTCGGTAAACTTCATAAAGTACTTCTTCAAAGCATTTTCACGAGCAGTGTGGATCCTACATTATAAACGTGGAAAACTTTGATATTTTTTAATTAATTTATGCAAATAACGCAGAACTTTTAAAATATTTGAACTTTCTAGAAAGCAAAAAAAACGGTTACGAAAATAAATTAAGCAGATCAATAACATATCAATTAATTTTCATATTTTAACGTATTAGCCAATACTACATAGTTCAACTAGTTGAGTAAATTTTGACGATTAACTAATATTTCAATGAGAAAAAAAAAATACTGTTCAATATACACTATTTTAAAAAGAAGGGACTAATACTCTGGAAACTAATGTATAAATATTGCCATTCAATAGTCTAGATGAAATCATCAATTTATCGATGTTTCATTACCAACATCGATGTTTCGAAAGTATTGACAATCTCTAAATACTTGACATGTGTAGTTGTCAAGGTTTTATATTCTTGTCTGCTCTTTTATATTATTTATAAATTAAATGCTCTGGTATGTATTCAAATAAATGCGTTTTTCTGTTATTAATAGCTTAAGTTTTTATTTAGGAAAAAATCTTTTTAAGGTGAAAATATGTGGTGATATATAACCTCTGTACTAAAATTTAGTCTTACGTAAGTCACAAACATGGGCAATAAAGTAACAGCAGAGGCCTATGATAAAACAACTACTGGCTTGAAGAATTCGAATCCGCCACCAGAATGTCCTATGCACAAGAAAACTGAAGAAAATGAAGCTCCAAAAAAGAAAACTTACTCTGAGTGTCCCATTCAACAGAATGATAGAGACATAAATCCTTATAATATGGTAAGTTTTAATTCTATAAATATCATTTTACTTTCATTTGAATTCCTTAGCATAACATTCCATTTGGAAATTAAGTATACCTTTGTTATTTCGTCAACAATTATCTTTATTCGTTGGAAAGATAAACAACTTACAAATAATTTTTACTCTAAACTAGTATTGTTTTTTTATTAAGGTTAATACACAAGCACTGAAATAATGTATAATTTTATTAAAATATTGAGTAATATAATATGTAATATATAGATTTATATATATTTAATATTAGCTGTATGATACCAGTAGAGCAGAAAGTAGCTCTTCAGAAAAACAGTTTTCATAACAAACTTTGTGGTATTTTATAATCTCTAACATAGTCGATCTTACTCTGTAGTGTTATCATAATCTAAGGAAAAGTAAAGGAAAAAAAATATGGTATGATATTTCCATTAGGTTTAAGCCATAGATAAAATTAATATGCTATATTAATGGCTACAGATTATACCAGAAACTAAATACTACAAAAATTTACCTATCATTTCTGTGTGGTCTTGTCAGTTAAGTCGAGATGATATTGAAGGATACAGGTACACTTATGCAGCCTATGACACATTTTCGTAATTTATACCAGCATACTTTAATTTTTTATCACATAATATCTATCATGAACAAATATGTTTAGGCATTCCTTAACCCCTTGAGCACTAACCTGGCATTAACACCAGCTTTCCATTTTTTTCCTATCGTGTCATTTTTATGGGTAATCAACATATTAAATGAATAAAAATAAAATAAATCATGTAAATAATGCATTCTCTATAGTACAAAAGATTATTTATGTATATTTCAGTGGTTATCTGCTTGCCTATCACTTAATATCAAATATGCATTAGTTGGAAAATAATATTATTCTTAAACATAGCAATTATTGTGATAACAAAGGTAACAAATCCTTGATCTTAACCTATGTGTATACTACACTTTCACACATCTCTTTATTGAAGCAAAAAGCTTTAAAATGTTTGGAATTAACTAGAGTTTATTCATAAATATTTATCATAACGTTAATGTTATATAGATGCCACCAGCTAACCAACAGCCTGCTCCAGACCAACCGTTTCCTTTGCCAACTCAGCGTCAAGTGTCAACAATACCAAGAGCAATGCCTGATGGTTCTACTGAGTTTTGGGTTTACCCGAGTCAACAAATGTTTTGGAATGCAATGCTCCGTAAAGGATGGCGTTGGAAAAATGAGGATATTAACCCTAAAGATATGGAGGACATTATCAAAATACACAATGCTAATAATGAACAGGTATGCATAATAATAATATAGTAAATATTCCATGATCTAAGGTGCATCTTTGAAAAATGAATGAACAGATATTAATGTAGTTTTCTGAATATAGCAGAGGTGAATCTGTATATCTTTAAATTTTTTAATTAGGGTCAAGTACTTATAATAAAATGATTACATGTGAACAAAAGCTGCTGGCACTAGCTAGGTACAAATAAATTATAATACTATTTTTATTTACTGTAACTTTATTAAAAATTACAATTAAGATACCTTACCATTATAAAGCAAAGATAATTCTTTAAAAATTGAGGCAACCTTCCTTAGGTTCATTCATTTAATTCATTCAGTTAATCTTTTTTCATCAATTAATAATGTATATATTAAAAAAGATGTCCAGTTTAAATATGTATTTCTCAATATTATGCATTTTAATATATTTATAACCATACAAAAAAAGTTTTATTAAGAAATAATTATTAGCATGTAAATGGTTACTTATTTATGTGTTTCCGTGTGAGATTATTTCTAAGAGTAGAGTTATTTCTAATAAAATAACTAATATGGCTGCTACAATATGTTAAAATGAAGGTTATTGTGTCTTTGGGTAAATATAAATAAATTTTAGGCTTGGCAAGAAGTATTGAAATGGGAAGCATTACATGCTAAGGAGTGTGGGCATCCTAGGTTAAAGAGTTTCGGAGGACTAGCTACAAACTACAGCCCAAGGGCACGGATACGATCTTGGCTTGGGTAAGTTCTTATTATATTAAATCTTGATTAATGAATTTGAATATACTAAATGATATTGGAAAATCTGTGGTAAAAAAAATTTATATAAAAAAAGATAATAGAATTTTCTTTATAATATATATTTATTTACTGTTACAATACTTAGTAAGTATTTTGACTGTAATATTAGTTAGTAAGTAGACAAGTTAGACTTATTTTGGTGATAGTAGTATCTTCTATGCAACATTTTATAGAAGAGGGTGTCTAGTAGTTCTTATAAAAACCTAAATATATATAGAAATTTGGTTATATGCTGTAAAGGCTTAACATTTCATTACAATCAAATAAAGTGATGGTGTAGGCGAAAATAATGACACACCAACTGTGATATGATGCTGCCAGAACATGCATATATGTACTTGGTGACATCATTTTAAATTTTAATATTGGTAGTGAGCCTGGTACGTATTTGAAAATGCACAGCCTTTGTATTTTTAGAAGCAAACAATGATTTACTGCACCAACAACTCAAGGTCTTTATAGAATAGGGTAGGCGGATACGAATCTACACTTAGCCATAATAGCATATTTTTCAAATTTGTAAACACGTTTTTCATACCTTAACTCTTAATTACTACACTATTAGATTTAATACCTCACTACCATTTGGATCAATACTTTAAAAGAAATAAAATTATTGTATGACATTCAATGTATAAATTGCTAAATGTATAAATATAAATTAAAATGATCTATTTTTATAGATTTTATTGAAATTATGTCCAATAATGTAAATGGTAATAACTCAATTCGTAGCTAGTGGGCGGGGAAGGGAAGTACGGTTCGCCCCGGGTGTCGCCCTTTACGAGTCGTGAATCCCAAGACACAATAGAACAATCTTAACCATATATCAGGTCTGCCATCTACAACAGTTTGCAATAACTTGGTACAAATGTCATTTGTACAAATATTATGTTTGTAAATAATTTGTACATAACATGTTATATTTCAATGATAGATAGATATAATTATATTTAAAAAAAGCATTTTTATGCCATCCATGTTAACTACGCCACTGTTCTATGCTTGATGTGTTGCCCGTCTAATATGAAATAACCTAAAAAAAAAGAAACTGCAGCCATGGCCGACAGAAGTGTGAAAACTCTTTTCGAAACTTAAAATTGTTTTTAAATAGGAATAATTAAAAATTCATAATTTGTTTATTGAAATTATAAAGCTTTTTAAAACGATAGTCTTGCCTTATACATTAGCATATGGACGGCTGATGTCATAGATTGTAGATGACGTGAATTTATAAGTTTTCCCGTACCGAGAATCACTCAACACGGCTAAAGAAGTTTTCACTTCAATAACCTTTTATAACATTAATGGTATACATTTTTATATAGGTAGTCTTTTATATACCCGATAAATGTGAAGAATGTTACAAGTGAATATTGATAAGTATATTCAATAGTTTTTCATTCAATATTTGACTTGTTTAATTAAATAAATTATTTTAATTTTTTCAGCTATGAGTTACCTTTCGATCGTCACGATTGGATCGTAGACAGATGCGGGAAGGAAGTACGTTATGTTATTGATTATTATGACGGTGGAGAAATTGACAACAAATACCAATTTGCCCTACTCGATGTCAGACCAGCATTGGATAATTTTGACAATGCATGGGACAGAATGAAAGTTATGTATATGCGTTATCGTTATGAATTACTCGGAAATAAGGAGAATACTAAACTTACAAATTAACTTTAATATTTAAAACTGTATCAATAATTTATAGCTAGAGTAGTAGTAGTTAACAACGATGATGTTGAACTCTGAGAAATAATACTTTTTTTTCCAATAGAATGTTTTTAATTCTTTTTGAATAAATATGTTAATGAATTGTTGTACAAAGTTAGAAGGTTACATTTAGTATGTTGAAATTATAAATTTAATGTATAATTATTTGAATTAATTAAGTCCTTGAGTGGGGTTCTTCCGTCGGCAAGAGTTTGTCACTGTAGAAACTCTTTGTGATTATTAAATTTCATTGTTATTAGAATTAATCTCAAAACCATGTGTCAATTCATCGCCCGATAATCTCTTACTGTTTTTTTTTTTACTAATCATTCTAATACTCTCTACTTATCATTAGTAAATTAAACATTACATTATAATTATGGTGTTAATAGACGTACGGACCGGATCGCGATTATGGTATGTCGAGCGGCCGACGTCAGCAGTCGCCTAAGTAGGGGTGGGGGAATAAGATTTGTAAAAATGATTTTTTGAATCGGTTCACAAAACATTGAGATCCAAGAGACCAATTTTTTTTTATTTGACTTCTTATTCGTAAATAGTTTTCTTTCAGTGGTCGAAATTAGACTATAATCATCATTTATTGAAAAACTGTTTCCAAGTTTTTTTATTAACAGTACTAAAGCTCATCCATAGCAACTAAACAAAAAAAAAAAAGAAGAATGAATGAAGTACCTACTAAGGAAAAATGACACTGAACTGTTTTATTTTTGCTTATTTACAGATAATCATCATATTATAGAAAACGAAAAAGACAATCAAATAATCTATACTATATTACTTTGAAAGATCGATCTTTTGGGCCTCTATGTTTTGTGAATCGATTTATCAAACTTAGATTCGAATCGATTCAAAAATTGATCTTTTTCGGAAAAGATTTCTATAAGGTACTGATAACATCGGTCTTCCGCGTTACTATGGCTGCGGTCCGGTCCGTACGTGTTTATAACACCATTACATAAATTTGCAAACAATGTATTTATTGTAATAACATCTTATAGAGTATAGAAATCGTTATATCACATGTTATTCTGATTTGTAATCGCCCACAGTGAATTAAATTATTACAAATAACTATTGTTTTCTTCCATTTGTTTAAATATCACGAGCTTTCCGTACTCTTATGTTGATTACTTGATTTGCACTCGTTTTTAAAAATTTCAACTTGGTTTTCAATGAATTCTTCAAAATTATGATATGGGCATGATGATAATATTTTTACTTTAGGTTTTCCTTTTACTGCAGTGGTAAACAGATCGGATTGTCAATATAGGAGGCTTTTCTGGAAAGGTACCTAAAACGGACACAATGGATTAATAAAAAAAAAAAAAATAAAATGTAGGTGGTGTCTGTTTATAATGACAATTTTTTTTAATAGTAAATAGATATAAATGTTTAGACGATGTCTATACTAAAACTAAAAATTTTTTTATTCCTCTGTTTGTAACGGGTAATCTCCCGAATGGCTGAACCGATTTCGACGGGACTTTTTTTGGTACTAAAGCTGAAGTTACTGCAGGTAACTTAGTGTACTTTTAAATTTCAAAAATAACTAGGGATCCATGTAAAAAAAAAAATAAGATTCATAAAAATTTGAATAAAATTCGATTCAATTCACAGTTTTGCGGACAAGTGCTATAATTTATGAGGAATATTCTTACTTTATTTTGGTACTTAAATTTTTTAAAGAAAATAATTAGGGTTCCATACAAAAAAAAATTAAAACACAGTGAAGAATATATGAAATGCGTGCACACAGCTAGAACATAATATTGTTGTTGTCATTTTTGGTAGGTTTACAGAGTTCCAAAGTTAGTTGTTTTTTTAAATAATCATCTCTTACAATATTACCAGTACATGATATATTGAATATACAATGTACTATAGGGGTGTGCTTATTACAAATAGTCACAAATAGGTTTTTTTTTGGTTTGTAATCTTTGAACACAAGAAATAGACTTTGTATTACTTTAAGGTCAGAGCAAATATTATTCGTTTTTTTTATAAAGCACTCATTGTTTCCGTCACAATTATTGGTTTATGTAATGGAATAGTTTTATTCTAAATTATTTCATACAGCAGCGTCTGCTTTCGTAAACTAAATTCAATGCTGCTAAAATGGAACCATTATAATTATTGTTTGAAGTAGATAGTAACAATAAGACATATCCATATATTTTTTTAATTTGTTAATGAAATCATTACATCTAATAGTTTAAGGTTATGGTCTTGTTAAGCTTAACGTTATTTTAAAAAGTAATGTCAATCTGTCCATTAGTATGCCTTATAATTTGAGAACCATTCAACTGATTTATTTAATTTTGAATTTGGTAACTGGGTTGGTTTCCGTAACCATGTTTTATGACCTAAATTGAATAAAATATTTTTGAACTAACCTATGTCTATTTGAAGAATCCAATGGAAATCATTAGTTTCAAACAAAAATGCAGCACTGTTATTGTCGTGTTCCAGCACAGCACCTTCATATTTAACAATTAACTGTGCCAATAAATCTCTCTTTAATTTTTCATTATTAAGTAAATCTTCGATCTGTAAAATAGTATGATAAGCCAAAGTTAATAAAATCCCAAAAACTGTAAGGAGTCAAAATTTAAATATTAAAAAAAACCACTAATACCCACCTTATTGTTTAACAATTCTGTAACCATTGGCACATAATCCATTAATACACCAGATTGATGCATTCTGAAAATCAATCATATTTGTTACATTAGTACGTTTTACGTTTTATTATAAACTAGCTGGAAATTCAGAAAAATTACAGTCAAAATCTGTTATAACGACATTGAAGGGACTACTCATATTTAGTCGTAAAAACCGAGTCGTAACAACCGGTGATTTTTATCGAGATACGAAGTCCTATTTTTTTATGAAGTGGTATTATTGAATAAGTACATATAAATCCTTAGGTAATTATTGGAACCCCCTTACCTATTGCATTGGGGGAGTTCGGTCTCACTAATGCAATAGGTAAGGGTAAGCGTAAATGCATTCCCCTCGTTAAAAAAAAAAATAAAACAAAGAAAAAGGTAATTATTGGAAAATATAATCATGTATAAAATTAAACTACATTTTGTTTATTTCACATAAGACGTATACAATAAATAGAACAATACATTATTTTTCTGTATGCATGAAATCTGTAATTTTAGTCTGTTTGGAACACTTGCCGTGCATAGATACTTTGTAATTCACGTTGGATTTTAATTAGCGTATCGTCATAAATAACCTGTATGTGGAACTGATCATTAAAAAGAACAATCTTTCGTAATACACTAACAGCATTGGGACCATCATTCAAAGTTGGCACTGTAAATTGTTCTCCAGAGTCTTCCTGTTCGTCAATTTCCTTTTGAACTTCTCCTACAATATTATCTTCCATAGCTGGTGCACAAATTGCAATAGAGTTATCTACATCAATGAACTCCTTTTCTTCAGTAGTAAATAAAGCAGGTCGTAAATTACGAAAGATCCTACACTCGACAAGATTTTAATAGCCATCCATTTTACTACATATAATCCATTTTAATAACCATTATACTATGCCAGATGTGGATACCTATTCAAATTGTTTATAATACAGCTTAGCTGGTCGTTCTAACAGATTCAATTCTCCGAAAATATTAGTAAACTGTAGTCGTTTAATGAGGTGTGTCGTAATAATCAATGTCGTAAAAAGCAATGTTTTTGATAAGGCGGTCATATAGCATTCAGCCGGGATATTTGTTCTAGGCCAATATAACCAGTATGTTGTTCTAAACGATGTCGCCATAAACGGTTTTCACTGTATATTCTAATAGATAGCTTATATTCTCTATATGGGCTGGGCGAATCGCTCGCTCACTTAGGCCCAAGGTGGACCGACGACCTGTTAAAGCACCGGTCATTGTGGAGATCTTTGGGGAAGACCTATGTCCTGGAGCGGGACGTCTTTCGGTTGAATGATTGTAGGAACTATTTTAAGTCCCTTGCTAATTCTTTTCACAAAAATCGGATATGTACAGACATATGAAATTTACAATGTTATTATTAGTATAGATTGTATTAGTTAATTGTTCAAGCAAATTTGGAATAAACTGTGACAACAATCAATTTGGTTTATGTACCTATAAATAAAAAGTAAATTATTAAAACATACTGAGGTAATGATATATTTCCAAGTGATTTTGTCAGCAAAGGTGAAAGTATCAGCTCGGCGTTTGTTGAATTGGGATATCTCACAAGCAATAGAGCAGAATCCAACCCAGGATTTTCTTCAGTGCTATATAAAATAAAAGGATTTAATTATTACTAGGATTTAATATGAAAGTTTAGTTTATACCCTACACTTTTGTTAGTTAAAATGCAGTATTTTATGTTGCATAATATAATCTATGCAATTGTAGGTTATGTATTGTACCAAAAAATAAATATTTACCTATCATTATATAGTTCAGGTAATCTTGAAACATCCACATTCAGCTTTATTAAAAATTCTACGTGATTGCCAACCCATACTTCAATGTCACTTTCTGAAGTAAGTGCATCACCAAGTAGAGCACTATATTCAAAAAAGGCACGTGAACTTTCATCTTCATTCAGCTTCTTTATCTACAGGTATATAATAAATATTAAAGTTTAGTCATAACTAGCTGTATGACTGCGGCTGCGCCCGCGTTTCATATATTCTTCACTGGGTTTTATTTCTTTATATGGAACCCTAATTATTTTCCTAAAAAAAATTTAGTACTAAGGTAAAGTAAAAATATTTCTGATAAATTGCACCTGCCCGTAAAAATGTGCATTAAATCGAATTTTATTCAATTTTTTATAAGTTTTATTTTTTTGCACAGAACCTTAATTATTTTCGAAAATTAAAAGTACACTAATCTACCCGGAGTAACTACAGCTATCTACTAAAAAACGTCCAGCCGTTCCAGAGATTACCCGGAATAGCTAGGCAATTTTTTTTTAAATTGTAGTGTTTTATAGATATCGTAAATACATTCATATCTATTTGGTAAAAACAAATAATTTTAACATTGCAAAGACACTTAAATTTTATTTGTTAGTATAGACTAGATGTGTGCCTGCTTCACACGGAACTCGTAAAGACTCTGCCTATATAATCAGACCATACCATGACTCAGCTGTGAACGTATCAGGCACGTAAAAAACAAGACACGCACTACCATGCCCATTGCAATGGATCGACATCGTTCCATGCCGGTATGTAACGCGTTTCTTGTTTGCTACGCATAACTATTATGCCTGTTCGAAAAATATTTAATAAGGTGTTATGTTATTTTCGCATACGTATCCGTGTTATATCCTTGAAGCCTACTCATTTAAATGAAACGTTAACTATAAATTAACATGAGAGGTTGTTTTATCAGTTCTGAAATTTCCTTACAAGCTATGTATTTTTATTTTCAGAGAATCGATATATTTCGGGTGTTGAAAATTATATATCAATTCGTATTTACGAAAACTATCAGTTTTACGAGGCCCATATTATTATCACGTGTGCATTCAAAGACTTTCAAAATTTAAGAAAATATATACATATATATTTCTATTGTCTTGCGTTGGGTAGGAACGTAGGGAACACACGGCTATAACACGTTGCGTACGCGGCAACCGAACGTACCGACACATGAAAAATATACTTGTCGGGAATTCCGTGCTGATACGTTTATGGAGAGCTACGGTTTTTTTTAGTCGGTGAGGAAACAGTCTATTGGCCAGTCTCTTTACTCACAATTATGAGTTTAGTTTTTTTTACATGGAGCCCTAATATTTTTGGGCATAGGTATACTATATACATTCATATATGTTGAGTAAAAAATTGTTATTTAGATATTCAAACAAACACTTCAATTATATTTATTAGAATAGCTAGAATAGAACAGCTTTCTAAAAAGATCTATATTTGCATTTTTACAATATGTATATATGACCTTCAGGATACTTGTTGTTTACAGTTGAAAAAAACAAATAAGGGACAGTCTTAACAGTTGATACATTACCATACCAATAAAATATGAACAGTAACTAAAAATGTAAAAATCTTTTTTAATTAAAAATAAAACCAACTTCAAAAGAATATATTATAAAATTGCACTAAAAAGTAAATAAATAATTACTTCATTAATCTAATTTGTTAACTTTGATATATCCTTTGATTTATACAATAAATTATTTTGAAATCCATGCCAGCTTAAGGATAAAATGTGGTGTACATGTATACTACTAAGTTTGCGTTTTGTCGGCAGATGTAGATACAGAGATAATTTGCTTTAAATGATTGTCTTGTAAAGTTTGTAAAATCAAACATTGCTATGTTTGAGTTACAGAGGTATATTTTGTTTTTTCGAGTTATGGAGGGGAATTATGTACAGAAATTACTTGTAGAGACTTACTGATTATTTTGACTTATACGAGAGTTAAGATTCAAGTGATAGAGGTTTTAGGACTTGAACGGAAGGTAACATTTTTTCGAGTTTGAGAGGTTTTCGACTTACTGAGGTTCCACTGTAGTTAATTATAATTTTCCAACAGAAAGTAGTTGTATTACAAACCTGATAAATTTTATACAATTCAATCAACTCAGCAATAACATTGCTCAGTGATTTAGGATCATTTCCATTCCATTTTGCAAGACTCGGCACTTTATTTTCTAAAAATTCTTCATCAATGTTCGAAAGAAAACATTCATCATCGAATCTAAAATCTGGTGCGAACCATGGAGTTGATGAATCAAATATAACTTCCCATCTCAGCTTTTTCGAACAATATGGTAAAATTACTCTGAATTGACTGTTAGATTCCTCAGGTCTACTCCATATTCGTTCAAAGTCAACTTTGGTGTGACAAAGACCTGTGTCATAAAATATTTTGCCCATGTTTTAGAATAGAATGAAACAAAAAATTAAGGAAACAACATTTGAAATTACCTAGTTTAAGGTCCTGATAAACGTTTTGAACGTAAGGCTGAAAAGCTGGAGCTAAGTCGTTTAAAATATTATAGCTCTCGGTGCACATTTTGATTAGGTACGTTACTTTATAAATTTGTAAATAATCACTTCACTTCTTACGAGAATGGCGACATACGTAATGTACACAATTCCACCTGTATCGAGTTTATAAATAAAAAAATTAAACTATATGCTTTGGAGACAGAATCAGAAATAAATTAGGGAAGGGCATCGACTATCAAAAGATCGATATTTATTTAGAAAATAATTGATTAATATCGGCAAAATTTTGTCAAAAAAGATATTGAATAATATTTAATAATGTAATGTAATATTAATGTTCTTTATTGACATCTGTTGTTGCCTAGCAACTTTTTTATTATTCATATCTGGTAGCAACTGTCAACCATTTATAAATTTATAACCTCCGGTAGGAGTAATTTTGTTCTGTGTTTATAACGGTGTAGGCCACAGCCCTCTGTTGTTATATAATTAAATTAAAACAAAAATGTTAAATATAAATGTGTTGCTGCAATTTTCAAAAAAAGTATGAATACAGATAATCTTATAAAATAAAGTTGTAATTATATGCAAAGTTTCATTCCAATTTAATTACATATATAACATAATATAAGCTCACGCCTGTTATCCCTGAAGAATTAGGCAGAGGTGAAATAGCAAACTACACCACCCACATTTCGCTGGGCTTAGTTCCGTTGAAGATGTAACAGGGGGCAAGCCTGTCGCCATATTGGGCACAAATTCCAAACACACCGGGAAGATACTAAGTAGAAAAACTGAAATGAACAAGAAACGGCTTAGAGCCCAACAGAGCATCTCGCTTCGCATGATCGCGGTGGTACCGCGATACGTCAGCAACCACGTAATTGCGCGTGACTTATGTGTAGAGAGCCAGGGTGCATTCATAAGCAGCTTTGCAACCAATATGTTCCGCAGAGCGGATATGTCGGCGCACGTTCACCTCCAGAACATCGCGTCGTTGCATGCTAGACCTCCCGACAGACGGAGAGGAAGAGGTGGACACTTGTCACTAATTCACAGGCCTCAGGCGTGCGATTTCATACGCCGGTCCTCGCCTAGCTGAGTAGGTAGTTGAAGGAGGACCGTGATTATGACCCATACAGATCGGGCGCATCTGCCTGACCCCTCAGAGTCCAATCGATGGAAAGACTTGCTCCCAGGAAACTCGGAAGATTACTCCACGAAGGATGCACCTTGTGTGCCTCACCCAGTAGAATTGTCCGTAGGCGTTGACAAAGGAGAGGTCACCGTCGAAGGGAATAGCCCTGATGCAGTTGTCCCGTGTCCCCTATTAGTTCGTAAGTTTAGTGATAGTGTAGTATGTAGTTCCCAATTGTATTTATTTTATAAGATCTATTGTAATTTTGTAATTGTAATTTTTTTATTAAATAAAGAACGGTTAGGGAGCACACGTTGCACTGTTGCTAAGCTGCTGGAGCTGGAAGGGTCATATGACACGAGAAGATTGCTCATCATTAATTGAATACAAACACCAAAAACACAAAATATGGATTAATTTCGATTTTTTTAATTATTAATGTTAAATGTCGCCAAATTATGTTCCAATATGGTTAAATAATGATTTTTGTATTTTAGTAATATATTCCTGGCTGTACGATATTTTTTTTTCCTAAAAACAATAATTTTTACATGAAAATACGATAATTTGTACTTTAGTTACACTACACTGTTTTGGTTAGGCTTAAAAAGGCTTGAACTCATGGCCGTTACACTAGTTAATAAATAAACACTATTTATTTTATCTACTAATTTTATTATTTATCTCTGGTACTTATCTACGCTATTTGGTATTGGTTCATTTTGGTTTTATTATACTATAACAAATAAACTTATTTATAAGCTTCTATATTGTATGGAATTAAATTATGAAAGATATGAATTCGTTGGCACAGAATAACATTTCTGATTTATTGAAATTAGCAAGAAAATTCAACTGTTTCTATCTTTCGGGTAAGATTTTTTGATTATTTTACTTTTATATTATTATTTACTTTACAAAAAGAAAAAAAAGTTAATTTGGAGTTTGTTTCATAGGTTTGCACGAGGGAATATGTAAACCTTTCATAGTGGCCGGTCATCAAGTGGGTCTGGTGCGCCCAGATGTTTTGAAATATTTGCATAGATTTCCTGAGGTATTTTGAGTAAAAAATAATGTCGACGATTCATAAAAATATTTGATTCTTAGTATAACAAATGCTTCTTTTACAATCTCTAAACTTGTTTTTAGGTTTCTATGTTCTTGAAATTTTCTTATTCTTAAATGCAAAACCTAATATTTAAAATATGTTAATATGTACAAACTATACTTAAACTAGACAAATTAGAAATGTAATTTATATATGCCCATGTTGTATGTTTATAACCTATCTAATTAATTAATATTGGTATTTAAATAATTTATAGGTATTTTGTAGTGCTGGGAAATATGTGGAGTTAAATCCAGCTTTTAGAGATTATAAAGAAAGAACTATGAGAGTTGCTGATGTATTGGAGAAATTGAGAAAAGAAAATGAAATATGTGCTCTAAAAGGGTGGAGAGATGAGGTATATTAACACTGATGTTTTAAGTATAGTTTTTGTTAATTAATTTAATGAATCCAATAAATAACATAACTTACATTTCACTCATTGTAGACTCAGATTCTCTTTTAAACAATGGGAAAAGAAGACCTAGTTGAAACTGAACCTGATTTTGGCAGCTACTATAATTTTCTCTGTTTTCTTGAAGATGTAGGGTTTTTATTTAAAATCTATCAAAAAATTAAGTTGAATAATCTCAATCTAATATGTTAGTATTATATTTATATTATAATAGAATTTCTATATCATTTATTTTTTAGTGTTTTGAGGTGAGCACTCCATTTTACCATGAGAGTCTATTGGAAATGGACAGGAGTGCTATATGCTTGTTTGGTATCAGGAATTATGGAGTCAGTGTCACTGGATATTTGAATCATCCGACTAAAGGCCTATGCATCTGGTTACAACAGCGAAGCTTTACAAAGCAAACTTGGCCTGGTAAGTTAATTTTAGTAAACAATTTTTTCACATTATTTTTTATAACTGTCTAGAGTAAAAAAAGTTCAGGATAGGTTTTAGTGAGGTTAAGACTTACCGATAGGATCTTAAACTTTTATCTGAAGTGTAAAAAGAGATGAGGTTGCAGAAGTTGTGCAAAAGTTCTTATAAGACTTTGTTAAGTAGATTATCTTGTAATGACAATTATTTTTTATGAAAGTTTTCTTGCAAATTACATGGATAAATTAGCACCATGCATTTAGTTTGCTATACGGAATGTTTCTTGCATGGTTATTAAATAGCATATTTTACTTTGGTAAATTCCTCATTAGCAAACTCTGCTTTTTTGAAAGTAGGTCAATTCCTCATTAGCA
Source organism: Samia ricini (assembly GCA_014132275.2). Classification (NCBI taxonomy): domain Eukaryota; kingdom Metazoa; phylum Arthropoda; class Insecta; order Lepidoptera; family Saturniidae; genus Samia; species Samia ricini. The sequence continues at coordinate 7,524,951 of AP028170.1, forward strand.
AACCCTGCTTTTTGAAAGTAGGTCAAAATGCTACTAAAGTAAATAGATTTTAATGTAAGTAGGTCTTTTTTTTAATCCTTGTTATCTAAGGAGTAATTGTAAATGATATTATCGAATTTTAAAATTATTTGTATATTTACATATTTTGCTTGTGTTAAACCATTAAATGTAATGGTTTGTCCAGGAAAATGGGATTGTTTTGTGAGTGGCGGTTTAGCTGTCGGTTATGGAATTCTCGAAACAACTATTAAGGAAGCTGCTGAAGAAGCATCAGTAGAAGGTGATTTGATAAAGAAATTAGTGCCAGCTGGGTGTGTTAGGTACGGTATACAACCATCATCTATTAGTAAAGTAGTACATTAATCCTAACTTGATGTTCCTTTTGTCGACAATGCATATCTATGAATTCACATGCTTATTTTCTTAATATATGAAAATTATATCGATAAAAATAGTTAAATTAATTTAAATTTAGTGTGTAAGTAGAAAAATCTTATTCCTGTGTAATTTATCTAAGTACAAGTATAGAGTTAAATAAACTGTTCATTTCAGTTTCTACTTTGAGAGTGAACGAGGTTTATTTCCAAACACAGAATATGTCTATGATCTGGAACTGCCGTTGGACTTTGTTCCACAAAATGCTGATGGCGAGGTTGAATCCTTTGAGCTATTAACTGCTGAGGAGTGCATACAGAGAGCATTATCACCACAGTTCAAAACGACTAGTGCCCCAGCTTTAATAGACTTTTTAATTCGTAAAGGTTACATCAATCCAGAAAATGGTGAGTGAATAAAATTACTATCAGTTTGTTAATTTTCATTTATTGTCGCTTAATGTGTCCAGTACCCATAACAATAGGAAAACAATGGAAAGCTGGCGTGAACGCCAGGTTAGTGCTCAAGGGGTTATTAAATGATTTCCTTTGCTGTTTATTTATTTCAACTGCTTCCACATGATTTAAATTTAGTAATTTAATTATTTAATGTATACTTCTGTTATATATATTTGATAAAGATATATAATCTGAAATTACTTATTAAGACAAGTATCTTCAATTTGGATTACCGAAATGGTACAGACCTGAAGTGTTAGTAGTTAAACATAATTATATAAAAAGGTATGTTTAAGACATACATTATTTTAATTACTTAGTGCAGTGTTGTTTATTTATTGTGTCTTTTAGAACCTAATTATCGATACCTCGTGGAGTTGCTACATGTACCACTCCAGTCTATCTACAATTGGCCGTTTACTGCTATCGCATCTGCTGCTGTAAATGGAGACGTTCAAGCCCTACACAACGATACTTAACTTTTAACTAAATATCACTATTTAATATTTCTAGCAAAAAAAAAAAAATTAAACAAAATTTGTCTTATTATTTAAATGGTATTATTAGTACCAGTGTTTTGTTTATTCATCAAAACTTAAAATGTCCAGTGATATAACAGTACTCTACTACTAAAAAAAAAAATTGTATTATTTTTAAAATTTGACATAATTCTTATATTTCGCATGTATTACACATAAACATGATTAAGGCCTAACATCTATTGGCCTCATGATTAATGTTTTAATTTTTTTTTTTTAGATAAGCTTGGAATAAATCGCGTGTATTTCCTTAATTTCGGATAACTTTTGTTTTATATTATAATATATTTGAGGATAATAATATACACATTGAATGACCAAATCCTGAAGTTTTTTAGTAAATTATAATTGAAAACGTCATAGTTTAGCTAGATGTGGTTAATTTCTGTGATACTTTACCAGTTTGGTATAAGATACTATACAAATATGTTAGATTTTGGCTTATCAATTATAACCGTAGCTATATATAAGCGCCTAGGTCATGGTGGATACTTGAATTTATGTATTTATTCCAACGAATTATTTATTTATATGTTTGTAAAACATTTCTTAAATATGATTGTGGATGATAGTTTATAACTATAGTATAATAAATAATATTATGTATCAATTGTTTGAATTGTAGTACAATTTAGTTGCTAGGTGCTAAATTAAACACCCTTGATGTAAATCATTTCTAATTTGCCGTTGCACGAATTGTTTATCAGTTAATTTCTGAACGAAACTTTTTATCTAGTCACATGACGATGAAAATATTTACATTTATGAAATGATACATTTATGCTTCAGTATATTCTCGTATAATATGAAATGAAACAGAATAATATTTATATTTAAAATAATTTTAATTTAAAAAAGTCAACCAGCCAGATACTGTTTGTATTTTTTTTTTGTAATTTAATGAATATTATTTTTCATTTATTTCCAAATTTTTAAACCAAATTATTTTAGTCCATTACTTTTTTTTATTTTAACATAACATTTAAAACACTTTATAAATAATGTAAATGCTTGTGTATATATATATATCTTTCATTACTTAAAAATATTCCTGTGTTGTATTATTTTACAAAGTTACACATTATGCAATATTAACGAACCACTTATGTACGGATTGTTGGTATATCTTAGTATTCCGATATCAGTATATAGCTTTCTATCGCAACTCTTATACCCATTTTAAGGGGCCTTTCAAGTATTACGCACGCATCAAAGAGGGCGAGGGGTTCTGTGCTTTATATGTTCTTGATGACTTGGGGGTCGAGTGCTGTACAAATAGTAATGTTGTAAGCAATATTTATTTAATAATTTTCGTTCTTATTTTTCCTTCAAATTATGTCAACGCCTACGTAATCATGAGGTGCCCTAGAGCTTTGCTTGGAGGGGATCAAAAATAACCAAAATTTTACTCACGTAATAACTGAACAGCCCCTAAAACGTGAATATCTTAAGTATTAATCATCGTCTATTAATTGCGAAGTTATCGACGGATTTGTCTACGGTATACCAGCTAAGTAGATCATATCTCACGAGACGTTTATACGTATGACCTAGACCGATATATAAAATAACAGTAATCATAAAATATAATTAGGTTCAAATTGATGGTTGAATGGCGATGTTTCAATAATGAAATTGAAATAGCAAACGGGTATGCATTCCACTTGGGTTTAAGTTATCAACGTTCAGTCGCCGAGTCAATTATGAATGGCTACGCCTTTAGTACTAAGTTGCAATACAAATCTTAGTATATTTCGGCAATCGAAATATACTACTATATTATATAACTGTTCACTCTGTTAACGGTCAAGCTGAAGTTCGTACCACTTTGGTACGCTTGTGGTAGTTACCTCTTTCGGCTTTGATCCTTATGCGCTCACCCCGAAATTCGGTTAAACGGTTAAGGCTCTTCCGGTCAACAACATAAATCAGATAAATGAAAAAAAAAACACACTACATTAGCAACAAAATCGAAACAGAATGAACGTTATTATCTTGCTGCAGAATAAAGTACAGACTAACATTTCGAAGCCTTATCTAACTCTTACGATAACTGAGATTTTTAAATAAGTTATTAATAATTCGTAAAGATAATTGTATGTCATTAATTCTTCCTCTAAATGTAATTAAAAATACTTATGTTTTTTTATAAATAAAAAAATATACATAATAAAACTTTTTAATTTTCATTTTTGAACTATGAATTGTTAAATAATAATATTTGGTTTTGTATTTTATATTCGTATTCAAACGTCAGTCACGTCAGACCGAAAAAACATCTTAAATATTTGTTTTATTTCGCGCCATAATCGGAAACAAATGTTTCTATAAGTTATTGTCACTGTCCAAAATACATTAAAACTTTTTTTTTCCCGATAAATTATTGGTTATTCAATATTAAAGGCGATGTTCTGTAAGTAAATCCTTTACCAGGTCATTATGATGATAGTATAACGCGGCATAAGTTTTTAATTATTACCATAAAAAAAAGTATTTCTTTTATCCAATAAGTACACCTAAATTTTTATCAACATTAAATTATGTACCTATCTAATAATAATGTGTAATTATATATTTATTTTTTTACTTTGACTTTAGTATTAAAGAGAAACAGACTTGCTAAAAGTTTTATTTTCACACTTCAATATTGTGCTAAAAATAATTTATTTACATATTTGTGTTTAGTTGTCTGAATATCGTTTCTGTATTAGCTAAAATTGCATTTTATAAACCAATATATGATTGTAAAATATGCATTCTGAACAATGACTGTGAATGTACTGTTTATACGTTGTGAATGTTCTGTTCACGCACCTTTGTACGTTTTCTATGAACCAATTATGATAAAAGATTTTGTATTGGTATTTATATAACACATCGTTTAAATTATATGGTTATGATCGTTTGTATTTGCAATAGCGACAAATTAGCGTTTTCTTAAAAAAATAAAATTTTACTTATTTTAACGTTTTTTATTCATATTTTTGTTTAGTAATATGTATATGTTTTTTTAATGAATTCAACGCTTCTCCCCAATCACACCTGATAGTGAGGATGTTACCAAAGCGTTCATTTAGTAATTTCTAATTTTAACATGATGAGGAAATCAAGTGAAGGGTATTGTTAGATATCTTTAGATTAAAACCTTATGTTCGAGATAACATCAACTTTTGCCGGACATTGTTATATGTCAAAATTAAAGTTAACATAGCAAAAAGTTAATATTCACACTTAAGATATTAATAAAGTGGTCTGAAAGTATAAGTAGGTATACAGTAATACCCCGCTTAGCGCGACCCCGTTACGCGCGGTTTCACTATATCGCAAATTTCAAATTTTGCGCTCAAATGCCTCGCATTACGCGAAGAGTGCGTATAAACATAATGTGAAGACAATAGATGTATTTTTTCGTAAAAAATAAGAGTATGTATTGCATAAAGTGTTCTTAGAATTAAAGTGATTGATTAAAATGATTTGTATTTTTTTGTATTAAATTTTGACTATGTTTAATCATAAACCTCGATATACGCGAATTTCAGTTAACGCGTTTTTTTTTTCGGAATGTATCCCTCGCGTAAAGCGGGGTATTACTGTATAACATTACGTACTTAGGTTACTTACATTGAAACGAAGTAGTACTGTGGTATGTTCAAAATTAAATTATGAAATGAAAGACATAATCCAATACAAACAGTGCTTTATTACAAACGTACTTGTAATAACAAAACATTAAGAATAATAGCTTTTTAATCTAACTACCTACAAAACATAGATAGATTACATTAATACAATTAAGCTGATTACCATATATAATTAGTATTTCAAGAAATTACTTCTATAATGATTACAAATAAAACAAACATGTTTTAATAATTATGCGTACTTGTGAATTTTACAGTTCTCTTGAAGTTTTTGTTGTGTTAGATTAAAACTCAAAACTTTTTGTTGTGTTAGATTAAAACTCAAAACGAACCTTTAATCGGAAGTAACAATTAATTTAAAAGAAGTTTATTGTAACTAAGAAACATGAAAGCAGTTAAACCATAGTTTCAGTGAGGCTTTTGTCTAGTGTATGAATCCTAAATTATTTCTCCTAAAGTATGCAATTATCAAACACTACACTAGAGTTTCAAGTTTGTCCTTCGTTTTCAATAACATATTATTTAAATTCAGAAATGATATTTTTAAGTTTTACCTGAAATTAATTTATATTTCTCTATTATTATTATTTTTTTGTTTTGGTTAAGTAATAATTAAATAATATACACCAATTTTTTTTCGACACAAAAGTTTGGTTTTCAAAATACAAATTATTTAACCAAACAAACCGATGGATTCGACTTTTTTTGAAATTAAATTACACATGTCGTGTATTCTTGCAGCTGTTACTCCCTTAAAAAATATATTTAATTAGCCATATCCAACTCTCTTCCGATTAAAGACAGACAACTATGCTATTGTCGTGTTAAAAAAAATTCAAAAGGTTAATAAACATAAGGTATACTGGAAAATCAGTAAGTGTCCCTTTTAATTACTCGATCGATGGTACTTATTTCTCTATACCTTTGCGTTCTGATATAACAGACCAGTCCATACTATAAATAAAAGTTGTTATCCTCAGAAATATTGAATCGATTTTTTTTATCTAAATGTTATAATTCATTTAAAGAAAATTAAATATAAAAAGAAAGTGACTAATAAAATTTGATTATAATAATTTATAATTAAAAAAAAAACATAAACAATAATGAAAATAATCCATATAAATTATTAGTAGTAATTTTGATTCATTTTGTTTTTTTTTTTTGGTATGGTAATTTACAAGTAAAAGTGTATTTCCTTAGGCTCAAAAAGGCTTGAACCCAGTGCCGTGAAACAAGTAAATAATAACAAAAGTGCATTTCCTTGCAATATTATAATAGGCTTACGTAAAATAATGTATGATTGTGTTATTTAAAAAAAATCGATCAATATAGCGCTCTTAAAAATGCTCGATGTAATCAATGAGTTGTAAGCGGTTAATTATACGAATTAATATGTATTTAATGAATGAGCGAGTGAGTGAGTGAATGAATAAGATCACTTAATGATTTCTGCAGTACACCCTCGATATATTATCGTGATTAATGTGAGACAATAACAATATAGTAATAAAAATAGAAAAAAAAAAAACAAACAATGAATTAACTTTTAGGAGAATATTATTTGCACCGAGTACTGGCAGCTAATGAGCGCTGCGTCATGCCATCGCTAGTAGTCGTCACCGCGGGAGATGACCTCTTTACACGTGGGGCGGAGCAGTATCGTGTGTTCGAACTGCGCCGTGTAACAACCCTTAATGTCGCATAGCGGTGGATACGAATCCACGACCCCCTTGTCGCATAGATCCTTGAGGGCCATCGCGTAACGCGAGGCGCCCGCGCGCTCTAACCAACGTTTACAGAACGCGAGAGTACCGAAGTTCTTATTAATAAGATTCAGCAGTTGTTTCGATGACTGCAATCTGGACATAAAACGGTATTTTTTTTTTTACTTTTTTTAACGGCATTCAGTGATACTCGCGTTACCAATACCATGACGTCAGCCGTCATCATCCTACAGTATGTCACGGTGTTAAGTATGGCGATTAAGTGTTGAAAATTTATTGCACGGAACGCCAATAGATGTAAAAAAAACCGGACTAATGTTATTCGTTGGTTTTTTCTACACGATATAGGCTAAGTGCTTTGACCACAATCTCATTTGATGTTAAGTGACGATGTGGTCCAGGATGGTAAACGCACTAAGCCTAGAGGTACTGGTTCTCAAGTGATGCTGCCGGAACACACATATTGGTGTTTGGCGACAGGTTTTCAAACTTGAGGGTGGTAGCTACCCAGGCGGGAATTGTTAGAAAATGCATTACCACCATGTTATGGTTTCCTCACGATGTTTTCCTTCACCGAAAGCCCAGGCCAATTTTAGAGTTTAATAGATGGGTTTGAAACCGCGTCCATTGACGCTGAACCCGGCCGCACTATCCACTGCGCCATCACCGCTTCATGTTATGTTAATAATTATCATTAAAAAAAAATTATAATAGTTTCGAGTTTCCACTTTTCCCGGGACTCCCTTGATAGAGATTAGTACCGCCTGTTAGGACAAGGTCAATTGATACTGCCAACACACTTATAAGGGGCCACCCATAAATTACGTCACGCATTAATAGATTTATGAGTTTCGTAAAATCGCATATCAAAATCTAAGTTTTAAATCGTGAAATGTTATTAACTACTAATATAACACTTAAAGATAATTCAACTCTATCAAACAAAATAAAAAATTCTTTATTCAATTTGGGCCCTGGGAGATTCTTGTACACTTTTTAAACTGCATCGATGGCGCAGTTGTATTACGGTGCGACTGCCGTTCTGAGGTCTCGGGTTCTATCCCCAGGTCGGGTCAAGTGGTATTGGGTTTTTCTACTCAGTATCCATCCCGGAGTTTGGAATTTGTGCCCGATATGGCGACAGGCTCGCCCCCTGTCGCATCTGCGACGAAACTAAGCTCGTCGAAACGTGAGTGGTGTAGTTCGCTACATCACCTCTGCCTAACCCTTCGGAGATAACAGGCGTGAGCTTATGTTATGTTATGTTTTTTGTAATTTATTTTTTTGCATCAGGTCCTTTCGGTTACCTAGCTAATGCCACAAGTTCGAACTCATGTCAAGCGGCCATCACGATGACTAACCATGTTACCACCAAGCCATAACCTCTATATATAAACCAAAAGTCATTTGAGAAAGTATTAAAAAAAAAAATTATACCTTAACGGCACAAACTGCTGGTCGAAGTTCTTCATATAATGAGAACAGTCCATGTCGTCGTGTACTTGACCACGTCCAGTTGAACCGAATGTCTCGATGGCATAGAATTCATTCTCCTCCATACGTGTCGTTTCACCCCCCTTCACTATGGGCACGGTTTTACCGGCATGGATCCCTAAAAAACAAAAAACAAAAACCAGTAAAATTACATATTCATTCGATTTCAGTTCAATATGCTTATATATAAAAAAAAACACTCACTATATGGTCCAATAGAATGCCCGTTGAGGTTACGTATCGGCTTCACTTGATACACTTTCCCATCTAATTCGACTTCATGCGATTCCATTACCTGTGGAAATAAATAATAAGTATGGAGGAGACTATTATCCAAAACATTATCTTCTCATACATAAGTTTTGATACAAATGCCAGACCATCAATGTGACCTTTACAAGTGACCCTTATTTATAATTATAATAAAAGACTAACAAGACGAAATCTGTACATTGAAGGTGTTTAAGTAAAAATACCTATACGGGGCTTCAGAACACACGTTTCAATAGTTTCAAAACATTTCGTCTGCCTCTGTTTATTGATTTGTTCGTCAATTACGGAAACACTACTGAACCGATTACAGGGGGAGAACATAGACTGGAAATTGTCTGAATTCCACGCGAGCGAAACCACGCGCACACAGCTAGTATATATATATATATATAAATGGGGGCCTATGAGGCACCATAACCTCAAAACTACTGAACGTATCGGGATGGGACTACGATCATTCGACGCGTAATTTTTCGTAAATGGTTATAGGCTGTTTATTTTTTTGAATTCCAGCGACCATTTCTCGTTTTTTTTTCTTTTTCGATTTACTGTTATGTAGATTTTTTCCGATAATAAAAACAAAAGACTCTCATTTTTATTCATTCATTTGTTTTTTTTTTTAAGTATAAAAATGAAATGTTATGTGCACTTTCCATTCAAACCTAAAGAACAACTGAAAATGAAACGCGGAGGGGGGCACAGGCACCAGCTAGTAATCATATAATTAAAGTAATATAATGAACTATTTTAAATCTATTTGAACGAAATTACACCCTTTTTGTGCTCCCGCCAAATCCGTTCACTATTATGTATATATTGTACATTATAACATCAGGGATTCCCAAAGTTGTCGATATCAGTATCCCAGGAATCTAAATAAACGAAAACTGAGTTTGTGGGTCAACGAGGTTTAAAATTCGACCCCTATTAATTAACGCAAGTTTTTATTTGAAACTTTCAAGATACTGTACAAGTTGCCGTAGTGTAGTTAATATAGTATAAGAAAAAGACACGAGATGGTAAGTAAGGACTTGGTATCGAGGAGCGGTTCGTTTACTGTCTTAGAGGTATTTTAAGTAAAACTTTTAGCTCCCCCCCCCCCCCCCCCCTCCTACCGCAACTTGTCAGAAATAGTAAGCAAACCTGTTACCCTCTCCATAATTATGAAAGCATAGGCATTTTTTTCACGGTAAAGGCTCAGTGCTTTGACCGCGATCTCACCTGATGTTAAGTGATGGTATGGTCCAGGGAGGTAAACACGCTAAACCTAAGAGGTGCTGGTTCTTAAGTTCTGCTGCCGGAACACACCTATTGGTATTTTGGCGACAGGTTTTCTAACTTGAGGGTGGTAGCTACCCAGGCTATCATTAGAAGATGCCTGAAGAATAGCTAAATTTATGTGGCAGCGGTCTGGCAGTAGCTGTCGCGCAGCGGTTGGCGCAGCTTTGGCAGACGGGGGGTCTGCCGGTAAGGTGGACGGACGGACGATCTATTGAGAGTCGTTGTGGAGATCTTTGAGGGGGACTTATGACCAGCAGTGGACTTGTTTCGATTGAACGGATGGGTGGGAATGTTAGTTTAATTACCTCTTGGACAGCGGCGGCGCCGACATCGCACAGTCTGACGTCAACACCGGAGGCCTTGATCCCGGCCTCCGTGGCCTCTTGTACGCCTTTCACCAACGGATCATAACGCGGGTTGAAGTGCAAAGTGAAGGCGCAATCAATTATACGTCCATTTACGTGAGTGCCAAAGTCTATCTTCACGACATCGTCATATTCCAATACGGTGTTGTCACCTAAATAAACATTATCGAAATCAAAATTAAAAAAAAAAAATCTTTATTCAATTTGGGCCCTGAAATGGCGCTTATGAACTTCAAAAAACAACTCGGTCGAGAAGAGCCGGCAAAAAACTCGATGTGGGGTTTTTTTTTTTTTTTTTTTTAAGTTATATAAAATTATACAATTTATAATAACACAATAAACGGTTCTAGCGGCACAAAGATTGGTGTCATTATCAATAGTTAACTTTATCATATTAATTTTGTAGCTGTGCATTTCTTTAAAAATCATTTGCTGAATTGCAATTTTGCTAAGCAATGATGGCTCAGTTGTTAGCGCGATCGGGTTCCGCGTTGATGGACGTAGCTTCGAACTCATCTATCGACTTATGTGAATACAAAAAGCTCTGGATTCCGCTAAAGGATAACCGTCGTGAGGAAACCATTATCATGGTGGTGGGAGATTTTTTTGTTATAATGTCCACTTGGTTAGCTGCAACACTTAAGTTTAAAAACCTGTCTTCAAGCACCAATATGGCTTGAGAACCAGTACCGTTAGGCTTATGCGTGTACCATGCTGAGCCACATCGTGACTTAACATCAGGTGTGAATGTAGTCATGTAGAGGATGAAACAAGAATGATCAAGCAAATTTACAAGTTGAGTGTGTCTAGGCAAGCTGGTAAGGGTCGTCCTAGGCGAACGTATCTCGAGGAAGGACATACATACATACATACATATCATCACGCCTTTCTCCCGTGGGGGTAGGCAGAGATTACGTCCTTCCACTTGCTACGATCTTGACACACCTCTTTCGCTTCCTCTACTTTCATGAGCACTTTCATACATGCTCGTCGGTTACGAGTACTTTTTACCTGGCCTTTATTTAACACGTGATTGATTTGGTCTAGATACGTTCGCCTAGGTCGACCCTTACCGACTTGCCCATTCACCCTCGCCTTATAAATTAATTTCATTAATCTTCTCTCATCCATCCTCTCTACATGCCCAAACCAACTAAGCATACCTTTCTCTATTTTGGTCACCACATCCTCTACCACACCACAGCGTTCCCTTAACATACTATTCCTGACTTTGTCAATCGTCTTCACTCCAGCTATACTTCTCAGACTTCTCATTTCCACCGTGTTAATCTTACTTTCATGCTTCTTCTGCCAAACCCAGCATTCACTACCATACCTAAGTGTAGGGACCAGGACTCCTCGATGCACAGCCAAACGCGCCTTTTCAGTCACTTTCTGGCTGCACATGAAGTTACGCAGGGCCCCATTCACTCTATTCCCTAACAAAACTCTTCGCTCAATATCATCGTCACACTTTCCATCTCTCGTAACCTTTGGAAGGACATTCTGGAGAAAGACCAGATCGAAAGTACCCATAACCGAAGAGCATGTATGAAGGTGCTTATGAAAGTAGATGAAGCGAAAGACGTGTGTCAGGATCCTAGCAAGTGGAAGGTTATGGTCTCTGCCTATGAATTTAGCACAATTAGCAAAAAATATATATAATGTAAATCAGTACAATGATTCTCTATTTATGAATCAACTAATGGACAGACATTGCCTTTTATAAAAGTTAAGGATTAAAACAATAAAAATAAAGAGTATTTTGGTTAAATAAAAAACAATTATGTGTAAAACAATCAAAAATAATAAATGTGGAAAATCTATTTCAGAAGGTGCACCTTGGAAGAAGCAATAGCCAGTAGATAATGTATATGGTCAGATGATACTGAAAAGTCAATCCTTACTAATATTATAAATGCGAAAGTAACTCGGTCTGTCTGTCGCGTTTTCACGCCAAAACTACTAATTTAAATGTAATTTAGTTCACAGATAGTTTAGAGCCCGAGAAAGGGCATAGGCTACTCTTTAATGCGAAAAAAGGGTTGTATCGCCATTTTTAGAGCTAGAAGCTTGAAGCTGTTGATTTGATATAAATAAATATGATATTCAAAGTTTATAAAAGTTTTACCCTCAAGGGTGTAAAATAAAAATAGGGAATGAAAGTTTGTATGGAAATATGTAAGTTTTATGTGAATGTTTTATAAGTTTGCGACAAGAGACAAAATATTGGAGCTATTCTGATGTAACATTTATGGAGTCATTACAAAATGTGAAACTGAAGTTAACGCGAGTAAGAATCCAGTCTTCAGTCAATCGCCAAATTTATCTAGAATAAAAAAGTAATCATTTCTTTGTCAAAGTTGACAAAACAATTGCATATAATATTTTTCGGATTCCATCCAGCCTTTCTATTTATTTTTTTCAATTTACTTTTATGTACATTTTTTTTTCGCTAATAAAAAAAACTCTCTTTTTCTGCATTCATTTGTTTTTTTTTAATTAATATACACTTTTTCACTCACACCTAAAGAACATATGACAAGCAGGCGGAGCCGCGGGCACCAGCTAGTGGATTTATATAAGAAGATTAAAAAAAATGAGAATATAAATGACCTGTATTCGGAGTATAATGTGCAGCGCAATGATTGCGACTGCAGCCAGTGGGGAAAGCTAGTCCCGCTTTAAGCCCATCTTCTCCAATCAGACGTCTTGCCGTGGATTCCAGTTCCTCGCATATTTGAATCATTGTCATCCCCGGTTTTATCCAATCGCGAATATATTTCCGTGTCTTTAAACAACAAGAAAGTATTATAAAGTTATTAGAAATTGAAATTTCTCTTCTAAATGATATAGCCAAAAAAATAACTAAAAGACAAACAGATTTCACACACAATTTAATATAAGGGACCTTTCAAATATTACATAAGCATCTATTAGGGGTCCATATTTTGTTTATTTCTGAATCGCATTTCATATATTCTTCACTGCGTAATATAGTTTCATTGGAAAAATAATAATATGATGGTGATGTTCAAAAAATCATATTTTATTCACAACTTCTTGTGTTTTAATCACTTTTACACAGAACCCTAATTATTTTCCAAAAATAAAAGTAGCCCCAGTTAATAATGACATTCAAGCCCTAAACTGCAAGTGTTCTTATTCTGTACCTGTCTGTGAGCTTCAGCAGCCTGCCTGATTTCTTGATATATATCTTGATGCATTCTATCTAAAGCCTTTTTCTCTTCACTTGAAAATCGATCCTTGGCTGTTCTCTCATCAATACCTTCAGCTGGCCCATGCTCCATTATTTGACCCTCGGGAAAATTACCTGCAGAAATTATAAGCAAATTCATCTCGCCTTATCCCTATACCAAGTCTTTGATTTTACGTGTTTCAAGTAAACAACAAACAAAAACATTCTTACAGTTTCCTCTTCAAAATCAATACAATTTTATAACTACTACAATATATAATTTTCTTATCATCCCCATTTCTTATCGACTAGTCTTACAAAATAGTAGGGCTATTAAGAGAATGCCGGAAAACTGGTCTATAAAGCTCACTCTCAAGTTTGAAAAACTTGTCACCAAATACCTATAGGTGTGTTCCGGCAGTATCACTTGAGAACCAGTACCTCTAGGCTAGTACCACTTAACATCATGTGAGATTGTGGCCAAAGCACTGAGCCTATTCCGTGTAAAAAAAAAAAAAGAAAAAAAAAGTATTTAAGCTGTATCAAATTGGAAAGACCAACAGAAAAAGTAAAAAAAATTCTAGTTACCATTACAAGCACCAATCTTTTATCACATACCAGTAGCTGCTTTGAAAGTAGTCCAGGATATCAGTTTTAATAAGTAATATTGTAAAAGTTTAACATTACTTTGCTATTAACATATTATATACCATCTTAGAAGTTTCAAATTTTTATAGAACATCCTACTCATTTTCTAGTCATAATAATATAACACTGAGATAAAGATCCAAATTTAGGTTTATAGCTAGTAAAACAATTTTGTTAGATTGAATACATGTCAATAATCGATTTATTCATAAAGATTAAAATCAAAGTTTACATTAATGACATGAAATTAATGTTGTTACCATCTTTTAAAGATGCAGAGGGCTCTCCCCTTGTGTAGTGATATCTTAGATTTAATAGACATAGGATATCAAATATTCTTTTGGAGTACTTCAGCAATGTTACATTGCTGAAAGTTATGCAAGAAGGGTCCTAGCAGGACTCGAAAGCCAGCCAGAATTGTTTTTTTTTTACAATTTTTTTATTGCTTATGCTCTGTAAAGTGAATTCACAACAAATTAGGTGAAGTTATTAAATAATAGTGACTGTTGGACATCATACTGACCTGATAAGATGTCTCTTCACACCTATTCTGATACAATACCATAGGGAAATGAAAGTTACTACACAGATTAGAAAAATGTTAAAACAGACATGAAATCATACATGACAGACCATTCGGTTTAATGTTCAGAACATCCAATGAGATGTATGATATATGTAATCATTAAACTCCCTTATGATTGATTTTAATTGTCGGAATTTAATAAAATTGTTGTGACATTCATAAACAGTGTTATTCAGTAATATTTAATGTGATAATTCAGTAGTAATTATAACACAGTATAATGATTATTATAACCTGTTCAAATTGTAAAACTAGAAGAAAATAAAAAGAAACTTTAAATGAATGTACATGAATGAATGAATGTACATTTTACATACTAACCATCGGGATATAGTTCAGCTATGGGTATTGTTGGAGGATTAGTTTGCTCCTTTACTGGCCCTTTCCCAGACTTATTTTTGTTTTTCTTCTTCTTTTTTTTCTTGTCATCACCTTCAGCACTATCCTCTACTGCAGTTGTAGTTGTCTCTTTTTCTGTTACATTTTTAATCTCAGCAACATCAACCGCAGAAACATTACTTTCTGAAAATAAATATGATAAAAAGGGGAAGGTTAACAATATCAGAAAGCAGACTTGTCTCAAGCCTGCTAGACACTAGATAGATGAAAATTTTATCTCAATAATTTTATTTCATAGAAATTTTGTTATACATTTTAACTTATTACTAAAGTATAATATGTACGCAAGGTTAAGACATCAGCTCTAAAATTGAGTTGTTTGTATATCTTTATAGGCATATAATATAGTGTTTATTTATAGAATAACTCCACATCAGCAAAGAGGTGGATTATATCATATAATAGGTTATGTCTCAAGGTTAGATTAATTTTAAATATTTTCAAGAGTTCTATCAAGTAATCTCCTATTAAAGTAAATATAATTAATTTGAATTCATATGCATTTATGAATCTTATAAGTTTCAATGATTCTGACATTTTATCAGAAAAAGATTATGTTCTTTAATAAGGCTAGATATATAAACACGGCAGTAGAATAAAATCTCTAATGCATGATTTAATGTGCAATAAATAGTAAACCTGTATTCTTCTTCTTTTTTTTCTTCTTCTTTTTCTTGGCGGGATCTTTCGTTTCACTTTCATCTACTATCTCCAATTCTTCTGTATCCCCATTCTCAAGTACTTCTTTGTCGGTAGTTTCGGTTTTTATTTCCACAGCAGCCATAATGCTAATAATAAAACAAAATAATTACAATAATAATAAACTATTGCTTTTGACAAAAGGAAAAAGTTCCATGCGTCTTGGAATTGCACTTTGCAGAAATTGTAGCACAGATTAGCAAAGTGCAAAGCTCAATATATATCGATTTTATTATAACATCGATGTCCATTGATACACCATTTAGTTTCTCTCACCCGCCAAAACAATCTGAACCAATTCGAATATTTCTGGCCTAATAAGTTCTAACGAAGAAATCAATTTTAAATTCGAAGTGATTACACTGAATCTACATTTGAAATTGGTAGTAGTAGCAGACGAAGAGGGTTAAGTTGACAAATCCTGCTAAAGAAGGTTAAAGCTGGCAATTCTATGTGTAAAGCCAAAATTGACGAATAAAGAAAGTTTGGTTTCGACGTTTGTTGATGCTTTAATGTATTTCTAATTAAACATACACATTTTTGCGATTTAATAGAATTAGGGACCGTTTAATTATTACGTAACCATCAATGGAGGAGAGGGGTAGACTGTTTTGCTTGTTTTTGGTGATATGGGTTGAGGGATGATTATGGTGTAATATTTACTTATTAATTTTCGTTTTAATCTAAAAAAAATATAACAATGCTTACGCCATAATGGGGACGAGCTTTAATTACTATCCATATTTTTAAATCAAAACAAAGACAGAGAATAATATGATGCGATAGATATTATTTCATTATATACAAAATCAGATAACATTTGGCTTGAATACAATAATTAAAATTATAATATACCGACTTTAAATTAGCGTCTACTGTAGAATGGGTTTTAGCGAAATTTTCAGAAAAAGATTGAGATGTCTCAGAAATTCCAAGTATTTATGTATATAAATCGATGTTTTATTCAATGCAACGTACAACATTAGTACAACTATCGATCAATAATAAAATAGTTCAGCGTGGCGTTGGATAAATCGATAAAACGTTAATGCACTGTAATGTATTTTGTACCACAGATACCATATATGTTATTTATGATTTATAACAGCTATCAAGAGTTTTTGGCGGGATCTCAGTCTGACATGTAGCAATTGTTTTCTTTAATTCATTAAACTTGTGTACTTGAATCTATATCATATAATCTTGGTGGCGTTTTGTGTGAAATAGTTTAGTTATTGTGTTCAAGTTAAGTTTATTATAGAAGACAACGCGTAGCATACATTCTGAGGTGCCGACAAAGCTCCATGGAAAGTTCGAGCAGGATAGACCACCGTTCTGTTGGAGCTTGGTAACGCTGATACAAGATTGAAAATCTTACCCACATGACATTGGCACAAATTGTGTGTACGCACAGATTGCCATTAACTAATAAGAAGAAGAAGAACAGCTATCAATAAAATGCCTTAGGTTACCTCTGTTTCATTTTTCTCAGCATACAAAAACTGTTCTAACAAAATAGTAGACATTTGTTAGTACTTTCCAGAAAACCGTGTTATTGTTTTCAATATATTTCAATACTTGTTCACAATAACCAAATTGCAAGTACTTATATGAATTAAAAAAACAAGAACTACTACATATCAGACTAACCGGAATCCTGACGAAAATTTATATATATCGCACCTCCGCAACAACTGTAATTTTTGTAAAAATACATTTATTTTTACATTTAGGTTGCCAGCCCTCTGCCCGCGAGACGTGGCAACTATACGGCTTACGAGATCTTTAAAAAGGCTGTGAGCGCTCGGAGCCCACGGTCCCAGAGTTTTGACCCCAAACGGCACAAATATATAATCGAGAGCTGTATATTTGGGTCACTTAAAATCCTCCGCTAATCAAAAACTGCTGCGCCGACTTCCGAAGTGGTAACTGGAAGATAAGACGGTGGCAAAGTATCGACACAAGTAGTATCCCATGTTAAAGATCAGCCCATATTTTAGGACATATGCGTCATCCCGGCCAGTCTTTTGTAAATGATGTTAAATAATATATACATTGGATTTAAAGTACGAATTAATACTTTCAAAATCATCGTAATTTTTCTGTTCAAGATCGGATCACATCTTGGGCTGCTGCCATAGTGGTACTGGAATTGTGGGCGAGAATAAAGTTTGCTTCCCGTCCATGGTGATAGGACCCATGGTTACGTCGCTTATGAACATGAACACGCTTAATTCTCGCTTGAGGAGAAAATATACGATTCGCGAACGTTATCTATTCTTCTGTCTCAGATATTACACGGCCGTCGTTTATTTCGTGAGACGTTTATGTAACTCAAAAATAGCTCAAAATTTGAAGCAGATTTGAATTAAATTTCGTAAACAGGAAGTAAGTGTCGCTATGTAACTGATAGGCTAACAATTGATAATGGCAATTTTAAATCATAAAACAATTTTTTAAAATTTTAAACAAGTTCTCAAAAACAAATTGTATTATACCTATTGATTTTACCAATTTTAGGATTTGTCAGATTTGTTCAAAGGGACAACCAAGATCCTCAATGCACCGTCACTAACGGGTAAAAACCGTTTCTAACCGAAATTACGTACACACTTGTAACTAAGAAACTGATTTACGAAGTATTCTGCAGTTTGAGGAATTATGAAGGAAAATATCAATAGACTATGTAGGTACGCTTTTCCTTAACTATAAACTCATGGATCTTATAGGTATATAATTATGCTTAGTGTTAGCGTCTGAAAATAAACTTGACTAATGTTAAGTCACTTTTGAAACTGTCGAAGATGCAGTAGAGGTAGTACAGGCATTAGAAAATGCTCTACCGAAATACTAAGGTTTTTTTTTTTCTTTCGTTTAGGAAAGGGGAAGACCAAAGAAAAACTGGATAGATCGTCTGAAAGACGTTATGCTTAGGTAAGGAATGAATGCAGGGAATTACAGCCATCTCCGACTGTTAATCAAGAGGAATCTAAAATAAAAATGGGATTAGGGTAGGGAGATGATGTTTTTCTTTATGGATAGCTCAAACTCATTGTAAAATTCGGACCCAGTTCATTGCTTAAAATTGATGTAGTTTTTGGATTAAGACAGAGATTAAGTACATTATTTCATAAATAAGACAAAAAGACACCCGAAATTTAAAATAAAAATAATGTGAACAAATTCGCGAGAATACTTATATAAATTTATATATTCATCTACTTTTAGTGCAAGTTAAAAAAAAAACTCTTTACACTTTATTTTGTAATCTGAATTTGATTTTGTTCTTTAGGCTCGATGCAGTTATTTAGCTAGTTATGAAGTTATTTATTTTAGTTATCCAGCATAGATGTTTGATAATATGTATTTTTTATAGAATCACGTGAAGCATAGAATATTCCATAAATAGCGGCGATCTTCGTGAAACAATCGATTATATGCCTTACACTACTCTAATCTTACATACAAACTTCCATCGGTGGCGAGCGACTCTCGAAATTGTCCAAAAATATATTTATCGTGAGCAGATGTTTTAGTTCGCTAAAAACAACTTCGAGAAAGTAGTCAGCAAGTTTTGGGAAGTTACATCGGATCTTTTCACTGCTTATTCCTTACATTTTTTTAAAGCCTGTAAAGAGAGAGGTCTACCACTAATAACATGCATTGCCGAAACATGGACATTGATGTACTACGATTTGCCCATAATGCAAGTAACGAAAAAAGCTCTTCAATTTCCCTGCGCGTAAGATTTTTCACTAATCTTGAAGATTTTTTAAAGCTACAATTGTGTGAAAATAAAATGAACTCTTTAATAAGTAAATTTAGCAACACAATAGAAACAGCACAAATAATTTAGGGGATTTCTATGCAAGTTCGAATTGCTTTTAATAAAGCTCCTATGATTCATCAGGGCTGGATTTAGGCCAAGGCCCGCGAGGCCTGGGCATAGGGCGGCATCATTTTAGGGGCGCCATAATTTTCAAGACTTCAACATTTTAAAAACGATTGAAATATAAAAACTTATTTCGAATAGTTTTCTTTATAAGTGTAAAAAAACAATTAAACATATTGAATAGATCAATTACCGGATCAAGTTTTTGACTTCACTGAGTAACTATTTATTATATTAAAGATTATCTTTTACATATATTAATATTAAAAAAAGAACAGATAAATTAATAAAATTTATTACATGGCAACGTAAATACTTAAAAATTAGATGTTTATTTTGAAAGTCATATCAATATAATAAAAAAGGCTGGCATATCAAACAGGCCTAGGTCGGCAGCAATCCTTGATCCGTCACTGATGATTAGGTATAGTTGTATTGCAGCCTATTATTGTATATGTAACCTAAATTTATTTTTGTACTGGTATCTTAACAATGATTGTTATTCTATTTAATTAAATAAACAGATAAAATCGGTGTTACCTATAGTCCGTTCACAGTTATATTACCTCTAGCCATTAAGTTGTCTTTCTGAATATTGTGTTAGCATGTGCGATACGTATTATTCATCTTGATTTAATTAAGCTATGAAAGCATTAAGAAACTCCGTAGCTACTGGCTACTTTAGTATGTTGGTGGGTCGGATGAACAAGATAATATACATCAGTTGTAAGATAGATTTTTCGCTACAAACTTAGAGCTGTATATCAATAAAAACAACATAGTTTACAGGTATTTTTTTTATTATTTATTTATTTATTTACATTAAAATTTACAGCTCGTATAAAAGAGACATACAAACTAAACCGATAAATAAAATAAAGAGCCAAAAATGAATTTATCACTATTTAAAAACTAATTATAAGACTATATTCATATGTGTGTGTGCGAGAGTATGTAATCAATCCAATTCCTCTCTATTGAATACGTATTTTTCTTGGAATATTTAGACATAGAAGCTGCAATTTCTCCTTCTTTATGGTAAAAATTAATATAATATTTATTTATTTATTGGATTGTGATACATATCAAGGCTTTTTTATTTATTTTATAATAAACTGAGATGACTTTTTCGATGATATTTATTCCTATTTAATTTAGAAAATATTAATACATCACTATTTTACGTACGAGTCATGGCTGCAAATCGTTGACGAATGGAATTAAAGGAGCTTTATTTGATTTTGTGCTTATATCTAGAAAATATTTGTAGCACTACTTTGAATTCGTTTTGGCATGTTTTTTTTTACGATTTAAATGTACTTACTATAAAAAGCAAAAATCCAAAACGATTGTCAACATATTTTGACTACGTGACAGATAGTAACGTAAAAATACTAAAATGAGACTTCAGAGGTACAGTCCGTTCACTATTAAAAGTCCCCCCGTTCAGGATTTGGTAGCTCTTACTAGTCAGGCTGCATATTTTCCCATTTCGTGGCTCCCAAATTGTGACAAAAGATTAGTTATGAGTGACTAAAATTACTAATTTAATTTAAGTGAATTATAGTTTGATGTGCAAGTATTCAAACGAAATATAAATAGAGATACTATTGACGGATATTTCATGCACTGCTAAACTAAGGAAAGCTGTCAAGGCTTATTTTCCATAGGACACAACATTAAATAAATATCTGCAAATCATGTAAATATTCATAAGTCAGTTTCAAGTTTGTAGCCATCACGTAACTTTAAAATGTAGTAACTACTGAAGAGCAAACACGAATATTTCCGTTAATATGACGTTAGTGTTCGTCAAAGAACATGTCATTTTGTATGAATAATGCGAGAAAATTTTACTTTGATAATTAAATAGGGTACATTTCATTTCAACACATTAGGTGAACTGCCATAATAAAGTAATGCAACACATAAAAAATATCTATTCAAAATGTACTTTATTTTTATGATGAAAAATCTTACAATCTGAATGATCTAAAGGACCGTTACTGTCACTAGTCAAGTTCAAGCATGTTATCTTCATTTTTTATGTACTTGTGTCTCTAAAGTACAATATCATGTCTCTACATTAATAACTTCCATTTTGAACTACATTTTTTTTATTTGAATTCGATGAATCTTTCTTGAGATTTTGTTTCTTGAAGTCATTCAATTTTACAGTCTTTTGTCTTGGTGCGTATTTTTCCCAGGAATCTAATTTTATTGGAAAGTAGCTACCTCCTGATTCTAATAACGGTTTTATCGGAAATATTGGCCACACAAAATAAATAAAATAAACATTAGCAGGTAACAACAATTACATAATGTAATGATTGCACAGAAGAAAGGAGTGCCTGGGAAATACCTGCAGTTGATTCAAGCCATGTACTGCAAATGCAGTACTCAGGTTCGGTCTGCTGCTGGTGTCACAGCCAGCTTTGATGTGGTTGTCGGTTTGCACCAGGGATCGGCTCTTAGCCCATACCTCTTCCTGTTAGTAATGGACGCTATTACGTCGGATATACAGGAAGAGGCACCCTGGTGCATGATGTTCGCCGATGACATCATGCTGGTCGGTGAGAGTGGCCAAGAGGTGCAAAACAGACTGGATGAGTGGCGGCAAAGACTGGAGAATTTAAGCCTAAAAGTTAGCAGAACAAAAACAGAATATTTGTTCTGCGACTTTGGCGGTATCTCCAGTCTGAAGCCAATATCACTCGGAGGAACACCAGTACCAGTCTGTTCTGAATTCCGCTACCTCGGGTCACTCTTGCAGTGTGACGGAGAAATCGACCGCGAAATAAGGCATAGAATCAACTCAGGTTGGATGAAATGGCGACAGGTCTCTGGTGTGATTTGTGACTCCAGGATGCCCCTTAAATTGAAGGGGAGGATATATAAGTCCATCATAAGACCTGTCATATTGTATGGATCAGAATGCTGGGCTAGTAAAAAGATGGATGAGAAGCGACTGCATGTAGCTGAGATGCGAATGTTGAGATGGATGTGTGGTGTTACAAGAATGGATAAAATAAGGAATGAATATATTAGAAGGAGTTTGAAAGTTGCGTCAATGGTAGAAAAGTTGAAAGGTTCTCGTTTGTCGTGGTATGGACATGTTATGAGAAGAGAGGAAGCGCATGTGGGTAAAATAGTAATGAATATGAATGTGGAAGGATGGAAAAGTAGAGGAAGGCCAAAGAAAGTGTGGATGGAGTGTGTAAGAAATGACATGAAAGAAAAAGGAGTGAATGAAGAGATGGCGGCTGATAGGGACGTATGGAAGAAGAAAACATACTGCGCCGACCCCAAGTGAGTTGGGAAAAGGCAGGAGAATGATGAATGATTGCACAGATAGCGAGAAGTAGCATATTAATTTGAAATATAGTAAGTATTGTCTAGTGGCATACGAGTACAATCTATTGGGGTTTATGGAAACTGCCAGTAAATCACAAACTATTTATTAATATAAACTTGGTAGCCATTTTATAACAAGCACACTTTACTAGGAAAAACAATGATAGACATAATTATCTATATGACAATATTGCTGGGTTACCAGCTCGCTAATGATGCAAAAGTGACATTTTAACTTTCCTAACACAATCATCTCTAAAGTTTATTTGTTCCTCCCGCCCCTACTGCTTTTTTCTTGCTACTTTCTGAATAGATATTAATTATCGTACTTATATATCCAATATAAAATATGTACTAAAAATGAAACATATTTGTCAAATTATACGGAGTTTAAATATAAAGGTATGACAACTCGATTTTACTAGCCTGTCATGTCAACAAAAGACCGTCCTCGACTTAATGGAGTAATCGGAGATTTGTTTGCTTTTTCTCTTTAACAATACAATTTCTCTTGCATTACTTTGAAACTTCTGTAGCATAATGAAAACATTAAAAACCCTAATTTCTACTCTAAAATCACAGCGCTTGGATTTGACAAAATCGATTGACTTTTCAACGACGGTCTGTAGTGCCAACATGAAGGAATATGAGGCAAGGGACAAGTTCTAGCGAACGGACTATAAGAGAACTGTGAACGGACTATAATTATGTACTTGCGTATGTGCACTTCTTTGTAGTTGACAAAGATATGGGTAATTTAAAACTATAGACATAATATGTTTTCGCTATGCTTAATAGACGAACAGGGCGTGAGAGTGAGAAATCATAATTAAGGATATATTGCCTAAGACAAAAAGAGCGATTCGAATGACACATTAATTTCATTTAAATAGTTAATAGTCTTCGGCGTAACAGAAAAAGTATTATTTGAATTTTGTTCAGTAAGTGAATGTGAAATTACACAACGTAATAATCTAAACAAATACTATTTTCACGGGTAATTAAGACAGGTTTGATTACGTTGTTAGTTCACATATTTTACCGATTTGGGTTTAATATTTAATCGTAAAACTGATTTCAATTATAGATTTTATCTTTTTATATTGATTTATTATAATACTTTACTGCTTTATGCTATAAAGTTGGAAGATATCTGGTGGTAAAAAAATATTTGTTTGTGTTAGTATTTGACAAAATGATAATGCCATGAATATCGATAGCCAATAATAAGCTTCATAGATATTTAGTGGATAAGTTAATATGAATTATTTTTTATTCAGGAAGGAATTCAAATTAAATATTTTTCCGTATCTGCACACTTAATATAGTTTGTATAGAATTATACAAAGTTGTATTTTTTATTGTTGAGTTTCGTTTACAATAGAATCATTTATTGATATTTAATTTATTAAAAATAACGGATTCATCAATAAAAATTTGAAATACCTAGGTGCTTAAAGTTTTTGGTGGTGATTGAGATGCTCTATCTCTTTCACGTGGGAAAAAAGTTAGTTTTTTTTACTTGATATAGTGCTTTGGTTACAATCTCACCTGATGTTAAGTGAGGATGTGGTCCAGGATGTTAAACACACTAAATCTAGGTACTAGTTTTCAAGTGATGCTGCCGGAACACACGTATTGGTATTTCGCGACAGGTTTTTCAAACTTGAGGGTGGTAGCTAGCCAGCCGGTTATCATTAGAAAATGCCCTACCACCATGCTATGGTTTCCTCACGATGTTTTCCTTCACCGAAAGCTCAGGCCGATTTTAGAATTGGATAGATGTGATCGAACCCGCTTCGATTGACGCGGATTCCGTTTGCACTACCAACTGCGCCATGATCGCTGCAGTTAGTATAGAACTTGCACGAAGTACGTAAAGCTTGACGTCATATTTGAGTATAGGGGTTATCTCTCTAGGATAAATTAAAACACTTATAAGTTTTTTACTTCTTGTTAGATTTTAATTTCATTGTTCAGCCTTATTTATGGTCTATTTTGAAAGAATAACAAGATACCAAGACCTTGAACACCCCAAGTTTTTTTTAATACAATGTAAATCAATAACATCCCACGTGCCTTTAATTTCTCCTAAATATTTTTAAAACTGATTTTCTAGTATTTTGTTACACCAATTTCTATAAGAATTATAATATTCTTTTACACTATTATTTAGATTATCTTTTACTTGGAGATTATGTTTTGTATCTTTCGAAATCATTCTATTCTCGTAATAAATAGTGGGCCTGAATCTATCCAGTAATATATGATTATAGCAGAACCAGTGGCGTAACTAAACCATCTTGGCTGGGGTCGGATGGCCCAGTACAAATCGTCACGTTGTAATTTGATTTTATTAAATCACTAAAGCGTACAAATATTTAGTTGTGTCTAATTTAAATTGTATTTATAAAATTGATTGTATTATGTTAAAAATATTAGGATTGTTTTGAGCTCGCGGCTTCGCGGGCCGGTCCGTATCGGACCGGAGCACCACTGATCAGAATATACTATCGATAACAGTTTTATGATTAGTTATGACAACACTATTTCACGCACGCTTATGCAACACGTTTTTTTGTAACGGCTTTTAACTAGCACTGTGAGTCTTGTCTATACTAGGTCTATGTTTAAAACAGCTTACTATACCTTTTAATTATGTTCGAATATTTTTATTCGTAAGTGGTTGATTTGCGTAAATCCATTGTAAATAATTAAGTCCAGTTTTGTTTAATTAATTTAAATTTACTCTTACCTTTATAGTATAGCTTGCACGAGGCACTCTTATTTTGAGCCGAAATTCAGGAGCATATAAAAAATAGCTACCAAACTTTATTTTCAATTTTTATGAAAAAATGTTTATATTGTAAATTTGTGGATTAAAAAATACAATTATGTACTTAATAGTTTCTATTATCATAGAAAATATTGATCGTATAGTATATTTTAAATCAACAATTGCATAACACAGTAAACCTACTTTACGTTGAATTAAATGCGCCAAAAGAAGTTAAACTTAGTAAAGGGTAACTATAAAATGTGTAGAATCAAACTTCATTTGAAATTTTCTCCCATATCTTTTTATTCTAAATACATTAATATTTTATAATTCAACTTAAATATTCATTTAAACTATTACAAGCTATTTTTTTACTTTTAAACATAAATAATAAGTAATGCAAATGACCAGCATTGCACACTTTTAACTCGGTTTTAATATTATCTAGGTTATTTTTATTTATTCAATCTTCTTAGCGATATAATTCCATATTGATAAAACATATAGACAACATTGAAAAACTTTGGTAAAAGTAAATTTTGAGTGGGTTTACAATGATTATTAAGCATTGACTGTTGACATGCCAGAAGCGCTTATCACATAATTAACATTATATATATGCCAAGGTCGGCTACAGAGATATCATTTAATGAAAATTGATTTGTTGAAATAATTATTATATGCCTAGCTGGTACGCAACATGAAGCCAGTGTAGTAATATGTCCATTGTTACTTAGCAGACTAAATATAATGACTTGAAATTTAACGAATAGGTATATATATAAATCTAGTTATTTATATAATATTTCGTTCGGTTTATGTCAAATTTCGACATGTAGTGGCTATTTGTAAATAGGTCAAATACGATTTTGGGGACTTAGCATATTATTATTATTACTGATCTACAGTACCAATATTATATTCAACATAAAACTGATAGGTATATTATAAAGTAATTATTTCAAACACACTAGTTATCTATTTTAAACACACAATTATTTATTAGATATTATTTTTTGCCAGTTATATCGTAAAAAGGTCGTAGACGTATAAGATTCAGGGGTAAAGTACGTTATATTTGTTAAATTAAATATGGAAGTACAAAATGTTGCTACTTTGTTGACTAAGCCTTATTTAATATCTTTTATTTATTTTTTTGTAATTGTTCGTGGTTATTGATTACATTGATACATACAGTTTTAATATTTTATAATACTATATCTATATATATATATATATATATACTATAATATTGCGAAGACCACCGATTTAAATCTAAAATGTTATAAATTGGCCCTTTTTCTTCTTGACACGTAATGATTAAAAATGCGGATACAATTTATTAAATACTTCTTTATTATAATACTCATTTTAAGAGATTAGTGAAAATAATAATAATAATAATAATAGAATCACAAAATTGAAAGGAACTAAAAAAAACCATTTTTTAAACGAATATCTTTTGAGTACATTACAAATAGAGACCAGCTCGTAAAAAAATATAGGTACAATGCACAGTATGTTTACATAAATGACATACGAATACGTAATATGATAATTTCATATATAAATGATTTACCCCAGTAGCTGCAAAATAGTATGAGATATATTTTCCTAAATAAATACTTATAAACGCGCTTAATTCAGATCTGCAAAGAGACCGAGTGAAGAGATCGCGTGCGATATTCATATAAAATTATTACTATTGTGCGATTAGAATGTAAATGAAACTGAATACTATTTACTGGTGTATTGCTTGGCTTGTGTTTATTATTGCAAGACCCGACCTGCGCGCCTTTAGTATTCACAGGTACAATTAGTTGCACAAAATTCTTCTAACATTATTACCGATACTCACGCAAATGTTAGTATTTAAATCAAACACTTCAAATAGTTAGTCATTAAAAGAAAAAAAAAACTTTTAAGATTAAACTTTTTTTTGGTTAAAGACATTTCTAGACAGTGAAAAGAAACTTAACAAAAATCATTTACCTACATAATTTACCTACGGTCAAAAGTAAAAACAGATCGCCAGCGATCCTTTATATATAGTAATAATAAATGAGGTGAATGTTGTTTGTATAAAATCAGGTAAAGCTATCTAATAGGATGAACTTGGTAAAAGTGTCTTTATCACCCCTGATAATAAGTAACATTATTATTGGCTACATCCCTCTCTATATTTGCTGCCTCAATAATACAAAATGAATAGAATGCGCTGAATACCCTCAAACCTTTATTACATTGAAATGTTCGGTGGTTTTGTAATGTTTGAATTAGAGTAAGGTAAGAGGCTGGCCGAATATTATATATTCAGAAAAAAGACACAACAACAACTCCGAAAGGCAATTTTTAAAATTTACCCTTAAAATACGTTTTACATTTAGGATATCCCTATTATGTTAATATAATATATATTGGTGAATAACATCATTATCGCAAACCCGTATTAAATATGAGAGACGTGGATGATATGACAATATAAATTACCCTTTCATACCAATTAATAAGCGTTTTCAATGTCCTTAATTAGTCGATTCCGTTACACATACGGCATCGACCGACTATAACTACTTATACGACTTTTAATATTACGAACCGAATACTAACTACTTATAGGGGATTTCTTAAACGATTCTGTAAACGAAATTACGTTTTTTTTTTATCTATCTTTGGTTATTAGACAAAACGAAACAACAACAGTACAAACACTAGATAATAATCGAACGTTACAGTCATTGGAGGGACATAATAATTATTTAGTATTATTATTATTTATTAGGTAAAATTCTAAACAACATCGCATAGTAATCACATAAAAATAAAACAATCGAAATGTTACGATACACTCGCAGATCGTTCCATTTCGATATTAAGCGTCAACAAGTATTTTTTATCCAAACAAAAGGTATAGAGAAGCCGCGTTTGCCGGCGAGCGTCTGAAACGGCTTCACGGCTAGGAAAGGCCCAAACAGCGTGGAAGCGCGAGCCTCTAACAAACCGCAACGCGCCTTATTCGCATTGTTCGGAAACGGTTTACAACTTTACTTCGCTCTACTGCCAGAGCTTCCACCATACTTGCATCTTCTCTGAGAGTTTCTTGCATATTCCCAGTAGTTTCCGTCACATCCCGCCGTCGCCTTCCCCTTCGCATTCTTCTGAACCTTCCCCTTCTTCTAGTGTTACCTTTTAAAAAAAAGAGTAGACTTGAATATATATTTACCTATTTTATATAATAAGAAGAACAATTAATAATATCTAACATTGAAATTCAAAATTGTTGTGGTTTTATCTGGATGTTTACCTTCATTACAAACTTGGATTCATTATAACATTGTATTAGCGATGTAGATAATATTTATTATGGGGAATTTGTTAAAATAAAATAAAAGAAAACTTACTTGAAATCGTATTTGTTCAGGGCGGTCATCGTCAGGTGCATGCGTTGCTTGAATTGGTGCTGGTGGTGGCGAAGGTGGTATC
Source organism: Samia ricini (assembly GCA_014132275.2). Taxonomy (NCBI): domain Eukaryota; kingdom Metazoa; phylum Arthropoda; class Insecta; order Lepidoptera; family Saturniidae; genus Samia; species Samia ricini. The sequence continues at coordinate 7,554,143 of AP028170.1, forward strand.
ATACTTTGGTAATAGTCTCGATTCTCTTCAAGAGTATCTAGGATATCTTGAGCATCGGGATGTACAAGGTCGGCCCATGTCTCCCAAAGTGGATGTACAATATAGTCGATAAAACCGACTTGAGATTTCTCTATTGTAGCATTATGCCTATCACACATAGGGCTAATATCCATCCCGTGTTCTCGTTCACGGTCCCCTTGTTGGAAGAATTCCTCCATTAATAAAGCGACCCATCTCTTGTAAAGAGGCAATGGTTTGGTGGGATTGCTCAGATCGGCACAATGTACGAGATTCTCTAATACTTGTATTCTATCAGTGTAATTATCTAACAGCAATACACCACTGCCGGCGACTTTCTTGGTTTCCACCATAGTCTTCAAGTCTGCGAGTAAACTCATGTGTTTAGACATGTCTGTAGAGAGCACCATGTCAATGACCATTTTTCGCAGCGTCTGCCTTTGTTTCTTATGAAGATTCACGAAAATGTCGCAGCCTTCATTCTGAAGCAATTTAAAGGCTACCGCTAGATGGTGATTCTCTAATACTGATTCATCGTTGTACATCAAAGCGAGTTCCGAGCTAGAGTTCACCAGGAACTGATTGGTGAGCCCCGGATGGTCGACATCGTGAACACATGCTGCAAACAACGCGGCGCATACTTCCAGCGGTGTAAAAACTGCATCAAGTGCCGGTGTGTTTAATAACACATTGGTAGACTGCGTAACGTCAGCTGCATGAAGTGAGTTGTGGAACGGATTGTCACGGATATAATGCTCTTCAAGTGTTACCGCAAACGCCAAGAAAGTGCGCGAAGGAATCTGTAGAGTTGATAGTAGCTCCCTAGATGTAAAAGCTGTGTATGCGACAGCAGTAAGTGGTCTGCCGCACGACAGATCTCCAATACGGAAGATGTCAACGCCCCAACGGTCAATTTCACCCAGAAGCCTGCCGAGATCCTCTTCGTGTGGAGTTTCCACTCCATATCTTGGTACGCGTTCTCCGGTAAAGCTATTCGTGTGAGTCAAAGTTCGCTTGACACCCGATATCTGTGAAAAATGAAACGAAACAAATGAGTATTCCTTTTAATAGAGACTGGTTTATTCACTTTTACAGTCGTTATTTCTTCTTAAACTTACTTGAGACATGGTAGTCGCTGGTCCGCCATGACGAGGTTTCTCCTTCTTCTTTTGACGTTCGGAGCTCTCTTCGACTTGCAAAGAAGGTATATCAAGTTCCTGTTGTTTGTCTGAAAAAGAAATAATTTACATTAGAAACGCGTTTCATTATTTGGCAATATCTTTTAAATGTACATTATTCGTGTATGATGACCTAGCAAGTTTGCATATTTATGTAATAAATCCTCAAAGCTTAAATACGAGGATTATGTTTGTAACATTTTTTCATTATGTTAGCAAAATGGTGTCAGTGGGTAACAGTGCCAAAAAAATGTGGCTGAAAATATGAAGTGCTTATAATAAATTATATTATACGATACTATTTTAGGTCAGCGGATATAATGTGTATTATAGATAAAGATGATTAATGAAATGAATAGGCCAGATACTTGTTAAGTATTCACATATCTTTTTTGTCATCACACGATTTTATCTACTGAATTTAGGATATTCAATGAAATTTTAAAATTTATGCAACATTTGTCAAACAAATTCATCTTGTTTTGCCATTAACATATATTATTTATAACCTTCCATGTTTTTACATACCGATGTTATATCTAATCAAAAATGATAAAAATAGACGTTGTATATAAAAAGTGAATTTACACATCGATTGCATAAATCGTTAAACGTGGACGTTAAACATTACTGCATATGTTTAATTGTTTCTATAAAATATTTAGTTGAAACAAAAAAAATGTAGTTTAAAAAAAAATACGACTGGCTATTGCAATTATGATTAACGATGTTAGAGAACCTAATTAATGGACGAATTTACTTAATTTTCAGTATTTTTTATATTTTTGAGTATTTAAAATATTATGAATTGTCTCATTACATTTAAACTAAATCACAAATCAGAGTGGTAAATAGATAATGTTATACTGATACTGCGATGATGTTTTTCTTTACAATATGCATTTGTTTACTTGTTACTTTAAATTTTTTTTGATTACGAAGTTTAGTAATAATTAAATAATCTTATCAAAAGTATAATAAGAAACAACGATTATTTTGAGAATATAAAAAAAAAAAAAGAATATTATACATACTTTTGTTATTGCATTTTGGTATCTTTTAAGCATATATTGATTAATTATAGATTATTGTTAACAACGTTGAATAAAACAATTGGTCAATTTATGTTAATGACTGAATTTAATTATTATTCAAATGTATGCATGTATTTCAAGGAGTTTTACTCGGCATGTTAAAAAATATATGTTAACGGACGACACATATACAGATAAATCTGGGTAGTAAAACGTTATCTATGCAAATACAACATTTAATCTAAGTGGTTACAATTTTTTAACCCCTTGAGTATCTCCCCGGCGTTTACGCCAGCTTTCCATTGTTTTCCTATTGTCTTTCTATTGTTTCATTTTTATGGGTACTCGACACATTAAGAGCAACCAATTATGTAAATCAACACAAGTTACAAATATAGCTATAAGCAATCCTAAAGCTAGTATTATATTTGGAACAATTTTGAATCTATGGGCCTTTATCATCGATGATCCATAAAACAAACTTGGAGTTTTTGGCGGGATCTCAGTCTGACATGTAGCAATTGTTTTCTTTAATTCATTAAACTTGTGTACTTGACTCTATATCATGTAATCTTGGTGGCGTTTGTGTGAAATAGTTTAGTTATTGTGTTCAAGTTAAGTTTATTATAGAAGACAACGCGTAGCATACATTCTGAGGTGCCGACAAAGCTCCATGGAAAGTTCGAGCAGGATAGGCCACCGTTCTGTTGGAGCTTGGTAACGCTGATACAAGATTGAAAATCTTACCCACATGACATTGGCACAAATTGTGTGTACACACAGATTGCCATTAACTAAGAAGAAGAAGAAAACAAACTAATTTAACAAACTACAAGTTTGACCTTAATTCTCGAAGTAGGCCAGGGGATCATTTCTCAATAAACTCGATTGGTTAATATTTCCACAAATATCTCAATAAGACAGAACATGAAAAATATTTTTTTATAAAACTTCTGAAACCTTAGTGTTTTCGAAGAGAGAATATTGTCAGAAGCGAAACCAATCCCAATATAATTAATGTTAGTGATGTTTATCTTTGTCTCTAAGACACGTTGATGAGTATTATGAGATTATGAAATTATCTTATTTTCAGCTAGAAATACCTGTTCTCCTATCAATCTTATCTCTATTGGACCTTTTTTAAATGATATTTATTTTCAGCGAGCGTACAGAAGAACAATATGAAAAGCTCTAATTCTTAATAACTATTTATATTTTTATTGGTCCTGGCAGAAAACGAATGTACAATCTCAATGCTAATTTATTTTAAAAATAATCGATTTTATACGAAAACCAAATGATCGGTATTTAGCATACCATAATAAGCTTACAAATATTCAAAATACTTTTATATAATTTACAATATTCGTTGGAGAGATGGAAAGTGTGCAGACTACTTTTTGTTTTATCTATATAATGCATTGTAATCGCTCTATGTAACGCGTTTGTGGGGAATAACTCAAGCAATTTATTTCAGGGTTGTAAATATATAATACACTTGTATGTATTGACGTGTTTTCCAAATTTTTTTTTATATTTAGTCGATATTAGTGGTAATAACCGTGAACAGTTAACGGCTACGTATCTGATGATGCGGATTATGATAATGAATACGTGAGTAAGTATAAATGTGACGAACACGCAATGTTTACTGAACTGAACTGGTCAGAACGATTTCTTATATTCACAACAATGGCTGATACTCTTTTAGAAATAGATATGTACCTATCAGTAGCGTAACTGTACCATCTGAGGCCCGTGGCAAATTCGTTGGACGGGGTTCCAGTAAAAATTGTGTCCTTGTAATTTGATTTTAATCACTAAAGTTTATAAATATTTAGTCGAGTCTAACTTTTTGTATTTATAATTTTTACTAAATTGTTAAATATGTTAGAATACTTCTGAGCTCACGGCTTCGCGGGCCCGAGCCCCGTCGAACAGGGGCCCGTGGCATTATACCAGCTCTGCCACCCTATTGTTTCGTCACTGGTACCTATGTGTTTCCAGTTAAATAAGCTCCTTCATCGTTTATACCACGAACATTCGTTTAACATGTCGATTACCCATAAAAAAGAGACAATAGGGAAAAAAACAATGGAAAGCTGACGTAAACGCCAGGTTAGTACTCAAACGGTTAATTCTAGGATTAAAGTATAAGGGTTCATGTTCAGTGTGAAATTTTAGTTTACGATATCACTGCTGTTTGATTGGGATGATTAAAAATTTAATATAAATAAAAGTGAATCTTATTAACATGGATTATTAAATATTGTAAAATTAAGACAGAAGAAATAAATTGCGAAAAAAAAGCGTTTAAGGACACTGAAGGTTGTGATAAAATTCTGGAATAATTAGAAACAAACAAAAGTATAAATTCATGAATAAATTTCTATACGAGCAAGGTTGCTAACTAATTAAAAGCAGGCCAGTGTCGTTCCCTTGGGCGGGCGGCGCGATTGGGCTTTGACGTCAAGAGTAAAATTTAATTACATTAGCATGTATAAATATAAGTAAATCTATTTCCTTATTTTTCTTTCACATTAGAATATTTCAACAAACAGTTACGAAATAGTAAATAGAATGTACATGCTCACGGTCGTAAATTTATACATTTAGGTAATAACAATTTTTACGTAGCGAACATGTTAAACATGTTTATTTCCTCTTAGCGGTTTTCTTAGTAAAATTAATGGTACCTAATCAATCTAACTACATACTATTTTTTTTAACCAGCATCATACTTACTAAAAACGTCAGTAGTCATATATTTAATAAACATAATCTTTGCAAATTTTTTTAAATATCCGTAATAGATACCCGATGAACAAGTTGAAGGTATTTAACAAAAAAACACAAAAGTTTTGATAATAAAATAAACAACTTACCCAAAAAGGTGGAGCAAATGTATTCAGAGATCTGGTTGCCGGACTTGCTGGACTCTGAGAAGTGGCTCAGCTCCTTATTCAGCATCCGTTTGAACTGCAATTGTAACATTTCCATTGAGTGGGCCATCGTGACCGCTCGATTCCGCATCCAGCGTGCTGGCGCCGAACGAATGTTTGGTTTTTCCGTGCACACGCGCATTTTACAATATAATAATGTATTATTTATGGAAAATTAAAATGTAAATCACTAAAGGCACGATAACGAATTTTTAATTTAATTTATAAATAAAGACGTGTGTTATCTGTGAACGCTATCGTTACACTGAGCGCTGTGGAGGAGCGCGTTTTGATTAGTCTACTTCACCGCAGCCGTGTCGTCATCACATGTGCTTATTACAAAGACCACCCCCCTTCTCAGTAATGTAAAAATTCTGTTTTACTTAGTTCAATTAATTTCCTCCTAAACGGTATACGGGAAAGTCAATATAATATCTGGTGATATTACGTACAATAACAGCTAACTCATACAACATTTCTATTGTTTATTCATTCGTAATCTCTTAACAACAAACTATAACAAACTAAACTGGACAATTGCCTGAGTGCGCTGCTTTTTACCAGTAACAATTTGTTCAATTATACGCGGCAATTTTAATTATTAATTGAAATGTCTCGTGAATGCTTTATCTTTTGAATGATGTTTATGAGATATACATAAATGATATATGTGATAGATATAATAGCATGACAATAACTGTTTCGAAATAAATTATAATACATAGCTAATTATGTAGATTAAATATTCGATTAAATTATTACCAGACTCAAGCCTCGCTCAGTAACAAGATAACGTGAAATAGGAACCTGTTATTATGTAGCAAATAAAAGTTTTTTGCTAACACTATCTAAATGAACGGGACAATATTATTTATCGAATATCAAATGGAATCCATAAGTAACTTGTTATTGTGAAACTTACATATTTACGTTCTGTTGTTTTAGCCATTGCCACGTATAAATTGCGTTTTACTGATTATGTTGCTAAAAGACTTTATCAAATCAATATCTACTATGTGCACTTTTTCGAGATGTACACACGAATCATTAGTGCATTAGTGCACGACGCTGTATGCTATGTGACAATATCCTGGTACATAGATATTTTTTTAGCGACTACAGTTCACCATATAACGCTTAGAGTCACTAGTTGTATTTTATATGAAATATGGTTAGTACGTAAATCTGTACTATTAAATAAAATTGAAGTGTTTGTTTGTTTGTAATGCCAAAATTTTTTTTACTAAATATCTATGAATTTACGTATATACGACACGTACAGCAAAAATACGATTTTTAAAATTTTCGTCTGTTAAATATTTCGAGTAATCTCCGGAACGGCTGGTCCGTTTATTCGGGACTTTTTTTGGTAGGTAGCTGAAGTTACTCCGGGTAACCTAGGTTACTTTTAATTTTCGAAAATAATTAGGGTTCAGCATTCAAAAATTAAAACTATTAAAGAATAGAATAAAATCCGATTCAATGCATAGTTTTACGGGTAAGTGCTTAAAGTTATGAGAAATATTTTTAATTTATCTTACCACTGAACAAAAATTAGGGTTCCATATTTAAAGAAAAATGCAGTGAAGAATATATGAAACGCGGGCGCAGCCTCGGGCACACAGCTAGTCTTCTATATAATTTGAAGTAATTAAAGCTTAGTGGTAGTACGTTTGAATAACGTGCTATTTGTTATATCAATATGGGATATGGTGGCATTTGTGGTGGAGGTGAAAACTGTGATGATTAGAGGTTATTATTCTCTAGTATTTGCTACCACTTTAACTTGAAAGTTTGTCGTCAACCATTATAAAATAGGTGTGGTATAATCCTCGCACATTAGATGCATGAAGGCTCCAGATTTAGCGAGTTAACATCTTCTGCTTACATTCCCACTCATTCTAATAAGATTTTAGTTAAACGCGGCCTGTAATTCTATTTCAAAGAAAAAAAAAAATATTAAAAAAAAATATTATTACTATTCGTATAGTTATCTAGGATTTTGGGATATAGCACATATTAACCAATAGATTTTATCATTAACCTGCTGAAATAATCTATGACTTCTACTCGTGCCTTTTTTTCAAAATTCTGTCAATTTTGTTATTATGATAAAACCGTATTAAAAGCATTAGCAAGAGCATTAGCATTACCTCGTTTTTTTTCGCTTAAACTAGAAATATATACCCAGAAAATGAAAAAAAAAACCCAAGAAACATTCATCACAAATATAAGGAAAAAAATCACTCTTGTTTATAATTTACAAGCCTCTAACGATTATGTAATATTTTATAATCAGTACATACGCGTGGTGAATATATGTTATTTCTGAAAATGATATCAAAGGTAAGGTAAATATCGGATTGATTCATTACAAAGTTAAGGGAAAGTTATTGTTGACGAATATCCGCAAGGAAGTGGCGTGATATATAATGAATTATTTTGTTTCTTTGAAACTCTTTGTTAAAAGTCAACAAGAAATGAAGATGGATAGCGAATTACGTGAACTAGTACGAAATCTATATGTATGTATATCACGTAAACATATAATATTGATATAGTAATATATTATCGTTTAAAATATAAAACTATATGCGTCATCAGTTTCGATGTGTTTCCGTCTTTGATTATATACAAAAAATTTATAACGTTTTCGTCTATATGCTGTTGATTGTAAAAAATTAACAGAGATGAATCAGTCTGACGTCGTGTGACGTATACTAGTACAGATGGAACAGTGTGTATGTTAGATATCGTAAACTATTGCTTTACCTACATATTTATGATCGTATACATATATAACTATGCTGTATAAAGGAGTACGTTCACCTTGATAAATATTTTATGATGTTATTATTTCAAAGGTCATATTCGATTGTGTGATTATGACGCGGGTTGTAAGTATTGTGATCACTATTAGATTGATAACTCATAGCGATAATTTCGCAAAATTTCATTTTGAACTTTTTAATTAAGCAGGAAATTTGTAGAGATAAAACTATGCATTTTATTTATTATCAAAATATTCGATAAAGTGATTTATTCACAAGATTTTCTTAAAGCAAGGCGAAACCTCAAAAACCAAATGAACGTTTTTCAATACTGTGATCCAATCTCTCGACTCGATTAATTTTGACATGCCAGTCTCAACATTTCAAATTTTGTTTTAAATAAAAACTTCCAAGATCTTTAAAAGAACCATATAGAACTAAACCGATTAAATTGAAAAAATAGTTACGGCTAGAACCGAAAAATTGTTTATGTAGATAATCAACCAACTGAGAATAACTAGTTTGAGTTATTACATGTAAGCCAGTTTCAACAGTTATATCTGGTATTGGACAGATAAATCTCGATGTTGAAAACTCGACATCAATTATTTACCCGATGTCAGTTTCACTTTTTATTAATGAACTAACGGATGCCTGCGAATTTGTCCACGTGTCTAATCTTACTGAAATGTTGAATGTCATTTTACCATCATTATTGTAATTTCATCGGTTATCTATTTTTTTCATTTGGACAAAAATAAACAGATAAGTAGACGTAAAATTTAAAGTTAAGATAGTTCTTACTTATAGCGTTTATTTAGCTAACGTGCGGTGTAATCCAGACATTTTTAATACCTTAAGGTTAATAATGATATTATTGTAAAATTGAGATTGTACTCTGGGATAACACAAAGAAAATAATTTACGTTAAAAAATAACAAGTTGAGTATGGCAACCTGCTTCTCTAATGTTTTTGATAAGTAATTCCTACCGATCCGCAAGATTTACCGATCTCCTTAATACTTTTCAATATATTAGTGTAATTAAGTAAAATTACAGTAATTATACCACACTTGGATTGTGACGTATTTTAAGGACGGTTGTCGACAAATATTTTAGTAAAGGTAATAAATTAATTAAAAAAAATCGAATAGGAAATAACTGGATACTCACGTCAAGAACTTTTAATTGAAATTTTCCCAGAGTATAGGTTTTGTGTGTCAATTTTATTCTATTGTTATGGTTTATTGTAATGTTGTTTACCTTATACACGCTACTATGTGTGACGTAGACACACGTAGTATTTAACCTTTAGGCATTTTGTAATGTTTAGTATTACGTACAATCTTTCATTGTGCTAACGTTTTCCTAAACGGGTTATGTTTTAATCAAGTAGGTATACAAATTATTGAATGAAGTGTTTGAAAAATGTTAAAGACTGCGATGTAAAGAGTAATTGTGACTTTGATAACTCAAATTACAGAGTAACTCGTTGGATTATAACCGATTTTTGGATAAAGGTATGGTTTTCATATAGTTACGACAGAAAATATGGCTTTCTATATAGGTAACATAAAGATATAGGTATATTATAAATTATTAGTCTATTTTCATTTAGTACAAAGTGAAGTAGACGATAATCGTTGTTAGTTGTAACTTATTTATAAAACTTATTAAAAGTTTATAGAACTAAATCGATGTATGTTCATATAAATCAAGTTAATTTAATTAAATGAAAATTAATATAAATATTAATGAAGTAAAAGATAAATTAAGTTAACGGAAACATATAAAAAGAATATTATATTTAAAAAAATAAGAAATGTAACAACAGCTCCGACTGTGTGATAAAAATGTTTTCGAGAATGTAAGTATTGAGAGAATGCGCTGGAATGGAACATTTTTCTGAATTGCTCAATCATTATCAGTACTGATAATTTCTTACATTAACCGGTGTAATAAAAATCGAATAATTGGTCGTTGACTGACAATCCTCGATCATCAAGATAATAAACAAGTATGTAAATCTTCATATAATCTGTTTTATGTCGTTATGTTAATTAGGCTCACTAACAGAGAGTTTGATTATATTATGATAAGATACAAGTCGATAAACAAAGAGTGTGTACGTCTGCCTAAAGTTAAACAGTTGTTTTTACGCAGAACCAATCCTTGACATACATTTTAATGTGTGCTATAGAACCATGATTTTTTTATTCACCGTAATACGAAGCAAAGAAATAATTTTATTATTATTTTGTATAAATAATCCTTCATAATGTAATATCTTTTTTTGTCTCTGTTAGTATATTTTTAACATAACATTACTTGATAAATGACACGGAATTTGTTTATCTTTCTATACAAATAAATACAATTGAAGTGTTTAGGGAACATACCCAAATTACGTGACTCGTTTAAGTGGGGCGGTGGGCGGGTCTTCAAAATACTACACTGTCACAGGAGCGGGTGCTTAAGCGGTGGGTGCTTAGGTTTTTGTTACGTAGTCGATTTCAGCGAGAGAAATTTCGCACTTTTTCGACCTATCTTTGAACATGGCGCGCAGTGTTTAGTGCTTCTTAAGCTCATAGTTGGCCACATGAAGTTTTGTGTGTTATGGGAGAAATCGTGGATTGGTTAGATGTCGAGGCCGTCGATGAAGAGGAAATGACTTAGTCTGAAGAAACTCCTGATACTACTGCCCCCGCGATCAATTATATATCCGAGTGGATTTCTGCTGGGAACATGTTCATTGAAGACGTGTTAGACGGATATTAATGTAATTAAACAGAAAACCATTGTTGTTCTCGTAAATTAAATTACGGTAACATTATATTGAATATGTTTTAACATAAGTTTTTCTTCATGATATTTAATTTACTAGTAATTATAAAAGCAATAAAAGCCGTATTAATACTGTTAGAGTCAAATTATATTATTTTCATTGGTTTTATTTTCTGCCTGCGAAATGATAAAAATTATATTTATACTTATCTTAAAATTATACTTGTCAATATTACGTAAAATTTGGGGGGGAAAATAGGTCACGTAGTATGGGAACGTTCCCTAATATTTGTAATATCAAAATAATAGCTTTTTTACTAAATACATATTATGAATGTATATATATACGGAACCTATACAAGTACGAAATAACTTCTTTAAAAATATGTTTTTATTGTTTTATATAAAATTAAGAACCACAAATATAATAACGTATTATTAGTGATATTTATATCAATGATTATTCTTCCTTTGGTAGATGTTTTTGGGAATCGTAACAGGATAATGTATAAACATTCAGAACAGACCACATCTTATTGAAAATTACACGTATTATGGCGATTGGTTTCAGTAATAATTTTTCGTAGACTGTCCCAAAGAAATACTTGCAACTTCTTCATAAGGAATTTGCACTAAAATAAATAAACGTCATTGTACCGGTCACATGATTTATTGAAAAAAGATATGTGTTAATGTGCTTGAGCAACTTTACGATGTAACTATAGCAATAGATGTTGTACATGTTAAGGAATTTTCTAGTTTTCACCTGGATACCAAAACATCTACCGCCGAGTATTTATGGACGTGTCACAGCAACGGTAACAAAGATTTTTATAGGTGACTAAAGTTCTGAAGAATCTTTACAACTTTATCGGGCTTTGTAGCGAGCATTTGGTAAACTTAGTCTAAAAATGGTAACTAGTACATCGATGGTACGAACCTCGACTTGGGCAAATTGACCTGCATGCAAATTTTGCAGAACTTAGCTACATTTATCCTCTCAGTAAGTATCTAAAAAGAGCATTTAATGTCTGGTGTGGCATGTGTTGCTGCTGCGTAAAGTGTTACTAAATCGCGCATAAGCACTTTCCCAATTGGGAATCGGAGCTCATTTTGCACCGCTACTGGAGGAGGATTATAGAAAAAATAGCCGCTTGTATCCGGTGGAGTGAATGGAGGTTACGCGGACGTGGATGCAAGCAAGCTTGAATTTTCGGGCTTGGCGGCGGGTAACTAATAAGAGTGAGTTCCCTTTCAAAACTTAGCATTAATATCGGGTAAGAATATTATTAAAGTTAATGATATACAAAGTTTTATCTTTTACCTGATAGTCGGACTTAGACTGAGCTCGGTTTTTCTAGTAAATACCATTTTACACTAAGTTCTAAGAGACTCAAGAATATAAGATTATGACATCATTTTTTGTACCGTAATTATGGTAAGTAAATATGTTATATATATATATATATATCTCAAAATGTTGGATTATTATAAAATAATCACATAATATATGCAATTAAATTTGAGGCTTTCCTTAAATGATTATAATATGACGATACGAATTTGTTGGATTTTCAAAATTGAAGTGGTAATTAATTTCATTGAAGCCTTAGTCAAAGAGTTTATCTATCAATCTGTATCTTATTAAAAATAACTCGGGAGATTATGTTTAATTATTGGTTTTCATGAGTTATACCACGTTTCATCGATTTATTAGTACATCAATACTGCAGTCCTATTATTATCTTAATCTTCGCTCCTCGGATATGATTACAAGTGATGAAATATATAATTTTTGGATTGTGTTTTTATCTTTTTCTAGCAGTAGTAAACGTGACGCGGCGCAGGTAGATAAATCTCAGCTAAAGCCAGTATGAGAAAACATATAACTATATTTACGTAATACCATTCGGATTACCCGTCATCGCGTTCTTACGTACTTGATTATGTTTACCGACTGTTTCACGGATATTTTACTCATAAAAAAAAAAACAGCCGTGATGTGATTTTGGGAATATGTATTTCATTATACGCAGAAATATGAAATACGTTTTCTTCTTAGAATAAAGAATCTTAGGTTATTATCAGGTATTGTTTTTTAAAGTATTACAATTGATTAATTTTAATTTTTAGAAGATATATCGAGACGGACAAATTTTTGTCGTTGTGAGTTTTTTATCTAGCAAAACGTCATGGTTTATCCTCAATAATGACAGTTAATTCATTTGAAATCTATTGTATATTGTACGTTCTATATTAGAAGTAAACAAGTGCGTCACTAGTATTTATCTATTTAATTAGGTAATTCAATATAATTATAGCGTAGCGTGTACAGGGCGAACGGTTATTTTTGTATTTGCCAATATTGTGTAATGCTGTGAATTTTTAGATTTACTGAATTTTTATTTGCATGCATGACATTGCAATTTTCTTCTCATTATATGTAGAAGTACCTTCAACATATAATTTATAATTAATATAAATTAATCAATCCATTCCACCGAGAGATGTCCTCTGGTGGACATAGGTCTTCCAAAAGGCAAGGATTGCCATATTCGCCACGCTTGGCAGGCGGGTTGACGATTGCAGTCAATAGTTTGTGGTTCTCAGAGGTTACTGCTGCCCATCCCCAGGTTTATCCCTTAGTTGCCTTTTACGACACCCATGGAAAATATGGGGTCTATTCTTAACCGGCACCACACGGATAATATTAATTAATAGGTGATATCCAATTTTCACGGATTAGTAGTGTTAAATGAATTTGATAAATAAAGCATAACTTCACCGCTATATATTTTAATAACTACGAACGTTTAAATATCTTTATACAAATCTGACCTCCCTTTAGATAAACTATAATATTTTCTATAAAATCTGTATATCATAAATGAAAATTATAAGGTTAATTCATTTACCTTGAATTTTATTATACGTACTCTTTTGTATTTGAGAGTTTTCATATACAACAGCGCTACGTTGCTGTTGAAGGTTGAAACAGACGTCACTCTTTCTAACCAGGTCATTGGATAGTCAACCCACTGATCGACTGTTCATTTAAAATATGTATGCTCTTTGTCGTCAAAAATTCAGTAATCTTTTCCCAATCACTGTTAACGTTTACTACGATATTAGATATAGATAGAGGACATTTAAAAATAAATAAGTTACATTAAATATATAAAATACTAAAAACATAGAATTAATTTTTTTTAAATATATTATGTAGTACTAGCGGCCCGGGACGCCTTCATACGGGTATGTGGAATTATCTAATTAAAAAGAAATAAAGTTATATTCTCGGAGTAACTTTCTACAGGTGAAAGAATTTTTAAAATCCGTCAAATTTTACCTCTTCTTATAACAGTATAAATATATATGTATAATAGATAACCTTCCCTAATAAAATATGTACGATTGTTTTTTTTTCTAAAAATAAATAAAGATTCTTTCTTGAAACACAACACTTTGAGGCGGATGTGTGGCGCTGTAATTTATATGAAAAAACCGTTCACAGAAGTCTCAGAGGAAAATAAGTTCAATGAGCATATAATAATAATAATAATATTTAAGAGGGTTCGTTGGAAATATGTCAAAATAAGACATACGTCTTATAGTTTCATAGGTAGCGCGAGGTGATGTGATCAATCTTCAGTTATTATTTGAAGAACAAAAATACTCACGCGAAACTTTACTTCAGAGTACGAGAGTAGGTAATCTTGAATTCGACTTCAGAGAATTGGAAATGATGTTATTAATGTAATTCTGAGAATTTTCAGTATGTTTATTTTCATATTTTACATAGATTTAAAGACGTTAATTTTTATTATGTGAAAATTTAATATATCTATAATGCAAGAGCGTGGTTTCGTTTAAATAAACAACAAATATATTTATTTATTTTTTTTATAGATAAGCGAAAAAACTTCAATTCATTTTGAAGTAAATTTTACATTCAGTGCATTCATTTAGGTCAAATATATTTTTTACATTAAAATTGGTTGATTTTTCTGCAGTTATTATTACATTGTAAAGGGGTGTTATTGGTATAAGTCTCGAAAATTTTTGTGTAGTAGCGGGCAATTTATAGGTTTGTATTATTATTGTTACTAAGTAAATTAGTTATTTTATTCACATATGATCTTCTTTATTCAATCTACAAGCAATTTTGAAATCAAATAGTATTAAATAGAAATAAAGACAATTAAATAAAAGTATTATACGCAAAAGACCCGATAGTATGGTTGTTTGACTAGAGTATGATTGGGGTTTAATGTATAAATAATAAATGTAACAAAAGTTTGTCACGTAGATCAATTGATCTCGTTAGGCGGGCGCAGCCCTACGTTGCGTACGTGACTGGGAAGGCGTACGGGCGGGCGCTACGGGTCTATGGACCTTCATACGCAAACAATACAATAAAAATATTTTATCTGATGTCGCAGTTGCGCTGTGACGACGCGCGACAGTTATGTAAACCTGTTGTTACCTTTCGATCTCGTCAATACGGAATGTAATTTTATTATTAATCAATATATTATAGTGTTAGCATAATTATAATGTTCAAACATAGTTCTTTAACTTGATAATAAACTAGGTATTCATGGCACAAAGAAAAAGTTGTGCATTGTTCTTTTTGATTCAAGCTTTTATAACTATTACGTACTAGCTGTCTACCCGCGGCTGCGCCCGCGTTACATAAATTTTTCACTGCGTATTACAGTTTTTCATACAGAACCCTAATTCTTTGCCAAAAATCAATTGTTACTAATATTAAGCAAAGATATTTCTCACAAATTTAAATACCTACCAGAAAAACTGTCCATTGATTTGGGTTTTCTTTACAATTTCATGAGTTTTTTTTTCATCTTACATCTTTTGCTAAAGTTTAAGTTTGCAGTCCCAGCGGTTTAGGCTCTGAGTTGACAAATCAATCAGGACATAATTATTTACTATAAAGATAGATTTTGAACTTTCCATAAAACCATCCAAGTTTTTAATTCACTTAGGTGTAAAATTTTGAAAAACGCTTGTAGATCGAATTTTATGCTTAATGACGAACTTACCATATAAACTTGCAACATCTAATTTAATTCTTAGGGGTGCAATTTAGAAAAACCCCGATACACATCTTGAATTAATTATTGACCACAAGTATGGATATTAATTTCGTGGCTCCTTTTTTGAAAATGACTGACTTTTATACAACGGTCCATCCCGTATTTTACCTCCTTAGGGGTGAAATTTTCAAAAATCCTTTCTTAGTGGATCATCATAAAAGGTACCTACTGCCAAAATTTATCGGCCCAGCAGTTTAGCGGTAGTCAATCAGGACAAGTAATTTTATATATATAGACTGTTGTGCCCGCAACTTCGTCTGCGTGGAATAGTGACTTTGGGCAGCATTTATTGGATGTATCTTTTAGTTTATTTTGGATTGTAATCACCGTCGTTACATCGTATAGCCATCGGGGAACAAAGCATACAAGCTGTTAGGATTATTAACATGTGACAAAGCCACATAAAGCTGACCTTGCGAAAAACAGCTAATACTTAGATCCACATCCACAACTTTTAGCGCCTGATTATGGGCTTTATTAATTGTCATCGCGAAACTGGTTATAAGCTCACTAGAAACTGGACTCGTTTAAAACTCAACCGAAAATTGTTTGGAATGAGAGGAACCCGAGGAATAAAAAACACTATCAATTAAAATCTCTGCTTCTATCAGGTTTCGCACAATCAGAAATTTAAAAGTTTCGCTTTTAATCTGGTATTGTTGCAAAGTTTTGGCGGTCTTAAATTTCTTAGCAGCATTATGGGTACGCCGACTTTTAAATTTATTTTATGAGCTGGTAGTCCAGGAGCACTGAGCGATTCAAAAAATTCTACTGGGTAATTGGTAGATTCTTCATCTTTCATAACTCTGTTAATGGAGATATACTCTACATTATCCCCCGAAATAAAGCTCAAAACTTCAGCATTTGTTGCTGCTGCTGCTTGTTCCTTTCGTGAACTTTTAATAGCTATTTCGCAAAGCCATGAATTTTCGCAAGTTGGTATTTGCGTTGCGTTTCCATACACGGATGATATGAGGTCTCGCATTCACGAAACTTCGCAGCATAGGTTTCCGTATAGAACAAATTTTCCTTGTTCCTGCGGATACACACCGTAACCGATCTCAAGTTACAATAGATCCAATATAGTAGCAATAGATACAACAATTTCGTCTAATTTGTATCTGGTATGAACAAAACTGTAGGGCTGATATTTTTTATTATAATTTGTTATGCTAGTGCTTGGATTAACTTGGTAGAGTCTGAAATTGTACCCGTCTTCACCATGGAAATATATCAAAGGATACTGCAGGGCATATACACGGTGTGTTTCACAAATCCGTTGTAAGATATCATCATGAGTGCACAGTACGATATCACGCCTATCACATTCCTGATTGACTAATATTACTGCAACTTCGTCTGCAACGGGGACATTGTACTTTTCACCATGTTCTTCCGCAGGACGTCTACCAGCCTTATTTATAACTTTATAATTGTTATTTTGACCTTGTGGAATGGAATCTATTGCGGGTTTGAAACTTTTGAAGTACGGACTTGCTTGATGTAACATATTTTCAAGTTGAGATATAAAGTTGATGTTCAGCTGAGGAAAGTTATGATTTCGCATAAGGGCCTGTTCATTGTAATTTGATAAAAAATAAATTTTAAGAAACCTTGGCTCATTTTGGGGAACCAAAGATCCAATCAGGTGATAAATTGGCCCTGCAACTTAAAAGTTGGCATGAAAGGTCCCTCTGTGATATGTTTGGCCCCAAAAGATGTCATTTGGAATACTCTATTATAAATTATAAACGGATATAGTCTGAAAAATGTTTACACTGAGGATGCTCACCATTTAGTAAAGCTTTTATAAAGGGGCTCATGGTATGTTTCAATGAGTACTTTTCCACCTGAATAGCATATTCCATTTGGTTCTTTTCTCCATTTTTGAGCATTACAAATCTGACAACATACCACCATACCTACTATAGATGCGAACTCAGAGTAATCAATTCTGAGCGAATACAAATAACCTGTTTTCTCTTTGATAACCCATG
Organism: Samia ricini; assembly: GCA_014132275.2. Classification (NCBI taxonomy): domain Eukaryota; kingdom Metazoa; phylum Arthropoda; class Insecta; order Lepidoptera; family Saturniidae; genus Samia; species Samia ricini. Next base: position 7,571,984 of record AP028170.1, read on the forward strand.
GAAGGATATCAATTTCCGCTCCAGTTTCTGGGTCTTCTATCAAACTTGATAACATTTTATTGAGTATATGCATTTTATTGAAGTCCATCGGCATTTAGTCGTGACTAACTTTGTTCTGCAGTTTTCTTTATGCCGCATTTCCCTTACTCGTTCTCTCTCAGCTAATAAATAATGTTGCTCACTCTGACGGGTTAGCTTATAATTTTATCTAGCTGCTTGTAATATTAGACGATATTCACGCGATATTGCATGAGCCTTGCGATCGGTGGACAAACGTCCCTCACGCTGTTCCATGTTCGTCTTAATTCGAGTGGCCATCATTCGAGAATGATGTGAACTCAATCGAGATTTTCGCAGAGCTGAAGTTTCTGTAACATGAAACCTGGCCTGACGTTCCTGAAATGCAGTGAACTAATGAGAACTTATCTCATCCTTTTAGCATTTCTGCTGTACCGGGAGAGGTTGGATCTTTTTTGCGGCATTCTTACAATAAGTAGTAATTAGTACTAACTCAGCGTTATTTAGTAAACACGTACTCATCATAAACAACTAAATTATAAATACTTACAGATTATAACACAGTTTAACTTTATTACAGTTTAATCACTATTAAGACGTATTAACCTAACGTATTAATTATCTAAAAGAAAATAAATGTCTAATAGATATATTTATATAATAATTAATCGCAAATAACTAAATTGTTTTTTAAACATAAAAATTAAGAACTTGTATAAACTTGTATTTACAGTTTAACTAATAAGACGTGTTTACCTAACTTGAAAACAAATTAACCTATACTATATACATACAATATGTATTTACAGATCCTAAAATATAAATAAATGAAATATGCAAACAGTCAGTGTTATCGAATGCAACTGTTACGCCATGCGTCTCCGAAAGCGGCTCGGCTCTCGGCGTGCTTTATATATACGTATATAAACAACCCACAATGCCAGCCTAACCTGAACCCTATTTCATATAAATGATGATATAAATCCGAGGTCAACTGAAATATATTATTGAAAACTACATCTAAATCGGATAAGCCGTTTTTCTGAGATTAGCGTGCACAAACGCACAGACAAACAGACAAAAATTTTAAGAATCATTGTTTTGGGTGCTATTTGCGTTTATAAAGGTCCTATTAATATTTTTCCTCATATATCTTCCATGTACAAACAGCGACCTGTTACATTTTTATTATATGCATAGATAACGTCAACAGTCTAGATCTTAGGTTCTCAACGTGGGCGATAATGCCCCATTGATGAAAATGGTAAAAGTAGAAGACCCAGATAAAAAAAACTCTAGGGAACGTTGAGATAGCGCAGAGCGGGCGCGAAGTGATTAAAAATATAGAAAAAAAAAAGATTGGTTACTGTAGATTTTTTTTGTCAAAGTGAGCCAAATAAGATTGAGAACCTGTGGTCTACATAAATCGTAAGTAATTACTACTTCTTGTTTTTATAGAGCTTAAAAACACGAAAAAACATAATGAGAATTTTCAGTGTTTTTTAAATGTAACTGTATAAATGCATCTAAAATTGAACAAAATTTAAATACAAAGTTTATTTGTAGCAATAATAAATATACAAATATATTGAGTTAAAGATATATTTGTGTATGGTATGTGAACTATTTAAAACTTTACTCCGGAATTTGCATCATAGACAAGGGTCTGTGCCCTTCAGTTTTAATTACGTCAATCACGCACATACAACTCCTTACCAAGTTTTAATCTACGGGTTCAGACACTATATGGATGCAAGATGGTTTTAGTTCAGCTGAGCTGTATTTTACCCTTCCTCTTTACGACGCTTACATAATTACCATAAGACAGAGTTGTATAATATCTAAATTATTGGCGGCATGAGACATAAACTATATTATATAAAATGACGTCATATTATGACGAAAATAAATAGGAAGTGCATGAAAGACGCTATGAACCGGTTAATAAGTAAATTATACGTGACGTCAATGGAATCGATTGTTAGTCACAGTCTATGGTAGGAAAAGGCAGATAGTAAAAAATCGACAGATTATCAAAATTCGATCCAGATTCGAAAATTCATTACTTACATCCTTCCCTGTTTATTTTATACTTTATATTGTTGTAAGTTTTATAATAGTGGACAAATAATATATTACCGATATTAAAGGTTTTTTTTTTTCAATATTATTCTGGATAGGAAATTTCCAAAAAGCGTTGACATAATATAAACAATTTCAACATATAATTAATTTTGTGACTATATAAATTATGTATAAACTTATAGAATTCATTTTACTATTAAAACGAAAAGTAAATGTAAATCTATTCTTGTGTCTGTTATCAGTATAGATAATCTATTATGAGTGTGCGCAGAGAGTAAATGTTTTATTAGCATCTGGCATCACTGAAAAACTATTGAATAGTATTTAGCATTTTAATGTAAAAAAGTAAACTCATTTAGTTATTGACCATATATTTTTGAAATATGACCATAATAAAACATAATACACAGTCATTAAACATGGAAATTATCTGATGTAAGTCGAGATATAATTTTGAACTTTTAAACACTAACACATTTTTAATGCGACAAGATTAAATGTGAGGTTAGGTTTTATACACACTTCATAATTGATCTTGACATTTGGAAGCCAAAATGAGGAAGTCAGAACAATTGAAACAACAAATAATTTATATTCGTATACCGATGACAAAATTACATAGAAAAATACACAATAGCTGTTCAAGAAGTATAATTTTTTTTAGCTTATTGCTTTGTAAAATTCTGTAGGTACATATTGCAAACCATAACATTTTACTTTTAATAGAGGTGTAGAGAGTTTGATCGAAAAATATAGGCTCTAAATATGATACTCTTTGAAATCATTAAAACTTTCCCGTCTCAAACAGGCTTTCCATCGTTCTTACGCGATCAAAGATCAATAAAGTTGTAAAATTGATCTAAAGAACTGTACAGAATTACTCTCAAAAGGAATTTATATATACACACAAAGTTTGAATCAATATAGCCGGTTCATATTATTTATACCAATAATGTTCTAAATGCATCGGCAACAGACTAATAATATTATAAACAATATTTACATAATTTTGAAAATAGAATGGCTTAACCTTTCGTAATTAAATATTACTGTTTCATTGAATAAAACAATCCAAATTTACTATTCCAAACTGGATTCCAAACTTTACAACACAGTAAGTTTAAACTGTATAACCTGTTTATAACTATTAGTCAATGACTAATTCTTGGTATAATTATTAATAGAAAATTAATACTTGTATTGTTACAATTTCTACGTACGTGTTTTGAAATATTCCGAATGTGAATATTTTGTTTTATGTTTAACAAGATTAACAAGAAGGTTTTAGCAGGGGAAAGTGAGTAAAAGAAATGACAGATATTGTAATGATAATTTGATTAATTAAACGCAAATATCTAAAAAGTAAAACTACTTTTTAGCCAAATCTGTCCAGCAACACTTGTCCCATTTATCTACAGTAAAAAACAGTGTCTTAATTGTTTAATAATTTTTATACTGAATGAAGGATATAGTGATAATTTTCTTAGTCTAAAAAAATTGTTCTAAACCCCTCCAGCACGTATGCTATTTGTACAACAAAACTCTATCATTTTATTTCCGTTTTAGTTTATTTATTACAGGGATAGTGACACATTCATATATGTGGACTAATGTGTAATAATGTGATTACTTACCTTGAGGGAAGCCATATCGGAGACCGAGCGATGTGTTTGTATGGTCTCTAGCTGGTCGAGACACCAGTCCAACTCTTCAACTGTTTCCAGTGCTAGCTTCATGTAGGCTTCGTCTGCAAAGAGCATTTATATTTTAAGCTTATGGAATAAACAGCAAAATTGATATACAAATTCTTCGAACATTTGAGATTACTAGGTGAAATATAAATTACCTATAATAATCTGATATATCCAAATGTGTTATTTAGTCAAGATAATTTTGCTGTAAATAACAATCACCTATCATTATTCGACAACGTGAAGCTGTGCGTCATTTGTCAGTCTCCTTCAGTATGGATGATGGTATCTGACATATCCTGACCTCTGCTATCAGGTAAATATTTATTGTTTTATTTACATTTATCTGAATACGGTAAAATATATTTACGTAATTATATAAAAAGTTTATCATATCGAAGGTTATGAAGACTTAAAAATATTGTAGAAATGTACAAAAGTAATCATATCTCAATTCGATACAAAATCAAACTTTTAAATGCATTATTTGTCAATCCTTTGTACGGGGAGTATATAACAAAAATTAGTGCTAGAATATTTTTTACGTAAAACGCGTAAAGGTAATAAAATGTTAGAAAATCGATGCTATATTTACTCTGTTTACACAAATACTAAGGCGAGTTCCTAGTAAACTACTAGTAAAGTAAAAAAAAGACCGACAATCTAATTAAATACTTCCGATTTGAATTTTAAGAATACATACATAAACGCGGTTTTCCTTATTGTTAACGAGATGTTAAGTCGTCTAACGTCTATTTGTAAACTGAAACTTATAACTGTATTAGTTACTTTATATAAGATTATTATTTAAACTGACGTTAAGCTTTTATACTTTATGCATAGGTCACTGATCGTTTAAAAGTATTAGTCATTGGTTTTGAAAAATTGATTTTATGTCGTATCATGTAGAGTGTTCATAATAATAATTGGAGTAACTGTTTTGACGCATTGGTTAAGTAGCTTTGATTATTCCGTTACATACAGTGACTCATAGTCAGATGGTAATAAAGGGCGTCGTCAGTCTGTCCGTTAGTTAGCTTATATAGCAAATAAAAGATGCACTTTATTATTCACTTTGTTACATTTTCGGAAAAAAAATATGGCTCAGTGACAATATGTTCGGCAATATGGCATCGATAGACGTACATTTGAAATTTGAATCGAGATATCCTAGTTCATAATAAGCCTGAGCTTCCTGTGATGGGAAAAATCGTGATGAAACCATAGTATGACAAAATGAAAAAAGGGTGTGGTTTAGGAGGGTCCTAAGCTTGCCAGGGTTAGTCGGCTGTCTAAACCAGCCTCTAATGCTACTCTAGTACTATAAGGCCACCAGAATTGGAGCAGAACAGTGTCTTCCCCTATTAATATTCATATACATTGTAATCATGTAAGGAATATTAAGCATAATTTAAAAAACCTACCGGAAACCAATTAGTCAGGCTACAAAATATTTGATATATAAATTGCATTGAATGAAGAATTGGAAATATTGTATAAGGGTAGAGTAATAAGTATAACTAGTTGATAATAAATCAAAAGAATCTGCAGGATAAAATAATAATGAAGAAAAAATATTATCGACCGCGAGACGAATTCGTCTTCATTAGAAGCTGATTATAAATGAAGGTGGTTTGTGAAAAAGTCTACGAAATGATAACGGTATTTTCTTATCAGGATAAATTGCACTTACGTCCGGTTTCAATATGCGATCTTAATTTGTTTTACTAAGTGAAATCCGAAATTTCAATATTTTTCTCTCTAAATTGTTAGATCACTGCCAGTGATCTGTCTAAAAAACCGATATATTTTTGTTTGATCTCAATCTTAACTTTTAAGATTCTATATTGAAACCCGAACCTAGAAGGGTGTAAACAAGATGTCAGGTAGCATCACTAGTGCGTGGATACAACATGTCCTAAACAACAATAAATAAGAACTCTGAACTAGCAGCTCGTCAAAATATTCGTCTCGAATGGATCCTGACTACTACTAGACAGATAATAAATAAATATTACATATTACATTATAAGAAATATAATATTAAATGAGATATTCTCTCGCGTTACAGATTGTATTCCCGGTCAGTGAATGACCATTTATTATGACTCATATGTAATACATATTGGTATCTCTTTTTCTCGGTAGTTAAACGCAAATTGATGTGTCGGAAACTATCAGCAAAGACGAGAAAGTATTCGGTAGTATTATTAAATTAAGTAAGTAGTAAGTACAAGTAGAAAGTATTATCAACCCCTTGAGCACTTACCTGGCGTTTACGCCAGCTTTCCAATGTTTTCCTATTGTTTATTTTTATGGGTACTCGACACATTAAAATACATAGTTTGATATTTATGATACGATCTCCAATTAGGATAAAAACTCGTTGAACTAATGCAATTTGATACAGTACTTAGTTATTTGTAATTATTATCCCGATTGTAAATTGTAAATTATATAATCCCTATTGTAAATTAGGTAATACTTGTAATGTTGAATTGTATTTTGATCACTATTGATTATCCCATCCCGTATACTTGGTATAAATTATACTTAAATGATTCTCCTATTCTATGATGTAATCAAATCATGTGGCAAATTCTTCCAGAATTCGTACAGGAGATTAGAAGTAGATTATCTGGTCTTAAGCAAATGTAGTTTTGTTATTTAAATAACAGTAATAGAAGATTGAATGGCCAATTCAATCATCATAATCTATACTAATAAATAAAGTTGAAGTGTCTGTTTGTAATGTCAAACTTAATTTTTTTTACGAAATAGATATGAATGTATATATATACTCATATCAAAAATACGTGGAACCCTAATTATTGTAGAAAACTAAAAGTACCCTATGTTACCCAGAGTAACTTCAGCTATCTACCAAAAATAGTCAAAATTCGTCCAGCCGTTTCGGTGATTACCCGGAACAAACAGAGAGACAGACAGACAATAATCGTATTTTTGGTGTAGGTCTCGTATATGCATTCATATCTATTCAGTAAAAAAAAAATCTGAAACTACAAACAGATACTTCAATTTTATTTATTAGTATAGATGTAAAACAAAGTCGGTTCAGTTACACAATATATAACTCAGGACGGGAGGACCAAAATTGTAGGATAAAAAATGTACACAATTATTTTTTTTGTTTCTTTTTTTACGAACGCTTTTTTGATGATATCTCGAAAAGGAATTAACTGATTTCTATGAATTTTATTTTGTTCGTGTTGGACTGGAGAAGTTTGCTCGCGCATTGGAAGAAAAACTAAAATTGACTTCAGCTAATAACCAATATTTACAATATTCTGAGGCGGTACGAAGTTAGCCGAAGCTAGTAAGACCTTTTTTTTTTTGACGGGGGGAAATGCATTTACGCACTACCCTTATCTATTGTATTTAGGGGATCAAAGTCCCCCAATACAATAGATAAGGGGGCACGGAGTGACGAGCTCCGTGCCAGTGTGGGACTCACCCGGGCGTGAAGCGCCCGGAAATACCCACTAAAACCCCCCGGGGCCGTCCGCTGCATTTGGGATGGGGGCGACACGGGGTGGCTTTCGCAAGCACCGCGTCGCCCCCTGCAAGCTAGTAAGACCTAATAATAATAATAATGTTCTTTTAAATAAAAAACTTTTATTATCAATACCATAATACGGTATAATAATAATACTGTTTGGTAAAAAAATCATTTTTTTTACATTTATTTTTCGAAACTATGGAAGAGACAAAGGCTACTCTTAGAGATTAAAATACATATATTAAATACATTTTGGTAGCTCAGTAAATTCATCACATTCACTTCTGTCGTCGTGATTTCTAAAATAAAAACTTTAACGTAATATCACTATGGTTACGTAGATCTTAACCGAACAATATTATATGAATTAACACATATTATAGTGCAGTATGAGTTTTATGAAATCCATTTTTCTTACGGATGTAACCCATAGGAAAATGAAGATTGAAGCATAGTGCCCCCAAAGAGATGGGGCTTTGCAACAAGTATATCTTCTAGTAGCGATCATTATTATGTAAAAATAAAAAATACTACTATTTTACGAAGGTCGCGGGCCCCAGAAATCTAGTTAGCCTAAGAAACTCAAAAACCGCAATCCGCCCCTGGTCGCCATGTTGTGATTTCACTTTCAGGAGAATCACGATCGCATTATTACGCCGTTTATTTTCCAGAGTCAATGATGATTTCATATATTTCATGGAGTACATTCAAAACATGACACACCTCCGAGGGATTGCTCCAAGCCTTCTATTGTTTTATGATAAGAAGTATATTACTCTAATAGTGTGAGTCGTATATATTAACCATTTATGCACATGATTTTTATATGGGAATTCACCTTCAAAAACAAAATGGCAAAGGCCTTATCTTAAATTATAATAATTCATGATTGAACACAAATGCATTTAGTTTTTTTACAGAATATTTTCACATACTTGGAATTATCGATTAAAAAGGTTAAAGTAGTTTATTTTAAGAATGCCACGTTTTTAGAATTGTAAATAGAAGTATGTTTAAATGAATAAAAAATAAATATAGTAGATGAAAAATAAATAATGTTCAGCGACATAGTTCAATTATAATTTTCAATCCTATAGAATAGACTGGGCATGAAGTTAAATGTTTAATTAATAAGAGTCTAAATAAGTATTGTTTACTGGGTTCTCGAATGCCTGCCGCGTATTGGAAAGGCACAGCGTTGGTAGGTTGAAGCGAGTTGAGGCGATGGTGCCGCAGTGGGCAGTGCGTCCGGATTCTGCGTCTTTCGACGCGGGTTCGATCTCACCTATCCAACTTTAAAATCGACCTGAGCTCTCGGTGAAGGAAAACATCGTGAGGAAACCACAACACAGCCGTAGTGCATTTTCTAATGATGCCCGCCTGGGTAGCTTACAACTTCAAGTTTGAAAACCTGTCACCAAATACCAATAGGTGCGTTCCGGCAGTATCACATGGGAATCAGTACCTAGCTTTAGTGTGTTTACCATCCTGGACCACATCGTAAATTAACATCAGGTGAGATTGTAGTCAAAGCTCTGAGCCTATATCGTGTAAAAAGAAATCCCCCACAAGGTGGACCGACGACCTGATGAAAGTCGCGGGAGTCCGCTGGATATAGGTGGCGCAAGACCGGTCGTTGTGATGATATTTGGGGGGAGACCTATGTCCAGCACTGGACGTCTTTCGGTTAAATAGATATAAGGAAATAAGTATTTATAATTTACGAAATCTCCACTAACCAGAAATATTTAAAGAGTATAACGGGAAAATATATTATATTTCGCAAATCCCGTGCATTAAATGTGACCTTGTGGTTAATAACTATGTAGGCCACACGTTTCAATATGGGAAACTGGACAACTCATTAGTACCTACTCAACTTCAAATACGTTGACGTCGATATACGACCGGACGATATCCAAGTCACCATTCAAGAATTACATAAAAGCACGATTCTTACGTAGTATATACTACATACATCGAACTACAATACCAGGAACTTCGATATTTGTTTTTTTTTTGTTATATTTTTTTAAATCTATAATGAAACTAGATTTTTAATATTATACAGCCTATAAAATTATTAGATTTATATTAACCCCTTGAGCACTAACCTGGAATTTAAACCATTTTTCCCATTGTTTTCCTATTGTCTCATTTTTATGGGTAATCGACATATTAAATACGATTAAAATTACTTATACGTTCGTTGATTTTGTCTAAATACCACATTTGATTATTTCTATGAAAAAAAGTAATATCATATATCCATTATATATATATATATATATATATACATATATATATATCAACTATTTCAGGTGTACAAAAAAAGAATCGGGTGTATGAAATCTATATTAATAAGTACGAGCTAAAGATTGTAAGAAGTCTTGCAATTAGAAATATGTACTTAAAATATTAACAACTTAAATCCTTTACCGTGAATAAGCCAAAATCGTAAAATTAGATTTCACAGTAAGATTTATACTTTATAATAAGACTTTTTAGAAGCACTTCAGTCCGTCATGTAGCAATTGTTATCTTTAGTTCAATAACTTGTGTCACTGGACCCTATATGTGTGTGGTTTTGGTGGAATTTTAAGTAAAATAGTTTGGCTTTTGTGTACATGTGATGTGAATTGAAAATAATGACATGATGCTACGAGAATCAATGGAACATTCTAGAGGAATTGCCATCGTCTTGTTAGGTTATTGATACAAGTTTGAACTTCAGAATAGGCGGTATAGAACAAATGTCTTTTAGTCAGTCCCATCTGACGAATATTTCTTCTACTACTATATTTCATAATAAGCGACAAATGTGATTGAAAATGGTAAAAATTATATGTAACGGGGATTAGATAGTAATAAAAACTTGTGTACATTTAAATACTATTATCATTATATGTACATTTTGCTATAATTTATTATTCTTTTGCCCTCAATAAAGCGCACAGTTATATATTGGATCGCGTCTTATGAAAACGTCTTAACTAATGTCGTCACCTTATTGACGACCCTTCACAATTTATAAATAAATATAATATTATTTTAAATACATTTATTGTTATTTACTGTTTATTTATCCATGCAGGAACTAGAAACTATTATAAACGCAATCACGGATAGACATTTATTGTCCAGCTGTATGCCACAGAGATCACACACAGTCACATTTCCAAGTTTTTTTTTACACAGTTTTGCGCCCACCGTTGCAGATCAATAACTCTGATGAGAACAATTGTTTCTGATACACTGACGACATTGGTATCGCTAAATGGAAATAAAGTCCAGCAATGAACGTGACAATTGGTCTGTCACGACATTTGCTTATTTTTCGATAGGTTATATGAATTGAATATTAAATCCATTAGTACATTGGCTTCATTTAACTGATTATGGACGTTTTTGTATTTAAAAGATCCACACAACTCTAAGTTTAAAAATGGAATTTTTTGTATGTTCAATTACAACCATTATTCAATATTTAACTGGTCAATTCTTTTTTAAATTTATTGAAATGCATTGATATTAGGTAACATCATTAAACTCAATAATCTTCAATTGTAACCATTATTATCTAGACCTCTAAATTGTATCGTAATACGCATTATCATAATTATGTCTGATAAAGGTAGCATCTACTTCGTATAGATAGATACAGTTTATTTATTAAGTAAACAACATTTATTTATTTCATAGATTATTTATTTATAGATCGCAGATAACGAATAAGAAAACACATTTGGATGTTCGATTTTAGTAGGTAATTTAAGGTTTTTAGTACTTCGCCTGTGTTGTTGTATTCCAAAATATATATTAATCGCTGATATTTATATTATACCAAAAATTATATTACCGTCAGGTACCTTATGATTTACTCAATAAAATTGAAGTTAGCAATACAGAAATACATAAATGACTTTACTAGTTACGCTTAACAATAGCGACTACAAACGTCAATTCTGATTGGATATACTTTCTCATAGGTAGGTTCGGGGACCACAAATAATGAGTTTACGGGAATAACGTAAAATACGTTTATTATGTGACGTATTTTGTAATCGAATATAAATCATTGCAGCATCGTCATTGTCCAGGGTAAATTTTTGTACAGCCAATTCAATTTGCCTTTGGGCAAATTTTACGTGTGTGTAAGACGAAATGTATTATCATTCATAAATATGCAGGATACTCGGGAAATAGACTTGTTTACGAAATACGCCGTCAAAATAGATGGATTATCGCCAAAACAAAAGATTGGAGCTGATAAACGGCAATCAACTGAGTGGGAGACTGAATGTCTGTTTCTGAGAACTTATGCGTTTTTCACGTGTAAACAAATACTTATTATTTGAATAGTATGAGGAAAATGACTTTTGAATGGGTACATAATATGAAATTATTCGTAGAAAAGTACGTACAATATGTATCTTATGTTACATCGCGCGTAGTCGTTTTATACTTTGCAAATAATTTATATGCTACATTATTTACTGTTTAACTTTTATTAAAAAAAAGTGGATGTTTACTTGATTTTAATTGTAATTTAATTGTGGTCTAATGGAACCCGTGGTCCGATAATCAGGGTCAGAAGTTCAGATGACTTGTACGTAGATATACGTATATGAGTTATTACAGTCTGCACATGTGTAAGAAACGCAAGGGAATCTGAAAACCAGTGGTATTTAAGATGAAGTGGTTCAAAGTAAAATGATTTTGTATCATTGAACAATTTAGACCGGTTGGATTATATATTTAATGGTACGAACCTTCAAGTTTTTTCAAATAAAACGAATATTTAAGATAGTCAAATTAAGTTTCATTTGCAATACTAACAAATAAAAAACAAAGAAATAAATTAGGTATAAGAAAAGTTTGAAATAATTTGGGCATTATAATGTATGAGAAAAAAAGTATTAGCAAAATTGACAGACAACAAAACTACATTACAATATTATGAGAGGCGGAATGTAAATTGTTAGGTTTGCGTTAACATTATAAACAGATCCATTTGTTTCAAGGTAAATTGCTTGTGTATGATTAAAGAATTAGCTTTTGTCCGCGATTCAGAATTATTGAGGTATTTAGAACAACCGAACATTTATTACTTCGCCACGGATTCATCAGTGTGTTTTTCATTTAAATTGTACGAATATAACTTAATGTGATACCGAACATAATTTATTTAATTTCTATAGATTTTAGAGTGATTGTAATTTAAGAAAAATTGAATGTCATATTAAACAAATTGTACATAGTTACACCTAAAACTAGAAATCTAGTAGGAATGGCTTGTAGAAATGCACAATTTAACAAAAGAGTTCATTTCCTAAATGTGTATAATATATGATAAGTAATTTAAAAATCTAATTAGATCCCGATTAATTGTTTCAAAATTAGTTTCAGTAGAAAAAATGAAACATGAACAACGTTTTATATTTGTTTTGTGGGTTCATTAATATTAAACATTAAACTTTTCAGCTTATTAGACGACAAACAGATTTCAAACCGAAATGTAAGTTAGAAACACAGACATCTGTGTCTACAGTTTCTTGTTGTGAACAATGAAACAATGATCTATCGCTATTTAATAGCTATCATCATTTACAGAACAGTAAAAAAGAAGTACTTTATACGGGAGTGATATTGTGCGAAAAGTTTTGATATTAGGAATAAGAAAGTTAAATTTATACGGTCTGTAATAAACACAGAAGTAAATGTTTCTTTAGAATTTTAAGTAAGTGAAAAATCTGCAAACAGGATAGAAAAATAAGAGGTGAATGCTTTTATAGAAGTCCTTTATTTTTTAAGATTTATTCTTGGTTTTTATTTCTACAGTTATTACAAAAAGACAATTGAATCGTCTAAAATTAAACGCAGTAACATCCAATCAGATGCATGCGGTGGATGATATTACTGATTAGTTTAAAATGTAGCTGATTATGAAAAGAAATTCCTTTTTTAAGCTCAAATTACATAATACAGCATACATAAAAACAAAATAGGCCATATAAAGACTTTTAAAATGAAGTAGCCGCATTCGAATTTTAATTTACAAAGCTCTGTCTATTAAAAAAAAGGTAGTCTTTAAGAAATTTCTCAAATATCTTTGAAACTTTATACTTGAAATACATAAAAATGATCTTAAATATATTCATTATTATCTCGTATGAGAGTAGGACACAAATATACAATAATTTATCAGTAAAAAAAGGTAAAACGAGTAGCAACATTTTTTCTTATTTCATATCTCATTGTGCCGTTCGGTGTTATTTCTTTTTTATACAGACGTTTTATGACTTTTCTTAGTATCTAATATACTGCGAATGTACACAAGCTGCTATCGCTGTTGGTGTGACAAACGTTTCTCCGTAATCTCATTACATCGCATATGGAAAATAGTAATGATGCTAAGGTACACAATGTTTTTGCTCATCGCATACCGTGCATTCTTACATTATCTATGAGCATATAATTATTTGATTAAGAGCACTATCAAGATGTAACTGACAAACTATTTAAATAAATGTATTTGTAAGAATTCTTATAACGTTACTAACGCTTATTGAATCACATCAATTCGCTATTTTTTTATATTTACGTTACGTATACTACTATAAAAAACTGTTTGCGTAAATTCTACCAAATATTATAAGGGGTTTAATAAACTAGCGACCTGTCCTGACTACCCGCGGATAGCGGAGAGTATGCGCTAAATTAACAAAAAAACAAACCTTAATTATTTATATACCTAAACTCTTCCTTATGTATCACTCTGTTTATTGGTGAAAACTGTTAGTAGTTTTTGAGTTTGTCGTCGTTCAGACAGACACACGGTGCAAGGTAAACTTTATTTTGTAACTAGCTGTGTGTCCGCGTTTCATATGTTCTTCACTGCGTTTTAATTTTTTTTATACGGAACCCTAATTTTATCCTAAAAAAAAAATTTTGTACTGAGATAAAGTAAAAATATTTATCATAAATTCATACGCTTGCCCTTAAAACTAACCATTGAATCGGATTTTATTCACAATTTTATTTTTTATACCCGGAAAATCAAAAGTATCTAAATTACCCGGAGTAACTTTAGCTGTCTACCAAATAAAATTCGTTAAAATGAGTTAAGTCGTTCTGAAGATTACCCGGAACAGACAGACAAACAAAAATTTTAAATATTGTATTTTTGGTGGAGGTCTCGTATATATATTCATATGTTTTAGTAAACAATTGTTATCTTGACATTACAAACAGACACTTCATTATATTTATTAGTATAGATATGTATAGATTTTATGCATTTGGTTCTGGTCGTCATAGTACGTATTCACGAGCGACTAGATGATTTTTTTCTTAGGAGATAAGTAAGCAGTGATGTTAAAGTTTATAAGAAAAAATCTAAACATGTCTCCATGTGCATTCTGTCGTGCGTCAGTAAAGTAACCGACTAGAACCGCTGACAATTCGCATCATACCGGCTTACAAATACGATAGTGCAATCCTCGATATAACTGGTTTTTTACTGGCTAATCCCGAAACAACTAGACGTCCTATAGACTAGACTAGATGGACGCCCTATCAATATTTTTCTGTTTCTTATTTAGTATTAAGGCCTAAATATTTAGTTCTAAGTACTATAATGTATTAAGTACCAACTAGCAGATAAGGTCAATTTTGGTATTAACACTGTAATTATTCACGCCTCTTTTAGTGTGCTTATAAATTAAGTCAGCAATAAAAAATAATATTAATCCCTTGAGCACTAACCTGGCGTTAACGCCAGCTTTCCATTGTTTTCCTATTGTCTCATTTTTATGGGTATTAAACGTATTAAACTAAATATACATACATATGTCTGATGTATATTTTTAAAATGGATGCTTCTTACAAATATTACTTGCTTTGAAAGGTATACACATGTAATAAACTAGCTCTATGCCCGCGGCTGCGTTTGCGTTTCATATATTTTTCAATGTGTAAACAGTTTTTTACTTTTTTATATACCGAAAAATTAAAGTAGCCTAAGTTACGTGGAGTAACTTCAGCTATCTGCCAGCCGTTCAGCCGTTCCTGAGAATATGCGGAACAAACAGACAAAAAGGCGGACAGAGAGATAAATTAAAAAAAATGCATATTTAGTATAGGTATTGTATATATATTCATATCTATCTAGTAAAAAAAAATATTTTGACATTACATACAGACACTTCAATTTTTTTATTTGTATAGATTACCACAAATTCTATACATCCATTTTATAACAAATCCTTCATAATAATATGGAACTATTAATATTAAAACAGATGCCCGAATACGAACTAAATACGAACGACTTTAAAAGCGAGCGAATGAATTAAAAAAAAAACTCTCTGAGTTATATTATCGCCATCTAAATATGTAGAACGTAAATAATTGATATATATAATACCAGTCTACGATACAATCGTTGATAGTATCTCTGATTATTTGTTTTTATCTTATCTCTATATATTTTTAATCTAACTTTAATGATAATTTCTACATTTCTCAGCTTTCTTTTGAATGTACAACGGGCATCGGCGGTAAACAAACACAAGCCATTTTATTTTTTTTTTTATCAATGAGTTCACATGTTGAGATTAACTTCATGCATGTATTGATTTATTGTGTAGATTTAGATATATATATTTATAAATATCGATAATAGAGTGTATTTTTAGTACAAAAGTAGACTTTCAAGAAAAGATAATGCCGAGTTATTACTTAAGCTTGAGAATAAGTTAATATTGTACAACATAACAAAATAAACAATTGATTACTCGAACACACGGTTATTGCTATTATCAAAATACATTATGATAGAAAGTTTTATAACTATGAAACTAAGTAATACATCTAATAATAATAGTTGTTTATACCTATAATAATAATTATTATTATAATCAATCAAAACGAATAAAACAAAACATCCAATAGTATAAAACGTAATCAGTATTTGATACTTTATTACACTTCATATTTGCATTGTTATGTAATTTATTTACTTTGTTTATTTTAAAACGCAATCCTAGATTTGCTACTTGAGACAAGTTTGTTTTCAAGTACATTTAATCACTTTGTAAAATGATAACAAATAGTAAATAAAATAAACAGTAGGTATGTATAATGTTCGACGCGGTGCTTGCGAAAGCCACCCCGTGTCGCCCCCATTCCAAATGCGGCGGACGGCCGCGGGGGGTTTTAGTGGGTATTTCTGGGCGCTTCACGCCCGGGCGAGTCCTACACTGGCACGGAGACGTCCCTCCGTGCCCCCTTACCTATTGCATTGGGGGACTTCGGTCTCACTAATGCAATAGGTAAGGGTAGTGCGTAAATGCATTTCGCCCCCTCAAAAAAAAAAAGAAAAGGTATGTATAATGTAATCTTTATTGTATGTAAATTAATTTAACGATTTTTTGATTCTTCGAAGCGATGAAGGATAAGGTAGTTATATGTTTAGATTCTATGCACTTATCCAATTCTATATAAAGACTGAGCTTTCGGTAAAGGAAAACATCGAGAGAAAACTATAGGATAGTGGGTATTTTCATATAATGTTCACCTTAGTAGTCACCACTCTCAAGTTAAAAACCTGTCGCCAAGCACCAATGTGTTCTGGTAGCATCACTTGAGAGCAGTAACTTAAATCTTAGTGTCTTTACCATCTCGAACTAGATCGTCATTTAACATCAGATGATATTATGGTCAAAGCCCTGAACCTATAAGGCATGAACAAACAGTTACAAATGAATTAATTTCATTATTACAAAAAAAAAAAAAAAACAAAAAAAAAACATTTATACAACGCAATACGGTTGGAAAACAATACGTGTAACGCTTATCTATTTTATCATGATAATGTAAATCTGTGTACTTAACTGATTTGTTTTATTAGTTCAGTGGTTTGTACTCAATTTCGATTTTGATTTTCAGAAGTCATATATACAATATATATGTATCACTAATAAGTTTCACTAATGACTAATGGTTTTACATCATTCAACCTTTTATGAGTACCTATTGGATATCGTTTATTCTGGTACAGAGTAAAATGTATGGTATAAATAAAATGCTGAATACATATGTAGGTAGAATTGTAATGATAGATGATAAATATATTAGAATGGGTAATGTAATTTAGTAATTCGCTTACCTCCGGGATTTAGATTTTTAGGTTGCGGAGTTACAGCGGTCGCTGCGCCTGAAGATCTGCGTGATCTGAAAGAAAAAGTTTCTTTTTATATTTTTTTTCTTTTAAATCGATATCGCGGCTAATAAAAAAAAACCAGGCAGGCATGGGAACTGCCGACAGAAGTGAAACTCGAAACTTCGCAGAAACTAATTTTTTATGGTTTAAATTTCATAATTTGTCTATTGAAAATATTGACGTAACATTTAATAGTTGTCTGGTTTTTACATCTATTGGGGATTCAGGTAATAATTCGGTACATTTCATGTAGTTTATTCATAATCAAAACATACGATAGGGCGCGTAAGTATAGATTTAATCTCTGAGCGTCAGCACTTAAATGCGGTCCTGTATTTGACATACTGTAGCATGTTGACGGCTGACGTCATAGTATTGGTAATGCGAATCTATAAGTTCGCCGTTAAAGAAGTTTTTGTTCCAAAAATATATCCAGTGTTGAATTCAACCTTAGCACCGCCCGTGACCACTGTAAAAATGCCGTCTCATTGCAGAAATTTACGAATCAAAAAAATATTAAATAAAATGCAAAACTGTACTATTTCGTTTTATTCATAATTCATTTTTTAAATTATAATAAAATTTTCCAGAATGCACCGTGACGAAATGTTTTTTTTCACCCTCCGAATTTTGATCGCCCCTCTACGCGGGTTGTGGGCCCTAGCTCCGAGTTCCCCTAGTATAAATCCAGTTCCGAATATATAATTGAAATATATGTACGATGGCGCAGTACCGCTGCGGCCGGATTCCGCGTCAATGGACGCGGGTTTGAGCCCGCTCATACAATTCTAAACTCAGCTTAAGCTTTCGGTGAAGGAAAACATCGTGAGGAAACCATAGCATGGTGGTAGGGCATTATCTGATAATGCCCGCCTGGATAGCTACCACCCTCAAGTTTGAAAACCTGTCGCCCAATACCAATAGGTGTGTTCTGGCAGCATCACTTGAGAACCAGTACCTCTAGGCTTAGTGTGTTTACCATCCTGGACCACGTCGTTACTTAACATCAGGGGAGATTTTAGTTAAAGTATTAAGCCTATAACTGTATAAAAAAATCCCAAAAGTTGTCAATTTTTGTATCATAACTAGATGTGTCCCCGCGGCTGCGTCCGCGTTTCATATATTCTTCACGGCATTTTATTTTTTTTATACAGAACCCTAATTTTTGTTTAGTATTAAGATAAAATAAAATTTATTTTCACAAATTCAAGCACTTGCCCCTAAAACAGTGCATTGAATAGGATTTTATTCAATTTTTATGAGTTTTAATTTTTCTACGCGTAACCCTAATTTTTTCGGAAATTAAATGTACCCTAAGTTACTGGGTAACTTCAGATATCTACCAAAAAAGTTCCGCCAAAATCCGTCCAGCCGTTCCGGAGATTACAAACAAACAGGCAGAGAGACAAAAATTTTAATACGTGTATTTTTGGTGTAGGTACCGTATATACATTCATGTCTATTTAGTAAAAAAATATCATTTTGACATTACAAACAGACACTTCAATTTTATTTACTAGTGTAGATGTGAAAATTAAAAATCATACTCTCGTTTGGTTTGATACTTATCAGGTTTATGATTTATTGAGTCTAGAACAGTGACAATATACTCGATTTTACTATATTTAATGATGTGGAGTCGTAACTTATTTTGTATAGGTATTTTAGATCAGAATTATTGAGCATAGTAGACTCAATAACGTAAACATTTTACGTCTAATTTTTGGTTCGATAAAATGTCCACAGAGCTCCTGTACATTATTAACGAAAACTGTGCCTTGCGGTAACCGCTTCAAAGCGGTTTACTAATATTACACATTGTACTAACACCAGTGACTAAGAACTTAAGGAGGGGGGGGTTCGAGTGGTGTGGGTATGTTATGTGGCGCAATTTATTATCATGGAACTAGAAGACTGTTAAGTATGAAGGATAATGGGCATAGAGGTAGATGAAGACCTAAGAGGTTATGTAAAAAATAGGGGTACTATTAAAATTACAAATCTATTATCTATTGTAAATTAATTTTTAACTTTAAAAAATATTATGACGACAAAAACTAATAGAGAACACCTACATTAATAATAAAAAATATTTTCTTAAATTATTATTTAATAAAGTTAAATTATTAATAACATAAAAGGTATAAATAAAATAATGTCAATATTCCAAAAAACTTGGTTAGTTGGTTCACGAAACGAATTTACAAGGCGAGGGTGACTGGGCCCGTCGGTACAGGTCGATTTAGGGGAACGTATCTTGACCAAATCGAGAACGTCTTAAATAAAGGCTAGGTGAAAAGCACCCTATATAAATGCCTTTTCGCCCCCAGGAAGAAGGTAAAAAAAATTAGATGTAAAGCACCCATTACCGATGAGCATGTATGAAAGCGCTCTTGAAAGTTGAAGAAGCGAAAGAGGTGTGTCAAGATCATAGCAAGTGGAAGGACGTAGTCTCTACCTACCCCTAAGGGAGAAAAGCGTAATCATGGCATATGTATAAATATCAAACCATGTAGGTATTAAGTTTTAAGAATATTAGAAATATCAGATAATCCATAGCGTTAGGGATAAATAAATGTAAAGATAAAAATAGCTCCTCTTTTGTTTGTGTTTACTTTGCGAAAACTCTCTTACATTAAATGGGATTAAATTTTTCGTTCGAGTGTTCAGAAAGCTTTGAGATAATATATTAGAGCGGGGATTGAAGTCTGTATTATATTCAATCTATGTTTGTTGTCAGATATATGAATGATTCTATGAAAATAATGATAAATCTCTAAAGAATATGACGTACCTACTGATTAAGGGATAATGGTTTTTTTTCACAAAGAATAATTTCTGTAACGATACGTTTTTGTTATAATTTTGATTTTAACCATGCGCATCATAACTCAGATTTAAAACGTTTTCAATATGGCTTTCAATAATGGAGTACAAAACTAACGTTTGCATTTGTATTTATTTGTCTAAATTTAGTGTAGTGTAGATAAAATCGTTCAAACAATTTGTATGTCAATAAATTCTTTTATGTTTAAAAACAAATATTCAGTAATGTAAATAAATTCATAAACTAGACGTTTTGAAGAGAAGCTAAAATTTACATATATTTACTAATTTATTTCTACTTTTATTTATATTGTATTTTACATTAAAATTAATGCTTTTATTCAGTAAATATTGATATACAAGTAAAATAATTCTAATTGCAGTTGAGAGGGAGATGCAGATAAATAATAACGCTAAAATGATAAATTATTGAAATATATATACAAACAAATTAAAATTCAAATAAATATACATTAATTAATTAATTTAGTCATTGAAAAAAAATATGATAAGAAACTGTGTAAGTAAATATATAAAAAAAAATATTTGGTATACATTTTAATAAAACTAAAATTAGAACTACTCCATATGCATATATGTTTTTAGGAAGACCTTTTTAACACACAAAATATACGAGATCTCTTTGGAAATAAAGCAAAAAAAGTATGCGAATATATTTCCCTTATAAAAGAGGGATTCGTTCAATCGTTTCACGTGATTGTGTAGCTTTTATTACTTCAGAGAGAAATTTTGTTAGACATATTTATCTTTAAACATCTAATTCACTATAACGATATATTTTGTTTTGATAGAATGAAAAAAAAAAACAACGAAACACTTCTAAAGGAAAAAATATACTTTCTGTAATCTAATTACGCAGAGAATTAACTATAGATTGACTAAAATATATTTTTACGCTTATCTGGAATACAACAATAATTTATTCAAAGTGATATGCGCGACGACTGCGCATTTAGCATAATCCTGAGATGATAAAATATATTATAACGCAAAGCCCTGAAAACACGTGCTTACTTAGTTTGTTTAGATCATAAAATAACAATCAGAGACGTTCTATAATTAGAAAACACAAACATTGACATCGATCGTCTATAATTAGCATCCAGACACAATATGGCGGATTATTTTTATAAGGTTGAACGTGTTGGAAATCACAGATGTTCTTAATAAGCTATTGGGTATACGCATTAACATATGTGTAAAGAAATTTTATCATTAGTAAAGAAATATTAATATATAAATATTATAAAATTATAAATATTTAAAAAGTTAATATTACCGTCTATTTCAAGTACTATTACAATGTTTTTTTAAATCTTAATTCTTTCTTCTTAATCTGTAGTCACAAATACTTAGTATATCTTTTTGAATCGACGCAAGCGAAATCAAAATCTCTTAGCATTAGAGTTTTTAAATAAATTATTAGAAAAGTAATTATTAACAAATCAAATAATTGTTAAAAGGTAATTATCGATATCTTTATTTATATAAATCTTCTGTGCGTGTGTATGTGATTAAACTCCTCCTAAACGGTAGAACCGATTTTAATGAAATTTTTCGGATCTATTCCTGGGGATTTGAGAATGGTTTAGATTTACAATTTGGTCTAATCTAATTTTTTTTATATATGGAACGCGAACGAAGTCGCGGGCGCAGCTAGTATTGTATATTTAAGAAAGCTAAAGATTCATGTACTTACGCGATAATTATTAAACGATCTTAGAAGATTACTCTATCGAGTGGGTCTATATTTCCTTTGAAGCGTGCCGCTCTGCTACTTAAAAGAAACTCTTAGTAAAAACTTTTTATATGCAATAAAATATTCTTAAAGGTTAAGGGCTCCGAAGTATGTGACGTCATGTGTAACCTTTCCAACGATCCACTCTTATAGGGTAAGTAAGTTACAGACGAACTTCTATAAAACTTAGATTTAAACTTGATTCCAACCAATTATTTAAATTAAGTTTTAAACAGGGTTGTCAATCTTTTTGTGTTGATTTTTAGAATATTCCAATGGCAGAATAGACGAAGAAGATAGGGCCAACATTAAATGGAAAGCGTGAAATAAAATCAGAAATCATATTTAGCTATCAATTTTAAATATTCTTATTTGCTTTACTCTGACATACACGATACCTAAAAAACATGATGATAAAAAACGATTAAAGTATATAAATGGTAAACACAATTTTCAATTAATGTTGTTGATAGTAAAGTTTTTACGAATAAATTCATGTCAGTGAAACCGTTAAGACCGACGGAATATTGATTTAATATGCGCAGGTTCGAGCCTCGACGGATAGTAATGATTTTTTCGGAACTCGGGTACTTTCAGTGATTCTGTAATACTACCACTTCACTTTAATACGAGATTGTACATATCTAGATATATGAAATTACTTAGAGATTGTTAACTGTCGTAGAGATTAGCCCGTTCTATCACTAAGAAAGTGCTTTTGTAGCGAGTATAACTGGTATTAATTTTAATTAAATTAACATTGTATTCTAAAAGATAAAACAAAAATGTTCTTATAACTTACATTTTTTACTTTAGCTTTTTAAGAAGTAAAAAATAAATTAAACTAACGAATTAGGAAAGGAACTTAATGAATCACATTAAGTAAATCACAGCAAAAGTAGTACCGAGAATGGTAAATTGAGATTATTATGGTTATCACTTCAAAAGTATTCATTTTCTTGTTAGTGTGAATATTTAAATATATTTTATTCTCTTATACGTTTTGTTAGAATTTTTGAATTAGTACTTATGCTTACTTTTTTCTAGATTTAGTCCAGGCGTTAATCTAAAGTGAGATTATCTATTCTTCTTCTATAATCGAAACTATAGAACTTATACAGGTTTAACTTTTATAAAATGTTGACTCAATTTTTATAACTATAATTTTATTCCATTTCCTGTTGCAAAATAAAATGTGACAATTCACACGTCCCACACACGTTGCATTTTTTTGTCCAGGACGCATCCTCTAATGCAGTATTTCGCAAAGTGTGTGCCACGGAAAAAACAAGATTATCTCATAACGTTAAATAGACGGAAGAAAAATACTTAAACGGGAAATGAAAATTTCATAAGCGTGATCTGCAACTTATGGACTGGGTCAAAATTCTCTGAGAGAATTCCTTTTGTACATTTACTAATAAACAAGCAGGAAGAGTTGATAGAAATGATGACGGATCGGATTTTACAATTTCCAGAAATCGATTGATAATATTTTTGTCTGGATGAAAAATTAATATCCTCTGCTTTCTAAACATGTTATAGCTATTGCAATACTTTTGCCATTTCATACAACCTCTTAGTGTAAATTAAAATCTGCAACTTTTGCCACAATCAAAACTAAAAAAGAGAATGCCTCAGGACAATCGATGAAGAGATGAGAGCAGCCTTGTCAACGCTTTCTCTAAAATTTGGAACACCTATGCTCCATTAAACAGGTTCATGTTTCGCATTAAACACCTTTTGTGCAATATTAAGTTTCGGTTTGTTAATTAATATTAAAAATTAGTTTGCTGATTAATATTAAATACATATTGGTTTAAAAAAATGATCTTTCATTTATGGTGTTCCTCCAAAATGTCTCGATTTTCTAGATTTACTTTGAACATAAAAAGTTTGCGGAACACTACTCTAATGCTCTAGGAATAGAATGTCTCTGTTCTCACAAGTAGGTTAACAACCCTAGCTTTAGGTTGTATTTAGACTTTTGAAGTTAATTTGGAACACGTAAATTTTTTGTAACAATTAATATATATTTTTACCCTTAATTCCAAATTAAAAATTCATTATTTAATTTGGACCCTGAAAAAGGTACTTATAACCGTCAAAAAACTACCACCGGTTCGGAAAATAGACCAGGCGAGAGGAGCCCGCAAGAAACTCGAGTTTTTTTCATTAAATGTTTTTATGTATAAATTACACAGTTCATAGTTACTTACAGACGGTCTTGGCGGAAGCACAGAGAGGATTGTCATTTCCAGACATCACTATCGTTCACGTTATGATCTACCCTATAATAACCTTTGCACAATAAAACCTCCTTGACATAGTGCTTAAAGCTATTGTTGGGTAAATCGGGCACTATTACCTTAAAAGGTTTTATATTAGACTTACTAAACCTAAAGCATGGGACGGTTAATTTGTTGATTGAGTTGTCTTTAATTAATCGATACTGATATTAAAGAAGTAATAACGTAATATAGTCTTTAGAAATTCTTTATATAAAACGAATAAAATGATTATGCAGCAAATGGACAATTGCTAATATATATAAAAAACATCTACAACATCATAATCTTTTAGCGATGTACATAGAAAATAATTTTATTGTGATTATATAAGAATATAATAATATGTAGTAGTGATATTGCTTACATTTTCATTAGTCAAATGTTTATAAATATAGTTCAGTTTTGACGCATTGGAATCTGGTTTCAAATATGAACGACGCAAATAACTGGTCAGCTATTCATAAACTAGTGTCATATGGCATCAGAAAGGAGGAGCGAGGTGGGGAACGATATGCAAGGCCGTCAACCCGAGCGCCTGATTCAGAGATCGCGTGCTCGCTCGTGAGAATTTTGTCATGAACCACGAGCTACGACGCGACAATGCGCCTACGTCATCAGTTGCCTCGTGAGTTACAGAGAGCTATGAATAAATGGACACGCCACGGTATGACTTAATAACATATTAAAAAAACGTGGCGTTCCACTTAAACGGATATACACAGGAGTACTTTATACTATTATTGCTTTTAGTTGTAAATCTGTGTTAGTTATTATTCATTTGTTTATTACTATTATTATTATTTATATATATACACACAGATTGCGTACTTTTTACTGAGCGTGAATCTGTGTGACAAAACTAAATTATTGACTAGAAAATGGTTAAAGTATTTGTACGTAATGCCGCTTGCTGTTATTTGATAGTTTGAAAAAGGATAAAACTCTAATGGTATAAATATAAATAACTTACTCAAAGCTCCAGTCAAAACCACCGGTTACAATGTTTATAATACAAACTTAATCAACTACGTTGTTCTGATGTTGAATTTATATTAAAGTCGATTTCTAATTTTACCTTATCTGGTTTGCAATTTCCAATATTTTCGATAGAAAATGGAGTGAGATAGCTGCAGCTGTTTTATTCTCATACAATCAGACTTACCTATCGTTAACCTGTCCAAAGCTTTTAATCACATGATATCCAAAGCGATAAGTATTTATATCAGTTAATTTATGACTAGAGTATATCTATTACTACAGAAAATATCATGTTTTTAATATGACTAGCTAATAAGTATAAAAATGTAATACAAAGTTTGTTCGTGTTTTACAATATTTCGGCTTTTTTAACACGAAAGGCCGAATTCAATCGCAATTTTTGTTACAGATTATTAAGTCTTGAAACGTTTTAAGATGTAAAGCACTTTGCAAGAGTTGTGATATGTCCTGTTTGCAATTGGGAGGTGCGCGATATAAATAACGTACGAGAATATTTCGGTTAAAAAATATTATCATATGGTTTATATAAAATTAATTTAATTTTTAATTAAGGCGTAAATAAAGAACTAGGATGTGCCATGTTACATACTTCGTACATCTACGTTAATTATGACCTTGCGTTTACTTACTTGCATTACAACAATATAAACTATGACGAAGGCATTCAACGGCTACGTAACATATACGGACATTTTACTTGATAAACACAAGTTATACAGTACGATGACATTAATGCACTGTTATTAAAAGTAATCTTCCTTAATTTCTTACTGTTTTAAAACTTACAGATCAGTTATTGCGGCAAGTAATTATAAATAAGATGAAATATGAACGTAATAACCTTTAAACGATTAATTTATTACTATGGCAAACTTGATAGGAAACTATGCATCTACGTAATGTTACTGTATACTAAGTAAGTGAATATATTAACAAATATAGATGACAAATATATTATTTCTTTATATCTCATAAATTAAAAATTGATCCAATAGAGCTTTCAATTATAGTAACAAGTCTTTTGTCGAAAGACATTCATACATTAATTTCATATTGTTGAAACAACGTAAATACTACGATTAGTAGCAATGTTTTTAAAGGTACGAAATTACTTTGTTCAACTAAATAAGTGTAATATGTTAAACAGATATTAGAAATAAGTACATTAACGATGGAACTTGATTATCGACGTAACGACATTACACTATTATTTGTAATCTAATCTCATACATATTTCTCAAAATAAGTAAATTTGTAAAATTTTAAAAACAACATAGGCAGTTCTTTAAATTTAGAATATTGTCATTACAGTTTATTCTACCATAAGTGACTCCTACCTATCATTTATTAGTAACTTATTAGTATCGGAATAAAATGCGTAGATGTATAAACTGGGGTTCGCCGCTTCGTATCGATCCAAAAGTATAAATCAAGTTATTGACCTTGTCGTTTTGCGATGTTTCTTTCTACATTGTCTACAGGCACGCACATAACAAAGAAAAGCTCTCATCTCTGAAAAGGATTTTACGCGGATCCGACGCCAATTTTGGCATCAACTTTATTATTCTCACAAATGTCCGTGTCGTAACGTTTGCATAAATAACTGTGTAAAATATACAATTATTTTTTGTTGTTGTTGTATTCCTATAAAATTAAAATAGAACCTTATTTTTGTTGTGGTAAGACACAACAGTTGTGTTCAAAAGAATGGCGACAGAATGTTGATGTAAGTTCGGCCATAATGATTCTTTTCGGTTTGTAGCATTTCGGGATTAGCCTGTGTAAATCCAAATACTGAAAAGCTTTATGCAAGCGGATGATAATGGATTGTCGACCACACACTGGTCGTTGTTTATTTGTTGTGCTATGCTTGACAACAAAGACAATCAACCATAGAGCCGTTACCTTACATTGTTAAAGTAAGAAAATGCGTACATACTAATCCTCTAATTAATTACTCAAAAGTACTTAAACAAATGATAATAATTCAAATTTAAACTTCCACAACAACAATATTGTATACGTATAACAAATATACGGATAATTATGTCGAGTTCTGTGCCTTCTCTTCTCAACGACTGAGTTGTTTTCCGAACCGGTGATATTAGCACTTTGAAGTTTACAAGTGCCTTCTCAGGGCCTCAAATAAAATAGATTTTTTATTTTATTTTGGGAATCTTGAATATTATATAAATCTGTTTCCAAAATATTTTTATTGATAATAGTTTAGCTCATGAATAGTTACTATATCAAAAATGGAGTAGCTGACAAACATTGAAGGGAATTTATTAAACTGTTTTATCTTTGCCTGACTTTTTGAAATAAACTTTACATAACTAAGTACTTTTGCAGAATGACAGATCGACAGACATTTCCAAAAATTATATAAATTGATTAAACAATCTATTTTTTTTGCATAATAACCTGAAATGTACAGACGAGTAAAATTTAGAATTTTACTATCAATTTATGCATAGATCATTGTTCTGGCAGAGAGACTGACTGTACATGACGGGAAGTATAATACCTAATAAAATATAATACCGATTACTGGAATACTAATATACGTGACCAGTTATTGATAGTTGTTGCAACTATAAATAAAAACAACATAGAAAGTACTAGAAATAATTGTTTATGCGCAGGTTAGTATAGAAATATGACGTCAAATAGACGCCGCAACGAGTTTCATATACGTTTTACGTCATATTTGATGGAGGTGGTTTAGTGAGGCATGTCTACCTCATTGCTTAGTAGGTACTTATAATTGATAGTCTCTTAAAATGTTAATCATGGATTCTATGTTCTATGAAATTTTGTTAACGCGATGAACACTTTATAGGAAACATGCCTACTGGGCTCGTAGGTTAAGGTAAGTTTTTTCAAATATTGTATAGGCTCTGCACTTTGACCACAATCTCACCTGATGTTAAGTAACGATGTGGTGCGGGATGGTAAACACACTACGCCTAGAGGATCCCGTGTGATGCTGCCGGAAACACACCTATTGGTATTTGGCGACACGTTTTCAAACTTGAGAGTGGTATTATTAGAAGATGTCTTACCACCATGCATCGTGAAGGACTTCCCGAATCATCGTATAACAAGTTTAACCCAAGCATAAATGAGTGTGTTAAAAACAAATCATTACTCTCATCTTTGTATTTTGTCAAATACATAAAACGTAAAGAGATACTTTTATTTGTTAATTAGAGTTGACAATTGATAAGAATACGATTAAGCAAGTAATAATTTTAAATACGTAGGTAATTAAGATGTTTTTGAGAGTTTGTCTTAAGAGGTAGACAAAGTTTTATATAGATAAAATGAAAGATGTTAAATTTTAATTTTCCAAAGGAAGTATAACATAAATCGAAGTCTCCAGCATTAATATAAGCACAGTTATAGTTTCAAGTAAACAATTTATCGAACGCAATTATTTGAAACGATAAAATAAGATAAAATAAAAGAATTAAATAAATTTAGATTTATCTATCGGAATTAAATTGACTACTTAATAAAATACAGAAATTTATCCTGTATTTTATTTTTATAATTTATTATTTTGTAATTAATTATTAATATTGTGAAAATGTATAAGGATAATGTTGGAAGTATTGTTCGGATTAATGGTAAAAGTTATTTTAAGAAATAAAAATGTTTTTGGTTATGAACATAAAATATAAAATTATTGAGTAACTCTAGCTAAACAAATCTTCTAATGTAAATGGGTTATATCGATTTGAATAACGCTCGTAGCGGACCACAAATGTTAATGTTACAACAACAACATAATTTACCGTTTTTTATTTTTGTGGTAATATATAAATGTGTTCTATTAATGAATGAAATACGTATAAGAATTATAAATTGCGTAAATATTTAAGAGCTTTTATTATATATTGATGAGGAAACGTTGTTAAATAACGAATATTACAACGTTTAAGTTATTTCAATTATGAAATATCACTTAGTATGGGATCTAATTATGTATTTATAATTCCAGCGACTTGATCAGAAGCACCATGCAGCTTGTAACACTTATTATGTCAAGTCTAAGCATTTTATTTGCCTAGGCGTTGTTTTTCTTGTTCCGAATTTTACCTGTGTATATACTGGAAGGTTTCTCAAGCAGTCGATGACTAGCAATATATCATCGATGTTTTTAATTGTACTATGTACTATTTATTACCAACGGGAATAGTATTCGTGAAATTAGCTTTTTATAATCAAACAAAGATCCTAATTTTCGTAGAGAGTTAAAAGTTTGTAACCTTTATGCACATATATAGTTCGTAAGAAAGAAAATAAACGTAATCCCTATACTATTTCAACTAGGAGTCAAATAACAAAAGTTATATAATAGGATACTTACTTGGAAACCGGTACGTTAGTCAGAGAAAGGAAGTTGTTGCGAACACTGCGCAGACTCGCCAGGACCTGCGCGAAGGGTGTCACAATCAAGTCTTCTCCGTGACTGTAAACAAAAGAGAGTTTTATCAATACACAGTATATAATCTTACGTAATTTAAGATGATTCTACAATATCAGTAGTAAAATGTTTAACTATTAGCCGAAGTGTCACGCTTCTTGCAAAGGTTTTAAATCGAAACAGGAAAAAAACTACAGAATTGATAAATAAATAAAATTCTAAATTTTATAATTATCCACTCTGTTGCTTAAACCTTATACTGCTTTTCTTTTGTTTTAGGATAACTATTAATATTCAATATGATAAATATAAAAGGTAAATTTCACCAACTTTGTAACGTCGTTTACGTTTTATAGCGGAGTTTTATAAAATATTGTACACACTTATAAACACGCTAATTACAAATATATTAACACAAGTATATTTGAGTAAACGCAGTTAACGTAGAAATGTATGTGAGTAATTATATAATTGGAAATATTTATGTAATATGTATGTGTGCCGTGTGGTGCCGGCTAAGAACAGTACCACCCCATATCTTTCCGTGGGTGTCGTAAAAGGCGACTAAGGGATATAAACCAGGAGATGGGCAGCAGTATCCTCAACACCATCCACAAACACCTACTGCGTTAGCCAACCCGCTTGCCAAGCGTGGTGATTATGGCAATTCCCCCCTTGTCTTTGGGGAAGACTAGAAGTGGACGCCTTTACGCTTGAATGGATGGATGGACTATGCTTGCAAATAACATTTTTCATTTATATTTCATTGGTTTGGCGGCACCTTCATAAGTGTATATGAAAATTCGTGGTCGCTTAACTGCACGATATATTACAACGGGTACTCTAAGTTTAATAGCTTTAGCCGTTTACAGGTGTCCTTTATGACATTTTTATAGGTAAAGCGTTGCGGAGAATCGCACCCGCGTAAACAACACATGAATTCCGGTATAGATTAATATCGCCCGAGAGCTTTTACGTGTTTCATTATTTGCTAAAATGCTTAGTAGAACAGAACAAAGCGATTTTATATGCGTAATAGTCGAATTTTAGTAATTTTCTTCGAGGACGATATTTAACGTTAAAATGTTATGTACATTTCATACATAGTATGAATTTATTATGTAATGTTTTATTATCGTTTAAAAAAAACAGAGATTAGTAAAGTTCTATTAATATTATTTAGAAAATAACAAGTGAATTCTCAAGAACGTAACAATACGATATTATTTTCCGATAATTATTAAACTTTTATCTTATTGGTGTTCTTTTAAATCAATTCATATACACTACAGTATAAAAAAGTTAAGTTAAAAGATCAACAGAGTTGAAATCATTAAGGGTTGTAATTTTTATGCGAAAAGTGGGTAGCTAGTCAATATTTATTCATGAGAGTGAAATATGTATGAGAAGAATTTATTTTACAAGGCGTTAGGGAGATACACAGTATGGAAGAGTTTTTTTATTGGATAGTACGAAACGAAAGATATATGAGAATAAATGTTTATAATTACATCTCTATCTCGGTAGGGTATTTAAACATAAACAAGTGATATATGAAACACATTTACAGAAAATTCTAAAGGTGAATAAGCCTGACAATCACGAGCGAATAGTAGCTTCCAAAAGTACAAAATAATACAAATGAAGGTTCATTATTTTACCACAGACAGTTAAATACGTATCACAGAAAATGCACAGATTGAGAAGCTAAAAATAATTTACGAAATAACAAGGAACTGATAATTTTATGTGGTTTTTTTACCTTGGTATCGGATAGCACAAGAGCTTGTAGCGTTTGCGGTTGTTAGTCCTCGATTATAGAATGTTGTTGGTACCGTAACATCTTATATTACATCGGTTATATTTCATTTACATAATAATACGCACGTATATGTATATTTAAAAACTTATCTAGGTATCTATCAAAGGCTACTTATTATTCCATTATCTATGAAACTTACTCTATTATTCCATGTCTTTGTAAGCTCATATCATACAATCATTACTGTGTTTCAAAACGACATAAATATAATAGTTTATCGTCTAAACTTATTACGTATATTATATTATTTGAAATGATTAGCATAATGATATCATCAGAAACGTCAGCCGATGAATAATTAATTTAATTACAGTTCAGAGAAAGAATTAAATTATAAAATAGATAACATTAAAAATAATTTAATGTTTGTTTTTTTTAATGATGATGAAACTATTTAGTTAGTGAGTTCCTATTTACTATAATAATTTAATTGGTAATTTGTTTATTAAAACAATAAACATACAAATTGTTATAAAAAAAAAATAAAAATATATTTTACATTTAACATAACTTAAGCTCACGTCTGTTATCCCCGAAGGGTTAGGCAGAGGTAGAATAGCAAACTACACCACCCGCATTTCGCCGGGCTTAGTTCCGTCCCAGATGTGACATGGGGTGAGCCTGTCGCCATATCGGGCACAAATTCCAGACTCCGGGATGATACTGAGTAGAAACACTCAATATCACTTGACCAGACCCAGGGTTCGAACCCGAGACCTCAGAACGACAGTCGTACCGTAATACAACTTCGTCACCGAGGCAGTCTTTTTTAATAAATATTGAAATATTTATAATGGATTTTCAGTCTATTCAAATTGTATTGAATAGAAATTAAGTCATCGTACATGTAAAACAGTTCAAGAAACATATTTTATCACCCTATATAATAATTGCCGTATATATACAATTCGTGTAACAATTCTGATTAAATGTAAATAATCTAAGATTAAAGTTTTCTCAATATTTTCTGTACAATATGACACAGTAAGTACATGTGGATATAGATGTCTTAGTCGCTTTATTAGAATGTTAGAAATTCTCATTCAAAATACTTCTACATAATACTAAATGAAGGCGAATGCGGTGAGTCAATTGAAATAGATATATAACTGTAGAATTCTTCGTTTATGATTTTACAGCAATTATATTTAATTGCAATATTTGTGACAAAAACACCACGTGATAACAATCATAAATGAAATAATAATTTTGGCGAAGAAGCTTGAAGACTTGCCCAGACGGTCAACGTCATATGATCATCAGCTGAATTGCATAAACCTACACGATAGAGCATAATATATAAATAGATAACTAGTTAAGTCATAGCACACGGAAAATTAATATTTACTTCCACACATGCAAGAGAGTACAAATAAAATCTATACGCTATCTAGACTATGCAAAGTATTTGATGTATTTGGAATTATTAATTCTTTACCACATGCACGACTCAAAAATTGGACAAAATTTATTCATAACTGAATAAATTTAAACCTTAACAAAAAGTTGGCGGTCATGGGACGCTCGGCAGATGTGAATCATGAAACGCTATATGCCGCCATGACATAACAGTCGATATAGTTGCTCTGGCACGCCAATGGATGTTTCATGACATGTTTTTTTTTTATATTAGATCTAATTAAGACAGTGTTGCTCAGAAAAATCCTGATAGTCAACGAAATTTTCAGGTGAGCGCTTAAGGCGTACTCAGCCAGGGGAGAGGACCAAAGTGGTACGGGACCTGATTATACCTGAGACATAAATTCTGCGTATTATGCATCGAATCTAATCTACGGTGGTTAAGGGTAACAACGTATCTCAAGGTTCTTTATAAAACTTTTTAGTGTATTTTATTTTAGAGTGTAGGGTGCAGACAAAGCATGTTATGCTAGAATGGAATGGAAGTTTCCCTATGAATAGGAACCTGCTTAGTTGGATATGAGAGCATCAAAAACTTTTCTCAGTATTATGTGAAGAAAGCTGAATGCAATAGATAATTTTAATGTTACATTAGATACGCTGCATATAAATTCAAAGTACGGGCGTGGTTTCGGTATTTTAAAAATTCAAATATTCAATCTGACGCATAAGAGAAAATAAATCCTGTATAATAATAATAATTCCTTAATATTAATTTACAGTAAACAGCGGAGTACTTAAAATTTACGTTCAATTTATATTATCTTAACTTTATTGTTTATAACACATTAATTATCGTCGTGTATTCTGAAAAAATATTATTTATCGTTAATAAAAGTCTCTTCTTTGTGTTTCTTCTTTAATAGAATTATGTTAATTAACTTAGTGCTCGTAGCGATTATATAATATAACTAGATGTGTGCCCGCGGTTTTGCCCGTATTTCATATATTATTTACTGCGTGATATAGATTTTCATTTTTTTTACACGGAACCCTAACTATTTTTCGTACTAAGAGAAAGCAAATATGTTTCTCACAAATTTAAGCACGTGTCAGTAAAACTGACTATTAAATAGTTTTGTTTTATAATTTCTTGGGTTTTAATTTTTTTTCCAGTACCTGATTAATGTCAAATTGTTTTATGGTATTAACAGAAAGCAAAATATTTCTAACAAATTAAAATACCTGCCAGTAAAACTGTGCGTTGAATCGGATTTTAGTGAGTTATCATTTTGTACGCGGAACCCCAAATAATTTTAGAAAAACAAAAGCAGCCTAAGTTAAACTGAGTAACTAGAGCTATCTGCCGAAAAAAGTCCTGCCGTTCCGGAGAATAGCTGGAACAAATAGACAGAATGACAGGCGGACTTTTCATGACATCAATAGAAAGTTTACTTGATAGCCACTTACAATGCTCCTTTTGATGGGATCGATAAACATATGTCCATCAACGTTTCACCATGCTATTACCTCAACGTAATATTATTTACGTAACGCGTTAGTAGGTTTAAAAATCATAAATAAATCTAGGATAAAGAACAGGTGAAAAGCAAACTAAACTAACAATGACTTGTGTGAATGAGTTCCAGTAAAAATGTACATTGAAATGCGAAACGATTTAAATTTATTGTCATGATTCTCAGCAACCGATGCATATAATAATAAATATCCGGAGCGATCGAAACAAAATAAGATTTAAAATAACTTTTTAACGTAAAATGAATTTTAATGAAATATTTTTGTAACTGTGTAGCGAGACTATAATTGAATTTTAAGATAATCACTATGAAATTAGTGTTTCTTTTTTGAAAGTCTACGTGCAGGCTATGTCATAATAATTCCTAATAAAGTTATTGATACAAAACTATGCCATGCAACGATTTCGTTCTTGATAGAGTTTTAATATCGCTAATATCAAGTGAAACTGTCTCTCAGTTGGATTTGATTCAAGCATCAATGTTCAGAAATCTTCAACAAAATACCATTCGGGAATCCACAATGTGCACAGCCTTTTATAAAATAGAAGATTGATATTAACTAGTGAGTGTACAAAAAGTCTAAAGAAATTATTAGTCATACTTTTTACTAAGTCAGAAATGACTATTACAAAATGTGTTATGATATTCCCAGTATAAAACTCTATTAGTTTTAATGAACGACAGAGCCCGATGACCACTTTTCTCGTTTACTGCCATCCTGTTCAAGAGATATAATTCAATTACTACAAATAGGATAGGACAATATAACGGGGACAGTATGGGTGACATGGGAGGCCTTGTATTATAAGTAAATATGACGTACATAAAACTTTATATCTGTCGGTGTAAAATATTACAATTTGTGTTTATTCGTTAGCTACGGTAGGACCTTTAGCGTTAATTATAAATGAAAATTGGCAACACTAGTGTGTTATATAATTTTATTAGTACTAATATTCTAGCCTATATTTAACGTATGAGGATAAGAATAGAAAGTTTCAGTCCACAGATTTCAGTTCATGATAAACGTAACGAAAGTTTATATCGCACTGTAATGTTTAATGAAATGTTTTAGAAAGAAGAAACTCAAATTCATGAATTAGAAGAGATCTAGTCTTAAACGCGTGTTTAACAAATATTAAAATAACATTTTCTGAGAATACAACATTTGATTACGTTCCCAAAGTGTATTTCGAAATATACTGTTTTCTATTAATGAAAAAGTAACGTATACATAGATATTCCGTTTGGTATAATATGTTTTCTTATTGTGTGTAACTGTGTAGGTACTAGTTGAAGATAATATAACAAAATCCTCTTATATCGAGAAAGTAAATAAGAAATTCATTCAACAAACTGTATTAAACGTCTAAAAATAAATACATGTAAGCAAGCTTATATTTAACCTTTCATTTGATCTTTATCATTCCATCCATCCATTCAAGCGAAAGACGTCCACTGTTGGACTTCTGACAATGTCGGTTACTTTGGTTTTTCTGTGGATCTCCTCATACCTGATTTGATTACGTAGTGAAACTTCAAGCATAGCTCTCTTCATTCCCCTTTGAGCAACTTACTTTGACCTTTACCATTACAATAAAATAAAATAGAAAAAATGTTTGATATCATGCCACAGGGTGTACATTAGATCACTAAAATAATCTATCATCATCACCCTACCCTCATCCCATTTTCATTTGGGGTCACGGCATCATGTCTTCCTCTTTCATTCCTCTCTATTTGCAGTGGTCTCCGCATTCACTCCCTTATAAACATATCACCTTTCACACAAACCATCTATTTTTTCTTTGGTATTCTCCTTCCCCTATAACCGTCCACATTCATGTCCAATATATTTTTACACAATCTTCTTCCTCCCTCTCCCCCTCACATGCCCATACCAAGACAGACGATTCGCTCCTTAACTTTTTTGTTACTGGCACCACTTTCAAAGGTCCTCTTATGTGCCCATTCCTAATCTTGTACATTCTTGTTACCCCCCACTCACCCTTCTCAACATTTACTTCTCAGCTGTACGCAGTCATCTTTCGTCCGTCACCTTTATGGGGCATCATTTTGATCTATACAAGACGACAGCCCGTATCATGTTTTGGTAAATCTTCCAATTTAATTCAATTATATGCCTAAAATAAGTTCATGGTTACAAGGCAAAAATAGAGCTCTTATGAAAAACACACATAAAATAGATTAATATGAAGGTTTTTAAATAAAGAGTTATTATTGTAGAGGTCAATTAAAGGAGGTTACATCGACACATAAAGCGGAACACTAATATTTATTATAGTGGTCCCAAACTCTAATTAATTCTTTAACTTGTGTCATTTTATCGTGGTTTTTATTATTATTTGTGCCTATTGTAAATTCTTGTATTCTCCGTATACCTAATATAACATTAATAAAATCTACACATTTATAAATCGGTATTAGTGTTTTATATTACATATAAATTAGTATCCTGAGTAAGTCGATGAAATTACAGTAAACCCCTTAGATATTTATTTCTATGTATGCCTGTTAGGATTTTCTAAAGATAAGGATTTATCTTCATGCACACGACTGATTCCTAAATCCTATTCATAGCAGCAAGTAAAGAATTATTTTGCGTAAGAATTTTCAAGGTAACATTTATGTAAATAGTCAATATTCTCGAATGTATCTAATAAATCTTTATAAAAAAAATAACATCATATTAAATTTGAAACGCTTATTAATTTAATACACTTATAATAAACTACATTTATTATTTTATACTGATAGATTAATTATATTATTAGTATTCTTTAACATTTAGACTCACGATGACGATTGAAAATTGAATACAATAAATTAGAATGTTTTTTTTCCGTCTTGCGTTGTCTCTATACTTCACAACTACAGCCGCATTCGTTCAATTAGATAATTACTAATAACTCATCATGTTTTAAAATAGACCGTCCTTTGGCTTATAGCTATGTGCTATTTTAAAATGTCAAAGAGTTTACTGTGTCGCCACAGAAATAGCATGGTCGTAAAATATAACAATAATAGTGTCTAATACCTCAAGAAGATAATTGAGCTCGTTTAATATATGGCGTTGATTGATCACAACTGGAAAACAAAACTGTTGTTTGGAGTAATATTTCCGTTTATTATTTTATCAGTACATTTTTAATGAAAAAAAGTCATTAAAACCGTTAATTACCATTATATGTGGAAATATTCTAAAGTCTAAATATTCTAATTCCACTATTTAATCAATACGCCTATCTTAATACATAGGATATTGTAATTTAAAGTACCTGCATTCCATCTATTTAAATGAAGGCAGTCAACATTTGAATTCCATTCATTATATAATAGTACCTATTTGTCTAACGTGTAAGGTCAACATACTAGGTAATATTAAAAAGATGCTTGTTTTAAACTTATGATTTTAGGTATTCTGTCTACAAGTAACAACTGAAGTAATACTCGTAAAGGGTTGCCGTAATGTAGAATATTTTACTCGTGGATTCCGAGACGTTTTTAGAACAAAGGATTGCGCCAAATCACGTACGCTCGCTTAAATTGAATAAAACCTGATTTCAAGATTACGACTTCAACGTCGACGTTCAAGTTTCTTATAGTTTGACTAGTGAACTATGCAATAGTATTCTGTGATTTTGGTAAGTATCTTATAACTATCTTACAAAGACTGTAATAGTATACAATTCAGTTTACCTCATATGAATGTTCATAATAATCTCCTTTGATTAAAATGTGCGACTGTGTAAATTTGACAG
The DNA here is from genome assembly GCA_014132275.2 of Samia ricini. Lineage (NCBI taxonomy): Eukaryota > Metazoa > Arthropoda > Insecta > Lepidoptera > Saturniidae > Samia > Samia ricini. The sequence continues at coordinate 7,610,331 of AP028170.1, forward strand.
TCGTATTGGCAATCAATCAATATTTACCTACCTGTATTTTTTATTATTTTGGTTTAAAGGAGGTCAATTGACATAATATAAAGATCTAAACCTTGTTTTGGACAGCATATATACATTATGAAATAATGTAAATTGTTTTCTCTTCTCTGTAGAAATCTCAAACGAAACGCATGTGATGAAGAAAGTGATGACTATGAAAGTTGAGGGATGGAGGGGGAGAGGATGCCCAAAGAAAAGATTGATGTAGTATGTGAGGGAAGATATGACGGCAAAAGGGGGGTGAATGAAGATATAGTGGCTGTGGCTGATAGAGTTGTATGGAAGAAGAAGACCGACTCAAATAACAGATTGGAAGCAGAACGACGATGATGATTGTGATGATTAAATGAATACTAACAATCTAGAAAATAGTTCACGTGTTATTTTACAAATAGATTATTTGTATTTTACCATGACAACAATTTATTATTTGTGTTTTGTCGTGCTAATACACAAAATGTTGATTTATTAATGGGTGTGTCTTTTACTTTTATGAATAATTGAAAAAAGAAAAATGTATGCTAGTAGCATGATAATACATTTCATTCATGTGATTCACGAGCGAGTTTTGTTTGGGAAAAATAATTGTTTAGGGTATTTTAAATCACATTTAAATTGTAATGAGTTGAAATCAGTGATAATACGTATACGCAGTATAAATAAAAATTCTTGAAAATATCTTTTTTACATTTGGACGACATTAAGTATGACCATAGTTGATATTCCGCTAATCCTAAAAATACTATTGGACTCTCACGAGCAGACTGAAAGGGGTCATACTGTAACAGAACCTACAATAGAATACGTCTTAACAACGTGATGTAGTTAATCACAATGTTTTCTTTCAGTTCAGATTCATTCTAGGATTCGAACCTCTGTGAACAGACGTGCCCCCTGAACGCGTTATTACTGAATAATCATTGTTTTTATTTAAGTCGGTTATAGTTAAAGCTTAGATAAACAAAAAATAAAAAACAAACCAGAAATAAAATATATTTTTATTTGGTAATAATTACTTTGTCATAACAACTAAGATATAAGACAAGTATAAATTATAATCCTTTTTACCAGTAAACCTTTTTAATGGAAGATCAAAATTTCGATCTCATAAAACTTAAATTATATCGAATAAGATCAAAGTTAGAACATATAAATAATACATTATTAATGTGGAATAAACATCTTTACTGTTAACAAGTAATAATAAAACGATGGGTACGTTTTTATTAAGGGATGCTTTCTGTTTACACATGAAATTCCTAAACAAATATAAAAAAAAAATGCCAAAAAAAACTGATGCCGAGTAGTTAAACAGACCAGTAATTTTATTCTGACTCGCAGCCCGCAATAAATTAGAATGGAAAATAAACGGAATTGGTCCGATAAATAATTGAATTAGCATGTAAATCACAACAGCTTTAGGCGTACTGGATCGTAGTTTCAATCTTTTTTTCCCTAACTATTTAGTTTTGGATGTTTATTTATGCTGTATTTTAATTAGAATATTTCCATAAATTTGATAAAATAAAATCGAAACCGAGTTGTTTAATTGTATCTCGAGCAATTTTGTGAATCGTAAGAAATTACTGTTATGTATTTGGTTGGAAAATTTTATGTATTTTTTAGTAACCACTGAGATTGAAATGAAAATTAATTTTGATTTTTGTATCTTTAACTAAAATCTATTAATGTGTAAATCTGTAAAAAAAATCAAGAAAAAAGGACTATAAACAAGTATTATTGCAACAGTGCCTACACAAATTGAATAAAATAACTAATTAAGTAGGTATCATATACTTGCGATCATGGCGCAGCGGGCTGTGCAGCGGATTTCGCGTCAATCGACGCGGGTTCGATCCCCACCTATTCGACTCTGAAACCGGACTTAGCTTTCGGTGAAGGAAAACATCGTGAGGAAACCAATAGTATGGTGGTAAGGCATTTTCTAATGATGCCCGCCTGGGTAGCTTAGCTACCACCCTCAAGTTTGAAAACTTGTCGTCAAATACCAATAGGTGTGTTCCGGCAGCATCACTTGAGAACGAGTACCTCTAGACTTAGTGTGCTTACCATCCTGGACCACATCGTCACTCAACACCAGTTGAGATTGTGGTCAAAGCACTGAGCCTATTTCGTGCAAAATAAAAAACTTTCATTAAAATTATTAATTGAGTTGAATCATTTGTCAGGGCATTCGCTACGTGCGAAGTGCATCGTCGGGGTATAGCAAAGCGATCACAACGCTTACCTTGTCAGAAATCTGAAACTAGTTTGTATGTTCTATCAAATAAAATTACTTTGAGGTTTAATTTGTTTGTATTCTTATGTTGTGTTCTGGAAAAATATCGGCATAAACAGTATATATTTTTAATAATAAACTCTCTATTTTTCCTACAGCCGCTAGGATATTAGTCCAGTTAAATGAATTAACAGCTGCTGTAAAAAGGAAAAAGTAAGCGATATAAACTTCGATTATGTAAGTATAATATTGTACATGTATGTTGCGTTTTAGTACATTTGCAGTATATAATTATCTTTAAAAGTTGCACGGTTTTAAGAGGTAATTAAAAACAAAAAGTAGGCATTCAACTTTTTAAATGTATATAGTTTATAATCAATTATACTATATGTGAAAATAAAATATTTTCTAATTAAGAGTAAATTTAATAGGATTAATTATAAAATAACATAATCCCAACTAGATTCACTAATGTCGTGCAGATAGCCAATAGACATGTTATGAGTAGAGAGAAGGCGCATATGAATAAAATAGATATGAATATGGAAGTATGGAAATGTTAAAGAGGGCCAAAGAAAGTGTTGATGGAGTGTGTAAGGAATAATATGAAAGAAGTAAATGAGGATATGACGGCTGATAGGGATGTATGGTAGCAGAAAACACCCTACGCCGAACCCAAGTGAGTTGCAGCGCATGAGAATAACGATGTTTATATTAAATTGTGCCAAAAATATACTCATCTCGTATATTGTTTATACTCTATTGAATTTTGTATGTCATGTACAATATTCTGACGTGCTTAATAAGTTATTTTGCTGTCATGTTAACAGTTTATTTGTAATTCTTAAAAATATTATCACATCTTAAATGTCATCAAACTTATCTGTGGAAGTATTTATTAAGGTACATGTCTCGTAAACATAAATTTGCTTTGAATTCATAGGCTCGTTGATCGATATATTTTCTGTGTAAAATATATAATACATTACTAAGTAATGTTCTAAACAATTTGCAAATTTAGCGGCATAATCCACCCAATTCATACATTTATCAGAGGTTGTTTATCGGATTTGTTTGAAGAACGTATTTACTAGATTCATAGTCTTGAGACGTAATAAATATGTGCATATATTTATTTCTATTTTATTATATACATATTATACAGGTTAATCATTATAATTATACCTACTGTTTTTATTGTTTGTTGTTGTAATTTCCTCACAAAAATTATTCATTCAACTACGCTACAATATTAAACGATGTCTTTAGATAACATATTTATCAGCGTCGTGTTTACGAAGTTGGTTTAATATTTAGAAGAAAAAAATTTTAATTAACATAATATTATATAAAACACATTCGAAATTGATATTAAAAATAATAAATTGAAGAGACTTAATACAAGAGTTAAATCATGCTCAACCCGATTATATCACGTGATCACAATTTTGAATCTAAACTTATTTTTAAAGTATATAAACAGGAGTACCTTAGACCAATGCTCGCTTGTGTAACTACCACACACAAGTTCGAAAACCTGTTACGAAATACCAATAGGTGTGCTCCGGCAGCATCACTTGGGAATCAGTATCTAGGCTTAATATGTTTACCATTCTGGACCACATCGCCACTTAACATTAGGTGAGATTGTGGTCAAAGCACTGAGCCTATACCGTGTAAAAAAAACACGGAAAGAGATCACTAGTAAAACTTAGTATCCTGACTATTCGTAACATATTAGGAAGATTTAAAAAATAATATCCTGTTAAAGGCAGACATATAAAAAGAGACGTGTCAGTAAAAGCATAAAACTTTTATAATTTAAAGTTTCTTTATTTTCTAACTTGGGACCAATGATGAGAATACGAGATTGGTTATTTAAATGTAATATATGTGTAACTAAATAAAAAACTAATATTTGTTTGTTTGGTAGATAAATTAAAGTAACTACCAAAACATCAAAGTAGCTTGCAAAAGTCTATAAAGTCCTTTGTTATCCTTAAGGGTGGTAATTGGATAACCTTAGTTTATCTTGAAACACTCGATGTTGAAGCGAATCCGTATAACGGGTTTATGCGTCTTGCCAATACTAATTTGCGGTTACAGACGTTAGTTACCTTATCACATCGTGAAATATACAAGTATAATAAAGTTAGTCACAGAAAATACTTAAAATTTAATTGTTCTGAAGAATGTACATATGTAAAATTTGGTCAAGTTCTAAGATTTCTTTTATAAGGTCAATTGGTAAGATGTTAGAAGCTACTACTATAAAAAGATATATCTAGGTAAATATGTACATAAATTGTTATAATGCAAGAAAGTTCTACTGCACAAGTACATTTTCAAACATAGAGTGACACAGAAAACATTGTTACTATGTAAAATGCAGGCACCTACCGAGTGATCGATTCAAATCGCCGTATCCCATTTATTATTCACAACGAGCATTTTTGTGGCGGTGTCGGTTACACTTTCATATATATCACCACTATATGCTACACTTACAGAAGAGAAATACGATCGGAAATAATACTTTAAAGGAATGGAAATGTTACTAGGATGAAATAGATTTAGGTAATATTTTATTTGTGGGGAAAATAATGTAAATTTGAAAACTGGCCCTGATGGTTTTGTGATACATACATATATTATTTTTAATAATTAATAAATTAACCATAAAGCTTAACTTCGAAAACATTATAAAAGTGTTTTGGCTCGAGGTATCATTAATTGATTGCTCAATTTAGACAACTTTTCTGTCATGTTATATCTTTATATAGATGATTTTTAATTAAATACGTAAACAAGACGATACGATAAAATAATATGGTTGGTCGGTTTTTTAAACTCTATTGCGTAAACACGTTTACCAAACTAATGCCCAAATATACCAATTACAGGTAAAACGATCTAAACTCATACTTGTAATTTCGATTAAGAAATAGGTTTGCTTACAGGTAAGCCTAAATTTTGTATAATACAAACTATACGATAAACGAATAACAATATCATTTTAAAAGTCATTACAAATTGATAGGTTATTTTACTTATGGTAATCTATTGTTTTGTTACTGTAGCGCAAAGTTAGAAGGTCTCACATATACTCGTATCAGTCCTTAATGGCATTATTAATTTTTTTTAATGTGAAACTGCTTGTTTTCAACTGAAATAATTATTAGATAGTTCTATTAACTAAACCATGTCCTATATGTAATAATACACTTATTCCGTGAGGCAGATATGTGAGATGAGGGGTGAGATATGTCAGATTCTTATTAATTAAAACGCTACGGTGTTCCTTTGTTAACATTTTTATACCAAGGAGTAAGAATTGTTTCGCATTATTTCTACACCTCGGCAGGAACTGACCCTTCTTTTTGAGAGCGTTCTTCTGTGGTTTGAGGGATTGGTTGGTAAAAGTCCCTTCTGAGGTGGTACACTGAACACAAAATCGTCTATACATTGGTTGCCGTTGCGGTTGTGGTTGTGATGTGGTTGCATAGTCTGTAAGCCATTTTTAGGATGGCCGTAAGTCGACCCTATGTCGTCATTTGGTTCGTCGACCACGGGAGAGGAGATCGGTTATTTTCTCACCTCCCTTCTTGCTGCCTCCTTTTCGAGCATGACTATGGTCTTAATGATGGATAGCCTTCGATAGCTGAATAATTGGTTGGATGGCCTTAATAGTTAATAACCCTACAGCTTGTAAGGATTTTGATGAAATTTTAAAGTGGTATGTAACTCGGAGTAATGTGGTATTTTTGAGTGGTTTATTTTATTACAACATTTTATACCTTCAATGTTGTCGATACTGTTTGCCTAATTAATATTAACTAGAAAACGATTAACAAATCGATACTGATAAAAGTAATGTATAATTAATTGTCTGTAAATTTCCGTGGACAACGGATGCAGAGGAAATAAATTACTTTACAAAATGTTTAGATCTCTTTTGCTATCTTTAATGATAATTTAAACTAACTGAGACACATACATTTCTAGTTGCAATCTCATGAAAGACAGCAGTTTTAAGCTGTGTTCAGGGTATCATCAAAGGTAGTTCGGTAATCTATTAACGTATCAAAAGAAAGAAGTTTTAAGTCTTATAATGTATGCCTAAATTATTGTAATAGAGTAAACGAGGTTTGTTGAACTACTTTAAAATTTATTTAGATTTTAAACTAATTTAGATTAATCAAAATCAAATTTATATTACTGAAATTCCCGGATTTTGGGCTATTTTTTATATATTATTTAACAAGAAATGTGTATAATAACAAAGACTACTAAATAGTGTGTTTACCTGTTAATAATTTAATCGAGAGTACTTGGTTTGTAAATTTACTCGTTTCGGATCGAAGCGAGTTATATATTTCTATCGATATTATTAGAATAGTTATCGAACCGCTTACGTTAGTAGCAAGTAAGATTTATGTATAATAGAATACCAAGGTGCGGTACAAGGCTTTGTTTTGTTTTATTATACACACATTCCTTATGCTACGATAGTTTACGCAGTGACGAGACGTTACGTTACTATGTTAATTGGATGTTTGCCAGCTATAGTAGATTCATCCAATATTATTCTTATCTTTGCTATTCGAGTAAGAAAAGTCAGTCAATACTTAAAATTGTTACTAAATTACTTGTCATCAATATTTGCCTTCTTTCAACGTTAGTCTTTGTATTACTAATCGATTTAATGTTCTCTGCTGTTAATCGTTAGATGTTGACCAGTATCCATGGATGGCCTTGATCTGTGTGTGATAACATTTTATATTCGAATTCGTTAATTATTTTTAAATTACATATCCTTATATTTTTCTTTAGCGACAATGAGAAAGATTTATAGGTACCTAATTAATTATATAAACTTTTTGTTAATAAACTCGATATTTACTTGATAAAAAAAAGAACAAAATTATAATTTAATTTAAATTTTATCTAAATTCTATTTTCTTATGTAATTCCTTTAAGTTTACTTACCTTATGATCTTTTATTCAAATTACATTTACGAATATGCGGATTTAAGAGGGCGTCTTGACCTTTTCAAAATTAGTTTATATCGGTTGTCTCTACAAAAGTAAATCTAAATCGTTAAGTGTAAAATATAATAACTTTATTGGCTGCATAGTCTAGTACCTTTGCCTTTTCTTTAGAAAGGAATAAATCGAACCAAGAACTAAACGGAGTTTTTTTGCGGGATCTCAGACTGACATGTAGAAGTTGTTTTCTTTAATTCATTAAACATGTGTATTTGACTTCATATCATGAAATCTTGGTGGCATTTTTGTGTGATATAGTTTAATTATTGTGTTCAAGTTAAGTTTATTATAGAAGTCAACTCGTAGCATATATTCTGAGGTGCCGACAAAGCTCCATGGAAAGTTCGAGCTGGATGGGCCACTGTTTTTCTGGCGCTTGGTAATGTTGATACTAGATTGAAAATCTTACCCACATGACATTAGCACAAATTGTGTGCACACAGATTGCCATTAACTAAGGAGAAGAAGAAATCGAACCAAAAAAAATAATAAAAACGATTTTTCCAATATAATTTTTGAAAAGAGAGTGTTTTCACTTGAATTCTATTTATAGACACCCAGAGGCTGCTCGGTGCATCCACCTGTTTCCAATGAACGCCCACGTTTAAACTTTGCTGTGTAGGCGTCGCTGTCAGGTTTGTATTTGAATGAAATAATAAACACAAATTTTGAGAAATAATATTGTTTTGTTAATAAGGTATTTAGGGAGTAGTAAAGGGTATCTCTTGTTCTCAGAAACACGAATAGGTATATTTAATCGTATCATATTACCGGTGAAAGGAGCCCTAATAAACTTAGCAACCTACCAATTCATTACGTATTGTAGTTAGTCTATTTATGTGAAAGGATTTACAGGTTGTTGTAAACATTATTTATCGATTATATATACATTATTATAGGGTACTTTGAAGCACCCTCACTTCAAAACTCAAAATCAAAAATCAAAATCAAAATTTATTTATTCAATTTAGGCCCTAAGAAGGCGCTTATAAACGTCTAAAACACTACCACCGGTTCGGAAAACAACCCAGTCGAGAAGAGCCGGCAAGAAACTCGATCTGGTTCTTTTTTTTTTTTTTCATAAATATAATATATATCATTTTTTTTGTCATATAAAAAAACTATACAAATCGTAGTTTTAATAATGTTAGTGGAAGCACAGAGATGTGGGTTATTTCCAGACATCACTATCGTTCACGTAATGATCCACCCTGTAATAACCTTTTGAGATTAAAACTTGCTTGACATAATACTTGAACTTATTGTCAGGTAAATCGGTAATGTTACTTGGGATCTTATTGTAAAACCGAATACTATTACCTATAAAGCTTTTATTACACTTAACCTAAAGCGTGGGACGGCCAACTTGTCTTTACTTCTAATATTAAAATTATGACGATCATTCACTAGATCTAGCTTGTCTAAATTTTTACGAATATGCATTAAGTTATCGAAGATACTTAAACTTAAACCTACTGAATATATCGTGGTGTCCCACTAGTCTCTTACCATTCGATGCAGATTTTTTCGTAGAAGGTTTATAGGCTATATTTTTTGTATTCCATAGACACCTATTCTCATTTTTTGACGGATTTACTCTTATGTAAATTTTTTCCGCTAAAAAAAACAAGATTTTCATTTATCTTTATTCTTTTGTTTTTTTTAGGTTAGGTGTCACATTTCACTCACACCTAAAGAACATATGAAACGCAGGCGGAGCTGTGGGCACCAGCTAGTAATATATATAGAATCAATGTGTTGTGACAGTAAGAAATCAGGACAGAAAGTGGTGGCTTTGGTGACAATTAAATACGTTAATCAAAAATGAGTCTTACTTTTTTCATTAAGTTTATGTCAAACTTTTTTATGGGCCTAGACTTTTTTTTTCTAGCTAGCTGTTGACCGGAAGGGCCTTTACAGCTTCACCGTGTCTTTCACCGTGTCACCGCGAGTGCTGAAGACACTCAGCCGCAAAAAGGTAACTAGCACAAGGATTACCAAAGCGGTACGCACCTTGGCTTGGCCGTTACCTGCATGTAAAAAATTTCGCGGCATTTTAAACCTAGCTAATCCCCAAATTGTTTAAATAATTACAAAGAAAAGGTTCCTATATACCTGCGTGTTATGTGCAGGGAGTGTGTGTGCATTGTTGCGCGTGTAATGCTTAATGCATGTTTAGTGTCACTGTGTCGCGTTGGCAGCGGTGATAAAACCCTTCTTTGAGTTCAACCATGTATTAATCTTAATACAAGCTCAAATAGGTAGTAATTAAATGATCTAGTCGTATGCAAGAAATTTACCCATTTTTATTATACGCTACCTGCCTTACCCGGCATTGCCTAGTTTACTATATATTACAAAAATATTGAACCTGCAAAATATATTCATGTTATTTAATCGGGATAAAAAAAGTTTTTCTTCTTAATTTATCTTTTAAATTGGGCCAAATTGCATAGAGTGAGCAAAAAGATAAGTTGAGTGGTTTTGGAGCTTATTGCAAACAAAAAATATATATATTACAAAATATATTACTTATTATGCCAATATAATATCCATGTAATATGACTCTTTAATTTTGTGTAGTAGAAACCAAGTATTCGATAATTCGCAACAATTTATGTAAGGTTTTTCACTATAACGCATCTCAATCTTGTATTTTCATAAATATTATCTCAATAGAAGTATTCGATATAATATAACATCTTAGATAATAAACGTATTTATAAATGTTTATTCTGTCCCATTTAGGTTTTCCTTATACAGGTACTGAATATACTTAACCGTACTATGTAATTGAGAGGCCTTAAAATATAAATGTATATTATATACTCCAGATCATTTCTTTCCCCGGTAGGAAAAATGTCGTTTACGCGATTTTTTGCCTGTCGCTATTGAGTTATTTTTGTCGAAAATCACGCTACGACCTTTGAACTTTGCTACCTACATCAACTACAGCTCGGAGAACGCTTTCAGCTCCGCTAAATAAAATACATTCACGAACAATAGGATGTAATTATGTACCGAAGTGTTTTATTTGATCCCAATATTTTTAAGCACTACTCTTCAAATGTGGATTTTGTAAATAAATTTTCTGTTATATAGTCCTACTGAAACTTGGCATACAAGGCCTGTTTGTAATAATGCTTAAATAATGTAACCTGATTGTACGCACATATTCTTAAGGTACGATTTTGTCATGTTATTTTTCAATTATTATTTTATAGGTACGTATTACCTACAGTGCCTAACATACCTAACTGCCTAACTACCTACCTGTTACCTGTACCTACGTGTTACTTAACTGCCTCGGTGGCGCAGTTGTATTACGGTGCGACTGCCGTTCTCAGGTCTTAGGTTCGATCCCCGGTTTTTCTACTCAGTATCATCCCGGAATTTGGAATTTGTGCCCGATATGGCGACAGGCTCGCCCCCTGTCACATCTGCGACGGAACTAAGCTCGGCGAAATGTGGGTGGTGTAGTTCGCTATTTCACCTTTGCCTAACCCTTCGGGGATAACAGGCGTGAGCTTATGTTATGTACGTTATGTTATGTTACCTACAGTAAAATATGGCTATTGGTAATTTTGATTATGTACTTGCGAAAAAAAAAAAAAATCGTTACAAAGACACACGAAGAGATTGCTTGAAACCTAATAAACCAACGTAAGACAAATAGTAGGTGATAAATTATCTACTAACTACAAAATAAAGACAGTCATAAATAAACTGATAACGAACAAGTGAATAAAAAGATACAAAAATGTAAATCGTATTAAGTACGATTTGTACATTTAACATTTACGATGTTGATAAATATTCCATCGATTTTTAGCCCAGCATCATCTATTTATAACAGGAGCTCTCCTGGGATGGGCTTTCGCTTTAATTTTTATTCTATAACTACGTATTTTTTTCTTCTATATTAAATGCGATTTAATTATATTTCATTCACATTTTTTTGTGCGTTGTTCTTGGATAGTATAAAATCAACGAAATCAGTTTTAAACGATGGTAAAAACTATTTCAAATATCGATTACCCATAAAAATGAGACAATAGGAAACCAATGGAAAGCTGGCGTAAACGCCAGCTTAGTGCTCGAGAGGTTAATTAAATCGGTAATTTCTGTTTATGTGAAACACACACAGAAATAGAGACCCTTTCGGAGGCATTTGCATTTGGCTAGATATGAAATCGCTTGGTAACGTAGCATATACTAGAAGTCCGAGACTTTATAAAACCTATCTATTTATAGTGGATTTCTTAATATTATTGTAAGCTCAGTCTCTATATTTATTATTTGTTGAATTGTAGTTGTTTCGCCGAATCAAAATGAAATATTTTCAGTTATCAAAATAAAATTACTGTCTGTTCTAAATGACTTTTTTTAAGAAGAGCTTATTAGAATGCGTGTATGTAATGCTATACAAATTAATAACTAAGCTAAGTTCTATTCCATCGTTCATTAAATTTTTCGTTTATAGTTACATTTAAACACAAATACGATAATGATTTTCAAATCTCTCGCGGAAAAGCTATCATACCTGTATGGGTATACAATATTTGTGTATAGCAATATGCTAAATTGCTGGTGTGAAAAAATATTAAAACTGTATGTACCGCATACATGTTAATGTTAGATAAAATTTTACGTTTGATAATCGTTTGTATTTGTTATTTATTAGGAGGAAAACTAACTCTATTAAAACATAAATATTTCTTATAATAAACCAAAAACCACAATTTCGTTGGGTACGTATATATACTTTCACGAAACATTGTTATTTCCCGTTTGATCGAAACTAAAGGAGGACCTTCCCAAGGGAATAAATAACGGGAAGCTCTTCAAAATAAATTGTCTAATATCTTAAACAACGAAAGATGTTTCTTTAAGAAAAAAAAACATATTTAGAATTACGCGTTGTTTAATAGAGATGTAAGGTTTTACCTAAAAAAGAAGAGACATCAAATGACAACATTTATACAATCTTTATATTCAAATTTCAATTCGAGGAGGGACTTTTCTTTGTTAAAATTTAATATATTCGTGTAATATGTACGAATTTATCGTCGTATTATTTATCTATGAATATATGTGAATAAATGTATACTTTATACATCGTATTTTAATTTTATTGTTGAAAATGATTAATATGTAAGGGAGAAGAATTAATTATATTATAAATATTGTACTTTGTATTGATGGGTATTCATTCATTAAGAATACAATATTTTTATTTAAAATCAATATTAGCGTAACTGGTATTTGTTTTTCAATAAGTTTTTATTAAATTTATTATCAATACATTTTGGTGTATATAAAATGGTAGTCCAATTGACTAATTGGTTTGATTAGATTAAAATGATTTTTTATCACGGTAATAAATGTCTTTACTCACGTATCTCGCCTCGTACGTTCGTCCCAGAACTTTTCCCAAAAAGTGGATCTGTTTTTGATTCTTAACACGCTGGTACTCAGGGTGCGTGGCAGTGTTCCACCGCTTATGTTTCCGGTGACACCGGTCGACATGCTATGTTCTGAGGCGGAGCTCTTTGTGATAAACCCTGTGCTACCGCTACCACCAGTGGCACTAAGACGCTCCGATTGAGATTCCGAGCGCTGCATTTTTTAATGCAAAGTAATGACAAAACTACATAACATGATATATTCACTAGGTTAATAACTAAATAATTAATTTAGAAGCCATCTTCATGAACAACAAGCGATGATTTCATTGTGTCATTTTCCATAGCTCAGTACTTAGATTATTTATTTATATTATAAACCGGTGACTGGTGGCGTTAATGGTTCCTTATTATATTGCAATATCAATATAAACAAATTGATTACACGTATCTTTTAAAACATTTTTTATCACATCGACATACATATGTTTAGATAACTTTATCTCGCTCGAACGTTTTATCAACGACAATAATGCAAATGAAAGTCGTTTCTTTTATAGTTTTTTTTTGTATCAGTAATAATCACAGCAATGAGATAGACACGAAATTTTAATTATTAAAAAAATTAATTCTACTCCAATTCAACGTTAGGCCTAGATGATTTGTCACAGATTTAGAAGTGAGCGGACCTTGCTCGGTTATTGCGTGTATCGTCTCCGATAGAGTTGATCTCAACGTTTTCCAGACGCTCATCCGCGAGCTTTTACACTCTCAGTAATTATATAGCACGTTTTTTTCTATATTTATGATAACATGCGTACGTTATGACGTTGCCACTTCACGTTATATTAATATGTACTGTATTAATAAGTCACATTTTGCTAGGGGTTTACGTTAATGAGGGGCTTAACGGCGAATGAAGATTTGTAGCATCGCGTGTCGGCCGGCATGTAGAGCTAGCGTGTCACCAGCAGCCCGCGCGGACTATCAATGAAAGCGAGCGAGGCAGCGAGGCGCAGTACGGGCGGCGGCGTCCGCGTCCCACTTGCTCGCCCGGTCGCCGCCGAGAGCGCGCGACGCCGCCCGAGGATAAATTTGGCGCTAATGGAAACTGGCGACGGAGGGCACCGGTAATCAATGTTTGACGTGGAAATCGACGGGCACTAGCCATGTTATCACAGGCAAATATAACAGAGATATACAGCGTCTTTACAGGCGAAGTGGAGGATCTCATGAAAGTAAAACGCCGCAGCGCATTATATCGATCGAATTGAAAGTAGGTAGGTACACACACCGTACACCGACGCAAACCTATGTGAGGCTTCACGGTGCTAACTTGTTGAGAATTTAAATAAAGCTTTTATATGAAATACAATTTAGTTTGTTTTGTTATTTATGTGTTATTTTTATGTGTTGTTGCAATTTGTACCGAAATGGTTATTAAGTCTGTGACCTCAATTTACATTGTAGGTAGGTACCTAGATATTCGCAGGATTTGTGAATAAAGCACAGATAATTATTTTTCATTCATCTTTTTAGCCCTGTATTATAAATGTGAACGTTTGTATGGTGTCCCCTTAATAATTTTGAAATAATAGGACCGATTAAAAAGAAATATATTTTGTAGGAACTGTATATAGTCTTGAGTGTAAACAGAATAGCGTAGAAATATTCAATGTGAATATTGAAGAATTCAAGCATGTTCTTTTATATAACTACAATCCTAGTTTAATTTACAATTGAGCGTAAAATATAAATTTATTTTCTCATAAAAGTCATGAGAGTTGAAGGATCGCTCCTTTTTATGACATTCGCCAATCTCGAGATTGACAAGTAACCTTTTTTTAGCTGTGAGAAAATCTAAAGGGTATACGGTAAAAAAATTGCGCTACTATTCATTCGCTTCAAGATCGAGTGCAAATGCCATGATATCGATAATACGTCATACCCCGTATGCCGGTTAAGCCGGTTTATTGATTTATTAAAGTGGTTAATTCGTAATGAATTAAAACATTTCATTTCTGGCTGTGTGATAGCAGGATAGACGATACATTTTTCTCATCTATAAATTTATTAAAATTGCTTATCTATATACTAATAAATAAAATTAAAGTGTCTATTTGTAATGTCAAAATTTGTTTTTGACTAAACAGATATGAATATATATACGAAACCTATATCAAAAACACAATTGTTAAAATTTTTGTCTGTCTGACTGTTTTTAATGGGTAAACTTCATAACGGCTGGACCGATTTTGACGGAACTTTATTTGGTAGATAGCTTAAGTAACTTAGGGGTAGTTTTAATTCCCGAAAATAATTAGGGTTCCGCGTAAAAAAAAATAAAAGTCATTTAAATTTGAATAAAATCCGATTCAATGCACAGTTTTATGGGCAAGTGCTATAATTTATGAGAAATGTTTTTACTTTATTTTAGCACAAAAATTTTTTTTAGAAAATAATTTTTATTTCCGTATGAAAAAAATAAAACGCAGTGAAGATTTTATGAAACGCGGGCGCAGCCGCGTGCATGTAGTTAGCTTTTAATAAGTAACCTCGAAGCAATCCTTTTGATTTCAATTTCAGTCTTCTATATTCTAATCTATAATTTTAACCGGGACAAGGTTTATCTATACTAATAAATACAATTGAAGTGTCTGTATGTAATCTTAATATAGATTTTTTTTACTACTAAATACATATGAATATATTTTCGATACCTAAACCAAAAACATAATTCTTAAATTTTTTGTCTGTCTGTCTGTTTGTTCCGGGTAATCTTCGGAACGGCAGAAACAACTTTGACGGGACTTTACCTATGCCTATGTGTTTTGCTTTTATTACTTTTATCCATCAATTTTGTCAAACGTTGTTGACGAACGTCTAAAAATGACGATAGAAATGGAGCATTTTTTTCATTTTTAAAGACTCCTAGTTTCTATAATAACTGATTTATGGAAAAAATCAAAACGTGGCGGTGGTGGATATATATTATTTGGTATAAAAATACTTACCATAATGCTATTATCCAGGGAGGAAACAGGGGACTACGTTTGTATAGAATAAATACAGCTAAGATATCCTATTAAAGATTCGTATAAAAAAATTAAAACGCAGTGATAAATATATAAAACGCGGAAGCTGCCGCGGTATACAGGTAGTTACTAAATAATAGTAGGCAATGATCAGCGCTTGGCATAATAAATACCTACCTAGATATTTATTAACGATGTGAATCTATGTATATGTAATTGAATATTTGTTTTTTTTAACCGACTTAAAAAAGGAGGAGATTATCAATTCGTCTGTATGTGTTGTTTTTGTTACTCGATTTCTTCGTCATTTGTGAACCGATTTGGAAAAAAAAAAAATCATCGAGGGAGAGTGTACTCCCGTACAGGAGTATTCCCGAGGTGGTCCCATTTCCACCAGATCAGGATCTGATTAGTGGAACTCATGGAACTTGAGAAAAACCCTCGAATTTTATACACACTTTCACATGTTTTATATATTTGTTTCCAAAGCTATGAAATAGACTTCACAGCTATACCTAAAAGTACATACTTAAACTAAAAAGTAGAAGAAAAAAGTTTTTTAAATTAAAAACTAAACCGACTTAAAACGAATAAACTATAAAAATGCACTAAACAGTCAATAAATAATTCCCTAATAATCTGCTTCGTTAATGTTCTGTTTCGTTAATTAAACCAATGTACTCACTCACAAATGGAAATAACTGCCTAAGCTTTATCACAATTACATATAAGCTAAATAAAGGACTAGGGTAATTGATTTGAAAGAACAATTATTCAAAGTTGATTATAATTAGCCACGTACATTTACACAAATTTTTTTTACATAAGCTGGCACCGATTTCCAAATTAATAAAGTAATTATTTATTGACTTTTTAGTGCGTATTTATAGTTTATTCTTTTGAAGTCGGTTTTGTTTTTAATTATGAACGTTTTTCAAATGTCATCTCAGCATAGTATATAATCTTTTTAAAGCATTCGTTTCTTTTACTTAAATTGAATTACATTACAATTTTCACACTGTAATATTAAGTTCGAATTCTGGCTTTATTTAGCTTTCAGACTTATATTTATAAAATATGCACGTGTAATTCAACTAGATAATAAATAAGTGTTTTGGTTCTGATTGTTTTTTTTTTTAAGATATAGTATTAACTAGATGTGTCCGCGGTGTCACCCGCATGACATTCAACCAACATGCAGCCTATATTCTTCTTGTTTTGGAGTTTATAAGTGAAAAGGACAAAACCGTTAGAGGTAGTTGATGCATTGTAACCTACATATGTCTACGGGATAATAGTAACATTGATTGATCACTACCATATGATGGTCGTTGATGTTATGGTGACCGTACTCCCGACAATCACGATTATCATTTGATATAGCCTGAGCCTGGTAGTCACAGTCACTCAATGGTATGAACGACCAACTGCCACCGTTATCCGTAAACATGGCTAATTCGACATTCGTCACCATAAATCGATATTCTCTGGTTTAAGGTCCTATTTAGCTCCATAAACTGACATACATACACAATTACATTTGTATTTATAATTAGCAGTCCTTCAAGTTTTAAAACGTTCAAAATTTTAGGGATTTTGTTACCTTCTCTAAGGCCTTATTTAGCTCTTTAAACACTAATACATACAGCTACTTTGGGTTTATAACTAGGGGCTGTTTTGGTCAAATTGACCACTTCTTTCTCTTGTCTATACTTTAAAATTATTGAGTACTTTCTAATTTATGCCCGTTCAAACAGACAGGCAGACATTCCTAAAAATGTATTTACAATAATTCTTTTCACATTAATCGGAAATGTACACACACGTGTAATTTACAATTTTATTATTAGTACAGATTTGACATGAAGCACAGTACATACGATTAAACTTTACAATACAAAAAATAATACGGATGAAACATAGGTATAATATTTTAATTTAGTATAATAAATATTACTTCCCTTTATTACAACTTCCAACGTTAAATATTTCAAACTCAATCTAAGTTTGTCTTTCTTATTCATAGTACAAACGATATACAAATACAAAAAAACTACCATAAACCTATGTGTATACAATGGAGGATAAGACAACAAAAGCATCACACTAAGTAGTAAACAATGGGAAAGCAAGCCAAGAAAACTGAGACAGTTGAACAAAGCCGGTGCGGTGGCTAGTAATGTCATGTGCGTAAGTAAATATACGTACGCTCTATCCAGTTGCGCCGCCTCAGCCTCCTTGAATCTGTAAGCAATTAAATAATGAGGAAAAGAAAGAAGAACGTCACCTCAGAGTACACAGTTTTACGCCATTCGATTGGATTTATCTAACAGTATGCGGGGTTGAGTTCACATCGATAAATACACTGTGCTGGTTGTGTTGTGAGAGGCTTTGTAAAGGTGACAGCTATAGCATGAAGTGAGAACATCAATTGTTATTGTTTTTTCGCCTATGTCGTGAGTCGACATACGGCTAGTGCACGAGCCACAGGCACAATTTTATAAGTAAGTATTCATATGTGGGTTCGCATGCTATCACCAAATGTTGGCTGTTTGTGAGTAAGCTTACTACTTGTTAGTCGGACACAACATATACAAGACTTTAGTGAACAAATCATAATGTTAGCTTACTTTATATCTGCATCCGAAGTAATGTGGCTTCTTTGTGTATACCGTTTCATGTATTATTATCGTTTGGTTGATACGTAATTTATTACGTTACAATTCAATAAAATGGTATTGAAATTGTATATTAATAATTAGTGTTAAACTAATTTTAATATACATACGTGGTTATTAATTAATACTTGAAGATCGTGTTTCTCTGGGTAATTTAATATTGTACGTGACTTCGCGAGTTTGTCTGGTTTAACTAATGTGATATATTCGTGCGTGTGTATAAAATATTGTATCAAGACTTCATTAAATAAACCTATATATAACTACAGTGTTACAATATGTATTATTTGAATATTTAACAACAAAAAGAGACTTTCATCGGATTTTTAACCAATAAAGAAGAATAGTAGAGTTTACTAATAATTAAATGTTTAACATAATAATAACTGTTTGATTTACCTAAAATTGATTAACAGTTAATAAGTGCCCATCAAACAGAAGAATAGGTTTAACTACTTTTTTAAAATATATTTAAAAGTGGCACACGCTTAGCCTCAAAAAGTACTTAGGTACCTACTACTTCAGTAAGTAGTAATTCAATTAAAGTAATTATTGTTTTGAAACATTAAACAATATAGGTCTGTGTACATGTTTCATTTCATTTACATACAGTATTAACTCATAGGATTTGCCATATTTATTTGTTCATTCAATAATTAATAATATAATAATTAATAATTAATGATATAATAATTGAAATCGAAAATTAATAAAAAACGATTCCCATATATTTTTTCCCATATATAGATATGTTTTTATTATCCGTTAATTACATAAATATTTTGTTACTAACACAGTCCTGTACAGACATTTAAACGGAATACATGGAATATTGAAGGAAACCCACAAAATACCATAATTTATCCGCAGATGTTAGTGATTGGTGTTTGATAATTTTGTTACGCTTTTTCACTAAAAAACCAATTCATATATAATATATAAAAAGTATTCTTTAGATTATGCTTTTATAATTTGACTGTAGAGCTTTTTACTGTGTTTACTAAGTTTTAACACTTAGCGATATCGCTGAATAATAAGATATATTATTCAGATATAAATCAGATAATGCAAAATTAGGCCTGTATGGTGCTCGACCGTGGACGCTGTTCGTCCGGTCCTCCGGGAGTGGGTTTGAAGAAGGCATGGCTCCCTCTCGTTTAGGCTTGTGCAGATGCTGTCCGGACATGGTTGTTTCGGATGGTATCTGCACAAGATAGTCAGGAGGGAGACGTTGCCTGTGTGCCACCACTGTGGAGCGGAAGAGGATACAGCGCACCATACCCTTGCGGAGTGCGCTGCGTGGGAGGAGCCGCGCCGTGTGGTGATAGCGGCGGTTGGTCCAGACCTCTCGCTGCCGAGCGTGGTGAAAGCCATGCTCGACAGCGAGGAGGTCTGGAATGTCGTGGCCTCCTTCTGCGAGCAGGTGATGTTGCCGAAGGAGGCCGCCGAGAGGGAGAGGGAGAGGGATCCACAAGCAGATCCCCTTCGTCGTAGCAGGGCTGGACGGGAGAGGGCACGTTTAAGAGTGCAACGCCTCCCCCCCATAAAGCCAGTTATAAATATTCTTTTCTTGTTTTCCCCTCTAACTTCATTCTTCTCGTCTTCCTACCTTCAAATTATCTCTCTCCTCACTACGTCTTTTCGGCTGAATTATCCTTATAGTTTTCAAATAATCGAATCTATTGTGATTAGAACCGTCACTATTTTTTTTCTAACTTAGCTAATGTTGTTGACCTGGTGGAACTTTTACAGCTTCTACGAACTTTGTGGGCGAGTGCTTAAGGCAGCCAGCAGCAAAAGGTAACTACCACAAGGGTTACCAAAGTGGCACGAACCTCGGCTTGGCCGTTACCTGTATGTAAAAATTCCCGCGGAATTTGAATCCTAGCTAATACCTGCCTGCATTTTTGTATTTAATATAAAAAGGGTTCCTTACAGGACCTATGTACCTTCGCGCAGGAGTGTGTGTGCAGTGTTTTTTGTGTGTGATGCTCAGTGCATGGTCAATGCCACTGTATCGCACTGGTGGCGACGTCAAGTTGGGGAACGACACACGTACGACGACGTGACGTCAGGTCACCACCGGAGAACCGTCACTATTTATGTAATCCATATTTGTAGATAATGGATTATACAATCTGCGCGATATGGTTGGATTAATTATCGTGTTTTATGATAATTTTCTGTTTCTATCACTTTACAGTATCTATGACATCCCAGAAAAAAAATGAAGCTATATACTTTTATTAAAAAAATAAACAGTGTCTTTAATCCTAAACTATAAACGTACGTATAAAAAGACAGAACTGAACAATAAATGCAATCAGTCCGCATGTAGAGGATTTTATTACTGGCCACGTTTTTGCTTAGGTACGAAAGAGGATGGATAACTTTAACTGTGATTTATAATTGTAACAACAGTTTTTGTGAATTGCATAGACATGGTAGACGAATGATTTACCTTTGAAATATCTCTAGATGTACGAAAATTTAAATCTCCATTTATACCACTGTTCATTTTTAATTTGTATATATTTATAACTTGATTAAAATTTGTAACAATATCCGAAGATCGTGAAGACAAATATTACTAACAAAATTAAACGCCTTGAGAAAATAATCTCTTAGTATCTACTAACGTGTACTATGAAGTGGAAAAATACACATGTGTAATATGTTTGGCGTTTGAAATCGCTGATAAATCAGCGAACAGTAAAGTACTTTTAAAATCTCGCAAACATGCAGGTATCATTGTAATAAAATAATCATTGCTAATCAAATAATAGTTGACGAGTATCAATCACATTTGCCGTAAACGTTGTCTAACTTTAATTTTATTATTATTTAAGCGTAAAATTTACCCAATTAAAATTCTTTAGGTATCAGTGCTTCAAAGGGTTTGAGATAATTAAAATATTCCGTAAATTTCGAGTTGTTAATTATGCAGCAACAATAGTCTAAATTTTCAATATTTAGCGATAATATAATATGAAAATATTAAGGATTCACTTTGTTTCAATACGATTTTTTAGTTATTGTAATAACATCACTAAAGATTTTTGTGATGTGATTATGAATAGTTATCAAAATGTATTATTTTTACAATCGTCAACATATA
Organism: Samia ricini; assembly: GCA_014132275.2. Classification (NCBI taxonomy): domain Eukaryota; kingdom Metazoa; phylum Arthropoda; class Insecta; order Lepidoptera; family Saturniidae; genus Samia; species Samia ricini. Next base: position 7,631,894 of record AP028170.1, read on the forward strand.
ATATGTATCTGATTAATTTAGAGGATATATAAGTAATTGCTTTTATAAATTCCTTACATTTTTTTTCTGTTGTCAATCTTATTTGAAATGTTGTGAAAGTTATTTTGTGGTTAAAGTATATCAAGCTAAAGTTACCTAATGATTTTTTTTTAGTTAACACTTATAGACAATAATTTCAACAAGCTTTGCGAAATCGGTGTCTTTGAAAATCTGCACTTAGACTTAATAATTTTACAATGTAGTAATATCTTAAATGGTATTAAACGCTTAAAATATCCAATAATATCCATCTATTGAGTAAGAGTATATTTATTATCTTCTGTGTCTTCTTCAGGTCTCTAATCAGGAATGATTCTGGCTGAGGATACCGAATTTTAAATAACACTTTCAAAATTTAACGAACACAGTGAAATCTTTGTGTCTAAGATATGTAATAAAATTTAAATAGAACACATACCTTTCGCTGGCAATGGAACTGTTCCTTGACATAGATTTAGGTGACATCTCGAAGTCTGAGTCTGAGCGGTATAGGAAGGACTCGCGGCGCTGCGGCATGGCCTGGAGGACGAGCGCGGCAGAAGGGGAGCCCCCTTCAAGGGGGGACCTTGCCCCTCCCGCGACACCACCCGCACCACCGCCATTCTCGACATCGAAGCTGCAACAAAGATAATAATTTGATGATTCACTTGAAGATTTACTGTTGATGAACAATATTGAGAACACGATATATTAATCATAGAATATTTGCTTGCAGGATATTGTATAACACTAACGATCCGCTTCGGCTTTGTACGGGTATATAAAAATGTATCATATATATATACATACATACCTCTTTACATTACATTATACCTATAATAGTATAGATAAGTTCTTCTATTACAGTATAATAGTTAGATTTACCATACAACAGCAGGGATTAGATGATACATTATTATTACAATAATAATAAATAATATACTGAATAACTGAAATAATATTACTTAAAAAAAAATATTACGGCAATAGTTTAATATACATTCAAACTTTTTAAATGAAATTGAGATTTACACTATGAATATAGCACAACATACAACTACATATAACTACAGTGTAGTAAGAAATAAACTTTTGAAATCCAATATGTAATGTACGTACATTTGTAAATTACGTGGGTGTCAAATGATAGCGATAGATAAAAACTATTTCTTGGACAACTTACGTGGTTGTCTTTTTAATCCTAATATAATCTTCCTATGTAATCGTAGATATGTGTCTAAAAATAAAGTTGTCTGTACGCTTGTCAACAAATTTTAATCTTGAAGAATTTCCAAAAGCGACATTCAATTCAAAGAGATTAAGCATTTGGATGTCCTATAAAGTTGTTAACACACGTACGGACCGAACAGTGGACATGGTATCGGGAACGGCCGAGGTCATCAGTCGCCTAAGTAGGTAAGGGAAAAAGATTTTTCAAAGAACTCGGTTTTTTGAATCTATTCACAAAGCATTGAGGTCTAAAAGATTAAAGTTTTTATTTTTATTTTTTTTATTTTACTTTTTGTACGGAAATAGTATTCTTCATCATTTATTCCAAAAACTGTTTCTCTTTTTAATATTGACAGTGCTAAAGTTCGTCAATAACAATTAAACAAAAAAAGAAGAATGCTTTAACTATTAAAGATAAAATGACATGACATACAAATGAACATGAAATCATAGCAAAACCAAAAGTATACTATAACATTCAGCACTTTAAAATTTGAAAGATCGATCTTTAGGATATCGATGTTTTGTAAATCGATTCATCTAACTTAGGTTCGAATAGATTCAAAATTGATCTTTCTCGGATAGGATCAACCCTACTTAGCTGACTGATGACCTCCGCCTTCCGACATACTATGGCCGCGGTCCGATCCGTGCGTGTGTTAACAGCATAAGAAATAATCTTCTGAGTCATGTATAATTACGTCGTATCGAATGATTAAATCATTACGTAGAAAATTTCAGTGTATGTCTTTTTAATCCTCATATAATCTTCCTACGTAGGTATAAAATTAGATAATTATGTCTAAAAATACAATTGCCCGTAAGTATGTTAAGAAATTTTTATCTTGAAGAATTTACAAAAATAAAGTTAAGTTCCAAGAGATTAAGAATTTCTAATGTCCTATTAGTGATAATAAATACCTACCGCTTTAGAGTAATAATTTCTTGACAAAACTAATTGTCTGCTTACATCTAAATTACATTATAATTATACTTCTATTATAATAATGTATCATCGTGTGGTGAAGGTCAAGAATAGTACCACCCCATATCGTTCCCGTGAGTGTCGTAAAATGCGACTAAAGGATAAACCAGAGGATGGGGAGCAGCATCGTCTGAGTACCAGAAATACCTGACTGCGATCGCCAACCTGCCTGCCAAGCATGCAGTTTATAACAATCACCCTCCCGCCCCACGTGAGAAAGCTCAAAGTTACCCAAAGGGAAATGGAGAGGGCTACGCTCGGTCGAATCAGAAATGAAGAGATCCGCAGTAGAATCAAAAACCGACATTGTCTGAAGAATTGCTAAACTGAAAGTGGCAATGGGCTGGCCACATTGCTCGTAACACCGATGCCCGAAAAAGCGCCAACGGGTTCTCGATTGACTGCCGTGTGCTGTAAGACGCAGCATGGTTAACCCCCCACAAGGTGGACCGACGACCTGATGAAGGTCGCGGCAGTCCGTTGGATGCGGGTGGCGCAAGACCGGTCGTCGTGGAGATCTTTGGGGGAGACCTATGTCCAGCAGTGGACGTCTTTCGGTTTAATGGATGGATGGAATAATGCCCACTTGGTAAGCTACCACCAGCAAGTTCATAAATTGTCCGGGAGCATTACTTGAGTATATGTTTCTCTATTCTTGACGTTTATCATCTTTGGTCACATCGTTACCTGTTATCAAGTGAGTTTGTCATCAAGCATTAACCATATATAGTTAAAAAATGTATGTATCTTATAATAAGTAGAAACATCCGTGGATGGACGCCATAAAATGAGACAGAAATTTTCTAAAGACTATTCTTAGACTTCGTTCGGGACACATACTATCAAACATGTTTGCATTTTGGATGAAAAAGACCCATCGCCGAACTGTACTGAGTGTCGAGTTACTGAGGATGTTCAACATGTTCTGAATGAAACTTATAGATTATCATGTGTTGGACCGATTGAAATTATTAGTATGGGCCTTTCTTAGTAGTTTATTAGCAGAACCTACAGTTAAATAAGTTAACGTGTTAGTTAAGTTGATTGAAAACATAAGTTTAAGTTTATGATAATTTTGTTTTATAACTCATATGTAGGTACATAGATTATCTAGAGTGATTTGTTATTCCTTATAAGATGATATTATCGCTACGCGACAAAGTCCTGCAAAAATAAATTAAATACTAAAACTAAATACATACGCAACTATTAAATCGAGATATGAATTTTCATCGACAGTCGTAGTTATAACAGCTTGCAAATATTATGGCCACCTACAAAGTAACAGACAATACTGCGTATACTGAAATGATATGCGGCAAAATTTACAGCATTTATAGCGTATTCTAACAATGTATAACCACGCAAAGCATTCACCTATACATACAGAGATATTAATAGCAGCAGAAAATGGATATAAAACATAGAACATTATAAATATAAACTAATTAAATCATAAATTATTTATTTTATGATTAACATGATTACGGACGTAGACGATTTTAAAGATTGTACAAAATATCAGACACATATGATAAGGGATTATGTGGAGCAATTCGCAGCGTCACTCAAATATCCATGGCCAGTTTCATGGTAATAAAGAGTAATCTATTTATATATTTATATAAATAAATAATAATGATTTATTATTTGTCTTATCTATTAAATTTATATATATTTGTTAAAATAGTTTATTCTTTAAAGTGACATCTGTAGGGAACTTTATATCTTTACGACGAATATTTGATTTAACTGTGTACTATGATGTTTTAGTTTTATATATAGCCGAGAGAGGGCTCAATATTATATAATAGGTAATCATTTTTTTTATCTTTTTATTCTATTCATTGGCGAAACTATAGGGTGGCATTAAGCATTACAATTACAACATACTCCTGTACATAATATTTAGGTACACAGGTTATGTAAGGGTCCTTTTGAGTTTTTAATTTTTGAACCTTTGCATTTTTTAATTTCTGTCCTCGTTAAAAACATTTATATACACGCTTGTTTATAATGAAAAAAAAAAAGAGTAATAAACTAAGTTAATGATTTTCAAATATTTTTTGTGTTGTTAAAAAGGCTGGGTATAGATAGTAATTCGATAAAAATAATGCTGTATAATATATTAAATTGTTTATGGTTGAAAAACGAAGATTTTGCTTTTTGAAACATCTTAATCTGAAAATTGCTACTTTGTGGTAACTAAGTAGATAATAATTCATAGGTTAGTACAGTCGAAGATAGACTTACTTCAATAACATCAGGTAATTCGCATAAATTAATATGAGTTTCGTCAATAATCGTAATAAATATTTGTGACTGTTCTTATGTTGACTGGCTAATATACGATGAACTCAAAGAAAATTGCTCTTCATGACTAGAAGGCGAATATACAAAACTTCACGAAAAGTGGTAAGTGACCACTCGCCTTTAACGAGATTAATGTAATATTTGATTTGTAGCTATTGCTAATTCTTTCATCATACCAATGATAATTAATTGCACTACTGATAATTTTTTAGTTTCAGTTAAAAAAATACTGTCTGTATTGTATTGAAATAAAGAAAAATAAGAACCATACATTATAAACAATTTCAGCGGTCGGGGGACCCCTGTCAGGAATGAAGTTCTTTGTTAAAACAGAAATAGATAAAGAAAACAAAACTATATAAGGCCTACATGTAATAATTAGAAAATGACTCGTTGTAAAGAAATTAATTTTCTTAAATTATTATTATACTGTCTTAACTAAAAATTAAGCATCGTGCGACGCCATCTAGTGTTCAAACTTTGAACGTTTAACAAATTACTTCAGTGAGAATTCGATTTATTATTATTATATTAAAGCGCTATCTCTTATTTGATGCACTTATCTAAAATACGTGACGATTTCTACTAAATCGAACTACCCGTAAGCCGCGTTAAGAAACTTCGTTCCAAAAATGTAATTGTCGAGATTACATTTTGACATCAAATGTCAAGAACGTAATAGAAACTCTTTATTTAGAATGCATTATAAAATCTGAATTTTTCAAGCTTAGAACTACAAAATAAAGCAATAATAGTATAGTTATATTAGAAAGCGATCTTTTTAGAATACTAAATATATTGAAGAATATTTATAATATGATAAGCCTCAAAAGTACGGAGCTTGGGCCGGCGACTGCACAGCTTATCTCGCACTGATCTTTGCTTAGTAGTGGGTGTAATGACGGGACACTGCTCATTTAGTATACATTTATTTACCCTAGGTCTGGAAAAAGAAAAGACTACTGCCCTCGTGGTCCTGGAATGCACGGGAGTATTCAACCAACGGACAAAATACTCAAGAAAACGAGGTCGTTCCAGGAAACCTGTGATAGCCCCAGGAGGCTATTGAGCTTCTGAAAGGAGGTGGCTTGGCTAATCCTACATACACAACGGCCCGCAAATGCGTCTAGTTGCGGAAACAGGAGCCCACTAATAAGTAAACAAATAAAAAAGTATTCCAATGCGTAAAATATAATAAATGTTAGATACATTACGTAACTAATTTTTAAAAACCAGTGCTCACTTAGTGGTCGAAATTAGAGTACAAGTACGAAAATTTGAGAGAGAACACAATTGCCAAACTTTTTAAAGGATATCTTCAATAACGATTTAAAAAAAAAAATAAAGAAAGAAAATCAATACATAAACAGATGGGCAAATATATCTACTTTGCCTGTTTATGAACAGATATGAAAATCTAAACCAAATTAAAATTAACAACGTAAAGAATGCCACGAATTCATTTTTTATGATTTTATAAAGGTAAAATGTGTGAAGATTCTCACGGTAGCGCTTAAAACCGCAAATCGTATTTTAAACTCCTAACCGCCAATATGCCCTTAATGTGATGAACGCCAAATCCCAAACCGCATTGTTAGGAAGTTTTGTTTTTATGTCCATAATTTAACAAGTTGACATTGGGTTTTGATAAATTAAAAGAAACTTACTTTAATGTTGTCAAATTATAAAGACCGATTAGAAAGCTAAGAGATTTACTAAATTGATTCGGAGAAATGAGACACATCGCTCAGAATACCAAAGTATTTTCAGAGGGCTACTCATGAAAACCATATAATTATTTATTGTAATTAGAATTTAAAATTAGCGCATGCCGAATATTTGCGATTTTTAGACGACGTACTATTAAATTACTGCTGTTGTTATTCTGCTTACTTAATTTACACAAGATTAATGTGTCGATTACCCATAAAAATAAGACAATAGGAAAGCTGGCGTAAACGCCAGGTAAGTGCTCAAGGGGTTAAACAGAATCAAGACTTCTCTTTATTTAGTAAAAAGTGTTTATTCTTCAAGAGGTCATGTCTTTTTAACGAACATAAAACGTTTAACACAAAGTTTGGTAGAAACAAACACACATAGTTAATAACCGTATCAAAGTATAATGCCGTTCTATTCCTTTTATCGTGGTTTAAAAGTTTAAACTTTAGTTACGTTTTTACTAAAAAGTTTAGCAAAAGCTGCAGTGTATACCTGCCAGTAGTCCTTCTTCGTGCGGACATGGGATACCGCCTGAGTGGCCGGCGACTAGCACCTCGTGCACTCCATCTCCGAGGGGCTTCGTTCCACCTGAGCATAATCCCTCATAAGCCTCGACCAGCACCAGTTCAACCAATTCACATATGGTAATAAATAAATAATACTTAGAACGTTTCGAACATTTTCTATTAATTAAAATCTTTTAAATTTTATTTCTTGAGCTGTTTCTGAGATTACAAAATATGGTAAGACTGTAAATAATTCTTTGACTAATACCATTTGCAATGATATTGACCTCTTATAAGTGTTATGTAACATTGGTTTATGCTTTTATATAGGTTAGGTTCATTTAAAATAACTACCTAAAAATAAGATGCTAATGAACTATTCCATTATCTTCAATTTTTTATTGGTATGTGAAATTGAGGAAAAAATATATTTACATAACAAATGAAAACAAAATTAAATAAATAGCGTGATGTCATATGTTATTAAAAAAAAAATATTTTATTCAAATAGCTACCACCACTTTTGGTATGGTTTAATAAAAACATTGAAACAACTAACAATTGTAAAGTACAAATAAAAAAAGCTCGAAACCAACGAAGTGTACTTAAAAACGAGGGTTTGACCTCTTGGAATATTCGCCAGAACTAGTTTGGCTGGAGCTGGTGGTGGTCGCGCTTAGCGTGGAAAGGTCGCTGGATGCGCGCGCTGAGCGTAGCCGCGGCAGTACCGGCACCTCTTCCACTTCGGGAGAGGTCGCAACCGCCTCGCACGCCCAGCCCAGCGCGCGCACAGCCGACCACATCGCGAACACGAATGTCAGCATCGTGCAGTTATCGGGCCACGCGTCGTACGCTTCTCCGGTATACTCTCCACAAGCACTTTATTGACGTATGCATCGGTTTCAGTTCATGTAAACATTTCGGTGCACTGCCACGTGCCAATCACTGATGACATTTCGGATCGTGAATGATAATAAGATATCTACAAGACGTGTATGAAGCGCGGTGCGCGGACCGCGCGCTGTTGCTGCCACAACTATTTGCACACTGGGCTCGACGGAGACGGCGGCGGTGAGCGTCCGCCACACGTTCTCTGTGCTCCAACAGTCATGTTATTGTCGTTACTATTAATTGCCATTCATTTTGCGAACGCACATCTAAATTATCGTTAAGATAAAAATTAAATTGTAAATAATTATTATAGTGCATCAATTGCGGTAGACTGGGTACATAGCAATAGTTTGTAATAAAATCACTAGGTGTTGGTAATGAGGCGAATAATTCGTGCGGGTGTATGAGAGTAGTGCGTGAAACGAGACAGTTCTGCATGAGACGGCCACCGAAGTTGACGAGGCGGAGCGGCGCGGGGAACACGTCACTAACTGCTTGGCTCACCCGCGCCGCCACTCACCGAAAGGGCACGTTCTATATTTACAATTGACCCACAATCAATCACATCACTCTTGAAAAATAATAAATGTGCGTCGTATATCTGTTTGAATATTGAAAGGATATCACTTGTTGCGCGCGTGTTTTGTAGTGGCGGTAAAGTCGTTTCACTACGCAAGGTATATCGATCACACCGGCGGATTCTGTGCGGATGTACGTGTCAAGGTATAACGCACGTTGAGAAATCGCATCAACGTCGTTTCGGACAGGAGCACAGTAACAGAGCATCCTGCGGCTGCCGGGCGGCCATGTTGCCACCGCCATTTTGCCGGGGGTCGAATGGGGCGAGCCGCATGCGTACGCTAGCACGCAACTCTTGTATAGAAAACGACGCAAGTTGCCTTCTTGTTGGGCTGAAGTGGCGCTTACACCTGCGTCCCAAGGATCATATTGGTATAGGGTACTGATTGCGTCCATTTATAGGTCAGTCGAAAACTCAACCTTACGTCTTTACTGAAGCTGGCTACGAATCACGACTGATTTCAGATTTCAGTAGGTTCAATATTCTTCGAGAACTAGTATGTTTATTAAATATAGAAATGTTATTCATCGTTTTTTTTTTGTTAAATAACTTAAGATATTCTTGCACTTCCTATCGAACCAATATTAAAGCTTAGAATGTTGGATGGTTACAATATTTCGAAATTCATCAACAACTTTCCGTATATAAAGTGTTTTTACTTTATGTCAAAAAGCTTTTAGCGAACTTCATAATGACAACGGTTGTTATAAATTTAATTTCTGGATTATTATTGTTAAATATAAATTACATCATTCTAATTTTAATATGTCCATTACCCATTAAAATGAGACAATAGGAAGACAATAAGAAAACAATGGAAAGATGGCGTAAACGCCAGGTTAGTGCTCAAGGGATTAATGATATTATTTTATATCCATAATCATGATATCCGATGGTTTTTTTTTAACTTATACGATATATTATTAAAAAAAACCTACATATGTGTGCGGTGATTTACCGCAACAACACAGATAACATAACAATCATGATAGATTTATAAAAATCCACAAACGTCTATTAACGAGCATGTACAATGTACATATATAGCACTTGGGTCGTTATAAATCTTGGATGAATTTGTTTTATTAGTTCAGTGCGGAGTTTGGGAGTTATCCACCTACACACGTGACTTGTGTACTTGACTGTTGGCGTCACTGCCCTTTATTTGAGAATACTGGTTTTGAAATAACTTATTAGTCTTAAGCGATTTCATTTATACTTGACTAGCTGTTACAGCGGTTTCGTTCGCATATAATATTTTTATTCTTCAAAGATTACCACTGCACATTTTATACATATTTAACGGTGTTATGTAATCATACATATTATTTAACGTAATAAAACATATACTATAACCTGACAAGAGAATGAATCTACGATTTAAAAAAGAATCATGTATATTGGTTCATTGATTCTCGAGTTATAAGTGAACTAACGGACAGACAGATAGACGTCGCGTTTTAAGTAATATTTAGATTGTACAGGGAAGACGATTTCAGTCTCTTCTGATTTAAAACTTTTAAATACTTTTTACCGGGAGGTAGTTTTTGACTTTTATATGATCAAGATTAATTTATTTCAAAAATTCTTAAAATCTATACTTATAAATAAAATTGGAGTGTCTGTTTGTAATGCCAAAATTAAAGTTTTTTTACTAAATAGGTATGAATGTATACGATACATACACAATTTTTTTTTTTTTTTTTTTGTCTTTCTGTCTGTTTGTTCCGGGTAATCTTCGGAACGGCTGGACGAATTTTGACGGGACTTTTTTTGGTAGATAACTGAAGTTACTCCGGGTAACAAAGGTACTTTTAATTAGGAAAATTAATTAAGAGTTCCGCGTTAAAAAATTGAAACTCATAAAAAGTTGAATAAAATCCAACTCCATGCACAGTTTTTACGGGAAAGTGCTTGAATTTATGAGAAATATTTTTACTTTATCTTAGCAATAAAAAAAATTAGGGTTCCGTATAAAAAAAATCCAGTGAAGAATATATGAAACAAAGGCGCAGCCGCGGCCACACAGCTAGTCCTAACATATAATCCTTCACATAACCCATCCATCTTTCCACAAGTTGTAGCTGTGATTTGTTGTCATTTCATACCTGCTGCGTTAATTGTATGCTTTTCGATCCGGTCTATTTCGACATCGCTTTTTGCAGGAGTGAACCGATGAACTTGAACTCAAGGCATATTGGTATTACAAGATCAGGGCTAATCACACTTATATTATTATGAAGAGAAATAAATATGCAACCCATATTTCTACTGTAATATTGCATAAATTATAAGAATATACAGCAGACCGTAGCAGACAAATAAGAACCGTAAAGTGTTTACCTACCGCGTAGTTATACTTGTGATTAAGCGTAATAATAATAATTATTATATAATTGCACGTAGCCACAATTACTGTGCGACGATCCTGTGATATCATATCAATTTATTATTCAATACACAGTGTCTAAACTGCCGGTGTGTTATGTATGACTATGCGATTAACACGGTAGTGGTGTTTACAAGGCGATTCATATCTATATGTGTTGTTATGTAAGAGCACATAATAATAAGCGTGTATTATCTGCATCGAAGTACTAATAATTATATTACTGCTGAAGAGACTAGAATTTTAAGAGGGTATTTCTTTAGAATTGGTTAGTTTTTTTTTCTAATTTTATAAATCTCTTCTCTTGGAATAAAATAATATACTAGATATTAATTGTAAAACAGCATTACGAACTTGCCCTATGTTTGAATTGTGAAGATATGTTCGTTAGGATAGGTGTATATAGCATAATTTTATAACAAATATCCTTTCGCAAACAATTAATAATAGATTGACTATGTTGCGGATAAAAATACAAATGCAGAAAACCCTGAGAACAATGGCGATGAATAAAATTGTTGTAACGCGTTGATTAATGAGCAAAATTCATTACCAAATTCACTGATAACGACCAATGTAAAGAAAAAGTGTTAATATTAAAAATAATAGAGACCATTTCGCTGTGAGTATTTACGCGTGGATACTTTTAGAGAATCATTAAATTTAACTAACCACATGCGTTTACATAATAATAACTAATTGCCGGTATGAAATACAAACAATACTCAATGTTCAGTGTGAACGTGAAACTTTGGTCGTTGGGCGACACTAATTTGGTCAGGCGTTAACAGGATCGTTGAATAACATCATTATAACACCATTGTAGTTGGCTAATGTTGTCCATCAAGGCCGCCATCCAGCCGGAGCTATTGTGTATTACGGAGTGGTTAGGAGCTAATAGTATTGCACACCATGACGGCCATTAGGATGCAATTATCCACTTGCCACAAGCGCAGCGCAGCGATGTCACGAACTCGCTATGAACGCGCTTTCTATCCAATATATCATTTATAAGTACTATTATTTAATATTAAACTAAACACTAAGGCATTGTATTCAATACTTTTTATAAATAAGTTACATAACATACAATTCTAATTACAATGGTACATTTTTAGAATTTTGTATAAAAGTAATCGTGAACGTGAATTTTATATTTCATTTTTTTTTACAAATAAATTACATTGTAAATTTAAAGTACGCTGTGAAATAAACCTTATGTACATAAGTTATGTATTATGATTTTATTTGAAAATAATAGATAATTAAACGACTAATTTCGGTCACTGGATGTAACTTAAACTTTGTTACTGTTTCCTTACCTTTGTTTATTTCTGTGAATATTGTCTCTATCATTTTTGAAAAAATGATATGACCGACTTTTTCCTTCTATGCATTTTTACCATTATGACGCATCATCAATTCTATGAAATTTATATGATACTTTGTGTATTATAAGTTAATGATTAATCTGTAGTAATTAATTTTAATACCTACTTAACATTTATCATAATAATTTAGACGTTAATCTTTGATAATATAAGGCTAATTATAGAATATCCATTTACAATATCATTGAAAAATTGTAAAGGTATGATAAAATTATTAGTAAAATTTGTATTATAAACGTATATATTAATGTATAATTAATATTTTATAACGTTTATATTAACGTATATACAATTACACAGTAGTACGTATATACAGTTATGTATTGTTTTCAGGGGAAACCAACTACGCAAATGGATTATACATATGTGTAAAAAAGTACCTTCTAAATAAATATTAATAACATTTTCCTCTTATTTATTTGAATTTTTACACATATATAAAACATAAATGACACAGTTGTAAGATTGGAGAAAACATGACCAGAGGAAGTATCATCAACACACCTAATTAATAGCGCACAGTTTTAGTCCGAATGACTAGATTGGTAACACTAACAAAACGAGGTATGCCAAATTAGTCCTCAGATAATAGTATGGTTTGCTTATGAATTTTTTTAGCCTGCAATGCTCATATGAAGTGCATGAAGCTGCAATGATTTGTACTTATAAATTTATAATAACAACGAACATGAGAAATTTTATAGTGCTGATTTTTTTTTAAAACAATTACTTGTATTAAATTTTACTAACTAGGCAGTGAAGTAGTAAAATTTTAGTCGTAGTACATATAGTGCAAGAGAGATAAATCAAATGTTAAACTATTGTAGTTTGGTTATAACAAGCAATTACAGCAAAATTCATGTTTTACCATAGAAGTGTTTTAATGGATTTGGTTCACTTTATTTTAAAACAGACACTACCTAATAGCAAGCTGATATAAAGTTATTTTGAAAATTAATTGATGTGAGAAGGTTTCAAAAGATACGAGTAAATTAATTTAATTCTTAAAAAAACATTTACTATTACTAATGCAATATACAATATACTATTTATTATAAATTTATTAAGAAAGATTCTTTTTCTGAAATATTTACACGTTTTACAAATTTTCACTGACGGCTTTGCTATCAGTGACTTTATAAATAAAGAAACTTTCGTGGAATTCATGGGTGGCTTAAATGACTAATTAATGTATTTAATTGATAATGTAAACACTAAATAAATTAGTGGAAATTCAGGATTTTGAATATTACTGAGTCATTTGTGTCGTAGATATATTAATTATGACGAATTAATTAATAATTATTTAAATTCAGTTATACTACATTATTCGATTAACTTTATAAAGGAGAAAATAAAGCGAAGGAATTTTTATTTAGCGTTTGATCTCAATATCGTATTATATTAATTGACTTTGTAACCAAAGATGTTAATTTGCTAAATTGAATATGGTCGTTCTCAAGTGTAGTTCCTGGAACACGTCAATAAATTATTTGTGGCATATTTACGACTAGGAAGTGGTAAAATACCTAACATGATGGTATGGTTTGTACAAGGTGATATCGTTTCCTACAATGAGTAAGTGAGCTTTTAGTTAAGGAACATATTGTAACAAAACCATAATGGAACGATATTTTCTAATGGCCATTTTGTTAATTACACAAAATAGTCAAAATTGTTTTAAATGTGTTCCAGTAGGGTTTTATTTGAGAACCAGTTCTTCTTGATTTGGAGTGTTAGCGTCTTCGTTTACATGGTCGCATAATATCAAATCATACCCATACTCAATCGCTGGTCAAATCTAGGAATGATTTGCATACATGTGAGAGATTAACAACAAAAATGTGTTATGTAATTGTAATCAATAAATGTGTAAATGATGATTACATAAACAATATTTACTTATTTACTAATTAAGTAGATTTTGTAAAAATGATGTCAATACTTACGTTACCATACGGGGGTAAGAACTATGCTGAGAACGGGGAATAGGGGACTCAAAAATTTCTAAATTCCTACTTGTTTCAATCCTGAGCGTAATTCTAAGGAATGTTGTTGTAACTACTGTAATATAACTTGTTTTGTTATTTATGTAATTTAGATATTAGGTCGTGTGATTTACCGGTCGTGGTGCGGGTGATCGTGTCCTGACTGCTGCTGCGCTTCCTTTTGCGTCGGAAGCACCAGTCCTGGCCCATCGCATCACAGCGCGCGCGCCGCGAGCCGCCCCCGCCCAGGGCGCGACTCACTCGTACCGCATAATTCCCAATAGATCCATACTCGTTTCGGTTTGAATATAACTTCTGTTCTTAATCGTTCACAATATATATCCCTGAGTATTTCATTACTTCTGCTTATTCAAATGATAATAATATATTTAATCCAAATGATTTATTACTACCACGCAACTTCTTCGCGATTTATATTTTTGATATGAAGATATTTGGCAGTTTTCTGCATTTGATGAAGTTGTTTTATATTAGATACTTTACAATGAGAGCTTGTGTTAATTCTCATATGAATTTTATTTAAATTAGGACAGCTTCAACACTTTGTCGCATTAATATAATTTCACGCGGAAGGAGCAAACCACAGAATATCGATACAAAAGTTTCTCCAAAAGATTTATTCGTGATTAAAATATAAAATCAACAGCACGAAAAAGGATACAATTAAATCTAAAGATACAAAAGTTATTTAATACATGGATAAGTTATATAAAATAAATAAAAAGTTATTTAAAAAGCTACTTCTTTTTGTTTTTCTTCTATAAAAATGAAAACTTATTATAATAACATGACAATAATTAATATATTCAATAATCAAATTTTATGGTTATTATGTCGTTTTTTTAAATATAAACATCGTATTATAATTCTATAAACATTCATTAACTTCTACTCATTAATTATTATACTTCACTACTCACTAGTCTGTTTATTAATTACCTTTATCGTGTAGCTAAGTAATAGTGAAAAGGTTAATTCACAAAGTTGGTCGGTAATGGTTCATTCAATTTGATATCCTCAAATGCTTTTGTCGATTAAGTACCTAACCAGATAGTTGAATGGGGAGTAATTTATTGCTGCTGTATATTTTTATCTTGATGATTGTTTAACTCTTAAATACACGAATTTTTAATTGTAATAAATAAACCGGGAATGATTTTTGGTTAATAGAGAGATTACAAAAAAAATAAGATAATTTATTTTTATTACTTTTTATTTTACAATTCGTGATACTCGCCGAAATGAAATTGAACCAAATATCGCGCTGACAATAAAAACTGTCACCAAAAACCTAACAAGGATTCTAGTTACCTTCGGAAACGATAAAATAGTTTTGATAAACTTATAATTTGAAAAAGGAAGTCTTCAAATATAACTACATAACGAAGATAGATGAGATTCAGAACATATGATGTAAATCTACATTCTACATGTCGCTATGGATTTTAAGGTTAAGGTTGACGGTTTAATAACTAATAACTGACATGTAATGTTTTTATTAGAGAATAGTTTATTATTTTTACAATTGAACTTAGTCTGTACCTACATGAGAGTGGGAATATATCGAGTAAGTGTGTTTATATTTGCCTCCAGCGGAGTTGCTTCTAAGCTTACGGAATCTTACTACATATTTCCATTAGCTTATATTATTTAACAATACTTTTATACGTTCGTTAATGGATATCATTTACTTATGTAGTATAGAAGTTGGAGCTAAATGAATAGGTATATCGTTCTGATATGCCCTCGATACCTTTTTATTTGTATTTCTTTTTTTGTAGAGAATACAAAAAAATACTCTAAGTACGCTAACGCTTAATTTGATTCAAACGAAAAACAACCACTGCTGGACATAAGTCTCCCCCAAAAACGGAGGAATTGGCATAATCGCCACGCTTGTCAGGCGGATTGCCGATTGTAGTAGGCGTTCGTGGTACTCAGGGGATGCTGCTGCCCATCCCCTGGTTTATCCTTTAGTTGCCTTTTACGACACCCACGGGAACGATATGGGGTGGTACTATTCTAAGCCGGCTCCACGCAGCTACGCTTATTTTAATTTTATAAAATTCCTTAAATGTTTAATTAAAGGAAAAGATTTATTCTTTAAATGGTTTGTCGTAGTGTTGTAGGTATTTAAAAATTAACAATATGCATTTGTTAAAATTTACTTTATAATGTTAATTGGTAACCATCACTAAAATTAAAAGCAAACAACAGGCGCTACAGACATGTGTGAAAGTATTTATGTGGAAAATAAGTGAACCAGAAAGCCTGGATGGATTTAGCGCATGTCAACCAATTAATTTTACTTAAGCACACATATATAGTCTGATCTAGAGCCGTAATAAGCTCAAGGCCAATGTAAATAAAAACATAATTAGATATAATAAATAAACGAAAGTCTCTCGTAAATAATAAAAAAAATGCTAAGTGTATTTGTATGTTGCATAAGGGAGTTTGAAAGGTTTTGGTAAAATATAGATCTCAAACGTTAAGCTCAACCGAGGAGTTAAACTGGTAAAGTGACAACTTTTTCAATAAATTTTATGATCAAGGTTGAGTGTGTTAGTTTTGTTGCTCAGTTAAAGCAAACAAATTATTTTACTTAAGAGATCTTTAGGTGTAAACTATACGGCAGTTGATTAGCTTTGTATTAAAAAAAGGAAAAGAAAATAAATGAAATTATTCTGTTAAGGAAAAAGTGTAGCACATTTCCAATGTCGGTTATCACATTCATATATATATATATATATATATAGAGTGATAACAAAAATTTTATGGTATTTTATATTTTGCACCAGTTAACGTTTCCTATTATCAATGTGATCCTTTGATCATCGCAAGAGTAGACTCATTAATATTAAATTATTATTTAGTAAATAATTTTAACCACTTATTTATCCACCTAAGGTATAAATTTCAAATACTCCTTTAGTATTCACTTAAATTACATAAGAAGCTACTGTTTAAAATTTTCATAGTTCTAAACCCAGCGGTTTAATCCCTACGTTGTCTGACAGTTATAATGAGATGTATTCATGAGAAGATCCATGTATTCTACAGTAGATTTTAATGCATAGTTCATGTGTTAAGTAGACGGAACGTGCTTTGTGGAATTCTAAGAAGTAACAACACAAGCTCGTGGAAATACAATAAGAAATATTTTTAATTGAAGGTGTTTAAATGTAATTTGAAATAATAAATTTCGAAATCTTCTCCTGTTATTAAAATGAATAACGAATTTGGAGACTTTGAAAGTGTAAGCAATTTAAATAAGAGTATGAAAGAGCATGAATAATAAAGGAGTTTTTTTGTTAAACCCCACAGAATCGATCTCTAAGGGTTTGTTTAAGTTGTTTAATTACATAACTTTGGAAATAAGTAATAGCGAGCTATTTTGTTGAGATTTATATTAGATATTATTTCAGTTTTTATTTAAAAGGCTTTTCCGAATATACGTTTAATTGCATAACTTTAATATGAATATTTAATAAAAAAAAAATTCGGAATAACACTTAATCCTATCTCCAGTGTTACGGACAACTGAAGGGTAAAAAACCATTGCACGTAAAAGAACATAAAACTCATGTTTGTCCGGAATGATAAAAGTCATTTTTATTTAACATTAAAATTAGTATAACTTGTAGTAAGTGTAACTTGTAAAGCAAATGCTTTTTTTTATTCGACTAGGTACTCAACAAACGCTAACCAATTACGTACAATTACCTAATCCATTCTAATAAATAAAATTGAAATGTCTGTTTGTAATGACAAAATAACGTTATTTTTACAATATATATATGAATGTTTATACGATAACTGTAACAAAAATACAATTGTAAACATTTTTGTCTGTCTGTGATTTACTTTCAGAACGGCTGGACCTATTTTGAAAGGACTTTTTTCGGCAGATAGCTGAAGTTACTCCACGTAACTTAGGTTACTATTATGTTTTGAAAAAAATTAATTCCGCGTAAAAAATTAAAACTTATAAAAACAAGAATAAAATCCAATTCAATGCACAAATTTACTGGCAGATGTTTAAGTTTGTGAGAAATATCTTTACTTTCTGTTTGCACCAAAAATAATATCAGAAAAGTTATTTAAAATGCCATTAAAAACCCGTTAGGTTTTCGTGTAAAAAAAAATAAAACTTATGAAGTTGTGAACAAAAATACAATTCAGTCGACATCACCATCTAAACATTTTCCGATGATTGTTTAAAAGTTATATTACGCAGTGAAGAATATATGAAACATGGGCAGCGCCGCGGACACATAGGTAGTGCCCCATAAAAATAATAACATTTAGGTGAATTTTACATCAATAAATTCACATTGTAAAATTCTGCATATTCGCTTGACTTAATTTTTTTTAAATTATCAGATTAGTGGGAATAATGCTTATTATATTTAATATGTAGTAAATATAATATAAAAAGGTACCTCTTATATGTCTTCATTATAAAGTCATATTGAGATAACAAGATATGTATAACAAATTTTTGTTCCGACGTCAGTACAAAATTATGTAATAAGTTGTTGGATAAAGTGTATAATAGTTGTTCTATATAAAAGTGGCGAAAACAATGTATTTTATTTATGACAGGTTAGTAATTACAAGTTAATAAAAAAACAATCGTTAATATAAATTACATTTTAAATAATAGTCTGCGGTAATGTTATGGTACGTTTTGTTCTATTTCATTTTATTCTGATATTTTATTCTATTTCATTCGAAACTAATCTTTACATCTGTGGGTTTAATACAATTAAGTAATAAATAATAACAATAGTTTTGGCCTTTAATAACATCTGTAAAATATGATGTGTAATACATACACGAAGAAAAGGTTTACAAAGATAGGCCGGTGGTTACAAACAGATGAAAGTAATTCATAATGAATGCGTGTAGATGGCGCTGCACAATAGTAGCAAATTAGGTGAAATCAAAATAATCAAGAAAATCTAAAGTCGTTTTTATAAGTATTTGTTCGCGTTTTGAGTTATTTTATATTATTTTTTATTATCAATTAAATAAATAAAAATAATATCATTATTATTATTATTAACTTGAACCTGCAACTTGAGGTAATAAAGTTATTTGACATACATTTGGGAACAACCAAGAAATATACACATTTTTAATGAACTTTTATGTAATGTAATTTAAGTAATAAAACAAGTGTAAATAAAAATATATAATCCCATATTCTTAAAGTTGTAGATAGGTATATAATTTTGTAAAAATGACTTTCAAGTACCCATTTGAATTTTGAATATGTTGCATTTCATTAGTAGTGTTATAAGTAAAATTATATATGTCATATTGTACTGGTCATAAAAGTTTGGCACTGAATGTAGAAAAATGCAACTGCATTATGCATAGTGGAATAAGCCTATTAAAGTAATAGAAATATAAGTCCTATTATTGTTTATTGTAGTACTTAGTAGTTTATTATCTACAGTTCTCTGTCGTTTGTTATGCCTAAAAGCTTATAAGCATTTAAAGATTAACTTCTTTCAACAGTATAGGCAAAGCACAAGTAGCAACGTGCATTTACTTGTTAAAACATGAGTTTCTTAATTTACATATATTGAATACCCTTTAATACTGGAATACAAAATGAAATAAGTATATACCTTATCTGTACACAATAAGGCCTATTTTCCACTTAGCAAAATTGTAGTACCTTGCGTATATTTAAAATGGCCAGACTTAAATAAACCAGAGGTTTACTGCAGTCTTTTTTTTCCTTTTTTATTTTTAACCAATTAAAGCTGACACAATATGTGTTAAAATGAACTATTGTTGACTTATAATGTAAATTATAACCTCAACGGGATTTACAACTTGATATATGTAATTACTATTTTTACAATAAAATTAATTTAAATCAATATATTGTAAACCGCACTCCTGGATTAAATTATTTAGTGTGGTAATTAAGTATGCATTTCATAATTGTACTTGTACGACTATACAGATGTCAGATGCATCAGTGGGAGAGTTAGGTCAGTTATAATATCTACAACTAAGTCAAGCTATAAACTATATAAGTTCTATCTACATAATACTCAGAATGAATGGAAAGTATGAGGAACGCGCGCCTTCCCACAACGTATTATAACTGTCACGTCATTATAAGCACGTGGCAAGCCGGGCTCGCCGGTTAACGTATGCTGTCACAAGGAGCCCGTGTGTTATCAGTTTGTTTGTTACAGAGAATTAACATCAAAAGCTCGTCATCGTAAATAGTCGGTTTAGGGCGGGAGTAACGCGTGACTGGTCGCGTGGTCGCGAGAGGCACTGGCCCGACGCCCCGGGCGCGACGTGTGACGTCAGAGCGTGCCTCCGACCCGCGCATGCGTCAAGGCCGACGTCAGGCATACTCCAAAACTCCTCGAGACCTCAACTCCGCTTTGGAACTTAATCGATTTTTGAGCTGGAGCCGTAAAGAGTTCAAGTGCTCGAGTAAATTGAGCAGCTGGGCTTAATTGCCGAATTGTTAAAACTTTCAAATTCTTATTTATGCTATTGAGTCTAAATTCTGGTACTAGAATCTAAGGGTTATTAAAGGTCGAATCAATAGATCGAAACATTTTAACATATGTATCTTATCAGAAATATCTTTGCTTAATGTTAGTAGCAAAAAAAATTGGAAAATAGTTAGGTTCGCGTATAAAAAAAATTAAAACCTATTAACGCAGTGAAAAATATATGAAATGCGGACGCAGCCGCGGACACAGTTATTAATAATATTCATATGAAAAACGTATCTACCTTGGGTAAGCCTACGACACGCTACGAAAATTCTACGCGGAACTACGGTCGACTACGCACGTAGCTTTGTACATATACCGCAACATAAATATGTGGAAATATAATTTACTATTTTATGTGTCTAATATATAATAATTGTTTTCTAACATCGAGTTTGTAAAGGTTTTCGTACATCTTGTATACCCTTTCTATGTGATTAAGTCTATTTCTGGAAAAGTTATTGACAGTAGAGATTGAGATTGATCACTGATAATAAAATTAATTTCGATAACGGTAAATATTAATTTATTACAGCGTTCATAGACTTGTAATAAAGTAATTGAAGTGTAATAGATGATATTAGCTGTAAATAAATTGTCTGGAGGTAAGAAGTTAATGTTTCTTTTTATTCATACGGTTATTAGTAATGAATGTGAATGTGGGAGGATAGACAAGAAGAGGAAGGCCAATAAAAGTGATATGAAAGAAGTAAATGAAAAGATGACGGAAGAAGAAAATATACTGTACCGACCCCAAGTGAGTTGGGAATAAGGCATGAGAATGATGCATACCGTTTTTATTAAATTGAATTAAAGAAAATTAAAAAAAAAGAAGTTAAACTATATAAGTGATTTTATAAAAACTTTGTAATTATTTTTATTTATTGCATATAGTTTTAAATACAATTTTATTGAAGTAACAGTATATAGATAGAGTAGTTATGGTGCGTTCAGTAGTGACTTAGGGATTATTTATTATTAAATTCAAATTAAATCTTATTTGAATCACAAGTATATATTTTGTATATTTAACGATATATATTATATTCATATTTTTGCTTATAATATAATATGTTCTAGAATTTATGAAAACAAATTATAAGATTTATGAAAATGGGTCATCTCGTAATTTAGGAAAATTCTATCTTGACTGGCATCCAATTTACTCCAGTCTATGTCTATTTTATATAATAAAATATAGCAACAGTGTTGGAGCCAAAATACAACACTGAATACATGTTACATAGACACTCGTTAAGGTTTATTTATTAGAACCGTTATTCAAGTGAACATTTTTATAAACTCACAGCAGCATCTAAGCCTATATATAAAATGGGGACAAAAGTTTAGTACCTTTTTTCCACTGTTTGTCAAACACTTATTTTGGAAGTTAGCGCGTTAATGAATAAATGATGCGAGTGAAATATTACTATGCGCGCGCAAAGCTATGTGACATTTTGAACACGAAGTTAGTCGTATCCATTTATAAATATGCCTTTATTTTATGTGAAGTGATATTATATAATATTTATCAAAGACCTTTGCGCCGGTATTATTTTTGTTTAGCAGCCATTTTCTATTGTAACCGTTAGCGAAATTTAGCGTTTTCAATAAATACAAAATAAAAGACTAATGCTTTTGTGGATGATAATAAAATAATCTATCTATGACGATAACTGTATTAACTTTTTAACTATAAGGGTAATTTACGAATAAATAAACACGCAAAACATGTATACGCATATATTTGCCAGTAATTGTAATTACTAAACTACACAAGCGTACGTATTCTACAATCGGACGAAGGAGACTGGTGTAGTGTCGGGCGCGTTTATCGCAATTTGTATATGTCGGCAAATTATCATGCACGCGCTATACTGTGTCGCTACAACTTTATTTCATAATAATTTTAACAATTATTTGCGTCATGCCTACGGAATCCTAATAAATTGTGGTAAATGCAAATTAAAGTAAATTCACCTTCCACATAATTACAATCTCGACTCGTAAATTACCTCTCCTCCTGGGTAAAGAAATATCTCTTACTGAGATCAGGTGTGGGTTTAAAGTTATTCAAAGTAAATGCTAGCCCCAGAACATAGATAAATTTAGTGCAATAGATGCTCATAAAAAAAGAAATGAATGCAAATTATATGTTAGAAGGGATAATAATAAGGTGTCACATTATACAAATTTAACACAGTTGAATTAAGGCGTTCCTTCGAAGGAAGACAGGGACCTGATTATCATTTTAGTCCACGACGTATTTGCGGTTAAGGTCACTCACTGAGAATTCTAAGGTTTTATATTTTCCCATTACATTGTACTCATAATACCGCACGAAAGTATACCGTATTAGTCAAGCGATGAGTTTTATATACATTCCCTCAACGTCAATCGATTGTATTACTAGATGAAATTATTAAATATATAGGAATTTAGAAAATTTCGATTCGAAGCTTTAGTTAATTACACTTTATTAAAATGTTTCGAAAGTTTTTTACGATCATCTGATTTGAATTAAGTATATTATTTTATCTAATTTTCTTTTTTATTTATTTGTAGTACCTAGGGTTTTTTGTATATTATAAAATGGTATCAATAAAATTAGAAAGTGTTGCACATAATTGCGTGATTAAGACTTTCTATGTTAATTTAATTTATAATAATTAACTTTTACAGAGAAGATTAACGAAACGAATTTATAAGGCGAGGGTCAATGGGCAAGTCAGTAATGGTTGACTTAGGGGAACGTATCTAGACCAAATCGATCATGTCTTAAATAAAGGCCAGATGAAAAGTATTCATAACCGACGAGCATGTATGAAAGCGCTCATGAAAGTAGAAGAACCGAAAGAGGTGTGTCAAGATCTAAGTACTTGTTCTAAATAATTTGTTGAAATTTAGATCATTTTATATCAGTAATTAATATCAACGTAGAGGTGACTTTCTGTCTACGCATTCAGAGCAATAACCTCAAAAAAGAAATGTTCTATTTACTATATATAATAAACACTATTGACTCTTTAAGAAAACTGTGGAATAAACATTTTAATTCCTTTCTAACGTGATGATATATTTTTTATTTCGAAAATTACATTATTCTTCATGTAATAATGTATTTTATTTTTTTAATAAAATAGTCTCGTTCGAGTTGTGAAATCCCTGGACGGGGGTGGGATGACGATTTCAGGGCGGAAGCAGGTAGGTTACTGACGTCAAACGTGTGACGTCAGTGCCAAGGGGCGGGGCTCCAGGGCCGACGACCGAAACTACGGAACCCACATACTGCAATTTATATTTCCTATCCCAGACACGGTTCGATGAAATATTGCAACAACTCGTATGGGTTTTATCTCAGTTAGCCTTTGTTTAGGTTATGCTATTAAAATATGTTTGAAAATATTAAAATTGTAATCACTAAAATAATTTCGTGAGGCGATACTTATGGTTTCCAATGTCACTTTTTTTTGGTAAATAATGTAATAACAACTTACATTTTTTTTAAAGTTGTAATAAGTTTTGCATTTGTAGTCACTTGATCCATTAATTTCCTGTATATTTTTATATATTGTTAGTCATTACATGGTGTTTAGTTTATCTATATAATTATGTCAACTGGTAAAATTATTTTTTTGTTTGTTATGGATAAACCTACCTAACCGATGTTTAAAATTCTTTCACGTGCCGAAAGTTACATTATCCGTGAATAACATAGCCTAGCCTATATTTTATTTGTTTTTATTAGACATTTCGATATACCCGTGCGAAGACAGGATGGGTCGCTAGTACATAATCTATGCTTATAATAAAAGGCTAGAGACACGAAATCTGTACATTTAAGATATTACAGACAAATACCGTAAGGGGTTTCAGAATCGACAACGAGACACATTTCGATGGTTTTAAATTTTTTTATCTGTCTGTCGGTCTGTTTGTTTATTAAGTAACTTGTTCGCTAATCACACTAAAACTACTGGACTGAATTGGATGAAATTTGGCATGATTGTAATATATACTCTGTATTAACATTTAAAATGCACTTTTATACGTATACACATGTATTTAATGCGTAAATAACGTTTATCTATATTCATATT
This sequence comes from Samia ricini, assembly GCA_014132275.2. NCBI lineage: Eukaryota > Metazoa > Arthropoda > Insecta > Lepidoptera > Saturniidae > Samia > Samia ricini. The sequence goes on from AP028170.1 coordinate 7,656,567, forward strand.
AAAACATAATAAATATTTCTTTGCTTAATTGTACTATAAATGAATAGTGAAATGAGCAGATATAAAACTAAATTAAATCAACATAATTTATTTAAAATATATATGGTATGATAGCAGTTATACTTTGTAATAACATCTATGTTTTATATAAAGTATGCATAGCTTTTATATAAGAGACGGGACGGGATGGTACATAAATAGATTGCATCTAGAGGTAGAATATAGGCTGTCTATTAGAACATAATTATCTGAATGGAGCGGCCGAGCGTAGACGCGGGCATAGCTAGTAAACAAATAAATACGATCCTGTTTATAATGTAGAGGTAATGGAGAAGGTAAACAGTAAGTCGTTTACAAAAAAAAAAACAAAAATACCTACCTACCGCTAAGGGAATCCATTGTACAGAGCTCTCTATCCGAGTTAACCTTCCGTAATTATACAGGCAGTTTTGCTTTGATACCAATGCCTTTTTGATTTAAATAAAAAAAGTCGAGAATCTACTGCAACCTTTATTGAGTATTGAGGACGACAACGGGCACGGTCCGATGACCCGAGTAACTGCACGATCCTTCCTTGTTTTCCGGAAAAATCCAGGCCGTTTTATAGATATAACTTTTCTAGAGAATAGATACCTATACGATAGAATAAAGTAAACTTTGTTGCATATGTCGGAAAATACAGATATGCAAATACTTTAGTATATTTTCTCCAGTGACTTCTTTGTGATGAATGCAAGAGATATCTTTAGAGGGTTTAACTTTGGAACAGTTGTTCGGAGCTCCAATTTAGTTTTTATTCATAAATTCAATTAAATTTAAAATTTTACAATTTTTGCATTTTGTACTTAATTTAAATTACATCGAGTCTAGGACGCGAGTCTATATGCTTTTATTTTCAAATTATTTTATGTTGTTGCTAAGTAATAAATAGGAACAATAAAATTAATTACAAACAAAATATAAACTTAATGAAATTGGAGAAAAACCAGATGAATAACATTTATTTAAGTACATTTCTTATAATGATGCCGACATAAAACTGGCTTGTAGTTGGTTTTAAACTGCCATCTAGAAGCTTCAGTGAGAACTTTGAACTCTTGCCAGCTAGCTGACATCGGCCGGTGTTCATAGTATTACGACGTAGCCCGGGAAAATTTTAATAAAGTTTTCCTCTGAAAGTGTTTGCGTGTTCTGGTAGATGGCGTTGAGGCATTTATAGACGGGTAAAAACTACTACTAGTTACTACTACTACTGACTAGTTTTTAAACAATCAACTGTTGTATGAATTTAATAGTAAGATTTCATGAAAATAGCATTTATCTAAGTATTAAATCCCGCTATGGGTAAACAATTATACATTTACATATACTATTACTCAACTGTGATTGAAATTCGACCATAACTCATAAAAACCTTCTCAAAAAGTCAATATTCTGTATATAACGGTAAATTAATGTCAAGTCTGACATTGACATATGATAAAGCATTGGTAATCGTAACGGATAATGATACATGTATGTTAAACTATTGGTAGTGTATGAATTGTATTGTTTTATTAAATTTATTGTCGATTACCCATAAAAATGAGACAATAGGCAGACAATAGGAAAACAATGGAAAGCTGGCGTAAACGCCAGGTCAGTGCTCAAGGGGTTAATGTATTTTTATGCATCATTAAAAAAAATGTTAGTATACAGCACTCCATCTCTATTTAAACTATAAGTGAGTGATATTTTCCATAAAAAGGGGTACAAAGTTTTTGCTTCACGTATTATGATTCACGTATATTACGATGATGTGTAAAAATCTATGAAAGAAAAAAAAACATATTTTTTATAAGTATCATGCGAAAGTCTGTGAGTTGTGTAAACATTATTGTGTTTACTGAGCTAATCGATCATAAAGTTACGCTTTAGTTCAGGTTCAGCTTTACTTATTTTTCTACCACATATTTTCATATTTTCCTTATGATAAGACTAGATTTTATTTTTTCACTACAACACAAGACTTTAGATGTCTACTATATTTGCAAGTTATTATGATTATGATACATGTTTAGAAGCTTTATATTACGAACATAATTAGGTATTTAAAGGATAAATTATAGTGACGCAAACTTGGGAAATTCTTAGATGGCTTATGCTCCGACAGTATTTTTTAACGGCCGAGTAAAGTACTGGTAGACTTTGTTAATTTAATATTACACACAAAAGTTATTTTTTAGCTCATTTTGTAAATATTTCCTTTTCGTTTTATAAGTAATCTACAGAGAACTAACTAAAAAAATATTATAAACTTTTCGTTATTTATAATCAAGGATTTATTCATTACACATAATATTTTAAACGGATAGCGTCAAGCGTTATATCGTATATCAATAGGCATATATGAAACAGGTACGTAATTTATCCTGTGGTTTCAGTTAAATTTTTTTGTTTTGTTTAGTAGTTATTGACGAGCTTTAGTGCTATCAAAAAAAAAAATTGTTAATAGTATTATTAATTTTTTTTAAATAATGATTATGGTCAAGTATTTGGTCACCAGGCGCATACTAGTGACGTTTATTTTCGGCCAGGCTAAAATATTCTATATAAACGAAAACAATTCCCGTATAAAGGGTAAAGCATAAAATTCAATTAAAAATGTAATATCGAGCGTCTAATTTTTCTTTTGTAGAACAATAGAACGGAAGTCCTGTATACACTTATACTTGAGGACACTGCCTCAAAGTGTTTTTGCCTCCTTTTTCTTATGTTTCCTTACTAAAAGCTACTGTAGAAAACTAGATTATCAAACGGTATTTAGATACTCAACGAGCTTTTAAATGTCTTAGGTAATAAACCTAAAATGTTGTTTATAGTAATGCTTCTACTTGGCATGATCCTGGCACACATATTTCGCTTCTTATCGCTTTCCCTTGCACACTGGTCAGATACAGGTAATTTTAACTTGGCCTTTTATTACACTTCGATACATCCATTCAACCGAAAGACGTCCACTGCTGAAGATAGGTCTTCCCCAAAGATCTTCACGACGACCGGTCTTACGCCACCCGCATCCAGCGGACTCCCACTACCTTCAAAAGGTCGTCGTTCGCTTTGTGGGGACCTACCCACGCTCTGTCCTCCAGTACTCAAAAGTCGATTCATACCGACTTACCCAGTCTTCCTTGCCTTATAGATTTTTTTGTTTTAAGTAATAAAACGCAAACTGCAGACTCTGGGTCCGCACTTTTTTTAAATCGGAGCTTTTATTTGACTTGCGTCAAAGAGCTACTTTACAATAGTGATAAATGCAGCAATACAGTTTCCTTTTTTCTTAATTAATTGAGCTTATCTGTTAAATGTAATATCTAAGAGTATATTTTTTTTTTTTGTATTTATTTCGTACATTTTGTTAGTTATTATAATTATTATTACTTGTATTTTTTGTGTAATTTTTTGTTTTGTGCTTTTTTTTTTCATTATATATAATATAATAATACGTATTCATTAGTTATAATTATTGTTACATTTGTTTTAATATTATTATGCTTTTTAACTATTGTTAATTTACATTTCAACTTTGGAATACGAGGTTATTATTATTGTTTCATTTGGCAAATGTAGTAACAAGCCAAGAAGAACTCTGAGCCTTATAGATATTTAACCTTAAGAATGAAATTGACTCAAGTCAAAAATTGAGACATTGAGTTAGACCCGTAACATGACTTTCAATTAAATATTTAAACTATGTTATATTAACTTTTTTCATTATGTCTTTTGAAATGAATTGATTAGAAAATATTGGCGAATAAACGCATAGGTATTTGAACTTATTTCAAAAGTTAAATCACTATTTACTCGAAAGTAATTTTTTTGAGTTAGGATACTTTCATTAAGGTGCGATATTTTTCCTCAATCTTTCCTTATCAAATAAGCAGCCCTTTTTTATCTTTATCACTATATCCTACATCGCAACGCTCCCTTATTCCTAACTACTATTCCTTACTTTGTTTATCACGTTCACTCCGGCTGTAGGTACCTGGAAGGTACTTATCATCACTTATAGTAGGTATCATCAATAAAATATTAATTGATAGAATAGCACTGTTATGTAAATACATTTCAAAAATTTATCGTCGTAATAAATTTATTTATTTGTCTATAGTGAGTAAAGTATCACAACATTTTTTTTAATCTCTCAAAATTTTATACGATGTTTTCATTCAATATTATCAGTCGAAATTGTTATTTACTAAATCATGTAAGTTTTTATGTGCATGTAAATTCTAGAAAATAGTATTGCGCATCCGCATTAATATTACGAAACATTAGGAGTCCAAATGAAATTGACCTTTCATTTCTAGATTGCTGCGTTAAATTTATTGTTTGTTTGGTTAGCCATAACTAATAATATATATGACACTACTAAAACGAGTCCATTTTCTTTAGCCTTAAAGTGTAAAAACCTATAATAAGGAAATATTCAATTGAAATACTGTAACCATTCTATATAACTTATGTTTATGAAATTTATTTACGTGAAGTGCAAATATCAAAATGTCATGTTTATTAATAAGAAAGCTTGACAAAGTTTCGAATAATAACGCCGTTTCCAAATGAATTTAATTTGTTACCTTAATAGGACTCTTGTGTATTTAGAAGTGAGAATATTAAATTAATTTTCGAATCCGAAAATACTCCATTGAAGACAGTTAATTAATCATTTGGATATATTATTTAGATATCAAAGCTTTATAAACACGAGTTCACAACATCAGCATTTTCTGATTGATTGCAATGTCGTTTTTATGTGATGATACTACGTCTTCTTTGCATGGAGTTTATCTTAGGGTATCATCAATCATGTGCCATCGAGTGGCAATACAAAATATTAAAAAAAAATATTGACATAAATCTTAGTTATGAACTTAATTTTATAATTTCGAATAGCAAGTATTCAAAGTAGACAGATAAAAATTTTTGGTATAGGTATCGTATATACAATCATATTTATTTAGTAAAAAAAAATATTTTGACAATACAAACAGACACTTCAATTTTATTTATTAGTATAGATATGTAAGGTACCACTTTTATAATCTTACCAGATCTATCTAAAACAATTTACAGCTAGCAGTATTACAATCTATACTTATTACAAAAGACTAAAGGAAGTTAATTTGTTCGCCAATCGCGCAAAAACTGTTGAAAGTGAATTAGATGAAATTTGGTATGAGAGTAGTTTATACTCTGTAGTAACATATAGGATACTGAATTCATATTACTAGACTATAATATTGATGTGCATGCATAGTAACATCTTCTTCTATATACTTATGCTACTGTGTATTTAATAACTTAGTTATTAAAGCAGTAGTCTATTTAGCGGAGTATTATTATTATTATTCGAAAAGGGGCTATGCAGGCTTAAACAGTCCTGTATCACTGCGACCTAGTCAGATCTATTGTGATCGCCCCTATATTGCTAAAGCTCACTGCCTAGACCTACAACCTGAATATACTGTAGTATCTTTTTGGCAGAGAGCGTCTGTACCTCCTCCGGAAGCAACACATGCTTACCCAGAATTCGGTTACGTATGGGTATTAATGGATCACATTCACACAAGATGTGCTTTGGTGTTTCGTCTGCTATTTCACAGAACCTGCACTCTCTTGTGTTCTGGACACCGATGTTGTGCATATGCTTGCCCAAACAACAGTGCCCAGTTAGTGCTCTCACTAATACTCGTAGCTGATTCCTACTGAGCATCAGGGCTTCTTCAGCTTTTCGCTGAGTGAATGCTCTGATGAGCTCTTTGGAATGAATTTGTCCTGGCAATTTATTCCAGAATTCTATAGCCTTATAGGTATATTGGTCCCTTATGGTCAGTCGAACTAGGCTTTTTGGAATGCCACAAAATGGTTCAGGCCCAATTTGTGTTTCCATAGCCCCTGCTCTTGCAAGCGCATCCGCAGCTTCATTACCGGGAACTCCTGCATGGCCTGGGACCCATCTTAAAATCAGCCTGTTATTCTTACCCAGACTGTTTAGCATTGCCACACAATTTGCAACTAGCTTCGACTCAACTACATCCGAAGCCAGCGCCAAGAGAGCGGCTTGACTATCCGAATGGATATATATTGTATGGTTCACGTAGGCTTTCTGCAGATTTATACAGGAACATTCTAGAATCCCGTATACCTCTGCCTGGAAAATGGAGGCAAAACTACCAAGATTAGTTGTTTGACTAAACTTAGGTCGCTTTCCATATATTCCACAGCCTACGTTAAGTCCTATTTTGGACCCGTCGGTAAACCACAGTAAGCTGCCTTCCTTCCACGTTATCTCACTGTTTAACCAGGAGTCCCGTGGAGGGATTTTGACATCATACAATTTTTTAAGATTAGTTTCAGGAATCATCATATCTGATATCATCCCTAAAATTGGTGTTTCTATCACTGAGTCTAAGAAAGATCTCATGGACTGGGATATCCATTGTCTCCTCCCGAGGGCGTACATTCTGTGCATCGTCAACCTCGCCACCTTCTCTACATGTAGATGAAGGGGCGTCAGATTTAACAGAGCATCCAGAGCCGCTCCAGGGGCTGTCGACATGGCTCCTGTCACTAAGATAGAAGCTATTCTTTGTACTGAAGCTAATCGGGTACAAACAGACTGCTGTTGTGCCTTTTTGGACCAAGCCACACAGGCGTATGTTATTATGGGTCTGACAACTGCCGTATAAAGCCATATGGTTAGCCTGGGATGTAAACTCCAGCGCTTTCCGGCCATTCGACTACAGATCCCCATTGTTATTTTAGCCTTTTGAATTATATATATAATTTGGCTATTCCAGGTCAGTTTCTGGTCGAGAATAACACCCAAGTATTTGACCTCTGGTGAGAAGTTTATTTAGCGGAGTAACATAGAGGCTAAAAAAAAATTTAAGCTTACCCCAAAGTGACTGATATGGGCATAAATTCCAAGCGGAAGGAGTCGTGAGGTTATTCCAAAAATATAAGTGTGCTTATGCTAGAAATGGTCTGAGATAATTATTTAATACAATACAACTTGGTTTGTAAAAGTAATGTATGTGATTTTGAGAAGGAACTGTACTAAATTTGTCTTGCCAAGAAAATATTTCTCTGGCGATCTAGCGTAACTATAGTCTACGGCAATATTTCTTAAACTTTCGCTTAAATAACAACAAAATGTTAACAATCATTTAAATCTTAGAAAATATACATTTAAAGCAGGAAAGAGCTTTGCACGTCTCGTTTATAATTTAGTTTATCGCCATTTTTATTTTACGTAAGCTAAGTGCCTCATTTGTTTCATGAAAACATTTTTATGTAATTATACTGTTTGTTATTTGGGATCTTGTAGGAGGTCCTAGATTATGTACTGTAACAAAATGACCTTTTAATCATCTCCGATTTTATGACAGCGAATTTAGAAATAGCACTGAAAAATCACTAATGTGAGAGTAACACATTTATTGTTTTTCTATTCTTTTATGTATTTCTTTAATAGTTAATGAGTCAATAAAGTAAATAATAAGCTTGCTCATTGAAGCTTGATTCTCGCTGTTCGCACTTGTTATGCGTTAAGTTATTTGTTACAAATAAATTTGTTTATTCACATCTGAGCTTTATATCCTTGGCAATATAACAACGAAAATGAAAAAGAAAGAAACATTTGGCAGTACCGGACGTCAAAATTATACGTTGCCATTTTGGTAGGATGAGCTCCCATTTTTTAAAAGAAATATTTTATGTAAACTATTTGTTCCCGCGGCTCCGCTTGCGTATTATATTCTCTATTCTGCACAATTATTCACTGTGTATAAATATTTAATAATAATTAGAAAACAATAGACCCTATTATTTTGTACAGGCCTTAACCTTTTAAGAACAAACGAAAAGCAAAGACATTTCTTACAAATATAAACACTTGCATACTTGTTGAATCTGATATATGTCACAATTTCATGACTTTTTTTACCCGAAACTTGATAGATTTTCCAAAAATAAAAGTAGCCTAAGTTATGACTTATAACTTCAGCTATCTATCCCGTCCCGTCAAAATTCGCTGGAGATAAGCCGGAACGAACAGACAGACAGACAAAATTATTTAGACGAAGTATTTGGTAAAAACGCTGCTTCATATTAGAAACAGACAGTTCAATTTTATTTATCTGTATAAAGGATGTTAAATGAATTCTACATTTATCGCAAAAGAACAAAATTATCGAATGCATTAAAGATTTTCATATTTATAAAACATGATTAACCTTAGGCTTCTATCAGAGAAGGGGTAAAAAGCTGCTATTATTCACGACAGCTACAAAGGTCGACTGATCGGTACCCGATAGGAACTTCGCACGAACACGCTATTATCTACTGGATCGGATATTGACGAGCTGATTTAGTCTTTGTAAAGCTTTCACAAGGCTATAGAGTGTAACACACGCCACTCTGTGTATATCAGAAATCTAGTTTGTACAGCGTGTAGGTTTTAATAAAATTTATGTCGAGTTTACAATAGAGAAAGTAGATAAGTTTAATCTCACAGTATCTATACTAATAAATAAAATTGAAGTGTCTGTTTGTAATGTCAAAATATTTTTTTACTAAATAGAAATGAATGTACATGCTATACCTATACCAAAAATGCAATATTTAAAATTTTTGTATGTCTGTCCGCCTTTCTTTCTGTTTGGTCCGGGTAATCTTCGGACTGATTTTGACGAAACATTTTTCGGTAGATAGCTGAAGTTACTTCGGGTGGCTTAGAGTACTTTTGTTTTTTGAAAATAATTGGCGTTTTGGTTAAAAAAATTAAAACTCATAAAAATTAAAAGAAAATCCGAATCAATGCACAAATTTACGAGCAAGTGTTTGAATTTATGAAAAATATTTTTACTTTATCTTAGTAGGTACTAAAAAATTAAAATGCAGTAAATAAATATGAAACATGAAAAAAGAATATATGAAACACGGGCGCAGCCGTAGGCACAGAGCTAGTGTGAACATAAAATCTACATCTAATATTCTCGTATTTTAAATACTAGCTGTGTGCAGGCGGTTCCGCTTGCGTATACTAAGGGAGAGACAGACAGACGTTGCCTTTTAAGGATGTAAGAATGAACACGATAATTGTCATTATTATAAGGTCTATTCTGAGAACGTTTCCTATATACGTAACTAAATATATAGCAAAATCTGGTTAGATAAAAATACATACGATTTAAATAAAGATTCAGGTAAATCGGTTCAGTTTTAGTGGGTATTTCCGGGCGACTCTCGCCCGGGTGAGTCCCACACTGGCACGGAGCTCGTCACTTCGTGCCCCCTTATCTAGTGTATTTGGAGGACTTTGATCCTCCAAATACAATAGATAAGGGTAGTGCGTAAATGCATTTCCCCCCGTCAAAAAAAAAAAAAAAAAAGGTAAATCGGTTCAGTGATTCTCGAATCAAATCAGGCAATGGAATGATAGGCAGATAAACGATCCCTTTATTATAATGTAAGGACTTATGTCCTTATGGACTTATGTCCTAAAGTCATAGTAAATATTTATAACAATATTCATAAAACTTTTTTTTTACAAATTATTAAATAATTTGTGATATTTAATTACTTTTTACCAATAAGGAGCTGTTACGTAATAAGCAATATTTATTTAGCTGTTTTTTTTAATTATGACAATGTTAATATTGTATGTCAAAATATATATATTTTTTTAATTTATTTATTTCTATTAAAAAAAATTGTAATAAATTATTATTAAAAAGTTATAATATGAGGAAAATCTTTCACATTTATGTTATATTATAAAACAGTGCTCCTAATGAGTATTAAGTCCATTTGTGAATAAATACAAACTAATGATTTTATAAAATAAATACTATATATTATACCCACTAGTACTAGTAAAAACGTTACTATACAGCCAAAGCCTAGAGATTTATCATAGGCAATGTCGTATTATGACACCATTGCTCGTCGATTTTATCAAATAATTGACCGACAACTTGCCGAACAAGAAAAGTATGTAAGTTTGGTTTATCTATACAGTTTTTAGTTCCATATATTGAAACTATACTTTAAGGTTAACACAACTGTTGATAATTGTATGTCAGTCGATTGATTGAATAAAATCCGTTAGTGTATTTTATAGTAATTTTTATATATCAAATATTTACATTACTTTCTTAGAAGTGACAGTTCTTTTTATAATGCCCAATATTTTATATTTTAATACAATAGGTTTAAACATGGCCAGTAACTTTCAAGTATTAATGATGGCCAGTACTTGAATGATATAATTGTATAATCTACGACACACAACTAATATAGTACAATAAATATTTAACCCCTTGAGCACTAATCTGGCGTTTACGCCAGTTTTCCATTGTTTTCCTATTGTCTCATTTTTATGGGTAATCAACATATTAAGTAGATGATAAAAATACCATTAATAGTATACTTACGAGGCAGTTAATTTTTACTTAAGAGTTACTTTGACGGAGTAGTTGGTAGTGCGGTTGGCTTGTGCGTCGTTGGCCGCAAGTTCTAGACCACTTATCCAACTTTAAAATCAGCCTGAGCTTTTGGCAACGGAAAGCTTTGTAAAGCTTTGTTAGGAAATCATAGTGGTAAGGCATTTTCTTATAATGCCCACCTGGGAAGTTACCACTCTCAAGTTTGAAAACCCGTCACCATATACAAATAGGTGTGTTCCGGCAACTTTACCAGTACTTCGTATCGTCATTGCGTATCAGTTGAGATTGTGGGCAAAACATTGAGCCTATATAGTGTAAAAAGATATATTCATAAAACCTTTTTCGTGGAGTTAAAGTATTATCCTCTGATACAAAAATAAAAACGTTCAACGTGTACCTTATCAGTGACAAGGATACGATCCGTCCGTTACAGGAAACATTCACGGTAACGACATTATCTATTACATTGAACCTTACGGAAAGAAATAAGGAAAGTTGTGTAAGTTTCTGGTCTCAGTAGAACATATACTTATGGTTCTTCAAGTACCTTAAAATATAAGAAACATAAGATATAGAATATAATAGACATCATGTCGGTTTGTAAGTATTATAGAGAAAATAGTCGAAGTTACATAAAACATTAAATTATAGCTATCTATATATTTAGTGACTCTGGAATGAATCATTACCTAACACACTCCAGATTACTCAAAGGATTACTTGGCAGTATTTTAAATTACTGAATAAGAAGTAATATTAAGATATTCAGGAAAAATAATATATTTTTAATAGGTACTTGATATTTGGTTATTGGTACATATTTTGTTTTTCGAACTGACTTAAACACTGTTGATTGGAAGGGCCATGATAACTTCACCGAACTTTTGGGTATTAGCGCTTAAGGTGATCAGATCAGTATTATGGACTTCGGCTAGGACGTAGCTAAACCTAAACAAACCATTCATTTAACCGAAAGTCGTCCACTACTGGACTTATGTCCCCCCCAAAGATCTCTAGAAAGACCGGTCTTGCGCCACCCACATCCAGCGGATGTGATCTGATACATAGATAGAAAGATATTATATTAGAGTTGCCTAGTTGGAGGAGCACATTAACTAACGCATTGCTGAAAAAATGAAGAAAGATTGTTGTATAAGTAATGAAATATAATATTAGATACACTGTAAGTAGGTATAAGTATATATGACTTAAAAAATGTCCACAAGTTTGTTTTGCTCACAAATTTATATTTATTCAAGCATTTACTGCAAATTTTTTTGATCTCGGTTCGCGTTTCGTAACAATAAAACTGGATTTTATTGTATTTACATGTGATTCATTTATATCCCATTGAAAGGCTTTGTGTATCCTCAAACATATTACAGACAACGTCATACCGGTCCGTATAGCCGTAAAAAACTTTTGTGTTCGTGTGTTTAATTTATTGTCCGAAACGGTACGCATTGTTAAAGCCATTGTTTTAAACTGGCCTGATTGGTAAAATAATTCTAATTAAATCTAAATTCTTAACTAGTACTTATTAAAAACAAAGACTTAATATATTGTATCTATGCTACTAAGTATAAACGTCTTCTCTAGGAAACGAAACCAACGCGACATTGACATTTTCTGAACATAGTTACATATTTTGTTAAGGTTGTTGTTTATTATGTATGTTGAGTATAAAGTGTTTCGTTTAATTCAATTATTTTTGTATATTCCAGTGAGTTTTTTTTACTAATTCTGTCAACATTATTGAAAAAGTATTGACATTTAAGTTAAGTAAGGTTAACCGTGTGGTCCCGGTGAAGAATAGTACCATCCCATATCTTACCATGGGTGTTGTAACAGGCGACCAAGGCATAAAAATCAGAGGATAGGCAGCAGCATCCTCTGAGTATAACAAGTATCTACTGCGATTGCCAACCAACCTGCCAAGCGTGGCGATTATGGCAATCCCCCCTCTTTTGGGAGAGATCTATGTTCAACAGTGGACGTCTTATGGTTGAATGGAATGATATTATTTAAAATAGTACATCTTAATAAATATCTTTTGTGTAATAATTTTTTCGACCGGCGAATATATATATATATATGGAATACGTAAGCGAATAAGACTTACATTTTCTTTCTTACCTATAAATTAATGGAATCCCTGATGATTCTGTCTGACATTTATTTAATATTTATTCGTACTGCAATTGAATGTTACATTACATGTACAAATCTTACTAGATTTGTAAAATAATTACTGTGTTCTTAGTAATTTTGAGAAAAATAATTTAGTTTTAAACATTGTATTACCGTGAACGCTTATATAAAATATTTTCGTATGAAATGTTCCAGCTTATTGTTTAAATTCGTCAAAGAAAAACATAATTTCAAGTTTGTTACTGGTTAGTTGAAAAGCGAAAAAGTAATTTATATCACCGAACGGAGGAATATTTTTTTTGTAAACTTCGAGTTGTAATAAATTATTCAATTTATAGTTTAATCTAAAGGGAGTTAGTAGATTTTAGATTCTCTGGTGTTTACAATTCAAGCAGAGACCAATTAGCCGTCGGATGGGTTCCTGCTACCACACGTCCAGGCGTTGTTCTTGTGTAATGTTTGTGCTTTGAGCTTTTGAGTTCCAGTTAACGCATGGTTTGGGTTTACAAAATTAATCTGGGTTGTTGGATCGCTACTGCGAATTGGGATTAGCCTAGTAATGTATATTAGGCTAAATATATATAAATACGAAATATAAACACAGAGTATTGTGGATACTATGTTAATACCAATTTTATCTTTGTCAGTTGTATCCAAATACAGTTGTAATATTTCAATTGTCTATCATGTAATTTAACGATTCTCGCACTATTCTAAAAATAAATATATGAACACGTGAGAAAAAAAAATTGAGATAATTTATATGATTTTATTACAGTTTTATCACGAAATTAGTTATTGGTATTTCGTCTAGCTAATAATAATAATATTACGTTTAGACTACGATATCGTTTTGGAATGTTATAAATCCCGCTTCCTTGATTTTTTTTTTGCTTATTTACTTTTGCGTATATGCCATTTTTGAGATGAGAATATCTTACGTCTAAGTAAAAAAATAATCGAAACGAATTTTTTTATATCGAAGTTATTGAGATTACTATGTTAAAATATACAGTATTTAGTCTTGTAATATAATATTAGACATACAATTAATATTATTTATGGTCGAATAAATATATGAACATACAGATCACAGATAGATTACAAACTAAATTTGAACTTAAACCACGCAAGAAGCGAGGCATTATATCATAACGACTCGTATGATTGTTCTTCAGAGTATTCGAGAAACTAATTATCCCATATTTGTACCTACGCCGTAGATTGTAAGTATGTAATTGTATACCTTGAGTTTTACCCAATGCCACAATAACGTTCATCCTTTGTTTTTAACGATTGCTTCGTGAAAGCCGGGACTTACCTGAAAAAAATAATTACACAATATTAGAATCGGACTTGAATCGGAAATAATTTTGAGGAATTTCATTTTTAGCTTATAAAATTGTCCGATTTGTTAATATCAAGCAATGAAAAATTTTAAAACATCTTGTATATCAAATTACTACTCTGTGAGGTACGAAATAGTTTAAAAGTTTTCTAATTACTTCAATTTATGAATTTTATTGGTGAATAATTAAAAAAAAAGAGAGGTTAATATTTCATTGAACGAAGCTTTTCTTCTAAAGTGTAGAATTAACTTTTGTTAAGTTTGAAACGATGATGGCTTAGTTGGTAGAGCGGTCGGATATCGCATCAATGAACGCGGGTTCAAAACCACTTATCGAACTCTAAAATATGCCTGAGCTTTCGGTGAAGGAAAACATCGTGAGGAAACCATAACATGGTGGTAGGGCATTTTTTAATAATGCTGGTCTGAGTAGCTACCACCCTCAAGTTAGAAAACTTGTCGTCAAATACCAGTAGGTGTGTTTCGGCAGCATCACTTGAGAACCAGTATCTCTAGGCTTCGTGCGTTTACCATCCCGGACCACATCGTCACTTAACATCAGGTGAGATTGTGGTCAAAGCACTTAGCCTATACTGTGTAAGAAAACTCAAATTTGAAAACGTTTTATTTTTAAATAAATGAAACTAAGAGAGTGATTAAAGAGTGCTCGTAGTCTTCGATCACAATTTATTTATATTCTATAAATCTGCACTGCATAACGTAGTTACGCGTATAGAGAGCGGACTAAGACCCGGGCAATCAACACTTGGAGCCTTCATTGATGTCGAAGGCGCCTTTGACAAAACAAGCTTTATTAGCATAAATCAAGCCCTGATGAGACATGGGGTAGCGTCCACAATTGCCGAGTGGATAGACAACATGCTCCGTTATAGGGCCGTTTAATATACTGTGAATACAACCACGAGGGCGGTGGTATGCAGGGGTTTGTCCCCAGGGTGGGGTCCTGTCTCCCTTACTATGGAACATTGTAGTCGACGAACTAATACGACGACTTAACAATGTCGGGTTGTATACAGTTGGTTACGCCGATGACCTCGCCATACTTATTAGTGGACCTTTCCAGAATATACTCTGCGACCGGATGAGGCTTGCCTTTAAGATTGTAGAAGAATGGTGCTCTAAACACGAACTGACAGTTAACCCGGCTAAGACGGAACTAGTACTGTTTACTAAAAAGAGAATTCAAGGGAATATGACATTACCGAAACTCTTCAATACTCGCTTGTCACTATCAAGTGAAGTCAAGTACCTGGGCGTTACTCTTGACAGTAAACTTCTATGGAACAAGCACCTAGACCAAAAGCTTGCATAATTTTCTGGCAGTGTAAAAGACTTCTAGGAAAAACCTGGGGGATCTCGCCAAAAATCACACTATGGCTTTACACAGCCATTATTAACAAGCTAACAGGCTGTATGCGAACAGCTCCAACAGCAGCCATAGAGGCCTTTATCAACTTACCGCCTCTTGATCTGTTCATACAGCAGGAGGCGAGCATGGCAGCCCTACGCCTCACCCATCTAGGCTTATGGCAAAGAACAGGTGGGTCTCATACTAAAATATGGGACAGAATGGTAGGTATAAAACCTCTTCTCGAAGCCCCCTGCGACAAGATCCCTAAAATTTTAATATTCGACAGAATGTATAAAATACAGCTTAGGGAAGATATAAAAGATGAACAGATTACCCTTGAACATCACATTTACACGGATGGATCCAAGATGAAATCTGGTACAGGTGCGGGAGTATTCTCGCATGATCTCAATATCAAGCTATCTACAGGGTTGGGTGAGCACAGTATCATATTCCAATGTGAATGTGTCGCTATCATCCAAGCAGCAAACGCAGTCTTCAAAAGGGAGATAAGGGACTTTGGCATCCGAATTCTCTCTGATAGTAAGGCCGTACTCCAAGCGCTTGAGAATATTTCCATTACCTCAGGCCTCATATACGAATGTCACCTTGCACTGCAACGCATAGCGGCAATCAACAGGGTCATCCTACAATGGATAGAGGACCACAGCGAATCAATGGGTAACGACGCAGCAGATGAACTGGCAAGAAGAGGATCGACAACAACAGTGGCAGGCCCTGTGCCTTATCTTCCTCTTGCTTACAGTACTTTTAGATCATGGTTGCGTCAATACACCCACAGCACTCACAGTGAGAGATGGGCTAACACTCCTGGCTGTAGACAGTCTAAACAAGCTGTTCCGGTAATATCACGGAGCTTGGCCCGGAGACTGCTCAGCTTATCTCGCACTGATCTTCGTCTAGTGGTGGGTGTAATGACGGGACATTGCTCACTTAATAAACATTTATTCACTATAGGTCTGACAGATAGCCCCATGTGTAGGGGGTGTCTGGAAAAAGAAGAGACTGCTGCCCACGTGATCCTGGAATGCACGGGAGTAGTCAACCAACGGGCAAAAACCTTCAAGCAAATGAGGTCGCTCCAGGAAGCCTGTGATCGCCCCAGGAGGCTTCTGCGCTTCTGGAAGGAGCTGGGCTGGCTCGAGTAGCTGGCTGATCCTGGACGCACAATGGACCGCCAATGTGTCTAAGTGCGGAAACAGGAGCCCACCAACAAGTAACAAGTTCTATAAATCTTATAAAGTAATATCTATATGTATACCTTTTGTGTAACAGTTAAAATATGTTTTAAGTACATAAATTCCGTTTTCTCTGACGGCCTTTGTTTAAATTAGGTATTATGTTATCAAGTTATAATTTGTATTTCGAAGCAAATACTCGAATTAATATTCTATTATCGTAATCTAAGATTTTTAGTTAATAATTTGCGTGATTCAGAAAATTCTTCTGTATTTTCATTAACCCTTGAGCACTAACCTGGCGTTTACGCCAGCTTTCCATTGTTTTCCTATTCTCTCATTTTACACATTAAGAACAAGACACATTAAGAAACAAAATAAAAATAAAATATAATCTTAAGTAAATTAAGTAAATAAATTTTCTAGGTGATTTCTTTACAATGTACCAATTATATTGAAAAAAAAAGGAAAAAAACAAAACCATTTTCTGGAGAGGTTTTAACTTACAATTATTGTAGAATCTTGTATTGTAAATAGAAAGTTTCAAAGCTAGAAATTACTTCCTAATTGTTAAAATAATAATTTATAAATGGAGAAATCGTTTTGTCATTAATTGTGTACATTGAATATCAACATGAGCATGAGCGTCAACATAGGTACATTTTTATG
Organism: Samia ricini; assembly: GCA_014132275.2. Taxonomy (NCBI): domain Eukaryota; kingdom Metazoa; phylum Arthropoda; class Insecta; order Lepidoptera; family Saturniidae; genus Samia; species Samia ricini. Next base: position 7,673,799 of record AP028170.1, read on the forward strand.
TAACACTTAATTACTAAATATGTTCATATTTTATTAATATTTTCTGATCGAAAACGCACACTTACTTGTTTTTATTTTCTCGACGTTACGATCTGTTCGAAAAAATACTTCTATCTTCGCTTTGATTCCGGTGATTGAAAAACTAATACCACGCAGGTGATCGACAAAGTTCAAATTGGATACGGTCAGCGTAGTGCGCCAAAATATAATTAATGACCATAAACAGACGAGAGTAGTTTCCAACAATTATTCCGCTGACGAAGACACCGCAACACCTCAGTCATCTCGTGACCACGGCCTGTGTAACCAGGCCGAAGCGTCGAGAAAATAAAAACAAGTAAGTGCGCGTTCTAGATATGGAAAAATATTAATAAAATACTATTTATGTTACTTTGGCATTCCTAAGATTTATAGTTTTGGATTTATATTAGGCTATTTAGAGGTTTTATACTCAGATTCTCGCCAATGTGGTTTAGTAATCAAATATCTGATTATAACAATTATACGTATTTGATTATACTATGAATACTCATAATTAAACACAAATAAGATCTGAGAAATGTTTCTCGGTTTTATTTCGGTACGTTTCGTGAACTTTAGCACATTTTGCCTTCATTACATAAGCGTGTTTAAAGTATCAGATTTACAAGAGATAATTACTTTTGTCTTGTTATTAAATTTAATCCAAGAGATTAGGTATATCTGATATTGGTATTTCAAACATAAGACAATATTAGATTAGATAGATATCTGTGTTTGTTGTTATAATAATTTCAGTTAGTTACAATCATATTAATTAAAACCGTATTTTAGTATTAGTTCATTTAAGAAATTATGTTCTGGTATTTGATAATAAAAATATATATTATCAATTAGTAAAACTATTATTTAAACCTGTTTTCTTTAGATTATGACAAAATATAATTTGAAATTCAAATTTTTGTCTAAAATATGAGCGGGTGGTATTTTGATGATTATATTTATGTAAAAATACATTGATATAAAATTGATATCTGATAAATTGGTGATTTATGTCGTTATCGATTTATAATATCTATCACAATCGCATAAAGTACTTGTTAATTTTTCTTTTAATTCAATCCGCGTTTCAAGCGAATAAACATACAGACAGCCAGAGGAAACATTGTCAAAATATATAAAGAATATTAAAAGAAAATCTAGACAATTTTTTTTAATGCACATACGGTCAATTGCTCACAGGGAGCTTTGGTGATCAGAGAGATATCAACACCGACACGTAGGCCCTAAAATAATGGACATAACATAACAAGAGGGACAAAATAAATGTTTGTAAAAAAAATGTTGGCGATAAATATACGTAATACACATCAAAATAAGAAAAAAAAACTTGCTACGTGTACCGAAACAAATGTTCCGTCCAGAATTAGTAGTTGTCTTTAGTTCGGTATAACACGCTAGATTGCTTTTAGACGGTAAGCGCTCTGTATTAACTCTGTAACAACATTAACAAAACCTTGCTGTACTAAGTTATTACTCCGCTAAGCATGCTAAAATGAAATTAAAGGTAATCTAAGACGATTATTTGTGAAACAGTATTTTGAGTTTCATATATAATTCGTCGTTAGTGGTATTATTACGCTAGTTTGTATATTTTTCTGTATTTTGTAACACTATCTATATAAAAGGAAAATGGGCTCAAAACTACTGAACGTATCGGGACAGGACTACTACTATTCGAGGCTGAATTCGCCTTTCGATTTATTCTTATGTACATGTTTTCCGCGGTAATAGAAACAAAAGACTATCATTTTACTTCATTCATTTGTTTTTTTAGGAAGTGAAGAATATATGAAACGCGGGCAGAGCCGCGGGTACCAGCGAGTAAAATATAAAATCAAAATCAACAAATCTTTATTCAATTTAGGCCCAAAGAAGTCGCTTATACAAGTCTAAAACATTACTTCCGGTTCGGAAAACAACCCAGTAGAGAAGAGCCGGCAAGAAACTCGATCTGGTCCTTTTTTTATAAATATAATATTTATAATTTTTTTTTCATATAAAGACTATACAAATCATAGTCTTTGCTAATGTTAGCGGGAGCACCTAAAACCTAGCTAGATACTATTAGGTATAAATGAAATTAGCGTTTCGTCGAACAGATCACTTTGATCTCAAATATCAGAGCACGCCATGTTATAGAATTTTGGCTGAATTCAATTACATTTATTGTGATTAATAATTGAAAAGATATATTTATCAAAATGAAAAGTGTTATATACCTTTCTCACATTCAAAAAAATGTTATAATCGGAGCAGTAGTACCTGAGATTACCCTAAACATCTAAACTCAGAAACTTTACATTTTTATAACATTAGTACAGATGTTATTATGCATATACTTTATTATGGTTTTTTTAATAAATCTAGATTAACACTATTCATACATTATATAAATACATAGATGTAACAACTACTACTATACCAAATTTTATTGAAATCGGTTCAGTAGTTTTTGAACAAATTTATAAACAAACAAACAAATATTTTTAGCATTTTATTATTATAGTATACTTTAGTATAGATCATCTATATCCTTGTAATGTTTCAAAACAGTCCAAATTATTAAAGAATAATTTAATTATATCATGAATAATCGTCTGAAATACATACATACATACATATATATATTAAATGTAAATAAATTATGTTGATTGAATTTGTTTTATTTCTGCTCATTTCATTATACATTTATAACACTATTAAGTAAAAACATAATTATTATGATGTTTTAATGTGAATAGAGATAAACGCAATTTACGCACTATATAAATGTATAAAAATTGTTGTTTAGTAATTGTATTCTAAATGTTACTATAGAATATATACTACAATCATACCAAATTTCATCCAATTAGGTCCAGTAGTTTTTGCCTGATTGACGAAGAAATTAATAAACAGACAGAATTTTTTTTTTTTAAACCAAACAAATGCGTTCTCTTGTCGATTCCGAATCCTCTCATGGTATTTTTCTGAAATATCTTCAATGTACAAATGATTTCACTCTAGGCTTTTATTATAAGTATAGATTATAAAAATGACACGTATAATTATTTAACTACGTAGTAAACTATAATATTTTGTAAGGAAAAATGTCAAACAAATAAATGGATGATCTATAATTCAATTGCTTTTTTAAATAATGAATATATATGTAGCCAAGGAATCGTACCCAAGGAGCACCCCTCTCCAATTTCATTCGATACGAATAAACGTAACCGCCCCTGCTCACAAATTACTATTCCCCTATTGAATTATAGTAAATTCAATAAATATTTATAATTTAATAATTAATTAATATAAATTGTAATTGTAGTAATAATTTACATATAAAATAATATATAATAAATTGGGTAATCAAATATAATTAATATTTTTATGACTTTTTAACATTCAAATGACTAAATTAACAATTTTTAAATATACCCATTACCTTTTTTTTTTTGACGGGTGGAAATGGATTTTACCCATTACCTATTATTGAGATATTATGTGGATTTAATTAAAATAGTTATATAGTAACGTATTCGGATGTTGAAATCATAATGAACAATATTTGAATTTAGAGCGAGAAATATAAAATTATTAAGAAATCCAGGTTTCAGTTAAACTCCAAAATTCCATAAACAAAACGGTTTAACAGTTACCTGAGAACAGACTTGATAAAAAATAGTAATTATATGCTTGCGAAATATTTTATACTTAACCAATATTAGTGGATAATTTTCGTAGTCTACGATAATACATACCGAGATTAAAACAATATTATGAATAACTTTAGGATTAGTACCTATATATCTACACTAATAAATAAATTGTTATAGGTACAAAAATGCAACTTTTAAAATTTTTGTCCGTCTGTTTATTTCCTCCGGGTGATCTCCAGATAGACTGGACATATTTTGACGGAACTTTTATTGGTAGATATCTGAAGTTACTCCGGGTAACTTAGGGTACTCTTAATTTTCGAAAATAATTAGGATTACTTATTACGAATAATTAGGAAAAATATATTATGCAGTGAAAATTTATGTAAAAGGTGGGCGCAGCCGCGGGCACACATGACGCAACGAATACGACATGAAATACTATAAGTAAACAATTAATTCACACATTATGAAATTTTCGGTATTTTTTACATAACTTGTTTTGACAAATTAATTTACCCTTAATTTGTAAATGGTATAAAAATGAAACAAAAATATAAGGGGTTACATGTTGTAGACTTTACTACTATCAAGTATCAATTGTATCACAGTCAGGTATTTGTGTTTATGATTATAGATTGATTGATATCTTAAAATGCGATAGGGTAGAATAAATAAACGAGAAATAGTAGAAGTGTTACTATTAAGCACTATTAAGTACTATAAAGCAGTTGTGTGCAGTAGTACTATTAAGATTCGTATCGAGGTGGGTGGGTCGAGGACGGACGAAGTAAATCCAATGGCAGAAGGTATATACATACCAACAATTATATTTTTATCCAGACCAACGTTCGTTTAAACTATCTTAGTGCGCTGATATATAGTAACGAGTAAACATTTCATGGTCTCATCATTGTTTGTAACATGGGTGAGGTCGTATGATTGACGTTAGACGCTCTAAAAAGTCACATGTATTGGTCTTTTGTGTTTTTTTAACATGATTGTTTGGTTGATTTACTTAAGTTTAACTACAGTGACTTTTGATTATGCGCGAATTATACATAGATTTGTATAGTTTAACTACAGTGACTTTTGATTATGCGCGAATTATACATAGATTTGTATTAAAAAATCATCAATATTTACTGTTTTAGAATCCGGAATCAGCGTTGGCGGAAATTTTGCATTCACGAAGAAAAACAAAAAAAAAAGATTTATTGTTTCTCTCCCTTAATGTGTCGAGTACCCATAAAAATAAGACAATAGAAATACAATAGGAACACAATGGAAAGCTGGCGTAAACGCCAGGTAGGTGCTCAAGGGGTTAAGTAATTTTGTATTATTACTCTCTTAAAATATTTCTATTATTATATTCTAGACCAGCAGTGAACCCGCGGCACTGCCCGCGTTTTATATATTTTTTACTGAATAAATAGTTTCTAAATCATCATTGGAAAATAATGTTTTGAGGGTGTTGTCCATTGAATCGTTTTTTTTTACAATTTTTTTGGTTTTAATTTTATTTACACAGAACCATAGTTATTTCCGAAAAACAAAAGTATCCTAAATTACGCAGAGTAACTTTAGTTATCGGTCCAGCCGTACTGGAAATTAGCCTGAGCAAAGAGACAGATTAAAATTTTAAATAGTTAAAAAAAATATAATTGTATTTTTGGTATAGGTATCGTATATTTATACATTCATATGTTTTCAATAAAAATTATTTAGATATCATAAACAAACAGTTCAGTTTTATTTGTTAGTATAGATTTCTTTATTAAGCTCACTAACTAAATTATATTCACGATAAACTCTCCATCAACAGTGGCCACGTTGTGGTCTAATTGACAATCGAGATTATTTTTGCATTTGCTACCAAGGTAATACTCAGTGATATTTGATCCCATAGCAATATAATGAATATCATACTCTTGCTAACTACACCTAAGGTATTTATTTGGATTCTTTATTTTATTTGAGATTGCTTGATATATAGGCTAAGCTTGATTGATATCCGCGGAAATTGCATTTACGTAGATAACCGAAGCCGAAGCCATTTTAGTGTCCTCGTGCTAGTTACCATTTTCTGGCTGAGTGCCCTTAACGCTTGCCTCAAACCCCCATGAAGTTGTGAAGGCCCTTTAGGTCAAGGGCCTTTACATCAACGTTCGATAAAATTGAAAAATAAAACTAAATTAAACAGTAAATGTATTTATTTTTTATTATTCTGTTGTAAATTACAATTAAAATTACAGTTAATTTTAGTTCAACTGATATTTATAAGCCTGATTAGGGAGTTTGCAATGAAAAAATCTGGCATTAATCAACTTTTTTTTTGTGTTTCTGCTTTCTTTGTTTAAACTTTCTCATTAATACATTATCACCTTTCTGTCTACGAACTTAAAATAAATATCATATGGATTTGGTAAATTGATCTATTAGAAATATGTCGTATTAGATATATGTATTTTATAAAAAAGGATATAAGCATGGTGGTAGAGCATATTCCAATGATGCCCGCCTGGGTAGCTACCACCCTCAAGTTTGAAAACCTGTCACCAAATATCAATAGGTGTGTTCCGGCAGCATCGCTTAAGAAGCAATACATTCAGGCTTAGTGCATTCACTATCATGGACCACATTGTCAGTTAACATCAGGTGAGATTGCGGTCAAAGCACTGAGCCTATTACTAAAGAAATGACTCGATTTAAGATATGATACTTGCTAACGTATCTTTTTAATCATATTAACTAATCATTAAATAAATCAATGATGACGTTTGATAAATAAAAATAAGGTTTCACGACATTTTTTTTTTACAAACGCTGTATCAAACAACTATTATCGAAACCGACTACGTATCTTTTGTACAGTGTAACAACTGCCCAAAAATATGAGTAGAACGATAAAAGTAACAAATCACTGTGCCTAGACGACATTTTCATAACGAGGAATATTGGAAATCCGTTTATTTTGTGGGCATGATCATTTTTCAATATAATGTTAAGTTTATTTCACACATTACGTATGTTGCTGACGTAAAATAAGGATCGAGTTTTTGATACGAGAGTAAGAATAATTTTTTCCCAATAACAGGTGATACAGTTTCAATAATAATACATCTAAGCTCTATCTATATCTATACATATAATAAAAATGTAACGGATCGCTGCCTGTACACGGAAGATATGTGAGAAAAAATATTATTAGGACCTTTATAAACGCAAATAGCACCCAAAACAACGATTCTTAAAATGTTTGTCTGTGCGTTTGTGCACGCTAATCTCAGAAACGGCTTATCCGATTTAGATGTAGTTTTCACTACTATACTGTAGTAAGCTTCACTTAACATTTAGTGTTTGTTTCATGTCAATCGGTACATAAATAAAAAAGTTCGGTACATAAGTAAAAAAAATCCGCGAGATTCTCTCCCGGATTACAGATGTCAGAGGGGATGCTTAAAGGCATTTCCCAATCAAAATATATAAAAAAGGCTTAGTTTGTTTACCATTCTGGACCACATCGTCACTTAATATCAAGTGTGATTGTGGTCAAAGCGCTGAACCTATACAGTATTTTAAAAATGACGGAATACCTCGCCGTGACGTCAAAACTAATTGTCCACGCGTTGGTATTAAATAGTAATAATGACTCCGTAAATTATGTCATTAATAAAACATCAGATGAGAAATAATATTTTGAGAAGTTAGGTTGACTAGCCATCTTCTACGTCAGCTTCAAAAAGAATCTTCACTGTCCATCGCTAAACATCTATTTATATAATCTTAACCGACATGCTTCGTTCGCACCAACGACACCAATGTATGTATTATATTTTGTAACATTTGTAAGTAATTAAATAAAGTGAAACTTTCAAATTTACCTATTTTATCGAGTTAGCTGTAAAGAATACGTATTATAATAATCAATTCAATTAAAAAAAAAAAAAATGCTAAAAATTCCTACAGCATTATCAAAGTGTACTTAAATATCAAGCTCTTCTCGTTTTTGGAAGTATGCTTTTTCTTAAATAAATACATAAAAATAATAATAGAAGTTTAACTCAAAAAGTTAATTAGTGTGCTTTTCTGTATACCTAATCACTGTTAAATACTGTATTTATTAATTCCAAATTTAAATACTATAAATATCTGCAATTTGAAAAAAAATAACCACTAAAATCAAGTGTTGAAGTTATAAGAACAATAAGGGTTAGAGAATGACTGAGAGCCGTTACAACCTTTATTATATTAGCTTGTCTTGTACCTGTGTAACGGAATATTCGAACTGAATTTTGATTACCTTCAAAAGATTTGCTGAAATTGAAAGTTTTCAAAGTCTGATGAAAATAAAATAATTGAATAAGTTTGTCCCATTATCCTAACTAGGATATGGTAACAGATCTATTTCCATCAGATTAATCGCTAGACTTCCGTATTAAGGCGCGTGCCTAAAATTATGGACAAAAAAAGTATCACCATCTAGGGAAAATAAAGGAAAATGCGTTTTCCCATGACAATTTCACAATGACATTTTCTAATATCTTAACATAATGTTAAACCACAGTTATACAATCAATCAAAAATTCTGACAGGTATAAAACTTGCGTAGAACAATGCATATACAGTGCTAAATCTATAGTAATAAATTAAATAAGTGTCTGTTTGTAACGTGAAAGTTATTTTTTTTAATAAATAGAATGTATACACTCAGAATAGTATGAATGTATACACGATACCTATACAAAAACACAATTTCTAAAATTTTTGTTTCTCTGCTTGTTCCGGTTAATCTCCGGAACAGTTGGACGGATTTTAACTGGGACGTTTTTTGGTAGATAGCTGAAGTTACTGCGCGTAACTTACGGTACTTTTAATTTCAAAAATAATTAGTGTTTCGCGTAAAAAAATTAAAACTACTCAAAGTTTGAATAAATTCCTATTCAATGCACAGTTTTACAGGCAAGTGCTATAATTTAAGAGAAATATATTTACTTCATCTTAGTGGTAATTTTTTTTAGGAAAATAATTAGGGTTCCGTATAAAAAGCCGCGGACACACAGCTAGTTTTTTTACAATAATTTATGATAGTTATTTCACCAAAACTGATAAAATAAGAAAGTTATTTAAGTATTAATATTTAATTTATTTTAGTACATTACTTGCCGAGTATAGATAGATATACAAAAATTACTGAAAAGTTATTCAAATTAAATGGACATTTTGCGACATAAATATTTTTTCGTAAATCCTAACATACAGAAGTTATATTCTTATTACATATAGCTTTATACTGTGACGTAGCGAGGGCAGGCTTTTAATGGCTTCCGTTTAATTTGGGCCAAGTAAACCGTCAGACATAGAAGCTGTAATAGTCTGGCATTGCTTTATATGATGTTCCCCTAAGGCATATCGTTGATAGAAGTGACAAAGCTACATATTACATCCAGATGACGGTGATCGTAATTATTGTTTGTGTATTAAGAACTATTTTCTATGTATTTTCATTTAGAAGGGGATTTTTTATTTTCTTTCATATTTAACTATCATAATATAAACATCATAAACACACTATTGAATACCTTGGAAATGATATTAAAATGATATTAAATATGACATTAAAACAAGAGCGTAGTTATCAACAAAGAGTCTTTAGTTGCTGAGCGACATTTTTACATTGAAAAAAATCCAAATCGGTCTGACCTAAAAGACACCAAATAAGAAGATTGCTAAGCTTGAACTAGACGAAAACATATACAATTGTATACATGTAGACAAGCAAAGAAAGGCATAACGCAAAAGCAAAAAAAAAAAGAAAGTCAATTACGTTTATTTGAAAAACGCTTATGTTTAAAATTGCAATACTTAGACACGAGGCGCCAATGGATAAAAAAGTAAATGAATATATCATAAATAAAGGTAATTAATGATTAAATACAACTTATAAATAAGTAAATTGAATATTTATAAACAACTTCATATGAAGGAATTTTTTAAATGAAAAACCCTTGCCAGCAATTCATATAGAACACGTAAGAATTAAATGGATATATTTTAATTAAATTTCAGATGAATCTTCACGTTCAAAGAAAATTTAACATGAGGTTGTAAACGATACGATTGTCTTAATTACAGTGCATAAAAAGTATTAATTTTCTAGTCACATTGATTACTTATTTGTCATTATCATTATACTTTAATATTAAAATTAATAGATAACTTGTCCTTCAACAACAATCAACATTTTTGAAGTGAAATTTTTTTTAGCAGTGTTGAACAATTCTCGGTAAGAGAAAACCTTATATTTTATTATTATTCTTTTTTCTATTTTCTTTGCGTCACAGAAGCATTTGACAGAATTTATTATTTACCTCTGATGGAAAAGAATGTTAAGTATGATGGCAAAATTCTAAGCTTTTGTGTTGCCAAATTTAAAATATCATTTAAACAACGAAAAGTCTTTTTCAAAGTTTTCACTTCTGTCGGCAGGTCCCATGACTTTCTAGTTTTTTTTTAGTCTATGTAACTGTCCCAGGGTTATTAGTAATGTTGTTTACGTTCACGTCTAAAATGAAACCCAACTAAGCAAGTATGATGCTCCATTGTTTCCATTCCGAGGTAAGCGTATGCCACTGAATGTGACAGTGAAATATGACTGTGGCTGTGTGTAATTAATTGCATCCAATCTAATCTGTTGTGTTGAAAATTTAACATAAAAAGGTTAAACAAACAGAAATTTATGAATAACAATAGTATAATAATAGCTTAGTTTTATTGTTTCTTATTCGATATACTGTAAGTTAAAAGTAAAGTTTCTATATTTGAAATTAATTTTTATATTATACATGGTGATATAGTTTTGTTTTAGAGATTGTACTAAAATAAATATTGTTTAAGTAAGATTTAAAACAATATCAGAAATATATGTATATACCTAGCTAGGCACCTTCGTAATTTTTATATTAATAAATAGTGTGTATCGTGTGCTATGTTTATACTTTTACATAAGATATCATTATTTTCGGAACCTTTTTAAAACGTTTGCATTATTTTTTAAAGTTATACTGGGTGATAATAATTTAAATTCATTGTTGTGGGTTTCGTATACTTAACTAGATGTTGTTTATATTAGCTAAGAATCAAGAAAAAATCGTTTTTTTTTTCGGTGAGATGGATTTCTTCATATTTACGAAAAAGAAATTCATTTCTATTTGGATAAAGATGATTGTTTATATTTAAAAAAATAATAATGACTATATTAAATAAATAATATATTCTATGTAAAAATCATATGCAATTTTAGTTACAGGGCTTGGATCTGTGTGTTCTTTGTTAATTTTCTCCGTGTAGTTTTATAATAGTCACAGTTCATGAATACTTATTTCTACTGAAACAAATACAGATAAAACGAGTTTTCTCTTGAGCAGTACTGAATAAATAATAATGTACTAAAAGAACACCTCCGGTCTAAATAAAAATCCGCCCAAATAAGGAGGAAAATCACTCTCAAGCTAATTTCACAACTTCAGTCTTAGATATTAAATTCACTTGTAAAATTTATCTCCAAGATAACGAGAGAAAAAAAAATTATATAGCTAAAATATTATATAAATTGTTATTCTACCTAGAGAGAGATCTTATTGTTTATCGGTCTTGATCATTATTACATAAATTGCGTTAGTATAAGAAACAGCGTTGATTTCATGCGATGATGGATTAGTTGGTAGCGCGCTCGGATTTTGCGTCAATAAGCGCGGGTTCAAAGCCACCTATCCAACTCTAAAATCAGGCTGAGCTTTCGGTGAAGGAAAACATCTAAGGAAACCTTAGCAAGATGGTAGGACATTTTCTAATAAAGCTCGCCTAGGTAGCTACCACCCTCAAGTTTGAAAACCTGTCGCCAAACAAGTGTGTTCCGGGAGAGATCACTTGAGAACCAGTACCTATGCTTAGTGTGTTTATCATACTAGACCACATCGTCACCTTAAATCAGGTGAGATTGTGATCAAAGCACTGAGCCGAAACCGTGTAAAAAAAGATCTATAATTTTAAAATAAAAAAAAATGTAGAGTTAATTTAATTTTTTGTGTTCATATCTTATATCTATAATTTAACCACGGACGAAACATTTGGCAACTTTTATAATAGGGAATAAAATAAGGTTCAAAATTTCACTCAAGTAATGTTTATGATTATTGCCCATGTTTTAGTCATAGTAAGTCTAATTAAAAGCTTTTCAGGTAATAATGTTAGGTTCTACAATATGGAACATTTACACATTACTGATATACCTGACAATAAGTGGAAGTACTATTCCAAACAGGTTTTAATGTCCCAATGTTATTTATAGAGTGGATCATTACGTGAACGATAGTGATATCTGGAAATAACACACCCCCCTCTCTATGCCTCCGCTAAAAACATACTTGTACAGATGTAACTGTGATCTGTATAATGAATACATTTTTATTTAAAAACCCTAGATCGAGTTTTATTACCGGCTTTATTCGACTGGACTGTTTTCCGAATCGATGGCTTAATTTGAAAAGAATATTTGATTTAATTGACTGAGTGTGTTATAATTAACCCGACATCCACTTTTATAAAATAGTTTTTTATGCGTATAGAGGAACTCAGGTTGCCTAAAGATGTCTTCTATTCCTAGCTGAAGAAGGGAAAAGGCACTGCCCAGTATTTGCGTTACAGGGACGTCTGAAAACATTATCTCGCTAATTGTAACATCCCATTGGAGAGTTGGGAAGTACTCGCGAAACTTTCATTTCCCTCTTTGCCTGCGTGAATAGCTATGGGTGCAAATCCAGTCTTGGTTTCCAAAATCTCACGTCACAGACGCAAGTTTCTTTAACACCTATCACCTTTTTAATTATGTAAAAACAAACTAGTCACTTTAGTTGTAACAACACGTTTGACTTAAGTCATATGGCATAATAAAAGTCATAAGGAATCGTGGAATCCTTTTATTAAATCATTATAATGGATTAATAATGATACTGATTCTACGAACTTAATCACCTAAATGTTCAATAAAATGAACAGATAAGGAGATTTACTTGGTTATGTCATTTATACGATAAGATGATTTCGTCTTTCCTTAAAGATTCAACTTTTATTGCAAAAGGAAAGTAAAAGTAGTTATATTGTTAAAAGAAGACCTTGATAGATTATTGCGGCAAAGCCAAAATAAATAAATATACATGTGAAATTTTTAAGGCATTACGTTACAAAGTCGTATAGTTTATACGTATTAGCAGAATGTTTACTAGCGAACCACTTGTGCACACATAACAGACACATATTACCTAGCAGGCGTGGATGAGTTACATGTTTTTGAAAAATATGTGAGTACTAAGTATAACCTAAAATATGTTATAAATAAATAATTTCCGTATGGTGCCGGCTAGGAATAGTACCCACCCCATATCTTCCCGTGGGTTTCGTAAAAGGCGACTAAAGGATAAACCAGGGTATGGGATAATACGATCGCCAACCCACCTGCCAAGCGTGGCGATTATGTACATTTTGAATTTTAAATATTGATTTTTAAAATAATTATTTGTAAATGGGAAAATATTATATAGCTTGATTAATGGGACAACCGTGAAAATGCATTTATTTTTTTATATATTGAGGTTTTAGATATAATAGGGTAGTAAATAAACATTTTTTCTTTTGTCATCTTTTTAAGGTATGTTTAAACTATTTATTAAGAATACTGGCAAATGTCTAGAGTAAGAGTGAACGAAACAGTAATCCACGCATTATCATATTATAAATGGTGTGCAAAATTATATCCGATGAGTCACTAGCACAATCGTGGTGAAAACACCTGTCATAAGGTTTTCCTCTACCAGATGTTTCTGTTTTGCACGTTGACACACCGGAATAAAAACATGTTTCAGACAATGTTTTTAAATTATTTATTTTATCAGTTTTGATCAAAATGTTGGTTATATTATAGATTCGTAAAATAAACTTCAATTATACGTAAATAACAATGATTTCTTTTGAAATAGTATGTTAAAACATGTTATCGAAATAATTTTCATATGATCATATGGTTTACATGTAGTCTACTCCATTTTTTTTTCTTCATCGTATATCACTTCATTGTACATATTTATTTGTTAGATTTAAGTGGTACCAATTTAGAAGTAATTATGATTAAATTTTGTAATGCAATAGTAAGTATCTCTTATTACCCTAAATGCCTATATCTCGGTGTTAAAATTTAATTCTAACTATATGTGTGTGTGTGCGTGTGTGTATATCTGAGCGTGTGTGTTTGTTGTAAATAGTGACAAAATAGATTAAATGTATAATATAAAATATATAAAATAGTGTCGCATGAAACCGCGTGTAAAACTTCACATATCATACTTAATAATAAGTTTCAGAGTGATCAAAAAATACATGTGATCCCAGGGGTATTTTCAATTTTAACAAAAAAAAAAGTATTTCAAAATTTAGTAAGAAGTATGACTTATTTTTCTTATTCGTAATTTTATAATCAAAAACTATTTCCCTTTTTTCTCTCTGGCTCTCTTTCTTTACTGATGGATCCATGACAAATTGGCATTACAATACATTAACCATAAAAAAACTAAAAAAAAAGAAGTAATTAAAAGTAAATGTGCTCTTTCATTTAAAGAAGGAGGATATTTAGTAGACGTATATTTCTTTTGGTTTTAAATTTTTTAATAAACATAAATGTTATACATATAGCAAGTGTCTTAAAAGTAATAAGTAATTTACATAACATACATGCGTATACTACGTGTGTACTGGGATAACAGATTATCAAATAGAAAAAGTTCTATTCATTACTAATCGTGTGCCCGCGGCTGCGCCCACGTTTCGTATATTCTTCACTGCGTTTTAATTTTTTTACACGGACCCCTAATTATTTTCCAATTTTTTGTTTTTAGCACTAAAAATAAGGAAAATATATTTCTCACAAATTCAACCACTTGCCCGTAAAACTGATCATCGAATCTGATTTTTTTAAATTTTTATGATTTCTAAACGTTTTACGCGCAACCATAATTATTAAAAAAAATTAAAAGTGCTCTAAGTTACGCGGAGTAACTTCATATATCTACCAAAAAAACATCACGTCAAAATCCGTCCAGCCGTTTCGGAGATTAGCCAGAACAAATAGACAAAAAGACAAAAATTGTATTTTTGGTATAGGTATCGTATATCCATTCATATCTATTTAGTAAGAAACAAATATTTTTATATTACAACAGACACTTAAATTTTATTTATTAGTATAGATTATAAATAGTATCACGTACCGCTATGTAAATATTTTTTTCATAAGATTTATTTGCTTTGAAACACGCGTCTATTTACGCTCAGAATGGTGTTATTTGCTACATCCGATCGACAAATAGAAGTAATTTCCATATTGAAGATGTGTTTTGACGAAGTAATTTGATTTGGCTGTTACGATAACTACGATTGTGGGGAAAATGTTTCAGTTTATCCTGAATTCATCTCTGATAAATAATAGATTTATTTATAGTAGAGATTTTTTTTTACATGCTCATTGTTTTGACTATAATCTCATCTGATGTTAGGTGATGTGGTTTAGGAAAGTAAACACAAAGTCTAGAGATACTAGTTCTCAGGTGATGCTACCGGAACACACCTATGGGTATTGGGTAACAGGTTTTCAAACTTGACAGTAATAGCTTCCCAGGCAGGGATTGTTAGAAAATGCTAACTTACCTAATGCTACCAAATTGAATTTTAATGATAAATATTCACTGACGTAGTAAGAGTGTTTTAAAAAATTACAACGTTGATCGATGTGTATTCAAATCTCATTAGCTCTCCATAAAGAGAAACATTGTAAAGTAACCATAACATAATTGTAGACCTGAGCTGGTCTGGTTATATCGAAACTATCCACGAAATGGAGATATGTCGATAAATCATTTTGAAACAACGATAGCTCATTGGTAATACGATAGGATATTGGGTCTATGGAGTTAGCTCGAATTCACTTATTCTACTCTATATGAGCCTGAGCTTAGGATGAACGTAAGGTCATTTTGTAAAACTCACACGGTTTACAACAGAAACTCTAAAATGTGTTAAAAACCTTTAGGTGATTTTTAACATTGCATAATAGTTATAATATATCTACGTGAAGCTTGTTTACCATTTTGCACCATATCGTCATTTAATAAAGGGTGATATTGTGAGGAAATATGATATACCTATAGAGTACAAAAACGAGCTTATAATTATATTCTCGCATTTATGTTTAACAGCCGTTTTTGTAAGTATTCTAGCACTTTCGGCCCCACATGGATACTTAACATAGAATGTAGTTAAAAATTAAGCCACAAACAAAATGACAATAAGTAATGTCACTCCACTCTCAAAACATCAGATATTATCAATGAATGTTCGTATCTAGTTAGTTATCTGGTAGATATATGTACTGATAATCTATCTACAACAGTTCATATATCTATTTAATTTTGTACTAATCATACACATTTTGTTTCTCGTACCCACATATCTATGATATATATAAGATATAAAGTATGCGTATAATAATGATATCGTAACCATATCAATTACACTTTGATAACAGCGCGTTTATCATTGATATAATAGATTTTATTAGGTTGACTACTATTTCATCTATTCTCGTGGTATTATTTCGCAGTTTTCTTGTCAGTTGTATTATACGTTCGTTGTTCTATTTTTATCAGACTTCGTTATTGAGACGTGTCTATTTTTACGTTACAATTGACAGTATTTGCATATTTAAACGTATGTTTCAATGTTCATGTTAGAAAAATAAATGATTCACGCTCCCCTAAATGTCAAGAGTAAGCTATTGTAAAAATTTCGCAATTGTAGCCACAGTATACTCCCTCTGGATACCTCTTCATTCGCCATGTAAATTCTTCTATTATTCACTTTAGGCTGAATATATATATATATATATTATTTGCATTTTTATTCTGCCTGAGGTCATTTAGATAAGAAGATAAACTGTTGTTATTCTACTATAATACCCATGTGTCTAGGTAATGCTTTCAGAATCCATTTATGGAAATCTTAGTGTGTTTATATATAGAATTTTGAGCACTAAAAAGAACGTCTAATATTCATTTATATATAGGGGACAGGTCGAGTGTTTTGTTTAAGCTATAATTTCCTTTACTATATCTACAAGTACCGATTTATCGTAGATTAATAAATGAAGCACGTGAGTGTAAAAGTACAATACGGATACAATTGTTGTTATCATCTCAATATCATATAAATATTGTGTTTCTATTAGATTTTCTTCAGAGTGAATCAGATTATCTTATTTGCAATTTTGTAACTTTAATAAAGTCTTCTTTGACATAAAATATAACGAAAATAAGATTAAATGTTGTTTAACTGTTCTTTACATGATGTGCGTCTATAGTCTAGACGAACGGATTATTTTTATTTATCTGTAAGAATCACATACATAGTATAGAATCACATTCAATTTTAATTATCCAACATTTTATAAATGTTTTTTAAATCTGGGAATTACATTATTTTCCAGAAACTTACAGAACATTGCGTTGTGTGTTCACTTTTAATTCAGTTTTATATTATTCATAACCTAAATTGTTTCCATTGTATCTCTCTTAATTGGTTTATGTGAATTGTATGTACATTTACCTACTACGAACGTGCATTACATTCTAGTTTTGAATCGTCATATTTAAATTATTTAATTAAATGTGTAAACATTTTAAACTCTTGTTGAAAAAGGATACTGGGTAAGTAAATCTGTATATTTGATAAGATACATGAATAAAAAAAACAATTAAATGTACAATATTTATTGTGTGTACACTGTATATGTAATTAATATCATGCAACAAAAAGTAGACACAAAGTATATCTTGTATTTGGTTAAGTTTGACAGTAAATATATTTATCCGAAAAATAGTATAAGAATTTTATTAAAAAAAAAATGAACTACTCAGTTCCCCTACAATTTTTTTTTATCTCTATAAAAATTGGAATTTAGTAAAAAACGTATACTGGCCATATACAAACTACCTAATAAAATGACATGATAACGTCTTTTATACCAGAAACAAGTTTATTTTAAACTTAAATAATTAATTTGTGGCTAATTGTAGAAATTCTTTAGAAATTCTTATTTTCGTTTCCATCCGTAATTAGTGAAATGAAACATGAGTCGGTCCGTAACTCCTAGAATAAAGTTTTATTTTTACTCGTTTTGTTGGGGTCACTTATAAAAAATGTACTGTAATGAAAAAGGTTATTAAACGAAACGAACATCAGTAATATCTGTCTTACACATCAATTAATTTATTAGTCGTACAAAGGAAAATTATTGGATTTATTCCAACTTTCCCGTGTTTTCTGAAGAATGTGACGTCTGTAGGTATATTTATTAGCTCTAAAAATGTAAGCAGACAACGAACTTTAGCTTGATTTAACTGAAATATAGAAAAAATATCGGCAGTTTATATTTATTATGTATGTGTTTGTGAAATAGTTAAAATATGTTCCTAGTGATATGTCAAAAGTTCAATAATTTATAAGGTGATAATATTCACATTATTTATTACGTAGAAACAGATGAATGAAATGTATGCTAAAAAAATAATACAAATACAAAAGATTTAAAAAACAAGCGAAATTAGAATTTAAGGATTCAATTAAGATGTTCTCTTCCAAAAAATACACGGTCTGTTGTTGTAAGTTGGTAATTAGAAAGCGTAAAAAATTAATTTAGAACAAATATATGAATATTACTCTTAATGAATCTATAATAACTAAACAAATATAAACCTTTCAAAGAAAACGTCCGATGCATCCGAGTCGCTTCGAGGCAAGATTAATTTTGGTAACACCATCCCTTTCTTCCGTCTTCCGCGTATACCAGACGGTGCCGGCCATTGCAGTTCTGTAATCGCCATCGGACTATGGGGGCTAAGGATTGTCAACCTGCGTTCAGGTGGCGGGAGACTAAGTTGTTGCATAGCACGTCGTTCCGTGTTCGCAAACAAGCCTCGTCTTTTTTCTGCTGAGTTTCCCATATCCTCTCCAGAAAGCGCTCGTCGAGCTGGTAGGCCTCGCATCTCTCGGACATCTCGTTCGCTCGCTGTTAAAAATGAACTGCGATGTGTGCGGACGGTGGTGCATGAACTGGCTGGTCTAGCCGGAGATGTATCTTTTGTTGGACGGAGACTTTCCATGGAACGTGCTGTTTCAACTCTAGCAGCAGCTAGGTACTGACCACTGGTGACCGTTGTTTGTGCCACTTCGCATTCTTCTTGACTAGAACTAGATGTACCGCTACGAGAGAAAGTGCTCGTTTTTGACACGAAACTTCTATCACTATATTGAGCTGTCGATATACTCGAGCAAGTATTAGCATCAGCAGATTCTGAAGATGCTTGTTGATGTATGTTTCCCTCTTCCATTGAAGCATGTACGACGCGCGTATTCAAAGAACTGAATGTAGCAAGATTAGGTCGTCGGTTCTTCCTTTCATCGTCGTCGTCCTCCATTTTGTATTAAAACCTTTTTTAATTTAATTAAGCAGTATTTAAACACATGTAAATCTTAAAAATAACACTTGTTTTAAAAGAAGATTTAATAATATTATTTATTACACTTTTTTTATAAATTATGCTTATACCATATTAACAAAATAATAAGGAACACTGGACACAGTCTTTATCACTATGTAAACACCGTACGCGATTTTAAAGGCCACCTGTAACAAAACAATTCCATTAGGTAAATATAAATATATGTAGGTAGAAAATTTTAATATATATTTTTTTCTAAATATTTAATTGCCTAAATAATAAATTATGTTTTATTATTTTAATTTAATGGTGTAAATTTAATAACCCTTTAGTTTATCAGAACTACCAGAAAATCCAGATCAAGAAAGGGTTTTTTTAAACAAAAAATTATATAAAATAATTAAAATAAAATTATTTTTTTTTGCTAAGGCAAAAATCAAATATATTTAGAACATTTTGTGGAAATAAATATTTGATTAAATAAAGTGAAGGAAAAAAAAGGATTTTGGAAAGGAAAGTTAAGTGTTACTCGAACGTTGATATGAAATATGATCATTAATGAAACTGATCCAAACAGATTTTGGTGCGAATCATCAATCAAAAAGATTAAGCTAAGAGTTAATTATCATGATATTATTTACGTGATTTAATTTGCAGATTTGGAGTCTAGAGCTAGTTGTCCCGCTTCATTTGCACAGTCAGTGAGTGCCTTTACTTGTTCAGCATTAAGTCCTGAAGCCTTGACTTTAACGTCAGCACTTCTGGAGTGTTCTTTGCTTTCACTGCTGGACTCAACTCTCTTTGTAGTTTCATTCCCAAACTGGTCGGTGAAGGTTTCTTCTTCAAACTCTTCTTCGTAGCTCTCCTCATAATGTTCACGGAATTCTTGTCTAGCTTGAATGCTGACTCTTTCTGTGGTTTGCTTTTGTTGAATCAGTTCATCCATTGTTTTCTTAACAAGCTGTTGGCCAGCTTCGAGATTCTTCGTCTCAGACATCTTGGTATATAGTTATAGAATTTTCAACTGTTAAAAAATATCAATTATCAGTTACTATTTGTTGATCTAATACTATTCAACTTATGGTGGTTTAGATACGCAGAAAATCGATTCGATATTCGTAGGTTTGAGCCTCGGCATATACCAATGAATTTTTGGATTATTTATTAGCCTTAAAAGAGTACACTTCTCGTAAACTATGAAAGTAGGCAATACGTGCTGGCATGGCGAAGAAATCTTTTCTCAGAACTATTTGCGAAAATCAAAAATAACATTTACAGTCTGATATTATTGAAAAATAAGTAAAGTTATTACTTGTATTAATATGTTTCAAGAAATTTCTAAATCTTGCTAAAATATATACCGAATCTGTTGTTATTGTTCATTTATACCACTTTATTTACATGTTTATTTAAAAAAGAAAATAAAAAACTTTAAAAAACCAAATGTAAATCTTGCGATCGAAAACAAAACAGGGCAATAAATTAATTCAACGTGGTGCAATATGAGAAAGTCGGTTCGTTAAGACCTGATGGCGCTTACTGGCACATTTCCAACACCGAATGTTTGCACCGCATTTAGCTTTACGTTGTTAAAGAAATTCGGAGTATGCCCAGTCTTGTAGATGTTAATTTGTATTTCCCGGTCTATCTCTTTAATTATTATAACAAATGAATTACTTCTGGTAAGAGAATTCCAATGCATTCGGAAAGAATGGAATTATCTGATATAATAACAATAAAACAAATATTCTTATTTAAATAAGAATATATTCATAGTCACAAAATTAATATTTCAATGATAAATTTAGTAATATGCGCTTTATTATCAAATTTGCTTAAGTTAGGTACACGAAGATTTTTTTAAAATTAAATTAATAACGAAGAGAACAATCTAGATATACTAATGTTATATATACGATTCGAAATCTATTTGTTGTTACTTTAATAATAAGATCAATATAGTTAATATGAAACACCTAATTCCAATTGTGAACAATGTACTAGACAATAGAAATATGTGTCTATTATAAACACGCGAATACCTGAGCTCCCGTGACCTAAATTATCTTGTCTGACACGGTTGGCATGAAAGGTTTCACGTTTCTTTTTACATTCCTTACCTAACTATGATGTAAATATAAAGAAAGACGATTCTATTTGGATTATTTTTACGATCAAGTTAATTTCTCTGTGGATTGTGTTGTCTTTTAAATGATATTAGAATATGAAATTGCTAAGGTTTTTGTCGGAGTAAAATATCAATACTTTTAGATAATTATTTACTACAACAAAAGAGGGACAATATTCTGAGAAAAACACGATGAAACAGTTAACTCATGAAAGATCATAAAGTATCTCCAGCAAAATAGTAATAAAACAACTATCAAATCTCTAAATAGAACGAAATCTAATAATAATCAAAATATAAAAAATATTTTAAAAAAAATACCTGAATAACTTCGAACGAATAGGATACAATCCGTTTCAGTAGATCCAGAAACACTTTTAGGAATTGTTTGAAAAATTTAGTTGATTATTTGCTTTGGAGTTGTTTCCTTTGGGAAGCTCCCGAATGGACTGAGTGGTCGAGACGCGGAGTCGGGCTTTGTTGGGCCCGAAGTTTGCGTGGGAGCAAATAAACGTCACGATCTAGCGATGCGTATTCGCTTTGCCTGACGGTGACTTTGCTGAAATACTTGCAATGTCCCTTACAGTTTTAGCAAATTAATTAACTACTACATCGAAAGGGTAATTATGATTTATACTGGTGCATCATGAGTGTAATAAAATTGGATTTTAAGAATCTATGCTTTTACGTATTTTTTATATGTCGAGTTATTCGTTTATAACTTTGCTGTTTAGTTTAATATTGGCTTTTGTAGCTGCATTTTCCCAATCGATGAAAGTGGTTCAGTAAAAGCGATCCCAAAATAACTAATGCGTCAAGAGACGGAGAATCGCAAGGCGATGACTCCGTAATGGAGGGGGCGATAAACAAATGACGTTATGAATAATAATGATTGGCAAAGATCCCTCTACAGTCTGACTAAGGCTATCATTTCGCATTACCACTAATAAAATTCCCACATGATTTCTTGTGACGTGGGAATTATATCGAATTAGCTGAAATCATTGTTTATCGAAAAATGAGAAAATAACTAAAATATATGTTGTGTGACTCATTAGCGTTCTATATTTTGTTCGTCTTTGTTATCGGTTTTGTACTATAAACAGTAGTTAAATAAATCTGATCGAATAAAATCTGAACAAATTACATATTACATATAATTACAAAATATAGTACATCTTTACCTATAGTTATATCTTTGTTATCGAATTGAATACGCTATAAATAATCTCACGGGGCCTTAATAGTTGTTTGACATTTCACGACTAATATATTCGCAGCATAGTCTACACTAGCCAAAATTTTAGACATTTGATTGACGTTTTTGGATTAAGATTAATCGTTATTAATCACACGTTGTTGTGATAGAATAATTATGTAACAATGGTTTTCCGTCATTTTAACCCATTTTAGCAAATTTTCATACATTTGTAATCGACTTAACTATGTTCACAAATATATCTTATATAATTCAAGAGTTGGAATATCAAACCGTACTCAATTGATAGAACCATAAAACATTAATTTTGTATTTAGCCCCGAGCTTCTTCAAAGTAAAGTTTTGGTAGTATAGGCTTTGTTCAGTTCTTGTATCTAGTTAATGACTTACTGAATAAACCAATCAAGTGCACACCTATTGTAATTATTTATTTGAAAAGTAGACTTTAATATCTTGTTTCTGAAATAATCTTTTGAAGCGATGATGACGCAGCGGTTACTGCGGCCGGATTCCGCGTCAATCGACGCGAGTTCGATCCCCCCAACTATCCATCTCTAAAATCGGTGAAGGAAAACATCGCGAGGACACCATAGCATGGTGGTAGGGCATTTTCTAATTATGCCCACCTGGGTAGCTACCACCCCTCAAGTTTGAAAACCTGTCGTCAGTATCTCTATGATAAATGTGTTTACCGTCCTGGAACACATCGTCACATAACATCAGGTGGAGTTGTGGTCAAAGAACTGACCTTATTTCGTGTAAAAAAAAAACTATTTTCTTCTTAAATAACATTCATAGCTGCATTTTAGTCTTCTAAGAGTTAGCGCATTCTTTATGCGAATGAGTTGAAATTTTGTTTATTTTGGGTATGGAAAGCATTTGGGTGAATGTTTCTAAAATAGTACAATGAGTGGCGCAACAGGCGTTCTAATAGATGACAGCAATTCATGAATAACGTCAGTTCATATATTTTCAGTTTATCATAGGGTTGAACTTGAACGATATATTAACCCTATGTATAATAATAAATATAATTAAGTTAAAATAAATAACATACTTATAATTCAGAATAGATTATATGACACATGTGGTTTTCGTGGAATGTTTAAAAGCATTAACATGTGAACGAAATAGAGGGCACTAAGTAGTATAAACTGCATTCTGTTTTGTAATTATTATCTATACTCATGTCTATCTTTCTAGAATGTAGTGTGTACTTGATAATGTAACATCGAACAATTTATAGCCAACCTTGTTTTATTTAAATCCATATTCTGATTTATTGTACTTTAACGCTATCTATTGGCAACAAAAGGAACATGTAGGTTATACAGTTTGCATCTTAACAATTAAATTTTTAAAAATTCAGATGCAAACAATCAGATCTTCAATCAGTAAATATAATTCAGTATTTCAATATTTTGTAACAATATTAGTCTTAATGATATTAAGAACACCCTTCGGATGATTGGTCAAATTCATTTCAATAATCCGCATGTATATATGTCTCAGAAACTGACTTATTTATTTCAATAAGCGATCAGAGCTTGTTAATCACTCAATTTAATTTGATCGACAAACTTTTGACCTCTCAATTGTGCGTATTTTTTAGTATATTACGAGTAAAATTATTTAATTTTTTGAAATTTTGAATTTATTGAATTTTTAACAATAACTATCAAGGTTAAAAAGAGTTAAAAGTATTTCTATTGATTTAAAATTTTAGCAAACCTTAAAACATAATTGAGAATATAACTGAAACAAGAATAGTATAAAATATCTACAAAATGATACGATGATAATTATAATGTAGATTTATGTACGGAGCATAACTTTTGTTTCAGCTAAAGTCGTTTATTCAGTTGAAAGTGCACCGGCGAAAATGCAGGCACGCGAAGGCGCTTATTTCTTCCGATGTTTATCTATTATGTAACCTAAAAGTAAGAAGTTTCATGGTTTTCGTAGTTTAGAAGTTTCATTATAATTAGATTTTTTAAATAGCGTTTTACGATCAATACGTCAAACTTTTTATATGACATCGGATTTTGATGTCATATACGACTAGCTATTTTTTATTACAATTTTGTTTGAAGATAAAGTGTCGCATAATAAGTCGCATAGTTTATATTCATATAAAAAGTTCTGAAGATGCTTCATATTTAAAAGCTATATATATATATATATATATATATATATATATATATATATATATATATATATATATATATATATATATATATATGTATGTATATATATAAATTAGAAATAATTTACTTTATCCTGTATGTAAGTTTAGCGTTTGTTTAAAATTTTATATTATGTTACGTCATGAGGCAACTTAAAAAAGTTACAACCTAAGGTTCGAGAGACATGCTTTCAAATCATGCTGCTCTAACAAACTTAGATAATAGAATGCTTTCAAGCAATACTTGTTTTTCAATAAAAATAAAGTTTCTTAGCTTTTAAATGTTGTGCTTATATATTTTTTTGTACAAATACGAATAAATTATAAAATGTGATTCTTTAATACATTTCTGCGCTCGGATCACTGCATATGTTAGTAATGTTAACCTTTATAGCCTTTATAACCAAGATTAACAAAAATATAAAATTTTAAAAACAATAACAAATCGTTCGCAATACACTTTTAACTTGTCGAAGCTGGCCACGTAATATTCGTAGCCGCTACGAGAATTTATTTAATCCATCACTTAACTAGTAAGGTCTAAGTTATTGTCAAGCCACAGCTTAGAAAATTAATTAAATTAACAACACGATAACTATAACATTTACTTTAGATTTGAGTGTTACAGGCACGCTTGTAATTGAATTATTATATATTGAAATTGTAAAGAAACATCCAATAACACGATTAAATGTTTTATATTTATATTTCTTTCATTAAACACAAAATCAATAAGCGATATTATTAAGAAATTTATTTTATTTATAGATACTAATTATATAATTCTATTTTATCCAATTAATATGTGTAATTTAACTTCAATTTTATACAAGGTAAACGTCTGTCTTCACAAACGACGCAAAGAGAAGTAAACAGATTTTTTTCTTCTCCTTTAATGACATTTTTTTAATGGTATAGGCTCAGTTCTTTGACCACAATCTTACCTGATGTTAATTGACGATGTGATCCAGGATGATGAACACATTAAGCATAGATGTACTGCTTCTTAAGCGATGCTGCCGGAACACACTTACTGGTATTTGACGACAGGCTTTCTAACTTGAGGGTGGTAGCTACCCAGGCGGACATTATTAGAAAATGCACTACTGCCAAGTTATACTTTCGTCACTATGTTTTCCTTCAGCTGAGGCTGATTTTTAAAGTCGGATAGGTGGGTTTGAACCTGCGTCCATTTACGCGAAAACCGTCCGCACTACCAACTAAGCCAACATTGAATTTATGATAAAACAACTACAAAACAATTCAAGGTGAAATCTAGCATGTTCTGTCTAATTTTATGGCTAAGCATAAAAACAAAGTCGTCGTTACGGTGCGGCAAAGAAATTATTATTTGATCTATAATTTGTATGTTTCATAAAATACATTATCTTGACCTTTAAGCACGCACGACGGCGATTTGGGACATAGATTACAGTTCTTGTAGATTTTATCATTATCATCAATATAAAATGATTAATGAGTTTACATTATCTCTACATCTATCTATAAAAGTAAAATGGGGGTTTTTGAGGCACCATCACCTCAAAACTACTGAACGTATAAGGATGATGGGACTACTGCCATTCAACGCGCAAGTTTAATTGATTATTTATATTTTGGATACCATCGAACCTTTCTCATTTTTTGTCTATTTAGTCTTATCTACATTTTCCGCGCTAATAAAACAAAACTCCTATTTTTTCTTCATTCATTTTTTTCCTTTAGGTTAGGTATAAATGAAATGTTATATTAAAACAGCAAAAAATCATGGATATTTTTTTTATGAAGAAATATTTGTTTTTTACATTTTTGAATGGAACGACTTTTTTGATGTGATATTTCGACAATGAACTGGATTGATTTTGATATTTTTTTCTGTATTCGTCTCTGGGATTCGTAATGTTTTCTCGTGCTCACGTGCACACTTATTAAATCTAAGGTGGTACGAAGTTCACCGGGACAGTTAGTAGTTAATAATAGTAAGTTATGTAAAAATTATTTCGTTTCGTTTGCAAATAGTCTAACCCCGTGACTTCTTAATTTTTCCGTCACATTCTATTTTTGTTCTATAGGCTCACGCTTGATGTTAAGTGGCGATGTAGTGCAGAATGGGTAAACACACTAAACTGATACTCTGATTCTCAAATGATGCTGCCGGAACACACACACCTATTGGTATTGGCGACAGGTTTTTCAAACATAATAGTAGTGGTACCCAGGCGTGTAATACTAGGAAATATCCTAACACCATGTTATGGTTTCGTCACGATATTTTACTTAAGCGAAATTTCGGGCCCATTATAGAATTGGATAAGTGGGTTCGCACCAACCCCATTGGACGCGAAAACCGACTAAAATACGAACAGAGCCATCATCGATTCAAATATATAGTTTGTATGAAAATTAAGACGGGCATTAAGTCTTAAGAGGGCATGCGATCGGCGATAGATTTGAAAACTAGTTATTTCAGAAATCTATTGCGCCCCAAAGAAAGGGTTATAAAATACGAAACACAATTTTATAATACCTATGTAAAATAGATGAAAACACCACCCTGTTTCCTCTTCCAAAACTGAACCAATTTCTAATTTTCATTCAGTTATAGAATAAGAAAGCGTTTTGCTTTTTTTAACTCTATCCATCAAATTTGTTTGACGATCGTCTGAAAATGACGGTAAAAATCAAGCATTTTTTTCATTTTCAAAGGAATTTTCCTAGTTTGTACAATAACTAATATATGGAAAAATCAAACGTACGTGCATTGTGGTGGTAGATATATATTATTGGTAAAACAATATTTACCATAATGCTATAATTCAGGGCGGTAACAGGGGACTTCCTTTGTATGGAATAAATCACGCTCGCATATCGTCTTAAAATTCAAGCTAAAGAGGTCAAATACTTGCGATATCTTAATGAACATTAGTATGTCGATTACCCGGCGTAAGCGCCAGGTTAGTATTTAAGGGGTTAATTATAATATCATGTAATTCGAATGGGTGAAACACATATTATATGAAAGTAATTTCAAATAGAGATAGATACTACAAATTCATAGAATTTTGAATGACCATCTTTCAATTAATATATTCTTGTATATTTTATATTCATAATACGATACATATTTTGTTATTAATATAATCTTCTTACTCATAGTAAAAATAAATACAGGTGTCTTTTAAAATAAAAAACATAGCGCTGCCGTTTACTAGTTTAGACTGGATAGTTCTAGAAAATATCCATCTAATAAATAATTATAGTTATATTTACTAACAATAATCATACAGATAGCGAAAAGACGTACTGGCAAATCACACTGACTGTGTAAACAACTTGTAGAATACTTTTAAATGAACAGTTGATTAAACTAAATACCGGTGACGTATTAATTATATGGTTGGTTTTATAGTGCGTAGTTATTAATATGAAATAAAAAGGTATTTTCAGTTTTAACGCGTACATATAGAAACATAACCTAAATACTTATTCCGTTTTTCTGGACGATGTGTGTAAGGAACGTGATGCTGTTTTTCAATCTTAGGACAATAGGGCATTTCACTGGTGTCACTGTTTTATTTATTTAAA
Organism: Samia ricini; assembly: GCA_014132275.2. Taxonomy (NCBI): domain Eukaryota; kingdom Metazoa; phylum Arthropoda; class Insecta; order Lepidoptera; family Saturniidae; genus Samia; species Samia ricini. The sequence goes on from AP028170.1 coordinate 7,702,204, forward strand.
AAAAATACTAAATATAATAATGCAATTTAAATTCATAAGCATACAAAAAAAATATAATAATTCGTTTAATAAAATTCTGAGATAAAGGCATTTAAAATCATTGGTGGGGATTGAGAGGTTGTGCATTATCCCATTCCCCCAAAACAAATGTTGGTATAGAACTTATATGAAACATGTCTTAGGGTGATGTTGTGTTTTAGTCTTAACGCGATTTATTTACCTTTTTACCCCAACGTCACAATTGGTTTACACCAACCGTGGTCACGGGCTGACTGTCAGTCCGTGTGTGTAAATATATAAATTACGTTAAGGGTCTTAACTAATTTTAAAGGGTCTTACATTTTTTTATATAGATTTAAATTTTCTTTCATTTAAATGAATTCAAAGGTTTACATGAAATAAATGTACATATCATGAAGACATATTTTTTTCTCTGTAGTTCTTTTGTGTACCTAGTCCATATTATTGAGTTTTATTTAGACTTATCAATCAAATAAAATGGATACGGATTTTTCGCCAAATTTTAAATAGTGATCAAATTTCTATTTCAAGCTATAATATAAATTAATGTTTTAAAGTTCAATTTCTATGTTGCAGCAGTTATGAGATTATCACACCAGTAACAGAAAGCACTTAGCGTTCTCAATAGATATATGGCACTCTACATAAATAAATAACTCGATTACGAGTATCGGAACGGGAATGTCTGCTTTTAACGATGTGCCTGATCTTTTTTTAATGTGATACAATAATGTTTTTCATTCAATTCACTGTGTATTAAAGTAGATATACAGCTGTAGAAAAGAATAAGTAATCTTATTTTTATTTTTGTTAAGAGACAAACCCATATCAACTTTAACACCACGGACTAGAAAATAGGATATAATAAATATTTATTTGCTCCTTTATATTACGATATCCAAACGTTAATTTATATATTAAAGTGTAAAATTTTTATAACACGAAGAACCTCTCTTGCATATCGATCAGCATAATTTTAATAAAAGGAACAAACATAAAGGTTCTATATTCGACTTTGCAAAACTACCTAATAAGAGTTTTGTAGGTAATAGTGTTTGTTAGGTTTTACAATAAAATCCCAAAGTACATTACTGATTTATCGGACAACAAGTTCAAGCACCATGTCAGGCAGGTTTTAATTTGTAAAGGTTAATATATGGTGGGTCATTATGTGAACGATGGTTAGGTCTGGAAGTGAGAGCTTCCTCTGTGCATCTACTTATTAACTTTGTAACGATTAGTTGTAAAGTTCCAAAAAACATGCATAAAGAAACCAGAATTGAATTTTTTTCCCTTTCTTCTTGATGACTGGATTGTGTTCCGAACCGGTGGTGGTATTTTGACGATAAGCACCTTGCCTTACTTGCCTAAATTGAATAAAGTATTTTTAATTTCTTTCGAATTTTGCTAGAGACGTTTTATTGACTCTTTGATTTTATATCTAAGATTTTTTCTGTAAACAGTTTTGATTCTATATTGTTAATAGATAGATATAGACCGTGGTGTGATATATAATATTATTTGTGTGATATTCGAGTACTTTTTATTTAATTTCGTACAACAAATATTTGTAAAATAATTAAAGCAATCTAGTATATACCCTTACGTATTGTGTAAATAAGAGTATTCTTTATTGATTAATCTGGTTCCGACTAAGACTTTAGTCTATGTAGAAACAATGAGTAACAGTATTCAACAAGGTCACTAAAAATGTTCCACTTAAGCTCTAATCTTGAAAATAAATTCAGACTATAGTTTCATTGTTTAATCGTTTTTTGTGTCGGTCTATAGATTGAAAAGTTTACAAATTTAGTTCTAAGTCCATATTCATTTTAATTTTATGTAATGATGGTGATTAAGTGGCAATTTGGTTGGGTTTTGCGTTGAACAACGTTGGTTCGAATTAATCTTTTCTGTTTTATAATAAGATTTCTGTGAAGGAAAATATCGTTATCAAACAATAGTACGGCGGTAAAGTATCTACCAATGCTCACCTAGCTAGTAGCTATTTAACAATATTTTGAAAATTCATCGCCTCAAAGTTCGATGAAGCTGTATAGCTATTGCCTTTCTAGTCAACAACATTGGCTAGCTAGGTCGAAAAAAAAAAACAATTATATTTGTGTTATTCGGTATCACTTACACATCACTCCATCTAGACTATATATCACACCGTAACTTACCATAAGATGAGATTCTGGTTAAAGTACGGAACCTTTACAGTATCAAAAAAATGATAATCGATTCATTGATAAGCCGTAAGAGCTTCAACGTTGTTTTAGTATTAAATGTTTTCTGTCTTGATTATTGTTGGCATCAATGAAGGAAAAATTTATTGGGATCCGTATATGTCCCTATGCGTATTTGAATTATTTTCTTTGAACCCCAAAATATCAACCTTGGTAACCGTGTACTAAAATAAATATCTACAAATCACGAGGTTTAAAGGTTGAACCGCGATAACAATGAGTGACAGTTTGATTGATGCGATGCTTCGTAAATAAAGGCCGAAAGGGTCAATGCGACTGTAAAATGTACCCCGTTAATTTATTCTAAGATTTCGTATTTATGTATTTGTTTATTTGAATATATACTTTGCACGATATAAACTCAGTGCTTTGACCTCAATCTCGCCTGATGTTAAGTGATGATGTGGTCCAGGATGGTAAACTCACTAAGCCTAGGTACTGGTTCTCAAGCGATGCTGCCGGAACATACCTATTGGTATTTGGAAACATGTTTTCACACTTGAGGATAGTAGCTACCGAGGCGGGCATTATTAGAAAATGCCCTAGCATCATGCAATGCCCTACCGCCATGTTATCAACACGCAATAGCTAATATTTGCAATCAACACGCACTAAGTATATATTTCTTACATTACAATAGGTACCTATGGTGTTATTTAGAATTTTCTGTTGGGTTCATTTTTTGTCTGAGTAAATTATCATTTCTTTTACTAATTGTAAGTACTAGAGTGAATCTAGTAAATAATAATTGCTTGAGTGGAGTGGAGTACCTAGTATTATGACATTCGAGTGAATTGTACAGCGAGGCCACGCTAAATACCGATTATTCTAGAGTTTGTACGACTTGGGATAATCCTATTCAAATGACCGTGCATTGTAATTTTAACAATATGAAAATCTTGAACTAATGCTGCAGAATATACGCTTAAAACTTATATTCTTACGAGCTATTGTTTTATTAAGAATCATTATTTCGTACAATGGATTAATCAATACCACAAACATACAATTATAAACTAAAGAAAATGGTCAATAAATTTCGATCATTTACAATGAAAGTTATCGAAAAATCTTCAGGACTCTTCACAAGCCTGTACAATTATTTTTAATGATTGAACGACCTAAATTCGAATCACTTCCTTCATCGCTTAATTTATTTAATATCGATTTTAACTAAGTGGAGCTCAGTCGATCGCTGCGCTCGCCGGATTGCGTTCAATTAAAATTATCTAGACATGCAATTATTAATGAAATATACGTTGATCCATAAATATACTTGATATTAATAGAAATAAGTTTATGTTAAACTAAATTAACGTAAAACCTATTTAATTTAGTACATTCGTGCGTGTCTAGTGTTAAAAATAAACCTATACTAATAAGTAAAATTGAAGAGTCTATTTATAATATCAAAATAACATTTTTTTACAAAATACATATGAACGAATATATGTACCAAAAACAATGTTCCGATTAATCTCCTTTTGATGGGACTTTTTTTGGCAGATAGCTGAAGGTACTCAGGGTAAGTTAGGGCTACTTTTAATTATCGAAAATAATTAAGGTTCCGTATAAAACAAAAAATCCGATTCAATGCACAGTTTTACGGGCAAGTGCTATAATTTATGAGACATATTTTTATTTTACTACTACCATTTTAGTACTAACATTTTTTTAAGGAGAATAATTATGGTTTCGCATATAAAAACACGCAGTGAAGAATATATGAGACGCGGCCGCAGCCGCGGGCAGACAGCTAGTCGTGAATAAAATCCGATTCAAGGCACATATTTGCTGATAAGTGGTTGACTTTATGAGAAACATATGATACGAAGGCTAAGCCGCGGGTACACGGAAAACTTAACATGTAATTTATCTGTGACTAAACTAAATTACCCAAGTTTTATATATGAATATAAAACTATTTTACTTAGTTTACAATTAGTTTTCTGGGTACGTTATCAGTAAATGACAATCGTGGCTTCTAAAGTAGATCTTATCAAAATATTGCCCAATACTTAACGCTTGAAGCGAGAGGTCATGACGAAAATTACCTGGTAATGTCATCGTAAAAATTTCTTCCATTTGAATACACTAAAATATGTATTTTAGTTATATAAATAAGATCTTAGATATTTTTAATATAGTGTGTACATTTACTATTTTATAATTACATGGATCTACTCGTTTTACTAACTGTACAATATCCGCATGATATATTTTTTAAATTATTTATATTTTCAAACTAGCTGCTTACCCACCCCTGTGCCGGCGTTTCAGATATACTTCTCTGCGTTTTATTTTTTTACACGGAACCCTAATTAAAATCCTAAAAAAGTTTTAATATTAAGATCAAGAAAAAATGTCTTATAAATTATAGCACTTGCCCGTAAAACTGTGTATTGAATCTAATTTTATTCAAATTTTTTATGACTTTTATTTTTTTTACGCAGGACTCGAATTATTTTCGAAAATTAAAAGTATCACAAGTTACACTTTAGTAACTTCAGACCAGTGTAACTTCAGCTTCATCTACCAAGGAAAGTCCCGTCAAAATAGGTCAACCTGTTCCGGAGATAACCCATTACAAACAGACATGCAGACAGACAAAAAGATTAAAAATTGTATTTTTGGTATAGGTATCGTATATCTATTTACTTAAAAATTAATCATTTTGACATTAGCAACAGACACTTCAATTTTATTTATTAATATAGATGCTATAAAATAATCATCAACTAATAAAATATTCTTGATGCTTTATTTTTAAAGTTATCGTTCTGTATGAAAATAGAACACTATGTCAACAATTTATTCGTCAATTATATATTAACAATTCTCAACGAAAATGTAAACTCTATACAACGAACGAATGAATTGCGGCACTTTATGATTCATAGTATATAAATATTCAATTAGTTCTTTCATTCGTTCGCAGTCACGGATGAACGATCTCATTCATTAGCGGCAGGTCGTGAAACAGCTGTGCTCGCAAACAGAATAACAGCACAAATTACTATTAACGTGTTCCGTGGCATTCCGTGTTATTCTATCATTAATTATAAGAAAAAAAGAACATTGTTTTCCTTACGATTGAAAGATATACCTAAGAATCGTGACTGATTTAAAAAAAAAATATTAGCTTGTAATTGAATGAAATAAATGAAACAGGCGTAATAATGCTATACGCTCACTTTGACAGCTCCATAAATTAAATTTATCATTCGGTTGTTCAGGTATATATATCGGCTTATAAAAGTTAGGTTATTATTATTACATTTGTAGAGTTGTACTTTTTCATTTCAGTTCAGGTTAGTAAAAGGTGAATCATAGTACGGGAAAGAATGAAATTGAAGTGTTTAATATTTAATGTAAAAAGTATTTTTTTATTGCTTTTAGCGTTGAAAATTATTCATATAGAAACTTGAAACGTATCACGTTTGCAGATTCTATTCATAAGTAATAACAGACCAATTTATTAATTCGTTTCAATTTATTTTGAAACGAAATTATTGCGCACTACAGGATATAGATAAAAAGAAATAAGAAATAATATTAAATGAGATGTGGTTTGAGAAAAGCTTATACGAGTTGTATTACTCTGGTCACGTAATGCTGTGTGAGAAAAATGAAGGAAAATAAAGCCTGAACTTTTATTTTTTTGCGGAAATAAAAAAAACAACTTATATATATATATATATATATATATATATATATATATATAATAGAATATAGAATAGAATATTATGATTTCTAACGATTCGTTGTAGAGCGATTTTCCTTTTAGAATTTATGCGGGGTGAAAATGACCTAGAACCATGGTAGCCTAGTTCCTGACCTTCGGATCGTGATGTCTCAACGAAATTTGAACACCTAGGTATTTGGGTTGGGTATACCAGAAGAAATCTTTACCCAAATAATTAAAGGGCTAAGTTTATGTTCATATCTAACTTAATCTAACGGTATGGCGTTGCTATTTCCCGGGTTAATCGCGAGACTCCATTTACACCTTGAAGACTGAAATATATGTATGGTAGTGTGGCCATTTCTTTTTTATAATAGAAATAGGTATACTACTGATTTTACAGTACTCCAACTTTGTTTATTATGTACTCCTAAATTTGTCTTCTATTCATAATGAAAATAATTGTTTTTGCATATCTTCTCTTTATTTAATCACTGCTCAACCTGTTTTCTCAACACGAATTAGGTAATTGTTTGACATTGGAATTGAGATAACTGCTTATCTGTATCTTAATAACTTTATTTGTATAATATCGTGTTGTTACTGTATTTATATAAAATCTAGACTACACACGGGCTTTCTCATATGAAATTACTCCGAAATAGTTTCAAGTGAATGATTATGTATGCAAATGTGTAATATATACAAGCAAACAAATTAAACGTAATATAATAAACTATAGTGTCAAAAACTTTAAATAGCTAGCCAAAGTAAAAAAATAGAGTTTAAATATGCTCAGTTCGTTCTAATGTAAAGTTCAATGTTTTTTTCGTCATAATAATATTTAACCCCTTGAGCACTTACTTGGCATTTACGCCAGCTTTCCATTGTTTTTCTATTGTCTTATTTTTATGGGTAACTCGACACATTAAGAAAGAATTAAGTCATAAACAAACTAATTAATTTGATTATAGCAAAGTGTGAATATGACATACAGATAAAGCTATAAAACTTGTAAGAAAGAAAAATTATTTATTGGAATAATTATTATAGAAAAGTTATGTTTTAAGTCACTTTTATTCTATCTATTTTAATAAAACTAGGTAACTATTTTTTTTAAAACGATGTATATTTTTTTCTTATACCTGTCGGTATTATGAATATTCTTTTGAATGTTAATATCGCAAGCATTATAATATGTTGTTAAAATTATGAATATACATATTTAGTGTTACGATCGTGTGACCTTGTAAGAACAGATACTTTCATGCGTTGTGTAAGAACTGTGAAGGCCGTGAACGCGAATACTTCAATAGGAAATTTATGTCAACGGATGTAAATATACTTTAGGTAAGAAATATTTTTAAATAGTGCAATATTCTAAAAAATTGTTATCATTGCTAACCAAAACATCACAGTGAGCATTGAAACATGAGAATCCTATTACAAATCACTTTAATATTTTGGTGGTTAATAAAAACATTTTGTTGTGTTTACACAGCGTAAATGTGTTAAAAAAAAACAAATAACGTCACTGATACAATAATTTTACCAATGCAAGAAGAGAAGAGAAGAGAAGAAGAAGAGAATAAATCAAAATTGGACTTGGAGTTTTGAAAGTGATTAAAATGTTATTTTTTCATAAGAATTGTGTTGAAACTATAGCTGCTTTAGTCTTTACTAACTGCTGTGAGCCCCGCGTTTCATAGATTCTTTACTGCATGTTAATTTCTTTAACTTCAAGCAAATATATTTCTCACAAATACAAATACCAGTCTGTAAAAAAACTGTGCATTGAATCGGATTTTATTTACAATTTCATGAGTTCTAATTTTGTGCGCGAAACCTAATTATTTTCGAAAAATTAAAATACCGTTACTTACGCAGAGTAATTTCAATTATCTAACGAAAAAAAATCCCGTCAAAATCGGTCCAGCCCTTCCGGAACAAACAGGAAGACATCAATTTAAAAAAAACTTTTTGGTGTAGCTATGGTATATATATTCATATCTATTAAGTAAAAAAATGTATTTTGACATTACAAACAGATTATTTAATTTTATTTATTAGTATATGTATATTATTTGAAGTTTCAATTAACTAGGAAGGAGGTAAAAATGATTTTTCGTTTGTTATACACTTAAAAACTACATAACCGATTACAAAAATTCTTTCATCTGTTTAATAAAGCTACATTATCAGCGTATAAACATTCTTTAATGTGTGTAGTAACCATAAAAATGAAACAATAGGAAAACAATAGAAAGCTGGCGTAAACGCCAGGTTAGTGCTCAAGGAGTTAATTAGAGATCCCACAAAAAATAACATTATCAGTAATTTGATTATAAGTCATTATATATTTTTTTTACACGGTATAGGCTCAGTGCTCTGACCACAATCTCACCTGATGTTAGATGACGATACTAAGTCGGTAAATATACTAAGTCTAGGTACTGGTTCTCAAGTGATCTCTTCCGGAACACACCTATTGGCATTTGGGCACAGGTTTTCAAACTTGAGGGTGGTAGCTACCCAGGCGAGCATCATTAGAAAATACCCCACCACCATGCTAAGGTTTCCTTACGATGTTTTCCTTCACCGAAGCTCAGGCCGATTTTAGAGTTGGGTAGGTGGCATCGAACCCGCGTCAATTGACGCGGAATCCGCCCGCGCTACCCACTGCGCCATCATCGCTTCATAATGACGTATGCTACTAAAATGATTGAGGATACGTAAAATAGTTTACTAAATGATTTTAGTTTGTACTTATCATCTACAAGAATTATCTATACTAACAAATAAAATTTAAGTGTCTGTTTGTAATCTGAAAATAACCATTTTTTACTAAATACGTGTGAATGTATATACGATATCTATACAAAAATACAATTATTAAAATTGTTGTCTGTCTGTCTGTTTGTTCTGGGTTACTGAAAGTCAAATGGATTTTTTTTGTAGATAGCTGAAGTTATTTTATATCTACTTTTATTTTTCAAAAATAATTAGGGTTCTACGTAAAAAAATTAAACCTCCTGAAATTATGAATTAAATATGATGACTCAATGCACAGTTTTACTGGCAGGTATTTGAATTTGTTAGAAATATCTCCGCTTAATGTTAGTAGCAAAAAAATATTTGTAAAATAATTAGGGTTCTATATTTAAAAAAAATGCAGTGAAGAGTATACGAAACGCGGGCGCAGCCGCGGGCACACAGCTATTATTAGATAAAGTAGATGACGCCAAAATTAATTGAACTATTGCTACTCACATACTGCATATGTATTATGTAAACATATTTATATATTGAATAATTATTGCTTGTATTCAATTCTCTTACTCCACACTTACGTGGAGTCGCGACATATTCTCCTGTATATTTTTACGACCCACTTGGGAAATAATCGAGACAGCATGAAAATGGGAGCCAAAGGGAGTTGTAATTATAATTTCGTGTTGAACGAATGCACGAACTTTTGACCTCTTTAATTTTAATATTATTAAACTAATTAAACTGATAATGTACGATAACAGTTAGGTAACCAGAGTTGAAATATTCCATACTTCGTATAAATATCGGTGGTATGAAAATGTGCGTTATTGTATAGTATGTAAAAAAGGGTGAAGGTTCAGGGTTATCACAAGGTACGACCCGAAAAAAATAGCCAATCGCCGATGAACGAAATTTTTCGTGTTATTTTACGAAATATTTCTCTTTTTTATTACCGTACCAGCTGTGTGCCCGCGGCTGCGCGTTTCATATATTCTTCACTGCATTTTAACTTTTTATACGGAACCCTAATGTGTTCCAAAATTATTTTTTCAAATAATTAACATTAAGCAATGATAGCTGTCACAAATTCAAATAGCTGCCAGTAAAACTGTGCATTGAATCGGATTTTATTCACAATTCCATGAGTTTTTAACGCGGATCCCTAATTGTTTTCGAAAAACAATAGTACCCTAAGTTACGCTGGGTAACTTTAACTATCTAAAAAAAAACCAGTCAAAATAGGTCAAGTCGTTTCGGAGATTACACGAAACAAATAGATAGACAGAAGGACATACAGACAGACAGACAGACAGGCGAAAACGTATTTTTTTTTTTTGGTATGTTATGGTATATACATTCAAATGTATTTAGTAAAAAATTGTTATTTTAAGATAACAGACACTGGAATTTTATTTTTTAGTATTGATATTAAAAAGTTGATTCTGTAATGAAGTCTGTTAAAAAAAACCACCGCGCTTATTCATTATTGATGATTTCATAGTTTCAATTTTATCCAACTATTTATTTTAAGTAGTTTGAACACGTGCGCTTGGCGTAATAAAATCGCGTTTCATTTTGTATTTCTTAGTGTTTTTCGTTTGATTGATTGTTTATATGAGTATCTAAAGTAAATAAACCTGTTAAACTGATTCTATGTTTTATTTCATATTATAAATAGATCGTTAGAGAGTAATGCAGAAGCTATTTATAAAGAATAGCTTAACTAAGCAAGCGGTTTTTAATATATTTTAATTATTGATTTAAGGTTAATTTTTGACTGCGATAACTTTTATGGCAAATGACGATGCCATTAAACAGGGTATTCTAAAACGCAAAAGAACCCGTCGTTACCTTATATATCTAATATTAAATCCTCAAATTTCATCATCATTAACATCAAACCAAAAATATATTGATATTTTTACTGATCACAGACCGTTTATAACAGAAAAAACGGTTGAAATTTTTGCAAAACAAATTGAGATCGTATTATGAAACTGGCCTTTTATCTTTAAATGGATTGGCGCTTGAACACATCTGCATTACATTTCGATAACAGATTAAACTAGATGATAGAAGTATTTATAAAAAAAATATAGAAAAGAAAAACTAGAAGAAATGTAATAATGATAAGAAAGATTAGAAAATATAAGGTGTTTTTTTAACACGCTAGACAAACACTAAAAATACCCTACAATCGTACTATTAAGGTTCATTACGGTTTTGTACCTCTACCGAAAATTCAAATTGATTGTTAGATGTAACTCTCGACGTTAACTAACGTGTTGTCCGATATAACAATTGATAAAAATTACTTAGATATTATAAAAGTACCCACCGATTATGATTTCAATCGCTCATTATTAATGTTTGTTTTTTTTTGTGTGTAAAATTTTGAATATATTTAAAGTGTGTGAATAAATTAGTTACTACATTTAATTTGAAGTACGCGTAGAATATAAAAACATTTGAGCTATATTTTTGTATTATAAGTATTATTTGAAATTACAACAAGTTATAACGACATTCAACTATAAGACGTCCACTGCTGGACATTGGTCTCCCCCAATAAGGGGGTAATTGGCTTAATCGCCTCGCTTGGCAGGTGGGTTGGCAATCGCAAGCAGGTGATTGCAGCTATCCACCACCTTGTTTATATACCTTAGTCGCCTTTTACGACATCCACGGAAAATATGGAGTGGTACTATTCTTAGCCGGCACCACACCGTAATTATACAAAAAATGCTTAAAACGTAACATTATTACGCCTGAGACTACATAATAATACTATGGGTTGTTGAGTTAATTGGTAAGTTTAACAGATAATGAAATGGCATTTAAATATAATACGGTATTATAATTACGTAATTTACGTGGGCAACTTTAAAGCGTTGCGGTACAGGCTTTCATTATTTTGTTTATTGACTCTCGCTGAGAACGTAAAAGCTTTACAAACATTGCAATTCGCCGGAAAACGTAAAAAGCTTTAAAGTTAATTTTCATTTATAAAATTCGTATGAAAAGAAACATGAAAGGGTTTATGATTTATAATATATTTTTCATCAAAACAATATTACGACGTATATCAATTAGGTAAATCTATTGATTTATTTTATGATGATAATATTTATTTAACCCCTTGAGCACTTACCTGGCGTTTAGGCCAGCTTTCCATTGTTTTCCTATTGTTTTTCTATTGTCTTATTTTTACGGGTACTCGACACATTATTAATTAAATATAGTACGTACATATAACGTGAATAACCTCAAGCTAATACAACTGTCCTTAGTTTGTACCTCAGGACTCTGGTTTATATTTACAATATGTATCTATATACATATCTAAATATTTCAAAGTCTTTTGTCGTTGTTTAGAAATTGGTACTGCAATTGAGAGGTTGATCTGCAATTGATATTGAAAGATGATCTTCTGTATTGAATAGTATATTTTCGCCCATGTATTTGTTTCAAATAACTTTGGAATATTCTTTATTGTATTCTTAATAATATAATTTTATTGTAATCATAAATTCGTAATAAGGTCATACGTACATCGTCTAGTAGAATCATTCAAGGGCACCCTGCTATGCATGACACGGCCGCAGCATTGCATATATAATGATTTCAAATCATTTTACACACATCGTCGTTCTTTCTAGGCGGATTTATCAACATTACTACGATTACATATGACAGAGTTTTCTTAATACTGTATTTGGGTACTGTACTGTATTACTTAAAAATGGGAACAACTCACAGAAGGATATCCCTTAACGACATTCAGAAGATTTAACAGAAATAACTTGGTAACAGATACATACTGGTTGTTCCAAACAGGCAACGCGCTGGAAATAATGAAATGAATTAACCGGGCAATAGTTTCCTTACTTTTATAACCTACCACTGCGGACCATCATTGCAAACTAAGATCGATTGTGGGGTTAGATATTAATGAAACGGGATCACATAATTTATTGTCAGAGTTACATAACTTTCCGGTACACCTGTGAATGTTTTTTTATATTTCAAATTTATAGTTTTAGTTCCCTAAACTGCTAAAGTTAAGAGAAAAAATATCGAGATATTTCTCACAATTGATAAATATATAAAAACGTTTGTATTTTTTTCGATGTAAGTTTAAGAAAACCATACATATTTATGTATTTCCCTTTATGTGACCTCATAGCTATATTTTACCAGTCTAGAGATACAAAAATATTGAGAGTGATCTAATATTTTCTTAACTGAAAATAATGATATTATTTTATAATTTGATGACATCAATTCAGACTAATATACATAAATATCCTCGTGTTATTATGACTTTTCATCATGTTTTCAATTTATCGAATTTTGCGAAATACCACAGTGTGGCAGCTTTCGAATTTTATTTCATTATGCTGAATAGAAAACAAATTTATTTTAAAACTAAATCAAAAATACTGATATTCGATAATTCTAAAACAAAAGCAATGCCTTCTATTTTAAATTCATTGTATATTATAGATGAGTTTAAATTAAGTTGAATTACCATATAGATAGCATCTGCATTGTATGTTGTTGTAGTATTATATGGTACAGCGGCGACTGGAAAATAACATTACACTGATTTATACAAAATTAAATACAGAACAGTCACAACACGTAAGTGTAAACAATATACGCTGAGATTGATATAACAAGTACGGATTTCCTTGTAAAATTTCTACGCGCCTATATTATTTGAAAGTCTGTTTATTGGTCGAATCCGTTATTTGCTTTAAGATTGTATTTTTAAACGCTGGTAATTTGTACAAGTCAATCAATCAACGTCAGAATACAATTTTTAAGAGAATGATTATCGGAATAACATGAATACTGAAGAAAAATAATTGGTATTTTTTGTACATGTTATACCTCTTATCACGTATTTTAACTATTATTATATATTCATCATCATAATATTAATACGAGAAGCAAAAACTTTGTATCCCTTTTTACGAAAATTGCACGGACGGAGGAGTATGAAATTTCTGACACTTGTAGTTTATATAGAAAAGGTTATGTAATTGACAATGAAAAGCAAACAAAATTGTAGGCGTTTTTATAAGTTATGGTCGAATTTCGATCACAGGCGAGCACTAGTTTACTTAAATATTTAAATTAACTTATTAATTATCTTAATGTTGTTAAGATTTATCTCATTTGTGGCATTTATTAACTGCAATTTTTCATGTTTAGATATTCTCTTATGGTATATAAGATACGAAGTTTAGTAGCAAGACACTCGGACTTAGTTACGTGGTTGTTTATATGGTGAAACCTGCAAACAAGTATAGACCCTTGTTTCATGACCATTTTTAGTCACGTAGATTTTACTTTAGTATTATAGATAAATATTATTGAAATGTATATCAGTCAACATAGGGTACGCTATGATGATTCTCTATCTGCATTTTTTAAAATTAACTCCAGGGTTGATGAATACTTTCACAGTTGCGGTATACATAAAAAATAGTGATACTAGATTAAAGTAGTTTCCTAAATATTTCAATATATGTGTCGAGTACCCATAGAAATAAGATATTAGGAAGACAATAGGAAAACAATGGAAAGCTGGTGTAAACGCCAGGTAGGTGCTCAAGGGGTTACTGAATACTTTACTTTATAAATACGTTCGAAACTTCATAATATGGGTCAAGAATGGTTTAATCCCAGGTAAATTAGACTTTTTATTATTTAATATAAAACTATTATACATTAAAGCAAACAATATCATGTACAAACTGGAAATGATAGCTAGCTGTGTTAGCCAAAGCTTGGATGTAATGTTGGTACGAATTCTCTATCCCAGCGGCCCGGAACTTACTTTTATACTCTGTCATCATCCATTCCCTGTGTAACAGGGTGTGTTTGATCAAGTGACACAAGGTTTGTTATGTTAGAGACGGTCTAACATTATATTTAACAACGTAGTCAATATTTTTTTACGTATAAATCATAACAGCATTATATAAATTATAATAGTTTATAATAGATACACATATTCTTCACTACGTTATATAGTTTTTTTAAATTATAGAAATTGCATTTAAATTGAATCGTATTATTTTATGCAGAACCCTAACAATTTTCTCGAAATTATTATTGGTACTAACAGAAATCAAATATATTTCTTACAAATTCAAATACCAGCCAGTAAAACTGCATTGATTCTGATTTTATTCGTAATTTCATTGGTTTTAATTTTTTTACGCGGAACTAATTATTTTCGACAAACAAAATTATATTAAGTAACGCAGAGTAACTTCAGCTATCTACTAAAAAAAAGTCCCATCAAAATCGATGCAGCCGTTCCAGAGTTTAGCCGGAAAAACAGACAGACAGACAAAAAATTAAAAACATATTTTTTAGGTATATAGGTTTATATAGGTAACGTATCTTTGTATATGTACTAAGTAAAAAAAAAAAATTATTTTGCAAACAGATACTTCAATTTTATTTTATAGTATAGATTAAAGTTAAAGGAAATTGTACCGTAAATAGAACATGCAAAAGTATTAACAAAGTCTTAGCGTGACTTGTACACGTATCATAAATAAAGCGTATTTGCATAATTTTGCATGAATAAATTACAGATAGCCGACACCGGCGCTAATTATGACCGTTCCGACTGATATCTGACGATAATAACAAAACCCAAACACTTCGTCGTGACGAATTAACATATGATTATATTAACTTATGTTTGAGATACCTCGCTATAGTAATTAAAATATATTATTATACTATTTTGGTAAACAGAAACATCGTGCCGCAGTTGGAAGTGTGGTCGGATTTCGCATCTATTCGAAACAACGTCGCATCTATGGACATTGGTTCGAACCCGTGAGTTCTATAATGGACCTGAGATTTCAGAGCAAGACATCGTGAGGGAACCATAGCAAGGTGCTAGGATATTTTCTAATAATGCCTGCCTGGGAAGCTACCACCTTCAAGTTTGAAAACCTGCCGACAAGCACCGATAGGTGTGTTACAGCAGAATCACTTGATAGGCAGTAAGTACTCGTACCTCCAGGCTTAGTATATTTACAATCCTGGACAACATCGTCACTTAACATCAAGTGAGTTTGTGATCAAAACACTGACCTATACAGTATGAGACAAATAAATTTAACAGGTATTTACTAACAAAGTGAAATATGAATTTAGTAATAAACACCAAAAATGGATAACATATAAACCCTTAACGACCCAGTTCATTACTTTTATCACTAAATAGTTGCATAAATAAATATTTTCAATATTTGGAAATCCTTTATAGTATAATATTATGTAGATTTTTTTATCTTAAAGTAAAATGTCTGTCTTCTAAAATTAAAATACATATCAAGTCGGTGGGTGCCATTTGGACCTATCACCTTTAATCTCAATTTAACCTCAAAGCTGACAGGTAGAAAATGACTAAGGCATTAAGTCCGCTATTATTATTCTTGTACGTGCAGAAGGGTAATTAAATAACTAATATATTTAAAACAATCTTTACAAACTATAAAACGATCGTCTCTATCTGTCAGTCTATCCATTAGTTGGTTTATAGCTTAATAAGCTCAAAATTTGAATGATTATTTTTTCTAATTTATAGAATTATTCTCTGACCAGGCTTTCTAATTTGTGTCACCGTGTATCACATATATGGAAAAGTTATAAGAAATAAAGTGAAATAATTGGAGAAAAAATTAGTACCATTATTTTGCTTTTCAAATCAACCTTTGAATATTGTAATATTTCTGAAGAAGAAAAAATGTATTACATGCGAGCGCAGCCACGGAATACAGTTAGTAATGTAAGAATATTGTAAAGTCAATCTTAAAGCACTGGTGGCTTAGTGGTAGTCTGATGAGGATTTTTCATTGATTTATGAACGTTTGAATCCACCTATCGTATCTTATGAGTTTGAGCTTTCAGTGAAGGAAAACACAATAGCCAGAACATTTTCTAATGGCCATTTGAATAGCTTTAATCATTAAAATTTTCAAAATGAGTCGTCAACCATACAGAAGTTGTCAGGTGTGTTCCGCCAGCATCATTTGAAAGTGAGCTTAGCTTCATCTTGAACCAAATCAACTCTATTGTAATAATTAAGTAATAGTAATAAATTAATACCCCACTCTATTATTAGTATATAAGATTACAATAGGATTATTATTGAAGATTACAAAGGTACGTCAACAAGCTTTGTGAAATGTTTGCCATATTAGGTAATATGCTTCTAAAAGAATAGATATATTTTACAATTTTAATCATCTTCCCACTGTTATCGTAGAAATATTAAAAGGAGTTTATCTTCCTACGTGTCAAGAAAATGCAAGGAAGTGTACAAAGCCGTTCAGTTCTTTTACCTTTAGACACTAAGTAGGTATTATATTTCTTTAGTGCACATAAAAGGAAAATACGAATCAACCGTACAATAGACTGTGTTATGAAGAAAGTACTAAAGTCTTTATATTTTTATACAAGTTGTGGTGAAAATATTTGAATCAGTATTCTTGTGGATACTAGATGGATTCTTTTTGATAAACCGTTTACTTATTTGTGGTTATATATTCGGCTGAGTATACTACTGTCCGTGTTTTAAGCAATACGAAAATAGAATATCACAAAGTTTATGAACTGATCAATAAACGAGATGAACCCTAAAATACACTTTATCACTATGATTTGATTCCATTACGAAATTCACCTTATTCATTAAATGCTCAGATTGGTAAGGATTTGAAAGGATGTAGATCGACGAGCAGTTTACACTCAAATGCTACACTACGATCATCGTTTCAATAGATATACAACAAAAATCATGAAGAACTAATACAGTGGGGTTTATCTATAGTTTCATCTAGAACGGGTTTTCGGATAATAGTAACATTTACAAACGGATATGAAATGGTTTTTGTTATTACTCATACTTTAAACTATGTTATTAATAAATGCTACTCTAAACTTTAATATGATATATTTATTTTTATTTTATGTTTAATATTTATTTTAAAAATAGCTGCAACAGTCAAAGAAGTTTAATTTAACTGCGCGTAAAGGTTATATAGGTTAGGCGCATATAAATGAACATATTTGAATGAATGAATGAATGAAATGAATGTATATATATTGAATTAATAAAAAAACAGCAAATTTAGTATAAAGAATAACTTCCATATAAAATGGAAAGAGAATGAGATTAGAAGGAACGCTATAAAACTGTTAGGTTTATTTTTATCACGATTGAGAGCATTGCAACAAACAGTTTTAAAAATATACGACAAGCGACATTTGTCGTAACACTACATGATACTATTTTAGTAAACGATCAAATGATTAATATATTTTCATTATTAAGTATTCGGGCACGTAGAAATGTGCAATTCACGTTAAACCTATTAATAATTCAATAGCCACGCACCCCACCTTGACTTTATGTACAAAGGTTAGGTAATAATTAATGAATGCCAAATAGAATAGAAACAAAAAAAAACGGACTAAGAAATTCACGTCTTTTAAGAATTATAATTTGATTTTAAATTATAAATAATATACTTGTTTATTTGTGTAATGTTTAATTATTTTGGTTTTTATACATTTACGTAGACTTTTGTAATTTTTTGTAACATATTTCGTGCTTCAGGTTAAAACTAAATTTGTTTACTTACCGCGGTACATTGGTTAACCTGTGTGCATAATTTTATGATATGTAATGGTAACAACAAGAATTTACGATCCATAAATCACCTAACTACAGCAACATAAGCGGTAATATGTTTATTATGAAAAGTAATTGCTTCCTTAAAGTATTAATTTGCGTCAAAATCAGGTGTTGTTACATTGTATAATGAAATTACTAGCAAAACGCTTCAATATAAATTGCACCGGAATATAAGTAATACATAAGCGTAATTTCAGACACCTATCTCCTCTTTTATAGTAAATTTTTACAAAATTTTCTGTAGTAATTTAAAGTAAATATGCAATAATTTCTTACGTAATTACCATTTAGACTCTCCGTTCTCCCATGTCTTCAAATATAAACGAAGCATAGAACCCCCGTCCTCATTTGGTGCTTACTTGAACTTGTGGTTAGCAAGACGAAATTAACGAGTACTAGTGTTTTGTGGCTTTTTGGAGGAACCTCAGTCGTCGTGTAGTAGCTGTTATCTTTAATTCAATAACTTGTGTTACTGAATATTGTGTGATTTTGGTGGCGATTTATGTAATACAGTTTGGTCTACAAGTGAAGTGAATTGAAAATAATGGCATGAAGCGTTTATTCTCAGGTGTCACAAGAATCCCATGGAACATTCTCGAGGGATCCTGCCATCCTCTTGCTAAAGTGTTGATACAAACTTGAACTTCAAAAATACCGCCTGTGTGAAGAAAAATGTCTCCTAGCCTGTCCCCCTGCTTTAGTCGAATACACTAGACATGTTTATTTTGTGTACTATTTAAAACAAATAATTTATTACGGCCATGAAAACAAGTTCTTTATATTATATATTTATGTTATTTTATTAATATTCAGTGCTTAAAAAAATGTAGTATTTAACAGTTGAAATTTTTGAATAATATGCTTTTGTACATAATATAATAGTTTGATTTGAATAGAGACCGAGAAATTTGTACCTGTAATAAATTAATCTCATCATCTCCCTACCCTTTTCCCATTTTTATTTGGGGTCGGCGCAACATGTCTTCCTCTTCCATTCCTCTCTATTTGTTGTCATCTCCGCATTCACTCCTTTTCTAAACATATCATCTTTCACACAGTCCATCCATCTTTTCTTTGGTCTTCCCCTTCCTATGTAACCGTCCACATTCATATCCAATACCTTTCTTACAACATTCTCTTTAATAAATTAATCTAAAAATATATAAATCTTTAGAATAAATTAATTGGGATTGGGATTATGGTTTCGTTAAATATTTGCGATAATTATATACATTACCTGTGTTGGTAGTGGTTGTCAGTGAAATACATTTTAATAGAACAAATTAACTGTATTTCTCGAAAGATAAAGATTAAAAGTAATTCGATTAGAAATCCCAAATCACAAAAAATATAGTAGAACATAAAATATTTAACGATTTCAATTATAAAATTCATAAGATAAAAATGATGATAAGAGTTAATGAAGGAATTATAATTATTATCACTTCAATGTATTCTTCTGCATGTTTCTCTCTTTTACCGTATGAACCACATTAATCCTCGAGAACCAGTATCTAGGCATAGTCCGTTTACCATCCTGGGCCACATCGTCGTGGTGAGATTGTGGTCAAAGCATTGAGCCTATACCGTATAACAAAATAAACTTAACAACTTACTAGAATGGTTATTATCGTATATTGGAAAATCATTCATATTTATGTATGAACTAATATATAAAAGTTAAAAGTTCAAGTGGGTTGTTTGTAACTTAATCAAGCGATAACAGCTGTTCAGGTTTTGTTTAAATTTGTTGTTGTACAGTTTGCCTTGTTTAACAAACACACTAAGGTTACGTTTATCTGGGAAAATGTACACTCGCTATGGCAAGTAATAAATGTCTATTTTATAAATATGCAATAACAAGTTTAGTGTGATGAAATATTAATTAAAACCGAGTCTAATGAACCTACTAGTATGACATTTTCCTTCTTCCGTGACGTAAAATAATACTAGATAATTTTTTTGATAATCTTTAGTTATTTAAAAACGAAGAATTATTAGGGATTACATAAGTTTCGAAGTTAGAGATCGGAAATATGTATGTTGGCTCTGGACGAGAGAAATATATCAATTTTCTTTAATTACATTAACATTTTTTATAACTTTAATCATTATAATAGTTAATATTTTGTTTAAACTACATATCTAATTGATATAATAAATAGTGATGGTTTTTGGAGCCGAGTCTTGGACGCTCAAGTACCAAGCCATCCATTAAATTGCAAGACACCCGGAGAACTATGGAGCGTGCTCCGTTAGATATTTTTCTCCGATACGGGCTCCGAAATTTGGAAATACGTGGGTGAAATAGACATATCGACATTACCACAGCCATAGTTCAAAGGAAATGGAAGTATGCCTCAGAGAATATTGCAGATGGTGTAAGGCGGTACCTACAAGAGTTGAAACCCAGAACTGATTACAGAAGCGTGGGCAGACCACCGATGAGTTAGACCGATGATCTGGTGTCGGTAGCAGGAATACATTGGATGAGAATTGTCTTAGATTGATTGAAGTGGCATGCACTACAAGAGGCCTAAACCCAACATTGGTCAGAAATAGTTTGACTAAGAAAAAAAAAGAAAATACTAATTATTCGTTTGTTACTCCCTGATCTTTGATGTGTTGTTCCGATTATTATGGATTTTTCACAAAGATGACTTCAAACTAGAATTATCGTATTATGTTGTATTATTAATTCCGGGTTTACTAAAACTAGTTTATTATGAAAAGGGGCAGAAAACTACTAGCTCAACAGCGGAATTCTTTAAATATGTAGTTGAAAACCCCGTTTAGTTATAACGAATTTAGTGGTTGGAACTTCACACAGACTACTGAAATTATTGTTTACAAATGATACACTTATATCATATCTTATTATATAATTAATTCAAAAGATATAATTCAAATTTAGATTTTTTGATGTAATATATTGTTACCAAATGTTTACGTGACTATCAGAATGGATCGTCGATTAATCTAAAAGTATCATAATTGCAGTTTCTTTTATCATACTTGTTATTATGTGAATAATCAATGAAACAGTTTATTTCTAGTGTGCGTAAGTTATCGTTACACGAAAACAGTATCTCATTAATCTTGATAAGTAAAGAGGATTCAGGCTCATCTCAAGGCCTCTTATAATCATATCCGATAAGGGGGGTTTGTCAAAAATTTGACTTATAATCCTTCTTAAATTTACTTTTATCATGTAATTACAAGCATTCTGTTGGTTATTCGGTTCCTGTTATGTACATGTTTCTGCAGGCTTTATAATTTTGCTTCTAGATGGAACATCTCCGATATTTCGTTTATAAAAGTGTTATTTTCCCAACTTCATAACAAAAAATAAACTTCAAGTCAAAAATATCCCTTAGGGTATCCTGTTTTAGAATTAATAACAGTTTTAACATTAGAATGTTGCCTTATAAATAGAGTTTTTCTAATGTGTATTCTCTATTTTCAATTAATTTTTGAGGATTGTCTCTGAAACTAATTAACATATTATGTTGTTGCGCACCTGTTCACTGAACAAAAATAAACCAAGCAAAACAATGACACTTGAGTATTTCTGTTTGCACTCTAAATCTGTTGGCACTTGATACAGTTCATGAAGAGTTCTTTTTTATTTAGTGGTTGTCAAATGATCGTTCGAGTACAGGTTGTGGTGGGGGGTAAGGATTGATCAGGAGGATGTGTAAATGGTATTGAAGGTTGTTTACCTTAGGTTGCGACGTGTTGTGAGGCGATCGCGGAGGCGCAAGCGGAGGCGGCGGCGGCGTAGGGCCGCAGGAGGCGCGTGTGGCCGCGCGTGCCAGCCGACAGTGACTGCCGGCGTGAGCCACCGTTGTCGTGGTTGCGGCACCAGCGCGCCGCTTTGCCCGGTCTGCGCTTATCGGCCGCGCTACCACTATGCACTCTACCGTCCCCGATAACGATTACAAGACTCGGCTTGCTCTTTAAAACGGATTCATTCGTTTCATTACTATGTGAAATTATATATATCGCCGTTATCATATAAATATCTCATTTATTAACCAAAAGTTCCGTATAAAAAAGTACTAGGCGACCTAAGCATTATACGGTTAACTGTTGTCGCAAAAATATATGCTATGTCATCATTCTCATGTCTTCTTCTTCCCAATTCACTTAGGGTCGGCGCAGTATGTTTTCTTCTTCCATGCGTCCCTATCAGCCGTCATCTCTTCATTTACTTTTTTCTTTCATATCATTTCTTACACAATCCATCCATACTTTCTTTGGCTTTCCTCTGCTTTTTCATCCTTCTAAATTATCAGAAATAATATTATCGCATAGCCCATAGTATGTAATTGTTGTCCGAAAAGTGTACATAGGAGATTTGTTTGACAACGACGATATAGTGTTTGTAATTTGTTTATATCAATACAAAAAACGTAACAACTTGTTTTTCAACAGTAACAATAAAACGGATCAAAAAGAAATTTTGTAATATATATATAACAGTAAACAGAAAAGTTACAATACCGCAGCAACGCACGGGGTCAGAGTATCGACTGATCCCGGTCTGCCTGTATTAATATTTAATACACTTAGTAATACACAAACAGGAATTCGCTATATTATCAAATAATATTTCATTGAATCTATTTGTATTATACGGTTGGTAAATGCAATTTATATAAATATATAATCAGTTTTATATTACAGTGATTTCTATCCTCAATAGAGATAGCTTATAAAAAGTATTTGTTAAAATTGAAATGTCTGTGTAATGTCGAAATAAAAAAAAATACTTAATAGTTATGAATGTCTGTCTGACAGTTTTCTTCTGGGTAATTTCCGGAACGGCTAGAACTATTTTGACTGAAGTTACTTCATGTAACGTAGGCTACTATAAGTTAAAAAAAAAAAAAAATGAGGGTTCCGCGAAAAAAATTAAAACTCATTAAATTGTGAATAAAATCCGATTCAATGCAATTTTACTAGCAGATATTTGAATTTGTGAGTAATATCTTTGTTTAATGTTAGTAGAAAAAATAATTTTTTAATACAATTAGGGTTCCGTATAAAAGAATTTAAAAATATATTATGGAGTGCAAAATTTATGAAACGTGGGCGCAGTCGCAGGCACACAGCTAGTTTATATAATATAGATAAATAAGATTTTTACAGCGTATCATATTTTAAGGAATATTTGAGGCATACAATGTTCAAGTATTTATAATATTACATCATTATTAATAACTCAGCTGTGTTGTTTTTAACTGCGTAACCTACGCATTGTTCACGTTAACTCACAAACTCAAATGTGTATACAGCGAAGAAAACGTTTACATACAAAAGAATGTTACGAAAAAATCAAAACATATATTATAACGTCACGCGTCCCTCCCCTAAGGGTAGAGACTACAACCTTCCACCTGCTACGAACCTTACACACGTCTTTCGCTACTTCTACTTTCATAAGCGCTTTCATACATGCTCTTCGGTTACGAGTAATTTTGGCCTTTCTTCAGAACGTCCTCGATCTAGTCAAGATACGTTCGCCTAGGACGACCCTTACCGGTTTGGCTACTACTAGTCACATTTCCCATCTATGCTCTCTACATATCCAAACCAATTAAGCCCAACTTTCCATCCTTTTCGGCCTTTTTGTCATCCTCTACCACACCACAACGTTTCCTAATCGCACTATTCCTTAATTTATCTATCATTCTCATGTCAGCATCAATTCTTAGACTTATTTAAAACAACCTAGGAACGTTTAATTCGATTTGTTAATGTATGTCGACTTAAACTGTTCATTTGCAAGCGATCGTTTGTTTAGTGTTTAGTGATAGTTTGTTTTATTTTTTCTCAGGGACATGGTAAAGATCAAGAAAACCTCATTACAGTTCGTAGTAAAAATTAACTTATTCTGATACCTATCTGTGTTGTGGTTTATTCATAACATGTTTATCACTTATACAACAGCTTTATGCTCATAAATTAATTATTATTAAATTATTATTAATAATAAAATCTTCAATATTTATAGTTTATGTACCACGTAACATAATTATTTGTATTTATTTCATTAATTATGGTGTTTAACAACTAGAGACTTCAATAAAACAGACAAACAAAAGTAGCAAATTTCTATATATTTCCATAGTTTACTTTGAATTATCCTATCCCAACAAAAGACTTATCACTTTAGTTATAAAGAAACAACTTATAATAAAGTATGGGTAAAAAACCATTACACTTACATTAGACATTAGAGACTTTTAAATACCTAATTTATGTAACATTTCTTCTAATATATAGTAAATATCCAAAAAAACAAAACAATTATTTCAATTTTTATAAATTGATTTATTAAAATTTATCTGTAAAAATATATTTACCGGGAAGTAGTAGGTATGTGAATTATGAATCATATACACTTCTCAATATGAGAAAATAGTTTATACTGTGTAACAAGAAAAATATAAAGGTTACAAAACACAAAAGTCTTTTATTACTTCTAAAAGTTCCTTTGTTCGTGGTATAAAGGTTCCTACAGTATAATCTTATTGTCGAACCATTTCTAGGCAGTATTTCTAAGATTTACATTTTAGTAATAGTAAATTAAGCTTTACACTTTATTTATAATATTAGGTTCACAGACTTTATTTGAAATATGTGATTTTATAATTTATTACAGCCATAAATACACGTTCTTTAGGCACAACTTTGTATTATTTTTCTAATCTTCAGTGCTCCAACAAAATGGCGACCTTTGTTAAATCTTTTCAATGGATGTTGTGATATTTCAGAGAATTCATGCTCCGTGTCATTATTTTCAATATACTTCACTTGGGCACAATAAGGTACCATTACAATTGCATAATATAGAATCGAATACTGCAAGATAATTAATTAAAAACAAGGCCATATAATAAAAAACCAGAATCGCGCTAAAACACTCCTTAAAAATATGTGGATTTTTAACGAAAGAGAAAAAAGTTTATCGTGTTAGGTTCTTTTGAAATGGTACGAAACAAAAAATATAATTAAGGATGTTAAATTTTATACATTAAATATTCGCCTCTATAATTCTAATTTTTACAGACTCCTTTAAAATTATTTAAGAACTTATTTTTATTTGATGTCAATTAATAGGTGTTAATAATAAAAGTTGTTTGACTCATGTGATGTACTTATATACGAGGTATTTCACATGAAGCGAATAGCAAAAAAGGGAGATTCTGAAATTCCCTCGTGTTAGGGGTAATTGTAGTTCAACTAGACATAAATGTGAAGAGACAATAATTTTTTCATGATATTTTTTGTTGTTGATTCTTTATGTTTGGTTTATTATTTTTAATTATGTTTGGTATGAAACACTGTCTCCTAAAATATGACTATTTCAATTACGGCAATTTTAAAACGTCCATACATGACAAATAAACATCAAAGAATTTTATTATTATTACGTCCGCATATCTTTATCTAATAGGACTACTGTTAGACCGAATTTCAGAACATCACTTTTTTTCGCTGTCCGCTTCACATAAAATGCCTCATATGTAATGCCTCATATGTGTATCGTGTATGTTACTATTAACGAGGGATATACAGTCATTGAATAAGTCTATTTTATTATAATATTTAATATTCCATTTAGACTTCAGTTAATTCATTAATTCCGTGTTAGCTATATGCGGAGTCATTGTTGAAACCCGTAAGATTTACGTATAGGGTCACAGATTATTTATCTTCTGTTTATCCAATTTACAAAGAAATGAATCTAATAACATTTGTCATTCTAAAATCTAAAACTCAATTCCCGTGTCGTTTATTAAGAATTTTAATGCAAAACAATTTATAATACTTTGATTTCTATTAAGACTAAAAACTGTGCAATCGATTGTGCTGATATATACTTAATAGCTAATACGATGTAGCTATATATAAGTATATATAGTGATGTGTAGGTCATGCGAAAGGGGTAGGTGTGACCTAAATATATTAAAGCGTATATTATAGCTACTATAGAAAATAAATTATTACGCGAAAGTAATACATACTTATTAATATAATTGTTTTATTTATGTCTGTATATTTACGTGCTGGTCTAATTGCAAGCACCGTAGACATAATTTTTAAAATACTTGTTTGATAGCATCTACTATTGCAATAACAGGTATTTATTTATATCTACGTTACTTTCCCGTTTTCCTTTATGCTACCAATACTCGGACGCATTCTCATTTGTCATTTTCCTTGGAAATACGTCGAGTACACTTTTCCCATAAATGTCGAATGGTCCATTTGGTTTTAATCGGCTTATCTAAAAGACGTATATACTATGTAAAGTATATTAATATTTTATGTGTGTGTGTGTAGGTAGTTCTATGTGTACGTAGAATATATGCTGCAAATTGTATGAATTGCACGCGAGCGAAGCCGCGGGCTTAACTAGTATTACATACTATGAGTTGTAACTATAATATATAACTACTAATGTATATTTAAACAAAGATGTACAATGCGATTATTTTGTGATTGCAATGATTTTCGACATCTATAAACGATTCGTTAGTGAAATGACAGCTACTTATAAAGAACTTCCGTTTTGGGATGATATATTCTATATAGTAGGGCTTACCTGATATCTTGAATAGAAGTGACATTAATCTTTACAATCATTCTGACTAACTTGAGATCACGAGTTGTTGTAAATTATTAAAAAACATACATTTTTCCTTAAACCATTTTTTGTCTTTCAATAAGAAAGGTACTTCTTTTCTATACTAATAATAAAATTGTAGTTTTATCTGTATATTTCATATTTTTAGAAACTTTGTAATAATAGATGTCTATTGTCTATGTCTATTACCCGTACTAATCTCAAAATTGACATTCAAAAATTGTGTCTGTCTGTGTTCATTTCCTGATTTAACTCAAAAACGGCTTGACCGATTTGTATAAAATTTTGTACGCGGAGAAGTATATGTCAAGAAGAAATTTATAAATTGATTATAAACATATGAAATAATAAAAAAATATCAAAAACATTTTTAGAAATTATATTAAAATAAATAAAAACATCTAAACAATAAATATAAATGAAAAATGTCGTACGGGAAACATGTGTCGTTCGGCTATGGAAAACAATCCAAATTCAGGACATCCCACATTTGACCAAAATAAAATACGTAGACGAATTCGCGGGCACCCACTAGTATTCATATAAAGTTTGAAATAATCAATCTTGCTATATATAGATATTATAAACTTCACTTAATAAAATTCTTAACTCGAATCAAATCGAACTTATGAATCAATAGTATTATTAACTCTTGCATTGTTCAGATTTTTAATACAAACATAAATAAAGATTAATTTATCTGATTAAATATTATACATACATACCTTCCTATTTAGAACTCTATTAGAATCCACTCAATTTTAAGAACTTACCTGAAACAAAAAAACATGTAGCAATCAATAAAATATACATTTTTAGATTATCCTTATACACATATTTCGTATTATTTTTGTATAAACAAATTCTTTTTTATTTCTTACAGAATTTGGTTTTCTCGAAAGTCTAAAAGTTTTTTATAATATTTTTGGGTTTTTTGAAGTGACAAAAGAGTAGACACAAAACCTTTGTTCTTTAAAAAAAAGTTCTGTAAGCATAGACACAATATGGTTCTGGGCACACGAACAAAACACCCGTCCCGACCCGAATTATCTTAGGTTGATTCGCCGTAAAAGGGGATGAGGGCCAATAATCTTATCCATAAGTTTGATAAAGGTTGAGCAAAGTGGCGAAGACTTTTCAGGAATAATACCAGGTAAGGCAGCGCACAAATCCATGAATACAGAACTAGTTGTGCGACCTTGTTAGCGTAAAATAATAATTATATATACATATATATTTAACGGATCACTTTTCTATATAATGTAGGTTTAGCGTTTGATAAAAATCTCATCTGATGTTCGGTTTCAACTGGAAGGGCCTTAATAACTACACCGAATTTTCGGGCGAAGGAGTGGTAGATTACCGAAAGGGTACCAAAGTAGTAAATCTCGGCTTACTTTATTTATCTTGATTTACCCCAGCTAAAGCTAAATTCCATCCATTCAACCAAAAGATAGGTCTCCCCCAAAGATTCGCACAACGACCGTCTTTGAGTCATCCGCATCCAGCGAATTCCCGCAACCTTCACCAGGTCGTCGGTTCACCTACGCTAGGTCTTCCGGTACGCGGTAGGCTTTCAAAAAGCCCATCGGTCTTTGGTTCTACTAGCATTGTACTCAACCCATTGAGTATCAAGTTTGGCATTTCTTCGTTACTTTGGTTCTTCTGCGGATCTTCTCATTTCTGATTCGATCACGCAATGGAACTCTGATCATTGACCTGTGGGTAATTTTAAGGTGTCTAATTAGGCCTTTTATAAGCGACCACGTCTCATTGCGGTAAGTCATAACTGGCCCTTACAGAACTCATTTACCTGCGCATAGTGTGCATGCTTATATGCATGCATATGTGTTATGGTATTAAGTGGAAATACCACTTTATTGCACTAATGGTGGATGCAAGAGCCTTCATAATTGGGAATCGGAACACATCCAGAGTAGCTGCCCAAGGTCGCTTAGGAAATAATGCTGTAAGAACACACCTATAAGAGACAGTATTAGAAAATGCCCGATCACTATGGTAAAGTGTCATCATGATGTTTCCCTCTATCAGAAGCGTTTGCTTATGGTAGGATAGAATTTGTTAGATGGGAAGGAAAGTTGTGAGTCATCTATAATAACTCATATTAACACTTAGTTCTCTGACAAACTAAATCCAATAACCTTTTATTTTATGTAGATAGAACATTTCGTAAAAAACATTTCAATACTTAATTATTTCTACTATATTTTATTAATATTTCTAACTTAATCTTGGAAATAACTATTAAGAATTTTTAAGAATTAGAAGTCAATAACATCTTCCATGTTCTAATTAAATGACTTTCAATAAATAAATAAGAAAATTTAACTATAGATTTTGTGTAATTTTTTAATTTTCTAATCACAATGTATTTAATATGCAATAGATTCAAAAAAATAAAGATAAAGGGATTTATTAATCTATAATGTAGGTCAGAATGTTTTTTATCTTTTGTTTTACAACGTTGCAAATGCACATGCAGTACATCGGCTGACCGATATCTTAAGTGTTTATTGCGGTCTAGAATTAATCTGAAACAAGATTGCAATCCTAGCTGAGGTCACTTTATGATAGATTGCTCTTCCTGAGAAATGAGAAGTACCTCGTATCGTTTGTCAGTGCGTGTTAAATCATGCACAGATGCACCATGATTTAAATATTTTTAACGAACGTCGTCTTCAATTTAACTTCATTGTGTCATAATTAAAACATTACAAAGGTAACCTCGAACGGCAGTTTGTTTTATTTTTCCATTCCTCCTATCTCGTTTTCGTCTATCCGATTCCATAAAAAATATAGAGATTTTTTTTAAATGTACAATTTCAAAAAATATCTTAAGACAATTTAGCTTGAAACCCAATTTTATTCTTAATATTTGTAATAATTTTATAGTGAAGTATACAAACAATATATTTATATTTAATCTAATATCATACAAACCAAAAAATGGCGGCAGGTTACGGCTACTACGTGTGATCCGCAAATCCCCTTTAAATTAAAGGGGAAGATTTACAAGAACATAATATGACCTGTCGTCTTGTATGGATCAGAATGTTACCCCATAAAGGTGACGGACGAAAGAAGATTACATGCAGCTGAGATACGAATGTTGAGATGGATGTGTGGGGTAACAAGAATGGACAGGATTAGGAATGAGTATATTAGAGAAAGTTTGAAAGTGGCGCCAATAACAGACAAGTTAGGAGGCGGTCGTTTGTCCTGGTATGGACATGTGATGCGCAGGGAGAAAGAGGATGTTGTAAGAAAGGTATTGGATATGAATGTGGACGGTTACATGGAAAGGGGAAGACCAAAGAAAAGATGGATGGACTGTGTGAAAGATGATATGCTTAGGAAAGGAGTGAATGCGGAGATGACAACAAATAGAGAGGAATGGAAGAGGACGTTGCGCCGACCCCAAATAAAAATGGGAAAAGGGTAGGGAGATGATGATCATACAAACCATTAAAAATATTAATTGCCGTTTGTTCTCGATAAAATGTTAATTACTTTATTAGTAAACTACGATGATCCCAAAATACACAATTATTATACTAGTATAACGTATTAATGCATTTATATTAATTTATTATTTAAAATACCGTAATAACGTTAACATTTCGTAAAAAATTGTTCGCATTAAATTTACATAATAAGTGATTTAAGCACCAACTTCCTTACACATTCAAAATCAAAATATTTAATATTTATGATAGAATAGATTTATTATTTATAAACATCTCTTCACTAAGACGTTACGAGCGAAGTAATCCCGCAGAGATGAAGCGGGATTTACAACTGTAGGCCTAACTTTACAATGTTTGCTATCTCATATTATCTACCTGAATTTGCTGGCCGGTAAGTTTTGGTATATCTATGCTATTTTATAAATTTCATGGGGAATTTTATATTTTAGATTTAATATAAATTTGATAATTATATTGATGGACACCCAGTTTCTTTATTAATTTATAAACTTATAATTTATATTTTTTATTATATTATTCATTTATCCAGTGACTATAAAAAAAAA
The DNA here is from genome assembly GCA_014132275.2 of Samia ricini. NCBI lineage: Eukaryota > Metazoa > Arthropoda > Insecta > Lepidoptera > Saturniidae > Samia > Samia ricini. The sequence goes on from AP028170.1 coordinate 7,733,380, forward strand.
TACATTAAATAGATTTGCCTCAAATCATAGTAAAAGTAAACATAACGATTTTATGTTTTACGTTTTTTTATTTATCATATAATTTTTTAACTGGTGTAAAGGTACGTATTATTTTATATGAAATATTTAAAACAGTAATGATGATAGGGATAGGGAGGATAGGGATGATTTGTCTCCCACAAAGGTAACAAAGTGTTTTTGGTACACGTTACTCTGAATCACGCTCGAGTTTGTGTGCCATCGTTCGTCGTCATGGGTTCTTATTGTAAATATATCTAGTTATTTTAACGTGTATACTAACTACTACATATATTTTACTCAGTTTCTTGCTTTGCATATTAACTTTTCTATTTACATTCATACCACTTATCTGAATGGCTATGAGTGTAACAATATTTTGTCAAGATAAACAACTATTGCATTATAAATATACATCGGCGTACACTTGCTTATCTTTATGTGTATTCCTTTCGCATTGCAAATTGTGATCACAAATATTTTGATGGAACTATGGGGTTTAGTTTTCCAATAAAACGCACTAAGTTGGCAGACATTTTGGCCCGTTTTGATCCTATACTATTCACCTCCTAAGAGTTACTAAGAAACAAATGAACTTCGATATGTAAACTTTTTTAATAGGAAAAATTGTCGACATTTAAATATACTGATATTTATTGATTACGATGTAAACGAGAATTGTAGTAATAAAACTGTAATACGTAATTACATGATTACGGTATACGGTATGGGAGATTATTAATGACGCACTTATGAACATATGTAGATAACATATACAAAGCATGCACTCCGGTTTGTATAAACACATTAGTAAGATACGTGTCTTTCATCAATCAAGATTTACACGATGTACGTGGCTAATATAGTTGATTGTGTACACATGTATGCCAAAGTTGAACTCTGAAACATTTTCAGATGTTTTTAGAATATTTTTTTCTTGATATTGTTTTTGGGATGTTTAAGTAATTGTAATGAGTATTCAACATTAAAAAATGCCTACTACTTAGTGTGACATTTTATTATGATATTGTTGCAGGGAGAAAGGTGTTAGGGTGAATAGGGTAGAAAGTATAAGTTATGCTAAATGCCTTTTGTAACCAAAATACAAATTCGGAGCCAACATCTTCTGGCGGTATCCTCTGATAACTTCGCTAATTTTGTTTGCTGTACTACTGATCCAACATCAATGTGTCAGGAAGATAAGTTAGCTTAAGACGCATTGACCTGCATGGCATTTTAGGGCTAATAATCTCTTCGTAAAATGAAAACTCCGTAGATAAATACCACAGCCCTTATTTATTAGCGGATCTGCTATTCCGGCCTCCAGCAGCGGTCTCAGTAACGGTGGAGCAGAGGGTGAACCCCTGGAAGAGATCCGGCTACCATATTAATACCACAACCCTGACCATGATGCGTTTCAACGCACCGGCGATGCGAACGGCCGACCGCGGGTGGAATCTGGATGAGGCTAGCTCAGGACCGAAAACGAAGAGTGTCGCAGTTTGGTCGCAGAGACGGGCCCAGACCTCTCGTCACCGAGCGTGGTGATAGCCATTGTGCGCTGTGGTCTCCTTCTGCAAGCAAGTTTTGCTGCAGAAGGAGGCCGCAGAGAGGTAACGGAAAGAGGATCCTTTAGCGGATTCTCTATGCCGAAAGAGGATGGGGGGTAGGAGGGCACGGTTCGCCCGTATTCTCCCACCTCCCTGAGCTAGCCATCTACTCCACGTGTCCCTCTCTTCCAGAGTTTTTGTCCTTACAAGAACCCAAGGAAGAGAGGGGTGGAACATAGAAGACTGGTGGTTGAGATTGAGGAGGGGGAGGGGTTAACCCCTTCCAGAAGGAAGATAATGGAAGAGGTCTTTTCCGTGTCTGCCGCCAGGGTGACGCGGAGTATGCCTTGCAATCCCTGATGCCTGAAAATCAATGATTTTCTCCCAGATTAGAGATGCAAGAGGGAATACGTAAAGGCATTTCCCACAAAAAAAAGAACCGAAAAAGTGGCGTACAAGAAGAGGTATTAACAAGTAAATAGCGTATGTCATTCGTCAGTAACTGTAGTCAATTAGTCAGTTATTGTTATGATTAATGTATATTATAGTTGAATAAGGTATAAAAAAATTATGTATGTACTACATAAAAATAAATGTACCAAGAATAACTGACTGATAAAATAACATAACCTGATTGTCTAGTGACATATTACTAAAATATCGTAATAAGCAAGGAATATGAGCAAGAAACTCAGTTGTATAAAGTATTGTGCCGTATACTTCAGAAAGGTCAAAATTCATTTACTATACTTCTTATGTATTCTCTTTGGATATTGCCTTGAGGTTAACAATAGTTGTAAAAGGATTAGTTAGTACGGTATAGGGCATGTTTTCGAGATACCAGTCTGCGCCAGGCGACCTACATTACATTATCAAAGTTAAAGTTAAAGTCAAAGTTAAATGGTTTTTTTTAAAGACCGAGGAAACCACTTAGGATTTCTTATTATTATAGGAACTATTATATATAAAAACATAATATACTTCATTTCAACAACATCATTATTAAATTTACGGTAATTGTGTTATGGATTGCATAACCATCTTTAAGCAGTTAGTCTAACAGATCTAAAACATGAACACACCGACAGTTGAGAAACGATATATAATTGGTCTCATCATGAAAACCTGGAAATAGCACGACAAACGAATTTAATTTATAATAGCACTTTTTATCAAATCAATTTAAGTATTCAATGATATACCGTGGATCATATTAGGTCAATCTTATCCCATTTTTTTACAGGATCAATTCAAAGTCATATCATATTTTAGCATCATTTGAACAATGTTAAGCCAATTTGCTGTAGCAAATACATAGATTAAAAAAATATAGAATTGCCAATAAACTGTTTGAGGTTAAACTTAAATCTCAACTAACTTTAAAACGAGTAGAATTAGCAAAAAATCATAAGAAACCTTTTTGTAGATAATTCAATATTCAATTTCCTACAAGAATATATTGTTTTTTACGCACCGTTGATTAGTTCCTGGATAATAAAATTATTCAGTGAAAAAAATCCTGTTTTTAAATAAGAAATATAACGTTTCAAATAGGCACCTCTTAATATTAAAATTAACTCAAACTTTCAGAGTGGTTGAAAAATATTTTCACGGTAAGAAAAGCATAAAAATGGTTTTTTTTGGCATATATTTGTTTATTATAATCATAATAATATTATAATAATAATATATTTGTTAGAAATGAAAGTGATTCTCTGAATGTTTACTAATTAAGAGCGTTTGTTGTTTCTTGTCAAGTTTGATCTTGTTAAATTATCACTAACAACGATGAATTTTAGAGTTAAATAATATCTGAAAAGATTTATTAATTTCATGATATAATAGGAGAACTTGGAGTATCGGATCGTGAATTTATATTTTCAACTATAAAGATAGATATCTCTCTGAAAAATAAAATAAATATCAATTATCATTTTCTACCGTCTGTGAAACCCGGATTTGTTACTACTATATAAACTGATCTAAAAAGCTATCAAGGGACATAGTATTAAACAGCTTAGTAAGCTTATTATCAGCATCCGTAGTTAACGGTCGTTTAGAGTTCGATCTTTTATCAATAACCTGACACAGCAGCATCCAAAATGGCGTGCGTAAATCAGATCTAAAAAGTGACAGTATAATAACTGTAAATATTATTGTAAACGTATTGGTAGTTGGGTATGGTATTATTTGCAAGAGTATATACTTAAGAGTCATTAATTATGCAGGCTTATTTAAATCCGCGGTTTAAACTCCACAGATCTACGTCAAACTATATGTAACTTTGTTGTCGTAACTACTAAGATAGTAACTATCTCAACTATCGTAACCAGCTCAACTGTAATGGACACTCAGTCGTATATCCCATTGCGTTCTCAGAAAACATACGATAATCAGAAAATCTTCAGAAAACATAATCTATTCAGATTCCAAGTAAGACAATGTAAATGTTTTAGTGGTTTTTACAATTTTTAAGTATGCTAACGAACTGTTTATGAATTAATTGTTTTATTTATCAATGTCAATATTTTGAAGTCTATAGATTGTAATTGGTTATAAAAATAAAATGTGTGGATTTTATTTAATTAATAATAATAATATTCGGAACTATTTAAACTTTTGTAAAGAATTTATATCATTCTTTTGATAATATTATTTCAATAAGCATTCATGAGACTCAAGATAAATATTTTGATTTAATAGATTACGTTACGTTTAGAATTACGCATATAATTAAGGACTATTTTTATAAATAATTTGTTTATGAATGTCAAATTAGTAATTCAATAGTTGTTCGCATCTATTCACTCAACCGAAAGACGTCCACTGTTGAACATAGATCTTCCCCAAAAATCCCCACAACGACTGGTCTTGCGGAACACGAATTCAGCGGATTCCTGCAAACCTTCAGGTCAGGTCGGTTGAAAGTGGTTCAGACAAAAAGTTTTTTTTTATTTAGGTTCACAAACCAGACAGCATGTCGAATAATGTACAATATATATAGGATAATTTTACAAGTATTACGTATGGCATCTGTCTTCAAAAAGTGAACACAGCTTGCATATGAAGAAATAACATTACCATACATTACAATCTATGTACATATATACGATCTTAGTTTTATCTTCGCTAATGGTAAAGAAGAGGCAAAAATATCAAAATTGTGTCTTATGGCATTATAACTCGAAAACATTCTGTTCAATGGAGAACGTTGTCCAACATGGGTTTTACATTGAGGTATGAAAAATGTTTTTCTATTAATTACGTGACTAGTAGACCGAGATACTTCAAAATTTAGTTTCCCAAGCAAGTCTTCGCAATCAACAAACCCATGTATCAGTTTATACAAAGGATAATATCCGCAGCATTCCGTCTTTTATATAATTCTTTCATTTTGCAATGAGTCAGTCTAGATTCATATGAATTTAAAGTTCCACATTTATTATCCGAATAACCTAAATGATATACAAAACGCTTTTGTATTTGCTCAAATCTATTTGAGTGTACTTCGTAACATGGGTTCCACACTTGGGTTCCATATTCTAAAATACTACGTATGACTGCATTGTGCACTAAAATAGTAACCTTTGGGTCACCAAACTATTTAAGCTGACTAGAGATAAAGTCTGAGTCTGAAATCACGAATTTATTAACCATTTTCATAAAGATATCTGAAATTTTGATCAATAAATGCATCTAAATTTACGTACGTGAAATTAAAAATATTCTCATTTTTTTCAGTGCGAGATTATTTATCACAATAAACGATCGACATTTTCCCAAGGGCGGAAAGAAGCCAGACGATGAACTTTCTTGAAGAATACGCAAGCTTGTTATTAATTTACATGAGTAATGTTTATCGTTTAATTTTAAAATATAAAATAAATCTCGTTTTATAATTAAAGTAAAATGAATAATGGTCTTTGTGGACTACAATGTAATTTTATTTAAATAATACTGAACTTAAAAAAAACTTATGTTTTAGCTCAGCGAATACAATATGGTATTTTGAGTTGTTTATTATATTTATTACGTAATCTAAAATATGTTCAAAATCAAAATTAAAAACATCTTTATTCAATTTAGGCCCTAAGAAGGCGCTTATGAAACGTCTAAAACACTACCACCGGTTCGGAAAACAACCCAGTCGAGAAGAGCCGGCAAGAAACTCGATCTGGTTCTTTTTTTTTATAAATATAAGACATATATTTTTTTTCTCATATAAAAAACTTTGTATAGTTTTTTTTTTCATAGTGTTAATAATGTTAGCGGAAGCACATGCTAATTAAGCACCTTAATAATGTTAACATAATACAACTGTGAAAATTAACTGCTTAACAGTACCTAAATATTATTCAGTGTCTAAATACATGTACATATTAAAAGTGTACAAATTGTGATTCATCGTACTGCATAGTTATTCTTGTTGTGGAAGGAGCTTATATTGGCGTATATTACCTTTTTCTAGAACTATAGATACATTAAGAGCGGCGAGTGGAACGGTTTATTGTAAAGTGTGAATATTACAGACATCTTTATGCTCATATACCTACCTACTCAACCCAGACTTTACGATCTATGAGAATGCGGAACGATCGGTATCATCTTATTGTGTAACAGTTATGCATAAACGTCAGACAAACAAGTTTAAGTCTAAAGAGATTAGCGACTAATTATAACATTTTATTTAAGGGTAATTTAGTTAATTTATAATTGTTTAACTTAAGAATATGTATGGTATGCATACTGAGAAGTTAAAAAATTTTGAGCTTGTAAAACAAAAATTAACACTGAAAGACGTTAAGCAATCAGCTAAGTATTTTTATGTGATTTTATACGGCCATGAAGACGGCAAAGGAATTATGAATAAATAAATAAGATTACAGAAGAAAACACGTTCATTAGTTTTACTCAACTATTCTGTACAAAGTGCCGTGCCACTCGGTCGTTGCTCTTGAAAGACATTTGCTTTCTGTAATTAGCATAAATCGAAATAGAGGACTCACGGCCCACTCGGCCTAGTTGGTTCATTTGCATACCGCCTGCGCATCGCTATAGCCTCGCACTTGTGACAACTTCTGACTAAACTAATAATTGAAGTTGTAGCAACGTAATACTAAATTGTAACTGTAGTTCTGCAAACGACTTTAAAGTAATTGTACTCGTTTGCGTGCACAGTAATAAGACTCGTGTACAGTTTGTTCATGTACAAAGAATTAAGTTGTTTTATTCCATTTTCACTAAATAAAACCTTTTAGACAATTGAAGTGGAGACTATATAATTTTTTTTATATATTACTTGCCATTTACTAACAAAGAAAAGTGTGTGTATTTTAAAATATTCTTAGTTTCTTCAGACTTATTCATTACGGTGAAATCTTTTGCCGAGTGGTTTGTAAACAAAGTTCATTTTCACATTTTTTAAAAAAGCGAACGAGGGAGATATTTTAATTTTGATAAAACTATTAAATTATTCAATTCCACTTCACAAGTTCTGTTGATATCGCTTCAAATAATATTAATAACACTAAGAAATATTTTTTTACAAAAACTAGTAACATAAAAAGAAGTATGGGAAGAAAGACCTAAATATATAAAACAAAATATGTATGCAACGATGATGGCGCAGTAGGTAGTGCGGTCGGATTTCGCGTCAAAACATGCAGGTTCAAGCTCAGCTATCTAACTCTTAAAATGCGCTTGAGGTTTCGGAGAAGAAAAACATCGCAAGGAAATCATACCATAGCATGATGGTAGGACATTTTCTAACAATGCCAGCTAACAAGGTAGCGACGATCCTTAGTTTGAAAACCTGTCGCCAAATACCAATAGGTGTGTTCCGGCAGCATAATTTGAGAACCAGTACTTTTGGGTTTAGTGTGTATACCATCCTGAATCTCATCGTCACTTAGCACCAGGTGAGGTTGTGATCAAAGCACTCATTCTATACAAAAATAAAAATGTATTTTGACTCCATTAGCCTTTCTAAAACTCGTTTTAATCAAAATTTTACTGAGTAAATTTTACCGCTTTCGCTCTGAATCTATGAACGTAGCGTGTCTCGGGCATGCGACACAACTATGTCCCAGTCTATATCCGTAAGGGCAGATTGCCAACAAACATAGGTTTGTAGCGTGTCATCTATCACCTGAAAAGCTAACGTTCCATGGTGACACATCGTTAAATTACCCAAGGTATGAGAATGACTATTGTCTGCGTAATATTTTAGTTCGTATGTAACTGTTAATACTATTAATCTCAAAAAACTTTGGATCAGGTAAAAAAAAAATGTTGCATAACCATAACCTGAATTTTTAAAGTAAAGGCGTGTGGTGTTGACTTCATGCTTGTCTCTGAATAAAACAGCTAGTTATAACAAAGAGAGAATAACGTAATGTATATTTAATTAAAAGAGTGTATCAATTTCTTTTTAAATTGATATTAAGAAAGTTTTGTTTAATCATTTCATTTTTTTATTTGGTTTTAAAAAAAAAGGCAATAAGGCACATTTAAATAATTGCTTAGCTAGGGAATTTTATATATCTCATTTTTAGGATCACCTTGTTCAAAATTTTTTATGCACAATGTTTCCTAATTTTACCTTAGTACCTTACCTTAATTTTTAATTTAGTGATTTAGTATTAAAGACAAATAAATAAACAAAACACACACCAATCAAACTGCTCTACATTTGGAAAATATACATATTATCTCCAAAACATTGGTTAGCAACTTAATTGTTATTTAAAATCACTAGTAGATTTTATTAACCAATTTTTATTTATAAAATACCCGCGATGAAGTTTATTGAATAATAAAATATTAAAAGATGCCGAAAAAAATTGATGAAGAAAAGAGATAACCGTTTCTTTCTATACGGTTACCCAGTTTTATTATATTCGAAAATCTTTAAGGTTGAACTATAAATATGCGTATTCAATTAACAAAAGAAAGTACATATTTTGTTATAAAATTATATATTTTAAAATGAATAAAGTATGTAACCTCTTTAAGAAAAAACCTCTACATACGACGAATTTCTTATAATGAGAAGAACCTCTTTGTGTAGTACAATAAATGACGAAAACAATTATGGAATCCAAAAACTATATAAACATTTTAATGCATAAAATAATAGAAGATACTATGAAAATAGAGTTTATTACTATTTACTAAGTTCATAACTATTCTGTTTGTCAACCGATTTTTTTTTTGCAGCTATTGCTACGTTTATTGTCATCAATAAAAAAATATCATATTTAAATTTGCTATAAGAACTTAGATTTAATTTCAACCACTAGGCGAACATTCGTTATAATGATTGAGTATATAATTTATACATATGTATTTTCATATGTGACATTAATGAAACTACTTCAATGAATCATTCAAATAAATAAGGGCTAATTACCTCGGTATAATATTGTGAATGAATTAACGCAGCGTTAAAATGATAATAATAAGAATAATTTAGGTTTTTATTCACTTGTTAATAGATTATCAAGATCATAAATTATATTACAAAAAATATGTGATACATTTTTTTTATAATAGAACAAAATTCAAAAAGGCCATATTATTACATCAGTCTTCTAAAATTAGTACACAATAATATTATTTAGTGCAATAATTAAATAATTAATACTTTTAGTCATAATTTAAATGAAAAAAGTATCATTTTTTTTTCATTTAGTTCTATAATTTATTTCACTGATTTCATTTTAATATTTTGTTTTTATATAATTAAGATTTTGTTTAAAGTTCTGTGCATGACGTAGTCATTTATAATATTGTAACTGCATTTTTAAATTTAGTATAATTTTATTATTTCAATTTGTAATATAGTTGTATGTCGTATATGTTAATGATCCAAATTTAATAAATAAATAATTGTTGAGTAAAGTAAACCCACGACTACCAGTTTATTTAAGCCGTGAATATAAAAACTCTTCGCTTGTTTAGCTCACAAATAGTCTTAAAGCATTTATAAAAGTTTCCAAGACTCTATCCAACGTCCAGCTTTATTTGCAGTTCTAATACAAATAAAAGAAATATTCCTTTCCACGCTTTTTATTATGTTTATTTATTTTTTTTTTTTTTGCAATATTTTGTTTTAGACTGAAGATAATTAGCAGGTATCTAATTATTTTCAATGCGACTATATAATTCTTAGAGCTCATACACAAAGTACAATAAACGTTTAATCAGTGACATTGCAAAGGTCGTATAGGCATTACCATCGCATAAAATAATGTGAAATAAAAACTACAATATATCTCTCTAAAGTAAATAACAATTATAACAGATAGGTTATATGTTGATTTTAGTGACGAAACATATTTCTTTTAGGTTAGTATAGTTATATAAGGTAAATAAAGAAGGTAATCTATTTTTCAATTATTTTACAAGAAACATTTTTTTAAATAAGATACTGGCATACGTAAAATATATTATTTCACTATAGAAAAAAATCATCAAAGTATAAGAGCGGAAAAGCTTTATAAAAATTTTAAAAAGCGTTTTTTATAAAGTTATTGTCGCTTTGAAAGGGCGCCTTTGTTATACCTTGCGAGGGACATCCGAGTTATTGAATTATCCTTCCTGAAAGTTAGACCTTTCTTTTGTAAAATTTCTTTTTCATCGGTAAGTCTTGCGGTTAGGGAATTGTGAATTTTCAATGGGCAATAAAAGTCATAAAAATTACTAATTAACTCCTCCTTCGGGTCGTAACCTATAGTTTTATTACATCTATAATATTTTATTACATATGACTCATCGAGTGTAATAAAATTTGCAATAATTAATAAACAGTATAGTAAATTTATTATTACTTAAAGACATGTATGCGTATTATGGCGTGAAGTTAATGCTGTTTTTTTTTTTTAAACAGATATTTCTATATTTGTTTTTATTCGGCGACTCTAACCATAGACAATATAGCAACTGATAACCTGATGTTACAAAGCAAATAAAATAATGAATTAACCGACAAATAATTTTTCTCACGAAATAAATTCGTATGTTACATTGTAGCCATTATAATATTTAGAAAAGTCACGTATTTTAGTTGTACGGCAGATTGCACGGTAATGTGATAGTTAATTTAGATGTTTAATACTTTAAGGAAATTATATTACAATTAACTGTGAACCCGCGGCTTCACCCGCTTTTTATATGTTCTTCGTCGAGTTTTTTTTTTTTATACGAACCCTAATACTTTCCTAAAAAAAATTCAGTAGTAAGATAAAGTATTGATTCAAACATTTGCCCGTAAAACTGTGCATTAAATGGAATTTTATTACATTTTTAATGAGTTTTATTTTTTTTAAGCGGAACCCTAATTATTTTCGAAAATAAAAAGTACCCTTAGTTCAGTCGTTCAAACAGATAGACAAAAATATTAACAATTGTATTTTTGGTATAGCTATCGTATTTAGATTCTTAAATATTTAGTAAAAAAATGTTATTTTGACATTACAAACAGACACTGCAATTTTATTTTCGCTACTTTAATAATTACAATCATTGCGTTAGTGCCTATCTACGTGTATTATAATCGAAATTCAAAACAACAGCGCCTGTATATCGAATACTAACCATCTGTCGCGTAAACCAGAAAATACCACAAAAAAGCCTCTATGTAATTGGACACGGGTTGGCTATCTTCGAGATAGGACACCCCGCAGCGAGAAGGTATGGCGAGTTTTTCATAATCCTGTTATTGCCATTTCAGGAATGTCTACTGATCACGGGTGGGTTTAGCTTATTGTCTGGGTATTCTCTTACAACCGAAATATATCTGTAACGAATCTCTTTCTACGCTGTACTGGGTACTGGGTATGCACATTTTTCTTACATTAAAAATAGTGTGCGTCGTTTCTATCCATCTACAATGTATAAATTGGATGCTACTTTCTTAATGTCTATGGAGGACAGATACGACAAATAATTAATGGTTTATTAACATTCATAGTAACTTTTGAAAACATTTTCGAAACAATTTATACGTTTTCTTCGAGGTACTGTAAAACTTTTTTCAAACGAACATTTACAGGCAACGAAGAGAAATTCTAGTATGCTTAACATTGCGCACGGCCGCCACCTAATTGCCAATTAGAGCGCCTCCAAAAGTTGCTCCCAGATAAAATCCAAAGTTGATAATGTTGGGGACGTCGTATTAAAAATTGTTTCGGATGAAAATGCTACACTTATCTCGACAGGCTCCGTTTTATACGAGGGGTTCTTTATTTAATATTAGGAAATCTGTAGACTTTAAATTTATTTTAAAAATAAACGAAATCCGTTATGTTTTCATTTATAAAGATAGGATTAAGCTTTATTCTGTGAAAAATAAAACACAATTTAATTATAACAAACTATTTAATTCTATAATATTATCATTAGAATAAATAACTTTCGTTATTATTAAGCTATTAAACGTTTGTCAGTCCTGGTCAAAGGCTCCAAGTATGGATTATATCAACATGCCAGCCCAAGATATTCCAACTTATAAGCGATTTCAAACATCACGAAAAATATTTACTCATGTCCTGGCAGAATTATCAAGCTTACACTATTTTGTTAGATAAGGCCAGTAGATAATTAATAATTAAATTCAATTTAAACGAATTACAAAAAAAAAATCAGCGTCTTGTTAGACTATTTATTGAAATTAGACTAATTTAAACTAATAGTGAATTTAAAGAAGACGAAAGAAAATCTTCATTTTATAAATTTAACACCATCCACGTTATTATTGTACTATACTATTACATATTACATATATAACAAAAGTGTAATAATAATTTTATCATAAACAATATTTAACAAAGCTACATTTAAGACAAAATTCCAAAAAGCGCCATCTAGCGGAGAAGCTATAACTCACCTAGTTTCAGACCCTACTACAGTCCACCCTCGTCTGCGACGCACCGCCCGCATTTCAGCAGTAACGACACGGTCGCGGGTTTTTCTATGGCGATTTGCGTTCGTTGATGTCAAATCGCCGGTGGCGCCCTCATCTGTTTCAGCTATAGGGAACATCGTTCGCACAAGTTCCTTTCACGAGTTTCAGTTAATATATTGTAGATGACATTGGTGTCAGATTTTATTACAATATCACATTGTTCTTAACTTCTTGAGTAGGTACTTACTCGTATCTGTTATTTAATTGTATCCAAAAAATAAAAAGGAAATAAGTAAAATAGCAAAGTAATACGTCGATTCTAAACTAATCAATATGAGATCAAACAGAGATAAAATAGTTAATGGAATTTTAAACTTTTTGTTTTTTTAACCAATTTAATGAATATTTTAGAAATAGTTCCTGTTTTCTTGGAATTCGGAATAATGATTGTGGCCTAATTTAGACCACCGGGCTACATCAGTAATAAAGAATACTTGTAAACAAAATTTTATTAACTAGCACAACCTTTACCTAAGCATTTTTATTTTAATATTTATATAATAACTAGTTAAGATTCGGGGAGATATTTCTGCACTTATTTCGTCATTCTCTGGAAAGTCTAGTTAGAATCTATTAGTTAAACCTCAAGAGAAATTATTTCCGTCCCAGAAGGTAGTCATAGTTTGTGATTACATACATGAATATTGTCTTTAAAACACATTGCCATACATATTAGACAATACTGAAACGATTGTAATTTGTGTTTAACGAGTAAATTATCTGTGTATGAATTGTTCTATTACTTTTTTAAAATCTAAAATTAATAACTCTAGAAATAGTTTCGATTATTCTTCAATTATTTTAATAATTAAGTATAATACAATCATATTTTTAGAAAATATACAAGACTGAATTTGATTATATTTTGATTTTAATATACTGTACTGAGTGTTGAACTTTGGTTAAAAGTTATAGGAAATTTATATATTATACACACTTACATTAATAATAACCCTTATTTAGTTGACAATATACTAAGTAGGTATTTTTATCAACCTGTATTGCCTATTACTGCAGCTTTTAGACACTTACAGATATCTTATTGGATCAATATTCGATTCTTCATAATAAATTACTATCAATTACATCTCTTAAGATTTATTTAAACTTAATTTCTACTGAAGAACTAGTTCACATTATTTATTATTCATTGTTTAATATATGTCGATAACCATAATTTTATATTCTGTCTGATAAAATAATTTTATTCTTATTGATAATGAACACCTCATCTTTCATGTCTTGAACAAAAAGTGAAAGGAAATTCGGTTAGGGAAAATTGTTGTAATTCTTACTAAAAACGATTAAAATCGATAAAAACTCTACTTATGGCGTTGATAAATGTTCAAGTAGCAAAAAACTCGCTAAATTCTCAACCCGACTTTTATCTGCCTTCAAAAAACTTTTCTATGTCTCTTCTAGTATCTACCCTTCTGCTACATTTATACACATTTTATATTTGTACCTTTTGTGGTTTACTTGCGACTATAGGGTGCCCGATAAACAGAATGGCAGAATATATAAGTCCCCTTATAAGATCTATAATGAGCATGAGAAACAAATGCATGCACGAGAGATGCGAAAGTTGAGACGGATTTGTGGCGTGACAAAAATGGTCAGGATCAGGAATGGGTGAAATGTTAGAGGGAGTTGGAAAGTGATAGAAATAGCGAAGAATAGTCTTGGTATGATTATGTTGTTAGTAAAGACGAGACGTATCTAACAAAAAGTGATGAATATGAAGGTTGGTGGTTGCAGGCGGAGAGGACGGTCAAGTAAATGGATGGAGTGTATGAGTAGTAAATGAAGAGATAACGGCTGGTAGAGACGTATGAAAGAAGAAAACATACTGTGCCGACTCCATGTAAATTAGGAACAGAACATGAAAAGGATGATGAGCATTTACCAACCATAATTTCATTTCATATATTCTTTTAGACAAATTTAAAAAAAAGCTTGTGCCAGAAGATAGGGCTCTTACGCCCGAGTGGGTCACGACCACCAATTGAATAGTGCAAATTTCGATGTATTATGTTTCGAGATTAGCTAATGCCGATTAAGCGGGATGTTAATATAATTGAGCTGAACTGGATCATAACAATCGTGTACTTGTGATAAGCCTGTTATAGTGGCACGATAAGGTAAGACAAGTGTGTGTTGCCAGTAATGACATACGGAACGGAGACGTGGTCGCCCATAATAAGAAAACTCACTGTTCCTCAAAGGGCAATGGAGAGGGCTATGCTTAGAATTTTACTCCGTGATCGATTCAGAAATTAGAAGATTCGCAAAAGAACTGAAGTAACCGAGATTGCCCGAAGAATTTCCTAATTTAAGTGGCAGTGGGCTGGACACATCGCTTCTAGAACCGATGCCATCGATGGACAACGGGTTCTCGAATAGCTACCACGTAGCGTAGGTAAACCTCCCACTAGGTAGACCCGACAACCTGGCGAAGGTCGCGGAAATCCCCTGGACGCAAGTGGCGCAAGAACGGTTGTTGGATCGGAGACCTATGTCCACCAGTCGACGTCTTTCGGTTGAATGGATGGGTGGATGAATGGATAGAAATGTACGTATATCCAGAGATACTTAGATGTTTTAAGCGTGGTAAATGTAGGTCATGATGAAGATGACTGTCCATAGATTCTCATCTATAGGCGATTGTCATCCTTGTTGGATTGTATTTAACATCAAATTAAGTGCAGTCATTTTGGTGAGCTCATACAAAAAAAGACCTATGAAAAGAAATAAAAAATAAAACACTTTTCTGGAAAATTATGAAAAACTGGGAGGATATTGTTTTCGTTTTACGTTAAGCTTTTCATCCGAATAAATCCGTGGATATCAAAGCAAGACTATGTAGATTAATTGATAGCTGGCATTTTTATAAGTTGGATACAATTAATGAATTAAAGAATGGATGAAGATGATAGTGCTTTATTTTTGTAAATTTACACATGTTAGCCCTTTTACGTTAGATCAAGATTTGTTTTGTAATTTTCAGATTAGTGATACAATTTAAGCTTTATTAAATTAAATGTATATAATTCTTTTTGTTATTATTTCGAGGTTATTTGTGAAATGTACCTTCTCTCATTTTCAAGATAATTTACTTACAACACAAACTATAAGTCTCTAATAATTATTGGCGTATATATCTGGGGGCACGGCAGTGCACCCGCGAAGTCGAGCAAAAGCAAAAAAAAAAAGCGGCAGGGCAGTACTATCCTTTTCTCGAAGCACTTCAGGCCATTTTCGACCCCCTATAACTTCGTTGTGGACAAAACTAGAACCCTGGATAATTAAAAATCTTTTACGTTTTAATTAAAATAGATTGACTTTGCAATCGCACTAAACAATCTTATTTAATAGAATATTTATAATATATATTACTAGTGAGATACATTGTTTTCTTGCGATGACCAAGTCAATCTATTTTATTTAAAAATAAACGATTTTAACATTGATATTGTCACTATTAGATTTTGTTAGGTTATCTAATTACGTAATAACTTAAGACAGAAGGTCCCTTAATGTGTCGAGTACCCATAAAAATAAGACAATAGGAAAACAATGGAAAGCTGGCGTAAACGCCAGGTAAGTGCTCAAGGGGTTAAGTAGGGAGTTAATAAAGTAATCGACTTGGTATTACATGGATCTCACATCTTTTAACGGTAGAAGAACTGAGATCCAAGACTTTTTTTTTTTTACAAATTTTTGATGGCATCATCTTTACCTTTTAATAGCTAAGTGTATTTTAAAAATTGTTTATAAACTTCGGTTGAGATTTGACTTTCGTTGATATTTATCGAAAAGCAAAAAACATTTATATACATACTTTAAATCTATTTCAGATTTTATTATCTACCTACCCAGATATTCCTTTGTTTTCATACTAAACTCCAAGGTTGAGATCACTAGTCTTCCATGTAAATAACAACGCATAGAATGTTTATTACAATTTTCAACGTAGTACATGAACCATCGTTACACAAATTCTGTCCAAGAATTGCGGTACATAATTAAAGTTGATTTAACTATGGGAAATTAGAGCCTGAAGAGCATTGAAGAGATTCTTGTTCAGTACATTATTCCAGTATTCGAATAATGAAAAGTAATGTTTAAAATTAATCAAAAATTATTATTTTAAGCTGATTCAAAACAAAATAAAGGATGATATAAAGTAATGCTTATACTTGTGGATTTATAATATAAATATAATATGCAATACTATTTAATTATAAATTAATATAATGGATGAAACATTATGATTCCGAAAATTTATTAGCCAATTACTTTCTATATTATATAATTTGGTTGAATTATAATACAATTTCTAATAAAGGTCATGACTTTCAACATGAATATATTAATTAAGGTATTTGTTAATTAATTAATGTTCAAAATGTAATTAATCTACTAGTATATCATAAAGGTTTAAAATGATGTATAATGAGTCTTCGTATTAAAAGTTATTCAATATTCAATCAGAGTTGTTACAATAAAGAATCTAATAATAATTAAACAAATCTGAAGTTATAAATCCCAAAAAAAAGTCAATATATTTCCGTGCAACAGATAATTCTAATATAAAGGTTTGGTTTTTTTAAGACTCAAGTTGTATTATTTTGCTACTTTACCACACGAATATGTTATCACACAAACGATTACGATACACTTCACAACAGAGGTCACTCGACTTCACTTTATAAAAGCTTTCGTCCAAACAAAGCCGTCTGAAAGACGCACATGATATTAAAACGTCATACGTACAGTACTATTCATGGGCTAATGGAATATAGTTCCTCGCATACTTTCTCGTTATGTTTTTTTTTTTAAATTTCGTTCGACGTTTATATTGGCCGAAGTGTGGTTCAAGAACTGCGCGTGCGGCTTGGCGTGTGAACCGCCGCGTCTCATAATAACGCCACGAACACATTGGCGTGGTGACACGTAGGTACTTTGGTAGTGTACCTCTTCACAGAATTATTTTACTTGAAAATTGTTACCTACATTAATCATTGTTCACTGAAAGTGTGACTCAGGCGTCCCGCATTGAAAGTTATATGAAAGATAAATATTTGTTCTCTTACTTGATCTTACAAAGTACCTACTTGAAGTTGGATGTTCTTTGTTACCTTCGTATGGTAAATAATGACACGTTGATGTTTACAATGATGTTATTAATAAGTCTAGATAATATGCATCTTCTTTGTAAATTTTATAGTAAAAAACAGTACTGATGATCTACTTCCCGTCCATTACTATTACCAAGGATTTGGGAAGTGAAAAATCTCCTGGAGCGGGTTGGTGGTTAAATTGACTCGTATGTCGTGAAGACAAACATGACGTCGTATGACGTTCGATGTTTCACATTTTGCGGGAGTCTCGTGACGGCCAGCTTTTTAATAGTATCGGAGTATATATTTGTATTGCATCCCTCATTGTTTGGAATATTTAAATCAACATAAGTCAACCTAACCACGTATCCCTTTTTTGTTTTTTATTTGTATTGACACATTTAAGTCATTTTCTCCAAGAATATTTGTATAATCCTATATCAGTGATTACATCAGATAGTAAGTATAGGACAATTCCAGTGTAAAAGTAGCAACCGTCGAGAGATTAATTCAACCGACAGTAGTCGTTATGTCAGTTTACAAGTGCTTTCGCAAATCCTCTTCTGTTACTAATTTTTTTACACGATACAGGCTCTGTGCTTTGACCACAATTTCACCTGATGTTAAGTGACGATGTGCTCCAGGATGGTAAACACACTAAACCTAGATACTGGATCTCAAGTGATGCAGCCGGAACACACCTATTAATATTTGGCGACAGGTTTTCGAACTTGAGGGTGGCAGCCACCCAGGCTTCACTTAGTCGTCGACTAGCTCTTATTTATATAGTTCACTTTATAAAGAAGACAGCAGTCGTATTTTACATTTATAAGTATATCAACTAATGACATACACATGAATTCATTCCGCGGTATATGAAGCGAAATAACATGTTTAGAAGCTAGGAGCTTAAATTTGTCGCCTGGATTGCATGTGCTCCATGTAATTGGAAATAAATTGCGGTTGGAGGAGTTTAACTGGGCAGAAGGCAGTTTCCGACGAGTGTACAGTGGTTTTACTAGTACATCTAGAATAGTTAAATAATTATACATAACTTATACAGGTATAAGTTGATTGGGTAAAAAAAACAGTTTAAGAAGTAAGTAACAATATTAAACTTTTTATTGGTTGTTTTACATAACATATCAAGTGCTAGATATATTTGACGTTTACATTGTGATAAAGTTGCATTTGAAATATCGGAATCTATTACATTTGTTTTTTTAGCATAGAATAAAAACACTAAAACAGTGAAGCGAAATAGATATGTGTATCGTGTTTTAGCATTATCGAAATTATTGTAAATATTTAGAATATAAAAAAAACGAATTTTAACAAAATCCAAGTAGATTACTGTGTAATAATTATTGCGAGTTATAATAATATCTATTAACGTCGACGTGCCAGTGTTTACGCGCGACCGAGGACCAGAATAAACGTGGCAGTGTTTCAAATATGTCGCCTGTCTAAAACCACAGCCCAGAAGAATTCATACACTTATAATTTAATAACTGCGCACCTGGAATATTCTCTAAAATGATCTATAAAATAACCTTTAAAGTTTCAAGCTACAAATAGAGAATTGCAAATTCAGTCTACCTTGAAAGTAAACGATATGACTTATTGTATGAAAATCCGATGAAGTTATAAAGGCAAAGTATACAATTTGTTTGCCAAGAATTTCAAACTTTTTTATCTAATACGTTTTTTTACTAGAAATCATCGCGTTTAGTCGACGACAACGTTAGCGTACTTTTGACAAATGAGTATAAATTTTCGAGAACTCTTCTTGCTTGAAAATTCTTTTCTACCTTTTTTAATAGTTATTGTCATTGCTAATTGATTGATTTTATTTATCTTATAGTCGGATAATGATAAAATTTGTTTATTGAATTACAGAGTTTTGATAAATTGGTATATTTTTCTTTAATATTAAATGTAATTGGTAGGCCTAAAATTTTGAAGATCTAGTTAGTTCTGATTCGTTTTCCTTCTTAATTCAAATGTCAATTCATTTATTATTAATTTACATCTTACAATTAGAAAAATAGTAAATATGATTTATATACCCTTTTTTTTAATTTACGGAATAAGCCCAGTATAATAAACTTTATATAGAATACTCAGTAGATTAATCAAAACAAATCGAGTTCATAGTTACTGGAAATAGCACATACATAATAGGCTAACTAACGAAGAACAATCCTTTTTAGATGTAGATTAAAAATTTATAAAATCCAAATTGGCAATGATTTTATAAAACCCAAACAATAAAAACAGAACATAACAGAAGAAAATCTCCATTTATTTAGGAATTAATGCCTGAATAAAGATTAGATAATTAAAAACTTTTATTCAGTTTTAATTATACAGTCTAAAATGATTTAACCTATATTGCTATATTTTTACAACATATAATATCACTTATAAAATTAATGTAGACTTCTTTATATTATTAATCATCTCTATGGTGTAATTTAGAATTGAGACCGCAATAGCTAGACGTATATGATATCTGATATCATTTCAGTTAAGGTGTTCCCTGCACGGTGGGTACCAACTCCGGGCTTGGTATGAAAAAGATGGACGTTTTGTAGTGCAATGAGAAAAGAAATAGAAAAAGTAAATATTATATCCTATACCTCATAATATTCCACACATTCATAGTATATCACACATGCAAGTATGTAAACGCCGGCGACCGTGTCGAGCAAATGTAATCAACCCAATAGGTTTCCACTGCGATGGAAGCACTTTGCGTGTATACAATAAATTAATTCACTTATAGGAGGTTCCTAAACCTAAGTTTATGAGTGAAGTCCTGTTAGTTAATAAGATTAAGAAGAATTGAAATAGATCTCTCAATACTCTCAATGAAGTAGAAATTAATTTAATATTTATAATTAAATTTTTAGTCGCCTATTAAAATCTCGTGTAAAGTGTAAATTGGAATACACATCGTGTCAGAGATGTACTTATATCAAAAAATATATTGGACAATTATGATTTTGATGTGGTAGCCGACACTACCATATACGGGCACGGCAGCTAACACATGGAATGAGGTACCTTCCTTCTCCGAAAAGAAACCATATTTTTATTAAATTTGGTTAGTATCTACACCATAGAAATAAACCGGAAATATAATGCTACATTCGGGATGAGTTACATTGTACTTTTGATTCATAAATATACTAAACTTAAAACGTGTGCACACAGGTACAGCGAATAGCAAACAGAGCGTTAGAAGAGTAATTAATTGGAATCAAACGCCTATTTCCTACATCACAGATTGATCTATTTCCGACTAGTTCCTATTGACGACTAGTTTTCGTTTGTTTTCCACGATACGAAACGGTCGTCATATCTTTTACCATAAAATTTTTAGATATTATATACGGTGCTAAAATAAAGCAGAAGAGTGAGCTTGGTATTTTATTAAATTTATTTGCTTTAAGTAATATTTACGATTTGACATTAAAATTACATTTTTTATAATGTAAAAATAATAATTATCAATAACAAAAAAAAAAACGGAAATTAATAATAAAGAGGCATCTCAAAAGTTAAATTCGTTCATATTGATATTTACTTAACATTTTCTTAAATCCACCTGTCAATTTACTTACCAAAATATATTATTTACTCAAAAATACTGACAGGTTGTGGCAAAGATAGATGGTCCCAGAATAAACGACAAACAACATAAAGCCAAATAACAATAACAAAATGCGGTTAATAGATTTATGTATGTAAATCGTATGACTCAAAAATTTAAGACCATTTCTATTACATATCAAATGTAGTTAAATTTGTTTACTATTCATTGAAGATCATATAATACCAACTAGAAAAATTAATTAACACAAAAGTTTAAAAACGGTCATTAATATTGTTGATAAAGATATTCAGATCGCAGATCACACGCCGGCTGTAATTAAAACAGTACAATAGTATTCTCATGATTAATTAATAGAATGACATAAAATATGTAATTCTGATAATGTTTCACTTGAACTTTATAATATTTTTTTTATATTTATTTTAACTTTTACCATATACAGGTGATTAATTCTTTGAATAAAACTGACTTACAATGGCCAATTTATTGTATATTTCCAGTGAAAACCTGTGTATGAAACGGTTAAAGATATAAATTTCTAGCCCAATAGTCGAAGTTAGTAAGGCTGAGATGTGGCCATCCATTGTTGTGCTAATGCCTGGGACAGCCTAATGTCTCTGAGCCTCTCATGAATATTAAATTATATTTGTCTTACAGATTACTACCGAAAATATCTAAAGATATGACTACCTACGGAGTTATTTTGTTTTGTACAAGTTGTAACACTATGTCATAAAATTATAAAGAAATCCATTTGTATAACTAACTTTATATAAACTAAACGTTTCTATTTTCATTTTATAAATATCAAATAATAATTACTAAAATTTATATATTTATTATCGGCACTTAAAACAGTTTTAGACTTTTTTTCCAATATTTACCTACCGTTTACTTACACCCATCTATTCAACTGAAAAATGACCACTGTTGGACATAGGTTTCCTTTAAAGATCTCCACAACGACCGGTCTTGCGTCAGCCGCATCTTGCGGACTCCCGCGACCTTCACTAGGTTGTCGGTCCACCTTGTGGGAGGTCTGCCCACACTACACCTTTCGGTACGTGGCAGCCATTTGAGAATCCGTTGGCCATTGGTTCTATAAGTAATTCAGCCCATTGCCACTAAAGATTGGCATTTTTTCGGGCAATGTCGGTTAATTTGGTTCTTCTGCGGATCTCCTAATTTCTGATTCGTTCATACCGTGCAACTCCGAGCATAGCTCTACATTGCCCTTTGGGTAACTTTGAGCTTTCTAATTAGGCCTCTTGTAAACGACCACGTCCTAGTGTCATATGAACTGACAACAGACACTGGTTAAAGACGTTATCTTGAGAAACTGCAGTATTTCGGACGAGAAGATTCTGCGTAGCTTCCCGTACGCGGCCCTGGCTAGTTGGATTTGATGATTAACGTGATGATGATGATTGAAGTTGGACTTACCTAACTGGACATTTTGTACCAAGTGTACGTAACTGTCACCAATTTTAAGCTCAACGATTTTTATAGGAGTTGGCACAACATGAACATAAGACATGATTTTCGTCTTGTCCATATTCATTTTAAGGCTAATTCTTTCGGAGGCTCTCCTGAGGACACTGAGCATAGTACTTCTGCGATTTCAGTCATGATTGCCAGCCACCATTTTTGATGAAAGTGAAAATATGGTAGTTTCGAGAGAACGATTTCAAGTTCGTCATATTTTTACTTGAACCTTTGGGAAATGAATATTATAAAAAAAATACTCACCCACAAATCCAGGAGTGACGACGTCTTGGTATCGAGGCGAGAGTAAGCGCGAAGGGAGGCAACGCTGCCGGGGGATCATCATCTTGTGCTGGTGCTCCACTAACGCGCACCTCAGGCACGCGTAAATGTCGACCACTCATTACAAATCACAATATTTTCCTTATGCAATTATCTTCATCATACATATCTTATTTACGAAGTATTATTTATTTAACAGCCATAGAAATTTCATATTAAAATTGCAACAAACAAACATTTCTAAACAGCACTGTAAAAATTATGCGTTTGAGTGAGCGTCGTAATACCTTATACATAAATAGGAATGTGTTGTTACATTTAACTCCCGTTACTTTAAAATTAGTATTTCATTTTAAAAATAAGTAAAAGACGCAATTTTTAACTATAGCTCTAGCGCGAAGAAGCTACATCGACAGATGTTGTTCTGCCCTTTCTGGTAAATGGTGTAGTAAGTTTGTGTAAATATAAATTTCGTGTAATCTTGAATTTTATGTGTTCATCCTATTACAATATGACCAGTTACTATCACTAAGAAATTTCTGCAACCATTATATATATAAAGATGAATCGGCGGTGGCAAAGATCGGACTAAATACTTATAAATATATCAGAAAGATTTACAGATACCGTTTACAGTTATCAGTTTACAGTTTTTTTTTTCACTCTGTGTAATATAAACAAAACAGAAGTGATTTTTACTACTGCTTTAGAATTATTTCACATTAATTTTTCTAAATTGTATTGACCCGTAAATTATTAGTACCACGGAATTATGTTGATTACAATTATTGTTACAGTATTTTAAGCATAAGAACAAATTCAAAAATAAATTAATGAAAAAATATTCATATGTGGAAATTTTCAGGAATTTAGTCATGTTACTATGATCAATATAAATAACATTTCATATCTCATAAGAGTTCATTTTAATCTCATCTATAATTTAAGGACAATATAATTATACTCCATTAAAAGTTTCAGTAATCAGGAATGAGAAGACTTGCAGAACAACTAAAATAAACGACATTGCCAGAAAGATTACTAAGCTTAAGTGGCAGTGGGCTAGACACATTGCTTGCAGAACCGATGTCCGATGGGATCAACAAGTTTTCGAATCGTTACGGCGTACTCCGGAAGACGCAGTGTGGCTATGTTCAGCACAAGGTGACGACCCGGTGAAGGACGGACACGCGCAAGACCGGCCATTGAGGAGATCATTGGGGGAGACCTGTGTCCAGCAGTGGACGTCTTCCGTTTGATTTGGACGTTAGGATGGCTATTGGTATAGTTTTTGGAAATCATACTACATATTTGAGTATTATTGCATTAGAAA
The DNA here is from genome assembly GCA_014132275.2 of Samia ricini. Taxonomy (NCBI): domain Eukaryota; kingdom Metazoa; phylum Arthropoda; class Insecta; order Lepidoptera; family Saturniidae; genus Samia; species Samia ricini. The sequence continues at coordinate 7,757,759 of AP028170.1, forward strand.
TATTATGTGATAAAGTAAAGGTTGCATTAGATAATACCTATGACGTAGAAGCCTAACAGCGACATCGGCTTATGGCACCAGTGTTAAACATAAATACCTAGGTTTGTCACATTGTACTTCTGCATTTGTATTTACTGAATCATATAATAACGAAACTATAAATAAATAAATAAAAATAGAATTATTTGTCACAACGGTATTAATCTCAGAGATATCAGACATTAATATGTTGTTGGCTTTTTAGGTTTAACAAACCCGTGCAAATGAAGGTTCGGGTTTTTAAATTTCCTAGTATCAGTTTTTTCCAATGAAGAACATGCCTTTATATATGTAAATCTTTTGGGCGTGTGTATGTGACTAAACTCCTTCTAAACAGCTGAACCGATTTTAATGAAAATTTTTATGTCTATTCCCGAGGATTCAAGATTGGTTTTGATTCACAATTTGGTCAAATTTATTTTTTTATATATGAAATGCGAACGAAGTCACGGGCACAGCTAGTAACTGTATGAAATTTTCTTTTTACTTTTAAGTGTTATTTTTTTTTTTCAAAATGTTTCATGAAAACGGTACGCAAACAGTCTGATTTTATTTTAAACCATCTTCATGCCAAGATACTCCAAAATGAACGTGGGTGCCGTAAAGACGCTTTTAGGACGCCCTGCTTTCAAGTAAAAAGAAGTCTGTTACATTTACGTCACGTCGTCAGTTCGTTGGTATATGTTTTTTTGTGGCTGTTTACACTATTTATATATGTATAGTTGAATATACTTGGGTATATATATATGGTATAGTAAAATAGGTTTTTATTATTATAATATTGTTATTTAGTTTAAATAGGCAGCATAATAATGTAGACAGCATCGGCGATACCATGTTGATGTAATTCATACTTGCAGAAAAACTTTTTCTATTTACTTTTAACAATACCACTATAAGTAATAAACGTTTAATGTGTGATTTATATTGATACTTGAACATTTATGGTTGTTGGATTTTTTGTGTAAATAAAACAGATACAAAATTCCACGCACGATCGATCTATTTAAATTGATGTAAAATTGTTAAGAATATAATTATTAAATATGGACACTAGTATTTTGTCTAATGTACTATCATCAAATACGACTAAAAATCTATTACAATTGCTTAGTATTACCGAATAAATAGAATTTGCGTGTAAAATGATAAAACATTTTGTCTAATATTTTAATCGTATTATACTGTATTGATTTATAATATTTTTCTTTTTTACTTACAGTAAAAAAATCAAAGTAAATTTATTGGACTTCAAATAATCGCCAAATGGGAAGAACAAGTTTGGTTAAATAAATTTGATAAGGTACTTTTTAATAAAACAGTGATATAAATTCCTCTTTATACTTATAGTCAGGTAAAGTAGAATTATTATGGCGAGTTTGTAAGCATGTAAAAAATCATAAGTTCGTATAGGTACGTTTAGTTTATTGTCAAATGACCGTATGTGACAAACACTAAAATATTATATTATTATAAAAATATTTAACTAAAATTACGTACGTCACAACGTTTGTCGAATTCTAGAAATAAAAAATATAAAGTAGAGATAAACCCAAATAATATAATATTTAAATGAAACTATTGTCCAATCTGTTGGCAGAGTGCCTATAATACGTGTAATATTTTAAAATTATAGAAATATTTAACAAAAATAAAATAACTTGCAATGTGTGTGTCGAATTGTGGAATTAAAAACAACTAAGTAATCATAGAGACAGCCAACAGAAGTAAAAACTCGAAAATATGGAAGAAATGTTTTTTAAGTTCGAATTTCATAATTTGTTATTTGAAATTATTAACATAATATTGGTCTAATATTTGTCTGGTGTTTACAACTATGCCATTGGCGCCCCGAGCAATAATTATGTATATCTATCTATATAGTTTATTCATAATGAAAACATATTGTAATTTATCTCTCAGCGCCAGCGTTTAAACGTCATCTTATACTTGACATACTGTAGCATTTAGACGGCTGATTTCACTTCAAAAAAAAATAAAAATAAAGATAAGCCCACATAATATTCGACCGGAAATATTGTCCCATATGTTGGCTGAGTGCCTAATACCTGTGCCATGCCGCAAGTCCCGTGCCGACCCCGACCTCTTTCGAAACATACTTCTATGAAAATAAACAGCATTAGGAGGTTAACGAAACACTATGATTTCGACAAAAAAAAATTGTAATTATTGTTATATACTTTTGTGGAAGTTTTGATATATAAATAAAATTCACTTTTCATTTATACGTCAATAGTTACAATATTTAAGAAAAAATGAAGTTATTGAATAATTTATTACAAGAAAATTGATCGTTTTTTCAAATTAAAAATGTATGTTTACACAGTCAGTAATTCGTAGGTCCTATTTAAATTTTTGAAGTACAAAGGTGTATAAGTTGGTGTAAACACACGTGTTCTTTTAGTTTAACATTTTAACTTTTACATCAAAATTAATACCAAAGTGATCCTATAAGTTTTTTTTTTGGTAAGGAACCATAAAAGTCTGATGAAACAAGGAAACAAACAATAATAAACGAAATCCGCAGTTTCTTCGAGTGCTTGTACCTACTACAGTTACAACAGTTTCTTTAATCATAACAAAAAAATCCTTGTATCTTAAAGCTAATTTACTGAACAATGTTTCAACTGTTTTTGTTTTTATTCGTAAATCGAATCAGCTTAATGTTCTCATAAATAATAACGATAATAGAAAAAATGCTACTGAGAAATATAATTACAAAGAAGATAAGTTTTTAATATTACTATATGGCATTACCTAAGTTTTTAAAATACCTTTATAAATTTCGTATTTAATAACTTACATGTTGATATGTAAGTACTAAGAATTCTCCAATATATAATGGTATTTAAAGATATGAGGTGGGTAAAAGTAATGATCGCGATTACACGTTTGGTTCTTATTTATCTTTCTAGATTTTCGTTGATCTAAAAATCCAATAACAAAAAAATATTAGTTTATTGACAAAATTTTATATTACGTATACGTAGTTTCCATTTAGAATTTTACGAGGCATTACGTCAAAACGTACGTTCCAATTTCACTAAGGTGTATTGAAGACGAGACATTTCTCTTGAAAAATCTATGCTCGTAAATTGACGGATGCGAGTGGAATAGTTTGTCGCTTCCTTTAGCGTTGCGTGCGAAAAATGTTCCCTCACTATATTCTCACTTTTAACTATACGCGTTTCGAATATAACATGAATAACTCAAGAATGAGATATATTATTATCTATGAAGATGCTACATATGTTTCAAGCATGTTGATCGGCATATCTCAACGAAATGGGATCGAGTTTGGTATGTGGAGCATCGTAAATTTGCTACTCTAAATGTGAAAGTAATTTTCGTTGCTCTAGTAAATTTCGAGTCTATTAAAAATCTGTATTTTAAACGACATCCATTAGTTTGATTGAAATTTTTATATTTTATACAGTTTATATAATTTATCTATTTATTTTTATACTGTATAGGTTCAGTGTTGTGGCTAGACTGGCTCTCAAGTGATGCTAGCGAAACACACCAACAGGTGCTTGGGGATAGGTTTTTAAATTATACGGTGGTAATTACTAGCTACCCAGGCGGGCATTATTATAAAATACTCCACCACTATACTATGGTCATTTCACGATGTTTTCTTTCAACTTAAGCGCAGGTTCATTATAGAATTCGTTAAGCTGGTAAGAAACTGCGTTCATCAATGCGAAATCCTTCTGCAATGCCAACTGCGCATCATTACTTTAAAATGTCTAGTGTATCGAATATAAATAGCTTCGTTTGCAACCTTCAGTATTTGTCGTCTATAATAAGTTTTTGCACGTTCCGTGCAGAACGGATATAGCAGGGGTGGTTTTAGTTGGGACCTTGAGGATCGACGTAATAACGTCGTAGTAAAATACCAATAAACTAGACGGAAATATATTAGGTTAGGTTACTTTCTATACTGGTATTTTATGCATAGCCAATTTCAATATTCTATTGATAAATCTAATCAACCAAAATGGTAAAACATTCATGGTTGGAAAGGAAAGCATTTATTTGAAAAAAAAAAAACATATATTGTAAGAACGTTTATCAAATAGGTATTTTAAAATTCAATTTTACGGTCATATAAGTTTTTTTGTCTGTATAATTCTTAATTGATTATTTATTAAACTCTATGATTATTGTAGTAATGTAAAGTTTACTTGATTATAAGCATAAATTTTTTACAAATCAATGGGGACAACATAGTGATCAACAACCGCTAGTGGGCATTATTATTTAGGCCTACGAAGCTTTTCTGACACTTTTCAAAGTGCTACATACAAGCTGAAGTTAGTACCATGGGTTTTAAACGTGATGTATGATGCTCGTGATTAGGTTGAATACCACAGCCTTAATGTCATAATCCCATCCCATTATGTATTTGTTTCTGTCATATATTGACCAATATTATAATTGTAACCTAACCTAACCTAATCGGTAGCAATACCCAAATCCGTTCAATAATGAGATAATAAAAGTTTGATAAACAAGTTTACGAACCAATTAATCGCAAATCGTTGAGTTCGTGACCTTGTCATGTGTTAGGCGCCTGAGATTAAAATAACATGAAAACCGCCTCATCTCTTTTGCATTATTTTGGTAGCAGGCGCTTACTAAACTTAAGTATGTGAGCGTGTAATTCTACTTTCATTATCGGGAAAAACGATGTACATATGTATATTGAATGAAAGAGTAAATACATAGGTTTGATAGTATAATTATAGATAATTCAAATTTAAGTGTTCGTAAGTCAATTATTAAAAGTATTTATACCTTTTAATGATTACATCGAATTCTTATCTACCTTCTACCTAGTTGTCGAAAAAAAAAATCTAAAAATAAAAATTTTAAATTAAACACAGAACCGACTTCAAAAGTAAAAACTATAAAAATGCACTAAAATATAAATAAGTAACTACTTTATTAATCTGCTTCTGTTTACTTGAATATATCCTTTGTTTCAATATAATTAATAATTTTAAAATCGGTTCTAGCTTACGGATAACAAAGTGGTGTAAATCTACGTCGCTAAATATATTCAATTTTAATTGTTCTTTAAAATCACCCGAGTGCTTTATTTAACTTATATGTAATTGTGATAAAGTTTAGGCAGTTCTTTCCATTTGTAAATGAGTACATTAGTTAACTGTAGCTGGCACCGACTCCAAGAATATTAATGATATTAAAACAAAGGATATATTGAAGTAAACAAAGGCAGTTTATTAAAGTAATTCTTTATTTACTTTTTAGTGCATTTTTATAGTTTACTCCTACAATTAAATATTGCAAATCAGTCTACAATTGACGGATAAATCGCGTAACAAACATACAAAAAAAAATCTCCTTCTTTTTGAAGTCTGTTAAAAAGCGTACCAAGCAGCCAACGTAATGTTTTGTTGTACCTAATAAAACGTGTTTTAAATTTCGACGGCTTAATGAAAATAAACAATAAAGACACGCGGAAGCCACGCACAAATTAGCGAACCGTCTATAGCATTCTAAACAAACATTCTAACAACAATGAGTAATAAAGTATCATAATAGTACGACCTTTGGAGTTAAAACGGTTCTGTGGGTAGCGTAATGGTTTCGCCAGGCCCTTTTACGTTACGATAGCCTCGTGGCTCGTTTAACAAGGAGGCTGTTGTGTGGTATATATTTCTGAATACAGGAAGTATGCCTTGCATATTTGTTGTTAAGCACCTATACTTAAAACTGTTCTAAGGGTTCTTATGTATAGCAAATATATAACTCATCCCGCGGACTTGCTCGTATAGAATTAAAATTCTTTTGTAGATAAACGTTATAGAGAACGAGAACGTGATAGTACAAACAATGACGCTTCTTATAATTCTTTCGACGTATTAACATATAATTAAATGTGACCAGAGAGTTAATTCAAGGTTTTAAGAATAATACATACCGTGATTATAGAGCTACGACGACCTTGCGAAAGGAATAATGCTCGGAAAACGAATTTACCTCCAAAACTGATAAGCCAAGAGAATGCGCCCACGCCTGCGAGATCAACGTACCCAACCGTCGGAGACACGCTGCCAACTTTGCACCAATACACACCTTGGGGTGTTATCCGGCAGCGGCCAATGAATGACGTACACCGATCCCCAATAGGGAAAGCTCCTATAGCTCCAAGCGTGAATCAAGTAACCATTTCATACACTTTTATTAGATGCAGGTATATGGGAAAGGGATCTTGTGATCCGTAATTTCCCTTAACCATCGTTGGTTTAGCGCGGGGCAAATTCTGCGGTATTTACGTCTTAGGAGCAGTCTACGCAGAGGCCCGTACTTTACTTTAGTGCCTTTGCGCTAGCCCTACATTTCAGTGAACCTGTCCGGTGAACATCATTTAGTTAGTTTGAAAAAAAAAAAAAAACAGAGACGTACTTTTCTGTAATATGTAAAAATATGTTGGTTAGTAGTGATAACTACAAAAAAATCAATAAATACCAACACAGTGATAATCCTATATATCCTTCAACCCTCATCACAAATCGTGTCGTCCTCTTTGCTTTATTCTAGTTACTTTACATTCACTGAAAGTTTATTACAAAAATCTATGAAATATTTATCTTTAAATTTTTAGTACGTAGTAGCTATGACAACAGGTGATTTAGTTTTTTCCAGGCAAATTTGAATTGAATTTGAAGCGATGATGGCGCAATGGGTAGTTTAGTTGGATTCCGTGTCAATCGACGCAGGTTCGATTCCACCTATCCAACTCTAAAATCAGCCTGAGCTTTCAGTGAATGAAAGCATCGTGAGAAAACCATAGCATGGCATTTTGTAATGATGCCCGCCTGAGTAGCTACCACCCTCAAGTTTGAGAACCTGTCGTCAAATACTAATAGGTGTGTTCCGGCACAATCACTTGAGAACCAGTACCTAGGTTTAGTGTGTTTGCCATCCTGAACCACATCGTCAATTAACATCAGGTGAGATAGTGCACAAAGCACTGAGCCTATATCGAGTAAAAAAAATTTATAATGACGTCAGTTCCGTATTACCAGCTGAAGGTTTATATTTTTTTTATTACTCTTTGGGGAATATAACTATATTGTATAACTGCTACTCATGGTTGCTTCAAATTACAGTTTTAACGTGTGCCATTATTTTTATGACTTGTTTTTTTTTTTGTTTAGAACTGAACGAGTGATTGAATGTCACAGTCGCGTGTTTAGTTAAATTGCTTACCGAATTATTATCAAGTTATTAGGAACTAGTTGATTAACTTCTTAAGACGTACGAGTGAATATTATTCAAGATTATGAAACACAATCAATAAAAAAAACAATGGGATTGACTTCAAGACAAAGACCACTACTAACCAACTATCTACCTATTACTTCCTAGATTAGACATTTAGTGTCAAATATGTATAAATATGAGTTATAGCCTCCGAGACATCCACAACTTTCTCACTAAATAGAGAATATGCCGTAGAAATGTAGATTTTGTTATCAACCTGTATGTCCAGAATGAAAATATTTAACATATTATTACTAGATAGGCATATAGGTATATAAATTAATGAAAATATCGATTATGTTTTTCCCAAAAAATTATGAGAAATATTCATACACCGCAGTTCTCACTGAAATTAATTTTACTCATCGTCATCTTCACCTTATCCTACATTAAGTATGGTCGGCACACTATGTTTTCTTTATCTATTCTCCGCTGTCATTTGTCATCTCAACATTTACAGCTTTTATACATATGATATAATTATTCACCAAACTTATCCATACCTTCTTCGGTCTCCTTCTTACTCTATATCCACCTACAAAATACATAACACTCTTTTTACGTGACTTTCATTTCGTGTTTCTATACTGTCTCTCTCTATTGATGGCGCAGTGATAAGTGCAGCCGGCTTCCGCATCATTGGACGCAGGTTCGAGCCCACCTATTCAACTCTAAATCAACCTGGGCTTTTCGATGAAGGAAAACATCGTGAGGAAACAATAGCATGGTGGTAAGGCATTTTCTAATACTCCCCGCCTGGGTAGCTACCACTCTCAAGTTTGAAAACCTTTCGCCAAATACCAATAAATGTGTTCCGAGAGCATCACTTGAGAACCAGTACCTCTAGGCTTACTTTGTTTACGATCCTAGACCACATCGTCACTTAACAGCAGATGAGATTGTGGTCAAAGCACCGAAACTATACCGTGGAAAAAAATGATACATCCATACCACGCTAACCTATTACTTCTTAACTTCTCTGTCACTGCTTCTCTTTATTACTCATTTATCTTATCCATTCTAGTTAAGCTTCATATCCATTACCTCTACGTGCACTCTTCTTTCATCCATCACTGTAATTTAGTTCTAAATAATTTTAAAAATCCTTTAGATCCATACAACACGACAGATATTATTTATGGTCTTGTATTTTTTCCCCTTACGTTTTAGAGGCGTATGTGGACCGCATGTAATATACCCAAGAATTAACGCCATTTTATCCACTCCATATTTAAGCTGTTCCTTACATCCTAGTCAATGTCGCCGTCATTTGTATCAATGAATTGAGAAATGATGAAAATCCGAGCAGACTGGTCGGGATATGCTGTTTAAGAATATATGAGAAAGAATTAACTAAATCAATTTTACTATGTAGTTAAATAGTAAATAACAATAATATAATAATAATTTACTTCAGTATAAATGAGTAGTGTTTACAATGAAGGCTTTGTCCTACTAACTAGGCATGTATGTGTATCTTGTAGGCCAGTGTACTCCCGTATACAAAAAAATAAATTGACCAACAGACATCCTGTTAAATACTACAAAGGAAAAATAAACTACAAAATAAAAAAAATATGCAAATAAATGGGAAAGATTGCAATTGATGAAAGAGAAAGAATATGCAAAACAAGTTTACGTATAATTGTTTCTACTCCACTCATCAATATACTTCTATATAGTTGTAATTTAGCACATTTTTCTTATCATACAAAGTTTCCTCTTAGAAAATAAAAAAATACTCTTTGATAGATAATTTTGTTTTAAATATACATAAGAATTTAAGAATAATAACTGAATCTGTTTATGCCTTGTGATACCTAGACGTGGCATTCTATGATAGTAAGCTAAGTCATTTACAAGCACACGGTCATATATTATTAAACTGTTATTGCATCGTAAGAACAGTGTGCTAAATAAACCGTGATTGTTAATGTTCGATGAACGTCTGTAGGTGTCAACATCTATTATTTTATATGTATGTATCATGGTATTCACGTTTTACTGTGCTTCCTATATTTAGCGGAGATGTAAATGTCATTCGATAATTACTAAAGGTACATTCAGCAAAAATAATGTTCGCTTTTCTGTTAGATTATGAACCATTACGTTTATCATGTTGATTTATATACTTGGTCGGAATTTTTTGTAACGTTTATTTATTAAAGGCTCTTGTGTTGATTAATAAAAATATGTATATATAAACGAAACCACTCGATACAGAGAATATTGTGAATGTAAGATCCAATTACCTTTTTACAGCATAATTAAATGTTATTAAAATGTCCATAGAGATGAGGGAAGGTACACAATGTTACTGTTGTATATTCATAAAACAACGATTAATATAGGTAGTTATTGTGAAGATTTTGTAAGTACAGATAAGGAATTTATTGAAATTGACTCACTTTTGGTAGGGTTACGAAATATATTCTAATAATTATGATGTTTTAAGAGGTAATATTAAAATAGCTAATTTATTTCAGACTTTAATATATTTGTTCCGGAAAAAGTAAACATACAGGTATTACATAAATTAAGAAACACCAATAATTATTTAAATAATTAGTCTACTTACGGCGAAAATAATTATGTAAATATATTTAAATAAATTGATATAATATAAATGTCAGCATTGAATAGGCTTTGAAGATCTAATGGACATGCTGATGGTCGATAAATCCTTGTAGTTTATAAGCAAAAAATACACTGATGTATTTTATATACATGTGATTTTTCTAATGACATTAGACACGCAAGATGCGAATAATTATCGTACGCAAGTACTACATTACATTACACTACATCACAATGACAAGGAAAAGCCAGAAACCATTAAAAGCGAAAACACTTTTTTATGTCCAGCGTCGTTGGGATTTAATAGCAGGGATTAAAGTATTTTATGACTTTGGAAATATTCCTGGAAGTTTATTTTATGAGGCAGGGAACTGGTCAAAGGTAAGAAATTCGTTCTCTTCTTGGTTGTAAAACGTTTTAGGAACACATTACATAAGTAGTACATATACATTTAAATTTATTACTACGTATCCGTGAGGTATATACCAATCTGCCAATACAATCTAAGTACCACCCCATAACTCCCGTGGGTATCGTAAAAGGAGACTAAAGGATATACCAGGGGAGAGGCTGTAGCATTCTCTGAGTACCACAAACAACTGACTGCAATCACCAACCTGCTTACCAACCGTGCCGATTGTGGTAATCCCCTCCAAATGAACGACATAATGAAATCGATGTTGTGTAGAGCTTTGGGGCAGGCCAGTAATGGACGCAGGGAGCAACGCGGTGAATGGTACCGCGATCCCATATCGTCCCCCTGAATACGACTGGCGGTTCCGGGGGGTTTAGTAAGTATTTCCGGCGCTTCTCTCCGGGTGAGTCCCACACTGGTGTGGAGACGTCCCTCCACACCCCCCTACCATTTTCATTGGGGGGACTTTGATCCTCCTAATGAATTTGGTAGGGTTAGTGCGTAAATGCATTCCACTCGTCAAAAAAAAAAGGCCAGTAATGGACGTTTTTCGATTCACATGATGATTTTATAAAATACTATAAAACTTCATTTCAGTAATATTTAATAAAATATTCATTGCTTCAAGTAAACATTAATACTTGCTTCTTCGTTGATTTTATATATTGATTGAATTCTATGATGCATCTTTATTAATCTCATTCAATTTATATAATAAAGGATACTTCCAAATATAGCAAGATGTGAAGGAATAGGGAAAGAATAATACAATACAAGAATATCTTCTCTGCTATATGTATTGGGCAGCTGCAAATTATTATTTGTAAAATATTAAACCTATAATATAATTTGTAAAGCATGTGAGTTCAGAGTCATAGAATAAATATGAACCGAATCCAACGTTTTGATCATGTTCGTTAAAATGTTTTAGTACAATAGTTTTTGAATTATGAATGCTTACAGCATAGTGTCTGAGATGAGATAGAGAGAATAGAAGAGACATATTTCAAGTTAGATACTATTTACACAAATTATTTCATAAATAGTTTAATTATAAATACATTAGTTTAGAATGATTAGTATATATATAATGATCTAAAATGATTCTTAATAAAATATTAGATACAATTTATTATAAAATAAAATCCCGTTTTTTATATTTTTCCTTTATTACAGTTTTACGCAAAAACACGCTTAACATTGAAGGTAAAAAAATATACATGCGAGTGTGTAACGAAATACGTACGTGGCATTTTAAGGCCAACTTGAAATGCCTTCACTCCGCATGTAACTACCACCGTTCTGAGTGTTTTTGACATACATTTCATTTCGTTAAAAGCATTTGGTAGTAAATAAACAAAAAAAAAAGAATTTGGTATTTAGTTACATGTAATTAGCATAAGTTTAAATAATTATTTTCTCATGACTATTGAAGATTAGGGTCACGAGAGAAGCGAAGCGTGTTTATGACGTAATACGTGTATGTAGGTCCGCACCTACATGACACTGTGGTGGTTTTCTTATTGCGTTACAAACTATGATTTTCATCTAGGTCGAAACTATATGGTGAACTTAGGCTTAAAGAAGGATTGGCTTTAAATCATAGCCAAGAGAAACCCGGTCAGACCGGTTTCTGTCAAATTTTCATACTTGAAGTTAACTTAGCGACTTAATTACGAAAAAAAAAAAAAACTACCTGCTAAGGTATTATTTGTGTCAATATCCTTTTTTGTTCTTTCTCAAAAATCTTAAGGAGACTTATTTTCAGATGCGAACAGGCGTCCTTCAACGTGCCATTTGATTTATTGCTGAATAAACATTGCTCTGGTTTTTTGTTATTTCAAGCTAAGGACCCGCCCCGGTTTCGTGCGTAAATCTAATTTAAAAAAACTTAGGCGGACATGAGGACTGCCGACAGAAGTGAAAACTTTGAAAAAGACCTTGGTTTTTGTTCTTGTTTGGACAACCAACGGAATAATGTTAGTAGTAATCGTTTCGACTCGAAAATTTTTTTCGGGCATTTAGGGGAAAATATTTTAGATGTGGCAACACAAAATCTTAGGAATCTATAAACACTTACATTCCTTTCCTATATTATACATTATAAAACCTTCTAAGTCGTTGACAGCAAGTAGACAGCTAATATCACATTCCATAAGTAACGCACATCCACATTTTTCCTACCGAGAATTGCTCAACGCCGATAAAGAAGTTTCCGCTTTAAAAATATATATAATACACACATAAGTAGACTATGTTATTCACTAATAATGTAGTTTTTACAGAGTTAAAAGAATTTTTGAGTTAATCCATAACAAACAAAAAATTAATTTTACCTCCTTTTATAAAAGTACAAGCTGCGTACCCGCGGCTGCGCTCGAGTTTCATATATTCTTCACTACGTTTTAACTTTGTAAGCAAACTTTGTAGCAATATAATTATATACATTTATAGAAAAACTTGTTTACGAATTTTATTGTATCATACAGTACATAAAGATAATTTTTCAAGTAACTAGAAGTAGTAGGTACGATTCAAGGAGAGTATGAGGAGGTAGCTACATGCTCGCTTTCAATATCGACACCGAGAATTGAAAAAATAGGTCACAGAAGAAAAGATTTTACTAATAACATCAGCACACATATGATATTCTATCTACACTCCTATAAATGTGAACGTTATGATAATAACTGGAAATGTTCTCGATTCCTTCCTCTTCAGATCAATTGCCTATATTGTAGCCATAACAATATACGTAATCCAAAATTACGAGTTTTAACCTCTTGAGCACTAACCTGGCGTTTACACCAACTTTCCATTGTTTTCCTATTGTCTCATTTTTATGGGTAATCGACATATTAGGCCTTGCATTTACGTATAACTTCAACATAACACGATACATAGTTACAAAATTTAATAGTCAACCAAATCACACGTAAAACCCAATTTCAGAAGTACCTATACTTATCCTCGTTTTCGTAAAAGGTTATCCTCTGTTCATATTTGTCAAGTTTGTGTTATGGCAAACAAACGAGTTAACGACACGCCGAATAAGCAACCATGTCGAATATTTTGTGTGAAATGGACGCCAATATTTGTTTGGGATTAAACAAAATCAGTGTTTGTAAACAAAAAGGCTCGTTCAGGTGGCAACAGAATACAAGCTCGTGCAAAATCGATTTTAATTCTAAACGCTGATCGTATCATTTTATAACGACTTCGGATGCGGTAAACGATATAATAGCATCGATAAATTGATGATTAAATATATTTATAATATTATTCTATTAAAAAACACTGACGCAAACTTTGTTTGTTTATGTCATTGTGCTCGTTGTTTACAATTAGATCTTATATTAATTCGCATAGAGCCTAATGTATTAAATGAACTAAAATTAGTTTGTAAATTGTGCAAACTTTTGTCTAATTTTAGAATAACAGAAATAGGCATCTATTGAAGATGTTGGAGTCAATTTTTTTTTATGAAGATAATTTTAAAATTCTGGAATTAGTAGTAAGGCGAATTCTCTAGTAGATGTCTGTTTCCTATTTTCGCTATAAATCTTTTTAACAAGACTTATTTTACGAAAAACATACAATGAGGAACATGTATGCATTTAATTTTTTTTATTAATATAGTATTATGTTAAAAGAATCAAAGGACACAAACTACTTTGTAATGGTTTTACAGTAAAGGGATTATAGCTTTCAAAACAAAGGAGGCATTAATATGAGTTTGTTGGCTTAACCGCTCCCGTCTGTGTTAAAACGATTATAGCACTGGAAAATAATTAATCATATAGCATTTATGTCAAGATTGATTAATGTTGAATCTCTTTAGAATGTTTGAAACCCGATCGTCACCCAAACCCTTTTTGTTAGCATTTTCCCTTATTAGAAATTCTATCTCGCCCTATATAAAATATTCTAAAAAAATAAGCCTATTTAGAGTTTAGTCTAAAACTAGCCTTTATAAATTCGTTAATTTACTATACATAACATCATTATTCTATACCTATGTGTGTTGATTAATTTGAACGCAAGACAATATAACATAGAGATGGAACTGTTGAAGATGATTTACGAAAAGATTGTCTGACTTTCAAATGTACCATTATATTATACACGTTTTACGAATACTTTTTAATTGAGATTGTCTGAATGTAAGTACATATTATGTGAATAACATTAACTTGAAATAAAAGCTACTAGTTTCCAGTGTTTTGTATAATTTACGTACTTAAGAAAGGTAATTAGTGGATTTACCTGACAATAAGTTCATGTATTATGTCAAGCAAGTCTTAATCTCAAAAGGTTATTACAGGGTGGATCATTACGTGAACGATAGTGATGTCTGGAATTAACCCACATCTCTGTGCTTCCGCTAACATTAGTTAAGACTATGATTTGTATAGTTTTTATATGAAAAAAAAAATGATATATATTATATTTATAAAAAAAGAACCAGATCGAGTTTCTTGCTGGCTCTTCTCGACTGGGTTGTTTTCCGAACCGGTGGTAGTGTTTTGGACGTTCATAAGCGCCTTCTTAGGGCCTAAATTGAATAAAGATTTTTTTGATTTTGATTTTTTTCATCACAATATCGAGTAACTTATTTTGTTTCTAATATCATTTATTGACTCATACTTAAATAAATGATCAAACATCATCCCTACAATCAAACAAACCAAAAGAAAACAAAACCGAATCGTAAATTTTCAATCCAAAATCTGTTCCTAGTACCTAGCTGTTTTCAGATATATTTATCTTAAACGATAATAATAAATAAATCTGCATTACCTACTAAGGGGTTTTTATTAATTGGTAATACGACGTTACAGTACAGACGAATTATGATAAATATTGGATCGTTATCAATACCGCAATAGTATTATTTTTGGCTGAATACTCAAAGTATTCTTTTATCACGATTATCTTTATTATTCATTGTTATAATGTACCGTGATTTCTTGATACCAAATACTTTCAGCGGGCGGTTTACGGTATTAGTGACATGGTACGTTATACATAGGTGCAAGTGCGTGTTACAATAAACACCGCAATGTTTCTATTTGTTTACAATTAGGTTTATGGGAAATCCGTCGGCGACTGTGTACGTGCCAAATCATAAACCGTGCCAATCAACAGTCATAAAAATAAAAAGGTTGAGTAAATATAGCTGTTCGGTTAATGCACCGAATCGATCACATTAATCACATACAACAGAATTGAAAGTATTTTATATACTGACTATTTTTTTATTAGATGAGTAATTCCTTAAGTTGTCACTTGTTACTAAGGATCGCAGCGAGAGAATGTGCGCGGCGGCTCATAGTATATGGCCTCGGCAACCCACCCGTCTTAAGTTTATAGTTGCGTTGAATTTTAATTTTGCATAGGAATAATGATTCAGATACAAATACTAATTTGGAAAATATCATTGGTAATTCGCTATCAAATTTTTAAATGATGCCCTAAATAACGAAAAAAAAACCTTATTTTTTAAAATGATTCCATTTGCATTCATTGCCTAATTTACCAGTAATGTAAATCAGAGAGTTTAAATAAATTAGCTCCGTATTAGCAGAATACAATGGACCAATGAAAACAAGAAAGCTCAAAATTACTCAATAGAGTGGACTATGCTACTAGTTTTAAATCAGGAATGAGGAGATCCGAAAAAGAAACAAAGTAACCGACATTACTCGAAAATTTTCTAAACTAAAATTGGAGTGGGCAGGGCACATTGCTCGGAGACCTGATACCCGATGGGCTTGGCCTCGAATGGTTCTCGAATGGCTACCACGCACCGGAAAAGGCAGCATAGGTAAACCCCCCCATAAGGCCGACCGACGACCTGGTTAATTTCCGCTGAATCCGCTGGATGAGGATGGCGGAATACCGGGTATTGTGGAGATCTTTGGTGGAGACCTATGTCCAGCCTTTCGATTGTATGAATGGATGGATGTAATAGCGGTGCTTTTAAAAATCAACGGAATAGTTTCAAATAGGACTATTTTAGACCCTCCCCTATGCACACTCAAGTCTAAGCCTAAGTAAAATTTTTATAATTGTCTGTTATTGAAATATATCATTTATAGAACTGGCATTTGTGCAATCTATGGAAATATTGCGAATTGTTTTAGATGCCAGTACTGATGTATGGTTGTTGTTTTTTTTGGGATTCACAATCTTATGTCATCCATAACGAGAGGGACTCTCCTAACTAAGCCTCTGGCGTACCACCCCACCTAACAGTATATCTTACTTTTTAACTTATATGTAAGTGCTTTTTACGTTTCGCTCATAGTGACAGTAATAATCTATCACTTAAGTACTTGCTATGTATATTGAAAGTGGTATTCATTATCATAATATTTGTCGAACCTACCTTCGTGTGCATAGCCGAGTTATTGATGCGTACACTGAGCTGGCAACTTTTTATCATAACAAAGAATATAACGACACTGATTAGTGATTATCAAATGATAACTATAGGCCCGGACATACTATGTTATGTACTATTATTGTTATTATATGTACATAACAATAATTATTTAAATTTAATTTATTGAGTAAATATCTTAACCTAACAGTGCAGATTTTATACTAGATATCATAAAATCTCCCGTATATTTATAAACATTGTTTCTGAAAATATAAAATAAAATCTTAAACAATATAAATGTATTTCTTACTAGCTATGCACGCAACTCTGTCCGCGAAGAACTCTGTGTTTGTAAAACGACTACCTATTTCAATAACGTATATGTCGATATTCAGAGTTTTGATATTAAACTAAACATACATATGATGTATTTTATACAAATATGCATTTAAATTTACAGTCACTTTCGAAAATCATATTTGTTCCGTACTCTTTAGAACGGTTAGAGTAGTTTTTCTTACATAAATTCTGTTTCAAAGTTTTTTTTTCTATAAGCATTAATGTTAGTCAATTCTTTAACACTTTTATCGCTTTATTTATTCAAAAATGTTGAAATGTATTTTCTTAATTTATAACTAAAAACTTACCTTTTTTTTTGACGAGGGGAATGCATTTACGCACTACCCTTACCCATTGCATTAGAGATACCGAAGTCCTCCAATGCAATGGGTAAGGGGGTGCGGAGGGACGTCTCCGCACCAGTGTGTGAACTAAAAACTTACCTACATAATATAAAGATTCATGATTTTAAAATTGACTTAATCCCCATACTTTGAATCTCCTTTCTCACCCACTTTGGAATGAGTTAAAAAAAATGTTAAATCGTATAATATGTTACTTCGAGCTATAAACTACTTCCGTACCAAATTTTATCAAAATCTAACCACTTTTCGCGTGATGCGTGCACGAACAGAAAGACACAAACTATACAAATGTGTTCATTGTGTCACAATGTCATTGTTATTGTGTCAATTTTTGTTGTTCTAAAAAAAAGTAACGTATAAACTTTGGTTCTTTACGGATTTATTATAAAAAATATAAGCTCACGCCCGTAATCCCCGAAGCGTTAATGCAGAGGTGAATTAGCGAACGACACCACCCACATTTCAAAGAGCTTAGTTCTGTCCCAGATGTGACAGGGGACGAGCCTGTCGCCATATCGGGCACAAATTCCAGACCTCGGGATGATGCTGAGTAGAAAAACCCAATATCACTTTGAGCCGACCCGGGGATCGAACGCGAGACCTCATAACGACAGTCGTACCGTAATACAAATGCGCCACCGAGGCAGTCAAAAACTATAGAAGTAAATAGGTCTACTACAATATTTGGAAATTATAATATTAAAATAATAAATAATTCGTAAATTAATAGATAATAAGTAAGTAAATAGTGTCGCTAAAGGTTTAGAAGCGTATTATAAGAAATTAATTTAAGTGCATTCTATTGAACTGGCGCCTTACGAAGATATTGATCATTTTGTTATCACGTTATTATATGATCATATTTTTTATGTGCGATGATTGATAAAATAATAGAATGAAATGAATATTTTTATGTCACAGATACCGATAAAACATGATAATATTATCGTAGGTGAGGTTACTAGTTACCGTAAATAATTTGACAAAATTGCATTTGTAGTGTTGCTTTAACATAGATGACCATATTTTATTACAATCTTCAAAGCACATATTGAATGTTAAAAGAATAAGATACAATAGCTGCTCTCATTTTGTGTATTCATTCTGTTTTTTTTTTTCTTATAACTAGCTAATGCTGTTGACCGGAAAGGGCTTTATAGCTTCATTTTGGGGGCGAGTGCTGAAGGCAGTCAGCCGCAAAACAGTAACTAGCACAAGGGTTACCAAAGCGGTACGGACCTCGGCTTGGCCGTTACCCGAGTGTATCCGTACTGTCCTGAAAAGAGCTACAGCGTGAGTATATTCTCTTTATATGTATATACCAGGTCGATATTTAAACTATCTTAAAATAGATTCCTACATAAAAAAAAAACCTTCTTTTAACTAACCAAACGCTGTTGACGCGAAGGGCTTTGACAACTTTACCGGAGTTTGGGGAGAGTGTTTAAGGCACTCAGTCTCAAATAGTAGCTAGCGCAAGGACACTAAAATTGTACGAATCTCGCCTTGAGTTCCTACCAATGTTAAAAATTCCAGGAAATTCGCCCCAGCTTGCCTAACAGTTAATACTACTATGAGTAGTAGTAGTTAGTTCTACGAGAGAAATCTCCCTTACATAACCCATGTATCTTGCGTGTAGTGTGAAATATGTGTGGTGCAGTATGACGCATGTGATGTTGGTGCATGCGGGGTCACTAGATCGCGCTAACGGCGAGAACTTCCCCAGTTGAGGAACATCAAAGAACCTAAGACGCAATCTTACATTACATAATCGTAAACAGAAAAGAGCCTTTGGAGGCAAACAAACCGAGACAAACATAATTTCCGCGTAAATACCTAGCACAACATAATGAATACATTCTTACAGAGTATCACTATGTAACCGCAACGATTTGGAACATACCCTCGAGGCTTCAGGGATCTTGTCCCTAATCACGCCTACGCTTACGTTCCTAAATTAATTCGAAATTATATTTTGTAAGTAGATCGATTCTTTATTTTGTGGTATAGACATAGTTTCGTTTTCATAGAACTTATCATCATACGACGCAAATATATGGCTTGTATATTTAAGGTTATATCTACTTAAGGTTACTTAAGAATACGTAAACAAACTAAAAAACCTTCAATAACTTCTTGAAGTCTAGAGGGATTATTTGTTATTGCTCATAAATAAGAGTGTGTTTACCGTTGTCACAACGTACTATAAAACTGGGACGGTGTTCCCACTTAAAGTTGTCTTACGTTAACGTAGGTACTATCTCAGCTATTGTCATAACCCTCCAACCGGAGGCAGTGGAGGCCGGCATAACCTACAAGGACCTCCTTGTTCACCTCCTACAAGAACACCTGTTGGCGCTGGCCAAAAACCAGGTGAACGTAGCAGCTCTTGACATCGGTTTTGTGAGATTTAAAGAGACGCCCACAGGTGCTAGAAAGCTTGAGGTGCCAGGTGCAACTAGCGCCGAAAAAGCAAATCTCCTAGCAGAACGTCTGAACAATGTCTTCACAGATGCGTTAGGAGATGGCATGGTCCGAATCACGAGGCCTACCAAGTGCGCGGAACTTCGCATTACAGGCCTCGACGACTCAGTGTCCAAGGAGGATATTGCCACCGCAATAGCCACTACAGGACAGTGCCCGGTAAACCAGGTGACAGTAGTAGAGGTGCGGCGGGCCTTTTATGGCACAGGCATTGTATGGGTGCGCTGCCCAGTAGTTGCGGCCAAGAGGGTAGTCCAAGAGGGTAGACTGTTGCTGGGCTGGGTTGCAGCACAGGTGAAGCTCTTGCAGGTAGTGGCACCAAGATGCTTCCGATGTCTAGAGCCTGGTCACCTTAAAAGGAACTGCACGGCCGCAATAGACAGAAGTGCACAATGCTTCCGCTGTGGGAAAGAAGGACACAAAGCTGCCGACTGCTCTAGCCCTATGAATTGTCCGCTGTGTAAAGATACCAACAGACCTGCTAATCACAGAATTGGCAGCAAACACTGCATGCATCTCGTGGGGAAGGGAAGCACGAAAGCCAACAACGGACTAACGAATGGAGGGCCGGTAGTGAGGTTTGATCTTGAGGCCTCACCAACGCCAGATGGAGGGAACATGCTGGAAGATAATGGACCACAAGTTCCTCCAAGTTAATATTAATCACTCGGCTGCGGCTCAGGACCTTCTGGTTCAGACCATGGCCGAGTGGATGATACAAGTGACGGTTATAGCGGAGCCTTATCGCATCCCCATCTCTGACTACTGGATAGGCGATAGGATGGGTTCAGTGGCCATTATCACCTATATGACAGCGGGAACTCCTATCGCCACAATAAGGAAACAAGGTGCGGAGTATGTCGCTGTCCAATGGCGAGGCATCGTCATAATAGGGGTTTACTTCTCGCCAAACAGGAGATACTCAGACTTCGAAGATTTCCTGGACGAGCTCGGTGCTTTTATCGGCCAGACGCTTCCTTTCCCAATGTTAGTGGCGGGGGATTTCAACGCTAAGTCCTCTGAGTGGGGATCCCCCGTCACAGACGTGCGAGGCAGAGCTCTTTGTGGATGGGCAGCGGCCCTAGGACTTATAGTAGTCAACAGAGGGTCAGCACAAACATGTGTCCGGCAACAAGGAGGATCCATCATAGACCTTACCTTGGCTATCCCTTCCGTCGCAATACGACTGTCGGGCTGGAGGATCGTAGAAGAGGCGGAAACCCTGTCAGATCATTTGTTTATCAGGTATAATATCCACCCCTCGTCGATGCCTTTAGTCCGGGGCTCCAACGATACTGAGGGTCCAAGGTGGGCTGTGAAACAGTTGAAGGAGGATCTCCTGGCAGAGGCCTCAACTGTGGCATCCTGGTTCTCGCCGCCGACTGGGCCTGTGGATGTGGATTGGGAGGCCGGCTGGTTTCGGAAGGCCATGACAGACGTTTGTGACGCCGCCATGCTCCGGATCCGGACCCGTCCTCCCAAGCGGCAGGTGTATTGGTGGAATGATGAGATCACGCGCCTTCGAGAAATATGCGTAGCTGCCAAACGCCGATACACCAAACACCGCAGGCTCCGATTGGGCAGGGTTGCCGCGATTGAGGTTCAACTCAACGCAGACTATAAAGAGGCGAAGGAAGGACTGAAGATCGCCATCAAGCAGGCCAAAGCTCGAGCTCAATGCGGCCGTCCCTATCGGCTGGTATTGGGTCGCCTACGCTGTGGTACTCCTCCTGTTACCCGAAGCATAGATCCGGAGCTACTGGAGAGAGTTAATACTGCGCTGTTCCCACAGAGGGGAGGACATGTGCCTCCATTTGTAGCAGCCAGTACTTCAAGCACACGATCCACGGGTACAGTTGCGCCTCTACCAGTAAACGAAGAAGAACTCGAGACAGCTGTCGCGCGACTCCAGATGAAACGTACCGCTCCGGGTCCGGATGGGATCCCGGGTCGAGCTCTGGTCCTCGCATTAGTGATGATGGAGGGCAGATTAAGGCGCCTCTTCAGCGCTTGCTTGGAAACGGGCCAATTCCCACAGGAGTGGAAATCCGGCGGACTCGTTCTTCTGAGGAAGCAGGGGCGCCCTGTGGATTCCCCCTCGGCGTACCGACCGATTGTACTCCTAAACGAAGTTGCCCAATTATTTGAGAGAATTGTAGCCACCAGACTAGTTGACCATTTAACTAGGCTGGGGCCAGATTTATCTGAGACTCAATTCGGCTTTCGACGAGACCGCTTTACTATAGATGCCATTCTAAGAGTTAGAAGGCTATCTGATGAAGCAGTCGCCCAGGGAGGGGTGCTGGTGGCAGTGTCTCTAGACATTGTTAATGCTTTCAACACCATACCCTGGGCATGCATAAGAGAAGCACTGCGGCACCATAGTATTCCACTGTACCTATCCAGACTGATTGAGACGTACCTGGAAGGTAGACATGTTATATGCGTCGGGCAGGATGCGCGCACCTATCGCAGAGAAATCGCGTGCGGTGTTCCACAGGGGTCGGTCCTGGGACCGCTCCTGTGGAACATCGGGTATGATTGGGTGTTGCGCGGCGCGCTGCTGCCTGGTGCCTGTATGACATGCTACGCGAACGATACGTTGGTGACCGCTAGAGGCAAAGATAGCCATGAAGCCCTACGATTGGCTACAGTAAGTGTAGCTCAGGTGGTCGGGAGGATCCAGAGGCTTGGCTCACAGGTAGCCCTGGAAAAAACGGAAGCTATCTGCTTCCACGGCCCTCGTAGAGCCCCGCCTCCCGGCACACATATTACGATCAGTGGAGTCCCTATAGCTTTGAGCTCCACTATAAGATATCTGGGGCTGGTGCTCGACAACCGCTGGACCTTTCGAGCTCATTTTCAGCAGATGCTCCCCAAAGCGATGCGGTGTGCCTAAGCATTGGCGGGACTGTTGCCAAACCTAGGTGGAGCTGGCGTGCGCTGCCGAATGCTCTATGCCGGAGTGGTACGTTCCGTCGCCCTGTATGGCGCACCTGTTTGGCATAACACTCTGGCAACCGGCAACGTAGCTATCCTGCGGAAGCTGCATAGAATCATGGCGATGAGAGTCATCCGAGGATACCGCACTGTGGCATACGAAGCAGCAAGCCTGCTAGCAGGGACGATGCCATGGGACTTGGTCGCACATATCCATGCGAGGTTATATAGGTGGCGCTCCGAACGCCTTGAAAAAGGGGAAAACATAGCGCCCAGAGAAAGAGATGTACAGAGACTGATCTTGCAGGCCGAGGCCGAACAGGAGTGGCTTCTGAGACTCGTTCATCCAACTGCTGGCACTAGGACAATTGAAGCTATCTCTACAGTATTTAATGAGTGGCTAAATAGAGAACATGGAACGCTCACTTTCAGACTGGTGCAGTTACTGACCGGACATGGATGTTTCGGTAAGTATCTGCACCAGGTTGCAAGGAGAGAAGAGACGGCACGGTGCTGGCACTGCGAAAGTGAACTGGACACAGCACAGCACACTCTGCAAGAATGTCCGGCCTGGAAAGACGACAGAGATGAGCTTATGCTGGTAGTGGGACAAGATCTGTCTCTGCCGTCAGTGGTGCTGGCAATACTGAGAGAGAAACCCGCTTGGAACGCAGTAGCTTCTTTCTGCGAAAAAGTACTCTCGCAAAAGGAGCATGCAGAGAGAGGAAGGGAGAGGGTGGTCGGAGCTCCGGAATCACGCCGGGCAAGAACCGAGCGCGGTATACGACGAGGGGGTGGACATTTCCATCAGTTGCCCCCCTAAAGTGAAATCCTCATAGAGGACATTGAGTCCGTGGCCATAACGAGGGGATAATGACGGCGATACGGAGACACAAGGAGAATCAGAGGCGGGCTACAAACTGATACGTAACCCTCCTCCGCTCATCGAGTTGGGGATCACCACTTAAAAAGTCGGCGATCCAGCGCTAGAGTAGGGTAGCGGTAGTCTGCTAGCGCATTTCCCGCAACCCTGTCTCGACTACGCGCTCAAAGAGATCGTGGGGTTTTAGTCGGTAAGAGTCCGATACTGTTCCCCTCTCCCGGACACAGGATATAAGTTTCCTGTGCCCGGGAGAGGGGTTCGTCCAAGAGGATTTCCCCACGAAAAAAAAAAAAAAAGGTACTATCTAGGATAGCGGATCTTCTGCGCCGAAAGAATACGGAGAGTAGGAATGCACGATCGCCCATGCTCTTTCACTTCTCTTTGCCCACATATTCCATATGTTCCCTTCTTCCGGAGTTCTTGTCTTTACAAGAACTCAAGGAAGAGAGGGGCGGGTCCTACGTGGCTGGCGGTTGCAATTAGGGAGGGGGAAGGAATTCTAGAAAGAAGTTATATAATGTTTAGCAAATACGGTTGTAAGTTAATTTTAAAATAAACCTCAGAATTAAAAAACAAAGTCAATACATGCCTTTTACCTTCATTTGACCTCTTAACTAATCGCTGGCATCAGTGTCAAAGAACCTAATGCGATGGTAATCAAATGAGAAAACGAAAAAAAATATGTTCATGAAAGTACCTAGTTAAATAGATGAACATGTAACAGTTCAAAGCGGAAATTAAGTGTCTGTCAAGTCAGATGTTACTGTTTAGAATGTCTAAACATTATTTACGTAGCGTTATGCGAAATGTAATATTTTGTATTAAAATTTATCAATAGATTTCCTTCTAAACTAAAACGTTATACAGATGTATGTATGTCTATTTATGAAATATGAATGTAACAATTGATTTCTTGAATTAGACCACCTTCTAAACATGGCAGTTTCCTTAAAGTAATTTATTCAACAATTCCAATGTAGTATTCAAAATAAATAACACTATCCATATTATAAAAAAATAATTTCAAGGAAATATGTGTATATAATCATCATTGTAAAATATAGGTAAAAACCGGTTAGATTGTACCTACCACAGAATAGAGAATATGTAAAATAAAAACCTCCAACTAGGTGAGCTTGTGGTCAAAGCACTGAGCCTATATCGTGTAAAAAAAAAGTTTATTTAATTGAAAGTAAAAACTGAAGCAATTGACACTAATTAAACATTGCCGAATTCGTAGTGCCTGTTAAACATTTATTCTGGTGATAACTGATAACAATAATATATATATATATATATATATATATCAGAATCAGATTATATATATAAAACAAAGTCGGGTTAGTTACACCATTTATAACTCAAGAACAGTCTGACTAATGTTTGTGATGTTTGATTTATTGGATTGGTCTCCGTCTGAATAGCAGAATAACTATTAAAATTAACGTATTAAATTGTCAAGAAAATTCACCTTCTGATACATTTTGTATGTTCATAGTTTCTTTATTGATTCTGAGGTGATACCAAGTTCGTCTAGACGGCTAGTTATTATTATAATAATAGCCTTTATTCGGAAGAATATTCTAAAACAAATATAAACTTAATTCTATCCTAGTATTTGTTGTTTTTTTATTTTCTGCAGATCTGTTTGCCAATCGGCAAAGGCTTCCTCCAACCTTTTCCATTCTGTTCTTTCTTGAGCTACTCTGTTCCACATCACTCTTGCCACTTCTCTAGTTATTGTATAAATAACATTTATTTTAATATAGGTGTAATAACAACTACAGTAGGTATTTATATGAAAATAAGAATCATTGGAAAAGAATGTAAGTACAAATGAAAGTATTAAAGCATGACTAAAACTTATCAATATGAAACCCAAACGACGGCTCGCATTATTATTCACATATGGATGAAGTCTTGGACCACTGATTTGTAATCATCATAAATATTTATTGTTTTGTATGAAATAAGACAGAAGGAAATCAAGTTTCAGGCGATAACACTAGCAAAATAACAATCACAATTTATTTAGATGAGATACGATTTATAAGGACCAATCGAGGTTACAAAGCGGTAGGTAGATTTATGAATTATACATTAAAAAAAAACGATTTGAGATGTCTTCATGACGTACGTTATTACCTTCGAAAAATAATGGATTCAGTTGAATATCAGAC
The DNA here is from genome assembly GCA_014132275.2 of Samia ricini. NCBI lineage: Eukaryota > Metazoa > Arthropoda > Insecta > Lepidoptera > Saturniidae > Samia > Samia ricini. The sequence continues at coordinate 7,783,686 of AP028170.1, forward strand.
GAAATGCGTAGAATGTTCAAGGTGTAACCGTAGTAAAGACTTGCATGCAATGCAATCTCAATTCAGAAATGTTTTGTATTTATTTTTGATAACCTGGCTCTGCGAACTTCGTGCTGCCTCAGAATCAATAAATCCGTTCCATAGGATACATGTATAAGAGAATGAATTTTCCTCACAATTTTTTTTGGGAATTTTTTCCATGTTTTAATTTTGTTCTGCTTTTCAGAGTGGATACCAATCCTATAAATCAAAGGTAATTGGGTAAAGGTAAATAAATGGCGTTACTAACCCGATGTTGTTTTTTTCTACCTATCTAAGGCTGTTGACAGGAAGGGCCTTTACAGTTTTACCGTGGCTTTGGGGGCGAGTGCTGAACGCACACGTAAAACCGTAACTAGCACAAGAGTAACCAAAGTGGTACAAACCACGGCATGGGCATTACTTGAGTGTAAAACATTTCGCGGAATTTTGAAAAATAAAAAAGGTTTCTTACAGGAGCTATGTACCTGCGTGTTATGTGCAGGAGTCTGTGTACAGTGGTGTGCGTGTAATGCATGTTCAGCGTCACTGTATAGCGCTGGCAGCGGCATCAAGAGCTTCCCCAGTTGTGGAAAGAAGCACGTCTTGGGACGCCACCGTAGGGAGACCTGGAGTGTGTGCGGGAGTAAAGTTAGCCGTGCGTCTCTGGCGGTGAGAACGGCGATTACGCGGGTGTGAACGCTAACACACAAGTATACGCGGTTGATGCGGGAAGATCCTATTCAAGCTAGTGATGTTATCTACGCGGTCAAGATGTAACGCGGTTGTCGCAACCTTGGGGGACGTTAGGGTCTGGCGAGTACGAGACGGGTTGTATTATAAGGAGGTTCGGGTGTGTCTCTGCACGTTTGAAGTAGATGCAACACTGGGTTTTGAAAAGGGTTTTACTTTGTTTTATATGTATTAATATCGCTTTATAACTGATCTATTCCAAAATGTACATTTGTCCTCACATTTTATGTCTTAAACTTTTGGCGTTACCATAATGTTGTCGCTCCTTAAATGATGCCGCCCTAGACCTACGCCTCACGGGTCTAGGCCTAAATCCAGCACTGTCCGTTGTCGCATCGCGTTGGTCCGAGACGCTCAAAATTTTTTTCTCATGCGTAGTTTTTTTTATTCTACAATAAATCCTAAGATATTCATTTAAATTGTATGATGTAATGGGCTATTGTAATTTTTATGAAGAGTAACTAATGTATTTAATTTAATAATAATGAATACTGTATCCGTCTGCATAGCTTTTACAAATACGCACACTGTATGTGATAATTTGTTTAGAAATCAAAATGGGTATAGTTACAAGCTATACTTAAAAGATAGACGTTTGCCATTGAAGACTCTTTGTAGACCTACAAAACAAAACCGATCTCACCGTCATCTCAAACGGATTAGCCAGCGTTTGCGATGAAAGCTCCTAGACGGTTTGATTTGTTCCAACATCTTCAATTCAACATTCAATACCAGATTTAAACCAACAGACAAACAGACATAAAACCTTAACGAATTATACACCTATACCTTCCTCGGGAATCACTTCGTTTATAGATGAAAACTTTTTAGTAATTTTTGAAATCATCGCGAACATACAGACACGTAGACGCGGTGAAAAACTTTTTTTGTAATATGTAGTGATAACAATACTTGGGAGTTTGTTAGTCACATGTTTTATTAAGGCGGCGGATGGTATCGCGAGTTTTAGTGGTTATTCCCGGCGCTCCACACGCGTCTCGCATACTCTCCCGCCATCTCTAATCCGGAAGATTTTACTCTCGGCATTTCCCATGTTAAAAAAAGTCACATTTCGTTATTATTATAAATATATATATATTAATCGAGCTCGATAAAATTAATACAATTAAGAATTTGACAAGGTTGAGACAAGAAGAATATTTACAAAACTTTGATGGCCGTTAAATAATACTATTGTTCATTCAATCGGTATGTGACGTCAGGTTTCCATTATTATTCGTGTTTGGAATATGTACCATGGAAAGTTTTCGTTCTGTAATTGGTTGTTAATTGTAAGAAAAAGTGATTTAACACTTTTATTATCTATACTAATAAATAAAATTGAAGTGTCTATTTGTCAAATACAAAATATGATTTTTTTTAAATAAATAGATATGAATGTATCTACGACAGCTATACCAAAAATACAATTGTTAAAATTACTGTCTGTTTGTTCCGGGTAACCTCCGGAACGGCTGGACCGTTTGTTTTTGACGTGACCTTTTTAGTTGATAGCTTCGGATGGCTGAAGTTGCTCCGCGATACTTTTCATTAACAAAAATAATTAGGGTTCCGCATAAAACAAGAAAATCTCACTAAATTTCTTTTTTCTTTGCTTTATCTTAGTACAGAAAAAAATTAAGGAAAAAAATCAGGGTTCCGTTTAAAAAAATAAAAAAAGCAGTGAAGTACCAAAGTACCAAACGCGGGTGTCTCCGCGGGCTAACAGCTTGTATTTTATGTAATAAATGTGTAAGTCATCTAGTTCCCTACAAATCAGTAGTACCCATAGACATAATATGCTTTCGCTATAATAGGTCTATGAAAGTACCTTGAAAAAGTATGCTATTTAGTCTGGGTTACAACTTTGATTAAAAATATTCATACTAAAAATGAGTCAAATTATACATTTAGAAATAGGCACTTTTAAAGATTGTTGCAATTACGTCTGTTAACGCCATCTATTATCGTATATATTCTCTTCTTATTCTAAGTTATTTCTTCTCTATATTGTCTACACGCCCCCGCTCTGTTTAGTCTATGTATTCATTATCCCTTCCTCTTTCTATTAAAAAACGGAACGCCAACACGCAACCGCCGCCGCTGTCTCTCATATGTTTAAAAGTGCACATTAGTTATCAAATTATATAGAACATTCATAAAGTGAAGTGAGGTGGAAAATAAAATCTGAACCAGCTTAATCGAAGGCTAATAATAAAGGTAAGTTCCGTTTGCTCCATACAACATCATCCTTTTAGATATTTCCACACCAACGTCCTTTTGGTTATAAATACCTGAGGAAACTTTTTTTAAATGTTAAAATTCATACTTAATATTTCGATTACCCATAAAAATAACACAATAGGAAAAAAATGGCTGCGTAAACGCCAGGTTAGTTCACAAGCGAATTTTAAAAAAGTTCAGTATCTCTTTCTTTTCTGCTTTTCAATTTTTTTATTTATTCACTACTGGCAAACTTTATGATAGTGTGGTATTAATTTTGGAAATCGTTAATTTATTAAATTTTCAATAATTATTATGAGCATATTTCTATCATTAGGTGAACACTAGTTTCTATAAAGATAAATAATCAAATTATTTATATTTATTATTGAAACTTCAAACAGTTGTATTATTTCCGAATACTGCCCCAATTATTGTGGCATTAATGAAATATTTACGCTCACGTCACTTTGAATGTTTATACAATATTTTTTGTTAATGACATAACAATTAGTTACATTGTTCATAAACTGTGTCCTTCCGTTCCAATTTATTCACGTCAACGTCGTACGTCAACATTTTATGAATTTATGGTGGGGGTATTGTCATGCTGATAGATAACGATGATATGCGGTCTAGTTTTCGGTGTACCTCGCCCTAAGGGTCTTAAAGAACCTTATTAGTCTCGGTAGCCTGCTTTTGTCCTTTTTGTTACGGGACAGTAACATGAACGGTCAATGAAATAACCTTTGTACTTGTAAAGCTATATATTACACAGCCTTTTTTTATTAAAAAGTAATAATAATACATCGATGTATATTTGGAACTTTATTTAAAAGTAGCTGTGTGCCCGCGGTTCTGCCCGCGTTTTATATATTATTCACTGCGTGATATACTTCTTGAATAATCATTGGATAATACTGTTTTAGTGATCCTGTCCTTTGTATTGAATTTTATTCCAAATTTCGTGAGTTTTAATTTTTTTTAGACGGAACCCTAATTATTTTCGAAAGACAAAAGTACTCTAACTGATACTTGTTATACTGTAGTATGTTGACGGGTGACGTCATAACGTTGGTAACGCGAATTGCCCAGGTAACGAAGTTTTCAAAACAAAAATAAATAAGTAGGTAACCACTTGTAATCAAGAATAACCATGCCTGGATCACCGCGCCATACTGAGCCATATTGAACGTGCCATATCGAGATCAAAGGGTTTTACAAGACTTTTACTTTCTGATTTGTTCCGGAGAGATTTTATAATACGTGACGCATATCTTCAGCATTCATAACAGTTGAGTGAGCTGTATTTTTTCTAAAGATAGTAATATATATTTTTTATTGGTCTAAAAAACTGGGTAGAATTTAGTAATTTTACAAATTACTTATTTTATAAGACTTCACTTAAATTGCCCCTTCTTAGCGTAGACACTATTAATTATAATGTATCGACGTTATAAATAACTACACAATCATAAGTAACAATTAAAACTAACGATAAAACATAACCAAGACACAAAGAATACATTTTAAATAATTTTAAGTAAGTTTTAAGTAATTTTAAGTATTACGCGTATATGCTCCGGTTTTAATCACAAAATTGTCGGTAATGCTTCCTAAGACTAGGTTTAAATAAGGCATAAAAAGACTATAAATAAACAGACGCAGAATATGAGCGCTTGCGGTACATATTATTAATTACCTATAGAATTCAAATTTGTATGTTCTCTGCACATAAGATTATGATCTGATTAACATAATACTATTAAAAAAGAAAATAGATTATTGATATGTGATATAAAACGAACATGCTAAATTAAAAAGCGCATAATATAATATAGTAATTTGTTTACAAACTACATCGTCTCGAATTTGAATATGTTTATTTGTTTAAGTTTCGATGTAATTTATTATCTTTTTGTATCAAAATATTATCATATATATCGTGTAACCGAATTCATACTCATACAACTTTCGTTATCCATTCTAACTTTACATTACCTACTCTGTATGATAATTTTCATACTATTAGATTTTTTAAACACAGTTAAAATTTAAATATAATATGTTAAATAAAAATAAAATTTGTATGGTATCTAAGTATATACTTTTGTAAATGTATGCATATCTATGCATGTGTGTATATATGTATGTATATTTACAAAGTTATTACTTCTTCTATATTATGCTGGTAGAAGATGCTTTGTGGCATTAAGTTCGTCAGTGTACTAATTATTGGTATTGGTATAATAAAGATTTCACTCATTCATTCATATCTATTAGTTCTCAAAACATACATTTTCTAAAAAAAAAAAAAAAGTTTATAAATATGATTTCTGCAGTAAAGTTATTAATGTTATTGTTGAATAACAATATAATTAATGTTATTTAATTGTTCTCGTAATAATATAGTAGTATATTAATTATATAATATTATATTATATCCTATTATATAATTTACACGAGACCTCGAGTCACGACACGTATCCTCTTCTTATGAGATGTGAGACTTAAAGAGCACTCACAAAACACGTCCATGCATCACGCGAAGAATAAACAAAAAACGTAAATATGATTTTGGATGAAAATGTGAGAATTATGCGTACAGAAGTTGTTAAAATGGTTAAAATAAAAAAAAGAAGATAAATTGACTAACTAAAATTAGGTTTTTTAATAACCTTTTAATCGAAAGTAAACGAGATATAACAGATACTTTTGGTGGCTTATAAAACAACAGAATTATTACAAAACATTTTGAAATCCTATCGTTGAAATTAGTGCAAACATAAAAGTCTGGATTATGTAATGCGTTATTGACTCAAATATTTCTGTTTTTACAAGTTTTTACATGTTATGAGAAGAGAGGAAGCGCATGTGAGTAAAATAGTAATGAATATGAATGTGGAAGGATGGAAAAGTAGAGGAAGGCCAAAGAAAGTGTGGATGGAGTGTGTAAGAAATGATATGAAAGAAAAAGGAGTGAATGACGGCTGATAGGGACGTATGGAAGAAGTAAACATACTGCGCCGAACCCAAGTGAGTTGGGAAAAGGCAGGAGAATGATGATGACAAATATATCTGCATTTGGCTGTGTCATTAATACGGTGCTCTGTCATGTGCGCCGATTAATAAGTGATGATGGCGCAGTTGGTAGTGCAGCCGAATTTCGAATCAATGGATGCGGGTTCGAGCCCCACATATCAACTCTAAAAATCAGCCTGAGCTTTGAAAACATCGTAAGAATATCATAGCTTGGTGGTAGGGTATTTTCTAATAATGCTCGCTTGGGTAGCTACCACCCTCAAGTAAGAAAACCTGTCACCAAATACCAATAGGTGTGTTCCGGCAGCATCAATTTAGAACCAGTAAGCTTAATATGTATACCATCCTGGACCACATCGTCACTTAAAAGTAAGTGTGATTGTGGTCAAAGCACTGAACCTATACCGTTTAAAAAAGAGAGAGTGTGAGTTCACACGCAGTAGAAGTGAAACTTTGTTCTAGTTCAATATGAAATATACAGCATGTAATGGGGACTAGTCTCCATTGTATGCACAGTCCTTGTACGGGCATGTAACCTATGTACACATATATAGCTACCTCTTTTCCGTTACACATTTTCGTTTCATAAAATCCAATTCTAACCGTCCCATAAGAAGTTTCACTTCAAAAAGATATTATATGTAACATCACACATGACCTTTCCGTTAATATTCCTAACGCGATCGTACAAGCGATAAAAACTTGTATCTTATTCAGCGAATTTGCTTTCATTAGCCTTGAGGGAAGATTATCGCGGTTATATATCTTCCCGGACTCGCCCTTGAGAATTACTCAGCTGAAGACACTCGCCGTCCTATTCAATGTTCAAGTACATTTATACATTGAACGTTATTAATACATTACATTAGGCGTCAATCGTTTCCTTACATTTCGAAACGCAGGATTGAAACCTTTTTGAACCACCGATTGAAATACTTTTCTGATTCTGAATGAATTAGTAAACTCAGATGTTACACACTTTAATTTCTTTTTATTGTTTTCAAACGAGTGAATGGATTCGAATGAGATTGAAAACTGATATACTTCATACAACATTAAGAACACAGTATTTATGAAAATAACGTAGAAACATGTATTAATTTTTATTTATATAATATGGTGCCAGCCAAGATTTGTAACAACCGATATCTTCCCGTAAGTGTCGTAAAAGACGACGAGGGGATAAACACCAGGGGACGGGCAGCAGCATCCTCTGAGCACCACAAACACCTACTGCGATCGCCAATCTACCTGTCAAGCGTAGCCATTACGGAAATCCCCCACTTATTGGAGGAAACCAATGTCCATTAGTAGACGTGTGGCTGTTGAATGGATAGATAGGATGGACATTTCTTTGTTAATATGCAAATTTTGAAATGATGAAAATTAAAATTAGTTTGGTATGCACATAAAATTAAATAAATAAAATATATCAGAGGAGTATACATTAAATAGCGTTTTATAATACCAAATGATGAAATTTAAACAAAGAGGAAAATTATTCAGAATAAAATACCAGTTTCAATTGCAGTTATGTGAAAATTAATTTCATATAAAATCTCACTGTAAGTTATTATCACTCTAGTGGCTGCCCGTACAAGATCATACAAGGGCACATACATATATCATATCAAATGTGGCATAACTTTGAAAAGGGTCGGTCCACACACACCTATACATTTGTTGGGTGTAACCGAAGAATCCTTTTCAATCAACAAACTTTTCTTCCGCCAATATTCTGTTCTACAATTTAATACGTAAAAATGGTACGCACCAAAAAAACTAATTATTGATAATAATAATAAAAAAGTGTCTACTCATCACATTACAATTGAAATATAACAAGAAATAATACGTTCTGTTTTATTTGAAAATTTTATAAATTCTTGAAAGGATGTGAAATAAAAATGTAAATTGGTTTAAGAAGTTTCTTTTTCGGAGTTATATTGAGGGTCCGAAAGTATATCGTTAGGGTGACCGCGCTACGCGAGGACACTCGCAACGAGTTTTACAGACATTCAACGACCCTGTTCATTTTAAGATAAAGCTAAAACGTTTTGGTATTATTATGCCTTTTTGCAATACTTTTAATACAAATGTTTGGCGTTTCGTCAATATTTCATATTCATATTCAAGACATATTAGGAACTACGCTAAAGCAATTGGATGTAAAGTGATGTTCTTTATTGACCATTATCTATACTAATAAATAAAATTGAAGTGTCTGTTTGTAATGTCAAAATAACAATTTTTTACTAAATACTTATGAATGTATATACGATATCTATATCAAAAATTGTATTTTTTATTTTTTTTTGTCTTTCTGTCTGTCCTCTGTTTGTTCCGGGTAATCTCCGGAACGCTGAACCGATTTTAATGGGGCTTCTTTTGATAGATAGCTGAAGTTACTCCGCGTAACTTAGGGTACTTCTGATTTTCGAAAATACTTAGGATTCCCCGTAAAAAAATTAAAACATATAATAAATTTAATAAAATCCGATTCAATGGACAGTTTATAGTGTTTGAATTTATGAGAAATATTTTTACTTAGTAAAAAAAAATTAGGCAAATAATTAGGGTTCCGTAATAAAACAATTAAAACGCAGTGGAGAACATTTGAAACGTGGGCACGGCAGCGGGCCCACAGCTAATTCTAACTATAATATTGCTATGATTGCTGAAGTGAATTGATAAAGTGTCGATGACACGTTACGCTGGAAAGAAAACTGACTTTCAATAGCGAATGAACGTGTAATTAAAATCTAATGCAATAAACGAGTGTCTCCTTTGTAAGTTTGTACACGAATCTCGCTCCAACGTTTGACTACTGAAATTCATTACAGAAGTCAATTATTTAGTGAGATAAGTTATGTTATTTATCAATGATACCCTTCACGTTGCTGGCAAATATCCGCTAGCAACTTATGTACAATAATAGCAGTTCTCAAAACATATATACGAAGTTAACGGAAACAAACTCAGTACCTACTTAAATGTTAAAACATTATAAACAAGCAGAATAATAATATGAAAAAATATTTCGGTAATGAATAACATACAAATGTTCAAAGTTGATCAATTATAAGTTTTTGTTTTAGTTAAAAAAAGTGGAGTTTAAATATATAAAGGTAACTGAATACGAAATGAATTAGCGCCAAAATGAATTGTGAGTCTTAAATTAATTCACGGAGTCACTATTAAAGCAAGTGTATTTTCTTTTCCCGGTAATTTTGGATCAAAAGCGTAAATTGTAAATTACCATTACCTCTAGAGAGCTCTTTTCTTTAATGTAAACATAATAGGTGCACAAAGAAAATTGCGAATTTCCCATTAGACCTCTCTAATTACCGTTAATATAATTGTCGTATTGTGTCAATAGTCTCATAAATACTTTTATTTTTCTGTCTTAAACTTTTAACAATTTAACAAACCTGCGGTAACTTTGCGTTTTCAGCTAAGGGGTCATTCAAGAAATACGTAGGTAAAGTTTTAGTAATAAGATATAGTTAGATAAAATAGCAATATCTAGCAAAATTTTGGGCATGCTTGAAAAACTTTAAAAAATTATAAGATATGTTTTTTTTTTTTCTAAGAGAGTTGGTTTAATGTTTTTTAAGAGATTTTAGAAAAATACAGGTGAGGTCTGTTTCTAATTAAAAGAAATAAGCATTCTCAGAAACATACGGTGGTCTCGCCGATTCGGCATTTCCAGTTGTAAGAAACGTAACACTTCATTTAATTGTAAACAATATATAACTAGGTACGGACGAGTTTTAATGTTATATAATATGGAAACAGCGTATATTTTACACAAATTATCAGTATTTCGACTATAAAATTACGAGTATTAAGTGAACAAAATAATGGTTTCAACTTACAGCGGGCGAGTTGGGACGCCAGCGCGATTTTATTATTGAAAAGATGTGTGTTGAAACCATAAGTAAGAACACCAAAAGATGAGAAATTAGAGTAAGAAATATAGTTCTTACATTCATGTGTATTGTATCTAAGTTATAATAGTTTTATATTGTACTTACAGCTGTACGTGAATAACCAAGAATTACCATTACTCAAAGAACCGATGCCCGACGGGACCAACGGGTTCTCGAATGGCTACCACGCACCGGAAGATGTAGCGTCGGTAAACCTCCACAGAATGGACCGACAACCTGGTGAAGGTCGCGGGAATCCGCTGAATGCGGGTGGTGCAAAACCGGTCGTCGTGGAGATCTTTGGAGACCTATGTCCAGCAGTGGACGTCTTTCGGTTGAATGTATGGATGGATGGACGATTGTTCATATAATAAAAGTATGATAAATAATTGTTGATCCTAAACTTAACGTTCAAATAAATTTATCTGTATTGTTTAAAAATTATTCTGTACATCACGTACCATATCTATTTTTAACGAACCCTAAATATGATGATATTTATTTGCACAAGTAAAATAATATACTATTTAAACACGTAGAGACAAGTGAATGTGTTAAAGAAATATTCGCTCGGAAATGAAATATTTAAATATAATTTAAATGAGATGTATAATAATGAATGAACACTTATATACATCCCGCTATAATCACGCCTTATATACACTCGTGGGGACAGGTAGGCATTACATCTCATAATAAGTCTCTTTAGTCAAACTTTTTCATACATTCTCACAACATGCCCAAAACAACTAAGTATCCATTCTCTACCTTTGTTGTGACATCGTCTACGAAGCCGCAAAGTTTCATCATCACACTATTCTTAATTTGTCCATCACGTTCATTCCAGCTGCACTTCTTAGAATTCTCATCTCTACAGAATTAATCTCGCTTGCAAGCTTCATCTGCCACTACAAAACATATTGCTTAAGTATTTTCGGTACTAATAATATTATTCGGACCAAGTAAAACCGTGTAAACAAATATAATACATTAAATAAACTTACATACTATAATTAATAATAACTTAGAGGACGATAAAGTAAAAATCATTTTCCGTGAATTTCTCATGATAAATTCTATTTCACAATATTTCTCCACACGGCGTATTCTCGTTATCCAATCGGTAAAGTTTTTAATTGTTCAAATTAATTTTCCAAACTGTTTCTTTGAAATCGAATTTTGAAAAGAGTTTGGCAGTTTCAGAACTTACTCGTATAGGGTTTTATTTGACAGTTAAAAATTAACCCCTTGAGCACTTACCTGGCGTTTACGCCAGCTTTCTATTGTTTTCCTATTGTCTTTCTATTGTTTTATTTTTATGGGTAACTCGACACATTAATAAACTTCTTTTATAAATGTTTTACATGTAAAATTATGACAAACCTAAATCGAGTAGGAACTAATATGATAGGTTAAATAATTATGATAAATTTTAAAACAATATAATAAATAAAATATAATATATACTAATAAATAAAATTAAAGTGTCTGTTTGTAATGTCAAAATATTTTTTTTTCTAAATAGATTGCTGTGTGTTTTCGGGTATTAATTTCCGGAACAGCTGGATCGATTTTGACGGAACTTTTTTGGAGGCAAGCTGAAGTTACTCCGCGTATCTTAAGGCTACTGATGTTTTTCGAAAATAATTAGGGTCCCGTGAAAAGAAATTAAAACTCATGAAATTGTGAATATAGTCCGATTCAATGCACAGTTTTACTGGCTGGTTTGAATTTGTGAGAAATATCTTTGCTTAATTATTATGATAGTTTAAACATTTTATTGTTTAAAAACTATTATAAATACTTATTTTTATTTTACTGGCATCACAGTTTTCTCATTATCATAATTTATTCATACTACTATTGTAACTAATTCCTCGTCGAAAAAATTTACATGCCACGTCAAAACTAAAAGACGAATATTTTTTTTTGAAATTCATAAATTAGGTGTTTGTGTTCACAAAATATAAGTTGTTGAAGGATTAGCAGTAAATGTAGATACACATATAACTGAAACACATCATATGCTTTTGAAATAGCGTTTATAATTAACGGTCTTATTCTATTTAGACTAAGTAAATTATTACAAAAAAACGAGAATATACATATAATGTGATTTTCAGAGTAATTAATACCTACGAATGCTATACTATAAAAACGTTACTATAAAATACCGATTTATAAGATACTTTAAGTCGAAAATTTGAGCATATTTTAAATAGCCGTTTTTCGGTGATAAACATTCTAAAATTTATTTCTATATTAACCTTAGTATGTAAACACTTTCCGGTTTAATATTTATTTACATATTTTATTGTTATTGGTTGAATATATGCTTTTTTTATTATAACATAATAATTATAATAATAATTTTATTAATCGGTATCTGATTTTACAGTTGCCTAATAAAAAAAGTTCTAGTTCGTTGAATTGATCTGAATATTTAGGTAAATTTAAACGTTCATAATAGTCCGAATAATAAAACTTTCACAGAAAGTAAAATTGGAAAAGTTACCTTGAATATTGGAGAATTAAAGAAAAACGGCAAGTGATTTTTTACGGGGTTTTTCATGAATTCACGATTTTCTCGATGGATATGTGTATTTTTTATTTTTTGATCTTAGAAAACATTGAGTTGATAAAACACCTATGATTGTTGAACGAAATTTGTTAATTTATTATGCTGTCTTATTTATATTTCTATAAATATTAAAAAGAGTTTGAAAGTTGCGCCAGTTGTAGAAAAGTTCCTGTTTGTTGTGATATAGACATGTTATGAGAAGAGAGGAAGCGCATGTGGGTTAAATAGTAATGAATATGAATGTGGAAGGAAGAAGAAGTGAAGAGATTACGTCTGATAGCGAAGTTTTGGTAGAAGAAAACATACTGCGCCGACCCCAAGTGAGTTGGGAATAGGGCATGAGAATAATGATAATCTTAGTACTATTTTTAGTTTTTTGTGTTAAAAATATTCGTTTCGTTCTTATACTGTATTGACTACAATTTCATTTGATGTTAAATGATGATATGGTCCAGAACCATGTTAAACATGGTCCATGGTAAACACGCTTGACGATAGATTTTCTAGCTTCAGGGTGGTAGGTAGCCAGACGAAGATGAAAAAGCCATGGTTCCACCACCACGTAATCAATGGGTAACGATGCAGTACACGAATTGGCAAGAAGAGGATCGACGATGACAGTGGCAGGCCCTGTGCCATATCTTCCTCTTGCTTACAAAACTTTTAGATCATGGTTGCGTCAATACACCCACAGCACTCACAATGAGAGATGGGCTAACATTCCTGGCTGTAGACACTCTACACAAGCTGTTTCGGAAATATCACTGAGCTTAGCCTGGAGACTGCTCAACTTATCTCGCACTGATCTTCGCCTAGTGGTGGGTGTAATGACGAGACATTGCTCACTTATTATACATTTATTTACTATAGGTCTGACAGATAACCCCATGTGTAGGGGGGGGGTGTCTGGAAGAAGAAGAGACTACTATCCACGTGATCCTGGAATGCACGGAAGTAGTCAACCAACAGGCAAAAACCCTCAGGCAAATGAAGTCGCTCCAGGAAGCCTGCGATCGCCCCAGGCTTCTGCGCTTCTGAAAGGAGCTGGGCTGGCTCGAGTAGCTGGCTGATCATGCACGCAAAACGGACCGCCAGAGTGTCTAATTGTGGAAACAGGAGCCTACCAACAATGCCAATGCCAAAAAAAAAACCACCACCACGTTTTTCTGGATCGACGCGGTATCCTTCCACAATATACCAATGAGTCATAATTTAATTAATTATTAATTTTTGTGGTAATTAGTTACTCATATTAATATGTATTGTGCGTTATTATTCATCATCGATTATTAAAAATAACATTTCATTAGTACCTATTAAAATTTGTCGATTATAACTAAAATTAGCATAAAAATGTTAAACGCATGCAAATTACCACAGAATAATATGTTGATTTGAAATTGTATTTTTTTTTTAGGACAGGATCAGATTTTTCATATTTTTGTTTAATTAATGTAAGTTCGTATTAGCTCGATTTTGACATGATTGAGCTATGAGGCGAGACAAGTGATATTAACATTATGTTCCACTTTACCCTAAGATTAAATGTATTTTACCGAAAAAAATAAATAAATAAAATAATTTTTCAAGAGAATAATAGCATAAAATTACTTTTATTCACAGTTTATGTGGGCGATGTTATATAGGCTATAAAAATACGTACGTATGAATGTTCAGAAGTAATTATTAGTTGTTTTATGGGTTGCTTAAGACGTTTTCCATTCACTAATAAGTAAATTATTGATACTATGTGGGTGCCGCAGCCTACGGACCGTGCACCATTTTTTACAAATCTTTCATTGATCTTTCTGTGTGAAATTTAGTATTTTCGGCTGAATGTAAACCCTTACATATAATAAAAACAACACTTATTTGCCTATCTGTCTGTTAGTGCGCATACAATTCATGAATTACTGAACAGATTTACATGTTTGCAGGGTGAAATATATATTGCAGTATCTTTGCAGTTAAATCATTAAGTTGAAATTGACAGCAAATGACATTTGATGGATCACATCTGCAGGGTGTTCTATGACGGTAAACATTTTTTTAAATCATAAATGCTCTAGCTAGATTTTATTGTATATTTTGTTCAACACCTTATTATATTACGTTAGAGCTGCAGAACAAAACAAATGAAACAAGACAAAAATAAGTATAAATCAGTATCATCAGTAGTATCATTGCTAAAAATGTTCTTTTGTAGTGCTTTACGTAAAAAAATAAATATTTGAAGATGTAATGTAGTGAATACTTATGGGCAAACGATCAGAATCGCGAACACAGATAGTGAGTGTAAGTTTCAACTAGACATTTAGGTCTAGATATTGTCTTTACAAAAATAGGTTTCTTTTATCATCCGTAACAAGGCAAATAATAGACAAGACGTATTAATTGCTATAAACTTAGAAAAGTACCATGTCGATGCAAATGTATGAAGTAATGCCATAAAATATATCCATAATAACGATAATCTCTGTTTATTATCTATTATACAGATCATCCGGAAAACAGTCATATGACCCGACTCTTATACAAGATTTTAAAATTTTATTGAATTCTAATTATGTTGAAAACAATTGAAACGTGGTTAATTATCATTTATTTATGAATTTTTTTTTGACATGTTAAACAATGATTTCACGGAGATTAGCCGCAAATAATTATAGGAAAGCATATATTTATTCCTAGTATTTATTTGAAAATTACAAATACAACATAACCTAAATGTCGAATTTGTTTTGGTTCAGCGGGAAAGACGAGTCCATCGTACAATGTGCAATCACCGTTATGTTCGTTTGAGAAAACATTTTAAAACATTGTTTATACTTTATAGTACTAAAAGTGAACGTTACATGTTTTTCTTTGTACAAAAAGTATCGAAGAATCCAAGTGTTTGATTTAGAAACACATATGTAGTTATGTATGTATACGTCTAACTTTTATTGTGCATGCTTTTAGTGAATGCTGCAGTTTTTTTTGCTCGTATGCTAAATTGGGGTTTATTTAAACGTTGTTAATCATATTTGCTATCATATTATAATATTGAGTAATAAATTAGACATTACGAAATAGCCGACTAATATATAAAAATCAATTTGGCAAGAAACGGTTATTTATGGAAATACATGTTTCGGATATAATTTTCTATGCAAGTGATATGATTTCTAAAATTTTACAATAAAAATATTTATGTTTATCTGTTATGAGATTTCGTCATTTAAATATATAGGATAGGCACAACGGTGTCTTAGATTGGTAGGTATTGATAGGTGTCTTGGCTGGGATTCTGGATATGAATTTAGAAACAAAAAAAATCCAGAAGCGACTATATGCACAGGAATTACGAACACTACAGTGATTAGCATGGAGCATTGATAAGATTTCCGGGGCTACTTAGTAATTTAAAGAGATTATACAAGTCTTTAGGTTTCATGATTTCTGATTTCTACGCAGATATGGATATGCTAACTGGAACTGTATCTTTGTTTGGAAAAATATTGTGCGTCATTAAATATTTAACCGGTGTCATTTTGACTAACACCAAATCCTGATGACAATATGGTAACATAAAATTGCTTTAATTATCACTTAGGTGTAACACTGGTCCTCAGTATATTTAAATTGTCCAAAGACTCTCTAATTTTACAAAACTGTGTAGGACTTTTCAAACTAATAAATTAAAACCGTGAGACACTATAAATGACTGGAAGTCACGGAAAAGTTACCTGTAGAATTGCCAGTTTAATAGTTTCAACAGGTCAGGTTCTAAGCTGTTGATATTGTTTAAATTAATTATACAGTTTTACAAGAAGATCAAGTTTAGTGAAATATTTCTTACTTTCGATTTTTTTTTATTAAAATAAAACATATTCTGCGGACTCTGTGTCCACACCTTTTTTATGTTGGCGGTTTAATTCGACTTGCGTCAGAAAAAATGGCTTATGCACCTTCTTTCATTATTAATTATTTCATTACTTTCGATTGGTATATCTGGTCACAGCTATACTATAGATATATCTGTAGCTATCTACAAACAATGTGTTTCAATTGTATTATAAATATTTAACAAACAATGATGATCCAATCTATGCAACTTTCAACAAAACTAATTATTCAATATTCATGTTCAATAGTTCCTTTGAAACGATTTGGTTATGTTATACACAGAATAGTTTCAAAACAAAAGAGACTTAGTAACATTCAACAGTCAGCCAATTGAGATTGATTTCCGCGTCTTAAATATTTCGCGAGCCAGAATTACTACAATGGATTATTGTCTTGTGTTCATTGATGTGGCGTATATAATAACAATGTTATAAGTAGTATGTATATATATGCATGTTTATATTATACTATTTTATTAATGAAACACAGAAGCAGTGTTTGTGAGGCTTGCAATGAATTTGTCGGTTTATTACCCAGTTTTTTCTATTGAAATGTTTAAATTACCGACACAAGTCTCTTATGTCTTATTTTACCGTCAAGGCCAGAACCAGCATCAGATCCGTAAACAAAAACCGGATTTTTACGTCACATTCAAATCCATGTATGCATATATTCGTCGACACGTGAACTTATAATAAAACAATGCAAGTAACAGTTGCGTTTAATAACGTCATGACTAATTCGCAATAGAAATAAAACACAAGCTAAACAACACGCGATATGTAATTACCGGTAGGTAACGGAATTGATAACAAAAAAAAAACACTACAAAAAATAGAATGGGACGCTGTGTGATCAAGGCCGATATTTAAAACAACACATTCCGTATATGTAATAAGAGCACGTTTGTCTTACTTGAAAAAAAACTTCACTAGAAAATTATTGCAACTCGATATCGTAACGATTATGAACTACTTAACAATGCCGCGCACTAGGCGTGCTATTTGACTGTGTTAATTGCTAATCAGACGTTATCGGGAAATGTAGGTAGGTGACATTTCGTAGGCATGTGCCCGCTACGGTGAGCGGAGGGCGCGCCGCGTCAGGCAGCGCGCTCACTCGCGGTTAGGAGAGAACTGTGCGTGCTGTTCGGTTGGGTGACTCGCTCGGCGGGTACCAGCGACAGCGGACAGCGGACCGGGCGGCGGAGCGAGCGTCGGCCGATGCCCAACCGAGCGGAGCGGTTCCGACGTCTCGATTCTCTCTCCGCCTGGCTGGTGAGGGAGCGCATCGACCTGAATCATCCCCCGTTCGTTTACACACTACACATGTCTTCACCAAACTACGTTTTTTTCACTAGTGCCACCACCGACGTCGCTTCTCGTTATTGTATTGTACTAATTAAATGTCAATACCCTTGGCTGAATTGCCTCGATGGTACGTCAATAAGGAAGACTTATAAAGCGCTTAAAATGTATGCGGATAGTTCAATATTATTTCTTGTAGTACATACCTACTAAAAAAAAAAAGTAATTGAATTTTCTCCAAAAGTATGTCCGCTTTACCAAAATATAAGCTATTTTTTTTTATAAATATAAGGTTTTGTAAAATTCTATATAATGTATGGTTGTTGTCTTTTTTACGTGATAATCCATAAGACACATTCCCGCCGGACAACGAAGGCGGGGTTATTACAGATTCTTACTGAGTAAAACCCTACGGTGTTGTTTCATCACGTATCTGACTGAGGGACTGCTTTCGCGTTTCATTTACGTGGTGGTTGTCTCGAAGAAATAAAGCACTATCCATCAGCCAACCGTTAAAATTAAAGTAATTTTTGATACATTTATGGCAAATTTAATAAAATATTTAGTAAGTATAAATTTTTCAATAACTGGATAAGTATAATAATAATAGACTTTTTTAAGTTAAGTTTTTGTTTTTATTTTTAAGTATTCATAGGAATTATCAATTGTTATAAAGTAGTGTATAAAGTGTTCTAATCTAAATCTAATTTATTGTAAACTTGGTAAAATAAAAGTGAAAGTTGTTTTGAAGTTGTATTCTCTTGGATATGAAATAAATTCGGAACAATTTTATAAAAAAAGGTGAGTAACCTGATAGCTTCTGAAATAATCTAACACTTCAATTGAATTGTTTAAAACAAATCTTAAGGGTGATTAAAATATAACACACACGGATAAGAATTTAAGGATTAGGTACTAAATTTCTTAAAAGGACAAATTTAAGTTCGTATATCTATAGGTTTACCGCCGATTTTATCGATAGTTGCCACCTCTATAAAGATATGTCGTCTGTAAGCTACTTTCATGGGCCAGAACGTTTCCCCATTATGTTTCAAGGCGTGAGATTATAATTACGGAATAGTGTATCTAACAAAAAATGTTAAGGTTAGAAATTTGCAGAAAAACAATAGGTATACCACACAGTGTTCTTTTTTTACTCTAAATAGGCTCAGTGCTTTGACCACAATCTCACCTGATGTTAAGTGACGGTGTGGTCCAGGTTGGTAGATTCACTAAGCCTAGAGATTCTTAAGAGAGCTGTCGGAACACACATATTGGTATTTGGAGACAGGTTTTCAAACTTGAGTGTAGTAGCTACCCAGGTGGGCATTATTAGAAAATGCCCTACCAGCATGCTATAGTTTCCTTACGATGTTTTTCTTCACCGAAAGCTCAGGCTGATTTCAGAGTTGGATTGGTGGATTTGTTCGCGATTCAATTTAATTTTTTGAACTCTTTTGTTATTTTCTATTTTAATTTGTACGTAAAATGGTAATCTTTTTTTGTTATTCTATATTTTGATTATTTATATATGTTATTTTTCTTGGCTAAATTTTTGAAGGTTCACGTTTCGATAATATGTGTCTGTAATAGACTTAATAAACAATCGCATTACTACAAAATTAAGTTTAAATAATTCAGTTACAAAATGGACACGTTGTTTTATGGTTTTGATTGTATCATACCTATTCTTTAATATATTATCTTATTATTTATTCACATGATATTTTCTCTGTCAAGACGTTTGTTTGCGATAAACTATGAAACTGCTCAATCGATTTTGATGTTTAATTTACAGACTGTGACATGGTTCAACTTAATATAAAAGATAATTTTTATACAGATTTTTGACATACATAAATGTGTTTTTTTAATTATAAACTAAGTGGTTTTGTAAGATAAAATATTCAGGACAACGTCAGGTAGGGCACAAAGGGTATAATTAGTCAAGAAAAGTTTGTTACTATATTATGCTAAAATAAGAAACCAGAAATATTTGTTTGTTATTTGCATACCTCATAGAAAATACGTACACTAGAAATTCATATTGGCACATTATTCATAAGATTATGATCTTTTAGCACAGTGATAATAGTTAGAAACAAAAGCTTTCGTGTATGTACATAGTGAATGTATAGAGCGGGTTAACATAGTTAAAGTTTTTAAGAGGACCTTATTGACATCATTGTAAATTTCATCAGAAATTAATTAAAACCCCTTGGTGTATATGAATTTCTTTTAGCACCTTAATAGAATATGGTATGAGGCAATGAAGGCGATGATGGAATAACGACAAAAATAAAAGTTTACAAGGAAAAATTTGATTTCAGATACTTACAAATTTCGTAAATAAAGTAATTTATTGTTATTATTTAAAAGAAACATATTAATTAATTGTTGTCTACAATAGCGTTATTATTATCAATATTGAGATAAAATTCGTAAAATTAAATTAATATTTTAAAAAATGCAGTTAGGCTACTCTTGCTTTCATGACTTCATAATATCTATAATAATTACAAATATTTGTAAGTATAAACACGTGAATTATGGAAAGTATCAGTCATAATAATATAATTTATTTAGTAAGCTGGTTATTTAAAAATGTTTCAGATTATATGCCAAACGACTTAGGTGATAATTGAAACAGATGAAGCCACTGGGTATATGTTAGTGTTTTATATAAATTGTAAAGTATCGCATAATTTATGCATGATCTTCACTGAGTCGAGTAGTTGAAAATAAATTTTTTTTATAAATTAATGTGTCGAGTACTCATAAAAATAAGACAAAAAGAAAACAATGGAAAGCTGGCGTAAACGCTAGGTAAGTGCTCAAGGGGTTAACTTAATTTCAGCGACACGGCTTAGGCTCCAACAGAAGTGATTTAAAAAATATATTAAGCCCCATTATTCATGGAATCTATTGATATTCTCAGCGTTTTATTAATGATCGTAATCAAGTATGTCCTAAGATAAATTACTATAATCAAGTCCAACAATAATTTATATTAAATCAATGTTCAAATAACAAACAAAATTATTAGCATAAGTTTTAATGCAACAAAGAAAATTTTGAAATTTTTTAAGAAATTTTATATTTTCTTAAGTTAATTTTAATTAGTAATTACAGTTATTTTCTTATAGTCCAGAAGCTAAATTTACGGACGATCATAAATACTTTATTAAGACGCTTCAAAAGTATTAGGTAAGAAACATTTGGGTCATTTTTGACGATTCCTCCTCCCCTTGTCTCTTACCCTTCCTCTATGATTAAGTAGATAAACATTCTGAATACTCGTTGTATACGTCATCAAAAATAACCATCAAATCATAACCTTCCCCTCCCTTACCACTGATCCTTACGTAATATTAGAACGACTTCTAATTTCAAAAATATGTTGAGATTAAACTGAATAAATCCATTTAACATATCTTAATGTTAATAGAAAATCAAAGAGGTGATATTTCTTTAATATATTAATAATATTATATATTCTATTTAATAATAATATCTGTATACAACAGATTTTATTGATCTTTGTTTAGTTTTAATGTAAACAAACTCAGAAACGATTTTTTTCATACTAGTATGGCCAAAAGATGGCTCTGTGCCTGATGGTAAGCACAGAACAATCCAAAAACAGCGATGACCAGTGAGAGATCGTCGCCCGCCGCTGCTATGCCAGCCTGCACAAGTGTCTCTTCATATTGCATTTAAAGGGCCAAATTTTGTAGGAAGGAGGGAATACAGTACACGGGAGACTGTTCCACATTTGTATTGTGTGGTAGAGATAGGATTTTCCCTCAAATTTTTAATAATACTTATGGTCTAATTACGCGAAGATCTTTACATTTCACCAATTTTAGAACCATAAGTTATATATAACAAACTGCTTCCTCATAGTTGGGTAATAAATAGTAACTGTTACCATTTCTTTACCCTGTCGAGGTAAACAGGAAGAATAGAGCTCCAAAACACGTTTTTTTCTACCAATCTTGTTTCGCTTCCTTCACATTCATTGATCCCTTCAGACATTCACATCGGCTAGACGTAGACTATACGACTTATCTCAGCTTTAAAAATATATAACAAAGTAAGTACAGAAATAATGCATAAGATAAAACTTGCACGGTTCGTATAAAAATGTACTGACCGTAGCAAAAGCAAATATACATATTCGAATATTAAAGTATGTACTTATTACTAAATGTCCAAGAAGGTAAAAATATTAAAATATTGTTCCAGTTAAAAAGTTGAACAAGTCTATACAAATAAATAAAATTGAAGTGTCTGTTTGTGATATCAAAATGATAACCTTTTACTAAATCCATATCTTTTACGGCACCTATAACAATACATACACTTTTAAAATTCTGTTCTGTCTCCGGAACGGCTGTGCCGATTGTGACGGGAATTTTTCTGGCAGATAGCTGAAGTTACAGAGCGTAAATTAGGCTAATTTGATTTTATGAAAATAATTAGGGATCCGCATAAAAAAAAAAAAAAACTCATGAAATTTCGAACAAAATACTACTCAATTTGTGAGAAATGTCTTTGCTTTGCTAGTACCAAAAATAATATAGAGCCAAAAAAATCGAATCGAAATATTACTCTCCAATGATTATTTAAAAACTATATTACGCAGCTAGTTATTAAATCAAGAAACAAAAACACGCTCGAATGATATTGAAATAAAAATATTTTGAACGCAATTTCTCGGCGATCGCATACAATGATAAAGTCTAATTAAATAAAAGCTTGTTTTAAATTACTTAGTCGTTTAAATGTCAAAGCGCGATGTCATTGGTAAACTACTTACTGTAAATGAACGAGAAACCTTGTATTATAGATAACTTGGTAATATGGATTACTAATACGTACCCGCTATCGATCGATACTTAACTGTTAACCTCGATTTATCTGGAAGCGTTACACTTACCTGAAAAGAAAATTATAATTTTAATTTATTTGTTAGTCATTAACTCGGCAGATAGATAAGATTTTAAATTTGACCTATTAGATATATCTAATGAAAACAAACTAAATCGTGTCTAAAAAATTAAAGACAATGAAAGTGAAATCGTAAGTAGAGTTTCAACACATTTCAGTTTAATATGATAAAATTCAACATACAGATGTATAATTTTGTGATAAGCAAAAGCATTGGAATACATACGAATGATATGTGTAAAAAAACAACTTCGTATCTAAAATACGTAGTAAAACCCATCGAGCGGAGAATTTGTTTTTTATGGTAATTTATTATAACTACATAACCACAACCCTGTATAATTCAAATTGTAGGGTATTTATCATTACCGCTATGACATTACAGCTATATATTATGTATGTAAATATTTTCACACTCTGAGAGTATCATATATTAGTGTTATTGAGAATCGCCAAGTGCTTATTTGATAATGTTTAAATCCTTTTTTTTACTTTACATTTAACTTTTAGACAATGTAACTTCCGTAATGCAAGGTAAAATTCCCATAATAATTCCTGTTCTCCATAGCGCTCCGAAAAGTATGATTATTAAAGTTTACAATTTTAAAAGTAAATTGAGTTTGCAAAAGATTGACAAATATTTTGATAATAGTGAAAACTGTCTGAATCAAAATTTCTTGTAGCATTTCATTTAATCTCTTCTACCAACTAAAAAACTGTAAAGTTACTTTCATTCGATTTTTATAATCATACTAGCTGTGCCTGCGACATCGTTCGCGTTTTAAATAAAAATTATCCATTGCACCAAATTGTGAATCTAAACCATTCTCGAATCCTCAGGAATAGACACAAAAAATTTCATTAAAATCGGTTCACCCGTTTATGAGGCGTTTAGGCACATACACACGCACAGAAGATTTATGTACCTATACAAAGATTGTTTTGATGGAAGTCTTGACTTTGTAGGGTAGAAGAACTAAAAAATAAGTTAAAAATCATATCTGCATGTACTTCCCATAATTGTTTATCGCTTAATTAAAACAGTGTTGTAGTTAACGTGTGTCGTCTTGTACGAGTAAACACAACGCATGAATGTATGAGTTTGTATTACTCTCTGCGAATCGTATTATTACTTTGTTATACGCGATAATTATTTTTAACCTTAATAATTATATGCTACAACGTGAAAGAAATTTCACTTCAATCGCGTGTATTTTTATTTTCATCCAGTGAACTATAGGAAACGAAAAGAATTATGTAAATGTTAAAAAGCACTAGTACGATTTGTGCTTGTCGCGGCTGTTCAGGCACAGGGGTGCGCCGAGAACGGCTATCGACCCGTCCCATGACGTAACCAGCGGGAATCAAATCGGCACATTCAGCACTGAAATATTTCACACAAGCCTTAGCCATTTTTTATTACAAAAATTTCGACAAAAAATTTTAAAGCAATATACATTTTTCGTTAATTGTTAGACGTATGGACTCCAATGTAATATACGATAAGTTGAGTTTATATGAATGAGATCTTTATTCTTTTGTTTCTTTTTTATGGAAGGAATATTTTGATGTCATATTTCTTGAGAAAGGAATATGGTTACAAGCGGCCTTAACCGTTGCAAGGCTTCGGGCAGTTAGTTTTTGCGATATTCTGGCCATCTCTACGAGGCCCTCGGTCATGGTGTAATTAATAAGAGAATTGAACGTATTTTTAATTAATGTTGATGCTTGAATCGAAATCCAAAGTTAACTATCTATAGACTTAAATTTAAGTTTAAGTGTTTTCTTTTGATGGCTCGATTTTGCAGAGCGCGAGGCTCCTGCAAGAACGAGGCCACAGGCGATTGCCCTCTTTGCAAATCCGTAAGGCCGTCGCTGAATATGGCATAGGACACTTCAAAGTGAATCAACCCGTATGCCTTGGTTTGTGTGATGCAAGCTGAAACGAGACTAATTCAAAACAACTTCTAGATTTCATTTCGGATATGTTCCATGTTTGAATGTTTAAAGAAAGTGAACTCAGGAAACCGTAATTTATGGTTTTTTATACTACATTATAAAAGCTCAGTGCTTTCACCACAATGTAACCTGAGTTTAATTGATAATATGGTCCAGGATGGTATAAAAACTAAAATTAGATTTATTGGCTCTCAAATGATGCGGAACGTACCTATTTCTGCTTGGCGACAGGTTTTGAAACTTGAAAGTGAACTCAGACGGGCATTATTAGAAAATGCCCTACCACCATGAGGTTTCCTCATGATGCTTTCCTCACCGAAAAGCCCAGGCTCATTATTGAATTAAACAGGTGGGTTATCTATACTTATACTATTAAATACAGTTGAACTGCCTCTTTGTAATGACAAAATATTTTTTTTTTTATTAAATAGATATGAATATATGATTACCTATATCAATAAATATAATTTTAAAAATTATTGCCTGTCTTCCTGTTTGTTCCGGGAAATCTCCGGAACAGCTGGATCGATTTTGACGTGACGTTTTTTTTTGGTAGATGGCTGAAATTGCTCCACGTAACTTAGGATAATTTGCGTAAATAATTAGGGTTCCGTATAAAAAAAATTAAAAACTATATTACGCAGTGAAAAATATAGAAAATGCGAGCGCAGCCGCAGGTACTCAGCTCGTATAATGTAAAATACATTTTATATAATGTATTGTATAAAGATGATTTTTCTTACCAGAAAGTACTGGCTTATTATTCATGTTTCGACGTGATGTTCATAAAGTTCACTTCCATACTAAATAAATCTAATAAAGTTGATTCTTTTAAGAAATACAGAATTAAGAGAAATATCTCGATGACTAAAGGCTGTGAGTTCGTTTGCATCCATGCCACCTAAGAGTCAGATATTGAATTGTATTGCTTTCAACTCCTCACATCGTAATTAAATAGAAGATATTGCTGAGATAAGTAAATAATTTGTTTTAGGTTCAAACATCTCAAACGTAAGATATAAAAATGTAATTTGTTTATTAAATATCCGTAAATAAAACAGCTCCTGTTTCTCTGAATAAAATGTTGTAAATTAAATTTGATTATAATATGTAAATATGTATAAGTAAAAACATCTCTTTCTACTTTATAAAATTGTAAAGGCAAGGTTGAAATTACAGATTAAAGTACTTTATATTGAAACTGAGTTGTATTTTGAGGTATTGTAAACAATAATGTATGTTGCAATTAAAAATCAATGTGTAAATAATTAAACATGTACCAGTTTTTCAATCTATACTAATATTATAAAGAGAAAAGATTTGTTTTTTTGTATGTAACGAATAAACTTAAAAACTACTGAACCGATGTGGATAAAATTTAGTACGGAGATTAAAAATAAGATATAATTAAAATACGGTAAAAAAAATTAAAACTTCTAAAATTTGATATGGTAGGTAAAAGCAACATATATGTATTTATATAATGTATGAATAGCGTTTATCTAGATTCATTATAAAACCATAATAATATCGTGTATGCATAATGACATCTATACTGATATTATAAAGATGTCAAGTATATGAGTATGGATGGACGGGAAGTAGATATAGAGAATATAGGCTGTCTATTACCATATAATTATCTGAATTCCAAGCGAGCGAAATCGTGGGCACAACTAGTATACCATATAATTATTCATTTTATGTAATAATTGTAACCACGATGAAGCTTCTCATTGAACGTTTTGATAACAACCACACGTTTCTTATGTCATCAAAATTGAAGACAGACTTTTCTACAACGTTACGTCAAGATTCACATAGTACCATATCAAAAACTTCTAGTGTATTTGGTAAATATTTTTCATTATCTGTGCAAGAGCAACATGTTTGTTTATGAAAGTTATTTTAACTTTTACATTGTCGACGTGCTATATAAAAATGTGCGTGTTACAATGTAAAATTAATTACACTTCTGGAGCGATTAACGTCAGATAAAGTATGACGTTCATAACTTATTTCAATGTTATTATTTTAAATCTGAAGCTAGTGATTTTATCTAAGTAATACGAAATTAGTACATTTCGGTCGTTATAATAGCTTATAACGAATAGCTTTTATGTTATTTAAGAAAAATGATATTTTATTATCGGATTTCTTGCATATAATAGATTGGGAAAAATATCAAGACCATAATATCTAGCTTTACATTTGTTGTTACATTTATATACACACGAAATCAACGTTTTAAATGTATTAGGAAATCTGTTTAAAATTGTATTGGAATCTTTTATATCCACAAAATACCTAAATATACCTTTTTAATAAATGAACATTACGGTATCCCCGATTCATATGATTCGTAAACATTTATTTTGTGAGCGCAGATCGTTTAAGCTCATGGATCCACATCCTCAGACCAGCCTACAGTAATATCAAGGTAATAACGTTTTATTGCGATCGGTAGCGAACGGTTTATCACGGTTACCTTAATGTTGTATATAATTGAATATGTATGTATATTACTGACCAAGGCGGTCATTCAATAGTCCCTTTTGTGATTGTATATTCTTAGCGAACACAAGAAATATACATAATTGTAAAGAGGTAAGAAGTTGGTGTAAATTAACAACTATGCAAATGTAAACTCCATTTATATAGACATTCCAGAGTCCATTCTCTATTCAAATACGCTTAATTGTTAAGCAAAGTTAGGCACGACTTTTACTATGTACCTTCACCATCACCGTAGCTCAGTCACGACGAACGTCCTGAATTTTTTATAGAACTAGCTAACGCTGTTGATCTGATGCGCTTTTCCAGCTTCTCTGAAATTTGGGGCTAGCGCCTAAGGCATTCAGCTGTACCAGCGTTCGCCACACAGCGGGCGGTTTGGGACGCCAGTCCGCTTTCTCATAGAAGAGGTCGCGGACGGTCGCATCCGGGAAGCCGTAAGCGTTCCGTACACCATTTTATAACGGTATCGACAGTCACTTCATTTTTATTTATTAGTATAGACTAATCCAGAATGCCACAACTTTTGTTTGATTATTTGTACTTTTTCTATTAACGTAATATGAATAAATATAATATAAGGCAAGGGATGTGCTTATTTTGTAAATTTAATTATTGCTTTTAAAGTTTTCAAGAATTTATGTTATGCGGTCATGATTTTGTATTTCATACTATATAGACTGTATATCATATACAGTATATAGCTTTACAGTACAATGCACTGCATTGCCACAGTATCACAATACTAAAACTATATCGACTGATAATGAGCTTCGAAGCTCCTATGGGATTTCTTGACAGCTATATATTTATTTGTATAATATATTTTTGTAATAATTCATCATAAAATACCACAGAGTTATCTCTATTTTCATTTGTTTGTACTCGGTTTTGGTGTAAACGGATATAAACACGCATGTAGCCGCGAGCACAGTTAGTAATAAATAAAAAAATATGTAAAAGTATGTTCGTATTGTTTGTAGCTCTATTAACATAAATTCTTCACGACCAAACATACAAAAAACCCTATCTTTCACTATGCTAGACATAACAATCTTTGATGATTGCATTAAATAAACACATAACATAAAATGTTCACGCATCGATTCAAGAATAATATTTACAGTAATGCAGTGTGATGTTTTGACTGTCAGATCAGGTAACATTTTTTATTTGTGATAATGTTATTTACAGCATTATAGAATATCATATTTTTTTAAAATGCACATATTATATTGGTAAATATTGGTGAGCGATGGTATATATTTATATGTACAGAGCAGTAGGTAGTCGATCTAAATAAATCTTTATGAGGGCCGGTCAAATATTAAGCACTTTTATTAACTTCCTCCTCCTCCTTGTAAGCAACAGTTAGAAAAGTTTGTACTACTCACCCTCCATAGTTACGCATTAATTAGCAAAATTAAATAAGAGAAATAACAAGTAAATATCGCTTACACCTCCGTCCGCCTTGTCATCAAAAATAAACAAAGAATTAACTTAACACTTAATCATGCATAAAAATTGAAGAAGCAAAAGATACGTGTCAGGATCGTAGCAGGGGGAAGGATGTAATCTCTGCCTACCGTTATGGAGCGTATGTATGCAAGACTTGAACGCCCTCTAATAAATAAGTAAACGTTGCTTACATAATGCTATTAAACTCCCCTCCCCAATCCCCTTTCTATAATGTTACCAAATATGCAAAGCATAGATCCCCGACCCCCTATTCCTATTTACGTAATAATCGAAGGGCCACAAAGACAACAAAAACATCAAGACTCCTTCAAAATTAAATAGAAATAACACTGGAACATTGCAATTAAAATATATTGTTTCCGAAGTTAGTATAATCGTACTAATACAAATAGTGTACCAAAAAAAAAGACATTGTAGAAAATTTACTATTCTAAAAAGTGCAAGTAACGAGAGTAATTTGGTGTAAGCCCCTCGTTTAGAGTGACGGAGAAAACGCGATCGTACGGCTTTACGATTTAATTGCTTTGGCGCTGTTCCACGCCGGACAGTGATATAATTATTAACTAGATGCGACCGAAGCCTACGTTGTAATCACAATAAATTACGCTGAATAATTGTTACTATTCAATACAACTCACTTGTCCGATATTCACAGTATCGAATGCTCGATCGATAAATATCGAAATTTCGATATTATATATAGTAACGTTGTATCGATACTATGCGATATATGGAACAAATTTTGACACTCGGAGCGGAATAGAAAAAATAGAATCGAGTAGTCATCATCAAAATAAAGTAGAACTAGTGTATTTTGAACTTATTTATTATATTATATATCCGATGAAAGGTTGGTGGTTATTATTGTACGAGAAATAAGAGATGGCGCTTTATTATATAATATTAAACCGGGTTCTCACTGAAGTAATTTGCTAAATGTTCAAAGTTTGAACACTAGATGACGTAGCACGATGTTTAATTTTTAGTTAATCATTTAAGATAGTTTCTTCATAACGAGTCATTTTCGAAATATTATATGTAGGCCTTTTATAGTTTTGTTTTTTTTTTTGTCTATATCTGTTTTAACTTAGAACTTCCTTCCTCACGGGTGTCTCCCGAACGCACAATTTTTTTAAATTGTCTGAATGTCTGTCTGTGTATGTCCAGATTAAATTTGAAAACGGCTCATTCGGTTTTGTTAACAATTTGTACACAAGAAGTAGATGTCAAGAAGGAATAGATAGGCTACACTAATAAAAAAATATCAAAATATTTTAACAAAATTTGTTATACGGGAAGCATGGTTTACTCGGAAACAAATAAGTTATGTAAGACAAAAAACAAAATCAGAATATTTCACATTTAATCAAGATACAACACGTAAATAAAGTCACGGAGGCCGCTAATTATAAAGTTAAATTACTTCGTAGTTAAAGTAAATTGTGCTTACATACGATATATCAATTAACTGATCATCATTTTTAACAACAGCAAATATTTCCTTTTTTGAGTAATATTTTAGTCGTTACACCATTATTTATCGAAATAAGTGAATCCGATATAAATATTTAAGTATGGATCAGTATGATTAAGGCACACAAATAAAAAAAAATCATTACAAAACTATCATAACGATTGCGTTCTATAAATGGGATTTGTATTCGAAAATTAAACGAGTAAGAAACATACATGCGATGGATCCGTTTTAGTCCCTTGGAATTCGATTTTCAATTTTAACTTCTACTTCAAAGCAAAATTTTATAAAATACTGAAGAATAGACCGTGAATCACATTATAATCTTAAAGTATTAGTGATGTTACCAATTTAAAAAAAGAAACCTGATTATTTACAGATCGAAATATCGTGTTACAGTCGTACATATTTATCATTATCCGATCCAATGTGTGTATTTTGATGATTTTATTTTAGGAAACGTAAAATTGTAGTGGATGTAATATCCACATTTTACAATATTATATTATTAAAGTATTTGTATAGTGGAAATGAAGGGGAGATCACAATCGATCTTTCTATGTGGAAGTAATACAGGCCTGCATACTAGATAACTCCTTTTAGAATAATAATAATAGTTAAATATGTTTATATTTATTAATTCTATAGATAATCACATAGAGTAATAACGCTAAGAGCGATAGTTTCATACAAAAACTATATATACCGTGTGTGTAAGCATTATGGAATTACGTAATCACTGGCTCGTAACGTAAGACGTACTTGGCCTTTTAAGGCTAAATTGAAATGGCTTCTTTTTCTAACTAGCTAATGCTGTTGACCGGAAGGGCCTTTACAGCTTGACGGTGACTTTGGGAGGCGAGTGCTGAAGGCACTCAGCTATAAAAAGGTGACTAGCAAAAGGACTACCAGGGTGGTACAAACATGCACTTGGCCGTTATCTGAGTTTGAAATGACTTCACTACGCGTGCGGCCACTACTGTTCTGAGTGTCTTAATTCCATGAATAATTATTATCAAAGTACGTTTCGTTGTAGAAAAATGTTGATGAAAATTAGAATAATATTTACGTTTTAACATTACCAAAAGTCATATGTGCATTTTAAATAAGCATTTAGTACTATTTACTTATTTCATAATTTACTAGAAATAACTTGTCAATAGTACTGAAATATTCCATTTATAACGGAAATTAGTATAATCAAAAACATAGAGTAGTTACGTTATACTTTACCTAACATTAAACGTATTTTAATGGAGTTTTTTTTTACAATTTAGATCATAAAATAATTTTAGCTTATATTAAAAGCACGCCAAGCTAGTACCTATGAAATATTTTAGGTAATATTATCACTTCCAGAATGTTATATCACCACCCGCAATATCAAGGCTGTCACCCTTTGGCTCGTGTCCATGTAGGTAGTTGGCACTCAGAGGTTTTACTTACAAAACAACTTTCTCTCAGACATCTGTTTACCGTCAGGCATCTCAGGCTCTTTCAGACTCCTTTGAAATTTGTGTCCATTGATCCCTTCTCAGAGTGTTCAAAGGGAGATAAGTTATTTCCTAATTCATTCCCCTTTATCTTAGAAACTTTGTACGCTCTAATTCATTTATATCTAAAGTTTGGTACATAAAACGTTAATTTTAGACCAAAATTGTAATAAACACGAATGTTCATATCATACAAGTATTAAAGATTACCCTACTATGAACTATTAACCAACAAAACATTAACCATGTTTTAATTAGGGATTATTATAAGCTAAGTATTTCAAAATTAAACCAAATAAAAACTGGTTCAAAATTGAATAGAAGACGAAAACAAATGAGTAAAAATTTCCTTTTTTAAATATCAGTCTCATCGACATAAGAAGAGTTTTTTAAATGGAAACAAATTAAAATCATTACACATAATACACAGATCTATACACTAAAATCAGTAAATTTATTTCTACAATATTTTTCTTTCCATATTAATTTTCACATACAATCGATATAAGTGATTATTAACTAAATAAAAAAAAATGTTTATAAAATACGTTTTAATCAACTATAACTAACTATGACATTTGCTTTTATCTATAGACTATACACTAAATGAAAACCTTTAATAATAATATGAAATTTATTCTAAAACATTGACCTGAGCCGTTTGGGCCTTTATACAATAGGTATGGGTACAAAAGGGTCGTTTATAGGCCCCATAAAGGTAAATTATGATCGAGTGGAGTAAAGTTAAAGGTCATAATTAAGGTAAAGTTAAGGTTAAAACTGCAATTTAGAATGTTCCATGTACCTACATCAAACATTTCAAGTATGCATAAAAATAAGAAAAGAAATCTATCCTAATAAACAAAATTAAAGTGCCTGTTTGTAATTACATGTATGTAGGTACGATACCTAGTATATTGACAACACAATTTTAAGTTTTTTTTTTTCAGTCAGTCTGCCCCTCTGTCTGTCTGTATATCTGTTTGTTCCGTATAATCTCCGGAAGTGCTGGACCGATTTTGACTTTTTTATACACAGGTAAAGTTACTCCTGGTAATTTCGGGTACTTTTTATTTTTGAAAATAATTAGGGCTCCGCCTTAAAAGAAACTCATAAAATACGATTCAATGGTCAATTTTGCGTGCTTGAATTTATGACAAATGTTTTTACTTCATCTTAGTGGCAAAAAAAAAACAATAATAATTAGGATTCCGTATAAAATAATTAACGCACAGTGAAGAAAATATGAAACGCGGGCACAGCCGCGGGTACAGAACTAGTTAATAAATAAATCTGTGAGCCACAAAAAAGACGAAGCGTTATTATTATAATAAATGGGTCCAATATTTTCGAGATAATAGGATTTCATTGTTACAAAAGAAAGCAAGTAACGTCGCTAAATTTTAAATAAACTTATGAAAAATCTTTAGTCAATTTTAATAAAAGTAACTAACTAGAAATTTATTGATTTTCCTTACAAATAATATAATACGGAAACAATAAACTTTATAAGTCTTATCTCACTGAAAGCATTTTTTTATACTGCGTAGGTTCAGGCCTTTGACCACAGTCAAACGTGGTAAGTAATAATGTTGTGAAAGATGTTAAACACATTAAACCTATAGGTTGCTGGTTCTCAATAGATTCTGTCGAAATACACCTATTGATGGTTGGCGTCAGATTTTCAAACTTGTTCGCGGTAGTTACGCAAGCGGACATTATTAGAAAATGCCGTACTATGGTATGACTTCTTCACGATGTTTTCCTTTACCGAAAGCTTAGCCTTATATTATGATATTATTAATAGAATAAGTCCATTCAAACCTAGGTCCATCGATGAGAAATATAAATGCACTGCACCATCAACGCTTCAAATAATAATAATCAAAGTAACATTGGATAATCGGAAACCTTTCTTACGTATTTTCCAAAATACCCAAGTAAGTTTTATTATTTACCACACGCGCACCGTAAATTCTTATCAACTCAGTATAAAATATCCTGTGAAATCCCTATTGTTAACGAGATTTATTTTTATTAACCGTCTCTTTGTGGTCGTTTAAAGTACACATTGTCGGAAAAACCGGACGATCGTAACCGGGCCACATAGTAGCGTTTACAATTTCAAAGACCGTACGATTTGTCTTTACCATACATTACGTGTGAATCCAATTCGAATTTTTCAAGATGAAATCGACGAATTTTTTTCATTTGTCTTCTTTAAATTTTAATAGGTACAGCTTTTAACTTTGTCTATTCATCTTAATAGGTTTATTTTATGTATCTATTTATTTATAACTAAATTCCAAGTACAAATTTGAGAGATCTATAAAGCCTAGGTACTTAATAGTTCTCAAGTGAGTGAACTAGCTACAGGATTTCAAACTTGAGCGTGGTGGCTACCCAGGCGGGCAATATTAGAAAATGCTCTGCCACCATGCATATGTGTTTGAGTGGGCAAATTTAATTTAATTTTATTGACTGACTTGCTAATCCCGCGGCTCCGTTCGTTTATCATATGTTCTACCTCGCACAATTATTCACTGCGTAATATAAGTAGTTTTTTTTTTAATGCAACACCTAAATTATTTCTTAAGTACCTACTAATAGAAAGCAAAGACATTTTTTTACAATTATTTTAGACAAATTCAAATACTTCCAGTAATACTGCTATTAAATCAAATTTTCTTCATAATTTCAAGGTTTTTTTTTTTACATGGAACAATAATTATTTTCCTTAAATTATTATAATACTAACAAGAAGTAGAGATATTTCTCATAAATTCAGACCTCTACCAGTAAATCTGTCCATTAATTTGTTTTTTTTTTTTCATTATTTTACGTGTTTTATTATTGCTTTTTACGCAAAAATCTAATTATTTTTCAAAAATAAAAATAGCCTAAGTTAGACCTTATAACTACCGATATTTACTAGAAAAAGTTCCGTCAAAATCGGCCAAGCCATACCGGAGCTTAGCCCAAACAATGAGAGAGACAACAAAATTAAAAATTGTATTTCTGCCATACGTGGCGTATTTTTAGTCATATGTATTAGTTGGTAAAAAGCTGTTGCTTTGATATTACAAACAGAAACTTCATTTTTTTTTTATTAGTAAAGACGATATGTCATCTTTTGTAATCTATGCACGGTGTAGAATTTAATGTAGATAATATTATGATATTTGAGGTGTGTCGAATGAATACACTATCTGTAGAATAATAATATACATTTTAGGGTAATAGAATGGGAGCAATGTAGTGGTAATTTCGTAAATTGAAACCCGAAATGTACCTACCCATGATCTTACAGTCCCTATCGACCGGCTTCCGTTTGGCTTACGTAACTGTGGGACGGAGTGTGAGCTTTTGCTTACCATCTGCTTTTCTTATATTTGAATACTCGTGATATTTTATTTCAAAGTATAGCCTTCTTATATAGTTATTACTTTCTTCTATGATCATCCAACAATCTGTAATTGAGTTTGAAAAATGTATTCCCGGTTTAATTCCGTTTATTGATAAACTTATCGCGTGTGAAATTAAGTAGAATAAATCGATACTAAAAAATAAAATTGAAACGTAGAGACTGTTTCGAAACATATTTCTATATAAATAATTAAAATTGAAGTGTCTGTTTGTAATGTCAAAATTAAATTTTGTAACTAAATAGCTATTAATGTATATACAAAACCTATACCGATAATACCATTTTTAAAATTGATGTCTGTTGTTTGTAATGGGTAATCTCCGGAACGGCTGGACCGATTTTGATGGGACTTTCTTGGTAGATAGCTGAAGTTACTCCGGGCAACTTAGGGTACATTAATTTTCGAAAATAATTAGGGTTTTAAAAATTTATATCTATTTAATAAAAAAAATAAAAAATCTGGATATTACAAACATACACCTCAATTTTATTTATTGGTATCGATTAAATTGAGTTAAAAGCATTTGACTGAACTGACAGATAAATAGAAGTGCACTATATTCGAACTATCAGAGGAACAACAAGTAATTTGTAAATATATTTTCCGTAACAAAACGTGTATGAATACTCCGGCTGCATTTTATTCAGCAGTCGATTCCGATTTTATAGCTGCTATAAATTCATCCGAATTAATTACCCCAAGTCTTGTATTGTAAGTACCTATCAATTGTGATGGTTAAGAATAAAATTTGGAATTAAAAACGGAACTGATGTTTCACAATAACAGAAGATTATATCTTGGACATTAAGACGTCACTAACTTTTGTAAAAAAAATGGCTTTACAATTTCGAGTTATTCTAATTCTCAAATAAAAACACACACACACAGGATAAGATGTTTTTTAAATTGCCATATGTTTATGCCGAAATTTATTTGAAATTAAATATTTAGAAAATGGGGTAATATAAACGGTTTTAGTTATTATTAATCAAATTTTCATTCATTTCATACTGAATTAGATTCGTTTTATTGATGATAAATATTGTATCTGAAAATCGATAATCCATCTATCCGAATTATTTTAGCGATTCAAAATTGGACACTTGGACATTAGGATTAAATAACACAAATACACAATTTCGGATGCTAGCTAAATTGTACAAAGAGAACATTCGAGATACGGAATGTAAACTGAAAATCGATATAACCGACACGGACTAGTTATAAACAATGTTTATGACGTGAGACGAGGGAATAGTTATTTTATTTGTCAGCGGCGTTGCTCATTAAAACGTATTTCTGAATGCAAGAGTTCCTCGAACACGAGTTTGAATAGTGATATTATTTGTGCTAGTATTTATTTAGGTAGATAATGGTCATAAAGGATCTGAAGTTTAATAACTGTTTATTCTAATACATTTACTGATTTGCAAAAAGATGAAATTTTCAATTCTGAAATTTAGTAAAGACCTCCTTATGACATGTTTTAACATGTCATATTCTTTTACGTATAGTATAATGCAACATACACCTTTAAACTTTATTGTTTTTATCACTGACTTAATATTTATAAACAATATTCATTTATTAAAAGTTAATTGTTCAAGTAATAACCACATTATATAAAATGTTCATCATTATCATTCAAGCTGTCACGCGAAGCCAGCGGATTCGGCCCAAAAGGGCTCTAGTTCAAAGAGTCATCGTTTTTTTTATTTTTACTTTTTTAGGTTCCATTTATAAGGAAAAGGCAAAGGTACTAGTAGACCATGCAGTCAGAGATTAGGAACACTATCAATAAAGGAATGGCGTTAACAACATAGTGGCCTTCTGTTACGACCACAACGGGAATGATTGGGACATTTCAAAATTGCTCCGTGTCATTATTTTGACTTCACTACATTTGTGTATCATAACTACACTATATCACTTAAAGTGCCATCAAAATTACATAATATATAGTCAAATACTGCAAAATAATAAATTAAAAACAAGGACGACAACATGACAGACCAAAATCGTGCCAAGCACCATCTTAGTCATCGTTATGACAGCTATTATAAGAAATATAACCCGGGCTAGGGCATTTGCTTTTCGTTTGTCGATTTGACAGAGCGAGCCACGGAGTTCTCCGATGTTTGAATACCTTGTGATGCTGGTGATCACCACCAATAAGTGCTGCTAGCTGATTCCAGCATCGGATTCGGGGTCGCTGCCAGATATTTTCACAAACCCCGGTAAGAATTCACAACATTATGACTTAGATTTTTATCACGGAAAACACGTGCTTGTCTCGCGCACTCAATGTCGTCAAACACCTTTATATTATATATTCGTTAGTAACTTCTATGATTTGTATAATATTTCGAACAATTTGTTGAATTGTTTGTCTTCTTTCTGTCTTGGTTATAACTAATTTTTTTTAATGCCCACCTTCAACTTTTAATAAAACTGAACATACCACGTGGCAAATAAGTAATTAGTGTTTGTTGACGCGTTCCAGATATTCGGGGTTTTATATTTTTACTATTAAACTACGAGCTTGTCGTGCATAAGCCAACGACGAGTGACTGGTGAGCGTTGCCGGCTGACAGCCTCGACCGCTGACCACGTGGCGCTTAATCGTCTGCTACCTTTCGTAAGCAGCACGGGACCACCTTCAGAGGACCGTTGGGTCACAGTACAGAGCCCTGCGGAGCTTCGTGCGTAGTCTTCGACTCTTCCAACTAAGGGTTCCCCATCATTTATTTACTTATAATTTAATTGAGTTATTGGTCGTCCAACAGTTTTGAACTTTTCCTTTTTATTCATTTCTTTTTTTTAAAAACCGAGTTAAGCTTTGACATCCCGCGATCTGAGATATTTTCACCTTATTTAATTTCCTTTATTATGTCGATTACCCATAAAAATGAGACAATAGGAAGACAATAGAAAACCAATGGGAAACTGGCGACAACGCCAGGTTAGTGCTCAACGGGTTAAGTATCTTTTTATCCTAGCCGAGTGACATGTGTCCCTAATAATATTTTATTACATGTTGAAATTTTTCTTTCTTTTTTTCTTGTATATTAAAATAAATAGTTCCTTGAACGCCCTGAGTTTTATTTATTTATACACAAAGGCTTTTAATGTCTCAATGTTTTTTACAAAGTAAGTAAATCCACACTCCGTTTCCTCTTCAGGCAGTTGCTTCGTTTCGTATTTGGGACAGCTCTTGTGACCGCCGTCAGCGCGATACTTTGACACTGCATGCACTAGCAACACACGCATAATACTGCACACTACATGCAATGTACATGGAATTTTGCGCCTGCTGCTGGGTCGACGCGGAGTGTGCCAAATCAATTCCGTGTCGCCCCAATGTTAGGCGGCGAATGGTTACGTGGGTTTTAGTGGGTATTCTCGGCGCTTTACTTCAGCCGAGTCCCAAATACCCCCCTGGCATCTCTAATCCGTGAGATCACTCCCGATGATGCGTAAATGTATTTTCCACAATAAAACATTACAAATTCCTCGGAATTTTTAACAAGGGTAGCAGCTAAAGCCTGCGTTCATACCATTTAGGAGCTTTTGCGCTGGCTACCATTTTTAGGCTGAGTGCCTTAAGCGCTCGTCTCAAAGTTCATTGAAGCCGTTCTGTTCAACAGCGTTTTGTTAGTTTAAAAAAAAAACAAGAGCGAATAAAAATAGCTTTTTCGTCCTATGTTACTCATCTACGAGATGAGTCGTATAAAATTAAAACATGACAAAATAGGGTCCAACTGACCTTATAATTTTTTGAAGTGAAGCAAAAATGGTTCAATGGTTCTTAAATTATAAAACCGAGTAACATGAATGTGTCGAGTACTAATAAAAATAAGACAATAGGAA
The DNA here is from genome assembly GCA_014132275.2 of Samia ricini. NCBI lineage: Eukaryota > Metazoa > Arthropoda > Insecta > Lepidoptera > Saturniidae > Samia > Samia ricini. Next base: position 7,822,600 of record AP028170.1, read on the forward strand.
AACAATGGAAAGTTGGCATAAACGCCAGGTTAGTGCTCAAGGGGTTAATATCTGAATGTTTAGAGTTGTTTGTTTCTTAATAACTATCAAATAATGTAAAAGATTTTTTAAGAGGCACATCTCTGTCAAAGAAATGTACTTAAGGTATATTTTATTAATTAACACTTGAAGTTTCATCTACGCTACGCTCGGCAAAGGGGACGATTGGGTACCAGTTAATATTTAATAAAAGTATATTTCTTTCTTTTATGAATTTCTTCATTTCATACTATTAAGCCATAAATTTAAAAGAAAGTTTTAAAATGAAGTCAACGAATGCGCAGCGCCAGGGAACTGAATGTAGGTAACTTATTGAACTTAAAATTGCAGATGAACGAGAAAATGAAAACTCAACTGTAATTTTATTGATAAAGAGAAAAGTGTAATATACGCTTTAAAGTCAATAGTTCCGTGCTGAAAAATAACAAATTATTTACTTTCATATACGAAGTTTCCCAAGAGTGTCTACATTTCAATAATATTTGTACTTCTCACATAACTAACAATATACGTTGGCTATTATAATTAAACATTAAACTGTATTGTATTAAGATAATTAGAATCAACGTTTTTTTTCTTCACACGATAACGTTATTTTTTATCTTTTGTTCTATGTCACATGGTCAAGCGAAACAAATTAAAAAGAAGCTAAAAAGAAGTACACATGATAGAATATGACGCAAGACTTTAGATATTTTGTTCTGATTTACGGTCTGTTTTAATATGCAATTTCAACCTGTTTTACCTACTGCAATACGAAATTTTAATCCCTTTTTAATCAACTTCAAAAAGGAGGAGGTTATCAATTCGTCTGTATGATTGTTACGCGATTTCACCGTCAATTATAAACCGATTTGCAATTTTCTTTTTAAATCGAAGGAGTCCCATATCCACTAAATCAGGATCTGATGAGTGGAACTGAGGGAAAATGAGCAAAAAAATATCTTATAGACAGAATATTATAGACACTTTACACGTGTTTCATATATTAGTTTCCAAAGCTATGAAGTAAACTTACAAATGAAAATAACTACCTAATGTTATCCTACCTAAACCTTTATCACAATTACATATAAGCTAAATAAAGAACTAAGGTGATTTTAAACAACAATTAGTAAAATCGAATAAACTTAGCGTAGTACATTTATACCACTTTGTTATCTGTAAGCTGGCACGAAAATTACCGAAGCAGATTAATACCATAAAGTAATTATTTATTGACTGTTTAATACATTTTTATAGTTTATTCTTTTGAAGTCGTTTTTGTTTTTAATTTCAGGTTTTTCTTTACAATGTCAGTGATCAGTCACAAAAACCGATATATTTTTAGTTTGATCTCAATCTTGACTTTTAAAATTCGATATTGAAACCGAATTTTTACTGATACTTGAAATTTTTATGCATTGATATGTAGCGCGATGTGGACATTCTATTATGTATGTAAATGAACAAAACTTTTACTACAAATCGTAAAACATACTACAGTAATACCCCGCTTAGCGCGACCCCTTTACGCGCGGTTTCACTATAACGCGAATTCCAAATTTCGCGCTCAAATGCCTCGCATTACGCGAAAGAGTGCGTATAAACATAATGTAAAGACAATAGATGTATTTTTCCGTAAAAAATAAGTGTTGTATTGCATTAAGTGTTCTTAGAATTAAAGTGATTAATTAAAATGATTTGTATTTTTTTGTATTAAATTTTGACTATGTTTAATCATAAACCTCCATACGCGAATTTCAGTTAACGCGATTTTTTTTAGGAACGTATCCCTCGCGTAAAGCGGGGTATTACTGTATATGTTACTAAACAATAAACTATATTACCAAGTTATATTTATATAATAATTTTAATACCTATATTTTTGACACATAAAGATATCATCATCATCATCATCTCTCTACCCTTTTCCCATTTTCATTTGGGGTCGGCGCAACATGTCTTCCTCTTCCATTCCTTTCTATTTGTTGTCATCTCCGCATTCACTCCTTTCCTAAGCTTATCATCTTTCACACAGTCCATTCATCTTTTCTTTGATCTTCCCCTTCCCATATAACCATCCACATTCATATCCGCTACCTTTCTTACAATACTCTCTTTCTCCCTGCGCATCACATGCCCATACCAGGTCAGACGACCGCCTCTTAACTTCTGTGTTATTGGCGCCACTATCAAACTTCCTTTAATATACTCATTCCTAATCCTGTCCATTCTTGTTACCCCACACATCTACCTCAACATTCACATCTTATCTGCATGCAATCTTCTTTCGTCCGTCACCTTTATGGGGAACATTCTGATCCATACACGACGACAGGTCGTATTATAGAATTATAGAATTATAATAATATAATTTAATATCATTTCGTAGCGTTCCTTAAATTAATGTAGGTATTCTATTTTATACAATTAAGTCGAAAGGCCATAGAAATTAATGTGTGCAAAAGTAACAATACATTAGTCAAATATAAAATACAGAATGCATTATTTATATGTAACTAACTACATTCACTATTCAGAAGTAAATTTTGCTACAAAGTAACAACAATATGGGGATCAAAGGTTTGCATAACTCTACATCTACATTATGCTCGTCATTGCGAACAGTAAGTACTATCTGATATGGTGTAACTAGAGATTTTTATGATACAGCTCGTTTTGCATTTCACAACTGAATAGACTTTTTTTACACGGTACAGGCGGCAGTGATTTGACCACAATCTCACCTGATATTAAGTGACGATTTGGTCCAGAATGGTATACGCTCGAAGCCTAGAAGTACTGGATCTCATGTGATACTGCCGGAACACACCTATTGGTATTTGGCGACAGGTTTTCAAACTTGTGGGTGGTAGCTACCCAGGCGGGCTTTATTAGAAAATGCTATGGGTTCCTCGCGATTGTTTCCTTCACCGAAAGCTCAGGGTAATTTTAGAGTCGGATAGGTGGTGGGCTCTAACCCGCGTCCATTGACCCGGAATTCCGCCGCGCTACCAACTGCGCCATCATCGCTTTTTAAAATGCACTTATATAACACATATGTAATATATAAAAAAAATTAATATAACATTTTTGAAGCAATGATGTTGGAGTGGGTAGTGCGGTCGGATTCCGCGTCAATCGACGCAGGTTCGATCCCAACTATCCAACTCTAAAATCGGCCTAAGCTTTCGGTGAAGGAAAATATCGTGAGGAAAACATAGCATGGTGGTAGGGCATTTTCTAATGATGCCCGCCTGGGTAGCTACCATCCTCAAGTTTGAAAATCTGTCGCCAAATACCAATAGGGGTGTTCCGGCAGCATCACTTGAGAACCAGTACCTCTAGGCATAGTGTGTTTATCATCCTAGACCACATCGTCACTTAACATCAGGTGAGATTGTGGTTAAAGCACTAAGCCTAAATCGCGTAAAAAAAAAATACATTCGTATATATTGTTGTATTTGTTCACTTTGTATTATTATACATACAAAGAAATATGCAAATTCTGATGATTTTTTTTCTGCACAGATTCATTAATCAGTTATATCAATTACGGTTACAACATATACATCCGCAATAACGTTTTATACTTTTTGCTAAAATACATTATTCTTAGCAGTATTAATGTTAAACATAGAGTAATCATAGACAAGAAAACAAAACAGAAGAATAGCAAAATGGTAACAGATTCTCTGGCATTGGAAAAGAAAATGTACTTAAATAGATTTTCATTTGAGAATGCAAGCTCGCCGTAAGCTACAAAGTGATTGAGATTTTCCTTGTCGCATGGTGAAGTCTTTCAATCCTTTAAAATGCTTTCCACAGACAATATATTATAGAAAATAAAACACAACAATACAATAGCTCAGTAATACTATGAAAATAAATATGTTTAAGTAATATTTATATTTGATATTTAAAAGAATATTATTGGTATATGATTTTTCTTAAACCATAAACCTGTGTAGTATATTGTAATTTAAAAGAAACGTATGCAATAATGTGTTAAGTTCTCTACTAAGACGCGTATTTTAATTTATCAGCCAAAATATAATAGGACCGAAAGAATTCAAGAAGTAAGGAATACCTACAATTGTATATTACTTATTTATAGTAACTGCTAAGAAATATCTAGATTATACTGATGATGCAGGTCTCTGATTTACAAATAGTTCAGGTTTTAGATATCGTAGTTGGCTTCTTTGTGCAAATATTGATGTCGGCGTCAAATGATTTGACTCGCTTGGCCCAGTGTTATAGATCCGGTGACGCAACTAGAATCCCAAAGTCCCTTGTGCAAAAATAAAAACTGGGTATTTGTTCTGGGTAATAGTTTTTTATTACACGGAATAGACTCAGTTCTTTGTCTACAATCTCACCTGATGTTAAGTGACGATGTGGTTCAGGATGGTAAATACACTAAGCCTTGAAGTACTCGTTCTCAAGTGATGCTGCTGGAATACACCTATTGGTATTTGGCGACAGGTTTTCAAACTTGAGGGTGATAGCTACCCGGACGGGGATTATTAGAAAATGCCCTACCACCAGTTGTATCACAATGTTTTCCTTCACCGAAAGCTCAGGCTAATTTTAGAGTTGGATGGTAGGCTCGTACGTATTTGTTCTCAAGAGATGCTGCCGGAACACTCTTATTGGTATTTGGCGACAGGTTTTCAAACTTGAGGGTGGTAGTTACCCAGGCGGGCACCATTTAAAAATGCCCTACCACCATGCTATGGTTTCCTCATGATATTTTTCTTCACCGAAAGCTCAGACGAATTCTTATTGTTCTATTGATGTGTTATATGATAAAATTCAATTCGATGTTATTTATACAAATTATTTCTCCATATGAGTAAGATAAAGTAAGATTTTTCACGAAACTAGAAGTTTTTTTTTTTTTTCATGCAACAGTATATAAAAAAATGTTAGCTGCATAAGCTGTTCAATAAGAAATTGAATTTAGCAACCCTATACAAACAACATATATAATTTACGAGAATTAAGGTCAGTTAGGTTAGGTCAGGGTCCGAGGGTCGGGCTTCGGTGCACGGCACTCTTTAGCCATTTAGAAGTTAGGCCAATGAATAGAAACTTTTTGGATGAATGCTAAAGTATAGTCGGACTCTGATAACGTAAACGTTGTAGGAGATTTCGTGATCCTAAGTCAGTAAGCTCCTCCTTTAAAAAAAGTACTAACATGACCCACCTGACCTATGGGTCGGCAGTATGTTGGGATACTGATTCCGTGGGCGGATTACCAACACTAAAAACGAAGTAATAGAAACTCCCAGCGGTGAATTATTTACTGAAATTATTGAACTGAGACTATTAACTCGTAAAATAAAAAATATTTTAACCAATATATGACACTCTTACGATCAAATCGATTTAGTTGATGTATACGGGATTCGGACTATACGGATATTAAAGGTATACTTACTCGTGTAAATACATAAACTATGTATCGAATTGCCAAAAACGACTACGTTACGAATAACATTGGCCAACATGCAGAAATGCCGTGGATCCATGCGCCAAAGTGTGTCCATTTCAACTAACAATGATTCTCATTTTAACGTGAAATAATTTTAAACTATCCTTTGGCATCTAATTAATTCCAAAATATGTACAAGTAATACCTGGCTACACCATCAAAAGCTTGGTTCAAACCAACAAAGTCAAAGTAAAAGCCTTTTTCAAGATGATAAGAAGTGAAAATCATGTCTTTTGTAATTCTGTCTGTTGTTCACAACATATTTGGATAATCTACGTGATTCAAATAAACAAATTTCCATCAAACAGATTTATGTCCGATGCTATTTAAAATCTTTTACTTTTTTTACGTAATTAAGGATCTTTGCTATATTTTACGTGGAGAAAGTTTACCCAAATCAGAGGGGGAAGGTTGTAAAGCCTTGACTTGATAAATCCGTTTGTCTTAACGAGTTGTTATAATTCATCTTAAAAGAATAAAAAGGCAAAAGTCCACAACTTTGTTTATTTTTCTAATGATCGTAGGTAAAATAGAAACTATTATAACTCTTTTAGGTTTTATCTGAGTAGGTTTTGATTTTTGTAAAAAAGGGCAACCATGTCTCTGCAACTTTATATCATTTACGTTTTATAACATTGTCCATGGAATGACATTAATAGTTAGACTGTTTGGTTGCAGATATAAGAAAAATGTGTCGATTAACAATCAACTTCCATGAATAAAAAAAAGGACGTAATATAAACGCATTTATGACTAGATGTTGAAACAACTATATTATCATAATTACTAAATATGAGAAAAACAATAGGTAATTGATTGTACACGGCACAAAATTTCATAATAATGAGTTTTATATAACCTATAAATTACATGTCATTTGGGTATTTATTTATCATTTATTTTTATACGAGTCTATTGAAATTAACCCCTTGAGCAAAACCTGGCGTTTACACTAGCTTTCCATTGTCTACCTATTGTCTCATTTTTATGGGTAACCGACATATAAATATTAAATTCATCATTAGTATGCTGATTACTCGGTCATTGTCGCAAATCTTTCATTTTAATACTTTTTGTTTAATAGATATAATAAGTAGGTAAGTTAAAGAGGCAAGGTAACCCCTCGCTGTCAAGATTAAACGAAGAAGAAGAAGTAGGTAGGTTTCTCGAATTATCATCTATGTTATTTTATAAGTAAGTCTTCCATTGAGTCAATAAAATTTCTTAAATAAATATATGGTGACTTTTTTATTGATCTCATTATTCTGAGGTTCGCACCACTGGAAACCCTTGTGTTAGTTACCTTTTAGCTAATTTTTAAGTATTGTAATGTAACTACGGGCTCAAAAGGGTTTAAATCCAGGGCCGTTAAAAAAGTTAATAAAAAAAACCTTTTTGCGGCCTAGTGTCTCCAGCACTCGCCCCCAAATCCACGGTGAAGCTGTAAAGGCCCTTCCGGTCAACAGTATTAGCTAGTTAGGAAAATATTTATATAGTAATTATAATAATTTATCTATGGTAATTATAGTTGCTATATCTCTCTACACAAAAATTAAATAAAATTTACAAAATTATATTACGACTACTAGTGACATCTGTTGCCACTGAGACAAACTACGTTGGTGATCTTTACTTGTTTTGGTTCGACATCCAGTCCTTCCATTTAATTAAATTAGTTTCTAAGACCGAAAACAGATGGCGCTGAAACGAATACTACATAAAAACTATCATCAATTAATTAAACTAAAAGATTTATAAATCAAAGGTCTTCTTTAGACTAAGTTTAATTATAGACCTTAAAGAAATAAGAATAATCACTTTATTATTTAGTCTATACAAGATCTATAAATAAGAAAGTTGTTATTAAGCTTCTGGACAGCATTTTAAAGCATGCAAACTAATACCATTTCAACATTCGCCTAATAATATTTTACAATACACCACATATTATTTGATATAAAACCATGAAGGCGCGATGCCAACAAAATCTTTATATTTTTGTATTTTATGACATCCACGTGAGAGAATAAGTCCAGCGACAAATGATTATCATCTCAAATCCACGTAAATGACGAGAATTGCGTCATTAGAAGATATTTTATATTTTTGAGCATTAAGAAACTAACATTCATTTGTATAGATAAAATATGATTTTTAAACAGACATTTATATTTTTATTTTACTTGAGTATACAACAATAATTAGCTCATGTATAACACTTATAAAATTAGTTATTAAATTAATATCTAATTAATATATGGATTATTTTCTGTGTTTTTAAGAACCAGAAAGTTTCAGATCCCTAACTCAATTGGTTTTTGAGAAAAGCCAAATATATACAAAATAGAAGAAAAATTGTTCCTCAGACACGCGTGAATACTTACAAACCCTCCCAGTGTCGTTTAAATTTATTCCAAAGGCAAATTCACCTTATTCATCTTATACCCCGAGGACCTTTAGAGACATTGGTAATAAGGTTTCCCACCTGGGAGCCCCACATATATTTTAAGTTACTACTCTAGGCGCCTCCCAACAAACGTATTATAGGGTTATGGGCATGGAGGCCAAAAATAAAGCTGATATTCAAGGCGCGAATCAAACCGTTTAACCAAGAATATGTATTCACTTATTGATATGATTACGATGTTAATACATCATGTTAAGATGAATATGCTAGCGGCATTTATTCCCTACAAACGTAGTTCCCTGTTTCCTCCCAGGATAATAGCAATATAGTAAATATTTTTATACCAAATAATATATATCCACCAATGCCATGCTCGTATGTTTTGATTTATCTCATAAATTAGTTAATGTAGAAACAAGGAGCCTTTGAAAATGAAAAAAGTGCTCGATTTTTAGCGTCATTTTTAGACGTTCGTCAAACAAAATTGATAGATAAACTTTCAAAAAAGCAAAACGCTCAGGCATTGCCATTATCTTTATTATTCTAAATCTGAATGAAAATTAAAAAATCGTTTAAGTATTATATTTTGCGTAGGTATAATCTTCCCGAGCTGCATTTGTCCCTTTCGTGTTTTATAACTCTTTCTTTGGGGCGCAACGCGTACTTTTCAAATATGTTGTAGACCGCATGTCCTCTCAAGTACAAAAAATAATATTGTTACGTTACCTAATAATAAAACTAGAGCGACAGATTTCTCACCGCCATGCGTCATACGAGTTTTATAACATCGTATATTGTTGTTATGGTCACGCCAGAATAACTAGTTGTATGTAATAAAATATCACTGTATTATTTTTTATGTTCAGGCTGACAAAAATATTTTTGTATCTTTCATACAATATATCAGCTTCAAAGACAACATTCACTGCCTACAAATTATATTTTAAAATATTGTATCATTGTTATTTGTTACAAATTTAATTTTGTTACATCTGTTATTGGGTATATTTGTAAATCACATTAGTAAAATGTTTCGATACGTATAAGGCATAACAATTATGGTTTATTGCTGTAGAATAGGTACTGATAATTATATTTGTAAATATGTACGTACCTAAGTAAACATTAGAATGCTAAGACTTAGAACATATATATACATATAATAGTTGGTGACCGCAGCTCCGCCCGCGTTTCATATGTTCTTTAGGTGTAATTAAAAAAGTTAATATAACATTTCATTTATACCTAACTTAAAGAAACAAATGAATGAAGAAAATTAATGTTTTGTTATTATTAGCGGAAAAAATGCGCATAAGAGTATATTGAAAAAAAAATGAGAAAGGGACGATAGAATGGAATAAATAGCCTATAATCTACGAAAAATTCCGCGTCGAATGGTAGTAGTCCCATCCCGAAATGAAAAACCCGATGTATTATTTAAATTTACTTGTTACCACGTAACGTTCGAACGTGTTAATGCATCACTAAAACATTAACATAACTTTGTATTTTACATGAAATTCATGAATTTTATGACGTAATCGATTATACCAAATATCTCAGAACGATTTTATTAATAAAGATACACAAAAGAATTTATATTAGTTCAGATATATGTAGCGGACATACTTACTATGACACGTCATATCTCGGCGCAAAGTTAATATGTTTATGTATTTGCCACTTACAAAAGGGTTATTATAGCCATCAACTATTTTTATATATTAAGATGTGTAATGATGGAGTTTTTGTTCACGAACTACAGTCAAGTAGGTACTTAAAAATTTGCAAGGGAGTTCATTTTCAGATTGCGAGTCTGGGGGTAGAAAACAAATAAATCAAGTCTCACAATCAAGATGAAAAAAAGCCACAGGCTATATAACTAATGAAGTTTATAGTCACTGTCTAAATTACTATTGTGGAAAGTTCGAAGTCTCTTAAAACAAGGAAACTACATTCTCTATGAATATTACGGTAAAAGTAAGAAATATGCAACTTGACATTCTCATTGTTTGAAATTTATACTAATATTATAAGGAGGAAAGATTCGTTTGTTTTTAATCGATATATTCTGAAACTAATCAACCGATTGTCGTAATTGTAAAGAATTTTTTAAGTGTAAAAAATGAATTTTTTTAAGTGTAAAAATGCATTGCCGGCTAATAATAGTGCCACCCGATATCTTCTCGTGGATGTCGTAAAAAGCACCTAAGGGATAAACCAGGGGCTGGGCAGCAGCCTCCTTTGAGTACCACAAACGCCTACTGCGATCGCCAACCCGCCTGCCAAGCGTAGCGTGGCGATTATGGCAATCCCACCATTTCGGGCGAGACCTATGTTCAGTAATGGACTCTTTCGGTTAAATCAATCAATCGATGAAAATGCATTTAACTTAAAAACTTTACCCGGGGAATAAAATTTCCCCCTGGCTATATTACAGTTGGTAGGGGATATGTGGGAGTCGCCTGGCGTGAAGCGCCGGGAATACCAATTAAGACTCCACGCTCAAACGCTTTCCTGGGGCGATGAGCCGCCAGAAGAATCTCTTCCTACTCTCTGTCCATGTCTTCTTCTGCAGCATGACCTGCTCGCAGTAACATAGGCTATGTTTTATTTTAAATTATATTTCTGGATACTTATGCAAAGCCGGAGCAACTCGCTAATGTTGAGTAATTTGTGAATCTGCGTTGTTAATTAATCCAAGCGTTTCCTCGTAAAGTCTTCGTCTGTTCAGTAGTGTAATGGGATATTTAAAGCCTTTTATTGATATATGTTCTCTGTACATTTACAGTTTCATAACATTAATTTGAAAAATTTCAAACCACAAAAATAAAATTATACTACGTCTTTCAGTTGCACTCATAGGATAGAAACTCGCATTCTTATTCTACTTTTTTGTAATTCCTACTAAACTATTAGAGGCTGACAGGTTTTTATTATATTTTATTTATATTGATTTAGCTTTTAGCAATGATTTTGCGCAGATCATTCTTCATATAAATGTAGTTAAGGATAACTAAGAGAGGAATTCCTAAAGGTATCAAATAAGAAAATGTACTTAACAAAATATTGTTATGTTATTTTCTTGTTATGTCGCATAGGTAATCTATAAATATTTAACAGCTTTTAGAAACAATAACTATTGTTAAAGAATGTAACGATACCGTATTCGTTTGGACTTCAAAACTATTTTTGTGACCGTGTTTCCTCTTAAGTACCTATTTATAATTAATAATCCGATTGAAATTTTATTAAGAGTAACTTATTATTTATAAATATTAATTAATAAATCGATGTACATAAGACCTGAAAATACAAAATGTGTGTCTTAAAATAAATAATAGTATAAAATGAATGGTCCTAACAATTAACTCATTGCTCCTGCCAATATAAACTTTGATATCAATGCATTATACTCCGAACACAAATATCTTATTCTCCTCCAGCCCATATGTCAGTTAGGTGAGTTGAGTTAAACTAATGCTGACTGATTGATCACTGTCGTCATTGGCTGTTAGCAGGTGGGGTTTCACAATTGATATTGATAACGTATTATTCTTCTATTCCAGAAGGTAATAATATACAAATATTATTTTAACATAACATAATTCTTTGCTTTCAAAGCTAAAAAACCGTTGATAAATCAGAAAAAATGTTTTATGTAAATATAAAACTCAGTCCTTGTGTTTGTTTACAGAAATTTTATATGTATGTTTACAGAAAAATTGAAATCACATTGTATCTACGACGAGTTTCAAATGTTTTTTCACATCGGATTTTATAATTTACTCGGTATACAATAAATACTTCAAGAAGAAAAAATAAAATATTTGGCTTTTGAAAAATAAACAAGAAAACATCAAAAATCGAATCGAGTAAAGCAATCGTATACTAGATTGATGACTCGGGTATTTTAATGTGGCTACTTGTTGAGTCAATAAATAACAATATCAGGTCAAGACAGCGATTTATCTCGTGTAATATTTTGAAAATTATTTGTCGGTATTGCGCAAAACATTGGATTATGTTTTTTTAAAGAAAATAGTATTCATATCAACCATCCATTCCATTATGGTAGCACGACAACAACACAAACAGTGATGGAACTGTTTTCTGATGGTAAGCGCAGAATAATCCAAAAAAAAATGACGTTCGCCGGTCGTTCTTGTCATGTCGGCCTCCACAGACCATACCATTATGCACAAATCATGCCGGGCTTGCACATGTCATGCCGGGCCTGCACACATTTTATTAATGCTTATAAGAGTACCTACTCAGATATTAATGATATAGATAAATAAATTAAACCTTTGTTTAATAACATATGTAAAACGAAGAAAGTAAGGCACACATAGTTTTAGGTTAATATTAGATCACCATACGTTGAAGTATGAAGTAGTTACGACCCCACCGCGTGTATGTATGTGTGTACGTATGTATTTATTTATCTTCAATTTACTAAACAGATAGGAACAATTATTTTTATAACCAGTTACGCAAAATTTGTTGTGAAGTTTCTGAGAAATTATGTGAACCCTCTAAAGAGGGCCTAAGGCCTAAAGGCGACATGTAAAATTCGTTTAAATCATGAAGATCTCGCGACGTTGCGTCGGGATGTTATTTTTAATATTAACCAATTTTTGTAATATTCATGTTCATTTTTCTACAGGTAACATTAATAAAAGTGTAATTTAAATAGGTTTAAATTTCTATCACGCTGTGAATTTTGTATCAATTTTGTACATTCTTACACTACATTTTGGTTTTCAGTCGATGTTAAGCAGTCATAATGTAGCTTATTTATAAAAAACCTCAAATAAGTCCGAAATCAAAGTTAAACCGGGTCAATAATTTATTACTCACAACGCAGCAATGCCGAACACTATTGCTTCCATATTCGAACATTACATAGACTGTATCACACTTATTTTTAATATCATAAATACCTAGTCCATCCATACATTCAACCGAAAGACTTCCACTGCTGGCATAGGTCTCCCCCAAAGATCTCCACGACGATCGGTCTTGGGCCACTCTCATCCAACGGAATCCTGCGACCTTTACCATGTTGTCGGACCATCTTAGCCTAGCCACGCTACGTCTTCTGTTACGCGGCAGCCATTCGAGAACCCGTTGGCCCCAACGGGCATCGGTTCTTCCACCTGTCATTGCTACTACATGGCCACATAAATTTAGTAATACTTCGGGCAATGTAGGTTACTTTGGTTCTTCTGCAGATCACCTAATTTCTAATTCGTTCACACAGGGAAAACTTCGAGGATAGCGCTATCCATTTCCCTTTGGGTAACTTAGTACGTAGTTAAATAATAAATTATTTAAAACATTCCTTTAACTTCTGAAGTTCTATTTCAACGCGTTGAACGCTGTTAATTATTTTAACTAAAGTTTATTTAATAAATGAGGGAAGTGCTCAAACAACCTTAAATTAAACGAAATTAATAGGTTTGTATTTGAAACAAGTTGCATTAAAAAAGTTTTTAAATTTTAATATACTTTGTATTAAAATGGATTGTAATAAAATAATTATACATATAAATTATATATATTATACATAATATATCCTATAATTTTCTTACGTTAATACGTTAAAAAGTTACATTTAATTTGATAATAAAAATATTGATATATGTTCTTTTGTTCTTACGTCATTTGAACCATAATAATTTTAAAATATTTCTCGACTACAAAGGCCCTTTTTTGCAAATAATGACTTATAATAATCAAAGTGAAAATTTTGTAATGTTAATAAGATGTTTTATAATATTTATAAGATACACCTTGTGTTTTAACTGCTGTTTTTTATACTATAAAAGTACGCATAAAACTCTACTTCGCCGACTAAATGAAGTTACCCCTCGTTACCCTTGATAGAAGCTGTTATATAATAAAACTGTATTCAAGTAGCTTTATTGAGGCCGGTTTCAGTAATTAAGCCATTTCTTTGATTAAATGAACTTCAACCCTTAAGAGGACATGCGATCGACAACAGATTTGAAAAGTAGGTATTTCAGAAATCTATTGCTATCACGTTGTGCCCGAAAGAAAGAGTTGTAAATCACGAAAAGGACAACTGTAGCTGATTTTACCTATGCAAAATAGGCGAAAACATAACTTCGTAGTACTCTGTTCCCTCCTCTAAAACTGAACCGATTTTTAATTTTCTTTCAGTTATAGAATAAAAAAGACTTTGGCTATGTCTATAAGTTTTTCTTTTTTAAATTTCATTCATCAAATTTGTTTGATGAAGGTCTGAGTATGACAGTAAAAATCGAGCATTGTTTTCATTTTCAAAGGAGCCTAGTTTGTACAATAACTAATTTATGTAAAAAAGACAAGCAACGAGCATGGCGGTGGTGGATATATATTATTTGGATTAAAAATATTTACCATCATGCTATTATCAAGGGAGGAAACAGGGGACTACGTTTCTATGGAATAAATGCCACTAGTATATCCTCTTAACCTTGTTTTTTGAATGCTGATATACTAACACCAGTACACAAACTAATATGCATCCCAACAGAAAGCAATTGTTTGTTTGCAGAAACATATATGAAATTAGTTTATATTTTAGCTACGTTTAGTAAATCATTATTAAAATAGCTCCCCGTAACGAAACAATTCCTAACGTAGTGTAAACACGCACTTTGTTATTATTACCTACACATTAGCACTTAGAAAACATAAAAAGTATGACATTTTTTTATATTATAATTAATTCCACTTTGTCATGAAAACGAAATAAAATTAATATTATAAACTAAGCAATAATAAACGTGTTTATTTCACAGATAAACGTTTAAGGTCATGGCATATTTAATTTTAATACATCTATACTAATAAATAAAATTGAAATGTTTTGACGGGACTTATATTAGTACATAGCTGTAGTTACTCAAAGTTTCTCAGATTACTTTTGTTTTTCGAAAATAATTACGATCCCTCGAAATTAAATGAAGATTTATGAAATTGTGAATAAAATCCGTTTAAATGCACAGTTTTACTGACAGATGGTTGAATTTGTGAGAAGAATCATCGCTATCTGTTAGTACTTACAAAAAATTTTTTTTTGAAAATAATAAGGAAATAATGTAAAAAAAATTAAAACTCACGAAATTGTGTGCAAAGTACGATTCAGTGGACAACTAGTATCTAATATTAACATGAAATATTTGATATATTTGTATGTAGATAGTTTATTTCCACATTAAGTTTATTCCCATATATTTTAATAACAAGTGAGTATTACGTCTGGATTAGATGCTACAGTTGAACATAACAATGAGAAATAGCCAGCATAAGTCTCCAAAGTAGACCATTACAGTGCTGCATTCAGTATAGGAACAATGTCTGAGCTAATGAAAGCTATTCAAGCATAGTCAATTCGAGCATAGTGAACTGTTAGAATGTGCACTGATTGTAGCATATAAGTCGATAGCTGTATGATTAAATATAAGAAGCAATGCAAACAATATAATAACGCCTAGATATAGTATTTAAACATAAAAGTTTTTATGTAAAACTAGCTGTGTGCCCGCGTCTGCGCCCGCGTTTCTTATGTACTATGATAAAGTAAAAATATTCAAATATTTGCCCGTAAAATTATGCATTGAATCGGATTTTATTTAATTTTTTATGAGCTTTATTTTTTTTACACGAACACCTAAATTTTTCATCGCAGTCACGCGGTGTAACTTCAGCTAACAGCCAAAAAAGTTCCGTCAAAATCGGTTCAGCCGTTCCGGAGATTACTTGGAACAAAGAGACAGACGGACAGACAATCAAAAATTAAAAAAATTGTATTTTTGGTATAGGCCTCGTATCGTACATACATTAATATGTATTTACTACAATTTTGATATTACAAACATACCCTTCTATTTTATTTATTAGTAATACTAATTTAGTATAGATAAAAAAATTAATAACTTAATTTTTTACGAAGGCATAAAAATAACAACGTATGAACGTAATGTATTGATAAAATTCACTCTATTACATGTTTAATTACAGTTGAAGAGTTTGAATCGATAAACCTTTTAGTGATTTTCTTTGTAAGTAGGAATTATTATAGTATTTATAAAAACCAGGATGACTCCCAAAAGAATAGAACTTTAATATGGAAAATATTTTATAACTTTGAAATTAAACGGTTAACAGTAGATACTTGAATTAAAAAGAAGTGAAATATCTTTTGTGTATGTGAGGGGTAAATTATTACAATACTCGTATAATTTTAGACGAGGAAAATGCACATGGAACTATTTCTGTCTTTATGGTCTGTTTATTTTACATTATGGTTTATTACTCCAGTGTGTTACATGGCTAAGCTATTTGTAAACACCAGTGCATTTACAAACACTGTGAAGTGCTGGTGCTACAAGAACGAATACTATTTCGTTTAGTTACACAAATGCATTTTACAAAATTGCATATAGGAGCGCTTTTGAACTTGATGAATTCCAGAAACATCAAAGCTGAATTATAATTACTACTTAACTTTCTGCTATATTGGTTTTTGTTTACATAAATCTTATCTGGAGACTACATGGTTGATCCGCATCGCTTCACGCCACAGGTTTACAAAAAAACGTTCGTCGACGGATTGTAACTAATGTAGAACTACAAGCGGCAGTCGTAAAAACCGCTATTACATTTTAAAGGACGGTTGCGTACTTTGATATTTAAAATTTTATACACACAAAATCTGCGTGCATACGTCTTGGAAATTATTTTATGTTTCATGTAAGACTAGCTGTGTGACCACGGCTGCGTCCGTGCTTCATATGTTCTTGACTGCGTTTTAATTTTTGTGTACCGAACCCTAATTATGTTCCTTAATTTTTTTCGGTAATAAGATAAAGTTAAACTACTTCTCTAACTATTTGAAAGTTACGCGGAGCAAATTCATTTATCTAATGAAAAAGTCAAAATCGCTTCAGCCGTTCCGGGGATTACCAGGAACGAACAACCAAACAGACACTTATTTATCACTATAGTTATAATTTAATTTATAACTACAAATATACTATAAGAAGCGATGATGGCGCAGTGGATCATGTGTCCAAATTACGAGTCAATGGGGCGCGGGTTCGTGCACACCTATGCAACTCTAAAATCAGCCTGAGCTTTCGGTGAAGGAAAACATCATGAGAAAAACATAGCATTGTAGTAGGGCCTTATCTAATAATGCCCGCCTGGTTTGAAAATCTGTCGCCAAATACCAATAGGTGTGTTCCGGCAGCATCACTTGAGAACCAGTATCTCTAGGCTTAGTGTGTTTACCATCTTGGACCACATCGTTACAACATTTAACATCAGGTGAGATTGTAGTGGAAACAATGAGCCTATACCGTGTAAATAAAATGATGGTTTATTTGAATTGTGGAAACCCATAAACTACATTTTTAACAATTTTAGTTTTGTACGTAACATTTGATCGCGCAATTTAGTTTTCATTGTAATAGTTTTCGTTTAGTATTTAAAACCGCTCTTATAAACTAAAATTGGAATGTATGCTTAGCGAAATAAGTTACTGATTACTTAATAATCAGAATTCTATAAATAACAAAACATAAAAATATTATCCTATTTCTAGTTAAGTTCAACGAAATATACATTTTAACGTAACATAATAAACTTACAAATAATTTTACATATGTATAATAGATAAAAATATATATGTGAAAGTGTATGTATAAAATTACACATCGTGTTCAAAAGCACGATAACGCGAATAATTATAAGAAAATAAAATTAAAAAAAAAAAAAAACGTATACCAATATCCTTCATCTTTCTTTATTTTGATGTTTCTCGAAAAAATCCGTTATAAAAATCACCATCGCTTCCATCTCTGATGAGCAGTACATTAAAATAAGCACCAAAGACTGAAATGATGACCAGCAGTCAGGTAAAATTAATAAAAACATAATATTATCACGCCCGTGTTTGGATAAAGCTTGCTCATTTGTCAGGTAAAACATAATAAAGATGTAATAAGTTGCCACCTCGTCGGCTCCATGAATAATCATTCCCACGGAAAAAATTACTTGAGGTAAATTGGACATATCTAACCAAAAAACTTTTAAATTATATATATAACCTCATTTCATATTTAATAGCCAAAGATTGGTGTTGACTTTCAAGTGTTGCTATCGAAACAGATCTGTAATTCTGTAATCTGTGCTTGATACCAAATTTACTACAGCTTGAGAGTGAAATTGATTGAGAGAAAATATCCTACATTATAACTTCACTACAAAGTTATACGAAAGCTCAGACTAAAAGCTATAAAGTTCTTTCAGACAAGATTTACAAAGTTGTTGACCTAATTCACAACTGGTCGTCCGATGCTATGTTTACCCTCTCCTAGACACGCTTCTGAGAAGGATTTCCTACTGATTCGTCGCATCAAGTATCTAATTTATCACCGATTTACCGAGAATAAATATAACATTTCCATGTCCATAATTTTATAACTATTGGGTACGCATTTCATCACAACGCCAACCTACGATGTATTGGGCATTTCAACTGTCTCCAGGACTTTACATAAAATGTGTTACTGTACAACGCTGTAGTATATGGACATTTTTATTGCATTCAAATTTCCTCCAGTTCGCCTTCACCGTTAGCCGATTATATTATTAATAAAATTCTGAAAAATTCATTGGTACATACATGCCAATGATCGAATTGAGTTATGGTAAAATGGATCGATATTCGAGTGGAATAGAGTGATTAGATATTTCGTTGATTAATGTTACTACAGTTTTCTGTAAATATCTAACCGACATGCATTGTAGCAATAAAGTATCTTTATGGTTTATTTGTTTAAAGTGAATTTTATTATAAGTATGTAAGCCAATTTCGATAATTGCTCATGAGAGAATTAATCATTTGAAATCAGAATGATATTGTTATCAAATAGTAATCAAATGATACTAATAACAGCCAACTATTAGTTTAAGAATCAACGCATATCTTATAATGTACCTGTAAGCCTCATTTGGATAACAGCTTCCGAGCTTATAGAGCGCAGACTAAATTAATGTCAATAAAAATTAAATGCAATTGTTTATAATCACTTACGTAATAAGTATAAAATTTATTTCACAATGATACGGCAGAATTGAGACAGTAAAATATTGCGTTAAAAAACCGGTCTCAAATATTACGTAGTTTTAAATTCGCACTACGAGTATTGAGCATTATTTGAACTTGCGCCAGAAAGATGTGCATCCTTACTAAAACTTACTCTATGAATGCTTTCACAGTTTATAGCCGTAAAGTAAAAAGTCTTAAAGATTACGACACGTCCATCTGTTAGTTTTTGATGCATTCTTCTATAGGCATCAATTAATATCGACCAAAATTTAAAGTAACAATATAAATAGATCCCAAATTGATGATTCTATTTGCAGTATTGACTATTGCATATTTTTATAACGCTGCAATGCAGACGAGATATCTGAATCACAATTTAATATCTGTGTTTGAAAGATTTGACACTAAAAGCTACGATAATAGCTATGAACACAATATTCAAACATTGCTTTGCTATTAAAAAATTGATAAGAAGATAATTTATACATATTTTAGAAAAAGCCTATAATAGATAGTATTAACACTTTTTTCTATGTTGTTATTAGTTAATTCATTTTGCATTATTATAATTTTAATATTGTGCAGCGCAAATAATGACAACTATAATGTAAAAATAATGACATCGACAATAAAATTTAAATACATTTCGGCATAACATGTACGTTATAAATTGTATGTTATACATGTAACAATCAATGTATCTGTTTGATACATTTATTTAATTTCATACATTGGTACTTTTGCTTGCTTTTTATTAACTACTAGTTGTGTACCCACGGCAGCGCTCGCGTTTCATATATTTTTCACTTTTAATATTTTTTATGGAACCCTAATATAATTTTACCAACAATTTTAAAGTACTAAGAAAAAGTAAAAATATTTCTTATAAATTCAAACACTTGCCCGTAAAAACTGTGCCTTGAATCGGATTTTATTCATTTTTTACGAGCTTTCATTTTTTACGCAGAACCCTAATTATTTTGGAAAATCGAAAGTACCCCAATTACGGAGTAACTTCAGCTATCTACCAAAAAAAGTCCCGGCAAATTCGGTCAAGCCGTGCCAGAGATTACCCAAAAACAAACAGACAGACCGACCGATAAACAAACATTTTTAAAATTGTCTTTTTGATATAGGTATCGTATATATAATAACATGTATTTAGTGAGAAATTGTTATTTTGACATTACAGACAAACACTTCAATTTTATTTATTAGTATAGATTAATTTGCAGCAGTTAATACTCATGAAACCTTAGAACAAAGTTTAATCACAATAACATAATTCAATATTAAACAATTCATGTTTTCTCTAAAAAAGAGTCAAACCAAATAATGATTCAACTAAGATTGATTTCATTCCATTGTACCAGATAATATCTTCTAAAACAAACATAAAGACATGGACAAATAATATATTTTCGTGGTTCACTATTATTACCACACACATTATCCACAGATCAAGCAAAGTATGAAGAAGAATGTGGTTTAATATATAATTATAAGTCAATAAATTATTCAACATTTAAAAAATAAAACACTCGTACTATAGTGTCATGAACAAATGAACCTCATTTGCCTTTTTATAAATAGAAAAAACACGACAATAAAATAAAACATGGATAATACAACGAACAACGTAGAAAATGGCGAACAATGCTAGTGTAAGAGCACTCTCTAATACGAACCAAGTTCTAATTAATGTGCGTCTAGAGTAATCTATACCTTTGATTATTACAATTGTTGTTTGTTGCTATATGTTAAACTAATATTTAAAATGTAGATAAAAATGAATTATATTATTTACATGAAATATTAACATTCAGACATTATAAACTATGGAACCATATGTATCATCACAAAATAAAAACTGCGTTTAAAAAAGCCGAATTCAAAAAACTAAAAAGTATAAAATTTCTTAGTAAAGATTTAATTTGATACACCACTTATGCAAACCTAATATCTTCCAACCATCCGTTCAACCGAAAGACGTGCACTGCTGGACATAGGTCTCCCCCAAAGAAAAGGGGAGAATTGCTATAATCGCCACGTTTGGCGGGTTGGTGATCGCAGTAGGTGGTTGTGGTACTCAGAGGACGCTGCTCCCCATCCTCTGGTTTATCCCTCAGTCGCCTTATACGATATTCACGGCAAGAGATGGAGTGATACTTCTTAGCCGGCACCACACTGTGATAATACCTTTAATATTAATAAAATACTATTATTTGTATGTGCTACCTATTGATAGGATTCAAGCCGGTGCCCAGCCATATATATGAATATATTTGTGGCCCTGAAAAATACCTTTTGGTTTGCGTATAGTGTGACGAGCACACAACACGACTGTTGAAAGACACGATAGTTACGCGCGACGAGTGTAGGTATCTACAATCTGGGGGCACGGCCTGCCTCCGCCAATTCGAGCAAAAGCAAAAAAAGCGGCACGGCCGTTTTCGACCCCCTATAACTACGTTGTGGATCAATCTAGAAGCCTGAATTTTGCAAGCAGGCATTGTATAAACACGGTATATTTCAAATTTCAATCAATTTCAACCAGTAGTTTAAGATCTTTTTCGCTGACTGACCGATCATAATAACTCAAAGGCACTTCTAGCAGACATATAAGCTTCAAATTTACAATACAATTAGTGTATAAAATCAAGGAAAAACTAAAATATGTTGTAATTTCGTTCCAGTTTTCCAGATACACTAACTGTATAAATAACTTTGTAATCCTATATAAATGTATAGGATTACAAAGTTACATTTGCAGTTAATGAATCAGTGTACCTGTAATGTTTTAATGAAGTACTTTAAAGTCACGTTTATCTATTAATGGTAAAAACTCTTGGGTAGCAGTACTAGTAGTCGCAATGGATTCGGAAATACTGTAGAAAGGGAAAAAGAAGGACTATCTACAAAAAGAAATGAGATGCCATCAAAAACAAACCTTGTAAAAAAGTAAGTCTCGCAACTCAATTCTTCTACTGTAAAAAGTTGTGAGATCCATGTAATCCCAAGTCGGTTACCTTCTTATTAAGGAGTCCCTTAAGTAAGTAACTAAGACATTCTGTCTAAAGTTATAACGTAATTAGCTAACCTAATAACATTTTATAGTGACCATATCAATATTAAAAATCTTTTGTTTTAAATTAAAAAAAAAATGACTTAGCGCATTCATTTGAAAACATAATGTATCTTACAAGTAATACATAATTATATTAAATAAGATTGTTTAGTGCGATTGCCAAGTCAATGTATTTTATTTAAAACAAAAGATTTTTAACATTGATATGGTCACTATAAGATGTTGTTAGGTTAGCTAATTACGTAATAACTTAAGACAGAAGGTTCCTTAAATGGGAATTTATTAAAGTAATCGACTTGGTATTACATGGAGCTCACAACTTTTTACGGTAGAAGAGAACTGAGTTGCGAGACTTGTTTTTTTTACAAATTTGTTTTTGATGGCTTACATTTGGTTTGGCATCGACTTCAAATCTATCAATAGATAGCACATACAAATAATAGTATTTTAATAATAATAAAGGTATTAGGTTTGCATAAGAGATGTCTTAAATTAAATCTTTATTAAGTTATTTTATATTTTTAGGGGCGAAGTTCCTTACGGCAGGCTTGGAGGACATAGGAATTTTTGCTGCACGACCGAACTGAAAAAAATGTGGAACTAAAACCGTAAGAAAAATATGTAACGGAAGTGCTATAGTCGTATACATAAGCTAATAGTGTATACACCTTTCTCTTTCTCCCTCTTTCTTTCCATTCTCTCATCCCTTCTCTTTCTGATCCCACTCCGCCTCGCCAATGCATAGTTTACACTTTAACGTTAATTTTGCAGATGAACATTTTTTTTAATTTAATTATTTATTTAATTTTATATTGTCGAAAAAAATGTGTTTTTATTTTACTCAATAATTTCTTTTTTCTATTTTTTTTATTTTACGTTATTTGTTATTTTCTAAAATACTATATTTCCTAAATACTTTTATGTACCTAAACAAAAACCAATCAGCAAAATTAAAAAAAAAATCAAGAAAATATATATGAAATTGATTGATACAAGATGGCCCGACACAGTTACCAAGGTAGTGGGTGGCAGCATGGACTGTGAAATACACTACGCATATAACCATAGCTAATAGAGACTGTATGCATGTAACATATATACATATTATCACGCCTTTCGCCCGTGGGGGTAGGGAGAGAATACGTCCTTCCACTTGCTACGATCTTGACACATCTCTTCCACTTCTTCTGAGAGGCTGATTATGAGTGGTTATACTCTTCAGCAATGATGGAGTTATTAAGGAGAAGATTCTTAACTAACTCTCCTATTTAAGTTGTTTATCGTAATTTATCGATAAATATAATTATATAGCACACCAATAGTTGATAAGATCTCTTATAAATGAAAGAATTAATCGCAATAATGTAAAATTTTCTATGAGTGCGAAACTACTTTGACTAATAGATGTTTTTATTTATCTATGTTAAAACATTCATTTATAACCATTCGATACGAATTTCACGAACATCCAATAATTTCCAGCTCTGGTTATTAAAGTTTGCTATTATGATAAAAATATGAATACATTTTTAATCTCACACTTATCTCTATGACCGGAATTGGTAAAATAACTGTATACCTCTTGATCGTAATTGACTTTGGTTAGAACAATTGACTATGATTGTCGAGAAAATATCCATTTAGAGTCCCTGTACTAATGTCAGTTCGGTAAAATACTATGAAATAGAAGAAGAACACACTGAATAGAACACTAAAATATAACATTAAATTATAAAAATAATATGTTTTATCTACAACAAAATTGATTCTCTATTTGTTATTGATAAACTCATATACTATTAAACCGATTTAAAAAATTCTTCCACCTGTAAAAAACTTCTTTATCGACGAATAGCATCGGGTATATTTTTGTCAATTAGGGATTCCCCAAAAACTACAATAATGTAACCGAAGATGTCAAAAACTTGATTTAAAAGTCATTATACGGCGGCGTATGCTACGAAAATGAAACATTAATTTATTTTTTATCTACCCGTGCAAAGCAGGGGCGGGTCGTTAGTATATTCTATTTTGATAATAATGTATAAATCCATCGTTGCGTATAAAACTAAATCAAAATAACAATTTCTGTTAAAGTTAAACCAAACTGTGTAAATTTTTGCGATTAAAACTATGTTGGCAATTAAGTACACCTCGTTTAAATCGTAACACCTTTTGATTTCAATACAAACGGAATAAACCAATTGTGCTCAAGACTGATTGTCCTTTTTCTTTTTTTTATACGATATACGCTCAATGCTTTGACCACAATCTCACCTGATTTTAAGTGACGATGTGGTCCAGGATGGTAAACACACTAAACCTGGGTACTGGTTCTCAAGTGATGCTGCTGGAACACACCTATTGGTATTTGCGCGACAGGTTTTCAAACTTGAGTGTGGTACATACCCAGACGGACATTATAGAAAATACCCTACCACCATGATATGGTTGCCTCATGATGTTTTCATTCGTCGTAAGCTCAGGCCGATTTTAGAGTTGGATAGGTGGGGTCGAACTCGCGTCAATTGACGCTTCATCCTTCCAAGACAGTTTGTTAGCAATCTTATGACAAAATAACATAAAACAGACATAAGTACTTCCCATATTTACACGAGCGAAGAACTCATTAAAACATCACTTATAAAGACAAGTTACAAGAAACACTTCGCCGAAGTAGAAAATATTTTACGCTAGTAAGTAGTCTTTTGATCTTCATGGGAGCTTCTGCGTAAAATCACGGATTTCGAGTGGATTTTTATGTGTAGCGACAGAAGCTTTAAAGTATCTCGGGGAGATGAACATATTCACGTGTCAATTAAAGCGAATGAGTTATTCTAAATTTATTTTTGGTAGTATTTCGAATGTCGAATAGTTTGCTAAACCTCCTTTATACAAATTAGTGAATGATGAATAATTTAGTGACTGGTTTATCTCGATTAGACGTAACGTATTTCTGGATTTCGCATTTGTTTCATAAGGGTTTTTAATAACTAATTTTATTATCATGATGACAATGAATTTATCACAAAATAAGACCTTCATCAAATTAAAATTATTAAGCAGTATAAGTTAGAAAAATACCTATTTAAAGAGACGGTAATTTATTTAAATCTAGCCGTGTGCCCGCGGCTACGCTCGCAGTTATTAACGGGCTGACAGACAGATAGACGTTGTCTTTTATAGAATGAAGGAAATATAACACCAAAGTTAATTTAAACAAATGTGAACGTAATTAAAATGAAAACAATACTAGCTTACAGTTGTAAGTAGGTATATTATTGTTAAATGGACCCTAAAAAGGGAAATGAAAGTTCTCACGTGCAAGCAAATATTTTTGATTTAATTTGGTATATTATTTACTAAATTAATAAGTCGATTACCCATAAAAATGAGACAATAGGAAAACAATGGAAAGCTGGAGTAAACGCGAGGTTAGTGCTCAAGGGGTTAAGCGGCCTTATCTGTCACAAACGGTGATTACAATAGTTCAGAATGATTGTCTCTTTCAATACAAGGGTACCTTGCAAAACGTCGACTGTTTGAATGGAATTCCTCTGTAGAACGTAATAGGAATTATCAAATAAATCAATTTCGCAAATTCCTTATGACAAGTATATAACATAATTTAATTATTATATAGCGTAGTTGTGCGAATATTAAATAAACTTACACCATTACATAAGTTCATGTCAGTTTTTAATCTACTTGTATTGCTCGCTGTAAATAATTATTAACTGCAATCAATTTCTAAAAACTGCCCTTAATTTCTGCGTTCGTTCATATTAAGAGTTCCTAGATTTACACCTTACAAAAGTTTCAGAATCGTTTTGTAAGGAAAGCTGAAAGCAGGCGATGGTATCAGAGAAATATGGATATACACAGGGATCCTGAACCTGCCCACCATCAAGTCCGTTTTCAAAACCCAGTGTCGCGCCTTCTTCGAACGCGCAGAGATACACCAGAACCCCCTCATACTCGCCGTCTCGTACTCGCCGGACCCGAGCGCCCCCCCAAATATGCGACGACCGCGTAACATATTGACCTACCCCGACTATAACATCACTAGCATGAATAGGATCTTCCGCATCAACGGCGTGTACTTGCGTCTCAGCGCCCACGCCCGCGTAACCGCCGTTCCTGCCGCCGGGGACGCGCGGCTAACTTTGAACCCGCACACACTCCGGGTCCCCCTCTGGTGGCGGTCCAAGACGTGCTCCGTTCCCCAACTGGAGAGGCTCTTGACGCCAGTACCAGCGCGAAACAGTGACACTGAACATGCCTTAAGCATTATACGCACGACACTGTATTCACACTCCTGTACATAACACGCAGGTACATAGGTCCTGTAAGGAACCTTTTTTATATATTAAATAAAACTATAGGGATTAGCTAGGATCAATATTCTGTGGGAATTTTTCTATACAATTAACGGCCAAGCCGAGGTTTGTATCACTTTGGTGCTCTTGTGCTAGTTACTTTTTGCGGCGAGCGCCTTCAGCACTCACCCCCAAAGTTACGGTGAAGCTGTTAAGGCCCTTCCGGTCAGAAGAATTAGATAGGTTAAAAAAAAATAAAAATACCCTCAAATAAAACAAATAACGGATAGACATACTACTTTTTGTGATATGTGAATAAGTAATCTAATTCTTTTGCTAGGAAAGGCTATGGTGTAATGCTGTTTTAAGTTATATCTATATACTAATAAATAAAAGTGTCTGTTTGTAATGTCAAAATTATTTTTTTTAC
Organism: Samia ricini; assembly: GCA_014132275.2. Lineage (NCBI taxonomy): Eukaryota > Metazoa > Arthropoda > Insecta > Lepidoptera > Saturniidae > Samia > Samia ricini. The sequence continues at coordinate 7,849,493 of AP028170.1, forward strand.
TAAATAGGTATGAATGTATATACGATACAAATGTGTACTAAGAATACAATTTTTTTTAAATTTGTCTGTCTGTTCATGGTAATCTCCGGAACGGCTACATGGATTTTGACGGGACTTTTTTGGTAGAAAGCTAAAGTTACTCCTTAAGCTTAAGTACTATGTCATAAATTATTAATCGATTATATAAGGTACTGTTAGTTCAAATCGATACGATCATGTGTATTTATTGAATATGTCTGTTTAAAATGGATAAAATCTCAGATAGAAATTCATAATTAGATAAGATTGCTATTTAGATTATTGTACGATAAGCGGTTAATGGTTTTGTTTCGGTACTTTAGCATGTTATATAGCGATTACGGGGTCTTATTCCACTCAGGTTGATAATAATTAGTACTTTCAAATTAGTACTTCGTAAATTATCCTTTTCATCTATAGGATTAATATAACTAAGGGTTTAAATATTAAATTTCCGTGTTAACGCGCTGGCAAATTTAATCAACATCGGGCAGAGATTTTGGAGTGAAAAAGGTTTCAAACGAAAATTATAAGATTCTTAATTCAAAAATATATATATTCATATTTTTATCCCTAGTATATATAATTATGTTTGTGACAAAGATTCTTACGAAAAGTTATAGATCAATTGTCTGACAATAACAACATATTCCACGATTACGTTGTGGTAAAAAAAAATGTAAAGTTTATGTAAATAAACAATGTAAATCTTTAGAACATTCTAAAATCCAATTTAAACAATACTGAGGCATAATACACTAAAGTAGTAAACAGTTTTAAAAATATAAAGTCGTAATATATAAAAATGAACAAGAGGCGAGCGCAGTTCTCCAGTTATCATAGATTAAGAAAGTAATCAGATGCGAAATATTGTTTTTACATTTAACTTTAGTTGTAAAATCTTGTATTTAGCTTTATTTGTGAATTACTTATTCAAGTAAATAATTAGATTTTTGTAATAAGTCTTTGAAGAAAAGTATTGGATCCATCCATTGAACCGAAAGACGTCCATTGCTGGACACATAGGTCTTCTCCAAAGATCTCCAGGACGACCATTCGTGCGCCATTCGCATGCAGCAGAATCCCGCGACCTTCACCAGGTCGTCTGTCCACCTTGTAGGGGGCCTACCCATGCTGGGTTTTCCTGTACGCGGCAACTATTCGAGAACCCGTTGGCTCCATCGGGCATCGGTTCTACGAGCAATGTGCCCACCCCATTGTCACTTCAGTTTGGCAATTCTTCGGGCAATGTCGGTTAATTCGGTTCTTCTGCAGATTTCATTTCTGATTCGATCACGCTGGGAAACTCCGAGCATAGCCCTTTCCATTGCGCTTTGGGTAACTTTGAGCTTCCTAATTAGGCCCATTGTAAGTGACCACGTCTCAGTGCCATAAGTTCCCATTGGCTACACCCACTGGTCGAAGACTTTTATATTGAGACACTGCGGCATCTCGGACGAGAATATTCAGCGTAGCTTCCTAAACGCGGCCCAGCCCAATACTATTCTGTTCATGTTATCTTTGAACGACTCTTTTCACTATTGTATAATCATCAAGTAGTAGTGAAAATTTTCAATAAGACCTAAAATATAACCTAAAATGTATGCTATTTATTTTTGGTTTCTCGAAAACGTCGCAACGCCTGTATTGATTTGTATATATTTTTTTAATGTTTAGAGTAAGTTCTATTTTCTATGTTTATCTACATAGGTATGTTTTTCCTTACCAAAAAGATATTTTGAACAGAACAGAAGTAATTGCGCTATATTGTTTAATTATTTTTCAAACCTACAAAGCAAATCAAAAATAATTCATTCAATTTAGTCCCCGATAAGGAATGTCAAAATAATATATGATAGCACTAGATGCTTGTAGAACATTATAGTCGGTCGCTAAGGTGCTGACAAATTAACAACGCTAGATTCATACTATATCTAAATAGAAATTGATATAAATAACAATTCATTTATTTCACTCGCTTCTAGATATTATTTATACGTTTATACAAAAGATCCATGTTTTCCATAAGTATAAAACAAATTAAAAACAGTGGTCATAAAAAATTACTGTGGATTAGCTGCGTGCCCGCGGCTCCGGCCCCGTTTCACATATTATTCAATGCGAAATATAGTTTTCAAATAATCTCTGGAAAACAATATTTTGATGATGCTGTTCATTGCATCGGATTTTATTAATCTCGAAAAATTAAAGTACCCTAAGTTACAAGGACTAACTTCAATTATCTACTAAATAAACTCGTTAAAATCGGTCTCGCTATTCCAGAGATTATCCTGAACAAATAGATAGACAGACAGACAGACAGACAGACAATAATTTAAAAATTATATATTTGATAAGTTAAAAAAAAATGTTTTGACATTACAATAAATAACTTAAATTTTATTTATTAGGATAGATTATAAAAACATTCCAACTTATTTCGTCAATATTAAACTCGTACTCGTTTCATAATTCATTACAGATTTAAAAAAATATATATTGTGGATAGGTTCAATCGAGCCAATATCGTGGAAATATGATTCGTGACTCTCATAAGCGCCCTTTGGCTAATTGCCACCTATGTTGTTTTCCGAATGCTCTGAATATAGAGTGATTTGTTAACTTTATATAGAATATCTAAAAGACATGAGCAAATAAATCTTCTATCAAAACAGTCGCAGTTTCAGACTATGTACAAAAAGTATGCGTCGCGATTTTCTCTTTATAATAATCTTTTTATTTACCATTATTATTAACGTTTAATTTCATTAATTTCATTTAGTCAGTAATAAACTATTAATCAATATATTAAAATTAAAAATATTTACAGGTAATCAATTTTGCGTTTGAGTTCGTTTGATTTATTTTCTATCCCTTAAAAAGTAAATTAACAATTTTTGTATAATACCTTACTTTTCTCTGAAAATATAAATACACACAATAATAATTATTATTACCAAACAAGTTTTTTTTAAGTCTCTATGTACTTGCATACATTATTTACCTTTGCCTATTTCGATAGGCAAATTACGCATTATTTCGGCCTTTATAACCAAAGGGTATACAAATGACATCTAAACATTAAATAAAAGAAAGGCAAGAAAATATGAAACATTTGCAAAATTCTTCCAATTACTGTATACTGTAATGACGTCATAATTTAATCTCGTATTGTACCTCTATCTTTGCCTATTTTCTCAAACACAAAGCGAAGTTAGTAATACTCCATAAACATACAGTAATACAACATCTTTAATTTTTTAGTAATCTTCAAAATATATCTTTATATTTTAACTTTAAATTATCCGGTTTAACGGCAGGCTTTAAAATATGAGTGAGCGTAAATAGTTGCCATCTACCTAAATAAGTTTTTAACTTAGAGAAACTTGCAAAGGAAAAATAGTTCCAAACCAAATATAACTTTGACGTCAGTGTAATTGAAAAATTATACAATAACCTTATTTGCCCTGTAACTCGTAAGAGCATTTTATATACTCAAACAATTTCTCTAATATGAAATTAAATTTATGGGACTGACATAAAATATTTTTTACCTAATCATTGACCATTATTAACAAAAAGTTATTTGTAATTATTCAAATATTAAGCGCTAATAATTCCGTATACTTACATAATATAACATTTGTCTAATATAAGTCAATTTACTCACAACTTTTGGCATAGTGTGTAACGAGATTGGAACACACATAAATGATAATCGTATTTCTATCAGCATCATTTCGTTCATAGCCGATAAAATCTTACGAGCGATGCGCATGTACTTACCATTAAATTATAACGACACACTCTCCTTATAAACTAACCTTACCCTAGATATTATTAAGTATTCAGTCTAGTACATTCTCACCTAATCGCTTATCCTATAAATAATGCTCATCGCAGACGTACCATCAACAAAATGGTAGACGAAAATACAAAATAAAGTATTCGTTTTTTAGTATATATAGAAATAATACAAAATATCTAATATGAGAACTAAAGATATAATATATTTTAATCGTATTATTTTGATTTCTATATTTTTTCTGAACGGCCATAAGTTCTGCTAAAAGTAATTCCAAGCTTATCCAATTATTACCGGGCATCCTATATATAGAAATGATATAAAATATCTAATAGGAGATCTAAAGATATAATACATTTTAATCGGACACTTGAGTTTCATTTTAACGTCATTATTGTGTGCATTCTTATATGTGTATTATATTAATTCTTTATGTTATATTTTTTTTGCTTTATACAAGCTTGAGCGATCACCCTGTTAAGTAATTTGTATCAAGCTTCCTCCATATTTTATTATGTCGAATAAAACATACAAATAAACGAAGTCGGCCAAAAACAAAAATTAATGTTTTTACCAAAGATAAATCAATCCGATTTCGAAAGAAATGTACTTAAATTTTGGCGTGAAGTATAATTTACGATCAAGATTCCCGATGGGGCCAATGGGTTCTCGAATGGCTATCACGCATCGGAAGACGCAGTGTGGGTTCAAAAAGTGAACTCCGCTGGATGTGGGTGGCGCAAGACCGGTAACGAGTGAATGGATGGAAAGGCAATTATAAACAATATAATTGTACAATCATGACTGATTTAATTTTTACTTTTGCTGTCCTTACAAAAATTCGGTCCGTAAGCTCCGTGCTCAGCGAAGTTCGAAAAATTCAGATTTATATAAGTAAAAATATAAGTCACAAATGTTTTTCTTGATGTTAGTACATAAAGGTCGTTTTCTAAATTGATGTTCATGGTAGACATAGACTCCGCATCACTTGGCTTAATCTTAGGTCAAATTGAAACTTTGCTGATAGATATACCTTATTCACATGATATTTGTAGTTTTGTTTTTAAAATAAATTACAAGATAATATTAACTAATTAATATTAAACTGTAGTCAGACTAAATAGTACTTTAAGAAGTATATCTTACACTAGGTTGATAATTAGTAAGTAGTAATAGGGTTGAAATAGATATATGATGTAATAACTGCCGTGGCCAGAATTATTACTGCATAATTAAGTAAAATTATAGTAGATTACATTATGCCTTTCGATGTTGATGTATACGTCTACAAGGTTAGCTCTAATTAGTAGTTAAGACTTTAAAAACGATTATTTTTAATTGAGCAAAGAAGTAATTAATATACATACAAACAATTTAAAATTAGATAAATATCGTTGTCCTTTTGTAAAACGTACGTTTGCAATGTATACAATAAATAGTTTAACTGCATAATTTACATTATCAGCTTTATTGAAATTTAGAAAAAAATTAAAAGTGTCGAGTACCCATAAAAATAAGACAATAGAAAGACAATAGGAAAACAATGGAAAGCTGGCGTAAACGCTAGGTAAGTGCTCAAGGGGTTAAATAAATAAAACTACAACTCATCAAAGCTAACAAACAAAAGACAAATAAAGAATATCGGTTGATAAATATAGAAGAAAAATCTATTAACATGTGTTTGTTATCTTTACCTATTTATACATATAGAGATAATATAATACATATTTGTAATTTTTGTTATGAGCTTTTCGTTGTTTTTGGTTTGGTTTTTGGTTCTCGTTTTATGTGGGTTGTAGATTAATATGCAAAATTATCTATTTAAGTTAAGCCCATGAGGATTTACGTACTTAGTTATGATAAATGTAAAAATTAACATTAAGTTACTTTTATGGCAAAAAATAGTATTAAGAAATCATGATTTATTAAAGCCAGGTAATGAATGTGTAGATAACCTTATATGTTGTCTATTACGGTATAATAAAGCACGTAAGTCAATATCATTTATATACATTTTTCTGAGGCGAATATAATAAAAAAATGTCCGGAAAATGGGACGCTTGCGGTTTAGGATCTCGTAAATCTGCCGAACAAGGGATAGGAAGAGCGATCATTAGCCTAAAACTTGCCTATTAAATGGTAACACTTATCACTCTACGTTGTGTTGTATCAAACTTTTTATCCCATTTATATCCTAAAATCGACATTATCGTCGACTAAAATAGGCGGGTTCCTTGCATAGTTTTCGTACTAGATTCCATATTACAGAATTTGAATGATAGCGAAAAGATATCAATTTTTATATATGTAATTTGTTTATTTTATACTATTTGAGAGCCCGCGGCTCCGCTCGCGTTTATAATAGTTTTAAAATAATCATTGGAAAACAATGTTTTGATGGTACTCTCCATTGAATCGTATTATTTCACAACTTCATGAGCTTTAATTGCTTTTTACACAATTATTTTCGAAAAATAAAAGTAACCTATGTCACACGAAGTAATTTCAGCAATCTACCAGAAAAAATCCTGTCAAAATCGGTCCCGCGGTTCTGGAGAAAAGCCAATGACAGACAGACAAAAATTACAAAAATCGTGTTTTTGGTACAGGTTGTAATGTGTGTATTGTATCATACATTGTATCATATGTATTTTGTAAAATAATATTTCGATATTACAAACAGACACCTCAATTTTATGTATTAGTAGAGACAGTGAAACATGAGAAGAAATTTAATCGTAGATTTCAATTAAATTATGATGCTACGTCATCATTGATTAATATTAAATTTAATTTTACTTCACCTCGTTTGTTTTGATTTATTGAATGTGATAACTAATTTCATATCTTATTACCTACTACCTATTTCTCTATAAATACGGGGAAGGTAATTTACGTCAGACATTTATATCTTGAAATAGTAGGTTATTATATGCTCTCTGTCTTCTTCACACAATTTACACGGTAGAACGACGATGAATTGAGTGTAATATTCATAAGAATATAATTGAATGTCGCAGTTCCGCTCTTTCATAAGCAACGAGTACCTACGTTATCTGAACCGTGCCAGAAAATTGTGCTTCCAGCTGCTATTTGTTGAAGGGACTCTAGCTGAAAGCAATATATTAGTTCACTCTAGAGTCATGGTATAATTAATTGTGTAGACGGCGACAGCACTTCATGCTAACAACAAAGATATAACACTTGAACGGTACGTTAAATGTAATTATTCGCAGTCCACATTAATACGTTCTGTTATTTTAGACATGACTGTATAAAAACTGATCTGTATTTAAACTATATTGCTATCTGATTCAAGTGTTCTTTATTTACCTTTAAACATTTTCTAGAAAATACATAGAAATATTGGAAGACATTGAAAATTTGAGGAAATTAAAAAATGAAACAAAATAATATTTTTATTAGACAAATAAAAACAATAAAGCTCGTCAATAATTACTGAAAAACAAGAGAACCGTGTAAGCAAGAAAACAGGTAGGTACTAACCTTTGGATATTCATATACGTAAAATTAGTCAAATGTAAAATGCAAATCTATTTTTATTCATATTGCTTATACGACTGAGAAAAATTACAAAACACTTTAGAAATATTTTGTTTGTAAATAATTTATTATTCTAATAATTGTTATTGAGACTACAATGGATATTACTTGTTGCTTCCGAAGTTCGAACTTATTCCAAAGAAAAATATACACAATATTGATAACGTTGTTACGATGTATTCGAATAAAGTTTCAATAAGAAAGTCCCGAAGAGACAAATTTCAATAAATTTTCCTTTCTTTGTATCTATGTATATAAGTTTATAATTTAGTTGGCATGTTTATATTCCAGTAAGTCTTGAATTATAAATTAATATAGCTAACTACTTATTGTTTGCAATTGGTTTAATTATATCTACGAAATTTTATATTTACTGTTGCATAGAATTGTTGATATTTGGTCTAATTCCATAACGATCATAAATAAGAGGACATAATTCTTTTTCTATACTAATAAATAAAATTGAAATGTCTGTTTGTAATGTATTTTTTTTTTTACTAAATAGACATGAATGTACATACGATACCTATATCAAAAATTCAATTTTCAAATTTCTTGGCTGTCTGTCTGTTTGTTCCGGGTAACCTCCGGAACGGCTGGACCGATTTTGACGGGACTTTTTTTGGTAGATAGCTTAAGTTACTCCGGGTAACTTAGGTTACTTTTACTTTTTGAAAATAATTAGGCCTTCGTGTAAAAAAAATTGGAATAAAATCCGATTTAATGCACAGTTTTAAGGTCATTTGTTATAATTTATGACAAATGTTTTTACTTTATTTTAGTACTAACATTTTTTTTAGGAAAATAATTAGGGTTCCTTATATAAAAATTAAAACATACTGAAAAAATATATGAAACGCGGGAGCAGCCGCGGGCACACAGTTATTTTTAAATATAATTATGAGTACGGGGTTAGTACTATTCACTAGAATCATATTGTTGTTGTTAAATAAATTGTGTATAAGTTTAATATAGAAACATTACTCTATTTTCTACTCCGCAACAATAGCTTTGTGACATAAAAATTGAGTAAAATATTAGAGAAAAATGTATAAAATTCGTGTAAGGTTCTCATTTTGCATACTCATGACAGTTGGCCACTTTAGTATTATTTCCTCTGACAGAATATTATTACGCTTACTTTAGACTAAATTAGAACGAGGACGAAATATTTTTTATTTATTTAAACTTTTTACACAATTAGTGTAAAAAGGTGAATTTAATGCCTAAAGCATTCTCTGCCAATCAACCTTCGAGTGGTGCAGAGGTAAAAATAAAGTAGGTGACTGGAGATAATTTGTAAAGTAAGTGACATATATATAACAAACATACAATATATACAATATATTAAATATATGTAAATAGCATTATAAACTTAATAATATAAACATAATATTTTGAATAAAATAAATATTTATTATGCTTGTTAAAAAAGTAATTAGCGTAGTTTTTAATTACGGTTAAAAAGAACGAAAAGATAACCAATAGCGTTTTACAATTATCAATACAGATCACGTAATATATTAATACAATTTATAATCCATAACATATCATACTAATCAAAATAGACCCTTTCGATTAGCACAAATAAATAAATACGTAAAGCACATATTTCAAAGTCGAATTAAAAAAATATGTGTTTTCATCATTCATTTTTCATAGCAGTCGATTTAAACTATAAAAAAGACAACGTAAGTAATTTATGTGTTAAACGAATTTTATAGGCATTAAGAACGTATTAGAGTGTAACAAAAATAACGTGCGTGCAATAATACCAGTAACAGATGGTATCCCCGTGCCTTCGTATAAACATGGTGGCTAACACATATCAAGAATAGATCGATGTAAATTTACACGGTACTATTTTCAAATACACAATATGTTTACAAACTATTTATCTATGCAATTCTATAAGAGTTTATTCTCACGAAAATAGATACCTGTGCAATATTATATGTTATGCACACATGCATAAATTACACCTCTAAAGATATATTCTTAGAAATATATAGGGTAACGACTATAAGAGATGAAATGCAAAGATTTATCCACTCGCTGTATTATAAGCACTTCTTCCTACATATTCATTTTATTATAGTCACTGCAGACCAGACGTATATTTTAATGATGTCGTAAATTATATTGTTATTTTTTGAAATAATAATAACAATAATTACTTGTTTAACCGTAACAACACATGGTGTTTTTATAACCATCAAACGTATTATTTCGGTTCATTAGGTATTTAATATAAGAATTTTTAAAGGCTTGTATATACAGTTTGTATTATTATCAAATGTGACAGAGATTTACGCTTCTATTCCCATAATGGTTTTAATCTGCATTATTTGTATAAAATGTTCAATAGTTTATTTTAATTGTTATACCGTTTAAAATATTATAAAAAATAATGAAAATATAATTTTAGTATATATTGCATTAATTGGCAACCTTAATATAATTAGCTATTTACCATAATTATACTACACTGCATATAACATATACCAAAGGGTTATCGATCAGTTTTTGTGCGGACATTTTGACAAAAAATTGTTTGCCATGATAAAAACTCAGAACTTAGGTCTGAAACTTTGTATAATGTCTATTGTAACATATATTTTTGAAAATCTACGCCATCCACCAAGTGACGGCCATTTTGAGAAGTTGTCAAAACATTACACCAACGTGACTTCAGACTTGCAATCAGATAATTCTATACAAGAAAAATGTAACTAATTATTTCTCAGTCTCAATATTTTCAATTATGTATTTAATATATTTGTAGTAATAATTTTTGTTTTTTTCTTTTTTAGTGCAAAATATTTATCTTGATGAAAAAAAAAAACACAAAATCATTTATATGTGACTTGATAGTTTAAAATCTGGTGACTCTCCAATATTTTTTGACAATTGACATTGGATATGGATCCCTTATACAACCAATTGATGATCCCTGACATATAGGGTATAACTATTACGTAATCTTAGCAAATAAACTACCTGTCTTTAAATCGTATTCGGGCAGACGAAAAATGATATTTTTCCATTTCAAATGTAAGGATAAGTGTAATGATGAGATAATGTCATATTTAAAATGAACACGATAACATGAAATAAGGCTATAAACTGTAATATTGAAGTATCTTAAAATGTACCTATATATGAATATATTTGCAAAAGATGATCGTTTCTATTAAATCATTGAGTGAATACTAATCAATATGTATAATTATCGTGAAGTTAAACTTATAATATTCATGTAAACTGGGGATCGCATGATAATCAAAATACTTTTTCAAGCCAATACACCTCTTCACATAACTTAAAATGCATATATCATTTTTAAATAACAAACAAATGCTGAAGCTAAATAGCTTTGGTATTTCATGAAATGTCAAATATTCTATCTTTGTTGCTTAAAAACCGTGAGCATTTTCAGCGGTTTCCATTAAGTCATTAGTGAGGACACTTCAACGTGGGAATAAATAAAGAAGTCAACTGGTTTTTTTTAATATTAAACAACCACTCGTTCTGATTGTATTATGCGAGTTTCAAATAGAATGATTTCAGAAATTGAGCCGTTGGCTTTTTATGACGTAAAAGCCATTCCCATTGTAAGCATATTTAATTTTGGTCACGCCATTGTCACGCCCCTGTAAACATTGAATAATGGAGTAAGGTAGTATTACTAAAACATAGTGTTTAAGCCATTTTTTTATTTCAATATTCCTTATTATTTTACATGTTTTTTCTTTTAATGGTGACTAAAATTATGGTTTAATATTAGATTTGATTTGGTTATAATGAATGAATAATTGTATTTTCGAAATTTGTAGGTACCTATTGGGAAATTATTACTAATTTAGTCTTTACAAGGAACAAAATAAGGGTCGACGCTTGAATGGAAATTAAAAACTCATGTTAAAAATACGTGACTGTTTTTTTTATTCCATAAAACTTGATTTTTAAGGTGATTTCGAATTGAAAGGTATGAGTTTTTGAAGATAGAAATTTTAAGGGTTTTTAAAGAATGAAACGTTTCATAATATATTTTAAGTGTAACAGCACAACATGCTAATGTTTTTCATAAACCACTGTATACGGAGATATTTAAATTTAAAAAATACCTTATGTACACTATAATTCAAGGTATAATTTATATGAACCATATGTGTATTGAAATTACATATAAACTTTTCTTCTTAAAATAAATAGGCAAATCAATCAACCGATTTTCTTTTTTTGTTTAGTAGCTATCACGGTAGCTAATGACGAGTTTTAGTGTTATCAATGAAAAACAAATTTTCACTCCACCATCATCATCGTCGTCCTGCTCCCAATTTGTTATTTGGAATTGGTGCAGTATGTCTTCCTCTTCCATACATCTCTATCAGCCACCATATCATCATTCACCCCTTTTGACTTCATATCTTCCTTCACACACTCCATCCATTTTTTATTTGAACGTCCTCTCCCCCTCCATCCCTCAACTTTCATAGTCATCGCTTTTCGTTACATGCGTTTCGTCTCTTCTCAAAACATGTCCATACCAAGATAAACCTTTCATCTTTTCTATCACTGGAGCCACTTTCAAACTTCCTCTAACATATTCATTCCCGACCCTATCCATTCTGTTCACGCACACATCCATCTCAACATTAACATTTCTGCTGCATGCAGTCGCTTTTCATCTCTTAGTAATCCAACATTCCGATCCATACAGTATGACAGATCTTATAACGTACTTATATATTCTGCCCTTCAGTTTCAACTTAAATGTGAAAACAAATGTTCACTCCAATTTTCAATAATGATTATGGCCAAATTTTGAACATTAGGTGAAAACTTATCCTATAAAACTTAGAGTAATATGTACCAAATACTTTACATTGGGCAAATCGAATATTCCTAAAATTAACTCATCTCTTTGTACAATACTTATTCATGCAAATATATACACAACGTTTAGCAATTAATATTTCCATACTAATGGTTACGTCTATTAACGTATGTTGTGTGAAGTTAGCGCACGCAAGTGCTAAATTCCAATTTTAGTAGAATACGTTGTAGGTATTTTCGATTTACTTGAAATAGGTTAAAGATGTTACATTTGCTTGAAAGCTCTTTGGTGCCTTTCACAGAAATCTTTACAATTTATATATTTATTCAGGAAAAGTAATGCAAGTTGCAAGCAAATCCTACCTTCCGATGGAAATGGAAGTCTGCGACCAACACACATCTAAAACTTTCATGACACTTTTGTAATTTGAACGTTTAGAGTGTAAAGATTTCATTGAGCATATTTTTCAAGTAACATAGTTACGCAGATTTTACTAAAGCATTTGATCTTAAAAATCATAACCTACTGTAACATAAATGATTGCATATGACAACCCACGGATATTTACTAGGCTGGTGAGGATTAAATTTAAAGGGGGGTCTATAATATTTAATTAGGACCATAGTATTAATACTTACTTTTTTTTTCATGTAATAAAAAAATCTTATTATTACAAATTCTAGAAACTTCATTGCTATGATTCTGAAATTTTCAAAAAATCTGTACATTTTATTTAATGTTTTAAAAAGGCTGCAATATATTATTTTGGGAGTGTTTATTATGGATTGGCCACAAAATTTTCGATATCACATTGATAGTACTTGATTATACATAAAGTTGGTCAATTATAACATTTTGTATTAAGACAGTTTTAGAGTCTCTATAGAATTCTATCATAAATAAAATTCTAGAATTTATAAACCAGGTGTTTAATACGCTGTATATTTTAATAGAAGTAAAACAGAGCAAAAGCGCTTTCTTTATCACATAGCTTGTTCTGCTGGTAAATGTAGGAAGATCTATAAAATCTTATGAATCCAGGCGTATATTATTATCTGAATAAAATAATTGTGCATGCTTTGTTCACTTTTAATATGTCGATTACCCATAAAAATGAGACAATAGGAAAACAATGGAAAGCTTGCGTAAACGTCAGCTTAGCGCTCAAGGGGTTAAGAAACGCGTGGGATATTGAGAATGTTTTTAAATAGGTTATGCAGTTTTAAGCCTCTATCTAAAATAATCTGGGACGTGAACAAAACAAAACTTCTTATTGACTCGGTACTTTACTATTACTATTTAAGTTTTGCTCAGTTGGTCGTAAAATAATTTTAGAAATATTTTGAAAACTCAGTTTTTAAACCAAGACGACACGTGACTAAATATAATGGTGTGTATGATATTTTAGATCTCCCATTTACAAAATTGTTTATATGATATTTGAAAGGAACACTATGTATGTAATAGTATGTTCAGGTGACATTGGGAATCAATCATCTTGCATAGGCGATCAATCATCAATGTGTCTCACATATATTGTATTGCTGGCCCTCTGCCACGCCCTCTTCAACGGCTATTAGATATATTAGCAAAAATATAATATTGCTGATATTTTAACATAAAGTTCTTTAGCTTATTCCTTCGTAATATGGTGTTCTCCATCAAGGAATCTACAATTAAATAAGTTTTCTTATTCTTATCTGACTGATATATGCGTAATAATAAAAATTAAAACAAATAATTAAGATGGTAAAAACTCCAAATTCAAATTAAACTACGCAAGGTCTCGACTATAATGTTGACGATATTGAATATAAATAAATTAAATAAAATAAAAAAGCCTTTTATTCATTCCAGAAAACGATAGTTTACAAGTTTTGTTATTATCTGTTAGTATTTTTTTTTATATTTGATGGTTAGTAGTTTCAGTTTTATATAGAGAATTTTAGATACATTATTTTCATAGATATAGTATATACATATTTTTAATAAAATTATTCTGTAAGAAAACCTCTACCTCCTCCTAATTGAGCCAGTTATCTCTGGATTGTGCTGTTTGTGTCCAGTTTGGACCCGCTATGTTTTTGATTTCGTCCTCCCATCTGATGAAAGGTCTCTGTTTCTTGCTTTTACCAACTGGCCCCCACCATTCTGTCACTCTTCTATTGAATTTCTTTGAGCGCTTCGTTTAGCTCTAACAAACGGTCATATGATGAAAGTGTTTTAAGGATATATGGCAGAACGTATAGCGTTTTTTGTGAGGTTTTATCAATTTTTGGAGGGTTTTGGTCATAATCTTCGACGGTCATAATCTTCCACGATAGTTGTTGTTGTATGTTGACATTGCGATAGTAATTGCTATATATTAACGTTTTTGCTTTGTTGCAGATGTGATGAGTTGTTTGTGTTTGTGTTAATCAAGTAATTCAGCATGCCCGTTTTTGAAATACCTTCCGATAGCCTTGAGGTTCTTTTTATTTGTGTTTGTCATTTATTTTTCATGTGAGCCTGTGTGTTTGTTTCAGCTTCTTTTGTGGTTTTGTTTTCAGGCGAAGTTGAAAGGATACTGAATATACGGTTTAATAATATTAAACTGTTAACCGATTATCAGGAGAAATGCAAAATATTTATTAGCTCAGGCATGTCAAATACGCGCCCCGCGGGCCGTTTGCAGTCTTATCTAATTCTTCCTGAAGCTGGCTGAGAATCTTTTGCATGTAATTTGTTATTGTTAAATATGCACTTTCAAGTCATGTCAGTGATCCAAGAAGCGCATGTTAATCTTGCAGCCTTTTCTATTCAAAGAAAAATCTATAAATAAGATCGGCTCCTTTAAGTTCGCGAACTGTGTTAGATTAGAAGCCACTCATAGTAACTGTTCTGGCATGTGTTTTTGTAAGTTCGTAGACACTAATGTTCTACCAGAAAACCTCAACACGCAGGCCATGCTAAATCTTACTCAAAGGGTTGTAACAGTTAGAACACCATACTTCACCATCTACTATTCCATTTTTTAACGTTCTTGCATCATAGACTAGGGTGCGTGCCGGTTCTCATCCTGAATTATCTTTTTTTCTTTTTACGATACAAGACTAATGGATTATCTTTCTCTTATGCGTCACACGAAACCGTGTAAATAAAAAAAGTACATTCCATATTGCCTATTTTTAGATATGTAAACATGAAATGAGGAATAAGTTGATTGCCGCATATAAAAAACCCAGCATATAACTAGTATTATGCTAATATAGTACAAGAGAGATTATGTCAAATTTCTGTAAAAATTTGTATATTTTACTTTAAATATATAAAGGATAGCTGTACTGTCCTATTGATCAATCCATGCAACTACTTTTTTTAATCCACGTAGATTAAGATGTGATTAAGTTTGGTCCACCAAAGATTTTGAGTTTGACATGCCTGTATTATTTCCCAACGACGTTCACTACTAGCGTTTTCATCTATGAATTTATCTATTTAATTAAAATTATCTGTGGATATTTAATTTATTTAATTCTTAAGTTTTAGCCACATGGAAGAAAGAGCACAAGTATACTATTTTATGGGAAGATTATTATATTTGAGTTTCTTTACTATTTTTAATGGAATTAAACATACATTAATTCAGTATTTCTCTGTACTTTCCTTTAACTCATTTTCTAGAGATATATTAAAATTCAACTGTATTTAAGAATATAATATTTTACATAACTAGTACAAAATTCTATGAAAATTAAATACCTGAATTGATTCAACAAACTTGAGGGAAACAAATTGTAAATATGAATTTTATAGACTTCGTCATTTTGTTCTGCGAGCAAAATAAATAAATATACATCTTTTTAAAATATGTAGGTTATATTAGCTATTCAGTAATTTTAGAACGATAAGTTTAATTACCTAGTTAGGTCCTGACCAATAGTACGTTAGTTAATTTGATTATTATAACTTATAACCAGATCGAGTTTCTTGCCTGCGCTCTTCTCGACTGGGTTGTTTTCCGAACCTGTGGTAGTGTTTTAGATGTTCATACTTACATTTTATGCTATATATTTCAACATATGAATAATATTAAGAATTTTTAATGATATATGTATACCACAAGTCCACAACAATGTTCCTTGAAACGATTTCAAGTGAAATGTGAAACACAAATCACGCAATCAAAATAACTTTAAAACGTATCAAAGCTTCATTAGCATTGTCGTAATATTAATGATGTCTCTTCTAAAGCGAGCATGTAGATCATTTCATTTTTTTTATTACCGTCTATATTTAGTAACATACAGTTTGTATGTAACGTTAGTGGGTCTTGTAACATACAAGTCATTAAAAATAATCGATTTTTTTTAACTACAACTTTTAATATTCATATCGAAAAGTACAAAATGTACTAACGCTAACAATTATTCGCACGAGCAATTTTTACTTTTTGCTTATTTTTTCTACTATCTACGTGAACTAAAGCAAGTTTCAAGGTTGATAGTAATAGGTTAATAACTCTAAACGTTCTAATTTTAAAGTCCGCATACTTAGTGTCACTATTTTAATAGCTTTGACGCAGTTAGTTGATGCTATAAAGCTAATTTTATGAGCAGAAGTTTATAAAACAATTGGCGGTAGACTATCTGAATTCATTATAAACCCTATTTAGCTGCACAAACAGAACAATCAATCAAGTATTTTATAGTATTTTCAGTGTATAGTTTATTAGTTCGACTGGTTCGTTGATTTAGTGTTTATGAGTCAAATGCGTAGAATGGTATCACACGTATTGGCAATTTGAACTAATGGATTTTGTTAACAAGTTTAAAAAATAATTTCAGTAGCTCATAACTGCATTTTCTTTTTCAACCCTATCTTTTAAACTAAGTGAAAGATTTATTTTTAAAGAACATCTAAATAACGCGTGTGTATCTATAAAAAATACTTTCATATCCAAAGTAAATTTGTAGTAACTTACCGAACGTTTGCGAGTGTATGACGTCGGCTCTTGAGGTATCTACCGTGGTATTTCTGAAGTTCACCGATGCTGCCCTGTTCAGCCTGCATTTTGTGAGGTAGTTGGAGCGCAGGCGATGACTCTTCGCTCGCACCAGCCTGTCCAGGCGAGACACTAACTCCGCTGGCGCCACGCTTACGTGCTTTATTTGACTTCCTAGCCGCCGCGGACACACATATCTTCACTGATGATGGACTACCAAAACTTCGTTTCTTGCCGGAACTTCTCGACGATGTAAACACTGTATCTGTACTGCTCTTTGTGCTTTTGTAAGAAGGCGTGATAGTAGCGTCTGTGGCGTCTTCGAGAGGCCAATCAGAATCGTCCTCCTCCTCTATTCCCGGCAACGGGGATTGTTGACCGAGCGGACGCGGGGAACTTATTACAGGCTCAGGAACGACTGCAAACAACAATTTGAATTCTAAATACATACTACCATAGAGTCTGAACGGCCTGCAGAATTTGTATCATATATATGCATGTGTGTAAATGATTAATAACAAACGACAAAGATTTGCTAAACGACTTCCGACATAATAATATTAATTAAATTGGACTATTTCCAACACTCATGTAATTTTCAGATAATGAAATGATGAAAAGAGTTAATTAATATTTACAATCTTTCATGAATGAAATAAAAAAATTGAAATTAAAATGTATCACCACAATCCCTTTTCCAACCTCTCGGTTTCAGCCTTTTGACTTCGCTCTAATACGTACATAGTATGCTTATTACAGTATCATTAATACAATACCTAATAATAATAATAAATCATTTATTTCAAACAATATTATAGACCATACAAACATGATTACACAATTTTTTTAAATGATTACTACAATCGACTACTTACAATCTATTAATTATAAAATACCCTCAGTGTGGTGCAATCCAAACAAATTTACAAGAAACATGTGGGGTGCGAAATACAAAGGCATGGCATTATAGTGCGTATACCTACTAGCGAGGAAGACTTCTAGTCATTTGTATCATATTACAGTGATTCAGGTACTGACAATCGAACCTTGATGCAAATACCTTCTGGATAGTGCTAGGACTGAGCCGTACCCGCTGCATAAGGGATGTACATCTTTTCCTCATGGTGATATAAAAACACCGAACCTAACCTAACTAACCTACACCTAAGTAATATTAAAATCACTTATTCAACGTTTGTTTCGTATCTCATGATACGGTTGTAATGCGTAACTTTAGACTCCTTCAAGAAATTGGAAACGAGGGTTGAGTAGAAATTGAAATAAGAAGTTTTTATTGCTTATATTTATTGATTACACACTTCCCAAGTAAATGAACTTTACAATGAACAGCAAGTTACTGAATAAAATATTTCATTAAAATATTCAACAAAAATATAATTCGTAACATTTTCACCTTATATACTGTAAATTCTTCCCTCTTATTTTATCTTATCGGTAAATAAAGACTGGCTAGAGTGATAAACAGTGGTAATGTATATTGAAAAAAAAATGCTAGCTTAGTTCACCTGCGTGAATCAGAATCAAAGCTACCGTCATGAATATAGAATGAATGTAGCAGGATTTGGAATCATGAAGATTCACCAATCAATATTATTTAAATATAGAGTAGAATATTCATTGGATCAGTTTCAGAATTTCTGTTTATAAATGTACGAATAATAATAAAATCATGGAAGTTTTTTTTTTACTTAAACAAGAGATGTTAATGATTGTTACTGATTATCTATCAAGTACTATGTAGAGTATATAATGTAATATGATTACTTAGCACTTCTAACTATTTGCAAATGTATTATTTTTTAAGATATCCTACACTAGTTTGATTTGATTCGCCAATTTTTTTTACTTCACTTAGATAATTTGTAAATGTAATCCAAAGACAGTTTAAAACAAGAGAATTATAATATTTCGTACGGTTGTTACTTACTATTATAACCATTTTATTTCGCCTGTTTGGAAATTTGAGAAATATTTAACCTAAAAGTTGTGTTGGGTATGAAGAGGAAAATATAGAATTATACTATCTCAGTCATAGATTACTTCTTAAATTTTTTAATTACACTTATTTCTTACACTAAGAAAATTAAGTTCATATTTACTCTTGGATAGGGTCTAATGGTGACACATCTATGATAATCTATGATAATGATTAAAGGTTTTGTTTAAAATTAGTATTGAATAGTAGCAATAGGTTTACATGAAAATAACTATTTTTTAAATATAATAACCTGTCTATTCCATCTTACATTTTTCTTAAATACATGAAGTTTGCTTTTCAAAGGGATCTTCTAGTCTGATTTGGTAACTATAGGTATACTCAAAAGTTATTCATCCGATAAATTAGAGGTTTGACCATAGTAGCGCGCTCGGCTATAATCAAAGTCCGTTTAATTATTCATTATAGGAAGCCGTTACAACAATCGATAGTATATAGTGAACTTGACGGATGTATTATTATTCTAAGTATTTTTATTACTCTTTTCTACAAATAATAATATCGAATTGAAGGTCGGTGTGCGTACAAGAACTTTCAAACTGTTTATATCGATCTTTGAAGCGATGATGGCGCAGTGGAAAGTGCGTCCCAATTCCGCGTCTATGAGCACTGCTTCAATTGCACCTATCCAACTTTAAAATCAGTCAGAGCTTTCGGTGAAGAAAAACATCGTGAGGAAAACATATCACGGTGGTAGGGCATTGTCTTATAATGCCCGCCTGGGTAGGTACCACCCTCAAGTTTGCAAAACCTGTCACAAATACCAATAGGTTTGTTCAGGCGACATCACTTAAGCTTCTAGGCTTAGTGGGTTTACCATCCTGGACCATATCGTCACTTAACATCAGATGAGATTATGGTCAAAGTATTGAGCTTATACCGTGTAAAAAACCTATGTCATTTCTTGATCTGTCATGTAAGGAATTTCAACAGAAATAAATCCCAAATTCGTAAGTAACGCAGTAGAGCTATCAAGAAATTCCAACACCCGCAATCGCCGCAAATAGGATTCCTCTCGCGCCGACAACTTGCAAATTTAATCAATTTTACTGCCCCGATTTACTGTAGGTTATCATTTAATAAAAATCTATCTCATATGCTCTAAAAGTTTTACTATGGTATTCTGTATAATATTTCACTGTTTTTTTTACATATAAATAAATATATCAAATTATTTTGAGTCGTAAAGACATAACATTTTAATCGTATTCATTGTAAAAACACCAAATTCATTATTTTAAAATGCAACGTCACTCTGCCTGTCTACAAATCACTAAGCCGTTTTACATGATTTTTTTTGAAATCGTATCTATGTTACCTGATCAGGTTTTAGTATATATTTTGTAAGATTAAATAGAATTTTCGAATATATAAGATAAGTAATGTAAATAAATCTCATAAAAGTGGCCATTATTGTGTTCCTTCCTTATTTATTCGTACATTATAAAAAGGCATTGTGGTGCTGGCTAAGAATAGTGTTGTCCCATATCTTTGCGTTGGTGTCGTAAAAGGTGACTAATAGAAAAATCAGGGGATGAGCAGCAGCATCCTCTGAGAATCACAAACATCTACTACGATTACCACCCCGCTTGGCAAGCGTGACGAATATGGCAATTACCTTGCCTTTCTGGGGGAGACCTACATATGTCCAGCAGTGGACGTATTTCGGTTGAATCACTCATAAATATGCCATCATCTCTCTACACTTATCCCATTCTTATTTGGGGTCAGTTTAAAATGTCTTCCTTCTCCATTCCTCTCTATTTGAAGTCATTCGCTTCATATCTAAATATATCATCTTTCACACAATCCATCCATTTTTTCTTTGGTCTTCCCTTTTTCCTATTCCCGTCCACATTCATATCCATTACCTTTCTTACAGCATCCTCTTCCTCCCATACAAGGTCAGAATACTGTTCCTTAACTTCTCTGTTATTTGCATTTAGAACCATTTCAAAATTTAAAAAAATCATTATTACGTATATTGGTCCTTTAATTAGTGTCCTGTCTGTTCTTACAGTTTAGGGGAAAAATGTTGGTTAGCGAAGAGACCTTAATAAGTAGTTCAATAGAAAAATCATATATACATAGTTCAGCAATAATGAAAAAAACGCCATTAAATTTTATAATTCACACGATAGAAGCTGCGGGCACAGATAGTCTAAATTAATAAATAAAATTGAATTGCCTGTGTGTAATGTCAAAAGAACAATATGTTATTTTGAATACATATGTTGAATACATATGAATGTATGATATCTATACCAAAATTACAATATTTAAAATTTTTGTCTGTCTGTTTGTTCCGGATTTTGAATGGATGTTTTTTGTTAAATAGCTGAAGTTACAGCGCGTAACTTAGGCTACTTTATTTTTTCGAAAATAATTAGCGTTCCGCGTAAAGAAATTAAAAATCATGAAATTATGAATAAAGTCCAATTCAATGCACAGTTTTACAGACAGGTATTTAAATTTTTGAGAAATATCTTTGCTTAAAGATAAGAAAAAAACATTTTTTTTTGGAAAAAAATAGGGTTCCGTGTAAAAAATTTAAAATGCAGTGAAGAATATATGAAACGCGGGCGCAACCGCGGGCTCATTGCTAGTACATATATATAAATCTTATAGACGTCCATGGAAAAATCACTGTAATTCAATACTCGATAGTCAACCTAAATAACAAGATCGAATCTATTTTAGCATGATTAACTATAAAAAAAGAATTACGGCTTATTAATGGCACCGGAAATATTCTCGCTTAAAACGTTAATAGTTTCTCTCTATACCACAAAAATACTTTAATAAATTATAAGTGAGCAATGAATCATGCGTATTAAGAGGACATGCGTTCGGCAACACATTTGAAAAAAAAAGGTATTTCAGAAATATATTGATATCACGTTGCGCCCCAAAGAAAGAGTTATAAAACGTGAAAAAGATAACTGCAGCTCGGGCTGATTTTACCGTATGAAAAATAGACGAAAACATAACTTCGTAGTCAGAATATTATATATAGGGATCCCAGGAATACCTTATGGGATACCTACAGGGAAACCCTAAGGTCTAACCTGGAAACTCTCCCTAAAAATATTAAAACAATTGAGAGTCTAGAGTTGGCAACTAATGCTCTCACGGCGTCCATTAGTGATGCTTATGAGCAAAGTTGCCCCGTAAAACAAAAGACCTCAACAAGACGAGTACCCTGGTGGAACTCTAAGCTCAAAAAGCTTAGGGAAAAAACTAGGCGGCTTTTTAATAGGGCCAAAAACACAAAGGAGTGGGATATATACCAAATGGCCCTTACTAAATACAATAAAGAAATTAGGAAAGCCAAGCGGGCATCCTGGAGAAAGTTCTGTGAGGAAATCAATGATACGCCTCATGGAGCAAGAATTCACAAGGTGCTTGCAAAAGACAAACCTAAACAAATAGGACTCCTTAAAAAACAAGATGGGACCTTCACGAACAGTGAAAAGGAAACCATGGAGCTCCTCACATCAGTTCATTTCCCATGTTCTGAGAGTCTTAGCTTGAGAAGACTGCCCTCTCCAATAAGACCTAAGATAGAGGACTGGCAAAGAGCGGCAAGCATTATTAGACCACAGAGCGTGAAATGGGCTATAAAGTCATTTAAACCCTACAAAACTGGCGGAGAGGATAGAATTCAGCCGGTACTATTACAGCAAGGCCTTAATATCCTGACATCTGTAATAGTTAAGATTTTCAGGGCAAGCCTTGCATGGGGATATATACCTGAACTGTGGACAAAAGTACGAGTACTTTTTATACCTAAGGCTGGTAAAAAGGATTACGCTATGCCTAAGTCCTTCAGACCTATAAGCCTTACGTCCTTCCTTCTCAAGACGATGGAGAAGATAATTGATAGAAATATTAGGGAAGTGGTATTAACCAAAAATCCTATAAGTTCTAAACAACATGCCTATAGCAGAGGAAGATCCACTGAAACTGCCCTGCTCTACCTTGTAGATAGAGTAGAGAAGGCATTTGAAGATAAGGAAATTGCACTATGTGCATTTTTAGATATTGAGGGCGCCTTTGATAGCACACCCACTAGAACATTAGTTCAGGGGCTAAGTGTTAAAAAGGTAGATTTGACCACTGTAAAGTGGATCGAATCAATGCTCTCAAACCGTACAGTCAAGTTATCATTGCATGGCACTAATCATGAGGTGGTAACCACAAGAGGTTGTCCACAAGGAGGCGTTCTATCGCCCCTTTTGTGGACTCTAACAGTGGACCAACTCCTGCACAAGATGGAGGAACTAAGGATCGACGCCCAGGGCTACGCTGATGACCTGGTGATAGTTGTCCGAGGTTTCTCTCAAAGTACAATTTCGTACCTTATGCAGGAAGCATTAAGTGTCATTAACAAATGGTGCAAGGACAACGAACTGAAGGTAAATTCAGACAAAACTGTCCTGGTACCATTCACCAAGAAAAGGCGTCTTGACCAATTAGTCCAACCCTCACTAAATGGCAAGACAATTAACTTCTCACCAGAGGTCAAATACCTGGGAGTTATTTTAGACCAGAAACTGACCTGGAATAGTCAACTTGGATATATAATTCAAAAGGCTAAAATAGCAATGGGATCTGTAGTCGAATGGCCGGAAAGCGCTGGGGTTTAAATCCCAGACTGACCATAAGGCTTTATACGGCCATTGTCAGGCCCATAATAACATACGCCTGCGTGGTCTGGTTCAAAAAGGTACAGCAGCAGTCGGTTTGCACCCGATTAGCTGCAGTACAAAGGATGGCTTCTATCTTAGTGACGGGAGCCATGTCAACTGCCCCTGGTGCGGCTCTGGATGCTCTGTTAAATCTGACGCCCCTTCATCTACACGTAGAAAAGGTGGCGAGGTTAACGATGCACAGAATGTACGCCCTCGGGAGGACACAATGGATATCCCAGTTCATGAGATCTGCCATAGACTCAGTGATAGAAACACCAGTTTTAAGTATGATATCGGATATGACGATACCTGAAACCAATTTTCAAAAATTTTATGATGTCGAAATCCCTCCACGGGACTCCTGGCTAAACAGTGAGATAACGTGGAGGGAAGGCAGCTTAATATGGTATACTGACGGGTCCAAAATAGGACTCAACGTAGGCTGTGGAATATATGGAGAGCGACCCAAGTTTAGTAAAACAACTAACCTTGGTAGTTTCGCCTCCATCTTCCAAGCAGAAATATACGGCATTCTGGAATGCTCCTATATAAATCTGCAGAAAGCCTACGTTAACCATATAATATATATTCATTCGGATAGTCAAGCCGCTCTCTTGGCACTGGCTTCGAACACAGTTGACTCGAAGTTAGTTGCCAATTGTGTGGTAATGCTAAACAGCCTGGGTAAGAATAACAGGCTGATTTTAAGATGGGTCCCCGGGCATGCAGGAGTTCCCGGCAATGAAGCTGCGGATGCGCTTGCACGAGCAGGGGCTATGGAAACACAATTTGGGACTGAACCATTTTGTGGTATTTCAAAAAGCCTAGCTCGACTGACCATAAGGGACCAATACACCCATAAGGCTAAAGAATTCTGGAATAATTTGCCAGGACAAATTCATTCCAAAGAGCTCATCAGGGGATATAATCAGCGAAAAGCTGAGGAAGCCCTGATGCTCAGTAGGAATCAGTTGCGGGTATTAGTGAGAGCGCTAACTGGGCACTGTTGTTTGCGCAAGCATATGTACAACATGAGTGCCCAGAACACAAGAGAGTGCAGATTCTGTGAAGTCGCAGATGAAACACCAAAGCACATCTTGTGTGATTGTGACCCACTAATACCCATACGCAACCGAGTTCTGGGCAAACATGCATTGTTCCCAGAGGAGGTACAGACGCTCTCTGCCAAAAAGATCCTACAGTATATCCAGGTTGTAGGTCTAGGCAGTGAGCTTTAGGAATATGGGGGCGATCACAATAGATCTATCTAGGTCGCAGTGACACAGGACTGTTTTAGCCTGCATAGCCCCTCTCTTGAATAATAATAATAATAATAACTTCGTAGTACTCTGTTTCCTCCTCCAAAACTGAACCGATTTTTAATTTTCATTCAGTTATAGAATAAGAAAGATTTTGGCTATACCTCTAAGCTTTGTTTTTTATAATTATATTCATGAAATTTATTTGACGAACGTCTGAAAATGACGGTAAAAATTGATCATTTTTTCGTTTTCAAATGCTCCTATTATCTACAATTACTAATTTAAAAAAAAAAAACAAAACGTACGGGCATGGCGGTGGTGGATATATATTATTTGGTATAAAAATATTTACCATAATGTTATTATCCAGGGAGGAAACAGGCGACTACGTTTGTATGAAATGCCGCTAGCATGTCCTCTCAACGATTACACAAAAATTTGAATACCCACCAAGATTATTTACAAACCGGTTATAAATATTTTAAGATTACCGTGTCAACAGCAGCGTTGTAGGCCTAGTTAATTAATTTACTATCACAGTGTCAACAAACATTACAAAGAGTACGTAAAAATTGTGTGGTGATTACTGTAGTTATAAATTAATGTCAGCTATGGCATAATCGCTTTGAACATCTAAATTGTAACATGTTACAAAATACGCTGTTTTGCTGTTTGCATCCTTCATTATATTAATGTAAGTTTTATATTTATAAAGTTTTATTCTTTCATCAACTTTTTATCTATATTAATTTTAAAACACACTTAACTTCTGCCCGCAACTTCGCGTTGAATTTAGAAATGGGTTCAGAGAGAAAATGTGTTGTAAGTTAATCGTAGGAAATAGAGCTATGCTATCGCAAAGTTTTCTCTAGAAGTATTGTAGAACCAAAATTCTATTCTAGACCTTTTTTTATGTACATACTAGCTGTTTGCCCGCGGCTGCGTCCGCGTTTCATATATTCTTCGCTGCGTTTTAATTTTTTTATACGGAACCTTAATATTTTTTGTGGTACTAAGATAAAGTAAAAATATTTCTCATAAATGCATGCATACTTACCCGTAAAACTGTGCATTGCAATGGGATTTTATTAAAATTTTTATGTGTTTTAAATTTGTAACTCTATTTTTATTTTCGAAAATGAAAAGTATTCTAAGTTTATGCGCAGTGTCTTCAGTAACTTCCCTTCAAAATCCGTCTAGCCGTTCCAGAAATTACCCAGAACAAACAGACAGACGGTCCGACAGGTAAATATTTAAAAAATTGTATTTTTGGTATAGGTATTGTGTATACATTCATATGTATTTAGTTAAAAAAATATTTTGACATTACAAACAGATACTATTTAATTTATTATTTAAGAAAATTGATTTCATAAAATATGGATGGATTGTATTTTCACAAAAGCTTATGTAATTACTCGTACATATTAAATAAACGTAAAACGCAAAAGTATTTAACCAACGTGAAAATAACGTATTTTAGGAGTAAGCAGATGAACAGAAGACAAATGGAATGTGACTTTGTTTAAACAATCTATATTACTATTTTTATCATGTGTGTGGAATTTAAGAACTTATTATTACATTATACAAATATCCAAGAAATTATTAGAATAACGACTGGTATCTAATACGGCTTTTACATGGCGAAGACTAAACATTAATCTAACATTAATCTAATCCATTATTAAAGTAACTCTTTTCACAAAAATCTGAAAGCACCATGAAGTCAATATTAAAACTCTTAAAATGTCAAAGGTCATATTGACCTTTAACTTGAGATATTTAAACATGTGGGTGGTGTCTTTACACTTTAAACATCTAATACTAAAACTTAAGTTTATTTATTATTAAAATTTTAACGCAAATAAAAACAGAACTCTTCGACTCGCAGCCCTGGTTAGAATAGCAATCGATTCATTTATTCTGTTCCCGCTAATATTTTACTGTTAAATACGAAACTATGTATTTAGCCAACAAAAGCAATTTAAATGATACCTATATTTTTTGAATGCTTAATTGCTGAATTTGTTGAATTATAATCTATACGTACTTATTAATAAACGACTAGAGGGACAAAATCTGTACATTGAAGATATTTGAGTAAAAATACCATGAGGGGTTCAGAATCGACAACAGAACAGATTTGGAACGATGGTTTTTAACATTTTTTTGTCTTTCTGTCTGTTTAATAATTAGTTCGCCAATCAGGCAAAAACTACTGAACCGAATAGGATGAAATTTGGTATGATTGTAGTATATACTCTGCGTTTATATGTGTATGTCCATATTAAAACATAAAACAATAAATATGTGTTTGCTTAATAGTTTTATAAAAGAATACTGAAGAATGATGAGCAGAAATAAATCTAAATTAAATCAACATCATTTATTTACATTTAATTTTAAAAAATATATACGAGTATGTATTTCTGACGATTATTCATGGATGGCGCTATACTTATTTTGTAATAATTTGGACTGTTTTGAAATATTACATGGACGTACATAACCTATATTAAATAAAGGCTAAAAATATTATCTGTCTGTTTATTAATTTGATCAAAAACTTTCAGTAGTTTTCGATGAAGTTTGGTATGGTATGTATTGTGTATGTATTTATATAATGTATGAATAGCGTTTATCTAGATTCATTAAAACACCACGAACACAACGGGGAGACCAATGCCGTTGATTGTAGGGGTGAGGCAGGCGGTTACACTCATCACCACATGGTGCAGGCCGCCATTTAGACCTATTAGGGCAAGAATGGCTAGGTGGATAGTTTCGGCGGGATCTGGATTCTGCCGTATTCCCCAACCAAGGGGAGAAGGGGCGGGAACTTAGACCTTCCATTGCATTGAGAAGGCTCTCTGGAAGGTGGCTTGGTCTAGCCGGGGTGACCTTCTCCGAGGGTAGGGGCGTGAACGGGACATAGAGCGTATATATGAATATATTGGTAATGAGAGATTACGTCTAGAGGGAGAATATATGCTGTCTATTAGAATATAATTATATAAATTTCACGCGAGCGAAGACGCGGCCACAGCTAATATATAACAATAGTTAAAGAAAACACGCTATTATAGAAAATCCAACTAAAAAAATAGAAAATTATAACAAATATAAATTAAGATTAGGGTAAAGAAAAGTAAAAAATGGATTTTATTGTAAAAAAGCGTGGTGTGCATGGTGTCAATAGTGAAAAATATTTTATTGACAGATATGAGTACAAGGGTTATCATTTTGATAATATCTTAAAAATCACCCCACGCTTTTTTACAATAAAATCCAATTTTTTTTCTCTTATTTACGTTTATTCTTCTTCTTCCTCTTAATTTATGTTTATTGATTATTTTCTATTTTTTTTGTTGGATTTTCTACAAAAGCGTGTTTTTTTAGTTTTCGGATATCAGATACTAAAAAATCGCGAAACCTAGGAAGGATAACAGAACTGTTTAAAGTATTGAATTGTCATCGATAATTGATAAGTATGCCAGATTTCGAGTTAATCAGAAGTTTTGAAGGGGGCCAAAATCATGTTCAAAATGTCCGTTACATAGGCACATACTAACATACGTATGAAGCTAATAAAAGTGTGTTAAAAAAGTAAAAATTGAGATAAAATATCTACTAGTCATTCAAAGAGGAAAGGAGAGAGTCGTTTTAAATTAACTGAATGAAAGAATAACGTAGTTGAGAATAAGTATCCAAATTGTTCCACCGAAAATTATACTCTAGGCCAGGGATTCCCAAAGTGATCGATATCGGTTTCCCAGGGGTCGACATAAACGAAAACTGATTTTGTGTGTCGAAGAGGTCTAAAAATCGACCGCTATTAATTAACACAAGTTCTTATTTGAAACTTTCATGAAACTCTTATAAGTTATCTGTCTTCTGTTATCTTATAAGTATTACTGTGTTCCAACTTGTTATAAGATTGACTTAAATTTTAGTAGGAAGTATTATTGTCGTACTTGTAATATAATTATTAATTCTACTTGATATTTAGTGAATTTTATGTCTATTTATTTTGTTAATTTATGGATGAAAAATGATGTCAAGATTTACTCACTTAAACCCAACCGCAAATTTTTAAATTCTTATCAATGGGTATCAATGAAGCAATAATGACGCAGTGGATAGTGCAGCCGGATTCCGCGTCTATGGACGCGGCTTCAAATCCTCCTATGCAACTCTAAAGTCAGCCTGAGCTTTCGATGAAGGAAAGATCATGAGGAAATAGAATGGTGGTAGGGTATTTCTTAATACTAATACTCGCCTGGGTAGCTACCACCCTCAAGTTTGAAAACCTGTCGCCAAATACCAATAGGTGTACTTCGGCAGCATCACTTGAGAACCAGTACCTTTAGGCTTAGTGAGTTTACCATCCTGGACCACATCTTCACTTAACTTCAGGTGAGATTGTAGTCAAAGCAATGAGCCTATATCGTGTAAAAAAAGAAGTACTAGAGATATGATTTTTAAAGTAATTTGACTATGGGGGAGACTAAGGTATCAGTTTATTTTGGAAAAGGGTTCTCTTGCCCAAAATAGTTCGGGAATTACTACTCTAGCCCATAAGAGTAATAAAATAATAAGACGTACAGAATCGAAGTTTATTCAAAGTAGCGGAAACTTTAGAATGTTTAAAACGCGAGTTTCGGTTCTATACGTCCATAATTATTTAAGATTCTTTTGGCCGGGCGCTATTGTGTATTCATAAGTAAATTCGCAACAATAGCGGCTCGTGAGAAGGTTCCTTCGCAGCACCCAGACATGTTTTGTATACGCTATTCATAAAAGTGACTCCTAATCTATTCAACGTTTGCTTTTTAAAAACATGGAAACTTCACTCGTTTTAACTTAACTTTTTCCTTTCATACGCACCAATGCTCTTCCGACTAAGTAAGAAATTAACATTTAATAACGAGTTTTAGTTGTTAGCACCGTTAATATACTTCTCATAATATATATATATATATATATATATATATATATATATATATATATATATATATATATATATATGAGTTTTACTTTTCATTTTTGCTATAGATGACTAAATTTGAAGTTGATCTAAAGTGGTAATTAACCAGAGGGAGATGCAATAAATAGGTCTCTTGTTAGCAGTAGAAACTTTTTCTACCAGCAAATAGAACTTTTTTTTCTGCTGGCGAAATGATGACAAGTAACTATAATGCAGTTGAAAAATAATAGTGCACGCTGAGCAGGAAGTAAGGATTTTGGATACAGCTTACTAATAGGGAATTTGTACGACACATATGTTGTTTGTCACCAAGCTAAATATTATTAGCTGCAATAGCTGAATATTTAAAGATCAAGACTCTAGGGTTAATTCACAATAATATTCATAATTTTCAATTATTGTTCTAGGGCATTTACGGACCACCGACGTATCATTATTTCCTGCATTCAACAAAATTGTTGGTATTTCCACAAAGTATCGCCTTCATCAATCGAATTTCAAGTACAACTTGGATACAAGTATACTCTGCTAAAATCCTAGAGGTTCTATGGTTTGGCCAATGGAATATTCGATTATCGCAAATTGCAGCTATAGCATTTTTTTATTTTTTAAGAATATCTTTTTATTTCAATATACTTAATATCCATCTAAGGAAGATACCATGAAGAAACTCGAAGAATTATTTTTTGTAGTGAATAAAGAGATTAAGAGGATATCCTAGCGGCATTTATTCCATACAACCGTGGTCTCCTGTTTCCTCCCGCCACCACCGCCATCTTACTTCTCCATACTTCTCCGACCGTATGTCCTCTTAATTTAAAATAATCGCTTATCCTTTGGAATTATAAATAGATCCTGAGCTTAATTGACGAAAGCTTTAGCGTGAGAATAGTGATAAAGCCTGTACATTTACTAGCCGGCAAAAGCTACTAAATATTTGGTTAATCTGGTAACGAGACGTGCCAAAGCAAATACACTATCGATTGAATTTAGTCACATGTAAGGAAGGTGACGGAGATTCAATAAGGCAAAGTAATTCATCTCTCCGTAAACAAATGCAAAAGGGATAAAAACTTATTACGCTATTAAATCTAAAATCCAAATTAAATTCTTTATTCAATTTAGGCCATGAGAAGGAACTCGTAAAAAACAAAATTGCCACAGGTTCGGAAAACGACCTTGTCGTTGGAAAATAATGGCATGAAACTATACGGATATTGAAAATTTAGCTATAGCTATTCTATTTTTATCAAAATTTTAATGAAGTCTTATTAAATGAATGAATGAATATTGATATAATCTTTATTTGTAACAAAAGGCTAACGAGACAAAATCTGTACGTTGAAGATATTTAAGAAAAAATACTATTGTGGGCTTCAGAACCGACTACAGGACACATTTCGATAGTTTAAAAATGTTTGCCTGACTGTCTGTCTGTCTGACTGTTTATTAATTTATTCGCCTATGAGGCAAAAACTACAAAACCCAATTTGATGAAAGTTGGTAATGACATATATTGTATCCAGATTGAGAACATAGACAAATTGCAAATTATCTAAATTCCAAACGGATGAAGCTGCGGGCACAGTATAAAAAAAGTATAAATTTCAAATACAGTACATAAATAAATAGCAAGGTCAAAGTTAACAAACTTTTTATTTGAACTCAGTCCTGTATTAACCTTAACAGCTACTAATTTAATTTCGTTTAGCATTACCAAACAATGATTAATCTACTAAATAGAAAATAAGTTTCATTATATATTAAGCTATGCTTCTACAAGCGCTTATTCCAATTAGCTGCAGTCGCTGGATAGCCTTGTAAAAATTCAATAAAAGCCAATTAATTGCAATGTATTCTTTACATTGTTTTATGTTATTAGCTAATGAATATGTGTCTTATCAGTATATATAAATACGTGAGTAATTATTAAAAAATATAAAACAAGGTTTGTAATCAGTATAGTCATTAAAACAAGTTAAATATTGGATGCTTTAAAGCAAAATGTAAATTTCTCCAAACAACAAACTTGCGTTCTGTATTCGTATGAAAGAAAGAACAAACTCAACAATATTGTTTGTTGAGTTTTGCTCGTATGAACGTAATTCGTAATTTATGCGTATGTAAGTTTTACTATCTGCGATGTAAAAATATTTCAATTCATAAAAGAATTATCTGAATTTTTTTAATTCAGTTTCAGTTCAGTTAATTCAGTTTAATTAGGTATATATTTTGTATGCCGGCTAAGAATAGTACCACTCCATATCTTCTTGTAACTGTCGTAAAAGGCAATTAAGGAATATAAACTGGGAATGGGGGGCAGCAGCTTTCTCTGAATACCAAAAAAAAACACATTACTGCGATCACCAACCTGCCTACCAAGCGTGGCGATTATGACCCTTATCGGGAGAGACCTATATGCAGCAGTGGACGTCTTATGGTTGAATGGATGAATGGATACATTAAACCGGATTACCATATTGTAAATATTAATCATCAATTTACACAGGCATTTATTGAAAATCTTTTTATAACTTAAGTAATTTTTAACACTGTATTAAGATAATAAAAATACTTGCTAAATGAATGAGTGTTTTCTTGTCCTTAATAGGTTAGGGATTACTTTCGACAATGAAATAGTTACAAAGATATTATCACTACATTCGAAAAGCTGCGATTGGGATTTGACATGGCAGTACATATTTGAATAAATCGTCACTTGACATTAGATATATTTGTGCATACATATATCCATACATAACATCAAGCCTCTCTCCCATAAGGGTAGGCAGAGTATACATCCTTCCATATGCTAAGATCCTTACACACTTTTTTCGCTTATTCAACTTTCATGAGTGCTTTCATACACGATTTTCGGTTGCGGATCCTTTTTATCTGGCTATTCTTTTTCACCTTGGACGTACATTAAACGGCTTTTCCGTCAATCTTCTTCCATCCATCCTCTCTACATGTCCAAATCAATTAAGCATCCCTTTCTCTATCTTAGTCACTACATATTCTACCACACCACAATGTTCTTTTATTACACTATTCCTTACTTTATCTATCATTCTCATGCCAGCTATACTTTTTATCTCTACTGCATTAATCATATGTAATATATTGTGTAATGTAATTATATATAATATATATAGTACTTACGGTATTCATCATGGGCTTCCTTAGGGCTGCCCTCCTGCAAAGCATAGTCGGCGTCGTCGTGGGGCGCCGCCGTGCGCGCCCCGCACCAGGGCACGCAGCAACGGAACACCCCGCCTCCAACCACCTTGTTGCCGTGCACACCCTCCGAGCCAACGCGCCCGCGACCGCGTCACTCAAAGCACAAACCACTCAAATATATACAGTAACATTAATAATAAAAATCCACTGCAACCATGTGTAGTACTCCACTCAAAAAATTCCGTTGAAGTAAAGTTCCTCGATTCACTATTCGGCACTCGATATCATCAATAACTAATACAAAGTTTTCCCTCTTTAAATCACCACTTCTCACTTATTATATACAATGTGAAACATGAATTTGGACACTATCGATTCAATTTGAAACAGTTTATACTTGAACTAACCCTTTGACCTAACTAACTGACACTGGAAAATGTCACCACTTTAATGTAGTACCCTCAGGGAATTTGTCTACGATACCCAGTTCTAATTCTATTAATTAAATTTTCGTTGGAATGAGACCGCTTATTTACAGTTTACAAGATATTTTATACATAATATAAATAATCGAATTTAAAAGCTTAAACACAATCGTGGAGATTATTTTGATTATCATATGCGGAGCCAGATAAGTGACATAATAGTTATATTAATGACACATTATCACATAGTAAGTGGTGCAAAAATATTATAAAGATTCTGAGATAATAAAACGAAATAGTATTATATAAGGTGACTTAACGAGCGGGGATAAATTACAATACCTGCTTGTTATTGTTGAAATTACATATATGACAAATTTAATTGATCGCATTGTTATAGTATGTTGTGTGTCTCATTCTACATTATTATTATTTATGATAGAAGAAAAGATACTTTATTTGTAAATGAATACTGATCAATAAATTCAAATAGAAATCTGTGTCCTCCGTCTTCATCAACCGGCCCTTCGTCGATGATTTGAGCCCACCTATCCAACTCTAAAATCAGCCTGAACTTTCGGTGAAGGAGAATATCGTGAGGAAACCAAGTTTGAAAACCTCTAGGCTTAGTGTGTTTACCATATTGGACCACGTCGTCACTTAACATCAGGTGAGATTGTGGTCAAAGCACTGAGCATATACTGTGTAAAAAAAAATCGCATATTTTTTTTTATACACACAACAAATCGCTTGAAGTTAATGCTCGAATTGTCCACCGTCCGTAGTTGGATTATTAAAAAAACATTCAATGTGGTCTAATTTATTATATTATTAGTAATAAACCTGGATCCTACGGAGTTAATATTATCTTTTTAAACAATTTATTGCCGAAAATAATGTCTTTGTTATTTATTATAATTAATAGCTGTTTAGCAAGTAGTTTTAGAGTTTTACTTGCTTCAATCAGAATTCTTTACAAATATTTCAAATTGCTATTAGTTAAGGATTTCAATGAGTTCGGTTATAGTAATAATTTCTAGTTTGTTCCTAAAGCAATGTTGGCTTTAATATTCGGTCATATGTATTTGTGATCAACAGTTTGTAGCATTTAATTGACACGGTTATTTAAACGTAAAAAGTATATCTTCAGTGTAACTTAGTATGATTTTAGAGTGAAAAGTAAAATGAATTCTCCTTTAAAAGTGTTATACAAAAGTATTGTATAAAAGTAACACAATCTGGTATCAAATTAGAATTTAGTTGAATGTGAGAGATAGCTTAAGTTACAAATATATTAGAATGTGGGAAAATAAGATGTAATGTTTATATTTTATATTATCATGTAATTAAGGAGTATTGAAATAAAACAAAAAAGGGATCAAGTGGTGTTGTCTCATAAGTAATTGAAAATGACAATTTTTTTTAAAATACATATTTACGGATAATAGAATTTTGCTTTAAATTTCTTTTGTTATGCTTTTAAATTATTAAGTAAATTATTTTTTTTTTTTTTTTTCAAAATATATATCACTGAATTCACTAGAATGAAGTCAAACCTATCGCTAATAGCCTTAATTAAATTATATTCATTATTTAAATTATATTGTGCATTGGATTGTGTATTGATGATTTTAGTGACTAGTGTTTAAAACTTCTTCTATATTACCACATGAATATGTAAGTACTTAAGAAGTCTGAACGATACGAAAAAAGAAAACATGGTCAGAGAAAAACTCAATAATTATTAACAAATATGAATTATATCAAATTTGTAATAACTAATATTACTTATGGCCTGTACGACTCTATTTACATAATGATAATTGTTTTCGGGGAAATTGTATTTAGTTATTAAAAATGTAATATTCCTATTACTGTAATTGTATTTGATAAAGTCGAAACTCAAATTAAACAATACAAATATGGTACTGCTCATCTTTACGTCTGACAGACAATGAAACCGAATCTTATGAAAAAATGTTGTTTATAATTTAAATTTATAATTTTAATTAATTTCGTATAAAATTAGAGATTTAATATAATTTATTTTAATTATAAAGTACAAAAGTAATAAAAAAGTTATACGCTTGTCAAGAAAATTAGGATTCAATGTTTTTAGTTGAATTAGCACTTATATAAAGGCTAACTTAATGTTGCTAGCGGTTGGTAGTATGGAAGAAATTTCATTTAAAAAAATGGACAAAAAAACTACAATAAAACATATGTATATGTTTGAATAACAACAATAAATTCTTCTACTATCATTTAAAAAATTATGGCGTATTTTCTTAAATAAGAGTATTTCGTTAATTTAACAATCAGTTAATGCACGATGGATTATTTGAAAAAAGGTAGTTAACCGTAATAAGAATTCGGTTAAAAATAAATACAATTCGATTTAAGCCGTATTGTTTCCGCCAAGGTTGTAATAGAAATAATCAGCGATGATACACGACGATGCCAAATGCATTGCGTTTCGCCGTGTCTATCATATCGTTCATTGATAAGTGAGTCGTTTTCATTTATTCAATGAGCCAAACAATGACGCAGTAATTGTTATTATTACGACCTGTATAACAAACAGCCGGCACCAATAGCGGCCAATAGCGCAATAATCAATTACTAGCAGTTGAGCGGTCGCGAGTCTCAATTGTGAAGTCACTTTAGTACCCAGTCAGTTAGTACGTGTAATGTAAAATACCTGAAGAAACTGGTTTAATCCAGTTCCTCGAAATTATTAATATTAGTAACATTCGTCCAATAGGACATGCGAAAGATTTATTCATCCATACTGCCAATTCTAAAGTTGAATCTTATTGACGATGACAGACTGAGATCCCGTCAAAAACTCCCTCAAAATTCATTTAAAGGCGGTTTTATTCACTAAATAATAAAGACTTCCACCGCCCAAGGGTTGTTATTGAATGGTATCTTCAAAGAAATCCGTAAATTAAATACAATTAGCAAGAAGTACAAATAACTTTAGTGATATTTGTACCATTTAAGTTTGTTGTTACCCAGGCGAGCATTATTAATAAATGCCCTAACACCAAGCTATGGTTTCCTCACGATGTTTTCCTTCACCGAAAGTTCAAGACGATTATAGAGTCGGATAGGTGGGGATCGAGCCCACGTCGATTGACGCGGAATCCGGCCACACTACTCGCTGCGCCAAACGCGATTATTACCCAAATCAAGTTTCTTACAGGCTTTTCTCGATGATTAGACTATTTCCTGAACTGGTAGTGGTGTTTTTATGTTCATAAATGCCTTCTCAGGTCCTAAATGGTTTGGTTAAAAATGACCTAAACATATGAAAAATAAAAATGGCAACTTTATAAAATTATTTATCCGAAATATTAATATAATATAACGTATACTGTATTTTATTTATTGTATTACTAGCTGCTCTTCGCGGTTCTAACCGCGTAGTTCCCGTTCCCGTATGATTTTCGGAATAAAAATTATCCTACGTTACACTCTAGATTTTAAATTATCTCCATACCAAATTTCATCAAAATCCAAAAATACAAATCTTTCCTCTTTATAATAGTGGTATAGACATGGATTAGTAATACACCTTTACTTTTTACTAATATTATTCATGCTTTAATTTTTGAATTTTTTTAATTAAAAATGTAACTATAATGATGATATAACTATTTAGAATAATAAGATTAATTTTAAATTACATTTGACATTGGAAATTTAATGGAGTTTTTATTTACTAACAATAGTAATAGTCTAATTTATTATTTAAAAAATGATAATATAATCATTCGATTTACCGATTTCTAACTTTATATATATTACGTGATATGTGAATATTATAATTATCTGTAAACTATCAAAATATCTAGTTTATATAAAGGTTTTTGTTTTCATCAATGAGTATTCGTTTTGAAAAGGTACTAATTAATCGTTTGAAAATTCATACATAATTCTTAACTGTATTATTTCGGAAGAATATTATAGGTATGTCACGAAACATATTTCAGGGTTATATTTATATAAATAATTGTCTAAAATGTGACAAATATCACGATCGTAGAGAACCTCGTCGTAAGTCAGGATGCGTAAAAAATAAATATTTTATTAATGTGATAAGCGTGCAGATCAGTTGTATATCATAACAAACTTTAGTTCACTTAATTAGGTTAATTAATGTAGTTAAGATAATGCTCAGCACCGAAAGAAAAATATGGATTTTTTTTTTGATCTTTGTAAGAATGGTTTATTACTTATTCATTATGACCTCTTCTCCATTAATACAATAAAAATATATGATATATTTAGTCATAAACATATTTTGTGTTATAAACAAACATTCAACAAGTTGCAAGCAAAATCAATATCGTCCGCCCAGTATAAATTGGAATGAATGCATCCATTAGTTGAAAGGTCAAATTTGTAGTATAGATTTGAATAAATATTAAACATTACGGTTGTTTAATTATATTTGCATATAGAAACTCTTTTAAATATATTTATACATGTATAGAATCACTGTCTTGTTACTTTTGAAGTGACTGTCTATATATTTTTAGGTACAATCATATATTCTTTTCAAATATTTAATATGTTGATTACCTTCTTTTTAATGAACATATATAATAAATAAAGTTATGTATATAATATCCAAAAGTATTCTTATATACGTATTATATATGTAACATTATAAGTATTTTAATAACAGCTATAATTGTGTATATTAAGTGTTCTGTACGTACAACCGTTGCGGCGTTAAGCGCTAATGCATGTTTTTCACTGCGTGACATTTGGATTAAACTGTTATCTTGTATGTCGTAACTCGTTACAATGATCGGGATGCGTGAATAAATTTATACAGATTGCAAATAATATGTTCCGGGTGTGAATCGATAGCATACCAAAATCATGTGGGTTTTTCACGTCTGTAAGAAGAACACAGTTAAACAATAGCCGAATGGTATACACTACACAATGTAAACGAGAGCGTAACACGATAGAGCGATGCCTCTACACAGCTATACGCAGTGTGGGTGACGAGGTTACCGGCAAGCGATGCTGGTGTTCAGCAGTGCATCTCACACGCTTCGCATATACGCGCCGAGGCGGTCAGGCGGCTCGACGGCGGAGCGGCCCCGAGCGTCGCGACGGCCGGCAGACCGCGACTGGTGGAGCGTCACTGGAGCGTCACTGCGCGTCGCAGCCTAGGGCGCCGAGCGAGCAGGACAAACATACTCCCCGATGATGCGCTCGACCTACGATTCTAGCCCTTGAACCTTCCCTCTTGATTCCCATTTACCTTGTTGGCGACTAGTCTCTTATGTTTTTGTACGGTCGCTAAAGGGTTTTCACCCCGCGAAGCTTCCGATCCCAAGTGTTACGTAGAGGCTAGAGATAGAGATGCTGCGTGGCCTTTCGAATCCTATGGGTTGTTTCGATGTTATGTCACTATTGAGCGTTTGTGCCTCGTTGTTTGGCCGTGAACGTATTTTAACCGCGCTCTCGTTTGAACTATAATGATATAATTTATAGACCGAGAGGGACATATGTGACGCACATAGTCTTATTGTACGTATCTGTGATAAAGATGTAACGAATATTCGCATTCGGGAATATTCGCATAATTTTTAACATTCACATTCGTATTCGCATGAAATCATGCGAATGTTTGGCGTATGTTTTTAGCAAAGGAAAAGTATTTAGGTACTCATATTTTAACAACAAAAATTATTATGGAAGAGTCTTGTAATAGGTAACTAATTCATTTAATCAAATTAAATCATTAAATTCTATTTTGTTCGAATTGACTAAATGCTGTTGACGGGTAGAGTCTTGACAGCTTCACCAAACTTGGGGCGAGTGTTTAGAATGCTCAGCCGTGAGAATAATAGCTAGCACAAGGGACACAAAGTAATAAGGACCTCGGTTTGGGCTGCCAGAGGCGTAAATTAAACGGAATCTGACATGCTAAACTTATTTTCGTTAAAAAAATTACGGATTCGGTTTGTGAGCGTTATTTCATTCTCAGGTTAGTGAGGATGCTACATGGCAGTTGTTCTTTTCACGGGGCTATCGGATCAATGGAATAAGACTCGACGGTCACCACCAAACGATTCGGATGGTCTAATCTCGATTGAAGTAATATAGACTTCATAATGAATTCATCTAAAGGTGACCAGGTATCTGGTCTCTGTAGAGGTGAGTGAAGAAGAGTGGCTTTCTTACAAACAGATTTGGGATCCTTTGACAATATGGAATTTCACCATATGGGCAAAAAGAGCAGTACGTCAGGTCTGACACGCATTTAGAATGGCATATGGTTGTCTAGGATGACACACCAAAGACACTTGACTTTGATGACCCATGAGAATTTGCCAGCTTAGTAACTAACGGTCTGTTCCAATATGTTAATACTAACTAATATTCTACCTACTAAAATTTTTAATTCTTTTTTTGTCTAAAGTGTCAAATCGCTGGTGATCAGTCAGGAAAACCAATTTATTTTAGGTTTAAGATTTGATATTGAAACCGGCCTTACGGCCAGGAGTTTGTTTTCATAGTATCCTAAATCGCACACCATGAGGTAACTCTTTCCCTGGTTTACTTTCATCCACCATTGATTACACCAAGAGTTATTATTATTATTATTCGAAAAGAGGCTATGCAGGCTTAAACAGTCCTTTATAACTGCGACATAGTCAGATCTATTATGATCGCCCCTATTTTGTTAAAGTTCACTGCTTAGATCTACAACCTGGATATACTGTAGGATCTTTTTGGCAGAGAGTGTCTGTACCTTCCCCGGAAGCAACGCGTGCTTACTCAGAATTCGGTTACGTATGGTTATTAATGGATCATATTCACACAAGATGTGCTTTGGCGTTTTTTATCTACAATTTCACAGAACCTGCATTCTCTTGTGTTCTGGAAACCAATGATGAGTATATGCTTTCCCCAACAACAGTGCCCAGCTGATGCTCTTACTAATACTCGTGGCTGATGCCTACTGACCATCAGGGTTTCTTCAGCTTTGCGCTGAGTGAATGCCTTGATGAGCTCTTAGGAATGAATTCGTCCTGACAATTTATTCCAGAATTCTATAGCCTTATAGGTGTATTTGTCCTTTATAGTCAGTCGAACTAGGCTTTTTGAAATACCATAAAACAGTTCAAGCGCAATTTGTGTATTCATAGCGCCTGCTCTTGCAAGCGCATCCGCAGCTTCATTGCCGGGAACTCCTACATCTTAAAATCAGCCTGTTATTCTAACCGATGCAGTTTAGCATTGCCACACAATTGGCAACTAGCTTCGACTCAATTATATTCGAAGCCAGCGCCATGAGAGCGACTTGACTATCCGAATGGATATATATTGTATAGGTAACATAGGTTTTCTGCAGATACATGAGCATTCTAGAATGCCGTATATTTCTGCTTGGCATTCGGAGGCAAAGCTACCAAGATTAGTTGTTTTACTAAACTTAAGTCGGTCTCCATATATTCCACAGCCTACGTTGAGTGCTATTTTGGACCCGCAGTAAACCATAGTAAGCTGCCTTCCTTCCACGTTATCTGACTGTTTAACCAGGAGCGATTTCGACATAATAAAATTTTTGAAGATTAGTTTCAGGAATCGTGATATTTGCCTGTATCATCAGCAAAGTCCATGTATAGATTAAAAAGAACAAGCGCCAGAATGGAGCTTTAGTGGACTCGTGCGCGGATCATGAGGGCTGAAGTGTGGTATCTACCCTAAAGTGGAACATTCACCTTGATCTAATCAAAATTACATACGTCTTATTCGCGAATGTGATAAAACCAACATTCGTTACATCACTAATCTGTGTGTGCACATACGCAGGTTCTGACTCGTAATTCAGACACTTTATTGGCGTGAGTTAAAAAATATGTAGTTGATTGCGAGGCCCTTCTAATAATTTTTTTTCGTACATGATATATACTTCACTACTTTATTTAGGTCATGTCTTTTACTTTTCTCTGTAATATTAACAGAGATTATGGGTACGATTCAGTTCATATTAAACTAAACATGTACTTAAATCATATATCTAGAAGTCAGCAAGTAGTTGATCTTTTTTCTTGTAATTTTAAATAATATATGTACAACAATACGAATAGAAATTTATTACTTACAATCTACGTATGGGTACAAGACGGCTCATGCTTAAGTCATTAATGGAGCTGGTAAAAATATATCCCTGCAGAATCTTCCCTAACCAACATAACAGCGTACATTATCAATAAACACTCGAATTTTAACAGTCACTACTGTCCATAGATTATGTACATAAATTTTGATATTATAAAAGGTAACTATGCATGTATATTAGTTGCCCTGTAACTGGAGAAAACTTTAACGTATTTAAATGATTTAATTCATATTTTCGGCTTGGTATCTATTTTATTATATTAGGTAATTTATAGAAAGATGTAAAAACATGTAAATAAATAAACTAAAACTAATAGAACCGAGAAAAAAATCACAAGCCACCATTCTTTTACGATAATCTACTTAACCCATGAAATATTTAAGAGATATAATGGAGTTAATAATGGTAGCACTATATATTGCACACAACGAACACTAACAAAAATACTGAAGATATAGAAATTATATCTCTAATCAATAAAAATATTTTTTAAAGTCTTACAGTTTTCATAAGACATTTCATTCTTAATTATTGAAAGGCAGGTTCGTCTGAAAATATTGAATATTATTATCTGAACACCGTACAAAAGGTTGGTTTATATTTAAAACTTTAATTAAACGGCCATCAAGAAATATAAAACAAAAAGTGGCTAATTATGGATGGAGCTATCTTAAGGATAGGCTAGAAATAAATTTATACAAAAGTAGATGGATTACTTTTTAATTTCATAAGAATGTAAAATGTGTACGTAAATTATGTTTGGTAAAAATGTAATTTGATATCAGCTAATAGATTCTTTATGTTCTTATAAATGCAAATAGTCCATCCATTCAACCATAAGACGTTCACAATCCCCCCCGAATAAGGGGGGTTTGCCGTAATCGCCACGGTTGGCGGGTTGGCGATCGCAGTAGGTGTTTGTGATACTCAGAGGATGCTGCTGCCCATTATCTGGTTTGTACCCCTTAGTCGCCTTTTACGACACCCATGGGAAGATATGAGGTGGTACTATTCTTGGCCGGCACCACATATATACACA
Source organism: Samia ricini (assembly GCA_014132275.2). Classification (NCBI taxonomy): domain Eukaryota; kingdom Metazoa; phylum Arthropoda; class Insecta; order Lepidoptera; family Saturniidae; genus Samia; species Samia ricini. The sequence continues at coordinate 7,892,469 of AP028170.1, forward strand.
AATGCATAAAGTATTTAAAAATATACAGTGCTTTAAAATAAATGAAGTAATGACTTATGTATGGTGTACATAATAAATACTTATTTATTAACAGCTTAAGTAAAACGCCAACTGTCTGTCATATCGTTTTAAGGCGAATGCCTATTAAACAGAATGTCATGTTTCAGTTACAAGTTGATAGTTCAGATTCCTTAATCAATCACTCTAACTCAAAGTCGACATAACAATTAATTTACTACAAATGTCACTAGTAAAGGAGGAAGTCCGAAATTTATTGCAAATTTGTATCCACAACTAAATTTTCGTTATTAAATATTTGATATTAAAGATTTTACCTTAGGTTAAGAAATAGTCAAATGAATAATATTAGGTGTTCTTGTTTTACAATTCAGTTATTTACATAACTAATATTAATTAATTTTATATCAATATCAAATCTATTCGTATTAGAGATTTCTTATTTACTAAGGTTAAAAATACCTACATGGGTATGAATAACATTTTGGGCTCACATACCACTTATAACATAGTAATACACCAATGTTACAAGAAAAGCCAGTTAACTCTATTTAGTTATTATTTCGGACCGATTCTAACTCGATTTATCACAGATACAATGCTTACGGGCAACAGCCGAAGCTCAGATTGTACCACTATTTTCCCTTTGAGCTAGTTGTCATTTTTAGTGGAGTGCTTTCAACCCTCGTCATATAAGCTCGGTTAAGGTATGAAGCCTTTTCAGACTAACGATGTAGCCAATTTGAAAAGATCAACGTGAAATTCTCTAAATACTTTTGTGCTGCAGTGTCGTGATAGTTCCCATAGCATACCCAAGACGTTACTTTTTAGGTACATGTACATCTAAATACAGTTCGAAATACCGCAAAGTCTCAAGACAAATGTCTTAGAGCAGGATGCATTGCCAGTGATGACATACAGCACTAAAGTGTGGTTGCACGCAATGGACCTAAAAAGAAAGTTATAGTAAGGGCTATTCTCGGAGTTTCACTGCGTGATCGAGTCCTGAGCTGATTCGTAGAAAAAAACAAAATTAAATTAAAAATTAAATAAAAATATCTTCATTTTGAGCCCTGGGAAGGCGCTTATGAACATCAGTAAAAAAACTAGCACCGGTTCAGAAAACAACCCAGTCGAGAAGAGCCGGCAAGAAATTCGATCTTCTTTTTTTTAAAGTGTGATCTAAATGATATAATTGAAAATAATAAACGTTTTTTTTAGCTGAAGCACAGAGAGAGGTGTCATTTCCAGACATCACTATCGTTAGAATTTAAAAAAGTAAAAAAAACTACCAAACTAAAATAGGAATGGGCTGAACACATTGCTCGTAGAACCGATGTCTGATGGAGGGAAGAGGTTCTCAAATGGCTGCTACGTATCGTAAGACGTAACGTGGGTAGGCCTCTCCACAATGTAGACCTACGACCTGGTGAAGGTAGCGTTTTACGTAACCGGTCGTTGTCAAGATCTCTTGGGAAGACCAATGTCCAGCATTGAACGTCTTTCAGTTGCATGGATGGATGGATTCCAAATAAGTTCACTTCTAACACGTGTACTGTATAAACATGAACTTTTTTTCGAAATAATAAGTTTTTCCTTAATTTTTCAGTAATGATTATGGTCCAAATTCAATCTCTGAGAAACACTAGTTTACTACTAGTTTTTTTAGTACTAATAAAACTGTCAAATTTCAGTGATAACTTATAAAGTTTATGCTAGAGTAAAATAATAATAGAAATCATTGCAAGCCGAAGATAAATCAACAGACATCGGACATCAGCTTAATATGAATCCTTAAATAACGTAACAGAAGCCATTACGTAGTTAAATATACATCCTACCGATATTGAATTCCAAACCCTTAGTACCCGAATATGAGGCACAATATCATAGACTTTTCACCATACGTTTTTCACTTTATTTATGCTATTATATATAGCCAAAATCTCATGTGAAAAAATACTTACATTGTTAAATTTATGGAACCAAAAGATTTAAATACATTTCATTTTATCATTCCTTTAATTATTATTACCATAATTTAGTATTCTTTAATTGCTGCAACTATAAATAATCTAGTGCTATATAAGCGCGAAGCGTAATATTTTTCAAGGTTCTTTAATGAAGCTAACGGTATTAATCTCATCTTGGCTGTAAACAATAAATGACAGTAAGAATTTCCAGATACAATATTTTCTATACTTAATCATGCTTTAACAAAAAACGACCAGTACAACATCATTACACATGCTGGTCGGACGCAACTGAGAAATTTACAGGCCTCAAACTACGAAGCTCTGTAAGGAAGGTATAAGATTGGCCAGCTTGACGACCACTTCAGTCTAAATCGAATTCAGGACTTTTCGACAAGAAGATTAGACTAGGAAGAACTTTATATAACGGAGACTCCTTATATTCTCGCATCCTTGGCTGAGACCATGTAATTTATAATATATATTAGTAAAATACTTATTATATATATTATAGAAGTAAATAGAAGCAGTTTAATAAAGTCATTGACTATTTACTTTTTTGTGCATTTTAATAGTTTATTCTTTTGAAATCGGTTTTGTTTTTAATTTAAAAAAAGTTTTTTTTTTACTTTTTACTTTAAGTATGTACTTTTAGGTAAAGCTGTGAAGTCCATTTAATAGCTTTGGAAACGAATATATGAAATAAGTGAAAGTGTCTTTAATATTCAAGGGGTTTTCTCGATTTCCCTGAGTTCCACTGATTAGATTATGACTTACAAAAAAATTTTTTGCAAATCGGTCCACAATTGAAGGAGAAATCGCGTAACAAACATAAAAAAAACATGCAGAGAAATTGATAACCTCCTCCTTTTTGAAGTCGGTTAAAAATGAACATAATTTCGTATGAAAAGCGTTCAATTGCCTAGACATATAATAATTTTATATTTACTTAAAGAAGAAAAATGAAAACCAACAAATGTGACTGTCGTTGTGTTACATTTGATATTATCCTTAAAATCATGTACAGAGAGACTCGATATTTTATCTGCCAACAGATGATATTGATGATGATATATACTATATTAATATTTTCGAAATGCTTTCTAGAGTTAGATGTATTTAACGATTCCCATACTTTAATCTAAACGACTATGCTCTGTGAATACTGTACAGTACTAAAACACATACGTTAACCAAGGTTACAAACCGAGTTTCCATTTAGGCCCTAAGAAGGCCCTTTTGGAAGTCAAAACGCTACCACCGGTTCAGAAAACAATCCAGATGAAAAGAGTCGACAAGAAACACGATTTGGTTTCTTTTTTTTATAGATTTGAATATACATAGAATTTGTAATATAAAACCATACAAATTATAGTTATAATTAATTACAAAAGCATAGTTGATCTCTGGTGTCATTATCACGGCCTGTAGTCAATTAACCTTTCAAAAGACTAGGTCAACCTAACACAATTATGCCTTTTTATGTATTACAGAAACTTAATCAAAGAGTATATTCCACACATATTAAAAAGATTACAAAGAAAACCCCCACACAACCCCGAAAATGAGAAACACAATTGCGATTCTCAAGTTGGTCGAAAGCACTTGTCAATATAGTAAAATAAAGCCAATAAAATACTGAACATGTTCTATTGTGGAATTCACGTAGCAACGGGCCTTCGGTTCTTATCTTTTGTTACTTTTATTGACAAGCTTCTAAAGTGGATACTCTGAATAAACGCCACAATTGATCCTAAGATGTAATATAAAGCAATATAGAATATTTATATTTTTCGGTTTTATATACGACATAATCTAGACTAATAAATAAAATGGAAGTGTCCGTTTGTAATATCTATATAACAATTTTTACTAAATACATACGAATGTTTATACCGTGATCAAACCCAAAAACACCATTTTTATTTTTTTGTCTGACTGTCTGTTTGTTCCGGTTTATCTCCGAAACGATTGGAGATTATTAGGTTTCCGTGAAAAAAACGTCTCATGGAATTATGTTTTTCGTATCTAAAAACTATATTACGTAGTGAAGAATATATTTCAAGCAGGCGGAGCCGCGGGCACACAGCTAATATTGTGATAAGATTAAGTTTCTGATAATCGATAACTTTAAGAGTAATTTTTACAGGCGAAAAATAGGATACAGGGTATGCAATGCGTATAACTAACTTTACCCGCGAATTCGTCCCTATGAAATTTCGTGAAATTGTGATGTATCTTCTTGCCAGAAGTGAAAAGTCAAAATTTTAGAAAAACTATTTAATAATTGAAATCGTAAGCATAACATGTACCATTTGTCTAGTTTTTATATTTTTTGGCGCTCCGAGCATTCATTTTGTACATTTGTCTATAGTATATTCATAATCTAAACATACGATAGGCTGCCTACGTATAAATTTGATTTTTATCTCTTTACGCCATTACTTAGTATGTCGATTACCCATAAAAATGAGACAATAGGAAAACAATAGAAAGCTGGCATAAACGCCAGGTTAGTGCTCAAGGGATTGAACGATCTTATAATTAACGTACTTTACCATGTACACGGCTAACGTCATAACATTGTTAACGCGAATCTATAAGCTTTTCCCCTACCGAGAATCGCTCTACGCCGCTAAAGAAGTTCTCATTTCAAAAATTCTATGGTATCTTTGTATTGTTTGTTTAAATTTTAAATATACCTAAAGAAGTTGTATAAAATCATAAACACTATAAATCGTGACAAAATAACACAAATTATAGAACATGAAAAACGTCATTCTATGAGTTGACGAAATATTGGCGTAAAGGAAAATAAAACTCAAGAGACATTTTGTTACAAATACACACATCGGTACTGATGATATTACCCTAAATGTGTTTACGTATGTTGAAATCGTGTTATTCCCGCTCTTGTCATGATTAATGAATATATAAATATCATCAAAGCACATTAGGGGTAACACTGCTTCAAAGAGTATGTACGAACGGTTTGCGCGCTGTGATTAAAAGGTTTTGAATTGATAGCCCAAATGCGCTGTATTAACGACAAATGCGGTAAATAACTATGGTTTCATTAAAATTATAATTGTTTTGTTATTGTTATACGTAAACTGTATAACTGTAAATATTTTAAATTCAAAGTACATAAATGTTACATGAAAACATTTTTCAGTACCTAATTGCTAATATTATTTGATTAGATGAAAGTTAAGTTATCGGTATGAAATTGAAATTGCAGCATAAATTGCAGCATTTATTGCTTTTATTGTTTGTTAATGTAATAGTATTATAATTCAAAAAATGAACAAATAGTGTAAAAACGCATATAAATTATTATAATGATATGTTAAGTGTATCTTACATTTAATATTAGATATAAATTTAAATATTTTTCATTGATATATCATTTTTTTATTTATTACAAACAAACAAACAGCCATAAAAACAACGAAAACAATACATACAAAAAGACATATTATAAGGTATAAATAACCAAACTCTGTAATTTATATAAAAAAAAACTGCAACTCAAAATAGAAGGATAATTATAAATTATTTGTGTAATACTTTTTTTTAAGATTCTAAGATAAATATTAAAAGGATCAATACGATTTAATACGTTATTGTAAAATTTACATGCACGTCTAATAAATGAGTTTCCTGCGTAATATGTTTTAAAAGGTGCTATTGAATATTTATTTTTATAAATATCATATGAAAGTCGGATACTTATACGACATTGTATTGAAAAAGAATCGTCACATCACAACAAATAAAAAATAAACAAACATTTTGTACAAAACTATGTATCCGTGAGAAAAGTTAGTAAGAATCCAATTTGTCTTTTCGCTTTTGTGATACACGATTGAACGAAAATGGCAAAAGAGGGTTGGATGAATAAAGGATAATCCACGACCTTATGTTCTAAAAGGATACAATACGTATGTGATTGATGATCTTTAAGAGTACATAGTAAATTATTAAGTTTCTACTCCTGCTATGTGCGTATGATTGACATTACCTTACATTTTCATTGGAAGTACAAGTAGATTTAGTATACGGATTGTGAGTTCAATATTCATTGACATAAGGATGGTTTAGGTTAGAATTTCACCGAGATTATTTACAACGAAATGGATAATAAGTGGTACACATTAGTATATTTTTCATTTCCATCCATCGATTCAATCGTAAAACGTCCATTACTGGACATGGGTCTCCTGAAATATCTCCATAACGACCGGTCTTTACGCGACCCGCATCCAGCGGATTCCCACGACCTTCATCAGGTCGTCGGTCCACCTTGTGGAGGGCTACTTACTTACACTTCTTCTTCCAGTGCGTGGTGGCCATTCAAGAATCCGTGGGCTTCATCGGGCATCGGTTCTAAAAGTAATGACCCCAGCCCATTGGCAAAGTTACTTTTTTCTTCTGCGGATCTTCTCATTTCTGATTCGATCATGCAGTCAAACTCCGAGCATAGCCCTCTCCATTGCCTTTTGGATAACTCTAAGCTTTCTAATTAGGTCCATTATAAGCGACCACGGCGCAGTGCCTTAAGTCATCACTGAGAACACACGCTGGTTGAAGACTTTCGTCTTGAGACACTGCGGTATTTTGGACGAGAAGATTCTGCGTAGCTTCCCGAACGCAGATTTTATGAAAATGTAATTCTCAAATAGTTAATAAATAGAAATTGAGGATCTTTTTACGGCGATGATAATATTCATATAATTACGTGTTACTAGACAATCCAAAAGTCGTACTTTAGTTCAAATTTCAATAAATTCTAATCTACAAGAATGTATACCAAAAAACAATATTGATTTGTTCGAATTTTCTTGATAATGGACGTAATGTTTTTTTTTTGATGAAAACTTTTTCTGCACCATAACGAATGATCCAAAAAAAATACATATGTCCATATTTCAAATAATTAAGTTATGGTGCGAATATATACACAAAATTAGCATAAAAAGCTTTTCAGAATTTTAAATTGTCCGGGTAACTATTTAAAATATTTTTCCCTAACAACCTTTCTCGCGCTACGAGAGATAATAAGAAAGTAAATCGTTCTACCTATTTTCAAGTGACGCGTTTACCAGCAACCAGCGTTTAAATATTACATATAACCGTGACTTTACCACTTTACCGTTTTTTTAGACTCAGCAATTTACCGCTTTTTTACTGTCATACGTGTACATAAGTATGTGCTTTTGCACTGTCATCTTTTGTGCTGAGTTTTTGCTATTGATCGTCCTGTTTTGTAAACAAAAGGCTTTATGTCTGAAGTCTATATTTGTATTTTTTCACTAATTTGTTTATAAGAATAGTAAATCATGTAATTAAGCTTGAGTGGTTCTAATTTGTATGATACAAATCGCGTTCCAAATCTAAAGGGCATATAGTTTTGTTTTATTGGTCGGCCGCATTTTTTACAGATTCTTAAGCTTTGAGGAATTTTAAGATGAATTTGAATTATGATCAAATTTTAGCAAAAAAATCCTCTGTAACTGCTGTGATACACCCCTTTTGCAATGAATTTCCGATTTTTTGAAAAGAATTGTTGCAAAGGATTAGAAATAGGTAATTAAACACATTTCTATAATTTTTAGAAATGTCTATCTGTCTGTTTGGTTGTGCAGGCATCAATTAGAAAGTACTACGTATATTTTATAAATTCAAAAAGATAATTATAAAACATAATTCGCGGTAACATCTAAACTTTATTTCATTAAAATCGGTCAACTCTATTAAAAGTTATACTAATTTGCATGACACGCGGTGACTTTATTAAGAAAGAAGAGTTTGTAAGTTAATGCGTTTAGTCTTATTCGAGAACAAAAAAATTATGGATTGATTGAAATTGAACAAAATGACATAATAAAAAATATGTGCATAGTATATAAATAATAAATATCTAAAACATAGTAAATAAGAAAACAATATTTTAATATTCAATTTTCACACAATCATCTAGGCATTTTAGGCGTTTGAGTCATTTCTTGGATGTAGTGAACTGAATTATTCGTACATGGTGGATACTTATTTTTTAATTATTTAGACTGATCTGTAACACCGTCGAACAGAACGGAACGGGACCGGCACAGCTAGTAATAATATATGTTTCGATCTTTTATAAATATCGTCGAGTTATGGATCTATTAATTACACTAATATTTTGTCCAGATGATTCCTGAAATTCGACCATTCTAATGATTATTGAAAATTTGGAAAAGTATACTTCTATAATTTTTATTGGTAACACTAAAGCTCAGCAATAACTACTAAACAAAAAAAAAGAAAAACATCCGTTAACATACAAAGGAGGAAAGGTTCGTTTTTTTATCTATTTAGAATTAATAGAGTTGCATTGGACGAATAAATATTTTTCATCATAAAATTTATTAATTTGTGTACATTTTTTTATCAAAATAGGTTTATATGATATTAGAATTTATATAGAGATTGTTTGTTTATAGAAACATTAATGTGTAAAACCATACACATGAGATGTTTTTGTGCGAAATATCTTATATGTATGAGTACAAGTAACACTACACCACAGTTTCTTTATAACTGTTAGCTCTAAAAGCAGTGACAAACTGTCCCTTCCATGGCACGACCATCAATCTCCTGTTTGTAATTCTCAAGCTAATACATTATCTTATAAAAATAAGGTAAACTTAAGAGTTATTAAATAATTGTTTGTAATAGTCAAGCACTAACATTCTTTTGTAAAATTAAGTAAAACTTGAGGGTTTTAATAATCCTGTCAAATAATGTTTTTATTTTTATATCGAAAATAAATTGATTGAAATTGAAATATTTATTTACTCAATCTTTAGAAAAATCACCGGTATCAAGTATCAAAACAGTGTGGCGAATGACTTAGTAATACGACTTGTAACATAATGGCTTAGTAAAAAAGGTTGTCTGAATTTTAGTCACGTATACCCTAATAATTCGAAGAGATACCTTAAATTTCGAAAGTTCAAAAAACAGGGTTTCTATTACACTATACTGTCATGTACGCTTTTGTGATAAGTTTAAATGTCTCAAAAGCAGTAAAAAAACCGAATCATAAAAAGTAATAACGAGTTTTCATTTCAAAAACTATACAAAATCAAGTGGCACAAGAACAAGAGCAATTTTGCACGTGCAAATTATAATATAAATAATGTGTATTTTCGCATTCAACTTGCCCAATAAATGTCTGTGACACCTGTGAATTCTATGTAACGTACAATAACAGCTTTAGAATTTGGTACATTTAAATGTATCAAGCATCTGCTCGTGAATATGTACTTTAGAATTCATCCGATTTCTGAACAATCATATTTTTTTTGTGTTAATTTAAATACAAAACTTTGTAATAAGGTATAATGTTATTAATATTACCATGATTATAGAGTTTTGTATAGTATAGAAATACTCATGTTTTCTTACAATAAATATAATTTATAATATATTTGACCTTCTTGCAGTAAACATATGAATACATTAAGGAACCAAAAAAAATACCTATCGAAAAACTATTACGCTTCGACGACGCAATGGCAGATAAAACAAATATTAAATTGTATGTTATTATTGCATTGTCTCTTTATATTTTGCAATGGACAACATATATTGAGTAAATGTTATAAAGTAAGAAATTGTTCAAAAGTTGCGCCATTTGTTTTCTTATTTGTTATCAAAATATTGAAATAATCCCTCGAATACTACATCACATATTCGAATTAATCTACCTTATAATTTTTCCTTAATATACTCTAAAATTCCAGTTTGTTAAATACTGTTTAATGGTTGGATTGTAGGATTATAAATATATAAGGATAAAAATGAATCAGCTTTTTCCAAGCCAGCTTGTACCATCACTAGGATACTGTATGGTTTGCCATACAGCAGGCAGTTTAGAATGCTATGGCGATTTACTATGGAAGAGATCGCGCTCGGCTCGCATCGACACGGTGTATTCCGCGCTGGTGTTCCTAGCCGCCCGCTGTGTCGCGTAACCATTAATTTTCAGTGTAATAAATGTCTATGCTACACTCTTATGTTCGGTTAATGCAAACATTAACAAAATCGAGAAATAATGTGGCTTCAAATAAAAGAAATAATATACGCACACTAAGTAAGGCGCAGCTGTTTTAGTTTCAGCGATTATTTTGTAGATAGAACGATGCTTTCTAAAGGCAGGCGTCCACATATCCACATCGTACGTAGCGGACGCATCGCATCAAACGGATCGTAGTATTCTTTGTATAGGAAATCATATAAATGCGTCCACTGATCCGCATCGTAGGGATCGCACAAAGCTACCCGTCGGCAATGCCTGTGCTGACGCTCCAAGGGGTAATTTTTACGATGCGTGCCGATGACGCCATATGGAATGCCGACAAGTGGACGGACTCCGCGCACTCATTCACTCCGCGTCGTCCGCCGTTTACCTACGATTATAGTCTTGTTCACACGTGATATTCCACCATGGACGTAGCAGAACTAATTGCAATTGTGCAAGAGTGTAAAGAGATATATGATTAAAAATAACCAAATTATCCATATTAACAAACAAGCAATTACAACAAATTCTTCTTCTTCGTATCTTGCACATTCCACCGAACACTACGAAAATCCGAATGAAAGTAGCGTCGGGAATTCGATTGTTGGTAGTTACGTCGGCAAATCCGGTCGCCGCTTATACTGTGGACGCATTGTAAAAAAATAATCCGTTTTATACGATGTGTGTGAAACGTACGATGCGGATATGTGGACGCCTGCCATTACTTGACAAAAAAAAGTAAACAGAAATTGTTATTTTTCATAATTTCTCTTTTATAAACCCTATTATTATTACCAAGATATACAAATATATAATCTGTGAAACAACAACAGTTTTTAATTACATAGTATCTACTATACTATACTTCATTGTAGAAATATGTTGTAAAAAAACACAAAAAAAAATTGGCTATGTGAAACATAGGGGTAAGTATAATGTGTCATAAAAATTAGGTATTCATACTCTACTTACTTTTTCGTGTGTGTAAGATTTTTAAGATATATTTACTAGATAACATTTAAACTCCTCAGTTACACTTAAAATAAGGCACATCTGCTTTCGTCTGATAAGCTGAAAGCTACCACACTCAACAAGTGTCACGTCATTCTTAAAGAGTAATGTGTTTCATATTTAAACACATACAGCTTGACTGATATTAAATTCCAAATAGACAAGAGAAACCTTGGTTTGTAATTTTTTTTTGTTTCTTATACATTATATTAATATTTGTAAGGGGAAATTTTAGTTAGACAGCATATGGTATTCAACAATATATTATCATTTAAAGTCTTAATCTTAATGTATCAATTGAAATAAAATTGGAATATGACGATGGCTACACAGTGTGTTTATAATCTACAATCCAAATAATTATGAAAGATATAAATTAGATTAGTATTTTATACCAAGTATTTTAATTAATAATCATTTGATGTTGTAAAATCCAATGTCCACTATTAAAAATACACTATTATACCACAGCTTGTGTGTAATGACCATAAGCAAGCCATAAGACTTCACTTTGTGGACTGGTCTGCCAAAGTGGTCTCCATAAGGCAAATCAACGTCCCTTCACCGTAAGTGCTCTCGATACGTGGCTATTTTGGTAGTTGCTTATGTCGCAAAAACTAAGTGGTATCACACTATAGTGTCATCATCATGTTTAACAGCGAAAATACATCGAATCCTGTCGTCCCGTTTTATGAGAAAAATGCGAGAAGCCCCTTATTGAAAACCAGCGCTCCAGTATCTACCGAAAAGAGGAGCTTCAGCAAGTATGCAAGTAGAGAACGAGAGGCCGTTGTTGGATGACCTAGAAAATGCTTCTAATGTAATTTATTATTCGACAATAAATTTATTTTTTCTTTCTTTCTAAGGAAGGAAGCAAGATTGAGCGAAACACTGTTCCATTTTATAGATTTTCAGAACATTCTTATTGAATAGTTCTAACCCAAGATTTTAAATACAAATACCTACCAAAGAAATTCTAGCAAAATACAAAGAGCCTAATTAATTTTTAATAAAACTGACACTTTGATATCTTATCTCTTGGAAAAAGAAAATAAAATAAAACTTTTCAAAACATATTTAGTTACTTTCTGAAGAAGGTTAATTCGCCTTAATTATTTTTTTGCCACAATGTAACTTTTGGAAAAGGTGAAGATACCCAGAATCTTTTGGTAGGATATGACAGAAATGCGGGGTCTAGAAGTTTCTTGACCTTGGGGTACTGTTTTATATATATCTACTTTCCATAGTGTCCTAGTGGAACCAAGTTCCATTTCGGCTATGCTATGGAACGTTATTATAACTAGTATTAAGTATAAAGCTGGCACACACTAAGGTTAAAAGCCCAGTGTAAATAAAAGGTGAGACAAAAGATAGGCAGAATACACAAATTATAGTCATCATTTTCATTGTCTATATATAAGTACTTAATATATGAAAACATAAAGATAATATAAACGTCTAATATACGTAAACAAATTTAATTAATTTTATTTACAGTACCGGTCACGCATTTATAATATTATATTGATTATATAAGTATGTAAGACATCTACATACAGTACCGGGCTCTATTCAATCCATTATAATCGAACAATGGATGTAATAATCTAAAGCGGTCAGTAGCAGGATTCGATATCATTAATTCTATCCGTGCTGATCGATACAAAAAGCTTACATACCTTGGTTGTACCAATGTGTTCTGCATATAATAAACTCAGTTCATATTCATTTTCATTAAAGTGTTACCATATTTATACGCAAGTAATTAATGCACACTTCTACAAATATTAAACTTATTCGTACAAAATATTAATGTTCGTAGCATTCTTTTGAAGTAGTAAAAATTTAACTTTTGAACTCGAAACTGAAATACTTTTAGAATTTTTTATAGTTGGATTTCATATTCGTTTTTGTCCTTATAATAACATAGAAAATAATAATGACCAGATTAATTTTTATAGTCGTCAAAAGAAGCGTGAACAACACACCAATTACAAAAATAAAATAACGTTAAATACTAATCAGTAAACTTCAATTGAAATTCCTAAAATATTAATGGTTTATAAAACTGAACCTCTATTCGATTAGAATTTTTTACAGCAAACCTGGCAATCGCATGCCCTCATATTTAATTGGACATGTAGACGGTTATAATTAAATGAATCTGTTTGAATACGAATGAATTATAATTAAATAAAAGTGGGAATTTAAAACACACGGTGATAAACTAGATAATATATTTAATATGTCGATTACTCATAAAAATAAGACAATAGGAAAACAATGGAAAGCTGGCGTAAACGCCAGGTTAGTGCTCAAGGGGTTAATAGAGTCTATTCTCAATCAATGTTAAACTCATGCTACAACAGAAAGTGGGATGAATTTCTTTATACTATATAAATGTTTATAAACATTTTAAATTTAATACAATATTATATTATTCTGTTGACATTTTTATGAGAACGAAATTAAAGTATTAAAGAGAAACATTATAATTTAAATGAAACGTTAGTAGTGAATCTACAGAGATGTTCGAACGTCACCAAGCGATATAAGAGATAAACAGAACTGTGAGGTTATAAATAAATAAAGAGGATTAGTATACGCTCAATGTCACGGTTTCCTGTTGTTCTCGGTTTACTCTGAAACAGCTTTTTCGATTAGCTATAAAAAAACTTACAAGATTTCTCAAATTTTTCTTCTTGTCTTAAAAACACACTTGACCTAGTTTGAAATTTGTAATATTACATCTTGGAGGGGTTAGTTTGTTATTTTGTAAACACAGGGGCAATCTATTTTAAAATTTAGCATTAACACGAATAAATCAAACATGGTTTAAAATTAGAAACGTTTTTACAGTTGAATCACCTAACAGATTTTTTTTATATTCAGAAGGATGCCTATATATATCTACTTCTTATTTCTTAAAAGCAATATGTAGATAAATTGCCAATGTACCTTCAATTATTGCCTATTTAAAGGAACAAATTACCTCCGCCCACACATGCTCACTAGTAATTAACGATAGGTTCTACGAAGAACCAGCAAACAACGGAGACCGCCATTAGTTTGGAACACACAATATGTTTACTCACCTTTTACCTTGTAAATAAATCCCTCCACGCACAATCTCAATATTTATTGTGACATGTTTAAATTCATTGGGTAACGTTTATTCATATACAATTTTCTATATAAAAAACATATTATATCCCTTTTAAATACTATAAATCTCTCGACAGAGAGATAATAAACAGAAAACAGGTATTAGATTACTTTATTCGACTGGCTCACGACAAATATATAATATATACACATAATATATAACAAAATATCAAAATCCAATCTATTGGCCTTCATATTGAAGATCAACTCGATACTCATTATTATTAAGAAGATACCAATAAAAGATAATTATGTAAAAATGTAATAGCTCAACCTTAATCTTATCTAACTTTGAAGCATTTTTTTTTTCAATAGAACATTTCTTTAAATTATTTATATTCTAAATATAATGTTGTCACGACCGACTTACCTTTGCTTTATTAAGGTATAAATTGATCTAGCCAACGTTTTATAACCTTGTTCAACGAGAGAAAATCAGATTGAAGCTAAGTCAATCACAGACCCTGCAGTTTTTACAAATACTTTTCCCGAGCATTCATCTAAATAAATAAAACGATTCTACTTTATTATAAATCTCATCGATTATTTTTTATATACCTTATTTTGGGGTCAACGGTTAATTGCTTACGTTCAATATTATCAAATACCTCTGACAAAATTAGACAGGACAAAAATAAATTCCTGTAGACTTATTTTAAAACCTATATAAATTTGGTAAATTAACTGCCTCGGTAGCGCAGTTGTATTACATACGACTGCCGTTCTGAGGTCTCGGGTTCGATCCCCGGGTCGGGTCAGTGATATTGGGTTTTTTCTACTCAGTCTCATCCCGGAGTTTGGAATTTGTGCCCGATATGGCGACAGGCTCGCCCGCTGTCACATCTGGGACGGAACTAAGCTCGGCGAAATGTGGGTGGTGTAGTTCGCTACTTCACCTCTGCCTAACCCTTCGGGGAAAACAGGCGTGAGCATATGTACATATGTATGTATGTATAAATTTGGTTTGTGTATGAGTCATAGAGATTACTTTGAAACTTTGCGAAAGTTTTTGAAAATTAACACTTGAAATTTTAAAGCTTTTAGTAGTTCGTTAGTTTCTGAAAGTCTGTCTGTTCAACAAAAGCGATGAGGTTTTGATAATAATTTCTTGCATAGTTGGCAATGTTCTCTCCATTAAAGACTCTGTAAACTATATGCGCACAAGATACCTACATAAAGCATAAGCTTCAATACTCTATTCAATATTTGTCCAGTATATTGTTACCAACATTATTCTGCACAAACTCCTTAGAATGGAAGCATGTAATGTACTATAGGTACTGTAGTGTGGCTTGATTAAAAAATAAGTTTTGAGTTGTCTATCGGAACATTGGGTTTCGTTATTATTATTAAGGTGAAATTTTTTGCGTAAGTTTAGGGCTAAATTTCAAAGTTTAGTCACGAGATAAACTTCAGAATACTAGCGTCACATATTCTGATAATAAGCATCAGAATTAGCAACACTTTTTTTAATATTAGAGGACAAATAGAAGTAAGTAATGAAAGAGGAACAAATAAACACGGCATACTTTTTGAATGTAGCATTATTTTCTCCTCTATGTACTATATTCGTTCTTGAGTTAGTGTGCGCATGACTGTAATTCCGAAAGTGTGTGTATACATATTTTTTTATTTCTTACTAATTACTATTTATCTTCCAGATTTAAAGTAAATATTACCAAATAAGTTTCACTTCTGACACGTGTACTCAGTATTAGCGTGAAAATATACTTCGGTATTATTTTTATTTGCTTATCTAAAAGTTATTGCCGACATTGCCCGAAGAATTGCTAAACTTAAGTGGATGTGGGCTGGGCACATTGCTCGCAGAACCGATGCCCGATGGGGCTAACGTGTTCTCGAATGGCTGCCAAGACCGCTCGACATAGAGATCTTTGAAGCAAACATATGTCCAGCAGTGTACGTCTTTCGATTGAATGGATGGATAGAGTCTATCTTATTATATTTTTAATTACTTTCTGTGAAATAACCAACCATATAGTCATATTCTTCTTCTACATAGTTAAATACAACATGTAAATTATATACATATTTCAGCCAGTGTCAAGTAGGTGCGTATGTTTCTAATCTTATATCAACGTTTCAGTACACCAACGCTCCAGTAATACGGTGGCCATCTTGTTAAAACTTTCCAGAGAGTTTTTGTGGCACCTCGGAATACTGCTGCACTATTTCTAATGAAAATAGCTTGATCACAATACCTATCCAAACTAAATCATTTAAAATTCCATCAATATAGAGTCCCCTGATGTATAATAGATTTAAATATTGCAAATTAATAAATAACAAATTAACACTAGAAGATGACACCACACTACAGTGATTTCATCACAGTCTATACATATACTTGCAGTAGGAGAAGATGCTGTTTATTGGAGTATATAAATATTAAAATATACATTGAAGTATAAAATGATATTAATCAATAAAAAATACTTAATAATTAAAATTATTTTCGCTGTTTAAAAGTTGATCAACCAATAGATTTAAAGTTATTTTATGACATAATATTATAAAATAATAACATAAAAATTATTACGTACCTTGTAAAAATGTAATCCTTCCCACTATTCCTTGAAATTTCAGATATTAGTTACATACCTGGAAAAAAAAGATAATTAAAATTAGACCACATTCTATACAACTTTTAATAATAATAATATCAAATGTATTGAATAAAATTGTTTATCTTCTTCCATATAACATTTTTGATCCCATTTGATCCCCTAAAATGCTACAACTAATCATAGAAAAATATATCCAATATCGAAAATGAAATATTTTCTATGGTAACATCATACAAACTAAGAGCAATGGATTTACCCGTCATAAATCACCTCAGTTTCATCACAAACGAATATAATATCTTCTTAGGATCGTAAGCCAAAACCACAGATTAAAATGAACAGATACTGCTCGGAGATTATTTAAAGCCGTGCTGCAATCTACATCACGGCGAATGAAAGGGGAAACTGCCGCTCAAAGATTTAACTTTGAAGATAAATCACTGGATAATTGTCGTTCAAATTCGTCAAGACTCAGAAGAAATAAAACTCGCCCACCTGTTCCTAAATGCGAAAAAATATCTATAACTAAACTCGAATAAGTATACACATGAAATGAGCATAATTTTTTAATTCAATTCTAGAAAAAAAGACGTTATGAAAGAAATTGAAATATGTAATTTTGTGTCTTTTCCTATTAATATAATATTAACTCAAAAAGAGATACGACTTCGCTTTCTTTTTTCTGACTCCTAAATTAAAGTGTACCTTAGCATAAAAATGATATTTATTTTACTATAGTTCTAGTATAATAATAATAACATCCTGACCGAATTCGGCCACGGCAACAAAGATTCGAGTATCGTTGGTGAGCCCTCAAGTGACTAATATAGCCTATTTTTGCATCAAATGTGGTCGTACATTTACAAGTTAGCACCTCTCCAACATAATTGTAATGGATAGCCACAGATGGTCAGGCCTTGAGCTCGTCACGTTTTGCATCAAGCTCTATTCTACGCTTTTTCTAGTGTAAATAATTAATGTCAAGTTGACGACATCTTACTTGTATTATAATCATATTTTGAAAACTTGTCTTGTGCAAAAATAAAACATTAATTATAATTACTTTTAATATACTTAAAAGAATGAACTCTTATGTATAACTAGCTGGTGTGCCTGCGGTTGCACCCGCGTTTTATATATTTTTCCTTGTATTTTTTTTTTAATACGGAACTCAATATTTTTAGTACTAAAGTAAAAATATTTCTCATCAATTCAAACACTTCCTCGTAAAACTGTGCATTGAATCGGATTTTATTAATGTTTTTATGAGTTTTTTTAATTTTTTACGCGGGTCTCTAATTATTTTCTAAAATGAAAAGTACCCTAAGTTACCCGGAGTAACTTCAGCTATCTACCAAAAAAAGTACCTTCAAAATCCGTCCAGCCTTTCCGGAGATTACCCGGAACAAACAGACAGACAGACAAAAATTTTAAAAATTGTATTTTTGGTATAGATAACGTACATACATACCTATTTAGTACAGACACGTGAAACGTTTACATTTTTTTTATTAGTATAGATAATAATAAAGTGGGTTTATGTAATAACAGATTGTAATCCTACATTTTCTTGACTTATTTTCTGAAAAATTACGAATAGTACCATAACTTTAAACACAATTTTCAGTTCGCTTGTGTTTTTATTTTTTATTTTAGTAGCCATATAGAAATGTACAACTTAGAAAAGGGTTGAACTGATCTGTAATTATTGTTTTGATGTAACCACGCCCCTAGGGTAATATGTTTGGGCACTGAAGTTAATTTCAAGCATGACTGAACGTCGCAGCTGTAAAAAGTTTGAAAGAAATGTAATTTGTAAGCATCTGCTTGTAAGCAGAAGTATTTTGTTGTTCGTAATATAATCTGTGTCAAAACGCATTATTTATTTTACATCGATTTTATAATGAACTAGCTGTGTGCCCGCCGCTGCGCCCGCGTTTCATATATTCTTCACTGCGTTTCAATTTTTTTATAGGGAACCCTAATTTTTTTTAATACTAAGATAAAATAAAAATATTTCACATAAACTCAAGCATTTGCCCATAAAACTGTACATTAATTCGGATTTTAAACAATTTTTTATGACTTTAGTTATTTACACGTAACCCTAAATATTTCCGAAAATTAAATGTATCCTAAGTTACCCGGAGTAACTTCAGCTATCTACCAAAAAAAGTCCTGTAAAAGTACGTCCAGCGGTTCTAGATATTACCCGGAACAAATAGACAGACAGACAAAAATTTTAAAAATTATATTTTTGGTATAGGTGTCGTATATACATTCATACTTATTTAGTAAAAAAAAATAATTTAGAAATTACAAACAGACACTCCAATTTTATTTATTAGTATAGATACCAGATCTTAAAAAAACAATAAGGCAAAAATACATACTTATGCTACTTGGGTAAAAATGTGGGAATTATTTTGCTGTACCTAAAAGACAATTATATCAATGGACGGCGAACAGGCAGACGGCCCATCTTATGTTAAATGGTTTCCGTCGCTTATGCACAACTGCAACACTAGGAGTTTTATCGATACTTACTGAACTTAGAGAGCGTATTTACCATTTTGAAGAGTCGCATATCATAGCCTTGGACTACTTACTTACGCAATAAAAAGGTCCTGAAGTACCTTAGGATAGTGCCATTACGACTAAGTTTAAAGATGTGGGGATGAGCGTTTAGCCAACAGAGGTGTGTACGGTTTTGGAATGACGACAAGGGTACCATATTGAAAGTTCCTTTTTTTACAGTATAGGCTCAGTGCTTAGTCCATAATCTCACCTGATGTTAAGTGACGATGTAGTCCAAGATGGTAAAAAAACTAAGCCTAGATAATGGTTAAATTCAATTAATTTAAACGGGTTTTCACGCGTTACCTTTGCTTTTTTCTATCCCGACGTTTCGGCTGGGTTTCACCAACCGTGGTCACGGGCTGACTAGCGGTGCGCGGCGATAGTATTGGCGATCAGTGGATAAAACTTTCGGCCGGTGGAATTCGATCCAATGGTTTGCATTGGAGTTGAGCAGATGTTCTGCTATCGCTGTTTGGCGACTCTTTACAGCCGCGATATGTTCTTTGACTCTTTGCGCGATAGTGCGCTTAGTCTGCCCGATATAGGAACTACCGCAACTGCAGTCGATTTTGTAGTCACCTGGTGTCTGGTACGGGATTACATTCTTTGGCGTGCGAATAAAATTTTCAATTTTGGAGAACGGAACGTATACAGTCTTGATAGAGAATTTTTTAAAACTGTTCCAACTTTGTCCGTTACTCCTTTGATATATGGCATGAACGCAGACTGCCTATTGACCTCCGGATGTTTCGTACGGTGTCGACCTGAGCCGTTTCGACTCGCTTTGTACCCGTTTCTTCTTAGGATCTCCTGAACGTGTGCGAGTTTCGTATTTAAATGTTCAGGGTCACAAAGTTCATAGGTTCGCTTCATCAAGGATGTTTCAACAGATAGTTGGTGTCGCGGGTGATGGTGCGAGGAAGCGTTTAGGTATCTGTCTGTGTGTGTGTGGGTTTCCGGTGTACAGTGTTTCCCAGAGAGCCATCCTCTCGTACATTTAACCTGACGTCCAGGAATACCAGTGAGTGTTCACTCTCCATTTCATAAGTAAAACGGATCTTACTATGAATGCAGTTTAGGTGGCCGAGGTATTGTTCTACTTCTCACTTGGTTCCCCTGATTAGGCAAAATACGTCATCAACATACCTTTTCCAAAATCGGATACTGAACGGCCCTGAGACCAACGCTTTTTGCTCGAAATGTTCCATCCAGATGTTGGCTAGCGCTGATGCTACAGGACTACCCATAGCTACTCCATCAATCTGAAGGTAATGTTGATGCTGGTATAGGAAATAGTTGGCGTCTAAACAGTATTCCAGTAATACTATATACCTATCAGAAATACCATGCAAAAACAATTTTTCCTTAATCACCTCTAGGCATTCTTTCAATGGAACGTGGGTGAACAACGACTCAACATCAAAACTCACCAATATCTCAACAGGTTCCAACTGGATCTTATTCAAGAGGCTAATGAAATGTCGAGAGTCTTTTACGTATGACGATGTATTACCTGTCAGTGGCTGCAAAACCTTGGCTACATGCTTCGCTAAATCGTAAGTGGGAGAATCAATTTGACTTACTATTGGTCGTAAAGGCACGTTGGTTGGTGAAACCCAGCCGAAACGTCGGGATAGAAAAAAGCAAAGGTAAGGCGTGAAAACCCGTTTAAATTAACTGAATTTAAATATGGAAAGCGAAAACTTTAAAAAAAAATAATTAAATAATGGTTCTCAAGTGATTCTGCCGGTACACACCTATTGCTATTTGGTGACAGATTTTCAAACTTGAGGGTGGCAGCTACCCAGGCTAGTATCACTAGAAAATGCCCTACCAATTGTACATACGGTAAAAGACACATAAAGACTTCGATGTCTCTGCGAAGCTCCGAAGAATCCGCATGTTAATTCAGGATCATCAAAAAACCTAAAAGCACGCCTTTGCACGGAGTCAAGAGGAGAAAGCTGGTAAGCAGGTGAAACTGCCCAGATATGAGAGCAGTACTCCATGTGAGGTCGAACTTGTGTGTGAAGTAAGTACTGCTTAGACCAGCTATGCTATGCTAAAAATGTAACACCTGGAACCCGGAGTAAATATTTGCTTTATAATAAATCGCATCCCACATAATAAAAGTTAGTAGAATAATATTTTATTGCATAATTAATACGTTCTTTTCATTTCGTTGTTAAGATGTGTAAAAGAATTTATACCAAGAACACGATAACGTAATTGCATTTGTGTAGTTGTCGCAACAATTTTCACTGCGATGCCAGCCAGAACGTTTGCTATTCGTTCATTGTACAGACTACTGTTCATTTAAATTGAATTACATAGCTACTATATGCCTATATGTGTACGAAATGTACATGCCGTAGTGTCGTTAGACTAATACTGAATTTACAAATGTAATTATCATGTCTGTGAGTTGACGGTGACAGAGAAAAACAAGATAACTTTCAGTAGTTCAGTTAACTTTTCAGTAGTTCAGTAAAAATTGAAGGTTATGCATTATTATAGTATTATTATGTGATTTAACTAATGATTCTGCTTAATTTCAATCACGCCTATGGATGATTAAAATTACCACTATGTATTGGGATATTCAATGAAGAAATATTGTTAAGCTCTTCGCTCAAAACATCGCGTCGATGTATCCAATCAGTTCAAATCCACCTTTTTTTTAATGCCATCCACCGCCTTCCTGATCCACCGCCTTCCGGCATGGAACCCAAGTTTCAGGTCACCCCAACGGTAGGCCCGATCTGATCGGGCCCTTCCTTTATCTTTCATCAAGGGGCGGGAGGGGGCAGCCCGGCTGTTCGAAGTCACTTATTCTATATCAAAACCAGACCTTTTGGTGAAAGAAATCATAGTTTGTTGTTAGAATATTTTCTAGCGTTCAACTGGCTAATTACTATCTAGAGATGTATTTTTACAGCATTGGTTAAGAACCATTCAATCTAGGTGTTTAGTACGCTTACCATCTTAAACCCCATTGTCACTTAACAAGCTGAAATTAAAGTCCAACCTAGTCTAAATAATTGAACGTTATCAAAAAATAACACACGACAGAATAAAGGTCGTAAATATCTTGTGAACAGTATAGAATAATACAGAATCCTCAGACAATAAGGATTTGCGGTGTCCCCAATTTATACGAGATCGATCAGAATTCGGAATCAAGCGAGCAAACGTTTAAGTGGATTAAACTGATGACGTTCGGACGAATAATTAATCTCTACGTCGCGTCGTCGATGAATGCGAAATAGATATGATAATTTCGTGGGAACCTTTCATAGGACATTGCTTGAATATTACATTCTACTTCTATATTATTGTCTATATATTGTTACTTATTAGCGCCCTATGGTGATTAGCGCGTTTTGATCAGAAGTAGTAAATTTCGTACAATCGTTTCAGTTCTGTTGCGACCTTGCGAAAAAGTGTCTTTGTTGTGTAATATTATTCAAATTTGCTGTAAATATACATTAAGGGAAATGGCTTACATTAATCATTTTTCATGAGGACATCAAGCTGAGACCTTGTAGAAGACTACATCACAGTAGACTTATCTAAATATAGTTTCATTATATGTGTGAGAAAAGTTATTTATATTGTGGTATTCTAATGCATAACGTTTATTGTAATGGTACCTTTATTTTAAGTTGAAGAATGTATATTTTTTTAAATTAAAAATTGTTTTGGTACTAAGATAAAGTAAAATTATTTCTCATAAATTCAAGCACTTCCTATTAAAACTAACCATTGAATAAATTTTTTTTCTCATAATTTTGTGGTTGTTTTTACGTGGAACCCTAATTATTTAGGAATAATAAATATGTGTTAGAGGAGAAACTTCAGCTATCTATCAAAAAAAGACCCGTCTTAATCGCTCCATCAGTTCTGGAAATTAGTCGGAACAAACAGACAGAACGACAGATAAAAAAAAAAAAATTGTTTTGTGTTATTTTTATAGGTGTAAATAACATTCATATGTATTTAGTAAAAAGTTGTTATTTGGATATTACAACCATACACTGCAATTTTATAGTGTTTACAAATTAACGAACCCCATTGATATTTTGAATTCAAATTACTATTGTATGCTTAATCTGGACATTAACATTAGACAATTATCTAAGACAGATTAATGATGGGTCTGCAACGCGAAGACCAGTTATTAATATATGGAAGTTAGTATATGAATTACAGATCAGTCTTATTCCAATATTTCCTAATAGATTTCTATCATAAATCACGTTCATTGGTTTTTATAGTTTTCAAAAACGATGAAACGTTTAATAGGTATTGGCAATCTTAGATACTTCGCTTCGACCCTAGGGGCGCTACTGATAGACGTACAATATGAAGCAGAACTGATCATATACGTAAACTATCGAAACAAGTTTAGATCTTCTCAGAAACAACTTATTATTATTTTAATATTTCGATAATTTCTTGATGACGATGAATATGTTCACAAAATCAAAAACTATTATATATCTATGACATAATGAATTTACATATGATGTACTTTTGTCCGGCATACATCATTTATAGTGTTAAATAATCAATTGGCTTGATTTCTTTATTTAAATAAATATATTTTATTCAATAATAAGTTTCATAAAATTTATAACATATTAAATACTTTCCATTTCTTTTATTAATTTAGATTACATTTTAATAAATACAATTAGCGTCCAATTTTATCATTATTACATCTGAAACATTTCTATGATAACTGGATTCGTAGATATATAAAAATGTTATGTGATTAATTTATCCTAATTTTAGTATCAACAATATTCATCAAACTACATTAATAGGTATTACAATAAGGGAACATTTAGTATTGTTCGTTTCGAAATTGAAATTTCAAGGACAAAATATCGCCTGTACAATATACCTAATATATAAACAGTACAATATACCTTATAGTATCAAATTGTGTATAATGTAACTTTATAACAAAGAAAATTATAGTAATCTATTCCCAATAGATGTGAAATTTTTAAATAAATTGTTTGAATATTCCCCTTACATGCTAAGATGTTTTTATAAGTTAACTACTAATTCGGCATTATCAACGTCAGGTAATTGCCTGACATTCTCTTAGTCACTTATTACCCAAAGTCTCGTTCGCACGTTTCGCAGGTCATTACAATAAAATTGAATGAGAATTCATTCGATAATATAAAAATTAAAACTCCCAGATACACTTCATCTTAATTTACTACATTAAAGGTTTCTATACTAAAGAGGTTTTATGAAAAGTTTAAATAATATATCAAAACAGAACTCAATGGAATAAATTAACATCGAGGTTGTTTAGTTGGTCCTTCGTGGTTAGTATTAATTGTAACGTTGGGGCCTTATTAATGTTGAAATTATTTCGGGTTTCGCTGTGTTTCGTGTAGATAGGGTTACTGCAATGGAACTAAATATCAAATTCCTATACCAGTCATATGAATATACCAGTGTAAAATGTAATATTTTTAAAAATAAAAACCGCATAACCATGTACTATATAAGTATAAAGTGTACCTTTCACTAATTTGATATTTAGATAAATTACATATTTGAAGTTGGTTCTACACACCTTTTAATACTGGACGAAATTTACATCGTCTAAGAATGTTAGATAATTTTAATTACGTTATATATTTGAAAAATGCCATATGTAGCTATAACAAATACTTTAAGATGCCCTTTTTTTAATGAATTGTTTCATATTAGTAATCTTAACTATAAAATACCTTTGTTTTCAAAGTTTATAAAATATAGTTCACAGATAGCATTAACACATTTCTTTAATTACTAAACGAGATTAATCGGTATAATCCGACTACTCTACTCAGATTACTCAAAGTTATAAATACTTAGAACGAAATTTAATTCCGTTAAAATCCAATTCACTGGAGTCACAGATTATTCTGTTTTACTTTGCGAAAATACTAACAAGATTATCTAGCTGTTTCTTTTATTGAATTTGTAATATGAAAAAGGGGTGCAAATAAAAACCTGAACTCTAAATAACAGCTCAAACAGAGAACAGAGCTAGTAACCAAAGAGAATGTATAAAATCGTTTTGATGTACACTTTTATGAAATAGTAGCCAAGTTGATTTCTAAGAAATGGCCTGAACCTGTTCATGAACCTTTAAAAAATTCTATACCTACTTTCATAAGATTCGTATATATAAAAATAGAATGAAATCACACAGAATAAAATAAAATAATCATTAAATAAAATGTAACAAAAGCTATTAAAAGTTGCATTAAAAGAAATTGCAGTGGGCCTCACAAATTAAACTAACATTACAGAAAAATTAACATTAAAAGAAGTTCACGAAAAAGATTATCTATCTTTAATTTCACCTCAACTCTATAGTGTTTATCGTTATGTATTGTTAAATATTATTATTTATTCCTTAGTATATAACTATATGTTTATTATACATACTATAATAAAAGAGATATGCAATTCGCATAAATTGAATGCACAATAGTAACAGCTATGTTGAACGTAGCTTCTGAGGTAGTTAAACAAACGTCCGTCGAGAAAGATTTCTTTGTCACGACATCGACTGAGTACCAACCTTCAGAAAGCTTTCTTTCATTACTGAGTCACAGGTATTCAGAGTAAACATTTGTAACCGGTTCTCAAATACGACTGACGAAATGAGATTCTCGCCTCAAAGGGGGGAAAAAATCTGAAACAAGAAGGGATTGTTTATAATACAAACTGTTTTTGTTGGGTTCATTGCAATTGTACCTTATGGTAGTGGGTTTCATGCAAAGAAATAAGAAAAATGATTTAATGTTAACCACTAAAAATTTCAGTTTAAACTCTGTATAATATAAATCAAATACTATAAAGTCAAAAGTTAGTATGGTGTGGCAAATTCAATTATTTACCTCATGAAGTGTAATGTGCTATTTAATCACGTTTCGTGAAGTAGTCGCAAATCTTAAAGCTCATAAAGCGAGTAGCTATGTTTGCATATGACAGGTCTGATTAGGCGTTTTTGCTGAACTTGAGAAGATGAAACGACATCTTATAAAAATATAAACACTTACATAAAAATGATATTAAGAATAATTACCTATTTTCAAACACCTTGAAACTTCTATCACAATTTTATTAATACTCGTTTTCCATTCATCCATCTATTCAACCGAAAGAGGTCCACTACTGGACATAAGTCTCCCTCAAAGGTCTCCACGACGACCGGTCTTGCGCCACTCGCATCCAGCGATTTCCCGCGACCTTCACCAGGTCGTTGTTCCAAATTTATTTCATAATGGAGCATGAAACTTGAAATATTTTATCTTCGAGTAGAAATTATAAATACGTACTTCAGAAATTTAAAGCCTTACCATCATAGCCGAAGTTGGTGAAAAAACACACAACTATTGATGTCTCAGCGTACCTAGGGTACCTTTTTGCGAGAACAGTACAATGCATCAGTAGAATGTTTAAAAGTTAATATTATACTTATTGCTAAGTTAAAGCGCATCAAAATATTAATTCTTACACTTTACAAATAATAGAGTAGTGGTTTAGATGAATCATTACCAATTAGATAGATTTCATCTTAAAAATCCTTGGACTTTTCGGCCAATATGTCTGACCCAGACAATTTTATTAAAACCAAAATTACGACCCTTGAAAGTACTTAGTCCTTAGTCACAGGCCTTCTGAAAGTAATGTGACATTTGAATATGCAAATGTTAAATTAGTTTAAATTTGAGCCGACATCTGGATCATTTTAATTTGTCCCTGTTGTTCCATTATAGTCGGTATGCGTACTTTATGGGATATACTTACAAATATACCAGGGTAAATAATATGATATTACTTAATTCTAAAGCGAAATTTGCTCGCTATTCTATAATAAAGAGAGAGTGAGAGAGTTTTGTTACAAGTTGGTATTTGTAATTTAATAATCCTAACAATCGAAGTACTAGTTATATCGCATTTAAAAATAAAGAAGTATTCTTAATAAAATTGTTCTTGGAGAACTTGCAAAAATCACTAAACTTTCTGAGCAAAAAAAGAAGGAAATAGGTTGATAAACAGAAGATAAAGATGTCTTGAACTATTTTATCTTTGCCTATTTATATAAAGATACATACCAAAAACCAAAAACCGATTTCAAATGAAATCTTCTCAAAAACATTTTATACAATTTAGATCCTGGGATGGCGTTTATATATTATATAGAATGTATTATTATAATCAGGTCTGGAGTTAGATATAAGTAGGAATATTTTTAATTAAATTTTTGCTTCAAACAACGTGTGTAAAATCGTTTCTATACGTATATTCGTTACAGAATAAAGCTCTAAAAAGCGGCTCATCCATCTTAATTATTCATGCTGAAGGTAATGATCTCGCTTCTCTATTCGTTAACCGGTGGCTTCGCACTTTTACGCTCTACTCTACGTTTTCTTGTAAATATCATATGTCTATTTTTATGCAATCTAATCATAATAGGTAAGTAAGTATTTATAAAATATAATACCTTAGTGACATTAATTTAAAATTATCTTAGGTTACTAATGAATCAATAATACGTGAGTAAAATTGTAGATATTTTTAACTCTCCCTTAATTTATCAATAAGTGTAAGCACAGTTCTCACACCCCTTCCCTTTCTCCTATAATAACGTAAACAAAAGAGGAGAGGGCTATGCTTGGAATTTTACTGCGTGATCGAATCAGGAATGAAGAGATCCGCAGAAGAACCAAAGTAACTGCTATTACCCGAAGAATTGCTAAACTTAAGTGGTAATGGGCTGTGCAGATTGCTCTTAGAACCGATGCCAGATGTGGCTAACGGGTTCTCGAATGGCTACCACGCACCGGAAGACGTAGAGTGGGTAGACCAGTCACAAAGTGACGCGACGACCTGGTGAAGGTCACGGGAATACGCTGGATGCGAGTGGCGCAAGACCGGTTGTTGTGGAGATATTTAGGGGAAGCCTATGTCCTTTGGGTTGAATGGATGGAACGTAAACATTGCCATAATATTAAAAGTAAATAAATAAAATTTGCTTACGTGATCTACCGTTTAGAGGTCTCTATTTCCCATGTTATCGAAATAAGTAAATCATAGATCTCCTCACCACGCGTTGATGCTTACTCAGTACTTGAAAGGCCTCAAAGACATTAATTGTTATGCAGATGATAGCACGGTTCATGGGTGTTATGTCTGTAAGCCCGGCTGTGGGCGGGGAGACACAGAATAAAGACGGAGGGAACTTGTCATTGAACTTAGTCAAGTCTTGACCCGCATATCCACATGGAGAGCAAGTAACTTGGTTGAGTTCAATGCCAAGAAAACCCAGGTGTGTGACTTTACTCTAAAAAATCCTCCTTTTCATGTGTTACAACCCGTGACAGTCTAACTATCCTGGGAATGGATATTCGGAGCGACTGTTCTGGATTATAATGTACTTAACATCAGGTCTAATGTAGTCATTTTGCTGCGCAATACAAAAAAGGCTCTAATTAACTCCATTTATTATAGACACTCTATAATACCCTTATGTTTATCCTTGTGTTTCCTTAGTGGAGTAGCGGCACACAATGGACTAACTAATATTAATGTATATAAGATAGGACGTAGATATCGTCCTCAATTTAAAAAAGTGTATGAGATCTATTGAAATACCGAACATAAAATAAAATAAATATCACCAACGTGGAATATTACGTGCTACTCTAGAAATACAAAAATATAGAACAATTAGATTTTATTGAAAACATAAAGTAACCAGTATGTTAGCCACCAGTAATGATAACAACTTATTCTGTATAACAGTAAAGTCTATTGTAACTCGGAAATAATGACATAAACGTTTATATGGCATAAATTGAGATAATAAACATCTTTAAAAAAACAACATTACCAAAATTCGATTTCACAAAATTAACAATAATATAAATCATAAAACTTATCATTGGAAATAACCATAGCAAACCACCAATTTGTGGCTATGAAAAAAAAAAAGAATAAAGGAAAGAATTTCGCGTGAAAACCAACCTATTGGCAATCGCTTGACGCAACGCACTTCGTAACCCGAAAATGTACCTAGCAACTGAACTCCAAATTCTTACACCCCCCTACTCATTCCATCGAAATAATTTCAAGGAAATTTATTTATTCGGTTATCTTGATATTATCTCTTAAATTTGTGAGAGAATCGTTACAGTTTAGTCAGTTTTGGTAGATATTATTTTAGGTTTACAAAGTTTTCGTAGTTTCGTATCTGAAATTTAATTTCATGACTTTCAGTTGAAATTGTTTTCGTCTATAAACATTTTAATAATACTAGTAAAATAAATGTTCTATAACTAATATTTAATTTAATCACATCTATACTAATAAATAAAACTGAAGTGTCTGTTTGTACAGTCAAAATATTTTTTTACTAAATAGTTTATAGATTTGAATGTATATACAATGCCTATATAAAAATACAATTTTTAAATTTTTGTCTGATTGTCCGCCTGTCTGTCTCTCTCTGTTTTTGACGATTTTGACGGAACTTTTCTTGGCAGATAGCTGAAGTTACTCCGCGTAAAATAATTAAGTCTCCTTAAATTGTAAATAAAAACCGATTGCACGGTTGTACTGGCAGGTATTTTGAATTTGTGTCAAACATCTTTGCATAATGTTAGTAGCAAAAAATTTTTGGAAAATAATTAGGGTCCCGTATAACAAAATTAAAACGAAATTACGCAGTGTAAAATATATGAAAAGTGGACACCACCGCGG
Source organism: Samia ricini (assembly GCA_014132275.2). Lineage (NCBI taxonomy): Eukaryota > Metazoa > Arthropoda > Insecta > Lepidoptera > Saturniidae > Samia > Samia ricini. The sequence continues at coordinate 7,922,660 of AP028170.1, forward strand.
GCACGTAGTTGGTATATCTTTATGACAATAATCTGTGACGATAATTCTTAGTAAAAAATTTAATGATGTAAGAAATAACTATGCTAAGTTAGGCGATATTATTAAATCCTCATTATTTGGGTAATTGACATAGTCTGTTACAATATCATTCCCAAACTGGATATAATGTCTTTATTAATCAGTAACATACCAGTAACAACACTTTTTTACCAATATGCGAACCTGAGCACACCCATATATTTACATATTCAAACAAGTATACGATCAAAACCACCTACATGAATACATTTTGTTTTGAATTGGGACAAGGAAAATCTGCTTCAAGGGAAAATCGATTGTCTCGGCACACAATAATATGAAATCTCTATAGTATAACGTACATTTTGGTATACAAAACACAGATTTTGCTATTATTAGTACAATTTCTGGTAATAACTCGCATTAGTTAGTGCCTAGTTAACTGTGATTTGTATGTATAAATCAAGTTTATGAAATATTGAACATTTGACTGTAGCGTAGTCTCCAATAATGATAATGATAATTTTCAAATATCTTCACAATTTTAGAAAACATTCTTAAGACGATATATCACAATAGATCTATCTAGGTCGCAGTGACACAGGACTGTTTTAGCCTGCATAGCCCCTCTCTCGAATAATAAGACGATATCCAACCGATGGTTATTCTACACAAACGCATTTTTCTGTTTCCTTCCTGGATATTGACATTATAGTAAATATAAAGTACGCCGAGAGCCGGGCCGCTTTTCGTTGCATTCGATAATACTGACCGTTTGCATATTTCTTTTTTTTTTATTTTAGGGTTTGTAAATACATACTGTATGTATACAGTATAGGTTAATTTGTTTTCATGTTAGGTAAACACGTCTTATTAGTTAAACTGTAAATACAAGTTTGTACAAGTTCTTAATTTTTATATTTAAATATTATGTTTAAAAAACAATTTAGTAATTTGCGATTAATTAATACATGAGTGTAACATACATGAAGTGAAATTTTCACTTTTAAATTTCTGATCCTGCGAAACCTGATAGAAGCAGAGGTTTTAACAGGTTATAGTGTATTTATTCCTCGGGTTCCTCTCATTCCAAACAATTTTCCGTTTAGTTCCCAGTGAGCTTATGACCAGTTTTGCGATGACAATTAATAAAGCTCATGGTCAGACGCTAAAAGTTGTGGATGTGGATCTAAGTATTAGCTGTTTTTCGCACGGCCAGCTTTATGTGGCTTTGTCACATGTTAATAATCCTAGCAGCCTGTATGCTTTGTTTCCCAATGGCTATACGATGTAACGACAGTGATTATAATCCAAAATAAACCAAAAGATACATCCAAAAAATGCTGCCCAAAGTCACTATTCCACGTGGACGAAGTTGTGGGCACAGCTAGTAGTAAATATTTTTTTCTCAAACATGCATTGAGATATTGTCATAGTTTTCGAAAAAAGAACACGCAAAGTATCGAATTTACGGACAGAGAAAATCAAATCTATAGCAGGAGTGTTTTTTTTGAATTTGGAACATTACTACGCTCCAGCAACGTTGTATGAAACGGCGTGCTGAGGTTATTAAATACTCTTTGAATGGATCTCTTTTATCATTCTTGGCATACCAAAGTAAGTCTCTTTACTTAGTATAAATTACGTTCAAGTGGCTGTATAGCCATAAATGCGCTTGCCTTTCCGCACAGATGATGAATAGAAATATTAATTAAATTAAATGGATAATATAACAAGTATGTTTTATTTCTCTGCATTCTTTTGAAAAAGCACTATATATGCCTCGGCGGAAAAGGCAATTGCCTGTCTCGTATTAGTGACAAGCAATTGCCTATTTCACGGCCTTTGCAATAATGTACTATTATATCATATTGAATATATGATATATTCATGCCTCATTGGTGTTTTCGTAAATTACTTATTATAGAAATTAAGAACCTTCAAAATGGAAAATATGCCTGTTTTTATTGTCGTTTTCAGACGTCTGCCATTTGTTTAATAAATAAATCGGTTCAGTTTTGGAAACAAAGGAATACGAAGTCATGACTTTGTCTATTTTAAATAGGTATAATAAGTCCAAGTTGCAATTGTCTCTTACATGCTTTATAAATCTTTCATTGGGGCGCAACACGGTAGCAATAGATTTTGAAATACATATCGTTCGATTTGTAGCCGACCGCGTTTCCTCTTAAAAGTCGAAGGTTTCATTTTTAGTTAGTCCACGATCAAAAATGTGTCAATTATTGGATAACTATTCAATAGTTTGCTTAGACTTTGGAATGTGTGTGTTTTTTTATTCCCAATATTTTTTTATTGGACTGTAACTAGGTTGTATACCAATAGGGCGTCAGCACTGTTAGGTTCTGGTATGATCCCGTGAAAAGTACGCCATGCGTGTTTGTTTTTTATTTGTGTAAATTCATTTCAAATTATCCAAAAACCTACTAATTAGTGTTTATACGTATTTTCGCTTTTATGCGAAAATTAAATGTACACGAAAACTAAATAAATATAAATGTTATTAATATTTTTTTTTTTTAAACTGAAATACACTACTTAAATTTTAAATCTATTCCATTGTAGTTTAGGTAAACGGTACAGGGCAAAAAACTCTTTGTTCCATTTAAGTATTAACATACATTCAACCATAAGACAGTCCACTGGTGGACATGGGTCTCCCCCAATAAGGGGGGATTGTCATAATCGCCACGCTTGGTAGGCAGGTTGGCGATGGCAGTACTCAGATGATGATGCTGCTCGTCCACCTGGATTTTTCCTAGTCGACTTTACTACACCCACGGGAAGATATGGGGCGGTACTATTTTTAACCACCATATTCGTTAAAATTATTATTATTCAAACATATATTGAGTATTAAAATAACATAGAACTAAATTTCTTAAAATCTCTACATATTTCTTAATAATAACGTACATAAGTCCTAATATTTATTCTTTAGATATTCATTTTACCTTTATTCTATTTGTAGGAAAGTTCTAAGTGATATAAATAATTGATTTTATTAACAATGACATGAAAAATTACGTACATATGAAATGGAATCGATTCAATATGTTATTGGGCGTCTGTCCAAATCGACAGATTTATTACATTATTTAATTTAAAAAGATTCATTATATTTTATTAACGATTCACGTCATTTTATGCGAAATGATTTCTTCTAATATGTAATACATTTAGAGGAAAATATTGTAAAATTATAGTATTATAGTCGACCAACGGCTAACATAATACAGTACATAAGTGATTTTTATATTATTGCCGTATATATTATTATTTACCAGGGTATTTGACGTCACTTTTTATTTTGTTTAAGTTCACGAGAACTATATATGACATAAGTAAAAATATAATTCATCTTTAGCATAATTAAGTGCTGAAGGATATACAATACTTCACGGCGATTTATAATCTTCTAAATACTGTTAACTAAAATAAACCCAGGCATTATAATTTCAGACATCTACTGCAAGTATGTTAATAAATCGACTGGAAGCAATTGTGTTTATAAATTTGAAGATAAGGCATCGTAGAGTCAAAGATTAATCTTTGGTAGAGTGTAAGTACATACTGAGTACATTTTCTACTAGTGGTACCCCATAGCGAACAGAAATATGGTGTTGATCTTATCAACCTACACAAATTTGAGATAGTATAAAATTAAAATATATATAGATATGTCTATAGAAAATAATATGAAACTATGTTCGTTTCAAATATAGTAAGTAAGTAAATGTAAACTTTATATTTGTGTAAAGTAGCTAACTTCAAACCATTATTATATAACGGCGACAAGCAGAAAACTAGATTAATAGTCGGTTGACACGATATTAAAGATACGGTGCAACTTGGGATCGGATTAAGCTCGACGTTAGACGATCGAAGCGACTCGATTACTACCAATTTACACTATATATATATTACTAGCTATGTGGCTGCGACTCCGCCTGCGTTTCATATATTCTTCACTGCATAGTATAGTTAATAATTAATTTATACCTAACCTAAAAAAATAAACGAATGAAGTAAAATGATTCTTTTGTTTTTATTAGCGGTAAAAAGTAAATAAAAAAAATCAGAAAAAAATGAGAAAGGGTCGATGGAATACAAAAAATAATCCTATAACTATCTACGAAATACGTCGAATGGTAGTAGTCCCATCCCGATACGTTCAGTAGTTTTGATGTGATGGTGTGTCAAAGGACCCCTATTTAGCTTTTATATATAGGAGATTATAGATTACTTATATGTTTTACATTAGTTTTATATTCAGCAAAGGGCCCAAATTAATAGGACCTGTACGTATTTTATATTCGATAAATTTATTATATTGTTATGTTTTATTAAGTCTGCCGGTATTTTTTTTGTTCATATGAGTATTTAAATCATGAAATTCACTACCGATACAAATAAAACAACACATTTATTTTTGAAGTCATGTTAATGTATGTAGGTATAATTAAGAATCGAACAAAAAAAAAATCTCACTATTTAGTTTAGTAGTCTCACATTTTGTTGCAATTGTCGTATCAGAATATGCTCTCTATATATACTTGTAATTTATTATACGATATCAACCTCTTAAGTAATAATTTTTATCAACTGGGATTCATTTTATTCGATTTTTGATGACGCTTATACTACTGGAGAGTGTTAGCATGTCGTCAAAAATAGTAAATTCCACTTCAGTTGATTACTTCAATAAAATATTCACACAACTAATCCTTTATTGGGAACTCTAAATTACTGTCAAAACTAGAATTCAAAATATACAAAAAAAGGTCTGAAGAACAATAAAAACAAAACAAAAATTGGCAAATATTTTTACAAACCTTTAAAATATCTCTTTTAACTTTCCTTTACGGACGAAATAACAGTTTACTAAAAACTTCTTACTTATTACTAAGAAATCAATAAGAATATAATTTAAGTCATTCTGGTTTTTTATTCACGTAGATTTATTTAACTGTTATCTAATGAATTGTTATTACAAAACTATGTGTGCCCGCGGTTGCGCCCTCGTTTCATATCTTTCACTGCGTAATATAGTTGTTTTTTTTTATATGGGACCCTAATTATTTTTCCTACTAATATTGACATTTTCACATCTGCCTGTAAAACTGTGCATTGAATCGGATGTTATTAAAATGTTTGGGAGTTTTAATTTTTTTACGCGGAAGCGTAATTGTTTTCGAAAAAATAAAGTACCCTATGTTACGCGGAGTAACTTCAGCTATCTAACAAAAAAAGTCCTGTCCAAATCAGTCCCGCCGTTCCGGAGATTAGCCGCTATAAACAGACAGACAAAAATTTTAAATTTGCATTTTTGGTATTAGCATCGTATATACATTCATACGTATATAGTAAAAAAAACAGACATTTCAATTTTGTAATTAACGACAACGAAAATTAATATTCTTTGAACGGTTCTACATTGTGTTGTCTTCCATTATACGTATCTGTTTTGAAACAGTCTATGCATCAATTTAATTTATTAGTATAGATTAAAACTACATATGAAATAATATGGTGTAATGCGACGATAGCTCTATGATAGTCAAATACTGCGTTGTTGGATGTGCCAACGTGCTCGAACCTACCTAACCTATTTTATAATAGTGAAGGAAGACAGTATGAGGAAGGAAAACAAGTTCCTATAGGTGTGTTTCGGCAGCATTAAATTAGAGGCAATACCTCTAAATTTAGCGTGTTACCATCTTGGCCTACATCGTGAGATAATGACCAAAGCGTTGAACTTATCTATGTAAAAAAAAAACTATGTAATAATACAGGGTATAGTATAAACCAAGATATAAAGTCATATTTGGATCGGTATTCATTAATATTTGAGGCAATCAATATTCTAATAATAAATAACTATGTGCCTACAATCTTCAAGTCTACAGAAATATTTATGTTTACATAATTTCTACGAACTTTTTTTTTATGTTTAAAAATGAATGAAGTTTCTTTTGTTTTTTACACGCGAATAATGGTATGGTGCAATAACTTAAATATGTATACATGTTTTGAGAAGCTTACATATTTATTACGAAGATAGATAGAGAACTATGCAAGCGATATTGATTGTTTGTTCACCTCTTCAAACGGAAACATCTGGCTTTGACGAGATCGTATCGGTTTAGTTGTACTGAGCGCGCGTAGCTGTCTGAATCCATTTCCAAGTTTACGAAACTAAACAAAATGAAGCCGCTTGAGTATTCTCTTTCCATTTGTAGTGTGAATTCTACGTTATTATTTTCTGTGATCCTATCTTCTATACTATTCAAATTAAATGTAAGTAAATTGTATCTGTTATGACATTATAAAACTATATTTTATATCAAGTTAGAAAACAAAGATTACGCTTTGTATATTATTGAAGTGAAAACTTCGTTAGCGACGTTGTTCGATTCTCGTTAGGGGAAAAACTTATAGATTCGCGTTACCAATGCTATGACGTCAGCCGCCAACATGCTAGAGTATGGCGTTGGAGTACTGACGCTCAGAGATAAATAATAAAATGTATACTTACGCAGCCTATTGTATGTTTCATATTATGAATAAACCATATAAAATGTACATAATTATTGTAATTTTGATGTAAAAGGAAGACAAATTTTATTTGCCTCATGTTAATTTATGTTTTAATATATATTAACAATTTATGGAATTTAAATATGAAAAACCAGTTTAACCAAAATTTCCAGTTTTTACTTATGTCGGCAGTCACCATGACTACCTAGTTTTATGTATTTTTAAAGATAACACTTCTTAATTAATACAGTGCACCGAAATGTATTTCTAAAAGTACATAAGATACCAATATTGTTTTTTTAAAAAGAACATAATACAACGACAACAAAATATAAAGTATCAGAAGAACTACTAATGTCAAATAAATAATTTTCAAAACTCCGCCGGTTATGAAATATGATCGCTTATTAAATAAGAAAATTTAATATTGGAAGTGAAATTTACGTGCCTACGGTGTACGAGGCGCACCGGTCACAAAGTCGTCTCCTGAGATAAGTTGTTCTACTAAAGGAGTCGAGCAATCTCAGTCTCTTATCTACCGGCAAAGAACCGAGTTTATGGTACAATACATATCTTAACATCGCAACAAAAGGTAAACTTTAGATTTTCTTAATGTTATATATAGTATATACAAAATATAGAAATTTACATTTACATTTTAAACAACGTTTCATCACATCAGCATACATAAATATAATTAACGAATTTCTGCTCTATTTTAGAAAAAAATAATAATTTAATAATAAAAATGACATATACTTCATTACGTATTTATAGAGATCACTAAATAGGTAAACCTGTTCCTAATCTTAAATATCATTTTAATAATATGTAGATTAAAAAAATGTGCTGCTTTTTATTCGATAACGAGTAATCTTAAACTGCAATAAAGAAATTAGAATCATTTTCGATAAAGTACTCAAACTGTAATGACCGTTGAATACCGGTATTTTGTGCTGTAACATAAACTGTAATTACTGTTTATACTATATTAGCATAATTCTGAATTCTAGACTTCGAGGGAACGGGTGCGTCGTTTAATAAATTAATTTAATTAATCCAAATGCGTTGTAAAAAATAATGTAACGTTGAAACGGCTAGTCTGTAGTGTAGATAAACGGTACAGTTGCGCCGCGGCGCCGCCCGTATCGACCGACCGTCCGCCTGTTGAATGCCGTCAACCCCCTTGAGCCTAACCACCCCAAGACCTTACCCCACCCATTCTACTTTTCACTTGCTTAAAATAGAACCGTGCAATGTCGATATTTCAAACATTAGCCGAGCACAGGACACTAAGCATAACTAATTCACGGAACCCGATACACGCACAAAACCTTTGTTCACTCTCAGATGGCTTCATTTACACTCTGCTCCTTCCTACCTTAATTTTCGGGTCGAAGTGGAAATTTAATTTGAAAGTGACGTAATTAATGACGTTAATGTTGCTTTGTTTACTGTCGTAATGTAAAATTCTGCGTAGTTGTTTTGTAATCAAGTTAACCTTTATAAACTTTAGTACTAATTTTAAATTTCTTCAAAGACCATCTGCTAACAAAACATTATTTTTCTTATACTTAAAACAGTATCTGGCCAATAAAAAAAGCCTTTTTACTATTAAACGAAACGTTTTTGTGGAAAATAACACTTAATTTTATAACACACGAACCGTTAAAATATTGTTATTTATTTGAGGTTTATATTTACAGCTTAATTCATGCATTACATTACAGCGTATAAATTCAAATGTTTTTATACTTTCTTTCGTTATGTTTAAAAAAAATATGCCGCCTTACTGTGGCAATATAATTACATACTAATAAAGTTTAAAATCAACGGTTTACAATACATAAAACAAATGGAAAGTAAAATATCTGATCCGAAGGGTTACCTTATTCCTTTATCAAATACAAGTTGTGAAAGGTACGCACCACGAAAAATGTCAAGTTGTTTTAACCTATATCAAAAAATCGTCCTCCGATTGTTTAGAGAGTTAGAAATCGATATGTATTCGCTTAAATTTTGACATTCGTACTGTAAAAGTTGTGAATAACGGCAAAGTTAACAGCCCCTTGAAACCTTATGTAATAACGTTATAAAATTAACTTTCTTTACAAATTGTACCGAAAGATAAAATATACAAAATTATAAGAATTTTTTTTTTATCAAGGTATTAGTTCCGTGCTTTGACTACAATCTCACCTGATGTTACGTGATGATGTGGTCCAGGATGGTAAACACACTAAGCCTAGAGGTCCTTGTTCTCAAGTGATGCTGCCGGAACAAACCTATTGGTATTTGGCGACAGGTTTTCTAACATGAGGGTGGTACCTACCCAGGCGGCCATCATTAAAAAATACCCTACCATCATGCTATGGTTTCCTCACGATGTTTCCTCCGAAAGCTCTGGCCGACTTTAGAGTCGGATAGGTGGGGTCAAACCCGCGTCGATTGACACGGAATCCGGCCGCACTACCCGCTACGCCATCATCGCTTCAATTGTTACAATTGCGAGCATATGGTTGCGGATACCATACTGTTAGTATGATCAGAAATCAGAGATAGATTTACTAGAATTAAGTAACCGTTTATTAATAATAATATATGAAATATAAATTATCTATCAATTATATTATTGAAATTTATTTATAGAATTCATTATATTTATTAAAAACTTTTATGATAGTTTTTACCAGACGCAAAGCAACATGTAATAATAAAAACTAGACAGCCACGGGGACTGCCGATAGAAGAGAAAACTTTGGAAAAACAGTTTTTTTTATTTCATAAGACGTTAATTTAAATTATTAACATAACATTTAACATAATTTAAACATTTGTCTGGTTTTTAAATCTATCGGCGCTCTGAGTATTTTCATATACTTTATTCATAATCAAACATCCATCCACCTACATTAGCCATCTTATAATTGACACACTGTAGCATGTTGACGTATAACGTCATAGCATTGCTAACACGAATCTATAAGTATTTTGCCTGTCGAGAATCGCTCAAGGCTACTAAAGAACTCTTCACTTCAATTAAAAATCACGCTATAAATTGTTCAAGAAACGAGAGCTAAATCAGAAGAGGTAATCTACATACATATCTCGGCGTATTATTACAAATATATTGCACAATGGAAGCAACACGATATAACGAGCCGGTTTATTTAGCAGCCCGCGTTCAATTTACCCTCGACTGATATATAAGTTCATTGAGAATACAGATGATATGAATAGAACGCTCTGATGAGGTCGTATATGTTTTTTTTTTCATTGGGAAACCAATTTCATCAAGCTGTATGTATAATAATTACTTACAGCACGAATCTATATATTAATAGTCTTTGTGATCAATAATTCAGAGTTGCGTGTCGCTATTCTGATTGTTGTTGTTATTTTATACATGTGTTTAGTATTATTATGATATTAGTAATTCACCAAATTACTTTTAAAATTAGTGGGAGCTTGAAACTTGAAAGGGAATCGTTTATCGTTGTATGGCTATGTATGTGTGGGAAAGCAGAGAAAGTGTGGATGGATTGTATAAGAAATTGTATAAAATGTGTAAATGAATATATGACGGCAGATAAGGGCGTATTGAAGAAAAAAAAACGTAGTGCACTGACCCCAAGTGAGTTGGGAACAGGGCATGAGAATGATCATGATGACCAAATTACTTTGGTAATTTACATTCAGGTCATACAAACACGGTTTACTTAACTTTTATAGTCATATAATGTAATCTAAATCAAACTAGTGTATTTGCTTCTAATTTTACTAATTTTATTTTGGTTTTTATGTTCTATATTTTGGTACAATTATAATTCTATTTTTGTTTAGTTTATATAATAAATTGTTTAGTATAAATTAAATGTCATGCATACGTGTAATTTGTATAATTACACAACGTTACTCATGACAATAACCGACTTACTGAAACTAAATACATACCAAGATAATTTTCTAACCGAAAGTAAAAACTATTTTTAATTCTTCATCATTCGTCTCCCAGGAAAACTATGAAAAGTTATCTTAATCACGTGATATAAACATCAATCATTAATTTGACTATCACTATTACAAATAGAAATGTTATATAGTACTCTATTCAGTCGTTCGTAAAGTGCGTTAATTCTTACCGCTTAATTCGATTGCTATGATCATTAACATAATCCGTTAATTTGCCAACATTTATAGTACAATTTCACGAGGAAAGTGGGTAATTAAAGGGATAATAATATTATTAAAATTAATTATCTGAGGTAATGAGTCATTTACTAAGATTCTCTGTAGCCTTTTTTTCCAAAACTTATCCGTTTTTATAACTGTTACTGAGAGCGTAATAAAAAGAAAAAGGGAGTTTCAGTGAAGCGAATAACGGAAAAAAGCTTTTTATGTTCATGATTATTGAGAGGTTTTCTTTATGTAGGGCTGTAGATATAAACGCAAAAGGCACGCAACAAGCAGTTAATTTTTACTTGTAATATATTGAATTTCAACTTTATTAATAAAATATAAAAAAGCTGTATAAAACGTTTTCAATTTAAATTATTTTTTGATAAATTTAAAACCCGATATATAAGTTATTGTGTCTAATCAAATTGTCGCTATTTAAAAAAATAGCATCATAAGGTGTTGCCCAAGGTTCCACTTTAGTTATTGTAAACTTTATCAATTAATTCAGGCATGAAAAGCACCCTATGTTTTTTCCTGTACTTGTAGCAACATGTATGCAAAATTTCATTGCAATTGCACGAATGTTTAGGCGTGAAAGCGTAATATAGATCTTGTATCAAATTCGCCTTTACAACATTTACCTAAACTTGTCTATAGCTTAATTATTAATTGATGATTAGCGATATGAGTATTCTATTGTCATATTATCTTGTGCGAACTTTTTAAACTATTGCACTTAAAATATCGAATGATTTTCTTAATTAAGATATTCGTAAAGTATTTTACTTACCTTTTCAATATATACTCTGTTTCGTAACATGAGCTTGCTTATTCTTAAACAATATAGGTCTATCAAAACTCAATCGGTTTTAACAGATCCGAATAAATTAGACGATTAATATGCAAATACGATGTCACAAATAGAATATGCAGATTCAACAAAAGTTATAATTCAATCAGATTATAATTGTCTAACATAGCGTTACCCTGATAATAAATATCGTAATATAAAAATATGCAAAATAACTTTATTATTTATTGTGAAAGTTTAATAGCAACTAGTAAATTTTAATGTATCATAAATCGCAAAGTGCTTATAATGGAGCGGTTATGAAATAAAGTGAGCGAAAATGGCTGAACATAAAATGTAGTCAAATGGAAGATTAATGAGCGCGCTGAAATGTTCAATGTCTGCAATAACTAAACCAATCCTTTCTTCGCTTCGAATTAATAAGTCGACGTCGGGTAAAGACTAACTCAACGCGTAATCGTGGTTTTATAATTTACAAGTATATTAAAAGCTAACATCTACTTTAAAGAACCGTTCTTTGTTGTAATATGACATTAATATAACTGGCTTTATATTTGAAATATTCCATAAATTATTTTTTATAGAAAATGAGAAAAATGCCTGATTTGTGACGTCAGTTTCAATCGTGCTTCAAACTAACAACTTAGAGGCATGGTATATATGGAAATAAAAATTACAACCGAGCCCGTTTTGAAGGAAAAAAAGAGGGAATACGAAGTGTTGATTTCGTATATCTTGAATAGGTATAATCAGCCATAGCTGCAGTTGCCCTCTTCGCATTTTACAATCTTTCTGTGGATTGCAACATGATCAAATTTGTTGCCGACCGCGTATTCTCTTAACAGTTAACATGAATAAAGATCATCCAAAGTTTCTGTTACCTTTATTGTAATTGTGTTAACAGCGACATCTTTCCCAAATATTTTACAATTCATAGTCAAGTATACATGATACTATTACTAACGCCATCTCTCAAGCACCGACGTTAGTAAAGAAAATTCATAACTTCAAATAACATTCTAGTTACTTTGATTGCTAACATCAATGAAAGATGGCGCTGAAATAATCCATGTAAAATAAACAAAAATAGTAGGTAATAATACTATGTGTGATATACAGCTCAGAGTTATTGGAAAGAAAATTTTTGAAACAGTGTAAATAGTAACCTGTAACCTATTTTTTTATATCAGTTACAAAATAGCTTGAACAATATAAGGTTTAAATAAATTCATAAATATGTTATAATTCATTATAGGTACCTAAGAAATTCCATCCAAAGAATACAATGGCCGATTCTTTTGGTTTATTTTTCGTCACCCTTAATCTAGTAAACATAAAACGTAGGCACAACTTCTTTAAAATAAATGTTCTAGAATATTGAGAACGGAATACAATATGGTAGTCGCAGTAAGTAGACGTGTTAAATATTGCCATTGACAATAATTGAGAACGCTTAATTTTCTTAATATACATACATCTCATTGTTATTTTAAATGAAATTAGATACATAATAAGAAGACCCGTATTATTCATTTTATCAAATTTGGTTGTTTTCTTTCATAACTTCCTCTTTTAATTTTGTCTTATTATGGTCACTTAATTTTTTTTTACACTTTTGTTACGATAAATGACATCAAATGTACAACAATAATATATTAATATGTCGATTATACATAAAAATAAGACAATAGGAAAACAATAGAAAACTGGCCTAAACGCCAGGTTAGTGCTCAAGGGGTTAATTATAACTAGATGTCCCGGTGAATTTCCTACCGCCTTAGAATCAATAAATGTTGTGTAACCGAAATAAATATAATATCTCATACAATGCGCGAGGAAATAAAAAAAATCATCGAAATCAGTCAGTCTACCCATTCTCAAGATATAATTACAAAAGCCATATAAACTGCATAAAAACATGAATTATTATCGATTTTTTTTTTCCCGTGAATTTTCTGTCGTTTTAATAGTTCTTCAGTCGTTATAAATAGTGTAACTAACACGACTTTATTTTATATATACACATTTCGATTAAATTTATGTTAATAATACAAAGAATATTGTTGTTTTAAGGAATCTGACAAAATTAATTCACTTCATTACACACTAAATCGCTGTAAGCAGTCAACACCGAGAAATGATGATTTTGCGAATTTCTGTTGTCCATTCAACAAATATAACATCGATAAGAGCAAAGATATCGTGGCTAAATATAGATACTATGTTGCACGGAGATGATAAAATAGATAGTTTATTAAATCTTTAAGTTAGATGATGAAGTTTTTGGCGGGATCTTAGTGTCATTTAGCAGTTATTTTCTTTAATTCATTAAACTTGTTTAAAAACACTTGTGTATTTGACTCTATATCATGTAATCTTGGTGGGGGTTTGTGTGATATAGTTTGATTATTGTGTTCAAGTTAAGTTTATTAAAGAAGATAACGCGTAACATTTATTTTGAGGTGCCGACAAAGCTCCATGGAATGTTCGAGTTGTATGGGTCACCGTTTTGGTGGAGCTTCGTAACGCTGATACGAGATTAAAATACATCTAACCCACATGACACTGGCATAAATTGTGTGCACACAGATTGCCATTAAATAAGAAAAAAAAAGTTAGAAAATAAATTCCCGAAAAATGTTAAAGGAAAACTTCTGCGCAGCCATTTCCCTAAAGAAGAAAGTGATTTGATCAAATCTCTTCACTGTTAGATCGTGACTAATAAAACTAATAAAAATAATTGTGATAAATAAATAAGACAGTAAGCTGCTGCAACGTCCGGTGAGCGTTCCGATTTTCTGCATTCACGGAGCTAGTATATTTTAGTTATTAAATTTTGAAGATGTTAAATCTTCCGTGAATGGATCATCTGTTTTAGACATTTGATAATTTCTCTATTTGTATCATTTTCCTTTGACATTTACACTAGTTGGTACTGAAACAACACGTAAGTAAGAAGCTAGTTATTATAACGAGCTTCGTAAGGTAAAATGAACTTCCAGTTCTGTTATAACTAGATAAGTCTTGAAAACTGATTTCTAAGATGACAGATGAACAATTGGGTATATTTTTTAAGCTAACGCCATAACTATAAAAAGATTTATCAATAGAATACTAATTGTTGTGCAAAACAATTAGTTTTATGCGGATATTTTTTTGTTGGATCGGTTTTTCGTTTTGCAAAACACTAAGCCTTTACCACTGGTAGGTAAACTAATATCCTAAGATTTTTTCAATCGGTATAGGCTTTAACCACATTCTTACCTGATATTAAGTGACGATGTGTTCCAGGATGGTAAGCACATTAAGCCAGAGGTACTGGTTCTCAAGTCATGCTGCCGGAAAACACGTATTGGTATTTGACGTCAGGGTTTTCAAACTTGAGACTGGTAGCTACCCAGCCGGGCATTATCAGAATAATGCCCAACCACCATGCTATGATTTCCTTATGATGTTTTCCTTTGCCGAAAGCTGAGGCTGATTTTAAAGTTGGATAGGTGGGCTCGAACCTGTGTATAGTTAAAAGAGATTTTATTTTGGATATGTACCTTTAAGACCGTCTCGGCTGGGTTGTTTTCCGAACCGGTGGTAGTGTTTTTAGACGTTCATAAGCGCCTTCTTAGGGCCTAAATTTAATAAAGATAGTTTTTGATTTGAAGAAAACCACCTTTTCCTCTTTTCTTATTAGTAAAAAGTTTATGTTTCATTTTAGTATTCGTTGAACTCCTAAATGAAATCACCGACCTTGAGACTGAATACATTCAATATACACTCAAAAATACATTAATAAACAAAACAACCCATTTATATACATTTGGCCCTAAATATTTTTTCCGTGCAATAGATTCTCAATGAAATGACAAATAGCTTCACCGTCTGGTTTGGAACTCTACAGAAAAATAAATTAGATATAATAATACACACCGAGGTATTCCGAATCTTGATAAAAATTGACATGAATTATTTTCCTTATTTTTTTATAATCGTTCACAAATATATTTGAACTATATTTATATATAAATGATTTAATATAATATGTTGGATATAATATACAGGTTGCGTAATGTACAGATCTTAGGCATAACTTGCGACTGCAGGATGCCCGTTAAACTGAAGGGCACAATTTATAAGTGCGTTATAAGATCTATCGCACTGTAAAGATTGGAATGTTGGGCTAGTAAGAAGATGGATGGAAAACGACTGCATGCAGCAGAGATGCGAATATTGAGACGGATGTAAGGCGTGACCAGAATGGATAGGACCAGGAATGAGTGTATGGTAGAGGAAGTTTGAAAATGGCTCCAGTGACAGAAAGGATGAGAGGGAATCGTTTGTCTTGGTATGGACATGTTTTGTGAAGAGACGAAACGCATGTGACGATGAAAGTGATAACTATGAAAGTTGAGGGATAGAGGAGGAGAGGACGTCCAAAGAAAAGATGGATGAAGTGTGTGAGGGAAGATATGAAGTCAAAAGGGGTCAATAAATGAAGATATGGTGACTGCTATGAAAGAAGACATACTGTGTCGACCCCAAAAAATAAATTAGAAGCAGGACGATGATAATGATGAATGATGGGATATAATATTCCTACACAGTGTTCTTAATTTAAACTATTTATTATTTATCCTTTCATACTTTAGCTAAAGACATTTACACATGTTTAATCATGAACAGTGTTCTTACGCTTATTATAATAAAAGACTTCCAGACACGAAACGAGAGCTTATGGTAATTACGAATTTTTGTTTATGATGTAATATTACTTATTGGAAACTTTTTATTGGTTTTCACGAACCATCAGTTACGGAATAACCAAGACATAAATTGAACTCTGGGGATGCACGTTGGCGTGTTATGGGGTGTGTCAAATATGATAAAGAGGTTTATGGTAACGACAACCGACATCATATTAACTATTAAGGCAAAAATGTTATTATAAAAATATACGTAAAGACCAAATTTCAATGTATATCACAGTGTTATGAATATTGAACTCCACTACGACCCACAGCCGTCATTAATAACGACCACTAAATAGAATCGTGGATGCGTGAAAATACACTAATAGACATTCTTACTAATAGAATGCCGGTACAATAAACAAAAGGCTTTTATCGGTGCTGAGAGGAAATAAATTGCTTTTTAACCTATCTCTATCGACTAATGAAATATCTAATCGATTGCTTCGATATAAAAGTAAATGGTGAACAGAAGACGGACTGTTCGTATTATTAGTAACGTTTCAAAGTAACAAACCAACAAGTAATTAGAAATCTTTTTTTTTTGTGTTATCTATATGTCAATTATTGTTTTTATTCAAGTTTGGTAAGATTACTATACTGATTCCAAAGCCTCTAAAGTTCAGGTAGCTTTGGATATACACTTATTGATTCTGGAAGCTCAAAATTGCTTAAAGGGCAATGGAGAGGGCTATGCTTAAATGTTCACTGGAATAAGGAATGAGGATATCCGCTGAAGAACCAAAGTAACCATCATTGCCCGAAGAATTGATAAACTTAAGTAGCAGTAGGATGGGCTCACAGAACCGTTGCCCGATGGGTGCAACAGGTTTTCCAATAGCTACCACGCACCGGAACACGCAGCGCGGGTTTTCCCCCCACAAGGTGGACCGACGACCTGGTGAAAATCGCGGAAATTCGCTGCATGCGGGTGGCGCTAGATCGGTCGTTACAAATCTTTAGGGAAGACCTATGTCCACGAGTGGACGTCTTTCGGTTGAATGAATGGATGGATCCTGGACTGCAGAACACCTAAACTTGTTACCATAACTATGACCAGTCTTTCACAAGTATAAGATGAACGCAAAGCCGTCGAGCTCAATACCCCTTAAAATATTTTAGTTTAAATGAAATAATTCAGTGTGTAGAATGCACACACCAATAAGGTTTAAATTCCTCGACGTTTCAGTATAGTTGCACAGGCCGGTCGTGGTAATGAGTCGAATCAAACTGTTACGGTGTCTTGGTTAAAGAAGAAAATTTTTGTGAGTAACCTATTCTATTCATGATTAAAAAAGATGTTCTAACATTTTAAACTCTTTTGATCGCATCAGCAATCACTGAATTATATGCCTGAGATAATCTTAGTTAGTCCTCCGGATTGAAATATTTATAATTTTTAATTTCAATCGCTTCTTTTACTATCACATGATAGAGAAAATTATCTGTGGGCAAAAATATTTTTGGCTGTAAAATAAAAGTGTAAGTAGGTATTCTAGACAAGGAGTTATTAAAATTACGTGTACACTGTAGGTACATACAAGTGACGATTCTAGAAATTCCAACATAATCAAACTATAAACAATTTTGTTGCATCGTGCATTTCTCAAAAATAATCTCAACAATGAATACGGACGTTTATTATCTTGTTATATTTTCATAATAGTTTATATTCTTTAATCTGTTTGTTTACGTAAACATTGTCTACGTATAAAAATTGTCTACGATATTTAAAATGTACCTAGGTAAGTGAAATTTTCAAATTCAGCGCGACCGCGTTACGTAAACATAATCATAAAACAGAGACGAGTCATCGATCACCGCAGACTCTGTATAATATTATAATACAAAACGACCACAAATAAAGCCGGTAGTGTTGTCACTGATAATGTCAGGCTAAATGATAAACCGGCATCACATTGAAAGGATTTAATAAACGTATCAACATTTTATTTATATATATTTTTCGATTCGCATACTAAAACATTATAAATCAATTGCTAGTTCAATGATTCATTTATGACATAATCACTCGTAAGAGTTGTAAATAATAAATTCTTAGTCATTCATTTATGTTCTTAGTATGAAGATACCTTTTTCATTATTCGTTTTCTATTTATTTAACTTTAGATTTTATTCTTATAGCTCATTCATATATTTTCTTTATGAAACTAGTGTTTGGCAATATGGTCGGAATTTGACCATAATCGTTATAGAAAATTTGAGGAGAAAATAAATATGTATCTCAATATGTAATATTCAAAACAACACTGTATCTCTTCGATAGTTATTAAATCAAAGAAAAGAAAGTAGAATCAGAAATCAGAATCAACTAGAAAAAAAGTAGAAATCTATGAAAGAGGACAAAAGGAACCAAATTCTTATCTTTGCGTATGTATATATATGAGTCGTATAGAATCATAGGCGGCTATCTACAATTTAGCTATGTACAATCGCCCCAACAAAAAAAAAACGTTAATATTGATTTATTTTTAAACTTTGTGCTACTAACTTCATGTTGTCATGTAAGTTCACTTACCTATAGATTAAAATACAGTTTATACATTAGTCAAAACTTACTTACAACTTACAATACTTTAGGAGAAAAAAAAACGTTAATTCAAAATTTGCCAAAAATGAGTTACAGGGTAGATAGCCGCTTTTGTTTCTATGCGACTCATATATTAATACTAAGTATACACATTTTAGACATTTACACAATCTGAGAATATTCAATCATATTCAAAGTTTTTTAATATTCAATCTCAGATAACAAATCACTAAAGCGTGGCGTGCGTTATTAAAGCCAACAATAGATTCAGATTTTGATACCAGGTGTAACGTTTAAACACAGATCGTGGATGTTATTGTTTGGTTTACATACCAAAATACTTATACAGAGAAGATTGTTCGTTGTAACAAAGACTATTATAATTTATATATTGTTGTAACAATGGATATTTAATATTGGCGTATATGATTTTAGATAACATATACCTAGCATATTTTTGGTACAAAGAACACAATAATACAAAAAATTTTGTTAACCAACTTACCCCGTTTTTGTTTTGTTTCTATATTAAATAACATGTTACGTTACTTTGTTTAGCCTCAAATGATTTTCAGCAGTCACGTTTTTTGGAAGATTTTTATACTAATATGTAAATAAGTAAAGATAATAAATAGAAATTAATGTATTTTTTTGGTTTTACTATTCATGTTTTAAAGTAATTTTGAAAATGTCTTTGGCTAATCCAATATGTTAATGATGAATTCAATGTGATTACAATGGGCTTCCGTAAAGTAGCGCCTTCTCTTTAAGTCGAAAAGACAGTTTTACTAACTAAGATCACTAACAAAAATGTTATGTACCTATGTACATAACATTAAGGAAAATGATGATGTATTGACATTTATATCTCCTTCAATCCAGTAATAGAAAATACGAAATACGAATAGAAAGGAAACCTGATGTCATTGGATCCTTAGGGCTATTGTGCTTAATGTATTCTTAATATACATAGAAACTAACAAAAATCGTTCAGGTTTCAATAGAATTAATCATCTGAGTGAATGGTAAGAGATTAAGGTCTGCCATTATATATCGTAGATGATTTTTTTTTTTGGCTTTGACGTAATGAAAGTTTGTGATTAGCTTTTATTATTTTTAATATTTTCATCTACTGGATGCACATCCAGTCTTATTTTTTTGCACAACAGTGAAATTGAACGATTCGTTCATACGTTTTCATATAATGAATAAAGAAATAATCATTTCTTCAAACATAATATTGTATCTAATTTACGAATGGAATAGCTTTACAAGGTCATCCTAATTTCGTATTTCACTTACAGGTTAAACAAAGAACGTATGATACAAAACTAAAATAGTAAACCATAAAAAGTAGGTTTTTAGGTACCTAGGCAGTTTTTATGAATACCATGGATTTTCAATAGGTAATGATTTCTTATTATTTATGCTCTCGAAATACGTTCCTAAAATAAGTTTCTAAACAAGTTTACGAGACGTGTGGAAGGAATCCCGAAGATTTTCACCACCCGTTGAGGGAATGTTACCAAGACACAATGATTGAACAAAAGATATACGACATATAATAATAATAAACTAATTTACTCTTAACCTATTCGTAATATAAATTTTAAAACCAAGGGTTTATGAAAGTTTGCGGTTATAATATTAATCTATGTTCTTATTGAACTCAAGTCTTTAAATTAAATACCTATAGATTTCAAAAAATACTTTGTAAAGACTTTGGATAGTATTAGGTTATGAAATTTTCGTATTCCAAACTACATACTCGTAAATCTATTTAACACGGTTTTTAACGTGATTTGGTATGATTATCCCTTGTTCCCGACGTTCTAGCCGTGTTGCACCAACCGTAGTCGCGAGCAAATTAGCTGGTGAACGTAATTTACGCGACTTTGACAAATTTAACAATGAAAAGGAGGTAAGACCGGCGTTAATTAAATTTCTACACTATGTATACTTATATATGTTCCATATGGATATACTGATATTATTTATGATTATGTGGTCTAAGACACGTAAATTCTAGTTCTGAAATTATGCTGTCAGCATAGACCTATAGATGTTTGACGGCAGATGCTTTAAACAAGAAGTTGGTAGCAAACCCAACTGTATACTATGGTTTCATCACGTTGTCTTCTTTTACCAAAAACTTAGGAATATTATGGAATATCATAGGTGAAGTCGACGCTTGAAGCGAAAAGATTGCTGCAGTGCGGTGCGGCGGAAGGACCGGATCTCTCTTGGTTTGTGCTAAGCTGCCCTTCTGGACGGACGATAAAGAGAGTGGCCCGACTTGATATAGGTGCGACCTTCCGCTGGGGCGATGCGGAGCATACAGGTGATCTCGTGTCCCGTCCCAGAATGACGGCGGATGGCATCGTTTTTGTGGGTTTGCCCTGTGCTTCACGTCGTGCGTATCCTACATACTCCCTGCCAACTTAACCGGGGGAAAAGGTAATATCAGCGCTTTATACAACCACAGACCAATCATCGCTATGTAATCTATCAACTAATCTGTACTACTCTATATCTATACTAATAAATAAAATTGAAGTGTTTGTCTGTAATGTCAAAATTATTTTTTTTTACTTAATAGATATGAATGTATATACGAAACCTATACCAAAAATACAATTTTTTAATTTTTTTTGTCTGTCTGTCTGTCGGTCGGTCTGTCTGTCTGTCTGTTTGTTCCGGGTAATCTCCGGAACGGTTGGACGGATTTTAAGGGAAATTTTTTGGTAGATAGCTGAAGTTACTACGGGTAACTTTGGGTACTTTTGATTTTTGAAAATAACTAGAGGGTTCCACGTAAAACAAATAAACTTCTAAAAAAATTAATAAATTTATAAATTCAATCACAGTTTTACGGGCAAGTGCTTGAGTTTATGAGAAATATTTTTACTTTATCTTAGTCCTAAAAACAATTTGGGTTCTGTAAAAAAAAACGGCGTGAAGAATATATGAAACGCGGGCGCAGCCACGGACTAATATGTAGTATAACATATTAATGTACAAATAAGCATAACATAGAAAACCATAATAATAAAAACGCAATAACATAGTACTAATAAACTTAACTGTAAACTGCTAACTTAACGTTAAGTTGGCAATTAATAATATAGAAAAAATATTTTTAAAAATCCAATTTCTGTAATAGTTTGCCGGCAAACACAACTAACATATTACAGTCGAATCACGAACGTATAATCACAGTTAAAAGTAGGTACATACATTTAAAGGAGCATTACCAACAGCAATCATAAATTAATTTATGTTCACCCAAACCTCGGCATCCCGAAAACCAGTTTTCTACACTATTAGTAACGTGAGAATTTTACAGGTCCAGAGTAAAAGCAAAATCGCAATTCGCCCACAAGTCTTTTCCCACAACACGAGTATAAAACGAATGGTTGAGAGGCGCAAATGGATCCACATAACAATTTAATATCGTTCCCTCCGCTTGTGTTATTTCTGCCTCCTATACCATTGTAATCGACCCTCACGGGGAATTAGATACTAAAGTGTTCTTCTATAGTTGCATTGTGTATCTATTTTATGTGTCTCGTTTTCTTGTTCTTTTTAGTTTAAAAAAATTAAGTTTTATTTTTTTTAGATACTAGAGTAATTTAAATATTCAGTCGTAAAATGATACTAAATAAAACATTTAAACCATATTATATGAATGTATCTTTAAAAAATAAGTTTCAGTCATTTTTATGAAGTCACTATAAGAAAATATTAACGAATAAACGCAAACGCACAGAAAACAAATAATTATCAATTTCTCTAAACTTCGTTTTTTAGGTATATAACTCTCTTTCATTATATAGATGCGATATTTTTTTTTACATTGTCCACCGCATAAGTAAGGCACACAGTAAGACCAACAATTTGTCTTTATATCCGTGCACCGAATAATGTATTTTTTAATACAAATCAATCAAAAATTGTGAGTATGTATCCCGTAGGTGTATATACCATGGATATATGTATGTAGTTTGAAGGAACCCACATTAATTAAATTTCTACGAAGCGGTCACGTTGCATTAAACGGGATAATAAAATTATATGTTAACAAGGTTTAGTCGTGACCGTCATCCAACACGATCACTTCTTCCTCCTCTCTGGCAGTCTCTCTGTCCATACGTTAGTTCATAACTAGACTACCATAGGACCGATTTATAAAATTTTAATCAAACTATAGATTTATTCTCTGACAAGGCTTTAGTTTATATTTTTTCACGTTGGGTAATATATGAAAAAAAAAATGTTAAAAATTAAATTGTTAATTAACCCAAGAAAGAAACGAGCACTAACTAACGTGTATTTAGTAAGTAGTTTTAAATTTATAATTTGCATTGATATACAGTTATGACTGTAATTGCTTATCTTGGAAGGAGCATTGATATTAAATCAATACTGTATTGGATTGCCGAATTGTATTGTTTATGAAGCCAAATTAATATGCGGTCTTGTTTCTTTGGAGATTTGAAGAGAGATAGGATCTCTATGTGTCTTCTACCGTATGTACAATGGGGAGGGCTCAGGAGAACTTTTGAGATATGATACCCTCGTCGTCATTCCAAAGCTGTACCCTCTACCGTTAGATGGCTGCTCATCCCCACACTCTTAAACTTAGGCGTAACTCTAAGTTATTCTGAAACCTTACGTTGTGGAATTGGTTACCTAGCCAAATTTTCCCCCTAACGACGTGCGACACTTCAAAAAGGGACTTAAAAACACTCTTCAAATTCGGCAACGCATCAATAATACTACTTTTGTTGCTGTTATTTATTGGCGACGGTAACCATCTTCCATCGGATGGGCTGACTGCCTGTTTACTGTCTTTTGATATAAAAAAATTTAGTAAATTAGAATATAATTCAGTTTGTGAATTTTCTTACTGTAAACTGATTGAAATAATCCGTACCAAGTATTTTACAATGTTACATATCATTTTTGGCGCTCCATACTCAGAGTGAAACTGAATTTATATTATGTAATTTTTTTAATGCTTCATAATGTTATGACATTTGAGAAAAAACTATAATACAAACTACTATCATTTTGAACCAAATTAAATTTCAATTAACAATTATGTCTTAGAAGACTTGTAATGTTAGATTCATTATTTTTAAATACACAAAGATAAATAAACTCACGATCCGAACCTTTGAATGAGATAACTTAACCATTAGCTCCAAAACTCAAATCAATATCCAGCCACCACCGTCTAATGAAACTTGTGACGTAGGTACTCGGCGTTAATTAATTAATTGCACAAACACATTTCCCCGAGTTAAACACCCTCGAAATGTGTGTCACAGGCCTTTTAATATGTCTCGAAAGGTTTGACAAACAATTAGTCCACCCAAATGGAAAGTGTCTACATCCATTACATTACTAAAAGAACATAGAGTCCCATCAGTTTTTTTATTATACCTTTATAATAAAAATGTATAAAAAAATATTAAGTAGACGTCAATAAAAATTATCTAATTTTATTACCAAAAATGATTTTCGTTATGGCTCAAGTAATATAAAACGCTTTCAAGTTATTCTACGCACACTTGCGAAGGTTTCTTGGCCAAACAATCTTTCAGTAAGTACCATTACAAAGCACGATGAACACAGCTAGTATATATTTAATAATAATGATAATAAAATGGATATTTAGATAAATGTAATTTTGTTTCTAGGTCCATTCTATTTTTATATTTGTTACCTAATTATTTTGTAGACTTCAACAATGTAAAATGTTAGTCTCAAACATAACTTCTTTTTTTGCTCCATAAAACATCATCTTTAAGAGGTGTAATATGTCGTAAATATTAGTAATTTATTTACGCCAGCTTTCCATTGTTTCATATTTATGGGTACTCGACACATTAAGTGAAATTAAAAAAATGTAATTACAAAGCGAGTATGATAATTTAATAATAATAATAGCACCATTTTGACCCTCATTAAGTCTATTACTCCACATTTCCCTCGGAGCGCTTTTTTTTCTTAGATAAGCATGACCCATATAAAAGACCGTTAATGAATCATAACCTTCAGTTACTTTATATAAATTATTCGAGTGAAATGTGGTTACCAAATAGAATTATGAAGTATACTTAATAAATTAAATAGAATTCTGGACAATTTATTTAAATTAGCCAAAGGTTTTGATTCAACAAGTTTTTTTAACAGAGTATATAGGTCAGGTCAAGCTTATATAAAAAAATATTTTGAGGGAAATCATAAAACTGATGATGAGATTGTGAGTGTTCCAGATTTGTTACGTGTATCTTGTAGAAAATTGTCTAAGATTTCATTCTCAAATATAGCATTCAGCTTATGAATATTTATATCAAATGTGTTTAAATTACGCTTCATCTTTATTTTTTGAATTAAACGATCTTTTATTTTTGTCGTAAAATATTATATTCAACTGTAAATGTGTATCGAGACCTTTTTATTTAGTTGTATTAATGACATTTACGGATTTTTTAATTAAATTTGCAGTGCAAAACTGGAGTTAATTAATTAAACAATAATTAATAAAATCACATACATCACTGTATTCGGACATTATCAATAATGAATTGGACTTAAATCACTTTAGAAGTGACATTTTTAATTACTGAAGTAACTTTGAAAAATGACGTGTCCAAAATGATCATACCTTAACAACAAATGTTTTTTACACTAATATTATAAAGACGAAGAATTTGTATGTTTGTATGTAACGAATAAACTTAAAAACTACTGGACGGATTTGGATGAAATTTGGTATGGATATAGTTTGAAATCCAGGGAATGACATAGGATCCCGAAAACCCCACGGGAACGAGAACTGCGCGGGTAAAGCCGTGGAGAACAGCTAGTAAGTATTAAAGTATCAAGAACAGATGATCTTAAGTCACTTTTAAAATAAG
This sequence comes from Samia ricini, assembly GCA_014132275.2. Lineage (NCBI taxonomy): Eukaryota > Metazoa > Arthropoda > Insecta > Lepidoptera > Saturniidae > Samia > Samia ricini. Next base: position 7,948,448 of record AP028170.1, read on the forward strand.
CAGTTCAAAACACACTAAAGCCTCGTTATCTAAACATAAATGCATTATTTTTATGTATTACCATGTAGCATTACCTATACCTTTTTTTTTGACGGGGGGAAATGCATTTACGCACTACCCTTACCTATTGCATTAGTGAGACCGGAGTCCCCCAATGCAATAGGTAAGGGGGCAACATAGGTAAGGGGTCAGCATTACCTATACCTACTGATAATATATAACATTGCCTTGACAATAAATATACCTGGTATCAATGATATATTATACATAGATATGTTAAGTTCATAGTATTTGACAATGAAAATTTGATCCCACAATGTATTGTTCCTATTAACTATACATATGTTGTTGGGTAGAATTACTGAATAGCACAAAACATACGATAAGAGCATAAGTGAAAGAGATAGCTATAGTTCAGATAATAACGCTTCCAATATTTTGTAAGGGCATAGATTATGACTTTCTTGAACAGAATGGTCAGTTCAAAAAATATAGGAAGATGAAAATAAAACATTGACGTAAAGAAAGACATTTATTTTGTATTTCGTAAAAAAGTATTATTATTAGTAAATAGTATTAATGGTAAATTATGAATGGTATTAAGGCAAAGGATATATCGAAGTTAGCAAAAGTAGATTCATAAAGTAATTATTTATTTACTTTTTAGTACATTTTTATAGTATTTTTATACATTTGAAGTCGATTTTTTTTTAAATTTAAAAAGTTTTGTTATTAAATCTATTACTTCAGCTTGTAAGTATTTTGATGAATATTCTTTTTTCTTTTACTTCTTTAATATTATTATTACGCTAGCAATTCTTTTCTTCAGACTATTTTTTTTTTTTTTGAGTAGGTAAGTATTTTATTTTTGTTGTGAAGCGGCTTTTTTAAACTTAATTCACGTGTACCTTTTTAGGCGCCAACTTTCTTGGGTATTTCTAGTATATACTCCATGACTGGTATGTTGGCTCTATCAAAATTCGAATGAGTGTTGGGTACACTTCGATTTCCACGAACCTGACTAAAAAATGACCACTTAAAAAATGATTTATTTTTACATTTACTTTTAATAACCTCTACAACAGGAACAGCATTCGTTTTTGCCCGTCTTACTTATTACTACTTTGAAAGCGATTGCTACAAACTGTACTACTTCTTGATGGCATCCAGTTTAATTTGCTCCTTAATTACCGTGTTCTTACAATCCAATCTTGAAGTGGGGTTTCATTGGTTAGAAATATAATAAGCAAATGAATAAAGAACGTTTTTTACTAGATGAGCGGTGTTAACGCCATCTATTATCGTATATATTATCTTCTTATTCTAAGTTATATCTTCTCTATATTGTCTACACGCCCCCGCTCTATTTAGTCTATGTATTCATTATCCCTTCCTCTTCCTATTCAAAAACGGAACGCCAACACGCAACCGCCGCCGCTGTCTCTCATATACTTAAAAGTGCACATTAGTTATTAATTAATTATATAAACATTCATAAAGTGAAGTGAGGTGGAAAATAATATCTGAACCAGCTTAATCGAAGGATAATAATAATAAAGGTAAGTTCCGTTTGCTCCTTTCAACATCATCCTTTTAGTTATTTCCACACCAAGCGGTACAATACTACATAAAGAACTTTTAAAATCTAATTCGATAACGTCGATAATGTTTAAAATGTTCAAAAACATTCGAACAATAATCCATTACATAAAACAAATATTTTGTAATAGAACGTAAGAACACGAGAAAACTATTATGGGGTATTCACGAATTATTCATTATTAGTGCCTACGATGTCGTATCTGCAGTTTTTAATCTATGTCTGGAGTTAACGTTTCCTTATAGCTCTCTCAACAAAAAATGTAATTGTGTTTTATTTACTTAACAATCATAATTGGTATACTTTCTAGAGACACAAGACGGCATGTTTGTTTTTATAATTCGGGTGACATAAGTCTCACTCGGCGGCTTGCCCAACGCGGACTGATATCAAAAACGTCACAATTAGAACGTTTTGGCGTCTTCAATTTGTGCGCGCCAGTAACATGTCTGCATTTTTTATATATAATACCATATTCTATATCATATGTATTTATGGAGTTTATTAAATAGAAATAATCTATAATAATTTCAGGAATATAAACAAAAATCCATATGATTAAATTGAAACGCGAGATATAAGAGCAGTCTAATATTTTGAAATTACCTACAAACATTAATTTAAATGAATTACTTCCATACATCTATCCATCCATCGATTCAACTGATAGACGTCCAGTGCTGGACATAGGTCTCCCCCAAAGATCATAAGGTGTGGATTGCCTTAATCACCAGGCTTGGCAGACTGCTTGACAATCGCAGTCTGGTGTTTATGGTTCTCAGAGGATGGTGCTGCACATCTTGGTTTATGCCTTAGTTGCGTTCTACGACACGGCAAAATATGGGGTGGCACTATTCTTAGCCGACACCATATGGTTCATATACGGCTTATACGTTTGCTAATAAATAATTACGTAAAGATTAATTTCATTATTATGCTGCAAAAAAATCACCAATTATTATCCTTTATTATAAAACATTATATCATAGTATCATTCGTATTCGTAAGAACCAAAATAACCGATATTGCCCGAAGAATTGGTAAACTTAAGTGGCAGTACGGGCTCGCAGAACCGTCGCGCGCTCGATCCAACGGGTTCTCCAATGGCTACTACGCACCAGAAGAAGTAGCGCGGGCAGTCCCCCCCCCCCCCACAAGGTGGACCGACGACCTGGTGAAAGGCGCAGGAAATCGCTGCATGAGGGTGGCGCTAGACCGGTCGTTGTAAAGATATTCTGCTATCGCTGATTTTGTTGTTTGGCGATTCTTTACAGCCGCGATATGTTCTTTGACTCTTTGCGCGATAGTGAGCTTAGTCTGCCCGATATAGGAACTACCGGAACTGCAGTTGATTTTGTAGACACCTAGTGTCTGGTACGGGATTCAGTCACCGCCAGTCAGCCTGTGACCACGGTTGGTGAAACCCAGCCGAAACGTCGGGATAGGAAAAAGGAAAGGTAACGCGTGAAACCCCGTTTTAAATAACTGCGTTTAAATATGGAACGCGAAAATTAAAAAAAATTGCATTACTAGGTACCTATATAACGACTGCATTGCTAAAGATTCCTGAACATATTAGGAACAAGTATTAGGCGTTGTTCATGTATTACGTAAGGAATATTTTGAAGATTATTACCCTCCTCTCCTTTCCCTTCAGAAATAAGAAGCAAAGCTCTTACGCCACCAAACCCTTCCTCATGTTAATAAATCATATTTTATACGCGATATAGGCTCAGTGCTTTGGCCACAATCTTATCTGATGTTAAGTGACGACGTGGTCCAGTATGGTAAAAACACTAAGCCTAGAAGTACTGGTTCTCAAGTGATGCTGCCGGAACATACCTGTTGGTAATTGGCGACAGGTTTTCAATCATGAGGGTAGTAGCTACTTGCTACCCAGGCGGACATTAACAAAAAATGTCCTACCACCATGCTATGGTTTCTTCACGATGTTTTCCTTCATTGAAAGCAAAGACTAAGTTTAGAGTTGGGTAGGTGGGCTGGAATCCACATATATTGACGCGGAATCCGGTCGCACCATCCACTGAGTCCTCATCGCTTCAAAATATCAGTTGCATATTTTTAAATAAAACAAGAATTAATAAGTAAGTATTGCCGCGTAATCCATGGGGATCTTCTCTTCACCATTTCATCAAAAATAAGCATAAATCCACATTGATGCTTACGTGATACTTGAGCGACCCCTTAGCTGGAGCACTACAGCTATACCTACACTTGGCAGTATGCCATAGAAACAGTGCCCTCTTGACTTATAAACCGGGTAATACGTGTAGCGGTTAGAAATGTTAGAAACTGCGCTCAACTGCATTGTATTAAAAACTTTACTATTTTTATTCTACAGTCATTTAAGTAGCGGGTTTCATGAAACTTTTGCATGAAGGCTGTTTTATTTAAGGATTTTCTATGGCATTCCCCTATCTCGTTAAGTTTCAAATTATATCACTAATTATGTAATTAAGTTGTAACTCGAAGTAACTCACGACCGATTATGTTCATTTAGCTATAAGTAAGTACATATCAATTAAGATTCCTGACTATTATTTGTGTTCTAAAATTTAAAAAAAGTTTTTTTACGTCAATTTTCAATCATGGTTGTAATTGAATTTTGACTATTAGGCGAATACTAGATACAGAAAAACACTATTAGTAACATTAATCTGTGAAGTTTTATGGATTTAAAACCTTAATTGTCTTTTATTTTTTGAATCAATTTTTTATCAACATTGATTTTTTGGACTATAATATTTACATTCTTCCGCGATATTATACACTTAATGTAACTGGAGATAAGTGTCATCTCCTTCAGCCGTTCCACACAAAAAAAACAGAGATTGAAATTATTTTAAATTCTAAAATAATTCCATCATTAACTACGCGCATATCACTTTAATTTATAATAATTACGTATTACCTCCGTAAATAACTCCTTCGTGACTTGTTATTTCAGAAACTATGTTACAGACGTTGTTTCAAAGCGTTACATTATTTTTACGTTCATAACCTAATAGTCATAAATGTTACATATTCCGTTCATTTACCCATATCGTCAATTGTCACTATAGGGTATATAAAAATAAAACTACCAAAGACATTAAAAAAAAGTAAATCTGTGTAGGGAAATGCAGTCAGTGTGACGAAGTTTTGGCACTATGCCATGCTACGCAGACACCCTCTAAAACCAAGTTAAGTGGCCCCTCCAAGCAATGTGTTCAACTCTACTATCTGACAAATGATGTCATTAAAAATGCATGCCAAATAGATAGCGAGGATGTACTGAAACGTACTATTTAGAAATTTTGTTTTATTTTCCTAAAATAATTGTACTTCAGCACCGTTGTAAGTAATCTATACTGATAATAAAACTGAAGTGTTGTCCGTACATTTTTTGAAGTGAAAACTTTTTTAGCATCTTTGTGATTTGAAAGTCAATGAAACGAAAAAGCGACAGTACGTGTTTGTGCACGTAGAACAAAACTTGAAAAAAGGCATAACAACAACCGCGGTGTTTTGTATACGCGTATGTATTATACGTTTTTTGAAGGTTTCACTTCTACCACGTGTGCATTATTTTTTTTTTATTCTGTAACAAATCTTTTTAATATTGACATCCCGAATACTTTTTTTTTGGCTGTCTGTGTTTATGTCGAGATCGAACTCAAAAACTACCACATCAATTTTTATGAAACTTTGTACACGTCATGTACAAAGTACAAAAGTACATGTCATGTACAAGCAGTTGATAGGTTATGACTATTTTTGAAATTATTTTTTGAGTTAAATAATCGTTAAAATAATTATTTAGAAAAAAATCTGTTCGTCTTCAAGTAATTTTTTTTCATAAAATGTTAATTATCTATTTAAAGGCCATAAAAATATAAAAATAAATAAAATATTTTTGTACAATTTGGTGTATACGAAGCAATTGTCGTTTGGCCTATCAAACAGAAAAAATCAGAGGATTTCAAATTTAATCAAGATAAAACATATAGTTCGCTAGCAGTTGAATAAAGCTTTTTAACCTTCCATAGGACAAAATAAACCTATAATCATTATTTTGTTAAAGGTTCTTCGTTTGTCCATAATCGCCATAATTGTTATGTTTATTCTTCTTTTGTTTGTTCAAACTATTCTTATTTTAACGAGATAGTTAATATGGTTTACAATGGAAGGTTATTTTACATTTGTATTTTATGACCGTCGGTTTATAGCTCTGTATGTAGAAGTAAAGATTGGTTCGCTCTACGAATTGTGTGTGTACCTGAGTTTAAAATAACATATAAACGTCAGTTACAATGGTTTTCTACCAGACAGAATTATATAAGATATATGCGTTGTTATATATCACACCGAAATAAAGATTTCAATCGTACGTTAATAAACACCTGTCTTTTAAGGCGGATTTTTCTGCTTTACGAGTTGTAAACATTTCCTTTTCAAAGTTTTTCTGAGAAATACGCTGTGTACTTTTTTAAATTTGTGTAAACTTTACATTTAATTTTTTTTTATATATAGTAGCTCGGATAAGTGACGGCATTGTGTCTTATGGTAAGCATAATGCAATCCAAAAAACAATGGCGACCGTCGAGAGTTCGACTATCCATCATCAATCGTCCCTGTAATGCCGGCATCGTCCCTGCCATTTCGACCATCAATTCTTTATATAAATCTAATTAAACCCCGGTGGCGCAGTTGTATTGTGGTACGACTGTCGTTCTGTGGTATCGGGTTCGATCCCCGGGTTGGGTCAAGTGATATTGGGTTTTTCAACCCCGTATCATCCCGGAGTCTGGAATTTGTGCCCGATATGGGGATAGGCTCGCCCCCTGTCACATCTGGGATGAAATTAAGCTCGGCGAAATGTGGGTTGTGTAGTTCGCTATTTCACCTCTGCCTAACCCTTCGGGGATAACAGACGTGAGCTTTATGTCTTGTAATTATTTTAAATTTATAACAAAACTATAAGTAAGGGGCTATTTAAGTATTCCATAAGCTTATTTACTTCTTTTTTTTTAATTATGCTAATGATTACGTTATGATGAACGGAGGACGAGAGGCAAGAGTTTTGTTTACAAACCTGATCATTAGACGGAGGAATTAAAGATGCCTTAAAACCTTCTTTTGTAATTCTTTTTTTTTACATGGTATAGGCTCAGTACTTTGACCATAATCTTACCTCATGTTCAAGTGACGATGTGGTCCAGGATGGTAAATGCACTAAGCCAAGAAGTACTGACAAGTGATGCTGCCGGAACACACCAATTGGTATTTCGAACTTGACGGTGAACGTTTTCCTTCGCTGAAAGCTAAAGCTGACTTAGTCCATTGACGTTGAATCCCGTCACCCTACCAACTCCACCATCATCCCTATATCGCCAACACTCGAACAACCCCTTAATATATACTCCTATAAATTAATGTGTACGAATTACTACAACTAACTACTAATTAATCGATGACGTAAACTATCTTTAGTTATAATCGAAATCTCACCTTCGGCATGATTGTGGTGCAACTGGCCAGCTTCGCCGTGAGCGCAACACAAGCGCCACACGTGGCATGGACCCGTGGAGGTTGCTCATTTGCGGTGCGGATGTACGTTTCCTACTCCAGCCGCGTCTGCCGCTGTTGGCTCCCCACAGGTGTGATGTGCCGTGTTCCGTACCTATAAATGTAATATATGTCATGAACAAACAAAAGGCGAGTTTTTGTTTTTGAATAAAAAACATGTGTAGGTACTAATTTGAAAATTAAGTATCAGTTTGTGCAATCTAATATAAAATATTCAAAATAAAATCAAATTCTTTCTTTCTTTCGGTACATATACGTTTTAGATTACAATATCAACATTGTAAATAACTTAGTAGATAGCATATTTGCCTATAAAATTTTTGCTTTAACGAGAGCTAAAGAATAAAAAACTTTTCTTGAAATACTAACTTATGACATGAAAACTGTATCTAATACTAAAAGTATTTTACAATATATTTTACTTTATAAGTTTTATTTATGGGTGTTATAATAAATAATAACTCTGTCAAGAGATTATCTTCCTAATCGTGAAATTTTTGTATAACTAGTAATTTTAAAGATATATTAACAAAATGTTACAGTATACATATAAAATATACATTATTACTAATAACAATAACAATTATGGATGTTGGAATTCTATGGTAACCTGAAATTAGAGGTGCTCTTATAATATATTCCAAATACTGGATCAGTGCACAAACCAATAACGTATTCACGATTAAAAATATCCAGAAATCGGTATTTCTCTAGTTTCTCCAGCATAGATAGGTACAAATAGAAATTTTTCCGTGAGACATATCTATGTCTAAAATACCTCTTTATACTTGTACCATCAACAAAAAGTAAAGTAGACAAGATTTAAGTTTCCAAAATCTCTTCAATTTATTATGAAAAATACCAAAAACAATTTTTGCAATACACTCTAAAAAACATATTTAAAACAATTCGAAATCGGGCAAAAAGCAAAATAAGGTTGAGAAACTGTGATCTAAACTTACTATTTATATCTTCCAGACATAATACAAAAAAAAGCATATTTCGTGTTGGTAAAATACCGAAGATCTGCTATATATTAACAAGATTGATTACAATAAAATACCTAATTTGTTAATGAAAAGGTATTTTGGTTTAAACTATATGAAAATAATGAAGTGAGAGTTAGCCAAAGTGATGATAAACGATTAGCAAGATGCTTTATAAGTTACTAACTGCTCACCGCAGTTTTGCCCGCGTAGTTCCCGTTCCCGTGGGATTTTCAGAATAAAAACTATATCACTACTTGAATTTGAAACTATCTTCATACCAAATCGATCCAATAGTTTTAAAGTTTATTCGTTACATACAAAAATACAAATTTTTCCTCTTTATAATATTATAGTATACTATTATATTATATAGATAATGCTAACAATAACAGTTTAAAACTATTCATCAAGTTTTTAATTCAAAATCTGTTTACTTGATTTTTCAAGTGCCTTAGAAACAGTCAAATAATAATAATAATAAATTTAATATTCAATAAGTTAATATCAAATCGTAGGAATAACATGAGTCGTTCTTTTTATTTACGATTGATGAGATAAAAATTAATTGTCTACGTTACTATGGTAACTACCAATTAATTTCCGAAATCCATTTTACCGTTTGATAATGAATTTATAACGATTAAAAGTGAACATTTGTAAATCATTGATGCGGTAAATGTGATTCATTAAACATTTCAGCATGAAAGAATATCTGTTGTCTATAGGCGTTAACTTTTTTATTTGAATACATACCTCTCGAAGTTATACGAAGTATAATAACTTTACTTTGAGGAATTATAAAAGGCTATGAAAAAGTTTTCATGGATACCCATCCATATTTAAAAACTCGATCACAGTGAAAGTTAAAGCTTATTGTAAAGTAAATAGAATCTACTTACTTCTTACTTTTATTGAAATGGTACATGACGTACGAATAACATATTAATTTATTAAAACCATCATAATCTTTACCTTATTCGACATTAATTAGAGTCCACTGTTCTCTGTCATTTGTTATCTCAACATCACCTTATATTCACGTATCATTTTTTAAACAATCTATCCACACTTTTTTCGGTCATCCTCTTTATATCCATCCACCTTCATACTTAATACGTGACTTTTATGTCTCCTCATGACATGTCTATAACACGCTAACCAATTACGCCTTAACTTCTCTGTAGCAGATAGTACTTTCAAGCTCCCTCTGATGTACTCATTTCTAATCTTATCCATTCTATCTACAATACGACAGGTCTCATAATGCTTTCCCCCCCCTTAAGTTTTAGGGCATACGTGGATCACATGTAACATATAAATTTACACTAACATTAGTTAGCTATATTTAAAGTCTTCCTATAGCAACGTTTTATAATTTTCATATATGTTTAAACGTTGTGTTAGAATGTTTTATACATATATGTAATAGTTAGATGAAAGAAATGAAAAGATTGATCGTACTTAAAAAATAATAAATCAAAACGCCTGAAAATTGAATTACAAAGACGGTGAGTTACGTAACAGTGCTTAAAGAGAGCTACAAGAGAAAGACGTGAAAGGAAAGAATAAAAGTAAAATAGTTGCTAATTAGGAAATATAAATAAGTGTATTAAGTACAGTGTGCATTATTTAGAAGGGTGCATGCATGTTAAACACATTCATATATGGACAATACTCACGCATACAACCAAGGCTTGGATGCGGACCTTGTTCTGAGCAAGCTCTTCGACCTCGCGCACTCATTAGCACTTCTCTACGAGGACGTTCAGGTACCACGCTATCATCATCATCGACTATTTCAGTTAGGCATGCGCCACACCCTCCTCTCTAGCCTCTTCAACAACGCAAGCAGACATTACTATTTTTACCAATCGTCTGATGTCCACACAAAAAAGTAAACTATATTTCCAATCTATTGTAAGGTCAATTTAACGCACTGATATGTACCGAATTTGTGTAATTTGGTAGTTCTGTTTACGACACGGTAATTTTGATATTTAATTAAATTTGATACCTATACGATTTTAATATTTGCCACTTATAGTGTAACCATCTGAAACAAAGAATAACATGGTTTGTCAGTATTCAATCAGTCGAAATGTTAAATTATCCTATTCCAAACTGTCGACAAGTAAACAAAATCAAAAACATAATAACAACCTACAATCAAAATTTCAGTACATTTATTATTATTATCATTATTACATTTAATTTTCAAACGATGAAATAAAGGCTGGTTAGTATGTAACCCAATTCACAAATGAATTATCCACAATATACATCTGAATTAATTTCTTATAAGCTTTTTCTAGTTTGGTAAAATCTTTGAGTAAAACTTTAATGTTTTATAACGACCATTAGTAACATTTTTTAAGTTATTTATATGGTAAGCATAAAATCTCGCAAAATAAGAAAAAAAAACTGTCGTGAATTTGAATATACCGATTATATAAATTCATCTGTATTTTCGTTATTATTTTTCTTTTATTATATTTCACTATTCAAGTATTAAAGGCCATGGGCATAGTAATGCTCAAAAATTACTAGATGTCAACATATTTTAATATAACCAACTAAATAAAATAAAAAGGAAATCGGACTATAAGCTAAACGCTATGTTGAAAGGTTAATGGCGTTCAGGGATCATAAACTTGAATTGTAAAAATAAATAGAACATTCCGGAATTTGACACGTTCCGTTACGCCGTGTCAATATATACAAATTTTATTAGATAACGACATGTGGCGCCAAACTCAACAAATCTGTTTATTTAAAATACATTTGACGCAAAAAATAATATCATAAACTATTTTCAGATGTGTAAAATTCAGATCCGTGAAGTTTTTCACTAATACCTAAACGAATTTACAAGAAATGGTAGATTTAAATAAATATACAGTTAAAAGTAAAATGCCATTTATTATTTGTTTACATTTTATGTGAACTTTCTTGTCATAATATGGTATGCCGTAATATGAAACGAGATAACGAGAACTTATTAAAATGGAAAACCTACAAAAGTTAATCAAGTTTAAACTGTAATTCGATTCTATGGCTTTACCGTCTACAGAAACAATAATATTTTCTCACATCTCCGACAAGTTTCTGCGAATGCTATTAACAACGGTCATGTAAACTTTATTAGTTTAATCGAATAAATCCCAGCAGACCGTAATTGTGGGTAAATTTCCGTGAAATTCAAACTACTTTAGGATTGAGTTTACATGCTAAATGTCTAGTATGTGATTTCCTTGTTCCATTCTTTTACATGGATTTTTTTTATTATTTTCATGTTGTTCAAATTGATATTCGTAAACCTTTTTTTGAAGTTATACTTCTTTTGGCGCGTTAGAAAAAAAATGATGACAGTAAATTTATCCGATGCGTGCGCAACCGTCACGAAAAAACGACACCCTGAAGTTAGCGGTCAACATATTAGTTTTTTTTTATTATTACGTCAAAGAAGTATCACTTCTTACGTGCGTAAATAAATATACTTATACTTAACGCAATTAATAAAATAATATATTAATTGCGTTAAGAATCTAGGGTTCGGCAAATGCCTCAATTAATAAATCGAAATTGATTATATGATTAATTGATTGATTAACTATTAACTACAAAGTTCTCAGTTATGGAGACTGGTATAATTTTTCTTAACTTAGTTAAAAAATATTATTTAAAATATTTATCCACTAAAAACTTTAATTTAAATATTTACATTTTTCAATGTATCTAAATGTTACGTCAATAAAATTACTTCACAGCATATTATTAAAAGGGGTATGTTAGATAAAATCACAATAAATTAATTATGTTATATAATAAAGACCAATTAATTCTCGTTAAAGAAACTAAACAAACTAACCCTTCATAGGTAATTAACCTAATTACACTAAAAAATATCCGTATAATAAATTTTAAAAACTATAAATAATATCCTTTGTTTCCTAAGAAATAAAGGTGCGTTTATAAATAACAATGTATAAAAATGTTTAAAATCACGCAATGAAACAAAACATTAGCAATCAAAAAAGTTATAACACTTTGATATAAACGAGATACTGTTAGACGGTGGGCGGTATATTTTTAAATTTATTTACATTCATGATAAACAAAAAAGTTTAATACTATTTCGGCATACAACGTTGAGCGTTATATTCTTAAACATATCGGTAGATAATTATTTGGATTTCTTTTACGCCAAAGGTCTTCGGAATAAATTACTGTTATCAACAAAGTTATAAGTTATTCAAAAATTACGAACAGGGTATCTAATTCTAGATTGATTCGTTTTTACATGTGGTAAACAACGTCCTAGTTAATAATTACTTTGTTTACTAATTACAAGAGAGTTATAATTCACAATAGAGATAACAAAATGCTATATCTCATGTAAAGTTATTAATTTTGTATCGGAATATTTAATGCAAAAAGTGTATAATCCACATACAAGTGATTATAAAACAGTTCAAGATTTTTTTTTTGGTTCATAAAATTAATTAAAACGATTCTTAAATAATTGAACCCAATCAAAACGTCAGGGAAAACAAGGTAAACAAAAACATCGCTTTAAAACAAGTCTTAAATAATTTTATGCATTTATGGAATGCGAAAATTTTTAAAGCTTAATGTTTTTTTCTTTGTTTAATAGCCATAGATGAGTTTTATGGTTATACTAATTAATAAAATTGAAGTATCTCTTTGTAATATCAAAATAACAATATTATTCTAAAACATATGAAAGCATCCACGATACCATAAATACAATTTTTAACATTTTTGTCTGTCTGTCTGTTTGATCAGGGTAATCTCCGGAACGGCTGGACCCATTTTGACGGGACTTTTTTGGTAGATAGCTGAAGTCACTCCGCATAACTTAGGGTTCTTTTAATTTTCGAAAACAAAATCCGATTCAATGCACAGTTTTACGGGCAAGTGTTTGATTTTTTAGGAAATATTTTTACTTTATATTAGTACTAAAAAATGTTTACAATAATAATGTTATGGTTTAAACGCAGTGAAGAACATATGAAACGCGGGTGCAAACGCGGGCACACAGCTAGTTATTAATAAATTTAAAACAGTTTGTTATTTACATTTTTAGTAATGGATTATGGACAAATTTCGACCATCGGGCAAATACTTGTTTCCATAATTATATACAGGTTTTTACCATGTTACTGAGACACTTTTAAATCAATAGTCTTTTGCCTATGTGTCAGCCAACGTATCTAAATAGATACCAAGTGCTATTCGTTAGATTAGCACTAAAGGAAGTAAGTAGTAAACTATTATTACATTTAAACTATTTCTGTTCGAAAGTTTCGACATAAAAGACAACGATACGAAGGCACAGGCGACCTATTTCAGATATATCTTACTTACATAATACATATGGGTATATATGTACGACTTGCTGAACTAAAACTTGCGACTAAAATATATGAAACATCAATAGACATTTAGGTAAAAGGTAGAGCTTAGTTTTGAAAAGAAGATGAGATAATCCCCGCAAACATGTAATTTTCTGATATTAAATTAAAATTCTTATGACGCTTTTTCGAAAGGATAGGAGAGGTGAGTATAAGTTTTTTTTAAACCAAATTCTTTATATTTATCTAGTGTGTCTACATACGGATGTCTACAAGAAAAATCAAGGCTAAGGCGAACTTATTACAGATACAAAATTAAATATACAATCAAACATTCATTTTCATTTTGATTATAAAACTTATTAAGAATTATATCTTAAAATCGAATTTATAATGTAAAAAAAAAAAATTAACGAATATGTGAATGAGTTGAAGTAGAGACCTGAAAAGAAGTAATATGTAGTATTAGCAACTACTCTCACTAAGGAAATCGTTATAAAAGCGCACTGCAACTGCGAACGTGAGCCAATGCGTCCAGCTTCCACTTGGTTTGGGAGGTCGCTCCACTACATGCGAGACCGCCGGATAGAAGAACGAGACCATCACCTAGAAACCTGGTTATCCGGGAGGGTGACTTAATAAAATAAAGACAAAATGAAGACACCAATCGCACTTGGGTGCGAAATAACCCAATGACCGTTCGTAGTCACGGGTCGCGAAGCTACCACCGAAGAGGGTTTAACCCTTGTACGGTTACTTCGCCTTTCTCAAGAGGGAGGTTGAGAAGGCCACGTCGTCGAGCGTGAACCAGTGTTGTATTGGGCGACGCCGCGTGCGGACCGGAGTTCTCAAGCCGCTCATGATAGGGCGTCATGGCAGAGCGATGGGGTATGGAGTGTATGACACTCCTTATGATTTGTTATCACTGGTTTTATGAGTTATTAATTGATCCGTGTTATAATTTTAACTAATTGGATGTTTATTTATTTTTTTATTGAAATTTCACTTCTTATCTAACAGTAGTATTAGTAAAACTAAAAAATAAGATAAATACATAAATATTTTGTTTCACCATAAAAATGTTTTCACGTAGAAGAAATTATAGATACAAGCTAGTAGTACCTTTATAAATCTTTGAAAAGTATTTGACAAACCAATTTCCTTCATTTTCTTTTATATCCAAATGTACGAAAATTCGTACACGAGTATAAACAACAAAAGATTCCGACCAGAACAAAAAGGTTCCAAATCCTTGTCGTCGGCTGTATAAGCGAATCCTTTACCTGTTTAGATATAATATTCATCTGAATATTATCCAAAGAAGCGAAAGCTGTTCAAACTGTTTTTGTTCATTGATATAAGAAAAAAAATCATTGACCAATATTTATGAAGACTACTAATGTAAAATGTAAGTGATTGTAGTCAGAATACAGCGTAGAGAAACGTTGCGTATGAAGCGATGATGGTTTAGTTGGTGAGGCGATGATGGCTTAGTTGGTAGTGCGGTCGGATTTCGCGTCAATGTACGCGGGTTCAAATCCACCTACCCAGCTCTAAAATCAACCTGAGCATTTTAAAATAATGTTAAAATGCTCGACTAAACCCGGATAGCTATCGCCCTCAAGTTACAAAATCTGTCACCAAATACCAATAGGTGTGTTCCGACAGCATCACTTGAGAACCAGGTTTAGTGTGTTCGCCATCCTGGACCACATCATCAATTAACATTATTTGAGATTCTGGTCAAAGCACTGAGCCTACACCGTGTTTAAAATATAAAAAAATGTGCTCTAACATTTAAACCAATACCTCACAAAGAAGACTTAATTAAAAGGAACGTTCGCCGCAAAGTTTTTCTCATAGCGTGTTATAAGGCATCGTACGGATAAGAAAAACGTAATGAAACTTTCCAACGCAATCTTGAAAATAATATTGCATTGGCCAATTCGCTTAGTAAAGTTAAAGTAGAAATAAAATATAATCAACTCTACACTCCAAGTCTCTATTTAACACCTACATTAGCAATAACTGAATTAATAATAGTTATAATTAATAGATTTATCATTAGCAGAGTTATTTAAACAAAATAATTGTTGATTGTTGTGTATTAAATTATGAAATACATAGAAATTAATGAATTATAATTTTATTTTGTGGAGCACAATGCTTGTATTATACAATATATATTTTGACAATGACAAAAGAAAAAATATTATTCATATACAATAAATTATAAAAGAGTTTTACTACAAAATAGTTTATGTATGTTAACAATAATAACATTTAACTTTACTGAGATGAAACACGGATTTACATTATACACCCAAAACTTGAACTTTTAATTTCTTTATACGGAACCCTATTTTCTTAAAAAAAAATTGGTCCTAACATTAAATAAAAATAGATTTCATAAATTCAAGCAACTTGTCCGTAAAAATTTTCAAAATGTCATATAAGTTTTTTTTTACGCGGCACCCCAATTATGTTCGAAAAATTAATGAAGCCTAAGTTACACGGAGTAGCTTCAACTATCTACAAAACAATCTACCAGTCAAAATCGGTAATGCTGCTCCGGAGATTAGCTGGAACAAACATGTAGACAGAGAAAAATTTTAATAATTGTGTTTTTGGTATAGGGATGAGGTATCGTATATGTATGTATACATTGAACATTTATAAGTATTTACCCACCAATCTGTTAGCTCCGAAATCGCTTCGGAGACCGCGAAACGTCCTTACTGACCCTGACAATGAAATCGCTGCTGCAAATATAATCTTTCCCCATCACCCGAGGATTTCCTCGTGCCGATCGATTTACGCGTGCCAGCGCCCACGCCCGCGAATCCGCCGTTCCCGCCGCCGGGGACAGGCGGCTAACTTTGCTCCCCCACACTCTCCGGGTCCCCCTCCGGCGGCGACCCAAAACGTGTCTCGTTCCCCAACTGGGGAGGATCTTGACGTCGCCGCCAACGCGATTCAGTGACACTAACCATGCGTTGAACATTACACGCACAACACCGCACACACACTACAAGTATTTAGTATAAAGTTGTTATTTTTACATTACAAACAGACACTTCAATTTTATTTTTATTTTTATTTTATCTTTGTCTATAGAGATACATTTAACTGTATTTAATAGCTCAAAACTTTGTTGGGCAACATCAATAAACAAAACAAAAATAATTCAGCACTATAATATTGCATTCTGTATTCTTTTTATACTACGTAATAAAATGTAGTACAACAACTATAAATTAAAGTAGGAATGCTTCGTTTTACTGCCTTAATTCCACAATACATAGACAACACCTGGGAATATCGACCGGCCATTAATATTTGGGTCAAGAAAATTAAGGTACAAAATTTAACGATCCTCTTTAAACCATCGTTGAATCAAGCTAATCACTAAATACCATTTTTGCGATCAAATAATGCGAAAAATTCACAATTTTCTTTTTTTATTAATTGAAATAATGGTTATGTCAATGAACTGGTTCGGCTAGCGTGGACCTTATAACAATATTAAAAAAGATAAAAGCTTTTTAAATCACTGTGAAGAGTAGGTAGGTACATGATCTTTTTTCTGTCTTAATAGTTATTTCAGGACCTTTTTGAACATAGACAGCCTTTATTCGCCAATTATGAAGCCAAATTAAATGTCGTAAAGAACTCAATTATGATGAAAATATTATTTATTTCAATAAAATTAATATTAATTATGTCATGTTAAACATTTGCATTAGTTGTGAAATAAAATACAGTGATTGATTTTTTAAATGTTAAATCAGTTTTATTATATATAAGGTTATTTATACCGATGTTTTTTCTAATTTATATAGAAGAAACATTAAAGTTTATTCTACTTATCTTTACAATAAATTAAATCAAATATATTAGTATAAAAACAAATGTATTTGAATTTTCAAACACTGTTAACAACGGTATTCACAAAGCAACCACTAATATTTTATCATTTACCTACATAAATAAAAATAAACATGACCCTCGATGTGAAACTATTTATTTATTAATTATGAGGACTGACTTCATAAATGTGCGGCAATTTCAAATTTAAGAAATAAGATATTTCTTACCATATATACGAGTACCCTACCCCTACGATTTTTTGTACATCGCTTAATTACACAATGGGTCCGGGAAACTATTTCAAATGTACAAACATGGTTTGTTCATTAAACTCATTTGTTTTATAACAAAATATTTTTACTGTAATTTAGCTATAGAAAGTATCTATAAACAAAGAATTGTGTAAATCAAGTGACAAGCGTCGTTTTTACCATAGCAAAAGTATAAAATCAATGTCGACAGAAATAAAGAAAATACAAATGTGAACCGAAGAATATTTGAAGTGTACAATCAAAGACGACCAAAATATAATTATATTAATAACCACAGAATACTTTGTTATATAGATAAAATAATAACAGAATCATTTTATGTGAAGATTCTTCATCTTCTTCTTAGTTAAATTGCAACTTGCTATTGCAACAGTACACAATTCGATTTTAATCTTGTCTCAACATTTCTAAACTCCAGCAAAACTGGTGACTCATCTGACTAGAACATGGAGTTTTTGTGGCACCTCAGGACAAATCTTCACGTTATTACTTCCAATACACTTCACCTGTGCACAATAACCAAACTATATCATACAAAACGACACCAAAATTACACAGTATAGAGTCGGACATGCAATCTAATGAATTAAAGATAATAACTGCTACATGACAGACAGAGATCTCACCAAAACTCCAAAAAAACTGGTGTCCATATTCTGCCATATGAGAACATTTATCAGTTTTTCTTTTTAATTTGTTAAAATATTTGTTAAACCCACTTTGTCTTCAATTTGCTTTAACGTAGTGATTTAAAAGAATGATCTAAGGAATTCTTTATAATAAGGAGTCTCAAAAACAATAGCTAAAATAAAGCAGTGCTGGAATTTAAACTAATCATAATTTTATACAAAACATCAATTTTATTACGATGCAAAATATTATCAATTATCAAATGTTTTGTAAGATTTTCATAGTACAATACGAATAGGAAAATAATGTTTAAATATCGTATATGGCACAGCCAAATAGTAATCAGTAATTCTATTATATTTTGTATAATTAATAAATTAATGTTTGATGTTGCCAATTAAAAACTGCAACAACCGTCCATTCTAATTAGGTTACAGTGAACATAAGCTACGTTTGTGAGGTTAACTGTGCCCGTGGAAGTCACCGACCGGCGCCTCGCCGCGACCACGACACCTCAAACATAACGTTGATAATACCCAAACAAATAAATAGGTACGCTCGATACCGACCTACTTGCAAACAATAGCACGAGGCTTTCGGTAATATTTGGACGCTTCTGTGTCTAGTACTACTTTCACGTCACAAGAGTGCATCATGAAAATTATATAAAAACAGTCTTTGTGAGTTTTTGGCGGTATAGCAGTCTGTCGTGTAATAATTCTATTTTTTTTTTTACAATAATTGGCGTTATTTTAACCCTGCTGGTCTTCGCTCAAAAGTGGAATTTCGACCATAATAATTCTAGAAAAGAGAATAAATCTATTTAAATTATTGATAACACTAAAGCTCAAAAAGAGATATTATACAAAAAAACAACAAGACAGAGTAAAAGGTATTGAGTAGCTATTCTATCTTTGCTCAATTCGCTAGCCAAATTCAATATAATTAATGGGATTTTTTACACATATTTCAGTTTTGAGCTATTTTAAGACTAATGGCAGAATAAAAACTGCATGCGCTCTTTTGGCATAAAACTCTTTGCAACTTCTGTACTTTAGGAATTTGCCACGCGATTTATATATTGATAATCAGAACAGTTCTACGGTCAATGTTATTTAAACCTTATACTATAGCGATAAATAACTTAGATAAAACCTTATCATAAAAACCGAAGTTTTAAAACAAAGTAACTTCCGTTTAAGTCAAAAGAAAAATACCTGTGTACAGAATACGTCGTATAAGAGATACGAGAGTACACAATTTCTGGTGCCAAAATTTTCGTTGTACATTACGAAGATTTATCAAAAAGTTTCTTGCAACAGAATCTTTTAGAATGAGTCTATTTTTCCTGTGAGTTAAGAAATAAGTTTATATTATGTGTTGTTTTTTTTAGAAGAAAAATTCTGGTTGACTTACTCAAATAATAATCGCTTTGAAAAATACAAAACGACGTAATTAACTTACGTAGCTCAGACGACAAAAAAAGGTCCACTTTATTTTTCATTAATTCATCAAGACTCTTTTATCGATAACTAAATTATATTTTAGATTTAAATTTATATGAAACTAGCTGCCAGGTTAACTTTGTACTGCTTCAGAATCGTAACAATGTTGTGTTATTAACTTCAGTTAATTAATTAAATTCAGTTTTGCTTCTAATGCGCAAGTAAAGTTCTCGAGTACGAGACGAACAAAAAAAATCGAAATTAATCAACCCGTCTTAGAGTTTGATCGAAAAAACAAAATGCATGACAAAATTAAAAATTTCGTCTCTTTGTTTTTCGTCTGCTATTCGGGGCCAAGACGAATCCAATAAATCCGAGATTATTTAAATCAGTACAGCCGTTCTTTAGTTACAACTAACCAAATTTTGATATATATGTATATAGATAATGACAATGAAAGCAGCTAGCTAACTATACATACAATAAATGATTCTAAATCATGTCAAACCCAGTCTCTAAGTTACATTTATGTTGGTTTCTTCTCACTTATACTGCCGGTTGTATAAATGCGAGTGAGTTCTATTACTTTCCCATACAGAAGATTCAAGTCTAAAGAATTATTATTTAAATCCATTTCAAAGGAAACTCTTTAATCATGCCTATCATTGACCCAAAGCATCTTTCTAAAATGACAGCAACGTCCACATTTGTTGGTACTAACACGTGTGGCTTAACAAGACAATGTGGAATCTCCTAGACACTACATCGCCTAGGGCGCAATTTAAATAGTAGTCACATGTATGTCCAAAACCTACGTCAACGTTCAATCTAATCGGCAGAACATTTAAGAATTATGGGTTACTATGTTTGGACCAGGTTGGTTGCAGGATTTTTAGCTCAGGCCTTCCCGAAATACTTTCCAGAATTCTTCCGGTTGTACTTTTGATTTATGTTGATACTGTAGATTGAGATGAACATTACATACATACATTTAATATCGTCTAGATTGCTCTTCTCATTCATGAATTTCGTTACTCAAATAATCAGAACGCAAATACAAGAAGATTAAATTCCATCTTTATAATTAAATTCCACTTTTCATCTTTTATTATAATTACCATATTTATAAAATCACTCGAATCACATTAAAGTTTAATTCAAATCAAAATAAGCTTATATAGACTACATTTACTTTGTAACTATTAAAACATAGGTTTCAAGAAAAGAACATATTGTAAGCTCTCGTGTTATGTTGCAAAAAAAAGAAAGTAACAAAAAAGTTAGCCTTAGGCCTAAGTATAAAGGAAATACGTACATATAGGTACTAAGCGCTATACAATTAGTAGAATGTCTTGAGAAATACATATGAACAAATGCTATAATAACTTCCTTAGAATTTCTTCATTTCCTATATAAACTCAGTTTCAAACCATATTTCCTAATAGACAAGTTGTAGAAAATTATAACCATAATTATGAAAAAGATAAAAACTAAAAACAAGTTTTATATTTATAAATAAATAAGGACGATAGTGAATTCAAATATTGAGCTATAGTATCGATTCTTAGATACTCGATTATGATTATTCCTTATTAACCCTTTGACACTCATAACAAACCATCTGTCAAAAAATGCCAAGCGAAAATGAACCTTACGAACACCCAATAAGGTTTGTTGATAGTCTTTTGTTTCAGATGTATGACCTTACGTAGATAATTTGTTACGGCCATTCATACGTGTCTTTTAAGGCAAAAGGTGTGCTTCTGTGTTGTGGCCAATTTTGTTAACGAATTTTTTATAACAAAATTCAGAATAATGTATTTAACAGTTCAACTTATTTATATTAAATTTATAAAATATTTATTAATTTTACTATTTTAAATATACTGTTTCTAAGCAGTAGCGATAACATACAAGAAATATTTTTAAATTTTTACAATATAATATTACAGTAATCTAAGTAATACATGAATGTGAAGTATGTTTGCTATTCCCAAACTGTATATTCGATTGTGATCAAACTTTCGTATGTCGAATGCAATGTCGAGTACAACTAATTTGTAATGAAACAATAATAACAATAGGCTATTTTACAATGAGTGTAAAAATAAATACAAAAATATTTTTATGTACTTCTCGACATGAAAATTATTTCATGTATTATATAAACTGTCATTATTCTGTTAAATTTTACTTATAAATCTTGAGACAATGTGTAAGACTATAAATTATGATAAATTTCTTTATATTTTATTTCGAATATAATTTTGTTAAATTAATTTGTTTTACACTGATTTATTCTATATTCAATGCTTTATTTTCATTATTTTATTATGTAGAAAAGTGGGTGCGCCATTATTGGTTTTATGTAGATGTCTGTTGATTTCCGTTTGAATTTACTAAGGAGTAAGAACTAATTCAGCAGGACTTTCTGTTATGATGTATTGTTGTTTTAAAATGTTTCTGTAATTATTGTAAAATATAGAAATAACTCATATTTATCATATCATAGTCATAAGGCCGGGTATAAATTGCCACATGTTTTTTATTAAAAATCAGTCTTCGTTGAACCTTGGTCTTCGTAGAATGTATGTAATTTGTTTTAAAAATGTTCTTAGAAATTGCGCTTGATTATGTCGAAATTTGACCAGTTAAAATCTTAATCTTAAAAAGTTAAAAAAATGGTTTGTGTTACGCTAACAATTTACAGTACAGACAAATATACAAGAAGGAGAAAGAAATGGCAAGGATAAGCTATAGATTATTTTATAAATTAAATTTTAACTTCACTACGTCACAATAGATATTTATCGCACGAGAATTTGTGTAACGTGTACACAACGAGGCGCCTATTTGCGATAGGCCAAGCTCCTGCAAGGAGTTTTATTATTCTGCGGTAAATAAAAAAAATCTTTTTATACGTAGATATGTTAGATGGGTGCTTGGCGCGATTTTGGTTTGTCATATTGTCGTTTTCATTTTCAATTAATTATTTTACAGTATTTGTCCATATATTATGTAATTTCGGTGGCAGTTTATGTGATATAGTGTTTTTATGATACACAAGTGAAGTGAAGTGAAAACAATGACACTTAGCATGAAATGTCCCAATAATTCCCGTTGTGGTCGTAACAGAAGGCCACCATTTTGTTCCCCCATTCATTTGTTGATAGTGTTCCTAGCGTCTGATTTGGCTGCATTGTCTAGTACCTTTGCCTTTTCCTTAAAAAGGAATAAATTGAACCAAAGAAAAAGATAAGTACGATACAATCTTTGTCGTATTTCAGCACATAAATAAATAAAATTAGATAGAAATAGAACATAAACTTATTAGGATTATTTTATTTCAGTTCTTATATATTTTTGCTTACTAGAATTTTTTTCTAATAAAAGTGTAATTTTATTGTAGCGCCATATATGGGCTGGATAACTTATTGAAAAATAACTTACGTACCAAATTTATGAATAAAAAAATATTTCTTTTGAAAACAAATTGAATTAAATTAAATTTTTGTAATTAAATTTGAATTGTAGAAAAAATTGTTTGTGGTTTTTCTAAAAATATTTTTATAAGCAAACAATGGCTTTGTTTACATTATCTATGGATTTCACTTCTGTGAATTTCGCTGTCCATATTTCAATGTAATGGACCACCGTTTTATGGGAAATAATTATTGTATCAGTGTAGGATTGTGCGTTATGAATCTAAGTTTCAAGTGCTGTGTATAAAAACAAAGTGTTAAGTGCCATTTGTCAATAAATTGAGCGCCAAAAGTTAAATGTCCGTAAGTCATATTTTCCAATCTGTCATTTTCAAAAAAGTTGCCCAATTGGGCAAGGTCAATAGCCAACGGGTTAATGAAGAGCCATCCAAATATTTCCGAGAACAATCAAGTCGAGAAATTTCGGAAGCGAAGTAATTTTCACCTCACCTGCGATAGAAAATTATATTTAATGATTTTGTTATGTTGTTAAGTAAAATATGGTTTTTATTAATGAAAATTAAATAATTAAAGGAACCCTGGGATAACACTTATTTAACTTTCAAATGTCAATATTGTAGTGAAACTTTTATTACGGGTTGACAAGGTTTTCGTGCCCGTCTTAGTTGCGACCACCATGCATTTCATTACAAATCCATTATATAGACTTAACTCGTCGTATTTTGAGCTCAGCCAGTGTATGTCCAGATGCCGAAAACAATCGAAGACCGGAAACTATTACTGGATCGCCAATAGATCTCTTGATGGACGCTGCAGTTTTTGGATTGTACAAGACTTAATATTAGGTATATTGTAGTCATTTTACCATACCGCAATAACAACTAAATTAAGCGTTAAAAATAATTAGTTGAAGGTTAATCGTTGAATCCAATTGGGCTGGGCCGCTTTTGAAATGCTGCAAAAAATCTTCTTCTCCGAAATACCGCAGTGTCTTAAGACGAAAGCCTTCGACCATGCCAGTGATGACATATAGCACTGAGACGTGGTAGCTTACAATGGACCTAAAAACAAAGCTCAATCAAAGTTGCTCAAAGGCAATGGTTGGAGTTTCACAGCGTGATCGAATAAGGAATGAGGAGATCCAGAGGACCAGAAGAACCAAAGTAACCGACATTGCTCCAAAAAAATAATAAAGAAATCAAGAAACTAAACAAATGCATGTTTATTACTTATTATTTATAATAATAATAATAATGTTTATTACTTTAAATTATAGAATACATAGAATTCAAAACTTTATATTATGCACCATTGTGTATGGATCAACATATCAACATTCAGGAACAATATTGTAATTGCTTTCCAGACCATGCTACGTACGCGCATACGTACCTATATAGCAAATAACGTTTGTGAAATTGCTTTACTGATTTTAGGTCTGAGTGACCTATTTTACTTGTACTTCTTACTTTGATTTTCTGTGTTCAAATTCCAATGTTTTATGACATAATCCACTAATAACAAATTACTTTATCATTAATTAACAAGTGGAAGTTGATAAATAAATCTATGGCAAATAGTTAATATACATTCCAATTGATGTATGGTACACAAATTCAACGATCGAGTAAAAATACAGCTACTCCCAACTGGATTGAGCTATATTAATTTCCTGTATTAATGCCTGAATCATAGTTTTTAGATCTAAAGTAAACGTCACATAATTGTATCTAAATCGAACTATTCATTGGCAATGAAAACTATATATATAATTATATGAATAATATTGTAACATTAAAGGATGATTTCCGTCATCTATATCTTTATTGGTTATAATTATGTATAATGATAACATTAAAAATAAAATAACTATGACTAATAAATTAATGCACTTTAGAAACAAATGTAAAAAGATTTTTTATCGAAATATGGTAAAATTAAATAAAAATTACGAGTGTGAATAAGCGTATAAGTTGATATTGATTTTCTAGAGTGAATAGAATGGTGAAACATTAGTAAAAGGATAATTTCTACACAGAACATTTTATATTCCAACACAATCATCACATTCTCATGTCTTGTTCCCAACTCACTTGAGTTTGGCGCAGTATGTTTTATTCTTCCATACGTCCCTATCAGCCGTCATCTCTTTATTTACTACTTTTTTTAACATCATTTCTTAAACATCCATCCACACTTTCTTTGAGCTTCCTCTACTTTTCCATCCTTCCACATTCATACATGCAATCTTTACTCATCTATCTTCTTACAAACACAAGTAGATAATTATTATATCCTTCGTTTAAACGTACTAAAGATATGTATAATAATGTATAATAATAATGATATGGATGAAAAACCAACGAATAAAAAAGTATTCATAAAATTCCTAAAATTATCATCAGCTCTTTTATAAATTGTATTTAGGTTTAATGCATGCAGTATATTTACTTTAAAATTATCAAATCATCTGCAACTATTTTTCATTTTGTAGATTCAAGAAATGACAAATAAGTAGTACCTAAGCTGCTATGTTTTATTGTACTGCAAGGCGCTTACCCGACAGCTGGCACCTGCGCGAGGCTTTCAGCATGATTACTAGAATGTAATGTAAAATGCTGACTTTACAAAATAATTAATACAACAAACTTACATATGAGAAAGGGGCAAACTGAAGAAATAAATTCATCAAAATGTTACAAATATTCAAGTTTAAATGCTGCTTTCGTACTTTAGGAATACGGACTCATGAGTGAAGTTGCCCCAATAAATGTCTATATATGTACCTATACTTTTTTACGTTGGGGAATGCATTTGCGCATCCCCCTACCAGTTCTAATCCGGGGGTATTTCCCGAGCGAAATACTCACTAAGCCCCACGGTATCATATGCGTCATTCACGGGGCGATACGGAATTGAATCTATGCTCTGCGTCGCCCCGGCAGACGGCCTGGAGGGGGAAAGGGTATCACTGACTTATGGAGGTAGAAGAACACGGACGAACCGCGTTCTCCTCCCTCCTTGCCGCTGGCGCCGCCACGGGGTCTGGGTTCCGCTCTCTCTTCGAGGCCTCCTTCTGCAGCATAACATGCTTCCAGGCCATCACTTGCCAGGGCCCCTCGCTTTCGAGGATGGCCTTAACCACACTCGGCATCGGAAAGTCCGGCCCCACCGCTGCCACTCCGACAAAGTGTGCTGTGCTGTGTCCTCAGCAGTGTCGCACTGATGGCAGGCGGCGGTCGGCTCCCTCCGTGCGATCTTGTGCAGATACCATCTGAAGCATCTATGTCCGGATAGAACCTGCATAAGTCTAACACGAATATTGCTGGCGCCGAGGGCGTCTGCCCACACCGTTTCCCGGAGATAGCCATGCTGCGCACGATCATTGCGTGAAGCTGACGACACCTCTGGCCGGGCCACTGGCGGCCCACGCCGGGGCCCATGGAAAAGAGGGCCACCGTCTTATCGGCCGCCACCCTGAGCCCGAGTATGTTTGATCCGCCTGACCATCCACTCCCTCTGTGGCCAGGCGCTCCACCTCCTCCATTTCCTCACCTGGGCTGAAACCAAGGTGTCGTCCGCATAGAAAATGAGGCACACTCCGCTAGGGAGTACGGCGCGGGCGAATATTTACCTGTACTTGACTTGGTCTTTCTTGTTAATGATTATCGGTCTTATTTCTTTCATGTTCTATAAATATGCAGATGTACAATAAATTTAGTAAAAATAAATAACTATTCACAAATAGGCGTGGACTATTTATCTAAATCGAGTCATTAGTAACTAAACAAACAATATAGACGAATAATAGATTTAGATTCGAACCTATGTAAACAACCGAATCTCATTATTAAATTCAAAGTTGACAAAGAGTGACCTTATTTACTGGTATTGAAACGATTTATTGACCAACGTACTCATCTATAGCCCAAACCTACTAAGCATAAACCAAGGTTTGTAGTACCTAGACACAACACTCATCATCACTTTACTTCTATGAAAGAACGTATAAATAACACCGTGATTACATTTATTTCATGAGTATATAGTTTCATCTGGTAGCGAATTTGATTCAAGTAGGTAACAGTTTAAACCTTTTTCGATAGTAAAGCAAACGACATCCTATTATGACATATTTCCTCCATTCATTTTCATTTAACTTTTTTACACTGTATAAACTCAGTGCTTCGACCACAATCTTACCTTATGTTTTTAGTGATGATTTGGTCCAGGATAAGTCTAGAGGTACCGGTTCTCAAATGAAACTGGGGAAAACACACCTATTGATATTTGGCGACAGGTTGAAACTGGAGAGTGGTGGTAGCTACCCAAGCGGGTATTATTAGAAAATGCTCTACTACAAGCAAAAAATCGGCTCCTCAACCAAAAGCAATATTTTTTCTGAAATAGCCCCATTTTTGCATGTTTTACAGCATCAACCAAGACATGCGTTACTATATAGGGTACATCCATCTGATACATGTGAAAAACGCCCGTGAAAAAAGTTACTCGTTTTTTATAGTACATATTTGTGCAATGCATAATTGGATTTTAAGTCCATCCTTGAACAGTTCTAACTGTTTTTTGTCGTTATATGTCATCTTGCAAAGAGTGTAAATTGCAGTGGAATACTAGTTCATGCGCTATTACTGTATCGCGCTTGCAGCAGATACAGAAACTTCCCCTGTTGGGGATGTTAAGCGTAAAGGTTTGCAATCCAATTTTAGATGAGCCCGCGTTTCATATATTCTTCACTGTGTTTTAATTTTTTTTTTTATACGGAAGCCAAATTGTATTTGTTAACTAAGATAAAGTAAAAATGTTTCACATAAATTCAAGCACATGTTCGTAAAACTTTGCATTTAATAGTAAATTAAGAATTCGACTTAATTAAAAAAAAAAATACGCGGAACTCTAATTGTTTACGAAAATGAAAATTACCCTAAGTTACCCGGAGTAACTTCAAAAAGTCTCGTCAAAATTCGTCCAGCCGTTCCGGAGATTACCCGGAACAAACAGACAGATAGACAGACAAAAAGTTTAAAAGTTATATTTTTGGAATATGTATCATATATACATACATTCATATCCATTAAGTAAAAAAAAAAATTTTGACATTACAAACAGACACTTAAATTTTATTTATTAGTGAAAATATATCTATAACCAGGAATAAAACTAAACACTATAAGAAAACTAACACATTATTTACGATGTATAATACACACCAAAAGGATTTAAAATTATGTTCGAAAATATCTTTGCTCGAGGTTTTATTACATATTTTTTTTGAATAATATAATAACAACGACGCGATTCTGTTCTATGTTTGAATAAAGGCCTCTTATCTCCCTTATTAACACAAACATTTAAATTTTCATTTTGTTATAGAATCATAACTCACAAAACACGTATAAATAATAAAGAACTACAGGTCAAGGCTAAAATAACGGTATGATTGACAAGTAATTAAAGTCTAGATGTTATTTTATTCTAGATACTTTCGGACAGACCTTTATTAGAATACTTTAAAAGTCATTATACTTACTGTATCTTGTTAAAAGCAAAAAACGATTATTATAATAGTTACAGACAACCTTGATAGACGTACATTTAATTCGATACACCTATATTTGTTATTATCATCTTTTCATGTACTTGGGGTTGCTAGCAATGATCCGATCTGAGTTATATTCCTTTCAACCATATATTTTAATACCAAATTTATAATATAACTAGGTATAATATAAAGGGTTCACCGTGGCTGTCCCCGCGTTTCATATATTCTGCATTTTTTTTAACATAATCTTAATATTTTTTTAGTACTAAGATAAAGTAGAAATATTTCTCATAAAATCAACCAATTGCCTGTAAAACTCTGCATTGAATCGGATTTTATTCCATCTTTTTGAGTTATCATTTTTTTACGCAGAATCTAATTATTTAAAAAAATTATAAGTACCCTAAGTTTCCCAGAGTAACTTCAGCTATCTATCAAAAAAGTCCCGACAAAATCCGTCTAGCCGTTCCGGAGCTTACCCGGAACAAACAGACAGAAAAACAGATAAAAGTTTTCAAAATTGTATTTTTGGTAAAGGAATTATGTATATATTCATATCTATTTAGTGAAAAAAATAATTTGATATTACAACAGACACTTAAATATTATGTATTATATTTAATACATTTAATGTATATTTAATATTACTAGCTGTGTGCACGCGGCTGCGCCCGCGTTTCTTATGTTCCACACTGCGCTTTAATTTTTTTTATCCGGATCCCTAAAATTTCTTGTCATAAGGTAAAGTAAAAAATTTTCTAATAAATTCAAGTACTTGCCAGTAAAACTGTGCATTAAATCGGATTTTATTCAATTTTTTATGAGTTTTAATTTTTATATAGTCTAGATATAGATTATTTTACAAAAACTGTTAATAACAGGAGACCGTACTCAGAATGAATGAATCGACTTAAAATACCTAAGTCGCGTAAAAATACTTGGTAAATTTAGTGAGCAATGCCTGCATATTACAAGGGTCAATGGATTATCGATTGAAGGGTTGCGTGTGCTCGGTATGCGAGCAGGTCGATTCGACGTTCACGTGGTGATATTTGCTTTTAAACAATATTATTATTACTTTGACTTTATGGTTTAAATAATGTACATGTATTAAAATTTATTTACAAAGATCAGGAAAGCGATGAAAAACAATTTAAAAAATATTTTTTGTACTTATATTAACTTATTATACTTAGTGAAAAATTATTCTTTTCTAGTACATTATTTATTTTATAAGCAATGTAATCTATAAAGTATTATTCAGAATTTCTATTTCCTAAATATTTTAAATCAAAGTAATTAATATGTTTCATAGGTTACATCCCGCAATTAGGTAATTATTTAATTAGACAAGTATACGCACTAAGTGTTTTGCCCAATTCGGAGTACTTACCAAAAACAATTTTAGTCTGAATTTGATTTCCACGTCGTTATGCTATTATATATTCTACAGTATTGTAGACGCTAAAGAGTATAAAGTTATCACATTCACCGCTTCCATACGAGTCCATAAATTGGTATCATAAAGAATTTCAGCGACCGAGTTTTATTTAAATATGCACTGGACGATTTCAAAAAGTAACACCACCGAGTCAGGTACTCTGCTTTATTTTCTTCTGGTTTTTATATCATTTTTACTATCTCAAGATCTTATACAGAATATAACTGCCCGCCACTTCGTCTATCTATCTTGATTAAATGTCCTGATATTGTTTGTTTGTAGGCCTACACGTGATGAATTGACGGTAGTAATTGTCTTAGTGTATATATAATTTAATACAAAAATTAACAACATAAAATATGGATTAAGTCTGTAATCATTTTTTTTTTTATTATTGTTAATATTATTATTTATAATGGACGAGCTTAGGAACAGTTTATTTTTAACAATCATAATTTGCAAGAAATAAGGAAAATATAGCGAGAAACGCAATAAATTACTTTACGGCGGCGTTTCATGAGTACCTCTAAGAGGTATCTGTTATGAGGGAAATGGAGATATAATCTAATCTACTTTAATTTCCACAAATCTGTTTTCTTAAGGGTTAATATAAATGCTAATGGTGAGTGTTTTACATTCGCGTGCCTCTCCTGTGACGTTACCAGCAGGCGTGGACTCCGAGATTGCTTTTTATTTACGCGTTATACATAATTAAGGTGAATGACGCAACAAAACATGCTGACAATGCACGTATAGCTTTATTAGGTGATTTATTTTGTTGGCATCGTCATGCATGCAGATAAGAAAATATAGTAAACACTAGCGACCCTCCCCAGTTTCATGCGGGCAGATAATAAATAAAATATATCAATTACTGCTTTGTTTAGACAAACAAAAAATATTTTAGGTTTAGCCTAATTATAGTAAAAGTATACACCTATGAGATACCAGTAA
Organism: Samia ricini; assembly: GCA_014132275.2. Lineage (NCBI taxonomy): Eukaryota > Metazoa > Arthropoda > Insecta > Lepidoptera > Saturniidae > Samia > Samia ricini. The sequence continues at coordinate 7,979,616 of AP028170.1, forward strand.
GCCCGCGGCTGCACTCGCGTTTCATATGTTCTTCACTGCGTTTTAATATTTTATACGGAACTCTAATCATTTTCCTAAGAAAAAAATTAGTACTAAGATAAAGTGCAAATATTTCTCATAAATTATAGCACTTGCCCATAAAACTGCATTGAACCGGATTTTAGTCCAATTTTTACGAGTTTGATATTTTTTACACGGAACCCTAATTATTTTCGAAAATTAAAAGTACCCAAAGATACCCGGAGTAACTTCAGCTATATACCAAAAAAGTCCCGTCAAAATCGGTCCAGCCATTCCGGAGATTACCCGATACAGGCAACCAGACAATAATTAAAAAAAATTGATATAGATGTCGTATATATACTAATTATAGTAATACATTTATATATTAAGTATAGATTTCTTTCCTATTTTCTTCCGCGCCAAAGGAAGTCATTCTAATCGGCTATTGTACAAACATTGGTGTGTTCTTTAAAATCATAGATTATATTTGTTAAGAGATTTTTAATTGGTTATTGAACATTGTGGAGATTAACTTTTCCAAGATATCAATAAATGCAGTTGAAAAAATACTGAAAAACTATAGTTTAGATACTATTGTATTGTTTTTAGTTTTAATATAAAATACCGTAGTTCTATTATGTATGTGAAATATGCTTTAAAAATCAGTTAAGTGGTTTTCAATTTATTATAAATATAGGATAATATGTAAAAAAATAGCATTTTTTTTACAACATAATATCAATTAATTAAAATAATAGTTGATATTCTAGTTATAACTGGACATTGTAGGTTGGTACATTTCGCAGTATTGTATGCTTTTACATATTGTGGTTAATAGCTGAATGAGATACACTCGCTGAAGTTTCAATTAAAGATAGTTTACGAAATGAAAAACCTAACAAAAACAATCAGACTTTGTCTAATCCTCTAATAATGAAGAGTAATTGACAATATAATGTAATTTTGTATTATACATACCTCTAATTTTAGGTGGGAGCATATTAAGCTAAGGAAGGATAGCGCTTGATAAGTGCCACCTCTAAAATACACTGGTAAGTAAGCTCAGTGACAAATTTTAACTTTCACATGGCAATTAATATGCATGGTAACTTAAAATAGTTTTTACTGCTATATTATAAAGTCTACGATATTCACTTTAATTGACATTCCAGATACATTTTAGCAAACTCCATAATTGAAGCTGTCAAGACCGCTCAGGTCAAAAGCGTTTATGGTTTCGTCACACAGAGGGCGGTTCGGGGACGCCGGCGCGATGTTTCTATAGAATACATCGCGTCGTCCCGAGCCGTGCGTGAACGTTTCTGCAAGGATCTTTTTATAGAAATAAACATACATTGAAACTTTCGAGTTGAAAACACACATAGTCATTAGACTAATGGTGAGTAACGTCCCAGAGGAAAAGTATCTACGGCACAGTGTATTTAAAAATCCCACAGGCAGCAGTTTAACAATTTGAAACGAGAAAGAACGTTTGCAGTTCAAATTCCAAATCACAAAACTTATACCTACTGTTAACAATATTTTCGCCACACATCCGGCGGCGGCGCCTTAAGATACTATCCGCCTACATTTGGTGGGACCGTCTCTCACCTGCCTCATGACAGATCGCATGGAAAGACTATGTAAGGCTCTGTAGAGCCAACACAGGTACACTTACTTGCATTCTATCTCTGCTAAAGTGAACGTTCATGATATTGCAATATAATAAAGTGGTGACGTGGAATGAGACATAGTGAGAGTAATTATTGATTTTAAAAATTCTATTGTGGTCTAAATCCCTTTCACCATACTACAATCGAGTCTGCCTGCAATCAACGGAACGAAGTCTATTGTGACAAATCGGATACCTCGCATTCAGTTCGATGCATTGTGTCTGATATGAGCTTATTCGAGATTCGTATTCTGTATAATTATATTTAATAGACTTACTTAGATACGAGTATTTGCTTACCGTTGTTTTTAAATGAATACCTACTACATCCAGATTTCGAAAATTTCAACATATTTGCTGTTATGACTAGTTATAAAAAATACTGCTTTGTAAGTCTATGCATTATATGGTGAACTATTGTCGCTATAAAATATAGTAATGCATCAGCCAGAATATTGTCATATAGCGCATGTGTGTGTGTAAATCTTCGAAAAATTCACATAGATCATATTCATTTGACAACAACGTTATTTTATGATACAGAAGTACAAAGATGCCACGCTCAAAAAGCGGCAGGTTAGCGAAGTAAATATATTCTAGAATTGTAAGATCTAAGTTAAACTGCAATAACAACGCTGATATGCCCATTTTTTTTTTGCTACAAAATAAGAAGCATTTTTTCTTTTCTTACCAGAGAACGTGGTATCAAGTAGGATTTAAATTCAAAAATTCTTTATTATGCGTATGAACGTCAAAACACTACCATCGGTTCGGAAACAATCCAGTCTAGAAGAGGTGTCGAGAAACTCGATCTGGTTACTTGTATTTAATAAATTGGGATAATTGATTAATTAATGAATGGTGACTAAATTGGGATTGGGATATTTTAAACAAAATATTGTTGTAACCGTTGTTAACGGAAACAAAGAGGGCATCAGCATACAAAATGTTTCAACTCTCTGACAAAATATATAACAGAGTAAATTATAAACAATAGACATTGTTGCAAGCGAGCAGAGAAGCGGTCACAGTTAGTTAAATAAAAATCTCAAAATTTAAATACATTAACATGTATAATTTACCACAGAATCAGTCTTCATACTTGTTCGATATTTCACTATAACAAACATACTCCGATATGACAGCCAAACTTCTTTACGTGGGGAAATATTGCATACGAAACTTGTTACTGCCGGGTAGGGGGATTATATCAGATTCTTACTGACTAAACCCCCACGGTATTCTTCTACCACCTATTTTGCCGACGTTGCACATACTTGTCTTTCTGTATAACAAACTGAACTGAACAACGACAAAGCAGTATAAACTAGTTAACTAATATCATTAATAAAAAAGTTTAAACTCAAATTTTCGCACAACACTACAATGCTTTTAAAGTTATTCTTCCGCGTAAATACAAACCGTTGTTATGGCACAACTGAGATCGCTTGCGAAAGTAATCTTTTTATCACCTCCCACATGACCTGGAAGGTTATTATTTATGTTTTTTTTATTCTTTAAATAATATGCTTTATCATAGCCGAATACATCATATTAGAAGTGTAGTATCAACATAAAGCAAAATTAAAATAAACTCATTTACATGTGGTTTTTCTAAACACAATTTAAAAGAAAATTAAATAATTTTAAAACACATTTTGCATAAAGTTGCATATATTAATTCTCCGCGATAATTACATGTATACAGTATTATGATATATTATTTAAATTATAAAACATTGTTTTCTACACCATTAATATTGATTCGACCTATCGGACGTCACTTGTGAAGGTTGTATTCATTATTCTGTTTATTTAACACTATACACTTATATCTCTATATACTTACAGTCGCCGGAATAACAAAATTCGTAACTCACGGCGAGTGACGTCAAAACTGTTGCCTGTGAGCTATAAAGTTTCTAATTTTAGTAAGAAATGGGGAATCCATTAAAAAGGGCAAAATGATTAATTATTATAAAATAATTATGATGGTTGAATTAATAGATCAACCGAATCACAGTTCTGAATAGAGTTTTCGTACAAAATTAGGTGTGTATATTTTAGCCATCCCGTATAGCCCCCATCCCAAATGCGGTGGACGGCCCCGGGGGGTTTTAGTGGGTATTTCCGGACGCTTCGCGTCCGGGCGAGTCCCACACTGGCACGAAATCGTCCCTCCGTGCCCCCTTACTTATTGTATTGGGGGACTCCGGTCTCACTAATGCATAAGGTAAGGGTAGAGCGTAAAACCATTTCCCCCGTCAAAAAAAAAAAAAGGTGTGTATATTTTACCATAAATCCTTCTCGGTGTGGCAACTAGTGTTTATCTTACTGTTTTAGTTAAAACTCCATGTTCCTTTTTGTAGTATATATTTGTACGTACATTACAATAACATTCAAATTATGTCATACTTTTTGGCGTACATATTGACACCGGGTGTTAAAAAATAATTTTATTATTACGCGCTATCTATTGTTACAACTCTTAAACAAGGTGCCTGCGAATGAAAACATCGTGATTATCCAAGGTTACGCCATGGTAACAATACACGGAATTACAGAACTTCAGTATAACACTATATAACTTCCAATTGAACAACTTATCATAGGTTGTGAGGTATTCTATAAAATCGTGTATTTATTTACCGAACGACCCTCTAAACATAAAATTCATTTATATACTATCACATTGAGGTTCGAAATACGATACGACATAGCATAAGGTTTACGGTGATCATTTGCTTTAAAAATCTTCATGAAAATTGAGTATGCGTACCAATTTTATGAATACTTTACATTCACAAGTCCTTTTTATGAATTTATGTATATTGAGGTCAGAGTTATGTATATTTTACAATATAAACATCCTCTTTTTGGTACAATTATCATCTGGTGGAGATGCTATAAAAATCTTATACACTAATAGCACAATAATTTCCTAATTCATAATAATTACTAAATTTAGTAGATACTTAAAAATAAGTAAAAAAAGAATAACAGGTACTGTGTATATACTATTTAAAAATAAATATAGATATCTTACTGTAATAAGATATATTAAAGCTGTTTAAGTATCTATCTATAAATCCATTCAACCGATAGACGTCCACTGCTGGGACATACGTCTCCCCCAAAGCCTGGTCGTGCACTATCCACTTCCAGCGTACTCCCCTTCACCAACTGTCATTCAAGAACCCGTTAGCCCCATCGGGCAATGTGCAATGTCAGTTACTTTGAATCTTCTCTGGATCTCCTCGTTTTTGGTTCGTTTACGTAATGAAACTCCGAGTATAGCCCTTTCCATTCACCTTTGGGTAACTTTGAGCTTTCTAATAAGGACAATTGAGTATAAATAATATGAATGTAATGAAATTCAAAAATAATCTACTAATTAAGGGTTAATTTTTTGAAGAAGAAAGCTATTATTGTACCCTTATATATTAAAACTAATTTTAATGCGTAATATGTGTTAGCTTCTTTAAAATTCATATGTTCATTTTAGGTGGATGTTTGCCGTTCCCCAGATATTTTCAGTACTGATTATAAATATAATAATATGTCAATAGTACAATATAACTTGTTGATTGTAACAAATAAAATAATAAATAATTTGCAGCCTGTCATACAATTATGTTGCGAAACACTAGAGGAGTGATGTTTGAGCTCCAGCGGGTGTTGGTGTGATTAAAGTGAAATATACTCAGTTCCATAGAGAAGGCTTAGTGGTCTTTCTTTATAAAAAGAGTTTGGCATATGATACATGTAGCAGTTTTCGTATTGAATATCAGGGAAATCTGCTTCTTTTAAATTTTACAAAAGCACTTATTGTTAGCTAATGTACTTTGGTTATAGGGAATTGGGGATTGGGGATTTATGGAGTAACTTACAACTGTTATGCAGATTTTATAATTATTATTCTTAACTATAACTTATTATTTAATTTAAATATTCTTTTTTCGAAAAAGTAATGATTTACGCCGTATTAAAATTTAAAAATCAGATTGCAATGTTATTTTAAAATCATGGTTCTTGATAACGTTTTAGATACTCGATAAGTTATTATGTTATCACGACGTCATATCGTTATAGTTGATAAATATCTTAATTAAACTATATAATTATTGTAACATTGTTTGTGCTACAAAGATTCAAATTATTCAATCACGTTAAAAATAGAAAAATGTTGGTTTAACACCTTGAACACCTTCCCGGCGTTTACGCCAGCTTTCCTTTTGTTCCTTTCCTATTGTTTTTCTATTGTTTCAGTTTTATGGGTACTCGATACGTTAATGTCACTTATTATGTCGATTACCCATAAAAATGAGACAATAGGAAAATAATGGAAAGCTGGCGTAAACGCCAAGTTAGTGCTCAAGGAGTTAATATATGGATAACTCTAAACAAAACATACCTTAGGTTTATATGGTATACGTCAACATAAACTTATTCTTGCCTTTATATAGGATAGAAAATTAGGTTTAGCATATGTTTTTTTTTTTTGTTTCATTTTTCTCTGTCAGTTGTCATCGAAGCATACTTTTTATACATATTTATATCACTCTTCACACAATCAATTTATGTCTTCTTTCTTTAGACATCCTCTGTATCTGTCTGATAATAATACACTAGTTAGCACCTAGTGCCAAATAAGCAAATAACGAACATAAATATTTTAAAAGGCCTACATTTACATAGACAAATTAGAAATAAATATAGAATTAAATTTAAAAGTATATTAACAAGAGTGTTTCGAATTGTGCAAAACATTAATTAAACCGTTCGAAGCAAAGTCTTATTACAAATTTAATTTCCTCGAGCGGGAATCAAAATGACAAAGTTCTTTCTGTTAATTATGAACAACATTTTTAAATACAAAAGATCAACTTAAATATACATAGAGAACAAAATATAAACCTCATAAATATACCTAGCTAAGTATGTAAGAAGTATTAATGTATTCAATAGGATCAAGTTTTAAAGGGAACTGTTCTCAAAACCCCTTTTACGCCGTATTGTAATTTATAATATCCTCCCGCCGTCGCATCGCCTATTGCGTCTTCAAGTATGAATAGATGCTCTACTTACATACTATATAATAATAAGACAGCGCATAGAAACAACCAAAAAAAGAATAAAATTTCACAGATAATTATAGATATAATCGAACGATTAATTCAAGCCCGGACAAGTAACAAACGATTTTTTGAAAAGACAGATTACATAACAAAGGTTTTATGTCATTTCTAGTAATTGTTTTTGAACTCTTAATATTATTCTAAGATACCAACTCTATAGATGTTCTTCCTATACGATGAAGTTATTTACCATGATATTCATTGTCATGATATCAGCCGGATGACGTCCACTGCTGAACATGGGTTTCCCACACAGACATCCACAACGACCGGTCTTGGCTCACCTACATTCAGCGGATAACTGCGACCTTCACCAGGTCGAACAGTTTGTGCCGTGTCGTGCCGAATAATAATTATACCACCCCATATCTTACTGCGTGTGTCGTAAAAGGTGATTAAGGGATAAACCAGTGGATAAGAAACAGCAACCTCTCATTATTATAAAAAAAAACCTAACTACTATCGCCAACCCGCTTATCAGGATGGCCAAGACTGGCATGATTATGGTAGTCCCTCTTAATGGACAACACCATTGTAAATCATAATTTTCATTATATCTTGTTCTTTCATAAACATTTAATAGTAATGTATAAATATCCAAAGTAGAGGGATTAAAGTTAATGTAATTTATAGATATCAGTAATTAACCGCTTAATAAAGAACGGACAAACGTAAGTTGAAACAAAATATCACTTATCAAGTTATGACGATTATCTACGGGCATATTAGCCGCGTACCGTTATCACTAAGCGCACCATCAGGTAGAAGATTAATTATAATCCGCGGACCTAATTCTACGAGTACCTACAAATGTATTTTTGTAATAATTTAATGTACATTTTCAAGCGTAAAAATTATAATATTTTTTTCAGAAAATATACTCACCCAAAAACAAATGTACAGAATTACATAAAACACGGGTTTGCCAACTGAACAATATTTTACAAGTCTGAATGACTTAAAATTTTACTAGTAACAAATAGGTAGAGAATTTTTTTTTTAGCAAAGCCCTGGTCTTCTTGGTAGAATTTTCTCAAGAGTTTTTGTAGCACCTCCCCCTCAGAATTCACGTACCGCGTTATTATTATATTTTGAATACACCTCACTTGAGTACAAGCAATCACTTGGAAAACTGCAAGCTTATAACAAATGAAAACTATTATATAATAAACCAATATGTCGTCAAAAGTTGTATTATTGCCTTCATGTACATCATAGGCGATATCTCCCCTTTGTGGAATTAGAAGACCCAGAGAAAAATAGGGAATAGAAAAATATAGCGCAGAGGAGACGTGGGCAGATTAAAAATAGAGTCTAAAATACACAAAAAAATTAAGATGAAGGATTCTAGAAAAAAACATTCTCATAGTGGACTGTGAGTAAAATGAGGTTGAGAAACTGGGGTACAGATAGTTCTTATTATCCAAGATTTATAGTGTCCATGCACTAAGCTTTATACGCCTTGGGGAAAATTTTATTTCTATTTACAGTACATTTACTTAGTAATGGAATACAAGGAATTCAGTCAAAAAGTATCGGGAATGGACGATTTGTTTATGGTTCCAAATTCTCCTTTTTTTTTTGTTACATTAGCAAAACTGTTTTTTTTATTTTAGCGCGGAGTTTGAGTTCCACCTGGCATTTAGATTAATAAATACAGTGCTGTTTGTAGTTAGATCATATCTAGTGCGATGCAATTTATTGAGATGAAAAAACTAAACTCAATTCCGGAAAAAGCGATTAAAAAATGTCGCCATAAGTGTATTTCTAAAGAAGCATTCATACTTTGAAGGCGATAAAATAAATTTGGATAAATAATGTTAAAACACTCTCGCTATATTATTAAACACTCTCACTGTGTATTATTCCCACATCACCACTTTATTATATTGCAATATCATGAACGTTCACTTTAGCAGAGATAGAATGCAAGTGTGTTTGTGTTGGCTATACAGAGCCTTATATAGTCATTCCATGCGATCTGACATGTGGCAGGTGAGAGACGATCCCACCGGATGTACGCGGATAATATCTTAGGCGTCGCCGGATGTGCGGCGAAAATATTGTTAACAATAACTAACATTTTGTGTATTGTTGATGTTTTCGTGGTACTTTTTTGACAGAGTAGTATATCAACCCATCCATCCATCTGTGCAACCGAAACACGTCCACTACTGGACATCGGTCACCCCCAAAGATCTCCACGACGACCGGTCTTGCGCCACCCGCATCCAGCGGATTCCCACGACCTTCACCAGGTCGTCGGTCCATTATTTGGGGGCCTACACTACGTCTTCCGGTGCATGGTAGCCATTAGAGAAATCGTTGTCCCCATCGGGCATCGGTTCTGCGAGCAATATATTTATACCTTACTATTACAAGATATTAAAAATGAGGAAAATATTACACAATTGTCTTGAATCTTGTAATTCTCTGATCTCATTTATTTTTTTTAAACGAAATTAACAATTTTTTGCAGTGCCATATAATTAAGATAAGTAGAAGATAAATACATTTTTGATGATTACTTACCTTTAGAATAAAACCCGAAAAATAAAATAGTACTTGAATTATTATTTAATCCAAATAATACAGTACAATTAAGCTGATAAAATTACTCTAAATAAAGTGTAATTAATTATTAAATACTTTACACCGATAAAAATAATGACGTCTTCTTATTTAATCAAAATAAATACCTAATACAAAACATTTTGTTGACACAAATTATAAACATCACTCCGTGTAAGTTTTTACATAATCATACCATGAGTGAATAAAATAATTATAATTAGCATATAAAATTTATAAATGTAGGTCATATGTAAATACAAATATTTTGCTGCTAAGGAGTTTTTATCTAAATTATAAATATCTTCTATTTACATAAAAGTAAAATGGGGGACCTTTGACGCACCATCACCTTAAAAACCATTCGACGCGAAATATTTCGTAGATGGTTGTAGGCTATTATTTTTTGAATCCCATCGATCCCTTTTTATTTTTTTTCGTTTTACTTTATATACCGTCTTTTTTCCACTAATAAAAACAAAAGACTCACTATTCTTCATTCATTCGTTTTTTGAGGTTACGTATAAATGAAATGTTATATGCACTTTTTCACTCACACCTAAATAACATATGAAACGCGGGTGGAGCCGCAGGCACTAGCTAGTACTTTTATACGTTTAAACACTATGTCGGTAAGTCATTATATAAAGTAAGTGTATATACATATAATATATCTTACCGGCGTATCTATCGAGTGTTAAGATCAGCGTTGTTAAATTTACCGTAAACGTTACGTCCGTTAGCTAGAATGAATCTTAAATTGTTCTTTCGCAAAAGTTTTAAGACTCAATTTGATGGGTCGCAAAAAGCTACGCTTTATAACAATATAATTTGTAGACGATGAAAGTAACTTCTATTAGTTTTTTTTTCTTCAAATTACAGTATCTTATTCAAGGGATCATTATAATACAATATAAGAGAACACATAATAACATAAAAGTTGCAATAAATTACCTACAACAATAAACGTCAAAACACTACCACCGGTTCGGGGAAAACAACATAGTCGAGAAGAGCCGGCAAGAAACTCGATCTGGTTCCTTTTTTTATAAATTGAAATATAAATATTATTTTTAAATAAAATCTATACAAATCATAATTACAACAATTATTAGCGGAAGCACAGAGAGGAATGTAAATTCCAGACATCACTATCGTTCACGTAATGACCCACCCAGTAATAACGTTTTGAAATTAAGACATGGTTCTTGAACTTATTGTCAGGTAAATCGGTAATGTTTTTTGGGATCTTATTATAAAACCGTATACTATGGACCTATAAAACTTTTATTAGATTTACTTAGCCTAAAGCGTGGGACGCCCAACTTAACTTTATTTCTAATTTTAAAATTATAACGATCAATTGTTGAACGAAGATGTATTGGGATGGCAAAGTTAAGGTATCATATTCTTGAAACTTGTTCTTTAGAAATTCGCGAGGTCCCATATTGTATATTGTTCGAATAACTCTCTTTTATAGCGTAAAAATGGTGTCTGCTCAGCTGCTGTACCCCCACAGTTAAATACCGTAAGACATTAGGCTATGAAAGTATGCAAAGTAGACTAACCTAGCAGTAGCAATATCTGTTAACTGGCGAATTTTTCGATCCGTAAAAGCAGCGGAGCTAAACCTTCCTGCCAAGGTTTTAATATGTGGACCCCATTGTAACTTATTAACAAGTGTGATACCCAGAAACAGAGTTTTTTCAACTAAGCCTACTAAATTCCCTTCTATTTCAATCCTACAATCAATATGTTGTACATTGGGCAACGTAAATTTTATATATTTAGTTGTCTTAGTATTTAGAAGTAAATTATTTAAGGCAAACCATTTAGAAATGTTTGCGAATGTATTATTTTTTCTTTTCACCTTAAATATAAGTGAAGTATCGTCTACAAGTACAACAATATTAGCCGAGTTATTAACCATTAGCGGTAAGTCGTTAATATAACCCAGGAATAAAAATGGAATAAATAATATTAACGTTGCACCAGCGTCAGTGGTAGATTTGGATTTCATGAAACCAAACTGCCGATTATCTAAAATATTTTCTGCTTTAAAATATTCAACTAACTGATTTAGGACAATCTTCTCGAAAATCTTACTAATTGATGAAAGTACAGAAATTGGTCTGTAATTTTCAAGACTACTTCTACAACCTGATTTAAGTAAGGGACCACTTTACTTATTTTCATTAAATTTGGGAAATTCCCTGAAATATTAATCATTAATCATTGAATTATTAATCATTGATTGAAGAACCATTACCGACATTCCCCATATGTCTTAAGTGTGTTTTAAATTTAGTTGCCTAAAAGCTTTTATTATGTCACCTGCACTAATAGATATAAAATAAAATTTTGAATTTTTAGGGGCACTTAAATTATTAAGATGTACCACGGCACCATCGGGTGATGAAATTATATGTTTAGTAACTTCGAGAGGTATGTTAGTAAAGTAATCCTGAAAAACAGTTGCTTCCTCTGAACTGCTTGAAATACGTATTTCATCGACGTTCAGATCGAAAGCATTGTCATTTATTCTATTATTACCTATTTCCTGATTTACGATTTGCCAGACAGTCTTGGTTTTATTTAGAGACTCAAGAAATTTGTTTCCCAAAAATTTTGCTTTGGCAGCTATACAAACAAGTTTAGAATTTTTTTAGTAAATTTTAACATAATCATAAAACGCTTCACTCGTAGATAATTATTTTTTATAGTATAGATCATATAATTGATTCCTACTTTATTTAGTCCTCTAGTTTCCCAATCATTAAAAATAAGTTTTTTGCTAACATTAATAACTTTTGTTGGGCAATGTTTATTAAATTCATTGATTATGACATTTAACAAGTTGTCATAGTCTGTATCTAGATTTATAAAATTAAAAGTGGACATTTTTTTATGAACGTTATCATTTAAACGATCTAATCTACTTTTAGATACAAGTCTAATTATCTTTTAGTAATCATTATTAGGCTTTTGACAGTTAATTATATATTATTTATAATATATATTAACAATTAATTATTTAATAACAACGACCTGTCTTGCGCCAATATGAACAGTAAAGTTATTATTTATTATGTGATACTAGCTATGTACCCGCGGATGCACGCGCGTTTCATATATTCTTTACTACGTTTTAATTTTTGTTACGGAACTATAATTATTTTCCTACAAAAATGATAGTACTAAGATACAGTAAAAATATTTCTCATAAATTATACCACTTGCCCACAAAACTGTGCATTGAATCGAATTTTATTCAAATTTTTATGAGTTTTATTTTTTTACGCGGTATCTTAATTATTTTAGAAAATTAAAGTTAAGTTACCCGGAATAACTTCAGCTATCTACCAAAAAGGTCCTGTTAAAATAGGTTCAGCCGTTCCAGAGATTACACGATACAAACAGACAACAGAGAGACAAAATTTTTAGTACATGTAGATTATTTATTGTTTCATGAACTACTATCCAAATCACACACGAAGATATGTGGAATAAAATTTAATATGTCGATTATCCATAAAAATGAGACAATAGGAAAACAATGGAAAGCTGGCATAACCGCCAGGTTAGTGCTCAAGGGGTTAAGAATAGTACAACATGAATTCCTATTTTCATGGATTAAAAAAATGTCAATATAACACACAAGTGTCCAAGCAATCCAATATTTACTATGATTTTTCAGCACCTAACAATGTATTTCAGTTTGAAATTTTATCTAATCAAGTCCATTAATGTTGGTCATTAATTCTCTGACAACCTTAATATCGTTAGCTTTTTATTCGACCTTTAAAACGTTTTATAAGTAGATACGTCTTTTAGGTTCCACTTAGTGAAAACAAGCTTACTATACCTACATTTTATGTAAACATTTGCCAAAAGTGTGTATCTATATTGATATTTAATTTAAATTATAAAAGTCAGTTGAAATGTGGAATTAAAGGTACATATTTGGAACAATGTTCACGAAATGTCATACCTTTAAATGAATTTAATTCTATTAATCTCTTTACTATCAAATATTATAATAAACCTAGTTATAAATATAAATGTGATAAATATAAGTGTATAAATATAAATTAAATTGAAGGGGAAGATATATAAGTCCATCATAAGACCTGTCATATTGTATGGATCAGAATGCTGGGCTAGTAAGAAGATGGATGAGAAGCGACTGCATGTAGCTGAGATGCGAATGTTGAGATGGATGTGTGGTGTTACAAGAATGGATAAAATAAGGAATGAATATATTAGAGGGAGTTTGAAAGTTGCGTCAATGGTAGAAAAGTTGAAAGGTTCTCGTTTGTCGTGGTATGGACATGTTATGAGAAGAGAGGAAGCGCATGTGGGTAAAATAGTAATGAATATGAATGTGGAAGGATGGAAAAGTAGAGGAAGGCCAAAGAAAGTGTGGATGGAGTGTGTAAGAAATGACATGAAAGAAAAAGGAGTGAATGAAGAGATGACGGCTGATAGGGACGTATGGAAGAAGAAAACATACTGCGCCGACCCCAAGTGAGTTGGGAAAAGGCAGGAGAATGATGATGAAATATAAATGTGATATTAATAATGCCACTATAATAGTTTATCGTAGACTCTAAAATACGAAACTTACAATAATTGATTAAAATATCAACGGTTCGATAAATTTGCTGTTCTCTATTTGAACCGTGTGATCCAATTAAATTTCACGTATGAACTATATATAACTGTTGTTTTGTTGAAACATCATAAGTATTATTCTCATCAATTACATATAGACGGTTACGTATTAACTAACGTCAGTGTCTTTTACAACACACAAACAAGTAACATAAACGAATATTGACAAAGATTTACTGAGTCAGTTTTATAAACTTTATCAAAGAGTGACTTCTCACATACTTCAATACGTACTTCAGCCTACAACCCGATTCAGTGTTCAAAACTTTTATTTTAATCGCTCGAAATCTTATCTGAATTTATCAACAAACTTGTATACCCAACGACTTCTCGGGGGGAACGATTTTTCTGAAGTAAACTTCAATGGCGCACATTACTTTAAAAGCAATATAGAGGTACATGGAATAGAAACTTAGTTGTATAAACTTCTTCCAATTTCATTTATTCAAATAAACAGTCATATTATATATTATCCTTATAATTATAAAAAGGAAATTATATCTGTGGTTTAGAAATCAAATCGAAGAGATCGAACAATCGATTTCAACAATATTAATATCGATAAGAGCACGGATTGTGGTACTTTCGACAATAACTCCTCATTTACGAAAAGATGATTGTACGTTCGATATGCTTTAGTTACTGTTTGGTGAATGAATGTATACAACAAAGAATAATTAGTATGTCCGGTTTCACTGGCTTTTGTAATAAATATACAGAAAAGGACTAGAAACGAATAAAATTGCGAAAATTAAATAAACAGATAACTATATAATATACCTAATAGTACATGATATCATGCATACTTATGCTGGATACAATGCTTCCGACAAACAAGGAAAATTTGAATCACTTCGAAAAGTTAATTTTTTGAACAATATTTTCTCTTATTATGCTAAATATCGTAGACTCTATTATTAAGTATTATTATTTGAAGGTGATATTTGTAACAGTCATTCATATTGATATTAGTGTGCAAAAACGTATTATAATCTTATTTTGCATTAACCACACAATAAAAATATTGTTGTGTTTTATGTTATGTTATAACCTTCAAAATGAACAACAAAGAAATTGTCCTGTAGAACTCATTGTCCTGTATAATTCTCTTGTAATAATTTATGCGTCTACTAACTTATGTGAACAAGACACAAAAGCCATTAATTTAGATTTTGTAATACAACGTCATGGTATTTTAAGCACGTCAAGTATTTTAAAGTCGCTATTGTGTAATACACAATATGTATTATTAGCAAACTAATAACGTCATGTCGAAAAATGCTAATTTGTACTGTGGCAATGTACTCTACCTAAAAGTCAAAGACATAAACTTTTAATATTATATTTTTCATTATTGAAATCATTGTATTTAGTACGTTAATTTTAGTATAGCTTTTTGTTAAATTAAAATAAAACGTATTTATTTGTTTCTAAAATTGTAAATACTTGGGTATTTTTACGTGAATGGTAATGGCACATTGCCCGTAGAGTCGATGCCGGATGGGGCCAACGGGTTTTCAAAAGGCTGCCGAGTACCGGAAGAAGTAGCGTAGGTAAGGCCTCCTACAATGTGGACCGACGCCCAAGTGAAGGTCACAGTAATGCGCTGGATACGGGTGACGCAAGAGCGGTCGTTGTGGAAATCTTTGGGGAAGACCTATGTCCAACAATGGACGTCTTACGGTTGAATTTGAAGTGAAATCTGTAATGATACAGAGATATCTATCTACCATCCGATATAATTATGACGAAACTCTAATCTACACAGTGATGATGTGAACCTAAATGGTAGTAATATCTTATCATACCATTAACGCACAATTAGTACTTTTCTATTTTTCTTTCTTTCAGGTAAACCTTTAGGAAATATTTTTCATTGTAATAAATTTTTCATTAATTCAAATAAAACCTGTACAAATCTATATAAACAAAATACCACTTAGTAAGTGACTGACACATTACAAAAATTCCTAAACCTATAGACCCGATTGATTTGTAATTTAGCATAGTCACTCCTTTGCCGATGGAATCGCTTAGTGGAACAGGTTTTACGCAAACGCTACTTAGAATTGATTTGAAATCATTTTCATTTACCTACGAACCCCGCTTAAAGCCCCCGGATCTAGGAGGGGGGAAACCGGGACGCCCGCTCCTGGCGGCAGTTTTAAGAGGACGTGCTGTCGGAAAAGTAGGTATTTCAGAAATCTACTGCTATCGCTTTGCGCCCCAGAGAAAGAATTATAAAACACGAAAGGGACAACTGCAGCGCGGTCTGATTTTACCGTATGCAAAATAGACGAAAACATCACTTCGTAGTACCTTGTTTCCTCTTCCAAAATTGAACCGATTTTTAATTTTCTGTCAGTTTTAGAATAATAATGACTTTGACTATGCCTGTACTTTTATGTATCCTTTTTTTTTTATTTTGTCCATCAAATTTGTTTAAGGAACGCCTGAAAATTACGATAAAATCGAGCATTTTTTTCATTTTCAAAGGCTTCCAGTTTCTACAATAACTAATTTATGGAAGAAATCAAAACGTACGGGAATGGCGGTGGTGGGTATATATTATTTGGTACAAAAATATTTACCATTATACCAAAAATATTATCCAGGTAACAAGAAACAGGGGAGTATGTTGGCATGGAATAAATGCCGCTAGGATATCCGCCCCTTAAGGGGCGCCAAAATCATAATATGATATGGATAAAGATAAAAAATCATGCTCCACAAAGTGTCTAGCACACGGAAACCTGGATGAAAATTTCGATGTACATAGATACTTAACCCGTTGAGCACTAACCTGGCGTTTACGCCAGCTTTCCATTGTTTTCTTATTGTCTTCCTATTGTCTCATTTTTATGGGTAATCGACGCATTAATGTAGATATACTCTATAATTTGTCGGGTAATTAATTTGATCACACATAAATGAAAAAGTTAATAGGTAATAGATGGTAAAGAGTACTTTATTCAAGTGACCCATTCACGAAAACTAGCAAACATTATATATTTGTGAGTTTTTTAAAGTAATCTATGTCAAACGCTGGAGAGAGGGCCGCCACTATCAAGTTTCTGCTCCGGTCTGAAAAAAATCGTAAATCTGGGGTGGCCCGCTCATCCGCGCTAAGCAATCGTTGCCACGGTAACAGTTTTCTATGGTAACCATAACGTGAATGAAGCTGCGGATGTAAAATATTTATTATTATAAAACACAAAAATTACATATACACATATTAATATGACAAACGTGGCAAAATATCAATGTATCGGGAAAGCTAAGATTATTATTAGTAAATTAAGACTGAAAGTGATTTACGTGGGCATTACGTCATCACAACACAAACACTAGTATTATGACTATTATAAAATATAAGAACAGTCGTTATACCTATCTCATCAATCAACAGAGTAAACATAAAGGAAAATCAGTCTAAGTTAATATTGTATAAATTTAAACGTCTTTTGTATAAAAAGGAAGGTTGAGGAACTGTTTATAACGGTTATGTTACGCGGAAAGTTTTTGAAGAAAAAAGCAAACAAAAATTATGAAAGAAGTGTGAGAGATAGCCATTACGTTTGGAGCAGACATATTAAAAAGGTAGATTTTACTGCTAATGCTGTTGTTGAAAGTGGAGAGAATCCAGAAAGAGTAAGACATCCAAATAAACTTCAGTTAATAAAGTAAATATAATAATAACGATCAGAACGCTAATAATGTAATGTTAATATATGAAGGTTTTAATCTTAAATGAACACTCTATATAGTAAAACCACATTAGAAACATGAAAAGAGTTTACTACAACACTACATTGGTCTTAGAATGGAAAATGGAAAAGCGAATTAACTTACATTGGAAGCTACTGGCTCATCAGCCAACAATTATGATATATAATCAAAAGGGCTCGATCTGGTCCGATTTTTTTTATTTTTCACAGCTAATGGAAGTATAAAGATGCTCCAATATTTTATATGTAGTTCTTCGTCAACTTTTTAAATTTCGTTGTATAGATTATGACGGATAATATCGACAAATGCTGAAGGCAAAATAAAAAAAAAAATTATTCAATACAATGAAAGTCAAAAAATTATCACCGATTCGGAAATCAACCGAGTCGAGAAGAGACGGCAAAGAACTTGATCTGGTTTTTTAAGTATAATATAAATTATATAATTTATAATAATAAACCTTTTTTTAGCGGAAGCACAGAGAGGGGTGTCATTTCCAGCATCGACGCTCATCATTCGTTTTAGGCAACGAGCACTGCAAGTTCAAATTAAGTATATTTATTTCGCTAAGAAGGTAAATAAGCAAATAAGACAGACCACTTTAACGTCTGACAATGTTTACGATTGTGATACCTATATAAATATAAAAAATCCAAAAGCATAAAAAATGGTTTTTTTTCAAAGCCTGTAAAAACGTAGGACTTATTACGTAAAGGCGCTTGAGAATACATATGTTACCAAACAATGTTAAATAAAGTCTAAAGACTAAAACGAAATTAGCCTTAAAAGTGACAAGGTTATACGAAGACGTTACGAGGGAGATGTTTCTTATCTCGCGGTTTAGCTCTAGATAAACAAACCGACTAATTTAAAAATAATGTGTTTTCAGACGTTTAATGTATATTGTATTATGTTGCTTATAATTGTTTTTTTTTTTTAATAATAAAAAAAATGTTTTATAAATACTTTAATTTCATAACAGAATACTTATAGTATAAGTAGCTGTACCGCGCCTTCGCCCGCGTGAAATTCAGAAATTAATTTGCAGTCTATATTCTCCCTCGTGATTAAAACTATATTTAATTTCATGCTTCTTACTTCAAAATGACAAACTTTCCATTTAAAATTACAACCCCTAATTCACCACTATTAGAGGTATTTTTTTAAAAACGCCGATACATGTGTATATGTATTTCTAACTAGAAGTATTTATATTCAATTTCGTGCTTCTTAGTTTGAAAATGACAGACTTTTATACAACGGTTTATTCCTTATTTTACCATTTCAGGGGGTGAAATCTATATATATATATAAATTAACTCCCATTTCTCTTGGTCACGCTAAAACTTGGGAACGGCCTTACCGATTTCATTCTTCTTTTTTTTTATATTTCCTAATATCTACTTCGTAGAAGGTTCTTACAATAAAAAAATTAAGAAAATTGCACATAAACTTAGAAAATTTAATAAAACATCTACTATACTAACTTTTCTAAAGTAAACCTTATGGCGTTCGACATAACTGTCAATTTTTTGACAGTTGGCATGATTCACACAATGCGTGTTGCAAATATCATTTAAAACAGATGCATCGGTTGAAATTATATAAATGATTCATTTATCATTTCTTAGTGCACATATTTAGGAATAATATTTTTTTAAATGAATTATACAATTCGAAATCAATATTCATAGTTAAGACAAGACAAAGTCTGTCGGGTCAGCTAGTATTCAATAATCCTCTCTTAATGGAGGATTACGTATTAAAAGGTATTTTCATCCAAAATATCAAGTTTGTAGACTAGCGTTAATGAATCAGTCAATCAGGACAAGTCATTTTATATATTAACCCCTTGAACACTAACCTGGCGCTTACGCCAGCTTTCCATTGTTTTCCTATTGTCTTCCTATTGGCTCATTTTTATGGGTAATCGACATATTAAGTATATAGATTACTTATTGTTTTATCATAAGAATATTGTTCTTAATAAGAACATCGCTCGAATGATATAAAATGTGAATATAACGAAATTTATTCCTTCTTTACGTGATTTATATAAATAACCCCACTTTTACTGGAAAATCGACAATAAGTTTGCGTGAAAAAAAGTTAACAACACATAAGTTGCCTAAACATTATAAAGCTATGAAGCTTTCCTATCAATGTCGTTCGAAGCTTTACACAAAACTGAACTTTATTGAAACGTGTATAGTTGATTGAGATCCCGTCGTGACAGAGGATTTGCATTCTGTAAGGTGTTTTAAATCCCCGTCGCTTGTCGTCAGCCCCTGACACTGATTGCTTGCTGGAAATCAATATTTTGTATCGTTCATATGGATATTTATGCACATTTATAAAATTTTAATGAAAATTACGACGATGATCCATTTCATTTCTTTTTCTATAAAAAACTTTTTATATTAAGGTCAATTACAGTTCACGAGTTGTTGGACGCTTAAATTTCTCAATTATTAAAATTAATAATTATTATTAATTAAAATATTATGTAAAAATAAAATTTGTGATTTAAGTATTTTCGTTCAGAATATATTTATTTATATATATAAATAAATTAGCTTTCGTGAACCAAATTGCTTTCAGATATAATAATGCGTCCTATTTAATGATTTTCTTAAAAAAATCACTTATGTGTATTGTAAATATAAATATATGGTATATTATTTTCTACATAAGTGACATTTAAGGTTTCTGCCCACTAGACCATATCATACCATGACCGTGCTATGAAGGTATCAGGCACGTGAAAAACACGACAAGACATGCCCACCGCAATGGATCGACCGCGTTCTATGCCAGTACTACACCCGTATGTAAGGGGGTTATGCCCGTTTGCTACCCGTAACTGTTACGCTTGTTCGGAATATATTCAATAACATGATATGTTGTTTTCGCAAACGTATCAGTGTTGCGTTAGTGAACCCTACTCATTTAAAATGAACGATAATTTTAATTTATACGAATACACTATCATTTTTACAATGTCCATATAAATGAACATGTGTGCTGTCATAGACTATCAAAATGAAAAAAATATATATTTTCTATTGTCTTGCTTCCGCTAGGAACCTACGCTAAACCGGTTATAACCTGTTGCGTACGCGGCATCGGCCTGTACCGGCACATAAAATATTCTCGTCGGGAGATCAGTGCCGGCACGGTCATGGCACGTTACGGTCCTATTCGGTGACGGAACGGTCTAGTGGGTATAGTCCCATAGTATTTCATAGAAACTAATTTTTTTCTCACGTGCCGGTACTGTTACGGTCATGGTATGATACGGTCTAGTGGGCTAGAGTCCTTTACAAAAGTAAAATGATAAAAATATCTAAAATGTTATTTTTTAATATATTTCAAATCAATGATTTTAGCAATGACAAAAATTCTATATAAGAGTACTCTAATAGATTAAGATACAAATATATAATTGATAAAAGCTACAGTAAATAAGGTCGACAAAAAAATTGAAATATAATGCAAGGAATAAACGATAAAACTAGACTATTTATTATTATAAAATCATGTGATGGTCCTTAACAAATAACTGCCAGGATTAGTTTGCGAAAACTATATAGCATAATAATATTCGCCGCTTGAATAAAAACAAAAGATTTACCTATTTTAAACTTTTCCGACCTCAATTTAAAATGTCAGAGAGCAGAAGGCCCACCGTCAAACCTCCATCAAGTGATCCCTTAATAAATCCATCCCTAAACTGAACTATTAAATTATAATAAAATAAAAGGTAAATAATCTGTGTAGTTTAGAAATATTGACTACAAGTTTGGATGTTCTGTTGGATTAACATCAAAGTTTATTTCACACGTTACTATAATTTCGTGTAAAGGGTTTTGTAAATAACGATTGACTTGCGGTGCGTACCTACATCAAACCTTATTTCTGATCTCGTGGGATGATTGTAAAATCTTGTCTCGAATAATACTTACGAATATATAGATGAAGGCTCGTGACTTGCGTTGAAAATGGTAATCCAATTGTAAATGTACGGATTACAATAGGATTTCCCAGGACCAAAACAATGTGTATGTAAAATACGAGTACATAATTCTCAAATACATAAGTTGTAAACATTTAAGTACATTAATCACAGTTACCAAAATGAAGTGTTTTGTACTTCGGCATAAAGACAAATAAAACCTATTTTCTATTTCGAGAGATTAAGTTCGATTTGAAATGTAGTTAAGAGTAAAGAAATTAAAATGTATGGACGTAAAAAATTGTACACAGATTTTTACGTGAGTTTGTCTAAATACGGAGAACATGATAATTTGAAAAGATATTATTATATAAGCTAATTTATTATTGTGTTTCTACTTAAGCACGACTATATTATGTGATGTCGTTCAATCGAACGTCTTCATAGATGCCTACAGGGTAGAATTAGTTAAATAGTAGAAGCAGAAAACTCACACGTGAAACAGGAAGGTAGAATATAAGTAGAACTTCCACAGTTGAAGGGCCTTTTTACTTAGGATTGTAAATAAATATGCTCATATTAAATCGATAACAGTTAACAACCAAAATCTCCTGACTAAGTTTTGTTATAACCTCATATAAGCTCACCTTTAAACATGTAGAAGATGTATTACCTATTTTGAGTAAAATTTATATATGAATGTAATTACTGTGACGCCGGTGTATATGTAATGCCGGTGCCCGCGGTTCCGCCCGTGTTTCATGTGTTCTGTGCATATAACTTTTCATTTATACCTAACCTTAAAAAAAGCAAACGAAGGAAGAAAAATAAACGTCCTGTTTTTAAAATGGAATAAATGTATTATACATAAGTGTAAATTGAAAAAAAAATGAGAAAGGGTCAATGGACTCCAAAAAATAAATAGCCTATAACGAAAAATTCTGCGTCGAATGGTAATATAGTCCCATCCTGATTTGTTTAGTAGTTTTGAGGTGATGGGACATCAAAGGAAGGGTCATTTTCCTTATGTGGACAGAAATTTACTAACATTGTTTTCACTATTTCAATCTACAATTTTTTAATTTAAACATGGGCATTTCAGAAAGTTTTCACATTATTTTATACTTCATAGGCTCAGTGTTTAGACCACAATCTCACAGGATGTTAGGTGGAGATGTGGTGCAGGGTGCTAAACACATAATGCCTATGTACTGGTTCTCAAGTGATGCTGCCGGTACACACCTATTGGTATTATGCGACAGGTTTTCAAACTTGAAGGTGGCAACAACCCAGGCGGACATTACTAAAAAAGACCACCATGCTATGGTTTCCTCACGATGTTTTCCTTCACTCGAGCTGATTTTAGAGTTAGAGAGGTGGGCTCTATCCCGCGTCTATTGACACGGAATCCGACCACACTACCAACTGCGCCATCATCAACCCTTTCGCACCATCATCGCTTCCAAGATGAACATGAAATATAAATGTACACAAATCATATTTTTCTTGAACGCTATGTTACCGTGAATAACCATTAAGTTGATTGTTAGTCTATGCGATTATTTAAAATTCTATATAAAATGTATCAAAGTAACATCACATTATTTTTACCGGTTAATTGTGTCTAAAAAACAAAGTTTTCTGTTTAAATTAATTCACATAATTGAATAAATGAAGTAGTAAGATTTTACTAACAGAATTTGTCGTGTCGTCGAAACTTCAAGATAATTTCTCTAGGTATTTAGAGATTAGGTACGTAAGCAGTAAGTTACATGACACGGCGTTTCATACTTGTGAGCACTTTCTCTAACTAAAATTGTTGCTTCGAGTAAATGAAGGTAAATTATACAAAGCCTAATTATAAATATATACGTACATATAAATTAGCAATAAACGTACTTTCAAGTACATTAACTTCTAACATAATTATTCAGTCGTGATGATCAGGAATGAGGAGATCCGAAAAATGTCGCGGGAATCCGATGGATGCAGGTGGCGCGAGACCGGTCGTCGTGGAGATTTTTGAGGGACACCTATGTCCATCAGTGGACGTCTTTCGGTTGAATGGATGGATGAATGGATGATTTAGCCGTTTATAAATGTCACTTCATCTATCCATCTAAATCTTACCATAAAAATATAGATTTCCCGAGTAAGGATCACAAAAATCGTTTCGAGTTGTTTGTAATAAAATGGCTTTAATACTATGGAATGAAAGAACATTTCTTTTTAGAAGTCAATATTTATTTATTCTTTAAATAGTAAGAAATACATTTAGTATACTGCATATTTATTATTTTTTGGCTATTACCATTGTCGATATAGTTTTTAAATTTGGTATCAGTATTTTTTTTTAATCAAACTACGGGTACACATTCCATAAAACATTATATGTTTTCATGAGTAAAATAATAAATACCTGTCAAAATTTACCAAAATAGTACGTGAGGCTTAATATCTAGCTCGTGGTTGCTAGGCCCGGGTATCTAAAGGAATCCCATTACTCTCAATGTTTGTGCGTTCATCCGTACATGCACCCTTGAGTTTGTAGATAATATTATAAAGGAGATATTACACAGGTAATATACACTGACATTATAATGATATTATTACTTACTTTTTTGTTTATTATATAGGCCTTTTAATACTGGTGTGTGTCAGCCCTGAGAATACTCAAGTACAGATGAGAACAAATAATCTAAACTTCATAATAAACTAGACCTTTACTTAATACTGCTCGTAATGTAATTCCTTAATATATTAGGAACAAAGGACTTAATTCTGCCAACATATCATAGAACATACTATCTAGAGGACATAATCAAAAACTTAGAAATAAACATCTACTCTTCGTATTCCATTGAATTGAAGCGATGATGGCGCAGTGGGTAGTACGTCCGGATTCCGCGTCAGTCGATGCGGGTTCGATCCCCGCCTATCAGGCTCTAAAATCGGCATGATCTTTCGGTGAAAGAAAACTTCGTGAGGAAACCATAGCATGGTGGTAATGCATTATCTAATGATCCCTGCCTGGGTAGCTACCAACCTTAAGTTTGAAATCTTGTCGCAAAATACCAATGTATGTTCTGACATCATCGCTTGAGAACCAGTACCTCTAAGCTTAGTGTGTTTACTATCATGGACCAAATCGTCACTTAACATCAGGCGAGATTGTGGTCTGAAGCACTGAGCCTATTAGGTTAAAAAAAAAGTTAAGTGAATTAATATTCAGGTGCCCTAATCCGTTTAGGAGATAATGTCTACAACAAAACCTCAAAAACCTTTATTTTTTTTTTTTTCATCGTGGCAATCTGCCAAGTTACGTAGGATGGTTTATTCTGAATTTTTTTTATATCATATTTCCTTAATAATCTATTTGTATTGTTTAGTATTTTTAACGAAAGTAATCCATCCTTCACCCCTCCACCCAATCCACCCATAATTTGGAGATCTATGATTTGAAATCTATATATAAATTTAAAAGTTGGTTGATTAAAGCATCAACGCTCAGGCGAAGAAACTAACTAAAACTGGAAACACTAAATTTGGACAGTCGTTTCTTTTGTGACCTAGAAAATTATTAAAAAGTGATTTTTCATAATATAACCGTATATTTTCATCATTTCAGCTCAACAACTCCTTTTTTTTTACATAGGGAAATGCATTTAGGCACCGTCCTCCCATGCGAGGGCAGGGAGGGTGTGTGGGACTAACACCAGGGAAGGAGGCCTTTTTTTTTTTTTTTTTTGTCGGGTGGAAATGCATTCACGCACTACCCTTACCCATTGCATTAGTGAGACCGAAGTCCCCCAATGCAATGGGTAAGGGGGCACGGAGGGACGAACTCCGTGCCAGTGTCGGACTCACCCGGGCGAGAGTCGCCCGGAAATACCCACTAATACCCCCCGGGGCCGTCCGCCGCATTTGGGATGGGGGCGATACGGGATTGCAAGGCATGCCACCGCGGACCCACCAGGCCTCGTCCGTGCAATGGCCCAGTGGGGATGGGAGAGGAATACTTCCCCCTCTCACCTCTTCGCCCACCCCCCCGAAGGGAGGCATGACCTGCTGGTCAACAATCCGGGGGGGCAGGATGTACTTCCTGCCCAGGGATGGAGGCCCTAGCCCTATGAGTGACCGTCTCTACCGTCACACGAGGGGGGCAACACGGGATCGCAAGCATGCACCGCGACATACCCCCCGGATGGATGGTCCAGCCCGAAGACCAAGCCCCTAACCGCTTAGGGACCAGTCCCAGTCAACCAAGACCAGACCCCCGACGACTTCCCCAGTGCAATGGAAGGTCAGGGCCCCTGCCCTTTCCCCCCTTGGTTCAGCAGCTGAAAGAATTCTACTGCTGGACATAGATAAACACCCCCCCCCCCCCCCCCAAGAGCCTCCATAACTCCCTGTCTTGCAGCACTTGTGTCATCAGTCCACCTTGTTGGGGACATACCAAGAATAAGTACAAATCTAAGTTCTAGAATATGATTTTTGTTACAAATGCTGACTTAAAAATGTAGCATATTCTAATGAAAACAAAGAAACACATTTTCTATTTTATTGCTATTTCAGCATTTGTTAAATTTAATTATTCATTCATACTTTGACTGGGTAACAACACTTTAGGTAATTGATATCTTATTAATTATCTTTTAAATTCTCTCACTACGAAGCTATTTATCGAAATTTAATCCCTAAGGAAGTAAACGGAAGTAACAAAGATTGCAGTTAAATTACAAACGTAAACCCGATTGCCATACATTTATTGCTTGCTACAACTATATCTTCTAGTTAGTATCAGCAGAATATAACTTCACAATGTGAAATTGCAAAATGCACTTACAGTGTAAACTGACTGGAAGTAAAAATTCGATTTCGACGTTTAGATTGATGCTTAAGTCATTAATTTAACGCAATTTATTTTGACTTTTAAAGGATTTTGATCAATCAATAAACAAAAAAATTCAATAAAAAAAATAATAATAATAATAATATTTTCAACATTTTCTCATAATTATTTTAAATATTCCGTATGCTTATACTCCAAATTGGATGTATATCGCGTATTATGTATATATAGCAAAAGCTATCCATCTTTATTATTGCAAAGACATAATTATTAAAAAAAAGACGGGATATTTTTATACATTATTAATAACGAACGTGTCCCAAGGTGGTAAATGTAAATGGTATGTAAACACGCTAAGGCTAGCTGTTGGTGGATGTTAGAAGAGGACCATGCTATAATTTCATCGTGACGTTATTCTTCGCTCAAGCCCATTTTAAAATCATTTAGCATGGCAGTATTAGGTTGTTCGTTAACCTGGCTGTATTTGTAGCAGAATCCGAACCTACGCAAATTGACTCTGTATCTGACTACACTACTTCTGAACCAGCATCGCCTCAAATATGAGCCGGAAGAACGCTTTCAACTGAACAGTAAATATGTTAACGTCAAGAAGAAACTTGAATAAATGGAAGAAGCACAATTAAGAAAATGAATGAACATGAGATCAGAAAGCTTCTGGCTTTAGTCATAAATTACTCAGAGAGCACAGAGTTACAAACTCAACATCCTGACAAAAGTTCTAAGACGTGAACTCAGAAGAACTGGAATACAGTATTGTTCTTTGGGAAATCAGGATGGTAGTGAGAATCGATTTCTACCAGTACTAAGCATACCACGGAAATGCTTTATAGAAACAAATTTCTATTAAAGAAATTAACTCTCATGGAGGAAGGTCCGTTGTGTTTTAGGACAGTGATTATTTCGTTACCCCAAAGTGAATCTGTATAGAAAATACACAATACATATTAAAGGTTTTAATTCCTTAAATACAACTTGTTTATTTTTGTTGATGGCGTTGTGTCTGAGGATCATCAGTTTCGTTTGGATTGGCCTGACTTCTATCTGGGATAGAAGCTAACAGCAAGAGATAACAAAATCAAAATCAAAAAACCTTTATTCAATTTAGGCCCAACGAAGGCGCTTATGAACGTATAAAATACTACCACCGGTTCGGAAAACAACCCAGTCGAGAAGAGTCGGCAAGAAACTCGATCTGGATCTTTTTTTCATAAATACATATATATATATATATATATATATATATATATATATTTAATTAAAAAACTATACAAATCATAGTCATGTTAGCGGAAGCACAGAGGTGTGAGTTAATTCCAGACATCACTATCGTTCACGTAATGATCCACCCTGTAATAACCTTTTGAGATTAAGTCTTGCTTGACATAATACTTGAATTTATTGTCAGGTAAATCGGTAATGTTACTTGGGATCTTATTGTAAAACCGAATACTATTATTACCTATAAAGCTTTTATTAGACTTACTTAGCCTAAATCTTGGGACGGCCAACTTGTCTTTATTTCTAATAGTTTCTAGCAGTTCATTTTGACAGAGATGGAACGTAAATACTCCATAAGTAACCATTCCTAATAGCAAGAGGTGGTCAGACTAAATCAAAAACCATAAACTATACTTACGTTTGTAAAATAAAGCGGTGGTACACTACTGGCTGTTTGGAATATTACATTATTTTTCATTGATTAAATCTAAATTTAATGTTAGAATCGTCAAAAACTTCTCTGCTTATTACAAGATTTATAATGAACAAGTTAAATAAAGATGCCAATGCAATAAATTATTTGCTTAAATGGCCGGTTTTTTTTTTTTGCAAGCGATTTATATACCAAATTACTTGATAGAATATGACTAGTATTGCTTTAAAAGTTGTTTTACTTTTACGAACGACTGAGTAGGCACATAAAAAGCGACCTGTTTTCTTTCATGTTTAATTTTATTATAACAGTCTTGTTATTATTATGATCATCCAACATATGTTTGTGATTCGTTTACATTAAATAAGTAGGTATACCTCGATGATTTGATGCTTCGTCGATGATGAGACTGAGACAGATAGATCGATGAGAAAAAAAACATTGATACTTAACCTAAAATTGACTTGATAATTGAAAGCAAAGAAGAAAATAAATAAATGTGTTTGAATAGGGACAAAACCTGTTTTTAATTGGAAGTTTAATCGTCATGGCGTTTTTTCCTCTTTCTTTTTAATATCTTAAAGTAAGGTATTTCTTAAATACTGGAACAGCAAAATGGAACACTTCATATGATGTTAAATAAAGTCTACGCACAATGACGATCACCAACAAATGAGAATCTATCGACTGTCGTTGTTATCATGCTTGTCTATATACGAGTATACCACAGTTTGAGCCTTTAGGTAGGTTTGTATACACAATTATTCATCGAGACTACCTTCGGTGCTGCAGTTGTATTACGGTACGACTGTCGTTCTGAAGTCTTGGGTTCGATCCCCGGGTCGGGTCAAATGATATTGGGTTTTTATACTCAGTATCATCTCGGCGTCTGGTATTTGTGCCCGATAAAGCGGCAGGCTCGCCCCCTGTCACGTCTGGGACGGAACTAAGCTCGGTAAAATGTGGGTGGTGTAGTACGCTGTTTCACCTCTGCCTAACCCTTCGGAGATAACAAGCGTGAGATTATGTTATGTTTTTAATCCCGGAATACGAGGTGCATTAACGTCACGCCACTATAACTGTTCTTCACAAGTGGTCCCTATCCAATTGGGCTCAATTGCTCTACCACTCAGCTAACTGCTGGATTTACATTGGCTGATCCTACAACGCGACATGCTAAAATGTGTTACTACACCACGTTCATGGTGGTCGAGACACAGGTGGATTCGAGAGCCCTCCTGCCGCGCAAATTTATTAATTTATTTATATGAAAGAATTTCCAACAAGAAATACAACGACAAATAACTAATGTGAAAAAAAGACGTATCGAATCTTGTGCTTCCTTGGATCCATCCATTCAACCAAAAGACGTCTACTGCTTGACATAGGTCTCTCCAAAAGATTATAAGCTGGATTACCATAATCGCCACGCTTGGCAGGCGGGTTGACGATCCCAATAGGTGTTTGTGGTACTCAGAGGACGCTGCTGCCCTAATCCTGGTTTATCCCTTAGCAGCCTTTCACGACGGCCACGGGAAGAGATGAGGTGGTACTATTCATAGCAGGCACCACACGGCGGTGCTTCCTTAATTTTAGGAAATCAATGTCCATCGTGATTAAATTCATATCGAATCATATAAATGGACTATATATTTATATTAATATACTAGCTGAGCCTGCGGCTTTACCCGTTGGAAATTAGATAATTTACAGCCTATGTTCTCCCCTTAGATGCTATATATGTCATTACCAACTTTCATCGAATTGGGTTCGGTATTTTTTGCGAACAAATTATTAAACAGACAGAGGAAAATTTTTAAAACTTTGTAACTGAAAACTGCATAGTATTTTTTCTTAAATATCTTCAATGTACAGATTTCGTCTCGTTGGCCTTTATTGTAATTATAAATGGATAAAAATTTAAACCTTTTTTCATGTAAAAATCAAATAATTTAACTCAAATTGTATAATATTTAGTTAACAACACATTATCATCGAGTTCGGTAAAAATTATTTTTATTATTTAAGTAAAAAACCAAATATGTCGCAAGTCATTCTGAAGAAACAATTTTGAAACAATATTCAACTATTTATTGATTTTAAATCGAGTTCGAATCCGTATACACATCTTACGTCATTCGTACATAAAAGTAATTGACACTATCTTGTATACGTTCTGGCACAAATGTAATTTTAATAATAACCTTTAAAACCTATGACGTAACTTTAAATAATTAACCAGTTGTAAAGAAGTACATAACGACATTACTGTTTCAACAGTTCGATAATGAAATTGAAGAGAATATTTGACAAAAAGAAAATATTACATGAATAAACGATATGAAGAAGATGAAAGTATTGGTATCGAATATAGTCTAACTATAAGTAAATTCAATTATTCTGCAAAAGTGATTAGTTTTAAAGAAACTAATTGTTCTACAAATTAAAGAGTTGAAATAAGTCTTAGCAATGAAACAATAACTAGCACTCAACAATAGGTAACCTTCATAATATAGGTTATCATTACTCCTAAGTCAGACAAATGTTTATATAGAGATTATAATTACAAATGAAATCGTTTACATTTATTGTAACGCGTTTAAATTATGAAGGAACATAATGTATGCGATTAAGAGGATTACATTTATGTAATTTAAAATACTAATTTTCTTTATGTTGTGACCTTTTATTAAACATGATTTTTTATGTTTATTTTTATAATATTTTCTATTTCCCCACTTATTACCCGTATACAGAATTGCAATATTTATGTTGATTGTGAAATATCCGGTACAAGCGGAAATTCGCAGATTCAAGCCCGAATGAAAGTCGTTTATAAAAACTTCAATTTTTATTCTTATTATATTGATGTAGCTTGCTTTGATATAATCTACAATATAATAAAACGTATAACTTCAAAACATGGAACAACATGAAATCAGATAAATTGATGAAATACATGTTTCTATAATACTAAATATGTTATAGCATATGTATTTTTTTACTGCAAAGCTGAGGAGAGTCAACGGTTCCTGATGCTAATATATTCTTTTCTTCGAATATATTCGTCACAGTTTGTGCAATCTTGTCAAGTACTAGTCTCTTATGCAATAAAAGAAGATTTCTTGCATTTCAAATTATTAAAAAGTCAAGTACGAAACGTATGGATAAAATATCAAAACCAATATTAATGTTATATATATTTGTCCATTAAACTTATAGTCATAATCTATATTAAACAATATATGACAAGAAAAAAAACTATCGTTGACTTTAATGACAGTAATATAAGCATCACATTATGTTGGGAATTACATGAAATTTACATATCACTTATATTTTAAAGTTATTGCAAAACCGCTCTTATAAATTCTATTATGTCTATTCCGTCCAATTTCGGTCCAATAATAACATCTAAAAAGGTTTTTTACGCCCATTTTTCATATATTCATCACTGCATAACATTTTTGATCGTGTTGTCCATTGCTTTATATTGTGTTCACAATTTCATGAGTTTTAATTTTTTTACACGGAACCCTATCTATTTTCTTCAAAAATTTTAGTACTCAGAGAAAATAAAGATGTTTCTCATAAATTCAAGGACCTGCTAGTAAAACATTACCATTAAATTGAATTTTATTCATGAGTTTTATTTTTTTAAACGCGGAACCCATTTATTTTCTTCACAAATTGTTAGTACTAAGAGATAACAAAGATGTTTCTGATAAATTTAAGGACTTTCTATAATAGTAAAACATTATAATTAAATTGGATCTTATATATGAGTCTTAATTTGATTTAAACGGATCCCTATTTATTTTCTAAAAATAAAAGTAGCCTAAGTTACACGGAGTAACGCAGCAAAAGTCTGTCTAAGTCGGTCCAGCCGTTCCGGAGATTAACCGCAACAAACTGACAGACAGATTTTTTTATATTGTGCACCAGGTATTTATTGAAAAGTTGTTATTTTGATTTTACAAACAAACACTTTAATTTTGATTATTAGCATATATAAATTTTATTTATATACGACTAAGAGAAAACTATCGTTGACTCCAAAGACAATAATAAGCGTATCTATATTCTGGTAATTTTATGTTGTTACTGCATATGCAATCGCAAAACTGTTCTTATAAATTATATTACATATTTCTATTCCGTCCAATTTCAGTCAATTAATAACTCTGAAATGATACCGGAAATACGTTTTTCACGCAATGCTATTATTATTAACTAGCTGGATCCCCCTGGATGTAATATATGACACTACCAAATTTCATCGATTTCAGTTCAATAGTTTTTGCGTGATTGACGAACAAATTAATAACAGACAGACAAAAAATTCGAAGCTATCGAAATTTGTTCTGTAGTCGATTCTGAAGCGCCGCATACTATTTATTCTTAAACATATTCAATGTACATATTTCGTCTCGATAGCCATTTATTTACATTACCATCGGTCAATTCAACAACGGTATTCAACTAACTAAGAATTAAGAAACCGAGATTAGGTGCACCAATGCATCATTGAACATAAAAAAGACTAATAAATGTCTAATGTTTTCAATGATCGCTATTAAGTATTTGTATTAACTAATATACTAATAAATAATATAATTGACTTGTGCAATCATTTCACAAACATACATTTAACTTTATAGGTATAATTTATCCAGTATCCTATTACTATACCGGGCATTATAATACAAAAGAAATTATTTTAGTGTAACAATTAATGCCTGTGTTTATCATTATAATACTTTATCGTAATGTTATCGTATTTTGTGTAATATATATTACTATACTAGATGTGCACGCGGCTCCACTCGCGTGTCATATGTTTTATTATTATGTGTTGCATAATAATTGTTTTATATATTCATCGGTTTAGATAAAGAACGTGCTGATGATCATTATTTTCGACTCAATTTAATTTTACTGTGATATTTTAGAACAAAGTAAAAAAAAACTTATTAAATATTGTTTAAGTTTATTTATTAAATGATTGTTTAAGATAAAAAAAAAACATAATTACGTAAGTTTGTTCCTTGGTTCTCGAGTTATAAGCCAAGAAATGAATATACATACAAATAGACGTTGCCATTTATATTAAAAATATACTAGCTGCTCTTCGTGGTGTTACCCGGTAGTTCCCGTTCCCGTGGGATTTTCGGAAAAAAAAAAATGTCCTATGTTACTCCCTGGATTTCAAACTATCTTTATATTCGATACATACCACAATACAAATCTATCCTGTTTATGATATTACTATAGAAGTATAGATAAGAAGCATTATATACTAATATTTCTACATCAAATATCTCATTGAGTTAGGTTACTTTATCTTATTACACATTGCTATGTTTAAAATATAAATCACCGATTCTCATAGATACCGAAACGTAAATAATTAAATCATAAACTTTTTTCATATATTCTGGAAAAGATCGTTGCCTAATAATAGATGTCATTAACCGCAACTATTACAGAGCTGAAAAGTGACGATGAAACCTCAAATTACTTTCCTAAGTGCCTAATAAATCTTGGTATTCTTGACGTATTTACCCCTGCGTCCCTTACATCCCCCCGCACAGTTCATGCCAAGAGATAGGTGTATATCTAATCAACCAAATAAAAAAACTCTATCTCTACTACTACTCTATCACGGGAATCATTATTACAGTAAGTAAAGGAATTGACAACATAGACATAATTAAATTAAGTAATTTAGTTCACAGAAAGTAAGTAATAAATAAAAGTAATTATGAAATAAGGTTTTTTTTATAGTTATCCTAAATTATGTTTAGCTACGTTGGAATTCTAACGTGTAGATTTTTAATTGGTTCTCTAAGCCCATGGGACATCTTATAAATGCAATAAAATTGTATCAACTAGTACGACGACATTTATTAAATAACATAACACATTCATCACTCTTTAATGAAATGTCATGTTTTCTTAAATAACGAAATTAATGAAATGAATAAGGTTTCGAATTTTAAGTAATTACATTTATACTCCACTCCTATAATTATAACTTATTCGGTGGCCGAAATTCGACTATATCATTGTTATTTATTTTTTGTTATTGATAACAGTAATACTCATGAATAACTTACTAAGCAAAATTAAAAAAAAATTTGTATGATGAACAGAAAGAAAATTTTCTTGAAGAGTTTCATTTTGACTTTTATATATAATAAATTTTGTAATATTTCGACTTAGAATAGCATTTCAATTACATTTTTTTTTTAATATTTATAAACGATGAATTCGCAAGTTATACTAATTTAGAATTATATTAAAGCTAAACAAAAACAAAACAAAATATATAGCCGCTTTAGTATATATTAGTGTATAAAAATCTTAGCAATTAAAACCACCTGGCGATATGACTTGTAAAATTAATCGCGGAATGAAAACCACTGCGAAAAACCAGCCATTGTAACATGATTCGGCATTTCTCGTTCCAGGATCAGCCAGTATAGCCAGATATAGCAGTAAGTTAGGTTGTAAAGCAATTGAACCCGATTGGCTAGCGACCACCGTACTGTGTTAGTAGGCACAACCGTTTTAGGGTTACGGCGAACCCGGCGATCACCCGCGGCCCCGAACTTGGTAGAACAATTTTTTTTTTAACGAAAACTTCTTTAGCGTTGTTGAGCAATTCTCGGTAGGGGAAAAACTTATACATTCGCGTTACTAATGGAATGTGACATTTGCTATCAACGACATGGAATTTCAATGGAAAGTTTTATTAAAAAAATCCTTTCTTGGTGTCGCAAAAGCATTTGCCAGAGTTTTATTATTTATCTCTGATGGCAGATTCCTAAAACGCCACGTCTAAAATATTATTTAAATAACAAAAAAACAGTCGACAGTCCCCATGGCTGCCAAGTTTTTTTTCTCTTTATTTTTTAAGGGTCTTTTGTTTTAAAAGACATGCCAGTCCCATCGTAACTACTTTAAAATACAATGGGAAAATATATAACATACTATTTTTTTATAAATTATAAACTAAATTTAAAAGAAATACACATCATTCTGGCAGATTCCGATGTTGGATCTGCCAGAATGCTGTGGTACGCGCCTACATCCCAGATATTAATACTAAACGTAGTAACGAGTGTCATCTAATTATTATAATTACTGGACATTCCATCAAGCAATGATGGGCATCATCAATCCTGTTACACTCATTAGATAAAGGAGAAGAACAATATTAATATGTCAAGTTTCGCTTTTAATTTAGTTAACTTAGTTTAATATGATAAATAGATAAAACGTTACATACCAATTCTTTCGTTCGCTAAAAATTTATATTCTATATACAGATTGCAGATTTACACTATTCTAACGCGGACTTTGTAAAGGGTACTGCTTGAACTTATTCGAATATTTAATGCTATGAATATATTGATTTTTCTATAAATTTCGACTTCATATTTACCAATAATTGCTAAGGACTTCAATATCAATGAAGATTAAAGCATTAATATTTCTGATTATGGGGCACTCACATTTCTTTATCCGCCGGGGGGCCCAAGCAAATGTTGTTTCGGCTCTGTAGACTTGTGAAAACCCCGCTATAATAACAGGTTAAGTGTCGCAATCAACGAATGCATGTCTAGAACTACCTAGATGTTTGATCCCTGATAGACAGAGGTTTGTATGTTGATTCCGACCGTCAATAAATTCTTATCAATCAGTTATCGTCATAATTCGTGGACTACATTATTTAGAATCAACGGAAGCACAGTAATTTTGCCGAACTCACATAAATCATAACCTATGACGTTATTACATATCCGATTTCAGAAATCTAACTCAGATTTGATAAACTAAAAATATACCTATATAAATAAATTATGTTTGTATTTAATGTAAACGTAATTGGTAAGATATGAAATATCCATAAGAAGCTTTTCAAAAACTCTTGACAAGATAATGGCCTTGATCCCAAACAACAAGCTACCGCTGTGTTTGATGGATCGTATTTTGTTATTATTTATTGTTACCAATATAAGATAAAGTTAAGTAATTTATCATCATAATAATATAATTTATTTGCTTTGTTATTATGGGTTAAACATTCCACAAACTCGCACGGAATAATAACTCGCGCATCATAAAATTACTAAAGTGAAAAAAAATAGTACAAATACAGTATTGAGCATTGAAATTGTAATGTTACGGCGTTTTTTTTTAAAAAAAAAAAAAAAAATATATATATATATATATATATATATATATATATATATATATATATATATATATATATATATATATATATATATATATATATATATATATATATATATATATATATATTATTATAACCAATAAAATATAAATATTATTTAACTATTTCATATTTTAATTTTCAGTTTTATACGTACCAAAAATAGTCACAGTAGTTCATAAAAATACGGAAAACATCACAATCATCACTTGGACACTTGATCTCATCATTTACACAAATATTTAACACTTTACCTTAAGAATAATGTACTATTTCCATAAAACTACTCATACAGTAACTCACAGAACAATTTAGTATATTTTAAAACACTGTTGTATTAATTATAAATAAAAAGTTAATTATTTTAAGTTTATATTTAATTAAAAAGGGCCGACGTTTATATGCTACGGCGTAGCGCGTCGTCGCGTTACGAGAATAGGAGGCTCGAAGCGTGGTAGCGGTCCAATATACGAAACGCAACTGGCGAGTTTATAATTCTACCTCTACGACGCGCTGCCTGGAAACGCTCGAATACTCGAACGCATGGGGGATATAAGCAAGTCGTGCGAACTTAGCTATATATCTATACGTAAGTACTTTAGTTACACTTCGCGTAAATAAACACAGACGCGTCATAGCATGTCAGTTTATCACGACAATCGCTGATAAATATCGCATACGACTGCAACATAATAGCTATGTGTCATAACAGTACGGCTATTACAATTTAATTGTGCCATTCTGAATTCGAAGAATCGTGAAAAGCCACTGTCATAAATTTTATTTCATTACATTAGTTACAATTTTTATTAATATGTAACATGTAACAATTTTTTTATCGTTACTTTACTAAAATACCTTCTAAATATATATCATCACTAGTTGTGCCCGCGACTTCGTTCGCATTTCATATATAAAAAAAAATTATTAAATAAACATTATCCATTGGACCAAATTGTGAATCTAAACCATTCTCAAATCCTCAGGAATAGACACAAAAAATTTCATTAAAATCGGTTTAGCCGTTTAGGAGGAGTTTAGTCACATACACACGCACAGAAGATTTATCTATATAAAGATTTATTACCCACTAGCTGTACTCGCGACTTCACTCCCGTCCCGACCCTCTCATCCAGTCGTACATAACAAAATTCGCTGAAATCGGTTCAGTAGTTTTTGCGTCAATTCCAACAAACAGACAAAATGTGTCCTGTAATAGATTCTGAATCCGTACATAGCTTTTTTCTCAAACATCATCAATGTAAATAAAAAACTTCATACTTTACAAATAGTGTTCCGGCAGCATCACTTGAGAATCAACCCCTAGGCTTAGTGTGATTACCATCCTGGACCATATCGTCACTTAACATAAAGATAGACAGACAGATATTTCTAAAAATAAAGGAAATGTTTTTAATCACCTATTTTTAGTCCCTTGCAAAAATTCTTTTCACAAAAATCGGAAATGTACAGACACGTGAAATTTACAATTTTATTATTAGTATAGATAATACGCCAAATTTTTCAATTTCATTAAATAGTACCTAATAACATGTTTTATTTTATTATAACAAAGAAGGCAATATTTCAAAAAATTCTAGGTCTTTTTAAAACGTGACACCTTTAGTTGTGTTCATAGTTTGGATAATGAGTTCAAGGATCATGAATAGTGAGTTTTACTTTCAAAAGGCTATTGTAGGATCTCATTCTTCGAATCATGGTGATACCTGGAAACGACTAATAATCAAAGCAATGATAATGGGTAAATATAATCAAAATAAGTTAACCTATGTATGTGTACCAGCGGTGATATGTACAAAATATATATTTTTTATAATCCAGTAGTCAAAGTTAGGTACAGGCAAAATTCATACCTAACTCAAGTAAGCAACAATACAAATAGAATGCTTAATGAGTTGGCGTTTGATTTATTTATTTAACACTAGTGTAAAAAAATTAAACTCGTCTAATTTTCTGTTTCTTTTATTGATTATTTTTTGTTATTCCATCTACTGTGTCTTGTTTTATGCAACTTTGTAATTTAATTTAGTCTTCCTAAAAGGTTTAAATAAACTAATAAAGTTATGTACCAACTTATTTATATAAATAGTATTTAAATCAGTAACTGATTTTATTTTAAATGGATATAGTACATACGTATACATATTGCATCTTCAAAATGTGACAATTCAAGTAAATAATCGAGTTATTTAGTAACGAGTCGTAAAATGAACTCATTTCAAATCTTTAGTTATATTTAAATGAAAACAAAGATCCTTTGTATTAGAATAATCGTATAGTTCAGTCACTTTCATTCCGGCAGCATCACTTGAGAATCAATACCCCTAGGCTTAGTGTGATTACCATTCTGGACCATATCGTCACTTAGCATCAAGTGAGATTATGGTCAAAGCACTGAGCCTATACCGTGTAATAAAATAAACTACCGTTATTATTTTTATTTTCTTGATTATAAATGATAACTAATTAAGTTACTTTTTCGTTGAAATTTTTAATTACACTAGTGCTCGCCTGTGATCGAAATTCAACCATAATTAATAGAAACGCTAAGAATTTTGTTTGCTTTTCATTGTCAATTGCTTAAAGTTAAACCTTCTCAAAAGACTTCTGTCACACGGTAAATAATGTCAAGTCTGACATTGATATGTGATTCATAATGCATTGGTAAGGGATAATGATAGATGTGTGTCTGCATCAAACTAATTGTAGTGTATGAACTGTATTGTTTTATTGATTTAATGTATTTTTTTGCATAATTAATTAAATATTAGCATTCTGCACTCCTTTTCTATATGAACTATGTGCGAAAAAAATTTCGTAAAAAAGGG
Organism: Samia ricini; assembly: GCA_014132275.2. Classification (NCBI taxonomy): domain Eukaryota; kingdom Metazoa; phylum Arthropoda; class Insecta; order Lepidoptera; family Saturniidae; genus Samia; species Samia ricini. The sequence goes on from AP028170.1 coordinate 8,018,973, forward strand.
TTACAAAGTTTTTGCTTCACGTATTAATATTATGATGATGGTGATGATGATAAACGATACCTATTTATCTACATTTATCGATTGATAAGTAACACACAAAAGTGAAAATATGACTCTAAATTCACGTGTATTCTGATAAGTTATGAACGGATATTTATTACACTATATATTACGTCGAGAGTCGACACGCTAATATGAAATAAAAATACGTGTGTATTTTATCACGAGGAAAATATTATACAAGTTACTAACATCCATCTATCTATTAATTTCATCCTGCTAGTGAGAAAATATCTGGACAGTGTTTGATATCTCTCACGTTGGTCAATTATTTATTTTGTCTCGGAAACTTTGTATTATCTTCTGTATCTAGATTCGCGTAATATTCTTAACGTTTATTACATTCCAGATTATTGTTTTATTTTAAAAACTATACGTTTTGAACGTACTATAAATTTTAATCTATAATTTGAATTTCTGAAAACCATTAACAGAAGTGGTTTGTTTTATAGTAGCAAGGCAAAAAAAACTAGGCAGCCTTGGGGACTGGCAACAGAATTGAAAACTTTGAAAAAGACTGTTTTTTTATTGTTTAGACAACCAACGGAATAATCTTAGTACTAATCGTTTCGACTCGGATATTTTCTTCAGGCATTTAGGCGAAAATATTTTAGATGTGGCAACCCAAAAGCTTAGGAATCTGCCAACATACTTTCATTTCTGTCCATCGGAGAAAAATGATAAAATGTGCCATGTCGTTGACAGTAGGTTGACAGCTAATGTCACATTCCATTAGAAACGCGAATCTATAAGTTTTCTCACTACCGAGAATTGCTCAACGCCTCTAAAGAAGTTTTCACTTCAATAATGACACTATGTCTAATGGCAACCATAAAGCAATTCGATAACGCGGGTGGCCACTGAAAAATCGTCTATCCCTCGCCGGTTGTCGCTGTTATGTCGGCCTGCAGAAATGACTCTTCACATTACATTTAAACAACGCGATATCAGAGGAAAGGGGGAACATAATAGATGGTAGATTATTTCACAATTTTACATTTTGTGAAAGGTAAGAAAGATGATATGATTTTTTTTTATTCCTGCAGAAATTGAAGTTACCGTAAATCTGTGGCTTCGAAGTACAGCACGTGTTGTTTTATTATGAAATTTACTTAAAATCTAATTATTCACGTGAAGTTGCTTATTCAATTTTCATAATAACCAATTATAACAATACACATGTGTCTATGAAATATATACCTATAAAAATGACTTTATTCAAAAGTGTAAGGAGTAAAAAATAATTGTAAAGTAAGGCTGCTCAACCCTATGGCCGAGGGCCGTAATGTGGCCCGCTTACGATTTTTGTATGGCCCGCGCGAGCAATGTATATTCCCACCAAGTTGAGTCTTGGGTACGCGGTCACTAACAGAAGATGTTTATGAAAAATCTTTATTCCCCTCTCCCTGAATTCCACTGACCAGATTCTGATTTGAAAATGGGACCAACTCGGGAGTGTACTCCTTTTATTAAAAAAACATTGAAAATCGGTCCACAATTCACGGAGAAATTAGGTAACAAACATACGAGTACATAAGAAAAATACAGACGAATTGATAACCTCCTCATTTTTGAAGTCGGTTAAAAACTCTGCTTAGATCTTAGTTTGTGTAAAAAATAAATACCGCATATTAGTAACTGAACAACATATTTGTGACCTATTATTAATATCGACACCTAATTTAACGCCTGGCATAAACAATATATTACAATAAAAGCTATGTGTCAAATCACATTGTTTATAGTTATCGGTTACATAACCTAGTTTCATTTAGTTTTTTTTTGGAATAAGGTGAATTAAAAATCTATGTTTTTCGGAAAAAATCGATACACCTACAAGTTCTCTGTAAGTCCTAAATGAATTATTGTCTAAATATTATTGTCTAATGATTGATCTACATAAAATATATACAACATTCTTTTTTCATTGAAGAAATACAACATGCAACAGGAACTCAAACACCGCCATTTAGAACATTAAGTTATAATTATAATACAAACATATTTACTTGCATGTGTTTTGATACTGTTTATTTATGATGTTAGTTATACCCATAGTGCACGAGTAGTATGGTCACATGGTCAATCTACGCACAAAATATACAGTCAACAGACACGTGACGTCACGAGGCGGATCGACAAACGGTTCAACGAGGCGGTGATTAATTTACTGATTTTTAAATATTTTTAGAAAAAAAAATTACTTAGATTAAAAATATCTGAAATGGATTCAGTAGGATTATTAACAAACTACTTTCACAGTGTACGTTTAATATGTTTCGTCTTGTATATTAAGAATTAAACAAGTATAAAACTCATTTTGTTGAAAAGGTTAAAAATAAGTTTTTTTTTAACCTAACTAATGCTGTTGACCGGAAGGACCTTTACAGCTTCCCCGTGACTTTGGGGGCGAGTGCTGAAGGCATTTAGCCGCAAAAAGGTAACTAGCACAAGGGTTACCAAAATGGTACGAACATCGGCTTGGCCGTTACCTGAGTGTACAAACTCTCTCGCGAATTGAATCCAATCTAATTCCTACATTTTTTATTTAACATAAAAAAAAGGTTCCTTACAGGACCTATGTACCTGCGTGTTATGTGCAGGAGTGTGTATGCAGTGTTGTGCGTGTAATACTTAATGCATGGTCAGTGTCACTGTATCGCGCTGGCGGCGATGTCAAGATCCTCCCCAGTTGGGGAACGTGACACGTCTTGGGTCGCCGTCTTAGGGGGACCCGGAGAGTGTGCGGGAGCAAAGTTAGCCGCCAGTCCCCGGCGGCGGGATCGGCGATTTCGCGGGCGTGGGCACTGACATGCAAGTGAACGAGGTTTATATGGAAAGATCCTATTCATACGAGTGATGTTATCGTCGCGCTCGGTCAAGATGTTAACGCGGTCGTCGCATCTTGGCGTGTACGAGACGGCTCGCACTATGAGGGGGTTTGGGTGTGTCTCTGCGCGTTCAAAGAAGGCCCGACACTGGGTTTTGAAAACGGACATGATGGTGGGTAGATCCAGATCCCTATGTAAATCCACATTTCTCTGGTACCATCGGGCGCCTACGGCTTTCCTTACCAAACGATTCTGGATCTTTTGTAAGGTGTACACCTGGGAACTCCTAATATGAGCGAACACGGGTGCACAGTACGTAATCATGGGTCTAACCACCATTTTATACAGTGTGACTTTATGGCGGAGGTCCATTTTGCTGTCAGAGTTGTACAGAAGATAGAGACGTCCTAGCACTATAACAATCTGGTGCTTGACTTTCTTGAGGTGAGCGTTGAAAGTCATTTTGGCGTCTAATTGAACTCCTAAGTACCTAACTTCGGTACTGTAGGGGATTTCCGTACCTGCGTACGTGATGAGATGTGGGGGCTTGTTCGAACGGGCTGTATCGAACATGATCCCGGTGCTCTTAATCGGGTTTATCGCGATACGCCACTTGAAGTACCAAGAGCTAAGTTCGTCGACGGCTCTTTGGATGTATTTTCGGAGGACTACTTTCTTACGGAAAGAATAATAATAGATGACTGTGTCGTCCGCGTAAAGCCCTAACTGCACTTTATCGAGTGCAGGGAGGTCTGCCAGATAAAGATTAAAAATGACAGGCGCCAGAATGGAACCTTGGGAGACTCCTGCGCGTATTGGGTGGGCTATAGAGAGAGCGTTCTCTACTCTATAGCGGAAAAAATAAGTAGGTATAATTCTCTTGTATTGGAAATGATTACTTATAGATGTTTTAGAAAAGTAATATTTTTATATACCTGTAAATTTGTTTTGTGCGAATTTCCTACGCTGGATTTCAAACAGTCAATCGTTTTCTATTTTCTAGGTACCAAATAAAAGCTTGTTTTTAAAAAAATCACGTACCATAATTATGTAAAGTAATGCGCTTAAGGTGAACCACAGTGAATCCATAAATATGCACGACTAACAACACACAAATAAATATAACAGAATATATAGTTGCAGCACGAGTCGGCACGATACAAAATAGAAAGGATCGTGTTTTAAAACTATATTCTTTCCAAAGGAACACATAAATCAACCATATCAGAAATTATTTCTTATTTTCACACTCACAAAAAATTTGGTCGGCTTTGAAAATTTGTAATTGAAATAGTTTTATTTTATTATAATTGAAAACTTTAATCTGAAGCAAGAATATTTAGAAAAACTTTCGTTCTTATGGTATCAGCACGGCGTTTATATCTAATTTTATTTTCCATATTTATTTCTGACACGCTGCTCCTGGTCGGATTATGGTCGAATGTAACAGCACCTTATTTTATTTTGCTAATCGATTTATAATTAACCAAAATCTAGTACCAATAAATTACTACTCTAAATACTTACACTTCAGAATGTAATCCATCAAATTTAAAAAGTACAAATATTTGATTCCGTCAATAAGCGCTTCAAGAATATTTGAGAAGTGCTCAGCTTTACTTAAGAAAAATTAACAAACTGTTACTCGATTACCGTCTGGTTAACAAATTCCGATAATATTTTTGGCCGGAGCGAGCGATATATCTACATAGCTATTGATATACTTCCTAAATCCCACGATGCACTTGAAAGCCAATACGTCTTTGTCCATTCTAACTTTTATTCTCATGTACATATATGACTTTTAAAAAGTGTACACAATTTATTGAATAAAAAAAACCAAATTGACTTTTAGGTCTTTTACAACAAAGAAAAATTATCATGTTTTACAATCATAATTTGATCAAGCGTGAGAATTTCATAAAATGAAAATACAAATCTTTTACGAAGATTAATACATTTCATTGAAATTGACAGTTTAATCTATGTCAACTTATATCATTTTCATCTATGATCCTATTTTATAAAAACATAAAACATAAGCTCACGCCTGTTATCCCCGAAGGGTTAGGCAGAGATGAAATAGCGAACTAAACCACCCACATTTCGCCGAGCTTAGTTCCGTCCCAGATGTGACAGGGGGCGAGCCTGTCGCCATATCGGGCACAAATTCCAAACTCCGGGATGATACTGAGTAGAAAAACAAAATCTATCCTTCGTCAAGTATGAAGTGAGGATGGCGCAGTTGTTAGTGCACCTGAATTCCGCGTGAATGGACGCGGGTTCGAGCACACCTATCCAACCCTAAAAATCAGCCTGAGCTTTCGGCGAAGAAAAACATCATAAGGAAACCATACCATGGTGGTATTTTGTAATTATACCTGCCTGGATAGCTACCACCCTCAAGTTTGAAAACATGTCTCCAAATGCCAATACATTAGTTCCGGCAGCATCACTTGACAAACAGTACCTCTAAGATTATTGTTTATCATCCTAGACCACACTGTCACTTAACATCAGCTGAGATTGTGGTCAAAGCACTGAGCCTATAAAGTGTATCATTTTTGGAATTTTCGATGTTTATTTTTTTATACTTATCTTAAAAACTATTATAGCTACAAAATTTATCTTGATCAATTTTGAAGAGTGCTATAACAAAAATTATTTGAAAAATTTTGAATCTTTCAAAATCAACCTTACATTTTTTTTGTTCAGCTCCTTAAAAGGCCCTAAAAATTCCCCAGAATTTTTTTTATTTTTCTCATCTTTTTAATAGAATAAAATTTTTTAAATTATATTTTAAATTTTAATTATAATTTTTAAATTTTTAAAATTTAATTGAATAATTTACGTATACAAGAAAATGTGAATTGAACGATTAACATTGCATTGTAATTCTTTTGTAAAATAATTTGAATAAAAACCTCTCAAGAAGTAGTACGCTCTGCCTATACATACGAATACCTACTAAACATTTTCTACTGAATAATGTTTATGAATCTCGCTTGATACAATCAGAATCTAAAATCTAGAGTCACTGTAGTCCTCGAAACTCGTACTTTTAGAAAAGAAAATTGAAGACAATAATATTCTAATTTTTATTGATAATATTTTCATATTTCATTAGCTTAAGACATATGATGCGATCTTTAGAATTGGCTATCTCTCCCTCATAGCATGCATTAAATGTTCCAACTGTACACTTATACCTTCCATAACCAATATTTATAAACGAACAATAAGACAACATGTCACTATAATTAAACATGTACCAGCACCTTACAATTTTATTAAATCGCCGACACTTGTAAGACTGGATCGGCGGCTAAGTTGTTCCGCCCCCCCGCGCCATCGTTCTTCACTCCGCCGGCGCCAACGCAATCTCCATTCTCCATCCCCACAAACACTCAGAGTCGGATCGCGGGTCAAATAGCTATCTCATTATTGTTTGCATTTAATTTTTGTTATTGTTCATCTAAATTATATAATCTGTTTCCTATACGTTTCTTACTTCACCTTCATAGTTTAAGTCACGGCGAAGCTGTAAAGGCCCTTCCGGCCAACAGCGTTAGCTAGGTTCGAAAAAAAAAAGAAAATAAAAAACCTTCATAGATACCTAAAATATATTTATCTTTCTTCGTGCCGGAAACCGTAACCGGTAACCATAGCATGGTGGTAGGGCATTTTCTAACAATGCCCACCTACCCAGACTACCCCTCTGAACTTTGAAAACTTTTTCACCAAATACCAATAGGTATGTTCCGACAACATCACTTGAGAACCAGTACCTTTAGGCTTAGACTTGTTAGTTCATCTAATTCGCACCAAAACTTCGCTGAAGCTGCCAAGGCTCTTTCAGTAAACAGCATCTATGGTTTCGCCAGTAAGTAGTAGTAGTAAGCAGTTTCAGTAAGTAGGAAAAAAAAAATTGTAATATGCTGTTAAAAATCGAAATGATGTTTTAAAAAGGTACTCAAAATAATCCATTTAATTTCCTGGTATTATTATCCAGATTGCACAATAATTTTACCTTTACAGGCGACCAACACTAGAAAACCACAGATACTCAGATCTTGTAGAGAATTTTTATTATCTCTGATGTAGGGTGTGCTTGGCGCGATTTTCGTCTGTCATGTTGTCGTCCTTATTTTTAATTTATTGTTTTACAGTAATTGACTATATATTATGTAATGTTACTGGCATTTTACGTGATATAGTGTAATTATGATACGCAAGTATAGTGAAGTGAAAATAATGACATTGAGAGTGAATTCTAAAGTGGACCAATCATTCCCGTTGTGGTCGTAACGGAACCCCACCATTTTGTTACCGCCATTCATTTATTGATAGTGTTCCTAACGTCTGATTTGGCTGCATGGACTACTTGTACACTTGCCTTTTCTTCAAAAGGGAATAAATGGAACCAAAAAAAATCTCTGATGTAGAGTTTTGACCAGAGACAAATAAAAAATTACCGCTTGTTTTATGTGATAAGCTTCCGAAGTGCGTGCATTTTATTGTTTGTAAATAATTTGTATTCTAAAAAGCTTTAGAAAATCTCTGCAATATGGTGAAACTAACTACAGAATTAATTCAAAATTCGATGCAATACATGAATCCGTGTAGAGACAGAGAGTTGGATTTAAGAGGTTAGTTTGTGGTATTCAAAGAAAATCGTCACTTCAAAAGGATGTATTTGGAAAGTGTTATTTTTAATATTTATAAAATCTACACGTTGTTTAGACATATGGCTTATTTTTCATTTCATAACCAATGGTTCGGTAGGAAAGATTCCACCCTGAAATTGATTTATTTTTTCTTCCGTTATATGGTATTTGCAATTTAATTGTTATTTTTAGTAAGCTTTTAATACATTTGTATAAATAACTTAAACGAAGGTAATATAATATAACTTCATATTTTGCAGGTTATAAAATCCCACAAATTGAAAATTTGGGTGCTACGTTGGATCAGTTTGATACCATAGATTTTTCTGATAATGATATCAGAAAACTAGATGGATTTCCGTTGTTGAAAAGGCTGAAATGTTTGTTATTGAATAATAACAGAATTGTGTAAGTATTTATTTGCAAAACCTGTTAAATTACATTTACTTAGAACATTAAATGTACTTAGAAGCAATTTCTTTCAGTCTTTCTATTAATGAGCTTGTAACAAAACCATCATCATAAAATTTTAGATACATATATTTTTGGAGCAGATTTCATTGAAACTATAAAAAAATCAGCAATACTTTATTCTGCATGCTATACTTTAATATGGTGTTATATTTATGTGATATTGTATGTATCAATGAGAGCAGTGCCACTGGGACAGCTGCATTTAGTAAACAATTCAATGCAATTGTACAATTTTGCATGGAACCTCATTCTTGTGCATTGGTTTCTGAACAAGAATTTATGTATATCTTACTTGTTTAATTTTATAATACCTAACTTTATACAAACAGGAGGATTGGTGAAAATCTGGAGCAATATATTCCTAATTTAGAATCTTTAATTTTAACAAACAACAATATATCAGAACTGGGGGACATAGAGCCAATTACAACACTACCTAAATTGAAGACACTCTCCCTAATGCACAATCCTATTGCCAACAAACAACATTATAGGTAATTAATATTTCAAGTTACAGCTATTTATAAAAAAAAAACTCAATTATTAAAAAAGTTTTTTTTTTTATAGAGCATATGTTGCATTCAAAATGCCTGAACTAAGGTTGCTAGACTTTAGAAAAATTAAACAAAAGGAAAGAGATGAAGCAAATACACTCTTCAAAAGTAAAAAAGGAAAGGAGTTGCAGAAAGAAATTGCTAAGAAGGCCAAAACGTTTGTACCTGGGGGAAACCTACCTGAATCCAAAGTTACAAGTAAGTTACATTTCAAAAAGTAACTTGTATTTATTTAATTGAATTTGTAAATTACAGCAATTATAAACTTTTATAATTTACATACTTGAGCAAGGACTTAGTACTCTGTTATACAAGTTACTTAAATAACTTAATTTTAATTAAATTTTATCATCAAGATAACAATGATGAATGATGATTCAAATAAACATTATGTTTACTATAGACTAAAACCAATCAATGTTAATATAATTTCCCAAATGAATATCATAAAGAGAATGTCTTGTTATAATGATAATATCTCAATATTATAGTTATAGGCACTGTTACTATTTGAAATGAATATGGTATTTACACCTATATACAGTATGTAAATTGTGAAAAATTTGTTGACACTTTAGTAAGAAAATATTGAATTAACATTCAACACAAAATGGAGTTTCAAATTAATTAAAGAAAATAAATAATGTATGTTTTATTAATATGTGCGTTTCAAATTTAAATGAGTGTAATGTATATTTTTAGATCTTACACCTCAAGAAATCCATAAGATCAGGGAAGCTATTAAAAATGCTTCATCTTTACAAGAAGTTGAAAGGCTGACAAGAATGCTCCAGTCAGGACAGATACCAGGGCAAAAACCATTACAATCACAATCATTAGCAAATGGTCAACGTGAGTATTCACAATTATTCTTATTTCTTTTTTCTATTAGTGGTCTCCTAATGGTTGAAATTAATAATCATTACTAAAAGTTTCCGGAAACGGATTCCATTTTTTTCTTCCATTAATGACGCTAAAGCTCTCAGTAACTATTAAACAAAGAAAGATTTGACTAATTAATAAAACAAGGTGACACAATTAATAATAGTAATTCTTGCTAATCTGAGCTAACGTATACAAGTGTTTAAAAGTAAATTGAGAACAGTTATTTTCATTTGCATTGTTCTAATTTTTAATCATATCCTCTGGTCATGCAGTTAATCCATGTCATGTTCTTGTATCAACATGTTTAAATTCAGACCTACCTAAAGGCTGAAGCAGTGACAGGTAAAGGGAAGGTAATTATGTTGATAGAACCAAACTAGTAAATAACATAAAGATTTAATACAGTGAATAAATAATAAAAACTGTTGTACACAAGAATAGTACCAACCCATATCTTCTTGTGGGTGTTGTAAAAAATGAGTGAATAAAAAAAAACACACCCAGGGCAGCTGGCACATCATGTGTAATAATATGACTTGTTTTTTGTTCTTTTTGAAGGGTTACAACTTTTTTAGACCAATTGAGCTATTTAGGTAGGAGAAAAACTTATAGATTCCCATAACATCAATCGTAAGCAACAAGCTACAGTGTGTCAAGTATAAGATGGCGTTTAAATGGTAACACTTTATACACTTTTGTGTTATCGCATCTGAAATATTTTCTGATAAATGCTTGAATAATATGTTTGCAAAATTTTCAGAATTTTCACTTCTGTGTCGGCAGTGACCATTACTGCATAGTTTTTTTTTTATATTTACAGTTTTCACAACTTTTATAAAGCTTGCATTATTGTTTTAAGATGATATACAAATAACAATCTGTAAGTCCTGGAGTATATTTAAGTGCTAAGTATTTGGCGTGATTTTGGTTTCTCATGTTGTAGTTCTTGTAATTAATTTAATTGCAGTTATATAATGTAGTTATTTTGGTGATATTTTGCATAATATAGTTATACTCAATTTTAATACGCTCCATATTGAAAATTATGATATTGTGCATGAATTCTGGAATGTCACAAAAACTACCTGGAAAGTTCTAATAAAGGGTCATTTTGTTGAAACAGTGAAGATTAGATATATACTACAAAGTGGAGTCTCAAGACCTTGTATTCATTCATAAAACAACTCAAGTCTATCAATGGAAATAAATGTCATAGTGTATGGTGTAGTAATTATGTAAAAGGCTTACATAGTAAAAAAAACTAAAGATATAACCTAAGATCTTGTGTAATTCTAACAGTAACAAGCCTGTGTTACCGATAATATTTTTGTAAAATTTATTAATATTAAATTTTCAGAAGAGGAGCTTGAAGAAATGGAGACTGACCATGTCAATGGGCAGTAAACACCTAGCAGGAAAGGCATGTATATTTAAGAACAGATACTACTATATATAAGTGTGTTACTATATATATCTGTATACAAGAAAATAGATTTAAGCTGTTAAGAACTGACAATACTACACAATAAACAGATATCAAGCAAAAGAACAGATATGCTTGGAGTTTAATAATTTTTGTACAAATTTATTTCTGACCTTAAAAAAACAGAGTAAATTGTACTCTTGTCTAATAATGCAAGAACTCGGTCAACTAATTTACTTTTTTTTTTTATGCTTTGAAAATAAAAGATATGAGCACAAGATTATCATTGTTTTATTGCATTATCATTCTTTTATTCAATCATTATCCATTACAACAAATAAGCGACATAAAATAAAATTAATTATTCATCATTACCAGTGTCAAGGAGAACATATTTATTCTTTAATCTTCAAAATTAATAATTCATCATTACAAGCGTCAAGGAGAACATTGTACACAGTCGCTAAAAGGGTCTTTCGGCCGATTAATTCCTGTACGGTAGGTCTCTTATCAGGTAATACTGATAACATGGCATCGATGAGATCCTGCACACCTCTGTCATAAATTGTCAAGTCAATTGGATGTACATTTCCACTTGTAATTGCCTTCACCAATCCAACCAATGTCTGGAATATATAACTTTATTATGGTAATCAAATCTCTATGATAATATAATTCCAATCGATATGTCTAAACATATTTAACTAGCATAAAATGGCGGCAAGGGTCTACGATTTTATCGAACTGGGGCAGAAACTTGATAGTGGCGACGCCTCTCCAGTGCTTAAGATAAATTACTAAATAGAACACTAATATATAATAGTTGACATTTTATAGTTCCTATACTTTTAATTTTAAACGACACTTCCATACGCTAGGCGCTGGGTGGAGCAAGTTTATTTTTAATCCTATTATATTATGATTTTGGTGTTCCATGTAACTTCTCGCCGGGGCGGATGTCCCGGTTTGCCCTAAGATCCTGGACTATAAAATGGTAACTGCATTCCAAAGTGTTTTTCACACTCTTTTCTATTGAATACACTATATACGAACCATTCAATTATGTACGTATTACGTAACCATCAATGAGGTCTTACACCTTTTTTTTACGTTTATCCATTCAACCGGAAGACGTCCACTGCTGGACATAGGTCATCCACAACTACGGGGTTTGCGCTACCTTTATCTAGCGGATTCCCGCGACCTTAACTAGTTAGTTAGTCGGTCCACCTTATTGGGGCCTATCCACGTTGCGTCATCCGGTGCGTGGTAACCATTCATATTTCACGTGATTTGGAAAAGATCCTAAAAGCCTGAATTATACAGTAAATACCTCGGATTCAAAAGCCCTCTTATGTGTGCACATTTCATACAATAGACAGCCGAGAGCCCATACATCACTTTTAGTATCATAAGCCTGGCCTTCACATAATTCCGGAGCTAAGTAGTACGGTGTTCCTATGACTGTTGAGGTTTTTTTTTTTTAGCACTAATAAAGAAATAAATCAAATTCAGTGGGTATTATGTATTAAAATAGATAAATTATAATAATTGCAATAAAATAATCACCTTGCCAACATTTTAGATATACCAAAATCTCCAATTTTCACTATGACACCGTACTTTCCTGTAAGTAATATATTTTCAGCTTTTAAATCTCTATGAATTATGTCCATTTCGTGTATATAATTCACACCCAGTAGAACTTGAGAATAGTAAAATAGTATTTCCTGTAAACATACATCCAAAGATAGTATTATATTAACAACTAGCTGTGCCCGCGACTTCGTTCGCGTGGTATTCAGACAAATATATTCTAATAGACATTCTATTATTCTCCGTCTAGATGCAATCTATCTCATTACCAATATATTCTCTATCTACGTTCCATCCCGTCACACGCGATAGAGGTTACGCCGGCTAGACCAGGCCATCTCCCAGAGCAATAGAAGGTCCTACCCCAGCCCCTTCCCCCCATGGCTTGGCAATGCGACAGAGTCGAGACTCCACCAATGCGGTGGCCGGACTGAGCAGCCGTCTGCTCTTAGCCCTCGCGGGGCACCTGAGTTGAAACTATGCACCCGGCCATTCTTGCCCTAATAGGGCCTAAATGAAAGATATACGAAAATGCTATAGATTTTGTTCCTTTATTTCAAACTTTAATTCCATTTACTATGAATCATTATTGAAAATATATATTTACCCATATAAAAAGTATAGCCTATATATAATATACCTTTCTAACGTTAAAAGAATTTTCAAAATCGGATCAGAAGTACCGGAGATTACCCCGGAAATCAAAACTCACAAACATTACTTTACAATATTAGTATAGATGTTGTTATGCATACACTTAATTAATATATATTTTAAATGAATCTAAATAAACGCTTTTGCGTGATTGGCGAACAAATTAATAAACGGACAGACTGACAAAATATTTTAAAACTATAGAAATGTGTCCTTAGTAGAATCTAAAACCCTACATAGTTTTTTTTTTCCAAATATCTTCAATGTACAGATTTCGTTCGTTGTCTAGTATCTATGTTCTTGTAATGTATGAAAACAGTCCAATATATTAAAAAATAAGAAAGCACCATCTATTAATAATCGTCAAAATTACAGACATAAATAAATGTAAATAATTTATGTTGATTTAATTTTATTTCTGCTCATTTCACTGTTCATTTACAATACTATATTAAGCAAACATATATTTATTATTTAAATGTAAATGTAGATAAACGCCAATTACGCTTTATATAAATGTACAAAAATGCATTCTAAATGGATGTAATGTATATAATTATAATCTATCTATACTGGTAACACTTAAAAAAATTCCCATAAATATTAACAAATCCATACATAGAGTCGAAAACGAAGAACGGCAACGTCGCATGCAATTAACCGTGAGCTGGCAACGTGGTTATTATTATTTAGCTCAATTGGGAAATAGGGATATATAATTATTTTTTTTTGCGCATTATTAAGATTCTGACGTCAATATAGATAGACTTTTATTCAATTTGAAAAACCCAATGATACGTTTCATTTTAATAGGTTATCATTTATAGTATTACGATTCTGTTTATGACAGGTTCGTATAATTTGACATCTATTTTTCAACTTTGTCGACATGGTATTTATTATTGGCGTGAACTTTATTTAGAATCATTGGTGATTTTAAAGTCGATGAAACGGAAATGCTTCATGACAAAGAGTCAAACACATACATCAATAGGATTTAGTATTATTAGATTTTATGCTTGCTAATTTCGCAATAAAACGCTAAATTGCTTTAGCTGAGTTGTAACGTTTAGGTACTACACGGGCCAACGACTTTGGTTCAAAATCTAAGGATGGAAGTTTTTTTGTTGTTCTTTTTTTTTAAGAAGAATAGAGATATAAACTTAAATTTTAGCTAATTTGTTTGCTATAGCACAAATAATATTTCATGAAGATGACGGATCTTCTAGAATTTCATTTACACCAATTTTTTTACTTTTGTTCGTTATCATGGAGAACCCCTTACGTTTTATAGGAAAAAAGTATCCTAGATGTTACTCTATAATATTAGTTATCTCTGTGTCAAGTTTCGTCAGGGTAAAACAGACAGACGGACAAAAATTCTAAATAAAATATTTTTGGCTTCTTTATCGATAACAAAGTCCACCCTGATTATAAATGTTTAATATACAGATTTGTCCTAGATACAGTTTATTATATGTATACAACTACATAAGTAGAAAATCCTAAAGAAAAGGTTGTTTTCATTGAAAAATATTAAACTGATAATTACTCCATAAGATATTTAGAAGTTTTCTTTCAAACAAGAAAGCCTTCAAGTCCACGAAGAACTATACAAGTTTTTTAGCTTTCTTTGTGTCTTTGTCTTTTTTTGTTTTAGTGTAAGATCTTCCAATGTTTTAATTTTGGTCTTTAAAATAGCATGTTTTAAATCGATTTACCTACTGTTTATTACTGAATTAATGTTTCTGGTTATGGAAAATATTATATATATATATGTGTGTGTGTGTGTGTGTGTGATGGCGCATTGTATAGTGCAGTCGGAATCCGCGTCAATGGACGCGGCTTCAAACCCTCCTATCCAACTCTAAAACCAGCCTGAGCTTTCGCTGAAGGAAAATATCGTGAGGAAACCATAGCATGGTGGTAGAGCTTTTTCTAATAATGCCTGCCTGATTAGCTACCACTCTCTAGTTTGTCGCTAAATACCAATAGGTGTATTCCGGCTTAGTGTGTTTACCATCCTGAACCACATCGTCACTTAACATCAGATGAGATTGTAGTCAAAGCCTATACCGTGTAAAAAAATACAAATCAATATAGGTGCATACTGATTTTTTTATTTGTAAACCTAATTGATACGTTACCTCTTGTTTGATTAACTTAGGGCAACGTTGGTACATAAATTCTGCTAAATTCCCATGAGTAGCATATTCCATAGAAATCATGTAATGTATGTCGGTGTTATAACAATTATAAAATTTAATTATGTTTGCATGGTTCAATGTTGACAGGATGTTAACTTCGTTTGCTATGTCCTGTAATAAATAAATTATACATTTTTGATTAGATACAACTAAAGTGATCTTTGGCCTCTTTAGAAAATCTTATAACCATAATTTATGATATGAAGGTATGACTTACAAACCAAATTTCACCCCTTGTACAAGACTACACGTCACCTTCAATTCATGAAAAATACAATACAAACGTTTTTTTTTTTTTATACATATTTATCATCATATAAAACAAGCGTAATTATGTAATTTGTAATTAATCATCATTTAATTAATTTTAAACCTCATTAAGAATCTTTTTACATGATGAAAATACCCTACTACTATGCTATGTTCACTTTTACCGAAAGTTCAGGCTGAACATAGAACACTACTGTAGCAGATCGACTAAACCACGTCGGGGTCACCGGTTTTAGTGCGTGTTTTTTGTTCCTGCCTTATCCTCGAATAAAATGATAAGTCTAGTATTTCGATATTAGACTACATAACACGCACTAAAACTGGTGGTCCCGTCGTGATTTAGTCGATCCGCTACACTACCATTAGACCATCATCGCTTCTGCCTAGGTTAAAGAATAAAGGAGGCTTGCAGCTTAATTTAAGAAATACTAGGTGTGTACCTAATAAAATAGGCCTGCTAGACTGGTGAGTGGATCTAAATTTCGCTAGAATAGTGCAGAAGTAATAGTTGTCCGAGATTGAAGAGAAAGACATCGTGAACCTCGTGAAAGCATCGTCTCGAGAACCACAAGCCAGGACTCACTTTAAGACGATGAAGCAACGAAGTAAATATAGGTTCGTTTAAGTATTCCATTCAGCCGAAAGACGTCCACTGCTGTAAATCTCCCCAAAAAATCTATACGATGATCGATATTGCGCCACCCGCATCCAGCGAATCGCGCGACATTCACCAAGTCGTCGATTCACCTTGTGGGGGGATTTCTGATTCGGTTACGCAGGAAAACTCCGAGCATCCGAGCCCTTTGAGCTATCTTATTAGGCCCATTGTGATTGATCACGTCTCAGTGGCACGGCCTTTTCAATATTAATTATTTTTTCAATTTCAATATTATGCCAATGTAATGTAATCATTGGGGGGATTAAGAGCTTTGCTTACTATTGTTGTTTCAAAAATAACCAAAATTTTTCTTGTATGATACTTGAACGGCCCCTACGTTGTTTATATTATAGTTAACGAATAGTACAAAAAAAAAACTCTTGTTAAGTTTGAAAACCTACCTGTTCATGGTTGTGCGCCTTCAGGTTTAATTCTATATCTTTAACTATAGTTAACACGCTATTGTCTCGTCTTTCACACAAATATACATTTCTAAAATTGAAAACAAAATCTAGATTATTACCTAGGTACCTATAATTAACATAATGATATACAATTTTGGATAATAGAAATCTATACTTTAATGTATTATGGAAGTAGGTAGTAATATAAAAATTATAAGCCCAGTTAAGTGTTTGTAGGAAGTTCTGCAATAATCATCATGTATCATCAATAACTCGATATTTTTGGTTATACTAATTTGAACCACAATCTGTGTCTGTGCTTTTTATTTCTCCATATTATACCATATATACCATAGCATAACCGAGAAATATGGGTGGGTACTTAGAGTTTTATGGCGAACACAAAATATATACTTAAATATTTTATTATGTAACTTTTTCATGTCCGCATAACAATAAAATGCTATATCTTCTGTGTTATTTAAGCGAGCCAATGGCAGCACACTCGGAAGCTGCAACGTCTATCATTGATTCCAAACCTTCAACGAACCTGAGATCTCTGGTGGTTAAGTTATATTATTCGCCTGATTTCCTATTACCTTATAACTGAAAATGTACTGCCGAGCTACAAAGGACAACAACTGCTCTTAAGCTATATCGTGAAGTAATAAACAAAAGCTATATTATGATCTACTGTAAACTTCAGAAAAATAAACCCATTAAAAAAATGGGTTAATTAATACTGATATTACGACAACTCATATAGTTTTAGTTTATTTCGGTTCCTTAATAATACATACATAATACATAAATAATAATACATTTCTACACTAAGGTCATTTTCAAGACCACAAATAAGCATGTAATGGATTTTCAGTTTTAATTATTAACAACATTATAATCACACCATATTTGCAATAAGCATCGTGAAACCACTTTCACTCGTGAAAGCATTAAATATTTTCAAAATGTGAAAATTGTGTACAAATGCACCCAAATTTAATATAATTTATTATGAAGTAAATTATGAATTTATAATGGCAAATATAGTAATTATTATACACTTACCCATAAGTACCTTTTCCTACCGTTTTTAAAACGATCAAATTATGTTTCATAAACCTAGTTCTAATATCCATATTTTATGTATGTAACCATTATGTTTAAAAGCCTCTGTTGTATCTTTCTATTAATCCATGGAACTATAGATATATTTATTAGATACCCACTTTTCTAAATAGTTGAAATAAATGATTTAATACATTTATGTGTTTACCTAAGTGTTGAATATTGTCGATGTCTAAAATAAAATGTTTTTATAACATGAGTGAAGTAAAAAAATGTAGTTGGAAATTATAGTTTGTGGTGCGTGTTAGGTGGTGTCGTATTTTGCTATATAGAAGGCCTTATTTTAATTTATTAACTAGCAATATATGTCTCTATACTTTGTAATGGTAATAGCTTTTTACTTGATATAGCTTGGTTATTAGTTTCTCTAGCTTTGTTCTATTTTTTCTATTTTTTATTTTTATTTTTTTTATTTTATTATAATATGTATTTTATGGTGTGTAAACTGCATGTGTAATAATTTTTTTATGAATAAAGAACCAAAAAAAATTAAAAAAAAAAAAATAAAGTTAGGGAAACACACGGCACACTGCTGCTAGACTGCTCGAGCTGTAAGGGAGAACGCGAGATGATTGCTAAGAAGAAGCTTGATTATTCTGTACAAATGAAGTGTATCGAAAGTAATCACACTAAACGTGAATTTTAAGTTCTCAGAAAAACGCTTTAACAAATAGCCGCCAACAGAGATGGCCAAAATGTTGGAGCATTGGGAAAAATAAAATCAATTTGGACAAAAAAAAACTTATATTCGATACCCTAATAAATTATTTACAAAATGGTTTAAAAAGTTAGTTAAATTCTGTGGGTTAGGAAAGTTCATGCAAAAACTCATCGATGTTTTTTTTGAAGTGATACATCAAATCAAAAACATCAACTAATACATTATTTTCAAACGAAACGTATATTGTGAAGTTGGGTTAAAATTTATATAAGTTTACAATGAATAATTTTCGCTGCAATTTTCTTCCACTAATAAGTAGCGACAAAACTCAACCGTCATAGATGTAGATCTATACCAATAAATAAAATTAAAGCGTCTGTTTATGATATGGAAATAACAACATTTTACTAAATACATATGTATATACGATACCTATACAAAAAAAACACAGTTTTTAAAATGTTTGTCTGTTGTCTGTCTATCTATTTGTTCCGGCTAATCTCCAGCACGACTGGACTCTTTCTCGTAGATAGCTGAAGTTACGAAGTTATGGTTAATTTTATTTTTCGAAAGTATTGAGGTTCAACGTAAAAGTATTAAAACACGTGAAGTCGTAAACAAAATCCGATTCAATGCACAGTTTTACTGGGAGGTGTTTGAATTTGTAAGAAATATCTTTGTTTTCTCTTACCTAACACAAAAAAAATTAGTCTTCCGGGTAAAAAAAAAATTAACTCATGAAATTGTATATACGAAACAACATCAAAGAACGACTGTTTTATTTTGCTTTAAATTTAATTCTATTCCATTGGAGAACGCGTACGTTTTGTTGATGCATAGAATGAAATAAATCAATGCATTGTTAAACATCGAAATTAACTGATTCATCGGACTGATTCGGTGCATTGAATAGTAAACATCGATGTTTTTGATACGTTGATGTATATCGGACATCCCTACTGTGGTTGTGTTTTCGAGACACAAAAATACTTATTTATATTTATTGTCGCAAATAGCTATAAAAAGCGACTCATTCGCTTTTTACTAAATATAAGATAATTTTAGAGTGTTTGTACGCGAATATAAACTAATAAGTGTTCAAAAATGGGTCAGATTATGGGGTCTTATAGTGCACGAAACGTAGACCTTTACATGGATGATAAACCAAAATTCGACCATCAAGTTGGATTTTCTTACGAAAGAAAAGAACGAGGTGACATAACAAGATAAGATTTAAAGTATTTCATTCATGAATTTCATTACTATGTAGTTACATAATTTTGGGTTTAGGTTAAGTCGACGTCAAAATAATGCCTAATAAAATATACAGGCTCATTTTTCTTTTGTTTTTCTTTACACAATTTTTTTTTGTTATCACAAATGGGTTGCATTATACTATTAATGAACTAAATCTAGTACAAGGTCTACTAATCTTAGTAAATTCAATATATTAAGAATTAGTTATTTTATAAAATGAATTTCTATTTTAAAATATGTATTTTCTGGTTAATTCATGTTTGGCTAAAGCCTAAAGAATTACTATTAAATTTTAAGAATTTGTGAGAAAAATTAAATAAAAGGACAAAATGATTGACTTATAGATTTTATTTATTTTTTAATCATGGTTTCTATTATTTCATCCTTATTTAACATGTTAGTTTTTATTACATCACATGTTATTATACTTTTACATGACAGTTGAAAAAATGTTAAAATGTTATGTTATATTAAGTTATATATTATAAATGGATAATTGGGCTTTATTGAACCAAATATATAACAGAAATAATACATACTAATTTTTACCAACATAAAATGAAAAATTCTGGTATTTTTATTATAATGTAGAAAATATTATAGAAGGAGATCATGATGTAGCATGCTGATATGTTTATAGTTGTAAAGGTATTTTAATTTAGTAATAGTAATAAATAAGTATGTATTGTTACAGAAATGATAGCAAATGAAGCTGACCTTATTTCGGCTAGAATTCCACCTAAGTTCCGAGATTATTGCTCTCACTATTTACTTGATTACCAAGTATGTAGGTATAAAGAAATGCCATTGCTATATAAATGTGCTCATGAAAAACACAATTATTTGAACTGTGAACAACAAGAGTAAGTATATGGCTAGTATTTCTATGTGTTTAGAGAGAATAATAAACAATTGTCTTAAACATACTTCAACATTTAAGACAAAAATTAGTTTTTAAAAGTATGGAATCTGAATCACAATTTTGTTACTGATTAGCTCCAATTACAATATATTTTAATTTGCAAGGAAAAATATGGAAATTACCATGAATATCTATTTTTATATGTATTGTGATAATCTGTGATGTAAAATACAATGATAAACTATTTAAACAATATACATTTAAGTATAATTAATGTTATACCCATATGGTTGAAATTTTCTAAAAAAAATGAAAATATTTAGATGATTATATATTCAAAACAAATTCATCTTTAAATACAAGCCTGATTGTAACTATCACTATGAAAGCATTAAATAAATCTACAATCTATGTGTAGTAATAATGTTCTAATACCTCTATGAAAGTTTGTCATTTGAAAACTTGTAAGTAAATGTGAATAATTTTTTTTACAGTTACGTTGTTCGCATGAAGGAGTTTGAACGTGAAACGCCGTTTGAGAGTAAGAGAGAATCGTGTTGCTGCTTCAGGTTAAAAATAATCGCTGTAAAGTTTGTAAAGGCAATGTAGAAACTTGATTATAAATTATGTAAATAGAGAAAATCGCATCAATTAATTCATTCTTTTACTTATTTATAAATAAATTGTTCTTGACTATTACTCATTTTAAATTTATAAGAAAACATTGGAGTCATAAAATTAATAAGGACAATGAATTCTCCATATTGAAATAGTAATAAAATAACTTAAAACTCAATCAAGTGAATGTAATTCGATTCATCCATGCAGCCGAAAGACACAGGTCTCTACAACGATCGGTCTTACGCCATCTGCATCCAACGCGCTCCTGCTACCTTCACCAGGTCATCTGTCAACCTTGTGGAAGCCTATCCACACTGCATCAAGTGTAATTAATAAAAAATACTATTTTATTATTCCTTTAAAACTAACCCAGTTGTCTGTTGAGATGCTAATCCATGATAGTACATCTAGTAGATACTATACATGTATGGAAGCTCCTATAATGGCTTGTGATCTTGAAGTTATATGAGAAAAGTTTGTCAATATTTAAGCTCTCTCAAATACAGTCTATAATATATTTATCCAAACATTAACACGGTGGTTGCTTCATACAAGCTAGGTTGTTATAAGGGCTAAATATTTAAAAGACAAGAGGATAATGATCTACCTAAAATGTATCTGAGCAACGTAATGAAAGTTTACATGCAGAACTACAATTCATAGTGACCAAAATCACTAACTAATTTTACGCTGTCTTCACAGTGGTATAAGCAACCGTGATAATAGTTTAGATTTTTTTTGTTTATGTTGAGTGTGTTGACCCCAGTTAACCAGGTGTTACTTAAGAATTAAGATGGTAACACATTAAGGCTATTGTTACTGGAACTCAAGTGATCCAGAAAACAACTACAGGTGTTTGACAAAAACTTCGAACGTGAGGGTAGTAGACTAGTGTTAAAAACCAACATTATCAATAAGTAGTATTCCCCCCCCCCCACTGTCACCGGAAGTGACATTATAGATTGGTATGTATGACTATTTACATACCCAGTCTTATAGCTTAGCATTCTTTAATAAAGCTTGCTAATTTTATTTTGTTACAATTTGTCTCCACAATCATTATTATTTTAACAGTAATGGTAAATGTGATGTATTTTTGAGAATGATATAAAAGTAGGTATATGAAAAGAGTAATAAAGAGCTCTTACATACAACATCTATTACATTGGAGCATCTATGCATATAGTAGCATTGTAAATGTCAGGGTCCATCCCTTTCCAACTTTTGTAATAAAATATATTACAAAGGACTAAAATTAGTTAATAATAAATTAAATGCATTTCTATTATACTTAGAAATCTCTGTTTTTATCACCAGGCATCACTGCTATATAAAATATACTAGCTGTGTGCCAACGGCTGCGCCCGCGTTTCATATGTTCTTCATTGCATTTTAATTTATTTATACGAAAACCAAAAATTATTTTCCTAAAAACAATTTAGTGCTAAGGTATATCTTATAAATTCAAACACTTGCAAGTAAAACTATGCATTGAATCGGATTTTATTCAATGTTTTATGAGTTTTAATTTTCTACGCGAAATCCTATTTTTTTTTTTTTCCTAAAATTAAACGTACTAAGTTACGCGGATTAACTTCAGCTATCTACCGAAAAAGTCCAGCGCAAATCGGTACAACCGTACAACCGCTCCGAAGATTAGCCGGAACAGTCAGACAAAACTTTTAAAAATTGTGTTTTCGGTATAGGTATCGTATATACATTAATATGTGTTTACTAAAAAAAAATTAAATTACAAACAGACACTTCAATTTTATTTATTATTTAGCTGAGTGACCACGGCTGCGCCCGCGTTTCCTATGTTCTTCACTGCGTTTTATTTTTTTTATGCAGATTCCTACTATTTTTTTGTAATAAGATAAAGTAAAAATATTTGTAATAAATTCAAGCACTTGCCCGTAAAACTGCATTGAATCGGATTTTATTCAATTTTTTTATGAGTTTTAATTTTTTTTTACACGGAACCATCATTATTTTCGAAAATTAAAACCTATGTAAATAGTGTTATTGTATTGGTCAAAGTTAAAACACTATAATAATCAATCTTTTATCATTTTAAAATAGTTCGAGTTGATTTTAAAAGTATATCAAAGTTAAAGGTATAAAGTGAAGAAATTTTATGGTTGGCAGTACACCTTAAATTTTCTTATTGTGGTAAACGTTCCATGACTATTGTGAGCTTTTACTTACCATCAGGCAAGATATTTGTCGAGTTTTTTTTGGCGGGATCTCAGTCTGACATGTAGCAATTGTTTTTCTTTAATTCATTAAACTTGTGTACTTGACTCTATATCATGTAATCTTGGTGGCGTTTTGTGTGAAATAGTTTAGTTATTGTGTTCAAGTTAAGTTTATTATAGAAGACAACGCGTACCATACATTCTGAGGTGCCGACAAAGCTCCTCCATGGAAAGTTCGAGCAGGATGGGCCACCGTTTTGTTGGAGCTTGGTAACGCTGATACAAGAATGAAAATCTTACCCACATGACATTGGCACAAATTGTGTGTACACACAGATTGCCATTAACTAAGAAGAAGAAGATATTTGTCTGCCATCTTAGTTATATACAAAATTTACAAATGTGACATTTTTAATCTCACAAAGAAGCGAAAGAAACTGATCACAAAACTATCTCTTGAGTTTTTAATTAATTAAGTAAAAATTTTTCATACATTTACGTGTGTTTTGGTACCTCTTAATTGTAAGTTTTTTTTTAATTCTTATTGTACCAGAAAAATTTGGTCCTCGATTTTCTAGCTTCTTAGATCGATTCAGGGCTAGATATCAATTATAAAAAATCGATTATCCGATTAATCGATCTCAGATTGCCATTCCTATAACGGCGTGAGTTTAGAAACGTGATTACATTCTCTCTGCAGTTTAGTATGAAAAAAGAGTTGGGGAAGTAAATGCATTTTTAGTCTTATCACTCTTAGCCAAGGACAAAATTAAAATAATATAACGTTATCATAATATTGTTTACAGCGTTTCCTCCACAGAGCTATAATTTTTTCCAGCAGTTATTGTCTTATCAAAAATTTGGGTGACAGATAAATAACGGTTTCAAAACTTAAAACACCCCAAGATAATAAGACAGTGAAAAGAATAAAATTAATACTTTTAGTGCTAGAAGTAAACTTTATTAGGACCGCAGGAGACTGCATGATAGAGATGAATATTAAAACTGCATGATATGATGAAATCACAGATATCCAGATAGAACTATTGCGTGGCCGCTTATGGAGCAGAAATATTTTTTATAGTGTTGCTGTATAGGGAAAACTTCCCACATTGGGTAAACTAACAATTCAATGAAATTTAATGATCTATGCAAATAATATTATTGTAAATTTCATACAACTCTAGGTTTTTAATTTTTATGGAAAAAAATAATCCAAGGTAAATCTTAAATAGGGAATTAAATATATTTCTATCATTTTTAGAAATGTCTGTCTGTTTGTTTGGCCAGTTATCAATTTGAAAGTAATAATACTTAGTTTAAAAAACCAAAGATTTCATTGAAATCTATTCAATTCATCAAAAGTTATAACAATTTCAATGACACCGGGAGTTTAGTATGAAAGAAGAGTTGGTAAGTTAATGCGCTTTATTTTTGTTCATAATAATGCCTATAATAATATTAAGGGTTAGATTTAACATATACTGTTAAATGTAAAAAATGTAATTTTTACTAAGCGAAACATAATGTATACTTTGTTGGTGACTGAATAAATAAATGTAACTGCTCGTGCCAACGCTCGCGGGTAATATCCAATCCACTATAAAGTGTCTCAAATATAAAGTTTTTCATCGAACTATATTTTGTGCGACGCATCAAACAATTGAAATAATTTTTCACGGTATAGGCTCAGTGTTTTGATCACAATCTCACCTGAAGTTAAGTGACGATGTGGTCCAGGATGGTAAACACACGAAACCTACAGTTACTGGGTCTCAAGTGATGCTGTCGGAACACAACCATTGGTATTTGGCGACAGGTTTTAAAACTTATCAAGCGGGCTTACTTGATTAGTACTCAGGGAGGCATTCATTAGAAAATGCCCCATCAACATGCTATGGTTTCCTTCATTGAAAGCTCAGGCTAATTTTAGAGTCGGGTAGGTGGCATCGAACCCGCATCGATTGATGCGGAGTCCAACTGCACTACCAGCTGCGCCATCATCCCTTCAGATCTTGATATGGTTTTTCACAAGTTCACCCGATTGAGAAATCTCTACGAACAATCTTATAATTGTTTAATTCAAACTACTCGGGGCACACTAGTATAATTAATCACTATTCCTCTCAAGAATAGTTTTGTTTTTTGATATCACAATGTTTATAAAAAAGATGGCTTAAGCACATTTATAACCTTTTGATAAAGTGTTTCAAATTTATAGAATTGAGACTTGGCAAAGTATATAAGTATAGTTACTGTATGACAACAATCAGAGATGAATAAAAAGTAACAAAGATGAACGTTAAATTCTACTAAAAAAATGAACTTATTGTTTCCTTAAATATTCCGTGATATTATGACTGATGAATGATGACAAAACCATCATCAATGAGATCAGTTGCGTCTATTTGACAAAAAAATTAGATAAATATAAGGTTTTACGCTCAGGTTATTCCCTCCCAGTAGGTAGAGAAAGGTAGGAATCCTGCCTTTAGACCTACCGCCGCGGCGACGTCATACGTGCTAAAATAATCCCGTGTCACCACTGTGAAGTATCTATATATGTTGGATACAAACTCCTTTATGTTTTTATATATAAAAAGTTGATTGTTGCTTAGTTACAAATAAAACATATTACCATTAATATATAATTATCATTGAAATAAAGTTCTCGAATTTAACAACCACCCTGAAAGGCGGCAGATGGTACCGTTAGTTTTAGTAGGTATTCCCGACGCTTCACGCCGGGCGAGTTTCACATACCCCCCAGCCATCTCTAATCCAAAAGATTCTACTTCCGCAATATTACGCAGATTACGCAATATTACCTATTTTTTCTGTGGGTCTAGATGTTACTTTGAAATTTACAAAGATTTGAAAGTAAAATCTACAAATTTTACTGTTTTGGTTTATACCATTGATAAGCTATTTATAACAACCATGTCGTATACCCATAGACTATATTTAAAAGATGGCAAGTTTATAAGAAAATCGATAAAGTTGCCATTTCTGAAAAATATTTGCTGAAATAATTTTATCATAATGTTTTCTAGCAGTAAGGGTGAGTTTTCCTTAGCCGTATAAATGTATCTCATTAAAATCACTTATGACAATTGTAATATTTGTTGTCCAAATAAATACTTTATTGACAATTAACCATACGAGTTCGATATAATTTCAACCTAATAATCCGTGTACAATTTTTGTAAACACGCTTGTCGGAATACATTAATTCTATACCTATGAATAGTTGAATAGGCTATTATTGCGGAAGTAATGGCTTCCAAAAATTAATTTGTGACAATATTTTCTTACAGATTAATAAAATCAGATAGATCGAAATACTATGATATTTTTTCGGAATGAGTGCGATAAATGAGTAAAAGTGTTATTAGGATTCGATCATCTTCTGTACAATGCCGCGTCCTGTGAAATTGTTACAAAGACATATCTGTAAAGAATTTGTTTTAAATATGTAATATCGATAACACTGGAATTGGATCTGTATCGGAAAAACAAACAATCGCTGTTGAAGCAGTCTTGATAAAGATGTTAGAAGTGTTGACTTATCTAACGATCTGATTCTATGTAAAAAATTAAATAATACTTAAAACTATGGATGATACCGGCGGCTTGAAAGTAAAGAACAAAATGAAGGGTAAATTTATAGATGAGGAAGCATCCGATGATGAGGTATGGGACAGTGATGATGACGATGACACCATAGCTAGGATACAGCGAGCTCATTATGCGCAAACAGCTGCTATGAACCATCGAAGACGAGCAGCACCTCGCGCTAGACCTATGAGCATCAAGAGAAAAATGGAAGCAGTTAAAAACTTTCACAACTTCACTAAGAAACTTAAGAAAGATACAGGCATTACAATTCGTAGCTTGGTGGGTAATAATATTTTAGAGTTAAGTGACTTTTCTAGTGAGAATAGCTCTTCTGAAAGTGATGGATTATCCGAGAAAGAGTTTGAAGTGAATCCTAGTGCTGTGCAAGAACTAAATGACGAAAATGAGAGCTATATTGACCCGGTGACTGGAGACATTGTTGAGGCAAAACAAAAGAATGATTGTTATGTAAATACTGTGTCTGATGACTTTGTTGGTAATAATCATACATCAACTTATGATGAAAGCCCTGCAGAGCATGCACAGTCCAAATATGTAGATTCAGAGCCTGACAATAAGCCAGTAGAACCTAAGACATTGTCAATAAGTGATATTATTAATGAAGGTGATTTAGACTTAACCAGAAATGTAGAAATATCTGAAGTGGATCAAGGTGAATTATGTACAGACAAAACTGCAGAGGAATTGTTGGGAATTAAAGATGATGATTGTGGTCAAGACTACGATATAACAGAAAAACTAAAGGAAATGGGTGAAATAAGTGTTAAACCTGTTGGTAAATGTGAGAAAGATATTGGAGAAGGGTTAAAGGAAGGTGAAAAGAAAATGGACGATGATGAGGTGAGATTAAAAATTCTTTTATATGAAAATAGCAATTAAGTCTTTGTTATTTAACATATTGTATAAATCTTTGATTCCTTTTTGAAAACACATAATAAATAAAAATAACAATTCCATTTAACAGGAAAGTTTATAATTATAGTATACAACATTCTTCATTATGAGCTGTAGCTTTGTTGAATTCTCGTCTAAATTTACTTGATCATCCATGAAAATATTTTAATTACTAGTACGTCTTTCCACATCTTTTAGTAAAATAAAAACAAATAAGAACTTGATTTGTAAAATGCGTTTATGTATCTGTTTGTGCCTTGATATAAATTTTTGTTTTTCCTTGTAATATTTTCTTATTATTCACTAATTACGTTTATAAACCCAGGTACCAATTTTTCTAATTAAAATTTTTATAACAGAAGAAACCTTTGAACCCTAATGCATTGAATGTTCGTCGGAATATACGAGAAGTAATGGATGAGAAGAATTTAGATGCATCCACACTTGCAGCTCAAAGGCAAGAGTCTGAACGTTTGGCTCGTGTTCAGGAACAACAGAGGATTATAAGAGAGGTATAATTATATTGTCAACACTTTGTATATTTTTAATAAAAGTTTCAAATGGCTTTACATATTTATATTGTAACATAGAAACAAGTGTCTCCTTTTTTCAACAACAATATAAGTGATTCTCAACCTTTTCTGAAAGAGGGACTTCTTTGATTTCTTTATGGCAGCAGGGACCAATAAGAAAAATAATCATCATTCATCACTCATTCCACTATAACATATCCATTGCTGGACATAGGTCTCCTGCAATAAGGAGGAATTGGCGTATTCGCCACTCTTGGCTGGGGAGGTTGGTGATCGCATCCAGTTTTTCCTTTTGAATCCTTTTACGGCGAAAATATGGGATGTTACTATTCTTAGCCGACATCACATGGCATAGCCAGCACCACGCAAAAAACTATGAATATCATAAATATTTTAATTAATATCGATTTTAATTTAATTGAATACATTTTTACTATGATTTTATCTATGGATTTAATGTGACTTTTGAGCTTGCAGCGTTTTCATAAGTTCTGGAATTACAGAACTGATATTATTTTATCCATACAACCAAGCGGCTATGCACCACCTTCCATTAAATTTGAGATCATACTTTGGCTACTATGGCAGTGGATAT
Source organism: Samia ricini (assembly GCA_014132275.2). Taxonomy (NCBI): domain Eukaryota; kingdom Metazoa; phylum Arthropoda; class Insecta; order Lepidoptera; family Saturniidae; genus Samia; species Samia ricini. The sequence goes on from AP028170.1 coordinate 8,048,044, forward strand.
GATCTCATTTATCCTATATATTTATTATCGTTTTAAGTTTGGGACATATCTAACACATATATACAAAAACATTATGATTGCAAATTACAGGTACAAAGGCAAATAGCGATAAATCGTCAAAATAAAATTCATCAAAAAACATTATCGTTGTTGCAAGGAGGATCTTCAATATTAAAGAAATCACTACCAGGACAGAAACTGAAGTATGTATTTTAGAAAAATTAAAATTGGCAAACGTTTATTACTGATTTTCATTACTCTTCTTTTATTCAATGTTAATTTAAATGCTTAATAATGTGAAGAGAAAAGGTAAAAATTAATTTTATTACAGTTTACCAAATACAGTATTAGTAAAACTACCATCAGGTGAAGTGAAGAAGACAACTATGAAACAAGGGCAGGTGGAGGTGACTAAAATCTTAAAAACCCACAACTTCAGGAGCTTCTGCGCACAAACTAGGAAAACCGGATCATAAGAAGGAGGTACATAGGTTAAAAATAATTAACAATGTCACCTGTAATATGTTAATTATTACACATATTTAATATTAGAATAGTCTTATAAATGATCGAAATCCATTTATTTCATTTGTTCTCAAATATTTAGGTTGTGGAAATAGTGGATAGCAGTAGTGGCGAGGAGACATCGTCTTCCTCATCAGATTCTGATGATTGCATAATGCTCTCAGATTCAGAAGTTCCACCGAGCCCTGAGGCTGACGAAGATCCTGGCAATTCAGGTATTTATCTATTAAGGAATTCATGTTTAGGTAATTAGGCTTAAGCGGGGCTTTCATACATGACTGGGTTAAGATTTAGATCATAGTTTCTCAACCTTATTTTAATCACTACCTACTTTGAGAGTTTGTTTTTTTCTAGAGACCCCATCTTGTTTTTTTTTTCTTTTGTATAGACTATATTATTTTGTCCACGGCCCCTCCGCGTATCTTAATGCCTCCTAATTTTCTTTGGGTCTTACACTACCGTAATGAGACGTTATCGCCAACGTTGAAAACCTAGGATATAGATTGTTCTAGATCAAGGCAATTAAGCTCGATTTGGTCATAACCACTGAACACTTGTGAAAAACCTGCCACAATGACACATTAAGGTGCGTTTCTGGTTCAGTAAATGTATATACATTCACTTTACTTGTGGTGGATGATGGTAACTGTCGATAAGTTCTCATCTCATTATTAACATCAAAAAAAGGACAGTCATTTTATTTAAATTTGTTTAAATTTTCTTTTAAACTAGGCAACCATGGGTATTGCCAACATAAGTGAAACTCGAAACATTTGAAAAACTCTTTTTTTTAATATTTATATGTCATAATTTATTAATGGTAATTATTGACATAACCTAACTTTTAACATATAACAGTTGTCTGGTTTTGACATCTGTTGGAGATCCGAGCAATATTTATGTACATTTTCATATAGTTTACGCATAATCTAAACATACGATAGGCTGCTTAACCCCTTGAGCACCTTCCCGGCGTTTACGCCAGCTTTCCATTGTTTTCCTATTGTCTTTCTATTGTTTCATTTTTATGGGTACTCGACACATTAAGTATTTATTATTTATATCTGAGCGCCAGCACTTAAACGGCATCTTATACTTGACATACTGTAGTATGTTGAAGGCTGGTATAGCATTGGTAACGCGAATCTAAGTTTTTCCCCTACCGAGAATCATTCAACGGCGAAAAAGTTTTCACTTCAAAAAAGAATATTCATTATAAACTTTAATATAGACGTGAATATCAACATTAAGCAATGAGTATTAATGGCTAAGTAGGTTGCACAAAAAGGGCACGTTGCGTTAAATAAAGGCCAGGTGAAATCTATCCATAATGCATGTATGAAAGTAGAAGAAGCGAAAGAGTTGTATCAAGATCGTAGTAAGTGGAAGAACGTAGTCTATCCCCATGGGAGAGTGGCGTGATCCTATGTGAGTCGTATAGAATCAAAAGTGGCCATATCTACACTTCAACTCGTTTCTGGCAATGTGGAAAAAAATGTTTTTTTCTTTCTAAAGTATAAACGTGACGATTGACGTAGAACTGTATTTTAATCTATAGGTAGTTTACTTATATGGCAACATGAAGTTAGTAGGACATAGTTTAAAAATAAACCAATATTAACGTTTTTTTTTTTGTTGTTGGCGATTGTAGATAGGTAAATTGTAGATAGCCCGTTTATGATTCTATACGACTCATGTATGTTCTTGTCTGTGTGTAAAATGGATAACTGGAATAAAGCGGTCATATTATAAGTATTAATATTGATAGAATATTGTTACAAAAATGGGGTTTCTGATGCATTTCAGGTCTACACGTAAATGATTCATATAATATACCAGATGAACAAGGTCGCGTCTTAATTAACATTGGCCACCCAGAAAACGAAGAAGATATATTCTTAGCGCCTCAAATTGCCAGGATTATAAAACCTCATCAGGTATTGTTATCATTGATTTTTATAACACATTCTTAATTATTACTGTTAGCTATTAACCCCTTGAGCACTAAACTGGCGTTTACGCCAGTTTTCCAATTGTCTTCCAATTGCCTCATTTTTATGGGTAATCGACATATAAAGATGCACTAATTTACAACATTCCTTTTTGAAATATATACTAATAAATAAAATCAAAATGTCTGTTTGTAATATCAAAATAGCTATACCGAAAACACAATTGTTAGAATTTTTATCGGTCTATTTCTCTGTTTGTTCCGTCTAATCTCCGGAACGGCTGGGCCGATGATTTTGACGTGACTTTTTCTGCAGATAGCTGAAGTTACTTCTCGTAACTTTTGATTATTATTCAAAAAGAAATAGGGTTCCTTATAAAAAATTAAATATCACGAAACAGTGCGCGAAATATGATTCAGTGGACAGCGCCATCATAATATTATTTTCCAATGATTATTTAACGCAGTGAAGAATATGTGAAACGTAAAAAAACGGACTACAAAAAAAACAATTGTGCGTGTGACTTACCTACGCACGTATGAAGTTATATACTTTGACGTAATAATAGAAAAAAACTAAAACATTGACAGCTAACTTCAGGTTGTCGTTTTTTCGTGACGGTTGCACACGCATCAGATAAATTTACTCTCATCATTTTTCCTTAACACGCCAAAAGGAGTATAACTTCAAAAATAAATTAAAACCGCCCCCCCCCCATCAAAAAAAAACCTAGATTTTTCTTTTAACAGCTCTCGGAACTTATACAGTATAACTTGTTTTCAGATCGGTGGAGTTAGGTTTCTATTCGACAATATAATCGAATCCGTGGAGAGGTTCTCGACTTCAACAGGTTTCGGATGTATACTGGCCCATTCGATGGGACTCGGTAAAACATTACAAATCGTGTGTTTCTGTGATATATTCCTAAGACACACGAGTTCGAAAACTGTTTTATGTATTATGCCTATAAATACACTACAGAACTGGGTAAGTGTTTTATTTTATATATTATTTAACGCAATTCATTTTCTCATCTATATATGTACTAATAATAAATAAAATTGTAATGCCTGTTTGTAATGTCGAAATTAATTGTTTTTTTTTTACTAAATAGATACCTATACCAAAAATACAATTTTTTACATATCTGTTCTGGGTAATCTCCAAAGCGGCTGGACGGATTTTGACGGGACTTTTTTTTTGGTAGATATCTGGAGTTACTCCGTGTAACTTAGGTTACTTATAATTTTTAAAAATTATCAGGGTTCCGCGTAAAAAAAATTAAAACTCATAAAAAAATAAATAGAATCCAACTCAATGCACAGTTTTAAGTGCTTGAATTTATTATATATATTTTGTACTTTATCTTAGTACTAAAAAAAAAAGATAAGGGTTGCGTATTAAAAAAAAAACAAAATGCAGTGAAAATATAAAAAAACGCGGGCACAGCCGCGGGCACACGGCTAGTTATTAATATAACCAGTGGTGACTTTATAAATATATATAATATAAGTGAAGGGGACGCCTTTCTTCAGCAATGAAACCCCAACTTCTCTATATAATGTGGACTGTATTTATTTATCTTGGAAATACACGTATTTAGAAACTATATTTTGCCAGTACAACTTTGCCGGCGGTCGGCACGGGTTCTTATACATTTTTAATCCTTACAACTAGTACATAGTTACTCTTAGTCTAAAAACTTATTATCTATTACTTTTACACACATGAAGTACATATCTTATATCTCTGTCTCCTGTTTTTCTAGCGAGTGTGTGTGTGTTGTAAGGCTTGTGGTCGCGATGTTATTCTCGTAATTGAATGTTAATGTTAAAGATTTAAGGAAAGAGGTTCATTTGTCCTCAACAATAAGAATATCATAAAAAAATAATTATTTTTGTTTTATTAAGTACATGAAAATAATATTTCTTATTTGTATTTTGAGAATGGTAATTTTAATGAAATGATGAAACATTCATTGAATACTATTTCTATATAGTGGTCGGACATTTTTGAAGGCCCATCTGTCAAGTTGCCACCTTGTAGTTTGTCGCCAAACCACCAGTATCACTTTTTTCTTATCCTGTACAGGTTCAGTGCTTTGATCACAATCTCATCATCCTTTTTAATTACAATCTGGTCTAGAATGGCAAATACACTAAGCCTTGTTGTGTGGTACTGATGCTTTCAGATCACACCTATTAGTGATTAAATATAGATTTGTTTGAACTCGAGTAAGGTATCTACCCAGACGAGCATTATTAGAAAATAATCTAGCACCATGTTATGTTTTACTCATGAAGGTTTTTCTTTCACCAAAATCTTAGTTTTTTTTTTACCGAGTTAGATAAGTTGGTTTCAACCTACGTACATCAATGTGGAATCCGACAACATTATATACGGAGCCACACACGACACTGTTATCACTTAATAGTCATAAAGTACGATACTCGGTGACCTCGGTAGAGCCTCCGAACGAGTTGGCCTTAAAATGAACATGGACAAGACGTAAGTCATGTCTAACGTCCATGTTGTGCCAACTCCCATAAGAATCGGTGACTCTACGCTCGAAGTTGTTGACAGTTATATATACCTGGGACAAACCGTCCAGTTAGATCCAATTTCGAGAAAGAGGGTAATCGTCGACTCCAACTTGTCTGGGCCGCTTTCAGGAAGCTACGCAGGATCTTCTCGTCTGAAATACCGCAGTGTCTTAAGACAAAAGTCTTCGACCAGTGTGTGTTGCCAGTGATGACATACGGCACTGAAGCGTAGTCGCTCACAACGGTCCTAGTAGAAAAGTTCAAAGTAATGGAGAGGGCTATGCTTGGAGTTTCACTCCGTGATCGAATCAGGAATGAGGAGATCTGCAGAAGAGCCAAAGTAACCGACATTGCCCGAAGAATTGTTAAACTTAAATGGCGTTGGGCTGGTCATATTGCTCGCAGAATTGATGCCCGATGGGGCCAACGGGTTCTCGAATGGGTACCACGCACCGGAAGACGTAGCGTGGGTAGCCCCCCCCCCCCCCCCCCCCCCCCAAGGTGTACCTGGACCGACGACCTGGTGTAGGACGAGGGAATCCGCTGGATCCGGGTGGCGCGGGATCAGTCGTCGTGAAGATCTTTGAAGGAGACCTATGCCCAGCTGTGGACGTCTTTCGGTTAAATGGATGGATGAATGAAGTCATAAAGAGCCAGTCACTCTAGCTTTAACATATTACTTTCTTAGGCAGTATTACGGCATTAGGCAGCACCTAACAGCATCGTCACTTAACAAAAATGATCTAGAAGCGCAAAATGACTGAATGGAATATTTAAACTATGTTGTATTAACTTCATTATGTTTAAAAAAATTATATTAAATCATTTTTATCTAATCTGTAAGATTATATTGACGAATAAACATTAATTGCCAATTTCTCAAAACCTCATATTTTGAGTTAGGTTTCTTTCATCGTCAAAGTGCGATATGTCTAGTTTTTTTTTTTACTCGTATATTATATGTGCATTTTTGCATATTTATTGACTTTTGGATATTATTTTGGACATTTTCAGGTAGCGGAATTTAACATGTGGTTGCCTCTGGATGCGTCTACTAGTCCACTCACGGCGCACGGTGAAGTACGCCCTAGAAACTTTCCAATCTACGTACTCAATGACAGTCACAAAACTTTACAAATGCGTGCAAAAGTTGTCAAGGTAGTACAAAAAGTTTTACATGTTTTTAATCGGTCAACTACGAAACCTGGTGTTTATGCCAGGTTTAATTGTTTTTCTATTGTTAAATTTAACCAACGTAGTTTTAGGGATTAATATTTAAGTCATCGTCAGTCTGTCTGTACGTACTGTTATTTCATTTATAACTCGAGTATACTCGACTGATTCCAAAATAATGATAAATATATATATATATATATATATATATATATATATTTTAACCATATATTTGTTATCTTATTAGATGCAATATAGTATCCTTACAATATTTTTTTATGTATTTTAATATTAGTCTGTAAGCTTTACCTCAACGAATTATTTAAAAAAAATAATTACTGAGTATTTACAGAACATATGTACCTAATTAATTAATAATTAATCACTATAAACATTTATATGTATGTATGTAGCTGTGTATTTTTTTTTTTTCGAATTTTTGATTTATAATTACTTATAAGAAATCGTTATTTATTTTTCGGAGCAAAAAATAATAATAATTATTTTAATGTTACACCACTACATTAGAATTCAGTGTTTACCTAAAATCTCATCTGATTTATTAGGAAAACTAAATTAATAAGAAAATACTCCAAGACTAATTTTTCATAGAATTCGAACTTGTATTAATTAATATGGAGTATGGCCATACTCTTACTGAACCATTATGGATAAATTATGTAATCTTTTGTTAAAATTTACAGGATTGGGCGACAACAGGCGGTGTCCTGATGATAGGTTATGAATTATATAGATTACTTAGTATGAAAAAAGACAAAAAACCACGTAAGAAAAAGAAAGCAGATACAAAACAAGACGCGGAAAAGGAAGATAAAAAATCTAATGAGACAGGCAACGAAGATACACAGGTATTTATATTGAAAATGACATAGTTTTTTATAATTGTTTGGTTTATTTACACCAACTTTGTATTAGGTAAAAATATAAATAAGTTAAAATATAAATCAATATAATTTATAAATAAAAAAAACAATCTTTATATTGCTCTAAAAGTGTATTTTTGAGAATATATGTTTTTATTTTATACTTTCACTGGTTAACTTTGTCTATGGTCTGTTTTTGATGAGACAAAATAAATCAGTACAGTAATACCCCGCTTTACGCGAGGGATACGTTCCGAAAAAAATCGCGTTAACTGAAATTTGCGTATATCGAGGTTTATGGTTAAACATAGTCAAAATTTAATAGAAAAAAATACAAATCATTTTAATCACGCTACTTTAATTCTAAGAACACTTTATGCAATACATACTCTTATTTTTTTACGGAAAAATACATCTATTGTCTTTACATTATGTTTATACGCACTCTTTCGCGTAATGCGAGGCATTTGAGCGCGAAATTTGAAAATTGCGTTGTAGTGAAACCGCGCGTAACGGGGTCGCGCTAAGCGGGGTATTACTGTATATTGTAAAAAAAAAAAGTAAAATCAATTTAAAATCGCATCAATTGCAAACTGAAAATAACAAAGTATTACTTTTAATTTTTTTTTTAGAATTCTGATATTAGTAATCAACAGAAAACATCAGATGAAACTAAATTCGATAAGGACGACGGCGACAGTCAGAAAGCAGATGTAGAGATGAAAGATGATTTGAAGAAAGATGAGAAAAAAGAAGACACGCCCACGGACGAGGAGAAGAAATTATTAGATGGTAAGTTTAATCTTTGTCTATGTTTAAATATTATAAAAGACAATGGCTATCTGTCAGGGGTATGCGAATATCGTTAAATAAATTTAGAATAATTCGCAAACTGTTTGAATTATTCGCGAATTCGAAATATTTCATTTAATTCGAAATTTTTCGGTTCTAATTTCGAATATCGATTTTCTATCCGATTCTAACGATATTCGCACACCCCTATCGAAATATATTTTATTCACTGGATTTTCTATTGTTTCCAATTTGAATTCCACCACATCGTATATCAAAATATTCTACTTACGAATAAGTATACTTTTTGATTAAAAATCAATTACCCAGAGAATTTTTTTCAAATCATTCGAAAAAAAAAATCGAATTATTCGCACAACCCTAGTAGTATCTGTCTGTATTTATGTATGTGCAAATATTATGTTATATAAAGTCGAATATAGAAAATGTTATGAGGATAATATAATAATGGCGAATGAAGTATAGAAAAATGATCGCCATTGAGTTCCTTGCAACATGTTAACTATTAAATATCTTAGAGATAGAATAAAGTTTTATAATAAAAACTGAATATCATTCAAATTTCGAAATTTCTATATTTAAAAATCAACTTATTTCTTTAGCTTTCTGCTTTGTGGTCATTAAAGAAGTATTCTAAAAGTATATGCCCGACGTAATATTATACATATCATAGTTCTATAGACTAGATTTTGATGGTGACAGATGAAAAATTAAAGTTAACAGAAGAGAAGGAAAATACGTTTTTTTTTTTAAATAAATAAATTAATAATATTAATGATTTATATATTTACAGAAATGTATGAAGCTCTGGTACGGCCAGGTCCAGATTTAGTTATATGTGACGAAGGACACAGAATTAAGAACTCTCATTCAAATATATCATATGCTCTCAAGCAGATGAGGACTAAACGAAGAGTTGTGTTAACAGGTAAGACGTTAATTATTAACAAGGTTTTATTACAGACTTCATTTCAAAGGACATTTGCTTGTTATTATTTTACTAACATTTTTATGCTCATTTAACCCCTTGGGCACTAACCTTTTTTTTTTGACGAGGGCAAATGCATTTACACCTTACTGATTGCATTAGTGAAACCGAAGGCCCCCCATGCGATGGATAAGGGGGCGCGGAGGGACGTCTCCGCACCAGTGTGGGACTCACCCGGACATGAAGCATCCGGAAATACCCACTAAAACCCCCCGGAGCACTCGAGATGGGGGCGATACGGGATCGCCATGGCATGCACCCCGTCGCCCCCTGCGGCAAGCCCAATGGGCCTCGTTCATTCTCAAGCCCAATGGGGATGGGGGGAAGAATACCGATGCCTGACCCACAGGCTCTCCACCACCCACCTCTTAGCCGCCTCTCAAAGAGAAGCAATTAACATCCGGGAGGGGAGAGGAGCGATTACTGCTAAAGGCTGTAACCACCTCTCCCCTCCCCTCCCCATTGAGCACTATCCTGGCGTTTATGCCAACTTTCCATTGTTTTCCTATTGTCTCATTTTATGGGTAACAACGACACATCTTTAAAATGTATATATAAATTATATGGTTGATGTCACTTTGCTAATTATGCTTGAAATTTAATTACGTATTAATTTTATATTAAATCTAAATAAATTAATATTAATAAATTAATTGATTATATTTAATGTTATATTTATTTAATAGTACCCACCTATAGTTATTATTAAAAATTTATTCCTATTTATTTGTATCTGTCTATTTATTTATTATCTGTATTTACTGAGTTATATTATTACAAACAAATCAAGTTTCAAAGGTTGTGACAGCTGAAAATCATTTGAAGTGAAGTTAGCAAAGTAATATCAACCACATTATATATGGAGCATTTCACGTCAAGCGTACAACAAAAAAAAAGACATCGATTTGATATTTTCACTTCCGGTTTACTATACGTAGAAAAATTCAAATTTAGAATTCGACAAAAAATTAAAAACTTCATCTTTTTATCTATGAGAAGCAGTTTTTTTTTCACGTTTTCATTAAAAGCTCATGACTCAGCAATAAAGCATCATAGGGGGGAAAAAAATTGTGCGTCCACGTCTACTAGAAGTATAACTGTCCAGAGTATAAACAGAATTCACGACCTCTTTTATTTTTTTAAGTTGTCGTCTTGATGTGCGTTGCCCCATATCATGAATTTGCACAATCCGAAACGTGCCTATCAAGTATATAGCTGCTTTGATGCTACTTTTTTTTTAGATTTTAGGTTATAAATGATTCCTTTTTTTTAGGTTATCCGCTCCAGAATAATTTGCTAGAATACTGGTGTATGGTGGACTTCGTTCGTCCCAATTATCTCGGTAGCAAGACGGAATTTTGCAATATGTTCGAAAGACCTATTCAGAACGGTCAGTGTATCGATTCGACACCACAAGATATAAGGCTTATGAGGTATCGGGCACATGTTCTACATTCACTTCTCGTCGGCTTCGTACAACGGTAAGGTATCAACTGGAATTAATCGTTAAATAAAATTATTATATATATAACTGTTGTATGTAATGTATGTTTGTTTAATATTTTAGACGGTCACATGCGGTTTTACAGTCGACTCTGCCGCAGAAAGAAGAGTACGTCCTCCTTGTCCGTATGACACCGCTTCAACGTAAACTATACGATAGATTTATGAACGAAGTGGTCCGTTCCACGTCAGTGCCGAATCCTTTGAAAGCATTCGCGATATGTTGTAAGGTAATGTGAAGTCAAATATATTATAGAAAGTTTTCATTTGTCAAAGATAAATTAATTAAAATACAATTTTACTTCAATATTAAACTCCATCCCCATAGAAGTGTAGGTTTGTAAAACGACTCGAATGTAGTCGCACTAGCTGTGCGCCCGCGGCTCTGCTCGCCTATAGTAAATGACAGACAGATAGATGTTGCCTTTCATATAATACTAGCTATATGCCCGCGGTCGCGCTTTATGTATTCTTCATTGCGTTTGTTTTTTTTTTTATACGGAACCCTAATTTTCTTTTTGTAATAAGATTAAGTAAAAATATTTCTAATAAATTCAAGCACTTGCACGTAAAACTGTACATTGAGTCGGATTTTATTCAATTTTTTAGGAGTTTTTTTTTTACGCGGAAACCTAATTATTTTCGAAAATTAAAAGTACCCTAAGTTACCTGAAGTCACTTCAGCTATCTATGAAAAAAGTCCCGTCAAAATCCGTTCAGCCGTTCCGGAGATTACCCGGAACAAACAGACAGACAGACAAACATTTTAAATTTGCATTTTTGATATTGGCATCGTATATACATTCATATCTGTTTAGTGTAAAAAAAAATTTTGTCATTACAAACAGACACTTCAATTTCATTTATTAGTATAGATTTTCATAAAAATGTGTTCCATTATTGATCCTAAAGTCTCCACAATAGTCTTCCTCATATATATTTGAAGTTCAGATATGGTTTTTTTTATGATAATTGTAGATGCTAGTCAGTTTTTTAATCCGTATATTTTATCTTACTTTTGTTACCCCTTTTCCAATTTTTTTTTTTTATTGCACAAACACTGAAATGTATTTTTCTTTCGTTATAAACGACTAAAAACTTACATACTGCGTTTAAAACTGACTTAATACCCATACAAATTTGCAACCCCTGTTCCACCCACCTTGGGGTGAGTTTTCAAATTGTATGATCCTATTGATTTTTAATCGTACATGGTTAGTACTGGAATGTAAACTATACCCGTGTAAATTTTTTTATCAAAATCAACCCAGTAGTTTCTGCTTGATGCGTGTGTAGACAGACAGAAAGTTTATACATCATAAAAATGTGTTCTGTTATTGTTTTTAATTTCCATCTAGGTGATTTTTTTTTAATAAAAATACTTAATCTACAGCTTTTGGTTGTTCATAGTTTTATTGTAATGATAAATGGTACAATATATATGAGCATTTTGTATTTTAACTGTAATGAAATTTCTTATTGGTTTTCATTAAGTTATTTTTTTTTTTTTTTTTTTTTTTTTTTTTTTTCTTCTTTGTCATTTAACTGTGACCTGGCAATCTGTTCCTATTATATGGTACAATAAGCCATTCTGTTGTTGTTTTATTTGTTATCCTAATTTAATTTGTTATCTTCCAGCGACTCCCATGAGTCTGCCTACACTGGTTGGATGTTTATTTTACTAAGCTCTATGTTTAAGGTTAGGTACACTTAATCTTTTTAATCGACTGTGCACCACACTTCCTTCTCCTTCCAGCTTTGACGCTAGTATGTTTATGTGTCTTGACAGTTTCTTTTGGTATTTCTTGCTTTTTCTGCTATCTCCTGTTTTATACTGTTAGTATTACAATCCATGCGAATATAGTTGTTTTTAATGTAGTGTGGAATGTGCAGCATATAACGGATTGCCTTGTTCTGGAATCTTTCGAGTATCTCCACATTGCTGTTGCTGGCAGTACCCCATAGTTGTATTCCATATGTCCAAATGGGTTTGAGGATGGTCTTATATATTGTTACTTTGCAGGCTGATGTGAGTTTTGATTTTGGTCCTATTAACCAAAACATACTTCTCAACTTAGTATCCAGTTGCTTTCTTTTAGTCCATATATGTTTACGCCAATTTAGGCGACGGTCTAGGTGCATGCCCAGGTATTTGACATACTCAGCTTGTGGAATATCATTACTGTACAACTGTATAGGTGGACAAGTTTGCCTTCTAAGTGTAAATGTTATATGTACCGATTTACTTTGGTTTACATTGATTCGCCATTTATCCAGCCACTCCTCAATTTCCGATAAATGGATTTGTAGGTTTTCTGAGGCTATTATGGGATCCTCATGCACTGATAAGACAGCCGTATCATCAGCGTATGTTGCGGTAACAGTGTCATTTTGAGATGGTAAGTCAGCTGTGTATAGAAGGTATAGTACCGGTCCTAAGATACTACCTTGTGGGACACCTGATAAAATATTGTACAATGAGGAAACCGAGTTATTAACTTTAACTTCAAAATATCTTTTACTGAGGTATGATTTCAATATGTGATAGGACGAGTGTGGTAAAGTTTTCTTTATCTTGAAGAGAAGTCCTTCATGCCAGACTTTATCAAATGCTTGTCCTACGTCCAGGAATACAGCTGAGCAATACTGCTTATTCTCAAATGTACGACTGATGGTGTCAACGAGGCGATGTACTTGTTCTATTGTACCATGTTGTTTACGAAAACCAAATTGATGTGGGGGGATTATATCTGGTAGGTAGTGTTGAATTCTGTTCAGCAGTATTTTTTCTAAAAGTTTACCTATTACAGGCAGTAGGCTAATTGGCCTGTAAGAACTCACATCATTTGGTTGTTTACCTGGTTTTAGTATCATAATTACTTGGCCAATTTTCCATTGTGATGGGTATATTTCTAGTCTCAAGCATGCGTTAAATAAAAGAGTTAAAAAGAGAATTCCTTTTTTAGGCAGCTTGTGCAAAAGTGTAGTATCAATCCTGTCATATCCTGGTGATTTACCCACTTTTAGTTTCTTTATTTCATACTGTACTTCTTTGGGAGAGGCACTTCTCATTGGTAACTGCATTTGTAGGGGACTCTCGATGTATTTGATGACCTCTTCCTGGTATATTGGACACTTAGCCTGGTTAGGTCTGAAGACTGTTTTAAGATGTTTGGCAAATGCATTGGCCTTATCTAAGTCTGATTTAGCCCATTCACCATTACTGCTTCTGATTGGTGTAATTTGTGTTTTAGGTTTTTTAATGTTCTTAGTAGCTCTCCATAAGGAATAATTTGTGTCTTTGAATGGTGTTAGATTTGCGAGATATGTTTGTATATTCTTGTTTCTTAAGTTATTTATTATCTGTTTTAGTTCTTCAGAAGCTTTATTGAATGCTCGCTTGTCATTAGGATATCTAGTATTATGCCATTTCTTTCTTAACTGTCTTCTCTCGTTTACTTTGTCCTTTATGTATTTTGGATATCTGTGTGGCAGTACAGACTTATTGATTAAGGTTGGTGTAGACTGGTCAGCTGCTAGATAAATGAGTTTATTAAATGTTTCTATTTGGACTTCAACTTCATTGGTTGTTTTAAGAGGTATTTGTAAATTTGTTTTATCAGTGATTATATTTCTGTATATGTCCCAGTTTGTCTTAGAATTGTACAGTTTAGGTATATGTTCAACTATAAAGCCTTTACTGTTCATATTAATTACAACAGGTGTGTGATCAGAGGATAAATCAATACATTCCTCGGTAGTAATGTGACTGGCTGGTATATTTTTAGCTATGAAGAAATCTAAGAGATCAGGTACTTTCTTATTATCAGTAGGCCAGTATGTGGGCGTTCCATGGGATATGCAATGAAGATTTAGATCACTAACTGCAGAGTAAAGTTGTCTCCCTCGTGGTAATGTCATTCTAGATCCCCAGTAGGTATTTTTAGCATTCCAGTCACCACCACAAATGAATCTATTTCCTAGAGTCACAAAATAATTTTTGAACTCGTCCTTGCTAATTACATGCCTGGGAGGGCAGTAGATTGCAGATAAAGTTGTTACGGTTTTATTATCCTGTACTTTAATTGATGTTGCCTGTATTTTTTCTGTAGTATAGTTTTCAATTGGGTAATGTTTTATGTTTTGTTTAATGATTATTGCAGTACCTCCATGTGTATTTCCTGATGGATGGTGTGTTGTGTATGTTGCATATTGCTTAATGTTTATAAAAGATTTTGAGGTAAGTCTTGTTTCAGAAATTAAAGCAACATCAATTTTTTCTGTTTTTAAGAAAATTTCAAGTTCTTGTCTACGTTCAGTTAACCCGTTAGCATTCCATGTGATTATATGCAAATTCAAGGGCATTTTATTATTGACTGTTTTATAAGTTGAACCATGCGATCCATCATGTTGTCTAGCATATTGCTGAGAGTAGTTTGAAATTTATTTAGCATCATATCAAATAGTTGTAGTAGATCCATGTCCTTTGTTTCATTTGAATATATATTTCCTTTTTGTTTTGTAACCTCAGCATAAGTGTAGTCAGTCTGAGTGCCTCTTCTAGTATTAGCATAATTATCTTTAGATGGTTCATAAATTGTGTCTTTGTATTGTTCTTTAGCATTGTTTACCGATTTTTGTTTAGACTTATATATTAGGTCCTTGTACTGTTTATACTTAATGCATCCTTTATAACTGGCGGGGTGTTTCTCTAGGCAGTTAGCACATGTAGCATCTGTATCTGGTTTCTTACTACATTTGTTTGTAGAATGTTCCTCACCGCATTTCACACATCGGTAGGGTCTAAAACATTGATTTTTCGAATGTCCAAATCTTTGACATCTTTTACATTGAAGTATTTCCTTTTTCTTGTATGGTACCTCAAATGAAATTTTCATGTAGTTAAGTCTGTCTATTTTAAATATTTCTTTATTATTATGTTTTGGTTCCAAGTCTACATAAAATATAGGCAAAGGTGTCTTAGTTGTTCTATGTTTCATGTTTACAATCTGCCGGACCTCATGCCCTAACTCTTCGAGTTCTTTTTTTATATATTCTGTGTCTTCTGATGGATGAACTCCACGAAGAACAACTCTGTAGGCTCTTTCGCATTTTAGCTTGTATGTGTAATGGTGAATGTTATTACTTATGAAGTTGTCTCGTATTTTTTTATAAATATTTATGTCGAGGGGCATGATTTTTACGATATGACCTGATTTCATAGTGGTCATTGTATATGTGTTGTTTTCTGTCATTTTGTTCAGTATGTTCTTTAACTCAGTTATATTTACAACTCCCGTAACGAAGATTGGTTCTGGTTTAGTAATACTTGGATGATGTGTTTCATTGGTTGGTATATCTTCTTTATCTATTTCTAAAATGCCATATCTATTCTGCGTAGTTATAGCATAGCTTGTTTTCAATTGTTTATTTATCATCTCAGTTGCGTTTGGACTGTTTTTCTGTTCTTTTTCTCTTTGATGATGGAGTCTGATCTATTTGCCAGGGTTCAGGATTGTTGATTGATTTTTCTGTTAAAGCTGTATCTTTAGGTATTGAACCAAGAGAGTTGCTCCGTGTGCGTTCGAACATGCTTTTGTGAAAGGTTTGTTGTATCATTGGGGTAGATTTTGTTAATGGTTTGTTTAGATTGTTTTTATTAAGTTCACTTGTCATTTTGATCCCACGAGTAAGGTCGATTTAATCAGTCGCTTGAAGGGTGACGCCTATTCCCTCAAGAAGGTTATATACAACAGCGTTCACCAGATTCACTGAGGTTGGCGCTAGTGACTAATCTTCCCATTAGCCATGCATTCTTTTGGCACGTAACCCACCGTAGAATTGGGGTGATTTTTGAAAAGGTTTTCTACCTTTTAATCCGGGCAGTTAAGCCAAGATTACCGTTCCCGTTCCATAACAGTGTTTACGGTATGTGAAGGGCATTTCCTCCCTTCATGAATGTGGATTGTTCGTGTCCGGTGAATCGGGTTAGTTAATACCGTCGCCCGACTTTCGACGTTGTCATTTGTTTAGCACCACCCGGAGAGCACGTGTAGGGTAGTATAAGGTAACTCCTACGGACGCAAATGACTCCACCCTTTGTTATTAAGTTAATAACAAAATATTTTATAGAGTTTCTGTATATCCTTCATATGAAGCGGGATCGATCTTCACCTATCCGACTCTAAAATCGGTCTGAGCTTTCGGTGAAGGAAAACATCATGAGGAAACCATAGCATGGTGGTAGGGCATGACCGCCTGGGCAGCTACCACCCTCAAGTTTGAAAACCTGTCCCGGCAGCATCACTTGAGAACCAGTACCTCTAGGTTTAGTGTGTTTACCATCCTGGACCACATCGTCACTTAACATCAAGCGAGATTGTGGTCAAAGCACTGAGCCTATACCGTATAAAAATATGAACAATTCTCTATGATTTTTTTTTCTTAGATATGGAACCATCCGGATGTACTGTATAACTTCTTAAGGAAACGAAGCGAAGCAAATGCTGCTATTGAGGAAGATTTAGACTTGGAAGAGTTAAGGGGTGTAACAAAAGCAGGTCGACCTAGAAACAGTAAAACGCAACCACGAAGGCCCGGTAAACCGAGGGTAAGGGAAATTAGCTGAAAATCGAAAGGAGCTAATGTAACGAGTCTTTTGCATGACAAATTGTTTTTAAAACAACAAAAGCCATCACTCAAATTAAGTAACTCTTTGAATTTTTTTTAAAATACTGTAGCATATTGTATAAATCTAAGATCGATTTTTTTAGGGCTCATCAAAAAAACCAGCAGCCACAATACCCCCAAATACTACGGGGCCTTTAGCAAAGCAAGATTCCACGTTCGGTAATAATCCGCCATATCCGCCTAACGGCCCCTACGGACCTTCGTCAAATGCTTACAGATCTGATCAACCAGCGGGCCCGTATCCACCTTACCACAATTACCAAAACCAAGGGCCCGGTTATTATCCACCCAACCAAAGTTATAATCAAAATTATGACGCTAGTTATTACCAACAACAGCAACATCAACAACAACCACCGCCATCTTACGGTAACAATTACCCCAACCAATACGCTATGAATAATCCGGATTGTGCCCAGGGCTTTAATCAAAACTATTGGGGAAATGGAAATTATTATGGGAATTCTGGATATTATAATAATCCACAATATACGAACAATCAATCATCGCAAGAATACAGAGGTGATCCGCCGTCAGATTTCAATAACCCTCAACAGTATCCACCAGGATATAATCAGTCTTCGAATGATCAGCCTTATTCCAATACTACTATGCAGCCGTACCCAAATAACCAAGAACCTTATGGAAACCAACAGAGACCGTATCAGGGATATGATAATCAACCTGGGTTTTCTGAATTTAACCCAAATGCACCAACAGGTTCTTATCCCAACAATGCTCCATCACAAGATTATCCAAATCAACAGTTCCCACCATCCTATCCCAGCAATGCTCCAAACTACGGGTCTAATGCAACTACCTTCAACCAATTTCAAAACCAGCCACCGAATTTTACTGGGTATCCCAATAACGTGTCGGCTAATCAAACATCATCAGACACTGTTCCAAGTCAACAGATTAAAACTGAACCAAATATACCATCTAATTATAGACCTAATGAAATAAAACCTGACCCCAGTATTTCTCAAGATGCGGCTGCTATACCATACTGTAATCCTAATTATACATATCCTTCAGGCGCTCCAAACTTTCCTAATCATGCAGAGAATAATGCTAATTATGGATGCTCTTTCTCTAACTATCCACAAAATCTGGAAACCAAACCGCCACTAGGTAGCGCAAGTTCGAACAGCCCTGTAACATCGTGGCCTATGACTGAAATTAAAACTGAAGTTGATAAATTCAAAGCCGAAGAACTGAAAACGGAAGTAAAGTCAGAATCAGATGGTGAAGTTAAAATTGAAGACTTGGATACGAAAACGATTGTGAAAGATGAATCAAAAAAATGTCAACCTCCAGCGAATATTATGCCGAAGGATTTAAACCCTGAATCAGTAATGAAGAATATTAATGAAGGAAAAGTTGTCAAGGCCAAGAGTGATGGGTCTGACTCGGAAGAAGGCCTTCCTAAAAAGGGCAAGCCAAAAGGTAAAGGAAAAGAAAGTAAGAGAAAAGTGAAACCCAAAGTTAAAAGTAAATCAAAACCAAAAGGACGTAAAGATAGAAAGACTTCAAAGGAAAAAACGAATGATGATTCTGAATCTGAAGATAGCGAGAAAGAGGAGAAAAAGAATAGAGAGGAAGAATTAGCACTCGTTAAAAAAGCAGAGGAAATGACTTACGACTGGGCGGCTGAGTTGTTGAAAGATTATATACCAGGAATTATTGAGAACTCGGCAAAGATGGAATTGTTTTTTTACATATTAAACGAAAGTATCAAAATGGGTGATAGGCTACTCCTGTTCAGTCAAAGTTTGTTTACTTTAAACCTGATAGAGGATTTTTTGGAGAAAAAACTACATTCCCGGAACTGGTTCTCTTTGGGAAAGAAATACAAACTACTATAGTAAGTAATAGGAAATGTTATTAATGATTACGTGTAACTTGAACTCATTACTTGTTAACAATGGTATATATTTAATTTTAGGGTTAGATGGTTCTACGCACGCATTGGAAAGGGAGAAATTGATAAATGAATTTAACACGAACCCTCATATATATTTGTTTCTTGTTTCAACCCGAGCTGGTTCTTTGGGTATAAATTTAGTCGGAGCTAACAGAGTGATCGTTTTTGACGCCAGTTGGAATCCCTGTCACGACACCCAAGCTGTCTGTCGTGTTTACAGGTGATTTGTCCATATTATTTGGCGACGTACAAATCTTACGTAAGCATCCATGAGTTTATGGTTTGCTTATTTTTGATGAGATGGGGGGCGGCGCGGTCTGAATAGTGATTACATAAGCATCATCGTCATCATTGTCATGCCTTTTTTTCCAATTCATTCAGCCGTCATCTCTTCATTGACTTCTTTTCCATCTAGTTTTTTGGCCTTCCTCTACTTTTCCATCTTTCCGCATTCATATTCATTACTATTTTACCAAAAGCAATCCTTACTTGTCTGTTTTTTTTTGTTTAAAATTATACCAATGCTTATGCAGTCATGGAAGGGAGAGGTCAAATATGACCCACATTTTTGCTTACGAAATATTCGTACGTCCGATTTAATTTAATAACAATACAGAGGAATTAATTATTATAATTTATTGAATGTATCTCAGATACGGCCAAAGGAAACCGTGTTTCGTTTACCGATTTGTGATGGACTGCTGTTTAGAAAAGAAGATATACGATCGTCAAATCAATAAACAGGGAATGGCGGATCGTGTCGTCGACGAATGTAATCCGGACGCCGTGCTCTCTATGAAAGAAATAACTAATCTCTGCTTTGACAATGATGAAAAGGTAACCTAACGATAATTAGTTTAAAAAAATGTTTAATAGTATTTTTTTTTAATTAGCTACACAGGTTGATAACTGTGGCCAAACAAGAAACGGGCGTGTTTATATTATCAGTTTTCTCAAAAATCTGATACATAATGCGGATGAAGATATTCAGTCTTACTTATAAAAATCAACTAAACATATGCTTAACAATCAATTAACTAAGTATTGCTTAAGGATTTAAACAATGATTAAATATTCTGTACTCATAAACGTTAGTTAAGCGTGACTTAGTTCTTCTTCTTCTTAGATAATGGCAATTTGTGTTCAAACAATTAGTGCCAGTGTCATGTAGGTAAGATGTATTTTCAATCTTGCATCAGCGTTACCAAGCTCCAGCAAAATTGTGGTTCAACCTGCTAGAATTTTCCATAGTGCGGCATCTCAGAATAAATGCTACGCGTTATTTCCCATAATAAACTCGACTTGTACACAATAACCAAACTATATCACAAAATATGCCACCAAAATTACATGATATAGAGTCAAATACACAAATTTAATTAATTAAAGAAAACAACCGCTACATGGCAGACTGAAATCACGCCAAAAACTAAGTGACTTAGTTAATGAATCGTTAATAACAAAAAAAATATTTTACTCTTTCCACACTTTGTTAATTCTGCCATATTGGCGCGATTTTCCAACTGAAATGGCAACATTTTATCATCCTAAAGGAGTAAAAAGTCATGTTGTCAAGATTATAGGTGGAGCTTTTTGTACAATAGTACTAATAATACGTGTTTAATACTATTTTATATTACAATGGAATTTATTAAAAAAAAGAGTTAAACTGGGAAGAATAGCATTTATTACAATTTATATTATTTCCATTAGTATACTTTTGACATTATTTTCTTTGCTAAAGTTATCTTGTTATTTAGTCTTTATCGCACTAATCCTCCATTGGATATATTTTGTCTTCCTAATCATGCTCAATGTTGTTCTTTTTAAGTTATTTATTAATAATAAATAATTCACTCAACAATACATAACGAAGTGTCAAGTACTGACCGCAGATGGTGAGAAATCAGCTGTTAGACGACCGCCATCATGTTATTTAACGTTAAGGAGTCGTTAAAGAAGGTTCCCCTGATGTTTAATTTGACACCTATTTAATACACCATTAAACAACTGATTAACGTTAAATTAACGTTTATGAGTAAGAAATTTTGTTAAGTAACTATTACATATAATTTAATCATCGTTTATAAGTAAGGGTGATTGTTTCTTACTAGTATGCAAACCAGTTTAACAGTTTACTATACTATTTATAATAAAATTAGGAATGTTTTCTATTTGTTTTAGGAATGTGAACCAAAGGATCTCTCTGAATATAAGGATAAGTATATTGATGTGTTGATGCAAGGAATTTTAGGTCAACATGGGAACATGCTAAGCAAAGAGCCATTCCAACATGAATCACTGTTGGTCGATAGAAAGGAAAAGAAATTGTCGAGTGCTGAAAAACGACTCGCTCAAAGAGGGTAAGTATTTACTTTATCTAAATTATTAAATAATTATAATATATTAAATATAATTAATAATTTATTTTACTTTATCTAAACGACTTACATCTCAATTTTTTTTTTAGTTTACATTATTATTTTTCATTTATATGATTAAAATTATAGAGATGCACGTTTTCAATGTACCATGTGTATTATATGAGTTGGTTTTTTTTTTTCTTAGATATGAGCTGGAGAAGAAAGCTGCTTTAGCTCCAAAGCCGACGACAGCTTACCGTACTGTCCGCACGGCGGACGGTAGCTTGGTGCAGAGGCCGGTCGCCTCCGTCCGGCCCATGCAGCACGGGGCGCGCTGGATACCCGCAGACGTGTGGCGCCGACAGGGCATGACAGCACAGGAGATGACTCTGCCACTCGGTAATTTTATATTCCTTACTAGCGGTGTGCCCGCGTTCTATATATTCTTCACTGCATTTTTTTTATACGGAACCCTAAATTCTTTTTTGTACTAAGATAAAGTAAACATATTTCTCGTAAATTCAAGAACTTGCCTGTAAAACTATGCATTGAATGGGATTTTATTCAATTTTTTAATGAGTTTTTTTTCCGGGGAATCCTAATTACTTACGAAAATCAAAAGCACCCTAAGTTACCCGTAGTAACTTCAGCTATCTACCAAAATCCGTCCAGCCGTTCCGGAGATTACTTAGAACAAACAGAGAGACAGACAGATAAAAAGTTTAAAAATTGCATTTTTGGTTGGTATAGGTATCGTATATACATTCATATCTATTTAGTAATAAAATTTAATTTTGACATTACAAACAGACACTTCAATTTTATTTATTAGTATATATTAATGTTAACAATATTTTCGCCTCACATCCGGCGGCGCCTTAAGATATTATCCGCCCATTTGCGGTGGGGCCCTCTCTCATCTGCCAAATGTCAGATCGCATGGAAGGACTATATAAGGCTCTGTAGAGCCGAAACGAGAGCAGTTGAGATCTGTCTGCTGAAGTGAACGTTCCTGATATGGCAATATAATAAAGTCGTGACGTGGGAATAATATATAGTGAGAGTGTTTAATAATAAAGCGAGAATGCTTTAATATTAAACATTTCTTACTTGGACCCTTTCACGACATCTGTATTTAATTGTAACATTATTTGAATTTAAGAAATATTCAATAATATTTCCCGCAACATTTCAAAAAAGCTGCATTTTTTAATGATTTTCAAATATTAAAAAAAGAAAAGAAAATAAACAGTTGAATGTCAATATTTACTCTCCGCTACCTTATGCTACTGAAAGAGTTAAATTGTTTGTTCTAAAATGCCGTATTGTAGGATGAAGTAATTTTTAACTTACCATCACTTATATAATACCCACTGCACTTACCGTCACGTAAGGTTTTAAAGGTCACACAAGTAAAATTCTCACACATTCTCAAAATCATTGTTTCGAGAATAGATTCTATATAACATACATTTATTTATAATGAGAATTGATGGTTAAACTATTTTTACATAATTAGCCAGATGAAATTCAGCTATTGTTCATTTTTGTTTTATTATACAACTTTATATGTTGAATTAAATGCCGATAATAAAATACTTAAAATCAGAGAGAAATGTTTAAATATTCTTATTTCAAATGATTAAAATGTTAATCAAACATTTTTCAGATGTTGTTATACCTACTAATTCCGCTGAAAAGACAAATATAGTTTTGAAAGCAGGACAAAGAGTTATGGTGTTAAAATCGCCTAAAGGAATTTACATGCAGTTAGAATCTGGTAAGATTATCGCAATTAAGACTTCGTTCAAAGGAATCGGACAAAAAGGTGGCGATAAAGATAATAATCCCATTGGCAAAAAAGGTAACTTAATTCTGTTACAATTTAATAACCAATTAAATATAATTATTGAAATTAATTGTTTTTTTATTTCTCAAGTTTTAGGTAACCGTCCAATGGCAACAAATATTCCGGGATCATTAAAAAACAACTCGGCAATTACTATCACATCCAAATCTGCACCTAGACCTGGATATCATAGAGTAATACGACCGTCAATGATAGCCCATAACAAGATGGGAAGACCAATGATGCCAGGTCAAAAAATAGCAGAAATAAGAAATCGATTGGGGGAAATGAAATCGCAGCCAATAATGCGACCCAAATTACCCATACAACACAGTCGATTAGTTAGACCTAATTTACCTATGTCTGTGAGCATAACGAAGATTGTTAAAGAACCGAACCGAAGAAGTCTGATACCGATAAAAGTGATTTCAACAATACAAATAAAATGGATATGGATTCCGATGGAGAAGCTCAAGTTTTAGACAGTGAAGATGATGAAACGAATAGGAGAACTAATAGACTTCGATCAGATGATAACTCCAAGGCGGAAGATATATCAGAACAACCGGAATCGAGTGATATAGGAACTGTTAAAAATTTGGATAAGGAGATAAAATCCGATCGGGGCTCTATTGTTTTAACGACAGACGAAAAACTACCATCCGAAGAAGCTCTAGAAAGGAAAACGTTCGATGTGAACGTAACAGACGATACTAAACTCAGAGACGTTTCAAAAACCACCGATATACCTGATAATTCCCGTGGGTCTGATAATACAGAGAGGAAGATTAATCTGTTGAAAAATTACCGACACCAACGTCCGGGCGGTGCTCGACCGTTGACGGAGTCGAGCTTGAGCCAGTTGGAGAAAACCGCTAGCGTATTGAATAAAGAGGGGATGCCGGATTTCCGTAGGAATTTAGACGATATAACGCAATCGTACTCACCGAACGGGGAGGATAAACAGGGGGTGAAGTCGAAAAAGAAAAAAGTCTCCCAACAAGACGGACACGGGTAATGAATCTCAGATTAGTGAACGGCCCGTTTTGGGAATGTCTCATAGTGTGTCCAGTTTACTCGGTTCGAGTAGTAACAACCATCAAAAGTCGAGGAAACATGATATCGGTGCGTTGAATACGGCGCCGGTGGCACCGGTTGAGAGTTCAGGCCTCCATCCCAGATTGTTGAACCGTCCCGGGACGTCTGTGATATCCCATGATACGTCAATATCACAAGTGCCAGGACTGGTACCAACTAAATGCCAACCCGCTTTGCCGTTAAATATGAGCCATAGCACAATGATGGGTCAGCCGCCGCTGGGTCTCGATATGTCGAAAAGTGCCCCGCATCCTCCCAGTCCGTTGCCTGCGAATCCCATGACGTCACCGGGTCAGCCATACCAAACTGGGAATATACCACCACCCGATAGCCCCTTTGGTCAATATCCAGGTAAGACTGCTTGCTCTCTTATAGTCAATTTTAGGTAAGGTTTCACACTGCGATTCTAAAACAAACACAATTACCGAGTATTATACATAGTGCCTGGATCCTATGACAGAATCCGAATCAGGGCTCAGTCGCAAGTAGTTTCAAATCCACCTATCACTTATATAATGAACCACATCGTCATTTAATATCAGGTGATATAGTAGTCAAAGAACTGAGCCTATTTCGTGATAAAAAAATTAACTTAAGTTTTCAAGGTAACCATCGCTATGAAACCAAAGTACAATAAATATTAATAAGTTTCTTGCTAAATATTGTCAGATACAACAAAACTTGTGAAAGTAAATATGTTTTTTATTTGTAACTAA
Organism: Samia ricini; assembly: GCA_014132275.2. Classification (NCBI taxonomy): domain Eukaryota; kingdom Metazoa; phylum Arthropoda; class Insecta; order Lepidoptera; family Saturniidae; genus Samia; species Samia ricini. The sequence continues at coordinate 8,073,068 of AP028170.1, forward strand.
TATTCGTCTGGTTGTCGAAATTCGACCATTGTCATTATAAAAAAAAAATTTAAAGGAAAAATTACTGTTTATAATTTGTTAGATAATATTAAAATTCATTAATAACTATTGATAAACATTAATATCACAAGAAAAGAATACTTTAGAGGTTGAGGTTTGTTCAGCTGATAGAAAACGTAAGTTTATTATAATACAGTAATACCCCGCTTAGCGCGACCCCGTTACCCGCGGTTTCACTATAACGCGAATGTCAAATTTCGCGCTCAAATGCCTCGCATTACGCGAAAGAGTGCGTATAAACATAATGTAAAGACAATAGATGTATTTTTCCCTAAAAAATAAGAGTATATATTGCATAAAGTGTTCTTAGAATTAAAGTGATTGATTAAAATTATTTGTATTTTTTTTGTATTAAATTTTGACTATGTTTAATCATAAACCTCGATATACGCGAATTTCAGTTAACGCGATTTTTTTCGGAACGTATCCCTCGCGTAAAGCGGGGTATTACTGTATTGATAAACATCAATATCACAAGAAAAATATACTCTAGAGGTTGAGGTTTGATCAGCTGATAGAAAACGTAAGTTTATAATATACATGTATGAACATAACTTTATATTCTATGATTATTATCTCTTTTCTTATAATTAATTACTATTACTATAAACGTGTTTTATTATTTTCATTCAAATATAGTTTTTATGTAAAACGTATATTTCGTTGTATATGAGTTTGTTTGGGTTTTATGTGTGCTATGTAATAAATATATGTTACGTATATTTTTATATAGGTTACGCGATGGGTTACGGTGCGTATCCGAATCCGCCGTACTATGGCGGATACGGTCCGGGGCCGGCTTACTTCCCCGCGTATAGCGCGGCGAGTGCTGCGGGCACCGTGCCTCCCCCCGCGCCACCTTACGCGCCACCCGCCGTCTCCCCCGCTTACCCACCCGACTACTTACCTCCTAACCCGCAGTGGTAAAGATCTGATTTTTTTAAAAAAAAGAAGAGATAGACTTGACATAAAAACTTTTTGACATTTCCATTCTATCGGTGAAGATATTCGAGACAGAGTGTGTGTGTAATTGAATAAATCGGATTCAGCGCTTCGAGTCATTTTTTTTTTTTTGCTTTAAATATTGTGATTCTCATAGTGGACAACTTTAATAATTATACTTAATAAATTGTTGTATTATCCGAAACTTACTTCTAGCGTACGTACTATGAATTTTCTTCGGTTTGTCGATTTTTATAACTTATATCGTTATGATGTGAAGTATTAATGGTCGATACATTCTGAAAACACAAATATGTTTGTTTTTTTATTAAATTTCATGATAGTAAAATTAATTTGTTTACTGCTTCGTGATGTTGTTTATTTTATATACCTTTAGAGAATATTTCCAAAATTTATGAAGTGACATATGTATCACAGTTACAGTGTTTTGTATTATAAAGAATTCGGTTAAAAAGATAATTTACAAAAAAAAAAACAAATAAAATGTGTTTTAAGTTTTATAATTTAACTGAAATTTTGATATCGATCTCTGAAAACATTATTAGTACTTACTAAGAAATTTGCTGTAGATTGGAATTTAACATGATTAGCCAAACTTTCGAATATTCAATAATTAATTTAATTAAACATTATTGACGTAAAAATGTTAATAATTATTGTCGTGAATGTTGCCGGAGTGTAAAGAATGATTCTCATATGCGTTACACATGGATTTGTTCGATTGGTGAGTGGATTTTGGTGTCAGTAAATAAATATTTACTGTGGCTATGGATTGATTGATGTGATACGCTACTAATTAATTTTAAGTCGATTGTAGTCTGTATGAAGTATTTATCAAACCTAATAATTAATTTTATTATAGTTGGTGCCCAGCCCATAGTTGTAACTATCATAGACAATTTAGATTCTCATTTTTTAATGAACTGTTCCGTAGTATGTCAAGGTTTTGTAATTTCAAATACAGTAATACCTCGCTTTACGCGAGGGATACGTTCCGAAAAAAATCGCGTTAACTGAAATTCGCTTATATCGAGGTTTATGATTAAACATAGTCAAAATTTAATAGAAAAAAAATACAAATAATTTTAATCAATCACTTTAATTCTAAGAACACTTTATGCAATATATACTCTTATTTTTTACGGAAAAAATACATCTATTGTCTTTACATTATGTTTATACGCAGTCTTTCGCGTAATGCGAGGCATTTGTGCGCGAAGTTTCAAGTTCGCGTTATAGTGAAACCGCGCGTAACGGGGTCGCGCTAAGCGGGGTATTACTGTACTTATTTCTGTTTTTTATTTTTAATGAATTTTTTCAAGAACACAAAAACAGTTTATTAACTACATTATTATTTTTTTTTAAATTACATTAAATGTTTTCAGAATAAATGAACACGAATACAAAAGGAAAAGTCCTTTATAGTATTTTAAAATGTCCGAAACAATATGATCTGAGTGAGAACATTGTGTCCGTTTTTGATAATTTTTATTTCTGTTTTGTATTTGGTGTGTTTTAAATGTGCGATGTCTAAAATATTTAATTTTAATTTTTTTCTCCTAAGCTCACAATATACTATGATATTAACTCTCTTAAATTATACGTTTAGATCCTGATATCTTGTATAAAATAATTTTAAAATAACACAATTGTATATTTAGACTAATTGAATATATAATTTAAATATTAATTAGTCTGTTTCTTTTTCTCATGTTTTGTGATTTTTAATCAGTATTATACCGGACTACATTGAAAGCTCCATTCTTATGTATTTTTAATATCCTAATGCAGTAGATTTCTTAGAATGTAACTTGATTAACAATGACAGTTGTCAATGAAGTCACGCGCATAAAGTTTTGAAATGTTTAATTTTAAAATGCAGGTAAGACTTTATCGATGGTGGTAGATGACTAATATGGACCTACAAATATAATAAATCGTAACAAGTTTTTCTGTAGTTATTTGTTTTATTGCACAAAGAGGTATTTCTGTTGATAGTATAAATGTATCTACTTACTCTTTTATATACACTAAAAGATATAGTATATATTATATGTTTTTAATTATTTATATTTTCAGTACTTTCACGGCACTAGTCACATTAGTTTGACAGCTGTCATTCTGATTAATTAAGCTATGTTTTAAGGCCTGTAAACTATAACCGAAACATAATTTTAATTATTCATATTTTAGTAATATGGAAATCAATAATTCAACATTAATGTTCTTTCAGAATGAATAAAACTGGTAGCATTTGTTGTATTAATCTAGAATAAGATATTATATGTAATACTATTTGTAATGTAGTGTAATATAATTATCAATAATGCGTTGAGCATTGTTCAACTATATATATGTCTTTCAGCCACAGATTTCAACTTATGATTTTTTTTCTCTTAATAATTCATTTGTTATTTGGCATAAAATTATAATATTAAACCGTGTATCATAATTAATATGTATTCTTTTTTATGGAACTGTATTTTTTTATATAACCTACGTGTTAAATCGATTGATTTTATGATTTTTATATATAATTATTTAAAATGAATTTTGGAATAAATAAATTAACGTTTTACAATTAATTTATCATGTCGTAGCACACCAGAGAAGAAATAGAAATAAGAACTACCTATGACGTTTTTATATATGTGTATCATTATGTCCCATGTACAAAATAGCTGGAAGATACTGTTCGAAGTATTACAATATAAAATATTGCATTTTAAATAGGTCAAATAGTACTGTACTGGTGATATCTAATAAATAAATCAGTAAACTATATCCTAAACAGTTTTATTTTTATTCTATGAGATTTTGCTAATTGTTTTCAAAAGATATTGAGTACAGAAACGTAACAATGGTTGATGTTGACGGACTTCAATTGAAATAAATATACTATTTTATTCATAAAGGTGTGTAAATCAGTGGTCGTCAAACTTCATCCCTTTTTTCGAAAACCCGATCATTTTCAATTCATTGCAAATTAGACTTTTAGTTGCTTTGAAATCAATGAATAGTTACTGAATTATGAATAGTTATTAAAATGAATTTGCGTTTGACATGTCTTAAAAATGTCTTAAAAATATGAAAGGATAGGATAGTGCGGCCAGCAGTAGTACCTTACATTGACCTATGCCTACCCCTAGACCAGAAAAGTGTGACGACCCCTGGTCTAAATCTTAGTTTCTCAACGTGGGCGTAACTCCCCTTTGTGGAAGTAGAAGACACCAGAGAAAATTAGGGGGCATTAAGATAGCGCAGAAGGAGCGTGGGTAGATTAAAAATATAGTCCAAAAAAGCAAAAATAATAAAATGGAGGACTCTAGAAAAAAACATTATACTAGCAAAATAAGGTTGAGAAACTGATCTTAATTTATTTATGATGTACATAAAATACAGACAAATTTAAAACACGATGGTAATAGGTATTATACAAGTAAATAAATTTTAATTGTATTGGTCATAAATTTCTTACCCAATTGAAATGGTGTTATGAAAAGATTTGCCTTTAAAAATGATAGACTGTTTTTTATTGCTAATTGTAACTTACTGAACACTTTTTTCCATTTTGTCATTACGTGAATCTCTCACAAGTATGCAATTGAAAATAGATTCGGATGACTTAGTGCGAAAGTTTTATGTTAGACAAAAGAGATCACCGGTTTAGAACCATGTTGTAGAAACCTGACACTATTACCTAAAAAGCTTATATTGGACTTAGGTACTAAGCTTAAAACAAGGGACGGCTAATTTGTGATTACTTCTAGTATTAAAATTATGCCGGCCGTTTGCTATAATCAAACTTGTTTGAAATTTTTACGGACGTAATACATTAAATTATTAAAGATGTATTAGGAGGGCAAAGTTAATATAGTATTATATTCCTTAAACTTATTCCTTAGTGATTCGCGAGGTCCCAAATTGTAAATGGTTTGAACTGTATGTAGGTATATATATATATATATATATATACATATATATATATAAATGCGTGAAACATGATATTTGGCCCCACCCCTTCCCCCGCCAGTATTTTGATATAACCGCTCTTGCGTAGAGACTTTTCGAAGGAAAGTAGAAATAAGAAACTACATTACATGATAATTTATAGTTTGTGCTAAGGGTGGATAAAGTTAGAGTTGTTCTTGTAGCAAACATAGCCAAAGAGGATTCAAAGTTGTTTTATCTTAATAAAAAAAACAGGCTTTTATAGTTCACGAGAGCATATTAATAATAATAAAAAGGTTTACACAAGTGGGAGTCTCATACATATTGCTTCTGCTTGCTCTAAGCGCGGGGCCCGTAGCTAACTAAATATCTACCTACCTTCTAGCCATATCAGTGGTCGTCACACTTTTCTGGTCAAGGGCCACATAGGGCAATGTACTACTGTGGGCCGCACTTTTATGGATTGTGTAGTTGATACCATCCATTAATAGACATATTTTTATGAGCTGTCAAACGCGATTTCCCTATAGATTTTGTATGGCATTAACAAACTATAAATTAATTTCGACAAACTAATTCAGTAAATTCGGTTTCAAATCGACCAAAATTGTTTAGGACATTGCGGGCCGCACAAATACCGTCCAAGGGCCGCAGTTTGACGACGACTAGCGCTGGTACCTGATGAAAAAAAAGATAATTTAAATTTTATCGTAATAATAATTCGAATGTTAATAACTATTGTTATTGCGTATTTTTATTGTTATATATTTTTTATGGTAATATTATCTAGGAGCTATATCTTTATCATTATAGTGATTTGCTATACCTATTCTATATAATCGCAATGACATAATCTACGCTGCTTGCACGGGCAGGTAGTGTTAATTAGTCACGAAGACGTCTTATTACTTTCATTAATAATACAGAATGCTCCTTGTTATGTAGAATTACATTATTAGGTACAATCTTAAGGAACATTTCAATTGTTTGATGTCAAGGGCTTATACTTAACTAATTTATCCTTACATAATTTAGGAGTCAACGTCTCTGTCTTCCCGTCCATTAGTTGGCTTATAACTCGAGAACCACTACACCGATTTGTGCTAGTTACCTTTTTAGGCTGAGTTCCATAAGCGCTCCCAACAAAAGTTCGGTGAAGCTGTAAATAATAGGCGTCAACAACGTTAATTATGTAGTTCGAAAACAAAAACCGATTTACTCGAGTACTTTTTTGAAATCGTAGATATGTTTTAAATACATTTGTTTTTACATAAGAAATGTTTCAACAATTTAGTTCTTAATACTGTATTTCTTACTATATTGTTAGTACCTACTCAATACCAATTTAATAACCTTTACTTATAATAAAAGGCAAGGCAAAGCTTAATTAAGAAAAGCAAATTTGTTCGCCAATCACGCGAAAACTAATGAAACGTTTTCGATTAAATTTGGTATGATAGTAGTTTCATATTAAGAAAATGGATCATATTAAAGTGCATGCATGATAAAATCTTCTTCTATATACTTATGTTATGAAACTTTGTATTTAAGGTCTTAGTTATGAAAGATGTACCTAGTTTATTTCCGGGGGTAACAAAAAGAAGCTATTTTTATAAGCTTACCCCAAAGTGAGTGAAAATTGCCATAAATTTCATGCCAATGCACAGCTAGTTAGTTAATATAATGATTTCTTGTAATTACCTGAACCCATTTATTTTTGTATCGTATCAGTATTCTCTTAAGTTAAGGGATTGGTACTCTTCTTATTAATATGCAAAAAATCTTACGGTTTAATGTTTATGTAAAAGACATCTATATAATAGTTGTATTAGTAGGAACAAAACTCGGTCAATGCAGTAGGAATGTCATCTCTATGCAGATTGTACAGTGAAACTAGGCGATTGGGTTTCCAAGCAACAAACGGATATCTACGGGACTGTGAAAACAAAGATATATCTATGTGTAGAACAAAATTTAGAACGTGTCGATTTCATTGAGACCGCTTTTAATAATAAATATTACGATTACAAGAGAAATCTAGAACATAGCTGCTTTTAAATATAATAGAAGTGCCTACGTATTAATTTTAATCTATTCTATACCTATATTATAATAAAAGAAAAACTTTGTAGGGTTTTCACAGAATACATTCCATTCAATTTTGAAATATTTATTAGTCTGTTCATTTGTTCGGCAATTAATATTTTGCGTCAATTAAGATTCCGTTTTTCTGGGTCACGAAATGGACTCAACGTGAGTATTGAGATTGTACCGACTTTGACTTCGTACTTGACTAGAAGCACATTGAAATTTTTATAATATAATAATATAGTTTTTGGGTAAAATGATAGATTAAATTGGACTTATCTATTTTTATCAGCATTCCAGCGCTAGAAAAAGAATGAGAACTGATCTATCACAAAAAAACTGAAGACCATAAGGTGAGATTTGATGCCGAAATACAATGTAAAATCAATGTATTTATACGCCTAAGAAACCGGTAGAGAATCAAGTATTTTCAAGTCATTTCATAATTTAGGTATACGGGTCGTTGATGGAAGAGACGACAGAACCCCACCGTGCTACATAATTATTTTAAACTTTTAGAAAAACTTACAGCTAATATTAAGTATAAAATCATATACAATACAAACCGAAGACCATTTACAAGTTTCCACATATCAGAAAAAAAAACAGTAGACAAAACCTCAAAGAATTAAGGTAACGAAACAGGAACTTTTGACTACTATTAACTAAATCAAAACCTAGCTCATTGAGCATTTTATTTGTGTTGTTGGTCACTCTAGTGAACTATATGTTCTGTCTGTACGTAGTTTGAACTATTAAACTATATTGTATTTTCTATACTACACTGCCGGTACACTCAAGTTACTTTACTTAGTATCTGTCAACAATCAATATTACTCTTGAGAAATAAAATATATCATTTTCTCCGATCCTACAGTGGAAGCATATGATAACAAACTTATCGTCCTACGTCAGAACGTTGCTGCGCTATATATGATACACTTCTTGACGATGTTGGGTACAGCAACCAGACTTTGTTTAGAGGCTAGTGTATTTAGCCCGTAAATGATTAAGGTATACTTGTTTACGGATGCAAGAAACGCACGTTAGTGATATCATCAACAAAGTTATATTTTACATTTGAAGAGCGTTTTTTAGATGTTCACACCTTCTTTGACTTTCGGACGTATTCACTTTCCTTTGAACAAGTAGTCTCCTTTTATTTGCTACACTACATATAACCTTATAGGCCTACGTAAGACCCTGAACATTCTAATTTAGAACCTTTCACTCTTTACCAGAATTTTGTCGCTTTACATGGGGACCTCTTTCGAAGTTCATCTTATTTCGACATACTACTTTCGAGAGACATCTTGATTTTTTTTCTTTTTTTGAGGATCTTTTATCTTCTGTTTATGATGTATAGTAATTCTAGCTCTAGTTATCTATTCAGTTAATCTATTTAATAAAGCAGAACACAGTCAGAAATGTCACTTATTTTTTCACATAGTTATGTTCCAAATTTAAACGTTATTCACCGACAAGTATAAAATAGATCAGAGAAAATTGATTTTTCTATCAATCATTTTATCCATGTTGATGAGTATGTCGAATTATTGTAACGCGAACAATTAACAGTTTCTTAATATCTGATCTTACGATACGCACGTTTACTTTGGATGTTTCCTTGAACTCAAAATAAATTAACTAAGCAGGTACTTTTTGCAATTATTATTGGGTATTGGTAACGTCTTATCAAGGTGTCGGAATTCAAGTCTATTTCATGATCGCTTGATGTTATTGTTGTTTTAAATTGAATTTAAATTGTGAGCATAAAGTGAGAATATAATTACTGATTTGATTAATAACTGGTTTTTTTGGGATTCAGTAACATTATGTAAAAAACTTACTTTATCTATAATAAAATTGGAATTTACTATATAGGTATATGATATTTGAGGGGATGCTATATTTCGAAACAATAAACAATTCAATCTAGATGTCTCGTGATTTATCATGAATAATGACTACATTATCAAGTTCACACCCCAGTATCGTTCCTCCTAGTAACTATGAGTAAAGTAGATACACGGGAACACCGAGTTAAAAGTTTCGATCAACATATTTCTATATTCCAATGCCACCTAATAGAAAATGTTAATACATAAAAAAACTTATTAGTTTATAACTAGTGGCGGTTTATAAAAAGGACGAATGACATAAATGAGAATAATTTTTCTCAGAATGGTTTAATATCAATTGATTATATTAATAGTTTATTGTTTTTAAATGATTTCAAAATAATCATACTTTTTAAAAACACAAACACAATTACTATGATCTTTACATAAATAAGATCTATTTAGCTACTAAAAAACAAATATTACTCCTGTATAAATAAATATCAGAAATATCGCATAAATAAATATACCTATATCACATACACACACATAAGAAACAACAATAGTGATGATATAAGCGTAACTTATAAGCTCGGAATAAGCTTAACGTTCGCTGGTATTGGTATATACCATGTTATAAATTATCAATATTTAACTTATACTAATTCTTCACACTAATTGTCCATCCGAGCGATATTGATTTCAAATTAAAAAATTCAGCAACAATTTCGAAAATAAAATAAATGAAATTGGTTTATTTTTCTGATTTCGATTTAGCAAATTTTTAAAAATAAAACGCAACTGCAATAGGCCTTTTTTTTGTTGTCTGTTACAACATTCGGTGGTGCAACGCATCTTAGCTTCGTTATCACACAGTATTTAACTATATAATGACTGGACTTCATACTTTCTATGTGACTAACCACGCATTTTTTCAAATCATAGTGTGGTTTTCTTATGTGTCTTGAAAAAATATTCAATAATTATTGAAGCCTATATTTCGAATATAAATTCGAAGACAGATCATTTTACGGTCGAACTGTTCTGCAAATTATAATGGTGCCACGATTTGTCTTATCTAACTTGTATAAAACAAAACAAAGTTGTTCTTAGTTGGTTTATATATTGTGTAGCAGCGGATTGGCGATGTTATATAAAATGCAGGCATGACCACCGTTCGCCGACATTATTATGATAGTTACAAGACGCGAGAGAAGTGTTGGGCGGGAATTTTATAAATCAATATCGTAAATAAATAAATATAATCCCGCAAGCTTGTGATTTATTTGGAAAATAAAGTTTTTTGTAAACTGTGAATTAATAGGGTAAAATAGACCAGACATAGAAATGTGGCGACGTTTAATTCTAGTGAGTATTTGCTTTCTTATGTATAGCGTTTTAGATTTTTTTTTCCATTGAATTTTTAAGTACTTTTAACGTCTATCTCTCGGTTTGTCTGTCCGTTAGTTGGCTTATAACTCGAAACTGATTAAGATGAATCTTTTTGAAATCGGAATTATATTATCTAGTCAGGTGTTAGCATTTTTTTTTTGTTTTGATTAGGTACATAACATGTATGAGTACATAATATAGGAAAACGTAATCATAATAATCAAAAAAAGTTCACAAAAATGACCATTACATCGTGCTCGTTCTTACATCCTTATCTAAATATTATATAAAATGTAACGTCTGTCTACTTGTCCGTTTGGATAGACGAGCGAAGCCGCGGACATACAGCTAGTTTATTTATAAATAACAGAAATAATCGATTATAATAAATATAAGTAAAATTTAGAAAATAATAAATTTAACAGTTCACTGAATATAATTATTCTTTGAAGAAAGTAACCGAAGAAATTTCCGTTTATAAATGATTTAAATCGAAAAGGGCATTTCTATTCGATCTTAGATTTATTCTTACCGCGATTTGTTTAATCGTAATCTATTAGTTTCACTTTCATTTAAATCTACTAAATAGGCTACATACTATGTAATTACTAAAATGGTTTGATTTGTTCGTAAGTTGTGTTACTTTAAGGATTTTTTGAAGTGTTAGAACATTATTAATATTTACTTACCTTCATACATAACTTTTCTTGATGGTGTATATAAGATAATCAGCGATTATCTTGTTTTACTTAAGTGTAAATTTCTTTAGTGGCTTTGAGCGATGCTCGTTATAGGAAAAGCTTATAGATTCGCGTTACCAATGCTATGAAGTCAGCCGTCAACATCCTACAATATGACAAGTAATATGGTGTTTAAGTGCTAGCACTCGGAGTTAAATAATAAAATTTATACTTAAGTATGCTTCAATTATGAATAAACTGTATGCAAATCTAAATAATTATTGCTCGAAGCACCAATAGTTATTAAAACCAAACAAATGTGTCAAATGTTAGGTTATGTTAGTTTCAATTAACAAATTATAAAAATTATGCCCAAGTTTTATTTATACTTATAGGTAACATCACATCATGTGATGACAAAACGAAGAACTTATTACACTAATTACACTCTAAGAGAAGTAGGACACTGCACTAATTGTGAAATAGATCGTGATCATGACGCTTAAACGAATATTCCAGAAACAAGGAATGTAAATACAGGTATCAAGCATGGTTTTTGAGTTTCTGGGGCCGACTGAATCGGGACAACCATGCGAATATTGGTGTAAACTCAGAATAGTGACTCGGTTCGGTTTATCGCATTTCGAGATCAGTCCGTGTATTCCCACATGCCGAAGTCTTTGGAAGCTATCATGTCAACGGTGTCTGACGATGATTTAATAAAGAAAAGCTTTTTATTATTGTTTTTAGCTTTTATTTTGGTTTGTATAGATTGCACATTTACAAAAATAGCCAACTAATATGCATTATCCTAAACTTCCATTGGCCGATAAAATTTAGATTAAATGTTAATACGAAAAATTAAAATTTCACACTACAGCGCGAATAGTAATTTAGTACTTCATACATTTTGACACGGACGGGATTTTTTTATATTTTTGGTATCCATAGAGTAATAACGCCAAGAGGGATATACAATAAACTAGCTTAACATTGATGCCAAAAAACATTCATGGATGTGTGTAAACGACACGGATTTACGTAATCACCGATATGCAATGCAAAACGTACGTGGCCTTTTGGAGCCAAATTGAAATGGCTCTCTCCGCGTGCGACTACTACCGTTCTGAGTGTTTTAATTCTATGACCGTATCTATGTTATAGATAGCTGAGACCATTCATTTCTGCATTGCCTTTTACAATTAAACAATAAATTATATTCATGAATAAATGTTATATACAAGTTTTCTTTTAGGCGAAATGTTAGACATTGTACATTAATTAAAAAGGAATATCGACTCTTATCCGCGGTATACGATAACAGTTGCCATTACGAATCAAAATGACCTGGATATTTTGTTACCAAGGCTTTCTAAGGTAGTCTAGAAAGCCATGGCTTTTAATAAAGAGCAACCGTAATCGATACTTATGTCGAATATATAAGTATAGGTACCTAAATGTAAATAATAAGTTTTTATTTCGCGTTCTGTTAAGTAGGATAACGTAATTCATAAAATTGAATCTCAACTTGATCTATCGTTTTATAGACGAATTGTTGATAAAGATTATGCAACTGATGTTTTCTAATTTACGGCCAAAGATAAAATCCAATCTCTAGCAACAGCTTTAATATAGGTGTCGAAAATAACTTGAGTGTGATATCTCACTGCGAACTAATAACGCTAAACACTGGTATACTATTTATAAATACTAGTATTCCCCTAACGATCTACATTCTACCTTAATCATTGTTAAAAATTTCAGGATAAAAGCTTACCATTTCAAATTTTTTATTGACAACACTAAAGCTCGTCAATAGCTCCTCAAAAAACAAAACACTATCGGTTGATAAACTGAATAGAAAAATGTAATGGTATTTTAAGTACGGAGAAAATAAAGTTTGAGAAGATCGACTTTGATGTAGTAGGTGTGTAGTAATGTAATTGATGAATTTGCTTCATTAAAAACATTTAAAAAGTCTAAAAAGTTGTCGTGCATCGGGCGCCAGTTTTATATAAATGTAATATATATGTAATATTTTTTGGCTAAGAATGATGGTTAATACTATCATATTTATAGAGTTTATAAATATGATATAATAATCACACTTCACATACTTGTCGTTTGTCAATTAAAAAATAATACAGAACTAGAAAGCGACATACAGATGTCACTGCTAACTTGAACTATATTAATTCCGTACCGATATGTAAGGTAAAACTTATCAAGTTCATTACCGAGGCGCGTTCAATTAAGTTAAGTAACCTCGGAGTTTGCGGTAAATTTGTAATGCCCCTTTACCTGGTGGAGTTACTTAGTAACGTAACTACATTGTTACATTATGAATATAAGGGAACTTGCAAACAACGTTTTACAGTGTTCAAAATTATATCTAGCATCAGAATTATATCACAGTATACCTATGTATAAGTTATAACATTTATTTTCATGTTCTGTTCGTAAACAAATATTTGTTGGTGTTTGTAAAAAGCGGCTTTCTTAATTGAGTATCAGTCGATCGAAAGTAAATTTCGTTTCCGTACTCACTTACACGGTTCATTTAGTTCACGATCTCTGTAATTTTTTTTGCTCTTATTTTTTTTTTTCTTCTGTAAATAAAAGTAGGTGATAGGTAGAAGGGAAGAGTTATGTTGCATAATTTTTATATGAACCACTTTGTAAGATTACGTCTGACTTTTTCTCAGGCACTCTCGTCTGTTTGTTGTTATATCATAGTGGTCGATCTGATATCCAAGGAATTCTTTCCTGTATATCTATATATGAAACGTACAAGCATTGGAATATCGTCGCTTAGAAAGTTGATATAGTTTTTATATTGATGTTTAGAAAGTATTCATTTATTTTTATTATACCACAATATAATTATTTACATACGTTTTATTATATGTGTCATGATCTATCACATGGTCTGGTTAATCCTTTCCTAAAGGCTATAGGAAAAAAGGTAAAGAAAACTAGAGAACTTTTTTCATATTTTTGGGTACTATTTCTATGACCTAATTGGTACCTTTAAGTATTTTATGTTTAAAAATATTTACAGTTAGTTATTTTTACTAATACTTGTTGTGACAATAGTATAAAAGAAAACTAAAAAAGATTTAAAAACTGATGTCGCGATATTAGATAAAGTAATATTTCTTCAAATGTGGCTTCGATTGTATGATTGGGATTCACTTGATACATATTAGTACAGTCAGTTACAAAAGGGTTAAGGGACAATAATATATTCGTGAATAAGCTAAAACGATACTGACTAGTATTTAGCGATAAATGTTCAACTTGTAAATGATAACCAACCAAGTGAACAGTAAAAAAATGACCTACTATTGTGGTATCATTGCATCACAATGTTTTTCTTGATCGACAAGTACAAGCCTATAGTAGGAAGTATCAAAGTTTCGTTTGTCCGAGCTAAAAGGGTTCTTATAACCTTTAACTTTAATTGGGTTTTCATTTTATGATACCCTTAAGTATAGTCATCGAAGCTACAGTCCATGAAACGGAAAAATTCTAAACGAGCGGATGGGATATTTAGCGAGATTACAACTCAGGTACGTTAATAGCCACAAACGTTGGGGGTTACATTTTTGTTTGCGAGGAGGAGATGAATTATCTTTTTTTCATGCTATTCTATTTTTATTTTCTTGTTTAGACGTTTTAAGCAGGAATTTGTTTATTACACATGTTCGATTTTGAAAGGCGCCATGACCCCTACGATCCCACCACTCGGACGGCAACTGGTCTAACTAAATTTAATAATGATATAGATTAAAAATTTAGTTCAGGCCTAAGGTATAGGTAGTATTAATACGGGTAATTACTAATAGTAAAAAAACGAAAATTTAATTTTCTTTGATGTTTCGGTTGAATATGTAACAATATCTGATTATAAATTTTAAGTCATCAAACCGACACTAAAATTATTATATAAATTTAATCATGTCGTTGTCATTGATTAGTTTCCACAAGAGTAAATAAAATTGATTGTAGTGTCTGTCTATATTGATAACATTTTTTTTTATATTTAACACTTGAATTCGTTACAAAATGAAATAAAACCATGGTTCGGTCACGGTCTAATAATTATAATAGCGTTTACAAATTGTAGACTACGTAGTAATGATGGCGAAGTATAACAAAACATATTGCATGCCATATTACTACTGGTAATGTTGCTATTAAATGTGTGTAAAATGCGTGGTTTTTCGAAATAGCATTAGCGTGAATCAATAAATAAAATGTAGGTTCTGTTTGAAATAACAGTTCTGATTTACATTCACTGTTCACTTTTGGACTAATACTTCGTCTATATTTCAATTTATCATCTTAAGCTTATTTTGATCACCCGCCACTTTGAGAATATGTTTTTGTATAGAATTTTCCCAAGTTCATTTCTTTTGCCTTTTATATACCATATTTTTTAATCTGTCTTCTGTGCTATTTCAATGATGATTTTCTCTGCGTCGTCTACTGGCCCCTCGAATGTCTCAAACGCTCACAAGCGTCCACGTCGAGTACCTAGGGTTGTATGGACTTTTAAAGTTTCATATCAAATTTCAATACCCTCCGGCAGTGGTGCAGGAAATGCTTCGAGTTCAACTTAGAAGACTCCTGAATTACAGTCACTTTCATTTACTAGCATAACACACATTGCACTACATCTCAAACCCTTGCACGATACACGTGGTTAGATAACAATTACGAAGTTAGAGAAAAATTAGATAATAAGAGAATACTATTTTCACATTTTTTAATATAACACCTAAACTCGTCAATGGTTATTAAGCAAAAAACAGGTTAACAAACAGAGGATAAACTTGTATTTAAATGTTTTTTACTTACCTAATTGTATATAAGTATTAGAAAAAGAAAATGTATACTTAATTAATTATACAAAGTCTGCATTCACGTTAGCATTAGTTAATTATATTCAAAGTTGTTTAATTAAGTATACAATATACATTGATTAAAAAAAACTAAATAATAATACCTAATAAATTTTTTTTGGGATTATAGGAGGTGCATTTTATGTCAATATTCATATCTATAGAAATAAATAAAACTGTATAAATGTACCTATACTAAAGACTGACTATAGAAAATAATTAGGGTTCTACGTAACTAAAAAAATAAAACAAAAAACTCTTGAAATTGTGAACAAAACCCGATTCTTTTCACAGTTTTACTAGCAAGTGTTTGAATTTGTAAGAAATATTATGTTAGCATTCAAATAATTTAGGGCCTATACAAAAATAGATTCTATTATTTTCCAATAATTATTGAAAATTTATAGTGAATGAAAATAAAATATAATACTCGAACAGAACCGCGGGAACAGCTAGTTAATATAAATATTACATAAGTATGTACCTAAATTTAAGATCAAGATTACCAACCTTTTAAGTACTTCAGTATTGAAGGTTCTAGTTGCGTACGACATCTGAATAAGCATTATCACATTTAGACTAGTTATTACAGACGGTTACGGAAGAGTTTTGAAACAAACTTGCATTTTGTGAAATTTTTGTGTAGATAAAAAGTTGATGTTCCGCTAAATTCAATGATTGCATCAATCGATACAGATCTCAATTTTTTTTGTGGCGTATGCCTTCATTTTCTGTCATATATTGCGGAATAGATTTCTGAAGTTTAGTCAAGTAATTTAAAGTAGAACAAAATAACAACACTTGGGTGATTTTCATTCATTTGATATTTGGTAATAATATGTATTGTTTTTATTTCATTGTTCCAGATTTTACCGCTTGTACTGTCTGCTACTACAATCAAAGTACCAGTAAGTGATAAAGAAGATAAAAATATAGAAGGAACTTTAATCAAGAAGTCAGATAAGACATATAAAAAATCCCAATGTTTATACAACAGATGAATCTAACGTAGATAGTTATCTAATTCCACCCGACCCTCATAAGCCTTACGAGATACTCCCAGACTCCGTTGTGACGCCGGCCACATATTTATTGCCTCCATCAGCAGAACCTCAAACAAGTTATTACTACACTGCTACAGAACCTGGTGAACAAACTGATTGGTACCCTATTGTTCAAACAATACCAATCAAAAATCAAAACTTACCACCTTTAAAGAATGACGCATTTCCTATACTAATTCTTAATAACAACGAATCCAAAGAGTCAGAAAATGTAAGAGTAGGTAGAGTTCATACGGGAGAAGGACCGAAATTACACAAACTATCTGTTCGACTTGAACCGCCACCTGTTCAAAATCCTCATTCGTATGTGACATCTTTAGGACAACTCGAAGTTCCCTTCGCTGAAACGAATTATCCAACTCCAACCAATAAGTCTCCTTACTTAGACATTATTAAAAAAACGTCTCAAAGTCCAAGATTTCCGAAAAAATATGGATTGGAGCAAGTTGAACCGACATTAGCTTTGCATCTGACGCCGCCAAAATCCCTGATTCCTATACAAAAAACACCTACAAAACTTTATCCGAAAAAATTCTCTGGCGTATTTAAACCTGTTCCTATACCTGTGGCGCAGTTTGCTGGAGATTTATCTGAAATACCAATAGCTAAACCTGTTAAATATTTGAAACCACCCCCCAACGCTGAAATAGATTATTACCCGAATCCTGAAGACAAGAAGATTTATCTATATAAGCTAGCTGAACAGAAACGTAAATTGAAGGGCGAAAGGGATGATATAACACAGGTTTGTTTTAGATTTTATATCATTATAATCACTGTAATTAGTATGTTTTATAAATATCTAATATATTATAACTTTTTAGCATGAATTGGAAGCGGGCGAGATTTCTCAAGAAACATATTCTGGACCGGTAGCTACAGAACAAGAAACTTCTGAAACAAACTATAAATATCCTGGAAGTGGGTTCAGTTCGACTTTTTGTTTTAATTTATTGGTATTTAATGTGTAGTTTAGACATATTTACAATACATTTTAACATCTTGCCTACTCTTATTATGCAAAAGTCTCATGTTTTTTTATAGTTAAAAAATCAAAGCGGATAAATATGGCAAGTTAAGAGATTACTTTGTTATACCAATAGCTAAGTAGATGATTATTAGCACGCTATTACTGTTTTAGTATAAGCAAACTTCTTGCAGATACATGAGAATAAGAAAAAAGGAAACAGGTATATGAAATTTTTATCAAAGGCATATTTTAGAACAGTGGTTGTCACACTTTTCTGGTCAAAGCATAAGACAGTGTGAGATATCTCTGAAGCCGCATAATTATGGATTTGGTAATTCACATAATTTTTACTAGCTGCCAAAAAGCGTCTGCCCTATACACTTTTTATGGCAATACTGTGAAGTAACTTTATTTGCCAACCAAATTAATTATCGCTAATATTAATTCATTAATTCATCAAGTAACTAAAAACGTAATTTGAAAATAAATCTGATTTTCAGGGTTAAAATAAATAAAAAAAATTAGTTCTTTTCTGCAACCCGCTTAGGTAGATACTCTGCTTATAAACTCATAATGCATAATAAGTTTTGATATTGTCTAACAAAATTGTTTAGGTACATTGTCGTCACACACATACCGAAACCGGGGGTACTTTGACGACTCTGATCATGATCGGTGGCTCTAGAAGGATCATGTAGTTTGATTCAGTTTACCTCTGCCGTACCGTAAAACTATGGAACAGTCTCCTGGCCGCTGTGTTTCTCTCCTTCTTACAAGATTGGGTCCTTCAAATCCAATGTGAAGATATTTGTGTAGGCCGGCATAGTGATCTTTCGGTGGTCGTCGCTGTTTTGGGATTTCTTTGTGCTGACTATCAGGCACTAAGCCGTCATTTATCCGTGCTAATATAAAAAAATCTTTACTTAATATTTCTTCTTTTGAATTTTATTTACTATTAGCTGGTGCCCGCGTTTCATATGTTCTGTGCATATGACGTTTCATTTATAATTTAAAAAAACAAATGAAAGAATAAAAGTAAGAGTATTTTGTTTTTATTAGCGGAAAAAATGTATATAAGCGTAAATTGAAGTGGAAAGTGTACAAAAAAGTAAATCGAAAAAAAAAAAATGAGAGAGGATCGGTGGAATCCAAAAAATACCTGTCTACGAAAAATACTGCGTTGAAAGGTATTAGTCCTATCCCGATATGTTGAGTAGTTTTGAGATGATGGTGCGTCAAAGGAACCCCATTTTATAAATGCCTGTCTTTTGTTTTATGGGAGCAAATAAATTAATAAACAAACAAATTGACAAAACATGGCAAAGGGCACTGTGGGGCTTTGGGAACGTTTATTATTTAATATTTACGGTCATTTTACATTATAAAATTAAAAGCTTCTTATTATTGAATTGTATATTTTTTATTACTTCTTTTATTTTAGATTGACACAGAATGTACTATTTTTAAAATTAGAAGTTACATATATTAAATATAAAGTAAAACCTTAGTCTTTTTGGAACAGGCACATAGAATTATATTATATTATATATTAAAATAATAAATTATATTATATATTAAAAATATATAGCCTATAATCATCTACGATTAATTCCGCGTCGAATGGTTGTGGTTTCATGCTGATCGGTCCAGTAGTTTTCGAGTTTACCTCGGACAAAAAAACTATATATATATATAGATAGATTATGTAATACGAAAAATATCTAAGATCACTGAAACGGGTTTTCGCGGTCAATTCGCCGTGTTTTTATATATATATATATATATATATATATATATATATATATCCCTACGAATTTCTGTGATATTATAACAAGAATTACATAAAAAACGCAATTAACCCAAATGACATATTAGAACACAGTCTCATTCTAATTTTAGGAAATGTCTATCCAGCACCTCTGCGTCAGTCACCTCCAGCGGTACCGCAGCAAAACACTAAGTCAGAACCAGCTCCTGACGAGCGAACCGAGTTTCGCATGCACGGTATGAAAGGTCCACACAGTTACCAGTTCGGGTATGATACAGGCAAAGGGTTAGTATTATTTTGAAATGTTTAGTAAATGAGAAAAACCTATTTTGGTAAGCACGATGTACCTACTTATTGAAATAACATTATTGATACCAACGTGTAAAGCTGTATCCATTCCAGAAATTTGAACTTTCTTATTATATTCGTTTAGACTTTTTCGTATGTTACTTTTTCTTCTTGCATAAGGGGTCATTTAAATATTACATGAGTAAAACTTTGGTCATTTTTAACTCCTTGTTAGCAAAACTAAACAAATCTCTTACGTAACATTGTAATAATTTTGAACAAAATAAATGAAGACTAATGAGTAAATATTGCTTAGGTAATTACCACTCAGACCTTCCTCCATGTCATCAAAAATAAGCAAAGAATAACAACCTCCGTGGGGATGTTTAAGTGAAATTTGAACGACCCCCTAACAAGTGTGTCGAATGTAGATTCCCGTAAAATCAGATTGTTGAACTTCTTTATAATCTATAATATATATTTTTGATGGATATGAAATTTGATTCATAGTACTTAGTAATTATTGTTTTCATACCATTTGTAACTGTACAAATTAAATTATAAAGGATGAAATTTAAAAAATAAGGAGGTTCTAGATTAATGTTGTGAATAAATTATATCATTTAATTTACAGGAAAAATCGTCAATTCCGTTTCGAAGAACGAGACAACGACGGTTTAGTTCATGGTCATTACGGATATATGGACAAGAGTGGAAAGTTAAGAATCGTCAACTATAGCGCACATCCAGAATTAGGATTCCATGCTGACGCGCCAGTAGAGAAAGAGTGATTAATTATTACCATCAGGATTTATTTACTTTGAAATAAAATAAACATATAGGGCATGCTTGAAAGTTTTTAAAATTATTTATGTCACTAAAATGGTGTACAAGAATATTTTCTGTATGGAAACATTAAGTTATTAGATGATAGTCATTAATATGGAAGTTTTGATAAAACACAGCATTGTTAAATATTTATTTATTGTATACTTACGTTTTTAAACCTATGTACGGGAAAACGAAACACCATGCTACGCCGCTTGATTATGAATATGTTATTTTTTTTAAACATGTGTGTTTGTACTTATGTACGCACGCACTTCTTTGACGTAATAATAAAAAAAAACTTGTATTCATGGCCTTAATAAATATATAAACAAAAAAAACTAAAACGTTGACAGCTAACTTAAGGGTGTTGGTTCTTCGTGACGGTGTGCGCACGCTTCGTATGTTGACTAGCTAATTTCAGGGTGTAGTATTTTCGTGACGGTTGCATCGTAAATCAATATCTGTTACTAATAAACTTGGTTGTTTCCGGCACCATCACTCAGAAGCCATTAACCTCGAGGCGTAGTGTGTTACCATCTAGCATCACATGACACATCGTCACTTAACGTCAGCGTAACTTAACGTAACGTATAGCGTTCAATCCTAATACGACCATATTCAAAAATCTTTAAAATTTGTATAATTTACACGTCACAAGAAATACAAATTATATTGATAATTATATGTATATAATAAGATTGTAGTTTAACTTTGTTATTAAGTGTCATATTGTCGAATAAATTATGTTAACGAAAATAGTAGTATATAGATAAAATAAACCTTTATATAGGGGGAAGTAGGAGGGACTGTGTAATAAAATGTACACAATATTTTATAAAATGTAAAAATTCTTTAATAAAATTTAATAAAATAATAAAAAACACGTCTTTCTTTCTCCATGCAGTTATAATTAATAGATATATCTAATTTATATTATGACATAACCTAAAAATATTTTGATTTTCTACAATATAAACAAACATAAGTAGGTAAGTTAAAAAAATTAATTATACATCGTGGATACATTTTTTAAATAAATTTAAATATTTCAAAATTAGTACAGTATAAAGTTTTAAAATGATTTTATAAATTTACTAAAATATAAAAATACGATTTTTTTTTCTTTAAAATAATTCTTCTTTAAATTAAAAATATAATATTGTGTAATACGTTTGGCAACCCTGAGTACATATAATTGAGGGATTCAGTGTAGTAGTAATGTAGTAGTAAAAGCAATGCTAATAAAGTAGACTTAATTGTAAAATAAGATTAATAAAGAAAAAACAAACTTGAATCACATTTTTTTAGCTCTGTACAATTATTTAAATGACTCCTAAATCAAAATTAAACAATTGATCATTGTTTTTATTTATTAAACTAGCTGTGTCCCCGCAGATGCGCCCGCGTTTCATATGTTCTTCACAGCAATTCATTTTTTTATACGGAACCCTAATTTATTTCAGTACTTAGATAAAGTAAAAATAATTCTCATAAATTCAAGCACTTACCCGTAAAACTGTGCATTGAATCGGATTTTAATTAATCTTTTAAGAGTTTTAAGTTTTTCACCCGGAACCCTAATTATTATCGAAAAAAAAGTACCCTAAGTTATGCGGAGTTACTTCAACTATTTATCAAAAAAGTCCCGTCAAAATCGGTACAACCGTTCTGGAGATTACCCGGAACAAACAGACAGACAGACACAAAAATTTTATAAATTGTATTTTTGGGTATAGGTATCGTATATACATCCATATCTATTTAGTAAAATTATTCTATTTTGACATTACAAACAGACACTTCAATTTTATTTATTACTATAGATTATAGATTAGACATACTTTGCCGCTTTTGATTATATACGACGCATGTAATAATAATTGTAAGCCATAGTCTTTAATGACAATTAAACGATATATTAAAAATAGACTGGTTTTCTTTTATACAAAATTTGGTTACATCCCATCCCTGTACACCTGGAGACTGGTTTACCATCGGTAAACAGGTTCGCTGCCAAGCACGCACCGGTGCGGGCTAGCGTCTAGTAAATTTCTTACACCCAGTACGCCGCCGGCATTGGGCGAAAGACGCTGTATTTGTAGTGGCGCTGTGCTTGAAATTCCGAACTTTTGTGACGTGTTTTTGGTTTTTTGTTAAGTTTGACGGTTGTGTTTGTGTGAACGAAATAAAAAATAATAGAAATGGATCCCGGTGAAGGAACTTATGGTTCTACTAGAAAGCGAAAACGACTGTTTACGATTTTAGCAGACAGTGATATAGAGGAGGAATTGTTTACTGATCATTCGGAAGACGACTACCAGCCTAGTGAGGAGGAGTCAGCGTCGGAAAGTGAAGGTGAGGTGGAATTGTATAATATAGAGTTACGCCCTCCGGGACATGAAACATCCTCGCCCATAGCTCAAGATCAAGACCTGCAGGGTAATTCGCCTTTTGTCACTTTACCACTAGATAATCAAAGTCAAGTTCAGGTGAATCACCCCTCTTCATCAGGGTCAACTTCGTTATGGACAACAACGGGAGAACTAAATAAATTTGATTTTAGTAAATCTAATGAATTTTATGGCGAAGTAATGGGAGTCGAGCCTATTGATTATTTTAATTACTTTTTCAATGACGATTTGTTCACGCTGATTTGTAATGAAACAAATGCCCAGGCTCATAGATTATTAGATGTTCATAAGCGCTCACGAAACGAGGAAGAACCAAATAGAGGTAGAGATTATTCGAGAATTACCGCTTGGAAAGATGTAACCGTCCCTGAGTTGAAAATTTTTCTCGGCCTCTTATTCCACATGGGGACTATACCTCTAAGTCGTCTAAATGATTATTGGAAGACAGATAGACTATTTTCAATACCAATTTTTGCTCAGCAAATGAGCAGAAACAGATTTCTTCTAATAATGAGGTGTCTACATTTTACTTCGGAGATGGAAAGTGAGGACCCATTATTCAAGATAAGAAGTCTCATTGATTATTTCAATAATAAAATGGTTGAATGCTATTATCCGGCCGCCCAATTATCTGTAGATGAGAGTATGGTGCTGTGGAGAGGGCGACTGAGCTTTCGGCAATTTATAAAAAACAAGCGCCACAAGTACGGCATAAAACTATACATGTTGACAGAACCAGATGGCTTGATATTAAAATTTCGAGTGTATGCAGGTGGCAAAGACGCACAAGTGGCTGGAAAGGGTCATGCTGAAAAAGTAGTCATGGAACTACTTTCTGAGAAACTAAATAGTGGTCACGAAATATACATGGATAATTTTTATAATAGTTTCGATTTAGCAAAGAAATTGCTTGATAATAACACGTATTGCACGGGCACGCTACGCAAAGATCTGAAAGAAAATCCTCGAGAACATATGAATAAAAAAATGAAAAGAGGGGAAAATTATTCAATGTTTAGAGAAGGAGTTCACGTTGGTGTGTGGAAAGACAAACATATTATACCCTACATTACTACACAATACGAAAACAGAATGGTTCCAGTTGCAAATAAACGTGGTCAAGTTACACAAAAGCCAGAGGCTATTACAAAATACTATGAATATATGTTAGGAGTGGACAGGCAAGACCAACTTTTGGCGTACTATCCTTGTGAAAGAAAAACTTTACGGTGGTATCTAAAGATAGCCATCCACACTTTTCAATTACTTTTCTTGAACTCTATGAAGATGTTCAATAAATATTCAGGGCAACGTAAAATGTCTCTATACGATTACCGATTGAGTGTGATAAATGCTCTCCTCCCTGAAAATTTACCACCTGATAGAAATCGGCGCTCGTTCCGTCATCAAATAAAAAAAGCCACTGAAACAACTGCAAATGGACGACTCAAACGTAAAACATGCCGCCAATGCACTAAAAATAAAAAACGTACTGACTCTCCGTGGTTTTGTGATACCTGTCCTGATAAACCTGGACTTTGTGTGTCATGTTTTGACAATTATCACTTAGAACTTGGTGCATAGCTGTAAAATGAACAGTGTATAACTGTAAAGTGAACTGAAACGCAAACTATATTCCTATTTGAAAATGTTTATTTTATTGTTTATTTCGTAAGAATAATGCTACTTTTTATTATATTTGATTTATATCAATACCAAAGTGTAATGCCATGTCTAGGGAGAGTTCAATTAGAAAGATTTTTAGTTTTGTTTCCTTTTGAAAATGTTTATTTTATTGTTTATTTCGTGAGAGTAATGCTAGTTTTTATTATATTTGATTTTCATAACAAATAACTGTATTTCATTCCTAATATAAACGAAATTCATGATAAATACTGACAACGCACTCGTGCGTTTCTTCGGCACTGGGAATGCCCATTCCATTCCCAGTGCCAAGCACGCACCGGTGCGGTGCATTTTATCACCTCGCTCAGAATACAGTAAAATACCCAAATATATAAAATAAAGTTAATAATAATCTTAACCAATCACTTTTAAAGTCAATCAAACTATGAACACTTTTGGCCCCGGGGGAGAATTTCTACTTTCCATGCGGCAGCGAACCTGTAAAGGTGTTAGACAGAGATATGTTGTGTCTGATATCTGATCCTAATCTGAGATCGATCTGATGTAAGTTTTTTATAGGTAGAAATATACATTTCCTAATTGAAGTTAGTAGTAATGAGAGATTATAATAGCATTAAATGCACTCTACACACTCTCCTAATATTATTAATTAATTAACATTTTACCACACAGCAATACTATGACACTGTTTATTCAAATTACTATTTATTCCCTGCAGGCTCTAGTGTAACATCACATTTTACTCATCAGGATACTACAGAGTTATTTGCTTTGATAACTATTTTCCACAAGCTATTTTCAAAATTAATATTTTTATTATTTTCATCACTAAGTACTTTTAACACTGCTCAAGTGCATCTCTGTACGTTCTCTGCATGTACTAAACAATGCTTGCCGTGTATTTACAACACTTCACTACTTATCTACTATATTTGATATATCCACTCGGGTACTCATATTCACTATTTTCACAACTTTATTGAACAAATATGTAAGGTACAGTCAATGATATTTATCCTATAAATTTACTAAATGTACTATATTAGTGTTTCCTAGAGCGTGAACTAGGCCGAACCTGTATCTCAGACGCTAGTCTCTTCCCACAATGTTTATTCCTTTATTACAATAACTTATAAATATTAGAACAAAGCACTATAGCACTGTCGAGCGCAGAGCCTAACTTACCTGCATCAGCCGATGAAATCATTGACCTCGTTGGATACGTTACAACTGTAAACAAGTTGGCGGCTTGCATCACCAGCGCCGTTATAGAGAGCAAAAGCCTGACCGCTGCAAACAAACGACTTATCAGCCTAGCAGCGGATGAAATTCGAAAAGCGGTATGCATCCTGCTACGGTTGTCATCCCCACCGACCACAATTTAAGATGACGGGCTGTAAGAGGCGATTGTTGAGTGCGAACACGAAGAGATCAGCAAGCTAAGAGAAGAAACAGCGACTGCCCTGGCTCTACAGCACCAACAGCTGGCGACTGTGAACCCCTCTACTCTCAAGCCATTGCAAATAATTCTCTTAATCCGATAGCGAATCGGATAGGGAAGATACTCAGAAACGGCTACAGGACTCGTCGCTCGTGTGAGCTAAACCGGCCCAAAAACTCAGGCTGACAATTATATTGAAAGGGATTTCATACATCAGCAAAAGACTTGATCGCTATCATTAAGCAATAAAACGAACAGATAAAGGAGCTGGTCAACATGATCGACCTGCAACTCCAATACAAGCGAAATAATCGCAATCCTGACTTATATAACGCGGTATTCACGGCCACTATATGGCGCGAGACAAGCAAAGATGCCAGAATCGCTGTTGAACAGCAGCGCATTCATGTGGCGGATTTTCATGGCGCATTCATGTGGCTCAGTGCAATTTGAACAGATTAAATAACAGTTTACAAGAGTTTTTAGTACATTTCATGGCCAACGACTACCAAATAGCATTGATTTCCGAACCCTACACTGGAGCAAGCTTCGAAGTTAAAGCTATACAGACACTAAACATATTTCAATTCTCGAAAAGAAATAGAGTTAAAGCTTATATCCTTATGAAGATTGGATAGTACACAGCGCTGGGAACTATCCCAATTCTCTACCTCCAACCTATGTGCCATTCAACTCAATACAGAGGGTACGGGAAAATCCCCCTGGCATCAGTATATAGACTGGATATATCGATATATCAGTGCGTGTTGAAGAAAAAACACTGCTAGTCTAGTGCACAAAGTGCCTCAGATTTGATCATGGAACCAGATTGTGTACCGAGGAGCAGGAGGTCTGCTATTACTGTAGAGGCCAACACTTAAAAGTCAACTGCACTGATTGGAAAGCGAGGTCCCCGCCTTCTTGTATAAACTGTCAGAAGCCTAAACAAGGGGACGCAGCACATATGTCGAACAGCAACGCATGCCCGATCCGATGAAAGTGGAATGCGTTTGCGTGAACGACCACAGCATATTGCCGAGGTTGCCCCGGCTAAAACATAGGTGAGGTACATGCAGCACCATACAACCCAGACCAACGCTCCTACTCCGACCATTTTCCCGTCATATACTATAGTGCAAGTTAATCTACAAAGAAAGGAGTTAGCTACCGATGACCGACGAAGATCGAAGCAAAGAGGAGATACTTGATGTTTGCCATGGTACAGGAGCCGTATGTTGGCAACAGGAAGGCAATGTAGGTGTATGGCGGGGCGAGGATCTACCTAAAAACTGAAGGAAGTGAAGGCTGCGTTTGTAGGATTTTGATACTGACATCACGGTCTCACAGTGCATCCAGCTTACAACAAGTAATATCGCAGTCGCTGAGATCCACACATTTTCTTGGAGTATCCTCGCCATGTCATACTACTTCGACCCAAACTAACCAATAGAACCCTACTTACAGCATCTGGCAAAAATAAGTCAGCAGAGGGCATCGAGGAAGTAGATAGAAGGCGTGAGATGGTCGAAGCGTTAAGTGAAATAGGTCTCAATAAATATCAGCGACATATCTGTTTTTGACACAATACGGGGCGGTCAAAGATTCACCAGTTATGTGGGCATAACGGCCTGCACAGACGATCTGAACCTGATCGACGATTGACGAGAACCTGAAAAACTCGGATCACAACGGGATCCTTTTCACAAATTAAAGGTACATAAATTAGGAGGACTACCAGAAAATATAACAGTAAGAAAGTTAATTGCCCACAATTTAATATGGAATTACACCAAACAAAATTAGAACATAATATCCAAATTATCAAAAATAGTCACAGATGTATGTGACAAATTAATACCTAAAATGAAGAAAACATAAAAACTTACCGTTCCATGGTGGTCCGAAGAGTTGGCGGCGATGAAACGTGGAGTCGCAACCAGGAAGCGCAGAATCCAATGTGCAGATAATCGAAGCGAAGATAATCAATCGTCGAGGATATTCAGAAAGAAAAAGAAAAATACGAATTGATAGTCAAACAAGCACGAATCAAAATCTGGAAAGGGTTCTGTGTAAAACAGGACAGGAAGGGAGTATTTATAGGGTGATAAAAAATAACGGTAAGAGCCAAGAAGACCAACCGCTGGTAAATTACATAATTTATACACAAAGACCTCAAATACAAGAAACTTGTGAAAGGGAAAGGACAAAGCTCACAGGCACTGCAAGATGCCTATATGCCACCATCCAGTTAGTGTAACCCACTCCTATCAGCGAACTACCACATTCTGCTCACAGTATTGAAATAATATCCACACCTATCAGAGGCCAGCAAGAAAGCGCCAATATTGAACTTGCAGACTCCGAATACACCACAGTGTACACGGATGGAAGCAAACTGGAAGACGGCTCGGTCGGAGTGGCATTTGTCGGACACAAGGCTAACAACACTGAGCCGGCTATTACCAAAAAATTCAGGCTCCGCTACTCTTGCTCAGTCTTCCAAGCCGAGCTGTATGCCAGTGGATACTAGCAAAGATACTCCCATGCACCACAATCTACACAGATTCAATGTCGTCCTTGATGGCACTAAACTACAGAAGCAGAACGAACACGCTAGTATCACAAATACACTCCATCATGGCTGAGCACAGACTAGTAGGGACATTAGAGTGTTCGGGGTGAAGGGCGAAACTTCATAAGAGCTTCGCCTACTCTCGTTTCCTGCTCTCCTACGTCAAGCTAACCTCCCGAGTGAACTATATGGATACCCGGCAAAACAGATACTCAAGCGCACAACATGGACGGCACATACAACAACTGCTACTAAAATTTGAGGACATCAAAAACTTGACGGTACCTCAGCACAGACCATCTCCTTCCGAGCTGCCAATAACGAATCTTACGAGATCCTACGCACGCTTAGCAGAGGAAATCATATCGACCCTAAAGCACTTTAACAACAATAACGATCCACAAAATAACTCTGAACAACGATAGCTGCAAAGAACATTAAATTCAACCATATTAATAATGGTCGTATATATACATACGAGTATACCTACTAATTAGTATAACACTAATGTATTAAAAGAATAAAAATAGTATATAGTAGTAGTAAAAGTTAATATTTAAGCGGTAGAATCTAACTTTAGCTTATCCTCGTATATGAATTGTAAACATATTGTCTACTAATCAGAAAACGCATAGAAAATATAAGATTACCACAATATTTATGTAGTACTTAGCTAAGCTCTTCGTATTATATTTAGAATTACTATAACATGGAAATGTAATTAAGCACCGCAAAAGTACAACATACAACACTTTATGTACACGAAGCCGATTTTATATGTTATGTACTTACGCCATGTAGTAAATAGTATTTATTTATTTACATAAAAAAAAGACATTTAAATTTAAACGTGTTTAAAAAACATAAATACATGACTTTTGATATATAAAACAATATAATATGGTCGATGTTACTTTGCAACAGTTTAATAGAAATCTATTTACAGAATTTCTATTTATTATCTATATTTATTTAAACATATTAGTATAAATAAATCAAGTTTCAAAAGACGTGACAGCTGAAATCCTTTGAAGCGAAATTAGGAAAGTAACATAAATCATACTATATTTACAATGGATTTCCGCAAAGTAAGGCCTTTATCAATCGAATATAAAAATATATTACTTATTTTTTAAACTTATATTTATATTAATTTTAATTTAAACCAGAATTAAATCAAACATAATTTACCTACATGTTACTTAATTTTAATGAGTTCTTTTATTATTTCATCGAGCAAACTAGAAGCTCCGATGCGGAAATACTGTGGAGTTAACCACTCCGCACCCAACTCTGTATACACTAGTACTAACCAATTAATCGCATCTCTTGCAGTCTTTATACCACCGGCCGGTTTAAGACCAACCTGTTATGTAAAAAAAAATGTTTTTTAATGTATATCTATAATGAAATAATACATTTATTAATAACACAACCGTGCCCGCGATTCTAGTTATGGAAATTAGAATCAAAACGAGGGAGGACCTTTGCAGTTTCAATTTCATTTATCTGAAAATGCGGACTTTGCTTTTTTGGACCTAATAGAATCAATTATTCACTTCAATCTTATAAATATTCAATAGCTTAGTGTCAGAAATAATATATTAATTAAGGCCAATTAATCCACAAATCAAAACCTTCATAAGTTGTTACATATATTACCCCAAATAAAGAATTGTCATTGTTTATAATTAAATCGGTTCAGTGCTTTTGGTGGTGGTCCGGTTACAATTCCACTACAGAGACTATCTCTGATACAAGCAGAAATGTTGTTTATAATATTTTATTGTGAATAAACAGATGCTATTGTTACCAAAAATATTAACTGTTATAGTGAATTGTCACCATTATTTTTTCTATTAAGGACCTATTTAGAGCTACAAAAGGTATCCCATGTTCATTTCCTAGATGAAATGTACACCTAAACCAAATTTCATCTAAATCGATTCAATAGTTTGAGGGTTATTAAAGAACAAACATACAAAATACAATGTCAAGATTATATAGCGGGCTAATTACAGCTAAGAATCATCTAGGTAACTCCATAAGAAAATTGTACATCGAAATTATATGTAAATAATATAATCAGATTATATGACCATACCTTCAAACCAGTCCTCTGATAATGTTTTCGTATGGCTCTGCACATGACTAAACCAATTGGTAATGTAGCATTTACAGTTTCTTTACCGGTTGAAGTTTTTATAAAATCGGCACCAGCTTCCATGGAAACCATTGCCGCTTTATATACCTAATAAATATTCGATTAATAAGACAAGCGAAGGGAATTTTATTTATTTATCAACATCCAAGACAATGGGCATCTTTCTAGAGCTTTCCATGGAATTTTCGTGACACCTCAAGTAAACGTTCTGTGCTATTTATTATTTTTAATACATTTCACTTGTACACAATAACCAAACTATATTACATAAAACACCACCAAAATTACACAAATCAGGCAAGTTAATGCGTTAGGTGAGGTTATAGATAACATCTACTCATGACAGATTGAGGTGCCGCCAAAAACTCCCTTTTTATCTTATTTAAATGTATCTTATATTCAATAAAATACAAAAAAAAAAAACGTATTTAAAAAAAAACTGTCTCTGCGCTTTAATCAAGGTCATGAATTTTAAATTTTTCATCAAGTCAGTGTATCATGGCCTCTCTGAAGTGAGTTTCTGTAAATTTGAGCGCATGTAATCTCAGAAGGAAAAGTGTTAAATAATAAATAAAATTGAAACATAGATTTTTTTTCTAACCTAGCTAATGCTGTTGGCCGGAAGGGCCTTTACACCTTCACCGTAACATTGCGGCACTCGCCGTAAAAGATAACTAGCAAAAGGGTACCAAAGTAATACGAACCTCGGCTTGGCCGTTACCTGCGTGTAAAAACTCCCGCGGAATTTTAATCCTAGCTAATCCCTACATTTTTTTATTTAACTAAAAAAAATAAATTCTTATGTACCTGCGTGTTATGTGATGGAGTATGTATGCAATGTTGTGCGTGTAATGCGTGTAATCTTATTCATACGAGTGATGTTATCGTCGCGGTCGGTCAAGATGTTGCGCGGTGAAGCATAGACTGTTTGGAAACATATATATATAATGACACAACCAACAATAGGTTGTATGGCGTCATCCATAGCGCGATGTAGAATCATTCAAAGAAAATTTAATTTTTGGCGTCGTTAATATATAAAATTGAAATGTCTGTTTTTTTTTACTAAATACGTATGAATGTATGTATATGTTTGTAACGGCTAATCTCCGGAACGGCTGGACCGATTTGAACGGTACTTTTTGTTAAATAGCTGAAGTTACTCCGCGTAACTTAGAGTACTATTTATTTTTTCAAAAATAATTAGGATTCCGAGTAATAAAAATTAAAACTCACAAATATTTGAATAAAATCCGATTCAATGCACAGTTTTACTGGCAGGTATTTGATTTTGTGAGAAATATCTTTGCTTAATGTTAGTAACAAAAAAAAAAATTGGAAATACTTAGGGTAAAAAAAAACCTATATTGTAAAATATATAAAATATAGTGTAAAATATATGAAAAGCGGGCGCAGCCACGGGCACACAGCTAGTTATTTATAAATCATCCATAAGGGATCGTCCATTAACCACGTGAGGCTCACAAGTGAAGATTTCGGGAGGGGGGGCTATAGTAATATATCACGTGTATATTTTTTTAAATAAAACACGCACAAACCGAGAAGCTGCACTTTACCTTAACCAGTTGTAGCCAGGTAACATTTACCAAATGTTTTCAGAATTAAATTAGGTTATACATATATTTAAAGATAATATTCTAAAATATTTATGATAAAAATACAAGTGATCTTTTGTAGGCGGAGGGGAGGATGATCCAAAACATATCATCGCGTGTCATCAAAAGGGAGAAAAGTGGTCGCTAAGTTGATGAAAAAAAACGTCACTTAATTAATGGACAACCACTAAAAGGCTAAAATGAATCTGTCCTAATAAAGGTGTATCATCACAGATCATTAATATAGTATCATAATCTTTTGAATACCTACAGGTAAAGATAATGGCTAGACAACTTACATTTTCGTAAGATCCCAATTCACCGACCCCTAGAATGACTTTGAGGCAGGCGTTACCGCATGCCGCGCGCATTTGCCGTACCTCATCATACAGTTCTGTCCATTTACCCATTAACACAAGGCTCCGATCTAAAAACCACGTCAATTTCCGTGGCCCCCTGTTCTACTGTTAATGAGATTTCATTTAATCTCGTCGCAAGGGGATACAGGCCTGAAGGAAAGCCTGTAGCGACTGAGGAAAAAAAAAAATCATTTTTTTATATATACCTAAGGGACCAGTTAAGTGTTACAAAATTTTACACATTTTCGATTCCCACTTTACAGGATACACTTTATGCCTTTTTCAATCTATACTAATAAATAAAATGAAGTGTCTGTCTGTAATGTCAAAATAAAATTTTAATACTAAATAGATGGGAATGTATAATATACAATACCTATATCAAAAATACAGTTATTAAAATTTTTGTCTGTCAGTCTGTCTATTTATAATGGGTAATCTCCGGAACGGCTGGACCGATTTTGACGGGACTTTTTTGGTAGGTAGCTGAAGTTACTCCGGGTAACTTAGAGTACTTTTAATTTTCGAAAATAATTAGGGTTCCGCGTAAAAAAAAATAAAACTCATGAAAATTTGAATAAAATCAGATTCAATGCAGTTTTACGGGCAAGTGCTATATTTATAACAAACATTTTTACTCCATCTTAGTACTAAAAGTTTTTTTTACGAAAATAATTAGTGTTCCATAAAAAAATTAAAACCTAGTGAAGAATATATGAAATATGGGCGCGGCCGCGAGGAGATAGCTAGTATAAAATAAAAATAGCAGTATAAATTATATACATATATAAATAACAAAGAGGTGTAATAAATAAAGGAGTAAAGAAATTTAAAAGAACAGAATAGGCATTCTTACCGGCAGCAATTTTTATGTTTGATTCAAGGTTTAACTTCTTAAGGGCACTATGAGCATCTTGGACTCTTGATGGATAAATACAAACAGCAGCTGTTGTTATATCTTTTTTCAGGTTTATCTTATTTTTGAGTTGAAGTGAAAGGGGGTTCACGGCCTGGTAACAAACATAATTTAATGTACTATTTGTAAATTAGAAACAAAGGTGGTATGGAATATGATACAAAGAATAAAGTAAATACTTAAGTTACATTTTACAGTATATAATTTAAAATAAAACGCAATAAATAATATATGAAACACGGGCGCAACCGCGGGCACAGAGCTAGTAAGACATTTAATTACAGTTACAATGATGATAAAATCATTCCTTTATTTAAATTATTATTATTCTATCCACCTAAATAAGTTGGAGGTGATATTATGCAATTTGTTATCATAAGAGCATATTTGTGACTGTTACTACATCATTTGCGTAGAGATAAAATAAACCGAAAACTGAACTAAAGTGAGTTTTACATGGGTATCTAAAATTGAAGTATATATCAGAAGATATGAAACATTCAGATAGATCACTTCTAGTAATTTAAACAGTATTAAAGAAATCACATGTGAAACAGAATGACATTGTCAAGTCAACAAGTCAACCATAGCATGGCTGTAGGGGATTTTCGATGCCCACCTGGGTAGCTACCATCCTCAAGTTTGAAAACCTGTCACCAAGTACCAATAGGTGTCTTCCAGCAGCATCACTCGAGAACCAGTACATCTAGACTTAGTTTGTTTACCATCCTGAACCACATCGTCACTTAATATCAGGTGAGATTGTGATCAAAGAATTGAGCTTATTTCGTGTAAATAAAATTAAAAAAAGTCACTTTTGTGAATCTATTTATTTATTTATCATTGAATAAAAATTTTTGAGTGAGTGATTATTTTGAGTAGTATAATATTAGTAAATATAAAAAGTTAGTAAGCAAGAAATATATATCTCCAACTTCACAGTACACAACTCCCATTTCTATTTTAAAAGTTATATTCAATACTATAAGTACCTAATGTAACAGTTATTATACATTTACATACCTTATGACACAATCTAGTAACATTAGACTGAGTGTCATCTCCTGATAGAGTTGTTAAATCAATTAATGTAATAACTTTTAAAAGCCATTTCTTTACATTTTCTGAACTGGCCACTGGATTATTCTTTAATATTGTTTCTATTTGTGAATCCACACTGTTTTTATTGATGTAAACTCTGTTTGACGTGAAAATTATCTAAAAAATATATGGAATAAAATTAATTAAAATGTTATATTTTTAATGGTTATCGTCAAATGCAGTAAAGTATCCATATTATCACATACATAGGTATTTTCGTAAAGTATATGTGATAAATTAAGACACCATTATAATGCTTCTTAAAGATCTTACCTACATCCTGTGACAAAGTTTCAATACCCATTATTGCAATAATTTTATTCGCAGTTTTTTTTTACTATGAGTAAAAATTTTCTTAACTTCTGTTTTCTTTTTTGTACAAAGTTATTCTAAAAAAAATAAAATGTAATAAACGAATACGTATAAGTATAACGTAATTAAACTATAACATTAATATTGGTGACGTCTTTATAAAATGTTTTGAACAGTTAAAACAGATAAGCACTGAATATTCAAGACCACTGGAGAGCACATTTGCTGCTACTTATGTTATCTCTTATCAGCACAAAACATTATATTTTATTTTGGGGTTCCCAGTGTTACCAACACCTGAAGTGCAAATCACCGTTTTTGACGAGAAAATAATAATTATTAGCATTTGAAAACGTCATAAAGAATAATTTAACCGTATATGTATAAATTGATTGATTGATTCAACCGAAATAGTCCACTGCTGGACATAGACCTTTCCGAAAAAAGGGGGAATTGCCATAATCGCCACTCTTGGTAGGCGGGTTGGTGATCGCAGCCAGTTGTTTTCGGTACTCAGAGGATACTGTTGCTGCCCATTCCCTGGTTTATCCCTTAGTCGCCTTTTACGACACCCACGGTAAAGTATGGGTTAGGACTATTCTTAGCCGACACCACAAGGCTTATAAATGTTACTATAATATTTGATGTGCATTGATAAGCAAACAGTATCAAATAATGCGATTATCATTTTGATAAATGGCAGTTAAACATTCAAAACATCTTAATAAACAATATAGAAAATTATGAGTTACTAAGAAAGTTATTAGTAAGAAATTTTTTTTTTATCACAGTGATTTATGTATAATTTCTATTTTAATATTAATAGCTAGAATGAAATAAAAATGTTAGAGCATCTAATATCCTAGAGTAATGAAGCTGGAAATTTTTATATGATTAATATAAAAACTTTTACAAAAAATCTAAAAGAGCATACTATACATTTCAGAACAATTTAGTATCTTTTACGTCAACAAACAAAACTAAAACTATTTTCGAGATATGCTATAAGATAGTCTTGACTGGACTTCACCATAGATTTACTCGCTCGAGCACTAATCACAGATTGTTACATAACATAATCTCACGCCTGTTATCCCCGAAGGGTTAGGCACAGGTGATGTAGTGGAACTACACCCATCACCAACATTTCACCAAGCTTAGTTCCGTCCCAGATATGACAGGTGGCAAGCCTGTCGCCATATTGGTCACAAATTCCAAACTCCGGGATGATTCTGAGTACAAAAACCCAATACCATTTAATCCGACCCGGGGATCTAACCCGAGACCTCAGAACGGCAGTACAACAATACAACTACACTCATGTTTTTCTAGTTTTTACATGCATGAACACCTACCACTTCACTTCTCTTTACTGCACTTCTTAGTTTTTGGCCTTTGTAGCTATTGGCCATGAACACCTACCACAAGTAAACGAAACAGAAACTAGTCTGTCAGTGTTTAGTAGAGGTGTAAAAGTAACGAAAAATAGCGTACCCATATGTATTTGTTACTATAACTATCAGTACCCGTTACTTTCGTATCGTTACGTTTCTCGTTACTTTTGATACCTTTTTTTTTTTTTTTGACGGGGGGAAATGCATTTACGCACTACCCTTATCTATTGTATTTAGGGGATCAAAGTCCCCCAATACAATAGATAAGGGGGCACGGAGTGACGAGCTCCGCGCCAGTGTGGGACTCACCCGGGCGAGAGCCGCCCGGAAATACCCACTAAAACCCCCCGGGCCGTCCGCTGCATTTGGGATGGGGGCGACACGGGGTGGCTTTCGCAAGCACCGCGTCGCCCCCTGCAGCGAACCCACCGGGCCTCGTTGTGCAATGGCCCAGCGGGGATGGGGGAGTGTACACACAACTCAACCCCACCTCTTCGCCCGCCTCCCGTAGGAGGCATGACCAAGGAAGGTCAGTCAGCCGGGGGAGCAGAAAACTGCCCCCCCATAGTTACTTTTGATACCTAATAAAATACGAGAAAACTTACTTGTACTTTACATACTTTTTTTTTTTGTCGAGGGGAAATGCATTTACGCACTACCCTTACCTATTGCATGTACTTTATATACCTAGCTATGTAAGGTACATTGTTAACTCTACCGTATTTAGAACCAGATTCGTATTTAGATAGATTTTTTTTTTTAATATTTTGTTGTACTTGCACAAACTAAAACAGTTATATTTGTTGGTATGTATAAATAATTAAACTAATATCGGCACGAAAATATGAAAAATGCGAGTAACGAGATGAATTCATAGGTAACGTTTCGGTACTCGTTACTATATGCCGCACCTGTAAATCGGTACCGACGGGTTGTTACAGCTCTAGTATTTAGTGCTTTATATTTTTACTCGGGATAAATGCATTTTTTTTATTATATTTGGTATACGCATTGCTGTTTATTTATTAGTTGCTCATATTTATCGTACATTTAACATACTTTATACATTATTTATTGTGCTTACAAAATTATCATACGACCCATAATTATCATATGGGTTGGCAACACTGCTGGATTCTATTTATTTCTGGAAAATGCAAAGGAGTTCACCATGCAACCTAGTTTGACGTTAGAAATACTACGTTGTAACAAAATGGCGGCTCTTCGTTAAAGTTATTCCAAGTGAGTTGTTGTGAGATCTCAGAAATCACAGTCTTCATTATTACCCTTATAGTTTACTTGTACACAATAACTAAACTGTATCACGTTAGTACTTAAAATGCAAACAAAATCACCCTGTAAAAAGGCCAAAAGTTAAAGAATCGTTTTTGGGAATTTATTTCGTCCACAAATAGAGTTTTTTTTACCCCGACTTCATTTATTTTTGTAAAATGTAGTATTTTTTATAAATTTCGAAGATGTAGCGTCTTTTTTTAGAAGAAAATAAATATTTTATTAAAGGATTGTTTAAATATCTAATAATTCCGTCTACGGCCCTGTCACAAAAGTTTTTTTTTTGACGGAGGGAAATGCATTTACGCACTACCCTGTCACAAAAGTCCTAGGGACGAGAATCGCTTAACCAATGTAATAAAGTGTCATTAGTTGTAATCGCAAAGGTATGTGAATTTTAATACACTTAGGTTGACTGTTCTTTCCCACCATGATCAAGTAATTTATCATAATGTAAAAATGAAACAATATATATTAATGTTAACTTTCAAAGTATTAATTTATTCATTGTGTTTACTTAGCACTGTTCTTAAAAACATTGACGAGTAACTATTTTATTAATTAAAAGTAATAGAACGTAAACTTTACTCGTTAAGCGCAGCGCTATCACTAAACATCGAACTTCTTTGTTTAGCGGTACATTGTATTGTGTAAGTATTTGGAGAAAAAAGAGACGCTAATCAAAGAATAAATCTCACTGCCTACCAACCCGGTACGATTTATTGCGATCTGAGATTTGTTCCCCGTTCACAAAACGTAGCCAATGCTGCCGCTATAAACATCTCAACAAACCATTACACAGTTGTCCTTTGTGAGAATAAGGTTTTTGTTTTCGAAATTTGAACTGAGCTTAAAGATTCCTATAGAAGTATTAAAGCTTTAAAATTAAATAACTCTTTCAATTACTATTTCTATTAATTAAAATCAACTTTTTTATTTTGTATGTGGAAATCCTACTAGGATACCGTTGGACAATGATGGATGGGTTATATCGGACTTCTACCGACAAAAACCCCACAACTCTGTAGCTTAATTCCGGGGTGGTGTGTGGCGCGTCAACGCAATCGTCGTACCACATCCGGTAAGGACTAGCCCCTTGATGAGGTCCCGTCGTGGTCAGAGCTTCGGCAGGCCACAATTTATTAATATCTTCTAGATCACAGTTGCTCAACCTTATTTTGCTTACGAGCTCACTTTGAGCATATGTTCTAGAGTCCCTCATCTTTTTTTTTTTGCCTTTTTAGGCTATATTTTTAATCTACCCGCGCCCCTTTTGCGCTATCTCAATCCCCCCTAATTTTCTCTGGGTCTTCTTATTCCACGTTGAGAATCTAGGGACTAGAGGAATATTCATTAGTTACCTAAAATTGTATTAAACGTTAAATACTGAGGCCAGTGGGATAATAACACTACTTTGCTTCTAATTACAAAATTTTAGTAGGTCCTCAATCGAATAATCTATTATTATACAGTTGTGTCAGCTAGTCTACTGTTACTAAAAGCTAGCTAACTAATTATAATTGATTGCGATCTTTTTGGGTTACTTCATTTCTTAATAGTTTTTTAATATTCTAGCTATCTTTCATTTTTGTTATATTTTTATATAAATAATATTACCAGTTTAAATTATGAAAATTACGAATGTAATAAACTTTATAAACTTAGAATACCTAACAAAAACATCGGTTTTAGATAGGAATTAATTCTCTAGTTTTTATTTGTTTTAAAATGGAAAATTATTTAAATTTTAATATATTTAATATATTATCTAGTGGAAAACTAAATATATAAATATCAATACATAAATAATAAAAATCCAAAACAGAAGTTTTTCTATATTTCAAATACAACTATTAAAGAGGCGAGTCCCGGGGTTTATTAAATTTTCGGCCAGCGAAGTATGAGATTTATATTTCTAATAACAAAGATCACTTTCCAGAATATATTTTGATGCTTACGAAGCTTATTATTTCAAAATAATTGTGAATATTTAAAGATACATAAATAGTAAAATAACATATTTACATTGTTTCAAGATTAACATTGTTATCCCATACAGTGATTGATGTGTATGCCTATAAAAATACTAAGTATCAAATAAATATTTTATGAAATTAGTAATCTTCCGACCATATTGTTTCATTGAATTGAATTGAATTTCTAATACCTACTACATCTAAGGCACTAACGCAATACATCTTACGTAAGATTACTACAAAAAAGAATTATTCATGTACATGATTTAAATCTTATATAATAAAGTCCCTGTCTGAGTTATCAATTCGTAGAGGAAAGTATTGAAGAAAAAAAAATGAAATTTGAAGAGTAGGTAAGTTTCTTTTGTGATAAAAGGTAAGTAAGAAAAGATTTTTGGGGATTCAATCCCTAGACAATTATGTAGTGTGTCAAGCTTATACGAAAATAGAAAATTCTCAAAGTACCTAACTTAGAATTTTGTGGTATACGAAATTAATAAAAACACAATTCATGTATTTTTTTTTTCCTCAGTAACCGTCAGTCGAATGAAAATTAATATGTTTGTTTAAGACTCAACATTAGTTTTATGTCGGAGACATAGACAATGCTATATAGATTTCTAGTTACAAATAATGAGAAACGTCCTTCTTTCAACTCTTTGAAAAATAAATTTATAAGATGATAAAGTAGGAAACGAAAGATGCTTATTTTGAGTAATTTATCTACCTAAAACTTTGTGTTTAGTTCATTGGTTAAAAAAAAACGTATTTAATTATGTTACGAAAATCTCAATCTTTGTCATGTCATTTTTTTTGTTAAAATAATCAACAAAAATGGACATTTATCTGTAATTCTAAATAAAATAAATAAATAGTTATGTTAATAAGTTTTTTTTATTGATTAGGAATGTTAGTAAAATATTATAATAATGTTTTAAAAATATTTTTTTTACTATTTATCGTAAAGTAATAAAAATATATTTAAATTTGATTGCGTACCCTCAACGAGGCAACGAACGAGTTGGTCAGAAATATTACAGTCGCAGTTAAATTATCAAACAACCGGGGTCTGGCTTTAATTCCACTTCCGCTAATGGAATTCATTCACTTTTCAACAATTCACTGTCCACTTTCTTTCTAAAGAGCTTTGGGGTACGTTTTGTTTCTGACACTTAATCAGCTCCTTGATTGTTACGTTGATTACATTTAAGAAAAGGTTATAGTCATCCCAAGTCATCATTTAAAACGAATTTGTTTTGGTTTTCTTTGATCTCTATTAAGATTTTTATTATTTTCTATTACTTTTAAATGGCAGAAAATATATCGATGGAAACTAGAGACATTTTTATAATTATAGAGGGTTACCACCTGTAGGTCAATGTAATTTTCTTCGCTGTTTAATAATAGCGTGTAGGTTTGGCACTTAATATTTATATTTGAAACTAACTGGTCTCGCAGTTCCGCTCGCGAATTATATTTTCTACTAGTTGTTTGCCCGCGACTGCGCCCGCATTGTCTATATTCTTTACTGCGTTTTAATTTTTTTATACGGAACCCTAATTATTTTCTTAAAAAAAAATTAGTACTAAAGTAAAAATATTTTAATGCCCATAAAACTGTGCATTGAATCGGATCATTTAACGGATCGGATACAAATTTTTATGAGTTTTATTTTACGCAGAACCCTAATTATTTTCTAAAATTAAAAGTACCCTAAGTTACCCAGAGTAACCAATAAAAGTTGCATAAAAATCGATCCAACCGTTCCGGAGATTACCCGTTTCAAATAGATAGACAGACAGCCAAAAAGTTAAAAAATTCAATTTTTGTTATAGGTAATCGTATTCATATCTATTTAGGAAAAAAAAATTTTTTTGACATTACAAACAGACACTTTAATTTTTTTATTAGTATAGACAACGCACAAGTATTTACTGGGTACCTATCGTTTTTTAAGTAATGTTAAAATACTGTCGCTATATTATTATTAAACACTCTCACTATGTATTATTTCACGTCACCACTTTATTATATCAGGAACATTCACTTTAGCAGATAGAACTCAATTGTCCCTATCTAGGCTCTACAGAGCTTTTTATAGTCATTCCATGCAATGTGACATGTTGCAGGTGAGAGACGATCCTACCGGTTGTAGGCGGATAATATCCTAAGGCGCCACCGGATGTGTGGCGAAAATATTGTTAACAGTAATTTGTGGAATGGAATGGTCTCTATTTCTTACACAGGTCCTAAATTATTTTAGTAATAAAGATATTTCTCTATAATTTAAACACTTGCCAGTAAAACTGTGCATTTAATCGAATTTTATTCATGTGGACTGAATTTTTGGAGTGAAAACTTCTTTAGCGGCGTTGAGCGATTCTCGGTAAGGGGAAAAACTTATGGATTCGCGTTACCGATGTTATGACGTCACCCGTCAACATGCTACAGTATGTCAAGTATAAGATGGTGTTTTATGTGCCTAGCGCTTAGAGATATACAATATAATGTATACTTACGCAAAATATCGTATGTTTTGATTTATGAATAAACTATATGAAAATGTACATAATTATTGCTCGGAGCGCCAATACATGTAAAACCAGAGAAATATTCAATGTTAGGTTATGTTAAGAATGGGTCCCGGATCATTGAGATCCCGGGCCCGGCAGGGGGGGAGCGGGCGGATGTCCTGGCGGCACGGTTAAGGGAGTTAGTATCTGAGGTGGCGGAGGTCTCCAGGCCGACTAGGCGGGCAAATGTTCGTCTGGTGGGCCTTGAGGACTCAGTAACTAGAGAGGTGGCGATAGCAAGGGTGGCGGAAGAGGCTGGTTGTGGCGTGGGGGACATTAAGGCGGGGCTAGTGCGTGAGGTGTGGGGGCGTAGGACGCTGGTGGTGTCTATGCCGGTTGAGGCGGCGGTGAAGTTGGCGGGCAGAGGGACTATAGGGATGGGATGGAGCGTGGTGCAGATCCATGTGCTTGAGGCACTTCCGTTGAGGTGCTTCAAGTGCATGGGTCTGGGCCACACTAGGGTTGCATGCACCTCTGAGGTGGAACGGCGGGCACAGTGCTACCGCTGTGGAGTCGATGGTCACAAGGCCATGGACTGCACAGCGGAGCAGCCGAGGTGCGCTCTCTGTGCGGAAGAGGGCGGGAGGCGGGACATCACATGGGAGGGCCTTATTGTCGGCCGCCGGTTAAAGAGAGGGGTGTTTAGGGACGGTGCTGGGGTGGCAGGGGCGAAGGGTGAGGAGGGGGTAGTAGTTGGAGGGGGGGGGGGGGGGGGGTAGTTGTCTTGAGGTTGTTTAGGGTCGGGTGTGGGGGGTATTGAGCTGGAGGGGGGTAGTGAGTGGAGGGAGTGGGGGGGAGTAGTAGTAGTAGTTGCAGGAGGGCTAGCTGCAGGAGGGGGGGTTAATAGTGATGGGGTAGTGCAGAGGGTTCTGTCTCAGCTTTCTTCTGGGTATCCCTTCTCTGGCTATGCCTTGTTTTGTAACAAGGTGAGTTCAGAGGAGGGACCCATTTTTTCTTTCTCTTCTACAGCGGGGGCGGGTTCCTTCATCTGTTGCTTTGCCCGCCTCCGTTCTGTCCGTCTTCTTTCCGTTTTATAGGGGGTAGGAAGTACATCCTGCCCCGGGTTGATGACCATCTGGTCATGCTTCCCCCCTCCTTTGGGGGGGGGGCTAAGAGGTGGGGGGGCAGAAGTTCATTCTCCCCCCCATCCCCGCTGGGCCATTGCACTGACGGGCCCGGTGGGTCTTCCGCAGGGGGCGACGCGGCGACATGCCTAGCAACCCCGTATCGCCCCCACCCCAAATGCGGCGGACGGCCCCGGGGGGTTTTAGTGGGTATTCCCGGGCGCTTCTCGCCCGGGTTTGAGTCCCACACTGGTGCGGAGCTCGTCACTCCGTGCCCCTCTGCCTGTTGTATTGGAGGGGCACTCGGTCCCACCAATACAACAGGTAGGGTGAGTGCGTAAATGCACTTCCCCCCGTCAAAAAAAAAAAAAA
This sequence comes from Samia ricini, assembly GCA_014132275.2. Taxonomy (NCBI): domain Eukaryota; kingdom Metazoa; phylum Arthropoda; class Insecta; order Lepidoptera; family Saturniidae; genus Samia; species Samia ricini. Next base: position 8,117,082 of record AP028170.1, read on the forward strand.
AAAGGTTATGTTAAGAAACATTAAAAAAGCAGTTTCTTCAAAGTGTCAAGTTTTCACTTCTGTCGGCAATCCTCATGGCTGCCTAGTTTTTTTTGTGTTTTTATTTATTTTTGTGTAATTAATTATCATCTATTTCTGGGTACTGTCGTTTCTTTAATATTAATTATGAAATATTAAGAAACTTGAAGAGTAATTAACTAATTATAATTAAGTATAAATTAATAATAGAGCTGGTCCAAGTTTGCCTACAGAAGCAACACCGCTATATTTATTTATTTCTTAAAATATAGTACTAGCTACTACTTACTCAAGCTGATGTGTTTCAATACGGAGGGTGTGGTTGGCAACACGACTTGGTAGGTACATGAGACGTTCTATCTCAGTTCTAAGGAGTAACAACCTATTATTGGCTGGCCTATTTCGGATTCAGTTTATTTTGAAGGTTGAATATAAATAGCTATAATGAAATTGCAGTAAACACTCTTTCTATACATTAACTATAAAAAAAGGATTAGAAAAAATATAAAGTGAAACTTCCTATGGGACGGTGTTAATTGTATTTTATGAAACGAATATGTATTACGAAAAAGAGATAACTATATATGTATATATAGGTTTTAGTCTGTGAGATAATGAGATAGAATAGTTTCCTTATCCTTCGTCTCCTCTTTGTGTTTTATTATAACATTTTTTTCTTCTTTATTAAAATGCTACTTTAAGTAAATAAAAAATTGTCTACCAATCGCACTCTCTCTCTCTCTCTCTCTCTTTTTCTCTTCTTACCACCTCCGTAATGTATTCGTCTCATTCTCTTATAAATTAACCAGAATACTTAGTTTCACTTCTACCCCCTGCGAACTCACACTCTCTTTTTATATTTAAATCAATTACCAGTATTTAAATTTTAGATAAATATTTAATATTACATAAATAGATAAATTCATAACCTCATGACTCTATTTTTAGACTATAACTGACGTATATCAAAATAGTTAGTTCCCTGAAAAGTACTTTATACACACTACGTTTACAATTTCACACATCGTCGATTCAGTTAATTAACCCGTTCAGCGTATTTTAAATGAGTTCAGATTTTACATAAAACTGTTCGTAATTTGAAACTTATGTATGTCGTCTTGAAACTAAAAGCTTTTGTTGGTTTCAAACCGTTGTCTTGTTTACACGTTAAACTTTTATACCCTTCGGACTTTGAGTTCGGGATCCTGTTCGATTTAATTGGGGGCCTGTGTGAAAAGGAAAATGGATACAAAAATCTAAAATTACCCCTAGAGTTTTAGAGATTAGACAATTTGTTTAAGGGATACAGATTATAAATATCTTATAATTATTTTATTTACCAAAACAAACAGTTGACTGTAGGTATTCAAAGTAAAAAAAAATGTACATTGCGGGGAAACTTTTTTATTATGTATTATAGTGAAAACCTTTTTAAACGTGTTAAGCGATTTTTCGCTAGGTACAAAATTCATTATCGCGTCACTTACATATAAAGGCTCTCGCCTCTGACCGAACTATGGGCTAGGATCAAAATTCCATGGGAATTTTTCTACACAGGTAACGGCCAAGCTGAGGTTCGTACCTTCAGCCTTGAGCCTTCAGCACTCGGCCCCAAAGTTACGGTGAAGCTGTGTTAAGGTCTTTCCGGTTAACAGCATTAGCTAGGTTTAAAAAAAACGAACTATGGACCGAACACGCCCGGCAGTCAGGGTGCGGAAGCGCGTCGGTACTGCGAACCCATGCTTCGAAGTGTATTGGAGATTCGCAGTCGAGAAAAAGAAACAATAAAATAAAAGTTTGAAATAAGAACCACGTTTACGTCAGTTGGAGTATATTATATGTATAAGCAACTTGGTATGTTCGATGCTTTTTGAATTCATAAAAGATAACATGTGTTGCTGAAATTAATGATTATGTCAACGCAAAACAATGAAACTATCTATTGACGAAAATTAAGACGAAATGCGGGCGGGACATTTATTCCATACAAACCGCCGCAGTTTCCTTCCTGGATAATGAAATTTTTTATACTAATAAATAAAATTGAAGTGTCTGCTTGTGATGTAAAAATATTAAAAATAAAGGAATATATATACGATACCTATACCAAAAATACAATTTTTATAAATTTTGTATGTCTGCTTGTTTCAGGTAATCTCCGGAACGGCTTGACCAATTTTGACGGATTTTTTTTTGGTAACTGAAGTTTCTCCGCATAATTTGGGTACTTTTGTTTTGCGACAATAATTTGGGAATTCTCTTAAAAAAATTAAAACTCGAATAAAATCCGATTCAACGCACAGCTTTACTGGCAAGTACTTGAATTTATAAGAAATAATAACTTCCATTTTCAATTGAAATCTTGAAAAGTAGTATTTACTTACATAAATAAGCTTAACGCAAATTAAAATAAGGAAGTTTTTATAGAGTTTGTTCTTATAAATTAAGAGGAAAGAAATACCTGCTCGCCGTTAGCCGTAATGACATTTCTTCTTGCACTCTGTAACTTTTGTACGAAACTTTTGATCTTGTTTCTCGTAGTTTGTTTTAAGACGTACGTAAACTTAATAAGATATTTGTATCTTTACATTGTTCTAAAAATTGAGTAAGTTAACTTATAAATAAGTATCATGCATGATCATGTTTTTTAATTACTCGGTACTTTTTGATCAAAAACATATTACTAATGACATTAATGATGTTTGAAGCTTTTATTATATTTCGGTATTATTTTTCAAGCTTAGCTGTGTTTTTATTACCTAACTAGCTGTGCCCGCAACTTCGTCTGCGTGGAATAGTGACTTTGGGCAGCATTTTTCGGATTTTGGTTTATTCTGGATTATAATCACCGGCGTGACATCGTATAGCCATCGGGGAACAAAGCATACAGGCTGCTAGAATTATTAACACGTGATAAAGCCACATAAAGCTGACCGTACGAAAAACAGCTAATACTTAGATCCACATCCACAACTTTTAGCGTCTGACCATAGGCTTTATTAATTATCATCGTGAAACTGGTCATAAGCTCACTGGAAACTGAACTCGTTTAAAACTAAATGGAAAATTGTTTGGAATGAGAGGAACCCGAGGCATAAAAACACTACCACCTGTTAAAATCTCTGCTTCTATCAGGTTTCGCAGAATCAGAAATTTAAAAGAGAAAAATTCACTTTTAATCAAGTATTGTTGCAAAGTTTTGGCGGTTTTAAATTTCTTAGCAGCATTATGGGTACGCCGACTTTAAATTCATTTTATGAGCTGGTAGTCCAGGAGCACTGAGGGATTCTAAAAATTCTACTGGGTAATTGGTAGATTCTTCATCTTTTATAACTCTGTTAATGGAGATATACTCTACATTATCCTCCGAAACAAAGCTCAAAATTTCAGCATTTATTGCTGTTGCTTGATCGTTTCGTGGACTTAAAATAGCTCTTTCGCAAAGCCATGAATTTTCGCAAGTTGGTATTTGCGTGGCGTTTCCATACACGGATGATATGAGGTCTCGCATTCATGAAACTTTGCAGCATAGGTTTGCGTTTAGAACAAATTTTGCTTGTTCCTGCAGATACACACCGTTACCGATCTCAAGTTACTATAGAGAAAATAAAGTAGCAATAGATACAACAATTTCATCTAATTTGTATCTGGTATGAATAAAACTGTAAGGCTGATATTTTTTATTATAATTTGTTATGCTAGTGCTTGGATTAACTTGGTAGAGTCTGAAATTGTACCTATCCTGACCATGGAAATATATCAAAGGATGCTGCAGGGCATCATATGCTCGGTGTGTTTCATAAATACGTTGTAAGCGATCATCATGAGTGCGCTGCACGATGTCACGTCTATGACATTCCTGATTGACTAATATTACTGCAACTTCATCTGCAACGGGGACATTGTACTTTTCACGTTGTTCTTCCGCAGGACGTCTATCAGCCTTATTTATAACTTTATAATTGTTATTTTGGCCTTGTGGGATGGAATCTATTGCGGCTTTGAAACTTCTGACATACGGATTTACTTGATGTAACATATTCTCAAGTTGAAATATAAAGTTGATGATGTCGTATATGAGCCTGTTCATTGTAATTTGATACAAAATAAATGTAAAGAAATTTTGGCTCATTTTTGGAGAAGCAAAGATCCAATCAAGTGATAAATTGGCCCTGCACCTTAAAAGTTGGATGTGATATGTTTGACCCCAAAAGATGTCATTTGGAATACACTATTATATAAACGGATATAGTCTAAAAATGTTTACACTGAGGATGCTCACTATTTAGTAAAACTTTTATAAAGGGGCTCATGATAAGTTTAAATGAGCACTTTGCCACCTGAATAGCATATTCCATATGGTTCTTTTCTCCATTTTTGAGCATTACAAAACTGACAACATACCACCATATCTACTATAGATGCGAATTCAGAGTAATCAATTCTGGGCGAATACAAATAACCTGTTTTCTCTTTGGTAATCCATGGAAGGATATCAATTTCCGCTCCAGTTTCTGAGTCTTCTATCAAACTTGATAACAATCTATTGAGTATATGCCGAAGTCGATCGGCATTTAGTCGTGACTGACGTTGTTCTGCAGTTTCTTTCTTCTTCTCGATCAGCTGTTAATCGAGATTCACGATCTAAGCTACTTTCCAGCTTTCTAGACTGCAAAGTTCGTGCTTTTTGAGAGCTCAGGCGGGTTTCCCTATCAGTAAAGGTCTCAGACTCACGCGATATTGCATGAGCCTTGCGATCGGTGGACAAACGTGCTTCACGCTGTTCCCTGTTCATCCTAACTCAAGTGGCCATCATTCGAGAACGATGTGAACTCAATCGAGATTTTCGCTGAGCTGAAGTTTCTGTAATATGAGACCTGGCCTGACGTTACTGAAATGCAGTGAAGTAATGAGAACTAATCTCATCCTTATAGCATTTCTGCTGCACCGGGGGAGGTTGGATCTTTTTCGAGGCATTCTTATAAGAAGTAGTAATTAGTACTAACTCAGCGTTATTTAGTGAACTCATACTCATCATAAACAAAAAAATTAAATACTTACAGATTATTACACAGTGTAACTTTATTACAGTTTAATAACTATTAAGACGTAATAAACTAACCTATTAATTATCGAAAATAAAAGAAATGTCTAATAGATACATTTATGTATTAATTAATCGCAAATTACTAAATTGTTTTTTAAACATAAAAATTTATAAACATAAAAATGTATAAACTTGTATTTACAGTTTAACTAATAAGACGTGTTTACCTAATTTGAAAACTAATTAATCAATACTATATACATACAATATGTATTTACAAACCCTAAAATATAAATATATAAAATAAGCAAACAGTCAGTGTTATCGAATGCAACTGTTACGCCATGCGCCTCCGAAAGCGGCCCCGGCTCTCGACGTGCTTTATCTATACATATATAAACAACCTACATTGCCAGCCTAACCTGAACCCTATTTCATATGGATGATGATATATGTCTGAGGTCAACTTAAATTGGAATATTAACACTTCCGAAACCGATCATTTTTAACTTCTATTTATTAACATATTATTATTAATATATAATCATACTTTTATATAGACTATTATGGAGTTTAGTAAAGTTTCATACAATGCATCTGAACAGAGAAAGAATTTAGATAGAATAAATGTTCAACGTGATTCTTTAAATTGGCATAACTTTTTTATTTATGTACCGATTGACATGAAACAAACACTAAATGTTAAGTGAAGCTTACTATAATATATTAGTGAAAACTGCATCTAAATCGGATAAGCCGTTTCTGAGATTAGCGTGCACAAACGCACAGACAAACAGACAAAAATTTTAAAAATCATAGTTTTGGGTCCTATTTGCGTTTATAAAGGTCCTAATAATATTTTTTCTCATATATCTTCCATGTACAGACAGCGATCCGTTATATTTTTATTATATGTATAGATATCGTTGAAAATACTAATACAACGGTAGTGACAAATATATATTTAAATTACTTGTTAACTAAAAATCTAGAATATAACATGAATTACTTTACCTTCTAAAATGTATATTCAAATACGAATAAAAAATAAGAGGCCACAAACTCCTCATCCACAAACCCTCGAAGAAAAGAATTTACCAAATTAAAATTCACAAAACACTCCACATAAAAGTACAAGCGAGCGACGTGGTTTCATTCATTGTGGTATTTTTATTGCGTAAATCTCGAGACCGTAAATGAGCCATACGACATTAGAAACATTGGTATTGGGTGTGATTATCTTATTATTATTTTATAAAGTAAAATTTTGGATTGTAAAGGTTTTTTTCCGCCATTAGTAGTCAAATTTCATAAAGAGCATAAAAATGTTTCATTATATTATTATCAAATTTGCCCTGTGATGTCGGCTGAGAATCGTATCACCCCATATATTCCCGTGGGTGTCGTAAAAGGCGACTAAGGGATCATCATCCTATGAGAACCAAAACATCTTATTGCGATCGCTAACCCGCCTGCCAAACGTGACGATTATGGTAATCCATCCCTTGTTGGAGACCTATGTCCGACAGTGGACATGTTATGGTTGAATGGATATTATTAAATTAGCTGTGTGCCCGCGGCTCCGTCGCGTATCATATTTTCTATGCCCCATAATTCTTCACGGTGTAGTACTGTTTTTAAATAATCATTGGAAAATAATGTTTTGATGGTCAGTATTTTTTGGCCTTGAACTGGTTAGCTACTAACAGAAAGCAAAGACATTGCTAACAAATTCTTCAGCAACACAGAGTGAATAGAATCAGATACACTTCTCGAAGCATCTGCGAAAATATTACGTAAATGTAGTACGTACAAGTAGATGCAATTAAAAAAGAACATACATAAATAATTAAATGTGGTTAGATAGAAATATGTAGCGTGTATATTAATTATATACTATTGCGCTATGTTCTATTTGTTACTCTATGATATATTTCTGACTAATGTTCGAACTCCAAACGCCCAAATTATTTGAATAAGCAATATAGAAGCATATACAAATAAAGCGTATATTTAAAAAAAAAAATTATTCTTTACTCGTCCTTAATCACTCCATAGCGACTTAACTTCGGACCTGGCCTCAGGCTTGCCGATCAACTTTGACATAGAAAGACTAGTTTTTTATTGGTGTAAATGTTTTAAGCACAATAGATGTAGAGACAGGTCGAAAATATTAGTGTAAATTTATTATAATAAATAAATTTTAGTTTTAAAATTTGAAACACTTACGTATGTACAATAGCTTTTATATTTGCAGATAAGGGCAACATTTTGTAAAAGTATATATCCATTACTTTGTTTTAAAAATCCTTTAGCATAATATTTTGATGAAGCTTATTCCGCTTACTAGCTTTACGTGTCTCAAAAATTTTTACATGTAATTTGCCGAATGAACTTTTTCCATTGTGAACTGTAAATTATGATGTTTTTATTATAAGAAATTATCTACATATTTTGATTTAAGTCATTAAATATATTTTCCATTAAAATTGTGGCTTCACAAAAATGACATAGGTACTTTGGAACGCAGTCTGTTGGTAATAACAATGAAATGAAATGAAGTTATTTTTGAAGCAAACCATGATTAGTAAGAAAGATTACTTTATAACGAATGCTATTTATTTTTTAAATACAATGTATTATTTTTAGCAATGAATGTTAAAAGGTAGAGATGGAATTTTCCAGAGATCTCTTGTCTAATAATAACATTTCATCTAGTCGAAATACTCTTTCTTAGAAACACTGCTTGTTGCCACTAAATCTATTACGTACTAGAAAACTCCATTACAATATACAGAAGATATGTTTGACATTTTTTTACAATAAACAGACAAATGAAGTTATTTATAGTGTAAACATTTTAATATAAAGCATATTCTGGGGTAACATCAAAACTTTATTTCATTAAAATCGGTCTACTCTATCAAAAGTTATAGTAATTTGAATGACATGCAGCGTCTTCAGTGTGAAAGAAGAGTTTGTAAACAAATGCGTTTTAGTCTTATTCGAGAACAAAAAATTAATGAATTGATTGAAATTGAACAAAATGATACAATTTAAAATATATGTATAAGTAGTATATACAAAAAACACGATACGGGATTGCGTTAGCTTTATGGAAGTACCTAGTGAACTGAATTTCAATTCATTATGTGAATAGGTAAATATTATGTTCTGAAATATTACTATGTAGGATACTATGTAGTACTTACGAATGTACTACACGACACATTTCGACAGTTTTAATTTTTTTTTGGTATGTTAGTATTTTGTACTTTATAGTAAGATCTTTTTACACACATATGTATTTATATAATGTATGAATAGCGTTTATTTATATTCATTAAAAACACCATTATAATGAAGTGTATGCGTAAAACCATCTATACTATTATTAGAAAGAGGTAAAGTTTGTGAGTTTGGATGTTTGGGGTAATCTCCGGTATTACTGATCCGATTTTGGAAATTATTTCATTGATAGAAAGCTATATTATATATAGAGTACTTTTTAGGGACGGGACGCCTGAATTCTACGCGAGGGAAGTCGCAGGCATAGCTAGTGTTTAATAAAATTATATTTATTATTGTCATAACAGTAGTTAGATGTACGAATAGTGAATGGATTAATGGACTCAGAGTCTTAAAGGACAAAGAAACGTAATGAGCCGGTTCTCACACTTGGATAAAGTGTACCCACATTCAGTCGAAACTATGGCGATGTATTATTACCCCCCTTGGTACCTCTTAGTCAAATAGTTCGCGAGAAGCAATGACTTGCGATGTTGTTGTTCGACTTGCTAATGAGTTCTCGATTTAACTCGGGACCGGCATCTGTAAGTACCACCCATGTATTTTCCTTTTCATTACTTACGCACGATGTGTTTTGACGTTTTGAACGCTGAAAACTTCGGTTAAGTAAATTGTTGGTTTTAAATACTTAACTTATTAGATTTCCAATATTTATTATTATTATTAATAATGTTGCTGCATCAAGAACCTTCTTTAAAACCATCGAACCAAATCAAAGTCTCTTCCGTCAATAATAGGTACTTGCTCGAGTTTTGAGAAATGAACCAAAAGAAATGAACTACTATTAAGATAAACATTTTGGACCTTGACGCTGCGGTATAAGGTTGTTATTCCGTCTGTCGATTCAATGGATGGGACTAGAATGGAAGAGACGACACCGGAGCGGAGGAGGCGACACCGGAGCGGATGAGGCGACACCGGAGCGGATGAGGCGACACCGGAGCGAGACAAGGCGACACTGGAGCAGGACAAAGCGACACTGGAGCGGGACGAAGTGACTCCGGAACGAGATGAAGCGACACCGAAACGGGGCGAGGCGACCAGCGAGTGACTGTACCGGTAGTGTCTTGGTTCGTGTTCGTGTGTGACATTAAATACGTGTCTGCGGAGTAACGGAATTTTGTTGGACTCCACCATCCTGACTCGTAACAATAATAAAGCTTTTATTTCCCGAACATTGTACATTTATGTCTGAATATTTAGGAGTGAGATATAAAAATAAATTTTAGAGAAAAAAACAACTATACTAAAATATTTCTTTTGTTTCGGTGTGCCTAAAAGCAAAGGTCTTTCTTTCCCCTGCTTACTCCATACCGCAATTCATATCCAAGAGGGTCTTAAGCTCATTTTCAAGTCATCTTCCCATTTTCTTACACACTTACACACATCACCTGTTTGCTCCATTTATCCTTATTGCAGCGCAGCATAATTTCCAGTACACCTAAATTTTATTGACCTATACGTTAATTTCGTTTTGTGCCTAATGTTTAAGCATCTAGCTTTGTTTATTTCTTTCATACCTAGCATGCTCCTTTCTATACCTCTCTCACGTTTTTCTAGTTTGTGCCTATGGTGTTTCGTTAAAGACCAGCTTTCCCTGCCATGTGTGATACACGGTAGGATACAGGTATCAAGTCTTCGTGTTGATTTTGATGTCCAGCTCCTTGTTCGACAATAATTTTACCTGTAGCATTTTTATAATAGATCGCTTCCAGTTCGCTTCTTGTTATTCGTTCGGATGTCAAATTCAAACTGATCTGTGTGGACCGATCCACGGTCCTCCTTATTTAATAAAATAAACGAATTCCAGAAACATTAAAAAGTATTTATAATTCAAGGTCAATGATTTATTTTTAGATTGTGTTTATGAATGCCGATTACGTAAACAATCTCTTTCTCTTCTTTACTTCTAAGAGCTTCATGTAAAACTTACAACTAATGAATGCCTATTGAATCTTTGTGACTAATTATTTCCTTTTCGCTAACTTAATTTCTAAAATTAAGGAATTGTTCAAAAGTAAAAGTTTAAGTCGATATGTTTGAAGAGATAAAAAAAAATATAATCTATACTTATAATAAAAAGCGAACGAATAGAAATCTGTACATTGAAGACATTAAAAAAAATACTATACGGGGATTCAGAATCGACTACAGAACAAGTTAGTTTTTTAAAACAAGATAGTTTAAAAAAAAATTTGTCTGTCTGTCTGTTTATTAATTTGTTCGATGAATGTTGGTAATGACATTTATTGCGGGCACAGCTAGTTAATAATAACAGCTTTTTTTTTTCCTTTTCATTTTACCATTCCAACTATAAACATACTTCATTGAAATAGCTTCTATTCGAACGGATTACGGATGGAAGTCCACAAATGCATTAGCTACACAATAAGACTTGGTAGTTGTATAGAAAACACAATGTATTTTATTTTACGATAGCTTCTACAGTTACGACAAACTAGTCCATAAAGAGCTTATAATAGTCACTTGGCTTTATTGATTTTCCTTTTAAATAAAGTATCGGCTATTTCAGATTAGTAACTATTTTTACATTAAATTTAGTTTTCGAATTGATATATGATATCTTTGAAGCGGCGATGACTAGGATAACATGGGTTTAAATAAAGAAATGTAAACAAGAAGTAAAAAATGAAGGAAAATCTCATTAAATATGAAGACCACTTATGATCATTTTGTGAAACAAGATAATTCAAACAAGACCCCCCACCCCCCTAGGTCTTTTCGCTGCGGGCGCGACTTTTACCCATCACACTAAATTAGGATTTCATAATGTGAAAGAAACTTGATACCTTTACCTTACAGTATTTATAGTACATTATATAGGAAATGGAATCTGTATAAGAGCGTAATAGATTGGCTCACAGTACACTGTAAGGGCCCATTCATTAATTACGTAAGGATTCCTAGGAGGAGGATGAAGATTAAGAAAGTCTATGCATGCTCTTATATGTGGAGGTTGGGGGGGTGGGGTGGTTAAATCACGTAATACTTTACAAGTTGAAACTTATTATTAAAAATATATTTCTATTTCGGATGCTGAATGACTTTCTTCATTCCATAATGTTAGATTTACATAGTGTTTGTAAATTTTTATTGTTTATTAATGTTCATAAATAATAATTATATTATAGTGAGTTCTTACCGCGTATTAATTTTATATTTATTATTTGGAAAATAAAAAGTGAATATTTTATTTTTAATCATGGTTACGTAATTAATGAATGGCCCCTTATACGTATATTGAACGTAGTAATTTGACGATACTAGTCATATTTATATATGTAAAGTTTCATATTAATAAGCATAATATTACGCAAATAACATTAATATAAATCATAGGCTTTTTCACTTACGGTTTAATAATTCCGAAAGCGGGCAAAATTCGGAAGAGCATTTATTATTATCAGTTGCCTGAAGCCGGGCACAGGCGGTGCTACATTATGGCACTCTTGTGGTTTCGTAACTACTATCTCCTCGAATCAAGTGATTTACGCTTCTGAAACTTTCCCTTCCCAGAGACACTAAAAGTGTAATATGAAGATTTGTGCGATTCACTTGAAATCTATCAGTTTTATCGTTTCACGTACCTACTAGTAGTGGAAAAGAATAAAGATTATCTGTTAGTATATTACATTTCAATATATCTTCAAAAAACCATTTTTTTCCTGATAAACTATATAATATATCAAAGTAATACACTTAAACATAAAACATATTAATTAAGGTTTGTAGGTAACAATTTTATAAAATCTGTACTTGACGGTTGTCCAATTTGTCATCAATTTTTACATTGTTAACGAAATAAAGAATTTAAACCCAATTCGTTTTAAGATAGTCAAAGGTTAAAATATAAAGTAGGGTTAAATACATTAGGGTTGTCAATAAGCACGTGGATGGTGTGTTTTGTGGCTCCCTATCAAAAAGACGGCTCCTAAGGAAAGTTTCTCCCAGGCCGATTTTTTTTTTCTAACCTAACTAATGCTGTTAACCGGAAGGACCTTTACAGCTTAACCGTGACTTTGGGAGTGAGTGCTGAAGGCACCCACCGCAATAAGGTAACAAGCACAAGGGCACCAACGTGGTACGAACTTCTGCTTGACCGTTACCTGAGTGTAAAAACTCCCGCGGAATTTGAATCCTAGCTAATCCCTACTGTCAGGCCGCAACGCTTGGGGGCGAATAAGTAAGCGGTAGAAGGCCGCTGAAGACGAGAGAGGGGCGGCAGAAAGCCGTCGACGTGAGAGGAGAGACGGGAAGACGTTTCCTACCCCCTCCATTGAGGACTGTCCTTACCGTGGGATTGCCGGAACTGACCGACGCCTGCCCCCTCCCCTTCTCTTGACTTCTTTTCTACTGGCAAGAAAACAGGTAGGAGAGGTTGATTTAGGTTTAGTTGGCGGTCAGAGGGAGAGGGGTAGCTGGCACCAAGCTGCTCCCTCCAGGAAGGAAAATAAAGGGAGTGGCCCAACTCAACATCAGGTCTGGCCTGCTACGGGGGCAACGCCAAGCATACTAGAAATCAGTGTCGCCCCGAGAGAAGCAGCGAAGGGTACCGTGGGATTTTAGTGGGTAATCCCAACGATTCACGGCGAGCAAGTCCAACACACCCCCAGTAATGAATTTTCCAGAATTTCCCCACGTAATAAAAGGGTTGTCAATAAGCAGTAAAAATAGTCACTCATACTTTTAATTACTCAAGGTAGTATTACCGTTGCTTCTAACTAAAATTAATGCTCCACGCTCGTAAAGTTCGGAAACGTTACTTTGTGAAATAATAAATGAGAATTCCTTAAACTCAAGATTCTTTGTTAATTAAATTATTTTTAAATGACTTTACTCTGTTAAAGTGCAGGCTACTAAATTATTTGGCAGAATTAAGCTCACCGAAGCCTTTCGGCTTTAGTAACGCCTTTAAGGGACCCTTAACGGAGGTCGCGTAATTAGGATCGCATGTTTAAGATCACTTTTTTTCTTCGATATTGAAAAGTTAATACTAGGCTTATCTATTTATACTTTTTTGCTATTAAAATACTATATATTCATGTTTTAATAACGTTTATGGAAACAATATGGTATTTTTCTAATTTTTATAATATTTATGATGGAAAATAAGTACCTTGTAAATTATAAATAAAAAATATAAATTATTATAAAAACATGTAAATTATAAATAAATAAATTATAAATGAAAACAACATAATGTGTTATGTATATGAAATAATACAGACGTAAATATGTTTTTAAGATTAAATCGATTTTTTTAACTTATTCGAGGTTAATTATTTTAATTATAGGAATTACATAGAAGAAATCAATTGCTGAATTTAAAGCGTAAATCGGGGGGAAATAAAATTAAGGTAATAGATACATTAATTAGTAAATTTAGAAAATTAGCTTGCTACTTGTTAATTCGTTTTTTCCATCGGTAACTCTACGACTTATAAGGTAACACTAACTTTAAATAAGTTGTACATTCGACAATTTATAAAAATCATACTAGTATTTGTGTTCGATATTGTATTAAATTTCTTTAAAAGTCAATTTTTCAAAGACAAAATACAGCGTCATGACATTATTGATTTAAATAAATTAATAAGAAATGAAATACGCTTAATCATCCAAGAATAATAAAATGTTTATTGCAAGAGTTTGTGAGAGATGACGCATAAAATAAATAACAAAACAACGCTGTGTCACAGTTACTAATCAAAGTTCCATAGTTTTCTTTTTTATGAGGGGTTCTTGGATTAATATTGTATTACACTGCATACACACTCCTCCTGCACATAACACGCAGGTGCATAGGTCCTGTAAGGAACCTTTTTATTATTTAAGAAATAAAAAAATTTAGGCTTTAGCTAGGTTCAAATTCTGCGGGAATTTTTATGTATAGGTAGCAGCCAAGCCGAGGTTCGAACCCTTGTGCTAGTTACCCCTTCGGTAACTTCAGTACCCCTAGTGCCTTCAGCACTCGCCCCCAAAGTTCGGTGAGCCTGTAAAGGCCCTTCCGGTCAACAGTATTAGCTAGCATAATAATACCATTATTAGCTATTAAAAAAAGTCCTACTTGAGCCCCAAAACTACCTAACCTCAAAACTTCTGAACATATCGGGATGGAACTACTACCATTCGAAACGGAATTTTTCATAGACGATTATTGGCTATTTATATAATAAAGACAAAATACTCTAATTTTTCTCCACTCATTAGTTTTCTTACTCACACTTAAATAACATATCAAACACGAACGGTGCCGCGGGCACCAGCTAGTTGTATATATGTTTATCATTTGATAGTATAGTAGCATAATATTAATTTTGTACTTATGTACCAGTTATATTTACTTTAATATCTCACAAATTGGCGTAAAAGGGGATCGTTGTTCGAGCACACCCCCGAGGTCCCTTGGGGTCCATTAAAGCCTTGATCTCACCTTAATTAAGTATCGCATATGTAAGTGCTTGTTGGGAGATAGTTTAAATTGGTAGTTCGATGTACCTATCGTAAGCAGGTGAGATATACTACGTGAGTTCATATTTTTAGTCTTAGCCATATTATTGTATACTCGAAAAAGGTGTCGTTCATTAATCATGTGATGTTTTTCGTGATTTTTTTCTGGAACCCTTCGAGCCTCACGAGATTAATGGACAATCCCTAAAGTATTTCTATTGGCATTTAACAGCTACATGCGGAGGTTTAAAAATTGAAATACGCGCGTTTTTACTGCTATATAATTAGTTTTCAATTTGCAAACGCTTAGCAACTGAATATCTTCTAGTTTTCTGATTGGTTCAATTTGGAGTTCAGTTTTTAAAGTCAAAACTTCTTTAGCAGCGTTGAGCGAATTTCAGCAGAGGAAAAACTTATAGATTCGCGTTACCAATGCCATGAAGCCAGCCGTCAACAAGCTACAATATGTCAAGTATAAGATGGCGTTTAAATGCTGGCGCTCAGAGATACAAATCTATACTTACGCAGTCTATCGTATGCTTTGATTATGAATGAACCATATGAAAAATAAATTATTATTGCTCGCAGCCCCAATAGATGTAAAAACCAGACACACGTTAAACGCTAGTTTATGTTACTATTTTCCATTAACAAATTATGAAATTTAAACACTAAAAAAACAGTATTTTTCTAAAGTTTAATGTTTTCACTTCTGTTGACAGTCCCCATGGTTGTTAAGCTTTTTGTGTTGCCATTCAAATTTGATATTATAAAATTATTTCTGAATACGATTTTTTTTTTATTATTAAGCATAGGTTTTTTTGTAACGTCGGTTTTCTGCGTCGTCAGTAATAACACTGATGTCAAATTGGATTAAAAATGTTTGTGAAGGCAAGTAGACGCTTTTGGATTTTCCACTAGAATACATTTTTCATTAGATATGGTGAGTCTCCAGGGATGTGCTAGGGATGTGATATGTCTCGTTTTGAAATGACAAATATCTTTGACAATAGGTTTCAAAATACTATAAATGAGTATTTCGATTTTCCATGATTTGTAAAAAAATCTTGGGTAAACTTTGGATTACAGTACTCCCAAAACATTCTCTTGTTTACGCGAAAATGTGTGGATAGAGGTAAAGAGGGTAGTGAGATAAACTACGGTACATTGTAACATGCGGAAAGTGTGACCACAGTCCAAATGGGCTCTTTAAAAGCAGCCTCGACATAAAGCCGCCGTTGATAAGCCAAAATCTTTCACCGAATGTATTTAGTCTCAATTACATTTGGCGTACATTTTTATTTATTTTATTTTTATAGTTAGGCAATTTAAAGAAATTACAATATCATAACAGTAACTTTTATGGTTCCGTCTATAATCATACTTTTAAGTTATTCGTAAGTTTTTTAAATAATTTAAAAAATGTATTGTGTACTAATTGAACCGTGAAACTTTTCAGTAATCTTAAACTAAATAAAAATATCGGTAATAAAATAACACTTCTAGTTTATCAATCTATACTAATAATAAATTTCTAGGCTTCGTCTCTGTCAAATTTTATGATAGATGTTTTATGATTGTAGTCCTTATTAATTTCGAATTTGACATTTAAAAAAGAAGTCTGTGTTTGTGGGTATGCCCAGATTTAACTCGAAAACTATTTTGATGAAGCTTTATATTATCAATAAAGTGTGCGGACCACGTGATCGTAAGTGGTCCTTTAGCGTTTGGATATTTTTATATCCAACTTGCAATTTACCATATGAATGAATAATTAATGACGGTTTTGTGTAAAGGCATACACAGAAAAAAATAAGAATACATATTTCATCTAAAGTATATAGCAAGTTTGCAAACATTGTATAGAACTAGAGTGAATTCGTTCATTAGAATAGAGTTGTGGAATTCGAGGCTCGCGTAGCAGCGGAAGACTTGCTCTACGCTCTGAAGCGAAACTGTTGCAACGTCAAAGCCTGTTCGCTCAGTGCGAAGAGCATCGTCGCTGCGGCCCGTCACACGTATCCGGGACCAAGAATCTAGGCCACGAACATTTCATACAATAGATACGTAGGTTTTCGGACTCTTGCCACAGAATATTCGTTTCAATGTTTGATATTTGTTTTATCTCTGTTATTTTATTTGCGTAAACGTAATTAAATTGAAAATATTCTAATAACAAATCCAAAATTACACAAAAATTAAAAGTTTAACACAAATATACATGTCTATTGATCCCCGCACTAGGAATTAATTCCTGTATCGCGGGAGATCATTCAAATTCCGAGTTATAGTAATTGATTACGCTGTGTTTTGTGTCGCAAGTATGTCACAGAATTATAAATTTACATGTAGGTAGTTTTTATTAAGTTTACATAATTTCATAAATATGTCTGATTCAATTCAAAAAATAACCATCGATCATGTTATTAGTTACTAATTTTATGATTTGATAAACTGCGTAATATAGCTTTTAAATTTTTTTTATACGGAACTCTAATTATTTTAGAAAAACATAAGTACCATAATTTACGCAAAGTAACTTCAGCTATCTACCTAAAAGTCCACTCAAAATTGGTGCAGCCATTCCGGAGATTACCCGGAATAAACAGACAGACAAAAATTTAAAAAATTATATTTATGGTATAATTATCGGACATATTTCTATCTTTATATCTATTTAGTAAAAAAAACCATTTTGACATTACAAACAGACACTTCAATTGTATTTATTAGTATAGATTATAGATGTACCTACGTTTATTTATGTTTTTTTTTAATTATCACGTTAAAACGAAAGGATAAATTGTAATTAAATTTAACATCATATTTAATAAGAATAAGAAATCGGATCCTTTTATCATTTATCAGTTTATGTCATTTACAGCCAGCGAAATGACTATAGTAGTCATTTAAAGTTACCTATACTTTTTCCGTTCAAAGGAGAATCACTTGTAAGCAAATGAACCCAAGTGGATATAGTTTTCATAATAATATATGACTGGTAATAATATACTTTACTATTAGCGCTACGTAGTATTAATTAAATTACTAAGAAAAAAATTGAAGAGAGTTCACTTTTAATTCAGATAACGGCTTTATAAATATTTTGGAAAGCATTTTTACCCGTATGAAGTCTCCGATACCGGTTATTGATGAATAAAATATGAATTTGTGACACAAATGTATATTAAATGATACGTTTCGCAGTTTCCAATCCGACTGGTGTCGGTTGCTATGTCATTATTTAACCGTATTTGGTTCACGTCACATGCATCTGTGACCATACTAAGGGTAGTGACTCACACTTGATAATTTATTTCATAAGCAATTCAAATAGTAAAAGAAGTTTTTCCTTTACTACAAATCCAACAAAATTCTTATGTGTACGATTTTCTGACTCTGTCTGATATAAAAACCCAAAAAATTAAAATTAGACAAACACATTTTTCATTATATAACTTAAAAAGCTAGTCAAGTTTGAAGTTAAAGTAATAATGTAAAAAAAAATCAACCAAAATATAATTCCATTCATCATTGTTTTTGGAATCCAGTTATACATGTATTGTAATATAATGAAACCAATTTTACGAATTGTCTTGTGTTCTTTGATGTATTTGTGGAATTGAGACCTTTGAAGATAGAATTACAAACCTTGCCTAAAATATAACCAGGGTTGTTGAACTGTTTAAAAGCGTCCCTTATTTAATGTGCCTCAGGTCACATATTTGTAATGTAATTAATAATACTATTATTGAATACTTTTTTCATTAATTTACGGGTCGATATTCTAAAGTCAAGGAGGGTGCATTTTGTCTTCGTTTTGTAAGGGCTGGACTTAATAGTGTTAACACCACAGAGGGAACTTGTTGTGTTTTTTATGGTGTACGCTACCGTTTACTCATTTGATATTAAGCGAAAATGAAAAAGGTGTTATGCTAATAGTAAATGTTATATACAGATTTCCAGGTGTAAATACAATGTTAACTTACACACTCAAAAGTAGACATTTTTATTTTGAGGATGGTAGCTATCAAGCGAATAATATAAATTAACCTGCACTCAAGTTATGATTAATATTTACTTGCATTTAAACATTGCTCATGTCTTTCGACGGTGTGTTTAAGCCCATTTCTAACATTCTCCAGAAGTTGAAATGGTTAAACAGGAAGAAAGAATAAAGTCTTTTTTAATGTACCTTATTATATGTATCGCGACTGAGCTTTTTCAGCTTTCGCTCTATTTAGTTCTTCTATAGCCTTTTGTCCTATATTCTAACTATTAACGACAAATGAGCAATTTAGTCGTTCCGCACAACTGGCTAGTCCATCCAGTCGTATAGTTCAGCGAGCACTGTACCTAATTATGCTTGCCGTGTAGTCGTCTTCTGAATGTATTCAACAATCGTAATGTGACTCACAACAACGAACCTTTTATTCTACTCCAATGAGACTAAAGTGATCACTTGAGTTTATAAGAATTGTAAATCGTTATTCAAACTTATCTGTATATACTGTTGTTGTTTTTTTTTCATTTCTGTAAAATCATGGTGACCAAATGGTAAGACAAAACTCAAGAGAGTTAGAAATCAAAATCAAAAATTCTTTATTTAATTTGGGCCCTGAGAAGGTGCTTATGAACGTCGACCTAGTACCACCGGCTCGGAAAACAACCCGATCGAGAAGAACCGGCAAGAAACTCGAAATGGTTTTTTTAATAATGTTTTTTTTAAAGTATAATATAAATTATACAATGCATAATAATAAACGGTTTTAGCGGAAGCAGACATCACTATCCTTCATGTAGTGATCCACCTTATAATAACCTTTGGAAATTAAAACCTGCTTGACATAACACTTAAACTTATTGCCAGGTAAATCTGTAAAGTTCTTTGGAACCATGTTGTAAAGAATAACAATGTAATATAAGATCAACACAGATTTTATCATCACTATGATTGGCATATAAGGAAAAATACTAAGAAATGTTGTAACTTATATAGCAAGAATGAGATGTTATTGCCGTAATATCAATAAGAAGTTACATTATCATGTTCACAAAATAAGCTCAAAACGTGTAAATAATGAAAATATTGATTTTTCTGTATACAAAATTTTTGTAAAATTACAATGGATTGCATTAATACTCGTTGTGAAGTCAATTAATTAAATTAGTTGCTAAGGCAATGCATTATCTCAAGAAAGAAATTGTCGTCTAAATAGACAAATATAATAATCCATAGATTATACTGTTCTAAAAGAGTCGTGAATTAATTTCATGAAGAAAAAATAGCAAAATTTGAATCGAGATATTTTTCAATTAAGGTAAGACATTGGCTTGTTGTATAATATATTACTTTTTACTGTGGTGATTAAACTTGCCTTTATGGATGGCAGTTATTTGCATCAGTTTAACGCACTGATCTAATCTACACTTATATATAAAATATATAAAAGATTAACGAGACAAAATCTGTACATTGAAGATATATAAGAAAAAATACTATGTGGGGCTTCAGGATTGACTACAGAACATATTTCGATAGTTTTAAAATTTTGTCTGTCTGTCTGTTTATTATTTTGTTCGCCAATCACGTAAAAATTACCGAACCGAATACAATGAAGTTTGGTAATGACCTATATTGCATCCGGAGGGTTCTAACATTCTGCTTTTTGTTTGGCCTGGGCTGTACTGCAGTCTGTCTAGCGGTGTCAAGTAGACAATCGGTATATCAAAGCGTTGAAGGATTTGTAGGATAACGCCACTATGTCAGTCCGATTACAAGACCAGACCTCGAAACCTTTGCAGCGTGGCGTTAGACAGGGAGATTATTGTATTCTTATTTATTTTTTTAGTTATATCTCCGAAACTGTTCACCACTGCGCTCGAGGATGTCATCAAGGTTCAGGATTGGAAAGGACTTGGTATCATCATAACCGAGTACATAACACACCTCCGTTTTGCTAATGATGTAGTAGTCATGGCCGATAACGCAGAAAACCTAAGTACGATCCTCGGTGAACTCAGTAGAGCCTACAAACGAGTTGGCCTTAAAATTAATATGGATAAGATGAAAGTCATGTCTAAGGTTATTGTTGTGCCAACTCCTATAAAAATCAGTGACTCTACTCGAAGTTGTTGACAGTTATCTATACCTGAGACAGTTAGGTAGATCCAACTTCGAGAAAGAGGCTAAACGTTGAATCCAAATCTGCTGGGCCGCGTTCGGGAAGCTACGCAAAATCTTCCTTTCCGAAATAACGCAGTGTCTCAAGACGAAAGCCTTCGACCAGTGTGTGTTGCCAGAGTTGACATGCGGCACTGAAACGTGGTCGCTCACAATGGGCCTAATAAAAAAGCTTAAACTTGCTCAAAGGGCAATGGAGAGGGCTATGCTTGGAGTTTCACTGTGTGATAGAATCAGGAATGAGGAGATCCGAAGAAGAACCAAAGTAACCGAGATTGCCAGAAGATTTGCTAAACTTACCTGACAGTGGGCTGAGCACATTGCTCGCAGAACCGATGCCCGATGGAACTAATGGGTTCTACAATGGGTACCACGCACCTGAAGATGTAGCGTGGGTAGGGCCTTTAAAGGTAAACCGACGACCTGGTAAATATCGCTTGAATCCGCTGGATGAGGGTGGCGCAAGGCCGGTTGTCGTGGAGATCTTTGGGGGAGTCCTATGTCCAGCAATGGCAGTCTTTCGGTTGAATGAATGGATGGTAGTCGCGGGCACAGCTAGTGTAATATATAAACGGGTAAAGTTTATAAGTTTATAAAGTTTATCATGAAACTAGTAATCTAATGGGAATAATTACTAGTAGAAAGTTACGATCAGCATGATGTTTTTTTTAATTCTAATTATGAGAACACATTCGTAAACCAACTAGAAGAGTATTGGTGGTGTTAACATTTGACGCTGATTGAATGGATATTACTATTAGATAACAATAATTTATAACACAATTGTCCAACGGTTAAAGATTTACAAAAAGTTTTATATACCACTAGCTGTGCTCGTTCGCAAAAATCAATTAAATAAAGATTATCCATTACACCAAATTGTGAATCTAAACCATTCCTGAATTCTCAGGAATAGACACAAAAATTTCATTAAAATCGGTTCAGCCATTTAGGTCGAGTTTAGTCACATACACACGCACAAAAGACTTATATATATAAAAATATTTACTAGGTACATACGTTTTTTTAAAATGCATATTGTTCATATATTTTTTCCATAGATATCACAATGTATTAAATGTGAGGTATTTAACTATTTAATAGAATGTTAAGGTTTTGTAATATATAATTCTTGTTATAATTCTTTGTTTGTAAAGTTAAAAAAAACATTAATTTTTTCATTAATGTTCATCTTTTTTGTCAGGCGCTTGATTATACGACTGAATGGACGAGGGTAATTATTTAGACCCATTCGGCATATTATCCTGTTCTACTCTTCACTACAAGAGTGTTTAATTAAATTTACAAAACGTCGTCATTAAATATTAATAAGTAATATTCATTTTAATTTACATGGGCATTATGACCGTCGCAATTTTTTTTACAACGTTACATTTTTCATTCAGCATTCAATTATTATTTATAATTTATGTGTTTTAATAATTTATTAAAACGAAATTTTAGTAATTTATGTTTTATTTTTGTAAAATAATATAATTTAATTTCAGATAATTAATATTAAGTTTAATATTGAACACGATAATGTGACGTTATCTTATTTAAAATTGGGTTCAGAGAGAAAGTGTGTTAATGTGAGGTAATCGTACAAAATAGAAGACCATGTCATCATGAAGTTTTTATTAGCATTTTGCAAGAATAACAATAAGCCTTGAAAATTGATTTGTGTGAAGCGTTTAAATTATTGATAAATAAATAAATATTGTTTAGGAGTTAGCGAATAAACGGATAGACAGACGCGGAAACCTGTCATTCAGTTTTGTACTGTCCATCCATCCATCCCATACATTCAACCATAAGGCGTCCCCATAAGGGGGGGGGGGATTGCTATTATCGCCACGCTTGGTATGCGGTTTGGCGATCGCAGTAGGTGTTTCTACTTGTACTCAGAGGATGCTGCTCCCATCCTTCGCTTTTTTCCTTTAATCGCCTTTTACAACATCCACTATGCACAGATATGATACTTATTTCGCTGGCTTTCAATCATTTTGTAATAGCCTACTTATTAAAGTAACAGCTTAGTAGAGACGGTATATTAAACTTAATATGGCATGATTTTTGAGTCACCGGAATAAAGCTTTATTTTTGCTCCGTACAATTCCCCGGGAGATGTTTCGAAGATATATTTCCATAACAAGTAAATCTCCCAAGAGTTGTTTGAGACTAGACATTTCACCTGCGAAAGCAAACATGAATTTATAAAAATAAATATTCACATATTTATATAATACCTTAAAAGTTGAAATTTAAATTTTTTTTTTACTTGTAGCAAAAAAGGTAAAATGAAAAAGCAAGCAATAAAGGATGTTATAAAGTCAGTGTTGAATTATAAATGAATTAATATTCAGGTTCAGATGTTAAGTTCGTGGGGACTTTGTAGCTATAGAAACGTGCGGTAATCTGGGTGAGTTGTGGTAAACCAAGGTAGGTGACCAAATTAAATTTTCACAGGTTGTCTTCAACACTAATTATTTATGCTACTAGTGCCTATCTTTGCTCTATTGTATATATACAAGGCGATGTCTATATATCTGTTCGTTGGTTGGTTTTTGTCTTGAGAACAACTGAACCGATTTCCATCTATTTTTTGGATGAGAAGGCTGAGGCTAAAGTCAGGAATAATATGATAAGAAAACCCTGTGGTATGGTAGAGGATGTAGTGACCAAGATAGAGAAAAGACTGCTTAGTTGGTTCGTACACGTGGAGAGGATGAATAACTGTAGATTGACAAAATGCATGTACAAGGTGAGGGTGACTGGGCACGTCGGTACGGGTCGACCTTTTACGTACTGCCTCCATCGAGCCCAACGGAGAGTAAGGTCACTCACCACAACCGGCAGCGAAAGGTCTGGTCCTATAGCCGCTACCACCTCGTGGCGCGGCTCCTCTCACACAGCGCACTCAGCTAGCGTGTGGTACGCTGTGTCTTCAGTCGCGCCGCAATGGTGACACGCGGCTAACGGCTCCCTCCTTGGTATCTTGTGCAGATACCACCTGAAGCATCCATGCCCGGATAGCATCTGAACAAGCCTGAAAGTCAGGGAGGCGTGCTTACTCCACATCCACTCCTGGAGGACCGGACGGACAGCATCCACGATCGGGCAACCGTATCGCACGTCCGCCAAGTCCTCCTCCCAACACCGAAATACTTCCTCCCTCCTTTTGGCCCTCTCTATCTCCACGTCCGCCCTGTGGAAGCGGAGCCCACCACCTTCCCTCCTCGCTGCCGAAAACCTATACACGGCAGCGAGTACCTCCGCTACCCGCTCCCACGACAGGGAGTCCGCGAGCACGCAGGCCGCTGTTGTGGTATCCTCGTATAGCCCTCAGCGCCACCGTGCGTTGCGCTGCTCGCAGCATACGGATGTTTACGGACTGCTTAAATAAAGGTCAGATTTCCATAACCACTGAGCATTTATGAAAGCGCTAATAAAAATAGAAGCGAAAGAGGTGTGTCAAGATCGTAGCAAGTGGAAGGACGTTGTTTCAGCCTACTCTCACGAGAGAAAGGAGAAATGATGTGTATATGTATGTATTTTTAAATCGTATATGTATTATTTGGACAGGTTTTTATACATATTTAATTTATAGAGCAAAGTATGAAGATAAAAGCTAGTTAATTCATTGATAAAAATTTCAATCAATTTTTATAACTAGATTATATTTACAATAATTTTGCAGAATATAGAATATAATAACGCCAGCAGAGCTGCGGCCACACCTAGTATTTCATATGATGTATTTTTTGTATAATAATAATTTCACACTTAGATATAGATTTCATATACATATGTACCTATTATTTGAATTTGGTCCGACTACGAAACACATGCTTCAAACACTTTTAGGATAATGTAAGTTTTGTTTGAAGAATCTTTTTGAAAATAATGTTATAATCAAGTTATTTATTGTACAAATATAGTTTTCATTTCTTAATTTTTTTTAATTTTGTATAAATAAGTCTTTATACTGTACCAACTAGTTGACCCTTCCAGCTTCGTGAAGCATTCATTACATTACTGATTAACTCCTAGGAAAGTAATTCAGAGATTCTTGTTTTGGGTCTGCTCTATATAAACCCCTTTAGCACGAACCTGGCGTATACGCCAGCTTTCCATTAATTTCCTATTGTCTCATTTTTAAGGGTAATCGACACATTAATATTATACACGGCATTAAAATCAATTCAGTAAGTTTTCTTGTGATGCGTATTTAGAAGAATTAAAATTAGTAGTTGCATAACATATGGACATACAGAAAAAAGGTTAAATGCATTTGAGTTTACATACGTACTTCTATATACATATATTTAATCATTTGTACAGAGCCTATGTAAAATTGTATGTATGTATACTGAGACAGCTATTTATGATCTCAATGGGCAATAATCTATTTCTAATCAAACTTTGATCAATCAAAGTTTCAAAGAGATTAATCTAACGTTGTAATAACAAACTATTCAACGTAAACTTAATCAAATTTCAATTACATTCAAATTTTATGAGCGTGCATTGTTATTAGGTTAATTAAATATCAATTTATTGTTTGAAAGATATAAGAAAAGTGGTTTTGAAAGTATTTCTATATTATAGAGTCTTTAATTCCGAAGTAATGGATTGATTAGACATGTATAAAATAATCTGTCTGCGATGTTAGATGATAAAGGTTTATGGTAAACTGGTATGAATTCTTCCAGTCTTTAAAAATTAAGTTTCATATTTAATGGATGTTCTGAACGCTACATCACTTGTAACTTACATAAGTATTTACATATTATCATTATAACATAATAAACATAGCATAAGCTCACGCTTGTTATCCCTGAAGGGTTAGGCAGAGATGAAATAGCGAACTACACCGCACACATTTCGCCGAGCTTAGTTCCGTCCTAGATGTGACAAGGGGCGCGCCTGTCACCATATCGGGCACAAATTCCAGACTCTGGGATGATACTGAGTAGAAAAACCCAATATCTTTTAACCCGACCCGGGGAACGAACCCGAGACCTCAGAACGACAGTCGTACCGTAATATAATTGCGCCACCGACGCAGTATATTACTAATATAACAGGTTTTTATAATTAGTGTAGATAAATACGTTACCCGCGATCTATTTTGGTAACATAAAAGGTTTCTTGGTAAGGTAAATAAAGATAAAGTAAGATAAATTGCCCGACATTCATTCTGTCATTTAGCAATAATTCTTAAATTTAATTATTGACTACGAAGAACTGAAAGAAATTTATTTTTTATTTTTGTAAGTTGACACTATTTGCTTATTACTAAATCTATTTAGTTAATAACCTTCGAAGAATCCGTTTCTAAAAGATATGAACAATTATTTTGGAGTCGTATAGTAGTACAATTGACCCAATTATGAATAGGCCCAGAATCCGTCATTTTTCTTCGTCCGTTTCGCGTGAAATATTTCATATTATTATGTATTTTGTGACTATATTAAAAAAAAGTTTTATTTATTTTTTATATTATAGTTAACAATGAATTTATTTATTTCTTTCAACGCCACTGAAGGATATCTTTTTTTTTACACGAAAGAGGCTCAATGCTTTGACCACAATTTCACCTGATGTTTAGTGACGATGAGATCCAGGATGATAAACACACTAAGCCTAGAGGTAGTAGTTATCAAGTGGTGCTGCCGGAACACACCTATTGGTATTTGGTAACAGGTTTTCAAACTTGAGGTTGGTAGTTACCCAGGCGGGCATCATTAGAAAATGCCCTACCACCATACTATGGTTTCCTCACAATGTTTTCCTTCACCGATAGCTCAAGTCGATTTTAGAGTTGGATAGTTGAGATCGAACCCACGTCGATTGATGCGGAATCTGGCAGGAATATCCACTGCGCTATCATCGCTTAAAAAATCGCAGACTAGACTTGCAAATAATTATGTGTAATGTAATTTAATTTTCTTTGGCGCAAGTGAACCGCGTTACCGGCAAACGTTAAATGAGAATACAGAGACAAGAATGTACCTATCTTTTACAAATTTAATTTTTATCAATTGATATTATTTAATTGAAATTGTTTCATATCAACGTAAAGTAGAAAGGTTCTCGTTTGTCGTGGTATGGACATGTTATGAGAAGAGAGGAAACGCATGTGGGTAAAATGAATATGAATGTGGAAGGGTGGAAAAGTAGAGGAAGTCCAAAAAAAGTATGAATGGAGTGTGTAAGAAAAGATATGAAAGAAAAGTAAATGAAAAGATGGCGGCTGACAGGAGCGTATGGAATAAAAAAACATACTGCGCCGACCCCAGGTGAGTTGGGACCAAGGCATGACAATAGTAATGATGAACATAAAGTCATTACAGCGTTTATTCCTTACTCGTTTAACCTTAGAAATTATATTTCGTTGACGCACACTCCAAGACTCGTTCAGGTAGAGCACAAGATAAGTTCTGATTCCCAAATGGGAAGACCCTTGTATTCGTCGCCAACGTGATACAGTGACTCTTTCATGCACTAACATAACACGCATTATATTTCATTCCACGCACCTGCACACTACACGCCTATTACGACCTTATGTCTGTAGTTTCCCCTAACCAGAAATAGCGTGGGACAAATTACCCAGAAATTACTAACTACCACTCTTCCGGCTGAGTACTTTAAGTACTTGCCTCAAAAGTCAGTGCTCAAACGCTGTCAAGGCCCTTCCTTCCAACAAGATTTAGTCAGTTTGAAAAAATAATTTAATTGAAGCTGAACAGAAGTTCTGAAACATAATTGGTTTATTCGACGTTATTAATAAATTGTGATTTCTGTTTCATAAAAGTGATAATAGCGCCTGTATATCGGATCATGAATCATTTAATTGTCTAGTAATCTCAATTGAATTTCTTCTTTTAAAAAAAAATAATCCAACATATTTTAAAATTATATTAAAAAATAATCTATAAAACACAATAATAATAATTATTATCGTAGCATAAAAGTTTGAAATATTGTTAGTCTCGTAATAATGAATTCTTTCTCTTTACCTCTGGTAAGTATTTCGTTACACGATATATGCGACAATAATTTCAAAATATTAATTATTTTTAGAACGTTAAGGACGTTTACTCTCTGTTTCAAGACTTGACAGTTAATTAATGTAATTTCCAAAGGTTTAAATACACAACATGGAGATATTTGTACATGTAATATACCTTTAAGGTAACCGTATAAGGTATATTAAATATAAAATATGTAAATATATATATAATGTAACCTTATAACAACATATGGTTTTACCCTCGGGAATTATTATCTTACCGCTGTGTCTTAACACTGGTTTACCTTTTTAGGGATTGGATTTACGGAAATTGAGTTACTTGAAACATCTTTGACTCGTACTTGTTTTGTAACAAGTTCATGTTATTTATTTACTTATAACGTAACTTAATACGATTAGATAAGTACGGAGTGATTTTAAATAAATCTTCTTTTGAGAATTACTTACCTTTGAGAACGCATGTCTTTTTATCCATTAATAGTTTATTGGTTTTACATAGGTTTTCTAATGTTTGGTTGTCATCAACCATCAGTTACATAGTGAATATTTGTTTTCGCTTTTTAAATTATCATCGTGTTACTCTTGTTTTATTATTCATGTATTTGTAATAATTATTGTTTAAATTATTTATTGACTTTTAGCGAGAAACAGCGATCGATTCAAATGGACGATAATAGCAATCATTCCGTAAATTAAATACAAAATATAAATAAAACGTGATGTTGAAATAGAATTGAATAAGTAACTTTTGGGATACATAAGGAAGGTAGAAGATCGGCCAGCTTGGAGAGCACTTCAGTCGATAGCGACTTATGGTATTCACGACCCTCAGCCATGAGGATTTAACGAATGAGGAGATTGTTTATGGAATCGAAATTTTCTCATTCAACGTAATACTCAAATTATTTCTAGGATAAAGGAATATTTATATATTTTATTAAAGTGGTATTTTTTTACACGGTATAGCCTCAGTGTTTTGATCATAATAAAGTGATATGGTCTAGAATGATAAACACACTAAGTCTAGAGGTACTGGTTCTCAAGTTATGCTGCCAGAACACGCCTATTGGTGTTTGTCAACAGGTTTTTCTAACTTGAGCGTGGTAACTACCCAGGCGGGCATTATTATAAAATGCCCTACCATCAAACTTCCTCAAGCTCGAAAGCTCAGGCCGATTTTAGAGTTGGGGTTGAACCATTATGATGGCATCACCGCTTTCCAGTTTCCCTTATTGCTTAATATGATAAAGTATTTCGCAGTTTAATCAAGTGCTAAACGACAACAGTTCGCAAAAGTATGTCTAACCATTTGTTCACTAGTTGAGTAACCTTGATTAATGGGTATTTGTGAATGACCTCTCACCCGATGTAAAACGCCCGCATTTACCTAACTCCATATCGAAAAACCCACATTGTATCACTTTCCAAGAACTGTTATTTTTTGTTCATTGCCTTCTTTTTTTACTTATAAGTACAGTTGTTATAACCATTTCACATGAATCCAAAAACAATTAATTTTATCAAGTTTTGTTCTATATAAAATTCTAGGTCTTTATAATCGGCCGCAGACATAATAAATAATAGTTAAAAAAAAAAAAAAACTAAAAAACACGCTTTTATAGAAAATCCAACAAAATTCAAAAAGAAAAAAAATTAGATTTTATTGTAAAAAAAGTGTGGGTCCATGGTGTCAATAGTTATAAATATTTTATTGATAGATATGAGTAGAAGGATGCTTATTTTGATATTTTCTTAAAAAGGACCCCGAGCTTTTTACAATAAAATCCATTTTTTTTCTTATTTACACTATTTTTAATCTATATTTATTAATTATTTTCTAATTTTTAGTTGGATTATCTATAAAAGCGTGTTTATTAGTTTTTTTTTTGCGGGTTTTCTGTAAAAGCGTCTTTTTTGTTTACTTCTAGGATATCAGATACTAAAAAATTAAACGGGACTGAAATTAAAATTATTTCAAATATTGAATTGTCATCGGTACCTGATAAATATGCCAAATTTCTAGTAAATCCGACGTTTTGAAGAGGGTCAAATCATGATCAGAGTTTCTGTTACATAGACACATACGTATGAAGCTAATAAAAGTTTTTTTTTTAATGGTAAAAGACCTTATGGTAGATTTAATGAAAACTGAAAAAAGTATATATACATAATTGACGGAGAAATCGGGTAACAAACATCTAAAATAATAAAAACAGACGAATTGAGTACCTTCTCCTTTTTTAAGTTGGTTAGAAAAATAAACCTTGTGTTCACCGGATAGGTCAAAGAAAGGAACAACTCTCTATAAAATAAATACCGTATATACAATACTTACTGTAAATCTTTCTGCTAATAGCTTCTCGATGGTACTCCCCCCAATAGCAATGTATCTGAAGGACTATAAGTCACAAACGTTTTCGGCTCTTATAAGAAATTGACCCAATAAATATGGCGTCCAGGCGGTCACGTTTGGCTAAATTACTATCAAATAATTTTATAAATGGATTTATTTACTCTACTTATATTTTGATAGACTGATTTATGATGTTACAGGTAAAGCCATTACTTATAGATTATATTAACCACTTTATACGCTTTTCGTAAATGTTCATGAATACAACCTGGCCCGGCCAATATATCTAAAAAAATAATAATCATTCACTTGATACGGTTCGATTTTCGTGCACATCATATTTTAATAATGAAGTTTGAATTCTACGGACTTACAAAAATGCCCTCGATACTTTAAAAAAATAATCACCATTTTGCTCGATGTGAATTCTATCAAAGTGATTTTTACAGACATATTCACAATTGTCATTAATTAATTAGAAGAATAATAAAGAATAGTTCTCAAGTTATAATCTCATTAGCAGTCAAAAGGAGAGATCTTGCCTTTACTAATATCTAAAGATAATGATAGAGTATTTATCAACCAGTTCCTAGCCGACAATATCTTAATAATTTGTCTATTTTAAACTAAATAAATTAACCTTTTATTTGGTTAGTATTTAATTTTATTCCAAATTTTATGGATTAGTTTCAATTTTATTTTGGTTTTCGCTGATATAGTACGTAAACAATTGTCAAAGTCCTGTAAATGTGATTATCAGTTCATAATTCTTGCGCCCGGCACAGTATACAAAACTTTAATGAGTTCAACCTCCTCCTGTTATCTTAAAGCAGATTGAACGAAGTTTTACGTTGCTCTGTTTATTGAACATAGCACACTTTTTCCTCGCAGTTTAATATCAAATTATGTTTAAGTTTTAATTAACGGTCAGAACAACCTAAATTCAATTTACTTAGGACGAAGCAAGGTGATAACTTTAATTTTACCATAAAGTTACACAATGTCGATCTTCGTTTATAACTTTAATGGTTATCTTACTTAGTTGATGCTATTATCATTACTAAATAAACGTAATAATTGTATACCTTATGTTACAATGTATGTATGTTACAATTATACAGGGTGAAATTGAATTTGATGACAATAATTAAATGGGAGCTTGTAATTATGTTCAGAAACATTTTAAAATAAGTTTATGCCCAAAAAACTTTGAAAACGTGCATTATAAATTCGATTAAAGTGTAAAAATCGCGTGGCCGTTTTGCGGCGGTAAATGTTGGTAAAACTATCACTCAGAAGATCTGCGCGAGTGTGAGCGGGGTCATCACCCGCCGAATGCTTATCGCACGGTTTTGATACTTTTAATTAAATTAATTGTTTATTATTTATTGCTTTGTACTAATTCCGAACCATAAATATAAGCTCCCATTTAATTATTGTCGTCGATTTCAATTTCACCCTGTGATATAAATATTTACTAAACGCAGTTTTAAATTCGCTACTACTAAGCTTTTATATGAGCTTGGCAAAATAGCTACACTTCATTTTATGTTAAATAAAAAACAAATACCGAGAACAATACTAACATCATTCAGCCTTATATATAGCAAGGCTGAAGTTACAGAGGTAGGTTTGAATATAGACTTACTGTTCCTGAAATGCGACGTGACTTAAAGTCACTGTGGCCGGTGTGTTCCCTACACTTGGTACACACGAAAGAGATGTTATGTCAGTGGTTTTATGTATAATCGAGGCATATGTTAATATAGACGCAAGGAAATAGACCGATCAGAACAAACATGCATTAAATTTAGGGATAAATAAATAAACTAATTCGATATAGCGTATGTTATTTGAAGAGTGTCGCAGTAGCTTCCAAAGGTATAAAGAATAAGCACATTAGAGACGTGCCTACCAGCTGTTTCACAAGTGTACAGTGCTCACGATCCTGTCAGATAGCACTGCACTACATCCTGTCTAACTGCTGGATTTACACTGGCTTATCCTGGAGCGTGACTCGCCGAAACTTGTTACTATAGCAGGATTTGATAAAAAAAAACAATTTCCATCATCTCTATACCCTTATTCTATTTGAGTTTGGGGTCCTCGCAACATGTCTTCCTCTCTATTTGAAGACATCTCCGCATTCACTCCTCATCTAAATATATCATCTTTCACACAATCTATTCATCTTTCCTTTGGTCTTTCCTATAATCGTCCATATTCATATCCAATATATTTCTTACTGCATCCTCTTCCTTCTAGCGTATCACATACCTATGCCAGGACAGACTGCTCCTTAACTTTTCTGTCACTGAAGCAACTTTTAAACTTCCTCTAATATGATCATTCCTAATCCTGTTCATTTTTTGTTTGCTTCACATCAATCTCAACGTTCACACCTCAACTGCATGTAGTCTTCATTCATCCGTCACCTTTATGGGCCAACATCGTGATCCATACAAGACGACAGCCCGTATCATAAACTTGGATAATAAACAATTGTCTTAATTGAAAAAAAAAAACGTTTCAATGACATTTAATAATTTACATATACGTAATGCAGGTTTAATTATTAAAAAAACATAATTGAAATAGATAATCTACTATTATAACTAATTTGTTGATTTTCCGAATTACAACTAAATCAACTTTAAATAAGTTTCACGAATAAATATTATAAATTATTGGAGTTTACTTATTACTTACTTAAATACGATACGAATCAAGAACTTAAATACTTTTTTGAAGCGAGGATGGCTTAGTTGGTATTGTATTGCGGTCGGATTTCGCGACAATGGACGCGGGTTCAAATCCACCTATACAACTCGAAAATCAGCCTGAGCTTTCGGATAAGGAAAACATCGTGAGAAAACCACAGCTTGGTGGTAAGGCATTTTTAATTAACGGCTGCTTGGGTAGCTACCACCCTGAAGTTAGAAAACTTGTCGCCAAATATCAATAGGTGTGTTCCGGTAGCATCACTCGAGAACCAGTACCTCTAGACTTTGTGTGTTTACCATCTTAGACCATATCGTAACCTATACCGTGTAAAAAAATATAGTAATGTTTACACGTGGATTGTCTATGGTACAGCTATGAGTCAATGCGGTCTACTAAACTTGAGTATTTTTTAACTCGTAGCCAGTAAAGTAGCGCTAGAAGGTAATAAATTAAAATCCATATTTCAAATTAAACAATCATATTATTAGCCAAATTTCACAATGCCATACAGGAGCCTGCAATGTGAGTATTGTTTATACTAACAAATAAAACTGAAGTGTCTGTTGGTAATGTCAAAATATTTTTTTACTAAATCATATGATATACAAGCTGTGAGCCCGCAGCTGCGCCCGCATTTCATATATTCTTCACTGCGTTTTAATTTTTTATACGGAACCTGATTGCAATAAAAACCAAGTGACTGGTACAAAGCCACTCGAAGTGACAAGCCCCGTACTCAATGACCGCAAGCGGCGACGGCCGATACAATACTGGTCGATCAGCTTTTTTTTTTTTTTTTTTTTTTTTTTTTTTTTTTTTTTTTTTTTTTTTTTTTTTTTTTTTTTTTTTTTTTTTTTTTTTTTTTTTTTTTTTTTTTTTTTTTTTTTTTTTTTTTTTTTTTTTTTTTTTTTTTTTTTTTTTTTTTTTTTTTTTTGACCTAGCTAATGCTGTTGACCGGAAGGGCCTTTACAGCTTCACCGAACTTTGGGGGCGAGTGCTGAAGGCACTCGCCGCAATAAGGTGACTAGCTCAAGGGCTACCAAAGTGGTACGAACCTCGGCTTGGCCGTCACCTGAGTACTCAAGACTCACTCGCGAGTTGTATCCTAGCTAATCTTTATTTTTATTTACATAAAAAAAAAAAAAAAAAGGTTCCTTACAGGACCTATGTACCTTGCATGTTATGCATGAGTGTGTATGGAGTGTTGTGCGTGTAATTGCTCAATGCGTGGGCAGTGTTACTGTATCGCGCTGGCGGCGACGTCAAGAGCCTCCCCAGTTGGGGAACGAGACACGTCTTGGGTCGCCGCCTGAGGGGGACCCGGAGTGTGTGCGGGAGCAAAGTTAGCCGCCTGTCCCCGGCGGCGGGAACGGCGGTTTCGCGGGCGTGGGCGCTGGCACGCATTTGTACGAGGTAAAGGAGGAAAGATCCTATTTACTACGAGTTATGGTATCGTCGCGACACGATAAGATCCTTTGCGGCCGACGTATACGACGCGGCTTACGTCCTGGCAAGTACGAGACGGCTCGCACGATGAGGGGGTTCGAGTGTGTCTCTGCGCGTTCGAAGAAAGCGCGACACTGGGTCTTGAAAACGGACCTAATGGAGGGCAGGTTGAGATCCCTGTGTAAATCCACAGTTCTCTCGAACCATTGGGCACCTACTGCCTTCCTTACAAAGCGATTCTGAATCCTTTGTAAGGCGTGCATGCGTGAACGAGTGATGTGACCGAAGACAGGTGCGCAATACGTGATGATGGGTCTGACCACCATCTTGTATAGGGTAATCTTATGGCGGAGTGCCATTTTGCTCTTGCTGTTGTAGAGCGGATAGAGACGACCTAGCACCATGGAGGTCTGGCGCTTCACTTTCTTTATGTGAGATTTGAAAGAGAGTCTGTCATCTAATTGAACTCCTAGGTACCTGACTTCGGAGGAGTATGGGATTTCAGTACCCGCGTACTGTATGGGCTTGGGAGGGTCTTCCCTAAGTTTACGGCTTCTAGTGAATAATAACGCGGCGCTCTTACTCGGGTTTATCGCGAGACGCCATTTGAAATACCAAGCGCTGAGTTGGTCGACAGCGCCTTGGACGTATTTGCGTAAGACCGTTTTCTTACGAAAAGCGAAATATATGACAGTGTCGTCCGCGTATAGACCTAGCTGAACTCTTCCGAGATCAGGGAGGTCCGCTAAGTAGAGGTTAAAGAGGACAGGCGCCAGAATGGAACCTTGGGGGACTCCTGCGCGTACGGGGTGGGCTATAGAGAGAGCGCTCTCTACTCTATAGCGGAAACTACGATCGGTGAGGTAATCGTGTATGATTCTAACCAGAGTGTCGGGGATACCTAATCTAGTGAGTTTGTAGACGAGGCCCGTGTGCCAGACCTTGTCGAATGCTTTGGCAACGTCGAAGAAGACTGCGAGCGTATGCCAGGATTTATTAAATTCAGGGTGATTAATATTGGTGAGTACGTACTCCGTGAGGCGGAGCACCTGATGCGCACAGGAGTGTCTGGCTCGGAAACCAAACTGTTGGGGAGGCAAGAGATTTTTGTCCTCTATCACCTCTATGAGACGGTTCATAAGGATCCGCTCATAGAGTTTGCCTAAGGTGTTAAGAAGGCTAATTGGACGGTAGCTATCGGGTTGCCTGGCGTCTTTGCCAGGTTTGTGTATCCCTATAACTATAGCTGCTTTCCAGGCGGCTGGAAAGTGGTTGTTTTTGATGGCCGCATTGAAGATGCAGACCAGCAACGCGACCAGAGGCGGAGGAAGAAGTTTGATGACTTCGTTCCTGATTCCGTCGGGACCGGGGGACTTTCTGGGCTTAAGGCCCTTGATGGCAGTCGTAACCTCGTCACAGGTGACAGGTGAGAGGGGGACAACCGGAGTAAGAGCGAGGGAGTCCTTCACAGAGGATTCGACAACAGAGATGTGTTCGATATCAATGTTGTCGGTGACGGGAGCGCATTGATGCTCGAGGCTATCGGCTAAGCACTCGGCTTTTTCGATATCGTCAAATGCGGGTTGAAGACCCTGCGTATTTCTGTCCAGGGGGGGCATGTTAACGATGGTACGGTCCATCTTCATAGATCGTGCGAGCTTCCAGTACGCGAGGTGGGAAGGTTTCAGCTCTCCTAAGAGGCTGTCCCACCTTTCATTACGGATCTGATCTATGCGGCTTTTCACCGCTCTACGCAAAGAACGCAAGCGCGCACGATTCTCCTCAGTCGGATACGTGTCGTGGGCGCGGGTCGCGGCGTTTTTCTGGGTGAGCAGAGCTCTCACGTCATCGGGGAGTACAAAGCGGCGATCGTTCGCCGCTTGCACCTCTTTCGAGGTCTCCTCGATGCCGATCTTGAGGTGCTCAACCAGAGCATCGATCGCGAGGTCCGCGTCCGCAGACGTATCCAGTACATCTGGGATCCTATCGAGAGAGGGGGTGGACGGATGGTCCTTTAAATAACGGCCGAGCTTGTAATAGTCCGCGACTTTTACAACTGGCGAGCTAGAATTAGAGTCATCCGTGTGACCTAACATCAAAACTACTGGGCGGTGGTCGGAGTCGAGTTCGTGTACGACTTGTATAAGACGCACAGGAAGCGAGACTCCTTTCAGAACAGCAAAATCTAGACGACCGACGGGCGACAGTTCGGTTGAAAATGGGTGGGCTCTAAGGGCGCGACGACCTCAAAATCGAGCTTCCGTACTAAGCGCATGAGTTCCGCCCCATTGGGCGTGACGCACGAGCTGTTCCAGAAGGTGTGCCCGCAATTGAGATCGCCGGCGATAATGACAGAGTCGCCTAATGCGAAAAGCTTCTCTAGATCTGACCTTAAGGGTCGTTTACTGGGGGGGAGGTATGCAGACACGAGTACGATTGACGGATGGCCAGTCATACCTATTCTGCATACCGAAACTTCCATATTGGTAAGCTCCGGGGCTTGCAACGGCGAGCAATAAAGTGACCGTTTTTATAATATATAAGGGTACCACCGCCCCTATCAGGGGTCCTATCATTACGTACTATGTTATAATTCGCAATCCCGGGATTGCGATCACTTGGCTTCAAAAAGGTTTCCTGGACGAGAAATACGTCTATTTGACGATCGCGGAGAAAGTTAGCGACTAATTCACGCTGCGGAGCTAATTTCCGCGCGTTAAAGAATGAAAGGGAGAGACCGCGAGGCTTGAACTTAGTCATCGATTACGGGTTAAGAGAGACGCGTGCCAGACCTTGAAGGGTCATGGCGATGGCAGGGAAACGCGCGATAGCCTCGAGCTCGGCGTTTCCTGAGCCGCTGTTCAACATTGCGTTGAACGCGACTACTTCCTGCACATCATGGATGCGCAGGAGAAATAAAACCCGGTCTAAGCCGGTGGAGTTGGCCTGAGGGGCCTGGGGGGGGGGGTAGCCAGGCGCGGCTGCGCCTTGGCTTGGGGCCTAGGTGCCCACGGAGCCAGAGGGGCAGCGGGGCGGGGGGCGGCGGGACGGGTCGGCACCGCGGAAGGCGACGCCGACGTGCCTGGGAGGCACGGGAAAGACCTCAGTGTCATAGGCGGCACTTGAGGTTGGAGGAGGAGGGGGGCAGCGTTCCTCTGAGGAACGCGTCTACCGCCTTTGTTAGGCTGGTTGCGTCTTTACCTTGGGCGCACACGGGCACCCTCGGTAATTGGCGGGATGACCCTCCTGCATGCACAGAACGCAGCTTGGAGGGTCGGTAGTGTCCTTGGGACGGGGACAGTCGGGGGTGAGATGATCCCCGAGACACTTGACACATCTCGGAGCCATATAACAGCTCCGAGAACTGTGTCCGTACCCCTGGCAACGGTGACATTGCGAGGGGTAAGACTGTTTATGTGGGACTTCCACAGATATCCGGGAGAGGCCGCAGAGGGTCTTCAGACCGAAGACCTTCTTTCCCTCTTCCGTGGCGGACAAGGAAACCAAAACCATGTTAAACGGCTTCATCCTATCTCTTTGAGAGTGCATCCGATGCACCTCAATCACGGGGAAGTTTTGCTCCTTAAGGGAGGCAGCTATCTCGTCACACGAGAGTTCCTTGGGAACTCTTCGCATGACGACCCGAAGGGACTTTTCCTCCTCAAGTGCGTGTGTATAAAACGCGTACTTGGCCTCACGAAGGAAACTCGTGAGGGCACGGAAGGTGTCGGAATTTGCCACTTTGACCATAATGCCCTCTCGGACATTGGTCGCCGTGGTAAAGTGTATATGGCGGCTCGAGAGAGCCGCCGAGATCTTCGTCCAGGACGCCTTGTCCTGGATCGTGACCGGTGGTGGAGGACGTGTCTTCCTGGGCTGCACCTGAGACGGTGCCGCTGCAGGCTTGGGCGCTGCCGACTTCGCGGCAGGCAGCGGAGTCGGCTGCCGTGACGCGTCCTCTACGGCGAGGACTTTCGGGACTGACTCGGAGGGCGGCGGGGAGGCCGGCGCCTTCCTTTTATTCTTTCGCTTGGGGGTGACGAAGTCACCACCCCCTAGCGGGGGGTACGCGACGTCCATCTCGTCCAATTCTGAACCGGACGAAGACTGGACAGCGGGAGCGGCGAACCTGGGCATCAGGCTCGGATGCCTGTCAGCCTGGCTCTGGGGGGACAGTGGGGAAAAACTATTCCCCGTACTGATATTTATTTGCTCCGCAGAGTGCGGGCGATAAGGGGATCGCGAACGAGACCTAGACCGCGATCGACAATCCGAAAACGACGAGTTACGTCGCGACCTAATTTCGGGCGGTGTAATTGCGCGGGAACGCTCCGGAGCGTTGATATTGGGCACCGGTTTACGAACTCTAAGCTGGGCCGCGGTAGTTGAGGAGTCATCCTCACTGAAATTTTGAAATTCCCTGGCGAGGACCGGGGATTTATCTAATAACAATTTCGCGAATCTAAGGAGC
This sequence comes from Samia ricini, assembly GCA_014132275.2. Taxonomy (NCBI): domain Eukaryota; kingdom Metazoa; phylum Arthropoda; class Insecta; order Lepidoptera; family Saturniidae; genus Samia; species Samia ricini. The sequence continues at coordinate 8,156,147 of AP028170.1, forward strand.
TTACGCTCCAACAAGCGAGATTCGGCCATCCCGCGATGGCAAGAGGGCAGGGGGGGGTGAACTACCTCCCTGCCTGAGGGGCAGGGGGGCGCGCCAAAAATCTATGAGACTACGCGAGTCTCGCAAGTGACCGTTGAGTCGAAGTGCAATGACTCACGGAATTTGGATCCTACGGAGCCTAGGGGGAAGCCCTAACAAGCCCTAGGGCCGAGGACGTGGGTCAGACGCCCCAAACAGCACCCAGGGGATGGAACTGTAGCAGGAGCGGAAATCGGGTAAGAAAGAAGGAAACCCGGTGTGATCACACACCAGATTCCGGTATTCGGTGACCCCAGAAGGGGGTCCCCAGGGAACCTGCTAAAACCCTGCACCACCTTACGTTGGCACCGTTAGGTCTCCGGTGATGACCACAATCAAGAGAGAGTGGGTTTCAGCAACGTCGTGAAGCGACACGTATCCTCACCTTAAGGGTGAGTATACGTTAAACGCGCGCGTACTGAAAAGTACGTTTTACGAGAATACTCGGAGTTATAAATAAATTATAAGAACGAGTATTCGAAAACTCGCTACAATTCGACACGCGAAGCAAGTCTTCGTGACCCCGACTTCTGGAATCCAGTAACCGACGTCACGGAGACACACAACTACGGTACGTAACGTAAGCGAAAACAAGTACGACTTGGAGCGAGCGACCCAGGCATGCGTGCACACACCTCGGCTTACCAAACGGGCTTTTGCTTACCAAACGGGCGGTACAACACTGTTTCACGCTCACAGTTGCAGACCCTTTAGTTAGAGAGGGGAGTGCTAACACTATTGTTTAGCTGTAAGTTTGCCTGAAATAAATAAAATAAAATAACGTAACACTTGGCCGAACCCTCAGGTAAGAAGGCAAAGCCATATAAACATTGAACATAGGATTCGTAGCGAAAACTTTTCGATTCGTTTATGTAACGTACCTAATATGTTCTGTATTCGTTGTTTACACGTTTAATTACTGTAATTACGTTACCCCTCTGACTTTGTGGCCGAAACTTTACACGCTTACATGAATACTATCGTGCTCGCAGCTCCACTGTTCAGCTACCTACGGAATATTAACGAGCCACTTTACTCTTACCGTTTGCAAACTCTGTCGGGGTGTTTTTTTTTTTTTACGTTTAATGTTTATAAAATGAGAAATTTTCCAATCGGTATCAGAACGTAATAATGGTAAAAGCCGTCGCATTTATTTTAGGTCAGTTTTAATGTTTTATTTCTAAGAGAAAAGTGTATGTGCCGTTTCATAATTTTTTGACTGTGTAGATTCAAAGAAAATTTATGTAACTAGACTTAACGTTTGAACACAAACTCACATTATGTATAGTGATGACGTAGCCAGGTGTAGGTAGTTAGCCAACACGCTACATCCAGAGAAACTGGCATTTAAATAATGTTGCCAGAATATATCTATAACAGACTGACAAGAGATTTTCGACTTTATGGTGGTACTACTATATTATAGTTTCATTTCAAAATTTCAATTCACGTCGATTGATTCGATGACCGAACACACTACTAATGAGCTAAAATGGCTACACAGATAATATCTAGACAAATTAAATATCTACTACAATCTATAATAATGGTATCGATCATTGCCACAAAACAGTTGACTGAAAAAAACAACAACATATTTATGTAAATGAAAAATAATTTTAAAGTATATGTTTTTCTAGCGCTTATTTCACCTCGAAACTGGCATCTAAAGAAAAATTAGGGTAAAATTATCTATTCGAATTGATCGTGAAAAATTCATAAATAGGTGATATTTTAATAAAAGTATACAGAATAATATTATTTATACCTAGCTGTGTGCCCGCGGCTGCGACTGTTTCATATATTCTTCACTGCGTTTTTTTTACGGAACCCTAATTATTTTCCTGAAAAAAATTTAGTAAGTTTACTAAGATAAATTAAAAATATTTCTCATAAATTATAGTACTTGCTCGTCAAACTGTGAATTAAACTGGATTTTATTCAAATTTTTATGAGTTTTATTTCTTTCGTGCGGATCCTTAATTATTTTCAAAAATTAAAAGTACACTAAGTTACCCAGAGTCACTTCAGCTATCTACCAAAAAAATCCGGTCAAAATCGGTCAAGCCGTTCCGGAGATTACCCGTTACAAACAGACAGATAGATACAAAATTTAAAAATTGTATTCTGTTATAGGTATCGTATATACTTTGATGACTATTTAGTAAAAAAAAAATATTTTGACATTACAAACAGACACTTCAATTTTATTTATTAGTTTAGATTAATACCGAAATTTTGATACTGTTTTAATCATATGTCAAGTTTCTTGAACATATATAAAAATAATCTTGAATATCTTTCGTATCATTTCAAAAGGGAGCACGAACTGAAAACGTCATTAAATAGAATTTCGCAGGAAGTATATCCGTTACATGGAATAGTAAACATAATATCGGCTTCAGTGAAAGAGGTTTGTCAGTTTTTTTTTGTGTGCTACATTACATAAAAGAGGAAGTTTCAAAAAACATTTCACATTCATTTTATTATTATGAGGGTTTTATGTACTTTTTATCGGTTATTCGCACGTTAATAAAGCTTTCAAAATTTATAAAATAATATTATAAATTGTAATTTACACGCTAAAATATTTAAAGGAAAATAATTTAATTGTACCGTCCTCTATTATAAGAGACGGTGGAATCTTTCTGTTATAAGATCACATCACATCAAACGGGAAATGCAGCCAACTGTAATATCTATTTTAAATGTCTACTTTTCCAACGACAATGATACTGTTCCGACATTTTCTATTATATAACTTTTATTTTTATTCAAACCTAACTACTTGCTTCGGTTTCACATGCGTAATCGACAATATACACAAAAATGGCGAATTTTGAAGCGATGATGGCGAAGCGGGCGGTGCGACCGGATTCCGTGTCAATCGACGCGGGTTCGATCCCCACCTATCCGACTCTATAATCGGCCTGAGCTGTCGGTGAAGGAATACATTGTGAGGAAACCATAGCATGGTGATAAGGCATTTTCTAATAATGCCCGTCTGGGTAGCTATCACTCTCAAGTTTGAAAACCTTTCGCCAAATACCAATAGGTGTGTTCCGGCAGCATCACTTTAGAAGCAGTACCTCTAAGCTTAGTGTGTTTACCATCCTGGATCACGTCGTAACCTAACATCAGGTGAAATTGTAATAAAAGCACTGAGCCTATTCCGTGTAAAAAATAATAACAAAAACCGTTAATCTATACTACTGAATAACTAATAAATTGAAGTGTCTATTGTAATATTAAAAAATATATTTTTTTTACTAAATACATATGAATACATATATAATACATAGGTAAAAGGTATATAAGGTACCTATACCAATAACACAATTTTTACAATTTTGACTGCTGTCTTTTTGTTCCGGCTAATTTTCGGAATGGCTGGAGCGATTTTGACAAACTATTTTTTGGCTGAAGTTACTTCGCGTACTTAATTTATTTTTCGAAATTGATATGTCTCATTACCCATAAAAATGAGACAATAGGAAATCAATGGAAAGCGCGCGTAAACGCCAGGTTAGTGCTCAAGGGTTTAATAGGGTTCTACGTAAAAAAAGGAAAACTCATGAAATTGTAAATAACAGTTTAACTGGCAGGTGTTTGAATTTGTGAGAAGTATCTTTGCTTTTTGTTAGTACCAAAAATAATTTCAGACAAATTATCTTAGTACCAAAAATAGAAATTGAGAAAATCATTAGTTACATAACATAAGCTCACGCCTGTTATCCCCGAATGGTTAGGTAGAGGTGAAATAGCGAACTAGACACCCACATTGCGCCGGTCATAGTTCCGTCGTAGATGTGACTGGAGGCGAGCCTGTCGGTCGCCATATCGGGCACAAATTCCAGACTCCCGGATGATACTGAGTAGAAAAATCCAATATCACTTGACTCGACCCTGGGATCGAACCCAAGTTCTTAGAAGGACAGACGTATATAACACAACTGCGCCACCGAGGCAATTATCATTCATAAAAAATCATTAGTTCCGTCTAAAAAAATTGAAACTCATGATATTATTAACAAAATATTTAATTTGTACGTTACAAATATTTTTTCTAATTTAAATTTTATTACAGGATTTGCATGCGATTTATTTCTCCTTCTTTAAATCATTCAGTACGTCATTTAATTTAAAAAAACTGAAAAAAATTAAGACAGTAATTATAACCAATAAAATACATCACACATTACTTGTCTAATTTCTTGGTTGTTAATGTAACGTGTGAATTAACAATATTGCATTATACATAAATCAATGATTGGTTTTGGAAATAAAGTTATGTTTTAAAAATCCACGTGATGCAGTTTTAGTTATACAAGTCAGATTTTCACATCTGTCATTTTAATATTTCAATGTCATCATTCATGTCATGTCATGTCATTCATTCATTCATTTCATGCAGTCCAAGTGGATACACATAAGCATCTAGTATTAAAATAGTTTTAATCCTTTTTAATGACGTTAATCTTGCAGTGTGATGCCAGCTTAGAATAGTACCACCCCATATCGTACCCGTTGGTGTCGTAAAAGGCGACTAAGGGATATAAACCAGGGCATGGGCAGCAGCATCCTCTGAGAACCTAAAACACCTTACTGCGATCACCAATCCTCCTGCCAAGCATGGCGATTATGGCAATTCCCCCTTTACTGGGAGATACCTATGCCCAACAGTGGACGTCTTATGGTTGAATAGATAGATAAATAGAATGACGATAATCGTTAGAATAAACAATAATGTAGCAATTTTGAAGAAATTTCTCATCCAACGAAAGGAGATTATTCGAAATTAAAGTTTGATAGAAATTCATAAGAGGGAAAAGGTCGAGGCTTTGTGATAAATTATTGAGACGCAACCAGGCGGCGCTGTTGTCTGTCAATGTAGGTGCGTAGTGGGGTGTCTTGAGGCAATTTCGCGCGTACGTGAGCTCTAATCACCCTCTTTAAACCAACGCTCACGTTCCTAACCAGCAGGAAACGTTTATTTTAATTCCCCACAAACGCGTGTCTAAATTCAACGATTGTGTTTTGTTTAAATTTAGAGGATCATTAGGTATATCTCCGGGAAAGGATAAAGGGTGATTTGAGTAAACGGCTGTTAATTAGAATAATAAACACCATGTAATAAGATGTACAATGTCAATATTATCATGTAATATTTGTAAATACGATTTAAAGTAAACAGAGTAATAAGCTACATAAGTAAGTATTTAGGAAATTTTAATATATCTCAAGGAAACAAAATATATAATATTACAATATATATAATATAACTTATTTGTATATGCAATAATTAATCAATAAATTCTCTATCATAGATCGCTATAAGGAGTAGTTAATGCTTAATAAAATATTCTAAATTTATTACAGAAATCGAGGTTTTGTCTTAATTGCGTAAAATTGAGATCGTTTAATTTACGCAAATGATTCGACGCATCTAATAGATGGGCGTTTAACTTTTTTAAATAAAAAAAAATTACAATCGTTACAAATGAGAAAAATAAAAATATTCAGAGAAGCATCGCAAGAATGATACACGTCGAGGCCTGATTATTTGTATTCCCTCAGCGTTCATTGAAATACGTGCCAAGAGTGTTAATATTGTTAGTAAATAAGCTCTGTTTTCAATTACGTATTTCAGTTATGAACGAAAACGGCATGATTTATGAAATTCGTCAAATATCGAAGCGTGACGAAAAAACGGACGATGAATTTATATAGAAAATTAATTTATGTGAATGCAGCGCTGTTTTTAATGGAGTGCATTAATTTGAAGTGAATGTAGTAACTGAACGAGTTCGTTGAAAGCACTTTGTGAGAAACTCGTCGGATGCGCATATAGCGAAATGTAGACATGAACGTTCACTCTAATTCATCGCCAAGAAGCACTTTGTGATAACATTTGCTCTTCTCGCTACTTTTACATTTCGTTCTTATTTTAATTAGATTATAATAAGAAACTTAAATAGATTCAGACTAATGTAGTGAAACTATACTAGCTCCTTTAGTATTCATTACGAATTTACTTTACTAGCTAGGGCAAATTTCGCGTGGATCTGACCCCCCATTGTACTGACAAGGGCCGTCTATGGGGCTGTCTTACACCGGGGATGTTCCCATTCGCTGGGTAAGAGCTTAGCATTGCTAGGCCATCTATCAGGGGATTCGCGATCCATTACAGTTTCCTATCCATATGACGGAAGAGACGGTAAGCATGGGATTTTAGTGACCATCACGTGAGCCCCACACTTCTCTCCTTGCCCCCGCAGAGAATCGTGCATAAATCCATTTGCAGGTGTAAAAAAGGGGCAAATATCGAGTAACTTTTAACACGGGTAGCAGCTTAAGCCGAGGTTCGTACCATTTTGGTACTCTTGTGCTTGCTACCATTATTAGGCTGAGCGCCTTAAGCGCTCGCATCAAATTCCGCTGAAGTTCAAGACCTTTCTGGTAAACAGAGTTTGACCAGTTTAAAAATAGAATTATGAAGGTTCCGGTAACTGAAATTTGTCTATTCTCAAATTGTATTTCTGTCCAATAATCGAATACGGAACTTGGTACTGAAAAACAAATTATACTATTATACTACTAAATTGCATAATTCACCCTATTTTATAATAATAATATTTTTTTTATTAATAAATACTGTGCTATTAAAAATTAAACCGACATAAAGTTAGGGAATTTAGTAATATATTTTGCGTCTGTTTTTAATGCTTAAACAGTTTTTAATGTTTGCACCAAATCACATTTCATTTAGTAATTTATTAATATGGTAAAATTGTCATTACATTTTGCTGCGGCAATGCTTTAAAAATAATATAAGGGTCAAGGAAGTGTCGGGTCGTGAGGCGTTGGGATTAGTTGGATGTCTGGGTGGTTACTGCGTTGAAGCCGGCTGTCGCCGCGTCCGCGTCCCACGGGCGCGAATCCAATTTACCAACTTGTACCCCGTTATTGGGTATACACCCGTTTGTGTGCTCCCCTAAGAAAACTTTTCTTTATAATAAATAATAATCTATCATAAAAGATTGATTGATTTCTCATTGAAGTTTGTTTAGATTCTTTTATCTATACTAATAAATAAAACTAAAGTGTAAAATATTTTATTACGTATATTTATGGTATAAACTAAAAATACAATTTTTAAGATTTATGTCTGTCTCTTTTTTCCGGGTAATCTCCGGAACGGTTTGCCGATTATGATGGGCCTTTTTTGACAGCTTTTTACTTTGGATAATTTAGAGGATTTTTTAAAATAATTAGGCTTCCGCGTAAAAAAAATAAACTCATGATATTGTGAATAAAATCCGAAACATTTCAAAATTTTACGGGCAAGTGTTGGAATTTATGAGAAATATTATTCCTTTACCTTAGAACTAAAAAAATGTTAGGAAAATAATTAGGGTTCCGTATGATGAAATTAAAACACCGTGGAGGATAAATGAAACGCGGGCGCAGCCGCGAGCACATAGCTAGTAATAAATAAATGAAAATTCTCTTGCATTATTTTGTATCCAAATTGGTGACTATTTCAAGTAGGTATTCTGAATAACGTAAACACGGAATCCATGGTAAATATTATTCAAAGATAGTTAAGCTTAGTGTTCATTAAAATGGAGTTACACTATATAAGTAGAATTCTACCGTTATATAGTCTTTATTATTAAATTTGAATACATATAGAAACAAAAAAAATCTTAATTTGTGTAATAACTCCTTTACCATAAAATCTAAAAATCATGAGCTTTATAAACCGAAATAATACATTGTTAATTTATGTATAAAATAATAGTAGTTTATGTATAAAATGTTAGCTTTGGGTTACAAGTAGCTTTTTTTTAAATATAAGAATTACATATCACGTTAACATCTTCAATAAATCAATTACATTCTACGTTAACCTCAAAGAATGTCAAATACTTTATTGTGAGAAATAATGAAGATGAAAGAGCGTGCGGCGTAAAGATCAAACACAGGTGGGAATAAACAAACCGACCTATTGATCGAACCGTGCTCAGAATGTTTGCAGATATTACATACGAGCGAAATATGAACTCTCATACCTCCGATAAGAAAGAAAATATCTGTAAATAGAACCCTTGACAAACTGATAGGCCTGTATTTTATTGAGTAAAGAGATATAAACGAAACACACTCTTACCGGCTGGGTAACACAATACATAATAAGAGGGATAGGTATTATTATTTAATTTTTGTTATATATATCACGCATTCTGTGTGGGGATTATATCAGAGGTTCCCAAACTTATTATGTCTACTGCCCACTTTGAAAATAAATTATTTTGTAGCGCTCCCCCATTTTTTGCCTACTTAAAAACCACTATAACTTCAAGTTAAATAAAATATTGTCAACTATATCAGCGAAGATTAAACATTTATTCTAAACGAGACTGTTATTATAACCCGCAACAGTGAACTTAAGACCTGAGCGCAAAAGCACTCAGGTCTCAAGTTAACTCTAGCGGGCTATTCCTGCCAATGAGAATTATTATTGAAACGCAACTTTATAGTATTCTGATAGAGTATCTTTTATTCAAAATAAAATAAACATAATCGATTTTAATATAAAACTAATGTGTAGGATGAATCTCATGCTGTCTAATAAGTTTGTTGATATCCGGTTCCAATTTACTCAAGAACAGCCGCAAGTCGCCACGTTCGGTAACATGCAAACGATTTCTTTTTTTAGTTAGAAGCGTTGCCACAGCACTAAATCTACGTTCACAAATATAAGACGATGGAAATGCTATCAAAAATCGTTAAACGATTGATACAGGATTGCACAAATCGCGTTATTTAACAAAAACATGTTAAAACATGATTGCTACGAAAATTACCAATAATAAACCGATTTGTATTTTTTTTATTCAAAGGAGTACACTTCCGATGTGGTCTCACTGTCACCAAATCGAGATCCACCCTTGAATATTATAGTGTTAGTTACAAAGTATCATGCTCACCCCATACCATACTCAACTGCATCATGCTCAGCCATATCATACTCTACTGTATCACACTCCGCCGTATCATGCTCAACCGTATCATGCTCAGCCATGACACTGTCATGACTAACCAATGTACTCATTTGTAAATAGAAATAACTCCTTAGACTTCATCACAATTACATAAATAAATTTATCCTAAGGACAAAGTTGATTTTAAGGAACAACTAATCAATGTTGAATATAATTAACGACGTACATTTACACTACTTTATTATCCGTAAGCTGGAATCGATTTCAAAATTATTAATGGTAGTGCATTTAGTGAAATAGGATTTTTAATTGTGATTTCACGAGTTATTCAACAATACAAATATAAAGTAATAAAAAAAAAATATAATACTACCAGGAAATATTTATAAATTAGCTGTGTGCTCGCCGCTGTGGTATTCTTCACTGCGTTTTAATTTTATTATACGGAACCCTAATTATTTTCCTAAAAATAATATAATAAATATAACATTTCTAATAATTTTCATCTCATAGCACTTATCCGTAACACTGCATTGAAACGGATTTTAATTTTTTTACGCGGAGCGCTAATAAAATTCTCAAATCAAAAGTACCCCCAAGTTACCCGGAGTGACTTCAGCTATCTACCAAAAATAGTCCTGTCAAAGTTGGTTCAGTTGTTTCGGAGATTACCCGATACAAACAAACAGACAAACAATTTAAAAAAAATGTAATGTCAGTATAGGTATCGTATCGTATATAATAGGTTTGTCTATTTAATTTAAAAAAAAATTGACATTACAAACAGACAATTCAATTTCTTTTATTATTATAGATGCTTGTAAGTAGATACAATAGCTATATGCGACAGTCACTAGTTCCTACGTTCGGTGCTCAAAGGAAAATTATTGGTCAGGTTTTATTGGCGCAAGGCACGAAGCTTAGAATCTTATTGATTTTTGTCACATTTGATACCTTTATTTATTTGTCTATTTCGAAGGATGATAACATTGTATTGCACGTAAATATTTCATTTTAACATTGTATAAAATCATAACCGTTTAGTAGTTAAAATAATTGTAAACATTTAAGTTTTTATAGTAAATTCAATTGCACGTATTTACAGAGCTAATAAACCTTCTATATACCTTACATACTATGACACTATTATATATTCTTACTATCACTTGGTTTTCCAACAGCGATCCTTATTGGATAATAATAATGAAACGGAATTCCCCAAACTGTTCTCTTACTTGTGTTGAATAGAGGCAGCAGACGATCAGTTACCATGGTGACTAGAAAACTAACAAGGCTACCAAATGGGGGTGTAAGTTTAATAATAAAATGACGTGTCGTGAGACGTGTCTCATCGATAAATTAGTAGGAAGAGACTTTAGAGGCCTTCAAGCAAAATAACTTATGATCCATATAATAGGGAAAAAACAACGAAAACTACAATAAAGAATAGTTTTAAAAACACGTCCCAGTGGATCAACGTCATTATATTTCAAGAAATGTGTTATTTAATTTACTCTAGACACGATCTAAAAAGCGAACTGCCAACTGCCAGTAAATATCAAACTATTGCAATACAAACTCAATATTTATCACTCCAAGGAAACAGAAATTGTCAGTGGTTCTAATCTAAACAGTATAATATATTCATAGAGTATATACGCTTTTGGTTCCAATAATAAAGTAGATTATGGTAATCTCTAAGAAATAATATTATATACTAAAAATATGCAGGATAGAAATTAATTTCTTGTGAAAAAAACTACATTGTATTATTATATATTTTTTAAATATTAAATGATTTAATTCAAAATATTGACAGATAATGTGCTGGCAGTAAATTATTATTATATACTTCACCTTTATTGATTTGTTAGAATTAACGGTCTGGCAATCAGACGTTATCTTTTAAATACAATAAGGAAAGACCACGATTATGGTGATTTTTACTACTATTTGATGTAATAAGATCATACAAATCGGTTAAATGGTTCTCGAGCTATAAACTGATTAACGTACAGAAATACACTCAGATAGACGTTGGTTTTTATAAAACCTAAAATGGATAGTTCAGTTATGGGCCCTTGTTGCCTACAGATTAAATAATAATTAATCCGAATAATATCGATGACGTGTTAGCTTAAACCAAATAAATGTTTTATTAATATAAGTTACTTAAAAACTTAATTCATCCGAATTATAATAACGCCTTCCTCTTCACATCCACATAATAATGAGGTAGGCTATTGTGTTTAAGGGCACGTAGTTCTGGGAATGACCAGTGATTGACGCGGGTTGACATTTTCTAGAAATAACTTCTAAAAATTCGTACAAAGCACTCGTTTCAAGGGTTCCTATATTAGTTGTACAAGTTATGTTTACGTGTTTGTATCAGAGTGTATGAGATATTATTATTGTTATATCTTTATTATCAAACACCCTCTTTTCTCTTTCCATTATCTACATGATCGGTAAAATAAAAACTGACGATAAAAGCTTCTATGAACTCTTTTGACAACGAAATGTAAGACTCAGTACTTCCATCTACAGTTAAAACTTAGATAAAGAAAAATACAAACCATTGCGTTACAATATTCATCAATATACATATAGACGTCAAAATAACCTGCAGAAAAATCTGTGAAAACCTTTAGTTGTACTTAGAAATAGATAGAAATGTAATATATTGTTCCGCAATTCATTACAATTAATCGGACAGAAAATTCCTTATTCGAGTCTCAAAGACCGTGTAAAACATATTTTACTTCTTGGGTCTTAGTAAGAGACGTCTCGATTCAGTTCCTCTCTATAACTGTTCAGTAATAACATGGAGATTAGAATCTTAATAGTATGGTCTATCGTATAATTATAAGAATAAATAAATAACAAATTGCCAATATACTTACCATATTTATGTACTTATTATAGAAACAAATTATAATCTAGAGCTAGTTCAATTTATTTTTCAGCTTTCACGATGTCAGGGATGTTTTTCTAGTTAGCGTTATGTATACCGTAAGTAAATTAATGCTTTTTTCCCGGCATACGTAGATCCTAAAAAAATTGTTTAATTCTTAAGATCATAGGTACCGTCTTACTAGTTTTTAATTTACAAGCTGTACTCGCTTCTCTGTTCGTGTCATTAGTTTCTACGTAGTTATGATTAGGTGTTTATCATTACAATTTTCAAAATATTCAAAGATTTATCAAAGAATCGTCCATTAATCACGTGATGTTCTTTAAGTATCATTTCAACCCCTCTCACTTCTAGTGATACGTGTTATTTAGACTAACCCCTCTCTTCTACCCAAAAGCATGTGTATTTTTTGGTACAAAGTATGTTTAAAATTTTCAGAATATTATCTTTTATTACAGGTATAATCTAATTTATTTTTGGATATCGTCTGGCAACTTCGAGTCAAGGTCACACTTTCGGTATAAATATCGCATCCCATGTTTAACGAAAAAATAAATCACGTGTAAGCGTAAGACTCTGTGCTTTGACTACAATCTCACCTGATGTGAAGTGACGATGTGCTCCAGGATTGTAAACATACTCTAAGCCTAGAGATACTGGTTCTCAAGTGATACTCCCGGAATACATCAGGTTTGTAAACTTGAGGGTGGTAGCTACCCAGGCGGACGTTATTAAAAATGCCCGACCAGCTTACGATGGTTTCCTGGCAATGTTTTCTTTCACCAAAAGCTCAGGCTGATTTTAGAGTTGGATAGGTGGGTTCGAACCCGCGTCCCCGAACCAGTTGACGCGGAATCCGGCTGCACTACCAACTGTGCCATCATCGCTTCTCATTACCCTTGTGATTTTTAGTGATTTTTTCCGAACCCCCACCTCATTTCGACCCTTTACGTGATTCCTTAGTGTCATAAAGAACGCGACAGTAGTTATTTTTGTGACGATTTAATTCTGTTTTATTCTGATGTCTATTTTTCTATATACGATGAAACTGAATAAAATATTTACTAAAACCTGACCAGATTATTCACTTACAACATAAAAAAGAATTAGATGTTCACAGCACCAGTAATAAGATTACTAACAGACGTCAGTTATGAATTTTTTTTAAATATATATTTAAAATTACTATAGACATAAATTACACTAACGACCCGCTCCAGCTCCGCGTGGATATATAGTAATATATAATTACAAAAAATAGCCTATGTTACTAGATGATAGTGTGAATTTTTACAGGTGCAAGAGTATTTAAAATCGCTTTAAACAGAGTTTATCTATAACAAACAAAAAATCAATGCAACTTCTTTATGTAATAAATAGTATAGATAATAAGGATTGACTTACATTAGACACTTTAACACGCTAGGTCAACTGTTTTTGATTAAAACATTAAGCCTATTCGCAAAAACGCTCTGAAAAATGCGTGTCTTTTTTCTTATCTTCCTAAAAGAATACAAAAAAAAACTTTTGTAAATTATGATAATATCCTTGCATATTTCATAAAGATTAGTGACTGTTGTTGTATCCTTTCGCGGGCTGGGGCAGCTGCCGGCTATAACCATTCGTCCTCTTATTTATGAGCTTAACTTAGTTTGGAGCTCAAACTAACTTTGTCATTCTAAACGAGATAGCACTCTCCAGTTTTTCTATCTTATTAACTTATATCAAATTAAACTCATTGGCTTTTACTAAATCTTGTTACATTTTACTTCGACAAATTATAATTTGCTGGGTTCTTTAAATACTTTAAAAACTGTGCACCCACACAAACCTAATTTAACAGAAAGAAGACTAATACGTGTTGCTTTTAATTAAGAAGGTGTTCTCAAAAGTTATTTACTTACTCCGTTTACTCTAAAGTTTGAAATCCATTGTTTCCAGTATGTAAAATTATTTGTATCGTCTATTTAGCTTACATCAAAATTTAAGTTTGAGTGTTGCATATATCCTATTTCATTCTAACCATCTCTAAAGTGACTTATCTCACGTTATAAGGGACTGAAAGTAGTTTTCTGACTGAAGCAAGATAAACCAGATAGTAGCCAAGTTTAGCCTATCATATTCGGGCTAAGACAATGTATATCCATTTATTAGGTGCACTTCATTTGAAAACTAAATTTACTACGGCTGCCTATGGCATCATCGATCGTTGTAAGGCGTTATTGGTAATATTTGACTATTCTTAAAGGATCCATACTATATGTTAATTTACTTCTTAGTCCTATATGAAAAACAATAAATTGTTGACAGTAAGTAAGTCTTCGAAATTATAGTAAAATATAAATATATTCAATTATCTATCTCGCCTAGCTGCCTAGAAATTATCTAGCTGCCTCGGTGGCGTAGTTGGATGTACTATCGTTCTGAGGTCTCGGTTTCGATCTCCGTGTCGGGTCAAGAGATATTAGGTTTTTCTACTCAGTATCATCCCGGAGTCTGGAATTTGTGCCCGATATGGCGAAATGCTCGCCTCTTGTCACATCTAGGACTGAACTAAGCCCGACGAAATGTGCGTGGTGGTTCGCTATTTCACCTCTGCCTAACTCTTCGGAGATAACAGGCGTGAGCTTGTATGTTATGTTATCTATACAAACCTTCTGAATGAAATTATCGGGATTCCATTTGCGTTCGTGTTTTAACAAGTCATCAGCATAAAAGATATATGGTAATACCCAAATACACATATAACATAATTTTATTCGCTATTTAAGATTTTGTAATTTATTTCTTGTTTTAATAGTTTTACAAGCTAAGCTTCACTATCGAAAATTCCTACAATATCGTGCACCTAGATGCTCCTTTGTTAAGAGGGATTGCTTTTTACTGCTATAGTTAGTAGATACTATACTGACATTGTTTGTAAATTTTAATGAAAGTAAGCTTTTCTACACACTAACATCAATATTGTAAGTATGCTATACAATTCTGCCTGCAATATGGAGCCAAAACAATCTTGGTTCATTTAATTTCTAAAATTTGGTTTTTTTTTTTACAATTTTATATGTAGGAAAGTATATTTACTAACGGGACAAATAGAACAGAATTTGCAAAAGAAATTTCAGGTTGAACTGTTTGATTTGAGGTCCACATCATAATTAACAACAGGGTAAATAAAATCAAATAGTTCTGAGTGGGTTACAGAAATTCAGTCAAATGAAATCTTGATTTAAGCTTCTTGTATGGCTCAAAAAATATTTTAGATTTCCATTAATTATATCGGTAAATTTATTGATTATTTTCATTAAAAATATGTTATTGTTAAAATCGTTACAAAGTTCGAAAAAGTAATTTTTTGTATTTTTTTACACGGAATAGGCTCAGTGCTTTGATCATAATCTCACGTGATTTTCAGTGATTATGTGGGTCCAGAATGGTAATTACACTAAGCCTAGAAGTACAGGTTTTCAAGTTATGCTGCCAGAAAATGCCCTATCACCATGCTACGGCTTCTTCACGATGTTTTCCTTCACCGAAAGCTCAGACCAATTTTAGAGTCGGATCGGGATCGATTTCGTGTCGATTTGACGCGGAATCTGGCCGCATTACCCGCTGCGCCATCATCAGTTTTTACTGATGTTTCATGAGAACTGAAGCTTAATTATTGATTTTACTTTATATATGTATTGTTTAAGTACTTATTTACTTAGTCGAGTCAATTGAGTTGTTCATAAAATAATAGAACGCATTAACAGAAATCTTCATGCACACTTTACAGATTTTATCATTACATTAATACGTTTCCTTTCGGACTAGGGCAATTTAAGTTATTGTATAAGGCAGACAAGTATACAAATATTTGTATAATGTAAATTGAAATTTTAAATGACACTTCAATGTCACGCTCGCAACAGTTTGGATTGTATTTAAATAATTTCTAACTTCACAAGAATCAAACTCCATTATTGAAAGGACATTTATTATACGGTTTATAAAAAGAATAAGAAAAACTTCATTTATTTGTACTAGGTAAGAGTTAGGTAAGAGCGATTTACATTTTAACAAAATAGATGCAAATCCTGTCAGACGAGGAAACGGAATCCCGATGATGTAATCAATCTAAAATGATTTCAAACGAATATTTTAAGGCTCTAAATTACGAAAAGTTCAGTCAAAGAATAAACGTTGAAAAAGCTGAAAAACGAGAATCAATTTACGTAAAGAACAAATTCTCGACGGAGCAAAGATTAATTCATTTTGTTGAAGGATTTTTAGGTTTAAAGAATACTCACCCTTAAATAAGCATCGAGAGGATTTCGCGGTTGGCTTAAGAGGAAATGCGAGCGACGTTTATTCCATACAAACGTATTCCCCTGTTCCCTCTCTGGATAATGATATTATAATAAATATTTTTATACAATGCGGGATTTTACCCTTGTTTTCAGATGTCCGGCTAACAAATTTAACTATTAAAAATAAAATAACAGGGGTGTACGAAGCGATGACATCTTCTATTTTGCATACGTTAGCCCGAGAAATAGTTGTCTCTTTTGTAACTCTTTCATTGGGGCGCAACGCGACACCAATAAATTCTTAAAATATCTATTGTTCAAATTTATTGCCGATCGCGATTCTTCTTAATCGCTTAAAGCAGAATGTTTTTTTTAATACGACAGATAGAGATTACGTGAATAACATTAATATGTAAAGGTCACCCAAATAATTGTAGTTTAATTTACGAACTACCATCGTATTAGCGTAATGAAATGAATCCGTCAGGTTCCAATTAAAGTGTAACAATGAGAAAGTCATAGAATGTACTGTTTCAGAACCAGTCAGTGTGCTTGCATATACAGCAATTTATGTGAAAATATAGGTGATGTATGTTAGTGTTTAACTCTGGGTTTTGTACCAGCTGAACAGCGACTTCTCTTGATGGATATTAATCCCTGAACGACAGACACACTTTTTATACGATATTTACAATTATATCTATGTTGTATTTATTTTACCGCGTTTCTACAATTATACTAATCGATAACCTTTTTAACCGACTTAAAAAAGGAGGAGGTTATCAATTCGTCTGTTTCTTTTTTGTATGTTTGTTACGCGATTTCTCCGTCAATTGTGAACTAATTTGAAAAATTGATTAAAACAAAGGATACTTTTTAATGCATTTTTATAGTTTATTATTTTGAAGTCTGTTTTGTTTTTATTTTTTTTTTTTGTAAATTATATTTTTGATACCAATATTATTATGTTAAGATCTACAAAGTTACAAAAAATGCCAAGTGTCTTCTTGTGTTATCTATTAAGTATGTTTTATGTAATTAATGTGAATTGGTTTCGTTTCACAGCTATGTTATTATTAACAGATAACAGATAGCTGTTTAACAGATATGTTATTATTTTATTATTTCTTCATTATTACATGATCGTTCTACTTTTTAATTTAGCTTTAAAAAGTAAGACTCTAGTTAGTGACGAGAACCAATACACCACACATCAGATGGCTTTTAGCTACCGACCACAAAGGGTTCGCGGCTATTGCAAACAAACTTCTTAATTACCTTTAACACTCTACATTTATTTTATCCTTTCTCTAAATAATAACGGTTTATTTACCGATCGTCTATTAAAGCCGCAAAGTACATAATTCTTATTAGGTTTTCCAAAGTAATGCCGAATGCTTTTAACATTGTGATTTATGAATGTCTTATTCAACCTTGGGTTATATTCTTTTGAGATAAATCTAATTTTACAGTACTCTAAAAATGTGCCATCATTTCAATAACTTTTATATTAAAGAAACTAGTAATATACTACATGTATGAATAATCAATAGTCAGGCAGAATACAAACTATGCGGCTTTATGAGTAAATGATAATAGTTGGTTAACGAAGAATTGAAACAGAACTTTGCGATTAGGTAATGAAACTTTAAAACACTATAGCTGAAAGTTACTGTTATAGCTTTTGTAGTTTAATTAGTGTCGTATAAAAATTTTAACAGTAAATTGTTTATGAATTATTCTTAAGCATTTTTTTAGTGTTTTAGAGGTGTAAATTTAGTTCACTGATAAGTGTCTTTTCATACATATTTATGCTTTGGTGGCGTTCTGAGGTCTCGGGTTCTCGGTACTTTTTTTACCTAGCTAATGCTATTGACCGGAAGAGCCTTAAGAGCTTCACCGAACTTTGGCGAGTGCTGAAGGTACTCATCCGCAAAAGGTGACTAGCACAAGGGTTACCAAAATGGTACGAACCTCGGCTTGGCCGTCACCTGAGCTTGCAAACTCTCTCGCGAGTTGTGTCCAAGCTATCCATACATTTTTTATTCTAAAAAAAAAAGGTTCCTTGGGTTCTCGGTCCCCGGGTCGGGTCAAGTGATATTAGGATTTTCTACTCAGTATCATCCTGGAGTCTGGAATTTGAACTCGGTATGGCGACAGGCTCGCCCCCTGTCGCATCTAGGACGGAACTAACCTCGGCGAAATGTGAGTGGTGTAGTACGCTATTTCACCTCTGCCTGACCCTTCGGGGATAACAGGCGTGAGCTTATGTTATGTTATGTAATTTTGAAACATTATAGATCCTGGCACTTTATAAATCGACACACTCAAGTTTCATAATCCATTATCTCCAAGAATGTTACTACTCAATAAATGATTTTCGCCATAAGGATAATGGTTGGGTTTTCTACTATTTACTGTGGACTCAATCTCCTGTTATGATTGATTGAAGCTTATGTGGAACTCTTCCAAGGGGAAATTACTTCGTTATTATTATAAATACATAGCATAGTGAATGTTTGCTTTAACAATATTATTAAAGTATTTATTAAGTTTTATTCTATTTTTCCAAAGAATGCTAAAATAATAGCACAGTTGTAGGAGAAATGATTGATTGTCGTGCGAAATAAATAATAACAGATTTTTAACACAATTATTATGTTTCTATTTTTATATAAGGACTTCAATAATGCATATTATATTCTTAAATATTTATTATATTAACATTAACTAGATATTAACATCAATAAAGATTTACAATAAAATAGACATACAGTATTAATGTTAATGCAAAATCTAGACACAGTACTGTTTAACGATAAACAGGAGGTTTAGAACATAGCATTCTGAATAGGATTAATAAAATCAATTTGAACTATATCAACGATTGATAATCCTGTTTATTACTTAAATAAATGACAATATAAGTAGACATGTTTTAATGATAGCGCTTTCAGAGATTTAATCTGATCATTACCAGATTTTTCGGTGATAAAATTACATTCAGAATTCAAATTATTTTATCGGCCGCCAATCATAGTGTGTCAAGTAATTGTGAGCTTTCAATATAAAAAAAAACCCTTCACAAGTTTACAAAGTCTTATTATATGTGGATGATGATTTCATATTACGTTTACAATAATATTTATAGAGTTAGTCACATTGTAAACCTCCTTAATAAGTAGTATCTACTTGAAATAATTTCTTGTTTATTTACAATAAACAGAATCACATCCAGGATAATATTTTTAATCGTCAGTCTTTTGAAAGGGTGGTAACCCATGATTTTAGTTCAATTTGAATAAAAATTCATCGTTGTCAAAAGGTATTTTAATTATCTGAGTTCTAACTGGTATCGAGGACTACAACTTAAAATATTACTTTTAATATTTTATAATTTATACTATATTTTATTTTCTTGATAATTTATATTTACATATATTCTAATTTAAATTTAAAGTTTGGCCATTTTAACCTACATTGTAACTTACTACTTAGTGTTTATGAGGCCATTATAGTATCAGGTAAGCAACATTTTTGACTTCCCTTCTCTCTTGTTAGTATGCAAAGTTCTTACCACTCCCCTTAATTAAAATGTACAAATTGGCGTAATTTTGAAAATAAAATCTAAAAGTAAACATTACTTACGAACTCACTATTCAGACCCTCGTCCCGCATGTTATCTAAAATAAACAAAACACAGAACCCGCCCCCATGTCATCAAGAATAAACGAAGCACAGATATCCCGCCTCCATGTCATTAAAAATAAACATAGCACAGAACCTCGTCTCCATGTCATCAAAGATAATTAAAACACAGACCCCGTCCCCCATTGATGCTTACGTAATACCAGAACAGCCCCTATTAGTTTAAAAAAAAAAAAAGTACTTTGTAGAAGAACACAAATGAATAACTTAATCAATACATGGAAATAGGGATATGTCTAATAAACTTGTACAATTAACGAAGGTCCAATTACAATAATTTATTTTAAAAAAAACATAAATTTGTACTTTAAATAAATAACTTTCGTAAATAAAAACTCTACCGGACGCTGCATAAAAGCAACAAAAGAGAGGAAGTTATCCGCCAAGTACTCGCTGAAGGTGAATCTGGAACAAAGTTAAATATTTATGAATGAAATGTTTATTTTTAAACACGAAACACAATTCGGCAACATTATATGAATTTATGATTACCTCAATGTTTCGCATAATAACTAGAACACGCGTGTAAGGAATCTATTTATTAATAAAGCAATAATAAGGTTTTGATTATAAAAGTTGTTTTATAATACGTCAACTTGAATATCGATTTCACTCACCTGCGCCGTTCCGGACGCCTAATACAGACGCAACTTCTGGCTGCTCCATATAGAAAATTAGTTCAGAACGTGCGGCATAGAGGTTGTATATACTCGCTATGCAGGTGAGACGCAAACTGCCACGCTCGAACGCTTCATTTCGTACAACGAAAGACACCTCCCCAACTGAAGGTAACCTGTTGTCGGGATCAGTTCTTTCGAACGTTTTTAAACTTTCCTTCGAAGGTCTTCTTATTTCTTCTTTATGAAGGCTTATATACGATTCGTCCAGATATTGTAGGCTACTATCTTCGTGGAAGAAATTTAAATCGTTATCAGGAACGTCAGTTGTGGTCGTTTCTATTTTTGAAAGCGGGTCCCATTTGAACCACAACGGTAATTCGTGTATCATAGGGCCCATATCGATCTGTCAACAAAATAATAACGGTTACATAACGCTGGTAGTTCACAGCTTTAAGGTAATATGGTAAAAAATGTTGTTAAACAAAACATGTAAAATAAATAGGTAACGGAGTAGTCTTATTCCATGCTCATTTTTTTTTAATTGAAGACTAATATCATGCATCATTTTGATTTAAATCATTTATTAAGTTACGCTTATAAATGAAAATTTGTCGAATAATATTTAGAGCCGACAGAATGTATCGAATAATGCTCCCGTAACAGTTATTTTACCGAAAATTATTTATTAATTATAAAATACTTTTGAGGAAAGTACTTAAAAGAATATTTTCGCACAATTCAAATTCAATAAAAAAATTTCTTCGTTCATCAATTTGGTAACAGAAAAGGCAAACAAAATTTAATAAACTAAAAAAGAAAATAGGTTAAACTGAATTACGCTTGACGTTTCTTATCCTTTACTTTCAAAATTTTGAGATTTGCTATATTTTTATGTACGTTATTATTTTGTTTGTCCATGCTTGTGATTTTACTTGTGATTTTTAATCCGGATTTTAATTTTAAGTAATTGAATTTGTTTGGTAAAATTATTTTCAACTATATTATATGTACATAATATAGAAATAATTTTTGGATTTTTTATTAATATACTTAATGTTCTTTTTAATACTTTTAAGATTTTCTATATAAGTTTAAAATAATAGTTATTAATTTGTTTAATCCAATGCAATGAATACTTGCGAAGAGAAGAATTATTATACGTGAATGGACGCGGGGACACATGCTAGTCATGAAGATAATAATTAAGACACTTTTTTTAGTATGGCAACTCAGTTTAAAAGGAAAACAGAAAGAAATTTTATTTCACAGCCAATACATATACCAACAATATCACAGTTGTTTTTGAAGAGTATAGATAAAGGCAGATTCATTTATGCTTATCTAGTGGAGAGTAGCTTTGTGATTAATGAACTCGCCTACGTAATGTCGGGGGATAAAAACAACAGCTGCGTTAAACTGACTAGGCACAGCGCTATTGTTCATCGACGGAGTGCGGCGGTCCTCTCACGGACCTCTGTCTATCCGCCGCACAATAATTAGGCCACGAAGTACAAGTAATTTAATTAAATATTTCTTATGTAGGTTGTAAATATTTTGGGGTGCGGTGTCAGACAACCTCCTCGTGGTGCACCCTGGGCAACGGCAGTCCTTCTGACTGCCGGCTGATAGTCTGACCGGGCGGCTGGGCGAAAGCCCACTTTTGGGGGGGGGGGGAGAGGTGATTACTGCGGTCGCAGTGATCACTCCTCTTCCCTCCGGAAGGTAATGCCTCTTTCAGAGGCGGGCGAAGAGGTGGGGTAGAGAAGTTCTCCCCCACCCCCGCTGGGCCATTGCACAGACGGGCCTGGTGGATTTGCCGCAGGGGAGCGACGCGGCGACATGCCTTGCAACCCCGTATCGCCCCCTATCTCAAATGCGGCGGACGGCCCCGGGGGGTTTTAGTGGGTATTCCCGGGCGAGAAGCGCCCGGGTTTGAGTCCCACACTGGCACGGAACTCGTCACTCCGTGCCCCCTTACCTATTGTATTGGAGGGACTCAGGTCCCACTAATACAATAGGTAAGGTGAGTGCGTAAATGCATTTCCCCCGTCAAAAAAAAAAAGGTAAATATTTTAATGTATTAAGAATCATAAAATAATACATGGATGTTACAATCGGAACAATGTTAGTACAACCCTACATATGTCTGATCTTTCGCTGAAGGAAGACTTGGGAAATTGTAGGCATGTTGGTAAGACTATTTCTACTACTCGTCTAGTTAGCTACCAACCTCAATTGAAGATCTCTCGATAATTACATTCCACATTGAAACTCGACATCTACATCTAACTTTATTCGTAGATACTTAGATAATCATCTTTGGTTACATGTAAGTATGCAGATGAGACTCTGGTCAAAGGCTGGCCCAAGTATGCAATAAAAACTTTATTAATATAATCTAAATAAAAGCAATGCAAAATAAAAACTGGTTTCGTAAAATTACTTTTTTTTCAATACTACTCCAATATAAGATGCCAATATATCCTTAGAGTCTATTTATAATATGAAATACAATCTGTTACAGACAAAATAGATAACATAACATTTGTTTAGCGTCTAACGGAACAATTATGAACCAACCATATGTCACTTTATTGTTCAAGTTGCTATAAACAATTATTTAGGTACCTTCGTCATATAAATTATAGACAATTAAATTACTATATTTTCAATAAACTGAAGTCCTAAAAATACTAATCATTTCAAAAATTAAAAATTCACAACAGGATAAATTTTCACTTGTTTACCCGCGTATTTGTTTATCCCGTAAGTACCACTTAACCCAGTGGCCTTAATTTATTTTTAAACAACCCACCTACATTAAAACAAATAACTTCGGTATTTTCTAGTGTACCAAACCCCTTTTTTCTACAATGGGCAAAGTTATTATAGCAATTATAACATTATTATTACTTCAATTTTATATAAGCAAATATAATATACCTCAGTTTCGAGAGTGTATGAAGTTCAGCTTCAGCGTTGTGACATTTATCACTATATTAAGTGTAAAAAATTCTAAATTTCGATAGTATTAATTTGCCACGAAATACTATTTATATTTCAAATATCAGGGTCTATTTGATATGTGTTATCTCCTGGTAATTTACTTTTACTACGCTCTTCTAAATGATAAAAATTGGTAAACATGAAACCTGATGTTTTCGTGTTGTCTTTAATTATTTCGTTTTTTGTTATTAAACTACATTTACATTTATATTTAAATGAAATCACGTATCGTTATCCTAATTATGCATTCTGTGAGATAATTTTATTACTCGAATTATGCAAAACAATTACAACTGAATGACAAGTAGATAACGCGATAAGATATCACGAATTCAACTAGACGGAAACAAGGTCAAGGTCATGCGGGGGTTAATATCAGAAGCGCTATTTCCCGTTCTATGAGTAATAATAACGTGTTTCATAATAATTGCCAGGTAATAAATACAAAAAATTCATAGGTATTCAAAGTAAGAAAGCGTTGTTTTAACGATGTAGTGATTATTCTGTAAATGTGTTCATTTGTTTCAGGAACTTACAAATGAGAATGCTACTTTTATATGTCTTCTTTTTTGTTTTACTTTTGTCGTTAAAATTATTTGTACCTCTAGGCCATTGAGTGCGAAGGTGAGATTAGCAGGTGGATATGAAAGCGGCGAAGCGCAGGTAGCTCGTAGTGTCGAACCTACACCGTACCATGATCTATCTGACACAAGTTTCGGTCCCCAATCCGGTGGTTCTGTAACAATAGTAATCAAATTTGTCAATAATACAGGTGATATAGCTGAATGCAACTGTTCGGTTTATGAATGTTTTTGTCATTATATTGTAATTCTTAAATCACGTAGAAACTACATTCCTAATTGTTCACATACAACGTAATATAGATAATAGATTCGTAATATTCGTGTGCTATACGACCCAGTCACAATATGCAAAAATAACAAAAATATTGTGAACTATGTATTCCAACGAAATCGATTTATTTTATGCTTTAAATAAAGAAGGATGACATTGTGAAATGTAATATACTGGTGTAATAAAATCCAGTAATACAATAAAAGTAAAGTATCTTTTAAGATATGGTATACCATAGTTAATTTTTTTTTAACTGTTTTTTAAGCACAATTTCTCCTGATGTTAAGTGAAAATAAGGTCCAGGATGGTAAATACACTAAGCTTAGAGTTACTGGTTCTCAAGTGATGCTACCGGAACACACCTATTGGTATTTGGCGACAGATTTTCAAACTTGAGGGTTTTACCTTTTTTTTTTTTTTTTTTTTGACGGGGGGAAATGCATTTACGCACTCACCCTACCTGTTGTATTAGTGGGACCGAGTGTCCCTCCAATACAACAGGCAGGGGGGCGCGGAGTGACGAGCTCCGCACCAGTGTGGGACTCAAACCCGGGCGAGAAGCGCCCGGGAATACCCACTAAAACCCCCCGGGGCCGTCCGCCGCATTTGGGGTGGGGGCGATACGGGGTTGCTAGGCATGTCGCCGCGTCGCCCCCAACCGCGTCGCCCCCTTGAGGGTTTTACCTACCCAGACGGGTATTATTCATCACATCACAGAAAAGTTTTTTTTTTAAATCTATATGAAACTTTAAAGCTTTTTTAATTATTATACCTCATTTAGTTTTTTTCATACATTAAATAAATATTCAGAAGTCATAACGTAAAATAATATCTGCAATGAAGAGTCTCGTTCGTAACTACTGCGTAACTTCGAAATTGTGTTTTTCGTGGGCATATTACGTAGACGAATACGTGACGTGATTCATATTATAAGCCTCGCTTTTGACGTGACACATATCGTAGTACTATAATTTAATAGCGCTCACGTATTCAGCAGCCTTTATTCAGCTTATCTCGGGATATTCGTCCCGAAATCTGTCACTGGAAACTTGCTCATGTTTTTACACTGCGCCATTGTTTACCAACAGTTTTTTATTAGGCATCAGGGTGCACGAATGATAGTCGCGTGACAGAAAATCATTTTTGCGAACGAGTTTTGAGCGGTAAACTATAAATCATGCAAGCGGTGACGTTGATTTTATTGGGGATATGTAAGATAGATATGTAAATATGGTGGATTTATAGAACTCGTTTGAAACATACTCAACGTTACTACTATCCTTAAAAGTCATGAATATCAATATTAGTGACTGCATATCTATACTAATAAGTAATAAATAAAATTGAAGTGTCTGTTTGTAATGTCAATATGAAAATTTTTTACTACATAGATATGAATGTGCATACGATACCTAAACCAAAAATACAATTTTTAAAATTTTTGTCTATCTGTCTGTTGTTCCGGGTAATCTCCGGAACGGCTGGGCGGATTTTGACGGGACTTTTTTTAGTATCTAGCTGAAGTTACTCCGGGCAACTTGAACTTCTTTAGTTTTTCGAAAATAATAAGGGTTCGGCGTAAAAAAATTAAAACTCATAAAAAAATCAATAAAATCCGATTTAATGTACAGTTTTACGGGCAAGTGCTTGAATTTATGAGAAATATTTTTACTTTGTCTTAGTATTATAAAATATTAGGGTTTCTAATAAAAAAATTAAAGCGCAGTGAAGAATTTATGAAACGCGGGCGCAACCGCGGGCTCACTTCTAGTATCTAATATGTACATGCAAAGAGGAAGATTGTTTAATCTACCCATAATTACGATTTCTCTTAGTCTCTTTCCATTGTCTCTTAGTATCAAATGTTAGGATTTCGATATTTTAAAGAGAAAAAAAAAATGACTTCAATAAATTTTGGTAACTATCTACTGTTCTATAGCTAACTGTTCATTACGGTGTTTTGCGTTCCACAAAGAGATATTATTTTATAAAAAAATATTGGATTTAACTACAGCAGATCAAATAAATAATATCGTATGGTGTTCTAATAATACAATGTTTAATAACTATTCAGAATTGAATATCATAGAAACTCGGGAACATTTCGATGTTTACATATCGGTATTATTTTTCGTTAGTTTGCTTACTCGGTTCGCTGAGTAGGCAAAATGGCTGTATTTGTGTTTCCCTTACATAAACTTATTTGATTGTACGATTGTGAGTATTGTGGATATCTGAAACTTTTCCCATCAAATTACCGTATTTTCAACGTTTTGAATGGAGGGTTTGGTAGGCTTATTTTTGTTGTATGCTTACAAACAGACTGTAGATTTTTTTAGACCGCAGTTTTATTATGTTTACCAACTTTAGATACAGTACAGTACAGTATTCACATTAAGCAGACGGCGTAGTTAAAAAAATACATTGCTAAAATTGAATTCACTCTAATTCAAGATGATGAATTAATAGTAAAAATATAGTAGAAAAAATAAAGCTACTTATCACCACAAGTATTTAAACACTCAACTGGCTTGAAATTTGACATAGATACTCCTTTTGCAATGTAGACGCTCAGTAAGGCCATCACGAATTTCACGCAAATCCTATCGAGGACGGATTTTTATCATTTTCATTACATCACATATGACAGGCATGTCAAACTCGCGGCCCCCGGACCGCACGCATCCCTCTGAACATTTACTTGTGGCACGATCCTATTCTTACTGTTATAAGTTTAAATTCAAGTGATGTTAGAAATTGAAAAGGCGTGTATCTTGCATCCTTTCCTATTCAAAGGAGAAATCTTCGATCCATGCAATAAATATTTTTAGTTAAGGAGGTTGAGGCCCACTTAGTCTAAGATACTTTTAACACAAATTCATGTATTCAAGCTAAGTAACTGTTGCCATGGTAGCCTTTGCTATGGTAACCGTGGACGAAGTTGTTTTACCTCCTGTGGTTGGCAAAGCGAATGCAACTTGCGGGAGAGTGAGCGTCAGTTATTATTTATATATACGTACATATTTAAATATAATACATACCAACTACTTCCAATGGTGCTGATCGTATTTCAGTATGGAATGTGGGTGCATCTGCAGACACCTCACATCGGAACCGACCGGCCATTGCTGGTGTCGCTTGCTGAAGAACCACCCGACGAGCTCCAGACCGGGATATCTGTACAAATTATCTATACGTAATTTTACCACCCTTGTTTTTTACTTGTTTACACCCACCAAAGTTTGTCAAAACGCCTCGTCAAATACCAATAGGTGTGTTCCGAAGCATCACTTGAGAACCAGTACCTCTAAGCTTATTGTATTAATACCACATCAGGTAAGATTGTGGTCAAATCACTGAACTTGTACGGTGTAAAAAAAAAAAAAACAAAAATATATGAATGAACAGAAAATAATTACGCGATGATAAAACAGTTCAAAATATTTTTTCCTCTCTTCTTTAACCAACTTTTTTTACTTTTAGTAACTCTAGTTACTAATGATGACCTATAGAAATATCAATGTAAAGATTTGCAAACAGTTCGCTTTTTAATTCTTCAAATTTTCAAAAATGATATTTTTAGACGTATTTCAACCACAATTTCAAATTAAAGTTACTTGTGTAGTTCAATTAAAATGATAAAAATATGGTAATTTAAAATACGAATCACGACAACTGACTATTTTATATAACAGTTACTATATAGAGATACACGACAGCGAGAAAAATTATACATTATAGCAAAGGCCGTAAAATAGGCAATTGAGTGACGAGTATGAGTTTGACTAGTACGAGACAGGCAATTTCCATTTCCGCCGAGGCATATACAGTGCTTTTCTCAAAAGAATGCAGGCGAATAAAACATTTTAACTAATATTAAAATTTATATTTATTAAGTATGTAAATAACAAATCAAGACGATTTTTTAGCTTTGTTGCCAATTTTCTATTCATCATCTGTGCCGGAAGGCAAGAGCATTAATGGATATACAGACACGTGAATACAATTTATACTAAGCAAAGAAACTTACTTTGGTATGCCAAGAATGATAAAAGAGATCCAATCAAATAGTATTTAATAACCCCAGCACGCCATTTCATGCGTGTAATGTTTCAAATTAAAAAAAAAACCCCCCCGGCAATGGACTTAATTTTCTTTGTGAGTAAATTCGATATTTCGCGTGTTCTTTTTTCGAAAATAATGACAAGATATTTTTTTTTTATTTATTTACATTAAAAATTCATTGCCCATATAAAATAGACATATAAACTAAACCGATACATAAAATAAAGAGCTGAAAATGAATTTATCACTATAAAAAAAAATTAAAATAAATTTCCATGCACTTTTAAGAAAAATAAATTGTTTTAATCGTTCAAACATTTTGATGATTCTAAAGATATTTCTTTCAACAAATCGAGTTAATTCAAGCTCAATAAACATTTTGTTCTACAATTATTCTGAATTTGAAAATCTTCTATGGTTTTAGAGAAAATTTTAAAATCATATAAAACATGAAAATCAAATATAGGATTAATTCGTATTAATACTGATCAGATTACTTTGTTTACGATTTAGGAATGGCTTACATTGAAAGGTTGGAAATTTATAATTTTTTTTTAATTTGCATATTTGCAGAAGTTCCATAAAAATACCAACAAGATTTGTGGCAAATGCAATAATACATTTTAGTGTATACCAATTATCTATGACTTCAACTTCAATCCGTTATTATCTTATAATATTTAATATTAATTACTTAAATATATATTTTTGTAAACAAATTCATAAAACATAGTAATCTATTTATTAAACGAGATTAATTCTATTAACAATAAACGATAATAATTGTACTTTTTTATACGGCTAAAGTGGCAAACAGGCATACGATCCGCCTGATGGTAAGCGGTCATACGCGTTGCAAAATCTTTACAAACTTCCTTACACCCTTCTTGAATAAATTAATATTATGCATACACAATTTAAACATACTTCTATAAGCGGTAAGTACTCATATATTTTAACCCCTTGAGCACTAACCTGGCGTTTACGCCAGATTTCCATTGTTTTCTTATTGTCTTCCTATTGTCTCATTTTTATGGGTAATCGACATATTAAGAAAGAAATAGTTTGTTATACGTACATCGACCTCAATGCCCGGTAATGGAAACACTCTCGTATGTGGTAGTTCCTTAGGAATATATCTATAGAATTCTTCCCGACCTCTGTACCACTTGACACTGTAAAGTGCTTCTTCGTCTTCCAACTGCCAGCTGCACTCCAAAGTAACAGTTTCGCCTACCAAAACGGCGTTTGGAACGTTGATTTCCAAATTGTGTAGCCCGCGCACACCTGGCAAAAACACGATTTGAAATTAAACTGATCATAATTACATTTAAATAAAGACAACAAATAAAACGATTTATTTTTATTTCCTCACTTTAAATTACCCCGTAAGTTAGTTTGTATGTTTTGCTCATTAGTTTCTTTTATGAATGATTTTTTTATTAAGATCAAATATTGTGACAAAATAAAAATATGATAGATTCATACTAAAGGGTTAAAGAAATATTCTGAAAAAAATATGTCATTAAAGTGTTATCAAATATTAATTTGAGCGTCATGCCAGGGCGTTGTCGCTGAGTGTAAGACACTCCGTACTGTTTGATATCTGGTTTGGTTTTTATATTCTTCCGTTAATGTGGATCTCAAGTGATCAAACATTTATTAATTGTATTGTTTTTATTGTAAATTTAATTACGTATCTAACAATATTATAGTATGTAATTTCTTTACAAGATTATAAAAAAATATAAGATATTCTGAATTTAATTAAGAAACTTAAACCGTATTAATTGGAAACACTTTATTTAATGCGTTTGGCTTAACGGATGAGGCTCAGCTGCTCGCTATAATATTGGTTGTAAAAACATTACACGTAAATGTAGTTAAAGCTAGATTTATTACTCAGTGAGTTAAAATATCTATTTCAACCTTGATATTTCAATTTATGTTATTTTACGTTCCATATAAATTTGCATACTTAAATTTGCACTGAATATTTTAAAACAAGAAATAAATAAAAAAAATGTTTTACTCATATTTCTATGAAAATAAAAGAAGTGAAATGTTTCATGAGAAGTTGTGCCCGCCGTCATATATTAAAAAAAAACTTGCCTGGAGCGACTCACATCAGCAAAATATTTGAATTCCCATGATTAACGGGAGTTTCCTTGCACCAAGTAACAAATATACATGATATGAATACGATGTCTGGGGTCCGGTTTAATATATCCAGTGCTTAAATTATTTCCAAGTACGTCAACATCTATCTATATAGTTATACTAGCTAGAGCCCGCGGCTCCGCCCGCATTTCATATGTTCTTTAGATGTGAGTAAAAAAAAAAAAACAAATGAATCAAGAAAAATAAATCTTTTGTTTTTATTAGCGGATAAAATGCATATAATAGTATTTGTGAAAAACAAGAAAGGTTCGTTTTGAATCCAAAAAATAATACATAAAATATATTTACCAATAATAAAAATACCAATCCAAACCAAACCATATATGAAGAATTCCGCGTCGAATGGTAGTAGTCCCATCCCATAAACACTGAACATATCGGTTTAGTAAATTTGAGGTGATGTTACGTCAAAGGGCCTTCATTTTCCGTTTTCTATATATATGTTTATCAAAAATTACTTTATTTTATATTTACAATTATTGTATGAGCAAAAAAAATAAATCCAAGTTCCAAAGAGTTCCAAAGATGTTATAAAATTTGTCTAGTAAATTAATTACTTGACAAATTTTATAACGTCTTTGGAACTCATTTAAGAAAACCTCAATCAATCAATTGGATCTATAAAAATAAATAAAATTTAAGTGTCTGTTTGCAATATCAAAATAAAAACTTTTACTAAAGACATATCGAGTATAACAAAAACACAATATTTAAAAATTTGTCTGTCTGTTTGTTCCGGCTAATTTGTGAGAAATGTTTGAGAAAACAATTAGGGTCCTTGCAATAAGAATAAAACTCTTGAAAATGTGAACAGAATACGATTCAATGGACAGCATCATCAAAACATTATTATCCAGTGATTATTTAAAAAACTACATTACGCAGTAAAGAATTTATGAATAATTCCCTGTCATATAGTATTTGTCTGCAATAAATTCCGAAACTACTCAACTGATCTTATAGCAATTTTACAGTGTGTGATTTGGCGTAAAAAAATTACATAGTTTTTAAATGACATCAACATTTTTGTATTGGAAATTAAATTATTTTAAAGATAAAGTCACCCGAGCAATACCGACTTGGAGATCTAGTGTTAATATATTATTAAAATTTAATATTTCAGCGTAAAAGCTACTTAAAAGTCAAATACGTTATAGAAATATCGACGGACGTAGCTTGAAAGGAGTGGCCTGCCATCGATCAATCATATGGACACTTTACTTGGAAATCAATGACTTTGAGTTGTGAAGCCCATTCACATTACCCTGGGAAATAGTTTACTTTATTGAATTACATCACCGACCCGTGTTACAAATTATATTACTTGGCTGCCCAATATAGGTTTTAGGTAATTTTTGACACAATTTGATAGATAATTCCATATCGATGGCCACTTATAGAACAGACAAGTTATTTTTCAACAATGATTAAATACATTTTAAACAAATATGAACTCTTATAGCATAAGTTGCTTTTGCACAAAGTGGGCTAAGTTTAGAATTAGTTTTAATGACCTTATTTATACATAAAAGTAGCTGTGTGCCCGTGGCTACGCCCGGATTTCATATATTCTTCACTGCTTTTTTTTATAGGAAACCCTAATTATTTTTCCTACATTTTTTTGCTACTAACATTAAACAAAGATTTCTCTCACAAATTCAAATACCTGTCAGTAAAACTGTACATTGAATCTAATTTTATTTATAATTTTATGAGTTTTAATTTTTGTACGCAGAACCCTTATTATTTTCGAAAAGCTAAAGAAGTTAAAGTTACACGGCGTAACCTCGCTATCTAACAAAAAGAGTCTCGTCAAAATCTGTCCAGCCGCCCCGGAGATGCCCCGAAAAGACAGACAAAACTTTTTAAAATTGTATTTTTGGTTTCGATTTGGACAAATTTTAGTTAGAAGTTTTCTTTTATATACTTTTTTACTTAGGACTAAGAAAAAAAACCTTAATGACTTGACCTTAATGACCTTAGACTATTCTTAAAAGATCTTGAAATTTTTGGAATTGTGTTATTTTTTTAAGTAAAGTTATATAAATATAAATATTTTTTCAGTCCCAAATATCCTCTTTAAAATGAACTGTGGTCAATTTATGTATATATTATAGTTTTCGAGATATTTAGAAAACAAGACTGAAAAACTTGAAAATTATTGGTCGATTTAACATGGAATGACCCTATAGGTGCCCTATACATAATATTTTGACATTACAAACAGACACGTCAAATTTATTTATTAGTATAGATTTGATAAAGTTCTACATGTTAATTAGTCATTGATCTTTTTTTGACTTAAATAGGTTACAAAACTTCACTTATTTTATTTAAAAATCTTTTTCAGTTAAGGATCAAAAGAATGAAATCTAAGACTTCAAGATACAGGCATTGCCTAATTTGAAGTCTGCTGGCATAGCAATGTATTTGTAAATATACATATTTTTTTATACATTTAAATTAAGTTTAATTGTATTTGAACTATCGCACGTATTAAATTAAACCAATTACGCTATCATCTTTTATTTAAAAATGAAAACAATAAGGGTTTAAGTAATAAAGGAAGATGGATTGATTTTCAACACAATCAAAGTTACGAAACGGGCCCTATTGTTCAAGTTTTATAACTAAGTTCTTTTAACATTAAGGATCTTTAGTTACAATCTAATTTAAATGTTAGAGGGGCAGCTTATGTAGTATATAAAAATAATATTCTTCACAAATAGGTTAGTTCATTACTTATTATGTATAAAAGAATAAGTTCTGGCTAACGATAAATCGACGCTGAGCTATGGAGCTATAAATAGAAAATTAGAACAGTGGAATAGTTTCGTTACATAGGCTGCACTAATGAAGGATTATTTGAAATTAAAACACTTAAATGAGGATCTAATTTTATATCCATATATTAACAAGAATAATAAAAAAAGCAAAATCTACAATGTTGTTCGTTAACCTTGAATGTACTTTAAACATTTCTACAAATGAAATTTGTCTAAAAAGAAATGCCGCAAAATATAACGGCCAATGGTACGTTTAATAGTGGATTATATTTTTTGTAAATTTGCACTCTTGGTTTTGTAATTACGAAGGTGTCATTTAAAAAAAAGATTTTTAGCCATTCTGTGTATGTATATGAATGATGAGGTTCATAAACGTTTGCTAAGTAATTATCTGTCATATTATTACTCAAGTGACGTTAGTCGTATATCTAAGATTGAACTAAAATTAAGGTGTTTGCGCCAATTGGCACTGACTGAGACAGATTGGTAGTTTCCTGTCAGTGAGTGATACAAATGTCGCCTTAATGGGTTCTAGTGAGACAGAGGCTAATTTATTTGAAGATGAAGGCGCTTCCATGAACGTTACTTCCTCACAGAATCTATAGTTCCGCGTTTAATCTTGTTTAAACTGTGACTTCAATGATGTTTCTGCCACTGACAGGATGTTGTGTTCCACTAATCGTTTTACAAATTTACATCGATATATATACAAAAAAAACTAAAAACGAAAATGAGCTCTGAACATACCTACTGCTAAATTACAAACACAACAGATTCCCAATTAACACGTCATAAAGTTATTCCTTTGTTTTTTATTTTATTTTCCCGTACATTTTGTTACGATTAAATAACAATGATTGGGTTGATTGATTGTATTTTCATGAACAAATAAACAATGAAAAACCTTATAAAAGCGTATTTATTAATGACATTAGTTAAGTATAATATTGCTCTAACATTAAAATACATGTTATGTATTTACTCCTAAAGCTACAAACCATTTGTTTTTGTAATGTAATATTTTTTATAAGTACATATAAGGAATAGACGTATTTCTGTAAATCATGTTTAGTGTTCTCTCTAGGCTTTATAAAAAAATTGTATGGTTGGAATTCAAGAGAAATCTGATATTAATCGAAATGTTGTGTAAATGTAATAAGGCAAACTTTGAAAATATGAACACACTTATAATAAATAACCTTTAACCTTCCATTGTTTTAGACAATAGGCACGTACCGGCTATGTTTCGAGTGATCAATTTCTCACTACAAGACCTAATATAAATTCTTTTAGTAACTGACTTGTTTTTGTTCTGAGACTTTTAAACAGATGATAACAGTTTATAGTCACATATTTACATTTATTATTTTTATGATATATTTCTGTTTTTGATCTTTATATAACCAGAGTTTTCTGGTTACAACATAAAAAAACATCCTATGGTAGATTTGTCTAATGTGAATGTTAGAATGATGAAGAACAATCAAAACTATCATAATATAAATGATATTTTCATTTATTTAATTATTGAAGGCGAAGCAATGATAGCGCAGGGGGTAGTGCAGCCGGATTCCGCGTCAATCGACGCGGGTTCGATCCCACCTATCCAACTATAAAATCGGCCTGAGCTTTCGGTGAAGGAAACATCGTGAGGAAACCATAGCATGATTTTCTAATGATGCTCGCCTGGGTAGCTACCACCCTCAAGTTTGAAAAACCTGTCGCCAAATACCAATAGGTGTGTTCCGGTAGCATCACTTGAGAACCAGTACCTAGGTTTAGTGTGTTTACCATCCTAGACCTCAACGTTACTTAACATCAGGTGAGATTGTGGTCAAAGCACTGAGCCTATATAACGTGTTAAAAAAAATTACAAACATTTTCACAATCATAATACATAAGGTCGATTTCATATGAACGAATTAGCATTTTAATTAGTCTGAATATCGCAGAGTAACAGAAACACATATCATTTTAAGCAAGAGGTTGTATCACTTTTTTTTAATACATCTTCCTTCGAAAGGTCTTAATACTAATCACATTTTATATTATTCTCTTTTATAGACAATTACTTTTTTTTCTTATTAATTACTAAATTGTTCAGTAATTAGTAAAAGGTATACAATTCACTTTTAACGGAGTGGTCAATTACAGCTACCATTGCTGAATAAGTACATATGCTGCCAACTAAACTCTTCAAAGCAGTGCATAGCAACCCAAATGTCAGCAGCGTTTTGCGCTAGAATTAGTAATGGTACTAGCACGGACAAGCCTTACGCAGGTCCTACATCTATTAAGTGTTAGCAATTTTATGTTAATTTAGTGGTAGTGCGGTCAGACGGCGCCTCGGTGGATGGAAGTTTGAATACATCTACCTTATTCCATACTACCTGTGACCGCGGTTTTCCTCTAGTATCATTTTTTCTATTACGCACAATAATTCGATGCCGAATACAGTTTTTAAGCAATTAAATAAGAAGTATGGAACCCATTTTTGTTACAAGCCCTAAATAATTACCGGTATTATTATTGGTAACAGGAAGCGAATATATTTGTCACAAATTTAAACACTTGCCAGTAAAACTGACCCTTGAATAGTTTGATTTTGTGGATATTAATTTTTTTTTTTGCGCGGGTACCCTAATTATTTTTCAAAAATTAAAGTAGCTTAAGTTACGCCCTTGAAGTTCAGCTATCTACCAAAAAAAGCTTCCGTTAAAATCGGTCTAGCTGGAGATTAGCCAGAACAAATAGACAGAAGGACAGGTAAACAAAAATTTTAAAACATTTATTTATATAAATGTACATATTAGCTTCAGTTTTCGGTGATGGAAACAACGCAATGAAACTAAAGAATGGCCATTTTTTAATGCTACCATAGCTAGCTCAAGTTTAAATTCCTGTTGCCAATCACTTATAGGCATATAGTAACAAAGTAGTTGCGATAAATTCCTAATTCTATGCTTCTAGGTGTGTGCATTAGCTAAGCACAAATTCAATCATTTTTTACTTCCTCCCTCTCTCATGGTTACGTCCTTACGTTACATATTTTTATAAAATAAAAAGTAAACAGGTAAACATGGATTAGGTAATCACCATTCAAACCTTTCCATCCACCAAGTCATCACAATAAGCAGAACATGGAGTCCCCACCCCTTTAGTGCTTACCTAATATTTGAGCGATACCTTATCGTCTTAAGCAGTATCATCACTTAACATCAGATGAGACCGTAATCAAAGCGCTAAAATACAATACAGTTTATGTTATATTTTATTGTAATGTTATTACAATTTTCATGTATTTTTTCATCTTGTAACTGAAAATGTGCATAATATTGCAAATTATATACAGTAAATGATTTAAAAGGACATAAAATTATTTACATATATAATAATAACGATTAAAAATAAATTATTATTCAACATATTCGTATTTCCCAAAACTCAAATCATGTCATAAAAACTATGTTTATTTAAATTAAAGTATCGCCTAAAAAGATTAATTACATAAAATAAAAAGAACATTTACTTTATATTGAAGTGTCCAATACAAGTCTTAAGAATTCCTTTGAATAGTCACTCTCTCAAAGCGACTGCGATACGAAGAAAGTCTTTTATGAAGATAATATCACTTTCCTTTGAATGAAGAAATTTGTACAAACAAAATATAAGTTTGTTATGTTTTGTCCTGGTTATTGTCTGTCTGGTGCGGGTTAAGAACCATAAAAACATAATGTATGTCGTAAAGAGAACTAAGGTATAAAATAGGGTATGGGCTGCAGCATCTTCTGAGTATCTCAAACACCTACTGCAATCGCCAACTCGTCTACCAAGTGTGGCGATTATGGCCCCCCCTTCCTTAAGCCGGGAACAAACCGTCCAGTTAGGTGGATTCAACTTCGAGAAAGAGGTTAATTGCCAAATCCAACTCGCAACTCGGCTAGACCGCGTTCGGAAAGCTACGCAGAATCTTCTCGTCTGAAATACCGCAGTGTCTCAAGACGTAACCTTCGACCAGTGTGTGTTGCCATGTGATGACATACGGCACTAAGACGTGGTCGCTCACAATGGGTGTAATAAAAAAAGCTCAAAGTTGCTCAAGGGGTAATTAAGAGGGCTATGCCTGGAGTTTCACTGCGTGATTGAATCAAGAATGAGGAGATCTGCAGAAGAACCCAAGTAACCGACATTGCCCGAAGAATTCCTAAATTGGCAGTGGGTTGGACACATTGTTCGCAAAACCGATACCCGATGAGCAAACGGTTTTCGAAATCGAATAGCTACCAGCGGAAGACGCAGCGTAGGTAAGGTCACCTACAAGGTTCACCGACCATGTGGTGAAGTTCGCGGGAATCCGCTGAATGCGCGTGGCGTGGCGTTCCAGTCGTTGTGGAGATATTTGGGGAGACTTAGGTCCAGCAGTGGATGTCTTTCGGTTGAATGGAAGTAGTTTTTGAGTTCAGTCAAAATCAGTTTTACTTCTTCACATAATGTTATATATAAATAGCTGTGCCCACGGATACGCCCGCGTTTCATATGTTCTTGTCTACTTTTTCATTTTTTTTACTACTAAGATAAAGTAAAAATATTTCTCACAATTTCAAGCACTTACCCGGATTACTGTGCATTGAATCGCATTTTATTTAATTTTTTTTCGCGGAACCCTAATTATTCTCGGAAATTAAAAGTACTCTAAGCTACCCGGAGTAACGTAATCTATCTACCAAAAAAAGTCCCGTCAAAATCGGTTACCCACAAACAGACAAACAAAAATTTAACAAAATGTATTTTCGGTATAGGTATATAGTTAGTTATAAGTTATAGTTATAGTAAGTCTATTTAGTAAAAAATAATTTTGACATTACAAACAGACACTTCAATTTAACAAACAAAACAAATTAACAAATTAAAAGTGCAAAAGAAAGGATAAGTGTTACTTATTACTTTTATTTCTTATTTAGAGTGGCTGTTATTATCAGACTAATTAATAATAGATTTAATTTTAACAACTCTACTTACCTATTCCCCAGAAGACAATAGTGAAAAATACCACAAATATGCGGCTGCCGGTCGACAGAATTACCTCCATTCCACTTATTATGTATTGTCCATTCATAATTTATACACAAATAATTTTGTTTTAAAAATTTCGTTTTCTTTTATTCTATAAAATTACACTTGAATATAATCATATAATCACTCAATATAACAATGATTAGTTCGCCAACCATAAACGCACATTGTATATTTCCTTCACTGTACCTGAAAATAAACAAATAAAAATTAAATTTCTCACACACGGTGGGAATTGAAAGACGCACATATAAAACTATAGTAGTCACATTTTTTCTTATTTTGTCCTTTTGTTTGTTTGTATGTTTGTTATTAGTGTATAATCCGTACATTAAATAAAAGGTAACGTCTCTCTGTCTAAGTTGGCTTATAGCTCGAGTATCATTAAACCGATTTACACGATTCTTTTTTTTATGTAGATATATTACGTACGTAATTTGGTTACATTAGATAGTTTATAAAAAAGTTATGAGAACAATAGTGAATGATATCGACACTCAATTATCCGCCATTGTATTCCTTGTAATATTTGAATTAAATTTAAGAGATTTAATTATATGAATAATTATAAAAATGGTAATTCAACAAACGGTTAGATAATACAAAGCTCACAAAAAATATATAAAATGTGAATTTTAAATTTTTGTGTGTGAAAATTAGGGTATCGGTATTCTAATTGAAGCTAGTCAATCATATGATGCTACTTCTGAGAATAGATGGAAAGTTTACTTGTACCAGTAGAACACACTAAGAAAACACGGCAATATTTTTTTCTAGCCGAGCTAATGCTGTTGAGCGGAAAGGCCTTTACATCTTCACCGAACTTTTTGGGCGAGTGCTGTAGGCAGTCAGTCGCAAAAGGTAACTAGCACAAGGGTTACAAAAGTGGTACTAATCTCGGCTTGATCGTTATCTGAGTGTGAATTTTCTCGTGGAATTTTAAGCCCAGCTAATCCCTACATTTTTTATTTAATATGAAAAAAAGTTCCTTACAGGAGCTATGTACCTGCGTGTTGTGTGCAAAAGTGTGTGTGCAGATCAGTATGAGCACTGCAGGAGATAAATAAGTGTGGCGGTGTTACTCCTCCACAGATACTCCTGTAAATAACTATAGGTATAGATAGCGTGGTGATAGGGTATTTTCTAATATTACCCACCTGGGTAGCTACCACCCACAAGTTTGAAAGTCTGTCGTCAAACACCAATAGGCGTGTTCCGGCAGCATCACTTGAGAACCAGTATCTCTAGGCATAATGTGTTTCACATCGTCACTTAACATCAGGTGAAATTGTGGTCAAAATACTGAACCTATACAGTGCAGAATATACATAGTTTTCTATTTAATAATACTAGTAGTATCTTAGTCTCTCCAAACTATTTAATGTTAAACTTAAAAAAATAAATAAAATTACCAACCATCGTTCCTTTCATTATTTTCAATAAAGTCTACTTTTGAATTCTTATTTATACGATATAATTGAAAACAGTTTGTTTTAATACTTTGTTGATTTAATTAAATTTCTTATAAAAATTGTTAAGAAATTTAACATAGAAAATGTCTATTTCTAAGAATTGACTGTGCCTACTTGAGTGTACAATGAATTTTGTATTTATAGAAAAAGTATTAATGTAAAAGTAAAACTTTATAAAAGTTATATTCTTTTTTTCGTTTTTATTTGATACAAAATATTACCTCTGGAAATATATAACAGAAAGAACGTTGTCTTATTTTGTACATGAGTATACAATTAATATATTTTATATCCAATTTACTAAACCAACCAACATAAAAGCTTAATAATTTATTCCACTAGCAACAAGTCGTAACAATTAGGACAAATTTTGGCATAAGTAAATTCATTTAGCGCAGGATGCTTTATAATGCTATCTAAGAGTTTACTGATCGTTATGATTTGGTTCTTTACCTTATCTACTTTACAATTTGAAAGAAAGTGAGTGAAGTTATGTCGATCCTCTTTTTGTATATACACAATAATAGTAAAATTTAATGTACTAATGATTAGTGACTTCTAATTGATACAAAAAGTATCAAGCTTTGTAATTTGTTCTACGACAAAAACAAAATACGTAAGTGTTTTCAATGAGCTAATTTTTAGTTATTGAATGAATCTATTAACAAGAGAGTCTTAAAGTGGACAGAGTTTCGAAAGTTGATTTCAATTGCGCTAAAAAGATCAAAGGAACCCGTTATTACTTTGATAAAATATTCACCATGAATCTCTGAATTTAATATTATCCGTTTTATTTATATGAGCACTATTTATCACTACTAGACTTCCATTAAAAGATTTTTTTTAAAGTAACAACCTAAAATCGAATGAGTTATGATAATTCACAGGCTTCGACAAGGCACCCGAGAACCTTTTCATTAAACCATTATCGAAATACGAAAGCCGGTGCCCTATAAACAAAGTAATAAATACTTTCCATTACAATTATACTAGATGTTGGCTCGACTGGGCTACACACAGGAACACTTAAAAAAAGAAGGTTCTACTTGGCAATGAATGTTTCCAAGATGAAAACAGTTATACAACTTTTATCTACATCGTACTCAAGTTTTGCAATTAGAAACTTTTACTGTTCACCCATTTAACTTTGGTATACGATTTGGGTTATGGTAAAATAAGAACTGTTATGAGTATATCTGGGAACTTAAATATCGACGGACTTTAGAACCCAACGTCAGCTGGTAGATAAAGGGTGACGGTGACAAGATTGGGCAAACGCGCAACTGCTAGCGATCACATCTGACCAATCTCGAGTAGGTACGCCCTTTGTCCTCTGTTACCATTTTACATTTATTCAAAAAACGATCATTTCACAGCCCTTATCATATTGACACAGATGGAACATTTAATCATTCAATTTAGTCGACCCATTTCAATATTTGAAAACTCCAGTATTGAATTCCAAAGGGAGAGAGAGAGATTTATTGAATTATGTTTATTTTATGAACATTTTCCGTAACAGATCATAATTTCCATTTTTATATTTATTTATTCGGATACCATTCTTTTTATATTTGTTTTAATCATATTATAAACATACATAAAAAAATCAATTTCCCATTCCTTATTGGGTTACATAAGTAACCCAGTGCAATACTTAACTTATTACTTTATATTACTTCAACGTTGATATTAATAGATTATAGTGTTAAAAAGCACATTTCAAACAAATTTTAATTTCTAAAGGCTATTGGAGGGTAGATCATTATATGAACGATAGTGATGTCTGGAAATGAGACCTCTTTCTGTGCTTTGTACGAATAACGGTTACTACTATAAATTGGATAGATCATTGGTCGTCAAACTGCGGCCCGCGACGCAGCAAACAATTTTGGTAGACAAGGTCTCAAAACCGAGTTTATATACTATGAAGGTTATTAAATAGAAGTACATACGTGGGATAGGAACATGAGTAGAGTCAGTAAGTGGGATGCGGGCGAGAATTTTCGACAACGGCTAACGGCTGCCGTTAGTGAATTACGTTGTCAAAAAGTTACTTCACAGGGTAGTATTGCCATACAAATACTATGGAGCATTCGTATTTGACAGCTCATAAAAATATGTAAATAGGTAGTAATTAGTATCAACTACTCAATGTATAAAAGTGCGGCCCGCAGTCGTGCCTCACATTGCCCTATGTGGTCCTTGACCAGAAGTGACGACCAGTGGTATAGATTATATAACATAAATCAAGCGGATTAAGTTTCTTGCCGACTCTTCTCGATGGCTGGATTATTTTCCGATTTTTGTTCGTTTTGTCAAACACTACGACCTTCATAGGCGCTTTCTCAAAGCCTAAATTGATTTTAAAATATTTTTTATTTTGATTTTGAAAATTATATATTTTTTTTATTATATTAATTATAACTTAGCTAGATAACATGTGAATTAATTAATTAAGAAAAAGAAAAATATTATATCGATTATTTCTTGAGTTTTAAATATAACAGCCCACTTAAAGACATTTTGAGAAATTATATATTTT
Organism: Samia ricini; assembly: GCA_014132275.2. Classification (NCBI taxonomy): domain Eukaryota; kingdom Metazoa; phylum Arthropoda; class Insecta; order Lepidoptera; family Saturniidae; genus Samia; species Samia ricini. The sequence goes on from AP028170.1 coordinate 8,198,747, forward strand.
ACGTGTACAAATTTTAAGTGAGTTAGATACGTGAAAATTCGTTTTAAGAAATGTAATATTTAATCTTTTTGAATTAATAGTATGATGTTAATGGGTCAAAGAGCTAATAAAACTATAAACATGTAGTTTGCCTGACTGGGTTTGCGGGCAGATCACTGAACAAAAGAAAGTCGGAACAAAGAGCAGTGGAACATGAAACATGTTTTGCTGAGCTGCTGAGTGTTTCTTGTCGCATCGTGCCCTATATTTAAGGAGATCTGATGATATGTCACATCATATGAATCTCACAACATACATTTTTACTGACTGAACACGTTTTTTTAACTTGTAGGTGTGACCACAATATCACCTGATGTTAAATAACGATGTGGTCAGGATAGCAAACGCTCTAGGACTAAAGGTACTGGACTCTCAAGTGATGCTGCGGTAACATACTTATAAGTGGTTGCGACAGATTTTAAAACTTGACGGTGGTAGCTATCCAGGCATCAGGCACGTATTATAAAATATCCTAACCCATCCTATGATTTCACCGCCATGTTTTCCTCGTCATCATCGCTTTGGTCTACATTACTATTTATTATTAAATACATTTTTGGTGATCTCTTTATGATATTATGACAAAATCCCGAAACTTTAAAAATGAGAAGTTCATTTTTAATTGCCATTTAATGAATGATTGAAATAGTTAAAATATTTTAAATAGTAATTGTTCATTATTGTTAAGAACTGATAAATATAAATCAAAATCAAAAATGTTAAATAAATTTTGTATCATTAAAAAATTCATTAAGTGTTACTACATTTAATTACAGTACAGTACATTATAAAATTAATGGCCTCATTCAAATTTCACTCCCGACAGCTACTAATAACTTCAGAGTGATGCATCAGACAATATTGTGTTTTATAAATTTTAGTATACATATTAACATGTAAACTGCCTTGTTAAAAACGAGTACAGTAATTGCTTTTTTTAATTATCTAATCGACATATAATTAATGCAGTATAATATAGTCGTCTACATAAATTACTTAATAATTTACTTTAATTTGATAGTTATGTGTGATAATGTTATGTAAACAAAAAAAAACTTTTGATATCATATCTAGATAAATTTTGCGTACGAATATAATCCCTTCTTTTTAGGATTGAAATTTCAAAAATATTTTAGACACATTCTGGGAATGTAAAGCAATAAAATATATCATAAGACATTTTAACTTTGACTGGATTATAATTCGGGATGTCTTATTTTTTGGAGTATTCAAATAATGTAAATATATTTCTCGTTGAAAAAAGATTGAACAAAAACTCTAAAATAAACTAAAATACTATATAATACTGCTATATAAATCAATTTAGTAAAAAAATCAAATTAAAATCGGACACTTCAATTTTATTCATTATTATAGATTAATGTGTAATATAAATCACTGAAAAAAAAATCCGCTACCTTTCTTATCGATACAAGTCGTCGCAATTAGGCGCTACATCTATTACATGAACTCAATCAACCGAGTCACTAGATGTTCACTTATAAAATATTGCAACTATATATAAATATCTCTTTATAAGTACGTAATAAAAAAGTTACGGTAAATATCATCAAAAATATTCCTTACAGGCTAGTCTAATTATCAACAGAATGTTTTTTATTCAAATTATTTGTAAAATGTAACATAATAAGAACCAATCTTTTTAGGGTAAGCTATATATGTTTCTATAACATGTAAAATGTATAAATAATATGAATTACACATTTTAAATAACAATTTAAAATTTTGATATAAAAGCGAAACTTAAGTAATATCAAATTTGTTATTGATTTTTTTTAATTTGTTTAATTTTCTTCTATTATAATTTATCTAAAAAACATATATGTATATATAAATGGCACAATACGTTATTCTCGAAATACACAGTATGTTATAATTTGTACAGTAATTCGTACATAAATTACTAACAGATTACTACAATTATATAAAATCCGTACTAGTACATACAAAAAATAAAAAAAACAGAAAATATAATACCTACATATTTATACGACTTTCACAATATTGATCAGTTTTAGAAGCTGTAAAATCTATAAATTCTACTTCGTAAATAATCTTTGACAGTAATGTCGATAGGCTCAAGTTTAAATATAGTTAGTACCTATTTGATTAATTTTTTTCTTATTTGGGTGTAAGCAATTAACAAAAGATATAATTTATGATAAGATTAATTAATTAATTAATAAGAAAAATATTAAAGTTTTGAATTTGAAATTATTTCATACTACAGCTGTCTTCTGGAGGAACAGTAATTGTTATTTTATAACGCTACGTACTAAATAAAGCAGCTGTCATAAAAAATAATAAATTTAGGATTAAATCGTAAAGATTGTGTATATTAAATGTGCTCGTGACAGTCACGTATGTATTTCATAGGTAATGTCATGACATTATTTTTTTTTTCATAAGTTTAAACTTTTATTTACCTTTTATACAATTGAAGATTGAGTTATATGAAGCATGAAATACACAATTAATGATTATTCATAATAATAAATTAATATTCGTGAGATTATCAAAATAATATTTGAACCATCTATAATATTACCTACATTATCTGCTAAGTATATTAAAAATAAACAAAAAATAAAACATTGTAAATCTATACATCTAATATTAGTATAACGTATACAAGAAAATTATTTATCAATGAATATTATAATCGAATTTTTTTTTTTCGATGAAATAATATAAAAATTGTTACCGTTTGTTTTTTTTCTGAAAAGTTTTACACTTAAAACTTCGAAACGAATGTTAAACAGCACTCAACAGTCAGGTATGTATATAAATTGCCTTATTAAAACTTTTATTTGAGAATCTTTCTAATTAATTAGACCGGCAGCTTTGTTTGACAGAATTTTGACAGGCGAATGGCGTAAATTTTAATAGGGGGTTTGTGGAACGCGATATAGACGCAGAACGTTTTACACGATCGGCCGCCCCCATGGCACTGGCCTGGCGAAGGATGAAGGCAAATCTCCGATGTTCTCTACTCTCCCCCTCTATCCCGCATGCCCAAGCGGGCGCCTCACCCGTCGCCTCCCATCCCGACGCAAACTCCCGATTTCCGTAGCGGGCTAAGCCGAAGCTTTCCTAGATTGTGTGGCCTTAGTGAACATTAATTATACCGAACTTAGTCTGATTAAACCTTGAGGAATTATCCACAATGACAAAATTAACTTTTAACTTAGATTTATATCGACGCCAACAGGTCATAAGGAAGAGTTAAATTATGAAATAAATTATAGATTATTAAAATCGATTAAAAAAATATAATCAAGGTAGATATAATATCTACTTTATTTTGATGCTAGTTGAGTGTGTAATATTATTAGCTGTTTACATCTTTTAAAAGCGTGATTTTTTTATGTTTATTACCGCTTATCATACGGCATTACTCATTATATGAAAAATAACTATTTGAGATATATATTTTGGTCGTTTACCTACTAACAGATCCGGGAGTGATAGCCTCGTGTAATAAAAATGTGATAAATCGGACATTCATAAAAACAAAACGTAAACACCTATAATAAACAGTCTTCATAATTCAGACTTATATAAATATATCTACCTATATTACGAAGACATGGCTTGTATACAATTAATTAGCCTACTCTAATCTTAGGTTAATATTCCTTTCAACTAAATTGTTGTTATTAAAACGAGGAGTATTTAGAACAATACGGGTTAATGTTTAAGCACACATTTATGTTTTACAGATAGTAGTTTATAGTTAATTTACAACGTTCATTATTTCGTTACATAATGATATAATTACTCGAAATTACAGCGATTTTAACTTGATAAATTTTCTTAATTTGCGATTTTCATAATATTTATTGAACATATAAAATGTAAATTGAGGCTATTAAAATATATGGATATATAATATTTTTAAATTAGTCCGTTATATTATCCATATTTACTATAAAATGTACTGCTGCAATCCTTAATGTAATCGTCAATAATATTCTTATTTGTAGCAATAGCTTCAATGTCAACCTGCGCGATCACCATTTTTGAGAAAGTAGCAGTTAAACACTTGATTAAATAATATAGAAATAGTCATTTAAATAATTTTATTTTTTGTAACAATGATTGACGCATCACTTTATTTCAAACTTTGATAGATAGAATGAAATAAAAATTAAAGTGTGTAACATGCTAGTGTTGAATGTCTTCGGTTAAAAATTGTTTTGATTTTAATCTTTTTCTTGCTTTTTTAAAATATAAATAATACATTATAGTTTGTCTTGATAAAAATCGGGAATTTAGAAGTGAAAATTTCTTTAGCGGCGTTATGCGGTTCCCGGGTAGGGGAAAACTTATAGATTCGCGTTACTAATGCCACGTCAACCGTCAACATGCTACAGTATGCCAAGTATCAGATGCCGTTTAAGTGCTGCCGCTCAGATACAAATAACAAATTGTATACTTATGGAGCATAGTATATGTTTTGCTTATTAATAAACAATATAAAAATGTATATCAATATACCCAATAATGTAAAAATCAGACAAATGTTAAATGTTAGGTTACGTTAATAGTTTCAATTAATAAATTATTACATTCTAATTACTTATACTATGATTTAAACATTAAAAAAACAGTTATCTCACTTCTATCAATAGCCCCCGTGACTGCCAATCATTTCTTTTTGTTTTCAAGGGTTTGTATTGCTTATCGTCTACAAAGTAGTCAAAATGTAGGTGGAAAATAAGCTGTACGAGAACTAACGTACATTTCCATACCGGACCGGTCAGCACTCTTGTTGTACAAGGGGCGTATTTATTATTTATATTCAGGGAAATATGGGTATGAACTTTAAACATTGATGTTTCGATCATAAATCAATACACAATTTGTAAAAGTTGACGATCGTAAATTTACACTAGGTATGCCTAAATTACAAAATTATTTTTTATACTTTCTTTATAGGTTTGAAATTTATAATTAGGTTAAATAGGTATGTGTACACTGTCCGTGTGGTGCCAGCTAAGAATAGTACCACCTCATATCTTCCCGTGGGTGTTGTAAAAGGCGACTAAGGGATATAAATCAGGGGATGTGCAGCAGCATCCTCTGAGTACCACAAACACCTAACTGCGATCGCCAACCCGTCAGGCAGGCGTGGCGATTATGGCAATTCCCCTCTTTATTGGAGGAGACCTATGTCCAGCAGGACATCTTATGACCGAATGAACTGGACTGATGATACTATATTCATTGCAAATTTAAAAAGTTTTATTTGTATCATTACTAGCCACCCGTCTTGGCGTCGCATGGGTAATAGAGCGTAATTAATATATGCTATTTTTTTTGTAGTAATGTCGTACCAGCCTGTTATGTTCGAACATGTGAGTTACATTCGTAGATTAAATTGTATGTGATATTTGTTCTACTTGTAATACTTTTAATAAATTATCCCAAAACCGTAATTACGTGGTAGTAATATGTGGCTAGCTACCACTCTAAAATTTAAAAAAATCTGTCACCGAACACCTATAAATGTGTTCCGATAAAATCACTTGATAACTAGTATAGTACAACTAAAATTTAAACAAGTTTAAATTTAAACAAACGGCTTATTAATTTACGGATATTAAACGGATTATTTTTTATACCAGAAGTAATTACAAATTTGCTTAAGTCAAATAAAATCTTTTTAGGCAATAGTGTCAGGTTCTAACGCATGGTTGCAAAGCACATTGTCGAATTACCTGACAATAAGTTCACGCACTATATCAAGTAGGTTTTAATGCCCAAAGGTTATAGAGTGGATCATTATGCGAACGATAGTGATGTCTAGAAATGACACCCCTCTCTGTGCTTCTGCTAAAACCGTTCATTAATGTAAATTGTATTCTTTATATTATACTAAAAAAACATTTTACAAAATCAGATCGAGTTTCTTGCAGGCTATTCTTGGCTGGGCTGTTTTCTAAACCAGTAGTAGGTTTTTGAGGGTCATAAGCGCCTTCTCAGGGTCCAAATTAAATAAATATTTTTTATTTTAATTTTGAAAAATAATGTATTTTCTTCTCCGTCTTTATTATTGCGAGATTGATCACTTCTAGATTTTACTATAGAGAGCCAAGAAAAATACAGTAATATCTAAAACAAAGCTGGTGGACTCACGTTGCTGTGTTAATTTCGAAATAATGCAGTTAGTAGGTAATGAGACTTTAAACTTAAAGCATAATTCTATAAACTACATATCAGTAACTGATCTCGGCTCAGTCTCTGTAACCTTATCTGTAGCCCATCAGTTGAAATAGCCATTGTATGTCGCTTGACCTTAATGTCGGTATAATTGTTTTGTTATATTAAAAATCACTATGTGTGGACATTTATATGTGGAGGGACAATATTGGTGGTAATATTGTGAACGTAAGTTACATAACATAATATTTGTATAATATGGATAACATACTGCGTGGAGTAAAGAGACACTTTTACAGGAGCCTTAAAAACTATCACACAAGATATCTAAGAACTCCTAAGAAAACGTTACAAATAGAACACAAGATAAAAGGAACAGCACACTACGTATATTTTTTATTTGGTCCAGCATGCTTCTAAGAAATCTCAAAATAGATCTTGGTTTGCTTATTAGTTAAAGTAAAAAAGCATTTACAAACGAGATTGGGCATTGCATTGATACTAAATTTTGTATACAAGATTTAATTGTTATGTTTAACTTAAGCCTTTATATACACCTTAATCCACCGTTGTAAGTAAGGTTACTTACTCGTGTATTAATACTACTGCATTCATTAATACTTACACGAAATGTGTAAATGAAATTGGGCGGAGTAAACATGTATTTAAATTTAGCCGACTGAACTTTTGTAATGATGGCCTAAAACATATTCTGATCTGACTAAAAATAAACATGTTTGTATATTTATTCACGTTAAAGTATTTATCGGTAAGAAAGATTATCGCTCGATTTCAAAAATTGAATTAAAAAATTACACTAACCTATTATTTTACTCCACGTAAGATGCGGATATGATGATTTTAAATGACTTAATGCATATAATAATAATAAAATAAAAAGTATTGTATTTCATACAGATTACAACAAGGAAGAAAATTAAGTTCTATGTTTGTATTACCAAAGACTATAAAATATATTTTTTATCTATGGTATTACGAATATTTTGTTAGTTAAGTTCAGCTCCTAAATTCAGCTGTTAGTTTACATTTTTAAATAGATTTTAATTATTCCTATATTACTATTATATTATTTAATCAGCAAGAACCCATCTGTAAGTGAAGGCCTCTTCCAAATACTGTAAAATAAAAGGTGATATTCATTTATTATTTAATTAAAATCCTATTATTACATTTTCTAAGGTGGATTTTTATTAGGATAATTAAATAAACCATCAATAATATAAAAACATACATAAAAATATGATTAAATTTAAAAGTAAAATAATTAATTTAAGTAAACTAATATTAAAATGTAGTATTACAAAGTAATTTTGTATACCTATGGAATTTTCAATTAACCAATAACAAGTAATTACAAATGTTTCATAAATCAAAACCGCATCAGTCGAGTGTCTGAGAGATTGAGAAGCTTCGTATCAATGACAACTAATTAACATTGTATAAACCCATCCAAAAGGGTTTACATTTAACCTTTGAAGAACATTACCTATCCCAATGACGCGACATGCGAAGCAATAAAATTAACTCTAGTTTAATTAAACGAACTGTGCAAATCGCAAGCGATTACCTGCAACCTCATTATTATCTCTGTACCACAATTGTAATTAATATTCATAGCGTATTATGGGATGGCAAAATATTATCAGTGTTTACTAATTACTGGCGTTCATAATACTATCTGTTGATTAGATTTAATATTTATAAATATATACACTTTAAGTATGGGTGTTTATATCTTGAGTATATAATTTATGTAATAAATAGTAAATAACTAGCAGAAGAACCAAAGTAACCGACATTGCCCAAATCACCAATGGGCTAGGCACATTGCTCGTAGAACACATGCCCGATGAGGCCAATGGGTTCACGAACGTCTGCCGCTTACCGGAAGACGCAGCGTGGTTAGGCCTCCCACAAGGTGGTTCGACGTTCTGGTGAAGTTTCCGGGAATCTGCTGAGTACAAGTGGTTCAAGACCGCGACTGGTCGGTTTGGAGATCTTGAGGGAGACCTACGTCTAGCAGTGGACGACTTTCAGTTTAATTGATGGAAATAATTATTTATCGGTATGTCATCTAAAATAGAAGATGTAGATGGCACTATTTTACTACATAAAACACTATTTATTATCATGTTTAAATTCGGCTATGGTCAGCTGTGAGGCATACATTATTTTTTGATACATGAGGTTTGGTATAACTACATAACTATTAGCTACATGAGGTAAATGCCGGACCGTCAGTACCTTTGCAAGTGTCCCTTATCTATATTTATAATAAAAGGTTAACAAAACGAAATCTTTATATTGAAGATATTTAAGAAAAAAAAATACTATGCGGGGTTTCAGACGATTTTGAAGCCGATACTTTCAGAACACATTTCAATAGTTAAAAATAAATTGTCTCTGTGTCTGTCTGTCTGTTTATAAATTTATTCATAAATCACGCAAAAACTACTTAACTGATTACAGGCCGATTACATAGGCTGCAAATTGTCTAAATACACTTTGTCCGATTATATTTCTATATCCATATATTATTCTATATCCATATATTACCAAGCTGTTTGCTGCTGAGTGCCTTCAGCCAGCCCTTCCGGTCAACAGCATTAGCTAGGTAAGAAAATAAAACCAAACTGTTAAGTCCCCACTGTCATCCAGAGAGATTATAACCACGTCAGCCAATGACGTATTGGTGATTTAAGGACGTAGAGAAATCCGTATATAGTTCTGTATTTTCTCATTACAATCGATTTAGAAGAATTTATGTATTTCAAAGCTTTGAGTTTTGCCTTTCTATACTTGATGATATATTAATATTTGATGATTTCTTCGTGGATTATACTTTTTGGGAAACTGATAACTGATTACTAGTAATCAGTATTTTGAAAGAAATAAAGTCTGTGCATTAAATTCGTTTGAGAAAAAATATTTTCATAACAAACTAGCGACCTGAGCCGGCTTCACAGGGGTATACAGAAATCTCTAATTCAAAATAAAAAATATGTTACTCCCTGAAAATGTAGTTTCATAATGGCGAAAGAATTATTAAAATCGTTTTATTTGTTTTAGAGTTTATCGATTACAGACAAACAAATATTTCCTCTTTATAGTAAAAGTATAGATATAATAATTTTTTTATACGGTATAGGCTCAGTGCTTTAGCCACAATCTCATCTGATGTTAACTGACGATGTTGTCCAGGATAGTAAACACACTAAACTTTTCCTTCACCGAAAGTTCATGCTGATTTTAGAGTCGTATAGGTGAGCTTAAACCCGTGTCCATTAACGCGGAATTTGGCCGCAATACCTACTGCGCCATCGTCGCTTCATCAAAATGATAGAACACATTTCTATTATCTTTGAAAAGTTGGTGAAAAAGAGAATGCATAATTCTATAAAAATAAATCATACATGTATGCTTAGTTGAATACTGAAGCTGCGAAAATATATGTATTTACATTTTACTGAAATTGTCATTTTACAGATACGGAATTCTACTAGTAAAAAATAAAATATATGATAGCTTGATGTTATTGCATAACCAGAGGCAAATAAAGGGCGTTTTAACGTTTTCAAATTACTTCAGCGATTTTATTACAAAATAAATTCTACTTCAGAGATATATCACTTACGTGAGAGATTTTTCAACAAGTTTCTCAATTCATTGAAATATGTACTTACCAGTTTTATGAGTGTCGAGGGATACCCAATCGTTTTGCCTATAAAGTATTATTTCATATGAATGTACCCCAGCGAATGGTTATATTACATTAAGCCTGAAGTATTTTCTCACTTCTTGCTCTATTCTTCGGTAAGGCTATACAATGAGGTTCGTTTACTTAATCCAACGCGCATTTTCTTTTATGCCCATAACAGTTTTAGGGAATTGGATTTGAACGAACGCAAATGTTTATTACACACTTTCAAGTATTCAAGATATTATATATTTAATTCTAAGGAGATTTAGAGCATACAATAGGTATACAATTACATATAACTATTTATCTACACGAATAAATAAAATTAAAGTGTGAATTTGTAATATCTGAATAACAACTTTTTACTAAATACGAACTAATAACTGAATGTACGAGATATTATACGGCTGAATGTACAAAAACATAATTTTTAACATTTTTGTCTGTCAGTCTGTTTGTTTCAGCTAATCTCCGCAACTGATTGACCGACTATGACTAGACTTTTTTTGGCAGATAGATACACTTTACCTACATCTACTTTATTTACATGACGTAAATAAGACTACTTTCATTTTTCGAAAATAATTAAGATTCCGCTTAAATAATTAAAACAAGAAATTGTGAAAAAAAAAGTTTCAATGGTCAATTTTATTGGCTAGTGTTTGAATTTGTAAAAAAAATATTTTTTCTCTAACATGCATGGAAATTTTGTAATTATTTTCGAAATAGACCACACGAAGTGTCGAATTTACGGACAAAGAAAATTAATCCATTGCAGGAGCGTTTTTTGAATTTGGAACATTACAACGCTTCAGCAATGTTGTATGAAACGGCGTACTGGGGTTATTAAATACTCTTTGATTGGATCTCTTTTATCATTCTTGGCATACCAAAGTAAAGTGTCTTTGTTTAGTACAAATTGCGTTCACGTGGCTATATAGCCACGCGCGCTTGCCATTCGGCACAGATGATAAATAGAAAATTGGCGGTAAAGCTGAAAATTCGTCTTGATTTCTTATTTAAATACTTAATAAACATAAATTTTGAAAATTAAAATGAGTTCCAACGGTTCAGAGAGTGAAATGGAGATTGATTGTACTTCACCAGATTTAAGATCAGAAGCCAAATTGGCAATGGAAAATCTGAGTCCAGCGAAAGTCAAAAGAAAAATATATGAAAGTATATGAAAATTTTATGAGTTGGAAAATCGAGAAAAAAGTGAACATTTTCTACGAAGCAGTATTTTTGGGGTATTTTAATGAGATTGCTAAAACTAAAAAGCTATATACATTATGGGCAATTTATTCCATGCTGAAATGTACAGTTCATGTTAATGCCTACCAACACAATTTTAGGTAAATAATTAACATATGAATTAAAACAAATACGAACCAAAATTTCAAGCTATCATAAAAGAAAGTAAATTTACGTAGAAACAATCATTTGGAAAAACACCGCAGAATAAATGAATATATGATCATTGTGCACGAAATATTACTCTTCAGAAGCTAATATACAATATACATAATGTAGCCTAAGATTACTAATCTAACATAACCTAATAAAGAGAAAAAAACTATCACATTAGTAACACGGTAATCAACATAATGATTCGGTCCAAAAATAAAAAGTTTTACCATCAATCATAGGTACATGAATACTATATTATCATGAATAATTTCTTCACCCCGTGGAAATAAAGGTAAACGCCATAACTTTCATACAAACTTTGTTGTAAACAGCGCATCAAAAACACCCCTAATTGATATAAAAATAAGCAAAGATAAAACAGAATCTTTTTCGTCCCTGGGATTGTTCAAATGTTACGTAAGCAATAATTTGGTAATTTTGATCTTGCAAAAAATCTTTACAAAATTTTCAATAATTATTATTAATCAAAATAAAAAAATCTTTTTTCAATTTGGCCCTGAGAAGGCGCTTATGAACGGTAAAAAAAACACCGATTTGGAAAACAGCCCAGTTGAGAAGAACTATCACTATCGTTCACGTAATGGATCCATCGTATAATAATAACCTTTGGACTACCTTTGAATCTTAGTCTTAGTTAACTGTGAGATAGTTATATACTCTCCGAGCGGTTATTCGATGCCAAACTAGTACACCACTATGAACATACACATACACTATGAAATAAATAGGTCTCTACGGCGAAGAAACGTACCCAATTCTTCTGCAATCCCTTTCCGAACCACGTTTTGTTTCGAGTTCTAAGTTTTACGATAATGATCGTCATAATTTTAATATTAGAAGTAAAGACAAGTTGGCCGTCCCACGCTTTAGGTTAATTAAGTCTAATAAAATCTTTATAGGTACAGTATTCGGTTTTACAATAAGATCCCAAGTAACATTACCGATTTACCGATCAAGTATTATGTCAAGCAAGTTTTAATCTCAAAAGGTTATTACAGGGTGGATCATTACGTGAACGATAGTGATGTCTGTAATTATCCCACATCTCTGTGCGCACCCGCTAACATTATTAAGACTATGATTTGTATAGTTTTTATATGAAAAAAAAATTATATGTATTGTATTTATAAAAAAAAAGAACCACATCGAGTTTCTTGCCGGCTCTTCTAGGCTGGGTTATTTTCCGAACCGGTGGTAGTGTATTAGACGTTCATAAACGTCTTCTTAGGGCCTAAATTGAATAAAGATGTTTTTGATTTTGATTGTGATATATAAATTAAACACATATTTGGTCAAACAGAAAATACTAACGTGGTTACATCGATTAAGTTACCAAGAACAAAAAAATTCGCTGATTAACGACGCATAATTTATGAGTTACGTTGGTTGTTATAGTATTTGCTTCGTATGTTAATTCTTTTTCTTTTATCAACTGCATGTTTTACATTTATTTCAATTCAATTTTTTTTTAATTTATATAATATTTTTCCATTGTTTTATTTAGATATAGTACGCCTGTTGGTTGATTATTTTGTTTGGATACGGAAGTACACTACAAGATACAGGTACATGACGATTTGTAGGACCGAGCCTCCACTGTAATCATTTATAATGAAATAAATAAATTATTCTAAATTATTATTATTATATACGATAAAAAAATTATATAAAGAGCTCGAATATCTCAAAATACTTAAAGTACACGCAGTAAAGTTTTAATAATACCTACTTGTCTTCAAAACTATTTTAATAATTGGAATTTGAAAAAGCCATCATAAAAAAGGATAAAAACAGTCATAAGACGCGTCATCAATTTTTCAACCGCTATTAACTTTTAATTTATATACTTGCTGAAATTGGTTATAAGTGACAGCGGGGAGAGCTGTCGTCGTTTGAAAGTGGCGGACAGCTGGTGTCGGCGGATGCTCTCGAAATAAACTAACCGCTACGCCGGTCGCGCTCGTCATCGTTGTGCTTCTCACAGGTGTCACTTTGAATGTACATCATAATACTTTAGATATCATCTAAATAAAACTGAATACAAGTTCACTGACTTACGGTCGGTTTCATTATGCGAACTCAGTCTGTTTTTAACTACTGTAATTTGAAATTTCAATCCTTTGTAACTAACTTCAAAAAGGTTCTCAATTCATGTTTGTGTTTTTGTTACGCGATTTCTCCGTCAACTGTAGACCGATTTGTAATTTTTATTCGAAGACGTACGTACACTCTTGGACCTTGGGGTCGTCCCATTATCACCAAGTCAGGGTCTGATCAATGGATCTCAGGGAAACCGAGAGCAACCCTCGAATATTACACGTGTTTAATATATTTGTTTCTAAGCTATTGAAGTATTTGTATATTGCAGTTACAAACTTATTTTGCTGATCTGGTGATGGAAAGTACAACATTTTAACGAGTACGAGTTCAAGAACAGTTTATTGTAGATGTTATACATTATTTATGAGCACTAACGGTGAATAAAAAAAGGAAGAAGAAGAATTTAATACGGAAATAAAAAAATGATTAGATAAAAAAAAACAAAAACTGGCTTCAAAACTATACCTAAAAGTACACACTTTAACTAAAAAGTTGAAAACAATTTTCTTTAATTAAATACAAAACCCATTAAAAAAATATAACATAAAAAGGGTCGGTTGTAATTAATTTAAAAAAAAATTGTTTTCTCTGAAGTGTCATTAATCAGCCAGAAAAACTAATTAATTTTTCGGTTAGATCTCAATCTAAAAGTTAAGATTTGTTATTGAACCCCGCTGTTATACGCCACAGGTATAATGTAGCTAGTTTCTAGATCAGAGCATCCACAATTTTTTTCTACTATAAATGTTGTTGCAAATCGCGTAGTATATCTTTCAAACGTTAACGACATGGAAGTTTTTTTAACGATAATCAGATAATTAATTCATTAATAAATGAAGAGTGCGTGTAATACACGTACGAAATATTTTCCTGGCTAGAAGATGCAGTTAAATAATCTCAGGAACTTCCCGATACTGTTAGTTCCAAATGTTTTAACTAATCTACCAAAACTTTAGTATAATATATTAAAATGGCTCCACCATTATTTTACGCTTTTCATGAACGGGTCTGAGAAATAATAACCAAACCACTTAAAATACAACTGGCCCTAAGAATTCTATTTATGATTTCCATAGTTTTATGTAGAGTTAATTCAAGTAGGCCTCTAACTTCTCTAATAACTAATGTAAATATTTGTACGTTTGGTCCCTTAATAATCAAGAAATTCTGGAATTTGGCATGAAAATACATTTTTTCAGTAAATGCAACTAGAAACTAAAGTTTAATTCACGCCGATCGAAGCGGCCAGCCAGCAAGTAATAAACTATAATAACCGTAATCAACAATAGTTATTAATTTTAAAATTTAAATTACCTATGTTTGTTATTTTATTACTTTATTACGTACTAGTAAATTATCGAACGTATTATTATATGTTTGTTGATTTTAATGCTTTGTAATATTCTACAATTTTAATTAAAACAAAAAAAGAAATGAATAGGTCCATCAATCTTTAAGCTAAAACGTAGTGGTTTAATCGTATATCCAGACGCGCTAGCAGTGTCGGTTTATGAATTCGCTTTGAAGGTTTGTACCTTTACAAGCGCCTATAAAACCCGGTCGTATAACTCTAAAAGGTTTTGACGTGATACCTATAACTTAATCAAAAAGTAAATTCAATATTTTAGGTGAGACGAGCCTGGTTATATTTGCAATGAAAACCACAAAAGCCTTAACAAAATTAATTGCAATACTTAACAGCTACCTGCTCTAATATAACTTAACTGTTTCTCAATCAAATATTTATCCTATTCTAAGACCTATAATCCGTTGATAATAATTGTTCTTGTAATCATAACTGAACCTAATAGGGGTTAGTGATTGTTGATTGACCTATATATTGTTAACACAAAGAAACAAAAAAAAAAAAAACAATGTGATTAGAATAAGATGATATAATTAAAGCAACACTTATTCGATTGATGAAGGCGATTCTTCGACCATATTATTTAAAGCAACACCTGTATCAGCTTGAGGTACAATTTAAAATATAATTTACCTACAATACATATATGTTACTTTTATTGTCGTTATGTAAACTATACCTCACAACAAATCCACCCTCGGGCCCGCAACAGCAAAATGCGAAAGGAAAGACACATTGACTTACAAAGCCGTCTTCAATTGCAAGCTGGAGCGCATTTTATGTACCTAGGTATTTTACCTCCATATTCTGTATAACTTACCCTAAAACTTTGTTTTATTTCATTATTTGTATTTAACCTAAAAGTATGGTTCTTGTTATTTTTCCTTTGAGTAGGTATTAATAAATTTCTAATCTTATCTCTTGATTTTTTTTTAAACTTTTCACTTTTTTTTAATAAAATAAAAGTATATACAGTGTGGTGCCGGCCAACAATGGTATCAGCCCATATCTTCCCGTGAGTGACGTAACAGGCGACTAAGGGAAAAACCAGAGAATAGGCGGTAGCGTCCTCTGAGTACCACAAACACCTACTGCGATCACCCCTTTATCTGGGGAGAACTATGTCCAACAGCGGACGCCTTACGGTTGAATGGGTGTACAGATGGACCTATTTTTTTAATTTGCTTTCACATATAAAATGCATGTTTTTATACATAAAATATAGTTGAATACTGTTAAATTTTATGAAATTAAAATAATGTTCATAGTTAATTACACGTCCAAATTATAAACGTAAATCCACTGACCTGAAAAATACAGCTGTAATAATTGAAATATTCGACGCAAAGTTTGGAAAACGAAGTGTGCAACGAACGCCGCGGAGCTTATAAAATATACCCGCGCTTTATGGAACCACTCGCCTGGGAAAATTCTGTGGTGGAATCGCGTATGAAAATATTTATGCTTCGAGCGATTCTAGAGAGTACCGTTTAAAAATACTTTTGCTTAGTCATGTGCATTGAACGTGTTATACTATGGTTTATTAGTATTTACCAATCACTAATTGCATCCGAAGTCATTTTACTAATTAAACTAAATGAGGTAAAGCCTATAAATTTTAAATCCCGTCCATAACTTTAATTTAGGGTCAACAAGAACATGTCAGTGTCATTGTAACATAAACCTCAAGTTGCGGTACCATATTGGTAGGGCATTTTTCTAATGATGCCCGCCAGGGCAGCTACCACCCTTAAGTTTGAAAAACCTGTCGCCAAATACCAATAGGCGTGTTCCGACAGCATCACTTGAGAACCCAGTATTCTAGTTTTAGTGTGTTTACCATCCTGGACCACATCGTTACTTAACATCAGGTGAGATAGTGGTCAAAGCACTGAGCGTATATCGTGTAAAAAAAAGTTAACAATCTATTATTTCATATTACGTGTAAACTTCCATAAAATTTTGGCTTCTACGTTTGCAGGGAAATTATTGTAATATTTTAATACAAATATTAAAATTATTTTTTTTTTTCCATCTTCTATACCTAAACGAATGCAATTAAGAACAGAATTAATGAAATATTATTATTACAGAAGAAATCTGTACGCTGTCGTGTTACCAGAGAAAGTTATTAGTTTCGCCACAAGGAAACATTATATTATCGTTATTTACTTCTTATTAATTTTCGACAACAGTTCCGAGCAAAATGTTATTTCTTTATCTTATTACGAGTATGTTATTAATAAACACTAGAATGATTGCATAAAAATTAGTCCCAAGAGAATATAAAATAAACTGCTATAATATTATTGTTAATCTATTCATAAGGAATGAAAAACAAGCATACAATTACGGTACAAAAAAGATCAAAGATATACTTAAGAAAAAAGTTCACTGATTATTATAATAAAATCACTTTACGTTGAAAAAAAATGTTACATTACGAAATCAGATCTAAGGAGTTTTACTTGTTCGTAAATAGGTGGGAAATATCACTGATATTTGTAAATAGGTGAAATGTCGATTATTTACGGATCTGCCTTGTGATTTCATGGTGGAAGGGATTTATAGAGATTTATATTCGTAATTCCTTTATATATTTACAAGGAGATAACTATTTATTTAACTTTTAATGCGACCTTTTATTTTTATTACTATTTAGTTTTTAATGTAATATAATTTATTCTATGTATTTATTTAAACAAAATGAAATATTATTTTTAATCATTCGTATCTATTTATATTGTAAGGAAAACTTAGATAAAGAAAATGGGATGAAGGTAAGTTACAGGTTATCACATATGAAAAAAACAAAAGTCACAGACGAAAGCATTAGTAAAGAAAAAATAATCAATATTGTAAACACCATGTTAAATATTTAATCTAATTAGCTCTTAAATAAACTTTAATGTAAGTAATAGTTATGAGAAGAGACACTTGGGGCACGAAGTCCTTTCCTTGTTGTTATGTCCTGGGCCACGTCAACTTATTTGACCGATGGTTGATAATTTAACAGGCTGTGTTCGTCCTAGTACCTTCTTATTTCAGAAAGTATATGGGCGCAGCAGCAGTGACTCGCAGCGGATGTCGGGAAGACAAAATAAAAATGTGTTCGTCCTGACAACTTCGATCCTCTCGTAATCTCGAGACTTTATTCGACTGCTCCGACTGAGACTGAAACCTTGGACAGCACTCATGTGAGACGAGTCATAAAATCGTTTTTAAAAGGAATATTTGTTAAACGCTATTTAAAAATATAATATAAAACAGTTTTATAATTACCTTTACTTCGAATTTCAAACATTCTATGCCATACGTAGGTAAGATTAACCTAGACATATTGCAATTGTATTTATATGTATGGCATGCACATCTTGGTATGCATCGGAATTCAGATTATGTATTCAATTATCCCAGCTTGATATTAACGTATTAAACTATGTATTTATTTATAGGTATTTCCAGATTACACGAATTACTTAGCTGATGTGTTTCTATTTTTCGGAATAATATGTTCTTGGAATGTCGTACTTATTTGAAACTATTAATAAATTGATCAAATTCTATAATTATACACTATAAATCGAATTACTTAAAACCAATATAAAAAATTACGGCGAAGTTAAACAAAATATAATTTTAAATGTATTGCTAGCAATACATAGCAATAAAATAACACAGGTTTACACCAAACCTTTAAGAGAAATTCATTAAAACGATTTTTTATTGGGTATTTTGGTTAATAAAATTCATTTTTCGCAGCCGCAGCAGGGTAAATAATTGAATAATTTAAAATTCTTGTTTTAAGACATATAGTCTAATTCATTACACTGAAAACGATCTTTATTTTGTTCAATAATTTTAAGAAAAATTACATTAAATTTTACAGCAATTTCTCATCATTTTGTCTACTTTATGTAAACCTTAAATTTAATTGCCCCTTAAATTGAAGGGGAGGATATATAAGTCCATCATAAGACCTGTCATATTGTATGGATCAGAATGCTGGGCTAGTAAGAAGATGGATGAGAAGTGACTGCATGTAGCTGAGATGCGAATGTTGAGATGGATGTGTGTTGTTACAAGAATGGATAAAATAAGGAATGAATATATTAGAGGGAGTTTGAAAGTTGCGTCAATGGTAGAAAAGTTGAAAGGTTCTCGTTTGTCGTGGTATGGACATGTTATGAGAAGAGAGGAAGCGCGTGTGGGTAAAATAGTAATGAACATGAATGTGGAAGGATGGAAAAGTAGAGGAAGGCCAAAGAAAGTGTGGATGGAGTGTGTAAAAAATGACATGAAAGAAAAAGGAGTGAATGAAGAGATGACGGCTGATAGGGACGTATGGAAGAAGAAAACATACTGCGCCGACCCCAAGTGAGTTGGGAAAAGGCAGAAGAATGATGATGATGTAAACCTTAAATTATACCAGATAAGGTTCAACTTACTTATTCATTACTCATATCGCAGAAGGATACTTTAAATGAAAATTCAGTCCAAGCCAGAGCGTTGCAAATGGGCTTGTACGTCGCTTGTTCAACCAACTTTTTTATCTACAGTCGAAAAAACAGCTAGTTCTCGCCAGACGAAAGTTAAGGCGGCACCTCGGTCCCGTTTTGTGTTTTTTTTTTACCCGACTGAATATTTGTTTACTATAACTTACTGATTTATATAATTGAATTATACAAATGTTTTTATTTAATAAAACAATCTATATTTGGTGTTATATAATTAACTTGATCTCGACTACTTCCTCTTATATTGTGAAATTGTAAACGTTGGTGTTTGTGTATTTATTCGGAATCCTGTAATAAAGATAAATAGACATTTTTACATTTACAAACCGTAAGATATTGTTAACAATAGTATATGTATATATAAGTTAATATTTTGGATAATTCAATAAGAAAAATATTATTGTACAAACAAATATAGTATGTGTATGATGTACCCTATGTAAAAGGGTTAACATTGTCAACAATTAATTAATTATCAGGGTAAAACAAGTCGTAATCATTTATTGATTGTTTTATTTTATAGAATAAATTGCTTAATTATAACAAGACAGCTGATCGAGTAGCAAACAACATAAAACTCAATAAACGTCATTAAACACGAGTTCATTAGTTTAACAGACGATTTATTTCAAGTGTTCAAACCGAATGAGCTGAGAGTATGTGTGCGTTAAATGTGTTTATGATTTAGTTCGGCTCCTGTGTTTATAATAAAGCCGAGATTAATGGCACACGAGCGGTCTGACGCGCCCCTGTCCCATATCCTCGTTAGATTTTTACAACATATATCTACGTAGATTTATCCTTTTATTTGGAAGCTGACCGCACATGCTTCACGCGTTTTATTGCTCCTCTTTCCGATCTCTGCACGAACTGGCGTAAAAATTTTGGCCATTACTTTCTCTCTACATTATTCATATCGCAAATGATATGAGAAGAAAAAAAACCAGGCTTCGTTCATTTTTCGAATGTGAAATTACAAGTTATAAAATTTATGGTTAAATTGAAATTATTTTTATTGTTCCCACAATACGCAAAAACGGTTAACTTTTACTAATGCTGGTTTTAACGACTTAATAACTATATGTTATGTATCAACGGTAAAGTTACATTAAATAAATAAACAGCATAATAGTATTTTACCGGTAAAAATGTTTCCGTTTTTATCCATGTTTTGCGAAACATTATTTGGATACATTTTACATGAAATGAATATTAGATATAATGACTGGCTATATTCTAAATATACTAACATTTTATTGTCAATGTATTAATAATGTAACTTTATTTTTCGAAGTATAGTTTTTTACCTGCTTCAATTTATTCGAATGAAACGAGAAATCTATACTAATAAATAAAGTGTCAAATTTAATGTAATGTCAAAATAATGTTTAATACTAAATAGATATAAATATATATACGATACCTATACCACAAATACAATTCAAAAAAAATTTGTCTGTCTGTCTTTTTGTTCTTGGTAATATCCGGAACGGCTGGACGGATTTTGACTTTACTCGGCTACGTTACGGCTGGTAACTTTGAGTATTATTAATTTTCGAAAATAGGGTTCCGCGTAAAAAAATAAAACGCATGAAATGTGAACAAAATTCGATTTAATGCACAGTTTTACGGGGAAGTGCTTGAATTTATGAGAAATATTTTTTAAATCTTAGTACTAAAAAAAAAAAACTAAGGATCCGTATAAAAAAATTAAAATGCATTGAAGAATGAAACGCGGGCGCAGCCGCAGGGTCACAGCTAGTTCATCTAATAAGTTCTTGTATCATTTTATGTTATCAATATTAAAACTTTAGCTGCACATTCGGTAGTATTTTATAAAATATTTTCACAACTACCGTTTTTACACTACAGTGAAACTAAAATTATTTATTATAATTTGTTCAAAGACGGTAAACTGCTAAATATAAATTTATCTCACACATCATTCTAAGTAACCGATTGAAAGTAGCACTATTTAATACAGTGTAATTTGTATAAACATGCAAAAACAATTGTACTTAATTGTCTAGAGAATGAAACAATTCATGAATGTCGAGCTCTTTCAACGCTTTATGACTAACGTTAACATGAATGTTTATTTGAAACTCTGTACAGTTATAATTACATTGCACATTGCAAACGTTGGATTTCACTTGACATGTTGTCCAGCCCAAGTGTGAAAACATAGAAGCAACAGCATAAAATGCCCCAATGTAGTTATACATACGAGCGATTTATGTACGCATCAAAAATAATGTTACGACATACAATAAAAATATGTTTAGTTATTGCATAAACCCCGGGTACGCTATCGACTTTTTACACGTATATTACATAATTTGTATATTTTTTACGTGGGGAAATATTACCAGAGATACCCACCCTCGCCGGGCAGCGAAGGGTGGGTTATGTCAGATTCTTACTAACTGTGTGGAACCCCATGGTGTTTCTTCGTTTAGCTATTTAACCAAGGAGTATGAACAGCTCTTGTTATATTAAGAACAAAGGTGGATGGATATACAGGTAGAAGGGGACCGAAGAAAGTATGTAAGACAGTATGGAGGTGTGAAGAATGGTATGTATATAAAAGTTGTGAATGTTGATATGACAAAAGACAAAGGAGAATGGAAAAAGAAAAGATATTGTTCCGATCCTACTTCATGTAACATAACGTAAAGACCTTGATGGGTATGAACTGCTTTCCCATTACCTCTATTCCACAATGAACATAATTCTGAAGGAGTAATTAATAGTACACAACATTTTTTACCAACGAATATATAATAATATAGATATCCCGCATTTTATAAATTCTTCACTGCGTTTTAATTTTTTTTTACGGAAACCTATTTATTGTCCCAAAAACATGTTAGTAAGGATAAAGTAATTATATTTCTCATAAATTCAAGCACTTGGCCATAAAACTGTGCACTGAATCGGATTTTATTCAATTTTTTATTAGTTTTATTTTTTTAACGCGTAACCCTATTTATTTTCGTAAAAGTAGCCTAAGTTACCCGGAGTAACTTCAGCTATCTACCAAAAAAAGTCCCGCCAAAATCTGTCTAGCCGTTCCGGAGATTACCGGCTACAAACAAACAGATAAAATGTTTAAAAAATTGCGTTTTTGGTATAGGTATCGTGTGTGCATACATTCATATCTATTTAGTGAAAAAAAATTGACATTACAAATAGACACTTTAATTTTATTTATTAGTATAGATTTTACTAGCTGTGTACCCGCGGCTACACCCCACGTTTAATATATTCTTCACAGAAATGAAGAATCATTTCTATACTTTTTAAATAATAATCAATAATGTTTTGATAGTGCTATCCATTAAATCGTATTTTGTTCACAATTTCATGAGTTTTAATTTTTCTACGTGGATCCCTAAATATGTTCGGAGAATAAAAGTAGCTAAATTACCCGGAATAATGTCAACCAAAAAAATCCTTCAAAATCAATCCAGCCGTTCTGGTGATTAGCCGGAACAAACAAACAGACAGCCAAACATTTCAAATATTATGTATTTAGTATAGGTATATACATTCATAAATCTATTTAGTAAAAAGTTGTTAATTTGATATTACAAACAGGCACTTCAATTTAATTCTTAAGTTATTACTTTGTTATAAGATTTTGGT
The DNA here is from genome assembly GCA_014132275.2 of Samia ricini. Lineage (NCBI taxonomy): Eukaryota > Metazoa > Arthropoda > Insecta > Lepidoptera > Saturniidae > Samia > Samia ricini. Next base: position 8,221,755 of record AP028170.1, read on the forward strand.
TATTAATATTTTAAATTATTAGCGGTATTTACGAACGGTGACACATTTGAAGAGATAAAACCGATGCACATTCCATTAGTATGAGCAAGTGCCGGATGGTCTTAATGTTATATTCGGCTTGTAAATTCCTATTCAATATTCCCCCATATTGCGTATAAATTTAATTTCGGTCCGACTTATTTTATTCTATAATAAGAAAGTTTTCCCATATATTTATAAAGATGTTTTTGTTACATAGTTCATAACTTTTGTTAGGCCAATAAATTATATTCTAGACTACAGGTGAATATATTTATTGCACTCTGTCATCTGTTTTTGCAACATAAGTAACCAATAGCTACTTAATTTACTGAAACAAAAATATTATTAGTATCTTAAATTAGGATATATAATGACGTTACTAACCCTGTAAATTAAATTGATTTTATTAAATAAACAAATATGGCTTGTAATGTAATTATATGTGAAATACAAGTAGTAACAATGAATCAATGCACTTTCCAATTGAACATCGTAAACAATAATTTAAACTCGATTTAATACAATGCAAAACTCGAAATTAATTATTTATTGCAATACACGGACATACATAAATCAATCATGAATTTTGGCTGAAATGTAGAAAACTCTAGATAATTTTAAGAATGATTTATGGAAATATTACTTCGCGAATTTAAATTTATATGATTTTCAACCGTCACATCTTTTCGAAGCTGGAAATAAAATACATGTATATAAATAGTTTTTGCTTGATAAATAAATGAATAGCAAAAAAATCAAACATATGAAACAGAATATAATGTAAATCATTTATAAATATTAACAAATAATCAAACAGAAAAGAAATGAGCTTCCGTTGGAGACGTGTAACGGCCTTAATCGATTACCCGTGTTTCATCTCTCCGCGAGGTATTCTCAGAACTATTTCGACTCTCCTGAACCTAGCGAATCAAAATATTTTTTAGTATGTTACATTAAAATATTTAATAAAAAAAACAGTTTAATTCTATCTAAATAGTAACATAACTAAAAACATAAAGTCGTTTTTAATTGTGGAGGGCAGAACTTGTAAAATATACCAAAAAGATACTATAGTTTTCAACATTTAGCATTTTTAATTTTCATCGTCTCTCTACCATTATCCCATAATCATTTGAGATAGGTGTAACATTTCTTCATGTTCCTCTCTATTTGCATCTCCGCATTCACTCTCTCTCTCTCTAAACAGATTATTTTCCACACAATCCATACATTTTTTCTTTGGTCTTTTCTTGGCATTTTAAATTTTATCTTACAAAAATAAGTTTCAATATTTTATTTTTAAATGTATAGACTTAGCGATTGACCACAATCTTATCTGAAGTTATGTACCTATGTGTCTTATGGCGGTAATATGTTAAACTATGACACTCTAGTTCTTAAGTGGTCCATCCATCCATCCAACCGTAAAGGCGTCTACTGCTGAACTTGGTCTCTCCCGAAGATAAGGGGGGAATTTCCATAATCGCCAGGCTTGGCAGGCGGGTTGGCGATAGCAGTAGGTGTTTGTGTTTGTGTTAAGATGCTGCTGCCCATTTCCTGGTGTATCACTTAGTCGCCCTTTACGACACTCACGGGTGGATATAGGTTGGTACTATTCTAAAGCCGGCACCCCACGGATCATAAGTGGTACTGACAGAATATCACTATAGATACTTTGCGGTTAATATTTCCGGCATTGTTTCGTACTGTACCGCACTTACCATCTGGTACTATATAGTCACTTTTCCGAGTTAACAAAAGGATATTTGCAAATTGAAGATTGTAGCTAATATGAACATAAGAAATTATTGTACTATTATGCTATGATTTCATTAATATGTTTCCTTCGTTAAAAGCTCATGATCATTGTAGAACAATTTGAACGATGGTGACATCTGGAAGTGATAACCCTCTGTGTGCATATGCTAAAACCGCCTTGTAATTATGAATTGTACAGATTTATTATAAAAAAAAATACATTTCTATTATATACAAAAAAACAGATATGTCTCTACTGGGCATGTGTCTCTTACCGGCTCTACTGGACTGGCTTACTGGCTCTATTGTTTTCCAAATTAGTTGTAGTAAAGCAAAAACTAAACTAAACTTAACTAAAGCTAAACTAAAGTATTTATGATATTGATTTTAGAATAGGCTTCGAACCGACGTCATGCTACCATCCATTCAATTGAAAGACGTCGACTGCTGGACGTAGGTTTCCCCCAAAGATATCCACGACGACCGGTCTTGCGCCACTACATCCAACGGACCCCCACGGATCTTTACCAGGTCGTCGGCCAACCTTGTGGGGAGCTTACCCACACTGCGTCTTTCAGTACGCGGCACCCATTCGAGAACCCGTTGGCCCCATCGGGCATGCTACCACTGAGTCATAATCGCTATAAGTTTATCAAAATTGCACAAAATAAATAATCCCATTAAAAAAACTCACATAAGATTAATTTTACTCTTGTATTGATATTCGTACTACCAAATATATAGTGTGCTACAAATCCAGATAAAGCATATTTATTTCGTGCGGCAGACATTCCAAGGCGTTCTGTTTGTCACACCGCTGGATTCGACATAAACCGTGAAAAAGCCGATATCTGGAAAATCTCGCCTATTCTATCTGTAAATTACGTTCACAGGTTCAATTTGTAAATCTCTGTAATATAAAACGCTGACTAGATATTAAAAAAAAGTTATTTAGTAGGTATTAAAATATTTTGATATTGTCATAAATTTTATTGTAACTCTGTCTGCCTCTTTCCTGTAGATTTAACTCAAAAGTGGCTTGACCGATTTTAATGAATTTTTATACACGAGATTTGAATTATTAGAGAAAAATATAATTATTCGTTATTCAGAATATTTATTCAAAAAGTACATAAATTTATACACAAAAATTTAAAATTTAAATAAAATAAAATACTATAAATAATGAATGCCGTCCAGCTCGCCGCCAGACGGGAAGGTTCCCAGGAGGCTGGCCATATTGCCACGTTGGATGGCAATGCTAATTCGCTGTGCCAAATATTGGCCAGCCCTCTGGTCGCTAAAATAGAGAAAATAAAAATATTAAAAGAATTCTGTTTGGCTTAACTCAAAGGCGTGTTGACCGATTTTGGTAAAATTTCGATTTAAATTGTGCATTGAGAATATGTTGTTTAGCGATTTATAGACTGTATAAATTCTCAATATCATTTTTAAAAATCACCAGATATCGGCCCACCTCCAAATATCAGTAACCGAAAAATGGACTTTACTGCATTGCATGCAAATATTAGTTAGTACCATTTTTGGTAGACAATCTTCTTTTTTAGACTTGTAACCTTTTAACATTCACAAGAGAAGTTAATAAACATTGTCTGCATTGAAAATATAATTAAAACTAATATTCCTCAGACGCAACACGAAACATTTAGCAAGAATAGTATAATTATATCTAAATTGCATACCCACTATTAGTAATTATCGTTAGTTTCAATTGAAACTCGAACCAAATTTTACTCGACTAGAACGAATAATATAATATTCCAGAAACTATACACATTCGAGGTGAAGTTATCACGTAAATTCTTTCATAGAAACGAATACACGGTTTTTACACAGAGTATTTATCAGGCTACGGTCACGTTCCACTAACGAAAAAAGATAGGGATGATATACCTTAACGAAAATATTGCTGGATTTACGGTGTGCCACCCGTCTCGTGACAGAAATAGAAAATATCTGATAAAACCGCATGAACGGTAATGTTACGTCATACGTTGACAGCTACATGACTAACAGCCACATAACAGTTAATAAACACCCAACAAAAAATATCTGAATATGACCAATTTGTAGGGAAACCTAAATTATCAACCACATGTCCACACATTGTTCTTGGTTTTTTTGTTATTCTATACTGACAGAATAGTTTTTAGTTCACATAGTAACATAATATGATAATATTTATATTAAACTATAAATATAATGTTTGTGTAAATACCAAAAACATATTAACAATTGTCCTTAACTACGTAGATATCGATTTTTAGTCCTAATTGGTCGCACACAGATATCTGTGATACCGATCGTGTCATTGTTCACTTTAACGAACTTTCCTTACTATACCAGTTTGTGTTATATATTATGTATGTTGTTTATTTGCAGAGAAATTTTATTTAACAAATAATTGTTAACTGATATAACCAACCCAAAACAGGATTATTTGTTATTGCCACAACATTAACAAAAAAAAATTATAGACATTATATAGTCTGTATTATACTACCTGAACTCGGCAAACATTGTCCTGCCGCTGTATACTAATACAGTAAATCAAAATCAAATCAAATCAAAAAAATCTTTATTCAATTTAGTCCCTAAGAAGGCGCTTATGAAGGTCTAAAACACTACCACCGGTTCGGAAAACAACCCAGTCAAGAAGAGCCGGCAAGAAACTCGATCTGGTTCTTTTTTTATAAATATAATATATATCATTTTTTTCAAAAAAAAACTATATAAATCACAGTCTTAGCTAATGTTAGCGGAAGCTCATAGATGTGGGCCAATTCCAGACATCACTATCGTTCACGTAATGATCCATCCTGTAATAACCTTTTGAGATTAAGACTTGCTTGACATAATACTTGAACTTATTGTCAGGTAAATCGGTAATGTTACTTGGGATGTTATTGTAAACCCGAGTACTATTACCTATAAAGCTTTTATTACACTTACTTAGCCTAAAGCGTGGGACGGCCAACTTGTCTTTATTTCTAATATTACAATTATGACGATCATTCACTAGATCGAGCTTGTCTAAAATTTTACGAATATACATTAAGTTATCGAAGATGTATTAAAATAAATACAGTGAATTATATGAATACAGTGCCTGGAAAGTACCTGCAGTTGATGGAGGCCAGGTACTGCAGATGCAGTACGCAAGTTCGGTCCGCAGTTGGTGTCACAGACAGTTTCAATGTGACTGTTGGCCTGCACCAGGGGTCCGCTTTTAGCTCATGCCTCTTCCTGTTAATTATCGATGCCCTTACATCGAATATACAGCAGGGGGCACCCTGGTGTATGTTTTTGCCGACGAAATCGTGCTGATCGGTGAAAGTGGCCAAGTGGTGCAGAACAGACTGGACGTTTGGAGGCAGAGGCTGGAGAACATAGGCTTAAAATAAGTTGAAATAAAACAGAATATGTGTTCTGCGACTTTGGCGGTATCTCCGGTGATCTGTCAATAATACTAGCGAGAGTATCCCTATCGGTCTGTTTAGACTTTCGCTACTTCAGGTCACTTATACAAAGTGGTGGTGACATCGACCGTAAGATGAGGTGGAGAATCAACTCAGGTTGGATGAAATCGACATGTCATGCGACAGGTCTCAGCCATAAACTTGCGACTGTAGGATGCCCGTCAAACTGAAGGGCAAAATATATAAGTCCGTTATAAGACCTGTCATACTGTATGGATCGGAATGTTGGGCTAGTAAGAAGATGGATGAAAAACGACTGCATGCAGCAGAGATGCGAATTTTGTGATAGATGTGTGGCGTGACCAGAATGGATAGGTTCAGGAATAAGTATGTTAGAAGAAGTTTGAAAGTGGTTCCAGTGATATTAAAGGTGAAAGAGAATCGTTTGTCTTCTTATGGACATGTTTTGAGAAGAAACGAAACGCATGTGAAGTGATGACGATTGAAACTTGAGGTATGGAGAGGAGAGGACGTCCAAAGAAAACATGGATGGAGTATGTGAGGGAAGATATGAAGTTAAAAGGGGTGAATATGGTGACTTATAGAGATATATATGGAAGAAGACGACGTACTGCGCCGACCCCAAATAACAAATTGGGAGCAGGACGATGATGATGATATAAAATGTAAATAGTAAAATTACCATAGCAACGGTTACCATAGATAACAATTACCGTTACAATAGCAACGGTTTCTTACCGTGGGTCGATATGGGTGGGATATGTTTCTTCGTTGATAAACAAAATCGGTTTTAGGTATAATTTGCGTAGAATCCGTTTTTAGTAAGCGTTTACAATGCAAAATATAAAGAAACACGAAATTATTAAAAGTACTTAAATAAAATAAAAAAATATTTGTAAGTCCTCACACACAAATAGAATGATCAAATATGTAGAATAAAGATTATTTACAAGTACCTATAATAAAACTTTAAAGAAACATAAACTGTAATATATTAAACATATTTGAAAAAAAAAACAATCGACGGGGCTTTATAATTCATAAGCGTAACAAGTTTTGTTTTTCTAGCTAAGGTGTCGTTCGTTAACGCCTAAAAACGGAATCGTATGTGTGTAAGTAAACGTTTGTGAATTCGATAAGATTAATGTTCACGCCCCTTTTAGTCCCCGACTTAAACAGGAAGTAACAAATCAAAACTCCTACACACGCATGACAAAATTAACTAGCGTAAAATAGTTCATTGCTTTTAAAATTTTCTACAAGTAGCCGTATTTAAAAAAAAAGATCATTTACTTTTTTAGAAGTAAATGTATTTTTATGTTGACATTTATGCAATATTTTTACAAGTTAGAAGAATAGTATCTACAATGCACTTATTGTTAGATCAATCGTGAAATTTGAATGAATGAATGAATGAATTCTTTATTGTACCAAAAAGTTGTATACTGGCGAACTTAATGCCACAATGCATTTTCTACCAACAACCAGCGACAATGCAGAAACAATACATTAAAAATAGTAGTTAAAGTTAACATTTGAATAAAATAATTAAATAACCGAGTGAATTCAGCACGTTCCAATTATTAATTCGCAACAGATCGAACGAGGATTCTTTTTTCTTCCTTTTCCAAGACCATCTTTTCTTTAGTTGGAGCAGAGCTTCTACCATCCTACCTCAGTGGGGGTCGAAGCGGCTTAGTATGGACATTCTCTACTTTGTCCAACCGTCTTTCCATGTCCTCTATGACCTTCAACAGCGTCCCCTCTACTCTTGTCATGGCAGAGACGACTGCATTCCCCATAATCTCTTCCGTCTCCTCCTTGCTCTTTCCTTCATTACTACTTGGAGACCGTGGTACATCACGACCTCCTCCTTCCATATATAAAGCATCAGCAACCAATGCTTCTTCAAAATTTTGACTTGTCCAATTTCTTGCACTATCTTTCTTTATTATCTTCCTATTACCATTGAAATATCTAGCCACATTAAAATGTAGAAAAACCGCCGTCTTTAATGTCAAATTCGTCTTTTTGTCAATCGCACTTTCATCAGCAATTTCATATAGCTTATCAGTCATCTTCCTAACCATCTTCTCAAAATCATCCATCTTCATTTGATCTATAGCACATTTATCATATTTCTTAAAGGCCCAGCTCTTCGTGCATAAATCCACCGTGTGCTTCTTGCCATACCCATGGTCCTTCGAACTCCCCCTGCTAGCAGAACTCACCTTAGGAGCCTCCACTCCTATTGCAGCATCGTTTGTCTGCGCATTGCGCTTGCAGGCTATATTATACGGTACCTTAAACTTCCATGAAACATGTACGAACTCACGTTAACTAAATCGCAGTCTGGGCTACCATCAATACCACTTATGTAAAACAACACCAATACCATGAATGTAATACTTACTTGAATGTCCTGTAATAAATAATTCTTATACTGAATAGGTTCGCAAGCGTGTAACTCAAACGACTGCAATCAAAACGAAAAACTGGTATGTCACGCCATAGCATAAAACACACGCCATCAGTTAGCTGCGTGGTAGGAAATCACCATCTGATGCAAAAAATAAGCACACGGCGTATACGGCTATATAAACTTCTCTCCGCTCAACTTATATCTCTGTGCAACTGAAACTCTCGGTTCCTTATATCAGCGACTTTCTTCATGAAGATAATTTTAGATTCATTTTATTACATTGTTTTTTAAAATAAGGGCAGAGAAATTTTATTTTTCATAGAACGAAAATATTTCTTGTATTTTTATGTTAACCGCAGCCAAGCTTTGTTGAAATCATAGCGTTAGAAGGCAAATTTATACTTGGTAACCTTATACTTTGTAAAGGTTTCATTGTCATATCTCTTAATTAATTCAAACTTACAATATATTTAAAAAAAGTGATAAAATATTATACAAATATACTAGTTTAACACAAATGAATTAATTTTACAATTTGAGGCTAAGATATTATGAAAAACTAAACATAACATTCAATAATTAATTAAACACAAAATTTCATGGTAAACAGTATTGAAATAATAAAACCTTAGTAATCGACCAGCTCATTTTCGATGTTAAAAGCTTAAAATCCAATTAACATATCGTTTTCTATATTGTAAATTTTTCTATGTTTTTGATAACTTTGAATACTCGATAGGTATCTAATAATTTTCCTAATGATTCAACGTTCCCTTCTTCCCTTGTTTTTAACAATTTACGTACACCTACAGGAAGCGGAACATAAAAATAGAAATAATTCGTTTTTGTGACTGTTTCTATGCTTGGGTTAATTGATTATTTTATTTTTTTTTTATGTGAAACGTCTATTAAGGAGACTCGACAGTTAAAATGACTCGTATGCCATTACGGCAAATGGCGTTTTATGTTTCACATAATATACTGTAACGTCCCATGACGGCTAACTTTTTTTTAATTTTCTTTTATACCTACAGACTGGTTAACTAAATATATTGTTTTAGTTGATGTGCATAACTAAACTAAGTTTGCACATTTAACTATAGATAGATAGTAAGTAATAGGAACGATTTCACTACCACTTTTGATACTTTAAGTACCCATTAAAGGGAAGGCATTTCAGTTCAGTAACGACACATTCAAAGGAAACCGATGTCGAAACAAACCTAATTAAAAGTACCCACCCTCCACCTCACTCCCCCTTGATCTGATGCCGTCGGCCACCCTAGTCCGGCGTTTTACTAACCTAAATAAATTATCCCTATTTTAAACGAATAATTGCTGTTTAACATTTCCCGCTTAAATATCAGTCGGGTAAACAGCTTTCTTTAATTTAATATCATTATAATATATTTTAATACAATCTTTATTTAACTATTCTCTTCGGTATGTCTTTCTTTATAAATTATTATTAGAACAATAATAATTACAATGAATTTAAACTATAACTTAGATATGAATAATAAGTACAGGCTTAAAGTAATTTGTTCAAACGAGTTTCTAAACAAACGTTTTAGCAATGAAATAAATTATTACAACGTGTGGAACATAGCTATAATTTATCCCAAACATGTCATCCAAATTTAATTTACGCTTTGTTATTGCACGGATACTCCCAAATCTAACCTCTTTGTGTCAAACTTTTTAATTTCGTTGATAAATGTTTTTATAAAAACCACGCTCAATCTAGATTTCTCTTGATAATAACATTTTCGTAGGTACTCCGTATTTCAACTCTAGGTACTATGATCTATTGGGTGACCAATTGGAATGTGAAAATTATTACTATTATTTTTTCATTTTTCTCTTCATTCTGTCACATTTATCCTAATAATAACATTTTAATTTCACGTGTCTTTAGATTTCCGATTTTTGTGAAAAGAATCATTACAAGGGGCTTAAAATAGGAATTACATATATTTCTATAATTTTTAGAAATGTCTGTCTGTCGGTTTGGTTGTGCAGGCATCAATTAGAAAATACTCAGTATATTTTAAAAACTCAAACGATAATTTTAAACCATATTCCGGAATAGTATCAAAGTTTCTTTTCATTAAAATCTGTCTACTCTATCAAAAGTTATAGTAATTTGAATGATACACGACGGAACTTTTTTACTTACCAATGTAAGTAAATGTGTTTTAGTCTTATTCGAGAACAAAAAATTGATGGAGTGATTGAAATTGAAGAAAATGATATAATACAAAATATGTTTATTGTATATAACTTAAAAATATCTAAGACATAGTAAATGAGAAAACAATATTTTGATATTCAATTTTCATACAATCTGTACTAATATTATAAAGAGGTAAAGTTTCTGAGTTTGGTTGTTCGGGTTAATCTCAGATACTACTGATCCGATTTTTAAAATTCTTCATTATTAGAAAGGTCTATTAAGGCTTATTATATATATATATAGGCTACTTTTTATGTTGGTATATATTTTTTAATCATTATTTTCAAATTGCTACTAAATTGCTAAATTACTCTAAATTGCTGCAGTACTAAACCAAGGGGGAAGGGACTGGGCCCTGATCTTCCATTTCACTGGGAAAACTGTCTGGGAGGTGGTCTGGTCTGGCCGAGGTGATCTCCTTCGCGCGTAGAGGCACGGCACGCGGCACGGTACGCGGCACGGGACGGGACGGGACATATAGATATATTGAATCTAAAGGGAGAATATAGGCCGTCTATTATATCTAATATATTGTCTGAATGCCACGCAAGCGAAGTCGCGGGCACAGTTAGTTTTATCTATTTATACTAATAATACAACTAAAGTTTTGACTGTACATTTTTTTTTGGGAATATTATTAGTATACACTATACATCATACTTTATCATTCAATCATTTCTAATCTAACTATGTGTATGTCCCGATTTTAACTCGAAAACGGCTTTAAAGTTTTTGATGAAATTTTGTACACAGGAATTTTGTCATGAAGCATAGGTTATACACAGTTTCGAAAATTTTTAGTAATTATAAAAAGTAGTAATTAGAAGCTCAAAAAGGGCGATTGAATTATTATTCAGAAAAATTTTATCTATGGATAAGTTGTCTCTTTATTATAGGCTTTGAAAAACAAAACAAAATCAGGAAACATCTAATTAAGATAAAGCACGTAGATTCATTCGCGGACACCCGCTAGTATTGTTATACAATGATTCATGCGAAAGTCTATCATGTACAGCACGAACCGGAGCTCCAAAGCAATATACCCATTACCGCAGTATCTTGAGGCCTACCAGTTTAATCATTTCCATTAATTATAAAATCTCTTTGTAGTGTTGTATAGCTTACAATCTGATCCAGCAGACGTTGCTCTATGCTCTCCGGTATGCGGTGTGATGTGGCTTGTGTCGGCATCTCAGTCTGTCATGTAGCAGTCATTGTCTTTAATGAATTAACTTTCGTATTTTATATGAAATGGTTTAATTATTATGCTCAGGTGAAGTGTATTGGTAATAATGAGGCGAAACGTTTATTCTAAGGTGCCATGGAAAGTTCTAGCAAGTTGAGTCACCTATTTTGCTGGAGTTAAAAATGTTACCACAAGATTGAATGCATGACTTATATCTTTAACACTGGCAAAATCGTGAATGTAAATTGCATTTTGCTATAAAGCAAGAAAAAGAAGAAAGTGGGGTGATGAGTATGGATAAATGTTTTATAAATTTCGTAGTAACTCGATCTACCATGTCTCTTATCCTAGTTCAGGTTTCGTTATATAGTTCTTGGCATTAAACCTAAACATAATGTGAATGAGTTATTTTGCTCCACAGATGTAGAGTTCGTTAAATATGATTACAGCTCCACGTATCCGATGCCAGGATGACTGTGAAGGCCTCGCTAAACTGGGGATGGGACAGGTAGACGGTGACGTCATCATAATGTGAGCAGTTGTAATGTACTAGTTACTATTATAGAACACGTAACTTGTTAACAGAATGGCATCCTGTCGGCGCGATGTATTCTATAGCAACATAATGCTGGCGTCCAGCGCCGTCCCTAGCCGCCGTTGTTTGACGAAATCTCTAAGAAGATAAGCGGTTGGCAACAAATTTGAAGAAAAGGTATTTCAGAAATGCATTGCTATGGCGGTGTGCACTAAAGAATAAGTTATAAAAACGCGACAGTGGCAACTGTAGCTTGGGCTAATTATACCTATGCAAAATAGACGAAATCGTCATTTTGTATTCCCCTCTTTCCTCTGATTTTAATTCTTCTTTCAGCTATAAAATAAGAATGACTTTGGATACGTTTTGTTTTTCTTATTCGTCAAATTTTTTTGACGGACGTCTGAAAACGACACACTCCAGTTGCCTGATAATAGCAGAATAGAATAGTACAGAATTTGTAAAGAAGTTATCGTCATAGAACCTGAAGCAGTATTTCCACACTGCCCTAAAATCTCTAAGTTTCTCATTTGTTAATATAAATCTATATATAAATTGTTTTAGTGATTATATAATTGCATGACCACTAAAGGATTATTTACACAATTACATTGTGTAAATAATAACACAATTAAAAGGATTACATAATTGCTCACAAGTAGACTGTTTATACTGATTTTTGTAAGGCTTTCGAAAAGGTGGATCATCAATTACTTTTGGAAATGATAGCATTTAATGGTATTCGTGGAAACTTACTAAGATGGTTTACGTCTTATATTACAAATAGAACACAGAGAGTTGCAAATAATGGCTTTATTTCAGACGCAATTAAAGTGACATCAGGAGTAGCACAAGGATCCATTATGGGTCCTTTATTATTTATTATTTTTATTAACGATATTGGTAGCTGTTTTGAATATACTAATTTTTTTGTTATATGCCGATGACCTAAAAATTTATCGAGAAATAACAAATCTTGTTGATTGTCACAAATTGGAAAATGATCTGAACAGACTCAACAATTACTGCAAAAATAACAAATTATATTTAAACCTAACTAAATGCAAATCAATTAGTTTTACTAAAAAAATCAACTACATAACCTTTAGTTACACACTTGGTGGAACTGCACTGGAAAAAGTATTTATGATAAGAGACTTGGGAATATTAATGGACTCGAAATTACACTTTGATATTCATATTAATCATAAAGTTAGTAAAGCATATGTGATGTACGGTGTCGTAATGAGAACTTGTGCACCTTTTAAAAAGCCTGAGACGTATATTTTACTATACACTTTATTAATTAGATCACAATTGGAATATGCTACTTCTGTATGGAATCTGTTTTACAATAAATATCATAATCAAATAGAAAGCGTTCAACGCAAATTTTTGCAGGCAATGAACTATCGTTGTTTTTATTCGAAGTCCTCTTTTAAATAAATTTCACTTATTATTATTCACTTTTAAATAAATTTTGTTTACCGACGCTACATGCGAGAAGATTACTCCTTGATCAAATGCTGTTGTTTAATATATGTAATAATAAATTCGACTGTAATTGCCGTGTTATCCAAATTTATTATTATGTACCTTACCGGCCACACTGCACACGAGAGACCCGTAAGCTGAATCTATTCGCTTATACTGCCTGTAAGATGAATCCCGGTGAGCGCGCACCATTTTGTAAAATAACAAAATTTTACAACAATCGCTTCAATAATATTGAAATATTTGCGTCCTCACTGGCTTCGTTTAAGAGATTTCTAACAATTTATTACTTTGTGGATCCAATGATTTAACCAATTAATGATTGTTTTTTTTTTTCGTTCGTCTAGTTTATGTTAGTTAATATTTTTCTATTATGTAATTACTTTTTTTTTATTTTAATATTTGTCCTCATTTGTGTGTTTACGTATTCCGTGGGCAACGGAGCTGATTACACTATAAATACTATTTAAGTATATTGTTGAACTCGTTTACATATATTTGGTGTAATTAATTGTTGTCCTAAATAAATAAAAAAAAAAACGGACATAAGATTTTACGATTTATAAAGATAAAACTTTTTTATTAATATAATATGCCTGTGTAATAATAATAATGTGGGAAAAGGAGACTGCAAAGATTATCCTATAACACAGACTTACTCTATTCTCTATTCAGTGTTTTATTAAAAAATCCATTATTTGTACTTCTCCAGTTATCTGACTAAATGTTAAACATGCTAGTAATTCATAGTTTTACCGTTACATAGCCATCAAATATTTCGGACCTAATGTATTTTATACTAATACATCATTTCCTTCTGCTATCTCCACCAAGAAAACTAATTTCACAAATTATATTCTATCAAAAAATTTAATTTGTTTTAACAAGGAAAATCTTGATATTATCTATATTAGAATAAAAACTTATTTTATAATGGTGTTAACACACGTACGGACCGGACCTCGGGCATATTACGGTGGGTGGCCGATGTTACCAGTATTCTAAGTAGAGATGGGAATCCTTTTCGAAATCGAATCTAAGTTTGATGAATCTATTCACAAAATATCGAAGCCCAAAAGATCGATCTTTCAAACTAATAAAGAATCTATTATTAAAATGTCCTTTTTGTTTTCTATAATGATGTGGCAAAAATAAAATAGTTCAGTGTCGTTTTTCCTTAGTAGGTTAGGCATTCTTCTTTTTTTGTTTAGTTGCGGTGACCTTTATTAATAAAAAAATATTGGAAACAGTTTTTGTAATAAATAATGATTATAATCTGTCTAATTTCGACTGGAAGAATACTGTTTAAAAATAAAAAGTCAAATAGAACAACTAGAAAAAGATTGATCTCTTGGATCTCGATGTTTTGTGAATCGATTAAAAAAATCGATCTTTTTGACAAATCTTATTTCCCATCCCCACTTAGCGACCTTGGCCCCTCGACATACCATATATGCCATCCGGTTCGTACATGTATTAACAGTATAAAACCGACCTCTCGGATTACTTTACTTTTTTTTTATTAAAATTTTTCAGCAATACGAAAAGAAATATTTTATGTAAATTTCATAATACAAAATCACTTCTATTAAAACTTTCTAGATTGTAATATTCAGTTAATTAAGTTATGGATTGTTTTAACATTGGTATTAAATTTACTAGTACATTTTTTTCCTAAAGGCTTTAAAGAGTTATATTAATATAGGTTATTATAGATCATTGATACTTATCAGTCCATTATAGCTTAGTATTATCTTAATACTTTTTAGTATTTTTCCAGTATTAGTACTCATACCATACACATGGTAAAAACCGCCAAAGTAAAAAAAATCGGTGCATCGTATTCCAGGATCAGTTATGATTTCGACACACAGCGGGCAGGTCGGGACGCAGCCACGATTTTTCTATAGGAAACATCGCGCTGGGGTCCTCATAACCACCCACTGTGTGTTGTAACTATTTGTATATATCCAGCAGCAGGGATATAGATCTCCCTCAAAGATCCCCACAAAGACCGGTCTAGCGCCACTCGCATCCAGCGGATTCCGGCGGCCTTGGCCATGTCGTTAGTCCACCTTGTACGGGGACAAAAAAGATCTAGTTCAAATAGGTCCACTGATTCTGGAGATTATCCGGAACAAACTGCCAGACAGACGAATGTTTAAAAAAATATATTTTTGGAATATATGTATCGTATAAACATTCATATGAATTTAGTAAAAAAATGTTGTTCTGGCATTACAAACAAACACTTCAATTTTATTTATTTAGTAAAGGTTATACCGGAGTGTTCGATCGTATTGGAAAACTGTCAATTACCAATCACGCACGTGTCAAATTCAAAACATTTGAGTCTATACGCAGTAGGTAAATGGTGAGTTGACAGGACGGATCAACATTAAACGCGCCGACACATATTGCGCTGTAACTATTAAAGGGTTTACAACAGAAGCTATGCGTATAGCGAGGTTCGCCTTGGTATGATCTAATTTTGTCTCAGTAGGAAGGCGGTAAAACGACGTAATGGGCCTGAACAAAACGGCTCTGATTTATGAAGGACGTGCCACCCAGCTCGAACTGACATAAATAGAAAGTGGCAGACACCCTGAGAAGGGTTTTACGCAAATATAATGCGTGTTTGCAAAATAAATTACGAAACATTTGTTCCTATATATTATAATGATCTTAATTAAGTCATAGCGTATAAGTTTACTCATAAATGTCGTAAAGCGACATAAATATAAATAACAAGATATACCGGTGAATCCACCCCCGTGACAGTTACCTATCTATACTAAATAAATAAAATTGGAGTTATTGTTTGTAATGTCAAAATATTTTTTTTTACTAAATTAAATTGACATGAATGTGTATACGACACCTATACCAAAAATACAATGTTATATATGATTGTCTGTCTGTTTGTTCCGGGTAATCTCCGGAACGGTTTGACCGATTTTAACAGGACTTTTTTGGTAGATAGCCAAAGTTATTCCGCGTAACTTAGGGTACTTTTGATTTTCGAAAATAATTAGGGCACACAGCTAGTTCACTATAAGAGTCGCTGCTTCATATAACAGTACTACATTTATGACAAAATGTGTATCTATAATAAAACAACAAGAATAAAAACTAGGCAATAACGGGGACTGCCGACAGAAATGAAAACTCGAAACTTCAGAAATACTGTTTTTTTTTTATGTTTAAATTTCATAATTTGTTATTAGAAATTATTAACATATCAACCTAACTTAACATTTATCTGATTTTTACGTCTATTGGAGCTCCGAGCAATAATATTATGTACATTTTTATATAATTTAATTTAATTTAAATAATCAAAACACACGATCGGCTGTGTAAGTCTGAATTATATTATTTATCTCTGATCTTAAACGCCATCTTATGTTTGACATACGGTATCATGTTAACACATGACGTCATAGCATTGTAAGTGACGCGAACCTTAAGCTTTTCCCCTGCCGAGAATCGAGCAATGCCGCTAAATAGGTTTTTACTTCAAAAATAGAATATATACGCCAATTTGAAAATATAAAATACAACATATTTTTCTCGAGCAAAAGACAGACAGATTACGTTAAAATATAATATGAAATTTAAAACATCTTCATCATTAGAGTGATACAAGGATTTGTAACTAAATTGAAAATAATGGATAATAAATTCAGTCTTGACTTTTACTACAGTACAGTACAGTACCTACTGATAGTAGTTCTAGTTCAAGTAATGATAAAAATTTACTAACATAAGTCAATACACTTAAAGAATCAAACTAAAGTACCTACTATTTTGAAATAAATTAATCTAAATACTTTCCAGTTGGAAAATTAAGTATTAAAAAAAACGTTCTTTGTATTGATGTGAAATTGAAATGTGTTGTAAGAACCTTATTAAGAATTATTACACTAGAGTGATAACAGCTCGGCTATTACCTACTGCTTGTTATTCATTCACCGATAAGTAAGTTATTCAAATGAGACTGTGTGCCTTCGCAATTTCATTTCACTACACAGAAAATAAATTAAAATGTTAATGTTACATCGGAAATAACAACGTGGAAATCAATTTAATATATGTTAAGAATGTTGTAACATTTATTTATTATACATTATACTTAAAGTTATTTATAATAACATACATAGCCTTTCTCCCTTCCACTTGCTACGACCTTAACACACCACTTTTGCTTCTAGTTTCATGAGCGCTTTCATATGAAAGCATATATATGCTCGTCGGTTACGGGTACTTTTCACCTGGTCTGTATTTAAGACGTGCTCGATTTGGTCGACATACGTTTGCCTAGGTCGACCCTTACCGGCGCTTAGGGGTGGTACTCTCTAGCTGCATAATGGATGATAGGCCTATAAGCCAAGGAAGTAAAGGGGTGCGCCGGATTCGTCAGGCCTACGTTTGCTGTAGACAGCAAACGTAAGTCTGAGTAGAATCTGGCGGATGCAAGGAAGCTGAAGAAGGTTACGGAATGTGACGTGTAGTCAGCTGTAAAATCAATAATGGATGAAGCGGATTATGAGGGCCTGTAGAAGCGTAGCTTCCCTTTAGAGTTCTATCTTTCACCAGGGAAGAAGGGCAAGGGGGAATATGAAGCGGGCGTCAGGAAGGACTTGTGTAACAGCGCTAGTATTAAGTACATGGCACCGAAGGAGATAATGGAGATCGCTGGTAACGTGGTTAAATTCATGTTGTTCATAGAGAGGTTGGGGGTGAAACGTGTAACGAGGGGCCACTCGGGTGATATTGACGGGCCGGTTCACATGGGACGTGGCAAAATATGTTCCAGAAGTGTCTGACCACATGCGGGAAGTTCTCCGAAGAAATAGAGAACTGGAGGTGGAGGTACAATACCTACAAACAGACGATGTCATTGTGACGACTGAGTATCAAGCGACGGTGAAGAGGCAGGGGAGGGATACTCGTAAGGAGGAAATGTCTAATGTTGCTGTAAACGCTATATCGTCCGCCCTCGTTAGGACAGAGGACACCTTAAAGGGGGACCGCCCCCGTTTAAGTTGGAAAGGGAATGAGTATATGCATTGCCCCACGTTAAAAAAAAAGATCTACCGTCTTACCGACGTCTCCAGACACCCTCGTGTTGTATATTTCTTTCGTCAATCTTTTGTCGTCCATCCTCTCTACGTGCTTGAACTAACTAACCATTTCTTTTTTATCTTGCTGACTACATCCTCTACCACACCACTGCGTTCTCTTATCATAATATTCCTAACTTTCTCATTGATCTTTACTCCACCTACATTATTCAAACTTCTCATTCATTCATTTATACCTAATCACAGGATAAGGTAAGATTAACTAAATTCGATGTCTATATGTAAACTAAATTATATGTTGTACAAACATAAACATAAAAGCCAACATGAGTATTACCATCCAGTATACAAAGTGATTACGAAAGTTATAACGTTAGTAATAATATACTTACTACAAAGTAGACATCCCCATATCTCTGAAATTAATACAAAATTTAGTTATGTGTCCTTAAAACTATCCAGTGTAATATTTTTTTTTTACTTACAAGCAGAGACAGAGGTTTGTGAAACAAGGAATATTATACATTACGTTCCAATTTTTAATTAGTAAATAATTTAAATTATTACATGGCCAGCCAGTTCTAAAGTGTTAGTAATATTTTATTTTAACCTTTACACCACACCATGAGAAAATGAAATACCATTTGAAAATAAAAGAATTGATTACAAGACCATTTTTTTTTTTGACGGGGGGAAATTCATTTACGCACTACCCTTACCTATTGCATTAGTGAGACCGAAGTCCCCCAATGCAATAGGTAAGGGGGCACGGAGGGACGAGCTCCGTGCCAGTGTGAGACTCACCCGGGCGTGAAGCGCCCGGAAATACCCACTAAAACCCCCAGGGGCCGTCCGCCGCATTTGGGATGGGGGCGACACGGGATGGCTTTCGCAAGCACCGCGTCGCTTGATTACAAGACCAAAGGGACGACAGCTAATCGAACTAAGCGACCTGATTTGAGTAATATATTGTGGCTTAGGATCTATACGCATAGTGGATCTAAAAAATCTGACAAATTTGATGTTGGAGTAAGTTCAGGAACCCATTTTCGTGAAAAAATATGCTACAGTAATAATACAAAATGCATTTTTTTAAATCTTATTACGGGTTATTTCAGATAACATTTTAATTTAAGTTTAATTCATCGGATTATATATGATTCTATAGAATGACTTCATTATGATTTAACAGTCCAAAAAAATGATATTATATTAAAATGTCGTCTTCTCTGTAATATGTATCTGTATCATTCCTAATCATTCGAACTATTCAATCCATAGTGTATTCCACCAATACACACCGTGGGTCCCCGACAGCGATCTAGTCTATCAGCAGACCAGATGATAACCCGAATTTGGGAAAATTTTGTACCCACAGCCATCGAAATAAAGTGACACTACATGCACTAAGGTCACACATTACATTGCACATTATACTCGTACTCACTAGGCACAGGTAAATAGGTTCTGTGAAGGACCATTATTTTTTTACCAACTTTAGGGTTTATTTAGCTAGGACAAATTCCTAAAAAATGTTTAGTTAATTTTTCCAAATATTCATTTTTTTTTTTACCATCTTATGCACTAGTATGAGCCAGCCAGAGCCAGCTCTGAACATAAATCTAACCAGATCCAGTCGATTACATGATCCTTCTCGTGAAGACAAACTTGGAACCCGATATACCCACATATTGATAGATAGTCAGGCGTGTTTCTATAGTAGAGTCTAAAATAGGATCTCTATCCTAAAAAAAAAATTACCAAAGTGCCAAATGATCAAATCACTAAGCATAACACTAATTATAAAATTAATTTGAAATACTAACTACCTATTCTTATTACTTCTCTTATTATTATTCGATATTATAAATTTATTATTTAAGATTATAACACAATATAATTATGGTTGAAATTAAGAGATGAAAATATTTGGAAACTTTTGAACCTTTTCGGAAAATTTTCCATTATTTGTTCTCAGTATTTCTGAGACCTTTAGAACTTTTCCTGTAAATTTTTGAACCATTGGAAATATTAGCAGTAATTTTAATCTCCATTTGTAGCCCTGAGGTCAACAACGTTGTGAAAGGATTAGTCCGTTGGGGATTTAAGCGACTACGGTGGATTACCTCTGACGATATTCTTGAGAATATTCTTATGTAAACCCTAAACAACAACCGACAACTTCCTAGCAGGCATCTTTCGTTATTTTATTAAGCTACTACTAAATCCAATGAGAATTCATCAAATATATCTGATACAAAAGATGCAGAAAATGATAACTCTCTAACTCTGAAGTTTTTTTTGTACCGAAAAACGAATAAATGCTCATATGATTTATATATCATTTTTCTTTTATATAAAGTTCCTAATGACCTGTAGAACTCGAGGATACAGAACAAGACCAATTATGACCATGTACTTACCGTTTTAATTCACATAGTTAATAATCTAAACCTCTTGTGTACACTTAAACAAATACTAGCTGTGTTCCCGCGGATGCGCCCGCGTTTCATATAATTATTATTGCGTAATTTGGTTTTTAATTTTTGTATACGGAACCCTAATTAATTCCTACATTTTTTTTATTACTTGCCCGTAAAACTGTACATTGAATAGGATTTTATTCAAATTTTTGTGAGTTTTAAATATTTTACGCGGAACTCTTATTATTTTCGAAAATTAAATGTCCCGTACGAAGATTATTCGGAACAAACAGACACATGTAATTAGTACGAAATTCATATTTTGATATTACAAACAGTTACTTCAAGTTTATTTATTAGTATAGATACACTAAGTTCAGTATTACATTTTTTTTTTTAAATTAAAATATAAGACAGACACAACAAAATGTGTTATGTTAAAATTTATGTAAATGTACTGCGGCTATTGACTGTAATGAAACAATCAATAGTAATTAATTGCATTATTGCATACTTGCTTCTATAATGCGGAATGTAACTACATATTTGAAATAAAATCTCTATAAGGGACTGTGAGAATATTTACACGTGTTAAATCCAATAATTTCATATTATGTTAATGGTTTCATGGCTCATAAAACGAAGGGTCGAGTATTACACACCCTGGGTATGCCAATGAATTCACGACCATCATCATTCTCGTGCTTTATTCTCAACTCACTTGGGGTCGACGCAGTATGTTTTTTTTCTTCCATACATCCCTATCAGCTGTCATCTCTTCATTTACTTCTCTTTCTTCCATATCATTTCTTACACACTCCAACCACACCTTCTTTGGCCTTCCTCTCCTTTTCCATCCCACATTCATATTAACTAGTGCTCGCCTGTGATCAAAATTTGACCATAATTCACAAAAAAAGCTAACAATTTTGTTTGCTTTTCATTGTCAATTGCTTAAAGTAAAACCTTCTTAAAAATCAATATTCTGTCTACACGGTAAATAAATGTCTAGTCTGACATTGACATATGATTGATAATGCATTGGTGATTTCGTAAGAGATAATGATAGATGTGTCTGTGTCAAACTAATGGTAGTGTGTGTGTTATTATACTGTATCAGAGCGCTCGTAACGTTAGAATTATAAAACTACACGCTTCTAATATAATTTTTAATATAATTTTATGCACCATTTAAAAAAATATTAGCATTCTGCACTCCTTCTCTATATAAACTATAAGTGTGCGAAATGTCATACTCCTCCGTTTGCGCGATTTACGTAAAAAGGGGTACAAAGTTTTTGCTTCACGTATTAATATTATGATTACTATTTTACCTACATGCGCTTCCAGTCTACTTACTAGCTCAGCTAATCCATCTTCTTACTAGCCCAGCATTCTGATCCATACAATATGACAGGTCTTATGATGGACTTATAAATCTTACCGTTCAATTTAAGCGGCAACCTGGAGTCACAAATCACACTACAAACCTGTCGCCATTTCATCCAGCCTAAGTTGATTCACTGCCTTATTTCTCGGTCGAATTCTTCATCGCACTGCAAGAGTGAGCCGAGGTAGCGGGATTTAGAACAGACTGGTACTGGTGTTCCTCCGATTATTGGTTTAAGACTGGAGATACCGCCGAAGTCATAGAACAAAGATTCTGTTTTTTTTTTTTCAGTTAATTTTGAGGCTTAAATACTTCAGTCTTTGACGCCACTCATCCAGTCTGTTCTGCACCTCTTGACCACTCTCACCGACCAGGACGATGTCAACGGCGAACATCATGCAACAGGGTGCCTCTTCCTGTATATCCGACGTAATAACTAACAAGCTAATAATACCTGCATAAAGTTTTTAATCACCATATAAATAAAAACGATATAGCTTACAAACAACAACGACATTTTCTTTTGAAATGACATGTTAGTTGGAAAATTTCAGGAAACAATTGTGTCCCCGAATAGTAGTTTCATGTTAATTATAACTGTTTTAGACGCGCGTGTATGAAAGTTCTCGGAAAGTCTTGATGAACATAACAAGTTACAGCGGGGTTGTCACAAACAGTCAGCGCCTCGCTCGTACTGCATACATAACCGGAGGGGTTCATAGCGCAGTATTTTAACGAGTTTAACATTACGGGTAACCCTTAAAAAGCATTACCTACGTTGCTTATAGACGACGGTCCTTTATCTAAATCTGAGGACACAGGTGGACCCGCTCTACTCGCTTGTAAATATTTAATGTATATTCCCTTAACAACCACTCGCTATTATATTGCTAGTTAATGTACAAGTACGTAACTCTCGCCCGTACGTCTCATAATAATATATCCGCCAAGTTACTTTGGACTTGAAAGTTAGGGAATAACTAATACAGTATTTGTGCTCACGGCGACGGTGAACACAAAGTAGGTACCTACTTTCAACGGATACAGCCTCTGGACATCGTTAAATAACTTAAGTCCTACGAAATATCGTTTTAACGCTATACAAAGACGTTAACATAACAAAGAGGCTAACCTCGGATATATTTTATCGCGATACAAGAAAGAATATTATTTTTCTTTTTTACATAAAGTATAAAGTTTTGTGTATATTTAAAAAAAGACAGGTTTTGTTCACTTTCAAAGATCTATCAACTATGAAATAAAAAATTCAGTTGATTGCCATCCGCAAAGCCTTAGGGAAGCTGTGAAGGCCCTCCAGGTCAATAGTGTTATTTTTTACATTGTATCGGTTCAGCGCCTTGAACACAATTTCGCCTAATGTTAAGTGAAGATATTGTCCAGGATAGGAAACACACTAAAACTAGAAGTACTGGCTCACTAGTGATGCTGGCAGAAAACACCTATTAGCGCTTGGCGACAAAGAATTGCGTTAAAATCTAGGTACATCGACGTAGAATCCGACCAAACTAAGACAACATCGCTTCAAACACACGTTAGTCAAAAAAATAAAAGTATATATATTTTATATATATTATATAATTCAGTGGTATAATACAATAATTCCATTCTAATTGTAAAATACTATCCACTATTATTACTTTTGAGAAAGCTAAGGAAAGTATTTATAACCGTTAAAAAAACATCTAAATTAATAGAATATCGTTTAATATCACCTTCTTAAATTCACCGGTTTTTAGTCGCAATATGGTACTTCTCATCATTTGTCCGTTCTTAGTAAACGAGATAAGTTATAGTTTTATTAGTTATGGGAAACAACATTATCAACAGCGTTGGTGGCCGCGGACTGTATTCTATTTATGTATTACGACATGGGTGGCGCGGACGGTATAAATCAATTTGCTCCTAGAAATGTTGATGGCCAGTAAATATTATTGAATTTATATATTATTTTCATATATTCATGAAACGTCTATATTTAGATTACATATTTAGTAACCAGGTACATTCTTGCAATACAAATACACATCACAGGTAGAATATGAACTTTACTTAGCGATGCAATTTAAAAATGCGATTATCCCATCACACATTGGTTTAAATGGTAATGAGAAGGCCAACCGTTTAGTAACGCTGGCTATTTCGACAGGATCAAATATTACAATAAGACCAGATTATTCCGAAATTTTACCAAAATTAAATCTAAATACCACATAAATTGGAAAGAGTATTTTAATGAAAGATCAAAAGATAAAGGTATTTGGCATAAAACACTATAAGGCGACTCGTATACCATGGTTTGCTAACAATAATTTAAATAGATCCCTCATTATACGGCGCTCAAAGTCCGAGTTTTCTTTTCTTATGAAAATAAGAATTTACCAAATTGCGAATCGTGTGGAATTCTTACAGATGTACACCACTTCTTCAAGGAATGTGATAGTAACAAAACTGAAAAGAAACGATGTACTCAAAATCTTAACCTATTGAATCATGAATTTAATTTCATGAAATGTTGAATTTTCTTGCAAGTGTAAAACCCAAAATTTTGTGAAAGTTTCCGAGTAATAAATTTTAAGATATAGATTGCTAGCTTTAAGTTCAGGTTACGACGGGAATTGTAATTACTTGGAGAAGCAGAGTCCTTAAATAAAATATAGATAATAAAATAGAAAAAAAACACAAAGTTCATGTAAATTATTTATTTAATTTTTTTTATATTTTAGTTCTTTATTGATTGCGAATATTTGTAAGGACAGTAAATTAGTTAATATTCGACTAATGGGTTGACTTGTTAGTGTTTATTTTCATAATTCGGTTTTTGGTTTTACTTTAAAATTCCATAGCCATTGACTAGATGTTAAGTGATCGATAATTTAGTAATACGTAATATAAGACGTTAGTAGTACTAAATACAATATAAATAAAGAAAAAATGTTTTTTTTGCAAGTGGATAGGAAGTATCGTAACGTTGGCGCATGAGGAATCACGATCTTTAATGTAAAGTAAATGCAGTAGTGAGTTTCATTATAACTTAAATCTTAGTTTCAAATGCACTGTAAAAGCATATTCCTCTAGAAGGAGAGTTCTTTGTTAAGTGATGGTACTTAGCATAGCAGATTTCCATGAGGTGATTTTAACACTTAATCCCATTCCCTCTCTAACTACCGCACTCCTCAGAAGAGAGGTTATATGAGAATTAATAATTAAGCCCTTGTAGTAGGTACTTCTTCTACTGATATTTGATAGAGTTTATAGGAGTACTTTCACATTCGGTGTCATATAGTAAAAATCGATTTTTATTCATTAGAATGAAATTGTGTTTTATTACTAATTTGTGTTTTAATAAAGAGCACATTATAAAAACCTTTATAAACGATTACAGATTAAACAATATTACCACGAAGTGAGCTTATTGTTTGACCTTTGATAATTTTAATATACTTGAGCTTTATGGAACCCAATACATGAGTGTAATTCCTTGGTACATGGTAATCTTTCATTATAAGCGGTGTTATTAAACTTTAATTCTATACTTTATTTGTATTCCTCAAACTTTATATTTATTTAGCCATTATGGGGGGGGGGGGGGGGGGGGGGGGGGGGGTATGAAGTCAGTCAGCCATAATAGTAATTATTAGTATTAGTAATTATTTTTATCCCAAACGGTTTAACTGGTGTTTAATTATATTTCTAATGTAAAACTTTTTAAGACGCGTTGTAACGAGCAACTCAGATCTCTTTTGGAGGGAAATATCGTTCAGTTATTGCCCTTGGCATAGACTACAAAATATTTGTCTTTGTTACTAAATGGATGACATCAATGGCATAATATATCATCAAAACAATTGTAGGTGTCTACGTTTTTTACAGTCAAAGAAGTTTTATTTCAACCGCATGGAAAGTTTACACGCACTCATTTTCATCCGATTAGTTCTTAGCAATTGTTGAACGGATCTCCGTTAGGTATCACTTTTTTTCATAAATGTGCATGTTTGTTCCATAATAATTATCCATATTTAAAAACTAAACATCGGAGGATAATAATAATTATTCACTACTATAGAAAATAAGTATGTATAACCAATGTATAAGTTTACGTACATACATAATAATTAATATGATCAAATATTGATATTACATTATTATTGTAAAATCAATGTTTATTAATTCTACATATATATTCAAAGTTAATGAAATATTGAAAACTCGTAAAAATGCAATATTTTTACAGAACAGGTGAGCGCAAAGCACATAAAATCTCAGCACTTATAGTATAATATGTTTAATAATAAACACGCGGTTTCGAACTTCTATATTTATGCAAAAAAAAGTCGCTTTAATATCCAAACCACAAGTTTATGAACTTGTCTTTATAGTCTAGTCAACAAGTTCAAAAAGGTGTTAAATATAAATCAACCTCCTAAAAATATGTCCGATAGCTCATTCGATTCGGAATGGGATCTATAATTTTTTGAGGCTTATTAGCACATATAAAATTTCGATTGTTATTAAATAACAATTTAAAAATGTGAATAAATTATGGTGTAATCTATACACTTAAACAAAAAAAACTTCGGTGAAAAAAAAACTTTTATGTCGATTTTTTTAAAAGTTATAACATTGTTAATTAACGATTTTTTTTCCAATCCCTGTTTTTATAAATGACGGCATAAAATTTTCAATAATTGGTCTATAAATGTTTCGCTTCGTGGAGATCTTCTTATTTAGGTACTTAATAAAGTTATGCTTTTTTTATCAAAGTTTATTATTTTGTTAATTATATTATTTTTTTAATTACCAAAAAATTAAATTTCTAAAAAATATTAACAAAAAAATATTTTTTTAAGTAACATCTTTTATTGCTGTTTTTGCATCTAATATAGGTATTAATCAACATTGGAAAAAAAAAAGTTATTTGTTAAGAAATTGTTTATAACAAAAAGACTATTTTGGGATTTAAAAAAAAAATTCCCATTTTATTGTATAATTGAAATATATATTTTTTAATTTTCATAAATAATTATTTTTATGGTTTATAATCGTTTTTTTTATTATTTCATTTGTTTAAATAATATGTTAATAAATTATTTTATTCTTAAATATCATCATTGACCCTTTTCAATGGATTTACAGAATAAGAATTAATAAAGAAATAAGCATTTGTTTTTGAAAAAACAAATATATTTTTTTTTAATTTCATAGCTTATAACTTGTCAAGTTATATAGATACAGCTAATATTATTGGAAATTTCCTACTGTTTCGGGATCTTGTTTTATAATTCTTTAAATATAATTATTTTAGAAGTTATTGGCGAAAATATAATAACTTTTTTTGAAACCTTATTTTGTTATTATAGTAAGTATCGCAATTTTTTATGTGCTAATATAACCTTAAAACATTTTTCTAGACGCCATTCCGAATCTAATGAGCTATCGCACATATTTTTAGGAGCTTTATTACTATTTAAAACGTTTATGAACTTGTTGACTAGGATATTATAACTATGCGTAAGAAGATTATATATTTAAAAGACGTAACTATATTATAAGAGAGCGTTCCATTCAACCAAAAGATGTCCACTGCTGGACATAGGTCTCCCCCAAAGATCTCCACAACCACCAGTCTTGCGCCATTTGGGGGTTTCCTCAACCTTCACCAGGTCGTCAATCCACCTTATGGAGAGCCTACCCACGCTTCATCTTCCGGTGCGTGATAGCCATTTGAGAACCCGTTGGTCTCATCGGGCAACGTTTCTGCGACCAATATGCCCAGCCCACTGTCACTTAAATTTAGAAATTCTTTGGGCAATGTCGTTTACTTTGGTTCTTCTTCGGATCTCCTCATTCCGGTTTGAGGTCTGATACTGTAATCGGACTGACATTGTGGCGTTATTGTCGGTATCGCACAGTTTCCACTTGGCACTGCTGGAGAGACTACATTTCAGCTTAGGTGTCAATTGAATTGAAAGCTTTTTCGTAGTCTGCAAACACTAAGCAAAGGGGTATGTTATACTCCTCGGCCTTCTGTGTAATCTGCTGCAGTGTATGAATGTGTTCTACAGTGCTAAAGCCTTTTTCTATCCTAAGGACAGAGAACAAAAAACAATAACATTATTCTTCAACAAAATATACAAATAGTAAGTTAGATAGTCATAAACAACAGATATGAATAAAGGCAAAACTTTGTAAAGGAAAGGTGTACGTTAATTCAACGTTAGTTCAGGTTATTCCTTCCGCAAGTATTTGCGCGCTCGTTAACGTAATGGACCGCAGCCTGGAAATAAATGGTTCGTAGAGGACGAAATCAACGAGTAGGGAAACAACGCCAGTTAATGCCGTGCGGTAATGGACATTTCTAAATAATTCTTCCCTAATTACGATACTTTTGCGCCTAATGACTTGATCTATTATTATCCAATAGTAATCATTAAAATATTAAGATTAATCTAAATTAAATATTTTTAAAGGACTGTCTTGTTCTGTTTGTCTTACTTCAGTTTTCATAAATGCAAATCAATCAAATTTATAGCATATAAGTTGGTACTGCTTATTTATATGCTTATATGCTGTAAATTTGAATGATAAATAAAGGCATTAAAAGAATTTAGTTAATCATACCGAAATAAGAAGTGTACATATATTTATTATAGCTGTATATAACGGAGCCGGTTTTTGATACAAACAGTTAAAGTTAATTTAGACGTTGAATACTAGTATAAATCTATAGGTGTATAGTATTCCAGCCGGTCAATAACATTTCTGTTTCAACAAATGTTGTTAACATTTTACCTTTTTCCAAAGTAGAAAATCAGACAATCACAACTTTGTGATAGAATTGAGAAAAGTTTGCACTGAGAAGAAAATTGGCTACGTTAGAACATCATTTTACAAATGTAAAAAAAAACATTCGCTTTTCAATCGAAGACAGAATGAGAAAGAAGATAAAGTAATCACTATTCAATAAATAATCTAAGAATTCGTCGACCTGAGCTTTCGGTGAAGGAAAATATCGTGAGGAAACTATAGCACGGTGGTAGGGCATTTTCTAATGATGCCCGCCTGGATAGCTACCACCCTCAAGTTTGAAAACCTGTCGTCAAATATGAATAGGTGTGTTCCGGCAGCATCACTTGAGAACCAGTACCTAGGTTTAGTCTGTTTACCATCCTGGACCACATCGTCACTTAACATCAGGTGAGATTGTGGTCAAAGCACTGAGCCTATATCATGTTAAAAAAATAGTGATCACTTATTACTTGTACTAGCTGTCCACGTGTTTGTTAAGAGCGATGATTTCAATAAAGTACATATACATGCATATGATTTCTATTTCTTTATTGATTCTAAATTCTAAAGATAAGATAAAGTTAAGTCTATGAACTTTTCAACCAATTAAGGGATTGTTTCAGTAAAACGCTGAATCGTACTTTTTTGACTTAAATTTAGTGTTATACTAACTGTGCCCGCGGTTTCGCCCGCTTGAAATTCAGACATCCTATGTTCTCTCCTTGGATGCAATATATGTCATTACCAAATTACATCCAAATTGGTTCAGTACTTTTTGCGCGATTGGCGAACAAACTTACAAACAGACAGATGGACAAAAAAAAATTAAATTATCGCAATTTGTTCTGTAGTCGATGCTGAGGCCTCGCATAGTTTTTTTCTTAAATATCTTAAATACACAGATTTCGTCTCGTTAACCTTTTATTATAATATACATACATACATTTCATCACGCCTTTCTCCCGTGGGGGTAGGCAGAGATTACGTCCTTCCACTTGCTATGATCTTGACACACCTCTTTCGCTTCCTCTACTTTCATGAGCGCTTTCATACATGCTCGTCGGTTATGAGTACTTTTTACCTGGCCTTTATTTAACACATGATTGATTTGGTCTAGATACGTTCGCCTAGGTCGACCCTTACCGACTTGCCCATTCACCCTCGCCTTATAAATTAATTTCGTTAATCTTCTCTCATCCATCCTCTCTACATGCCCAAACCAACTAAGCATACCTTTCTCTATTTTG
This sequence comes from Samia ricini, assembly GCA_014132275.2. Lineage (NCBI taxonomy): Eukaryota > Metazoa > Arthropoda > Insecta > Lepidoptera > Saturniidae > Samia > Samia ricini. The sequence goes on from AP028170.1 coordinate 8,251,822, forward strand.
GTCACCACATTTTATTATAAATATGGATAGATATATCTATATTACTTTTAACAAGCGTATTGCTCTTTTTTATAATCGGGATTTTAATATTATCATGAATTTTGTTTTTGATACCAAAAACTTTTTATCTCTAGTCTTTCAACAAAATATCGGCATGTATTTTAATTAACATCACATAATTTCGCAACGGAAACCCATGCATAATTTATTACGAGTGTTAATGGCGTGAGGATGGGAGTAAAGAGCGCTACCTCTCTCACATGTAAGCTAAAATGGACTCTTAAATTTCAAGTGCCTTTAACAAATAACAGTCATGAAAGTTGTATTAAACGCTGAAATTAATATTATACTAAAATTTATGTAATGTTATGTAAAATGTATATTGAATAAACGATCTATATTAACATTTCAACTACCAGACTCTATATTTCAATTACTTCACACAAATTTCGTGATTTTTTATTACCTCTCTAATCCTTGTCATATTTGTGAAACTCCCATCCCTAGTGTGACGTCAGATATTTTAACATTTTTTAAACTGAAATCAACATCAAATTCATTCCTCTCTATTTGGAATGATCTCTTCATTCACTCCCTTTCTAAAAACATATCATCTTTCATAAAAATCAAAATCAAAATTTATTTATTCATTTAGGCCCTAAGAAGGCGCTTATGAACGTCTAAAACACTACCACCGGTTCGGAAAACAACCCAGTAGAGAAGAGCTGGCAAGAAACTCGATCTGGTTCTTTTTTTTATAAATATAATATATCATATTTTTTGTCAAAAAAAAAAAAAACTATACAAATCGTAGTCTTAATAATGTTAGCGGAAGCACAGAGATGTGGGTTAATTCCAGACATCACTATCTTTCACGTAATGATTCACCCTGTAACAACCTTTTGAGATTAAGACTTGCTTGACATAATACTTGAACTTATTGTCAGGTAAATCGGTAATGTTACTTGGGATCTTATTGTAAAACCGAATACTATTACCTATAAAGCTTTTATTACACTTACTTAACCTAAAGCGTGGGACGGCCAACTTGTCTTTACTTTTAATATTAAAATTATGACGATCATTCACTAGATCTAGCTTGTCTAAATTTTTACGAATATGCATTAAGTTATCGAAGATGTATTATATGTATATACAAAGCATCCATCTTTTCTTTGGACTTCCCCTTCCCATATAACCGTCCATATTCATATCCAATATACTTAATCACAACATCTTTTTTAATTTTTCTATTAACCAGCATCAAATTATACATTTCAAATAACACAAAACTGTTAATAAGATGAATACTTAGGCGTACATGTAAAATGTGTCATCATGAAACTTATGACTCACCCCACCCGTTGTTACACTTCGGTGACTACCTCCCCAACCCTTAACGTGTGACGTAATTTAAGGATGACCCCATATGATCTTAACAACTCTATATATTTTATTTAAACGTGCAATCGAACATCTATCAAAAATAAATTCTGCAAAAATTAACTAATAATAATATTAAACATATTGTGAAGTACTTTATAACTTCATATATGTTACTTAAGTTAAACGTTAAATTTATAGTTGCATCACCTATAAGAAGAAAAATTTAATATTTAGATCTTAACAAATAAAAATACTAAGCATTCATTGACGTAAACAAATAACAAATACATGACAAAATGATATATTTATTTACTTTAAAGTTGCCTTTCTACTTAGTTTGAATCAATTTATTACATCATATAACAGCCCTATTAAGCTTTCACTTAATTTCCTTTTCCTTGTGCAGCTTTTGATGTATATACACACAATATGGTATATCAAATTTTCTACCAGATTTTATTTTTAGATATTTTGTCGAACACTAACAACAAACATTTGGCAGTCTTAAATAATTGATGCATGGACGACTGATATCAGAACAAGTTAGTTTTGATAAATAACTTATAAATTTATGATTCTGATAGTTTTTAGTTATTTTTATTTTATACCTTTATTCGATGCATTGTGACACCTAACATTTAATGGCTTATTCAAGTTCATTATCAATTGTAAAGATCTACGTAAAAGAAAGAAAATATTTATTACTTTAGAAGAAAACACACATAAATTATACAACTGTCACACAACGTATATTACATTACTACAGACAGTCAGAGATAAAAAGAAATAGATGCGAACAACAACAAATATGGTAATAAAAACAGATATTCATGTATTGCGCGAGAACTAACAAGTCCCAGTCTTGGCACACCTCTGCAATTTACCGTAAGGTGCAGCATTTTAGACTACTTGTTCAGTTTATATTCCAAAATAGTACGTTAGTTTATACCCTATTCTGTTCTCTTTAATAAATATTACCGACAGTTATTTGAATTTCAAGTATTTCTCGGTAATAATGAAAAATGTTCACAAATATGTTGTTCATTGGAGACTGACCGCATAGTATAGTTGTAGCAAAACATTTAGTGTATGTATTTTGTTTCGTCTTTTTCATCTAGGAGAATCCCATTTAGGGTACCTACACGCCACGAAGGACACTAGACTGGTTATAGGACTGTAGGACTATAGCTGTTACAAATTCCAATGTGTCTCCACGGCACTGCCAAGGGCTATGGGTATAGCTTTTTATCTGTTTCCTCGTTATGGACACAAATTATTACAATCTAATTTTTCTAAGTCTTATTACATTATAATGTATAACTTAAAACGATCCTTACACATTAAAAAAGCTAGGTCTCTCAGCCATTATATTTAACTGTCTCTCCGTAAGTTGGTGTATGATTCAGGAACCAGTTCTCCATTGAACCAGACCTCGGTCGAACCCAAAAACGTGCTCCGATACCCAACTGAGGAATCTCTTTTAACCACAGGCGACACCATGGTATCGCATGGCCTAGCACCACACTGCACATACACACTTGCAGACTACACACAAGGTTTTGTAATAGACCTTTTTCATCTTAATTATCGTTAGCCAGGGCAGAATCCGCAGAAATTATAATACAACTAGCAGGTGAAGCCGAAGTTCTATTCATTTTCTCTCCTAGAATCTGAGCCACTCATACTACCTGATAGGTGAAAATGTAAAGTCAGTTCGAAAAACAGTACCAATAAATCGACCTATAATGTTCATTTTCTAAGTCAGAAGTTTTTCCTTATCAAGTAAGTTTATATTATGCTTGTTTCATTAGGTAATGTATAGAATTATTATTGTATAGAATGGTGAATAAATGGAATGAACTTCTTGCTTCTGCTTTTCTGTTATCATACATTATAAGGATTTCCAATTTTTGCTGATCGAGCGCGTAACATAGTTGGCGTGACTGGGGTAAAGTGTGGAACAGTTTCAAAAAAATTGTGTTACTATCAATGCTTGTCTAAATCTTTGGATATGTAAAAGACATGGACTGCAGTGAAATCAGAGGTTGTTATATATTATGCCGGGGTGAGTCACGGGCACAGCTAATATTGTAAACGCAAGGAACCGTGCAGCGAATGCGACTAGCGAAACTAGCCTTCATTAATAACGCTGCCGGGAAAGTGAACTAACACAATTCGGTGAGCACTGTGTGGAAATGACAGCACTCGTTAGTTATCCACCCGAAGCGAGCGATGTTGTTATGACTTGAACACTATCTGTTAGTATCCACTCATAGCAATATGCTACCTACCTTATTTTGTCTGAGATATTACAGCGGTGAATAAACACATCGTTCTAAGAAGTACATTATGTTATTTTATTTAATAAGTTGTAAATTTATTATCCGTTTTGGAAGTTTTATCAAAAATTGTCCAAATAGAAAAAGTCAATAAGAAAGACTGTTTTCCAGGACTGCTTAATTTTTCAACAAGGTTTTTTTTGCTATATTTATTTATTAAAGTGATATCATAATGGTAAGATATATAATAAAGTATTTATTCCTTCTGTGCCGTGTGGTGCCGGCTAAGAATATTACCACTCCATATTTCCCCATGGGTGTCTTAAAAGGCGAATATGCGATAAACCAGGGTACGGGCGGCGGCATTCTCTGAGTACCACTAACACCTGATTGCGATCGCCAACCCGCCTGCCAATCGTAGGGATTATGGCATTCCCTCCCTTATTGGGGAAGACCTATGGACCAACAGTGGGCGTTTATCTATTGGCTGATTGTACAAAGTGATGTAACATAATAAAAATAGTAGAGTGAACTTTTTTTTATTAAAACAATGATATAGCTAATGAGAAAAAATTATAAAATTATTACTGTACCAATACTAAAGTTTCACAAACAAAAGGTAAAAAACAAAATACAAAATATACCCGTATATATATACAAACAACTGTATGTATACATCCAATTTCTATGGAGGACGAACAGTAATAAAACTTTTTGTGAATCCATATTTTATCGGGTATACTGTGTGATATATAAAGGCTGGTATTATTGTAACAAATCTGAGAGCTAGACGTAATAACTGTTACCGTTCCGTAAGTGTACGAGGTGTTCCAGAAAGTAAAGTTCAACGATGCTATCAGTGGAAGTGTTATTACAAGCCTTTCGAAGTCTCTAGAAATGCAGTGCAACTTGCTTTGTGTGTAAGGTATTATTAAGATTTGGCACAATGTTTAAATTTACTTAAATATACCAGTTATTCTATGAGTGTTGTTTTACACAATATAGGCTCAGTGCCTCACAGTCCACAGTCTCACCTGATGTTAAGTGACGATGTGATCCAGGATGTAACCACATTAAGCCTAGAGGTACTGGTTCTCAAGTGTTGCTGTCGGAACACACAATCGGTATTTGGCGACAGGTTTTTAACCTTGAGGGTGGGTATTATTAGAAAATGCCTTACCACCTTACTATGGTTTCCTCACGATGTTTTCCTTCACCGAAAGCTCAGGCTGATTTTAGAGTTGGATAGATAAGCTTGAACCCGCGTCCATTGACGCGAAATCCGGCGGCACTGCCCACTCCGCCATCATCGCTTGGAATCGTGTAAGCATAACGGTTAAGGTACATACTAACAATTTTTTATGTATAAAATTTGATTACCTTAAGAATACATCTCAGTTTATCGTAAAGTCACCTTATGTTAAAAATAAATAAATTAATTAATATCCATAAAACATAAATTTACCTATCTCTTTACAATAACGTATCAACATTAAGGAGAGAGATTATTTCAAATCTTCCATTTCGCTCGAGATCTGTCTAATAAATAACGTAGGTAATATTTTCAACGTAACTCCATGGTTCTCTATAAACATTGAGATCTCACACCTAATATACTAGATTATATGTAGATAGATAGCTAACTACTAAAGTTTTATAAAGCACATTTAAAAGTTATACAAATAAGAATGAGGTTTAAAAATCAAATATTAAGTATCGCAAATATTACTGCATATTAACATTTATAAAATATCTGTACAAACAGAGATAATCTAAGTAAATGTGTGTTTGGGATTTCAAACGTACAAGCAATTACAACGTTTTCACCAACCGTTCCGGCCCAAAAGGTTGTCCCGAGATATTTCTAAGCAAATAATTAATGAGCACAGCTTGAATTAAAACAAGTGACGTCTGCTCTGACTTCTCATTATACATTCCATTTTATCTTTAAAATGTCAAACATGGAATTTCAAGTTTCTGCTTATTCGTATTACGATTCACTCCTTTTCTTAATAGGTACATGGCATGTAAGCAGTTCATCGATCCACCCATCCAACTGAAAGACGTCCACTGTTGGACAAAGGTATTTCCGAAAATCTCGACAACGACCTGTCTTGCGCCACCCGCATCCAGCAGATTCCCGCGACCTTCAGCAGGTCATCGGCTCATCTTGTGGAGGGCCTGCCCACGCTGAGTCTTCCGGTTCGTGGTAGTCATTCGAAAACCCGTTGGCCTCTTTGGGCATCGGTCTTGCGAGCAATGTGCCCAGCACACTGCCACTTCGATTCAGCAGTTCTTCGGGTAATCTCGGTAACTTTATTTATTTTGCGGATACTCTCATTCCTGATTCGATCACGCGGTGAAACTCCAAGCGTCGAGCTCTTCATTCCCTTTTAAGCAACTTTGAGCTTTTACATGGTACATGTCATATTAACAGTGACTATCTTTAAAATCAAATTTTGCTGCTTTATATAGCTATGTATTATATTTTATTAAGAACAATTTCGCTAATAACCTAGGAGCGTTCACAAAGGAAATTGGCAATCCTCGCTGAGGACATTTTGAACCTTTCAGGAATGTTATGCCTTTAGGAATGTCTCCTTGTTGTTTAACAAGAGACTATCACTTACGGACAATAAAACTAAGTGATAGTAATTGTTTTCATTAGGGTATTATTTATTTTGTCTTGTTGGAATTATTTAGAGGCTTATGATAAAATTCGTTGTAAGATTTTATTGCGTGTTTTATGGAGATGCTAAAAACGTTATAACGTAAAAGTTAAAGCGTTTTGACTTGATTTATGATTGTATCCTATTTTCCCAAAAATAGATTAATCGTACACCAACATATAGTAAGTTTGTATTTATAGTGTTTAAGGAGGTATACTTTGGGCGGACCTCAAAATGGATACTAATGAATTAAATAATGTTACATTTCTAAGAATATAGTCACAGCTCGAATAAAAATATTAGACTTTTTAAAATTAAGTATATACTCATAGGAAATAAAACATGTTTGTATCGCCACGATATAAATAAAAATATACCTAATAACAATTCTCCGTTATTTTGTTTAAACTATAGTGTAGTATATTTGCCTTATAATTATTATTCAAAATTAAACGAGAGCCTCGTGCATGGATACTGTTTATCTTTTATAATTATGTCACCAGCATCCCCTCGTCATGTCCCTTACGTTAAACATAATCCGCCACCCAGCCTCAGTGAGGTCCGTCCTTTTCCTATCCTTTTTGATATCTACAGGTGTGCTTATATGATTTGATTTGTTTTCTGAAATTTAAAAATATTATTTTTCCATTGTGAATACGGACACCGTCTTCATACGACCTAAGTGTCCCCAAATATATACATATTTCAATTATTATTATATTAATATGTCGATTACCCATAAAAATTAGACAATTGGAAAACAATGGAAAGCTGGCGTAAACGCCAGGTTAGTGCTCAAGGGGTTAAAAATGGGCGGTGTAACTAAATTTTTTTTAAAGTAAGTTATTACATTTTTGTTTTAATATAAATATGCACACTGTTTACAAATTCATTAGGTAAAATTATCCAATGTTAATTACTTGGTATTAAAACTTAACTTTAGCAGTTGATTAGACAATTAATTTTATTCACCTCCCAAATAAATTACAACCGAATATAATTCCTCTTGAAAATTGAACTGAAACACAGATCTTCGACACAATGGAGTGGATCTTGAGTAATGTGTAATCAGCGTAGTAAAATCTAAAGCGGGTCTGTTCAAACAACGTCATCCTTTTGTTCTCGTAATAAACTGTCACGGCACAAAAGAAATCCACCGACGTCGAACGTCGGCTCGCTGAAATTTAAAGCTTTCTCACACGGGAATCATTTAACGGTGGTACCTACATGAAATGTGTGCCCTACACTTAAATATGAGTGCGTGTAAACATATACCCCGACCTCCTGTTTACGACTAAACTTCGTTTTGTAGTGTTCAAATCTATGTATATTGTGATAACTTAATGTGAAAAGTTAACATACTATTCTTAGAAGAATCCATATGTGATATCGCAAAATATATTACGATTAACCTAGAAGAACTTCAAAATAAAAATAATGAGGAAAAAGAAATAGCTTATAGGACTCAAATAGGCAGAGTACTCAAGAAGCTAGCATTGCCACGTTGTATAACAATATTGATTCTCTGAGCAAAGTTATAATAAGCCTTGCGATCCTGCGTAGACTCGAGCAAACGCCCTGCAATGTCTTTGTGCAGGGCGTGCGTATTCGGTCCACACGAACCCATAGTTTTAACTCCAAATGACTTAAACACGAATAAATAAATACATTAGGTATTGATGTGTAATCAGTGTGTGAGAAAAAGTAACCTACTAAAATTAAATTACAAAGAAAACAAAGCTGGTAAAATATATTCTTATTTAAAAGAGAAATTTTTAGTTTTAAAGTATTTGAATTACATAACTCTTTATCAAAACTAGTAACCTACGAGTAGGTATACGAAATTTTACAAATAAATATGAATAAATGAATATGAGTTCATACAAGTATGAATAAACCAAAATTTATAACAAGGTTTATTATACAGAGAAGCTATCGCTGTAAGCCGGAACTGACAAATCACGGGTAGTTTTTTCCGACGTGACACTTCCACGGAAATTGAGAAAGTGTGAGATGGTTACTTTTATTACCTCTGGTCCCGTTGATTAAACGAATAAGAAATCTATTTTACAATCGTAAATTTCATTAGAAAAGACATGTATTTTGGCTGATCTGAAATTGTAACAACATAATGATCAATTTGTATTGATTTGAACAAATAGGACCTATAAATGAGAAATAATAATAAATTAAATATATTTATTTTTTTATACATATTCCTGATATTGTAACTTCCATTTAATAAAACTATCATTGAAGGGCTTGAGTTAATGCACAGCTTAAACGCGTAAATCTAGAAGAATGCAATTTTTCACAGGAGTTCCTAATATAACCTGCTAAAGATAAACATTAATAAGGTGTCGGTATACGCCTGAAGAGTGGCCAGGGATTAATTTAAAAAACCTACTAAAGAAGATTTTTTATTTACACACCCAAAAAATATTTACTCGTAAATAGGCATCCGTTGGAATATCCCGTCATGTATAAGGCTATTCTATACCTCTATATCTATACTTAATTAATAAAACTGAAGTGTCTGTTTTAACAAATTTTTTTTTTTTTTTACTGAATAGATATGAATGTAAACACGGTACCTCTATTAATAATACAACTTGTAAAAATTTTACCTGTTTGTCTTTCTACCTGTTTGTAAGAGTAATCTCCGGAACGAGTAAACCGATTTTGACGGGACTTTTTTTTGGTAGATAGCTGAAGTTACTCCGAGTAACTTAGGATACTTTTAATTTTCGATAATAATTAAGATTTCGCTTAAAAAAAATAAAACTCATAAAAATTTGAATAAAATCCGATTAAATGCACAGTTTTACGAGCAAGTGCTATAATTTATAAGAAATATTTTTACTTCATCTTAGTACTAAGTTTTTTTTTGTAGGAAAATAATTAGGGTTCCGTTTAAAAAATTAAAACGCAGTGAAGAATATATGGAATGCGGGCGCAGCTGCAGGCACATAGTTAGTGTTGAATAAATTATTTAATTTTGATCGATTTTATTTCATCATCATTATTTTGGCCTGTTTCTAATTCACTTGGGGTCAGCGTAGTATGTCTTCTTCTTCCATACATCCCTGTCCTTCAACCACGCGCATTTCCTCTATTCTTATAACATACCATACCACGACAAAACGATTTTTTTTTTTTAAATATTGAGCAGCAAAGTGACTGCACTGGACCTGATGTTAAGTACACTACAATCCAAAATAGCGGCGACTGTGATGCTGGCCTGCATTTCCTTTCATCTTGTCTAACACTGGTGCCACTTACAAACTCCCTCTTAAATATTCACTAGCTGTGACCCGATCCGCTCTCGTTTCATATGTTCATTTGGTGTGAGAGAAAAAGTGATACCTAACCTAAATAAGAAAATAATTAATAAATATATATATATTAAGAATAGTGTATTTACACAATGGACAAAAAATGGGATTTTATTGTAAAAAAAACATGAGGTCCTTTTTAAGATATTTTCAAACATTATATTCCTTCTGTCTTCTGTCGGTAAAATATTTATAACTATTAACACCATGCACCCCACGCTTTTCTACAATAAAATCCATGTTTTTTTTTCTCTTATTTACACTATTCTTCATTTATATTTAATAATAATAATAAAAAAATAGTTGGATTTTCTATAAAAGCGTGTTTCTAATTTTTTTTTAACTATTATTAATTTTCATTATTTAGTTAAAAGCGTGTTAGCCCCATGAGCACTAGCCTGGCGTTTACGCCAGCTTTCCATTGCTTTCCTATTGTCTCATTTTTATGTGTAATCGACATATTAATATATTTACTTTATATTCGATGGTGGCGCCACCTTCCAGCACCTCAGTGGCCATACTAATACCGTTATCGCTCAACTAGGACACATTGGAAAATATTCGAAGTGGTATCAATAGATGTATATTTATTAGATATATTTATTTAATAGATTAAATAAATTCCGTATTTAAAACAATACAAAATCGCTAATCCCGCGAATCCTGTTAAGGATAACGGGACTATAATAACTGTTTAAAATATTGATTTTTCATAGTTCCTTGATAAGTATGACAAATTTGGAGACAATCCGATGTTTTGAAGGGGATTAAAATCATGTTCAAAGTTTCCGTTACATAGGCACATACGTATGAAGCTAATAAAGGCGTTTTAAAAACAAATGAATGAAGAAAAAAATGAGTCTTGTTTTTATTAGCGGAAAAAATGTACATAATATGTTTATGTACATAAGAGTAAATCGAAAAAAAAAATGAGAAAGGGCCAAAAAATCTACGAAAATAGGCCGAAAATCCGCGTCGAATGATAATAGGCCCATCCCAATATGTTGAGTAGTTTTGAAGTTATGGTGCGTCAAAGGAACCCCATTTTCCTTTTATATATAGATAGATTTACTACTTTATCCGTTTATGTCACACCACACATCACATCTCAGCTACATGCAATCGTTTCTCACCCATCTTCTTACGAGTCAAGCATCCTGGTCCATGCGATCATGAAAATATTGTTAATGTACTTAATACTTTATAAAAATCTATGTTTCATTAATTATTTTATCACGTCAATATAATGTAAGGGAAATGTTATTTAAAATATACATTTTCTTTTTAATAACAGAGTAAAGTTGCGGCGTGATCAGGTGTGGCCTCAGAGAGAGGTGGCATTGACTAATGAGCGGTCAGAGCGCCGACTGCTCACCCTCGGGAACCGTCCGCTTAAATACTTTACAGGAAAATATAGATATACAAAGTACTTTAGCAACGCATTAACGCTACACGTGATCAATAACATTCTAATGTTACATAGTGATTAGCCTAGGCACGGTTATCTTGAAGTTGAGGGAAGAAAATTTAAGTATCTGTTTGTAATATCAATTTTTACTAAATACATTTGGATTTTGTTGTTTGTATATTCCGGCTAATTTTCGGAATAGCTAAGCTGCTTTTGAAGGGACTTTTTTTCTGGCAGACAGCTGTAGTTACTCCGCGTAACTTAGGCTACTTTTATTTTTCAAAAATAATTAGTGTTCCGCGAAAAAAAGTACATGAAATTTTGAATGAAAATCGATTGAATACACAGTTTTACTAGCATGTATTCGAACTTGTGAGATATATTATTACCATTATTTAGTTCGTGAGAAAAAACGACTCACTAATATTACATTTAAATAAATCAAAGTAGGTGCAATATATTTTTAATTAAAAGAGAAAGTTTTAGTTCTAAAGTTTTTAAATTATATGGATTTTTCTTTGCTTTTTGTAAGTACCAAAAGAATTGTAGGACAATAACTAGGGTCCCGTGTAAAATAATTAAAACTAATGAAATTTACGTTTTAATGGGTAGGCCAATTAAAACACTATTTTCCCATGATCATTTAAAAACTATATTACGCAGTGTAGAATAGATGAAAATACGGACGAGATCGCGGGCACACTACTAGTTCTAAATAAGAATGCTACTGTTGATGTTACAACAAATTCAACTTATACAAATTAATTTTATTTTTAACGATCTATGTCGAATTTTATTCATTTATTAACTTTATTTTCTTATAAAGATTTACCAATGTGACGTCAAAGTAGCAGACTGATTGCGGATAATGACAATCTTACGCTACAGGCTCTGTGCGTGCAGAAAATTGGGAAGAGCTCATATAATACGTATATGTTCAAAATAATGCAGTAAGAAAATTTGTAAATCAGTATTAAATTATCCGAGGTTGGCTAATACGTTAATGCCCAGAGAAACAATTCAAAACGTAACCTGTACTCGGATCGCTATTGATATTGTTTTACTCTCTGAAATTATTACTTATATTTCAGCGTCGAAATATTCAAATGTACATTTTACCGTTTTGTCTAAAATATCTTATGTAAACATCGACGTGTATTATTGTTATATGGTTGTCTGCGATAATAACAGTATTTTGTATAGCATTTTTTGTAGTTGTTTTTAAAGTTTAATCTGGTTCGGAATACTGTCAAAGTGTCGAAACGCTTAGTTCACGTCTATCAAGATTTGTTCACTTCACAAGATCGATGCAATTTACATTGGAAGCGCCAGAAAAATATACCTCGGCCAGGGATTTTTGTCAGGCAGTAATTGTGAAACATTTACTATTCGGCAAATAGTGTTTAAAATAAACTTATTCGTAGAATCAATGTAACAAATATTACATTTAAAATAAGCATTTTAATACTAGGTCCTTATCAAATTGACGAACTGGCCACTTTGATCTAAAAAGTCTGGCGTTTGGTTAGGAATTCCAATTAAAATTTATTTCAAATATGGGCTCATGTATCTGTGCTTCATTTGTTTTCGCAGCATTTCCCTTTACTTTAACATCGTTCTGTTCACAAGATTAAAAACTTAAAATATCGTTTTATTTACGCATACAAGTTTTACCGTGCCACCAGCGCTGCTGAAACAGTTCGAAGGATTATTTATCTGTATGGAGTAAGTTACTCTAAAAGAAAGCATGGTACTTTTTTAGTTCCAACGTTTTCGTTCCGGAAATTTTGACCTACAGAACAAACCCCGTGGACAGCCAGAGACCCTAGTTGACAATGAAGAATTAAAGATGATCGTGAAAGTAGATTTATCGTAAACCACATCAGAGTTAGCGGCAGTCTTCGGTGTGAGTCATAAAACAATTTTAACTGACTTCAAACAAATTGTATGATTTAAGCAATGTAATCAATGAAAAGCGAAAGTAGGTAGATAATAATAGTACACACTTTGAGTGATTAAATATATAACTTCGTTTTTTTTTGTTTGTTTTTCCATATAAAATGCTAATTTTATATATATGGCACTGTAATTAAATATGTTCTATATTATTTTAAAAATGCTCGCAAGATTGACTCACGATCTATAAAATATATTTCATCGGGGCGATGCCGTTAATGTCACACCCTTGAACTACTGTATATATCTGAAACAAATATAGTTTCGCTGTAATTGTGTTACTAACTCAGTTTAGTCTAGCAAACGAAAGTAAGAGAAAATTTTGGTGTATGTACTTTTTATGTTTTACTCCCGTGGGCCTACGGAATCGTCGGAGCTGTAATTGAATTAGACCGAACCGTGTACTCATCACTCAAGTACAGCGAGAATTTGACCGTCGTATCATTTATGTACATACTCTTAGAAATAATAACACGAAAAAAAAATGTTTTTATACAAAAGCTTCTCGAAAAATGTATTACCAAATAATAAAACGTATACAGAAAAGCAATTATTATAGTTTATTTTTTTACCTACAATAGGTTCTTACATTTTTACAACGACTATTCGTAGATGGCGAAAATTTACACTGATATATCTACACAGGCTTGATTTATTTTGTCAACCTTAATTACAATTTTCTATGAGCGCTACGTGTATAATTAATTTATGGCAGAAGACTAATCAATTTTAAGCCTATTTAGTAATTTGTGGATTAATCAAGCAGAATGTACTGGATCAAATTTTATACAATTTGCAAAATGGCATTTGTATAAAATCTATAAACATTTACCTATTTATATGTATCATGATAAAATAGTATGAATAAGTTGATAATATTATAAATATATTAGGAAAGTGTAAAGAAACGACACAAAATTTATTGACCCATTTCTAACGATTCATTAATATTTTTAAATAATTGCTTTGATAGTCGAAATTTCACGCGAGTTGTGGACTTGTCAATAGTATTCAACAGATAGGAGAAGTTATTCGAAAGTTTAAATTAAGAATTATTTTTTCTATTCAATCGGCACTTGATCGAACTTTTGAGCAAATAAAATTGGCTACTATAAGACGCGTGTTGTAAACGATATAACCATAAATACGGATTTAAAGCATTTATCATATTTTACTCACTGATTTATACTGGAACGGATTTAAATTAATAATAAATTATAGTCCCGAATGTATTATGGCTGATAATAATATTTGGTTATAATTATATCCCTTATTTATTTACATTGAAAAGATTTATAAACACGACAGTTTATTTGCTACATTGTTTTAATTGAATTTAACTAACACAATACATCATTTCCATTGCATACACGACATCATCACTGTAAAGTCATTAATTATACAAAGACCGCATAACATATTGTGCTCATTGAATATATCTAAACTAAGCCTTAACTGATATTTGATAGAGTCCAAAATGTTATAACTGACAAAAGGTATGGAGTTAATGGGATAACATTAGGCGGGGACGCCAAGCAACCGGCTCTGTCGCAAACAAATAAAGCCACTCGTTAAATAAATCGCCACATTGAAACATCGGGAGACCTTTCCTCACCTCTACGACCGTGAAAACATAAATATTATACACAATTTGTCTAACACTTTACTTAATATTGAATGTATAAAGGAAAGATTTAAGACTATCTATATTCGTTGTTAGCTGTCTCATATTTTATTTTTGTCTTTGTTTAACTGTCTTTTTGATACATTTTTCAAAGATAACGTATATGAGCTATACTTTCGCTTTACATATTGTTTTTGTTGCTGTTGGTCCACTAACTCACGAAGTCCATGGTTATGCAAATGTTCCTGGTTCATCCTAATAAAATAAAGAACGAAATTTAAAACTTATTCATAAATAAACTGAAAACATATTAAGTGAACGTTAAATTACTTCATTTCACAGGAGTTTATATTTATTGTTTAGATGAAATATGTATCTTAACAACTTTTCGGTTACGACGTAAAATTATGTTTATAAAGTGTTGCGTCTGTTTTAATTTACAAATGAAAAGTAACAACAATTTTCTGATCACACCTAATGAAAAATGTCTTCGTGTAAATTGAAGTAATTTTTATTTTTATGTAGTAAAAAATATACACTTTTCAAATTTTAAAATTTGTATGTGTAAAAATTTAGCAGTACAAATAAAAAATTAGATCAAATTATCCTGAAAAATATTTCAAACGAGTTACTATAATTTAAAAGGCGACTCAATTACATTGCTTACTAGTAAGTACCTAATTAACTTAGTGATGTGTAATAAATAAGAGCCGGCCGTGACATCAGTTGCAGTCGTGATTTCGGTGTATAAATGCAATAACAAGAGTTTCCAGTCAGCTAAAGCTGTAGGGTGCTAAATCTCTAATGATTTCATCACACGGCGGGCAGTGCTGGACGCCAGCGCGATGGTTCTTTAGAAGACATCGCGTCGACGCCAGTCGTCCATGACCTCTTCTATAGTAAAAAAAGCGCTGGCGTCCCACACGCCCGATGTGTGACGAAACCATAAACGGTACTCAATGAAGCCTGTGACGCGGACGACGTGGTATACACTATGCTATCTATTCGATCCTGCGTCAGTTTCAACCCACTTCAATATTTTTATACTTTTATTGTAGTATATTGTACAGAACATGGATGCAACAATACGTATGTGTTCGAGATATTCGGAATTATAGCCGCTTCAATTGTTTTACGATTCTGAAACACAGTCTATTTAAAATATACCGTTTTAAAATTTGCCTTTCACTTCATATTATTTGAAATTAAACTTATTAAAACCATAGATATACTGAATCTATTGAATTCAGAGTTACCTAACTAGAAAGTGATTAAATGGAAAATGATTTTTGCCAACTAGCAACACATCTCTGAATTCATTTGATTGCAATATCTGAAGTTTATTGCAGCTGAAAAGTAAATATTTGTTCTCGTGTACTATTTCAAAGCTCATATAAATCTCGATTCTAAATGCTCTATTTTTTCGCAATTCGATACCCGCAAATATAAAGTCTTGATCTGTTTATGGAACGTATACGGAAATATTTTTTTATCAAGGTCTTATCGCTTGATGACATAATTACGAAGATATATTTTATTTATAGTATAACTTACAATTAAAATAATAGGATAAAAAGTAAAACTGAAGGCAATATTCAAATGTTTATAAAGAGAATACATTATAATTCTGTAGTAAACGAAAGTAGGATCGGTTAACAGTTTATTGTTCAAAACAGATCTCAAAAAGAAAAGTGTCAGTGTTAAATAAATTAAAACTTTTGTTAACATTTAACTGTGTTGATGATTGAAAATTAATAAAAGAAACCATAAAGAAACAGTATTATTTTTAAGAATCGCAAGCCATATGCCAAATATGTTAAAAGTTTTATTTTTCCTTGAAATTTAACGTCATAATAGGAACTGATGTTAAATGTATACTTAATATGACAAATATTAGTGTACACTGGAATTTATAGAAGGGTGAAAAACTTCAAAAAAATTATGCCAAATAAATTATATTATTAACTTTTAACAATCAGTAGTCAAATATCAAATAATTGAAATGAAAGCGAAAGAACTGGAAGATACTATTATCAAAGATTGGTATGAAATTTAATATACACTTGCTTTAAGATCGAGAATTACTTTTGTTATCACGGGAAAAAAAAAAATGATGTTTAGGTTAAATCTTTTATTAATTTAACAAAATTTTTTTCTTTCTTCCACAAGTTCATTCTAATAATAGTTGACGCAATGCTGAATTGAAGTTTAGTATTTATTATTCACTGTTAATCTTGCTACCTTTTAGTTAGAAATAATAAGACAAATAGAAAAGACTTAACCGAGTTAGTGAACGAACCATTAGACTAATGTTTGGGTCTAATGCGAGACCAGTACGACTGATCGACTCGTAATAAAAGATGTCGTTTTTCAACCTTAATGCCACTGAGGGCAATTGTTCTGATATTGGCATATACAGTATGGTCAACCCTCAAGTGACCGCCCGTGAAATTATGAAAATACATGTAAAATTATCGGGGAAAAAACCCTGAAAATATATTTTCGCTATAGTTTTTTTATCGATTGTTATTCTTTTTATTCAATAATTTCTCCTTTTTATCTTATTTAGACAATATCTCTAGTAAATATCGACAAAATGTGATTGTTATTGTTTTATATGTGCACTCTTAAACTTAAGGTGGACTAAACTGTATGGATGGAGTTTTTGGCAGGATTTCAAACTGTCATGTAGCAGTTGTTTTCTTTAATTGATTAAACTTATGTATTTGACTCTATATCATGTAACCTTGGTGGCGTTTATGTTATCACATACCAAACTATATCTAGTTTGATTATTCTGTCAAGTTTATTATAGAAGATAACGCGTAACATTTATTCTGAGGTGCCGACAAAGCTCCATGGAAAGTTCGATCAAGATGGGCTACCGTTTTACTGAAGCTTGGTAACTCTGATACAAAATTGAACATTGACATAAATTATGTGTACACAGACTGTCATTATCTAAGAAGAAGAAGAACTGTATGGATAAAAGTATATGTATGACTCAGTAATAGTGTGATCGGATACCGCGTTGATGGACGTAGGTTAGAATCCACCTATCTCTTTTCTATAAATGAGCTTGACCTTTCGGTGAAGGAAAACATCCTGAGGGAACCACAGTATGGTTACGGGATATTCTAAGGGCAGGCTATCATCCTCAAGTTTGTAGATCTCTTCCCAAGCACCTAAATATCTGTTCCATTTGTTTTGTTCAGTGCTTTGACCACAATCTTACCTAATGTAAAGTGACGATGTGGTCCAGGATGGTAAACACACTAAGCCTAGAAGTGCTGGTTCTCGAGTGATGCTGCCGGAACACACCTATTGGTATTTGGCGACAGGTTTTGAAACTTGAGGATGGTAGTTACCCTGGCGGGCATCATTAGGAAATGCTCTACATCTCTAAATGCTCTAATAATTGGAAAATAATGTTTTGATGGTGCTGTCTATTCATTCAATCGATTATTTAACTACAATTTCACGTTTTTTTAAGCAGAAACCTAATTTAAAAAAATTAAAATTGTTTTTTTGGTGTATGTATCATATGTATTTAGTAAAAAGATCTCTTATGCAACACTACCGTTTTAGCGTTACAAGGACCTCTGCTTACATATAAAGATTTCCATTCTGCATGATTATACCCTAAATTAAATAAATCTATCCTTACTAATAAATAAAATTGAAGTGTCTGTTTGTAATGTCAAAATTATTTTTTTTACTAAATAGATGTGAATGTATATAATATACCTATACCAATAACAAAATTATTAAAACTTTTGTCTGTCTGTTTGTTCCGGGTAATCTCCGGATAGGCTGGACGGATTTTGACGGTACTTTTTTTGGTATATACTTGAAGTTACTCCGGGTAACTTAGGATATTTTTAATAATTGGGGGTTCGCGTAAAAAAAATAAAACTAAAAAATTGAATAAAATCCGATTCAATGCACGGCTTTACGGACAAGAGCTTGAATTTATGAGAAATATTTTGACTTCATCTTATTTCTAAAAAAACATTTGGATTCCGTATAAAAAAATTAAAACTCAGTGAAGAATATATGATACTAGGGCGCAGCCGTGGACACACAGCTATTTGGTTAATAAAATATATTATTCAAGGTAGCAGTTATTTTTTTTCTAGTTAATTTGCTAAATATCCTAAAAAAAACATAACATGATATTTTACTTTTTTCATAAATTTATAATTAAGTAAATATTACAACTTGACCAGGGAACGCGTGTATGATTTAAATAAACTATCATTTAAATCGGTTTTGTGGTTTTTGATTTATTTGCCAGCTAACAGTCAGACAGTCTCTTACAATAAATAAGGACTTAGAATACAATTACTAAATGTAACTTTTTTTATATTATATTTTTATATTATCGTTTCACTTTTAATGTATTTTTATAAGTTCATGAATAAAATTGACGCCACAGTTTTTTTAAAATATAATAATGTATTCTTATTTACAAGCCTCAATTCTTTAAAAATGTTTGATTATTCAGCCATTATATTTTCCTTTAGGGTTTCAAAATATGTTACTACCACTGGGATTTTGAAATAAAAATTGTTTTTAAAAAAAATAATTTTAAATGACGTTTAGTTTCATTCTGCTGAAGTTTGAGGTGCTAAGGCATCAAAGTGAGATTGATATAAAATAATATTATAAATAAAAATATTTAAATATTTATTCTCCAATATATTTACATATAATTATTTATTTCATTAATTGTCGAGCATCGCGTGAGAGTTACGGCGACAAAGCTATAGGTTGTGTTCAACTTAGTCGTAAAAATTAATCAATAACAATTTTATGAAATACGTACTTCGAAATTATCTTCATCACAAAAAAAAATTGTTTTTGTTTTGGGACTATCTCGGTGCACTGCTTGAAGCCATTTGTTTCGACGTTTTCAACTAGCGGATAATTTAAAAACATTTTGTCAGGAGTTGTTTTGATAATATTCGTACATAAAATGGTACAAAACAAGAACGATATGTTTTGAGGTTTGACATTTTCAATATATATTTGAATATTTAACAATGACAACAGAATTAAATAGATCAAAACACTATACTTATTATCTTTGTATAAACTGCAATGAGTGAAAAGTAACATTATGACGTCAGACGCGTTCGGGTTTATTTGGAAGCTGTCGGCGAGTTTTTGGAAATGGATTCAAAAATTCGTTATTTTATAAAACTTACATTTGATCTTTCCATTTATCACCAAATATTTTTTTTCTCAAAAACTCAATTGCTACTAGTTTTTCTCGGTCTCCATTGTCATCCATTATTTTAATATTTGCAACAGCTACATTAACATAATAATTTTCGTTAAAACAGTCCTAAAAGCATTACTTTTATTTTTACGTATAATTGAATTTGTATCGCAAATTCTTGTCACTGTAATATATTCTGTATCAAAATGCCAAACACCGGCGAATATAACCACAATATACATATAGATTTTTTAACCATAATCGTTTTCACTGTGCCAATTCGTACATCCGTTCAACCTAAAGAGGTCTACTGCTGGACTTAGGTTTCCCCCAAAGATCTCCATAACGATCGGTCTTGTAGAACCCGCATCCAGAAGGTTCCCGCGACTTACACCAGGTTGTCGGTTCAACTTGTCTCCCAAATACGCTGTCTTCACAGGGTTTTATTCTCATTTCTCAATGTGAATAACCCCTTATCTCATGTATATAGCCATTAAAAAAATTAATAAGTGCAATTCACACGTAGCAGAATTGAAATCTTAAAAAAACGTCTTACCCACCCTGCGTTCGAACCTCCGGCCTTTTAGTCGCACCGTCTATAAGACACGCGGAATAGTCCATCAGGCTAACCACGCTCTCAGAAATTTGATGAACAAATCCAATCTCCATCAGAAACGTACTGTCGCTTTTTCGTTTCATCGAGTTTCAAATCACAACGATGCTAAAGAAGTTTCAACTTCAAAAATCTTAAATGATTATTGTATCCAGGCGGTGTTTACTGCATCACTTATTCTTAAGGAACTAACTAATCCCTAGACGAATCGCTATACAATAGCACGCACTGGTAAAATTAAAACGCTAATACACATACAGCACCTTCGTTCGTTTGTAAAAATACTCACCGTGGGAACAATACGTAACAAAAAGCAATTATAGATACTAGAAAAGTATAAGTAAGTCGCAGGAAACAGCAGCAAGCGTCCCGTTGTTTATCCTGACGGGACTACAGCGAGCGTTCTTTTGTTCGCGCAACACAAAGTGGCGCGTCTCGCCACTACATTACTCGTAATAACTTCCTGAGTCTCTACGATGAAATAATGGAGTATATCTAAAGCGCCGTAAACGCCTCAGCTTACTACCCTCTTACCTTCTCTAATATATTTTATATCTAGGCTTTACATAACTTTCGCTTTTATTATCCATCATAACAACATTTTACCTAATCTAATATTTAATTTTCATTTCACTGAAGGATCAAAGTATAATTGGTTGTAGACTTGGTGATTAACCTAGTCCAAAATAAGTAGACTTTTTAACATAGAATTAAAACACTCAGAATGGCAGTAGTCGCACACGGAGTGTAATTATTTTAAATTGACCTTAAAAGCCACGTTACGTGGCGTTGATTACGTAATTCCGTGTCGCATACACATATATACATTTTTTTTTGGCTTAAACATACATACAGTACCTCACTCTCCTCAATGAAACCTCACCGAAAAAGCAGGACGTCTAAAAACGACAGTAAAATCGGGCATTTTTTTCTCATCTTTGAAGACCACTAGTTTCTATAATTATTATTTTTTGGATAAAAAAATCAAACCGTACAGATATGACGGTGATGTATATATGATTTGGTATACAAATATTTCCTATAATGCCATTATCCAGCGAAGAAACAGCGGACTACGTTTGTTTGGAATAAACGCCGCTCGCATATTCATTTAAGCGATGTTTTGTATGAAATTACCTCTCTTAGCGTTATTAGTTCAGGCTTTTTAGTTAAGGTTTCTGTTACTGTATTATCTTTGCCTATTTATTATACAAAGATATAATAATTGGCACATATATGTTACACTAGGTAATCTAATGTTTTTCGCAATAAGTGCTGTGCGAGCATTCGATATTAGAGAAATTTTTATTTTCAATATCGTATTTTTAAAGCAAAATGTATATCTTTTATCTAATATATTCTCTCTAATTCCACTTTAACTAATCTAATACATAATATATACTCTGAAACGCGTTTGATACGACGTGATTTTTTTACTTTTTACATATACCAATTTGAGTACTGCTAAGTATCCTTTATCTCTAAATTATATACTTAGATTCTTTTATACAGACTTGCTTTTAGTTTGAGGAGAGAAATTCATGAGTGTATGTATACGGTTTTTCTCTGAGGAATTTCAAAACTACTAAAGTATACATAATAGAAAGAAGGTTTCAAAACGTCGGAGTTCTTAAGCTTGTTTCTTTCGTGTCTATATACCTAGACAATAAGAGGGCGGGATGTGTAACTAAAAATGGAGCTTCGCAACGTTAAATTGAAGCCTGAGAAATTATAATTTATGTAGTGAATCAATTTTATATAGTGTACTAGCTGACCCGAAAGACTTTGTCTTGTCTTAACTATGAATATTCAATTTGAATCGTATCATTAATTAAAAAAATATTATTCTAAAATATGTGCACCAAGAAATGATAAATTTTAATTATTTATAAAATTCCAACCGATGTATCTGTTTTAAACTATATTTGCAGCGCGCATTCTGTCAAACAAATGACAGTTATGTCGAACGTCATAAGGTTTACATTAGAAAAGTTAATATGGTCGTTAAGTTTTCTTAAATTTTCTAAGTTTATGCGCAATTTTCTTAATTTTTTTTAAATGTAAGAACCTCCTTAGAAGCTTTAGAAAACATTTATAAAAAAAAGTGAATGAAAGCCGTTCTCAAATTATAGCGTGATTAGGGAAATAGGGGTTCATTTTTATAGCTATAATATTCAATGTTATCCTATTATACAGTTTTAAGGATATGTTTTCAAATTAAATGAATAATCAATAACAGTAAATCTGGATACTTTTGTTTTCATTTTCCTTTTACTGATATAAACAACAAATGTACATCATTAAGAATACAGTTCAGTAAAGTTATAAATAACTGAACCAGTCCAACTTTTCCGCAGTTGTAGTAATATTAATTTAAGTTCAAACGGATGTTATTTTAGCTAGTTGTATATGGAGCTAACTACGTTGAAACTTTCATAGCAATTACTATTTCAGAGTTGTACTTAAATGGTAAATATTGTTAGAGGAATCAGTTATAAAGTTGTATATTTTGTTGAAAAGAAACCGAACATAGCATAATTATAATATAGATGTTAGCGCACGTCCATTTTTATTGCAGTCACAATATGCATTTTTGTTCGCCAAAGCCGGCTAGTATATTCTCTTTTTTCGCTTGTTAGTAAAGCTTTGTATGTAGCTAAACAATGTCAGCTGCTCGGTTACCATTCGCTTCTTTATTGTTATTAATGAGAGTTGGAACAATCCACGTATGTTTCTAGTAGAGTTATAGTTGTTAGAACATTTTAGTGGTTTACTCAGATTTAAGTAAATTGAGTTAGTGAAAAGAAGCTGCGGCTATTAAATCTATACAATGTATTTTTATGAAGTTTTTGAACAATCACCATGTCAAATCTTTTATGGTGTAAAATATACTTAAACACGCATGCATTTATTTAGATAAGGAAAAATGATTTTGTTAAATATTATAAGATACTAGCAATCCCGGCGGATTTCGTCCCGCCTCAGAATCAATAAGCGTTGTGTATATTAGCTGGATTTAATTTAGTTTTTCTTCCAATGCGCGAGGAAGTAGGTACAATACAAATTTAAAACAAAACCTCTGCTTTTAAATCTTTCTTAAAGAGAAAAAAAAATCATTTTTGAGTCTGCATTTGAATTTAAGATACTTTGTTATTTAGAAGGAATTTATTAGAATATATTTGTTATCGTGTTCTATTTTTTCAGACTTTAACGCGTTCGGTTCCCGGCTAAGACAAGCATTTTTGTAAAATATTTAAATGCAGATTTATTTACTTTTAACAATAAAGCAATGTTACTTCACAATAAAAATTTTCAGTACCTAATTTCCTTCCAATTATTGTTTTTTTTTTTTAATAACAAAAAGTGTCTTCTTAGATTCACACAATATTTCACAAGTAAATGTTATAACACAATCTCAAAAAATATTTACGACGCCCATTTAATGTGATTTACTCATTATGATGAAAACTAAACAAAAAAAACCTTATGTCCGGATTAAGGCGGACCGCGTTTGAAACACGAAAAGGTTTGAAACACGAGCGGTCAGATCTCTAATACAATATTTAACCCCAAACTCGAACATAATTGAAAGAATAACGTGCTAGTCCTTGGTAAACTTTATCAATGTAATTTAGAAATAGTTCATAAATGTTCGGTGACTTTTTACATACTTATGAATACAAATCGAGTTTCGGGTTTCCTTTATCTCATACGCAGAAAGTTAAACTCTATAAGGAGGGATATGAGGCCGTTTTATCTAACATTTCTACTATGTATTTCTTTCATGTCTCCTTCATACGATGGTCGGCTGTTTCCTATCCTATTGTTATTCACAAACTGAGCCCTCGCTATTTCGAAATAAATCGATTATAGAATATCTATCGACTTCTTATTTTCGTTACGTAAATTAGAATAACCCAGGGTTTTTTTTAACATTTTTTTTAATCACTCTCAAAATCATTTTTGTTTGTCATTTGATTTTGGCAATTACTGCACTCCATATAACGTTAATCTATCAACAGTCGGTATTATGTACCTCGGCTAAACCATCCTAATATGTCTGGATGAAACATAGCTATCCTGGAATACAACACGTCTACCGTGGAACTGTGAAAGGTTTTCTACAAGTGTACTTTGCCCTATCACGTTAACTGCTTGATAATTTCACGAGACACCGAGAATCTTGTTATTTTGCTTAGCTTTTCCCCATATTGTGCATGGCGTTCGTATCCGGGTCGTGCACGAATTTTCTAATAATCTATATATCCAAGCGTAGGTATCTAAATTCGAAATAAATAAGAGTGCATTAATGTGATTTGTTTTAATCATTCAAGAGTGAAATCAAAACTAAATAAATAATATTTATAAAGGTAAATACTTACTGACATCCATAATATTTAAGTTATTATGAAGAGATAATTAGCTAATAAAGAGTTTTTTAACAGTACAGTCAACCTAATAATCCATGGATATTAACAGCCTATTTTATTTAATTAAAAATGTTATACATAGGTTCTATTGCATAGATAGTCTTATATTTTTAACTAAATACTCAAAAGATAAATTACATACTATATTGACCGTAAAACTTTGACAGTAAAATACCCACCTTATTGTACAATGAACACATAGTTACTAACATTAGACAGTGACGGCAACCAGTTCCGTTGCAAACAAATACAGCCCCTCTTTCAATAAATTACCACGGTTAACATCGTGCAGGCTTTTCCTCACCTCAATGACTCGTAATAAATAAACATAAAGAAGAGATAATAAAATATTTTGTTACATAATGATTCAAAGACTTTTATAACGATCAAAATTTGTAAACCTACTTATATCAACTCTTACAATAAATGAAACAAAAACTATAGAACATATTTGAAAAAAAAAGGTATTTGAAATCAATGACAGCACATATTACTTTGATTTTTGGAGTTTTTATCTGTCTGTCTGTGTACGCATCACGGAAAAACTATTGGAAGTATTTTCGATAAAATTTAGTATAGAAGTGGGTGAAAAAGGGTATGAAAAAATTTGTATAGGAATTAATTTGATTTATGAAAATCGATGTTTTACAAACACACGGTATTCCACACGAATGGAGTCGCGGATACACCTAGTGTAACAAATAATACGAAGGTACGAATAAAATGAATGCCGTATTTTATAAGACGCGTCTGAAATTTTTGAAAATGAACATTGTTCGTGTTCCGCAATAAAAAGTAAGTTACAAAGTACACCCGATGTTTTTGAGTCTTTTTTTTACACTGTATGGGCTCAGTGCTTTGACCACAATTTCACCTGATGTTAAGTGAAGATGTGGTCCAGGATGGTAAACACACCAAGCTTAGAGGTACTGGTTCTCCAGTGATGCTGCCGGAACACACCTACTGGTATTTGGCGGCAGTATATAGCAAAAATAGAATCTTTCAATTTTTTGTCTGTTTGTCTGTCTGTGTGTTCATTCCGGGTAATTTCCGGAACGGTTGTGCGGATTTAGGCGGGACTTTTTTTTTAGATTGCTGAAGTTACTCCAGGTAACTTAGGGCACTTTAATTTTCAAAAATAATTAGGGTTCCGCGTAAAAAATTAAAACTCATAAAAAATTGAATAAATTCCGTTTCAATGCACAGTTTTACGGGCAAGTGCTTGAATTTATCAGAAATATTTTTACTTTATCTTATTACAAAAAAAAAAATTAGGGATCCAGTTAAAAAAATAAATAAAACGCAGTGAAGAACAAACGCGGGCGCAGCCGCTGACACAGCTATTATAACATAAAAATCATATTCGTAAGCAAAATGGTTTATTTATTGAAAACTTACAATATTCTAATACTAAACGTCTCTATCGAATTTTCTGAAAACAACGCCAAAAACGAGCACTTTTTTCATTTTCAAGGGCTTCTAGTTTCTATAATACAATAACTAATTTATGGAAAAAATCAAAACGTACGGGCATGGCGGTGGTGGGTGTATATTATTTGGTATAAAAATATTTACCATATTGCTATTATCCAGGGAGGAAACAGGCAACTACGTTTGTATGAAATAAATGCCGCTAGGATATTCTCTTAAGTGTGTACATGGTAAAAAAAACCATAGATAAAAATAAAAACGTAGGAAACAAATATACTATAATATAATTTACTATTACATGAGGCTAGTTTTGGTGCCCCTTATAACTAAATTTATTAAAGCTAGTAAATTTATTAAACAGGTGACTGTTGAGCTTGCTACCTTGATTCCCTATAATTCACGGCAGTCATTCGAAACCTCGTCCCACTCTTTGCAATAAAATCTTTTTCATTTTACGATTTTGTAATGTCTTCGAAGCGTAAAGCTTGAAAAATGTTACGTTCCTTTAAAGCAATATTTTACACATATTTCCCTTGCAAGTCGCGATCGTAAAACTCTTTATACGTACTGTTATTTTAACCAAAATAAAGATGTTATAGAAACTCGTTACTGTAAATCATACTTTATAATACAAAATAATCTACGAATAAATGTATCTTCAATGACATAGTAGTTGTTTAGTGCTGCTTTAATTTTATATTTTTACTATCGATTTAAATAAGTGGATCGTCATAAGTACCTAAATCAAAATTATTAAACATGCTGTAATGATTAAAAATTACAGCAATACTTTTTTGTATCCTTTTATTCCTTTTTATGGATATGGTAAAGGTATTTGTGTATGCAGCCATGTCTGACGTTATGAATACTTTTCATACAACAAAATGGCGGCCCTTAGTTAATGTTTTCCTTCTAAGTCTTATTATTGGGAAATCTCAAAATCTATGTTCTATACAAACTACAAAGTTATCAGTGGCATGGCGTGTAATAAATCGTTGGTAAAGCCAAAGCATAAAAATCTATCTGGTCGTCATAGTTCTTCCTCTTGAAAATTAATACAGTAATGGATAATGGATACTGGTGCTGCTGAGCGTAGATATCTAGTTGCAGTTAGTATTAATTATCTTCATCATACTTGACTTCCCTGGAGTTACATAAACAGTACATGGCGAGTATGGTAAGTTGTTTTGAGATTAAAGGTGAAAATTATTTAGCACGCTAAATACGAAATGTGGAATTCATTTCGCTTGTGATAATTGTTCCTTAATTATGACAACCAGTGACAACGTAATAAATTGTAAAATTTGCTAACTTTCTTGAACGTGGATATTAACTATTTAATATTAACAGGACGACGCGATTTTCGACTTAACCGAAATGAAAAATAACGATTAGTTACCTATATTTTACATGAAATATTACAGATTTATCTATTTTTCCTTCATATTTTAATACAAAGAACTTGACTTCTTCGGCTACGAAATTGACACATGATTAATATCGACCATTTTAAAATAGGAAGTAAATCCATCATTTCGGTGTAGCGCAATAGTCAATTTTAAAAAGTGACATATATGCGAATTTGTTAGCACATTATTCTTTTTAGATGAAGTTGCTAAGAAGACATTTTTCTAATATATCAGCAGATGTCGTTTTAATGATCAAAATTAAATGTATAACCCGGAACGAAGGGGCTTATTTTCAGCTTAAACTTGCGCTACGTTTACATAATAGTTACACTAATACTTTCATTGTGTGGGTAATCATTAAAGTGAAATGTGCATGGGTGTGTAAACTCATTTCCGACATTTTGCTACCGGCTTGTTTTAGCGAGTTCTTAGTGTGCGTGTTTCGCGTTTACGACTGTATGGTTGTATAGTATATTTGATGCATGATTCGATGTTTGTGCAGTGAGTGTTTTGTTTTTTAGTAAGGCTATAAGGAATCGGGTTATAGGAACGCTTCGCCACTGAAAGTTATATAACACAGAACCAAACAACGCAAGGTAATAAATTAAAGATAGGAATTATTATAGACTATAGTACATGACAGAGTGAAATCCTGCAAAAGACTCACAATTGTAGGCACTTGAAAAACATATCTAAAAATAATTAAGTCGGTGTAGAGGTGGGACGCTGGAAATCATATGTCAGCTTACTTCCACGCTAACATTATTAGCTTCGAGAAAACAGACTTATACGATTTTCAAACCTAAGTAGAAATGTTAATATTATGATTTAGTTCTTTATCTTACAGTACCCGCTTATTGAAAAGTTTGGACAAAATAAAAAGAGTTACTGTGGTTGTGTTGTGCTTATTTTTGATGACTTGGGGAACTGGGGGTTCTGAACGGTGATTACGCAACCAATATTTGGATATTAATTTTCGCTTTTTTATTCAAAATTATACCAATGCTCACGTAATCAAAGGCCGTGTATGCTATTGGGTTTGTTGATGATCCCGAATTAACATGTGCTCTAGATTCCTTGAAGCTTCGCAAAGACATCAAGTCTCTATTACTCTTTTACCGTATGTACACTGGGTAGTGCTTATGGGAACTTTTCGGTATCCCTCATCATCGTTCCAAACCCATTAAAAACGAACCATTAAACTATTGCCAGAGTCTAATGTCTTTGTAACTTTATAAAAATAGAGCGCTGTTTTTCAAATTTTAACTCCACTTTGACATAGTTCTGTAACGTTCAGAAAACGTTATTGCTAATATAACTTTGATATTATTAATATTGAAGTACTTTTACTAGCTATTAATATTGAAGTACTTTTACTAGCTATTAATATTGAAAATACCAACAAAAGGATTTCAAAGAGCGACAAAGGTCCTTCAAAATCTGAACTGCGTATAATATTGATAGTATAACAGTCTGTGTTCGTTGTTCGATAACTGAATAGGGCAAATATCGACCTTACGCATAACGAACTCGTATAAATGCGGTATTGCTCGCGATGGACCAATGTAGGGTCGGCTCACCTTGCGACCTTTGCCTCCTGATTTATTCAAAGTCTAACCTCGAACTATTTACCTACTAAAACGAATTTACCTAAAATAATTTCCTTTGAAAATACATAATTAAAATTTGATGCTAACTAGATTAATTTTTAACATTTCAGAAATAACCCTTCATTATTATGATGAAGTCATGTGTAGTACTGTAACATAGGGGAATTTCTAACACTCACCTTAGTAGCTATGTATTAATAGTTACCTAGTACTAATGTACCTCCACTTGCCTAGGTTAAGGTTAAAAATAGACAATTAAGATTAAAATAAAATGTATTGAGTCGTACAAATTAAAACAAATATTGTACTCTATTCATCTAACAAACACATTTCATATCACAGTTTATGGTTAAGGATTAGATCATACTTTAGGATAGATTAGATACATTATTCATTTGTTATAGAATAGATTAGATTGAAGCGATGATGGCGCAGCGGGTAGTGCGGCCAGATTCCGCGTCCGTCGACGCGGGTTCGATCCCCACCTATCCGACACTAAAATCGGCCTGAGCTTCCGGTGTAGGAACAAAATCGTGAGGAAACCATAGCATGGTGGTAGGGCATTTTCTAATGATGCCGGCTTGGGTAGCTACCACCCTCAAGTTCGAAAACCTGTCGCCGAATACCAATAGGTGTGTTCCGGCAGCATCACTTGAGAACCAGTACCTCTAGGCTTAATGTGCTTACCATCCTGACCTCATCATCACTTAACATCAGGTGAGATTGTGGTCAAAGGCTCAATAGCATATTCCGTGTAAAAAAAATGTAAAAGAGAATATTAATTTGTAACCTATTATAACCCATAGAATAGTCAAACAGGTATTTTTTTTCATTTAAACCAAGCACTTATAAAAACATAGAGCCATCATCACCTCATTTTCGAAGACATAATGCTCACATGTATTCTTGTATGTACATATGTATTCTTTGGCGATTTATTTAAAACATTTTTCATGGAAATAAACCGATACAAATGTAACAATCACAGTTATCGTCTTCGAGGTAATCTAATATGTTAATTGTAATACTTTGATAAATAAATAAAATAATCTCATCAATCATCTATACATACATATACATATACATACATACATACATCAATGTAATAAAATTGTAAAGTTTACGTGTCTGTACATTTACGTTTATTGTGAAAAGAACTATTGCGTAGGGATAAAAAAGTATTTAAACACATTTCTATCATTTAGAAAGTACTAGCTATAATTTTAAAATTCTAAATTATAAAGCATATTCCGAGGTAAAATCAAAACTTTATTTCATTAAAATCAGTGTACTCTATCAAAAATTATAATAATTTAAATGACACGTGCAAGAAGAGAATGCGTTTTAGTCGTATTAATGGATTGTTTAAAATTGAACAAAATGATATAATATAAAATATATGTATAGCATATAAATAATAAATATCTAAGACACAGTAAATGCGAAAACAATATTTTGATATTTTTAAATATTCGAGTTCGAGTGAGTATGGATGTTCGGGGTAATCTCCGGTACCACTGATGGGATTTTGGAAATTATTTCACTGTTTGATAGCTATATTACATTTAGGGTACATTTTACGGGACGGAACGGGACGGGAATTCCATGCGAGCGAAGTCGTGGGCACACCTAGTATCAAATATGATTCCACCACTTTCATAATGCAACAAAATTATATTGCTCTGTTTCCACAATACACACTGTAGTCTCAGTTTCTCAACCTTATTTTGCTCACTGCCCACTATGAGAATATTTTTTTTTTCTACAGTCGTCAATCTTATTTTTTACCTTTTTAGACTATAATTTTAATATAATAATTTTAATCAATTACCCATATAAATGAGACAATAGGAAAGCTGGCGTAAACGCCAGAATAGTGCTCAAGGGGTTAATCTGCCCACACGCCCACACTGCGCTACCTCAACGCTCCCTATTTTTTTTTAGGTCTTCTACTTCCACAAGGAGGCCTAACGCCCACGTGGAGAACCTACGCCGTAAGTGATTTAAAAATTAAATAAATTTGACGCATATACAAATTTATTTAAAACGCAGATTACATTTTTTTAAATCTATATTAATGTTCACGATTTTAGTTTTCTTTAAAAAAGGAATGAAACTAAACCCAACGTTATTATGAGGTAAGTTAAGAACCGAGCATGTCGCGTCCCATTATTTATCACTCAACTAAACATCAAACGGAGTTATTATTATATTTTATCAAACCGTCGCCATCACAAATATGTACTTAAATCTTTCTCTATGAAATTACTTTGACAAAAAATGCAAAGACATACTTGTAAGTAAAAATATATCTTAAATTCTACACTCAATCGCTTCTTTTGTTTCAGTCAAACAAAAGAATTAAATTCAGCTGTGTAATTTCTACACATACAATTTTAGAAAAATATCTAAAATGCTTTCCTAATTTACTATCAGTTAATATGTCGATTACCCATAAAAATGAGACAATAGGAAAACAATGGCAAGCTGGCGTATACGCCAGATTAGTGCTCAAGGGGTTAAATATATTTTTTATATAACTAGCTGAGTGCCCGTGGCTGGGTCCGCGTTTCATATATTTTTCACAGCATAATGTAGTTTTTAATTCTTTTATACGGGACCCTAATTATTTTCGAAAACATCCCTAATCCATAAAATTCCATCCGAATTAGTTCAGCCGCTCCGGAGATTAGCCGTTACAAAAAGACAGACAGACAACAATTTTAAAAATTGCATTTTTAGTATACGTATCGTAACAAAAATTTATTTTCTTGGAACGGTTCTACATCGCGCTATGGTTATGTTGTCTTCCATTATACATATATGTATGTTACGAAACAGTCTACGCTGCGGCTGAGTTCCTACAGCACTAGTTCCCAAAGTTACTGTGAGGCTGTAAAGGCTCTTCCGGTCAACAGCATTAAGCTAGGTTAGAAAAAAAAAGGCTACGCTTCAATTTTATTTATTACTATAGATTATGTGTTCTTTTTTATACCTATGTATCTATTAAATAAAGCCAGAAGCATCTTTTCTTATAGAGCAGGATGTGCAGCGCACCGTGTGGTTTAGGAGCCCAAGGTTTTAGAGGGCGCCGATCGACGCTCGCGAAAAATACATAGATGCGTCATTCGGGGTGCCAACGCTTTCAAAGACCCCTGCGCCCGTGTTTTGGCCGACACTGAGCGCGGTAATAGTTAAAATTGTTTCACGACATCAAAAATTGCATCCGAATTGTCGTCTGAAAATTTAACTTAAGTATTCAATTTTGACCGCCCGCCTGAATATTAGTTGCACACGGGCGCTACGGACGCTAAAGCCACCTCTGAATAAAGCGATAATGGCTCACCGATTAATCCCATAAGACAAATATACATACTATGTTTATGGGCTGGTAGGCTCCGATGAGCGTAGTTTCGGTGAAGGAAAGCATTGTTATAAAACCATAAGATGGAAGGCATTTTGTAATGGAGCTAAGCTCTGAACCTTTTAAGCTTAGCGTGGTACGAAAGTTTGTCAAGGCATAAAACAAACAACTTCTATATATGATACGTATAAATAGGCAAAGAAAAACAATTTAAGAAATTTTTCTCATCTGTTTATAGTTCGGTGTAAACTTTATAGCATTAGTAACAACCACGCACATGTAGTCAAGTTGAAAATAGTGTGTGACCCCGTTTAAATAAAACGAATAAATATGAAAAACAAAATATTGAGAACTCAACTGTGTAGATACGAGTAGACAGAGCGCGGGAGTTAGAGAGCTCAGCCCCTCAGCCGTGTTCTACTTCTTACCGCAGATAGCTAAAATTTGGTTCTGTACATCGTCTCGCAGGATATTTCTAGCCGCCATAAAGTCTGAATCGGACAATACCAATCAGTATATTCAAATTTTTGTTTTAGTAGTTATTGATAAGGTTTCAGTAAGTTTTATATTGCAATATCCATCCATTCAACGTCCACTGCTGGACATAGGTCTTCCCTAAAGATCCCCATGACGATCGGTCTTGAACCACCCACATCCAGCGGAATTTCGGGACCTTCAGTGGGTTGTCGGTCCACCTTCTGGGGGCCAGTCAACCATTCTAGAACTCTTTGGCCCCATCGGGAATCGATTCTACGAGCAATGTGGCCAGCTCACTGCCACTTACGTTTAGCAATTCTTCAGGCAATTTCGGTTACTTTGGTTCTTCTCTGGATCTCCTCCTTTCTGATTCGTTTAGGCAAGGAAACTTGGTGGTATTTTGTAATAATGCGCGACTGGATACCTACCACCCTCATATTACAAAATCTGTCGCCAAATACCAAGAGGTGCGTTCCGGCAGCATTGCTTGAGACGTCGCATCTATCGCATCTAAGCTTAGTATATTTACAATCCTGGACCATACCGTCACTTAACATCAGGTAAGATTGTAGACACAGCACTGAGCCTATAACGTGTAAAAAAAAAACTCCGAGCATAACTCTCTCCATTGCTCTTTGGGCAACTTTAAGGTTTCTAATTAGACCCATTGTCTACCACGACCACGTCTCAGTGCCTTAAGTCATCACTGGCAACACATACTGGTCGAAGACATTTGTCTTGAGGCACTAGGGTATTTCGGGTGAGAAGATTCTGCGTAGCTTTCCAAACGCGGGCCAGCCTAATTGGATTCGACGATTAACCTTTTTTTGCGAAGTCATACTTACCTAACTGGACAGTTTGTCCCAGATATATATAATTGTAAACTACTTCGAGTGTAGTCCCCGATTTTATAGGAGTTAGTACAACATAAACATTAGACATGATTTTCGTCTAGTTCATGTTCATTTAAAGGCCAACATTGGAGGCTCTACTGATGTTATTTGTTTGTAACGTATATTATTATTGTAGTAGTCTTGTAAATAAGCAGAAAATCTCTATTTTTATTTTTTTAAATAATGATTTCGTTAAGTACTACATTTTGCTTGTACATTATCATCAACAAACAAATTATAAAACCGGAAATCTAAGCATTTTATGGCGATAATACATAATATTTTTTTTTTCATTACTATGAAATAGTGTTGGCTTAATTTTTCCTTGTATAACAATACTTAAAGTTATTGTTAACTTAAACCAAGTAAAATAATTTTAACATCGACTACACAACTTTATTGTTTCTTGTTTATCAATACCACCATTGTATAAACAAACCGAAATCACAATTTATTTTAATATAGGTAATATATACATTGCTGCATAAAATAAGTTCTTCCGATAATATGTAATATAGAAATTTCACCCGACAATAGCATCGAATAGGAATAATAAGGTTCGAGAATAAGAGATCGCTATTCATATTTTTTTTACAAAAGCCTTCGTCTGTAAAACACGTCCGTGGGGGCGAGATATCGCTCAAATTGTTTCCAATATCTTTTACGAGCATTTGACAGTTGAGTGAAAAATTAGGAAGACTTCACGGGACACTGTTATTTTTATGTAGGCCCTTTATTCGTAGCGATATATGGAAACAATATCATATTTTATTTACGTCAGTATATTTTTTTTTGTAGTAACATATTTTTTCTATACAAAAATGAACAGTATATTCATACCCCAGACTGGGATCTTTATTTTGATCACAGAAGAACAGTATAAATATACAATTTATAATTTGACAGTAGAAGCTAACGCTACATAAATTAATGTCTGTTTACACCTATTAAGTAACGAAGCAATTAACTAAATCGTTTTGCTTTTATTTTACACTTGTCAA
Organism: Samia ricini; assembly: GCA_014132275.2. Classification (NCBI taxonomy): domain Eukaryota; kingdom Metazoa; phylum Arthropoda; class Insecta; order Lepidoptera; family Saturniidae; genus Samia; species Samia ricini. The sequence goes on from AP028170.1 coordinate 8,286,931, forward strand.
AATATTTACTGAAAGGAATGCACGCGGTTTGGAAATGGAGTTCACGAAGGGAAAAATATACTTCAATCCTATTGTATTTATTATCTATATCACTAAATTGTTAATTTACAACTTATGACTAAAAAGCTGTTAAGTGGTTGTTTACACACATCATTTTAGTAAAACTTTAGTTGATCATTTCGTCGCTTAATACGTATGAACAGGCGTTCGTATAACACATAAACATGCTTACTTTTAATGGCTGGCAAATTGGAAAGTGTAAGCAATTTAAATGAGATTTCTTCATTCCTTTATTTTATTTTTTATCATCGGTTATTACTAAAGTTCTTGAACATTTGGTTAAAAATCGACTCGAATGGTTTATTGAAAACAGTGAATACCTTTCTCAAACGTAGTTTGGGTTTAGAAAAGGAAAAAGCGTAGCTAAGAATTTTCACTACCGATATTTGATATGCTTTTTAAGACAAAAAATCTGTAGTTGCGGCATTCTTGGACATTAACTGCGCATATGATAATGTTCTTCTTCCTATTCTTAAAAAAATTAGATACTTTAAACGTTCCATACATTGTTCCATCCGTTCGTTCAACCGAAAGACGTCCACTGGTGGACATAGGGCTCCCCCAAAGATCTGAATAACGAATTGTGTCATTTATAAGGGGGATTGCCATAATCTTTACTCTTGGCAGGCGGGTTGACGATCGTAGTAGGTGTTTGTGATGCTCAGATGCTACTGCCCATTCCGTCCCTCAGTCGCCTTATATGGCACCCGGGGGAAGATGTGGGGTAGTACTTTTCGTAACCGGCATCACGGCGATACAGATATCTTTTTTGTTATTTTTGTTAATATACGTATATAGATACTTAATAATAGGTACTTCAATGTGTTTTCTGCTTAATATGTACTCTAAACATTGTCTAAACCAATAAATTAACATAATTATGTATAATAGTTGCTCTCATATAAATAGTAGATTATTACCTTATAAAATTTACCTTAAGAGATTTGTATAAATACTATAAATGTGTACTTTATAACGTTGATATGTGTACGCTGTAAATGTTTGCTTAAGAATTTGAATAGAGAATGCTTACAACCTCCCGAAGCATTCGGTATTTAGTATAATGACAATAGGCAATGCCTAGATAAATAATTACAAATTTCTCTATTTCTCTATTATTCTATTGCTCTATTATTATCTATTTTAATAAAATATTTCCAAAATAAATAACTAATAAATAAAAACCAGAACAATACAAAAAAAAGGTAATTTTCACAGTTCGGTGTTGACTTTTATTTCTTTGTCAAAAAAGATGCTGAAGAAATTTATAAATAAAATATTCATACTTAACTAACAATTTTTTGAAAAAGATTTTTAAAACATCTAGTTAATTTTTCCCAGAACAAAAGACTAAATATTATTCAAAAATTGTGCATTTACAAGAATATCTACGTTAAATGTATAATTTATAGAGTAAAAATTTCTTTGAACTTTGAAAAATAACACTGTAAAGTTAATTGTTTATTAATCAATCAGATTTTTGAAACTTAATTGGATGGATATACATTTAAATGGATATACAATACTTACAGTATCTATAGACGAGACGTATCTTGGCCACTCTAGAGATATGAGTAATTTCTTTGAAATTTTGCACATGAATTCTCAGAAAGAATAATATCTTCTAATGTATATATGCAAATTGACTAATAAGCATTTAAAAATTTACAGTGTATGTTTAAATAATATTTGGCTGTACAGAGAGTATCAATCAAGCAAGCCATCTCGAGCTCGCTCCAGTAGTAGTGCTAATTGCACGGTTTGTAACGTGAGAAAATCTTGGATATATTATAAGACTAGCTGTGTGCCCACGGCTCCGACCGCGTATCATATTTTCTTCTGAGCGCTTTAGTTTTTAAATATTCATTGGAAAATAATGTTTCGAGGGTCAATATCTTATGGCCTTAAATTGTTTTTAATATTAATAGGAAATAAAGACATTTCTCACACCTTTAAATACCTGATTTTATTCACAACTTCATAAGTTTAAGTTAAGTTTTTTTATTTTTTTTCACACGGAAACCTAATCTTTTTCGAAAAATAACAATAGCCTAAATTTCGCAGAGTAACTTCAGCTATCTACCAGAAAATGTCCCGTCAAAATCGGTCCCGCTGTTCCGGAGATTAGACGAAACAAAAAGACAGATAATTTTTTTTTTAAATTGTGTTTCTGTTATATTTACCGTATATAAATCCCTATGTTATATACATAGTTGTTATTTTGATATTACAAACAGACACTTCAATTTTTACTGATAGCTCTAAACTAGTGTATAAGTTAGATATTAGGAACCTCTATAATTTATTTTTAAGATTAATGCAACATTTTAATCCATACTAATAAATAAAATTGAAGTGTCTGTTTGGACAGATTAAAACCCTAATTAAGATTCTGTCACGGAGTAGACTCTTCAGAGTTATTCGCTCTGCATCTTCTTTGACCTTGCTTACGGAGTAGTCGACTGGATGAGGCTCATGGTCGCGTCCCTCGCTGACTGAGCCTGATGTACTGTGTCACCTTGGGAACTTATCCAACTGTTGGTTGTTCCTATAGTGTAATTTAAATAAACAAATGTCTTCTGCGCATGCACCTGTACTAATTGTATTCCAGACAAGTTTCGCCGGCCATATTGTACAATAGCAACTATTACCATAGATATAGAAACAATTACAATTGAATCGACTATTCTGCAAGAATGCGCGCCATTCAAACCCAATAAACATTCTATCGCAGTTCGACAGACCCATTGTCTAGCTTAAAGCAATGTGATTCAACTTAAATTCTTGTACTATTGTAAACACACATTATTAGTAATTTAGATACAGAAAATTATGTGTTTTTTATACTGTATAGCCTCAGTGCTTTGACCACGATCTCATCTGATGTTAAGTGACGATGTGGTCCAGGATGGTAAACGCACTAAGCCTGGAGGTATTGGTTCTTAAATAATGCTGCCGGAACACACCTATTGGTATTTGGTGACAGGTTTTCATACTTGAAGGTGGTAGCTACCCAGACGGACATAATTAGAAAAGGTCCTACAACCATGCTATGGTTTCCTCACGATGATTTCCTTCACCGAAATCTCAGACTGGTTTTAGTGTATATGGTTGTTCTATAGGTGGGCTCGAACTCGCGTCCTATGACGCGGATTCCGGCCGCACTACCGACTGCGCTATCATCGCTTACGTACGTCATACCAAGTCATGCTAATTTTATTTTTTATACTATATAGGTAAAGCACTTTGACATATATCTTACCTGATGCTTAGTACATGGTAAACACACCAAGAGGTATTGTTTTTCACACACAAATCTACAGATGCTCGACGACAATTTTTAAAATTGGGATTAATAAACTGGTGGGCATTAGAAAAATCCTTGATGGTTTGTTTTTTTTTATACATGACTAAATAGGCAAACAAACATACCATCCGGCTGATGGTATGCGGTTACCGTAGTTGTAGACTAATGAATGAATGTAGAACATGTCCAAACTTACAAACTACTGTTATCTACTGATATCTACCTTTTTACAAACGATTATATTATGTAACATGAGCAGAGAATAGATTAGTTTAATTGTTATTTATGTATATACTTTACATATAAATACTTATCCACGAAATGTGGTTAAAATTTGAACATCTACCTAATGTGAGAAAGATAACATTGTTTACTGCCGTCCTCAAAGCATTAACACTCTAATATATTATGCATTTGGGTTTCCGTGAGATAATATAAGGTTTAAATTTAAATTACATAGTAAAGGTAATTACAGTTAAAATCAAAATCAAGTATGTATTACCATACAACATATAAAATGGTTTCAATTTTAATATAATCATTGTGGTATCTTAATTAATACTTTACAATTACAACACTGATTTGCGGTTTATTTAGAAATAATTGAAAAAAGAATTAAAGTTAATCAAAATATTATAGCTTTTTTAATTATGGTCCTACTATTTTGGTAACTTTGAGACACATAATTTATTAATGGTTATATCCGTTAATCGTTATAATAATATTTTGTAAAATTCACAAGCAGCTCACTTATTAGTGGGTGGTTTTAATGTTAAAAAGATAATGACAGTGGTTAGTTTAGGACTAGTGGAAGCATGATACGGCATAATGATGAGTGACATGGATTCGATATTCGATGAATAACCAATGCTATATAATTAACTTGTTCCTTTACTTTGTAATTCTTTACCCGTCTAGCTAGCTACTAATTTTGAAATAATAATCTGTGGCCATAAATCTGTTTATTCTGGTCACAGCATTGACGAATCGTTTCGTTTATGTTTAGCTTGTTTATTTTACACAGGTAAAACTAATTTGGCAAACAAAAAAATGTAATAATCATTCTCAACACCTCGATGTACTTTTTTACTATTTTTTATCAAAAATTCTTCAATTATCATCATGAACGAAGAGTTAATAAAGTTTTATTTTTATTTAAAAGAATTTACTAATATAAACACTCACCAGTGTTAATTATAATAATCAAAATTTGGAACACAGGTATATACATAAAAGTATACCAACACCAAAAACAAATATTTATTTGTGACGTTTCAACGGAAACAATTTGCAACAGGCAGCCACACCAGAACTTTTCACGCTTCTGTCATAAACTTATGATTGTCTTGTTTTCCATTTCGACCGCAGCAGAATAATGGGTAAGTTTACAAAAAGTATCGGAAATAAAAACAGAAATGTTATTTGATAATTCCTTCATATTCCTTTATAAAGTATATAAACATAATAACTTTAAAATATCGTAATTAGTATGATAAAAAAAATCTACATTTTGAATGAAATTATTCTACCGTATCACAATAATTCATGTTACTTATTTGGGAGGGAATTTGTGTATTACAGTAATAACATCACTATGGAAGTCTTGTGACATTGTACAGAAGGATTCCCGTAGAATTTTCTGGTATATATGACATTAAACTATTTAATTAACTCTATGCCCAATTTGAAGCAATGATTATTATATTCTTTTGTTTTGTTCTACAGTAGTGTGGTAGGATTCCGCGTCGATTTATATAGTGTAAATCCATCTATCCTATTTTATAATAGCCCGAGGTTTTGGTTAAAGAAAAATATTATGTTGAAACTTTAGCATCGCGGTATCGTCTAAAGCATTTCCTTCCGTTAATGCTTCTAGACTACCATTCTGGACTATATAGTCACTTAACAGCAACTCGTGTATTAAAAGGCAATAATACAACAAAATGATCGCTTTTAAGCATTTAATACTTTTCGAATTTAAGTTACATTGGTATATACATGGGTAAATTTTATCTCATAAAAAGCCGTCAGTTAATGTTGTGCAAAGGCCAATTGTAGCACAAAGTGGACTCTCTAGGGAGATCAACATTGTTACTACAGCTTATCAGGGGATTTTTATCAAGTATAAACAAATCTTATACCATGTTGATATCATTCATCAAACAACTTATTCCTAATAATAAATTAAAAGTTTTCTCCATCCATCAATATTTGCGGTACCTATTTATAGAAACTTTCTATAATAACTTGTTCTAATTATATTTCCTAGTACAAAGGAAATCATAAGAATTCTAACAGCTATACTCACTTATTCTAATATTCTATACTTAGATATTATAAAAGAAACATTTCCTGATCAGTCCCCGTCTGTCTGTCTGTTTGTTTCGGCTAATCTCCGGAACAGCTGGACCAATTTTTGCAGGACTTTTTTTGGCACATAACTAAAGTTAAAGGTTATAACTTGGGCTACTTTTATTTTTGTAATATAATTAGGGATCCGCGTAAAGAATTGAAACTCATAAAACTGGGAACAAAATCCGATACAATGACCAGTTTTACTGGTAATTGTTTGTATTTGTGAGAAATATCTTTGCTTTCTGTTAATGCCAAAATCATTTTGGCCCATCATTTTGACATAGAGTCCATTCTTTTGAATGATTATTTAAAAACTGCATTACGCAGAGAAGGAAATATGATACGCGGGCGGAGCCGCGGTATCACAGGTAGTATATAAATATAGACGTTATTTTTCCACTATTTGTCATTTCGGGAAACGACAAAACAGATCTGATAGCTTGTATTGTAAGCTGTTGAACAAAATATACGTTTTTTTTCTTCTTCTATAACATAAGTTCTGTCTGTACCTGTCTTGCAGTAATTTATGGAAATGTCCTATTGAATGTGCCACGCACTTTGAGAAATGGATTTTATTCATTTATCAACGTCATGATTCTGTTTTTCAGTTATAAATAGATTATTCGTAAGATTGTGGATTATGTATCAAAAAAATTTAACAATTCATTTAACGTAATGTACAAAATCTTGAGGTTGTGGTAAATAGTTGTAATGCTTCAATCCTAAACGGTATCTATAAGTATCCAAAAAATAAAATAATAAGAATTATAAAGATATAATTAAAAAGATAGGCATTTATTTCATAGTTTTACCATTGTCGATGACAATGTGTTTTAATTACTTCTCATTCAAAATCATTATATCCATTTAGTATTTATGTTTTGACCCGTTTAATTATTTTTTTTTAATTTATTGTACTCTATTAAGCCTGTATAACAAATAAATAATTGATATTGTTTTTTATTTAATTACTAGTTGATCCGGCAAACTTCTTACCCCCTGGGATAATTAATTTCCTTCATACATTTTTTAATGATTTTTCCGATGTATTAATAGATATTCTGCTATTCGGGGCGGACACTAATCAAACAAATCCAAAATCATAAAAATCGATCCAGCTGTTCCCGAGTTTTAATTAGTGTAAATAACCCGACTTTGTTTTATCTAATAAATATTATATTATTTTATCTATATTTTATTTAAATCTTCACGTTTGTTAATTTGCTATGTGCAATTGTTTGCAGAGAACAATTATTCCTGGCATCGGCGAAAGTATACAGCTCATTTCCCAGAGGTGTTTGTTCATATTTTTGCATCACCTTGCACGTCCTTACAATATTTGTGTAAAATAAAGCAAAACGTGTTTTAATATTTGAACAAAACGTGATGAAAAAACACTTTTTCTTGTTTTAAGGGTTGTTGTTTAAGGATCTACCTATACTTCATCAGAATGGATGAAGCTAGAAGTTGAAGTAAATGCTTGACCATATCTTATGAATAAAAACGTTGTTAACTCTAACGAATTGATTTAATTTAATTTAATACCTAGTATCGGATATGAACCTTTGGATGATCTTGCCCATATCCTAGGGATCCTAGATGATCCTATGTTAGGGTTTTAAAAACAACGCAATATAACTATAATAATAAAAGCACAATAAGATAAACAATTTGAGTACAAGGACAGTTGCTAAACAGACAAATTCAGTATCATTTAAGTTGCTAAGTTTTTTTTAAAGTTGAATATCGCTTAAATTAGAAGCATTCTCTCTAATGGTGGTCACCTTTAGACCTCGTACACCTTTCCCCCACATTCTTTCATCGGACGATCATGAAAATTAAATTATAGGTATAATGTTTTTAAACATTGTACTTAAGAGTATAAGTTTGTTTTAAAACATCTGTTATTTGTTTTTTCGAAGATAACCTGAATTAGAGGGCTTAATTTAAAGAGAAAGTTTAACAAGCATACTCCGACTCTAGGGACGTGGACACTGTCGGTAGCCCCATCCGTAAGTTTGCGTCAAGCTGAAACTAGTTCCGGTGTACAGAGTCAGTTGCAATTATATTCAAAGTGCAGAAACACGAAGTAAAAAAAGCGATCATACACTAAAGTTCGAAGTCAACGCTGATCTGCTCGATAAACTTGACCGCATTCTTAATAATTGCATACGTTTCGTTTTTAACCTTCGAAAGTACGACCATGTATCGACTTATCGCAAGCAGCTAAATTGGCTACCTATACGTCAGCGACGGAGTTTGCGGGCATTGACAACTTTATACTCTTTGTTATTTTCTCCTAATGCACCTGCCTACTTAACACCGCACTTTCAATTTCTAAATTCTAGCCATAATCTGAATCTACGTTCTTCACATAATCTTCTCCTTCTGTCTCCTCCTCATACCTCCAGTTTAGTACATTCTTCCTTCTACATCCAATCTATTCTTCTATGGAATGCACTTCCCTTGGAAATCAGGATATCCATGAGCCGTATGGCTTTTAAAGCCAGGGTACGGCAACTCTATACTAATTCTTTAGCAGAATCATCGCACTAATACTTTTCTATTAATTAATGTATTGTTTATATGATATATGTATGTATTATATGTATATGTGGTATGTATTTTATTATATTGGTATCTATGTATGTATATAATATTATATTTGTGTACAAGTATATAATATTATTATTTAGTTTTGCACCTACCTTTGTTGCTTTCTTCACCACCCTAAAGTTGACTGGGAGAAAATGCCTAAGGCATTAAGTCCGCCTTTATACATAAATGTGTGCAAAAGTGTTAAATAAATAAATAAAAATAAAGTAACTGACTATGTATATTATATAACTATGTCAGAAAATCAGTAATCATAATTCAAACTATGCCTAGTATGTGATTAAATGGTAGTACAAAAGATGGTACTCACAAAAAAAAATACAAGTCGCAAATAAAATTAATTGACCCCATTACGAAATTTTAAAAACCCCTGCGTCTACCATTGATGCGGAACCAGAACTCGACATTTTTGTGAACATTTTCATTTGTTTTTTATTGCTATTCCGCCTGTTTCATTTTATACTTATTGGATTTTACTTTTTTATAAGCAATATTTTCTGTGATAGAACTTCTGAATATTTTATGTCTGACAATTGAACATGCTTTCATGCCAGATTTATTTTTGTTGGTCTTTTAATAAATCATTATAGTAACTACTGAATAATATATAACTATAAATAGGTCCCACTATACATTATATACTCCGCCTGCGTTCTTTATTATTTTTAACAATAGATTTCATGCAAATAACGAGATAACTTTTTCTACATGAAAACCGAATGTCTAAAATAATTTAATAAAAATTGACCCAGTAGTTTTTGTTTAATGCGCGCACAAGTCATAATTCTCTATATTTATAATACTTTTTTAAATATTTACGTTTATTTTAGGTATATCTCATCCCCATAAACAGAGCTATGGCGACTGCCAACCGAAGCTAAAACTCGAAACTTTGGAAAAAAATTTGCTTTATAGTTTCAATTATACTACGAATACTGAGTAATTAAAATGTTCTAATTTGTTAAATGAATTTATTAACATAACCTAACATATAATTTATAACATCTATCTGATTTTAACATCTATTGGGTCTCCGAGCAATAATTATGGGTGTTTACGTATGGTTTATACATAATTAAAACATACGATACGCTGCGTAAGTATAAATTTTACTAATATTTTTTAATTTTTTATACACTTGATATACTTAGTGCAGTATATTTACGGCTGACGTTAACGAATGGTAACACGAATCTATAAGTTTTCCCCACTACCGAGAATCGCTCAACGCCGCTAAAGAATTTTTCAATTCATAAAATCATTTGACGTCTATTCGATTATATTTATCAATTGGTTATTATGTACAGATAATAATAGTCAAATTTCTGAATTAAAATTAAAAGACTACAGCGATTAAAATACATAGGTATCAGTGGGATACTGTGTGTTAACAATCAATAAAAAAATTGTTTTCTTTTCTTCAAATTCGACAACCGAGCGAACACTAGCAATAATAAGTACTAAATACCCTAAGTAAACGTCTGTTTGAAAACGCATCATGTTCCACAGTTCTTCAAATAAACAAAATAAATATTACATTAAAAGAATCAGTAGCTCATATTAACTCTCTATTAGACGAAATAAATACGAGTAGATGAAAAAATGCTAATTTATAAATTTAAGTAATCAGACAAAGGCCGTTGTAATAAAATTATATAGGTATTATTTAATTCTAGCAGTACAACGATTTATATGAACAAATAAAGTCTATCAAACAAATTTAATTATAATTCTAAAATTTCTAGTTTATTTTGATAACTACTATCAAAATATTAAGTTAAAATAAATTGACGATAAAAAACACAATTCTAGAATTTCAAATCAATTATATGAATATATTATAATATTATTGGTTATATTACGAGTATACATTATAACACCAATTGAATGGAATAGTTTTAGAAGCATTCTCTATTGAGTATCGACACTCAAGCCGTCGAACAAATTCCATTTCAAATAGTTTTCTATATTACATTTATCTATTCCAATGTGACAGTGAACACCGAGTTTATAAAAGAAATTTCTCATTTTACATCTCTCTATTTAACGATACGATTTAACAATACTCAATTTCAAACATATATCTTTATTAAATCCATACTAATAAATAAAATTGAAGTGTCTGTTTGTAATGTCAAACTAACAACTTTTTCCGTTAGGTGTTAACGCCACTGCAGCAAAAAACTTACTTCTTCTTCTTCTTCTTAGTTAATGGCAATCTGTGTGTACACACAATTTGTGCCAATGTCATGTGGGTAAGATTTTCAATCTTGTATCAGCGTTACCAAGCTCCAACAGAACGGTGGCCTATCCTGCTCGAACTTTCCATGGAGCTTTGTCGGCACCTCAGAATGTATGCTACGCGTTGTCTTCTATAATAAACTTAACTTGAACACAATAATTAAACTATTTCACACAAAACGCCACCAAGATTACATGATATAGAGTCAAGTACACAAGTTTAATGAATTAAAGAAAACAATTGCTACATGTCAGACTGAGATCCCGCCAAAAAACTAAAAATTTACTTTATTTGGGTCTACATTTGAAATTCGCATCTCGAATTTGGGATTGTTAGGGATTGTTTTTTAAAGAGGTTGAATACTCTTTCCAAATGACACCCCCCTCAACCCATGGAGACACGTAATTTTTTTTAATGTTTTTGAAGTTACGCAACATGACAGTGCCAGATCTCACACGTCCAGACAGAGAAACTAAATTTTTCAAACGCAAAAACGTAGTTATAATTTAAGGCTCAACCTGGCTCAATCCCGACATGGGTCCTTGCGACTTTATCCTATTTTCATAACTCAAAAATTTGTCTTCACAGTCAACGATTTACAATACCAGAAGAGGTTAAAATAGCATGTTACGAATGAAAAAGTGTATATATATTCATTTTCGATCAGTCATAGCTTTTTTCAAACAAATTCCTTACGTGATATAGTGTAGTTATGATACACAAGTGTAGTGTAATTAAAATACATGGAGCGTAAATTCTGAAATGATCCCATCATTTCCGGTGTGGTCGTAACAGAAGGCCACCATATTATTCATCTCTGGGCACCATTTCATTACCTCCATTCATTTATTGATAGTGTTCCTAACGTCTGTCTTGTCTGCATGATCTACTACCTTTGCCTTTTCCTTAAAAAGTGAAAAATGGAAACAAAAAAAATGCTGATCAATGCTGTTAATGGTAAATATACTATATTATATATCGCAATTATTATAACGTAAATTTCAAAAATAATTTAAGTCGTTAAAATTTTGTGTAATATTAATCTGTTCAAATTATTGTGTATTGAAAACGAAATTTATTCTTTATAGTGCGAAAATAACAAAATATTCGTTATATTTATTTTTGAACTGTTAGCTAAAACGATAGCCTGTAATATAAGTTATGGCTTTGTGTAACTCTATTTATGTAAACTTGTCATTGTGGACGAAACGTCAATGAAATTTATAAATACGACTTTAAATAAATTATTACTTTGTAGCGTGTAAATATAGTCAATGGAAACGTACGTTGTGCAAGCGCATATGCAGGTAGGTTATTATACCGGCACTACCCGCGTGCAGTTGCGCATTGGATATATGGATTGTCGCCTTTCGAGACTCGTATTGGAAACCCGCGTCGCTTATTGTAAACCGCGTAAATATTTTCAAATAATCGTTTACTATTAGCATAACACACTAAAACTTCCAAACTACAATTTACTTAGGATACATTAAAATATCCATAAAAGTATATTGTACGTTCTATAATTATAGACTATCCTGAATGTGTATTAAAGTATAAAGGAAATATGAATTACTCAGCACTATTCTTTGTATCATATCAATCATCGTTACTTTTTATATGTCTTGTGTGTCATTTCGAATAGTTTTTTTAAACTTAAATAGCTGAAATCACCAAAATTCACCTATTTTACGATTTAATAAGTTACTATAAGTATAGCAATATTTAACCATATACCTAGTATAGACAAGACTCACAGTGCTATTTAAAAGTATTATTATTTATCTCTGGTTAAATGCCGTTACAAAAAACGAGTTGCAAAAGTGTGCGTGAAATAGTGTTGTCATAACTAATCATAAATGTGTTACTGATGGTATATTCTGATCAGTGGTGCTCCGGTCCGATGGGACCCCGGCCCGCGAAGCCGCGAGCTCAAAAGAATCCTAATATTTTTAACATAATTCAAAAAAAATTATAAATACAATTAAAATTAGACACTACTAAATATTTAAACACTTTAATGATTTATTGAAATCAAATTACAACATTACGATTTATCCTGGGCCATCCAAGCCTATCAATTGGCACGGGCCCCAGATGATTTAGTTACGCCAATGATTCTGCTATAATCATGTATTACTGGAAAGGTTCAGGCTCACTATTTATTACGAGAATAGAATGATTTCAAAAGATACAAAACATAATTTCCAAGAAAAAGGTAATCTAAATAATAGTGTAAAAAAATAATTATATAACTTATAAAAATAGGTGTAACAAAATACTACAAACTACAGTTTCAAAAATATTTAAAAGGTATTAATGGCTCGTAGAAGGTTGTTAATTAATTCATATTGTATAAAAAAAAAAATGGGTTGTTCAAGGTCTTCGTCTTTTGTTAGTCTTTGAAAATAAACTACAAATAAGGTTGAACACTGAAATCAAAATTACAATCTAACAAGAAATAAATAACTTATAGCTGTTTTAATTTTATCCTGGAAAGATAACCGCTGTATTAAAAGATGACCTCAAGATTTACTTACTTCGTGCAAGTTCTATACTAACTGTAGTGATGATTGTAGAGTGGGTAGTGCGGCCAGATTCTGCGTCAATCGACGCGGGTTCGATTCCTCCTATCCAACTCTAAAAACCGGCCTGAGCTTTCGGTTAAGGAAAACATCGTGAGGAAACCATAACATGGTGGTAGGGCATTTACGAATGATGCCCACCTAGGTAGCTACCACCCTCAAGTTTGAGAAACCTGTAGTCGAATACCAATAGCTATGTTCTGGCAGCATCACTTGAGAACCAGTACCTAGGTTTGGAGTATTTAACATCCTGGAACACATCGTCATTTAACATCAGGTGAGATTGTGGTCAAAGCACTTTATCGTGTAAAAAAAAAATAACGGAAAACAGACACAGCATCTCTCGCCACCAAAAACTTTTAACATCCAGGTATTTCGAATTTTTTGAGGAATCTGTTATTTTAAAAAAATTATATATCAGTAAATTACCCTATTGCAAACCAAACTCAACAAAAAAAAAATACAACTTTGTATAATTCTATACAAACTATATTAAGTGTGCAGATACGGAAAGAATATTTGGTTTGAATTCCATCCTGAATAAAAATTATACTTATTATATTAATAATTCATATTCACTTACCCACTAAATATCTATGAAGCTTATTATCGGCTATCCATATTCATGACGTCATCATTTTGTCCAAACAGGTAAACAAATATTATTATTTTTAGCACCAAATACCTTCCAACTCTATATAAAGCAGTAAAATAAATAAATAAATCAATATAAAAAGATAAAATCTATAATTGAAAACAGTTTTTACGATTAAATATTAAACCCAAATTGGCAAAATATATGAACTAACAATATATTCCAACCTGTCTTAATTACTTGTGAAAAGTGTATTTATTTTGCTTATTACATTGTGTAATTTCACATTCACTCAATGAACAAAACACAAATAATATTTTTACAGTTTAGTTGAAGATTATTAACTATTTAAATAAAATTACTCCAACAGAATTGAAAGCGGTCTTAGGGGGTCATAGCAAGTATAGAAATTGATAATGTGTCATTTGATTCGCTATCTCTTTTTATCTTAGGCAGTATATGCTTAATTATGACTATTCACTCCCACACTCTGTTCGTCTATTGAGCATATCGAAAACATACTATGTATGTCTATGTATTTAACGAGTACTAAATATAATTGGCATTTACCACTTAACATGCTAAATAAATATCGCAACTCTTGTAAGAATAGCAGCCGGCAACACTGGTGGCTGGGCGTATCAAACTGCCAGGGTTCCCAACTTAGAGTCTTCCCCCTAAATATAGGGAAGTAATAAGTGAGAATTTTTAATATTACATATTTGTTTAAATTAAAAAATAAATACGTAAAAATATAGGCCCTGGAATAATACAATCCTTTGAATCATATTTGTTAGGTTAGGTTAAATGTGCTTTGAAATTTTGATATGCAGTGAAAATGCAGTTTTCTACCAATGTTTTTTATAGCTTGATACAAAGAAATATACAAAAAACATCTGACGCTCGTGAAGTGTTCCAAGCGATGATAACGAATGTAATTTCAAGGGGCTGGTGATCCACGTTTGGTTGTCGGGATGCAGGTGCGGTTGCGGGTGACCGGGGAAATAACTGTGTGCCGTCCTTGGGCCACTCTCCATCACCGCGTTAACAAGTTTATTTATTGACATAGCCTTTTATTAAAATCCTCACTACCAAGAATGTGAAATTAAAATCAAATGGCACTACTCTACTGTAAACAGAATTCTAATTTAGAACGGAAGAGCTTAACTCGTATCTTCAATGTATAATATTATCAAAAATAAGCTGCACAATGATGAGTTCATTAAAACCCTAGATTATAAGATAATAGTTCAGTTCGCATTACAACAAAATTCTTAAATTCTTGTATAATATGTATTCACGGAAATAGTTTTTAGAAATATTCATCATGGTTTTGAAACCCAGAATGAAAAGAAAACTTCATTACATACTGTCGGATAAGAAGCATGAAACCTCATTGGTACAGCGACATACCGGCCGTAAAAAACAAATCTAAGAATATTTAAATATATATGAAAAATATACATGTTCTAGAAGTATTCATTTTTGGTATAAATACGTGTAATTGATAATAATAAAACATTGAGTATTGTATCGTCATGAAATATAGTTTATTTTTTCAACACATACAAAATAATTTATGCCAAAAAAAATGTTATGCAAAATATGAATTATTCGTGTTATTTTTTATTTTTTTATTATTTTTACGATTATAGCTTAGGCTCCATGGTATTTTGCTTTAGAGATAAATATTTTTTTAAAGTTGGTATCACTGCCAAATACAGAGTAATTTATACCTAGAATTTCGTAGCGCGGACTTGACTTGACACTTGTACATTACTATTTATTATAAGTATTTACTAGTCTATGCTTAGAGTGTTCCCAACCCTACTGTTTTAACAGTAGATTTGCTGTTTTCACATAGGTAGATGCTCCTGTTTTGCTGATTTATTCAAATAGCGTTAAGCACCACCTATTATACTTTGCAAATATTTTTTGTCAACCACTTGAGATCGATTTACTGGATCAATTTAATGCTAAATATCGATTATTTAAAATTAATTTTTTTGCTCTAACAAATCGACTCTTCGATAAATCGACCTCAGAACACCATCTCTAATAGAGCCATCTCACAAGGTTTTGATGAATTAAATGAACATTTTCGTACCTTTGTATTTGTTTTCGTACGTTTCTAATTTAAACAAATTTGTGATTTTAATCGAAGTAGAAAATGAAACTCGATTTTCTAGAATAAAAAATTGTTTTTGCAATTTGGTTAAAATTGGAATTAATCCACATCTCTCCTTCCGCTAACATTGGTTATGACAGTGATTTGTGTAGTTTTTATATTTAAAAAAATGATATATACATATAATATATAATAATAATAATAATGATAATTTATTTTCCAAAAAAATTGTTTACAAAAAAATATAAGGTTAGGCCCTGTCACCTGAACTAGGCTTTTTAGCCTGTCTCAGGTGTCAGTGTCTTCCCAATATACAGAGTTCCTTACTCTAAAATATTATTCTTATTAATACAGAAATGCTTAATTTAATTTAGCGCACTTTTTTTCTGTATGTGATGTTGAATGTGCATGTGTTGAGTATATGTTTTGAATGTGTGTGTTCGTGTGTATGAATGAGTATGTGTCTATGTATTTATTGGCTCACATAAGAATGATAGATAAGATATGGGTAATAAAACTTGTATCTACTTGATTGCTTTTAGTAGATTCTCTATCCTATTATAATCATATTCAAACAAAATTTTTTGTAATTCATTTTTTAATCTATAGTTATTCAAATTTCTAAACGTATTTTTATAATTTAATAAATTGTAATATAACATATTTATTAAAAAAAAGAACCAAATCGAGTTTCTTGCCGGCTCTTCTCGACTGGGTTGTTTTTCAAACCAGTGGTAGTGTTTTTGATGTTCATAAGCACTTTATTAGGACCTAAATTAAATTAAAAAAAATTGATTTTGATTCACTGAATCGATTCAATGGTAGATTTCAATTGAAAAATATAGATCTTTATTTCAAAAAGGTCGATTCTTCAATTAATCGATCTCAGATTCCCACCCCTACCTAAACAGACATTGAAAACATTTTATGTTACGTATTTTGCGTTATCGTATAATTAATTATCACTAATAGAATAAGTAAATGTAAACAATAGTCATAATAATAATAGTATTAACAAAAGTTAATGTGCTTTATTAGAAACCATTTTGCACTAAACTATATTATCAACCTCTTCACTTCACACAGTATATCAGGAAAGCTTTTTAGTTTATACCATTTGTTGAAAATTAATATAGCATCATGAGTACGAGGCCCGAAGACCATCGTAGGAAATGGGACAAAGACGAATTCGAAAAGATAGCAGCTGAGAGGTTAAAAGCAGAGTTGGAAGAAGAGGAAAGATCCAAAAAGAAAGGTATAGTTTTCTTGTCTAATTATAGTCTCTGAAACCTGAGAAGTATTAAATTAGTAATGAATGATTTAGTTTAGTAACCTTATTCTCTAGAATTAGTCAATAAAACGCAGATCCCAGAAAAACAGAACATAACAGGTATATACACAACTAACTTTTAAACAAATCAGGCTCATGATATAAGCAGCCACAAGTTTAATTTGTTCTTAAGGGCAGATTAACATTATTATTAAATATATCAGCAATAAACCTGACAGTATCTGCCCCTGAATGATAAATACATACAGTGATACAGTTTGATGCATGTATAACATATATTGCACTGCACACTACATGCAGATAATGTAAGGGACCTGTTCCTCAGTATCCTTAAGAACTTAAATATAGCAAATTTTGCACAATTTATGTATAGGGTAGCATTCAAAGCCAAAGTCTGTACCACATTAGTGCACTAGTGCTAGCTATCACTCCCCTGATCGAGCGCCACAAGTGCTTGCTTTAAAAGTTCAGTGAAACTGTCAAAACCCTTCCGCTCAACAGGATTTAGTTAAATTTGAAGAAAAAAAAAGATAATTTTATTGTAATGTTTAACTAAAAACTATTATAATGTTTCAGCCGCCCCTGTAAAACGTGAGCTTCTTAAACAAAGAGAGTACAAAGTTGACTTAGATTCTAAAAACTTGGTAAAAGTGTAGTTATAAACAAAAACACACCCACATCACAGTCCGGAGGCTATTATTGCAATGTTTGTGACTGTGTGGTTAAAGACTCCATCAACTTTCTGGATCACATCAATGGAAAGAAGCATCAGAGAAATTTGGGCATGTCAATGAAAATAGAAAGAAGTTCTCTAGATCAGGTAATAAAATAATACTCATTTGTACTCTTAGGAAGTCCAGCGAAAGACTATGGAGTGGTAAATTATTGAGTTTCATGCATTTTTGTAAATTATTTTAAAAACATACATTTACATTTTTGATTTCATTGTTTTAATGCAGAAAGTTAGTAATTCATTTCAAATTCTCTAGTCTATTTTTAACTATGTGTATTTCATAACACCTTGGCCCCCTTTTCTGCCTCAAACCATAGAAAAAAAAAAAAAACAGATTTAGTAATTTCACTTCATGGTCTACTGTAAAATTATCTTGGTAATTATAAACATAGGTTCACAACATTATTTGAGTATAACAGGAATTTTCATTCACCTGTGTCCAGTCTTATCTAAACAACTTGCTTTAATAAATTTGTTACCAGGGGCTCTTCAAGTATTGAAAGTGGGAATTTAGATATTTTAAAACCCCTCTCCCCCATGGTAATGTTGACTTTGGTATATGTTATGCAAAATCTGCTCCTAGTAATCTATACAGATAAATAAAATTAAGGTATCTATTTTTCATATCAAAATAACAGCTTTTACTAAATACATAATAATAATGTATATGCATTACCTATACGAAAAACACAATTTTTCCCTGTTGGTTTGTTCTGGCTAATTACTAGAATGGCTAGACAGATTTAGAAAAGACTTTTTTAAGCGTAGCTAAAGTTACAAGGTGTAACTTAGGCTACTTTTGTTTTTGGAAAACATATAATAATAATAATTAGGGTTCCACATAAAAAAAAATTAAACTCATGAAGTTATGAATATAATCAGATTCAATACATAATTTTACTGCCAAATGTTTGATTTTGTGAGAAATAACTTTGCTTTCTCTTAGGAATATAAATAATTTAGTACAAAAAAAACCATACAAAAAATATTATGCAATGTATAATATAATTATCCAAAATGGAAAATATGATATTCACACAGAGCCAATGGGAAGGGCTAGTTAAAAATTAAGCATTGCTTGCTCTCATGTCATCAAAAATAATTAAAACATAAACCATTGGTTCTTATACATATAATACTTGAATGGCAAATTTATTATTGTTTTTTATTTCATTGATGAGGAGAGCAACTATACCTATGAGTATTTAAACTTTTTTAATTGACAAATTTCAAATGACTTGTATTTTAGGTTAAGGCACGTTTTGCTCTAAACAAACGGAAATTAGAAGAAAAGAAACGTGATTATGAATTAGATACAAGATTAAGAGAGGCAGCAGAAGAAGAGGCTCGTGTTAAAGAATTACGCCGTGAAAGACGTCGTGACAAAAAGCGAAAGCTGATGGACGAAGACTCTGAAGACGCACCAGTGCAGTCTGAGCTAGCACAGATCATGGGCTTTTCGGGATTTGGAGGCTCAAAAAAATGACCATAATAATATTGGAAATTATTGACAATATAATACATGGGTTATATTTTTTTTTTTTTGTAACTATTATTCCAATATTATTGTTTCTTTTCATTCAATATTTCATATTACCTATCACTTTAAATACTTTGCAGGTTAATAATTATTAGACTTAAATATTCATAATACAATTGTATTGCATTCAAAATACAATTAATGAATTACTGTCATATATTTTATGTACTTATAATTGCAATATAAAAATATGAAATATAAAATTTTGTACAAATTATGGAGTCTTTCAAAAACTTCAATTTAATTACTTTTGTAACAACTAAATACAAGAAACCTTAGTTTATATTTCTTAAAATGTTAGTTTATTGGATAAAGAAAGTGGCTTGAAAACATGAGATATTATTGTTAGGTTTTCTAAAATTATGATGAATCAAAATTTATAAACTGGATACAATTGGATATGAAACGCACAAATATAATTGCTTAGATTCCTAAATAAAAGACATACGATGATAGCTTTCTAATGAAATATCTAT
Organism: Samia ricini; assembly: GCA_014132275.2. Lineage (NCBI taxonomy): Eukaryota > Metazoa > Arthropoda > Insecta > Lepidoptera > Saturniidae > Samia > Samia ricini. The sequence goes on from AP028170.1 coordinate 8,306,859, forward strand.
AAAAATCAGGGACTCTACGCTCGAAGTTGTTGACACTTATACATATATACATGAGACAAACTGTCCAGTTAGGGAGGCCCTACTTCGAAGAGAGCGTGATTAGTCCGGGGGATAAATCCGCGTGTCTCATAGACGGTACGACTTAAAGGTCGGAGATTCGAACCCAGGATAGGTAACACATTTTTCCGCAGGGGGCGACGCGGTGCTTGCGAAAGCCACACCGTGTCGCCCCCATCCCAAATGCGGCGGACGGCCCCGGGGGGTTTTAGTGGGTATGTCTGGGCGCTTCACGCCCGCGTGAGTCCCACACTGGCACGGAGCTCGTCCCTCCGTGCCCCCTTACCTATTGCATTGGGGGACTCCGGTCTCACTAATGCAATAGGTAAGGGTAGTGCGTAAATGCATTTCCCCCCGTCAAAAAAAAAAAAAAAGGCCCTACTTCGAAAAAAGGTTAATCGTCGAATCCAACTCGGCTGAGCCGCGTTGGGGAAGCTAAGCAAAATCTCTGAAATATTGTAGTATATAAAGACAAAAGTCTTCGACCAGTGTGAAAACTCAGTTGCCCAAAGGACAATGAAGAGGGCTATTCGCAGATGAACCAAAGTAACGGACATTGCCCGAATTATCACCAAACTAAAGAGGCAATACACTGGGTGCATTGCTTGTAGAACCAATGCCCAATGGGGCCAACAGGTTCTCTAATGGCTGCCGCGTACCGGAAGGCATAGCGTGAGTAGGCCCCCCACAAGATGGACCGACGACCTGGTAAAGGTCGTGGCATTCCGCTAGGCGGGTGGTGCAAGACCGGTCGTCGTGGAGATCTTTGAGGGAGACTTATGTCCAGCAGTGGACGTCTTACGGTTGAATGGATGGGTGTCAGAATCAACTACAAAAATAAACATTCATTGAAGTATGTGTTTATTAATTTGTTCCCCATTCGAGCAAAAATACTTACTACATCTCTTTCATGAACATTCATTACTCATTCAACATTCATTCATTATTTAGTAACTTTTTGAATACATAAATACTAATCTTTTCATGTCTTTATCAGATTTTTCTTAATTAGTATGGATATTAATAAAAGCTTAGAGTAAAAAATAGCGTACTCGAAGTACTAATTCTACACTAGTAAAATCACGATCACCAGCTGTCTGCCGGTTACCTTTTTACGATTAAAGCACTGAAAATATTTCGATATAATTTGACATATTGCATCTAGAGGAAGAATATAAGCTGCAAATTTCACGCGGTCAAAGCCGCAGGATCAGCCAGTTGATAATAAAGAGTACAAATTCATTAAAGGGTTCTTATCCAAGTCACGAAAATATATGTATTTCTGAGTTTAAAAAGTAAATTATCTCAATCACTAGAGAGAGGCGCCACTATCAAGTTTCTGCCCCGGTTTGAAAAAATGTAAATCCGGGGGTGTGTATCTTATTTGTGTGTATTAATTATGGCTTGCATCATACACGCATTACTTAAATACAAAATATATTTGATGACTTTTCTTTGTGGAGAGTATACGCCTTTCCGTCACAAACCTTGCTATTGTCCGTATGCTTTCGTGCGGAACATGCATCTACCTCGACAAGGTCATTTCATCAGAATCACACTGACAAACATGCATTAGGTAATCTGTAGTATTATTATGAAAAAAACTGTTTTCATTTTTTTTTTGTTAATTTTTTTATTGAATTTGTTGGTTATAATAAATAGCTAATCATTTAGACTTTTTATAAGTAGATACTAGACTAAAATTATAACGTGTGTAATGGAGTAGTACTCAAAAACGATAATATCCGCGGAGTTACCTATTGAAAATAAACTAAATGTTACATGGTAAAATAAATTATTATTACACGCAAATACAATACTTATGTAATAGATAGCTATACCTACCTAATTTACTTACACCACTATCCGGCAATCCCCCCTCTTGACATGTTCACTTAACCCCAGCTTAATTCGAGATTGATTCCGGCTTATTATCTGTGTTATTCCAACTAGAATTAGAACTACCAGTATTTTTAACTACATATATAATACCTACTTTGGTAATTATTCTACAACTATCAATCGGATTATAACTCAACGATGCCGATCTGCCCGTCTCCTCCCTGGCCCACAGATGCCCCTCTGGCTCCGTGGGCCACTAGGGCCCACGCCGCGGCGCAGCCGCAATAGGCTACCGACCAACCGATCAGGTTCTCTTCCTCCTGCGCGTGCAGGACGTAGTCGCCTTGAACGCTCAGTTGAACAGTGGCTCCTGGATCGCCGAGTTGGATGTCATAACTCGGTTTCCCACCATTGTCATGACTCCAAGGTCTGGCACGCGCCTCCTCCCACCCGTAATCAATAGCTAAAAATAAGCCACGCGAGCTTTCTCTCTCCTTTTTTAACGCTCGGAAACTCGCTCCGCAGCGTTATTTAGTCATAAATTTCCTCCGCGATCAACAGATAGACGTATTTCTTGTCCAGGAAACCTTTTTGAAACCCGGTACCCGAAATTGCGAATTACAATATTATTAGGAACGATAGGACCCCTGAAAGGGGCGGTGGTACCCTTATTTATTATAAACGGTCTCTCTATTGTTCGCCGATAGAAACTCCGCAACTCGCCAATATCGAAGTTTTAGAATTGGTATGATTGGCCATCAGTCAATCATACTTGTGTCTGCATACCTTACCCCCCCAAAAACTACCCTTAAGGTCAGATCTAGAAACGCTTTTCGCCTTAGGCGATTCGGTCATTATAGCCGGTGACCGCAATTGCGGGCACACGTTCTGGTACAGCTCGTGCCTCAGTCCCAATGGGAAAGAACTCATGCGCCTACAGGTACTCGATTTTGAGGTCATCCCACCCCTGGAGCCCAACCACTTTAAAGCTAATTGTCGCCCGTCAGTTCTAGACTTTGCACTGATAAAAGGAGTCTCGCTTCCTGTGCGTCTTATACAAGTCGTACACAAACTTGACTCTGATCACCGTCCAGTCGTTTTACAATTAGGTCAAACGGATGACTAATACTAGCCCGCCAGTTGTAAAAGTCGTGGATTATTACAAACTCGGCCGTTACTTAAAGGACCATCCGTCCACCCCTTTCTCTCGCTAGGATACCCTATATACTGGATACGTCTGCGGACGCGGACCTCGCGGTCGATGCTTTGGTTGAGCATCTGAAGACTGGCATCGAGGAAACCTCGAAAGAGGTACAAGCGGCGAACGATCGTACGTACTCCCCGATGACGTGAGAGCCCTGCTCAATCAAAAGCTCGGAGCGACCCGCGCCCACGACACCGTCGCCTCTGATCGCATTGCTGGTATGCACCTTCAATGCGGCTATCAAGAATCACCACTTTCCAGCCACCTGAAAAGCAGCGATAGTCATAGCCGTCTACAAGAAGCGGCGCCCGCGTAATATTCTGTTCGCCCACGACGATAACATCACTCGTAGGAATAAAATCTTCTCGTATGAACCGCATTTACTTGCCTGTCAACACTCACGCACGCGAACCGCTGTTCCCACCACCAGAGACATGTGGCTAATTTTGCTCCCGCACACTCTCTGGGTCCCCCTCCGTTGGCGGCCCAAGACCTGCTCCGTTCCTCAACTGGGGAGGCTCTTGACGCCGCTACCAGCGCGATACAGTAACACTGTTCATGCATACACTGTGCCTACAGCACTCGCCCACAAAGATGCAGTGAAGCTGTTAAGGCCCTTCCGGTCAACAGCATTAGCTAGGTAAGAAAAAAAAATTGTGTTTAGCACAGCGTTTTTTTAACATCAGATGAGACTGATTAAATCATGCAGCCTATTTCAGTATAAAAAAAACTATAATTATGTTATTTTCTAAACAATTACATAAACCACAATTAACGACAGTAGAAATAATAACACTTCTTATATCATCTGTAAATACTACCTACATACACCCTGTTTTTCTGACAATTACTCAAACCACGCCCTCCTATAAAAAGGCAAGTTCATAGTCATGGGAAGTCACAGTTGTAATTGAATTTAGAGATATGAGATCGGCTAGTCTTCACATATTGTGCGTTGTCGCTTTGTTAGCGATTTTTAGCTCCGAGACAAATGAATATCAAGTAATATTTTATATTTGATAGAAATATAACGAATCATACCTATATGATTATTATCACACTCAACTATAATATTATTATAATTTTTCGAGAAAACAAATTGATTAAAGGATCCTTTCTTTTGTAATTTTATATTATTCACATGAGTATACTTAGTTTAAATTATTATCAATCATTATTCCAATAGTTGTCCCATTTGAAATAAAAAGATAAATCGTTTATTATTATGTAATAGTCAATTTTGAAACTGGCGATTTATAAATTTGATTGATACCCACACCCAGATAGAAATTAAATGAATAAATAGTGAAGTGTAAATTAGTTTTATTCTTGTAAAACATGTAACTCTAAAAATAAGTACGCATGTTATGTTGACTTATGATTTAATTTTTTTTACAGATATCACTCGATTTCGCAAAATCAAGTAAGTTTAATTTGCTTTTAACAATCTTTATTAATAATAGAAATATATTCTACAGAACAATTATTTAATTCAAGTTAATCTCGATATTTATATATGAAGGTAAATAAAATTGCTATAACAAAATAACAGCTTTCTAGTAAATACATATAAATGTAAAGCATACGGAACCTATCCTAAAAAATATATTTGTAAATTTTTGTGTCCTGTTTTTTTCAGCTAATCTCCGAAATGGTGGAATCGCATTTGACTGGACTTTTTCTGGCAGAGAGGACACGTTGTAAGGAGTACCTTAGGCTACTTTTATTTATTTTCCTTACATTATTTTTAATACTAACATAAAGCAAAGATATTAATCACAAATTCAATCGCCAATAAAACTGTGAATTGAATTGGTTTTTGTTCATAATTTCATTAGTTTAATTTTTTTACATGGAGCCCTAATTATTCCAAAAATAAAAGTAGCCTAGTTACGCCTTATAACTTCAGCTATCTGCTAAAACTCATCAAAATCGATCCAAACGTTCCGAAGATTAAACGGAACAAATGAACAGTCAATTATTTTGAAATTTTGTTTTTGGTATAAATAATTACCGTATATACATTAATATGTACTTATTTAGCAAAAAAAGCTGTTGTTTTTATATTACAGACAAACACTTCATTGTACTTATTCATTTTTATAGATTTTAATCTATTTAAGTAAAATTTTACTAGTTTACAGATTAATAGAGATGGACAACTTACATAGCTTCATGTAGGTACCTATAAATAAGGCTAATTATAATAAAATAGATGTACTTTTTTAGATCTTGCCTATCAACAAAATTCACTGATCAGAGAAAAACGTGAACTCGAAAACTTTGATGATGAATATCCAACATCGCCAACCAAAGACTTGCAAGAAGAACCCAGTTTTTGGGATAAAATTGTTAATGCAGCACTCAAGTTATTCAATCGCTTTGTTGAATGGTTAAATTCATCTTAATATATATCCTGTGCTAAATTGTATAACATTTAATTGAATAAATTTTCTTTAAAAAACGTTTAAATTAGTGTTTGTTTTGTAAAATTAGCAAAATAAACATTTTGAGCTATATTTCATTCATATTTATTATATCTTTACATCGCTTTTTCTGTCGATAAAACTCAGTTTAATCCATAGAGGTTGATAGTCAATTAAGTGTGAGAGTCAACAATACACAGCTTTACGTAATAACGCACTGTTGCACGCAAGTAATAGACTTATCAAAGCCTTTGGTTAAATTGATTTAATTTTGGCGACGCCTAAAAACCCTACGGGATAATTTATTCGTTTCTACCATTAAAATTTTGCAAAAAAAACACATTATTGTACACATGTACCAGTATATTATCCGTGCCCTTCAATGGGATCTATTCGATGCGCCAAAACCCATAATACAGTGTAGGATTACTGAATTACAGGAACCATACCAACCATGCAAGGCAACTTGTTTCAGAGTAAAAACAAAATTGCAGTGTCTGTTGTAATGATATAATAACGACTTTTTACTAAATACATATGAATGTAAATGAGTTATATATACAATACCTATACCGAAAATTCATTTCTTGTCTGTTTTTTCCCGGTAATCTCCGGAACGGCTGAATCGATTTTGGAGGGACTTTTTCTAGCAGATAGCTGAAGTTCTTTAGGATACTTTTATTTTTCGATAATAATTAGGGATTCGCGTAAATACTTAAAACTCATGAAATTGTGAATAAAATCTAAGTGTTTGAATTTGTAAGATTTTTATATTCTTTTAGTATCAATTTTTTTAAGAAAATACGGTTTCGCATAAAAAAAATAAAACATAAGAAATTGTGAAAAAAAAATACGATTTTACTAATAAGTGATTCAAAATCAAAATTTATTTATTCAATTTAGGCCCTAAGAAGGCGCTTATGAACGTCTAAAACACTACCACCGGTTCGGAAAACAACCCAGTCGAGAAGAGCCGGCAAGAAACTCGATCTGGTTCTTTTTTTTTCATACATATAATATATATCATTTTTTTTGTCATATAAAAAACTATACAAATCGTAGTTTTAATAATGTTAGTGGAAGCACAGAGATGTGGGTTATTTCCAGACATCACTATCGTTCACGTAATGATCCACCCTGTAATAACCTTTTGAGATTAAAACTTGCTTGACATAATACTTGAACTTATTGTCAGGTAAATCGGTAATGTTACTTGGGATCTTACTGTAAAACCGAATACTATTACCTATAAAGCTTTTATTACACTTACTTAACCTAAAGCGTGGGACGGCCAACTTGTCTTTACTTCTAATATTAAAATTATGACGATCATTCACTAGATCTAGCTTGTCTAAATTTTTACGAATATGCATTAAGTTATCGAAGATGTATTGGGAGGGCAAAGTTAGGATATCATATTCTTGAAACTTGTTCTTTAGAGATTCGCGAGGTCCCATATTATATATTGCTCGAACAGCTCTCTTTTGTAACGTAAAAATGGTGTCTACCTCTGCTGCTGTACCCCACAGCAAAATACCGTTGAATGTTCTTGAATGTATGAGAAATTGTTTTTGCTGTCTCTTAATACTTTTGAGGAAAAATTAAATTGTGAACAACATACGATTCAATACAAGACAGCAATATGGAAAACATTATTTTCCGATAATTATTTCAAAACTATATTACGCAGTGATTAAGAATACATAACATATTTTTTATAACTAGCTAACGCTGTTGATCTGTAGGGATTTTACTGCTTCACCGTAACTTTGGAGACAAGTACTGAAGGCACTCAGCCACAAAAAGGTAACTAGTACAAGGGTTACCAAAGTGGTATGGACCTTGGCTTGGCCGTTACCTGAGTGTAAAAAAAGCTGCAGACTTTTGAACCTCGCTGAACCCTACATTTATTATTTAATAATAATAAAAAGGACCTACGTACGTGTAATGCTTAAGGCATGTTCAGTGTCACTGTATCGACACACGTCTGGGCCCACCACTGGAGGGGGTTACACCGATTTCAAAATTATTAACACTATTAAAACAAATAACATATAAAAGTTAGCAGAAGTAGATTAATAGAGAATTATTTATTTACTTTTTAGTGCATTTTATAGTATATTCTTTTGAAGTCAGTTTTGTTTTTAATTATAAAAGTTTTGTACTGGAAAATGTTGACATTTGCCACTTGTTAGTATTAAAAAAAAGTTGGCCCTGTATTAATAGATCCAATTTTTTTTTTAACTGTCACTAAGTTAGAGCGCAGACATGCACTTAGTAGAATTTCTTTTTTTTTTGAGGAGGGGAATTTTTTTTTGAGAGATTAGTAGAATGTACCTGCTTTTTTATGAGCATCTTTTTCCTTTTTTGTCCTAGACATGAGGATAAAGATAAATGTAGCCAAAAATAATAACTATCATAACATTTTTTTCCATTGAATATTTAAAAACAATATAATACCATGAATAATTCTGCAATATATTTAGAAAATTGAGCGATCAGAGCCATAGGAACAGACAGTTGTAAATAAAAATACATAAATATTTTAGTAAGAATATTTATTTAGCTTATTGTTAAGTGCCAATAAATTTACTGTATTATGACATTAGACTTTATTTTCCTACTGAATATAATAAGGTACACAAATAAAGAAGACAAGGAGATAAGTTACTTTGCATGTCTATCTAAAATTTAGTATATTTTAATCTACAGGAAATTATGTATTGATTTTGAAATGTAAAAGTAAAATTTTTAAACAATTCAAATTTTAAGCTAAAAATATCTATGAAAAACCAAACCATTCATTTTTTGCACCAAAAAATTAATTTTCACAAATAAAAAAATTCACAGCATTGTGAAATATAACACTTATAAAGCCTGATATAAAGGTTTGTGTAAACATTATTTAAAAAATAATCTCTTATGTAACTTACACAATAACAAATTCACTTCGCCTCTATTAATGTAGCAGATGCCAACCAGCCTCTGTTCCATAAATTGTACTATATTCTTTAGCCAACAGAATGAAACAATATCTTGAAAGAACCTTGATCTCAGGAGTAACACATCTAATTATATTTTCAATAGATTAGTTAAAATATATATATACAAACAAGCATTCATATTTCATTACTATTCAGTTTAATGCAGTAAATTATGTAGTAAATAGTAATTATTTTAAAACATATTCACGACTCTTGATTTTCTTCTCTAGACATTGAGGGCTTAAGAAATTCATCTGATATATTGAGAGGATTATAATTCCTCTGTGCAGCCAAATGACGAATTGTAGCCAGTTCACTGTCATATGTAGGTTTAGGGAAAGCATTGATTTCTTGGTCACAAATATTGATAGAATCCATTATATACTTATATGAACTATTTCTAATAAATGCTTTACTAATTAACGCTGTTTCCAATAGACATTTTCTCAGGACACAGTTAGTAATTTTGTCTTCGGGAACTGGTTTACCTTCCATTGCATTAGCTATTTGATAATATATATTTTTAAAATTTACATTTTCTGTGCATGCAGACGGTGGAAGATTTTCTAAATCTGCTATCATACGAATAGCCGATACCGTTTCCGTTTGTAGTTGTTTATAGTTTAAGGAGTCTGTTAAAAATTTAGCCCAACTTGCTAGAGGTATACGCGGATTACATTGAGTTTTAGACTTCTCTTTCCTGGCACTTCTTGACGCTCTTATTATAGCCGCTTTTCTCTTGTAGAATTTTATGGCAGTTTGTATTTGCTCACATGTTTTAGTAGGAATTTCCTCACTTATTAGTGAAATATCTTTAGAACCATAGGTTTTTAAAGCGTTCAAAAGACAGAGTTTATCTTCTTTATTCCAGTCAGTAAGAGTAATTTCACTATCATTTTTTTCTTCAGTTTCCATACTTTCCAACAAATGTGGTAAATATAAAGTTTCCACTTTCCAGTATTTTTAATGGCGCTGCACTGCTTGTGTCTTAGCCAGTGTCAAGTAAATCTTTCTTGTGTCAATTTATGGCTTGACAAGTTTTAAATAAAAAGAGAAAAATAAGGATTCAAAAAGAAATCAGAATAATTGAAAAAAAATACTAAAACATATTTAAGTAACTAGTCCTACAGTTTAATACTATTATATACAATAAATTTATTAATACATTATATACAGACAGTTCACAAGTTCGAAATAGTACAGAAATATTAGTAGAGAGAGGAATATGAAAATGACTCATAGAGAGAAGTATGGTCGTGCAAAGGACAAGAAGGGAAAACATGATTTATGACACAATAGTTCTCACCACACTCACAGGCAGCACTATCTACTATTCCAAGTTTATGAAGATGTACGGGTAGACAAACATGGCCGAGACGCATACGGATCATCACGGAGGTGACAGTTTTATCGAAGGACATTCTGGCAAACCATGGCTTCCTGGAAACTAACGGTTGCAAGCATACAGAAAACGACCCTTGATGTGACCACTCTCTCTCCAGTAATTATTCCATGAATCATGGAGATATGCGCTAAGTAGGGCATTGAGATCATGGCTGAAAATTCTGTAAGGTTACATATCGTCGGTCACAGTAGCATCATTGGCCTGAGTGTCAGCTTTCATATTTCCAATAATGCCGCAATGGTCACGTATCCCGTAGAAAATAACGGAATAATTATTCAGTTGGCATTGCAACAGCTTTCTCTTACATTCAACTGTTGATAATGATTCATAAGTTGTAACCTAGCTATCCCTACATTTTTTATTCTTAAATAACAAAAAAAAGGTTCCTTAGAGGACCTATGTACCTGCGTGTAGTGTGCAGGAATGTGTATGCAGTGTTGTGCGTGTGATGCTCAATGCATGGGCAGTGTCACTGTATCGCACTGGCGGCGACGTCAAGAGCCTCCCCAGTTGGGGAACGAGACACGTCTTGGGTCACCGCCTGAGGGGAACCAAGATTGTGTACGGGAGCAAAATTAGCCGCCTGTCCCCGGCGCCGGGAATGGCGGTTTCGCGGGCGGCGGGCGCTGGCACGCATAAGTACGAGGTAAGGGAGGAAAAATCCTATTACTACGAGTAATGGTATCGTCGCAGCACGATATTATCCTACGCGGACGTCGTATACGACGCCGCTTACGTCCTGGCAAGTATGAGACGGCTCGCACGATGAGGGGATTTGAGTGTGTCTCTACGCGTTCGAGAAAGCGCGACACTGGGTTTTCAAAAATAATGAATTAAAAAAGGACGACAACATGACTGACCAAAATTGTGTCAAGCACTCCCTTGGTCTATATTATTGGACAACTAATCTACTACTGCTGAAATTTTCTCCTGGCAATTGGCAACACTAATATAGCCTAGCCTAGTGATGGGCAAAAGTAAATATAAATCGAACTAAATCAACTAGATATATACAATCAATTTAGATTTATATCGAATAAAAAATATCGATAATTCCAATTATTGATATTTTACCTCAAGCCGCGATTCCTAAAAAATAGTCGAAATATTCAAACGTGAAAAAATTAACATATACACTAGGCCGCAAATAAAAAGGGGCGGTAAGAAATTCAATAAATTCAAAAGCACATGAACTAGCTTTATGAAATAAATAATATTTTAATGTGCTTAAATAAAAAATTGATTCAAGCTTTTTATTTTGAATAAATATAAAATTAATAAAAATGCGTAGTTTTTCAAGTATTTTCGTAAATGAAGATTGGTTACAGACACACATTTTAGTACTATGCGATGCTTCCGCGAGCTCACAATACTGCTGTTATGCGGTTTGGCATTCTTTCTAGAAGGTTTTTGAGGTGATGCTGCGGAATACTCTGTCATTCCTCTATTAGAGCTTCTTTCATTTCACGTAGCTTGATTGGCGATGGATTCCACTGATGTACACATCGTCCCAGTTCGTCCCATACATGGTCAATGGCGTTTAAGTCAAGGCTGCACTCTGGCCACTTCATGTGTATGATACCGACTTCTTGAAAATAGGCAAAACCTATCGGAGCTCTATACAGGCGGGCATTGTTATGCATAAAAATGACATTCTTGTCAATTTCCACTAATAATAGTAGTCATTTAGAATTTCAGTGACATATCTTTCTGCAGTTAAAATTCCATTTTCTATCACCACTAGCTCAGTGTAGGTTACGGAAAAAATCTCAGCCCACACGTGATCAGAACCTCCGCCGTATGGTACTTTTTCTTCTATAGAAGCTTGGTTATAACATTCTTCCAGTCTTCTGTACAGTCTTTTCCTCCCGTTGTGTTTGTATAAACAGAATCTAGACTCGTCTGAAACATAACTCTTAACCAGTCATTGACGAGTCCAATTCTCATGTTCTCTACCATAAGTCAACCTTGAGTTTCTGTGGGGTCTTCCTAGTTTTGGGCCATTTGCAGGTCTTAACTTTAAATTTGTTTCAGCCAGATGCCGCCTTATTGTATCTGTACTTAGATTATTTCCTCCACCTCGTAAATAATGATTCTTTACTTCAAAAGCCGTACGAAAGCGATTTCACAAAACTATTGACACCATTAGCGATCATCCTGTGCCGTAATGTACCTTGCTTGGCCTGGTTTTCGAAGATTGAATCCAGTTTTATAGAAAGAAACACTGGAGTATTTCCTGAACTGTAGAAAGAGTTACACCAACAGTTCTAGCTGTATTTCGTTGACTGTGCCCATCTTCAAGCATTTTCAGGATCCTGGTACATTATTTAAGGGTTAACGACATTATCACTTTAGAATAATAAACTTTATCAGGCACAGACACCATATTTATAACTTTTTTAAATTTATTTCTATATTTTAGAATTACAGAAAGATTTTAATACATCATACCGAAAAGCCTTGATTTATGTTAGTAAACTATTAGTTTTCAATCCTTAATAAATTAAAACGGAAATCAACAGGTGCCTACATAAAGCCAATAATAGCGTACTCTCTTTTCTACAATACAAAATATAATAATGTAAATACATACATATATATCATCATACCTTTCTCCCATGAGGGTAGGCAGAGACTACGTTCATCCACTTGCTACGATCTTGACACACCTCTTTCGCTTCTTCTATTTTCATAAGCGCTTTCATACATGCTCGTCGGTTATGAGTACTTTTCATCGGACCTTTATTTAAGACGTGTTCTATGTGGTGGAGATACGTTCGCCAAGGTCGACCCTTACCAACGTGCCTATTCACCCTCGCCTTATAAGTTTGTTTCGTGAATCTTCTGTCATCCATCCTCTCTACATGCCCGAATCAACTAAGCGTACTCTATTTTAGTCACCACATCCTCTACTACACCTACATAGCATTTTCACAGCGTAAATGTAAATAAAGCATTGAATATAGAATAAATCAATCTAATACCAATTATAAACAATAAATCACAATTTGTTACCTTACACTTTATATATAAAAAGTTTCAAAATAGGAAGTTAATAAAATATCTATTACTTTGCTTTAAACGATTTTTTTTAATATAATAAAGAAAATTAAAAATATATCGAATTTGATATTCGGTAATCAATATCGACTGCCGATATTTCGAAATTAAAAATATCTTCGATATAATTAAATTATTTAAAAAAATCAAATTTTCGATAAATGGATAGTTTGTGCCCATCCCTATAATAGGCGAGGAAAACAGTGTGGAATTTTGCTGTTCACGTCTAATATTTACCTATTTTGTTGTATAAATTTTAAATTGTATTTAGATTATTATTGCTGAATAAAGATCTTTTACTCTTATATATATATTGCCTCTAACAATGTTATAATGGCTACATCAGAAAATTGGTTTAGTCGAAGGAAAGGTAAATAAATTTTAGGTTTCTATTTTAAAATGTACATGTTTATGGTATTGATAATTAAATATATAAAAATATGCTAATCACATTGTTGTGTAATGTTTTTAATAATTTACTTGATTAAGTTTCTTTGGAATTATGATATATTTTACAAACATGGAATGGTTATCTCATAGAAAACTATAAGATATTATTATAATATAAACATTATTAATGATACACGAATTTGTTATTTTTTAAGTTTATTAAACATGCATATACCGTCATAGTATATGATGAGGCCTAGAAATATTTTTTCCTTTTATCTCAATGGCTCACAGGATTTAAAGGTTTTCAAATTAAAATTAAATCTTTTAAGAATATATCTAAATCGAATTTAATTTCTAGTTAGATTTTGAGATATATTTAAGACAACAACATTTCCTTTGGATTAATTATGTTTGTTGTTATGAACTTTTTTTTTTCATAAGAACACTTTGTTAAATAAAGTTGGTGGCAAGTTATTGGTTGGTAAATATAAAAGATAACTTTATATCAAATTTATCCTACAACTTAACTAATTTTTGATAATATTTTTGAATCTATGGAAATGTTTTACTGTGAAGATGTCTTAGATGTATCACATGTTTTTGGTATGATTCACAGTCAATAAAAATAACCACGTAATTATTATCCATATATCCAATAATTATCCAAATGGATTCAGTTATTATTAGCTGTTTAATATATTTACTATTGCATGATTTACTAAAGGCATTTAAAACCTCTTTTATAATACATAATATGATTTATGCCCTAAACTCTATATTAAGTGTAGTCTAGCAATAGTAAAATGTAAAGTAAAAATAACACATGTTATGTATCATATATGTGGTACCTTTTGTTCTATTAGGTTTGTAAAAAACAAATCTGTTTAATGAAAACCAACTTTTTGATTTTATAATCCATTTACAGCTAATGATGCGTTTGTAGAAAAGGGTAAATTCTGGTATTAAATAACAAGTTTTTATCCACAATTTGATGCTTATCAATTTTAAAATATTCACTAATGCCTATCCTGGTAAACTTAGAAATTAAAAAAAAAAAAATTCAAAACTAATAGTCAATACAGCTGTTCCCTAGAAACACTCAAATGACACATAAGACCCCATAATAGTGTACTGTTACTTCAATCAAAATTTTATATGTTAAGATTTTTTATGGTAATATAAAAAGGAAATAAATAATTCCTACTAAAATTCAGTGTTTAAAATAACAGGTTTGAAACCTGAAATGCAAGATTTTATAATGCATAGTTAATGCATAGAATAACATTAAGCAATAAAAATGATGTTTTAGCAGCATATCTATTAGGATTACTAACTATTATGCACTTTTCAGGTAAACATGGTGCTGATTTATTTAAGCTGGATACTAAAAATAAAACACCCGAACAAAATATTGTGGACATAATACAAGGTCTTTACTTGAAAAAACCATTCCAAATAGACACTTCTCCATCTAACAAAAGTGTTCAAATAGATTACCGCACCTGCTTGAGAGGTATGCAAAGAAATGGATCTGACAATCGTAGGTTATCATATCTAAATGCATTAGTCACATTAATATGTAAGGAAGATAGAAATAAACTGGGGTTTACTACTGAAGAGTTAATGACTTGGTAAGTTATTCTTTTTATTCTATAGATTTAATTTATTTAAAAAAATACTAAATATCTGTTAATTTTAAATAAGAATTTTGAGATAAATTCTCTACAAAACACTTCATCTAATTCTGCTTACTTAGTTCATAATATATTATTTCCAAACAAATTAGTACTAAAAATTAATTTTCAAAATTTTTACATTGTTTTAAAGGAAAAACATAATTTTATTGCTTATAACCCTATATTTGAAATGATTTTTTTTACTAATATTTTACATTACAGCACAATTTTATTAAATATCATAGCTATAAAAGTTTTATGCCTGAAAGTAATAGTGACCATATTCTGTGATTAATTAAACTGATGGATAAAAATTTATAAATAAGCATCCTATTTTTTACAATTATTTGTTTGGATTGACTTTCATTTTCTTTAAAAAAAAAAAAAAAATATATATATATATATATGTGAATATGTTAAATAAAGCTGCTTCGCCAGTGTATCTTGTACACAGTAAGTGCATAGTTAAATCTATGGGTATCATGGTTCACTAAAAAAAAAAAACTTTGTGCACTATTATCATCATTGACTAAATAAAACATGGTTTTAGTTTAAAGCAAGTGATGGATCCACAGTTTCATTTGAAAGATTTATCAGCTTTTATTGACTGAAACAGAAATTATTTCCTATAGAGGGCCCCATACATGTAATACGTAAGCAACATTTTTGACTCCCCTCTCCCTGTCAGCTATAGTAAGGAAAAATCTTAACCCTTCTCTCCATAGAAATGTAAGCATTGGTTTAAATTTTTTATAAAATTTGATTAAGTAAATAACATTTTTAACGTAATTGCCATGTGGCTCTTTGTATGACATTTATACTAATAATTAAAATTTAAGTCTACGTTTGTAAGGTGAGAATAAGAATTTTTTACTAAATACATAAGAATGCATATACGATACTTAAACAATACTAAAATTACAGTTTTTACATCTTTTTTTTTCTGTGAATTACTACCCTTTAAGATACATATTTATCACTTGAAATGAGTAATGTGTTATCTTGTATTCTGGTTTTAGCATACGAGTTAGCCTAGTTGATGAATCTGTGGTGATAAGAGCAGCGGCTTTGCGAGTTCTTCGTTATTTGATCAAGTCTGAGAGTGATGTTGCAATATTTAACAATTTAAGACTACCCTACCTGGTTATAAGGTACCTATATATATTTATTTTATTTCCCCTTTTTAAGATAATCTGTATTAATAAATGAGCCTCGAGCATGTATAGAAGGCTCTATTTCTGGACATAGCTAATTGGCAAAATATACTACAAAGTTTATAATTACCTATGTTAGTGTAAAATATAGGTTTAATCAATATAGATAATCAATTATCAATCAATTAGTTCATGAAGGTTTAGGTATTGCACTAAGATCAGATAGGTCCATCGATAACTACACTCTTGTAGCAAATGTGAATATTATTATCACTTTTGTTGGTTTCAGAAAAAGATTTGAAAGGAATATAGTAAAGAAATTTATCCAAAATATTATTTTATTTTGTATCATTCTGAAGTATGCAACGTTTCGATAAATAAAGAACATTTTCTTTATTATATAGCAATATATGATGAGAGTACAACTAGTGAAAAAAATTAGTACTTTTCTTAGTGTTGTACAGTCAATAACGCACGTGCTCAAACATCAATTGGATCATTCGATTATAATCATAATACAGACGAAACAAATTAACATGCATGTGTTTTGATATTGTTTATTTATGCAATTAGTTATACCAATTGTGGACGAGTAATGTAATGTCACATTACAAATCTGCGCACAAAACATTTTCAGACAACGGACATGATTTGTAGCGATGGTGGCGCAGTTGGTAGTGAGGCCGGATTCCGCTTCAATTGACGCGGATTCGAGCCCGGCTGTTTAACTAAAAAAAATCAGCCTGAGCTTTCATTGAAGGAAAACATCGTGAGGAAACCATATCATGTAATAATGCCCGCCTGGGGAGCTACCACCCTCAAGTTTGAAAACCTGCCGCCAAATACTAATAGGTGTGTTTCGGCAGTTTCATTTGAGAACCAGTTCCTTTAGTCTTAGTGTATTTACTGTCCTGGCCCACATCGTCACTTAACATTAGGTGAGATTGTAGTTAAAGCATTGAGCCTATAATGTTTTAAAAAAAACGTGAAGTCACGAGACGTCTTGACAAACGGTTCAACGAAGGTGTGATTAATTTACATATTTTGAAATATTTTTAGGAAAAAAAACCTATATTAAAAATATCTGGTAATCGATTCAGTAGGTGATTCTTATGCTGTTAATACACGCACGGACAAGACCGCGGACATGGTGTGTCGATCGTCCGAAATCATCAGTCGACTAAGTAGAGATGGGGAATAAGAATTTTCAGAAAGATCGATTTTTTTATTCGATTTACAAAACATCGATGTCCAAGAGATCAATCTTTTTCAATTTGTTTTATTTTACTGTTTATTCATAAATAGTATTCTTCCAGTGGTCTAAATTAGACTGTAATTATCATTTATTGCAAAAACTTATTTTTATTAACAACACTAAAGGTCAAAACAACATCAAAAAAGGAAAATTACACTGGACTGTTTTAGCTTTGCCTATTTACAGGTGATCATCATATCATAAAAAAGGACACTCTAATAATCGATACATTATTACTTTGAAAGATCAATCTTTTGGGCCTCGATATTTTGAGAATCGATTCATTAAACTTAGATTCGAATCGATTCAAAGTTCGATCTCTTTCGGAAAGAATTCCCATTCCTACTTAAAGGACTGATAACATCGGCCGTCCGCCGTACTATGTCCGCGGTCCGGTCCGTATGCGTGTTAACAGCATTAACGAACTGCTTTGACCGAGTGCGTTTATTACGTAACATGTTGTGTAGCGGAAGATCGTATATTAATTAGATCGATAGAGGTGATGGTACGCAACGAGGAAGAGCGGGCACAGGCTCTGCGTGTTTTGCGACGTGTTATGGGCGCTGCGGTTGGACTGAGCAGGGCAGGCGCAGCGCGACCCGACCCTGCGCTGTTACGTTGCCTCGCCGCTCTCGCTCGGGACCCGGCGTCGTTGGCCCGCGAACCCGCCGCCGATCGACTCTCGCGTCCCGCAGCCGCCACACTTGCCGAACTCTGTCAGTGTCAAACAACAAATCGACGGTCCCTACGTACAAAGCGACATGTCTAAAAAAAACTAGGTTCACATAAGAACGTAAAAAATATTCAAATCATTCTAAAAATTAATCGATTCACATTATAATATTCATTCTTTCTTCGATGTTTTATTCGATTTTTGAAGTTTAGGGTGATATTATATTTTCATGTTTTTCATAAAAAACCTAATAGATGAAGAACCTGTCGGTCAAATGTCATTTTTGACATGTCGCTTTGTACGTAGGGACCGTCAAAATATACCCTTACAATCCATATGTTCATGAATATAGCCTGACTGTGTATAGTTATTATTCGAAAAGGGGTTATGCAGGGTAAAACTGCTGTACCACTGCGACCTATTTAGATCTATTGTGATCGCCCCTATATTACTTAAAGCTCACTGCCTAGACCTACACCCTAGATATACTGCAGTACCTTTAAATGACAAATGTAACTCAAACTCCAAAATGAAAAAAGCAGTTGTGTCAAACTAATAACAAAAAAAAATTTGAATTTGGAATACATTTAGTCAGTACCGACTAAAGTAAAAAATCTACATTGATCTTTATGTGGTCGTTTGTTTAGTCTTAGACTGAACTGGTTCTGCATTTATCATAATTATGGTGATATGCGGTAAATAAAATATGCGCAACTTGCACGTAGATGATTTTGCGTAACAATTTATACAGGCGGCTGTAGAAATGGAAATTCATACAAATGCATGTATGTCTGTCCAATTTTAGAGCGGCGAATAATCGTCGGCTGTACTATTCATACATTACTTAAATTTAAATTAATGTTAGTAATACATGTAAAATGTTTTGGGTGTTGCTGTTAATATTGTATGTTGATTGTAAGAAATAAATAAATTAAAAAATATATATTACCTTTACTATGTCGTCACGTTATGTCTTGTATGATAACTAAGACGCGCGCGTATTAATAAGGAAGTCGCGAGGTTAAGGTGTGTATGATTGCCAGTAGCGGGGCAAGATTATAATTTGATGTGGGCGAAGTACGTTTCGCGAGCCTCTTAGCAACACAATGTAAATACAATATATAGTAATACCCCGCTTAGCGCGACCCCGTTACGCGCGGTTTCACTATAACGCGAATGTCAAATTTCGCGCTCAAATGCTTCGCATTACGCGAAAGAGTACGTATAAACATAATGTAAAGACAATAGATGTATTTTTCCGTAAAAAATAAGAGTATATATTGCATGAAGTGTTCTTAGAATTAAAGTGATTGATTAAAATGATTTGTATTTTTTTGTATTAAATTTTTACTATGTTTAATCATAAACCTCGATATACGCGAATTTCAGTTAACGTGATTTTTTTCGGAACGTATCCCTCGCGTAAAGCGGGGTATTACTGTATATAAGACGGGCGGAGCCGCGGGCACTTAGCTAGTAATAGCGCGAGGCCGTAGGCGGTTCGCCACGCCTCACACCGTCTCTGATGATTGTATTATAATGGGGGGTAGGTGTACTACACCCGGAGTTGTTCGTGTGGTGTGGCGGAGTGGGGACTATATCCCGGCAGCTGGGCGAGTGCGCGACGCCGCGCATGGCGGAGGCGCTGTGCGGGGTGCTACTGCACACACGCTCAACGCGCCGACCAGCAGGCTGAGCGCGCACATCGACCTGCACTACCTCACGGCGCCCTACTGCGACTTCCACGTACGACCTCCAGGGACCGACTCGAGCAGGTCACTATCATTCACAACAACAACAAAAAGTTCTACTTCTTTGACTTAATCATAGAAAAAACTAAAACGTTGACAGCTAACTTCAGGGTGTTGTTTTTTCTTGACGGTGTGTGCGCGCGCATCGTACAAATTTGCTCTCATCATTTTACCCTAACGCGCCAAAATAAGTATAACTTCTAAAAAGGTCTTATTAAATATGTACTACTAATAATAAACTGACATTAATTATTTAAGATCATGTTTATGACTTAACATGATGAGATGAGTGCGTGTCATAAGGAGTGATGAAAATCACGTAATTAGTAGAGTGATAAATATGAAAGTGGATGGATATAAATCGAGGAAGGTACGGTAAAAGCATAGCGTGTTTATTAGTCTCTTTCAGAATTTCTCACATTCATCGCGTGAGACAATTTTATTCCCATGACAAGCAAAAAAAAGTTTTACTTAAAAAAATATATATTATAGAGATGAACGTGAAATGCGGTTTACGTGTAGTCGTCTAGCGCTCTTGTGCGTGTTACGCAGTTGGCCTGGACTATTGCATTTCTGTCACCCGAATTTCCCCGGAGGACTGCAGGCTTTAGTCGCAGCACTTTATCTACCTCGCTTAGAGGTTCGAGTGAGTATTATTTTTTTAAGTTGATTGATTAATTATTTTATATTTGATTAGCTCTGCGTGATTATCAAACAAATTAAAAAAAAGAATAATGATGCGTCAGTGATTGTATGATCTTGTAGGATTCGATTCTATGCTAATCTTCAGATTATATGGTATTTTGCTATGGGGAATAGCCACCGAAGAAGATACTTTATTAACTTTACAAAAACGAGCCGCTAGATGAATTTATAGAAGGGACCCCGCGAATCACTTAAAAACAAATTTCCAGAATATATTCTCGATAACTTATTATACGTCCGCAAACATTTAGACAAACTTGACCTTGTAAATGACCACCATAATTTTAATACCAGACAAAGCATTCTATAGAAATTTTAGTAGTTTAATATCTGTAAGATACTAGCTGTGAACTTCGTTCGCAAAGTTTAATTAATTAAACATTATCCGTTGGGCCAAATATAAACCATTCTCGAATCCTCAGGAATAGACACAAAAAAAATTACATTAAAATAGGTTCAGCCGTTTAGGAGGAATTTTAGTCACATATTGCTTTTTTTATCAAATTAATGTTTTTTACTTAAATTAGACTGAGTTAAAATGTTATTTTCGTTTTTAGAAAGCCATTTTGGACCTCTTATATGAACTAGTTGGATTGCCTCAACCGGAATGGACAGACGAGATTTCAGTCGCCCTCGGAGCTGTTGATCCGTCTGACTTTCAAGTATGTCTATTCTACTTTTAGTATTAGTACCTATTATTTAAATTATAGTATATAATAAGATGTGCTACTTTTTATAAAGTTATTTATTTCATCTCTTAAACATTCAATGATTTAATTAAGTATTGTAAGAAACACGTTATTGGTCCTTATGTAAAAATATCACATTATCACATATGCATTAAGCCTTTGGGTTTAGTTTATGGCTTCAATTTGAGATCATACCCTCAAACCATCACATCCTTAAAATGACTTTAAAATAAATTCTAAAAGACCTTGAAGTAGGGATGTTCATCTATAAAAAAAATCGATAAACTGTATCGATATTATGCGATTAGATTTGACATTTGTGCAATCCACCAAATTATTGTGAATTTTTGAGACATTTTATTCCGGGGCGAAATAGAACATTGTGAATTTATTTTATCACATAATAAAGGAGAAATAGTTTATTTTTTCTTTTTGAATATGTAACGTATAATATACTGATATTATATATCGATATCAGATGATTCGATTTATCGATAGTATGTATCGTTAATTTATTAAATATCAATCACCACCAAGTGCTGTCTCAATTATTTATTAGCACTGGGTATAAATTACGACCGGGAATATTAAATTTTAACAAGACTAAACGATTATAAACAGAACATTCAGTTTTTATATTTAATGTAATTTATAAAATTATATTTTGTAAGATTTTATGTTGAATTGTTTTTTATTTATATATTTTATTTATTTTTTTACTCGGTGTAGGCACAGTGCTTTGACCACAATCTCACTTGATGTTAAATGACGATGTGGTCAAAGATGATAAACACACTAAGCCTAGAAATACTGGTTCTCAAGTGATGCTGCCGGAACACACCTATTGGTATTTGGCGACAGGTTTCAAACTTGAGGCTGTTAGCTACCCAGGCGGGCATCATTAGCAAACGCCCTACCACCATGCTATGGTTTCCTCACTATGTTTTCTTTCACCGAAAGCTCAGGCTGATTTTCGAGTTGGATAGGTAGGCACGAATCCGCATCCACTGATGCGGAATCCGACAGCACCATCCCCTGCGCCATCATCGCTTAAAAATTATTTTTTCGGATTTTTTTGTCACGATGAGTAATAATTGTTTAATTAATGTATTAATAGTTTAAATTAATAATAATATACTGGGATTGATGGATATAAAAGGCCTTAGTAGGAAGCTCAAAGTTACTCAAGGGGCAATGGAGATGGTAATGCTTGGAGTTTCACTGCGTGATCTAATCAGGGATGAGGAGATCCGCAGAAGAACCAAAGAAACCAACATTGCCCAGAGAATTACCAAACTGAAGTGGCAATGGGCTGGGCACATTGCTCGTAGAATCGATGCCCGATGGAGCTAAAGGATTCTCAAATGGCTGCCGGGTACTGGAAGACGCAGCGTGGGTAGACACCCATACGACGACCGACGACCTGGTGAAGGTCGCGGGAGTCCGCCGGATGCGGGTGGCGCAAGACCGGTCGTCGTGGAGATCTTAGAGGGAGACCTATGCCCAGCAGTGGACGTGTTTCGGTTTTGAACGGATAGATGGATTAGCTTTTGTTATAGGACTCATGGCGACTGAATGAAGGGTTTGTAGCCGCCGAAGGCACCGCAATACTACCGCACTTAGGAGCTACTGGACCTGATTTAACAGAGATTCATCTAGCTCTATTACTACAGTGTTTTCTCGAGGTAATAATAAATTTCTATATTATGGTAAATATGGTGCGAAATCAAACAACATACTTACTAATATTTTGTAGTGATATTATTAAAATAACCTTATTATGTTTATGGGGTATCCAACAGATTATATGAATAATAATACCTATACTGAATAAAATAATTCTAAGAATAAAATTCTGATATATAAGCATTAAATGTTTTGGTGGTGTTTGAAGGAGGGATGCTACCCCTGTCCCGTAAAGCGAGTGTCAGTATGGTATATATTTGATATAAGTTAGTGTGGCGTCATATTGCAGTATAGTGCGCTCTCTTTTTCTCTTTAGCATAAGTTCCTTATTTTTGATAAGATTTGAATTTTAGTTTTCAGTAATCAACCCTATTTGTGGCCTGTTTTATTTTGAGTTAATAAAAAAAACGATCAGTGAATATCGGCCTATTACAGTATGTAAATCTGTGCTCATTTTACATAACATGCTTAAAAATATAGGGAACCTGTTCAAGTATAAATAAAATTTTTCAAAACCCCTCTCCCGTGAGTAATAGTAGCAAAGCAAAGCTTACTTATCGCCACCGCCTCCATAATAGCTTAAATATTGGTATAATTTTAAAGTTGAAAACGATACTTAGTTAATATGCTTACGTAATATTAAATAATAATATGTAAACGTTACCTTCGACAGGCTGGTCTGTTGGAGAGTTTAGCGGAAGTGATAGTTACAAGTGACACATTCATATCGGTACGTGCGACTGTACTGGTCGGGCAGCTGGTGCACCTCGCACATTCCTACCTGCCGCCGGAAGTGTGGGCGGGGTGCGGCGCCGTGGCAGCCCTGCCCGCGCTGACACGAGCCGCGGCTGCGGGCCGGCCCCAGGCGCTCGCCGCGGTGGCAGCCCTGCGTGCGCTACACTCGCGGCCCGCACCCGCCACCCTGTTCCTCGACCACGTACTCCTGTGCTGCGGCTCGGCGTACACTACTGGCATGGAGCACGCTCCGGCTCGATCCGTTCCCGACGAGCCGGCGCCCGATCGAGAAACGTTCGAGTTCCCCGAGGCCGATGAACTCGAACGCAAACAGCGGCACAGCGTCGGCTCGCGCGCCGACGTCGTCACTAGGAACGTGAGTGCGCTCGTAAAGAGCAAGAGCGTCAGTTCGCGCACGAGCGCCGCCGTCAGTAAGGTCACCAAGTCGGCGAAGTTCTTTAACATATTCGAGCGAGACAGCGACAACTTATTACGATGCACGTACGTCATGCAGAACAAAGACGGCAACACCTGGGATTGGGAGATCATACGGACCATATTAAAGGTGAGTTGCTATTTGTTAAAGTTTCATCTGAAACACTTGAAGGTGTAAAATTGCGTTTTTTTTTTTTGTTTTTGTTTCTAGGAGGATGACGGTGCACCGTTTTTCAATTTTAACGATAGCGGTCACAAAGTGTGGGCGGCTCGTATTATCAACTATCTGAAACCGTCTTCCAATAAGTATTCGCATACGGACCTGACGAGCACTTGCAATGGACATTCCGCTACACGAGCCGGTTGTCAACTCATTCGACATTTATTGAAACACAATGATGTTAGTATTTAATCTATGCAAACACTTTAGTTTTAATATATCATGATGAAGCCATAACGTATACATCATACAAACTATCCTCAACAGTTCATATGCCGTCTCATTTCATGATAAAAATCATCCTGTAATAGGGATATTTATACAGATAATAAATCGATTCATTTATTCGATCGAAACTGCACCAGCTGCAATCGATGCACTGAATAAAAACATCGATGTAACTGAGAACCAAACTTTTATCTAGATCGTGTAGAACTAACTATGTTTTATTTATTTTTTTAATTTTACAGACTGATTCCCAAAAGTTGTTAGAAGATTTTTTTAATGACGTCAGCCATCAGATTGAAGCTATCGAGACGGGAGTAAAGGCTCACGAATGCTTGTTCAGTCCTCAGCATATGTGTAACACGATGTGTCAAATGTACTTTCTGTTCATCGGTCAACTGTGTCATACTCGAGTTGGACTGAAGATGTTCAAACGGACAGGATTATATGACAAGTATGTATTAAAATGCCAGAATGCTGTATAGTTCTTTTAATTTTAGTTTATAATTTAGTGAAATTTGATTAATTTTTTTTAAGAGAAAAAAAAAGAAAAAAGTCTTTAAAAAACAGTAATGTGTGGTATTAATTATATATATAATACAATATTGTAATGTCAGGTTTAAACTAGTAATTATGTAAAATCTATTATTCCTACAACTAAATATGGTACATATAATATGGTGTCTATAGTAAATCTTAGATTTGTAATATAATATCAATTGGTCCATTAAAGATGTCAAATCTATATGTTTTTTACACATAAAAATAAAGACCCGAAAAAATATTTAAAAAACAAATGTTAGAACCTGGCTCGAAAAATATTATCAGACGTTTCTAATTTAATATTGTTTTTTTTTTACTAATGTAATCTAAATACTTCGGAAACTTGACAGCATTATTCTTGATAACATTTATGAAGATAAAATAATAATTTATTTTAGTCCGAAGTAAAATGGAACGTAATTATTTTACGACAGGTGAATTGATATTGTTTGAATTCCATTACTTTGTGTATTAACAAACTTTATTGATATGATAGTATATTTTTAGAGTTATTAATATACTAGTTGTATGCCCGCGGATGCACCCGTGTTTCATATATATTTTCCACTGAGTTTAGTTTTTTTTAAAATGGAACAATAATTATTTTCCAAAAAAAAAAATTGGTTTTAAGTTAAAGTACAAAAATATTTCTCATCCATTATAGCACTTCCCCGTAAAACTGCATTGAATCGGATTTTATTCCAACTTTTATGAGTTTTATTTTTTTACGCGGACCCCTAATCATATTCGAAAATGTAAAGTAGCCTAAGTTACCTTGAGTAACTTCAGCTATATACCAGAAAAAGCCCCGTCCAAGTTTGTCCAGCCGTTCCGGAAATTACCATTACAAACCGACAGACAGAAAATAATTTTAATAATTGTATTTTTGTTATAGGTATCGTATATAAATTCATATCTAATTATTAAAAACAAAAAATCGACATCACAAACAGACACTTCAGTTTCATTTATTAGTATAATATAAATTATATTCATCCATTAATATTTATACGCGTTTACGGAATATACACTTTCTGGAATACATACGTTCATAAATTACGATTTAATTTAATCTGTTTCCAGCTTGTTGGAATTATCAACGAAGACGCATCACAGTTGTTATGTGAAGTTAATTATATCGAGTTTAGATTACACGATAGGTTCGTATCCGCGCGATATTTTCGTGAGAACCCTAACGTGCAACATACAAGCGTCGCGGTTGTACGCCACGCAGTTCCTAAACGTCCTAATGAGGGCTTCGCGGAAGTCGCACGAGCTGTTGCGGAAGAAGACGAAGTCGAAGAAAACCTTTATACAAGACCACACCCTGTCTCCGCCCGAGGACTGCGGCGACGGCGACTGCCCCGTGGACTTCGAGACGTGGATACTGCAACTGCTAGTGGGACAAGTGAAAGACGACTCGAAGGCCGTTGTGAAAGTGGCCCTCGCCATATTGGAAGAAGCGTTTTGTGTTCCCGTGAGTGTTTTTACACTTTTCCGAGTGACAACTTTTTTTGTTTTCAGCCGCGCGTTTATTCACGTTAGCATTGCTATGACGTCAGCCGTCGACATACTACAGTTTGGAATGTGTAAGATGACATTTAAGTGCTGCTGGCACTTTTGTGTTGCCACATATAAAATCTTTTCCCGTAAAAGATTATTTTAATATTTTTGTTTTTAATTAATATTTCAATATATTTTTAATACGTTTATAAATTGAAGCGTTAAAACATGAGTAGGTAAACGTTTTTAAGAGACTGAGCAAATTTAAACATTAAAAAAAACGGTTTATCCAGCGTTTCAAGTTTTCATTTCTATCGGCAGTCCTTATAGCTGCCTAATTTTTTTTAAATTTAATTATTCTTCTTTTTTTTTATTATTAATGGTAACCTTACATGCACATTTCTAGCAATATCACTACGATAAATGATTTTTTTTTTCGAGTTTTCATACATTGCTCCAGAAAGATGGCGGCTATTTTGCTAAAACTACCCAGGGATTTTTTTAGGACTCTTGAGAAATTCATGTTTCCAGTTATTATTTCCAACAAACTTCAGTTGTGAAACGCAACTTCACTCATGTACCAAAATTTATTAGTAATGTACACCCTTGAATCATCTCAACCACAAATGATGATTTTAATAATAATATTCACCTTGAAAATATAACAAGTCGAAACAAACAATCTGTTGTTATATTTTAGAATATCTACTAGCTGCTCTCCGCGGTTTTATCCGCGTAGTTCCCGGATTTTTGGAATAAAAATTCATCCTATGTTACTTACTCCCTGGGTTTCAAACTATCTCCATACGAAATATCATCCAAATAGGTCCGGTAGTTTTTAAGTTCATTCATTACACACAAAAATACAAATCTTTCCTCTTTATAATATCAATGTAAACTAGATATCCGTCCGCGGCTGCGCCCGCGTTTATAATACTCTTCATTGCGTTTTAGCTTTTTACGCAGAACCGCAAATATTTTCCAAAAAAAAATTAATACTAAGATAAAGTAAAAATATTTCTCATACACTATAGCACTTGCCTGTAAAACTGCATTGTACCGGATTTTATTAAAATTTTTATAAGTGTTAATTTTTTTTACGCGGAATCCCAATTATTTTCTAAAATTAAAAGTACCCTAAGTTACCCGAAGTAACTTCAGCTACCTACCAACAAAAGACCCGTCAAAATCCGTCCAGCCGTTCCGGAGATTACCTGGAACAAACAGAAAGATGGCCAAAAATTTAAAAAAAATGTATTTGTGCTATATGTATCGTACAATACCATTCATTTCTATTTCTATCTATGATTTTGACATTACAAACAGACACTTCAATTTTACTTATTAGTACAGATAATAGGAATTATCTGCCTCGGTGGCGCAGTTGTATTACGGTGCGACTGCCGTTCTGAGGTCTCGGGTTCGATCACCGGGTCGGGTCAAGTGGTATTGGGTTTTTCTACTCAGTATCATCCCGGAGTTTGGAATTTGTGCCCGATATGGCGACAGGCTCGCCCCCTGTCACATCTGGAACGGAACTAAGCTCGGCGAAATGTGGGTGGTGTAGTTCGCTACATCACCTCTGCCTAACCCTTCGGGGATAACAGGCGTAAGCTTATGTTTATGTAATAGGAATTATTAGTGTTCAGTAATTTCTGTCAAATTAATGTGACATTTGACGAACAGGCGTTGTTGGAAAAATTGATACCGATGAGGGACACCCTCGGCCGGAACTGTCGGCTGGACAGGCATTCGGAGCCGGCCGCTCTGGACTTCGCTCCGGTCGGTGACAAGGGTTACCTCTTGTGGTTAACCCTGGAGGTCGCCGCCGCACAACTCACAGACACTATGTCTCACGCGTTTATCAAGAAACATTTAGATTTCTGGACTAAATCATACAACTATAAGTAATTTGTTTTTGTTAATACCTCGATTACCTATAAGAATGAGACAATAGGAAAACAATTGAGAGCTGGCGTAAACGCCGGGTTAGCGCTCAAGGGGTTAAAGTGAAAACTTCTTTATCGGCGTTGAGCGATCCTCGTGAGGGGTAATGAGTTATAGGTACGCGTTACCAATGCTATGACGTCAGTTGTCAACATGGCGTTTAATTGCTCGCGCTCGGAGATGAATAATAAACTATTCTTAAAGAGGCTATGAATAGATTATATGAAAATGTACATAATTGTACCTCGAAGCGCCAATAGATGTTAAAACAAACGTTATATGAGTGGTATAGATTCAAAATTGGCTATTTACACTTCAACTCATTTATGACAAAGTGTATTTTATTTTTTTTCTAAAGTATCAGCAGAGTAACGATTGATGTATAAACTGTATTTTAATCTATAGGTAGTTCACTTATATGACAACATGAAGTTAGTAGCACAAAGTTTGAAAATAAACCAAGATTAACGTTATTTTTAAATTGTTGGCGATTGTAGACAGATAAATTGTAGATAGCCCGACTATGATTGTTTACGACTCATTTGTACGTCCTGTGTGCGGGATAGGTACGCTCGGTTAGTGGAAGCGGGGGCGCACGAGGCGCTGGCGCTTAGCGAGAGCGGGGGCGGCAGGGCGGCGGGGGCGCGTGCGCGGCGCGCGGCTCGGCCCCCCCCCCACCTGCACGCCGCGCTCGCACAGCACCACCGCGCACGTGCACTATTGAATCCCGTACTACCCGCACATTACAAGGTCAGTCATCTACACTAATATTATAATGAGGAAAGATTTGTATTTTTGTGTGTAACGAATAAACTTAAAAAGTACTGGACCGATTTAGATGATATTTGGTATGGAGATAGTTTGAAATCCAGGGAGTGTTTCATTCCGAAAATCCCACGGGAACGGAAACTACGCAGGTAAAGCCGCGGAGAGCAGATAGTCTATACTAATAATACAACTCATTTTTCTGTCTATTCATTCAAAAGACGTCCACTGCTGGACTGAGGTCTCCCTCAAAGATAAGGGGTGGGTTACTATAATCGTCACGCTTTACAGGCTGGTTGGCGATCGCAGTCGGGATATTCAGTTTGTGGTACTCAGTGGATGCTGCTGCCCATCCCCTGGTTTATCCCTTAGTCCCTTTTTACGTACGACCCCCCACGGGAACGATATGGGGTGGTAGTATTCTTAGTCGGCACCACACGGCAAGAATTTCTGTAGATTTAATTTTTTAAAGAAATGTTGTAGCAGATATATTTTAGCCACTACTCATCTCAAATCAGACATTGAAAATGTTTTTGTGTATGTCCGAGATTTTATTCGAAAATGGCTTGATCGATTTCAAAAAGTCTATGTCAA
Organism: Samia ricini; assembly: GCA_014132275.2. Taxonomy (NCBI): domain Eukaryota; kingdom Metazoa; phylum Arthropoda; class Insecta; order Lepidoptera; family Saturniidae; genus Samia; species Samia ricini. Next base: position 8,336,786 of record AP028170.1, read on the forward strand.
GGAGCTGTCGTTAGGAAAGTATTTTTAATTTTTTTCGATACTAACATTCGCTTTACTTGAAAGGGGTAGAATCCCCCCCCCCCCACCCCCACCCCGCATTTGATCCACATCAAATAACTGAAACGCTTGTATGTCAGAACTGTTATATGTCGACTGCTGACAGAAGAAGAAAACGCTCGCCGAACTGAATTTCTGAGTTATGTTATATAGAAGCTGAGATGTCCATTTTTTTTTTTTTTTTTAAACGCCAAGAAAAATGATTCTTCTTCATATTTCTAAATATACTCCAGCCGTCGTCATTTTTCATAGTATTTGGGTATAAGAATATGTAAAAAAAATTGTTCTAAGAGCCTATATTCGAAAGATAAACTACTGATAATGCTATTGTTACTCAGGTTCTTCAATATAAAGTCTGTACAACGGATCAAGAGATAGCGGACGTGAAGGCGTCGCTGTGGGCCGTGGGCAGTACCGCGGTCACGGGGCCGGGGCTGCAGTTACTCGTGAACCTCACTAGTGGTTACTCGGAGGACTCTGTGCTGGTGCACATAGTGCGGCACGTCAAGCACAGTCCCGTCTACTCGGTCCGCGCGACCGCCTTCTACGCGCTCAGTTTGATAGGCAGCACTTATGACGGAGCTAACCTACTCGCTGATTTGGGTAAACAAACATTTTGACGCACTATTTCTCGTCGATTTCACAAGGGATTTATGCCATAACTAGCTGTGTGCCCGCGGCTGCGTCCGCGTTTTCATATAATCTTCACTGCGTTTAATTATTTTTCTATTTATAAGGAAACCCTAATTTCATTTATTACTAAGATAAAGCATTACATTCAATTTTTTATGAGATTTATTTTTTTTACTTGATCCCTAATTGTTTTTTTTTTAATTAAAAGTACCCATGTTACCCGGAGTAACTTCAACTATATACTAAAAAAGTCCCGTCAAAATCCGCCCAGCCGTTCCGGAGATTTGCCGATACAAACATACAGACAGCCAAAAATTTTAAAAATTGTATGTTTATGTAGGTTTTGGATATACATTCATATCTATTTAGTGAAAAAAAAAAATATTGACATTACACACAGACACTTCAGTTTTATTTATTTTTCCGGGTAATCACCCGGAACAAACAGGCAGACAGACAAAAATATTAAAAATTGTTTTTTTGGTATAGATATCGTATATACTACCATTCATATCTATTTTGTAAAAAAAAATCATTTTGACATTACAAGCAGACTCTCCAATTTTATTTATTAGTATATGTTTCCGAACGAAACGTGTTTTAAGTGAAGTCAGATCCGGACGAAGTTCACTACGTTAAAAAGGCAGTTAATACGCGCACTGTTCAAATTTGTACAAGTCACAATAAATTATTTTACGCCATAAGTTTTTCTATTCTTTTACGTCCACTAATAAGTAGCGACACACCGCAACCGCCGCTACAGTATAGATCATCTATAGATCGTTTGTCTATAGAAAAGCGATAAATCTCCTTTTCGCTTAAGGACTGCCTATAATCAGATTAAATTAGTTATTAATACTGCTAAAAATTAAAATGTCATGATTTGTAACCGCTGACATCAGTTTTAGCTTTTATATCTATGGGAACACTAAGTAACAAATAAATATTTTATCTATGGTACCATTATTAATCAAAACCTTTGACGGATTGTGAGTTACATAACCGTAGTATTTATGTACACACGGATTCAAAGAATTTTATTTTTATGCATATAATTCAATGTTTGTTATCATTAATTTGAACATTATTTTAGCTATGTTTTTTTTTAATCAATTCACAAAGAATCGAACGCGCCTATAACACGCGATACATGGGCCTTTCGTGGCATACTTAGGGACCGTACAAGTATTACGTAAGCATTGTAAGGTGAGGGGACTGTCTATAATTTGCTTATTTTTGATGACACGGGGTACGACATTACGGGGATAGTTTAAATGGTGATTACGTAAGCAATGTTTACTTATTAATCACCGTTTGTTATTTGCAATATTATGCCAATGCTTACGTGATCTTGGTACTTATGATGACAAGTGAATGTGGTAAAAAAATGACCACAAATTTTTGCTTATTTTATAGTTTTAGCACGACGGTGACGTGATCCCTGAAAATTTTAATAATCCAACAAAATCTTTTTTTTTTTTACTGAAAACTTATTATACTGCTTTGAGCGATTCTCATTAGGGGAGAGACTAATAGATTCACGTTACCAATGCTATGACGTCAGCCGTCAACATGCTATAAGGCGTTTGAGCGCTAGCGCTTAGAAGATAAATAATAAAATCTTTACTTACATAAGCTATTGTATGTTTTGACTATGAATAAACTATATCAAAACATACATAATAATTGCTCGGAGCGCAAACAGATGTAAAAACCAGACTAATGTTATTATGTGTTCTCAAGGTTTCGAGTTCATATGGGTGTTTAATTTCTTTTTTTTTTTGTTGATATTTTTAGGTTGGCTATGTGTAAGGCACACTAGACACGATCAGTTTCCACTGATACCCGACGAGACATTATCCGTACACGATCAGGGTATCGTTAATTGTTTCGTCGCATCGCCGGACTCGCGTTTGAACGCTTACGACGCCGAAACGAGCGAACATTCCGATCACACGGACCAGAGCGTCGCGGACAGTTCGCATTCGGAGCACAGATACTATACTAAAATCGGTTCCATACTCGAGCAATCGGATCAAGACGTCGATTACAAATCGAGTTACACCGATGGTAGGAGGGATCACCAATATCATCACGACAAGACGAGGAAATCGCACACGCTCCCCACGCAGGGGCTGTCGAGTTCGCACGAACGCCCGATGCTGTCCGAATCGAGGACCGTGGATATATTGAGGGACTGTTCGAGTTACGAACGTCCGGGGAGCTATCGAGTTCCGGTGGTAGGCGATAACAGCAGGGTGATTATTGGCAGGATGAACTCGCTGGATCACACTCACGAAGGTCGGATAAGGAATACGAGCGAGTCGAGTACGAGCGGTGTGAGCAGCTGCGATTCCTTCATCGGGAAATACACTATGCCGTGAGTGTTTGTTTTTTTTTAGGCTATACTAGAACTAATAGTAAAATGAAGGGAATTTAAATAATTAAGGGCTGCTCAAGTATATGTAAACATTAATGAGGGATTTGTACGCTTTGTAAGCAATATTAATTTTGTTTTCTTTTTCAAATTATGCCAATGCGTACGTAATCATGACTATTTGCGACAAAAAGGGGCGGAAGTCAAAAATGTACAGAAGTTTTGCTTGCGTAATTCTTGAACGACCCCTTGTCATGTCAAAAGCTCTATTTCATATTCAATTTTTGCGTCATACATTTATTTCTGTTTATTTTCTTGTTGTTTATAAATTTGTTACGACCATGAGTTCTCCATGCCTTACTTTGATTTCTTTTTGTAATCATAAAATGTGTAGCCCTTTGATAGAACTTTCCAAAGAGTTTTTGTGACTGCTCAGAATTTACATTCCGTTTTTTATTAATTCCAATACTTGTGTAAAATAACCGTGCATATCACGTAAAATGTCACATAAATTACTATAAGTTTATTTCATGGTTTTTGTTTTTTGAGTGATGTTTTTTTTTTTAATTTTAGTACTTCGTCTTTTTTACATTTTCACGCTACTTATGGCCAAGTTTCGCTTTGTTTCGATATAATTAATTGTATGTATTCTTTCTTATAGAGATAGAATACTGACATTAAGCCCAATACCGAGTTCGTCTAGTTTATACGGTATGAAATGTAGTAGCATACCGCAAAAACCGAAAATACCAGAACTACAGCGTCGCACCTCCACATCAAGTGAGTTAATCTCTAGTATTTTGTATTAAAAAATATATATAGAATTAAAAGTTAAAATAAAAAATAATTCCATTGATATAATATAAATATTTTGAAACATAAATTATATTATTAACCTTTAATTAAAATGATTCACATCTAAATAATAGAATCTAGTATAAATCAACAAACCAACTTTTAATTTGGAGGTTGTCCGCTAACAATCTATACTAATAAATAAAATTGAAGTGTCTGTGTGTAATGTCAATTTTTTTTATTAATAAATAGATATGAATGTATATACAATGCCTATACAAAATAAATAACTTAAAATTTTTCGGCTGTCAGAATGTTTGTATCGGCAAATCTCCGGAACGGCTGTACTGATTTTGATAGGACTTTTTTTGGTAGATAGGTTTGGAAGATACTCCCGGTAACTCAGGGTACTTTTGATTTTCTAAAATAATTAGGGTTCTGCGTAAAAAAAAAAATAGAACTCATAAAAATTGGAATAAAATCCGATTCAGTGCACAGTTTTACCGGCAAGTGCTAGAATTTATGAGCTATAATATTTTAACTTAATACTTAAAAAAAATCGAAATTTTGAATCTAAAGTCACCTGACAAGTTACGCTGAGTAACTTCAGCTATTTACCACAAAAAGTCTTGTCCAAATCGGTTCAGCCGTTTCGGAGATTACCCATTAAAAGCAGACAGACAAAAATTTAAAAAAATTGTATTTTTGGTATATGTATCGTATAAACATTCATATCTATTTAGTAAAAAAAAAATGTTTGTTTTGATATTACAGACAGACACTTCAATTTTATTTATTAGTATAGATTAAATAATATGTTGTCAGGTTATACCGGGAATGATGCGGCCAATTCACCCCCAACGCATATGGATATGACAGGATATGCTACAATTAAATCACTCAATAGACGGTACTTGTTATTCGATTTTTATTCAGTTTTTTTTTTTTTTCTCCTTCCCAACTAAGAGATAACGCTCTAACATAATTTACTAGAACTCTTCAAGTAGTTTTTGAGTCAACACAAACTTCATTCTCCAAGTTATTATTTTTAATCCACTCTACTAGTTATATCACTTTACATATGTTATCAGTATTACATAATATAAAATCAAATGATGCAAGTTTATGGATAACTAGCTCAGTGCCCGCGGCTCCGTCCGTTTTACACGGAACCATACATATGTTTTCTAATTTTGTTTTGTTGGTACTGAGAGAAAGCAAAAATATTTGGCATAAATGGAACCGACGTTTTTCACAATTCCCTTTCAAATTCTATGAGCCCTTTGCCGTGTTTTTTCTCAATTTGTTTATTTATTAATTTATTTGCTCCCATAAAACAAAAGACAGGCATTTTTAAAATGGGGTTCCTTTGACGCACCATCACCTCAAAACTACTGAACATATCGGACTATAATACCTTTCAACGCAGTATTTTTCGTAGACAGGTATTTTTTGGATTCCACTGATCCTCTCTCATTTTTTTTTTTTTTTCGATTTACTCTTATGTACATTTTCCACTTCAATTTACGCTTATATACATTTTTTCCGTAATAATAAAAACAAGATACTCTTACTTTTATTCATTCATTTGTTTTTTTTTTAAATTAGCTATAAATTAAACGTCATATGCACAGAACATATGAAACGCGGGCGGAGCCGCGGGCACCAGCTAGTATTATATATGGAAGGAGATTGATTTGTTTTTTTATGTGTATATAAATATATATATTTGAATGGTTTCTGTCTGTGTAGGCCTCATTTATCGGAAAGTGCCGTAATCGGTTTCACTGAGATTGATGACTTGAGCTGGTTGTTGTCGGATCCAATAAGACGATCGAAACCCTTCTCTTCATTACGGGACAAGAGCAAGTCGGCGCGAGAGAGAATGACTAAACTTAGGTAACATTACCCATTATGTTATATGCACTTTTTTAAATTAATCATTAATAGGGGGATTAAAAAAAAACATTTGTAATTTTTTAAGTTTTCGCGTTCCATATTTAAATTCAGTTAATTTTAACGGGTTTTCACGCGTTACCTTTGCTTTTTTCTATCAGCCCAGAACCCAGCCGAAACGTCGGGATAGAAAAAAGCAAAGGTAACGCGTGAAAACCCGTTAAAATTAACTGAATTTAAAAAAACATTTGTTTTTATATTTAATAATTTGTTGTAAGAAGAAAATGTAAAGTTCCTTATTACACTAACCAATCAAACACTCATTTGTTATGAAATAGAACTAAAAATCAATTTTATTTGATATTTTAACCTTTATATTAATTTACTTGTGCTTTTTGTGAGTTATGTACGTGAGTAAATAAGCAAAAAAAAAGTTTACCATCTCAGTTTAACAGAATTCAAGTGATATTTTTTTTGCAGTTTTATTAGAAAATATTTGACATTTTTGATTAGTGTTATTTTTGATCGGAAACTTTGAAACGGAACTTTGACCATCAGACGTTTTTTTTTTTGTAGAGCGTGAAATTTCCTATAAATCCTCTCTCTGGTATATTGCGCGAACAAGCCATTTCGAAGTATTTGAATTAAAAAAAATCCCGTGTTATTGAAAAAGAAAAATTACGAATGGCTTATAAGGTATCCTTTACCTTAATATTGATATTAAGGGCCCTAATAGGCGCCAAACATTTTCTTTTCATACGTGCTTTCAACTTTCCAACACCATTAAGAAAAACAAATATTTTTTAAACACTCTAATGTAGTTCCCTAATCTTAACTGTAACCTTTAAAATTATGCCAATGCAGTGTTTATTTCATCTTATGGGAAGAGGTAAAAAGCGTTGCTTACTTTTTTTTGGTTCCATTTACTCCGTTTTAAAGAAAAGGCCAAGGTACTAGTAGACCATGCAGCCAAGTCAGACGTTAGGAACACTATCAATAAATGAATGGCGGTAACAAAATGGTCGCCTTCTGTTACGACCATAACGGGAATGATTAGGACATTTCAGAATTCACGTTCCGTGTCATCATTTTCACTTGTGTATTATAACTACACTATATCACGTAAAATGCCACCAAAATTACATAATATATCGTCAAATACTGCAAAACAAGGACGACGACATGATAGACCAAAATCGCGCCAAGCACCCCCTCGGTCTATGCCAATGGGGGGGGGGGGGTGATGAGGGTAAGTGAAAATCCGTCATAAATGTTGCAGTTTATTGGAGTACGACTGGAAGCCGCTGCCGCAGTGCGAGAAGGGGGGTCGTGCGTCTCCCCCCCCCGCGCACCGTGCGCCCGCACATAGCATACAGGGTGTGCCGTCCCGGGCACGCAGTCGGCCCGCACCGCTCCCGGGATACATCGGCATCTGTCTACCCAAGAACCTCATCGACATATTTCCCAAGTATGATCGCTGTCTATACTGTGATGATTACTTAAAAAAAAATTGTTTTGTAATATGTATTATATTATTATTATTATTTACTATCTGTGTCCCCGCGTCTGCGCCCACGTTTCATATACTCTCCACTGTATTTTTTTACGGAACCTTAATTATTTTCGAAAATTAAAAGTACCCCAAAATTACCCAGAGTAGTAACTTCAGTTCCGACGAGACAAAGTAAAAAAGGTCCCGTCAAAATTCGCCCAGCCGTTCCGGAGATTACCCGGAACAAACATACAGTCAACATTTTTCAAAAATTGTATTTTTGATATAGGTATAATACGTTCATATTGATTTAGTACAAAAAAAATAAATAATTTTGACGTCACAAACATTTATTAGTATAGATATATCTTCATTATATTTATTTATTTAACTCGTTAAGAAAACGTGAAGGTTTTCTATTCGTTTATTCATGTCAACTAACAGGAGTTTTTGTCATTGAGGAAGCTCGTTTAAGACGGAACAATTTAAAATTTGCAAATACGAACGTCGAGAATGAATGGAATTTTAATGTCATCAAGAAAAAGGGGTCGAGAGTAAGAGGATGTCGCTATTTTTTATTGGAGTGGAAAAAATATCAAGTGATTTGGAATTTATGATTTACTAGCTGGTGCCCGCGGCTCCGCCCGCGTTTCATATGTTCTGTGTGTGTGACGTTTCATTTATAGCTAATTAAAAAAAAACAAATGAATGAATAAAAGTAAGCGTATTTTGTTTTTATTAGCGGAAAAAATGTATATAAGCGTAAATTGAAGTGGAAAATGTACAAAAGAGTAAATCGAAAAAAAAATTAGAGAGGATCGGTGGAATCCAAAAAATACCTGTCTACGAAAAAATACTGCGTTGAAAGGCATTAGTCCTATCCCGATATGTTCAGTAGTTTTGATAGTAGTAGTGATGGTGCGTCAAAGGAATAATAAACAAACAAATTGAGAAAACATGGCAAAGGGCTCATAGAATTTGAAAAATATATAGTCTATAACCATCTACGATTAATTCCGCGTCGAATGGTTGTGGTTTCACGCTGATCGGTCCAGTAGTTTTCAAGTTTACCTCGGACAAAAAAAACAAACTTTGCTGATATATATATAGATTTACATTGAATGTACCGATGGATGATAAAACAATCTTTCAACTAATTTTTACAACACTATCTTTAGCCGCGTTTCTCGGTAGGCGATAAAAAGAAACTAATTAAACATAATAAATATGTCTATTTTAGCCGTTACTAATGCCGAATTTGACGTTAATAAAATTTCACAAGTATCCGAAATGAAGGTTTCAAATTTATTGTTTCATGGGATACTAATAAAGAACGAATTTACTTAACAGTGGGGAGAGATAGTTATTTTCTCCTTCGCATTAATTGGCGTGTTACGTATAAATACACGTATGATTATTTAAAAGCGGGTATAATAAATTGTATTCAATGTCAAAGATTACATCGTTATTATAAAGTATAACTACTATTTTTTTTGTGCGCTCTGAACATAGCCGCGAAAGAGTTGAATGACTTTTTTTTCACAGTATAGGCTAAGTGCTTTGGCCACAATCTCAGCTAATGCTAAGTGACGATGTGGTCCAGAATGGTAAGGTAACACACAAAGCCTAGATACTGGTTCTCAAGTGATGTGCAGTGTTAGGAAATTCAGGCCGATTTTTAGAGTCACATAGGTGGGGAGATCGAATCCAGCGTCGATTGACGCGAATCCGCCCGCAATACCCGTTGCGCTATCATCGCTTCAACGTTCTTTATCGGAGCGTAATTAATACGCTGTTCGAGTTAGTCACGACTGTAATCAAACGAATCGCGCTGGGCCCTAGTCTAAACGATTCGGGGTCGTGATTAACCCTGGCCGACCTGCGATTCGCAGTAGACCAAAATAATGTAAGATCGACACTTATCTCTCGAGTAACGCCGGTGTCCTCTTCACCTTCCGTAGCCCGTGTGTAGTAACCAGTGTATAGTGTGAATGTGTGAACTGAGTAATAGCTAGGAAGACTTAACAATCAACAAACAATCAATTTAACGTTTAACGCTAATCACAAACAACTTTTCATCTATAACAACGTGTATGCTCGCGTCAAGTTATTACCAAACTGAACCCTGCGACAATTCTCGCGGGTACTACGATAGAATTCAAGTGCCCCTTTTTTTTTTCAGTTATGATCAATATTAACATACGCCATAAATTAGTACTGTCTAATTTATTTCCAGAGATGACAATAGTAAAGATAACGAAGTCGTCGATAAGACTGAACATTCAAAACCTGGGATCGCGACATTTTTAGCGGACACGAGTCTCGCAAGCTTAGACAAGTCGCGTACAACACCTGATGGTTTAAAATTCACGTCGAAGAGTAAGTATCTTCCCTAATAATTATTGAAGGGGAAAACTTCTTTAGTGTTTGAGTTTTTGGCGGGATCTCAGTCTGTCATGTAGCGGTTTTTTTTTATTTAATTCATTAAATTTGTGTATTTGACTCTATATCATGTAATTTTTTGTGGCGTATTTTGTGATATAGTTTGATTATTGTGTACAAGTCGAGTTTATTATGGGAAATAACGCGTAGCATTTATTCTGAGATGCCGCACTATGGAAAGTTCTAGCAGGTTGAGCCACAATTTTGCTGGAGCTTGGTAACGCTGATACAAGATTGAAAATACATCTTACCTACATGACATTGGCACTAATTGTTTGAACACAAATTGCCATTAGATAAGAAGAAGAACTTCTTTAGTGGAGCGGTTCTCCTTAGGAGTAAAACTAATAGATTCGCGTTACCAATGATTTGACGTCAGCTGTCAACATGCTACAGTATATGTCAAGTATAAGATGACGTTCAAGTGCTGTCGCTCGGAGATACATAACAAAGTTTGAACTTACGCAGCCTATCGTCTTATGTACATAAATTATTGATTGAAGTGACAATAGTGAATGTAATAACCAGATAAATGTTAGGTTAGGTTAAAAAAACCCCCCGGGCTGTCGACCAGTACGGTCGTGCCTCCTTCTGAGGCGGGCTAAGAGGTGGAGGGGAAGTATACTCCTCCATCCCTACCGGGCCATTGCACGGACGAGGCCCGGTGGGTTCGCCGCAGGGGGCGACGCGGTGCTTGCGAAAACCACCCCGTGTCGCCCCCATCCCAAATGCGGCGGACGGCCCCGGGGGGTTTTAGTGGGTATTTCCGGGCGCCTCACGCCCTGGCGAGTCCCACATTAGCACGGAGCTCGTCCCTCCGTGCCCCTTTACCTATTGCATTGGGGGACTCCGGTCTCACTAATGCAATAGGTAAGGGTAGTGCGTAAATGCATTTCCCCCCGTCAAAAAAAAAGGGTTAGGTTAAAAAAATAAATTAACAAATTATGGAAAAAAAACAAAAATTTTGAAAATCAACAATTTTGAGTTTTCACTTGTGTTTGCAGTCCTCGTGGCTGCCGCGATAATGGTTTAAATTTTTTTTTAACTATGGTTTGCTATCCGAAGAGATGATGAGAGGTAGTTTTAAGTCAAACTATCTTATTCTATAAACAACCTGATATTTCAGTGAAAGGGAACATCTTTATTATTATTTGAACTTACTTAGCAACCATGAGATGTAATCAAACTATTTCTGCTGAAAAACAGCTTAGTAATATATAAAGTAGTTTATAAAGTTAATCTGTTGATACGTTGTATTTTATCGAGGGTTGTGAAGCATTTGAATGAAAATGATAATTGAAATTAACATTATTTTATGCAATGCAATCTTACATAATATTATGCAATGACGTAACTATAGGGTGGCAGAGCTGGCAAAATGCCACGGGCGCCGCGAAACCGCGAGCTCAGAAGTATCTTAATATTTTAAACAAATTTAGTAAAAATTATAAACACAGTAAAAGTTAGACACGACTAAATATTTATATTTAAACCCTTTAGTGATTTATTAAAATCAAATTACAACATGACGATTTTTACTGGAATCCCGTCCAATTAATTCGCCACGGGCCTCAGATGGTATAATTTACGCCAATGTAGTTTTAAAACATTCATTTCGAAGATTTCACGGTCAGCCATTTTAGCTGATAAGTTTGACTTTGACTTTTTGTTTAATTCAAATTTAGGAACGCATTTTTAATGTGAAATTAGAAACTCGTGTCTTACTTTCACAACATTAGAGTTAACTAAATACAAACACACTTTATTGCAGCATCGTTTTTCAACACTCCTAAATCTAATAAAACCGATTCGAACACGACGCAACCGGGTAATTCGAATTGGAGAACTATAGCCACGGCCCAAACTATAGACCCGGGATTAATCAAAGAAACTAGTGCATTTATTACGTCGAAAACCACGACTACGAGTGAAGTGAACGCTAATGAACCAATCAGAACGAATGAAACTATTGTCGCGTCAGATGCTAACACTGTTGAGCGTGACGAGTCGAGCGTGCACACGTTAACTGAGGAGAACGTGACGTCACTGCGTGACGAAGTGATGGTTGACGTGACAGCGAACGACAAATGGCATCACGCTATCGGGAATTGTATAGCCTGCGTTCGCACTAGGCCTCCCTCGGCTTACGAATTGCGTGAAGCATTTTTCGCTGGTATGTATATACATTTTATGAAGTGTAAACCGGCAATACTGTGACGTCAGCCGTCAACATGCTACAGTATGTCAAGTATTGCGTTTAAGTGCTGGCGCTCAGAGATAATAATAAAAGGATACTTACGCATACATATATTTTGATCATGAATAAACTGTATGAAAATGTATGTAATTATTTATCGGAGCGTCAATATATTATGTAAAATCTAGACAAATGTTAGGTTATGTTAATTAATAACAATTAACTATGTATGAAATTTAAACATTAAAAAAAGGTTTTCAAAAGTTTCGAGTTTTCACTTATGTTTTTTTTTTTTAAATTAAAGCCATGAATATTACATTTAAAAAAATATATTATTTATTTTATATTTTCTGTATATCTAATTAACGTTGTTATTGTAATAGTTATTTGGAATTTGAAAAAATAAAACTGTCTCTAAACTTTTAATATTCATATGAAACACTCTAACTCGTTAATAAGCTTAGGGTTATTTTTTATGATTGTAGGTTTGGTTAAGTTTAAAAAAATTATATATATATATATATATATATATATATATATATATATATATATATATATATATATATATATATATGAGAGAAAATGTATGATTTATTAAACTAGTTTCATCATAATAATAGGATATACAGATTTTTTTTTAGTTACTACATGATGTTATTCGGAGAACCTTTCTCAAGGCTTTAGATTTTCTCCCAGTATTTTCTAGAAGCACTAACGTGTTATTAATTATGTAAAATAAATAGTAAATCATTCGCATATGATGAGATTCAAACCTGTACACTTCAGATCGATCTAATATTTTTGCTTTATCGTGTAACTAGCTGCTCACCGCGGTTTTACCCGCATAATTCCCGTTCGCGTGAGGTTTTCGGAATAAAAACTCATCCTATGTCACTCACTGGAATTCAAACTATCTCCATACCAAATTTCATCTAAATCGGTCCAGTGATTTTTATGTTTATTCCTTACATAAAAAAACTACAAATCTTTCCTCTTTATAATATTATAGTGTATTGTAGTGTAGGTGTAGAATATCAGCAATATTTTCAACTTTATTTCAATTGCTTACGTGTTATAATTACAACTAGCTAACCGTCCGCGGCTGCGCCCGCGTTTCATATGTTCTTGACTGCGTTGTAATTTTTGTTATACGGAACCCTAATTTTTGTTTAGTACTAAGATAAAGTAAAAACATTTCTCATAAATTCAAGTACTTGCCCGTAAAAGTGTGCATTGAATCGGATTTTATTAAATTTTTTAGGAGTTTTAATTGTTTTATGCGGTACCCTAATTATTTTCGAAAACTAAAAGTACCCTAACTTACCTGGAAAAACTTCAGCTATCTACCAAATAAAGCCCCGTCAAAATCCGTTCAGCCGTTCCGGAAATTACCCGGAACAAACAAGCTGACAGACAAAAATTTTAAAAATCGCATCTCTAGTATAGGTATCGTTTATACATTCGTATCTATTTAATGAAAAAAAAATATTTTAACATTACAAAGAGACACTTCAATTTTATTTATTAGTATAGATTACTAACATTACATTATTAGTAACCCCGCTTGACTTCCTTATTAAGACGTGCGTCTTAATTTGTACTCTAAACGTAATATCACGAAGGAGTAAGAAATTGAATGATTTATTAAAAATAATATTTTATATTTAGACATGGATATGAACATTGGATCAGAGGATCATAATAATTCAAGCAGCAGCACGGCGCATGCGCACGTCGGTACAGACTGTCCCCAAGCGGAGCTTCTGAGGCAAGTCCAACTCATGGCAAACCCTATACACTTGAGACAGGTGAGATATTAAACATCACACGTAATATATTCGATATATTATTATTAACTGGCTACCTTGCCCGAGTTTAAAAAAAAAATTTAAAAAAAAATCGTTTCATTCAATGAAATCATTTAAAATCATGATAAAACTATTCTATATTTTGAAGTGATAATTTGTTATGGGAGTGTGAATCGCTTTCGTTACGTAACGCGTTACGGTGCTTCCCTCTCTCTCACGCATACGGTAGGCAGGCTCCTCCTCTCTCACTCTAACTCACAGCGCTAGTCGTATTTCGGACAGACGCTTCCCTCTCTCTCTACTCAGTGGTTAGTGTCAGATAGACATATACTGTTTATTAACCCCTTGAGCACTAACCTGGCGTTTACGCCAGCTTTCCATTGTTTTCCTATTATCTTATTTTTATGGATACTCGACACCTTAAATAATGATACTAGTTATGTACATACACAAAATTCTAATGTACATATTCAAGAATTGTAACTAAGAATAAAATATATATTATAATCAATAAAAGATTTTATTAATAAATTACCTTTCCTTACATTAATACATATAAAAATTAAGTAATAACCTAAGCTTTTGTGAAGTTAAACAATTTAGTTCAAGTTAGATTAGTTTAATTTATAAGTTCTGTCGGGCGTCCCGGGACGCACACTTTTTTTTTAATTGGGTCAATTCATGCTATCTAAGTATTTAGTTTAGGAGTTGTATCGAAAACAAACTATGGCGGGGATTTTATCGATACTATATTTCATTGTACGCATAAACACAAAAATAACTGATTTTAAAAATCCTTTCACATGTAGAGAGCGATGGTGGCATAATTGATGGTGCGGCCGGATTCCGCCTCAACTGACGCGGATTCGAGCCTACCTATAAAACATCAACCTGAAGCTTTCGGTGAAGGAAAACATCGTGAGGAAACCATAGCATGGTGGTAGGGCATGACCGGCTGGGCAGCAACCACTCTCGGGTTTGAAAACCTGTTGCCAAATACCAATAGGTGTGTTCCGGCAGCGTCACTTGAGAACCAATACATTTATGTTTATTCGTTGTGTTAACTACCCTGGACCACATCACGTGTACAGTGTTAAAAAAATCCGCAACATCCATAAACATACATGAATACAATAACTATGTATTTGAAGCAAAATTATGTTTTTTTTTTCTTTTTGTCAAAACAAGTGCTAAACGTTTCACAGACTCGTTCAGTGTTACTCTCACTGAAGCAACGTAACCCGGAAGTGTTCCGCAGTCCGTGTGTGTACTCTGACGTTTGCGCGTTATTCGCCAGAGACACGTACATGCTCTGCGCAAGACGATTCCTACAGGAACTGTTCTCGGATACGAACTTCGAGTGTTTCACTAACGAACCGGTCGCGATACTCGCGCGCCACGGAGCCGCTATATCCCCGACGGTCACTACACCGACGGAATCACGCAAATAGTAATTAATTAAGTAGTTAATACTAGGACGACCAATTATAAGTGATGTCATTTCATATATATGTATATATAATTTTTATAGTTACAAATAAAGGAACAATGTATTACGAGTAAATTATAATCGCCTCGTAAATAGCTAATGCGCGTGTCCGCCATTTTAGTGACGTCAGCCCCGCGTACACATCCTGTACCGTTAGCGAGTTATATTATTATTAATTTTGAAAATTATTAATTCAGAGATAATAAACTAGAACGAACAATCCGATTCCTTATTTTACATTTTGTGTTATTTGATCAAATAACGATAGATTCCTATTACAAGTACATCATATATGCTCAGTAAATAAAAATATACATATGTAATTAACAGCGATAATTTTTTTAAATAATACAACACTATAAATTAACAAAAAAACTTTTAGTTTTATGAAATTATTATATACGTAAGTAACACTAACTTATTAATAATAATAATTAATAAATTAAGTATACAATTAGATTCTTTTGTTGACTGTACTTGTTAATTGTGAAAGCTGTCACGCGGGCGTCAATGTCACAAGCTTTCAGCGCATTAGCAATTTGCGAGCGTTATACAACTTTTAATACAATGAGTGCTGAATAAAAATGAAGGCCGGTTATTATTATCAAGATCGAACTTGCTTATTTTAATAGAACATCTTGAAATCTATATAATTATAATGAACTCGGTGAACAGTTTTTTTTTGTTAAATGTGTCGGTATATAAAAATAGCGGTAAAATCCAATTTGGGTGATAATGTATATTTTATCGCAACATAATTGTAATTTTGTTAAGGAATATATGACACCTTTTTTCAACAGTGGTAAAATTTTGCGATAGTAATTTTAGTTTAAAGTTTGATTCCATATTAAATTCATCAGTCAAATTACTCGGTTACTCTTCTGCGTATCGAATTAATTTTTTCACTAAAATTATGTATATTTCAAAAAGTTACACTACATAAAATTACCTTATTATCTTGATAAAAATAAAATATAAGCAAAAGAAGTAAAACTAGTTGCAATCAGGTGTTTTTGATAAACAATTAGCCACAAGAAAAGAATTAGTCAGGATATAACCACTTTTGATATAAACCGACACATACGTTCAAACAGGCAAGAATACTGTTGCTATTGTTAACACCACATTCACATATTTTTTTATTTTTTTTTATTTTCATATATCGTTATTATATAATATATACCATTTGGTTATGTGAAAATTTGAAAACATATCATCCTTCATTTGAATAAACTGATTATCTCAAAATAATCTTTATAATTAAATGACAACATTGCAGAGTATAGTGCAATGGCAATAGTCTAATGACTTTACTCTTATTAATAAAACATAAACTATTAAGACCTGGTTAATATTATTTACCTCACTTTGCTGCAGTGTCTTAGTTAAATTTGTTTTATTTTGATAAAATGATTATTTTTGAAATAATATATTAACTATACAATTCTGGTTCTTAATCTATTATTGATACATACGAAAACTTTTAATCCAACTTATCTTCTTCACCTTCAAGTTCTTTTCGTTGGGCATATATTTTTATATTTCAAACAGAGTTTTAACATAATGTTTTAGAACTTTCCAGGTAATTTTTGTGACATTTCAGTAATTTCTATCCGTGTTATTATTTTCATTATTATTATAGTTCATTTTTCCACAAGTAACTAAACTATATGTTAAATGTCACCAATATTACATTATAAAGTATTAAATCAATGAATGGGTGTTTTCACATACAGATGACTTTTATGTTTAATTTACCATTTCAATACCAGCAAAATGCTTTTCTGCTGAAAAATAATAAAGATAATTGTTTTTTGCTATATTACGGTGTTATGTGGAGATAAATAAAAAAATATTAAACAAATCAAGATGTCGCCTCGAAAGTCAATAACTATTTTATAACCTCAATATTTTGTGTTAAGATCCGTAGTATGTTAATCATTAGAAACTGTCACATTATTTATTATTACGATGATAAAACTTCCTATTAGTCTTATATTGTTCATTTTTATATTTTTAATCACTTTTGTATATTGAGAATAAATAAAAGAGACGGATGTATTATTTATTTATTTACTACTTCAAGAATTATGATAAGTAAGAATATATATTTTCCCGCATTAATGATTGCTTGAAGTATGAAACTAATGGCAAAGCCAAATTATTATGTATATAATTTGCTGTATATGTAACGTATTACACTCATATTATACATAAGTTACAAATAAAAAGCTACAGATAGATAATACACATAAAAAATACTTTTTTTTTAATGTATTTTCGTAATAGGCCTGAAAATAAATTATAATAACTGAAAATATCCAAATAAATAAGTTGATTAATTAAATTACTTATATTATATACAAGTGAATATGTCAACGTATTTATATTCACGTTCCTTAATGATATGTTTGTAACATGTTACATATGAAATTAAACCGATTTTTGAGAATGATATTTTATTAATAATTTATTGATTTACAATTGATTGTATTTGTTTACGCTGGTTTAGTTACTCTTGTTATAATAGTCGTTGATTAAGATTATTTGTAAAGAAAAAAACTATTTAATCTGTAAACAACTGGTATGATTATGAACAAATAATAATTACGTCTATGAACAATAGAAATGCGTTATATAACATAACAAAATGAAATTGTAACTCGTTTAAAAAAAAATGCTGTTCAAAAGTTATGGATGTTATAACTGAAACTTAAAATTGAGTTTATTGAAACAATGTTACGAAAATTATTTTCACCGTCATCTCACATGTTAACTATGATACCTAATTATTATATAAATATACTGATAATAAAATAATTTAATATCAACAATAAAATAACCTCAAATTCATACTACATAGTCATACTAACAGATGGCGTTACTATTTAACATCTTTAAAAGCAGACATGAATATGTAATTGAATTAATTTTATGGCTTAGAAGTATTCGTGAGCAAAATTTTAGAAAATTTTACTCCCCAAAAGCTCTAACCTATTCATACTTACGTAATACTTGGAGGACCCTATGTCTGCGTTGCTCTTTACGTTGCTCCGCACGTACTTAAGAGGATATGTTAGCGGCATTTATTCCACACAAGCGTAGTCCCCTGTTTCGTCCCTAGATAATATCATTATGGTAAGTTTTTTTTTATATACCAATTAATATATATCTACCTCCGCCATACCCGTACGTTTTGATTTTTTGCGTAAATTAGTTAATGTAAAAACTAGGAGCCTTTGAGAATGTCATTTTTAGACTTTCGTCAAACAAATTTGATGAATAACACTAAAGAAATCAAAACGTATAGTCATAGCTGAAGTCTTTCTTTTACTACAACTGAATGAAAATTAAAAATTGGTTAAATTTTGGAGGAAACAGTGTACTACGAAGTGATGTTTTCGTCTATTTTGCATACGGTAAAATCGAACCGAGCTGCAGTTGTCCCTTTCGTGTTTTTTAATTCTTTTGTATTGGGGCGCAACGCGATAGCAATAAATTTCTGAAATACCTACTTTTCAAATCTGTTGCCGACCACATTTCCTCTTAAATACAATCAAGCATTTATTATTTCATGATTTTTTATACTTGCCAATATTCACTATAGTTTCTAATAATTAAAGAAAAACAAATAATAACCGTATATTGCAGCTGCATTTGTATTTTTAATGAAGTTTTATTACTTAGCATGTTACGATATTATATAACAAAATGACAATATTTGATTACATACTGGACTGATTAATGTGTACCATTCCTACTGAATCCCAATAGTTAACTTAAATAATAATGTGTTATCCTATTTACATATCCCACCTAAATATAACTATTACTTTTTTTTCCTAGTGTTCATACATACTTATATAAAGTTCAATCTTATGTTTATTTAAATAAAACCTCGCTGCATTTAATAAGTAATTGTTATTTTATTTATTTATCTTAATAATATAACGTTTTTTTTTTTGTTTACGATAAGTATTATTTATTTTTATTATACCACACCACCAGATGTAAGATAATATTATTTATTT
Organism: Samia ricini; assembly: GCA_014132275.2. NCBI lineage: Eukaryota > Metazoa > Arthropoda > Insecta > Lepidoptera > Saturniidae > Samia > Samia ricini. The sequence continues at coordinate 8,356,003 of AP028170.1, forward strand.
TGTTATTAATTCTAATTTTTAATATTCAACACATTTATTGTGAACAGTGGTTCTCATAATGTAAAACTTGTGATCGCTTTGTTGAAATATGTATTGACTTTACAATTTTTCAAAGATTTAAAGAAACGTTTCAGTAATCATTTCTAAACTGAATAAGTTAAGTAATTAAGATAAAATGTATTTTAAATTTAATAAAACGAAATTATTCATAAACATGTTTTTTTTTAATAATTTCTGGGTTGTTTAAAACGCGATGAGTCGCATACCATAATTTTAAAAGTTTAGTTACTTTTATATTAGATACTAGCTGCACCCGCGTTTCATAAATTCTCCATTGCGTTCTAATGTTTATTAAAGGAACCCTTATACCTTATACCGAAAAAAAAAAATCACTACAAGATAAAGTAAAAATATTTCTTATAAACTATACCACTTGTAAGTAAAACTGTGCATTAAATCAGGTTGTATTCAAATTTTTATGAGTTTTTTTTGCGGAACCCTAATTATTTTCGAAAATTTAAAGAGCCTTAATTTACCCGAATTTACTTCAGCTATCTACCATGAAAACTCCAGTCAAAATCGGAATTGCACAGAATTTAAAAAAAATGTATTTTTGGTATAGGTATCGTGTACATACATATCAATATAGTAAAAAAAAAATTCGACATTACAAACAAACACTTCAATTTTATTTATCAGTATAGATATTTCCCATAAGTGAACTTGAATAAACGTTTACTTGATATACTTAGTTAATAACGTAATTATAATATTTTATTTGGCATGTTATTTATTTATTTGAGTAATTTGCCAAGTTGATTTCTGAGAAGTCATATCTTAAAATGCTTATAAAGTCCTGATTTAATCATATTGTTAATAATGTTTTAATTAAAAATAATTCTACCAAAATATACACAAATGCAATATTATAAACTCTGGGACATGTATGTATTTATTGTTGCAGTGGTCGACGAACTGCGGGCCGGAGGCCGCATGCGGCCCTTGTACGGTATTTGTGTGGCCCGCGATGTCAAACTTTTTGGCTCAAAACAGAGTTTCCATAGTCAGTGAATTAGGTTGTTAAAAATGACTTCGTAAGTTGTTATTGCTGCACAAAATCTACGATGAATTCAGATTTGACAACTCATAAAAATGTGGAAATAAAATATAGTATCAACTACCATAGTAGGTATTCATAAAAGTGCGGCCTGCAGTGATACCCTACATTGACCTATGTGGCCCTTGACCAGTAAAATGTGAAGACCACTGTATAATTGGCACTATAAATAGATAGACGGGTATCTTTACTTTACACGTTTACTTTTGTTTTTTAAAATAATTAGGGTTCCTCATAAAAAAAGCTATAAATTTTGAACAAGATTTCATGATTCAAGGGACAGCTCCATCAAAATATTATTTTCTACAGATTATTTAAAACAGCCTATATTACGAAGTGAAGAACATATAAAATCAGGGCACACAGCTAATTTTTATATAGGCGTAAACCATCCAATATATTGACAGACAATACTATACTCTGTCTACGATGCAATAGTTTTATTGAAATACCGCGCATAAGATCCGCGGGAAAATATGAAACTCTTGTATTTTAGGGGTGTAACCTTAAAATTAACGAAGCAATTTTGGTAGCGATCGATATTGAAAGTTAAAAATTATAAATGTCATAACTAAAATAATGATACTTTTTTTCATTTAATATATTATATCTATTCCATTTACCATATTTTAAAAGGAACTTTGGACCATCTATTTATTACTAATGAACTATATCAAACTGAACTTTTTAATAACAGTACTGATGGTGCTTTACTTATAAATATGTATACCTATCATACGTACTATCAAGAGATGAATAATAATAGTAGTATCCTCTTAGTCGTCTGTGTACAGGTACTAATACTTGTACATTACTAGTCTGTGAGTGCCATCATTTTCTCTCGACCGAAAACAATATAATAGTGTTGCATACTGTTTATTTGTCTTGAGTATATTTAGGATAAATACAACCTTATCTATTCATCTCACTGCCACAATAAAACTACTATACTCTGGTTTACGGAGCTACATACAGACCGTCAATAAGCTATTTTACTATGAGTATAAAAAAAATAATGAGGTACTTTTTGCCGTAACTAATTGAAATGTGTTAATTCTAATTCATAAAATTACAAAATAATTTTTCTATTTCATTTCAAAGAGTCAATGTTTTTTATCTGTGCTACTAATAATCGAACCAGGCAGTAACTATAGCAGCTTTTATCGATAATGCAAGATAAACACAATAGTATTTACTTATTGTTGTAAAAATTAACTTCTACTTATATGTGTACTAGCAAATATTTAAGTCATGTATTGAACACTAAAATTACATCTAAACTCAATTGACTTTCTCTTGATGAGCTTAGCTTATTTATTTATTGCGGACTAAGGAACAAAAATGATCGTGTTAAACTGCACCAAATTTGTAAAATAGAGTCATATACTGCAAGTGAATTAAAAACAGTTACTACATAACATACCAAAAGTATTTATCTCTGGTGCCAAGAACTCAACTTCATGACAAATGATGCAGATGTGGCCCTAACATAATAGAAATTTCGATCTATTATTGAAGTGAAAACTTCTTTAGCATCGTTGTGATTTAAAAATCGATGAAACAAAAAAGCGACAGTACGTTTGGTGGTCGGATTTATTCATCAGATTTTTGAGAGTGCGGTTAGCCTGATGGACTAATCCGCGTATCTCATATAGATAGACGGTACGACTGAAAGGTTGGAGATTCGAAACCAGGGTTCTAACACATTTTTTTTTAAATATAGTACCCACTTATTGTAGTTATATTGCCACTTCACCTAATTACAATACTGATAATTAGGTACCTGACAATATAATACCTTTTTTTTTTTTTTTTTTTTTTTTTTGACGGGGGGAAATGCATTTACGCACTCACCCTGCCCATTGTATTAGTGGGGCCTAACGCCCGTCCAATACAATAGACAGGGGGGCACGGAGTGACGAGCTCCGTGCCAGTGTGGGACTCAAACCCGGGCGAGAAGCGCCCGGGAATACCCACTAAAACCCCCCGGGGCCGTCCGCCGCATTTGAAGTGGGAGCGATACGGGGTTGCTGGGCATGTCGCCGCGTCGCCCCCTGCGGCAAACCCACCAGGCCCGTCAGTGCAATGGCCCGGCGGGGGTGGGGGGGAGAAAAACTTCTCTACCCCGCCTCTTAGCCCGCCCCCCCAATGGGGAGGCATGACCTGTTGGTCAACAAACCGGGGGGGAGGACGTACTTCCTGCCCCCCATAAAAAGGAAAAAGAAGAAGGACAGAGCAGAGGCGGGTAAAGTAAAAGAGGAAGGAACACGCCTCCGCTATAGAAGGAAAAGAAATAGGTCCCTCCCCTGAACTCCCCTTGTTTGACAACAAGGCGTAGCCAGGAGAGGGATACCTAGAAGAAGAGACAAAACACCCTCAGCAATAACCTCCTCCTGCAGCTAACCCTCCTGCAGCTATCCCCCCTTCCAACTGCTACCCCTTCTCAACCTTCCCCCCTACTACCCCAACACCATCCCTAAATACCCCTCTCTTTACCGGTGGCCGACAATAAGGTCCCCCCATGTGGTGTCCCGCCTCCCGCCCCTCCTCCGCACAGAGAGCGCACCTCGGTTGCTCCGCTGTGCAGTCCATGGCCTTGTGACCATCAACTCCACAGCGGTAGCACTGCGCCCGCCGCTCCACCTCAGAGATGCATGTAACCCTAGTGTGACCCAGCCCCATGCACTTGAAGCACCTCAGCGGAAGTGCCTCAAGCGCACGGACCTGTGTCACACTCCATCCCACCATTATCGAACCTCTGTCCACCAACTTCACCGCCGCCTCAACCGGCAGAGACACCACCAGCGTCCTACGCCCCCCACACCTCACGCACCAGCCCCGCCTTAATATCCCCCACGCCACATCCGGCCTCCTCCGCCACCCTTGATATCACCACCTCTCTAGCTACCGATTCCTCCAGGCCCACCAGGCGGACCTCTGCCCGCTTGATTGGCCTGGAGACTACCGCCACCTCATCAACCAACTCCCTTAGCCGCGCCGCGAGGACATCCGCCCGCTCCCCCCCTGTCGGGCCCGGGATCTCGATGATCCGGGACCCAACAGCGGTGGAGCGGCACGAGATGTCCGTCACCCCCATTCCCTCCAAATCTACCTTATCCCTAGCCTGTCCCAGAACCCCCGCATAAGTCAGCCCCCTCGCCACCGCCTCCGGCCGCAGGGTGACTACCACCGCCGCCGAACGCGGCAGCGTCGGGAGCCTTGGTCTTGCCACCGCCGTTCCCCTCTCCTGCACCATCCGAGATTCAGATAGGGGCACCCCTGCACCCTTCCTCACTACCTTCCTCCTCTTACCTCCCCCCCTCTACTACCGTCCACTCCTCCTCAACACCTTCCCCTCCCTCCCCAACCCCCCTTCTATCAGGAAGAGGGGCCCACTCCATTTCTAACGGAGATGATTTCTCCGCAACCCTCCTATCCACTACCCTCTTCCCAGAACCTTCACCATTTCTCCCAACAGTCAACCTCCCTCGACCTTCCAGAGCCTCCAGCCTACGCTCAATCCCCCCCAGAGCCCCCTCCAGTCTTGCCATGACCGCCTCCACCACCTTATCACTTCCCTCCATTTCCAACTCCCCCTCCTGCACCGTTCCTACCGAAACATCGACCAAAGTCCTCCGCTCTCGCATATTCCCCTCTATCTTGAATTCTGCCAACTCTAACTCCAGAGCCGCAACCTTCCTCTCCAAAACCCCCTTCTCAGCCCTATGCCTGTTGATCTCCTCCGACAACCCCCTGAGTTTCGAGACCTCTCCCTGAAGCTCGCCAACCTTTTCCTTAGAACTTTTCTCCAGCTCCTCAGCTCTCTTCTTCACCCTCTTAATAATCTCTCTCAATTTCAACATTTCTCGATGCGCCACCTTAGCCAGCCGTATGCCCTTTATGAGGGGCCCGGCAAACCCCACATCAATCCGCCCTACCATATTCTCCAAATTGTTCTCAATCTCAACACACACCCTAGTGAGCTCGTCATCCGTATACCCCTTGAAACTCCCCTCCTCTCCATCACTCAAATCCCATTTCTCCTCTTCTATATCGATCCCAACGCGCGCCACGCAAGAGCACACACCCTCGTGCACCCCATTTCCAACTCCTATCTCCCTTTCCTCATCTGACTCCACCACCAACCCCTCCGGTTCTCCCCTTCCCTTTCTCTTCCCCCTCCTTGGCATGGTAAACCAAAGAACACAATGCACACACCCCCCTAACAATCCACTAACAACCCCCCAGTTAAAAACTATTTACAGTATTAACTTATACACTAAATATGTATAAAACACCTGTTAACACTAACACTTAAGTCCAGTCCTTCCTTGCGGAAATCATACGTTATCTCCGCGAGCGAGCCGGTTGGCGCCAACCAGGCGGCGAACGGCCGACTCGCTTCGAAAAGTACGACGCCCGCCAACACAAAACTGTTAATTGCGCAAAAAAAATACTCACGCGAAAAATCCCGCCACACACACCAAAATGGCCACAGAGGCCTGGCGCATCTAATGATCCACCAGACCACCACCAACCCCCACCACTTCCCCACAAAACAGCCCCACAAAATTCAGCGTCCCTCACCAAAAACACTTCAAACCCCCACAGCTCTCGAACCCCTCGACAATATAATACCTGACATACTAATCTAAAATCTTACAGTGCTATAACTAAAATAATAACCTGCTATAAAAATAGTTGTAATTGGCCTCACTGAAAATGCTCATCATTTTCTCATGCATTCTGTGGATTCAGTATTTTTACATCTGTGGTTCATGGCGTCGTAGTGAGGTGATAAGGCAATGGTGTTGTGCCTGTATAACCGCCAAACTAAACTAAATAGTGGAATCGAAAATAAAATAAAAGCTAGAATTACACATTGTATATACATCGCTGATATTCAGTCTGTAGTAGATATTTGGCATCACTAAAGAGAATTTTAAGATGTCCGAGTCACAGGACATCATTGACATGAAATCATGCCGTATATGTTTATCTAGCAATAAAGCATTGTGCCCTCTGTTTAGATACAAATTATCTGGGAATTATGCTGAAATGTTAACAGCGATAGCCGATGTGAAGGTAACTTATAAATTTTTATTATCGAATCAGTGGCTTCTTCGCTCAATTTTAAATGTTTTCTAAAATTTGTAATGACAATTTACTTTTGAAAATGTTTTTAGGTATCTTCTAACGATGGGCTACCAGAAAAGATTTGTATTAAATGTTGCACCACTTTGGAAAAAGCATACCTTCTTAAAACTGTTGCAGAGAGGTAAGTTTATGAAATAAGATTTCATTCATACAAACAATAATAAATAGTTTCATAATATCGAGGGTTTATTGCAAAAATCTAATAAATACAGTAAAGGTAGTTTTCAATGACTGAATGTTGTACGTGTCATTCATTTATATCATTAAAATGTCATATAAGTCCAATATATTCTAGTAGTCACAAGTCGAAATGCATGCATGTATCAAAGAAATTTATGAGATAAATTGTTTTTACATGTTCTTTAACCCTAACTTTATTATATTTTCAATCATCAAACATAGTTTTAACAAAACTGTGGCTCTAGATGACAATTTCCCAGGGGGTGTTTGTGGTATCTTTGAATATACATTCTGTGTATCAAGTAACTAAAATCTCACTGATATCACTCTGGGATACTTTATAAGATAATGAACTCTTTGAAGGACTAATGGATCAAATCAGAAACAAATATATAAAAATTGAGAAATTGTATGTGTTTTTGTATAATATTAATCTATATTGTAAAATTTAATTATATATATTTAATAGACAAGTTGATACTGTTGTAAGTTGAGTACTGGTGATGCTTAATCACTTGTCTATATAATGTTTTAAAAATGTTTTCTCATTCAATTTCCTAAAAATAACAAAATACTAATAGAAATTTGGAAATGTTGTAAGACTCTATGTACCTATGTACATATAATCTCAGGAATCTGTGATGTAATTAAAGAAAAATAATCAAAATCATGTCAAAGTTATAATAAAAAATTAGTAAGGCTTTTTATTAGCTTGTTAAACCATAATTTTAATTATGTTTGTATTATTATGAATTAAGATTTTTATTCTTATTGTATGCGCTATTTCATTTTGCTATTATTTAATTCTTTCACATGTTATCCTAATACTTTTAGTTATATTCTCGATTAAATAAACTGCTTGCAATTTTATTAAATCCTGACACCTTAGACCTTAAACTGCAAACGGAGTTGTTAACAAAATAACTATAAAATTAATTTTACTTTTTATTTAGACATAACTTTTTAGTCTGGTCATAAGTCAATATAATAATGAAATAAAATTAAAAGCAATTTTTTTTTTTTTAATAAAACATTTTCAGATCTGATAGGAAACTTCGAAAGATTTTGGTTAAAGGAAAAGGAAATGTCCCTACGAAAAAAATTTCTTTTGATTCTTTTACTGATATAAAAAGTGAAATCGGTCCGATTTCAATTAAAACAGAGCCAAAATGGGAAATGGAAATTGATGTGAACAATGATGGTTTATTAAAACCAGTAGAAACTATTGACGGAAAGGATATTGTAATTGCTAACACTGTAATAAGGAAAGTGGATCCTAGTAATTGATGAAACCAAAATTGAAACTATTGATGATGTAGATGTTACTTGGAAAAAGTCCAGTTCTAGTAAAGAGGATATTGATGTAAGTAGATAGAAAAAAGTATAGTTTGTTTGTACAACCAAAACACAGGACAACTCACCACAGTTCAGTCCAGTTTTATCATAATCCTATAATTGATTCCAGTAACATATATAAATGAAACATACAAATAAATTTTCATTTTTATTAAAATAAAAATTTTGATTTTTATGAAAATACATTTAGATTTGATAATATGTGAAAATTATGCTCAGAACTTGAAAGTTTCATGTTTTTTTTAGGATTATAGATAATATTATTGCTTATTTATCAAAAACAAAAATTTTGTCTGTAGATTTAATACCTATTAACCAGAAAAATATTCAGATAGCATGCATTATAAATACCGCAAATTCCAAGTGCAATCTCTTGACAATGAACACTTATTTTTATCTTATCTAGTATTATTAGGTATATTAAAGGGAAAATATTAATTATAAAATAATAACGTACTTAATCCTATTATATTCACAATTAAATGATTAATATGTTAAATTTATCATTTGATTTTGTCCTTAGCTACACATTTTAAAGTTAGAATTGCAAATAATGTCACATGGATGTTAGTGTGACAAGGTTCCAGCGCATTAGCAATTTGTATGAAAATTTATTCTGACTTTAAACATGATGCCAAAGAAGTGATATGATTGCCTGCTACAAAGTTCACAAGAATACTGATAGTGTTTAAATTATTGTAATTTTTAGGAATATTTAGATGATGCATTTCAAGATGATTTTGATGATGATGATTATGTCCCACCGACTGAAAAACAAAAAACACGCTTCAAAAAGCCAAAACTTTCAGATATAAAAGTATTCAAAGGGGGCAAACCTGTGATACGTAAAATAAAAGTGATAAAGAAAATTAGAGAAGATTTTGACGGTGTTGATAGACATTCAAGATCAACATCAATAACTTGCTGTGAGTAGTACTAACCTGATGCTTTCTTGTTAGTTGAATATCTATATGCAAAAACTGCAAATAATATATTGAAAATCGAAAATTAAAAAAATCTTTATTCAACTTCGCCCCTGAGAAGGTGCGTAAGAATGTTATCAAACTACCACCGGTTCAGAAAACAACCCACTCGAGAAGAGTCGGCAAGAACCTAGATCTGTTTTTTTTACATTTTTTTTATCTATTAAAATTATACAATTTATAAAAAACAATAAATGGTTTTAGCGGAAGCATAAAGAGGGACAAGGATATAAGCTAGAAAGGATCTAATAATTCTAATAGTTTCTAAAATATGTTAAAGATACTTGTGCAGTTTTAGGGGTTTATTATTTCTATATAGACTTACCAGAGAATGTTTATTTTATTTTAATTATTTAGGGAGAATTCTAAGGAATATAACATATCCAATATATCAGTTTAATTAATGCACTGTAAAATTATTGTATACATTTACCCTATTTATTGTTTCAATTTTCAGATCCTATTCTAAAAAATGGTTCCCGAGGTTCACCTATAGTTTTTAAAGCGGCCTAAAGATTCCACTGTTTTAAAAGTGCATCCAAAATATAAGAGCAGTGATAAAGCAACAGTCATAAGTCGAGATAAACCCGTGAGAATGGTAAGGACCGGTAACACCAAGCAGAAAGAGAAACTAGTTTGCCCTGTGTGTGGTATACTTACTTATACCTTGGGTAACCATATTGCTACTCATCAAGGTAACTATGAGAGATACTTTATACAACTTCTTTTGAAATCAACTTCATTTATATTAGTTTAGAAGTAAAAAAAAAAAAAAACTAGGTAGCTATAGGTTGCCCCCTTACCTATTGCATTGGGGAACTCCGGTCTCACTAATGCAATAGGTAAGGGTAGTGCGTAAATGCATTTCCCTCCGTCAAAAAAAAAAAAAAGGTTGCTATAGGTACTGCGGACAGAACTAAAAACTCGAAATTTTGGAATAATGTTTATTTGTTTATTTAATGTTTAAATTATAATATTGTATAATTTCTTAATCGGAGTTATTAACATAACCTAATATGAACATTTGTTTCTTCACCTATTCGTGTTTCGAGCAGTATGATTACATTTTTTATTATCAACTAGCTGGTGCCCGCGGCTCCGCCCGCGTTTCATATGTTCTGTGCATATGATGTTTCATTTATAGCTAATTTAAAAAAAAACAAATGAATGATTACAAGTAAGAGTATTTTGTTTTTATTAGCGGAAAAAATGTATCTAAGCGTAAATTGAAGTGGAAAATGTACAAAAGAGTAAATCGAAAAAAAAAAATTATAGGGGATCAGTGGAATCCAAAAAATACCTGTCTACGAATAATACTGCGTTGAAAGGTTATTCTATTAGTCCTATCCCGATATGGCAAAGGACTCATAGAATTTGAAAAATATAATATAAATAAAAATAGCCTATAACCATCTATGATTAATTCCGCGTCGAATGGTTGTGGTTTCATGCTGATCGGTCCAGTAGTTTTCGAGTTTACCTCGGACAAAGAAAAACAAACTTTGCTTATATATATATAGATAGACCTCTGAGCGCCAGCACATAAACATCATCTTATACTTGACATACTGTAGCATATGGTTGATGTCATAGAATTAGTAGGTAGGTTTTTCCCTACCGATAATTGCGCATAACACAAAGTTTTCACTTCAAAAATACATTAATAAATTTGTTCTACCAAAGAAGTAGATATATTTATATCATAATGTTACAATGCGCATTCTAATTAATAGTTGAACTCATAAATAAATACAAAGAAGAACTAATTAAATAAAAACTAAATAAACATACTAATGAAAGGAGTATTTTTGAAAGACAATAGAATTATGATTTCCAACACTTTTTATGTGATTCCCTTGTCCCCCATGGATTAGGTAATGTGCACAAAAAAAAATGATTACTATTATTTTTGCAAATAAATATTTTTTGTTTTCCTTTGTAAAGATTTATAGTAGGATGTATTTGTTTGTAATATATATTCACTAAATGATGAGACGAAATTAGATATTGTAGAGGTCTATTTATTCATCAGTTTATGAAAACATTAAGGCCGTGATAATAACAAATTTTGATATGGTTATTGTAATCTACACTAATATTATAAAGAGGAAAAATTTTGTATGTAAAGAATAAACTTAAAAACCACTACTGAACCGATTTGGATGAAATTTAGTATGGAGATAGTTTGAAATCCAGGGAATGACATAGGTTAGATTTCGAAAATCCTACGGGAACGGGAACTACGCTGGTAAAATCGCGGAGAGCTGCTAGTTCAAATAAATCAACGTTATTCTCTTCATTAGATTTCCGTTTTCAATTATTACAGAGAAAAAAAAGTATCCGTGCCCACAATGTCCTAGGACATTTGCGCAGAAGAGTAATTTGGAAATACACGCAAAACAACATCTGGGTATAAAGGATCATATTTGTGAAATATGCGGCGCTGGATTCTACAGTCAGAAGTCTTTGGTCAGGTAAAATGTTTTTTTTTTTTTTTTTTTAATGCAACAGCATACATTCTTATGTTAACTAATTCACAATATAAAAAACTAATAAAGCCGAAACAGGATTTCACAATTATACAGTAATTATATAATACAGGGATAAAACAGGATAATTGTTTTGTGTTACACCATACACTTTGTAAAAGTGACTGTGTAAATAATGATTTTTTTTTTCCTTTTTTTTTTCTCGTTAATCTAAGTCAAAGCTTCATAGACTTTTTATATATAAAAAAAAATTGTTGATAATTACTCTTGTAAGGTCCCTAGTAAGTGTATCTATGTAAAATAATCTGGTTTTTTTTTTCTAATGCCATCGTGCATCGTTTAATAAAAATCATTGGTATAGTGATTTTAGAAATACCAATATCTGCTCTTATAAGCAGTAGTTAGTTTGAAGCGATGATAGCGCAGTGGACAGTGCGCCCGGAATCTGCGTCAACGGACACGGGTTCAAACCCACCTATCCAACTCTAATATCAGCCTGAGCTTTCGGTGAAGGAAAACATAGTGAGGAAACCCATAGCATGATGGTAGGGCATGACCGGCTGGGCAGCTACCACCCTCGGGTTTGAAAACTTGTTGCCAAATACCAATAGGTGTGTTCCGGCAGCGTCACTTGAGTCTTAGTGTGTTTACCATTTTGGACCACATCGTCACTTAACATCCGGTGAGATTGTGGTCAAAGCACTAAACCTATAATAAAAAAATCACATTAAATTTAGAAAATTAGCTTAATTCATCGTTAGATATCAGATTATCTGTGTCATGGAGTTAAGATCAAACATTTAATCTTTACTATAACATTTTAGAATAATTATATATTGATTATAAATCTCTTGTATACATTCTCAAATATATAATCTGTGGAATAATTTGAGCTTAATCTGTGTTTAATTTTTATAATTTCTTTTTTACAGGCATAATTTAATTCACAAAGGAGAGAGGCCGTACCCGTGCAACTTGTGTAACAAGAGATTTATTGCTGTAAGTATAATTAATATATTATTTGATGAGTACTTATAAGATTTGCGTCACCAACGTTGCGACGTCTGCCGTCAACATGCTACAGTATGTCAAGTACAAGATGGCGTTTATAGAACATTTATCAGAAACAAATAATACATTTTGTAGTTTTGACTATGAATAAACCATATGTTAATAATTTCAATGAACAAATTAAGAAATGTAAAAACATTAAAAAAAAAAAACTATTTTTCCAAAGTTTCCACTTTTCACTTCTCGCAGCAGTTTCCATGGCTGTTTTGTTACTATTGAATTAAAAAACGTTTACATTTAAAACAAAATCTATATATTGAATTGTTACTAATAATTATAAAGAAGACATTCAGTAGTGTAGGATGTCGTTTAAAAGAAAAAATAAGAGCAAATGATAATATATAATTTCAGCGTTGCGATTTGAACCGACACCTGCGCATACATTCCGGTTACAAACCGTATAAATGCGGCACGTGTACGATGTCGTTTAACGCGAAGCATCAGTTGCAAAACCACGAGAGAATGCACACCGGGGAGCGTCCGTACACATGTCAGGTGCGTTTTGTACCCCTTACATGTTCGTATTTGTCACGTTACAGATGCAAAGTCTGCGTCGCCATATGAGAATTCATACGGGGGACAAACCGTTTAAATGCGACATCTGCAATAAAAGTTTTGTGCAGAACCACCATCTGCAAAACCATACGCTCACTCACACGGGCGACAAACCGTTTACATGCGAGGTCAGTTCGACGATCTTTATTACACACATATCAATATGTACTAATCTCTATTGATACCTATAAACATTATAAGTAGATATAACGAAAATAAAAATATGTTATGTCTTTATTATAAAGTATTAAAACAAAAATTATTTTAATTATTAAATTTTGTGAAATAAAATATGTACACCTTTTTTTTTTTTTTTTTTTGTCGAGGCGAAATGCATTTATGCACTATTCACTCACATTAGTGAGACCGAAGTCCCCCAATGCAATGGGTAAGGGGGCACGGAGGGACGAACTCCGTGCCAGTGTGGGACTCACGCGGCGTGAAGCGCCCGGAAATACCCACTAAAACCCCCCGGGGCCGTCCGCCGCATTTGGGATGGGGGCGACACGGAGTGGCTTTCGCAAGCACCGCGTCGCCAAAAATATGTACACCTAGTCTGATATAAGTGTCAGCAGACGCTCAGATTGTACAGAGTATAGTATGTAATCTAGTGGGCTTTTTGTTTAAATTTAGGGGGTAAATAAGTAGGTAGGGTTTTTTTGGGTGACTTGTGTATAGGGGTATTTCTAAAAACTCTGGTTTTAATTGAAAAATAAAAGTGTAAAATTATAGGTTCTGGTATGCTGTGACGATTTTAGGGGTTTTTTTTTTTAATTTTCCCCGAGGGGTAAATATTTTTTGGTGTTGGTAACACTGGTAGAGCGTATTTAGTATGGCGGACGGAACCAATCGCCTTGTCTGCACATTCAGTTGCAAGTCGTCATGCCTTTTATGTTAGCAATTAAAGTTGACATTATAATATTCATATTTAGTTAATAAATGAATGGCCTTATTTTTTTAAATAGGTATGTTATTATTATTATTCAGTGAACATATTTAATACTAGATTGCGTCTACGTGTCTTACTGATTTTGTTTTGTTTTTCATAGCCTGTCAGTTACCGAACGACATATGCTTCCGGCTTCTGTTACACCAAATTTTATTCAATTCGATGATGCCTTCTATTATTTATTATTATTTTCTAGAATTTCCTTAAATAATATTCATAATTTTTATAGCCTATCAATCGCTAATAATCATATACTTTATGAATTCATTTTTTTAAAATTCTACTCGTTTTGAGTAAATGCCAAAAATATTTTCTCTTATTTTTTTTACGTTTTTTGAAAAGTAATATCGAAAATCTATATAGCCTATTAACGGCTACTTGACATAGATGACAAATTATCATAACATTCGGTCTAGCCGTTTTCAGGATAAATCCGGATACACGGTTAAAAAAAAGTGTGCATTTCGGGGACACTCGACAGATGTGATAACTTAAACTAATCTAAGTTAAACTTTTGAAATTGTTTAACTTCAGAAAAGCTTAGGTAATAACTTCAATTTGAATTAATATGATAATGTAAGGAAAGGTATACAATTCTTGAATATGTACATTAGAATGTTGTGTATGTACATTATTAGTATGATTATTTAATCAACAGTATATGTCTATCTCACACTAACCACTGAGTAGAGAGAGAGGGAAGCGTCTGGCCGAAATACGGCTAGCGCTGTGAGTTAGAGTGAGAGAGGACGAGCCCGCCTACCGTATGCGTGAGAGAGAGGGAAGCACCGTAACGCGTTACGTAACGAAAGCGATTCACACTCCCATAAGATACTTTACAATATTATATTTTGCGAATCGAATGAATTAAAAATAACGATATGATTAATTGTGCAATATGCAGTGTGCAACGTGGCGTTCAGTTACAAAGTGAACTTGAACAATCACGTGTTCAAAGTGCACGGCATCAATCTGAAGTTCAAGTCGGTGCACACGTTCACCGAGGAGGTGCTGCAGCGCGAGCTCGGCATGGCGTCGGAGAGCCGCGCCGCGGTCGCGCACATCATGCCGCAGCTGAGCTGGCGGGGACGTGCCGCCGCCCGGCGCGCACGAGACCGTGCACCACACCACGGAATATTGAATACACACGTAAATATTATACGCTAATGAATTAAATTAAAGCGTCTGTTTGTAGTGTCATAATTTTGTGTCAATTATACAATTTTTGTCTGTCTGTCTGTTTGTTTGTAATGGATAATCTCCGGAACGGCTTGACCGATTCGGAAGGGACTTTTTTTGTTAGATAGCTGAAGTTACACCGCGTAACTTAGGGTACTATTAATATTTGAAATTGATTAGGGATCCACTCCTTAAAAAAAATCTCATAAAAATTTGAATAAAATCCGAATTTATGCGAAATATATTCACTTTATATTAATACTAAGCAAAAATTAGGGTTCCGTATATAAAAAAAAAAAATAAAACAAAATTAAGACATGAAACGCAGGCGCAGCCGCGGGCACACAGCTAATTGTATATATTGTAGTTGCTTGACCTGACTGATTCGTCAACGCAATAGGTACCTCTAATGATGACGGCTCCAAAATTTCGCCTCAATGGAGTTAGAATAACGAATAAACGGTTGTATGAAATTCCGTCGTTTTCTTAGATTATTTTTTAATAATCTATTATTAGGATTCCGCGTAAATATATTAAGAAACGTGAGGCGGTTAATTGTATTATTTTGTAATTAACATTAATTACTCATATTTTCAGCATTTACAGCCTGCACCAGAGATGAATATAACATCGCGGTAGCAACTGTTTCTGAAGACATTTTAACGCACTTACTGGATTGTTTTGAAATGTTCTCAGATGAAAAATAATCGAAGCAAAGATAATATATTTTTAATTTGAATAAAGTTTTTAGTAGTTACTAAGTACAGTAATACCCCGCTCTACGCGAGGGATACGTTCCGAAGAAAATCGCGTTAACTGAAATTCGCGTATATCGAGGTTTATGATTAAACATAGTCCAAATTTAATACAAAAAAATACAAATCATTTTAATCAATCACTTTAATTCTAAGAACACTTTATGCAATACATACTCTTATTTTTTTTACGGAAAAATACATATATTGTCTTTACATTATGTTTATACACTCTTTCGCGTAATGCGAGGCATTTGAGCGCGAAACTTGACATTCGCGTTATAGTGAAACCGCGCGTAACGGGGTCGCGCTAAGCGGGGTATTACTGTACACACAGAAAATTTTAATAATCTCGTTCGTTACCCATTTGTTTTGTTTTCGTGATCATCACTATTGGTTTCTCGTTTACAATAAAGCAACGTTTATGATTACGTTTTGTACATAGATAATAATTTAATAAATTTGTCCAAAAAATATTATATGAAATTTTATTTAACTACTTATACGTATGAATAGTATTTCCTAATGGGCATATATCCTGGTGACGAGAACTATATCCACTTTACCGGTTCTTAGTTTTGTTAAATCTTACGCCCGTTCATCTACATATGGGACAAGTGGCGATGTTAACAATGCACAGAATGTTCGCCTTGGTTGGGGGGGGGGGATACAATAGCTATCCCTTGGGAACGTCGACTCGGTAATAGAAATAACGGTATTCGGGATGATATCAGTTATCGCGGTTCCTGAAACTGTGTTTCAAAAAATTTTAAACTAGAAATTTTACCTGTGACGCCTGGTTAAACAGAAAGATAACACAGAGACTAGGCAGTTTATTATTGTTTATAAAATGAGACCGACCTAACTTTGAGCAAAGAACTAACTACGTGGCATTTTGAAGTGTGTCAGTATCAATCTGTAGAAAAACAACGTTAAGCGAACGATTTGTATCCACCCGGATAGTCAAACTGCACTCTTGTAATTGAGTCGAAAATTTTATTTAACAGTCTGATTCAGTCAGAAACAGCTAATTCTGCGATGGGTTCCTAGCAAAAACTGGAGCTATTGGAACACACATTGGTCCTGGACTTTTTGTGGCATTCCTAAAAGGTTAGTTCTTTTGAACATGAGGGGCCGCTCAAATGTTACTTACGTAAATATCAATGTTACGTTTACGCTTTGCCTATTTTTGATGATGTAGGGGTGAAGGGTGAATAAAAAGTGTTTACGTCAGCAATATCCACTTAATAAACTTCGTTTTTTTGTTCAATGTTATGGCAATGCTTACGTAATAATAGCTTCCCAAAAGCATTTCTTATTATTGCTTACAAAAGGGCTGGGAGGTCAAACATGATCAATATTTTACTTACGTAATATTTGAATGGCCCCTAAGGTAATCAATACAGAGCTAATTGAGTGATTCATGCACCACAAAGAAGAAAAAGTCTTCAGCTCGGTAGGAATCAGCTATGGGTATTAGTGAGAGCGCTAACTGGACACTTGATTGAACAACATTTTGAATCCAGAGCACAAGAGTGTGAAGGTTCTCAGCATATAAGTTGTAATCTATGGTGCAGATTTTGTGAAGATTAGGACGAAACGTCAAAGCACATCCTGTCTGAGTGTGATCCATTAATACCAACTCGCAACCGAATCCCGGGCAAACATGTGTTGCTACCGGAGGATATAGGGATGCTCTCTGCCAAAAAAATTGTACAGTAATTCAGCTTTATAGGTGTGGGGCGATCACACTAGATCTAGATAGGTTGCAGTGATACAGGTCTGTTCAAGCTATATTCCAGAATAATAATAATAGTGCTAGCTAATTATTGTATGTGTAGGTAAATGGTACCCTAGTCTATTACGCGGTGCAGGAACTTAAATTTGCAATGTTATATCTTACTTGTGGTATCTTTTTCCTTAACATATCAATGAAGGAAGAGTAAAGGGATTATTTTCTTTCAGTGCCTAAATTCATAATGCCAGAATATAAGTGAATATTTCACATTTCGTTTCTTTTATCATTCCATTGTTGAACATATTAATATCTTATTACAGGGTATGTTATTCTGTCCAAAGCAGTAATTCATCTACCAAAAACTATATTTTTCTCAATAATGTCATCTACCCTAATCGTTCTGCAATCTATAATAGGTTTTGATTATTTCAATAATATGGCATAAATAGAACTTTATGACAATTACATGTTCATTGTAAAAGTGGTATAACTCCATAAAACATATAATTACATACAAATACATTTCTATTACATAATAGATTCACTTTTAGATAAATTAAATTAAGTCAATCAAAATTAAGTCCAAGACTAATGATAAATTTATAAGTATCGTATACCTAAATTAATCTTTTTAATATGTCGCTTACCCATAAAAATGAGACAATAGGAGGACAATGGAAAGCTGGCGTAAACGCCAGGTTAGTGCTCAAGGGGTTAAGATTATATAAATAAAACGATAAATTAGTCAAATATATTATTTATTTACTTTTTACATCGGTATATATTATGAACAATATAAAATATCATCTGCCAATAACAAAGCTTATGTATTAAATATGTGGTCTTTAATATTTTTAGAATTTTATGAGAGATCTCTTTGTTGGATAATTTTAGTTAATAATCTTGGTTGGTAATCTTCAGTGGAGTTACGATAATCCCTCGTGCACATACATCCGACACTGATCTGCCACTTTTCACCTATCCAACGAAATTTCAATTCTCTTGGCACTTCTTCAGAAATTTGTGTACTTGTTTCTCTTCTTTTTAAAATATTTACCTACAAAACGATCTTATACTTTTACACTATGTAGGTACCTAACGTTGACATATAAATTTCCTTAACAGCTAGTAACTGATACTTAATGGCGGTAGGAAATAAGTGTAATGGAGTTAACCAACTACCAATTCTAATTTCAATTCTCAGCTGGCCTAACAGTGATTGCGGCCTGCGTTCTATAGTGATGCAGCCGACCGTTGGAATAATACACCGGACTAATAAAGATACTTTACATGCAAATAACTCATATAAATAAAATACATGATATGTCAGCGGCTCCCGTTCACATATAAATTTTCATTGTTTTTTATTGTATTCCAAGGAAACGCGATTTTTATCTCGATATCAGATGTATACATAGGTAAATATTATCCTCACAATTTGCTAATGCCTTGTAATATTAACGTCTATCTGATGCCATTCAGAAATCAATAGAACAGCTAGCAAAAAATTCTAATAATTAAAATGTAATTCATTAATTTAAGTAGGTACTTATATAATGATTTTTATAAATTTATTTAAAAAATACGTATAAATAGTACTGTTTCGAGATTACGTCACCAAAATGGCGGTTTGACGCATTAACGATTTGCGGGGATTTTATTATTAATTATCATTAATTCGCAGTTTCCGTATACCATTTAAATCAGAGAATATAAAAGTGATTGTAAAAAAATCATATAAATTGGTTCAGTAATAATGCTTGAGTTACAAAACTAACAAACTGATAGACACAGGGAGATATTACCTTTCATAATACTTCTTTACGGGTAACTATATAAGCATTATAATATTGCATCGTATAAAAACATATTCCTGGTTGTTTAAACCTAAATACATTTGATCACGTGGCAACTGTTCTGATTACTTGAGTGTGTATATAATTGCCGATTTGTACAGAACTGTTTTTCTTCTATTATATTTCAATTAATTTTACATTGTTGGCAATAACACTGAATATGATGCATAGAAAGAAAATTTTAAAATCTAAAAGTCGCGTTTTAATTCGCCCAAAAGTCCCATTCTTCAAATCGAAATTTCCTGAACAGAAGCGATAAAAGTTATATATATAAAAAAATATAATATCGTAGTCTCGTTTACATTGTTCGCTCTGTAAATTCTTAATGTCGCACAACTATTCAAAACTGGTATCTAAAATTACTCATATTTTTGATTTCCCCATATCAATGAAAACGCTTTAACTACGATAAAAACAAAATAATAACTAGAAACTACTTCTAAAATAGAATTCCCGATTTTTATTATAATAGTATGTATTTAAAATTAGAATTTTCAGTAAAAACTACTTATAGGAGTAAATAAATTTGAAACACTATACTATACAATCCGGCAACTTCATAGATAAAGATATACCTGTTATAAGAAATATGTAGAACTTACATCGTATAAAGTTTCCTTGCAAACGTACGGAAAGAGACACGACTGTTGCTGATCACTACAGTTTCTGGTTACGACATGTCTTGGGAAGGCATTCTTACCGAAATCCAAAAGAGTCTGCTGTAAATTTATAAATTTTTAATATTGTAATTGGTTCAACTGTGGTTCAAATATAATTACAAAAATACTTACCGTATACCCGCAGGAACAAGGTGGGTCCTGAATGGCTTGCTGAAAATTGAATTAAATATATCTACATTATACTATTAACAAAACAAAGTCATAAACACTAGACAACCATGGGTTTTAAAACTCTCAAACTAGAAAAAAAAAAACGGATTATAATTAAAATTTTATAATTGAAGTTATGAACATAACATAACCTAACATATAAAACTTGTCTTGTTTTTACATCTATAGGCGCTTCAAACAATAATTGAAACATACGATAGGCTGCGTAAGTGTATTATATTTATCACTGAGCGCCAGCACTTAAACGCCATCTCATACTTGACATACTGAAGCATGTTGACGGCTGACGTCATAGCATTGGTAACGGGAAACTAATAGCTTTTCCTCTACCGAAATCGCACAACGCCTCTACTAAAGAAGTTTTCATTTCAACACGTTTACACACAATTCTACTCGAATACTGGCTCTGTTCTAAAAAAAAATATTTCGGTTCGATCACGAATCCTCTAGTTTTTAAATTTATGTTTACCTACTTGTTCCTTGAAAAACCAACTTTAAC
The DNA here is from genome assembly GCA_014132275.2 of Samia ricini. Lineage (NCBI taxonomy): Eukaryota > Metazoa > Arthropoda > Insecta > Lepidoptera > Saturniidae > Samia > Samia ricini. Next base: position 8,376,738 of record AP028170.1, read on the forward strand.
ACTCACATTATGTTTTTCACGCCTTAAGTCTCCTCTTTTTCGCGTTCTGGTTTCTATCGAATTATCTAATAAAACGACATCATTTTTCTTCATATTATCATAATCCAACAACAGGTTTGAAAATTCTTCAGGATTTGAATCTAAATCAAATGCTTCCATATTATACATCAGATCATAGTTTTTTTTTCGTAATAACTCATTATTTCTAGGTCTCTGTAACACATAGTTGTGTTTCTTGCGTGTTCTCTGATCTTCAATCATAAATTCATCTATATTTCTTGTGTTTCTCATTGCCATTGTTTTAGGCATCAATGATTGGATTATAATCAACGCCCCTATACATACTAACAATATAACGATAGATCTTGATATCTGAAATCACACATGTATAGTGATATTTTTAACAGTAATAGATTTAAAAAAAAAACATCGTCAAATTATTTTGTAATCTATTTTTATGTAAAAGTTGTTTTTACCATTTTTATTATTATCATTATAACCGTGTTTGATAGTGCATATCGCATATGAAGATAGTATATAATTAATACTATCTAAACGATTATAAATTAGTTCCTAAAATTCAATTTTATATAATTAATAAATAACTTACCATTATGATTTCTGTTCGAATTATCAAGATGATCTACCCACTGGAGATGAATTTTTACCCTTATATATCTAGTGGATTTTTGAGTGACAGTTTCATGAATACACCCATTAGTAGTTAATAGGAAAATCTTGTCAGAATGGTATTGTTAATAGCCTAGTTATTATTATTCGTATCGTATAACATGGTGACAATAGGTAAGAAGGTTTTGTTATACGTGGGACATCCATTGTGATAATATTAATACGCTCTTTTCTCAATCAATACGTATTTAGAAATGACAGCCATCTAGACTTATTTGTGTCTATAATGCCCAAACGATTTATTATTTCAATTTGATCTTTTTTACTACGTAACTAACGGTAACCGAAGAATTTTGACTGCTTCACCGAACTTTGGAAAATGGTAAGTAGCATAAAGCACCAAAGTGGTACAAACCTCAGTTTGGCCGTTACCAGAGTAAAGATTCCGCGGAATTTCCTCTAGCTAAATCCTACTATTTGTAGCCAAATTTGATAAAACAACAGACCGCAGAAAATTATTACGCAAACGTAATTAATACGTTTTTAAAAATACTATTAATATTAAAAAAAAATACATATATGATCCTTTAACTTTTTGGTTTGATATCTTTTGAAGCGAAGATGGTTCAGTGGCTTTGTGGTCGAATACAGTGTCGACGAACGTAGGTTCGAACACATCAGCCTGTTCTATAGCATGAGCTTTCAGTGAAGGAAAAGATAATAATGAAACCATAGAATAGTGGTAGGTCAATTTCTAATGCCCACCTGACAGGATTGAAAATCTATCGCCAAACATCTACATGTGTACCAACAAGATTAGGGAACGTACTCATATTACGTGACCAATTTTTAAGATTTTTCGACCCATTCCTCCCCTCGGTGGCCACATGTAATATATGCCAAGTTTTTACATTGCATTGGCAAGTATAAACATTTCGCAGGCAGAAAATGAAACAAATGAAAAAAATAATTTGTATAAATGATTACGATATACGATACTAATACGGCGTTTATAGCATAAGACTGCATGCATGCTTCTAATTACTAGTAAATGTAATATTATGAAGAAAAACTTATGTAAAAACATTTTCAATATGTCCAGTAGCAATGCTACCGTAACTTAATTTACGAAAATAACAATGGTTTTCTGTTTAATTACGTTAGTATCCGTCTTACACGTCTTCAATGAATACGTTCCCAGTATCAATACACTCGGATACATCATTGATCACGTGAGCAGTACTATCAGAAGTTTCTTCAGACTTTGTCATTTCCTCTCCATCGACGGTCTCGACATATAACCACTCCACGCTTTCTCCCATAACACACAGAACCTCATGTGGCCTCCTGTGAGTTTAAGAAGAACTAAACACTGCGCGCCATATTCAAAGAGAGGTCAAAAAGTGCGAATTTTCTCCCGCCGAAATTGACTACGTAACAAAAATCTAAGCCACCGTGACTGAGCGTAGTATTTTGAAGAACCCCCCCCTCCCCGCTCCCCAAACGGGTACGTAGTATGGGTACGTTCCCTTACTTGAGTCGTCAGTAACTCTAACCTTAATATATTATTTTTACTTATTTACTAATTTGAAACACGTGGTCAATTAGATCATGGATTTCCAAATATATTACCTATTAAATAAATAACAACATTATTGATTTAAAGAGAATATATTTCTATATATCATTAACAATAATGAATATTTAATAATTATTATTTACGGCAGATGCATTCTCTAGTCACCTAATAAATTCTTCAAAATAATGATTACCACCATCCATAAAATACAAAAAGTTAAAAACAAAACAATAATATTTCTTAAAATTATATATCCACGTTAATCTGTCTGGTTGTTAGCGCTATAACAGCTTGCTCAAAGGCTAAAGCAGCTTGAGGTCCTTCAAAAGGATTCAATGGTTTATTATCGTCCTTCATTATCCCCTGAGTTCTCAGAAACAAGTCTTTCATAAGCGCTCGTTCTTGCATTAATACTTCCTCGTTCATAACATAGATCGACCTTCGCTTTAGAAAAATACCATGTTTTTTAAAACAGTGTCGATTGAAATCGTGTTTGTAACTATAAGGTTGCGAACAAATCTGAAACGAATAAGAGAGGATCTAGAAAAGGGTAAAATCGTGAATCCGTAAGGTTGGAAACGATCTGCGCCCGCCATAGAGTGACCTCCATGCGCCGGACTTTGGGCTAGTCCAGAGTCCAGTGCACGTCTCAGAGCTCGAGCTCTGACCGCGATGAGGCCCCGCTCCGAGGGCCCAGACCCTACTAGGAATGGAGCGACGAATGCAATCAATCTTCCGTGTGCCCCGCTCCACGCAGTAACAGGGTTTGAGAGTACAGTGGGGTTTTAGTCAGTAGAAGTCTGACATAACCAACCCTCCGCTGCCTAGGTACCATTTTAAACAAAAAAAAAGGTTAGAATCGTAATAAGTGAGGCATTTCAATTTAATAAACGGCTTTCTTGCTATCAATTTTTTTTATTACGAAAAAAAAAATCGATTTATGTCAATAGATTCGCCTCAAGTTAAATTATAGAATACATAGAGAGATTTATAGATACATAGTCTTTCGATAATAGATTTCTGACTGTCAATCGAATACGAATAATTCGGTTGCCAGTCAAGCCTACAACGTCGAATCGCATGTACGTACATGTGTAAACTTTACGCGTCTAATATTAAACTTTTTAATCTTTCTCGTTATTGATAATGTGAATGTAATATATGTACTGTATAAATATTAAATAATTATATCAAAATTGTAAAAGTGAAAATTACATTGGAACTAATCAGCTTCGAAACTAAATTATAAAATAAAATAAAACGGGATCAAATTATTTTCGACTTGACTATTGTACTGCGCGTATCGAGCTCGCGGCTAGCTTACGGACCGCCATAAAGTTTGCATCGAACTTTACTACACAATAGTTTTGTTATCAAATATCTGTTAATAGTTTTTGAAATCGAAATAGGTAAGTACTTCACGTTCTGTTAATTATTTAATTTCACATTTTTGTCTTTAATGTGTCGAGTACCAATAAAAATAAGACAATAGGAAGACAATAAGACAAAAATGGAAAGCTGGCGTAAACGCCAGGTATGTGCGGAAGGGGTTGAATACACATTATATTTATAAACTTAAAGTGTGCCCGCGGCTGTGCGCGCTTTTCAAATATTATTCAATGAGTTTTAATTTTTTTTATACGGAGCCCTAATTTTTTTTAGCACTAAGATACAGTAAAAATATTTCTCAGAAATTCAAGCACTTTCCCGTCAAACTGCATTGAATAGGATTTTATAGTTACCCGGAGTAACTTTAGCTATATACCAAAAAAAATCTCGTCAAAATCCGTCCAGCCGTTCCGGAGATTATCCGGAACAAACAGAACGACAGACACAGACAAACATTTTGAAAATTATATTTTTGGTACAGGTATCGTGTATACATGAATTATTATTAATTATCGTATATACATTTAGTAAAAAAAAAATAATTTTGACATTACAAACAGACACTTCAATTTTATTTATTAGTATAGATTACCTCGCACTTGAAAGGCCTCTCCCCGGTATGAACTCGCATGTGATGCCGCAGCCCTACGTTATTGTAAAATGACATATCACAGAGTTCACATTTAACTGTTTTGTTCCCGAAATTGTGTATTTTTACGTGCCGTCTGAGGGCGTTTTTCTGAAACAGTGTTTTTTTTTTTAAATGAGTGTTTGCTATTCGTGTCTTCTTTTGCGGTGTTTATTATCTCAATTAATTATTCAGATTTCGTGATATTTTTTTGTTGTTGTTAAGAACCAAGTCTTGAAGTAGCAAAGCTAAAAAAACATTTAAAAGAAATCTATTCAGTATTTTTTACGTGATCCGCGTAAAACTGCGCCATTATATTTTTTTTTATTTTTATTTATAAACCATCGAAATATACCTATAAATTTGGAAATTCATAGCCAAAATGTATACTAATAAATAAAATTCCAAGGGTCTGTTTGTAATGTCAATTTTTTTTTTACTAAATAGATATGAATGTATGTTCGATACCTATACTAAAAATGCATTAAAAAAATTACACAGTTTTACGGGCAAATGCTTGAATTTATAAGAAATATTTTAACTTTATCTTAGTAAAAATTTACGAAAATAATTAGGGTTCCGTATAAAAAAAATTAAAACGTAGTGAAGAATATATGAAACGCGGGCGCAGCCACGGGCACACAGCTATTGTAATGTATAAAATAATGCAGGTTGACGATATTTTCGTGCAAAAATGAAAATCTAGTTTTTATCAGTTTTAATCTATATACCATTAGCAACATTGACATGTATTATCTGTCAAAAAAAGGGTCACTTTAAAACACAATAAATGAAAAAAAAAATAATAACCTACCCTCTTAAATCCCTTATTGCATACATCGCAAATGTAATTTTTCTGATCCGAATGACATGTCATGTGACTGCAATTTTCAAACAACATATTTATTTATTTAATCTTTATTGTACACCATTATACATTTGAAAATGTGAAATTAGTACTAAGGGCGGCCTTATTGCTAATAGCAATCTCTTCCAGGCAACCCTTGGATGGAAATGTTCCATGGAGAAGAATCAGCTGTGTTTTGGGTATATAGATAAATCTAACCTAATAAATACGACATAAACTGAAATAATGTGAACTATAACATACAGATAATATATAACTCATAGACTACATTATAATAATACATAGATATGGACAAAAATATCTATGTATTATTAACATATTAGGTGTGAAAATTATAATTTTATACACATGCTAAAAAAAAATTATAATAATAAATTATTTTTTTGTTTGTCAGTGTTGTCTGCTATCAGTAAAATGTTACTATGATGAGATGTATTGAAAGTAGTATTTTCACGCATCTTTGTTAATCTTTAAAATATCTTTCCTTTTTGTCGCTTTCGATAGTTGTCAGCTTTAAAGCCAGTTTTGATTAATTTTTTTTGTTAACGAACTAGAAATCTCTATTCGTTTGTGTCTGATTTGTATTCTCCTTCCAGTAACTTAACCGTGATTTTCGATATAATAACTTTTTTAATTATTTTTATACTGAAAAGTATAATAGTAATAATAATAATAATTAAAAAAAAAAAATTATATCCAAAATCACGGTTATGTTACTGGAATGAGCATACAAAAAATATAAAAAAAATTATTTAAGTAAAAAACAAGCTATGTCTAAAATCACGGTTCTCCTAACCTAACCACTAACATATTTTATATTACCACTAGCTGTGTGACCGCAGCTGCACCCGCGTTTCTTATATTTTTCACTGCTTAATATAGTTTGTTTATTTTTTGCTACTAACATTAAGCAATGATGATGATGATGATGATGATGATGATTAGAGCGATGATGGCACAGCGGGTAGAGCGACCGGATTCCGCATCAATCGACGCGGGTTCAAACAGACTTATCCAATGCTCTAAAATCGGCCCGAGCTTTCGGTGAAAGAAAACATCGTGACGTTGTTAGCTACCACCTTCAAGTTTGAAAAGTTGAAGTTTGAAGTTAATATGTTCACCATCCTGGACCACAACGTCACTTAACGTCAGGTGAGATTGTGGTCAAAAGCCAGGTCAATGAGCCTATACCGAATAAAAAAAAATAAAGATCTGACTTGAATGTTCACCTCATTTAAAAAGGTATATTGGTTAATAAACAGAGAGGCTATATAGGTTTTTGCTCACTAATCTAACTAAACAATATTTAACCTTTATTATTTAACTCTATATATAAAAAAAATTAGCAAACCTTTTTAATGTTGCCTTGTCTACAAATGCAGCGACACACTGACCGCACTGATAGTTCCTGGCCCCAACATGCCTTCGCATATGGCTTTTCAAATGATGTTTACTAAAAAGCAAAAAAAGCCTTTTGAACACATTTCACACTTGAAGCTCCGCTCACCTAAGTATAGTAAAAAACACTTCAATGATAGATAGATACTTCCCTTGAGCACCAACCTGGCGTTTACGCCAGCGTTCCATTGTTTTCCCATTGTCTCATTTTTATGGGTAATCGACATATTAAATTAGAGTTATAAATATAGTAAATCTTGAACAATATTTTTGACCAACTGTGAACACTTTTAATTCAATTCGTACAATTCAAATAAATTCTATTTGTATAAATTAAAGTTCAAAGAGAATTAAAGGATTCCTTACAATATTTTACATATCACATATTAGGGAGCGTTCAAGTATTATGTAATGCAATTTATGGAGATTTTTGACAGCCCACTCCCTCCAAATAAACGCGCCGTAACGTTTTTCCTTATCCCCACAGCTTCCCATAGTAATACGTTACGTGACCATCACCAAGTGACGATTTTTACCTGAATGTCACAATTATGTGGCATAAAGTACCGGAAAATCGCTAATATACCTATAATATTGTTTATTGTTAATTACGTTAATAATATTTATTAACATTAGCAATCTCTTGTTTTTAAAAGCAAGATATTTCTAATTTTTTATTTCCTTTTTTGTCCTTTTTTTTTTGACGGGAGAAATGCATTTACGCACTACCCTTACCTATTGCATTAGTGAGACCGAAGTCCCCCAATGCAATAGGTAAGGGGGCACGGAGGGACGACTCCGTGCCAGTGTGGGACTCGCCCGGACGCTTCACGTCCGGAAATACCCACTAAAACCCCCCGGGACCGACCGCCGCATTTGGGATGGGGGCGATACGGGATGGCTTTCGCAAGCACCGCGTCGCCCCCTGCGTCGAACCCACTTGGCCTCGTCCGTGCAATGGCCCAGTGGGGATAGGGGGGGGAAACAACCCACCCACCTCTTCGCCCACTTTTAAAAAAGAAGTGCGACCTAGAAGGTCAGCCGTCCTGCCCCCATGCAGGAAGTATATCCTGCCCCCCGGACTGTCGTCCTGACGGTCGTGCCTCCTTCTGAGGCGGGCTAAGAGGTGGAGGGGAACTATTCTCCTCCATCCCTACCGGGCCATTGCACGGACGAGGCCTAGTGGGTTCGCTGCAGGGGGCGACGCGGTGCTTGCGAAAGCCACCCCGTGTCGCCCCAGTCCCAAATGCAGTGGACGGCCCCGGGGCGTTTTAGTGGGTATTTCCGGGCGCTTTACGCCCGGGCGAGTCCCACACTGGCACGGAGTTCGTCCCTCCGTGCCTTCTTACCTATTGCATTGGGGGACTTCGGTCTCACTAATACAATAGGTAAGGGTAGTGCGTAAATGCATTTGTTCTATACATGCATGAGACCGAAGTATCACGAAGTCATCCCAAAGTGCGGTATTTTTTGTTACCTACTTTACTGGAGTGATGAGAAAACTATCTCATCTGTTGATATTAGTTTTTTTGCTTAACATTTGGAGTTAAAAAAAAATATTCAAAATTGTCCAGCCCAGTAGAGCAAGCTAGAAATTTTGTAAGGGAAAAAAATTTCAAGTGGTCATTCCATTTGAAATTTTAAGAAAAAACAAAACGTTTTAAAAATGCGTTAGAAAAAAAATCTCAATGCTACTGTTCTGAAGGGCTAAAGCAATGTTACGCAACGAGTAGTTCAAACCGATCCTCCTACCCCTGTAACGTATCGTTACGTTTAAGGAGACCCCCTCCCCCCGCCCCAAAATTCGTTACGTAATACTCGAACACTCCCTTAGAAGAAATGGCGAAAAAGAGATAAATCAATTTTAATTATTCATATGATTGAGCAAGTGATAGGGCACATAACTAACGTTGTAACAAATAATTTTATACCTGTGTGTATTAAAATGTGACTTTTCAATGACACTGTTACTTTTCCACAAAAAGGGCAAATATCTTTTCTCACTCTCGGAGGGTATTTGTACTTTTTCTTAACATTGTCATTTCTATCATGATACATCACACTCACATTCTTTAAATAAACCGGCTTAATACATATATTATTCATGATTAGATTTGAACCTGTAAACATAAGATATTGTATAGCTATTTTGAAGACATTTTTATACTATTATAAATAAACAAAGATAATTCAGTTCAATACATTTTAGCCTCTCTCAATAATAATTCTGGTCAAATTATTCACCCATTAGATGAAATCTAGTGTATTTACTAAATAAAATTTGAAGTGTCTGTTTTTTTGTAATGTCAAATTTTTTGTTTTTGTAAATAGATTTAGTGAATGTATATACGATACCTACACCAAAGCTAGAATTTTTAAAATATTTGTCTGTCTGTCTGTTTGTTCAGGGTAATCTCCAGAAATGGCTGGACGGATGTTACGGGACTTTCTTTGATAGATAGCTGAAGTTACTCCAGTTAACTTAGGGTACTTTTAATTTTCGAAATTAATTAGGGCTCTACATAAAAAAATTAAAACACATTGAAAAACTGAATAAAATGCTCAGTTTTACGGGTAAGTACTTGAGTTTATGAGAAATATTTTTTAACGATAAAAAATACGAAAATAATTAAGGTTCTGTATAAAAAAATTAAAATGCACTATAGGAAACGCGGGCGCATCCGCGGGCACGCAGCTAGTATTATAAACAAGTAAACATAAATCTAATAATAATAATACCTTTAGTGTGCCTTTTCTTAATTGTTTTTCGCTTTATTGGTTTCCATGGTGTATATTCATTTGAGTCATTGTCCATATTAAAATCTGTATCTAAGTCACATGTCTGCAATAGCCATGATCAGAAATTAGAATAAAAAATTTTTTTTGGATGTTTATTTATTATACACTCTATAAGAATAATTACATTCAAAGTTCTAGAACCATTACTCAAACCAAAAATAACAAGCTGAACTATATTCTTATGGCAAATCAAAGATACTCTCACAAGTGAAGTAGTCCAGTGAAGATGTCAAGGTATTTGAGGTCAACAGTTTTAGTCAATTATTAAAAAAATATAAAATAGAATAATAATATTTTTATAACATATATAAATTCAAAGTAGTATTAATATACTAAATCATTTAAATAAAAACAAAATTAAATAATATACATTTTTACATAGGTATTTTCTGGATAGTCATTATTAATAATACTTACAAAATCATTAGCACTCTCATTCTTAACTGTTGTTTCATTGCCACATACATTTTGAATAGTGTTCAAAAAATCTAAGACAGGTATAGGTTTATTTTCTTTTTCAGTGTCATTACATACTTTCTTTATTAATACTTCATTGTATGCAATATATTGTTTCTCATTTTTAAAAACTTCAGCAAAATATGTGGGATCTGAATGCTTATTATCTGATTCAGATATTTCTATTTTAATTTTAATGTCATTTAAATTACTGAAGTTAATTATTTTTTTTTTTGTTTATCATTGAGTTCCATATTCGATCTGGTGGACAAGAATATTTTTTTAAATTTCATGAATATTCGAATGTTACCTCTAATATTTATTAGAATTTAAATTTATAAGAACTTCTAAATTATTTATGTAGATGTATAACCAAAATATAGCCCAGTTGAACCTAAAGTATCCAGCATGCTATTAATATTTGAGGAAATATTGTAAATAAAATGTATATACCTTTGAATTAAGATTTTAAAATCATAAGCTTCTTTTAGTTTTCTTCTACACAAATGACATATTTTGTTGGGAACTTGATTATTAATAAACATCTGAAACAGTTTACAAATTTGTGTTTTATAAGCATGAGAGTTTTACTTTTGACGAAGAAATGATTTAGTTTTCAAAATCCAAAAGTTCCGAACAAATTTCATAAATCAGCAATCTCTTTTTCTAGCACCACATTTATATAATAGAATAAATAAAGAATTATATATATACTCACTCAACACGCATATCTTGAAATTAAAACTTAAAAACTGGTTATCTGGTCTTAACTATGAGGATACAGAAGCCTTACTCCACATTATTATATAATATATAGGTATTTATTCTAGTTCTAAATTTAAACGACAAGGTAAAGTTTTTTGTAATTTTGGAATGAAATTCTGTTTTCTTACATTCGAATAAAGTAAGCTGTTTTTAGTCGTGTCATCTAATTTATTTCACAATAGTTTAAACACACACATACAAATCCAATCACACAACCGATTTTACCCACGCTGACTCGCACCTCATACATACACAACACGAGTATATCTTTTATTATAAAGCTGTAATGTTATAAAGGAAGGCACTGGATCCCGGGGCACAAATTTTTTTTTTTCCGGGTTCTTTGCACCCTCTGATTTGTATTTGCATTTCATGAACAAAGATTATTATTATTATTTTACTTAAACAATATTTTTGATTGTTCTAGAAATAACTTTAAATGACCATATTGCATAATTCAATAAATACAATATTTCTACTCACATAAAAATTCAAAATATGATTTTAATTATCTATATTCATTGCATGTATTAATTTAAACAGAATAACAATTAGTAGCACAATCTAAGAACTTGACTTAGCATATTACAGCAGTATTCTAATTAAATGTAGTAGATAAGTATATGAACTTTTGTATGAATTCATAGAAATCCATTTTTTAAGTTACTTTGAACCAGTATCTTCAGTAATATTACACAAAATTTATTTTTTGATATTTAATTTCACAAATGAACAAAATTGTACCTCTTTTGCTGCGATAAAAGTAACCATATCTTTGTAGCTAATCTCCCCGTCTAGGTCATATAAAGGAAACAAAGTTTTTCGATATTCTAAACATATTCGACATTTATCCATGTTGTTATTGTTTGGAGAAATAATCATAAACAAATTTTTAATTCCAAATTCCCCAGGACTGAGGACCCCAGTTGACTGCTTTTTTATCAACTTGTTTAATGGCCCTGGGTTCAAGCCTTTTTGAGATTGTTGACTGCTGATAACTCATAGGGTCTTTAATTGAATTTTCGAAATTTCCCCATAACAGACAAAAAAAAATCCCCAAAAAAAATGATGTTATTTTGAAAAATATTACCTACTGACATATTCCTTAAGTTTATATATTTATATAAAATTATGTATTTTTAAGTATCGTTTTTTATAGTCTATAACGGTCAAGAATACATCTTCTTAAAGAACAACGATGTATAGTTTTTGTTTTTTTTTTATTTTTCTAATGAATTGACGGTCTTTTGTTAGAACTCTTTATGCCTCTTTTAACATCACTAAATAGCACTTTGTGTCTTTGTTTTCATTTAGCTTTGCCTGAGGTTTCGCCCGTGTGAAATTCAGACCATTCAAAGCGAGAATATGTTCTCCCTCATAATGAATAAAACTTAAAAAATGTCAAACTACCTATAAAAAATTATAACCATTTCAACTTGGATCATATCATCATCTTGGAAGTAAATTTATGAAAAAAGTCAATCTGAGTATACATTTATTTTAAACAGAAATATGTATACTAAATTTTGTGCTTCTTAGTTGAAAATGACAGACTTTCATGCTTTATTCCTTATTTTTGTAACGGAGTAACTTTTGGGGTATAATTTACAAAAATCCTTTCTTGTTGGATACTCGCATGGTATGAGGTAAACCTACAGTCAAAATTTATTATTAAATTATTGGCCAAACAAGATTGTATAGTACTTTCAGAAATATTGAAGAAAGTTATGAATTAATTTATTTAAGGAATGAAAAGTACAATTATTATGAAGTAATTAAAAAATAATTTCAATCACCTAAGAATAACAATACGAAAAAAAATATTTAAAAAAAGTTGTCATAGGTCACCAGGTAAGAACTAAGTACCTTCGGATAATATACAGCAACACAATTAGCAAAACAAAATTGCTTAATTTTATGCATATTTACTTAATTTTTTTATTAATTTTGCTGATTGTTTTTCATTTATGTACATAAAAGTAATTAGGAAATTTAATATTTTAGAAAATAACAAAAAACGTAAAATAAAATAAATCAAACCAAAAAAATAGTAATTCAAATTATTAAGTACAACAAAAAATATGTCTATTTATTTTATTTTTTTCGACATTATAAAATTACAAAAATAATTGAATTTAAAAATTATCATCTGCTAAATTGACGTTAAAGTCATAAGTATCTGCTATGCATTGGCGAGGCGGAGTGGGGTCAGAAAGAGAAGGGATGGGAGGGAGAACGGAAAGAAAGAGGGAGAAAGAGAAAAGTATTATACACTTTTCGCTTGTGTATACGACTATAGCACCTTCGTTATATATTTTTCTTACGGGTTTAGTCTCACATTTTTTGGTAGCGCATAGCGATTAACCCGGGAAAGAGCACCGCGATTATGCTCTCCGTAGAAAAAGTTGACCCTCGTCGTCCAGTTAGTTACCTAGTACCTCGGTGTCACACTAGACCTGTCAACCTCACGTTTTGAAAGTCAGAAACCACGCCAACATATTTATGGGACTTCTTTTCCCTCTTTATAACGCTCGGAGAAAGATGGCCCTCCGCCATAAGCTTATAAAACGGTAGTTAGGCTCATTCTCTCCTATTGCGCCCCTGCCTTCGCTTACACAGATCTGGCCTCCTTCCAAGTAGTTCAGAACCGCTTCATCAGGAGAGCCGTAGGTGCCCGGTGGTACGAAAGGAATGTGGACTTACACAGAGAGCTCAACCTTCCATTCCGTAATCAAGTCCCAGTGTCGCGCATTTTTCGACTACGCAGAGACATACCCGAATCCGCTCATAGCAAAATCCGTCGCCGTACTCCGTCGACCCGTTAGCTCCGAAACCGTTTCGGAGACTGCGTAACGCTCTGATCGATCCCGATGATAAAATCAAGTGCGTAAATAGAATCTTTCCCTATCAACCGATTCAGTATACATGCCAGCGCCCACGCCCGCGAAACCACCGTTCCCGGCGTCGGGGATAGGCAGCCAATTTTGCTCCCGCACACTCTCCGGGTCCCCCTTAGGCGGCGACCCAAGACGTGCTTCGTTCCCCAACTGGGGGGCTCTTGACGTCACCGCCAGCGCGATACAGTAACACTGCCCATGCATTGAGTATTACACGCACTAACTTCTGCACATAACACGCAGGTACATAGGTCCTGTAAGGAAGCCTTTTTTTATGCTAAATAAAAAGTGTAGGTATTAGATAGGATTCAATTCGCGAGAGAGTTCGTTTATTTAGGTAACGGCCAAGCCGAGGTTCGTGCCATTTTGGTAACCCTTGTGTTAGTTACCTTTTTGCGGCTGAGTGCCTTCAGCACTCGCCCCCAAAGTCACGGTGAAGCTGTAAAGGCCCTTCCGGTCGACAGCATTAGCTAGGTTAGAAAAAAAAACCATATTTTTTTCAGTTCGGTCGCGCAGCTAAATCCCTGTCTCCTCCAAGCCTGCCATAAGGAACTTCGTTCTAATAGTAGTTTAAAGTTTAAGTTTTAGTAGTAAATACAGTCATTTATTATAGCAAAATCATTATAAAATAACTTAGTGTTACAAATATATATAAATATGAGACATACTATAAATATTTTATTCTCATTTTAATGGTGGTGTAAAGTAAGAATTATAATTATTTTTTTATTATTATAAGTACTTAGCATACAATTTCATCTTTATGATTATTATATATTTGGTACATCAACAACATAGACATAAAATACTTCCCCATATTTCCCCACAGATAATTTTTTCTCCCCAAGGATTTCATTTCCCCAAAACGTTCACCATAAAATTATTTTCCCCCAAAACTGAAAAAAAAAAAAAAAAACCCCAATCTGGAGACCTTGATAACTAAAGATGAATAATTGATTATTTACATAATTGAAAATTGCCAATAACCTTCATCTCTGCTGATAACTTATCTCTGCTGATGACACTTGACATGGAGTTTTTGGCGGGATCTCAGTCTGACATGTGATTTCTTTAATTTATGAAACTTTTGTATTTGACTCTATATCATGTAATATTGGTGGCGTTTTGTGTGATATAGTTTGGTTATTGTGTACAAGTGAAGTTTATTATCGAAAATAACGTGTAAAATTTATTCTGAGGTACCGACATAGCTCCATAGAAAGTTCGAGCAAGGAGAGTCACCGTTTTTGCTGGAACTCGGTAACGCTGATACAAGATTGAAAATATCTCTTACTCACATGACACTGGCATAAATTGCCATTAACTAAAAAAGACAGTTGACGTTTATTTTTTAAACTAAATTAAGCTACTAAATACTAGTCTTTTTGTCTAACTTTTAATGTTTAAAACATTCTAATACAATGATGGTCCTCTGTTAGAACTTTGGATTTTACCTATTCTTCGTTTCAGTAAGTTCCAGAGATATTTAAGAGCTAGTGCCACTCTGATAACTTTGGGTTCGACGTTTGTGCAGAAATGAAATGTTCGATCAGAAGGTTGAATATGAAGTATATTATTCTCTTATTTTTCTAACCTAGCTAATGCTGTTGATCAGAAGGTCTTTTACAACTTCACCATAACTTTAGGGGCGAGTGCTGAAGGCACACGCTGAAAAGGTAACTAGCACAAGGGTTCGAACCTCGGCTTGGTCGCCACATATGTTTATAATTCCCGCGGAATTTGATCCTTGCTAAACCCTACATTTTTTCTTTATTATTAATAATAATAAAAAGGTTCCTTACAGGACCTATGTACCTGCGTATTTTGTGCAGTGTTATGCGTGTAATGCTTGATGCATGGTCAGTGTCACTGTATCGCGCTGGCGGCGACGTCAAGAGCCTCCCCAGTTGAGGAACGAGACACGTCTTGGGTCGCCGCCGGAGGGGTACCCGGAGAGTGTGCGGGAACAAAATTGGCCGCTTGTCCCCGACGGCGGGAACGGCGGTTTCGCGGGCGTGGGCGTTGGCAACCAAGTAAACGAGGTTTATACGGAATCCTATATTATTCTTAATAAGTGTGACTAATTATTTATACCCGAAAATGTGGTTCTGTGTGAGTGAGAAATCCTATTATTTGGTCTTATTTTGCATTGCGTCAATGTGGTTTATGGTGAACTGATGTTATGATGGGTCAACGCATTAACGCCATCCGCAGCGGAGTTCATCCGCTAGGGGTATTGTTGTTCTGCGCGACGATCCTTTGTGTTGTTGACTGTAGGTACTAACGACGGGGCGCCGGCGCCTCTCTGCCGGTCGAATTCTTTGGAGAGCTTCCGGTCTTTTTCGGGACGACAAGTACCTCTTTGTTTGTAGACGATCTTGGTAATTACGTAATGATGATGGTATTTACGTTATTATTAATATGTAGCTATAGAGCTGCTACAAATATTTCATAATCATTAGTAGTAATAACGCTGCACTTACTTCTTAAATTTCTCTTGTGTATCAATCTGCAATTAGACTCCCACCATCTTGTCCGTAATGCTTCCAAATAATTTCGTCTCAAAGCATTAGATTTTATAGGCGGCAACGAACTAATACCAACTTCTTTGGTTTTTCATCATTCAGTGCGCTGACTTACTTTTACGTCTTCAGCTCATTTCTGGCTAAAACAACCGATAGAATGGGTTCCTATGTATGTGAAAATGAATTTCTGGACTAAAGTACATGCTGGAAAAAAATCACGTTTCGGCGGGAAACTTCGTATTGGGCTGTCGATTTTTTTTGGAGTTAATAATTTATGGCGTAATATTTTCAATGTTTTTGTTTATTCTAACCTTTCTTCTTAATTTCGAAACTTTTTATTGATGATTGTACGTAGTTTATTTAATTTGTGTATTTTTTATAACATTCAATGGTAAGTTTTTTGTTTCGTATTGGATATGGATATAGAAGCATACCTGAGAAGCATCTTTCACTAACACTTGTAGATACAGATAAATATATTTCTACTGATTCTAACACATTGAACTTAGATTCTAGTAGCGATGGAATGAAAAAAATAAGACTCAAGCTAACACAGCCATTTATACCAATGTAAAAAAAAAACCTATTCGCGATGATAAGTGGGCGTTAGCTAATAACATGATTTCTCGAACCAGTCTTCCACTAAGGCTTCTAATACAGGTTCAGATGGCTACTTTTCAACTAGACAACTGTATAAAGACACAGAACCTGGTCCTTATGTTGTCAGTGCAATTGATATCAGAGGATCCAAAATCTGGAACAACTCGGCATCCTCATAAATTCAGATATTTTCTACAAAAAAAAACAACATGAATGAATGAACAATGCCTAGAAGACGGCATAAAAAAATGGTAGAAATTGAATGATGGTAATATTTAAGTCTGCTTTGGCTGCCAATATGTTTTTGAACAACTCTATATTAGATAGCAATAATTAAAAAGCTTTTATTCCAACATATAATATATGTAAGTTAGGAATCGTTCAAAAAATTACTATAGAGTAGCTCAGTAGGAAGGCCAGTAGCTCCGAAGGATCTACTTGAAATTTCAATTTTCTTTAATTTCCTACCAAGCGGCTGAGAAAAATTCTCATCCAAGAAAATAATCATCATCATCTGTTGAGTTTCTAACATCCACTTTTAATAAGGAGAAACCGTTTCATGAACACTCCATTAGATAATTTAAAAAAAAATACTGTCATATAAAAACTATTTTGTTTAAACCAAAAACACATGTTCCTTTATCCAAGGGAGTGACATTTAAGAACAAAAAGATTAAAAATTATAATATTCCTCTTTCAAGTAATGGTTGTGCCTCGAATAATAATAATTATTATTGGAATGATGAAAATGTAGATATAAATGCCTTGATGAATATTATTTCCAATTCTGGTTTACTGGACTATGTGGCAATCACCTTGATTCAAAACATATCAGTTACACTATTTAATTAATTTAAACATGGACTACATTCTTCAGTGGAATTGTAGGAATTGTAGTGGAACTGATTTATATTATTTTTTTAATATATCTAAAACACCCATTTTAGCTCTATGTCAGACTTGGTTGAAACCAGGTACTTTATTTAAAGTACCATGTTATTTAAGTTCGAGAGATGATAGTTTCGGAGGATCTGCTTTCTTATTAGAAATAATATTTTATTCAAATCTTTATCGCTGCCTTATTTCAATAAAGGAAAATTAAATGCAGTGGAGGCTAGGAATGATAATGTTTCATTTCTTTCTATTTATATTCCTCATAAAAAATATTTCGTACTTCCTATACTTAATTTTACTATTAATCCTAATTCTACTCCAGTTATTATTTTAGGTGACTTTAATGCGCATCACTCCCTGTGGTGTGCTTCTAATGATGATAGGTTTCTAACCTATTCAATTTCAAAATTGAACTAGCTAGTTTATTAGATGATTTGAATTTATGTGTCTTAAATGGCTCGGTGACTCGTCGGAATATTCGGGGGAAACCAAAAGTTTTTTAGATGTTTCTCTTTATTCATCATCCCTCTCTTCTTGTCTATCTCAGATTTTTGCTAACTCCACTACCTTCCTTACTGAAGTATAAACTAACAAACTGTAACTGGGAGTTATTTGGTTCTGTTCTGGATAACAAAATTGCATCACAACCTGAAGTTTCTTTTTACAATATATAGAGCAGTCATACAATAATCTAATTGTTAGTTTGACGTTAACAGCCATTGATATATAAAACCCTTGTTATTCTTATTTTAAAACCTAATAAAGACCGTTTAGACCATAATTCCTTTAGGCCTGTCGCGTTATCATCCGTTCTCTCTAACTTGGCAGAACATCTAATCAAAAATACGTTAGAATGGTTTTTAGAGTACTATAGGCTTTTAAATGTCTCTCAGTTTGGATTTAGGAAAAGATGCAGTGTTTCTCATAGTTATTCAATATTATCGACAGATATTCAAATTGGCTTAACTAGAGGTGAAACTCTGGTAGCTGCATTTCTTGATGTTAAAGCTGCGTATGATAATGTTGACTTGAGAACATTAAAATACAAACTGCAGATCCTTAATGTTACTTTAAAGTTTATAGATTTCATTTTTAATCTTTTTACCGATAGAACTATAGTCTTAAGGGCTCTAGCAGTGAACAGTTACTGTAGAGTACTATGGAAAGGTGTCCCGCAGGGATCTGTACCAGTCCTATATTGTACGATGAGTACACAAGTGATTTAGATTCTGTAGTTTTACCTCAGAGTTCTGTTCTTCAGTATGCTGATGATTTATTAATATATTCCTCTAACAGTTCAATAGGACTGGCTGCAATAACTGTGGAACAGTCATTGGATAAATTATCGCAAAGGATATCTGATCATTATCTTTTATTTTCTATTTCTAAAAGTAAAATAGTTATTTTTTCTCGAAAACTATCTAATCCTAATATTATTGTGTCTTTGCATCAGTTGCCGTTACCTTTATGTAACGAAATTACTTTCTTAGGTAGAATATTCCACGTGTTCAGGGGACGATACGGGATCAGATTTGTGACGAGAAAGAAATTTCCTAGAAGAATATTTTATTAGCTGCTACGGATGACGCTCTGGCTATGCCAGGGTACCATAAAAGCTAAATATCGTACTAAAAAATAAAATTCTAGATGTCCTTGCTTAACATTGAGTTATTCATCGGCAACATTTGGTTGCTCGAAATTTAAGTGAACGACAATTTCAATCACTGCAATATGTTATCAAAGCAGTCAATAAAATTCGCAAAAGCTCTTTGAATGATAGATTATTTCATCAGCTTTGTGTTGTTACTAATGACGAAGATTTCAACCGTTTGCTGTTTCATACTGAAGTTCGTTGGCTATCAAGAGGCAGCTGTCGGACTTGATTTAACAACCTGTTTGACTCTGTGATAGTGTTCTTGGAAACCAAATGTACAGAATTGCGCAACAAGCTAATTACATCAAAGAATGATGTAGCTTACACGAAATACCTGTATAAATTGTATGAATTGACAGCGAATGAGGAAATAAAAATGAAATGAAAAAATGGCTACCAAGAATTTTGGCTACAAAAATCGATTCCGCAATGGTTTATCCTAATAGCATTTCCATGGTCATATATTTGTGAACGTGGATTTAGTGCTGGGGTAACAATGCTTACTAAAAAGAAGTTTGCATGTTTCTGAACGTGGCGACTTGTGGCTGTTCTTGAGTAATTTGGAACTTGATATCAATAAACTTATTAAACAGCATCACATTCATCCTTTACATTAGTTTTTATATTAAAATCGATTATGTATGCTTTATTTTGAATAAAAGATGCTCTGTCCGAATACTATAAAGTTACGTTTCAATAATCATTCTGATTGCAAAGTATAGCCCTTTGGAGTTAACTTGAGACCTGAGCGCCTTTGAGTACTACCTACTGCGCTCAGGTCTTAAGTTCACTCTTGCGGGATATAATAAAAGTCTCATTTAGAATGAATGTTCTTTTGTTTAAATATTTAGTCGTGTCTAACTTTAATTAAATTTATAACTAGCTGTGTGCCTGCAGCTGCGTCTGCGTTTCATATATTCTTCACTGCGTTTTAATTTTTTTTTTTTTATACGGAACCTTACTTATATTCCAAAAAAATAGTACTATTATAAAGGAAAAATATTTCTCATAAATTATAGCATTTGCCCGTAAAACTGTGCATTTAATCGTTTTATTCAAATTTTTATAAGTTTTATTTATGTTACGCGGAACCCTAATAATATTCGAAAATTAAAAGTTACCCGGAGTAACTTCAGCTATCTACCAAAAAAGTACCGGCAAAATCGGTCGAGCCATTCTGGAGATTACCCATTACAAACAAACAGACATACAAAAATTTGAATAATTGTATTTTTGGTATAGGTATCGTATATACATTCATATTCATGCAGTATTTTTTTTTAAATTTTACATTACAAACAGGCACTTCCATTTTATTTACTGAATTTTGTTAAAAATGTTAGGATTCTTTTGTGCTCGTGGCTTTGCGGACCGAGCCCCCATCGGACCGGGGCCTGTGGCATTTTGCCAGCTCTACCACCCTATAGTTATGCCACTGAAGACATACGTTAACAATATTTCGCCACACACCCGGCGGCGCCTTACGATATTATCCGCCTACATCCGATGGGACCGTCTCTCACCTGCCAAATGTCAGATCGCATGGAATTACTATATAAGGCTCTGTAGAGCCGACACAGACACACACACTCTCCGGATCCCTCTCAGGCGGCGACCCAAGACGTATCTCTTTCCCCAACTGGGGAGGCTCTTGATGTCGCCGCCAGCGCGATACAGTGGCACTACCAATGCATTAAGGATTACACGCACAACACTGCAATCACACTCTTGCACATAACAAGCAGGTACATAGGTCCTGCGACGCGGTGCTTGCGAAAACCACCCCGTGTCGCCCCCATCCCAAATGCAGCGGACGGCCCCGGGGGGTTTTAGTGGGTATTTCCGGGCGACTCTCGCCCGGGCGAGTCCCACACTGGCACGGAGCTCGTCACTCCGTGCCCCCTTATCTATTGTATCTGGGGGACTTCGATCCTCCAGATACAATAGATAAGGGTAGTGCGTAAATGCATTTCCTCCCGTCAAAAAAAAAAAAAAAGGTACATAGGTCCTGTAAGGAACTTTTTTTTAAACTATTATTTAAGAAATAAAAAAATGTAGGGTTTAGCTAGGTTCAAATTTCGCGGGAATTTTTTAATATAGGTAGCGGCCAAGCCAAGTTTTGAACCCTTGTGCTAGTTACCTTTTTGCGACTGGGTGCCTTCAGCACTCGCCCCTAAAATACGGTGAAGCTGTAAAGGCCCTTCTGGTCAACAGCATTAGCTAGGTTAGAATAAAAAAAAGACCGACACACTTCTGCTAAAGTTCTGGATATTGCAATATAATAAAGTGGTGACGTGGGAATAATACATAGTGAGAGTGTTAAATAATATAGCGTGAGTGGTTCAGAGTGTTTTAATACATAAATAAATGTTTTTTTTTATAAAATGTAAATATATTATTTTAATATGTCGTGAACCATATTTTAAACGTTCGAAATTGCTCACTAAATACATAACGCAACACGCGTATCGCAACCGACTATCGGCTTTGTAAGGGCGTAATGTCAGGTTAGCTTAAAAAAAAAACCTACTGAATAAAAACCTCACGGAACAGTGGCGTAACTATACTATCTGAGGCCCGTGGCCAATTCGTAGGATGGGGCCCCAGTAAAAATCGGTATGTTATAATTTAATTTTAATAAATCACTAAAGTCACCACTGAAGCGTTTATATATTTAGTCGTGTCTAACTTAAGTTGTATTTAATTTAATATGGTTATGCCACTGTCACGGAACTGACGAAAGCGTCGCCAGGATCTGAATTCGCATTCATACAAAAGTTTTGCGTATTGCTAGATTCATAACATCATGTAATACTATCCCATAACAGTAAAATAAAATTCCTTGTAAAGTGATTAGTCAATCGAAAATATTTCATTGCTTATTTAAGAGTGGTAGTCACTATGTCTAATAATAGGGCGTTTTTTATATTTTCTCTGTGCCACTTTTTTACACCGAAAATATTTTATTAGATTGGGTAAGATAATAGTTAAATACATTACTGGTTTTAACCTTAGTGCCACTTCTGCCTCTGTAAATCATGCCGCCCCTTAATTGAAATTTTGCATAAAATTGATAAGTTTCGCCATATAATTTCATATAAATAAAATGATTACTTTATATCAAAAGTTATTATAAATAGATTAATCACATGTTTTTGGTACTACTATTTATAATTACTCATGTAACATATGCTACATGTAATTGCTTTTTTTTTCTAACCTAGTTAGCGCTGTTCACCGGAAGGGCCTTAACAGCTTCACCGTGACTTTGGGGGCGAATGCTCAAGGCACTCGGCCACAAAAAGGTAACTAGCACAAGGGTTACCAAAATGGTACGAACATCAGCTTGACCGTTACCTGAGTGATGTAATTGCTTATATCTTTAGCCAATACCACGTACGTGTGCCAGTTAATAATATTAGTTTTATAATAAGTGGGCATAAGCCCCAAGTGGCCCTGATAACCCTATTCTTATATTTATACTTTACGTTTATTTATCCCATTACATCCCATTAACAGTAAGTATGAATTCGTTTCCTTTAAAGTTTCATATACTTTTCAATGGATATGAATTAAAAAAAATTGTAAGATTATTACAATAACACCTATAATACATCTTCTTTAACTGTCAAACTCATGTTTCTATCAAAACATTTGTTCAAATGGAAATAAACCAGGAACCAACATCTGCACTTTTAAAAATAAACCAAAAATTCTTACTACAAATATTTACACTAAAAACATACATTTAACTATAAATTATAGTGAGTCTATGCTGCTCACTTCAATTTACCAATTTATTTTTAAATGTACGTAGGTTGCAGTGTAGCACGGTGTACGAAAAATACTTCATGGTAGATAGGTTTGGTAGGAACAAATTCACAAATTTAAAATCATTTAGGAAAAAAAACTACTAAGGAAAGCACTATTTGGCGTCCCTTAACAAAAATTACATTGGTAAATAATCTACAAAAGATAAGGTAAGCTTTACATTTTAATTTGCAATATATTTCAGTTTATTTAATTTCATAACAAGACAAGAAAATAATAACTTTGAAAATGCCAATAAGTCAAGGCAAGTGTGGTTACTCAAAAACAATATATTATTTTTATCTTTCTTTTGTTTTACACAGTATAGTTCAGTGCTTTGACCACAATCTCACCTGAAGTTAAGTGACTATGTGGTCCAAGATGATAAACACACTTAGCCTAGGTACTGGTTCTCAAGTGATGCTGCCGGAACACACTTATTGGTATTTGGCGACAGGTTTTCAAACTTGAGGGTGGTTACTACCCAGGCGGGGATCATTAGATAATGCCCTACTACCAATCGAAATCTATGAACCGCTTTAAAATCCAATCAAAGATTGTAAACTTTGCTTTGTACCTCATTACAATATCACTATTAATAGAAAGTTTTGTCTAATAGTGATTTATGACATTTTAAAGATTTTATCTATACTTTTAATAATATGAAGGATCTGTTTGTAATATCCAATTTTGTTTTAAATACCAATGAATATAGATATAAATATATATACGAAACCTACATATGTCTATCTGTCTATCTAATCTCGGGTAATCTTCGGAACGGCTTGGGTGATTTTGATGGGACTTTATTTGGTAGATAGGTGAATTAACTCCGTGTAACTTTTTGTTTTTCGAAAATAATGAGGGTTCTGCGTAAACAAATTATAAGCTATATTACGTAGCGAGCACGAAGCTCGAGCGTAAACACGGGCGAGCACACAGGTAGTGGTAATAAAAACCATAGGTGTAAATAATACGTATCTATGATTACCCTTATCTATACTTAATATTATAAACAGGAAAGATTTGTATTTTTGTATGTAACGAATAAACTTAAAAACTACTGGACCAATTTGGATGAAATTTGGTATGGAGATGTTTGAAATCCAGGGAGTGATATAGGAGTTTTTATTCTGAAAATCCCACGGTAACGGAAACTACGCGGGTAAAATCGCAGAGATCAGCTAGTATATTATAATTGACAAAGTCTCTGTGACGATCTTTCTTTTAATGTTACTTTAGAATCAATTCACCTTTTTTTTAATCACAGATATGGGAACAGTCTCGCCATATTTTTTAACTGTAATAGTTGGAACAAAATCATAAGTGGGTAAACAAAAAGTAACAAGTAGCATCTTTTCTTGCAATTATTTATCTAAACGACGGATTATTTAAACGATATAGGTTATGCAGTATATTATTGTGAATCATTGACATGCTGTAAACGAGTGAGGCCGTGAGCACAGGTATGTAGTATGAAATCTGTCTCACATACGGTTTATGTTCTAAGTTAGGATGTTTTGATTCCACTAAGAGTATGTACAAAACAAAACTATTATCAAAGACTATATAATATACAATTTATCTATGCTATTATACAACAATGACAAATGCATAATTTATCCTGTGAATCATCGTCATTAACTTTAAGATATTTATAATAGTAACTCAAATAATAATATAGGTATCTTTCATATCTAACGCAAATTTTGTACTCCGTACTCGATACCTGTTTTTTTTTTTAATTTTGCAAGCGATGTTGGCTCAGTTGATAGTGATGTCGGCTTCCGCGTCGATGGACCTAGGTTTCAGTGAAGGAAAACATAGCATGGTAGTAGGGCATTTTCTAATAATGCCAATAGAAGTGTTCCGGTAGGATTCTTTATGAGCCAGTACCTCTAGTCTTCATGTGGTTACCATCTTAAACCACATCGTCACTTAAGATAAAGTGAGATTGTAGTCAAAACGCTGAGCCTATAAGGTGTAAAGAAGAAATACTACACACGTACATACATAACGTCACGCATCTCTCCCATAAGAGTAGGCAGTGACCACATCCATCCACTTTTTTTTTTTTTTTTTGACGGGGGGAAATGCATTTACGCACTACCCTTACCCATTGCATTAGTGATACCGAAGTCCCCCGATGCAATGGGTAAGGGGGTGCGGAGGGACGTCTCCGCACCAGTGTGGGACTCGCCCGGGCGTGAAGCGCCCGGAAATACCCACCAAAACCCCCCGGGGCCGTCCGCCGCATTTGGGATGGGGGCGACACGGGGGGGTGGCTTTCGCAGTCACCGCGTCGAGGACGACCCTTACCAGCTTGCCCACTCACACTGGCCTTGTAAATTTGTTTCGTCAATCTTTTTTCATACATCCTCTCTACATGCCTGTACCAATTAAGCATCCCTTTCTCTGTCTTTGTCACTACATCCTCTATCACACCACAACGTTCCCTTATCACACTATTCCTTACTTTATCTATCATTCTCATGGCAACTATACTTCTTAAACCTAAATACTAGTTCCTTTTTAAATCTTGTTTCGAATCGGAGTACTAAATTCATTTTCCGCAGTTCTATGTTGAAATAGGCGAATCTTTATTAAACTTATTTTTAGTATCATCACATCCCTGGCCTTATCCCATTTTTATTTGGGGGGACGGCGCAACATATCTTCCTCTTCCCCTGTAACCGTCCACATTCATATCAAATAAAAACTTTATTTTTACTATGTATTTTGGTAATGCACTGAATATAGTTAAGCCGGAGTATCCAACTAAATGATTAGTCTTTAACGGAGAAATTGTCGGTATATTATATAAGACAAAGTCGAATTAGTTAAACTATATCTATAACTCGAGAACGGCTGTGCGGATTTTTGTCATCATTGATTGTTGGATTCGATTCCACCTCGAATAATAGAATTACTATTAACAATGGGAAAAATTACAGTAAATTAACATATTAAACATATTATGAAGAAAATTACAATGAATCCAAAATCCCGTTCATATTGAACAGCTTTTTAACTTTTTCGTTCGTCTCCGACTCGAGATTTTTTTATTTAGATAAAATAATTTACACGATAAGTTTCAAAACGATAATAGTTGCGTTAGTTAAAAACTGTGTTGCAACTATCATCGCCCGCCTCCGGTACATATCTTCAAAACTACTTTCTATAATAACTAAACTATACTAAAGTAACATTATACTCTAAAAACAACAAAAATTACAATGTGTTAGTTTGTGTTTGTATTGCGTGTATGAGTGTGCATGTCTTTATGTATGCCCAATATGTATCAGTGTAATAAAAAAGGAAATAATTTAGTTTATTATTGTGTGAAGGTTTACTTTATTTGTTTACGCATTGGAAAAAAAAACAACTGAACTGAATCCTCTTCATAACACAATGTTTATTCATACTGAGGCGATGTGGTCCAGCAATTTGATAAACACATTAACCCTAGAGATACTGGTTTTCAAGTGATGCTACCGGAACACACTTATTGGTATTTGAAAAGTTTTGAAACTTAATTGAAACTTAAGGGTGTTAAGCATTATTAGTAAATGCCCTACCGACATTGTATGGGGTTCTCACGATAGTTCCCTGTACCAAAAGCTCTGGCTCATTTTAGAGTTGTATAGGTGATCTCGAACTTCCGTGCATTGATCCGGTCGCACTACCAACTGCGTCATCATCTCTTCACAGAACGTACAATTTTCACTCGCACCCGCTTGCATATATATACTTTGTACTCTCACCCACGGCAGTTTTAAATGTGTCTGGCAAGCTGAAGGAGCCGTCGAAACTGTCTGGCAAATGAGAAAAAATCTATTGATAGTACCCTAAGTAACATATATAAAATTCAGCTTTTTTATACTATAACGAAAGAATACTTATAATTTACTATAGTTTCAGGGTGTCTGGCAGGGAGAAGGAACCATACTAAGTGTCTGGCAATGAACTACGTGAATTCTAATATTATTCCGAATAAAAAATATAAAAACTGAGCTTTATACCATAACGAATTTGAGGTCAATTTTTTACACCTTTAGTTCTTGTTATCTGCCAAAGCCACCACTACTCGAGTTGCATAATCTGGGATCGTTCTTACCTGTGTTGGAGAAGTACATAGAGAAGATTCCAGCCTTTATAAAATGAGGAAGGTCTGGCTGTCGTGGGATATAAGTGTGTTAATAAGCATTGTTTTCGCACCATTTGATTTTTCTTCGACATCGTTCTGTGTACAAAATAGTAAACTTGAAATATCACGTTATTTACAAATACGAGTTCCACCGTGGAACCAGCGCTTCAAAAAAACTGTCGAGGGATTAATGTGTATGGAAAAGCTACTGTAAAAGAAATCCTGATACGGTTTTGGTTCCAACGTTTTCTTTCTAAAAATGTTGTTCTACGCAACAAGTCCCGTGGACCTTTTTATAAGTACACAGTACTTTGATCACAATCTCAACTGAAGTTAAGTGTTAAGTGACGTTGTACTCCAGGATGGTAAACTCGGTCCACGGTTGACGTACTGGTTCTCAAACGATGCTGCCGGAATAAACCTATTGGGTTTATTAAGCTATATATGTGGGGATTATTAGAAAATAGCCTACCACTTATCACATGCTTAGTTTAAAGGTGATTGTGGAAATCCATCGCAAACCACATCAAAGTTAGCGACAAGCTTCGGTTTGAGTGATAAAACCATTTTAATTCACTTACATGAAATTGGAAAAGTGGTAAAAAAGCTCGAGTAATTAATAAATTGACTGAAGCACACCAACAAAAACGCATTGAGTGCTGCGATTCATTGCTCAACCGTCACAATACCGAGGGAATTTGGAATCATATCGGTACTTGTGACGAAGAATAGATCTCTACAACCATGCTCTAGTAAATGATCGTCATCAATTCAATATCAGAAGTCAAGGTAAGTTGGTCATCCCATTCTTTAAGCTATGTAAGTGTAATAAAAGTTTTAAAGAAATAGTATTAAGTTTTATAATAAGATCCTAAATAACATTACCGATTTTTTTTACAAGGTATAGGCTCAGTGCTTTGACTACAATCTCACCTGATGCTAACTAACGACTCATCGTCCTGGACCTCAGTCCAGGATGGAAAAACACTAAGCCTAGAGGTACTGGTTTTCAAGTTTTTCCGCCGGGACAGAACTATTGGTATTTGGCGACAGGTTTTCAAATTTGAGGGTGGGAGCTACCCAGGTGGAATTATTAGAAAATGCCCTACCATCATACTATGGCTTCCTAATGATGTTTTCCTTCACCGAAAGCTCAGGCTGATTTTAAAGGCGGATTTGTGGGTTTGAACCCTCGTTCATTGACGCAAAATCAGACCTCACTACCAACTAAGCCATCGTCTCTTCTAACAATAACCTGGCAATAAGTTCAAGCACTATGTTAAGCAAATCTTAATTTCAAAAGTTTGTTACAGGGTGGATCATTACGTGAACGATATTGATGTCTGGAATTTATGCACCTCTCTGAGCTTCCGCTAACAAGAGTTGTAACTATGATTTTTAGTTTTTGTTTAAAAATGTTTTGTGTATTCCAATGTGTTAAAAAAGAACCAGATCGAGTTGTTTGCCGGCTCTTCTCGGTTGGGTAATTTTCCGAACAGGTGGTAGTGATTTGATGTTCAAAACCATGATGAACCATGATCAATGATGGAAAAGTTAGGCGCTAAACAACCAAGACAATACTAGACCTCATACTTCACGACAGGTGGTCACTACATTAGAGGAACTGCAGTTGGAATGTCTCTAACATCCACCATGCTCTCCGAACTTTCCTCCAATAACATACCACTTTTATAGGAACTTGGACAATTTCTTGGAAGAAAAAAATTGTGAGGAGTTACATACATACCTACATATTATAGTATCACGCCTTTTTCCCGTAGGAGTAGGCAGAGGTTACATCCTTCCACTTGCTACGATCTTGACACACCTCTTTCGCTTCCTCTACTTTCATAAGCACTTTCATATATGCTCGCCGGTTATGAGCTTTATTTAAGACAAAAACAAAGTGTACTTTGTTTTAAATGAATGAGCTTTATCATAGAGATTGAGACAAGCCTTACCTAATGGTAAGATGGTATACAGTGTGTTCTTATTTTGCGCTGGTAGTAGAGAGAGGTGGGGAAATCTGAAGAGTGATGATGAGTCAGTAGGTACGCGTACGGTAGATATGTTAGCAGGCGGGGCGGCGCGCGAGGGACGGCTCCAGGGGCATGGGGTATGGGGATTGGGGAGCGTCGGGCGCCGCGTGCCGCGCCGAGCGGTGTGCCGCGCCGTACGAGTAGCAAGTGTAAATCGTGATCGTGTGCAGTGTAGCACGCGCCGTCCGCGGCCGCACATCGCTCATCGCGCTACGCCGCCGCCTCCCCGCTCTGCCGCACCACGCGTCCGCTGGGCGCGTCGCGCGGGCCGCGGGCCAGGCCCGCGAGCCTGCTGCTGCTGGCCGCGTGGCTGGCAGCCGTCATAGCCAACCTTGAGTGTCCACAAGAGCCCGTCACAGCTCAAATTGCGTGCGCTTCCTGCCGTTCTTACGAAAACACGCGTGAGCACAACCTCAAAGTGATCCGCGAGAGCCTCCTGGCAAAACTTGGCTTCAAACAAGCCCCTAATATCACTGGTCGGGAATTACCTCACGTGCCGGCCGACCTCATGGAGCGCTATGAACGACGGAAACCGCCGTCTGGGGTTCAGGCTGACGCGCCAGTACCCTCTCGAACCTTCGTCACACATACAGAACAAGACGACTTCCTTGCTCGCACCGACAATGTTCTCATTTTTGCTCGTTAGTATCATTAGGAAAAGCTCTTAAAATCTTTTGATTTTATTTGAAAATTTTACCGATCTTCACATTTATAATAATCCTAGTGTTCATTTCAAGACAGAAGCAGTTCACATAACCAATATTACGATTAGCTGTTTGCAAATGTTCGCTTTTCTCAAGTTGATATGTTCTTTTTATTCTCATTCTGTGATAGGGAGTGATAATGCAACTACCTACATTATTTAATGTGACGAAATGTGTGGTATCAGATGTTTTTAATGTCTAGGAAAAAGATTTGATCGGCTTGACGCGTGGCTAGCTATTGCTATAGTCTGTGAAGTTCATTGACAGGCACGTGTGCAGTCTATACGTGGGTAAGGCACTTTATGATCGTGTCACGCATAGCAAGTTTTAATTAGTCAAGGATCGCTTCAACGTGAACGGTTACATTATATAACTTAATGTACCTACCTGCTCATTCCTTAATGTCACTCATACTTAATGTATATAGCTACCTGTTGATGCACACTCTATTGTTTTTAGGGTGAGAATGCTACTTACCTATCAGTACTGCGATCAGCTTTTAACTGAATAATAATAATCAATAAACTGTTGAACTATATAATGTATGGATTATGCGGCTATAAAGAAATTACAATTAATTTGTAAGTACAGATTAATAGGTTTATATAACAGAATTAGTTTAAAAATATATTTGAATTATATTTATTTGATGTAGGTAGATTATAATCGATATTACACAAAAGACGATGGGGTTGAAATAGTGTATTGTTATGCGAAAACAGGGCTATCTAAGTTCAGCCGAGAATGTAATCTTGTACAAGGGGCTTCGACCGCTGTCGATAACGTTCAGTCTACCAGCACTAGCAAAGTTTCGCGCATTCCTTGCATAATTTAAAAGTAAATTATATACTCGTTTAAATACATTTATTTATTGTCGAATTGATTAATGAAAAACTAAAATATCTAGTACATTAGAATTTATTTTCTAATAGACTTTCTTCGCAAAATCATTTTTGTTTATCCATGTTAGATATTTATCTTATTTTGGCATTATTAGATTATTTTATATAATTATTATTATAGAGTAATATTGTAATTAAAATGTACATACGTTAATATAATGTAATTTCTGCCATATGATATGATTTCTAAATTAAACTATTGCATATGAATATTCTCACGCGTATGTATTGACTTACATCTGTTAGTTATATTTAGCATAATTTATCAGAAGTGATAACGTAGCTATTCGTTTCTTGACAGTGCCATGTGAAGAATAAAATAATAATGCACATTATATTCAGAGCAGTAGGTATATATCGGGCGATGATTCAAGGTGTATATTTCAAACTAATTGATATAATAAAATGCAGATAGCATTGTACATAGTCCATTCTTGCTTTCTTTTTTATTTATTTTACTATAGCAACTTTAATAAAAGTAACTAGCTACGTTATTAGGTCATATTTAGGAAATTTTTATATGATATAACATTAAATATTGTGTGAATTTAAATCGTAATTAAATTTCATTTAATTTTAATAACTAATTTTGATTTTTTGATTGATGATTTAAAAGTATTTAATTGTTAATATTAATTTTATTGATTGAACATAGAAGTGCGTGGCCGCCACCATAAAACTTTTAATTCGATCAATAACATTAAATAACAATTTATATGAATGGTTTTGAATGTTTGGTTGTTTTGTTCTTGTATATAATAGAATATTACTAAATATGAACAAAAATCATTTAAAATTCTGTAAGTAGAAACTTGTTTGTGTATATACTAAACAGTTATCTACTATAAATGTTTTAAGAAGCAATTTCGTTGGTTAATTACTGAACATTAGTATTCGATTTAAAAGCTGACTGTACTTCGTTGAGTAGCGTCGAATAGCTGAGTAGGCGTTTGTCGACTCTCTGTCTGCTATTCGCATTCGCATTGTCCAGGACCACTGCCCTCGAGTCGAATAATCGACGTGCAAACGCACCGCCTCCGTTTAACTGAATGACACAATTCCTGACACATCATTACCCAATTTCTACGTACGTTATCATTATTTCGAACGATCTGCTTAATTCCGAATTTTTATCAACCAGTTAAGTTTTACACATACCTCGATAGATATCTAGAAAATGGCAAAGTGCCATAATTTAATATCTAAAATACGACTATTCGAGAGGATTAGGCCTCCTGGGGACACCTCTATAAAAAAAGCGCACCTCGGTTCTTACCTCTTAGGTGGTGTGGAAAGAGAACCTAAAGTACGTAGATACATAGATACACGTATACGTAGGTACATATATACCTATACAATTCATCTATTTTTACCTGATAGATTGTAGCTGAAAATCATGTATTTTATATTCCTAAATGAACATCACTATTGCAGTCAGTCGCCGCCCAATAATACCACAAATAAGATTGTAAATAACAATAGGACTCAGTAATGTGATTCAGGCAAACTGTAAAACTCATGTTTATTTGCACTTATAAGATTAATTTATTTACAGTAAGTATTCGTGACAATTTTTATAAATAATTATCTCTTATCTTAAAAAGCGAGGACACGGTTGTGCGTCAGTTCATATTGTGAGCAGTTGTAACTATTCAAAATTGTTTAAATGCATTGTTTAAATAAGGTTCGATTCAACAATTTCGTATAGTGTCTATTAAGTAAAAGTAGCAATACTTTTTTCTGGTTGTTTACTGAATTATAATGATATAATAAAAATTGTTAAGTATCAATTTTATTATCCATTATCCAATATATCACAGTTCTTGATAGCGCACGGTTCAACCTACTAACCTACAAGCGTTAACTACGTCAGTGCTGCCAGACCTTGTAGAGGTTTCCAAAAACGCAATTCGTTAATATGTTGGAAAGCTATTATTAGGCCACTTAAATAATCTTTTTGAATTTTTGATATGCTAGTATTATTATCATAATCATTTTAACGACGAATACAATTAAAGCATAATGATTTTAGAATTAAAAACAGAAAGTTATTTTCTTTATTATTTCTCTATCTAATATCTTCTCTATTATTCGAAGCAAATCAGTTTTTAATATTTGTAACTTTAAATCTTTTATGGTAAAATATGTAGCTTTAACATCAAAGGGTAAAATGTTATTTGAGAGCATTTTGTTTATTCTAGCTATTTATTTCCTTTAAAAATAATGATAACAATATCATAAAAATTAACACCGAAATCTAGGTTTGAAGATTTTCAAAATCAAATCGACATAGTTCGCTAATACTATCTATCATTTTCTAAGTATCTAGGATTTTTATACATATCTCCTATTAGGTAGTCTCTTATAGGTATTTTTTATATTGAAACTATTGGAAAGCCAACTAAATGTCCTTAAAAAGAAAATTACAAATTAAATCTTGAAAATGTGTAACCTAAAAGTTCTAATCTAAATGTAAAAAAATAGAGTAGATATAGGTACCAATAAACAAATTTTGAAAACGTTTTTGAAAATTATTACATTTTATTAAATTTAAAAAATATTAAATTATCCACACACAGTTTGTTATATATGATATAATAAATTTGTTTTCAACTGTGTAATTAATAAATGTTTATTTATAACACCAAATTTTTAAAACTATTTCAAAGTGATACATTGACATTTCCTTGTTAATTTGTGCCCATTTTTAAATTTTAAATTCCCCGTTCAGCATTCGATTCGGTATATAAAATATAATAGAGATAATCTTTAATACGGTTGCTCTTAATTATATTTGTGAATTTAAACAAAGTATTAAGAAAACCAAACATATATTCATGCGATCAAAGGTTAATGCGACTTGTGGATATCAATGGCAGACATGCGACTTGTAGTCA
Organism: Samia ricini; assembly: GCA_014132275.2. Taxonomy (NCBI): domain Eukaryota; kingdom Metazoa; phylum Arthropoda; class Insecta; order Lepidoptera; family Saturniidae; genus Samia; species Samia ricini. Next base: position 8,410,319 of record AP028170.1, read on the forward strand.
GGCCCAAATGTCTAGGAGTGCTTATTCGATGAGACGGCCATTTGCAACGATCGATTGTTTTGGCTGCTGGCAGTCACCTTAATTGCTCATGAATCAAGACGACTCGAGCTCTAGTGTGTAGCGTAGTTTTGGATAATAAGGCCTACTTAAATGGGTTTTAAAGTAGATTTATCCAAAAAATAAATTTATTATTATTTCAATTAATGCTGTTCAATCTTGAAAATGCTTTATGAACGGAGACCTAAGAAACAATTTTCAATAACGAGAATCGAGCAGCAGTTTCTAAAATACATTTTCTATTTATATAAACTAGTGCTCGCCTGTGATCAAAATTCGACCATAATTAACGTACTGTTTCTTTTATAAAAATATAATAATTATTTTTTAAATTGCTAATTTTGTTTGCCTTTCGGTGTTATTTGCTTAAAGTAAAACCTCAAAAGTTAATATTTTGTCACACGGTAAATAAATGTCAAGTCTGACAATGGCATGTGATTGATAATGTCTGGTAATCGTTGTCAAAGGCACTGTAGTGTGTATAATGTTTTTTTATTAATTTAATGTATTCTTTATGCATAATTTAAAAAGTATTAGCTACTAATACTTCTTTTTATTTAATTTTACTTTTAATTACTAATTACTCCTCCATGTAAACTATAAGTGTGGGAAATTTCATACTCCTCCGTCCACGCAATTATCGTAAAAAGGGGTATAAAGTTTTTGCTTCACATATTAATATAATATATATAAATAATTAAGTATTTCTGTTTAACCTGATTTGAAATAGATTATGTTAATATACAATTTTTATATTTAAAAAAGTGATGAAGAACTTTCATGACTAATTTGATATATGTACAACAATTAATGTTCTTTACTTCAATAAAAGATGTTTTATTGTTTACTAATTTTTTTATTCATATCAATTCTCTCATTGTATAAAGCATTGTTAGCATTCTTGTTCAGCATTAATGGTCAATTAATTCAAGCGTAATTGAAAAGTTTGATTGTTGAAAATAATTTATTTCATATTTCAAGTATTTAATTAAATGAAGTATCATAAAAATAATAAAAGTGATCAATTTTTATTTAGATCGCTAGTATGAAACACATTGAATACTTAGATTAATAATTTTTCAAATAGGTAATTTACAAAATTTGTCAATTTCTCATGAATCGATTGACATCACCGGACATCGTCAGAAGGATTTTGCAATCGTCAATTCCTCTTTCAGTTCAACGTTGCTTTAGGGATTCAATGTTATTTATATAAATATAGATTATTATACGTATAGATTTTTAACGCATTTTAACAATTTTAAATCTAACATGTACTAGACGATTTAAAGTAATATCTAAATGAATAATTTGTTCTTCAATCCACATAGCAAATATATTTTATATCTAAAACCTCGCTTTATGATTGACGTTCATTAAGCATGAAGTCGGTGTAAAGTACATTATGGTGTTGGCTTACGGATATCTCAACGTTGGAAAGCGCATCCGCAAAAGGCTTATCATTGATGGGATACGTGCAAAATTCTTTACCCAGCTGGACCCGCATATATCGACCCCTCACTTCCAATATTAACAAAGATAAAATCTTTTTTTTGTTTAGTGACTTATAAATAAATTTCTCAGCGCAAAAGCAGCAATTTATAATCCTAGATTATTCTATAATCAATTGTTACTATCTACATTACTATTATTGTTTTATACATAATGGATATTAATCGAGTAGTCCGTACAACAAGGTACTTACGCACCACAATGATATTATGATGAATTCGACCCGATGCGCACCGGCAAGGCAAGTCATCCAACTGAATTCATACAATACTCGATATAGTCATTTTAAAGTTTAAATATAAGTATATATTTCTGTATAAAATACCTATACTAGATAAGTGTTACGATATTAATAGGTTCACATAATTAAATTCAATTTCACTAAGCTTTATATTATTACAAAGTATCAAGAAATTTACTAGCACGTATATTTTACTAGAAATCATTCGCTTACTTTATAGTAAATAATTTCTACTGAAAGTTAAAACAACAATTATAAATTGGTAGAAATAATAGAATTAAATGTGATATTCCAGAAAGACATCTAATAATGATATTAGTTATTGCATACATATGCGCGAGTATACAACCATAGATTGTAATCTTAGGGTTAGTATAAATATATTATGAGTGTAGTATGCGGGCGGCATTTATTCCATACGGATGTATTCCCCTGTTTCCTCCCTGGTACTTTATAGTAAATATGTTTATAATAAATATCTACCACCGCTATAGCCATATGCGTTTTGATTTTCTTCCATAAAAGAAATAAGAAAAAAATGACCGGTTTTTATTGTCCGTTTTAAATGTCTGTCAAACAAATCTAGCGAAATTAAAACAAAAAAAAAAGAAAAACGTATAGGCATAGCCAAAATGTTTCTTATTTTATAATTGAAAAAAGAAAAAAAAAATAAAATCCACTGTTGAAGGAGGAGAGTGATGATTTCATTTATTTTGCATTGATACAATCAGCCCGAGCTGCAGTTGTCTCTTTTGCGTTTCCTAACTATTCATTCGAGCTCAACGCCATAGCAATAGATTTCTGAAATACCTATTCTCCGACCGCGTATCCTCTTAATAGTTTTGCGACTTCCTCTCACTATGCAAACAGCAGGCACCTTGACACTAGAGGTTGTTAACCGATGCATTAGATGGGGCACAATTGAGGCCAGTGTGTGAGCGGGTTCAAGACCAATTTAAGTTCCGTAGGTCAGTTCACAGAAGGTAACCTTGACATTGACCACAATAGTTCTGCCGCTTATACCTAACATAATAAACTAATTTCAAATGTTCTGACAAAAATATTCAACAACAACAACTCCATATCTTTGATAAAATAAACTTAGGCCATAGTACCGTTCTTCTGTTATAATAATTTAATTGAATACAAAAGGTTTATTAATCATACCTATTTGTATTCATATGTAGTCGATTTCTTTTTTCAATTCAATATCATTCAAACGAAGAGGGTTAAATAATTATTTATAAGAACTTCAATTATAATTTACAATGTATATTCCTTATATATAAATCAACTGTCTATTGATATTAGGCGATACGGAATTGACTGATTCTATTCCGCTCCTATAATATTTCTCATTACGGAGCGGCAGTCTTATTTTTACAATAGTCTAACATACCTATAACATAGGCTGCAACCAGAGCCATATTTACATTTGGAACTAGTTAGTCCAGGGTGGTAAATTTTCGAGGGAGTCAAAATTCGGAGGTTGAGGAAAAAAATTACCACGCGTACTAAACTAAAAACGCTATTTATTATCCAAAATATGAATAATTAGATAAATTAACTTTCTAGTACATTTTTAAGAAAATTGATTTTTGTGGCGATGGCGAATGGATAATTTATCTACACTCAAACCTTAGACAAATTATATGACATTGCTAAAAGCTAATATTAGCGATTTTTCTACAATATAGGCATAGGCACAGTGTTTTGAGTTAATTGACGCTGATAAGAGTACGGCCTAGAGGCTACTTTTTTTTCTAATTTGAGATTGAAAGCTACTGTAACTAGACAGGTAGAGTCATCAGAAAAGACATACCACTATGCAATGGTCTTGATTTCAGTGATCTATGAGTTGTATAAAAATAAATAGCAACATTCGAAATAAAACTAGATCGAGTTTCTTGTCGGCTCTTGCTGTTTTCTTAACAACTCTTGTTGTTTTCCGACCCGCTGGTAATATTTAAACGTTCATAAGCACCTTAACGATTGACGATGTGGCCGAGGGTGGTAAACACACTAAGCCTAGAGGTACTGGTCCTCAAGTGATGTTGCCTGAATAGGTGCGCTATTGGTATTCGACAACAGGTTTTCAAACTTGAGAGTGGTAGTTACTACGGCAGGCATTATTTTAAAATGCCCTAGCATCAAACTATGGTTTCCTCACGGTGTTTACCGTCACCGAAAACACAGGTGATTTTTTAGATGTATAGGTTGATTTGTATCCGCGTCCATTGACGCGAAATCCGACCACACTACCGACTACGCTATCATCGCTTCATAAATAATTTTTAATTATAATTGACATTTGTTAAGTATGAAATTCAACACGGACGAATTTTAGCAAAATTTAATGTTGATGCTAGATTTGACAACAGCGGATCGGTAAGATACGAACTGGTGATCGGCGTTCATCGCTATTCTTAAACCCTACTTTTATAAAAAGTCAACCATCTTCCAGTGATGGGAAATCAGATCTCAATTTTTAGTATGGGGTCATAAAAATGGGAGTGGACTATTTCAGAATATTAAATGGTTAATGTGGATTTTCTACACAAATGTTGAGATCTGTAATGAAAAAATGTAATTAATCTTTTTTTTGTACACTCTACCATCTACTACTTAAAAATGAAGATAGAATAGACATAGGTATTTAAGTAGGTAAAAGAAATCCGAGTAAAAAATTTTGATTTTATTGATATTTCATGTATCTAGTACATAATGTTATGTTTAAAAATAAATTCAGTACAGACGAGAATCTGGCGCGACAGAATTCTAAGAGGCAGGAGGTGCAGACATAAAAAAAAGAATGGTTCGGACATTAAACGAATGGTTCGGAGACCTGAAACTAACTGTACAGGGCTGTTTATACTCAATATATACAAATGTAAAATACGTACATAATATTCGCTTGAATTTACTACTTACATGATTTTGTTTTTCTCGATGGTTAGTGTCTAGTTTTGATCTACTACTATTTATTCAATTACAAAAAGGGTAATCAGTGGCCAATTCCATTAACAAACGCAAACTTTCATATTGCGTAAATAAACGTTATAAATGCATTGAATTTTCAAAGCCGTGTCACAGTATGGATATGGTAGAAATATTTATTTAAATTACTATTTGTTATATCTTCTTATTATTTGCAATCGCTATTAATTGCATAAATGTGTGCAAATATTCTAGGTAATCCTTACATTTTTATTAACTAATTTAAAAAAGGTTCCTTACAGGACCTATGTACCTGTTTGTTATGTGCAAGAGTGTGTATGCAGCGGTGTGCGTGTAATGCTCAGTGCATGATCAGTGTCACTGAATCGCGCTGGCGGCGACGTCAAGAGCCTCCCCAGTTGGGGAACGAGACACGTCTTGGATCGTCACCGCAGTAATGAAAATAATTTATCCCAGTGCGTATAAGGTCTGATAATAGATAAACAGATAATGCGTTTATAGGCATAAGCCTATAGCATGTCTATTATATTGTTAACAGTGGAATGAATTATTAGAGGCTTAGCTGCATTTGTTAATATTAATTACCTAGGTATTATTAAAATAGTACGTCTTGCGTTAAAGTTTTAAATTATACGGAAAGGTTACATTCTAACGTAATATAGTTAATAAAACTAAACGCGGCCACGATGTTTGTACATAACATATAGGAACATATAAAAAAACAAATATATTATTTTACATAAAAATAAAATTAATAAATAACAGTCTATAATAATAACCCTGTTCTGAAAATATCGGTGATGCCAAATAAACAAAGTACCTACTGATAAAATTACAAACCAGTATACTTTATATTACAATTTATTTTTACCCAATTCGTATGAGAATTGATGACACCCCTATTATAAATCACCCAAGGAAAAAGAGGATGCCACGATAATACGCGACTGCTGATTGCAATAAGCAGTTACTTTGAGTCAATTCAGTTAGGACGTTGAGTCGATTTCAATTTGACCACATCCTGCTTTCACAAGATATTATTTATTTTGTGAGAGGGATAATTTTCAATTCGTATAACTGACATATATTACACATTTTGTTGCTACATTTTGACAGGACTTCTTGGTCAATAGCTGAAGTTACTCCAGGTAACTTAGGGTATTGTAATTTTCGAAAATTATTAGGGTTCCGCGTGAAAAAATTAAATCTCATAAAAATTTGAATAAAATCCGATTTAATGCAGTTTTACGGGCAAGTCCTTGAATTTATGAGAAATATTTTTTTCTTTATCTCAGTATAAAAAATTAGGGTTCCGTAAAAAAAAATAACAGTAGGGAAGAATATAACCCACGCGGGCGTAGCCGCCGGGTCACAGCTGAGAAATAATATAATTTTGCTTATTTAGATAGATTAACTATAGTTTTTATACGTTTGTAGGTAATACCTATTATCTATCAATCCTTATATCTAAAGGTTTTGTTTATTCATGAAGTTATTTTTACATATTTAATAGCCAGTGTTACAGAGTAGCTCAGATTCTGGTGAAGATAAGATATTATTTTAAAAAGGAAAACAGGAAAAAATATCTTACCATAACTATATTGAACGAACGAATGTTATGACAATTGATTTAAATTCGCAACATAAATTTATAAAAAATATATTGTAAAAGGAAGGAAAGTAGGTTTATATATAAATACAACAAAGGTTTAATTCTCAACAGACAGTGAAAACTGAAGTGTCACTGAAACAGTTTTCTCTGATATTAAAATAATATTACATAATTTTTATTCTCAAAATCTTTATATGCAACTAGGTAGTAGGTACCGATCGACATAAGGTAACATTTAATATAGATGCTAGTAATAATTTAGCAAAAACTGACAAGCAAGTACATCCTGTGCATCCAGTTAATGAACCCGATTTATCTCAGAGAGTGATTCACAGAATTTAAATACGACTTACAGATTCACACGCAACGCCATCAGTACCGCGCGGAATCTAAGCACGTTTATTTGGATCTACAACAGAATTTAAATTAGTGCCACCATATACATAGTTATAATTCTATTTGTATTTTAGTTTATTTAATTCGTCGAGTCGTGCCTACATACTTTGTAGTAACGTACAATAAATACCTACCTACGTAAAATTCTAGAACGGTTATAAGTATTTTTAGCTGTCGGTCTAATTAGCATTCATGTATGATCTACTGTTGAATTATTATGCAAAACATTCTTATACGGCCGGTTACAATATCGCGAATCTTAACTTTTAGATGGAGATCAAAGCAAAATAATTCTGTTTTTGATCATTGACTGATACAACTAGCTGTATGCCCGCGGCTGTACCCGCGTTTAATATATTTTTCACTGCTTTGTATTTTTATTCGGAAACCTAAATATTTATCAAAAATGTTTTTGGTACTAAAATAAACCAGAAATATTTTTTACAAATTCAAATACCTGGGAGTAAAACTCTATCAATACACTAATTCAATAATCGGATTCGATTCACAACTTTAAAGGGTTTTAATTTTTTGTAAGGAGAAATCCTAATAATTTTCGAAAAATAACTGTAGCCTAAGTTACGTGTAGTAACTACAGCTATTTGTCAGAAACAGTTCCGTCAAAATAGGTCCTGCCGTTCTGGAGTTTAGCCGGAACAAATAGTCAGAAAGACACAAAAATTTAAAAAATTGTGTATTTGGTATAGGTATTAAATATGCATAAGTTTAGATCGATTTTGATAATTAAAAAAAAATTCTTAGTGTGAAAGTCACATGGTCTATTTTTCTTGTTTTTTTTCCAGAACTGGTAAGTATAACTAACCAGGTACCAGGCTATCGTTGAGTTTTGGGACACCTGTATAAAATGGATAAATAGATATAACATATATTCAACATGATTACGATAAAGAGTAATACATACAAAATTACAAATTGTATGATTGGGAATTAGGTTATTATGGAATTTAAATTCTACATCTTTACGTAAATACATCTGGATGTATCTCCAATTTATTCTGCATAGAACAATTAATCGTATTATTACAAGATTAATATTGTAACTCAATACATTGTAGGTGACCTATATAAAAATTCTGTATACCCAAATTGGTTGGTAAAACAGTAAGCGTTGTTAGTCAGTTCAAGCAGCAGGTACTTTATATTTAAATATACGCCCTGCATTGTTTAAAGTTTAAATACTCTGGCTATGTTTTTGTATAGGTACTTATAATTTTATTTTACATGTCTTATACAGATTATGCATTGAAGTTTCTATTTCGGGTATACATAGTTTAATTAATGTGAATTTTGAAGTTATTGCAAAGCTTGTTGACATGTTTCTTATGATATAAAAAGTAATTACAATTCTTGACTGTCACAATATAGTGTTAAATTTAATTATTTCGAAACTTGTCTTTTGGATATAAGCTGGATTTTTCTACATTTTATTTTGCTCATGCATGCTTCTTAAAAATATTTTGGTGAAGCAGAAGTCTTGATATCAAGGATTCTCAGTCGAATATTCGGGTATTTATAAAATCTTTGACAACACTGTGGTACAACGTACGTGTAGAACGTCGAATAATAACATCGACTTATACGTTGTTTCCAAATGAAACTTATATTAATTAAGTGAAGTTATATCCCCATAAAGTTCACACTTATTTTGCTATTGATCGATGGTAATGGTCACATAACGAAGAAATCGGTTACAAAGCGCAGAACATTTCAAATTTGTATAAATTTACAATAAATTATTTCACGCTACAATTTTTAATTTGTATTCGTCCACTAATAATTAGTGACATAACGCAGACGTCGCTACATATATATGTATATGCTAATAAAAATGAGCAAAGTATAAAATTTGTTTGAATTAACAAAAAATCAAATTCAATATTAAAAAATACTTTATTTAATTTAGGCCCTGATAAGGCGCTTTTGAACATCAAAACACTACCACCGGTTTGGAAAACAATCCAGTCATCGAGAAGAACCGGCAAGAAAGTCGATCTGGTTTTTTTTTCAGCATGTTTAATGCAACTTTACAAGTAACAGTTACAAATTATATTTTTTGTGGTGCAGTACTGTTTAATTTTTATAATAATAGTATTTGTACCTTATAAAACTATTTACGTGAATGTTGCTACTAAATTAAAGAATTCAAGCTATATTCATATTTAAAACGGAAAAAATATCCATGACATGTAAGAGAGATTATACTAACTGCAGAATTCATGACGCCCGTCGCTTTTTATAGTTATTATTGTTTAGTACTAGTCATTATTATTGATATCATTTTTACAAATATATTATAGTATGTATAGTTCAATTTATAATAATTTTATACTAAAAAAAGTGTGTGTGTATGTATGCACGTAAGAAGTTATACTTCTTTGGTGTAATAATACAAAAAACTAAAACGTTGACAGCTAACTTCAGGGTGCCGTATTTTCGTGACGGTTGTGCGCGCATCTTTAATATTTAATCTCATCATTTTTCCTGAATTTATTTTGATCTAAATATAATCTTATTGCATCGAAGAATGCGCATGTTTTGTGGATACATCGAATTAAATATATATTATCGATAATATTATAATCGAGTTAAATATCGAACCAATACCTGCAATAGTAAATATCAACTTTTATTATTTATCTCTGATATCGACTATTCTATACATCGATGTACAGCCCGTTCACTATTAAAAGTCCTCTCTATTCATCTCTCGTCCTCTCGTTCAGGAGTTGGTAGTTCGGACTAGACGGGCTGCATATATTCCCATTTTATGCCTCCCAAAAATTAGGGTAGACGGAAAAGGTTGGATAAATTGTGACAAAATATTTGAGTGAAATTTGAGTGACTAAAATTATTAGTCATATAATTTAAGTGATGTTCGAGTATTAAAAACGAAACATAAATAGAAATACTATTGACGGTCATTTCACACAGCCCTAAATTAAAGAAAACTGTCAAGGCTTATTTTACATACGTAATAACATTAAACAAATATCTGCAAATCATGTATATATTCATAAGTCAATTTCAAGTGTGTAACCATTACTTACGTAACTTTAATATTTAATAACAACTGAAGAGTGAACACAAACAATTCCGTTAACATTACATTAGTGTTCGTTAAAGAAAACGTCATTTTGTATGACGAACGTTAACGGAAAAGTTCGTGCTCGCTTCTTTCAACATCTTTAGGATAGATTAATTATGCAAGAAAATTTTACTTTGATTATTAAATAGGATAATATTCATTCGAACACATTCTGTAAACTGCCACAATAAAGTAATGAAACACATAAAAAACATCTATTCAAAATATAATTTGTTTTTGTGATAAAAAAATTTACAATCTGAATGATCAATAACAATGATTTTATATTTTAAATTTATGAAAAAAACCAGATCGAGATTCTTGCCGGTTCTTCTCGACTGTATTATTTTCCGAACAGGTGATAGTGTTTTGACTTTCATAAGCGACTTAATAGAGCCTAAATTGAATTTTTTCTGAACTGAACTTTTTGATTTTAATTTTGATCTAAAGGACCATCACTGTCACTAGTCAAGTACAAGCATGTTATCTATTATTTTTTATATACTTGTGTGTCCAAACTACAATATCATGTCTCTACATTAATAACTTTCATTTTGTACTGCATTTTTCTATTTGAATTCTATGAATCTTTCTCGAAGTCTTTCTTTTGGTGCGTATTTTTCCTAGGGTTCTAATTATATTGGGTAGTAGCTGTAGTAACGAGCGCTACCTTCATGATTCTGATAACGGTTTTATCGGATATATACACACTAAATAAATAAAATTAACATTATCAGCTAACAATAATTACATAATGTAATGATTGCACAGATAGCGAGAAGTAGCATTTTATTTTGAAAAATGGTATTGTCCGGTGTATGCAATCATCTCTAAAGTTTCCTTTCTACTTCCGCCCCAACACAGCTTTTTTGACTACTTTCTGGATAGATAGTAATTATCTTACTTATTTCCCTAATACAAAATATATACTGAATATATAAAACATATTTCTCAAATTATACGGAGTTTAAATATAAAGGTGTGGCAACTCGATTTTACTAACCTGTCATGTCAACATACAAGATGGTACTAGTCAATGGAATAATCGGAGATTCATTTGCTTTTTCCTATTCACAGAACGCACAAAGCTTCGATACAATTTTTCTTGCATTACTTTTAAACATCTGTTGCGTAATTAAAGCAAAAAAACTTATTTCTACTCTAAAATCACAACGCTTGTATTTGACAGAATCGATTGTCTTTCCAATGACGGTCTGTAATGCCAACATATAGGAAAGGGTGTCAAGGGACAAGTTATAGTGAACGGACTAAATATCCGGTATTCCTACTGGGCACAGTAGGGATATTAGAAGTGAAACGTATATCGATGGATTAATAAATATAAAATATTAATACCGACGTCAATTTCTCAAGGGAAAAATATCGATATATAAACAAATTTTAAAAATGCAGTATAAAAACTATAATTTATTTAGTTCAGCTTAGCTCCATAATATCAATAGTAATTTTTACCCAAAATCTACATAATTTTATTGTACAAAAATCTCATTAAGAATGAAGGTATTTCATCAGTATACAGCCATCTCGTTTACCCAGACAAATTCTCCTTGGAGAGATAGCTCATGCCAAGTGACCAGTAAACCGTCCTTTGTCAAGATTTAACAAAAGCACGAAGGGCGATAAGCATTGACATGGTATTGATTTCTGCCACTAAGAAGGCCGATGATCGCGATAAATGGAATAAAATCATTTCAAATAACCCCAAAATACATGACAATACATGGTTGGAGTCACTGTCCCAAAAATACAGCAAGTGTGCAATGAAAGAATGTATAATTGGGCTTTTTCCATGATTCCCCAAGGACTTTATCTGTCACCGATGTAGCCGTAACTGTGGATCCCGAATCGGCCTGTTTAGTCATAATCGTAGTTGCTACTCCACGCTGGTGCTGGTTTAAGTCTCCTGGAAAGATGCTCTAGACCTATGATGATTTTTGTCAGTATTTCTATTTATTAGGGAAAATTACAAAAATGTAAAAAATCTAAAAAGCTATTTACTAACTAACATTTCTAAGACCCTTTTATTATATAAGGCAAACAAGTATTTTTTAACACAAAGTACATTCAACAGAAAGTGACGAACGACTGCGGCACAGTGCACACACACATACACGCAATGCAAATAAAACATACTATAAATAGTTAACAGTTATAGACAACATAGTTATTTTTAGCTTTTTCGGTATTGGATTCTAGCGACTTTAGTTACATAAATAATAAAATATATATCATTTTGATATGTGTAATTTTCAATATTGGATATTTTTTATCGATATATCGATACTTTTTCGACAAGCTTAATAACATGTCAATGACAATGTTACCTTAGATTAAGACACAGACTATAAACACATTACAGATAATAAATCCTAACAAATGTCACTCAAATTAAATAACTATTTTTAGTCACTGATATTTAATGAGTTGTCATAATTTATTCAGCCTACTCAGTTTACCCTAATTTTTGGGAGACACAAAACGGGAAAATATGCTGCCCGATTAGTCAGAGCTACCAACTCCTGAACGGGGGAACTTTTCATAGTGAACGAACCGTAGGCTACATACACAATAAAGTGCTAGTGAACATAATTATAAAATCGTAAATGGGTATCTTAAAGACAAGAGAATTACTAATAATCATTTACCTAAAATATTATGTGATGTCCATCACATAAATCATATTTATTTTAGTTAATGTGTTCATTGTTCATTCATAATTTGTTGTAATAATGCTTACAAGCAACAGATGATAACTATGCTAAATTGATAATATTTTATGATGTATATTGCGTTTTTCAAGGTTAAAATATAATAGTTTAAGAATTATATAATGAAATTAGTATTTTCTTGTAAATTGGTGAGATGACAAACAGCAAAATGTACGCAAGAAAATCAATTGATATGTCATTGTTTTTAATAAAAAATTCCTGGCAGCGATATACATACAATCAATGTATGAGGTCGTTATCATCTCGGGTACAAGAACAGCCGGTATCTAGTGATGGTCCATGGCACATCTATGCTGAAAAAGTTGCAAATGGATCTTTGACCAAAGATCAACATCAAGAAAATGTAATAAATCATCTTCAGCAAATTTATAAAGATATTTCATCTTATGAACGTCCAGTTCTTCATAATCAAAGTGGAAGAACACTGTTTAGTTTTTTTAAGAAATCGGAACCTCTGAAGATAATTGCTCCCAAGGGATTGTATATTTGGGGAAGTGTTGGAGGAGGGAAAACAATGCTAATGGATTTGTTTTATGATACAGTTCCGGTATGTATGTTGAAAATGTTTAATAAGTTCTTTATACTTTAAAATTATGTGTCATGCTAGATTAACAATGCAAATATTGTACATATTTGTAAAATTGTACAATAAAATGTTTTGTTTGTAATATTCAAGATTAAGTTAAAATGTAGAAAAATTGGTGTAAAAAATCTTAGTTTATATACATACTCTTGGATATAAAAGTTAATTTAATGCCTTAGCAATTTCCTCCTAGTCTAAGTTTGGTTAATGAAGAGATTAAAAGAAATATGTTCAAAAGGCATACAAAATGTTAAGTATGCTAATATAGACTGACATATTTTTAGATTAAAGAAAAATTGAGAGTACATTTTAATTCATTCATGTTGAATATCCATGCAAGAATTCATGAGCTGAAGATAAAATCGGGCAAAGGTGCTAGTTCATTCCGTGATGAGAACTCAAAGCCATTTGACCCAATACCTCCTGTTGCAGCCGATATAACTCAGGAGTCATGGTTGATCTGTTTTGATGAATTTCAAGTGAGTTTTTAAGTTCTTATACATATTTACCTATGCTACGTAATACTTTCAAATTTTTTTTTGTTCATTTTGTACTTTATGTTAACACAACAATGAATCAATATACATAGTTGTCTACTCAAATTTTATTGTTTTATATAAAAAAACAGAAAATATAAAAAATATACACATGTTGAAAGATTACAATACATTATTGTAATCCAATATCTGTTAATTTTAATTATAAAATTGATTTAACATGCTGTAACATTATTTACTGACACAATGTGTTCGTTCTGTCTTTTGAAACTACAACTTTAAGCAATAATTACCATTATTACAGGTAACTGATATTGGAGATGCAATGATTCTAAAACGTTTATTCACACAGTTATTTGATAATGGTTGCGTAGTGATTGCGACCAGCAACAGAAAACCAGATGATTTATATAAAAATGGACTGCAGAGATCTAACTTCTTGCCATTTATACCAGTGTTGAAAGCTCACTGTGATGTAGTACAATTAGACTCTGGTATTGATTATAGATTACGAGGAAGCGGGAACAAGTATAGCAAATATTTTTTGTAAGTGTAATTTTTTTAGTGTTTTGCACTCATCATCATCATCATCTCCCTACCCTTTTCCCATTTTTATTTGGGGTCGGCGCAACATGTCTTCCTCTTCCATTCCTCTCTATTTGTTGTCATCTCTGCATTCACTCCTTTCCTAAGCATATCATCTTTCACACAGTCCATCCATCTTTTCTTTGGTCTTCTTCTTCCCATGTAACTGTCCACATTTTTATCCAATTACTTTCTTACAACATCCTCTTTCTCCCTGCGCATCACATGTCCATACCAGGATAAACGAAAGTTTCTATTTATGGTGTAATGTAGTGTAACAATAGTGAAAGATCTATGTATCTATTTAAGCAAGGATCTATTTAAGGAGCAGCACATGATGTGTCCAAATTCTGTATACATTAATAGCAAGCATTTGCAGGATAGTAGTATTTTGTGCTTGACTGGGTTGTGACTACCACTTTCATAATGAAAAGCTCACTATAGTGATGCATTTCACGCATTGCTATCTCAGATTAGCTAATTTAGATAGTGTATTTAGAGACGTGGTAACATGGTTGTATTGGAACCACCATACCCTTGTAAAAAATCCTTTGTAGTAATAAAGCAAAGCACATCACATTCTGGCATCTGCAAGTTTATACCCAGTGATACCTATAGTTATGTATATGGTATATATAGTTTTCCTTATGATGATGTAATTGTCAATAGATTCTTATCTATTACAGTCTTTTACATTTTACATTTAGTCTGTTTACTATGTCCTTCTTTCATATTTTCTTCACTGCATTTAAATTTTTTATATGGAACCCTAATTTTTTTTAGTACTAAGATAAAGTAAAAATATTTCTCATAAATTTAAGCACTTGCCCATAAAACTGTGCATTGATTTGGATTTTATTCAAATTTTTATGAGTTTTATTTGTTTTACGCGGAACCCTAATTATTTTCGAAAATTAAAAGTACTCGGAGTAACTTCAGCTATCTACCAAAAAGTTCTGTAAAAATCGGTCCAGCTGTTCCGGAAATTACAGACAGACAAACATTTAAAAAATTGTTTTTTTGGTATAGGTATCATACATATAATTAGTAAAATAAAAATTGAAAATACAAACAGACACTTCAATTTTATTAATTAGTTTAGCTTTATTTTATTTTAATATAACATCGAATGAAGTGGAGTCATTTAGGTAAACTCTAATAAAAAAAGGTTTTAGGTGTTGGTTTTAAATAACCATAGGCATACAGTAAATAAGCATTTAACATTACGTGAACAAGACAACCAGGTTATGTTTTTGAAAATAATTTTCTGTTAGTAATGTTATTGCTTAACATGATTTTTAATTGAGTATGATTGAAATTAATGAGTAATGTTGGGAAAGAACAAATTGGGGTTCTCTATGAGATTATTTTTGGTTATCTTCTTGTCTCTCTAATAAAAAAAACTCAGTTATTTATTTCTTTAGACAAATTCAATAAATTGTTCCTTTTATTTTGAATTTTAATCATTGGTTAATTTACTTAAACTGTTTCCTTATTTACATTATTGTATGAAATTGTTTGTCTTTCCAGAAATAGTGAGCTCACTAAAGATAACAATGCCGTAGACATACTGTTCAAATTCCTTATTTCCAAAGAGACAGATACCGTTAGACCAAGAGTAATAAATATTATGGGCAGGAATGTGAAATTCAACAAATCATGTGGAGGAGTTTTAGATACCACATTTGAAGAACTGTGTGACAGAGTAAGTTACATCAGTTGTGCAGGTTAAAAGATTGATGTAATTTGTCAGTGGTTTTTTTTTAACAGAGAATAGGTCTAGTGCTTTGACCATAATCTCACCTGACGTTAAGTGACGGTGTGGTCAAGGATGGTAAACACACTAAGCCTAGAAGTACGTGGTTCTCAAGTGATGCTGCCGGAACACACCTATTGATATTAGGCGACAGGTTTTCAAAGTTGAGGGTGGTAGTTACCTAGGCCAGCATTATTAGAAAACGCCTTACCACCATGATATGGTTATACGTTTTTCTTCACTGAAGGTCAGCTGATTTTAGAGTTGGATAGGTGAAGTCGAACCCGCGTCGAAAGACGCGGATTCCGGCCACACTACCCGTTGCGCCATCGTCGATTCGGTATAGTTTAGATATCCTATGTGAATTTATATTGTGTTTTAATGTGTCGAGTACCCATAAAAATGAAACAATAGGAAAACAATCGAAAGCTGGCATAAACGCCGGGAAGGTACTCAAGGGGTTAAATATATTTGCTATGTATACTTTATGCTAAAATAAAATAAAGACTGTTTCCGTAAATTTGGGTAACTTTAGATTACTTTTGAGATAATTTGTAAGTCATGTGTTGCTATATATTAACTTATTATATATGTGTGGTAGGTTTAAGAATATTGACAATGCAACTAAACTACCAAGTCTCGTATGGACCAAAGTTACATTATTTACATAAGGACCTATAAAGCCCTTAAAATAATAAATAACACTTAAAAACACACCCTATCTCTTTGGGGTTCGATTTTTGTATATGACTTTTAGTTGACAGGTAGAATGTCAATTGTTAATTCTGAAATTATTCTTTTCTGGTTTGGGTTTTAGTCTTGCAAATATTTATATGGGATTGTTCAAAATATTTGGAAGTTAAAATTACAATAATTTATACAAAGTTGTCAATTGGTTGCTGTGTTGTGCCGGTTTAGAATAGTACCACCCCATAACGTTCCTGTGGGTGTCGTAAAAGGCGACTAAGGGATAAACCAAGGGGATGGGCATCAGCATCCTCTGAGTGCTACAAACACCTACTGCGATTACTAACCCGCCTGCTAAACGTGCCGATTATGGCAATTCCCCCCTTTTTTGGAGGAGAGCTATGTCCAGCAGTGGATGTCAAAAGGTTGAATATAGTATATTTTGATGATAGTAGCTCAGCATTGCAATCTATATATTTGTCGAATTCTCTTCATTTTTACACTGATCATGCAAACTGTCTGTTTAATTATTTATTTTAGTGCATTATCCTGAGTTTTAATCTATATGTAGATTGGCTGGTAGTTCATCATCTCCCTACCCATTTCCCATTTTCATTTGGGGTCGGCGCAACATGTCTTCCTCTTCCATTCCTTTCTATTTGTTGTCATTTCCGCATTCATTCCTTTCCTAAGCATATCATCTGTCACACAGTCCATCCATCTTTTCTTTGGTCTTCCCCTTCCCATGTAACCGTCCACATTCATATCCAATACCTTTCTTACAACATCCAGTTATACATGGAAATAATTGAGAAATAACGGAGATGATAAATAAGTTTCTTTTGATTACAACCATTGGTAAAATTAATGTACTAGGCTTACAAGTAAATGATTGAATTATGGGATGTTCGACTGAGTAACTATAGCATTTATTTTCTAGCCTCTGGGAGCCAGCGATTACCTTGTTCTATCGAAAACGTTTCACACAGTGTTCATAAGGAATCTACCTCAGATATCGATATCGAAACATCGATCACAATTGAGGAGATTTATAACTCTAATTGACACACTATATGACAACAGAGTTAGGGTATGTAGAATCAAACTATAATATAAAGATACGTATAGACAAATCAGGCATTTGAACGCTGTGGTGTGGTAGAGGATGTGGTGACCAAAATAGAGAAAGGTATGCTTAGTTCGTTTGGACATGTATAGAGGATGGATGAGAGAAGATTAACGAAATTAATTTATAAGGCGAGGGTGAATGGGCAAGTCGGTAAGGGTCGACCTAGGCGAATGTATCTAGACCAAATCAATCATGTCTTAAATAAAGGTCGGGTAAAAAGTACTCATAACCGACGAGCATGTATGAAAGCGCTCATGAAAGTAGAGGAAGCGAAAGAGGTGTGTCAAGATCGTAGCAAGTGGAAAGACGTAATCTCTGCCTACTCCCACGGGAGAAAGGCGTGATGATATATATGTATGTAAAAATCGTTATCAATTTAGGTAGTATTAGTGGCTGATTGTGAACCGAAGGATCTCATGAAAATGGATGA
The DNA here is from genome assembly GCA_014132275.2 of Samia ricini. Classification (NCBI taxonomy): domain Eukaryota; kingdom Metazoa; phylum Arthropoda; class Insecta; order Lepidoptera; family Saturniidae; genus Samia; species Samia ricini. The sequence goes on from AP028170.1 coordinate 8,428,618, forward strand.
AACTGAATTTGGTGACGCCGACAGAGCACTTATGGACGACTTGAAGATAACAAAAGACTCAGTAAGCACACTTTTCTTTTTCTTTATTTAAATATAATAAATACTTACATGCTTTCTAAATTTGTGAATTTATATTAATTTATCAAATAATTTCTAATATTCAATCAAATACAGATTTATCTCATTTAAAAGAAAACTGCCTTTTCATCATTTTAATTGGTAATTTTACGAAAATAATTATACCTGTTTTATTCAATGTTTCTCTTAAAAACTTTAGAACTTTTTAGACAGCACTTATAATTTCTATTCAAGTTTGGTTTGAATTTATGATGAAGAAAAATGTTTATCTTAAGTGACTATGATTATATTAAATCCTCTTCCAGGTTAAAGTGTTATTTTTTAAATGTATTTAAAAAGTGTTAAAAATATTTTATATTATTTATGGTATTTAAATTAGCACCGTCCATTGCTATTTCATATTTTGCTCTAATCTGTGTGTGAACTCTCTACTCTGTGTAATGTTGTTTGTGTTGTACAATAATTTTTATAATTATTAATCATGAACTCTTTCAAAGCATCTTCCACATTTAATTCCAACATAAAGATAACATATAATCTATATATTTTTATAATACAAGTATTAACAATCATGTTAATAATATACTTAGTTGATAGTATTTTGCAAATTTGGAACAAATTGCAACCATATTATTTACGATGGTTTTCCGCAAAGTAACAGTTTAACAGCAGCAATTCGCTTGTTTATATTGTACAGGAAGATGCCAAAGCTGCTATATTTACGGGTGAAGAGGAAATGTTTGCTTGTGACCGATGTCTATCAAGAATTATGGAAATGCAAACAGATGAATACTGGGAGAAATGGGGCTCCCATTTATATTAGATACATCATTTAATAATTATTAATTATAATATATATTATAATCATTTTTGAAAATTTTTAGCTTAATATTTATCATGAACACGATCAGAGGTTGCTCGTGTAATGAAAAACCATTCGTCGTCTTTTTGACGAGGTAAAAACAAAATAAATTTAATTTTATTCGAAGTCGACGAATAACGTTTCCTTTTTATTGACATCATTGAAATAGTAATAGGTACTATTTTCAATTTAAAGCTTCAGGCTTTCAACAAATACGGAATATACAAAATACTTATTGTATTAATACGTATTGTAAAAATCATCTTTGCTTTAAATAACTAAAGCTTATTTTTTAGTTTACGATTGTTCAAGGAAATGTATGTATGTACTTGTTAATCATTTTTTTAAATAGTCCTTTCGTGTATTCTTCTTACATTGTATAACTATGTACCCAAACTTTGGTTTTAATATTGGATTATATTATTGGTGAGTAAAGCGATTTATTAATTGTTACCAATTGGTACAAATTTATAATATATTAATACAGATTTAAAAAAAAAACTAACATAAACTACATCCTGCAAGAGTAAACCTCTGTTCATAATAAATTTCGAAATTTGAGGTTACTTAAATATGTGTTCATAATTTTTGATAATGTTTATCCTGTTAGTTATATTTAGATTATAAATTAAATAACTAATTATACTAATATTATATTTATGTGTGAGTATGATAATATTATGACTGAATTAATCTCGGTAATTTATTGATTTAATATAATTTATATAAACTAATTAGCCAGTATTAGATCACATTCTGTCACAATAGACAATACATGTATTTGGGACGTTATGTTTACAACATTATAGTTATGAAGTATTTGTGAACGTTTTGTAGTAGTAATGTACTAGATTAGATAAAATAAATATTTTGCGATGTTATTTATTATACAAAATAAAATAGTTGACTGAAAGTTTGTTTTATTTTTCATTGTTTTATATTTTTTATAGGTTATAAAATTAGTATGTTTTGTTTTCTGTTACTTCAAATGCAGAACATATTATTTTAAATCACAACATACAGTCTAGATTTTTATATCAGTTATGAATTTCGTCAGCCAATTCGCAATAAAATGTATATAACCATAAATTAATAATTTAGAGAAAGCTTAATAAGAAAGAAAGAAAAGATATTTATTACCATATTTACGATAGATAACAAAATTTGCAAGTAAAACTACAATTATATAAACAAAAAAGAAAATGGTAATATGGACTGGCGTCAGCATTTGCCGCTTTATGACTGTCGTCATAAAACGGCGCTGTTTTTCAGCCAGTCCTTTTTCCGGCCATAACAAAAGAAATATATATGAAAACACTTCGCGCCTTTCTTTTAAAATTACGACAAGTAAAGAAAAAAAAATAGTGGTACAATAAAAAAACAATATTTTGAATCAAATTAAAACAATTCAAGTGTGAAGAAATTATAATTTACCTTAAACTTACTCAAAAATAATAATAAAAACCAAATGTACACATCAAATTTATGAATTGAATGAAAAAAAAGACAATTTTGTAGGTTATTTTATGTTTTTGTAATGTATATTCTTAAATTTTTCTTGAACGTAAATTTGGTTTTAAAAACTAGCGGAGGAGGTAAATCGTTCCAAATTTTATATGCCGCATATTTAAATGCTTCTTTATATGTGTGATTAATCTTTCTTTTTTCAAATGCAACTGAAGTTTAATGTTCTAATGAAATGTATTAGTTAAAATACAATAAGTACAAGGTGTTAAAAAATATATTCATTTGAATCTTGCCTTTTGCCCCCTGAACTTATCATAATATGAATCATTATAAAATGATGTACATAAATTAATAATACCTCTATTATATTGACTATCAAAGAATACGTCAGAATATACTTAGATTTAGATTTGTTTAAATAGAAAATTTTATTATAATTTACTTAGATGATGAAATCTAACTTCTTGTGTCAATCTTAGTTAAATATGTAAAACTGAGATTACCAATATGTTGGTAATAATTTTATATATGTACGTAATATTAGAACTCCTTTTATGACTCTTCATTACGAACTTTTACTTAGAAGAAATTGTAAGATGAAATAATTTAACTACATTCCCAACCTCTCTCATCACTTTACTAAAATACAATCAAAGAATTAATTTCAGTACACAATATATCCTCAGAAGTGAATTGGTTCGCTGCCTAAATTGATGTTTTGTATTCTTTCGTAAAGCTTTTATAGATATGAACGTGTTAATAATTTTATAATTCTGAAAAAAAGCACAACTAGGTACGAATAATATGTGAAAAGACATAATTATACAATGTGGCCCATCCTCAAGTGACCGTCCGATAAATAAGAAAATATCTATGCTAATAAATAAAATTGAAGTGTTTGTAATGTCAAAATAACATTTTTTTTACTAAATCCATATGAATGTAAAATACGATACCTATACGATAGAGTGTAGGCCACACTCTATGTATGTCTAATATTAAAGGAAGTAGGTAGACAGAAGAAAGAAAAAAGCATATTTAAACAAAAGATGTTTTTAATGATTTAACGTCTTTCAATTTGTTTTCTCTTAATCATACATATGACTGTAATATTCTTGATACACCTGTATATAGGTCTCTTTCTCAGTCGATGTCATTTGTGCAATGAGATCATCGTTAATACTTGTTAGTGCTACTAATTTTCCATTCACCATTACAGTCGGTGCATTGTCATCTGATTCGGAATCTTCACTTTCCATCTCGGCTGAAATTAAATAGATGTAATGACGTCACAATACAAATAATGTCATTTGAAATACATACCCATAATTAAAGTTTTACTATGTAAGTAATAAATCAAATTACCCCACATTAAAGAGAAATTTATTTTAAATTCATATTTTTCACAATATTTATGTAAAGTAGGTTGTATGAAAGGGTGACCTTTGCTTGTGTATTCATTTAAACGTAAATCTGTGTCTATGGTATGACCATGTATCAGATTTATACAGATCGACCTATAGCGTGGCCGTACACGAGACAGAAATATTTTTTAATAGTACGGCTTTTGCAACCTAAAACACTACCGCATTTACCGGTAAATTATACATTTATGAAATTAAAGATCAACGAGTCACTCTTTTAAAACGAACTTTTGAATGAAAAAAACGAAAACACTAAACGCTACAAGTTTGTTTGGATAACCTTTGAAGTTTGCCAAGGAATAAAAATCGGCCACGGCGACAAGGAGAAAAAAATATCTTTTGTCTTTTTTCACCACATATCATGCAGTCTCTTTCTATAATATTAAGTAACATTTTAGGAGTAGTAATTCTATTCCATGTAAGGTGAAATACCCAACTTAGGGTACTTTTAATTTTCGAAAATAATTAGCGTTCCGCGTAAAAAAAAAACTCATAAAAAGTTGAATAAAATCCGATTGAATGCACAGTTTTACGGGCAAGTGCTTGAATTTATGATATATTTACTTTATCTTATTATTAAATTTACTACTTTAGTACTAACTATTTTTTAGGAAAATTATTAGGGTTACGTATAAAAAAAATAAAACGCAGTGAAGAATATATTAAAAGCGGGCTCACAGCTAGTATAGTATACAAGATGAACGATTACCTACTAGAATTATTTAAACTATAATTTTTTTTTAAAAACTTCTTAAAAAAAAGTACATACCAACTGCAGCCAACTCATCTTTGAGCTTATATGGATCCTTGGCTTCGTTGTCACTTGAATCTGAACTGTCAGGTTCTATTCCTTTAACAGCGTTCGCAGCGGGATTACCTGATAAATAAATCCTATTCTAAATATTATGGTCCAAATTGCTGGTTTGATTGGTGAAAGATTGATGGGCAATAGATAATCATGTCTCTAGACCAGTGGTCGTCACACTTATTTTCAAGGGACACATAGGTCAATGTGAGGTTCGACTACGGGCAGCACTTTTATAGATTGGGTTGTTGGTACCATCTATTTATGGACATATTTTAATGAGCTGTCAAACGCGAATTCCCCATAGACTTTGTATGCCAATAATAACATATGCAAGTTATCTTTGACAACCTCCATCCATCCATTCTACTGAAAGACGTCCACTGCTGGTCATAGGTCTCCCTCAAAGATCTCCACGACGACCGGTCTTGTGCCACCCGCATCTAGCGGATTCCCGCGACCTTCGCCAGGTCGTCAGTCATCCTTGTGGGGTGGGGGGGGGGGGGGGGCTACTCACGCTACGTAAACTCCTAATTCACTAAATATATGTAAACTCCAAGGGCCGCAGTTTGACGTCCACTGCTGTAGACTCTATATCAACTGTACGGTGGATATTCTTGTTTTACCTCATGTATGAGGCAACATGAATGAAAATACGTACTCATTTTGGAATACAAAGAATATTTATTGGTGATCATTGAGCGATACGAAATCTTCACCGTACTTTTGTGCATAACCTTTTCAATATTAGTGAATTAAACACCTACTCATATGAGTAATAGTTTTGAAACCCGTGGTCTTCTTTTTAGGCAGACATTACACAGGATGCATTTCGTCAATCAAATTCCATCAATTAGAATGCTCAATGGAAAATAGAGTGCACGGGCAAAGTTATTGTATATATAAATGAGGGTCACTTTCAGGCACCATCACCTCAAAACTACTGAACATATCGGGATGGAATTACTATCTACCATTCGACGCGGAATTTTATGATGGTTATAGGCTATTTATTTTTTGGATTCCATCGACCGTCTCTTTTTTTATTTACTCTTATGTACATTTTTTTCCCCCGCTAATAAAACAAAACACTCTCATTTTCTTCATTCATTTGTTTTTGTTAAGGTTAGGTATAAATGAAATGTTATATGCTCACAACATATGAAACGCAGGCGGAGCTGCGGGCGGCGTAGGCACATAGCTAGTTTTATTATATTGTATAGATATTATAGGTTTAAAATACTCGTAGCGTTTATTTATATATTTTTGAACAATGCAAATCTACATTTATATTAAATGTTAGCTAAGTTTTTTTTTTTTCTTCCATTGAAGGTTTTTTTTTAAAACTTTGTAATCTATTTTCTTCATTTATGACTTTGGGTTTACCTATAAAGTTTCATAATTCAGTTTCATACACAGTTCTATAATTAAATATTTATTTTAAAAGTTTTTTTTTTATAAAATTTTAATAAAGCATTTAAATATTTGTTTGTTTACATTTTTATACTAAGTAAATAAATTTCAATATCGAGCTATGCCATTTCACGTTCACTCAATTTAGTTTCAAGTTCATGATTGATAGTCGATTGACGAAAAGTCAAAATTTGTTATCCTATCAGACCGTAGAAGTTTAATCAATCATCGCCGTGACTATGGTAAAACAAACATCGAAACCAATCGTCTAACATCCCCTTTAGGGTGACACCACAAGAGGGCGAGGTTAGCCCAGTGTACTAATCCGCATGTCTCATAGGTGGTACGAGTGATAGGTCGTTGGTTCGAACCTAGAGGGTAAAACATTTTTTGAGAGCGCGGTTAGCCCGGTGGACTAATCCGCGTGTCTCATAGACGGTACGATTGAAAGGTCGGAGGTTCGAACCCAGGGTGGGAAACATTTTTTTGAGAGCGTGGTTTGCCCGGTGGACTAGTCCGCGTTTCTCATAGACGGTAGAACTGAAAGGTCGGAGGTTCAAACCCAGGGTGGGTAACACATTTTTACCGTGCCCCCTTACCCATTGCATTGGGGGACTTCTGTCTCACTAATGCAACGGGTAAGGGTAGTGCGTAAATGCATTTCCCCCCATCAAAAAAAAAAAAGAAAAAAAAGGATGACAGCACAAACTCTGCACCGGGGTCCCACCCATTCTAGCTACACCATTACTATTGCTAAGTAATCATAATTTTTTTTTATTACACTTTCTTTTCAAAGTAATTTATACTAGCTGTGCCCGCGACTTCGTCCGCGTGGAAGTCTCTTTGGGTAGCATTTTAAATTATTTAGGCTAATAATTTTACAAAGAAGATACACATGTATAAATACTTTATTATTTAAGTACATTTTTAGTTTCGGTGTAGAAGCGCGACAGACAGACAGAGTAACTCTGTTTAGCATTTATTATATTAGTAAGAATTACCTGTGTTCTGTTTCTCGTGAGCGAGCAGTACGGACATGATGTCATCGTTTTTCTCTTTGCCGGCTGTTTTGTTATTGCTAGCGTTGATAGCCGCTTTCTCTAGAGCTGCATCCGTCGAATGCACACTGTCGCTCTAGAAATTTATTCATTAATGTGTCGAGTAATAAAAATGAAACAATAGAAAGACAATAGGAAAACAATGGAAAACGTAAACGCCGGGAAGGTGCTCAAGGGGTTAATTAACTTGAAGATATAACTAAACGTAGAAAACTTATCTTACATATCTAATAAATAAAATTGAAGTGTCTGTTTGTAATATCGAAATAACATTTTTTTACTAAATACATATCAATGTATAAACGAACCTATACCAATATACATTTTTGTCTGTCTATTTTTTCGAGGTAATCACGGGAACTGTTGGACCGATTATGACGGAACTTTTTTTGGCAGATAAGTATAGTTGCACCGCGTAACTTTTATTTTTTTTTAAATAATTAGGGTTCTGCGTAAATTTTTTTAAACCAAAAGCAATGCGCATCAAAATCGGTCTAGCCGTTCCGGAGATACCCAGAACAAACAGATAGACAGATAAACATGTGAAAAATTGCATTTTTGGTATACGTATCGTATGTACATTTGTATCTATTTAGTAGACAAAAAACGTTTTGACATTACAAAGAGACACTTCAATTTTATTTATTGGTATAGATTAAAATATGTAAACTTTGGGTACAAATTTTCTATATTTAAGTTATTGCCATAATCAATAGACAATATTAGCACCTAGAAATTGGGCAATACAATTTTTTTACAAAATGCATTGCCAAACTTAGTGGTTCACAACGTCTGACGAAATATATGCTTACAACCATTATTTTCCTACTGATAAGTTGAAAACACTAAGTAGCAATTCCTAACACACACAAATACTTTCCAATCGTTCAAGTGCGTAAGCAGAATTTTAGGCATTTGTCACTTCTCTTTATGAACAATAGAAAGCAAATATTTTACAGACGCTCCACCCCTCCCCTATATATGTATAACGTAAGCATTGTCATTATAATCACCATTCAGACAACCACATACCCCATATATCATCAAAAATATATCAGAAGAATATGATGCAGGTAGACGCTATGTACTACCGTATCCCACGCTTTAGGCTAAGTAAGTCCAATAAAAGCGTTTTAGATAATAGTATTTGGTTTTACTACAAGATCCCAAAGAAAATTACCGATTTATCTGACAGTAAGTTCAAGCCATATCTCAAGCAAGTCATAGTTAAAAAAAAAGGTAATTTCAAGATCATTACGTGAACGATAGTGATGTCCGGAAATGACATCCCTGTTTGAGCTTCCGCTAACAATGGTTCTAACTATAATTGTATAGTTCTTATATGAAAAATTTTATGTAAATTTAAATGTACTAGTGCCCGCATGTGATCGAAATTCGATCATAACTCATTAAAGTAAAACCTTTTCAAAAACAAACATTCTGCTTACGCGGTAAATAAATGTCAAGTCTGACAATGACACGTGATTGATAAAGGTGTGTGTAATGTTTTCTTTTTAAATTAATTTAATATATTTCTAATGCATATCGTAAAAAGATATTAACTTTCTGCATTCCTTCTCCATATGAACTTTAACTGTGCCAAATATCACAAAAAAACGTGCGCGTGTTTTTCTTAAAAAGGGATCTAAAGTTTTCCCTTCGCGTATTAATATATAGAAACAAAAACAGATCGGGTTTCTTGCCTGGGCTCTTCTCGACAGCGCTCTTTCAGGGGCTAAATTGAATAAGTTTTTATTTAATTTTGATTCATTACCTGATCGTTGGCAACAATAGTGCTTTCCACCATCCATACGGGCCGTTCTTTGCGTTGTGCGTTCGCGTCAACTGCGTTATCAGTTTCACCGATAGTGACGTCAACACGTGTCTCCTCGACAAGCATGCCTTGGTTACGCGTCGCTTCGCCCGACCATTGCTCTCCTGACGTACGAGCTGTATGCTGTTTCATACTTAATCTGTAAAATGTGTCCACGCCTGTAGTAGTTTTACCGAGAATTCTAATTTTAAATACATACATCTATAATGAAAATCGGGAATTCTATTTTCGAATTAGTTTCTAGTTATTGTTTTGTTTTTATCGCAGTCAAATCGTTTTCATTAATATGGGCACATCAAAAATATGAGTAGTTTTTAGGCCTTTACTATTTTATATCTCTTGTTTGTTTCGTGAATACTTTCTTGAGACTCGATGGGATTTCAAAAGAATGCGGAAAAGTCAGTTATCAAAAATGAAAGCAAATTAATCAATTTACAACACGTCCTCGATATTACTAACCCCCTTATTGTGTTGATATCGACTGGTTCCGGTTCCAGTATTTCTGGAGATAATTTGATACCTTCAACCTCTCGCAATAATATGTACAAGGTTTCCAATTGCTCATTGAACTTGGCCAATAATAATCTCGAATCTTTTTTCGGGAGTGCCGACATGTCTTCTTCCACTACTTGATTACAAAACGTGCAACGAAACTCTTGTGTCATCATATCGTATAACTGATCGGCCTGGAAAACATGATATACAGCATATTATGTAGTTATAAATATTAATAAAATAAATTAGAGTTAATTTAAGGCGTCTATTATCTAGATAATCTATCTATTCAACCATAAGACGTCCACTGGTGGACATAGGTGTCCCTCAATAGAGGGGGGAATTGTCATAATAGCCATGCTTGGCAGTCGGATTGGCGATCGCAGTAAGGTGTTTTTGCTTCTCAGAGGATGCCTATGCCCATCCCCTGGTTTATATTCCTTAGTCGTCTTTTACGACACCCACGGGAAGATGTGGGGTGATTATTCTAGGCCGGCACCACACGGCTATCTATTATAATACATCTGATATCTCTCAAGTTTATATATATACCCAATTCATGTTATTCTAATGTTGCTTGTTGCAATTCCATTGACATGGAATTTATTAGTAGATAGGTTTCTTTAACGAGGAGATAATTTAAATCTACTTAGCTTCTACATATTTATAAAATTTCTAGTCAAAAATTGGTTATTGTGGCAAGAGGATTTAAAACTGTGTGATTCTTCGTAGATCTTATGTAACGAACTCAATAATAATTATTAACTTATTTGTAAATTATAAACTATGATTATGTTTTAGGTAAATAATATATTGAAGGAGCAATTTTATATTTTACTGCGTATTTTTTTAAAGTATTGAAAAGGTAAATACGATAATTTATTAACACATCAAGTTACCGTGTGGTGCCGGCTGAGAATAGCACCACCCCATAACTTCCGGTGAGAGAAATCCAAAGACGACTAAGGGATATATCAGGGTATGGGCAGCAGTATTCTCTGAGCACCACAAACACGTACTACGATCGCCAACCCGCCTGCCAAGCGTGGCGATTATGGCAATTCCTTCTTTTTTGAGGAAGACCTGTGACCAGCAGTGGTCTCTCTCGGTTGTTTTATTGTACTTAACATCAGGCCCAGTGCAGTCATTGTGCTGTGCATTATAAAAAAAAATCAATTAACACATTAACTAGTTGATAAATTCTATTACTTCTAAATCAGTGAAAGTTTTTCCGCATGATGGGCATTTGAAGCTCGCTCGACTTGTCGCATCGCGTTCTTCAGTCTCCAGTCGTTTGCGCATCAAGTCTAGTTTGTATTTTACTACGTTGACAAAAGTTTTATAATTGATAAAATAGTAGTTTACTTTTTGCGCTTTACCGTCGGGACCTAGAACAACAAAATCATCATATGAACAAGTAGATGATGAAATGTATTAAAATATAATTTTAAAGCTTTTAGGTTTATTATCGAGTAGGTACCTAAGATTTTTAAAATTAAGCGATGATGGAGCGTTAGTACATTTGATTACAGATGATGTACAATTTACCAGCAAATACAGCTTGCAGATCGTCACTTAACATCAAGTGAGATTGTGGTCAAAGCACTAAGCCTATACAATGTGATAAAATAATATGCCTATTACAAGCTATTCTTAAATTAAATAATTTTACCTGTTTCCATCTTCAGTCTGACTTGAATAAACTTATCATTTTTTAACGTCGCTATTCTGGCTCTCAGCATTTTTCTTTCGAATTTTAAAAGTTCGCATATATCATCCTCTTTCATACCTAAAATTGGGAATAGTTTTTTTTTTTTAATTTAATTACAATGTAGGTACTTTACCAATACTAACGATCAAATCGAGCACATTCAAATTGACTTACATGGATTTCGAACCAGCATGTCCACAATAAGACCGTCTTCAATTGTATAAAAACCTCTGACAACAAGACGTGCAAGCTGCTTTAAACTACTAGGAACTTCCGTAACAAGCCGTTCTTCCGTCATAGCTAAAATAACGGAAACGTGTTATGAAAATTTCCAGGAAGAGATAGGTGTGTAATAAATAAATAATGTTGGATTTTATCAGATAATTGGTAGGTATCTTTTTTTACTTGTTGATATATATTTAATCTATGACTTATATATTTTTTTTCTTAAATGAGTCATTGCTTCGTTTATATAATTATTCACCTAACCTTTTTTTTTGACGGGGGGAAATGCATTTACGCACTCCCCTTCCTATTGCATTAGTGAAACCGGAATCCCCCAATACAATAGGTAAGGGGGCACGGAGGGACGACTCCGTGCCAGTGTGGGACTCGCCCGGACATCATTCACCTAACCTAACCAAAAAGAAAAATATCTACTTATCTATTTTAAATACCTAAATGATAGGGTAAATGAATAAAATAATAGTTATATACTGTATATAGAAGATAAGGGCGTCCGGAGTGTCCCGTTGGCTCTGGCAACCTCGTAATAACAAAAAGTACATTTCTAGATTTTTCTCCTGTCTTCAGTAAGACAATGTCTTGAATATGATTTGTAATGTTCATATGTGGTTGTATAAATGATCAAGCCAATACGTATTGTATTTTTGGACAAATATTCAGTTTGGCAGAACTCTATCAAGACCTAAATCTTAGCTTAATCTAATCTTAGACCTAAAGCTATAACAAAGTTATGACTAGATTAAGTAATATTTGAGAATATCTCAGATTATTGATTCATCGTAAAGGATTCATGTTGTAGAAGGTTGAACCATGTAAGCGTCTTATATTATGCAGTTATTTTTTCCGTGTTATTTTCGGTATGGTTTGTCCTAACATTTTTCGCACTTGATGAGTGTATCATGATTTAGTCAGTTATTAATTTTAGATCATTGATAACATTTTTTATAACTTATACTGGATAAAAAAAAGTGGTGAATATTGTTAATAAAACAGCAGCATGATTTATAATAATCAATTTATTTCGAAAAACAATAAATTATTTAAAGATAAAACATTTAGAAAAGTACATCAAACCGATGACAATTATGAATACATTACAAATGTAATAGGCGTTTTAAACATAAACTAATGAGCAGGAATCAGTGACTAACATAGTCTTGTCGCGTCACAAATCATACCTAAACAGTAAAACTCATTGATAAGAGATGTATATTTTAAATTTCTTATTATTACATTGTATTATGAAAATATTATAATTTCTCTTTTTTACAAATAGTTTTCTTATTTGCCGTATATTTTCGATTTCATAACTCTTATTATTAAAATACTCGTAAGCTTGTGTTTCCATAGGTAAGGCAATGTACTCATACTACGTGACCCGTTTAAGGGGGGGGGGGGGAGGGAAGTCTTCAAAATACTACGCTTAGTCACAGGAGCGGAGGGGCTTAGATTTTTGTTATGTACTCGATTTCGCCGAGAGAAATATCGCGCTTTTTCAACCTATCTTTGAAAAAAAAAATTTAAATGGTGCAGTGAACATTCTGTCTTGGTTGCGACCTCTGCTGGTTCTCTCCAGGAGGCCACATGAGGTTTTGTGTGTTAGTGGAGAAAGCGTGGAGTGGTTATATGTCGAGACCGTCGATGAAGAAGAAATGACAAAGTCTGAAGAAACTTCTGATAGTACTGCTCACGTGATCAATGATTTATCCGAGTGGACTAATGTTGGGAATGTATTCATTGAAGAAGTGTGAGACGGATACTAGCTTAATTACAAAGAAAACCGTTGTTGTTTACGTAAATTAAGTTACGGTAGCAATTTGTTTTTACATAAGTATTTCTTCATAATAATTACTAATAACTAGTAATTATAAGTATGCATGCAGTCTTATGCTATAAACACCGTATTAATAAAGACGAATATGAGTCAAATAATTTTCATTTGTTTCACTTTCGGCCTGCGAAATGATAACAAATTATACTTGTCAATACTACGTAAACACTTTAAGGGGCATGTCTGCTTGGCATATACTATGAGTGGTCACCGAGGGGAGGGGTAGAAAAAATATTAAAAATAAGTTCACGTAGTATGTATACGTTGCCTAATAAATTACTAGATGTGTGCGCCACTTTAATTTAGGCGACGCGGGTCAAATTTTATTGGCGACGTAATCCGTATAAATTCAACATTAAGGGATGTAAAGACTACATTTTAATTATAATTAACTAAACAGCACTTTGATAAAGAGCCTTATTATCAAAGCACTGAAAAATAAACAATAATACAATTAGAAAGGAGATACTGGACGGGGAGGTTATAAAACATAATGATAACGAATTTCCTATTTGATCCGAAGTTCACTTGTTAACTAAAATCCCTAATAGATATGCGAACTGAACGGATGGATGTCGGAAGACTGAGCTTATCAGTTGGCTTGTGGGCATAGTCATGTAGTGTAGGTAGGTCTCCATGGTGGACCAACGACGTGGTGAAGATAGCGAGAATACGTTGGATGCGGGTGGCGCAAGATCGGACATTGGGGAGATCTTTGAGGAAGAGCAGTGGAGTCTTTCGGTTGAATAAATTTTTATAGCGGACTGAACGTTGCCGCTACCGTACCCACAAGGCGGCTGATAACTTAGGTCGTCCACCGTACCATGTAGGTGGTCCGGTCTGCGCGTTTGTTACGGATTTTATAGAAATTGCTAACGTATCATTGCTCCAATACCAAGAAACTAGCAGATAACTGAAAGGGTTAAGAATTAATGGATAAGAAACAGGCCGCTTAATACTATAGCCAAATAAGGCTCGTATTACATAAATGTATTTTCCTACAAAGCTAAGACTAAAAAGAAATCGAATGAAACAATCAAATTATTTTGAGATCAAATAGTGATAAAATGTATAGTGAATACAGATATTATGTAAGTTTTGAATTAAATAAAGGCGAACGAATCTAAAAAAAGGCAGGTATAATCCACACCAGTATAGTTTTAGGAAAAAATAAGCACAACGCACACCAGTAATATTAGATGTTAACTGTATTTAAGTTTACTATATTTTTTTGCTATTGTGTGGACATTCGCACTACAGCTAATTAGGCATTGTAATGTATCACTCACAACGTATTAGATGACCAAACCAAAATATTAACTTAAGGAATATAAAAAATTGGCTTTGGAATTTTCAATAATTTTTAAAACATTTTTAATTCTTAAAATTTAAATTTAGTATATAATTTATATATATATCTTAACATCTAGATATCAATTATACAGCGATATGAAAGGTCATATTTTTTATATCATTTTTGTAGTTTAAATTCAAAACAGTAGTTTGTTATATACTTTACAATATTCGTAATTTTGCTTATTGTCACATTTTATTTTATAAATTGCAAAAAAAATTCATTTCGACGATTTTAAAAAATTGACAGTTTTTACAGCATTACTGTGGTTTTCCAATGAGGAAACAACTGTTTTGTTGTTTAAAAACTCCTGCTAGTTTTATCATAAACTGGCTAAATACAAAGTCGTTATTCAGTTTGATAGATAATAGAAAATGAATAATTTTTACAATTAAAACTCAAATAACTAATTAATATCAGTCTTTAAATATGTGCTGCCATGCTTAGATAAAAGTTTGTCTCATAAGTTTTTGCTGGTATTACTCATTTCATGTAGTAGTTTTTCTCAATAAACCTTTTAATATTACGTTTAAAATACACCTAATTATTAAAATAGTAACAAATAAAATAATACATTGTAATAAATACACTAACATCATATTGTATGTGTTTAACCTAAAAATTATATATGAATACACACTTAGTAAATTTCTGAAAACAAGTTTAGAAACATTGAAAGTATTTGAATTTAAAATTTCGAGGGTAAGTGCGTTCCGCGGATTACTGGGAATCATAATATAGATAGCGATATTTCTTGGACAACATGGATACGTTATCTATATTGTAATAATTGTTTCAAGGCAAATAGTACAATTAAGAAAAACTTAACTTCAATTATTATAAATAATTTAATTCTAATCTGTGAATGAAGTCCATACACAAACTACACAGACTTAAATAAAAGTAGCAGCTCGGAACATAAATAGACTAGTAGGTACTAAATATATACGAAATTGTTTAATAAGAAATTATCAGCTTGTTATATTGGTCAGAGTATTGGACACTTTTCCAATTTGTAAAACATTAAAATAAAGGGATACCATATTTATCTGACAAATGAAAGAAGTATTTCAAATAAAAAGACGGTAGCAATAAAATATATTTGATATTAGAATAACTGTATCATTTATTGTCCAACATTAAATATAATTGTCATTCCTATGTTAATTATATGAATAACCGAGACACTAATTGAGAGCTAGAGGTGATTGCAACTCACGAGTATAAATATATTGAGAGGAGTGTATTAAGACAATGCAAGGTAGTCAATTAGATATGTATGTGAACAAAAAACAACTTCTCAACCTCCAATCTCAAAAAAATACTGAGGCCTCAAAAACAATCCAGATTTTTTTTTAATGTCGAGGCATTATTACCTTAAACCTAACAGACGTACTGATATAGGTCTTTAAATAATATCAATTTAGCTTTGACAATCAGAAATGATCATATGAATACTCTAAAATAAATATACTCAATGAGAATTGTTTTCACCTGTTTATAAAAAACAATATCCAGCTTAAAAAAAACCCAAGAAAATATTAATAATGCAAGATTATATATGTCTGTGAAGAATACAAAAAGAGCACTGGAAAGACATACAAAGGCTGTGGCATCAATCACACCTTAAGAAGGATAAAATTGGGTTTGACGAAGCTGCTGTATTTAAACCAGCACTTTCTAAATTCAGTCCATATAATGATTATTCTGAAGAAAGAAACCGGCTGATCTATCCAACTTGAAAATTCTACATCTTACAGTGTGTAAAATTTGTGACTGTAATTTGCAAACAATACATTACACAAAAAATACCAACAAAATGAGTACTGATCATCACTGGTATGTGACTTGCACTTTAGGTTACAAAGAATGTGAAATATTATTTTGTGCACTATTTGGCAATGTACTCTTATATGTCACAGGAGTAGATATTTATTAATATAATGTAGAAAGTGTAATGTACTTCTTTGAAATATTTGTCATATCCTAGAAATCATCTAAAAAATTTTTAAGTAGGATAATCTTTTTCATTTATAATAAAAATCACAAAACACATTATTTAACTGAACTGATGTTATCATACCTGAAGGAGAAAGTTGAGGTCTCGTCTAAATAGCATGCATTCACAAAGCATCTGCTAATAGTTAAACTGATTGCAGATAAGATTTAAATAGTAGAATTTAAATAAATACTGACAACAGACATTGGGACCCAGTATGGAGTGTACAACGGAATTTATCAGTTATTTTGTGTGTCATACCTCCTATATCATCAAAAAAATGGTATTTATATAACTAACATAAGTACAAATAGTTAGATGATGCCTTTTACATTAAATAAGAATTTTTATGGCCCTATTAACATAGCAACAGCATTTTTTTGCACTTCAATAATATCAGAGGCATTATGTTTATAAATTAATTGTGCACACAAGACAATCAATAAGTTTGGTTCTCCTCACTACCACAACTGTTGTACGCTCAGTTGTTAGAAGATTATTAAAACTATTATATAGTACACATACATCCATATCATCACACACTTCTCTCATGAGGGTAGGCATAGACATTTCTTTGTTACACGGATTATGCTGTGTTTTTGATCTCAATTTCAACTGATGTTAAGGGATTATGTGGTCCATGATGGTAAACATACTATGCCTAGAGGTACTGGTTATCAAGTGATGATTCCGGAACACACCTATTGGTATTCGGTGAGAGGTTTTCAAACTTGAGGGTGGTAGTTACCCTGGCAGGCATCATTAGAAAATGCCCTACCACCATGCAAAATATCTAGCAGTACATACTTCCACTTGCTTACAATCTTAACACAACTCTTTCACTTCTACATTCATGAGTGCTTTCATACATGTTTGTCAGTTATGGCCACACGTCTATAGTACACAGTTTACTTTAAAAAAACTATTCTATTGTTAACTCAGTTTTCATAATATCTGAGTTTACCTATTGTATAAAATATGTTACCAAAACACACAATTCAATCTTAACTTCCTAAAGGTGAATAAAAACATTTCATCAAAACAATACAATTTCAAATTTGAAAATGGCTTAATGTTGTAACTAAATAAATTAAATTGTTATTTTCATACATTTTTATATGCCTTAATGTTTTAAGGGACTTGCATTGTTAAATAGTTACAGTAGCAGTTTCTATCTAGGCAACACTTTTTATTTTTATTTAAGTGTATATACATAACATAACTTACTACTACTAGTATGCTCTCTGTTGCTTTTGCTTGCCAGTCTCTTGACTATATGCAAAGTGTGTAAAAAAAAAAACTAGACTTCCGAGACTCTTATTGGATCTTTTATATGCTTAACTACATCTTTAGCAGTAAGTGTTCTGAAATGCCATATGAAGAACTAATCTTATTTTGTTGGCATACACAGATCCTATATTATGATTTATAATTTTGGTAATAATTCTATAAAACATTCTTAAAGATGTTTGTACTTGTGTTACCTGATTTCATTTTCTTTACCAGAGTATTTAATATGTATTAACAGTACTCACTTGTGAAATAATATATAGATCCATTTTTCGCATTCATTTATCACCCGGTTCTGGCTGTTAATTATCATTTACATAAAAACTTAGTCATTAAGAGTTCTTTCTAGAATAAGTTGAATGTTATCTAAGGTTTGATAAATGATTCTAAAGTTTGGCCTGTCACTAGGACTATGACTCCAACATTGTTTCATTAATTCATAAACACATCTGGGAGTATTATCTGGACAAGCTAAGACATTCCCATCCTTAAGAAATCGAACAACTTCTTCATGGGTCATACCAAAATAAGGTTGTAAGGCAAATGAAAATATTTCCCACAAACAAACACCATATGCCCATACATCTGATTCTAGAGTATACTTATTATACAATATACTTTCCAAGGGCATCCATCTTACAGGGATTGCATCATGTTCATCTCCTTTATAGTAGTCTTGCAAATAAATTTTATGTGAAAGACCAAAATCAGCAATTTTTACAACCATATCATCATTGATCAAACAATTTCTTGTAGCTAAATCACGGTGTACAAATTTCCTATCAGACAGATATACCATGCCAGATGCTATTTGCCTTGCAACATGTAAAAGATCTAAATGACCTAAAGGAGTAGCTAAAAGTTTAAGGTCTTCTCGGTTTTCAACAGCTGATGTAAAATTTGTAGCAGTACTGCAAGCTCTTAGATATTCATTGAGATCACCTTTTCCCATAAATTCAAATAATAAGCACATGGGACGACCAACAGCACATACTCCTAGTAATTTAACAATATTAGGATGGTCAAACTCTGCAAGTAAACAAGCTTCCCTTTCAAAATCTAATTGTAAATCATGAGATGCTTCATCTTTTAACATTTTTACTGCAACTAGTGTAAATTCTTCATCATGTACAAGGCCAGGTGCTTTCGCTTGAAAAACTCTACCAAATGCACCTTGTCCTAAATCACGGATGTATATTATGTTATTCCTAGGAAACTCTAACTTTTCCAACTTGGGATTCAATTGTGCTCCTGTAGTGTGATAGGCTAGGTTACTAGGGAGCTTATCCAAATCTATATCCATATTTTGAACATTCCTACGATTTGTAATATTACATTTAGAGTAATGGTTTTTAACAACATAATGGCATAAGAGAGCCATTCCAGCTATAATTAATATAATTACAAGGCCACTAATTGACAACATTAAAACAAAAGTAGGTGTGAAGTAATTTTCCATAACTAAATCTGTTTCACTCGGATTATTTATTTCTACACTGAAATTAGCACACACTGGTATATCACATTGCTCCCATCTTACATTTGCATCCATTGTGTAACACCATGGTTTTCTCTCTTCTCCTCCAGCATTTCTACAATAATTTGATGAATTTTGAACTTCAGGAAATACTAAAGGAGGTCTTGCATGTTGGTGAGGGAACTGTGACTCCCAAGATTGGCAGACTAATCCTGTCTCAGTAACATTTTTGGTGCCCTGATAATAACGACCATTACCTCTGATACAAGTTGTTGTAACTTGACTTTGATCCATATCTGTTATACCAACATTATTGCAACTGACTTGTGAACCTTTTCCTTTAAACTTTGGAAGTTCATCACATTCAGGAAAACGAAAGTGACCTCTAGATTCGAAATACACCCCACGACGTTTTTGTTCTTCTATAACAATCCAATCGTTATAACAAAACTGCATTTTCACAGCCATACAATCTTCGTAACATAGATTTAGAGCGGTATATCCATCTTCTTCCTTATTAATACATTTTGGAAAAGCATACGCACAAAGTAACTTTTCAGCCTTGCTCCTGCATGGTTCTTTAAGAGTAGATATCATTTCTTTCCACAATGCAGTTGTGATCTTCTCATTTTCGAGTCCACCAGTTTGATTATACCATACGTACCCGATTGAGTAACTTTTACATATTTTTCCATTATAAGGACCACAGTAAAGTCGCACATATCTTGTAATAAGAAGTAAAATAAACACTTTGTAATAAAGGCTCATTGTTTATAGTTGTAATACTCGAACACTACGTCGAACGTTGTATAAGTGGCGTTCATTTTA
Source organism: Samia ricini (assembly GCA_014132275.2). Lineage (NCBI taxonomy): Eukaryota > Metazoa > Arthropoda > Insecta > Lepidoptera > Saturniidae > Samia > Samia ricini. Next base: position 8,448,790 of record AP028170.1, read on the forward strand.
CAGTACTGAATTTAAAATGTACATGATAAAACTACTAAATTATATAAATGGCGGAGTCCTACACAAAATATTTTAAAATATTGATTTTAGAGTATAAGTGAATTTCCAAGCTGAAGTATTTGACATACAACCACAGTCAATTATCTATATAGCTAAAGTTTCAGTTTTAACTACTCATGTTATAACTATAGTTATTCCTATATATTATTATCCTATATATATACATTTTAATATTGTAATGTTTCGTCATTTATTGTAAACATACTCGTAATTTATTTTAATCATCTATTTCATTGTATAAAATAAAAACAGTTGTGAAATACAAATTACGTATATTATATGGTATAATATAATGAAAAATGAGACATCACTACCAAATCTACTGTTTTAACTTTTTTACAGATTAGGATAAACGATTTAAAAAAACGTTTTATCTTATAATATCTACACTTCCAACTTTGTTTATTCATAAAACATTCTCTTTGGAAGTAAACACTACGAAAAATCACGCTAATGAGTATCGCCTTCAAGAATTGCTCTTGATTTGTAACATTATTGAATATAAATTTAAAATACGTCTTGATAACAATAGTATTCCAAAAAAAATGAGAAATTTTGTCGATTTACTGTATCAATACCTAATGTAACAAATTGTTTACTGAAGAGAATAAATAAAAAATTAAAAGTGTGAATTATTCGCTGTACGCTAACAGGCTGCTTCTAATAAGATGAATTCAAAAACTATTATCCAACAACGTTATTTATTATGTTATAAACGAGTTAAACATTATATGTTCATGAACTAGCAACATTCTCGTGTTTATGTTGGCATAATTTGTACATAGATAAGTAGATGTCATAGAAGAAAAGCTTACCGAGTTTTATTATTGATCTTGATGAATGGCTGCGATTGAGAAAGTCAAAGTTGTCGTCCTTGGTGATTCAGGTAAACAAAATATATATTTGACTCTTTGTGTTTTATATTAAACGAAATTATTTGAAAACAACACTCGAATACTAACAAACTTGTGGTTCCAAATAAACGATTTGACATTATTGACATTCTTGACATTGAAGTAAGGCAACATTACAATTTAAATTTATCTCGGTTCAAATCGAAGGATCCATTATTTATTTATAAAATAAACGGGATTTGGACATAACAAAGTTTTTGAAAATATTTTTTAATGGAGTGAATTACTTAATAATAATTTTCATGATGTTTTGATCACGATGTAATCTATGTTGAAATATCTATTCTTACATATAATACTTATATAATCCTGTTTGTCCTTTAGTTGCCCTCACCTATGTACATGATTTTTTTGTTAAATCATAGGTGCATTTACATTTTATTTACTAGGTACCTACCTTACAGGTTTTATTGTTAATTTAGGCAATTATCTATACTAATAATAAAACGGAACTTTTGTCTGGCCGTTTAATTTTTTGTAGAAATTTTGTGACAGGTGTATATTTTAGCATTCACTCATTTCGAATCTAACATTAAAAATTGTGTGTCTGTGTCTATAAATCGAAAACGGCATGACCTAGAAAGTCTATGAACTAAAAAGCTAAAATAGGCTGTATACATTTTCGAAATTATTTCTAAATTCGAAAAAGAAAAAAATCTTTTCAGGTTTAACTTGAGTTCACCGATTTTGATAATAATTGTGTGTATAAAGTACATAAAGTAAAATATAAGTAAGTATGTAATTGTATAAATTATATATTAATTAGCGAATATATAATTTTTTGGAATTATAAAACAAATAGGTAATAATTAAAAATTCAAAAGAGCGTCATCGATTTCAATAACAAAAATTATGTACGGGAAGCATGTGTCATTCGGTAACTGGATACGCTATGAAAAAGAAAACAAAATCAGAACATCTCACATTTAGTCAAGATAAAACACGCAGACGAAGTTGCGGGCGCCCGCTAGTATGGAATAAGTTATTACGGTAATAGGGAGTAAGGTCCACAAAATAATCACCACCCCGCATTTACAATTAATTGCATTACTTTACCTAATTGGCTGAATATCCATGAGATATAATTAATCAATCCCCTGGCTTTTTCTTTATTTGGGGTTACTTGTTTGGTAATTTTTGCATCACTTGACAATTTTGCGTCATTTCTGGAGTCAATCCCGTCGTCAGCATATCGATTTAGATTGTTCGCATTCAGGTAGTAGGTGAGTGGATTCTACTTTTGTACCGGTCGATTTAAATGGTCTTCACTTCCGAACTAAGGGATACAATGGAGCCACGGGGCACAACTTGTTTATAAATAAAAACTGAATACAAATTATCTTGTTATCATCACTGTATCAATAATCATAGTACAAAAAAAAAATCAAAATGGTATTATCAGAATTATTAGTATAGCAAAGACAAAGAGTATTAACAGAATAAAACAAAACCCAACAAAAAGCTATAACCATTTAAGAAATAATAAATACATTTTTCACGTCATATTTTATTTTGACTATAGGACTATTTTATGTTGTTAATTGCATATAGGCTCCAAAACCAAACAGGTGATACACGGCACCGTAGAGACAAAGGCGAGACCTACGAAAGGTACGAAGTCAAATAGATATTGAAAGTTGAATCTTTGTATTTACTCTCTTTAGAGCGTCGTTGTCTGTCTGTCACACGGTCATATTGAGAGAATGGAAGAGAATCAAGGTACCAAGAAGGTGCACCTGTGTAAATAAACTTACCGAACACCAATATGAATGTAAACATTGATAGTTCAATGATATTGAAAAGAATCTGGGATATGAGTGGTAGTAGAAGGCGTGGGATCTCTTATATGGCTTCTTAGCTTCAATTGGGGAAGCTCTTGTTGCCACCGCCAACGCGATACAATTACGATGGACTTTTATATAACACGTTTATACTTCACCTATCCTGCACACTACATGAAGGTACTTAGGTTCTATAATGGATTTTGAGAGACCATATGTTGGAGCCGCGCATTTACACTTATAGATCGTTTAGTTCAGGTAGGTAGTTTTAGTTTTTTGTATTCGTTGTCGTAAATAAGTCTAGTGAAGGTAGTAGACCATTCTGTTGTGGCCGCCACCGGCACCTCGCATCCGTTATCCCGAGAGTCTCGTACAATCTTCGGCGTACAGACGTGTGGTCTATTGTGTGAAATAATTGTATCGGAGTGACACGTATATGGATTTTATTGGGCATACGCTTCGTTCATGGTGTATGTTGTCGTTCGAATAATATTACAAATACGTCGGCGCCGACCAGCGACTTCAAAGCGGTGGTAAAGGTGAGTGGTCTCGTCATTTGCAACAATACTCTCACTAGATCGTCTTTTCGTAGATCTCGTATTTCGCAAAATATTAACAAAGGTCGCTTCCTATTTCGAGCGGGAGTGACCACCACAGCTACCTTTAGCGCGGAGCAAATTTCGCTGAACTTATGACTCATGTATCAGCCCAAATTAACATCCTTATCATTTTAGTACTCTTACGCTAAGTGCTGTTCTTCCGGTTAAGTGCTCCGGTATTCCGGTTAAGTAAGTTAAAAGGATGGCGTGTTTAGTATTCACTGTGGATTGGTCCACCTTTACTTATTTACTCTCTTTAATATTTTCAGGTGTGGGTAAAACTTCGTTAACTTACTTGATAGCTCATAACAAATCACTTGTCTCTCCGGGATGGACAGTTGGATGTTCCGTCGAGGTAAAGTTGCACAGGTATAAAGAAGGAACTCAGGCGCAAAATACGTTCTTTGTAGAGCTGTGGGATGTCGGAGGTTCAAATGGGCACAGGATAACGAGAAACGTATTTTATCAACCTACACATGGTGTGTGACTATCAAGTTCTTTAATTACTTGAGTTATTAAATTAAAAAATTTGGGTTTAAGTTAAAATAAGCGAATTTTTTAAAACTAGTTACTAGTAGTACCTAGTTAAAGTTGATGTAACATAAGCTAAATAGCATAATATTAAAAATACATAGTTAAATGTTAATAAAAAGATGGCGTCACTTCGGTAAGTGAAGCTATATTTTCACTAAATCGGTTTCAGAAAAGTAGAGCTTCACATATCTTTTTTCAAAACGGAAACAAAAAAAGTATTAATTATCATAATCATAATCATCTCCCTACCCTTTTCCCATTTTTATTTGAGGTCGGCGCAACATGTCTTCCTCTTCCATTCCTCTCTATTTGTTGTCATCTCCGCATTCACTCCTTTCCTAAGCATATCATCTTTCACACAGTCCATCCATCTTTTCTTTGTTCTTCTAAAATAAAAATAAAATAATAAACAAAAAATCAAATTAAATAAAAAAAAAATTAATAAAAAAGTATTCATTATATTTTTAGAAATTCTCTAAAATAAATTTAAAATCGAAGTATAACTTTAATTAATATTTTTAAATTTAATGTCTTTATTCGGTTGCATGGACTTTATAATACGATGTTTAATGGTTAAAACGAAAAGATATAAAATATAATTATATATATTATTTAATTCAGGTATAATCTTGGTGCACGATTTAACTAATAGGAAAAGTCAAGTTAATTTACAAAAATGGTTATCCGAAATACTAAATCAAGATAATGGAAATCCTACATTGCAACATGTCGACGTGGATCCAGAACAATTCTTAGGTTCAACACAGGTAAAATTTTATAATATCTTTATTGTTTGTCTATCTCGGGAAGTTAATTCACTGTGTAATATCCAACACCATTGTGTGAACATATGAATTGTACCATTAAAATCGAGACCTATATATTATGAACTTATAATTTCTATAAGGTGATTTTAATAAATATTCGAAAATCGATATTGCCAAATACCCATACTAGCTGCGCCCGCGACTTCTCCCGCGTAAAATTCAGATCATTTGCTGCTTATATTCTCTCACATGATTAAAACTATGTAAAATTTCGTGCATCTTATTTCAAAAACATTGAATTTCCCATACAAACTTGCAATCCCTAATTCACCCTCTGAGGGGTAGCATTTTGAATAATGTCGATATACGTATATATTTATTTCTAACCAGAAGAATGCATGTTAAATTTCGTGATTTCTTTCGTTGATGAATCAGTCAGGTGAAGCAATTTTATATATAAAGATTATGCAAATATAAACCATATCATCATAGTTTTTATGCTAATTAACTACATTATTATTATTTTAATCATAATTTATGCATAAATAATGTGCTATCTATCAGGTTCCCATATTAGTTATCGGCACAAAATTTGATTTAGCTGAAGAGAAACAAAGAAAAAATCAGTATAGAAGATTAGCCAGTAGTATTGCTGAGCAATGCGGAGCAGATGAAATATTTGTCAACAGCCATCAAGCGAGGTATAATATATAATAAATTCTAAAAATATTTTTCATTATTAATTTGTGATAATTATATCACGTTGATATAACCATGTTTTTATTACAGATAATTCGATAACAATCAACAGTTTGGCTTCAAAGCTAGTACCTATCTTTATAGATTAGGTTAATTATTATTGATAAATGCATTCATTAATGAATAGCCGTAGTAAGGCAGGTTAATGCAAAATTATTTAATTTATTGATATATGAACATGTATTGTTTCTATGTAAGCGTAATTAAAGCTTATAAATTAGAAAGTTTTATAAACAATAAATATATGGGTAAAGAAGAGTAAAAGACGAAGAATGTGCTTGAAAACAAAGTTTTAGCTTATTAATTAAATTAGATTAATTATATTAGTAATAGTAAAAGTACTAATTCCATTCCTTTTTTGTTCTGTCTATTCCTTACTAAGGAATAGGCAAAGGTAACAAGACCATGCAGCCAAGTCGGATGTTGAGCCAGTAATCATTCCAATCATCTTGCTATTTTGAGATATTGTAAATATAAATTGGAGTGTTACGTTTCTGGAGTAGTTCTTCTGCTCTTCGCAACTATTCCGCGATGCGTTTTTTATTTATTCTACGTATTTTTCCTGTTCCTAAATCATTCTTATTGGTTTATTTTTTCTATTCCTTATCAATACAGATTATACAATAAACAAAACAATATGTTAAATAGCAAGGTGAAACACAAAGTAGATAATCTATTTAAAAACGTTTAGGTTACGCCATCTTGAATATTTTTTAAAGTATAACTAGTTTATATCTAGATTAAAACTATTGTTATTTTAAATACAAATATTTGATGTCAAATCATTTATAACGACAGATGACAATTTAGAACATAAATGTAAGATTGATAGAATATTTAATATTATTTTAGATGTTATTCTAAATTGATTGCAGGTCTTTAGCGCCAGGCACAACTAACTCAGTCAAATTAACAAGATTCTTTGATAAGGTATGTAATTAAATAATTATACGTAGCTAGGTATATAGGTTATATAGGTAGCTTTTTATAAAACTGGAACTAGGAGGGTAAACAAAGTCTCATAGTTTTTGCAAATAATCTAGCATATTGATTATTTTGTATTAAAAATAGGATTTTATAAATATCTTGCAAACCATTGATTATACTATAATTTATTTATTTAGTTATTAATGATAATAGTAAATGGAATTTGGAATATTTCTAAAATGTACATTGCTTAAGTTAATAAACTTGAACACATTGGCAATAACCATGCAAATCATAGTTTGTTTAATTTTTATTTCATATATATACATTTTATGTATTTAATCTTTTGAAAGAAATGAATTTGTAAAATGTCTAGTTCTGGGTAATTATTAGTTCAACAGCCACCTTTCGTTCGTCAATTACATATTTCGATGTTAAAATAAATAATATACGACAAAAAAGACTAAATAAATTTTCGGTATATTTTTTGCTTAATCTCCTTGTATAATAAATATTCCAAATTTTATGTAACAACGCAGATATATTTGAATTTGTCCGTAAATAAGAACAGTGTTAAATAAAAATATTTTTTGTTTTTTTTTAATTTTTTACTTTACACTTAGTATTGAAAGAGTGCTGACCGTACTTAACTTTGCTGGGACTTTAGCTAGAATAAGGGTTTGCTTTCATTAGATTATTAGTTGTAATTTTTATTTTCAGGTTATAGAGCGTCGGTATTATTCAAGAGTCAGTCCGTTTTCAGACAAGAGACGGATACCGCCGTATATTATGGCTACATCGACTCCGTTGTCCAGTAATAAACCAGCGCCATACATGAGTCCTAGATTTTATCATATGGATTGACACTGTGATAGTTTCTGCAACATTAAATTATTGTGAATATTAAATAAAAAAAAATTACTTCATCTGATTTAATTTTTCGATGAACCAAAACTTTTATGAGATAGTATAATCGATATGTTTTGGACATGGTGTAAAATACATCAGTTTTATGCGGGGAAATGCTAAAAATGAAAATAGTTGCAATTAAATGTTATTGTATTATATTTTATTGTTCCAATTGACGTCAATACAATAAAGGGTCAAAGCGTAATATTATAACTGTATTGCATTTCTACAGTGCCCAAACACGAACATAGTCGACTTGCAGGGATGCATCCTGTCCATCATTGCTGTTCAAATTCCATGTAGGGAGCCAAGCGGATTGTCCGGTCCAGAAATCAGTTGCTGCCTAAAAATACATACTATATTTAATATCATATTTTTTCTAATATACTGATTAACGCTGTTGATATAAAAGGCCTTCAAATCTTCATTAGGACTTTGCGACAAGAGCTTAGGTCATGTGCCGCAGGAAATTTGTAAGTAGCACATGGACACTACAATGGTGCCAAACCTCGACTTAGGATGTTACTGGGAATTATTTCAAGCGAGTAGCTCCAAACTAGACCCTAGTAAAGAGAAAAAGGTCTCTGCAGTATCTAGGTACCTTTTGTTTATGTATAATTTATTACAGTCTTTAATACAAGTTCTTTAGACCCAACTTAGTATTATTTTACTAATATTTAGCGTTCGAACAAAGTGGTGGCCATTTGTTAAAGAGCGTTTCAAGGGACTAGATATAAGGTACTCTCAGAATTCATGTCGTGTCATTATTTTCAATTCACATCACGTGTGCTCAATAACCAAACTATATCACGTAAACGCCGCTAAAATTACATAATATAGAGTATTAACGAATTACAAACAAGGATTACTTCATGACAGATCGAAATCGCGGCAAAAACTCAGTGATGTGTAGTGTGTCTCATGTGTTACTAGTGCATAAAGTGTATACAATAGCTTCTCCAGTTGATGTTTGGAGTACGTCTTGGGGTATTACCGAAGAGTGGCCAGAAGTGTGCGTAGGAAGATAATAAGTATAATGATCTAATTAAATAAAAACTTACCGTCGGCGATCCATTCCACCAGGGCTTAGGCACAGGATTTTGAACACCGTCAGGGAAAAATCCATTAGTACCACCCACAGCTAAGTTTATTATCATGTAGAACTGTAATAAGAATACAAATGTTTAAATATGAAACATAAGTGACGTACGATTCAATTCTAAAAGAGTAATAGATTTTATCAAATTCAACGATCAGACTATAGATCTTAAATATGAATCATCAACATAAAGTCAGTGATAGTGGGATTCTGTTACATATTAAAAAACACGGCTCATAATTCAGCCAACATAACAACGATTACAATGCTGGACCCACGGACATACGGTACTGGTCATAAACTTTTCTACAGTTATCAAGTGTTTATTCTTAATACTAGTTAACATAAATTAGAAAAATCTTTGGTTTTAATTCTATAGTTTCATAAGCTAACCTAACCTACCCTTGTGAGTTTATATTTACGTTCTTGTTATTTCTATAACTGCATATAAAATGATATCCGACAATTATTGATACATAAAAGCAAGAATTTATTTTAAATTCTAATCCAAAAATAATATTCAATCTTCTCGAAAAGTATATTCACATACGAATGTTGTGGATAGGGTTTGTACTAATACAAGTTAAATTATCTATAATTGATAATTCAGTGAGATTGATAATGTGTATAATAACTTTTTCATTTATTTTGGTTGGATTATGATTATTTATGTATTTATTGCCTATAAATTACCTTTTGATCGAAAGGCGCCATTTTTGTACCATAACGCCAAGGGTTGAGAAGGTTAGGGAAACGATTAAAGCCGCCGTGTGTTCCCAAAAGCCGCCATTGCCGGGAGTTACACGACCAAGCTCCACGTCATCAATGCTAAATCTTAAGAAATCTAGAATGAAAGAATTATGTTCAGGCAATCATATCAATATGATTAGAGTAGAATAATTATATTGAGGTTTATATTGTGCCAATTAGTTTGGTTTAGATTAGTTTTATGCTTGTCGAAACACAACCAAAGTATATTGTTTCAATACAAACGTAACGGATTTAATTATTAAGAGTTAGACGTCAATAATAATAATTGTAAGCTAAACAAACCTGGCGTCCATTCAAGTTGATAACGGTGAAAAGCGTTATTATAACCAGCAGTGTTTCTTCTGACCCAATGGGCTCGCTCCCAGCCATTTAGTTCAGGATAAGGTCCGTAGTGAAGTGTAGATCCAGCTTCCTGTATAAAGGTAATTTTACCTAAATATTGTAGTTTTTTCGATTTTGATTGAAATTACCTATTATTTAAAAATAACCTAATTCTGATATAGTTTTATTCTTAGAAAGCAAATTTTATGGGATCACAGCATATGTTACGTAGTATATTATATATATTTTATTTATGTGTACTAACCTGTGTTCCGATGTGAACACCGTTATGGATCATATTTCTGTTACCACGCGATTCAACAAGATCGATTTCACCAGAAGATGGCCAAGTACCGTATGCATTAAATGCTGGCATTAACCAAATCGCTACAAATGAATTATAAATGAATCAATAAAATGACCTTTTTCTTACATAAATTTATTTCAGGGTTTGCTACTATTTTCGATCTTTATCTTTGCACCTAAATGAAAGTTGAAGTATCCAAAATGTCCAATATACTCAGACAATTTTAGCTGAACGTTTTCTTGGTCCTTTCAGTTTTATTGCAAGCAGAAAAATAACAATAATTAATTAAAAAAGGAAACTTTTCGTAATTTACTATTCCTCGACTTTTTGTATAGTATAGAATAAGGATTCATCAGCTTAGTAAAGTTACAATAAAGACTGCGTTAGAACACCATACGTGTCTGTATTTTGTCACACTGCATCCTTCTTCCTTCTACCCAGCCACAATTGATGTTTTACAGTGGAAATGGTTTTATCACTCTTACTCAGAAGTTTATGCTATTAAGCAAATATTAGAGTAGGTATTATTTGAATACTTACACAATCCCAGTCAATGATTACAAAGGGAAATGAAAGTAGCGATAAACTTACCTCATGATGTTTAATTTATACTCATTTCGTATAATTACTATATGTAACTTTCGAAACAATCATAATTGCTCAGTTATTTTTTCAAAGAACATAGAAATGATATGAATGAAATGTTAAATGGAGATAACATATTATTTAGATAACAAGACGAATTCAATCGAAGCAACTAATTGTACTTAAATTGAAAAGTGAACAAATAAAATAAATCTATATACATATATGTAGTTAAATAAACAAAGATAAAATAGTTCAAAATGTGTTTATCCTCAGTTTATAAACTGATTCTCTTCTTTTTTCTTTAGGAGTTATTGATAAGAAACGTTTTATGATGCTCTAATTTCGACTACCAGACGAACACTATTTATGATTAATTGATAATGATGTATACAAAGGCGATCTTCTCCCCTGTAACCGTCGAAAGAACATAATGAAGTTTGGATTACTGGTTAAAATTCTTTGACCTAAAAAGTAGCTTGGGACGCTTTCGCGTTTTTCCAAACGATCTCGAAGATATTAAGTTGTCTTCACAACGTACTATTCCCCTCACTTTTGGTTAAATTAAAGCACGGTAAAGTGGCTGCTTTGTACCTGTTGGTGAACCCAGTAGGCTGTTTTTGTGACGAAATCGGGAGTCTACACCGGCCTGCATAAATGCCTCTTTCCTTTATTATTGAAAAGTTTGTATGAGATTGAATTTTCTAGATAAAAATATTACCTGGCCAAAGCCAATCTCCAGCAGGCATCTTAGCTCTAACTTCGACACGTCCATAGCGAAAACTGAAGGAATTTACAGTGCGTATGCGGGCACTCTTGATAGGGTTTAGTACGTGAGTGATAGAGCCTGTACGTTCACATCCGTACCATTGGGGGTTTGTACATCTGTAAGCGTATTACTTAAATAATACGGAACATGTGACGAACCATGGTGTGATGGCTTTTAGGGAATATAAGAAGAACACTATCTGATTACATACATTATAGTTATAACTGACTCATTGACTAATTAACTCTCAAGTATAATTGTTGGAACACGTAGATTGGGGCTTAGTGATATATTTTTATTTTGAAAACTAATCAATTGGAAGAACACTAACAAAAGTTCCATTATGAAATTTGTATCATGATGCTTCCATTCATAGAAATAATAGCCTGGTTTTAGGATTCGAACTTGCAACCTTATAAGAGCCGTTTGAGTGCTGTAATACCGAGCCATCATCGCTGTTAATTGGTATTGTATTGTCTACGTGAAATTTTTTGGGATATTTTGATCTGAGCTGACAGTCGATATCCTGTACAAATTTAAATTTTAATAAATTTGTGTCTGGTTTTTGAATGCGTTTCTCTAGTTTTGTTTTTGATTAACTGAATAGTTTTTGGCGGGATCTCAATCTGTAATGTAGCAGTTGTTTTCTTTAATTCATTAAATTTGTGTATTTGACTCTATATCGTGTAATCTTAGTGGCGTTTTGTGTGATATAGTTAGGTTATTGTGTACAAGTTAAGTTTATTATGGAAAATAATGCATAGTATTTATTTTACTTTTAGCGAATTATTTACTTTGAATTGTAATTGTTTCAGATGGTATTTTTTTTTAGGATGATAACAAATAAAACAAAAACAAGAAATTGTAAACTCCATTAAAGTATTTTCGAGTAAGTTTTAAAAAATTTGTTTCTGTATATAAATCTATCGCGGTATATTTTGAGCAATTAAAAAAATATGTTAAATCTGTTAAGCAGTTTTCAAGTGATTAGGTGACTGACGAGTTGCGTATATATATTTTTTTACCTGTCAGCAGGTGCTCCACCTTCTATGTTCAGATGTCCATTAAAGAGGAAGGGTTGTCCGAACTGATCAGCCGTTAATGAAGGACGAATAAACAGGATACCGCTGTGCGTGAAAGAATTTGTACGGTTGTTGCTATAATATTGAAACTCCCAATTCTGTAACAAATTCCCGCGTTACCTTATTAGGAAAGGTTCTTTGTGGTGATCGAATTTCGATGAATAAATTATTAAAATATACTCACCCCACCGCCGGCAAGCGTATTTTCGTGCTGCCATTTTTCAAGATCAAATTCTTCGAAGTCATCGGCGAAGATTAATGCTCCAGAACATACGGTAACCGGAGCATGTGTTCCGCTCACTGTGGTGATACTTGGCGTGCATGCTTTTGTCACGGATATCACTGATAATACACCAATGAGGAATAGCCACATTTCTTAAAGTTTGAATAAACTTACGTAATAAATTATTAAATCGTTTTCGTAGTCAATTCAACTGCAAGTATTAAACAACATCAAGTTTATAGAAAAATTATGACGACTAAGAGATGACGCTGTAAAGTTACAAGGATAATTTGTCAATAGTTACATAACCATATTCAGGTTATGTGGATTCGATTTACTTGTAAATGCTGAATCGTAAGATCGATACTTATTTAATAAACTACTTATATTTGAACTTTGCGTATTTGTTAATCAATCCATTATCTCTTCCAATTAATAGATTATTAGGACTTATGAAAGTCGTTTTCTCGTTACTAGGTCGTATTTATAAATGTATTTGCTATTTTGAATATAAGCGAGTTGATTTTATGTTGTTATACAGGAATCACTTATTTATTTGAATCATTACTACGTAATACTTCAACGATTATAACTCACCAGTTTTTACGTTCACAATGGGCAACCAAATTACCTACTGGGAAGTATAAATTATATTGTTGTCTTTTATGAGTAGATTTGTAATCAAATTAAGATAGGAAACCTATATTAAAGGCCAAGGCTACACAGCACTGTTGATTTTCGAATCATATGTAACTTTAAATAAAAGCCATCAATTGAAACTAAACACCAATCAAGTACGATTCGATCACCAAATTAGCTGTGAAATCACGATGCCGTGTAGCCTCGGCTTATTTTAATCACATAACTAAGTGGTGTTTATCAAATTACAAAAATCGGTTTAATATCAATCAGCGAAAATGTTATCACTTAGGTAAAATTTATAATATTTATTTATATATTATATAAATATTTGTATTCCTGATTTGATATAATCTGCCTAACGTAAAAGGTATATATACTATACTTTTGTAATACCCGTGTTTAAAGTTAGAAACAGCTAATCAGAAAACTTATAATAGTTTGTGAACTGGTTTTTTGACACTGTTATAGGCCCAGTCAGTGCTTTAACCACAATCTCACCTGATGTTAGGTGAAGATGTGAACCAGGATAGTAAAGATACGAAGTCTAGAATTACTCTGCTTCTCAAGTGAAGTTGTCGGAACAGACCTATTAATATTTGGCGAAAGGTTTTCAAACTTGAGAGTGGTAGTGGGTTGGGTAGTGGTTTTCCTTTCACCGCAAGCTCAGGCTCATTTTTATAGTTGGATAGGTAGGCTCGAACTTGCGTCCATTGACACGGAATCCAAATCGCACTACCAACTGCCTCATCATCGCTTCACTAAACTACGCTATACGATAAATGTTATTCATTTTGGTTTTTTATTACTCGAATTTATGTTACAAGCAGTATTTTAAACTAGCACTAATAATTGACTGTTTAAATTTTAACGTAAAACATCAGTTAGCGCCTTGACAATAATTCGACTCGTACGGCTCACAGCGTATGTGACGGCAAATGACGTTTGATCTTTCACATCTGGCCTGCATCCCGTGAACTTTGATTGTTAACTGAAAATTGGCTTTTACCTGTTGTTCTGCTCTTGCATTATTTTATGAATTACACTATCCACAATCTAAAACCAGAGTCTCATGAAAGTTGTACATTTTTACACTTTAAAAATTAACCTATTTATACTAATCAATAAAATTGAAGTGTCTGTTTGTTACATCAAAAAAATATTTTTTTATCTAATTAGATATGAATGTATAGACGATACCTATACCAAAAATACTATTTTTAACTGTATGTTCTGGGTTATCTCCGGAACGGCTGGACGGATTTGACAGGCCTTTTTTTTGGTAGATAGCTGAAGTTACTCCGGGTAACTTAGGGGCTCTTCTAATTTTCGAAAATAATTAGGGTAATAAAATTAAATCTCCTAAAAAATTGAATACAACCCGATTCAATGCACAGTTTTACGGGTAAGTGCATGAATTTATGAGAAAATTTATTACTTTATCTTAGTACTAAAAATATTAGGGTTCCGTATAAAAAAATTAAAACGCAGTAAAGAATATATGAACGCGGGCACAGCTGCAGGCACACAGCTAGTAATTAATAAAGTAAAAACTATATTGATCAGTTACATATTTTTTTTAATTTTATATCTATGTGGGTTCGAACATGGTCATGACACTCATAACTCATGAACCCTCCAAATCACATGTCGAATTGAAAGTTCTCCTAAAATAGATAAGAAAGATTTAAATTAATGAAATTTTTGGTTTCACGGTTGTTAACGTTAGAAGATAAAAACAATTTAACATTGAATGAAATGATGTATAAATTTTTAATAGGTTTATTAAATAGTGATTCTCAATTTTTTAATTACCTTTTTGGAATAGACTCCTTCTTTTATTCAAAGGAGTTTTTCGACTGAAGTATTGAATCATAAAAAAACATCAATTTATTTTTGAAGTCAGTTTTCTGTATGGCTATGACAATTTTATTGTAACAATAATTATGTAGGTTATAAATATGGAAAATTACACAAGTAATATTACAGAATGTGACAAGAATTTAAAATCTTTGTAAACTTTGCCATGGGTAAAAGGTATAAGTTACGTTGATAATAATAATACATTTGGATTATGGTCGAATCGAATATTATTGGTATTGGAATTGTATATATTTTTTTTCAGATGGCAGTATCACTTAAAGTCATTGATAGGCGGTTCTATCCCATTATTAAAAAAATTGCAACAAAAGTTAACTTTACCACGAGCATTCTGCCGAAATGTTCTTTAGGTGTTCCCAAACCATTCACTACAAACCCATTAGCTTGTTTTAAATGTGATTTTATTAATGAATTTCGGCAGTTGTATCCATCGGGACGTAAAAACGAAAATTCATTGTTATTAGATAAATATGTGAAGGCATCAAGCTTCTCTAAAGGAATTCCAAAACCTTTTGGATTAAGAAAAAGAAAGACCAATCCTAATAATAACAAAAAGCGCGTTCCAAAACTAATTTTACTTCAAAATCCTGTGACTTGGCTGATGATCAAAATTGACTTTAGTGTATTGAAAAACGTATGGGACTCTGCTTTTAAAGAGAAAGAATTTAAATATGGAACGAAACAGGTACAACTTGATTGAAAGGTACAAAATATATTTATATTAGACTCTTAGTAATTATGAGAATAATTTTAGGCAATATCTCGAGTTACACATGTTATTAGCGAAGGTCAGTATACGGACTTAAATGGATTGCTGACAAAAGCTGCTCGGTCAAGTTTAATACGAGAGCTGGATCGAAACTGGAACCAAAAACAACGGTCACTACTAGCCCTCGATCATGAAGACATACAAATATCATCGCCAAGGAAAGTGTATTTCATTAGGATTGCAGGTAAATATTTTTCATTTTTAATAACTGAGAAGGCATATTAAGACTATTTGTCATTAAAGTAATATATTATTTGGCAGACATTTAATTCAGAATAAATTGTTTAATATGTGCATTTTATACTCATCATCATCATCATCATCATCTGCTCCTAACCAGTTTTGGTTACAGCGATCGCATGAAAACTCCATTGTTAGAAATTTAGAAGAGAATTCTTAGGTTCTGTTTTGTCGTGTGCACGCTAATGGCCTGCGTAACCTACTATGCGTTTTTGTAATTTATTTTATACTATGTAGGTAGATAACAGTTTATATTTTTTAAAGGAGACTAGACTGTAATTCGTGGAGGTTTAGTGGGTATTGACAGTGACCGAAATTACTGTGTATTAATGCAGTGATTTCGGCCCCTGTGTAAGTCTCACACACACCTTCGTGCTTCCACACCGAGGATGTGTGTAAATGCATTTGCTCTATGTTAAAAGTTTTGTTCAAATTATTTGACTTTTTCTTATAGATATGAAACATATCTAAATTTTATCATATCAATTGCAATTATTTGAATAAACAGTACGAGAAATTTGAATATGAGATAGGTATATCTAGAGATTGTTTAGGAAAGATTAACTATTCCTTTATCCGAGAATACCAACTACATAAGACCTTTGTCAGGTCAATCCAGGTTTGATCCTCCAAATACAATAGATAAGGGTAGTGCGTAAATGCATTTCCCCACGTCAAAAAAAAAAAAAAAGGTCAATCCAGGTTTGCAAAATTGACATTAAGACCCAAGTAAGTTACGTTTCGTAGTCAGTACTAACGGCAAACCGATTAGTTTCCTGGGTAATGTATAGGGTTTTTACAATTTACTAACGCTGTCGGCTTGATTAGGCATTACAATTTCTTTGGAATTTATGGCAAGCGCTTAAGGTAGAAAATAATCCACATCGCAATAGCACCAAAGTATTACTATTCAGTTTAAGTTACTGCCTGTAATTAAAGTTCCGCAAAATTTACCCTAATTAAATATAACAGTTCGTAAAACAAGGAAATGCCCCTTACAAAAGTACCTTACGTGTAGTGTGTAAGTGTAAAATTTGCAGTGTAATGCTAGTGCATGCTGGTTAGCAACGAATTCCAAAAGCTTCCTCTGTATGGTGTGTGGGGCCCAGTAGGTGTGTGACTGAGTTAGTAGCTTATTCTTTGCATCGGTATATTCACGAGCGGGTTTGCGAGCACGCTTGAAAACTCTGTTTTGATGCAAAGACTTGGTTGGCGCTATATTATTCCAGCTATTTGCTCCTGGCAATGTACGGCAGTTATGACCAGAAGATTCGGATGTGTTGTTATTGTATTTTTTTTTCTAACCTAGCTTATATTTGACCGGAAGGGCCTTTACAGTTTCACCAAACATTGTTGGTGAGTGCTGAAGGCACAGCCGCAAAAGGTAACTAGCACAAGGGTTAATAAAGTGGTATGAACCTCGGCTTTGCCGTTACCTGAGTTTAAAAATTTCTGCGGAATTTTAAGTCTAGCTAATCCCTACATGTTTTATTTAATATAAAAAAAAGGTTCCTTGTAGGACCTATGTACCTGCGTGTTCTGTGCAGGGGTGTGTGTGCAGTGTCTTGCGTGTAATGCTCAGTGCATGGTCAGTGTCACTGTATCACACTGGCGGTGACGTTAAAAGCCTTCCCAGTTGGGTAAGGAGACACGCCTTGGGTTGCCACCGGAGAGAGACGTATATATATATATTTATATATATTTATATGTGTACGCGGATAACTCCGTCTTTTATGATCCGATTTTGATGATTCTTTTTTTTATGGAAAGGAGATATCCCAATGGTGGTCTCATGATGGGATCCTAGAAAAATCGAGTGGAACCTTCGAAAATCGTAGCTAATTCGGAAATCGTATAATAACACTAGGTGCTCTTCACGATTTTATCCACGTAGTTCCCGTTCCCGTGGGATTTTCAGAATAAAAACTATCCAATGTCACTATCGCTGAATGTCAAACTGGTGATAGAAAATCGATGGTCACGATCTTTTTGACTTTCGTTATTTAATCTATTTGATATTATATAAGCTCTCATACCCGACATTCTATTTCCGCGCTTCTCTGGCGTTTCATTTTTTCTCTTTTCATTAGTTTTGATTTTTTTTTTCGAAACGTTTCCGTTTATCATTTTCCGTCTTAAATAGTCGTCGTTTCTTCATTCGAGAAGCATCCTTGTTACGTATATCACTTAAAATTGTAAAATAAAATAATTTTTAACAAAAAAATTCAAACAGGAATCTAAAAAGTAAATTATAAATTTACTTACCACAAAGTAATAGGTATTTTGATTTGGTTAAGCAGGAATTATTAAATAAGACAATAACTAGATAAAGCTATTATCAATCTTTCTAAGAACTCAAGCTACTATTCGTATTACTTTGTGGTAAGTAAATTTATTTTTTACTTTATAGTTTTCTGTTCGAAGTCGGTTTTTTTTTGTTAAAAATTATTTTCGCGCGTGATTTCATCTTCGTGGTCTGCGATTTCGTTTCGCGGCCTCCGAAGCGGTTTCCAGAGAGAATGTAATCACTACGTTTAGCGGTTTCGGAGCTAACGTATCGGTAAAGTTACGGTCTTAACTACGAGTATGAGCGGGTTCGAGAGCGTTGTTGTTATTGTAGAACTGTTATTACTATTTATAACCAGTTGACGAACGAAAGACATGACAAATAGTAAAGGGATTCACAGGATGAATTTTAAAATATGCCTAGCTTTTAGGTCTTTAATCGCCTGAAATAATTTGCAAACTGGGTTCAATAAGTGTTATGTTTATTGAAATTCGTTCTAGTCTGGTTTTTTTTCTGTATAAATATATCATGCAAATATATGAATTTTTTTTACGTAGAAATGAGTTCTAAACTTAATTCCTATTTAAGTGAAATAAAATTATCATAAGCAAAATTAAGAACAATGAGTTTTAATAATTTGAAACAAAAACTGAAAAGTCTCATCTTAATAATTAACAGCGAAATAATTAAAGTGTCTCACCTTTTTATATGTATAATCTTAATAATCTATACTAATATAATAAATACAATTGAAGTATCTGTTTGTAAAGGAAAATTTAATTTATTTAAATAAATAGATATGAATGTATATATAGACGCGATACCTATACCAAAAAGATAATTTTTAAAATTTTGTCAGTCTGTCTGTTTGGTTTGGGTAATCTCCGGAACGGCTTGACCGATTTTGACGAGACTTTTTTTGGAGATAACTGAAGTTACTCCGCGTAACTTTTATAACCTAAACAAAAACATTATAGAAAATATTCAATGATCGGGTCTACGGGCAAGTGCTTGAATTTATGAGAAATATTTTACTTTATCTTAGTACCAAATTTTTTTAAGTAATATAATTAGGGTTTCGTGTAAAAAAATTAAGGAAATTATAAACAAAATACGATACAAAGGACAGCACCATCAACACATTATATTACATATTGAAGAATATATGAAAAGCGGGTAGAGCTGCGGGCACACAGCTAGTATTCTTAAAAATGTGAAATTATGCTTGTTTGTTAACCTAGAATAACGTTCGAATGCGCACGACTGGACGCCTTCCAGTTAATTTCACCATAAAAGTTGAATATCTCGTGGATTACAATATAATACACTATTAGCAATTATCATTAATTACAATTTGATTTATGAAGAGCAAAGGAGGTCGGTAACAATAGGTAATTATTTATATATTTACATTAAAAATTCACAGCTCGTATAAAATAGAAATATAAACTAAATAATAATGCATAAAATGAAGAGCCAAAATTGAATTTCTCATTATTTCAAAGACTATGTTACATGTGTGTATATATGCGTGTGTGCGTCTGTTTGTATGTAATATGTATATGTATGTTTGTAAATGTTTATGTAAGTATATATGGCTATGTAAATTTTTTGTTATTTGATTACTAGAGTGATTTTCATTTGGTTTCTTAAACTGTATTTAGATATATTTATGTTATGAAGTATGAAGTTAAATAGATCTATATAACTGAATTGTTTATCATAAGTACGCGGAATTCTGCTCGTCAAGTTATTGAACTCATAGTTTGTTCGATGCTTGGAAATACGAAATAATTGGGTGTCGAGTACGTGTGCTTGGCGCATGATGTCGCAACATTTTTTGTTGATGAGTGTAGAACAATCGAGTCCGCTTGAGCATACATCATATAATAGTAACATGTCTTGAAGAATTCGGCAATAACGCAATTATAGTAGCTTATACTTTTGACATGTTAGCTCGTAATCCTCGAAGGGTAATTTACAACGGAAACTTAAGAATTTTAAAAACTTTATCTCCAAGCGCTCATTAACATGTTTATATGTTACATATTGAGGATTCCATACTGTGCTGCAGTATTCTAGTAAGCTGCGAACATAAGCAAAGTATAATACTGTTAGACATGCTACGTAAGTGATTCCCAGAGTTACACAGAAAATGAATCCTACATTTTATAGGCCTTGTCAACAATATAATTAATATGTGTGCAGAGAGTAAACTTTGCGTCCAACACAATGCCTAGATAACGGACAACTTGCAAGCTTTACTGCAACGGACAAGCTTTACTTATTATCATATTATTAATGCTGTACCTAAAAAAATTAGAATTTGTTCTACTTGTAAGAATAATATGAATACACTTTGATATGTTAACCCCGATGCCATTAGTTCTGTAGTAACAACTTAATCTATCCAAACCTGACTGTAAATTTACAGTCTTGATGAGATTTAATATTTTAGTATATTTTCTTATCGATTGAGAATTTGGCGTATTGGCCCTAGCAGAGATTCCTGAGGAATTCCATACGGAAGATTATAATCATATCATATATTGATGATTGATTTACAGATGATTATTTGTAAGGAGTGAATCATAAAAAAAAAATCACATATCAACAAGTTGATACAACACATTTGAGCTATTTTTATTTTCTCACATAAATCTATCTATATAAATTATAAAGAAAATTGAATTCAAAGTATTTTCTGCCGGCCTTTTTTTGTAAGTGGCGATATGGGGAACCCCAGATGGACACGAAAGCCATGAAGTTTAAGTTATTACAGTGAAAACTTTTTAGCCCGTTGATCGATTCTTGATAAGGGAAAAACTTATAGATTCACGTTTTTTTTTTTTTTACACGTATAGGCTCAATGTTTTGACCACATCACGTGATATTATATGACGATGTGGTTCAGAATGGTAAATACACTAAGCCTTTTGGTACTGGTTCTCAAGTGATGTTGCCGAAACACACCTATTGGTATTTGGCGACAGGTTTTCAAACTAGAGTGTGGTAGCTACCCAGGTGGGCATTATTAGAAAATGCTCTACCACCATACTATGGTGATACGATGTTTTCCTTTACTGATAAGCTCAGCTGATTTTAGAGTTGGTTGGTGGGCTCGAATCCGCGTCCATTGACGCGGAATCCAGTCATACTATCCACTGTGCCATCATCGCTTTCCGGAATCCGGCCGCCCTACACAATGCGCCATGATTGCTTTATCATCACCAATGCTATGAAATCAACCATCAACATGCTACAGTATGTCAAGTATAAGATGGCGTTTTAGTGCTGGCGCTCGGAGATAAACAATAAATTGTATACTTATGCAAACTAGCGTATGTTTTGATTATAAATAAACTATATGAATTTGTACATAATTATTGCTCGGAGCGTCATTAGCTGTAAAACCAAGGAAATGTTGTATGTTAGGTTATGTTAAGTATTTGGCGGGGAGAGGTTGGGGGGGGTGGTTACTGCCTTTAAGTAGTTTTCACCCCTCTTCCTCCTGGAGGTTTTGCTTCTCTTTGAGAGGCGGGCTAAGAGGTGGGTGGGGAGAGAGCCTGCGCTCCCCCCACCCATCCCCATTGGGCCATTGCACGGACGAGGCCCGGTGGGCTTGCCGCAGGGGGCGACGCGGTGCATGCGACTGCAATCCCGTATCGCCCCCATCTCAGATGCGGCGGGCGGCTTCGGGGAGTTTACTGGGTATTTCCGGACGCTTCACGTCCGGGTGAGTCCCACACTGGTGCTGAGACGTCCCTCCGCACCCCCTTACCCATTGCATTGGGGGACTTCGGTCTCACTAATGCAATGGGTAAGGGTAGTGCGTAAATGCATTCCCCTCGTAAAAAAAAGTTATTTTAACTATTTCAATTAACAAATATGAAATTTAAAGATAAAAAAACTGTTTTTTCCAAAGTTTCGAGTTTTCACTTCTATCGCCATTCCCCGTGGCTGCCTAGTTTTTGTTTTTTCTTCTTAGTAATTGTATTTGTAATAAATTATTTTTGGTAGTACATAATGATATGGAAAAGTTGTTTATACTCAAATTAGTTACAAATAAAAGAATTATGTCAGTATAAATAGTAAGAAACTTGCAGTATCTACATAACATGAAATTACTTTCAATTATCGCAGCTGTAAAATTTATCTACGTATGGTATAATATGATTTTGCACTGATTCCTTTTCGTAAATCGATAAGGTAATCAATCTTTTAAGGTTATATAAAGAAATTATTGAATTAATCTTTTGCAGATAAGAAGTATTGTGACGTAGACATGGCATTCTTGGCTTTAAAATGGGTACCCATCAATAACGTAGATGCATTAATTTTCACAGAAATTTTTGCCAGGTTCCATCGTGAATACACTCCACATTGCATTCCTGAATGGACTATAGCATATTTTAAAGTTTTACACGTTTTGAAGTGTTGCGAAAATAATATTTATTTAATAACTTACATATTGTGATATTTTTTGTATACACGTTTGATATTTTGAAATAAATAAAATGTCGAAACGAATTCATCAAAAAATATTTTTATTTACTTAAAAACATATAAAAGTATGTAAATTAGCAAAGGACTTTTACTTTTATAAATCCAAGAGTAGACTGTATGGATTTTCGAGGTATGTTTTGAGATAATTCGAGAACCTTGCCATGGTAACACCGTCGACAACACGGTGGTCGGCTGACCAGCTAGCCGTTAGGATATGAGCCTTTATCACGTTACCCTCGGCATCGAATCTAGGCAGTACCTGAAAATTTAAATATTTAATTAACAATTTACATAACATGATTGAACAGTGATTAATTACTATGATATTCATTATTTACTATCCATTTATGTGTTTAATTCAAAGTAATTGTTGATGAAATTAATATAAATATATAATATTCTTTCGCATAAAGCATTTCTCTTGTCTAGAAGATGGTTCATAGAGTAAACTAAGATCCGTTAGGTGATTCTGTAAAAGTTATTAACAAATTTTATATTTATTAAAATTATTCATACTCGTAATATATTTCGATTTGGTGCACAAAAAATAAGGGCTATGAATTTATCGCATCATCAACAGGAAAAGTTTGCCGAGTGAACTTATTTAATAAACCATAACTGGTGCTAAGTCACATGCAGCTAAAGACAGATAACTGGTTATGTCTAGCAATGGGGCTATCTCTCAAGATTACCAATTTCTAAGTCGATGGTGGTGGCGTGTAAAGTCAGCCGAATGAGTATTAATAAATTGCTAACATACTACGGATTTCATCACTTCATGTTCCTTGAGCGAAAATTTAGATTCCTCGAATTATTTGAACTCATGTTCTTAAGCCACCACCACTGGATCATTATTGTTATTAATGATGGTAAAATAAGTAGGTTTTCATGAAATACTTATTATTAAAATTATTAGTAAATTATCCAATAATAAACTATGATATTTTTCACTTACCTGTATTTTACCTAAAGCTCCTATTGATACTTGAGGAGGGAAGATCACCGGTTTCGTGTATGTTCCTCCGACCTGAAAAAAAATGATCCAATTAAAAACTCTATGCCAATAAATAGAACAAAGCGACTTTTATTGTAAAAATTATCATATTCTGGTTGGCAAACGAAACATCATTCACATGAAATAATTGTCTGTTTTCTTAAACTTTAAAAAAAAACCATATTAATACAACATTAAAATGCCTCTTAGAGTTCACTACTATTTTAATCTGAAAATTACATTCAAATAGGCTCAGTAGTTTTTTAGTTATGTACGTGCGCTCAAGGAAATTTTATAAGTTTTTTTTAAAATAATTAATTACTTCCACTTTAAAGGGAACCCTGATATTATTTCTAGATGCTAAACGTATTTATAAACTTTTTTTTTGCGTAGACAATTCTCATGTAAAGTTGAAATTTTAATTTTGAAGTGTTGTTAAAAACTTTAATTTATGTACCGATTGTTAATTGATGTCAGACAAACAAATATAAAAAAATAGTCTTACAATGCCTATGTTAGAGATAGTGAAAGTTCCTCCGCTTAGGTCATTAAGTGATAGTTGCCCTTTTGACCCTTTATCTTGAAGTACATTGAGTTCACGTGCGATATCTAATACAGATTTATTTTGCACATTCTGAAATAAAAAATGTATGTATGTATCAAATTCGATCCAAGCAATTATACTAATTAAGTAATTTAATTTTGAAAAAGATACTTCATTTCTTGGATCATATAAAACTCGGGGTTTTATTATGTTATAATACAATCACTAATTAAATATAATATACCTTGATAACGGGTACTACTAAGCCATTGGGAGTGTCCATAGCAATTCCAATATTATGACTTGCTTTATAAATGATATTTTCACAACTGCTGTCAAGACTACTGTTCAGTATTGGAAGGTAGCCCAGGGCTAATGATGCTGCTTTAATAATGATTGGCATGTATGTGAATTTGACGCCTCGTTCTTTCGCTATTCCTTTCAATACTTCTCGTGATTCTACTAATTTTGTAACGTTGTACTCGTCGCTAAATACAAAGTGAGGTATTTTCTGCAAAAGTAAAATTAAAATAATTTTAGGGAAATACTTTAACACTGATTTTCTTGCAAAACGCTCAAAGTCCAGCCATCTTTATGGCTCTGAATTTAAGCATGTAGCATTGTAATTATTAAGCGTAATAAATCATAAAGCGTATTTATGTATCAATATGCAGCAAAAATGATTTTTCAATTGTATAAAACGTAATCCATTTGCAAGTTTAATATCGTACGTAATAATATTTTCAATTATTATTTTAATTTAAATGCGTACCATTGCTTCAGTCATGGATTTAACCATCGCTTTGGTAAATCCTGTAACAGGAACAACTTTGTCTTCTAACAAGACTTCAACTTTAACTTGCGCCTTTGATAGAGGGGATGTCAACAGCGTTAACAGATGTAAATGATGGTACTTCATTAGAAGCATCTGAGTTCATATTTAAGTGTGCTAGCATGTCTTCTTTTAAAACTCTGCCATTTCTTCCAGTTGCTTTAACAGAACTTAGGTCTACCTGTAAACAAGAAACCGTATAAAATAATTAAACTCAAATTATAACGCGCTCAACAAAATTTAGTGGTAGACTCTTAATTGATGTAGTTTACTGACTTATATAGAACTTAATATTAGAATAAATCTAGGCTATATGTTAGACAGTATTGTTAAAGTTATTTAACATGAAGTTGCGGGCTGGAGATAATTTTAAATAAACTTACTTTGAACTGAGCAGCAATTCTTCTAACAGCTGGAGTTGTCAATACTTTGCCACTACGTACTCTGTTCGTCTCGGGAACTTCTTTGACTATTGCAATTTTTTCCATTTGGGGATCTGACGTAGCTGAAATTATAAAATGTTAGTTGAGAATATCTCATATAAATGTTGAAATATGTTAATTCAAATTCCGTTCCGTTTATTTTTGAACAATTATGCTATTTTAATTGTAGGTAGATGAAGAGTTGAGTAATAACTACAAAGACTTATTATATAGGCTTTTGTGATGTATAACTTTGAAATAAATTTCACAGCACAGACTTCTTTTAAATAAAAACATTATTTCATTCCCGTTTCCACCATATAACGCGAAGGCATCGTGAAAGACTACGCACATAAGTATCGCTGGCGGAGCGCTCTTATACCTCGATTCTTCATAGATAAAATTCGCAAAGCCTTTCCCACACAACAGATATGCCATCATAACAACCACACACTTAAATGCTAGAACACTATACTAACTACCCATACAAATTGCTACAAAACGTCGGAATTGAATTCAACCTCCGCGAACATTTCGCTATTTTTACCACGCACACAATTAAATGAATTACAATGAAAGTGTTAGTATATATATTCTGTATACATAGCGCTCATTTATACAGCAAATAACCCGCATCGTATCGGTTTATTGCATTTAATTTTGAACATTATGGACGCTACGTTTTTTTTCGTGCAAATGGCATTTAATTGCAAATTTTTTTCTCTATATGAACGTCAGTACTGCCACACATGAATTTGTTGTTTTATTTAATTTTTTTTTTAAATTATTTTATTCATGATATAAAATGTTGTATAATCGATCTCAGATAAAATAAATATTTCAAGAAAGCGTCATTTACTGATATACCTACTTAACGAATGTAAAGCAAATTTACCGAAGTCACAAATAGAGATAATGCTAATTAGTTTTCCTAAATGTCACTTTTTCACAATTTGATAAATACTTTCGTTGCACCGAAATATTGGTGTTTTATGACTTCAGCTTCACCGACGATTTTTTGCACTCTACGCCACTGATAAGTATGTGGTGATATTTTAACTATTTGCACGACCTATTTTTCTTCTCATTATCGTAATATAAACTGTTAAGAACTAGACCATATTGAAGTTTTTGGTGGGATTTCAGTCTGACATGTAGCAGTTGTTTTCTTTAATTCATTAAACTTGTGTATTTGACTCTATATTATGTAATCTTGGTGGTGTTTTGTGTGATATAGTTTAGTTATTGTGTACAAGTGAAGTTTATTATAGAAGATAAGGCATAGCATGTATTCTGAGGTGCCGACAAAGCTCCATGGAAAGTTCGAGCAGGAGGGGCCACCTTTTTGCTGGAGCTTGGTAAAGCTGATACAAGATCGAAAATTCATCTTACCCATATGACATTGGCACAAATTGTGTACACACATTGCCATTAACTAAGAAGAAAAAGAAGAACTAGTCCATAATCTGCATTCATCAGATGTTTCATTGGGAGTTCAATAAAATTGTTATTTGCTTGGCAAAAAAAAAAGATCGAAATTTATTTTCGAGACCGACCGAGTATATTGACTAAATATAAATAATATATTGAACTAATGACTTATTTTTTAAATCAATTAATAATTTGTGTTGATTAATTATACATTTTCCATTAAAAAAAAAACCCAAAACGAAGAAACAAATTTGAACAAACGAACTAAGAAAAATGTTAATTATTGTTTTTATTTAGCAAGAAAGGAAAAATATTAAATTCTATTCTACTTCAAATAACGACAAATACAATTGCAGGTATTAGCAATTTATCTGTAATAATAGTGGTTTATCTGAAAATCAACATTTATTAAATATACGAAATTATTGAAGTATAGATATTAACAAGAGGGTTGATATATTTTGCTTCGCAAGCACATTTTCATCTTCCATCACGTAAATATGAACTCAAACATTAGTATATATTTCATAAAAAAATATTCAGCACTAAGCTGACTAGTTGAGACGTATTCAGTATTTTAACAACTGTATTTTATTTGGTTATCAATATGTGTATTTACTTAGTTTGTCATTGTATTTATATGTAAATAGCAAAAACATAAGCATTCTACATGAAGTTGTTTACTACTAAATATTTTTATAATAGGTACATCTATGGGTTACTTTCAAGTTCTAGTTATAAAATAACTCTTATGAACAAACTTACTTTCGCCTTCATGATCCGGGACATCAATATCGATAAGTGGATTTCCAACAAGAGCTGTTTGATCTACTTCATGGTAAAGTCGTGTGATAACACCATCGTAGCGACTTGTGATAGTAACAGCTGCCTTGTCGCTTTGTACTTCACAAATATTGTCAAACTGTTCTACTGTATCACCGACTTTGACGAACCTGGAAACGATGTTGGTATTTATTTAATTTTTTCCGCTTCATTAATAAAATATATATTTAAAATATCTATAATTTTTATACCTACTGTTCACAAAGTCGAATCTTTAAAATGAAATACATGATATCTATATTTCTAACGAATAATATTTAAATTCTGAAAAAAAAAACAAACTAACACAAACAGCAAATAGCTAAGATTATCAGTAAACTTATAATCGTTTATATTAAAAATAAGAAATAAACAAAATAAAAGTAAACATAGTATAATAACTACAAGCCATAATAGGCTCACGGGATATTGTCGCAAAACTGTAGAATAACAAATTGTAAAATAATAATAAAAACATACAATTAAAAAAGAGTGCGGACCAAGAGTCTGCAGTGATATTAAAAATAATTTTATATGTATTTCAAAATTTCTTTTCTTTATCGGTTTTTTTGAAACTTATTATTTAAATACTCATATAATATGTAATTTGTCACGGAATGATAAAACTTGACAACATAAAGTAAATCTTACCATTCTTTAATCACGACTTCTCGGATTCCTTCGCCAATATCAGACAGCTTAAAAGCGACAATTTTATTGAGAATCTGATTTGTGTGGAAACGCCTCCATCTGATTTGCCCTTCGTTTGAAGAGCATTTTAATATAATATTAGACGTAAAACTAGAACGATGTCTGTCCTGTAAATGAAACTCTCATAAATATTTTAATATGCAAATACGCTTCATATTATATGTAAAACTTCTTGTGTATCTGTACAATTCATTTAATATTGAGTTTATGTTCGTGGCAAATAGCAAAATGAAGTTACAATAATTTGCGATATATATTTTTTATAACTAAATTGATCTATAATCATCACTGGGCGATACCTCATAGTCTATAGGCCGGTTTCAATATGCGATCTCAATTTGTTTCAGTTTTCAATCCTTTATTCTCTAAAGTATGAGATAAGTGTCAGTGATCAGTAAGAAAAACAGATACATATATTTTTAGTTTGATCTCAACCTAAAAGTTAAGATTTCATATTGAAACCGGCCGTATGTCATTAAAATTATATCTATAACCTAAAACCTAACCAAATATTTAATATACTACGATATTTAATTAAACTATGAATTAATACATTAGAGCAGGGGTTCCCAAAGTGTGCGCCGCGGCGCCCTGGTGCGCCGTAGAAGTTGAAAAAGGGTGCCGTGAAACGATTCTTTTTACCATTATCTGAACTTTCAAGGTAGTAAATAAATATTCTTATTAATATTCATTAATTTGTGTGCCTATTTATCTAACTAGTATCTTTATCTATCTATTTCGACTACCTAAATAGGTTAGGGAACCGAGATAAATAGTGAACATGTATGTGCGCAGTAGACTAAAAAAGATTGGGAACCCCTGCATTACAAGAAGTTCGAAAATGCCATCAGTGACAGAGAAGGTAAGGAACAGGCGTCTTCGCATGGACATGTACTAGACAGGGAGGGAGAGGTAGTTGTAAGAAAGGTATTGGATATGAACGTGGATGGATATAGGGAAGAGGAAGACCAAGGAAAATATAGATGGAATGTGTGAAAGATGATATGCTTTGAAAGAGTGAATGTGGGTATGGTCTGAAATAGAAATGAATGGAAGTCTTCCACATGTTGTGCCGACCCCAAATAAAAATGGGATAAGAGCAGGGAGATGATTTAATTATACTTTAAAAAATATTAGAATTAACTTTATTTTTATAATTATCACAGTGATGATGTTCACTAATATTTAACGAACAGTATAGTTCGTATCTCGGGTGACTTTATGATAAGCAGTTGGTATAAAGAAAACAGAATACATTAAATCTAACTGTAGCGATACTAAGTTATATCATTCTTTAAATTGACCATTTACGTTGATAAGATATCGCTTATATCATTCACAATAACAATAATTGTCTTATCTTATTACTATGAAGCATACTTTAAATCAAATTTCAATCATTATTTTCAGATTTATTAATTTTTTAATACACGTTTTTTTTATTTAGGTTGAATTCCTTTATTTGTTGTGTTCTATGTGTTAACAACTAAGTAACAACAATCAAAATCTTGATAGGAGAGAAACATACATTTATTTAATGGAGGTAAGGCAATTTAATCACAATGATATGACATATTTTACCTCAAAGTATTCCATAAACTATATTTTATCTATGGTACATTATCACGAATACCGTATAAAATTAACAAATACAGCATGAGCCTGCAAGATAAACGTATGTCTCACAATTATAAAATAATTAATACATAATATTAAAAACAGAAATCACTTACACTTTGCATCAACAACCATACTTTGTGGGCACGGCCAGCATTAGTCGTATTCACTACACACTTCCTCATTAAAAATAACATTGCGGAGATATTAATTTAATATTAATTATTTTAATATAAATTTATTTTTAATTGAAATCGAGAAGCATGTCTTGAGCCGGCGAAGCGTGCCCTCACGAACGCGAACACGACTAAGTGTTATCGCCTCATTATCAGAAGGCCACGGCATTGATTAACATTCTGAACTAAATAATGTTTTAACTCTACTATGCTCGTGCATTTACGTCAGCCGCGAAAGTTAACGTACGACTGCATCATATACCATACCATACGTATTTATTATTATGTTACAAACTCAGTAACACGATGATACTTTAAATGTGTGCGTTAAATTGCATCATTGCAAATTTCATCGCTTCTATAATGTTTACTAACCTACAAACGTTAGTTAAAATAAATTTTATGAATAATATTTTAAATCTATACTTATAAAGAAAATTGAAGTGTCTGTTTGTAATATAAAAATAATATTTTTTTACTAAATAATCAAATACATATGTATATACGATACCTATACCAAATTTTCTATTTTTTTTTAATTTTTGTCTGTTTGTTCTTGGTAATATCTGAAACCGCTAGACCGATTTTGACAGGACTTTTTTCGGTAGATAGCTTAAGTTACTCCACGTAACTTAGGTTACTTTTATTTCTCAAATATAATTAAGGTTCTATTTATAAAAAATTAAAACTAATTAAATTGTGAACAAATCAAGATTCCAAACATTCTTTGATGATTATTTAAAAACAATTTTACGCAGTTATGACATGTCATTCTTGTTTTCATGTTGATTCTAAATACATTTATTTTTTTGGGATTTCGTCATATGAATTTATTTCCAACTCGTAGAACAATAAGGGACCATTCGAATATTACGATTTTGATCATTTTGGCCTCACTCAAAAATAGAAGATTTTTTTAAAAATCAGCAATAGAAAGCAAAGCTTTTAAAAATGAGGAGTAAACCCATGATAACGTAAGCATTGGCATAATTTTGAACAAAAAAAAAAAACAAAGATTAATAGGTAAATATTGCTTAAATAATCATCCCTCCACCCCATGTCATCAAAAATTGAACAAATGGTGGTGCAGTTGGTAGTTCGGATGGATTCTGCATCAAGATACCATCAAGAATCAGTGAAGGAAAACAACGTGAGAAAACCATAGCATGTTAGTAAGTCATTTTATAATAATACCCGCCTGGGTAGCTTCCTACCACCCTTAAGGGGGGAAGTCCATGTAAAATTTTCAAAAAATCGTTTATTTTTCATTGATAATCTGATAATATATAACTACATTGAGCATGTACTGACTAGAGGGAAAAAAAGAAATCTCGGATATTTACTAAGTTATAGCTAATATAATGGATTGCGCCGTAGGTACGGAGCCAGGTAGTCGAGCGATTCAAATGAAAGTGCCCCCTTCCATTATTATAACTTTAAATATTTTTTTGTCCTATAACCGGAATATATTACAGTAAGTATATATATTTCGAGTATCTTGCCGGCTCTTCTCGACTGGGTTGTTTTCCGAATCGGTGGTAGTGTTTTAGACGTTCATAAGCGCCCCGCCTTCTTATGGCCTAAATTGAATAAAGATTTTTTTGATTTTGATTTTATATATAATCTACATTTACGTTTCTGTACATGTGTAATATTGTTATACCAATAAATGTTAGTCGAGAAATATAGGCAGTTTAGCCAGAGAACTCCCTAGTGTTCAGTTGATTTTGAAACGTAAAAATGCCGAATTATAAAAAAAAAGGTTATAAGGGCAATCAGTTTAGCTTTTTGAATAAGAGGAAGGACTATTATATTCACCTAGGATTGCAGATTAATCGGTAAGTATTATTATTATTCGAGAAAGGGGCTATGCAGGCTAAGACAGTCCTGTGTAACTGCAACCTAAATAGATCTATTGTGATCGCCCCCATATTTATAAAGCTCACTGCCTAGACCTATAACCTGGATATACTGTAGGATCTTTTTGGCAGAGAGCGTTTGTACCACCTCCGGGAATAACGCATGTTTACTCAGAACTCGGTTGCGTATGGGTATTAGTGGGTCACATTCACACAAGATGTGCTTTGGTGTTTCGTCTACAATTTCACAGAATCAGCACTCTCTTGTGTTCTGGGCACCCATGTTGTGCATGTGCTTGCCCAAACAACAGTGCCCAGTTAGCGCTCTCACTAATACTCGCAGCTGATTCCTACTGAGCATCAGGGCTTCCTCAGCTTTGCGCTGAGTATATCCCCTGATGAGCTCTTTGGAATGAATTTGTCTTGGCAATTTATTCCAGAACTCTATAGCCTTATAGATGTATTGGTCACTTATGGTCAGTCGAACTAGGCTTTTTGAAATACCACAAAATGGTTCAGGCCCAAATTGCATTTCCATAGCCCCTGCTCTTGCAAGCGCATCCGCAGCCTCATTGCCGGTATCTCCTGCATGCCCGGGGACCCATCTTAAAATCAGCCTGTTATTCTTACCCAAGCTCTTAAGCATTGCCACACAATTGGCAACTAACTTCGAGTCAATTGTGTCCGAAGCCAGCGCCAAGAAAGCGGCTTGACTATCCGAATGGATATATATTGTATGCTTCACGTAGGCTTTCTGGAGATTTATACTGTTGCATTCCAGAATGCCGTATATTTCTGCTTGGAAGATGGAGGCGAAACTACCAAGATTAGTTGTTTTACTAAACTTAGGTCGCTCTCCATATATTCCACAGCCTACGTTGAGTCCTATTTTGGACCCGTCAGTACACCATAGTAAGCTGCCTTCCCTCCACGTTATCTCACTGTTTGGCCAGGAGTCCCGCGGAGGGATTTCGACATCATAAAATTTTTGAAGATTAGTTTCAGGTATCACCATATCCGATATCATACCTAAAAAAAATCAGTAAGTAATTAAAACTGGTCATTTTCCTGTACTAAAACTTTAAACGCGATTATCTCGTAACTGTATTTTTTAAAAACTGCTCGTGTTGTAACTTAAAAAGTTATTGACCGATTTTTCTAAAATTTAGTGAGGCCTTTCGCTACATTACTATCAGAAGGATAAAATTTCAGAAATTTCGCGTTGATAAAATAATTTATTGGACTCAAAAAAATTTAAAAAATATAGCCCTAATCTTTTACTTTTTTTTCAAAGGCTTATTTTTTATATTGAATTTTATCCTTATTTAAATTTTATAGGTTTATCCTTTCCGTTAATCTGTCCTAAAAATAATGTATTTTAAGTTTTTGTTTCAGATTAATGTGTTTCCTGGGCTACATCGTTAATTAATATGGTGAGATTGTGGTCAAAGCACTGAGCCTATACTGTGTAATAAAAAATCTATTAAAAAGGTATATGTTAATATTCACAAATACAACCATTTCCTAAGCATTCGTTTTATTAAAGACATAATAAGTATGATAATAAAGTGAATGAAAATGTTTATTTTCCATTTCATGAAGACGCGCCGCACTTGTGTTTAACAATACTTGAATACTTGGTACTTACTATAAATAAAATAGTGATGTGAGCACTTTTAACATAAATCGATTAACAAATGAAATAACAGTGTTTTAAATGATTACTTGTGCATAATTTTAATATTAGAAAATAATATAATTCAGTTTGTATATTATGTCAGCTATAAAAGAGCAGATTACTTATTAATTACACGTTATCATCAACATTACTATTGGTACATACATTTACATTTCAATAATAATTAAAACATTTTATCTGGAGGCAACACCATCTAAAAATATGTATGGTATTTTATGGAGTTCTTATATACTCGTATATCAATGTTACAACACGTAAATAAGTGAAAATAAGATGTAGTCCACTGCTGGCTAATATTTATGTCTATCTTGTATAATCATTATTTGTTTTGGTTTTAAAATAAGACTCACTTTTAATTTTCATTTTACTCTCTCCAGTCTGTGGAGACGACGTAAGGAGATGTAAAAAAAACTTAAATTGCTAAAAATAAGTTTTAGTTATCGTCATTTTGTATAATATAAGTTCGAGATTAAGATACTGAGTCGAGATTATGGTCGGATCAAAACACCACATTCCAATTACGGAAAGAAAGTGGAGCGCGTCTTCTTGTAGGCAGTATTCAAAGAATTTTACTGGAAAACATTCGTGTTCAGATACAACATATACATATATGCACGGAACACCATATCATTGCCAGTACAAAATAATATAAGTTATACAAAGAAATATTGATAAAATCACGAAAACTTAATTATGTGGTGGTGGTGGTGTGTTCATACAGTTTTTTTAAGTGTATCTCACTATAAGTGTAACTATTTTTTATTTTGATAATTCAGACAATGAATTCTTATTTAAGTTTAATTATATAAAAATAATATTTTCCTCTGAAGTACTTTTCACCTATAATTATAAATTAACAATCATTATTACTTATTTCATTTTAAATTATTTGAAATTTGCTGTCGGTAAGGCATTATGTTACAGTTATGATGTAATTAATCATGGAGAACTAATATTTAAATACAATCATTAATGCATAAATTAATTGTGCTATTATTGTATTGTATATAAAAAAGGAGTTGTTTGTTTCGGAAATCACTATTTCATATTAAATCTTTAACACGAATGAGAATTGATGAAACGAAGTGAAAATAAATATACGCGTATAAAGGACGTTAAAGCCGATATCATGACTATGACGTTTGTAACAAGTTTATGGTAAATAGACAACAAATAAGAATGAGAAAACTAATGTTTCTCGTTTGATTGAGTAATCTATTGTGGTTATAATCGTCTTCCTTACACGATAGTAACGCACCCACTGTATAATGCGTTTAGTTTTTTAAATATACGTTTGTACAGTATAATATTTAGTACACATTACATACATAAGTTATGCTAAGTACTTCGTTTCCTAATTTATTTAGTTAAACTAAGTTATCAAAGGCCATTCCAGTAGCGAGCAATAAAAAAAACACCATAAACTGTATAAATACTTAACACAATTAGCTAGAGTGTCGAAAGAAGGTAACGTCTAAAGAAAAAAAAGAATAAGCTACTATGAAAAACGGCACAGGGTTTACTACTCCTACATAATAAATAAATAAAGTTAAATTTTATTAATTCGATTACCTTTTAAATTGTGTTCCATTTAATACTAATTTATAAATGCTCATTAATATACTGAATATGCTTCCTTAATTTTTAGTTTAAATTATATGAACTTATATCCTCGCTTGTTATAAGGAGTAATCTGGCCGAACACGAATATCTATAAAATATATCGAATATCAAGTAATATACAGGCTGGAAAACAAAATAGGGTAGTTCGAGGGAATATACCATACATATTGTTGCTGAAAAAGAGACATTCTTTTTTTTTAAACATGCATAAGTAAAACTGCAAGATGTTTCATAAATGGCGTGTCTTAGCCGGGATTCGAACGCGCTAAAATACGAAAAAAAAACATCCTATACTTTTATGATACTAATACATAGTAATATGGAATTACTTCTTCTAAGAAGTAAAATATCTTAAATTAAAGGTAAATCCAAGAAATATAAAAAAGTTCTGTTTTAAAAAAAAATATTACCTACTTGGTGCTATTACGTAAGTTATTACGTATGTAAATGCCGTAAAGTAAATTTCAGTCCGAAACTAATTTGCTAAATCGATTATTTCTAACCAAATTATAATTAATCACACGCATTTAACATTTTAAATCATGTATAACAAAGTTAATGAAAAACTGAAGTTAAAAATTTTATTCTTAATGTTTATCATATACATAGATAAGGCTAGATACATAAGGTGATATTAAACGAATTCAATCGAAGCGAAAATTGTTCAATTTATAAGTCAACGTATACTTTAGTTCGTAAGTAGTTACAAAAAAATTAAAATCAAAAGGCAGAACATTTTATAAGCAGCATGTAGGTACAATAAAATTTTTGAACAAAACTTCATATTTTTGTCTTTCATGGGTCAATTTTATATACTACGTTACTTATATGAAATTGATCCTTATTATTAATTTTTTCAATTGGTATCACAAAAATATAGGAAGTTATTTTTTTCATTCGGTTTCTGGTTGAGACAAGCCATTCCCCAACTGAGGAGGCTCTTGACGTCGCCACCAGCGCGATTAAGTGACACTGACCATGCAATAACCATTACACGTATAGAACTGCACACATACTCCTGCAGACAACACGTAGGTACATAAGTCCTGTAAGGAACCTTTCTTTTTTTATATTATTATTAGTAAATAAAACATGTCAGGATTAGCTAGGATTAAAATTACGCGGAATATTCGCTCCGGTCAACAGCATTAGCTAGTTTAGAAAAAAAAAACATTTAAGAAAAATAAAAAAATCAGTTATAATTATTTTTAAAAATCAAGATTTAGGAAACTTTCCCTCCAACTACCCGTCTTTCCTTTCCGTTGTATAGTGTTCAGTATAAAATTAAATTAAAGCATGCGTTTAAAACTCACAATCGATTGAATTAAGCGATCAAACTATAACTAACTAAAACACTTCGAATTAAATTGCAAATAAAGACTTATTCATAAATCAAGAACCACAGGAGAGACATAGTATGATTTGATAGATAAGTTTACGGCTTAATTTTCACATTACTATTTTTTCAAACATTTGGGCACGTTTACAATTCCTGTTTTGTTTAAATATTGACATATCATATTGAAATCCACAATTCACTCTGAAATATAAAATTAACTAATTAGCATAAAACAATTTTAAAATTAATTTTATTTATATAAAGTAATCAATTAATAATGTGTGTATACTTTTTCCGTGTATAATAAATTCAAGTCTATAACTTTATTTAATTATTAAAACTTCACTAGCCTTTTAATATAGTTATTTTACACCACAAGAGCAAGGCCAACATTTTTTGTAGAAGTGTAATTCTATTTTCAATAATCATTCGTGCGTTATTTTCAGTTATAAAAGCTGTTATTTTTAGTAATCTGGTAATCTTAACACAAAAATGTCACAATCTTATCTTGATTTCTTCTAAAATGACATACATTGGAATATTAGAATACAATGATGATAAACGATTTCACATGTAAATTATTCCAAATGAATAGGTAAATTATTTTTAGTACTTCATTAAAATAATGTTCAATAATTATTCAATTAACGAAATAAGGAAGCACACCGAGGAAGAATATAGTTTTTTTTTTTAACTAAAACATTGGAAATTCACATATCTGAATTATTGAATGTATGAAACAATTGATGGTGTTACAAAAAATCCCATAATTTTAAATTACTTTCACTTTATTTACATTACTTTCATAATGAATAGAGAGAAAAACAATTGATTTAGAATGTATTTTATCGCTTCAGATAATATATAGAAATGCGGATATTAATTAACATCATCAATGCACTAAGGGGTCGTCCATTAATAACGTGATGTTTTTTTTACATATTTATGACCACGCTTCTCCCTGTAGGGGATACACACCACGTGTTTTCTTTTGTGCACAAGTAACATTGTTATACTGGAAAATCGTTACCTGGCAACAGCGAATAAAATACACGCACCGCTTTTAGGTTCAAACATTTAACGAAATATTAAATACACGTTACATATTTTTCGAACCCTTTCTCATTTTTGGAACCTCACGTGATTATTGGACAATCCATATAAGTGGAATTAGTAATATATATGTAAATCATCGTACCTAATTATAATACTTTAACGATAAACACATTCTAAAAATTTATAATATGTAAGTAAATAGACAAAGATAAATCGGTGCAGTACATTTTTATCATTCGTTTGTTAACTCAATTTCTTTTTTTCTTTTTTTTTATTAATTTGAAGTATTTATTGACGGGCTTTATTTAGAGTTATCAAAAAATTGAGAACCTATTTTTTTCATCAAATTCTCAGTAATTCGTCAAAATGTCCATCCACTAAATAAAAAAAAAATCAAATCATAAATCAAAAACATCTTTATTCAATTTAGGCCCTAAGGAGGCGCTTGTGAACGTCTAAAACACTACCACCGGTTCAGAAAACAACCCAGCCGAGAAGAGCCGGCAAGAAACTCGATTTGGTTCTTTTTTTTTTAAAATAAATATAATACAATTTTTTTTACATATAAAAAACTATACAAATTATAGTCTTAATAATGTTAGCGGAAGCACAGAGATGTGGGTTAATACTTCCATTCCATTCCATTCCAGATTCAATGAGTTATATAAACGTGAAATTAGTAACATTTTAAGTAATAGGTCCATAATTGTTAAGTGGCACATCTTACTTTTTAAATGAAATTTCAAAACATTTATTAAATTATATTCTTTAACATATTAATTCAATTATAAGTAAAACCCAATTGGTAGGAATAACGTTAATACGAATATATAATAATATTTCAATGATATGTGATTTATATATTTTAGTTTGAAGCATTTCTGACATGTCAAAATATGTAGTATATGTTGATGTTATAATTATGGTTTTATAAAGTAAATCTTAAGTTTGAAGTCTTATTAGAAAGATGGAAAAGTTTGAGTTTGAATGTGGGAGGTAATCTCAGGAACAGATCCAATTCAGAAAACTCTTTCACTCACAAAAAAACTACGTGACTCCTGAGTCTTATAGGTAATGTTTTTTTTATTCTATATAAAATGAGTTTTCACCAAAAATCAATACGCCTTGATTATAGAAATAATGTTATATATGTATTATGTTATGCATAATAGATTTTGGTTTCATTGTGTACGTTTATGTCAAAAAAAGATGAATTCTCAGTTGATAGTTTCGTCGAATTACACGTCGATAGACGTATATTCCAACTCATCTATCCCATTCAATAATGATCCTGAAGGAAAACATCCCGAGAAAATTATTATGGTGGTAGGTATTCTCTAATAATGTTCGCCAGGGTAACCATCACTCTCAAGTTGAAGACTTGACGCTAAACACCAATAGCTTGAGAGACAGCACCTCTAGGGTAACTTGTTTACCATCCTGGACCATATTGTCACTTAACGTCAGGTGAGACTCTGGTCAAAACCTATACAGTAAAAAGTCAAGTATGAGGATTCCACTATCATACTAATCAGACCTACCGAATCTAATCAGACTAAGGACTCTTATTACCAGTCTACAGTGATGTTGGCAGAGATTACATTACATGGCGCTAATTCTCGAAACAATGCCTTGGATGTCATACAACAAACGAATATTATAATTCATAGAAATGGGAATTGATTCTGTGAGTTAAAAAAAATTAAGTTATATCAAATTTATTCTTTAAAAAAATATATAATATTAAAAACTAATTATGATAATATATACATATAGTATTTTTGAAGTGAATACTTTTTCAGCGACTTGACCGATGTAGGGAAAAAACTTATAGATTCGCGTTACGTATGCTATAAGTCAACCGTCAACAACAGCCGTCAAGTGTGTCAAGTATAAAATGGCGTTTATGTGCTGGCGCTCAGAGATAAATGAAGAACATATATAATTACGCAGCTTATCGTATATTTCGATTATGAATAAACCACATGAAAATGCACATAATTGTTACTCGGAGTGTCACACAAATGATATACCTACGTTAAATGTCAGGTAATGTTAATAATTTCAATCAACAAAGTATAATTAAAAATCAGTTTTTTCCAAAGTTTAGAGTTTTTTTTTCTGCTGGGATGCTTTGAGCAGTTTTTTTTTTTTAAGTTTTTTGTTATCTCTTATTAAAAACAAGAGCTGTAAATGCCAATGATTATACTTATAATAAGATTGTGTGATTATGAAAAATTCAATAACTTTTGGAAATATCTACTATGTTATTATTTTAAAATGAAAGTGAATGGACCTATGAAAATTGATAGGTACTCATTAAATTCTCGTTTATATTATATCCAGAATCCAGAGAAAACCAAAAGAATAATTTGATTTTACTAAAGATACGAAATACATTTTTAAGTTTGAATTATAAAATAAAAAAGCGATTATTAACAGCAATGAGATGGCGTTGAATAAAATTAGAATTACATATATATGTTTAAAATGCTGTATTATGCTGTTAATAAACGTATGGACCGAACCGCGGACATGGTATTGGTATGGGAATAAGATTTTTTCAAAAAGATCAATTTTTTGAAACGAATCACATAACATCGAGGCCCAATATTTTTTTGCCTTTTTTTTGTAAATAGTATTCTGCCTGTGGCGAAATTAGACTGCAATCATTATTTATTGCATAAACTGTTTCCAATCGTATTATAATTAACGTGATATCAAAGGTCATCAATAGCAAATAAACAAAAAAAGAAGAATGCCTATCCTACTAAGGAAAAATGATACTGTTTTATTTTTGCCTGTTTACAGGTGATAATCATATCATAGAAAACAAGAAGAACAATTTAAGATTTAAAGATCCATCTTTTGGACCTCGATATTTTGTGAATTGATTCATCAAGCTTCGAATCGATTAAAAAATCGATCTTTTTCGGACAGGATTCCCATCCCTACTTAAGAAACTGATGACCTCGGTTGCTCGCCATACAATGTCCACACTCTGGTCTCTCCGTGTTAACAACATTAGTCAGTGGTTTATAGTCAGGCATACGTGAAAAAAACGTACTAAAAAATTATAATCTTAAAATAAATCGATTGAGTATCTATGCATTTTCTAACATTCAATTAATTCTATTTTCGTGAAGGGATCCTCCTACATACCTGTGCGACAGAAGAGATCATGATAACATTTATTATATTTATTTTATTGTTAAAAAATTTCACACAACAGCCACATCATTATCGAATAATAAATACTCACTAAGTAGAAATCCGCACGATAACTTTTTTTTTTCGTTTAATTTATCACGAATTTAACATGTCTTAGCACTAATAAACAATTATTTATTTTAACATTAAATATTATTATGTATTTAGAATTCCACATTCGAATCATATATGAACTGCTAAAATGCATTTTGGTTTACAATTCCTTTATAAGCGACCATTGTTTATACTCTCTTCTAATTCCGTTTAGTTCGTTAAGTATCCATTAAAAAAATCACTTTGAAC
Organism: Samia ricini; assembly: GCA_014132275.2. Taxonomy (NCBI): domain Eukaryota; kingdom Metazoa; phylum Arthropoda; class Insecta; order Lepidoptera; family Saturniidae; genus Samia; species Samia ricini. The sequence continues at coordinate 8,490,157 of AP028170.1, forward strand.
AGTAGCGTTCCGTGGGATATTTGAGCGTTTTAATTACAAATTGTAATGTAATATGGACACTATTATTATTACGATATATATCCACAAACTAGTTTATCACACACTAATAATCATAACATTAACACCGTCACTAAATTAAAAAAAAGTACAACTTCTTATCTTTAATTAGCCACTGCAGCCTTTTCATAGCACTTTATAGTTGCACAGTTCACTATTATCCAGCGAACGAGGAAGCATTTAACACGTAGGTACTAAAATAAACACTGAATATTTAATAACAGGAAGCTCTTTTGTAAAAATAAAAAGAATTGAAATTAATATTTAGACGTTTTAGATTTCGCTATTCATAACACCGATTCTAAACTATTCGCGAGTCTTTAATTAGATCGATATTATAAATTTAAAAATCAGTCGTGTGGAGCGTAATCGCTCGCTCGATGTCCGGTCAGGGGGATGTTAGAGGCGTAGTCGGTGAGGTGGTGGCAGAAGGTCGAGAAGCAACAAGCGGCACCAGCTCGTGCTGGAGCCGCGGCCCGCGTCACACGCTCGGCTCCTTTGTTGGAGATACCTCCGCGAACTTCACTTCACGCCCGCGCCTGAAGGACGCGGTGCGCCGCGTCGGGCTGCGTCGCCATGTTGGCGTTTGCAAGCTAGCCGAGGAAGCCTGTGCCAGTAGCCGGGGTGCCTGCGCAAGTCGCCCGAAAGGTGACTGTCGTAGGAATTGTCTAGCAACTACAGGTTGCCAGTATGATGTTCCTGGAAACAAATTCAAAACATTATTTCGTTTATCAACCTGTTAAAAGAGATCAACAGGACAGGCTTATTTATGTGTATGGTGATCTACAGCAAAATTTTATGAGTCGAAAATCCATATTTATTTGTACGTATTTTGGCTATTTATGTATGCATCAGTAATAGTTTATTCCTGTTAATTTGATGTTATACAATAAAATTTATCTTTTACACGATGTTCGCTTTGTTCGTGATCTTATAGGCATTATTGACATTCAAAAATAAATTGATTATCCACCAACAAGTAGAGTATTTCCTTTAGGCAGAAGAAAAAACAAGGAATGTTTAAACAATTTCACAATTAATTTTGTCAACTAATATTATATAAAGTATTGTGATTGTAAATAGGATCATTGTCCTTACGCGTGTTTAGGCCGTTATGGAACTCTTTTGTTTTACTATATCAGTGTAGTACGGATCGACCTAGTCAGTTCAGTTTCAACCACAGTTTGAACTTAACATCGGAATGAAGATCCACAAGCGATCTACAAGTGCTACGAGTAAATAGTGATGTGTATTTAGAGAGTACTGTTTTGTATGAAATATTCGTGATTGTGATGAATAAATTATTATCGTGCCGAAATAGAATTTTAGTTACGTGCGAGCGTAACACTATGAAATCCAATATTTATTTAAAATATAATGTAAAACATATTATATGGTCAAAATAAGAACGATTATAAAGAAAAAAGAAATTATAACAATGGTTTCATTTTAACAATGGCTTCTAAACTAAGCAAAACCTGTAACTTAGAAGTCAGTATACGATTTCACAAAAACATTTTAACAGAACATAGGCAATATGTTAAGATATTAAATCAAGTTTTATATAAAACTTAACTTAAAATTTATATAACATGTAGTCATCATCAAAAAATATTTTATTAAATTTAGGTCCTGATAAGGCTCTTGTGAACGTCAAAATACTACCACCAGTTCGGCTAAAACAACCAAGCCATCGAGAGTCGACGCCAAGAACACGATCTGGTTTTTTTAAATGGAACTGTACAACTCATAAAGTTACAAAGTTTTAATGGATGCGCAGTGAAAGGTATCAGACATCACCATTGTTCACATAATGAAATAGTTATAGCTAGGTATAGTTAAAGATTAAGTGGAAATGTTTATTCTATACAACAGTATTCCCCTGTTTCCTCCCTGAATAATTATATTATACGAAATATGTTATAACCTGTTATATATAAACACCACGGCCATGCCCCAAGGTTTTGATTTTCAATTATTATATATAAGCCATCAAAAATGAGAAAAAAAACCTGATTTTACTGTCGTTTCCAGACGTCCGTCAAACAGACGAATTCGTATAAGCATTAGGCATAGCCAAAGTTTTTCTTATTTTATAATAGGAAGAAAACGTAAAATCGGGTCAATTTTAGAGGAGGTAAGAGGCGTATACGAAGAGATGACTATCTATTTTGCATAGGTAAAATCAGTCCGAATCGCATTTGGCCCTTTCGCAATTTATAAATCTTTCATTGAGGTGCAATGCGACAGCAATAGATTTCTGAATACTTATTCTTTACAAATTGGATGCCTAGTGCGTTTCCTCTTAAGCTTTCCGAAAGAGTGTTACCTCGGGGTGCAGAAGTACGAGCACGCCACGCTACGCTGCGCAAGCGTCCACGGGCGCCTTCATGTACCGCATCAACGCTAGCTGAACGCGTTAGATGCAAAGGAGTGCCGTCCCGCTCGCACGCAGATCCGGCGCCTAAACCCTCGCTCACTGCATATAGTTTAAGAGTTATATCTTTACCTGAAACACAATTTATTACATCTTATTAAAAAGAATATCATGTTTTGATACTAGGTATTAAGAACCAAGTTGGCTAAATAATTCAAATATACACTTTTCTATCTCTAGTATTAGTGTATTATCTATGCTTTTCTAGCTGTTTTTCGGGGCTTTATAACCTCTATGCTGCCTAGTACACACTGACACGTCTGATTGAATCTTAAAATCAATGCGACCTAAAAATGTAAGTAAGATATTAGTTGTTATTTACATACGTTGAGGCCTCTTCATCGGATATAGTGCTACGCTTTTAATAATGGTTAAAAATAAAAAATTTGGAAATCAAATATAAACTGAAAATCATATCTTAGTTCTTGCGCTCATGTAAGTCATGCACCGTTATAAAGGTACAATAAAAATATTTCTATACAGAACATAGATCGATTTCTAACATTAACATATTCGTCGTTGCTAGGCAACGAATGTGTTGCTATAACCATGTTACTAACATAGCACCTAAAAATTTTTTTACGCCAAGATGCAAAATATATTTTTGCTATTAATAATGCCTAAATTTCATATAGGGAATTCAAGAAGCGTGCATTTAACCGTTCACATGGGTAGATAGTGACGTACTATGCTTATGGCAAATAAGGTTTATTAGGTAAAAGGTAAATTGCAGAAAAATACATTTATGGCAGGGTTTTTTTCAATATTTAGAATTATCCTTAATTGAATAATGTTTTGTGAACTTTATAGTCAATTCGTACTAGTAGATACGTTGCTTACGTAGGAATCTTTCAACAATTATATTATTCATACTTTTCGAAGTATTCAATTTGTATTTAAATCTTCCGTTGATTTCGGAATAAATGTGCAACATTTTTTAAATGCATTAATCGAAAAATTGTTTTTTTTTTGTCTATACGTCCATCTAGTAAAACGGTAATGTTAAATACTTGGAAAAATATAACGCTTATAAGAGAAACCATCAATATTTACTTTTAAAATTGTATACAAACGCAAACAAATGACTTGAAAATTTGAACTTGTGATGCAAAAATGCAAGAAAAAGATAATTAATATAAAAGGCTGGAGAAAATGCGAGAGAGTATAACTAACTATAAATGAATCAGTAGAAAAAAATTAAATGAAAAATAATTAACTGATAAAGCGCTTATGAACGACAAAATACTATACCACCGGTTCGGAAAACAACCCAGTCATCGAGAAAAGACGCCAAAAACTCAATCTGTTTTTTTTTTATATTATCGTATTATAATAGTCTCTGGTATTATTAATTATAAATAATGTATATTTTTATAATATTTAATGGTAAAAAATGGTTGTATTGTGTCACAGTAACAGACATAAATTATTGTTTATTCACATGTTTTCGCTTATATATTATTTATCTTGTACCTCATGGTTCAAATACTTGTATATTCAAATACTTTATATCTCTTTAATTTTAAAGAAATTGTGACTGTGCGACTGATTTCTAATTTCGATAGTTGATCGTTCTTTTATAACTAGAAGTAAGCTGCAAAGAAATGTAAGGAGAATATATTATAAAACGTAGCTTTATTTGCATAGAATAATAACAAAATTATTTTTATGAAATACTGTTAAGATTTTCAATTCGTAAAATGTTATTTTTCATAATTTTGGCGCTGAAATAAAGTTTCATGTTTTAAATGCTAATATATGAACTAACCTATAAGACAATCAAGTACGACTTTAAGTGCGGGCCGGTGACGCAGCACTCTCTCGAGACGCATGCGCGGCCAGCATATACACGTGGACACCTCCTCAGCTACAACCGTTACCTGAATAACAATATTCAAAACGTCTAAGTGTAAAGAAAATACCACAAGAAAGAGTTACCCCAATAGAGCGATATATCCAATTTACTAATGGATTTTATATAAGACTCTAACTGTATTACAAGCTATAACCACGATATTGGAGTTATAATAAACGTACAATGTAATGGATTGAAAATGATTATGGTATATTTATCATCAGCCAACCGATAGACGTCCACTTTTGGACATACGTCTCCCCCAGTATATGGGAATGCCATAATCGCCACGCTTGGCAGGCAGATTGGCGATCGCAGTAGGTATTTGTGGTACTCAGAGGATATGCTGCCCATCCCTTGGTTTATCCCTTAGTCGCTTTTTACGACACCCTCGGAAAGTTATGGGATGGTACTACTATTAGCCGGCACCAAACCGCATGGCATATTTATAAAATAGTAAATTGCTAATTTCATGATATAAAACTGTCACAATTATTTCTAAAACGCAACCATTATTTATCAAAATATATACTAGAAATGCTGACTCGTAAGCCTGAATAAAAGGGCAAAAAATACATATATGGCTTTATCTTGATAACCTTCGGCTACTTAAAATTGAACAGTAATGTTCAATTTTTTGGAATTATCGTTGAACGTGGTGCAACATTCAATGCCGTGGCATGACACTTTGTAGTTATTCCATAAATCAAAACCAGTTAACAACTTTCATCTCATTAATATTCTATAATGACATTCAAAGCCTCATACAATCAGATTCTTTGATGAAGACATAAAATAGGTAAATGTTAAAAAGTTCAAGACATTTCTCTCCTCCGTATATCAAACCTTTTTTTGTTTAGCAGCTATTGACGAGCATTAATTTATATTAATAAGTGGAAAATTAAAACATTGTCACCCAAAATTTCAAAGTTAAAATCGGTAAAATCGTTCCGGAGATTAGCCGGAACAAACAGACTATTATTTTAAAATTTATATTTTTGGTATAGGTATCGTATATTCATATCTATTTGGCAAAAAAGAAATATTTTGACATTACAAACAGACACTTCAATTTTATTTATTAGTATAGACGTGTTTACCTGGAAGACATCGTCGGACTGCTCTCGATTAGCTTCCCACTCCGGTGAGTCCACAAACTGATAAGGCTGTATGTAGTGGAGATGTGTCTCATCACAACTTACTCGCATTCTAAATAATAACAGTTTTCAATAATAAATTAGTAGCCATTCCTGTATAACATGCAGACGTTTTTGACTCCTCACTCCGCTTTTTAGCAATAAGTAAGCAAAGCTCTAATTAAAAAAAAAAAGCGAAATACATAAACATTATAAATAAGCTAAGCGTATACCCTCACCACTATTAATGCTTACGTAATACTTGAATAGCCCATAATTCTAATAATCTTTTCGACATTATATAATATATTTAACCATAGAATTAAACCACTCAGAACGGCAGTAGTCATACGTGGAGTGTAACTATTTCAAATTGGCCTTAAAAGGCCAAGTTACGTGACGGCGGTTACCTAATCTCGTGACGCTTACACACATATATTTTTTTGGTTTCAATGTTAAGCGATTTTCTGTATGAAACTATCGCTCTTATAGCGTTATTACTATATGTTTTTAAAATACAACTTTACGAGCTATGATTTTGTTATACGTGGAATAATCATACGCACTTTCCCTTAATTAGTATCGATAATCTCTCATCGGCGGGAGTAACTTCTTCGATGGCGTACGCTTCACCTGGGTCGAGGCGTACGATTCGCGCCTCGCGCGTCAGTTCTTGGAAATGTTTCTTGTTCACTTTTAATGGCTTGAATAGCTTCAAATACAGGTCGGTCAACTCGAGCGATAATGCCGGCGGGAGGAATCTGTGTGAATCGTATTTATACTTTATATCAGAAGCAAGATTAACGATCATTAGAAGGTAGAAATGTTGTTCTAATTCTATGCCTGTGCCTAAAAAGCCAGTATGTAAGGTGAAACGCGTAACATCCCATCAACTTTCATTAAACAATACAAATCTACCAATCATAAAAAACAAGAGAAGTCTACTGAAGGATACTGGAAAAAGCTATGATAACTGGCTATTTATTTACATCATTTCAGTTTCAGGAACGTAATAAAGTATCATTATGTGTCAGAATAAAATATTTCATAAAAATTTTCACATAGGTAAGCCAAATTTTAACATTTCTAAATTCAAAGGTTTTTAGTTCCGATAAAGTAGTTTAATGCGTTCGAGTTCCATACTTTCTTATGAAATCATCTATATATTAATAAATAAAATTGAAGTTTTTGTTTGTAATGTCAAAATATTTTTAATTTACTAAATAAATATGAATGTATGTATATACGACACCCATACAAAAAATACGATTTTTAAAATTTTTGTATGTCTGCATGTTTGTAATGTGTAATCTCTGGTAAGGCTGGACGGATTTTAAAGGGACTTTTTTTGGTAGATAGCTGAAGTTACTCCGAGTAACTTAGGGTACTTTTAATTATCGAAAATAATTAGGAATACGCATAAAAATAATAAAACTCATAATAACTCAAGTAAAAGCCGATGCAATGCACATATTCCGGGCAAGTGGTATAATTATGAGAAATATTTTTTTTTTATCTTAGTAGCAAAAATTTTTTTGGTAAATAATTAGGGATCCGTATAAAAAAATTAAAATCCAGTGAAGAATATATGAAACGCGGGCGCAGTCGCAGGCACACAGCTAGTAATTTAAATAAAATCAGTAAATAATAATTTAATGTAATTAGAACCATTTTCACCATTAATTAAATAATATAATTATAAACGACAATCATAAGTAACAACAATTTACTACAAAACATAAAGAAAAAAACTTGTGTAAGCTACGAATATTATGAGACCTAAATGTATTATATGAAACTGTTACATCTGGCGACAGTTGTCGGTCGTCATTGTGCCTCGACTTCTGTAAAGGCACTTTGATGTATCGTTTCCTCTGAGTTTCATTCATTCGGATGTGACTGGCAGTTCCAGCAAAAATTGGTACAAACTACAAAAACTTGAAGGTATATTTTTATTATTACTTATAAAATAATGTTTTACAATTTCTTGATTCACGTCATTGTATATTTTAGTTATAAATTGGTTTATAGCAACCAATTTTATCAGCTTTCTCAGTATTAAGAAGCGAAGAAAAATGTATATCTTACCTTATTATTAGGAATACAGTATGTATAGAGTTAACAAGCACTAATGCTAGGCTCCAGGCGAGGACATCTGGTGCGCACACTTCAGCTCCCGCCCACATGCCCATCAGCACTGCTCCCGCCGCAGCCAGAGCTCGAAGCACCAGGATACTTTGCTTAAAACTCTTCGGTACAAGGAATGCTATCGCGAAGCATAGATTTGCTGCCTATTTATTAAATCAAATCAAAATTAAGGAAATATTAGCAATATTTCATAAAGTTTCCTAAAAAAAATAATGTACTAATTCAAATTCACTTGTTAAAATTCACCTTGTTTAACAATTACAACCGAGTCTGAGTTTTCGATCAGAGATAGACATCAAATTGCAGATACCAGTGACTCGAAAATAAGTGACTGACAGAGATTTTGCGAATATTAGTGGGTATAGTCCCGCATAAATATCCTTCGAGGTAGGCTGGTAATGTTGGCAAACACAATGGGGTTTCTCCAACGAAAAAAAAAAAAGTAGACGTAAAGTAAATAGAGAAAGTAATATCACTACATTTATTTCTATAGCAAAACTGAAGTGAATTTGTTTGGAGGAAAATTGATTTCCAAATCTCAGTAGCATATAAGGCGTTCCATCTCATTCCACAAGAATCGCGATCTAATTTTGACTGGCTTTAGGCTAAGTAGTCCTTTGGTAGTTAAACATAAACAGCCTTCCTGTTTGTGGCAATAGCAATAGAAATATTGACAGGTTTTATGTTATGATATAGGTAATCGTGATCCTGTCGACAACAAGTGACCTATCATCTAAATACAGATTTTACCTGAAATACTAAACGTTAAAACAGTACAGTACTAGGAGCTTATTAAAATGTATGTATTGGATACCTGAAAGAGATCTTGTTGTGCACTCGTCCATTTGGCACAAAACCAGTTGTTGTCGTGTTCTTCTGTGGTGCTCGCGTTGAGTAGCTCATAGTCGGTGTCGAAGGTAGCGTTAATCCGGGACGCGTTGTATGTGAGGGATGCGTTGAACCAAGGCGCAACTGAGGCCGGCGCGGGCGCGGCGGGCGCCATGCTATTGCGGTCACGGCCCGCCGCCCGCGCGCCCTCGCGCCCCTCACGACGCGGCTCCCGTTCGACGCTTTTACTGCGTTTCTCACCCGTCCAAACGAGACGATTCAGTTGGGCTCTCGCTTTCAATATTACCAACTCCATCACCGCACCCTGTCTCACTTTTTAATTACTAGCCGTCTTTGTCTGTAACAACATTCAGTATTTTAAATAGATCGCTGACAGATGAACTTACTAAATTTTGTTGGCTTTGAAGGCTTCATCGGATTTTGATCGCTCCCTGATGGTAAGAATGGGAGAACAGATAATATTTGTTCACTTTTTATTGTCAGGCTTGTAAAAAAATACCTAATAGGAATTTCAAAATATAGTTCAGTAATAATTTAATGCAAAACCACAGCTATGATGGTTTCCCCAAAAAACAATTTTCCCAAACGCAGAGTAACTTCGTCGTAATTAATATATTCGTTGTTTTTCAAACTTTCGGTGTCTTCTGCAAAGTGTATAATCATGACTCATTAAAATGAAAAATTCATTCTGAAGTGTGTGCATCCTTTTACTAAAAGCTTTTCAAGGTACTCGGGAAAGTTCTAGAGCATTCCGTGATGTACTTGTTCAAAAGAGTTTATTCTTCAGTTGTGAATACTTAATTTGATGTAAACTTGTAACTAAATACTCACACGGGGATTCTATTTCCCTTTTTGGTGTAGCTTTTTTAATGAACTTTGGTAAAAGACTTTCAAGGATTTTTGGTTTGATACTATAATAATGTTGTAATAATAAAATTATTGGAGGACAAAAACGAAGGAAAACATTTACAAGCTATACGAAAGTACCCGACTCATAACAGTACGAAAGTACCTCAAACCCATACCATCAACAGTTTACCCGTTTTATTTAAAACCTATGTGAAAAAGAATATGTATTGATCAAACTAAGATCTAAAGTTATAAACCATAAGAAATTAGTTTTAAAATTCGAGAAAAACTTTTCAGAACTAAACGCGTTCAAACATGAATCGAAAAACTGCTTACAAGGAACGAAAACATACTCGTTGCAAAAAAGTTGGCGGCTGCACGGCCATCTTACGGTGAGCCTATGCTTGTGAGCGGGTATCATGCATACAAATATGAACACTTCAACATGTTTGACAATGGAGATATGACTTCTGTACAAATGGTCCACCAGTACGAATCCCACCTGCTCTCCCCTGTAGCCCAAAACAGCGATGAAAATCAAACATTCTTTAATAATTATTATTTATACTAATATTATGTGTTTATATTCATGTTTTTGTATTATTATCAATTGTTCCATATTTATATTAAGTGCCTAATATAACAATACTAAAATATGACCCAAGAAAATATATATGATAAAGTAAATCGAATAAAAATCCATAAACATCGTTTATATCTATATTTCTATGTATATATATAAAATTGATATATAGAAGTTTTGTTAAAAGTTTGTTTTAATATGTTTAATTTTCCTGTTAACTAAGTGTGTGAATCTGTGGCCAACTGAGTCGCCTACGTTATGTTAAAACTATTTTGCGAAATCGTATCCTGGGTTCTAAAATACAAGCTTTGCCTAGTTTAGAAGCCACTGTATTGAAACATTATATGAATCTGTAACCTAAATAAAAAAACAAAATAGACAAACAGACCGAGTGACCCTTTATGATATATATCCTTAACTCTTTTGGTTTTTATATTTCTAGACATTATTTTTAAATTATCATACCTATTTACATAATTGTCCAACTATTGTCGTTCTATAAACACAATGCCTTGTTAATAGGTGTGGCTGACATTTAGTGTACCAACACCCTTACTTCCTCCCATACTCCCTTATTCTATTAGCTGACCTTAATTGCGAATATTATTATGTACATATATGAATAATAGGGTATAATATTTGTGAACGTGGAAGTGGATTATTCTCGTCATAGCTTTATTGATTTCGCAAAACATTGAAGTAACTACGAGCTTCGCCAACACCCTGTTAGTATAGGACATAATAATTATAAGAAATAAAACCAAAGTTCTAACACAAAATAAGTATGTATCGAAAGCTATGTTCTTCAATAGCAAGTTTAGTGTGTGGAGTCCTACGTACCCCGTAATGATAGTACTAGTTATTATAAAACAATAATAACTAAACTGTTTTCGTAAAAGTAAAATAAAAATAAAAAAATAACGTTTGTACAAAATAACGTGTAAGAAATAAAACTTCTTTGGCAAATTATTTTTTACATCTGTAAAATATATTACTAGTTAAGGTCAGTATCAGAGACCGTGAAAGACACAAAAAAAATGTATGATGCCTAATGAGTGAAAAATTAGCGTTGCCAACTCCTGTAAATTCGAGTCGCTCGACTCAATATCAAAATTAGGCAAAACTGATTCTGCCAGGAGTTGTGTGTTATGTTTTTGCACCTTAAATTGGATCCACAAATTGCAAACGCGTTTGCGTTGCTTATATATTATATCTCCTGGTACTATATAATTCTGTGTCGAGTTTATATTCATAATTGTGACGCTAATTCTGGAGTTCATCGCATGACGCGATTTTGAAATTTTAATCTTATCGCGTGCAAAGAAGTTTCATTTGAAAATACCCTCAATTACCATATTTATACAATATTGCAATTTATACTTTTAGACTTATGTGCGTCAAAACAATACTATCAGTTCGAAAAACATATCATTTGTCGACAAGAAGCAGACCGGCATGACAGGGACGACTACAGGGATAACCGATCTCTCACCAGTCGCCACTGTTTCAGGATTGTATTGTGGTTACCATCAGGCGCAATAATGTCACTTTGCCGAGCTACTATAAAAAAAAGAAGGAACTCGATTTTATTCAATAAATCGGTAATGTAATAAAGCATAATTGGTAATTCGCGTAAAAAGGAAACTAATAATGTAATAAACTTTTCTTTTGCTAAATTTATAAGCTACGATGTCTATTTTATGATCAGTTTTAGTTCTTTAATTAAGGCACAAAAATTGTTTGCCTGGAATGTTCTTCTCAGACGATTTTATTATTTATCATAAAAATAATGTCGAATCCATGATCTCTATACTCAGGCAATGATCGAAGGATATTCTTCTTTACTTTTCGATTTCACTTTATAAATATTTTAAAAGCTTCTAGTAAACATAAATGTTTTTCCAATAACTATTTACGTTCGCTTTAGCATTTGTAAACATGCCACGTGCCTCCTGCCTAGATATTACATAATATATATAGTCCAAAGTTATTACATTTTCGCTACGTAGGAAATATCCTAAGAGTATATCCCAATGTAATAAACATGCAATGAAAAAACTATACGAAAATTTTATAACACTTTGTAACATTTTCAACGATCATTACATCGTTTTCTAAAAATACTATATATATATATATATATAATATTCTACTAGTTGTATGCCCGCGGCTCCGCCCGAGTTTCATATATTCTTCACAGCGTACTAGTGTTTAAATAATCTTTTGAAAAATAATGTTTTAATGGTGCTGTCAATTGAATCGCATTTTATTTACAATTTCATGAGTTTTAAATTTATTTTTTAGGTACTACATAAGGTAAAAACTTCTCTCTTAAACTCAAGCACTTGCCCGTAATACCGATCATTGAATCGTCCTTTCTTCCAAACTGTTTGTCTTTTGTTTTTTATGCAGAACTAAAACAAATTTCCTGAAATTATTTTTGGTATTAACAGAAAGCATATTTCTCTCAAATTTAAACATCACATGCATTGAATCGGATTTTATACACAATTTTATGAGATTATTTTTGAAAAATGAAAGTAGTATAAGTTACGGTGAGTAACTTCAACTATCTACAAAAGAAAGTCCCGTCAAAATCGGTCCCGCCATTCCGGTGATTACCCGGAACAAACAGACAGACAGACAAAACATTAAAATTTTGTGTTTTTGGTATAAGGTTACCGTATATACTCGTACATTCAAATGTATTTAATAAAAAATTGTTATTTTGAGATAACAAACAGGCATTTCAATAGTTTTTTTTTATACGGATTAGGCTCAGTGCTTTGACCTCAACCTCACCTGATGTTAAGTGACGATCTCGTCCAGGATTGTAAACACACTAAGTCTAGAGGTACTGGTTCTGAAGCGATGCTGCCGGAACACATCTATTGGTATTTGGCGACAGGTTTTCAAACTTGAGTTAGATACTTGACTTGCTTGATCATGGCTTAGTTTAGATAAGTAGTCGTTAAAAGACGTAATTACCCTTATTATAACAAGCGATAATAATTCTATAAATAGGTTCCATGTTATGATCTCATTTATGTTTCCATTCGAAATGTCGTTAAAAATGTAAACCCTGACATTTCCTAGAGTTCGGAGTCTAGCAGGGAAGCCGATTTGCAGTATTCGTGGCCGTTATCGTCACATCATCACATTTGCATTAAATTGCATTCCGTCGGGTGCGGCCACTCCGGTATAAATCCTCTACGGACAGTTTTGGTCGACTATTTTCAAGCAGACCCAACCTAATCGGCTGAAAGGAATTTAACTTTCGTTCTACTGAATATGTTACATTTACTGCTTTTATTGAATTTATAAATAAGCTATTAACTAGGTTTTGATATGCGTGACTCTTTTATATATACTAATAAATCAAATTGAATTGTCTGTTGTTGTAATGTCAAAATTATTTATTTTTTACACAATTTTTAAAAATTTTGTCTATCTGTTTGTTTCGGGTAATCTCCGAAGCGGTTGGACCGATTTTGACGGGATCTTTTTTTGGTAGATAGATGAAGTTACTTCGCATAACTTAGGGCACTTTTGTTTTTCGTCAATAATTAGGGTTGCGTTTAAAAAAAACGCAGTGAAGGATAAATGAAAGGTGGGTGGGTGCAGCCGCAGGCACACCGCCAATAATCCATAAAATTAAAAATAATTTATTCGCTTGTAATATTGTCTTCATAAAAACTTAAAAATTACTTCAAACTTTTTAAATTTTCGCTTCCATAACTACGTAGCTAGGTATAATGTTTGATACGTGTCTTAAACGTGATTTATTTATTTACTTTTTATGTCTGTGTCTCGATTTAGTTGTACCAACCGTGGTTAAGTGGTGATTCGCGATGCGCAGCATCGCCTGCTTCGTTGAGGTAAATAAATAAATCACGGTATTAAATAATTTCATAAATTACTTTTAAAGTAAGAACCAGCTGTAAGATCACCTCGCATTTAAAAACTTATTTCCATGTTTTGCACGCTAACCGTCGGTTTATTTAGAACATATAAGGTGGTGACTAATATTGTCACCGTTTGGTTTGGTGGTATGGTCTTACGTAATAAGTTTCGAACTGCTAGATTACTTCTCAAATCAATTTAAATCTGGATCCCATCCTCTAACATAAACGTCGATAGTTTTGAAATCACTCTAACTTACAATAAAATTCATGTGCTCTAGAACAAAATGTTTTACGTTAGCTACTACTAATTACTAACTAAATTTAAGATAAACTAAAATACCTTACTCAAACATGTATAAATGGCAACGAAAATGTAAAAAAATACATTTGTGTGAGCGCTGAATATTTTTATTTTTCTGCATAGTCACATATGTTTAAAGATGGTTGTGGAATCTTTCTAATGACTTTAGTTTCTACATATATGACTGGTGAATATTCCTGTTGTTCCGCTCGTAAAAAACTATTTGCTTCCTTTACTCAATGAATTAGGAACATCTATTAAATGTGCAATAATTAAGGTTAAATATTGAAGGAGAAAATAATGGTAGATTATTTGGCGACGTAAGAAATTGTAAATCTATTTGATCTCATCAGTGTAATACATTGAAATATAATTACATTTATACAAGTCTGAGCAAAGAACATCTCTGTGAAATATATCTGTCTAAGAAATAAACACGCAAATTGGTTGTGGTTTTTGAATTATAAGCCAATTATAGACAAATAGACAGAAAGATATTTTTTAATGCTTATTCAATTGTTAGTTATGAAATATAACATAATTATGAATTAACCTACCTATAATATTTGATTTAAGCGTATTGTAATGTGTACCTCAAGTTAATAAAACAGTCGTAAGCTTGTGCAGCTATGGATGTTTATCTACAAAAAAGGCGTTCCTTTTTTCGTTATGATATATCGACACATATATCATTATTTTTCAATACATCGTATGCTCAACTCGAGTCCATTCCGCACCAATGACTAAAATTTTTATAATTATTTATTATATTTCATAACATAATTTATATATAACATAACATAATATGCATTTGTGCAATCCACTAAATTATTGTAAATTTTCGACACCTGATATAGAATATATATATTCAGAGTAGACATCATCAAAAAAAAGTATAAATAATATATTTTTAATTTTGTTCAATATATTATATATCGAATGCAATATATCGATATCAGATGATTCGATAATGACGGGTTGATTCGGTATATCTAAAGCATGTATCGATATTATATTGAATACCGATATATGTATGTCGAACACTCCTAAAGGCAGCATTGCTATAAAATATTTATTAAAAATTCATCTTGCCTAAATAACAGAAGTTGTTTCTACAGTGTAAACTACCGTACAACATTTATTCCTGCGGCAAGTTGATCCTGTTTGCTTCTATCTATATAAACTTATATGTACATATTATATGAGTACCCCTTTTTTTTTTTTTTTTTTTTTGACGGGGGGAAATGCATTTACGCACTCACCCTACCTGTTGTATTAGTGGGACCGACTGTCCCTCCAATACAACAGGCAGAGGGGCACGGAGTGACGAGCTCCGCACCAGTGTGGGACTCAAACCCGGGCGAGAAGCGCCCGGGAATACCCACTAAAACCCCCCGGGGCCGTCCGCCGCATTTGGGTTGGGGGCGATACGGGGTTGCTAGGCATGTCGCCGCGTCGCCCCCTGCGGAAGACCCACCAGGCCCGTCAGTGCAATGGCCTAGCGGGGATGGGGGGGGAGAATGAACTTCTGCCCCCCCACCTCTTAGCCCGCACCCCATCCCCAGAAGGGGGGGGGGAGCATGACCAGTTGGTCAACAAACCCGGGGGGAGGATGTACTTCCTGCCCCCCTATGAAAAGGGAAAGAAGACGGACAGAACGGAGGCGGGCAAAGCAACAGATGAAGGAACCCGCCTCCGCTGTGGAAGAGAAAGAAAAACGGGTCCCTCCTCTGAACTCACCCTGCTACAAAACAAGGCATAGCCAGAGAAGGGATACCCAGAAAAAAGAGAGAGAACACTCAGCACTAACCCCCCTCCTGCAGACACCCCTCCTGCAAACTACTACCCCCCCCCCCCCCCTCCTCAACCCTTGACCCCTGCCACCCCCGCACCATCCCTAAACACCCTCTTAACCGGTGGTCGACAGTAAGGCCCCCCCATGTGGTGTCCCGCCTCCCGCCCCTCTTCCGCGCAGAGAGCGCACCTCGGCTGCTCCGCTGTGCAGTCCATGGCCTTGTGACCATCGACCCCATATGAGTACCCCTACTTTTACCCCTACATAGTGCAATATAAATTACTTGAAGAAAGCAGCGTATGTCTTTGGATCACATCATTTTTGAACTGTTTATTTTACTGGTGTAGTTTTGGTCAAGTATGTTAATAGCCACAGAATTTATTATTCCCGTCATCGTTCTTAGAATGTACTTTATTTTGTATCATAAGATGAAATGTAATCATTTTTCTGAGATCGAATAACAAAAAGTGTTGTGGATGTTAGTCAGTAAGGTGAAAATTGCAAAATACATCACTAACATGATTTCATTACAAAACGATTCCCATTTTTATACTGTACAGCTGTAATTGAGCCGATAATAAGCTATAAGCTGCTGGAATAACATCAAGGAAAGTCGATAAAGCCACGAAGTCGGTCCGAATAAGATTTGGGTTTTTTATTTTGTTCTCTTGAATTGACGACAGAAAGTAGACCACTCACTATAACATATAAATGTTAAAAGACTTTTTTTTAAATGTAAAATAAAGTATTCAAAGCGTAGTGGAACGTGAAATGACTCCAGAATAATAATTTGTACTAGAACATATACTACTCTACTTGGTGTGGTTCACTTGATAATTGTGATGTACTTAATTATATAATTTTACATACATAAAATATCTAAAGTATAATTACAAGACTATTTGTACTTCCAAAAATTTCCTAAGTAGGTACCTGAAATAACGAATACTATTCTCACATACTTTACTGGAGAAAACGAGAAATATTTTTACTTTGTTTACGACATTATATACTTTCATATAAGAAATACTCGTAAATACTTTGTAAAAATGAATAAACATTGTTGCACGGAAACCCTACGGTGTTCATAGCTCATTACTACGTATTTTACTATTCGAAATATTTGAAATTATAAAGAGTTCGCTATTCCTATTACGACCATTATTTCTAATAAATAAAAATTAAATTAAATAAAACTAATAAATAAAATTGAAGTCTCGGTTTGTAATGTCAAAATAATTTTTTTTACAAAGTAGATATGAATGTTATACCAAGGCTGTTCAATCTTTTTAACAATCGGGCCCAAACGGACGGTTCAGAATTTTTTGGCGAGCCACTAACTAAATTGCTGTTGTTAACTATAATAGGATATTTTTACTTATTTTGACCCTTCGGTGATAATTAAGTTTTCGATTTTTTTATATAGTGTTAAGTGCCCTAAAAAGTAATTTAAATTACAAATTCCCGCGTAATAACGCTAGCCTCCATGTTACTTTAGTTCGTAACGTCACTGATCATCAACATCCTAGGGATGTCGATTATTTCTGAAAAAGATCGCTTTTTAATTGACCTTATACAAAAAACAAATTCAAATTAAAACTATGGTATGTAACCGATACCTATAATCAATTAGATTTCACGCATAGCTTTTGTTGTATCTAGGTAAAAAATAATAATTAAAAAACACAATCTGAAACAGTGTGTTCGTGGTCCTGATATAATCTTTATTTTAAATTATACTCTAAAACAGAATATAATAAGTCACTACGATACCAGTATTGTGACGTTCGCGAATATATTACCTATTCAAATGAATAAAATGTTTATTCTATACTGGGAATGTAGTACCTACATAACAATGTAGGCGGCTAACATGTTTCCAACTGTTCCCTTGTTTAGATATTTATGGGAGTTATATTTTTGCGTAGGTCTTAAGAAAATACTGCAAAACTTCCTGAAATTTTAAGACTTGACGTAGTAATTAAGATGACGATTGAAATGTTGAAAAATATCGAATCATTGTAACTGAGTATTTGCTTGACATTCTAAAAACAACTACATAATGTTATTGGCGCATCTATTATAAGTATAATAAAAGGCTAAAGAGACGAAATCTGTACATTGAAGATATTTAAGAAAAAATACTATGCGGGACTTTAGAATCGACTATGGAACATATTGCGTTAGTTTTAATATTTTTTTGTCCGTCTATTTATTAATTTGTACGCCAATCACGCAAAAACTACTTAACCGAATTAGATGAAAGTTTGTACTGACATATATTGCATCCAGAGGCAGAACATAGGCTGCAAATTGTATGAATTCTAAGCGGGTAATGCCGCGGGCACAGCGATTAAATATTTATTTGTGCAACATACACAACATATAGTAACAGTAAACAGAATATCTACGTACCTATATAGTGTCGAATTATCCATATAGCAAAAAGTGCACAAATGTTGCCATAAACATGTGAGATAAATAGGTGGACTTTTTTTTTTAAATTGTATAGTGTATAAAGGTTGTCCACTTCAGTAATTTTTGGTAAATTGACAAACGTTTTAATCTATTATCGTATAAAACTTATGGTGTTATTTGCTATAGAGCGTTTGCGTAGTTTAGCACTGTATTTCATAGTAGTATATGGTTTAATATTGGTATTAGTTTTAATAGCGAATAAAATACCATTTGGCAGATTAGCCGAGCAAAATTTGTGAAGGATTTCGAAATTTTATAGTTTAATTTGCGAGACACACGTACATATAGTGTACAGTGTGATAGGATTGCAAGGCCTTGTTGGCAATAGAATTACCCTCGGCGACGAGTAGTCGCGACTAACTCGTCTCTGCAATATCATCTTACATATCAAATACCCATATTTCACGGAGAATATTAAAAAGGATTAGGAGTGATAATATTATATAGAATATTTTTGAAGAGATTATGTATAATATATGAAGTAATTTAAATAAATACAGCGATATTTTCAATATTAATATTAGTCGTTCGACTTGAGCTTATTCTATAAAAGCGTAGACATTATGATTTAAACATGGTATTGAATATATTTCAAAAAATAAATATTATTGTTGATGATTCATATATTATACATACACTCGTTTAAGAATTTCGGTATCATGTGTCGTTTAAAAATTTATGTTGAAACTTGAAATGGAACTGGAGTATGAATTTTACATTACACCGTACGTTTGAATTTATTGCTACAATAAATTGCAACCTTTCTTTATTTTTACATCATTGTAGACATATAATGCTATTGGTAATTGTTGCTTTATGTACTACGAGAAACAACGTAGAACGAAATTATGTAAAAAGTAATTTTAATTTTATGTAAACATTTTGTTTGCAATGGAAACGGATTAAAATAAAAGACATGAATATAAAAAGAACCTATATATTTGATTACAGGGTGGATCCTTACGTGAACGATACTGATATCTGGAAGTGACAACCCCCTTTTTGCTTCCCCTAAAATCGTTATTATAAATTGTAACATGTAAAAAAAAACCAGATTGAGTTTCTTGCCGGCTCTTCTCGGCTGGGTTGTTCTCCGAACCGGTGGTAGTTTTTTGACGTTCATAAGCGCCTGCTCAGGTCCCAAAATTAAATAAAAGTTTTTTTTTAATTTTAATTTTGATTGAAGTGTACTTAACTATTTCAAAATACAAAATACATAATAAAAAAAGTAACAACAATTAATTAGTTACTACAAAAACATCTGATCCTAAACAAATATTAAGACCATTTACGCCAAACACTCCCGGTTTAATGAGTTTATATAGTTTAAAATATTACAAATGATTGTTAAATATCAAAGTTAATTGCTCTGCACTTCATTAATGCGCTTTATAATAATTTTGATTAGAAGTATGAAGGATTACAAAAACTTTTATGGTAAGTGAAATACTAATATGTGACGTGCCCTAGGATCTAGATTAATGATGAATGCTAGACATCTCTATAACAAGATAAGGCGACTTTTAATATTGCGTGAGACTAATAAGTCACGAACCGAAGCCATTTACAAATACGCTTACGTACTAGATGTATTTACTTATACACGCGCTAATATATATTTTGATAAAGAATTAAATATTTATTTTTAGATTAACTTGAAACACGATAACTATATATTTCTTTTGGTTGTGGTTATATTTTATGTTAAATAATAATTTTTCTATTTGAAAATGTTATGTATTTTTATTTTTCATATAATACATTGTTTTCAGCAAAAAAAATTATTACGCATTTGTTGACATATTCAAATAATTATAATATTAAAAAATAACATTTAACAATTTAAAATGATTTATTTATATTATTCGGATTAATCTTTAGCCTGTGTGAAAACATGATGATATTTTTATGGAAGTATTACTTAATTATTAAATTCTATTTTAAAAACATAAATATATAGATTGTTTCAAGGCAGATAAGATAAAATAACACGTAAATGTAGCAATATCTACATTTCTGTTAGCATTTGCTATGTTCCTTAAGGTTAAAGTAACTAGGATACCTTATCGACCCCGAGGTGGAAGCATCCTTATCCAGCCTGCAGTGGTATGAAATGCGAAGGGTCACTTAAGAGCAGTTCAGGATGCGTCCCGTCTCTCCGCCCACTTGTGGCGGTGCTGGGTTCACGAACGTGTCTCTCACGATACGTCCGCATATCTTACACTATTATTCCGTACCATCATAAAGCACTACGACACGAGTGATACCGACACGCGAGTTGCATAGTTGAGACGCGTATAGGAAGAGATGGATGACAGCTGGGAGAGCGCAACGCGCTTCACAAGTAACTGGTCGCTTTCTCTCGATTACGCCGCGGTGGAGACGGGCGCGGCGCCATCACACGCACGCGCAAAACCGCCTCCCTTTTCTTCCGTCACTTGCCATCTCACTACTACCTGCTTAGATATTATCAATAAAATTATTGTACAACGTGAACTCGTTGAATACCTATTAGCCTGTCAGTTGTTTTACTTCGACCTTGATCTCTCTCCAAAATAGCATAGGCCGTAACCAAAAGGATCGTTAACCGTAAACGAAACAACCATAAAATAACGTGAGGCACTTGTACTAAGTAATAGACAATAATTGCAAACTTAAACTATTTTTATCGTGTAATGTACTTTTTAATCTGACATTGGTCAAATATACATAGGTTTACAACGTAGGTACTTACCAAATAAACTATTTAACACCTACTTCAGTTTAAGTGCCTGAACACATTTTCCAAAGTGTCGAGCGTTGGACATAGGTAGTCCCGAAATATTTCACCACGAAAAGCTTTTAAATAATAAAAAAGGAAACACTTTAGCAGCTTGGGGTTTTAAATTTATGCAACATTTATGCATTAGCGCATTAATAATAATTTTGTAGAGATTTATGAGAATATGTTAAAAAATGTAACACATTGGCTAAATGTAGTTGATGAAAAATATAATTTCTTAATATGCATTCAAAATTTCTGTAATTAATAAACATTGATATAACCTGTTACATGTAATTTAGATTTTATAGAAAATAAAAATGTCTCGCAAAAGGAAATTTGTTTAATTATCTGTGGATCTTATGATTAAAAAATAATACATTTTATAAAGTAACCTAATTACATTAAAACACGAGTTTTAAAAAGTTGATAATATGTCATAATAATATATTTTTCCATGTACAAGGCATCATGCCTACTATGTGATTATAATCAAATTAAAAATTTAGTTTAAAGCATAAAGACAAAAAAATGTAAACCGTCGAAACTTTGAAAATATGTCGTGAATTTTTACAACAGAGATGGACGTCATCGTTATCATCAATATATAAATGAACCGAAAATTCATTGCGCATTATGAAACCTTTTTTGCTTTATTTTCTTTCTAATTTGAATAGAAAATATGTATACATTTAAATAACAATATCTAGATGAATAATATACCTTTTCAATTCTCCACCATTGATGCATAAACGCCTGACGATTAGTGTCTGGCAGTCATCCAGATACAATAAATCATGAAGCCCTGCAACCATAACGCAGTCTACTATACTGTATTCGGCAAACAACAATGATTATCTTAAACCAAAATTTTTATAGAATGTGTAGTGTATATAGCTCATATCAGATTTCGTACATAAAAAATAAACTCATTGGATATATTATTCGAAGTTTTCGTTAAGTTCGTTTATCATTCCATATTACGAAAGGCATTACACATGAAAGAAAATCAATATTTACAGGGTTCTCAATTTACGAACCTTATCTGTAGGAAGGGAACTTCCGTCATGAACTCATAATTCATGAAATAATCTACTAAAACTACGGTTTAATTTATTCCACAAGTCGACATTTACAATCTTTATACTGTGCGGTGTTAATACACAGGTAAAGCCAACAAAAATGGATACCTACCTGTTTTAACCTTAATTAAACTTTTGGTTAGGTTAAATTTAAATTTTCATAATAGAAATTTAAATTAATCTATTATCAGAACATTCTTCAACTGGTGTGGGTAAAATGTTTGTTGCACCACATTTTATATATTATCCTTGTACAGATTTCTAAATTTTTTTACACCTAGCTAATACTGTTGACCAGAAGGGCCTTAAAAGCTTTACCGTAAGTTTGTGGGCGAGTGCTGAAGGCACTCGCCGCAAAAGGTAACTAGCACAAGAGTTCGAGCCTCGGCTTGGCCGCTACCTGAGTTTGAAAACTACCGTGGAATTTTAATCCTAGCTAAACCCTACGTTTTTTATTTATTTATTTACAGGACCTATGTACCTGCGTGATATGTGCAGGACTGTGTATGCAGTGTTGTGCGTGTAATGCTTGATGCATGGACAGTGTCACTGTATCGCACTGGTAGCGGCGTCAAGAGCCTTCCTAGTTGGGGAACGGAAATTTCTACATTGATTTATAATTCCATTATATATCCACGCCGGTTCAAGGTGCTTCTTACTTTTTGTTAAATTCACATTTACAATTCAGTTTCGGTTGTCCACGGCCTCTATTCCACCTCACATTTGTGGTATATTTCTGATTTACCTTTCTTCCATCGGCTATAGGTTCAACGTTTCCAAACGAAAATACCAAAAGGTTTATGCTAGTGACATTAATTTGTTTTAAGTAAAATTATCATATAATATTTGCTTATGTTCTTTTTTCTGCCGTACAGGTGTTGCAATAAGTTAGAGTAACATCTAATTTTGAAATTAATAATCATCTATGTATACTAATAAATAAACTGTCGGTTTGTAATGTCGCAATTATTTTTATTACTTAATAGATATGAATGTATATACGATACCTATACCAAAAGTACTAGTTTTAAAATTTTTGTCTGTCTGTCTACTTGTTTTAATGGGTAATCTCCGAAACGGTTGGACCGATTTAACCAAACTTTTTTTGGTAGGTAGCTGAAGTTACTTCGGGTAACTTAGGGTACTTATAATATTCGAAAATAATTATGGTTCCGCGTAAAAAAACTCATAAAATTTGAATAAAACCTATTCAATGCACAGTTTTACAGCTATAATTTGTAAGAAATATTTTTACTTTATCTTTGTACTAATTTTTTTTAGGAAAATAATTAGGTTTCCATATATAAATAAATAAAACGCAGTGAAGAATATATGAAACGTGGGCGCAGCCGCGGGTATACAGCTAGTTATTAATAATTTGAATAAACTACTACCAAAATTATTTTATAACACTTAATCTCAACTGTTAAACAAACATACTGTTAAACAAAAATAAAAGATCGGTTGAGAAAGCGAGGATAAAGAGGGGTACTGAACTGTACTCG
The DNA here is from genome assembly GCA_014132275.2 of Samia ricini. NCBI lineage: Eukaryota > Metazoa > Arthropoda > Insecta > Lepidoptera > Saturniidae > Samia > Samia ricini. The sequence goes on from AP028170.1 coordinate 8,513,898, forward strand.
TATTGTCTTTATTTATTTATATTTATAATCCCGTGTTATAATTTTTTATGTCATTTGCACGTTTCAATTATATTTTCCTTTATGTAACAATTATTTATATCATTTCTCAATTTATCATAGAATTCCCTATATTGTAAATATTCAAAAACTGTTCGTTATTTTTGTGACCGACAGGTATATAGAAGTTACCATTTATAATATGTAAAAGTAGTGAAAGTTCTCATATATATTTGTGTAAAAAAAAATCACAAAATCAACCTTGACCCCTTGGAACAATGTAAAATAATCGCATTTATATCGGCTTGCTCGAAGGTGTAGGTTATCGATTATACTTCAAGTCCCTTTGTAAGCAACGCCAGTCGATCAGATAACGCTTCGAATGTTAAATCGCACGTCGTATTCAAGATTAGTGAGTGCACTATGGTGGTGAATAAGAAAAGGTAACAATCGTTTATGGGGTAGGTCAAAACAGCCTTGACCAGTCCGCAAGTGATCCGATTGTATCAGCTTGTTATCGCTTGAGTCACCTTTGCGTTTTAAGTGGTAGAATTAAATTAGACCAATAACGTTCATTACGTACTAAGGACTTTTATATCTTGCCATAAAGCAAACAGTAAGAGCAGCATACTTTTAAATGCGCTTGGGATATTACATTTTTATGAGTCTCCCTGCATGACGACGCTAATTATTTGCTTACATAATCTGAGATATTAACTGCATTAAAACCATTAGATAAAAATAATAATATCAAAATTAATTTCAGTTCTTTATACGATACTTGCTACGTCTTTCGCTTCTTCTACCTTTATAAGCACCTTCATACTTGCTCTTTAGTTACGGTTAGTTCTACATACACATAATATTTAAAAACAAAACCAACAATGTAAAATGAAGTTACAAGTTATTCGTGTTCACATGCAGATTACCCTGTACGCGCTTCCTGGCTGGTGCACCCAGGAAGAATCTAGCCCTTACACTATTCCGACTCTATTTTAAATATCGCAACACCATTGAAAATTTATTACAATATAGTTAAGAATGTTTTGAAGTAAAATTACTTTGTGAATGCTAAAAGCTATGAGCGTCAGAATATAGGCGTGAGATATTCTGACGCTTAGCGTCATAATTAGCATTACGATTTTGGATACTGGGCGTAGGCAAAAAGACAAAATTAAACAGCATGCTATACTTTTTACTGTATAATTATTATGTTCTCCCTTTGTTATTCGTGTACTCGTTCTTAAAGAAGCGTGCGTATGAATGTATTTTGTAAAACGGACTTACATTTTTTTCTCTCTTTCACAGTGTCTAATAATACCTTTCCCATACTATTAATTTGCCTTACAGATTTAAGCTAAATATTGCCCAAGAAGTTTCACTTCATACACGATTACTCTACATCCATATTCTTTATTTATTACAACAATAATATGATTAAGCACTCAGCGATATCAATAAATAATGTCCTGCAATCATTTTGGAAACTAGTGTAGTAGTAGCAACTAGTTTACGTAAGGTATTTTTGTCTCCACCCTCCAACTCAGTTTCATTTGGCCACTAAACAAATCATTCGTGGATAACTTTTTAGTAAGTAGTCTAAAATATCTGTTTTGATATCTTTCGTGGCATTAACCCTGTTGTTACACGCCTACCGATTACCTTTAATTCGCTTCGTATATACTCTAGTTAAGTAGGTACCTAAATAACATGTACAAAGCACCGACAGACAGTACACATACTTTGCAAGAGTTCTTTAATGTAATTAATTGGTAGTACTTTTATATTTATGTCGGAAACGCTGGAAATGACATTAGGGGCTAAGTCGTAATGTAATTTTATTACACTCCACCCAACGGACTGCGCTATCGATGCTAAATAAAGTGAGTAATAGTATTTAGCTATAGATATTCAAACATTTTACCTTAATGTAAACTATCTCTTTCTTCTGTGTATATTTATTAAGTGTATATTTAGTTGTAGATTGCTTCTTTTATACAACAACAATCTCAACTAAGCGAAGCGATTTTTGAAGCGATGATGGCGCAGTCTATTATGCGGCCGGATTCCGCGTCAATGGACGCGGATTCAAACCTACTACCTATCCGACTCAAAAATCAGCCTTAGCTTTCTGTGAAGGAAAACATCGTGAGGAAACCATAGGATGGTGGTAGGGCATTTTCTAACAATGCCCGCCTGCATAGCTACCACCCTCAATTTCGAAAACCTGTCGCCAAATACCAATAGGTGTGTTCCGGCAGCATCACTTGAGAACCAGGCTTAGTGTGTTTACCATCCTGGACCTTATCCTCACTTTACTTCAGGTGAGATTGTGGTCAAAGCACTGAGCCTATACAGTGTAAAAAAAACTATTATCAAGATTCTAAAAGAGCTACTTCTACTAGTACTATCTTACCTTACCCGATAGTAATAAACCCAGGCGATCTGTCTTGTTAGATTTTGCATCGCGTAAGCCTCGCCGGCGTGTAAAGACATCACATGAGCAAAATCCGGTGAAACCATCCGTTTTAAATTGTAGTCTGGACACCTTTTTTTTTTTTTTTTTTTTTTTTGACGGGGGAAATGCATTTACGCACTACCCTTATCTATTGTATTTAGGGGATCAAAGTCCCCCAATACAACAGATAAGGGGGCACGGAGTGACGAGTTCCGTGCCAGTGTGTGACTCACCCGGGCGAGAGTCGCCCGGAAATACCCACTAAAACCCCCCGGGGCCGTCCGCTGCATTTGGGATGGGGGCGACACGGGGTGGCTTTCGCAAGCACCGCGTCGCCCCCTGCAGCGAACCCGCCGGGCCTCGTCGTGCAATGGCCAAAGTAGTCTGGACACCTACCATTAGAATTTTAATATAAAGGTTACCTTTATAGGAAAATCCCGTCCATCCATCCATTCAACCATAAGACGTCCACTGTTGGACACAGGTCTCCCCCCATTAAGGGGGATTGCCATAATCGGCACGCTTGGCAGTCGGGTTGGCGGATGATACTGCCCATCCCTTGGTGTATCCCTTAGTAGCATTTTACGACACCCACGGAAAGATATGGGATGGCACTATTCTTGGATGGCACCACACGGCTTTGCACGACATGCATCCATAAAGTACTTATAAGATACTAGCTGTAAACCCGCGGCTGTGCCCGCGTTTTATATATTCTTCACTGCGTTTTAATTTTTTTGTACAGAAACCTTAATTATTTCCTAAAAATTATTTAGTACTAAGATAAAATTAATATATTTCTGATATATTCAAGCACTTTCCTATGCATTGTCCCATGCACACTGTGCATTGAACCGGATTTTATTCAATTATTTATGAGTTTTAATTTTTTACGCAGAACCCTAATTATTTTCGAAAACTAAAAGTACCCTTTTTTTTTTTTTTTCTGACGGGGAGAAATGCATTTACGCACTCACCCTACCTATTGTACTAGTGGGGCCTAGCGCCCCTCCAATACAATAAGTAGGGGGGCACGGAGTGACGAGCTCCGTGCCAGTGTGGGAAAACTAAAAGTACCCTAAGTTACCCGAAGTAACTTCAGCTATCAACCAAAAAAAAGTCCACTCAAAATCCGTTTAAGCCGTTCCAGAGATTACCCGGAACAAGCAGACAGACAAAAATTTTACAAATTGTTTTTTGGTGTAGGTATCGTATGTACATTCATACATATAAAGTAAAAAAAAAAATTGACATTACAAACTATACATTCCAATTTAGTTATTAATGTGAAAAAGGTTTATAACATTCTTGCAAAAAGAGAAAAACAGTAATTTAAAATCCTGGCGCAATTATTTAACCGCATGGGATTAATTTCATGGACATAATTATTCGTTCTTGGGAGGTTAAAGAATATAGAGCTTAGCCGGCACCACTCGGCATCATATTAAATGGTTATTTGATATTAAGCAAACTAACTTAATCAAGCTTGTCAATACTAATAAATAAAATTGAAGTGTCTTATAGTATAGTCAAAATTATTATTTTTTTTACTTAACAGATATGAATGTATATGTGATACCTACACCAAAAACACAATTTAAAAAAAATATCTTTCTGTCGGACTGCTTGTCGGACGGCTAATCACCGGAACGGCGGGACTGATTTTGACGGGGTTTTTGGTAGGAAACTGAAGTTACCCTGCGTAATTTAGCCTACTTATACTTTTCGAAATAATTAGGATTCTTCGTAAAAAAAATTGTATTCTGAATAAAATCCGATTCAATGGTCAGTTTAACGGGCAAGTAAGTACTTGAATGTATGAGAAATATTTTTACTTTATCTTAGTGTCAAATTTTTTAAAGAAAATAATTAAGGTTCCGTTTAAAAATTTATAACTCATAAAATTGTGTACAAAATACGAATCAAGTGACAGCACCATCAAAACGTTATTTTCCAATGATTATTAAAAAACTAAATGACGTAGTGAGGAATATATGAAATGCGGTCGAAGACGCGGGCAAACTGTTAGTACATTATTAGATTCTATTTAGGTATCTTATAGGTTTCTTTATATAGGAGCACGTGTATGCCAATTATAATCATCAAAAAAGTCTAAGTCTAAAACCATTTACAGAAATGGTACATTTTATTAATTTTCTTAATAGTATCTAGTAGTGAAAAAATCAAAACCACTATTCAAAGAAAATAATATTTATTATCCATCGATTAATGTTTAAGTTCGTCGTCAGTCTCTACGGCTTCACAACTATGATATTTGGAGGAAGTATCGAGACAGCTGTCAGCTATAGAGAGGTCATCTAAAGACGCGGCGGGAGCTTCATGGGCCGCCAGAGGCATCAACTCCTCGTCGCCGGCGTTGTAGGTCTGAACTGACATGCAAGGCCGTTTTATGTTGTTCGATAAATGATCTGTACCACGTGGCCAGCAGTCTGTAAATAAGATGTTAATTTCAATAAAGCTCTTTTTATAGTTATAAGAAAACCAACTAAAGTACAAAGAAGGTAGAGGGACTTATAATTTTGTAGCTTTTTTTATTCGAAAAATGAATGCACTATTTTGATAATCTAGCGACTGTGCCATCAGCATGATGGCCTACGTCTACATCATCATCGACTAAAGCCCTCTACGTAAATCTGGGTCATGGTCTGGGAATATCCTTGCTGATCCTGGAACCCGACACAGACGACACAGAAGACTCGCCATCAAGCAATTTAAAAATTCGTCTATCCAACACTATATTCTAAACAAGCCTCCAATACACCTACGTTTTATGGTTGCAACAGCGAGCGAGTCGCGATGCCACCGCGATTTTTCTGTAGATGTCATCGCGAGTCGAACGCGGCCTCTTCTGTTGTAAAATCGCGCTGGGGTCACGACCCGCCCGCTGTGTGGCGAAACTCTTACGTCTTTTGAGTTAATAAAACACTCTTTAAATAAATAATGATATGGCAAATTTGTTATTTAGTTACTCCTAAATCTATTACCTACACAATCGTTCTACACTGGCCGATCAGTGTGGCGTAACTGCGAACACCACTCACATACATACATATGTCTTGCTTACATAAAACACCACTGACAAATCATATATATTTTTTACTTAAAAGATGGTTAATTTAATATATTATAACTTTTAACGTAGACACATTAAAAACAAGTGTTTGTATTCTATTGTTCTAAATGTAAATTTAACCAGAATATGAACTCACTAGGGCGTTTCTCCGGAGGCACTGGTTGCACTGTGGTAGGTGGAGGCGGGTTACTTGCAGAACGCAACCTCCTCGGGCTACGAGCCAAAGCGTGGGATATACTCGGTAATCGTATATCTAGATGTGATCCTCGCTCAGTTACGATTTTATTATTCATTGCATATAATTTTGTCGTTATATCTCTAGCTATCAGTGTTGTTACTACGCAAGCCAGGTACGGCTCTTTAACGAAGAGATATTCGAGTGAACTGCGCTGCCAGTAAACGTAGCGGCATGATGACGCTGCCACTATGGATACCTGATCGATTGAAAATACATCATTTTTCTATATAGAATTATAATGGCAAACATTTGATAAGGGTTTATTCCATTTTTTTTTTTACTCAGTGTAGGCTCAGTGCTTTGACCACAATTTCACCTGATGTTAAGTGACGATCTCGTCCAGGATGGTAAACACACTGAGCCTGGTTGGTACTGGTTTTCAAGTGATGCTGCCGGAATACACCTATTGGTATTCGGCGACAGGTTTTCAAACTTGAGGGTGGTAGCTACCCACGTGAGCATCATTACAAAATGCCCTACCACCATGCTTTGGTTTCCTCACGATGTTTTCTTTTACCGAAAGCTCAGGCCGATTTTAGAGTCGGATAGGTGGAGATCGAACCCTCGACGCGGCGGAGGACACGGCGCACCACATGTTAGTTGAGTGCGCCGCGTGGGAAGAGCCGCACCGCGAGGTGGTGGCGGTGGTGGGGGGGGTGGGGGGGGGGGGATCTCTCGCTGCCGACGGTGGTGCGGGCAATGGTCGGCAGCGAGGAGGTCTTGGGGGTCGTCGCCTCCTTCTGCGAACGAGTTTTGTTGCAGAAGGAGGCAGACGAAAGGTTGCGAGAGGAGGATCCGCAGGCGGATCCTCGCCGCAGGAGGAGGCCGAGAGAGGGCGGTGGGCTAGGTATGTGCGGGGCTTCCTGCGGATGTAGGAGCCCTGGGGGGTCTTGTGTGTTTTGTGGGTGTGTTTTTGTGTTTGTTTGTTTTTGTTTTGTTTTTCTTCTTCTCTTCTTTGTCTTCCCTAGGTATCCCTCTCCTTCCTACGTCATGTCGACTAAGACAAGATGAGTGAAGGAGAGGGACCTATTTTTCTTCCTCAGTGGCAGGCTACTTTCCCTGTTTCTTTGCCCGTCACAGAGCTATCCCATTTTCTGTTTTATTGGGGGGCAGGTATAGTATATCCTGCCCCCTGGATGGTTGACCACCTAGGTCTGGCCTCTCTCGAGAGGTGGGCGAAGAGGTGGGGTTGAGAAGTATTCTCCCCCATCCCCATTGGGACATTGCACGGACGAGGCCAGGTGGGTTCGCCGCAGGGGGCGACGCGGTGCTTGCGAAAGCCACCCCGGGTCGCCCCCATCCCAAATGCGGCGGACGGCCTCGGGGGGTTTTAGTGGGTATTTCCGGGTGCTTCACGCCCGGGCGAGTCCCACACTGGCACGGAGTTCGTCCCTCCGTGCCCCCTTACCTATTGCATTGGGGGACTTCGGTTTCACTAATGCAATAGGTAAGGGTAGTACGTAAATGCATTTCCCCTCGACAAAAAAAAAAGTGGAGATCGAACCCGCGTCGATTGACGCGGAATACGGCCGCACACCCCGCTGCACCATGATCGCTTCAAATCATCATTTATTTGTTGAGAAAGAAATAAACAATACACATGAACAGAAAGTTACAGCAAAAACATTACAAACGAAAAGACCCATATTTTAATAACTAATATATACATTACCACGTAAAATAAAAACTAGTAACAGTTACACGGGAATAAAAAAAATGATTTATTTTTTTAACACTTGTAAAATTTACATGCACGTCTTATTTTTTTTAAATTACCAGCTAATGCTGTTGGCTGGAAGGGCCTTTATAGCTTCACCGTGTATTTGTGGGCGAATGCTGAGGGCACTCAGCCGCAAAAAGGTAACTAGCACAAGGGTTACCAAAGCGGTACGAACCTCGGTTGGACGATAATGCGCGTCTTAGAATTAAGTTTCATGCGTAGTAATTTTTAAAAGGTGCTATTAAATTTAGGTCCATATTTAGAATATTTTTTACGTATTTACGGGGCATATGAAATTTTTTTTTTTCTGAGTTTTCTCAGGTTGTTTTTAGTCATACTTGTAGTTGAGAGATATTGTATAAACTAATAATTGATTCTGCACACTTGTTGACTACAGATGAATTTATTTAACATTAACACGATCGTCATAAAAAAATAACTAAAACAGAAATATATATTTTTTTATAAATATTATTAAAATTATGTATCAGATTTCCCCACCTCGTTCTATTTTGGCTGAAAAATATGACACGTAGATACTCAAAGACCATCACATTTTGAGTTTTTTTTTTTGTTTTAAACGTACCTACCTAAATCAGTAGTAAACGGTTTCAATAAAAGGTTTAATTTGGATGTTAATAGTAAACGATTATAACCTTTAGGTACTAAAATTTTAGCTTATTCTAGTCTAGCATACAGTGAACTATTCTGTCAATTATTTAAAACTCAAAAATATATGTTTAAAACAATATCTATACTAATAAGTAAATTTGAAGTGTTTGTTTTTAATGTTAAAATAACATTTTTTTTTACTAAATAGATATGTATAATACGATACTGTATCTATATACACTATATACGATACCTATACCAAAAATACAATTTGTAAAATTTTTGTCTGTCTGTTTGTTCCTTGTAATCTCCGGAACGACTGGACCGATTTTGAAGGGAATTATTTTGGTAGAAAGCTGATTTTCGAAAATATTTAGGTTAACGTAAAAAAAATATTAAAACTAAAAAAAAATTGAATATAATCCGATTCAATGCACAATTTTACAGGTTTATGAATTTTTGAGAAATATTTAAAATACAGTAAAGAACATATGAAACGCGGGCGCACAGCTAGGTTGTAAATATATATCATGAGAAAAGTAGATTTCCAATTCAATTTATTAGCATTGTTAAACTTACATTTATATTGCTATTCAAAGTGGTTTTCTTTATATCCTTTCGAGTTTCCAGTTTGGTCGAGGAAATTCTCACACAAATCTTGTTTTAAAATCAAAATCAATACACTTTAAAGGCGACATTAAACCATAAGTAGGTCGCTCCAGACTTTTAAATTACAAACAATGTTGCTTACTTGGTTTTTGTCACTTATTCATATAATTTTTATATTGAATTATAACCTGTTATAGGTGTTGCTACAAAGTTATATGGAAATATAAATTATTTAATACCAAACTTTTCGTGAGTAACTTACATGCGACTGTAGAATTAATAAATCGTGTCTCGATATCAACTTGGATAGTATATGTAACGAAAATTGCCAACATTAAGAGGACATGCGGTCGGAAAAGTGCGTAGAAATCTATTGCTATCGCATTGCGCCCCAAAGAAAGAATAGGGACAACTGTAGCTCGGGTTAATGTTACCTATGCAAAGTAGACAAAAACATCACTTCGTAGTACTGTTTCCTCCTCTAAAACTGAATCGATTTTTAATTTTCTTTCAGTTTTAACATAATAAAGACTTTGGCTATGCCTGACGTTTTGCTTTTTTTTTAATTTTATCCATCGAATTTGTTTTACTAACGCCTGAAAACGACGGTAAAAATCGAGCATTTTTTTTTTTTTTTTTCCATTTTCATAGGCTCCTAGTTTCTAGAATAACTAATTTTTGAAAAAAATCTAATCGTACGCGGTGATGGATATATATTATTTGGTATAAAAATATTTACCATAATGCTATTATCCAGGGAGGAAACAGGGGGCTACATTTGTATAGAATAAATGCCGCTAGGATATCCTCTTAGGACTATAAATAATACGTAATTAACCTTCACATAACTAGTACATGTACGCAATTATGTGCACCGAAAGGTTGACATCAAATAACCAATTTAGTCGAGTACCGTACGTTTTCGTAAGACCGTTTTTACTTCATCGATATTTAACCTACTTTCTTACATTTATAGACACTTTGCTGTTATGCTGCCATATCAGACAACAATTAGGTCACCGGAATGGGGTAGGTAATGCCAAAGAGCGTCGTGATGAACGGCTTGGTAAACCGATCGTGAAATTAGATTCGGCTTAAATGAAAAACGTTAATGTTCCGAACGTTTGAACTGTGCTAGTAACGTTTGTCAAACAAACTTTAGTGACAAAATTCGATTAGACAATTTTTTCCAAGGTTTTAGGAAATTGTAAGCTACAGATTTTTGTGACGTCATTTGTTTTCAAAGCTTCATACGTCTTTAATGTAAAATATTACAAAATTATGTGTTCAATGTTTATGGGTATTATATAACATTTCCTAGTATTTCGTGCCTTGACTTAATTTGTTTAGAATATAGGGTGTAGTGGTAAAGAGATTAAATTTACAATTCTCATGTTAATTTCTAACAGAAACCTTTAAAAGTCAACCTAGTTATCGTCGAATTTGACCAGTTGTAACAGGATAAATGTGTGTAACTTTGTACCTAAATCAAGGAATGTTGAAGTTATTGTTTGTTTTTTTTTTTACTAATTTCTCAATGAGTTATGAGCGAAACAGCTCAGTTCATATCCTCCATAGTCATAATCAAACAAAATCTTTATGCAATTTGGTCCCTTAGAAGGCGTTTATGAACGTCAAAAAAATTACCACCGGTTCGGAAAATAACCCAGTCGAGAAGAGCCGGCAAGAAACCTGATCTGGTTTTCTTTACATGTTTTTTTAAGTTATTAAATTTATACAATTCATAATAACAACAAACTGTTTTAACAAGAGGGCTGTGACTTCCAGACATCACTATCGTTCACGTAATCCACCTGTAATAACCCTTGGAAATTAAAACTTTAAACTTATCGACAGGTAAATCGGTAATGTGCTTTGGTGTCATTTTGTAAAACCTGACACTATTGCCTAAAAAGCTTTTGTTGCTCTTACTAAGCCTAAAGCAAGAGACGGCTAGTTTGTGATTACTTCTGCCATTAAAATTATGCCGCTCGTTTGCTATGTCAAACATGTTTCAATTTTTGCGGACGTACATTAAATTATCAAAGATATATTGAGACGGCAAAAATATTAAAGATTATATTCTTTAAACTGATTCTTCAGTGATTCGAGATGTCCCAAATTGTATGCCTCGAACTGCACTTTTTTGCATTAAAAATATGATATCTATCTCAGTTGCTTTCCCCCACAGCCTTAGGCCTTAGGCCATTTTGCCTAAAACATCAAGCTATGAAAGTAAGCCAAATAGACTAACCAAACAACTAAGTGCCGTGATATGAATGTTCTGAAAAGTTATAATGATGACCCGGTTATTTATTGCTTTTAATATTGGTAATTTGCTGCAAAAAAAAAAAACAACAAAGTGGTGTTTTTAGAATGGTAATGATAGATGGGCTGAAGGTTTTTTTAAAGACATGATAAAAATAATTATTACTGAATTTTTAAGCAATTACGCGTACTTATTTCGTTTCTTCCCTTCATCTATAACATAACATAAGCTCACGCCTGTTATCCCAGAAAGGTTAGGGAGAGGTGAAATAGCGAACTACACCACCCACATTTCGCCGAGCTTAGTTCCGTCCCAGATGTGACAGGGAGCGAGCTTGTCGCCTTATCGGGCACAAATTCCAGACTCCGGGATGATATCAGGTAGAAAACCCCAATATCACTGACCCGGACCCGAGGATCGAACCCGAGACCTCAGAACGACAGTCGTACCGTAGTCCAACTGCGCCACCGAGGCAGCATTTAATCTATACTTATAATAAAAGGCTAACAAGACGAAATCTCTGCTTTGAAGATATTTAAGAAAATATAAGAAAAAGGGGCTTCACAATCGACTATAGAACACATTTCTATAGCCTTAAAAGCCTAACTGACTGTCTGTTCATTAATTTGTTCGCCAATCACGCAAAAAAAATACTGTACCGAATTCGATGAAATTTGGTAATGACATATAATGCATCCAGGGAAAGAACATTGACTGTAAAATATCTGCATTTCAAACGAGTAAGCCGCGGGCACAGCTAGTGTACAATAGTGTACAAGATAGTTTATCATATAAAATGCGGAAAATCAGATTGTCGAGACGATTGACGATTTTAAATTAAATATGAATTGACGGGGACAATATTTTTATAGTAAAGTTATTAGTCATATATTAATGAAGTATTTTCAATGTTAATGACTTATAGTAAACTTTTGTTTACTAATGAAATTCCCGTATTAACCTTTACATCTTCGTAAACTGTTTGTAACATGTGTTGCTCAAATAGGTCAATGGGTTCAGGAACTTGTTGTCGGAGGCATCCCTATGAATAATGAGTCCATTATATATGTAGGTAGTCTATCAACATTAATTGGAGCTCTTAGTTTTTATAACCTTTGATTCGAGAATTACTGTTTTATTTAATCATTATTGAACCATTTTAATTTATTTCTAGTAACCTTCAACTTAATATATAAAACAGAATAATTATAATTATTGCAATAACACACAGGAATTCCCATATGTGAGGGTTCATATTTATTTTTCAAGATTCACATATGTATATAGAAGTGGATACATATTCTTTTTGATATATAACTATTGAGAGATAAGTACATCCCTACTACATAACTGAATATTTGTTATCAAAATAAAACAAATATTCCTGGCAGATATAGTTTAATCTAAATCATTATTCTTCAATAGGAAACATTGGTTTTCATGAACTAAATAGATCATGCGAAACGTGATAACTGAAAGTGAGATAACAAAAACATCATAACGATAACATAAATCCTATAATAATTAATATTATATTAATTTTACGAGTACTAAAATGAAATAAGATAAAATTAGAACAATATTAACGTCAAATTTTGCAGAAAAACGGACACTGATAAGCAACAATGTCAACTTACGCGATCACCATTCTAAGAAGAAAAAAAACAAAAACAGTGTATGTGTGCACTTTTGTTCGCACGTAAGAAGTTATACTTCTTTGACGTAAGATTAGAAAAAACTAAAATGTTGACAGCTAACTTCAGGGTGTTGGTTTTTTGTGACGATGTGTGCGTGCGCATCCTAAAAATTTACTCTCATAATTTTTCCTTAACCCGCCGAAAGAAGTATGACTTCAAAAACTTCATCATTACTTCAGATTTTTTTTTATCCTGAGCTTCCTTTTACGTTATTCGTTCATGTTTTACGTCAGTCTTGTACAAGTTTTTACTACAAGATTAAGTGATGTTGTCGATCCATCTCACCACAGGTCTAACTATCTGCCGTTTACCTTCTCTGGGACATCATCCCGACGGATACACTCAGTATCGGAGCAAGACCATAATTTGATGTGGGCTAGGTCTACTTTGCGAGATAAGAATAAGAACCTTTAAGATTATTTCACACCCCAGCTTTCAAAAGTTCAACTGTTAGTCCATCTTTCCCTGGAGACTAACCCGTCTTCGTTCGCATCAAAGCCCATTCAAATTCCTTGTAAAGTATGTTGAGTACATCGCATGGCCTGCCTTCTACGAGTTCGGCTCTTGGGGCATCATCTTAGTCATCAATTTATTGCGATGGAAACGTAGATATATAAAGCTCCTTGTATTATTTAAAACATTTGGACCATCTTTTTGAATTAAATAGATTACTAATTATTATAAGTTAGGTACCGTAGACCACTTATTTCATTTTAACTCTTTTTTAAATAGAAATAATGCATTGCATGCACAAAGTTATTGCGTGATTTTGTGTGTGACACCAAAATCTCGATTTTTCTTTGGTTTTAAAGGTATACACTGTATTGCTTATAGCCGTCCAAATAAAGATATGTTTACGAAATGATATTATAATATAATTTTCATTAAAGTCATAACTAAACGTGTGATAACTATCCGCTAATATGATTAAATTAATTTTACTGAGCGTCGAGGGAAATTGCGGTGTGTTGTCACGCACAAAATAGCCGAGTAAATTTAAGTACCGTTGATAATCTACACTAAACAATATAAATAAGGCTGTAAATAAACATTTCTATCTGTACAAATAAATAAAATAAAAATGAAAGTGTCTGTTTGTAATATCAAAATGACGACTTCTTACTAAATAGATATAAATATTGAAAACAAAAATATTAACATTTTTGTCTGGTTGTCTCTTTGATTCGGTTAATCTCTGGAAGGGCTAGACCGATTTTGACGGGACTTTTTTTGCCAGGCGGCTGAAGTTACACGATGTAACTTTTGGTTTTTTGAAAATATTCATGGTTCCGCGTAAAAAAATAAACCTCTTGAGATTGTGATCAAAATACGATTCGAATCCTGGACAGTTACACTGGCAAGTGTTTGAATTTGTGAGAAATGTTTTTGCTTTCTGTTAGTAGGTTCTAAAAACAATTTAGGGCCAAAAAATAGTAACCATTAAAACATTATTCTCCAATGGCTGTTTAAACATTATACCACGCAATGAAAAATTGTGCGAAATAAAAATAAAATATAATACATGGACGGAGCCGCAGAAAATTAATTAGTTGATAAGTTTAATAAATGAAATTACCTTGAACTTTTCATCAATGGTAGCTCGACTGGATTCGAATTCAGGCGAATCTAAAAATTCGCACGGAAGTATCGGATGTAAAAACTGATGTCCACTCATAACGTTTACCTATAATGTTTACAATAGTTTACCTCTATTAGTATAGTATACTTATGCAAAGATAAAACAGTTCAAAAAGATTTTTTTCTGAGATTTTATTTTGTTTTTTTTTTTTGAGGCAATTGACCTTACATACTTTGATTACAATCTAATCTGATGTTAAATGATGATGTGACGCTGCCGGAACACACCTATTGGTGTTTGGAGGGCATTCGTAGTTTTCATAATCACTATACTATGGTTCCCTTCCGATGTTTTCCTTTACTGAAAGCTCAGTGTAATTATAAAGTTGAATAGGTGAATTCGAACCTGCGTCCATCGACGCGGAACCCGATCACACTACCAACTGCGCCATCATCGCTTTGGTGTTTAAAGAAATCGAAACAGTCATTTTTCCCCGAATCTAACAACAATAATTTCGACCACAGGGACAACACTAGTATTTATATTTAAATACAGACTGCTGAAATAATAATTTCGTACAGTCGAAGTTTTAATAGTAAATTAATATTATCAAGATTCTAGAAGAGCTACTTAAATAGTACTATCTTACCTTTCCTGATAGTAATAAACCCAGGCGATCTGTCTTGGTTAGATTTTGCATCGCGTAAGCCTCGCCGGCGTGTAGAGACATCACATGAGCGAAATCCGGTGAAACCATCCGTTTAAACTGTAGCCTGGACACCTAACATTAACATTTTAATATATAGATTATCTTCGTAGGAAAATCCCATCCATTCAACCATAAGACGACCACTGCTGGAGATAAGTCTCCCCCAATAAGGGGGGGATTGCCATAATCGCCACGCTTGGCGAATATAATACGAATACTGAAGAAAAAAACATTTGGCTATCTAAAAAAATACTGCGATATAAACGTTTAAATTTTTTGTTAGTAATTGATTGGGGATGCTCTACCCCTTTTTCGTAAATCGTATCTCAGTATAGACCTTATTTATATTATAGACCTTATTGCGAATTCATTCGCAAAGCGTAAAGTCATATTTCTCCCCGTCTCTAGAAAAAAAAATCAAAATTCTTTATTTTTGATAACATTTTTTTTTGTTTTCCGTAGTCAACTTCATTTATAAATAGCAAAAGTTATTGATAAGATAATAAAAATTAATTATTCAACATCCCAAAATGAATATTTTCTTATTTTTATTTATATATAAGCTTTTTTATTACCACAATATACCAAAATATTCTTAGTTTAATAACAAATAAACATTTAATATGGTGCCGTGTGGTGTTAGCTTAGAATAATACCATCCCATATCTTCTCATGGGTGTCGTAAAAGGCGACTAAAGGATGATGGATGGAACCAGGGGATGGATAGCAGTACCTTCAGAGTACCAAAAACACCTACTGCGATCGCTAACCCACCTGCCAAGCGTGGATATTATGGCAACCACCCCCTCCTCATAAACGACACACTAAAAAACCGGCCCTAGTGCCCGGCGGCCCCGCTATTCCTGGTCATAGTGGTAGCGGCCAATGTAATGGTGGGGCAAGGGGCGGCTATAAACAGCACCGTTCATATTACTTTAAAAGTCGGTCTTAAAATTGTGTTTAAGAATATTTATTACTTCCATAATAAGGTGTATTAAATCATTCCTATGAAATAGGAACCTATTATTGCCTAGCACCAGTTAAATCACTCTATTTTTATCATAATAATGATATCAGAGTTATCTACAACACAAAAACAAATAGGTGCCTATATTGTATAACATCGCTTTGTAATGAAATTTCATATTTGTGTACATAATATGGTTAGTAATCAGTAGGTCCAATTATAAAGCAGACCTTAAATGGTTCAAAAAGTGTGTGGTAAACCTCTTCAAGCTCAGGATCGAATTTGACTGGCCTCATCTGGTAAACCAAGTAGACGACTTGCGCGAGATTCAGTAGAACAAAACCGAAATTCCAGAAGAACGCATCCGGAGAGCATATTACGTGCCATGCCCATACTGAATACAACATGAACGCTGATAAAACAATAAATATTATAATTATTACATCATCATAGAAATAAAACCACTCAGAACGGCAGTAGACACACGTGGGGTAAAGTCATTAAGCTGTTATACACGTACGGACCGAACCGCGGACATGGTATGGGCGTTCAGCCGAGGTCATCATCAGTCGACTAAGCAGGAATGAGGTATACAATTTTTCAAATAGATCGATTTTTTGATTCGATTCACAAAACATCGAGGTTTAAGAGAGCAATCTTTTTTCCACTTGTTTTATTTGACTTTTTGTTCGTAAGTATTATTCTTCCAATGATCGAAATTAGCCTATAATCATCATTTATTGCAAAAACTGTTTCCAATTTTTACTATTAACAGCACCAAAGGTCATCAATAGCAACTAAACAAAAAATAAGAACGTCTAACCCTGGCCTAACCCCTACTACGGAAAAATTACACTGAACTATTTTATTTTTTCCTATTTACAGATAATCATAATATCATAGAAAACAAAAACGATACTGTAATAATCAATACTTTATTAGTTTGAAGGATTGATTTTTTGATTTTGAACCTTAATGTTTTGTGAACGGATTGATTAAGTTTTCTATGAAGGAATACTTAAATCTCACAACCATATTATGTAGGTTAGCTATTTTTTTGTTGCTTGTTAGACTTGGATTAGTGTCTAATTTCCTTTCTAGTAGCCCTAAAGGTGTCCTGTGTTAAGACATGAATTAGCGTAAAGACATGAAGACCCAAACAAAATTTATGAATACCTAATAAATAATTAGTCTTTTTATTACGATTTTTTATACTACAATTATGTTTTTTGTGTCTGTTATTAATTTACGTTCTTATGCAGTTTTTAAGCCAAAAGTGTTTAATTTATATTGGAGAATTAAAATAATACTGTTCAAGTTAATAGAGCGTGAAACAATTTATTGTAAAATTTCAAACTTTATAAATTAGTGATGCGAGTAGGTTTTCTTAGGTAATATGTCTGTTTTATTATTTTTGAAATTGAAACCATATAGTTCGATTTTCAGTTACAAATTAAAAAGTTAAAGTGACTCTAATTAAAAGAAGACGGTACCAATATTTTTTTTAAAATTAAACATGGACTAAAATGAATTAAAATAAAGTTAAAATAAATAAAATCGTTAGTTTGTAGAAAATCATTATGGAAAAACAGTGGAGGATAATACTTCCTGAAGTTATCAAACGTTTATTGTTTAATGTGTAAAATCATGTCTTTTATTATAAATACTAGTTGTGCCCGCGACTCCGTGCGAGTATAATTATGTTTTTGTAAACGACGATTTTAATAAAATATACATACACATTCACAGGAACTTTGTCACATTGGACTACATCGCGACTAAACATCAAGTAAGATGGTGGTCAAAGCGCTTCAACTCTTTTTCGCCCATTTTAAAATTAGTTTTGTTTTTTACAAATCCTATATATCAAAGTATAACTCATGTAGTGCAGATGTTTTGTATTTTTACGATTTTAAAACAAAAATAAGCTATGATAGCTGGTAGTGTGGTCGGATACTTTGCCGATGGACGTTAAAAATTCACATTTCCGATTTTACAACAAGCCTGAGCGTTTATTAAAGTTAAAAACATATATATGTATAATATATATATATATAATATATACACACATATCTACTCATCAAGAAGTTCCGTAGGAGCTTGGAAGCCCGTAATAAGTTTCGATCGACTCAGTGCTGTAGTAAACTCTCATTACTACATACAAAAATGAAATATTTATTTATTTATATGTCACACACCAAACAGAGTACAAGCAAATGAAAATAAAGATTGTGGCATGTTAATAAGAATGATTATAAAAATATGTATAAATAAATAGGATCCAATCCAAATCCAATAGGATCTTGGAAGCTCTACATCAGGTCGATATATTTAGTATTGCGGTACTGAGAAAATGCAGTGCATTGTACTATATCTGCTACACAGTGTATATAATATATAGTCTATATAGTTTGAAATACTAAATCTTGACCTGCTAAGAGATACATTCTTGAAAATTTTAAAAACTTAGGCTACTTTTTTTTTCAATATTTTTAGGGTTACGCATAAAAAAATAATACAAACAATTTGGGGAAAAAGACAATTCAATGGTCAGTCGTACGGGCAAGTATTTGAATTTTTGTGAAATATTTTTTCTTTAGCTTAATACCAATATTTTTTGAGGAAAATAATTAAAATTACTTATAAAAAAATGAAATATGATTCAATGGACGGCACCATCAAAACATTGTTTCCAGATGATTATTATAACACTGTATTACGCACTAAAGAATATACAAAACACGGGCAGAGCCGCGAGCATGCGGCCTTGGTTATACTAGCTAGTTTAACATATAAATACAATTTTTTTTTTTTGACCTAGCTAATGCTGTTGACCGGAAGGGCCTTTACAGCTTCACCGAACTTTGGGGGTGAGTGCTGAAGGCACTCAGCCGCAATAAGGTGACTAGCTCAAGGATTACCAAAGTGGTACGAACCTCGGCTTGGCCGTCACCTGAGTACTCAAGACTCACTCGCGAGTTGTGTCCTAGCTATCCCTACATTTTTTATATTAATATAAAAAAAAATGGTTCCTTACAGGACCTATGTACCTGCATGTTATGCATGAGTGTGTATGGATTGTTGTGCGTGTGATTGCTCAATGCATGGGCAGTGTCACTGTATCGCGCTGGCGGCGACGTCAAGAGCCTCCCCAGTTGGGGAACGAGACACGTCTTGGGTCGCCGCCTGAGGGGGACCCGGAGAGTGTGCGGGAGCAAAATTAGCCGCCTGTCCCCGGCGGCGGGAACGGCGGTTACGCGGGCGTGGGCGCTGGCACGCATACTGAATCGGTTGAAAAGGAAAGATCCTATTTTCGCACGAGATATCATCATCGGGATCGGTGAGAAAACATATAAATACAAATTAACTTCATACACAGTCCTTTAAACGTTTCAAAACAATTTAACAATTACAAAATAGTTTATAACGCCATCTATGAATAACCGTTGAAAACCTGTAATGTATTTATTTCAAATTTTACTTTTGAAATTATATGAAAACAATTTAAATAGGTTTAATTTTATTCTATTTTTGTTACTTTACTATTTATTGATAATGTAATTATGCATACATTTATGTATATATATATATATATATATATATATATATATATATAAATATATATATATATATATCGAGATAATCGAGATCCGACGCGTGAACTTAACTAGCCTTTACGACGTAACGATTTTAAAAACTTCCAGGATTAAATTAGATTATACCTTATATTAGATAATGTACAGATATTGTTTATGAAACTTTGTACCATAAAATACGCGTGACCCTAACAATCTATCATAAGTCATAACTAATAACTTACCGAAAATCAATATAGTATGCATCCACAGTTGACCCGTTTTTTGTGCTTGGTGCACAGTAAGAAGCTACAAAAAGCACATTGGAAAGCTAAAATAAAAATGAGACCAATTACCTTTGTATGTATACAGTTTTAAATTTATCATACATAACTGAAACATAATTTACCTGAAATAAAGGATGTTGTGGGACTTTCCAAAGCGGACACCAGGGCCAATACCACGGTCCTAAATCCAGATAAATGATTTATTAATTAATTCTCTACTTCCAGATAAGAATCTATACAAATTAATTCTTATAAATAAAAACTATTAATATTTATAAATTTTACCTGTTGGCATTGTATAGTTTACGGAGCCAAAATCATGAAACGACCCATTAACTCCTGGCCAAGAAAAATTATATTCCCCTATTTCCAAATAATCAGCTTTTCTACCAAATAAACCTTCATTAGGCATTATTTTTCTCGCTAATATGCTCTCGTATAATTAGAATGTATGTATTTAATAAATGAAAATACTAAGTTAGGATCTATTTTATCTAGTACTTTTTCCCCATGTAAATAGCCCATTCGCGGCAAATCAATATAGTTTTTTTTAAATTAGTTTATAAGCTATTGATTCTAGGGCTTTTTGCCAGAGATAAATAAAAAACTTTATGCAGATTATACACACAGACGCGATTCAGAGTTGCCACAGACTATGAACTTATTTATTACTTGTCTAGAAGTGTCGTGATGTATTTCCTATTTATAATTTATTCATTTGCAGTGTTTAACCATGTAACATGAAAACTGGGTAGTGTTTTGCGTTATATCGATTGGTTGTTGGCAATAATTGAAATGCTGAATTGAGTTGAAAATAAAGACACAGCGTGAATGAATACTACTCTCTGAAAAGGGCCGCCATTATGCTAGAGCGTTGTATGAAGTATTACGAACAGATATGAATAATAAGTTTCTAAAGTCAGACTAGGCTGCATAGTCTAGTACATTTCACTTAAAAAAAAAAAAAACAAATGGTAGAAAATAAATGACACTGACAACAATGAACTGTCAATCTGTCATTCGACTCCAAAGGTGTGATGTGAGTGGTGTGTCTTCATTATTCAAGACACAGAGTACAATATATTGCGATGCGGTAGCAGCGGTTCTAATGAAATTTAACAACATATGTAATATGCCTTAACTTTTTTGTGTTAATATATAATTATTTTTCACGGGCATGCCGAACATTAATAATGCTATCGTCACTAATGGTAAGTATGATGATCCACTTGATCAAATACTGTGACTCATTAATTATAAATTAAAGTAATTGACGAAGAAAAACATTAACATTGTTATTAAATGCTTTAAAATAAACCTTATTAGTACCCACATGGTTAATTTAAAAATTGTGTAAGCAAATTAAAACTCAAGGTAACTCAATGTAACATCTCAGCCTAACTTTTGTTCTTTTTTCCTGTGTAAACGTTTCTTACACTATACTGAATATGCTTATATTATGCGCTCAATATTTATAAATCAAAATCATGCAGCTTTGAATTTGTTTCAATCAACTATAATGATTTTATCTAATAAGCAATTCATTTTGCAATCTTGTATGAGTTAAAACAATCAGATCTATTACTTAGAATATTATTCTGTATGTTATGAATTGACATATGTTTGGTAGTAATATGAAATACATTTGTTTTTAATTTTTTTACCAATAACAGTACTTATATAAATGAAAAAATAACTACTATTTTAAGATGTTTTTACTATTCTGCAAAATATCTCTTCCAGAAAATAAAATATACAATTTTACTTGTCTCTGTCGGCATTCAATTTAAATTAATAAAGAACCTGAAATTTTGTTGGTACATGTTATTATGTTCAACTGGAATCATTATGCATATGGAACTAAACTAGATATAATATAGTTTTGTATGAAATAGAAACACAATAAATATTCAATAATTTAATATCATAATACTTAATACAAGTTGCTTTTTGAAAAAAGAAATCACAAGAAATCTCAATTTCATTTGAAAGTAACAGTTTCAATATTTGAATGAATATGACATTCTTAATACATCTTTGTTGTGTCATATCATCTTATCATAATATTTTTAGATGCTTATTATATTTGCAATTGAATGTTGTTGCGATTGACCTTCAAGTTATTGTTTTTTATTGAGTAATATCTAATATCAATATTGTTAACAAAAGAGAATAGGTATCCGATCTTACATAACATATGTATATTTAAAAATTGTATATCAGCTGATAGTACTGTTACATTGTTCCAAGTATAAGATTTTTGAATAAAATATATTAGTACATATAACATTATTATATAGCTGTGTATCATTGTGCAATTTCTTGGTCAAATTTGTCAGTCATAAATATATTCTTGTGTTATGATTTTTTTTATAATTTTGAACATATTAGATTTCACTTATGTTACGAAAATTGATTACCCAAAAAAATGAAAGTTTTATTTCCCGTTACTGCTAGCCAATAGACAAAAAACCATTCAACCATTAAAACTTATGTTTAGATGCAGTAATTGTATGCACTACACATTGACTCTTGCTTGTTGGTTACTTTGTTAATGTTAAAAATGTAGAGAGATTTTCTCCACAAATAAATTTGTCATTTTGATTCTTTAAATACATTGAAATTTAACTGTTATTTAATCAAAATTTAATATCTAAAGGAATTTCTTTAATTACTTACATATTATTATAAATTAATAGCATAGTTTTCATTATTGGTTTAACATGTATTTTAATTGTTTGTTTATAGTTAGTTACAGACATTTAGTTGAATTTTTTTACACATTTTCCTATAAGTAATGGTAAATACATATATGTTCCTAGAATTCCTTTATCAATTTCAGACGAATATGAAGTTATTGGTGAAGCTCAATGGCAAGCTCTGGAGAACAATGGAGATGAACATGTCATCAAAATATATGGCTTAAAATATTCCAAATTACGAGCATTTTTATTTCACACCATATGCATATTACTATGTGGACTGCCCTATTTTGTTTTGGCTTATCACCCTTCATACAATCTCTTCAAATATATAAAATGCAGTTTGAAAATGGCTGAACGAATTTGTGGTAATGTTATATATACAAAAATATATTTTTTTTTTTTATTATATTGAAGTACTTTCTTTATTGTTAAAATTTTTTTGTTGTTTTTTTTAGTCACTGATACCGATGGACTATTTGTAATAGAAAAAGTTCATGAAATTGATCTCAATCTATCAAATCACAGAGAAAATAGATTACGATACTTCAGATACCAGTACAGTCGGTTTATTTGGCTTCATGATCAAGGAACTTTCGTAAATGTACTGGCACTTAATGAAAAACTTACAATCAGTTTTGTTGATGGAAAATATGTCTGGTATTAATAAGAGGCAGCAAAATGAACTGTAAGTATGAAAACAGTTACTACATATGTTCAGAGTAGTTCCTATGCTTGTAAAGAGAAATGAGTAAACTCAATACTTTTAAAATAAAATTGTTTTGTTAGAAGTTTTTAGAAATAAATCTTGTTATTTTTACTCTTTTTCCACATACTGAATAATAGCGGTGGTCTGAATGCCTTTTTAATTGTAGTATTTAGTAGGAGATGTTTTGAGGTTAACCTTTTGTTTTCAGAATTAAACTCTATGGTACTAATTCTGTGGAAGTTGAGGTTAAAAGTTATTGGACCCTATTTGTAAATGAAGTTTTCAACCCTTTCTATTTGTTCCAAGTTTTCTCTATTATACTCTGGTCTTTGGATGAATACTACCAGTATGCAACTTGTGTTTTTTCTTCTTATCAACTGCTTCCTGCATAATGGCGCTCTACCAAACAAAGCAGGTGAGGTTATTTCTGTTAACTGTGACAATTTATTAATCATTAATATTTTTTACAGCTTTGGACTATGAATGTATTTAAATAAATATGTATTTCAATATTTAGTTGAAAATGTAGTACTGAATTTTTTTTTTATTCATAAATACCATCTAGTACATTTTTTATACAAGGCAATCTCTTTGTATGTCAGTCAGTGATGTTAACACTCAAGAGTACCTGCACTCATTGTGATTATTATTTTATATTTCAATAAAGGTTAAATCATAGGTGTATTCTTTGTTATAATAGAATTATAGCAAGCACAATAATGATTATTCATCCGATATACTCCTCTTTCGATAGCAAATGCCTGTCTTATTTACAGCTTAATTGAATTAAAGTTAGATAAAGTCCGTTATTGAACATTAAAACTTAGAAATCTATTAAATGTTTTGTGAATTTATCGATAACAGTGAGTGAAATCTGCTTTTCGCAGTTTTAAAAGATGTTTCTTTACATGGTATTATATGCTCAGTGCTTTGATCACAATCTCACCTGATATTAATTGACGATGTGGTCCAGCATGATAATTGCATTAAGCCTAGATTCTGGTTCTGGCGACAAGTTTTCAAACTTGAAGTTGGTAGTTGCCCAGGCTGGCATCATTAGAAAATGCCCTACCACCATGCTATGTTTTCTTTTACTGGAAGTTCAGGCCGATTTTAGAGGTAGATAGGTGGAATCGAACCCGCGTCGATTGACACGGAATCCGGCAGCCCTACCCACTGCCATCATTGCTCTCTAAATATACGCGAGTGGAACCGCTGGCGCACATGGTGTAACTTTTAAAAACATTCACAGATGAGTATAAACGTCCACAAAATGGCGGGTTCGACGAGTTCTTTCACGGTGACTGTTTTACGTCCCGCACGTAACGGACGTGAGGAATGCGTTGTGAACGCAAGCCGGTTGGTACCCGGAGATGTGCTGGTGCTACCGCCCGATGGATGTGTAATGCCCTGCGATGCAATGCTATTGACTGGCACGTGTATCGTCAACGAGAGCATGTTAACCGGTATATAATTTAACAATATGGATTGTATCGTTAACGAGAGCATGTTAAGCGGTAAATAATTTAACAATAGGGATTGTATCGTTAACGAGAGCATGTTAACCGGTAAATAATTTAACAATAGGGATTGTATCGTCAACGAGAGCATGTTAACCGGTAAATAATTTAACAATAGGGATTGTATCGTTAACGATAGTATGTTAATCGGTAAATAATTTAACAATAGGAATGTTTATTGGTTGTTGTAGTGAAAATTAACTTAGTGGCGATGAGCGATTCTCGGAGAGGAAACCAGGGTATATACCAAAACGTCACCAGGCAACATGTTACAGTATGTGAAGTATATGATGCAGGTTATGTGCTGGCGCTAAAAAATAAATAATACGTTTTATACTTACGCACCCCAGCTTATCGTGTGTTTTGATTATGAATAAACTACTTATATGAAATTGTACATAATTATTACTCGGAGCGCCAATAGATGTAAAAAAGGAAACAAATGTCAGGTTATGTTAAGAAAGTATGAAATTTAAACGTAAAGAAGGAACAGTTTCTAGTTTTCACTTCTGTCGTCAGTCTTTGCTTACGTTTTTTATTGTTTCATTTAAAATAGACCATAACTATAACACACTGAAAATAAAATTAAAATCTCAAAAAAAAAAAAAACAACACGCTTATAAAGCATTTGAATTTTTCCCTAGAAAGAGACATCTCATACTAGTACTACTATATACATAGTACTAAAATATGGCGTCACAATTTATGTGCATGAAGCTAAATTAACATTCGTTTTACAGAAAAGTGATAGAGCGTCCCCTTTTGATTCTCATTAGAAAATTTAAACATTTCTATACCAAATTGTATACATATTTTGTTTAATTACATTATTCTCTTATAGTTATAACACACTGCGGGCAGGGCGGGACGCCAGCATGATGTTTTTATAGAAGACATCTTGTCCACGTAGACCAAGTGCGACTTCTTCTGTAATAAAATTGCGCTGGGGTCCCAACCCGCCCGCGGTGTTTCGAAACAATTAATTTGTTTTTTTATTTTGTTTCAATAGATTAAAAACCGGTATTGCTCTATTACATTAATCTATTATATTAAATACTAGCTGTGTGCCCGCGACTGTGCCCGTGTTTCATATATTCTTCACTACATTTTAATTTTTTTGATATGGACCCCTAATTTTTTTTTCAGTACTAAGTTAAAGTAAAAATATTTCTCATAAATTTAAGCACTTGCCCGTAAAACTGTGCATTGAATCGGATTTTATTCAAATTTTTATGAGTTTAATTTTTTACGCGAAACCCTAATTATTAAAAAAAATTAAAAGTATACTAAGTTACCCGGAGTAACTTCAGCTATCTACCAAAATACATCCCGTCAAAATCGGTTTAGCCGTTCCGAAGATTACCT
This sequence comes from Samia ricini, assembly GCA_014132275.2. Taxonomy (NCBI): domain Eukaryota; kingdom Metazoa; phylum Arthropoda; class Insecta; order Lepidoptera; family Saturniidae; genus Samia; species Samia ricini. The sequence goes on from AP028170.1 coordinate 8,540,005, forward strand.
ATTACAAACAAACAGACAGACTGACAGACAACAATTTTAAAAATTGTTTTTTCGGTATAGGTCTCATATACAGATTCATACTAATTCTGTAAAAAAAAAATTTTTTTGACATTACAAACAGACACTCCAATTTTATTTATTAGTATATATATAGATTGATCCTTAATTTATCCTATTTTGTTAAAAGTATAATGTAGTGTATATTTTAGGTGAAAGTGTGCCAGTGATGAAGGGACCTCCATGCTTATCACCAGAAATCTATTCAACAGATGGTCATAAGAGACATACACTTTTTGCTGGAACGCATGTCATACAGACTAGGTTTTATGGTAACAATCAGGTAAATTATAAACTAAAATGAACTTAATCTTTAAGCTATTAGCTATGAAGTTTTACTAATAATAGTTTATAATTTCACAGGTTCTGGCGAAGGTAGTCCGTACTGGATTTTACACAGCAAAGGGAGAATTAATTAAAAGTATTTTGTTCCCGAAACGTTTTGGATTTCAATTTTATAAAGACGCTGTAAAATTCGTCGTATTTATGTTCTGCATTGCCGCGATAGGAATGGGCTACTCTGTTTGGTTATATGTTTTGAGAGGGGTAAGCAAATTTTTTCATTACAATTTCACTTTGTACTAAATTAAGCCTGGAAATTCTTCTCAAAGAGGGTGGTGAGCAAACAATAAGGTTGAGAAACTCTGGTCTAGGTAGTAGAATCATTGTAGTAATTGAAAGAAAAAACTTTGATTTTTTAGATTAGTTAGTCCATTTAGAATCATCCATCACTATACACTAGCTTTCAGGTTTCCTATTATATGTGTCAAGATAAAGTGTTATAGTAAATTATTATTGTTATAATTACTTTGTAAACATGACTACTTTATAGTAGTCTTATGGCTAGTAACAAGTATCAGAAATTATTGCAATTAGCAGAAATCCGAATATGTAGTGTGACAAGATTGGGCAGGGTCTTTGAATGGATGTGTCATGAGAAGAAACGAAATATATGTGTCGGAAAGAATGTGAATGTTGAGGGTGGTCGAAGAAAAGTCGAATGGAGTATGTGAGGGAAGATGTAAAAGCAAAATGATGATGGTTGATAGAGATGAAACCGCCGTTCCCGCCGCCGGGGACAAGCGGCAAGTTTTGCTCCCGCACATTCTCTGGGTCACCCTCCGGCGGCGACCCAAGACGTGTCTCGTTCCCCAACTGGGGGGGAGGCTATTGACGTCGCCGCCAGCGCGATACAGCGACACTGCCCATGCACTGAGCATTACACGCACAACACTGCGCACACATTCCAGCACATAACACGCATATACATAGGTCCTGTAAGAAACCTTTTGTTTAATATATAATAAATAAGAATGTAGGGATTAGTTAGGATTAAAATTCCGCGGCTGTTTTCTCACTCTGGTAACGGCCAAGCCGAGATTCGTACCACTTTGGTAACCCTTGTGCTAATTACCTTTTGCGACTGAGTGCCTTCAGCACTCGCCCACAAAGTTTAGTGAAGCTGTAAAGGCCCTTCCGGTCAACAGCATTAGCTAGATTAGAAAAAAAAAGTCGTCGATAGAAGTTAAAAACGTACTGCGGCCTATCTCAAGTAATTTGGGAACAAGACGATGATATTAATTACTTTGTATACAGAGTACGGCTAGTACGATCGTTTTACGTACTTTGGACATCATAACTATAGTTGTGCCGCCGGCGTTGCCCGCAGCGATGACAGCCGGCATTGTCTATAGTCAACGACGTTTGCGGACAAACAAAATATTCTGCGTCTCTCCGCCCAGTATCATTATTTGCGGGAAATTACAAGTTATGTGTTTTGACAAGGTATATATGTATTCGATTAATATTTTTAGTTTTATAACATTCTGTCTGTCTATATCTGTAATCTATATTACAATATTCTAATTATCAATAATAAATAATAGGTAAAAATAGACCAGTTCAATACTTTCTCTGTATGTCAACCTAATTTCTTTGTTTTTTTTTTGTTTAGTGGATTTTATTTTCAATGAATGCATTCAAATGTCAACCACTATGTGACCACTGATTTATTTTATTTCTGGTAGTATATTTTTTAATTATTACTAAGGAAAGTATTGGAAAATAGATACGAGTATATATCGAGGTTTAAAAAACAATAAATAGACCGCATATTATTAATATAAACGTATATTGTATATTTAACTAGTAAATTTGATTTTAAAAATATTTTACTTGCATAATTTAGAACGTACATACATATAAGTGATAACTTTAAATAGTTTGATAATTTGAAATCGGTTAGATTATTTGTACAAATATTTGTAATTGTGAATGTAAAATGGTGATATTTCATATCGTCAATTGTTAAATATTTCAGACCGGTACACTAACAGAGGACGGTTTAGATTTTTATACATTAGTACCGTGCGATTCTGGTGAAAAGTTTGGCAAATGTATTGTAGATGTGACCGCGATGCCGGTCACCTGTCCTCTCGTTCAAGCGCTTGCCTCCTGTCACTCGTTGACAAGTATACAGGGAGAGTTGAAAGGTGATCCCTTAGATTTGAAGATGTTTGAGTTCACGCAATGGGTGAGTGGATAAGGGGCCGTACATGTGTTACGTAGGCGAAATTTTGCTCCTTCTTAAACACCCTTCCTGTGCCGGCTAAAATAACACCAAATCCATGTCGTTCCCATGGGGGTCGTAAAAGGCGGCTAAGGGATAAACCAGGGGATGGGCAGAATAATCCTCTGAGAACTATAAATACCTGACTGCGATCGCCAAGCGTGGCGATAATGACCATTCCTCCCTTTTTGGGGGAAACCTATGTCCAGCAGTGGACGTCTTTCGGCTGAGTCAATCCATAAAAACCCTTTCCTTGTCAGCAAAAGTAAAGCTCTAATCCCTCGCCGTGATTACGTAATCATTGGTATCATTTTAAACAAAGAAAGAAGATTATAACTAAATATTGCTTATGTAATCATCCCCTCCCCCCCATCGATGCCTACGTAATATTTGAATGGTTCCTAATAATATGTTTACTAAAATAGACAATTCGAATTTACCGCAATGCTCCTTAAGTGTAAATGTTTTACATAATAACGCGACGTCATTCGCAAAAGTACAACTAACAAAAAAAATGTAATAGCTTATTTGATTATTTCTTAACTCGTTGTAGGCTCAGTGCTTTGACCACAATCTCAAATGATGTTAAGTGACGATGTGATCCAAGATGGTAAACACTAAAACCTAGAGGTACTGGTTCTATTAACTATTAAATTATTATTGTCTATAACATACTGTGAAGTGTATAACCTTTTTTTATATAAGAAATTGTGTTTTTTTTATACAAGCATGAACTTTATACAAAATAAAATTTGATTTACTGATCATAAGTGCGCTGGTGATATGAATCGATCGTCATTTGAGCGTACAAAAAAAAAGCACAAATAATTTTCGACCTTTTATATGTTTAAATAAAATGTGTAAAATGAGGAAAACAAAATGTCATTCCAATTATTCAACTTCGCAATTATATAAAAATCAATTAGTTTGGAATTTGTTTTCCGAGTTTTTTTTTTAATAATAATATAACTCGTCCGATATTGTTGCTAACGGTACTGGTTGTTTGAAGCTTCAACGTGGGGCTGACGTCACTAAAATGGCGGGCACGCATATTAACAAATTACGGCGATTATAAGCCAATATATTTCGAATCGGTTTTATATTAACAGGTACTCGAAGAGCCAGGACCAGAGAACACGCGTTACGATAATTTGACTCCAGCAATTGTAAAACCCCCTTCGACTAAGGATGAAAACCTTCAGAACTTAGATAATTATGATCCTTTCACAATGGAGATTCCTTATGAGGTAGGTATCTAAGTAAAGCTATTGCATTGGGGGACTTCGGTTTCACTAATGCAATAGGTAAGGGTAGTGCGTAAATGCATGTCCCCTCGACAAAAAAAAAAGGTATCTAAGTAATAATGAATTTTATTATCTACTTTATTTCATAAAAACGCCTCGGTGGCGCGGTTTTATTACGGTGCGACTGCCGTTCTGAGGTCTTGGGTTCGATCCCCGGGTCGGGTCAAGTGGTATTGGGTTTTTCTACTCAGGATCAACCCGGAGTTTGGAATTTGTGCCCGATATGGCGACAGGCTCGCCCCCTGTCGCATCTGGGACGGAACTAAGCTCGGCGGAATGTGAGTGGTGTAGTTCGCTACATCACCTCTGCCTAACCCTTCGGGGATAACAGGCGTGAGTTTATGTTATGTTATTTCATAAAATAATGTCACCATTTCATTTTCAACGAATCATGTTTCTATTGTACTATGAACATACTGAATGCTTGTTTGGTTTATCTAATTTAAATTTACTATAAGTATTGAATATTAACTGTTTTGCCAATTGAGATTAACAAGAACAGTGTCTGTTTCAATTAATAACACTTTATCATTCAGATGTGGTTTTTGTCTTTTCTTAGATTGGTTTATTACGAAGATTCCATTTTTCCTCATCGCAACAGTCAATGGGTGTCATAGCGAGAGTTCTTGGTCAGCCTCAAATGGTATATTTTGTGAAGGGTGCACCAGAAAAGGTATACACTTTTTTCAAGAAATTCGCCTTACCTCTTGAGCACTAACCTGGCATTTACGCCAGCTTTCCATTGTTTTCCTATTGTCTTCTATTTTATGTGTAATCGACATATTAAACAACTAATGTGTATTTAGACTACTTGTGCTCTGTGCTTTTTAACCGCCTTCAAAAAGGAGGAGGTTGTCAATTCTTCTGTATGTTTTTTTTAAGTAAGAAAAAAAACTTTTTAATGCACTAAAAAGTTAATCAATAATTACTTTATTAATCTGCTTCGTTGAATTTGTAGTCGGTGCCAGTTAGAGTTAACCAATGTACTGATTTACAAATGGAAATAACTGCCTAAATTTTATGACAATTATATACAAAGCTAAATAAAGGACTAGGGTGATTTGAAATAATAATGAATCAGAATTAAATGTAATTAGCGACGTACATTTACACCACTTTGTTATCCGTAAGCTGATGCCGATTTCAAAATTAACGAAGCAGATTAATAAAGTCGTTTTTTATTGATTTTTTAGTGCATTTTTATAGTTTATTCTTTTGGAATCGTTTTTATTTTAAATAATTTAGCCAAAGTAGTATAATTGAATTATGTAAGAGGTCAATTTTCTGTAGTACCTTATTAACAATTTTATTGTTTTTACCATTAAAACATTAACTTATTTAGATTTTCAACTTATAAAGTTTACAGAAACTGCTTGTTTAATGTAAGGAAGTAAGGATATGCATATGCTCTTATTTACTATAGAAGACGCCGCGCTCGACTCGCATCTACGCGATGTCTTTCATAGAAACAACGCGCTGACGTCCCGTTCTGCCCGTTGTGTGTTGCAACCATTAATGAAATGATGATATAAAACATTTTTTTCTAATGCCAAGCTCTCTCTGTTCAACCTATCTAAAGCACTTTTGACTATAGAATTGAACATAAATCCTTGTAATAGATTTATTAATATTCGACGGCCATAATTATAACGATGGATAAAATAATAGGTGGCATACAAAAATTAATCGCTCACGGATTCAAAAGTTCCCTATACCTCTATTTACCTGATGATAATAATGTTTAAAGAATATTACGTGCCAAATGCACCGTGCCCCCTTACCTATTGTATTGGGGGACTTCGGTCTCACTAATAAAAAAAAAATAAAAAAAATAAATGGGTATATCACAGCTGTCGTATAAGGTTTTATAAGTAAATACGTGTATAAAAAATGCTTGCCTTTTGTATTTTGTACACGATATTATGACATGTTTCAATGATTGAGCAATAAAGGCTCTGATTATAAAATTAAAGCTAAAATTAACCTTTCAAGGTTGCAGGTATGTGCAATCCAGAAACTCTACCGTATAACTTTAGTGCCGTTTTGAACGATTACACCTCCAACGGGTTCAGAGTTATCGGTCTAGCTCATAAGAAACTAGACCGCAAGATGAAGTGGGTCGACGCGCAAAGAATCAAAAGGGAAACTATCGAGTGCGATATGGTCTTCCTAGGCTTCCTAGTCATGCAGAATAGTTTAAAACTGGAAACAACACAAGTGATTAAGGAACTGCACGATGCTAATATGCGCCAAATAATGGTTACAGGTATGTAAATTAATCTATATTAATAATTCGGTCAAGGGGTAAGGTAGACTCGATTGAAACCTTACTTGAATAATAAAACATTAAAAAAATAATGATTTCGAGTCGACAACATATTATATCCGTAAAATTCGAATTGTCGAGTATTTTGTTAAATTCTAATGGTGCAAACGGCAGTCGCCATATTGGTCACTCGGATGCCATCTTGAGTTCGTTAAGGTCGATTCACACGGTATCAGTGCCGATTCACACGTATCAGTGAAGCTGCAGTTCCTGTCTACCTACATTTTGTAAAAGATTGTGTATTATGAGCAACTTTTCACCCGAGCCAAGCCGGGCTTTCATCTAGTAAATAAAATTGAAGTGTCTGTTTGTAATATCAATATTTTTTTTTGTAAATAGATATTAATGTATATACGAACCTATACCACAAATACCATTTTAAAAATGTTGTCTGTCTGTTTGTAGTTGGTATTCGCTGGAACGGCTGGACTGATTTAGACGGGACTTTTTTTGGTAGATTGCTGAAGTTACTCCGGGTAACATAGGGTATTTTTAATATACAAAAAAAATTAGGGTTCCGCGTAAAAAAATAAAGCTCATAAAATTTGAATACAATCCGATTCAATGCATAGTTTCATGGGAAAATGCTATAATTTATGACAAATGTTTTTACTTTATATTTGTATTACAATTTTTTTAGGAAAATAATTTGGGTTCCGTACATAAAAATTAAAACGCGGTAAAGAATATATGAAACGTGGGCGCAGTCGCAGGCAGACAGCTAGTAGTAAACTAAAATTAATAGTTTACATTTAAACACTTTCTCTGTCCATTGCATTTTTTATGTGAAACTTGGAAAGTTTGCGTTATATTACAGAAGTTATTATATATTAATTAAATAAATTCAGTAAAGTTCATTATTGTTAAGTGAAATTTATTTTACTTTAACCGTGTGTTAAGAAAATACGCATTTTTTTAAAAGCGTTAAAATGGTTGTTTTTTTTTTAATTCATTTAAATGGAAAGAAAAATACCGTGTATATATATAAAGTAACGTTAAAATAAAAACACCTAGTTGAAAAAGTTATTATTATTTTTTTATGCTTGAGAATTGTATTTTTATGTCATCTAGGTGGTTAGTCTTTATCTTGACATATATTGATAAGACTTTAGTTACAGATTGTTTGAGTTATAGATAGATATGTACTCAAAAATCGCATCTCACTATATAATTTTTTCAAACGGATCCAAAAAATATTATTAAATTGAAGTGTCCGTTTGTAACGTCATTTTTTTTACCAAATAGATATGAGTGTATAATATATACGACACCTATAACAAAAATACAATTTTTTAAATTTGGTCTGTCTGTCTATTTGTTCCGGTACGGCTGAAGTCACCCGAACTTAGCGTACTTTTGGAAAATAATTAGGGTTCCGCGTAAAAAAAATTAAAACGTATACAAAATTGAATAAAATCCGATTCAATTCACAGTTTTACGGACAAGTGCTTGAATAAGTTTACTTTATCTTGTTAAAACAACATAAAATTAGCGTTCCGTAAAAAAAATTAAAACGTAGTGAAGAATATATGAATCGCGGGCGCAGTCGCGGGAACACAGCTAGTGTTTAAATATAGATTAAGACGAAAGGTGTTTTTTTTTGTCCTTGTAGGTGATAATATTATGACGGCAATGTCGGTCGCTCGAGGTTGTTTCATGGTACAATCGCATCAGAAACTTGTGCTGATAACAGTTGGACATCAGCAGACTAATGACTCTCGTCCACCGCTTTGTATGGAAGTATGTGATTGCTGTTTGCTACATATGTATGAGATGTGAGTCGTTTAGAATCACAGGCAGCTATCTACAATTTAGCTGTCTACAATCGACATTAAAAAAAAACATTTTTTCCACTTTGCCAAAAATGAGTAAGTGTAGATACCCGCTTTTGATTCTATACGACTCATAAAATGATATTATCTTCAGAATGAAAATGACCCAACTAAACAAAATGAAGTTTTAAGAAAAGGGCGATTAATTTTTTTTTAAAAACTTCGATAAAAACTTCTTTAACTTATTTAAAATAAATAGTTAAGTTATTATTACATAGTTTAAATGTTTTTTTTTAATTTTTTTTAGTGTTTTTTTTACGACTCTACGATATCAATATCTCGATTTTTAACTTGAGTCTGTTTCGTTCTGAAGATGCGATTTGTTTTTTAATTTTCTGGTAACTGCTAATCAAAACATTTGTTTTATGTATAGTCCTACTAAAACATATCTAAATCATTAAAAATATTTATAGAAACATGGACTAATAATGTTATTTTGACGCAACAAATCACTGTTGATTTCGATAAAAAAAAATTGTGTTTACCTTCTTCGACTCTTGTGGTTCTCATCTAAATAGTATCAAATTAACATAATTTATTATATTGTTAAAATAATAACCAACAAGACGAAAAAGTTAGTTATAAATTATGTCGAGCCATAGAACATTGTGTAATGGCAATTATATGCAGGATCGATTACAGAGTATACACAATATGGCCCGGCCCAATCTCAAATGGCCGCATCAAAAATTACGAAAATATATGTAACTTAATGCTATATATTTTTTAAATATATAAACTATATACTAAATTGATATGAATGTATATACGATACCTATACCAAAAATTTAATTTTTGTCTGTCTGTTTGCAATGGGTATAATCTTCGGAACGGCTGGACCGATTTTGACGGAACTTTCTTTGGTAGATAGCTGAAGTTACTCCTGTTAGGTTGAGGGGGGAATTGGAAATTTTTTGAAAATAATTAGTGCTCCGCGTGAAAAAAAGTCATACAAATTTAAATAAAATCCGATTCAATGCACAGTTTCACGGGCAAGTGCTATAATTTACGAGAAATATTTTTATCTTAGTACTAACATTTTTTTAGGAAATAATTACGCTTCCGTATAAAAAAATTAAAACCTACGAAACGCGGGCGCATTCGTGGGAACACAGCTAATCTCTAATAAATATTAAAGATTACTTTTATGCAGAATTCCATCAAAATTCATTGATTTCTATTTTACTCTGTGGGTGTCGTAAAAGGCGTCTGAGGGATATAAACCAGAGGATGGGGGCAGTAGCATCCTCTGAGTACCACAAACACCTGACTGCGATCGCCAACCCGCTTGCCAAGCGTGGCAAGGACCCATGTCCAGCAGTGGACGACTTATGGTTGAATGTATGGATGGATGGATACTATTGATGTATTATTTTAGGTAGTCGGTGAGGGTGGGCCACCAAAACTAGCTATGGATGCTTATGTGATAGCAATGGAAGGGAAGACCTGGGCCGTCATCCGTACACACTATCCTGAGTTAATGCCGATTGTTTTGAAAAAAGGTATGTAGTCAAGTCGGTGGCGTGGTGTCGCGTTATAAAAAAAAGACTTTTTTTAATTTAGACGTTTATTCACTTGTACAGATACCTTAAGACTAACTTATTAACTCTTTATTCTTAATAAGAGAACAACAGGCCACCTGAGGCTGATGCTCTTATCGCTGCCGACTCAGCGCCTGATTACTTAGAATACAGTATGCTGACTCTCCGGTTTGGTAGAGCCAGTTCTCATAACTATGTAGTAAATATTTTGTTTTTTTTTTAAATACTGATTTATTCTGACTATATGTATGTGTCACATATATTTGTTAATGTAAATATATTTTTTACCAGCTGTGTGCCCGCGGCTGCGCTCGCGTTTTATGTATTCTTCGCTGCGTTTTAATTTTTTTTTTATACGGAACCCCTAAATATTTTACCAAAAAAATTTTAGTACTAAGATAAAGTGAAAATATTTGTCATTAATTATAGCGCTTGCCCGTAAAACAGTAAAAAAAAATATAAGTAAAAGTACCCCAGTTACCCAGAGTAACTGTAAAAGTAAAAGTAACAGAGGTAGCTATCTACCAAAAAAGTCTCGTCAAAATCGGTCCAGCCTTTCCGAAGAAAATCCATTACAAACAGACAGACAAAAATTGTATTTTTGATATAGGTGTCGTATATACATTCATATCTATTGAGTAAAAAAAAATTGACATTACAAACAGACACTTCAATTTTATTTATTATTTAAACATTCATATTTGCCGACATGATTTCGAACTTGAGGGTAAGTAGCTACCCAGGCGGACATAATTTTAAAATGCTATGGTTTCTTACGATGTTATCCTTCATCGAAAGCTCAGGCTGATTTTAGAGTTGGACAGGTGGGTTTGAACCCGCGCCCATTGACGCGGAATTCGGCCGCTCTCTCCACCGCGCCATCATCGCGTTAAAGATCAGTCCTGGACATGATATTTTGTTCAAAGGTATGGTTTTCGGTCGCTTCGGTCCCGACCAGAAGACTCAATTGGTGAGCGCCCTACAAGGTGAAGGGCTGATAGTAGGTATGTGTGGTGATGGAGCCAACGACTGCGGTGCACTTAAAGCTGCACACGTTGGAATATCCCTCTCGGAAGCTGATGCATCAGGTAATTACAACAACAAAAAAAACTATTAACCCCTTTAGCACTAAACTGGCGTTTACGCCAGCTTTCCATTGTTTTCGTATTGTCTTATTTTACGGGTAATCGACATATTAATAGTGTTGTTGACTGATTATTCTTTATTGTCACATAAAACAAAAAGTTTGCAATTCACATGTGGTAGAAGTTAAAACTTCAAGAAAAATGTGTTACCCACCTCCGACTTTTCAATCGTACCGTCTATGAGACACGCGGATTAGTCAAAAATTTGATAAACCAATTCCACCTCCAACTCGACCGCCATCACAAACGTACTGTCGCTTCATCGACTTTCAAATCACATCGATGCTAAAGAAGTTTTCACTTCAACAAATCACTAAAATTAATGGATTCTGCTGACAGAAGTGCCAACATTTAATAATTTGTTCAATGAAATTATTAGCCTAACCTAAGATTTAATAACATTTGTCTGCTTGTTTTTTCATCTATTGATGCTCCGAGCAATAATTACCTATGTACATTTTCATATAGTTCGTTTATAGTTAAATTATATGATAGGATACGTAAGTATAATTTTGTCTCTGAGCGCCAGCACTTAAACGTCATCTTATACTTGACATACTGTAGTATGTTGACGGTTGTAACGCGAATCTATGTCTTTATCCTACCGAGAATAGCTCAACACGACTAAAGATGTTTACAATTCAATAAAGATATGACGTCACACTTTACGTTTCGTACAAGTTTCATACTAAAACTCTTTTTAAGGGAAAGGTATAGAATATGCATCGTGTATTTTACATTAAATTTATAAATAATTTTGTTCAGTCGCTCTTTTTCTAGCCTCGAAAAGACTGGCTAAAATTTACGAAAGTAAACACATTGTTTACTGGTTTGAGCTGGTTTAGACAGGGCAAAAATAGTATATAATCTTAAGTATTTATTTCTTGATTGAAGTTATTTACTTCTTTTGGCGTGTTAAGGAAAAATAATGAGAATATATTTTTACGATGCGCGCGCGCATCTTCACGAAAAAAAAAAAACGACACCCTGAAGTTAGCTGTCAACGTTTTAGTTTTTTCCATTCAAAGTCAAAGAAATACATATAACTTTTAGTTATGTTATCTAATGTGTAACGTACCGTTGCAGTGGCTGCACCGTTTACGTCACAAGAACAAAACATAAGATGTGTCAAACTGCTAGCACTTGAAGGTCGATGCGCCTTGAGCACGTCTTTTGCTATATTCAAGTACATGGCTCTCTACTCGCTGATACAGTTCTTTTCCATACTTATTCTTTACAGGGTGAGTAATTCATATATTATATATTTAGGATATTAGTAAATTGAAAAATTATATACTTTAATTTAAATGTGTCCATTTTTAAAAGCTTTCAAATTGCAACATTATTTATCTTTGTCGTATTCGTCCTCTTAGGTTTTTTTTATTGCGAGAAGTGTTTTAATCTAAACAATATTATAAAGAGAAAAAAATGTATTTTGTATGTAACGAATAAACTTAAAAAAACTACTCGACCGATTTGGATGAAAACGAGTATGGAGATAGTTTGAAATCCAGGGAGTGACATAGGGTTTTAGATTTTAATCCGAAAATCCCACGGGAACAGGAACTACGCGGGTAAAACTACGGAGAGCAGCTAGTGTTGTGTCAGTTGTTCGTTGTGAATTGTAAATTCTTCTATGTATATTTTAATGGATGCGTGAAATGTGCACATTTCTAAGTGTTTAAATGTGTGTGCGTGTTTCCGTGAATGAGTTTGAGTGAATTAACACTTGTATATGTGTTTACGTGTGTGAACCGATAGGGCCAATGGCTGTGCGCTCCCCCTACAAGGTAGACTGACGACCTGGTGAAGATCACCTATCCGACACTAAAACCAGCCTGAGCTTTCGGTGAAGGAAAACATCGTGAGGAAACCATAGCATGGCGGTAGAGCGATTTCTAATGATGCCAGCCTGGGTAGCAATCACCCTTAAGTTTGAAAATCTGTCGCCAAATACCAATAGGTGTGTTCCGGCAGCATCACTTGAGAACCAGTACCACTAGGCTTAGTGTGTTTACCATCCTGGAACACATCGTCACTTAACATCAGGTGAGATTGTGGTCAAAGCTCTGAGCCTATTCCGTCTAAAAAAAAAGGTCACGGGTATCCGATCGATGCGGGTGGCGTAAGACCGGTCGTCGTGAAGATCTTTGGGGGAGACCTATGTCCAGCAGTGGACGTCTTTCGATTGAACTGACGTGTGTGTATGTGTGAATATGTACGTGCATATGTGCATATTTGAATTGTACAAATTATTGTGAATAATTTAATTACGCCAGTGTGTTTACAAGATTATTGCGTTTAAACTCCTCACTCTTTTTGAATTCAATTTTTTTTTTAATTCTATGTATTATAAGCTATGGCTGGTATTTCATATGAGGAACATATGTGTTTGTTTTAAGCCAGTGTATTTTTTAATTATTAATAATAATTTGTACCGTTTATCTATGAGCCTTCAATTGTTTTTAATTGTTACAATAAAAATATAGAAACTTGGTGACAAATATCACTGCCGCCTGTGGATATAGGTAGTTCTAGTTCAAGTGGCAAACGGTATTTAATATTTTTATTCGGGGTTAGTAAATAAAAAAATAAAATGGCAATGATGTAATTGCAGTTTTACTCCATCTTGGGAAACAATCAGTTCTTGTACATAGACCTGGTACTGACGACGTTACTAGCGTTGTCTTTGGGACGAGCCGCCCCCGGTCCAATGCTCACGAAACAGTCCCCGCCCGTATCTCTAGTCGCTTTGTCCAGCATCCTGCCCCTCATCATACAAGTACTGCTTGTACTAATCCTGCAGATATCTTCCATTTTTCTACTATACTCCCAAAATTGGTGAGTTAATTATTGGAACTTTTAATAGACTTTGTAATTTAATCTAAACTAATGATAATAATAATATTATAAAGAGGAAAGATGTTGTATTTTTATATGTAACGAATAAACTTAAAAACTATTGGACCGATTTAAATGAAATTTGCTATGGAGATAGCTTAAAATCCAAGGAGTGACAGGATAGGTATTATTTATATAACGAAGGCTATCATTTATCGTTAACACTTTAAAGGGATTGTTGATTAATTACGTCAGGTTCGAAAGGGTCGGAGGAGGTTCGGGATAATCACGAAATAACACAAGGGGTAGTGAGATGTCATTAATATTTATTTTGCGTCTAACGAGTTTTATCTTTAAACTGAAAAGCGACACCGTTCTCTCGCACCGTTGCCAGGCAACGTTTTTCAGAATTTAATTCTATTATAGCTGTATTTTTAAGATACTTTGTACCAAAAACATACACGTGATTTTGTATTGTGACGTCATAAACCTCACCACGTAAAAGTTGTTACGTGTTTAATGGACGACCTCAAGGTGTCTATCTGTGCGATAATGGGGTTTATTAAAAACAACAGACTAAGTGAATAATGTAGTCAAATATAATAATACATATACTCCAAAATGAATCTTACATTTGTCTAATAAACTTCGGAGATACAAAGGTTTAAAGTTATTGATGCGGATCGAAAGTGATCTTCTATCTCTTTCGAACGAATTTTAGTATAGAGCTAGGACGATAAAATTAAATGCTTTCTTAAAGTAAATAAGTAGGTTACTTATTTCAGTGGTCTACCTTATTTATGATCTGTGTAACAAAAACCATGCAGTAAACATCCCAATTTTTTCTATATGACACAAGAACCACATATATATATATGATCTTTAATTATATGTGAAAAAAAATTTTCATTAATATCAAGTGGAGAACTGGTGTTTCTGTTATCTGATAACTATTACTATAATGATTTATCTCAGGTTCATTCCAGTCCAAGGTGGTCCGGATGTGGAACAGGTCCTATGTTGGGAGAATACGGTTATATTTATTGTTACCGCATTCCAGTACTTGATTATGGCCTGTGTTTATGCAAAGGGATGGCCCTTCCGTCAGCCTTTCTGTACTAACTGTTAGTATTTTGTTACATATTACTTTTTTTAAGAGTTATTGTGTGCATAGACATATAAGTTGACTGTCATTATAAGGAGTGAAGGTAATGTTGTGATTTAATCCATATTGAAAATATCGATAGTTGCCATTACATCTGTTTACACAACACTATCGATAATTTTCTAATACCTGTGATAAGTTTATATGGTTAGTAAAAATTAAAACTATCTTCATTTATGCTACTGTCTTAACTGTTGCTACACATTGTCTAATCCACGTCTTAACTTTACTAAATTACGACAGAAACTACTACCAACATTACAAAAAAAAAAATGTGAGTCCGAATATTCCGTGATGAATTACATTATTTATTACGTTACTAAATAATTCCTATAATATTTTGAGTGTGAATTTTGAGATCTTTGTTCTTTGATAATTTTCCTACTATTGGAATGATTTCATAGAAATAAACATAAACTGACTATTATTATTATTAGTTATAAGTGAATATAACTGCCTCGGTGGCGCAGTTGTATTACGGTGCGACTGTCGTTCTGAGGTCTCGGGTTCGATCCCCGGGTCGGGTCAAGTGGTACTGGGTTTTTCTACTCGGTATCATCCCGGAGTTTGGAATTTGTGCCCGATATGGCGACAGGCTCGCCCCTGTGACATCTAGGACGGAACTAAGCTCGGCGGAATACGGGTGGTGTAGTTCGTTACATCACCTCTGCCTAACCCTTCGGGGATAACAGGAGTGAGCTTATGTTATAAGTGAATATAGGATATATTTTCATCGAGTTACATCAACATATTATCTATTGTTAACAACTACAGTTTTTAACATATAGTTGATTAGAATGACAGCTGTCAAATTTTACTAGTACTGGTAAAGTAGTGTTCAAACTAGATATAAATGATTGAAAACACACATATAAACGGTCAAGATTTTATTGTGTGAGTGTAATATGAGATACGGTAAATTGACACTAACGATAGACAAATATTATCGTAGGTCGTAAAAAATAACAAAATAAACGATTTATTTTGATTTTATTGTTTATGAAAAAAAACTATATTATTGTTATCTATGGTTAAGGCGGAGCAATTATTAATTATTATTCGTGTAGTGATAAAGTATAATTTTGTCTCGCTTATATTTTACGGAAAAAAGCTAAACTTTACATACATTTGATCTTGATGACAGCTGTCATTACAATCAAACTATATGAAAGGACTGTAGTTATTTTTTTTAAATTAGATTTATATATTCTATTATATAGATAGTATGGTGATAACGTTAGTGTCACAAGCAGTGTTTGTGATATTGCTACTGCTTTGCCCGTGGGAAGGACTCGCCGACTATATGGAAATCGAAGTTATGAAACCGAATGAACCAGAAAATAATATGTTCCGTGTATACTTGCTGCTAATACCCGTTCTACATCTCATCTTAGCCATCACTATAGAGGTAAATAATTTTTAAATGTTATAATAGTCGTCATATAGTATTCATGTCATCATCGATTTAAAAAAAATACTCCAATAAAAAATATGGAGTTACACGCTAATTTAGGACTCTTCGTGAGATTCAATCACCACAAACGAAACTTTATCATTGTTCCGTCTTTCTCGTTGATTATCCAAATCAACATTATGATCCATAGCGAAGTATTTAACAGTCCGTATATTTAATAATGTTCGTCAATCAAGCTAAGACGTTTGTATGAAATGCGTAGTTTATTTCGGAGCAATGGTGCTGGAATATTTTCTAATGTCTAATTATGATTGTCAAGTTGAGAATCTTTCGCACTACGGTCCACTTATGAAAAATCAGTCATGAAATATTCGTCCGATGAGACAGGCTAGGATACATAAGTGTGCATACCGCCTATTCTAAAGTTAAAAATTGTATCAACACCCTAGCAAGGCGATGGCAATCCCTCTAGAATGTTCCATGGGATTCTCGTGGCACCTCAGAATAAAACACTTCGTGTCATTATTTTCAATTCATTTCACTTGTGCACAGTAAAAAAAAAACTATACTATGTAAAACGCCATCAAAATCACACGATATAGGGTCCTATAACACAAGTTATTGAATTAAAGGTAACAGCTAATGCATGACAGAGGTGCCGTCAAAAAGGCCGAGTGTTGTCGGAATCCGTGCGGGCATTTTGTCGTGCTCAGATAAAATCAAAAAACAAAAAAATACAAACGAATTGATAACCTCCTTTTTGAAGTCGGTTAAAAAAGGATAATAATTATATATTCAATCAATATATTATATTGATCTGCAGGCAACCCTATCGGATACGGATAAATTGACATCGTTCATACGGTTGATCCGTCGCGGATGTAGAGAGAAAGAGAAGGATGAAGCGTCGTGCGAGGCGGCTTGCCCGCTACGCGGAACGCATTCGCCCGCACTCGTCTGCTGACGCGCCTTCGTATTCGCTTTCGCATTATCCTCGAGTCTTATCGTTATCCGGTAACGAATATTATACTGTATAAGTCCCGCAAATTGCCAATACGCCTGACCGCCTTTTGGTGACGTAATTTCATAATATTCGAACGTTAGTTTTATCGGTATTTCAAACCAAAATTACGTATACAATTATTCTAAAGTTTAACATATCTTATTTTTAAAACAAGTGATAGATATTAAAATATAAAAAATAGGAAATACGAGTGACAGAAAGAGAGAGAGAGGTAGAGTGAGAAAGTATTTGATTAGAAGTACAATATAAAAAATACAATAATATGTAATCTAAACTGCACGATACAACTGGTAAACTCTCGCTGTCATACTTACTTGGGTCCGTAACTAAAGTATACTTTAGGTAAATTGACTTCACTTACATTAGAACCCCAGCTTATAAGACAAAATCTATGACGACTTTAACGATTCCTAAAGAAATAATATGGCACGAAGAAGCAAAAAATTGCTACAGTCCAGAAGTATAACAAGTTTATTGTTTTTGTCTCTTTCTCTCTCACTAAGCAGTAATATTCAAAATAGTGACACGACATTAAAATTTTACTGTCATCGCACGCACAAATTTGATTTCAACAAATCAAATTAACTGTTACATTTTTTTTTGTTAACCGTACTTTGCTGTAATTCCTAATGACGTCACACGTACTTTATGTGACACGGTAACAGCGTATTGGCAATTTGCGAGGTTTATATCAGATACGGAGATTCAATTGAACTTAAGAAATTTATATTGTTAAAAATTAATACTACTTTTAAATTGTTGTCTAATTCATTCTTAGGTGGAAATTCAATTTAAAATTAAAAACAAAAAAATGGACCATTATCCAAAATTGTTACTGTTTTTGCTCGTGATTTTGTAGTGATAAAGAATAATGGTAATGATAAAATTATTTATCGGGGCTAATTTTTATTTTTTTCTTGTCATAAATAAATAGTATGTAAATGTTGATAAAACTTATGGATTTTTTTTTTCTAAAAGTTAGCGCAATGAGAAGCTCTTTACTTAGGAGGTTTTGTCTCTTGTATATGTAAATTTGACGATGAATAAAAATGTAGCTATTGTTATGTTTGAAAGATAACGGTTATTGTAGGTAAATAAAATAATACACATAGTATGGTATTGTTTTTATTCTAAGAAAAATTGTGCGAATTTCTAATGTACTTATTTTACAATTTACTATGACGTTTCCCCCCAACAAATTGAATTTTTTTTTTTATCATCGATTATATTGTTGAGTTTGTGTAAAACACATTTTGAGTTACGGAATACAAACTTAACATATTCCTGGAAATAAATTTCAAAAAAAAACTACATTGGTGATTTTGCACGCGCAATGACGTCACACAAAATTGCTTCAGAGAAGTGTGCAGTCATCGAAATTTTTATAAAATACCGTACTTATTTGTTGACTTAATTTATTCAATAGATATATATAATATTTATTTTGTTTTTTTTTTAATTATTTATACCACCACGTCACGTTTGCTGTGATATATATACGTATTGTACACAAAAATCCCGCAGTTTTACTTGGATTCCCCGATGTTTTTAGTCGCTATTTTGTTTTAAAAGTAGTCCTAACTTTGACCTCTAGATACCCTACTAGGTGTCTCCTTTGGGTATTGTTGTTGTGAATTTTAAATATTACCCCATAACAGTGTATTTGAAACTCTATTATTTATATGTACAGACATTTTAGAGGTTAACTATTATTGTACTAAATATTAGTATTTGTGAGATGATAACATTTGCATTGGGTTGTGTAACTTTTTAGATTTTTTTTTGTCATAAATATAATAAAGAGTTAACCCCTTGAGCACTAACCTGGCGTTTACGCCAGCTTTCAATTGTTTTCCTATTGTCTCATTTTTATGAGTAAACGACATATTTATACATACAATATTAGTTTTCATTTCGTTCCGTACGAGTTTTTTGTTTTTCAAATACATTATTATTTAAATATTTTATTGCAATAAAACATGTGTCAACGACGTAGTAAATATTAATTATTAATTTAATTAGAAAATAGTAATTATAACATTATATTAGATAGATAATTGTAAGTTAAAATACACCTACTTAATTCTAAATAGAATTTAAATACTTAGTGATACATATATATTTGTGTTTTAAAAAAATTAGGTGAATTTATAATGTTATTAAAACCATAACAAACTTAAAAAGATTGCATTTAACCGGTTTTACACTCGGTAGTTATTAAATTATATTAAATTAGTACTAATTTAATAGACTAAGTGGATTGAATTGTATTGAAGATGGAAAAACTCACACAAAAATGTTTTTTTTTTGTTTACCTATTTGAAAGTCCAGAATAATGCCGTGGACTAAATATATTTTTCGGGTAAATGTCTTTATTCCCTTTTACAAAAAAAAAAATACCGAATTAGATTACATGGTTTACAGTATTATAATGGTATATTTGAATGATTACAATTAGTGTAAAAATATTTAATGATGGTCTATAATAAAGGTAAATCGGTTTGTCACGTTCTTTTTTACAGTATATATTTAAAACATATAAATGAAGACATGCAAGTTAACTTGTTATTTATTGAAATGAAGCATGTTTAACGAATTTTTCAAATATATTTCTATATTTTAGGAAACTTTTGAAAAAGAAAAATATAAAATGAATTACAATTTATGTGAACCGGTACAAATAGATTAAAAAAATATAATTGTTACTTATCAAATTGGTACATAAATCTGTATAAATTACTAGCAAAAGTCTAATACGTGTTTTTTAATAAATAAGAGACGATTAATATCAATATTATAGAATAATATAAATAGTAAATAAAATGTGCGTCTAAAATGAAATTTCTGTGACAGTTAAAAGTAATAACACATTTTAAGTGTATAATATTTAGATTAAGAATCGTAATTGCCGTTTTTTTTTTATCGCTGTTGCCTTCAAGAAAAAAATGAAAATTAGACTTAATTAGAAGATGAAAAATATTTAACGCGTCATTGAAATGTATGTTTGTACGTATTTTGCGTATTTATATTAATATCAACATTAATTTATTCAATGAAGTCTTCATATTATGAATCACTTAAGATTTACCTTTTTTACATTTTATGGTTAGTTAGGGACACATGGTGTCTCTACAAGTGACGTTTATTTTGACAGGGATCGTCTTGAAGTGTGACCAGGAAATAAAAAAATATTTTACATTTTTACCACTAGTTCCTTCACAATTCAAAACTTTTTTTTTTTTGTCGATTGGTCTTACATAAGATAGATAATGTTTTACATTTATGGTACAATTTCTTTCGTGATGAAAAACTTACTTTTAAATTATAATTGTTACTTCCGTAACGTAACTTCAATTACAAAACAACTCGTCCACTGTGATCAAACAAGTTTCACTTCACAAAAAAAAAAAATAGTTTCTGTATTATTATTTAACAATTTATATAATGCGAATGTTTTTTTTGTTATATTTTTTGTTTTCTAAATTAAACCTTTGAATGTATTATGATACCAAAGTAATGTTTTTTTTTATAATGTGACGAATATTATAGAAATTTTTTTTTTGCGTTTAAGATCTGTTGGTGAATTTACTTGCTGTATTTCTGAAGGTATATATGTATAAATGTTCTACCTATTTTTATTTATTACAACGCACTTGTTGTTCATTACAATTAAAATAAATATTGTCATTTTTTTTTTAAGGAAAAAAGTTTTCTTGTTGAAATACTGGAAGTAAATCCGTTAATAGATCTCTTTGTAAGTGTACTTAGGGTATTATAAATGATAGTAGTAATTGATTAATATTTAAAGAATATAGACTACGATCATATAAATTGATGTCATATTTATTTTTTATTAAATTTAAAAAAAATTGGTCATCGGTCAAAATTTCATAATGCATAAAAACCGTAGTCTCGATTAAAAACTTGAAAAAAAAAAAGGAACTGTCATAACAAAGGTGAAAAATGTGTTGGCATTTGACCGCATCTCACCTGATATTGTACCTCACCTGATCTGGTAACGTGACCCAAGTTGATAAAACACTAAGGTGCAATTGAAACAGAACGCGGGTCGAGTCTATTTCCATGTATTTATATGGATCTTTGGGGGAGACCTGTGCCCAGAAGATGAATGGATGGATGGATATGGACGACTACACACTGCAGCATGCGTTCAATGTATAGTCTCTCACATAAATACGTGGAAATAGACACGCCAAACTCCCGACCCGACCCGCTTTCGCGTTCTGTGTGAACTGTCCCTAAGCTTAGAAACGTCTATAAAATCTATAGATGCTTGGTATATAGATACGTAGTTTCCAACTTACGTTCATCGATGCAATTTCTAACCACACTACAATGTTGATAAGTTAAGGGTTCGTTCAGATGTTACGTAAACAGAAACCCAGACATTTTCACTTTTCCCTCCTCTTATATTCCAATAGTAAGCATAAATTCCCCCTCATGGTAACTTAACCAATGACAAAAATTTAATAAAGCCTGCTTAAGGTAATTAAATAAACATTGCATAAAAATAAAATTACATAATTAACAAAAATAACATGTCATTAAAAATAAGCATTGGACAAACTACCTAATTTAACTCGAACTAGAATGTAATTTTAAAAATAATTTTTATTTTATCTTAGCAAAATGAATCGATATTGCCTCAAAGAGAAAAAAAAATTGTCAAACGATATATGTATTATGTTTTTTTTTTTTCGCCCAGTTAATTTCATTACATTATTCTGTGATTATATTTTAGAAGCAAAGTTATTGGTGCTTCATTTTTTTATGTAATAATTTCAGTGGGTCAATATTAGTAAACCAAATATTGTTGTATAAAAAATTAACGAAACATTTTTGGAAAATCGTGTGTTTTTAGTATTGAATTACATTCAATATTTTTTTACTGGTTGTATATCTGGTTTCTACACGATAATGTATTTTGATATACTATTAAATAACTAATTGTGAGATAAACACAATATATAGAGATGTATGTGAGAAACAGGGATGTCTCTTTTAACCCCCTGAACACTTACCTGGCGTTTACGCCAGCTTTCCATTGTTTTCCTATTATCTTATTTTTATGGGTAATCGACACATTAAATATTGTACTCTTCTGGTAAGAAAAAAACAAGAACGGAGTAAGAAACGAATGAAGCGCACAAGTAGGATAATTTTTTTAATACTTTCAATATAAAGAGCAGTAGCAACAGGCAGACATAATGTCTTTTATTATTTTAAATCAGTGGTTCCCAACCTGTGGTCCGCGGACCACCGGTGGTATTATTTGGAGGATTTTTTATGCTGTTGGTAGAAGTACATTGAGGCTGGTGAAGTAGATTTGAACAATAACATCAGTTTCAGAATTACCGAATTAAAAAAACAAAAATTACATTAATTCAAAAGATAACTTTCTATAATAGTTAAAATGTTTTGTATTCAAAATTACAAATAATGTTAATGAAATTAAGGTATAAATAAATATGTTTGTGATATTTGCTTATTTTATAACCGATTTCAAAAAGGAGGAGGAGGTTTTTTGTATGTTTGTTACGCGATTTCTCCGTCATTTGTAGACCGATTTGCAAATTTATTTTTTAATCGAAGGAGTACACTTCCGAGTTGGTCCCATTTCTACCAGATCAGGATCTGATCAGTGAAACTCAAGGAAATCGAGAAAACCCCTCGAATATTATAGACATACGTGTTTCATATATTTGTTTCCAAAGCTATGAAGTAGGATTCACAGCTATACTTAAAAGTACATACTTAAACTTAAAAGTAGAAAAGAAACTTTTTAAATTAAAAACAAAACCGACTTCAAAAAAAAATAAACTAGAAAAATGCACTAAAAAGTCAATAAATAATTACTTTATTATTAAACTGCTTCGATAATTTTGGGTTGATTCCAGCTAAAGTTAACCAATGTACTCATTTACAAATGGAAATAACTGCTTAAACTTTATCAAATTACATATAAGATAAATAATGGAGTAGAGTAATTTTAAAGAACAATTAATCAAAATTGAATATAATTAGAGACGTACTCGTATATTCACACCACTTTGTTATCCATAAGCTAGCACCGATTTTAGAATTAAAGAAGCAGATTAATAAAGTAATGATTTAATGACTTTTTAGTGATTTTTTATAGTATATTCCTTTGAAGTCGGTTTTGTTTTCAGTTATAAAGTTTTTTATTAAAATATCAAAATGGTCTCTTGTCAAAAAAGATTGGGAACCACTGTTTTAAATAAACATATTCTTAGATAATTTTGATACTATTTAAGCATTTTTTTTATTTAAAAACGATTAAAATATTAATTTTAATTTTGTCATTAGCCAGTTTGTATAATGATTTTATGGTCTGTCGTATATTTGTTAGTATATGTATGGACAAGTTCTATAATATTTAAGTGTATATGTAGTTTTTTTTATAAAATATTGTACAGCGGAAAAAACCCACATTTATCATAATAGAAAATTGTTTTTTTTTTAACCAAACTGGGCTAAGACACAAATTATTTCTTATGAACTAGTTTTAGCGCTTGATCAATTAAATTTTCAGTCGGTAAATCTAAATTATTTTATTGGGATCACAATTGATTGTTTTCTGCCCAATATTGACAACTGTTAATGTACCTACTTGTAATAAAATGGATAAAAAAATTGTATTTGTAACGTTTGACCAAGAGTCAATCCTGTTTCAATAAAGTATAATTATAGAATAAAATGAATTACTAATTAATTTATTTCTTTCATTTATAACGCTACCCCTCATTAACGGCGGGATAAAATATTGAATCTTAAAGTTCAGATCGAGATTAAACCAAAAATATATAGTGTTTTCTGACTCATAACTGGTAATTGATCTGATGCCATAGAAATTTCTCTGATTTCAGTAGGTAAAACAGATTAAGATCGCACATAGAAACCGGCTGTAAATGAATAGTTATGGTAAATAGGTTGTGAAGCCAGGAGGAGGTGAGTGCCGTAACGGTAGTGCATCTTTCTCCCTTACCACAATTGGGCGTACTGTAGATGGCAAGGGGGGCTGTTTCCACCTGTAATTGATATACGCTGTTCAAATATTAAGGTGCAAAATTTTAGACATTTTTACTATTCCCCCACCCTCCACTCAGCAATAGTAAACAAAGTTTCTACCCTGCACTTAAGATTACGTATGCATTGGCATATTTAAAAAAAAAAACAAACATGTGGTCGGAAAAGTTGATATTTCAGAAATCTATAGCGTTGCGCCCCAAAGAAAGAATTATAAAAGACGAAAGGGACAACTGGAGCTCGGGCTGATTTTACCTATTTCTTTACTTTATTTCTATTAGTTTCTACAATAACTAATTTTTGGAAAATATCAAAACGTACAGAGGCATGGCGGTGGTGAATATATATTATTAGGTATAAAACTATTTGGCATGATGCTATTATCCAGGGAGGAAACAGAGAACTACGTTAGTATGGGATAAATGCCGCTAGCATATCCTCTTAAACGCTATTTTGTACTTCACATACTGTAACATGTTGGCGGCTGGCGTAGCATTGGTAATGTGACTCTAGAAGTTTTTTTTCTTACCAAGAATCACTCAACACCGCTGAAGAAGTTTTCACATCAAAAAGCAATTACCAAGGTATCAAGCTAAGGTCGTGTGGAGGTTTTGGACGAGCGAGTCTCTCTGCGTGTTCGCGACGCAACATGTCCGCCTCGCGTACGGCGGCGCACCACGCCCGTAACGTGAAATAATACAATAGTTCCACGCCGGACAGCAATGAGAATCCGAGGAATAAGCCCGCGATACCCCCAAATGACACTGATAAAAAATACAACAACTTTTCTTAATATCTTACCAGTCATTCGCCGTTTAAATATACTAGAATAGTATTTAAAACTAGAATAAACTAAACTTCAATTGATAATCAATAACAGATTCTTACATGTTCGATCATTATATGAACGATAGTGATCTCTGGATGTGCGACCCCTCTCTATGCATATGTTAATAAATGTTATAACTATAATGAATATATTAGAGGGAGTTTGAAAGTTACGCTAGTGGTAGAAAAGTTGAAAGATTCCCGTTTGTCGTGGTATGGACATTTTATGAGAAGAGAGGAAGCGCATGAGGGTAAAATAGTAATGAATACGAATGTGGAAGGATAGAAAAGTACAAGAAGGCAAAAGAAAGTGTGGATGTAGTGTGTAAGAAATGATATGAAAGAAAAAGGAGTGAATGAAGAGATGACGGCTGATAGGGACGTATGGAAGAAGAAATAATACTGCGCCGACTCCAAGTGAGTTGGGAAAAGGCAGGAGAATGATGATTGTATAATTTTTTTGATGTAAAAATATATAGGTATACTTTAAACAAAAAAAGGTAAACTAGATCGAGTTTCTTACAAGTTCTCGATGACTGGGTTGTTTTCTGTATCGGTGTTTTGACGTCTATAAGGATTTTCTCAGGGCCTAAATTGAATTGGCTAGTTGATATTTGTTGTTTGTGGTTAGGGGTTGTCTTTTGGTGTGAACTGGTTAGGGGTGGTGTGTGTGTGAGGTTAGGGGTTGTTGTTGTGAGTTATAGTACTGAGGGGGTTGTGTGGTATTACTGTGGGTTGGCTTGAAATATGGCTGACGATCGAGATGATGGGGACCTTGCTGTGAAGCGGAAAGAAAGGGAAGGGGAAGAAGGGCTCTAAGGAAGGGAATAATGGGAAAGGTGCTCAGGGGGTAAAAAGAGTTGGGGAGGGTCTCTGTATGAGTGATTTAGAAGATGAGATGGGGGGGGTTGCGTTCCTCCATTGTTTCAGGAGGGTATGGACTACGACGGCCAGAGGGGGCGGCGTGCCCTACCGGTGGATTAGGTATTTGTGTGGAACGGAAGGGGGACAGCGTGGAGCAGCATAAGAGGGACTTGAGGTCGCATAATATTAGGGGAGCGTCGCCAAAGGAGGTGATGGATTGTGCGGAGGAGTGTGTAACGTGGTTGCAAGATATAGAGGAGTCATTGCCGGTGGATGCGGAGGACGCTTCAGACTTGAGGAAGGCGGGGCGTTTTCTTTGGGATATCACAAGATTTGCTGTGGATGTGGCAGAGGAGGTGGGAAATGGATACAGAAAGAGGATGAGGCTAAGAGAGGAGGTGATTATCTTGCGAACGGAGGTAAACAGTATGAGGATGGAGAGGGAGGGGATGGTTAATGAGCTGAAGGAATTGAAAAAAAGAAGGAGGCAGAGAGAGAGAAAAGGAAGGCTCCTATGGGTTTGGGGGATATTCAGGGAGTTATTCGTGACGCCCTGGCTGGGACGGAGGAGAGAT
Organism: Samia ricini; assembly: GCA_014132275.2. Taxonomy (NCBI): domain Eukaryota; kingdom Metazoa; phylum Arthropoda; class Insecta; order Lepidoptera; family Saturniidae; genus Samia; species Samia ricini. The sequence goes on from AP028170.1 coordinate 8,566,558, forward strand.
TAAGAAGGACATTGGAGAGTGGATTGAGGGCGGCTGAGCAACGGCTGGAAACAGCGGTGGAGAAGCGGTTGAAGGAGAGGTCAGCAGTTCATTCTGCTCCACCTCTGCAACGAGGGGCTGGATCGGGAGAGGGGGGTGCGCCTAAGGGCAGGAATCGGGGGGGTGAGGGAAGTGGTGCTGTGTTGGGTATGGAGTGGGAGCCGTTGCCTAGTGTGGCTCCGGTGCCGGTGGAGAGCGAGAAGGAGGGGTTGAATGGAGAGTGGTCGTTGGTGGAACGAAGGAAGAGGGGTGCTAGGGAGTTGCAAGGGGGAGCTGACACCGGTGCTGCGGTGCGTATGGGGGGTGTATTGGGGCAGGGAGTAAGGAGGAGGGCTAAGCTCCCGGAGATTCCGCAGTCGGCTGCAGTGGTTATTACGCTGCGGCCGGAGGCGGTGGCTCGAGGAGTCAGTTATAAGGAGGTGATGGGGAAGACGAGGGGCGAGATCGGGATTGCGGATCTGGGCATAGAGGAGATTTCAACGCGCCCCACGGTCACGGGATCCCGGATCGTTGAGATTCCGGGTCCTCGTGGCGCGGAGCTCGCTGACAGCCTTGCTGCTCAGTTTCAGGCGGCCATATCGGATGTTGCGGTTGTCTCCAGGCCGACAAAACGGGCTGGCGTTCGGATTGTCGGACTGGAGGACTCCGTAACGAAGGAGGAGGTTGTGTGGGTGGTGGCTCAGAAGACTGGGGTGAAGGAGTGTGATGTGAAGGGCGGGGACATTCGGGTTGTAAGGGGGGGATCGGGTGCAATGAACCTGATGTTGCCGGTCGCAGCTGCGAGGCAATTGGTGGAGGCGGGCCGGATATTGGTCGGGTGGTGTGTGGCGAGGGTCTATGCACTTGATGCAAAGCCTCTGCGTTGCTACAGGTGCATGGCCCTTGGACACACACGCTCGCTGTGTCCAGCTTCGGTGGAGCGGAGTAGCCTCTGCTACAGATGTGGGGTGCCTGGGCACAAAGCGGCGGAGTGCGTGGCAGCGAAACCCAGGTATGCGCTGTGCGCGGAGTTGGGGAGAGAGGCGGACCACCAGATGGGTGGCGTCTTTTGTAGGCCGCCAGTGGTGGCGGTGGAATGGCCTCCCAGGGTCCGGACGTAGTTGTCTTCAGGTATCCCTCTCCTTGTTACGTCTTGTTGAGTCAAACAAGACGAGTATAGGAGAGGGACCTATCTCTTTCCTTCTTCTACAACGGAGGCGGGTTCTTTCCTCTTTTCTCTTTGCCCGTCTCCGTTCTGGCCCTTTCTTCTCTTTTCCGTTTATGGGGGCAGGAGTATATCCTGTCCCCGGAATGTTGACCGTTGGGTCATGCCCCCCTTCGGGGGGGTGGGTGAAGAGGTGGGGTCGAGGAATATCCTCCCCCATCCCCATTGGGCCATTGCACGACGAGGCCCGGTGGGTTCGCTGCAGGGGGCGACGCGGCGACATGCCTTGGCAACCCCGTATCGCCCCCATCCTAAATGCAGCGGACGGCCCCGGGGGGTTTTAGTGGGTATTTCCGGGCGACTCTCGCCCGGGTGAGTCCCACACTGGCACGGAGCTCGTCACTCCGTGCCCCCTTATCTATTGTATTTGGGGGACTCTGTAAATGCATTTCCCCCCGTCAAAAAAAAAAAAAAAAAAAAAAAGGGCCTAAATTGAATTGAATATTTTTTGGCATATGATATTGAAGAATATTTGATTTGAATAATTACTGAACATTAATGTACACTGTATTATGTAAAAAAAGGTGTGTAAATCGGTTCTAGAATTATAAACCAACAAACGACTACTTCTTATGGCGGCTTGTTCGCTGGAAGCCTTGATGGCGCCGCCCAGATTCGGACGCGGGTTCGATCCTCACCTATCCGACTCTTAAATCGGCCTGAGCTTTCGGTGAAGGAAAACATCGCAAGGAAATCATAACATGGTGGTAGGGCATTTTCTAAAAATGCCCGCCTGGGTACCACCGCTACCACCCACAAGTTTGAAAACCTGTCGCCAAATACCAATAGGTGTTTTCCGGCAGCATCACTCAAGAACCAGTACCTCCAGGCTTAGTGTTACCAGCCTGGACCACATTGTCACTTAACATCAGGTAAGATTGTGGTCAAAGCACAGCCTATTCCATGTAAAAAAAAATCTTTTATAATTTGTAAGGATTTAAAATAAATAAAAAAATAAAAAAAAAATGTATAAAAATAATAATACCTAACAAATCAACCCATCCGAAGAGTACCTCGCGTTTGTACCGTACCATAGGCCACGAAACAAATTCCGTCTCCAAAGAACTCGTACCTCCACCCCGACTTGTATGAAAATAAAATGATTATAAGGTTGAGAGACACTGAAAATGTTGTATGAAATAACTACGTAATTAGATAAATTTAACTTACTCGACGTCTGAAAGTTTTTCTACTTCATAAACTGTATGCGAACATCCGAGTTCACAGGAGCACCTGGTCACATCAGTAATAGCGGCTGCGTATTTCGCTATGCAGTCTAGCTCTCGCAGACTGCATTGCCTGTATCCTTCTGTTAATATAGACACATGATAACTTTTGAAAGAATTTCCTACATTGTAAATACATATAGAAGCGATGATGGCTTAGTTGGTATAGTTAGGTTAGATTCCGCGTCGATAGATGCAGGTACGAACCCTCCTATTTAACTCTATAATGAGCCCCAGCTTTCGGCGAAGGAAACCATAGTATGATGGTGGGGCATATTCTAATAATGCCTCCCTGTCGCCAAACGCCAATAGATGTGTTCCGGCAGCATCAGTTGAGAGTCTGTACTTATGAACTTAGTGCGTTTACTATCCTGGACCACATCGTCACTTAACATCAGTTGAGATTGCGGTCGAAGCGTTGAACCTTTACAGTATTTAAAAAAACGAGAATCAATAAATTACTTACTAAGTGTCGGGTAAAAATGCGGTACACATTTACAGAATAAACGACTCCTTTGCATACGGCATTGTCGCATGCACGCAGAATACGTGTAAATATCGGATGTTTCTAAGTGTTGTTCATCTGCGAATACGCAACGTCTTTGACGGATAGACAATTGACGTGCGTCTTCTGTTGTATATGTATGTTTTACGGAAAAAGAAACTTTATCAACGCGGCGAACCCAAGAATGTTGTGCGCTTTGTTCCAAACCAGCCATTTCTTCTGATGAATGGATGTAAATCTAAAAGAATTAAGCTCATTACAACTTTCCCAAATCTACTTACATGAATGGATTAATTACTCCAATAGGTACAAGATATTACAAACGTACGTCAAATGTTGTATTCGTACGATCAGAGTTAAATACAAACGACCATTTGGCATCGGTCTCATGAATGTACAACTCTACGAACTGTTCATTGGTAGACTGTGACTGCCTAAAATATAATATCAATATTAGTATCATCACTTCACTCATACGATGCGAAAAGTTTTGAATTATAATCATGCAATATAGAGAAAGATTATACCATGGCCAAGATTTCTCAGCGTGTTGTGAATTAAAAACATAGCAGAATCCCATTTCTGTAAATACTGGTAATAGTAAATCGCAACATTCTTCAGAATCGCCTTTCCATTCACAGTCGTAGAAGAGTGTTTCACAACGCCGTACAATCTATTAAACAGAAAGATACTAATTTACGCAAAAAAAAAAAGCTAATTCTTCAACTTTCGCTGTATCAATTTTTTTCGCTTGTCATCCATTTAACACCTACGTTCATCTATTGAGTATGTCATAACTGAGTAATCGTTTATTCATCCACAAATATATACACAAAATAACATATAAAGTCTAAAAGAAATACGCAGGTAAATAATAACGAAGTCAAAAACTGGGGATTGAGATTCTCCTATTAACACTGATTACTAATGAAAAGTATAAATAAAAAAAAAACTACAAATGGAACAATTGTAGATATTAAAGCGTATTAGTATCAAACATAAAAATTGTTTACTTAAATAAGCATCATAGTGGAGTGAATTGATGACGTCGATCAAAATATAGATTTTCGAATGGCAGTCGGTTGTTTAGACCGATTTTTTTTTAAGTATAATTGATAATGAATTACTTTAAAAACAGCATCCTTCATGTCTTTAGCTGGAGTGGGCGCATTTTTGTCATCGTTGCCTGTGAGGTCCATTTCTCCAGCAAATTCTGAAGCTCGTTCAGCGATAGAACTATAGCTTAGTGTAGTTAACCATCGCAACATCTCCGCAGCACGTTCTGGGGGTTCCGAGCCCCATATGCTGAAGTATTTTTAATAACAGTAATAATTTTATGATTTTGGCGTCACAGTTACAACTTTGAATGTTCCTAAAGCATTAGACAATTTAGTCCACACTGTGCAAGGAAACAGGGTTTTTGATTGAACTACGTTAATTTTGTACTGAAACCTAGACCTATAAGTATATATCAAATATTTTCATATTATAAATGTATATGCAATACCTACTACATATTGTATTATAGTGATTAATTAGAACATTTACCTCTCTATGTACTCATCGAGAAGTTCATCATCAGTTGGATTAGCGTCACATATAGTAACAGCTGGAAATGGAACGTCCCAATTATGAAAGTCGGTGTCTAAGCCTATAACATAGAAAATAAGGTAAGTACATTATAATATCAATGAATAAAGAAAATCATTTAATCGGTTTTAACGTAAATAAAATGACGTGACCACACGTCCTGATTTAAGCGGAACAATCCCGCTTTCAGGTTGTCTGTCCCGTTGTCCCCGAGGAGAGTAAAACATTCCCCCGCTTCTGCAGACAGAAGAATTTATTTACCCATCTACCGATATTTAAACGCAATGTTTTAAAACAAATTTTCTAAATTGATAAATACAAACAAAATTAAGTTATTTTTTATTTAGTTAATTTCAGCAGCGTCTCGGTCTGGTTTAAAAAATTAGAAACGTTACTTTAATTACCAGTAATAGTAGGATTCGTTTGAAATTTCTCCCATAAACTCATAATAATAATGCACGTTGTAACAGCACCTACAGCGGTAAAACTAAACCACATAAACCTGAAAGGAAAATACGAATCAAGTTACAGAAATTTATATGATACTAACTGTGCCCGCGACTTCGTTCGCGTTTCATATATAAAAAAACTAATTAAACCCTTGAACACCTTCCGGGCGTTTACGCCAGCTTTCCATTGTTTTCCTATTGTCTTTCTATTGTTTCATTTTTATGGGTACTGGACACATTAAATAAACATTATCCATGGGACCAAATTGTGAATCTACATCATTCTCGAATCTTTAGGAATAGACACAAAAAAAAATCAATAAAATCGGTTCAGCCATTTAGGAGGAGTTTAGTCACATACACACGCACAGAAGATTTATTTATATATAATATGTATAAAGACAATGCACATGTTTTTGATAAAAATAATATTACTTACTTTTCACAAAATGGTCTCTCTTTCTCAGCAATGTATCTGACACCATGTAATGTTGAATTATTAAAGAACTCAGTTGTTTGATGTCGGAGGCTTGCAGCCAATAGAGACAAACCATTGACATCTGATGAATTCGTAGATTTATTTCTCTTAGTATTCTTAAATCCATGCTGTAAATTGCGTTCCGGATACACTTTCATTTTCTTTCACATTTTCAAACCGAATATTCATTTCACATAACGACAGCTATAACCTAAGTCTGTTATAAACACGCCACAACTAGATAACATCAAAACTATTGATCGACCGTGATTTTGTTGGACGCATTAGCTCTATTAACATTTGATTTAGATACATATCATTGGAACTGTTTTCATGTAACAATAACGTAGTTGCCAAATGAATATCTGATAAGTGCAATTTTTGGATATCTCGACATATTACCGTTATGATTAGTTTACTAAACGAATTTTTGTGTAGTGTAAAAATCTCTAAGCATAGTACGGTAAACTGTCATCGCTCTAAATAAAAATATTTGTGCATCAGCCTGAATATTATATGCTATATTGTGTTACGTGTGCAAATCTTCAAAAAGTACACAGCAGATTATCATTTGATAACGACGATAAATGATTTAAGCCAAATTAAATATAAGGTACACAATTTTATAACGCTTCATTTTAGATGATAATTTATTATTATTTGTCATTATCATAAGTTTTCGAGATTTTTATTTGAGGAGAAATTAATTATGTAAAACAAGACAGGCATGGGGATTTCGACAGAAGTGTAAACTCGAAACTTTGGATATAACTGTATTTTTATTGTTTTCATAATTGGTTAGTTAAAATATTTAACATGTAACGTTTATCTGGTTTTTACATCATGTGGGCTAAGTTCTCAGTGTTACATCCATTTGTGCCCCGAGTAATAACTATGTAAATATATATTATTCAATATATAATAATGTAAAAAATGGTCTAAAAATCGCTCCGTTATCCATTATCTCACGTCCTCTCGCACTCCATCGAGTTATATCTATTTATTTTATTTTATAATATTTTGATGACATTATCCTTTTCTTTTTCTTAATCCCATAAAAATTCTGTTTCTTCTCAACGTTCCAAATTTTAGATGTTCTTTCTTTAGTTTGTTTAAAATTAAAACATACGATAGGTTGCGTAAGTATACATTTTATTTTATTTATTTTTGAGCTCCGGCATCACCCAGCACTTGAAATTCTGTAGCATGTTGACGGCTGACCTCATAGCATTGGTAAGGTGAATCTGTAATTATTTCCACTGCTTACCGAAAATCGCCCGACCATCCCCAATAGAAGTTTTCACTTCAAAAATATTGGCCTGTGTAAGAAAGCTATATATCTGCATATAACTCGAAATTAAACATATTTGGGGTAAAAGTCTGTGCGTATTTATTTATTACTATTATAAATTAAAATACACCTTTAAAAAAATAAACGTTTATTATAGCGTTTTAGTAGGTAATCGTAAATCAGTAGATTCTATGATATAGGACCGTAATCATCGCGATGAAAATCAACATTTTCAATATTAATACCTATCATATGAAATAATTATATTAATTGTATCAAAACACGAGTATAGGAACTACATATGTACTCTGTAAATTACAACATTATGAATTCAAGACGTTTTCATTGAAATTATTCTTTAGTAGGTAACTTAAACAAAGTTAAAAACAGGTACATTTCTATGAACCTATAATTAGGAAAATCGAATAAATTAAAGAGCATTCATTGTATTAATATCTTTTTTAGAACCACAAGCTTCTATATCTACTTCAGACGGTATAAGTGGGTCTATTTTTATGTCCAGATCTTTGAGTCCGTCGTCGAGAATCTTGATTTTGTTCAGCAATTTTTCGGCTTGTAAATTATAACCTGGCTCTAACATTTTACCGCTCGGATTTAACTTGAATAAGTATTCAGCCTGTTAGACAAAAAGTATTTAATTATGACAAGATGTTATTTTTAATATCTATACTAATAAATAAAATTGTCTGTTTGTAATGACAAAATTATTTTTTTTACTAAATAATTATGAATACGATATCAATATCAAAAATACAATTTTAAAAATTGTTGTCTATCGATCTGTCTGGTTGTTTGTTCCGGGTAATCTTCAGAACGGCTGGACGGATTGTGACGGGACTTTTTTTGGTAGATAGCTGAAATTAGTCCGGGTAACTTAGGGTAATTTAATTTTTAAAAAGTTTCACTGGCAAGTGTTTGAATTTGTCTGAAATAGCTTTACTTTATCTTGGCAGATACCAAAAAAATTAGAAAAAATAATTAGGGTTCCGTATAAAAAAACTAAAACGCAGTAAAGATTATATGAAACACGAGCGCAGCCGCGGGCACACAGCTAGTACATATATGATAATATTATTATAAGAACTATGTATTTAGAAGAATTTAGCTCGAATACAAAACTATAAAAACTAAGAAATGCGACAGACGGGTACTTGAACTTATAAACTTTGATTTGAAACAATCCCCAAAACATAGCATCCATGGAATTTCGGCAACAGTCAGCACTACTGGACACACTAACGAATATAATGATTTACGTAGGAACGTACGAGAAAATCGACAGGATCTTCTGGCCGTAACTTTGCAATCTCGAGCAAAGCAGGTGTAAGCGTTGGAAAGATATGATTCACCAAATAATTGCGCATCGGTTCACCAGCCGCTGCCAGTGCAGCTTCCTCTTCTTCGCGAAGTAACGAGTAAAGTTCTGACTGAAAATGTTATATTTGAATTGGGGTTGGATTTTTTAGTCTTTATAAGAGCGCAAACCATAATCACCGTGTAAATTCGAGGGTAAAGTAAACGTCAAGTTGATCAGAAATTTATTTAATCCGGCAAACGTACATTTAATCTGGTGCATCTATATTAAATTAAGCCAGGTAAATGGGCCAGGTATTGGTCAGACATGTGGAGGTTAGATCAGTAGCTTTATGACATGAGTTGCCCAAAAAAGCCACACCTTCCTATCTTTTAATAAAATAACATAAACGCATGTTATAAAATAGGTGAAAAGTAACTATAACCGACGAGCATGTATGAAAGCGCTCATGAATGTAGAAAAAGTGAAAGAGGTGTTTCAAGGTCATAGCAAGTAGAAGGACGTAATCTCTGCCTACCTCCACGGGAGAAAGACGCGATGCAATGTATGTATGTAAAAAAAACAATCAGTTGTGAAATCGTGAAGTTAATTGTGAGACTACGCAAACAATTTTTAAGAAAACAACTAGACAATACTACCAGTTGGTTATTATTACGTATTTACCCAGTATTCCATTTTTTCTTCACGTTCTTCCTTCATCTTTTTCTCCAGTTCTTTTAACGCTTTTAATTCTTTGTTTTTTAAAGTGTCTGATTCTTCTTTCTTTTTTTTTCTGCAGCCTCTGTTAGCGCTATGTTATTGAAAAATATATGATGAGAGTCGTATGAAATACAGTAACGTATTAATTATTTTCATTATATAATTCTCGTTGAATATGCATCATTATTTTTCACTTTATACTATTGAAATTAATATACAGGCACTGCCTTACCCATTAATTTAGGATAACGACATGGTCGTCCCATTCTCAATGTAACTGCAGCGTATGCGCTTTTCATAGAATAATCGGTATGATCTTTTACAGGCACCACTAAAGGATGTATATCTAGCTCATCGAAGAAGTTGAGAGGCGTGATATCGCGTGCATCTCCTAATCTGAACTCGCTTAGTCGTTTTAAAACAATTTCTTCATCTAGACGAGAATCGCCTTCGGGTTGTCTCATAGCTTTGTCGCATATAAAATCATCCGTTGCCTCTAGAGTTACTACTATGTCTGAAATAAATCAATTTTATCTTATCTAACTGCACTTTTTTTCTCATTTTTAAGTTTCCAGCCAGAAGTTTCCTAAGGATATGTATAGTTGTATAGATGTGTATGTATAGTTTTTACGTCTGGTGCTACATATAATGAGAAATCTTATCAAAAACCTAAGCATCTGTGTTATTCTGTTTATGCCTTAATATTAATAATTTATTTATTCATAAAGTCAATTCATAAAGTATTTATTTAAGTCATAAAATCATTGGTGTATGAGTAAAATCAAAATGTATAAGTTGCTTAAAATATAAAGTATTGTCTATTTACTATGCATATTACCTGGAAGTATCTTCTTTAAAACATTACTATATAAATCAACGTCCTCATCAAATGGTTCATCATCTTGTTCATCACCAATCTCAGAATCTTGTTCTTCACCCTTTTCAAAAACTGTGTATATAATAAAATTGTATTCTAAGTCATAAGATTTCTAATACCTTCTAACTACATAATATCTCAAGATAATACAATATATAAGGGTAACAGTGTTTATAATGTTATGATAATTTATAATGTTCAATTTAGGTTCCAATTGTTTACAATATTCCTCTCCATACATATACTCCAAGTTTTTCGTTACATAAAATGGCCTATCTGGTAGCCTATAGATATGTAAACCTGCATATTAGGTATAATCAAAACTGAACTGTTCGGTAGTTTCTCACGCCCGGAAACATAAAAATTTAACACCAATGTTCATATTTATTCTTATAAAATATAATAGTTATATAATTCAAATGTTATTGACCTTTAAATGAGCACACGGTAAACGATGAGAATATTTATCAAACGAAAAAAAAATTATTATTATTATTTCTTTATCATTACCGAAATGCATGTGGAACAAATATAAAATATTTATTTATTGAATTGTGGTATACGGGCAATTGTACGCGATTCTTACCTGTGATACATTGAGATAATGATGTAGGAAATCCATCAAGCACCCAGCCTCTGTTGAGAGAGTCATGAGAAAGGAGTCGCCTTCGCAAGTATCTAAAGTTAATATAGAAACCAGTAAAAAAAAAACAGTTGGAAGTACTTATTAAAATGACTCTACATTATACCTAATTTAATTTATTTGCTAACAAAAATCACATACGGGATTTTTGTACTCAATCATACACATGTTTATATCCTAGTTACATAAATATAATGCGTTACCCGAGCAAATCATCTTCAGAAATTAGATGACCAGATTGAAGCATTGCAAGAGTCTGCCTTGCTGCCTCTTGAACACCTTCTTCTTCTCCGGTATCGTCATCAGTATCTACTGCATCAGTGTCTTCTTCCCCGAAAGGTTCTCCAAGGGTAGCAAACTCTCCTACCTCCCAGTGCTTGACGCGCCAAGCCTAATAATGTTTTATAATCTATGCGATGTTTCTAAGACTTCATATTTCATTTAATCTATACGAGCGATCTCTAAACATTGTAACTTAAGGGCCAGACAAATGCTTGACATATTTCCACGAACCAAGTTCTAGCTAGTTCACCGACCGAAATTATCATACCATTGAAATCGAAGTAAATTGTGTATAGTATATGTGTAAGTAATTTGTATGGAGATGATTATATATTGTCTCAATTAGTCAAACTAGTGCACACCAGGCACGGTCGTACTTAAAATGCATATAATGTTTCACGCATTTTTTTAGATTATTTCATATATGTATTTGCCTATTTCTGGTTTCATTGTTTAGACGTTTTAAACAGGAAGTTAGTAATTTGTTTAAAGGTTTCGTAAATTGTCTATTTCTAATAGATTTTTCAACTCCACGTGTACGATTTTGGGAACGATCCCCGCACGGATCGCCACTGGTGTACAGCATTACATTTCTATTATATCTCAAGATGATTGTTTTATGTGATTATTGCATAGGTTCATTAAAATATAAGCAAGTCTTTTCAACTGATCTTCTCATTACTTTGTATACCTGCTCTATAGTACAGCAAAATATTTGATTTTACAAGAGATTTTTTATTTGATTCATCTCCATGAGATATATTACAAAGAAGAATAACGCTAAATTAAAGATTTATTTTATTAAACTTACCAAATCTTCTATAATATCTTGAACCACAGTCTCTGGAGAAATATACACTAGACCGTAAGCTTCGCAAATCAGCTTTGATAAAGTGGTTTTCCCTACTATTGGGGGTCCGTACACAATAACCTACATTTAAAATATATTATCATTTTTATTATAAAATATACTTAAATCAACAACATTCATAGATCTTAATAACATCAACTTTATGAAGAAATTGCTTTGTGAATAAATTATAGTAAAATCTTTAAACAGATCTATTCTATTTCAATTGAAATGAAATCTATTAACAATGCAAATAAATTTAAGAAATCAGTGTCTACCTTAAAAGGTTTTAGACCTCTCTCTTTTTTGAACTGTTTTATTAAAACTGGAACATTTTCTGCAAACGTTAGTTCGGAAATCCACGGCAGAGCCATAGTTTCCACTATAAATGTTGGCTCCATGTTTAGACTTAGAGTCATATGGTCGTAAATTCTTTGCTAAAAAAAAGTTATTTATTTATATCAACAATAGAAATCCTCGAGCCGGATTAAAGATAATCGACGTCAAGTTACACAACGAAGAAAGAAGAATCGCTGTATTGATAAAGTAAGGAGAACACTTTTTTAAAATATCATAGCGATCATGTTCAATTTCAGACTGATTATATACAAAAAAAAGTATACTCTACATACAGATATAGTACACTAATATCTTAATTTTTACAATTTATTTTTATTTTACACTCTTCTATCAAGTTATTTATTCCGAATCAAATTCAGATTCATAAACACTTTAACCCCCTGAGCACCTTCCCGGCATTTACGCCAGCTTTCCATTATTTTCCTATTGTCTTTCTATTGTTTCAATTATATGGGTACTCGACACATAAATCAAGTTAAACCCTGATCAGCCGCTCAAGAAAGTCAAAACGTATTGTGAGGTTACAGATAAACATACATATGTTAAACAAAATTATTATGAGTTATTGATAAAATTATAAATTATTATTATTAGACTATAAATTAATAAAACGCTCTCACGTCTACTTCTGCAATTAAAAATGCATCTTCCAATGGAATGCATTTGAACATTCCAGAACCTACGATTCTACCGAGAGGTTTTATTATCTGTAAAATAAATTAGTTCATTAAAATCCACAGTTCATTGCAGAAGAAACATTTAATCATACAATACAGTATTCATTCACAAACCTCTCGTTGTTTAGTGATATTTTGTTCCACAGCTAATACGTATAGCTTTTTGGGAAAATCATCAATTATATAATAAACAATCCTGTAATTTGAATAATGTCTGTAACATAACTAAGATTATTTCTTGAGTTAGATGATTAACCGCCATGTTTTAAACGATAAAGTGACCTATATATATATGATAGCATGTTAAGTCTAGACCTCTGTGGTCTGAACTAAGCGCCTCTAAAATGAAACTGTCAGAAGACACCTATAAATGCTTAGTGACAGATTTTCAACTTGATAGTAGCTCGTTTGTAATTAGCTAAATGGTCATTAGAAAATGCCTTGACTCCTTGTTTTATGCTTTCACCACAATATTTAAGATGTTTTTCTTTACCTCAGGCTCATCCCAGGCCGATCGACGGAGGCTGTGTTTGAACGTATGTTAAAATAACTTAAAGAACCATGTAATTATAGTTACTTTAACTAACTCTGAATTTACATTATTACCTAACATACATTTTTGTCAGGATCGTAGCAGTTGTAATGATGTAGAATAAGGCAGATTATGGAAGATTTTATGTATGTACGTATGAAATAATTAATGATAATTCATTATATTCTTGAAGAAACGATAGTTGAATCATTTGTCACAAAATAGATTGAAGTGTCATTAATCAATTAAATTTTGTATTCATAATTAAATTAACTACAATTATTATCAGATATGCAATTTACTTATATTGATAAAATATATCTACTTAATTTACTGTATTTTTTTATATTTAGGTATTAATATGCACAATTTAAAATTTCGATAGAAGTGCTCACATTACAATACAGTTTTGATGATTAGTTTTCCATTAATTCGCAGTCAATATAAAAATTGCAGTAGGCAGTGGGGAATCTATAGGGTGGCAGAGTTGGCAAAATGCCAATGGGGCCCCGGCCCGCGAAATATCCTAGTAGCTCAGAAGTATCAGAATTTAGTAAAAATTATAAACACAATAAAAGTAAGATACGACTAAATATTTAAACGCTTTAGCTTTAGTGATTTATTAAAATCAAATTACAACGTGACAATTTTTACTGTGGCCCCATCCAACGAATTTACCAGGGGCCTCAGATGATATAGTTACGCCACTGGCAGTAGGTGTAGGTAGACCAGGTAGGATGTAAAATACTTACTGCGCCAAATCAATCACGTTGATAAGAGGTATAGCATTTCCACCACGTCCTAATATAGGAAGTATAGGTTCGCATTCCCAAGCTTTTTGAAACCAATAGAACAACACGTCTTCTCGAGCACCATATGTCAAACCGGATGCCATAACCATAGCTCTGCGATAAAAATTCACGCAGAAATAATCTACCGGTCTTTTTATAAATAAAATTGTATGACGCATACATAGTTTAGAAATTCACAAAAAAACTATGGTTAGTTTCTTTATTATTTATTTCAGAAATCAGTCATCACAATTAATACCACATCATATATTTCAGGATCATGTAGAATTAATATTCTTTGGGTTAAAATGATGATGATAATTTAAAATTATTATTCGATTTTGGCCTTAAAATGTGTATTTGAACAATATGAACCAAGGTGCAAAATTCTGAAATCGTATTGGCGCAATAACAAAATAAACGACATACTGTTGCTTAATGTGGGGGACAAAAAATTAAAATACAGAATCAGAACTTCTTACTTAATTTGCGATTTGTATTTTCTGGCTATGCCTATGACTTCGTTTTCAGCATCATAATGCATCTTATAATTAGGGTGCGGTTTTCTTTTGCGAAAATCCGTTTCAATGAAAGGCATGTCTGGAGTATCCTAAAAATATTTGCATTTTACCTGTGTCGTTAGTAGGTAATATCAATGAAAATAATTTATGGAGTTTTTTTAATAGTTAACTTACTGGATCTAAGGGTTTAGTGGAAGCCCAAGTCATAACTGTAGAGATCAACAAAAATTGACGTATTTTAGTCTCTGCTTCCGTATTGTCTCCACTCATTGGTTCCATAGCAGATGCTTGCTTTTCCAGAAGTTCTTTTAATACTAGACATAAGAATAAAGTCATGAGATAGTCTAAAATATATTCTACAAAGTATATTTTATTATAATTCAAAATTTTTCACGGGCACATGAGGATTTTATATCTAAAATACATACCACTGATTAATATAACTTAGCAGAAGACTTGTTCATATAATCCCGTATAAACTATGCAAACCAATTCACTAGCCATTGTGCAACGAATGAATACTGTGATATATTACGTCCTTCCACTTGCTGCGATCTTGGCATACCTCTTTCGCTTCCTCTACTTTCATGAGCGCTTTCATACATGCTCGTCGGTTATGAGTACTTTTTACCTGGACTTTATTTAACACATGATTGATTTGGTCTAGATACGTTCGCCTAGGTCGACCCTTACCGACTTGCCCATTCACCCTCGCCTTATAAATTAATTTCGTTAATCTTCTCTCATCCATCCTCTCTACATGCCCAAACCAACTAAGCATACCTTTCTCTATTTTGGTCACCACATCCTCTACCACACCACAGCGTTCCCTTATCATACTATTCCAGACTTTGTCAATCGTCTTCACTCCAGCTATACTTCTCAGACTTCTCATTTCCACTGCGTTAATCTTACTTTCATGCTTCTTCTGCCAAACCCAGCATTCACTACCATACCTAAGTGTAGGGACCAGGACTCCTCGATGCACAGCTACTTACTGTTAATATATTCAATACAGGTTTTAAGTTCATCTCTGTCGTAGCTAATATCAAAAACTACAGTTCCACAAGTAATCATTTGAGGTAAGCATTCAGTTTTTGATACAATTCGGGACACATTATCTATACTCTTAATTTTCGCATCGCTTACCGTCCCTGAAAAAAAAATACAATTTACAACACTTACGTACAGATGAAATATGAACTACATATGTCTCCTTACATAAACCTATTACTTCGCTCACATCAAACTAAGGTCTTGCTCCGCCACTGCACCGATAGATAAGAATCTATCGCCTGTCACCATCATAATGCCTGTTTACAACTAACACGGCTAAAGTTTCTAGTATATTTTGTAAATACTCGTAATAATGCTGATCCCAGGTGACCATATGCATGGTGGTCTCAACCCAGTCTGACATTAAAGCCCTAAAAACCCTACTAACTTAATGGGACATCTATTCAACATAGATTTCATTGAAATCGATACGTCACTACAAATATTTTAATAATTCATCAATCTATTACGTAGAGTTTACTAGAATAATTAATTTGCAATAAACAATATGGTATTGTTCTTTATCGAAAGCTATATATACATCTACAATTAGCATTCTTATGTCACCCATCTATAATTACTTTATATCTAACTAGCGATCCACCCTGGCTTTGCACGGGTTCATTGAAATCTCTAATATGTGTTACTCACTGAATATAGCCTTCTACAGGTGAAAGAAGTTTTAATATCAGTTAAATAGTTTTTTAGTTTATCCATAAGAATCAAATAGCTTTAATATTACCTATAATCTCGTAGAGCTCTTCCGGTGGTGGCACAGATGCTACATCTGCATCTTCAGGTACGATTATTTGCGAAGTTTCCCTAGTAGAATCCACATTTCTCTCTAGAATTTTCGACACCTCTTTCAGAATATAGTCTCCGTGATAAGAGTCTAAGTTATTGATAAAGTAACGCTTAATAGAGAACTTCTTTTCTATTTCTGAAACTGATTTTTCAGATCGTATTTTCTCCATATTTGTAAAATATTCCTATTTTCTGAGTATTATAATTGACGTTTTAATTTTGTTTTCATAATCCGTTACAGGTTTTATCACTTTTTAAATAAAGTTATGTAGTTTGACTATGGAAGTTTATATTTTTTTTCTAGTAATAATTAGGGTTTATTCTAAGTTTCATAATAGTCTCTTAAATTAAGAGTAGACCTATGAAAGAAAAAAAATAGAAGTTTTGTAAAAAAAAATATAGTAGATACTACCTATACTTTAGTAAATTATAGCCAGTACAATTTATTTAACAAAACTATTTTTGGGGGGTATTATAAAGGCTTGCTTTTGAATTAAGGTTATTTAAAAGAAATTGATCCTTATCATTGAGCATATCGATTGATATCATAAAAGTACAGAATGCCATTTTTTCGGATTTTAGTTCCTTAGAATTCTGACAAGAGGTTTATGAAATATTTTTGAGTGCAGTTTTAGGAATATCTTAAATCTTTCAGTAAAACTTGCGATCAATAATATTTAAGGTACTCTCCATCCCACTTCCGTCTTGTTTTTCCACCCTTTATAATATACAGACTATAAGGACTGTATTCAATAAATAAAAACAAATATTGAGAATAAATGTATATTAATTATTCAGTAAATTATTACATTCTTAAAATATATAATCCACTAATAAATCGTATACGTACTTAAATAATGTAAAAACTTAATTTTTAACAAAGTCTTCAAAATTAAGCAAAATCAATAATTCTCGAATAACGTTGTAGGCGGAGAAAAATAAGTACTCTAAAATCTACCGCCATAAAACTAAGTACAGTAACATGCAGTTTTACCGGAAAACTTATGTATTCGGAATTAAAATTCAGTTCGTTTAATTTACTCAAATCAGACTGTATCTTATTGAACATTTAATTTATTCTTTATTGTTTTGTTTTACAGGTTTCTCTTAACAATTTTACAAGAAACTATACTTCATGGGCTTCTTTAATTTTCTTTAGTATGATATAATATTATTCTTTTTTGTATAAATATATTCTCTATTTTAAATACATAATAATATGCATTATTTTAAAATATTGTTACTATTAAAATGTATAATATTACTCATCAAAGAGATTCAATATATTATAAAGATAACTAACTAGCTGTTACAAGCAATCGGATTTGATCAAGATAAAATTAATGTTGTGTCTTTTTTGAACTTCAATGTACTCGTAAGTATGTTCTTCAAGCTCTTAATTTTTATTGAAACTTACTCATAAAATATGTAAAATTATAGATAATGATAACATATTGATTTCGGATTATATCTAATAATCTAGAATGCTTTATAATAAATTGATATAATACTATATACGAATTCGTATAAAGATACGACGATCAACGCGGATTGCACATATATTTGTCAAAAGAATCTAGTAACAATCTGACTGAACTTCGAAATAAAAACGAGAATCGTCAACTGAAAAAAAAAAGATTTTGCATATGCAAGTAAAATGAACAAGTCTTTACGATTCATAAATAAATTCTTTAAAGGCACTTAAAATGTTCCTTAACAATCAAGTTCTGAATTTGACCAAAACTTTGTCTTCGTATAGTAGAGCATATGAGTCCACACACATATAGAAGTCGACATTGGTTTTCAATATTATGAACGATTAAAATTGTTTCTCGAGCACCATAATAATTTCTAAATAAATTGGCACAAATAATTCCAAGTTACGTGGCAAGTTTTCGGTTTACAAATGTTTTCATTATTTTATCATTTATATATTATATAATATGATATTCATAATAATCAATGAAACAGAAATACTCCATCTGATCATAAAATGTTTCTAAGTTAATTATTTTTAAGTACATTTTCAATCAACTATTATATTAGATAATATTAAATTAGTTATATATACTGTATACATAATACTAAACTCATGTTTTCAAATCATTGTAATTTGATTGGTAATTGTAATGATATAATATAAATTTGTCATGGATTAATATAATGAATATAATTTTAAAAGGTATACGTTAAAACTTTTAGGCGGAATGTAAAATTATTACTGTGCTTTTATAATACATTTTAATACGTTTCCAGTAAATGATCTCGTATCTATGGCACATGTAATGTGATTTAAAATTATATTGTCTCATCTCACTTTCTCATCTTCGTTTTCCAAATATTTTACTTTTATGTAACTTGAGCATTTCCGCCATTATATAATCACATATTTTTATGACGAATGATTTAAATTGCAAAAATGGTCAAACTATTTCAGATATATCTATCTATTAGAGTCCCTGAGCGTTGATTTTTTGAGACACATGAGGATGAGAAAGCAATTCAATGATTTATTGTTTGTGTCATTAGGACTTAATAAATAAAAACGATGCAAATATTCAGAACAAATAAATTTGTTCATTACATTAAGTTTAATATTCTGATCTATATTGATTTAAATGCATTCTCTGCCATATTTATTGACCTTCACGTTAAAGCCACACTGACATAAGTTTTAGTAATACTGATAATAAATTGTACTTCATTTTAAAAAACATGCAACTAATAGTAACGTTCATTAGTGCGATAGTTAAAAAGGACGGCACCATTATAAATATCACTAATTATTCATTCTATATGGAATAATAATAATACGTA
The DNA here is from genome assembly GCA_014132275.2 of Samia ricini. Lineage (NCBI taxonomy): Eukaryota > Metazoa > Arthropoda > Insecta > Lepidoptera > Saturniidae > Samia > Samia ricini. Next base: position 8,585,585 of record AP028170.1, read on the forward strand.
ATTAAAGAATTCTTAAATATGGAATGTATTAGTTCTATAAAAGTTAACAAAGTAATTCTTAGTTTTGTAGTAAAACTACCACTTTAAGTACTTGATTTCCATTAGTTACTAAAAATAATAACCTCCATAAGAATGAACTATTAAGTAAATATTAAAAATACTTATCATGAATGCTGATATGAAATGTAAATGTGATATCATCTCGCTTTAGGTTTCCGACGAAACTTCGAAAGCGAGATTAACGATAGTTTTAAAAGTATAGCTGTGTTTTTGAAGAAAATATTATTATATTTGTTTAAATATGTGAGTAATAAGGATGAGGCCCTAAATCTCAAGTTACTGAATAACTTCAGAGCACCCCATTTTAAATAATAGTTCCAAATATTTTGTAAAGTTTTAAAATATATAGTTTAAAAGTTATAAAATTATTAATACATATTTGTAATCTCATACTATTGTAAGGATGTGAAAATCCTATATATTCCAATCTCTATAATATATAGATAGTTGTACATTGAATTCCATATATTTTCTTATATATAATTCTAAAATATTAATTTTTATTCTAATAAAAGGCACATTTTTTTATATAAGGCAACTTTTCGAATTTCATCTTTTGCAATTATATAATAAAATTTTAAATTTCAATGATTTCATATAAACCTCTGCTTAAAAATAATATATAACAATAAAATATAAAGTGATATTTACGGTCATGATATAATAATTCTACAACTGTGTAGTTATAACTGATTTTCGATGTATAATAGTAATTTCTTTTTCCCCAATTCCAGATGGAGAACTGGGTTCCGAGGTAACGAGCCACGGTGATAGGGAAGAAATTGGTTGTGATTTTGGTGTTACGTCTTCTTTCTTCTCAATAGGTTTTGGCGAAGCTACTTTAGACTGTGTAAGAGGTGGTTCAACTACCACAATAGAAACATATTGGGAATTATTTGGATTTGGTGATGAAGGCTCATTCAAAATTTTAGGCGATGGTATAGATGGCATGGATAAATTAATGTTTGTTGTTTCATTAATTATTTTAACTTCATTTTCACGAGCTTTTAAAATGTTATTGCATTTCAATTGACCAGGCGGGAGAGTTTTAGTGGAAGATAAATAGCACTTAGCTTGATTATTAGGCACTTCTTTATCTCCTACTGAATCGTGCTGATCTTTCTTTGCTTCATTTTTAGAGTCATCATTATTCAGTTTCTCTTTCACGAGGCTCATCAAGAGATCATTCAAAGGATTTGATTCTGTAACCGGAGAGCAATTACAAGAAGGCTTATTAATAACAAGTTGTGTCAGATTATTCTTCTTGTCCTCACTTATTGTTTTCTCAACTTTAAAAAGAACTTTGTTGCTGATAGCATCATCTTTAGATATTACCACCTCTTCAGATGGTTCATCATTCAGGACCTTCTTGGAGCAAGAAGGTTCATTAATGTCATTGTCCATCAGAGAAGATTTCTGTGATTTTGCACTACTCTTTCTGGACAAAGTACCAACATCAGAAACAGGTATTGCTGTATCGGAACATGAAATTAGTGTTTCATTATTTGTATCTGATTGTTCTGAAGCTTCAGGTTTAGCAACATGAACCTGTTTTTCACGTTCTCTCAAAACATGACTTTGCCTTCGAGCAAACCGCTGACTGGGCCGTCTTTCAAACTGCACAGTCCGTCGAGCGCGATTCTGTTGTGTCGTTTGATATTCTGTTTTACCAGAATATTGAAATCTTGAACCCATTCTGAAGAAATTCTGTCTAGCAGATGGACCTTTGACAGGAGCTCTTAAGCGGAAGAAAGTGTGATGTTCAACAGCACATTTCCATAGATGTTTACAAGCTTTTTCATTATGTAATCTAAATACAAAAGTGTGTTCTTGTTCACGACCCTGATCGTCATCTTCAACTACAACAAGGGTCAACTTCTTTTTCTTGAAGTCTAATTTACTTATTTTAGGCCAAAAGAAGAGTCCAATTTTTTGGGGTCCTTCAAACACAAGAATGCCTGTAGGTGTCAATCCTAAATGGTATTCACAACCATCTTTGCCAAGGACAATGTGCATATCAACACCATACATTTCAAGCCACTTTGCTTTATTAAGATAGTTTACTTCAGCTTGTGCTGGAGTAAGACCTTTGCATTTTTTATATTCTTCCAAAATTTCAATCTCCATTTCTTCAGTTTGATTAGGTACAAATCTAAATTCGGAAACAGTAGCAGGTGTATGAATGGTCTCATCAAAATCTCCAAGTTCTGATTGTAATGCCAAAGCAGCTAGTTCGACTGCTGTAGAATGTGGACATTCTAGCTTACTCTCTAAAATATCTTTCTTTAATTGTAAGAAAAATTGATATCTAGTTAGTTCCTCACGTAAATTATTTGGTTCTGAGGAATAAAATTTCACCTTCAGTCTCAAGGTATATGGAGGTCCAATTTTGACTTGTTTTTTAATTGTTTTAGTTGGATCCAGCCAATGTTTAACATTATTAGTATCAGTAAATTGAAGTCCGAAATAATCTTTTTCTATTAAGTCCAAGGAGTAAAAAAACTTGTTCATAGAGATCTCCAGCACTAGCTTTTTTTGAGAGATTAATAGATAAATCAGTGTCATCAAGTAACATTACCTTGCATTGTATAAAATTTTTGTTGCTCGAAGTTTTTTGTCCTTGTTTGTTACGGTTTTGGCTTGAAGAGCGACCTCTCCGGCTCAAAAATCGTAACATTTTTATAGCTGCCTAGAAAACAAAAACACTGTATGAGAAAATAAAATTAATAAACAATATATTAAGTAAACAGAATAATGTACTAACTACAGAATTACAGTGCTTTCGTGAGTCATTGAACTGTTACTAAAAATATTATTTGTGTCCTTTCACCCAAAATAATTGTTTACGTAAGTTCAGAGAAATATTAGTAGTCAGATGCATCTACAGGCTGTGAATCTCTGAAAAGTTCAACGGTAAAACACAACTGGTTTTAGAGCTATTCTAAAAAATTGATTTGCTCATACGTCTTTCAATAAAATTCAGTCTGTAATCATATTAAATTATAATTATTATTATTTTAGGTAAATAATCCAAAATTGTTACTTACCCAGATAAAAATGTATATTATCACAATCTATAATAATTACATACTACAGTCTACATACGCCTACTCCACGGCCTTCTTTTTTTTTTCTTTAAAATGGCAATCTGTGTACACACAATTTATGCCTGTGTCATGTGAGTGAAAAGTATTTTCAATCTTCTCTGAGCGTTACCGAATTCCAGCAAAACGGTGGCTCATCCTTCTCGAACATTTAGTGTAGCTATGTTGGGATCTCAGAATAAATGTTATCCGTTATTCTCCATAATAAACTTCCCTTGTACACAATAACGAAACTATATCACACAAAACGCCACTAACATTACATCATATAAGAGTCAAATACAGAAGTTTAATAAAGAATTCAAGAAAACATCGGCTATAGTCCGTTCACTATAACTTGTCCCTTGAGTCCCTTTTCTTTATGTTGTCACTACAGACCGTCATTAGCATAGATAATACACTAATACTAGAAAATCATTGAAAGTCAATCGATTCTGTCAAATTTTAGCGCTTTGATTTTAGAGTAGAAATTAGGGTTTTTATTGACTCAATCATGCTACAGACGTTCAAAAATAATGCAAGAGAAATTGTATAGAAGGTTCGTGCTTTTTGTGAAAGAGAAAAAGCTAACAAATTTCCGATGATTCCATTAAATCGAGAACGGTTTTGTATGTTGACATGACAGGCTAGTAAAATCGAGTTGCCATTATTTTATATTTAAACTCCGTATAATTTGACAATATGTTTTAATTTTTTAGTGTATATTTTGTAAGGATATAAATACTATAATAACTATCTATCCAGAAAGTAGTTAGCAAAAAAGTAGTAGGGGTGGGAAGGGAAAAGAAACTTTAGAGATGGTTGTATTCCACCAGATAATACTTACCATATTTTAAATTAATATGCTATTTCTCGCTATCTGTGCAATCATAACATTATGTAATTATTGTTACCTTCTAATGTTTATTTTATTTTCTTTTTTTATGGCAGATATTTCAGATAAAACCGTTATTAGAATCATGAAGGTAGCCAAAAATAAAAAAGTGAACGGACTGTACATGTCACACTGAGATCCCGCCAAAAAGTCCTTTTTTACGGTTCCATTAATTCCTTTATGAGGAAAAGGCAAAGGTACTAGTGGACGATGCAGCCAAGTCAGACGTTAGGAACACTATCAATAAATGAGTGGCAGTAACAAAATGGTGGCCGTCTATTACAACCACAACGGGTATGATTGGGAGACTTCAAAATTCAAGCTCCGTGTCATTCTTTTTACTTTACTACAGTTGTGTATCATAATTACACTATATCAAGTAAAATGCCACCAACATTAGATAATATATAGTCAAATACTGCAAAATAATGAATTAAAATAAGGACGACGACGACATGACAGATCAAAATCGCGCCAAGCACCTCCCCATAATGCATAATGGAGACTCTTATTGACAAGTGACAACAGAGTGACAGTATGGATAAATATAGAAGTATTATTATCACAGAGTAGTGAGTACTGTATAATTATTACTCTGTGGTATGGTCATTGAAATACGAAATTATTGACGAGATAAAAGAATATTGTGTAAATTGGTGCATCAGACTACCGTGTTGAAAATAGGAATCGTAAGAATAATATCTTAGTTTTATTATCTTGGAAAAGTTGTAATGTAATTGCTCTTTCACGTTTTATAACCAAGAAATATTGTTTTCTTACAGTCGTCATCATACTTTTTTCTTTTCAATTATGCATATTGTTTCGTAAAATTACCTTTTTTTATATTCAATACATAAAAATGAAACGTTATTTGTCTTTAACTTTACGTATATATAAAAATTAATAACACATTACATGTGCATTTGTCAAGATATCATTACAGGTAGCTTATTATAATCTCTGCACAGTAGATATAAGTCAACATATTTTTTCATTTTTAGATGTCACCTGCAGATGAGATTCAATCTTCATGGGCTGATGAGGTTGAAATTGACCAAGGTGCCCTCCCACCCCCATCTGAAGTAGTTGAAAATGGTCTTAAGATTGTAACTGAATATAAGTATGATAATGACAATAAAAAGGTTAAAATTGTTAGGACCTACAAAATCGAGAAGCGTGTTGTATCTAAGGTAAATAAACAGAAATTTCTTATTTATTTGTAATTAGTAGTATATAATTGATTTTCCATTTATAAACTTTCACTGGATAGTTTTATGATTAATAGAGCTCACCAATATATAGCCTATAACCATCTACAATTAATTCCGCATCAAATGGTTGTGGTTTCATGCTGATCGGTCCAGTAGTTTTCGAGTTTACCTCGGACAAAGAAAACAAACTTTGCTTATATGTATATAGATTAGGTTCAGCAATAGTGTTTTAGCAAGTTAATAAGTTTTCATCCTAATTGTTATTAAAGATTTAAACACAATATTTAATAAGAACTCCTGTCTAATTTACTATTACTTTCTTATCTTTTGTAATGAAATAGTTGCAATAATAATGCATCATTATGCAGTATTAATTAATCGGTTTATAATCTGTATGAAATGATAAAGCTTTTATTAATTTATTTATTACATTATTTGTTGTTCTTTCTGTTTGTTTTTTAAATAACTTTATTATAATTTTTTGTCTTTTCTGTTGGGTATATGTGTGAAATAACATCTTTTCTTTATGCTTTGCATTTTAAACATGATGGATTGTCAAATTTTTTTAGAGTATTGCAATGCGTAAAACTTGGAGTAAGTTTGGAGACTCTGCCAATGATAAGCCTGGACCAAATCCAGCTACGACAAATGTGTCTGAAGATGTATTTATGCAATTCATCACTAGCAAAGAGGAAAGTCAACGACCTGATGATGGTGAGCTTGATGGGCTTAAGGTGAGGATAGTAATCTAATACTATATATATAGATAGTAATTCATTCCTGTACATAAAATGTAATGTTTAAAGCTGCAAGAATAGCATTCGCATTACCCTTACATAATTTTATGGAGCAAACCAGCAACTCTGATGAAAAAGAATGTTCTACCCTTCAAATTTAGGCAATGCTATAGATAGAGACGTTTCGAATTATGTAAAGCAAAAGTATGTTTTTTTTTTATATGTTTGTATTTATGTGGTGTTGTTTATTACATAATTTGTTATATATAAAGTTATGTAATTTGTGAATATGTTTATTAACTCTTTATTACTTCAATTAAAATAAATCTTAAACTCACAACTTGTAGAGTCAAATATTTCTTCCCCCTAAGTCGAAATCCTTTTGTCTTCCTTGAAGTTCAGCTCATAGAGGTTCAACTGTATTAATTTATGAATAACATTGAAAATATTACCATAAATTGTGTAGTGCCAGAATTATTTTGCAGTCTTAAGTTAGTATTACAGTAGGCAATAATAATAATAATGCATTTTTATTTATAACAAAGGTTTACAAGAATGTAATTTTTGACAAAATGATTCTTTTCAGCCACAATCCAACAATGTCATCTTCAAGTGCCGTATCTGTCAAGGTGATCACATGACTATAAATTGTCCATTCAAGCATACCCAGATCGCACAAACTAAGGCTAATGAAGCTGTCAAAGCTGCCGGTAAGAATCAGTTGTTATTTATTTCTTATTACTTGTTTCACTATTAGAAGTTCATATACAATTAAAAGTAACAAGTAACCAGCTTTGTATTGATTACAATAATGTAATTAAAAATTTGATTATTGGTTTGTAATATTAAAGTTAGATGGTGAAGCTCAAAAACTTGGTTTTGTAACAGCACATAGATTATATTTATCTTAGTCTAATGTTTTGTCACGGTCACAAATACATTGTGAGAAATATTGAGCATTTTGTATACCAACCTATTATATATTTCATTGTTTAAACATGTTTTAAGTAGAAAGTTAGTAATTCATCTTAAAGCTTGTATAAAATCAATTTTTCATGATTCCAACTACAACCCCCCCTCCTCTAACCCTTTGTATTGCTACTAGCTGTGTATACTTATTACTTGCATTAAAAGGACATGCGGTCGGAAAAGTAGGTATTTCAGACATTGCGCCCCAAAGAAAGAATTATAAAACAAGAAAGAGACAACTGCAGCTTGGGCTTATTTGACCTATGCAAAGTAGATGAGAACATCACTTTGTAGTACCCTGTTTCCTCGTCCAAAACTAAATCGATTTTTAAGTTTCTCTCAGTTTTAGAATAATAAAGACTTTGGCTATGCCTGTACGTTTTGCGTTTTTATATTTTATCCATTAAATTTGTTTGACGAACGTCTGAAAATAATGGTAAAAATCGAGCATTTTTTTTTTTTTATTTTCAAAGGTTTCTAGTTTTTACAATAACTAATTTATGGAAAAAATCAAAATGTACTGGTATGGCGGTAGTGGATATAATATATTATTTAGTATAAAAATATTTAGGATAATACTATTATCCAGGGAGGAAACAGGGGACAATGTTTGTATGGAATAAATGCAGCTAGGAATTTCCTCTTAATAAAATGAGTATTATTTACAATTTTTAGAAGCAAAATCTTCTACGACCAATAAATATGTGGCTCCATTCTTACGCGTGGGTGGTGCTGGCCGTGGGACCGGCACCGGCCGTGAGCCCCCGGGCGCGAGACGCGATGGTGTGGCTGCAATACGTATCTCGAACCTTAGCAACTTTGCAGTGGAAGCTGATCTTGATGACCTTGTTAAAAGTTTTGGGCCTGTTCAAAAATTGTATCTTGCTAAGGAGAAGGTAAGAGTTTATCTATAAATGAACGAGCTTAGCACAGTTTTAGTTGGGGCGTTGCCAGTTATTGTTTTTGTCATGTTGGGATTTAGGAACTTTTTGAGTGAAAAAAAGCGGGATTCTTTCGTATATAATAAAATAAAAACGTATTTTATCAAACGTTTTTTAATATTTATATTGTTATTTGCGTTCAAATTACGTTTACGTAACAATAGATGGCAAAAATAGGCATTGAAAATTTATTTTAATAAAAATATATTTTAAATCAGTTTTACGCCAGGCAACACTGGTTAATTGGCTCTTTTACTTAGTTGGCAGGGAGTTGTCCATTAACACTCCTACCAAAATCACATGTTTTTTTTGTATAAACTATCATAATAATTTTCACGTTAATATCTTTAAAATATACAAAGTATTTAATTACCGTCCTTACCGGGCTAACAAACGGCGAGTCAAAGTAACGCGCCGCTTTTCAGATCACAAATCGCGCCGCTTTTCAGATCACAAATCGCGCCTTCAATGGATAAGGAAATAAACGGCATTGCACTACCCAATAATGCAAAAGGGACCAAGTAATTGGAAAGAGCTAGTTAATAATACATAAACCCAAAATAATTTGAAAATGTGAAACTATATATTTGTGTAATTTATGATAGTAACAGATTATCGTGGACTTGATTATATAAACTAGTGCACGCCTATTATCGAAATTCGACCATAATTCATAAAAACGCTAACAATCTTGTTTGCTTTTCATTTTTAATTGCTTTAAAGTAAAACCTTATCAAAAGTCAATATTCTATCTACACGGTAAATAAATGTCAGGTCTGACATTGACATGTGATTGATAAAGCATTGGTGTAAGGGATAATGATAGATGTGTGTGTGTCAAACTAATGGTAGTGTGTGAACTGTATTGTTTTATTAATCGAATGTATTTATTATGCATTTTTTTTTAAATATTAGCGTTCCGTACTCCTTCTCTATATAAACTATAAGTGTGTGAAATTCCTTACTCCTCCGTCCACGCAATTTTCGTGAGAACTGGTACAAAGTTTTTGCTACACATATTAATATTATGATGTCGTTTAAACCACTTGAATTATCTTAATTATGAAAAACGTATTGTTTCAGAGTACTGGTCACTGCAAAGGATTTGCTTACGTACACTTCAAATTCCCCGCTGATGCAGCAAAAGCTATTCAGACTTTGAATGGTTATGGTTATGATCACCTGATTTTAAATGTGGAATGGTCAAAGCCACCTCAGAATAACTGAACCATTCCCTTTTTTATGTAAACAACTTTAAAATAAATTTTTGATGAATATTTATAACTTTATTTTTCATCAAGTACCTAGTAAATAATTTTTAAATTTAGTACTGATATCATTGTTTGATATTAGGTTTGAAAGGGGGGAAGGGTTTTGGAAAACTTCACAAGGGAGGTGGGTACAGTAATCCGGGCGCTTCACGCCCGGGTGAGTCCCAGACTGGCACGGAGTTCGTCCCTCCGTGCCCCCTTACCTATTGCATTGGGGGACTTCGGTCTCACTAATGCAATAGGTAAGGGTGGTGCGTAAATGCATTTCCCCCCGTTAAAAAAAAAAACGTGGGTACAGTAAGATGTTACGTGTATGTATTTTTTTGTAGAACGCGCGATATGTAAAACCGAGATACGACGCGTGATCTTGACTATCCGTTTCCAGATAACGATTTCCAAAATAATTTAGGTTATACCAGCATTTAATGAAAAAATCCCGAAAATTTTTATAATTCGTTAAAAAAAAACCTACTGTTTAGTGGGAGAGGGGTTGATTTAAAATCTCACTACGTATCACCATGGGTAGGGGCCTAGGAGGTCACGTGAATAATTAACGACTACATGGAGTGAGTGTGGAAACGGGTGGCAGAGCTGGCAAAATGCCACGGGCCCCGGCCCGCGAGCTCAGTATCCTAACATTTTTTTACAAAATTTAGTAAAAATTATAAATGCAATTAAAGTAAGACACAACTAAAGATTTGAATGCTTTGGTGATTACTTTTAATGATTTATTAAAATCAAATTACGAGACGATTTTTGCGGCGGCCCCATAGTCCATCCAATGCATTTGCCACGGGCCTCAAATGGCAGTTACGCCAATGCCTGGAGTACAATGAACTGAAGGAATTGTTTCATGGTCATAATTGTTTGCTATTTATTTACCATTGCTTTGATACCGATTGTAAATAGGTAGATATTAATAACGTAGTATTTTAACATGTTTGCGCATTAACGCGATTGCTTAGAAAGTGCTCATAGCTATATGTGTATGTACTCTATATGCTCTAAGTCTTAAACTATTGGCTAAAACTTACGTTTTAATTTTTTTTTGTGAAGAATTAGTACATTTAAATCTTTAATTCAAGGTTAATTTTTTTTTAAAGTGTCGAAGTAACTCTAACATCTATTTAAAATTTTCGCTTTCGGTCTACTATACGTAAAACAATTGAAATTTAGAATTCGACAAAAAAAATGAAACACTTCTACTTTTTAACTAAAAGAAACAATACTATTCGTTTTTTTACTAAATAATTCATACAGATAATAAGCATCCAAAATTCATGACTTCATTCTTAGTAAATTTTTAAAAGCTCATAAGTCAGCAGTGAAGTAGCGTACGAAAAAAAAATGTGTTTACACATCCACGTTTACTAGATGTAGAACTGACAAAATTCACAACCTCATTTTTTTTTGGTTGTCCGCTTGACGTGAATTGTCCCATATAATGATTGCTTGACTTTAAATTGACCAAATAACTTACATATTAATCATATAAACAACCTGTCCTGCAATCAGCATGCTACTGTTAATGTATCACAGATTTGTAATAATTTATACTCAATAAAATCATTGAATTGAATGAACTAGTTGTATTTTGTGTAGATGACTGTTTTTTTTTTCTAAATCTACTAAGCAAAAAAAAGAACTAGATGAAAGTTCAATAATTTAATTTTAAACATTTAGGGAAAAGACTAGCTAAAGTCTATCATTTTAACAATGTTTATAAAACATAGTAAACACATTTATTAAATTATATTTTCACTTCACCTTATCTACCAGCAAAAGCCTACATATCTTAAGCATTATATGAAATATTCAATTTTTACTCATAAACAATATAGTAATTTAGTGCTACTTATATTGAAAGTGAAAAAACTAGTTGATTCTAAATATCAGTTTTCATAATAAATTATTTATTTGTGTTGATAACATACTTGCATCACATATCTAAGTTAGAAAGTAACCACACAATGAGTCATACAAATACATAATAGTGAGTATAATACAGCAAGAGTAAAAATAGTGTGAATAATTAGAGATCTATGTCATATTTTTCATCATCACTGTTTGGGCTGTAAGTATCTTCAGGTAAATGTAATTCACCACAAAACATAAGTTCCACATAACGAAAATAATCTAATGCAATATTAGTAAGCATAACTCCAGTTGTGACACCTAAGGCCGTTCCTAGTAGTGGTCTTTTTCCAACTGAACTTCTCAGTATAGCCCATAAGAAAATGGAACCTAGGGGCCAGAGGCATCCTCCTAAGAAAGCCCATGAAAACCGTCGAGCTGGAGTTGCAGCAGCCATGTGAGGCCTTGCCCATATCCAAAGTCCTGCTCCACCACCAGCGCTCAAAAATAATATATCAGTAACATCTCTTTGTGGAAATAATCTGAAATAAAATTAGTTCTTTAAACTATAATAATCATTATTTTTAATACAGTATTTATTATAATAGTTTGTATGCACCAACATTAATAAAATATTCATACCTGACCATTAAATGTGGATTCATCACACTTATTGACAAAGTTGTGTAACTAGCCAGTCCTTGCAATGGTAAATAATAATAGAGGACATTATCTCTAGTGAATGGAGGTAATCTTACGTTGTTTAAAGATTTACTGATCACGTCTATAGTTTTCGGTACTGTTGCTGGTAAGTTTATAATGTTTTTTCGAAAACTGCGGTAAATTGTTTCTAGAAAATCCATTTTATTTGGCTGTAATAAAATGGAACCCTAGTTGCACTTTATACTTTTACGGATAAAGTTACGTCGTTGCACATTATTTGGCAAGTGTCGAGGTTTGTGAGGATGGATATATCACAACTTCTAAACCAATACTTCGTTTTGACATCGGTGATTGATTGTAAAAGAACTCTAGTAACTTAGAAACCAAAATTTTCAATAGAATTTTTCAATGACCAAAACTCAAACCCATTACAATAGGTAAAAGTATAATACCTAAGCTTTCTCATTTAAACCCAACATTATTTTCCTAACATATAAAAAATATAAATGGATAAGTCAGGGATGACAATCTGAGATCGATTGATATTTTGAATCGATATCGACCATTAGATAGGTTCATTAAATCGATCTTTTATCCTAGAAAATCAAGATTATTTTTTTTCTGCTTCTATAAAAATCACAAATCTGTATAAATTAGAAATGTATCAAAACAAATACAAAGGCATGAAAAAGTTCACTTAATTAATCAAAAACTTGTGAGACGACTCTATTAGGGATGGCGATTAATCAACAATCGTTCTTTAAGACCAAAAAATCAATTTGATATAATCTATATATAGCACTTAGCCAATTTAGCCTCGGTGGTGCAGTTGTATTACGGTACGACTGTCGTTCTGAGGTCTCGGATTAGATTCCCGGGTCGGGTCAAGTGATATTGGGGTTTTCTACTCAGTATCATACCGGAGTGTGGAATTTGTGCCCGATATGGTAACAGGCTTGCACCCTGTCACATCTGGCACAGGAAATCGAGTTTTTTTTCTGGTTCTATGAGAACCATAAAATTATTTACAATTAAGAATGTACCTAAACACAAGTCAAAATATATGAAATTTTTTCAATAAATTAATTAAAAACTCAAAAGATGTCTTTGTGGTAAGTTTTTACTTCTTCGTGAGATTCAAAATGTCTTTTTGTATACTATTAAGATGGCAGACTTCTTGCCTGAAGTAAACACTTAAGAGTATTTAGAGTGTACTCCCAACCATAAAATTACTTTATACCTTTAACTTTGATATGCTTGTAAAAACAACTATAATTATTTTAAAATGATAAAACATTGATTATTATAATGTCTCTTTTGTTTTATCTGTTATGGATTTACCTACAAATATGCAAAGATAAAAGAGTTTAGTATCTTTTTCTCCTTAGTCTGTTCGTCATTTGCTGATTAATTTCTATCGATGAGCTTTAGTGTTATCATTAAAATTATTTTCGAATTGTACTTCATATTTTCAATAAATGGTGATTGTTGATGACTTCGACCAATAAAATTTAGAATAATTTTACAAATAAAAATCCAAGTCGAAAAATTATCGATTTTCTAGAGAGTAACCTTTTAGAACTCGATTTTATGTGAATCGATTCATGAAGCTTCAACTTGAATTGATCTTTTTCAGAAAGAATCATAATCCCAACTGTGACTTGTATTGGCAGCAGTATTGCCAACACAGAATAATATTACTCCTACCGGAGATTGCCAAGTAGTAATGTACAAGTAGTCGGAGTCAGGTTTTTACAGTGATTATTTCAATATGATGATGGCAATATGACGAAAATTAAAAGTACCCTAAGTTATCCGGAGTAACTTCAGCTATCTACGAAAAAAAGTCCATTAAAATCGGTCCAGCTGTTCCGGAGATTACCCATTAAAAACAGACAGACAAAAATATTAAAAATTGTATTTTTGCTACAGGTATCGTATCCACTCATATGTAATTTAATAAAAAATAATAATTTTGATATTACAAACAGACACTTCTATTTTATTTATTAGTATAGAATTATAGATCAACCGATTTTATTGAAGTGAAAATTTATTTAGCGGCTGAGTGATTTTTTGTAGGAGAAAACTTAGATATTCGTGTTACCAATGCTATGACGTCAGTCGTCAACATGCTACAGTATGTCAAATATAAGATGTATTTTAATTTTATTATTTATCTCAGATATAAGAGCTGGCGCTCAGAGATAAATAATAAAATGTATACCTACTAACGTAGCCTATTGCATGTTTTGATTATGAATAAACTACATAGAGATGTAAATAATTATTGGTCGGAGTGCCAATAAATGTAAATACCAAACAAATGTTGCATGTTAGGTTATGTTAATAATTTCAATAAAAATTATGAAATTAAAACATTAAAAAAAACAGTTTTTCCAACCAGTTTCGAGTATTCACTTCTGTCGGCAGTTCCTATAATTGCCTGATTTTGTCTTAATAAATTCTCTTTTTAAGTTTTATGCATGCCGTGGTCACTTTTAACAGTAACGGCATGTTAGTATAAGTTTCTTGTTTAAATTTTTAATATCGTATACGTTAGTGATCCATAATAAAAAAAAGATTGAAATGCAACTACAACTTTGCCTTTACCAGTCCTATGGCTGGATTTGAAAAGAAGTTTATTAGGAAATTACTTAAGATTTAGGATACTGAAGAATGCCCCGTGAAATGGATCTTATCTATTATCCTACCTCTACATAACAAAGGGTGAATTCAAATCTGGTTATTACAGGACAATTGCACTATTGTTTCACACGCGAGCACATTCATGATACATGTAATAAACAAACGTATTAAATACTACCTCAATAATTAAATACCGCAAGATCAAGTCGATTACACAAGTGCACAAATTGCTCTCTAAAGTAAGACTCGCACTAATCAAAGTGCAAACCCGTTAAATGTCTCAAAAATTAAGTATGCGGATAGATAATAGATAGGTACCTGCAGTATGAAGTATTAATACCGTTGTCGGACTTTAACAAATAATTCTATTCTTGAATTGGTTGTAACAGATTATTCATTTTATTCGACTAAAATTTAAAAGCTTTTTAATCTATACTCATAATACAAAGACGAAAGATTTGTATGTAACAAATAAATTTAAAAAGTACTGGACTGATTTGGATGAAATTTGGTATAAAGATAATATGAAATCCAGGAAGTGATAAATGATAGTTTTTATTCCGAAAATCCTACAGGAACTGGAACTACGCAGGTAAACCCGCGGAGAGTAGCTAGTATTTTATTTTAGAGTCGCAGAATCATGAATGCTAGTAATTGCTTTATTAATCGTGACCTCATTTATGGAGGTGAGACTCTCCATTCTTATTGTCTTCTTGGCTTGATATTCAATTCCTTCATTCCTTCAATTTAGGCACTTGTTAAATGGCCAAAATAATTTAGTATTCGGTAATTTACCATGGGCATCAATCTTTACATGGTTCCTAGACACTAAAAGCACGTATCGCCAGCACCACATCTCAAAAGCATTTTGCGGTTTTTGTCTGTTGCTTTCCAACCCATATAAAAATACAGAGTGCACAAGCTTCATTTTTGTATTTCTACCTCTACGTAATTTTTTTTACTTGCCGAATAAAAAACAGCGATGAGACGAGTTTTCTTTTGGCAACTTCGGTTTGACGTGATTATAGACCCCAAATAATTAAACTCTTTTACCAAGTCAAGGGCCTTCAAGATATCATCTTTTCGCTCACGGCTGTCCAATACTGTTAGACTTTACGATTAGTAAAAGTTATCAGCAGAGATAAATAATAAAATTAGTGATCAGTTCTCTGATCACTTGCAGTAATAAAAATGCAAAGGTAATTTAAATATTTCATTGAAAATGTAAATTATTTGTAGTGAAGCACACTAAGTAATTATACTAGTTATGTAGATGGCAAGATTCACTTTTTCAGCATGTGTTAGGTTAATTCACCAAGGGTAGTGCGTAAATGCATTTCCCCCCGTCAAAAAAAAAAAAAAAAAAAAAAAAAAAAGGTTAATTCACCAAAGCAAATCAGGATGGTATTTCATGGGAAATAATATTCAACCACCACTATAATAGTTACCTTAATTAAATATTATGATATTTGTATACCAAAATAAATATCCACTTACAATGCACTATCAGCTAAGCAGTCAGTTTATATTTGCGTGTATTTTTTCATCAGGTTATGTAGAAATGTATTGATTTTGTACTAAATAAAGCTGACTCTATAGGATATCTTATGCAATTTTTAATAAAAACGCACTATCAGTTTTAGTTTATTTTCTTAAAATAAATTATTGATTATGTTTTTAGCAATAGAAGAATAATCTTAGTCTTAATTATTAAAAACTGAAAAAGATCTAGCACAATACTTGATTTAAACTGTGCTATCTCTTGGGAAAAGGTATGGTTCATAATCCAGTATTAATGGGCATAATTTATGTACTGGTTTTATTACAAATTTATAGCACTAAACACAAATGTTAGAGACAATAAAATTCTACTTTATAGTATTCAATTATTTTGTATTAGTTTAATAACTTTTATTGGTATTTTAGCTTTTTTAACATTTTCTATTAAACTTTCTCCTAATGGGCTTGTTGCCGCAATGTCTATTGAATTATAGTTTGTTGTAATATCTATATTTTTTTTCCATTTTTCAAGGCCATTCCACGCAATCATCACTCCATTATCTGTACATAATTTTGGTGGAGGTCTATAAATGCTATAATCAGATTGATCACATAATATTTTTAAACTGTTGTATATGAAATTGTTACAGGCTACTCCACCAGACACAATTAGTTGTTTATTATGCTGAGGTATAAGTTTATGCTGATGACAAAACTCCATTGCTCTTTGAGTTCTATGCACTAAGTGTTTCGATACAGCCATTAACAATGCAGCACATAAATCATTTATCTCTGGTATAAGTTTATCTGCAACAATATTGTGTTCCTTTTCTTTTTTATGAAGCTTAGTGAGTACTGATGTTTTTAGGCCATTAAAACTAAAGTTACAATCTTTGTATTCACTTAATGAAAGAGGAAAGTTGAAAATAAATGAGTTTCTACTTTTGGATGCAGCTAACTCTATAGCTTGCCCTCCACACATTTTGGAATATTCTAACATATTCTTTAATTTCATTCTTCTTGCTACTTTGTCAAACACTTCACCAGGTGCTAAATCCATGCTTTCACCTAATAGTTGGAAATTATTAATATCTTGAGCTATAGCTAATAGGCAGTGACCACCAGATATTAAGAGAACTAGAAAAGGAAATGATATATTGTTATTCATTCTGGCTACCAATGCGTGAGCTTGCATGTGATGAATAGGTACAATTGGTTTATTGTATTTGCGAGCTAGATGTTTTGCATACTTCATACCAACAGCCAAGCTGAGTGGCAAACCTGGTTTTACTGTTACAGCAATTGCAGAAATATTATCCATAGATAGTTTCGAATTTCTAATGGTTTCATCCACAATAGGCTCAATGTAAGTTCTGTGTAAATCTTGTGCTACATCTGGGATAATTCCTCCATTTCGCAGATGTATAAGATTTTGAGAATATAAAGTATTTGATAAAATATCACCACTATCATTGATTATAGCACATCCAGTGTCATCACAAGAAGTTTCAATACCAAGAATATTGGTCGAATAATTTTTTTTTTGTATTATTGTGTTATGCATAATAAATCTCTTTCTTGTAATGATTAAAATATTATTACCTATTATACGAGGTATATTAAACATTTTCTTTTGAGATTTTATTTTAAAGTACGGTTATTACTATACGTTTTTTTTTCAATAAATCGTTATCTAAGCACACATACTATGATTGATCTATAAATATTAGAAGTTGAGCTTTTAACGGTTGATAAATAATCATATTCATCAGAACCACGCATATCTTTTTATCCAGAAAATTAAATATAAAATACAAAAATAATTATTTATTACAAACTGTAAAAGGTTTATAAACTCCTTAAATGTTTTGTTTTTAGTTCTGTCCATTCTTTACTAAGGAATAGGCAAAGGTACCAAGACCATGCAGCCAAGTCGGATGTTGTTTTATCGGTTGAGATAAATAGTAAAACTCAGATTTTTTTGCAGTTTAGTGTTACCAACTTTCAAAAATATTTACCTGTAAAGCTAAAATGAAAACCCCTAAAATCAATGCTTAGAGAATCACTTAAAAAATCAAGAACAATTTACGTTTCGTAGTCTTCTGTATTACTTACAAATTACTTCATGTTTCAAATGTAATTAAGGTTTTTTTTCTAGTTCCTTAAAATAATTGTAAATACAACTATTTGTAGAATAGATAGATAACGCAAGATCTACAATTTAATTGCAATATATAACTGACCATAATCTTATATTTTCATAGAACTAGGAATTTATCAATAAAACTAGTATACTGACCACGCTTGCCATACCACTCATACATGAAGTTTACATGTATGTCTTTTCGAACGCTCTCAGTCGGTTCACTTGTTTCGACGAGTTACTATCTGTGATAAAATAATCATTTACTTAAAAACAATGGCCAGTTGTGTAGGAAAAAGTTGTAAACCACTCTAGGAGTAAACTAACGGTATATTCTTTCATGTGTAAGTATTGAATTATTTTTATTTTATGTAACAAAAATAATAGTCGCATGACGTGCCGCCATGACTCAGTATTAGTGTATTATCTATGGCCATGACGCTTTTGTTTAGACTAGACGCTGTAGTGTTGTGCGTACTCTTGATTGTATGATTTTTCGAGTTATAAGTTTGCTCGAAAAAAGAACAATTTACTACTTCATTAATGAGTTACTTCATAAGTGTTGATGTTTTTATGTCTTTACATGATCACCAGTTCGATCAACATGCTTTGGATAGTCATTTACATTAACTTTTTAATATAGAAATATATTTAAATATCAAACTGTAATACATTGTTAAAAATCGAAAGTATCAAGTATATACACTTCTACAATTAAATTATTTTGTGTGAAGGACATTAAAAAATGACAACTTTTTAAATTATTAATATTGACATAAATATTATTAATATTAAAAAGTACTTATAATAAACGTAATATAATAAAATTATGAATTAAATTTTTGTTGAAGTTATTTCCCTAATATTATCGAAACTGGCAATATGGTATGCGTTTTGGCACACGACGGACATCATTCTACGAATTCCCTCTGCTACCCGCATCTCCTCGTCACACCAAAGTAAATAGTCACACCCCCGAAAACGACACACATGTTTCCCATCCCATACTTTGTACTGATTTTTCAATCTGTACTGACCGCAATGACTTTGTTACTTCAAGTAAATTGTAGTGTTTCAATAGAGGAAAATTTGTACTGAATTGTTGTCAACAGAGATAAATAATAAATGTTATGGGCAAATAAACAGGATAGTTAAGATTAAGGCATTCTAGGATCTATACTGGCATACTTTGTGTATTCAAATTAAACAAATATATAAAATCAAAAAGCCAAGAAACCCATCCTGATAATTTATTCCCCTTAATTTAAGGGGAAAACCATTCTAGAATACCTACTCTGTTTAATTTATTTCTTTATAAGGAAAAGGCAAAGATACTGGACCATGCAGCCAAAACTGACATTAAGAACACTTCATACATAAAAGTATACTTATCACCAAAATGAAAAAATAATGTTTTTGTGTATGTAATAATATGTATTCGTCTGATTATGATGAAACTTGGGTGAGTTGTGCTGTATACGCCCGAAACGGTTCTAGGCCCAAAAAATCTGTAGCATCGCAACGCTTGCCGAAAACAGCTAGTAGAACATTTAATAATTATTAAACAACGTATTTTACTTTTATTAATAAGTAAAGTATTTTTATGTCAATATTTCAACGCTTTTGCAAAATGATGATCACCTTATTATAATTCTTTAATGTACTTAAGCACAACAACCAAAACCTAAAATGCAAGCAAAATTACATTATATAAAATACAAACACTGCATGCTAGTGAACGACAGATAAAACATGACCAACCAAGATGCCAGTAAATCTTTGTAGATAGTTATTATTCTTGTAGATATTGCTTTTTTTCTTCGGCTTGATTAATGTTCATCTGCAATTTACATACACAATGGCAGCGTCGTGTGATAAGTTATGGTTTTCAATCCTGTGTCAACGTTTCTAAGCTTCAGAAAGTGGATGGCTCAACTTGCTAGAATATGGACTTTTCGTGGCAACTCAGAATAGGCGTTTCGCTTCATTATTTACATTATAATTCACCTGTGCACAATAACTAAACTATATCATACAAAACGCCAGCAAAATTACATAATAAAGGATAAACTATGCAAATTTATAGATTAAAGACAATCACTGTTAAATAAACAGACTAAGAGAATACCCCGCCAAAAACTCAATTTCAAAATTCAGCTCTTATTTTATGTATTTTATCGACAGTATTTAATTAGCTAGGTCTACTGTTCAAATAATGATTTGATAGAATTCTGATCACCGGACAACTGATGATGATGATAAAATTAATGAGACAAATTATTGCCATAAATTACTATGAAAATTACTGTCTCTTAATACAATTTGAATTCGAATCTATACTAATAAATAAAATTCAAGTGTCTGTTTCTAATGTCATTTTTTTTTTACAAAATAGATATGAATGTATATATATAAGAAACCTATACCAAAAATGCAATTTGAAAAATTTTTGTCTCTCTGTTTGTAATGGGTAATCTCAGGAACGGCTAGTTCGATTTTAACAGGACTTCAACTTAGGCTAGAGGGTAACTTAGGGTACTTTGAATTTCGAAAATAATTAGGGATCCGCGTAAAAAAATAAAACTCATAAAAATTTGAATAAAATCCGATTCAATGCACAATTTTACGGCCAAGTGCTTAAATTTATAAGAAATATTTTTACTTTATCTTAGTACTGAAAAAAAAAATACGGGTCTGTATAAAAAAATTAAAATGCTGTGAAGAATATATGAAACGCGGGCGCAGCTGCGGGCAGACAGCTTGTCATAAATAAATACAAACAAAAAATTATTAAAAAACATAGATCTGTTTATCATTGAAATCAGTCTTTATATTTGTTAGCGGCATCCAAAATACATTATTTACATTATTTTATAATGTCGTGGGACTGTTTTAGTTGTCGATAAAAACATCACATACCTACAGTAAAGTGCTATATTTGACTTCCAGGTTCATATCGCGTTTCAAACGGTATCATTTTTTTCTTACGTTTACAATAAATATGTGCATTAATTTCCCCAGTAGACAGCACAAAGCGATCTTTAGACTCAGTAATGTGATACGATACACATAAACTGCTTGTTATTCCTTTTATAGTCGTTTATAAAAATGAACAAAATTATTTCGATTAGAAAGATGCAGCCATGGTTTCCATTTATAAAATGTGCAAAAAAAAGTTCAGCCGTGTGTACAGTCGAATTCAATCAAAAAGAAAGTATAAGAAATGAGTCTCTCATGCATTTCGACGACATTCCCGGGCCTAAGTGTTATCCCGTTATAGGTACTTTGTATAAATATGTGCCTTTTATTGGTAAGTTGACATAATTTGTTCAACGATTCTTTACCTTTATCTATAGTAATCAAAGTTACTTGAAAGTTTTATCATAAAGCTTTATACAATTTAAATCAGCTTATGGCGTCAGCATTCAGTCGATTTATACTCATATGAATATAATCCCTGAAGCCCTGAGTTTCATTAAATACTAGCGTTAAATAAATGTAACGCTTATATTGTTTTTAAATTTTAAAGTGAACAGAAATATCAGCTTTCGGGTTTGGCATTTTATGAAGGTGAATTATTTTGGAATTTCTGAATACTAACTTGTTTGTTCAATCTTTTCGACATTTATTAAATAAAATGTAAAAAAGCAAAGAATATTTTTAAACTACCTACATGCAACTTGTTAATCATGATCAGAAATATCTAGTTATCTAAAAATAAATAGGCAAAGAGTTCTTAACATTTTCTATGATTGATAATTATTTTCGAAACACCTCCTCTCTATTTTCGAATCTCACGTAATTAATGAATAGACGTGCTTCAATTTTTTTTTTATTATTCTCAATTTTCGAGAACTGCATGAACAGTATGGGTAATTTTATAATAGTAAAGAAAGCTTTTACCTCCCATGATTACGTAAGCATAGGCATAATTTTGAGAAAAAAGCCTAACTTTAGTAATTAAACCTTATATTTGTAGGTCGCAATGTAAAACAAAATTAAGAAGTATTTATAGAAAGTAGATATTTCAGAAATCTACTGCTGTCGTGTTGCGCACCAAAGAAGAGCTATAAAACACGAAAGGGACAACTGCAGCTCGGGCTGATTTTACCAATGCAAATTAGACGAAAACATAACTTCGTAGTACCCTGTTTTATCCTCCAAAACTGAACCAATTTTTTATTTTCTTTTAGTTCTAGAATAAGAAAGACTTTGGCTATGTAGAACAAAACGTAGAGGCGTTTTGCTTTTTGTAATTTTATTCATCAAATTTGTTTGACGAACGTCTGAAAATGACAGTAAACATCGAGCATATATTTTATTTTCAAAGGCATCTCCACATTCATTCCCTTTCTAAACATATAATTTTTTACACAATCTATCCATCATTTTTGTTGTCTTCCCCTTCCCATATAACCGTCCACGTTCATATCCAATGTCCTTTCATATCCTTTCTCATAACATCCTCTTCGTTCCTGCGCATCAGATGGCCATGCTAGGACTAACAACTGCACCTTACGTTTTTTAAGATCTTAATATTTGTTACAAATATAATGATACCTTTCAGGTGATTATAACGCGGAGGCACTTGACAAAAACGCGTGGTTAAATTGGCGTCGATACGGTTGCCTTGTTCGGGAGACACCTGGCGTAAATTTAGTACACGTCTATGATCCCGATGACATCGAGGCGGTGTTTCGTCAAGATGCCCGATACCCAGCGCGCAGGAGTCACGTAGCCATGTTCGATTATCGCATTAAGAAACCACAAGTATACAATACTGGAGGATTACTTGCAACGTGCGTAAATCGTTTTTTATTAAAGTATTCTGGTTTTGGTCTGTCAATTTAATAGGTATAAAATTGGCCATACAAAATGTAACTATCTAAAGCCTTAATAATTTTTAATGGTTTCGATACACAGCCCAAGCGGGGTGTTTCTATAGAAGACATCGGGTCGACACAAGCCAAGCGCAACATTCTTCTATAGTAAATTAGTATATATTAAAAATTAGTATTCGGCTTGCTATGTGCCGAACCGTAACAGAACTTAAGAATAAAATACAATTAGATTTTAACAAATTTTGAAAACTGTAATAATATTATAGTTCTGTATAAAAGATGCTATATTCATCTTTACTTATGTTTGTAATTGTTTTTTTCTATAGGCAATATCTATTTTCCTATAGGCAAAAAGATCTATAGCTCTTGAGTCTGAATGAAGGATTTCTTATTGTCAATGTATTAACG
This sequence comes from Samia ricini, assembly GCA_014132275.2. Classification (NCBI taxonomy): domain Eukaryota; kingdom Metazoa; phylum Arthropoda; class Insecta; order Lepidoptera; family Saturniidae; genus Samia; species Samia ricini. The sequence continues at coordinate 8,608,810 of AP028170.1, forward strand.
TATTCAGCATTATTCAGAAGTTTATATCAGAAGCTTCGTTCGCACAAAACTTTCATTCGATTATTACTCAGACTTATTATTATTACTCAGTTATACACTTTATTAAATTGATAAAAAATAAATAATCTAATTAGGAAATAAAAATTTGCAAACTTAAAGATGAAGAACTGTCGCAGCATCACGTGAAGGTCAGTCCTCTCTCTGGGCTTAGCGTGTTACCAAACGAGATATGATACCTAGTCAAACACCCAACCTCGTTAAACGTATTCAAAATAATATATCTTCTAGATAATAATTTCTAACAATGTAACCTAATTTCGAACAGTCACTTATTTAACTTCAGAAATTTTAAAAATATATACATTTTAAATTAAAAAATAAAGTAAACCATGCTTACTGTGAATAGGCACTTTGAATATGAAAATTACCTTTGGGTCTTACGGCTTTCCTACCATTAAAACAGATATAGATAAATAATATGGGAAGGTACTAGACCGAGAATCATGTAGGCATATACATAAAACATTATTGTTCTGCTCATTTTAAGTAGCGCGTTGGCGTTGGCGTTTTTATATAAAAAAGTCATTTTTCTAGTAATGGTCCAGAATGGTGGCGACTTCGCAGTACGTTTCAAAAGAATTTCACTAGTCCACATAGCGTTAAGGCGCACGTTGCAAATACAGATGTCGTGATAAAAGAATTTGTTCAATGGATTAAGAATAATAAAACGTCTCAGCTCGAAGATTTTCTATTATATTTAAACAGGTTGAATTTAGAAAGTAAGTGCTACGATAGTTTGGATAATATTTATTGATCTACTTGTTAATTTTATATTATTAAAGGCTAGCTGTTCACCCGCGTCTGCCCCTGCGTTTTATATATTCCTCACTGCGTTTTATTTTTTTAATACGAAACCCTAATAATTGTTTTAGTACTAAGATAAAGTAAAAATATTTCTCATAAATTCAAGCCATTGCCCGTAATTCTGTGCATAGAATCGGATTTTATTCAATTTTTTATGAAGTTTATTTTTTTTACCCGGAACTTATTTTCGAAAATTAAAAGTACCCTAAGTTACCCTGAGTATCTTCAGCTATCTACCAAACAAAGTACCGTCAAAATCGGTCCAGCCGTTCCGGAGATTACACATTACAAACAGACAGACAAAAAAAAAATAAAAAATTGTATTTTCGTAATAGGTGTCGTAAATACTTTTATACCTTATTAGTAAAAAATAATAATTTTGACATTACAAAGAGACACTTCAATTTTATTTATTGGTATAGATTATAGTAATATGTATGTATATAGAAAAATTGAATCAGTAATTTGGCTGTTTTGTAGTTACTTATCTGTATGTCATAGTCATCATTCTCATGCTCTGTTCCCAACTCGCTTGGAGTCGGTGCAGTATGTTTTCTTCTTCTTCTTCCACACGTTTCTATAAGCCGTCATTTCTTTATTTACTCCTTTTTTTCAAATCGTTCTTCATACATTACATCCATACTTTCTTTAGTGAAAGTGGAGGAAAGATCTACTTTTCCATCATTCCACATTTGTATTCATAACTATTTTAATCACATGGGCTTCCTCTTCCTCATAACATGTTCATACCACAACAAACGATTATCTTGCAACTTTTTTACTACTGGCATCACTTTCAACCAACAAGCATTCTCGTAACACAACACATCCATCTCAATATTCGTATCTCATGCAATTGTTTCTCGTCCATCTTCTTACTAGTCCAGCATTCTGGTCCACCCAGTACGACGTCTTGAGCTCTTATTTTATATTTAGCCTTTTATCTAAATGTAATATGTATAATAGTTTGGTCTTTTTGTTTCTGTTTTTTTTCCATACACAGTTTATGCCAAGAACTTAATTATGAATAATTATTAGGTCTCTGTGTATCGTGGATAACATTCAGATTTGGATAACTGTTTTATAAAACTGTTTCAAGTCTGAGTTAAAAACTATAGGTAATAAATGAAGACATGTAAATTTCGACATGTGGAAGATTTGTTTCTAAAGCCTTAACTTCATTTAAATTAAAAAGAAACAGAGGTGGTAATGAATAAACAAAATTATTTTTCTGTATTTCAGTTATTGGTGTTGTAGCTTTTAATGAGAGATTCAACAGCTTTACTCCAGAGGAGCAAGAACACCAATCACGCAGTACCAAAACTATAGCAGCAGCGTTTGGATCAAATTGTGGTATTATGAAGCTGGATAAAGGGTTTCTTTGGAAATTTTTTCATACGCCTTTATACAGAAAACTTGTTAATTCTCAGGAATATTTAGAAAAGTAAATATTGCAATTATATACGATTAAAGTTTCAGATTATGTCTAAAAACTTATTAAAACAGTAAAGAGTAAATTGAATATGGAATAATTTACTACGATCTTATTTTAGGTTATTATTTATTGTGATTGTAGTGTCTGTTTATTATTTTGAAAAATTATTTATTATTTAATTTTAAAAATAATATGTGGTTTAAGCATTAATTGATAACTTAATATAACTTTTTTAGTGTCTCGACAAAAATTCTGATCAAAAAGCTGAACTTTTTCAAATCTGATGATGAAAACGGCGATAATTCACTGTTAGGATCTTTTTTGAAACAACCTAATGTAGATCTAAAGGATATTATTGGAATGATGGTTGATATATTGATGGCAGCTATTGATACGGTATATAATCTTCTCTAACTCTTTTTATATATCTAGTATTTATATTTTTCACATTACCTATATACTTCATGACGGTAACCAACGTTTCCATATCATTACTTTTGTACTTGAAAATTTCGTTTATTTACTTTCTTTCAGACTTCATATACAACTAGTTTTGCTTTATATCACATTGCTCGTAATATTAAGTGTCAAGAAAAAATCTTCAATGAAATTACTACACTTCTACCTGATAAAAGTTCAGAAATAACTGCTGATATAATAACCAAAGCTATATATTTAAGAGCAAGCATTAAAGAGAGCTTGAGATTGAATCCCGTATCTGTTGGTGTTGGTCGACTATTACAAAAAGATATTACTTTACGAGGATATCGTATCCCTAAAGGAGTAAGTAAAAGAAGATAACTAAAAACGCACTTAAAGTAATATAAAAGTAAGTAAGAAAACATAAGTTTTTTTTTACTTTTCAGACGGTAATTGTTACTCAGAATATGGTTGCATCGCGTCTACCACAATACGTTCAAGATCCTTTACAATTTAGACCTGAGCGTTGGTTACGTGGATCATCACAATATGAAAACATTCATCCCTTTTTGAGTTTGCCTTTTGGTTTTGGACCTCGATCTTGTATCGCAAGAAGGTTAGCAGAGCAAAATATGTGCATAATTATAGCTCGGGTAAATCACTGTCTATTGTTTATAAAAGTCATTTACTAGATTACTTGTCTTTACTCGATATATATAAATTATTTTAAATTTCAGTTGATACGTGAATTTGAAATTAAATGGATGGGCAAAGAACTTGGTATCAAAACGTTGCTTATTAACAAACCTGATCAAGCTGTATCGTTATCACTTGTATCAAGAAATATATAATAATAATATGCAAAAAAATAAAGTGAAACTACATACAATATCCTTATATGTATTTATTTTACATTAAGAATTTTAGAAAAAACCGATGGCTTATGGTTTTTGTTTTTTTTAGCTGTAGGAATGGTAATCAATTCTACTTTTTTAGTGAACGATTTCTGGCTGATTACAAGATTTCGCAGCAAACGATTCAAAATAAAACCTCGATCACATGCTCTTGGAAATGGTGGATCAATTATTCTCTCAGAAAATAATGGTTCAATTGGGTTTATTAAGGTTGGAATTTCTGGAACTGGAGGAACTACTAATACGACAATATCTCCTTTATCTAAAAACTCTGGAAAATCAGGCGTTACAGGAGCCGGAAATTCTAGTACAACAGGAAACTGAAGAACATTAATCGTTAACTGTTTTGGCACCAGATTAATTATACCTCTATCTAAAATTCTTAAGTTTGGCACGATTCGTGGAATTGTTGTTATTTTAGGAATTTCTAACGGTAGCAAGATTGGAACAGGATGTATTTCTATTTTTTCACGTGGTGGAAAAGGTGAACGAACAACGATCGATTCATCAATGGTAATTGGCGAATAAGGAGTCGGTGTTCCTTCGTTCGGTTCAATAATTTCTGGTACTTCGGAGTTTTCACTTACAGGCGTTTCATTAAATTTGGTTACAAAAGCTCCGATCTGTGGCGGAACAAAAGATCCTAATAAAAGTTGTGGGTTGAAGACAAAATTCGAAAGTAAAGGCGGTAGTTCAGGTTTTTACTGCATAAGGTATAGAAATCCTAAAATTTTTGTCGATAGGGATCTGGTCGGTTGATGGAAATCCTCTCGAGTTAGCAGCCAGCACGATAACAATATATAACTTCAGTTGTAAGGAAATCTGAAAATAATTTCTTCTTGTTACAAATATGAAATGATTTAATATAAAGATAACAACAAAAAGCTTACATCTATTATAACGTACCATGACTGAAGATTGACCGTAATATATTGTAGATTAATGTTCGATGTACAATTAATTTATAGTAACAGCTTTTCATTTGTTTAAACTTGTTGATTTAATCTATACTCATAAATGCAATCGAAGTGTTTGTTTGTAATCTGAAAATAGTTTTTATTTACTAAATAGATATAAATGTATATTCGTTACCTACACAAAAAAATACAATGTTCAAAATTTTTTTGTCTGTCTGTCTGTTTGTTCCAGTTAATCTCCGGAACCGCAGGGCGAATTTTGACGGGACTTTTTTGAATGATAGCTGAAGTTACTCCGCGTAACTTAGGATACTTTTAATTTTCGAAAATGGTTAGGGTTCCGTGTAAAAAAATGAAAACGCAGTGTAAAATACACGAAATTCGGACGCAGCCGCGGTCATACAGCTAATACAAAATAAAAACCAGTAATCTAATTACTTGTCGTATTTGTAGGGTCAATTACACGAAAAGTAGATTTTGTGGATTTCGACGATCGTGTAATTATTATATAATGTACGAATTCTTTAAAGCCAAAATATTTTAATGCATTGAATGATTTATTTTTACAAGTTTTTCAAGATACTCTAAATGTAATGTAACATTTGGAATTAATTAAAAAAATGCGCATTTACCAAGTTGTGTTAATTGATATAAAGTAATGGCAATTGACACCTTTAATACATTATTACGTAAACTGACTTTAATAATAATTATATAATAGTAAATACTCAAACTTATATTGCATGATTTTTACTATATTCATAAACTAGCTGTGTGGCCGCGGCTCCACCCGCGTTTCATATATTATTCACTGCGTAATGTAGTTTTTAAATAATCATTGGAAAATTTTTTGTTTTGATGGTGTTGTCCATTGAATTTATTTTACGTTTACAATGTTTTGTGTGTTTATTTTGTAGTGCGGAACCATAATAATTTTCATGAAATTGTTTTTGGTATTAACAGAAAGCAAAGATACTTCATAAAAATTCAAAATGCTAGTAAAACGGTGCATTGAAATGGATTTCATTCACAATTTCATTACTTTTAATTTTTTCCGCCATACTATAATAATTTTAAAAAATTAAAGTAGTCAAAGGTACGTGGAGTAATTTCAGCTATCTACCATAAAGACCGTCCAAATCGTGTCAGCCGTTTCGGAAATTAACCGAAAAGAATAGACGGACAGACAGACAAAATTTTAGTATTAGTAAAATTAGTCATGTGTATTTAGTAAAACATTGTCATTTTGATATTTCAAACAGACACTTCTTTTATTTATTAGTATAGTTTTTTTTTTTTTTTTTGACCTAGCTAATGCTGTTGACCGGAAGGGCCTTTACAGCTTCACCGAACTTTGGGGGCGAGTGCTGAAGGCACTCAGCCGCAAAAAGGTGACTAGCTCAAGGGCTACCAAAGTGGTACGAACCTCGGCTTGGCCGTCACCTGAGTTATTCAAAACTCACTCGCGAGTTGTATCCTAGCTATTAGTATAGATTTATTTATTTTATATCTATTTATCTTAAATGTCGGATCGAAAGACAAGAATCGCTGAAATATGAAGATGTTTTCGACGAATTGAAGTAGGTTTCTGTATGAACATATTGTGGCTTTGATGACGGCCGTCGACTGGTCGAATATACCATAGAAGTGACCGTGACAGTGAAGTGATAGAATGGAAGTAGGCTTATGGTAAATGACAACATATTTAAGTTTACAGTAATAAGTTTACCAACTGAACGTTTCTTGCTTCTTAAATTTTTCCTCTCGTTCCCCCAATTTATTCAGTGACTTTCTCAATTCAACTTTAATTCTATCATAGGAGTTCATATTATTATTGTTATTTATTCATATTTAAATGTTGCAAGCTAATAAATGACTCTAAAATTTTAATTCTAAATTCACTAGGTGCATATATACTAATAGTAATCTGCTGACGTCAGTAAAACTGTTTACATGAATTTTAACCCTAACTTTTAGAATCTTTTAGTGTTGATATACAAAACTATTTATTGATATAAGAATTTTGAGATTATTATACATTAAAGTGATTCTTAAATAAATTTCATTACTGTTAGTTTATTATTCAGAATTTGAAAAAAAAAATGGTTTAATTTTTTTTAATGATAACCCTAAACTTTGGCAGTAGTTACAAAAAAGAAAAAGAACATCGGTTATATAGGAGCAAAAGTATTAGACTATTATTGTCATTATTTTTGAGTAATTTTTTTATTGAGTTAAATAAGTAAAAAATATTAAAACACAATGAAATAAAACTCGAAATTGCGAACATTCTGGTAACTGCTGTGGGTGATATATATATAATCTACGATTTATATAAAATTAATGTAAAACATAATTATTAAGAAATATATAGATTTGGAATGTCACTCTAGGCACATTTAGATAATAATTATGTACTAATGAGAAACATTAACACAATTGATATTTGGATTAAGAATTAATGGAAAGCGAATGTGAAATATTTATGGAAACATAGGCACGGGAAATAAAACGAGATCATATTAACAATTTCTTTATGTGTATGTTATTATATTATATATATATATATATATATATATATTAACAAAATTAGTATATAAACAAACATTAAATACATAAGTTATCACACACGTTAACAGCGATATTAAAACTAATGTAGGTACTTATATTTATATTACAAACCCTTAGAATGTCATTGCAACAAGACGCCATTATTTTTAAGTACTTGTTTCTTTTATTAATAAAATAAAATTTTAATGGCAAGTTATTCGCAATGACAACAAGAAAACATCCACCTAGTGATATGTTTTGTTATGGTACATGTATATCTCAATATAGCCTTAAAATAAATAAAGAAAATGGTTTACTTAAGTGTATTTTTGTTTCAGCTACGAAACAGAACTTTAGCTGCGAATCTTTTCGGCCTTTAGAGAATCATCGAATTAGAAGGAATTAGATATATTTCATCACTTAGCGTTCTAATATTGATTTAATAAACGAAAAATATCGTGCGTATGTAAAATTAACATTACATAAGGTGACGCCTGTTATCCCCGAAGGGTTAGGCAGAGGTGAATTAATGAACTACACCACATTTCGCCGAGCTTAGTTCGGTCCCAGACGTGACAGGGGGCGAGCCTGTCGCCATATCGGGCACAAATTCCAAACTCCGGGTTGATACTGAGTAGAAATATATGTAAATATAATAAAAATTTATAGTCATATAATATTTACATAAAAGATTTACATTTTAATAAAATTTTATATGACGTAATTTGATACATTTTACATACAGATAAATTTTTACATGACAGTAAAAGTACATAAAAGTAGTTCATAATGTTTGTTTTTTTAAATATATTGGCTTACATAATGTATATAAATTTAAATACATGTCACATTACATGTTATTATTTCAGATTTAGCTTTGCCGCGTTTATCGCGGTCGTGTAATCTTGATCTTGCCAGTTGATACAATTCATGCACTTACGTGAGTACTTCAAATGGAAGTTCTTGCCCGTTTAAACATTTAGGCGCCTACGCATATACATCTACGAATTCTATTTACCATATAAACTAAACCAGATGAGTTCAATAAACTCGACATTTTTGGATACGATTACAATAAAATATTCCTAATAGATTTTCGTATCATTTAATTATGAATATTTTAACGGTATATCTAGATGCTTATATCAATCAAGATGGAATGTTGTAGTAGACGCTTAGTGTGTGATATTTTCCTATTTTGAATTCAATAAGTGGTTTTCGTTCATTTTTATTATAGTTATATATAAATCGATATGCATGTTTTTTTTGTTGTATTTACTGTTTAAATTATTATTATATTAGAATGAAATAATTATTTGGAAAAGTTTATTAATGGCACAGAACTTCATATTTTAAATTTGGAATAAAATCTATGACTAAATAATATTTTTTTAGTTTATTAACCGACTATATATTCTAGAATATATGCTTATTTAAGTAATAAATATATACTTAGGTGCATCAAAAAGAATGGCTAAGATGTTTTCGTATCGTTCGCTAACTCTATTCGTTCAAGTCTCCTCATCAAATTAATTTACTTTCTGTGAACAATACTGATTAGTTAATATAAAGGTAACTTTTTTTATTCACAACAAAAGCCATATGTTGTCTATGTCAATTTATAGGCCGAGGATCGTATGGAGTAGCGTCATGACCGACGTATCTATTGTTTTTACGTATCTGGAATCCTTCGCCTGGCGCTGTGTTGTAATAAATAACTCGTCTGATACCGAAAGGATCTATATAACCGAAGCTTCCGGTTCTGTCGTTCAAATCTTTCGTCTCTTCTCTTCCTCGTGGTATTGTTTAGGGAGATAGTATCGAAAGCCGTTTTTAGTTGATGCTATACCGTCATATGTTGAAAACTGGGGAGTGTAACCGTTTCCTAAACGAACGTTGGATCGCTGCCGTCGTAGCCAATCCTCGGCATGTCTATAAGAATTCGGGTTATAGACATCGTACCTTCGACTATCACTGGCATAATAGTCGTCCTCAATCGTGTTTGTGTTCGAAAGATCGTAATTGAATGGTACTGGTGTCGTAGAAGCCTCACCGGCGACGGTCGGCGAGACTGTAGACCCGATGTCATTGTTAGATAAATCAACAGAGTTGGGAGAGATGAAAACTTGCGGAGTAGCCGTCGGCTGTGGGTACGAAGCAGAAGCTGGTGTTATTGATACGCTCGATTGGAATGAATCGGGAGGTTCATACGGAGCAGGAGATCCTTCAGTAGTAGTGCTGATTCTCGGTGGAGTGGGATTACGATGATTGCTAGGTGCTGGGGTTACGCCATACCCGGCATCCGTTGGCGCTGTCTTGGCTATATTTAATGATTCCTAAGGCAAAAAAAAGTATTTTATAAAAATTACTGCATTAAATGAAATCGATAAAATAATTAATTCAAAGTACATACGCTAATTGATCGATCTTGTCCTACGTAAACAGTTTTAGATTTATATATCCTATAACCTTCGCCATCAGCTATATAATCTTGTAGACGTAGGAAGCCATCTGCGCCGACCCAACCTGTAGTACCTAAAATTATTATAAATATAATTATAAAATTTGCTATGAAAACCTAAGATAGGAACGGAATACAAGATAATAGTTAACTCACCAATAACTGATCCATCTTTAAGCCTCCTTTCTTTGCGATATTGTCCGTTTTTCGTTTGGTATAGGAAGTATCGCTCGTCGTCTTCATCTGTTTGTATGTGGAACTGATCTGGGTCTTGTTGTGGACTGTACCCGTCTAAGGCAGCGAGGGAGCTGCATACGAACACCTGTAATTTACAGAATAACTAAATTTATTATCAAGAACTATAATAAGCAATATGACTAATTTGACCCAACTTGAAAAGTAGGAAGTTATTTATTTGTTATAAAAGTATTTATTCCGATTAATCACTTTAATATTTTTTTATTGCAAATGAAATGTTATTATATGATAAAGTAAACTGAGCAATGCCGTGTAGGGAACCTAGTATATCATTTATTCCTCCCAATAAGTTAAGGTGGTTAATGTCGATTACCCATAAAAATGAGACAATAGGAAAACGCCAGGTTTGTGCTCAAGGGGTTAATAATCTTATATCGTTCATAAGTTTGGACTAGATTAAATTCATTATCCATGGTTTTCTTTATTTATCACAAAGTTACTGTACGCAGAACATAGTGTAAATAATATTTACGTTGATAATAAAATACTTTATTATCTATAATAATAAATAAAATTGAAGTGTTTGATTGTAAAGTCAAAATTATTATTTTTTACTAAAAAGATATGATTGTATAATAGATACCAAAACTGCAATTTTAAATTTTTTTATTTGTAAGTCGGTCGAACTGTCAGTTTGTTCCGAGTAATCTCCGGAACGGTTGGACAGATTTTGACGGGACTTTTTTTGGTAGATAGCTAAAGTTACTCCGGGTAACTTAGGGTATTTAATTTTCGAAAATAATCAGGGTTCCGCGTAAAAAAGTTAAAACTCATAAAGAATTGAATAAAATCCGATTTTACGGGCAAGCGCTTGAATTTATGAGAATTTTTTTTTTGTACTTTATCTTAGTACTAAACAAAAATTAGGGTTCCATATAAAAAAATGCAGTGAAGAATATATGAAACGCAGGCGCAGCCACGGGCGCACAGCTAGTTACTAAATAAATGTATTGATCAATTTCTATTTGTGCTTACAACGGAAGGAATATACTTGATTATAGATTATTTTTATTTTTATTGATTATTACGATTGTGTAAAGAGGTAACTGTGAATTGAATTGCCGTATTATATACAGTGAGAAAGTATAGAATTGCAGACTTCTCGGGATTTGGAATTTCCAACATACTTATTTACGTGTGTTCTTAAGAAGAGGCCTTGTACAATGTGAGATATTTATTAATGTAAAAACATTATTATAGTAATGAGAAAGAAAAAGTCATCTATTATTTATTAAACCAAGTAAATTTAAACTGTTTGGAATAAGATATCCGACATCCCGTGATAACTAAAAATAAACTTTTACGGTCCTAATGCAAAATTTTAAGTGTTTAAAATTCAAAATTCTGTAAAATATAATCTCTAATCAACCCTAAAAACTGTTTTGTTGTTGAACATTTTTAAACATGTGTTCAACGGGAGTTTAACTATTTTGTTATAACACCTATAGATTGTAATCTATCGTTATTGGATTTTGTTAAAATAATAACTACTGTGGTTGGGGGTTCATTAATCACGGGTTAGACAAGCGTGGGAGTCAGGATTATTAGTCACAGAATATAAAGTATTTACAAACTAGCTAGCGGTGTCAAGGTATACTTCAAATCCCTCACAATAACGCTGATCTATTGTTAGATTGTAATTATTTATTAATACGCATTAATAAGCTATGAATCGGTTTGAATTTGTGTTAGAGAAGCACTAAGGGTGCTAATAGTTGATATACAGAAAATTAAATTATTGGAGGTGATTACTTGAGCTACCAGGCTTTTAAAAAATCTGCGCAATACCTAGGCATATCCAGCCAAGGCAAGAAGCAGTACTAAATAATGTAGAAAAAGCTAAGATGTTTGTCAAATATTGTTAAACAATTTTTTTTTATTATTTAGGTATCCGTTACAGATCTATTATCCATATTGGTCCATTAGGTAATATTTACTGTTAAATCAATATATATTATATATATATATATATATATATATATATATATAAACATTTGATTAACATAGTTGTGTCGTCAGCACATGTTTTACCAGTAAAATCGGGCACTGAATTGTAATATACAATGGCTTTGTAGCGAAATTAGAGACGGAATTAGTAATTTACTAAACAATAGATGTTAACTCAGCCTCGAAGGCCGAATATGGTTACAAAAACACGTGAGTCTTGTATATTTAACATGGAAAAACTACTATGAAAGTTAATTCCATTTATAATTAAAAATAATAAGCTTGTAGTTTATCATGTTGTAGAAAGTATAATGACAAAAATTGATTTCATTTGAAGATATGAGTATAAGAAATAAGTTTTGGTGTTAGTAATTATTTACTATAAAAACTAGGTCGAGAAATGAGAAAGCATTTTATAAATTTCATAGTTTTAAAATATAATATGAATTCTATTATCTTTTTAATACCATATAGCTCTAGTGTTTATCTATGTCCAAAGTTCTCATCCCCTTTGTGGAAGTAGAAAACCCAGAGAAAATTAGGGGCCGTTGAGATAGCGCAGAGGGTCCGTGGGAACTTTAAAAATAGAGTTTAAAAAGGGCAGAAAATTAAGATGGAGGGAGGACTCTAGAAAAAATATATTTTCTCTAATTGGGCGATGAGTTAAATATAGTTAATTAACTGTGGTTTATATGTGGTTATATTTTGTGACTATGTTAACGAATATAGTAAGCGTGGGTACTCTACTACCATGCTTTGGGTTTGTTACGATGTTTTCCTTCACTGTGACACTCATTTAAAGCCTCTTATACGTAACTAGCTGTGTAAACGCGGCTGCGCCCGCGTTTCATATATTCTTCACTGCATTGTATTTTTTTTACACAGATCCCTAATTATTTTCCTAAAAATTTTTTAGTACTACTAAGATAAATTAAAAATATTCCTCATCAATTGAAACCCGTATAACTGTGCATTGAATCAGATTTCATTCAAAATTTTAAGAGTTTTAATTTTTTTACGCGGAAGCCTAATTATTTTAGAAAGTTACACGGAGTAACTTCATCTATCTACCAAAAAAAGTCCCATCGAAATCGGGCAAACCGTTTTGTCACAGCAGACAGACAAAAATTAAAAAAAATAATTGTATTTTTGGTGTAGGTATCGCAAATATATTTTTATCTATTTAGCAACAAAATAATAATTTGAACGTTACGAATATACACTTTAATTTTATTTTTTACTATATAAGACACGATTCTGAGGGCATTACAATTTAGTCATCAGCTTTTCAAAGATCTATTACTATAAATACTATGTGATACACTAAAATAATTTGGTGATTTGAAATGACGAAATAAATGAATGCATACATTGTTCATTTAAACAAATTTTCAAAGTGACACCTTCCTTCCTTGTCATACGGAAATGTTTTATAATCAACAATGATACGTGAGACAAAACAACCTTTTATACGCGGCTTCTCTAATGGAATACCAATGTTTCGCACCGAATACGACCTACGGAGTATCGTCACAACCTCGACATAGACGTGTGTAGATAACTAAGGACTTACGCGGAAATATCCACCCAATTGTGTTCCACATTGCACTCCAGTTATAACGTAACATGTAATTCTTATTCTTGTGTTATTTTTTGCAATATTAACCTGTTATAAGTTTTTAAAAATATACTTTAGTATATTTATAAACACGCATTGTTAAGTTTTCAACTCAATATATACTTCTATTACGGATTCGAGATAGTGTAATGAATAAACAGTTAAGTATATAACACACGATCTTTTTTGCATCTAGTAATCTTAATTGCAGCAAGAATAGTATCACTCCATATCTTCCCGTGGGTGTCGTAAAAGGCCACTAACGAAAAAAAACCAGAGGAATGGCAGCAGCATCCTCTGAGTACAATCACCTACTGCGATCGCTAACCCGCCTGCCAAACGTAGCGATTATGGCATTCCGCCACTTATTAGGGGAGACCTATGTACAACAATGGACGCCTTATGGTTGAATGGAATCCATTTAGTTTGCCCAGTATATTGACATTTAGTTTTTAGACTTTTTTTACAAGCACGTATATGTTTTATGTAGATTGTATATTCTATATAGATACATCAAAGCAAATAAAACATAGAACAGTATTACGTCACTGATATCTTAATTTTGAATTAGGCGTGGGAATGTTTTTACGTATTAAATGAGTCACTAACCTATTTGTTTTTCAATATTTTATTTAACAATGAGTAATTTATGAAATTTTATTTAATGTATAATATCAAATTAAATTTAGGAATTTTAGATTAATTCTGGTTTTAATGGAGTTTATTTCAGTTCTTCGTAACGAGGCTTTCGCTTTGAAAATGCAAAATAATTTACCAAATAAATAAATAATAAAAAAATGTATTTGAATACTATTAACCCCTTGAGCACTAACCTGGCGTTTACGCCAACTTTCCATTGTTTTTCTATTGTCTTCCTAATGTCTCATTTTTATGGGTAATTGACATATTAAGTAAGTGTCATTATAAAAATCAAGAGATTTTACAAACATGTTATAGTAAAAAGTTTTATCAATCTTTTTCTTACTAACAGTATACTTTACTTATAGCTATATTATGATATTACGTCGTGTAGCTACGCAGTTAAAGAAAGCGTTACAAATGATAAGTACTAGTATTCCATTAATTAATTAATTTCGATAATAAATTATAATATATCGATTTGATTACGCAATCTCTACGTTTAATATTGATTAAAATTAAAGATTTAAATATTACATTTTATTATTGTTTACCAGTTTTGTGTTGATTAAATTGACATTGTTAAAAATCTTCAGTAATTTATTTTAATTTCTTGGCACTACCTGATTTTGTTACATGATACAATTTATAAAAGCCAGGAAATATGTTACCCTGATGAGTTTTCCATTGAATCTGAGGAGTAATGATGAAAAACACATAACTAGTTCTTGGATAAAGACTAATTGTTTTAAAACAGTGGGATGTTGGTTTAAAACAAAGAGAATCATCTTAATAAAACTTAATTAATTATATACTGAACGTAAGATGCTGACTTCATCGTTTTGACTAATTAGGAATGATTACTTGGTAATAAGTATGCACATTTTAATTGATGCTATATAGTATCTTTACATGCGTAATGTAGGTACATGTATATAACATGCCAAGAATGTTGAGGGACAGGTTACTAATGGCATATAGAGTTGCTCAATTATTTCCTTGGATATGTAGATGGTGCTGCGCGGATGTAAAACGAATTTATTAACATAATTCAATACGTCAATTTGTTTACGGTCCATTACGTTTTGGTGGTACATATCGATAGGATCAAAACAATTTCAGTTAAGTGAGGCGTCATCTTGAATATCTTAGTGTCGCATAATAAGTTATAAAGTTAAATTAAATCTTATCGAATTACGTTGACAAAAAATGACCAGCGATTCGTCATGAAAATTCTTGTCTGATACCATTGAAAGTTTAACAACTAATAATAATAATAATAAGTCTTTTATTTTTCTTATTTTCACGCGTTTACAATTAGTTATAATTAAATATTATTTATTGTAGGTATATTTACAAAGAATATTAATTTGTTATGAATATGTTTATGATTAGTAGTATTTTTTTGTATTAATTCAGTATATTTATTAATTACATTTCAATATTTTTTTTAAGTTAAAGTTTGTAATTATTCATTTGTCATATAAAATAAAATTTAAATGTCATCATTTTAATGAGAACCCTTTTCTAGGGTAAAGACCTCCTCTATTTGTATCCAATATTTATTGTCTTTTACTTTTGTTAGCCAATTATCTAAAGCAATATCTCTGATGTCATCGACTCATTTTTTGCGGTGGTCTTCCTCTTTTTCTTCTTCCACCGGCACAACGAACCGGCCGAAAGTTAAATTATATACCTAATGGATAATATTTTGTAAAGGTCTGCTGTATTCATTACAACCCTTACTTATTTTATAAAAAGTTTTTGTTACTAACTTAAGCGAAGATATATCTCACAAATTCATATACCTGCCAGTAAAACTGTGCATTCAATCGGATTTTATTTACAATTTCATGAGTTTTAGTTTTTTTACGCGGAACCCTAATTATTTTCACAAAACAAAAGCACCCTAAGTTACGCGGACTAACTTCAGCTATCTACCAAAAATAGTCCCGTCAAAATCGGTAAAGCCGTCCCGGATATTACCCGGAACAAACAGACAGACAAACATTTTAAAAATTGTGGTTTTATTATAGGTATCGTACATGTATATACATTCATACTTATTTAGAAATACTCATTTATTCGTTGACATATGCAACTTGAATATTAATTAATATATTTTAGAGAGTAATATTTCTAACATTCCTAATCAATAAAAATAAAATATTTACAAAAAATCAAATCCCTCAAAACCCCCGCCGGATATCTATTTAGTAAAAAAAATGCCATTATAAACAGACACTTCAATTTTATTTATTAGTATGGATTGCTGTGGTAAGCTCCGTAGTGGACGGACGTGTCTGTTCGCTACGCCCGCTCGCACAAATACGTTAGCGCCAACCGTCTTCGCTTTCGCTGCCTTCATCGATCGACCGTTAGCTTGCGTAGCAACGGCCGTTGGATTTTTCAACGGCTGAGGTGACGCAAGCGCGCGTGCCGCGTCGGGTACCCGGTGTGGGATTCCTGCACTGCGGTATTTTTGCGAGCGTAAAATACTCGACTTTATAAATTTATTTATAACTTCGAGTATTTTCGAAAAACGTACTTTTCAGTACGCGCGCGTTTTACGTATACTCACCCTTAAGGTGAGGATACGTGTCGCTTCTCGACATTATTAAAACCCACTCTCTTTTGATTGTGGTCATCACCGGAAACCTAACGGTGCCAACCTAAGGTGGTGTAGGGTTTAGCAGGTTCCCTGGGGACCCCCTTCTGGGGTCTCCAAATACCGGAATCTGGTGTGTGATCACGCCGGGTTTCCTTTTTTCTTACCCGACTTCCGCTCCTGCGTCAAATCCATCCCCTGGGTGCTGTTTGGGCGTCTGACCCACGTCCTCGGCCCTAGGGCTTGTTAGGGCTCCCCCCTAGGCTCCGTAGGATCCAAATTCCGTGAGTCATTGCACTTCGACTCAACGGTCTTTTGCGAGACTCGCGAAGTCTCACTAGATTTTTGGCGCGCCCCCCTGCCCCTCAGGCAGGGAGGTAGTTCACCCCCCCCTGCCCTCTTGCCATCGCGGGATGGCCGATTTCGTGACGACGGAGCGTCAGCTCTTTAGTTTCGTAAAGGTTTTGCTGTCGAAGTCTCCCGAACTCGCTCGGGAGTTCGCGCAATTCAAGAATAGTTTGCCGAGCACATCCGCCGCGCTCCCTCAACGCGTCCGTAAACCGGTCGCGAACATCAACGCTCCGGAGCGTTCTCGCGCGCGTTCTCCACTCGCGTCTCACTCGGGAAGGGACTCTTCCTTCTCCGACTGCAGATCCCGCTCGCGTTCGCGTTCGTATTCGCCGCGTCGTCCGCGTTCAGCGGATATTATTAATGTTTCTACAGGAAACAGTTTTTCCCCTTTGTCCCCCCAAAACTCGGCTGACAGGCGTCCTAGCCTAATGCCGAACTTCGCCACCACCTCCGCCCAGCTGTCCGGGTCAGACTCGGACAACATGGAGCTGGAGTACCCGCCGCTCGGCAGTGACGGTTTTGTCGCTGCTAGACGGAAAACCAAGAGGAAGGCGACGGCTTCTCCGCCGCTTTCATCATCACTCTCTGGTCCTAAGATCCTCGCTGCGGAGGATTCGGCCCAACAGCCCACTCCGGTGCCAGTAGCGGCACCGAGAGTTCCCAAGCCTGCAGCTGCACCGTCTCAGGTGCAGCCCAGGAAAGTGCGTCCCCCCCCCCCCTGTCACGATCCAGGACAAAGCGTCCTGGACAAAAATCTCTGCGGCGTTAGCGAGCCGCAAAAATACATTTCTCCAGCGCGACGAATGTTCGCGATGGAATCATGGTGAAGGTGTCGACCACGGACACCTTCCGCGACCTCACGCGGTTTCTCCGTGAGGCGAAATATGCCCACTTCACTCACGCGCTGGAGGAAGAGAAGTCCCTCCGCGTGGTGATCAAGAGAGTTCCGAAGGAACTCTCCTGTAACGACATCGCTGCCTCCCTTAGGGAGCAGGGTTTCCCCGACGCTGAAGTGCATCGGATGCACGATCAGCGAGGCAGGAGACCATACAACATGGTCCTTGTATCACTCCCCGCCAACGAGGTTAGCAAGAAGGTCTTCGGTCTGAAGACCCTCTGCGGCCTCTCCCGCATCTGTGTGGAAGTCCCACATAAGAAATCTTACCCCTCGCAGTGTCACCGCTGCCAGGGGTACGGGCACAGTTCTCGGAGCTGCTTTATGGCTCCGAGATGTGTCAAGTGTCTCGGGGATCATCTCACCCCCGACTGTCCCCGTCCCAAGGACACTTCCGACCCTCCTAGCTGCGTTTTGTGCAGGCAGGAGGGTCATCCTGCAAATTACCGTGGGTGCCCTTGTGCACCTAAGGTAAGGCGCAATCACCCAAAAAAGGGTGGTAGGTATGTTCCTCAGAGGAACGCCGCTCCCCTCCTCCTCCAACCTCAAGTGCCGCCTATGACACTGAGGTCTTTCCCGTGCCTCCCAGGCACGTCGGCGTCGCCTTCCGCGGTGCCGACCCGTCCCGCCGCCGCCCCCCCGCCCCGCAGCCCCTCTGGCTCCGTGGGCACCTAGGCCCCAAGCCAAGGCGCAGCCGCGTCTGGCTACCCCCCCCCCAGGCCCCTCAGGCCAACCCAACCGGCCTTGACCGGGTTCTTTTTCTCCTGCGCGTTCACGACGTGCAGGAAGTAGTCGCATTCAACGCGTTGTTGAATAGCGGCTCCGGTAACGCCGAGCTCGAGGCCATCGCGCGTTTCCCCGCCATTGCCACGACCCTTCAAGGTCTGGCCCGCGTTTCCCGAAACCCGTAATAAATGGCTAAGATAAAGCCACGCGGTTTGTCCCTTTCGTTCTTTAACGCACGGAAACTAGTTCCGCAGCGTGAACTCGTCGCGAACTTCCTCCGCGATCGTCAAATAGATGTGTTTCTTGTCCAGGAAACCCTACTAAAGCCCAAAGATCGCGATCCTAAGATCGCGAATTATAATATCGTTCGGAACGATAGATTGCCCCCAACTAGGGGCGGTGGTACCTTAATTTATTATAAGCGGTCTCTGTATTGCACGCCGCTAGACCCTCCTGAGCTAGAAAACTTAGAGGTTTCTATATGCAGAATCGGAATGACCGGCCATCAGTCGATCGTTCTGGTGTCTGTATATCTCTCGCCCAATAAGCGCATCTTAGCTTCCGATTTAGGGAAACTTTTCTCTCTCAGAGACTCCGTCATTATCGCGGGTGATCTCAATTGCGGGCACACCCTTTGGAACAGTTCGAGTAATACCAGTAATGGGATTGCTCTTACTGTGCTGATGGATGAGCTCGATTTTGAGGTCATCGCTCCTTTAGAGCCTACCCACTTCATGCCGCACTGCCGCCCGACAGTGCTAGACGTAGCTATTTTCAAAGGGGTCCGGCTTCCTGTGCGTCTCATACAAGTCGTACACGAACTCGACTCCGACCACCGCCCAGTCATTTTACAGTTAGGTCATTCGGACGACTCTAGCCCGCCAGTTGTAAAGGTCGCGGACTATTTCAAACTCGGCAGATATCTCAAGGACCATCAGTCCTCCCCCCCGCTCGACTTGATCCCCGACGTACTGGATACGCCTGCGGACACGGATCTCGCGATCGCTTCTCTGGTTGAGCATCTCAACACCGGAATCAGGGAGACCTCGAAAGAGGTACAAGCGGCGAACGATCGCCGCTTTATACTCCCTGATGACGTGAGAGCTCTGCTCACCCAGAAGAACGCCGCGACCCGTGCCCACGACGCGTATCCGACTGAGGAAAATCGTGCACGCTTACGTTCCTTGCGTAGAGCGGTGAAAGACCGCATAGATCAGCTCCGTGATAACAGGTGGAACAGTCTCCTAGAGGAGCTGGTACCTTCCCACCTCGCGTACTGGAAGCTTGCACGATCGATGAAGACGGACCGCTCCGTCGCTAGTATGCCCCCCCTGGACAGAAACACTCAGGGTCTTCCACCCGCATTTGACGATGACGACAAAGCCGAGTGCTTAGCCGATAGCCTCGAGCAGCAATGTTCCCCCGTCGTTGACAACGTTGACGTCCTCCACGTCTCCGATGTAGAGTCCTCGGTACAGGACCTAGACGCTCTTTCCCCGGTTGTTCCCCTCACACCTGTCACCTGTGATGAGGTCATTACAACCATTAAGGGCCTTAAGCCTAGAAAATCTCCCGGTCCGGACGGGATCAGGAATGAAGTGCTTAAGCTTCTTCCGCCCCGTCTCATCGCGCTACTGGTCTGCATCTTCAATGCGGCCATCAAAAACCACCACTTTCCAGCCGCCTGGAAAGAAGCGATAGTGATAGGTATACACAAGTCTGGCAAAGATGCCAGGTCACCCGATAGTTACCGCCCAATCAGCTTGCTAAGCACAATAGGTAAACTCTACGAGCGGATCCTTCTGAACCGACTCCTCGTAGTGATAGAGGACAAAAATCTCTTGCCTCCCGAACAGTTTGGTTTCAGAGCCAGACACTCTTGCGCGCACCAAGTGCAACGCCTCACGGAGCACATCCTGTCAAATTTTCACCGAACCCCAACACACACCCTGGCGTACGCTCGCTGTCTTCTTCGACGTCGCTAAGGCATTCGACAAGGTCTGGCATGCCGGCCTTGTATTTAAACTAGTTAGGTTAGGCGTCCCTGACACATTAGTACACATCCTACGCGATTACCTTTCGAATCGTAGTTTCCGCTTTAGAGTAGAGTCCGCTCTCTCTTCAGCCCGCCCGATCCGCGCAGGAGTCCCCCAGGGCTCCATTCTGGCGCCTGTCCTCTTCAACCTTTACATAGCGGACTTACCAGACCTAAATCCGAACCTGAAAGACGACCCGCTCGAAGGAGTGGCGGTTAGTAAGGTTCATTTAGGTCTCTATGCCGATGACACGGTCATCTATTATTCGTACAGACAAAGAGACACTCTCAGATCCCGCGTCGAAAAGGCTGTTAACATCTTAAGCTTTTGGTACTTGAAGTGGCGCATAGCGATTAACCCGGGAAAGAGCACCGCGATTATGTTCTCCGTAGAGAAATCTGACCCTCCTCGTCCAGTCACTTACCTAGGAGTAGAGATCCCATGGGCGACCGAGGTCAAGTACCTCGGTGTCACACTAGACGCCCACATGACTTTCAAATCTCACGTTTTGAAAGTCAGAAACCGTGCCAACATGGTTATGGGACGTCTTTTCCCTCTTTACAACGCTCGTAGTAAGATGGCCGTCCGCCATAAAATTACATTATACAAAACGGTAGTTAGGCCCATTCTCACTTATTGCGCCCCTGCCTTCGCTTATACAGATCTGTCCTCCTTCCAAGTGGTTCAGAACCGCTTCACCAGGAGAGCCGTAGGTGCCCGGTGGTACGAGAGGGATGTGGACATCCACAGAGACCTCAATCTACCATCCATTCACTCTGTTATCAAATCCCTGTGTCGCGCATTTTTCGATCGCGCAGAGACACACCCGAATCCGCTCATAGCGAAAGCCGTCGCGTACTCCTCCGACCCGCTAGCTCCGAAACCGCTTCGGAGACCGCGTAACGTTCTCACCGATCCCGATGATAAAATCACGTGCGAAAATAGGATCTTTCCTTTTCAACCGATCCAGTATGCGTGCCAGCGCCCACGCCCGCGTAACCGCCGTTCCCGCCGCCGGGGACAGGCGGCTAATTTTGCTCCCGCACACTCTCCGGGTCCCCCTCAGGCGGCGGCCCAGGACGTGCTTCGTTCCCCAACTGGGGAGGCTCTTGACGTCGCCGCCAGCGCGATACAGTGACACTGCCCATGCATTGAGCATTACACGCACAACACTGCAAACACACTCTTGCACATAACATGCAGGTACATAGGTCCTGTAAGGAACCTTTTTTTTTTTTTTTTTTTATTATTAATAAAAAATGTAGGGAATAGCTAGGTTCAAACTCGCGAGAGAGTTTTACACTCAGGTGACGGCCAAGCCGAGGTTCGTACCACTTTGGTAACCCTTGAGCTAGTCACCTTATTGCGGCTGAGTGCCTTCAGCACTCGCCCCCAAAGTTCGGTGAAGCTGTAAAGGCCCTTCCGGTCAACAGCGTTAGCTAGGTTCGAAAAAAAAAAAAAAAAAAATTTATTAGTATTGATAAATAGCCTCTTTCACAACACAAGTATCACAATGTATATAATGAGATCATTAGCTTAATAGCCCTCTATATTAAAATTCGATGGCACCAAATGTTGTATAAAAGACAATTGAGTTTTGTCAAATTTACCTTTCGTAATTGTGAAATTGTCTTTTATGCTACAATTAATATATAGTTTGAATATGAAATTGGTGAGTTACAAATAATTTTCTTTGTAAATTTTAAAATTGTAATATGTTCTTATGAAATATTATTTAATTATATTTTGTAACAAAAAACTATATTCCACTTCTTTATTAAAAAGTTTTTATTCAAGTAAGTTTATTTTTTGCAGTTTTTGATTACGGCGTGTTTGGTCTCATTTGTGGCGGCAGCACCAAACACTGTGAATGATGATAAAAGAAACCTTCCAGCACTTCAGCATGATGACATTCGTGATGAGATCGGTCAATATGACTTACGGTACGTGACTGCTGAAGGAACTACTGTATCTCAGCGCGGTCGACTAGTTCCTACTCCAGAAGGTGATGATTATGTTTTGGTAATTGACGGAGAAACAACTTATATAGGCGATGATGGGAAGACCTACGTAACGAAATATTCAGCTGGACTTAATGGGACACATGTTGAGGGTGCTCATCTCCCAGTATCAGTTACAACTGTACCTGCTCAATAAAAGAAATTAACTACGTATATTGTTTTTTTTTAGCCAAATTACTAATCTATCTTTTTTTTTTGCTTATAATTGATTTAATTATTGACTATCCCATCATACATATAAAATGAAAAATAGTGCCGCTACTTTAGTCATCGTATGATTCAATGTTTTCTTGTAAATAAGTAACGAAAAAGGATAAGGACTAGTCACAGGCCATACCAACCGCACAACTTCCTTGTAATTTTACTTATCGTTATATCAATACTATCGAGATTATTTCAGTAAATTGAGACGCCATCTTAAGTATCTTGGTGTAGTATAGTTCTTATGTCGCATATATAATAAATGTCACATAATTACGTCGACAATAATGATCAGGGCTTCTTCATGCATTTTTTTTTTCTAATACGATTGTAAGTTTAAGAATTATAGTCAGTAATTTAATAGGTAATAGAATAATAAATAATAGAAGAATGTACACATGGCATATAGATAGTTAGGATAAGAGTTATGACGTCTAATGAGTATAGCTGGCTTGAAAATGATAGATAAAGTAACGATAAGGGAAGGTTGTGATGTGGTAGAGTATGTAGTGACGAAGATAGAGAAAGGAATGCTTAATTGGTTTGGGCACGTGGAGAGGGTTGATGACAAAGGATTGACGAAATAGACGAGAATGATTGTGAAGATATATCGACATTTTGGGACTAAATTTGCCCTTTACGTTTAAATTTTTGAAATCCATTTTTAGATATAATTGATTTATATTTTTATTACATTGGTTATAAGCATGGTTCATGTATGTTACCGTTTGAAGAAACAGCTTTCAGTAAACAATTTTTCCAATGATTGGCGTCAGATAGGGTTGTAGTTTACTACAATAATGGGTTAAAATAAAAATCAAAATTATGTTGAAACTATGTAGAGTCTAGTTTTTCAACGTAGGCGGGACTACCCCCTGGAGCAGTAAAACATAGAGGGTATGAAGATAGCGCAGATTGAGTGTGGGCAGATTAAAAGTATACTTTAAAAAAAAAATAGATTGGGGTTTCTTCAAAAAAACATATTCTCTAAGTGGGCGGTGTGCAAAATAAGGTTGAGAAACTATGATTTAGAATGTGAAAAATCTATATGTGTTGAGAAAAACCTGTGAAAAGTTAACATTTTAAAAGTAAGAAATTACATTCCACAATAACAAAAGGGTTTTGTAAAATAGTAAATATGATTTTTTTAAAACTTATATATGAAAGCTTTTGTTTTGAAAAGTGTTGATGAATATTGTGATCTTCATTCGAAAGGACAAATGATAATTGCCTCAGACGACATTTACGTAAGATTAAAAGATAACGCTTCAGATAATTTATGGGTGAAAGGGGCTTTATCATACAGTAAATTGATTGGTTTACTGTTAAGTTATAGACAATAATACCACAGTAGTAATAAAATTTATGATTTGCAATGAATTTTACTATTAATGTTTAATTAGAACTAGCTGTCATACCCAGCGTTGCTCGAGTTAGCTTAGCCTATAGAAACATTTTATTTTGCAATAAAAACATATCGAGGTCATTAATTGGTACAAAATAGATCTTATCTTTAAAGTCGAATCATACACGGCGCGTACGAAATTTCATTAAAGTCGGTTGAGTAGTTTCGGAGTTTACTGCATACAAATACAATAACAGGGAATTTTTCAAATGAATACTTCTATAGCGGGGTTGAGTGATTCTCGGCAGGGGAAGAACTTATAGATTCACGTTACCAATGCTATGACGTCAGCCGTCAACATGCGACAGTATTTCAAGTACAAGATGGCGTTTAAGTGCTGGCGCTCACAGATACATAATAAAATTTATATTTATAGTCTGTTTACAGATATTTTACCTCTGAAGTCTCATTTGGGTATGTTAGCATTACTTAATGTCAAGTAGTAAAAATCTTTTGTCACTTGTTTTGGATTTTTGCTTTTTACTGTACATTAAAATCCTAAACCACACCAAAATGAATTCAATGTATTGCTAAAACTATTTTTTTAGTTATACGTACATTCAGTGAAAGAGAAAGATCATCTAAAGCTCCGATAAAACCAAACAAATGTTAAATGTTAGGTAATGTTAACAATTTCAAGTAAAAAATTATCAAATTTAAACTTTAAAAAAATCAGTTTTTCCAAAGTTTCGAGTTTCACTTCTATCGGCAGGCCCTCCTGATTTTTATACATAAAGATATATAATAAAGACTTAACTTATATACCTAATAGATTTTGTAAAGAATTAACGTATTCATTAAGATCATATACACACAAGCGGTTGGATTTTGCACCAATCGAAGAAACATATTTGTTATCAAAGTTTGTGGTAGGTACATTATGTTATTTTAACACGTTATGCCACTTTTTGAGACGATGACTTCTGAAAGCAAGTTATTTGAAAACTAGTATTGCAAGTTAATTAGAAAAGGTATTTTGATGTTGCATATAATTATTATAAATAAATTGCCTCTTTCACAACACAAGTATCGCAATATTAATAATTAGAATATTAGCTTAATAGAGGCATATTATAATTCGATGGCAACTAATGTTCTATAAAAGACAATTGAGTTTTGTCGAATTTACCATTCGTAACTCTGAATTTGTCTTTTACGCTACAATAAATATATACTTTAAATATGAATTTGGTGAGTTACAGAGTACTTTTTTTGTAAATTTGAAAATTGTAATATGTTTTTATGGCATACGATTTTTTTTTTAAGAAAAAAAAAAACTATATTCTATTTTATTATTAAAACGTTTTTATTCAAATAAGTTATCTCTTTGCAGTTTTTGATTACAGCGTGTTTAGTATCGTTCGTGGCGGCAGCACCAAACACTGTGAAAGATGATAAAAGAACTCTACCAGCACTGAAGCATGATTTCATTCGTGATGAGTTCGGTCAATATGACCTACGATACGTGACTGCTGAGGGAACTATTGTATCTGAACGCGGTCGACTAGTTCCTACTCCAGAAGGTGATGATCATGTTTTGGTAATTGATGGAGAAACAACTTATATAGGCGATGATGGGAAGACCTACGTAACTAAATATTCAGCTGGTCTTAATGGTACACATGTTGAGGGTGCTCATCTCCCAGTATCAGTTACAACTGTACCTGCTCAATAAAAGAAATTTACTACGTATATTGTTTTTTTTTTTTTTTTGTAACAAAGCTACTATTTAATCATTTTTTATGTTATAACTGATTTAATTATTGATCCTATCAAACATATAAAGTGAAAATTGTACCTCTACTTAAGTCATCGTTTGATTAAATGTTTTCTTATAAATAAGTAACGTAAAAGGCTAAAGACTAGTCATGGGTTAGACATACCGCACAATTTCCTAAGGTTAGGCCCTTAATCCTTCCCCTCTTGGTTTATGATTAAGGCAGTATCCAGACCTCAGCGATACTATGCACCCAGGCCATTCTTGCCGTAATAGGCCTAATTGGTGGCCTGCTACTACTCATGTGGTGATGAGTGTCACCTCCCGCCTCAACCCTAGGGTCAACGACCTTATATCTCTGTTTCCCACACCTAAAACATTAGCCTACCCGTTCTATCCCCGAAGGACATTCTGGGTGAGTGTAACCCAGGCCTAAACACCAGAAGTACCGCAGGGGCATAGATCTAACCGTTCAAGTAGCGTGCGCCATATTATTGAATTTTTTACTTCAATTATATTATTGTGATTAATTATTGAAGAAATAGATTTACCAAAATAAAAGCCTATATAATATACCTTTCTAACAGTGAAAATATTTTCAAAATCGGATCAGTAGTACCGGAGATTACCCTGAACATCCAAACTCATAAACTTTACATCTTTACAATATTAGTTTAGATGTTACTATGCATACTCTATGACTAGACATACATTATTATGGTATTTTAATGACTCTAGATGAACGCTTCTCATAAATTATATAAACACATAGATGTTACTATAGAGCATAAACTACTACGATAATAAATTAAATATGTCGATTACCCATTAAAATTAGACAATAGGAAAACAATGGAAAGCTGGCGTAAATGGCAGGTTAGTGCTCAAGGGTTTAATCAAAATCGGTTCAGTGGTTTTTGACAGACAAATTTATTTACCTTTATATTATTGCAGTATTATTTAGTATAGATTTGTTAATATGTAGAGTTATTTTTACAAGAATATCAAAGTTAAAGGTATAAAGTGATTTTATGGTTGGGAGTACACTCGAAATACTCTTAATTTAGTGAGCGTCCAACTAACACTAAGTGTTTATTTACCACCAGGCAAGATATTTGTCTGCCGGCTTAATAATATACAAAACGACATTTTGAATCGCACAAAGAAGCGAAAGAAACTGACCACAAAGCCATATTTTGAGTTTTTTATTAACTGAAAATCTTTCATACATTTGTATGTGTTTAGTTACATTCTTAATTATAAATCATTTTATGGTTCTATAGAACCAGAAAATAATAATTTCGATTTCCTATGTTCTAAGATCGATTCACTGGATTGATTGGTTTGGTGGTAGTGTTTTAGATGTTCATAAGCGCCTTCTTAGGGCCTAAATTGAATAAAGATGATTTTGATTTTGATTCAGTCGATTATAAAAAAAAATTGGTCGAAAAGATAGATTCTTCAATTAATCGATTTCAGATCGCCATCCCTATCTCATAATGGGTAAACCATTACCAAAATTTCAATCTGATTTTAGAGTTTGATATGTGGGCTTGAATTCGTGTCCATTGACGCAGAATCACCGCCATCACCGCATTACTTTTTACTTTGATAACTCATGATTCCAGCTATTACGGCCGGTCTATTTCGAATCTTACCTCTTTAATTGTATATTTAACTTAAACGAGGCGAATAATACGTAACGTACATGGTAACACAATATTCAGAACGACAATTTAACGGCTAGAAATAAAATGTTTGGATTATGAATAAACTGTATTACCAGACAAATGTTAAATTATTTTAAATGTTAGGTGATGTTAATAATGTCAATAAACAAATTATGAGATTCAAATATTAAAATAAACAGTTTTTCCAAAGTTTTGGGTTTTCACTTCTATCGGGAGTACCCATGGTTATTATACATAAAGAAATTTGAAAAAGGGTAAGTTATAATATACCTAATAGATTTAGTAAAGAACTACTGTATTCATTAAGATCCTATACCACACAAGCGCTTGAATTTTGTGCCAATCAAAGAAACTTATTTTGTTATCATAATTTGTGATTCCACTTTTTGAAACGATGATGTCTAAAAGAACTTTATTTGAAAACTTGTATTGCAAGTTAATTGGAAAAGATATTTTCATATTGCATATAATTATAAATAAACTGCCTCTTTTACAACACAAGTATCGCAGTTTAAATAATGAGATCATTAGCTTAATAGAGACATTGAATATGTTCAAATTCGATGGCACCAAATGTTCTATAAAAGACAATTGAGTTTTGTCAAATTGACCATTTGTAATTCTAACATTGTCTTTTATGTTAGAATTAATATATAGTTTAAATATGAAACTGGTGAGTTACAGAGTATTTTTTTTTTGTACGTTTAAAATTGTAATATGTTTTTATGGCATACGATTTATTTATTTTTTAACAAAAAAAAAAACTATATTCCTATATAACTTTTTGCAGTTTGTGATCACGGCGTTTTTAGTCTTATTTGTGGCGGCAGCAGCCAACAGTGTGGATGATGCTAAAAAAACTCTTCCAGCACTGAAGCATGATGTCATTCGTGATGAGTTCGGTCAATATGACCTACGGTACGAGACTGCTGAGGGAACTATTGTATCTCAGCGGGGGGTCGACTGGTTTCTTATCCAGAAGGTGACGGTTCTGTTTTAGTAGTTGACGGAGAAACAACTTATATAGGCGATGATGGGAAGACTTACGTAACAAAATATTCAGCTGGACTTAATGGTACACATGTTGAGGGTGCTCATCTACCAGTTTCAGTTACAACTGTTCCTCCTCAATAAAAGAAATTTACCACGTATATTGTTTTTTTTTGTAACTAAGCTACTATTAAATCATTTTTTTGGTCCAAATTGATGTAATTATTGACTATCCCATCCAACATATAAAGTAAAAAATTGTACCTCTACTTTAGTCATCGTATGATTAAATGTTTTCTTGTGAAAAAGGATAAGGACTAGTCATGGGTTAGACCTACTGCACAATTTCCTATGGTTTTATATTATAATTTTCCTGTAGTTATATCGACAGTATCAAAACAATTTCAGTAGAATGCCACATCATCTTAAATATCTTAGTATAGAATAGTTCTGATGTTAAATAAAATCTTGTAGAATTACGTCGACAAAAATGACTAGAACTTTCTCATGCAATATTTTTTTTTCTTATATCAATGAAAGTTTAAGATCTATAGACACTTGACAGTAATTATATAAGAAATAGAATAATAAAGAATAGAAGAGTGGAATCATGGGGTACAGATAGTTAGGATAGGATAAGTATAGCTGGCGTGTGCATGATAAATAAAGTAACGAATAATGTGATAAGAGAACATTGCGGTATGGTAGAGGATGTAGTGACGAAGATAGAGAAAGGAATACTTATTTGATTTGGGCGCAGGCTTAAAAAAAGAATACATTTACAAGACGAGGGTGATTGGTAAAGTTGGTAGAGGTCGCACCCCTAGGGCAGTGAGAAACCCAGAGAAAATAAGAGGCAATTGACATAGTGAAGACGGAGCGTGGGAAGATTACAAATATAGTCTAAACAGGCAAGGTTTCTAGAAAAATTATATTTTCAGTGGTCGGTTAACAAAATAAGGTTCGACAAACTGTGATTTAGAATGTGAAAGATCTAAATGTGTGAAGAAAACCTGTGAAAAGTTAACATATGAAAAGTATGAAATCATATTCCATAAGAACAAATAGGCTTTGTAAAATATGAAATACAATTTTAAATAACTAATCAATGAAAGTTGATTTTTTTGTAAGTGTTGAAGAATATCATGATGTTCATTCGAAAATATAAATGCTTCTAACCTTAGACGACATTTACGTAAAAATGACAGATAGCGCTCCAGTGAATTTGTTGGCGAAAGGAGCTTTAGCAACTACAATAAATTGATTTGGTTTTATTTAAGTTATAGATAATAATACCATAATTAGTATTATAATTTTATTTATAATAAATCCACAGAAGAAGAAACAAGTAGTAGAAACGTTTTTCAAATTGTTTTGGATATTTGCTTTTTAAAATACATTAAAATCGTAAATAATGCCAAAACTAATTCAAAGTACTGCTAAAAATGTTTTTCTAGCTATACGTATATTCTGTGAAAGAGAAATATAAAATAAAGTTCCAATAAATTCATTGAAAAACGTTCGACAACGTTTACCGTCAAGTTAATGATTTATATTTTACTCAATTTTGTAAGAATATACGTCGAAAAATGCATCTCGGTTTATTATACTATATAAGATAAAAATAAATAAAAGAGATTTTATATCTATCACATTCCAATAAATAAATCAATTTTGTATTAATTATATAAAACAACATTTTCCTTTTTATTTAAAAACCTTTAGTGCATTATTAAACATTCTGGGAAATTCTGAGAAAAATGTCTATAAAAAGCAGAAGTTGTAGCTTTTATGTCTCAAAAATAATTCCTCCAAGAAAAACGTATCCAAAAAGACGATTTCGATTGATGTGTGATTGGAAATAAAATTTCTGAACTCAATGTTGTTTTTTATATATATATCTTGTTCATCAAGCCCATCGACATACCAAAGCGATCAGTAGCTTCGGAGTTTCTTTATTTTTTACACTGTTTTCTTATTCAGTACTTTGACCACAATCTCACCTAATAGTAAATGACGATGTGCTTCAGTATAGTAAACGTACAAAGCCTAGAGGAACCGATTCTTAACTTATGGTTGCGGAACACACCTATTGGTATTTGACGACAGGTTTTCAAACATGACGTGGTTGCTACTTAGACGGACATGATTAGAAAATCACGGAAAGCCCAATCTCATTTTAGAGTTTGATATGTAGGCTTGAATCCGCGTTCATTAACGCAGAATCCAACGGTGCCATCATCGCATCACTATATGCTTTGATAACTCAAGCTTCCGGCTATTCTTATCAGTCTATTTCGAATCTGACACGTTAGTTATACCTCTTTAAAGTGTATATTTAATTAAATCAAGACAAATAATACATATCGAACATGTTAGCACAATATTAAGAACGGCAACGTAACGGCTAGAGGTAAATTAACTATGAAAGGACGATACGCAGCTTATCGTATGTTTTGATTATGAAACAATTATATAAAATAGTACATAATTTTCTTCAACTCGCCAATAGATGTAAAAACGAGATAAATGTTATATTACTTATGTTAAATGTTAGGTGATGTTAATAATATCAATAAACGAATTATGATATTTGAAACAGAACATTAAAATATCAGTTTTTCTTAAGTTTGGGATTTTCACTTCTATTGGCAGTCCCATGGCTTTTTATACATAAAGATTTATAAAAAAAGTTAATTTATATACCTAACAGATTTTGTAAAAAACTACTATATTCAATAAGATTCTATGCCACACAAGCGCTTGAATTTCGTGCTAATTAGAGAAACTTATTTGTTATCATAGTTTGTGATAGGTACATTTTATTTTAACACGTCATGCTACTTTTTTAAAACGATGATATCTAAAAGCACTTTATTGAAAACTTGTATTGCAAGTTAATTATAAAAGATATTTTCACGTTGTATGTAGTTTTCTATAGTAAATAAAATTGGAAGTGTCTGATGTAATGTTAAAAAGAATTTTGTTTTACTAAATACATTTGAATTTGTAGACAATACATACCCCAAAAAAAACAATATTAAAAATTTCTGCCTGTATGTCCGGCTGGACGCATTTTGACGTGACTTTTTTTAGCGGAATGAATTTTCGAAAACAATTAGGGTTCCGCGCAAAAAAATAAAACTCATAAATATTGAATAAATTTCGATTCAATGGTCAGTTTTACGGGCATGTGCTCGAATCTTAAACCCAAACAAAATTTACGAAAATAATTATGCTTCCGTATAAAAAAAATAACACAGTGAACAATATATGAAATGCGGGTACAGCCACGGGCACACAGCTAGTTATATATAAGTTGGCTCTTTCACAACACCAGTATCGATACATAAATAATGATATCATTAGCTTAATAGAGGCATATTAAAATTCGATGATACAATATGTCCTATAAAAGACAATTGAGTTTTGTCAAATTTACCATTCGTAACTCTGAAATTGTCTTTTACGCTACAATTAATATATAGTTTAATATGAAAGTGGTGAGTTTCAGAGTATTTTCTTTGTATATTTCAAAATTGTAATATGTTTTTATGGAATATGATTTTTTTAACAAAAAAAAAAAACTATTATATTCCATTTCAGTATTAAAAAGTTTATATTCAAATAAGCTATCTTTTTGCAGTTTGTGATTTACGGCGTGTTTAGTATCATTTGTTGCGGCAGCACCAAACAGTGTGAATGATGATAAAAGAACTCTTCCAGCATTGAAGCATGATGACATTCGTGATGAGTTCGGTCAATATGACCTACGGTACGTGACTGCTGAAGGAACTATTGTATCTGAGCGAGGTCGACTAGTTCCTACTCCAGAAGGTGACGATTATGTTTTGGTAATTGAAGGAGAAACAACTTATATAGGCGATGATGGGAAGACCTACGTAACGAAATATTCAGCTGGACTTAATGGAACACATATTGAGGGTGCTCATCTCCCAGTCTCAGTTACAACTGTACCTGCTTAATAAATGAAATGAACTACGTATATTGTTTTTTTTTCGTAACCAAATTACTATTTAATATTTTTTTATGCTTATAATTAATTTAATTATTGACTATCATGTCCTACATATAAAGTGAAAAATTGTGCTTCTACTTTCGTCATCGTATGATTAAATGTTTCATTGTAAATAAGTAAAGAAAAAGGATAAAGTCACGGGCAATCCCAACAGCACAATTTTGTAAGATTTTATACTGTTATTTTACATGGAATCGATAGTATCAAAAATATTTCTGTAAATTGCGGCATTATCTTAAATAATTTGGTGTAGTATAGTTCTTATGTTAGATTAAATTTTATAGAATTACGTCGACATATATTATCAGGGCTTCCTTATACAATTTTTTTTTGCAATGGGTCATTCCACCTCAAATCCTCCAATAGGTGGAATCGAGCCCTTTCGATTTGGACAAATTTTGGTATGAAGTTTTCTTTTATCATGTAACGAAATCCTGCCGAAGGAAAAAAGTATAT
This sequence comes from Samia ricini, assembly GCA_014132275.2. NCBI lineage: Eukaryota > Metazoa > Arthropoda > Insecta > Lepidoptera > Saturniidae > Samia > Samia ricini. Next base: position 8,641,969 of record AP028170.1, read on the forward strand.
TTTTTTTCAAAAGTTATGCAACATTCAAAATTTTGATATTTTCAAGTTTTTCAATGTTATCTTTTAGAAATCCCAAAAACTACTAGATATACAGAAATTAATTACAGTTAATTTTAAAGAGGATTTTAAGGAAGTTATTAAATTTTTTTTTTGATAAAATATTTTGTATAACCTCGAATTTGTAAAATTTAAAGGTTAAACAGGCGATAAATATTAAATCTTTTGTTATTTTTTTTGTTAAATATCTTGGACTATTCTTAAAAGATCCTGAATATTTTAAAAAAACTGTGTATTTTGTTTTTTCAAAAATATGTAGTTTAGAAATATATATCAAATTTGGCAATATGCCAAAAAATTAAGATTTTTAATAATGCATTATTCAAAATTCTAGAAAATTCTTAGAAAAATGACTATAAAAAGGAGAATTTGGAGCTTGGAGCTATCTCAAAAACTAAATCCTCCAAAAAATGCACCCAAAAACGACGATTCTGATTGTGATCAGCAATAAAATACATGAAATCAATGTTGTTTTATTTATGTACAGACAGCTATGTAAGTTTTTAGCGAAATATCTATCTCACAATATATACATCTTGTACATCAGACCCATCGACATACCAAAGCGACCAGTAGCTACAGAGTATTTTTTATTCAGTGCTTTGACCACAATCTTACTTGATAGTAAGTGTCGATGTACTTCAGGATGGTATATGCACAATGCCTAGAGGCACCGATTCTTAAGTGATGGTACCGGAACATACCTATTGGTATTTGATGACAGGTTTGACTTGAGGTGGTTGCTACTTAGACGGACATTATTAAAAAATGCTCTATCAACATGCTATGGTTTCCTAACGACGTTTTACTTCACGGAAAGCTCGATGTGATTTTAGAGTTTGATATTTGTGGTCGAATCCGCGTCCATCGACGCAGAATCCAACCGCACCATCATCTCATCGCTTTATGCTGTGATAACTCATGCTACTATTTCGGCCGGTCTATTTTGAATCTGACCTCTTTATATTGTACATTCAATTAAAGTAAGACGAATAATACATATCGCACTTGATAACACAATATTCAGAACGACAACTTAACGGCTAGAGGTAAATTAACTGTGAACGGATGGTCCGCAGCCTGTCGTATGTTTTGTTTATTAATAAACTATATGAAAATGTACATAATTATTGTTCGGAGCCCCAATACATGTAAAATCCAGACAAATGTTATATTATGTAAAATATTAGATGATGTTAAATAATAATATCTTCAATTAACAAATTATGAAAGTTAAACATTAAAATATCAGTTTTTCCAAAGTTTCGAGTTTTCACTTCTATCGGCAGTCCTCGTGGTTTTTCATACATAAAGATACAATAAAAACTTAACTTTATACCTAATAGATTTTGTAAGGAACTACGGTATTCATTAAGATCCTATATCACATATTACATCTTATTTGTTACCAAAGTTTGTGATAGGTACATTTTGTTAGATTAACACGTCATGCCATTTTTTGAAAGGATAATTTCTAAAGCAGTTTGTTTGAAATCAGGTATTGCAAGTTAATTAGAAAAGGTGTTGTGATGTTATATATTATTATTGTAAATAAATTGCCTCTTTCAAAACAAAAGTATCGCAACATAAATAATGAAATCATTAGCTTAATAGAGGCATATTAAAATTCGATGGCACCAAATGTTCTATAAAAGACAATTGAGTTTTGTCAAATATACCATTCGTATTTCTGAAATTGTCTTTTACGCTACGATAAATATATACTTTGAATATGAAACTGGTGAGTTACAAAGAATTTTTTTTTTTAATTTCAAAATTGCAATATGTTGTTATTTTATTTATATTTTTATAAACATACGATTAGTTTTTCAATATAAAAACTAAATTTAATTTCATTATTAAAAAGTTTTTATTGAAATAAGTTATCTTTTTGCAGTTTTTGATTACGGCGTGCTTAGCATCATTTGTGGCGGCAGCACCAAACATTATGAATGATGATAAAAGAACTCTTCCAGCACTGAAGCATGATGTCAATCGTGATGAGATCGGTCAATATGACCTACGGTACGAGACTGCTGAAGGAACTATTGTATCTCAGCGCGGTCGACTAGTTCCTACTCTAGAAGGTGACGATCATGTTTTGGTAATTGACGGAGAAACAACTTATATAGGCGATGACGGGAAGACCTACGTAACAAAATATTCAGCTGGTCTTAATGGTACACATGTTGAGGGTGCTCATCTCCCAGTATCAGTTACAGCTTTGGTCCTTTTGTACCTGCTCAATAAAAGAAATTAACTATGTATATTGTATTTTTTTTGTATACTAATTAATATTCATTTTTTTTTGCTTATAATTGATGGGTTTCTTTACTATCCCATCCCACATATAAAGTGAAAAAGTGTGCCTCTACTTTAGTCATCGTATGATTAAATGTTTTCTTGTAAACAAGTAACGAATAAGGATAAAGACTAGTCATGGGTTAGACCATCCGCACAATTTCCTGAGGTTCTATATTGTAATTTTACGTTACATCGATAGTATCAAGACTATTTCAGTAAATTGAGACGTCATCTTAAATATCTTGATGTAGTTCTCATGTTAGATTAAATGTCATAGAATTACGTTGACAATATTGAATAGAACTTTCTCATGCAATTTTTTTTCTAATAACATTGAAAGTTTAACAATTATATACAGCTGACAGTAATTTTATAAATCATAGAATAATAAAGAATAAAAGAGTGGACTCATGGCGTTAGGATAAGAGATGAGAAGTCTAATGAGTAAAGCTGACGTAAGGATGATAGATAAAGTAACGAGTAGTATGATTTGGGAATGTTGTGGTGTGGTAGAGAATGTAGTGTTAAAGATAGAGAAAGGAATACTTAATTGGTTTGGGCACGTGGAGAGTCTTGATGAAAAATTTTGACAAAATAACTGAGAGTGGTTGGGAATGTCGCTAAAGGTTGACTTAAGCGAACGTATTTCGACCAGATCGATGACGACCTGAAGAAGGTGTAGGTTAAAAGTTTTCGTAACCAAAGAGCGTGTATGAAAGCGCTCATGAAAGTAGTAGAAGCGAAAGACCTGTGTCACGATCGCAGCTGAAAAAAGTCTCTGCCTATCCTTATGGGAGAGAGGCGTGATGTTATGTATGTAAGAAAAATATATGTAGATAGGTTAAGGCGTGGTGGTAGTTCCGATATTGAAATTTTGTTACTAAATTTGGCCTTTATGTTTAAATTTTTGAAATATTTTTTTTTTAAATTATTTTATACATTTGTACTTTATTACGTTGGTAATAAAGTAATATGATTCATGTTGGTTCCCATGAGAGGGAAAAGCTTTCAGTAAAAAATTTGCCCATGATTGAACTCAGGGTTGCAATTTATTACAATAATCGGATAAAATGAAAAACAAAATGTATGTTGACAGTATTTAGAGTCTAGGTTCTCAAGGTAAGCGATAACGCCCCCCCCCCAACCCCCCGAGGCAGTGGAAAACCCAGGGAAAATTAGGGGTTATTGACATAGTGCAGCTGGAGTGTGGGCAGATTAAAAATATAGTCTAAAAATGGCAAAAAAATTAAGATTGGGGACTCTAGAAGAAAATATTCTCCAAGTGGGCGGTGAGCAAAATAAGATCAACAAACTGTGATTTAGAATCTAAAAAATCTACATGTGTTAAGAAAAACCTGTGAAAAGTTAACATTTGAAATCACATTCTACAAGAACAAAAAGGTTTTGTAAAATAGTAAATATGATTTTTAAACAACTTATATATATGAAAGCTTATGTTTTCAAAAGTGTTGATGAGTATCGTGATGTTTATTCGAAAGGACAGATGGTAATTGCCTCAGACGACATTTACGTAAGAGTGACAGATAACGCTTCAGAGAAGTTATGGGTGAAAGGGGCTTTACCATCTACTACAAATTGATTGGTTTTATTGTTAAGTTATAGAGAATAATATCACAAAAGAAATAAAAGTTATGATTTGCAATGAAATTTAGTATTAATATTTCATTAGGACTAGCAGTCATACCCGAAGTTGCTCGAGTTAGTTTATCATAAAGAAACATTTAATTTGAAAAAAAAAAAACATATTGAGATAATTAATTGGTATAAAACCGATCACATCTTTAAAGTCGAATCACACGCGGCGTACAAAATTTCATTAAAATCGGTTGAGTAGTTTCGAAGTTTATCGCGTACAAATAAAGGCATTTTTTGAAGTGAAATCTTCTATAGTGGGGTTGAATGATTCTCGGTAGGAGGAAAACTTATAGAATCGCGTTACCATTGCTATTACCTCAACCGTTAATATGCGACAGTATGTCAAGTATAAGATGGCGTTTAAGTGCTGGCGTTCACAGGTAAATAATAAAATTTAAATTTATACTCCGTTCATAGTTATTTTACCTCTGAAGTCTCATTTGAGTATGTTGGCATTACTAACCGTCAAGTAGTGCAAACGTTTTGTAATTTTTTTTTGGATTTTGGCTTTTTACAGTACATTAAAAACCTAAACCCTATCAAAAAGAGTTCAAAGTAGTGCTAAGATTATTTTACTAGTTACACGTACATTTTGTGAAAGAGAAAGATCATATAAAGCTCTGATAAATCCATTCAAAAACGTTCAACAACGAGTTGCCGCCATAACTCGTACGTACAACAGTGTTGGCTGTGATTTAATATTTTATAAAATTGATAGATATATATGTATAAAATGTCATCTCGATTTATTATCTATACGAAATAACTGCCTCGGTGACACAATTGTATTACGGTGCGACTGCCGTTCTGTGGTCTCGGGTTCGATCCCCGGGTCGGGTCAAGTGGAATTGGGATTTCCTTCTCAGTATCATCACAGAGTTTGGAATTTGTGCTCGATATGGCGACAGGCTCGCCCCCTGTCACATCTGAGACGGAACTAAGCTCGGCGAAATGTGGGTGGTGTAGTTCGCTATTTCACCTCTTCCTAACCCTTCAGCGATAACAGGCGTGAGCTTATGTTATGTTATGTTAATATTATAAATAGGAAAGATTTGTATTTTTAATGTGACGAATAAATTTAAAAACTACTGTGCCAATTTGCATGAATTTTGGTATATATACAGTTTCAAATCCAGGGAGTGACATAGGATAATGGAGAATGACATAGGAGTTTTTATTCCGAAAATCCCACGGGAACGGGAACTACGTGGGTAAAACCGCAGATAGCAGCTAGTATCATTTAAAATAAAAAAACAAAAATCTTTTATTTCTATCACAATGCAATAAATTAATTACAACTTAACGGCTAGAGGTAAAATAATTGTGAACGAACTATACGCAGCCTATCGGATGTTTTGATTCTGACTAAACTACACGAAAATGTTCGTAATTATTATCCGGAGCCCCAATAGATGTAAAAACCAAACAAATGTTGTATTATGTGAAATGTTAGGTTAAGTTAACAATTTCAATTAATAAATTATGATATTTAATTATCAAAAAGTCAGTTTTTCCAAAATATCGAGTTTTACTTCTATTGGCAGTTCCCATAGTTTTCTATACATAAAAAAATATTTATTAAAAAGTTAACTTATATACCCAATAGATTTTGTACAGAACTACTGTATTCATTAAGATCCCATACCACACAAGCGCTTGAATTTTGTGCCAATCAAAGAAACTTATTTGTTATCAAAGTTTGTGATAGGTACATTTTGTTATTTTAACATGTTAGGCCAGTTTATAGACGATGACTTCTGAAAGTAATTTATTTGAAAACTAGTATTGCAAGTTAATTAGAAAAGGTATTTTGATGTTGCATACAATTATTATAAATAAATTGCCTCTTTCACAACACAAGTATCGCAATATTAATAATTAGAATATTAGCTTAATAGAGGCATATTATAATTCGATGGCACCAAATGTTCTATAAAAGACAATTGAATTTTGTCAAATTTACCATTCTTAACTTTGAATTTGTCTTTTACGCTACAATAAACATATTATTTAAATATGAATTTGGTGAGTTATAAATATATTCTTTAAATATATATTTCTTTGTAAATTTGAAAATTGTAATATGTTTTTATGTCATACGATTTTTTTAAACAAGGAAAGTATATTCCATTTCATTATTAAAAAGTTTTTATTCAAATAAGTTATCTCTTTGCAGTTTGTGATTACGGGCGTGTTTAGTATCGTTCGTGGCGGCAGCACCAAACAGTGTGAATAATGATAAAAGAAATCTTCCAGCACTGAAGCATGATGTCATTCGTGATGAGTTCGGTCAATATGACTTACGGTACGAGACTGCTGAAGGAACTATTGTATCTGAGAGAGGTCGACTAGTTCCTACTCCAGAAGGTGACGATTATGTTTTGGTAATTGACGGAGAAACAACTTATATAGGCGATGATGGGAAGACCTACGTAACAAAATATTCAGCTGGACTTAATGGAACACATATTGAGGGTGCTCATCTCCCAGTATCAGTTACAGCTGTACCTGCCCAATAAAAGAAATTAACAACTTATATGGTTTCTTTTTTTACTTTAAATTGCTATTCAATTATTTATTTGCTTATAATTGATGTGATAATTTATTATCCCATCCCACATATAAAGTCTATAAATGTATCTGTAATTTAGTCATCGTATGATCAATAATGAGTACAATTATGGAGGTTGTTATGTACAAGACTTTATTTCATTCGTATTGATAACTGGAAGGTAAGTAAATACATGTTACCGTAATCTATTTTTTTAAATAATTTATCCAGAACGGTTACTAAGGAGTTTTTACATGGAGTTCTTTGTACATCAAAATAGAGCAAAAATAATAGTTGATAAACAATATAATAAAATCTATCAGACACTTTGTGCTTAAGATTTTTGTCTTTCTAAAATATCCTTCTACATAAAGGTTATAGCTATTAAAACAGATTTCAAAGTAATCATTGATGTCAAAATATTAATTAAGATGTGATTATAACTTGGTTACACTACAAAAAGGTTGCGATAGATGAGAAACAATTAGTAATCTTCCGCATTCTGTTTTTTGCTGTCATTTTTTTATTAGATGTGTTTATTAACATGGCTATCAATTTACAATTAAAATATCGTAGGATATAAATATTGTGACGGTAACATAAACTTATGAGATCAGCGCAAATGCTTGGTATAAATCTCAAACTTAGTGTGGGCGATTGGTGTACACGTGTAATGGAATTTGAATTTATATTGAAGGCGGCCTGGCAGAAAGAAATACATAATAATATGATTTTCCTTGTTAAAGGACACGTCATTTGGAAGTAACTACCACCTACAAGTTTATGGAATTTAAAAGTACTGACCATATTTTAGTACAAATCACTACTGATCATATATATCTGATTATTTAATAACCGACATTTTACTCGAAATTTACAAATAAAATTATAAGTAGGTAATAAGTAGTTTTACAAATGATTTCATTATTCATTTGTTTCTGATCTGCACTAAATATTAAATGCATAGAAGTAGCTTCATATTCGTAATTAGCTCTCTGGGCTTTTAATATCTATTAATTGTTATACTTTTTACATTGATTAGCGTTTAATTATAACCACAGCAGATTTTAAGTTGTTGCGTGATGAAAATAGTAACATGTTCCAAGTCTAGGAACCTTTCCTGGTTATAAAATTGTCACCGCTAGATGGTTGGTAATATATTTTTGACTTGGTAGGTCGTCATTGAGACACGAGTTTTTTTTTATCTTCGTTTTTTAATTATATTTTTCTTTACCGCAACTTCAGACGTAATGTAGGGTTAGTATTCCGTATTTAGCCTTAGTATTTAATGTGTCGAGTACTCATAAAAATGAGACAATAGGAAAACATAGGAAAGCTGGCGTAAACGCCAGGTTAGTACTCAAGAGCTTAAACTATATTTATGTAATAATAAAATCTAGTTAGGTACATTTTAAAATTGTTTACTATAAATAATCTAATCACACTAATAATAAGATAATTGTTGGATATGACGTAAAGCGATTGGTGGTATAATTGGGCATAAATACTAAGCATGCACCTACGTAAAAGTTACATTAAAACAGTTCTACTTTCTCTTTATCGTTCTGGTAGGTACCATTGGGTATGACGCTGTCTCTAATATTTTGCTAATTGTATAACATTGGTATTTTAATTTCAAGAGTTTCGTTTTAAAAATAAGTTAATATATAGGTTAGGCAGTTTTTACAAAATGCTCTGTATAAAAACTCATGTCCTCTGTTTCACCTCACAAATGGCTGATTTCCCAAAAACAAACCGCTGAAACATGTTGAAATACACGTTTCATCTCTATTCATTCTATTTTAAAAATTCGTTTTATTAAATTAAATTTTATTCAGTTAATGTCAATAATTTTAATACAATATCTAAGCACAAATTACATTTTTTATAATTTCAGATATTTAATTTTCTATACATTTGAATTCACTTTAAAATTGTTAAATATTCTCACAGCATACATACATCGCGTAACAGATTTAACCAATTTTCATATTTCTATTGTTGGTAATTTCGAGTAGGTACGTATTGTTGAATCACTCATATCTTTTAGTATATGTGAAAAATGTATATATGAATATGATTATGAAATAGTTCATAGTAAAGATAAAATCGTAGTAAAAACGGTTCACAGGGTAATTAAAGTATAACATAGGTATGTTAAACTACTTAAAATAGAACAATAGAGAGTATAAAATATCAAACAATCATTCTGGGAAGTTCATAACCAAGTTCGAAGAGAGCAGTAAAAAAAGGTAGTTAGAGGTAATTGTGTGAGTAAAGAGTTAGTCACGTCTGTCGCCGCTCCTCGCACTCGCATTCACAAGTCCTCCGCGTGAATAAATATGGTTTACTTTGTTACTCTGATGTTACGTGCCACATAAATGCAGTAAACATAATGTGGTCAATATGTAGGGTCTTTGGGAGAGACCTATGTCCAGCAGTGGACGTCTTTCGGTTAAATGGTTTTTTTTAATTGACTAAACCACACTTTCTCAACCTTATTTTGCTTACCACTCACTTTGTTAATATGTTTTTTAGAGTTCCCCTACTTGGGGATCATAGCATGTTTAGCTGATACCGGAATCGTTAACTAAGCACTGGACGGAGACGTTGACTATGATTCAAACATATTATAAAAAAAATATGATTTTTTCAGAATGGTTTCGCATAATCTGGTGTTATATAATTTACATTCGAATATCAATGACGACCGCCGATAGATGAATCTATCGACAGTCACCACCATCATTACGGTCCACGTCTTCCATGGCTAAAACCGCTAAGTAGGTCTGTATAAAAAAACATCCGTTTTATCGCCATGCTTGTAGTGGTCGCAGTTCAAGCGGACTCGAAAGCCCTAAAGCCCCTCTAATTGTACATTTCTTCAAAGCTGTTTTAAAAAAGAAGTCAAAGAACGCATATTAATTTCTTATTTTAATTCCTGCGTTAATAAATAATGCCCACGAACGTGTAATATGTTAATGAATCACTGGTTATATTTATTACTGAGTATACTATTACAGTAAGATTTCAAAACTTTTTTTGACTTTGGTTTTAACACGATGACATAATCGATTGAGAAAGAAACGCTAAACTTTACTAACGTTATTATTGTATTAACTGTTGTAATTTTAATATTATACACTATGATTAATCGAGTCAATGTTCATTTTCCGCGCTTCTTATCGTACGTTCTCTGTATCATGCGAAGATCCGCATAACCAATGAAAGTGATACATGCACGCCAGCGTTCAACCTACAAAGGTTCTCACGCGACGAAAGCGCTGACGTAATTCCATTTGTCCGACCGGCGAGAAGTTTCCCGCTTTGAATTCGTATGTGTCACACAGTGTTCCATATATAAATGATTATTTGGACATGATTTATTTTAATGTTCGCGTATTTACCATGCTTTTATAAGTAACATTTTTTTTGTACCACAATAATTATCCTTTCTACAGTGTATAGAAATCAATGTCATGTGTAACAAATCTATCAACCAAAATGCGATGCGATTACGGTCAGTTGAATGTCAAGTTACTAGTTGGAACAACTTTCTTTTATTTGTAGATCTATTATTTGCTTTTACTGACATTGTAAGAATATATTATTTTAATAGTAATTTCAAATTGTATTCTATATATTCTTTTTAACAAATGAAAACATGTGCCTAATTGTTGTAAATTATTCTCAATATACTGTATTTATTTAAACAAAGATCTGCAGTCATACTAATTTTATGGAGATAAAAAATTAATTTAAATTTTTTTCAAAGCATGGATTTATCTAGAATCCCGCCTATTTTAACGGCAGATTATTTTACTTTGAACTCTGCTCTCTCCTATTATTTTACTTATAGAGAATGCATATTAAAACAAACAGTACAATATTTTTATACATTTAACAACATATAATAAACATATTATGTAATTACTGTTATAATGCATTAGTTACATGCGCCCAGGAGACACATCCAGTGAGGAAATAATCTAATGGCAAAATCGGTAAGAAGAAAATCTTTCACCTTCGATTTACTAGTTCAGAAAAAACGGAGATATACACTCAATTACTTTAGAGCGTAAAATTTTAAAATCTTCTTTTGTTTATATTCTTTTTAACCTCTGAGTTAAGACTTTCAAGTATAGGACTAGATAAATAATGATCATGCTTACCTATCCTAGTTACTTATCTTACTTAGTTTACCTTACGTGGTTGTGGAGAAAGAGTGTACCATTGTCAAATATATATGTCATTGTAATATTGTCAGAATAATATTTTTTTACGAAGTACATATGAATGTATTTACGATAACAAGTTTTAAATTTTTGTCTGTATATCTGTCTGTTTGTTCCAGGTAATCTCCGGAACTACTGGATCGATGTGGACTGTATTGTTTTTTTAGATAGCTGAAATTAATCCGCGTAACTTAGGTTACTTTTGATTTTCGAAAATAATTAGGGTTGTGCATAAAAAAATAAAACCCATAAAAAATTGAATAGAATTTGATTAAATGGTCTATTTTACGGGCAAGTGCTTGAATTTATGAGAAATATTTTTAATTTATCTTAATTTAAAAAAAATAGGGTCCCGTAAAATAATAATAAAAAAAATGCAATGAAAAATATGTAAAGCGCGGGCGCAGCTGCGGGCACACAACTAGTTTAACGAAAAATCTATGCTTTTACATACACAAGTATCCATCAAAAAATTTGTGAGATTTGATTGACCATATTATATCATTACGCTTTTGATTATGTCACTTATTATATCAATATCCTGTGACTCCATGTTTTTGTGTTTGGATCACGGAAATCTTTTTAGTATTCATGATAGAAACGGTGAAGGTCATGAGCCTTAACGTGGTATGTGATATAGATGCGATGTACCCAGGTGATACCTTTATTACAGGTTTAAGTACTTTGAGGAATGCTTAAATATTGGGATTTTAACGTACATACACAATTAGTACGAACTATCTACTACCTACGTAAATATGTTACCATTGAATATCTTTTAAATAATGTTTTTGGTGGCATGTGATAAAAGTAACAGTAATTTTATGTATTTATAAACATAAATTATATGTAATTTCTTGAATTTATGTATGGGTTATCAGTCTTATTATCGTTACTAGCTGTTTGTCCGTGGCTGTGACTGCGTTTCATATGTTCTTCACTACGTTCTATTTTTTATACGGGACATTAATAATTTTCGTAATATTTTTTGGTACTGAGATAAAGTAAAAATATTTTTCATCAATTCAAACACTTGCCAGTAAAACTTTCGTTCGGGTTTTATTCAATTTTTGATGAGTTTTAGATTTTTTTTTACGTGGAACCCTAATTATTTTCCAAAATAAATAAAATTGAAGGGTCTGTTTGTAACATTAAAGTTGAAGTTACTCCGCGTAACTTAGGTTACATTTATTTTTCATAAACATACGTGTAAAAAAATTAAAACTCGTGAAATTGTGAATAAAATCCTATTAAATGCACAGTTTTCTTGGCAGGTATTTGGATCTTTGCTTAATGTGACAAAAAATTTTTTTGGAAAACAATTAGGGTTCTGTATTAAAAAAGTAAAAACTGTATTACGCATTGAAAAATATATGAAACCCGGGCTCAGCCGCGGGCCCAAAGCTGGTACTTAATATAAACAGTACTGAATAATGTCATTTTTTTGTCTCTCTTGTGCCCACGTAAATCTTGTTATGATCGAATGTAGTAAGTGTGAATGACGCTAACTGAACTAACATGTCCGTTCGGAAGTCCAACGCATTAGCATGTGTTGCACTGATGTTACACAACCAGCCTGTTGCACAACATGCGACACTTTGGCGTGTGTCCAAAGATAATAAAGCTTTCTAATTGAAAAATGTCCAGGTGAACAAACCCTAAGGTGATGTCATATTCGTATCCAATACAGAATTACCGTTTAAACTCCTGATAAGTTCTTGGAATTTTATTTTTAACTAGCTGTGTGCCCGCGGTTGCATACGCGTTGCCTATATTCTTCACTGCGTTTTAAATTTTTATACGGAACCCTAATTATTTTCTTAAAAAAATAGTACTAAGATAATGTAAAAATATATCTCATAAATTATAGCACTTGCTCGTAAAACTGTGCATTGAATCTGATTTTATTCAAATTTTTATGAGTTTCGTTTTTTACGCAGAACCCTATTTATTTTCGAAAATTAAAAGTAACCTAAGTTACTCGGAGTAACTTCAACTATCAAACCAAAAATATTCTGTCAAAATCGTTAGAGGCGTTCCGGAGATTACCCATTACAAACAGACAGATAGACAAAAATATATTTAAAAAATTTGGTATAGGTATCGTATATAATGTACAGTAGATTCCTGATTATCCGAATCAAATAAAACCAGGGGCATTATGTATAATTGAAAATCTGGATATTCGATTTCAAAGTCAAATCAAACAATAATTAAATTTAAATTACTTTTTTATTATAGAAAGGGATTTACATACGACGTTTAGACAATAAATAAAATTGAATGGTCTGTTTATAATATCAAAATAACATGTTTTTCTAAATACATATGCATGTACATACGACACCTATACCAAAAAATATAATTACATTTCAACCCTTTTCATGGTTTTACGTTGCGAGCTTCCATCTTCATTCTGGAGCGCATAGGTGAATTTCAATATGGTATCAGAATTCTTTTTAATATCTGATATTATAGAAGATCTTACATCATACATTTGCGCGAATTCACTGCCAGATTCACCATTTTTTAAACTCTCAATTATCTTCTCTTTGTCATTAACAGATAACACTACTCTCTTCCCCTTAGAAATAATAGACTTCTAACGCAAAACGTAAACAGAAATGTAAACAAAAAATACTAACTATCAGTTGAACGGTATCAAATAAAATTAAACAATAGCAAACACTATCGCGCAAACAAATGAAAGCTGGAGTGGAGTACCTACACGTCATAGGCGGCAAAAAACTCGTTTTAACATGTCTCGTTGTGCCATCAAATCATTTCTAAGACGGTAATTAGAGCCGAAAGAATGAGTCTGGATCCGGAGTTAACGAATATCCAGATAATCGATGTTCGGATAATCGGTATTCTACTGTTTTTAGTATCAAATAATAATTTAGACATTACAAGCAGGCACTTATTAGTATAAACTTGTAGAAATATTACAATTATTAATATTTTTGTTAATATTTTTTGATCATTTATTTGAAAAATGATTCACAATAGGTCGATTAAAGCTTATTTCATTTTTATGGCGGATTTATAAAATAAATGTGTCGATTTTGTCTAGGTTTTTGTTTTTCGTGTCTGTTATGTGTGTATGTAAAAATAAAGAGGTAAAGTTTGTAAATATGGATGTTTATAGGTGGTGATACCTAAAACTATTGCATTGATGTTTAACATTTATTCATTGGTAGAACGCTACGTTCAGATTAATTGTTTTCATAGTTTATATTTTTAACGTTTACGAATTCGTGGGTGGGTCCTAATATGATATTTAAAAAAACTAGGCAGCCATGGGGACTGCAGCTAGAAGTGAAAACTTTGAAAAAGACTGTTTTTTGTTTCAATAATAGTACTAATATTTATTTAGAATTAACTAATTTGTTATGATATGTTGTGTATATGTAAATATAGTAGAAGATCTTTATCCATTTTCACAATCCTAAATTTCTATTGTATATTAATTTAATTTCCTACCTTTTTAATATAATAGTTAAATCAGTAACACTACAAAAAAATCTTTGAAACAAAACATCGACACTGGCAAATGCTTCTACGGTGCCAAGAAAAAAATAATAATAAAACTTTCCATGTCGTCGACAAGGGTGCTTGGCGCGATTTTGGTCTTTCATGTTGTTGTCCTTGTTATTAATTTATTATTTCGCAGTATTTGACTGCATATTAATGGCATTTTACGTGGTATAGTCTAGTTATGATACACAATGTAGTGAAGTGAAAATAATGACACGGAGCGTGAATTCTGAAATGACCCAATCATTCTTCTTGTGGTCGTAACAGAAAGCCACCATTTTGTTACCGCCATTCATTTGTTGATAGTGCTCCTACATCTGACTTGACTGCATTGTCTACTAGCATCTTTGGCTTTCCCTTAAAAAGGAATAAATGGAACAAAAAAAAAAAAACTGTCGTTGACAGCAGGTTGTTAGCTAATGCCACATTCCACTAGTAGCACGAACCTATAAGTTTTTCCCCCCACCGAGAATTGCTCCAAACCGCAAAAGAAGTTTTCACTTCAAAAATATAATTATTTGTTAACTATGTTACATAACCGAACGCACCCGAACCACTATCCAACTATGCGTGCTGGGCCCGGTGATACAAGTTATGTGATAGTCGGATGGCGGAACGATGCGTCCGTGTAACAGAGCACCCGGCATGCGTTACCACAGCGCTAAATTAATTGTACTCACCTATACCAGTCGACACCGATGCTCTGGAGATAGGTGGAAGTAGGGTGTGTAGGTTGTGTGTAGGAGATGTGAGGAATGTGTAAGTGTGATACCACCTGACATCCAAAGGCGGCGGCTCGGCACGATCACTTTCAAACACTCGGTTATTAACGTTTACATCAAAGGGCAATACAATACAATGGTTATCCACAACACTATTATAATTTGTTTATAGTTAAAGTCACAAGCAACCAAAAACAACAAATACACAATCTCTCTACAAAAAAACGTCGACAGTCGCACGCCCTCAACGCGACTGCTTGTCGTACGTCAATCAAAAAACAAAAAAAGAAAGAAAAATGACACAAAATATTAAAAACTATTACTACCTGCCTATACTAAACAAACCCCCGCTCCGGGCAGAGATATCTGCACGTTAATCTATTGGGAAACGGGAGAGAGTAGCGACAGCTCGCTTCAAAACCGAATCCTTCGTCAGGATTTCGGCAAACCGTGGTACTCCATCAGCACCAGGGAAAAGTTTAATAATGCGCCCCTTGCGCCAACATAAAGGCGGTAGGTTAGCATCCTTCAACAATACTAAATCTCCAACTTTAGGTGGAGTGCTTTTCTCAGTCCACTTAAGGCGCTGCTGCAAAATGTGTAGGTATTCCAGAGACCATCGACGCCAAAAGCTCTGGGTTAACTGTTGTAATAATTCAAAGCGCGATAATCTATTTGAAGTAATCCCTTCGAAAGGCAATTCTGGCAGCGCGTTAAGTGGCTGTCCGATCAAAAAATGACCTGGGGTCAATACCTCGAGGTCGTTCGGGTCTGAAGAGAGTGGACATAATGGCCGTGAGTTTAGGACAGCTTCAATTTTACAAAATACGGTGGCCAGTTCTTCAAAAGTTAAAATACTCTCTCCAATCACCCGTCGTAGATGTGTCTTAGCAATTTTAACACAAGCTTCAAAAATACCTCCCCAGTGGGGGCACCCAGGAGGGTCAAACTTCCACTTGATGCCACGACGAGAGAGGTCAGTATCAATTTCAGAGTGATTATCAATCAAAAATTTATGTACATCGTTCAAATAATTATCGGCACCCTTATAATTAGTTCCACAATCTGATCTGAGCAACGTTGGTAGTCCTCTACGCGAGACGAAACGAGAAAAGGCAGCAACAAAGGCTTCAGTGCTAAGTGCAGAAACGAGCTCAAGATGAACGGCCTTGGTTGATAAGCAGACAAATACACACAAATATGCTTTCAAGGTCTTTGCATTACGAAGGCGCGAAGATTTTACTATAAATGGGCCAGCAAAGTCTGTACCCACCCCGAGAAAAGGTCGTGCTGACTGCACACGGTCAGCAGGCAAATCTCCCATAATCGGCTGCATCAATGGAGCCCTAAGTCTATAGCAAGAAATACATCTAAAGATGACTCCACGAATAGCACGCCTAGCAGACAAAATCCAAAAATCGCGCTGTAAAATTGCTAGTAATGCATTACACCCAGCATGAGCATTAGTGATGTGCCGATCATGCACTAATAGGCGTACAAAGTTCCCCGACTTTGGCAACAAAAGAGGGTGACGAGCCCCAAAAGGTAGTTGGGCATTCCGCAATCTACCACCAACTCGAAGAAGGCCTGACTGATCTAGGAACGGATTGAGTTTGGCGACGGCTCCTTTCAATCGGGAACGTTCACCGACAATAATCTCAATCTCGTTAGCAAAATGGGTTTGTTGTACAATGCGTACACAATTCAACAAAGCGTTATGACGTTCTTCTGGCGAAAGAAGTCCAGTTATCTTTCGTTTTGGGTGTTTACAATTGTGGATAAATCGACGCATCCAACCAACTACACCAATCAATTTTGGAAACGAGCTATAACGCTCGATAATAAATTTGCCATCAATATCAAGGTCTTTGGCAACAATATGCACCCGCAAGCCAGGTAAGATACCAATGGTCGACTGATATCGAGGCCAATTTGCCTCCTGATTCAACAACCAGGGTGGTCCCCACCAGAGATGATGATGCCGTAAGGTAGATGCTTCACATCCACGTGAAGCAATATCTCCGGCATTCATCTCGCCAGGTACATGTCTCCAAGTCAAGTGTGTCTCAGAATTTTGAATCTGAGACACCCGATTGGCCACGAAAACCTCCAGAGTGTGAACTGATGTCTTTAACCAACACAAGACAATTTGACTATCTGTCCAAGCAAAGACTTCATCTAAGTCTATATTCCGCCCTAAAGTGCGGTGCACGTGATTCAATAGGCGCATCAAAAGAGCAGCTCCACACAACTCTAACTTTGGAATAGTGAGGTGTGTTCTCAAGGGAGCAACTTTGCTCTTGGCCATAATCAACGACAACTTAATCATTCCGTGCTCACCAACAACACGGAGATATACGACTGCTGCGTACCCACGTTCTGAAGCATCACAGAACCCGTGGAGAGATGCCTTATACTTCCCCACTGGAAGAAAGCATCGAGGCAATGTAATGTCATTGAGGTCAATAAGTGACTGATAAAACGACCTCCAATCTAAAAGTAAATCCTGAGGGAGAGGTTCATCCCAGGATACCTCTGCCTTCCAAAGTCGCTGCAGGAAACATTTGGCCAAAAATATTACAGGACTGACCCAACCACAGGGATCAAATGTCCTGGCCACAGTCGACAGTACCGAACGCTTAGTCCAAGTCTTCGGGCTATCCAAAGTTACTCGATAAGTGAAAACATCTTGGACTGGGTTGTACTGAATTCCAAGCACAGCCAACAAATTTGGCGTCTCAACATTTTCAAAGAGGTGAGGATCTTGCTGGTGATCCTCAGGAAGATCGCGAAGGACGGCAGGAGAGTTTGACAACCACTTTCGTAACTCGTAACCGCCGGTTTTTAATAATTCAGTCAGCTCAATCCTTAGCTGAATGGCTTCCTCTTCGCTGGAAGCTCCGGTACAAATGTCATCAACATAGGAATCTTCCCTCAGAACAGCGGCAGCACGGGGAAACCTCAAGTGTTCCCGCTCCGCAAGTTCCAATAACGAGCGAATAGCCACATATGGGCTTGATTTTAACCCATAGGTATTAGTATTTAACTCGTAAAACAACAATAGGGTCCTTCGGGTTCTCTCTCCACAAAATCAATTGGAATTTCCTATCGTCCGGATGGATCACGGTCTGGCGAAACATCATCCGTATATCAGTAACAAAGACAACTTGATGTCGACGAAAAGCTGTTAGCAGATCACAAATGTCCCGTTGCAATTTGGGACCCGAGTGTAAAATCTGGTTGAGAGAAACTCCGTTGGACGTGGGAGCTGAGCCATCGAATACGACTCTAATTTTTCCCTGAGGAGATTTTAGCACCGCATGGTGTGGCAAGAAATAATGCTCTTCCTCAGAACGCCAATCAAATTTAGACACCGACATGTGCCCCAAATGTTCATACTCGCGCATGAAATCAATATACTTCTCACGGAGAACAGGATTGCGAGCCATTCGTCTTTCCATGGAGATCAATCTCTTCTCCGCAAAATCTCGAGACGTATCCAAATTGGGTCGCACCGCAAGAAAAGGCAACCGCGTAAGCAAACGACCAGAAGGGAGTCGAATCGTGTTGCTCCGATAAAACACCTCACACTCCTTCTGTTCAGGGCTTATGCGCAATGCAGTGGGCGGTTCTTCAACTTCCCAGAATTTCTGAACAGCATCAGAAAGCGCAGATCCTACCAATAAAGAATTTTCAATAACAAAGGAATCTGATCTTCCAACAATTGGACCCATAACTACTGATCCCAAAGAAGTTGGTAAGGCTACAAGACCGCCTGGTACCAAAACCTTCTTGTTCCCAATGAGCAGCTGTCCTAACACATCTGCACCAAGCAACAAATCTACTGGACCAGGCATATGGAACTTAGGATCTGCTAAGTCCAAACCAGTTGTCAAACCCGTTACCTCAGGTGGCAACGCTATCTGTGGCAAATCCCCAACTACCCGGTCCAGGACAATAGCGACGCTGCGCAAAGCAGTTCCGTACTGCTGCAGCGATGAGAAGTTTATCTTCACTTGACCAATAGGGTGACCAATCATAGCGTCACCCACCCCACGAATACCCTCTGAGTAGGGTTCCATGGGCAATCCTAACTCTTGTACCAACCACATAGAGACAAGGCAACCTTGGGCGCCTGAATCTAATAAGGCGCGCACAATCAAATGTCGCTTAGGACCCCGTACACAAACTAAGGCTGTAGGTAGCAACACAAATGGGGTCTTGGTGGTGGTTGGGGAAGGTGTTCTTAATTGCTATTGTGAGCCCCGAGATTGATCGGGGTACTCACAATGAGCCAATGGATCAAAATCGGCATAGGATTGACGCGCTTTGTCACGTCTTGCCGGAGGCTCATAAGAGCCATCATTGCGGCGATCAAATCGACCTGAACCTGAGTTCAGTCGTGGCCGCTTCAACAATTCATCACAGGAAGCCGCTACACGGTCCCGATTGGTGGCTCGCGTTGCCATCACTATAGTGCGCTCATTGCAATTTGCGCGCGGGTGGGATTCATTCCCCCCGCCCGTGCCAGCCGAATGCGGCACCTGTCCTGAATAGGTACGCGGATAATAGCGTGGTTGAGGAGGATTCACATGCCCCTCTCTTGCAGGGGAAGTAACTCTTTCCTCCTGAGGAGAGGTACCATGACCTCTTGACCCGTTTCGCACGGGGTGAAAACGGTTTTCGAGGAAGGGGACGCCTTGCCCTACGACTACCTCTTTGACCGGATCCCCGAGATCTCGGTCCAACATTAATATGCCCAAAAGCAGGCTCCGGTGGTTGCGGGCTTCGACTACCGGTACGATTAGCGCACAAAATAGCATGATGCGCACCGGAGCAAAATTTGCACGGACCAATGCGTGCTGTACAAGAACGTTGATAATGATCTCCAAGGCAGGCGTAACACCATTGGCTCCTATGAGCACAACGCCTGCGATCATCAACTGACAATGCCAAAAAATCCTGGCATGAGGTCACACGATGACCTTCACAATTACAATACATGCAACGTACAGAGTTGCGTATCATTGGCGCATACCTAGGGGAGCGCTTGCGAAACGGCTGAGAAGGACGGTCACGAGGCTGACCTCCCTGTGCAACCGCAGGAGTGGAATTGTCTGCTAGACGACATTCGTCTTCTAAGAACTTCAACAAGTCTGTAAAAGGTGGTACGTACGTAGTGCTGTCACCACCATATTTGTGCTCAAAGCGCGACCGAAGTTCTGGAGACAATTTCGTTAGCACAATATGCAGCAACAAGAAAGAATCCTTTTCTAGGTTTATTTTAAGTTTATTAAGCGTATTATATGCTAACAACAAAGGATTAAGTAGGTCGCTTCTTAAACGTAAAGTACTACCTATCTTTGGGAGACCCAAAATAATAGCCACATGGGTGTCGGCTAAACAGCGGATGTTTTGGTAGCGACCAAACAAAATGTCGCGTGCTATTGGGTATCCCTCATTATCAACAGCGATGTGTTGTACAAGTTGAGCTGCCTCACCGGAAAGGGAGGAGCGCATGTAAGCCAATTTTTGACTAGCCGTGAGGTCAGCCCTACTATCAACCAAACTATCAAATAAATTTATATAGCCGATCCAAGTTTCCAATGAACCGTCAAATTTTGGCAAATCTAAATTTGGGAGTCGATTCAACAAAGCCGTGGGAGTCGGTGTGATATCAGCCTTGTCAACCGATCGATCAATATTAACAAGGGATCTTGCCCGCTGAACAATTGTGTCATACATTTCATACACCTGATCAATATCATTAGCAACCTGGTTACGGACATCTTCTGATACCCCGGCGCTGGCGGCTATGAACGCGGAATACAACTGCTCGACAGTTTTCAATCTATCATCAACAGTTTCATATCGGCGTAAGAGTGCATCGACTCTGTCTGACCTATCCACCAAAGCGTAGGCAGTTGACCACCAACGTAACTCAGAAAGAATAAGAGTTCTTGGATCTGGAGCCATAATTTAACAAAAATAAAATTACAAACTATTTGTTTAACGAAATCAAATCAAATCAAAGCAAAACAAAATTCAAATTAAATTAATACCAATTGTTTTAATTAATCAATGCAAACAATGTAATAAAATAAGCAAAGTTACAAAATATACAAAGTTACAATAAGAAACAAAAATATTATTTCAAATATGTTCACAAATATTATCAATTTAATGCGAGTAGATATGAATATTTTTGTTTTACTAACCAAAACAAAAAGCGGGCACATTAAATCATTAATTCAATTTTTTAATCAAAATATGTAGGTAGACTTGACAAATTACCAAATTACAATACCTACAAATCATACAAATTTTTTTATGGTGACCTACTACCATCAAGGCGTCTTGTGGTAACCACGCTCTGCTACCATCGAGGCGAACTATGTTACATAACCGAACGCACCCGAACCACTATCCAACTATGCGTGCTGGGCCCGGTGATACAAGTTATGTGATAGTCGGATGGCGGAACGATGCGTCCGTGTAACAGAGCACCCGGCATGCGTTACCACAGCGCTAAATTAATTGTACTCACCTATACCAGTCGACACCGATGCTCTGGAGATAGGTGGAAGTAGGGTGTGTAGGTTGTGTGTAGGAGATGTGAGGAATGTGTAAGTGTGATACCACCTGACATCCAAAGGCGGCGGCTCGGCACGATCACTTTCAAACACTCGGTTATTAACGTTTACATCAAAGGGCAATACAATACAATGGTTATCCACAACACTATTATAATTTGTTTATAGTTAAAGTCACAAGCAACCAAAAACAACAAATACACAATCTCTCTACAAAAAAAAAAACGTCGACAGTCGCACGCCCTCAACGCGACTGCTTGTCGTACGTCAATCAAAAAACAAAAAAAGAAAGAAATGACACAAAATATTAAAAACTATTACTACCTGCCTATACTAAACACATTAGTATTGATGTTTATGTTTTTATAACCTCTAAGTCTTTCTATTAATGTTGTCGGTGCCTTTCAACTTCTGAGTTTCAAGTGTATTCTCTTTATATAGGTACCTACTTTAAAAGAATAAGTTATTAAATAAACTAAAATAAAACAAAATATGAATTATTTTCCTTATTAGTCGAAAGAACTGCTATTGTTATTAATAAATAATTTGTAATCGTTCACTTTACACTTTCTTTAGCAAGGTCCATCTAATATAGGTGTTTGTACCATAGGTTACTTCAATCTATTTATATAGAAGTATCTCAACAAACATGTATCTACATATATATAACATCGTAACCTGTTAAGGAAACAATCCTGTATGGTATATATTTCTAATGGTCTCATAGTAAATAAAATTCGAAATGGTTTTAAATGAAAAAAAAAAAAAAAACATCGAAGATGTTCAATTTACATTAGAGATATTATTCGCATGGTTGAGTTATGTTTTATGAAAACGTGATGTGGGCCATAGTGACGCAAGCGTCATAGGAATCGTGAATGACCAAATTCTTAATTGTAACAAAAAATGCGGATATGGCACACACATTATATAGCAATTTTAAAAACCTGACAATAATTTTGTGACTGTATATTATAATTAACTTAGTTTCAGTTAAGATAATTGAATAAGCCTGTGTAACCGTAAAACTGAGTTAAATGCTAATGTTTGTAACTTATTTAATTGGTATTGATGAATGGCCATATCTCTCAATAAAACTAATAGTCAGTACTGTAATGTTGCATAATTTAATCATTATGACAAAAGAGTTCTCTCTTCTTCATAGACAGAACAGAGATGTTTAAAAAATGCTTCATTAGTTCGTACAATCACAAAAACAATTGATAACATAGAATATAATACATATACAGATTATATTATTGAAGGCTGAGGCTTATTTATAACAAAGAAGTGTTTTGAAAAATGACAACTTTTAGCGATTATTATCTAATAATAGGAAGTTTCAAGCGACTGCCTTGGTTTTGAAATAATCTGTTTCTTATTCAAATTTCACCTTTGCAAGCGTGCTAGTTATTCATTAGTTCGCAGTGGCATTGAATCAGTTGGTTTTTTTTAGTAAAACGAAGAAGCCTTGAATATGAGATGGGTAGTTTTTTTTTAACCAAATATTTCATTGTTTTTAGGACCAACTAGCAACCCACGAGGTGGTTATATTCCTGATAACATTGTTTTAATAAATCGGATAACTCAATACGGTCTGTTTAATTTAACCAGATGCGTATGATAATAATTAAATGGGTTTATTGTTTGTTGTTTTTATGACTGATTCATATCAATGACATCATATTGTCTGTCCACTAGTGGTGTTCTGTAACATTATTGTTATTGTGTTTTGGGGGTGGACGCCATTGATAATCATTGTTGTGACAGTTTCGTTTGTTCGATATACCTATAATTAAATTACATATAAAGATTCGCTGATAAGTGTAATCGTTGCAATATTAATTTCTCTTTTGATTTCTCGTGTTTTATGACATGAGATTAATTTTCAACATAGCTAAATTCTATACATACTAATAAACATATTAACCCCTTGAGCACTAACCTGGCGTTTACGCCAGCTTTCCATTGTTTTCTTATTGTCTCATTTTTATGGGTAATCGACATATTAAATAAGTAGTTTTTTTCACAGTTCAATCTCAAACATTGCTTCTAAAATTTTCGAATTTCTTCGTAATATTAACACTATTTAATTACTTTTCTTATTTTTCTTAATTATAGTAATTTTACATTTCTCATTCTAAATTTGACCAGCGGTTTCACTCGCATTAATGTAGTTCTCGTAAATAAATTCAAGGCTATAAGGAGAATATACTTTATGGCTATTTCTGTACCTTTAACAACGTGTTTGCAAAATTTCATTATGATCAATTGATTAGTTAAGATGCGAAAACGTAACAAAGTCACATTCGTTAGTATGACATTTGTTAGCGTTGTTACTACAAGTATATTACATTTGTAATATTTAGGTAAAATTATTAATGCAAAACGGGTCTCTATGCAAATTAAATTTTCTATTCAATCATCACGAAATTCACACATTTCAAAATTATATCCAAATAAATATACGTACAGACAGAAAAAAAAAACCTTCAAACATTTTCCAAAGCTTCAACTGATTTAATAATTACCAATACCACTTCACAGCAAGTAAAGGGCTGTTCAATAATCACGTGATTTTTTTATTGCAAATTTATGACACCCCGTACGGTGATACGTTGTGAGGTTTAACACACCAATATAATCACTCTCTAATCACGTGACAAACTACCTCTACTCAAAATCACTTGTATTTTTTGGTACAAATTATAATAGCAAATTTCAGATTATTATCTTTAAATAAAGGTATTATAGCGTTATTTAATTCTGGAACTCAATAAAAAATAAAAACATGTAATATCTCACCTATCCTTGTGATGTTTTAAGATTTTTCCTAATCCCCCCTTGATTCTTACGTGATTACAGACGATCCCGATATATTTTTTTGCGATTTAAAAATGACATGCGTTATTACGCGTTAGCTTAATAAGTTACGTATGTCTATTTGAAG
Source organism: Samia ricini (assembly GCA_014132275.2). Classification (NCBI taxonomy): domain Eukaryota; kingdom Metazoa; phylum Arthropoda; class Insecta; order Lepidoptera; family Saturniidae; genus Samia; species Samia ricini. The sequence goes on from AP028170.1 coordinate 8,666,574, forward strand.
GTTACATGATATAATATTATGGACGACCTACACAGAACTATAAATGGTTTTGTTGTGTATTTTTTTCATTTGTCACATACATTACTTACTGTAGCATATTTTTATGAAACAGTATTTGATATTATACGTAGATAGAATTGTGGGCGCAAATAAATTGCAACATGTTTATTTGTGATTTGAACGTGGGTACTTTTGGTGATGACCTTGCTGTGTGTATAATAATAATCTATTGTGCGTATTATCCTTGGTAAGACGTGTACATTTTGCTACGTATTGTTAATTAAGCGTAAAACGTTTGTATTTCGTACCCACTGTTTTATGAATGAAAATAATTAATGTTTCCGTTGTATACTATTTCGGTAAAAATGACATAATGAAAACGTCTTAGCAAGGATTAGACGTGTTTACTAATAAGGTATCAAACGGCTTAAAGAGAAGGAAACAAAAGAAGTATTTATAAAAATGGTGCTCCAATTTCTTTGCTTTTTGGTAAAATACAGATTGAAAATAAATTATGACGATAAAGTTTGTGAAAGAATTTATATTATTTTCCTATAATTACAACCTACTTAAAATTAACCAATTTTTACTTGGTTTATAACTTGTTTTTTTTTTGTTAGGACAATTTATTCAAAGTTGAGTCATAAAATAGAAAAGAATTGAAGAAGTAACTTTTTTTAAGTAACTCTCGTAAGCGAGTAAGAGTATGCAAACTATTTGTAATGATTACATCCTAATAATTTAGGAACAACGTTTTTAATCGGATTCGTACTTTAAAAAAACATTCTGTTCGTTAAGAATAAATGTTATGTTCATTAGATAATTTCAATAGTATTGAAATTCAAAAAAGTGTATTTTTTGTTATACTTTAGTGCATGTCGTTTGGATTGTTTTTCTTACTCGGTCAAAGAAGACAATTAATAGATAAGTCAGCTACAAATCTTTATCAATATTTCTATACTAATATATGACATTGAAGTGTCTCTATGTGATAACAAAATAACATTTTTTTACTAATTATATACGAATATACATACGGTACCTACATCAAAAACACAATTTTTAAAATATTCATCTGTCTGTCTCTTTGCTCCGGCTGATTTTCGGAGCGTAACTTTTATTTCTCGAAAATAATTATGCTTCCATGTACAAAAATAAAATCTGACTCAGTGCACAGTTTTACTCGCATGTGTTTGAATTTGTAAGAAATATTTTTACTTTCTGTTAGTACCAAATATAATTTCAGGAACATAATTAGTGTTCCGTAAAAATAATCAAAACTCATGAAGTTGTGAATGAAATTCGATTCTATTGACAGCATCATCAAAACATTATATTCCAATGATTATTTAAAAAATATATGAAACGCGAGCAGAGCCGCGGGCACACAGCTACTCTATATATAAATAAAAAAATACGAAACAATTATAAATATTTTTCTAGTCTTATAAATTTACAGTGAATTTTGACCACCGTGTGAAAATGAATTTAGTTAAATGCCAAAAAAGTGCCCACTTCCATCGATTAAGTGAGATAAAATAATTATTAATGTCACGTTATTATCTAACGTTTATAAAACCCCATCTCATATTAATTGCAAACCCCTTTGACATTCAAGGTGACGGTTATTATGCACGGTATTCGGTGTGCGTAATTTGAAATGAATGAAATGTAATTAATTTTATAAGTGCCGTAGGCGGCCTTCTCTGCATTCTTCATGAGTCCCTGACTTATACAAGTATTAACAGTTGTTAGATGCTACTTTTTTACAACTTGATAATGGTTTTAGTAATTATTGGTAATTAAAAATAATATACCAAATGCGTACATACAATGTAAATAAAGAACTATTATAAAATGTAAAGATAGAAACAATGAAATTTACAAATAACAAAAAAAAAAAAACAGTTATACTGAATATTTTTTTTTAATTCATTAAATATTGACATGAAATTATATGATTCCTATATGCAAAATGTATAAACCTGACGATTGGGCTGTTCTTAATGACGGGATTTATTTTGAACTTAATTTTACAGTCAATAGACAAAGTGCTCCTAAAATTAAAACATTTAAGATTTTATTAACTTAGTTGTCTATATGACGGCATATACTATTATTATGGGTTGAAATAACTACGTTTTACTTTTTTTATTGCTTTTGATTGCAAGAAGTTTTTTATTTATTTATTTACTTTATTGTATATTACTTAACAGTACATTTACTATAATACAGTTTATTATTTTAACATTTAAGTAGTACCAATTACAAAGTAATTATAATTAAATTTTGTTATGCAGTATAATGTCTTGAAATTCAAATTTGATTGTGTGTATGTGTGAGTGTGTGTATGTGTGTATATGTCTGTAAGTCTGTGTGTGTTATAAATAGTGACCATATTTACTAAGTTCTTTCTCTCTCACCGTATATACGTACTAACGTATTGGCATTTTAGGTTTTAAGTTCTTTATAAAGATGTTCCTGTTTGGCTGAAAAAGATCGGCATAATAGAATTTCGTATGATACGTGTCAAAACATCTATGCAAAACCGAGTTTTTTGTAAAATTATGTTTTACTATTTGGGGTGCAAATAAGTGAGGATTTCGAGTTATTTTCGTATGTATTTTTAAGGGAATCCTATACAGTAGTTCGGGACAGTCAATGTTGTAGTTCAATATATCATACAAAAATCTCATATCGTAAAGAGATCGTCGTTCTGCTAATGAAGTTAAATTATAAAAGTCTAAGTTACTTGAGTATGAGTTGTGATCATTATTTAATTTAAAATTTAGATATTTTAAAAATTTCTTTTGAATATTTTCTAGCTTGGTCTTATGTGTAACGTAGTCTGGTGACCAGATTGGAGAACCATAATCTAGGTAACTCCTAATATATGCAAAATACAGCATTTTTAATGGCATAAGGTTTAAAAACGGTTTCGCAATTCGGCAAATAAATCCAAACATTTTTAATGCTTTTTGACGTATGTAATCATAGTGATATGTGTAAAGCAGTTTTGAATCCATCATTACTCCTAAATCACGAATAACGGAAACTCTCTGCACTGGCAACCCATCTAGTGTGTAATTATAATATATAGGCTTACGCTTTCTTGTGTATGTGACAATATTACATTTTTTTATGTTCAAATATAGTTTATTTAGCCGGCAATACTCGCAAAGGCGGAGAAGGTCATTCTGTAACATATGACAGTCGTTAATATTACGGACGATGCTGAAAATTTTGGTATCATCAGCATACATAAGGTATTTTGCTGTGGAGAAACAAGAGGGTATATCGGATACATAAATATTGAAAAGCAATGGACCCAAATGTGACCCCTGCGGTATACCTGATGGAATTGTTCGAAAACCAGAGACAAATGCTCCTATCCGAATTGCTTGATTTCTATTAATTATATAGGACTTAAACCACCTCAAGAGATCACCATGCACACCTATATTGGCAAGCTTACTTAGTAAGATATTGTGATTGATACGATCAAAGCATTTGGCGTAATCCGTGTATATGACATCCACTTGATAACCTTCGTCCATGGATGTAGCAACGTAATCTGAAAATACAGCTAGATTGCTAATCGTGGATTTATGTTGCATAAACCCGTGCTGTTCTGAAGGAATAGACAAAGAAAATAATCTATAAATATGTTCATGTATCAGTTTTTCAAATAACTTGCTAAAAACGGACAATAGGGATACAGGTCGATAGTTTTCAACATTATTCTTTGAACCAGCTTTATGTATTGGAATAACGTACGCTTCTTTCCATTTACTTGGAAAAACACCTGTTTTTAAAGATTTATTAAAGATAGCAGTTAAAGGGACAATTAAAGACTTAGCGCATTTTTTCACAAAAATTGGAGGTATTTTATCCGGACCAGCTCCCTTGTTATTGTTGATTTTATGAATCCCTTTTTTCACCTCTGATTCGGATAAATTGACATATCCGATATTAGTTAATGTGTTTACATTAGTTTCATGGTCTAAACTCGTTTGTAGTGAGTCATGGATATAAACTGATTGGAAAAATTATTCTTATTTAAGTAAGACACTGATTATATCATCGAAATTCCTACTTAAATACTCTTGTTACAGAATTACAGATTATAAGTGACAACTTCTTTGTGTTTGTCTGCTAGCTGGTCTAAAGCTCGAGAATTGCGGAATAGATTTACACGATTTCTTTTATTAAATTAGAGGTCGGTCTCCCAAGTTTTAGTATATATTTTAATGTGTTTGTTTACACCATTAAATATTTCGAAGAGAGAGAGAGAGGTGAATAATTGTTAAGTAAACTAATTGTTATAAGCGAAACCGCACTTAAAATTTCTATGTCAATAAACAATGATATGTACATCTATAATTATGTACAATTATGTAATATTATTACACGTTGTAATTTAATTATAAATACCTTTTTTCACATCGGAAGTATATTTACGCTTTTCCCCTACCATATCAAATCCGATGTCAGGGGGGTATATGGGACTCGCCCGGCGTGAAGCGTCGGGAATACACCAATTATAAATACCTAAGTACTTCGATGTAATAAGTAATATTATAATATGACGAAAAAAGAACATACATGCGATATGAATAAAAAAATAAACGCTTTCGCTTTTGTTTTAAAACTTTAGAATATCCAATTGTATAGTGTATACGACCTAGACCGATATGGGATGGTCATCGTCATCGTTTTCAATTTATACAGATACGTCAACTCGTTTTCAAGTGCAAATTTTGTTTGTATAGCTAAATAACATTACACACTTGCATAATATTACGTATGCAACGCGTAACGCCCTGTTATTTCATCTATTATCTTTCAATGTACATAACATCCAGTTTGGATTTTGTATTCTGTTACTGTAAATACTACTTGTTTTTGCGATTGCAAAATTAATGTTACAGTTACATGTAATTACTACTAATTACTAGCGACCGGCTCCGGATTCTCTAACAATCTTTTTTTCCATTCATTCAATCATAAGGCGTCCACTCGTGGACATAGGTCTCCCCCAATAAGGGGGGAGGGGGATCCCATAATCGCCACACTTTGCAGACGGGTTGGCGAACGCAGTAGGTATTTGTGGTCCCCAGAGGATGCTGCTGCCCATCCCCTGGTTTATCCCTTAGTCGCCTTTTACGACGGGGTGGTACTATTCTTAGCCGGCACCAAACGGCAACTCTAATAATAAACAAACAATTTTTTTTTTACTAATAATGTAGTTTTCTACAGGTGAAAAACTTTATAAAATCAGTTAAGTAACCTTTGATTATCTTTATTACAAAAAAAATCTATTTTACCTCTTTGTGTAATAGTGTAGACATGTGCCCCAGGCCTGCTAATAACTACTTCTATTCTACGTACTTACTTATTCATGAGTGGGTATTAGTTTGTCATTTAGTAAAACTTTTGTTGTTAATTAATTAACTTGCTCTATATAACTCTTGTATTATGTAAATTTGGTGGAAATTTACGTGATATAGTTTGGTCCTTTTACAAAATAATTACACAGAGTGTGAATTATGAGATCTCACAATAACTTTCATGTAAAATTTGTTAATACATAGTGCCACTTGCAGTGTTTCTGCTAATAGTAAAATTTGATTAGACTCAACGCTCGTGACGTCGCATCAGATGGCGTGGCTAGTGTGTGTTAAGAGGATATGCTAGAGGGATCTATTTCATACAAACGTAGTCCGTTTCCTCCCTGGATAATAGCATTATAGTAAATATTTTCACCACCGTTCGTACCCGTGCGTTTTGATTTTTTTCATAAATTAGTTATTGTAGAAACTAGGAGCCTTTGAAAATGAAAAAAATGCTGGTATATTACAGTCATTTTCAGACGTTCATCAAACAAATTTAGTGAATAAAATTTAAATAAGCATAACTATAACTGAAAGAAAATTAAGAATCGGTTCAGTTTTGGAGGAGGAAACAGGGTACTACGAAGTGATGTTTTCATCTATTTTGTATAGGTAAAATCAACCCGAGCCGCAGTTGTCCCTTTCGTGTTTTATAACTCTTTGGGTCACAACGTGATAGCAATAGATTTCTGAAATACCTACTTTTCAAATCTGTCGCCAACCACGTATCTTCTTAAAAGTGTGTTCTGCCTTTATTATTTTTATAAAGGTTCTGTTTACGTATCAGCCTTTTATATTAATGTAATAAATTCGAAAATAACATCAATGTAGCATTTTTAACTAAATTTTCAAGCGAATTGTATCTTATTGTTTATTTCTATTCAAGCGTTCCCCTAAATTTGCCCACGGCTTTAGATGAATTTTTTTTTTTTTAAAACTTTTCTATTAAGCAATTAACTCGTATTTTTGTATTTTCTTATAGTATCAGAGGTCAGGGTTAAAACTCGCCCCACCCGGTGACATTTCTCAGTCTGGCTGTCAATCATTTATGAAATACCGTTTCTGTGCTGTTACAGAAAATGCGTAAAAATTAATTGTAGATGGTTGACCGCGACGAAAACGTGCAATTTATAGTCTCTAATATTGTCGATTGACCTTCCTTTCGTATCGGAATTCACGTTGCGCCTTCGGCCACTTTTATCGGGTTCAGAGCAAGTTTTAAGTCAACGAATGTAAAAAAACAGTGTCCGGAATCTGTGATGATATCATCTTAATTATTTTATATACTTCATGCTCAACATAAATGAGTCAAGAAATGATAAACAACATCTTTTTATAGGTTTCTCACAAAGCGGCGACCACGACAAAAACACCTTTTTTGCTACCATTGACGTTTCACTTAATTCACTTGTTTAAACTTGAAGGCTTAATTATTAATTACCGTAAATAAATCCCAGACAGTGAGTTCATCACAATGGTTGTAAAACATATTTTAATTTCAGATTCTAGATTTAGGTAAGTTTTTATACTCTACTTTTTAATGTTCTCTTAATAGTCGGAAACCAACTGTAATAATATTTATTAAAAATTTGACAGATAAATAATGATCGTAGAATTAACAAACAGAGGAGAAAAAAAAAACAATTTTATATTTATTTATTTATATGTAAATTATACAAACGGTCAAATGAGAAAGATGACAGATACCACAAAACAAATTTTGTTGTTACCATTAATAGAGTCAGGTGGTTAATTGTAACCAACAAACATACAAAAAAACTAACCAAAAGAATTCTTTGAATATCTAATTAATATTTTAAATATATTATGTCCCAATACAAATAATGTTCGCCGTATTTTTTTAATAATCAGTTGATAAACAGTACCTTATAAATTCTACAAATGAACATTATATTAACTATAATAGATACTTTTACGGTAAATACATTTATATGATAAATGATATTTTTACTTATCTCAGATCTCAGTGTAAATGTATTTTGTAATAAAGTTGGCTATGGTCTTGTCAGTCCTAGGCGTGTTCGCAACTAGGTCAATGTAACAGATACCCATAGATATACGCTTTATGTAAAATTAGTGGGTGTGTTCTAATGGCCAACGTGAGAGTGGCAGAGAACTGGTGCTTGTGACTTACTTGTCCAACAAGTCACTTTTATTAGGGTTACCGCATAGTATAATATAATTATCGAAGCAATTTTTCATATATTTATGTGACTATTGCAAAATTCCTTGCAATATCGTTAATGTATGCATTTTAACTAACTGCAGTCAAACACAACGTTATTACATACATCTAATTTTATTATATATGTGTGTAATATGTTTAGTGTCGTAATTTTAAAAAGCTTCAAATTAAGTAATGTACTTATTTTAAACTGATTCCATAAAGATGTTCCAATGTCTTTTACAATGAGTATATTGCGGTTATTAATTTAATAACGCTACTCTTCACACGCAAACGACAAATTGGGTAATATTAATTTCCGTTGGCATTTTGTTCGCGACACGACGTGACGGATAAGAATATTCTTCGTTTTAAGCGATGTGGAGTGAAAGTTTGATTTACCAAAGATAATGTAAAAAATTAAAACAAGCTTAGTTTATAATATTAGTACATAGAGATAATTAAATTAAAAAATATATATTCTGGTACGTTTGCATAACAATTAAAGTGTATTTTACCTATCTACCTTCACCTAAACGATTATTCGAAAATATTACTGGTATCCACTAGTTTATCGAAGTTCAAGCTGAACGCTACAATGATTTTCAAGCTCTACGTTGAGAAGGTCAGGTGCCAGACAGCCATGGTGCGTGGGGTAGATAATAAGATGGTCCTTCGTTATGAAGAAATTCTTTATATAACGGCAGTTGTCTCGCGACATAGCCATGAGTCATTGGATCGCTTGGTTTTACCAGGGTAGGTTGAACGAAAAAGAATGCGCGGAAGAGCACCCACGCGATGGACCGACTTAGATTAAGTCTGTTCTGTACGACTCATTGTGTGAGTGCACTAGATTGACAGATGAGCGAGACGTTTGGCGATATATTGCCCATATTTCGATAATATTGAAAAAAAAAAAAACCTTTAATGACAACCCTATTCGGTCAGCGTAAATTACGCAAGCGTCTGTTCGGTCGATAACTTGCTCCACATTAGCTCATTGTCTCACTGCACACAGCTTGCGGCAAGTGCTGCTCTGGCTAACCTACTCTTTAGAATAATATATTCGATAAGTACATATTATTTCAGTCGGGTTTCCTTAATAATTATGATCATACGATTTTTATGCAATCAACTTTTACTTTCAATTCGTGTTTAGTTTAGCATTCATATAATTATAATTATTAACTTCGTTTCTGTAAAATTTATTTACTTATCGAGAATAACATGGGAAAGGCAGAAGCTGGACAATTTACTATTAAAGTTAAAATAATATCAGCGAACCCCTTAGTACTGTGTGAACTTAAGTGGTAAATCTTAATAAAATACATATGATTCCATCACGAGACTTGTAAAATTTTATTAAAACAATATTCTCGATATCAACGAAATATATAGAAACTGTATGAATATATTTTATTTCTCTTATTTTATATGTCTATTGGAGTTATCTCGCTTAGGTTTTTTAGTTGTAGTTTCGTTTGTGTACATAGCAACCGGTTTGATTTAAATAATTACGGCGATCGTTGACATCTTTTATTTTTTGTGGTTTTATTAAACATTGGAAGCGACCATATTTTATTATTATTGATTTTCCACCTGTATATACGATACAGACGGCGTAATTTTTTCGTTGGCCTCTGTGTGGCTTTAGACTATAAATATTGTGTTTATAATACCTAAAGTCTAGACTTTCACAAGGTTTTATATGGGGAACTTTGTGTCGATTAGTTACGCTTTTCATGGACTAAGATTTAAGTTATTGTAAACTATTTTTTTGGCGATCGAGGATGTTTTATTCAATAAATGACAATTACACTATTGATTTCTAGTTTTTTGTACAATAGTAATCAATGTATGATATCCATAAAGTTATTTCTGATAAAACATTTTAATTGCACCATCAAATTTACAACATTGATTGATCAATTCTGTGAAACAAGAAATCGGGTCATACATGTGATGTCGTATACTTTAGTTCGTTTGACCGTTTTCAACGGTCGCATGTATTCGTGTAAAAACAATAATTTAAGAGTTTCCAGTTTTTATAAGTCAGTTTTTTTTGCCTTTTTCGTAAAATGGTTGTTTTATTTCTTTTTTGGTTTATAATAACTGGTAATGGAATAATAAGCGCATTATAAGATTCATATCTTTCAGTTAATGTTTGTTTTGTTACTGTATGCATAATAATAGAGTTAAGAATAACGTTTCCTGTGTTTATTTTATACTAAGTAATTAATATATTAATACCATTCTTATAGTTTAAAATGATACTATGAAAATTTTGGTAACCTAAAATATTAATATCGAATTCTGTTTGAAGTTTGCAGTAGTAATATCTTAAATTAATATCATATAATTATGATATTAATTAAAATAATTTAGAATTTTAGAACGTAAAGTTTGATTATTAATCCTGTAAGTTAAATATTATTTACTCATACTACACATCATTTGTCATAATAAAAACTGGTTTTTTGAGTGTCACTGCATTTGTCTCATCATAATAATTATCATGAAGGTGATAAAATATTTAATATACTCGTAATAATTATAGTAGAGTTAAGAAGGGATTTAATTCTCCTTAGGTTATTGCAATCTTATTACTTTTTGTGTTGTTACTAATATTCTTATGTCATATTATATGGCGTTTTATAATTGCAAATTTACCTCAGCATTTTTTAGTTTAGATGATTTTATTGAATACCCGATTATTTTCAGTTTATAATAACTTACTCATATCTATTTCCTCATATTCATAATAGACGAATTTAGTTTTATCATATAAAAATCATCAGCGGTTATAAATTATGATAAAAATGTACAATAACGTTTTTATTTTTCGATGCTATTTTTTTTTTTTTTTTATCTATGATCATTTTCTGATTATATATTTCATTAAGTGTGATATCTAAGTTGGATTTTGTTTATATATGTTCAATTTACTGCAACACTAGATAATTCACAAAGAAACGTGGATACTCCAAAAAAAGAACTTATATTGCTAAGAATCGATTTGCTTGATTTACGATTTTCTGCATGGTTTACGTTGCACAAAATCAATGTTTAATTTTTTTTTTCATTATAACCTTGACCCATTTCATTATTATAAGAATTTCTTTCATTTTGCCCTCTGATTAACGTATTTTTATTATAAATATTTAATAATATGCTATGTTGCCTTGTGGGTATTTAAACGGTGAACAATGAATATTTCCTTTAGAATCATGGTAATTTGAATGTTATTATATTAATGTGTCGAGTACCCATAAAAATAAGACAATAGGAAGACAATAAAAAAAAACAATGGAAAGCTGGCGTAAAACGCCAGGTTAGTGCTCAAGGGGTTAAATAGCTATCCGGTGACAGTATTGGCAAGTTATCAATATTAAGATATTGCGCATTGTGTTTGTAATACACCCAACTTCCGATATGCGACAGGGCATAAATATGTGTGAGACATGTTCTTGTGATCTATTGTTCGTTAGAAATAACAAAAAAAAAAATCATACACTTATCACTTACTTATCACATACTTATCACTTTGTAATTTACCGTCAACGCTAAAGTATATTCTATGATTAAAATAGTTGTATTTGATTAAAAGACTTGCAAATTAATTTACAAGTTTTATAGCGAAATATTAATATGTCGTTTCCCATAAAATGAGACAATAGGAAAACATATATTCGCAAATACCTATTGTGTTTCCATATCTGCTTATTCACGAGGTCATAATGAAGGTAATGGTTTATTATACGTGCATAAATTTATATAAATAGCTCTCATTAGTTCGTTATAATAGACAACTCTCAAAACTATATATTTATATATATATAAATCTTCTGTGACTAAACTCCTCATAAACGGCTGAACCGATTTTAATGAATTGTTATGTGAATTCCTGAGGATTCGAGAATGGTTTAGATTTACAATTTAGTCCAATGGATAATGTTTATTTAATAAAGGGACACATGAAACGCGAACGAAGTCGCGGGCACAGCTACTGATTTACAAAAACTTGAGCATTTGTGTACGTATAATATTAATGTTTTTTTTTATCTGGTTTTAATTGGTATCAATTTTTTTATTGTAATAGGTTGGAAAAAATGCTTATATATAATTACATTAATGAGAATATTAATAATTTATATACTCATTTATTAATTTTATAAGATCCGCTAACAATTGTTTACACTACACACACTACACTTATATGTAACCGTTTTAGATAAATCTGTTATATAAATGTATTTTGATTATTCTATTGGGTATTTTATATTTGTTTTGAGTTTAAAATAAGTACCACCCTGGCTTACAGATTATATTTTTCTATTCAATCGATTTTTTTACGTCCATTTCTGTTGATATATAAATTTAAAAATAATAGAACACCCAGTTCATAATCTTAGTCTAATAACATGAAAATTATGTCGTTTATTAAATATCAATTTGAAAAGGTCGTATCACAACGTACGTCGATTACGCAAGGTTTATATAATAGTAATGCAATCAAACTCATTACTGGGATTAAGTCCTGTTCATAATAAATTGCTTGTAGATATTGTAAGTATTGTAATTCGGTCTACTTTCACTTACGCCGGACAAGTGACATAAAAATACACTGGGCATATATGGCAAGCTTCCGGGTGAATTGGGCGAAATTAATTTGTGTTTTTATCTAGTTAACGTTTCAAAATACTATATTAAGAACAACTGGCAAATTTAATTCGTAAAATGAGTATTTTAAATTGACGTAAGTATCGCACTTTCTATTTTAGTAAATGTAGTATGTATATACATACTACATTTACTTTTTGTCATTTTATCATTTACAATTTTGTCATTTACATCATATCTATACTAATAAATAAAATTGGAGTGTCTGTTTGTAATGTAATTTTTTTTTTTACAAAATATATATGAATGTACATACGATACGTATACTAAAAATACAATTTTTAAAGTTTTTGTCTGTCTGTTTTTTTTGTTCCGGGTAATTTCCGGAACGGTTGGACGGATTTATATGGAGTTTTTTTTTGGTAGATACCAGAAGTTAACTCCGGGTAACTTAGGTTACTTTTAATTTTCGAAAATAATTAGGCGTCCGCGTAAAAAAATTAAAACTCATTAAAAAATTGAATAAAATCCGATTCAATGCACGGTTTTACAGGTAAGTGCTTGAATTTATGATGAATATTTTTAATTTATCTTAGTACTAATAAAAATTTCGGTTCCGTATAAAAAAATTAAACGAAGTGAAGAATATAGGAAACGCGGGCGCAGCCGCGGGCACACAGGTAGTATAATAACATATATTTGAAGTATGTTTATATTGAAACGATGATGGTGCAGTTGATACTGAGGCCGGATTTCACTCCCAGTTATCCAACTTTAAAAATCAACCTGAGCCTTCGGTGAAGGAAAACATCGCGAGGAAACCATGACATGATGGTAGGGCAGTTTCTAATAATGCCTGCCTAGGTAGCTACCACCCTCAAGTTACAAAATCTGTCGCCAAATACTAATAAATGTGGGAGCATCATTTGAGAACCAGTACATCTAGGCTTAGTGTGTTTACCATTCCGGACCACTTCGTTAATTAACATCAGGTGAGATTGTGGCCAAAGCACCAAGCGTATAACCGTGTAATTTTTTTAATTAGACACCGATTACTAGTTTACGTAATATTATTATGATTAATCGATTCTATAATTTAGTTTTACGATTAGAAAAAATCCAGAATAAATCTATAAGTTCGATTCCTAATGAATTAATTTGTTAAAAGAGTAAATCTGTGGATTAAGATTGATTAAGTTTTTTATATAAATTAAGCTAGGATTTGAAACTTGGTTTAGTTATATGAAATAAATAGATATAAAAGTTTTTTTTTATTATTTATCTCATTTCAAACAAAATGTATGGTAACTGAACTAATTGAATCAAACTGGAAAATGATGTCTGATAACGAGATAACTTAAATTATATAGTTGAAATGCGAAAATACTGTTGAGATCCTTGACATGTTTCGTTATATGACAAAATGATGAGATTAGCATTTAAATTGCTGAGTTTTATAATAGTTACATCCATCTCACCTGCATCATACTCACTTATGAATAAATTCTGTGGACAAATCTGTTTTATGTTCTCCATTGCGTTATGTGAAGTAAATCAAATACTTTTAAAACAGATTTAAACATATGTTTTTAAAGTATTTATTGATGTTCGATAACTTAATTTAATATAATAAATATTCGAATAGATTTTGACTGGTTGAAATAATATTATATTTTTCTTCCGATTTCATTTCTGAATATTTATTTATTATACATTAATATTGACAGTTGGATTCAATTCCCACACAGGAATTCAGGACTTTTGTACGAGAAAGTATTATCCGTCTTATGTCCAGATGTTAATTATCAAATGTTTGGTAAGTAAAGTGTAAAAGTAAAGCGATTATAATTTGGATTTAAATGGCCGCAAGTCAAATTGTATTCCAATTTATAATGAACATAAATAAATAGCACATATAAAATTTTTGAGATTAATCGATAAAAGGTTGTATAAAAGATTGTTAGCTAATCATGTTATATTCAATCATTAATCAAAGAATTATTCAAATTTACATCGATTTTTCTTAAATTTTTATATTGTCCATGGGACAAAAGTATTGTTTATTTATGGATTTATATTAACAACATTATTTAATTTCAACCTAAAGTAGGTCTGCCATATTTATCGAAGAACCGTTATTCATTGGAATAGAAGGGTTTACGAGTGTAGACTACGCCCTGATAAACGTAGTGTAGACTGCTTTTAAGCAAGATTAAGCGAAAGGCGAGCGAAAGAGACTGGATGTGGTTAGCCGATGATTGGATACAATAAAGATCGTTGAATTCGAAAAGAATTAGTAACTGGTAAACATAGCTAACGATGATAATATTAAACAAAACTTATTAAAGTATTGTTATTATTTAATACAGTTAACGATTTCATAACAATAAAAACACCCATAAAAAAACAAACCAGATCGAGTTTTTGCCGGTTCTTCTCGGTAACTGGGTTGTTTTTACGAACCGGTGATAGTATTTTCACGTTCATAAGCGCCTTATTAGGGTCTAAATTGAATAAAGTGTTTTTGAATATATATTTTTTTATTACTATTTTTGTTAATCACTTAACCACTCTCTTTTGTTATAATATACATTGGTTATTTCCTTACAAATTTGTTGCTTTTTAGCGTAATAACAACGATACGTTTTACCGCCAGGTGGATCGTATCTGTAGTTTCTCCGTGTTTGCGGTATGCTACCACTATACCCGCACCATAAATCTATGCAATTGCGTTCCAATGTTACAACATAAGAGCCGGTTTTCAAAAGAACTGTGCCGTCTAATTTAATGGTACCTTTTAATTTTAATCCATCACTATATGGTACGTAAGGATTGAGATCGCAGTTTACAACTTTATCATGACTCTCTTCGCATATAAACTCGTCCTGTAACAGAATGTTTGGCTCGTTCGGCCTCGCTATAGTCCCAGTATCGACCAATTTGGTGTATGAATCAGCATCGTCCTTCTTATGGCATACTCGCACGCCGTCTGCGTAAACTAAACAGTCGACTAAGTAAAATATTTTCTGTCGCACGTTATTCTTTAAGAACAGTAATTTATCCATATTCTTGAAGTAATTATATCTAATTGTTTCACATTCATCTTTTTCTGATTGACGGAAACATACTTTGATATTTAATTCAGGCGAACTTAATTGAGTTAGCGATTGCATTGTTAGTGTTTCGCATTCTAGAAACGAACAGTTGTAAATAATTGAATTTGCCCTTGGTATATAGGGGTCATATGTAGGTACGTTATTATTCAAACTCGATTTTTGAACACTTTTTCCTATTGTGTTACATACGGGATTTTTACCCTGAAATGTGTTAAGTTAAATTAAGCGATATATGATAATTCAGTACTAGTACAAGAAAACAAATTGTTGTCCATTTTTTAAATCCCTCCTCCTTGTTAGCAATAATATTAAGCAAAGCTCTTAACCCTCCCATATTTCCGTAAGCATTGTCATAAATTAGAATAAAAAAACGAAATTATTAACAAAACTGAACATCATTCGGACCAAATATAAACAAACATATATAGTGTCTTACTCTATCATGAATTTGCGTTTTCATTGAAGTAAAAACCTAGTGATGAAGCAATAGCATGGTTTTAGGATAATTTATAATAACCGCCTGAGTAATAAGCACTAATAGGTGAGTTGCGGGAGCATCATTTGAGAGCAGACAGTAACGGGTCTAGCCCTTGTAGTTCCCGTGTGCCACCAATATTCTGGCGGCCTTTGAGAGCGTAAGCGCGCCGACCGGCGCACCTTTGTAGGTGTCAATCACGAGCGTCGCTCGGCGCCCCCTACAACCCTGCACCCGTGTGTGCTGAACACCCTGCTCTATAGGTAAAGCCGGCTCTGCTTCTAGACTTAGGATCTTTACCATCCTGAAACTTTGAGCCTACACATTATAAAAAGTAAACACTATCCTGTTTACTTTTGAAAAATTTAATTTGCATAAAAATAATTTACTCAAAGCCTACACAGTATAAAAATATCATGTTTCCTTTTTTTAAATTTAATTTGTATAAATATAATTTAAAAATATATTAAATTACAGAATTATTTTTATCTCTACTTAGTATAAGTTATTAGTCCAGTACATGACGCACGATGCAATTGAGGAAATGTAACGTAAAATTATTTAGGTTATAAATACTTTACCAAGGGTTTATCAAAATAAAATGTGGTAAAACCTATTTGATAAGTGAATCATATTGTTAATTAAAATTATGTACAATTCAGAACATAAATATTGTTAAGCATTTTGTGGTTACTAATTGTTAATAAAACAATGGACTTTAAATATACATAAATAAGGTACCTATAATGTTAAGGATACGAATGGAACTTTTGAATTCATTAACGTGGTATTATAATGAGAGAGACACTAGGAAAATATATATTTACCTTATCGATAACACAAATAACATCCTTGTTATAATTCTGAAATAACAATAGTACCCGTAAATTATGTTAATTAATTAAAGTGCATATGTACTAATAAACAATTTATTAAGTTTACCTGTTATTGCCCTATAACACAATAACATGATAACAAACTTATTTTTAATTCGTAATTCAAAGTACAATACCAAGACAATGTAGTCTATAGGTATTGTTTACAACAGGATACTTGTCCTGTACTTAATTTATTTAAAACAATATATTAATAAATAATGTTTACACTAATTAATAAAGGTAAAACAGTCTAAGGGATTTTCCTTGTCTATTAATCGATCTCTTTTTTTTTTGCTTCGTAGCTATTGTTAAAACTTTTGTTTTATATAGAGATTACCGGTTGGCTGTTATACAATATTATTTGTATTATGTAGCTATACTAGCTGTGTACCCGCGGCTGCACCCGCGTTTTATATGTTCTTTAATGTGTTTTAATTTTTTTGTACGGAACCCAAATATATTTTTTGTGATAAGATAAAGTAAAAATATTTCTAATAAATTCAAGTTATCAAGTATTTGACCGTAAAAGTGTGCATTGAATCGAATTTTATTAAATTTTTTATGAGTTTTAATTTTTTACGCGGAACCTTATTTATTTTCGAAAATTAAAAGTTACCCGGAGTAACTTCTGCTATCTACCAAAAAAAAATCCTGTCAAAATCCATCCAGCCGTTCCTGAGATTACTCGGAATAAACATACAGACAAAAACTTTAAAAAATTGTATTTTTGGTATAGTTATCATATAGTCATTTATATCTATTTAATAAAAGAATTCATTTTCACATTACAAACAGACACTTCAATTTTATTTATTAGTATAGATTTGAATAAGTTTGACAGTTATTACATAAACAAGCGTTATCACATTCCATATATTATATAGCCTTGTTAATAAAAATCGAATATTAGAAGTATGTGAATGGGTCTATAACAAAGTCGAGCGGTATAGATATAGCATTGAAAAGATTGTGGTAATAAGGCTGATCTGATTATGGCTATAGAACCATAAATATTAGCCAAAGATAAGGTATACAAACTTCTGAGGATTGTTAAGAAAAGCATGTTTGCTTAAACGAGCCGTGTGAAAGATAGTGATGGATCTCCGGATCATCTGCCATCTGGATATTACTTTGAAACGACGAATATGTTAAATGATATGTGTGTCAAAAATATTCTGTGTAAGTAGCTTCAGATAAAGGTCAAATGACGACCACCGCGCGAACACTAAAGTTTTTGGAGCTCGAAAGGGTGTACGCATCGGACAATAATTCTTAGCTATTAATTCAAATCTGTCATGACAATGTTTAACGAAATTCACCAACTCACCGCATAAATGTGGCCTAAATAAAAATCGACGGTTAAATAGAACAAAATGAAACAGATTTCATCTCTATGTCGTAACATAACTTGTGATGGATATTCTGACTGGAGCCGAGGAAGGCAATATGCAGTAAAACGTTAGCTATTCAGTTCGTTGCACATTAATCAAAGAGTAAATTGAAATACTTCATTTGGATAATAAATTATTTTACATCACCAAATGATTTTGAGGATTAAAGGAAAATTCATAATAACTATGTAGTCATATTTTATTTTAGTATTAATCATTTTGAGATTTTGTCAAGTAATATATTTGTTAAGGTATATAATCATCAAAACATTACAAGTAGGATAAGATAATTTTTAATCCACAATAATTATAAAAATAAGGTTATATATTTATACCCTTCGTAATATTGTAAGTAACATATTAAAAAAACCGATCACATACGGTCTCGTGGATTTAAAGATTTGCTTCAAAGAAAACAGTGACTTCTGTTTATATTAACAAGCTGTACTATCTCGGCGTTGTCCGAGTTACATTTGTATATAAAAATGGAAAACGTAAATGACTAACCGACCAGATGCGGTACATTATTTTTGTTTCTTGTTAAGTTTCAATACATGAAAGATAAAGTGTCTATATTATTTCCATTAAAATAAATTGCGCACATATAAAATATTATATTACTTACCAAAAGCAGGAGTTCTTGTTTAAGCATTTTTCCTTAAAAATATGAAGTTATATCTGAAAACAAAAGAAACATTTTTTACGTTAGATAATATTATATAATTATACTACATTTATGCGTGCGTTTCTAGGTTACTATGTAGGTAGGCTGTTACATACTTCATGCATTACATAAAAATTTATACTCACAAAACTGGTTAATTAGCTAATAGGAGGCGCCATATAAATCTTATGTAGGCAAACGAGTCCGAAAATATTTTAATTCGGTGCGTGATCAAGTGCTCTGGATTTGACAAGGTTATTTATAAGTAATATTGAAAAGGTGTACATTATAGCTTACGGCGTTCATACAATGGTAATACAGTGCGCATTAACTGTAGTACTTTGATTTAGATGCCTGTTCATACAGCTTTTTAAGGGGATATGCAGTCGGCAATAGATTTGAAAAGTAGGTAATTCAGAAATATATTGCTGTCGTGTTGCTCCCCAAAAAAGAAATATAGATCACGAAAGTGTCAACTGCATCTCGGCTTGATTTTACCGTATGCATAATATCACTTGGCAATATCCTGTTTCCTCCTCCAAAATTGAGCCGATTTTTAATTGTTTTCAATTATAGAATAAGAAAGACTTTGGTTTTTTAAATTCTATTTATCAAATTTATTTGACGAACGTATGAAAATGACGGAAAAACCGAGCATTTTTTTTATTTTCAAAGGCTCGTAGTTTCTATAATAACTAATTTATTGAAAAAATTAAAACGTACGGGCATTGCGGTGGTGAATATATATTATTTGGTATAAAAATATTTACCATAATGCTATGCTCCAGGGAGGAAACAGGGGACTACGTTTGTATGGAATAAATGCCGCTAGCATATCCTGTTAATATTGACGCGTGAAGGCGTGTTTAACGCTTACAATGAGAGTATTATGTATAGAGTATTATTGATGCAATACTGAATATTCTTTATATTGTGTTATTAGCCACCTTTATTATTATGACATTGAGACGGTTCTCACAATTTGACGGTCTAATGCTTGTGCAAATTTATAATGCGCTCAGTAGGCTTTGCTTTTGCTTTATATAATCAATATTGAATGAAATATATTCCATTTATTTAAAGGTTGGATTTTAGATAATATTTTTGTTTGCCGTATTTTTTATTATCTATGTTTATTTTTCATACTTGACTTTCTGTACTTGAGTTTTGAAGATCTTTTTTATCTGTTTATAGTTCTTTATTGCTTTTTATTATCTATCTATTGTCTGATGAGTTTGCATCAATTACAAAAGTCTGTATGTAACTATAGACCCATGGGTGTAATTGGTTAAGCTATCAATGGGCCAAGAAAGAATAAAGTCACCTAAAGAACTGTACTTAGGAATGTGTTTGGAGTTTCTTTGATCAATGTGAAAATCCGTTCAAGAGATAAAGTTTAATTCAAAGAATTGTTTGAATTAAAGTGTGATAGAGGTTTTCAAGTTCTCAGAATAGTGTATGTTCTTAGAATTGATAACTGGTGAGGCCTAAGCAGGTCGATAGTATATCGTAGGACGCAGCATAGGCCAACGTACCATAAGCTGGATCAATGATCTGTTGAAGGTTACAGGAACTCTTTGGAGCAGGGTAGATTAGACCAATATGGTAACAAGTAAACACTAGACAAGGAGAGTTGGCTTTAGAGTAAGAATACAGGAATACGGTGTTTGGCAACAAATGATCAACTTGAAAGTGTTGACTATATAGTTACATGAACTTTAGAAAACTACTTCAATACTATGGTTTCATCCATCATTATCATTCAGGCTTATAATATGAAATGAATATAAAATGAAATAGTATGAAAACCCAGATCGAATTTTACTTTGTTCGAAAGTGTTGTTAACGAACCATCGTAGAAATATTGCTAACGTAAATTACGCTATATTATCTAATATAAGGCTGCTCAATCCTATAGCCGCGGGTCAAAATATGGACTGCTTAAGATTTTTGATTAGCCCGCGTAAGTAAAGTATCCGCCAAGTTGAGTCTTGCGTACGCGGTTACTAATAGAATATGTTTATGAAAAACTCTACTTAGATCTTAGTTGTGTAAAAAATATTGTTAACCCATCTTCATATTTGTGACCTATTATTGCTATAAACACCTAATTTAACTTCTGGCATAAACAATAACATTATAACAAAAGCTAAGTCTGAAATCACATTGATTTTAAGTATCGGTTACATACCATAATTATCATTTAGATTTTTTTTTGGATAAAGTGAATTAAAAATCGATCTTTTTGGAAAGAATCGATATATCTAGGATGATGATGAGTAGTGTCGTCACGAACTAAAGCAATATTGCAGCTAGTGCTTTCGCGCGGGAATTTATAATTTTAATTACTTTTTCGGGCACTTAACGCTACCTAATAAAAATAATTTAAAACTTTATTATCACCAAAGAATTACAATAAGGAACAATATCCTAGTTACAATTACAGTTAAGAACAGCTACAGTCAGTGGCCCGACAAAAAATTCTGAACCGTCCGTTTTACCCGACTGATAAAAAGGTTGAGCAGCCTTGATCTAACATATAAAATGCATTTTTTTATTTTAGGTTCGTATAATAAATAGACAAAAAAAATATTTGTCAGGTTTCACTGAGTATTAAGAACATAAGTATTAACTCTTCATTAAATCAACGTATTTCTTCTATTTATTCTGTAATTAATATACATTTTTTTTACAACGAGTCCCCGCAAGAGAACCTATGGAATGCGTGAATAAAATGCATGGCATTGGTTTAGAAGCCACACCTGAACACGACTGGTACTACAAGAACAAGATTCAAGCTTGCTCTTAATCTTATCTGACAGAAAGTAATGATAATTCTAAATAATTATCGTTATGAAAATATCATAAAAATGTGTTTAAAAAAAAACATAAAGAAGACTTACCTATGTATATGTTTAACAAGTGCTTATATTTTATAAATTGTTATTATTTACACTACTAATTACTAATCGTAATTAGACTTTAGTAAAATCATGTCGTCTGCATAATTTATCAAAGATTAAATAGGTTATTTGTGTTTACTGAAAATGTATTTATCACGTCAAACTACATAATCAGAAAAAAATGATGGACGTCACATACAATTCGTAAGGTATCAAATCGCATGCACCTAAAATTTAGGAAGATAGGCATTGTATGTAACATTGAAATTAATTAACGCAATTTAACGTCAGTGATATCATATATGTACAGGTGACACAAACAATGTAATTGTAATCGTGTATAAATTCGATCTCTTATGGTCGTGTTTACTATAGAAAGTGTGAGTACAATGGGACATCAAACGATAGTGAAAATGAACACGCCCCCGGAATAACAAATTCACATTTTATAATGATTCATGCATGATACGAGCATGACAGAGTGCGTTAAAAACTTTTTATAAATTTACGAATTATTTGGCCATTATAACTATAGACTATAGATCCAAATGATATTTCAAGAGAGATTTGTGATATGTGAACAAACAGTTTTATGTTTAATTTACATTATTATCCTTCGTAGGAATGAGTACATTAGAGGAACTTTGAAATTGGCACTAGTGACAGAGAAGTTAAGAAGTATGTCTTGATATAGGCATGTACTGCGAAAAGAGGAAGAAGATGTTGTAAGAAAGATATTGGATATGAATGTGGACGGGTATAGGGGAAGAGAAATACCCAAGCAAAGGTGGAAGGATTGTGTGAAAAATGATATGCTTAGAAATGGAGTGAATGTAGGTATGATATCAAACTGAGATGAAGGGAAAAAAGGCATGTTTCGCCGACCAAGAAGGCAGGGAGATGACGATGATCTTTCCTTATTCTTTTATATTTTATAAAACAATTTCCCCAAACGAGTCGTCTGGCAGCGGCTTAGGTCGTGCTTCGATCCTAAACTGGGAGACTTTTTTACTCGTTTCTAGCGAATAGAGTGACAGTTTCATGCACTAGCATAACTCTTATTCCCTTAACCACTGTAGGTTTAGCGCCGGGCAAATTGCGCGAAATTTATTTACATGTCTTAGGTAGCAGCCTCCATGCCGAGGACCGTACCGCTTTGGTTCCCTAGCTATTACTGTAATTGTAAAATGGAAATAGTTAATAAATTTACAGGAAGAACCATAAATATAAAAAAATATTTAAATTACAATAACCGTTTTTGCATTACAAAAGGTACACGATCTAAATGTATAAAAACAGTTTTATTTAAAAAAACAAACAATAATTCTGTGTCTTCACATTGGTGAAGCTACGGACACAATTACTTACTATAAAACATTGGAGACCTTGTAACCTTTTTAAATGACAGACAGCAATTCAGAAACGAGTATTTAGTTTATATTTTCAAAATGTATAGCCTATAAAATCAAAATAATTCAAGTTTTCGTATAAAACTTATCATATTATTGTGTTCTTTTATGCTTTTGCGTTGACTGTTACTAAAAAGACCGTTAATTACGTAAGCCAAATGTTGGTCACATTAATGCCTTTTCCCTTTGTCAATAATATCATGAAAAGCGTTTTCCCCCCAGTATTACGTGAGCATCGACATAATCTATATCTTTACTAATAAATAAAATTGAAATGTCTGTTATAATCCCAAAATAAACTTTATACTAAATACATATGATGTATATACGATACATATACCAAAAATAAGATATTTAAGTGTTTTCGAAAATAATTAGGGTTCCGCAGAAAAAAATTAAATCTCATGAAATCTATACTAATAAATAAAATTGGAGTGTTTCTTTGTAATGCCAAAATTATGATTTTTTTACTAAATAGATATGAATGTATGTACGATCCTATACCAAAAATACAATTTTTTTAAACTTTTATCAAAATCAAAATTTATTTATTCAATTTAGGCCCTAAGAAGGCGCTTATGGACGTTTAAAACACTACCACCGGTTCGGAAAACAACCCAGTCGAGAAGAGCCGACAAGAAACTCGATCTGGTTCTTTTTTTTTTTATAAATATCATTTTTTTTGTCATATTTAAAACTATACAAATCGTAGTCTTAATAATGTTAGTGGAAGCACAGAGATGTGGGTTAATTCCAGATATCACTATCGTTCACGTAATGATCCACCCCGTAATAACCTTTTGAGATTAAAACTTGCTTGAAATAATACTTGAACTAATTGTCAGGTCGATCTGTATGTCTGTTTATTCCAGGTAACCTCCGGAACAGCTGGACGGATTTTGACGGGACTTTTTTGGTAGATAGCAGAAATTACTTAGGGTACTTTTAATTTTAGAAAATAATTGGGGTTTGGCGTAAAAAATTAAAACTCATAAAAACTTGAATAAAATCCGATTCAATGCAAAGTTTAAAGTTTAAGTTTAAGTTAAGTGCTTGAATTTATGAGAAATATATTTACTTTATGTTTGTACTACAAAAAAACTAGGGTTATGTCTTAAAAAAAATGCAGTGAAGAATATATGAAGAATAGACGCAGTCGCGAGCAGACAGCTAGTTTCAAATATAATCCGATACAACGCACAGTTTCACTGCTAATAGTTTGAATTTGTGAGAAATAGGTTGTTCTTTATCTTTAATTTTTTACCCAAAAAAATTAAGGAAAATAATTAGGGTTCCGTAAAAAAGAATAAAACGCAGTAAAGAACATATAAAAGGCGGGCTTAGTCGCGGGCACACAGCTACTTTTGAATAAAAAAACGATCATTATTACCTGAATGTAAAAATTGCTTACTTAATATATTAATATGGAACGGCCCAAAAGGAATTTCGTATAATTATGAGTTTCGTGGAGTGAAATAAATAAGTAAACACGTGTGGTACAAACTAATTGATATGTTATAACTTTGTTACAAAAACAGGAAATATCACGTAAGTAATTGGATAACGTAAGGGGAGCAGAAGTTCGTGGTTGTAGTTGCGGTGTTTTTATTATAATATCTTAGTGTTTATTTCATAATATATATATAAATTACGTTATTTCATAAACTATTAATGTTAAAATAAATATTATTCTAAAATAATATGGTAAATTCGAATTATAAACTGGTAAAAAGTGGTTTTGTAAGAATATAATGATTATTTTTATGATGTCACATTCTATATTTTGTGTTATAATTTATTAGCAAAGACATTACTTTGCGGAAGTCTCATATAGCAATCTATAATGATATTTTCAATGCAAATTAAAAAAATATATTTGGCTTATGTTTACAAATATCCTTCTAAGTATATTTATTGAAAATACTCCGTAACATTAAGAGCAAAAAACTTTTTTGATTAGAAATAAAACCGACTTCAATAGAATAAACTATAGAATTCACAAAAAAGCCAATAAATAATTAGTTTATTAATCTGGTTCATTAATTTTGGAGTCGGTGCCAGCTAGAGTTAAGCATTGTACTCATTTACTGTGTACTGCCTCGGTGGCGCAGTTGTATTACGGTGCGACTACCGTTCTGAGGTCTCGGGTTTGATCCCCGGGTCGGGTCTAGTGGTATTGGGTTTTTTCTACTCAGTATCATCCCGGAGTTTGGAATTTGTGCCCGATATGGCGACAGGCTCGCCCCCTGTCACATCTAGGACGGAACTAAGCTCGGCGAAATGTAAGTGGTGTAGTTCGCTACATTACCTCTGCCTAACTCTTCGGTTATAACAGGCGTGAGTTTATGTTATGTTATGTTATGCCCATTTACAAATGGAAATAACTGCCTAAATTTTTTCACAATTGTACATAAGCTAAATAAAGGACTAGGGTGATTTTAAAGAACAATTAATCAAAGTCGAATATAATTAGCGAAGTACATTGACACCACTTTGTTATCCATAAGCTGGCACCTATTTTATAATTAACGAAGCAGATTAATAAAGCAATTATTTTTATTGACTTTTTAGTGCACTTTTATAGTTTATTCTTTTGAAGTCGGTTTTGTTTTTAATTAAAACAGTTTTTTTTTTCTACTTTTTATTTTAAGTATATACTTTTAGGTATAGCTGTTAAGTCTACTTCATGGCCTTGAAAACGAATATATGAAACACATGTGTCTATAACATTCGAGGGTTTTTCTCAATTCCCCGGAGTTCCACTGACCAAATCCTGATCTGGTGGAAATGAGACCACCAAGGAAGTGTACTCCTTCGATTAAAAAAAAAACTTGAAAATCGTTCCACAAATGACGGATAAATCGAGTAACAAACATACAAAAAAAAGACACATACGCATTGATAACCTCCTTGTTTTTGAAATCGGTTAAAAATAATTACACAAATGATTGCAATCTTTTAATATTCATATTTATTTATTGTCGAAAAAACAATCGTATTAAACACAATTTTTGGTGGAGAAATTAATTAAAAATTCTCTAGTATTATATCACTATGATGTGTGAATGATGATGTTATTTAAAAAGAATGTAGCTTTTTAGAGTCAAACACAAAATTGTCTTCATTATGTATAACGTAGAAAGAAAACCTGTAGACTTGACTCGGTCTTAGCTATTTTTTATTTCGACTCTAAACTGGAAAATATAATACTGTTTAAAAAAAAGGTAAAAAGTCAAAGGCTAAAGAACAGTGATGTCATTTAGCGCACAAGACTTATAATAATCATACTTATATATATAAAATAGGTGCAGTTTCGTTGCTTAGACAAGGTTCATAAAGGTGATTTTTAGTATAAATGTAATAACACTAGGTAACGTTTTTTCTTTCGAAAATAACTAAATTTTATACACATATATAAATATAATCTATAGAAAGGTCTAGATTTAAATAAATAAATACCAAATTCCTGTGAAATTCCGTTATAACTTAATTCATTTTATATTAACGGAAACTGAGTTAAATCATTAAAACAACGTTATCTACTTACTTAAAATGTCGCCGATTTTATAGAATTATTGAAACATGTTTAAGGAAATACTTAACTAAATTGTTAGAATACTTTCTGTATAAACAAGATTCGGATTTTGATACTTATCCAGCTAAAACATGTAGATAGTTTTAAAATAATAAAACTACTTTTGTATATTTGAAAGTTTTATTGCCAAAATTTTGTTTTTTTTCTTTTGGTTATCGAATTATTATAAGACGGATGTAAAACGAATTATAGAAATAATATAGGTAGATTTTAATATTATGGAATTGATTTATTTTAGAGTTAAAATTAATGGGCATGTGAAAGGAACTTGAGAAAATATTTATTGTGAATTTTAATTTTGGAAGTTGCTTAATACGATTACTTGTTTTAGTTTTTTATAGACGAAGAATGATTTTTATAAAGGAAAAATTATGATAAGGTCTTTCGTGAAAAGAAATAAGAAATAATCTCTTATAATAGGTACTTAAAAAATAAAGATTATTAGATTATTAGATTATTATTAGATTATTAGATTAGATTAACCCGTTGAGCACTAAACTGGCGTTTACGCCATTTTCCATTGTTTCCTATTGCCTCATTTTTATGGGTAATCGACATATTAAATATATTAATCGTTAACAGATAAAACAAGAGATGACAAATTTGTATGGACTATAATTATTTTGAAGCTAAATACATAAAAATTGTATTATACTTAACCCCTTGAAAACTGACCTGGCATTAACGCCAGCTTTCCGTTGTTTTTCTATTGTCTCATTTTTATGGGTAACCGCTAAGTAAAGATTAAGGATTTATTGATCAATATAGGGAGTAGACCTATAAAAGTTTAAAAGATAATAGAAAATTATGACGTAAATTTTTTGCAGTAGTTCTAAATCTTTGATGTTCGTAGCAAATAAATGATATTCATAATCACAGTTATAAGAAATTAACAGTGTCCAGATAT
Source organism: Samia ricini (assembly GCA_014132275.2). NCBI lineage: Eukaryota > Metazoa > Arthropoda > Insecta > Lepidoptera > Saturniidae > Samia > Samia ricini. The sequence goes on from AP028170.1 coordinate 8,694,110, forward strand.
TGTGTTGTTGTTGAATAAATAAAATTAAAGAGTCTGCTTGTAATACCAAAATAAAAACTTCTTACTAAATACGACTAATAAACTAATAATAAGTATAATAATACTAATAAGTAACTAATACTATAAACACAATAATTACATTTTTGTCTGTTTTTTTTGTTCCAGATAATTCAGCAGATAGCTGAAGTTACACGGCGTACCTTAGACTACTTTCATTTTTCGAAAATAATTAGGGTTTCGCATAATAAATTAAAACACACGATATTACGAATAAAATTCAATTCTATGGTCAGTTTTACGGGCAAGTACTGGCAATTTATGAGTATTGCTGGCAAGTGTTTCAGTTTGTGAGTAGTCTGTTTGCTTTATCTTAGTACAAAAAAATAGGAATATGTTCCGCGTAAAATAATTAAAACTCTTGAAACTGTGAACAAAGCACGATTCAATGGTCAGTTTTATTGGTAAGTGTTTGAATTTGTGAGAAATATCTTTGCTTTCTACTAGTTCCAAAACAATTTAGGATCTAAAAATAGATGAATTGTGAGAAATAGAATATATGAAACGTGAGGAAAGCGGCAGACACACAGCTAGTTTTGTATAAAAAACATAAATTTGATATGTTCTAGAAATCGTTTTGTACCCTAAAATAAAAAACGCGGCGTCAGGGATGCCAACTGCACTGTAATTACAGTAGATTTAATGTAATTTTATTTACTTAAAGTTTAGGGTTCACTATTTCCTTTAGTACAAAAATCCATTACATGAAATTTAAAATAAATGCTAAAAATTAAATATTCTCTGAGTTATGTAAAACTTTGCGCCCGTGTAATATTTAATTTAATTATAACATAACATATATTAGATTTTGTTCATTCTGTTCAGGTAGCTTCATTTTAGTAATATACATATATGTATAGGTATTCACGCTTACAGGATAGCTTACATTATACAAATTTGTAAATATACTATTCCCAAGTGATTTTTAGACATTATTTTAGTTACTATAAAATCACCGTGTTTAACTATACTGGTTTGTTCCCATCTACTGTCATCTTTACTGTACAACCTGAGTCCGACTTGGCAACACTGCGTGGCGTCGTTACTATTCTAAATTTGTATCTATAGAATTTTTATTAGGTTGATAAAAGAATGATTTGAAATTAAAATTTATATGAAAGATATCGTAAACTATGTTCAAAAACATTTTATTAATGAGAACGCATTTTTATTACGACAATCTTAGATTAGAATATTTATAATTATCTCTTGGTTATATTTGTGATTAATTGCTATGGATAGGAATTTACCGAATAAAATTGGTGAGAATATTTAAAAAGTGGTCACCCTTTTTTGGTTGTCTGTCCTTAGAGAAATTTGAAATAATTGTTTTATTTTTACCATTCATAAGCGAATTTAATCTTACACAATGAATATAAAAACAACAAATGGAATTGTCCATTGCTATTCAGATTTTGGACTTTACCATAGTAAGGATCTCACACCAAGTATGGTATGGGTGTTATTTGTTCGTCCATTGTGCATTGTTAAATATAATAAAACGTGACTACCTATCTGTGTGTTATAAAAACTGTGTAATACGTACCTATTCTAGGGGAGTGTATTGTGACAAATTAATATCCACTGATTCATAAAGTTACGTGAAAAACATGTCAGTGTTATAAAACTTAGATTATTATTATTTGACTAGCTGTGTGCCCGCGGCTCCACCCGTGTTTCATATATTCCTCACTGCGTAATATTGTTTTAAATGACCATTGAAAAATAATTATTTTGATGGTGCTGCCCATTTAATGGAATTTTGTCCACAATTTCACGAGTTTTAATTTTTTTACACGGAACCCTAATTATTTTCCTAATTTTTTTTGATACTAACAAAAAGCAAAGATATTTCTCACAAATTCAAACACCTGCTAGTTATACTGCATTTTTTTTACGCTAAACCCTAATTGTTTTTGAAAAATAATAGTAGTCAAAGCTACATGCGGTAACTTTAGTTATGTGCCAAAAAGTCCCGTCAAAATCGGTCTAGCAGTTCCATTAGCCGGATACAGACAGACAAAAATTGTGTGGTACAAGTACATGTCCAAGGAATATAATTAACCTTGAATTTTAAAAATTATATAATTTGTATTATCCAGCCATTTATTCAGCCGAAAGACGTCCACTGATGGAATAGGTCTCCCCCAAAAATGTCCACAACGAGCGGTTTTGCGGTACCCGCATCTAGCGGATTCTCGCGAACTCCACCAGGTTGTAGCTCCACTTTGTGTGGGATCTATCTACGCTGCGTCCTTCGGTATGCGACAGCCATTCGAGAACCGTTGGCCACATTAGGTATCGCTTCTACGAGCAATGTGCCCAGCCCACTGCTACTTAAGTTCGGAATTCTTTGGGTAATGTCGTTTACTTTGATTCTTCTGAAGATCTCCTCATTTATGATTTGATTACGCATTAAAACAAAGCCATCTATACTAATAAATAAAATTGTAGTGTCTGTTTGTAATGTCAATTTTTTTGTTTTTTTGTAAAATAGATATGATTGTATATACGAAACCTATCCCAAAAATAATATGATTTTTAAAATTTTTGTTGTCTATTTGTCTGTTTGTAATGGGTAATCTTCGGAACGGTGGGACCGATTTTGACGGGACGTTTTTTGGTAGATAGCTGAAGTAACTCCTGGTAACATTTAATTTTCGAAAATAATTAGGGTTCCGCGTAAAAAAAATAAAACTCATCAATCCGATTCAATGCACAGTTTTACGGGCAAGTACTATAATTTATGAGAAATATTTTTACTTTATCTTAGTACTAAATTTTTTTTATAGGAAAATAATTTACTTTCTTTTTTCATATACCTATTAAACTGTATAAATTAGATGGTGTAAAATATACATTTTTTTATAGGCTTAGTGCTTTGACCACAATCTTACCTGATGTTAAGTGACGATGTGGTCCAGGATGGTAAACACACTAAACTTGGGTACTGGTTCTCAAGTCACGCTGCCGGAACGCACCTAATGGTGTTTGGCGACAGGTTTTCAAACTTGAAGGTGGTAGCTACCCAGGCGGGCATCATTAGAAAATGCCCTACCACCATGCTATGGTTTCCTCACAATGTTTTCTTTCACTGAAAGCTCAAGCCGATTTTAGAGTCGGATAGTTGGGATCGAACTCGCGTCGATTTGCGCGGAATCCGGCCGCACTACCCGCACTACCCGCTGCGCCATTATCGCTTCAAAAATATTCCGTTACAACACCATACTTGTTACCACCTTAGTGCACGATAACGCACTTTAGGTTTTTGCGTGGGAGAAATGCGTAGGTATTCGTAAGCAAGATACTGGAGGTTCATAATAATATTAATAAAACGAGATCGGGGATTTGTACGTATTGGCCTTGGTTCCAGTTCACTAATGCTTTTACTCTGTGTAAATACCACGAATAGAATGTATAATTAATCATATTATTTCTTTGGAATATTGCGAATAACAATATGTGTAACGATCCGCATGATTTGCTTGTGACTTTTTCATAGATAAATTCTTACAATCTCTATCAATAATTCGTTCAAGGGGTACTGTAGACTCGATGGAAACCTTACCTGAATAATAAAACATAAAAAAAATGATGATTTCGAGTAGACAACATACACATATCCGCAAAATTCGGATTGTCGTGTAATTTGTTAAATTGTAATTGCAGTCGCCATATTGCCTTGAGTTCTTTAAAGCCGATTCACACGTATCAGTGAAGTTACAGTTCCTATTTACCTACATTTTGTAAAAGATTGTGTATTCTGAGTCAAATTTCACCCAAGCGAAGGCGGGTTTTCATCTAGTTTTGAATAAACCCGATTATCGAAATAATTGTTTAATTTGTAGTTATGACAATTATCAAGTTTCTTTCGTCTCTTCTCGACTAGCTTGTCAACCGGTGGTAGCTTTTTGACGTTCATAAGTGCTTTCTTAGGACCAAAAATAGAATAGATATTTTTTGACTTGATTTGAAATAGGGATAGATATATTAGACTATTAACTGATAGTTAGAAAAAGAGAAACAATGAGAGTTATTATTTCCAATTAAATCTAACTTTTATTCATAAATGTAGGTAATATTTTCTTTTTAACATTATTTTATCACCATTGTTTTACCTCTAAAAAAGTTAACATTTAGTTAGATTTATTTAATAGGTAATTAAAATGAAAAGTTAAATTCTTGTCCTTCCAGATTTTAAAAGGAAACGACTTTATGTTGGTCCATTAGTAGGTTTATAGTTTGAGAACTAGTGAACTATTTACATGATTAGTTGTATTCCCTGGCCAAGCGTTAATATATATTTTGATAGATAAACTAATAAATGTATGTAAAAAAAAAAAACTGAGAACAGTAGAAATGAATTAAGTTGTTAATTAATTTTTACTAAAGTAATTAAATATTTAGCAGATATAATGTGGAAATTACAAGGAATAGAAATTGTCATAAGCAAGTGGAACCATGGGGGGGTGTGGCTAGCAATTCGTATTAAATTAATGCATAATATTCTATTATTTATACTTTATGAAACTATGTTTTTAATCGCATAAACGGATTTTGTTACATGATATAATGTATAGAACATATTTACATAGATATGTTCTACTACATATGTACATACCTTTTAGAGACGCATAAAGAGATATATTCGATGACATAAAACGTGATATAACCAAAATCGCTATTAAATGAATGATGAATGATCATTTTCACCATCAATCATTTTTACATTGTACTTATATGTTACTGATGCAACCATAGGTTCTGAATAATTCTGTTCTGTTGAGTTTCTCAAAAACTTGTAAATTGAATATATTATTTAAATAAAGTCAATGTGTTATTAAATTCATTATAATAAAATACATACATATACCTATTCGTAATCAGAATGATAAAACAAAATATTTTTCTTTTATTTTTTGCTACATAATATATACTTTTTGCGCGTTAAAATATCAAAGTATTAGATCATTTTTATTGTAATTCGTTTTAATTAGCGTCGTCATCTAATGTTCACTTTGTCATTAATACAATAACACAGCGAAGCTTATGTTTAATGCTTTGTTGTTAATATATTTGGATTTACGTTACGAAAAATTGCATCAAATTGATCTCATAAATATATACTAAATTAATTGAATACAATTTATTTCAAGTTACGTGCAAAAAGTAGTCTTAAAGTTATCGCAAGTAATGTTTATAAATAACTTACATTTTTTATGACAAATTATTTTCATAAGATGGCAAGTCCAGAACGGTTGCTGATAAAAATTTTAATTCTTTATTTAATTTTTATTCACAAGAGCTCGTCTTGTTTTAAGAGTTTCGTTCTTTCCGTTCGTTTTGTTTAAGAAAGTAGAACTAACACTCCTTTTATGAATGAACAAAGCATGGTTACACCATGTTAAAAACGATTATTACAATAGGAAATGAGGTGCGCCCTCAATATTTTCCATTTAAAATAAAATTTTTAGAGTATTCGTCAAAATATGTTTAGTAGATTAAACTTTGTTTTCGCGATCGTATCGAGTTTGAAATTTAAATAAGGAACGCGTGTAGCGCACGCGTCGGCTTTGGTACAACTGGTTGAGATTTCCCGCCAAAAGCACGTTGATCGAATGACGTAGTAAATTCAGATAATAGAAGAAATTCATTCATGAATCGTGATCGAGTTTAATATCTCCTATATTTAAATTATACCAGATGTAAAGAAACCAGTAATTGTTACCTAAGAATTGACTATAATGTTTGACTTACAGCAATTTCCTACCCAGTTTTTGAGTTGATCTGATGAAACTCTTAGGTAAATTTGTATGTTGTAATTAATTTTTATCACAAACTTTGTGACTGTTATTTACTCATAGTACTAATTTATCCAAAACCCAATTAAATTTCTTTTACGCGAATAAATTCGCTATCACATTTTAAAAGTAGATATAGGTAGTTCAATCTTTCTAAAAATGTAAATTAATGTTTAAAATGAGTTAGTGATACTACAATCGAATGTAAGGACGTGTTGAATCTTAAAAAATGTTTTAGCTTTTGTTAAAAAAATTATCATGATAAACACAATGTGATAGTATGGAATACTATCTATCCTTTATTACTTGGCTAAAAATAAAAGCTATAGAGATTACTTACATTCTTGACTTACATAACTATAAAGTAAAATTCGTTACTTTAGTCCTGACTTTAGTTTTAGTACGAGTCTAACGTTATGGTATACATACCATATGGTATACGGGTTTCAATACTATGTATCAGTTATATTTTGTTAGTTATTTTTTATATTTTGATGGCAATTTGTACAAAATCCTAGCGGTATAAAAATTAATCAAATTTAGAACCAACTTGACTAAATATATGAGTGAATTAGCGCCATCTTACATTTACTACGAAAAGCTTTATTAAAGTTTAGATAACTATGTCCGTACTGGCGTTTTTAACGAGTTTTAATGTTTTATGTTTTTAAGAGATGGCGCTTAATAGCGTACACATGTAATAATATCAGTGAATTTATCTACACTAATATTTTAAAGAGGAAAGATTTGTATTTTTGTATGTAACGAATAAACTTAAAAACTAGTGGCCCGATTTGGATGAAGTTTGATATGGAGATAGTTTGAAATCCAGGGAGTGTCATAGTATAGTTTTTATTAAATTTAATATCACGGGAACGGGAACTACGCGGGTAAAATCGCGGAGACCAGCTAGTCATAAATATTACAGGTGACAATTTGATTAAAAAGAGGAGATAAGATTAAGGCATAAAATTATGTTTAAAGTCGTTATTGTGTTTAGTTAGTTAAGTATAATAAGCTTTGCAGAATCTTATGATATAATATCAACTTCACTTAATGCTTTGCGTAGAAAAGTGTTAAACGTTATGGCCAAATTTGGTATTATTCTTTGATATTCTTTGATGTCATCCCACAAACAACTACATGTACATGATTGAATAGAAGTGAATTCTATTACAATTATTAAATTCATTTATTTTGTATTTGGTACTGGATACATAATAAAACATAATTTCAGTTTTACGAATTACAATTTGATTTTTATTACTACGAGTTGGTTTTTTTAAATTATAATATTGCTATTTCACTGCACTTACGCTACTATTACAAAGTTTAATTGGCTACTAAATTATCTATCGTTTTTTCGAATCTTGCGGAAAGTATAACCATTTAAATTCATAACCTTTGAGACCGTATTTTGCTTGTTTTTCTGTTTCTGGTTTAGGAACATCATCTGACAGCAAATCTAGTACATCTTGAGATATTTTAGGACGGAATCCTTTGTCATCTGCTACATAGTCTACTCTCGTTCTCACACCATTTCGTCCTGTCACAAAATAGTAACCTTGTTTGACACCATTGCTGTAACCTTCTTCGAAATGACCTTGGAAACCTAAAGTATAGTTAAAAGTATAGAGAAGCCGAACCATATCGTTCTCTGAAAGTCCTGGTGGTAAGCCATCCTTTTCACCAGGAGCTTTTGCATGTATATTGGTGTTTTTGTCAACAATTTGCATCTGTGCATAGGCAAGACTGGGTTTTTGACCTGATAGCACAGAGGCTGGTTTGTTTTCGTTATTGAATTGTTTTGGAGTTCGATATACTGGAACGTTGCCACCTGGTGAAATTTCTTTTGGCGTTTGTTCGACGCCATTTTGGGATAACCCGTTCCCTTGATTATTTGTTTCAGTGGAGCCAACATTTGATTTGTCAGCTGTTTGAGAAGTAAATTTCGACGAATTAATACTGTTTCTTTGCTCTTTCGTTGGTTGAAAGTTATCTATACCTTCTTGTGCACGATTGTATTGATTACTCTCACTATTTGGTTGATAGTTTTGCTGAGTGCCGACTCCTTGTGGATAATTTAAATTTTCTTCTGGTAAATTATTTTTTGGTGTTTCTTGTAAATAATTTTGTTCGCGTGACGCTTTTAGATAATTTTGCTCTCCGTGTATTTCCTGTGGTGAGGAAATTTGTTGTGTTCCACTAGCAGTTGCATAATTTTGTTGCTGATTTAAATAACTTTGAGCTCCCTGTGGTAAACTATTTTTTTGTGTCTCTTGTGTATATATTTGATTAACAGGAATTTGTTTTGTTTCAGGCGCGTTTTGTCCTTCGTTTGTGCTCTGAGGTGCATAGCTTTGTTGTGTTCCAGATACCGATGGATAATTTTTCTCAGCAGTTGGATAACTTTGATATTGAGAAACTGACGGATAGTTTTGATTATTAATTCCTTGCGTTGGATAATTTTGTGATGATTCCAACTTTTGTGGATAGCCTTGCTCCTCACTAGCTACTGAAGGCGAGTTTTGTTGATTTTTGAGTGTTGCTGTATTAGGTGAATAATTATTAGACTCACTAGGGTATATTTGTGATTTAGTTTTCTGACCCACCTTAGCACTATTTTCAGTTTCCGTTATATTATAGTTGATATTTCCGTTTGGCTGACTTATTGATAATAAAGGTTTTGGGGCGGCAGTGGAAGTTGTGGGTAAACTGCAGTGTGAACATGAATTCACAGGTGGTTCCAGAGATACGGGTTGAAATTCCTGTGCGATTTGTTTTATCGGTTGAGTTGTAGTAGTTGTAGTTACTTGTACAGCGGGTACTTGATGTGTAGACGGTATTTGAAGAGAATGACCTTGTCTCACGGAAGTAACGGATTCTGCAATTCAATAAATTGTTTTATTTACACAAATGACCGAATCGCTAAATTCTCAAACTAGATATAATTGGTTGATAATTATCGCCCTATTACGTTTATAACATTTTTTATGGGTTCGCAAAATTACTATTAAACGATGGTTAGTGTTACTATTAAACGGCAATCATTGAGAAATATGAATTTATTAACAGTTATCATTGTTATACTAACGATGTAAACCACAATCTATTTAATGATGTATTAAACCGATCTCTTGTAACTCGTTGTCTTGTGAAACGCGTATCTCGAGATATAAGGGACAGTTGCGTGAAGTAATAATCATATTGAAGTACCTTGTCTTATTTCGAAGTATTTTATGTCGTTAGAAAAAAAAAATTATACATAAATACGTATATGTTGTCATTAATAGGTGTAAGAAAATAAAAGTTACCGTGGTTAACTAATCACTTACTTGTATCCTTCAAATGTATGTTTTTCATTGATAAAATTTTGAAACGGCCTTGCGCGTCCGTGGCATACACAGTGACGTGATACACATCATCGGCCGTGATGAATCCAAATTCACCCATGATTATACCATTGCTGTCTGAAACGTGAAATAACAAATTGTCAGGCTCATCAGATATCATTATCAAATTAAAGTGTATTTATTTATGTATGAGTGAAGAAACAGAAAGTAAAATCTTTAGGCCAATTTTTTTAACTTATCAATGACACTAACGGATTACAGTATCATTGGTTTGATTTGATATTCGAAATTTCCTTTTTAGAGTTTTGTCTTATATTATATAGAAATAGAATGTAATTGAAAAAACATGTAAAAGAAATCTTTCTAAAAAATATACCTCTTTACCCATTTCTAAACATGATTTAGATGAAATCTATTAATGAAGTAAATTGAAGGAGTGTTTGCCTCTGATTATAATTCCAATCCTACTACAATATTTGTTGATATTTGACTAATGATTGGTGGAGTTTTATTATCCATTTGGTGATATCATCAACTCCAAGATTTCATATATTCATAGAATTATAATGTTTAATGAAATTATGAGTCGAACGACGATGAACATTGAGTTAAAAATAATTTAACATGTTTTTACGCGAATAAAAATTAACTTCAAATTGTTTATATATTTTAAACGTTTTTCATTGTAATATAAAACTGACAAAGAGAAATAGGAATTCTTAAAATAAATTTGCATTTTTTTTTATTCTGATTGATTTTTAAAGATAATATAATAATAGTTACATTGTGTTTTACATGAATTGATTATGTTAATTTTTGTCGGTGTTCCTTGATTTTATTGCTAATTTAAGGTCATTACTTTACAAAACTATTAAATACGATAATATATTGCCATATTAAAATCTTAATAATGAGGAAAAAGTTGCAAAACTTCTTAAAATACGCTTGCAATAAAAATTAATAAAATATAAATTTGTTTAAAAATAAAGTAATTTCATAAATCTTCAAATGTTTAGTAGTACCAAACAAATTGTATATACCTGTTTAAATCTCCTAAGAATACCAATGTACATAAATAACCAAGGTGATGATATTACCTTTTTTTTCATGTCTATCTTGTTGCCCGTCGATTTTAAATCCGAATTCATATGGCCTGTTTTGATCTGTGTATTTATCTGCGCAATGTGTTTGTATTAAAAAAAATATTAACCAGAACGCTTTGTAGAGGAGGTGCGTCATATCCATCTGGAAAAAGATATATTTGTTACACAAAAATTGTTTTTGTATTAAAGTTTACTAATTTTTTTCTTCATCTTGCAATTTATCGATAAAAGCATAAATCTAAGCACGATTTATTTAAACTAAACGCAGTTAATTCCTTTGACAACTTTACTGGTTTTTTATCCGATCTTGAATGCTTAAGACACTCATCTGAAAAATGGTACCAAGCCGTACTCGATATTTCGAGTGGTATTCCAGCCATTTTAAAAATTCTCTGGAATTTGACCTATGTAGGACCATGGTTTCTTAAAAAATGTCTTACAGAACGCATATACTGGTGTTTCTTGTGAAAATATGTGAGTGCAGTATGATGCGTGTGGTGCTAGTACATGTAGTCACTGCATCGCGCTGGCGGCGGTTATAAGAGATTTCCAAGTTGGAGTACTTCTTGTGCATGAGCGCTTAAAACACTGAGCCGGAAAATGTCAACGAACACAAGTGTAATATAATGATACGAACTTTGGTTTGGGTATACAATTCATTATTGCGGTATTGCATTCCGGTATGCAAATTCCGCAGTATTCATCCAAGTTAAACCTATCCATACCTATCCGACTTAGCGTGATTAGGCCCTTCGACGACCTGGTGAAGGTCGCAGGAATCTACTGGGTGGCGGAAGATCGGTCGTCGTGGAGATCTTTAGGGGAGACCTATGTCCAGCAGTGGAAGTCTTTCGGTTGAATGGATGGAAACTTGTCCATTAAGCAATGGTAGATCAAAATGAAATTAAGTCCCTTACAGAACGTTGTAATGCTAGTGCAAGTTATTCATGTATTCATATATTAAATAATTAATAAATATAATTTTGTGTGTAAAAATGATGAAAATTTTAAAATATTGTAAGTTATTTAACTAATAAATAAAATTGAAGTGTCTGTTTGTAAGTGCAAAATTTTTTTTACTAAATCGATTTCAACGTGTACACGATACCTATACCAACAATGCAATTTTTAAAATTTTTGTCTGTCTGTCTGTTTGTACCTGGTAATCTCCAGAATGACGGGACTTTTTTGGTAGATAGCTGAAGTTACTTCGGGTAACTTAGAGTACTTTTAATTTTCGAAAATAATTAGAGTTCCGCGTGAAAAAAAGAAAACTAATAAAAAAATGGCATCAAATCCGATTCAATACACACTTTTGGCAAGTGCTTCAATGTATGAGAAGTAAATTTACTTTATCTTAGCACTATATTTTTTTAAGGAAAATAATTAGCGTTCCGTATAAAAAAATTTAAAGCGCAGTGAAGAACATATAAAACGCGGGCGCAGCCGCGGGCTCACATCTGGTTTAATATAAAAAAGAACACATTCTATAATACAGGATATAGTGTAAGACCTTTTATAAGATGTTCTACTTGAGATTGATTAGTGTTTGTTTTGAGTCATATCGGCGATTTGTTCGGAATTGCTCGAATCTTGAAGTCACGTTTGATTAACGCATCAGTAATGCACAGCTTTATTGAAAAAGTCACCAAGATTTGTTCACAGTCATTTTGTATTCCTTTAAAATTGTGATCTTGTATAACCAATATTTTTGCGGAAAAGGTATATAGGATTGAAAGTGTTGAAATAACTGATAAGTGTTGAATAACTTGATATTTCAAGTCAATACTGCTACTGCGTATGCTGCTTCAAGTTTTACAAAAGATCTAAGTTCCAGTTATAAAAAATTGTGTTAGTACAATGGGCTTTAGGTAAATTTAATTAATATTGAAAAAATAAACTTTGGATACTCTTTATCGTCGAAAGTAGCGTGTATTTTATACAAAGTGCATGAACGGTAAACTTTAAAGTAGCTTGTAAATGGACTAATATATATTGTAACATCATTCTTAAATGATTAATCTTTAATAAAAGAAATGTATTTTAAAAACATGTTGCTAGACAAATTGATCACTGAAAGTTTGATGGAACGGTGACGACGTATAAATTGAACGGCCAACAGCTCTTTGGGTGGACGATATCATAAAAACCGCGGGGCATATCTGGATGAGACTAGCAAATGGCTGAAATCACTGGTTTATAAGAAGAGAGGCTTATAATAAGCAGTGGGAGATGATCAGCTGAAGATGACATTCGAAATATATTTAATTTCATTCATCTATTCAACCGATAGATGTCCACTGCTAAACATATTTCTCGCCCAAAAATCTCCACGACGACCGGTCTTGCGCCACACGCATCCAACGGATTTCCGCGACCTTCACTAGGTCGTCGGTCCACCTTTTGGGAGGCCTAGCGACGCTATATCCTCCGGTCCGTGGTAACCATTCGAGAAGCAGTTGCCCCCATCGGGCATCGGTTCTGTGCGCAATGTGCCCAGCATGCTGCCACTTAAGTTTAGCGATTCTTCGGGCAATGTCGGTTACTTTGGTTCTTCTGCGGATTTTACATTCAAACTCTGCCCTTCGAGCATCTTTGAGCTTTGTTATTAGGCCCATTGTGATCGACCACGTCTCAGTGCCGTATGTCATCACTGGCAACACACACTGACCGAATACTTTCTTCGTCTTGAGACACGGCGGTATTTTAGGTGAGAATACTCTACGTAGCTTCCTGAACGCGGCCGAGCCGAGTTTGACGATTAACCACTTTCTCGAAGTTGGATCTATCTAATTAAACGGTTTACCTCAGGTATACACAAATATCAATAAGTTTGCGCGTAGAGTTACCGACTTTTATAGACGTTGGCACAACTCATTTTAAGGCTAACTCGTTCGGAGGCTCTACTGATTTTTTTTTTATTAATTTCATGTCTTCTTTTACGTACTCGTTTCCTATACCGTGAAGGCCTGAATAGATTTCCATTGGAAATTTCTTTGACATATTTAAAGATTATTTATAAATGTTATTTATTATATATAATTTAATAGACAAGTCCTAATAAAGCGCATCCTGCTCAACTGATGTAGTACATTGAAGAATTTGCGTTTACATTGAACTTTACCACATATCACGTATACGATATATTTATTTACCTTTTATCGAAATATAAAGATATAATAAATTTGTCCTTTTAGTGCTCGCTGTACAACATGTTAAAAGCAAAAGCAATAGGCAATCGATTAAATCAGCAAACATTTTATTAAAGTCTGAACCAGCGTTAATATTACGCACAGGTGACCACGATATAAAATGTATTATAAAACAGCATAATTTAATTGTACATACGAACCGTAACTGTATTTGAGATAATATGAACAACAATGGTATAGAAATCAAAGTCTCTTTATCAGTAGTCATTTTAAATCGAATTTGGTAAAATGCTTGCACTTCATCATATGTTTTAAAAGTACAGATCAAGAAAACGACCGCCATCGTCATGTAGGCTTATATCTACCATGGCAACAGTATTTAGGTAATGGTTTTGCCATACAGTGGGCGGATTAGTACGCTAGCCTGATTTTAGTATAGAATAGGTCGCACTCGGCTCGCGTCGACGCGATGTCTTCTGTAAAAGCTTAACGTCAATTCTCGTGGGTCTGAATAAGTCTGGATGTACACTCGCTGATCCCGGAACACGACGCGCGGTAATTTGTCACAATCGTCAAATGTATGGTAGTCGCGATCCACTAAAGCTCTATTGGTCTACTACTACTCCGCTAACTGCTGGATCTATACTTGGATCGTGGATGCGACCAAACGTGTCACTATGACTGGTTTTTCACTATGTTCGTGATAGTCACGATCTAGGCAGGCACGAAAGACTTTCAACCCGGTAAGGTCTGATTGATAGTGGGCTTATTTGTGCGACAATTCGTGATTCGTAGGACAGATTTAAAAGTTTTATATTTCATAGATTTATCAAGATTTCTCTGACCAGATAATTAATACATGGCAGTTTGTTAGGTACATTAGATAAGATATTTATAAAGAAGTACGAAGATAATGTTCATGGTTTTAAGAGGATATGCGGCTGGCGACAAATTTGAAAAGTATGTATTTCAGAAATCTATTGGTATCGTGTTACGCCCCAAAGAAAGAGTTATAAAATACGAAAAGGATGACTGCGGTTCGTCCTAATGTTACCTATGCAAAATAGTCGAAAACAATACTTGGTAGTACCCCGTTTCTTCCTCCAAAAACTAAACCGATTTTTAATTTTCTTTCAGTTATATAATAAGTAAGACTTTGGCTATCCATAGTTGCGATTAGTTTTTTTTTTGTTTTTATTCAACCAATATGTTTGACGAACGTCTGAAAATAACGGTAAAATACGAGCATTTTTATTTTTCAAGGGTCTTTGTTGCTACAAAAACTAATTTATGGAACAAATCAAAACGTACGGGCATGACGGTGGTGAATGGAATTGGAATTGAATTGGTGGAATTGGTGATTTGTTTGGAATAATCTTCGCTCGCATATCCTCTTAACACATAGCGGGCGGCACGGGATGCCAACGCGATCTTTCCATAGAAGACGTCGATACGATGTGAACCTAGCGCGACCTATTTCTTCTATAGTAAAATCTTAGTGGCTGTGTGTTGAAACCATGAATCAAATCGATTAGAACTGACGATAAGTACGTTGTCATATTTTATTTATAGCAGCGTGTTTTTAAGGATATACTTCGATTAACCTTTTGGAATAATTGAAATTATATTCTGCGAGCAAAGCCACTGAAACAGCTAGTAAGAAATAAAGCTAAATAGTTACAAAAGGCATTCCTCAGTTGAAAGCTATTGGCACATAAAAAATATTAAATTTTAACAAAACGAATTTATTTATACATGTAAAATATTTTATTTTAAAACCTTAATATTTTTAGAGATTAATTTAGTTACGGTAATATTTACTTCAATATATCCAACTCTTTGGTTACGGATGTTTCTAATTACAGAAGCGAAATAGTATATTCTATGTCTTACTTATGTGATAATTAGTCAATTATAAGATATTTTATTGCTTGTATTGTTATTAAAATGCCTAAGCATCAGATAAATATTTAAACTAATAAAGTTTTATTGCGTTTATGAGTTTAAGTTTACGATCTTTTAGTTGACGTTTATTAGTCAGATTAAATACTTATTTCCTTTTTACACATAAATTTACTTCGTTGACGATCATAATCAAAACGTAATTACATACATAATTAATTTATTTTTTAAGCGCTATTGTTCTTTAGTATTTATAGTATGGAATGTAGCTAAGTTATTATAATTTAATGCCGTATTATTCTTTAGTTTATTTTAATTTCTTAAATACCAATAAAAAAATAACAATAGGAAAACAATTGGAAGCTGGCGTAAACGCTAGGTTAGTGCTTAGCCGGATAATATAGCGTGGATAATATAGAACCGATGTCCGATGGGGCCTACGGGTTCTCGAAAGGTACCATGCACCGGAAGACGTAGCATGGGTAAGCGACGACCTGGTGATGGTCACGGGAATCCGTTGGATGTGGGTGGCGCAAGACCGGTCGTTGTGGAGATCTTTGGGGGAGACCTATGTCCAGCAGTGGACGTCTTTCGGTTGAATAGCTGATACAGCATGGATGATTCGATCACAAAATTAAGACTCATTCATAACGCGTTGGAGATAAGTATATTAGAAGTTTCTTTATGAGATAGAAATAGAAGTTAGAGTGACGGAGTTATAGGCATAATTCTGAATCCTTGGATGCTTTTTGGTCATAGCTAACGAAGAACCGATTGTCCTTTGGCCATACATATTGTTTGATGGGAAACATGTTTAAGCATTAAATACGGTACAAGCCTTACATTTTGGCTAGAACAGCTGATAACATACTCGAATGTGTATATCAATAACAGACATGAATAAATTTAACCTTGACATTTTAACTACTGTAGTACCGTTTTATACTTTAACGAAAGATGTAGAGGCATACCCATTCAACCATAAGACGTCCACTGCTAGACATAGGTCAACTGCAATAAGGCGGGGATTGCTATAATTACTACGCTCGGCATGCCGGTTGGCGATTGCAGTAAAGAGGCCTATCGCATGGTTTATATCCCTTAGTCGCTTTTTACGACACCCACAGGAAGATATGGGATGGTACTTATTCATAGGGTGGAGAGCACGAAATCTCCAGTTATAGTAAAGTTTAAATTTAAACTTAATCTTTACTATATCTTTAACCATAGCAGTAGCAAAGTTTCGAGTGCACAACCCAACTTTTAGTTAGGGTTAAAGTTAAAAGAGTTGTCAGTTGAAAGAGACATCAATCTCCTAATAAATATTAAGGAAAATATTTTATGTATGGTAACATCGTAAAAAATGTCCAAAAACAATATTGACAAATATAGAAAACAAACGTGTTGTTATTGTTGTCAGTTTGGACTAAAACGAAGATTTTGGATATATTTCGTTATGGATCAAATCCTATTATTAACTGTAAAAACCAAGTAAGTTAATCAAGAATAAAAAAAATAGTATTTGTTTTACATTTATTACTGTAATATATATCCTAATGAAATACATGTTAATTATTAGTGTTGCTGAGTATAATACTCATTCGTGTTTATGTTTTAGGGATAAAAGTAGTAACTTTACAAAAACTGAAATATTAACTCTTCAAACACTTATTGATAAACATAAGGATATTATTTTATGTAAAAAAAACTGATGGCATAAGCTTGAAACAAAAAGAGAAAAACATCGCTACAAGATGATTCCCATAAAATATCTTACAATAGAGACATCTTAAATATCCTTGGCAGATGTCATGACAATCGAAATAAACTTCGTTTAAATTTTAAACGTCCATATTTCGTGGGTTATGGTTACAGTTAAATTATGACGTAATTTAAACTAAACTCAGATGGTGCTACACGTTTTAGCCTAACTGTAGATTTACCTACGAATTTGACTTTTGTTAAATATAAGCTTAGATGATGCACGCCAGCCTTAGTCGGCACCACATAGCATAATTATCATTAAAACAATCAATAATAATAATTTACTTGTACAATCGATCAATTTTCCTAATTATGTTCTATAAACTTGTTTTAAATTTTTGAATATAATAGAGGGTGAAGGGTAAAGGTGAACAACTTCATATTCATAAAATTAACATTTATAGACACGTACTTTTGACTTGTATAAGATAATTTGTCAAACGAATTGTTAAATAATTTGTCAAACTTATTAGGAAAGACGAATTGAACACCCAACATGTTGAGAACATGAAAAAAGATGAGTATAAAATTAGCTTCGACAGTTCTTAATTATCAAACGTATTGAATGATATTTGAAAACAAAAATTATAAAATATCCTCAATTAACTAATTGAGCATGAATTATGTTTGCATTATTATTTTTTGTAGTGAATATACTCGTATGAACCGATGTTTATATTGGGCCGGTTTTCTTTTTTAAATCGTTTGTAATTCAAGAAAGAGATGGAGTTGATTAATCTTTTTTTTTAATGCGGTTTTATACTTGAATAATACAGATAATTAAAATCTCATTACGATCGGTTCTATGGCTTATAATGATATTGTTGTAGCACGTGTCTAAGGGGCCAAAGAAATATAATATTTACAATAACAATTTGTATTTTAAATATATTTATGACTGCTTTTCTGATCTATGTATTTTTGTTTTTTATTACGTTACAATTATTAGAAATTAATTAATAATCATCATGGTTAGGTTTTGCAAGACTTTGAAACACTTCTCTAGTTGACTGGGTTCTGGCAAGATTAGACAAAAGTATTGGAAATCGATTTCGACATTTTCAAAAAGTCTAAAAATTTGGAAATCATTAATTTTTTTTTTTTTACACGGTATAGGCTCAGTGCTTTGACCACAATCACACCTGATGTTAAGTGACGACGTGGTCCAGGATGGTAAACACATTAAGCCCAGATACTGGTTCCCAAGTGATGAACTATAAATGTAAACACTGTCGTACATATGTAGCACTTTACAAATAAATTTATGAATTATAATAGATTGCGAATATTAGGCAGAAGTATTTTAACATCTAAAAATAAGACGTATGTTTAAATATTTTATTGTTTTTTTTTTTTTAATTTAATACATTTTATATTATGTTTCAGTCTTGTAATATAGCCCAATAAAATAAGTGTTATAATGTTTAATGTGATAGATTCAAAAGTCTATTATTGTTTTTGTTTGTCAAAAATATTGTAAATAGTAAGTTGTAAGAACTATACATACATAAGTAATTATAATTCTATACGTATTATATTTAATTTTTATTTATTTTTTTGCGTAATCGACGTATATTTAGAATACAATTTATTAGAGTTGTATGCATTAACAAAATACACTACTATTATTAAAACCATGAAGTTGCTCGTTATGAAACAATTGCAAAACACTATGGAGATATTATTAAATTTATTGATTTAATTTGTAAATTAAACAAAAAAACTTACTTCGATTTTCAAATTCCTTATTCTACGTTACGGCCGTATATCGACCTGTTGCGCAAGCGTTCGCGCGCGACTGTGCCGATTCTTTGGATCACGTAATTTATTAATACGTTAGCATAGAGTAAACAAGTACACCGGCATTTCAGAGGCACGCATCAAAGATAACTTCTATATTGATTGTGTTCATTGTCGTATTTTGTATTACTAGTATTGTGTCTTCCTATTCATAAAATCATATCTTTTGGAACCTTACCTGCAGTGGCGGTTAAAGGTATGTGATCAGTATGATCTTGGTCATAACTTTTTTAATAGTTGTTATGGAAAATGTAATAATACAACAAAATATTAGGACGTGAATAAATTGCCTGCGTAATGTGAGGCTCCCTAATTTTGAAGATTAATAAGACATGGTAAAATTTTAATGTAAAAGTAGTGAAACCACGACTATATCCTTATCTGAAGGATGGATCAGTGCCTGAAAACGCATATAGTCTAGTGTTATTTATTTCATAATTTTGTAAAATGCCTTAAGAAAAGGTATTTGTATACATAAGCTTAATATTTCGACGTTCTTTAAAATGTTTTTTTTTTTTTTACATTTTATTTCATAGATGCGATAATAAAATAATATTCTAATAATATAATATTTACTTATAGTCTCAAAGAGGTTACCATAAAAATGATAATCTCAATAACTATTGTATACAGATTATAGATGATAAAATTATTTACAGATTAGTCAATATTCGAACACAGATACATATAAACATAATAGTTAAGCTTACTTCGTATAGCAATAATGTCATACAGAGAATACAAAAGTACTCATCTAATTTATATTTTGAGCATGAACATGTCTCACAATAAAAACAATTCGTCTAGAAGAATTACCATAGTTTATTTCTATAATATATGAATAATCAAAACTTTAGTGTATTATGTCTTTCATTGCCTGTATGTAAGATTGAATAGATGTCGAATTTTATACTTTTTTAATAGATAGTGTCTTATCATTATGATGCGTTTATTTTTAATTAAATTTACTCCATTGTATTAAATTAATTACGAACATATTCATGACAGTAACTACAAGAATATTAAGACTCTCATATGTATGAGCTCATTATGAGGCTAATTTTTGACTTAGGTACATTCTTAGGTCTTTTACTGGATGAAATCTACAATAGAGTTGATTTTTTTTTGTTTTTGTAAAGCCGATCTACATATGGGACGGTAACTAAAAATTGCTCATTAAATGCTATTGATCTAGAAAGGCCTTATTCGTTTCGCTGAACATTTGGAACTATAGCTTAAAGCGCTCAGTCGCAAAATGTTTGCTAGCGTACAAGGGTTTTCTTAAAATAAGTCCGCCGCCTGTTATAGATTGGAAAAATTACAGCAACCTTTTCCAGTTCCTGTAATCAACGCTGTTCATCGATTGTACTTTGACAATAGAACAAGTGACTGGTTTGTTAGTTATTCCGATCTTCAATCAAATTTAGGTACTACTTAAATCCATCTCAAATTTAGCTTTTCGTCATGACATAATCAATGAACAGATATTTATTTATGGGGCATTCTATTTGATTAGAATAAATAATAAATAACACGTTTTCTTGGTAAAGAGGAACGACAAAAGTCTGTAAAAGGTTGCATCTTGATTGTATGTGGATGACTCTTAAATAATACTAGATGAATACATGCTATGGCGTTTCCACTTCTTTTATATTATTTTAAATTCGCTGTGACCAATGTTCCGTTGACAAATAATGATTTCTGTTTTACTCACTGTAGTAGGTACATATGTCTCTTAATTACTTCATACTAGCTTTTACCCACGGCTTCGCACGTGTTCACATGGGATAACAGCGAGATAAAAAATATGTGTTAATCCAGGGTGTCGGCTACCTCCACCAAATTTCATCCAAATCGGTCTCACCGTTTGAGCGTGAATAAGTAACAAAACAAATAAACTCACACACTTTCACCTTTATAATATTAGTAGGATTATTCTCTTAATTTGTCTTCAGGAATTTCCTTGATTTTTAAGGATCTTAACCCCTTGAGCACCTTCCTGGCTTTTACGCCAGCTTTCCATTGTTTTCCTATTGTTTCATTTTTATGGGTACTCGACACATTAATTATGTAGTCGTTTTATTTGTCTAAGTGACTCGTGTATTTTGTATCAGAAAATATAACAGCAAAGAAAACATTATTGACATAAAACAAAATAAGACGTGTTAGATCAATTTTTACAATACATTTTACATTTGTTTAAGGGCGAAGATCCATTGTTACCTGTTGAAATGTTACAACGTCAGATCCGTTGTATTAACAATTTTTTTATTATATATTACCTACACAAACAAAGTATGTAGGTATATACCTACTTATTGAAATCTGGGTTGTCAAAATATTTTTGATTTAATAAGAGGTTAATATAAATCGGTTTAGTGGTTCTTATATTATACTCTAACTCGTTAGTTCTGTCCGTTGACAGAGAGAGAGAGAGAGAGAGAGAGAGAGAGAGAGAGAGAGAGAGAGAGAGAGAGAGAGAGAGAGAGAGAACGAGAAATGCTACTTTTTATGATAGGTAAAAAATGAGGAATGTGAATGTGATTGTAAACATTTCGTTGTCTCATACAAAATAAACATATGGTTTTTATTTTGTGCCAGTTGTTTCTGAATTACAAACATTGTACTCAGAGCCGAATAAACACTTTCTTGAGTCAATAACAACATATTTTTCCAGCAAATGATATAATTATTGATATGTGAGATTTGTTAAAATTTAATATATACTAAATGAATAAAATTGAACTGTTTGTTTGTAATATCAAAAACACATTTTTTTACTGTATACATATGAATGTAAATACGTAACAGTAATGAAACTTCCATTGCCAAATCAAACACACAATTTTTCAAATTTAATGTGTCTGTCTGTTTGTTCTGGCTAATCTCCGGAATGACTGAACTGATTTTGACGGATTTCGGTTACTGAAGCTGAAGTTACTGAAGTTAGTTGAACTTAGGTTACTTTTTTTTCGAATATAATTAGGGTTCCGCGTAAAGAAATTTAAACACTTGAAATTATGAATAAAATCCGATTCAATGCAAAGTTTTACTGACAAGTTTGTGAGTTTATGCGAAGTATCTTATGCTTTCTGTTAGTACCAAAAATATTTTTATAAATTATCAGGCATTATACCTATTAAAAATATATATTACACAGAGAATAATATACGAAACGCCGGCGGGGTCACGGGCACGCAGCTAGTATATTAATATTTTGTTTGTAAGTTCGGGGCTCTGTAAAAAGTGGAGGGCTCCGAAGGCCATCGGGTTCACCGTAACCTAAAGACGACTCTGTTTGTACTAATTGCTAAAGTATCTTAAATTTAATTAAATGAAACAGATTTATTTTAGCAGATAATTATCAAGTACAAAATATAATCCGTATGTTTAATCATACTTAATTGGTATTAAAAAACAAACATTGGAAACATTGGAATTAAAAAAAAACAACATTAAGTTTCTGACCTAATTTTAATTAAAACACTTACCAATAACGTTTGGTTATTTTCAAAGTTATAACAAAATATATAAAAAAAATCAAATCCGTTGTGATTTATTACTAATTGGTTTATTGGTTAATAAAATCAATTCACAGTACACGTGTATTGATACGTATTTAAATGATACGAATGTCTTTTTATTTATTTTATCAATAATGTTTTACGCATAGAGTAATAACTCTAAGAGTGATAGTTCCATACAAAAACTAGCTTCACTTTTAAGCTAAAAATATAAATATACATGTAGGGTGGTAAAAGCTCGCGTTTAGTTCGAGAGAAAAAGTGTAATGTTGCTGCGTAGTTATAAGTGATTTTTTACACAGTATAGTCTCACTGGTTTTATCACAATCTCGCCTGATATTAAGTGAGAACGTGGTCCAGGATGGTAAACATACTAAGCCTAGAGGGGCTGATTCTTAAGGGATGTTGCTGGAACACACTTATTGGGCATTATTAGAAAGTGTTCTACAATGCTATGGTTTGCAAACGATGTTTTCCTTCACCGGAAGCGTAGGCAGATTTTGGTGTTGTATAATAATAATAATAATATATATTTATTTAAGACAAAAGTCCATTTGGTTAGTATACATAGAACTTAGAAACTAGTGTTAGTACTTACATCTACATTTCCATCAAATAATTATTTTTATAACGCCACAGTAGCATGTAGGCGTACCCAATGTCCCAGTATGGGACTGTCCTACCTGTCTGCTAAAGTATTAGCATAGGTATTAGTAGGCATAGTATAGGTGGGCTTGAACCCGCGTTCATTCACGCGGAATCCGACCGCACTATCCATTGTATCATCATCGCTTCAAACGACTATGTTAGACGACACATGATAAGAAAGTTTGTTACATTAAAAATGTTATTTTGATTACAAGTTGCGATTAAGAAGTTAAAAAGTGGTTTGATTAGGAAACGAAAGGGGTACGTGACCTTTTAAGGTCAACTTGAAATGTCTTCTCTTCGCATGTGACTACTGCCGTTCTGAATGTTCTATTTCTATGGTTTTACGGTTGTTAATAACGTTTAAGTACCTGTTAATATGTGGATAAGCGAAGCGGATCGTTTGTGTCAACTCTTCTAGTTTTTATTTGTCTAAAATAATACTGGTTTATTTTTAATATAAACTTATAATTATAATATGTATTTTTAATTTTTTTGTTGTTGTGTAAATTTAATATTATGAAGTGCACATCTCGAGTATACAGAATGTTATGATTATAAAAAAAACACACTATTCTTATATCTTTAAGTTCTAGTCAGTTCCATTTAATTAAAAATAATTAATCAGCAAAATATTTTGTATTTGTTTCATGGGGGATAAAATCTTGGTTATCGAATTTGAGGTTAATGGCATTTTGATGTATATGACATACACCAAAGACTTTTACATGTAATATAAACATTTCAGACTTCATTAAAACCACTTCTACCTAATGGTAAAGAAAAACATTTCAAATAAATCTGTTTATTTTTGTATATATATTTTACTCATCTTACAAACATATCTTACCACTTATTAATTACCATATCAACTATATATTGATCCAGAAGGAAGATATATTATAATATGACATCAAAATAAAAATAGCATGTAGATAGTAAACAAAGGAACGCCTTAGGATTTTCTACTGCAAAGTGTTTGTGACGTGTAATAGCAAAACAAACTCCAGAGTAGAATAAAGTTTGAGAACCTTTTATAGTTTTGTACACAACATTTATTGTAACACAGATTATTACACTTATTTGTGTGAATTTCAGTGTAAATTAAACACCATATAATTTAAAAAAAACCAGTACAATACATCCAGAAAAGTCCAGAATGATTTCGAAGCGCGATACGACTGAGTGCGTCATTATGACGGATGTTACACTTAAGGTAGCAATCTAGCAGGAACGAAATTATAAAATGTTATGTTATGCCTTTCATTTTGCTGTACTGAAAATTTCGCTTGCGTCTTTAATATATATATATATATATATATATATGCCGGGTGCCGCAAGACCGGTCGTCGTGGAGATCTTTGGAGACCTATCTCCAACAGTGGACGTCTTTCGGTTGAATGGATGGATGTATGGACTGGTGTCATAGAAATTGTACGTAGTTTTAATATATCTGACTAATATAATTTGATGAAGTCGAATTTATTGTTTCCATTAATATAAATGTAGTTTGTAATATTCTTAATAAGTAGATAAACACTGACGGAAACAAATATTTTTAAGGAAGCTCATAAACCTAGTTTTCCTCGATTCGATTGATCTTGATGATCAAATAGTACACTCTAATTGACAAAGGTCATATAGCTGAATGATAAATGTTTATTTTACAATTACCGTTGTAATCAAGGTCTCATGACAATCAACGTATGTTATGAATCTTTTATTACAAAAGAGTCCGTTCTAAAAAAAAATCCGCATGAAAAAAAAACAACAATACAAAATTTACATAATATATTCTGTTTATTCATGCTATTATTATAGTATTTCAGTTGATGAGAATTGTCTATAAATTTTATTTTGAATTTACAGCAAGCTTTGTCATGTCGACAGTATTCACTGTAAGAAACATACGAATCAGTGGACTAAATGTTATTTTCACTATCGCCAACTATCAATGACGATAAATATGCAATGTATATTATATTTATTTTTTCTTCTTTCTTGTGTAACGAGAACTAAAACTTTGATTTGATCTATGACTTTTAGATTGTAAAGGAAATGCAATCCTATAACGGTAGTAACATGATTCATCTTACTTTTTTAACTAGATATTAGATAAAAACAAACAAATTATCTGTCTTCATCTTACCCTTATTCTGCATTAATTAATTAACATTATAATAGCTGGAAAAGAGCGGAGATAAAATCAGTCTCAAAGGCAAGATGAGAGAACGGGGACATCGGTGCCCCGCTGGCTATGGATTGGGCTCCGTTTCCAGTATCAGTCCCTGTGTCCGTGGCTTCGGTCGTGCAGCGAAAATTCCCTGGTCCGTCGTGACCAAGAAGAAGAAGTAGAGCAATAATAAGAATACTCAGAAGGATATGGACCGGAGCTCGCACTTCTGTTGCCTATATGGGTGTGACTGGGCCGGGGGCCAAGCTGATAGTAAAGCTTCTCGCGTTGTCTCGTTCGACTGCGGTGTTCGTAACACTGGAGGACTCTGTGACAGACGAAGAAGTTGTCCGAGTGGTTTCGCATAAGACGGGGCGTGCATCAGACTTAATTAAGGTTGGCGTCATACGCACAACTAGAGGTGGCAGTGGGACAACATTTTTGTCCCTACCGGTTTCAGCGGCCAGATAGCTGGTGAAGATAGGGTGGATATTGATTGGGTGGGGGTGTGGCCGGAATCCATCTGCTTGAAGCAAAACTTCTGCGCTGCTTCAAGTGTATGGGTTTGGGGCACACACTCCTGGTATGTCCGGACTCTGCCAATAGGGGTATCTTTGTTTTCGTTGTCATTAGCACGGACACTGGGCAATTGACTGTGGGGCCGATAAGCCGCACTGTTCCTTGTATGCAGATTTGGGGAAGGACGCTTCAGATGGGTGATACGTACTGCCTGTCGCCGTTTACGGCCAGGCCGTTCAGTATGAAACAAAGGCCGCGTTAAAATAATACTTCATGAAATTTGTCAAAGTAACTGGTTCATTACTAATTACTAGTAGGGAATGTACTAATAAGCTATTGTTAAATGAGAATATTTAGTTACAGAAAAATATTTAGTATGTACGTAAAATATAAACACTTGTAACAATAATGAAGACTTCTATTGTTCAAAAAGTGACGGAAAAACTGTTGCTTCAACCTGCTCCAATGATAAACGAATTTAATGGAAACGATAACATAAAAAATAATACGTCAAATAAAAGGCAATCTAATGTTCTCAATACTGAATTGAATTATTAAATATTGATGACAAAGGAATAAATCGTTGATCATGACTGACCTTTGCAATGTAGACTCATATGCGTGCCGCATGCAACTTCGAGAGGATCGATGCAGTTCAGGAACTTAACTCGGTCACGATTGAACCGTGTACATTACGATATCATTTAATTTATATAGTTAAATCTTGTAAATAATCTCATTTCATTTACGTAAACATGCTTATCCATTGTATTAATTATAATATTGCATGACTGAACTTATCATTTGTTTACTTTAAAAGTTTTACGTTATGGTGTTCATTTTATAATTTATGTGTACAATTTTGTATCATAATATAATTTACTTTTAGATATCTTCATATAAATTAATTAAAGTGCATTTGAAATATGTACTGTACTTAGACATTGCATACGTTGTTTTTATTTCTCGCATAACAATTAAATGCTTGATAATTATTGCTAATTGTTACTGAAATTTCATCGAACTTTTTATGGGACATTATTAAAATATTAGTATTAAAATTCAAATTTATCATTGTCTTAATTTGGGTAGTTGATAGTTTATTTCTTCGTCAAAGGCCGAGGGGTGTATTTGATCGTTGGCTAATGGCAAAAACTTGAGGACAAACAAACTATAACGTTTTCAGGATGTATATCTCCCTCCTCGTTTTCTCATTGCTGAGGATCACAACCATTTACAAACAGTCTCCGTTGGGCGCGGTTTATCGGAACTGTTCATATTGATTTTCTTATGAATATTAGTTGCAGTAGTTCCCCGTTGCTTTCTGCACCAAACCTTTACCAAACTTTTGCAAAGGCCGTTGCAGCCTCTTCCAACCGGTTGTCCTGCTGGTATTATGGTTATAGCGCCAAGGGTCAGTTAACAGAACCTCGTCTGTTATCTAGCAGGGAGCATCACAACATGGTTTATGCCAAGCCGCTGCCGTCCGGCGCTTGCAGGTGAGGTTGACCTTTGAGCCAGTAAAGATGTTATAACCGTTCTTTCTTTAGGATTTGTATAAATATTTTTAATATCGTAAGAAAATATTGTGTATGGTAAATTTAAATCCATTATGGATAATCCCCACCTTCCACGGATGACACCAAACGGGATATGTGGGAAAACCCAGACCTGCTTTCTTGGCACCCATTGCCGGGGTTGGGTTGATATCCTTTGTATTATCGAACATTATTACTTAATGTATTAAATACGAATGTTGCCTTTTAGATTCCATTAGCAAAGTCGTACATAACCTATTTTAGTGGAGTAAAATAGGTGTTTTGAATTAAATGTGGAATATTTATGAGATCATTTTAGAAGTTACATATCGAAGGATAATCTTAGGGTGTCGTGATTGTGACGCCACGGAGGCTACTGGGTTATACTTTAGCTGTCTACTCGACATGGAAAATACACGTCACAAATGTGTTGCAGTAATCCACAAACATCTCTCAACTGTGGTTTGATTTACGGTTAACATTGACAGAGGAAATAAATTCATCTCTGTTTTACCAATAAGCCATGCTTGTGAAAGAGGGTTCAGAAAAAGTAAGGAAGCTCTATTCAACGGCAGGTTATCCCAGCCTGCGGATAATTATTTACGTATGTCAATATTGCAGCATATTTACTGTAGTGTTTATATTTTGGGCTTATTTTATTTTTCGTTCTCGATCTGAAATTTTGTTGAAAACACCAAGACAGAAAAAATCCCTGAAAATTTGTGCCCTTAATATTCATCCTAAGTGCTCGCTCACAGCATGTGAAGATTGTCCATTTTAAATACACGTATAAAAAAGATTTTTTTTTATATCTCAGCGTCATTTTATGGTATCATCAAGCTCAAGGTCGGGCTTTTTTTTCAGAATTGAATGTTCTACAAAAGTAAAAAAAAAAAAAACAAAAAATTAAACTAATAATCCATTAAAATTTCATAGAAAAGTAGATTCAAGGCTCAACATCTCAACAAAGTTTCAGGCCGGGAGCGAAAAAAAGAGCACACTAATATTTACAGACCGACAAGGACGAGTCGTATCAATTATCTCTGACCTTAACTAACCGGGAAAGAGCCATACATAATAGAGTTGCAAATCTGTGTAAATGGCGCTGGTGGTACACTAAAGGTGCTTTGAGTAATCACACATAATGTTCTCGATCTACCATGACGGGTCTCTATATTTGAATCTAACTTGAGTTAGATAGTTACCACTTAAAACACTAAACAATGGAGGATTTAGAATGAAATACCGACTTCTGAAAACTGCGTTTTGTTGAAAACGGTGTTAGGTTTGCGAAAGGTAGCTGGAAGATATTATATGTTTGGCAATTGGTTACAGTGGGAAGTCCTAGGAGATGGCTATAGAGGTATAGAAGTTCAACTATGGACTATTACGTATTAACGATATAATATAAAAAATAACTTTGTTGTAGCATTTAGAGTCATTGTTTTTCAATGTTGATGTTAAACATAGATTTTATTATTTGTAGTAGTAACCTTTTTAAAGTGTCTACGATGTACAAAAGGTTACGGATTTCATCACGATTATTTTGTAACAGTTATGCATAAATCTTGCATTACGAAGGTTTTTAAATATATGCTCAAGTACACGCATAACATTACTTCAAATCTCCACTTGACAATACTAATAATACCTATTACGTAATTTTGAAACTACATACATGCGTTGTCCTCGGATGGTTATTTGATTGCTGTATTATAAAGTTTTAAAATAAATTAATGGCAGTATTGACATGACAAAAAGTATAAACATCTTAACCTTTTACTAATAATATTAGTGATCTATTCAGATTTAGTTTATGTCATTTTTCCAGATGATGCCTGAATGAAATCTTTAGTTTTGTGGCTTGAACTTGTTCAATGGGACAGGCTAGGAGACGTTTGTTCATACTGCATATTCTAAAGTTTACACTTGTAACAACAATCTAGCAAGACGATGATAATCCGTCTAGAATGTTCCATGGCAGTTTTGTGGCGCCTCAGAACAAACCCTACGTGCCGTTACTTTCAATTCATTTCACTTGTACACAATAACTAAACTATATTACGTAAATCACCACCAACATCACACAATATTGGTTCCAGTAACACAAGCTATTGAATTAAAGATAACAGCTATTACTTGACAGACTGAAATGTCGCCAAAAAGCCTAGGTTGCGCATAATTGACAATGACATCGAATATCAATGGCATGCTATGTCGCCCGTTTTGACACATTACAATAGTGACGGAAATATCATTTTATGTTCGAAAATATTTTTGAGTAATTTTACATAATTTTAATAGTTTACTACCGACTGGTTTCAACATGCGTTCTCAACCTGTTTTCCTGAAATTTCAATCGTTTTCACTAAAGTGACAGATTAGTAAAAAACCGATATATTTTTGGTTTGATTTCAATCTTAAGTTTTAAAATACAATATTTAAACCCACCGTAAATGTATTTGAATGAACTGAATATAAGACTGAAAATGAATGTATATTTCTACACAATAAAAAAGGTCTCACAAAATGCCAATTCATTCATACTGCTATTTTCATTGTAGTCACATCGGTATTGATATTAAAGAACAGTAATTTCCTCCTTCAAGCGTAATTATTTATGTATATGAATCTTCATGAGCTGATAAACGTCAAAATCACCATCATGCCGTGGGGCTTTTATAGATGGTGCGCTGATTTTTAAATATAATTGATTGCGGTCAATAAAATTAGTTCTTTAGGCCTAATTTTGTATTATTTTGTTAATATGCAGAACCTACTGCAACAAAATAGCGGCCTTTTGTTAAAACTTTTCAAGGGAGTTTTCGTGAGATCTCATATTTTTTTTTTTTTATATAAGTACTTCACTTATGCATAATAACCAAGCTATATCATGTAAAATGCCAACAAAATTACGTAACATTGCAAGTTAATGAATTACAAACCAGGGTTACTACATGACAAATCAAAATCACGACAAAATATTGAATTTATTATTAGATGATGCTTGCTTACTTTTACATCAATGTTTACAATGTTATCCGTAACGTTATATCCGTTTATGATTTATTTCGTCTAAAATTAGGTCAAATTTTCAAAACCATTTTAATAATACTTTGCAAGGAAATTTACTTTTGGAGAAAAATTTTCATGGTGGCCCACGGAGGTCAGCAGACGTGTCATTTGACATTGTACTATGACAAAACCTACCTCTTCGGTAGACGAGACTTACCATGACACCCGAGGAGCCACCCAAAATACCTACCAATGAGGTACTCATTTCCGACCGCAACTTCAGCCTCCTTCATGTTTAATTTTATATGATGTTTCTCCGTTTCTGAACTCATCCTTACTAGAACCCTGCTCAGTGGTTTTCAAGACAGTGGTACTTTTCAAGGTAGCCCACAAGCAAACATAGTAATGTATATAAGAGAAGAGAATATACTTTGCGGCTAATATAATTGAACGCTAAAGAACTACTTTTTAGAATTACAATTTTAAGATAAATATGTAAGCACATTTAAAAGGTAATTTATTAGTAACCTTTATTGAAACATATTTTTTTAATCTTCAGTCATTATCATTTCATAAGTAATGTTTTACTAATGACTGTAGTGGCTTAAAGAAGTAAAAAGTGTACCTAATACATATTATACGCATCTGTCTATCTAAATCTTTTGACAATTTTTTTTTACGAAATTAAAATCAATATATAATTTGTAACCGTATTGAAATAATTAAAATTATACTAAAGATTAAATACTATCAAGCCACCCAGAGTATGTATTCATATGAAATACATATTCCGAGAATCACCGAGAAGTATGTGCGTTGGTATTTAGCTTGTTTTACGAAACACGCGCACAACGTCTGCACTGTGAAACTTTTGAGCTCGATGTATTACACTTTAGTGTAAATGGATATCATTTAAAATGCATTAAATTCCTTATGAAAATAACATAAAATCATTATAATAATTACAACAATATATTGAAATTATAAAGAATTAAAACTTTAGAAGTACCTAGTCATTTTTAATAATTTGTGGTACCAAGTAGAAATTATTCCCGTAATATACAGATGGTAAATTATAATAATAAAATAACCATTGTACATGTAATGAAACCGAAATCAGTATATATAAGTGATCATTAGTTAATTTTCGAATTAACTTATTGGTACTCGTAAATCAGTTACAAAAAGCTACTACCATTTTCTATATTATTAACTGTAACAATAGCTTCCAAGCCCAAATTCTACACGGTATATAAGCTGGTTGCTTTTTTGTTTTAGCTGGTAAGGTAAGGTAAATGTACACATCGGGTACCATTTTAATACGTCGATTACCCAGAAAAATGAGACAATAGGAAAACAATGAAAAGCTGGCGTAAACGCCAGGTTAGTGCTCAAGGGGTTAATATTTATAATTCTATGACATTAAACAAGATCGATGAACCTCTTTGTATATGTAAAAATATTATAATGAATGTCTACAAATTTATTAAGATGAAAATGACCTTGTTTAAAATAATCGACGCACATCTTACATACGACTACCTGATTTATATACGTGTAGTAGACTCATAATAATGTTTGGAGAAGAATTGACTTTTTTAAAAATTTTGTTTGTGTATTTGAATGTAAAAAAAAAACGTTTATGCTTAAAAAGCTTCATGGGTTTGTATGCGGCAATTGTCTATATAATTAAGACATTTGGACATCAAAAAATATGTTTTTTTTTTTACATTTTTACTTAATATGTTTTGTTTTTTTTTTGTTTTGTATACTAATTCTATTTAAACTTTTATCTCAAGGTATCCATCCAAGGTAGCTTAATCTACATGACCTAATCTATTATATAAGGGATATTACAAAAAAATCACTCCAAGTGAGTAATATTGTTAGTAAAGTGAGTGATAATTAATAATAGTACAAATGGTGCTATTGTTTTTCGGAATAAAAAAATGTTTACACCTAGTTGCGTAGACACTTTGACAATATATTTGTAGGTTGTTATGATAACGAATATCGACAAGATTTTGCTTCTTTATGATCTCCATTATTTTTATTGTATTTATCATTAGGTCCAAACAAACTTTTCCTTATTTTGTGGTTAGCAAGGCGTTATTTACGTATATCACCAGTCTTTTGTTTTAATGGAATTTACGAGTAATGAAGTTAGGAAAACAACATGGAATACTAAAGAAAAAGGCAAATTTCGATAAGATCAGTAGGATATAATTAAAAGTAAAAAAGATATGCCAGATTCTAAGATTGTTGGTATTTATATGTAGGGCTAATAAAATGTATACATTTATATTTAAAGTATGAAGTAAGGTGGCTATGTTAATAGGTAAAGGTATATTGAGAGATATATTAATGATATTTATAGAATTGGATAAAATTAATCAACAGACATGAAATCAATGTCAATTCTTACCCAAAATACTATTCAATATTAGAACATAAGAGACTCGAATTATAATATTTTGAGTTTTACATGAATATAAAAACCTAACTGTATAATTTTTATAAATAAATCACTGAATATTTATGTCGCTATTTCACATAATTGATCAAGAAAGTATCTAGGATTTAGGAATTCAAATAAAATATTATTATTTATTTATCATGAAGTGTTTCAACACTCGACTTTATTTATAAAAAGTGTAAAAGTAGAAAAGTTAGCTTTTTATGGCACGAAAAGTTTATGTCGGTAATTTTATTTCGTATCGTAATTACTAACGCGAATAGAAAGATCGTGTTTCCGAGCAAACATTTTAACATAAAATTTGAAAGTTATCCAAATGAGTATTACTCTTTATATTATTCTTATTATTAATAACAGTGTCACAGTAGTATTTTCATGGTTACTTTTGTCCTAAGGATGTTTTAGGTTGATAGCCGTTGGGGCCAGCTGTGAAGGTCACGGTGTAGTGTTTCCCATCAGGGGCTACATAGGCGTATTGTCCTGTAACGGTTAGAGCTGCGTTTTCCGATTGAGGATTGTCAATTTTACCTTCTTCTTGTCTCGAGGTCCCGTCACTTGTCTCGTACCTGTAAACGAATATTAAAATTACTAAACAATTTTCAACAGCTCTTTGAAGACGTTTTTACTTCTAAATTCAAATATTTCTTACTAATTGTCAAAAACCAAATCCAAAATATGTACATCACAGGTAATTTTGAACGATGATGGCTTAGTTGGTAGTGCGGTCGGATTCCACGTCAATGGACGCGGTTTCAAACCCACCTATCCAACTCTAAAATCAGCCCGAGCTTTCGGTGAAGGATAACATCTTGAGGTGGTTGGTCATTTTAATAATAATGCCCGCATGGTTAGTACCATCCTCAAGTTTGAAAACCTGTTGCTAAACACCAATAGGTATGTTCCAGCAGCATCACTTGAGAATCAGTACCTAGACTTAGTGTGTTTTCCATCCTAGACCACATCGTCACTTAACATCAGGTGAGATTGTAGTTAAAGCACTGAGCCGTGTAAAAAAATAAAAGTAATAAAATTAGACTCATTATCAAATAAACACAGATAAATTCTAATGCTAAAATAATAACGAAAACAAAATTAGTCTATAGGAACCAATCTGAGTCACTAGTTAGAGTGGCTAAGAAGCTGGCAGCATTGCATTGTATGGCAATGCTGATTCTCTGGCCTGCATGCTGTTCCTGCATGGATTTGAACAAACAAGATTTTTGTACAAACCATGTGCAGAATTTAAAGAGCATTTAAATTTTTTAAGTCTTATAAGTTTGCACTTCAAATTCCATGGTTATTGTATTTTAAAATACATAACTCAAACCTTCAAATTTATCCTTGATGAAATTGATTTGTGTCCGATATTTTTTTTAATGAATTCTTGTAGTCTTAATCCGATAATTATAAAAATAATTAAAACTTACGCGAAGCTATAACCGTCTGGTTCTACGTTACTGTCGAAACGTAGGATTTGTACGTCTTGCGGGTTTTGTTGAGGCGCTCCTGCGCATAGAGCTGACAGCGCGCATACAATAGCCACCTAAATATGAATTACATATCTTAAAATATGACTATTTAACCCGTTGATTTCTTTATTAACGTACGCCTTGCGTGTCTTACAGAATATAACGTTAGGTAGTAAGGAAGTTAAGAGGTTAAATTTTTTATGGCAGCAAAGTATGACCTCATTTATGACCTTCAAATTAATTATGACCAGCTTTTTTGTATTTTTCTGATGACGTATTAAATCGACTAAATTATTTTCAAATTCTAATATAGATTAATAAATTAGTATTAAATTTATTTTCCTCGAAGATATTGTTTGTATATAAATTGTATCAGGAATTATTTTTAATCATCCTCCATTATGGCCTATTCTGAAATTATAAACTAGAATTTAAATATTGCCATTTCCTCTCCAACCAAAAAAAGGATTAAAAAAAAACAAAAAACATTTTTTATCTGAGTTCAGCAAAATGAGTGCTCGCAATTTAATGATATATAGAGTTTAACTGCAGTCTCAAAACGGTAATTCTAAAATATTACAGAACACAGCCCAGCGCCAGGATGTGGCCTGTAATAAATCCTCTTTGTAAGATTCCTACTGCATTGCTTAGTTGTGGGTGCATGGAGGAAAAAGTAATTCTTACTAATTTTATAGTAACGTAATATTACTGTAACCTGATTGTTAAAGTTTAAATGTTAACATGCAACTAATGCATTTTGTTCTTATTGCATAGTCACATTTAAATAAAATCTATAGTGAAAATGGAAACAGATGACAAAGCTCTTTGACCTACACTGTAGGTAGCGTAGAAGAGCTTCATCCATTGTTCTCACAGATTTGCGGTAGGTACAATTGCACACTTTACGAGAATGCATCAACATCACTCAAAAGCCACGACACACTTTCGTAATATTGTAAAGAGGTAATTTAAGTATATACATAATTTAGCCTTTGGTAATTATAATTTAACAAAAATGTATTATTAGCAACTCACGTATTTGAGCATGATGCTTGGTTGTTGAGTTCAAACTAACGAATGAGTAACTATTGTGAGATCGTCCATTTTATATAATCCCTAGGAGCAGGTCTTGCAAGCTGACATCATGTGAGGATGGGTCGCGGACGCGGCCCTCTTCACATTCATACTTTAAAACGCCTAATCACCTTTTTGTTGGTTACACGAACAACTATCAAAGTTTCTGCGTATGATTGAGTTTGACATTAAAAGTTATCAATGTTAATTGTTAAGTTATCATATCAAATGGAATAAATAAATGAATATCATATTTATTTAGGTAAAATTCTTAATAATGCAATATAATATTTTCATATACTTATAAAACATTGATTATTTTGAATTTGTTTTGTAGAATCGAATTAATCATAACGGTAAAAGTTAAAAATGTTTGGAATATTTGCTTGGTACATATGTTGGTTTAAATATATGTTCCCAAATACACTACCATTAACTTATAATGTTTAATTATTTATAATTCTATTACAATATTTCTCTAGACAAAATTTTAAGTTTTTAATGTTAGTGTAAATCCTTCAAGGTTTTTCAAATTCTATAATTAATAGGACAATTATATATGTCTCTAAGACTGGCAAGTTATTCGACTAATTGAAATTATTGTCAGTTTATACATATTATATGAAATATTATGTTCACACTTAAACCGACATTTACTTCGTTGTAATAAGGACAATAAAAACAACTGTTGTGTAATTATTTGGAGATTTTTTTTTTATATTTAAGACAAAAATGTCATTAAAATAGTAAACGTTGAAACACGACACAGTATGTATTTCGAAACAATACGTGAGTGAAAACGCGATTCATTCATCAAAAGCTTCGTATCATTGTTACGACGGATCGAGACAAAAAAAGTTTAGGCGACATTAAAATAAGCGAATTGAAAAAATCATACTCAATGAAACATTCTTAAGAATTATTTATTGAACATTAAATAACGCTTGTTACTTTGTTCGTTATCGCTACTCCATGCATCTTTGCAATTTATTTTTCCTACAGAATATAAATGATTATTGTACCAAATGTAATCAATTCCAACTCAGCAATAAAATAATTCCTGATTGACTTATAAATTAGAAGGCAGAAGAAAATTAGAAAAACTGCCATAGTGAGTTCTGTCACGGATTTTGAAACCCTCTGGAGTATTTTGAAATAATTTTAACGTTAAATATCTTTTTTACATCTTTGCTGTTTTATTTAAATAATAGATAACATTTTATTATTTTAATACATATAAATAAGTCAAGGCAGTCGAAGGTTGGAGGACCAAGGGTTATTGAGGTTCTAAGTTTGATATATACCGACAATCTAAATCAATAGACTATTTGATTTTACAAAAATGTCGGTTTACGTTGAGAGTTACATTAGAAAAGTATATTTTTATAAATTCTACAACACGTGCTAAAATAGAGCACTGTATATTTCAAGGCGTCTAAAATCATCAATACTGAGTAAATTAGAATTATCTTTCAAAGTTATTCACTATATTTATCTAAAGGGCCTTGACAACTACATCGGGCATCGTGATGAGCATTTGAGGGGTTCAGCCGTAAACTTAGTGAATCGGCGTGGTGGTCCCACAGGAATAGTTCATTACGCATCAATGGGATATTTGCAGGTTGGTATATTTATTAATAAGTTGGAAATTATGTTCTCTGGATATATATAAGGCAATTAAACATCAAGTTTTAAATTACGTACTACAAAAAGTGAACTATCATATACGTCGGTCTACAAAGATCGTCATTATAAATAATTTAAAAAAAGATCTCCGATGGTATTATTATGAGTTTTTGTTTGGTTCGACTCTTTGTTGTGTAATGTTCTTGTAATTTTTATTTTTAAGTTAAAGAGTAGTTCGCCAAGTGATGGAAATTTCTGGAAACAAAAGTTTTCAAAAATTGTTTTTACTGACAACACTGAAGCATGTCAGCACCTGTAGCTACTAACAAAAAACAAGAGAAACACGTTTCTATCTATACTTTCTATCTATCTATTTATAGTTTTATTGATCAAACTAGCTATTATCGGTTGACAAGAGAAGAAGGAACTGAACTGTAAAGTTTTTGCGTATTGACCTATATATAGATTATGTATAATTAAGAACTCTTAGTTATCATTTTTAAAATATCTCTCTTTAAGAAGTCAAATGGCAATTTTTATGATATTCGTCATTTCTAAATAATGCTTTATTATTTGGAGAAGTAACATTCAAATGTTTTTAAATAAAAAAAGAATTGGTCTTTTTATAGTGTTTTGTATGTTAGTTGATTTTCTGTTAGCTCATGCTATTAAAATTTCTTAGCATACCGTAAAATATAAATTACCGCTGTCACAGGTCGAAGAGACTCACAGCTAAATATGTTTATGAGTACATTTAGCGATAATCACATGGAATATAGTTTATCTTTAAAATTAATGTTAACTTTATTTTAAGAAATAGTATAGGACTGTAGAAACAGTAAAGTCTGTATTATTCTCGCAAAACTATGAAAAAACGAAAAAGAAAGTAAACAAAAAAGGGTTATGGGAAAAAGTAAAATAGTTAATAGAAATTAAACGAAAATAGAAACTAAGACTAGTTATGTCTCTGATTATAACTAAGGGAAAGCGGGATAAAAATATAGAGATATTACTGCACAAAATAAATTCGCTCAGTTCACGACATTAATATATCCAAATAAGATTTTTTTAAATAAAATATTCCACTGGAATTATGTTTACTTCAAACGTATACTGTATACTAACTACTAAATACCATTGGTGGAAATGTAATGCCAAGGTACATTATAATCATTTAATATTTGATAATTACTAAAGACTGGCTGAACGATGTGTGGATAATGTCAAATACATTATCTCTAGGATTATACTATACAAGGAATACAAATGAGTACTTAGATGCGTATAAATTAATATGTATAGTATACGTTTAATATTATAATTGTTTTAAAATAAAGTCATTACAACAATGATTCAAATCTATACTTCTAATAAAAGGCTAAAGGAAATAAATTTGTTAGCCAATCACGCAATAACTTCTTAACCGAATTCGAAGAAATTTGGTATAGTAGTAGTTTAACCTCTGTAGTAACATATAGGATACTAGATAATTATA
Organism: Samia ricini; assembly: GCA_014132275.2. Taxonomy (NCBI): domain Eukaryota; kingdom Metazoa; phylum Arthropoda; class Insecta; order Lepidoptera; family Saturniidae; genus Samia; species Samia ricini. The sequence goes on from AP028170.1 coordinate 8,732,599, forward strand.
CAAACCTATAATACTGAAGTGTATGCATAATAACGTCTTTTTTTAATTACTTATGATCTATTTTACATCCTGAATTTTTTTATGCTTATCCCAAAGTGAGTAAAAATGTGCATAATTTCTACGCAGGAGTCCCGGGCACAGCTGAAAGAAACTAGCTTGAAGAAACTAAACATTAATTACTCAAGAAATTCTTTAACAAAATATTAAATATGTATTTTTACAAGCTTTTTGATATAAAATGCAGCTCATCTGTAAATATTAACATGTCATATTAACAAATGACTTAAAGGATCATCGTATTAATATCATAAAAGCGCTATTTTATGTTTGTGAAAGTGGATTTAATATGAAGCGATGATGGTGCATTTGGTAGTGCGTTCGGATCCCACATCGACGGATGCAAGTGCAAACCCGCTTATAGAACCGTATAATGAGCCTGAGCTTTTGGTGAAGTAAAACTGTGTGTGAGGAAACTATAGCATGATGGGAGGGCAATTTTAATTATGCTCACAAGGCCGCCAATAGCTGTGTTCCGGCACCATCACTTGAGAGCCGATATCTCTAGGCTTAACTGTGTTTACCATCGCAAGACGTTATCGTTATTTAATATCGGTGAGATTGTGGTCTCAGCCTATACAGTATAAAACATGCTCTTTGGAATATCAGTAAATGAGACTTATCATTTAAACAAATAAAAATACAGTAGGATTACTTGTAAATATGAGGAGTTTGAATTTTTCTACATACATTTTACCTCAAGTATGATCATATAAAACGTTGTAAGTGGGTTTATAATCACTTGACTGGCTATGATGTGTTGGTAACAATACTGTCTGTTAAAGACCGTGACATTTCGGTATCCGCTTGTATTTGTTTTGATGATTGGAACACCGTTCCTTAGTCGTTAGATCTCGCCTGCTGATTGAACGGATGCATCAGTTACTGCAATGTGATTAAATTGCATGTTCATTTAGTATTTTTTTTCCCACTTATTAGTGACATTTTATAATAAAAATACTCTCTCTTTACACAAAACAATTAAACAATTGTCTGGACTATTATTATTTTTTGTGTGAAAATAGCATTACGAAGTCTGTTAAAGAGATGTAAATATTAACAGGAACATTAATACTAACAATTAATTAGGTGTGTTACATCGAACTACACATTTATATGAATAGATCTATTTTTATTATCCTATCTATAATCTATATATGTATGTATATAAAGCAAAGTCGAATTAGTTACATTATTTATAACTCAAGGACGGCTGAGCAGATTTTAGTGATTTTTGTTTTGTTACATTTGACTGTGATATTTGATTTTGATACCTTTTTTTGCCTCAACTTTTAGGATTTCTCTTGAATCTAAATAACATCTGAATTTAATCCATGAAATAACACACCATTTATTGATTCTGAGGCGATACGAAGTTTGCCGGGACATCTATTAGTTAATAAACTTAAACAAGGCTTGCTTATATCTAGCTATAAATACGAAATAGTTATATGTAACATTTGTTGTTTTTCTAGTACATCCTTTAATGATTTTACTTTTTTTTTTAATAATATGTATTATATTATACTTATAACAGTGACATGCAAATTCATACACACGGCAATAATAAGTTATAAGTATATACCGAAGACCTTGGTAATGACGCAAACAATGCTACATAATACAAAAGCATTGTATTTATAAAAATATAAATAAGGAAAAGGAACAAAAAATAAAAGTTATTGTAATCAACTATAGAACAAGCAAAAAATTGCGGTAATATCCACTCTTCATTAATCCTATAATTCACTTTTTTATATTTCTGGTTGATATAAAACTTCTTGCCTGTTTGATATCTATTCATATTATATATGTAAATGTGATAATGTATCCTAGCCTCAGATTAATGATTGGTTTACGTTGCGCTCCAATCATTAATTTAAGGTTTTGGTTGATGATAGATATTAACTCAGAGCCGATTAACTATAGAAAAATTAGATAGTTTGTTCCTTTAATTAGTAACATGAGCTTTTTAATAATTAAACGTTGTATGGTGGTAGGGAGTTTTCTAATGATGCCCGCCTGGGTAGCTACCACCCTCAAGTTTGAAAACCTGTAGCCAAATTCCAATAGGTGTGTTCCGGCATCTTCACTTGAAAACCAGTACTTAGGCTTAGTGTGTTTACCATCCTGGACCACATCGTCACTTAACATCAGGTGAGATTGTGGTCAACGCACTGAGCCAATACCATGTAAAAAAAGATGACAAATTTAATTCTCGAAATTATGCCTAGAAATAAAAAATGCCGTTTTGAAATGTATAACAAGAAATCTCAGTGCAAATCTTATTATTAGTTATTTGATTATAGGTGCAATATATTTTACGTAATTCAAATTATTTATACGGTTAATTCACTCGAATTCCAATATTTGTGTCGGTAGTTATTTAAAAATCTCTATCTTTGTTATTATGATAAACTGTCTTACTTTGGTTCGGTCTTAATACTATCATTATTCGTCGAGTTTTTTATTAAATTATATTATTATATCGCCAATTCTCACATCCAAAGTATCTGAATCCTCATGAAGATTTTTTGTCGCACTTTCAATACAGTAAAGTCAGAGTTCAAAATGAGTTCTTTTTTTGGGTAAATAACTAGTAACTTATTATTAAAATTTAGCAAAAATTGTTCCATCACCATCATTATTATTATTTTTCACCTTACTACAATGTATAAACCTCCTCCCTTTTACGCTATTCGTCCCTGTTTCGCGCGTGTCTTGTTCAGGTCTTGCCGCCAAGGTTTATGATGTCGCCGACCCGTTTCGGCAAAGGTGGAGACCTATCCGACGTTCACCCTTTCTCGGACAATACTCCGTCAGGGATTTACTCCACCTGTCATTGCACTGCATCTGGCCAAGTGTCCTGTCCACTACCATTTGATTTGAGTAATATATACACCAATATCCTTTACATTTGTGTTTCTCCGGATATCGTTGTTACGTACTATGTCTCTCAACGTGACGCCTAACATGGCGCACTCCATAGCTCACTTTGTGGCCAGTTTCCTTAGTAAACGTCCATGCTCGGGTGTCATGACAAAAATAGTTTCATCTCTTAAATTCCAAAATATGTATGGGACATATCTATACTAATAAATAAAATTAAAGTGTCTGTATGTAATGTCAAAATTAAATATTTTTACTAAGTAGATCTGAATGTGTACTTGATACCTATACAAAAAATGCAATTTTTTGTTAGTCTGTCTGTTTGTTTCGGGTAATCTCCAGAATGGCTTAGCGGATTTTCACGCGACTTTTTTGGTAGATAGCTAAAATTACTCCAGGTAACTTAAGGTACTTTTAATTTTAAAAAATAATTATGGTTCTGCGTAAAAAAAAATTAGAACTTTTAAAAAAAATAATAAGATCCGATTCAATGCACAGTTTTACGGGCAAGTGCTTGAATTTGTGAGAATACTTTTTACTTTATCATAGTTCTAAACAAAAATTAGGGTTCCGTATAAAAAAATTAAAACGGAGTGAAGAATTTATGAAACGCGGGCGCAGCCGCGGGAACACAGCTAGTTATATGATAATCTAACTGATAATAATATTCATATTTAGGCATAGTAGCGGCAAGTTAAGTATGATATCGTTTTGTAAGAGTACTGTTTAATCACTTCACTAACAAATACTTTATGTTTTGAAAATAGATAAAATCATACACATACCTATTGCATAGTGCGAGCCATCGCAGTCTACTGTTGCGTAAGATGTCACAGTACTATTCATTTTGTGTGACCCCAAAAACTACGCGCTTTATATGTATAGGCAATTTGATTTTTTAGAACTGATAATCGCTAATGATTTTGATATCCATTAAAAAATCGTTATGTTTAGGCATGACTTTTCTCCTATTTATAAATATTCAACATAAGAACTATACGGTCGGTTGAATGTACATAATTTTAGCAGAGATTTAATGGGCCAACGCAAAATATAAATCTTTTTTTAGAGTAATAAATAACATAATTATGTTTTCCGTCATTTGACGATGCGGTCTAAAAAATTTTGTGTGCTTTTTGCAAATAATTACTGATTTTTGTTGTAGTTAAAATTCCTGGAAATATATCTGTTTATATTTATGAGAATAGTTCATATATTTAGTTCATATTCGGAATACGTAGATAATCATAATTATTTGAATATCAACTAAAATGGTTATTAAGCGCTTTGCAGAACAAGCCTAGTGTTGAGATATAAGACAAAATTAATGAGATATAATTCGAACAAAAATTCGTAATTTACGTACATTAGTACGTATAGGTAAAATATAATATTGTAATATTTTATAGGTATTTATTCCTGGTATAAATTTAAGATATATTGTAATGTGTCTGCAATACAAATTTAACGCGATACTACAGATGGATCAGCCTAACCTTTTCAACCTCATTACGATTCTTTATATCAATCGTAAATTAAGCCAATTTTAACAATATTTAGTTTCAAAATGTATATCTCAAGTGAATTAATATCTTATACCAGATTAAATTAATATCATTAGGTATATACTTTAGTTTTTAAAACAGAAAAATGAAAATGTATGACTACAAAATAAATATTGTTATTTATATCGTAGGATATTAAATAGCAAAAATTTACTTATTTTAATTGAAATTTTAATAATAGAATAAACGTACCCAAAAACTCGGATTGATTCGGTCCGTGTAAAGACTGTAGATGTAGGTTAAGTGATACACGCTCGGCTCGGCTCGGCGAAGTCAGGTAAACAATTTACACAATTGACAAATCCCCGTAACGTTTTGGTGGATCACCTTAAATAAACTGTTTGCATGATTGTGATTAACACCTTACCTCCCAATGAAACTTCGAAATACACTGTCAATACAATGAGAATATATTTATAGCACCAATACTCACTTCAGTGCATAAACGTTCAGGACTCGTCCAGCTATTAACATATTCAATATCTATTAACATTTATTCTAGAAAAATGAAAATTGTAAGTGCTCATTTTTATAGTATTCTCTTCAGGTTTACAAATTTTACTTTTTTTAGCCTATGTGATACCTTAATTTAAGATTAATAAAGACGTGTATACATGTGACTTAGATGACAATTTTAAATAATTTCGTTGTTTTTATTGAAAATGAATATGTTTGTTTGTAATATTTTTATTATAGGTAAAAAACTTTAACCTGTTTATTTATAAAAAGAAATAATATAAATCTTATTAAATTATATTTTATTATTATATCTTTAACAAATAATACAATGGAATCTATAATAGGTGGTGTGATCTTAGTACTGTTCAACTTGTGGATTCGAAGTCCTCTGAGACTTTGTTTATGTGTAGAAATGGATTTACGTATCCCCTCTGATAACTCTAATCCAGGAGTATCTCTCAGATTAGAGTTAGGAGGGAGTTTGCGGGACTTGTACGGCGTGAAGTGCCGAGAATACTCACTAAAACCCATAGTACCGTCCGCTTTTTTTTTGGGAGCAATTCAGAATCCCAATCACTCGAATGCGTTGCTCCAGTGACGTTTTCTGAGACCTATTTTTTAGGTTAAGGGTACAAAAGCATAATGATAATTGAAGGAATTTCAGGCTTTGTTGGTCATCGGTGCATTGGTGGTGGTGTGCGCACAAGCACAAGGTCCTGCACCGGCGCCTACTGAGAAGAAGCCACCAGTAGAGATCGTTAAACAAGATTCCGACGTCGAAGTCAATGGATACAATTTCGAGTAAGTCTTATAATATTGGTAAACACAAGTAAATTAATTTTGTATTAAATTTAAGATACACTACTTAACCGTAATTTAATGAAATACATTTTATTACTAATTAAAGTAAGCTATAATGAAGAAGAACAAGGGTAGGGAAAGCATAATATTTTACACGACAATTTGAATACATTTTAATTTCGTTAAGATTTAAGAATCTTTTGTATACTGTATTCCACTTCTGTACTGATTTATTACGACTTAATTTTAAAAGTATGTTTAAATACTATAGTAAGAAACACAAGATAAAATTTTAGTTAAGAAACATTATATTACAACGACAATTTATGTTGTTATGCTTGTCTTTTTTAAAACTTATATTTGGGGTTAAAAAAGTAAACTGATTGCTGACAATTTATAGCAGTTGACCGTAAAGAATATCAAGTATGTTGTGGTGAATTAAAACACTTTCTAATGTTTATAAATTTTTTATTTATTCAATTTTGTCTTTAACAATTTTTACTGTTTTCAAACAAAACAATTTATAAGATAATGAATGTTATTTTATAGATTTGAAACAAGCGATGGCACCTCAAGGCAAGAGCATGGCGAGTACAAGAATGACACTGAACAGCAAGGTTTGTTGGTGAAGGGCAGTTACAAATATGTAGCGCCTGATGGCCAGCACATTGCCGTATCGTTTGTCGCCGACAAAAACGGTTACCAACCCATAGAACAGAATGAAGATCAACAGAAACAGCCTCAAGCTTAAGACTTGCACCTACCTCAGTTTTAAAGCCACCGTGATTTTACAATATGATAAAACCAAATAATCATGTTTAAGCTGGAACATTTTAACATCTAGTCTTAATGGCAATTGTATACGATACTGCCCAAATAAAAGTTGTAACAAAAGTTGTTGGACTTTCATTGAATCATTATCATTTAAATATATATTTTATTTTAGTTATTAAAGTATTTTTAATTACAAATATTATTAAAATAGCTTCCTGGTCATTATTACTTACGACATTTATGCATGAATTTCTTATCATATGATATTAAAATTATGCCGTGAATCCTGTTTAAAATGTAGTTCCATACTTTCGATATACCTAATCCTGAAAATAGAAATATTATGTGTCATGTACATTATTCTTAAATTGTGGATACATTTATATATTTAGTATGAATTTCATACAGGTTTAAATTGCATCAAACAATTCAGCTCAGCTTTGGATTGTTATGAGTAATCATTTTTAAATAACTATTATAATTTAATTTATTATAACTTTAGTTCTATATTGTGATGTATAAGCATACTTGTAACAAATAAATATATCCAGAACTTAAAACAACAAAAAACACACATTAGTTCACACGGTAAAAGGCAAAAAACAACGCGCGTTGATGTCTAATAAATGACAAATATAACGCCTTAGAGCTAATGCGCTCCAAACATAAATTTAGGCTAGGTGTTTAGAAATATGCAATAAAATATGTCGTAAACCAAACGTACGTAAGGTTTTGACATTTATTTAAGTATAATCTATGTATTAGCTGTTACTTCATAATAGCATGCTTTATGACTAGTATGCTTTATCTGAGAGTTTGAAAGCTCCGAATGCAATGTACTAACATTTACACGTATTTGATACATTGCTATTACTCTATAGCAGTGAATATTTGACATAGTTTATATAAAACATTTCGTTTGTAGCAATACAATAAACTCTATGAATAAGATAATATCAGAGAGGGTTTTTTTATATTTCTGAATTCATCGAATATTTCTTTATATTCCCACTCCATATAGAGTATTTGCTCTTTAAATATGGTTCTACCTGATCCATGTTAATTATTGATTAACTTCATTGATCAAATAACTGTGTTCTACGATTTGATAATAAGCATAAATCACGTAGTTTTTCACAAAATTACTGAAAATAAATTTATCAACTATTTTATAAAGTATATTTTAAAATTACCTGTCACTAGATGTACAAATATTTTCTTTGAAGATTTAAATGTGTTTAATGGGTGTTATAATACATATATTTATAGAGATTACCACATTATATGTAGATAACTATCTGAAAAATTGAAATGTATGCACATTAGAAATACATATAATCTTTAAATAATTCCAAAAATTAGTACATTTTCTAAAATCATAGTTTGATTTTCAACATAATAAATATTATGATTGTTGTGGTTATTTAGTAATCATTTTAAAATCTCACCAATTTGCGTAATAAACTTAGATAAAAACTATTTGTTCGATCAATAAAATGGTCGGTAAAGAAATTTACAACTGTTTACAACAATTTACAACAATTTACAACAAAGATAAAGTGGAGAGTTGAACCAATTTAAAACTGAATCTCAACAATAGACATCTATTTTACAAGTTAATACAGAATTGAACTCGATTTTATATAATTATGTGAAGCAGCAAGTTTCTTAGTTCACGTTGCAGAAATCTGTATAATCATTTATCTTATTACGAAAATATTTAACATTTGCTTTGTAGAACAATAAAATCATTCAAGAATAGGTAGAAACAATAAGAAATACTTTAGTATTTGCTATCTGTTAACCCCTTGAGCACTAACTAGGCGTTTACGCCAACTTTCCGTTGTTCTCCTATTATCTCATTTTTATGGGTAATCGACATATTATTCTAATCTAATATATTTAGTCTAAATGTAACCATTTGTACTATCGCTTATACATACCTAGGTAATAATATTTTTTTAATTGTAGGATTAGTTTTTGAAAATAATTATATTTTATGAAACATCACCGAATAAAATACAAAAAATACTGACTGACTACAGCGGTCATGAAACGTCTTAAAATACGGTGAAGATCGCCTGATTTAATACTATGCTAATATTGGGTGACACGAAGCGACTAAATGTATGGTCACGATAAGATTCAATTAAACCTTCAGTATACAGTATGGTTGACACATTTCATTTGAAAGCAAATTTATTACATTGACATTTCATAAGAGTCTTTGAGTACTGTTCAAAGAATTCGAATATTTCCTATTAAATTTAGTAGAGGATTAGAATTTGAAGTTATGTATAAAAAGAACTTCATTGTAACTGACGATCTTGTAAAATTGTAGAAATTAAGTATTTATTTATTTTAAGTTCGAATTTCATTAAGCCTCGCATATACATTTATTCATTAGGGTGTGATAATTATTTCGATAAATGAATTTTATTAAATTAACTCAAACCAATAAGACCTTACTCGATATAGACTTGTGAATATTTGATGAATGAAACAATGCATATAATTTATTAGTTTGACCGAGCTACTAGTTTATCCTTAAGAGAGGCCAAACGATTGTCAATATTTATGTTTTAAACTATATCAATATGCAATTTTATAACTGAATAACATTTTATTTTCAGGCTGGTAGAATTTTCTTGAAGTCTAGAAATTATGTACGTTGCATGTTGAACAAAAGCTAATAGACAATATTCAGTTAGTACCTGATTAGAATGGGTTTCTTACACCCCGTTGAACTGACCCCCACCAAGTGGGGAGACTTCTGTATTCACCGCCAGCGTGACAAGGTGACACTAAGTAGCAAACACGCATAACACTGCTTCTACACTCCTGCACACTATATGCAGGGATATATGTTCTCTAAGAGACTTTAAGATCCGTAGTTTCCATTAACTTAGATATGACAGGATAAATTCCGTGGAATGTACTTTTAAGATAACAGCCTAAGCCGAGGTCTAAATCACTTTCATTCCCTTGTGCTAACTATCATTCGCCCGTTTACTAAGGTGCTCATCTCAAAGTTTCGGTGAAACTGTCAAGGGCCTTCTGATCAACAGCATTAAGCCAAATCGAAAAAAAAAAATAGTTTCTATTCACGTCACAGAATCTCTGAAAATTATTAAAAATAATTATCAATAACAGATTCAGCTTTAAAAAAATGATATAATTAATTTTACTTTGACAATCATACGGGTAAACGTTCATCTTAGTATTCAGGTCGTTTTTTATAAGCAAGCATTTATGTTATTTATAATCATATTTATAGTACTTATTTATAGTATATGCAGATATTAAAAATAAAATAATAAATTATCACCAAACCATTTTAGAAATTTTAAATTTTAGCTCAATGTAGTACACCGATTTCAAGGTGTTCATTTTTCATGGTCATGTTCTCTTTTTACTAAATATGTTCAAAAGTATTTCGTTGTATTTAATTGACTCTGAAAAAATATTTACGATTTTTATTTTTATTAAAATAAATAGGTTATTCGTTAAAATTGTAGAAATGTATCATTTGATTTATATCATCAACATATTTATGTGTTATATGCTTGTCAATGTAAATTTTAATCATTGGTTGCAGAATATATTATTTATAAAGAAAATACATTCAATCCAATTATATTTATTTAAACGTATAAATTAATAGTATAATTTACTCTATGCTTATGGTTTTAATAAAATTCAGATTGGATCTATTAATTTGAACTATACTAAATTTATGAATTTAAAAGTATTGATTAGGAATTTATTTTGACATTTAATTTAATTTTTTTTTAATATTATTTAAAAAAATTTGTACAATAATTTAAAAATAAAAATTGTATAACCTTATCGCCTATTTTTGAATAACGTCTGAACAACTACCTGAAAATAATTAATAAAAAACATCATATTTTATTATAAAATTAGTGACTAATTTGCAACAGATTAATTTGAATCATACTCTTCCTATTTCATCATATATTATGCACACGCATATGTCGTGATGACAATTTTTAATCATGATCATTGAAAATATAGAAATAAGAATCTATGTCTTATTGTAATAAGGTTGAAAATTGTTTATATTTGCAAAGTACTTTTTGTAGTACTTTATAGGAAAAAAATATATATTTAGAGAAGTCTACATCGAGCAGTAAACGTATATAGGCTTAATCGGTGAAAGAGCTTTTTCTACGGAGAATTAACAAATAAAAATAAAAAATGATGACTTACCATGACTTTGTTCCAGATGTATCCATCCATCTAAAAATACTGGTTGAAAACCAATTCTCTCTCCTTTAAAATGCTTTTAAAGCGGGTAAAAAATGAAGTGCTAACAAACAGAAACACGATGAGCTTAATTTTAAAGTCACGATACTGTTGTCATTGTTTCAAATAGTTTCTAAAATTACTAACTGTAAACTAAATTTTGAAATTAGATTCATGCAGGTATAAATAGGAATATAATTTATGCACAGCTGTGTGTAATTGAATTTTCATGTATTATTTTTGGAATTCATAACCAAACGCCAGATATTTGTGATGAAAAGAACTAGTTCGACAAAACACCAATTTCAGACGCAAGAACCTTATTTAAGTTTTTTCAATGATTTGAATTATAGCCAGAGAAAATGCAGCTCTAAGTATATTATGGTGAAGAAAATACGAACATAATAGATTTTCGATTACATCATATTTTATTTTAAATATATTCTCTTTAAAGTGATAATCAACATATACGTTAAAGAAGTATGTTCTTTAATATTTAAACATGGAATATTGTAAGTCAATTTATTGAATATTTGCAGCGAATTATACATGCATTGTATATCTAATTACATTCTTTTAAAACACATTGCTGACTCTTGGTCCGCACTTTGTATTAGATATATTTTTATAAGATAATTAATTCTTTTAAAATATATAGATATTCAAAACAAAATGACTTACATCTACGTGGGCTTAATAACTGTTTATATATTAGAACTATTATTATTTCCTTTAATTATATAGGTTAATTTATGTTATTGTCTATATTTGGATTGCCCTTTTTATTCCCCATCCTCGTTTCTTATTTTTCTCCAAACCCTAGTCATGTCCTCGGGGACTACAGTCGGTGTGACTTTAAATTTTGATTTGATTTATGGTGTCTATCACCTCGTCATCTTGCCTTTTTATGGGAATTTTGAGGTTTTATCCACGATGTCCTATCCATCGCCGTCAACAATTTTATTATATTAACACATTAAACTATTCGTATGATTGTAATAAGGGATTGTGCCTATAAATGGATAATTAAAAAAAAAAGGTGTTTTAGGAGATAATAGAAAAACCACTTAAAGCACCAAGATCAATTTGAAGTTTCTTCTCTTCGTCATCTTTTTGTTTAAACACGTATCACGTTCAATTCAAATAACAGGTTGTATGTGTTTTTTTTGTTCGATTAATAAAAAGATTTTTTTCTGGATAACATTTACGTTATATAATACTTAGCTCGTGTCGTCCGTTAGTATATGATGCGCTCTTCACTAGGGAGTGCGCTGCGGACGACCCAATCGTAGCCCTGGTTCCACAGGAGCGGTCCTAAGACTGACCCCTATAGAACCCCGCAGCCTGTCGGATACCTAACGGTGGTTCTAACTGTCGATTTAGACCACCTCCCTGTGTTGAAAATAACTCTTCAACAGCTCCCGCGTGCACTGGAGCACTCTAAAGTACCGGAGTGCCTTAAGTGTTACGGCGTGCGAGAGACTGTTGAAGGCGTTGGCGATCTGCAAGGACACCGCCCACAGCCTATCTCGCTGGGAGGTAGCCGCCATCGAGCACTTCTTAAACATCACGAGGGCATCCAGCGTCAATCGTCCGGCTCTGAAGGCGAACTGCCCATCCGAGGAATCCGGCCCTACCTCATTCATGTGCTGGGCGCTATGTGAAGCTTTATCTTTTCTAAAAGCTTTCCCACATCGTTCAGCAACACCAGCGGCCGGTAGGCGGATGGGCAGTCCGAGGAGCGATCCTCCTTTCCTAGGAGGCACAGGCGGCCCTGTTCCCCAGGCCTGGGGAACTGTTAAAGCATAAGACACCGGGTGAATAATTCCCGTATCGTGCCTTCCAGGTACTTTAAAGCCATTCCCAAGACGCAGCCCAGGATCCTGCCTAGCCCTGGAACCTTCCGCTTCTCGTGGAGGTGACTCACCGCCATCTCCATTTCCACATCCATGATCTACGGAGTAAGAGTGGGGGGATATACCTAATACCTAATCATGTTATTACATCTCGGATTGTGTCCATATATTTAATCACTAAGATGCTTTTGGGATTAATTTATTATATCAATTTATTTTATTCCATTTGAAATAACTGGTTTATATTAAGATAGCGATCATTTAGCTTATTTATTACGTTACCATTATATTTTGAAATCATACCCATATTCATTGATGTCTTGGTATCTTTTGCATGATTTCACTAATTGAGCTAATATATATTTTTAGCAACAATAAAACGTATAGATAAGTGGTGCCGTATTCATTATTAAAAAATTCTATGTTTATGTCAAAAAGGTTGGTACAGAATCTAAACTCAGGAGATTAAATGACAAAAAAGTTTTGTATATAAAAACGTCAAACTATACAAATATCAGGAAAATGTTTGCTGGGCAAGCGATTAAAAAATATAATATCATACCAATACCATACCGTACTTCTCTTTTTAACCGACTTCAAAAAAGAAGGAGGGTCTCAATTCGTCTGTATGTTTATTTTTATGTTTGTTCACGATTTCTCCGGTAGTTAGACCAATTTTTTTTTTTTATTCTAAGTAGTACACTCCTGAGGTGTTCCCAAGTCAGAATGCGATCAGTGGGTCTCAGGGAATTCGAGAAAAACCCTCGAAATCTATCAATACCTTTACCCGTGTTTCATGTAGTTGCTTCCACAGCTATTCAAGTATTTGCGTATCACAGTCACCAACTTAATTTGCTGATCTGATGACGGATTGTGTTACAACATTTTAACGAGTAGGAGTAATAGATATTTTTTTTTGTATTATATTTATATGCTCTAATATTGAGTTAAAAAGAGAAAAAATAATAAATTAATACGGAAAAAAAATATATTTTTTGAGAAAAATCAAATACTGGTTTCAAAATTATACCTTAAAGTACATATTTAAACTGAAAAGTAGAAAACAAAACTTTATTAATAAAAAACAAAACCGACTTCAAAAGAATATTTTACAAAAAAGTAAATAAATAAATACTCTATTAACCCCTTGAGCACTAACTTGGCGTTTACGCCAGCTTTCATTGTTTTCCTATTGTCTCATTTTATGGGTAATCGACATATTAATCTACTTTTGCTAACATCAATATATCCTTTATTTTAATACCATTAATAATATTGGAGTCGGTGCCAGCTAGAGTTAACCAATGTACTCATTTATAAATATTTGCGTAAACTCCACCCCAGTTACATGCAAGCTTAAATAAACTTATCCTAAGGACTAAGGTGATTTTAAGGAACAATTAATCAAAATCGAATATAATTAGTGACGTTCATTTAGACTACTTTGTTATCCGTAAGTTGGCACCGATTTCAAAATTATTAATGGTACTAAACCAAATGATATTTAGAAGTTAGCAGAAGTAGATTAATAAAGTAATTATTTATTTACTTTTTCGTACATTATTTAGTGTAATCCTATGAAGTCGGTTTTGTTCGTTAACATTAGTTAATAAAAAAGTTTTTCGAATATGATTTTAACTGTATAAAATGTTGTTATTTCTTAATTATATAAAAAAATTAAAATAATTAAATGGTAAAAATAAATACAAAGTTTTAAAAAGTATGAAAATCCTTATTTATTAGGTATAAAAATATAAAGAATTTATTTGTGTTCACGAAATTAGTGTTGACGAGGTTCGATGACGCGGATCTGGGGTTTGTATCCTTTGTCGTCGGCGGTAAAAGTGACCTCGTATTCCTGACCGTCGGGACCAATGTACGAGTAGGAACCTTTGACTGCGATGCCTTGATGTTCACCGACGGTGATCAGTCCTGCCTGCTCTCTACGCGACACACCATCGCTTGTTTTAAATCTGAAGTTGAAAGAAATAGATAAATAAAATATTGCATATAAATAAGTGAGAGAAAACTTGGCGAATTTAAATTATTCTGCTGTACTTTTCATTTTTCAACCTAGTACATTATGTACATTACATTAGCATATTATTTGTCCAAGAAAATATTCAATCGATAACATTATCAATTGTTTATGTGTATAAAGTAATTTAATGTAATAGATTATCCAAGTGTCTGTATAATATTGACTGTTATGTTTTAAAATTTGTTGTATCTTTGGCTTAAATAGTTGCATGTGCCACAACACGTTTTTTGTAGAAGACCGAATAAAATATTAGAAGCTACGCCCCTCGTAAAGCCTTAATAAGTATCCGTAACTAATAATTTATAAATCTTCAGCAAAACATATTCATAATTGAGCTGCAGTTGATTCTAGCGAGAATCGAGCTCATGAACCTTGATCGCTCTATTCTATCCATTCATCCAACCATAAAGGTGTCCATTGCTGTACTTGGTGTCACTCAAAGTTATGGGAGAAATTGCCATAATCGCCACGCTTGGCAGGCGGGTTGGTGATCGCAGTTGGTGTTTGTGGTGCTCAGAAGATGCTGCTGCTCATTCTCTGGATTATCCCTTAGCCGCCCTGCACGACACCCACGGGTATATATGGGGTGGTACTATTCTTAAGCCGGCATCACACGGCATTTGATCGTTGATCGCTCTATTGTAAAAGTGGATTTATATTTTATTAGTTCTGTGTACTTACTCAAAATTGTATCCATCAGCCCCTACGTAGCTGTTGTCTGTGAGAATTTCCGCGGTCGGTTTGTGAGACTCCTGTGCGAATACAACAGCCACTAACAGGCCGAGGGCGAACAATTTCTGCAAAACAATATTAATTTTAAAATGTTGCGAGTGCTAAAATAGAAAAGTTCTCATATACACTTGTACATCAAAGACAAATAGCGCTAACAATAATTTCTATGAACTTACAGAGATAGTAAGCAACAAGATTGATATAGCTAAAAAGGGTAAATTTTATGGATTTTTGAGGAAAGTTAGACATTGAAATATAATATTCTCTATTATTCGCTTTCATTAATTTTATATTTAAATTTTTAATGATTGACTTGTTCTTACACAAAATACCTTTTTTTTCTAAGCATATAGTAAAAAAAAAAAAAAATTTTATGTTCTTATAAATATATATATAAACAAGTAATTTTAGACATGTTTATACTTATTACATAGCGTGTACCATATTTAATACTCGATTGTAAAAAAAAAACATTACTTACCAAAGCAACCATGGTGAATAGTTAAGAGTGTTTATAAATTTACTTTGAAGTAAGAGTGACTGATAGAAAAAATTGTTTGCATCCTTCTTAAATACAGCCTTTGTTTGTCAAAGTTACAGCAATTTGCAAGTGCCCACTATGTAACGGAGGTGATAACACAAATCAAGTGATGAAATATTGCGACTAACACACACCAATTGACACACGCACAATATAATATATTTAATTTGGATATGTGATGTTTCAATGTACCTATTCAGTGAATTCCTTATTAGAAAGTTCTTGTCTAAAGGCAAGTGATGATGAAGTTTATTGATTTGTAATTTAATTTTGTCGTATATTTTTATTTAAGAGAAAATTATAAATTTTATATGTTGAAACTTTTAATTAAATTTTCCATGTTTAATACAGAACAAAACCTATGGAAGGATTTATGATTTTTTGGTTTTGTGGTTTTGATTTCTTATCATTTTCATACAATATTTTCAAAATCTGATTCACTGATTTGTGTCATTAGTATTGCTCGCATTGTGTTATAATACTATTTCTTAAGACTAAATATTACTATAAGGTTCCTTATTTTATACAATATATTACATAATTCATCTCATTATTATGTCAGCCAAATGATGCCCACGTCATTGGCCTCTTCTAAAGATATCCACAATTATTGGTCTTGTGCCATACGTATCCAGCGGATTGCCGCGATCATCACCAGGTCGTCGGTCTAACTTACTGGAAGTGTAACCATGCTACGTCTTCCGATAAATATAATTTAAATTATTACATAGACTCAAATAGAGAGTAAATATAAATGTTCGAAATTAAAAAATACGGTACGAATATATACAAAATTTTATTGTCTATGCGATGGTGATGAGTGATGATAATGGCGCAGATGGCAGTGCGCTCAGATTCCATGTCATAGGACGCGGCTTCGAGCTTACCTATCCAACTCTAAAATCAGGCTGAACTTTCGGTGAAGGAAAACATCGTTAGGAAGCCATAGTTTAGTGGTAGGGCATTCTCTAATAATGCCCGCCTGAATAGCTATGACTTTCAAGTTTGAAAGGCTGTCGACAAATATCAATAGCTGTGTTCCAGCAACATCACTTGAGAACCAGCTCAATGTGTTTACCATCCTGGACTATAGTCCAGGATATATATTGACGATATATCGTCAATTAACGTCAGATGGCATCGTCAAAGCACTGAGCCTATACGGTGTAAAAATGTATTAAGTATATAGAACTTTTATTCATTTACCACTATTCATTAATTAGTAGCAGAAAAAATAATACGCATTTTTATGTTTTAACAACGATTCAATTGGAAGTTATAATTTTTTTACTAAACTTTTTACTTTTTACTAAAATGTGCGCTTTTTCTTAATATGTCGATTACCCATAAAAATTAGACAATAGGAAAACCATGGAAAGACTGATGTAAACGCCAGGTTAGTGCTCAAGGGGTTAAAATGAAATAAAAGCTTAATTTTTAATTAAACACTTCGTCACTTGGCTGATTTCCGGTAAAATTTCAAGGTCTTGGATATAACTTTATGTTATTTGTTTCAGATGAGACAGTACTTTCGAAGGCAAATGAAAAAATTGTTTATTACATAAATATATTTCAATTAATCATGTGTTTTTGTTTTATATAACTAAGTAAAATATAAAATGAAATTCTGGGGCACTATTTTTGTATATTAATTCCTATTTCCCTGAGTTATTTTAAATTTGGTTTTTTTCCCTGATAACTTTCTCTTAGTTTCTTATATCCTAAGTTCGTGTTATATTATTATTAACTATAATTCCATATATTTTAAATTTCTCTTGATTGTCATTTATTTTAAATTAGCTCATACGCACACACTCTTTGTATTTACTTAATTAGGTAGACGTCTTCATTTGTATATCTTTCCATAGTAATGTTAGTGGTAATGTTATTGTTTATAAAGGAAATAATAATTCTTAAATTAAGAATTTGAATTAACTTTACGATGGGAAAAAGAAAATCACGTGCGTTTATTTTAAATAATTATATTATTGATTAATAAATTAAGAATATTCATTATATACCTTTTCGCATTTTATACTCACTACAGAAACACATACAATACGTATATAATTATAAAATTTACGCGTAAATATGTACATATCTTCACAAATATCAGTATAATTACAATACTTATTTGTTATTATAATAATTAAGACGTATTATTTATTTAAATTTATATTCAAATTATTAATACAGTTGCAATAAATAAGATACCAGTCTTTTTTCTTTTTTAAATTGAGATAAACGCTTGTTCTGTCTTTAACTCCATTGTTGACATTGATTTATTAGTTTTTAACTTTTTTAATTATCGTTCTATATCCAAGTCTTCCGGCTTTGTAAGTCATTTCATAGAGTTGCCCTTTACTGTCGATCCAGCGTACTGAGCCGTACACATCCAATGTCGCGTCCTTAGTACCGCGGTTTAGAATAGCTCCTTCTTCTGACCGAGAAGAGCCATCGCTTGCGTCGTAACTGAAATTGAATAATAAAATTCATATAATATTATTCACGTATGCTTAAGTTTTTTAGTTTATAAAATTTAAAACATTACCTAACTCACTAACAACTTTTTTTCATTTCTTTCCGACCGTGTATTATTTAAAATATAAATAGGTCCAAATTTGAATAGTTAATGTTTAATACATACAGTGAAACTACGTTTACAACATTTGTAGATAAATGAAGTTATTAAAAATATTTGATAATTGATAATTTATTAATAATTGATGGCGACTTCATTGTTTTTCATCAATACTTTTTGAGCATTCATTAAGTTCCAGGAAATAAATTAGCTATTTGCTCTCATTTTATTATTGTAGAATGTGTAATGCTCGGTGTGTGTAAATTTATAAAGTTATCTTATCTATCTGAAAGAAGACGAAACGATTAGAATTGTGTATACACTAGAGTCAAGAGGAAATACGGGCGTTGACTCCATACAAAAGTACTCCCCTGTTTCCTCACTAGATAATGACATTATAATAAATACTATAACATATATTATATATCCTCCACCGTCATTTTCCTACGTTTTACCGGTTATATTAAAGGTTGCGTACTTATTTAAAAGACAATAATAATAATTATTTATTATATTCAAATTAGATATAATTTAAGAAAAAACAACATTAAATAAACACCTTTTTTTTCTTTTTTTTTTTTTGACGGGGGGAAATGCATTTGCGCACTACCCTTATCTATTGTATTTGAAGGATCAAAGTCCCCTAAATACAATAGATAAGGGGGCACGGAGTGACGAGTTCCGTGCCAGTGTGGGACTCACCCGGGCGAGAGTCGCCCGGAAATACCCACTAAAACCCCCCGGGGCCGTCCGCTGCATTTGGGATGGGGGCGACACGGGGTGGCTTTCGCAAGCACCGCGTCAATTAAATAAACACCTAGCTAAAAAACTTATTAGCAAACCAATAGCATCCTACCGTGAAAGTGCGGGAGACCGAACGCGCGGATACGAATTTTGAGTCTGTATGAATGTGCATATTCTGGTCACTCATACATTGGTAAGTTTGTTGTCGAGACACAATGTGATAGTAATAGATTTAAGTGATACCTATTCTTCCAGTTTGTCACCGCCTTATTTCCTTTTAAGTACTGATTGAAATCAGTACAGCCATTTTTTACTATGGTACATTAAAACCTTTTAAAAATGCTTTGACGTTTATAACATGAGGCCATTTTTTATTTATTTCAGAATTATGTTATATCGTACATACTATGTTGATGTATATTGTATTGTGTACTAAAATATTCTAATATCCATGGAATAATACGAAATTACGATATCCTTATTAACTTAATTACTGGATTTTTTAATTAATGCTTTCAACTCTCTTCAATTCTACTTTGTTCTCTGTAATACTTAGACTTGCTTTAGTGTAAGTTGAATATTTTTATACTAATATTGCGTGAACGTATTTTGATCCTATGATTTTAATGTTTAAATATTTTTAAAGCGATGATGACGCAGTGAATAGTGCGGCCGGATTCCGCGTTAATGGACGCGGGTTCTAATCCACCTATTCAACTCTAATATCAGCCTGATCTTTCAGTGAAGTAAAACATCGCTAGGAAATCATAGCATGGTGGTAGGGCATTTTCTAACAATGCGCCTGCCTGAATTCCTACCACCCTCAAGTTCGAAAACCAGTCACCAAATACCAATAGGTGTGTTCCGACAGCATTACTTGAGAACCAGTACCTAGCCTCAGTGTGTTTACCATCCTGGAGCATATCGTAACTTAACGTCAGGTGAGATTGTGGTCAAAACTCTGAGCCTATGCCATGTAAAAAAATAGGATTCAACCTAACTGTTATTATTATTATTTTGTATTTCTATTTATTTGACTGTCTCCTGTTTTGTTTCATAAATAAATTCCTGCCTCTTCAACAGTATTTCGTACTTGGCTATGAATTCATTCATTTTAGATATGCACTAATTAAAAAGTGATAAAGGTTCAGTTTACATTCTTTTATTACTGTGGCCATCAATTTTTTAGAGTTTGTTCGTAAAGAACATGCCACCCTTATCCATTCCATACATAAATACATAAAGCCTATATTAATATAAAACAACCGAAATAGTGACTGTAAAAATTAAAATAAGTAATCAATTCTTCGCCCTAATACCGACGTACCATCCATCCATTCAACCGAAAGACGTCCACTGCTGGACATAGGTCTTCCCCAAACGACTGGTTTTGCGCCACTCGCATCCAGCGGGCTCCCACGATCTTCACCAGATCGTCGGTCCACCTTGTGAGGGGCCTACCCACGCTGCGTCTTCCAGTACGTGGCAGCCGTTCGAGAATCCGTGGGCCCCATCGGGCATCGGTTCTACGAGCAATGTGGCCAGCCCATTGTCACTTCAGTTTGGCAATTCTCCGGACACTGTCGGTTATTTTGTTTCTTCTGCGGATCTCTTAATTTCTGATACCGACGTGCACGAAATCATAAATCGATTTGGGTTTTTTTCGATATCGGGCGAGCTAACAATACAGCAAATGCCATTGTCATAACTAACTGTAAATATTAGACGTCCCTGAGTTTCATTCTGGACATATAACATAATTATGGTCATCAATTTATTCGAGTAAAAGAGTATGCATACTCTACCACCTTCTACGGGATAACAAATACTATAAGAATAAATTGATGTCATTTGTTCGATTGCATCTTATTATTTGTAGACTGTAAAATATGATTTATGACCACATAAAACCACAACCCATAAAATTCCCATAGTTATTATAAACTATAATTATAGTGTTGTAAATACATAAGAAAAAAACTGTGTATATTCTTATTTTGTTTCATACAAGGAATCTAGTATTCGTCATTTATCTTAAAATAAATATTACAATATTGCAGTTGTTACGTAATTTACCTAATCATTATCCTCAACGAATTGCAAGTGTGATAAAAAGTTGTGTAAACTTAATCTATTCAGCTCGATTCGTTTTATGATTGTATAAAAAATAAAGTACGAGCAAATGATTTATAATAAATCTTTATGTTACAATGTAAAATCAGTGTTTTTTATAATCACTTAACTTAATATATCGATTACCCATAAAAATGAGACAATAGGAAAACAATGGAAAGCTGGCGTGAACGCCAGGTTTGTGCTCAAGGGGTTAGAAATAATGGAATGTAAATTTTATCATCTAATTAATTATAAAAAAATTTTTTATTGATTCTTTTTTTTTAGTCCCATCTCGAAAGCGTAATATAAAATTACTGCTGGATTCAACTCAAATACGTCCACAGTTGGATATAGGTCACCCCAAAAAGGGGGAAACTGCCATAATCGCCATGGTATAGGCTCAGTGCTTTGACCACGATCTCATCTTATGATATGTGATGATGTAGTCTCGAATGGTAAACACACCAAGCCTAGATACTTGTTCTCAAATGATGCTGGCGCGGAATATACCTATTGGTATTTGGCTATAGGTTTTCAAACTTGAGGGTGGTAGCTACCCAAGCGGGCATTGTTAGAAAATGCCCTACCAAGCTATGGTTTCCTCACCATGTTTTCCTGCACCGTAAGCGCAGGCTGATTTTAGAGTTGGATAGGTGGGTTTGAATCTGTGTCCATTGACGTGAAATCCAACCGCTACCAACTACCAACTAAGCCATCATCGCTTCATCGCGTTTGTGGAGCCTCAGAGGATGACTATCCCCTGTTTTTTTATCCTTAAGTCGCCTTTTACGATACCCACGGGAAGATATGGAGTGGTACTATTCTTAGCCGGCACCACACGGCAGAAACATAAAATGAAAACTTAAGTATTCAAAGGTCGCTAATGTTCTTTACAAATCTTCTATCAAGATATCTTCTATAAGTAGATTTTATAACGTATTTTCAGCTTTTAATATTAAGATCTATAATAAAAATAAATATAGACATTGTCCTTGAATTGTTTTTAAACAAGTTTTTTCTCCGTGTTTTCTAATGATTACGTAGGACAAATATGTAACATGGCTAATTCGAATTTTGCATAGATTATTTTTTATTAGTTTCATTTGAAATAACAATGTATGTATCGTAAATATGAACAATAGAGGTGAAATTAAATATAACAGATTTAGTAACATATAAACTTGAAATCGTAGATGTTATGAGTAAGTGTTTTTGGATTTTTTTTAGTTTAAGCTATTCTCATCTATACTTATAATAAAAGGCTTGCGAGACGAAATCTGTACATTGAAGATATTTAAGGACTGATACTACAGAACCATCGACAACAGAACATATTCCGATAGTTTTAAAATATTTTGTCTGTCTGTTTATTCATTTGTTCGCTAATCACAGAAAAACTACTAAACCGAATTCTATAAAAGTTGGTAAAGACATATATTGCATCCAGGGGGAAAACATAGGCTACAAATTATCTGAATTTTAAGCCGCGGACACAGCTAGTAAGAAAATAAAACTGGGAGTAAATACTGTTGAGAATTTCGATATATGGTTTGTTTTGCTTAATAATTTTGTTAAAATCAGATATGATTGCAACTTCGTTAGCGTAAAATGGTTTTATTATTTCCGTTTAAACCGAGATCATACCTCATGTACACTTGATCAATGAGAAAATTTAATGAAAAATTATTCAGTAGTTTTTCATTGTTACGCGTAATGATTCAGTAACATAAACAACAAATAATGATAGATAATAACATAACACAAATATTACAATATATTCTTTGTTGTAACATTGAGTTTGGGTATCAATTGTTTTTCTCACTGATGAGCATACGAATACGGATAATATCGTTTTTATTATGTACACACAAAGAGAAAGATAAAATTTAAATAATATGTTGTGTTGAAACTAGCTTGTGTCTGCTCGCTTCGCTAAGTATAAATAAAAGTTTTGATAATTATCGATATCAGTTAAGCAATTTAAAAGGGTAGCAATAACAAACATTGTGGAATTTTATATTTAAAGATAATACAATTGAAATAGTTAGGTAGCAGCTCTATAAGATATGAGGGTTACGGGCGTTCAACTTTTAGGAAGGCGTATGACATTGTGTTGTTTTTGTTACCGCTATTGTCATAATTATACTTTTTGTAACACGCCTTTTTGTAACGTCTAGTGTATCCGGCCGGGTATTAATAAATCGCCGATTAAGTTGAGTTTGATATTACAACTGCCTCGGTGGCGCAGTTGTATTACGGTGCGACTGCCGTTCTGAGGTCTCGGGTTCGATCCCCAGGTCGGGTCAAGTGGTATTGGGTTTTTCTAATCAGTATCATCCCGGAGTTTGGAATTTGTGCCCGATATGGCGACAGGCTCGCCCCCTGTCACATCTGGGACGGAACTAAGCTCGGCGAAATGTGGGTGGTGTAGTTCGCTACATCATCTCTGCCTAACCCTTCGGGGATAACAGGCGTGAGCTTATGTTTATGTTTATGAAATTACACGCGTATTATAGGATTAGATTATTTGAGCAACTTAACTTATCTTAATTGTATATGAAAGGTCAATCGCAGTAATTAATAAGAAATAAGAAGATAGTAGATAAAAAATTTTGTTGTTGTTATGAACTTTAAAAATATACAATATATTATTTAAAAGTAAATTATTCATAAAATTTAATGCACTAACATTTTCGGATCGTACAACATTTACAACATATTTCGAAGTAAACACTTTGGTTTTTTCTTCGCATTTCATTTACTTTCACCCGAAAAGCATTCCATACATAACTATATTTATGAAGCCAGTTAATGATCAGTTATTTATAAATTTATAATTACTTACAAATAAATACGAAGGACGTAGGTTCAAATATACCTTTAATTTCGAAAACTCCAAGCGTCTATAGGTGTTGACCGGACACATCACTTAAGAACTTCTTAGTTTAGCGTATTTACAATCTTGGTTCAAATTGTCACCAACAAAAGTTGTTGTGACTTGAGATAGTTGAATTAAAGCTAATGCTCATGTGACTCAAAATTAAAAATAACTTGAATTATGGTAATCAGATGGGCTTCCGTAGAAGGATGGCCTACGCTGCCGAGGAATAGAGGCAATACGAAAGGAGTTCCTATTTCCAAGTGGATAAACGAATGTACTCTATGTGGTTTTAATCAGTAGGAGTCAAACATAATCCACTCTTCGCTCAGGGCTGGCTATCCATGCAAGATTTCCCTAAATAACAAAAACAGAACTCGTCCAATTTTAGATTCTAAATTAATAAATATAACATAAATGTGCTTATTACGTTAAAGCTTGTTTTGCAACACTTTATGTCTCGGTTGAATAACTTTTTTATACAGTCTCGGCAAAATAAGTACACTTTATCTGATGTTAAGTTAACCACACCAAGTCCCATTGGAGCTCATTCATGACTACCTCTTGTGTTACGAAACATAATTATCTCACATTGCCAGAAATAGTGGTTGAGCTCTTTACATATTTAATTTAATAAAATGAATTACTAATAAACATAACTTATTGTAAAAATACAATTTAAAATTAATCATATTTTATGACAGGTTGTAAATTATTTTTTAGATATTTTATTGGACATAATCAACAAGTTATATAAAAACGATTTACAAATTATTTATAATAATTACTGAATATTTCTGGGCAATTAATATTCATGTAAAATAAGTTTATGAATTTTAAAGAAACTAACACACTGTACCACAAAACCTGTCACTAGCGTAACACAATTTTTTAAAAATACTTCTAATAAATACTCAATAGAGATGTAAATTAAAAACTAAGATTTGTAATTGAGAAACCGAAAAAAAAGATAAAAAAAAAAAACATAACACGTTTAAGAAGTGCAGTAATATTTAAAATTTAAATTAAATTAATGTGAGTAGCTAATGAACTTTCTCTTAATCTATTTGGTATTTTTTTTTAAAGAAATTTACTAAAAGTATGCAGTAAAGATTATTTATCAGTTTCACAATTTAACATGTTACGGTATAACTTTATTATGGTTAAAAAACATTGTCACAGAAGACTTTCTATTCTGTTCTCAGCTTATAACTTAATGCTCTTATTTTGGACTAGTTGTGTGACCGCGGCTGCGCCTGCGTTTCATATATTCTTCACTGCATTTTAATTTTCTTATAAGGAACCCTAATTTTTTTAGTACTAAGATATATTTCTTATAAATTCAAGTACTTGCCCGTAAAACAAGTAAAACGTACGTAAATGCATTGAATCGGATTTTATTCAATTTTTTATGAGATTTTTTTACGCGGAACCCTAATTATTTTCGAAGATTAAAAGTACCCTAAGTTACCCAGAGTAACTTCAGCTATCTACCAAAAAAAAATCCGGTCAAAATCCGTTCAGGCGTATCGGAAAATAAACGGAACAAACAGAAAGACAGACAAAAAAAATAAAAATTGTATTTTTTTTGTATAGGTTTCGTACATACATTCATGTCTATTTAGTAAAAAAAAATATTTTGACATTACAAACGGACACTCCAATTTTATTTATTAAAATATAGATTATCTTTTGAGTGTTATTTTAAGTAGCTATTATGTTACATAGATCTATGAACTTCAGGTGTATCAGGTCTGTGCTAGGGAACAGGCCTTATTTTATACTATAAAAGTAATAATACGATTTTGTTTTATTTAAAATACTTTACGATGTGAATAAATAATTTTATAAAATAAGTAAATTAATTTCATATAAATTATTTATGTTTCTTAATGTGACCTTAACATCTAAGTGTAACGATTATGTATATAATAACCTTATTAAATCGGTTATTGTGTCATATTTTTGGTTTGAAGTATACTTTTTAAAATATTAAGATACTAATTGACCATGACATAGATGCGCATTGCATTTAACAATATTTGGCTGAACATTCTTGCATTAATTGTTTTACATTAAAGTGTATATTAATAATTATTGATTTTTCGTCAAAATAAAACATCGATTTTAAATTCAATGTGTGACCAATTATTGTCGTTAATCGATAATATATTTTCATTATTTAGAATATGAATAATAAATAACACCGGTTTTTTGCTTGGAATTGAAAAATTTTGTAGTTTTATTAAAAGGAGGAACAACCATTAGTAAATTTCATGCGTAACAAAAAAAACTGGACTAAGATAATGCTCAGGAGCGATACTTCGTACATAATAAAATTACAAAATGGATGTGACTAGTAACGCGTGTATTTCTCTGCTTGGTTTGTAACAGATTTAAAGTATGATAGTAATTTTAGCAATATTAAATTAATCGTTTTATGTATTGGTATAATCGTTGGCACGTCTACTAATAATAATGTAACTTCTGTAAATATTGATAGTTTACATATTCAAACAATATATATTTTATTTTATAATAATAATAATGGTTCATTGCTAAAACCATATAGGTACCATTATTAATACATTCTATATTTATTGATTAAATTTGCGATCTACATTGATTTAGTGCAAAAAAAAACACAAAGTCCTGACCCCGATAGGTGACAATGTGATCGTATTTTTAGCCTTTTTTTTCAATTGATAAAATCGCTATTTTCATTTTAAATTGGTCACAAGTACATATTTTTATGGAAAGGTGCCAACAATGCATTTATAACGGGCTGATGCATTAAAAAGGTTTGTTTTCGAAATAACATTGTTGAGGTTTAGGTACGCAGAACAACGGGAGGGTCACGTATTCGGACTATTAGGTTATAACCGCACACGTAAG
Organism: Samia ricini; assembly: GCA_014132275.2. Taxonomy (NCBI): domain Eukaryota; kingdom Metazoa; phylum Arthropoda; class Insecta; order Lepidoptera; family Saturniidae; genus Samia; species Samia ricini. Next base: position 8,759,796 of record AP028170.1, read on the forward strand.
GACAATATAAAGGCCAATTAACATAAACATGACATTCCGTTGTGTTTGTGTAATAAATAATTGTGTTTTCCAATTCGAAATGACTTCGCTAATTTGCTTTCATTTTCTTTTTATTCTTATATTTATATATGTGTTATTCACTATAACATATATATATATATAATATCATTTATAGTATTTAGAATTTTAAAGTATGTTTATAAGGTGATTAACATACTTTTGTTAACTTTAAACATTGTTTATTAAGCAAATCTCTATTATTAAAAATACACATTAAACGCGTTTTTTTTATGCATATTGCTTTTGTGTTAAAGTATAAAGTTGATAATATATAGATCCTGTTGGGGATTTCCTTTTTTTCATAAAGGATAAGTTTAGCTAAGATCAAGTCAGCAGATTTTTGTATGCCGGTAACAGCATATGCAGTAGTCGTGCTATTATTATTGTGCCCTTGTGCTAGTTACAATTTTTTGGCTGAGTGCCTTAAACTTTCGCCACAAAACCCCGGTAAAGCTATTAAGATTCACCTACAAGAGATTCTAAAATCGGCCTCAACTTTCGGCAAAGGAAAACATCGTGAGGGAACCATAGCATGGTGGTAGGGCATTTTATATCAACGCCCGTGTGGGTAGCTACCACCCTCAAGTCACAAACCTGTCACCAAATACCAATAGGTATTTTTCGGCAGCATCACTTGAGAACCAGTACCTCTAGTGTGCTTACCATTCTGGACCACATCGTTACTTAATATCAGGCGAGAATGTGGTTAAAGCACTGAGCCTATACCGTGTAAAAAAAAAACAAAACTTCAGATTGACAGCGTTTGTTAGTTCCGAAAAAAATGTAAGTAATCTCGATATATTGTCGGATTGACTGACTTGTTCTCTATTCGGCTTTCGGTTTTATTAATTAATTTATAATTTAAATATTTGACAAAAGAGATAAAAATCACTTAAAAAAAAACTACTGAGTATGAATTATTTGTTTGAGTTTTATAGCTCATTAAATTTTCCAGTGGTCTCCTTATATACTTAACAGCGATAATTAGGAAAGAGTGTAATCCACACTGGATTGACTTTATGTGTGAATAAGGTAAACTATGAATTAAAAGGAAATTGTATATTAATGTGTCTAGTACCCCATTCAAATAAGACAATAGGAAAACAATGGAAAGCTGGTATAAACGCCAGGTTAGTGCTCAAGGGGTTAATATACTTTGACAATATTTTAGTGTTCTCATAAGATAAAGTTTGTATAAATATTGTATTTATTCTGAGGTCAGAATTATGTTACGGAAAATTTTGAGATATATGTTTTAAAATTGACCATATACTTTTTTTTCCTACATACGTTATCAGTACTATGAGTAAAAATATAAATATTTAAACTTACGTATCATTTTCGTCTGATATAATAACTGAAGATCACGGTTAAGGTTATAATGTGATGCAATATAAAAAAACAACAAACAATGATTGGTTTACATAACAGATAAAGTATAATGTGTTTTCTCTCTATGTAAAAAGATTGACCAAGAAATATTGATTTTATAATTCATAACCAGTATACAATATACAAATATTCGAATAATAATATAATTCCGTGTTTATAATTTTTTAACAAGTTGCCAAAAAAAATAAGTAAACAAATAAACAGTCGAATTTGAATAATCCTATTGTGTTTTAATAATGGTGTAGCTAAAAATATTATACTAAAAATTAGCATTAATATAATATAATCACGTTTATTACTATTCAAATTGTTTTAAAACGAAAAAAAAAAAATGTCTAAACTATTTCGTACGAACATATTCACGATTGAGTTATTAGGTATTTACATACATACATCCGTGATAAATATTGTCTTTTAATTTCTTTTTTATGCTATTAATTGTTTACCTGTGCTCCGACAAATATACCTCGTTTGTTGAAGTTATCAAATTCAATTTTTATGAAACTAATTAAACGTAAAATTAAATAATGAATGTTCCGTTTTGAACGCAAATCTCTTGAAAACTATTGAACCAAGTTTTAAAGTTTTTAGATAAACGTAAGGCAGATAATCCTAGAAATTGCTTATTATGTTTTATGAAAGTTTTATATGTGGACTTAGTGGTAATAATAAAATTACAAGTTATTTAAAAAAATAGAGTATTATATCTATAAGATGGAGACACCAAAAAATAATATCCCAAAGATTATTACCGATGTGGTGTTGACCGAGAAGTGTTGTTGACGGAAAACGGCCAGATTTTGAAATTTGAGGGTGGTAGATACTATGATTTTGTCTTGACGTTTTCTTTCATTGACAGTTCAAGCTTATTATAGAATCGACTAGATGGTTCGCACTTACGTCCATCGACGCGAAATCTAACCACATTACATCTGCACTGAATCATCGTCGCTTCACATACAATGTTTGTTTATACGATATTCCGTAAAGAAAAGCTTGTATTTAAGAAGACATAACCAATAAATAATTATAGATTAATCAGACTGCTTAAATACTTTACTGTTAGATTTAATTGAAAAAGGTACAAGCGATGTACTTACTGAAATCTATAAGAATTCGGTAAATCTGTAGTATCCACTTCATAATTCAGGACTTGTGCTGTGGGCTTGTTAGCGATGTACGGGCTAGATGTAATGACCTGCACCAACAACGCCCCTATAAACTGGAATTATACAAAAGTGATAAGTACACATCTACTGATATATCTGAAGATAATTGTAAAGGCTCAGTGACTCGAAAAATGTTTTATACCTATTTGTGTTCGTTTTAAATATTGTAACAATTTACCTATTTGTCGGGTCGTTATTCCTAATATCTATTTGTCAAGAATTTTATTTAAATAAATATAATTTTATTGTTTGCATCTTAATATAGATTTATGGTATAAACGATGAAATGTACATATAATGTATTGATTTCAAAGACAGTTGGATATCTATTTAATGATTTTTTTAATCTAAAATTTTGCACTGTTCAATTAACCAAATCATTACACGAACACACACACTGATAAACTGATACACTGATAAATGTAATAAGTTTCATAAATGCGAATATTCATATATTTTGTAATTGATATAATTTATTCTAAATTTACTTTACATAAAACATATTACGATAAAATTACTGGATAAAATATTAAATATGATTATTGTTAAATTAATTTGTTGTTATTACCTAACGTTCGTAAATGGATAGAAGTTATAATTTTTCTATACTAAACAATTTCAATATTAGTATATTTGTTTTAGAGCCAAGTTATTTTATTTTTATGTTTAAATTTCACCAATGAATTATTTAACAATTTAAATTTGAATAAAAAATTAGCCTTGAAATTTTTTCGGAATGCTATCAATTTAACTTTGTTTGGATACTACAGGACATTATCAAGGCCATAATAGTAATTTCCCGCCAACGCACATTGCGGTTGTTGACCCATGTATATGTTTAAATAAAGCGATTTCGAAAATAATGAATAATGGATCAAACCCGATTATTACATATAGTTTTTAGTTTTTTTGTAATGAACAGTAATTAATTATTTACAACTCATTGATGGGAATCAATACTTGGACAAACATAATGTTGGTTTAAATATACTACATTTAATATATATGTTTTGTGGATTAAAAAAATCGCCATTTATTATCATAACCTTTGTATTTTAGTATAATTCATTACATCTTTCTAAATATGACTTTTACTATTACAAGAGTTTAATAGTTATTATTACGAAGGACCTTAGTCAATCTGTCACTACTATTGCAGAAGTAAATGCAGACAGATATTTTTACCACGTTATGTTAGCCAATAAGATTCTGCTTAAATACGCAATTACTTTTTCGATCACAGTGAGCTTTGAATTAGGTAAAGTTCATCGGGAGATACTATAATATATGATAAATTACCCTTTAGTTTGCGCGTGATTTTTTATAACTACCATCTTGGAAAATAAATGTGTACATGAATTTATTTGTGAAATTTACAACTTAATGTGTCGAGTACCCATAAAAAAATGAAACAATAGAAAGACAATAGGAAAACAATGGAAAGTTGGCGTAAACGTCAGGTAAGTGCTCAAGGGATTAAATGGCTTAGTTAGATTAAGTTAGCAAGTGAACGTGGTGCCAGTAACTTTTTTCAAACTTATTTTACCATTATCTATGTGTAAAGTAGCTGCTCTACTTGACATTACCCGCGTTACTATATCCTATAAACACATTTAATTTGCAATGAAAATATATTCAGATTATTAATCGAGAAACAGCTAACCTAATATAGGTTAAGTTGGACCAAATCATACATAGTATAAATATTTTTTTTAATGGGAATTAGTTCTGTAATACGGTTACTGCATCATAACGTTAGATACTTGGAGATCGATTTTTGCTTACATTATGGTAGTTAATCAGACATACACTAAAAATATTTACCGATACAATATGATCATACAATTTTCCTTCAATGATTTTCATTACAATACTTCAGTTACCGATTGTAGAAAATACAATGTTTGTTACATTATAAGATGAATTTATAAATTCATCATTCATATAAACCAATAAAAGCTAAAAAGTTAAGTAAAAATTATTGTTAGTATAGTTACCATACAACTTGCTTAGATAAAATCAAACTGTATAATTTGAAAAAAAAAAAAAACCCTTAATATGCTGTGTTCATTTTCTAACAACAATTTAGGTACTTGTTTCCATTTCGACTATAATATAAAATTTGTCACATGAATGTTGATAACATTACAATACTTACAACCAAAAGACTATACTTAATTTTATCTATGCTACATCTAACAAAATAAGTTTTTAATTAATTAATAAATATTAAAAGCATCTATTATTGTTTTGGTATGTTACATGAGTTAGTTACATATGAACGACTCATTATTCAAATAATGATTGAAATAAAATACGCTTTAAAAAATAATGCATTAGAAGTGAGTTATAAAGGTCGAAATGTGCTCATTAAACTTAACATTTGCGATGAAACATGCACTAGAAAACGATGTGCAATACAAGTACATTGACGAGATCGGTAATATCAACAAGGACGGATAGATTATAATTAAATGCTAAACACTCGCGTCTACGATGCACCATGATTTATTAATGCACTGATTTACACGGAAAAATTTCAGATAATTACCAAACACAGGAACATCTTGACAAAAGACTGATTGGTAGAAGATAAGGAACAGGTGACTTCCTGGACAGGCTGTAGTTCGAATGTGTTAACGGTTTCGCAAGACCTCCTTATATATTATAAAGAGTGGCGGGCGTGTGCGTTTGTACCGCGTATGACCGTGCGCTTAGCTCCGTCTCCACTGAAGCGGACTCAATTTTAGCTGCCCATTAAAAGATCGACGCATGAATGGATAGAAGATTTGCTACGTCATTTAGAAACACGTAACATGATGATATTATTCTATGCTCTATTTTAATACAATAGTCTTCTGAAAATGTTCAAATGTTTCAATGCAACAAAAGAACATTTATTTTCGGTAAAGACTGTTAATGTTGTTACTGTGACAACCAAAATGGTTTTACATAAAGAGCTTATTATTTTTAAACAAATACAAAGGTAATGAACCAAAGTCTTCTATCGTTGTTCAGTGTAGCATTACCGGGAAGTAATTTAAAAACATTTTATATTTTAGAAAGTTTCCTTTCATTATTTATGTACTGTTTGTCTAGTATATGTATTAATTACCTAGATCTTCCTTCCACCTTATAAAATATCATGTAATAAGCAAAAAGATGTATTTTTCTGTGCTTATTATTAGTAAGTAGAGAATTAATTTAATAATTAAACACTGTTATGTGCCATGTAGTCGGTTGGCATATTCGGAAATATATTAGGTATGTTAGCCAGTACGAAAAATTATACACAAGTAAAGTTTAATTTTGGATAAAAGTGTAAGCGCATAACAAGCGAAAGCAAAACTCGGTCACCTGTCATTGCCCTTCTCCGACGACGACACGACATATTTGAATTATTGCTCATTTAGTTACTAACTATTCTCATTTATACGGAATTTTGCAAAAGTATACCTACTATATTTTTTGTTGTTGTTATGCATTTCTTTTGTCTGCGCTCCCACTAAAATCGTTTATTTTTAATATGAAATGTATCGTTTTAGTAACAAAAAAAAAATATGTAAAAAAACCACATCGACTGTTCTGCCGGCACTTCACAACTGGGTTGTTTTCCGAACCGGTGGTAATTATTTAACATCATAAGCGCCTTCTCAGGGTCCATATTGAATAAAAAAAATTGATGATGATTTTTCAATATATATTATAATAATGAATACCAACTGTATGTGAGATACTTTTTAAAATAAATTGCATTAAAAATTTACAAATGAAACATAAAACTATGAAATTAAAGAAGTACGTTAAATACGTTTGCGTATGTATCACATTACAATTAATTAATTAATTGTTATTGTTACTTAATAACAAAATTTATTTTGACGTCTTTCATATTACCTACAGTATTATACATTTTCAGATTTTAGCCCGTTCGATTACCGTTTGGGACAAGAGATTTGTGAAAGATTTTTTAATGTAATTTTACTTTAGGTAATTATTATATGTATATTATTATATGTATTCAATATTAGAGATATTTTCCTTGCAACTTGCAACAACCGTCTTTTTTCACCCTGGAACTTACTTGAAATGTACTGCTTGCTTATTTGTATTTTTTGTATGGAGAGAAATTTAATAGCTTCACCGAATTTTGTGGGCGAGTACTGAAGGCACTCAACCGCAAAAGGTAACTAGCACAAGGGTTCGAACCTCGACTTGAACGCTACCTGAGTGTGAAAACTCCCGCGGAATTTTGATCCTAGCTAATCGTAGTAAATCATTATTATTATTTATATTATATCCTAACTATGTGCCCGCGGATACGCCCGTTATTTATTTGCTGTTCACTGCGTAATACTTTTTCATGTTTTATACAGAATCCTAATTATTTTCCAAATTTGTTTTTTGCTACTAATATTAAGCAAAGATATTTCTTACAAATTCAAATATCTGTTTGTAAAACTTTGCATTGTATCGGATTTTATTCACAATTCTATGAGATTCAACACAATTCAATTAATGTTTGTATGCGAAACCCTAATTATTTTCGAAAAATTAAAGTACCCTAAGTGACCCACAGTAACTGCAGCTATCTAAGAAAAAAGTCTCGTCAAAATCGGTCCAGCCGTTCCGAAGATTACCCGAAATAAACAGCTAGACAAATAAAGTTAAAAATTGTACATTTGTTATAGGTTATTTTGATATTGCCAACAGACACTTCAATTTTATTTATACATAATGTATTTACAAAAATGTATTCATCAGATACTTGTGATAAAATAGATACTTAGTATGTATATTCTAAGAATAAGCGACGTTTGCTAAACATCGAGAGGTTAATAAATACGAAGCTGATCATTATTACATATTTCACATGATTTTGCAATAGACTGCAGGTTCTAGTAAGATTATGTTAAATAATGCCTCCTCACCTATCAACGTAAAGTGAAGGACAGTCGTTTGCATTTTTACTACATTATTTTATTTTAAAACTCAAGGTATATCGTACTCAAGGTAAATTGTATTTTGGTTGCCGATAAATTGATAGGTCATATTGTTTAGATATAGTTTGAAAAATGTTTTATTATCTTTTAAACTAATAAGTAACAGATTGTAGGGACCTTTATTATATGGTCTAAAAAAAAAACAATATGATGCCGAATGTGTAAATTGTATGATAGGTAGAGAATACAGCTTTAATTAGTTCATTACGTTCCATTTTTTTAAATTAATTATCTCACTAAAAGTATTATAATAATTTATATCGTGATAAAGTAAAAAATAAATAAATAAAAAGAAATGTTGATATGTTAATTTTGTGCATTTAAATAATCTATGCAGGTATAAAATTATCAATGGTATGATTGTTTTGTTATTTTATATAGCGATGATGGCTTAGTCGGATGTAGCTTCGAAGGATGCAGATTCAAATCCACTTATCTAATTGTATAATGAACCTAAGTTTTAGGTAAAGGACAAGATCCTAATTAAACTATCCATCTACTAAGCTAAAAGACATCCACTGCTGGCCTAGCTTAAATATCTCCACAAGGATCAGTGTTGCGCCACCCGTATCCAGCGGATTCCAGCTACCTTCACCAGGTCGTCGGTCCACATAGTGGGGAGTTTACCCGCGTTGCGTCTTCCGGTACGCGGCAGCCATTCGCGAACATGTTACCTCAATCGGCATCGGTTCTACAAGTAATGTGGTCAGCCCATTGCCACTTAAGTTTACTAATTCTTCGGGCAATGTCGGTTACTTTGATTCTTCTGTGGATCTTTTCATTTCTGATTCGATCACACAGTGTAACTCCAAGCATAGCCATCTCCATCCACCATTTATATAGCTTGTATAGTATTTTCTATCATCCTCAAGTTTGAAAAACCTGTCGCTAATAAACTATAGTTATGTTACCGCGGTATCTCATTAGAATCAGTCTTAGTGCTCTAGTCCCTCTCTAGCCTTAGTGTGTTTGCCATCTCGGACCACATGATAATATCATACTTAACGTTAAGTTTATAGTAAAATTTATGGATTTACTTTAAGATATCGTTTTATATCAATATAAATAATTATTTTTTTTTGTTTATTGATTAGTTACATTAAAACAAAATTAATTTTAGTCGAGGTTAATTTAAATCACGCTGGCAACTTTAATTGCCATTAAAAAAAACTTTATACGTTTAGTTAAATATCTATTTGGTTGTTTTGAATGCTTACGGTAGTTTAAACTGAGCCTGTCAACGCTTTGAATGTAACTACTTCGCATAACATTTGTATGATTCACCTAGGACCGTGCCAAGTCGTTTGATAAGACGTGATGCCAGAGATAATAAGTATATGGGATTTGAGCTTAATTGTTTGAAAACAGATCTTATTGCATTCTTCTGGCCGTGATAATAAAAAATACACTTTAAACAAAAAACTTCGAAATGAAATATGAGTAAATAAGAATGCTAATTTCCCCAGATGTGTTGACTAATAATTAAAAAAAAAACAAGAAATAAATGAAAAGACTTCAAAATTTGTTTAACTATTAAAAGATTTTAATAAACAAGCAGTTATTATCAGTCGTTTACAATTACGAAATCAATCATGTTTGGGAATTTTCAGTCAACAGTAATGACGCCATAGGTTAATTGTTATCAAATTAGAAAGTCAAACAGCTCAAGGATGCATTTAAGGATATTCATTCTTCCTACATATGTAGTGGCTACAATTTCAATAAACACGTGTAAAATAAAGATTAAGTGGGCGGGTAAATAGATCAAAGAATGTAATGTTTTATATTTACGGATTTACCTAATACAGCACATCCTGTTGCTATACGTACAGGAGGTGAAATTGAGGTTAATTTGTACATTATATTTTTGATAATTCAATTGACAGCTACGAAGCGAGTTTTACTCTTCTATGATGTTACGGACATTTAACGGTAAAACCCATTGGCCACATAGTGAGAAAGTGCCTTTTCATGGCTACAGGGAGCAGAGATTGAGGTAGGCGGCTAACCACTTGCACGACAAAGGTCCAGAAGGACAAGGTTATAATAAAGGTGATTTGTTATTTTATTTCAAACTACTGTTCGCATGTTGGTCGATATGCGATATGCAAAATCATTATTGAAAATTATAAGAAACAGGCTTATTGTTGGCAACATCTTTTTATTTATACTAGTGTCTGTTTTTTATTGTTTTTTATTTAGTAGCTATTAATGTACTTTTGTGTTATCAACTATGTGTCCGCGGCTGCGCCCGCGTTTTTATATATTCTTCACTTCGTTTTAATTTTTTTTACGGAACCCTAATCAATTTTATAGTATACAGACAAGGTAAATATATTTCTCATAAATTCAATCACTTGTCCTTAAAACTATTTTAATCAAATTGTTATGAGTTTTATTTTTTTACGCGGAATCTTAATATTTTTGAAAATTAAAAGTACCCTAAGTTACGCGGAGTAACCTCAGCTATCTACGAAAAAAGTCTCGTCATAATCAGTCCAGCCATTTCGGAGATTAGTCGGAATAACAGACAGATAGACAAAAATTTTAAAAATTGTATTTTTTTTTATTGTATATTTGTTTATACTTATATATCAATTTAGTAAAAAAAATGTAATATTGACATTACAAACAGACGCTACAATTTTATTTATTAGTATAGTTAAGAATAATTTTCTAGATGCGAGATAATAGATCGACAGAAATTATAGTGGGTATTTCTTGTCCACTTTTTTATATCGTGCAGATATATATATTAGATATTCAAATATATTTTTATTGATTTTACAAAAACATGCATGTGAGTTATGATCGGCGTCGTTTCACTATATACATTAGGTACAGAGCATGTTTCTATGAATCAGTTTCTATGACATAATTTTATTTGAGAAGGAATATATAGGTACTTAGGTCATTATGATGTTTCAATCTTTTTAGCAAGTATGTGACTGTAGATAAATAACGTCATATCACTTTTCTTCAAGGTGTCTTTTATTTAATGGAGGTCACCTTTGAGGTCTGCGTTTGTGTTTTTTAAGAGAAAAAATAGGTTTATATACGTTTATATAAGCATTAACATGCCTATTAATTTATTGTGATTAGTGTTGCATTAAACAATATTTAACTATTGACAACCGTTTGCTTTATTTAATAGCATTTGATAAATTTTGCTTTTTAAACATTTATATTTTTTTTATATTTTTGATATGAATAAAAACATGTAAAAAAAATTTAAACAGTTGGTTTATAATTGAAATGGTTATAATCCGCCTTTATATAAAATTTATAGAAGAAACAAGATTTATAGAGTGTATGATGAAAAAATAAACAATACCTATATACATTATTTTATTTTTTATGTTGTTTGGGATTTGCACTTACGCGCACTGGCAGCACAGCGCAAGAAGGAAGGTTTGAATTTTTAAATTGTTTTTGTTTTCTAAAACAATATTGGTTATTACTATAATTTTGGTTGTCATTATAATATATTCATTACGCTTTACATATAGTATTTTATTATTTCTCTCCAACATGTAAGTAAATGCATTCAATCTCGGCCGAAACAATTTGAGTATGGGATTGATTGATTTATTGATAATATTGAAATATCTGTATTTTCCTAGTAATTAACTTTATCCGTCCTCTACTTCAGTAGTCCGATCATTAAATTTTAGTTTATATTGTTTTTGTTACAATAACTAATTTTTGTTAAACGAAGTAAATTGTAATTTTTTTTTAGATAACATCTTTGGAAAATTATAAAATGAATATTAATTTCAGTAATCTTTCATAAGAAAATGAATATATCTACTCACTTTCATACGTTAAGGTTCAGTGTACAGTACTTTAATTAAGAATAGTTTTTTTTATCTATGGTGACTAGACTTTATATACCTTTCAATGATAAACATAAAACCATGAATTAACATCATAACACATTACATTTTTTTATCCGGTGGTGTTTACATAACACGCCGACTATAAGTTTTTTCAAAACGGTTCAACTAAAATTTATTATCGCTTTTGCAAAAAATAAAACCTTTGGCATATGAAGACAAAATATTACAATTTAAGAGGACATGCGGTCGGAAAAGTAGGCGTTTCAAAAATCTATTGCTATCGCATTACGCCCCAAAGGAAGAATTATAAAACATGAAAGGACAACTGCAGCTCGGGCTGATTTTATCTATGCAAAATAGACGAAATATCACTGCGTAGTAGTCTCCTCCTCCAAAACAGAACCGGTTTTTAATTTTCTTTCAGTTTTGGAACAATAGAGACTTTCGCTATGCCTGTAAGTTTTGCTTTTTATAAATTTTATCCATAAAATTTGTTTGACGATCGTCTGAAAATGACGTTACAAATTGACCATTTTTTCATTTTCAAGGGTTTCTGGTTTCTATTATAACTAATTTATGGGAAAAAATCAATATTTGGGATAAAAATATTTATCATATTGCTATTATCCAGGGAGGAAACAGGAGACTACGTTCGTATGGAATAAATGCCGCTCGCATATCCTCTTAAGTGACATCACTATACTTGAAATACAAATGCTAATAATATTGTTGTTGTAAGACAGGTTTGTAAAAATTTCTATGTGTTATTAAGGAATCTCCAAGTATCAATATTTTAGTATCGTCTTGTTTGTTTTACTATTTGCTTTTTATGTTATTTTTTACTTTTATTTAAAACTAGTTGTGTACACGCGGCTGCACCCGCGTTTCATATATTTTTCACTACATGTTAATTTTTTTTTTACGGAACCATAATTCTGTTTTATTTTGTTTTTAATTCTACGATAAAGGAAAATTATTTCTCATAAATTCAAGCACTTTCCCGTAAACCTGCATTGAATCGGATTTTATTTAAATTTATATGAGTTTTATTTTTTTTTACTCGGAACTCTAATTATTAAAAGTACCCTAACTTACGCGGTGTAACTTCAGCTATTCCACCAAAACAGTCATTTTAAAAATTCGGAGAATAACTGGAACAAACTAAAAAACAAATAGGCAAAATATTAAAAAAAAATTGGTATAGGTATCGTTTATACATTCATATCTATTTAGTAAAATAATTGTGTTTTGACATTACAAAGAGACACTTCAATTTTTATTTATTAGTATAAATTCAATATATAAGATCTGTAGAAACTGATTAAGGTTTGATGGAGGAAATATTACAACTACATTTTTTCTTCTACCGTAAAGTAAGGCTGCCTAGACCCTAGATTGTTGTGTTATGGGAGGGTTCTCCAGATGTTCTCCGATCGCCAACTGGAGAAATTTTTGTACCCGCTTTCTTGTACCCGCTATCAGCGAACAGTCCTCGAACATCACACATACCTGCATATACTACAAGTAAGGTTATGTCCTTTTCCGTTAATTACTGAAGGGATAGCCAAAGCTATGATCTATCTGCAGAATTTGCATGAATTTTTTATTTTTGCTCAAGTCAAGCTCAAGTTAAATTTTAATTTTTGTTTCATTGCTTATGTTAATTACAACTATCTTGCTGAAGCGTTCGCCACAGAGCTCGGTGAAGCAGTCAACGCCATTCGATAAGTTTAGATCGAAAAAAAAACATTTCCACTTATTTGTAAAGAGTAACAACCTATAATTATTATACGTAAAAGTACGGTCCTAGTTTACGTTTGTTCCAAATAACAACACCTGTAGTGACCCACTTGTAATTAGGTGGATTTTATGGCTGTCTATATTACTCCATACTAAAACAACATTTAAGATGTCAAAATTAAAAAAGAAATAATAGATAAGTAGGCAACTTTTAAATAAAAATTAACACAAAAAATGTAAACACGTTTACATTCCGTTAAATATTAAAACTGAGTTATTAATATCGTTTTTATACATTAGTTATTTCAATAGGTATGAATATTATTAACATTTTTTGGTCGATAACGATCAAGTTTCGAGAACAGTAATTAGTATGTAATTAATTTAACTTATACATAAAATCATATTAAGATTCAATTCTCTTTAATATTGATTTTAATCAGTGCTAATTAAGTAATATAGATAATATTACATAATATTATTAAGCAATACATGCATAAGCTTTATTGTAATTTTTTATTTAAAAATAAAACCAAGGTTAATTATTATATAAATGTCTTTAATACCAATCTAAGCTTAATGTCTAGAGTGTAGATCCAACATAACTTCAACTAATAATAAATTGAAATTGGTGAGTTTGTTGTTTGTTTCACATTATTAATGTTAGAAATTAAAAAAGGAGTTTGAAAACTTATTTTTTGTCAGATGACTCGTTTCATGAAGACATTTGTAAGATAAGTTGGTTTTACGCAATGCCACGAAGCAACTTAGTACCAACTATAAAGATTAAACATATCGGTATAAATGAGTGAAACCGTAAGGCATAGCTAGTATTCAAAGAAACATTAACAAATAAATATAGAATGCGTGTCACTTGAAATTAACATCAGACTGCTGACATCTTTTATATATGTACATGGGACTCTGGAACTCTTGTTGTTTTTTACAAGTCACTATTCAATTTGACATCAATCTTGGATAGGCTCAGAAAATCTGGTTTAAATATAAGTTTTTTATTTGTTATATTTTAATTAATAAATATTTTAAAAAGATGGCTTTTCTTCATCTCTCGGACGCGTTTCACATAATCTGGTTCTTTCATTGTAAATAATAATCTATTGCCAGTTGTCTTATTGCGTTACAAAGAATGATTTTTTTATCTAAGTATTACTTAATAACGTTAATAAAGTTGGTTGATATTCGATAATGTACTAATTGTGTTTCACTCGATTGGGATTACTAATAGACGGAACAAATTTAAACACATTTTAAAATTGTATAATTTTTATGTGCATTCAAAATGCATATGTCTACAACAGCTAGCGTAAGTACAAAACATCGAATTAACAGAATAAATTATGTTTTTATATCAAGTTCTTATAACATAATATAGTTAGTAAACATAACAAGAAAAAAAAATACATTATTTCTTCGTTTGTAACGTCTTCTTTTGTAGGTAGCCTTTTTCTTAGGTTCTTAACCTTTGTAGGTTTGTTTGAAGATAATTGTTAAATACGAATTAAATAATATAGAATAAAAAAAATATTGCTGACTATTTTTATATTGTGCGTGCATAAAGCTGTAATATCTAAATGATATTAAAATTAAAAGTAGAAGCTAGAAAACTAATTAAAAAAATATTTCAATAATCCCTTTGTCTTGTATTTAGATTTACCTTTATAATTAATTTGCAGGTTGGTTGTATTATCATTGCGATTTTACATATTATATCAAGCGAAAACATTACAGAGATCATCGGCATGTGAGCATCCAAAGAATCAATTATAAACTTGTCCGATGAAACTTGTATGTTGTATATAGATTAACCGTTATATTGATTACAAATATTTTATTAGACCAATTACAATTAAATGCTTTTGCAAGTTAGTAAAAACTAAACAAAATTACTAGTTTGATTGGACGAGTTATAAATAAAGTTTTTAAAATATGACTTGCGAATAGATAAAACATCATTCTAGATATGAAATAATAATAATCTTAACTGCAAATCTGTTATTGATTATGGATAGAAAGAAATCCTACGATAATATAGAAACTATGTTGTAGAAGACAGATTCGCATTATTTTTATGCTTTAATGATAATAAAAATAAGACAAAACTGTAATACCAACATCGAGGCCAGTTTAAATATGCAATCCCAATCTGATGTTATCTAATCAAATCCGAAATTGTAATCCTTTTTTCTCTAAAGTCTCAGATTAGTGTCAATTATCAGTTACGAAATCCGATTTATTTTTGGTGTGATCTCAATCTAAAAAGTTAAGATTCTATATAGTGACCGTCCATATATTTGTTTATAAATATAAGATGTTCCGTAGATAATTATATAATAATGTAGAATAATACATTGTATTGATTGGTGACTGATAAACGTAGAACTGGTGCTACAAATGTCTTAAATGTAGCGGTGCTGTGTAAGTACTTTGAGAAGAATAAAGACAACTATTCTTGGGATAATGGTACTCTGTAAAATGACACACTTGCCTGGTCCGATTGTGCAACGCACACATTAATTAATAATATATAAGATATATGATATCGTTTTTTTTTTTTTCGGAAATACATACCTTATTTAACGATGTAAGTAGAGGTAGATGAGATGAGTTTGTAAATTTTGATTCAGATATGGGAAATTGATTAGTTCAACTAAATGAAAAATATATATTTTTAATTATTTAGTCAGTAACTAATAAACAAATCACTTATGAACAACTCCGACAACCCAAAAAATAGTTTGTATAATTATATTTTTTTAACAGATACTGTTACAATATATTCTATTTGTATTATAAATGCAAATTATTATTATAAAATTTTACTTACTATTAGACCGAATTAAACAATTAACTTGTAATAAATAATATGTTCTTTAACAGAAATAAAAACGTCACAGGAATTTACAACGCATCAAATCGAGGACCAAAGAGACATTTGAGAACAGTGTTAATAATTAACAGGGGAGACTTACTCCGAACTAAAAGTAAAAAAATCGATAGTCTTCGCTATGAAGAATATGACGAGAATGGAAAAAGGATAAACGAATTCATGATGTATAATCTCGAAGATGTTTCAGCTTTCTTTAAAACCTATCTCAATACTGAGATATGTCACGGAAGATGTGACAGTTAGACGAGCTTATAACCCGGTGAATATTTCCAGTATTTGCAGATATTTATGAGTATATTAAAAAATAATGATCTACAACTGGAAATAAAATAAAGTTATTGGATGATAAAAGTTTTTCGTGTTGTTTTTTTTATTTCAAGTGATTTTTAAATAAAGTTATAAGTTCTTCAACTGATGATAGCTCAGTCGTTGTAGGATTGAGTGCTGTGTCGAATAACGTAGGTTTGAATCCACTTTTTTTGAGCTTTAAAGGATCAGTGTCACAATTTCACTTGATTTTAAATGATGATGTGGTCAAAGATAGTAAACACACTAAGCCTAGAGGTATTATTTCTTAAATTATGCTGCCTAAACACACCTATTGGTATTTGCTGACAGGTTTTCAATCTTGAGGGTGGCACCTAGACGAGCATTATTAAAAAATGATCTACATCCATGCTATGGTTTCCTCATGATGTTTTCCTTCACCCTTGCTAAGAGACTCCGTCCATTAATGTGAAAAATGACCGCATTACAAACTGCACCATCATCGCTACAATCTATCCTATTTTATAATGTCCCTGAACTTTTGCTTAAAGAAAGATGTCGCATTGAAATCATAGGCAGTTGCTAGGCTATTTTTTTAATTCCCGACTGGATAGCTACCAGCTTCAAGGTCAAAAGGCTATTGCCAAGAACCTATAACTGTGTTCGATCAGCATCTTTTGCTAGTATCTCCAGGTTTATTGTGTTTACGATTTTGGGACCATTGTGATAAAAGTTAAGAGTTAAGATCTAGCTAGCTAGGTAAGAGCCCAAGATAGATTTTTACTATTGTACCGATTACCATTTTCGGCATAGTGCCTTTAGTATTCGTTACATAAGTCCGATGAAGTTTTAAAATACTCTTCAGGCCAAAAGTTTTAGTTGGACTGAAGAAAATTAAATAAAATATCATGTAGTCTAATTCAATAATTGCTTTAAATTGATCTAGGTATTTCAGTCGATTTGTGACTACGGCCTGTGCAAGCAGGTCATTGAATACCGAATAATTAAAAAAATTGTATTAATTCTATACTCGTCCAAAATTATGGTTAAATATTATAAAATAAGTTAATGTTATAAAAATAATTATTAAGGAATTATATTTGAAATGTAAAAAATAATTCTCACTGCAATGTTTAGCGGAATGTCAAGGATTTGATATAATTTGCTTCCTATTAAAAAACTTAATTACATTTCTTTAGTCTTAATTAACGTGTACCTACCAATTTGCTGACGGTTACTACTAATATATAATTAGAATAATTACTCGAGTATTTGTAGTAAATATATTTGTAAAATGTGTACGAATATTGTGTGAGCAGATGCAATATACTTCATCACGTTTTATCCGAGTTAGAATTTATAATATAATTAGTTGTTATTGCAAATAATATTAGAATAAGATTATCACGACGTGAGAAATGTTCTTTGAAGGTTTATTTGGTATTCGTACACGTCACAATTTATAATTTATGTTATATTATATGTAAATGCTCGATACAAAACGGAAACAAAATTGCAAGGTGACGTCAGGGAGACAAGGTGGTAAAATTCATTACATTATCAATTTAGTTATTAGTGCAGAATTTTAGCCGCGCAGAAAATTAAAGCATAGACGCTTAGTGTTAGGATTTTAATAATAATAACTAGTGACGTCAGTAACCTAAAATACCAATTAAAAGTAACGTTCTATTTGTAGAAATTGATTAGAGGACTATGATAAGGAATCATTATTAATATGCTAGCAACTGAAAACATTTAAATTTACATAAAATCATAAGTACAAAATACGATTGAATATTAATATTTCGGCTGAGAATAGTATCACCCCATATTTTCCGTGGGTGTCGTAAAAGGAGATAAGGGATAAATTAGGAGGTTAGGCAGCAGCATACTCTGAGCACCATAAACACCTGACTGCAAAGCGTGGCGATTATGGCTATCATTCCCCTCATGAATGACACACAAAAGAACTTTGCCCCGATTTGTCGTCGTGGAGATCTTTGGAGAAGACCTGTGTCCAGCAGTGGACGTGGTTCGGTTGAATGGATGGAATAAAAATAATAATACTAATGTAATACTATGTTCTAGATATGTAATTTTATGCAGATAATAAATCAGTTTAGTGTGTTCTCGTAAGAATGAAACGAAACATACCTACTATTTATCACAAGTCACCTTTATATTTAACTACATTACATATTTATTCACCAGCCAATAACTACGTAGTTTTAATATAAATCTTATAAAACAGTGAAGTGGTAAACGAGAATTTCCTGTATAAAATGCGTAGTCAACTACTAATCTTATTAGTACCATAGTTTTGTTGTATCATCCATGATTTGACAAATTCTGCAGACAGATCATAGCTATGGCTATCCTTTCAGTAAGTAAGATGGCGCAGCAGGTAGTGCGGACGGATTCCGCGTCAATCGACGCGGGTTCGATCCCCACCTATTTGACTCTAAAATCGGTCTCAGCTGTCGGTGAAGGAAAACATCGTAAGGAAATCATAGCTTGGTGATAGGGCATTTTTTAATGATACCCGCGTGAGTAACTACCACTATAAAGTTTGAAAACCTGTCACCAAATGCCAATGGGTATGTTCCGGCAGCATCATTTGAGAACCAGTATCTAGGCTTAGTGTGTTTACCGTCCTGGACCACATCGTCACTTAACTTCAGATGATATTGTGCTCAAAGAACTAAGACTATACCGTGTAAAAAAAACTATCACAGTTAAATCCATCACGTTCGATCATCCATCCATCAAAATCGAATTCGGATTTTTTACTCCAAAATATAAAATTTCTAACAGGGAAAATTAGTTTAATATTGGATTAACTGCAAGTAAAAAAAAAAAATTTGAACGTCTTGTTTTAGGTAAAAGGTAATTTTGTAAAAAGACTTTTAAAATAAATAATTGTAATTTATTTAAAATTTCAACATATTTGATAAACTGAATAAATAAACTATGAATAAATTAAAGTCTCTGGATATTAAAATTACTCAAAACTTATTTTATACTAGCTGTGCCCACGACTTCGCTCGCGTGAATTTCAGACACTTATATTCTAATAGACAACTTATATCCTCCCCCGTTCCGTCCCGTCCAGCCCCGTCATGTCTCGTAATAAGTACCCTATATATAATATAACTTTTTAACATTTGAAGAATTTCGAAAATCGGATCAGTCGTACCGGAGATTACCCCGAACATCCAAACTCACACACTTTACCTGTTTATAATATTAGTATAGATGTTCTTATGCATACACATCATTACTATGGTTTTTTTTTAATGACTCTAAATAAACGCTATTTATGCATTATATAAATACATATATATGTAAAAAGATGTTACTGTAGAATATAAACTACTAACATACCAAATTTCATTGAAGACGGTTCATTAGTTTTTGCGTGATTTGCGAACAAATTAATAAACAGACAAAAAATTTGAAAACTGTCGAAATGTGTCGTGTAGTCGATTTTGAAGTCCTACGTAATAATATTTCAGAACATTCTAAATTATTAAATAATAGTATAGCGCAATCTATCAATAATCGTCAGAAATACATATATAATTTGTTCACGAAATCATTAATCATAACACTTCGTCCCCCATGTCATCAAAAATAAACAAAACCGTCTAATTATAGTCAGAGTGAAATGTTAATATGTTCCTCGCCATATTTGCCTATTGATATGGTGATTGAAGTTTATTTCACTACTTCCATACAACGGCTAAAATACGCAGATATTGTATAAAAAAATGAAAATTGTTTTCTCATGTATTGTGTCTTAGGTATTTATTATTTCGCCGCAGGGGGCGACGCGGTGCTTGCGAAAGCCACCCCGTGTCGCCCCCATCCCAAATGCGGCGGACGGCCCCGGGGGGTTTTAGTGGGTATTTCCGGGCGCTTCACGCCCGGGTAAGTCCCACACTGGCACGGAGTTCGTCCCTCCGTGCCCCTTTACCTATTGCATTGGGGGACTCCGGTCTCACTAATGCAATAGGTAAGGGTAGTGCGTAAATGCATTTCCCACCGTCAAAGAAAAAAAAAGAAGGTATTTATTATTTATATACTATAAATATATTTTATATTACGTCATTTTGTTCAATTTCAATCAATCCATCAATTTTTTGTTCTCGAATAAGACTAAAACGCATTTATTTACAAACGCTTCTCTCATACTAAAGACGCCGCGTGTCATACCTGCACAGACATTTCTAAAAATGTGTTTTAATTACCTATTTTTAGTCCCTTGTAATAATTCTTTTCACAAAAATCGAAATTGTGTAATTTACAATTTTACTATTAGTATAGATAATATTTTAAAATTAAATACACTTTATTTAAAATATGCTACATTCTTTTACAATGCTAATTCTAATGTAGTTTACTTTATTGGTTTATACATTTCAATACCTAGTTTTCGTTTTAATAAGCAACACTACCCTCATTTAAAAAAAAAAAAACATTTAGTGCAACTACTAGTATGGAATTATAAATTACTCTTTAGAAAGTACACTTAATATAAATACGTGTTGTCATAAATTTTATGTATAATAAAACACTTTTTTTGTACCAAAGAAAGTTATGTATCAGTTAACTTTTTATTATTATTTTACATTCGAACGCTGATAAAATACCATTTCATAATACAGAAGTGAAATATTCAAAAATTATTAGTAGAAAATTTTTCTGAAATAAAAAAAATTATATAAAAATATAGAGATAATATTTTGGTAAATAAAATTATCGACAATTTATCTGAAACGAATTATCCTAACAGTGAAGCCACTACCTCAGGGGATACACCTGCTCGATTCAATATAGCCTCTTCATATTCCATTGTAGTCTGTAAATAAGTAAAAATAAATGTACAGAAAAAGTTGATATGAAAAGATCACATAGATTGTAACTAGACTAACACTGCTATTTTGAATACGGGTATATAAAAATAAGATATATGTTATTATACATACAGTGATCGTTATCATAAATAATAGTTTTATATGATAGGCGAAATTAACGCTCTAAGGACATTGTTAAACACACACTAAGTCCGTTCACACTTTTTATGAACTCGGTAGCGCGGACGGTAATATTTATTTCATATAAAATGATCCGGATTTCCTATTGCATTTATATATTCGTTAAATTCAATAAATAATAACAATTTGGCACTTTAAAATATGTACGTGTTTTATATTAGTTCAGACCAACAATAGTAAATTATGTGGAAGATGATAAATATGACAACATTAACAGTCGTCATTATCGTACTGGCTTTTAAGAACCCCCGTAAAAGGCTCTCGGCGATTCTAATATCGAAAACCGTGACGAAGGTGGTCTTGAGCATTCTCCACTTGTATCAAAATAAATTTCAGTTCACGTTCAATTTCGGTTGAGTAAATAACCGTTATGACACTAAGTACTTTAATATTTAAGAATGGAATATAACAAGGAAATGAATTTTTAATATCCAATTTTTACTTCAAATTAAAATAGATCTCAATACCCAATACCAAATTGTACAGGAGGTTTTTATCTTTTTTTAAGTGTTATAAATTAGTCATAATATGGTAACAGCGAACAGTTGAAAATCAATGAGATACAGCAAAAAAAAAAGCTGTGTATGCATTGGAAATTCTAAAGTAAATCTTATATAAAGTAATTAAGTAACACTTACTGTTTCATAATCTTCAGTAGTAGTGAAATCCGTAGTAAATTCATTGTTAGTTTTTGATGTTAAATCAGCTTCTGCGTTTACCTCTGTTATGCTATTATCATCATTAAAAGGTGGATCAGTAGTATAATTACCGGCGGGAATAGTTTTACCTTTAAAAGTACTAGTGGTAGCAGTTACGTTTTTTTCCCAATTTTTTTTTGGTTTTAAGATTAAAATATCATTTCTGGCAATATTCGATTTATCAGTAGCTCTGGGTATGACGTCAAATCTATTCCTGTGCGATGCACTCGTTAAGGATTTAATAATATTTTGACTTCCACGTGAACTAAAATATTTCAATTTTAATATTAAAATGTATAGAGTAAACGTTTGATGAAGAAAATTAACACATATCAATCATACTTACGTTTCTATTTCGAATCCCACTCGAAAAGGCGTTTCAATTTTAATGACATTGAAGCTTCCAAATAAATTCGGTATCGGATAACACAACGCCACACCATTGAAATAAAATGTAAACATTGCACACTGAAATAAAATAGCACGTAATAAAAATAGTTTTCAAATTAGAATTTAAAATAAATTATATCAAACAGAAACAATGAAAAATAAATATTTACCACTAAGAGCCTGGTAAGCATTTTAAAAGTAAATAATATCCACTAATAACTAAAAACACAAAATAAATTGGTTATTTGTAATGGTTAATTGAAATCGGTAATGTCACTAACGTTCATTTGATATGTCCACACAAATATAAATGAGTTAAGAGTCAGTGTCTAGTGGTTTGGCTATTTCCTGTTTTGTTCTTGGAACGTAGGTAATTTTCTGTCCGTTTTTTGTAGATTAAGACCACAAGTAATAATGAATAATAATGACGTATCAAGGTGTTTTATGATGATGTGGGTATGATGGATTTATTAAAGTATTTCGCAAGTAATTCTTTGTAAATCCCTTGAATTTGTTTTACGTCACAAAGAACTAACGCGTGTATTTTCTGTGCTTTAACTAGTTAATAATTTCACTATAATCTTAACTAGTATTTAGTGATAATCTGATCAAGAATGATAAAACAAGTTAGAACAATTGTTTTTATCGAAGCTGTGAGTCCCTTTGGATATCATTGATTTCTATACGATTGGATCTTTATTTGGATATAATTTTATTTGCGATTAGTTATCATTTAACGTCTTAAAAGGATCTTCAGTTTTGGAGATGTTATTACTTATTGATGATTTCTCTTCAATGGCATTACTTGGCTTCTTCATAAAGTGGATTATTGAACAAGTGGCGTAGGACGTGTGCTATATTTTTCAGTCGTGCTGTGACTGTCGTTCCTATATATTCCTAGATGACCCACATTTCAAAATTTCTAACTTTCTATGGATGGATCATATATTTTTGTTAGGACCTGTCTCGTAGCATAAGATGCTGAAGAAGCGATGGATACTGAGAACGATTGAAAACTGTAGAGCGAACGAGCCGTTTCCAAACGTCCTAAATGTTCCGCCTCTAAAATCTCCCGCCTAGACCTGCTCAGTCTGTTGGTAAATCCACCACTATACGCCACTCTAAATATTGTTTACAGCAAGGTTTTAAAATTGTCTCTATATGATAATATCTTTTCAGAAAACAGACAGCCTTGTTATTGAAAAAGTAGGTACTTTTAGCATCTCTTGTTATGATTGCTAATATTTTAATGTAGGCGTTTTTTGGTATGTTTTATTTACAATGATTTTATTTAAAGAAACATTGTATGCCATTTGATTAAGGAATGCAGAGAACATGTACTTTTAGTGTGTTTTGTTTATTTTTTAATATTTTTTGTTTTATTATATAATAACTAATATTACTAATACCGATAATACCTAATAATGTTCTTGATATGTTAATTGATTCGTTGTGTAAAAATCATGTAACTTTATTGTGTTATTATAAGACTTAAACGAAACATAGCTACTACTACTCTTATCAATTTTTTATTAAATTGTTTAATTATTATAT
This sequence comes from Samia ricini, assembly GCA_014132275.2. Taxonomy (NCBI): domain Eukaryota; kingdom Metazoa; phylum Arthropoda; class Insecta; order Lepidoptera; family Saturniidae; genus Samia; species Samia ricini. The sequence goes on from AP028170.1 coordinate 8,783,873, forward strand.
AATAGACGTTCATTCACTAGCCGATAACTAGGTGATTTGAGCTTATAATTATAGTCAAGTGAATTACGAGATATTCCTGAAATAAAATGTGTAGAGTCGACTATTTATTTCATTAAAACCTATACATATTTTGATACAGTAATGAAGATTTTATTTTAGTTTATTTTGATACAGTGAAGTAAAACAGGTAATAAGTTTCAGGTACATTTTGTAAATAAAACTACATCTAGTAGAAAATCGCTTAAAACAATTTATTGTTCTTTATAAAAAGCTCAACTTGTACGCAAAATTTAAAATTAAGTCAGAAACGAAACTTCTTTTATATCTATACTATTTATTAATTGTAACGCAGTGTTTCTTAAGTCAAAATTTTTTCTTTTCTCGCGTTATGATTTTTTTGGTGGGAAAATTTTTTATAGATTCGTGAGCCTTCAGTCTGTTATGGCGTTTAATAGCAGGCGTCCATACATCCGCATCGTACGTATCGGACGTATCGCATCAAACGGATCGTAGTATTCTTTACATAGGAAGTCATACAAGTGCGTCCACTGATCCGCATCGTACGGATTGCACGAAGCTACCCGTCGACACGTCAACGCTCTGAGGGGAACTTTTACGATGCGTGCCGATGACGTCATATGGAATGCCGATCAGTGGACGGACTCCGCGTGGTAGCTCGCTCCGCATCGTCCGATTATCGTCATGTTCACACGTGTTATTCCAGTATGGACGTAGCACAACTAATTGCAATTGTGCAAGAGTATAAAAAGATATATATTTAAAACACACTTATTATTCTATTATCCTCCATTATCTTCCACTTTCCACCGACACTACGAAAATCCAAATGAAACTGGCGTCGGCAATCCGATTGCTGGTAGTTGCGTCGGAAACACCGATTTATGCTGATACTGTGGACGCATTGAAAAAATTAATCCGATCGATGCGATCCGTCCGATACTTACGATGCAAATATTTGGAGGCCTACCTTTAGTGAATGCTTTTGTATTGCCACATCTAAAATATTTTCTAATAAATGGCCGAATACAATTTTCAAGTAGAAACGATTATTACTAAATTATTCCGTTGGTTGACTTAATACTCAGAACTGTAATCCGTATCTTATCAATTTCACTCTTAAAAACAAAGTTTTCTAAGCTTTCACTTCCTTTGTCAGCCCCCACGGCGGCCTAATTTTTTTAGTATACATTTGATTACACGTAGTCTTTGTTTTACATGACAACGTACATTCATTTTAAAAATTATTTTCTGTATCTGCTAGTATATAATTATGATTACTATTTACATAAGACACTTGTATATACTAATAATAAAATTGAAGTGCCTGTTTCTAATGTCAACATTAAATTTTAACTAAATGGATATAAATGTATATACGAGACATATATATCAAAAATGCAATTTTAAAATTTTTCTCTGTCTGTTTGTATAGGGTAATCTCTGGAACGGCTATACCGATTTGCACGGGACTTTTTTTGGTAGATAGCTAGATAGTATTTTCATTTTCGAAAATAATTAGGGTTCCGCGTAAAAAAAATTAAAGTCATAAAAAATTCAATAAAATCCGATTCAATGTACAGTTTTACAGGCATGTGCTATTATTTATGAGAAATAATTTTAATTTATCTTAGTAACAAAAAACAAAACGCATTGAAGAATTTATGAAACGGTAGCGCAGCCACGGGAACACATCTAGTAATAAATAAGTATATTCTCTTAAATTATGTATATAATAATTATAACATTAAACACATATATCCTAAAAAAAGTTATGTATTCGTTGACTTCAAATTATATTTTTACACTTGAATGTAGATGAATATATGTATAATACTGACTTAAAATGTATAGCAATGTTTTATCAGTAGAAAATAATTCTGTAATTAATGACATATAGCGAAAAATTATTATGGTAATTAATATTGATAATTTCTCTGAAACGAATCATCCTAATAGTGAAGCGAATATTTGAGGCGATACTTCTGATCGCAAAATATCTCCGTATCCATAAACCAAGGTAGTCTGCAAATAAGTAAAAATGTATAGACAACATAAGTTAGTATTAAACGCTCAATTATTTAGATTGAGCAAAAAAGTCTACATATATATAATATATGGATTTGAATGATAGAGTCACGAATAGTTTAATTTGCATAATATTATTTCTTTGCTAAATTATCACCGCTATTTTAACCATGGGTAGGACGGGAGCTATAAAACTAGTTTTACATATATAAAGTGGCGTGTTCTATATGATAGATGAAGTTAATGCTTTAAGCTCATTATTAAATACGCATTAAGTCTGTTCACACTTTATATCGAGTGGAGTGGATATTCCTTAAGGATTAGAAATTTTTTCTGTAGGAGACAAAATTTCTGTATACTGTATGAGCTCAGTGCTTTGCCCACAATCTCACCTGATTTTAAATGACGATGTGGTACAGGATGGAAATACATTAAGCCAAGAGAGAGATTCTCAAGAGATACTGCCTGAACAACCCTATTGCTATTTGGCGACAGGTTTTCAAACTTAAGGGTGGTAGCATTATTAGAATGCTTTACAACTATGCTAAGGTTTACTCACGATGTTTTCCTTCACGAAAGCTCGAGCTGAGTCTAAATTTGCATGGGTTGACTCGAACTCGTGTTAAAAGTTTCTTTGTGTCGATTTCCGAGTGCCTGCTTCAATACGTAATCTTTATTTCACTTTAGATTTCAAGATTTTAAACATTGCTTCTGTGGAACAACTGTATTAAACCTAATAGTGAATATATTGCAAGACAATAATACTTGGTAGTTATTAAAAAAGAAAATCATCAACGGTCATCTTTATCATGCAGGCTTTTAAGTACCATTGTAAAAGGCTCTCGGTAGTTCTGATAGCGAAAACCGTGAAGAAGAAGGTCTTCAATAGTATTAAAATACGTTTAAGTACATGATTGTGTAAATAACCGTAAAGACATTATAAATGAACATTTAACAATAAAATACAATAATTGAATGAATTCATTCTGTAATTTACTTCAAATTTAAATTAATAATAAATTTGCAAGCTAATGATAAATTTACCAAATAAAGATGTTCTGCTGAAAAATATAGAAGAGAAAGTAACACTTACTGTTTCATAATCCTCAGTAGTAGTGAAATCCGTAGTAAATTCAGTGGTAGTACTTGCTGTTACATCAGCTTCTGTGTTTACATCAGTGATGCTATTATCATCATTAAAAGGTAGATCAGTAGCATCAATACCGGAAATAATAGTTTTGCCTTTAAAAACATCTGTAGTAGCAGTTACGCTTTCACGATGTTTTGGTTTTACGGTTGAAATATCATGCCGGAGATCGGCAACATTCGATATATCAGTAACTCTGGGAACATCTATTCTATTGCTATCCGTTTCACTCGCTAAAGATTTAGTAATATTTTGACTTTCAGGAGAACTAAAATGTGTTTCAATTTTAATATTAAAATATACATAGGTATACAGTACACGTCTGATGACCAATCATAACATATCTCATACTCACGTTTCTTCTTCAAATCCAACAGGAGAACATAACGCCACAACATTGAAGTAAAATATAAATATTGCACACTGGAATAAAATAGCACATAATTAAGTAAAAAAATTAATAAAATTCAAACTTGAGTCAATTTTATCAATTTAGAACAATTAATAATGTTTACCGATATAGATTTAGTAAGCATCTTAAATGCAAATAATATCCAATAAAACGAAAACCACAAAGTAAATTGCTTATTTATAATGGTTAATAAAAATTGGTAACATGGATAACGTTCATTTGATCTGTCTACACAATTATAAATGAGCTAAGAAGAGTCAGTGTCTAGTGGTTTTATTATTGGAATGTAGGAAATTTTCTGTCCGTTTTTTGTACATTAAGATTGCAAATAATAATAACGCTTTAACGTTTGATAATTACGTGGTCATGCTGGGTATGTTTTATACCTCTTAATTTATTCTGTATAAATCAGTTAAATTGGTTTCATGTCACGAATAGTTAATTCACGCATGTTTTGTGTTTTAATTAGTTAAACATTTTACTACAGTCTTAACTGTAGTTAAGTGACTATCTAATCAAGGATGATAATATGTTAGCCTTAAAATGAAACTGACACTCAAGTACTATTGCCTGGAACTCCGTATATATTTAGCAATCTTGAAATGGTTTTTGATAAAATAATTTCTTACAACAAAAAACAGTAAATTGTGTTTTTGAATGTAAAATAGTTTAATAAATCAAATTTTGCAAAATGTATCGATTACTTCTGAAATCCCGTTCTACTGAGAAGAACTGGCGTTAAAGCCAGTAATCACTTCTAATAATTAATATGTAAACCGTGTTACCGTGAAAAGAAATGAAAATTCTGACATCGCATGTTTTGCCATCATCAGCGAGTTCATTCTCAGATTTTGAATATTCCTATAGCTTAAATAGTCACGGACAGTGGGGTTTTGCTAATAGGTATTTTGGTAGGTACAGGCAATTTAGGTTTCTTATATTTGAGAAAAGAAATATTGAATTTTTTCGTTGACTATTTGATATAATTTATCTTTTCTGATTTTCGGAGTAAATGTAAAGATAGTACTTTTAAAACAGTAAAGATATTTAAAAGAAACAAGTGAATAAACTCATATTTTATTTATAATAAGCAACATATAGAAAATCAATATCATTTATCATAATTTCATCTTAGTTGATAATTTGTGTTGAGGAATAGTTAGGTACTTAATTTTGAATTAGTTATATTTAGTTTAGCGTGCTTGTGTGTGTGTGTGTGTGTGTGTGTGTGTGTGTAACGTTTATGGGTGGATTTATGTTCACGTCATCAAAAGTTATCCGAGCATAGAATCCTTTAAATCTGGCGGCATAGTTCCTCGCGGTCTATGTTGATCAATATTCGGTTGATATCCAACATTGTCACTAACGTATTTTATAGTGTAAACCACACCATCAAGACCGACCCAAGTGAAGGAACTTTTCTCTATGGGATACCCGATATTAATACCGCCAGGCCGCACGAATCTGCAAAATATGTCTTTGTCTCTTTATATTGTTACGCGAAATAATTCATTAACATTAGAACCACTTGGAAATACAACCTCAATAAGCACATTACCTAATATTTGTTGGCTGATGTTGAAACATGAGCTTACGTGATTTTCTAAGACGACATATTTTTAAGTAGCTCTTAAAAATAAGTAGAATGTATAAATTTTTATGCGTAAATTCATTTGATATCATAAATATTACCTATACTCCCTATACGTCCCGTCCCGTCCCGTTAGTCTTTTGTAATCTATGTTATGTAATCTTCCAGAACAATCCAAATTATTAAAAAATAGTATAGCGCCATCTATGAATAATAGTCAGAACGAAATAATATTATGTTCCGTACCATATTTATACCTATTGATATCATAATTGAAAGTCAGATCACTAATAAAATTACCAATTAATACAATACCTAGAATTCCTAGATATTATATAAAAATATCAAAATATTGTTTTTGCATTTATTATATCTTAGACATTTAATTATTTATATACTTATACATTATTTCAAAATATACTTTACTTTATACATTTTGTTCAATTTCAATAAATCCATATTTTTTTTGTTCTTGAATAAGACAAAATGCATTTACATACAAACTCTTCTTTCACACTAAAGTTGCCGCGGTATTATATTCCAGTCTTTGGTCGCCGCGTGTCATTCAAATTACTATAACTTTTGATAGAGCGGAGGACCGATTTTAATGAAATAAAGTTTTGATGCTAAACCGGAATCTATAATTAATTATATTTTAAGTTTTTGACATATTATACTTAGTGCTTTTTAATTGATGCCTGCACAGACAAACAGACATGCAAATATTGTTAAAAATGATAGAAATTTGTTTAATAACCTATTTGTAGCCCCTGCAACAATTCCTTTCACAAAAATCGAAAATATACAGACACGTGAAATTTACAATTTTATTATTAGTATAGATATGAATTTTTAATTATTTTGAAAATGTTACCCTCATCGTTAATTATTTCAACATTTTTCACTATAAATGCGGTTAATAAATATTAATAAAATTGTATTTAACCCCTTGCCCACTAACCTGGTGTTTACGCCAGCTTTCCATTGTTTTCGTATTGTTTCATTTTTATGGGTAATTGACATATTAATATAAAAACGATAAAAAACAATAATTTAATAAAACTAGTAAAATATTTTGTTTATTTTATTGTAATATTAAGGTAAATTGTTTGTGTTTATCTGTGTTTTTTGGACGATATTTTATTTTCTTTAAATAAAAAAATTCTTTATTAAATCTGGGCCCTGACAAGGCGCTTATGAACGTCAAAAAAAACTACCATCGATTTGAAAAACAAGCCAGTCGAGAAGAGCCGGTAAGAAACTCGATCTGGTTTTTTTTTTATGTTTTATTATCGTCTTTATAGATATATCAATTTATAGATTTGTAACAAGGAAACTGGTAAAATACATTGAACATTTTCTTACTGATATCTATAGGCGCCATGTCCGTTAGTGTTGTAATTATATCTCATCGGATTAATATTGCCTTCGGCTTTATAGAACTGTGGTTGAGGTGCTGCCGTGACAAATGCCACCAAAGATAAAATTACGAGCTGCAAACGATTAATATTATTTAGTTGTATCATAGTGGTAGTGTTCGGCTCATTGTATTCCGCTCTTGCAGTTAACAAAAAGTACACAGTATTAAAAATATGTATATAGTCACAACTTCAAGCTTGTTACGTATAATATTATTATTGTTAAGTGTATTTAACAGGAGTCAATGTTTCAAAAAGACACGGAAGTTCAAGTTCAAACTTTGTAAAATTAAAATATTAATAATATCAGGGAACGTTATGATATGATATGATGATGATGATGAAGTACATCTCCAAGGCTTTAAATAATTAAGGTTTATTATAATTTTGGCAATTAATTTAGCTAGGTCAAGTTAAACAAGGGTATTTGTTTATATAACCTTCTTCCAGTATTCTCATCATTTATGACTAAATCACTAAAACAAACAGTACGTTTAAATGAGGATATTTTATTAAAAATATGTGTACAATATAAAAAGGTAATATGACAATTTAATAAAAGTTCTAATTTTATTCATTTTGCTTTGCATATTGAGGTGTTTAGTCACAAGCGACACGTAGAGGTTTCTGTCGCTGCCTGGGTATGCGATGTTGACGAATTTCTCGGGCACTTAAAGGTCTAGCCAATTTTGATATATTGTTTAGTCTGTAGCGACCTTGCTCCGTCTGTAACAATCCCAGTCTAACTCCACGTTTCAGAGCTCTGAAAGAAGATGTTATAAATTATTCTCTCTTAATTCAGTATGGTTAAGTATGAATTATTTTTAACTTTTTGATCCCTCGTTTAAACAGACGAGTTTCAATCGAACGAGGCATAAAGTTTATATATTCAATTCCAACATCGCGGGGCTCTCTCCGGCAGAGACCCAGGATATATTTCGTTCTCTAACTGGGGATAGTTCTGTACCCGCCGTCAGAATCATACAGATACATGCATTAACGTAATACGCATGCATTATACTGCATACCACACTACACGCAGAGGCATTGGTACTGTAAGGGACCTTGAAGTTAATAGTTTTTTTTTAATAGGGTATATCAAATTCCGTGGAATAAAAGTTTAGTGTAGAAGCTCAAGCCAAGATCCGTGCTACTTTAGGGCCATTGTTCTAGATACTACCTTCCAGGCCAAGCGCCCTATGCGCTCGCCTAAAAATTTTGGTGAAACTGTCATGGTCTTTCCTATCAATAGTATATGGTCAATTAAAAAAAAAGTAAAATTCTAAATAATGATAAGAAATCATTAGAGAAAACCGGAAGAAATTTATGAGTGAAAAAGAATAAAATCTGCGAAGAGAAATAATCGGTAGAGCTAATTTTTAATAGCGTAAAATACCATTTATTACAAACAAAGTTCAGTCATAATATGAAAATTTTATATGAATTTCTCGTATTTAAGTTTTTATAACGTGTGATGCCGGCTAAGGATTGGAGCACACCATGCCTTCCAGTGGATTTCATAAAAGGTGACTAAGGAATAAACTAGAAGATGGGCAGTAGCATCCTCTGAATAACACAAACATCTGACTGCGATCGTCAACCACTCCGTCAAACGTGACAATTATGTCTTATGAACAACGACACTCCAATACGGGTGGGTCGTTGTGGAGATCTTTCAGACCTATATCCAGCAGTGGACGCCTTTCGTTGGTGTGGATGAAAGGATAGTTTTATCAGCAATATTGTTATATATAATGTAATAAAATTACACTGTACCAATATGATATAAAAATAAAGTAATAATTCCTTTGAAATATTTACTTACCGAGAATATTGTACAGATTATCAATAGAGTTATTCGTTATATACGTTAGGTATATGTGTATTTTTACCTGGACACTTTCCGACTGATTTTGGGATCAATAATACCGAATTCTATTTTAATGTATTTTATTATCGTACGGGTTGTCCATCCTGTGTTTTTTTTCATTAGCTTTTTTATTGCAGACAGGACGTTTTTCTCCTGTATTAAATGAGGTTACAGATTTTCCCATTGTATCTACAATAACCATACTATATAAGTTTATTTATTATGATTTGGTCGGTTTTAGTTATTAATTCAATATTTATGAAATAAAATACTGATGTTAACAGTTAAAATCACTTACCGAGTTGAATGAAACAACAAATTTATTTACAAAAAAATTAAAAAACAAAACAATTCAATTGCATGCACATGTAAATTCAGTGATATGCTATTACAATAACTAATTTGGAAATATAATGTATTCTTTGACATTTGCTACCATACGTCAAATTTATATCATGTCTGTAATAAGTTTGCATAGAGAAAAGTTTTGTAAAAGTAGTCTATTATATAATCTTTTTATGTTTGGCGTACACATGTATTATGTCAATATAATTAAATAATCTGATCTAATTAAAGTACTGCATTAAATAAATGAGCCGATGAAATTAAATTTTAATGTTTAAAAATATTACAGGTGATCCGAGTATTAAAAAAAAAATAATTATTACATTCAAGGTGATGCTATTAAGACGTTTAAGTGCAATAAATCACTAGGATAGTGAAAATGATAATATAATTGGTCCGCTTCTTTAATGATTGTTTTTTTTTTTCTTGTGACGTTTCTTCGTTTGTTCTAATTGCTAATACTTTTATGAAGGAGTCGTTTGGTATGTTAATGTCCAATGTTATTACGATGTGTAGGGATTTTACTATAGAGATTAGTTATAAATAATATTGTATTAGATAAGTACATTCTAAAAACAATAAATTATTTATGTGATAAATAGAAAATAACTGAAAGTCAGACCTAAATATGCTATTTAATATACTCATAATAAAATTCAAGTATCGTTTGCAAATTTACTTTTTTTTTAATTTTGTGACCAATGTACGTATGTATATTGCATATGTTACATACTCATCTCGAATCTGAAATTGAAAAAAAATATTGTGTGTTTGAAATATTGATCTTGATGAAATTTGTACGCAGAAAGACTATGCCAAATAGCTCTTGATAGGCAATATAGACTTTCAAAATTACTTTTGTAATCGTAAAAAAAATTAAGATATTGATAAAATTTTGCGTGCATACAGTACATGTTAATTACCGATTGATATGGTAATTTTAATGAAACTATCAATATATTTTTAGATAATTATAAAAAAAATAAAATTCAAAAAGGGCTTCATCGATTTGAATAAAATTTGGTGTGAGGGAAGCATGTGCCATTCCATAACTATAGTATAGATAATCTATAAAAAATAAAACAAAACTAGGATATCAGTATAAGGATAAGCCTAGAGATACTGCCTCTCAAGTGATGATGCCGAAATACACTTATTCGTGCTTGGAGTCCTATGTAGCTACCCAGGCGTTCATTATTAGAAAATGTCATAGCTAAGGTTTCCTTCACCCAAAGAAAAGTAGAAATTAATAGATGGGTTTGAATTACGTCCATTAACGGAGAATACTACTAATTGAGCCATCATGATCAATTGAGATATTTGTTTACTGATTTTCTTTTTTATTTTGTATTTATTGATATTATTTATTAGTGTCATCGATAAAAAAATTGGAATAATGTTTTTTTCATATTTTCAATAATGATATTATAATGGTCGTTTTTAGACTATTAGGTGAAAACTGCTATTATATGATTTCTGTTTTGTGTTATTACCTTCAAACAGATTAACTGCAATGTAGTGAAATTTAAATTAATGAATTTTTATTGAAAGAAGTCTATACGAAATTATAGTTTAAAGGGGAAAAAAATAATGGGCATTTTTAATTACATTTATGGACCATTTATTTTTAAAATATTTACACATGTTGTTTGTTTATCCGAGAAGTGAAGTAATTACTTCCTGTGGCACTTGACCGCCAGGACCTTGTTCGATTATAGGTTGAAATCCTTTATCATCAGCAACATATTTAACGTTATATATAACATTATCAGGACCAACCCAGGAGTATGAACCTTCGACAATTATAGATTCTTCATCAGTTCCTAAATTGATAACGTTACCTTCTTCGTCGCGTTTAGTACCATCACTCTGTTCGAAACTGTGGATAACATAAAATTATTATAATGAGATGATCTAGGTCACATATAATATGTTTATTTACGTATCAAAATGAAATAAAATATTTATTTGATTATTTACTATAATTATAATTGGTTTGTGGAAGCTATCCGTACGATTGGGTCTAAGTATGTTAAGACCTACCGTAAACGTAGAACCGGCAAGCTCTCTGACTTTACCCTCGGGCTCATACAGGAAAGACGTGAGATAGTTTGCAGTCGTCAGTCGATGCTAATAAATATCGGCAGTTCAATAGACATACTTACAAGTCTCTTATACGCGACCTAAGATGGTATAATACCGATCGTATACAAGAGGCTATAGAAGAAAACAGAGGCTTCAAAGTTTTCGGTAGAGATCTGGCTATTAGGCATAGCCGATTGACCAAGCTGAATGCTAAGGACAGTAGAATCGTATCCTTGAGGCCTGAGCACTTGAGGGAATTCGAGAAGTTCTACGGACAGCTTTACACAGTAACACAAAAACCCATTCGAATTCTGGGTCTGATTATATTAATTAACTATTAATATATAACGAATCCAACTCGGCTGGGCCGCGTTCGGGAAGCTACGCAGAATCTTTTCGTCTGAAATACCGCAGTGTCTTAAGACGAACGTTTTCGATCAGTGTGTGTTGCCAGTGATGACATACAGCACTGTGACGTGGTCGCTAACAATGGGCGTAATAAAAAAGCTCAAAGGGCAAAAGAGAGGGCTATGCTTGGAGTTTCACTGCGTGATCGAATCAGGAACCACAGAAACCGACATTGTCCAAAAAATTGCTGAACTTAGGTGGCAGTGGGCTGGGCGTATTGCTCGCAGAACCGATGGCCGATGGGGCCAACTGGATTCGAATGGCTACCACGCATCGGAAAGACGTAGCGTGGGTAGGCCCCCACAAGGTGGATCGACGATCTGGTGAAGGTCGCAGGAATACACTGGATGTGGATGGCGTACGACAGTCGTGGAGATGTTTTTGGGGAGACCTATGTCCAGCAGTGGACGTCTTTCGCTTGAAAGGATGGATGGATGGGTGGATTTATTTAATAATGTGTCATAATAAATCAAAATTCGAATAGTTATGAATTTATTTTCTTTAGTAGAAAAAATCAGAAATTAGTTAACTAAATGAGATAACATATTTTAGAATAAATATTACTTACTCGTATTTATAAGAACCGACTCCGTCGTTCCCACTGAAAGTTCGTACTAGCTGCACATCTCCAGTTTTATCTATTTGAGGCGCTGCAAATGCTGCGACTAATAATACCAGGAGTAATAACTGAAAAAAAAGTTATCCAAAAGTCCACAGAAATGTATCTATAGATTTCCTTTTCTGCACATAGAAGAGAATAAAATTAGATTTAGGCATTTTCTCCATATTAATCTTAAGGTGATGAAGAAATTAAAAATTAAGATTAACAATGAAAGTTGTAATATGTATATAATATATACTATTGGTACTAATTTTTATGGACTGTTAACTGCCTTAGAATAAAAGTGACTTGGTTTGTTATTGTGAATAAAAATATGAACTCGGATTATTTAACATAGTAAAGAGTTTATAGTCAACAAAAACTACTATTATCCTAACAAAAAGTATTACTAAAAATGCAAATATATTTACCAGTGTATGCATTTTCATAGTTAACGTCTTCAAATCTTTGTGCTAAATATATCGTCATAAATCTTAATATATAGTTTTCTGAATATTTGTATTACAACATATTTATTAGATAAAGTACACATCTTGTTACATCGTTTTTGTTTGTCTCGTATGACAAGACGAAGGTGAATCAAGATTCAGATGGAGGACGTTATTGACAAGTATCTTTCGATACTTGAATTCAAAGGTCGAGGCTTATTAAATATAACTATTATTGACAGTCCAATTGGGAGACACAGACAGAAGATATCGTGTGTGTATATTTCTTGGTTTATTTTACGAATAAAGAAGTAATCTACTCATGTATTTTTTTGTAAAGAGGCAGCAAATGGGCCATCTGATGGTAAATTGTTACATTGCCTGTCTACAACTGCAACACGAACGGCATAAATGTTGCATTACTGACCTAGGAAGAGGGTTTTTCAATACTTTCTTGAAGTAATCAATATCATATACCTAAGGAATAACAGAGTTGAGTAATCCATTCCACAATGGTAACGTACGCGAAAAAAGTCTCAGAGTATCTTAGTGTTGTTGCGTTTCAGGTGGGTTTAAGGATGCGGGGATGCGCAGCCAACTAACGACGGGTTTGAAGCGGCGCTATGGGCACTATATCAATAAGTTCCACAGAAGAATATGTATAATACCTATACCAAAAATATAATTTTTAATTTTTTTGTATGTCTGTCTGTTTGATCCGGGTAATCTCCGGAACGAGCGGACTGAATTTGACGGAACTTCTTTTGGTAGATAGTTGAAGTTCCGAGTAAAAAATTTAAAACTCATAAAAATTTGAATAAAATCCGAATCAATGCAGTTTTACGGGAAAGTGCTTGAATTTATGAGAAATATTTATACTTTATCTTGGAACTAAAATAAATTATACAAAAATAAATAGGGTATACCCTAAAAAAATTTTAAAATGAAATGAAGAATATATGAATCGTGGGTCCAGTAGCGGGCATACAGATAATTTTAAAAATAAAATCTAAATTTATTCATTGGACATTAATAATTCTAATTTGTGTGATTTTATAGGATTAGGCCCCAACGTAGTTGCGGTTCACCGTATTAGTGTCCCACACTGCTTTCCCTGGCCCGGTATGGGAAGGGGTGCCTAAATGCAATTCCCTATGTGAAAAAATGTAACAAAACATTTAAATGAAGCAAGGATATTTTTATTCAAAGCGACATGTGATAAAACAATATTATCATTTATTGAATTATTACCTTCATCTTAATTGATCGTTTATTTTGTACATTTCGCTTGGAAATAGGCTTATTTTTAAGATGTTATATTTAATTTTACTTCGGTTTGAGTATATGGGTGTATGTAAATACACAATGTTATATTTATCCGATAATTGACGATGCTACATCTGGCGGGATAACACCTCCAGGTCCCTGTTCTATCTCCGGCTGATACCCCTCTTTATCAACGACGTATTTTATAGTATAAGTCACTCCATCAGGACCGACCCAAGTGAAGGAACCTTTTACGAATAGATACTCATCATCAGTATCTTTGTTCTTGAGCTCACCTTCCTGATCTTGTTTAGTACCATCCGACTGCTCGTATCTGCAAATGATTATTTTTTTTATAATGTCAACGCTAAACAATTCATCAACATTATGACGACCTGTAAATATAACAGCGAAAAACACCTTGCTAATATTCACTGAATGATCTTGAAACGCGACAATCTCAAGTACCTTACTATGTCGATCGATGTTTAGCATTATCGAATGAGCGGTGAAAACAGCATTATCTCTCGGATTTTATCATTTCGTAATTAATAAGTGCTGTGTGGTGTCGGCCAAGAATAGTATCACCCCATATCTTCCCGTGGGTGTCGTAAAAGGCGACTAAGGGAAAAAATCAGAGGATGGGCAGCAGCATCTTCTGAGTACCATAAATACCTACTGCGATCGCCAACCCGCCTGCCGAGCTTGGCGATTATGGCAAACCCCTCCTTATTGGGGGAGACCTATGTCCAACAGTGGACGCATTATGGTTGAATGGATGATTAATATAACAAATTAAAAATAGAAATTAATATTTGAAGTTTCGCTTTGTCTACCGCTAGCTGTTTCACGGGAGTGTTAATATAAAAACATGAAAACGATTCATCGTTCAAACGAACGCTAACAGTAGCGAGATAATTGTAAAATAAAAAAGGCCTAAACTTTAAAAAAATGTTTTAAATTATTAATTTAAATGAAGGCAAAGATTATGTTAAAGATTACACCCACTGTACTATAAAATTGATAAGAAATATTATTAAAAAATAGTATTTTTACTATAACATTTGTAAACGCTATTCTTAAAATTTATTTTTTCCAAAGTAAACAGTCTAATAAAAATTCACAAACACTATAAATAAACGTAAAGAGTTTTTTTAAAGTAAATTTAATAATTGATATAAATAATTAATGGTATCACACAATCAATGGAAAATTGTTGATTTTTTTAATTCTAAACAATTACAAACGTTTCACGATATACAGATTTAAAGTCCAACATAAGCGATCTAATAAACATATACTTATATCATTTTCTTACGAGTATTTGTAGGTGCCAAGTCCATCGTTTTTGAAATTAGATTTCAGCAGACTAACATTGTCTTGAGTGTTATTGATCGACGGTGGAGGTGCTGCGGCAACCAATACAATCATATATAAAGTTAAAAGCTAAAACAAATGAGTATTTGATTACAAATTAATTTATTTAAGCGACGACATAGACTACACACGGATGCAAAAGAAAATATTAAAAACCAAACACCAAAACGGATTTTTTTTTTCAAGTTATATCGTGTTTATCGGTAAAGAAGATATAACGATTATGTTATGTAGTAAAAATCAGTTGTCTATGTAACAGAAACATAATTTTTATCAACAACAGAACATATAGTATCACTTAAAAGTAAAATATTACTTTTTACTTTTCACTTCATTTTATCGGGAAAATTAAAAAAAGAAATACCGCACCAGTTTCATGTTCAAATTGACGTTGTGTTCACAACAAAGAGAATGCAAGATAATGACGTAACAGGTTTATGTGCCTACCTTATATTCTATCACATGTTTTAATGTTTTATTTTTGTCTCTGGTGCAAAAATAGTGGTTACGGGTAGATGTGAAGGTGAGCTTGTCTCACTTACAACTTTCAGTTAAGTACGTTTGTGACTGAAAAAAATAAGTAACAGCAACTGGCTAGTTGTCTTCTTTAATAGGATTTATAATTACTGCACTATAATATTGTATTTCATACTTTTAACGATATCTAAAAATACGTGTTTTCCTATCAGTGATAAGAGTCCTTGTTGTTTGGGACTTTAATCACCGATATTTTTTAATTCTGAAAAACAATAAGAGGAATAGAAATACCTATTTATTTAGTACACGTTTTTCGCTGATATTTCGTTACTTAATAGAACTTTTGTGCACGGGCTGCTAAATTTATCCTGCACACACTCCAGCTCTTTCTCCGGCAGCGGCATACGTCGTGCTCCGATCCTCGAATGGGAAAGCTCTCGTAGCCGTCGATAGCTCGATGCGGTGAAATCGCATGCACTGAAGGTGATGCATGAATGATCGTCATAATTTTAATATTAGAAGTAAAGACAAGTTGGCCGTCCCACGCTTTAGGTTAAGTAAGTCTAATAAAAGCTTTATAGGTAATAGTATTCGGTTTTACAATAACATCCCAAGTAATATTACTGATTTACCTGACAATGAGTTCAAGTATTATGTCAAGCAAGTTTTAATCTCAAAAGGTTATTACAGGGTGGATCATTACGTGAACGATAGTGATATCTGGAATTAACCCACATCTCTGTGCTTCCGCTAACATTATTAAGACTATGATTTACATAGTTTTTTACATGAAAAAAAATATGTATTATATTTAAAAAAAAAAAAGAACCAGATCGAGTTTCTTGCCAGCTCTTCTAGGCTGGGTTGTTTTTCGAACCGGTGGTAGTGTTTTAGACGTTCATAAGCGCCTTCTTAGGGCCTAAATTGAATAAAGATATTTTTGATTTTGATTTTAACTAGAATCACACGCATTATACCGTACACACATATTTGCAACTACACCCAAGGTACATGGTAGGTTACATAGGTTCTATAAGGGACCTTTTTTTTTTTTTTTTTCATTGCTTTTGGATTAGCTAGGGCAAATTTCGTCAAATTTTTAACACAGGTAGCAAGCCGAAAATGGTATAGGCATAAAAGCACCAAATTAGTACGTTTGGTGCCTTTGTGTTAGCTACCATTTTCGGTTAAGTATCTTAAACGCTAGGGAATGTCCTTGAGTGACCTGAAGATCAACAGCGTTCAGTGAATTAAACAAAATAATATTTAAAAAAAGTTAAAAGCTTTTGTGCCTTACTGGATCGCGATCACCATGCATGTAGTTAAAACCCCACCATAGTGGCACGTTAAGGCACATCGCAGTCCAGGATCAACAAGTATATATCCAGACTATATAAAGACTTTAGTCGAGATAGATTAGGCCGGTATGATGGTAAGGACTGTCGATAGATTCTTGTCTATCTGTGGTAGTCATCGTTCTTGTATTGTACTTTATTTCATATTAGATAAAGCGCAGTCATTTTTCCCAGCTTGATAAAAAATTAGGCTTGGCTTAATACGTCTTATTGCATTCGATCCTCGGCTTCTAATGCGTTTGTTAACACTTAAAGTATTTCTCTTCAAAGTTATTAGTTCATTTGTTTCAAATAAAATGTCTTGCGTCAAGCTTGAGCTAGCTCAAATAAATAATCTTGGTGAAAGGAGCAAAAAAAATAGTCGAAGTTAAATCGAGCCATTTCTTGGTAACAAAATAAGGGACAACATATAGTAAAAGAAAAAGTACACATAGGTTTTATATTTAACTCTTAATTTACTCTGTTATTTTAAATTGAACACCAATGTAATACGCTATAATAACTGGCAGTTTAGCTGTTACACCTATGCCAGTTCTTAAGATCGTGAAAGAATTTGGATAGCCCGCACCTTCCAGAGTGTAGATGCAGTTCTTACTCCTAGGCAAAATAGGCAAAATAAACATACACCGCGTATAAAACTTGCAAGTTTCCTATTCGATAAGTTGACAGAAACACTTATTTATCGTGCAACAAACATAAATAACAAATTATTTGAAAACGTTCAGTTTGCATCATTGTTGTTTATTAGATTTTATGACGCCTAGTATGAATATTTTTAACACATATGGATAGTTCTCCTGTGGAAGCTGTATAAGTGTCGTTACTGGATTCTGGCGTAGTCGTTGTATCTATGGCTCTCGTCTATTTATGAAGTGTCCTAGCGCTATCGGAAGACTTGTTTCATCAAGTGCCGTATGGATCTAGTAGTATTAACGTCACTTCTTAGCGAGATTACCCATTTATTGCAACATAATCTGAATGCTTATTAACTGCATTAATAGTTCCGTGTAGTTTGATGAGTGACTTTACGAATAGAAGTAAAGAAAGGTTGACTGATACTACGTAAGGCAGCTAATGGATCGAAATTAACAGCAGATCATCGAACAGCATGCCATTACTTTGCACATGCACATTTAAATGGCCTGGATGTCTGCAATAGAGGCTAGTTTTCTATTGTGATAAGAGTAAATGTATGATGAAAACTTAAGCTTAACGGTAACGAGTAAGAAGGTAGGCATATTGTTATGTGGACCATTAAAAAACGTTATATATACTAATGCAATGAGAAAATAAAAAATATATATTGTGCATATTGCGAGCAAGCCGCGAAGTTCAACAGCTTTTACTTTAAAAAGTATTTGCTTTATTTTTGCTACATAATCGAAAATATGGGTTTGCTTGGAAGATTTTTCTTTAGAGTTAAGGCAAACCATTTTTGAGTTAAATCCAGACGTACGAGTAAATAGAAAAGAAACGAATCCTGGAAAGAAAGTATGTGCTTAAATACAAACATCACACATTTCCAAATATAGATTCTGATACGTGTTATTTCGTATGAGAATAACTAATTATCATTTATTAAAATAATCGAAATATAATATAAATTTAAATATACTGATGAAAAGAAAGGAGTAAGTAGTAGGTATGTAGTGTCTTATTCTTTGCTGCATTCTTATTGACCCTTTGATATTTCGGCAATTGTCTGTTAGTTCATTACTATATTTTTGTGAATTTACGTTGTTGTTGTTGACATGTTTTAGCAACCAAAATATTTACTAAAACGATGGAATTAGACATCACGTGTTACCTAGTACCTACTGTACTTAGTACATAACACACCACCACATTCCGCACTCAAGTTACAGCAGAAGTTCCCACGCGAAATACCAAAATGCTGACAACGTAAAACAACGTATCGTGGGACACTGAAACGTTGGGAAATGGACAATCTCGCTCGATCGCCTGAGCTAGCAGGTTGCATTTTAGGTTTAAGTATTATATTGTAATTAGTTTTTGTAATAAATTTATAAAGGACAAAAATTGCCTTTTTTAAAACCTCCTACTGACGGTCAACTACGTAATTGGCGCAGTCGGTAGGATAGTCGCATCGGTGCGTGAGATCTAACTTCGATTCCCGCCCGATAGTCGTATCGTCGACGCGTTGACTATCTACGAATCTACGAGTAGACCGTTGGAGCATACAGAACCTGCTGTTGCTGAGGAGGACATCATCCAATCATCGATGAGACCAGATATGCAGAACCTTCTGTGAGTTTAGATTTAGTTACACATACTCTATTGGTTGCTATTCCCTATCCTGGTAATAGATCATCCTTATAGTTTATTCTAGTTGTGTACTTGTAGCCAAAATTTTTTCTCCACGGAAAAATACGGTTATTAAGCCGAATCCGCGGCACACTATAATAGATAAGTTACGATTTAATAGTATATCGGAAATTCCCGAAACCGAAATGTCTCAATCCGACAATAGCGTCGTCATTGAACAAATTTGGAAAGCCCTTAGGTTAGTACCGGAGTTTAACGGAAACTCCCATATTTTAGTTAGGTTTTTAAATATTTGTGACAACTTAGTTTTAGAATATGTACGCCCAGATAATCATCTAGTTACGTCAGCCTTACTGAACGGTATAATCAATAAAATCACCGGTTCAGCCGCCAGAACTTTAGCCACCAATGGTATCCCGGATAACTGGCAAGGAATTAGGAATACTTTAGTTAATAGTTTCTCGGATCACAGAGACGAATGTTCCCTTTATACAGATTTATCTCAATTGACCCAAGGTATCGATACGCCTAATGTGTTTTACGAACGCGTACAGAACACGCTCAGCACAATTATGACATACATTCAATTACACGATTCGGTTGCATCTACAGTAGAAGCTAAGCGAAAGCTATACAATAAATTAGCATTACAAAGCTTTACGCGAGGTTTGCATGAACCGATCGGATCGCGTGTAAGATGCATGCGTCCGGAGACATTAGAAAAAGCCCTTGAATTTGCACAGGAAGAAATAAATGTAGTATACTTACAAAATAAAACCATTCAATCAGGAAACCCTAGGAAAACTCACTTACCGACTACTTATGAAAAGCCCTTGAACACATCGCAACAAAATTTCCCACAGTTTCTAAGTAATCAAAATAAGCCTAATTTTAATTCAAATTCTAACAATAACCCTTACTTTAGACATAGTCCTTATAATGTGCACGTAGCACCACAGCCTTCACCTATGTACAGACCTCAATATCAGGGATTTTCACGAACACAACAGGAGATGAGAGCGTTACCACGTTCTAATATGTCTACCGGGTTTAAAATTCCCCCTCGTGGCAATTTTCAGCAAAGCCGACCAAACTTACCTGTACCTATGAGTGGCATAAGTCACCCAGTAGCTCGAAACTTACCTTTGACTGGAGGACAGACCGACAAAAGACAAGTTAACTTGAATGAGGCAAATGACTCTTATGACTATGATCATTACGACACAGATTACTTACAATACTACCATGAAGACAGTACACCATATGTTGAACCTGAAAACTTTGAACAGGATTACGATCGAAATTTTCAGTGGGATCCGAGTTCGAGCTCCCCAGAATAGAACTACACTTACAGGGTAAAAGACAACTCCCTTATATACAGATTCAGAATCCACCATTAAAATTGCTTATTGACACTGGTGCTAATCAGTCATTTATCAGCCCGGAAATTGTAGGAAAAATATTTTAATAATTTAGAACTATATCATGATCCATTCGAGGTAACAAACATACATGCAACTACAAGGAACGAATTTTCTATAATAGTCCCTTGTTTTTCAGAATTTCAAGGTCATGATCCAATAAAATTTTTCATATATAAATTTCATGACTATTTTGATGGTTTAATAGGATGGAACCTTTTAGAACAGTGGCAGGCAAAAATAGACCTTCAAACTCGTACCTTAAAAACTGAATTCACTTGTAATAAAATTCAGATGTATGATTCCAAAACTGTCAATCTATTCGAGACAATTATTCCTGCACAGTCGACTCAAATAATTAAAGTTCCTATAAGTATTCCTCAAGGTGAAGTACTAATTAATCAGCAGTTAATTAATGGGTGTAATATAACAGAGTGTCTATCTACCGCGGAAAACAGTAAATGCATGATAGAAATATCCAACCCGAGTAATAACGATATAATTTTTAGTTTAAATAAACCAATATGCGCACATATATTTAACGAACAGATATTACTCACTAGTGACAATGAACATGCACGTTTCCAAGAAATCTTATCGCGAATACGAACCGACCACCTTAATTCAGAAGAAAAAGCCAACCTTACTTCATTATGTAAGGAATTCTCAGACATATTTTATTTAGAAAACGAACCTTTGACCTTTACCAATAAAATTAAACACAAAATTAATACTACTGATGAGAATCCCGTTCATTCTAAAACATATAGGTATCCGTATATACATAGACAGGAAGTACAGCAGCAAATTAAAAAAATGCTTGAACAAGGCATTATTAGGCCTTCAACATCAGCTTGGAGCGCGCCTATTTGGATAGTTCCTAAAAAATCAGATGCATCAGGTAAAACTAAATGGAGGCTAGTAATTGATTTCCGAAAATTAAATGATAAAACCATAGACGACAAGTACCCGATCCCTAACATTACGGACATTTTGGACAAGCTAGGACGTTGCCAATACTTTACGACCTTGGACTTAGCTAGTGGTTTCTACCAAGTCGAACTAGACCCAGCTGATATTCACAAAAACTGGATTCAGTGTAGCCGACGGTAATGGGCATTATGAGTTCTTACGAATGCCCATGGGTCTCAAGAACAGCCCGTCTACATTTCAGCGTGTAATGGACAACATCCTTAGGGGCCTTCAACACGAAATATGCATTGTCTATCAAGATGACATTTTGTGTTTTTCTACATCCCTTCAGGAACACGTAGTAAATTTACGCAAAATTTTTAACCGGCTCAGGGAATCAAATTTCAAATTACAACTAGATAAATCGGAATTTATGAAACGCGAAACCCCATATCTAGGTCATGTCATTACGACAGAAGGAGTAAAGCCTAACCCGGATAAAATATCAGCCATTTTAAAATACCCTATACCTAAAACTCAAAAACAGATTAAAGGATTTCTAGGTCTTATAGGATACTACAGACGCTTTATCCCAAATTTCGCACGAGTTACCAAACCACTTACATCATGTTTAAAAAAGGGTGCCAAAATTGATCTTAACCCCGAATATATTAAATGCTTTGAGCACTGCAAAACTCTTTTAACAAACGACCCCATTTTACAATATCCAGATTTCTCCAAAGATTTTATTCTAACGACAGATGCATCCAACCTTGCGCTAGGTGCAATCCTGTCACAAGGTCAAGTAGGTTCCGATAAACCGATCGCTTACGCGTCTCGGACATTAAATGAGAGTGAAATCAACTACTCAACAATTGAAAAAGAGCTTTTGGCAATCGTATGGGCTGTTAAATATTTCAGGCCATATCTTTTTGGACGCAAGTTTTCAATAATTACGGATCATAAACCTTTGCAATGGCTCATGAATCTTAAAGAGCCTAGTTCTCGCCTCACGAGATGGAAACTTAAATTATCAGAATATAATTTTAAAATAATTTATAAAAAAGGTAAAGCGAATACGAACGCCGATGCGCTGTCCCGAATAGAAATTTATAACGAAGAATCACCCTCAATGATTGTAAATGTGTCTGACTCGGAATCAACCGTAACAGCACCTGACGATAGACCCTTGATTAGTGACTCTTCGACCGACACCGCACCAACCTTAAGAGCATTAAGCAGTCCAACCCCCGACTTAGACATACCTGACACTGAAACGATTCATACATCGCATGAAAACCCTATCCTTGAAATACCCACTTCTGAAGAACCATTGAACAAATTTAAGCGACAACTTATTATCAACTGCACTAGCGGACCCGCAAAAACTAAACCTAAAGTCACTATTCCCTTCGAAACTTTCAGGAGAACAGTTGTTCAAATCTCGGAAAATAATCTAGAAGAAGAAATTATATCAATTATACAGAAATTTGTCGATCCTAAACTTCGCACTGCTATTCTAGTTCAGCCAATCGAGAAAATGTACACCATCGTGCCTATACTTCAGCGAAAATTAAGAAGTTCTTCCATTAACATTATCTTAGTTAAACGTGAAATTCAGAACATATCGGATTATTTAGAACAACAAAATATAATTTCTCAATATCATACCGGAAAAACGAATCATAGAGGAATAAATGAAACCCATTTATCTCTATCACAAAGATATTTCTGGCCGAAACTCAAAGAGCAAATAACATATTTTATTAATGAATGTGTCATTTGCAACCGCGCTAAGTATGATCGCGTACCTTTACGCCCTGAATTTCAGATCGTAACACCACCTTCAAAACCTTTTCAGTTAGCACACGCAGATGTAGTGACAATAGAACAGGAAAAATACCTAACTATTATCGACGCGTTCTCAAAATATGCCCAAGCATATCGCTTACCTGATTGTACAGCCCCAAACATAGTAAAGACCCTTATAAACTTCTGTACACATCACGGTTTCCCTTTAACCTTAACAACGGATAGAGGAACCGAATTTACTAACCAAGTAGTAGCAGAATTCCTTAAATTACACAAAATTCAGCATCATGTTATTGCAGCCGATGCTCCTCACGAAAATGGAATGATAGAACGTTTTCACAGCACACTATTAGAACATCTACGTTTATTAAAATTACAGCACAGAAACGAGCCAGCACATAATTTAGTTCCTTACGCATTAATTGCATATAATAGTTCAATACATAGCCTTACCAAATGCAGACCTTTTGATCTTATTACTGGACATTTTGACCCCAGAGACCCGACAGACTTGCACTTGACACAACAAGTATATCAGCAGTACCTACAGGATCACCGTGAAAGGATGGACATAGTATACAACATTATACATGACTCATCTCATTCTGACCGTAAGCAGGTAATGACTCGACGTAACCTTGACCGAGAACCTCAAACAGATTACGAACAAGGTCAGGATGTATACATTAGAAACCCGATAGCTCAAAGACAAAAGCTCGCTGCTCGTTACACTCAAGATAAGGTCATGTCAAACTTACCCATACACATATACACCACTAAAAAACGCGGCCCAGTCGCCAAAGCTAGAATAAAAAGATCAAAACTGACTAAGAAACCGACATTGTTACAGGGTAGCGACCCTCATCATGACCCTGGTCCCAGTACAGGCCGACAATCTGACGGACAAAACCATACGACTTGACGACTTATCTGACGGACCTGGAATATTACCATTTAACCTAGGAAAAACTAGAATAATTTCCAATCACCACACCTTTTTACAGGAAATCAATATCGATAAAATACAGCATCAAATTAGATTACTAAGATATCAACTTAGTGGCTCGACTTCCGACCTTTCGAAACAAAATGCAGCTATGTTTAAATATCAAATTACACACTTATTTAAGAAATTAGACGAGATTACTTCCCGCCTAGAAACATTTGAACCTAAAAGATTTAGAAGAGGCCTTATCGACCCCTTGGGATCTTTAATAAAAAGTATTACAGGTAATCTCGACCATAGCGATGCCCTGCGATTCGAAAAAGCTATTCAAATTTTGCAGAAAAACGATAAAGAGCTATCAGCTAGTTTCAATAAGCACATCAGCCTATTTAAAGATATGGCGGTTCAACAATCGCGAGTATTAGATAATTTGAGCAGTAATCAACAAAAGCTCGCAAAATCTATGAGTCAGTTATTAAACCTTACGAGTAACAATAATGTAGTTCAACATATTAGCTTATTTCAGCTATTTAACGTATTAAGTGACAACGTTCAGGACCTTTATCTGGAAATTATTAGATTAGAAAACATTTTAGCTTTTAGTCGCACTAATTCTATGCACCATTCTATTATAAGCATTAAGCAATTATATAACATGCTAAGCAAATTAAAATCTTTATACAATTCGGAACAATTGTTAGAATTAGATACTAGATACTATTATAATCTAATTAGTTTAGGATCATATTACACTGATAATAAAATAGTGATCGTCCTTAAGTTCCCAATTTTATCTCCAACACCTTATAACCTATATAGGCTCTGTCCCGTTCCTAATAGAACATCCGAGGTAATTTTGCCCCCATTCCCGTATATAGCAACCAACTCCAAGGAGTTTGTGTACATGGAGGCTGAAATGCCCGAAGATCGACACCTGGTATATTTGCGAACAGAGGATTTCTCATCAAAGGCGTACGCACCGAGATTGCATCTATCACCTACTCACTCAACAAGAAACAGAGAACCTATGTCATTCTACCACTATTTCGTTTTATAAAGAAGCACTTCTGGAATTGGACAGTCAACACTACATAATTACGTTCCCGAAACCCACGAGGATTCAATTAACATGCGGACAAGAAAAACACCTATTATTGAAGGGCAGTTACTTTGCAACAATACCTAGAGATTGTAATATAAAGTCGACAGAATTTACTATTGTTAACTCCGATGACAAAGTACGTGGAAACGCAATTGAATTAATGTCTATCCCGCAAAAGTTGCCGTCGAATCCTGAGAATAGATCGCCACATTACAATTTTACCACAATTGATCTGAATAAACTGCACGAAATTCAGCATAGGGTTCAGATAGAAAATTTTTCAAACCTGGACACCACGGACATCTCTACTATACATCATACTACAATACCTTTATACGGAATTGTCATATTAGGTGCAATTGTACTACTAACCATGTACATTATGCGCCGACGCCGATGCCGATTATTATTGAAGAATGAATCATCTCAACAACCAGAAATAGAAATACCTTCCATAATACATGCTGGAACGGAAACTTCGTCTTCAGGAAACCTTCAAGAAGCTAACCTGCAGAACCGCCAAGCCGCAATATTTGCATTAAACATGTGCAAATAATTGCTCATCCAGGAGGGGAGGTGTTACCTAGTACCTACTGTACTTAGTACATAACACACCACCACATTCCGCACTCAAGTTACAGCAGAAGTTCCCACGCGAAATACCAAAATGCTGACAACGTAAAACAACGTATCGTGGGACACTGAAACGTTGGGAAATGGACAATCTCGCTCGATCGCCTGAGCTAGCAGGTTGCATTTTAGGTTTAAGTATTATATTGTAATTAGTTTTTGTAATAAATTTATAAAGGACAAAATTGCCTTTTTTAAAACCTCCTACTGACGGTCAACTACGTAATTCACGTTAAAATATTTTACCTGTAATGTTAAAATCCGCCAATGTTTTGGCTACAGATTTATCTAACTGAATAGACATTTACACCCAAAAAATTTCATGTTTCTTTGTAATAAAGATATAACTAGTTTATTAAAACTGCTTATATATAGTTACCATGACATCATTTATTATAATTCCACAATGGTTATTTTTAAAATAATCCTACCTACGATTGGAGTACCGAATAATCTAATTTAAATCACAACAAAATATTAAGTCCTTAATTGTTTTACATAATTCAAACCGTATTCTACAATAATAACAATATTTTTGGCAATACCACTTTGACCGTCTGTATATCAATACATTTATTTACAACTTATAAACAGGCTGAACTGGTTTTTCATACTTATACGTTCTCTATAAGGCGCAAGTTAAATTGTCAAGTTGTGTAAAAATATTATCTCCATACTGCCATCTACCGCACATTGCGCGTTATGACAGGTCAAACCTACAAAGTGTATGATATTCATATGACATTTGTGAACTTTATTGGTAATCGGATCCTTGAAAGTTAGTACTTAATGTTGAGTTTTTTTTATATGTAAACGTAACATTTAAACGTTGCGTTTTACGATTAAAGTAATTGTTAAATTTATCCAAGGAGTGACGCTGCTACGTCTGGTGGGACAGCACCTCCTGGTCCTTGTCCAATTTCTGGCTGATACCCGTCTTCGCCAGCCTCGTATGTTACGGTATAGGTCACTCCATCAGGTCCGACCCAAGAGAAAGAACCTTTCACGAAGAGATACTCATTATCTGTACCTTGATTCCTAAGCTCGCCATGCTGCTCTTGCTTTGTACCGTCTGATTGCTCGAATCTGTAAATTAAGTTTGTTTTTTGAAATGAAAGCTTAATTAGCAGCGTTGAGCGATTCTCGGTTGGGGAAAAACTTATTGATTCGTGTTACCAATACTATGACGTCAGACGTCAACATGGTACAGTATGCCAATTATAAAATGGCGTGTAAGTGTTAGCGCTCAGAGATAAATAATAACATTTAAACATACGCAGACTATCGTATGTTTTGATTATGAATAAACTATATGGAATTGTACATAATTATTGCTCGGCGCGCTAATAGATGTAAAATAATAGATAATAGACGTAAAAACCAGACAAATGTTAAATGATAAATGTTAGATTATGTTATAATAATTTCCATTGACAAATTGTGATATTTAAACATAAAAAAAAAACAATTTCTCCAAAGTTTAGAGTTTCCTCTTCTGTCGGCAGTTCTCATGGCTGCCTAGTTTTTTTTAAATAATAACTAAGCGAAATGGAGGTGGTGATATTATGGCAGCCTTGTATAGAATGTCGAAAATCAATATATTACTAGCGATGTCGGAACACGGCATTAGTTTAATATGTTGAGTATATTAGACACTAGCTGTATGTCCGCGGCTGTGCCCGCGTTTCATATGTTCTTCACTGCGTTTTAATGTTTAATACGGAACCCTAATTACTTTACTAATCTTTTTTTAGTAATAAGATAAAGCGAAAATATTTCTCATACATTCAAATACTGGCCCGTAAGACTGTTGAACTGTTGAATTTTAATTTTTTTACGTGGAGCCCTAATTATTTTCTATAATCAGAAGTACCCTAAGCCACGCAGAGTAATTTGAGCTACGTACCAAAAAAAGTCCCATCAAAATCGGACCAGCCTTTCCGGAGATTACACGGAACAAATAGGCAGACAGAAGGACAGATAAAATTTGAAAAATTGTGTCCTTGGTATTGTATTCACATTCATATGTATTTAATAAAAAAACATGTTATTTAGACATTACAAACAGATACTTGAATTTTATTTATTAGTATAGATTACATTAACAAGAAATATCATCACCGTTTAGCAACATGAATTCAAATTAAGACGGTTCACCTTTAAAGTGGACGTCTACCGCTAACTCTTGTACATTTGTATTGTGAAATTAATTTAAGTGCACGGTTGAATAAAGTAAATAATCGATATCTGTTCTATAATATCTTCGTGTCATGTGGCGCCGGCCAACAGTATCGTGTGATGCCGGCCAAGAATTGTACCACCCCATATCTTCCCGCGGGTTTCTTAAAAGGCAACTAAGGGATAAAAACCAGATAATGGACAACAACATCCTCTAAGCACCATAAAAGCCTACTGCAATCGGCAACCCGCCTGCCAATCGTGGCGATTATGGCAATGCCCCCCTCATTGGGGGAGACCTATGTCCAACAGTGGACGTCTTATGGTTGAATGGATGGTTCTATAATATATTAAAAAACTATCGCGAGGACCATAATAATCCAAACATCAATAATACTCTGAACGCTGAGATCGATAAAAGTTATGATTCATACGATAATTTTTAGGTATAAGCTCATAACATAGATTATAAATATTTTTATAAGGAACAAGACAACTCTAAATGGAAGGTTGTATATCCTAAGCTAAGTAATACAATATTATTTTTTTTATAACAATAATAATAATATCGTTTATTTTCTTCCGACATGTTTTTAACCCTGCCATATTAACTTGTATTAGTTTTTACATTTTAATAGAGTCTTTATTTCTGTTTACATTTTTCTATAATAGTTTTCTGCTAGACGATTCTAATAATGCACCTATAATAAAGTATACGCAATGGAAATAGATATATACTATCTAATATTCAATGCAATATTCTATCTAAAGTACCTACTATTATTCTTTACAGTTTTGTTTTTCATTTAGTAGATAGATCTAAATTTAATAAAATAAATGTTATAATCAGTTTATAAAAACTCTTTACGAACATAAAATCTATTGTTACATAAAGAAATTAGATGTGGCGGTGGCTCCGTCCGCATGGTATTCCGTGTTCGTAAAATGACGATTTAAAAAATATAAGTTACATTTCCACAGCACTATTTGAATTTTAATTAGAATACGTTTTCTGTCAGACATTTGAAGCCTATAATAAAATATGTACAATAGCATTTGCAAGAAAAAGTATAAATAGAACCAAATTTCTTACTCGTAATTATAAGTGCCAAGTCCCTCGTTGTCATTAATAAATTTCAGTAGATTGACGTTATCTTGATAATTATTGACCGGTGGTGGAGGTGCGGCAGTGACCAGAACCACTAATGATATGATTATAAACTGCAAATAATATAAATGAATATTAGATTGTATTTCTTAATGCTACTGAAAAGTTCCGTCGCTAAACTCATTCGATTGTATCGAAAAGATGCAATTATAAAAGTCACATGGTTATTAAAACATGAAACACTCATAGGTTGATTAATGGTATAAAATAGAAACGTTCGTATAAATAAAACCTAAAAATAATATAGACCAAATTAAAAATTAGATACATCCATGAAAAATATTACAAAACACTAAAATCTTAAACCCAAACGAATTATTTAAAAGCAACATAATAACATTTGGGTGCCATAAATATAAAAAATTAAAATGTATTACAATCAAGTCCAAATAATATTTATATTTAATTTAGTGTCGCTAATTTTTTGTTACGAAAAAATTAAATTATATGTATAGTTTTACGTACGTAAAACAAAATCATTTATTTTATCTAAGGACGGGCATCATAATTATAATTGACACTAAACATGGTATGATTAAAATATATATTTCACTTTACACTTAATATTTTATCGGAAATATAATTAAATAATACCGCACCAGTTTCATTTTTGAAGACGCGACGTGTTTACTTTCGGTGTATAGAAGAAAATGACGTACAACTTTAATGTGTGTCCACTTTATATTATCATGCTTTAATATTTGATTTCTGTCTCTTATGCATGAGTAGGTATTACCGATGGATGTGAAGGTGAGCTTGTTTGTCGTCGACTCTCTAACTCATTTTGGATAAGGGTCCTTTATTAATGAAACTAAGTAACTGTTTTTCAACTCGCTTCGCTGTTTTGCATAATGTGATAGTTAACGTTTATAATTTGCATACTAGTAGCTACAAGTATTATGTAACGATCAGTTAGCAAAAGGGACGCCATGCGAGATTCTTAAAAGATACCTATACAATTTTAATCATAGATTTTATATTATACTCTTAGCGTGCCCGCCGCTGCGCAGGCGTTTCTTATATTTTTCACTGCGTAATATAGTTGTTTTTTAATTTTTTTTTTTATACGGCACCCTAATTATTTTCCAATTTTTTTTTCTATTAATAATAATTTGTCCGGTCAACTACGAAACCTGGCTTTATGTCAGGTTCAATTGTTTTCCTACTGTTAAGTTTAACCAACGTAGTTCAGGATCAAGCAAAGATATTTCTTACAAATTCAAATACGTAAAACTGTGCATTGAATCGGATTTTATTCACCGTTTCCTGAGTTTCATTTTCGAAAAACAAAAGTGCGTTAAGTTACGCGGAGTAACTTCAGCTACCTTTCAAAAAAGAGGCACGTCAAAATCGTTTTAGCCGTTTCGGAGATTACACGGAACAAAACAGACAGACAGACATAATTTTTAAAAATTGTATTGTTGGTATAGGTTTTGTATATACAATTCATATCTTTTCTGTAAATAATTTTTTTTTTGACATTACAAAGAGACACTTCAGTTTTATTCATTAGTATAGATATAGATTTTGTCTAGGGACCTCTTCGGTGAAGTCTAGAATTAATGTTGTTGATGTAAACATCTATTGACGCGCTTTGGCTGTTAAAGGTATGCGTCCACATATTCGCAACGTAAGTATCAGACGCATCGTATCAAATGGATCGTAGTATTCTTTGTATAGGAAGTAATACAAGTGCGTCCTTTGATCCGCATCGTACGGATCGTACTAATCTACCCGTCGGCAATGCCGATGCCCATGGTCCGAGGAACAACTTTTGCGATGCGTTCCGATGACGTCATACGGAATGCCGACCAATGGGCGGACACCGCGCGCTCGCTCGCTCCTAGTCCGCCATTTACCTTCCATTATCGTTTTGTTCACTCGTGTATTTCAGCATGGACGTGGCACAACTACTTGCAAGTGTGCAAGAGTCTAAAGAGATACATGATTTAAAACACCATAATTATTTCTAAAAAGAAACAAGCAATTACAACAAATTCTTCTTCTTCGTTTTCCTCCATTATCTTGCACATTCCTCCGTACACAACGCTACCTCTCGCTAAGTTAATTTGAATTAAAGTGGCGTTGGCAATCCGATTGTTGTAAAAAAATACGTTTGATGCGATGCGTCCGATATTTACGATGTGGAAATGTGGACGCCTACCTTAAATCGGCTCGTTTGGCATGATGTCTAATGACGTTTGACGTTTCATATTTGCCGGGTGATTCGTGATTACAGATTTTTTTCAACTGAATAAACTGAACCGTGCATGGTTTTATTTTCTATGTAAATATTTAATGGACTATGTCTCTATTTAGTTCTTTAGTGAACTTCTAATTGGATACTAATGAGCAATACGGTGTCAACTCTAAATAACAAATAAAAACGAGGTTTTGCTGAAAACGCAAGATCAAAATCTAGTAACGCACATTTTATAAAATGCTTTTATGTGAAATAATGTAATAATTCAATAAAAATAAAAAAAAGAATAAAAAAGATTAGCACGAAAGAAGTTTTAAATCAAAGACATTTTGTCCTTATATGTTTATTTTATGTCTTAACATTTTTATTTCATTCTATCTATGAACATTTTAATCACTGTTATAACAAAAAAACTAAAACCAGTTAAAATGTTTATAGTAACTTTATTTTATTTATTTATTGATTTGCAAGACTTTTGCAGAACATTCATAATAGTTAAAAAACATATGAAATATATTTTTAAGTATTAAGTAATACATATTACATTTTTAAATTACATACATTACGCGTATGTGGGTGTTAGCGTCAGAATAAGTTGGCGAATTTGTTGCTCGGTTACTCGGTGAGGGACACACCTGTTGTTATTTCTTTCCACTACCATTTACATTGCCCTATGAGACCAGATCCATTATCACATACGCAGAGCCCGATGACCTGACCTGAAACAAAAAAAAATAATAATAGATAATAGTAAGAATTATACATTAAGATAATAGACACTAAGCATAATAATAAAATAAATAATTGTGGTAGGGGTCATAACTCAATATAATATTAACACCCTTGAGCACCTTCCCGGCGTTTACGCCAGTTTTCCATTGTTTTCCTTTTGTCTTTCTATTGTTTCATTTGTCTGAGTACTCGACACATTAAACAGTAAGGCTGTAAATTAAAAATAGATAAAAAATTCAGCAGTACATAAAATTTCCAAATAATTCTATACTTATTCTAAATATAATTAAAATTACTAAATTTAAAATGCTATTAACCATTATATTATTAACTACTTATATTAATTATAATAACATATTTCATTTTAATTTTACCGTACGCTGATTGCCTTAATTGAGATAAAAGACTGATTAATAAGGTTATATATTTACATTTATTAGACTGATTTATATTTACAATTTTCAAAAAATTACACTATTTATAGGAAATAAGAATAGTATAGTTAAAATGGCGTCACAGCTAACTACCTAAAAACGTTCGGCAGTAATTAAATCCACCAAGAGTGATACAGAAGTCGTGACTCGGAGGGTGCGTGGTTCTGATGCTGCATCGACGCGCCGTGGCAGCGACAATGAGGACACCTTATTTAAAGCTGTCCTCAGTAGGAACGCAGCCGACGCGCAAAAATCAATAGCCTCTTCCAGAATACTCCCGAGTCAAAAAGACAAGGTGATTGGTTGGGATCTAACCTCACCGTCCGCATCGTTGCTGGAGCCGTCGATATTGGGTCGCTCAAATAAAGAAAGTACCGCACCTATACTCCAAACTCCAGTTACAGCTGACCCGGCGGTCTCCGATGCCGACTGGGGAGGTCATTCATCGGGGGGAGAAAATGTGAGTAAGGGGAGGGTTAGTATGCTATCCACCCTTAAGGGAAGAACCGGTATGGCAATGGACATGGGCAAAATTCGCGCCACCGAATACCTCGAAGAGGCGAAGGACGCACTGGAGAGTTCGAGAAACTGAAAAAAGAGATAAAGGAGAAAGTACTCGACTCCCTGGCTTATACATAGTGGCTCTAGAGCTAGTGGATTCCCGGGGGCGCCATAAGTTACAGGCGGAGCGCGCGCGAGCTGAAGGAGCCAGGGAGTTGGCATAGGCGGAACGCGCGCACGCAAAGCAGTTGGCCACCCTTGTGGAGAGCCGCGATCGGAGCATTGGTGCACTGACTAAGTATGTGGAGATGTTAGTCAGCGAGCTAGAGACGATGCGATCGTGGCTCGACTACGAGGTAGCTGAGCCACTGTGGTCGCTCCGGGGTATTCTCGAAGGAGTCGAGTAATTACGTAGCAAACAGATCCGTGAACAGCGAAACTCGTGTCGGCTGGAGCCTGAGGATTTACAAAAAATAGTAGGTAGTGCAGAAAGGCTACAGAGCACGTTCATGCGCTTGGAGGTGGACCTGGAAGATCTACCTCGGCGAGTGGGGGAAACAGTTACCATGCTGATCCAAACCGCCCCAAACCCCCCCTGTCCAATTATGGAACACCCCTAGAAGACACATCAAGGAGGCCGTTAATAGCATCAAAAACAAGATGGAGATAGCTCCAGAACAACAGGGACAGAGGGACGCTAGCGTCGGAGTGGAGGCCTTGAAGGACCTCTTAGTGTCGGTGTCGGCTAAGATCGACACGGTACTCTTCGAGGTCCGTGAGATGGGGTACCCCGCGTTCGCGCCCCCTAAAGGAAAGCATCAGTCCCTAGCGTCGGAGCTCCACATCGTACGTCAGCAAAAAGATACTGGCAGCGAGGTAATACAGCCCACACCAAGGATGCGGGGCCACGTCCGGAAGGATGAGGACATGTATGCAAAGGTCTCAGCGCTACCAAAGTGCACATCATCCTCTGAGACACTGATCGTGTCGTCGGTAGACCTCCACGAAATAAGTGAGGGGGTCGTAAAGACCAACCAGAGGGTGGCCAATACTAAGGCCACGGGAGCAAGGGTCGACGCCGTTAGGAAGGTCAAAGATCAAAAGGTGGTCCTACGCTGTCGAGCTGATTCGCTATATGACTTAGTGACACATATTAGGACATGAGTGGTGGCCAAGGAGGTCGTAGCCCTGGTGTCACTGGACATAGAAGGAGCCTTTGATAACGCTTGGTAGCCTGGCTTGAAGTCTCAACTCGTGGCTAAAGGGTGCCCCAGGAATTTGTACGGTATAGTCTCTTCATACCTGGAACACCGGAAGGTCGAGCTCAGTTATGCCGGTATAAAGGTGAGTCGGGAAAGGTAGAGGAGGCCCATCGGGTGTTCAAGAAGACCCGTATCTCATTGACCCACGTGCAGATCCTGACAGGACACGGGGGCTTCGCAGCGTACCTGCATCGTTTCGAAATTAAAGGTAGCCCCGCGTGTGATTGCGATCCGGATACCGCCAAGACAGCCTTCCATCTTATTATAGACTCTCCTAGGTTCGGCTCGTCCAGATGTGACCTCGAGTGCAAAACTGGAGTTGGGGTAAACATGGACCTTGGCTGGTTTACTGCTAGAAGACGACCACCGTCCAGCATTCCTGCAGTTTATATGCGAGAT
The DNA here is from genome assembly GCA_014132275.2 of Samia ricini. NCBI lineage: Eukaryota > Metazoa > Arthropoda > Insecta > Lepidoptera > Saturniidae > Samia > Samia ricini. The sequence continues at coordinate 8,818,706 of AP028170.1, forward strand.
TGCAAGGATAGCTGTAAAAAGGCATATAAGTAGTCGGTGGTCAATGATGGGTGTTAGCGTAAATGTTTTTTGGGACTTGGAATTCGAACTGATCGCAAATTAATATTTTGGATTTTATCTGATATTTTTTTTTTTTATTAATATTGAGATTTATTAAGAATTTATAATTGACAGTTGATTAAGAATTTTCATAATACGTCGTGTGTTCAAAAACTAAGGTGACTTTGTATTTTTAAGAAAAAATATTTATTTATTTATCAATATTTATGTTGTCCCCTTCAAAGTAATCCCCCTCAGATACAATACACTTATGCCAACGGGTTTTTTCCTATCCTCAAAGCAATCCTCGTATTGACGCCAAATAGCTATTGTTTTATTATTTTTTCGTTATTTTTATTCTTTAAGATTAAGTTTTTAGTCTAAGTTTTAATCATTTACAGTGTATCAATTCGGTTCTTTTGATCGATTGATTCTATAATTATAACTAAGTGTTGATAAATTTAATTGACGAATTCTGTGATATGAATTATGGCCCTAGGATAAATGGTAATGGCATTATAACCATATGTAAATTATATAGTGGGAAGCAAAAATAGATTAATTGTATTAGGAATTAAGAAGGCAAAAGAACAAGCCATAGAACACAATAAAAGAGCACACATAAGAGAATGCTTTAGCCAATAAGAAAGGCAAAAGAACAAGCCCATAAATAAATAATATAAAAGAGCACAAACAACTGAAAAACTTATTTAGCAATAAGGTCCCTGGCCACGCCAGAGGTGATGCCGGAGCTCTAAAAAAAACCAAGTTTTTTTTATTCTCAGTCACTGCCATTTTCACTTCTTAACTTATAATTTTTAATTTGCAATTTATTTTTCTCTTACCTTTACCGCTCAGTTGATGTACAGGGGATTCAGTCGCATCTTGGCTTCCATAAATGTCTTCTATAATTCTCCAATAGTACATGCTTTATCTAATGCAAATAATCTCTTACTCAGTGTACTCACAAATTCCTCTTTTACTTGCAGTTTCTTAACATTTTTGACACTCTAGTTCAATAATGTGGTCATGGAAACGATGTCGGCACTCTTCAACAAACCTTTTATTCGCCTTAGCATCAGAAAATGGCCTATGCTGATACCGGTTCCTCGATATGACCGAGTGTCTGTTACATTCTCTCTTAGTCTTTCATCCACAATAATAAAATCGATCATACATTGCAACATTCCTTCATTGTATTAGTTATCACAAGATTCCACTCTAAGCACACTTCCAACAGACTTTCTCCCATCGCGTTCACTTTATTGTCGCCAAATTTTTCAGGCATACTTACGAACTCATCATCTTTCAAAATCAATTCAAAATATAAAAATTCGTTATTCAATTTAGACCCTAAGAAGGCGTTTATGAATGTCAAAACACTACCACTGGTTTAGAAAATAACACAGTTGAGAAGAGCCGGCAAGAAATTCTATCTGGTTCCCTTTTTTACAAATTCAAAATAGAAATATACATTTTATTTTCAAATAAAAACTATACAAATCATAGTTACAATCATTGTTAGTGGATCACTCTTACTCAACCATTAGTATCTCTGAATATTATTACCAGAACTCCTTTCTTTCATCTTCAGCTTTTTAAGAAGGGTTGGTACGCACATTTGCCGGTGCATATACACCTTTTTTTTTTTTTTTGACGGGGGGAAATGCATTTACGCACTACCCTTACCCATTGCATTAGTGAGACCGAAGTCCCCCAATGCAATGGGTAAGGGGGCACAGAGTGACGAGCTCCGTGCCAGTGTGGGACTCGCTCGGGCGTGAAGCGCCCGGAAATACCCACTAAAACCCCCCGGGGCCGTCCGCTGCATTTGGGATGGGGGCGACACGGGGTGGCTTTCAGGTGCATATACACCTAGCATACATAAATGGGTAAAACCAACCTACAGCCTCAAACATAGGAGTCTAGGGCTCATACATTCAAACTTTGTCACTCATTCATTGATTTTAGGAGAAAGAAGTATACCAATCCCTTGACTACTTTTAGTTGTTTTATATATATTTAAGTGTAGTGGTATTATACTATATTCATCTAGTCTCATTTACACAAGCACACTAATCCTTCTTTTGTTCATCATATCAAAAACTTCCTTAATTTTATCACTCTTACCACCTCTAACATTGAAAGTAACATAGTAGTCGTTACTATGTGAAAGTCTCCCCTTGCCCAGTCAACCTCGCCTTATAAATTTGTTTTATCAATCTTCTTTCGTAAATCCTCTACACGTATTCAAATAGCATCTCTGTCTCTATTATTGTCACTAAATCCTTTACAAACAAGAACGTTCCCTTGTCATGCTATTTCTTACTTTACCTTTGGCAATCACTGCAGCCGTACTTCTCATCTCTAAAGCATTAATTTTTCATGCTTGTTTTACCAAATCCAGCACTTATTACAATACATAAATTTACCTACCTTCCTACGCAAAATACCTCAATGAACAAACAGTCGTGTCTTTTTAGCTTTTTGGTTGCTCGTGACGTTACGAACATCCTCGTTCACTTGATTCCCTAACGCAAATCTTCACTCAATACCGCAATCACTCTAAAACCGATAACATTCAGTTGTTTTTTTGTTAAAAATGCTCTAGTTACATCTGTAATGTTATTTTTTATCTAGTCTCTGTCAATAGGTATTGTCTCTACGTAGTGCAAGGGGACATTTATTACGCCAATATCACCAGTTCACAATTTCACATTCACAGTTTCACTGCTGTTTGTATTCATTGTTCATTATTAAAATTAATAATAAAATAAATTTTTTTTATTCGTTGGATATTAATAATTCTAATTTGTATGCTTCTCTGCACGTAGGTTGTAACATTATTTTAATAAATCATATTTTATTAACAAATGTAAAATAACATGCGGTAAAACAATACCATTTATTATAAATTCACTTACTATTAAAATGAGTAAAAGTCAAATAATGAATTATTACATTTATTTTATTGTTTTTATTACATACATAATACATTTATTTAATTATTTTATATTCATGGATGTATTTATTTCACATAGTTAAATTTATTTGCCTAACATTGCTGCAAACAAATCTGGTGGTACGCCACTATAAAACGATCCAGCAGATGAATATTCTTTAAGTTTCTCCGGATTATACCCATCTTTACCAGCCTCATATCTTATTGTATAGATCCTTCCATTAGGAGCAAACCAAGTGAAAGACCCTTTTACGAAGAGATACTCATCCTCAGTACCTTCATTTCTAAGCTCACCATGTTGCTCTTGTTTAGTACCATCCGACTGCTCGAACCTGCAAAATATGTTTTTTTTTTAATATTAACTAAAATAAATAGATGCGATATAGAGATATTATGTTGAAAAAGACTAGTGAATATTAATATCGATGTCGGAACGCGGTATTGTGAATTTGTTTACTATGTTTAGTTTTTATTGCCTATAACTGTGCTCTCGGCGTCGCCCGCATTACATTGAGCCAATATGCAGCCAATATTCTTCTAGTTTTAGGGTTTATAAATGAAAAGGGCAGACCACCAGGGGTAGATGATGACTTCTAACAATACATACTGTTATGGTAATAAACGACGGTTACAATTATCATTTGACATACTCTAAGGCTAGTGATCACAGTCACTAAATGGTAGGAACGGTCAACTATCAGTATTATCCGTAGATATGGATAGTTTGACATTCGCCACCATAAATTGATATTCTCTAGTCTAAGTTCCCATCTATCTTCTTAAATGCCATTACGAGGCAAAAAATTATCTTTCCAATCTATAGTACTTTTTCTTGTTTATAATATTAACAACATTAAATTGAATAAATTTTCTATCAGACATTTAAAATAATTCATCTATAATAAATATAATAAATTATTCATACACTTGATTATACATACAATAAGTATCGTATTATTATCTATACTAATAAATAAAATTGAAGTGTCTGTTTGTAATGTCAATTTTTTTTTTATTAAATAGATATGAATGTATACGATACCTATACCAAAAATACAATCTATAAAATTTTTGTCTGTCTGTCGGTCTGTCTGTCTATCTGCTTGTTCCGGGTAATCTCCGGAAAGGCTGGACGGATTTTAACGGATGGTTCCGGGTAAAAAAATTAAAACTCCTAAAAAAATTAATAAAATCCTATTCAATGCACAGTTTAACAGGCAAGTGCTTGAATTTAATAGAATTATTATTACTTTATCTTACTAAACTAAACTACTTTATCGTACTTAAAAAAATAGGGTTCTGTATACAAAAATTAAAACGCTGTGAAGAATATATGAAATGCGGGCGTAGCCGCGGGCACACAGCTAGTTGATTAATTTGAACTTGAAATAGAATTACGTATAAAATTTCTAAACCGGACCCGGAAAATATGGAACCGGAAGTGAATTAATTTTAGATACATTATCGACTACTGTGTCCTCGCGGCTGGGCCCACGTTTCATATATTCTTCACTGGGTATTTTTTAGTATACAGAACCCTAATTACTACTGCTATAGACTACTCGGATATTCGAATGCCTAAGACGAGCGATAGACGACGCTCAGGAGCAGTATCCTACTGCGGAATTGATAGTCTTGAGGGATTTTAATCCACATCACGAGTCTTCGTTGGGTTCATCTAAGACTGACCATGCGGGACGAACTGCACATGCTTTTGCTCTAGCACATGAACTGACACAAGTGGTGGCCCAGCCCACCAGGATTCACAATATTGCAGGTCATGTTCCCTCTCTACCGGACCTTTTGCTGACAAGCGAGCTAGCCAGGTATAACGTGACAGTTGAAGCCCCTCTGGGCACGTCGGACCACGGCTTGGTTGTAACATCTATGCCACGTGCTCTACCTTTTTACCCGGAGCTATCTATCAAAAAAAGTCCCAACACAATCCTTCCAGCTGTTCTGGAGATTACCCGGAAAAACAATCAGACAGACAAACAATAGTTTAAAAAACTGTTTTTTTGTATGGTTATCGTAAATAAATTCATTTCTATGTAGTATCTAAATAAAATTAATTTTGACATTACAAACAGAGACTTCAATTTTATTTATTAGTTTGATAAGCAATGTAAGAATATTCTACATTTTTTTTAAACATATTTGAAAATGCCTACATTTTGTTTGTGAAAAATGTTTTTAACAGGTAGTGCATGCATTACAATATAAATTTGTCGCCAACGAGTTATTTAAGGCAGTCGGTTTTAAGACGTGAGAGAGACAATATACACAGCGTAATCTAATAGTTCGTGTAGTGCCGGCTGAAGAATAGTACCACCCCATATCTTCCAGTCGGTGTAAAAGACGACTAAAGGATATACCAGGGGATGGGCAGCTGCATTCTCTGAGCACCACAAACACCTAACTGCGATCGCCAAGCATGGCGATTATGGCAATGCCCTCCTATCTTTGGGGGAGATCTATGTCCAGCAGTGGATGCCTTTACGGTTGGATGGAATCTAATATTTTATAACCTAAAACTGTACCCTGACCTTCCGTACAATACACAATGAAAATAAATAGTATAATCATTTATTTAAATTATGGTTAATTTGTAAAGCTTAGTATTGAGATAAGATTAAATTTAATTAATGTAACGATCAATATTTAAAAATATTTTACGAACTCTTAATTGATTATTTTAAATTTATTTTTGTTTACAACAAAATTTTTATGTTGTATAACATCTGACAAAATCCTGTAATGTTTTCAATTTTTGGCTCATACTTAATATAAGTAATATATAATAATTTATCTATGGTAACATGTAAAAAAGTTACATAAAAAGCGACTAATTTTCTTACTCGTAATTGTAAATGCCAAGGCCATCGTTGTCGAAATTAAATTTCAGTACTTTGACGTTATCTTGAGAATTATTGATCGACGGCGGCGGTACAGCAGTTACCAGAACTACCAAAGATATGATTATAAACTGCAAATAACATAAATTCATATTAAAATGTATATATCAATAATATTGAAAAATAATTCATTGGACATACTGTATCAAAAATTGCTAGTTTAAAATTGAAGTTATTTCAGACAAAAGTTTTAAAACAAGGTAACCTTATGAAACGATTATAAAATACAATAATCCTAAAGCGACATGAAAGATTTATGAGAAACGTCTTATTCGAGTGCTAAAAACATAGATTACCATTGAATAAAATTCTGATTTATGTTGGTAAATATAACGAACATATTAATTTTTCACGTACGTAATGCAAAACCATTTATTTTATATAGGAGTGAAATAATTACAACATATATACGGTGTTATTGAAAATTAAATTTGACTTTTCATTTAATATTTTATAGAATTAAATAATACTGCACCGGTTTCATTTTTAAAAACACGACGTGTTGTACTGTCGGCGAATAGAAGAAAATGAGGAATCATATTAATTTGTGTTTCTTATATTGTCATGCTTCGATATTTTGATTATTTTTCTTATAGTACAAATTTGTAAGTATCTCTGAAGGATTTAAAAGTGAGCTTGTTTGGCCTTGACTCTCTGATTTTAATGAAATGTATTTTTTAATGAAACTAAGTAACTGTTTAACACCTTGTAGTAATGTTTTGCATAATACGATATGGGTCAGTTATAATTTCTAATGGGAACAAGTAATAGAGGGCATAACCTCAAAGAGGAGTACAGTCATCTTTTTTGTTCAAAAAACTAATTCTGCCAAAATTATACTGCATTCTCATTGGTCGAGAATATTAGAGATGATTAAGTCCAGTCTATCCTAAGTCGCATAAATAACGTTGGAATTAGTGTTGAACTAATATTTGCTCCAACGTTCATTATTAGCTATTGTAACTCATATCGGTTTCGTTATCCCCGTGAATAAACAAAAAAGAAGTCATATTTTCATATTCCTGTAAGGAACCTTTTTTTTATGCCAAATAAAAAATGTAGGATTTAGTTAGGATCAAATTCGCGAGAGAGTTTTCACACTAAGGTAACGGCCAAGCCGAGGTTCGTACCATTTTGGTAACCCTTGTGCTAGTTATCTTTTTGTGGCTGAGTGCGATCAGCATTCGTCCCCAAAGTCACGGTGAAGCTGTAAAGGCCCTTCCGGTCAACAGCGCTAGCTGGGTTAGAAAAAAAAAAATCATTTACTTACTTTGTGTTGTAGAGTCTACACTAATCTTTTATGTTATAATACACATATTTGTATAGGTGCAGTGCTTTGACTACCAAAAAGGTAAGCTCTCTAAGTCTAAAGGTATTAACACGCAATCGATGCTACCTCAACACACTTACTAGTGTTTGGCGATATGTATTCAAAGTTGAGGGTGATAGCTATGCAGGCAAGCATTATTAGAAAATGTCTTTCCAGCATATATGGTTTCCTCATGATGTTCTTCTTCACCAAAAGCTCAGACTTATTATAGAATTGGATTAAGGTTTTTCACCACCCGTTCTTAGTATCGAAGTGTTACATTTAATCCTAAAAAATAAAATTGATGTTTTATATGGCCTTATATTATTTAACAAACTAGAAACTCCTTATTATATTGTCTCTTAAGATCTATGATTCTATTTACTATACGAATGCTAGATAGAAATATTTTCAAAAATTACAAGTAAACTTTATTACCTATGTTAAATATTCGATTTAAAATAAAAAGCTATTCTAAGTAAGTTGAGGTAGTATCAATTGGGAGCTAAAAGCCGTGGTGCAGGTGGTATATTTTCTTTCCTTATTACTAGTTATTACCTATATTTGATACCTTTTACCACTTAAATCTATTATTTCATGTTTTCCAATACTATTTTGATCATTTTTTTTCACAAATGCGTTTAAGAAAAGTTATTCTTTGGCATTGGATTAGGTCTAGCCTGCTCAGAATTACTCATAAACATCTTCATCGGGCATAATCTGCGACATTTCAAAACTAATTATATGTAACAATTTTTGTGCTCTTTGTTCTACCGATTTAGCTGTTTCCTGATATAGTAAAAAAACTAATTAGGCTTTTACAGTATCCTTGGAAATTATTTATGTTCAAAATAATTTGTTATAATATTAAATTTATAGTTGCTGATCAAGCCAAAGAACAAAATTTTTGCCAAAGTCTACTAATTGTTTTGTGCTTTTGTGAATTTACAGGTACACTTTGAATTTTCCAATTACCAAAGATTTTCTCACGATAAATCGTTATTGTGTCAAAAATGAAATTTTAGATGACATTGAAAATTAATATTTATTAATAGATTTTGTACAATAAAACAATTATTATTATTATTATTATTAAATTATATTTTTATTGCTAAAACACAATTTAACTGTATATAAATATTATATACAATTATAAGTGAATTTTTCTATTTACAGGTGAATAATTATTTCTTGGTTTAGAAACAAATATGATTTTAGCCCACGAGTGAGGCAAGAACAGCAGAAGGTATAGCTCCACCAGGCCCCTGTTGGATTTGAGGTTGGAAACCATTCTCATCGGCAATATAGGTAACAATGTACGTGACGCCGTCAGGTCCCAGCCAGGAATATTGTCCTTGAACAGCGATTCCTTCATTTTCTGTTCCCACGTTTTTTAGTTGCCCTTGTTCTTCATGTTTGCTGCCATCTGATAACTCCCATCTAAAAAAATAGATCAATATATTTATGTTACTTTTACATTTCGGTCTCTCTTTAACAAAGACAAAATGTCGGCTTACGCAAAATTATAAGCGTCCGGTGCTCCGTTGTTTACTTCATAACGAAGGATTTGCACGTCTTGGGGATTCTGAGGGGCGGGCCGATGCAATGGCGACGAAACCGAGAATCACGAGCTGTCAAAGAAAAAACTTATAATTAATAACAGTTCCACATATTTCATATACACCGTTCACATAATTAATTCTATCACTTCACTGTACTGACTAGTTTCATTGTTAAAGTTGTATATATTTGTAGCGACCGTCTTCTTTAAAGTGTACTTGGTGTGTGCGATGATTACGTACTCAAACGGTTTGCTTATATACTGTATGTATTTCTTCTAATGCCCAGTTACAACATAGGTTGTGTGGTGCTTTTTATTACAGTACAGTCCAAGATGCAGCATCTGTCGGGGCAAGCCCCGGTAAACGTACATTCACACAATTGATGTCGGTACACTAAGAATAAGTATGTGTTTGTAAACATTTAATTTGACCCGTGCAACTTTTCTTAAGTAATAATAGACGCACAAATGTCAATGTTAATATGGATTACAAAAGGTCATAATCTTCTTTATTTCACACAATGTATAGTTATTAAGCTTTTAACCATACAACGCAATTAACTTATTTGTAATATGACAAATTATCATGTTTATACTCTTCAATAAAGCGAAACACTAAAAAAGCTTTGCAATTTTGTGAAATTAATGATAATAATATATATGCCGTCGTTTTAGTTCGAATTCATAGGACATAATTTAAAAAAAAAACTAGGCAGCCACGTGGACTGCAGACAGAAGTTAAAACTTCAAACTTTGGAAAAAATGTTTTGTAATGTTTAAATTTTATAATTTATACATATATATTTATTCAAATCAAAAAGTACATTCATTTATTTAATACTTTATAATTAAATAAAAAAAACTAAATAAAAGTACCTAATTATTACTATTACCTCTATTCCCAGATGGCTGGCCATATTGCCACGCTGGATGGCAATGATAATTCGCTGTGCCAAATATTGACCGGCCCTCTGATCGCAAGACGTGTCAACTTGACGTCTCGCTACAATTAATAATTATACATAATTTATTAATTGAAATATTAACCTAGCCTAACATTTAACTTGCAACATTTGTCTGGTTTTTTTTAATCTATTGTCACTCTGAGCTGTAATTATGTACACGTTGATATAGTTTATTCATAATCAAAGCATACGATACACTACGTAAGTATACATTTTATTATTTATCTCTGATCGCCGTCACTTAAACGTCATCTTATACTTGACATACTGTAGCATGTTGACGGCTGACGTCATAGCATTGGTAACGCGAATCTAGAAGTTTTCACTTCAAAAATATTTTTATCAAATAATTATATTTCAACATATTTTACTTATCGTTCTGTATAATTTACGGAAAAAAATATAATTGAATTTGCAACATTTTTGATTAATGAATGAGAATTGCATAATAAAGCAGCAGAACAAAATTACATCTAATAGTGTAATTGTGACGCTTAACAAAGGTAATTAATTAAGTATAATGTAGCCTTTCTTTACGTTACTTTGAGCTCAATATTTACTTCAGAATATTAAAAAAATGGTATTATTAAATTTCAAATAAAACATATCTATATAGATTTTTGGTTATGATATTTTTATATCTAATATATTCTATATGTTCACTATACATAGCTATTACTTTTACTCCTCTGGCAAACTTTACATGGATAGGGTGGAGCATTTTGAACTGTTCAAAGCATTACACAATTATTTATATTCCATTGTGCACTCATAAATCAATGAATTATTTACAAATAACGAGAGAATAGTCTTGGTAGTATTTGATTTATGTCAATTAAGTAGCTCTAGAAAGATTAATACAGTAGATGTTTTGGGTGCTCTTTATTCTGATAATGCATGCTGTATGGCTACTAACAGTTACACCTCGACGTGTCATATCAATGGTGTGGGTACGTTACCAATTCTAGTAACAACGTTATCTTTGGATGGTAAACTTGCTCAAGAATCATCTATCAGTATCTTGGCTATATTATTAGTGGTAACAACCGCTTTGAAGCTAATTTATAATATATCTTTGCCTCTATCGAAATGATATTTAAAATAGTCTTAAAATCGCATTACTAATACTCCACATTAATATCGATATAAGGCCATGTTTCTGTGTATGCCACAGATTCAAGGGTATTTATACATGCAACAGAAATCATTCTGAAAACTTCCAAATGAAGTAATTAAAATTATTTGGTTGTATAAGATGATAGAACTGATTTCCATATGTTGAAGATTTGAGAAGAAAGGAGTTATATAGCATAGTGTTCATACATGCTATAGGTTAATTGAGATGGTGCAGATTATTAGTAATCTGAATTATTCTAGACTGCAGCTCTAACTTTAACTTAATGCCTAGGAATAAGATCCTTTTTCGGGCTCATAATCAAATTATCAGAGTGAATTAAATAGATTTCATAATTTTTATATAAAAGCAGTGCGGCTTATGGTTAAGCTGCAATCATAAAGTGAATTGTTTTAACTCTGTATGTTTATATTTAAAGAAATTTGAAAAATCTGTGGGCTGACTATATTTTTAATACAAAATACACACATAACATAACAATAACTTTCGTTTGTAATGGACAGCTCAAGGAGAAGAACGTTTAAAATTTCCACAAAACTTTTTTGGATAATGATTCATAATTAAATATTACAATTCAAGTAGATTATGATTTATTTAAATTGTAAAATAATTTAAGATTATCTAATGATATTTATTATCAGATTATCTAATAATATAATAATTATTTCATTTATTATTTCATTTCGGCTATGACTAATATATTTTGTAGTCATCATTAATATCTTCTAAATAGTATTGCTTGAGTCTTATGAGACTCGTGATAAAGAATTATATAATAATGATTTTTTTTAAGTGATAAAAGTTGGAGGCTCTATTTTACAAACTAGGTATATACCTGTGTATTGTATGTAGATCAATGTACATCCGTATGCATAAAATAAATCAACCAACAAGCGTACTATCTAATTACAAAAAAAATATAAAATATGAACAAATAAAAAAAAGGGTTAAAATACGGAAAAAACATACATTGACAAAGGAGGATAGATTTATTATAGGAAGCAAAAACGTTAACAATCTGAATATCTCATGCATCGTTACTCAGGAAATTTGCTGTTTCCTCGCAACTTATTCTGCGTAACCACGTTAAGAATGATTTTTTTGTCAAATATGTTTTTAACTTTGTTAATCATGAGATTTTTATTTATTTTTTGCACAGTCGGGTACCCGTTGCATTAATCTGATGAAAAGTAAATGCGGTTCGGCAAGAAACAGTAGGTAAAATGAATTCCTTTTCTTCGTCGTTGAGTTCAGTTTATTTCATAGAGTTTGTTGGTATGACGTTAAATGACTGCGCAGAGAATATATAACTGATTTACGGTTAACATCTGAGATTCAGCGTATAACGACTAAACACTAACTTCTCTGGAGACCAAGGAAGACGGTCTTATGAGTTCCACACCAAGTAATGGTGGCATTGTTGTTTTGATGTTGTGGAAATTGACGCAAATCATGGTACACCAAATAGAGTTACTAACTCTAGCGACTGTCGTAGAATTCTAAAGGTATATATGTGATTCTACTTTTAGAAATGGTAATGTGAAAGTGCTATTCAAGTTTCTCATCTACACACTTATCCGAGATATTTCATATAATCGGCCCTAGTAAGAGATAAGCAACCACATATGAATATGACTCAGAACTAGTATGGACCATAATGGATCTAGGATTGTAGTTGATAGTGTGAATTGAATAAATTTGGTATTCTCAATATTAAGGGCAAGCCATTTTAAAATTATGATTGAGGCATCTTATAAATAGATTTTGACATTCATCAGTTAAAAATACCATTACCATTTGCCATTATTGAGAATATTATCAACAATAATATGAGTTAAGTTAGAGATTGCATCCTACGTGGGTAATTCTGTTCTGATGCCAAATTAATTAGGTGGTAGTATGTCATTATAATACTAGCTGCTTGCGTGGCTCTGCCCGCATATAATTTTTTCTATTCCACACAATTATTATATAATAATAGTTTTAAAATAATAATTGGAAAAATAATAAATAAATAAATATAACAATAACCCTATTTATTTAGCTCCTAACAGAAAGCAAATATATTTTTCACAAAGTCAAACACTTGCCAGTAAAACTAACCATTGAATCTTAGCCTGTTCATCATGTTATGGGTTTAAATTTATTAACCAAAACCCTAATTATTTTCCAAAAATACAAATAGTTTAAGTTACGCCCCTTGACTTCAGCTATCTGCTAGAAGAAGTTCCGTAAAAAAATCGCTCCAGCATTTTACGGAAATTAGCCGAAACACATACACACAGATAGCAAAAATTGTATTTTGATTTAGGTATCAGATATAAATACATATTTGTTTTTTTAAAAGTTGTTATTTTGATATTACAAACGGACACTTAAATTTGTATTTTTTAGTATAGATAGTTAACATGTCTTTTTTAATTGTTTGAAGAAATTATAATTCAAATTTGAATTTACAAACATACTAAATAATTACAAAACAATATTTAACACAATGAAAGTGAGTAAGTTACATCATATTATAAATATTATTCGTGTACATTTAACTGCAAGTACGAGCATACTTCGACCGGTCTTTTTACGTCGCAGTATGAACCGATGACTCCGCTCGTGACCTCCCATACCAATTGTTTCTCTTGTAAGAAGACACAGTTTCATTTGGGTTAAACGCAGCTTTAACAGCGCATATAATTTTATTACTAATATTAGTACTTGATGTGCCCGCATGGCATTCAGATAACATGCAGTCTATATTTTTCTGCTAAATGCGATCTATCGCGTTACCAAATTTTCTCGAAATCAGTTTACACGTGAAACAGACAGACAACCAAAGTTAGCCGATATATTCTAACAATATCTACAGTTAACGGTGACAATCTATTATTTTGAAATAATGATGGTTCAGTCGGTAGTGCCGTCCGATTCCGCGTAGATGGACGCAGATTCCAACCCACCTATCGAATTGTATACTGAGTCTATGAAGGAAAACACCATGAGAAATCCGTAGCACGTTGGTAGGGCATTCTATAATAATACCCTCCTAGGTACCTACCAACCTTAAATTTGAGGACCTGTTGCCAATTACCAATAGGTGTGTTCCGACAGCATCACTTGAGCATTACCTCTAGGTTTAGTGTGTTTACTATTCTGGACCACATCGACACTGAACATCAGGTGAGATTGTGGTCAAAGCACTGAGTCTATATCGTGCGAAAAAAAAACTTGTGTTGTAATCAAGGCTTAAAAATTAAATCGAAATTTATTATAAAATCTAAAAGATTAAATTTAATCAGTAAGTAATATTCTTTTCATTATTTCCTTTGCACAATATGATTTAGTACAAGGTCAGTATGATATAACATACAAGCATTACGATGATAGGTAGATAGTAGATTATGCGAAAAAAAAAAGAAAATACATTCCACCGAGTGGGTCAAGTTCTCAGTATTGAAATAACATTTGTTATGTAGACGATGACTTGAGCAATTTGAGTTTAAACTATTATTTCATTAAATACTTATATGATTCAACCGTAGATTGGATTTTCAAAGACGTTAAAATAGTATAAAGGTAGTATAAAGAATTTCAAGAGTTTTATTTGTTTTATTTGTTTAACAGACTTTATTATTTATATGTCTATTACCCATAAAAATGAGACAATAGGTAAGCAATGGAGAGCTGGCGTAAACGCCAGGTTATTGCTCAAGGGGTTAACTAGCTGTGTGCCCGTGGCTCGGCAAGTGTAAAACTGTCCATTAAATTGTATTTTATTCAGAATTTCAAGAGTTTTATTTTCTTTACACGGAATTATTTTCGTTACTAATATATAGTAAAGATATTTGAAATCGTTTTTAAACAGGTTTTAGGCGTATGAAAGAAACCTCCGCTACTGTTATTTGTCAAATTCACATAAGCTTAAACATATACTTTTCCAAAATTATATAACTTTAAAGCTCCGAGATAAATCAGTTAGAGCTTACGTTGAAGTCACGACGCGACGGGTCGTAAGTTCAAACCCTCATTCGTGTCGCTATTCTCTTCCATTTCTTAACACTGAATAATCTGATTGGGTGAATGTTTAGTCATATTTTGTTTCGTATTATACGTAATAATAACATTTTTTTATTGAATTATTTTATTGAATCATTTCGTCGCTGGAGATAGGCTGTCTGAAGGATCAACTGTATCCGCTATTCCCGGCCGTAGTCAACTTGAGTCAATCGCCGACGGATTCAGCCGGCTAACTTTACTCCCATAAACTCTCAGAAGTCTTACGCTGGCAGGGGCTCAAGACATTTTCTTAAATATATTTTTTTCATAGTGAGGAAATCCACACATTAGTGCATTTATCGCTCAACTCTCGGTAAGCGGCTCAAGACGTGCTCCAACCTCAACTAGAAAAGCTCTCGTAGTCGCCACTAGCGAGATACACTAACACTAAACGCACTCTAGAATTATAAGCACCACACTGCATACACAACCTCCTGCACACCATACGCAAGCACATAGGTTTTATAAGGAATCTATCTCTTATTTTTTTTTTCTTTTTTACAAATTCTGGGGATTAATTAGGATAAATTCTACAGAATTATTAACTCAGGCCATGACAAAGCTGAGATTCTTACCACATTGGTACTCTTGTGCTAGTTACCATTTTCGGCTGAGGGCCTTAAGCGCTCGCCCAAAGTTCGGTGAAGCTTAATGGATCTTCCAGTCAACAACGTTAGCCAGTTCGGAAAAACGCCTTGCGTCAATCGTTCGTCAAGGTAAAGTCATCTTGTCTAACATTATTGGTATTTTTTTTTTACTAGTTCTCATAGTTCACTATGATGTTTAAAAAATATTAAGTCCATTAAATGGTTTTTTAATACGCTTTATATCGTAAGAATTAATAAATATAAGCTCAGTGGTAATGCACTGACATTGAATAATTTTAATTCCACTAATTCGGTTAAGGATAATATTGTTATAAAGCTGTTACTAAGCGCTTTTGGAAGTATTTCGAATAATACACGAACAACCAGAAAAACCGGTTATATTATTTTGATGGTTGGCTTATTACCATCGTCGACAGTAATCTGACCTATTATTAATTTGTATTCAAGCGCGGGTCTATAAAATAAAAACATAATGTCTATTTTTTTTTTCTTATACTGAGAAATATGTATACGGAGATGAACTTCAGTTTTTATTTGGTACGTAGGTAGGGTCGAATAGCATAATTTTTTAAAGCTATAATGCTAAGTTATTCGTCACAGTGACTTTTTTTACACGGTATAGGTATAGTGCTTTGACCACAATCTCACCTGATGTTAAGTGACGATTTGGTCCATGATGGTAACACATACTAAGCCTAGATACTTGTTCTCAAGTGATGCTGCCGGAACACACCTATTGGTATTTGGTGACAGGTTTTCAAACTTGAGGGTGGCATCTACCCTAGCGAGCATTGTTAGAAAATGCCCTACCAACATGCAATGGTTTCCTCACGATGTTTTCCTTCATCGGAAGCTCAGGATGATTTTAGAATTGGATAGGTGGGTTTGAAATCGCGTCCATTGACGCGGATTTCGGATGCATTATCCACTGCGCTATCATCGACTACGACTTGTTAAGGAGCATCCTGTTCTGGATTCAGCAAGTATAAGATACTACTTAGAAGGTTTAGTTATGGTGAAAGTAGTATAGAATGATGGTGCCGACTGTCTATAATTTCTAATCTATTACAGGTCATCATCGTATTTGTACTAACATCAGAGTAATCATTTTGTTGAGTTCGAATGAAATAATAGAATATCAAAATGTTTTAGAATAATCTACATTAATTAACAAAAATAATTAATTCAATCTGCTGAATTATTATTTTATAAAAAAACCATCAATAAATTACATACATATATATATACATATCATCACGCCTTTCTCCCGTGGGGGTAGGCAGAGATTACGTCCTTCCACTTGCTACGATCTAGACACACCTCTTTCGCTTCCTCTACTTTCATGAGCGCTTTCATATATGCTCGTCAGTTATTAGTACGTTAGTCAATATATTAATTAGTTTATTACTAAAATATTGATCAAGGAAATTATTTCATCTTATTAAAATTGCAAGTCCAAAGTATAAAGTGCAAAACACTTTAATAAGTATCGATTTTCTAAACGCAAGTAACATTTTAGCAGACGAACGGACTACGTCCGTCAATTTTAGATTGTAAATTGCAATGGACAACGGTTGCTTCATCGTCTGCGTGATTTGTGGATGTGTGTTACGGAGTTGAACCTTATTGGTCATGGGAAAGATTGAATCTACAGACAACTATCAGGTACCGAATAAATGTGAATTGGCATGGACGCATCCGGGTTAAAATATCACGAAAAATGTGAACATTTATGTAACATGTGTTTTTTTTAACAAATATGCATATAGCTTAGGAGTAATATAACATGTTTTACAATGTTATTTAAATTGTTATTTATCAGTAGTTCCAAAAATAAAAGAGCAGTAGCAACATATTTTGACGGTCAGTAAATTAGTGCGGCTTACTGGCTTACATTTTATTTATTTAACAATTTATTTCAACAAAAAAATTACTGGTTATTTAATTTTTAAGTTCCCATTTCAAAAAATGGAAAGTAAAATAGTAAGACTGTCTAAATAGACAGTAAGGTTAATAGTTCAACTTGCACTAAAAACTAAACGACATTTCGATAGAAAAGAACTGTCTGGGTCACGAAGCGTTCATCATGTTAAGCAAGAAACTTCTTAAAAATGATCGATGAATAAGTACACTATCGGTATATCAAAGCGTTGAAGGATTTGTACTAAAACGTCACCATGTCAGTCCCATTACAAGACCAGACCTCAAAACCTATACCTTTGCGGCGTGGTGTTAGACAGGGAGATGTTATTTCTCCGAAACTGTTCACCGCTGCGCTCAAGAATGTCTTCAAGGTTCTAGATTGGATAGGACTTGGCACTAACATAAACGACGAGTAGATAATACACCTCCGCATTGCTGATTAAATAGTAGTAATGGCTGAGACCGCAGAAGCCTAAGTAGAGCCTAACCTCAGTAGAGCCTCCGAAAGAGTTGACCTTAAAATGAGCATGTTGTACCAACTCCTATAAAAAGCGGTGACTCTACGCTCGAAGTTGTTGACAGTTATGTATACCTGGGACAAACCGTCCAGTTAGGTAGATCCAACTTCGAGAAAGAAGTTAATCGTCGAATCCAACACGGCTGGACTTCGTTCGGGAAGCTTCACAGATTCTTCTAGTCTGAAATACAGCAGTGTCTCAAGACGAAAGTCTTCGACCAGTGTGTGTTGCCAGTGATGAAATACGGCATTGAGACGTGGTCACTCACAATGGGCCTAATAAAAAAGCTCAAAGTCGCTCAAAGGGCAATAGAGATGATTATCCTTGGAGTTTCAGTGCGTGATCGAATCAGGTATAAGGGAATCCGAAGAAGAATGAAAGTAAACGACAATGCCCGAAAAATTGCTAAACTTAAGTAGCAGTGGGCTGGGCACATTGGTCGCTAAATCGTTGCCCCATGGAACCAACGGCTTCTCGAATGGCTACCATGCATTGAAAGACGTAGCGTAAGTAGGCCCCCCCACAAGGTGGACTGACAACCTGATGAAAGTTGCGGCAATCCGCTGTATGCGGGTGGCGCAAGACCGGTCGTCATGGAGATCTTTGGTGGAGACCTATCTCCAGCAGTGGACGTCTTTTAGTTAAACGGATGGATGGAATAAAGCTAAATTAAATAATTAAGAGGAAGAAAACCTCGAAAAAGTTTAAAAAAAAATTACAATAGAGGCTGAGGTTGCGGGAGGCGATGTACATTACAGGAGGGTGTTTAGTGGGTGAATTCCTATATTTTTTTGCCCCTATCAAAAGATGGCGCTCTATAAAGTTAATAAGTAGATGGGAGAAGGCTATCGGGACGGGCGGTAGAAGGCCGCCGGAGAGAAAGTAGGAGGACGGGTGGAGGTTCACCCCTCACTTTCCTCACTCCGCTTATTAAAAGAGGGTGGAAGGAAGTGTCTCCCTCAGCTAGTCGGGGAGCTACTTGCCTCTCCTCTTGAAAGACAAGAATGCATAGAGGTGAAGAATGGGAGCTCTTTGGTTAACGGTTGGATAAGGGAGGAGGGAGTCCTACATACCCCCCTGCCGTCTCTAATTCGGGAGACTTTACTCCCGGGTTAGAGATGGCAGGGGGATACGAAAATGCATTTCCCACCTTAATAAAAATGCAGTCCCATATAACTCATCTGCTATACTCGATGAGCAATCTTCTCGCGTCCTCCAATTCAGCTCAACCAGTCCAGCAACAGTGCAGCGTGTGTCTCCCTAACCATTTCTTTATTTTATAAAAAAAATTACAATAATAAAATTACAAAACAAAATTCACAATTTGAAAATTATAATTAGCTTAAAAAATAACAAAAAACAGTTGGATCAAAAAACAGTTGGATGCTATACTCATTGACAGTAACCATGATATATTTTCCCTAATAGGAAAGAAGGTCAGGTTGTAACTCTGATTAGAATATTGGTACCTAGTTGTGTCATTTTAATTATACGTTTTACAATACACCATATTTTTATTATTTTTCTTCTGTACATTAAAAGCGTAAAATTATAAATACAAAATTACTGACACAAATTAATATTGTAACGTCATTTTACTTCTATTTCATCTAATGGTATTTTTATGGATTTCATTTTAACATAGCAGTCATTTTTTTTTTTTTTTTAGAACCTATTTTACAAGAAGAGGACAACTTTGTCATAAAATGCAAACCATCCAGTATTTCTTATTTCTTTTCTTAATGATGGTTATTGACAATTAATATATTATTATACCAAAAATATCGTAAAATACGGTGAAATGTTATTCAATTTTTCCTAGGAAGAAAACAACGTAAAATGAATTGAAATAATTATTCTTATGCCATTCAATTTTTAAAACGAGGCGACAACTCTGTCCAATTCATCTTCTGTGAAACAAAGTAACATGAGGCAGTATACACGGCGTCGATCTAAATAATCATCTTTATCCGGTGACATATAGTATCTCACTTCTGCCAGAGAATATCGCTCTACGTCAATCTTGCAAGGCTGCGATAAAAAAAAACAGTTATTATAAATTGATTAGAATATAATAAAATAAAATAATGGTGAATGATCTGCATATTGCATCTGTTATATTTGTTTTGTGTGATGTCAGTTATTAAGGAAATGTCAAGATACTAAGAAATGCATATTTATGGCATCCTTAACATTTCATTCCTGTCTAATAATAATTTAATATTACGCCATGACTTAATTATTAATTGTCTCAAAGAAGTTTTAGGTATTCATGTGCATAATGTTGTAGTTTGTTTTCGTTATGTTTTCTTCTTTAAATTATAAATTGATATTTAAAACTTATATTTGTATTTAATAAGTATATATTTTGAATCGTTTAAATGTTATTGTATTACCTACCATTTAATTTTTACAATCCTTAGTTACATCGTTAACATTATCATTAAAAATAAAACAACAAAATACCAAGTACAAGCTGTGTTACTGTGTTGACCCGTCCAGGATGGCCTCACTTACATGCTTTTAACAACCAGCGAACTAGTGAATGTGGTGGAGAACAATTTTGTGTGTAGATCCTTACAGTTTTTTAAAACCAGCGGCGAAGTGAAAGTGGAGAACTATTGTGTGCAGATACTTACCTGTTACAAACCGCACTGGGCTTGACGTCTATAAATACGCGTGGTATTGCTGTGTAGGGAATTTAGTGGATCGTTTTCCTGATTTAACCGGTGTAAACCCAAATATACAGTAACCTAGTGGCATAGTAGATTGATTTATACACTAGCTGAGTGCCAGCGGCTGCGCCCGCGTTTTATATGTCACTTCACTGCATGTTTTTAAACGAAACCCTAATTTTTGTTTAGTACTAAAATAAAGTAAAAAATATTTCTCGTAAATTCAAGCACTTGCCCGTAAAACTGTGCACCGAATCGGGTTTTATTCAATTTTTTAAGTTTAATTTTTTTTATGCGGAACTCGCATTCTTTTCGAAAATGAAATGTACGCTAAGTTACCCGAAGGAACCTTAGCTATCTACAAAGTCCCGTCCAAATCCGTCCCGCCGTTCGGAGATTACCCGGAACAAACAGACAGATAGACAACATTTTTTAAAATTGCGTTTTTGGTATAAGTATCGTGTGTACATTAATTTCTACTTAGTAAAAAAAAATATTTTGACATTACAAACAGACACTTCAATTTTATTTATTAGTATAGAGTATATGTGTATTGATGACGAGTCATAGAAAATAATTTCCGCGTGGTTGTCACCGTTTTAGGCTTTACTTGGCTTATGTAAACTTAGGTATGGTAATCTTGTTGAACATGGGTAAAAATATAGAATAATATTATAATATATGATTCTGTACCTTTTGGTTACCCTCTTCGTAACATGCTAATTCTTCAAAGTGACTGTTTAATTTATTTTTAGGATATTTGAAATAACTTTTCAATTCAGGGTAACGGCCTAAATGCTGCAAAAAATATTTAAAAAAACTTGCAATTTATACATAAAATTTTATCTATAAAATTGACTTCGCATTCCGTAATAATCATTATTACAGTTAATTATTGTATGAATATACATACATATATATAAAGGGACAAAAGACTAAATTTTAGATATCAACCGTGCATAGTTGTTTAATAAAAATTATTTATCCACTTTTCAATAGTAATATAATATTTCGAAATATGTACCGAAATTATCAGGCCAACTGAATTTATTCTTTAGTCAAAATATGATTATATACAAACTGTAGGTTTTATTTAATTTTTAATTAATTCCAATTGTTATAGAAAGTTTACACAATGCAATTGTTACAAAACTAAATACACAGCAATTATAAATATTTATATCTTAAAAGGTATATTAAAAAAAAAGAAAGTTTAAGAGCGCCAGGAAGACAAACCTGTCCATCCACAATAAAAATGTTTAAATGCTATGAATATAAACTGGATCTTGAATGCGGTTCTATTTTTTATTATGGGAATTATCTTACCAATATATGCAAAATAACCAAAAAAAGTGTAGTAAACTCCAAGAAGCATAATGATTCAATAGCATAGTATCATTAAAAATATAGGAATAAAATTGTCGTCAATGGTAATAATGTCAACGGAAGACGAAATGGCAGTCTAAATGAAGAATGTAGAGGTGGAGTTCTTTACAAAATCAACTATCTGAAGAACATGCATGATTTTGGTAAATATGGTACCGGTGTAAGTAGATGTAGATACACAGAAAGAAAACATCCAGGTGTTTTCAGGCATGTAATTTGATGTCTGCAACATCAGCTATAAAAACGTATGTAACATCGTGGAACAAATGGAAGGTAAATGCGTCAGAGGTGGTAGCTGCAGAAGAAAAAAATGCTGTTATTCCAAGCTATCCACAAAAAAAATTTAATGCATGAATATAGTTATGGTAAAAACGTTACTTCAGGATCCGCAGAACCAGTTTTCCGTATAGTATCCTGAGGGAATTCAGCTGGAAATATTCGCCTAAGCTCCACATCTTCACTACGATACAAAAAATAATATGTCTGTTAACTCACCAATCAATTAAATAAGATCATTAATATACCATATATGTAACTCACTATGTGTAGATTATCCCATGACTTTGCTTGATTAAAAGTTGAAGAAGCTAAAAGATTTATTTTTCGTTATTTAAAAGAAAAATATTTTAATCTTATAACAACACTAGCAATACTTACGAACTGGGCATAAATAAAAATTGTATACATCGTTATTGCTTTATCTGTATTCTACAAGTATACTGTAAATAGTTTATATTTTTAACGTTTTTTATATCGTAATATAATAATTAGCATGTAGTTATATTATCAAAACATAACAAATGTTACTTTTAGTTCTTGAAAATGTTCTGTCGTTTAGCTACAAAAAAAGCAAATCTCATAAAAACCCTTATCAACTTTATTACATATATTTTATTAAGATATTCATGCATTTGAGATTGTAAAAATGCGGTAGCGGTTTACATTCCGAGTTTAAAGTGTTTTATTCGTATTTTAAATCGTAGCACAAGCGTTCACCGATTTTAATGTTATTGTTAAAATGACTTTATTAATATTTTCATTTGGATAATAAGACAGTTGCTATAAAAGGACACGGATGTCGTTGCACTTACATTTAGACATAATAACGTATAGGTATTCTAATTAGTAGCGAATATATAATAATCAGGCATCTTTTAAAATTTATAATTCAGTATTAAAATAAAAATTGAGTACGAGTTTAGTTTTCCTAAAAAGTGTGTTATTTTAAAATAATATTTCCGTGGTAAAGGTATTGTAAAAAAAACTATTAAGCAGTTTACAAAACATTTTTATTATAAAAACATATCATACATTCTATAATAATGTGGTTTACAATTTTATTATGACCTTTTGTGAATTATAATAACTTCCATGTAATGTTACTATGTCTATTACCCATAAAAATGAGACAATAGGAAGACAATAAGAAAACAATGGAAAGCTGGCGTAAACGGTTAGTGGTCAAGGGGTTAATTACTAAGGACTGTTCACTGGAACGTGGATTTTTTTTATAGAAAGTTCAAATCCTATAGAATGTGTGAATTATTAATAGGTATATATTTTGACTGAGCAAGCCAGTAAGGGTCGTCCTAGGCGAATGTGTCTCGACCAGATCGAGAACATTCTAAAGAAAGGCCAAGTCAAAAGCCGATGAGCGTACATGAAACTGCTTACGAAAGTAGTAGAAGCGAAAAACGTAGCTGGTGGAAAGATGTAGTTTTAACCTATCCTTATGGGAGAGAGGCGTGATTATTATTATATTTATCTTTTATTCATCTATAATTTTATCATTTGGCATATGGCCAACTTAACAGCGTTATATAAATTATAATTTATCAGTAGTATTACATCACAAAACAAAACGTTCTAAGTCAAGATTATAATATAAAAGTCAAATTATTCTTCTATCATTAAATCTGGTACTGCTGTCTGTCAGTGGTTGATAACCGTTGGCATCGGCAACATATTTTAAGGAATACGGTTGACCATTCGTGTCTATGTATCCATACTCACCTCGAATTACTAATGTATTACCCTTTGGACCCGTGATGAGACCACCGTCTTCTAGTCTGTAGGATCCATCTGCTGTTCTATATCTGTAATAATTAATTGTTCAATTATAGAGAAATTTAATTAGTATTGTTTTATATTATAATTATCTTAGCGCTTTGACCACAATTTCACCTGAAGTCAAGGGATTAATGATGTGGTCCAGGATGCCTCTAAGCCTCTAAATTGATGCACTATAACATATTTATAATTGCTTGAAGACAGACCTTCATAAACAGCCAATAGGAAATAATCTACCATTATGCTATGGTTTCATCTGTGTTTTTATTCGGTGAAGAATTCGGCTCATTATAGAATGGGGTAGTGGATTCGAACATATGTTCATAAACGACACGTAATCCAACTGCATCACCACTGAGCCATCATCACTATAAAATTATTAATCACAATGGTATATATTCTTGTTTCCAAAAAGTAGTAAGTACTAATTACGTTATGGATAATTTCTAAATATATAATATATAAACATTTTAATTAAATTAGGTAAAAAAGAAACGGGGTAAGCAACTGCTCTGAATATAAAAAAAAAAACTTCACTTTCAAAGAGTTAAAAGTTGTTTTAAATGTTACAATCGGATACATAATATTTGATCCAATAACGACACGAGAGTTCAAGATCGGTAACAAGTCGTTTACAAAGAACAGGTTTATTATATGTATTTATGTATATATTTATTTATAAGAAAATTTTCTCTAATTATTATACAATATTGCTGTCACGAACTAGAATAACTTGTTTCGTCGTCGTTCGAAATTTAAAAACTAATGCAACGTTTACGTAAACTTAGAAATAAGTACTTACATCATATCATAATAATTAAAACTTTTTGAGCCTTATTAAATGGTATAGTTAATAAAACTGATAGGTTATGGGTATTATTGTATAGTCCGAGATATGACAAAGGTATCCTTGATTATAGTCAATAAATGGATACGTATATATTGTGTTTGTAATGTATAGGGTGCCTTTTTCTTATCGAATTTAGGTGGTAGACTATTTTGTAATGTTCGCATGGTTAGCTACCACCAAGCAGTTATAAACGCATTACGGCAGAATCACTTGATTGCCAATATCTGTAGGTTTACTGTGGTTACCATCCTGGAACATAACGTCCCTGGTCACCAAGTGAGATTGTGTTCAGTGTACTGAACCTATGTAGTAAAAAAAAATATAATATACATTATAACAAAAAAAAAATACATAGCTATTTACAACTCTTTGTTGTTGTGAAAATAATTAATTGAAACAGATAAAACTAGAGCAATAAAATTAAATCACGTTTTTAAATGTTGTTTCACGAGTTTATTGTATAGTTATTTTATAACAAGTATATTTATACCATTCAACAATTAAAAATCTTTAAGTACGAAATACGTTTCTACAAGTAACAGAACTAGTTAATATACATAGTTAAATAAATTCATACGTGCTTTTACACATTCAATTTATAGGGAGCAATATTTTATTGTCCTTTTAATAACTGCAGGTTATCATTGTCAAATATCATTCAAATAATTTATTTATCTATATTTGATAAACAGAAAAATGATTAATTGTGAAATGTAAAATATGACATAAATAAATCTTGAAGTAATAATATTCTAAAGTTAATCTGATACCTACATTCAAATTGTTTCATATTAACAGACTCCAGAAACGATTTAATTATATACTTTTTATTGACCGATGTTAAACCAAAAAAAATAATTTTTTTTTGGTTATTTATTGTTATTTTACCTATATACAGATGAAAGAATAAGATTACTTTTCATTATATGCATAAATATCGTCATATAATTTTTCATCACTGGAGAATAATGCTTCCTAAGTACTGGAAGATACAGCGTGTGTAGGCAGCCCACGAGGTGGACCGACGGCCTGGTGAAGGTCGCGGGAGTCCGCTGAATGTGGGTGGGGCAAAACCGATCGTCGTGGAGATCTTTGAGGGAAACCTATGTCCACCAGTGGACGTCTTTCGGTTGTATGGACCGATGGATGGATGGATTACTATGTTTCTCACAACCGTTAAAAGTATTACGTAAACATGAAAGGTGTGAGGGTAGATGATTTGCAAAAAAAGAAACATGTAGAAAAAAAAATCAGATAGAGTTTCTTCCCGGTTTTCTCGATGACTGGGTTGTTTTTCGAACATTAGCGCCTTATATGAGATCACTGAATTGAATAAACTGTTTTTGAATTCTGTGAAATCTTGAATATTGCTTATTTTTGATTTCATAGAAACTGGGGGATTTGAATGATTATTACGTAAGAATTTTTTACTTTTTCCAAAAAAAAAATCAAAGTTTTACCAATCCTTACGTTATCGTGAGATAAGAGCTTTGTTTACTATATTACTAACAAAGGTCTCCCTCAAAAATGTCGGCCCCTGATACACGTCCTAACTTCTTATCATATATGGAAGTTAACCAAATCACTAGGTTTACTTACTCGAAGCTGTAAGCTCCAAATCCATTGTTGTTTATTATAAATTTTATAGCTGTTTTTGCGTCGCAATTGATCGTAAACAACATTATAATAATAAAATAATATATGAGTTGTGTAAAATGCAGACGAGCACCTTTTATCTGTTGAACAAAAACATAATGTCAAGGCCGAGTTTTTAGGAATACAGGATTTTATGGAAGATTATTTATATGGACATTGTTCATCTCTGACTTTGACATTTAGTTCACTTAGTTGTTATCTAATAACGTATGATTTTATTATTTCCATTATAACGTGTAATTCTAGCAGCATCCTTTTTTTATTATAGTTTAAAAATAATAACGCGACTCTTGACAATCTATTAATAAAACTTGAGATTGTCATCTGTGTTCTAAAGAGAATGAAAAACAAAAAACATGTACCTAGAATCCTTGATTTATTAAAAAGATACAAAACAGATTTAACGTCTACATTTATGTGAATACTAGCCGTGTGTCCACGGCTGCGTCTGTGTTTTTTATATACTTTACTGCGTGATACTTTTTTTTACAGAACCCTAATTATTTTCTAACAAAATTTTACTAATAAGATAAAGTAAAAACATTTCTCATAAATTCAAGCACTTGCCCGTAAAACTACGTGGAATCGGATTTCATTTAAATTTTTATGAATTTTTGTTTTTTGTCTGCCTATATGACGCAGTTGTATTAGGGTACGACTGTCGTTATCAGGTTTCGGGTTAGATCCCCGGGTCGGGCCAAGTGATATTGGGTTTTTCTACTCAGTATCATACCGAAGTCAGGAATTTGTGCCCGATATGGCGACAGGATCACCCCCTGTAACATCTGGTACGGAACTAAGCGAACACAGCGAAATGTGGGTGGTGTAGTTCGATATTTCCCCTCTGCCTAACCCTTCGGAGATAACAGGCGTGAGCTTATGTTATGTTATGTTTTATGAGTTTTTATTTTTTTTAAGCGGAACCCTAATTATTTTTATTAATTACCCTAAGTTATGCGGAGTAACTTCAGCTATCAGCTAAATCCGTCTGTCTAGCCTTTCCGGAAATTGATCGGAACAAACAACAAAATATTTGAAAATTTTATTTTTGGTATAGGTATCAAACATTTTATTTAAAGTACAAGTACGTGTCCGGCATATAATGGTTTGTAACTAACATGTGACTGTGGAATCATAGAATCTCACTACCATTGCTGTTGTGAATAGTAAAATCACACGAAAGTATCGGCGAAATTCACTTCCACCGTTCTCCTGGCTGAGCGCCCTAAGCGTTTGCCTCAAAAGTTCGATGAAGCTATCAAGAACCTTCGAGCAAACAACATTTAGTTAATTCGAAAAAAAACCATGACAATGATTGCAAGACTTTAATCACCATGCAAAATTACTATTTATTCGAAATTTTAAACGCTATAATTATTTAATTTTCGCAAGATTATGATACAACAAAAATGTTTCACAGCGTTTTCCTTAAATTATTATTACAGAATTTGGTCTTGATATGACCATGTCCACCCTTATTGGTAAACACAGAATATATTTTACATAATAATCTATACTAATAAATAAAATTGAGGCGTAGACTGTTTCGAAATATATATGTATAACTAGCTGTGTGCCCACGGCTGCGCCCGCGATTCATACATTATTCACTGCGTTTTAATAATTTTTTTACGGAACACTATTTTTTTTGTTGTAATAAGATAAAGTAAAAATATTTCTCATAAATTCAAGCACTTGCCCGTAAAATCGGATTTTATTCAATTTTTATGAGTTTTTAACTTTTTTACTCGGAACCCTGATTATTTCAGAAAATTAAAAGTACCCTTAGATACCCGGAGTAAATACTGCTATCTACCAAAAAAGGTCCCGTTAAAATCTGTCCAGCCGTTCCGGAGATTACCCGGATTATAAAAAAATGAATAAAATCCGACTCAATGTACAATTTTACGGGCTGGTATTTGAAATTGTAAGAAAAATCTTTGCTTAAAATTAGTAGTAAATAAAATTATGGTCTCGTATAAAATAAAACG
Organism: Samia ricini; assembly: GCA_014132275.2. Lineage (NCBI taxonomy): Eukaryota > Metazoa > Arthropoda > Insecta > Lepidoptera > Saturniidae > Samia > Samia ricini. The sequence continues at coordinate 8,847,319 of AP028170.1, forward strand.
TGAAAAAAAACAGTGAACAATATACGAAACGCGGGCGCAGCCGCGGTGACACCAAGTAATAAAGTAGGAAACACAGGGGTAAAGTATATTTATTGTATACCAGTATATACATGACACATATATACATCAATATTATATATGTTATGCCATAGATATGTGTAAACGTTTATAAATCAAGCAAATTCTCTTTTTGTAACAATATTGTTTCATACAATATTATTTACATTGTGGTAACACATTTTCAAAGATAAATAACAATAATTGGAAATAAAAAACTCTCTGTCTCTAGATTACATTTTAAACATATGAATAAAATATTAAATTGAAAACTATTTGAAATAATATACGAACGTTTATAAATATACCGGTTATTTAACTTACCATTATTCAGCGGTCTTCATAAGTGTGTTGTCTATAAGTGGACTGTGACCTCTGGACGGTTGTCCACACCTTATATCCAGTTCTTCAAGAATGTCAATTCTGGAGTTAATTTCGTCTACAACGCTACATCAACGACTAAAGCCGTTGACCGGCTTATTTCTATCATTAGGAGAAATAACAGATTAATCAATCTGTATAAATTATGAACATGAAATTAACCGATCGATTGTTTTTTTGCTAGCTTTATTTAAATTTAAAAATCACATTAGATTAATTTCAACAAGTTTAAAACTTTGTGTAAAAAATTAATTTAATCGTCTAAACACATTGCATTACTGGAAACGAGTTGCACAAATTCTAGATGATAGTTTAAAGGTTAACAGTTCGTAACCTCGCGTAAATAATGATTTTTTGTTTTACATAAATTTACACAATTGTTTTTTATGCTTAATTTACACAATCACAGAAATGTGTATTGCATTAGAAAAATTAAATTGGTTTGTAACGACTAGCAGATTTTACGAAATTATTAAATGGTATATAAGTGAAAACAATTAAGATTTGAAGAGTAATAACCAATAATTATGTATTAAAACTCTCATTCTTAAAATTGCTATTTACATAAAGATTGACAATTCACTTGCTCAACCTTTCGAGCTTTTTCGAATTAACCTGAAGGCCTTGACAATTTTGTGCCAGGCTTTCTGGCAAGCGATTAGTATTAGGGTTACGGACTGGGAGGATATATGGGAAATGGTAACTGGCATGAGGACATCACGATTGTACAAATTTCGGCTTGGTTTTTCGCGGAATTCGTCATTACGTAATTTTTATTATACATATAACAAAGTCGGGTTAGTTACATCATTTATAACTCAAAATAGCTGGACCGATTTTTACGATATTTGATTTGTTAGAATTTCTCTCCATCCCGAATTACAGAATAACTATTCAAACAAAGGCAAAGAAAATGAAAAATTATATATTTTTCATAAAGTTAGTATTCAACGATTCTTTTAAAACTAAATTTCATTCAGGTAATAAACCAAAATTTGTTGATTCTTCGCCGAGAAAGCTAGTAATAAATAAAAAAGATTCCTTACGTATAATAAGCAAGTATGAAATATATATATGGTACTAGTGTTTGACGTGTCACTATGTCGTGCTGGAAACGGGATTTTCCCCAAATGCGGATTGAAACACGTATTGGGCTGCTGGCAAAAAGGAATTATTTTTACATGTAGTACAAAAAACGGTTTTTTATTGTCAAAATACTTGCACGTTAGCTCGAAGAAAAAAATCTTAGGTCGTTAAGTTGTAAATGCGTAATAATTGAATATTTATGAATTCATTTATTCTTGTTTCTGTTATTTGTCAATTATTATTATGTATTTTTTTTAATATTTTATTAAACTGATGTAGTTATGATATTATATATGCATCAGGTCAAAAAAAAACAACAAATTGGTTACATTGTTTAATTCTCAATGTATATTTTATGTTTACATATTTTCATTGGACGACTTTCTAATTACTTTTTACACACAGTGATGTAAAATCCACCGGTTTATTATAATTGTAAATTTTCAAAAAATTTAAAAATAGTTTGATTGAAAAAAGCCGGTGTATCTATCAATAATATATCTACATAAATTCAATGTATTTTTCTCTAATTTACACTATATAGATTTAGTGCTTTGAACACAATCTTACGTGATGTTAAGTGACGATGTGGTCCAGGATGGTAAACACACTAAACCTAGGTACTGGTTCTCAAATGGTGCTGCCGGAACACACCTATTGGTATTTGGCGACAGGTTTTCAAACTTGAGGGTGCTAGGTACTCAGGCGAGAATCATTAGAAAATGCTCTACCACCCTGCAAAAGTCTATGTATTTAAAATTATTGTCTATTTCTAATTTCGGCTAGATAATATAATTAAGTCGTTTTTTAATATATATATTTTGAATAATTATTTGTGTGAAGATACTGGAAATCCGCCTACAATAGATCAACTTTTAACAAAAAGGTTCACCTTGAAACTAATTATAGCAACTAAGCTGACATTTATCTGTGGTTATAAAGTAAATAAATCTAACAACATAAGTATCCTTTTGACCAGGAAATAAAAAAAAAACATTGTTAAAACGAAACTGTGCCCAAGATATTGTTTTAATAATAATTATTATGTAACATTTAAAATATCTAACAATATTGTGTGCAGTTAAAAGTAATTATTTTTCGACAATTGATTGATGGTGTGTCATATGATGGTGAAATATTCGCTAGTGTATTGTTCAGTTTTGTCAAGATTACGTCAAGTGAGATGACACGTCAGGGCAAAGGTAAACGGCCCACGGAGGTACTTACGTTGGCGCGACATTTGAAAGTAAATTAAACAGCCGATTGTGAATTGCATAATATGTTGTTGTAATTACGAGGTGATATAATATATATTATATCTATACATTTATTTTGGTAACACATTTTAATGTTTTAATATTAATTTCAATGGTTAAGAATGTATCAAAAAATGACATGTTTTCATAATAATATTTAAAACAAGATTTCTGTTGAAATACCTGCCTGCGTAAACAAGTAACAGATAATCGGTAGAGTTAATACGGAAAACAAAACATACGATCGATTTCATCTACTCTCTACTAAATCCTACTCGTAAAAATATAGGACTCGATTTAGAAAAGCTAAGACGTTAGTGTGTCTAAAATTTAAGCGCCCCATTGTGCGAATTATCTCGAATCGAATAATTATGGAAGCGTTCTCAGCCTTAGCTTATCTCAATCTTAGCTAAGCAATTACTCAGAGCATTCTTAGATGTCGAATTTATAGGCCGGCTCTTATGAATTGCAGCGCGTCGTTTGTAATCTAGCACCATCTACCAAAGTATTTACTTACTAAATTCATTGACTCACTTCATCTCGATGTATGGCATTCGAACCAGTTTTGTACATTTGATTAAAGTGTTCACACGTTGACTTGTTTTTATACTTTTCACATAGATGTCACTATGAAGCATAAAGTTTAAAATAAAATGTTTGATCAACAAGGACGCAAACAAGCTAATTTATCTAATGATTTTAATAAACTGTATTCTTTTGAGCTTTACTTTGTGCCTTCCTTATTCGACACAGAAGCTGGGTAAATATAGCTAAAGGCTTTTCAGTCTATAAAAAATTACACAAGGATCAGTCCTCATTTAAAATGTATTGTTAGAGAAAATTCAATTCAATGTAATTTTTTATGCTAATAATTATAGATATGGCTTTCTTCTGGCACCATATGGGTTCAATAAACGAGCGGTTAACGTTAAGACTTTTGAAAAAAATCACGAGTTCTTAATTCAATAAAAGGAATTGTCTGGTTCTATAATGGTTTATAAAAAACAAAACGATCACTTAAGATAATCATTGAGAATGTGGTCAAGATGTGAAAATTTTTGGCTCTAATTTTATAAATAAACCGCTTAATAAGTTCTTGTTTGTACTTAGCTTCTCAAACTTTTTTCAGTATATATAGTTTAAAGAAGCCATTATCTAAAATTTACTTTCAAATTGTCAAATATTTGAAATTAATTGTTTATTTTGTATAAGAATTTAATAATTGACATACCAGCCCCTTTTTACATTGAAAAATCTTGCAGAAGATACCCCCCACCACTGAGAAATGAAGAGTTGGTTATGCTAGATACCTTACTGACTAAAACTCCACGATATTCCTCTATCATCTATTTGACCAGGAAGTATGGAGTACTTTCGCATTGCATCTATTTCGTAGGATATAGACTAGGGTTGCCACCTTTATTGTGCAAATAACATAATGATTTTTTATTATCTACCTTTAATAGCCAATGTAGTTTTTTAAAGGTAGAAAATAAAAAATACATCATGTCAAAATAAAGTACGACTTATTTTACTTTATTATTTTGCTTTAGAACATATTTTTCACTACTTTTAGTAACTTTTAACAAATAACTTTCATTACTAAACAGCTGCACACTATTTTTACAGTCTTTATTGTTAAGTAAATAAGTAATTCGTTTTTATCAGTTTCAAAGGCACTTAGTTCCTTTCGTTTCGCCTTTTGCTATATCACAGAAACTCTCTAAAACTCTTCGTGAATGCCGAGATGTCTGAAAGTAATCCCAGAGAAATAAAGTGTTTTCGCGTACTTTATTGTTCTTATAAAGTATAAAGTACAATGACCCGAAATAACGTACAGTACTTTATAATAAAATACGGGTGGCAACCCTAATGTGGACCCTACTATTGAAAGCTCCCTGCTACGATGTGAGGGGTCGAAGGATCCACATGACGAACCAATGGCACATTGAGAACTAATTCAATGAACCTGTGTGCAAACACACTCTGTGTCGACCATTACTATTCTTTGCCTCCGTACGGTTCGTCGGCCATGGAAAGGCTTACTCGCAAAACAAGTTGACGGAGTCCCACCTACTCTTACTATCGCTCAACGTCTTGATGATGCCCAGCAGTGAGAGATCAAAGCTGCTACTAATAGATCGCGGCGTGGACTTGAAGTGTTTCATATGGCTGATTATTTAAAAAAGATAAACTTTAATAAAAATAATAACCTCAGTAGTATATTCTACACTCCATACCTCCATCTATCCATTCAACCGAAAGACGTCCACTGCTGGGCATAGGTCTCGCCCAAAGATCTCCACGACGACGGGTCTTGCGCCATCCGCATTCAGCGGATTCCCGCGACCATCCTCAGGTCGTCGGTCCAGCTTGTGGGGTAGCGTGGTAGCCATTCGATAATTATATTTGCGTATTTTATACCAATAAATAAAATTGAAGTGTCTGTTGAGAATATCAAAATAAAAACCTTTTACTAAATACATAGAATGTATATATGATATCTATACCAAAAATACAATTTAAAAAAAATTGTCTGTCCGTCTCTTTGTTCCGACTGAATTGTTTTTGACGGGACTTTCTTTGGTAAATAGCTGAAGTTACACCTCGTAACTTAGGCTACTTTTATTTTTCGAAAATAATTAGGGTTACGCGTAAAAAAAACCCATGAAATTGTTAATAAATCTGATTCATTGCACAGTTTTACTGGCAGTTGTTTGAATGCGTGAGAAGTATCTTTGCTTTCTATTAGTATCAAAAATAATTTCAAGAAAATTATTAGGGTTGGCATAAAAAAAAAAACACTAGAAATTGTGAAAAATCGATTCAATGCTCAGTTTTACTAGCAAGTGCTTGAATTTATGAGAAAATACTTTTGCTATCTCTTAGTAGTAAAAAACATTAGGAAAATAATTAGAGTTCCGTGTAAAAAAAATAAAGCTTATGAAATTGTGAACAGAATACAATTAAATTAACTGCACATTATCTACTTTATAGTGGTTATTTACAAACTATACTACGCAATGATGAATATAAAAACGCAGGCGGAGCTGCGAACGCACAGCTAGTATTATACAATTTGATTACTTTGTATGTATTCTTGCGCTTTAATGGTATAGATTGCACCAATTATCTCTCTGACTTAATACGTTAATAGTAGTAGTTTAAATATTTACTATTGACCACATATTATAATATTTTCAATAACTTTAAATAATTATTTGGTTTTGTATTTATATATGAACAGACTCCGTTCTCTAATAAGTTTCAAATCATCCCTGGTTATATAAAAATGACAACGTCAAAATATGATAGACATAATATTCAAGAAAGATTGTATCAAGCGAAAAAGAAAACATTCTTCTTAGAACATTATCAAAATATCCAAATAAAATTTCAAATAAAGTACCGAGATTGACTATACCTTCGAAACATAATAAGTGTCTATAGAAGTAGCATAGACTTTTGTAAAGACTTATGAGATACAGATACAGCACCTAAATATCCTTCATAATTAACTGGAGTCAAATAAACATTCTTGATTTGAATATATATATATATATATATATATATATATATATATATATATATATATATATATATATATATATATATATATATATATATATATATATATATATATATATATATATATATATATATATATATATATATATATATATATATATATATATATATATATATATATATATTTGCTAAAACATAATAATTAAATTTACTGCATGAAAATTCTAGTCTGAGTTGGGATAATATATAATATATAATGTATTCACTATCGTATTTATATAAATATATCGAACACGAAACATAAAGTTATTTACTGTTTTTATATTGCGTCTGGTAAGTTTTATAGAAGACTTTTGTGTTTGGTTATCATGTCGTCAGGTTTTATAATAAAAGTGTAATTATTAATCGTCTTTTATTAAAGCTTTATTACATTTTAGTAAATGCGAGCATTTTTGTAAAAAAAATAAATTTGTTTTTAAATAAATATTTTCGCCTTTACTATTTAGAACATACTTCAAACATTAAAATAATAAGTTGGTATATGTAGAAACCTTTTAAATATTGTCCAAAAAAAAACAGATACAAAACCAGAAATCGAAAAACTAGATTTCTGTAAAATGAATCAAATAAAATTTTTTCTTAAATTAATAATGTATTTACCTACTATTTATTTATTTTTTGCTAGATGTTGTGATATTTATATTGATATCCCAATAGCTACGTAGCTTTAGTATATTTTCTGACGTCACGAATTATTAACTTTAATAAAAATACACAAATAAAATTCATTTATAATTTTACTTATCAATCATCACATCGATTACTTATTAAATATAATAAAAATCACAGTAACAAGACAACTATATATAAGTGTTCTTAAAGAATAAATCAACATCGTTACAACATGGCTTGATTAGGTACGTGAGTTGTATGGCTTGTGCCCTTGTTGTATGGCTTAACCGCGGAAAGGTTGTTGAGTGAATTGTTGCTGAGGCTGTTGAGGTTGCGATTGGATGTACTGGAGAGCGCGGAGGATGGCTTCAGGGATCGGGGGAGGTGTTGGAAGGTGAGCGCCCTCAGCACGGAAACCTGTAAACATAAACATTAGTTAAATGATAAATAGACATGCAATTAAATAACTATTTTATCTACATAACAATAGGCAAAGATGAAGATGAAGATGCAGTTCAGTATATTTATTACGATTATCGACGATACATATCGATAGGCGCCATCATGTCGACATACATAAACCTTTAAGTTGGTTTGCATGTACACTTATGAATCTCAAAACGGGGACGCGTTAACGGCTGGTTTCAATATGCAATCTTAATTTGTTTTTACACAAATTTCAATACTTTTTTTTTTTCTATTGTCATATATCAATCAGAAAAACCGATATATTTTTGGTTAACTTTCAAGATTCGGTATTGAAACCCTCCATTAACATGTCACGATGATAGGTTCTTCATAAGTGTACGGTGGCTGAAAATGATTATGCTCAAGTATCTACCACCGGGAAAATCGGTTATTAAATAAAATATTACTGTTTACTATAGTTATTGTCATATTATAATATAATAAATAAATACCCTATTGTTATATTACAATCTACAAAGTTATAAAAGTCACTTTCAAAAATGGAAGTTCATTCATAACGTTGCATAAACCACACTCAATTTTGATTTAAAAAAAATATGCTTATTATTCAATGTCGATATGTTTAAATAAAGTTATAATAGCATCGGAATCGTTTACGAGTAAGCCAAAACAAGGTAAAATAAATTGACAAAAGTTAGACTAATTGTTGCAACATCCCACACCTCGATGAATAAAACCAAAGATTGGTCAACGTGTGACATCGATTTCTACTTTTAAATAAAATACAATGAATAATTACTATTTTACTGAATTAAAAATTTACTATAGAAATTTCAGTTGGTTTTGAGTCAAATACAATTTTATTATCATACATGTTTTTATTACCTATTTTTTAGTGTAGTAAGTTAATTTTGCTCTACTATTGTATGTACTTGGTTTATTATCGTGTCTACTTGAACACATTTTAACGTAATTGTTAATTAATTGCATCATGATATGCCTTCAAGTGTTAATACAGGTAATCTAACCATGAATAATATTAATAGAAATAAAGCACTGATCTGTTTTATCTAAATTTTGTAGCGAGCTTTTGTATGAAATACTCAATAAAATTAATTATGTTATTTTAATAAGTCAAAGTAATTTTTGTAATGTAAAATTGAAAGAATAAATAAAGAATGCTATTTTAACAATCGTTATTGCTCAAAAGTTATAGTTTCTCTTTTTTTTTTACACGGTATAGTCTCCGTGATTTAACCTCAATCTCACTAGAGGTTAACCGACCATGTTGTCCAGGATGGTAAATGCACTAAGCCTAGAGGTACTGGTTCTCAAGTGATGTTGCCGGAACACAGCTATTGGTATTTTGCGACAGGTTTTCAATCTTGAGGGTGGTAGCTACCCAGGCAGACATCATTAGAAAATGCCCTACCACTATGCTACGGTTTCCTCACAATGTTTTCCTTCACCGAAAGCTCAGGCCGATTTTAGAGTCGGATAGGAAGAGATCGAACCCGCGTCGATTGATGCAGAAGCCGGCTACACAACCCTCTGCGCCATCATCGTTTCAAAATTAGTACATTTATCGGTACTCACCATTCTCGTCAGCGATGTAACTGAGAGCAACAGGAATGCCTTCGGGAGAGGTGTAGCTGAATGAGCCCTGCGCTACCTGAGCTTCGGCATCTTTGACTCCGGGGTTCTTCAAGTAGCCTTGTTCTTGGGCTGCGATTCCATTGCCAGTCTCGTAACTAAAACAAACATCCATATAAATAAAATAAAAACATCTATTTAAGGGCCTATTTTTTTTTTAATTATAGCTTTATTTTCTGATCAGGTTTAAATATATATTTCGTTACATTGAGTAATATGTGGTACAATATATGAGATTAGTAATGAATTAAGTCGAGCAATTTTGTAACACAAACTATTGATAAGATAAATTTATCAACAGTTAAATACTGTAAAGAATAGAAAAAAAAAAAATACTAATAAAATAAGCAACCGTATAGTGATATATTTAACCCCTTGAGCACCTTCCCGGCGTTTTCTTATTGTCTTTCTATTGTTTCATTTTTATGGGTACTCGACACATTAATAACAAGTTAATTGAATAACCACTTGAGAAAATTTGAACCAAATTGACATTTATTTACACGTGACGAGAAAATTCTTAAGATAAGGTTTAAATTAACAGAGATATATTTGATGTCATTACCGGTAAGTTCCATTGTTGCACGTTATTGTGATTGTTATAATCAGTCACTCAAGTGTATTCGTAACAATCTAAAATTAACTTCGACTTTAGGCATTTAGACACACTTGCAAATGTCAAATATAATGAGAGGTTTCATTAAAACATTTTCAGAGCGTACAATCATACCGCATTGACAATCTACCGCTCTTGGGGATTTGTTACTCCATAAGGCGTTAGCTTACCTATATTATGTTCTTTTACCCTTATTGTGTAATGTACCGTTGTTTTGGTTGCACTAACACTTGTAGAATTATCATAAATTATTGTGTTATGAGCTAAGCCTCTTGTTCACATGAAGTTTAATGTGTTACTCGGAGTAATTAAATATGATTGAACTTAATTACGTTAAAAATAATTATAAATATGATTTATAATAGAGTAAATTAATACTTTCAAGTCAATATTTATAACAAGTCTAGCTATGATGTAAGCAGTTGGTTATGTGGCCGGGTACCGCGTCAATGGACGCGGGTTCGAGCCCACTATCCAACTCTAAAATCAGCCTGAGCTTTCGGTGAAGGAAAACATCGTGATGAAGCATATCATGATGGTAGGGTATTTTCTAATAATGCCCGCTTGGGTAGCTACCCTCAAGTTTGAAATCTGTCGCCAAATACCAATGTGTGTTTCGCCAGCATCACTTGAGAACCAGTACCTCTAGGCTTAGTGTGTTTACCATCCTGGAGCACATCGCCACTTTATATCAAATGAGATTCTGGTCAAAGCAATGAGCTAATATGGTGTAAAAATTTTGGCAGAAACGGTTTACTTAAATTTATTAGTCATACGAATAAGTATGTGTGATAATATTTTACAAAAGTCAATGTATCCACTGCAATAATATGTCTGCCTTAACGATGTATAAAACAAGTGATTACGTAAAGATAAAGGCTTGGCTGAGATCGTCTGGTTGGATGAATTTTACCAGTTCTCAATTTATCAATTATCTCTTCAACTTATCAATGCGCTCATAATATATCTATGAGTGAATTTGATGGATCTGTTATTTATAATATTTATACTAACATCTAGGAAAATTGTGACGATATTTTAATGAGACGATAATTTACAACAGTTTAATTCATTATAAATGTAAAAGTATTTAGATAAACAGAAGACATAATAAAACAATCTATAAAATCGATATCGATTTGATACGATGCGTATCCAAAACTCGTTGTGACGTATCCACGTAGGCAAATGGGCAATCAATTGTGAAACGGAGGTTAAGTAATAAAATTTGATTACATGAAGTTATACTGTAAAATCGAGGTCTTTGGAAGCATCTATTGTTAAGAATTTATGTGGTTTTAACTTCTTTTATGATGAAAACAAAATAAGATATTCGAACTTGTTATAGAAATAGCTTTAGAAGTAAATTGTATTTGAAGTGATATTTGTTATACATTTTCGAGATTATTATTATTACATTTGAATATGTTTTATCATTATTTTTGTCCGATTATCAAAGTATTGGCGAACGTAAATAATTAATTTGACTTATTTATCAATTAATTAACTTATTTAACTGGGCCTTTTCGACTAAAATTCAAGTTAGATTTTCTATTTAGTCTATAATTTTTGTTGACTTTACATGTGTCGAGTACCCATAAAAATGAAACAATAGAAAGACAATAGGAAAACAATGGAAAGCTGGCGTAAACGCCGGCAAGGTGCTCAAGGGCTTAAAATAACAATTGTATCGGTTTACAAATAAATTCTTACATCCCACATAATAATTGATATAGTGTTAATGTCAATTATTAATGATTTAAATGATAGTTAACATAAATCCACATAAACATTTACTCTCTGTAACTTCGACAAAAAGTCTTTTTATGTCAAATTTGAAATAGAAAAAGGCTATTAACAAAATTTTTATTGGATATTATAATAACTTAAAAAAGTACCTGTATTGGTAGGAGCCATCGACACCGATTTCTTGCGTTTGCCTGATAATAGGAATCACTTGTCCTTGGTATTGTTGTTGGTATTGTGGTTGCTGAGAGAACTGGGGTGCAGCGTAAGCCAACGCTACGAGGGCGGAAAGAATTATGAACTGAAAACAACAAATATTATTACAATACATTATTTCAGAGAAATTAATTAATCGGAATTGACCTTTGTAAGCATCACTGTTTATGAAACTAATCCGCATAACAAAATGCAACACTCGAAGATCGTAAATTTCAAAATTACCAAGTCATTTGCATTTTTATGCCGACATATCAGGTGTTGTATGGGATTCTGGTCTGCGTCTTAGCATAATAATATTTAGATTTCGTAACGCTTGTCAACATCAAAATAAAGTTAAATTTTATATATATGTTAATATCACAGAAAAGTGTCGTATCGTTCATAACATGAAATAAAAGTAGGTGTCGATGTAGGAAAGGGTTTTAAATTGTTATGTTTATAAAATTGAGAGATCAAATCTTTGGTTTATAAACTTACATATACCGTTCAATATTATTTTACTAAAATAATCGATAAATACGATAAGTATTTAATTATAGTAACAAAATTTAATCACTGTTTTCTTTTAGGTCTTTAAAAAACCATAAAAATTATTTAGAACGTGTATAATAGAATAACAATTAATATGGTTTGTCGGTAATTAAGAAGTGTTCTATTACTGCAAATAGCATAAAGTATTTTATATATATATATTATAAAATGTACTATTATTTTTAAAATTAAAGCTACACAGACATCGCTATGTCTACTTACCGACTTCATTTTTTGTTTATAAAATTAAAATTGAATGTGCAGATGATCTTCGATAGATGTTTGTGGCGGGAATGATTTTTCAGATGGCCGTCGCAGTTTATATACTAGACGAAGTCGACACACCTCGTGAAATTGGAGTACAATTTGATCGTGCAGGCTTTACGCATAGCGCACTGGCTGCACATCAAAGCCGTCCGCCCGCCCCTCGCACGTTCTCCTGTTTATTAAAGGTTTTTTTTTATATTTAAGTTTATCATATTAATATTATAATTAATTTAAAAAAATATAACAGTTAATTAAATAAAATATATTTACAAATTTTTACATGTTAATTTTGATAATTAAATTCTGATATAACATTAAAATTTCAATTGTCAATTAATAACACTCCACAAAAAAAAAAATTCGTTCTTTGTCCTTTTTTTATTAAATAAAAAAAAAAAGAAGGACAAAGAACGATTTTTTTTTTGTGGAGTGTTATTAATTTTGTCCTAAAGTTTATCTTATGATTTTTCGGTTAATTAAGCACAAAAACGAAAAGAAAATAACCTTTTTTGCTATGTTTGCTTTTGTGATAAACGTTAGTTGAGGATATGCTAAAGCATTTTAAGGGCATGGGCTGAGGGTGTCATTAAAAGTACATATGCTGCATGCTCATTTAAATAAGTTTAAAAACAACACGGGAGCGTATTCAAAAGAGCAAGGAGAACGTTTTCATCAAGTCATTATGAGCTTCGAATAACGATATCAAGGCCAATACAATGAAAAAATTGATGGGAGACTGACTATATTTGAAGTATATTGAGAAAAAGTATTTATAAACATAAAAGAAAAAGTAAAAGCGTGCACATTTAAATTATTTTCCACATTTTTGTAAGTTATTTTGATTTTTACTTTATTAAAAAATAATAAACATATTTATTTCAACGGTTTCATTTTCAATTAAGAATTAAAACCACAGATTTTGAAAAATGTTGTTCAATCGGTCTCCAAAATACAAAAGCAAACTTTCACGTCATATATTTTTTTCCTCTAATTACAAACTATGTTCTAATTCTAATTACAAAATAATATTCTAATATATTCTAATTACAAATATTCTAATTACAAAATATTAATATTCTAATTACAAAATTACAAAATTAATCTAATTACAAAATTATCGAAATGTTATGTTTTAAAGTCAAAGACAAAATTTTTGTTGATCTGTGTAATTAGTGTAGTCTATAGAGTTTTATTATAGTTACTTTTTTCTTTACTTTACTGTACAGGTTCAGAGTTTTGATCACAATCTTATCTGATGTCAAGTGGTGATGTGATATAGGATGGTAAACACATTAATCCTAAAGGTACTGGCACTCAAGTGATGCTGCCGGAACACACCTATTGGTATTTGGCAACATGTTTTTAAACATGAGGGTGGTTGCTACCCAGGCGGGTATCATTAGAAAATGCCCTACAACTATGCTATGGTTTCGTCACGATGCTATCCTTCACCGAAAGCTCCGGCTGATTTTAGAGTTGGAAAGGTGGAATTGAACCCACGTCGATTGACCCGGAATTCAGCCGCAATACCTACTGCGCCATCATTGCTTTTTTGGTAATCGGTTTTCAAACTCGAAGGTGGTAGCTACGCAGGTACGTATTATTAAAAAATTTCATACCGCCATGCTATGGTTACCTTATGAAGTGTTCCTTCACCGAAATATCAGGCTCATTGTCTCTACTTGTGGCTTCGAACTTTCCTCCATCATCGCGGATCTGACCTCAATACCATCTGCGCTATCATCGATTCAACGAACCCCGAACGATATTTAAACCACTTAAATTAAGTTGGAAAACCTTGTGTGTCAATACATGTTACCATTTGTAACATACTGAGGCGATACAAGCAGAATACTCAGCTAGCATTATGGAATAAATTGACATGGCGGTGGCTATACCCTTGTCAAAATTCCACCAATTGTAATATGTTTTTTGTATAGATTCGTAATCGTTTAATTAATATAAATTAATCATAAATAGATAAATTATGTATAAGAACTAGTTTATACTAGAAATTAGATAATTATTACACTAAATATTTTAAGACAAAAACTAACTCCCAACCGGTTGATACCATCAAAAAAAATTCTTAAACTTCTTTTATATTTACCTATTTATATATACACTTAATTTTTTGTAATATATGGGTTAATTAACAAATTCTTTATAAATTTGTAGGTAAGAAAATTACGTTGTAAAATTAACAAAATGTCAATAATTTAATTAAACATACAATAGGCCGTGTATATGCTCCTACCAATTTTAATTAAACCTTCACTGTTTGAAACGACTAGTAAGTTATTAATGTCATAGATTGAACTATGCTCACATAATGGTAATCATTGAATAAGGCACGGCTTATGTTTAGTTTATAAAAGATTCCCACGAAGCCAATATAAAAAGGTATAGATAAATTTCTGACATTTTACTTATTTAAATTCGCTTATATTTTTAGTAGAAATTATTTATATTAATCGACTTTCGATTACAAGCCAAAATAGCCGTTTGAACTATATGTATGAAGTTCAATGCAATCCACTGCTAGCTAACATATCTTGTGTAAACCTTGCTAAACTATTCCATAACGTGCGATCTGTGACCAATTTCATTCAACATTTACACTTTGAGTGTATATTTCCATTTTACGCTGCTACCAGTTAAGAAGTATTACACACGATGTTTTCCCAATGGTGCTAATTAATATGTAAATGTTTAAATTTAATAAATAAAATAAATATTTCTATCAGTCTCTATTTGATATAATACGATGTTTGCAATTTTATTTTTGTTCCCTTAAAACTTGAAAGTTTTTAACGGAATATAAAAGACGTCATATATTTATAACCGATTGAATTTGGTGATTATGGCGCAGTTGGTAGTGAGGCTGGATTTCGCGGTAATGGACGCGGGTTCGAGCCCACCTGTTAAAACATCGTCAGGAAATTATAGCATGAAATACTAATAGGTGTATTTCGGCAGCTTCACTTGAGAACCAGTAACTTAAGGCTTAGTGTGATTACTATCCTGGACCACAAAGTCACTTAACATCAGGTGTCAGGCTTAACACCATTGTGGCCAAAGCAATGAGCCTATACAGTATTAAAAAAATCTGTTCATTTAATACTCAATTATATATGCGTATTATAAATATTATTTATTATATGATTAACATTTAAAAATTTTCTGCTAATTACCTAGTCGACAAATAATTGTTAACAATGTGTTTATTATGAAAATATTTTTGCCACCGCGGGTATTACCGATTTGAATGGCCTATGTTCTATAGTCCATTTATTTAAAACTATATACATACATATAAATAAATAAAATTTAACAGAAAATGTTGGTGCCGCTGTTGGTGTTACCGATTTTATTGCTATACATTAATATAGCAGTAGCATATAGCAAAGTATTAGCTTTACTGGATGTTACCACATTTGAATATTAGGGCCCTAGTTTATTACAGACTAAAATTTATGTTATCAATGTTAAAAATATTAATTACACAAGTGTCAATTTCAGAAATGCCACAATATAACGTACTGTCAAATTAAAGAACCGAGTTGACGGTTTAGTTTAAATAAACTTATAAAATACTTTTCAATTTATTATTAAGGTAGGAACCCTATAACATATAAAACTATATATTAAATAAATATGTCACAGTAATCTGCTTACAACCAGACACACCTTTTTTACGTACGCATACACAAGAATATTTTATTAAAATTAATCCTCTTATCCTTGAAAATCTATTTATTAATTCTATATAATAACAAGATATTATTAAAGAATTTAAATATTTTATTGTTTTATCTTGTAAATAATATCTATTGTCCATAACTGTACGATAATGTTGTAATTCTCTTAACAGAGCGTTTATCTCATCCTAAAACGCCTTGAATGTATTTAAATACATCTTTAATTTGGGTAATAAAGACTCGGATGTTATAAAAGTCCAACATTCAACATTCTGGATTATAGTTTAAGTAGCCAAAAGTACTGTTTTCCGCAATGAAAAGTTGTCATAATCACGAAAAAAATACAATCTAAAATAGAAATAAAAATAAAAAAATTAATAGACTATGGAGTAGAATTAATGGTTAGAATTACCGAAATAGCTAATTTTGATAGCTAATTTACAGAACTAATCGTTTTGAGAAACCAAAATAGATATTATAAATAAAAATTGTAATATATTAAGAAAACATTGGAAGGAAAGAGAAAAAAAAAGATTAAAAAAAAAATAAAAAAGAAAAAAGACAGAAAGACGAAAACAGAATAAAATAAATTGTAGGGGTGTACAAATTTCTTAATTAAACCTAATGTTTGACAAGGTGAGTGGCAGAGGGTTCAAATAAAACATTCAAAATTTCAATGACGTAACTTTTCAGTGGCCTCTATGATAAACTAAAAAAGCTGAAGGAAGCTAGCTAGACATTTTAGAATACATTTTTACTATGTTCTATAAAATCTAGTTGATATTCAACACGAATAAAATCTATGATTGCCTCGATGGTGGTTATCTTTTCAATCAAATGTCTGCGGTTTTATTATTACTAAGAATGACCTCTTAGGTTCAGACAGTTTCAGAAGGACGAGTCGCGTAATTTATTTCTATGTAGTTATTAGTATTTTCCGTAAGATCACATCTATTATCATAATAATTTAGATATTATATTTCTTAAAAATAAATAATTTAATCGCATTAAAAAAGATTACAAACAAAAC
Source organism: Samia ricini (assembly GCA_014132275.2). Lineage (NCBI taxonomy): Eukaryota > Metazoa > Arthropoda > Insecta > Lepidoptera > Saturniidae > Samia > Samia ricini. The sequence continues at coordinate 8,864,491 of AP028170.1, forward strand.
TGTTGTTCAATTTTGTAAGTTATTTGCGATACAAAGGTTTGACGTGATTGAATTTCATTTACTACTTCAACAAATATATGTCAAATTTTTGTTTCCAAAAATATAATAGAGTTAAACAGTTTTATTATTTTAGGGCCTAAATAGTATAAAGGTAATAATAGAAATAAAGATTAACACGTCATTTAAATTTTTGCACTCCTTTTATAGGTCAGTTATCTTCTTCCCTGGTTTTAAATTATGTTGTTACATCCTGCATTGTGGAAATAATATTGCAAAGGTCAAAAGTGAATAATAACCGACTGGACGGGTTTCTTAGTACATGCATATCAGAACAATCAGAACAACTATGTAATAAAGTCTGTCTGCGTGTCTTCATGCGTGTACTTAGTTGTTATATATTAAACACAATAAATCGTTGTGTTCGTGAATGACATAGCATATTAAACAGACGCATTCAACGTACAAAAATATTTCAATTTTATTATCTGAATCATTGTTTTAGATTATTCGTAACAACAATTTTAACGGGTGTTCGCACAAGGAACTGAATTTGACCATAATCATAATTTAAAATGTAAAGAATAACAAATAGTTTGTAATTTTTTTTAAATAAGATTAATGCTCACAATTTGCTTCCAACAAAACAAAACGGTTGACAAACAAAGGAAAAAAGGCATTAAGCAGTTTTATCTTTACTTGATAAAATTGAAGTGTCTGTTTGTCATGTCAAAATATTTTTTTTTACTAAATAGTAAGTGTATATACTATACCTATACCAAAAATACAATTTTTAAAACTTTTGTGTATGTTTGTTCAGGGTAAAGTCCGGAACGGCTAGATGGATTTTGACGAAATCTTTTTTAAACATAGCTAAAGTTTACTCCGCAAAACATGGAGTACTTTTAATTTTCGAATGTATTTGGGGTTCCGTATAAAAAAATTAAAACGTAGAATAAATGAAACGCGGGCGCAGCCGCAGGCACACTGCTATTAGATATAATGATATAATAAATATATAAATACTAATTGTATTAAAAACTTCCGTCAAGAATTGACTTGTTATTTTAAATAATCATTCGGCCATCGATCATACGGTGCGCTAAGAAATTTTACATACCTAGCTGACTCTATAAAATGCCGGTAAACATTACTATTATACGTTGACATAAAAGATACGCCAAAGTCGATGCGTTTTGTAAATTGAATTTTGCAATTTACTAAATATGAAGCCCCTTAAACTGATAAAATCGTTAGCCCATCTACCAGAATATTACAGAAAAATCAGATTTCCTTAATTACTAATACCCATATAAAACCTTAGAGGTTTTATATTGCCAATCATCTATTAACTTTATGTAGCTATACTCTCATAGAGCGAGAATATCATTTTTGATACAGAGAGCGGATCGGGATGCCAGTGCGATTTTACTATTGAAGACGTCGCGCTCGGCTTGCATCAACGCGATATCCTTCTAAAGAAACGTCACGCTGGCGTCAAGACACGCCCTCTGTGTGTTACAACCATTAGAGTACAAAATTGCCGCCTATCATTTGAAAATACCTTCAATTACAATGCAATTTTAAAATTTCGGTCTGTTATTATAATATAAAGGTTAAAAATAACGAATTAATAAATATTTTTGATTCCGCATACAAAATATATTTAAATATATGGAAATAACATGGAATTGCCTTTAAAACACGAACTTGGCAATTATACTTTTGTTTCCCACTAACTTGATTACCTATAGTACATACAGATAGTACATCAATCTTGCAACAAATTAGAGTTGTATTCGCACAATTATAGTGTTTCTTAAGTAATTATTCCAATATTGAAGTTTCTCACGCGTAGTACGAGCAAGAACTGTCAATTTTAATTAAAAGGTAATGTATACAGTAAAACCGTTCGAGCACCAACTTGGCGTTTACGCCAGCTTTCAATTGTTTTCCCATTCTTAATTATTATGGTATTCGAGCGATTAAAATAGACGAATTTCTTTAATTGCAATGAAAATATACAAAAACACAATTTTTTTTATTATTATAAATCTTTTTTTTTTCATTTCTATCTTCTTAAGAGGGTTAGTAGTTCTCATAACAAACAAATCTTGTTATTTTATTTATTTATTTGGGAAACACACAGTTAATAAAATACACATATGGAATTGCACAACAATATTACATAAACCAGTCAAGTTTCCACTAAAATTATAATTAATGAAAGTAAATATAACAATACTAATACATCTGTCATTACAACCTATAATTTTTTGGCAAACACTAGAAGTCTAAAACTTTTTTTTAGCAATTTTTTAATGGGGCATGCAAAACTGACAATTTTATTAAAAATCTTATTATATATATCGCACTAACGAAATAAATATGTGTTCTTCACATTCTTCACCTCGTTCGTGCAACAGGGATTTTAAAAAGTAAATGGTTTCTGGCATTTGGTCGAGAACCCCTAAAATTAATTTCACAGACAATAAAATTTCTAAGAAGTTTAAATAAATAAATTTGATCTCTCACTGTTCGACGATTAATAAGTGAAGGCAGATGTGGCAAAAAGTATTTGACAATTTACATTTAAACGTTAAGTGCCTAATAAATCGATTTTGTACACTTTCAATAAGGTTAATGTATTTGTTATATTGTGGAATCCAAATTATTGAACCATTCTAATAGAGAACGAAACAAAGCAATAGAGAACGAACCAAAGCTAATAGAGAACGAACCAAAGCAATAGAGAACGAACCAAAGCAATGTGTTATTTTTATTTAGTTTATTTGTAGTTATTTAATACTTGATTAATATTATTTAAAAAGCATTTAAAATATCCTGTTTTTGATACGTTAATTATTTTTCAGACTTCGTTTAGGAAACTTACATATATGGTTATTTACGTAGGAACTCGTACTTGGAACTAATATATAAATCCAAAAAGGAATGAATTTACAAAACATATTTTTATTTTTATCTTAAACGTATTGTTCATTGCACTTTAAGTAACAGTAAGATGTTTGTTAATATATGTAGTTTTTTTAAAATATAATATATTTGTTTATTACGAACTAATAATATTTTAATCGAAAAAAAAAAAAAAAAAATTAAAATTTATTTTGTGAAGAGCAGATTAGTCTTATACTGGTTGGTACAATCGATTGTATTGAACTTGTGTCTTGCTATCCAAATCACTGTAATCATACAGGCTGATAAACAATGAAGCGATGATGGCGCAGTGGATAGTGTGGCCATATTCCGCGTCAATGGACCCTCAAGTCAGAAAACCTGTTACCGAATACCAATAAGTGTGTTCCAGTAGCTTCACTTGAAAACCAGTACCTCTAGGCTTAGTGTGTGTTTACCATCACGGACCACATCGTCGATTAATATCAGGTGAGATTGTGGTCAATGCACTGAGCCTATACCGTGTAAAAAAATATTATGAAAGACTAACTCAGTATTTCGTGAACATAGCAATTCTATATTCGGTCAATTAATCAGAATAATTCAAAGAAATAAGATGAAGCTTTTTTCGTGTAATAGTTTATTAAATTTAAAATTCTATAGTAAACTAGTTCACAAATACGTGACATAATAATTTTGACACTAAAATGCTTAAATCTTAAATTGCTTAAAGCTTAAATTGACGATATACGTGTGACTTCTTATATTTTTGTTGGCACCTTTAAAACGTAATCTTCGTGTACATAATATACTCAATGGCATAAACACACATAACAGTATATTTACTGGAAATATCTTCAAAATAACTGCTTATATATTAAAATAGAGCACTTTTCTCAACTAATTAATACCTATTATTTTCATTCAACCGAAAAGCGTCGTCTGCTGGACATAGGTCTCCCCCAAAGGTCTTCAAGACGACCGATTTTGCTCCACCCGCATCCAGCAGATTTCCGGGACTATCACCAGGTCGTCGGTCCACCTCATGGAGGCCCTTACTCACGTTGCATCTTCCGGTACGTGGTAACCATTATAGAATTCGGCCCCATCGGGCATAGGTTCTGCGAGCAATTTGGATAGCACCACAGCCACTTAAGTTAAGCAATTCTTCGAGCAATGTCGGTTATTTTTAAATTTCTGCTCCTCATCTCCTCACTTCTAATTATATCACGGAGTGAATCTAAAAACCTTCTCCATTGCCCTTTGAGCAACTTTGAGCTTTCATTAGGCCCATTGCGAGCATACACGTCTCAGTGCCGTAAACCATAAATGGCAACACACACTGGTCAAAAACTTTCGTCTTGAGACACTGCGGTATTTCGGAAGAGAAGATTCTGCGTAGCTTCTTGAATTATTTTCTGATATATTCATTAAGTAATCTGGAATATTAAAAGATAAAATATTATTTAAAAAAATCATTTCGCCTAGTTTTATTTGATGCTCTGAAATGATAACGATTAGTTGCGAATATCGATCACGATATCTATCTAGATATTACAGCAAGAAATAAAATTGACTTTTTGTTACTTTTGAATAAACTCAAAAACGTTTTCAAAATTTCTTTCATCTGTAGAAAGGTACTCTATTACCGAGTAATTTATATTTCTATCTACACGTGCGAAGTCGGGGTGGGACGCTAGTATCGAATAAATGTTGACTATAAGATTCTTTATGTTAGAACGTCCTAACATTAATTCATAATCTAAAAATAAATAGGAATTAATACAAGTTCAATAATATTTATGGCATTTCATTTAAGGAACTTATATCAATAGGTAATCATTGCATTTATTTCGTATTAGTATCGTAAAATGTACGATTTGTGAATTCGTTAAGCTTCTTAAATAAATGAAAAAGGTTAGAAGTAAAAATTATTAGTTAGAGAAGTTTTTAGAAAAAAAGATAGGTGTTAATTAATTTGTAAATAAACTTATAGTCAAAGTATTTCACATAGTATATATAACCGATGACATGGTGACAACACAGTAATAGGAATTTCTTAGAAAATTGTCGCATTGTATTAAGAAACACACTTGACCTCATTAACATTCTTGCTTGTATAGTGATTCAAATGTACCATTTCAATAAACTGATGGTCACTTTTTATATGACTATCGTAGTTATACGATTATTTTCCATACAAACAATTTAAAAAAAAACAGAAATGTTAAAAAATACCAAAATACATATTATGGTTATGTGTTTTGTTCAAACATTAGAAAATATATTACTGTAACTAAATATACTAAGAATATTGCAGAGGTCCGTCAGAAAAAAGATTTTCTTGAATCATTTTATAAAATACTAGCTGCTCTCCGTGGTTTTATCCGCGTAGTTCCCGTTCCTGTGGGATTTTCGGAATAAAAACTATCCCATATCACTTTCTGGATTTGAAACTATCTCCAAACCAAATCTCATCCAAATCGGTCCGGTAGTTTTTATGTTTATTCGTTACATAAAAAAATAAAAATCTTTCCTCTTTATAAAACACGTATAAATTGAACTATATAATTCAAATATAATCTTTGTTTTAATCTATCACGTCATATTTTTTAAAGTGTACTTAAGCAGTGTCTTACTGGTCAAGAATACACACTTTGTGATGTTCGACACAAAAAATGATGGAAGTTTTAGAACCAAATGTCTAACGTGTCTGTAAAAAAATTATGATTATATGTTTAAACATAATAGGAAAGAACTTGATTATTATAATATTGTTTAGAACATACTATAAAAAATTAAGTTTTATAGTTTTTTGAAGTTGTACATTGATTGTTTCCCTAAAAATCTATGCGACTACAGGGATAAGCAAATTGACATTCAAATTTAACATTGTAATATATATAGTTCTGTTATTTTTAAAGTAACTTACATCATTAACAAGAGTATCTATATTGAATTGAACTTTGATAAACAACAACGCAATGTCACGAAATAGAAAAGTATGCGTTTTATATTGAGGATTTGTAATCTTGAATAACCGTTAATACGATTTATGAGAAGTTTTGAAATGAGTCTACGGCTAACCTACCTTTTTATTACTATTAATATAAAAGCAACTAATTTGAATAGTAAATTAATTCAAAAACACCTAGCTGGGTTTAAAACCGCCTATGATTAATATGAGAACTTTGTTATATGACACGACTTCCGAATTTGACAAATTAGGGACATTAAAAAATTGATGTTAATTATATGTTATAGAGAAAGACTAGCTGTCGATACCGAACAACAAAGCGATATATTTTCACGATAAACATAAGAATGCAAATAAAATATGGTTTTGACTAATTCCTACAAATTTAGTTATTTTTGTTTAGTTTAAAAAATGTACACTCAAGTGCAATGAAGACAACATAGTTATATTAACAATTAATTTCTTTGGATCACTATTCATACATATAAAAATATGGTTAATTTTAAAATAATATGAAGACGGTATAATCGTAATATTATACGACTGTATGTTATAATTAATTAAAAAATGAAGCTATTTAAAAAAATCATAGTTATAGTTAATCAATTTCATAAATATGGATGCTAGAGTTCGCAAGCTGATACCTAGGCATACTAGTCAAAATTTGATCCTTATACTTGGGGTACGAAGTTCGGTGACTTTCTTGTGGAGTACCATATGGAACTCTGGTTTGTTTAGTTGGTTTTTAATACAATGGATGATGCTCCTTTCAATGTCACTATGATCAATGGAGTAAGATATGGAATGGAGCAAGGGATGGTTCCGGGTCAATTCAATCTACCGTTGGGTAGGTTATGGATGGATGGACCTTGTTGGGATAGACCATCGGACACATTATATCGCAATCCCGTGCAATCCTGTCAATCGTCCAAACTCACTCCGTTTGGGACAATCTCTATTAAACAATAATTGTCCCAGAGTCGCTCACTTGAAGATAACCTTGGGGAATAAAATTCGTCCATATATTGACAGGAAAAATCTCTTTAAATAATCGAGAAGAAGTAAACCCCTCAAAAAATCACAAAGAAATAAAAACTAGGGAAAAACTGAGAGGAATAAATAAATAAAAATCATCTGACGAGGCTTTGGAAAGTGATTCCGAAAATGGAGGAAGAATACCCTGTAAAGAATATCGAGTAACTTCACCTCGTTAGGTAATGTGGACAGTGGTGGCTGATATAATATTAGAAGCTGGACACCACAGATGCGGAGGGTGTCTTTTTTTAAAAGCTGTATTCACCGGGAGTCACTGATGAATGCGAAAGCAATACACGTGATTCTTGGCAATAAGCGCCAAAGACATTAAACTTTTTAGACAATCTCATAACCGGTCTACTGACCTTCGTCTATAATGTACTCAGGGTAAGTTTTTCTAACCAGTTCCTTATGTTTGGAATTCAAATATTATGCAATCTATGTATTTTCATCACTTGTTTCAATAGATTTAGCATGCTGACATGAGTAGCTTTTACTCTAATTTTTAATGTGATATTGGTTGAATTTTGAATTTTAGGTGAAGACTAATGTTTTATTTGCGTTAATATGTATTCTACTGAGTAATGTTACATTCATGGTAAAACAGCAAATAGTACAGTACGAGAAAAAAGACGCGACGCTAATAGGTAATCTTGCACACTTGGTATTAAATAATAATTTTCAATTTTTTCCAAAACTTAATTTATCTTTTAATAGAGTGTAGCGAAGAAATAAGTAAACATTGCACACTGATAAAAGTTTGTAATAAACTTGTAACTATAATATTCTACAGAAAACACAGCGTCCAAGGACGTCACATATTCCAGCACTATCCATCGTATAAATATAACTCAGTAGCTTAATTCGGATTCTTTTACATGGTTTAAATTTATATGAGTGAATTTATAGCATTTTAATGATTCTTGACATTTGACGATTTACATATAATAAGATATATCTTGATTTTTGGTCCTCTGTTTCATAACCTTTTTTCTTTTTATTTTGCTTTGTAAATATTTACGTGCTTTATTGTTATTATGAGAACATTATTTAAATAAACCCATTTTTCAAGTATAATCTTCTAATTTACTATACATTGAGTTGCAATAATATGTTATTATTATTTACTACAATGTTATTTTTAGAGTGTTTGATTGAACGACTATGTAATTATTATATGTCTGTTGGATAAAAAAATATTATAGCATGTAACTGCCATTCAATACTCCATTGATATAATTAATTGGTAGGTCTATCAAAATATTTCCGTGCATTTGATACATGTATATAAAGGAGATTACATTGTAATTATATCTACAAATAAAAAGCGTTTACGTTTAAAAATAAAGTTTATTTTAAAATAAAATGTTTATATGAGTAATAACTTAAAGAATATTTTAGAGAACAGGAATACATTTCCTTAAACGCGATACATTTATATTGCGAATACTAAATCTTATAATTAGGTGATATTATAAGTAAATTATTGTTAATATTTCTATGTGTCAATCAAAAATACGTTTCGTACTATTCTATAGTAAAAAAACGTTAAAAAAACTATTTAACCTCAGACAATTGATGTTGGCTGCCAAATTTGACCTTATCCTCTTGATATTTATTAATCATCGATATTAATAGTACATAATTTTTTGCTATTTTTTTATATATTTACAGAACATTGTAATATTTTATAGTATTAAAATTGAATCAGCAATTTACAAAATACACGTATTAATTGTCAACCCTACTAAATTCGTAGAAAAGTAAATGTTTGCGGATCAGTATACTTTTAGAATCTACCCTTAGGCTTGAACGGTGAGGGTTGATATTGTGGTTGGGCATTAGAAGAAGCACCTTGGGCGCTGGGGGGTAGAGTTTTCAGATAATCCAAGGCTCTCTGGATCGCTGGGGGAATCGGTGGCGGTGTAGGTAAATGATCACCCTGAAAAAAAATTAAGTTACATAGGCAAAGAGGTTTTTTTTATCTTTGACATTCACTTTTTGGTTATATTTGTACTTTTGCCGCTCAATTCACTTTTATAGGCATTTATTTAGATATAGATTTATAGGTACTTATGTAATATATGACACACATTTAATGTTTTGGCTGAGTGCCCTAAGTACTTGTTACAACGTTCAGGCAAAGTTGTCAATACCATTCAGATCAATAGCGTTAGTCAGTTCAAATATAAGAACAATACGTAATTATAACAGATTTGTGAAAAAATCAAAACATTCTTTATTCAATTTAAGCCCTGAGAAAGCGTTTATGAACGTCAGGACCTCATGTTCGGAAAATAGCCCAGTCGAGAAGAGCCGACAAGAAGTAGTTTCTTATGTATATTTTTATACAAAAATATGAAATTTAAATTGATTCGTATTCAGAAAAATATAAATGTAGCATTTCTGTCGTCAGTAAACAATAATACAATTATTTTAAAACAAATAGATCTTATAAAGCTATCAAATAAAGAGATCACAATGCTTCGATATTATGTTAGAGAAATTGAAATATTTTTTATCTTAATACGGAATTTATGACTCTGGGAAATAAGATTTTAATTTTTTGTGTCATGTGTTGTTTTATAGTAATCATATATTATTAATGTTTGACTAGCATTTATTATCATCATCTGATTTTAAGTATAGGATGACCTAAGACAGTATCCCGTACGTATAAGACAATCCCGTATTCGCCTCATGAATGGCAGCATACGGCACCGTGGTGTTTAATGGGTATTCCCGGCGCTTCACGCTGTGCGAGTCCCATATACCCCTACCAGCTCTAATCAGGGAAATTTTACTCCCATGGATGCGTAAATGCATATCCTCACGTTAAAAAAAAGTGTACGAAAAGAACTGTCCTATCATTCTTATCAGTTTAACTGCCAGAACAATCAGTACCCAGCAATAAATTTTTAATTTAATTTTAATCTAACTAAGTAATCGTCTGAATATTCCTATAATGTTATGGTTACATAAAGTTTTCTTTGAGCGAAAATCATCTTATTAAATCGTAGGTCATTTCGGGTCGGCGATTGATATTTTGTAGCGACATTTGCACACATATTAGCTAATCAAATCTCACACCCGCGCTAGACCGCGCCTTAGACATCTTCCTTAAATGTTTTGCGTAACTAAAATGATTCAGGCTTTACTCAACACATATTCCGAGTACCATGTTAAATAGGTATGCGTCGGGACCGCACCCAGATATTATCTCGAATTTGCACTTATGCTGTTCTCGTAAATGGGATTTTTTTACGACATTAAAAATAGTTTTTACTGTTCTACGTGACTCATCTTCCTTTTTGTATTCTTCCTTATGCTCAGTCAATCTAGCTGAATATTCATTTTTTATTATAGCATTAAATTTACAGTGGAAACATAATATATACTAATAAATAAAATTGAAGTATTTTTTGTAACGTCAAATTAACAATTTTTTCTTAATACATGTGTAAATTCATATGACACCTACACCAAAAATGCAATTTAAAAAATTTGTGTCTTTCTGTCGGTTTGTTTGTTCCGGGTAATCTTCAAAAGTGCTGGATCCATTTTGACGGGACTTATTTTTTGCATATGGCTGAAGTTACTCCGCGTAACTTAGACAACTTTAATTTTTCGAAAATAATTAGGGTTCCGGGTAAAAAAATTTAAAACTCCAACCAATTCAATGTATTGACGTAGTTTATTGGCAAGTATTTGAATATTGTGAAAAATATCTTTGCTTGATGTTAGTAGCAAAAAAACTTCGGGAAAATAATAAGAATTCCGTAAAAAAAAATGAAACACGGGCGCAGCCGCGGGTAAACAGCTACTAATGTAATAAAAGTTAACTCTACATTCTATAGGTAAAATAGGTAAGTGTACATCGTAACAGAAAATTATACAGACATTTTTAAAACTGCCAAAAACATAATTGAAACGAAATATTAGGTAATAAAAATGTATTTGAATTAAAGCATCATACTTTTCTCTACACCGCATAATTCGAAATAATTTATTGTGAAATCGCCAATAACAGACATCTTTCATCAAAACTTCTTTCTAAATAGAGATACATTTTGGGATCCCGTAAAATAAAAATGCAAATAAACATTTTTGTTGTTGATTGTAAGTCAAGGCTGATTTCGTAGATTTTGTCTAGATGTAGAATAATGATGTTTAACGTAAGACTAACACTAATTAAATTACTTTAAGATGCATCAAAGCAATTAAATTAGCATAGGTATGTATGTAATATTGTTAAACTTTTTATGATCTGTTTTATTCAGTATTCATTTATTATATGATCCAAAAAAGTAAGACAGTAAGTATCTATAAAATAAGATACTATCTCATTTTATGTACTTTTTCATAAATGTAAGATTCATCGCTGTAAACGATTACTGCATTAGGATATACTAAGCCTAATTAGACGTAAAAGAATATACTTAATTTGTTTAAATACTTTCATATAGGTTCTAAAAAAATAATAACATATAGAGTAAGACAAAATTAGGGTACAAAAATTCTTTAAAACTTTAAATGACTGGTATGTTATAAAAAAATGTACGTATAATATCATTTCGTTAACAATAAACGATTATAACACGCGTTTCGTAAAATATCTTGCCGCGGAGCATCATTAAAATCTATTGTACCCTGGGGTAATATGTCAAGGAGTTATTACCAGATCTTTAGTAAAATGTGTTATACCAACTGTTTTACCACATTAATAAATTAGCTGTGTGCCCGCGACTCCGCCTACGTTTCATATACTCTTCACTACGTAATGTAGTTTTTTAAATAATAAATAGATAATAATGTTTTGATGCTACTATCCATTGAATCATATTCTGTTCACAGTTCCATAAGTTTAATTTTTTTACAAGAAACCATAATTATTTTCTTAATTTTTTTTTTGGTACAAATTCACGTCACGTCAATATCGGGCCAGCCATTCCAGAGTTTCGGAAAGTCCATAAAATTGTGTCTTTGGTATACGAGTAGGTACCGTATATACCATTCATATATATTAGTAAAAAGTTGATATTTTAATATTACAAACAGACGGTTTAATTTTATTTATTAGTGTAGATACGGATCTAAGAGTCCCTTGTCCCGGAATTTAATTCAACTTAGTTAAAAAGTTTTTTATATTTATCTATATAATAATTACTTATTATACAATACTAAGCTCTATGGAACTAAATTAAAGTTGTTTGTTACAATTTAAAAAGTAAGTAAAAAAATACGAACAACTTAGTTGATATCGCATAACTATTATTTAAAAAAAAAATTATACTGCTTTTTACCAGTATCCGTTTGTCAGATGTAATTAAGTATATTGTAAAACGAAAACTTTTTTTTACCTTACAAAATATTCCTTACCCGATTTCTTTGAATATAATAATTTCACATGAATAAACTTAACATATATTATCGATTTTTATATTACGTTACAATATACCACTTGATATAAAATAACATGCGTTATAGACACGCAACTGAAGGTAACCAAGGTACTAAAAATGTATTGCACAATTTTAATAAAAAAAATGATAAACGTTCGTCTCTATTATATTCGTATTAACTTGCAACATTACGATTATATTAAGTTGTTGTTGTTCAAAGGAACCAGATCCACTTTCGATGATAATGCGTGGGTTAATTACTTTGAATCTTAAAAAGCGTTACATTACATTCGTGTTATGCGTAATGTTAATTACTGTTCATACAAGTCCATGCTGCTGTATAAGAAATTTACCGTTAGTATTCATGTCGGATATAACTTACAATTACGAATTGTAATACTCAACAGTAAACTTTAATCATCTATTATCAATAGATTCTGTGTATTCTGTGATCTTTGGATCTTTTTTTGTCCGCCTGTGCACGTAGCATGCAAGAAACACTAAATTGATTATGATGAAATTTGGTATGGAAGTAACATATATCATGGAGTAACACATAAAATACTATAATAAAATATTACTAAAAACTTACCTCAAAGTGGGTTCTTTAACACTGTATAGGCTAAATGCTTTGACCTCAATCTCATCTGAGATGAAACGACTATTTTAAAATACGAAGAAGCAACTTTAGCTTAGTTATCAGATACCGCTTCGATGGTTGTCGGTTCAAATCTATCTTTCCCATTATATACGCGTCTAAGCTTTCGGTAAAGGATAACATATAACTATAGCGTTTTTAAATAATGCCTCACCATTTTGAAAATTTATTGTCATGACCATCTAGGTGTATTCCAGTAAAATTACTTAAAATCCAGTACCACTAGGTTTAGTGTGTTTATCAACGTGGACAACATCAATACTTAATATCAGGTGAGATTAAAATTAAAGCGATGAGTATAAATAGTAAAAAATAACTAAGTAGCCATGGGGACTGCCGACAGAAGTGAAAAGTCGAAACATTGGAAAAACTGTAATTTTTTAATGATTAAATTTCATAATTTGTTAATTACAACCATTACCATAACTTTTAATATAATAATATTTGTCTGATTTTTGACATTAATTTGCTGCTCCGAGCAATAATCATGTACATTTTTATACAGTATGCATGTTATTTACAGTATGCATTACAGTATGCATTTTCCGTCATCTTATACTTGACATACTGTAGCATGTTGACGCATGACGTCATAGTATTGGTAACGCGAATCTATAAGTTTATCGCCTACCGAGAATCGCTTAACGTCGCTAAAGAAAAGTTTTCACTTAAAAAACTACTAAATGTGGTTTTAAATAAGCGATTTCGTGAATGTTAATTTTGTTAACTCCAGTGTTTTATTATAAGTCAAACCTGTGGTTGGAATCCGTTTTCGTCGGCTATATACGAGAGCGCGATGAGGGAGCCATCGGGAGACTTGTAACTAAATTTCCCTTCAGCCACTTGCGCTTCTTCAGGTTCACCCTTACCAAAGTTCTTTACGTAGCCTGTCTCTTCAGCGTTGATTTCATTTCCAGTTTCATATCTTAAAAATAAAGTAAATATGTATATATTGTATAAGCGAACGTCTTTGGCTGTCTGTCTGTATAATACTTGGCTTAAATTTCGATAACCAATGAATCTATTTCCATGATTTTTTGATATTAAAACTTTATTGGTGCACCTTGACAATTAAATGCCAATGCCAAAAATGGAATTCGTATGTCGTGACGGCAAATTACATTAGACGTTCCACATCTGTCTAAATATTGATTGCAAAGCTTTTTCTTTGTATAGAACATATGTCCCTTAAACTATGACATTGACTACGTAACTGTAAAGGATTGATATACGTAATTATGATAATTTTTGATATTATTTAGTAAATTTTGACATGGTTCAAAATTTCAGAGAAAGACATACAAAGAGACGTTGCCTTTTTTACAATGTAAGGAAGGTACACGGTTATGGTATTTTTAATGAGGTTTCTTTTGTATTATTCATATAATTTTTTCAAATACTGTATAGGCTCAGTGCATTGACCACAATCTCAACTGATGTTAAGTGACGATGTGGTCCAGGATGGTAAACACAATAAGCCTAGAGGAATTGATTCTCAAGTGATGCTGCCAGAACACACCAATTGGTATTAGGTGACAGGTTTCAAACTTGAGGCTGGTAGCTACTTAGGCTGGCATTCTTAGAAAATACTCTACTATCATGCTATGGTTTTCTCAAGATGTTGCCTTCACCGAAGCTCTGGCTGATTTTAGCGTTAGATAACTGCAACTGCAACTGCAGCTGCAACTCGCGTCCATTGACGTAGAATCCGGCCACACTACCAACTCCTCCATCATCACTTCAAATATTTTTTTATTTACCGTTCATACTACTTTTCTTATATACTTGTAAATACTATTTAATGAAAGGAAATATAGTAAAAATATACTAAAAAATACTAAAAACATAGATACAATTTAAAAAAAGAATCATGTAAATCGGCTTAATGGTTATCTACATATAAGCCAAAAAACGGAACTGACTACACATAAAGATTTGTCCTTACATTATGTACGAATGATGATATTTAGAATATATGTAATTAAAACAAAAAAAAAAAGAATGATTCAAGCTTTTGTTAAATCGCTTCGGACTAAATTAGTAAACTATTTCTATAAATAGTATAACTATAGAAAAATGAAAATAATTTCTTACCGAAATTTATATTGCAAACTCCTTCAAAGATACGCTTGGCTTAGGTACTATTTAGTAACCAATAATTATTTTAATATGACAGGTACATATATACTTACAACCATTTGTATGAACCGTCAGGGTTTGGTCCATCGGATTCGTATCGAATAATAGGTATTGGTGCATTCGTATGTTGCTGTTGAGCTATCGTTGTGAACGTCGCTATCGTCAATATTACGAAGATTGTTGAGATCTGATGAAAAACAATAAACACCGGTTACTATTGATTTATGCAATATTACGTTATTATAAACATAAATTTATTTTTACCGCTATTCTATTTAAGATTTTATTTACCAATGCAAATTTACAGTCATTAAAAAAATAAAAATCAACTCAACAATTATAATATTCTATAGCATTGGTGCTAGAATCACGTAATAGATAGTGGGTATTATGCCAAAATTTCTAAATATATAAATAATATATAATCATATATAAAACTGAATTAATCAGAATAATTAAAGGTAAGCTATTTTTATTATCGCTATTGATAAAGACTTACGAATAAATTAAACTAAATATATATTTTATACATTGATTTAAATTTATTTTTTAAATAGTCAAAGTATTTATTAATTTTCCCAAATGCTTTCACGCACTTACTAGACAACAATTAATAGATTACAACATAATATTAAATCGTGAAGCGCCTTAAACTTAAATTTAGCAACTAACTTTTAAAATTAATATTGTTTATTCTCAAAGGCGTTCGCGCATACCAATATTAATTTGCCTTTTTTATAATTATATTATAATAATGATTATATTAATGATAGTATTGACACAGTTTGAAATAATATAAATATATGCTGAAAATATTGGGTCTCAAATTCGTATGAAAATGTGAAAACAAACCACTTCAAAATCATTACCAAATTATTTAATTAAAGCACTATCCATTTTCAGGTTAGTATTTTCTAATGTAGATATAAAAATCAATAAGACCGAGGAAATATACATATTATTACATTTTTTATAATCTTTAAACCACGCATACGAGTACTCCTTAATAATACTTAAGTACATTTGTACAAAGTTTATAAGCAATCATTAATAGATAACATTTTTTAAGGGTTTGGTACAATATGGTAGCTATTTGGTCGTGAATGACTATATTGGTTTGATGCACGCGGAAATGCATACAAACACGGAACAAAGAGAGAGTTAAGTACTAGTGCAATAATTTTATAGGGCTCTGGCGTGTTGAAACTGCCAACCACAATCAATGGTTTATTATATAGGTTCATACCAATACAAGCTTAAGCAATTCTATAAACGAATTTAAATCTAAATTTATTACTTTATATACTTTGTAATATTTGCGATTATATAATAAAATTATTGAGAATTTTAAAAATTTCATATTTAAATACGTGATACATATAAAATAAACTTTAACCTCTTATGATTTTAAAAATACATGTATACGTCTGAAAACAATTACATACCAATTAATTTATGAACAGTAAATTAATGGAGTTTTCAAATTGTTATATGATATTTTTATTCACATGTTTTTAATGTCACAAGCTTTGTCTATTCTAATATTAAATAGAGGTATATAACGAACAAACGTAAAAACTACTGGACCGATTTTGATGAAATTTGGTATGGAGATAGTTTGAAATACAGGGAGTGACATAGGATTATTCCGAAATCCCATGGAACGAGAACTACGCGGGTAAAACCGCGGAGAGCAGCTAGTAGACAATAATTTTAAATAGAAAAATGAAAATAAATCTTAGAATAAACCGTGGAAAAGCTTATGATAAAAATATTTATTTATTTAAAATATACACCATACATAAATTTAACGGGTTAACTATCTTATACGACAGCAGGATGGCGCAAAACCTTTTGTCGACTCTGACTAAATTATATTTTATGAACAATGAAATTGTGCAATCCTTCCTTTGTAGCCTTTTAACATTTGGGAAATAATATTGTTGTAATTTATTTATAATATTTATTCGCTACATAACAAATTCGTACAATTTCCTTTATTATAATATATTTTATTGAAAATATTTGTCGTAATTTGGCAAGATAAATTCTATAAAGCCTTTTTTTTTTTTTTTTTTCCGGCTAATAAGTCGAGAAAAAAATTGCAAATGTTTTATTATCATATAAATAAATTGAGATACGTTACTAAAACTAATACCCTATTTAAAAACTCCTTCATTAACGTCAAATTAATATAAAACTACCGAAATTTATTTTAAGATCTTTAAAGTTACCACTGAACATAGCTAATAGAAAATTTAAATAGTCACATTTAATATATATTTATATATATAAATGTTTCGTTGTTATTTTAGACTAGCTGTGTGCCCGCGACTGGGCCGGCGTTTTATACGGAACCCTAGTACTACGAGTACGAGTACGAGAGTTTTTTCATTAACAAAATTTAGTACTAAGATAAAGTAAAAATATTTTTCATAAATTATAGCAGTGGCCCGTAAAACTGTGCATTGAATCGGATTTCATTAAAAATGTTATGAGTTTTAATTTTTTCACGCGGAATCGTAATTATTTTCGAAAATGAAAAGTACCCTAAGTTACCGGGAGTACTTTCAGATATCTACCAAAAAAGTGCCGTCAAAATCGCTCCAGCCGTCCCGGAGATTACCCGGAACAAACAGACAGACAGTCGGACAGACAAACCGACAACAATTTTAAAAAATATATTTTTGAAATTCGTATCGTATATACATTCATATTTATTTAGTAAAAAGTAATAATTTTGACATTACAAACATACACTCATATTTTCTTTATTAGTATAGATCAGGAGTTGGCAACCTGCGGCTCGCGAGCCACATGCGGCTTTTTGGATGAGAATCTGCGACTAAAGAGCCTTTAGTTCTAAAAGCAAATATTATTTATTTTATAAAAAAAAGATTGTTCTGAATCAATTAACTAACCTAACGAATCGATTAGGCATTACTTATATAATATGTACATATAGGTATGTTTGTTATGAATAAATAGATTAGTTTTTTTTTTTTATCAAAAAACTATGTATGCAAGTACTATTGTTGGTAAGAAATTTTTTTGTGGCGCTTTAAAAACTTTTCAATTTTGTAAATTGTAATTTTTTATTCTTCCTAATCAAAAGGTTGCCGACCCCTGGTATAGATAGATTATATGCAGCAATTATCTTAGTTAAAAAATAAGGAAACCCAATGATAATGGGATGAAAAAAGAACTAAACGAAAACGACTTTGTTGCTCATCTGTTAACAAAGGATACGTAAATTACTTTTATATTATTCAACAAAAAGACGAAAGTTAACAAAACAAAAGATCTCGGAAAATGTATGAATGTTTACGTAAGTCTCGAGAGAGCGTGATAAGCACATGTAGAGACTCCCATATAGATAAAGAAAGGATTCCGTGACTCGCTATATAAATAATTAATCTATAGTTAATTTCACTCTATTTAAAACGTTCCTCATTAATTACTTGAGTCATGATACTTTCCAATAAAAATTAAATTATTACATTTTTTTAAGCTAAACTGACCACTATTAGTAAAAACATACCTATTTTAGACGAGAACAATAATGTAGCAATAAATGGTAATAAATAATTATTTATAATGTAATACATATATTATGTTATTTTAGAAATTTAATAACGAGAATGTTATTATACTAAAAAACAATCCAGACGGAACTTCTTACGCGTTAATGTGAATAAAGAAATAAGTACAGAGTATAATACTACGGAAAACTGAATTATTTTATTTTGATTTAAATATAATTCATGAAGAAATCATGAAAATAATAAATATTATAGAAGTAATAATATCCGACTAAATATTCAAAAGTAAATGAATTGATGCATTTAAGTTATAAAATACTAATTTCATTAATAAAATTATCATTAATATTAAGAAATGTTGAAAAGTAGCATGAGTTAAAAAAATATTACGAGTTTGTTTTGATTACTTAAAAAAACATCGAATATGACATTTTAAAGAATTGATTAAATACGCGTTAACAATATGCATATCAGTGTGTTCACGCTAAAACCAATTAAATTATTACAGTCATGCAAACTGTACCTCCAACATGCAATATACTATAAAAGCTGTTCAATTGACCTTTTAATTAATGATACTAAAACGTTTAATTCGTTTTATAAGATTTGTGGTATAATCGTTAATCACTGGAAATAAATAAAATAGCAGTTTAACGGTGATGCGAACCACGTAGTTGCTCGTAGTAATGTAATTATTTGAATAATGTTAATCCGATTTCGATGATTAATTAAATGATTAGTTTTTTTATATATATATATATATATATATATAATCCTACATATATATCTTACCATTGCGTTCATTATGAAGGGCGGTGGTTTCTGAGTGAGTCTGGATACAATCACGGGCAAAACAAATGTGAGTACGATGACACAGTATGGGGTTTATATACCAGTATGTTTACCTATGAACTTCGTACGACCCGACCGATGACGATGCAGTGAGCGCATCCCAATCATTCATCTCCAAGTTTCAAAGTAAATTCTTTGTACGTAGATTCTCACAAAATTATGCAAGTGTCTTATGCAAATTATTAGATAGTTTAAAAACAAAACTATAGAAATGTTAACACAATTATTAAATACAATGAAATTCATGTTTTTTTTTTGTTGCAATAATCTATTTATATAGACAAAGATTACAACTTTCAAATTCTTTTCTTATATCAGTCGATGTTCGTAATATAATTTTTATTTAGTAGCTATTGAAAAACTTCTAAAAAAGAAATTGAAATAATTTCTTTTTCTTAAAACTTTCTCGTTTTTAGACCACAAGTGGATTTAAAAATAATCGAATGGCATTTTAAAATGTTTTACTACTTAGTAAATTTTAAAGTAATCGTTCAAATTAAAATATCTATTTGAGCTTTAATAAATAATACTAATCTTTGGTTAAAATATTTTATAATATATTTGTTACAAGCAATTTACCCGCAATTAAGGTATTATATTAATTAATAGGGTAGCGAAGTGTAGTAGTGCATAATTACCATGCTTATTACAGCTTTTAACTGTATGTAAATACATTTTATCGGGTCGAGTAATAATTTATTAAAATCTTCATAAATGTATTTGTTACTTATGTTATAATCTTGTCACAGTTACAGGTTACTAAACGTTTCGATATTCACCCTTAATGTTTAGGTATTTGTAACTAATTAAAATGTAAACGCCAGTCATAAAAACTATAAGCTTTTTTGTGTAATGTACAATATAACCTATTTAGTTATATACAAATAAATATTTCATAAATACTACTAAAATAATGTAGAAAGTGTTGTATATTTTGTCAAATCTTGATAAACACTAACGTTATATCTTTCTCTGTGGGTTTAAGCAGGCTGATACATTCACTTACTTTTTACTTTTCATTTATATCTCTTCACATTTTTCGTACAATTGCAACGATACGCCCACATCATGAATGCCCATATATTAATAGAAATGAAAGTCATATTCAGGTTTATAGTTACAGAGGAGGTAAGGTAAATAAAATTACTATCTACAGAGGGGATAAACTAAATAATAATTTGTTGAAAATCCTGAAATTTCTTAAGTAAAAATCTCAGTTACAATAACAGCGATATCTTTATTGTTGCTCTGTTTAATCAGTTTAATGAACGAAAGTTTAAGGAGTGCTAAGGACTAGCATCTTATCAGTGAAATATCTCAGAATAGATTAATACCCGAATTTAAGTATTTGTAAATATCTGTGGTAAGGAAAGTATGTTTTTACTTATATTAGGTAAGCAAAAAAAAAAACTTGTTTTACTTCCATATAACTTTAAGGCGGATTTATAACAGAGTACATTTATTATCATACTATCTGTGTAGGTACCCGCGGCTCCGCTCACGTTTCATATATTTTTCTGTGCGTAATATAGTTTTTAAATAATGTCATCAATAGAAAACAATGTTTTGATGATGCTGTCCATGAAATCGTATTTTATTTACAATTTCATGGCGGTAATTTCACGTCCAGCCGTTACCGAACAAACAGACAGAAAAAAAAAATTAAAATTGTATTTTTGGGATAAGTATCGTATTCAGATCTATATAGTAACAACATATGTTGACAATAGTTATATGTATATTCCTCCAGAGAACAAAATTCGTCCAAAAAATATTGAATATTTGAAGAAAATAAAAAAAACTAACTGATTCATTGTTTTTGTTTTTTATTTATAGCACTAAAGCTTACCAATAGTTACTAAAAAAAAATCGGTTGATGAACTGAAGCAAAAAATAATTTGAACTGCTTCATATTTATATACACATAGATAACATGTTGTTATGCAACCGCAGGGGTTGCCCTCGTGTTTCATTTATTCTCCATTCAATTTTAATTTTTCAATACTGAACACTAATTATTTTTCAACAATTTGGAAATTTGCTACTAACATTAAGCAAAGATATTTCTTACAAATTCAAATATCTGCCAGTAAAACTGTGAATTGAATCGGATTTCATTTACAATTTTATGAGTTTTATTTTTATTTATGCGGAAACCTAATTATTTTCGAAAAACAAAGGTATTCTAAGTTACGCAGAGTAACTTCAGCTACCTAACAAAAAGAGTCCCGTCAAAATCGGTGTAGCTGTTCCGGAGATTACCCGGAACAAACAGACAGGCAGTCAAAAATTTTAAAAATTGAATTTATGGTATATTTATAGCATATCAAAATATTTTGACATTACAAACAGACATTTCAATTGTATTTTTTTAGTATAGACAATATATTCTTTACTGCTAACCAACGTAGGTTACTTTTACACCTAAAAGTAATTTTATTATAAAACATATCGCTTGATAGTTTTCAGCTTTTACTGGAGTACGTAAAGATAGTTTAAGAAATATAAATTAACTGCAATGTTGCGGTTTCTCATAATATAGTGTTGCTTAAAGCTGTCATAAACTGAACAGGCTAATAATATTCACTTATGAGAAGATATATTGTGAAACGCACTAACCGACACAACGTACATACTGACCCTAAACAATCCTGTTCAACGTGTGGCATTTGTTGAAGTCAATATAACATATTATACAAGTAATAATGAACTAAAAGCATCTGAGTTTATTTTAATGTTAAACATTGAAAATTATATACTAGTTGGGTTAGGCGTAATTTATTATTTGATTGATTAAAAGGTCAATAAAAGTTGCGATGATATGCAAATTAGTATTTTACACTTTGTTATTAAAATATGTTACATAATTTCCCTCGCAACAATCATAAGAAAAGGTATTTTTGTTTGTTTGACTCTGTTCGTTTTATAATAAACCATGACCCAATAATATTTATGGTCATATTATACGAAGATGGTTTATCAATTGTAATAGGTATTAATTATAATTAGGAGGTTTTCAAATGTCATAAATATAATTAGTTTCATTAATTTCATATACGAATCAAGGTTCACTACGTTAATTTACTAGTATTCGTAGACTTTTATATTTTATGTGTAATGTAGTTTTTGAATAATCATCGGAATTATTTTTTTATTTTGTACAGGATCTCAATTGTTTTGGTACTAACATAAAGGAAATAAATTTCCTACATATTCAAATACTTTTTCACAATTGCATGAGTTTAATTTTTTACTCGTATCCATAATTATTTGCGCAAAATAAAAGTAGCCTTAGTTATCCTTTATAGCTTCTGTTGTCTGGCAGAAAAAATCCAACGAAATCAGTCCAGCCGTTCGTAAAATTAGTTTGAATAAGCAGCCAATAATTTTAAAATTGAGTTTTTTCTTGTATAAATACTGTACGTATGCACGTCTGTACGTATTTAGTAAAAAGCTGTTATAATAGATAGTATATTTTTGTACTTTGGTAGATGGGAAGTAAAACATAGAATACACAAACAATACAAAAAAAATAGAAAACATTTAACGGAAATCTGAGGATCGTTATGAATTGAGATAAGTGGATTTCACGCTACGTCCCTCGATGCTGTATCTAAGCACACTACTAACTAAGCTACCATAGCTTTAAAATAATACAAATATAAATAAATGTTTCGGAGATATAAAGTGCATAGATATGTCAACGATATATAGAAAATAAAATAAAATAAAAGTAAAATATTCATCGTTACATAATAATATAATAAAAATATAGTTTTATAATCATACTATATTCCTAACGCAAAGATTAAAAAAGTGATTTATTTAAATTTTATCACATTTGTATTAACCAAGAGTACCAATAACTTTGCTTAGAAAAAAAATCACAAAAAGGTAAACGTTCATTGATGATTCATATTGGCGAGCTGCAAAACTACATCAGAAGATTAATTAATTGTTTGTATATCGAGAATTCTAAAAAATCTAGGGTTATATGTTTTTAAATAAAACCAAAATAAACCAAATTATTTTGTGATATTGATACGTTTTACCAAATACATTTTCAAACTCCATGCTATTACAAACTCTTTACTTTATTGCAAATTTAAAACAAAAAATGTTTTCATGTAGTAATAGTTAATTTTCAGTGAGATAAACCAAATAGGTGGCTGCTTCCAAGATGAAATCTGGAACAGGTTCAGGAGTATTTTCGCAAGATCTCAATATCAAGCTATCTACAGGGTTGGGTGAGCATACTCGTAGTACCATATTCCAATGTGAATGTGTCTCTATCATCCAAGCAGCAAATGTAGTCTTCAAAAGGTAAATAAGGTACTTTGGTTTCCGAATTCTCTCTGCTAGTAAGGCCGTATTTCAAGCGCTTGAGAGTACTTCCATCACCTGAGGCCTCATTTACGAATGTCACCTTGCATTGCAACGCATAGCGGCAGTCAACAGGATCATCCTACAATGGATAAAAGGCCACAGCGAATCAATGGGTAACGACGCAGCAGACGAACTGGCAAGAAGAGGATCGACGACAACAGTGATAGGCCCTGTGTCATATCTTCCTCTTACATACAGAGTACTTTTAGATCATGGTTGCGTCAATACACCCACAGGACTTACAGTGAGAGATGGGCTAACACTCCTGGCTGTAGTTGTTCCAGACATATTACGGAACTTGGCCCGGAGACTGATTAGCTTATCTCGCACTGATCATTGTCTAGTTGTGGGTGTAAGTAATGACGAGATATTGCTCACTTAATAAACATTTATTTACTATAGGTATGACAGATATCCCCATGTGTAAGGGATGTCTGGAAGAGGAAGAGACTACTACCCACGTGATCCTTGAATACACGGGAGTAATCAACCAACGGGTAAATACCCTCAAGAAAACGAGGTCGCTCCAGGAAGCCTGTGATCGCCTCAGGAAGCTTCTGTGCTTCTGGAAGGAACTGAGCTGGCTCGAGTAGCAGGCTGATCCTGCACGCACAACGCACCGCCAACGTGTCTAGTTGTGGAAACAGGAGCCCACCAACAAGTAACAAGCAGGTGGTTGTTGTAGGATGTCAACTAAACCAAATTCAGTGGTCAAGCCTAAATGTTAACTTTTTACATTGCCAGGCCTTTATAATACATTGAAGAAAAAAAAAAGACTAATACATAATAATATTTAGAAGGTATGCCTTTTGGCTAGAGTTATTCCGAGCATGATATGAGCATGAGCATGTTCTACCATTGCCAATAGTTACAACGGAAAATGAAAAAAGATCTTCATCTGAGACAAAACTTTCAGATTTCACATAAAGTTAAGTCTGCGCATATATTTGTTATAGCTTGCTCGAACGCCAGTAGCTTTATTTTTATTTTTCAAGCGATTATTTTATACGTCTTTTCATTCCTTTAATAGATGATTTCAAAATCCCTCAATCCATCCATTTAACCGTAAGACGTCCGCCACAGGATATATAGGCTTCCCCCAAAGATCTTCACAACGACTAAACCTGCGTCACCTGCATCCAGTGGAATTCCGCAACCTACACCAGATCGTCGATCCACCTACCCACGGTGCGTCTTCCGGTACGCGGCAGCCATTCGAGAAGTTGATGGGTCCAGCGAGTTCCAAAAATGATGATTGTGCAATTATGCACGTGATTAAATTAAACTTTAATCTCAAAGTTTAAGTTATTCCATCTTTAATTCTTAAAAAATGTATTATATTACTTACACCACAGAACAGGTTCAAATTGTGTACATTTCAAGCTTATAACTTTTGTTCTTCTTTCATTCTTCTTGATTGTTCTTAAAATCTCGTCATCTAGAAGTTGTTCTTTTAGATATTCAAATTATAGTAAAAAATTTCAAAATCCTTTTGTGAATATGAGGAAGTCAGAGAAAATAACAAATAAAAAATGGGTATGATCGTAAAATGTAACATTTTTATTTATAAATCAAATAAAGATAAGTTATAAAAATGTATGTACAAAAGATTATAAAATTAAAATAAATTGAACACTATTTTGCATTTTATTATCACAATTTTATACGGTTTTATTACAATTTTTCTTTCATTCCTGTATTTAAAAGTTCAAAATAAAAATACTAGCCTGCAGTTATTTAAATGAAGAATTCGATAGATTTACTAATGGCACTGTAATTATAACTGTAAAGAAATACTTAGCTTATGTTCAGTCAAGTAACCAAATATTGGTTTTGATTGCAGTGATGGCACACGCCATAATAACAGTGCATAAAAGCATGGTATAAAACTGTGATACATCAATTATTTTTAAATCTAACAACAGCATAGTTTTTGTTTAATCTAAGTATAATTAAAGCCTAGATCCGTAAGTTGCATAGATTGCAATTACAGAAATTAACTATCGATAAAGTATTCTCTACAATTTAAGTGCAATCAGAACATATTCTATTGATTCTTATAGTGTACTGAACTGAATCATTTGTCGTACTATTTTAACTATTTATTGGATTACGTCTTGGAGTATTTTAATTAACATGCGATCTTCAAAACTTACAACATTAGGCTTATCAGTCAGCTATGGACAAAAGTTTTCCATAATACATATTTTACGTACATCTATTCTATTGTTTTATCAAAATTAACGGCAGTATTGGAAATGTCCCACGTTTAACAGTTATCACTCAAGTTATTTGACTTTGAACAGTGAATTGCCAGTACTTGAATGCACTTAGTGCATCTTACTGCTGGTAGTATTGACCTTTGTAGTCAAGAGCAGCTTTCTCTTCCTGTTGTCTTGCGGCTTCGGGATTATTCTTGGCTTCTAAAGCTGCACGCTCCTAAAAATAATTAAACAAAAATATATTTATCAATTGACACGAGTTCGAGCCCACCTACCTAACTCTAAAATCAGCCTGAGCTTTCGGTGAAGGAAAACATCGTTAGGAACCCATAGCATGGTGGTAGGGTATTTTCTAATAATCCTCGCCTGGGTATCTACCACCCTCAAACTTGAGGACCTGTCATCAAATAAGTGAGTTCCGGCAGCATTAATTAAGAACCAGTACTTCTAAGCTTAGTATGTTTATCATCCTGGACCACATCGTCAGTCAACATCATGTGAGATTATAGTCAAAGCACTGAGCCTAAACTGTGTAAAAAAAATCTATGCACCAATGTAGACATTAATTAAATAAATGATGTGGGTACCTGGTTAGCCTTGATTCCTGCGTAGATAAGGTCAAGTCCTTTTTGAATTTCGGGAGAAACAGGGGGAGGAGTTGGAATGTGGTCGCCGAATACTTTGAACCCGAACTCGTCAGCAGTGTATTCAACGTTGATGACTTGACCATCGGGTGCTGTGTATGAGTATGAACCATGTTGAACAAGAGCGGTTGCGTCGTTGTTTTCACCAACGGTCTTCAAGTAACCTTCTTCTTGTGCCTGAATGTTGTTACCGGTTTCGTATCTGAAAAAAAAAAACCGGGTATTTAAATTTATTTTCGTTGTCTGCTTGCTAGTAGACAAACTATCACAGACTATATAAAAAAAGTGATGAACGTGGGTTCGAGCGCACCTAACTCTTAAATTGGACTGAGCGTTCGGCAAAGGACAACATCTTGAGGAAACCATAGTTTGATGGTAAGGCATTTTCTAATAATGCCCGTCTGAGGTAGCTACCACCCTCAAGTTTGAAGACCTGTCACCCAATAAGTGTGTTCCGGCAGCATCACTTAAGAACCAATACCTCTAGACTAAGTGTGTTTACCAACATGGACCACATCGCCATTAACATCACATGAAATTGTGGTCAAAGCACTGAGCCTATACAGTGTAAAAAAACGGCATCACTATTTATTTTTTCACTAAATTTTGGGTAGTTTAACGATCATATCATGGCGATTAATGACCTAGCACAGTAATTTTAAATGGATGCAGATTGCATCATGCAGAAATGCAAAATTAAACTAAAAATTGTTATCATAAGTTTGAAACTTTTTATTCATGTAGTGAGTAGTTAATGTGTAAAAAAAGTAATCTGCTAAATGTCAATGTCAAGAGCAGCAAGAAATATAAAAGTGCAAAATATAGCGCAGCACACGTGATTGCAGTCATATATTAAAAACCTTACTTTCATTAAACTATGGGTTCTATATTTTTCTTAATCCTACGTTTGTCTCAATTACTAGATTTGATAAGTTATATTAAAATTAACACGTAGTAACCACAACTCAACTACCTTTTTGCCATGTATATTTTTAATATTGTTTTTAATCTCTTAAATAATATGTAGTTTGAAAGTAGTTTAAACGCGTAAATGAACTGCAAAGTGAAGGGGTTTATCTCATTCTACACTGGGATAAAAAAAAATATTGAAGCATTCAATTTAGCTTTGTAAATAGTATATTTTTGTATTTTTTCCAAAATTCTTACGTCCAAAATTCATCATCTAAAACTTCTAATTGTATTAGAAAAAAAAATAACGATTCGTAGAGACAAATTAAATTTCTGCATATTTTGACTGCATATTTTCTGCATTGACCTTCGATTTTGTATGATGCAACTACAGAAATTTTATTTTCCGGTTCTTAAATACTTTTAGGTAATATTAAGTCAAGGTCCTTTAGTTACAGTAGGTTTCAACTTGCGTCTTTTACTTCTCAATTATAATGATATCTCCGGTGATATTTTTGGACCTATCGTTATTAGGGCACATATTTTCGATTTAAGTATAAATAGAAATAACAAGGAAGGAGCATAGTAAGAATATAGAAAATATTCCAGAAATGTAAAATACTGTAGCTAAAATAAATTAAAGACATCTTACGAACCATAAAACGATAATAAACAGGATTCCAGACCAATATATAATAACCTATGTAAAAATAATAAGAAGCCCATCCGTTCAAGGTCGTACATTAGAATTTATAATAATCTATTTATATTTTATATTCTAAACGATTCACATAACATTTACATTATTAATAGAAGCGAATCGTGTATATGGTTTGTTGTTTGTGATAGACTTTACATTTCATAGTGAAATTTACAAACATAATTTATTCTAACCATTAAATTCTATTTGCAGATAAAGTTTGACTAAAACTTATAGTAATTTATTAACTATTGTACTTACGCAGTCTTATAGCTGCCATCGGTACCCTGCTCTTTGTCGAAACGAATTATAGGAATGAAAGTGGTCGTATCTAATTGAACTTTCGGTCTGAAATCATCGATAGGCTTAGCCTGTCTGTATTCCTGTGGTTGGTAGTTGTAGTTCTGTTCAACTGGTAGTTGATCTTCTACTAATTGTTCTGGTCGCAGCGATACTTTTCTTTGTGGGAGAGCTGCCGATAAGGCCAACAGGGCAGATAACGCAACCTGAAATTTCAAAATATATTTTGATGTCACGTGACTATGTAATACTCTTAAGAACAAGATGATGTCAGACTGAAGAGCTTAATCATATTCGTTATGTCGCAAGATAAGATGGAGCGGATACAATAGGCAACGTCTTGTGAAACCGGCTCATTCGGCACGCAGGTTGGGCGAAAGTGGTTTCTGACATTATACCTGTGTATATTGGCACTTGCACATTCTATACAATAATTATTATTTGTACTTTGATTTTAGAGTTGACAGTTTTCTAAAATAATCAATACTCGTTCTATTTTTCATTAACGAATACAATCAAATTAATATGTGAAGTTTATATCAATTTTGTTAACCTAAAGAAGTTATCAAAATACTAAATAGTTATGAATTATAGTAAATGCTATCAACTCGGTAACATTGTTGTAATAAATGTCCATTAACGATACAGTCATTGATTTCAATCGACTATTACATTATCATCACGTAATTGTTGTTATCGGGAATATGATTTAATATACAGCCATTTACATTATTGAGTGGTCTATTATTACATTGCAAATATTACGCTACTTTCATTTGTTAATTTAGTTCTGAACAAAATCTACTTTGAAATTAAAGCTTCTCCATCAACTTTCGATTTTACTACAGATATATGCTTGTATAATGACTAGGTCAAGGTGATCGCTGCAGACTTGTTTTTTGTGGTTATGATATATTTGGTTATACTATTTTTAACGACATTTCATCCTCATTAAAACAATCTCTAAATACAAACGGATTGCATTTAGAGCAATCTTCATCATGTAAATGTATAATAATATCTTTAAGTCATATTAGTTTTGTCACTTTAGTAACATTGATACTGTTTTTACTTATGTTCTTGACGGCGGGTTTCTATATCGAATCTTAAAAAAAAAAGATTGAGATCACACCAAAAATTTATCTGACTAATCTGAATGACACTGATCTGACATTTTAGAGAAAAAAAAGGATTGACATTTCGGAAAAAAAAACAAATTGATATCTCATATTGAAACCGGTCGTAAATAAAATGTTTGCCAATCTAATAATATGTACACACACCTGTATTTTAGTTATGTGACAACAAGACGCAACCTCTGACATAATTTTTTTTGTATTAACTTAGCGAGAGTTATGTAATTCATAAATATCTAAATTTTAATGTGCATGACCGTTTGTATAACTACTAGTCTAGTTAAAAGAGGTTACGTATGTTATTATTCATTTACAGGGGTATAGAGCTGGTTATCTACAGATTTATTATACATAAAAGTAAAATTGTTTTTATTTACGACATTAATTTATTATAATCTCGTAATTAATGTAACGTTTACTTTTAATTATATAATCGTGCAAAAATAATTTCAACGGAACTGATATTTGAAATGTTAAACTACAGGCAGACATAACTCTGTGATTATAATTTCTATTAAATGATGATGAATTAAATGTGTAAATTAAGAAAGTGTTTGTCCTTTTGTGAGTCAAAAAAGTAAAGCCTTGTTAGCCGTTAGTATGGATTAAATTTTAACACAGAACTAATAATATCCTTCATTCGTTAAGATAAATCTTTCGGCATGCCCATTATTCATGGGATGAACTGATCAAAATTCATAAGATGATCCGGTCGAAGCACGCCTTTCAATTATGTCAAGGCCATGTCTTCAAGCTTAAGAACGTGATATATTTTTAAAATATCATTAAATTATAATTAATTCATCAGGATATGTTTTTACTACGTATGATTTTTTTTAAAGTTCATCTTAATATTCCGATATAGTTTGTCATTTTACCATTCACTCAGAAGAGTTATTACCATTAAACTATTTAAATTAACAATTTTTTTTAATGTCAATTCATGTTGATTCTAGTAGTTTATTATATTATCAGCATCGCAATCATATAACTATAACCGAAGTAAGCCTTCTTTGTGTTCCCATTTCTTGAATAATGTAACAAATTTTACAAATACAGCAATAATCATGATACGATAAAATTAAAAAGTAAACTGAAATAAAATAATATGGTGATGTGATATTAATAAAATATCAAATATCATTCAAATGAATTTCAGTACTCAAATAGAAAACTTCATTGATTTCAGGTTTCACAAAAAAGTTATGATTTAGTTTTAAAATATTCAGCTACTATCTACTTACTTCTTTCCTTCACGATTTTACAGGAAATTAAAAAGAAAATTGCAATTAATAAGCAACAATGAGCTTAAATCTAGGAATTCTAAAATGATGGTATTTAAATGGTAAAGTTCAAAAGTTAATGTTGCGACCGATCCGATTCGAAGTCGTCTCTCGCAACAGCTGATTATAGAATATCCGTAAGGTATAGTTAGTATAGGTAAGGTGTAGTTGATTATATATTAATTACTTGAAATATGAGAATATGTAAGTTGAGCAATCATAACTTATTTACACTTATTTAGATGTCCTGAAAGGTTTAGGGGAAGATATGATATATAGTTTATTGAACTTACCAGGAGCTTCATAGTTATTTATGTGAGTTCAAGTCCGGTCGCGTATTGATACGTAGTGTGTCGTGAACTATGTCAGAGTGGTAGTATGGCGCTCGCTTTTATACTACACCCCTGCCACTAACGTTCAGCTCAGAGACATCACACTTTCATGCCCGACCTGCCGCTGCAATACGCTTTGCATCCACGATTTGACGTTTTGACTGTTTTTATATATATAAAAATTTCAATTCAAATATTTCAAATATCATAACATAGTTCATTAGTACCATTATATCCATCCACATAGGACGATTTCGTTACGCGTTTGACACAACTTTCTTACAGGTCATATTGTACCATCTACCATTTGATTGCGTTGTTTCTATTTTACTATAAAGTTTTAGTAACAGTGCCAATACTCACGTATCTTTTGATCAGAGTAATAAACAAAAAATATAAAGTCTGCTAACTTTAAGACGGGTGACTGTAATAATTGAATACGTACACTAGAATATTAAAATGCTTTAATTAATAAATAAAAGTAGTTGAAATTAAAAAAAAAAAACTAGTGTTTGATTGCTGGTCGTAATTTAAAATAATTATTGAAAAATAAAACGACATTTTTATATAGAGATATGTAGTGTTATGTTTTAATAACAATTAGCTTCATATTACCAGAAATTTATATATTTATTTGACTTTAAATATGGAATTTAATTATTGGTTAGATACTGTAATTAGTTATGTCACTTTTACCACTAAAATCAATCGTAAATAAATAGTCAAAGATAAAACAGTCCAAAATGTTATTCTTATTTACGTATAAATTGCTTTTCTTTATTTGTATTGGTTGGTTTAATGAGTAAGAATTTTAATTTTATTAGTAAAAAAAATATTGAAAGCAGTTCATTTTGCTTCTAGATCAATAATACTTATGGCCAAATTTCAATTAAAAAAACCTATAGTAAAACTTTTGATCGCATATTTCTAAACATAAATAATCTCTGTGTAATTAAAAAAGCTACCTTTATGAAAATAATATTCAGATATAACGGTGAATTTTTTTAATATGTACAAATAATAGTTTACGATTATATTTTTCTATAAGTCTTATAAAATCAGGAAAACTCTTCACATGATTTCAAATTCAGATTTTTTTTGCAACATTTCATAGTATTCCAAAAGATAATATGTTTTCTGGCAGAGTAGTCAATCACAAAACGTTTGCGGACAATATCTGTTTGAATTTTGTATTTAACTATCGTTATAGTTAAAAGAGTTTTAAATCAATAAAAGTTTAAGTTACATAAGAAAATTGGTTTCAGAACCTATTAAATTTGTCATTGATACGTATTTGTCATAAGTCATATTATGTTAATAAGAACAATGATTCAGGCGTGCATTGCAGCTAGAGCGCGTAATATATTCTCTGTATTACAAAGGCACATCACCTTAGAAAGGTTGTCTTACATAAACATACATTTACGATATAAGTTCAACTCAATGGAATCTTCAATGATTATAATCGTCTAGGTCGAATAATTCTCACGTGACTAATAAAACTATGAAACGTCTCACTAGGGAATATAATAAATACCGGCGTAAATAAGAAAATACAGAGAACTTTAAAAATAAAGTAACAAAATACATTTTGAAATTTCTAATTGGTCAATTATCTTACTACAACTGTTAAATATGTACAAATTACTGTTAAATATTTAAAACTATGTACAATTTCCGAGAATTTAATAATTCGAATTAATCTTGGAATTCAATTGTTTAATCGTTTTTGAAGTGAAAATTTAAAACTCTAATACTGTATTATGTTGCAACAGTTATTTTTGTTTATTAACTTATCGGTACAATAATTTTTACTCGCAATAAAACAAAGTAAATTATAATTTCAAAAATATCGCAGCGTAACTTTCTTTCGTGACTGTAAAATCAGATTCGGGAGTGGCAGGCGACGTTACATAATTAATTAACGATGTGGTTATCCCCATGTGTTCGGCGGAGTCTCTTGGGAGTTGTCTTGTTAAGTATAAGTGAGTTTTTTATTTTAAAACTTGCTCATACCCGCCGTTCTACTCGCTAATAAAATACTGTTCTTTACAATGATCCATTGAATTATATATCTGATTTAAGTATTTCAAAGAAACATACCAATAGTCATTTGTCGACTGAATTAGCTTCAACCATATAACTTTATTATATATTAATAATATATCTATGATAAAAAAAAAGAATCATGTAAATTGATTCAATTGTTATCAAGTTAAAAATAAGTACAGAAATACTGACAAACGTTGCTTAGATACATATATAGGTATATGTAAAGAATATAATTAGTAATTTTATTTCTTTTATAATACTTTATAAAGAAAATATAATTTCATTTAATTATGGAAAACCATTTTCTATTAATACAAAGGTTGATTGAGGAACAATTTTTTTTATTATGAGTTTCCACGAGTTTGTTAGTCTCTTTCTTCGTTTTTCTTTCTGATTTTGTAATCAAAAACTTTACATGCGATTCAGACTCGTCAGGAAAATTAATATAACTTGATATATGATATAACTAGACTGATATAATTTATGTTCACAATGCTAAATGAACAAAAACTACATTCATTCATCTATACTAATAAATAAAATTGAAGTGTCTGTTTGTTTTTTTATCTATTTTTTACTATACAGATATGAATGTATTTACGAAACCTATACAAAAAATACAATTTTTTTAAATTTTCTCTGTCTGTCTGTTTGTAATGGGTAATCTCCGGAACGGCTGGACGGGACTTTTTCTGGTAGATAGCTGAAGTTACTCCGGGTAACTTGGGCCAGCATGGCTACTTTTAGCAGATTTCTACTTTTGTAGTAGATTCTGAGCTAAAATACCTTTGGTAGGTCAAAATCGTTTAGTCGAATTTATATTTGATAACATTAAAAAAGCCTGCATGTCTGCAAAAAGTAGGAAACAGTACAAAGTTACATGATACATATATGTTGTTCCGATCTCTCTATCGATCTGTCTGCCGATCTGTCTGTCGACCTGTCGGTCAATCTGTCTGTCGATCTATCTGTCGACCTGTCTGTCGATTAGTCTGTGGACATGTTTTTTTCGAGGGGAATGCATTTACGCACTTGCTGTCCAGCCTAACCCAAAGGAACGTACCCCCAAGGAAAGGACTGTAGTCTGTGGACCTGTCTGCCGATCTGTATGGCGATCTACCTGTCGACCTATATTTCCACCTGTCTGTCAACCTGTCTGCCGATCTGTCTGTCGACCTGACTTCCGATCTGTCTGTCGACCTGACTTCCTATCTGTCTGTCGACCTGTCTGTCGATCTGTCTGTGATGATTTTTTTTTGGCCGATCTGACTGTCGACCTGTCTACCGACTTGTCAGGCGATCTGCGTGTCTTTTTGCAAAACATGTGTCTCGTAAGTGTAACTTCTTAGGAAATGTTTAATTTAAATCTGAAAGACTTTAATTAGTAGTAAGAGATAGACATCAGACACTAAGAAAGAGGCAAGAAATATGTATGTTCACTCTCTGAAATACAGCCATGCACATGCTTTTTTAAACTGAATAAACGCGTTTGGCCCTAAGGGCCTTAACAGGTTCACCAGACTATAGGCCGAACGTTTAAGGCACTTAGTGTAAAATGACAGCCAGTGCAAAGATACCAAAATGGTACGAACATTGCCTGTGTTAAAACTTTAACGAACTTTGCCTTACTTAACCTAACAGTTATAGCTATGCAAAATCTTCCTTAAGAACGAATACACCACAAAGAAAATAAAATAGTAATAACTCCACTCTCTTCCACTTTCACTACGTGCTTTTATCCATCTGTCTATTTATATTCAAAATCATAATCGCGTGATGCGACTTTGATA
The DNA here is from genome assembly GCA_014132275.2 of Samia ricini. Taxonomy (NCBI): domain Eukaryota; kingdom Metazoa; phylum Arthropoda; class Insecta; order Lepidoptera; family Saturniidae; genus Samia; species Samia ricini. The sequence continues at coordinate 8,899,760 of AP028170.1, forward strand.
TTTACTCCCACCGTGCTTAAAAAAGTTTCACTTCAAAAATGTAAAAAAATAAAATTAGAATTAGAATATTGTAAATTTTCAATAAATATACCATTTTGCTTACGAATTTTTATTTTTATGTTATATGAAACACATATGTCTGTCTGATAAGTAGAAACTTAGTAGATTTGTAAAATTTGTTAGTAGTTTTCAGCGATTCTTTTAGTAGATTTGCTGAAAAAAAAGAGGCCACGCTGCTCACTTTTAATTTTCGAAAATAATTAGAGTTCCGCGTAAAAAAAATAAAACTCATAAAAATTTGAATTTTATCCTATTCAATTCAAAAATTATTTGCCAAACCACATACACGGTCAAAGCTCATACCGAATTGTAATGGTGGTAGCAAGCTACTGTGATACTTTTATGTTGGTTGCTATGATCAGTTGACTGCCTCGAGTGCTTGTCACACAATCGTTGTATTGAGTAAATATATCTCAGTAAAGACCCAATAAAGCCAATAATGTCATCAGTTTGAAATTTTTCCAATTAAATTTAAAAAAAAATATGGTTGGGATGAACACAACTACAGAAACATAGCTCACTTTTCATTCATACAAAATACGTCGTCCATAAATAACAACAAAAGCATTAACATGTGCGCAAAGTCTATGTAATAAGGTAGCTTCTAATAACTCAGTCAATAATTTTAAACCGTAACTTATTACAGACGTGCATACTTATTTGTATAAATAAAGTTTCAAGCTTGTATTAAATTATTTTCCAACTTCATGTAAACTTTTCAATACCAGTTTATTTTAAAGTCATAGAGGTATAATGCTCATAAAGTCAAAAATTTTACATGCGTATTTCATAGATGAGATATGTAATCTTTCTTTATCCATTGTTTAACATATTATGTACGATTTTCGAAACAATTACCTTCAAGCTTATTCTTTGTAGAATTTATTTAAAAATTATCACATGAGGCGTTATAATAATCGAACCTTGACATTTTTACGGTACGAGCCTACCTGATAGGAAAGAACAATCGTCAATATTCTCGACTGACTAGTGTCCTTTAAAAACTGTGGCACATCTTTAAAAAAAATGACTATGATTTAATAGTTTTACATAATAGGCCATATCGTAACGTATAAAGTATGTCCTACTACTTATGTAACGTATAAACCTACTTAGTAGACACATAAGAGTTACAAATCACTCTATTAATTGCTCGATAACAAAAGCAGTAATCGTATTAAACAACTAATCTAATATTTATTAAATAATTATTAATCATTTAATAATTAATAGTATTAGTTAATTGTTTCCGACAAGCTTTGGAATGTTTGTATTGGCATGGGCGGAATGTTTTAAGACAGAAACATTTGTCAGCGTAAGCAGAACATCTCATCAAAGCTTCATCATAGTCGGATGAATAATTTAGGAATGCATAGAGAACAAACTTACATTAAATTGGCTTAAGCTTTCGTTAAAGGAAAACATGGTGAGATAACCATAGCATGTTCAACCATTTCCTAATAATTCCCACCTGGGTGGCTACCACTCTGAGCTTTGAAAACCTGTTGCCAAACACCAATAGGTGTGTTCCGGAAGTATCACTTAAGAATCACCTATATGCTTCATTTGTTTTACCATCCCGGACCACATCGTCTCTTAACATCAGATTGTGGTCAAAGCACAATATAAAGAAACTGTTCTTATTTGTATACCTAGATTATGCTATAATCTATACTAATATAATTAAAGTGTCTGCTCGTAATATCAATTTTTTTTACTAAAATTGATTGAATGTATATAAGATAGCAATACTAATAATATAATTTTCAATTTTTTTTCTGTCTGTCTGTCTGTTTGTTCTGGATAATCTTCGGAACGGCTGGACGGATTTTGATGGAACTTTTTTTGATAGATAGCTGAAGTTACTCCTGGTAACTTAGGATAGTTTTAATTTTCGAAAATAATTAGGGATCCGCGTAAAAAAAATTAAAACTATTATTAATCAATTCAATTATTAATTCAATGCACTTTTACGGGCAAGTGCTTGAATTTATGAGAAATATATTTACTTTATCTTAATCCTAAAGAAATTTTAGGCAAATAATTAGAGTTCCGTATAAAAAATTAAAAGGCAGGGAAGAACATAAGAAACGCGGGCCCAGTCGCGGGCACACAGCTTGTACATTATTGAACAAATAATACTCCAATGCACTAGTAGGTCTTAATGCAGTAGTAGTCTTTGATAGGTTTTTCGTACCTGATTTAATCACGATCACAGTTTACTTCGTTGTAATGACACGTTGAGGCTTGTCGCATTCCGGGATTAGCTATAATGGAGTATAATTAGGTCACGACCTTCATGCGCTCATGTAAAACCAGTTAAAAACCTGTTGGCGCATCTCTTTCCGAGATTAGTATGTCTCTATACAGCCTTCTTTGAAACTTGGAACCTTGGTAAGTATAGTTTGCCATAATTATGGAGCTTGTCTCTAAATCCACATGTCGTGGTTCTTAGACTATACTTAATTTTAGATCATTTAAAAAACGAATAAAAAATCTCACTAAACGCCAGAACTCTTCAAAAATCACATAATTTGTAGCTTAGTATTCTGGTAAATTACAATGTCACATGAAATAATATTTCTATAAAGCGTCCAACTAATGCGGCAATACGGCCAGCGTCCTGGGAATCTTCCCGTCTGGCGGCGAGCTGAACGGAAGTCATGATTTATAATTTTTATGTAATAGATTTTTTGCACATAAGTTACACTAAAATAAATTGTTTACACAATTGTATGAAATATACTTGCATGATTTATAATAAACTTTCAACGACAAATTGTGTTAATCGAAGGTAACTCTTTTAAATCGACTTCTCACTGTAACTTTGAAAAGAATTTTCTACGAAGTTTAAGCTGCAGTTCTTTGAAAATTACATTTCTCTTCATCGAGTCATCTTATCTTTTTATTCTATACAAGCTGACCACAAACGCTGTCTAAATTTCTAAAAATTTATGTGTCATAATTTTGTTCGCGAGATATTACAAAACTCTCTTATAAATCACTTTCAATTTTCCCAAATTTTCCAGTTTCCTTGTCATGGAAACTTTTATCCTGAGTTTAATATTCGAAAAAAAAAAACAAAAATATTAATCAATCTAATTTTTTTAATCAAATGGAGTGTGTTGTACACTAGACTTCGATAGAGATCTATGTTCTACTTTTCAATGAACGACGAACAGGTAGACGGCCTATCTGATGGTAAATGGTTACCGTGGCCGCTGCAACACTAGGAATATTACCGATGCGTTGCCGACCTTGGAGAGAGTTTTTAAGTCACTTTTTGAAGAGTCGAATATCGTAGCCTTAGAGGAAGACTGTGCTGAGTAACCCATTCCACAGCGCTACTGTACGTAGTAAAAAGGTCCTGGAGTATCTTAGTGTAGTGGCGTAACGGCTAGGTTTAAGGGTGTGAGGATGAGCGTCCACACAACGGTGAAGTGTACGGGTTTGGAATGCCAACAAGAGAACTATTTCGAAAAGTTCCTCTGAGCACTTCCCATTGTACATGCGGTACAAGACCATAGAGGCCCGAAGTCTCTGAGAAACTCCAAAGAATCTAGACCACATGTTAATTCAGAATCATCAACAGACCTAATAGCACGCCTTTGCACGGAGTCAAGAGAAGAAATCTGATAAGCAAGAGAACCGGCCCAAATATGTGAGCAGTGCTCCACGTGAGGTCGGTCTTGTGCTTTGAATAGCACGAGTTGTTGTTTTGGTTTGAAGCATTACTCTGCTTAGACCGATTAAGTATACCTAGCTTTTTAACTGCCAATTTTGCTTTTCTTTCCAAGTGACACCGAAACTGTAGATCGTTAGATATGTTGATGCCAAGAACCCCGATATTGTTGAGATCTTAAGAGATATGCCCTGGACTTTGGTGCTACGATAAATGGGATCTTCTTTGTGGTAAAAGCGCAGACTTATGTTTTTGAGGGATTAAACTGGATGAGGTTTGCCTCTTCCCAATCAGTGGTTCTATCCAAACATCCTTCAACCTCAGACACAAGTTCGATCCGGTTTTACCTTACAGTTGCTTGAGAAATATTACATTCATACAAAAATATGTAAGTTAGAAAATATATAATTGTCATAATATTAGTTTCTTTCTTCAACTTCTATGCTCAGATCTAAGTAGTTTATATGTAAAAAAAATGATCCCGCGTTTCATAAAGATTTTAATTGATTATATGAAAAAGTAATAATTGTTACTGGGTTTATATATACTATAAAAATTGTTAATGCCAAATGAAAATTTACAACGTAGTATTTAAATACAACCGTTACAAAAAAATATAAAACGGTGTAAGGTGTAACAGTAGTATTTTTTTTAATAATAAAAAAAGATATGAACGTTCATATGTGCATGTCTCGCTATTACAAATAGGGGCATGAGATGAGTATGTTACGTAAACAGTTACTTGCACTTGTGAGGTTAGTAACACCGACGCGTGTCGGCCGACCTCATGGTTGTTTAAGAGTTACGTTAGAAATTGTTATACGAGACATGATCCGAAACCATCATCCAAAATAATTACAAAGGATTTCAAAAGATGAGAATTTTATTAAAACAAATATTTAAAATACGATTCCATAGAGTAATAATGCTAAGAGTGTTAGTTCCATACAAAACTTGCTTGACATTGAATCCAAATAAAATATATATTTGTAAGCGACACGAAATTACGTAATTACCGACGCGTAACGACAGACGTATGTAGCCTTTTAAGGCCAACTTCAATAATTTCTCTCGGCGTATGACTACTGCCATTCTGAGTGTTTTATTTCTGTGTACTAATCATAATCGTTGACAGGGATTTGCAAGTTAGAATATTATAATTTAATCATACCTCAAGGAACCTGAATGAATTTTAACACAGCGTTTTCTAGTGTACATTTGGCTTACTAGCTTCAGAGGAAAATATTTCAAGATTTTCCGGGTTAACAAAGACGAAAAGGCGACTAAGGGATAAACCAGGGGATGGGAAGCAACATTCTCTGAGTAACATAAATACCTGACTGCGATTGCCAACCCGCCTGCCAAGCGTGGCAATTGTAGCAATTTCCCTCATTTAGGGAAGTCCTATGTCTAGCAGTGGATGTCTTTCGGTTGAATGGATGTATTCTGGGCTGGCTAGCTGGGCTTAAGAATCAAACTCTTTTTTGGATTTTTTTTCTGTTGACGATCAAGTTAACGTCACTTACTTTGATTTTGGTAAAAAATAAAACCGAAAGATAAAAAAAATAACATATTTTCTAATTATAAGTTGTGTGAAAATACTAAAACCTTCATTTCGACCTAGATTTTGTGGTATAATAAGAGGACGACCATGTTTGGCTATATTTCAAATCTTTAGTTTTTATAACCATTATTAGGTATTTATTTATGTTTGATAATGCAACTCAGGTAGAAAATATGTAATAATATGAAAAAAGGAATAAAAAAATTGTTAACAAATAACAGCCTAGGTACGTATACTGCAATGTGCAGATAAACTACGCCTGATTTTTCGTTTGTAAGGTAATGCTATTTTTATTCTTAAGGCACTTGTATTTTTTGTAAATAAAATTTATTAATTATAATAAATTAAAATTATAAATAAAATCCTAGTGTCTGTTCCTAATGTCAAAATGATTATTTTTTTTTTTACTAAATAAATACGATGCCTATACCAAAAACACAGTTTAAAAAAATTGTCTTTCTGTCTGTTTGTAATGGGGTAATCTCCGGAACGACTAGACCGATTTTGACGAAACTCTTTTTGGTAGATAGCTGAGGTTACTTCGGGTAACTTAGGCTACTTTTAATTTTCTAAAATAATTAGGGGTCCGCGTAAAAAATAACTCATAAAAATTTAAATAAAACCCGATTCAGTGCACAGTTTTACGGGCAAGTGGTATAATTTATGAGAAATATTTTGAAGAATATTTGAAAAGCGGGTGCAGCTGCGGGCTTACAGTTAGTGTAATATACGATACATACTTAAATGTAATATTTATACTTTTTAGTTTAGTAAGATTTGTGTATGATGGCTTAAATTATATTCTGAAAAAATGGTAACCTACATTTCATTTCTACGTCGCTGCAATGTTTCGTAATATCAAATAAATCTTTTAAATTTACTATTCTTTTAACTATTATATAAATAAGAATGTGCACATAAGTCGAGTGGCATTGCACTTTTTTTTTATAACGGAATTATTTCATAAAGAACATAAAAAAGATTATTATAAGTAATTAGTTTTTTGGTGTTACTTGTACGTTTGATAGCATGTAATCTGTGCCAGACGGAAGTAGAAAAGTAAAATTATAATATCCACGATGGATTTCCGTAATGTTATGTTTTTTTGAAAATATTATTTCATTTGTCATTTCTGATCCCTTAATTTATTCAATTAAATTAAAATATTCATTTTTTTATTCTAAATATATTTATTATGATTAATTCTCAAGTAAATTTAGTAATTAAACTTCATAATTTAATAAAAAACTCAGAAAAGTAATATTGTTTAAAATTAATTTAGAGCTAAAACAGGAAAACATAACTTTATTTTTAAAATTTAAAGACAAATTTAAATGACGCCGTCTATATCCACACCGCTGCAACTCTTAACGGTCTACAAGCTTCAATTTATCATTATTCGTGATAGTTTCTTTAATGATTGACCACTTAGATCTGACACTGAAGCCTTTTCCAATTGGCTGTATAAAATTCAGGTTATTCAAAAATTGGTTTTACCATGTAAATAAATTGTACTTCTCTTGACAATATATTATAGATAAGTATTCACAGCTTCGATATTACGCATACGACTTACTTTTATACAAATTTGCATTCACATTTTCACCTAATGTAACTAACCCTTCAAATATGTTTTACTCCGGGATATAGTCTACTTCCATACTGAATTTCATCAAAATCCAGGTATTCGTTTTTGCGTGATACTTGCTTAGACAAAGAAACAGGATATTTAAAAAAACGTAGAAATATTAAAGTCCGCAGTGTGGTTATTCTCAAATGTAACAAATGTACAATTTTTGTTCTTTTATAGTATTATTATAAGTACAGATAACTTTAGGAGGAAAGATTTGAAAGATATCGGCATTTATTCCATACAAACGTAGTCCCCCTGTTTCCTCACTGTATAATGGTATTATGGTAAACATTTTTTATACTAAATGATATATATCTACCATGCGCATGCCCGTACGTTTTGATTTTGTTCCATAAATTAGGTATTGTAGAAACTAGGAGCCTTTGAAAATGATTTTTTTTTTTACCATCATTTTCAGACGTTCGTCAAATTTGATGGATAAAATTAAAAGAGGCATAGCCAAAGTCTTTGTTATTCTAAAACTTAAAGAAAATTAAAAATCAGTTCAGTTTTCGAGCAGGGAACAGGGTATTCAGCCCAATCTGCAGTTGTCTCTTTCGTGTTGTATAATTCTTTCTTTGGGGCGTAATGCAATAGCAATAGATTTTTGAAATACCTACTTTTCCGATCCCATGTCCTCTTAAATAGTTTGCTTTTCCTTAAACTACCTAGAGGGGTATACACATATTAGCCCAGTTGTAGCATCAAGAAAGAGAAATATAATAATAATAATAATTAATAAATAACTTTATTGACCATAAATATTTGTATATATAATATTATATGATATACCTAGAATATTTTTTTTTTTTAATTCAGTATTTTTTTCACTAATATATAAAGTAAATTCAAGCGTATCAACAAAACAAACATTTTCATATAAAATATAATACCCTATTGTAGAAATTAATACTAAAAGAGAATGGTGCAACAAGTTCTTCTTCAATGGCGCTATAATATAGTGCGCGACTAATCCCTGCGAATTAAGCTGACCTTGACATTTAAATCCGCCTTATATTATAATTTGCAAGTAACTACGCTGAGGCATGCAAGGTGATTCAGAAGAAGTTTAACTTTATTTTGTTAATGGAGAGCACCACAAGTATGATTTGATTACGATATTTACATTTACCCACAGTTCTGGTTATTTACCACAGATAACCAAATTATTCAATGCTCAAGTATAGCTATGGTTAATCCGTGATTCGATTGCCGCGTCATGTCGTTACGATTTTATAGAGATGAAATCGTTGCAATTGCAAAATACTATATCTATAAATTCATTTGAATTCCATTCACCATTATAATTTGTTTCAGTTTATCTCGCAAGTTATCCAGTAGAAACATATACCTTACTTAAATGAAATAAAAACAAATAAAACTACATTTTAATTACGAATTGGTCTGCCGTGATATACATTTACATTGTATCATTTCACATTTATTAAAATCTAAATGATTTAAATTTCCTGGTAAGTAAAAAAAACTACTTAAAGTTTACCAGTGCGAAATCCCAAAATAACATCTTTCATAAAATACGCCGAATTAAATAATATTAATAAATTGCATGGAATTGAGATATCTCTGACATTAAAATAATAATAATATCAAACTATTAATAACACCATACTAAAAAAAAAACACCCTTTTGAGGCAAAAGATAAATAACTACAGTAGACTAGAACGTTTTGATGGTTTAACTTTTGAAAACATTTTTTTTTTGTTACAAAAAAGTCTTTAGTGGATGGGAACTATTTGGAAAATAATAAAAAGTTTATGTTTCTTAAAAAAACATTTACACAGATCTCTATCGATGCAGAATCTATTAAAGGGTTGTTAAACTTTGAACCATAAAAATGTTTTTAACGTCCCGGTTTTCTTATGAGCCAGTAATTTCATAAATAAATTAAATTTAGTTAACACAAACAATGATTCAACAAATCTTTTATTAAGGCTCAAATCTGCAAATTCCGAATGAATATTCTTCTATGTCAACTAGTCGTTCAAAACTGTTTTTTATTATTCTTTAACCCCTTGAGAACTAACCTGGCTTTCCGCCAGCTTTTCATTGTTTTTCTATTATCTCATTTTTGTGGGTAAACGACATATTAAATTAATTATGGTAATTATTAGGAACTTATCTAGTGGAATCCGAAATTTAAATTATTTTTCTCTAGTGTCACATTAGTGTCAGTGATCAGTTAATAAAACCGAATAATTATTGGTTTGATTTTAATCTTAACTTTTAAAGATCGACATTGAAACCCGCCGTTAGAATACACCGTCGATTAACATGAAATTTGGTTACCGCTAAGTCAATACTGATTGAAAAAAAAAACTGATTGACTCTTGTCTTCTATCGTACTTATGTAAAGTGAAAATGATGACAACACGCGCGCATTAGTTTAATGGGATTAACTGTTCTTTTAAAAATGAGTATATGTCTGCCAAAAACAGAAGCATGTAATTAATGAATTCCATTCAGTTGCGTTTCTTCATAAATATCCAAATATTTTTATTAGATATTCAATGTAAGGCATTAAAAAAATATCAAATTAATGTAGTATAAATTTCTGATAATAAAATACCTTTTGTAATTTCTCTGAAAAACGATGGTCGTAAATGGTCTGAACTGCTTCTAGAAAAGGATGGTACGGCCATACCGCGTTTTTTTTTTTTTTTGCTCGACTTGGCGGTGTCACTGCCGTGCCCCCAGATAAGGTACAACAAGTTTAAGTTACAAGAGTATTATTATGATAAAAGGGTTCGAATAAATTGTTCAAAATATGAGTTATTTACTTACTGATGGTAGGTACATGTGCTTTTGGGGGGCAGGAAGTATATCCTGCCCCCCGGCTGGCTGACCTTTCTAGGTCATACCTCTTACGAGAGGTGGGCGAAGAGGTGGGTGGGGAAGTATTCCTTTCCCATCCGCATTGGGCCATTGCACGGACGAGGCCCGGTGGGTTTTTCGCAGGGGGCGACGCGGTGCTTGCGAAAGCCACCCTGTGTCGCCTCCATCCCAAATGCGGCGGACGGCCCCGGGGGGTTTTAGTGGGTATTTCCGGGCGCTTCACGCCCGGGTGAGTCCCACACTGGCACGGAGTTCGTCCCTTCGTGCCCCCTTACCTATTGCATTGGAGGACTCCGGACTCACTAATGCAATAGGTAAGGGTAGTGCGTAAATGCATTTCCCCCCGTCAAAAAAAAGGTACATGTACTTTATCAGGGGAAGGGGTGACGATTTATGCCATTCCTTTCCATGGGCGGATTCTTTTCTATTTATGGAGGAGAGGGGTGACTCAATACCCCTCTCCCCGGATGATAATCATTCTCGTCTGAGAATTGGGCTAAGAGGTGGAGGGGACTTCCCCCTCATCCCCAACGGGCTAATGTAGAGGACGAGGCCTGTTGGGCCTGCCGCAGGGGGCGACGCGGTGCATGCTACCGCGATCCCGTATAGCCCCCCTAAAAGCGGCTGGCGGCTCCGGCGGGTTTAGTGGGTATTTCCGGCGCTCCTCGCCGGGTGAGTCCCACACTGGTGTGGAGTCGTCCCTCCAAACCCCCTTATCATTTGCATTGGGGGGATTTGACCCTCCTAATGCAATTTGTAAGAGTAGTGCGTAAATGCATTCCCCTCGTCAAAAAAAAAGGTGCAGCTGCTTATTGATATACATTTAATATAATACATTTTATAAAAATCTCCAAACATTTTGATTAGAGATGTATATATAAATAAAAGTATTTCACATATAATTATAGATATATTATTTGCAGTTAGTGCCTTATTATATTATGTTAGGTAAAAAATCAAGGTAAATGATATTATATAATCAGACATAAATATAATAATTTTTCGGCCATAAAATCGAGTTATTCTCGAAAATTCGATTCACAAAAAACTAACAACAACAACTTAGCACGTAGACGTGCATTGTCACTTTAGTATTAATTTACATTCTCTATATAAGAAAAAGAGCCTTTAAAGTCTTGAAGGTTTTATGTTATACCGAGAACGCCGTAATATGTTTGTATTGAAAACTAATATCAAAAACGTATGTAGTATTTATTTATAAAACCACTATATATCATTTTTTGTGAAAAAGTTTATTCATATTTTTTGGATGTTACATTTTTATGATTTTTATAGTACATTTATAAAATTACATCCACTTATTCGTTACAATGTTTTTTCAGTGGAAACGATTATTAATATTCATCTTGAAATGTTCTTATATCGTCATTAGAAAAACTTTAGTCAAAGAAGTTTTACTTTTGTTTCGTCAATTAGATACCTATTTTAAACATTAATATAATGTACAATTTAGGCACTTTTGTTTCCATATATAAAATTAAGCAGAAGAGGTTGCTGCAGCTTCCGTTGTAGGAACTTCATGACTAGTGGAGGATGCTGATTCTTTTGTTGCAGACGCTGTAGTCGTGTTCGTGGTTTCTGTGGTATCAGTTGATGTTTCTTGTGTAGAATACTGTTTCTCATCTGCTTTTGGTACTGCCTCAGTAGTGGGAGCTTCTTCATGCGTACTATGTTTGGAATCATCAGTCACTTCTGAAAAAGCAGTGGTTGAAACTGCTTCTGTTGCTGAGGAATGTTCGTCGGTTGTTGTTGTTGACTCGGTGGTTGAAGCCTTTGTCTGTATTTCTGACGTAGCTTCTGTTGTTGATTCTTTGGAATTTTCTGTTGATGACGATTCCGTGGTGGGTGACTCTTTTATGGTAGATGTAGGTGTTGTATCAGTAGCTAGTGTCGTAGATGATTCAGATTCTACCGTAGTAGTTTGTGAAGTTAATGGTTCAGAAGTAGAAATAACCTGTTCTGTATTTGACGTTATTGTGGAACTACTTGTTGCTGATTCAGTTGTCAAAGTTGTTTCTGTTGATTTAAGATCAGCGTTATGTTGAGATTCAGTGGTAATTAATGTTGTTTCTGCATGTTGATTACTTTCCGTAGGTTCTTGAGTAGTTACAGATTCTTTAGGTGAAATAGTAGATGCATCTGTAGATAAATGTTCAGTGGGGACAAGTGATGAGGATTCACTTGGTACTGATTCAGTAGTGATTGAATCTGTTTTAGAGGTTGGCGATGGTTCTTCAGTTGATACTGGTGTTAGATTAGTCGAAGTAACTGACGTAGGTTCAGTAGTAATAGGTGATTTACTTTCTGTAGTGGTCACTGTTCCGATTTCAGTGACCGAAGGATTGGTAGTTTCAGTAGGGTTAGCAGATGATATTTCATTAGAAGCTACTTTTGGCAGATTAGTATCTTTAGGTACTGCAGACACAGATAACGCAGGTTCCGTAGTAGTGGATGATGTCGGCTCTTCAGGTGGTACAGGCACGGTAACTGCAGGATTTACATTGGAACGTAACGCAGGCTCTACAGATGAGACTGACTTAGACACTTCAGGTGTAACGGATGATGCCTCCGATACGCTATGAGAAGGTTTTTCAGATGTACCTATTTGGGAAGTTTCAGTAGATTCTGGGTTTATTTGCGCTGTTGTTTGTAGAGCTGAAGTAGAAATAGATAAAGGAGTGCTTGAAATAAGCTGAGTGGAAGGAGCACCTGGAGTAACTTGATCGGAAGAAATAGATGCAACCGGTACTGGAGCAGCTACGGTAACCGATACAGGAACAACAGGAGCAGATTCTTGGTCTAAAGAGGCTGCATTTCGAGATAATATTACAGGGGTAGCAGTACTAGCAATAGAATTCGAGATTATAGGAGCAGGAGCAGATCCAACTTCTTCATTGTCTGGCGTATGTAAATGTCGGTCACTTTTTTCGCTGTAATTCGCTATTACTTCTGTTTTACCCGATTTCTTGGAATGTTGTATGATTATCGGTCGAAAACCATTTTCGTCAGCAATATACCTTTGTGAAAATAAGATAAATATTTGAATTATCAATATTCACTAAATTACAGTAACATTAGCACAATTTGACGATATGATTTTTACAATAACCTATGTTCTTTGTCTTTTTTATATATTTAATTCTAGTGATAGTTGACAAAGTAATATTGTAAATATGGAAATGTGAATTAAATTTGATAACAAGAACCACACATCAATTTGAAATTTCTGCATGTTATTATATGCTTATACGCGTAATAAATAAAGAGTTTTTATATTTGTGAATAAAATTATTATAAAGTATGGTTATTTTAATGGGACTTGGAAAACCGTGTTTTCATACTTTAGTATGATGGCTTTATCATGTTATTTTTAGACTAATTGTTAAATTAAAACAAATCTAAAATAATACTTTCGCAGTCATGTACAAAAAAAACAATACATCAAAATCGTGAAGTAAAATTACAAACATAGTATCCATTATGTCGGTAACGGTATTTAATGCGATGGTTTATACGTTTCGTAAACTTTACTTACTAAATTTCTAATGGATTTCTAACATACACATTTCACGTATTTTGATACATTTTCTGTTTGAAAACAAGAAAGGCTAATTATCGAAACTTAACAAAATCATATATAATTGAAACGTCTAGAATTGTTTATGTGGGATTTTGCAAAAAAATATAGTATCAAAGAAGGACATTAAAAGCTTTGCTTTTTTTAATTCTGTGTATCAAATAAAGCATGTTCTGTACCTGACTGTTATAAGTGTTCCATCAGGAGCAGTGTAAGAGTATGAACCCTGCTGCACATGAATTTCGTCACTTTCATCGCTGCTGTCTTCGCCACCCTCATTACTGCTTGCTGAGCGTCCGACAGGTTTCGGTGGTAATTCTTTATCGTATGCAGTCTCTTCGCGTTTTATACCATTGCCAGTTTCATAACTAAAGCAATAAAGTTTATATTATTAATAGGCCTAATCGATTTCCATTATAATTTGAAAAATTATGAACTATTTATAATACATACAAACACTTTTGTTTAGAAACACAGTACGTTTTATTTTCAGGCACTCTCATTTTTCTTATAATGAAAGCCTTAAATATTTTTTGTTAATTAATTGTAGTATTACGGGGGTATTTTAAATATATAAAAAGTAATAACATTTTTAAATCACTACATTTTGTGTAATCAGCGTAGGTAATTACCTAAATCTATATGTTCCATTGGGGTCGTATTCCTCAGACTGTGAAACTATTGGGATGACTGTGGGCTGTTGATATTCTAAAGGGACCACATTAGCAGGTGCGGCGAAAACGTAAATCACTGCACAAGATAAAAAAAATAATTGGTAAAACATCTTTACTCTATACACTCCAGAATTTTACTGAGTTATGATACTCCAGACTTCATTCACAACGTATATGTAAGTCTCATCTATTTACACTATCCTCCCCCCGCCTTCCGGTGGCGTATGCCTTAACGGACGCTAAATACTTCAACCTTAGCGCTTGACTGATGTGTTCTTCGGAAAATTGCACAATAGTTGAGGTGTCAACAATGAGACATGATCGGCGACGATCCGTGGCGATTAAGCCGTAGGCACTCTAAACAAGGTCTGATTGCTGAAATATTTGGTACTTAGATTTTCAGCGATGCATAGCGTTGTATACTTAAGAGTGTAAGTATCTATTTGAACATGTTGAAAAAAAAATAGTTTTAATAAGTAAATATTTTGCGACCTGTTTTAGTTACAATTTTGAATGTTAATAAAAATTAAATGTAAACTAAGACTTGTGCTGCATAGGTTTACTGATTTTGGTCCTGAGCTGCTCTGGAATTTGTAAACTCTATTCACTTTTATGTACGTAGTTTTGACACCCATACATAAAACTCTTCTTGTTCTTATAAAAGTAAACTGGGTCGAGAAGGAAAAAAAAATTTTTATATCGTTTACGATATAACCCTCATACGTAATAAATACAATATTTGACTTAAAAATAAAATTAAATCACGCAAATATTAAATTCGTTATCATTGTAGTGTAAGTGAATTATTATTCTTAGAACAAAACCAGTTTTAAATACCATATTATAATAGGAATATTAACTAACCTTCAAAAAAGTATGTGGTTATACATCAAAGTTTCATGGAAGATTAAATAAGTGAACCTACAAAGGGAATTGACTGCACTTTTCAGGTGTTTGTTAAAATACAAATACAGTTATTTAACAATAATTCTTCTTTTTTTGCTTGCTGTTATTTAGTTTATTATTGGTAGAAATATTCTTTCTTTGTGTTACGATTTCAATTTACTCTATATTCTATTTTACCGGAACTTCAGTTACATAATGGCCTGCTTAGAATAGTACCACCCCATTTCTTTCCGTGCATGTCGTAAAAGGCGACTGAGGAATATAAACCAAGGGATGGGTAGTAGTAGTAGCATCATCAGAGTACCAAATACATCTTACTGCGATGCCCAACCCACCTGCCAAGCGTGGCGATTATGGCAATTTCTCCCTTATTGAGGAAGACCTATTTCAAGGACCACACGTCTAATAGTTGAATGGATGTGAACGCGATTCCTTCGATACAAACTCAGACACCGCTATCACTTAGCTATCTTCAGTCTGATAATTTATGCAAATATTATGTGAGGTAAAAATACTGTAAGAGATACTGAAATAAATTAAATTAAAATAATAACTAATATAATATTTATACTGCAACTTAAGAAAGTATCTTTTACAATCTGATTGTTACATTTACTTTATGAAACAATAAGATTCTTTTTATGTGGCAATACACGTGTTTATTTTTAATATTCAACCCATGCGAAAAGCAATAATTTACTTATTTATAGCGTAAATATATTGTAGTTTTTTTCATAATACCAAACCAAACCTCAAAAAAATTATTTGTCGAATTCGTATTAGTGATAATAATACGGAAGGATTAAAGATTGATGTCATACTTATAACCATTCTTATGTCGCTATTATACGTACTTATTAAACAATATATACTTATTGTTAGAAACATTCTGGTCAAACTAGTGATTCGGTTATATAATTATTTTAGATAAATTTAAGTTCTTGAGTCATCTACATTACGACTTCAAACGCGTCAGCTGTGTGTTGTACTACATTTTTTTAATAATAAAATTATTTATTATGCTAAATGGACAATACATTTGTTCTATTTTACTAGTATTTAGTGTGTATGTAAGTGGAGAAGAGAATAAAAATGAACAAACTTTAGTAAGAGGGCACTACAGTTTTAACCGTCCGCCTAATTTTGAAAATTATGATCCTCTTTTGTCATTAGAGGAAACTGAAACTAAAGTCCAAGCTGGAAAAACATTAAGAAATAGTGTTATTATTAGAAGATCCGTAAAAGATGCAATACCAGAAGATAAGTCTATTGAGGGCGATTTACTTAAAAACAGTGACAAAGATATATCTAAGCAAAATAAAAGAAATAACAAAACAATGCAAGGACCAGGAAACCAGCAAATTACTAGTACTTCTGTTAATGAATCAAATAAACCACAAGAAAACAAAACATTAGAAAGGCCATCTACTAAAACAACAAACAAAACTGCATCTCGTAGAAGGAGCCAAGCACAAAGTTTGAAAAGTAAAACAAATAGAACGAATTCACCCCTTCAACAGAATCTAAGAGCAACTGTTTCAACAGAAATAGAAAATTCAAAACTAAAACCATTACCAACTTTATCTAAAGAAGAAATGATCGTACCTATAACAAGACTTGATGGAAAATCAACCAAAGAAAGTCCAAAAAGATCACGTGAACGCAAACCAATAATTCCAATTTTAGAAAATGAAAATTTCGTATATTCTCATACGGGTGATTTTCACTACAGGTAAAATTTTAATGTTCACTAATTAATTATAGTAAAAATGATTTTATGATATAGTATGACACTGATAATTGTAATTCGTTGTTACAGTTACGAAAGTGGAGATGGAACGAAAGCTTATGAAATTGGTGAACTGAAAACTTTTGATGACAAAACCGCGGGTGAAGCCGTTATGGGTAGTTTTTCATATAAAGTAAGTGAGAATTATATATATATATATATATATAATTTTTTTTATTTTTTTTTTTAACGTAACATTAATTGCAAAAGCTATTTATTAAATGCATTTATTTAATGTAACTTTGCATATAAGAGTATAGAATTCATTTATGGTCATTCATATATTTGCAGACGGATTAGTGTGTTTCAATTTAAATATTGTTAGTTCTCGTTTAGTCGTGGGTTCAATTTCAATACATTAGTAAACTATTCTATTTCTACAATTGCGTTATCATGTTTACTTAATGTTTCATCGTCAAATAAATTTGTGTAATTTTGTTTTAGGATAAGGACGGTAATGATTTCAGTCTGTCATATACAGCAGATGAGAATGGATACCGCCCAGAAGGCGCCCACCTGCCTACGCCTCCGCCCATACCACCCGCAATAGCACGTGCACTTCTTTACTTATCTACAAAGTCTACTCCTCAGCCTTTCACTGAAAGCTACCTTTAAAATGAATCAGCAACTACCAAATTTCAACTAAAAACTGTCAAAATTGAGATTCGACAATTTGGAACTCATCAGTTTATTTATTTTTAATAAATTGAATCTTCTATTCTTTTCCAAATGAAAATGACATTAAATCAAATTAAACAGAGTCATTTACTATATCCATTAAGGATTTAATGCCTCGGTGGCGTAGTTGTAATATGGTACGACTGTCGTTCTGAGGTCTCGGGTTCGAACCCCCGTGTCGAGTCAAGTGATATTGGATTTTTCTACTCAGTATCAACTCGGAGTTTGGTATAAGTGCCCAATATGGCAACAGGCTCACCCCCTGTTACATTTGGGACGGAACTAAGCTCGGCAAAATGTGGGTGGTGTAGTTCGCTATTCCACCTTTGCCTATCCCTTCGGGGATAACAGGCGTGAACTTATGTTATGCTATGTTATTAAGGATTAAAAAATGAATTAGGGTGGTAGCTAACCAGGCAGGCATTATTTTAAAATGCCCTACCACCAAACTATGGTTTCTTCACGATGTTTTCCTTCACCGAAAGTTTAGGCTGATTTTAAAGTTGGATTGATAGGTTTCAATCCGCGTCCATTGACGCTAAATCCGAATGGGCTACCAACAAAGCCAACATCACTTTTCATTTATTATAATATAGCATATTTATTTATTTGTTTAGTGACAGCACTATTTATATGATCAATGGTATAATATTTACCATATAAAGCGCTTGAAATAACTAATATTTTATCATAAAATTAACTTTAAGTGATTTTCTTTAGTCAAGTACGTTAACTAGCCTATTAAAAATAAATGACTACTTCTATTGAATTATAAGTTACTTGCCTTATAAAAACAAAAATGTAATCATTTTAAAACGATATTCTCTGAGTAAAACAATCGTTGACTAAAATAAAAATGAAAATATTTCTTACAAGTTTATTTAATGCATCTAAATACAAATAATATAAAGAAAACGGATTATATTTTATTTTTATTACCGAATTAAATGACGCACCTTTATGTTTTGTTTTGAACATATTAAATAATTATACTAAAAGCATTTAAGGGTGACTTTGAAAACTTTAATTAATTCTCTATGTTTAAGTCTCTATGTGTCAGTGTAAAAAAAACCTTACTGTATATATATATTCGATGAAGAATATTTTAATAAAATAATTTCTTGTATTGTTTTCTAATTTATTTTTCTTTTATTTATTCTATAGCAGATTATTTCCAACAATAATTACATTTATAAAGTTACCATTTCAGATTCATTTTGTCATAAATAAAAAGAAAAAATTTATTCGATGTTAAAAATAGAAAGAGTGATATGAAAAAGAAAGCTTAACAATACAGCATTTAACACTGAAAAGGAACATTACCTCAGTATTATAATTATCATAAACCCAATTTTGCTTATTTAGGGTCGGTGCAGTATATCTGCTTAGATACATCCCTATTAGTAAACATGTTTTTATTCACCACTTTCATATATTTCCTCATACACTTCATCTTTCTTTCCTTTCACCGTTCTCTCCCCCTCCATCAATCAACCTTCACAGTAATTACTTTGTTCGTTACATGCGTTTCGTCTCTTCTCAAGACAGGCCCATACAAAGACAAACTATTCCCTTTCTTTTTTTTACTCACTGGCGCTACTTTTAAACTCCCTCTAACATACTCATCCCTGACTCTGTCTAGTCTTTTTACGCCACAACCTGAATATTCGTATCTCTGCTACATGCAGTCGTTTCTCATCCATCTTCTTACTAGCCGAATACTCCGATCCATACAATATGGTATGTCTTATGACGAACGTATATATACTGGCCTTCAGTTTAACGAGCATCCTACAGTCACAGGGTTGTACTCGTAACCTGGCACTACTTCATCCAACCTGAGTTGATTATCCGAAACGTTACATCAGTATATGCTACGATAAATCGTATGACTTGATTCAGAACTAGGATCATAATAAAATCGTTGTTACTGTGCTTAGTATATTAAATTATAATCTCAAAAAAATGTATCTATGTAAGTCGTAAACTCATATTAATTTTTTTATGAAATCTGTATACTTGTTTATCTAACAAGCATAACTCACCATGTACATAATTATAACAATAACTTTTATAATATTTTTTTTATGCAATATTACAATAAATGGACATAACTACTATTTTAACTTAATACACAATTGCATATAACTTCTTACATTAAAAGAAACCTTATTGGAAAATTCGAAACCACAGCGAATAAGCCGGTGTTCAAATACGTTACTATTTAATATAATAGTATTTTAAATCAACCTATTACAAACTATATTCTAGTGAATAAAATCCACCTGTATACAAATTAAAAAAAGGAAAGTAAATAACATAAAACAAACATAACCACAACTAATAAACGAATATGCGATGATAATTTGGCGTTAAAATTAAACGATAAAAACACCTACGTTTGAACAGCTTTTTAATTAACACTGATACTAGTCCTAGTACATAAAATCAAACAGGAATGTCAACATGGTCGTTAAACTCACGTTGTTTACGTGTGTAGGTAAATTGGCTTAATTAATACCATAGTATTTTTAACACATTTGCCCACGTACAATACAATATCGTAAACATTCTTTGTTCCATTATAAATATACTCGTAAGATTTGTGTGCTATTGAATATTAAAAAAAAACATAAACCAGTATAAATTTTGATTATTGACATAATATTAACGGTGTACAACGTAATACTAGTAAAATATGGAATTATTAAATTATAATTTATAAATCAGTATGACAAAACCAGACGAAACACGAGCTATTGAAAATTAATATTATACGGTGGTTAAAAGTATTATTACTATTATTATGTAGATGATTAATATGTAAAAATTACATCAATTAAAATTTATACATGTGAATATTTACGCATTCTTCATGATTATTATTTAAAAATTGGTTCATAATTATCACATCTCGCACTTGAAACTAATCATATAATCCATGATTATTTTTATTTATATTTTATAATACAATAAAAGGCAATTTTTTTTATCACATATAGTGTAAAATGTAAAATACGGTTCATATCAACCATATACGGTTCAAATATATTCATTTTTGAAATATCGCAGTGTCTTGAGACGAAATTTTGCGATAAGTGTGTGTTGCCAGTGATGAGATATGGGACTGAGACTTGCTCGCTCACAACGGGCTTGATAAGAAAGCTCAAAGTTGCTTAAAGGATATTGGAGAGGACTATCTTTGGAGTAGCACTGCGTCATCGAATCAGGAATGAGAAGATCCGCATTAAAACCAAAGTAACAGTGCCCGAAGAATTTTCAAACTTTAGTGGCAGTGGGCTGGGCAAATTGCTCGCAGAACCGATGCCCGATGGACCAAGGAGTTGTCGAATGGCCACCGCTTACCTAAAGACGCAGTGTCGGTAGGCCCCCCCCACAATATGGACCGACGACTGCTATCTGAATCATTATTATGATTCTTTACAAAAACCTTTTAACTCAAAAAAACTTATTGTATTTGTTACAAACCTACTAATACAATAACAATAAATCTTAGAACAATAGAACATTTTCTTATAAATTTAAATTTTAAAAATATAAAGCTTATGCTCCAGAGATACAACCGCTACCACGTGTCGAAAGATGCTGTGTAAGTAGATCCTAACAAGGTGCACCAACGGTCAGGTAAAGGTTGCAGGAATCCGCTGGAATCCGCAAGACCGGTCGATGTGAAGTTCTTTGGGGAAGACCTATATCCAGCAGTAGACTTCTTGCGATTGAATGGATGGAAAATTACAATTTATAGCTAAACGCGTGAAAAAAAACATAAATCTTGAAATACGTTTACCATTCCTTTGCAAGTTACTATTGTAGTCCGATAAATTATTCATAGTGATCAGGTAATCAAGACAACAATATTCAAGATTACCGTATTCATAATAATAGTACCAGATAATAAAAATGGGGAGAGTGACATTAATATAAATATTAATTATAATCTTCAACGGGGTAACACCAGTTTATCTCAATTTAGATATAAGAATATTGAAACTCCGTATAAGTCTGTTAAACAAATGCTAAGTTTATTCGACGGTTCATATCGGTAATGTAGTCAACTGTAATTGAACTCAGTCACTTCAGACATATATGTTCTCATCACTTATTTTTCAGATAACTTTCAAAGCGGTACAATTTTTTTATGGTTAATGGCATTCTTTCATTTATTATTGACTTTAGAATGTAAAATGTGAAAACAATTAGTAAAAAATGTACACTTTTTAAAAAAAGTTAACACAGTTTAACTCATAATCTATTAAAGGAACTCTGTTGTATTCAATCTCAACTAACCCAGTTCTTTACAAAGTGTCCCGCGATTAATATTTTAAATCAAACTATTAAATAAAATTACAGCTCGTATCGCCTCGCCAGCCTTCGTTTGCTATTTAGTTATGATAGACGTGATAAATCATATCTCGCTTAGAGTTATCCTATTTTATTACAATCCTTAATACCAGCTGTTCCTACGATGACACCTTATACACTTTTCTTTACACGATATAACCTCAGTGCTTTGATTACAATCTCACCTGATGTTAAGAGACGGTGTGGTCCAGGATGGTAAATACGCTAAGCCTAGAGGTACTGGTTCTCAAGTGATGATTCCGGAACACACTTGTTGGTATTTGGCGACAAGATTTGAAACTTAATGATGGTAGCTACCCAGACGGGGTATTATTAGAAAATGCCCTACCACTGATGCTATGGTTTCCTGACGATATTTTCCTTCACCGAAAGCTCAGGCTGATTTTAGAGTTGAATAGGTGGGCTCGAACCCGCGCCCATTGACGTGGAATCCGGAAGCGCTTGATCCACTGACCCATCAAAGTGCAGTGCAGTGCGTAGTTATACCTCTGGAACTAACCGCTATCTAGAAGGAACAAGTTCTCCTTTGCCGCTTATCTTCTTTTTGTGATTAGAAAATGTTAGTATTCTAGGCTCTTGAGAGTCTGAAATACTTTCTTCCATTTCATTTGTAGACTAGCGGGTGCTCGTGACTTCGTCTACTTGTCTTTTTCTTATTCATTGTAGAAAGTCCTGATATAGTTTTGTTTTTCATAGCATATTTACCTTTAGCCTAGTTACCGAAGGACAAATGCGTCTTGTACACTAAATTTTATTCAAATTGATGCATTCCGGCATTTTGGAATTAAGAGTTTCTAAAATATATTTTTTATTATTTCCAAAAATTATACTGTTTATTTATATAACCTACCAATCTATATTTCATTGAAAATCGTATACTTTATGCACACAAAATGTAGTAAATAAAGTCGAAAATATTTTTTTAAATTATTTCTTTACACCTTTCAAAAAGAATTTCTAGACAAATTTAAACATATGCACAGACAAAATTTCGTTTTTATAACCATGTTTAACCCCTTTAGTTTTTACGAATTTAAAATTGTCGTATATTCAGTTCAATAAAAGTCACTGTAAGATACACCCAAATATCGCCTTTTTTCCGTTTCGCATATTAAAATATTCCCTAACCTTCACTTAAATTTGAGCTACTCCATAAACTAGCCATCCACCGTATGCATCCCGGCATCAGCTCAAACCAAGGTTCGTACCATTGTAATCCGGTTGGGCTAATTACTATTTTTTGGTTAAGCGCTCTGAGCGCTATCCGCAAAGCTCGGTGAAGCTATAAAGGCTCTTTAACTTAACTGGCAAGCTATAAATAATACTTACTGTACTTAAATTAAGAGGTTGTTCATAACTAGCTTAATGAGAACTGATTAAATAACATCGAATGCAATTGAAAAAGGTTTAAGATTTCGCCAACTTAAACTATGCTAATTGATTTCTTTGGTGATTTGGTTACACGTTTTTGATTATTAATTTATCGGATAATAATTATACTTATGATAGAATAAATTATAATTAATTACATTAAAACAAAGAATATATTGAAGTAAATAGAAGCAGATTAATAAATTAATTACATATTTATTTACTTTTTAGTGTTTTTTGTATAGTTTATTGTTGTCGGTTTTGTTTTTAATTATAAAAGTTTTTTATCTATACTAATAATAAAATTGATATTTTCAGCCGTTATATTTTGTTTCATCTCGAATGTGATATTGGAAACTTTTTGTCTGTTTGTATGTGTGTATATTATCCTTGAAAACGGGTTGACCGATTTTGATAAAAATGTATATACAGAAAGTCTATGTCAAGGAGCTATTATTAGGTTATACAGAGTTTCGAAATATTTTTTCTTACTTTTACTTTAAAACGTATTAATCAATTTTGATAAAATGTTTTGTGCATAAAATATATGCCGATGAACGCGTGATAGGCTATTTAAATAATAATATAATTGTTAGTAATTATTAAAAAAATATTAAATGAAATTTGGTGTATGGGATGCATGTGTCGTTCGGTAACTGATGGGTTATCCCACAATCAATCAAAATAAGACACATAGATAAAGTCACGGATGCCCGCTAATAACGTAGGTATTAGTTCATTATTACATAATCTTTATTTTAATAGCTATTAATCTAAGTTTTTATAGTACCTTCTAATCCTGTACCTATGTATTTTAGGTATTAAACGACATATTTGTTATTCATCAATATGGTTGTAACCTTTGAAATTTATGCGCATTAAACCTATAAATGTATACCTAATGATATTAGACTTATATTATATGTAAAGTTCTTGTTTTGAAGGTGAGTAGGTCGTACACATATTTATTAGTGTTCTCATCAATGACCTTGTAACATTCACTTTCGAGAACGTGGGTTACCGATCGAAACTGCTAACCTATTCTTTCGATATTATTTATTTTCTATAGTACATATTAATTTTAGAATTGTAAGACGATCGTATATTTTAAATCGTAGTTATATTAATGACACGTAGAAGTATCCAATTTGTGTTTCGATCATGTGTTTTTTTAAAATGAAAACTTCTTTAGCGGTGTTAAGCGATTCTTGGTAAGGAAAAAACTTATAGATTCGCGTTACCAACGCTATGACGTCAGTTGCCAATAACATGCTACAGTATGTCAAGTATAAGATGGTGTTTAAATGCAGGCGCTCAGAGATAAATGATAAATTTATAATTACGTAGCCTACCGTATGTTTTAATTATGAACAAAGTGTATGATATTATAAATGTGCCAATAAATGTAAAAATCAGACAACTGTTATATTATGTTAAATTTTAGGTTATGTTAATAATTTAATATAAAAATTATGAAATTTAATCATTAAATAAACAGTTTTTTCAAAGTTCTGAGTTTTCACTTAGTTTTTTCACATTGTTTTTGTACAATTCATCTACATACATTTTGCTAAACTGATTTGATTTTTTTTTCGTACTAAAGATATAAGAAATAATAACAACCACCATATTTGGTTAAGCTTCAAACGTGACTGTAAACCTTCTGCTGGTATTTAATCTAAAATACCATTTGCTGTCACTTAAATTACAAGGCGAAATGTTTAAAATACAGAGAACATTCGAAGCACACTGTGAAGTCAAATCACGTGCATTCTTGTCATTTCTTAGAAGAGTATACTCGTTTATGGAAATAGGTAATTCAATTTAGAATGTTATATATAAATGTTCATTTATCTTTAAGTTATCCTGCTCACGTCACATTCGATTATAGTATTGACAAAATCATTGATACGGAATCATAGGAAATGACATCAACATTTTAACACCACTGTGACAGTTTGCATGGGTAAATTTAATGCTAATAAAATAAACAAACTTGTCATTGTTTCAATGAAATACCTCGCCTTCAGGAAAAATAAGTCACGGGAATTTTTCAATGTGCGTCTTTATAGCACTAATTATGCGTTTTATTTAATTAAAAATTTATAAATATTATAAACATTTTATGTAAGTTCAATCGTCTATCATAGTTCAGTCGTTGAAAGTACATTCATTTTTATATATTATTTTGTTATTGCTAAGTTTATACAGTGAAAAATATATACCGCTTTAAAAATTCTCAAATGAATATATCATTAGATTTTTAAGACGGTATCTATTTATTTAATTATTATATTTATTATACAGGTACACAGGTCATATGCATAGGTCATAGAGTATAGAGAACAATTGTCTGGCAGCATCTTTAGTTTCTAGATGAAGGTGGTGGCGCTGTCGCGATGAAGTCTAGAGCTTTCTGTATAGCTGGCGGTATGGGCGGAGGTGTGGGTAGATGATCTCCCTATAAAAACATATTCATGTAATACCTAAATGATAATAACAGGCCTGTTGAGATCTCGCCTTCTCGAACATGAATTATTATAATAAGTTAA
Source organism: Samia ricini (assembly GCA_014132275.2). Lineage (NCBI taxonomy): Eukaryota > Metazoa > Arthropoda > Insecta > Lepidoptera > Saturniidae > Samia > Samia ricini. Next base: position 8,925,504 of record AP028170.1, read on the forward strand.
CCATAGAGTAATAACTCTGAGAATGACAGTTACATACAATAAATCGCTTAACATTGAAGCGGAAAAAATAGATTACGTAGCCAAGGGCACGCAACGTTGCCTGTTAATCCCGATTTAAAGTAGTTTCGCACCGCGTGCGACTACTGCTGTTCTGAGTGTTCTAATTCTATGTTTGTAACTACGTTTTATAGCATATTATTACTTATACAGTCAATAGCCGATTTCTTATTCAAAATTAATCAACATTCTATTGTTAGCTTTGTATAAATACTAAACATAAACTAAATATACCTATATAGTCGTGTAAAAGTAGTAATGAGTATCAACGAGAAATTTTGTTGATGAATATTATAAGAAGTGACTTCGTTGACGTAGATTTTAAACTATTTAGTCAAAATTATCTGTTAATGGCACATTTTTTGTATAGACGTTTTGGGTAACATTTTCTGATTAGCAAACTATAAAATGTCGTAACAAAAAAAATGAGTTGAGTAACAATAATTTTTAATATATCCTGTATCATTTTCAATTTCATAAAGTATTTAAATTATATTAGGTAGTAGGTATTTAACAAGACGATTTAGTATGACAAGGATCACGCAAAAACACGCTTTTAAAATCATATTTCGGTTATCATTTATTTATACAGCCAATTCATAAAATGAATCCAAGGTCGAATAAAGTAGGCAATATTTAAAATTAGAAGATGATCCAATAAAAATATCTAACACTAATGCGGAGACAAGCAAACAATTTAGAATAGATAGAGGTATATCTAAATAGGTGTAAATAAAACTGTTTGATTCTAGTAAAGGAAATCACGAACAGTCTAACGATACTTATATTACTATAACATTATTATGTAATAATGTTTATCAGTATACTTTATCGTCAGACTATGTAATGCTTTATATTAACCAGAACCGATTTCAGTAACTTTAATTTATTGGTGGAAAAAGTTCCTAGCTATAATTTCATTTAAATATTATGTGTTCCGCTTGCATCCTTATAATATTGTACGTTTATGTAATAGAAAAAAAGTGAAATTTTACTAATTATGTTTTAAAGCAACTATACAGGTTGATAAATAATTCAATAAGACAGTACCTCCGGTTTAAAACCGCCTTCATCATCAGCTACGTAGTTCAAAGTGATGACAGTACCATCGGGCGCAGTGTAACTGAACGCGCCCCCTGAGCTATAATGACGTCACTCGTATCCGGGCCACTAGCTTTCTTTAGGGTTCCTGTCTCCTCAGCCTTGATGCCGTTCTCAGTCTCATAACTGTAATTTACATTGACATAATTGGTTAAGTTAATATACCTAATAACTACCTAATACCTAACTAAACAGCCATCACGTCAACCGAAAGATTTCTCTGGGAATTAGATTCTCGCAATGATCTTCATAAAGAGCGGCCTTGAGTCACTTATATTCAATAGATTTCCAGGACCTTTATTTACCGGGTACCTTGTTGGGAGCCTTATCCAAACAACGTTTTCCGATACGTGATAGCCATTCGAAAACACGTTGGCCAACTAACAGAACAGTACAATGAAATAATTTCATGATAGTAATCAAAGCACCTGTCAACGACGAATATAAAATATTCCACGATTATTTACTATTAGTCATATAGTTCTAATGTGAAAAACTTAGTAGGAGTTACGATGATGGATACGGCTCTTAACAAATTTTCAAAAATAAAACGAAGTAAAAAAAAGTAACTAAAAGTACTGTCTGGAAAATTTAATCTTTCTCTCTATATTTATTCTTAACAGCTATTCATCCGATAATATCTGGATTATTTCAAATCAAATAATTTCCTAAGTTTGTCAATGTACCGATTAAATTGAATATAACCGTCAAAGGAATACGAGTGCCTTAAATTCCAGCTATTACCTACAATATTATTATTGATCTGTCTAGTGTAGTAAAAGGTTCATTACAACAACTGCATAATATATTCGATTTCAGCTACAGCGACTAGATTCTGTTTAGGGGCTGGGGTGTTTAGCCCGTATATGAGTAACGTAACTAATTATTCCAGTAAATTTACAAGCGCAAAAAACACACGTTAAGGTATTGTCAACAAAGTTAAAACAAGAGCCCAGACAGATGCGCAGGACATATTACAATATTAGTTTACTAAGTCTACATTTAATAACAGACCTTCAAACCAAAGTTCAAAAGTTGGTATACAACATATAAATAGATAATTATTCTGCATCATTTTGGCAATTGGGTAAGGCACTATTAAAGGATGTTTGATTTACAGACATATAATAAATTCGAGAACAATGTCATCATGTGTCCTTATTTTAGTTATATAAATATTTAACGGTTTTTTTTTGTCATTAAAACATCATATGCATAAGTTCAATGAGAATAATACTGGTTCCTGATAGTGTGAGCCAAATAAATCGTTGCATGTCTTTAAATGTTTTTAAATAAATATTTTATATCTACATATTTATCCTTGTAATGTTAATATTTCATCTATTAGTCTTCGTTAGTCTATTATAATGTCATATTTAATACACATATTAATGCGATGATGACGCATTAGGTAGCGCGGCCGCGCGAATGGACGCAGGTTCGAGCCCACCTATTCAACTTTAAAATCAACCCGAGTTTTCGGTCAAGGCAAACATCGTGAGGAACCCATAGCATAGTGGTAGGGTATTTTCTTATATTACTCGCCTGGGTATCCCACCAGCCTCAAGTTTGTAAACTTGTCGCCAAATACCAATAGGCGTGTTTCGGCAGCATCATTTGAACTCTAGTACCTCTAGGCTTAGTGTGTTTACGATCTTAGACCACATTGTCACTTAAATAAAAATAGTTTCAACATCAATTCTATTGTGATTCTAGTTCTTAGTTTGTAATTATATTTCATGTATGTACTTCCTTCCTTTAATTAAAAGTTTTGTGTATATACCTTTACTTTTTACTTGGGTATGAATAAAATTAAGTTTCCTTCAATACTGTTTTAATTCTGCTTCGTAGAGTCTTAAAGAATTTTGTAGTTAGGTTTCTATCTTAATAAGTCAAGAGCCATGATCGCAATAAGGAGTAAAAAATACAGAACATTCATAAGTTTCGGCAATAGGTCTTTGCGTCTGTAGACGAAAATTTATGTTCATAAAATATAATAGAGTTTGATGTAATTGTTGACACGCTTAGACAATGATTACAAACTACGTTATCTATTGTTGTCACACGAATCTAGGAATATTGATTGTTCACACATAATTATTAGCAAAACCATGTTAGATATAATATGCTTAATCGATTTGTTTTTGCAGTTAGAATAGACTTCTCGCCATTGTCATTTTAATGTCCTTGGAAAACGTTAAAATTACTTACATGTTATTAAATAGTTATAATTAGTATGCACATATAAACTTTACGTTACTTATGTACTTCTCTGCATCACTCAGCTCGATGGAGTTGTTAGAGATCATTAATAAAATACTGGATAACTTTCTTTATAAAATTAGCCTAATCGTTTGTAGGAATTACATTATTTTGCACATAATCATATGCAGATATTAAATAATTAATTTTATTATCCACTATAGTAGTGCAAACTTGATAATTACCAATTTTACTTGCACAAGTTTGAAAATGATTAATTAATATTCATTTTTTTATTTAACTGAACCCCCGTAAATTTCTAAAATAACTGAGACGGTTCTATGAATCATTAATACTATATTCACCACATAGGCAAGAAAGAAAATTTACGTACTTCTAGTACTTTCTCGTTACAGGCTAAAGTGACGATTTTATACTGTAACTATTATTTGTTTCATATTTTTCATTTCGTACAATTCTTCATTACGTTATATAGTGTTCAAATAATCATTGGAAAATAATTTCTAAATGGTCACACTGTTTTTTGACCCTAAATAATTTTTGGTAATGTAGTAAACATATTTCTCACAAATTCAAACACTACTTCCAAGTAAAACTGTAGAGTAAATCGGACTTTATTCACAATTACATGAATTGTAATGTTTTTTCTCGGAACCTTAACTACTTTTGAAAAGTAAAAGCAGTTAGGCTATACGGAGTAACTTCAGCTATATGCGAAAAACAAGTCCCGTCGAAATAGGTCCAACCGTTCCAGGGATTAGCCGGAACAAGCGGACTGACAGAATTTTTGTTTTTAAATTGTGTTCTTGGAATTGTTACCGTATATACATTTATATTTATTTAGTAAAACATTGTTATTTTGATATTGAAAACAGATACTTTAATTTTATTTATTTGTATGTACGTGTGTAAGACGAATTCAATGATTCGGCTAACACGCGGCAGTAGTTCCTTTGTAGTCACAACCTTTATTACCGGGTTGAAAAGTTAAGCTAAAACTTTAAATATTAGCGTTAAAAAAAAATTGATTTCAATTTTTACATTTAGTTAGTGATTACAAGTTGGAAATTAACAAACTGAGTTTTAGTTAATTATATTTCAAATTGCAACACAATTCATAAATTTTAGTTACCTAATTTTATAATGTTTTTAACATTGTAACCGGGTATCCGTTTCTTTATCTATTTGACATTTATTTGATGTAGGTAATAAAATGGAATGATGTGTTCTTCTCTTCGGTTGTCTAAATTAACACTTTTATTTCCATATTGTTTATTTTACATCTTATAAATTTTAAAGTTTCTTATACAAGTCTATATTTACATAAGAATGTGTTTCTAATGTAAAATATCGCGTTATAAATATTTATTTTTATTATTGATTATTCTCAAATTTATACCTGTTGGTTTTGTTCATAGTAATATCGTACAGATGCCGTAACTTGTATCGTTGTCAGCGAAAAAGTGGAATGACAATGAACATCCTTGATTTTGATGACTTTTTTTTTATTTTATTACATCTGTTATAGCCCGATATGGCGACAGGCTCGCCCCCTGTCACATCTGGGACGGAACTAAGCTTGGCGAAATGTGGGTGGTGTAGTTCGCTATTTCGACTCTGCCTAACCCTTCGGGGATAACAGGCGTGAGCATATGTATGTATGTTATAGAGGTTCGTTTGCACCATTGCAGTAAAAAGGGTACTAACTGTATGTAACTATTATTTCTTAGTATTCGTATGTATTAACTTAAATTATATTAACACAATTGAATCCAAAAAATGAAGAAATGGGATGTAGAAATTGTTTTTAGCCGGATTAGCCGTAAACATGCTACAGTATGTCAAGTATAAGATGGCGTTTAAGTCTTAACGTTCAGAGATAAGTAGGTAATAAAATTTATAACTTACGCAGTCTATCGTATGTTTTGATTATTAAAAAACTATACATAATGTACATAAATATTTCTCAGAGCACCAATAAGTGTAAAAACCAGACAAATGTTATATGTCAAGTTATGTTAATAATTGCAATTAACAAATTATGAATACTAATAAAAGTTTATATAATGTTTTCAGTATTCAATACTTTCGGCAGTCTCTATGTTTTAATTTTTTTTTGTACCGCCATCCTGTGCATAAGTAAATAATTTATACATTTTGATTTTTTTATTTACAAATTGCAGAGTACGTCCTACACGTTTATGATAGTAACAATTGAGATCGTCCCTGCGTTCATAAAAAAACACTATACTTGATATATTAATAACCTGGTTATCCTATTATAGAGTATGTTTATTTATACTCCATACTATTTTTAAAACGATGATGGCGCAGATGATAGTGCGTTCAGACTCCGCACGAATGGACGCGGGTTCGAGCCCACCTATCTAATTATAAAATCAGCCTGAGGTTTCGGTGAAGGAAAACATCGTGAGGAAACCATAGCATAGTGGTATGCATTTTCTAATAATGGCCACCTGGGTAGCTATCGCCCTTAAGTTTGAAAACCAGTCACCAAATACCAATAGATGTGTTCCGGCAGTATCACTTGAGAACCAGTACCTCTAGTCTTACTGTATTCACCAACCTGGCCCACATCGCCACTTAACATCATGTGAGATTGTGGTCAAAGCACTGAGCCATTACAGTTTAAAAACAAACTACTTCACGTAAATATTTTTTTGTTCGAGCAAATCTTCAAATTCACTGAACCGATTTTAAAGGAAATTTCTAATAGTATTGCAAAGGACATGGGCTAATTTTATTTTATAACTTTTCATTATTTTTTTATAAAATGTTTTTTTTTATTAACCCACTAATACAACGGGAATTTTTAATCAGTAACTTAAAAAAATCTGATTTAATACATTTTTCAAATTATTGTTTCATATACTTTTTTTTTAAATTAAAGTATCATTCTGGCAAACCCTGAATAGGACAGTGATAGTTTACATATCAATTTTATGTTTAACTAATGGTATGAGTAAAATAAATTACCTGTTATTTTTGAAAATCATCAATACGACATAGTTTATTATATTGTTACTAAAATATAGGTCATCATGAATATCGCGAAGTTGATAAACAATTTTTATAGTTAACAATATATTGCCCTATCCATATTCTTCACTATTTAGAAATAAAAAAATATGAGTTTAAATCAATGTTTATGAAAATTGTTCTCAATAATCTACTTGCCTATCGAAGGCCTCTTTGGGGCATAATATTAGCTTGTTAAATATTATTTTATATAACGAAACAGTGTTAAGTATTTCTAATGCATTCAAGATCTACGAATAAAAACATTAACATTAAATGTTCATTTTTTACTTTGAAAATGAATATTCATAACGTTGGCCTTATGATGATTTGATTAGTATATTAGCGGTACAAAATTGTGAACGGTAATTAGCTCCTATTATATGAAACACTAGCATATGAAGTAAGAAAATGAAGTGTATATAAGAAATACATTCATTAGGTTCATAATACTTAAAGTAACATAAAAACATTTTTTTACACTAGCTTTTACTTTTAGCGCTTTGACTGCAATCTCACCTGATCTTAAGTTACGATATAGTCCAGTCCAGGATGGTAAAATCTCTAAGTCAAAAGGTAATGTCTTTTAAGTGAAGCTACCGGAACACAGCTATTTGTATTCGGCGATGGCTTTACAAATTTTAGAATAGTAGGTAACCATTCAGGTAAAAATACATACAAAGTCACTGAATTAGGTTAGAAAAAAGCGCTATTAATTAGGTATCTCAATAATTAAGTAAACATAATTAAGTAAAAGTCGAGGCAAGATGTAAATAAGACGCCTCTGTGTAGAAAAATCCAGTAGATGAAGTAATATTATGGACCTAGTTCAAATTGGTAAAATAATACCTACCAATAAAGCAGATTTCATTCTATAAACTTCACTCTAAATATAATGTATGTAATGGTACCTGTAATGGTACGATCCATCGACTTGCTGATCAAAATCTTGTTTTATAATTTCTGCTGTTTCGTCTGACTTTTGTGGGGCTGCTAAAGCTGCCACGGTCACGCTGAGCAAAAGCAGTACTCTCTGAAACAAAAATTACTACTAAAAAACTTTTTCAATTAAAAACAAAACCGACTTCAAAAGAATAAACTATAAAATCTCACTAAAAATTCAATAAATAATTACTTTTTTAATATGCTTCATTAATTTTAAAATTGGTGCCAGCTTACGGATAACAAAGTGGTGTAAATGTACATCGCTGATTATATTCGATTATGATCAATTGTACTTTAAAATCACCCTAGTACTTTATTTAGCTTGTATGAAATTATGATCAAGTTTAGGCAGTTATTTTTATTTGTACATTGGTTAACTCTACTGACCTACTCCAAAATGAACGAGGTAGATTAATAAAATGATAATTTATTGACTTTTTATTGCATTTTTATAGTTTATTCTTTTGAATTCGGTATTGTTTTTATTAAAACATTTGTTTCTACTTTTTAGTTTAAGTATGTACTTTTAGGTAGAGCTGTGAAGCCTACTTCATAGCTTTGGAAACGAATATATGAAACACGTGTAAGTGTCTATATTTTTCTCAATTTCCCTGAATTTGACTGATCAGATCCTAATTGGTGGAAATTAAATCACCTCGGTACCTCGGTACTCCTTTAATGAAATAAAAAAAAATTGCAAATCGGTCCACAGTTGATGGAGAAATTGCGGTATAAGCATACAATAAAACGTACATACGAATTGATAACCTCCTTCTTTTTAAAGTCGGTTAATTATCTATATCTATACTAATATTATAAAGAGGAAAGATTTGTATTTTTGTGTGTAACGAATGAACATAAAAACTACTGGACCGATATGGGTGAAATTTGGTATGAAGGTAGTTTGAAATCCAGGGAGTGATATATAATATATATATATATATATATATATATATATATATATATATATATATATATATATATATATATATTATTCCGAAAATCCTACGGGAATGGGAACAACGCGGGTAAAATTGCGGATATCAGTTAGTTATAAAATAAATAAATACAATTTCTGAACGCAATACAGTTTCTGAAAGAATCTTAAATATTCGAGTACAACACACAATTCGAGTAATGATACAATTTCGATGAATCCAAGATCAACTTTAATTTAAATAAATAATTTTTCTCTACATTTTTAAAATTAATTCGCAAGTATCAAATGAATCGCCAAATTTAATAATTTTTGTAAATATTTTTTATAAAATAGTGTTTTCCGGTACCTACTGCAGTTAAAATTAAGTGTCATTTCTAAGCTAACTTGATCTCATTTTTTATTTCATCGTGCTCATTATATGTAATTTGTTCCATAAAAATATTGGTAAATAATTCCATTAATAGATATATTTAAACCTACCTATATATATTGTATGCCTATTATCCATGATTGCTCATTTGAAATCTATGAAACTATTCTATGCGGTACCATGAAAATATTAACATGATACCTAAACATTATAATTTTAAACATTAAAAAACTTTTTACCTTTACATTACAAAAAAAAACAATATTTCGAATCTATTGTAAAGGAAAGTTAATAAATTAAAACATTGAATCGTCATACACCTTATTGATAGTACTATTATGAACAGACAATCATTTTCATCACTTGTTATTTAGTTTATCTTAGTATTAACTCACCAATGGATTAATAAAATCATTTATTGTAGGTATTCCATCACGTAGTAATTAGTTAATCAAATAAACGAAATAGGTACAACGTACTTTGGCGCCTATTTTGTTTAGAGAGCAAATAATGTTTTACACCGATCAAACTATTACCATAGTGTTAGGCATTTTGTTCGCAAATATTATTAAAGATTTGTTTGTATTAAATGATGATGGCTAAATGCTAGTATGGTTGGATACTGCACCACGGATGTATGTTCAAATCCACTTATTCTATTCTATAATGAGCCCTGGATATATTAAGAATAAAAACATAACAATAAAACCATAAAAATAAAATTATAGCGATGATGGCGCAGTGGATAGTGCGGCCGGATTCCGCGTCAACGGGCACGGGTTCGAGCCCATATATCCGACTCTAAAATGAAGTAACTTTCAGTGAAGGAAAACATCGTGGGGAAACCTTAGCATGGTGGTAGGGCATTTTCTAATAATGACCGCCAGGATAGTTACCACCCTCAAGTTTGAAAAGCTGTCGCCAAATGGGTGTGTTCCGGCAGCATCACTTTGAGAACCAGTACCTCCAGGCTCAGTGTGATTACATCATACCACGTCGTCTCTTAACATAAGGTAAGATTGTGATCAAAGTACTGAGAATATGTCGTGTCAATAAAAAAAAACATTGTATGGTAGTATTTCTTGTTTGGGGCTATTTAATGAATACTACTATGAGCAGAGCATAATTTTAGAGATATTTGACCCCCCTCCTTCCCACTCCCGCCCCTTTTCAGCAAAAGTAATAAAAGCTATAATTAGACATAATTGAAAAAAAAACGAATAGTAAATAGGTGAGTATTATCGCAATTGCTATAGTAATTACGATTCAGATCCTCGATTTCCACCTCATCAAAAATAGGCAAAGCATAGATTACCAACCCCCTCCCCCCCATTGATGCTTATGTAACACTAGAACAGGCCCTTTTTAATCGTCATCTAGCTAGCTACCACCCTCCAATTTGATATCCTATCGACAATAACCTAGGTGTGTTCTGGCAATATAACTTGAGATCCAATAAGTCATTTTTAAGTTATTGATGTTAACCATCTTGGATTACATCGGCACTTAATATTACATTTATACATTATAAACAAGGATAATGTACCAGTTCTTGTCTTTTTGTTTTAAAGCCTTGAAATTATTATTATTTTAAAATATGACAATTACGCCTAGAGAGAAGTGTCTTTTAGTGATTAATTTTGTGCTTTGGACTTTCATTCATATGTATAAAAAATAATTTTATAAATTCGTACAGTAGTTCTCGAGTTACAAACCAATTAATGGGCAGATAGAAGGATAGAGAAATTAAATTTAAAAAAATATTTTAGCAAAGAAAACAATAACAAAGAATACTAATTATATGACCAGTAATATGTTTTTTTTTTAAATAGGAAAGAATACTTTTAGCGTTTCTTATCTAACTAAACATTAAAATGTCAAGATGACGACACGATGACCAATGGCCCATTAGTTTGATAGTTTATATATGAGGCTGTAAAAAAAACCGATATCTAACTTGTATTTACTAATTATAGGTGATATAAACAATACGCTGTTATCGCAGGCAATAATTTGTTTGCTGGTCCATGTAGTTAAAAGTATTTTTAATTTACAGTTTAAAGGCAATCGTGCGGTCTGTATTAAATAATGATTTATAATTGATTGTTTGTGTTATTTTTATACAAAAATAATCAATTTCTTTGTGCATTTTTAATCTAGATGCGAACGCTCAGATGGAACTTCGTCACTTCGTATTAAGAGCAATTCATGCTTACAAAAGATGCTTTGAAGAGAGACCAGATGACCGAGCTCCACATACGCTTATCGATGAACTGTATGGCAAAGTAAGAATCGTTCTACCGCCGATCGTAAATGTTGTAGTAAAAGAAGACCTACGGGTAATAGACGCAGGCAGAACAATCGCCCTTGCAATCAAAGTACAGCAAGTAGAACGCGTTAACATTTAATGAGGAGTCTATCAACAATTGACCTCTCCGGTTGCAAAAGGAAGGTTTAGACCTATTGGATAGTAGAGACAATGCGAAAATTCCTTATTGCTCGTCCAAATAACAAATGAAAAAATATCGTGGGTCTTAGTTAATGTACGAGAATGTAGTAATCCACACTTCATTGTTCGTTGGGTGCAAGTATTTATTCGCAAGTTTTAATTTACTTTATAAAAAGATGAACTTTCTAAAAATAAAATAAGAGCAATACTTAGACTATGGATTTGTATTTTAAAGCCTAATTTTATTTATAAGTATATTTACAATATTGAAATACATTTGCGAAAATAATTAGAAAGGTTCATTTGTCTTTATTTAAACTTACAATAAATTGTATTATATTACCTTAACATAAACCAAAAGGTCAAAACTCAAATTAGACACTAAAGAACGAAATGGATATTTAATAGTTGCATTAACAGTGTATATCCACAATGTTAGCAAATCAATAAAATTATACATAATCGCCGTCATTTAGGTCATTGACAAAGATGAATGGTTAGATAACAGGTGTTTCTTTCGTTTTACAGATAGGTATAGTTTACAGTGGGGTTGGATTACGAAGGTTGATTTACCACAATGGTTCATTAAATTTAATACATGATCATAATAAATAAGTGATACTTGATATTGTTGAGTTAAAAGTCGCAATGCTCTTTATAAGCACTTTTGAAGCGATGATGGCGCAGCGGGTAGTGAAATGTTGAGTTGTTAATTAACCCCTTGAGCACCTTTCTTGCGTTTACGCCAGCTTTCCATTGTTTTCCTATTGTCTTTCTATTGTTTCATTTTTATGGGTACTCGACACATTAATATAAATCCAGTTTCTACATAAACAATTTGTGCAAGTCAAAAAAAATCCTGACCTTTCATTTTTCATTACAAACGAATTCGCTTCTCTGCTATGAGAGTTTGATACGATAAGAAATATATATATTGTTGTTAAATTATATCCTAATATGGTATTACCTTCATATTAAATAAATCAATCATCAAATTTATCAAATTAGTTTTGATATGGATTCAACGAAATGTCAACTCAATTGATGTCATTTCTCTTTGAGTAGGGGTGTATATTTCTTTATTTTTGAATTCTGATAATCGAAGACAATTTATCAACGTTATCAGACCTTTATTATGTTGTAAAAAATAAATTAAAAAAAGGGTTACCTTTCTTTTATCTGTTCTCAAATATTTGCTGTATTATTTCAAATTAAACATTTATGATGTAATTTACACGACTAAATAAATTTAAGCAATACGTATTATTTATACACTCTTAAAAGTTTTTACTAAGCAACATTTTTTAAAAAATAAATTTTATTAGAGTTTTGAAAGATATACATTAATACATATGTTTTACTAAGATACCTAGATAATTACTTTTACTATTATTAGTAGGCAATACTTTATCTTATTTACAATTAAAGTATTCAATTGAATGCGAAGTAAATTATTCATTTTTTTTATAAAAAACGAATCTTAATCACTTTCATCGATCTACCTACTAGATAATTAAATACATTAAAAGTCAGTAAATAGACACCAATTTTGATTTAGACCTTAATAATTTATTATTTTATTAACCAGAAGATTACGCATCGATTAATGTTTACTCACGAATTAAAGTTATCAAAACTATCTTGTTTTTATTCGATTTATATTCACCAATATTTAAAAAAACTATCAAGTCACCGTATATTGTATAAAGCATATTATAGAATTTATAACACGGTAATATAAAATACATACTCCTATTAGGTTTGAAGTTCTTAAGTTTTTCAAAATTATATTAGATTCATAATACAAGAGAATGGTTTACAATTTATGCTTATTTACTCATAGTAATTCAGCTTAAAATTACATCACTGCCGCGTTGGTCAAGCAAAATTTGTTATGCGTGAAAACCATTTAAAAGAGCACCTCGACGCATAAATATGTTGACGAAGGTATGCAGATGTCGGTACAATGAATATATTGCAAGACTATTGAGTTGTGGGAATATTATGTTGTAAAATTTAAGTTTTACCTCGAAAAGACAATGTACCGAGTATAAAAACAAGAGGTGTGTCTCTAATTAACCGCTCGCATGTCTCACTCAGAATCCAGTGGAGGTTTGAAATAATTCAGGAGACTTATAACCAATGTACTTGGTAACTTATAACAAACTATAACCAAAAATGTATGTTTAAATTACTGCTTGTGTAATAGAATTAAAGGCTTTTCAAATAGTTTTTGATGTACTACAACATTCTAGAATATTCCAAAAATCCTAAAAACATGTATACATGTATTATGTCTGTGGCAAAGAAAATTAGTATATAAAATTGTGAAAATATATAACTAATGCTTTTTAAAATTATTTAAACTTTGAGTCGACATATGTTATTAATTTTAGTAAAGTTGTGTAAGTAATATTGAAATTAGTATACGAGACATTAGAGTTAGTACATAATCAGTTATTTCAAAAACATAATAAATCGGCATGCAAAGAAGATGACACAGTTGTCATCTAGGTAAACAACATAGTTCTGTTCTCGGCAAAGGTTAGGTGGAGGCAATAAATGCGAGAGACGTTGCTTAGATGACACCAGCTAACCCGTGCCCTATCAACCAACTTTGGTTACGTCCTTAAAAACAAGATTAACTCAGATCTTATAATATTGATTCGGTGGGTGTTTTTATTATATTTTCATTGTAATTATTGGATGTTTTAAGTCGTTGAACAATAAGTTTGAAGATGTATGGATGTATGGTAAAACCACTCACGTGTGGTATTACTCTGTTGGTAAAATAAGAGACCTAAATCAATAACTTCAAATAAATAACAACCATAATATAGTTAAAGTGATCACAATATCATAATGTGTAATTAGAATTTAGAATATTTTAATTAAAAATACAAATATTTTAGTAATAGTAGACTTTATAATTTTAACTTTATTTTATAAATATTGTACGACAAAAGATTGTATTATTTCTAATCTTGTTTACAGTTTTCACTGTTTTTTAAAGTTACTGTTGTTAACATTTAGTAAATATTTCACAATAAAAAGCAAAACTGAACGTACTCAAGCCATTCAATTTGCATAGGCATTGTGTTGTATTGAATTGTATAAAATTTACGACTTAAACGGGATATTTTCTCAACAATACTTAATTCTGACATTGCAGACAAGTTAAATATTTTGCTTAGGCGACAGATATCGACCGATAAAGCCTCACTATTGGGCAAAAATTACTTCTTCACGTGTATATATATTATAATTAGGTATGTAATTAAATGAAATAAATGCGTAAATTAATCAGTCGCTTTTTATAAACATTTTATGTAATATATACTTTGGATATTGTATTTAAAAAAAAATACAATGAGAGAGACGGATAAGATAATATATGTTCGTAATACATTATTCCACTGAATTAATAAAGTACTTACAGCTGAAATATAATTTGTATTTATTTCTCATCTATTATTATAATAGTATTATAATAATTACAACTTAGATAGAAATATAAGATTTATAACAAATGACGGTATCAAAATTTGAAAAGAGTTTCAAAAACACCGATCTCTTTTCAGTAGAATTAACTACACCAACTGAATAAGTGAAATGCTTAAATAATGTAAATAATTTTAACTAAATTGTACTGTTGTAACTTCAGCAAGGGCTGTGTGCCTAGGTTAAAGGATATATATGTATAATGTAATTTTCTGTTACATACATATATTGCAGGAGTAATAATACATTGATCTTAAAATTTTGGAATATATAAATATTTATTTGAAATGATTTAGAGAAATGTTTTTTGCTTTTTTATGCATCGTATCTTGTATTTTACTTTTTATCTTTTCTGCTTCTTATTACATTATTGTAATATATAGTTAGTATTATTTATTTAAAATAAAAATGTAAAATATTAAATCTGTTCTAATTTTATGTAAAATTAAAAGTCTTAGTACCAAAAACGTTTTTTATTAATTTGAATAACCATTAACCTTTTATCAGTGTACGTATTTATTGTTTACGTAAATGTGTTTCTTGTAAATAAATAAATAAATAATTCTCTATATGGAATATAAATAACGTCGATGATTTATGTAAATTCTAAAAATAAATATTAAATGACTCGTCGACTTACCATATTGTTGGCGTTGTTGGATAGTTTGTCGTTTAAAAATATATACCATGTGGTTGCGAACGGCGGCGTATGCGCCGGATTGTACTTAGCGTTGTAATCACTTGTCCCTTTTATAGAGACGCGGATTTTGTCTATCCATTGCACATAGCAGGGGGAGCTTGAACTAACTGCATGACACAGAGACGCAATCAGGAATACGCATAATTAACGATATGTAAGATTATTAAAATATTTACTTTCAATATACAAGATCATAATCGGGCCTGTCGTCTTGAATGGATCAGAATGTTGTACCTTAAAGGTGACGGATGAAAGAAGACTGCATGCAGCCGAGATGAATGTGTGTGGTTGGAATGGAAAGGATTAGCAAGATGTACATTAGAGGAAGTTTGAATGTGGCGCCAGTGTCGGAGATTGTCCTGGTATGTGTATGTGATCCGCAGAGAGGAAGGGACTCTTATAAGAAAGTTTATATAATATGGATGAATTGTGTGAAGGATGATGAATATTTGGAAAGGGATTGAATACGGAGGTGATTTCAAATAGAAATGTATGTTATAACCAAAAATGGGATGTTCCTAAATTAGCTAATACACGTAAAAATATTTTTCCAGTTTTATAATGAGCCTGATCTATCGGTGAAGGTAACTATAGCCTAGTTCAAGTTTGAAAACCCGTCACCAAGCACTAACTGGTGTGTTCCGACAGGATCATTTGAGAGCCAATATTCTAAGCTTAGTATGTTTACCATTTTGAACTTTTAGGGTTTGACTAAAGCGATGAGCCTATACATTATATACCTAAATAAATACATAATAACGGAAAGAAAGATACATTTCACTACTAAGCAACGTCTTTTGAGTTTCTTAAGTCGATTTACGAATTTGAATATTACAAATAACTTGTAATTATTTAATTCTATTGTCGAAATTTAAGCGTTGAAATATACATAGAAAATCATTTCGTAACTTTTACTTTATAAATTTGATTAATTACATATATTATGATTTACTGGGAACCGATATCCGGTAAAAAAAAATTGTGAGAGATTTCTTTGATTCTAATTCTCAGAAATAATTATTATTGTAATTGAATGTTAATATGTTAGGTACCTTATTGCCACAGTTAATATTTTTTTCTATACGTATCTCTCTTATTTCTCTTATACTTAATAACATATGTGAATAACAATCAATTTCTATAAAACTATTTATAAAATCAGTTATTTACATACTAATGACATAATAACCGTGTAAATTAATACCAGACGAGTGTTGGTCAATAATTAATTCTAATTCCTATTTTAATTGCCAATTTTTATTATGTAGCACATTCAATAAATAATCATCGATTATAATTAATTATAGAAGCTACTGATAGAGGTATAAAAATAGATTCATTTCATACGTTTTTATTCAAATGAATAGTTCAAAGAAATTCTTGAAAATGTGACTTAGTGTAATGCTAGTAAGTCAGTTAATTAAGCAATGAAATTATTTCTTAAGTCAACCCGCACACTACGCGTCTTATCAAAATCATAATTTAGATTCTATCGCCCATTTTTGTAAAAATCTGGAGAATCGCTCCATGGATCCAAAGAAGGACCAAACAGTAATTGAATAAGCTTCCTTTATGACCTCTCCATAAGTCGATACCATAAACACCTGACTGCGATCCCCAACCAGCGTGGCGATTTTGGCAATCTCCCTCTTATAAAGGACACAATTCGTTATGGATATCTTTGGGAAAGGCAATATTGTCAGCTATGGACCTCTTTCGGTTGAATCTAAATTCATCCAGGATTTAGATTTATAATTATTTCATAACTAACCAATATCGGGGAAAGTAAGCGACCATTAAAATAATTTCTTTTTTATGTAAATAGGCATTGGTAATCTTATGCGTGATACTAACGCATATAGACAATTGCAACACCAGGGTATTAATGTTGCGTTGCTCACGTCGGAGAGCCCTTTTCAGTCCCTTCATGAAAAGCTGTATATCATATCCTTGAGGTAAAACCAATAGAACAAGAAAACTAAATACCATGTTGTATACCGTAGTGTTTATATTTCTTCAATTTAGATTTACCGCGATAATTTGCCGCTCAAAAATTTCATAGTTTTTTCCCTTGTTTCTTGTCATTCTTTTTAGACGTCTCCTGTTCATAATTTCCGAACAATGGAAAGTCCTATTTGTAATTTAACCCTTAAATTAAGTTGTATTTAGTTTCTCTGCCTGTAATACGTCTCTTGTCTGCAATATTATCTCGACCGTGGTACAATAGCATAACCGTGAAGTCTCGTAAACGACTCAGCAACCCAACACTCGAATGGGTAGACACGCTTTATGTCAAATGCATTGCAAACTGCGCATCGAAGATGGCACTGCGCTTGTGCGCTTGGTATTTTACAATTTTATTTGCACAAACATTTACTAACTGCCCGGACGAGTACTTAATTCATATGTATGCAAAGACATAGTGGATACATATATACACTGACCTACTTAAAAGACCAAGTTATAAAACTCATATTTTCATAATTTCAAATACAGTTATTTATTAACTTTGTAGCATTATGATGCAAAATGGTTTATTGAAAACAACTAATTGCTTACCTCAAACGTTGTTGATGTCGTTTATTAATAAGGAACAATTGAATTTAAAATATCAATTTTTTTTTCAATTATTTGACGATGATTGAAATGTAACACATAGAAAATATGAAATCAATTTCACCTGGAAACTACAAAGGGAAATTTTGATAACGCTGCTGGTAAGAAATTCTCAAACAATTAATATAAGTAAATTAATTAAAAATAATAATTTAAAAAAGAAACAAGATTTAAAAATAAGTACTTAGTTCGTTTGCTACAAAGAATAAACTTGACTATTTCTTAAAAAAAGATTGTTTTTATGTTGAAACGATGATGAGCCCAGAGAGTTGCATTTTTACAGTGAATCTGAACTTAGGTAAATGAGAGTAATATGATAAAATCTTAATCATATAGTTTTAAGACATGTTGAAATACTCCTCTTGCAAACAATCTCCTTAAATTGGACGCCCTTTTGTTATGTTCTGGTAGATATTCTACAGAGCAAGTATCATTAATGTATTCTTCAGTCATAAGATCTTCCGTAAGATTGTTGCCCAAGGTAGTAGTAAAATAGGCTTCGAACAAAATGGAAATAATATAAGTATAATTAATTAGTAATTCAACCTATGTTCATTAATAATTAATACTAACTACACAGCTGAGTATAATAAAAAAGTCTCCTATCATAATTCCACAAAAAAGCTAAAAAAAAAACAATGGCATTGTGAATAGGAAACTCGGTCTCAACAAAAAACGATATTGAATTTAAAACGAACGTAAGAATGCCTGGAACGAATCCTATAATGAAGTAAACAAGAATTCCACATATTTTTTTCATTAAATTTAGTCACGGATAGCAAGCCGAGGTCCATTCTTCTTTGAGGCCTATGCGTTAGCTACCACTCGCCCTGTCTTACTGTCTAGTGGTTCTTCGTACAGCCCTGGATCTAGAGGGGTACAAATCGGAATACCTGCCCCAGATGGTAGTTTCAAGTAGTGTCAAAATTATTATAATATAATATGGTTTAGAATAAAAACTTGCTCCACAAAACGCGTAGCATACGGGAGCCTTGTTGAAAATTTAGATGTACATAGATCTACTGAATATAGATCTACTCTATTTACCCCGCGTTTATAATTTCATCAAACACAAATGAAAAAGTTATTAGGTTAATAAATAACAAACAACAAAAAAATAAGTCTCTTAGTGTCGCATTTACTACAAATTAGTTGCAAATATTTGTGAGTTTTTTAAAGTAATTTTTCTCAAACGTTTGAGTGAGTCAAGTATAACGTTAGACGAAATCGTAGACCAGAGCTGCCTTCCTGTCAAGAGAATTTGGTAAATTCGAAAAAAAAAAAACAACGTTGTCGATAGCTAATTAAAAACGTTTGGGAGTTTTAAAAAAGACATCCTGAATAATGATTTTATTTTATCACACTACAATATTTGAACTAAACGTTAATAAATCAGTCACTCACAATTTAACATTATTAATATGGGCCTTTGAAACTCATAATTTACAAGATTTTATTATTTTCATTTGAAACCGGCTCTGTGCGTCATCGTGACATTTGATTCTATCAGGTCATCGGACCTTATTTTATTAGCATTCTTTAATACTAGTTATATTAATATAACATGTTAAATGTTTGTGTGAGAATTGTTACTATAAGGTTAATATTATTACGTTAATAGATCAAATATAGAAAAGGTCTTTTGTATGTGACGGTTTCACACACTTTACTAATTCGACTCAACGCTGGGAGTTACTTCTCTCGTTTTGTTTGTTCGTACTACAACAATTTTTTTAATTGGGTGTAAGAAAATACTTTTGTTTTAAATATATAATAAACTAGCTGTGTGCTCGTGGCTGCGTACGCGTTTCACATATATTTATTTTCCAATTTAATTTCTAATACCCTAATTATTTTCCAATTTTTTTTTTCATACATTAAGCAAAGATTTTCTCACAAATTCAAATACCTGCCAGTAAAACTGTGCATTGATTAGGTTTTCATTCATTTTTTTTTGAGTTTTAATTCTTTTACGCGGAATCCTAATTGTTTTCGAAAAAATAAGGTTACTTAAGTTACGCGGAGTAACTTCAGCAAGCTAACAAAAGAAGTCCAGCCCATATCGGTCCACCCGTCTTGGAGATTAATCGTTACAGACAAAAATAAAAAAAAATGCATTCTTGGTATAGGTGTCGTATATACCTTCATATGTATTTAGTAAAATAAAAACAGTCACTTCAACTTTATATATTAACGCAAAAAAAAATAATTTGCTTTGAACTACATCGCGCTATGGTTTTGTTGTCTTCCATTTTACAAATATGATTCAAAACATTCTACGCATCAATTTTATTTATTAGTATAGAAGCATAGATATTTTTTACAAAATAAATTATAAAGTTAGAATATAGATTAGATGTTTTGTAATCTTGTTATAATACAAATGTTTAAATTACCTAGCTATAAAGTGTTACGTTATGTAAAAATATTCAATAAATAAATTGTTATCGTACTTTATATTAATATGCTTTTTGTATTTATTTTATACCGCTAAGGTGGAAAACAGCCATACGGTCCGTCTTAAGGTAAGCTGTGACACCAAGTAATGTATGTTGCCAACTATTTAAAAGATCTATTAGCTCTACTTTCTGAAGGTCTATTCTCCTAGGAAAATCATATCAGGACCGCAACTTTTACTACACAAAAGATAACCAAATAAGCAATAAAGGCTTTGGAAATATTCTTAGGTTATAAATTGATAACTGAGAAGTAATCTCACCTTTACCAAAAATAATTAAGCAACGTTAGCAACAAAATATATGATATAGTTAACAATTAATCATTATTATCCAAACTTATCTAAGCTTTCGTTTTATGATTAAAAAAGCTATAGATAAAATCCATTCATGAAATATTCTAGTAAGAATTTTTTTTAAGTAAAGGTTATAAATGGATTTCCGGTTAATTATCGATTTATTTATAACAAAAATATGATATAATAATAAAAATATTTAATTAATTACATAGTTAATAAAAAAATTACTATATGCCTATAAGAAAATTCCAATCACAAAACCATTAAAGTAATAACCAGTGATAAGTTCATACATTATAAAATATAGGATACATAAATAATCCGATTTATTTTTCTGATCAAAGAGATTAATCCCTTTATGCCGCGTCTAATACCCTGTTTGTAAATATTTTAAAAATTTTAAAACATAAAATTATTCAAGAATTCAAAAAACCAGTCGTTTACGGATATTGTATCGAATGATTTCAAATGCTCGTTCTATTAACGAATAAAAATAAAATATATATATGATGATATCCATGTTAATGATATGAATTTATCATTTCACTTACACGTCAGTTAAAGAAAGATGCATTAGAAGCAAACCAGTTTCCCTGACACTAGTAAAATCGCATGAATAAAAAAGTGCAGTAAATTGTAATTAACATTCTAACGAATATATTTCATTAAACTGGCTGGGAAAAAAGACGGAACTTGCAGGAAAAGTTTTTTACACGGTATAGGCTCAGTGCTTTGACCAGAATCTCACCTGCATTTAAGCGATTATGTGGTCCAGGAATTCCAGGAAGGTAAACTCACTGAGCCTAGAGGTACTGGTTCTTACGCGATGCTGCCGGAAGACACCTAGTGGTATTTGGTGACAGGTTTTCAAACTTGAGAGTGGTAGCTTACCAGGCGGGTATTATCATAAAATACTCTACCTGCTATGTTTTCCTACACCCAAAGCTCCGGCTGATTTTAGAGTTGGATAGGTGGGCTCGAACCCGCGTCCATTGACGCGGAGTCCGGCCACATTATTCACTGCGCCATCATCGCTATCCTAAATAGTGATGATGGTATATGTAAATGAAATGAAACACTTGTTTTTTTTTTAAATAAGTAAAACTGCATTCATAGGTTTTTCATAAATGTTGTCTCCGCCAGGAATCGAAGTGGTTAAAATCTAAAGAAAAATAATATCCTATACTTTTATAATACTAATCTATAGAGTTAGTGATAAGGATCAATTTCTTCTACGTAACATATTATCTTAAATTAAAGATAGACCTAAAGAGATGAGAAAACAGTTGTTTTGTTTAAACAAAAAATGTTCTTTACAGCCAATATTTTTCAATACATTTTTTATTATGATTATGGTCGAATCTCCTACCACCGGACGAACACATGAAGTAATAAAGAAATAAACTAAAAACGTGTTTTGCAGAAATAGTTCGGGTAACAGGTGAGTTTTCGTAACCGAGTAAACTCCACCTGCTGCTTTTCTCTGAAATAATTTTTAACAGAAAATGCTCACCTAGCATAAACAATCAAATCCGAACAATATTGGTATGTAACATGACGTTTTCATTAAACGTACGCGTGTTGTTTATATATGATGTGGTATAAAAATATTTATCATAATGTCATTATCCAGATAGGAAAAAGTTGACTACATTTTGCGGAATAAACGCCTGCTCGCGTATCCTCGGTAATAATCGACGACAGGTAAAAATATTTTTATTCTTATATCTGGTAAAAAATATCACAATTCACACTAATCTATTCCTAAGGGATCTTATTATTGACACAACTTTTTATACCCTTGAGTTTCCCAGCTCTTCAGTTTTGATATTTTCATGTAAACAATTATTTGTTACATATTTGTCTGACTTTTTAATGTTATTTTTTTAAATTTACATTATTTAGGAATCCTTTATCGATCATATTCGAGATATTAATATTACGCTTTGATCCAATCTAAATAATACGAGACATAATATTAATGTAATAATACATAATAATAATAAATAAATAATAATTAGATATTAATGTAAATTCACATCATCCTAATATTAATAATAAGTTTATATTAAAGTTTTTTTTTTATTATTACACGGAAAATATGCGGGTTAATATTATGCACGCTTGACATTAAAATCTAGTTTTGCTTAAAAATAAGAATTACTCTTATCAGTTACTGTTTTACGTATTAAGGCAAAATAATAACAAAGCAAATAAGAACCTTGATAATGCTATAAATAATAAAAAAATTAATTAATACATAAATCAATCGAGTAATAGATTTAATAACTCATTAAATCTGCAAGAAGTATGAACTCTGAACTTTGACACGCAGTTGTTTAGAATAAGTAGGTAGGTAGAATGTTAACCTCATCACAGGGCGCCCGGTTAGTTGCAACCGGCAAAGATGTCTCTACATAGATTTTGCTATATAACTCTTTCATAACTTCCGCCACAATCATAATTTTAAATTCAAATAAACGAATTTTATGTCTGTTAGTAACACAAAATTAACGTAGTAAATTTTAGTTACATAAATTGGCTACAAATATAATTACAATTTAAATTAAAATATTTGACATTATTATTCAATATAATGTTACATTTGAAAATAAAGATATACTAATTTCGTGAGAAAATTAATAGCAGTAGTTGAATTTTTATTAGCATTTTGATTTGATCTGTATACACGCTATAAATAATTAGGGTAAGTCAGTTTGATAAACTAATTTGGAGATATAGTAACAGCAATGAGTACATTAGATCATTTATCGTCATACTAACAAAAGCTTAAGAATATCTAAACCATACCATGTAAAATCACATTCGGAAATACTCCAGCCTACAAGAAATACTCTAGCATTTGATGTGTTATGAATTTATAAGTTTCAACTAGGCTCAGATTGTTAAGGTTTAAGAATAACTTTATTTCTTATAAAGATTCACTTACTGAGAAACATATGTTTAAAACTTGGATTATTATTGAGAGCGCACAAAGGTACATAACTATATTACAAAAACAAAAGAAATAATTACAAAGATGTGGGTACATGAGATAAATTAATGACTAGGGTGATTTTAATGAACAGTTAATCAAAACTGAATAAAATTGGCAACGTTCATTTACACCACTTTGTTATCCATAAGCTGGCACCGACTCCAAAATTAACAATTAAAATTAATAAAATAATTATTTATTGACTTTTAAATGCATTTTTACAGTTTATTATTTTAAAGTCGGTTTTGTTTTTAATTTTAAAAGTTTTTTTTTTCGACTTTTTAGTTTAAGTATGTCCTATTACGTATAGCTGTGAAGAATGCTGTGAATATATGAAGAAGTCGGTTAAACACGTGTAAGTGTCTATAACATTCGAGGGTTTTTCTAAATTTCCCTGAGTTCCACTGATCAGATCCTGATCTAGTGGAAATGGGACCACCTCGGATGTGTACTCCTTCGATTTAAAAAAAAATACAAATCAATAGATAACAAATGATAGAGAAATTGAGTAAAAACATACAAAAAAAATACACATGAATTGATAACCTCCTCCTTTTTGAAGTCGGTTAAAAAGATCTTCATGTAAATAAACAAAATAAACGGTTTTTTATGTATTATATACTAAATATTTCAATCATTTAAAAGCAGGATTTACGTCTAAAAAAAGCCACCAAACAATGCAGGAAATATTTTTATCAAGTTTGATTTTTCCGTTTTAAGGATAATGAGGATACCAATCCATCGTAAACAAATTTTTTAGGTATATTGGACCTAGAAATAAAGATATAAATCGAAGGTTTTTAAAATATGTTTAAACGTATTTTATCTTATGCAGAATTAGTACAAATCCGATTATTTATTTTAAATTAATGTTAACAATTATGACAATTGATATTCAAGTAATAGTAACCTAACAATATCAGTTTAATAGATAGATGTAAAATAATACAAGTAATTATAATTGTGAATTAATTCTTCTAAAAGTGTGTAAAAAAAAGTTAAACAAATTTTTATTTATGTCAATTCATTCATGAGCATATGTAACATAAATAATTAATAATGTATGAATTGATGTGTATCTAATAATTGTTCATTGACAAAAAAATGTAATGAATTTAGTGTCACAATTTATCATTTGTTTCGAGATCAATACAGGAAATCGTAATTATTTAAATTATGATTTATGGTATAATTAACATCGAAGGTCCGAAACCCGTTCAAAAATTACAAATTAAAGATTAATTATTTCTATATTTGATTTTTAATTAAATATTTATTCATGTATTATAAACGGAAAGTCAGTGATGATTAACACTTTATTTATTAAATGACCGCGTACAGATTACATTTTCCCCTTTTATGATATTAATTGAAATTACTCTGGTACTAATTAATTCCAACTACTTTTCTTCTAGTCCGCCCGCCACGGTGGATAGGAGACGAGTTATACGCAATTTTTTAACATGTCTACTCAGTGCTTATTCCCACCGAACACGGGTGATTGCCTTCGTTCGTGAACCCCGAAAAATGTTAAGATGCTCATCTTCCACCACAAACTCAGTCTCCGCAGTAATTTTAAAGAGGTTTTATTTATCTCCATTTTTATACAGATTTATTTTTCAAGGTTGCCAACAATAAAGTCCTTGCTTGAGTAATTTATTATAGGTTATGTATTGCTCAAAGCTCAGACTATGGAAGTCCAACTGTCGGTCATAGTTGACGTAAAATAAATTATCCTTCTGGTCTTCATCTCTCTACCCTTATCCCATTTTTATTTGCAGTCAGCATAACAGATCTTCCTCTTCCTTTCCTCTCTATTTAAAATCATCTCCATTTATCTCTTCTCTAAACAAATCACTTTTTACACAATCCATCCATGTCCTCTTTAGTTTTCTATATAACCGTCCACATTCATATCCAATACCTTTCTTACAATATCCACCTCCTTCTTGCGAATCACATACCATTACAGATGACTGTTCCTTAAGTTCTCTGTTACTGGCGCTACTATCTATCTTCCTCTAATGTGTGCATTCCTAATCCTCTCTATTCTTGTTACGCACATATCAATCTCAAGATTCTGGTATTAAAAGATGATAGTGGGTAAAATAAAAATATATATTTCAACTCGCCATCGATAGTAAGAGTGCATGCTTATGTTGCATCCCGTATCCTCTCTCGAATTGGAGATGTGACATCTGTTATCTTGTTAGTCACCGTCCTAGAATTTCCAACGAGGATGATACTCCACATCAAGTGAACTTCCATTTTATTTCAACTTCATAGAATTGTATTTTATTTATTTCAATGCAAGGTAGTGATTTTTTAAACAATCATAGTCTATTTATTTTAATTTTAGGATTATTTGCCTGACAATGGTTTAAATAATATTCATTTTAATAATGCGTTATTCGAAGATTGCCTTATTCTTTCCAATTAAATTAATTAAAAAAAAAAAACCTTGTTTCATACTTAGTATCGTGCGAAACACAATTCAGATTGCACTAATATGCTCAGAATCTGCGTTACCGTCTCGATTTAACCAAAGAGAGTGGAAGCAAGTCTAGTTATGTTTTTTAATAACGGATTAAAGTTTGTTAAAGTTGTCAACAAAAAGCCTTCGACTTCTTTGATTATTGCACATTTATCCTCAAGTTAAGGTATAATTTTATTTGTAAGACTTCGCTTGACTTTTATTATTTTATTTATCGGTTCGGGGTCAAAGAGTAGGCGTAAATAATAGGTACATTGTTTCTGTGATAATTCACTAAAATTGGAATTTTACGGATCTTGATTACACAAAGTTTTCCCTAGTGATGCATTTAAAGATCTGCCATTGACAGTTGAGAATTTTAATGGAAATTTTTAAGCATAATACTTTTCGGTGCACGGTCGTAATTTTATTAAACTAAGAACTAAGCTCGGCGAAATGTGGGTGGTGTAGTTCGTTACTTCACCTCTGCCTAACCTTTTCGGGGATAACAGGCGTGAGCATATGTATGTATGATAATTAAAGCAATTTCAAAATTGCTAATTGAATCATAATGTAATACTGAAATGATGTATTCGTAGATTTTTTTGGAATAGGTGGCAAACTAATATTTTTTTTGAAAATGATTATAAATAATATGGTTGATATTACTTTGCTAATTCCGTTTCAATTTACTTTCAACTCTTACATTTATACTGATATT
The DNA here is from genome assembly GCA_014132275.2 of Samia ricini. Classification (NCBI taxonomy): domain Eukaryota; kingdom Metazoa; phylum Arthropoda; class Insecta; order Lepidoptera; family Saturniidae; genus Samia; species Samia ricini. Next base: position 8,952,392 of record AP028170.1, read on the forward strand.
ATGAGTAAATAGATATAGATAATAATTAGGAATATGAAACAGGAAAGCGATTATGGCGCATCGGGTAGTGTAGTCGCATTCCGTGTCAATCGACGCGAGTTCGATCCCCACCTATCTTTTACCTAGCTTTCGGTGAAGGAAAACATCGTGAGAAAACCATGCAAAGTGATAGGGCATTTTCTAATGATGCCTGCCTGGGTAGCTACTACCCTCAAGTTTGACAACCTGTCGCCAAATACCAGTAGGTGTGTTCCGGCAGCAACACTTGATAACCAGTACCTCTGGGCTTAGTGTGTTTACCATCCTGGACCACATCGTCACTTAACATCAGGTGAGATTGTGGTCAAAGGACTAAGTCTCTACCATGTAAAAAATGAAATAAAAAATAAATAGACAATGTAACTTAAAATATAATAATTATAGAGTGATAGTATTAAATAAATATTTAATAATGAATTTACATTTATTAGTATAAACAATTCCGGTTCCAAAAAACGTGACAACTGAAAATCATTTAAAGCGAAATTAGCAGCGTAACATAAACCATATTACTTACAAATATATTTTCGCAAGGTAACGCTTTCATCGATAGAATAATTATAAACTAGATTTTATGTAATCCTGTTAGTGTTTATTCAAATCGGTTAACTAAATAAAGGACGAAATTAACATTTACAAACTCTTAAGATATTATCGCCAGTTTTATGTAAGTGACAAATATGTACCTAAAATTAACTCGTTCGGATGTCCATATAACCTTGAATTTTGATATCACCTGAACACAATGCCGGATACATCTGTCTGCGTCGTGATTGTGATCACCATATAGACATTGTAGCAGTTAGAGATAATACTTAAATTCACGTTTCCTTTGACTATTTCATTAATCCAATAACTTCATTTATTAAAAAAATCTCAGTGGAAGATGCTATAGACACAGTAAACTGAAATTTGTATAGAAGTTGTTTTAAAGGTACATTAAATATTATTAACAATACATTAAGAGAGTTTTGCAACATAAACTATTGCTCTCTCTTCTTCTGTATTCAAATTTCTCAAAAAACAATATTTTCAATGTAATTTTTTGTTAGATTTTAAAACAAGCTTACTTTCTTTAAGTTTATCTTAATACTAAACACGAAATCTATAGGTACATTATAAAATAAAGCATTTATCATTTGTCCAAGAACGTACCTACATATCACGAAGTTTTTAAAGAAAAAAATTAACTAGAATTAATATATGTTTTGATATCCATTCAGAATCATAGTGCAGAGAAATTCTACATATCTCCTTATGCTTTTTTTTTTCGAATTTATTTTTGAGTATAAGTTTATTCCACTACTTTTTCGTAGTATGTATCATTATAATCAATTAATAATATCGGCCATAGAGATGAAATACCCATGTAAAATTACTTTGAATACATTAACTTTTACATTTTTATCTATTTTAAGATTGCTATATTATTTATTTATGATAATAAATAAAAGCCGGCATTTAACCTGTTGGTGACTAAAGCACAAAGGTTTTCAAAACTAGACGCATTCCATCAAACTGATTTAAACATATGATGAAATTATGCTGACCACCTCTCTAAGATTTTTGACACAAATCGACGATATAAATAACTTCTAGACAATAAGCCAGGTTTAAATAATTTGAAAGTATTTTTTTTTATTAAGCAATATGAAAAACATCATCATCATGTCAACCTAAAGACGTCCACAGTTAATCATAGGCCGCCCTCAAAGATCTCCACAATTACTGTTCTTACACCACTCGCATCCAGTGGCTTTCCGTGACCAGGTTATCAGTCCATTTTGTTGGGGACTACCCACGTTGCGTATTTCAGTATGTGGTCGCTTTTTGAGAACAGGTTGACCCCATCAGGAATTGGGTCTACGAAAAATATGCCACTGCAACTTGAATTTGGAAATTCTTCGAGTTATGTCGGTCATTTTGATCGTTCTGTGGATCTGTTTATCCTTAATTAGATCACACAGTGAAACCCTGAGCGTCCATTTGATTAACTTTGAGGTTTCTTACTAGCCACATTGAGAGCGACTACTGGCTGGATACTTCCGTTTTGAATTACATACTGCGGTATTTCGAAGTAAGATAAAATATGAAACAAAACATAAATTTTAAAAAAGGTTGGCCGTCTTGAGACGTCCATCAGATGTAAAACATCAAACGTCATTAGCCGTCACGGAATTAGAGCCGGTTTAACTTACTTAAACGCCAAGACGCCCCAATAATATTTTTTATATCAAAAATAAAAATAAAATCGCCAAGAATTTATATTGTCACAACACGGGTCGTAAAACCGTTGCGGTCAATAACATTACGAATACCTATTAACTTACAATATTCTTTTTACAATATACTCGTATAATAATAATATTAATTATCAATTGCAGATTATTCCTGTACACATTGTTAGAAATCTATACTTTAATATGTCTCTGTTTATTATATATATATACACTTTTCTATCTAGATAGTCAAACCCTTTTCTGTACACTACCAGTTTCAGGCATTTTTATAAAGTTTTCTTCAAAAAAGTGGATTGTCTTTTAAAAAACAAGTTAACTAATCAAAATAAGTACAATTTTTTGGCATTTAGCCCAAAGACGAAATAAGAAAATATATTTTCATATTGACGTTTTTTTTTGTATATATTGCGCAGCAAAGTGACTGCACAGGAACTGATGTTGAGCACAGTACAATCCAAAAACAGCGGCGACTGACACTGAACAGAATTCACTGCCACCGCTGTCGTGCTGGCCTGCTTAAGTACTTCTTCACGCCTCTTTTGAAGGACCCAATATCATACGAAGGAGGGAACACGCTGATAGGAAGACGGTAAAGACTTATGAATTAAGAAAAAGTTCGATATGAGACCATGGCATGTTATTATTGCCTCAAGTTTTAAATTGTATTATCAAGCACCTATAGCTATAATCGGGTAATATTACTTGAGTACCAATTCCTGTAAGCTTAGCGTATTTATCATCTCCAGCTACATCGGAACTTAACATCAGACGAAATTGTGGTAAAAGCGCTACTATATATGAGAAAATTATAACAATTAACATTCAAGAAACAAACAGTAAAATTCATTGTATTTTAATTAATTAATTATTATAATTATGTTCTCTTTATTTAATATATAGATATTTATTTTATAAACAGCAGACACACTACTTGAAAATAAATTTCTTTTTTTTTTTGTAGGTGTAGATAAAAAATGTTGAACAGGTATTTATAGTATTTTTGTTTATGCACAGACTTACACGTAGCAATGGTTTGTATACTTTTCATAATTTTAAAAATCAACTTATATTTTTAATAGGCCAAATTTACAAGATTTGCTTAGTTTATAACAATAAAAGTAAATTACAAAGTTGTACTCGGTTTGATGATTTAATAGCCGAGCGTAACGAGGTGTTAGCACTAGTACATTTATACATATCTGGAGGAGTCTAGGAAAAAACATCAGTAATCTCTGTCTTAAAATCGAGCTTCAAATTTTGACTTTAGTTTGCAGAATTTATGCATTTTTCTGTGCTCCTTATAAACATCTAGGACCCATTTAATGGCACTGAACCTCAGTTAGTTTCTGGTCTCATCAGAATATGTTTGTTTGTGACAAAATAGATGCTCACGTAACAATTTTTAACATTATTTACACCACACAATCTCACCTGCTGGTCAGTATGGTCCAAGATAGTAAAGGCATCCGACGTAGAGATAACACCAGAATATATTTGTAGGTACTTAGCGATAATTTTTGACCACTTGAGAGGTATTCAGGTGGATATTAGAAAAATACCCTAAAACCATTTTATTGTTTCATCACTATGTGTTCCTTCACCCAAAAGCTTAGGCTAATAATGAAATAGAACATGTGCATTCAAACCTTGTCCATTGATGTGATATCTGAGTGCACTACCACTGTACCAGGAATTCAACTTGACAGTCTATAAATTAGTGGAATTAGCAACGAAAGGTTTAGGGATAAATTTGCGAGCAAATCTGTCAGTAGAAACTGGTTTAAAATTGATTTTTTATAAATGTAATTAGGTAATTAAGAAGAGATATTTACCATATTAATATGTTTATATATATATATCCATTATAATAATACTTACTGAGTGGTAACAGTGCTTTAAGCATTAAATGCTAAGGTCAAGCTTGAACGGGCTGAGTAGAATCGCGATAGCTTGTGACCAAGTAATGAAGATTACATTCATAAAATCCACACATAACCTCGTTATGCTGTTAGTTCTATTTATAAACCATTATCCTAATCTGTACCCTGTAAATATTCTCAGATTCTTAGTAAACGATTTAATCAATTTCTTTAACTACTGCCAAATTTCAAAGTTCAATTACCGCCTAACTATAGCCAACGAGCCGGAACTATTACCATTGCATTCGTTTCAGGTACTAGGCAAGAAATTACTAATTAATAAATAATTGATGACCTACATATGAGCTTTGTCTTAATAACTTCAGGTAACTTAAAACGTAAACTGATGAATTTAATTCTATTAATTCACCATAAGAATGACTCGTTTTTTTCTTACCTCTCCTATAATTATTTCATCATATTTCATATTTATTATTAATTTACCTTCAAGAATACCATCATATACTACTATTCATCTAGCTGATTAATTTTATTTACATAACAAATCATATGTATTCGAAATGAATAATTTAACACGTATAAACTTTTATGCAACAATAAAATATAAACTTAGCTTCATTCTGCTTAAAATTACCATCAGCAGAATTTAGATGATCGATTGTAAAGTTCAACGTTGCGATAAGTCAATAAACAAGATCGATCTTATGAAAAGCTTACAAATATCTATTTAACTTATATTCTAAGGTCAAAACAAAAATTAATGTTCTCAAACCTGTTGTCGATAAATACTGGGAGATTGCTTAATTACATGATGGGTGAGCACAACGCAATCGCGTGGGTTCGTTTACCTTCTACAATGAAATAATGTGTTACCTATAAAAATCCAATGACAATCACCATGGATTAGAGTCATTAGTTTAAAACTGCTTTATTTCTTTCACAACTACCACGCAAAATAATTACCATGCCAATGTTTTTGCATCGTAAGATTTACAAAGCTTTACATCTCTGTTTTATCTTTCTTCATAGAACGATCTATGAATCTTCTATCTCCTATGATTCTCTCCTTTTTTACTTTTATGTATTTATGTCTGAAATAAACACTCATGGATGTTCTAAATTACCTTTAAAGTATGTATTGTCATCCAGACACAATTCTTATAATCCTTGGTTTTTAAATAATAATATACGTGTAATAATAACATTTAAAAAATCTTATTTAGAATAGGTCACAAATCTATCATATTTGGCATTGGTGTTGATAAATTAAATATGATGAATATTTTATTAGATTTAAATTTGTAATCGACTCGTTTTGTTAAAGTTCCGTCTTCAAATTACCAATTCATAATTTAATTTTAAACTCGTTTGAACATAATAATATATTTTAACACTTTGATAAAAATGTACATATTATTATAAACTACGGTTACGTATTTTATAATATCATTAGAACACTCTTGTTCGTGATTTTTTGATGAACAATTTGATAATTGATAAGTTAATTTAAATTGTAATTTGCAATAATGGTTCCAGACAGATTAAGTAGCATAGCTTATATAATATGCATCAATAGTACCTACAAGCATTTAATTAATATATTGTAGACGATTTTATTACTCAGTTGAAATATTTCACACGTAGAAAATTATTGTTATTTTGATTATTTTTATTAATTTTATATTTATGAAGTTGAGCTATTGAGTTGAAGATTTCATTACGTTTTTTTTATACTTGATATTTTAATTGACATCACAATGCGTGATTTGGTACTTAATAATTTTTCATGTTTTTTTTAATTATGACATTAATAATATTTTTCGAATATAGTACAAAGCAAGAAACCTGGGGGGGGGGGTCATTATGCTAACTTATCGCTATAGACTTTAAGGGTAATAGAAATTAATAACACTAAAACATTTCGTTTACAACTGCATTTTATTTACACTTGCACATAAATATGACTTGTAGAAATAGCAAATTAACGTTTAAAAACATTATTTCACTTATCATAACTGGTTCAACAGACAATTCTTTATTATTATTGTACTCTAATTTACTTGGTGTTTAACTTATTACTTAACGGAACGGTGAGATTCGTTTTTCAATAACTTACTGTTGGGGGGCGATGTATTTAGCTGTGTACTCTAGAGCGCGAGCGATTTGGGGTGGCAGAGCTGGCGGTGTGGGGATAGCATCACCCTGAAAAAGTAATTGTAAAATCACATTCATCATACTCGAGAAAATAAATCTTTGCAGTAAACAATCATCAGCACTCGTAAAATTCAATTAATAAAGTGTTTTGTCCAAACATAACTATGGCGATATTATTTTATTATATTGCACAATTTTAAGTAGACATTCTTTTCTTATACACTTTCTTACCTAAAATAGCGAAATTATAAACTGATGTGCGAAAGAAACAAGGCATGTTTTTTTTATATAAGCCACTATGTAAACTTTTCATATCAGATAAACTACTTATATGATTTACTTACAGATGGTTGGTAACCATTCTCATCAGCGACGTAGGTGATCAGGATGGGCTGGCCTTCAGGGGAAGTCCAGGAGAAAGATCCTTGAGCGACAACTGGGACCAATGGAGGGTTGCCTCCAAAGCTACGTGGAACTCCTTGCTCTTGGGCAGCAATACCGTTGCTGGTTTCATAGCTGTCAAAAGAAAATAAATGAATCATCCCCGTCAAACAATATAATTTGTAAGGATTACTGTTATGGACACTTACAAATAGTTGAAGGCGCCGTCAGGGTTGATTTCATTTCCGTATTTGAGAGTTTCAGCATTTTGTCCATCGGAGGACACCCTCGCGACTGGGACGATAGAGACGGGCGCGACTGGTGGGGGAGCTACTGTAGAGGGAGCGAATGTAGCGGGAGCAAATGTAATGGGGGCAAAGGTAGGGGGAGCAGCAGTGCTAGGGCCAGAGGAGGAAGAGGCGGGGGCAGGGGCTGGGGTGGTGAAAGTTACGAAGGGACGGAAAGGTGCCTTTGTAGTGAAAGGTTGGTACTGTTTGAATGGGTTATAACGGTTGTATCTGTTGTATTGGCCATTTGGGTTGTATTGACCGTTCTGGTTATATTGGTTGTATTGATTTCTGTTGTAATAACTGAAGGGATCGTTATTACGGTTGTATTGAGGGTTGTATTGCGCCTCTGCACAGACTGCAGCGAAAACGCAGGCGAGTACAAGTAGCTGGAATAACAACAAAACAATCAGTATTATTATATCATCTATTTACCACTATTTTATATTGTCACATTTATTGGTATTTTATTTTACTTACTGCGAATTTCATTTTGAATAATCTAAGCTAGCCTAGCTTCGTTGAACTAGTTTGAATGCGGATAAAAAAAAATCAGCGGAGGCTTATATATGTCTCTAAGAACCACCCACTTCAGAGCGCGAACTGCAATAACATTTGAATAATTTAACGCGAGACTAGAGTTCTTTAAATAGCGTTTGTACTACGTTGCTCTGCTTGCTAACCGAAACAAAAACTCTTTTGAGTTTTAAACGACAATTTCCTACCTAGGTACCTATGTACTTTGAGTATTTTTATTTTTATTGTAACGTCATACTTACGAGTAATTTTTATTCGATTTTAGGACAATCTTATTGTATTTAAATTAGGTAACTATTTTAATTATATGGATATAATATTATTGATTCAACCGAGAAGCATTCAATGCTAGGTCTCCCTCAAAAAGGGAGGAATTGCCATAATCGCCACCCTTGGCAGGCGGATGGTATTTGTACTAGTTAGAGAATGCTACTGCCCATCATCTGATAAGTCACTTTTACGAAACCCACGGGAAGATATGGGGTGGTACTGTTCTTAGCCGGCACCACACGGCAAATAGTAATCTAATCATTTTATATTAACTTATGAAATTGCTGAAATTGAGGTTCAGGTTTATATTTATCGCGTTTTATCTGAAATTCTTATAACCTTTATTCTGGTTGTATTTAGTTACTAATTTTTATTACATTTTTTTTTAAATTGATTTTTCGATTAATTTGACTTTGTATAAAATGTTTTAAAATATGTATTAATGTTTAACGTTTATGACAATAATTATAATGATTATTGAACAAGGTATATTTTACGCAATTAAGACTACTTTTATTTTCTCACTAGTACTAAATTATACAACTTCGAATAAGAATGCATTCGTAACTGTGTTTGTGGATATTTCAAATCCATCTATCCAACTCTAAAACCAGCCTGAGCTTTCAGTGAAGGAAAATATCGTTTCTAATAATGCCCGCCTGGGTAGCTAACACCCTCAAGTTAGAAAAACTATCGCCAAATACCAATAGGTGTGTTCCGGCAGCATCACTTGAGAACAAGTACCTCTAGGTTTAGTTTGTTTACCATCCTGGTCAACGTCGTCACTTAACTTCAGATGAAATTGTGGTCAAAGCACAAAATATATTGTAAAAAAAGAATTACCTAAACCATTTCGAATCTACTTGCGTTGTTAACCATTCTCATTAAAACGGAATAGTGCTAAATTATCGCTGATGCTTCACAAAACTTATACGTGTAACATTTTCAATTGCCCTATAAATATTTTTAAACAGTTTTATTTATGTCACTATGTTTGTACCTTGTGTTCAAATATATTAACTGATATGTTACCCTGTTGGCCGATTGATACGAAACTTGCTACAAATCTATGCTTCTGATGATAATACAATTATGTACCTTTAGTATCATTGTAAATCCAAAATAGTATCTCGTCACAAAATGGCACATTCCATATTTTTTTAAACTGAGCTATCTCCTTGTTTTCACCTAAATCTCATCTGAAGTTAAGTGACGATCAGATCAAGGTTGGTGAACACAGTAAGCCCAGAGGCAATTGTTTCTAAGTGATGCTACCGGAACACACCTATTGTTATTTGGCGAGAGGTTTTCGAACTTGAGAGTGGTAGCTACTTAGGCAAGCATTATTAGAAAATGCCTATCACCATGATGTTTTTCATAATTCTAAAAATTTGATAAAATTATCCAAAATGTGTGTAAAAGTAAATCCATCACTACCAGTGTGCGACATGACAGGACGAGTACGATACATATTCTCTCCGGTTACGTTACTACCATGATTTTGTCTTAATTTGATCAATACTAATATTAATTCCTTATATTAATAAGGAGATTGATGTGATAACTTGTACCTACTTAGTTATTTTATAACTTATATTACTGAAAAACCAAAGCAACGACATTGCCCGAATAATTGCTAACTTTAAGTGGTTGTAGGCTGGTTACATTGCTCGCAGAACCGATACCCAAAGACGCAATGTAGGTAATCCCCCCATAATCGTTGTGGAGATCTTAAGGGAAGACCTATGTTCAGCAGTGGACGTCTTTCAATTGAGTGGAAGGATGGATTGCACCATCTGTATCATTATTATGGTTCTTTACAAAAAACCTTTTAATTCAAAAAAAAAAATATTTATAACAATCCTACTACTTTAACAATAATAAATCATAAAATAATAGAACATTTTCTTACAAATTTCAATTTTAAAAATATAATAACTCAAGCTCCAAAAAAAAAAATACTTTTTTAACATCAGGTATGTGATATAAAAATAAATTTTTGTATGTTAAATACATACAATAAAATTTGTATTTTGTTATTCAAAAATTCAGTAAATTTAACATTTGTAGACTGTGAATGTGGGTGGATCCGGAATATGGGATTTATTAATGATATTACCTACCTACCTAATCAAATCATATCTATCTACTGTTGATTAGAGGCCGCTTCTATTTTTTTATCAATGCACACATCTCATATAATTTTATTACAAAAAAAATCCTTTTATGTTCATATAACATAATCGGATCTGTCATGTATGAGTTTACTTCAGTATCTTTTGTCACTATTCGTATCAAATTCTATATTTGCGCAATACGGGATTAAAAGTCTGTTTCTGTTTAAACCTTATAAGGTTACAAGGTGAATCATTGTACGAATTAGAATAGTAAATCGGAATAGAAACAAACATTGTAAAACCTCCTTTAGACTATCGTTACTTTTTTTAAACAGATTTAACTATAGGCCTCACGATATAAATGGACAAATCATATTTAAATTGCTTACAATAGGTAATGTAAGGTAATAAATAGGTGAGAAGAAAAAAAACGCATATAAAAAGAAGATTTATTGCAACTTGGTATTCATATATAGTATTTAATATTTATTCTTAACTATTCTAGTAGCAATAGTTATGTTACACTTGGTGTATCTTGGAGAATATAAGCTTGTTTGACTGGCGGCTAATAACTTGACAGGTAAAACTTGTCCCATTATCAGAGAAGGCACAGAACGTAGCAAAGTAAAGCCAAATCATCTTATAGAAATATATCTACGAAATAAACTCTATGGGATTATTACAGATTTTGAATATATAATACTAGCTGTTCTTCGCGGTTTTACCCGCGTAGTTCTTGTTCCTGTGTGATTTTTGGAGTAAAAACTATCCCTCGAGATCAAACTATCTGCATACCAAATTTTTAAGTTTATTCGTTACATACAAAAATACAAATCTTTCCTTTTTATAATATTAGTATAGATAATGCTTACAAACTATTATGCTATCACCAAAAAAAAACTTCATCGCGTAAATACAGTATTATGTGATACAGTAATTTTTTTAATAATAATATGTTAATTGGCAGTTTTAACACGGAATCATCAAATTATTCTAATCAGTTACGCTGTAATAAATTAACAGACATTCCATTAAATCTTGTTAATTATTTATGATTGGATTAAGAAAAGAATGAAAATTATAGTCAAAACAGAAAGCTAGTCGAATGTGATGGCTGGTGATGGCTCACTCACTATGACGAGTTTTTGTCTATCCATATGTATGGTAATTGAGATCATAATGGGTAAGAATGACTACTCGCTAAACAACTTCTTATACAATTTTATAACCATCCTGTTGTTGAGCATTCTGTTGTTGAGGCAACGGAATGGAACTTGTTCCTCCTCCTATTGGATACCATACCATAATAGCAGGAGCATGCCCGCCAACACCCGACAAAAATCGAGGCCTATAAAGTGTAATATCGTTAAACAATTGGAAACAATTTAAATCTAAGAAGAATCTGAGAGAAAATTAAGTTTTTTAAAACATTACCGAGGGTGTTAATATATCATCAAAACTGAGAGGAAATCAAATCTCTTCAAAAATCACAGACTGAGATGAGGAGGTTGAACTTAAAAGCCGGAGAAAGAACACCTCGTTAAGAAAGCTTGTTTGAGTTTTTATTGGACACAGCTCCCCATAACTCTGCTGCTATTATTCATGAAAAAATAGGCCTAGGGAGAAGTTTTCTTTAAAATACTTGTTGAGTATCCAACTCTAATTCTTTCTTTTATTGTATTTGTAATTTACCCACTTTTATTCCTTTTCAGTTTTTACTTTTATATATATTTAATTAATTATCAGTCCTTGAATAAAGTTATTGTAAAATATACGTGATATTTCCGTTTTCTTATTTTCCATTATAAAATATTCCCTAATTTTCACTAAATCTGAGCTACTCCCCAAAAATACTAAAATATTATGGCCTATATATTTGTTATTCAATAAATTGATCTATTTCATCAAATTAGAAAAACAGGCCTTATTGGTTTATAATAAAGACTTTTAATGATACTTTTCAAGCTTCTAACCTCTGAAATGTTGTTATAAAAGAAATTTCTATTTCTTTTATTCAATTTTTAAATGCTGATTCATTATCCAATACAGTGGGCTAAGATACTCGTAAACCACGTTAAAATTCTATACCCTAGCATTATCAGCCCCGGCTTGACAATTGTACCTACTTGGTTATATTGCATCTATTATGCACATCAAGGTTACGAAATAAATGTTATGATATTTTTACAGGCTTTGAATATTTAATTGGAATGTTTAAAAATTATAATATGCGTAATATGCAAAGTTTACAAATGAAACAATTATAATATTATCTACAAACGTCCACAAAAGTTTAACGTCTTTATACATTAGGCTGAAGCCAAAGAAGCGTAATTTTGTGAGCTTTGAGTTGCGTATTTTGCGTTTTGTAATTTATAAAAGTGATTTCAGATAAAAGTGTATTTTGTTTCATACGATAACGTAAGATGAGTTTTCTTTCAACCCACGTGCGTAATTGTAACTAAATTTCGGTTGACATGCGTGACGTTCGGGCACGAGGACGTGGACAATGAGGGAAGCGGGCAGTTTTTAAAATGGTTTTTTTTCTTTCAAAATAATGTTTGATTCGGATAGATTTATTGTTGAGGCTGAATGGTTGATTTTTTTAGGAATGTATAAAAAAATCACATAGTGATAAGGCTTTGAAAGAAAGTAAGTAAAAAAAATGAGAATTATTATAAAGATATAAGTTTTTGAACAAAGAAAAATGCAACTGAATTGAATACGTTCGTTTAACAATGTAATCGAATTTCATCCAATCTTAAATTACGCGACGTAAAATAAGCGACTTACAACTCACAACATTACACTCGTTTGGCCTCACCCTTATAACGTTTTACAGTAAATTCATAATTATAATTTTATGTTAATTACTAATTTTAACACGGAACCATCAAATTATTCTAATCGGTTACGCTGTAATAAATTAAAAGCCACTCCACTAAATCTTGTTAATTATATATATGATTGGAATAAAGTAGAAAGAATAGTAAAAACGGAAAACGACTCGAGTATGCTACCTAGTAACATGTAAAATACATTTTACATGGTCGTGATTTCTATAAGACAGAGAAACCATGGATATTGAAAGTCCTAATACCAGTTTAAAAACCATTTGATATGCACTGAGTGACTCATTCATTTAGACGGATTGCTGTGGATATGTATCGTAATCGCGATCATGACGGGAAACAATGAGTATCCACTTAACAGCCATTCTCATATAATTTTTAATTTATCTAATAGGTTATTTTCGAGCGATGACGATTCAGTGCTAATTTGGTCGGACACTAGGTCGATCGGAAAAATTTTCTTAGACTTTCGGTGTAAAAATATTTTGATGAAATCTATAATATGACAGTATTTCCTAAGGCCGCTTGATGACTGAAATACCCTCAAATTAAAAGTCATCAGTAGCAACTTAAGAGTATCTCACAGATTAGATTAGATCAACTCAATATCAGGTGTTTTGTTAAACACTTAAACTATACAGTTGAAAATTAAAAGTAACGCTTTCTAGACTTTTGACCCAATTTTTTTATTTTATTTGCAAGCTTTATACTAATAAAATATTATAATTACAATGAATAGCTTTCAAATTAAAAAAAACAAAACTTCGTGAATCTTTTTATTTTTTCAATTATCTCCCTCAGTTCATGTACGCATTCTAAATCTAATTCTATATTACTATTTTGTATAGGTACTTTCTTTGTTTTTATTGATTTTAACCTAAGAGTGCGCCCTCGAAATTTTCTACGAGTATATGGTATTTGTATTTTTCGAAATTGATATTTTCCATCGCCTTGACATCAGTCCTCTACAAAGACATTTTGAGGCAAACTATTATTTCCATTGCCGCCACCGTCATCAAAAGAATTGCGAACACCCATTGATTTTTAATGTATATTTGTGATGTTAATTGAAGATGTGGTCCAGGGTGGTAAGCTGGTAACCGTAGATGTATCGGTTCTCATATATAACACCTGTTTACGCTAGCTAGGCGGGCAAGACGGCCCCATCACGATGCTATAATGTCGTCACAATATTTTGCCTTCATCGAAAGCTCAGGCTCATATTGAAATTAGCAGGTGGATTCGATCATACTACTTACTGAGCCATAATCATTTCAAATCACACAACGATACCGATCGTAGGATACCGATGTAGGTTTTAATAGATTTACTCGAAATTCAAGGAAAGTATTGAGTGAATTTTATTTGACACCTACAGATCCGTGACCTCCGGCACTCCAGAACTACCACGACGGATATAGTCCATTCTTAGTTTTTTTACCTCTAGTCGTTAAGTTGTCGTTCTGAATTTTGTGTTACCATATTTGATATGTATCAATCGCCATGATTTAATTAAATATACAGTTTGAATGAGGATTTAAAAACGTGTCAGATTCAAAATATACCGACTGGAAACATGAGTTATCACAGAAAAAGAAACTTTATAACTACTGGCCACTTTGATCTGTCGATGAGCTGGATATACATCAGTTGTAAGATATATGTTTCGCTAAAAACCTACAGCTCTACATAAATAAAAATAACATAGTTTACATGTATTTTATTTCTTATCACATATCAATCAAAATCTTTATCATTGGATATGTATTTTTCTTGGAGTACTTAGTATTGAGACATAGAAGCTGTAACTTCTCCTTCCTTGTGAAAAAATAATCATATAATGTATTTCTTTAAATTTAATTGAAATTTATTCTATAATAAACCGAGATGACTTTTTCGATATTTATTCCTATAAGATTTAGAACAATTTAATACACGGACTATTTTACGGGCGGACTCATGGCGGCAAATCTTTGACGAAACGAACTACCGGATCTTTATTTGATTTTTCTTTTACAAAGAATGTACGTATAGCTAGAAAAATATTTGTAGCACTACTTTGAATTCGCTTTGGCACGTTTTACGGTTTAAATGTACTATAAAAAGCAAAATTCAAACCGATTGACTACATATTCTGACTATGTGACAGCTAATAATGCCAAAATACCAAAATAAGATTTCAGAGGTAATAGAACTGTGAACGGACAATACTTACCAATTTATAGGTATGACAGTTAAACCGCTAATTCCTTTTATAATACTATTCTTGTGATTTAATACAAGGATGAGTTTACAAAGGTCGCCAACTATTTTTGTCATGCCCTCAAACGTGTCAAGAAAAAAACTATATTATTCCATTTATGTACGAATTTAAATGTGAATTATAAATTTATATTGTTAGAATTATAATAATGAAATACATACATAAATCAGTGGCCATTTATATAAACCAGTGTTCAATCGAATAGTCGAAATTTGAAATATTTAAAAAAAATGGAAACTAGATTTTTTTAATATTTCCAAAACACAGCGTTTTATTGATAGCACGAAATCGCATAAATGGCTACTAAGATAAATATAATATGCAGACAATCAACTAATAAACGAAAATATCTTAAAATGCTTTACCTTCACCAATTCATAAATAGGTGACATTACCATTTCAGTTTTAGAGGATACATCTTACAAGGAGATAGAAATAGAATATAATATTAATACCAAAATAATATTTTATTTTTAATCATAATTATTCTAACATAATAATGTACACCGATACACACTGAGTTTACACCTATGTTCCAAGATTTTCATTGCGTTACATGCACTAATAAGGAAGTGTGTTAAATATGAAAAATATTTACTAGTCTATTTGTATTATTCTGAAAAAAAAATGGCTTTGTTTGCTTAGATAGTCCTGTGTCACTGCATCCCAAATTGGCTAAACCTATCTGGCTTAGAGCTTACAGCCTAAATATACTGTAGAATTTTTCTAGCGGAGAGCGTCTGTAGTTACTCAGAGCTCAATTTACTATGCCTATTTATCTATATACTCGTACATCTATATAGATCACGTAAAATGGGCTTTGGCGTTTCAACTGAAGTTTCACGAAACCTACACCTTGCTCAAGACTCCAATGGGCTAATATATATATTTTTTAATTTTATTTGTTAAGGACATGTTTCATAGTTCTATTGTACCTATTAATATAATTATTATTAAAACAAACGAACTAAATAACATAGTAATATAAAACTTATCGCACTTGTACTTAAAAGCACTAAATCATAAAAATAATCGATTCTCTAAATGTCATATTCATAACTTTAATATTTTCGGGTGTGCACTGATGAGTCAGATACCATTTTTATACACTATAGGTAATGAAATATTTTAGAGGATTTTTTTTTAAACCTAAGAGGTGATGTGATTAAATAATCCATACAAAAAATCACACGACAGATTTAACTTACTGATCAAAAATATATGTAAAAACTCATATAACTCTAAAGACATTATTAGTATGTGATTATCGAAATGTAGTTAATACAATCTCTTCTAAATAGTAACACGAAAAAAAAGGCGAATCAATTATAAATATTAATATGGTAACGAAAACGTCTTGTTTAAATCGTATTTAATTATAAAATATCCAATGTGGTTAGGATTCCTAATTATTGTAAATTATTTTACTAAGCTTGCATTGTCTTCCTTTTATGTATATCTATATATTTTTATGAGTTCAACGTTGTAATCTGTATATCTCATAATAAAAAACCGTTTCTTAATCAAGGCTAACGAAAAAATACTAAAACCATTATCAGTAAAATTAAATCAAGTGTGCATTTTTACTATAACTGAATGCTGAATAAACCACAGTATAAATATAATTATCAAAATAGTTAACGTAAGAAATTATTATTCTTTCATATGCAGTAAAAACTTTTAACAGATTTAAATCCAATCAAGAAAGTCTGCAACGGCTTTATGTAAATTTAAAAAAGGATGCGACTGATATATTTATTTAAACAACAATATTTAAAAAAAAACCTCTCGTCTTCCAATTTAGCTATTAATGAGATTTATAATATTTTATCATAGTCATTTTGCAAGAATTCCGTAGATTTAACAGGCTGCCAAAGTTATGTGATCCAATTTAATAAAAACATCATAAATATTCAAAATACTACCAAATATTAGAAGACGGACGTACGTTTCGTTGGAGTCTTAACAAAAAAAACATTAATGTGATCATCATTCTTTAATCACGGAAACCATCTCGTCCATCTTGTTTTTTATAATGTCTTATATATTATTGGACCCATTAATATTATCCAATATAGGATATGTTCGAGACAACCTGTTCATAAAAGGTACAATCATAAAGTATATTATGCTGCCGTGGCATATCTTTAACGAAATAATCATTGTTGATGGCGTAATTCTGCAAGTTTTATCGATTAAATAATAATTTATTTGACCATAAATATAAAATGACACGTATTATTTTACTTTCGGTTACTATGAAAATTCTAAAATTCAGCCACTTTATTAACCTTGACCTATCATTATTATATTTTAAAAAACATTTTACCCGATTTTTTTTTCAAGTACTCAACGAAGTAATAGTCGAAACTTATGAAGATGGTATAGGAAACAAACGGTAAAATGCTTTTTAATATAAAGAACTACCTTATTATAAAACTAGCGGACGCCCGCGACTTCGCCTACATGTCTTATCTTGATGGAATGTGGAATGTCCTGATTTTGTTTTGTTTTACATAGCCTGTAAGTTACCGAACGACGCATGCTTGCCGTACACTAAATTTTATTCAAAACGATTAAGTCCTTTTTACTTTTTACCTATTTTTATCACATTTAAAAATGATAATTATTATTTTTGAATAGCTAATTTACATATTATTATGCACATACATTTTTATAGAAATCGGTAGACCCGTTTTTTAGTTAAAGCCAATTGTTTCTGTTTTTTTAATAGTTTTAAACCTATTATCTATATTTAACCTATTATCATTGCCTATAGAGAGAAAGAAATAATGTATTTATTTGTGCCACACGACACATGTAACATTTTTCACAGACACACACACACACACACACAACATGATACAGAAACACAGACAAAAAGATAATTTGTACGTACAAAGTTTTATAAAAATCGGTAAAGCCGTTTGAAATTAAATCCAGACATGCAAACAGTCATTGAGACAGCCAAAAGTTTTTTCAATATCACATTCGAGATAATTGATGGCAAAAATATACATCTGTCATAAAATTTCTAAAAAAAATGAAATTTACAAACAAAATTTCTGATGTATTATTAGTATATAAATACTTAGTATAACTAAGTATAAAATACTTAGTATAAATTATTATTATATTTCTACACAAAATTAATGACTGAATCTTAGAAATGACAAAAGAACTAAACGTTCTATAATTTTCAAATGTCATGAAATTTATTAAGCTAATATTTAAAATGAAAAATGTTAATACACTAAATATTTAATAACATTAAATATTTATTAAACCAAGAGTAATCTTTTTGCAACACAAGGTGATGCGGCGCGCTATATATAATTCAAAACTTGTGTAATCAAGACTATATCGCAAGGCCAACAACTCATTAAGAGGACATGCGGTCGGAAAAGCAGGTATTTCAGAAATCTATTGCCATCGCGTTGCGCCCCAAAGAAAGAATTATAAAACACGAATGGGACAACTGCAGCTCGGACTGATTTTGCCTATGCAAAATTGATGAAAACATCACTTCGTAGTACCCTGTTTCCTACTCCAAAACTAAACAGATTTTTAATTTAATTTTAGTTTTAGAATAATAAAGACTTTGGCTATGCCTGTTTTGTTTTTCTTTTTTTAATTTTATCTATTCAATTTGTTTGACGAACGTCTAAAAATGACGGTAAAAATCGAGCATTTTATCCATTTTCAAAGGTTCCTGGTTTCATGGCGGTGGTGGATATATATTATTTGGTTTAAAAATATTTCCCATAATGCAGGGAGGAAACAGAGGACTACGTTTGTATGGAATAAATGCCGCTAGAATATGCACTTATGAATATCAAAGACTGCTATTGTGTAGGGTAGCTTACTTACTACAGAGTAAAAATTAAAAAAAAAATCGTTTCTAGGCTTTACTTGACAATATGTTTGACCCTATATAACCACAACATATTAATCTATATACTTATAATAAAAGGCTAGAGGGAACAATCCGTACATTGAAGATATTTCAGAAAAAAAATACCATAAGAGGTATTAGAATCAACAATAGAACACATTTCGATAGTTTTCAACATTTTTGTCTGTCTGTCTGTCTGTTTATTAATTTGTTCGCCAATCACGCAAAAAACTACTGGACCCAATTGAATGAAATTTGGTATGATTGTAGTATATACTCTGTAATAACATTTAGAATACATTTTTATGTGTTTAATTATATTCATATTATAACATCATAATAAGAATGTGTTCGCTTAATAGTATTTTAAAATTAACATGATGTACATTAAATTTAACTTAAATAAGAAACTCAATATGTGTTTCAGACGATTATTCATAGATGGCGCTATAGTTATTTTTTAATAATTTGGACTTGAAACATCACGAGGACGTAGATAATCTATACTAAATATTCATACTATAATAATAAAAGGCTAAAAAAATTATGTCTGTCTGTTTAGTAATTTGTTCTAAAACTTCTGAACCGAATTCGACGAAATTTGGTATGGCAGTGGTTTATACTCTATAATAACATCTATGTATTTAGTTTGTAAGTTTGGATGTTGGATCTCCGGTACTAATTTTGAAATTTTTTTCACTGTTAGAACTTAAGTTATATTGTATAATGTATACCACAGACTATCAGGGCTATAAGGCCGTTGATTGTAGGGATGAGGCAGGAGATGACTCTCATCAGCACATGGTTAGTATGCTGTGCAGGCCGACATTCAGGCCTAATAGAACAAGAATGGTTGGCTGTTTAGTTTTGGCGGAGTATTGTCTCTCCCGTATTCCCAAACCAAGGGAGGAAGGGGCGGGCCTTAGACCTTCCATTGCACTGTGAGGTAACCCGATCTGGTCGAGTTGACATTTTCCGCGTCCTGGACGGGACGGAATAGGGCATAGATAGAGTATATATATTAATCTATTGGTAATGGAATAGATTACATCTAGAGGGAGAATATAGGCTGTCTATTAGAACATAATTATCTAAATTCCACGCAAATGAAGTTACGAGCACAGCTAGTATGTATAATAAATTTATAAATTCCAGTCAAAAGAATTAATTGCCAAGATCTCTACGTAGAACCAAAAGTACTCTCTTTACCTACAAACAAAGTATCAACGGAAGCCATTAATAAAAATTTTCATTGATATTACAGTACTGTATTGAAGAAATGGTTACCGAATAATAACCATTACATAAATTTCAAATAATTACTGGCAAGTACGCAATACACAAGATTCTTGGTATCATGACAAGTTAAAGACACTGTCAAACTAAACAAGAGTTTTGGCGTGAATTCGGTTTGTCATGTAGTCAAAGACTACAATATAATACTGTAACATCTAGTAGTCCTTGTTTTTTTATTTATTAACAACATTTACATATGACTCTATATTACGTAATTTTTGCGTAATCAAGTTTGTTTACTGTGCACAAGTGTATTCAAAATTGAATTCTAAGGTCTTTTTGAAAAGTTTAACCAAGGGCCTCCATTTTAGTGAAGCACTGAAGATTTGCTACCAATTTAATAGCAATCATTTAGTTTTGGTAATCTGAAATAATTGTTCCATGTATCTAAAATACATTTTTACGTCGTTTAAACTTTATTTTTGGTTATTAATAAAAATATGATGTTACTAAAAAATGTTTAATGTACGCAACATTTTAGTACATTCTTGTCCCATTTTGGCAGAACTTTTGCACAGGTTGGAAAGATTTTGAATGAAAGATTGTTAAATGAAACGAAAGAAAAGATGTCAAAGGTATAAGCGGGATTCAGGAGAGGAAGGAGATGTATGGTAAGGATCAATCCTCTTCCTTATGAATCATAGCCGAATTGTTTTAACTTATACTCAAAAGGTCTATTGCACTTTTGTGGACTAAAAAGGCTTATGATGATAGTGTGGTGAGAAATCATTTTATGGTGACTTTTTCTGTGTATGAGGTAAGTCGCATCTTGATACAAGCACTGAGATACTCTACGAGAATTCTAGTGCTTGTGTCAAGGTTAATGATGCCTACACGGACTGGTTTGATATCGATAAAGGTTAACGACAAGGATATATAGCATCGCGATGGCTGTTTAATCTATATATAGACAATTGCAGAGAATTAAAAGATTGAAAGACTTGAAAGAGTGAGTGAGTCGAAAATGAGTGCACTGATTGTCAAATGCCAACTATATGCTAATGGAGATGGTCAGTATTATGCAAAGAAATGAAAGTGGATGTTAGTAAAACGAAAAAGGATAAAGTGTGACAGAACGTACAGTTTTGATTGACAGAGAACGAATGTAACTAGAAAGAGCTTGTGTCCTTAGGATCAACGGTTACTAGAGATGGAAATTGTGACTGTGACATTGAGTAAGGAGGTCTATTAGTAAATCGAGTGACCCGATTACTCCTAACTTAATGACCAGTCAGGAAGTGTCTGGAAAAGCACGTTTGGTTATGCATTGAGGTGTGCTAATCCCAATACTTATTTTATTTTCATTAAATAGGTATAATCACATATAACAGATTGACAGTATATATAAGTAACATACAATATTATGCCTCAGTAAATCTAACATCCTATTATAACTCGTACTGGACATTTGGACGTTGTAAGTTTTATGACAGTTAGTGTAATAGTGATATCTTCTTGAACTATAATTATTATATACGGGTTTACCCGCGTAGCTCCCGTTCTCGTGGGATTCTCAGAATAAATCATATGTTACTCCCTGTATTTCAAACTATCTCCATACCAAATTTCATCCAAATCGATCCAGTAGAAATTTAAGTTTATTCGTTACATACAAAAATACAAATCTTTCCTCTTTACAATATTAGTATAGATTAATATAAATTATAAAATGTACATATTTGATGCTTAAACTAGATTGAGGCTAATGATTTATTAAATCTATTTACACCATCGAAGAATATATCTTGGCGAATACAGAGCTTGTTAATGTGTCGAGTACCCACTCATAAAAATGAAACAATAGAAAGACAATAGGAAAACAATGGAAAGCTAGTGTAAACGCCGGGAGTGTGCTCAAGGGTTAATAATACGTACACATTCGAGACATCGGGTAATTTTTTCATACATTATTATTGGCTGGTGGTATTAGGAATAGTTAGCTATTCGTACCGAATTATGTATGGTAGTGTGTGGCCGTTAGGTAGAAGAAGCTTGTGTGCTGTTAATATTGTACAGATGACACGTTTAAGAAGTATGGCTGGTATCAAAATGATGGGCTAAGTAAGAAATAGTGTGATAAGGGAACATTGTTTGTGTGGTAGAAGATATAGTGACAAAGTTAGAAAAAAGGATGCTTCGTTGTTTTTAGGCACGCGGAGAGGATGGATGAATGAAGATTAACGAAACAAATTTACAAGGCGAGGGAGACTGGGCAAACCGGACCTAGACGAACGTTTCTCGACCAGATCAAAGACGTTCAAAAGAAATGCCATGCCAAAAGTACCCGTAACTGAGGAGTGTGTGAAAGTAGAAGAGACAGGAGACGAGTGTCAAGATTGTAGAAGGATGTAGTCTCTACCAACCCTTATTGGAGAGAGGTGTAATTTTATGTATGTATATATGAAAAAAAAAAAGAATTATGTAAATCAGTTTTATGATTCTCGAGTTATAAGCCAACTAACGGGCAATTAGACAGAGAGACGTTGTGTTTTTAATATCTGATTATAAAGAAGGAATAAGTTAGTATATTACCGCTTAATAAATTCATGTATGGTTAGTATTATCAGAATATGTAATTGAATATTTCGTACTTGTTTTATTTTGTTATAAGAAACATTTCTTTAAATTACTATTTTTTAAGAAACAGTTAACTGTGAAACTTTATATCCGCGTCCGATTTCTTTCTTTATTTGTCGTATAAGTCATTAAACTTGAATTTATTTTTATCTATAATACCCACTGTTTATCTATAATAATACTGTTTATATATACTAATAAATAAAATTGGAGTGTCTGTTTGTAATGTCAAAATTATTTTTATTACTAAATGGATATGACTGTATATACGATACCTATAACAGCAATACAATTTTAAATATTTTTGTCTGTCTTTCTGTTTGTTCCGTGTAATCTCCGGAACGGCTGGACGGAATTTAACTGGACTTGTTTTGTTAGATAGCAGAAGTTACTCCGCGTGACTTACCTTAAGTTTTAATTTTATTTTTCGAATAAAATCCGATTTAATGCACAGTTTTACGGGGAAATGCTTGAATCTATGAGAAATATATTTACTTTATCTTAAAACTAAAGCATATTTAGGAAAATAATTAAGGTTCCGTATATAAAAAGTAAAATGCAGTGAAGAACATAAGAAACGCGGGCGCACAGCTAGTAATAAAATAAATTAAAAGCATCCGTTTTGCTTTGAAACTTTAAACATAAAAGTTAATTGGGTTGTAAAGGTTTTAGGCCCAGGTTACGTAAAATTGCTAACCTGATTGGGACATGTATAAAATAGATAAATCTAAAACGTGACCTATTGTGGGTTTTAATTGACCAAAATCTACCTACATTAAAACTATTTTAAAATCTTTTATTTTACAATCTATTGAAATATTTATTGTTCCCATTGAGGTTTCATAGGAGAAAATATGTTTGAGAATATATATTGTAATCAGAGACGATAACATCACCAAAATTGGCAGATTTATAGGAGATAAAAAAATGTACTGCCTCGGTGGCGCAGTTGTATTACGGTACGACTGTCGTTCTGACCTCTCGAGTTCGATCCCCGGGTTGGGTCAAGTGTTATTGGGTTTTTCTACTCTGTATTATCCCGGAGTCAGGAATTTGTGCCCGATATGGCGACATGCTCGCCCCTTGTCACATTTGGGACCGAACTAAGCTCGGCGAAATATCGGTGGTGTAGTTCGCTATTTCACCTCTGCCTAACCCGTCTGGGATAAAAGACGTCAGCTTATGTTATTCTATTTTATGTCAAAAAATTCTATCATTGCGGCTCTTGAAAGCCTAGCAAAATGCATCAAATTTTCCGTAGTTCTTTGAAATATATCTACTGCGGGATTTATTTCATTTTCTTTGTAGTTTGAAAGATATCACGAAATGTTATACAATAGAACGGCGTGGTAAAAGAAACATACAGTAACGTTTTTTTCAATGTGGTATTTTGAATTTATCATAAATTTATAAATGTATTTGCACTAGATTCACGTAAAATTTACTTGTTAACCGCAAATTACTTAAGTATATTTCTATTTATATTAACACTTAAAGAAACTGTAATTGAGTTTTTGTAAATGAAAAGTATTAAAGATTTTACCTACGTCGAAAAATCAGAATTGTTACTTAAAATTCTAGCCGATGAATGTTCAACTACTAGGTCTAAGCTTCTTGCATTGGGGGACTTCGGTCTCACTAATGCAATGGGTAAGGGTAGTGCGTAAATGCATTTCCCCCCGACAAAAAAAAAAAAGGTCTAAGCTTCTTCTCAGAGGAAGGCAAACGCATATAAATTTATATTTTCCACTCCATTTTGCAACTATCAAATGTGTGTTACGGCATTCAGTGCTTCCCGCTATATTTATTTGTATTATTAGTTGACGTTTATAAATCAGTATACGTGAATAAAAAAAAATGTTTCAATCTCGAAATCAGACCGAAATTCCACTGGTCTGACCATTCGGCTACAACGTCGTCATGCACAGTATAAAAAAGCGAACGATCTTCAATTTATTTAAGAGATTTTACCGATCATACATAATATTTACCGGTAGGTACAATAAAAATCCTTAACTCCAATATTTTATTTTGTGCTTTAATGATTTCTGAGTAATAACAAATAATATTGCCATTTGTTGGGATATAAACATATTAACTACGTCAGAATTTTATTGAATTAGATAATTCGTAAATGTTCAATACAATTAAACCTAAATCTCATAAGCTGTTAACAATTTGACAATACAAATAAATAAATAAGAGTTTTTACAAAAGAATTTCTGTATACGATTAAAATAAGTCACCAAATTAGAGTTCATAAAACCTTATAATACAATGTACGCATACAAGTATAATCTGCAATCCTCTATAAACAACAATAAATAATCACAAAATATTTCGTTATCGATTTTTATTTATTTTCGATCACCATAAAGATGGGTAATTTTACGAGCATTTAAAAATCCCTTAACAGAAAAATGTAGCAGACTACACCTTATTCGATTTAACTCATTCCAATTCATTTAAATATACTTCGTTTTAAACTAAATGCGCACCAGAGGGTCGGAATCCATTTTCATCTGCTGTATAATCTACTCTGTATTTTGCACCATCGTCACCAATGTACTCATAAAAAAAACCCCTAACACGAGTACCGCCACCATTTGCAGCAGACTCTACGACTCCTGATTCCTCAGCAGCGATTCCATTATCAGTTTCGTATGCAAAGTGATAGGTGTTCGGATCGATATCGTTTTCTTGTTTAACAATATTTGCTGCGCGATCAGAATTATACTGGATACGGTAGTTAGGTTGTTCTAAAAATTTTCTTGTTGTTGTGTAATAAAAGGGACGGTATGTAGATGCAACTGAAGCAATCGTTGGCCGGTAAGTTACGGCATCCAGTGACGATGCAAGACTATCTTGATCTTTGCTGAAAAAAGTAAAAAATTGGTTTTTTTTTTACTTTGTAGGTTCAGCGCTTTGACCACTATCTCACCTAATGTAAGTAGTATTGTGGACCAAGATGGTAAATACAATGGTACAAATAGCTTTCAGGGGTGGTAGCTACGCAGGCGGGCTTTATTAGAAAATGCCCCACTACCATGCTATGTTTTCCTTTTTTTTAATAAACTAGATAATGATCTTGACCTTCTGGGCTTTTACAGCTTCACTGACTCTTGAATGACTTTAATTTCCTCTTAGTGTTTTCTTTTACCGAAAGCTCAGGTTCGTTATAGAGTTGGACAGGTGGATTCGAACCTGCATTTATTGATGCGGAATCCAACAGCACTACTGATTGCGCCATCATACCATCAGTAATTATTTTCAGAGTTCGAACTTGAAAGAATACAAAAGTCCGAAATACATATAATCAAAGGGCTGAATGTAGTTTAAGTCATTGAAAGCTTGTGGAGCTGAATGAACAAAATCAATATAAAATACAAAAAAATAATTAATTCGTAATCTAGAGATGTCTAGAGATTGATATTTTACTATTGAAAAAAAAATTAAAAAAATACAATACATTTCTTTGATATAACTCCAATAATTTATGTGTTTGTTCTACATCGAAGCAAACCAAATAGGTAATGTCTAATTTACTTTGTATTTAGTGTGAAATGTAAAATTAAAAAACGAGATTTTGGTTTATTATAATTTATAGATTAGACAGTTTTGTATTTTTCTTTCTCAGTTTGTTTAGTTGCAAGTATTAACTTGTTAAAATTATGAAACGTTAGTTATTTGTTTCAATTTTTTTTTAATCTTTATAGTTGAATGTTCAATCACTGAGCGAACACTTGCTTTTCTAAATATTTTTAAGCGTCTAATTAGTCCTATACTCATATAATAAAATCGTTTAATTATTATTTGTATCTATTTTACACTTTTTATCTATTCCATTTTTTTTTTAATTCAAATATGGGTGTGTTACAATAAAAATACCTAAATACCTGTTTTCATTTTTCAGATAAGGTGCCAGAATTTGTCTGTTTAACTTCTTGGCATAGAATGGATTATATCCGTGATAAATAGAATCGTATTTGCCGTTTGAATCGTCTAGGCTCTTGTATTTATTATCAATAAAACTGTAATAGCGCCTGTCTGCGGTATGGCGATATCTTCCTTCATTGCTATTAACTTCTGGGTGGTATAGACCGTCATCCGAGCTTCCGAAGGTGACGACATTCAGGGCCAATACAGCGATCTACATAAATCAGATTTATAACCTTAATTCTGGTGGACCATTAAATTTTATTTCACTAATTTATTTTTCCGTTCATATAATTGGATTCTTTTAAAAGTTAAGAAATAGTATGATAATAATTTACATAGATTAGGTACTTTGATGTAATTGTTTGACACGATAAGTAATTACTCGTGTTTCATGTAGAACATCTGTAATTAGTTTATGTAACATATGAATGTAATTTCAACTTCTTGATGAAAACAATTAATACCTAATTTAAAAATTATTCTCAACACTTCTCCCTAAGACTTCTATATATTTTTTTAAAATTTTTATTGCACATTCGTTAGTATAATTGATTAATAATTTAACTTACCACAAGAACTTTCATCTTCTACCACCAGTTAAGAAAATATTTAAATGGAAGTCTTGAAGATACGTCGTTGCTTTATATACAATCAAGATATTCGTAGATGGACTATTAATTACAACAATAGATCGTTCTATTTTTTTGTTGGAAATGTTAATTCTATTTTTTAGTATGACATTCGACGTAGACCTATTTGGGATGAGTGGTAATAGGTAATGTATATACAGGATGACTGCGGTAAGTTATCTTATCCACTTATTTCCCTACAACGATTTTGAACAATGAACGAAATACAAAAAAAATCTACAGAGAAAGTAACATAAAATAATATGTGCAACATTTTAGTCACAATATCATTATAAATTACAAAATCATATTCAAACGCGTGATACTTAAAAAGTGAACCGATTTGAATATAGTTCTCAGATTAATTTAGGAGTAAAGTAGAGAAAATATCATTCAATGAATACACTTTTTTTTATTATTCTTTGAAAGTTTTTATTCCACGGAACATATTAGCTCAATTACACCCCGTTCTATTTAAGCTCAGATCAAGGGGATAGCTGGTGGGTTAATATTACTGAATCACACAACCTGTTGGCATAATTTGAACAAGTCTCTCCTCTCTCTCACACAAGGGCAGGCAGAGACATCGTTCCACTTTCTAAGATCCTGACACACGTCTTTAGCTTCTACTTTTATAAGCACCTTAATACATCCTCTTCGGTTACGGGTACTTTTGACCTGGCCTTTCTCCAGAACTAAGACGACCCTTACCATCTTGCCAAGTCATACTAGCCTTGTAAATTTGTTACGTCAATCTTCTTTCATCCATCCTCTCTACCAATTAAGTATCCCTTTTTCTATATTTCTCAGTACACCATCTACCACACTACAACGTTCCCTTATCATACAATTCCTTACTTTATCTATCATTCTTATGCCAGCTATACTTCTTAGACTTCTCATCTCCACTAAATTAACCATGCTTTCATGTTTCTTCTGCTAGACCCAGCACTTACTACTATACATAAGTGCAGGAACTAGTACACCCTGCTTTAACTATGAAAAATCTCTAAGTTTGGAGTCTCTTAAATTTAGATTCAACAACGCTTCTCTTTCAGTCTTAATCTTGCCACACTCCATCAATATTTTTTCTATATATCATCATCTTTTTCACATGTATCACAATTCGGGGAACCAATTTTCTTCATGAGATGTACAAAACTCCCGATGGATAGTGCCCTGTAGGAAGTTTTAAGCCAATCGCGCATTTTTTTATAGAGACTAAGTAGTAAATAATTTAATAGTTTCATTCGAGTAGCATTGTGATACTATTAGTAGAGTGATAAATTTAAGTACTTCTAAGATTCCATATATGTATGAAGGGCATTGGGGATTCGGGGTTTATGGTTTGCTTATTTTTGATGTCATGGCAGATTTTGGTTCTCAATGGTAATCGCGTAAGTAGTATTAACATTTTTTCCCTTTTTATAACATTTTATGTTGTATGGAGTAAAGGTATTTGTTAAAACATTTTAAACTTTATGACAACGTATTATATATTTTTCTATATAGTTTAAGACATATACCAAAGCAAGAAAAATTTACATTTTATTAATTCTCTTTTGTCTGTAGATTTTGCTATAATTCGTTCAACATGCTACATTATTTCGATATCTCCTAAGGAACTAAACAACTATATAATAAGTTATAGTTTTCATGCTGTATACATAGAGTAACTTGTCACACCAAAATGAGAATCATTCCGATACCACCTACAATTGACCTTTTAAAACACATTTATTAAGCCTATTTTGTAAAATTTATGATCTTCTACATTATATAAATAAAACTAAATCTTTGCTCCCAATTGTGTGTTATCATAATATCTTCAAAACACTTTTTACATTGCTATGGAACAAATTAAACTTAGACATATCCACTTTTTAAAATTTGTTTTTCACCTACATAATTACAATAATAATACAAATTTAAAAATGGAAATAAAAAATGAAATAAAAAATAGATAAACCAAAGCATTTAAACATGAAGTATCAGATTATTATTATAATATTATTTATCTATCATTATGTTACACAGTTCTTTGACCACAATTACACCTGATGTACAGTGACGATGTGGTTCAGGAAAGTAAACACACTAATCCTAAGAGTACTGGATCTCAGGTAATACTGCCGAAACACACCTATTGATGCTTGGCGATAGATTTTCAAACTGGAGGATGGTAGCTACACAGGTGAGCATTGTCACAAAATGCCCTAACACCATCCTATAGTTTCTTCACTATATTATCTTTCACTGAAAGCTCAATCTCAATATAGAGTTGGATAGGTGACTTTGACCCTACATACATAGACGCGGAATCCAACCTTATTATCAACTGAGCCATCATCGCTTCGATGTTAAATATATCAGTTACTTCCTATCAATACAATTTACAGAACAACAAAGAACAATTTTGTACCACCTTTACACTCGTTTCGACTTTATACAGATCAAACTACACTAGGAGCCTTTGGATTCTCGAGTCACTTTAACAGCTAGTGTAAATCTACATGGACCTATAAAGACACCCCATGATTAGCTTCGTCAGTAGCTCAAGACGAGCTTCTGCACCCCCCTATCTTGCTAGATACAGTGACACTTTCATGCACTAAACTAACCTCGCAATACAATGCACATCTCTTTGCACTACACGTCTTAATATTAGTATTTTCACTTAACTATTTAGGTAGGGTAGGTAAGGGGTATTACGTAGATTTAGGTAGGCCACATTTCGCAGAATGTATACCTTAGCCTAACATGAAGTCTCTACTACTCTGGTAGTCTTGTAATAGGCACCACTCTCCCTGCTGAGTCCAACCAACTGCGTCTTAGTTACCATGTTTTTTATAATACTGTGTAGGCTCCGTGATTTGACCACAATCTTACTCGATGTTAAGTGCCGATGTGGTCCAGGATAGTAAACACACTAAACCTAGTAATTCTTAAGTGATGCTGCTGGAACGCGACTATTGGTATTTGGCGGCAGGTTTTGAAACTTGAGGGTAATAGCTAACCAGGCGGACATTATTAGAAAATACCCTACCACCATGCTATGGTTTCCTCACGATGTTTTCCTTCACCGAAAGCTCAGCCTGATCTTAGAGTTGGATAGGTGGGTTAGAACCCGCGTCTATTGACGCGGAATTCTGCAATAAGTATTACCCTTCAATTATATTAGGTTCTATTTACAGAATCATTAGTAAAATGTTTAGTAAAAGGATTTATTTATAAACTTTTAAGTTACACGTGTGATTATTAATATGATATTTTATTTCAAAGAAGCAGCTGTCGATTTAATATTTAATTACATAGTGCAAACCTGTTTAGTATTATGTTACAAATGAAATTAGTATTCGCGTGTACAGTTTATAGGTCAACGCATCGTAATCATACTTGCATATTATTATAATATAAACATCGTGTATAAATTGAGAACAGGGCTTTGTTTTAAATTAATAGATACATGTGAGCAATTACACTTGATTTTAATGATGTTTTGGGCCCGTTAAAGTATTAGGTATAATATCAATGCGGGCGAGGATCTATGATTTGCACATTTTGACAGAATATAACGTAATAGCTTATTTGCTTTTAAAGCTGTTAACACATATTCAGATCGAATCACAGACATGGTATGACGGGCAGCCGAGTTCATTAGTGACCTAAGTAGGGATGGGAAATAAGATTTTTTCAACAAGATCGATTTTTGAATCGATTCACAAATCATCGAGGTCGAAGAGATCAATCTGTTTTGAACTTATTTTAATTGACTTTTTATTCGTAAATAGTATCTTTCTACAGGTCTAAATTAGACTATAATCATCATTTATTGCAAAAAACTGTTTCCATTTTTTTATTAACAGCACTAAAGGCCATCAAAAGCGACTGAACGAACGCCTAGCCTACTAAGGAAAATATCATAATGAACTGTTTTATTTTTACCTAAATAGGTAGGTAAGTACAGATAATGATCATATTATAGAAAACAAAAAGAATACTCTTATAATCGATACTACATTAGTTTGAAAAATTCATCTCGATTTTGTCGGTTCATCAAGCTTAGTTTCGAATCTAATCAAAAATCGATATCTTTCGGATAGCATCCCCATTCCTACTTAGACAACTGATAACCATGTACGTGGTTCGATCCGTACGTATGTGTAACGTAAGAATTGTCCTACAATAAGAATTGGCAATGCTTACATTTGCATGAAAAGGCATTTGCTTACTAATGCTGACTAAAGGAGGGGAGAGTCAAAAAAACTTTCAATTCCGCTTATGTAAAACTAAAAAGTTCCCTATTACGTGATAGAAGATAATAAGAAGATTATCCTAAATGACTGAGTGACTGGATATTTTTATATTATATTTTAGACATATTCTTATCTATATACGGCTTTCCAACGAATTTTCAGAAATGACTTGATTTTATTTAATTAATGATACATTTTTCAGGAAAGATTAAATAAAATATTTCGACTTTTTTCCTTAGCCAATTAATTAGCAATAAAACCAAAACTACACTATAAATTACATATTCAGATTGTTATTGAATTATATTTATAAATAATCTATCATAAACACTAAGTAGGTAAAATTAAAATAAAACAACTTCTATGCATTTCAACTTAAGACATGCGAAAGTCAATGTTTAGCGTATTTTTTTTCGAAATGTTTAAGTCTGACAAACGCAAACTCAGGCGATCAGATCAAATACATGGCTAGCTTCAAACGAAAACGAACTTTCTAGACTACAAAAAAATCAGTTATAATTACACCTGTAATTGCCGGAACATATTCGTGGTTGATTGGTTTTTTATAAATTCCCAACGTGAATACTTGAAAAGGGCTATAATGTATATGATGTAGTTTTTTATTTACGTTCTTTTTCTTCAAAGAGAATTATTTTGATAAGTTATGTCCAAGATTCTTTTTTATAACTTATTTGAATTGGGCCGTGTGGTGCCGGTTAAGAATAGTACCATCCCATATCTTCCCGTGGGTGTCGGAAAAGGTAACTAAGGGATAAATCAGGTATTGGGCATTAGCATCCTCCGAGCACTACAAATACCTACTACGATCGCCAACCCGGCTGTCAAGCATGGCTTTATGGTAGTTCCTTCCTTTTGTGGGAGACCTATGTCTAGCAGTGGACGGCTTTCAGTTAAATGGAGAACTCGAAAAAATGATTGTACTCCATCCAAAAATGATTATAATCTCAGATTAATGAGAATCTATCGATAATCGGCATCAGCTTGCTGGCCTACATCTATCACGACTATATAGCTATGATATGCATTTGCTGATTCTAGAATATGATGTTCCATAAACATCGGGGCTTTAACACAAGTGTACGGTGGTCTCGATGTAATCAGACTCAATTATTATAGGTACTGCATGTCGTTTTTTTAGTTGTTTTAGCCTTTGATTCATGGCCAATAACTACCATATAATAATAGATCGCATTGTCAACTTTCTTCCATTTTTAAGCTACTGTCGAACTTGCATATTATTGATATTTCATTTGGATGTTTTTACCTATATTTACATTACTAGATGTTTGCCCGTGGCTGCGGCCACGTTTCATGTATTCTTCACTGCGTTTGAATTTTTTTTATGCAGAACCCTAATTATTTTCCTATTTTGTTGTACTATTAATTAAAAATATTCCTCATAAATTCAAGCACTTGCCCGTAAAACTGGCTATAGAATCGGATTTTATTCACAATTTCATAAGTATTTTTTACGCGGAACCCTAATTAATTTACCCGGAACAACTTCAGCTGTCCAAATCTTGTCAAAATCGGTCCAGCCGTTCCAGAGATTACCCGGAACAAACAGATAAAAATTTGAAAAATTGTATTTTGGATATAGGCATCATATTCATTTATCATGTCTATTTAGTAAAAAAAAAGTAATTTTGACAATACAAACAGACACTTCAATTTTATTTATTAGTACAGATAAATTACTGCACTCACTCTGTCCGATATATAAGTTTTAACTTTTTAAGCTTTAATTTTTAATGAAAATCATCGTTACCGTGTGAGCTAAAAATATTCGCAACTGAACATAGATTCTCCAAACCGTCAACAACTGCGAACGTAGAGTAAAAGTTTTTAACATGAGTGGGCAAAACCAGAACTCGCGTGCGCCCCAAAGAAAGAATTATGAAATACGAATGGGACAACTGTAGTGCGGGCTGATTTTACCTATGCAAAATAGACGAAAACATCACTTCGTAGTACCCTTTCTTCTCCTCCAAAACTAAACCGATTTTTTTTTTCAGTTTTAGAATAACAAAAAATTTACAGGGATAGCCCCTGTACGATTTTCTTCTTTTTTTTTAATTTCAACCGTTAAATTTGTTTAACGAACGTCTAAAAATGACGGTAAAAATCGAACATATTTTTCAATTTTCAAAGGTTTCTAGTTTCTATAATTAATTTATGGAAAATATCAAAACGAACGGCGTACGCATATCCACGGTAGTGGATGTATATTATTTGGTATACAAATATTTACCACAATACTATTATCCAGGCAGGAGACAGGGTACTACATTTGTATAGAATAAATGCCGCTAGTATATCCTCTTACAGCCTTTAGAAGCTGGCTTGTGTCTGAGGACTCGTTAAGACCCTAAACACAGCTTATAGGCAACTGAGAAGTGAGATGGATCTACAATTTTTCAAAAGGGTCGTGTCATCTTTTTTTACTAAAGATAATAACTATACTTTTATGCCACGGATGTGGCGTTTTCTCTCGAGTATAAAGTAACTAAATAACTTAAGGATCGGTTTTTTACTCGCCTTCAGCGGCTCTGCTGTTATTTCATCATCATCCGGTGCCTTGTTGTTTTTGAGCTATTTGAGAGTCATTTCAATTTCGTACATACTGACGTCCACGACATATTCAATAAAGTGTCGGGTTGATCGGGTTCTGGGATCGTTAACTAAATTTGGAGTTTCCATGTCAATGTGTAAATATGTACGTAGAACTTCTTGACTGCTCTCAAAAGCTCAGGTTCAAAAATATTCAGGGAGTTATTTGTGACGCCCTGGCTGGGATGGAGGAGAAATTGAGAGGGACACTGGAGAGTGGATTGAGGGCGGCTGAGCAACGGCTGGAAACAGCGGTGGAGAAGCGGTTGGAGGAGAGGCTAGCAGTTCATTCTGCTTCACCTCTGCAACGAGGGGCTGGATCGGGAGAGGGGGGTGCGCCTAAAAGCAGGAATCGAGGTGATGGAAGGGGTGCTGTGTTGGGGATGGAATGGGAGCCGTTGCCTGGTGTGGCTCCGGTGCCGGTGGAGAGCGAGAAGGAGGGGTTGAATGGGGAGTGGTCGTCGGTGGAACGAAGGAAGAAGGGCGCTAAGGAGTTGCAAGGGGGAGCTGACACCGGTGCTGCGGTGCGTACGGGGGGTGTATTGGGGCGGGGGGTGAGGAGGAGGGCTAAAGTCCCGGAGATTCCGCAGTCGGCTGCAGTGGTCATTACGCTGCGGCCGGAGGCGGTGGCTCGGGGGGTCAGCTATAAGGAGGTGATGGGGAAGACGAGGGGCGAGATCGGGATTGCGGATCTGGGCATAGAGGAGATTTCAACGCGCCCCACGGTCACGGGATCCCGGATCGTTGAGATTCCGGGTCCTCGTGGCGCGGAGCTCGCTGACAGCCTTGCTGCTCAGCTTCAGGCGGCCATATCAGATGTTGCGGTTGTCTCCAGGCCGACAAAACGGGCTGGCGTTCGGATTGTCGGACTGGAGGACTCTGTAACGAAGGAGGAGGTTGTGTGGGTGGTGGCTCAGAAGACTGGGGTGAAGGAGTGTGATGTGAAAGGCGGGGACATTCGGGTTGTAAGGGGGGGATCGGGTGCAATGAACCTGATGTTGCCGGTCGCAGCTGCGAGGCAATTGGTGGAGGCGGGCCGGATATTGGTCGGGTGGTGTGTGGCGAGGGTCTATGCACTTGATGCAAAGCCTCTGCGTTGCTACAGGTGCATGGCCCTTGGACACACACGCTCGCTATGTCCAGCTTCGGTGGAGCGGAGTAGCCTCTGCTATAGATGTGGGGTGCCTGGGCACAAAGCGGCGGAGTGCGTGGCAGCGAATCCCAGGTGTGCGCTGTGCGCGGAGTTGGGGAGAGAGGCGGACCACCAGATGGGTGGCGCCTTTTGTAGGCCGCCAGTGGTGACGGTGGAATGGCCTCCCAGGGTCCGGACGTAGTTGTCTTCAGGTATCCCTCTCCTTGTTACGTCTTGTTGAGTCAAACAAGACGAGTATAGGAGAGGGACCTATCTCTTTCTCTCTTCTACAACGGAGGCGGGTTCTTTCCTCTCTTTTCTCTTTGCCCGTCTCCGTTCTGTCCCTTTCTTCCTTTTTCTGTTTATGGGGGCAGGAGTATATCCTGTCCCCGGAATGTTGACCATTGGGTCATGCCTCCCTTCGGGGGGGCGGGTGAAGAGATGGGGTCGAGGAATATCCTCCCCCATCCCCACTGGGCCATTGCACGACGAGGCCCGGTGGGTTCGCTGCAGGGGGGGCGACGCGGTGCCTGCGAAAGCCACCCCGTGTCGCCCCCATCCCAAATGCAGCGGACGGCCCCGGGGGGTTTTTAGTGGGTATTTCCGGGCGACTCTCGCCCGGGTGAGTCCCACACTGGCACGGAGCTCGTCACTCCGTGCCCCCTTATCTAGTGTATTTGGAGGACTTTGATCCTCCAAATACAATAGATAAGGGTAGTGCGTAAATGCATTTCCCCCCGTCAAAAAAAAAAAAAAAAAAAAAAAAAAGGTCTGGAGAAAATGATTATGGCGTCTCCAGTCTTCGGCTTAGCCAATCGGCTTTGCCCAATAGTCAGATTTCTATTCAAAGAAACTCTTTCAGGAACAAAGATTTTTTTACTCGATTTTAGAGACACAATTTTTAATGCTAAAATAAGCATCAAGCACTTGCTATGGTAGGGAACTAATATACTTGTTTTATTTATTTATTTAATTTGGCAAACTAAACATGATTGTCGAACAAATTGTATTAACGCAAAATAGGATTTTTTTAAAATTAATTTTACCCTTGTATGTCCTTTTCTTTTGAAATAAAACAAAGATAGCCTATGTTATGTATAGACATAACATAAACGGATGACAATGTCCAAACTAAATAATCCAAGAGAATTACTGCAGCAACCTTAGATTGCAATTTAAGAATAAATTATTATCAATAAAAGATCCGTTTACAAACAAAATTCTTGCATTTTACTGTCTTAGGTGAGGATATTTATATGTTAATCAGATTTGTAAGGTAAAGGAAAACCAGGTATTTCGAGAACAAAGCTGAGTCACTTATGATTCTGAGAGGTGACATATCGCTTATTACCTACAAATTATAAAAACAACCTTAATCTGTCTTTGTTGCAATTCAAGCAGATCCATGACGTTTTGTTATTTTAATGAACTGCTATAAAATATATTCTATGTTTAAAATTCATAAAATTGATATTGAGTAACATCTACCCCACCAATGATGGTCGCTGGTTTGATGTTCACCGAAATAAATAATTATACCGTGACCCTTTGTTTATCGAAAATTCTGTCAGATCTCTTATTTTTATTTTACAAATATTTTTGTAAAATACAATGATCAAGCAAAATAATCTAACTTAGTTTATCATAGACTACGATTATCGCTTACCATCAGGCATATCGTAGGCCTGTTTGCCACTTTAATAATATTAAAAAAAAATAATGAGGTGAGTAAAAAATAACTCCGTCCTATAGTTATCTGAAATTTTATTCGAGTGTGGTTATTACCATTTCTTAGTATGCAAAAAAATACGACGAAGTAACAGAGCATAGGCTGTGTACTCATTGTAATCAGGTGGACACTCTGAATGAAGCCTATCTACTCATCAAGAACCAGAGTAAAGTCTATGAGCCAAGTATACAGGAGGGAAAGTCCTGAATGTGTTATTTCTGGTATTCACCCAGGAAGAGAAAAAGAATCTCTCAAATAGAGGTTTCGGCTGGTTGAGGGATCACGCATCCTGACCATTCACGAAGCTCAGGAAGTAACATTCCCATCGGTAGTAATCCTACAAACAAATGACGGCTGCAAGTCCAAGACAGCGTCCCGCATGCCGTGGTGGCAGTATCTAGACACAGACACCAGTGTCTACAACACCAACGACGGAGACGACGGGATAGGTTCGTCCGCAAGACGACAGATAAGGTCATCGTGGATTACAACCTCAAACTGGCCATATAGAGGCGAATAATCATCACAAAAAGTTAAAGATACACCGACGTTAGTCCTGAGGATATAACTAGAAGTTGAAGAAAAGCATGAAAAGTGAAGGGGGATAAATGATAATAAAATAAAAATATAATATAAAGCATACATATAAACTAACCCACATAGTTAATAGGAAAAAAATAATATTATAATAAATAACTAGTTATTAGGCTCACGTAGATGTAAGTTGGTTTTTTGTTACTCTATATTTTATGAAAATTGTAAAAACATGTGAAATAAAGAGTCCGGACAAAGAGTTTGCAGTATGTGAAAAAATAAAAAAATAAACCGACTAAATAATTACGAATAGGATCTGGGGATCGTAAAACACAAATGTAATAATATTACCAATCCTCTCAAATTTAATCATTTCCATACAAAAATTTATAATACATAGTTATAGACGGAGTTCTTAGAAATTTATGAGGTAAAAAATAAATAGAATGAATATGTAAAATGATGACTACATGTATATGTTAGACAAAAATGTATATTTGAAAATTACCAAAATAATTCATTTTTCTGTACCATAGTTATGTCAGAAATGCATTATTAAAAAAAATTAAAATGAATTCAATAATAATTCAGAATATTTATTATCTTAAAGGCAACAAAAAAAAAACATTTACATAAATTGTGAAATTATTTTTTGGTCTACAAAATTACATTTTACTGTGCGTATTATAAGATTTTCACTATCGTCATTTTTTTAATTTATAATGATTATATTATACTTATTATTATAGTATCTAATTGTAGATAACTAAAACTAGGCGGCGCCATCAACTTCGTTTACTTGAAATCATGTTATCATTACCCTTATAGAAAAGCATAAAGATATGTAACCTAGATCTATTTTTTAAATATTAGGACGGAAAATGACGGCACCGTGCCTGATGGTAACCACAGAACAATCCAGAAACAAAATCAGCAACCGATCGTAGGTCGCTGCTCTGCCGGCCTGAAAACTATATGACTATACTGAACTCGGTTCAGTAATTTTCCTGTGATATCCGATCGAATAAAGACTATCAAGTGGCGTTAAATCATTACACAAAGCCTCTGTTAAGCCACCGTTTGTTTTAAGGTTCATTTCGTTCGAACAAATCCCCTGCTTCAGTTACATCCTAATCCGTATTAGAAAAATAATTATATTTATAAATTAGTTATCATTGAACAATTTTCAATATAGTTTCTTATATTATATTAAAATAATATTTATTTCATATTTAAGCTTTTATTAACGAAAATGCAATTTATTTATGGCCATTTCACATAAGATAAATTAAGCAGAAGTAGATATTATTTAGTTTGATACTTCATCGACTACTCTCACGAATACTTCATACTCTAATTTCAATTTATTCTTTAGAGAGTTAGCGACTGTATTTAGTATCTTTGATCCTCTAAAACTGTAGTAAGATCCGAATTTCTCTCCCGCAGGAACGTTGCTGGTCGGGGGGTACCTGAAAAATTATATGATTATTTATAATTTGTGTATAATTTCAAATCTCAACATATACTATGAACGCCGTATCGTGCATTTGTTGTTTAAGCAATTTTTTACAGTTTTCTATACCATCCATAATCCAGGATGTATTATAATTAACCTTCCCATACAATTTCATAGTCTACGATAAGGAATATGAGTTAATTGGATATTCTAATATGATATGACTAATTATTAGATTAAATTTTCACACATATTGATTTTTTGTGGAGGGGTTAAGTATATGTATTATGTATACGTTAAGGTTATAAAATTATGTTGAAATTAATACATCCTGTCGCAATGTCGTAAGATGTAAGTATGCGTGGGCTCAATATAAACAACCTAGAATATAAATATATCATCTTTAAAAAAAAAGAAATAATTAATTTTTCTGAGACGAAACCATAGAACGTTAGCTAAAGTATAAAGGATTTAGACTAATTTAATATCAATAATCAACTGAAAAGGTGTAATTAATCGTATAGTATATATAGTAATGCGAATTCGAACAAAACTCTTTCAGGGACAGAGGGTATACACAATAAAGTAATATTCAAATGATATCTAAAAAGACAAAGAAGTTGATAGTCATAAAACTCCCGGATGAAACTTAATGTCAAATGAATAAGCGAACAAGATAAATAATATCAATTCTCTAATAAAATAAAGATTCATCATGAATAATATATGTTGGTATTCATTATTTATGTGTGATGTTATAAAGTGTCGGTTTCTGTAGCTCTTCCTGGAGCATTGAATTTTAATTAATCAACAATTAAAACATCAAGAATAAATATAGATAAAAAGAACACGTACTGTGTAACAAATTCAGGAGTTGTTTCATTTACTTTGAAGTTGGGAGTTAAATATTTGCACTTCACTGCAATCTCCTTGTCGGCGTACACCTTCCGGTAATGGCTCGAGCTACCTTCATATTCGTCTCCAAAGTGAAGACCGCTAGACGATACATATTTCTCTACTAAGCCGTTGATTACTTTATGTATATAGGGGTATCGGTCTGCGTAGGTTTTAACTCCACTGAAGAAATTCGGTCTAATCGGGAACCCAGGGCCACCGGGTCCTCCTGGACCATCTGGCCCAACTCCCGCCTTCACCTCCAATACCACCTTCGCCACCAACTCCCCCCACACCACCGTTCCCCCCAAAGCCTCCTCTTCCACCTTGAGCCCCTGTCT
Organism: Samia ricini; assembly: GCA_014132275.2. Lineage (NCBI taxonomy): Eukaryota > Metazoa > Arthropoda > Insecta > Lepidoptera > Saturniidae > Samia > Samia ricini. The sequence continues at coordinate 8,992,721 of AP028170.1, forward strand.
GGTGCACATATCCATATAGTTTGTCATCATATAGACCACCGTATATACCTTGTTGTTGGTATATATAGGAATATTTTCCCTCATCGCTTGGTATATATTTTCCTTCATCTAACGGCCTATAATATTTCCCATCATCGTATATTTGGTATTTAATTGGTCGGTATTTACCATCATCAAATGGTGAACATTGGATGAATGTCCACAAAGAAAGGACTAGAATCTGGAACAAATTTGTTGAATATTGGTAAACTTCGGTAGTAGATACGAATAGAAATCATTTTATTATCATGTGACTCAACGAAGTTCACATTATTATAATGTTTCATATTATTATTGAATACTAGTTGACGCCCCCAACTTCGCTCATTTCAAATACTTATATCATTACAATCCACTATATATACATTGGTTTCTGTACAAAAGTAAATAGTAGATCCTGTTGATGTATTGAAGTCATTGCTCTTAAGATAGAGAATACATAATTGAGAAATACCACATATAATAGACACTTAAGACATAATTAAAAAAGCATAAACAAAATCAAAACGCACTAATTTAAAAATATAAACCATTATGTTTTAGTATATTATTCTTGATTGAAACTGACATTAATAAATAAAGCTATAAAGTTTAATTAAATGATATAACTGATAAATTCGGTTGCAGACATAAGAGTACCTACTCGTATATATCAATAAAAAAAAACTTTCTCATAAACATTATCACTTAAATAGAACCACATTCCATATGAGTACTGTCATTCTTAAAAATATTCAGCATTATGAGGATTATAATATTCCACAAAACATTTAACAGTTGTCAACCAATCGCGAAATAGATACTTATTTAAATCACACTAAATAAAATCTCATTTGCATATTAATATTATTAATTAATTTTTTCACTTACAAATTTAGCGGCCCGCATCACGATAGGTACACGATTTCCGTGTCCGCTGTAATTATTGTATTCACACCTCGACCGTACAGCCTGTTAACGCCTCAAATTATGCTCGAGTTCTGAAACTAGATCACATAACGTGTCATACACATAGCATTTAGGAAACCAATATAGACTGTCAAAATCATCTCATTTTTCATTGACATTTAATTAGCATTTAGATGAATAATAAATTTTATTTAAAACATACCAAAAAGTGGAACAGAATCCTTAAATCAAGGTGCGACGAGGTCAAGCAGATGAATTAGCATATATTATATATTTATAATAGTTCCGTTGTGAATTTATTGTGAGGTTATAAATCATTCACTTTTGCACTTTAACGTTTTAGAATTTATTTTTAAAAAGTTGCACTCACTGCTTTACTCTGATATGTTCGAGACGACCGACTTGTAAGAGAGTCGTTATTCTCATATGGAACATTTGCGGATCCACTTCACACATTGATTTGCATAAAACAAAAATTATTAAAATGCACCAATATAGCCCAATGCGTTCTGAAGATCTTATTCCGTTTATTATACTCTGGTGACTTAAACAACGTACAAAATATAGTCCTCTGTCATTAAGTAGGTGTCATAATACATATAATTTACATAATGTACTAAAAAAACCATCAGTTACAAGAATTTGTTTTTTTATTTTTACATTATGCACATAACTGCAAATAAATTCACGCTGTGTGATAAATTTTACTCTCAAACAACCTTGGTATTATTTATTTTGATTCTAAACAATTGCTTCGGAAAAAAAAATTGATGAAAAATTACGTCTTTGACCTTCAACTTTATATACAATTCATATATTACCTTTATGTTATTACTATAAACTTTATATTCCTCAAAAAAGCATAATATTTTATATCTATATACGAAACAGTATAAGAAAATTATATATATGTTATTTTATTTAGTTATTATCACCACAATAAGACAATGGACGGGTATTTGACACTCAAGACTTGAATTAAGTATATATAATTAAATAAAATAAAGTCAGATAATTTTTACGAATGAAACTATTGTATAACCTTATACATTTCATCATTAACTAATAAGATATATGTAAGTTACACCAATAACGAAATATATTTCTAAGATAGATATTAAACCGGTCGCTCTTTAAATACTCTATTGATGTCAAAAACACGTCACAGATTAATAAATAATATGATAAACACCTCAAATACTTAAACTTAAAAAACGATAACCACTTGCAATGTATCCGGTAGACTGGCCATATAGACAGGTGAACTCCACCTCATCATCTCCCCTACCCCACTGTTATCTATGATTTACCACCATTATGTTTCATATTTAATATATTAGACTGAATTAATTAACATCGTTATGATGTGCCTATAATATTATATGACAAATAGATCGGCCATCTGACCATATATCTGATAACTACACGATCAACATTCTTAACACAACAACATCCGCATTTCTCGAAATTTCATGAAACTAATTTAGTAACTATTGATGTATTTCTTTGGCGTTTTTTTTATCTAAAGTTCTGATTTGTTTTAGATTTAGGTAATAAATAGTAACATCTAAAAGTAATAAACGGAGATAAATACATAATTAAGTTGTAGAGGATATGCTAGCGGGATTTAATCCATAGAAACGTAGTCCCCTGTTTCCTCCCTGCATGATAGCATTATGGTAAATATTTTTGTATCAAATAATCTATATCCACTACCGTCATGCCCGTACCTTTTGATTTTTTTCATAAATTAGTTATTGTAGAAACTAGAAGCCTTTGAAAATGAAAAAATGCTTACTGTAATTTTTAAGCTTTCGTCAAACAAATTTGATGAATAAGTTTAAAACGTACTGGCACAGCCAAAATCATTCTTATTCTACAACTGAAAGAAAATTAAAAATCGGCTCAGTTTTGGAGTAGGAAACAGGGTTACTACGAAGATATGTTTTCGTCTATTTTGCATAGGTAAAATCACCCCTAACTCCAGTTGTCCCTTTCGTGTATTAATATAACTCTTTCTTTGGGACGCAACGCGATAGACATATTTTTCTGAAATACCTACTTTTCAAATCTGTCGCCGTCTGCATGTCCTCTTAAATATCAACACTCTTCTCTATTTTCAAGGTTATTATTAATTCTCTTCAAATTTGTAATTAGGATTAAAGTATTACTAATAGATCTCAGATTAATTTCAGCTACAAGATTTACCATATCAACAAAGCTTTACATGAATTAATAATATCATTAAGTCCAAAGTTGCCGGGGGAGTTTCGAAATTAATAATATATATTGCCACACTTAAATATACGAATGTCAATGAAGTAGATGATACCATTATGCATATATTCATTTGCTAACTTAAATAAGTTATAAAATGTTTAATGAACAAACAAACAACAACATTAATTTAATATATTATTTATTTTGTCTTAAATAAAGCAGGTACAGATTACAGACCAGTTTTATATATCAATAAGTGTTTTCAAATGACTGGAAGCAGGTACTAAATAGGATAAGTGGTTTAGGGGACTAGATTTACTTCGGGATGTGAGCACCCTCAGGTAGGAAACCATTTTCGTCAGCGGTGTAGTCAACTCTGTAGGTAACACCATCAGGGGCAACGAATTCGAAGAACCCTTTCACTCTAATGCCATCATTCTCGCTGTCAATACGTTCAACCTTACCGGCTTCCTCAGCAAGGATCTTGTTCTCGGTTTCATACAAATAGTGGTATCCGTCAGGGAGAAAATCGTTTTCGTAACGAATGAGACCGTATTTGTAATAAAAGCTATTAGGGTCGAGGACTTTGTTAGCAACGTTCAAGTAGCTAGGAGTGTAGGATACAGGAGCAGCGGTGGAACTGAAGACAACTGGTGCTTTAGTGGGGGGCTTAGTAGGGGCGGCGGTTACTGGTGCTGCAGTTGTGTAGACTTCACGGGGCGCAAAAGTTGTAGTGACAACAGGTACACTTGTAGTAATGATGGGAGCACTTGTTGTAACAGCGGGAATTTTAGAGCCAGAGTCACCACTACCACCAGCTCCTCCTCCGTATAAACCACCGGTGTAGGCACCACCAGGGTAGCCACGGTCACCACTATAAAATAAAACATTTTATTCTGTACTACACTGTCTTGTTCGATATAGATATATTATGTTTTGCCTACTCTTTTGTGATAATTTTATTAAGAGCAACAAAAATTAAAATTCCATTGTTAATAAGCATTTGTGTGTGTTGGTTTGAACCCGGAAATTAGATGCAGATAATTCATTACACCTACTCGTGTATAAGTAGGTAGTTATTTTTATTAGAAGCATTTGAGATGTATTTTAAATGGCATTATAGACATTATATTCTTTTTGTATTCTTTATATTGTTATTAATTGACTTATACTCCCAATAGCCATAATTTTGACTATTTAGATTATTTTTTCACTCACTTATCACTGCTGCCAGAATAAAAGCCTCCAGGGCCACCAGCATCGCTGGAGCCAGTATAGAAGCCACCAGCTGCACCACGGTCTCCACGGTCACCGCTATAACAATAAAATTATATTTAACAAACAGTCTTGTCATGTAAAAATTAAATATGAATAATCAACCCTGAGGTTTTATTATGTGATATTTGATATATATGATATATTGTGATATTATTCACAAATATTAAAACGCCTTGTTGAAATGTGATATCAAATAAAATCTTAGGAAAATTGTGTGCGTAAATAAAGTCATGCGTCATAAATTAGATTATTTAAAATCAATTGCATATGTAAATATAGCTGGTATATTAGTTTCTTATAAAGATTATTAAAAATTGTAATTATAATGAATACAAACAAGAACTGGTATCTAGTGGGTACTATAAATTCAATTTCTCTAATTTGCTAATTTACTTGTACAAAATTCGTTGTGGGGAAATTTAAAAAGCGATGATAACTGATCATGGGTACTTAATTATAATAGACATAATATTTCCTATCTTTTTATAAAACTTTATGATGGAGCATGAATATCGGTATTTGATGGTAAGGCACTGTCTAGAACTATTATCAGTTACCCTCAATATGGGAATCTGTGTAGTATCCCTAAGTATCTAGCGAGATAATCTAAATGCTAAACCTAAGGGCCAGTAAACTTTTTAAGTTTGATATGTAATTACTATCAGTCATATTATCACTTGACACTATATGTGATTATTGTCCATCACTAGCCTATAATACATAAAATAATAGAAACTATTAACGAAGCCCTAAGCGCCAATAGAATTACTAATATTCAAAAGGAAATAACACACACATTAACCTACATTTTCTTATATTACGTAAATAGTTCAAGTATATTCACTTTATCTTATAAGTTTCCACGTAAACACTCACATTTTATTAGTTCCACTAAAATTACCGGTTTATGTGCACATCTGTATTCAATGCGCCTACAATTTTATAATGTCAAAGTTAGAACCTCGCCTCATAATTATAATTTATTCGTCAGGCTTTAATTAAATTGTAGTAACAGGTCACATACTTGTAAGCACCAGAGCCGTCAGGGACGTATCTTCCGGAATTGTCACTGCTGGGGTCGTAGCGACCTGAGTTGTCGTAGCGTCCCGGGTTGTAACGACCGGCTTCATAACGGCCAGGGTCGTAGCGGGATGGATCGTAACGGCCAGGTGCAACAGTTTTGGGCAAAGCCGTGGACGTTACACGAACACCATTGTACAAGAATGGGTTGTACCTCAAAAATGAAATAAATCATTAAAGAATAATCAATTACAAAATATAACTCGAATAAAATATAACATTCAATTACATTAAAAATAAAATTATGTTCTTTTAACTTGGAATATTATGTAAGTAGTAATAGGTATTATTTTCAAAATTTTAACTAGAATAATTATTTTATATTATTAAAAACACAGATAGTAACATTTTTCCCCGAATAAAATATTGAATACTTTACACTAATATTAAAATGGAACTATATTTCACACTGTCCGTATTAATAATTCAAAAATTAGAAAATCTAGTGTGAATATACAGATATAGTTACATTAAATCGATGTAAAAATAATATATTCCACTTACTGTCCAGTCTCAGCAGCTAGAACCGCTGTCACCGACAGACAAATCACCTGCAATGAACAAAAGAATGCCAAAATGCCATTCGCTAAATTTTCAACACAATAAAGTTATATAACATAATTACACATTTGAATTTGTAATTCGATTAAAATATTAATTTAAACATAACGCTAATTGAATTAGACACTTTTCAATATCCATCTAATTTAATTATCATTTTTATTTATCATATTAAGTCATAATATGTATAATTAAGATTTTATTTTACCACAATATGGTGTCGACCACTTACCAAAAAGACGCGCATTTCCGTTGTTATCCAGCGAACTTAACTACTTGAATGTGATCTATAGAAGATCAATGCCTATTTATACCTTTTTTATCTAATTTTATAATGCTCATCTGTCCCGTTCATTTCATGTATAATGTGTTCTTTGACGCTACCTCACAATACAGTGTTACTCAATCTTTTATCTATAGTTTCACGTTAATTCAGAGAAAAAAAGTGCATTTTTAACTTCTTTATTTGCCGCGTATACCGGGATTATTAAGTGACATAGTTGTAAATTGTAACTACAAAATAAATAGTTTTTATTGTATCGGTCTAACGCAGATGACCTTTTTTTACTTTGGGAAACCCTCATGGGTAACCCTACTGTCCGAGGGAATAGTTGGCTTATGTGAAATTCCTACTCAATAAAACCCCACGGTATACCAACCACCGCTTGGTTCGGTACGATGCGGGATCGAATCTGCATTCAACCGGAATTTACCCGGTCGACAATGGGAAAGACAGCTTCATACATCAAACCGTCTCAGGCGTCCGCTGCAATCTGTGTAATGAACAGGGAGTCCTCCCAACTCCCTTCTCGTAGATGACCTGAAGGTACTCATTAACTTGTTATTACTTATTTATTGTGATATGTGATTAGCGAATAAGGCTGAAAAAATACGTGCGCAAGAACTTAAGACAAGGCAATGCAACGAATCTCGGTTTTTACTATTGCTATTTATAAGTTTTTCTAATTTCAATCTAGCTAACTACCCTTTTCATCTAATAAACTGTACATATGTATATACGTGTGTACAATATACTTATACGTATTTGGTTCATCTAAGTCTTTAATATAAATCATGCAAAAGAAAAAAGTAATACAGAACCTTTACAGAACCCATGTTCCGTTTGTACAGATGTGCATTTGTATATATTAACTACTATTACTACTTTTATTACTAATTAATTAGAATTACAAAGTAGCGTACTGGATAGCTCCTTTCTAGAAGATTAAAACTCACTTCACTACTGAATAAACATGGCGAGTATACAGAAATGTAGACAGCCAGCCACACATCCACAACAACAGTTTTAGAGGCGTAAGTGCGGACATGCTTTTTTGAGTTGGCTGGAAGAATCCTGTTAACTTTGACTTCGCTATGAAGGAAATATATTGCACGGTCTTCAATTGAGTGTAAACGTAGTAATAGTAGATAGTAATAGGGAATTCATGTAAAATAACTATTCGAAAGTGTTTTCATGCAGGGCTGGATTACGAATCAACCTTTATGAAGATTTGGTTAAAGTTTCATCAAATGGGAGGGTTTTTTTCTGCCGTCCGCCGTTCAAGCCGATCAAGGCGAGGATGGCGGGGGCTACTTCTAGTTTGAGGACCCTCGTGGGCCAAGCGCTGACGGTGAAGGAGTCTGGGTGCCGCCCGTGTGGCGGTACACGATGGTCATTCATAGGTGGTTTAGTAGGTAGTCGCGGTCTCTCGTGTTAGTGTCCCACACTCCATTGCTCTGCCCCCGTATATAAAAAAAGATAATGCTCAACCAAATCTGAAAGATATAGAATAGAATAACTTAATATATAGAGTCTTTCCTACGATAAATAAGATTACAATTATCAGGAAGACGGATTTTCTCTTTGTCATTAAGACTGTATGACTGATATTTATAACACCATAATATATGTTTTTGTTGTAAGACGAGGCGAAATCGAGGTTCACGGATACGATTCGAAATGAAAATAACTAGCGGAAGATACTATTTTCAAAGGCTTGAAATCTTTTTTACTTTGGTTAAAATAGCTTGAAAAGTTTAACATGCATACACGACTCCTCGTCGGGTAGTACGTTTGGACGCTTCAATCGCACGGGGTTGCAGGTGAACTTGCACATAGTCCAGATCTCCCTCCGGTAGCGGCTTAAGTCGTGTTCCGATCCCCAACTGTAGAAGCTCTGTTACCCACTACAGCGCGATACATAGACATATACACACTACACGAAAAGTACGTGGATTTTACAAAAAAAATAATATGTGTGTATTCAGGCCGAGTTTCATACCGTTTTAGTGACCTTTCGCTAAGTCCAATAAAGCTGTCAAGACGTTTTGGCAAAACAGCATTCGGTCAGTTCAAAAAAGGGTTTGCGTGATATATAGTAGTACTCATAGTTTTAGCTATAGCGGTGAAGATGAATTTTCCATAGAGAAAACGGGAAGCAGAGAATACAGTGTAAGTGCGACCGAGCCGGTACATTAAGGAGAGTACATTAATGGAAGGGGAAAACGAACTCCAAGAAAGAGATATGAATTATATACTTTTTTAAGAGTTTTGGGCAATGACAAGCGAATATATATCGCATTTGTTGAAGTTGAAAATAGGACCAATAACAACTCACCTTAAAAGACTGGGTTTGAAGTACAATAACTCCATTGTATAGGTACAGGTGAAGAGGCTAGTGGCACTCGTGGATTAACTATACTATGGACCAAGGCTCATCCGAGTACCCAAACTCTACAAAAAAACTCGGTAAGCACTCAGGAAATTCTCGCTTGTCTCACTCTATATAGTTGGATATCCATTACCACAAAAACGATCAAATTCGTTTTCGACAGCTGCAGTAGCTTATAAGGTTTCATTGATATTTAAATAAACAAATTATTATCTAGTTTCTTGTTACAAAATACAATATTTATTACGTCATACGTTTGAAGGATCTTATAATCCTTGTAGTCTTTTTGGGTATCATAAATTGCTTTCGCTTTTGAAGTTTTGAAAGTTTTTCATATTTTTTTTTCGGACGATATATAAGATACTATTGAATCAAATAATAAATTTATAATGCTACGGTGGTTCAGGAATAATTCTAATATAATTCTGAAGGGTTTAGCTTGTAAACTGGGTGCACCCTTTGTAATTCAATGGATGAAACTCCCTGCACATAGAGGTCTACTTGTAAGGAATTAAGATAGTAATAAAAGAGTCTCAAGTATTTTATTATTATTCCAATAAATCAATTACAAACTTTGCCACTTAGCTAAGAACTAAGCGCCAAGAGCGACTCCAGTTAAAGTGAACAGTTGGCTTAATAATATCAATTATTATGTCATTATGTCTACAAACACATAGACACTATGGAGTGGTAATTATTTAAGTGAACACTACCACCAAGCTGTGTTGCAGTGATGGATTCCACTAGTTCAGGCTAGTTAAAATTAAACTAATTACGATCGACAGGTTATCTATTAAATGCAGTATTTATTCTTTTTACTTATTCATTATTGCTTTAAGCCCATATTTTTAGAGACATTTATAAAATGTTGGTAAACGTACGGATATCAATAGAAACAGAAAAGACGGCAGAACCGATAGAAACTCTGACTACTTCACATTGAATATGGACATTTATAGACCTGCATACAACCAGAAACGTGCGGGCCGGGCTAAAATTTGATAGCATATGAAGTTTGGTTTAGACTTGGGCTTTAGTATGTGGGTATATTTTATATGTATATATATGACAATAGAACTAGTAAAAAATAGAGATTTGGTAAAATTATTAATTATTGATTAAATCATTAAAATGAAAGCTTCGCTGTTTCGTACCTTGTATTTATACTTGGATTTTGTGATAATAAGAACTTCCCGAAAGTGGATGAATATCAAGATAAAGGAAGACCAAACAGGGTATGCTTCTGTGCGGGGATTATGTGAAAATTACGTTGTAAAAAAGGTATGCATTTTGAGATGACAGGTGAGCGTGGAAAACTTATTGTAACATATTAAACACACTAACTACCCTACTTTATGTATGAGAACGTGAAGATAAAGATGACAAGCTTCTTCCTCTAACCATTATATTTTTATAACCCACAGACGATGCATTATGATAACTAGAAGTATAAAAAAATTATAAAAATAAGTTGCTGTTTAATTGATAGAAATACATATAAATGAAAGTATGTTTGTTCTCTATAAGCTTTTAAACTATTCACCCGATTATGATAAAACTATAGTGAATTATTTTGCGTATACCCACGAAGGTTTTTAATGAAAAACTATTTATATGGTATTACAACGCATACCGGGTTCCTCTAGTATTCTATGAAAGAACTCGTTGAATGTTTAATCACGTTTAATAAAGAGATAATTTAATTTTGTAATATCAATATGTTAACTATTCTGTATTAAATTTTGCATTATATATGTGGGTTGAAAAAATATTTAAACTTCCATTAAAATATTTTAAGTTTGAGAACCGTTATGACATACTAATTAATATTATCATCTTCAAGATCGATCCTTAATATTCTATAGTATATATATATTTATACATAACATTCATCCTTTTTATACTGACATATATTATATAGTAAAAACTTTTATCAAGGCCAATATATTCAAAGTCAATAATAATTTGGATCATTTAAATGTCAAGAAGTAATGAAGTCAATATTCCTCACTTTAAGTGTTTTAATGTGGAGCATTGAATTAATGAAATAAAAAAATATTATTTATAAAATACAAGAATTGTTGGTTACTGTTCAATCAATGTTTTCTCTTTCTATAAGTAACGTCATTAACATCATATTACTATAAAAGTGAAAAATGTAACAAAAGTGAGATTTTACGTCTTCCTTGTTATGGTGGCTTTATCATCGTGTAATTTACATATATCAATTATTTTATTACAATTGTATGCAACTATAATAATAAATTTGTTTCAAAAAAGTTATTATGCATATATAAAAGAGGTAACATTAACACTATTTTTATTGATCTACGACAATAAATTATAGACAAATATAATAAAATGATAAAGTTCAAGTTTCTTCAAGATAACTTAATTGGAAAAAAGTTATTAGGATAACCAAGTATCAAATTGCCTTCGATTTGATTCTCATTAGTCAATTATTTATAAAAATGAATTTTATTATTAACCCCTTGAGCACTTGCCTGGCGTTTACGCCAGCTTTTCATTGTTTTCCTATGGTCTTCCTATTGTCTTATTTTTATGGGTACTCGACACATTAAAGCGATAAAGGCGCTCGATGCTGATGCCTTCGGATTACGCGTTGAAGGACGCATGTTCAAGCCGACCTATTCAAATCCATAACGAGCCTAAGCTTTTAGTGAAGTAAACGCCGTGAGAAAACATAACACGATGATAAGCATTTTTTAATAATACCCGCTTGGGCTGCTATGACCAACGAGTTTGAAAACCAATCCTCAAACACCAAAAGGTGTGTTCCAGCAGCATCATATGAGAGCCTGTACTTCTAGGCTTAAAGTGTTTACTGGACCACGTAGTAACTTAACATAAGGTGAGATTGCGGTCAAAACGCTGAGTACAAAAAAAGAAAACAATACAATAATTACTAATAACAGCTACTTTGCCTTCATTTTCAAAGTCGAAATTCTACATGAGTCCTGGGTTCCTAAAAATTTATATAGCATAAAATTACTAATTACAATCTAAAGTAACAGTAGTACAATTGGGTTGTTGATAATATGAAAAATATTGGCAGATTTTAATTTATATGATAGTTTACGGTCCGAAGATATAATTCATATTCTTTTATGTTTTGAGAAATAATGTTGTGATATTGCAGCCGTTGTTGAATACACAAATTATCAACGATTTCTCCGTGAAGACTAATTATTTTCAAGTAATTTTGTTTTAAAATAATAGTATGCATCTTATGGATATGATCTCATAAGTTTTGTGAAACGTGATGGCAAATTCTGTATTGTAAAATATAAAATATGTCCACAGCACAAAGTGCGGTCGAAGACATTGATTGTTGACGAAGAAGGTATTCGTTCTATATAATGTCAAAACCGCGTTGCTTCGCGGTTGCAAATGTTTACTACAGTAAAATATATATAAGTGAAGCACGGGTAGTAAATAATAAATATAGCTTCAATTTTTTTTAAAAAATCTGCATGGAACTGAACATGCTCGCGAAAACACCTCGTCTGGAAACTATAAAACTCGATCACGATGCCTTCTAATGTTAATTATGACTTGGTTGATTTGATTTTAGTAAATAACACTTAACGTATTTAGAAATTACCTCCATGGTAAGAATAGATGATTATTTATAAATCGTAGGCGAAAGCGATGACGGGTTTGTAGTATGGTGATCTGCCGGATTCCGCGTTAAAAGCCATCGCTTCGAATTTGACAATAGATTGACTTGAATTTTCGTTTTAAAGGAACATCGTGGAAATACATTTTTTAATAATCACTATTGCACTGAAAAATATATATTCGAGGATATATAGATGCGTTCCGAAATCATAAATCGAGAGCTACTGCCTTTAGGATTAACATGTCACCATATTAGTTCACATCGCCACTTAAAATCAGGTGAAATTGTTCTCAAACACGTATATATTTTGAAAGAACTATCTGTACTCGGGACTGTACCCGCGTGGAACTCCTTATTCGTATAATAATGATGTTAATAAAATATATAGGAGTATTACTAGCCGTGTGCCCGCGGCTCCACACGGGTTACATATATTCTTTACTGCGTAATACAGTTTTTAAATAATCTTTGGACAATAATGTTTTTATGGTGCTGTCTATTAAATAGAAATTTTGTTCACAATTTATGAGTTATAATTTTTTTACACGGAACACTTATTATTTTCCAAAATTTGTTTCGTACTAAGACAACGTAAAAACATTTCTCATAAATTCAAGCACTAGCCCGTAAGACTAACCACTGAATCGTCTTTATTTCAATTTCATATTTTTTTAATTTGTTTAATTTTTTACGCGGAACCCTAATTATTTTCGAAGAATAGAAGTAGCCTAGATTACCCAAAGTAACTTCAGTTATCTACCAAAAAAAGTCTCGTCCAAATCGGTCCGGTTCCAGAGATTGGCTGGTACAAACAGACAGATAGACGTAAATTTTAAAAATTGTATTTTTTTATAGGTATCGTATACATATATATTCATATGTACATAGTAAAAAGTTGCTATTGTTTAATAAAAAATAAGCTTCAAAAACGGAATACTTTACTTTTAATAATTAAATAGCGCAAAGAAATTATATGTTTTTTTATCTGTTTTATAAATAAAGCATTTCTTAACCCTTTGAGCACTAACCTGGCGTTTACACCAGCTTTCCATTGTTTTCCTTTTGTCTTCCTATTGTCTCATTTTTATGGATAATCGACACATTTAAAGTAATTTAATTATTACATATTATGTACTTACATATAACGTAATTCTTTTTTTGATGTTCAAATCTTCCATATAGATTGTTACAACAATCGGACACATTAATGTTACAAACTATCTCATTAACAGGATAAATTGTTTTGGAATTATAAGCACACTAATAGGATACGCAGCCATTACGTATTCTGATATTTTATAAGGCAAATTATGGTACCAATATGAAATAATTTTTACTAAATCAATAATTGTTAGCCCGAAGTTTGTTTTAGGTTCTATTTTCAATGAAAATATAAATCTGTAATTGTGGTGTATAAGTATGTTCAATTTATCCTTGAAAAATATTTCAACGATATCAGGAGTATTTGTATGTAGTAAGAACTGTAATGTAATCTACTGTTATGCAAGAAATGATACAATTAGGTCTTGAAACTTGATGATGAACTCGACTGATTTCTGAGAAAAAAAATATGTAAAAATCAGAAAAACATGTTTTATTAGGAAAAAGTTATTCGATTAATTGAAATTTTGGATATGTTTTCTAATGTCCACCAAGCAGTTGAAATATATATCAATATAGGTTTCTAGGTTTAACGTCTTCAACATCTTCGGCCCATGATTTTAACTTTTTTTTCAACTGACTAAAAGCCGTTGACCTGTAGGGCCAGCTTCATCGGAGCGAGCGCTTAGCCGAGAAATTGTAGCTAGGGCCATGTCAGCAAAATGATAAAACCTCGCTAAAGCTGCTTTAAAAATTACGATGTTACCAAATCCAGAGAACCCATATACATAGCGTGTAGTGTCCATGTGTGTGTGCATGTATGTGCAATATTATACGATTGACGCTATTACATACGGTATCACTGTATATCTAAGGTAGCAGTGAGTACGGGATCTTTTCCCAATTGGAAATCCGAGCTCGAACACTAACACCTGTAAAGGACGTATAAAAAAACATCAACAGGGAAACTATGTATATCTTTCTCAAAGTGACAAATGTTAGATACTTAATGAATACTAATAAATAAAGAATAAAGAAAAAAACAAAGATACTTAATGAACTGGTGTGCTCGTATCCACATATCAATGAACGAGCAAAAGGGTTAAATAAATGTATAGCTATCGTAGTGCACGTCCCTCAGGTCCTCCTCCCAGCGCCGGTAAATGATTCCCGTCATTCTTTGCCTTTTGACCCTAATCTCTGCGAAACTGAAGTGGAGAACGCCACCATCCCTCCTCCCCGCCACGAATCTATACATTGCGGCGAGTAATTCCATTTCCAGCTCCCACAGCAGGTAACTCGGCAGGCAACTCTCATTGTCAAATAATAAACGAGGAAATTGCAATTGTAAGACCTTACAGCCCTTCAATTTAATTACGTTGTGACAAATATATACTAAGTTAAAAACTTGTTATGTTAACTCGTTACGAGAATAACCAATGACCAAAGACTAATCCGACCTTCTAAAGGCTTTCGTCATATTTTATTTTTAAGGGCCACTAGATGCTGGAACAACTTGCCTCCTTCATTTCGTAGTCTTAATAGTTTGTCAACATTAAAAAAAAAATCATATAAACAGCTCAATGTATATAAAACTTGTATCCTTTATGTTATATAATTAATTATTTATATAAATGTATTTATACTTACCTGTGTTTTTCTATGTTTTCGTAATATAAGTATGCCTCGAAAATAATCTTTTATATTATTTATTTATATACCCTTATGTATTAGACCTATTATAATGCGTGTATATATATATTATAGGCCAAGTATGAATTAAATATTAAAATTTAGTTTGTTATTTGTAATTTTTCAAAGTTTACATATTAACGTTCCGTGACTCGCTCTGGGCTTCAGCTGAAAATCAGCGCTGAGTATCTCTTGGTACTTCAGCATATGCTGAGCTTGAGACTTCATATAATGAGATGCGTTGGTGGGTGACATATAATTACCCTGGTAAAATGTATTTTTTTGGGTATTATCTTTATTACTATTATATTGTTTTTGTAATTTATTTTAAATATGTATTTTGTATCTCATTGGTGAATAAACGTTTTCTTTCTTGTTTTCTATAATAGTATCGTCTCCTGATACATTTTCATCTATCGACGTGTTAGTATTTTTAGACTTGTCATACTATTGAGTGCAATCATTGTTTCGATCGTGGTAAAAATTATGGCAAATTTGACAGCGGTTCACTAAGAATGGCGCCTGTGTGAATATTCACGTGCATAAAAAAGAGAAAACGATTCATCGAATTATGGACAATATGTAGTATAGGGCATAGGCAATTTCAATAATAATGAAGTATCTAACACTTCAAAATTTATGAAAATAATATTACGCCTGATAATAAACGAATAGCTACACAAATACGAGATCATTGAATATAAAATGTAGTTCTTAATGTAATATCGATTATACTTCTTATGTAGTTGTATGTCATATATAAAGTAGTATTGTCGTGATTTCAGGAAAACATAATATATCTTTGTAATACCTAATTTATCTGCGCTTCGACCACTATCTCACATGATGTTAAAAGACGAATTAAAGCACATGGCGACCATTTTGATAAAATATAGAATTTTATTTTACTGCTTGATACATGTTTTGGTAAATAATTTTTTTTTTTTTTTTTTGTGGCGTAAAATAAGAATGTCATCATATGAATGTCTCATTGACGAGAAAAATCATATTTGCAACGACAGAACCAGAAAGATGTACAAAAAACTTTTGTAGTACCCGAGATGATTACAAACGCGAAGAATATTTTAGTTTATTTGGTGTAACATACATTGTATCGAAAAAAAAATTGTTGGTACATCCCGAGTCTCGAACCTGTGGGATATGTATATTCTATTAATCTAATTATTAAACCACTACAACGAATAGTAGATATATGTGTAAGATATTTCGATTAATCCCGGGGTCATCTACGTCAGTGACCCAGGACCAGCTTCTATTCCGAATTGTAGAAGCTCTTATACCCGCTATCAGCGCATTACAGTGACCCTTTTCACTACACGGAAATTTTCAGATTTTTGGGTATATTGAGATCTATAATATCTCATAACCATTATAGATTTAACTAGGGCAAATTTCGTGGATTTAGGTCTCAGGTAGTAGAACAGCCCGAGGAATCGCACCACTGTGCTGACCTTCCGCTAGTTGATATTCTCCTGGTTGAAAGTTTGAAGCACAAACTCCAAAAGGTATGTTAAACTGTTAGGGCTCTTTCCGTTAACAATATTTAGAATGTTGGATAAAAGTTCGATTTCCTTTTTCACAAAAATAAATAAATAAATAAATTTATGTGGAAATATTATGAGTTAAATAATATTTGATATGAAGATTTTTTGCATGTCGCACCGGTGAAGGTTTATATTTAATTAATAGACAACAACACTTAGGAGTATTTACTATTTATTTATCTTAAATAAGCAGGTACAGATTTACATACAACAGTAAGTACATTCCAATATATTTAAGTGATTTCATTAGAATTTAAGTACTAAGTATAATATTTACTTGGGTAAGTGTGCGCCAACGGGGAAGAAACCATTTTCATCAGCAGTGTAATCTACCCTGTAAGTGACTCCATCAGGACCAACGTATTCAAAGAATCCCTTGACTCTCATACCATCGTACTCATTGTTGATGCGTTCAAGCTTTCCGGCTTCCTCAGCAAGAATCTTGTTCTCAGTTTCATATAAATAGTGATATCCGTCAGGGAGTACATCACTGTCGTAGCGAATTATACCATATTTGTAATCGTATGTACCGGGTGCAACAACTTTGTTTGCAACATTTACGTAATTTGGAGTAACTGAAACGGGGGCTAAGCTAGGGTAATATACAGGGAACGGGCTAACTTTTACAGGGGCAGCAGAAGAGCTAAATGATACAGGAGCGACGTATGGGCTAACTTTCACAGGGGCAGCAGAAGAGCTAATTACTACAGGAGCGACGGTAGGGCTAACTTTGACGGGAGCATCAGTGGAGGTAACAACGACGGGGGCAGCTGTAGAACTAAAGTAATATGGAACTTGAGAGGCCGTTACTGGTAATACAGTGGCGCTCACTTCTTCAGGGACATAAGTAGTACTGACAACGGGAGCACTTGTGACAACAGGAACACTTGTAACAACTGGAGCACTTGTGACAACAGGAGCACTTGTTTCAGTGAAAAAAAACTCGACTCAGAGGGAGCACTTGTTACAACAGGAGCACTTGTGACGAAAGGAGCACTTATTCCAGTGAAAGCGCTGAATGTAGCAGGAGCACTTGTTCCAGTGAAAGTGCTTAGCTCAGCAGGAGCGTTTGTACCGATGAAACCACTTGTGCTAATGGGACCGCTTGTAGCAGTAGGAACAACTGTGACACTTGGAACACCTGTGACAGCACCAGAGTTGACACCAGCGCCAAAGCCGGCGCCACCAGCACCGGAACCACCGTAAGCATCACCAACGTAGGCACCACTGTAAAATAAAATGTTTTTACTATATGTTATATGTATATTTAAAGTAAAATATATATGTAAACTTTATCAACAGATTTTTTTGAGTTTCTGTACTTCATTAAAAGTTATAAATATAGGTAATTATCCTTCATAATATAAAAGACATTTATTTTACATAAAATATTTAAAAAAACACAACGATGTTTGAAAAATGTAGGTAGTAAAATAATGGTAACAGGGAAAAATTAACATTAAGAAATAAAATTATGCTAATTTATACTTTCATCTTTACTACTCGACTTAATTTTTTACATCACACTCAGTCGGCTACTTCAAGAGCAAGGGCAGGGCAATGCGTATCTTATCAAGTTCAATTTAGTAGACTTATAAATTTAAATCATTTTTTAAATTAATTAAAATAAATCAAATATGAGAATTAAATTTGAGAACAAAGTAAGCTTTAGACTAATTCCAAATGTTCCAAATCTTTATAGATATATAGATCACTCCTCACAGATGCATTATATCATTTACCACGCACATTTTTGAAATACGTATGCTGATATATGTATCAGCAAATGTTTTTTGTTTATGAAAATTCAACTCATCTTGTTGTGATTTAGAATTCAGAATTCATATATAATTTCGTGCTACTCTTACCTGTCACTGCTACCAAAGTAAGCGCCTCCGGCACCACCATCGCTTCCTGAACCAGTGTAGAATCCACCAGCGGATCCACGGTCTCCGCGATCACCGCTACAATAATCACACACGATTTAAAACACTGCTACTAAAAATAAATGTAACTTAACATAATGCGACATTTATATCAATTGTTTATTTTAAAAATATATATACTAAATTCATTAAAAAAACTTCAATAATTTGACATTTCTATGGTCACATTACGTTTACTAAAAAATTAAGTATTTTGTACCGTAGAAAATTTCCAGACATATGATATTCAGATAATTGCGCATTCATTCTAAGTGAAAATTCTCATGAGGTATTATATCTTTTAATCTCTAGAAAACGCACCTTCATTGAAATCTATTGCACAACATAAGAGACAAAAAATTAAAATTAATTCTGTAAATAAATAGTAAAAACAGGTGCTTTAATCAGATCAAGTATAATAAAACTGATACATTCTAAACATAAATATTATCTAATATTTGCTTCTGCGAATAGGATTACTTATAAGAGTATAATCTGTCTGTATCATAATATCATAATCATTGTGTGATTTCTGTTAAAAATTGTTATTTTTGTACGCAGTCTGAGTACACTTTGATGAAAAGTTGAAATCATTTTTGTTGTCCTAAGTGTAAAATTAAAAAAGGTCATAAAATCGATGATAAAAATATTTAAAATGAATTAATAAATATGAAGGGCGGTAAAACGAAAATTATTAAGGATAATTTGAATAAGCCGAAAGATACTCCACATGATAGTTTTCAAAATTAATGTAAACATTCGCATTTAATTAAAAGTTGATCAGTCTAAAATTTACTAAAAGTTATAATAATCTATAATTTTATTACGTCATACTTATAACTTCCTAATTGTAAATTATGGAACCGGTTTTAATATAAAACATAATAGTGAAGTACGTACTCATAAGCACCAGTACCGTCAGGGTTGTAGCGACCTGAGGTGTCAAGGCTAGGGTCGTAGCGGCCAGAGTTGTCGTAGCGGCCTGGGTTGTAACGGCCGGCGTCATAGCGTCCTGGGTCGTAACTGCCTGGATCGTAACGACCTGAGCTGTAGCTGCCGGGTGAAACGGTCGTAGCTGATGCTGTTGCGGTCACACGAGCGCCATTGTACAAATAAGGGTTGTATCTATAAAATTACATTTTTTTTTTTATTGGCGATAACCATTTATATATAATATAATAGAAGAAGACTTTACTGAGGAGGGTGAAGACAGTAACCTATGGTATAATAAATAATTTAGACATTAACTTTCTTTTACGTAATCCAATTTAGAATCGATTAATTGAAAATCAGAGAGATGTTCCAGTTCTATGTTTCAAAAAGAAAGCGAATGTCTAAGGATTCTAATATTTTCATACTGACTAAGAATGTCATTTTCTATTAGTATGAAATAAATGTTTATATACATGCAAAGTGCTAGGTATTTCACCCAGTTTACCAATTGAATTGAATAGTATTATTTTAATAAATTCTGTGACATTTTGTGTGAAGAATCTTAAGTATGTATAGAACCTTACATACACATATAATAATATTTATGTTAAAGGAATTAATAAGTAAATCGCTACTTTAATTATTTGTTATTCGTATTTTAATTTTAAACAATATTATATTCCACTCACTGTCCAGTTTCAGCAGCCAGAACCGCCGTCACCGAAAGACAAATAGCCTGGAACAATAATTTACAATCGAATAAAACCAAACTATACTAATAAATTGAAATGTAGACTGTTTCGAAACAATATGTATAATGCAAGACAACAGAACCATAGTGCGATGTAGGATCGTTTCAAGGAAATAATTTTTTGTTCTCGTTAATATAATTAATTGTCTTTTTTTTTTTACTAAATACGTATAAATGTATTTACGACACTTGTCCCAAAATGCAATTTTTAAAACTTTTGCCTGTCCGTTTGTTTCTTCCGGCTAATCTCCGGAACAGCTGGACCAATTTCATTTTTGTTAGATAGCTGAAGTTACTCCGCGTAACTTAGGCTTCTTTATTTTTTCCAAAATAATTAGGATTCCGCGTAATTAAAACTCATAAAAAATTGGAACAAAATCCAATTCAATGCACAGTTTTACTGGCAGGTATTGGAATTTGTCAGTTCTTTAGTTAGTAGCAAAAAAATTGGAATATAATAAGGGTCCCATATAAAAATTAAAAACTATATTACGCCGTGGAAAATATATGAAACGCGAGCGCAGCCACGTGCACACAGTTAGTATCACAATAAATTTATAATTATGTTAATTGTAATTGAAACATTTATGTATCCCGAACTAATTCACACATTATATTTATCAACAGATATTTAATTTAATTATAATGGGTATAATTTTAAATTTGAATCACTCGTATAATTAAGATTTCATTTACTACAATATTGTGTTAAGCACTCACCAAAAAGACGCGCATTTCCGTTGTTATCAAGTGGACTTAACTACTTGAATGTGATGATAAATAGCAGATCAATGCCTATTTATACCTTTTTTTTATCTAATTTTATAAACTCATCTGTCCCGTTCGTCTCATCTATAATGTGTTCTTTTGACGCTTTTTCATAGCACGTAGGTTCTCAATCTTCTTGTTTAGCAGCATATAAAAAAAATATATTTTGATTGCATACAGAGAAAACATATTATTTCGCATTTAGATATTTAAACGAGTGTTTTTATCTTTGATTGTGTGGTGATTATTGATATATGAGGTAAAGAAAGAATAACAGTTCAAAATTATTTTATTAATGGACTAGTTGTGTGGCCACAGCTGCGCCTGTAATTTTTTTTTTGAACTAAGTTAAAGTAAAAATATTTCTCACTAATTCAAGCACTTTCCCGCAAAAACCGGATTTTATTCAAGTTTATATGACATATAATTTTTTTACGCGGACCCGTAATAATTTTTGACAATTAATATGTCGATTATCCATAAAATTGAGACTATAGGAAAACAATGGAAAGCTGGCGTAAACGCCAGATTCGTGATCAAGGGGTAAAAAATACCTTTAGTTACGCGAAGTAACGTCAGTAAAATGTCCAGTTAAAATCGGTCCAACCGCTCCGGAGATTATCCGGAACAAACAGGCAGACAAAATTTTTTAAAAATTGTACTTTTGGTATAGGCATATATATTCATATCTATTTAGTAACAAAAAATAATCTTGATATTACAAACAGACACTTCAATTTTATTAATTAGTATAGATTTATTAGTTTTTTGGTTGTTATTGAGGAATTTTAGTTATCAGTTAAGAGATTTTGAAACAGATTTTTATTAACTTTCCACCCAGCGACCAATCGGAAATAAACCAAGGGATTCAATGTCACTAATAATATAAGTAGTTGTTTTACACAGCGTTGTAATATTTAGCGGAGATTCTTTTTGGGTATATACTTCATAGTAACGATAAGTAATCACTTGCTCCTAACATCGTATTCTCACGATTTTCTCATTTTTTATCAGCTCCACGTGTCTTTTATACTTAAATAACTCTGAATCATAAGTAATAATGGAGCACTGTTTTTTGTTAAGATTTAATAATAAATACTGGCAACCTAAGCCATCGTAGCCGTGTGGTAGCGGCTAAGAATAGCACCACCACATAACTTCACGTGGGTGTCGTAAGATGCGACTAAGGATTAAACCAAGGGATGGGCAGCATCATGCTCTGAGAACCACAAACACCTACTGCGATCCCCAGCCCGCCTACCAAGCGTGGCGATTATGGCAATATCCCCCTTTTTGGGAGAGACCTATGTCCAGTAGTGGACGTTTCTCGGTTTAATCAATCAATCAATAAGTCATCGTCTCGTTTAAACGAACTGTTTCAATTGCATTTAATTAATACTATATTAATTTTTTTTTTCCAATTGTATTATTTAAATGCAAGTGAACGATGTATGATTAAAGTTTATTTTTGATACAAAACAAAACTACCAATAGGTTTTTTTATACTTCTAGACAATTGTAGGGTAATTTATTTCATCAAAGCATTCAAGACTATATAAAAACTAAATTCTAATTCTCCAAGTAAAAAATCAGTTCTGAAACACTATGGCTTAATATTAATAAGTCTAATACGGGAAACAAGAAAGGAGAAAGTTGTTACTAACGTAACAAGTATAATCTAGTTAGCTTAATTCAGAACCTACCTAGGAGCTTTCGTTACAGAGCTCATAAATGCCGCCTCATTTCTCAACAGTATCCGCTATTGTGCCCTGTAAATCGTTATTTTGTCCACCTTATAGAGTACCATATAAAATTTAAAGCCGGGATAAGAACGGCAAAACTATTACAATAAACATAGCCGATAAACCTACCATAGTGACTGTTAACTGGATTAAACCAGCACTTGTATTTCAGAAAGTTCCAAATGTTTTATCTGATCCTCAGAAAAATCTCCCTACGCATCCTTTTACAGTCGTCACTAAAAGAAGCAAAAAATGCGTCTATTTCCAGATATAAACTCTACGAGAGGAGTTATGTTGCAGGCTAGCTGGATGCAGTTACATCCTTTTTTGAATTTAAGAAAATAATGATATGACACCTTGGAAACGTTTTATTTTTTCAGATGCGTATAAAATATCTTTACAAGATGGCATATTGTTAATGAATTAGTTTCGCTAAAAAACTGCAATCTATTATTTATTATACTGATAAGAATAATTTTAAAAAGATGAAACATTTTTTATTTTAATCTATAAAACTTATAAAAAATTGAATAAAATCCGATTCGATACACAGTTTTACGGTCAAGCGCTTGAATTTATGAGAAATATGTTGACTTTATCTTAGTACTAAACAAATATTAGGGTTCGGTATAAAAAAATAAATTGCAGTGAGGAGTATATGAAAAGCGGGTGCAGCCGCGGGGACACAGCAAGTACCTACAATATAAATTTGTAAAATTTGAAATTACTAATTTTATATAGAACTTTACAACTTGGGGTGGTATTTATAGAACCTTACAGATTTCACTAAATCTTGTAGAAAATTTCAAAATCCATTACTCAGTATCTTAAGCTGTTTTTTATTCTAAGTATTCTTTATACTAAGTACAAATATTTAATACAGTAATATCAAGCAAAGTATTTATGTCACAAAAATGTATGTATTTATTTCGATGTTAGTATGATAATAGATAATTAAATATAAGATTATCAATTCTTATCCATAATTTAATTATGTATTTAAATTACAGTAACTGTTGTAGAAATTATTTTATCTCCAAGAAAAAAAAACTATATTAAAAAAGATTTATATTGTATATATAAAAATTTGAGAACCAATATAGTATACTAATTAATTTATCATTTTTATAAAATCAATCCTTAATATATAAAACATTCATGCTTACACACTAAGTTGTAACTAACTGTCGTCAAGGTCAATATATTCACAATCAATAATAATTTGATTCATCTAAATGTCAAAAGGTAATGAATTTCCTAAATAACACGAGATTTATGATTTCTCTGTCTTATTTTTAATTATTAAATAAGTTCAAGATTGATGTTAAAATTAGAGCAATAAAAAGGACAATAATAATAATCAGAAGAAAAGTGTTTAATTAGTAATTCGTAATCACTAATTATTTTATTTTTAACTGGACCAGTTACTATAATTTCCTTTTTGCTCTATTAGTATTTAACGTAGATCAACTTAGCTAACCTATTCACATTGGTCGCCATTTTCAAACGTATTGTCAATAAACTTGAGGTGAGCTAGTAGTGAAACCCAACTAAACTCATCATCATCTTCAGCTTTTTTCAGCTACAGCAGGTTGTTAGCCGTGAGTAGCGTGCGGCGAATGGAACTTCCGCGTCATCCGCGCGGTAGTTCTGACCGCCGCGCCGTGTGAGTTCCGCAGTCCCCTCCGAGCCCCCACACACCTAGGCAGTACGTAAATGCATTTCCCTACAATAAAAAAAAAAGAAAAAACCGTATAATCCTCGTCCCTTTTACGCCATTCGTTTCTTCTACAGGTCTTGTCGACAAGATTTATAAAATTCTCGACCTATCTCACCACAGGTTTTTCTAACCGCTGTTTACCCTTTCTCGGACACCGCTCTGTCAGAGATCTACTCCACCTAGCATCACCACATCTAGTCAAGTGTTCTGTAATATGTACAATATCCTTTACATTTGTTTTGCTCCAGATATCGATGTTACGCACTCTGAGAGCAACGTGATGCCTAAAATAGCTCGGTCTATGGTTCGTTCTCCAACTCTTACTTTGTGCAGTTTCCTTTATGAACATCCATACTTCGGTACCATATGGCATTACAGCCAAGAACAATATGCCGACCGTTAAAAAGACGGGTTCTTCTGACATTGGAGCATGTTTCTATTTATCCTTTGGTTGAGAATACCGATTTAAAGAAATAAATAGATGCATTCAATTGAGCCCTTACGGCAAATAAAAAACAAACTTAAAAGAATAAACTATAAAAAACACTAAAAAGTCAATAAATAAAAACTTTATTAATCATGAAACATATATCCAACACGTGTAAGTGTCTATAATATTCGACGGGTTTTCTCAATTTCCCTGAGTTCCACTGATGAGATTCTGATTTGGTGGCTATGTGACCACCTCGGAAAAGTACTCCTTGAATTAAAAAAAAAAATTGCCTCTCGGTCAACAAATGACGGGGAAATCGCGTAACAAACATACAAAAAAAACATACACACGAATTGATAACCTCCTCCTTTTTGAAGTCGGTTAAAAATAATTATAGGTTCCGTAAAACAAAAATTAAAACGCAGTAAAGAATATATGAAACGCGGGCGCACCCGAGGACAGACTGCTATATATAAAGACGTAATTGTTTTTTGTCGGACAACTCTTTAAATCAACTAAACCGATTTTGATCGAATTTTTTCCATATTTTTTATAATATTGAGAAGGGTAATTTGCAAATTTCTTAATAATTTTTTTTATATAAATTACACTATTTTATAAAATAAAACATTTAAGTAAATACTAATTATGTGCAGGGTTTAGCCTATGGCTAAAAAATCTGG
Organism: Samia ricini; assembly: GCA_014132275.2. Lineage (NCBI taxonomy): Eukaryota > Metazoa > Arthropoda > Insecta > Lepidoptera > Saturniidae > Samia > Samia ricini. The sequence continues at coordinate 9,018,436 of AP028170.1, forward strand.
ATAATTATATTTAACAAGTTCATATTTAATAATCTTTTAATTTAATTTGGTTTTACATAAATATAGTCTAGACAACTTCAACGTAGCGCGTTAATATAATTTTATTTAAATGTCTCACAATTATTATAATGTATATAATAGTATAGTATAGTATTTAGCCTTATTGTAAATGAAGGAAGAATTTTTATTAATTTGTTAAAATATACCTGCAATTAGGAAACCTAAAAAACGGAAATAAAAGTTTTAAATCATAGTTCAAAATTATACATTTTTTTACTCAAGCTTTCATACATTTTTAAATTGAAGTATAATTTTTAGCATTTTTTAAAATAAATCCTTTATTCGTTACTCAGACACAAAAGTTTAGTTTAGCGTTCATTTAAGCAGATTTAGTACGTTGTGTAGATTTTTTTGTTTAATGATTTCTAAAATGAATCTATTAGTCTAATACGGTATTTCTCTTTAAGCTTAAAGCACAAAGATCCCTGCGCTTTCTAACTTGCCAGCTCGTTTATATGTCCAGAGAGTCAGTTTTGATATTGTTTACTATTTTCAGCAAGATCCTATTTTACGCAGTTTAAGTTGAGATCCATGTGGATGTACTTATTTTTTAATGAAGTATGGATTTTTTTACATGTGGCTAGGTAGCTGCATATATTAAATAAAGTTCCAGGATTAGTTTCACATAATATAGAAGTAGATGTGTTAAGTTTAACTTCGAAGCATCTTTTAGAAAATATGGTCTTAATATGTGATAGAAGGAAAACACAACGTCATTTTAATGTTATCAAATGCTTTTCCAATATCTAGAGAAACTGGAGAACACTATTATCTATTCTCTAACATTTTGTCTAACGTGTTCAATAGTGCCATGCTATTCCCGAAAAACAAATTCGATGTTGCGGTGACATAACTGTCAGGAAGATAGGTATGCGTTCTATTCAGCAGTATTTTTTCCAGGAGCTTACCCGTTACAGAAAGCAAGCTAATAGGTACATATTTATGAAAACACGTCAACCATGGGCTTACCTGTTTTAGTGTCATAATTATTTGTGCTATTTTCCATTGCGAAGGATATCTTGTATTTGTAGCCTTAAGTAGGAAATTAAAAGCAGGATAAAAAACAGCATCCCATTTCTTGATAGATTTTAAGCAATGTTGCATCTATTCTGTTTTAGCAAGGTGATTTTGCAACCTTTAGGTTATTTATTTAATGAATTACTTGTTTAAAAGAAGTACTCACTTTCTTCGTGTTCTGTGTTAATAACATCGCTGGGTTGGCAGTCCGTTTTAAAATAATCTGCATATGACGTAGTTTCTTTTGTTCCCAATAAAGGCCCTTGAACCATTTAGAGTTTTATGCCACCTGTATATGAGTTATCGATTTTTTTAATTTTATTGTGGCTTTCCATAATATATATATATATATATATATTGTATGGTATGAAATTCATATGGTAAGTTACTAAAGTAGGCCTTGTTTCTAAAATTATCTTTATTTCTATCTGGTTCATATTAGTGCCTTAAACGCTCGCCTTAATCTCCGGTGAAGCTGTCCAGGTCCTTCTGGTTAACAGTTTTGGTCAAAATTAATGTATGTCCTATATTTAATCTATTAATTTATCTTATTTATTATATTTACTAACTATTCATCCAATTCTGATGGAACTCTGATGAGTAGTCACCCGGGAATAACAATCTTCCTGTAGCATCGCAACGTTTGCCGGGCACAATTAGTTTAAATAAAAATGTGTTTACAATCACTGAGTATGAATTTTTTTTCTATAAAAATTCCAACAACGCTGTAATAGCCGTACTTTGTGCTAGTATCCGTATAAAATATTAAGCTTGCTACAAATAGTTTATAGTTTTTCAAGTACTTGTTTTAAAAATGATTTCTTACTATTATACGATAATTAGATGATACCGCATTGGAAACCACTACAATCGACGTGGTTTCGTATCCTGTAATGAACCACAATTTTCGAGAAAATAAAAACGATTGTAACGAGATCGTAGCATTGTGGTTAAGAGGTGAGGTCGGAAAAGCAGGTATTTCAGAAATCTATTGCTGTCACGTTGCGCCCCAAAGAAAGAGTAGGAACAACTACATCTCGTGCTGATTTACCTTTGCTATTTCCTCCTCCAAAACTGAACTGATTTTTAATTTTCTTTCAGTTTTAGAATAATAAAGACTTTGGCTATCCACGTACGTTTTGCTTTTTTTTTAAATTTTATTCATTAAATTTGTTTGACGAACGTCTGAAAATGTCGGTAAAAATCGAGCACTTTTTTCATTTTCAAAGGCTCTTAGTTTCTACAATAGCTAATTTATGGAAAAATCAAAACGTACAGACATGACGGCGTCAGTTATATATTATTTGGTTTAAAAATATTTATCATAATGCTATTATCAGGAAACAGGGGACTACGATTGTATGGAGTAAAGGCCGCTAGGATTATCCTCTTAAAATGAAAATATGAACAACCTATATGTGTTTAGCAAGTTATCAACTTTGCTTATAATTGAGTTATATTGTTACAACCTTATTTTAATATTATACTCGTTAAGTTATATCCAGTTATCAGATAATATAGAAACTGTTACGTTAAATTTAATTTATCCCAATAAAAAAATTACATATTGAAACTTTTTGAACTAAATTTAAAATACTTTTCATATAATTTCTGCCTCGTGTGAATTATTAAACTAGTTCATTAGTAAAACAGATAAATATTGTAATAAATAATCATGTCATGCATACTATAATTTTATGAGCAAATCTGTTTTCCTTAAGTTATAAAGATTTTGAGACTTTAAGGGGTTTTCTTTCTTTCATAAATGTTAAGATGAATTAAGTTAATAATAGGAGAGCAATACAAGAATACGACTGACCATAAAATGATTCGTGGTCTTAGAGAGATTTCCTATAATGGAAAAGCCGTGTTCGATGACCTCTTTATATGAAAAAAGAAAGTTCAAGAATAAAAAAAGAACAAAATAAATCTATGTTCGGAGTTCCAGACCGTGATAAAATCAAAATCAAAAAAATCTTTATTCAATTTAGACCCTAAGAAGGTGCTTATGAACGTCTAAAACACTACCACCAGTTCGGAAAACCACCCCAGTCGAGAAGAGCCGGCAAGAAACTCGATCTGGTTCTTTTTTTATAAATATAAAATATATCATTATTTTTTTCTAAACTATACAAATCATAGTCTTAACTAATGTTAGTGGAAGCACAGAGATGTAGGTTAATAATTCCAGACATCACTATCGTTCACGTAATGATCCACCCTGTAATAACTTTTTGAGATTAAGACTAGCTTGACATAATACTTGAACTTATTGTCAGGTAAATCGGTAATGTTACTTGGGATCTTATTGTAAAACCGAATACTGTTACCTATAAAGCTTTTATTACACTTACTTAGCCTTAGACAGAATTAGGTATTAGGAGATCAGCAGAAAAACCAAAGTTATAGGGAATAATAATGTGGCAGTGGGTTGGGTACATTAATCGCAAAACCGATGCCTGATGGGGTCAACGGGTTCTCGATGGCTACCACATTTCAGAAGATACACCGTGGGTGAGCCCCCAACTAGGTGGAGCGAAGACCTGGTGAAGGCCGCGGAAATCCGCTAGATGCGGTTGTTACAGTTATGATGTAGCCGTTGTGGAGATCTTTGGTAGAGACCTATATCCAGCAGTGGACAGCATTCGGTTGATGATGATGAGAAAAAATTTCCAATGGAGAATTAATAAGAACCGGGAAGGCTAAATATCAAGAACAGTATAGCGATTTTTATTAACGAGAAAAGATATAAAGTACAAGACTACCGGGGCCCTTCTGAGTGACTTGGAAAGGAATCAGGTTGACCGGGTGGACTGACTTCCACTTATCGATCTTCTCACCCTAATCACTGTATATGAAGAGGTAAATTACGATTTGACTATAATTATTGCTGAAAATTTATTTTTTATTTACAATTTATTAAAAGAAAAACTCAAGCAATTCGGTTCATAATAAGAATCGAATAATGTCTTAAATTGTTTTACACCTATTTATACATATATCGATGATAAATGTGAAACCAGTGAGATCCTGTAATAGACAAAGACGATTTTTCGCGTGACAATTTCAGAAAAAATTAAGATTAAATTTGCATTGGCTTTTATTTAAATCAAATTCAACCTCGTAACTCACAATCTGACCTCTTTAAGTAGTTCACTAGTGAAACAGGATGTTCGAAATCATATTAAAATACATACAGTTTTACAACCAGGTTTTTCTTGAATACTTTATTATGGATAAGTGGTAATTCGAAGTGAGTATTCATTTCCCTTTTGACCTCGTAACTAAGATAAAATAAATCTTGGAATACTTAATACGTCGCACCGACAGTACCTTTATGATTTGTCATTAGCGAATAGATACACTTAAAAATATTTTATGCAGCTTCTAAAGTTTTAATAAATTATTAGAATGACATCATAGTTTCCTTGTTTACATAAACAATAAACGAAATAACTAACAATATTACTATGCATTGATAAATATCAACTTCAAATCAAATCGCGAGCTAACAAGAAGTTTATAGAGCAAATAATAATACACGTGTGAAAATCTCTACTAAAATAACACAAAAATTAGATGACAGACATATTATATAAGCAGATTGATTTTGTGGTCCTACTGAATATTCATCATATTTGCTAATTAATTACATTTAAAAGTCACTATATATATTTTAATATTTCTTCCTTGTATTATTAGTATCTACTCAAAAACTTACTTATTTCTTTCTATCCTTGTACTGCGTTTTTTTTATTATTTTTCACCCAATATTTATGACAGTTTATTTTACAATATGTAATAGCTATTTCTGTACAGAACTTACAATTATACTCATCATATAACTATGATTTTTTAATACCTTTGCAAATTACCTAAAAAAAGCACATTAAAAGAAATTTTCTTTAAATTATATTATGCATGAATTATTATGCTAATAACTATTAGCATCAGTATATTTAATAAAATATGAACAAACATTCCGTGTCCGAAAACGCGTCACTGAAAAATTTACTTTTCAGATCAATATAGGACGAACAACGACGTTTTCATTTTATAGGGGATTCCATTCTACCGGAAGACGTCCACTACTGGATATACGAGTAGGTCTCTCCCAAAGATCTACACAACGACCAGCCTTGCGGTACATCCAACGGATTCCCATGATCTTCATCAGGTTATCGCTCTACCTTGCGGCAGCCATTCGAGAACCCGCAGGCCTCATCGGGCATCGGTTCTACAAACAAACCTTGCCACTTAAGTTTGGGAATTCTCCGGATTATGTCAGTTACTTTGGTTCTTCTGCGGATTCTGATTCGATCTGACTTTGAGCTTTCTAATTAGGCCCATCGTAAGCGATCACGTATAGGATATAGGGGTTTAGCAGTAGTATATTTTTTATACTAACCTATGAAAATGACAGCATTTCATTGGATGTTAAATAAAGTACAGTCCAAGAACAATTATGACTGCTGACAGATGACAATCATTACACTGTCGTCACCATCACAATTCCGGTCTACATCTACCACGGCTAAACCATTTAGGTAGATCTGAATATACACTTGTTGACCTCGGAATACGACGCGTATTCACGTGTCACTATAACGAATTTTTCACAAGTGTACAGTGTACGGACTGATCCCAGAATACACAACACCCCGAAACATGTCAGACTATGACGGGGTTGTTCACCATGTGTTATCGTAGTCACAATCCAAGCGGACATTTTAAAATGTTTTCACTTAAATGAAGTTATGGTGTATAATTGAACAAAGAATTGTGAATATGACCATAGGTATTATTTATGATAAATCACAATTTTATTAACTGCAACATTGTAAACATGTCTATAAATGTTAATGAATTTAACACATTATAATAAGATCCGTATAAGGTGCGAATTTATATTTGATATTCTTTTGATATTCTCATGTATAGATAAAGAACCTTCTTTCCCAGATATTTATTTAAAAAAACATATTTTATGGTGATCCTATGGATGTCTTTTGTCAAAATTAATTAACAAATTACAAATAATATTCCTTATCTGATAATGATTTAATTTTTATTGTATAATCTCAGCTAAACGTAAAAAAAATTGAGAGGTTCTCGTTTCCACAACAACATCTTATGAGAGAAGTGGAAGCGCACATGGGTAAATAGTAATTAATGAATATGAATGTGGCAGGATGGAAAAGTAGAAGTAGGCCAAAGTAAGTGTGGATGGAGTGTGTAAGAAATGATATGAAAGAAAATGGATTCAATGAAGAGATTATGACTGATGTACGTATGGTAGAAGAAAACATACTACGCCAAATTGACAATTTATTCATTTCATTTTTTTTCTGCCTTTGGTCTGCCTCGGTGTCGCTGTTGTATTACGGTCGCGGTCGGGTCAAGTGATATTGGGTTTTTCTACTCAGTATCATCCCGGAGTCTGGAATTTGTGCCCGATATGGCGACAGGCTCGCGCCGTCACATCTGGGACGGAACTAAACTCGTTGAAATGTGGGTGGTGTAGTTCGCTGTTTCACCTGTGCCTAACCCTTCGGGAATAACATGCGTGAGCTTATGAAATGTTATGTTAAAAAAAATCGTATATCATTTAGATTTAAATCATCAGTGAAAACCGATCTCAGTGATCGAGCGATTTAAATTTTAAATTTGTATAAATTAACTAATTTTAATTTAATCAATCTTGCTTTTGATTAACGTTTCAGAGAAAAAAAAATAACTTGGTAGCTAGAACGCTTTGTGAACGTACATTTATATAATTTTGTGTTAGGAAAATATCAAACATTATATTTCTCTGAGTATAATGATTGTCTCAGTGCCATAAGTGATCACACTGGTCTAAGACTTTTGTGTTGAGACACTGCTCTATGTCGGACGAGAATATTCTGGGTAGGTTCCTAGAACGCGGCCCAGCCGAGTTGGATTCGACTATTAACCTATATCGTGGTCGGTTAGATTTTAAATCAGAAGGCCTAATAAGAAAGCTCAAAGTTACCCAAAGGGTAATGGAGAGGGCTATGCTCGAAGTTTCCCTGCGTGCACAAATCTGAAATGAGGAGATCCGTAAAAGAACCAAAGTAACCGACATTTCTCGAAGTATTGCTAGACTTAAGTGGCAGTGGGCATGGCCACATTGCTCGTAAAACCGATGCCCGATGCCGTGCTCTGGTAGACAGCGTGGGTAGGCCCAAGGTGGACAGACGACTTGATGAAGGTCGCGGAAATTAGCTGTTTGCGGGTGGCGCAAGACTGGTCGTCGTGGAGATCTTTGGTTGAGACCTATGTCCAGCGGTGAACATGTGCAGTGAAATTAATGTATGGATAATTATTGTTAAGCTTTGCATTTCTTTGCTTGCCAACCAGATATTTGTAGGCCTGTATTATTTAAGTAAAATAAATAACTGTCCGTTTATAGTAAACGAAAATAACGTGACGATAGCATAACATTTGAGAACTTGTCTATTATAACTTTCTTTGCATAAACGGAGATAAGATTACGAACTGCCAATACTTCATGAGTTTTTAATTCTGTGTACTTACTTATAGAATGGATTACGCTCAATAGTAAAAACTTTACTATTAGTAATTAGTAGTATACTATTAGTATAGTAATTTCAAACATAATAAGATTCGTTTACTTTTAAAATTATTTTTACTATGTATCTATTATCTACATTAAATAAAGTTTGTAGTTTGTCTCTGCTGACCTTCATAGATAAAATTTTTCGTCAGCCATCGTAACTTATGCTATTGTAAGCTAATTTTATATATATTTTATTGGTTAAAGATTACTATTAAACACCCATATCAATGAGGCAAAATGACAAAGTTCTGAGCTTTATTTAGTTACCTATATTTTAACACTTTACGTTTTGTTTTCAAGTTAACTTATAAAACTGCTATTGAACTGTTATCTCAAAAAAGATCACATTAAGTGTAAACTGGTTGGCAATATTTAAAATTAGATTGCTTTATTATGGTTATGAGATATACAAAAAACGTTGGATGTTATTACCAGAGCATCGAGGTAGACGTTGCGCAGTACGATAATATAGTCAGGATTAGATTGAAGCTATTCATTTTAGAGATCATTACGAGAAACTTCTTCATTAATTAGTCGAATAAAGACCCACGATTGTATGAGTACCTATGTGTACAACATGCCACATGCTAATCCTATATAGAAAACATAAACACTTTGATAATATGGTAAAAGCATCCTCGAAGATCTAATCGTAGTTATAATTAAGAAAAACTTCATATATCGTATGTACATTTGAATGTACCAAAGTATAGAAACCTAATGAACACTTGGTTTACTATGTGAGTCACATTTGTGTACTAAATTTTATCAGCATTGCAATATATAATCAATATTGTAAATTTTATCAATATTGCAATACCTACCAAGATAGTCGCTTTTCTCTAAAAGCTTTGAAGTATTGAATAGGTAAGAGATACGAAAAATATATAAAGGCGCTTCGTCGGCGTTTATCAGGTTCAGCCAAGGCGTCTTATTTTATTTACAAATAGCGGCTAAGTAATTGGTTGAATAACATTTGTAAGCAGAATACCCAAAAAATACCTAGTAATTACAGAATCGTTCAATGTAAGTAATGTTCAATTATAGTAAACACAAAATGGTGTTTCATTTTTCGTAATCTTATTAGATTAGGAACGTAGGCGATTCATCGTATACGATCTTTGCTCGTCGTTTACGTTCATAAAGAAGTGAAATCATACTCTTCGGTGAAGTCTGTCACGGCTGCACCGACCATCGGCACAAAGCTTCGCTAGACTGCCAGCTTGTTAAGTCTCGTTCCGACGTAATTGAATAAAACTTTTTTAATTAAAAATAAAACCGACTTCAAAAGAATAAACTATAAAAATGTCTGTTTCTCCCGAGTGTTGTTCGGAACGGCTGGACCGATTTTGACATGACTTTTTTGGTAGATAGCTGAAGTTACTACGCGTAACTAAGAGTACTTTTCATTTTCGAAAATAATTAGAGTTCCGCGTAAAATAATTAAAACTCGTTAAAAAATCGCATAAAATCCGATTCAATGCACAGTTTTAAGGCCAAGTGTATGACTATATGAGAAATATTTATGTATTATCTTATCTAAAAATTTTAGGAATATATTTTGGGTTCCGTATAAAAAAATTAAAACGCAATGAGGAACATATGAAACGCGGGCACAGCCGCGAACTCACATCTAGTACGTACTAAACAGATAAAGTCTGGGTATTCTATAAGAATAAACTTTCCCGGTAATAGGGATCTAATTTATTGTCCAAGTTTTGCTGGTAAAATACATTCAAAGCGCCTGATGATAAATAATAATGGAAGACTACGACATAATTAATATGATAATAATTATAGGCACAGACACGTTAAATTGTACAAAGTTAATGGTCATACTTTCTAATGATAAGTAATTGACACAGTTTTCTTTTTTAATCCTTAGTATAAACTAGGTATAATTTTTACTTTCTGTTAAATGATAGTAAAATAATTTCAATGTACTATTTATAGTAGGTAATTCTAAAATAAATTAAAAACAAAAACAATAACTGTGTACTTAATGTTATCAAATTAGCATTGAAGTACTATTTTTCCATATTTAACAAAAGGTACAAAACCAAAAAATATGTTTACGTTAATATATCCATATAGACTTCCTACTGTAAAATATTATATTCATAACAAATGTAATCATTTTTATTCTAAATGATTTGTGCATTTATATATATTATATTCTAGATTATTCTCCAGACTTGCTTTTGTTAAATAACTTGTTTACGTTTACAAGGATCATAAATATAAAAATAAATTTAAGCTGCACCTACTAAATAGGTGCGGCAAAGCAATATGCGTACAGCGCATTATAATATTACGTAAGACATGTTATAAGAAAAACCTTATTTTTATATATATTATTATTTGTATATCTTTTCAATTCAAGCGAATTTATGACATAGTCAAAATAATTGAATTCGAGACTTCGCTCGGAAGGTACGACAAGCTCATTTACAATTTTTTAAAAAATACATTTTATCTTTAACTAGCTACCTACTTAGATAAACTTCTCTCGTATCAAAATATGTCTTATCCTTTGAAAAGCTGAAATATTTTTTGAATATTTGATATTTTGAATATTTTGAATATTGAATGAAGTTCTACTGCGATCTCACCTAATGTTTTGTAAGTAATTATGTGGTCCAAGATTATAATACTCGATGTAACTGGAGACACCGGTTCTTACTCCTGGAATATTTAACTATAGGTTCTGGACATAAGCTAGCTAGGCGTGTATTTGAAAATACACTATCATAATTTTATGGTTGCTTTAACAAAAGCTCAGGATAGGATATGTGGTTTCAGAAATACATCCATTGATGCGTCTTATCTGATTCCGTATTACCTGATTACATTAAAACTAAACACTGCTTCTAGGCGAACATGTGGAGTCTCTTAGTTGATTTCTTAAGGAACCGATTAGGAAGAACATCTGGCTGTAATTGGATATGAAAGCTTGGGATAGAGATTAGTGAAGTGAGTTCGAAACGAAATCTAGTGGGTGTAATAATCTGATTTCATATAGTAGGCGTCACCAAATGGCGGACCGCTGGCATGTTTTATGCGGATCGTAGTTACACAATTAAATTTTTACATCCATACAAACATATCATAACGCTTCACTCCAATTTGAGTAGACAGAGCCACATCTCGTGTTAGCCACAAATGTAGATTTGCTAACATATCTTTCGTTTCTTCTAATTTAATAAGCTCTTTCATATATAGAGTGCTAAGCCACTGTTAAAAACATTACAAAAATTTATACTCTTCATGGTTTTGGGTTTTGACTGCGATAATTATTTTTCAGACTTTTATGGACCCTTTTATAAAAGTAATTATACACCTCTTTCTTATACTGCGTAATACTAATAATAATAGAGTAATTTTCTTAAAATCCATTTTTAATTCCTGATTATTATCAATCAAAGTTGATTTATTTTTATTCGTTTATTTGAACAGGGCCTTTAGACATTAATGTATGCCAGCCCTATCGGAGCATACCCAATATAACTTACAAAAATAACAATAATAATAGTAAAAAAAACAACTAAATAAAATTATGTCTCAACTTACTACTTGTAATCATAAAGTTCCATAGCATACTAGCAAAATCGGACATCGGTTCTGCTAGAACACCATGGAACATGCCTATATCTAAATAACATAACCCTAAGGCCAAAACCAAACAACTTCTAGCCCCCGCATCTCGGGTACGTTCCACCAACAGATCCGGAGCGTCTTCGACTTTTTCACAACCTTCACAGTTAGGTGAGTTCATTATATACCCAAATCTGTTAAATGGAACATGTCCAGAACGAAACCTAAAAGCTGTTTTGATTTGCCCTCATGTCAGCCTGCATCCCACAAACCAAGGTATATGGGGTGGTTCACTTTGTATTGTTCTATACGATATTCCTTTATCTAGGGATATGACATCAAAGTGTTCCTTCCATAAAGTCCGAATACGATTTTTGAATGTTGGTTGTACTTCCATATAGTTTGGATCTATATCATATTCCGTGCCGTGTAATATAGCCGATTTAACTAATTTATCTAATTGTTCATTACCCCGTAAACCTATGTGTGAAGGAATCCACTGAATCTTAATAGTAACATCAGAATACTGAAGATTATTAAAATATCTAATCAAAGTAGATACTACCTATATTGATAATTATTAAAAATAACCTTATAATCGCTAACGTATAAATCAAATCTATTGACCATATATTTGTCCATTCTAATAAAGAGGTCCCACAAGTATTTCACTAGATGAAACCCCAATTTTTATTTGTTTAGAAAAAATATTCATCGAATTAGTTTGTAATAATATCAACACGAATTTTAAATATTGAAGGACGTTAATATATTAAAGAACTCCTTACTTGTGAATAAATTTGATCCTCTCGACTTTCACAAAATATGGAATACTTCAAGAAAATTACAACTAATACATAAAAATAAAGTAAGTAAATCACCATATTAGTTCAAAAGTAATCATCCAAAGAATATATATAACAATAGTTTGATGAGAAATGTAAGTTTGTTGTATTTAAAACTCAGCAAAAGCAGATAAAGCACCTGCTTATTCTTTTGGATGATTACTTTTTAACTAATATAGTCCTTCACGGTGTGGGAACGTAGTAGAGATGATCCTGTACCAAAGAAATTCAATACTCTTCTATACAAAACTGTCATACTATGATGATTCGATTAGCTACATAGAGATCTCGTCGCGAATTTAACGGAAATGTAAACTTTAAATTACTTATATATTAAGTTACAAAACAATTTGTTTTTCGATAGTTTTGTTTTATTTTCCTGGACTGAAAATATTTTTTATGAACTTTAATATTTTAGAATGCATACTTGTTGGTATAAAAACAGTCATCAGCACAAACTTATTGAATGAAAATAGGTCAATACTAAAGACCTTATTAGTGTGTATATTTTCAAAGAATCATTCAATTACCTTATGTATTCAATTGTTCTACTTGACAAATTATTATTAGGTATCCGTAATTATGTATGATATCAAGTATTGTAAATTTTAAAAGAAAACAAAATTTCTCCTAGAATTATTTTTTTTATTTCTTTAATAAAAAGTTTTTACTATTCGTCGTGTATAAACATTATAAACGTTATTTGGTTGATTTAGTTGTTAGTCAAATTAGTAGTTTACAAAGTCTTGACTCCTTTGACTTGAACTTCCTTTGAAGGATGAGTGCGGATGTACTCCAAAGAGCGGATAATATAATCTGGAACTGGCGGTGCAACGGGAATCGCAGCGCTCTGTAAATAAAGTAAAATAAACTTTAACAATAGAAATGGAAAGCATTGTTTCAAATTTACGCGACATATTACCATTTTAAAGGTCAAAATCTATTATTTTACAACCTCGCCAAAATATTTCCATATCCAATCCATTTTATAAGTTTAGTTTTTTCGGTCATAACATAGTCACTTGATATAATATATGATTATATTATTTTAAAATGTATATTTACTATATTTACAATGCATTAAAAATTAATCAAATTGTATTTTTTATTGCCTTTGACCTGTTTATAATAGAAGACAAAGCGCTAACAGAAAAATATTCGAACGAATCAAACATAGGTCAAAAACATAAAATCTGATGTATAATTATAATTAATAAATGCAGCATGAAATTGAATTATTATTAAACTCGTAAAATTTACGCTGTAATTATTATTCAATTACTCGATTTATCACTACATTGAATTTTAAATAACGTACTAATTAATAGTAAGTATAATTTCTGATTTACAAGAATTTATCGATAGTTATCGTCGGATCATGGTAGCCCTAAGGATTTTATTCAGGATTTTGGTTTATCATGTGTATTTTGTAAATTTGGGGGAATTTTACGTGACATAGTTTGGTTCATAAAAATAAAACACTAAGAACGGCAGTAGTCACACGCTGAGTGAAGTTATTTCATGTTGGCCTTAAAAGGTCATGTAAGTCTTTCGTTACTTGCTTTTCATGGCGCCAACACACCCATATATTTTTATACTTCAATGTTAAGCGAGTTTTTGCATGAAACTATCATCTTAGCGTTATCACTCGATAGTTTGGATATTGTGCACATGTGTAGTGTATTCAAGTTAATGACACGGATCATTAATTCAACAACAACAACTCCCAACAACTCCCTCGAAACCTTTTAACAATCGCCATTTTGATTGAGCATTGAAAATTATCTGGACGAAGTTGGACCTAAACAAAATTGTATTCAGGGCATAAACTATAAAACAAGTATACAGACTGCCATCGTACAATAAAGCGTCATTATAATTCAAAATATAATCATAATTTGTAAGAAAGAAAATCAAGGCGTTAAATCAACATACGTTTTTAAATTAATTAAGATTCCTTTGAAGATCACTTTCGTTTGACGTAGTCGTAATAAAGTACTAAATAATAATGAAATGTACAAAAATACTATCGGAATCGCATCGATAAGCAAATGAAATCATTGTAACATATCCTTTTTTATTCAAGAAGTAACTATATTCAGAAAAAGTATTTAAATTGGCTAAGTTGACTCTAAAATGGTAAAGTTATTATTATGACACAATACGAGTCCAAGTAAGTGTTACGTTTATTTATTGTAAAATTGTGGTTGCGACATACTGGTTGTGAAGATTTTTGAAGATCTCATATGTCCAGTAGTAGACGTCTTTCATTTGACATGATGATGATGTTGATGAAAGTATAGAATAAGTATACTTAATAGTACTTGAAATAATAGATAAATACCTTGGGTTGATATCCGTTCTCATCAGCGATGTATGTTAAATCGACTGGGACGCCATCGGCTGTTTGGAATTGGAATGCACCTTGGACGGCCTGTTTACAATAAAGATATGCAATTTTTAGTACAGTAACATTCAGCTGTCGTAAAGGTTCTTTACCATTTTTCAAATAAGCAAGTATACTTTTTATCAAAATCTCGTTTTTCAGTATTAGTTGCAACTATGTTAATCATATAGTTCCTAAGCATTTTTCATAAGGTCAAGAAAAAAAGTTAGAAACAATTCTGTAATTAAAAAAAACTTGCTAGATTTCACAAAGTCAAGTAACATCGTAACTCGTTCAATATATAAATAGGGATGTTACTTTAGGATTGCTGCCAAAACGTATCATTTAAAACTTTTTTTTTTCGGCTAACGATTATGATCTCATGAGATGATAATTTAAAATTTTAAATAAAATAAATATTTAAAGAAACATTTGTAATGGTGCATAATAGAGATGGTATCTCAAGAGGATTTACGTAAATTGAATTAGTTATTATAATACTTACAATTACATCAGCATCGTCGACCCTTTTGAGAACTCCCGTCGCTTGAGCGCTAATACCATTACCAGTTTCATAACTAAAAATTAAAACAAAAACGTTAGTTCTTGAAAATAAACTATTAAATTTTATACAGACTTAAATTATGACGCTTTCCCCGTGAATCATTAAACAAAGAATAGATTTATTTAGAAGCATCTACTGTACATGTTGCATTGCTCTTAGATTCTTAATTTCTAAGCTAGAAAGTTCATTGAATTATCTAACTTAGTTACATAAAACAAGAAATCTAGAGAAAATAAAAAATACCAGCCTTACAATACAATCCATAAACACAATCCCATCCACCATTATAAAGTGAGTAGATTCAGCAGAGCAAATGATAACAATGTCATGTTCATGATTCCAATCTATATTATTTTTTGATTAAAATTACCAGTATCTAATACTAAGTATTTATAATTCTAGCATCCCGAAATTGTCTTAATTGTTAACATTGTCAACTTAATTGTTACCCCAAATTATTAACATTGTAACTAATACGTTGGCTAGCTGATTTTTTGGCCCGTATTAGATGTTTCACAATTCTAATCAAGAAATCACTACTTCATTACATTGGTTTAATTCTATAAAGTCTATATTTAACATTTTAATTCTATCGTTCGAATTTTATTTTATACAATCAATTAATTTAGTTTTTATTGCAAATTAATAACAGTATACAGATAGTTTTGTAAGTCTATCATTATTAACGATTATTAAAAATTTACTAGTGTGTGTAGTAATGCAAATTACTCCACATAATAATGTTCGTATCTGAGAACCGTATTGCGGACTAAGCATTTAATCCAAAGTACTGATCTGTTGATAACGTTGAAGTTATTATCTAGAATAACTTAATTTCTACTTACACGTAATTGAAGCCGTCGGGATTAACTTCAGACTCAGAACGAAGAACTGGAGATTCAGCCTCATTGTTGGTGTACACAACAGTCTTAGCGACAGTTTGGACGGGCACAACAACGGGTTCAACTACTGCCTTAACAACAGGCTTCACAGCGGGTTCTATAATCTGAACAGGTTTCTGCCATGCTTTGTAGGCTCCGGTGTCAGTCGGAAAAACAGTTGCTGCACTCGCAGCACAAACGCAGACAGCTAGTACCTAAAATAATTAATCAACTTCATTACCTAATACATATAATAGTATTATTCAATTATACAATGAAAAATAAGCTCATTAGAATACATGCCAACATGGATCTAGATACACCTTTGTTTAATTCCATTAAATAGTCCCTAAGACTTAAAAATTGCTCAAACACAGGTGGCATTTTTAAGAAAGGCAAGGACCTATTGTATGTCCTTGTCTATGGTAGGGCATAGTTTGGTGACTGAATCGTCAGATATAGGGATCCTAAATTTTGAACTATAATGTTTTGAGAATAAATAAATAATAGTTTGTATGTTACTGAAGCCCTTGCGTTTCTAATAACATATATTTTATCATGGACTTATGGCAATTATTATTAGCAGTTAAAATCAACGTAAAGTTACATGAAAAATTCACTCACCAAGTAATTCATTATGAGAGATCTGATCTACACAAAGGCCAGAAGTAATTATTGTTATAACACCAACATTTCTTCCTTTTATACCAAAAAGAAATACAAGTTATTTTCTAAATATTCAAGTTATTTTATTTCTATAACGACTAATATTATGAGGGTAACGACACTTGACACTGACCTTGAAGAAAGCTTTTTATTAATTTCACAACGTCGGATGTATCTATCTATTTTACATAGATTACATCATTATGGATTTAATCTTGTAGAACTTGTTAATACGTAATTTATATGACAATACTTTTTTTGTTTATTTCGGAAACATCGAGGTGATGACAAAATATATATCGAAGTAAAAAAAATTACAGATTAAATGTAATATTAAAATAGCTCAATGAAAGCAACTTAATATAAGCTAACCCCAGCCGTGAAAACTTGTTTTTCAGATCTACTATTTTAATACGTCAGTCATCAATAAAAGTGAAAAACGCACGAGATTCAGCTTTGTCCTTACTACACATCAAAATGTTACCCCAGTCACTCTTTATTTATTATTTAAAGCTAAGTTATGAAAAAATGATTTTATTTTTATTCTAAGATATAAAATTAAATGTTATTAGTAATTTAAATTATTTTTCATGATATTTAATTCTAGTATTAGACCCATAAAACCGATGTTAGAATGATTAGTACTAATTCTCCTCTCGCGGTTCGAAATGCCGGCTGCTGTACAAAGAATTTGTACAGGCCGATTGCAGCATTTTAGTGCTTGATATTATTCTCCTTATATGTTCCCCAGGGGGATTCTCAACACCAGACTAAATAAAAAATCCTCCTAGGCAGCACCCACTCTAGCGATTACGTCGCCCCGGATAAAAATTATAAATTAAATGTTATATATTATAATTTATAAGGATTTTCCTTTTCAAAAAAACAACATCAAAATATTTTATTTAAATTTTAATAATAGTATATATTTAGAAAAAACACGTAACGTAACATAATATATTATAAATTGATAATAAACATCAACTACGCTTAAACCGTAAAATCATATAAAACATTTTTTCTCACGTTCAGTTCTCCAAACTATTTTATAGCATCTTATAAAATTAGTTGATCATTAGTTTCATGCTCAATTGCTAAAATGGCTAAGCCATTGTGGCAGGTTTGACTAGTGGTAGAAAGTCAAAACTTTTTTATTAATTTTAATTTCGAAAAACTCCTTTCGCTACTTGCTACTGTTACAGGGTCTATTAGCAATACTAAGATTGCAATACAAATCTAGTATGTAGTGCATTTAATACTTGTTCGATTGTGAAATAACAAAAACTCTATTTTTTTTTTTTTTTTTTTGGTTCCTCGATGGATACATCTCGTGCTTCATATGAAATGTTCCTTTTTATTTTTCTTTCTCAAGTCATTTGCATCAACAATAATTTCATCGAAAGACAAAACTGATCAAAGTTTCTAGAAATATGCTCTGATATATGATCTTACTTCGAAGTGAAAGTAATTGCGAAAGTTGTTCCTAATAAAAAAACACCATGGCATTTTAGCCAGTAAAAATCTAATATGCTTTGTATAAGATATAAAATTTAATAATTTATGTAACTAACATTTGATAAGTTGACTACAATATAATATAAACTATAATCTGGCCAAAATAAATCGTTGCTAAGAGATAGTGTACTTAAATGTTTAAGTCAAAAAGTAAGTAGCTAGCATACTACAGAGTTACAAACGTTTAAGCATGTATATTTTCATATTTATAGTAACTGTATGGTATAAATGATAAAAACTTATTAAAACCGACCTTCTGCCATTCACATACAGCAAATTCTAACGACCTTTTCCAGGTCATGGGTTCACCTATTGAGGTACTTCTGACGGTACTTTTTCCAGTAAGTGGTTGCTTCACAAGTCTGTTTGCCCCATTGGTTAACGATTCTACGGACTACGTATTTTCCACTAATTGCCACCTAAGATTGGCAATTTTTCTTCTAATTTTGTATTCAAAAATTACCTTGCAAACTTTATTACTGCGTAGAGGACAAAAAAATTTACATTGACTTTTATTCATATATAGGCAATACTAACATCTGCTATTTTATTGATGCTTCTGTTATTTCAATCGTAGAGAAAGAAACCGATGAAGTCTTTAAAAGCGTTTTACACTTTTCAGTTGTAAAATGATATCTCAAATTGAAAAAAAGAATCATTATCATGACGAATTCATGAAAGTTTCTGGGTTTAGTTGCAGTAATTTTAAGGTTGTCTGTTTTAAAATATATACAAAAGCGTTGTCATAACGGATGACTGATTTATTTGTTGCTGTTCACTCTGACGTAGTTTGAGTTGAACCTTGTTTTACACTCTAACTTTCAATACCTTACCGTTACGTTTCCGGCCAATCATAGAGTTAATTGATGTGGTAAATATTTCCATACCGAAAGTGATCAAACCACAAATATACCGTGGGCACACTTGCGATTTCTGTTAATGATATCGTACGTTGTTTGTATAACGTTTTTTAATGACGAAACGCTGTTGATCACAAGTGCCTATACATAGGGCTATGCCTAGGGCAAATTCCGCTTAATTTTTATCATGGGTAGAGCAACCCAAGCCAAAGTTCGTACCATTTAGGGTACCTTTGTACTAATTACCAATTTGGCTGATTACCTTAACAGCTCGCACCAAAGTTCAATAAAGTTGTCAAGATCGTTCCGGCCAAAAACGTTAGTCATGTCGTAAATAAAATGTTTTCAAATTTCACTGAATATAGGTATGCAACCTAGGTCAGCTTAAAGGACATAAGCATCTGTTAATGTTCATAGTTCAACCACTACGTTGAACTTACTATTCTAGGCCTTATTACATTATGGCAGTCACTTTGAAGTTTAAATATTCTGCTCCTAGTCAATATACAATATGTATCCGGGATGTTTCGCAATCCTTCAGAATATTTTTGGGTCCGTAACCTTCCCGGTTGAACACAGAACAACTCATCAGAGTTTCATGACAATCGGTTGAATGTTTTAGTTTTTTTCATACCACTAAAGTGGCAAACAGACATTCGATCCGCATGACGGTCAGCGGTCATCGTAGCCTATGGACGCCTGCAGCACCAGAGGAATCAAGTGCGCGTTTACCAACTCTTTTAAGAAAAACTTTCTCACGCCCCATTTTAAGACCCCCATACTGTATTCCGCTGGCAAGAAGGCCGCTTGGAGCTCATTCCACGTCCGGATAGTTCGCGGGAGGAAACTTCTCTGAAACCGCACTTTCCGAGCCTCTCTGGTCCAATATGTGAGGTGATGATGAGCCGTACGATGGTAGAAATTAGGTGTCGGCATTATGTCGAACATTTCTTCAGAACACAAACCATTATACAAACGGTAAAACACATATATGGGGGCAAAGTCCCTCCTTAGACTTAAAGGTTCTAAATCGCTTACGAGATTGGGATCGTCAACAATTCTCGCAGCACGTCTTTGAACCAAGTCAAGTGGCTCGATAAATTATATTATTATTATTATGATTATTGTGATTAATCCGTTCAGTGCTCTGATATCCAGGAGCTCCCGCCCAGAGGTGACAACAGTACTCCATATGGGGCCGGACTTGGAACTTGAACAGTTGCAGTCTGTGGTCCGATGTGAAGTACTGCTTCGCTCTATTCAGCACACTTAGCTTTTTGGATGCCAGCTTGACCTTGTCTTCTAAGTGACAACGGAACTGAACATCGCTGGAGATGTCGACACCAAGGATCCCAATGCTCTTCAAAATATTAAGTCATTCAAAAATTATAATCACGGTAAGAGTAAAATTGAAATATCTTTTTTAATTTATTTATGACTTCATTTCTAGGTGTCAATTGTTTATTTTTATTTTTTTATGTTAAAATCAGTTGAAGTTCAAAACTTCAAAGTTAAATGTACAATTAAAAATATAACGTGTAATTAAAAATAAAATAAAAAAGGATATATATGGCACAGATTTAATATCTTTTAACATTGCTTATCATTATTTAACTACCGTTAACCGTAAACTATGTAACTATAATCATTGTCCATTAATTTTTAGCTGCGGTATGTTCAGTCCAGTGATTCCTTTAGTATTTCTTGCCTTCTTCTTTTGGTGGGTGGGCGAGTATATAGTCTAGAGCGCGGCGGATTGCTTCAGGCATTGGAGGACCAACAGGAAGAAGATCGCTCTATAAACAAATTAATGTTAATAATTATATGATATTTAAATGAACTTAAAGGTTTTTTTTAACTACATGTACTAGTTCTATTTGAAAGTATACTGTAAAATTAATTTTAAATTATAACTACAATTAATATAATCTATATCCATAGATTATATAAAAAGCAACGTCTCTCTGTGATTAATCCGTTCAGTGCTCTTTCCCACTCTGTTTGTTAATCGATTTTCGATTGATTTAGTTTGATTTAATAGTTTTCGTTAATTTTTTAACTTATTTTTCCAATGATTATTGTCCTACTTTGATAACCTTCTAATTTTATTATTTACATAATATACTAGAAATACTTTAAATTGTGTAAATATTTTAATTTCCAGAAAACAAAAAACAAATAATCGAATACAAGCATATATAACTGCGTACGTATCTCGATAATATCAGTGACTATTATGAATTATATATAGAAAAATTATTAAAAGTCTTTTTTTTAGAGAGCAATTTTTCATACCTTTGGGTGGTAACCATTTTCATCGGCTTCATAAGTGAACTGGACTGGAGTACCATCAGGAGCGGTGTATTGGAAGGAACCTTGTACGGTCTGTTGAGAAAATTATTTAATACATGCATTAGCTAACACTATAATACGTCAATGTTTATTAAATCTATAATAGGGTGTACAAAAAAAGATGAAGTTTTTCTTTGTTTTGGGCAAATTTTGAAATCCATTCATTTTAATCAGATTTTTTTATTTTGTTATGTCTCTTACAATATTAGATTGCCCCATTTTTTATTATTTTCCACTCAAAATATAATAAAATTAAAAAAGATGCGTTAATAATAAATAGTTTAAACTACGTAGGCAATAGTGGGGATTCAGCCTATAACTCAGAACATTTTGGAGTAATTTATTTTTTAAATTATTGTTAACAACGATTTTTATTTATAGTTACAAAAATAAAAACCGGGCATCATTGAGCAGAACAGCTAGTATTTTTTTTTATTTAGATTTCTGAGTAATTTTTATTTAAAGGCAAAAGTCAAACTTCTTTATTAATTCCTGTCACAACAAACGTGTAGAGTGACACATAGGTTTAATTATGAAGTCACCTCTACACATAGACCGCATAATGTATTAAACGTCTGTAAAGTATGTATAGTGTAACTATATTGGATACAAAAATTACACGAATGGTTTGATATTTTAAAACTATTTGTTACTTTGGTGTCCTATAAATTATTTGAAAATGATTATTATGATCACATAGTAGACATAATTAATGACATAGTGTACAAGAAACTACTTACAAGTGCATCAACGTTGTCAACCTTCTTCAAAGAACCTGAGGATTGAGCACTGATTCCGTTTCCAGTTTCGTAACTAAAAACATCACGTACAATAATATAAGTAGTGTAAGCAATAATAAACTTTATTACACAAATAATGATGTTAAAAGAGCAATTCATTTACGAATTTTATATCAAATTAGTTTCGAATTGAGTAAGTTTTTTTTTAAATTAATTATGCTTGACATAATTGTTAATTTAACAAAAATGTTGAAATATTCAAATTTTATTTTATTTTTTTTAATTTAAACATCTTTAAACAGTATTTTAAACTTTCTCAACTCGTCTAATCCGAACTTTCGTAGTAATTGTAGAAGACTAATTTAATTACAATATTAATGAGGCGTTTATATAGTCCTTCATTAGTCCTTCAGCATTATTCCTTTGAAGAAATAAGGCATTTTTCTATCTATTCATATACATATATAAAATATCCATGTCACAATGTTAGTCAGTGATAAAGTCCGAAATTACTCAACCGATCTTAATGAAATTTTGCAAATCGGGACTTGGCTCAACCTAAAGGATAAGATAGTTAGTATCCCTATATATGACCTCAAAAATGTTTAATAAAAAATGTTACCAAGGTACCGCAGAGTATTGCAGCTAGTATTATATAACATTAAATGTATATTTAAAAATGTAAGCTTATGCGCAAACATAAAATACTCACACATAATTATAGCCGTCTGCACTAACTTCGGAATCAGAACGAAGAACGGGTGCTTCTGCATCGACACCGCTGTAGGAGACGCTTTTGACTACAGGCTTACTGGGCTGAACAGCGGGGACAACTGGCGCAACCGGTGACGGTGCAAACGACCATGGTTTGTAATTACCAGAACTACCGCGAACAGCAGTTGCTGCGCTGGCAGCACATACAAAACATGCCAGTACCTAAAATTATAATATACTTTTTATAATACATCATAACCCGTATGATCTAAATATAATAACACATTACAACTATCGATCTCTCACCAAGAATTTCATTATGGAGATCTGTACCCGTACAAATATCAGAAACAACAAGTGCCATAAGCCAGAAATATCGTCCTTTTATATCTATTAGGAATACTCATGTTAACAAAAAATAACGACTTAAGTTATAAGGGTATTGACACGAGATAGTAGCCTTGTAAAAAAGTTTTTATTACATTTTCGGTGAGGTATATTATGTAATATTGTCATCGACTTATTATCTTTATATATAAATCTCCTGTGCTTGTGTATGTGACTAAACTCCTCATAGACGGCTGAACCGATTTTAATGAAATTTTTTGAGTCTATTTTTGAGGATTCGACAATGGTTTAGATTCACAATTTGGTTCAATAGGTAATGTTTATTTAATTAATTTAATGAAACGCGAACGAAGTCGCGTCTCAGCTTGTAATAATTATAAAATACCTATTCAACTCTCCCAGTTTTACTAAGAATTGATTGTTATTTTAGTAAGTTATTATTTTTACACGATATAGGCTGAGTGCATTGACCCCAATCTCAACTGATGTTAAGTGACGATGTGGTCTAGGATGGTAAACAGACTAAGCCTAGAGGTACTGGTTCTCAAATGATGCTGCCGGACTACACATATTGGTATTTGGCGACAGCGTTTCAAACTTGAGAGTGGTAACTACTCAGACAGGCATTATTAGAAAATGCCCTACCACCATGCTTTGGTTTCCTCACGATGCTTTCCTTCACCGAAACTTATATTACTGCATCACATAGAAGTTAATAATTGTATTAAATGTATAGATTTCAAACGATAGTTTACAATTCTTCTTAAGTTCTAATTAATTTATTCATTAAAGAAACGACACACTTACCTACCCCTTTCTATTGAACTAGCGAAACAATTACTAAATTACTTTGTAATTTTACTAAAATAAACGTCAAACAAACATAACTTATTTTAACGTTGCCTTTTTATATTTTAGACAGATTCAATAGAACAAAATTGCGAGCAATAAATGGTTCTGCAGGTGTATTCCTAGCCTTAAGCAACGTGTAGATTCGTTATCGTATTTTTATTTGTATGACCATTCATATAACGATGTAGTTTTTTTTACAAATGACTCTGCCTGTAAATGTTAATAGAGTTATAGTACCACTTTAATTTCCTAGTGTATATTTTTGTATGAAACCTGTCAGGTACTAACATACAGTAGGTATAATTGTTATAGTATAATTTTATTCAGAAGTCAATAAACAACATTTATTTGTGTGAATCTGTTCAAACTGTTGTTTTAATAATAAATCTATGACCTGTCGCCAAACACCAATACGTGTGTTCCGGCAGCATCATTTGAGAATCAGTACTTAGGTTTAGTATATTTACCATCCTGGACTACATCGTCACTCAACATCAGGTAAGATTGAGGTCAAACCACTGAGCCTAAATCGTGTAAAAAAATTAATGATCATAGAAAATTAAAACATTGTAATGAATCTTTAAGATAATAAATTCATGCTCTCCTGGTTATATTCTATTCTACTAGAAAATGAGTGGCTGTCAAAAATCCTCTTGTAGTACAAAGCTTACTAGAATATTTAGCCGTATTGTCAATTAACATCAGACATGACAAAATTTAACACTATAATTTATTTGACACCAAAAGTTATTGTCTTATTACCGTATCATATTCTGTCTTCTCGAACTCTCAGTCGCATATAGTGTGAAATAATTTTAATTCAATGTAAATAACATTGAATAGAAAACAGAAGACTTATGCATTCTCTTCCCTCAACATTAGCTCAATTCTGTCTGGCACTCGCTGTATAATATTCATTTTATAGTTTGGTTTGAGGTTGTGAAAAAGAATCAATGTAGAGATACCAATTGAAACTTAAAATTAACCTCGGTATAACCCTACCTACATAGTATTAGAAAACTAAAACTGTACCCTAAATTCCATGCGAATTAGTCATCAATTAATATTAGATACATTCATAATTAAACAAAATAAACTACAATGCTTCGTTTTACTCCTATTGCATCTTGATTTATAACCTAAAACAAGTTTATTATTTACATAAATAAGTACTTTGTTAACACCCACTCAATACAGGCATTTATCTCCTTAAATGGTTATATC
Source organism: Samia ricini (assembly GCA_014132275.2). Classification (NCBI taxonomy): domain Eukaryota; kingdom Metazoa; phylum Arthropoda; class Insecta; order Lepidoptera; family Saturniidae; genus Samia; species Samia ricini. The sequence continues at coordinate 9,043,656 of AP028170.1, forward strand.
ATCATCATTTATTTCTCTTATTAGTTTACTAAAAAGTTGTAAAACCATAAACATAATCATATATTCAATTTATTTATAGATAGTTCTGTAATCTTGTACCACCTTGCAGTCACCATCTGCAGTTTCAGCTCATATAATATTCTCTCATTTCGTATTTCTTGGCGGGCGGCTCTTCTTGACTGGCTTGTTTCCGAACCAGTGGCAGTGTTTTGACGATCATAAGCGCCTTCTTAGGGCCTAAAATTAATAAAGAATTTTGTGTTTTTTTTTCATTGTCTGGGACGGGCGACTGACGTTGCTTCCGCACACACTCCGAGTCTCCCTCCTGTAGTTGCACAAGACGTGCTTCGATTCCCATCTGGGGAAGGTCTTGTAGCCGCCGTCAGCGCGATATATGTTCGTGACACCACATGCACTTGCATCACATTATTGCACGCACATACTTGCAAACTACACGCAAGGGGCATGGATTCTGTAAGGGACCTTTTTCGCGCACGGATACTAACCGTTACATTAACCAGAGAAAAATCCGCGGGATTTTTAACACGTGTAGCAGCTCAAAACGAGTATCGTACAATTTTGGTACACTTGCGCTATCACTTTAAATGCCTTAAGCGCTCGCCTCAAAGTTCGGTAAACCTTTCAAGGCCTTTCTTGTCAAATACGTTTGGTCAATTAAAAAAAACTTTCTTATTGTTAACAATTTTGTCAATTCCTTACAAATCACATGTTGAAGATTACACAGTGCCACACTAATCGGATCGTAGAACATCTCGCACTTTTTAAATTCGATCTAAATCACTGCTAACTTCAACGCAATCGAATAGATTTACTTGGTAATGATTCGATAAATAAATGAAGTGCAACTAATAATAATTATATCACAGTTCATTAATCACTTGATACTCTTTATCAACGGGTATATATTGTTTGGTATTTGGATGCAGGAATCATTTATTAGAACGGGGATCTAGATATATAATATTTCCTTACTTATATTGTATAAAAGACGATGTCTCTCTATCTGTCTGTCCGTTAGTTGATTTATAACCCGAGAGTCACTGAAACGAATCACATGATTATTTTATTGAAACTTAGACATATTGGCTGGTTAGGTTATAATATATTATATTTGGTTATTTTAGGTAGTAGGTATAAGATAACTTATGAATATAATAGAGAATGAAGTGACACAAAATTATCCACCATTATATTCCTTTCAATATTTGAACTAAAGCAATGAATATTTAATAGATTTTATACTGTAATTAATTATAAAAATTGATATTTTGCAAACGAAGAATCCCACAATTTTTTTCATTAGACTATGTATACTATTAATCAAAATTGAAGCGTCTGTTTGTAATTTCAAAATAACATATTTTTACTAGATACATATGAATATATATACGATATCTGTACGAAATTATACAATTAAATTTTTTGACTGTCAGTCTGTCTGTCTTTTCCGGAACTGCTCGACCGATTTTGACGAGACTTTTTTTGGTAGATAGCTGCAGTTACCCCGCGTAACTTAAATTTTCGAAAATAATTCTATCAATTCATCCATTCAACCAATAGACGTCCAATGCTGGACATAGGTCTCCCCCAAAGATCTCCTCCACGACGACCGGTCTTACGCCACCCGCATCCAGCGGATTCTCGCGACCTTCACCAGGTCGTCGGTCCACCTTGTCCGGGACCTACCCACGTTGAGTCTTCCAGTTTATGGGAAAATATTTGAATTTATGAGAAATGTTTTACTTTATCTTAGTACTAAAAAATATAGTTCCGTATAAAAAAATTAAAACGTAGTGAAGCACTTATAAAACGCGGGTACAGCCACGGGCACACAGCTAGTTAGTAATGAATATATTTCCATTTTGTAGACACAGTTTTCATGCCGGTCTGAAGATACAGCCTCAAGAAACAAATACCGATAACAATCAATGTAACTTGTTCTGTACTAGATTTCATGAAAATTCACTCGTTTGTGTCTATGCAATTGACTATTACAGGTTTTTCACCAAGTTAAGTTTTTCGAGAATTCTGTTCCCAACTCCATTAAGTCAACAATGTATTTTGTTGGTTAAATCAGATTCCACTTTTAATACCACAATATTTGTCACCAACAATTTTATTGAGGGTTCACTTAAAAATCATGAACGACAGCGTACGTTTTTCAAAATCAAAATCCAAAAGATCTTTATTCAATTTAGGCCCTAAGAAGGCTCTTATGAACACCTAAAACACTACCACCGGTACGGAAAACAACCCAGTCGAGAAGAGCCGGCAAGAAACTCGACCTGGTTCTTTTTTTTTTTTTTTAAATATAATATATATCTTTTTTTTTCATATAAAAAAACGATATAATAGTCTTAACTAATGTTAGCGGAAGCACAGAGATGTGGGTTAAAATATCAAGTCATAAAGAAATAACGTTTTCTATTGTTTTTGTTTATTAGATAAGCCAAATCTTTAGCCGATTAATATAAAAGTAAAAAAATCAACAAAAGATTTCCATACGTTAATAAATACGCTGAAATACCTGATCAATGACAATGATGGCAAGGGAATGACTAGGTAGTATCTCTTATGAAATTGTATTGGTTAATTAGTTAAATATGTCATCAAGTGTACATTACCCTATCACCGAGTCTCCTATTGCTTTTAATGCCTTATAATAATTACATTATATTTATTAATTTAACAAATGTATATTTCGTTCACGCTCAATTAATTTAAAACAATAATTTATAATGAATAAAAAATAAAAAACAATTCCCTAATAACCAATCAACAATTCTTCTTCATTAAAACGTACACTATTATAGTACGTAATAGTTTATTATAGTATTTTATTTTTATGTTTAATAAAACAATATAAAGAGTAATATAAATGTCCAGTCAAAAATTCAAGAACGAGTTTTTTTAGCAATCTACAAGACAAAAAAAATCTACCTACAAACAACTTTTAGTTTTATAGTTTAGTAGCCATAAGAATATTAACATGTACCCTGGACTTATTTAATGTTTCTTTCCGAAGTCTTAATGTAGTTAATGGTCACTCCAACACACTTGTTGATTTTTACTTTTGATTGCGTGACTGGGTGAAATTTAGGTCTCAGGTATTACAACGTAACCCGAGATTCGTACCACTTTGGTGTTGTTACTTCCGTCTAAGTTAGTAGTGCAAGCCAAGATTCGTTCCCACTTTGGTGTTCTTTCGTCTAAGATAGTAGCGCAAGCCGAGATTCTTACTACTTTGGTGTCCTTCCGTCTAAGCTAGTAAGTAGTACAAACCGAGATCCATAGAACTTTGGTGTCTTTTCACAAGCTCCTACTCTCCTGGAGGAGGCCGCTTGGCCTAAAAATTCGGTTAAAGTTCGAAAAAAAAAACCTTTTGTCTTCCTCACAACGCCGTTAACTGATAGTATTATTAACTAACCATTTCCGCGACTTTGCTTGTGTATCATATTTTCTACTAGCTATGTGCCCGCGGTTGCGCTCGCGTTTCATATGTTCATCACTGCGTTTTAATTGTTTTCTTCGGAACCCTAATTATTTTCCTTACATTTTTTCGTTACTAAATATATGTAATGTAAATTACACTATTACACATAAATTCATATACTTGCTAGTGAAACTGTGCGTTGAATCGGATTTTATTCAAAATTTCCTGAGTTATAATGTTTTTAAAAGTAACTCTAATTGTTTTCGAAAATGTGAAGTTTACTTCAGCTATTTTACAAAAAAAAGTCCCGTCAAAATCCGTCCAGCTGTTCTGGAGATTATGTGGAACAAACAAACAGACAGACAGACAACAATTTTATAAATTGTATTTTTGGTATAGGTATCCGTATATAGATGCATAAAAATCTATTTAGTAGAAAAAAAAATGACATTACAAACAGACAATTTTATTTATTAGTATAGATTAAATCCAAATTATTAAGTACAGGTACATGCAGTTTGAATACCTTGTTGCCAAATTCCGAGGCGTGAACGTAATGAGATCATCCCGATATCAAAATATTTTAAATATTATAGTTTTGTTCTATTATTTTATTATTTCATGTTTAATATTTAAAACAAAATCTTAATAATTTCTGTAATCCTTAAGCCCTAGGGGTTTGTTATTTTATTTTGTAAGCAAAAAGATTTACGTTTTGTGTGAAATTAGTACTTTTAATGATTTTATTGATCTGTTTTTGTTTATTAACAGTATATCGTTTTATACGTACAAATAATTAAAATAGTACCTTATGTAATTCCTTTACCTACATAATTTACATATTAACTATATATGAAAACGTTACATACCTTAATATATATGGATATATAGAAGTAACATTAATTTGCTAACATTGTAATGCAGACAAATGCCGACAAATGTGAAACATCAAAGAATTCCTTCCATCCATCATTCAACCGAAAGATGTCCACTGCTGAACATAGGTCTCCTCCAAAGATCTCCACGACAATCGGTCTAACGCCACAGGCATCCAGCAGATTCCCGTGACCTTCACCAGGTCGTCGGTCCACCTTGTGGAGGGCCTATAAATACACTTTATGTTTATTTATATCTCTACATATTATTTAAAAAAAATAAGCATTAAGTGTAATTTCAATTAATTATAAAATTTAATCTAAGTAAACTTCTCAACAGCTGCACCTTACAATTTAGAAAGAGAACCAAGACAATTTATTACTCAAGAAATTAAACCGTTAAAACTCGAATCACACTGAAATATGAAATTTCGAAGTCAATGTTATAACTTCGAACGAAGCGTACATGCATTCCCTCTACTTAGTAGGTTCTCCAAATAATTATCTCGATACAATAAAATAAAATTCTATAAGTCTATCATCCATATTTCACAAATCCATATGCAAGTCAACGTTTAATCATATTTAAAAGTTTATTTTTGACTTTCAACTCTGCTTTGTAAACTGTAATTTAAACATCTCAGCTATTTCAACCACTTTTTTCTATTTTTCTAAAATCGTCTGTTTCTAATATCCTAATAACAACTTTTTACTACATATGAATACGGTACCTACATCAAAACCAAAAAAATTAAAATTGTTTGTTTGTTCCGAATAATCTCTGGAACAACCAGACCGATTTTGACGGTAGAAAGCTAAACACATAACTTAATTGAGGAAAGTTTGCATTCACCTATAGTATACTATATTGAGCTCGGTTTTCGATGAACAAAACATTATTATAATATAGAACCATATCAAGGTGTTAAAACATTTTCTAATATCCATCTGGTTAGCCACCATCCTAAAGTTCTTATTCTTCCGATAGCGTCACTTGAAACTTTGTATATGCAACTTTAGTGTATTTACCATTTAGGCCCACATCGTCACTTAACATAAGGCAACATTGTAGTCAAAATACCCAATACAGTATTTAAAAAATCCAGCTAAAAATCTTTAACCAATTGTCGAAAACATGAAAGCTTTGACAAGGTTTTGTACCCAATAACTTATAATAATATTAAACGTTTTAGATAAATACACTAATTTATCTATCTTTATTCAATACTACTAGTCATTCTTGTCCGATTACATTTAGGAGCTTCACGTATTAAAAAAGCTACGCCATGCTTAAGATATAATGTTTTTTTTTGTAACTGACTCGGAAAATAGTGATCGTTTCAAAAATATTTTGTTCTCTATCAGTACTATTTTATCGGTAATAATGCATTAGTTTCTTTATGCGAATAACACGAATTCGTTTTTATTTACTTTAATTACTCTAACACAAATTAACTACTTACTAAAATGAATTATTTTACAATAACATTTTTAACATTTTGTAATCTCTTTACTTACATATTTTAGATACCTATTGAAACAACATCTGAAACAATTGAAATAACTGACTTATGAACACACAAAGATCAGCACTTATGGGCAATGGACATAAAAAATCATCTTGTCCTCAATTCGAAACAATTTAATAAAGTATTTCGTAACCAACATGTTCCATTGGCTTTATAATCAAACCATTAATAACATTCCAGTGCTTAACATTCATGTCGCATCCTCTGATGTATTTTTAAATAACACTAGATTTGCGATCGCGGCTGCGCCCGGGTTCCATATTTTCTTCACTGCGTATTTTTTTAATACGGAACCCTAATTCATTTCCTAAAAAAAATGAGTACTAAGATAAAGTAAAAATATTTCTCATAAATTATGGCACTTGTCCGTAAAATTGTGCATTGAGTCGGATTTATTAAATTTTTTTTTACCCGGAACGCTAATTATTTTCTAAAATTAAAAGTACCCTTAGTTACCTGGAGTAACTTCAGCTATCTACCAAAAAAGTCCCGTCAAAATCGGTTTAGCCGTTCCGGAGTTACGCATTACAAACACACAGTCAGACAAAACTTGTCTATACATTCGTATCTATATAATTAAAAAAATTGACATTACACTCAGACACTTCAAATTCATTTATTACTATAGATATATGATTTAAACAAGTAACATTCAAAAACACCTAGTCATTTTTAAAACAGAACTAGTTATGCGCCTGCGGCTGCGCCCGGGAAGCAAAGATATTTCTCACAAATTAAAATACCTCCCAGTATTTTTTTCCCAAGTTTTAATTTTTTACGAAGAACCCTATTTTTTTCGATAAACAGAAGTACCCCAAGTTACGCGGAGTAACTTCAGCTATCTACCAAAAGAAATCCCGTCAAAATCGGTCCAAACGTTCCAAAGATTACCCGGAATAAACAGACAGACAGACAAAAATTTGGAAAATTGTATTTTTGCTATAGGTATCGTATATCGTATACATACATTCATGTATATTTAGTAAAAAAATTATTACATTTTGACATTACAAACATACACTTCAATTTCATTTATTAGTATAGATTTAAAAAAAAACGCATCCTGGGCGCGGTTCTGAGAATATTTGATCAATACATATTTTAACAGTAACAAAAAAAAAATTGTCCGCAACTTCATTCGCATTGTTTTTAAAATTGAATCCAGAGAGAAATGATGGCATTGTGAGTGAATCTATCTATATATATATATATATATACATATATATATATAAGCAAAGTTTGTTTTCTTTGTCCGAGGTAAACTCGAAAACTACTGGACCGATCAGCATGAAACCACAACCATTCGACGCGGAATAATCGTAGATGGTTATAGGCTATATATTTTTCAAATTCTATGAGCCCTTTGCAATGTATTCTCAATTTGTTTGTTTATTAATTTATTTGCATTCATCTGTTTTTTAAATTAGCTATAAATGAAACGTCATATGCACAGAACATATGAAACGCGGGCGGAGCCACGGGCACCAGCTAGTCGTAAGATATATGTCATCCTAAAGTTTACTCAAGGGGTTTTTAAGACAATTCTGTTGTACATCATAATAAGATATTGATGATTTAGATTGCGTGAGTCTTTATAAATATCTTTTTGTTACAAAATATTGTTTTCTTTTTTTTTTTTTTCTACTTATTCATAATCTCAATTAAGATGAAACTCAATATTATATGCTTAATCCTTCCGTGAAAATACATCTAACTGACGATGGTAACCGCATCAAAATCCAATACGTAGTTTAGAAGGAGTTAGCAGGTAGACAGATAGGAGCAGAAAGTAACTTTGTTTTGTACTATATATAGACTTGCATTTTCATAACCCAAATGAAATTTACACTAGTACGTAGCTATACACCATACACTACGTTCAGAATTTAATTTAGCTTATTATTGTGTTTTATTAGGTACCCTTGTTACCTTACCCTTAAGGTGAAAGGAATGTTTATCATTAATCCAATGGTTGTTTATTCGTAGTGTGATCGAATACCACAGCGAATAACTTGGATTCAAATCCTACAAAGCTGTCAATGAAGGGATCTTGATGACACCACGCCATAATAATAGAGTATTTTAGTGACTGAATGATACTAACTAGACTAGGCATTTTCAAGTTGAAAATTAAACACCAAACTCCCTGTTAATAATTATTATTGCGGTTTTTCGCCAGCGATAATAGCGCAGTTGATAGAGCAGTCGGATTCCGCGTCCATTGACGCAGATTCGAGCCCAATCACCTAACACTAAAATCGACCTGAGCTTTCGGTGCAGAAAAACATCGTAAGGCAACCATAGCATGATGGTAGGTTATTTTCTAATAATATCCGCCTGGGTAGCTATCACCCTCAAGTTTTAAAACCTGTCGCACAAAAACGTGTTCCGGCAGCTTCACTCGAGGATAATTATTTCTAGGCTTTGTCTGTTTACCATCCTGGATCCTGACTAAACGCGTGTAGTGTTAATAAAATATCCATCCATTCAACAGAAAGACTTCACTACAGGATATAGGTCTCCCCCAAATGTCTCCACAACGATCGGTCTTGCGCCACCTGTATCCAGCGGATTCCAGCTACCTTCACCAAGTCTTCAGTCCAATATGATCATTAAATTATTAAGTTTATAATAATGTAATAAATGACAAGGTTGATAATATATATTTCGAGTAATGCTACACCGTCTGACAATGCGCTATGGAATGAAATGAACCAAGAACGGATTTCGAATACAAAATGAAGAACGCGTCGCAGCTGGCCTTGACCGCGCTTGTGCGGACACAAATCTGGAAAACAAGTCATTAAAGCAGCACATAACGCAAATATCGAAGATCGTCTCGGGCCTCCATAAAACTAGTTTCCTCGATTTTAAATGTCAACGGCTATTATTACGGCTGATCCGCAGGTCACCAGGGTCAGTCAGATATAAAACCATCTGAAGTCACAAATCAACATATAACGTACGATATATTTTTTAGAAAATATATTTACAACGTGAAAAAATATTATCCATTAACACTTATGTCGTAAACTTTTATATCTCAAAGAATTAAACAATAATTTATATGTGACGTCATTACCTAAATAAAAGACAGTGCTTAAATTTATTAATGTTTATGTGTACAAAATTACGATTTGTCATATTGTCAAGTCAACATCGAGTAGTTATAATAAAAGAAGAACTTGCCATTTGTTTTATTATTAGATCGCAATTTATTTGTTGAATGGTGTAGTTCAACTTTTAATTTATATATTACTCCACTTACAGATACGTCTCTGCTAATTTATACTAATAAATAAAATTGAATTGTCTGTTTGTAATGTCAAAGTAATTTATTTTTTAATGAAGAGATATTAATGTACACGATACCTATACCAAAACTGCAATTTTTAAAATTGTTTTTCTGGGTAATCTCCGGAACGGCTGGACGGATTTTGACGGGACTTATTTAGAAGATAGCTGAAGTTACTCCTGGTAATTTAGGGTAATTTTAAATTACGAAAATAATTAGGGTAGCTTGTAAAAAAACTCATAAAAAATTGAATATAATCTGATTCAATACACAGTTTTATGGGCAAGTGCTTGAATTGATGAGAAATATATTCTTATCTTAGTACTAAATTTTTTTAAAGAAAATAATTAGGATTCCGTATATAAAAACTAAAACGCATTGAAGAACATATAAAACGGAGGCGCAACCGCGGGCGCGCAGCTAGTTTATACTAAACTTATTACTTCATTACTTCTTTTCTAACTTCTTGCTTACAATAATGTTACTATACACTGCCTATTTCTCAACGTGAGCGACAATGCCGTGTGGAGGTAGAAAACCCAGAAAAAATTGAGAAGGCGTAGACAGATTAAAAATATAGTCTAAAAAACAAAAATAAATTAAATGGGAGGGACTTTAAAAAAACACATTTTTTCAATGTGGGCGGCTCGCATAATAAAGTTGAAAAACTGTGCTATACAGCATATGTACTGTATTCCCTACTTTCAGTACAAAATGTTCAGGTTGTCGACTTCTTTATCCCTATACCGTAGTGTACATATAGTATATGCCTCAAACTCGTTATATTACATTTAAAATAGTTGTTATTCTGATATCTAATCAGTAATAAGTTCATACGTTACATTCTAGGTCCTTATCTAACTAGTCTATACTAAATTTAATAGATTATATAAATTAGGAATCGGTCAAGTAAACAGTTTATCATCATAAACCTAGTGAACAATTTTGATAGAATTAAAAAAAAAAAACACTTATTTCACTTATACTTTTTTTCTAGAGAGATATGAAGGAGATCGAACACCAATTAGAGGGAGAGAGATAGACTGTTATTAATTGAGAATCTTTTTTTTTATCCTAGCTAATGCTGTTGACGGGATGAGCCTTTACAGCTTCACCAAACTTTGGAGGCGAGTGCTGAAGGCACTCAGCCGCAAAAAGGTAACTAGCACAAGCGTTCGAACCTCGGCTTGGCCGCTACCTGAGTGTCAAAACTCCCGTGGAATTTTGATCCTAGCTAATCCCTACATATTGAGTTTATTAATTTTAAAAAAAGTTCCTTACAGGACCTATGTACCTTTGTGTTATGTGCAAGAGTGTATGTGCATTGTAATGTAATTGACATTTTGTGTCATGTAATGCTTTATGCATGGGCAGTGTCACTGTATCGCGCAGGCGGCGACGTCAAAAGCCTCCCCAGTTGGGGAACGAGGCACGTCTTGGGGCGCTGCCTGAGCGGGACCCGGAGAGTGTGCTGGAGCAATATTAGCCACCAGTCCCCGGCGGCAGGAACGACGGATTCGCGGGCGTGGGCGCTGACATGCAACTGAACGAGATTTGAGGTGAGCGTTGAAAGTCATTTTGGCGTCTAGATGAACACCAACCCAACCCAACTTCGGTGTTGTAGAGGATTTCCGTACCTGCGTATGTGATGGGACGTGGGGGCTTGTTCGAGCGGGCGGACTTGATAACGGAATGAATGGATGGTAGGTTGAGGTCTCTGTGGATGTCCACATTCCTCTCGAACCACCGGGCACCTACGGCTCTCCTGGTGAAGCGGTTCTGAACCACTTGGAATGAGGCCAGATCTGTGTGAGCGAAGGCAGGAGCGCAATAGGTGAGAATGGGCCTAACTACCATTTTATATAATGTAAGTTTGTGGCGGACGGCCATCTTACTACGCGCATTATAGAGAGGGAAAAGACGTCCCATAACCATGTTGGCACGGTTTCTGACTTTCAAAACGTGAGGTTTGAAAGTCATGTGGGCGTCTAGTGTGACACCGAGGTACTTGACCTCGGTCACCCATGGGATACTACTCCTAGGTAACTAACTGGACGAGGAGGGTCAGATTTCTCTACGGAGAACATAATCGCGGTGCTCTTTCCCGGGTTAATCGCTATGCGCCACTTCTTGTACCAAAGGCTTAAGATGTTAACAGCTTTTTGGACGCGGGATCTGAGAATGTCTCTACGTCTGTACGAAAAATAAATGACCGTGTCATCGGCATAGAGACCTAAATGAACCTTTCTAGCCGCCACTCCTTTGAGTGGATCGTCTTTCGGGTTCGGATTTAAGTCTGGTAAGTCTGCTATGAAAAGGTTGAAGAGGAAAGGCGCCAGAATGGACCCTGGGGGACTCCTGCGCGGATCGGACGGGCTGAAAAGAGAGCGGACTCTTCCCTAAAGCAGGATTTTTGTTGGGATAAACATTTATAAACTACTATCTTTTTACTACATAATTTAATAGCCACTTCCAAAACGTTATGGCGCCATCTTTTGACGAATTACATGAACTTTATAAAATATTCACATTGACGCCTAACACCTAGTTTCTGAAAGTCATTATTTATTTACATTATTTTAAATTAATCTCTAGTTACGTATATATAAAAAGGGAGCCTCCTAGTGGTGATTGCGTTAGCGATATTTAGTTATTAATGTTCGTTTTTTTGTTTAAAATAAAGCCAGTAATAACTTAATCATATGTACACGCCTTTCCCTCATGGGGGTAGGCAGAGATTACGTCCTTCCACTTGCAACGATCTTGACACACCTCTTTCGCTTCCTCGACTTTCATGAGCCCTTTCATGCACGCTCGACGGTTATGGATACTTATCGCCTGACCTTTATTTAAAATGTGTTTACTTAATCACGGAGGGTAATAACTCTGCTTACTATCACTGACAAGAGGAGGTGGTCAACAGTGACGTCATACTTGAAAGGCCCCAAAGTAATAAAACTAATCACTCAACAAATGATACTAAATTTAATAGATGAAAGCAATATCTCTCTCTCACCAAGACAAAAGTATTGTTACATATGTACAATAAAACCAGTATAAAATTGAATACACCTATTATTTTTTATAAATTTTCGAAAGAGCATGCTGCGGTGATATCACTTGCATGATATAAATACCTTGCATAATGAAAAATGCCTTTTTAAATAACTTACTAAAAAAGCTACCAGACACTCCAAAAACATCGGACATATGTTATGTATTGGAAATCCCATCGACGAATTCAATATACCCTGACCTACTTCGGTTAAAATACAATGATGTGATGGGTATGTATGTTATATGTAAATTATCTATACTGATAAATAAAATTGAAGTGTCTGTTTGTAATGTCAATATAACAATTTTTAACCAAATACATATCAATGTATTTTTGGTACCTATACCAAAAATACAATTTAAAAAAAAATTGTTTGTCCGTTTGTTTGTTTGTTCCTGGTAATTTTCGGAACGGCTGGACCGATTTTGACGCGACTTTTTTTGGTAGATAGCTAAAGTTACTTCACGTTGCTTAGGATTTTCGAAAATAATTAGGGTTCCACGTTAAAAGAATTTAAACTCATAATAAAATTCATAAAATTTGATTCCATGTACAGTTTTATGGGTAAATGTTTGAAATGGTGAGAAATGTTTTTACTTTATCTTACTAGTAAAAAAAATTTGGAAATATAATTAGAGTTCCGTATAAAAAAATTAAAACTCAGTGATGAATATATTAAACGCCGGCTCAGCCGCGGGCACACAGGTAGTATAATATAAACTTGGAAAAACTCAAGTATAACCTAGTAATATTTAAAAACGAATTCTATAATTTCTAAAAAGCGATGATGGCGCTGTGGATACTGTGGCTGAATTCTGCGTCCAATGGACGTGGGTTCAAATCCATCTATACAATTCTAAAATCAGTTTGAACTTTCAATAAAAAAAAAACATCGCGAGGAAACCATAGTATGATGTTAGGGCATTTTGTAACAATGCCCGCCTGGGCAGGTACCGTCCTCATGTTCGCAAAACCTGTGGCCAAATACCAATAGGTGTGTTCCGGCAGCATCACTTGAGAACTAGTATCCAGGCTTAGTATGTTTACCATCCTGGACTACATTGTCACTTAACTTCAGGTGAGATTGTGGTCAAAGCACTGAGCCTGTACTATGTAAAAAAAATATTATTGCAAAATTTTACAACTACTGTTCAAATTTTTTTTTATACTGAACAGGTCAGCGCTTTGGCCTCAATTTCGCCTGGTGTTTAGTGACACGATGTGGTGCAGGATTTTACACACGCTAAACATAGAGATAATAACTTTCAAGAGATACTGCTGCTATCGGTTTTATCTCACATATCTTTCAAACTTGTACTGGTATCCGATTTTTACAAATAGGAACTTTAAATTATAATGTTACATTTTATTAGCGTTATGTAAATATTTTACTAACATTTCTGAATCACGCCATCTTTTAAAATAACGTGAAACTAAAAATCACTTCATTTCTTACTCGTAGATTTCTTTTGAAAGAACCTATACGTAATCAATAATACTTCGGTTTTTATAGATTTCGTAAAGATGGCAGTGAAACAGAATTACATTAATTTTTGTTGAATAAATTAAAAAAATATCTACTTACCGTCTCTGCTTAGATATTGTTTGATTGTAGGTTTTTTTTTTATTTGGTTTATATTTAAATTAATTAAATCTTACATTGGAGTGTAATATATTCATTTGTAGAAAAGAATGATAAGTCTATGAAAGCGTGTTCCATAAATCATTCTGGAAGAATACGAAAGTTCTAGAAGAATTCGAAGACGTACAAAAACCTTATCAAGAATATCGTCGGAGACTATTATAAAGTTTAACCAGTTAGATTTTTCAGGATAGGTTTGAAATCTGGCACCTGTCTGCACTCGCGCTTTTGGGATAATATGCTTGTTAAAAACATTCATTAAACAGACATAAATAAGAAAAATTTTCAGTTTGAATCCTGTAATGGGATAAAGCTTTGATAAAAAAAGTATCATAGTGTATATTGAAAGTAGTGATATGACAATCACTGGTGCTATACTGTCCTGATACTACTCACAAGTAAAAAACCTTTGGCATGGCTAAGTAAACTTATTACATCCAGTCCAATGTTTAATTTTAACGAGTTGTAAGAGATAACGTTAACCGATTAATGCAATGGGATATCACGTGTCTATTTTTTTGGTTAACGAGCGTTTTTAAAACCATAAAGCGGCCTGTGACTCGTCACGCCGTTGCAAGGAAGCAATTTCCAAAATTTTCACAATTAAATTTACCACATTGTACCTGTATTTGAAAATAATTCTGAAAAAATTTAATATACTTTATAGGTCATTCCACCTAAAATGGACCTATTAGTCTATTTGAGGTGGAATGATCCTTATACCCAAAATTACACATAATTTTGTGTAGGGGGGACTTAATCTTTTGTGGGGGGAGAGAGGTAATTGTGGCTTTAAGGTGATAATCACCTCTCTTGCTCCGGTTGGTTTTACTTCTCTATGATAGGTGGGCGAAGAGGTGGGTGAGGAGAGAGCCTGTGGGGCAGGCAGCGGTATTCTTCCCCCCATCCCCATTGGGCTTAAGTATAGACGAGGCCCAGTGGGCCTGCCGCAGGGGGCGACGCGGTGCAATGCTGTGCAATCCCGTATCGCCCCTACTATAAATGCGGCGGGTAGCTTCGGGGGGTTTTAGTGGGTATTTCCGGGCGCTTCACGCCGGGCGAGTTCCACACTGGTGCGGAGACGTCCCTCCGCACCCCCTTACCCATTGCATTGAGGGACTTCGGTCTCACTAATGCAATGGGTAAGGGTAGTGTGTAAATGCATTTCCCCTCGGAAAAAAATAAAAACTTAATCTAAAAATTCATCACGTATCAGCAGGGGGAGAGAAAAAGGTCTAAAGTTTCCAAAAACATTACGTGATTAATGGATGAACCTTTCCTGGTATGACCAATCTTAAAAAGTCTGCATGACATTTAATCTAATTAATTTAATCGCTTCTGGTTTAACTGTTACTAATAATTACCGATAATGATTCAAAGTTAGCATAGCCTAAGAGTGCGTACGTAGGTTCAAAGGTTTGAAGGTATGCGTAAATAGTTTCGAAGAAATCTTTCCTATTCATAATGAGTCTGAGTTCTCGGTTATGTAAAACATAGTATAATTAAATTGAGGTAGGCCGTTTCTAATACCCATCTGGGTAGTTACAGCCACCCTCAAGATAGAAAATATATAGCCAAGTACTTGATTAAGTTTAGGTATACATAGATATATATTATAATATATAAATATAAGTATCTTCCGGTAGCCACTTGAAATCTAGTACGCTTAGGTTCAACGTGTTTATCATCTCGTAGCACATTGTCAATAAGCATCAGGTGAGGTTGTAGTGAAAGCGCTAAACCTATACAGAGATTTTCCATCTTTGGCAATAATGAGAAATGTGCCTAATTTTTTAATAATAAAATGACTATGCCCTTACATAGTATTCATTTCTACATTTTTCGTATAAAACGTTCCTTTATTATAATCTTTAATTTGCGTAAGATTTGGCTATTATGTAAAATATCATTACAAAAATCTGGCTCCTAATTATTACATAAATAAGGCTGCTCCTAGAATAATCTGGAATACTAAAATGTACAATACATAAATTTATTATTATTTGTGCACATATATACATTTGTACTGTACATACATACATTGATTTATTTCATCAACTATTGTACATTTAAATTAAGTGAAGGATAATAGAAAATCTTTTATTCCGCGTACGTACCGATTTATAAAATATTTCTTGTAAGATGTGTGTCATCGCTTATTTGGTAGTTCGTTGCATCCTTGCTGATAATAGTAGTAACTGTTGCGTTGCACGTTAAAGAATAGCTTGAAATATTTGGATTTAAATAAACTTTAATTTTTAGTCACGTCTGTATTGTATATTTAAATTATCGATACACTACTATATACACAACACAAAAAAAGAAAAATATTTCCCCGCCAACAGCTTTTTATATCTTTGTTTAACTTTAACAATTAAATAAGGGAAAAAACGCATTTTTTTATGTTCGCAAGGCAAAGTAAAAATGTTGTAATATTAATTCGATATTAACTAAGGTAGTGTTTTATCCTGTTTATTAACAGATACAGAATTACCAAATAAAAAAACAAAGTTTCTGTTCAAAACACATGTAATATATTTACACTAAAAATAAAAATAAATGTTAGAGTATTTAATATTATTTACAAATTCATTATAAAAGTTGTCACTAAAGTTGTAACAGATTACAATAATTCTTAAAAATATTTACAATTAACATTATTAAGAAATACAATAACTGTTTTGTTATGTTTTGAAACGTATCGTTTCTTTCAATTTAACGTCTCCTTTGTTGTGGAGGTGGTGCTGTGGCAAGGTATGCGAGGGAGCGTTGGATGGCTTCTGGGATTGGTGGTGGTGTCGGTATATGTTCGCCCTGGGGTTGGAAACCGTTTTCGTTCGCGAAATATGTCACCAGTATGACTCTTCCATCATCGGCCGTGTATTGGAACTGGCCTTCGACTTGAAGTGCGGGTTCTTCGGCGCCGATATTCTTCAGAGCTCCTCGCTCGTCAGCTGATATACCATTACCAGTGGCATAGGAATATTGGTAAGATCCATCGGGGTTAATGATACTGTCTTGTTTAAGTATTGGGATCGGTTCCGTCGGTGATTGCGGAGCTGCAGACGCGGTTACCGCAATAAGAAGAATAACCTGCAATAATATACCACAAATATAACTTATGTAAAAGCGATGATGGCTCAGTTCGTAGTGAGGTTCAATTTCGTAGCAATGGACGCGGGTTCAAACTCACCTCTAAATTAAGCCTGAGCTTTCGGTGAAGGAAAACATCATGAGAAAACCATAACACGGTGGTAGGGCATTTTCTAATAATACCCGCCTAGGTAGCTACCACCCTCAAGTTTGAAAACTTGTCACCAAATACCAATAGGTGTGTTTCGGCAGCACCACTTAAGAACCAGTTCCTCTAGGTTTAGTATGTTTACCATCCTAGACCACATCGTCACTTAACATCAGGTGAGATTGTGGTCAAATCACTAAGCCTATATCATATAAAAAATATATATTTGATCTTAAAATGTATATGACAATAATTAAAATATAGAAGCGAAACGTAAACACACAAAACCTTAATAACGACCGGTTTCAATATATGATCTCAATCTAATAGTTAAGACTCGATATTGAAACCAGCAGTACCTAAATAAATAACAAAAATAAATATATTTAATATAATTTTTTTTTTTTGTTAAATTATCCATAAGCTTGACTTTATGCATTCAGTACAATAAAAGTAAAGTACACTATTTTAAAGTAATCAAGAATGCAATATATTTTATTTAATCTACGTTATTTATCAAAGACACTTACAACAAAGGTCTTCATATTGTGTGTGTATTAATGTCGGTGAAGGCACTAGACAATGTTGATCTAACACTGCTATATCGGTATATATATACTATCGAGTCATAGCCGCCTACCACCTCTGGATGGTATTGCAGCACCATTTGGTACATCAGAATAAATTCAACAAAATGTACACAGACTCGCTATAGTCAACTGTGTTTGCACAGATATCATCAACATCGGATTTCATTCATTCGTACAAATCAAATTTATTTGAAAGTAAATTATTATTATATTTCTTTAAATGTTAACAAAAATAATAAACAAAATACATAAACTATGTAATATAGAAATATTGAAACAATTGAAGACAGTTTTCTTGTCCGTTTGTCAAATGATTTTCTTTTAATTTTATTACATATAGATAAGCTTCGTGTTATCAATGAAATAAAATTGCGAATTGCGAACACGAGTAAGTTTAAAAGCTAATAATTTTAAACAAATAACTTTAAAAGTTCTTGCTTCAAACAACATACAATAGTCGATTAGACGAAAATAGTTAATCAAAAATAAGTCATAAAATCAAGATTATCTAGTATAACCAACGTTTCCATAACCTTATTAAATTAATCACAATTTCAATCAAAGTTTAGATTGTTCAAAATAATTCACATTAATTAAGCATAATATAACATAATTAAAACCGGCCACAATGGATTGTCTTTATTTGAAATCTACGATTCCTATCTGTGAAGCTTAAGTGCACGGTTAACAAATATAGTTACAGATATATACGTCTTAATGAAGTGTCTAAGACAATATTTTGAAAAAGGTAATGAAAAAAAATTATAAATGTTTTCATGATCTAAAAATTTGTTAATTATTTAAGTCAGTATTGTTAATATGATAGGGGCTGAAAAATATTAAATAAAATATAAATTTATATTGAGATTTCTTTTATTCGATGTTTTATTGCCATATATACTAATAAATAAAATTGAATTGTCTGTGTGTAATGTCAAAATAAAGTTTTTTTTTTTTTTGGTAGATATAAATTTATATACGATGATAATACAATAAATACAATTTTTAAAATTTTTTTGTCCGTATGTCTGTTTATTTTGGATAATCTCCGGAACGGCTGAACCGATTTTGACGAGACTTTTTTTGTTAGATAGATGAAGTTCTCCCACGTAATATAGAATACTTTTGTTATTCGAAAATAATGAGGGGTTCCGCGTAATAAAAAAAAATTAGAACATAAAAAAAATTGAATAAAATCCGATTCAATGCACAGTTTCACTAGCAAGTGTTTGAATTTGTGAGAAATACTTTTACTTTGTCTTAGTACCGAAGAAAATTAAGGAAAATAATTAGTGTTCCGTAAAAATAATTAAAGCGCTGTGAAGAATATATGACAGGTGGGCGCAGCCACGGGCACTCTGCTAGTCTATATATATGTGATATAATTGTATATAATGTTTAGTTTAAACGTAATTTAACAAAGGTAACGTACCTTTTTTTACGGGGGGAAATGCATTTACGCACTACTCTTACCTATTGCATTAGTGAGACCGGAGTCCCCCAATGCAATAGATAAGGGGGCACGGAGGGACGAACTCCGTGCCAGTGTGGGACTCGCCCGGGCGTGAAGCGCCCGGAAATACCAACAAAAACCCCCCGGGGCCGTCCGCCGTATTTGGGATGGGGGCGACACGGAGTGGCTTTCGCACGCACCGCGTCGAAATAAATGTAATACTCACCGTGGGTTCGAACCTCCAACCTTTCAGTTGAGACAGTTCTATTAGACAAGCGGATTAGTCCATCAGTCTAACCACACTCTCAAAGGTAACGTACCTAAGTAAATAGTTATAAAATGCAATAGAGTCGAAGACATGCGTCTGGCGTTGATGGAATGTGTCAGGAACAAAGCAGTGAGGCAAAGACTTATGCATACCTTGATCTCAATATGTGGGATCAGGGTAATTTTCGTGTGATACTATTTATAATATAATTGCTAAATATTTGGAATAAAATTAGAATGAGGCCGGTGTAATCGAAACAAAAATTATTTTGGAAAAACTAGATTTTACTACATCTAGAACGACATAAATGTAATTAAATATTATATTTATTGTGAGTAAACATACACTATAGACATACATACATATATAAAAATTGAAGAATTAACTATTTAGCTCCTAACTTATTGGCGGTATCATAATATTTAATACAATAAATAACATAAAATCATTATTTTTCCGTGTAAATATCATAGTCATAAAAAATAATGAACATTTTTATGTGAGTTAAAGATAAACGTTTTCAAAGAGTCAAGGAAAAATTTAATGAATATATTTAAAAAAAATTAGCAATTTTAAAGACTTCAAAACACAATAGTTTTATAGTTTTATTAAGAAAACCGGTTCGACGAGGAATATTAATAAAAGCCTTGTAATGGGTATGGTATGGTTAATACTAATTGTGTTTTATTTTGTTAATTGCATGTAGAAGCTTGTTCATCTAACAAGACAGAGTAGGAAGTTCGACTGATTAGTTTTTATAAGTTGTTTATATTTTTACATACATACATACATATCATCACGCCTTTCTCCCGTGGGGGTAGCCAGAGATTACGTCCTTCCACTTGCTACGATCTTGACACACCTCTTATGCTTCCTCTACTTTCATGAGCGCTTTCATACATGCTCGTCGGTTATGAGTACTTTTTACCTGGCCTTTATTTAACACATGATTGATTTGGTCTAGATACGTTCGCCTAGGTCAACCCTTACCGACTTACCCATTCACCCTTTCTTTATAAATTAGTTTCGTTAATTTTCTCTCATCCATCCTCTCTACATGCCCAAACCAACTAACCATACCTTTCTCTATTTTGGTTACCACGTCCTCTACCACACCACAGCGTTCCTTTATCATACTATTCCTAACTTTGTCAATCATCTTCACTCCAGCTATACTTCTCAGACTTCTCATTTCCACCGCGTTAATCTTACTTTCATGCTTCTTCTGCCAAACCCAGCATTCACTAACATACCTAAGTGTAGGGACCAGGACTCCTCGATGCACAGCCAAACGCGCCTTTTCAGTCACTTTCTGGCTGCACATGAAGTAACGCAGGGCCCCATTCCCTCTATTCCCTAACAAAACTCTTCGCACAATATCATCGTCACACTTTCCATCTCTCGTAACCTTTAATCCCAAGTACACAAATTCTTTCACTTGTTCCACTCTTTCTCCTTCGATCTAAATTACGCAATCTGTCATACTTTCTTCTCTTTCAAACTTTTCTTTCAAATTTTTAAACTTTCAATTTTTACAGACGTACATTAAATTATGAAAGATGTATTAGGAGGGCGAAGTTAAGATACTATACTCTTTAAATTTATTCTTCAGTGATTATATGAAATATTTTATAGTGAAGTGGCTCGAACTGCACGTTTTTTTGTATTATAAATAATTTATCTATCACAACTGCAGTCCCCCATAGCAAAATGCCGTAAGACATTCAAACAGACACTTCAATTTTATTTATTGCTATAGATAACATGTATACGAAGTACATATAAAAATATGTACCCACTATCAACATTGGGTTAGACTATATTTATATGAACTATATATTTAAACTTAACTACACTTGGTTACTCAACATAGTTTAATGTTAAATCATTATGACGTAACATTAAAGTAATATTAGTAAATTAAACGTTAATTCATTCATAATGCTTATAGTTAATTCTTAAACCTTTTTTTTTTAATAAGTTTTATTACACATTTCATACGACCTTTTTTTAGTGCATACTAATAAATAAAAGCGTCTGTTTGTAATGCCAAAATATTTTTTTTTCCCCTAAATACATATGAATGTATATACGACACCTATAACAAAAATACAATGAATTATTTTTTTGTCTTTCTGACCTTCTGTCTGTCTGTTTGTTCCGGGTAATTACCGGAACGGCTGTACCGATTTTAATGGGACTATTTTTGGTAGACATCTGAAGTTACTCCGCATAACTTAGAATTCTTTTGATTTTCGAAAATAATCGGGGTTCCACGTAAAAACATTAAAACTCCTGAAATTGTTGATGAAATCTGATTCAATACATAGTTTGAATTTGTGAGAAATAAAATTTGTTTAATATTACTAGCATAAAAATGAACCGCGGACATAGTCACTGGCACACAGCTAATAATAAAATAATATTTTTCTACATGCACATCAGAATATAAATTATTCTCATAATACATCATTTATTACCTTTCCTAACCTCTATACAAGAGAACTATCCACTTTCCATTCATTATACCTTATCAAGTAATTGATAGCTCAATGTTACTCCCCACCTCATTAGTGTCATTATAAAATAACGTGTGACTTTTTTCACTGAACATTCTATGAGTATTCACCTCCCAGCATGTTATAAAATTCATTAAAATAACGGCCTTGTAAAATTACTTTATTTACAGAGTGTAGGTTCATTACAACAATGCAGAACATTTAAATATTTCCTATGACATTTGAATGTAAATATTCATCTACACTAATAAATAAAATTGAAGTGTCTGTTTGTAATATCTGAATAACAATTTTTACTAAATACATATGAATGTAGATGCGGTACCTATGTCAAATGACAATTTTTATTTATTTTTTGTTTATCTGTCTATTTGTAATGGCTAATCTCCGGAACGGCTGAACCGATATTGACGGGACTTTTTTTGATAGTTAAAAAAACATTCAGGTTTCCGGGTAGTAAAATTAAAGCTCATGAAGTATCGAATAAAATCTGATTCAATGGTCAGTTTTACGGGCAAGTGAGAAATATTAAATGAAGAGAGAGATAGAAAGAGAAAGATTATTAAAAAAATGCAGTGAAGAACAAATGAAATGAGGGCTCAGCCTGGGCCACACAGCTAGATTTAAATATTATTAACAAAAACAAATCATCATCTCCCTACCCTTTTCCCATTTTTATTTAGGGTCGGCGCAACATGTGTTCCTCTTCCATTCTTCTCTATTTGTTGTCATCTCCGCATTCACTCCTTTTCTAAACATATCATCTTACACACAGTCCATCCATCTTTTCTTTGGTCTTCCCTTTCCCATGTAACCGTCCACATTCATATCCAATACCTTTCTTACAACATTCTCTTTCTCCCTGCGCATCACATGTCCATACCTAAAATGCATTAACAAAAAACAAATATTGATTTTTTTTATATTTCTTTTCATATTGTCATAATAATTTTAATTCAATATTTATTAGGTAATCAATAATGTAATATATTTTACAGACATTATGAAACAAATTCTTGATTATCATTTAGATAATTTATTTAGATTTAGATTGTTTAGATAATTAGGGATTTGTTACGTGTAGGTACTTCAGTGAAAGAAAACACCGCGTGTAAATATTAACAGATTGTTAAATAAAATTGACAAGTATAAATTACAAGGTTAAGCGTTTTTTATTTCGCCATTTTCACATAGACTTGTAGGTAATTCATAGCCACTATTATAGTAACAATACTTATGAAATCACTACCTAATTATTTTTATAATCCATACAATGTTATTATAAACGTTGAAGCGATGATGGCGCAGTGGATAGTGCGGCCGGATTCCGTGTCAATGGACACGGTTTTTCAAACCCATCTATCCAACTCTAAAATCACCCTGAGCTGTCGGTGAAGGAAAAAACATCGTGAGGAAACCATAGCATGGTGGTAGGACATTTTAAAATGATGCCCGCCTAGGTAGCTACTACCCTCAAGTTCTAAAAACCTGTCGGTAAATACCAATAGGTGTGTTTCGGCAGCATTACTTGAGAACCAGTATCTAGGCTTAGTGCATTTACAATCCTGCACCAGATTTCACTTAACATCAGGTGAGATTGTGTTCAAAGCACTGAGCCTATACCGCGTAAATATATATAAGTAAAATTGTGTAGATAGAGTATTTAGCACCTATATAGTATAAACGTACTTACATATACACAAATAACGTAATAGGTAACACATACAAAACAGTCTATGATACGTGGAATTAGGGCAGCATGTCTTACAATTACATGAAATAAAAAAGTAGTAAAAAAGGTATAAACGCCATAAATTAGTCAGGCAACACATTTTGGCGTACTACTATTTTTTTACTTAAACTAGGTATTGATGTTGACCGGAAGGGCCTTTTCAACTTCACCGAACTTTGTGGGCGAGTGCAGAAGGCGCTCAGCCGTAAAAAGCTAACTAGCACAAGGGTACCAAACTGGTGCGAACCTCGGCTTAGCGGTTACCTGTGTGTAAAAATTCCGCGGAATTTTAATCCTAGCTAGGTCCTATATTTTTTATTTATCAATAATAATATTTAAAAAAGGTTCCTTACAGGGACTATGTATTTGCGTGATTTGTGTAGGGTTATGTGTGCAGTGTTGTACATGTAATGCTTAATCCATGGTCAGTGTCACCGACATAAAATTCAATCGTTAAACAGTAAGAATGCAATGATAGTAGGAAAATTGAGGAATAATTAATCTATAGATTTTTATTAGGGTATTATTGGAGCTAAAGATTTATTTTCGTTTATAAAAAATTCAGTAAGTATCGATTGTCAATTAATTAACTTATTCGACTGCCAGAATTCTTCTTTTCTCTGTTTTTGTATAACATCCGCCCACTGGATGCGTCTTAGTTAATTTGACAGAAATCTACAAACAATTAATGTTTATATTTACTTTATATATTCATTTATGTATTTACATACATTGGGAAATGTCAATAAATTACCATAATTAAAGAATTAATTCTCCTTTAAGAAAAATGAAACAACTTTTTCAATCAATCAATCAATGTAATAAGAAATAATTAATTTATCCTTTCCGATAACAAAAATAATTAAATAATGTATATTATACATGTATTCCAGTCTTTGATAGTCAGACAGGAATAAGTTGTCTATTACTTAGATCATTAAAGAAATCGGTTAAGTAGTCTTTGTTTACATGTATTTTTTTATTCTTTTGCCGTAATCATTTTCTGACGAAATTTTTTTACAGATATTATCTTTGTAAATAATTCCTGAAAAAAATATACAAATAATTTCAATATGTTTCCTTCATTTATAAACATTGTACATGAGTAATTTGTGCCATATCTCATAGCATACGATGCTATTACCTGTTGCTTTGCGGTATTTATCAAACAATTTCACGCTTCTATTGACCCTGACGTCTGTATTTGATATTGAATATTAATATAAACATCAGAATAAAAATTAAATAATAAAAATCAAATAAAATTGCAAATTAGCAACCAAGCGTGCATAGATTTCTGTAATTTCCATATTGTGTACCAGCTGTGTACCCACGGCTGCGCCCGCGTTTCATATATTTTTCATTGCGTAATAAAGGTCTTTTTTTGATACCCTAATTATTTCTACAATTTTTTTTTTTGCTACTGACAGTTAGTAAAGATATTTCTCACAAATTCATTGAATTGGATTTTATACAAAATTTCATGAGTTTTTTTTTACGTGGAACAATGGTAGAAAAGTTGAAAGGTTCTCGTTTGTCGTGGTATGGACATGTTATGAGAAGAGAGGAAGCGCATGCGGGTAAAATAGTAATGAATATGAATGTGGAAGGATGGAAAAGTAGAGGAAGGCCAAAGAAAGTGTGGATGGAGTGTGTAAGAAAAGACATGAAAGAAAAAGGAGTGAATGAAGAGATGATGGCTGATAGGGACGTATGGAAGAAGAAAACATACTGCGCCGACCCCAAGTGAGTTGGGAAAAGGCAGGAGAATGATGACTAATTATGATGTGAAAACAAAGGTACCGTCAAAATCGCTCCAGTCGTTCCGGACATTACCTGGAACAAACAGAAAGACAAAAATTGAAAAAAAATTGTATTTTTGGTATCCATTCGATCGTATTTAGTGAAAAAATATAGTTTTGGCATTACAAACAGGCACTCCAATTTTATTTATTAGTATAGATAACAAGATGTAAAGAGTTATATATTTTATCGATAGCATGACAATGTTAACTGCTGGCGGGCGCTCTCACAGGTGGTTGCCAGTGTTCTTCTTCTTAGTTAAGGGCAATCTGTGATTTACACAATTCTGCAGGTGTTATTTTACCTTCAATCTTGTAACAAAGTTTCTAATCACTACCAAAACGGTGGCCCATCTTGCCAGAACTTTCCGTGTAGTTTTCGTGGCACCTCAAACTAAACGTTTCGCGTTATTATTTTCATTACACTTTACTTGTCTAAAATTACCAAACTAAAAACACAAAACGCCACTAATACGCAATTTAATGAATTAAACAGACACTCTGAGATCTCGTCAAAAACTTATAATCTCCGTTGTCATTGGACGTCATGTCGGATATACTAGACTTAAGACAATATTGTCCATTTTGAATGTATGGAAGGGTCCAGATTGCTTGAAACTATCTATACGCGTATCTGAATAAGGAAAAATGCTCATCTGTGGGTCAGTTTCTTCGTTACAAGGATATATTAAAACGTTACCTTTTCGCATGATACATCACATGTTAGGGAAAGCTCGCAAAGCAGAGACAAAAATAACACAACTCTGGTAACCCCTTAAGCACTAACCTGGCGTTTACGCCAGCTTTCCATTATTTTACTATTGTCTTCCTATTGTCTCATTTTTATGGGTAATCGACATATTAAGAAGGCTAGTAATACTCGTAGTTTCGTAGCTACGCCGTATTATTAAACCCGTCTAAAGTTATCCTATACTTATATATAAAAATGTTGGTCAATTACAATTTGTACGCTGTAATAGAATTTATAGAACTAAATTTGGCTTTACTAAACATCTACGAAATCATGACCGGATCTAGCTAGCTAGTTGTCGCCGTTGATGGATGCACCAAACACGACTGTGATGTTTATATATTTGTAACACCTTAGATGAGGTGATTTTTTGCAAGAAAAGTTCACATTAGATTACCTTCTTCGTATTAATTATCTGTGGAACAACCTCCCGGGTGTTTATTGATTCCTACAACTTTACGTCTTCTAAATGCAATATGAAGAGACTTTTCCGCGTGCTGAAATAACAGTGGGCATCGAAAATGATTGCCGATCTTGGTTGGAAATGGTTCATCATTGGTAGTAAAGGCTGATGTTATAATATATGTATTGTAATTCCTAAAAAAAAACAGTATATCATATGTGGAAAGAGTATTTTAACGAAAGATCTAAAGAAAAGGCAATTTGGAGAGAAGGGAAAAAACCTTTAGAAGTAGCAATAAATAAAATTTAAAATATAATTATTTGAGAACTAGTATCCTAGGCTTAGTGTACTTACCATCCTGGACCTAATCGTCACTTAACACCAGGTGAGATTGTGGTCAAAGCACTAAGCCTATACCATGTAAAAAAGTTAAAATAACAGCCAGAAATGCAAGTAGATGAAATAGAAGAAAATATATACGAGGAAAGTGATGGAGGGTCATCTCATGATGAAGCTCTTCAGGCCCTGGAAATAGCTCTCATGTGGTTTGAAAAACAAACACAGAGTGCAATACTGTGAGTTTTACTACAACTGAAACGAATTCGTGATTAAGCAGCAATGAAGAGAAAAAGCGGCTTACTTCAAATGACAATTACTACGTATTTTAAATCAAATTAAACTTATTTCATGATTACCAAATGCAAATTACCAAATATTGTAAAAAAATTATACGTATGTACCTAAATATTTTATTTCATGTTTAAGGTTGCAGTATTTTAGCATCAACGTATCTAAGTTAAGAAAATATGTATGTACATAAATCGTATGTTGGAATATGTATCTCTTAATAAACATTAATTTTTCGTTAATATGTAAGAGTATTTGTTATTTTTAATAAACACGAAACATTATGTACTACAAATGCACTAAACCCGCTTCTCTTCATACATTCGATTTCCGGATTTTCGATTATCCGAATGCCTAACAACAACAATTAGTCCGGTTAATCGAGTTTCTGCTGTAATTTTATATAAGACGGTTTTCTATAGGAATTATGATATTGTTAAAAAACTATTATGTTGAAGAAAAAAAAAGATGTTTTTGTTCTTGTATTATTTACTATGTATTATAAGAAAATCTGTGGTACAAAATTATAAAATACATTTATCACAAAACTGTGACTATGAGTATTGTGATATCCGACTAGAATGAATCTATTGAGCATGGGCGGCTTCAGGGTGAGCAGCTTCGGCGTGAGCTGGAGCAGCGGTGGCGAGGTAGGCAAGAGCACGCTGGATGGATTCAGGTACTGGGGGAGCGGTGGGCAGGTGAGCGCCTTGCGGGTGGAAACCGTTTTCGTCAGCGGTGTAAGTCAGCGAGATCTGTTCACCATTCTCGCTTGGGTATTTGAACTCGCCTTGAACTTCCAAGGCCTCGACGTCTCCGACCTTCTTAAGCTCTCCCTTCTGGTCAGCACTGATGCCGTTGGCGGTCTCGTAGTTGTATTGGTAAGATCCATCACCATTGATCTGGCTGTCGTCACGAACAATGGCGATCGGCTCATTGTGAGATTGAGGAGCGGCGTAAGCCACTGCCACGAGCATGGAGACCAACACCTGTAATTTAAAACATCTTTATTAATGAAAAATTAATACTTTAGTTAATGTTGCTGTGATGGACTATTTAAAATGCTAGTAGTTTTTAGAGAATGAATGTAAAAAGCGAATCTCTGTTAATTAGACTATATATAAATTAAACTGAATGCTCAGTACAAAATGTTTTCTTGTAATCAATTTAAAATAAAAGTACACTTACAATAGATTTCATTTTGAATTGTTTGGTGGTTGTTGGACAGCTGAAGGAAACTGTTGTCGAATGATACTTTACATCCTGAAATTTCGGATATTTATAGTAAAATCCATATGACCACCACCCAGCAATACTATTTTCACAATTCATTGCGATGTCGCAAAATCTATGAAATAAGTAAACATTAGATGCATTACCTCGACGCATGTATGCTAACTTGCTGAGGCGACGTAATGGATGTCAACAAATCTAACGGTATATCCAGTTGTTAGATATGATCGCCCGAGTAAGTACTCATGCTTAACATCTCTACTCATTCAGTTTTTCAGCAACAGTTCGAACGGTCGTCTGTTTTCATTTAAATATTCTAAAAATAAAAACCAACCAAAGATCGGTAATACATATATTATCAGATTGTAAATATAACATATTCAATTTTCAATGTAGCAAAATTCAAATTTGTTCGACGAAACACTAATTTTTTAATAAAGTTATTTCTACAACTTCTTAAATAACCATAAATAATTAAAAAATCTTCACAGCGACATTGAACCATTACCTATGTAAAACGTTGGTTGTTCATTATATTTATATTTCATCATACGGGCGTTTAGAATGCTCATTTGTGTTTTGGAGGACAAGTTCGCGCAGCACATCGTGACAGAATAATTTTTCCAATTACACACGGTTTTGTAGTCCCCTTAATTTCACGTTGCACATCACTATTTTTTTTAATATTAAACAAACAATATAGTAGTGACTTTAATCAGTTTCATTTATTTTGTGTTATTTTTAAGTTTGTAAGTTTATTTTTATGTTTTGCTGGTTGCTGGGTGTTGGGTCTGGTAGAATAAGCATGAAACAAGATTAATGTAGTAGAGATGAGAAGTCTAAGAATTAAAGCTGGCATGAGAATCATAGATAAAGTAAGGGATAGTGTGTTAAGGGAACGTTGTGGTGTGGTAGAGAATGTAGTGACATAGATAGAGCAAGGAATGCTTAATAGGTTTGGACACGTGGATAGGATGGATGAAAGAAGATTGTCGAAACAAATTTACAAGGCGATTATGACTGGGCAAGCTGGTAATGGTCATCGTAGGCGAACGTATCTCAACCAGATCAAGGAGGTACTGAAGAGAGGCCGGAGTGAAAAGTACCCGTAATCGAAGAGCATGTTTGAAATCGCTTATAAAAATAGAAGCGAAAGACGTGTGTTAGGATCGTAGCTGGTGGAAAGATGTAGTCTCTGCCTACCCTATTGGGAAAGATGCGTGAAATTATGTATGTATGTTAAGTATAAAAAAAGAGCATTTAAACACTTGAGGAGACCATGATAACACCTGTGACCTAGAATTAATCTAATTATGTTTTCGAATTCTACAATAAGCTTCAGATGTTATTAAAATAATGTTTGTAGTTATTTCTTATAATTATATGTTGATTTATTTCTTCCTATCGTAAACAACTCCTAATACGGTGACACGATAATTTAGTCTATCTGGTTCGCCACCATTTTTAAAACAAAAATCTACAGTCACACATAGTTTTTTTTAGTTTTTGTGGAGATACGCGAAAATGATAATACTGTATCTGATAGTAAGTATAGTACAATCCTAAAACAGATATTATCACTGAGAGATCTGCAATCCATCGCCAGTGCCCGCTGTTATGACGCACCGTAAAGTCTCTAGACATCTGGATGTACGCTTTCTGATTCTGTAACCTATTTCTAGGTTGACCTATTTATATTTATCATCATCCAATCCTAATGATTGTGATCAAAACTTAAAATATATAGGTCGTTAAAAAATCTATTTTCATTTCTTATTTCTTTTCCTTTTATGTGGATTTTTTTTTTATATTTTTTTAGAACCAATGTATATATATATCCAAAGATAAAACAGTTTATGTCATTTAATCCTGTCTTTTTTTTTAATAATCTTTCTAATAAAAATCGAAAAGCCCTTTATTTAATTTAGGCCCTTTAAAAGCGCTGATGAGCATCAAGAAACTACCACCGGTTCAGAAAACAAGCCAGTTTAAAATAGCTGACAAGAAACTAAATCTGTTTCTTGTTGTGTATATCCTTTTATATAAAAACTGTACAATTCGTAGTTACAATCGGCTTTAGAGGAAGCACAGACCGGGATATCATTTCCAGACGTCACTATAGTTCACGTATTAATAACCTAACCTTGAAATACAGAATTATGAATTTAAAAAACAGCACATATATTTTACCTAAAATATTTAATAATAGTTTTGGTCGAATTTCGAACACTAGTGATTAAATAATTACATACGTTTTAAGTAATGTTGAAACCAATGTGCAAATATTTATATGACTTGTGACCTTTTTATGAACTCAATAAAGTTCACAGAAGTACATTCCAAAAATTCAGCGACGCTCAAGAGATAAGGATCTGTTTATCTATACTAATAAATAATATTGAATTGTCTGTTTGTAATGTCAAAATTAATTTATTTTACTAGATAGATATTAATGTATATACGATACCTATACCAAAACTACAATTTACTTTCAAAAAAATCTGTCTGTCTCTTTGTTCCGGGTAATCTCCGGAACGGCTCTTCGAATTTTGACGGGACTTTTTTTATAAATAGCTGAAGTTACTCCGCGTAACTTAAAATACTTTTAATTTTCGAAAATAATTAGAGTTCTGCTTAATTAAATTAAAACTTATCAAAATTCGAATAAAATCTGACTCAGTGGTCAGTTTTACGGGCAAGTGCTTGAATTTACGGGAAATAATTTTGATTTATTTTAGTACCAAAAAATATTAGCAAAATTAAAATGTTTCGTTTTTTTTTATGGGATAGGGGCAAACGAGCAAGCAAATCACCTGATGTTAAGTGATCACCGCCGCCCATGGACACCCACAACATAATAGTAATCGCACGTGCGCTGTCGGCTTTAAAGTACTACTAGCTTCTCTTGTTAAAGGTTCCCAAGCCGAATCGGTCCGAAAATGCCACCAACGCAAGTTGGTTCCACAAGATGGTTGTGCGAGGCAAAAAAAAACGCGCGAAACGCATCCTCGTGGATCGCCATTCATCCAAATGGTGAGTGTGGAATTTAAGTTTATGGTGCGTTGTACGGTGGTGGAATCCAGCACCAGGTATTAATCCGAATAATACCTCGGAACACTCCCCATGTTACATCTATATAAAATGCATAGAGAGAAACTAAATTAAAACGCAGTGAAGAATATATAAAACGCGGGCGTAGCTGCGGGCTCACAACTAGTATAACAATCTTATTACGGGCAATCGAAAGTTATTATATTCTAT
This sequence comes from Samia ricini, assembly GCA_014132275.2. NCBI lineage: Eukaryota > Metazoa > Arthropoda > Insecta > Lepidoptera > Saturniidae > Samia > Samia ricini. The sequence goes on from AP028170.1 coordinate 9,075,389, forward strand.
GAAATATCGCCTCATATGTTTGCTTCATAATATACAAACAGTATTGCATGGGGAACGCCCAATTATGTAGGCCTGCAAACTAAATGTACTTTGCAATAAAAAAAATTACGTTATGTCGCTATCGAATAGCATATGATAGATTTCTATAACGATGGTTACGCAATAGTTATAATAGTCGTCTTTATGAATACGTATTCAGACAACAAAGGATTTCACTCAAATATGTTATGTAAATCACATTGTAGGCACTTTTATACAAGCGAATGTCTTCAGGCATTCTGGTATTGCTGCATTAACTAACATCCATTTGTTTAGAGTTATGTAGGGTAACCTATATATGAACGAATGTCACGAAAGCATACATGAGATTTCACAAATCGATAAATCAGATCGAAATGCTTGTTAAAGTCTTTTTGTCAAATGTTTTTTACATGGTATATTATGGTACTTAGACCACAATTTCACCTGACGTTAAGTAACGATGCGGTCCATGATGTTAATCACTCTAAGCCTAGATGTACTGGTCATCAAGTGATGCTGCCGCCGGAATATACGTATTAGTATTTAGTGACAGGTCTTCTAACTTGAGGGTGGAAGCTACCCAGGCGGTCATTGTCAGAAAATGCCTTACCACCATACTATCGTTTCCTCAAGTTGATTTTAGAGTTGGATAGGTGGGCTCAAACCCGTATCCATTGACGCGAAATCCGGCCACACTACCAGCTGCGCCATCGTCGCTTAAATATTTTGAATCTGTAAAACAAATTTATAGCCTTACAATTTTTTTTTTTAATTATATTTTGTAGCATGTGCAGAGGGTCCGTGGGTCGTCTGATCGAGACGTCTCGTGACCAGAGGGTTGGCCTATTTCTCGATCAGAGAATCAGCATTGCTATACAACGTTGCAATGCCATCAGCCTTCTGGGTACGTTTTCTTGCGGCGCGTAGAGGATTCGTTGCAAACATTTTGTATAGATTATATTACTTTAGTATACATACTAGCTTTGTGCCCGCGGCTACGTCCGCGTTTTATATATATTTTTCACTGCGTAATATATATAGTTTTTTTGTTTTTTACGCGGAACCCTTATTGTTTTCGAAAAAATAAAGTTACGCAACCATTAATTAACGCAAATAAATTATATATATTGAAATCATAATTTTTATTTACAAAATATGTGTATTGAATTTTAATATTAAAAATTAAACACATTGATTTTACATGTTTTGATAATTCTTTAAAGTTTGGTGAATAATTGGTGACAGCACTTCTCAGTAATTCTTTCAGATGCTGGCTTGTTAATACAGAACGGTGTTTGAATTTCACGAATAAAATTCGTGGAAACAAATTATTCACGTAAGTAGGACGTTGCGAATATTCAAATAATTGGACGAAATGAAATTTGTTACAACGTTGCACTTAGTCTTTCATATTTGTTGCTAGTAATTTTGAAACATTTTGAAACATATACAGAACGATAATAATTTAAAAAAATGTAACAACACAAAAATGAAAAAGGAACTCGGTACATTTATCGAGAGCCACAAATGATCCTTCAAATAGTCGCATGTGACTCGCGAGCCGCAGGTTGGCCCGCTCTGGTATATACATTCATATGTTCTTAATTAAAAAAAAAAAAAAAACTTCAATTTGATATATTAACGACAATAAAAATTTATTTTATTTGAACGATTCTACATCACGCTATGGTTCTGTTGTCTGCCATTATACATATATATTATGTTTCGAAACAGTCTACGCTTCAATTTTATTTATCAATATAGATTATTTCAATGCAAATGAAGTATAAAAATATCATAAATTAAAATATTTTACTAAATTTATAAAGGTATAAAAAGTATACGTCGATTTTATAGAAACAGACGTCGGTCATGATCATCGTTAAATAGATTGTCTGAATAAATATTATCGTTTAATAATAATAATTAAAAACATGTTTTATAGAAGCATGCGTGATCAAAGGAATTATATCCATGCTTATTATCTGTCAAGGTTGGGATAAAAATTTACAAACGAATCATAAGAAATCAAAACAAACATAAGTTAACTTTATTTTTTTTTTACACGGTGTTTTAGGTTTATGGTATGTCTCTGCGCGGAGGAGGTGAGGCAGGATGATCACCAGATGGGGGGAGCATACTGCTTCCCCTCTTCTCGTGCGCGGTCGTCCATTGGGCGAGGGGGTTAGCCGGCTCTTGGCGGGAGGGGAGGAGGGAGTTTGGCTGGGGTTCAGCCAGCGCTGTCTTAGGCAGCTGTGGCGTGGGTCCCCTTTGTCGCTACACCCTGTTGGCTATAACAGGATGAGATGAGGGGGGGGTCCGCGCCGCAGATGCCGGGGTTGAGGGAACTCGGGGAGTAGGGGTGAGAGGGACACTCTCTACCCGCTCCCAGTTGTGTGAGTAGGTTTGTATGCCAGCCACTGGAGCACTCGCGGTGCATGCATAGCGATCCCGTGATTGCTCCTATTATGTGGCGGGAGGTACCGAGGGGTTTAGTGGGTAGTGGTCAACGGCGCTTCTCGCCGCGAGTCCCACACTAATCCTGTGTGACAGCCCCTTGCACTTGTGCGAGAGACTGTCACACATCTTCAGACGCGTTTTCAGTCAGTCCTGGAAGGGTACGTCCCTATCAGGGCTGACTGGAGAGCACGTGCGTAAATGCATTCCCCTCGTAAAAAAAAAAAAAAAAAGGTTTATGGTATGTATAGGCTAGGCTGCATTTGTGTTTTTATCATGGTATGGACATGTTATGAGAAGAGAGGAAGCGCATGAGGGTAAAATAGTAATGAATATGAATGTGGAAGGATGGAAAAGTAGAGGAAGGCTAAGGAAAGCGTGGATGGAGTCTGTATGAAGTGATATGAAAGAAAAAGTAGTAAATGAAGAGATGACGGCTGATAGGGACGTATGGAAGAAGAAAACATACTGCGCCGACCCCAAGTGAGTTGGGGATAAGGCATGAGAATGTTGATGACATGTACAGGTTACATAAAATAAATTAAAACAATATAACGTGAAGCGATGATGGCGCAGCGGGTAGTGCGGACGGGTTCCGCGTCAATCGACGTGGGTTCGATCCCCACCTATCCGACTCTAAAATAGGCCTGAGCTTTCGGTGAAGGAAAACATTGTTAGGAAACCATAGCATGGTGGTAGGGCATTTTCTAATGATGTCCGCCTGGGTAGCTACCACCTCCAAGTTCGAAAACATGTCGCCAAATACCAATAGGTGTGTTCCGGCAGCATCACTTGAGAACCAGTACCTCTAGGCTTAGTGTGTTTACCATCCTGGATCACATCGTCACTTAACATCAGGTGAGATTGTAGAAAGCATTGAACCTATATCGTGTAAAAAAAAATTTTCAAATAATAACATGCGCAGTAATTTCATTTATTTACTCCACAACCTATTTCAAATTTTTTAATTATTAATTAGTACTTTAGAGTGTAAATATGTATGATATCCATTAATTCACTTTACTTTTGCTATAATAGTTAATAATAGCCGATGTTAATAGACAAATGGAGTTGGTTGACGAGACTCTAATTCAAAATCTGCGATTAACATTGTATGAAAGAAAAACTATAGAGTTGTAAATATTTTTTACACTGTTATAGACTCAGCACATTGACAACAATCACAACTGATATTAAGTAATGATGGTAATCACATTAACCCTAGATGTACTAGTTCTCTAGAAACACACTTATTGGTGTTTGAAGACAGGCTTTCAAACTGAAAGTTCAGGTTCATTATAGAGTTGGGTATGTCTCGAACCTATGCCAATCGACGAGGAATCCGACCACATTATCAACTGCGCCATCATAGCTTCAATTTTCAATATTTTTAATGTCTCGTCTAGCTAATTACCATACTCTCACTTGATATTTGTTACTGAATACTATTTTCTAATATTATTTATCTTTGCCTGTCCTCGTATCTATTTCTCACTTAATTAAAAAAAAAACTTTTTGATTTAAGCCTTGATTATTTCTATGTGAACTAAATTCATTATCCACTTTGCTCTATAGTATAACGAAATATACATTTTTCTTGTTATGACCTTGTAATATTTATTCATATTTTATTTCAGTGCCCAGTATACAAATTTCAAGGTAGCCTTACCGAAATAAGTAAATCAAGGTAAAACTACTTACTACCTTCAGGATTGATTTTAATATTCAGTACTACGGTACATGAGGTAATAATGTCTACTAATAAAAGAATTTGTAGATATAACCCGGATACGGCGCACAATGTCAGCACCGAACAAACATCTAGCAACACATAAAACAAATACAGAGAGGAATATTTAAATGCACGCTACATAGGTCATCGTATTGCTCAAGTGACCTTCATAATTAGGATAGACTACGGAGACAAAGAGCGAATGTTTTTAAAAAATGTTCGTTATTTTTTAGGTTAGGTTAGGGCGGGCCGGGTCGAGCGGTAGAAGTATAGTTTTGCAATTCCCGCTCCCGCCGGCCAAAAAGGTGTGTTAAGGCACCAAGGAGTTTTAGTGGGTATTCCCGGCCGCCCTTCTTGGCCGGGCGAGTCCCACATACCCCCTCTCCGTTTGTTGAGAGGGGGATGCCTAAAACCATTAAAAAAAAAAGGTTAGGTTAGGGGATAAGCGTATAGATTCGCGTTACCAATGCTATGAAGCCAGCTGTCAACATGCTACAGTATGTATGTACAGTAATTTATACACTGTCGTAGGTTTTGATTATAAATAAACTGAATGAAAATGAACATAATTATTGCTCGGAGCGCCAACAGATGTAAAAACCAGGTAAATGTTAAATGTTAGGTTATGTTAATAGTTACAATTAACAATTTATAAAATTTTAATTACTTATAATATAATTTTAACATTAAAAAACACGGTTTTTCAAACGTTTCGAGTTTTCGCTTCCGTCGGCAGTTCCCATGGCAACCGAGTTTTTTTTTTTTGCTGTGATATAAAAATATGCGGAGACGAACACTGTCGACCTTGACACGTGTACGGCGAAAGTGAACGAACCGGTTGTTAAGCAAACCGGCGACGGCTGCCGTTCGAACTAACGAACTTTAGCACAGAAACCCCGTTGATATCTTTCACACGCGTTTCTCTATTCTTACGCACACAACGTTAATATCATTATTAGATTGTTACGGGGGTCGTCTATTAATCACGTGACGTGATAGCAACCTTTGAACATTCCCATTCTTACACCTGGTGATATGCTGTGAGACTACAAAAGAATCACGTTTGGTATCTGATTTTTTTTTTAGAATGTGATCTTTTAATACTGATATAATCTACTCTAACTGTGGAATATTTTAGTTAAGCGAGTTAAGGTCGTATGCCGCTTTTGATTTAGATTTCACGCCTTCAAAGAAAAAATAATACACGTGATATATCAGTGCACCCCTCGGCCTCCATGTGATCTTTCATAGTTTTTGAACTAACTCCTTTCTCTTCTTTCAAACTTCACGTATTTAATCCAAAAAAATTATTTAATAGAGTTTGACAAATTTTCTAAATAAATATTGATATAAATAAATTTAATTTAATTTTATTTTATTTTCAATATACAAATTCTCAACACATTCTCCGTATTTTCAATCACAGAATGTATATATAAATATTTTCTCTTTTATTCGAGTTTATATTAGATTGTACAAATAATACAGACATAACAAAAGTGGGTCCTAGAAAAAGTTTTTAGCGAGTTTGATAGCTTATACTTTATTTGCTATCTATTTTATAACACATGTGAGAAGTGTCTTTTCTAAAATTATTTCCAACATACTCTTACACTTTCATTTTGTTCTAAGAATATTTACGATGACGTCACTGAGTTTAATGTAAACATTAACATAATATAATGTTTAGAAATTACTAAAATATTTTCTCGTGGTTGAATGCACGTTGTTTGAAAAACGACTGAATCGATTGTAATGAAGTAGTTTTCAGTTTAATACAACAGGAAACTCGAAGAATAATCAAGGAGGGAAGGGAAGGCCCTGACCTTCCATTGCATTGGGGAGGCAGTCGGACCGGGGCTTACACGTTTAGGGATTCAGCCTTCTTGGCTCGGCCATCTGCCATGGAATTCATCGTGGGTAGTGCTGTTGACGGTCAATCATGGGGGTTTAGTAGATAGCCCTCGCGTAAGAGGGTGTGCAAAAACGCACTCAACCAAGTAAAAAAAATATTTAAAAAAGTTTATATATATATTAAGCAGTAATAAGCGTTAAGACGGGTCGCGTTCCGGCCTCAGCTAGTCTATAAACAGAGCTATCTAAAGGCTTTAGCCGTGCTAAACTTTAGTCAATAGATTCCCATCTATCGGTTGTCATCATCTTCCTTGGACTGTACTTTATTTAATATCAGGTAAAGTGAAAGATAAAGTCTTTTTGCCGAACCCGATTTGTAAAAAAAAATAGAATCTATCACTTAATTTTTTTAATATGAATTATTGATTGTTATTACAGTGTTAGTTTTTATTGATTAACAACTTTAGAATAAATTGTATTCTGAAATAAATAGATTCTGTTTTTAATTTCTACCATAGAGGAGTTGAAGTATGAATATATTACACAGTTACCTAATTTTAACTCAATAAACATTTACTGTTTCGTTATACACTGGATTCAAAATGGCGTCCTACCTATAAGTTCACATTACTCTTTTGTAAAACACAGTCTATTCTATCCTGAGCTTATATTATAGCCATAAAAAAGAAATTTCTACTTTACTTCGGAATCTTTGGAACAAATCATCGTTTTAAAATAAAACTTCTTGAACGTTCAATTATATATTCCTTTATAAATAACTTGACAATGCTTAAAAATAATTTAATTTTTTAATTATAACATGACAACTTTCGTTGTCAGCTTATACTTATATATCTATAACTCTACATTAATAGAACAGAACATATATGTAACTTATATAGTATCTCTGAGTTTCAGTTAGTTTACATTTATGTTATATATTTAAATATTTATAAGGTTATCTGCAGTATTTTAATATAGTTCTATTGCCTTATGTATTCTCTGGCATCAGGATTCGTCGGAGGTAACGTAGCAAGAAAATCGAGTGCACTCTTTATTTCCTGGGGGATAGGCGGCGGAGTTGGCAAATGAGCTCCCTGTGGTTGGAATCCATTTTCGTCCGCTAAATACTGGAGTTGAATGACCTGAATAAATAACAATAAATACAAAATTAAGTATATCAATATATTAAAATACTAGCTTTGCCCGCGGCTCCATTCGGATATAATATTTATATTCTTCAAAAATTATTCACTACCACAAAAATACTTTAATTATTCATTTGTTTCGTTGAAATATTACCAGATAATGTGCTGGTGGTTTTTTATTTATTTACTTAACTATTATCCACATAGTTTGGTCAGATAATACATGTAGGTTGAAAAGTAAAATTAAATAAATTGATACAGTGGTTCAGCCAACTAGTAGACCGACAGAAGAGAGACGGATAACCTACAGAATTCTGTCATATTATCAAAGGTTATAAATCTAATGAATCACTGGCTTCGAGTTTTAAAGTTAAAGCTGTATAAAGCCGATTCCATGAGTAAAGAATGTTAAGATACGCTATTTAATAAAAAGTTTTATTATTGCAATGTAATTTTTTATAGTTTTTAATTTAATTACAATTGTTTTATTTTACGGTATGGGTGGATTAATCATCATCATCATATTTCGTATTAAGATATTTTAAAAGCGAAGTTTCTGTTATTTTCGATTTATTAAGATGCTTAGAGGACGTCATAGGATTGGGAGCTCTATACTTAGCTTTATCTATGGTTTATATTTTTGATTTCATGAGGCGGTCTGAATGTTGGCTACGTAAGCAATGTTAACTTATTTACTTCTATTAACTTAAGTAGATTTTGTAAATACTATGCCAATGCTCATATTACAGTGGAAAGGGGGAGATTTCCCTACTATTACTGTCAAGTGGGTGGGCCAAAATATATTCAAAGTTCTGCTTAGGTAAAATGTAATGTACGATCCCTTATCGATACAGCTTTACCATAGGCGCTTGTTTTAAATGATCCTCGAATTTCCCGTACAGAATCCGGAATATTGTTGGTATAATCTTTATTGACTTTTCTCGACTAGTGTATTGTTCCTAATTTTTAATATAACTTTAATCTAATTTACAGTTTATTGCCTTAAATCTTGTTTTACAGTATTGTTTAGCCTATTCTTAAATCTAATTTCCTGCTCTTGTTCTTTTAACATGCTAATAATATTGCTCTCTTTTCCCAATGGTAACCATATGCGCTTGACAAATATTCTCTTACGTAAAATTATTATACGATTAAATTGAAAACGTCATTTTATAGATTTACGACAGTATTTATATGTTTCGAAGAATTTTAAAACAATTTATGTTTATACAGTATTATAAATTTCATAATACGACCTGGTCTTAGATGGACGGATGAAATAAGACTGTATGCAGCTGAGATGCGAATGTTGAGGTGGGTGTGTGTGGGGTAAAAATAATGGACCGGATTATGGATGAGTACATTAGAGGAATTTTGAAAGTGGCGCCAATAACAGAGAATTAAGAAGCCGTCATCTGTCCTCGTATGAGATGCGTAGGGACGAAGAGGATGTTGTAAGAAACGTATTGGATATGAATGTGGACGGTTAAATGGGAAGGGAAAGACCGAAGAAAATATGGATGGGCTGTGTGAAAGATAAAATGCCCAGGAAAGGAATGAATGCGGACATGACAGCAAATAGAGAGGAATGGAAGAAGAATACATGTTGCGCGGCCCCAAATGAAAATGGGAAAAGGGAAGGGAGATGACTGCTTTTTAAATTCAATTTATTTTGTAACTGCTTCAACAGCATCCTGGTAATGTTTTTCAATAAATTGTATATAATTATATTTTTGTGAATTATTTAAGGTTATTAACATTTATATGTGATTCATATATGAAGAAAAACAAAATATATCTAATAATTAATCGCCTAAGTTATGAGTTGAGTAACTCGAGATTCATCATCTATATAAAATAATATTTAAAAGTTGCGTTTTTATTGAAGAATAAAACTACAAACGACGCTTTTAAATTGAAAAATAACGAGTTTAGTTCTCATTAATATTCAAATATATTCTTCGATAAGTATTTATTATACAGTATCTCAAGAACATCAAAAGGATTTAAATAATATTTTCTAGTATTATTGCAAAAAAAAAACTACTTCATAGATAAAACATTTAAATTCGAATTAAATTATTAGAATAAATTATTATCTATACATAAAAGTTGTTCTCTTCAAACTACCTTATAAACAGAAAAACTTTTTTAATTAAAAAGTTTATTTTTTCTTCTTTTTAATGTTACTATATACTTTTAGGTATAGCTGTGAAGTCTACTTCATAGCTTTGGAAACAAATATATGAAGCACGTGTAAGTGTCTGTAATATTCGAAGTGTTTTCTCGATTTCCTTGAGTGTCACTGATCTGAATGGGAAGTGTACTCCTTCGATAAAAAAAAATTTGGAAATCGGTCCACAAATGACGGAGAAATCGCGTTACATAAAAAAAAAACACATACAGACGAATTGATGACCTCCTCCTTTTTGAAGTCAGTTAAAAATAGGTATGATTTTGATATTTATTATTGTGTCTTGTTATTATTAAATAATTTTGAAATTTATTTTATTAATTTTTTAATTATAGAATTTATGTTTTAAACCAAAATAGTTACAAATTAAATTAAAGTATGTCATATGTATGTACAACCATGTCAAAATAAATTTAAAATCAGCTACTATTTAATTTGTTATTTTAAAAACACAAGCGTATACTGAAAATAAGAATAAATTGCAACGCATAAAAACAGACTTTATAACGCATTGCAATATCAACATGAGTATATTATATTATATACACTTACTTGTCCGTCAGGCGCTGTGTATTGATATTGACCTTGCGCTGCTAGTGCCTCTTGTTCAGGAATCCCCTGGTTCTTTATATAGCCCTGTTCCTCGGCTGCTATCCCATTGGCTGTCTCATAACTGAAATAAATTATTTAAAATTAAACTGTGCTATCGGCTAAGGCTCTATGGTGATGCCTAAGAATATCTTCCTGTGGGTGTCGTGAAAGGCGAGTAAAAGATAAACGAAGGGATGGGCAACAGTATCCTCTGAATACCATAAACATCTGACTGCAATCGCAAACTCGCCTGCCATGCGTTGTGATTATGGCAATCCCCCTCTTTGTCGTTGTGGAGATCTTTGGGGGAGACCTATATTTAGCAGTGGAAGTCTTTCAGTTGAATGGACGGATGGTGCGGTGCTATCGATTACTGTATTATATTATAAAAATGACATTATAATAACAATTTAAATGATTATATCCTGTTATTTTGACAATTACGACAATCTTTTATCTCGTGTGGCACTTCTAATTTATTTGGAACTTACACTTCTAGTATTTCGATGTGACAACCTACGGTCATCTCTTCATTAGTGTCCGTACATTTGAGGTTTTTTTTACTGTCTGTGACCAAGTTTATAGAGGTCATTCACGACTTTTCCTTTTTTTCATGTTTGTTAATATTTTTAGTTATATAGTCTTTCGCTTTTCTCATCACGTGCCCGAATTAACGTAAGCGGTTGTCTCCCATTTTCTCGTGTATCTAGTCGAGTTGAAAATTCAATCGGCCCAATGAAGAATCTTCATTTTTGTGGCGTGATTTTCTGTTTCCAACTTTTTTATCAGCTAGCACTCAGATCCACATAATGGCTGACCTTACTGCACTATGTATGGATTTACTTTTTTTTACACGATATTGGCTCAGTGCTTTGACCACAAACTCAACTGATGTTAAGTGACGATGTGGTCCAGTATCGTAAACACACTAAGCCTAGAGGTACTAGTTCTCAAGTGATGCTGCCGGAACACACCTATTGGTATTTGAAGACAGGTTTTCAAACTTGAGGGTGGTAGCTACCCAGGCAGACATTATTAGAAAATGGCCAACCACGATGATATGGTTTCCTCGCGATGTTTTTATCTTCACCGAAACCTAAGGCTGATTTTAGAGTTGAATAAGTGGGCTCGAACCCCCGTCCGTTGATGCGAAATCCGGCCGCACTATCACACTCTTAATTTTAATCGGTATACGCGATTCGTGTTCACCATCCCAGATAATTACATTTTAACCAGGCTGTCCAGATTCTGCTTTATATGTCTTTGTCAACAAGGGACAATAAGATCTAATTATGGCCACGTGTTTTTATAAATGAATGATAAATTTGTTTGAACCAATAAGTTAATGACTGTTCACTGTCAAGAATTCCATGTGAAAACCACTAATGATATAGCTTCCATAAAACATATATAAACAAACACATTTTACATTCACATGGACAATACAACATAATTTAAATCGTTAACATTTCTTGAATATATTTGAATAATACATTATTTTAATTTATACAGATAAAGTTGTAAATATATAAAATTTACAAATAACTAAAGTAATAATTATTTTAATTTTATGCTAATTCACTAACTTTGAATATAAAAGAATCTTAAGCAGCTATTTATATATTAATAGCAATATTGGTAATATTTCAAGCAAGTTTACCTATATATTAAACTTACCTATAAAATATCTATTAATTTTATAGTCCACTTATCCTTATAGTTATGAAAATCACACTATATAGGGTTTTTGTTATGAAATTCTCGATTTCATTGTATCTTTTTACTGTTATTAAAACTATAAAAACGCATTAAGCCTAAACAATCAAGATATTCCATTCTAAATAGCTGCAGAGCACTTGTATATAATAAAATATCTTGCATAGGAAATTTACGTTGGAAGCGAAATGATAGAATGAAAAATTCTTTACGAATTGTAAATAGATAATTAACTCAATGGGATCATTACCCCGAATAAGCGTCCCGCAAGGTTCGATTTGGGACCATTTATTCCTGATAAATGGTAAATGGTTAACCGCTAACGGTTGGTAACTGTGCTGACAGAGATTTAATTGCAGATGACACTTCACTTATATTAGAGATGAAAAGTAAAGATTCTTAGGTTCAGCAATCAAATAATATTTTAGAAAAATTTATAAAATGCCTTAAATAATTTATTGCTAAATATTAATAAAAATAAATGTATTAAATTTACTTTTCCCAATAAGTATCACGCTTGATAATAAATTACAATGGGGCCTACAGATTAAAACTTTGCCTAGGAGGTTAAGCTCAGCTACATTTGAATTTCGTAAGATTCCCCAAACAACAAATGTTGCTACTGTTAGTTTAGTCTATTTTGCTTACTTTCATACCTTTATGTCTTGCGGTATTTTGCTATGGGAGACAGCAGCTGAGATAAATACAATATTTATCACACAAATGTCCAGTTTGAGCAATTTACAACATGGGAACTCGCTAATAACTAAAGCATAAATTTAAGGAATATAATATCTTAACTTTCCCTCCCATGATTGTTAATTGAATATTCAAAAATTTAAACAAGTTCAATATAGTAAACAGCATAATATTAATCCCAGAAATAATCACAAATTGGCCATTCCGTGCTTTAGGCATGCATGTCTAATAATAGCTTTTTTGGTAATAGTGTCAGGTTCTACAATATGGTTCCAAAGGACATTACCGATTTACCTGACAATAAGTTTAAGCACTACGTTAAGTAGATTTTAATCCACAAAGGTGGTGGGGTTAGATAGGGCTGATCATTACGCGAACGATATCATTTTTTGGAAATGACAGTTTTCTCTATGTTTCCGCTAAAATCGTTTATTTTTATGAATTGTATAATTAATTTTGAAAACATTAAAAAAATCCAGATCGAGTTTGTTTTCTTTTAATTTATAATATTTTATTTAAACTTCGTCTACCGAATAACTGGACAAATAACACTAGCTATATTAAATAGATACTTAAGAAATTTAAAGAAGTTTAAATATATTTAAGTAACATTGAAGCTAATATTTAAAGCTGAATGTCAAGTTTTACATATCTTCCAACAATTATTTTTCTTATTCTTTGTCCTAGCTGAAGGTTACTAAAGTTATTTAGATTTATTGCCCACTAACGTGGAAGAAAAAGGACCTTTATGAATATAACTCGCATTGTTTTATATTATATAAATAAATTATTTAAAAGAGCATAACAGTACTTATTAACTGATTTTATTGCTAACACAATTTAATATCCACTATAATTCAATAAATATAATTATATATTTATAACGCTTCTTGCTCACATAAGATTACAAAGAAAGTTTTAATATACTAGGTATTTTAACCCAGTCAACCTTAGAATCATACAGAGATAAAAGAAGATACTTGTGTTTGTAAATAATATTTATGTATTTATAACACCACACACTGCCATTATTGCATAGATGAAAAAATGGCCATGCATTCAGGCATCCCTCAAATAGATAGTTATAATTATTATTTATACAATAACTACATGCATATATCTTGTCCTCTTTGTAAATGGTTACTATGTTTTTTTGAGGAAAACCATGGAGGTTCTCAAAAAAAAAGAAACATAAGAAAACACGCTTCTCCAAAAACTAGTAATACTTTTGCATGTAAATTAATAAATAGCAGCCAACACATTTATACTAATATTATAAAGAAGAAAGATTTGTATTTTTGTACGTAATGCAAGAAACTTAAAAACTACTGGACCGATTTGGATGACATTTGGTATGTTGATAGCTTGAAATCCAGGGAGTGACATAGTTTTTATTGCGTAAACCTTCCATGAACGGGAATTACATAGGTAAAAAACCGCGGAGAGCAGCTAGTCTTAAATATATAAAATACTATAAAATCGTGTACGGTAATAGTTTGAACCATTTATTGATATATTGATACGGCAAAATAGATAAAAAAATATTCATCTTCAGGACGGTATAAATCCATTCGTATTACTTTAGAGTTTTAAACAGCGTCATAAAATGTAATTTAAAATAAAAGTTAATTTATTATAAAGACCTATCTTATCATATTCGCTTAAACATTTTAAAATGATCTTGTTAGATACTTAATACTGACCTCCATTTGTAAGATCCATCAGGGTTGATGACGTTATCCTGTCTTATAATAGGAATGTTATCTGTCGTGTAAACTTGCTGTTGCTGTTGTTGATATTGGTTCTGATTGTAGGGTTGGAAACTGCTTACGTCAGCAAACGCTGCCCCCATAAGCATCGAAAATAGCAACTAAAAATTGTAAAAAAACTAGTATATCTTTTATACTTTGTTCTTGACCGAAATATTGTATAAAACAACGTTAAATAATTTGTAATAAGAAATATCAAATATTACTTTTTCTTTTAAAAATCAATATTAACTTTAAAAATGAAAGTAAACATTTAGCATAAAATCAGACTATTAATTCTTCAAACATATATTGTCATTAAACTTACAACACACTTCATATTGTATGCACTATAGCTTCAAGTATCTGTATAACTCTGTATAATCTGTATAACTGTAGTTACAAGATGGTCCTAAGGAGAATAATGACGCATTTTGTACCCACCCCCAGTATTTATAGGAAAAATTTCTGCTGAATTACGCATCATCGCTTGTTCTGTAGACTTTATGGCTATATACTCATCCAAGGACTACGTTTGACGTCCCTTATACAGCTTTTGTTTCTCGATTACCATAACGCATTAAAGAATTTTAAACCTTATGGAACAGATGTGAACTGAAGTATTCGAAAAACTTGTTTATCATTTAAGATTATTACAATGAAGCTTTTATAGTAATTTCAAAATACATACCGTTAAGATGCTTGATTTTCATGTAAAAGTTTAAGATCAATAAGAGTTGAGCTTTATGTGAAACTAGCTGTTTTCGTGGTCCGTTCGCGTGCCATTTTTTTTATTTTGAAATTATCTACTGCGTAATAAAGTATTTAAATAATGATTAGAAAAGAATGGTCCCAATTTTTTGGAGGCCTTAAATTATTTTCGCTACTAACAGAATACATAGGTAGTTATTTCTCACAATCAAACACTTCCAAATAAAACTGTCGAATTTTTTTTACTGAGAACCCTAATTTCCGAAAATAATAGCATCCAAGTTACGCCTGATAACTTTAGCTGTCTACCAGAAAAAGTCCCGTCAAAATGGTCCAGCCGTTCTAGAGATTAGCTGGAACGAATAAACAGACGGATAGCTAAATAAAAATTTAAAAATTGTGTTCTTGGTGTAAGTCTTGTATATACATCTGTTCATACGTATTTAGTAAAAAGCAGTTATTAGTTACTTGATATTACAAACAGGCACTTAAACTATAAACATTTACTTTAAATATATTGTTTGATCCCCAGATACATTTTGAATATTAAATTAATTGTCTTTTCCTGAAAGTATATTATGTTCTTATATATAATTATATTTATATTCTGTACTATTATTTTGTTTTTAATTTGCATTCGTATAAAGCATCTTATAACAGCAATTAAGTAAATAGTATTAAACATTTAATTTCTTTTTAAACTCATTATCAATAGCATTTACATGAAGCATCTAAACTCCTACACTACGCCTAAGTAACAAAATATGAATATATAATTCTTAGACGAACACCTATAATGTTAATACAAACATCCCTTTTTTCTTAAAAATAGTTAATACGATTCAAAGAACTTCTTTCCCTTTTTGTTGTTTTCAGCTACATGTTAATTACCTAGTTAGTACTCACTACTTATTAATAATTAATATTAAAAACTAACCAAAGAGTTTAAATAGCTTCTTACACTATCAACCCCACCATTTTGGACTTTTCGGATTATCCTCATTACTACAAACATATCATAAAGTAGAGTAATGATCAATTCAAGTAATGATAGAAAAACCGAGATAATATGTTCCAAAAAAAAATAAACCACATCCGGCCTTAAATAATTTCGTTGCGACTCACATAAAAACGTCTATTGCGTATCTATGAACATTATGAGGTGATGAACAAAATTTTGTTCAATAATGAAGTATTTCATTTCAAAAACGCATACAACGAAATGTAGGACGTATTATGTAATAAGAATAAAAACTCATAAAATCAACCTTCAAGCGAAGAAGCATCGGTCCAGACGGATCTTTACAAACCAGTTGCAAGAATGCGCTTGTGACATAATTCGGCAAGGTTTTTCAGATAAAATATTAAAATTGTTTATCAAGCCGTACTGTAATATAATATTAAGAGATTTTTATCTCCGAAATGCATTAAATATTATTAACATTTCATAATAGGAAATTTCAAGATGAATGTTCTTGTTATATATTAAATACATTGGTAATAAATGTAATAATTTACCTGATTTAATAATAACCATTGGTAACCGAACCAGAAATTGTAGATTTTGAAAAATGTTCAACGTAATATGAAAAAGAAAACGCACATAAAACGTAGTTTATCTTCAAAAGTTTTTTTTGTTAAAATTTGTTGTCGTCTACCATGTCCGCCATTTCACATTAATCCATTGTAATTTCTTGTTTGACAAGTGACTATTTCGTTCTATAATATCAGAAATTTTAAGTTGAGTCTCTCTTTTGGCATATTGATTAATATAAGCCCGGGGCTATGGGTGCCTGTTATTTGCACAACGTATAAATAATTCAAAGCTACTAACGAAACAACCTTTATTATCATGGTAATAACGGATACTTTCATGAATAGTTTTATATGAACACACGGTCAGATACACGCAACAATAGCTATTCAATAAATACGACCCGGTGAACTAAAAAGATATATACTTAACAAAACATAATATCCAGTATCTAAATCATAAGTGCAATTCTAATACTTATGGAATATCAAGTAGAGAACTGATCTGGATGATGTAATTCTAAGTTAAAATGAAACGATGGTAGATTGGTTGTTATTGTGGCCGGATTCCATGTCTATGGACGTAGGTTCAACCCACCTATCCAATTCTATAATAAGCCTGAGCTTTCGATGAAGGTGAAAATCGTAAGGAAAACATAACATGGTGGTAGGACTTTTTTTAATAAAGAACCATCCTCAAGTTTGAAAACCTGTTCCCAAGTATCAATAGTTGTTCCGACAAAATCACTCGAGAGCCGGTAGCTTTAGATCATAGAGTAATAACGCTAAGAATGATAGCTACATAAAAAAACTCGCTTAACGTTAAAGCCAAAAAATATATACGTGTTTATGTGCGTAAGTGACATTGAATTACGTAATCACCGGCATATAACGAAAGGTGTTTGTGGCCTTTTAAGGGTAACTTGAAATGGTTTCTCTCTCCGTGTAACTACTGCCGTTCTGAGTATTTTATTTCTATGCTCTAGACTTATGTTAACCCCCCGGGACCAAATCGACACTTAACATCGGGTGAGATTGTCGTCAAAGCAGTGTACACAGTGTAAAAAGTTATTTTTGTAGCAAAAGTAAAACAACTACTAGATGTGCCCGCGAAGTCGTTGCGTTTCATAAATAAAAAAATTAAGTTGGACCAAATTGTGAAAATAAACCATTCTCGAATCTTCAGGAATAGACACAAAAAATTTCATTTAAGGCGGTTCAGCCATTTAGAAGGAGTTGCCACTAGGCATACATACGTACATAATATTTATATATAAAGATATATTCGAAAAGACTTTTGCCCCGATCTATTATATCTAGACCGGCTTAGATGCTTTAGTCGAAGTAGATCTAGATTATACATAAGTAGATAAGAGTATACGAAGTATCACAAAGGTTAATGACATTTATAAATAACCTAATTTGAAATCTTTCTTATATGTATGATATTATCTGAATAAATGGATGTTTGTTTATATGAGTTTGGTAAGCTTCAAAAGCATTCGACGATCACTATGAAAATTGGCATATTGTTATTATTATAACAGCGTGTTTTTGTCCGTTTTCTTTTTCTTGTAATTGAGAAAAAATATTTAAACATATTTGAAAATAAATTTAAACTAAAATTATACAACTTTATTTCATCATTCAGTAGTCAGTTAGAAAATTATTGTCCTAAATAAAATAACTACCTATCTATACGATTAAATAAAATTGAAGTGTCTGTTTGTAATATCAAAATAACAGCTTCTTACTAAATACATATGAATTTAGTATATACGACTATATGCCAAAAAATTTTAAAATTTCCTGTCTGTTTGTTCCGTGTAATCTCCGGTTCGGCTAGACCGATTTTGACGGGATTGTCTTAGTAGATAGCTAAAGTAACTAAGACCATTTTTATTTTCGAAAATAATTAGGGTTCCGCGTAAAAAAATTAAAATATACATAAAATTGAATAAAATCCGATTTAATTCACAGTTGAAAAGCAAGTGGTATAATTTATGAGAATAATTTTTTATTTTTTGCTTAGTACTAAATTTTATTTAAGAAAATAATTAGGGTTCTGTTTAATAAACTTAAACCGTAGTGAAGAATAAATGAAACGCGGGAGTATCCGCGGGCAAACGGCTAGTTGATAATCAATCTGTATCTATCAAATAGTTCTAACTCATTATAAATGTATGTTATTCATTCCATGCATGCTATATGACTGACTTTAGGAAGCTTTACAAACAGCTTGATGTAAGCAACCTTCACAAATAAGAGAGAGATAAATACAATTTTCCTATTTTATTTCATCATTATTAAAAAACTTAACAATAATTAACCAAAAATAATTAGATTACAAGTCTTTTTATATTTGTGTAAAAGCAAATTTTGCAAACTTTGCTCTTTTGTTTCGTGCTGTTTATATTTATTTTGTTGTAATTAAAAATCAAGTTTGAAACAATAAATTGTGATGTGTATGACATGACCTTAGCCTAAAATAACAAAAAGAAAACATATACGTAACCGCAAGCCATATATTTTATTTTTACAACAAGAATAATGAACATATGATATTAACACTACCATGCGACATCGTGCAATTCCAATGATCATGATCGCATATGTAATAATATTAATTTAATTATTAAACAGCAGCTGGTGTCTTTACGTCTCTGTTCTCTGCGGCAGCCAAGAAGGGGTTATAGTTATTATAATATGGGTTGTACCTCGAAGTATTGTAGGGATATCTTGAATCGTAAGGTCTGTTGAAACCCCCATAATAGTTATTGTTTCTATTGAAAACATTATATCGGTTGGAGGCTGGATTGTAAATTTTATCGTCACCGATTATTGGAGTCGATGGAGTTGGTACGCTGCCGTCGGCTGGGATTTGCAAACCCGATGTCCTGAATCCTGTATAAATATAACGTTTCAATATCATTTATGTACACACATAAATATAGATTAAAATGCTATTCGTTGGTAACATTACTCGAAAACAGCTAAACTGATTGGATTATTTTTTCCAATATAATAACTGTAATCATCGATATAAGGTTTTTATTGAGTGAAAATTTAAAAAAATTCTCTGATAAGTTGAAAATTTCGGGAAAAACAAAAGTACCTTTTTGTGGATTTTAGATGAATTTGACTACCTTATTTATATCAGTGTTAGAACATGTTTGCGCAATATATATTTTTTTATTTGTTCATTGAAATATTTTTAAAAATAAAATTTTTAAATTTAGAAACTATCATACTTTATTTTTATTTTATACTCTCGACTGTCTATAGGAACAACATAATCCTTGATTTTTCCGGTAATGCCATTAAATTGTAATGCAGGGATTAAAATATTTCAACGTAATGTTCAATTGAAAAAAAATGGTAAAATCTGATAACCTTATTCCAACCTGAAAAAAATATATAATGACTGGCCCACGTCTGTAGAACCAAAATTGCTTACACTATAGAACAATATTGTATTGCAAAATTATTATCAAAATCGTTTCGTAGTTTGAATTGTTGTTTGTCAGTTACAGACGTTATATTTGGTTGGTTAAGAGATAATCTTCAACATCTATCTAAAATCCGATGTGTCATTTAGACCTTGCTATATTATCATTTATTCAATCAATTATAAAACGTATTCATTTTCTAATGTTAATTTAATCATGAATGCTGAAGATCAACATTATAATGTTTGAATGTATGTGAAATTTTTATCATATCACCATAGTCTAACAAGATTTCTCGACGGCTCATATAGTTAACACATCGTGAGTTAGCGAGCCCTAAGCACGTTTAGTATGGCAATCTGTGTTCTTTTTTATTTGACACCCTTTTAGATTTTATAGAAATAGTTATCAAAATTAAAGTTTTTAATTATTAAATTTCTGAACTAATTTTGAAAAATTACCTAATATATTTTGCTGGGTATTTTATAAATTCACATCAAAAATAATTTAAATTATTTATAATTTATTCTTACTAATTTTCACAATTAAAAAAAAATTATGGGATCCCAAAAATTATGCCGCCCAAAAGATTAAGAGGATACACGGTTAGAAAAGTAGGTATTTCAGAAAATTATGCTATCGCGTTGCGCCCCAAAGAAAGCGAAAGGGACAACTGCAGCGCGGGCTGTTTCCTACTCCAAAACTCATCCGATTTTTAATTTTCTTTCAGTTTTAGAATAAATAAAGACTTTGGTTATACATTTTCGCCTGTATATTTTGCTTTTTTTAATTTTATTCATCAAATTTGTTTAACGAACGTCTGAAAATAGAGCATTTTTTTCACTTTCAAAGGCTTCTAGTTTCTACAATAGCTAATTTATGGAAAAAAATCAAAACGTACGGTTATGGCGGTGGTGGATATATATTATTTGCTATAAAAATATTTACCATAATGCTATAATCCAGGGAGGAAACAGGGGACTATTTTTGTATGGAATAAATGGCACTAGGATATCCTTTTAAGCCGCCTTAGGTCCGGCCCTCATGAGCTTAGGTATAACTTTAACATGGCTCACAAATCTTTAATGAATTTTCAGTTTTTAATTTTTAATCATTAAAATATTTCCAAACTAATTTAAAAAAAGTCTAGAACAAGTAAATATTTTTAAGACCATAGTTTTTTTGTTGCTATTGGTTAAATTGTCCTTTGTTATAATTATTTTATTTAATTATACTTTTTTTAATTACTTTCGTTAAGATATTATTTAAATTATAATAAACGTGCAAAGATATTACGCAGGAGTTAGAGTCGCTAAATAATGACTCCTGATAAACTTACATAAATGTTTAGGTTGTAATAATAATACACACCCATACCCACGGCAGTCCAGAAGATGTGACTAGGGTTTGGAGAAAAGTAAAAGAGGAGGCAGAAAAAAAAGGACAATAATGTAAACTAACCCATGTAGTAAAAGGTAAAAAATAATATAGTAATATATAAATAGTTATTAAGTTCACGTAGCTGTAAGTTATTTTGTTGTTTATATCTCCATATTTTCAGAGAATTAATTATTGAATAATAACATATCAAATAAAGAATGCGGACCAAGAAGCAGACTCAGTGGGAAAAAAAAAAATATAAATAATAATAACTGACTGATTTACCGTTCTCATCAGCAACGTAACTGACTTGCACCGGTGTACCTTCAGGAGAGACGTATGCGAAGCTACCTTGTTTAACCTGAAAAATATGATTACGGTAATTTTTATTTGTGCATAAAGATATTGTTTATATCAAGGCTGCTCAAGCCTATGCCCGCGGGCCATATTGTGGCCCGCCTACGATTTTTGACCCTCGTAATTAAAGTATATTTCCACAAAGTTGAGAATACAGTAGTTACACAGTGCTCTATTATACTTATCCGTATCGATAGACGTAGTTTGAAATTCAGATATCCTGTTTGATAATTATCTTGAACTGTCGTTGAATAAACACATCGTATTAAGCATTTTCTAGTAATGCCCATATTGGTATCAACAGCCCTCAAGTTTGAAAACGTATCGCCAAAGACCGATAGCTGGGTTTCCGTAACATCACTTGAGAGCCAAAATATATGGCTTCATGAGTTTACCATCCTGAAACACATTATCCCTTAATATCAGATGAGATAAATATCAAGCTACCGAGCCTATACAGAATCAAACAACTAAATCAGCACTTCATATTTATTTATTTATTTTAATTTAAAATTCACAGCTCGTATAAAATTGACATACAAACTAAAACCGATACATAAAATAAAGAGCCTAAATTGAATTTATCACTCACTATTCAAAAACGAATTATGAGACTATGTTTACATATGTGTGTAATGTGTATATGTATGTTTGTCAATATGTTTATGATATATTTATATTATGATAAAGCCTATTTATACCTAAAACTAATATCTCCTCTATTTGCTTTATGGTCTGCATACTTTAAATAACTTTTTTAATTATCTTGATTTTTGATTTTGATAATTAAAAACAAAACCGACTTGAAAAGAATAAAGTAAAAAACGCATTATAAATTCAATAAATAATTACTTTATTAATTTGCTTCTGTTTATTTCAATTTACCCTTTGTTTTAGTATCAATAATAATTTGAAAATCGGTAGGCTTTACAGAAGCCTACATAATAGTTTTGGAAACGAATATATGAAACGGGAAGTGTATGTAATATTCGAAGGTTTTTCTCGATTTCCCTGAGTTCCACTGATCAGATCCTGATTTTTTTGTTAAATTAAACCAACTCGTGTGTGTGCTCCTTCAAATAAAAATTTTGTAAATCGGTCCACAATTGACGGGAGAAATCGCGTAACAAACATACACACGAATTGATAACCTCCTTCTCTTTGAAGTCGGTTACAAAAGTATTTAATTTTCAAATTACAAAAAAAAAGAAAGAAATATTATATAATATATGACATTGATGTGTCAAAAAAAGTAGAATGTCTCCCAATTGTCAAAAAGTTACTTTTAGAATCTGTAAATTTTGAAATTATGAACGCTGCACACTTTGTCGGGTGATACATTCTCGTAAACTTAGGTATAATATTTAATTTACTTCTTAAAACCTTATTTTAAAATGGAAAATAACAGATTTTCTGGTTACCTGTGTTCCTTGTGGATTACCAACATTATCGATGTAAGCATCTTTTAAAAATCCATTTTCCTGCGCTTGTTTTCCATCGCCAGTGGTAAAACTAAAAGATATATATAATATATAGTGTGAATATAGACAAAATCTAGTATTTAATTTGAAAATCACATTTCCATGGCTATTTGAACTAAAAATATTTTTTTTCGAACAACTAGCTGTGCCGTGAGAAGAATAATTTTTCCTATCAGGAACCTTCGCGAGCTTACATCGTCAACTCACCAAAGTTTTATTCCAATCGAATGAAGGATTTCGTAAAGCATAGAGAATAAACACATAAACATCTATTATTGTTTATGTGGATAAATGAGTATACGGGATTGGAGTTTTCATTTACGGTTCGGCTAAAAAATAACATACAGTAAATTTTTTTCTTTTTCCTAATTAATAGTCATAACAAAACCTTGAAGAAAATTTCTAATATTGGTAACATCTATCTTACCTTGCATATTAATAACATCTATATTATCTATTACTTCATGCAATAATTAGTTGTTAAAATTTCTGCAAATAATATACTCACCTAAATGCATAATTTCCATCACCAGCATTCTCACTCGTATAGGATAATATGGGTACTGTAGGGCCGACGCCGTATTGA
This sequence comes from Samia ricini, assembly GCA_014132275.2. Lineage (NCBI taxonomy): Eukaryota > Metazoa > Arthropoda > Insecta > Lepidoptera > Saturniidae > Samia > Samia ricini. The sequence goes on from AP028170.1 coordinate 9,099,046, forward strand.
TTGTAAAGTTTGTTATTGTAAGGACTATTGTTGTAGAATGGATTATTTTTATTATACAGATTATTATTATTATAATATGGATTATTATTATAATAGGGATTATTTCTGTAGAATGGGTTATTGTTTCTAGCGAAATCAAAAGGGCTAGAAGTTGGAACTATAGTAGACCTTGTAGGAGATACAGGAAAGGGCTGAGAATGCGCCAGAGTAACAAGCAAGCATATTACTGCGAAGGTCTCAAGACGTATCATTCTGAAAAGTAACCTTATTTACTTATTATTTCATAGTGTTAATTACAATTTAATTTTTTTTATTATTAGGAGCATTGTTATAATTATTAATCATATTTCAAAATAAAGTAACATGCATGTCACAGTAGCACGTTTCAGTAACAAATCACTTTTTAACAATACACATGTTACCTCAAATCCAACTGCGCACGTTGTTATCGAAGTGATACTGTTGCCGAAGAAACCATGTATTCCATTTATAGGCAGCGGGGTTGCTTTGTGTTAATATTTTTTGTTATGCCACCGCTTGAACGTGAGGCCGATACACCAGTAATTATCAACCGAATTATACATTGAACTATTAGTATAAACTCGACTTACACTAACCAGTAGATTTAACCGTTTAAACCCAAAATTACAGTACAATTAAGTGGAATAATGCTTTCAATTATATTGCAGAAATACTCGCTTGTTATGTAATACACTTAAGAAACATAAAATATTTACTTGTATTTCTAAACAAACCAAAACATAAACGATTTTTTTTAAATTTAATTTAAATAAAATACATAGTATAAACTAACTTTACTAAAAATAAGCGATAGTCATCTTTGCTGAAGAATTAATTTTGAATATATCTCTTTCTCCATTCATTCAACCATACGACGTCCATTACTGGACATTGGTCTCCACCATTAAGGGGGAGATTGCCATATTCGCCACGCTTAGCAGGCGGAGTGGCGATCGCAGTAAGGTGTTTCTGGTACCCAGAGGATGCTGTTGAACATCCCCTGGTTTATCCCTTAATCGCCTTTTACACCACCCACGGGAAGATATGAGGTGGTACTATTGAACGCCGGGACCACACGGGCATGTATAATTTAAAATACTTTACAAAAATGGCATGTCCTTTGATTGTTTAAAATAATCCCACTACACACTGGTCAATAAGAACAATGGACATCTTATACATTTGAACTTTTTCAATCTTGTACTGTATATATCCAATAATCGACTAAGTACGAGTAATCCATTTTACATTAATATTTTTTTTTAGTTCTTATTTTACATTATAACATTCTAAGTAGCTATAGTGAACCAGATAAATTATACTTTGACATGTTTCTAAAAGAAATCACTCTGTTACAATATCGTTTCCAAGTTACTACCGGCTAACATAAGCGATCGGGAAAGGCGATATAAATCAATAATTTTAAATGAATAGACTGATGGGTTCAACCGAAAGGCGTCCGTTGCTGGACGTAGGTCTCCCCTAATAAGGGGGGAATTGCTATAATCGCCACGCTTGGCTGGAGGGTTGGCGATCACAGTAGGTATTTTCATTGCTCAGAGGATGATGCTGCCCATCCCCTGGTTTATTCCTTAATCACCTCTTACGACACCCACGGTGAGATATAGGGTGGTACTATTCTTAGCCGGCACCACACGGTCATAAATAAATATACTGGGTTTATATATGGAACCCTATATGTTAGTTAGTAACCTGACGTGTTTCGTACTAACATATTTTTCCATTTTTTACTACATACACTACGCATCCGCACATCATCATAATAAAGACAAACTTCATCCATTAAAATAAGGTCAAATGTTTTATATTGCCATAATATTATACAAGCAGGTAATCTAATCAACAAATTAATTACAGCAGTAGTTACCATTAAAATTAACGAACTAAATTATACGTTTTACTATATTTTTTCATGTTTTTTATTATCTCAATTAATCTATATGTTACAGCTTACGTTATATTAACTCATAAACTATTGAATTTACACGATATTATAATCGATAGGCAATACGTAATTTGAAAAGATTCTTTTTTTATAGTAGAACGACAAAATTAAGGCAGTGGGCCTGATCCTCTCCTTTACAGTGCGCCAAAACTGAGATGATTTTTTTCGATACACGACCGAACTTGACTCTTATAGAGAATGTAAAACTGACCGGGCATGAAAAACCGTTGTTTCGATACCCTGTTTAAGATACCCAGTATTCTAGCTGTTGTGAAAGCGATGTAATCTCTAGAATTGAGATAGTTGCGCAAATATATTAGAGCTACTTCGGATTTTGAGTCTTTCTGAAGAATAACTATGACTTTTATCATATGAACGCGCATACTTTTAGTTTTCTTAGCATTGCAACTTTACCAAATTGTTTTCTACACATAAAGATCACATAACTCACAAGTTCGTTCCGCCTCTTTTCTTTTACTCCCCGAATACAAGTCTGCTTACTCCAATAAGTCTCATGGATGCTACTGTCATCTGCATAGAAATAAATATGACTAAAAGGTAGCATATCATCGATATTCAGCAGTAACACAATGAAAGCCTTGTGGCGTAAAACATGAGCTGCGAAACACATCAATTAACAAAGCCAAAGAGTTCTGTGTTCATATAAAAATATCCATTAGCACAAGTTACTGGGAGACCGTATTCTGGAAAGCTTCAAGAGAAGTCGTCAGTGCCAGACTCTATCATAAGCCTTGGTTATGTCGAAACTGAATGCTAGAACTTTATAAAACTCTATTACTTTAAAATCATATTGTCGATAATTTATCTAAAAGTGAGCCTTTAACGGACAGAGAAACCTTTATCAGGCATTAAATTGTAAGAAACTTTCGTAAATCTAATTATATTATCACTCTAATAAGACCTAAAGCGATAATTTCATACGACTTTTGAATGTTTGCGAATACTTTACCAATAAGCAAAACGGTGCTTATAACCTATTAACTTTTACCCGCGACTTCGCTCGCGTTAATCTGGATTTTGTAATTAAATTCAGGCTATCGGTGAGCGTAGAATGTGCTAACCTAAAAAATATTGATTTATATAATTTCTTGTGTTTTTCGCTTTTATAATATTAGTAGGATAGTAGAAACGTTTGAGTTTGAAAGAGTTTCGGGATAAAAAGGAGCCTATGTGTTAATCGAGGGTGTCAGCTACCTCCATAGCAAATTTTATCAAACTTAGCTCAGCCGTTTGAGCGTGAAGAAGTATCAAACGTATAAACACACTCATAAACTTTCGCCTTTATAATATTAATATTTAGTAGTCGTTTATAATTTATTCAAGCGGATGTGAAGGACAATTGTTACAATTAATTACAGGCAACACTTACCATGGGGCCAAGGTAGCTATTCAATTTTATTTCAATATATAATAGTTATAATTATATATATAATAGTTTACGACGATTTTAAAACAAATTTTATTTTATAATTCGTAACGTGTTTAACAAAATTGTAGGCAAAAAGCTCAATCAAATTATGTATCATAAAATTCCGAATATTATTCGTTACATTCGTATAACTATAAACTGTCAAAATAAGGAAGACTAGTGATGTGTAAAGTGTAATTAATAATTATTCCGATGTTTATATTTTATAAATAATATAGCTAACTGTATCATATGCTTTCAGACGAAAGCACATCTTGTATGAATGTGACCCATTAATACCCTCATACGTAACCGAATTCTGAGTAAACACGGGTTGCTCCTAGAGATACTGTACAGACACTCTGTACCAAAAAAACCTTACATATATATAGGCAATATAGGGGCGATCACAATATATTTGTAACTCTAATTCTAACTTTAACTAAGTCGCAATGATACAGGACTGTCTTAGCCAGCATAGCCACTTTTCGAATGATAATAATCATATTGGTTTGTGAAAATATATCTTTTAAATATCTATGGATGCACCCATATTCCTAAATAATTTCAAAAGAAATATTTAAAAAAAAGCCGTTAAACAAGTTCTGAATACTTCTTCTCAGAGGCTTGTAATAACACTAAATACGCAGAGGTTTTCAAAATAGTTTTCTGATTTATACTTTAAAGCATTGATGATTGATTCTGTGGAAATGTTGATTTAATACCACAATGACTCTGAGCTATTTACAAAAGCAAGCCATAACATGGTATGTCAGCCTGCTATAACATGCATGCTAAAACTATCATCAAGCAACTAAAGTTGTATTCCGGTTATATTACAGAAGAAACAAACTAAACGGTTTGAAGCAGGTTTAAAGCATTCCAGCCGTCCATCTATTCGACTAAAATACGTCCACTGCTGGATACAGGTCTCTCCCAAAGATCTGCTGTCCTCTGTGGCGAACAAGTATTCATAATAGATTTCCCCAATTAAAAGAAATCGTCAACAACTTATAACGATGATAGTGCAGCGGGTAATGCGGCCGGATTCCGCGTCAATCGACGCGGGTTTGATCCCCACCTATCCGACTCTAAAATCAGCCTGAGCTTTCGGTGAAGTAAAACATCGTGAAGAAGCCCTAGCATGGTGGTGGCATTTTCTAATGATGCCCGCGTGGGTAGCTACTACACTTAAGTTTGAGAAACCTGTCGCCAAATACCAATTGGTGTGTTCCGGCATCATCACTTGAGAACCAGTACCTTTAGGCTTAAAGTATTTACCATCCTGGATCACATAGTCACTTAACATCAGGTGAGATTGTCGTCAAAGCACTGAGCATATTCCGTATAAAAAAAGTATTAGTGAGCTACAAGATTAAATTAAAACTAAGTTTAATTAAATAAATATGATCCTGGTTTTCTTGTTTTCACCAATTAAAAATTTGTTTGGAATTACGTGTATATTACACTAAAACTAATGTAGACTGTAATAGATAAATTGGTATATAATTAGTTGCTATGTCAAATGAAACTTTCAAGTTACAAACCATATTTTGTACATTTAATAAAAGCATTTATTTAGAGTTGATAAAAAGTATTTCTTAAGGGAATTTCGTCAGTGTATTACATTTTAAAATAAACGAAAACTTGATTCAGCTCTGTATATTGAAATGTAACTAAATAATATTATTAGAAAATAAGTATTCGAAAATGTGGCTCATGATGTCATTAAATGATCACAAGTATCGTGTGGTATTGAAGGTGACTTATCATTCTAGTTTATTTATTATTCACTCAGGATAGACCATATGTGGAATACTAAATACATTATTGTCATACTACTAGGTAAAAATTACAAATACGTGCATATTATTTTATTTTTATCCGTTGTGCGTCCATTGTTACGACTCACAGTCACTTCAATAATCGATTACCCATCCTATTAATTTTTACATATTATAAAAAAGCAATGTCTCTCTGTCTCTGTATAACGCAGGAATTACTTTACTATTTAAAGCCAAAACAAAAACAATTTTTACATAAATGACATGTGTTTTATTTAACTAGGTTAACTGTTAGGTGTTTTATTCTATGCGGAAATCAACTAGTAGGTACAACACTTTGATCCAAATCTCACCTGACACTTATTCAGGTGTTAGTTCAAAATGATAATACACGCTAAGGTTAGCGATAAGGCTGGATTTCCAAATGATGATACCAGAACACAACTATAGTTGTTAGGCTATAGCTTTTCAAAGTTTTAAAATTGTGACCTAGTTAATTAGTATTAGCAAAAGCTCTGCCTCCGTGTAATGATTTCATCAAATAGAATTATTACGACAGGAAAGTTACTTAATATGACGAAATGAGACAGAATAATTGTATTGCTTATGTCATAAAAAGACCAAAGATATTTTTGTCCTTGTCAATGCGGCCAATTTTTATTCTTTGTAAAGCTTGTCATGTTGTCCAAACGAACTTTAGTGTTTTCGTTCAAAAGTTCGTTTCGAGGCAGTGACTCCTTAATCTTTAATTTAATTTTTAGCTTCAAAAGCTTAGGCTCATTATTTATTAACTGAATTCTAAGTTACATCCAACGATACGTTACATACGATACGAACGAATCAATTTCTATGATTTTAATACTATGTCAAAGTGTATAATCTAACAGAAATTTGAAGCTCAGTTAAAGCCACAAGTTGCCTAACTGAAATGTGTCAAATTACTCGAACACTTTAAAAAAAAATTAAAACGCAAAATAAAGTGTCTGTTTGAGCGTCTGGTCTGTCTCGCTAATATTTTGACTACGTGTATAAAATTGATGTGGTACAAAAACCAACAATATATCATTAGAGTGATATACCTACCCGGTCAGTCGTATTTAAGCAAGTCACGATTAAAGTAATTTAGTAAACACTACTAGATTGATACGTAATAGAAACCCTCTTAATTCCAAAATATTTATCGAGATATTGAATATTTAGTGGAGCATTTAATCCTAGAATATTTCGATAATATGAGGTAATACATAATACATAAGAAGTATTATTATTAGATATATTACGAGCAAGTCATACTAAACGAAATGAAAATAATCAGTATCACGACCTTCAAATATTGACCTGTCGATGTTAAAAAAACCTAAGCAGCTTAAATAGTTCTTAAAACACAAATCTATATATTGTATTCGTAAATGTAATACTTTATTTGTAGAAATAGACCTTTTTTAATTATTCTCTAAAATTGATTATCTACATCTTTAAAACAAACAAACAAAACCTTAAAGTCGTATTGACCTTCGCTATGAGACATGCCAAATTAAAATACGTATTGCCAAAATATTTATTAAAAGATCGGATTAAAAACTAATAACACGTGAATATAAAACGTATATTGAGATTTCTTCAAGATTTTATTAACTAAATAGCTGTGTGCCTGCGGCTCGGACCGCGTTTCATATATTCTTCATTGCGTAATATAGTTTTTAAATAATATAGCTTTAGTGATCCAAAAAACAACAATTAAGACATACTGGAAAATATAATCCACATTTTTAAGTTGCCAAGTTGTTATTACTAGTTAACTTTAAAATACTAAGTGGAAAATAAAGGAATAAGCTAACTATATTATTTATTCCATACGATGTTAAACAGATGTGGTTTATTTGTGAATTGTGTGTTAATAAAGAACTATTGTACCTTAGTTCATACCCCGGTTCGAAAGATCGATCCAGTTTATTCAGTCTCATAATAATAATAATAATAATAATAAGCCTTTTATTGTTTCTCATTTGCATGCATTTACAAATTAGTTGTAACAAAGATTATTAATTTATAGTAGGTTTATTTACAAAGAATATTAATAATATTTTAATGGTATAATATGTTTATGTATTAGTATTTCATTTTTTTAGTAGTTAAGTATATTATTTATTTATTTTATTTCAATATATTTTTAACTTATGTTAATGTTGGTATTTATTAATTTGTAAAGTAAAATAAAATTTAAATTTAAATGTCATTATTTTTATGAGAACCCCTCTGTAGGGTAAAGGCCTCCTCCATTTGTAACCAATATTTTCTGTCTTTTGCTTTTGTTAACCAATTGTCTGAAGCAATATCTTTGATGTCATCGACCCATTTTCGCGGTGGTCTTCCTCTTTTTCTTTTACCTACTGGTCCATTCCATTTTACGACACAGCTTGTCCACCTGGCATCTTCAACTCTCGCTAGGTGTCCTGCCCATTTCCACTTTAGTTTCATGGAGTGTACTAGGAAATCGATTTGCTTTGTTTTCTCTCTAATCTGGGTGTGGCGTACTTTATCTATTTTTCGTAATCCGAGTATGGATCTTTCCATAGCTGCTTGACAAATTCGAATTTTTTCCTTTGCCTGCTTTGTGTATGTCCAGGTTTGTGAACCATATGTTAGACAGGGAAGGATGCTACTGTCCATTACTTTCTTTTTCAATGGAAGTGGCAGGTCTCCTTTCATTATTTCTCTGTAAGCCCAGTATTTTTGCCATGAAATATTTATCCTTCTTGTTATTTCTTCTATGTTATTGCTACGGTGGAATGATACTTGTTTTCCGAGGTTTTATAATTATCAACATACTCAAGATTTTTATTTCCTATCTTCAATGGCGGTTTAGAAGCATTGGTCATCAGTTTAGTTTTTTTGTAGGTTCATTTCTAATCCCACTCGTGCACTTTCAGATTGTAAATTTTGTATCATCAATTCTAATTGCGAGCTTGAATGAGAGAATAATATTATATCGTCAGCAAAACGTAAGTGATTCAAGTATTTGTTGTTTATTCTTATGCCAAGTTTCCTCCAGTCAAGTTTTTTAAATATTGTCTCTAGTACGGCAATAAAAAGTTTTGGGGACAGTGGATCACCTTGCTTTACGCCTCTTCTAATTTCTATTTCCCGGCTGCTTGTTTCCAGAGTAACTCTACTAGTACTTCTCTCGTAAATGTTTTTTATTATGTTACAATATGCTTCATCTATATTATTCGCTTTCAATGTTTCCCATATTGAAATGTGTGAAATAGAATCAAATGCTTTTTGGTAATCAATAAAGGCTAAGTATAGAGGCGTCTGGTATTCTTTATATTTCTCTATTATACACTCTAATGTTTGAATATGGTCGACAGTTGAAAATCCTTTTCGGAATCCTGCTTGCTCTATTGGCTGATTTTTATCGATCTTTTCAGCTATTTGGCTTAGGATACATTGTGAGAATAATTTGTAGAGGCTAGGTAGTAGGCTGATGGGCCGATAGTTGCTTATGTTCTTTGGATCGCCTTTCTTATAGAGTAATATAATATTGGACTTAGTCCATTGTTCTGGAACTTTCTGCTCTTTGATTATATTATTGAATAAAAGGGTTATTATTGGTGTTAATAGTGTTCTTGCCATTTTTAATGCCTCATTTGGGATGCCATCTGGTCCTGGACTCTTGTCTGATTTTAACCTCTTTATTTCACGATCTATCTCTACTTCTTTCCAAACTGTGTTCATTTTGTTTTGACTCTGAAAACATATGGCTTCAGGATTGTTATGTTCTTTTTGGGCATAGAGATTTGCGTAGAAATTCGTAGCTATATTGAGGATTTTTTCCCTGTTAGTTGCTGCAGTGCAGTGTTCTGAGAAGCTTGGTATCCAGGTTTTGTGTGTCCGAAGTTCTTTATATGCGCGTTTGCAGCTTCCGCTAGTGGTTATATGTTTCTCTATTATTTTCGATGTATAATTCTTGTAATCCTTTCTTATGTTTTTGTTTGTTATTTTATAAATCAAGCTGAGTTTCCTCTTATCTTCATAGTTTCTAGGTTTGAGAGTTAGTAGTTTGTGTCGTTGTCTAATAAGATCTAATGTTTCCTCAGTGAGAATTTTGTTTGATTTTTGTGTATAATTTTTGCATGTTTTCATACTTTCCAGTATACATTTTTCTAATTTATTGTACAAGGTATAGCCTGTATATGTTTCTTCCATTTTTATTGATTTTATATTTTCTTCAAGTTTCTTAAGGTAAACGCTGGCTTCATTTTGGTTTTTCAGTTTGTAGATGAAGTTTGTGTATTTTAAACGATTTTTTTTCATATAATTTAATGATATTTTTGATCTAACCATTCTATGATCTGACGGAAACTTCAGTCTCATAACTTCAAATAAATAGTCTATTTACTTCTGACTGATATCGAACGCTCTCCAGTAATTATGAAATAAATTTATTATGAATCTATTTCGAAATAATAAAACCAACAACATAATTATTTGAGATGAACTTTATTTATATGCACCATATAGTTAAAACACAACAAATAATATATAAAACGTATAAAGTATGGCAGTAAGTATCAGATAACAACGAGTAACAAATTATGTGTGCGACGGATGCTTAATTGCACGGGCTCGTGTTGTTCAATTTTAAAAAACAACGTAAGATTTCTGAACTAGCCATTATTGCTAATATGTTCAAGAGTGGCTAGTTTAAGAACAAGAAATTTGTTAGGCGCTTATCTCCTTGAGACGGGCTTGGGAATAGAGTCACCTTCAGGATGGAAACCAGTCTCGTCAGCGAAGTAGGTAATAGTCTGGAGGACACCGTCACTGTCTGGGTAACTGTAGGAACCACGAACTATGACAACAGGGTGTGGCTTGTTTTCTTCGTCGAGAGCTTCCTTCACTTCGCCATTTTCGACGCGCGAGATACCATCTTCAGTCTCGTAACTGTACATCAATGAAAAATATTGGAATAACCATATATTTTATTTCTATACTACCAGACTATATCATATTAGCATATAATATAACATTTGTATTTTGAAAATTTAGTACATAATATGTCAATTACCCATAAAAATGAGACAATAGGAAACAATGGAAAGCTGGCGTAAACGCCAGGTAAGTGCTCAAGGGGTTAAATAGCATAATCGAAATTGGTACCTGCATATAACAAATACATTTCTAATACAAATTTACAGTAAGCATATGACATCTCGCGACTATAGGGCTAATATCTTCCACAGCGTATAAGTATTACCATCCAAAGTGGCAATGCGGCCTGCCTTCTGGGAATCTCCCCGTCTGGCAGGGAGCTGGACTGTATTTCCAATTTTCTTTTGTTGTCAATAAAAATGTTGAAAACGCTTAGTTTCTTTTTTTTTTAATTTTGTAAAATTGATTATTGTCCAATTTCGAAAACTAATTGAATATTAACTAAATCAAATGTTTAGAAAATCTTACCTGTAGACGTAACTACCATCTGGCTGCTGTTCAAATTCCGAACGGAGGATCTTGACTGGCTCTGGGGGAGCAGCGACAGCAACAGCTGCTAGACCTACGGCAACTAGGATAATCTGCGAGAAACACCATTTAAATATAAGAAAATTTTATCAAAACCTGTGTCTCGTATTATGAAAGATAATTAATATGTAATTAATAAATATATCTATTTAATAAAGTAAGGTCTTAATACGTACGAATTTCATTTTTAATGATTTTAGTGTATCCCGTATGAAGCTAGATGAGCGAATGACATCCTTAGTAATTGTGGCTAAATCTTTTATACCTAGGTCTCTAGTGTAGTTTGCAACAAATAATATTTAAATGTCAAACGCATAGTTGATTTCCAACAAATTTCAAGTTATGCACCTGATTATTTATTTATTTTTGATTCCACGAAGTAAATAACATTTCTTTTCAATGAATTTAAATAAATTAGTTATTATATACTTTGTTCATTAAAAATATAATAATAATTATAATTCATTCAAAATAAATTTTGAGTGAAATTGTTATTAAACATAAAAAAAAAAATATATTATAGAAAAAAGTACAAAATTGAATATTCTCTACGTTATCAGTAAACATAATTTGATTGACGGTTAACAGTAAATATAATATAAACATAGATAAACTATGTTGTATGCGACTATAATCTATACTTATAAGGGTATGATTACGTAAGTGGACTCCCCGTTTCCTACTTGATCACAGAATTTGACTTCATGCATTTTTTATAAAGTAGTCAATATCAACAATTAATCCCAAACCAGTTCTTCAAATTTTTGATTATAAATAACATTTTTTTAATAATGAAAAAATGTTAATTAATTTCAATAATCAAATACATTCTAAGTTAACCTATGGAGATGAACCATTGACAAATACGGGATTTATTGTTAAATATCTATATTTTTTACAAATATAAAAAAAAAACTAATTGATTTTCTTTTTATTAATTATCTTTTAAGTTAACAAATGAACAAAAACTTTCAATGAGAATTTTACCAGAGAATTCGGGTAAAAAATAAAACTTTTTTAAATTACTTTAACGCGTTATACATCCAAGATTAATATTTCGAAAGAGAAATTTCACTGCTCGTATTACCTTAAAACAATTATAAACTTATTTATACCCGCGCACCGAGCGCTGTCTTTATTGTTAAATTATTTTTAACCGACTTTATGACCAACCGATTAAGGCCGACTGAAGTTGGATTGAAGTCAAAGACGCTTGGCAACACGTTGTTTTATTTATATTAAATTATTATAACTAATCATAACTAAGCATTGCCATCCAACGTGGCAATATGGCCAGCCTTCTGGGAACGATTCCGTCTGGCGAGCTGGACGGCATTAATTATATATAGTTTTTTTTATTATTATTATTATTATATAAATGAATGTACTTTTTGATTTGAATAAATGTAGTACTAAGAAAAAAAACTAATCATATTCTAAAAATATGGAGTATCCAAAATGTTACGAAATTAATGACGAAATCAAGAATATTGAAACAACAACAAAATTTTACATTATAAATTAAAAAGCATTTAAAGTTTTAACTCGTCCAGAAAAAGAGCTTATTCAGACCTTGTATTATATTAGTATAATTGACTTTTGTATTAAAAATGAAGTATTTATATCAATTCTATAACTTTGTTTGAAGAAGAGTATAGAAATTTATAATAGTGGATACGAAATTAAATTACTTGTCTGCACAGATGAATTTAGCTCAGTAAATTGATACAAAGCTAACGGCATTTTCACAACCTAGTTATAACAACATATTTTTATATTAATATTCTTTTCCTTTTAATGTTTAGAAAGAAGGTGGCTGATCTGATTAGTGCTTGCATACTATATAATAAATAGTCTTTATAGACTACTAGCACCTGTAGAGCATATATGATACTTCTGTTGAACCTTTTTTTACTTACTAAATGCTATTGACCGGAGATGCTTTAACAGATTCACCGGTCTTTTGAAGCGACTGCTTAAGGCAACCAGACGAAAAAGGTAGCAACCGCAAGGTTACCAATGTGATACGAAACTCAGTTTGAATTGCTACCTGTGTAAAAAATTACCCTAACTACGGTTTGTGAAAGTGTCTTACAGAACCAATCTGTGTGTAGTTTGCAATAGCTGTGTGTAGTGTAATCCTCATTGTATACGGTGTCACTTTCTTACATGTCTTATATCGCTGCCGGAGGGTTTTATGAGCTTTTGCGGCAGATGTCATACACGCACACACAACACGCGTAGCACACGCATTATGTTGCATATCGCATGCAAGTTACATGGGTTCTCAGACGCACCTTTTTGCAAACTTTATGGTTTAGTTGGAACCAATTTCGTGGAATTGATATACAGGTAACACAGCTCAAGCCAAAATTCAATCCACTTTAGTGCCCTTATGCTAGTTATCATTTTAACTGAGTGCCCTTAGCGCTCACTATAATGTCCGGTACCACTAATTGGATTAATTCGCAAAGTAAGTTTGACATTACAATTGTATTATTCTTACTAATGTGACATAAGTATTTTGTTTGTAGCTAATAACATATGATCATAATTTAAAAAACACAAACAAACATAGCTAAGAAGTTATTCTAAATGAAATGGTTACTTCAAAAGAAAAGATACTTGATCAAATTAAAACTTACGTGATGAGATCAACAATGGGGTAAAAAACATAGGTAAATCTTTCTAGATAATTTAAACACATAAATCAGTTTAAAATGTACTTTATTTAATACGTATAAAGCATCGAGTTATTAAAAAACAACACTTAATATAAAAAAAAGTAAAAAAAAAATATGGCAGTGAGTATCATTTAAAACCGAGTGATAACTTTTACGTGCGATCGATGCTGAACCACACATAGTTACTCGTATTATGGCAACTGATTTATCTTCAAGTCCGATTTACAATCCATAAGGTTAAAAAGAACGTTCGGTCTCTGAACAAACCATTATTGCTAACTAAACAAGGATAGTTGATTCAGAAATGAGTGCTCGTATTTGTTAGGCGCTTATCTTCTGGAGACAGGCTTGGGTATGGAATCACCACTAGCGTGGTAACCGGTCTCGTCAGCGAAATAATTTACTATCTCTGGCTTGTTTTCAGTATTGAGGTAAGAATAGGAGCCACGGACTGCAATCACAGGATGAGGCTTGTTCTCTTCATCAAGAGCTTCCTTCAATTCTCCAACTTCCTCACGAGTGATACCATCTTCAGTTTCGAAACTGTAAATACAACAAAAGATGTCTTCAATATGGTACTTTAAACGTATATAATGTATACTGGAGTGCATGGTGGTAGGGCATTTCCTAATGATGCCCGCCTTGGTAGCTAAAACCCTCAAGTTTGAAAACTTGTCGCCAAATACCAATAGGTGGGCTTAGTTTGTTTACCATTCTGGACCACATTTTTACTTAACAACAGGTGAGATTGTAGTCAAAGCACCGAGCCTATACCGTGTAAAAAAAAGTAATTATTCAATTACAAACATTTTTAAACGTACAAAATAAAATATATAAGAAAGTGTAAAAATATAGAAAAACTTTATGTAGAAATCATAGGCGTCAATCCTACAATCTCTGCCAAAATCGTTACTCGATATTACGTGTATCACATCCATTAAATACACGGATACTAAACAAAACAATTATATATATATAAATATTATGAAAAAATACAACTTGTGCGTTAGTTAACATAATCTATAAGAGCTTTAAAGAACCGCAATAACTTTAGAAAAAATTCACAATAGATTTAGATAATCTCGAAAATCGACAAATTTGCCAAATGAAATGATATTGTAAATATATTATTGAATTAATTGGAAATGTTTTATTGAAACGAAATATAATATAATAGTAAAAACATACCCGAATTTGTAGCTGCCCTCGGGATTATTAATAAATTCCGAACGGAGAATCTTGGTTGGTTCTGGAGGAGCAGCTACGGCAACAGCTGCAAGCGCTACAGCAATTAGGATGATCTGCGACAAATACCAAAACACTATGTAACATAATATATATTTAAAAATATAAATCATTGTGACGATAGCTCAGAGATAATTATTAGTAGTATAAAATTAATAAACCTATTGCAAATACATACAAATTTCATTTTTAATGATTTTTTTTTGTGTATCCCGCTTGATAACTAAGGAGCGACTGTGCTTAATGCTCATGATAAACCTTTTTATACATTTCCCTGGTGATCTAACGTAATGTTAAGATACAGCAAATATGCGATGTCGATATATTGGATTTGATCATCAATGATCGCAATTTTACATATGTGTTCAGTACACACCAATATCAGTAAGTGCGAACATGCTGTGTACGCTTAATGCGCGTTCGACTAGTGTGATCATTCGAAGGACAAAAATCTGTCACCATTATATTATATATTTGTCTAAATATTGTGTCATTACAGTTAATTTGTCATTGCAAAATTTAACTAAATAAAGGTGTGTATGTGTGTATAAAGAAAAAAAAAATAATTATGATAAAAATTACCATCAATAAATGAATCCAATATAGATTTTAAAATTTTATTGTAAAATTTTAAATAGCCTATTAGAATGCAGATCTCATAGGGATGTGCACTGCGAATAATAACCCTTAACATGTATGTTTTAATGTTTATACTGTAACTTATTAAACTATATTTCTGTGTCCTTTATCGTCAGTAGATATATTATTTAAACTTTTAACACTGCTAAATTTAGTGAAGCTTCATGCCAAAACCGTAGTTATTTCGAAACAGTACTGTATGTAATATTAAATAAAACATGCTTAGTAATGGCTACTTCTAAATCTTGTATGTATATCTCACACGAGATTAACTTCTACTGGAAACTTCGTTTTTTGTTTGATTGTAGATAACAAAGCAAAACTTTTACCTACATTTTAAATTTTCATTTCAGGATTAAGCTCAAATATGCGTTATTTATACCAATAAATTGAAGTGTCTGTTTGTAATGTAAAATATTTTTTTAACTAAATAGGTATGAATGTATATCCTATACCTATACCAAAAATACAATTTTTAAAAGTTTTGTCCCTCTGTCTGTTTGTTCCGGGTAATCTCCGGAATTACGGGACCGATTTTGACGGGACTTATTTTGGTAAATAGTTGAAGTTTACTCCGTGTACTTTTGTTTTTTTTTTTTTAATAATTAGGGTTCTACGTTTAATAATGTAAACTCATGAAATTGTATAATAAATAAAATCCGATTATATACACAGTTTTTACCGGTAGTTATTTGAATTTTTGGGACATATCTTTGCTTAATGTTATTACCAAAAAAAATTGTTAAAACGCGGGCAGATCCGTGGGCACACAGCAAGTTATTTAACAAATAAGATTATTACAATAAATATATAAAAAGTATAATGACAAAATAAACGGTTCTATCAAAATTCATGTTGTTCTTGACAAAGAGTTAATATTCAAAGGTTATAGTTATAACATAAAAGGATTCTTTATTCTTACTTTATCAAGGATTGCCTATTCTATATTCCTTAATTCATGACTTACATGAATAGAATTAAAAGTTACTTCATAACAACTGATATTAAATTTTAATCACGTACTTATTCTAAATCCTCATACAAACAAACATACATACAACTCATACAACAAACAGAAACAAACATGTTTTCTGATTAAAAATAACTTTTCCTCTGTTTTCTTAACCTTTAAACTTCACACGCTGGCTCAATGCTTGGCTAAACGTTAATTTGAAATATTTCAAATCCACTTAGCCTTGAACATTTTCGTTTTATACTTTGTTGGATTTGTTTGAGTGAATTCAGTAACGTCAACGGTACAATACTAACGAATAACGTAATCATTATAAATAGGTACATTTTAATGGGCATGAACTCTGCACTTTTCTTACCAATGTTTTAAATAGTTAAACGAAGATTCAATATAGAAACGTGTCTACATTTTAATAATCATACTTCTCGCAATACAATAATAATTATTAATTAGCTGCTTGGAATTAAAAAAAAAATATTTATATTATTATTCCAGACACTAGGTTCAATAATTGCAAATACCGTGTTTTGAATATCGAAAACCAGACGTTTTCATAATGTAAAGCAACTACCACTCAATTGTTGTGTATTTGGATTTAGCGTAGATGACAGTTTCTTAACCTTATTTTGCTTATCGCCCACTTCGAGAATATGTTCTTTTTTCTCTGAGACCTCTACTTCTAAAAGGGGTCGTTATCCCACGCTGAGAACCTGGTGCGTAGATAGACGTAGCTTTGTATGCACCTATCTTATTCTATATTTAGCCTGAGCTTTCAGTGAAGAAAACAGATATATTCGAACGATTATATAATATATTTAGCATATTTTCGTTTACGCCTGATACTGCTTGGATTCCTACATAAAACGAACCTATCATGCAAACTTAACATAAGTAAATTGTACCGACTGATAATGCTGATGATGGACTTCACAATCGTTACGGAACTTGTAAAATGAAACTTATAATATAAGAAACAATAATATCAGATTATATCTGACAACTTCCCAAAAGACCTTAGAGAAATAAAACCTTTATCCAAACGGAGGATGCAAAAAATAGCGAGAATTGTAGGAATATATGTTATGTATAGAATATGACGTTATTCAGTGCTGGATTACTGCCAAGGCCCGTGTGAGGCCATGGCCTAGAGCGGCAACATTTGCTGAGCGCCATAATTGTAAAGCCGAAATAAAAATTGTAAGAACAATTCACAAAATTTATACCAAATACTGGTAGTAAATTAAAAGCATTGACATAATAAAGTCTCGTCATCAATCTTATCATTATGCACCTAATAGGTTAGGAATATAATTTGCAGGATGTCCAACACAAATTAAACGACTAATCAAAACCAGGAAGAAATACGAAGTAATCATTTAAAAGAAAAAACCGCAAATATTGTGTATAATCAATTCTATTTAAATCTATAATATAATTTATATTTCAAATTATATCTACAAAAAAAAATTAATTAAAAAAGTTATCATTAATAATAAATAGATTTCATAAAATTAATTTTATAATAATTTAAATCGCTTACAATGGACCTAATAAGGAAGCTCAAAGTTGCTCAAAGGGTTATGCTTGGAGTTTCATTGCGTGAGCGAATCAGGAATGCGGAGATCCGTAGAAAAACCAAAGTAACCGACATTGCCCGAAGAAATGCTAAACTTAAGTGGCAGTGGGATAGGCACATTGCTCACAGAACCAATGCCTGATTGGACCAACGGGTTCTCGAATGGGTACCACGCACCGGAAGACGTAGCGGGGATAGGCCCCCCACGAGGTGGACCGATGACCTGATGAAGGTCGCGGCAAACCGCTGGATGCGGGTGGCGCAAGACCGATCATCATGGAGATCTTTGGAGGACACCTATGTCCAGCAGTGGACGTCTTTCGGTTGAATAGATAGATAAATAGTTTAATTTAAATATGTGATACTTTGATATAAATACATAGATAAATGATAGCATTTTGATTATCACTGCAACTTAATTGAAAAGGGCGACATATGAAACATTGCCTAGCTCGATAGTAAGCCTAAATCTGCCAGTGTCCTTATGTAATGTAGTGATTTCACTCAGTATATGTTTTACCCCGAAAAAGTACAAAAGTCATGTACACATGACTGTTTAAGTAAGTTAATTAAGTAAGTAAGTAAATGAACGTGCCTTATTTTTAGTCACCGACGTATTTTATTTACCTATTTAGTAGAACAAGACGCAGCCCAGAGCAGCCAGACGTCACTTATTATCTGATGAACGAAATGTGTAAGGATGTGATAGTTTTAGTATGTCTACTATCGTGTGTCTACTTCCTACCTTGAACAAACGGTTCCATTTTTCAGGTATCAAGTAACCAAGGTACGTAAAAAGACTGTTCACCTCACTTAAATTACGATAATTATTTTTTTCTTATACTATTCACAATATCGTTAAAAACCAGTCACCAATACTCCCAGACTGATTCCGTCGGCAGTATTGCTAAACAGACGCTTCAAAGCTGTAAAAAATATTGTGTTACTTATTATGTTTTATTTTTATTTTTTTAACCTAGCTAATGCTGTTGACCAGAAGGGCCTTTAGTGAGACTCATCATGTTACTTATAGTTTGAAGCTCCATTTTTATATGTTATCCAGAGAAGTATTCTAAAACTTTTTACAAGCAGCCAAACCGATCCAAGGGTACAAACATTCCCTAGACCCAATTTAATGCCGCTGTGAGTGTAACCGCGAGTGGATATTCCGTGCATACGAGCGTCAAGAATGTTTTTACTTCAAGAAGTGATTAACACAAATAAGTCATTTTAAAGAACCTAAATTCTAAATTCATGTGCGCAGGTGTAGCACAAGACTAGTGTTATATTGACGTCTCTCTCTCTTATATGGTTCACTCTTATCAATTCAAAAGCACAAAATGAACTAGAATTAACAAATTAGTTAAATAATTAAATATTAACTGTCTGACCACAATCTAGAAACAAATAAATAAATGTCATAAACTTGACAAAGTATTGATTCATGAAATACGGTATTTTCCGAGTAATTATTTATTAGTTGGATAACAAAGAAGAAAGAAATTAATATATTAACATTTTTAAGTATGAATATCAGCGTAGTTTGATATGTAGTATGCTAGTATATTTTGAGCACGTAGAGCCTCCCAGACTAGCTTACGTAAAACTCGACCAAAAACTTTTTTAAGTTCTATACATATAAGGTTAATTAATGTCTTGAATATTGATACATCAGTATTGTTTTATGGCACCTAAGATCGACCAGGAAGCTATAAAGCCAAACTGACTGTCATTTCAGATACGTCAGCAATAAGTTCCTTGATAATGATAAATTAATTCAGAGATTCTCGAGTCCACTGTTGAACATAGGTCTTCCCCAAAAAGGAGCAAAATGCCATAATCACCACACCTGACAAGCGGGGCGGACTTAGTCGCCCTTTACGACACCTACGGGAACGATATGGGATGGTACTATTCTTAGCTGGCACCACACGAAGTTATAAGAATATGTGAGGATAAATGTATACTTATAATAAACATTTTAATTTATGTTATTTGCACTTGTTAGTAACCACTCTCAAAAACATATTTATAATATTGTGTAAATGTAGGAAAAAAAACAGTATTAAATCTACTACATATACAAAAAAATTAAACGATTTCTAGAAAATCTAGTCATTTTAGAACTGGTATTACAGACAGACGCTTATCTTCAATTAAAATAAGAACATAGTAACAAAACCACGCAGGTAAAGAATCGGGAGACCTCTTGTAAAATTAATAACATCTTTAAAGGTTACGTTATAAAAAATGAAGCTCAAATCTCAAAGCACATTATTTGTCTATAGAATAAAAAAACAGGTGTAGATAGGCTATAAACTTGTACTGCGCCGGTATGCAAGACGCAAATAAAAGTGATGTGCTCTTAACCTTTGCAGAGGTCAGTTCTATACTTTATATCATGAAATTATAATTCAAGGCTAACTTGTTTTTTCTATATGGAGAGCAATAAGTGTATCTATAATATTGTCATTTTATTATCTTATTAAACACTGTGACCTCTATGTATATTCAAATTTCAAATGAAAGTCAATAGAACTTCTCTTCATCACTTTTCGAATATTTTTTTTTAGGTATTATATACTCGTAAATATGTAGATGATTCTATGTATACAAATAATAAAAGGTTAACGAGACGAATAGAAGATGTTTAAGAAATAATACTATGCAGGCTTACAGAACAGACAATAGAACACATTAGTCGATAGTTTTAAAAATTTTGTGTCTGTTTTAAAAAGTTTTAAAAATTTGTTCGCCAATCACGCAAAAACTATTGAACCGTTTTCGATTAAATTTGGCATGATAGTAGTTTATAGTCTATAGTAACATCTAGCATTTTTATTTGTATTTAGATAATGTACAAATAGAGGTTATCCAAATAAATAACAAAAACAAAAACAAAATACTGAAGTGTATGCATAATAACATTATCAATAAATATAACAAATTTAAAGCATCATTTTATTATCACGTTATTACAAAATACTCTCATCTATACTTATAATAAAGGACTAACGGAACAAAACTGTACATTGAAGAAATTTAATGAAAATATTATACAGAGCTTCACAATCGACTAGATAACACATTTTGATAGTTTAAAAAAAAATGCCTGTCTGTCTGATTATTAATTTGATTACTAATCACGCACAACTACTGAACAGAATTCGATGACAGTTGATAATGACATATTTTACATCGAGGGGGAGAACATAGGCTACAAATTTTCTGAATTCCAAGCGGGTACAGCCGCGGGCACAGCTAGTATGAAATAAAAGGTAACTTATTCGAGTGAAAAGAATTGTGAACAATGAAAGAAATTTATTTTATGTTATAAATACCTTCCGATACTGTAATCGTCAAATTCGATAGTTGGCTTACCTGTTGCTCAAACTAATATGTTATTAACTGTAATCTATTATTAACCGTTAAATGTGCAATAAATACACACGTCAATTTAGGATTAACATTCTCAGGGAGTAATATAAGGAGTAACATTCTCAGGTATTATTTATTGTTTCATTTTATTTGTATTAAAGTAATCACGTCGGCATTTTTTTTGGCGCAAGACATTATCAAGTATTATCATTTTAATGAGTATCCTAGATTTCAAGTTATAGGCCAGGGTGTTTTTCCGTTTATAAAAACAACAATGATAAATGCTAATATAAGTGTCCTCGTCCTGCATTAGAAAAAAAAATTTGAAACAGTCCTCTGTCTCGACTGGTAAAAAAAAAGGAATTTATCACTTTGGTTTCTTTTTAATGATTATTTTTATATTCAATGAAACATTAATTATATTTTAGTTGTAAATAATGAACGTAGAATTGTCCACACAATTATTTTTCTTATAAAACTTATTTAAAAAAGTGGTCGTATAACTTCAAAAAATGAGATAGGTAGTACATTCAACTACAATCTGTACCTGCTCGTAGAACAGACGGTGCCTCTGGGCGGTATCTCATTATACATATGCCCGTAACATTGTTAATTCAATATGTCAATCCTTGAAAATGCTTAACTAATATCAGACTAATATATTCAATACCTATAAAAGCTCACGACATCTATTGGTATTATTTTGTGTAAAACCAATAAAAAAAAGGGAAAAAATGGAAATGCGTACTGTGAATTGGATATTAAATTGATACGAATCATTTATACAGCGGTAGCTGCGCCCCTGACCGTTACTGACATGCAAATTCCGGGAAACGTAAAATAGTTACTACTATCTGTTAAGGAATAAGAAAAGTCCCTTAAAGAACCCATGTACTTATTATTCATCTCTACTTATATACCTTACGTATGGAAAGCAGATATAATTAATGAAATTAGTGAAAAGCAAGAGTCAAGTCCATTTTTTTTTTATTTCTGGGCCATGAATACTAACTTCTTTAGTCCTAATTTTCAAGTGCTCAACAAAATGACGCAATTGGTTGCCCGGTCGGGTTTCACGACAATGGACGCATGTTCGAGCTCACCTATGCAACTGTATGTAACTCTAAATCAGTCTGAGCTTTCGGTAGAAAATTTTCTACTGGTAACTACCACCCTCAAGTTTGATAACCAGTCGCCAAATCCCAAAAGGTGTGGTCTGCCAGCATCACTAAAGATCCAAGCTTTTAGAAATAAAAAAAAAACATTTTCAAAAGATATATTTAATTTAAAAAATGAATAATTTAACATCAAAAATCCAATAACAGATCACCATGTTAACCGCATGACATGGTCAGTTTTCCTCTTTGACGATTTTATAAATCCAAGAAACTGCAATTCAGCAACTGCATTCGTAAATCGTTTCCTGCAATCGAAAACTATTCATGAAATATCGTACCTAGGTATATAATATTTTAAAGAATAAAGTTTACTTGAAAGAAAAAAATAGTTATTATAAGTAGGTGAAAGACTACACGTATTTCACAAAATTGTAACCAAATCATTTAGTTGTTGCTTTTATTTCACCCATATGAACTAGTTATAATGTTTGATCGATGATTACGTAAGTGATGTTCACTTATTAATTATGTTTTTACAAAATATGCCAATGGTTACATATAAGCATGGTGGAGGAGATAAGAGATTTGCTTATTCTTACTAACATGGAGTAGGAGGTAAAAAGTCCAAAATTTTAATTATGTAATACTTAAACGGACTAATTACTTTTAAGTATTTATGCCTAACATTTTATTCTGAAACAAAATTGAAAAATCTTTTTAACTACCTACACTGTTTATTATCTGCTTTAACATCTTCATTTGTTATCTCTATAAAAAATCACAAATAACCAGTACAAAGCTGAAATATTCGCATTAATGATAACTAACCGTAAGGTCGCGTCATGGTGCCGATGCTCATCATCATCATCATCATCATTGGGCGTTATCACAGCAGCGAATGCTTGCAGCCAATCGTACAGATTTATGTGTTTACCGCATTCGCGGTGCAGTTTGTACGCGAGACACACATCCGGTAGCGTGTTCACTATACTCTCCGGTGACGGTAGATGGCAGCACGAGCACTTGAGATAATATATAAACAAACATTTGTGGAGCTATTTAGAGTTATAAAAGGTGTCCAGTTTATGTCTCCTTTATAAAGCGTATATTTCGTCTTATTGTTTTTGTAATAAAATACTTGTATCGTTTGATGTTAATTAAAGCGGCTATTTTATTTGATATTTAGGATTTATACGTTTTCACAAGATGTGTATTTACTGTTAGCTTAAAGTTTTGGTCGATGAGTACAATCGAGAATAAAAGTGTTATTAATAAAATTGATATTAACACAGTTGATCTAATAGATTAGGGGTCCGTTTTGGAGGTCGCATATTATTATCATAATACTGGCATTACATGTCAACATATAGATTTGAATATTGTATATAGTTCGAAATATTGTTATAATAAAAAAAAAAGATAAGTTTCATATACATGATATAAAAACTGTGTGTTACTTTGGTTACCCTGTAAAATTACTACATATGCCCAATTTCATCTAAATTAGTACGATCGTTTCAGAGTTCTTAAGGAACAAATATTCAGGGTTTATACTCTGTCAAGGCATCGGTGTGATACCATTGCACGTTTCCACTTGCGTAGTGTCATCAAATGAGGACCTATACTATTGACCGTCTTAACTATACTATTGAGCATTTCGACTATACTATTGACCCTCTCTGACTTATATATCGCACATTTGCATTATTTATAAAAAAGAGTTAACCTAAAGTCAGATTTTGTCTTAAAAAGTCACATAATAATTTTATACTAAATCAAATCTTTACAAGCTTCTCCTGAAAAATTCATTTTTTTTAAAGTAAAATTGTAACGGAGGAGTCATGATATTATGAGTAGTAAATCGAATCTCCATCCGTTAAATAATCTAAACTAATATTGTTTAATTTTGTGCATACTACTAAACTATAAACAATGCCTCAAATAAATATTGTTAAAGTAATGATAATATGGCAAATTACTACTACATATTAAATTTTACTTCGTAAAAAAACTACCGACATAGACCATAGAACAATAAGATATAAACTCACTAAGAGGGTTTTAACTATGATTCAGTAACTTATTTAATAAGGCTAATTTTATTAGAATAAATATTAAAAGATGCCTGTCATAAAAAAATGTACCTGTAAATAATGAACTGGATTACTAAGGGCGTTGTGCAAAGCACCCCTCGGGGAGCCCACTATCTGCTTCTTTACATTAGACACGTCAGTAAAAAATATTATCTCGTAGAAAACTCTTGTGTGCGGTGGTTGTAATCCCTTATAAAATAACTCTTCCAAGTAACTCACAAACCTCGAACGAATCATCTCAAATTCTGACTGGATCTTATCTCCTTTTGTGGCTTGTAACAGTTTCTGTAATAAAATATAATGTAACAAAAAAAAAAGCATTCATATTCGCTTTCAAGAATCACTTTGGTTCTGGAAAAGTTTTAGCTGTCACGACTTGACAATCGAAGGCCATGGTCACGATACGACTGAGGTGTTAAGGTCTTTTCGTCAGCGGGGTAATTATTGGAAACTACCCTCGTCCGTTTATGGTCTCAATACTCCATCGATCTGGAGATAATATTCTCCTTAGTAAAAAAAGGTTTCCATCCAAACAGACACCAAACACAGAAGTCGGCCATCACAAAACAACTGTTGGACCCCAGTCACTGGATCGAACTACATCAACCAAAAATCCTCGCCACAGATCCACACTTCTACTTTTCAAGAGTATTAAGAAAAGCGATTAAAATAAAAAAAAAAAAACAATTTTCAGTCGTGAAGAACGATTAAAGCTATCTTCCGCGTGGAATCCAGTGATTGAGAAACAAATATCTAGCATGCTATCGAAAAATATAAAAGTGAGTGAAGTGTACCAAAATATCATTAACGAGTAAAAACAGACGAGGGTAGTTTCCAACAATTACCCCCCTGATGAAGACTCAGTCGTCTCGTGACCATGGACTGTGTAACAAGGCCGAAACGTCGAGAAATTAAGCAAGTGTGTAATGCGCGTTCTAGACTCGAAAGTATTAACAAAATATGACTACAAAACACGAATTTTAAAAAGTGTTTTTGAAAATAAGAAAAACTTATACTTTTGACCCTCTCAACTATACTATTGACCATTTCGACTATACTATTGTCCCTCTCCGACTTATATATCGCACAATAATTTAAAGATGCATATCAGCCTTATTTTAAAAAAAAATGAATTAACCTAGTCAGATATTGTCGTAAAAAGTTGCATAATTTTATAGAAAATCAAATTTTTAAATGCTTCTCCGGAAAAAAATATATTTGTTTAAAGTACCGTTGTTAATCTCCATCAAATTAACAAACAATTTGGACCACAACAATTATCCCTATCAATAATTTTGTACCGTACTTTCAGCTAATATTAAGTGACGATATGGCCCTAGGATGGTAAAACACACTAAACCTTCTTGTTCTCAAGAGATGTTGCAGGAACATATCTACTGGTATTTGGTGACAGATTTTCAGACTTGAGGATGGTGGCAACCCAGACGAGCAATATTAGAAACGCTTACCACATTGCTAGGGTTTCCTCCACAATGTTTTCTTTTATCGAAAACACAAGCTCATTATATTTGGATAGGATACAAACCTACGTTCATCGACGCAAAAGCCGACTGCATATCAAGTGATCATAACAAAGAAACGTCTGCAAAGGTTTATAAAGTAGAGTTCTCACTGTCCGGGTACTCTTTATACAAAAAAGTGTGTATACGCAAGCATAAAAAAATACTGAATAGCCCTGAGTATTCATAGATGTTGTATGGCCTTGTATTTTCTGCTAGAACACCCCGTGTAAATTCGACTTTCGCACTAATGCTAGAGAATATAATAACTCCACATGTTTATAATACGATCCAAGAATACTTTCCAATTAAAGAAATGACAATCTCTGCTACCAAAATTCTTGTTTTTATTTGGTTAAACACATATGAAGAAACAAAGTACACATTTCAAATAAATATCGTATCTGCTTAAATATAATATAATAAAACTTTAACTAGGTCAAATCTTTATATTAAATATATTTTTGAAAATTATAATCGGGGTGGACTTTGTTATCGATATAGAAGCCAAAAATATTTTATTTAGAATTATTGTCTGTCTGTCTTTCCCTGTGTATCACTCTGCAAGTACTTAACCAATTTTGAAGAAACTTGAGACAGGAGATAACTAATATTATAGAGTTACGTCTAGGATACTTTTTGTCCCATAAAATTTAAGGGGTTCTCCAGGTTAACAGACAAAAGTCTAAAATTTGTAGTAAATGAAATTCTTGATGGAATTTGATGAAATTTTGTTTGTGCTATAGCAAACAAATTAGCGAAAATTGAAGCTATATTTCATCTCTATTCTTCTTAAAAATAAAAAAGTACAACAAAAAAAAACTCCATCGCTAGGTTTTGATCCCACGCTAGCCGGTGTAATACCTAAACGTTACAACTCACCTAAAGCAACTTAGCGTTTTATTGCGAAATTATCGATCAGTTAAATTAGAAGCATAAAGTCTGATAAGTAGACTAAATCCTATTGATGTATGTGTTTGACTCTTTGTCATGAAGCATTGCCGTTTCATCGAGTTTCAAACAATCAATGACTCTAAAGAAAGTTCACGTCAATAACCGTGTAGACAAAGTTGAAAAATAGATGTAAAATTATACGAGACTGTCATAACCAGACTCGTAATACGATGAATGATTACCTATTAAAATTAAAGGTGACTATCTATCTATAATGTCGTCAGAATCTTAAATGCAAAAAATAATTAGATAGCGATATTCCCCAATTTTCTTATTGAGCTAAATTATAATAGCCACGTTGCCAGCTCACGGTTCGTCCCATGCGACGTTGCCGCTCTTCGTTTTCGACTCTCTATATGGATTTGAAAGTATTTATGCGAATTCACGGTTCGTCGCATGCGACGTTGCCGCTCTTCGTTTT
The DNA here is from genome assembly GCA_014132275.2 of Samia ricini. Classification (NCBI taxonomy): domain Eukaryota; kingdom Metazoa; phylum Arthropoda; class Insecta; order Lepidoptera; family Saturniidae; genus Samia; species Samia ricini. The sequence continues at coordinate 9,126,370 of AP028170.1, forward strand.
CGACTCTCTATATGTATTTGAAAATATTTATCCGAATTTTTATGAAATGTTACCAGAAGAGATCGATTGTCATACATTACATCAACTTAGAATACATTTTTATGTATTTATATAATGCGCTAATAGCGTTTATCTACATTTATATTAAAATAATAAATGTGTTTGCTTAATAGTGTTATAAATGAATAGTGAAATGAGCAAAAATAAAAGTAAATCAAACCAACATACATTAATTACAATTATATATGCATGTCATTCTGACGATTATTCATAGATGGCGCTTTACTTATTTTTTTAATAAATTGAACTGGTTTCAAACACTACAAGAACAGAGATACTAGACAATGAACGAAATCTGTACATTTAAGATATTTAAGTAAAAACTATGTAGGGTTTTAGATTCTACTACAGGACACATTTCGATAGTTTTAAAACATTTTGTCTGTCTGTCCGTTTATTAATTTGTTCGCCAATTACGCAAAAAAATACTCAACCGATTTCGATGAAATTTCGTAATAAATTTGGAACTCTATAGTAACATCTTTTATCACATATATATATATATATATATATATATATATATATATATATATATATATATATATATATATATATATATTTATATAATGTATGAACAGCGTTCATATAGATTTATTTAAAAAAATATAATAATTAAGTGTATGCATAATAATAACATCTACACTAATATTGTAAAGAAGATAAGTTTGTGAGTTTGTGAGTTTGGATTTCTGGGGTAATCTCCAGTACTACCGATCCGATTTTGAAATTCTTCCAATGTTAGAAAGATATATTATATATAGGCTACATTTCATTATGATATATATATTTTCAATAATTAATCATAGTAAATGTAATTGAAGTAGGTAATAATGGTTTGAAATAAAGGAACAAAGTCTATAGTATTATACTTTCGCATATCTTTCATTCAGGCCCTATTAGGGCAATAATGTCTGGGTGCATGGTTTTAGCTCAGGTGCCCCGCGAGGGTTAAGCGCAGACGGCGGCTCAGTCCGGCTGGACTCTGCCGCATTGCCAAACCATGGGAGGAAGGAGCGGGGCTCTTTTTTTTTTGTTTTTTTATTGACGAGGGGAATGCATTTACGCACTACCCTTACCTATTGCATTAGTGAGACCGGAGTCCCCCAATGCAATAGGTAAGGGGGCGCGGATGGACGTCTCCGCGCCAGTGTGGGACTCGCCCGGACGTGAAGCGTCTGGAAATATCCACTAAACCCCCCGGGGCCGTCCACCGCATTTGGGAAGGGGATGACACGGGATAGCTTTCGCAAGCACCGCGTCGTCCCCTGTGGCAGACCCAACAGGGCTACGCCCATACTTAGCCCGTTGGAGATGAGTGGGAGAATCCCCCACCCACTTCAACTTAAACAGTCCGGAAGGAGCGGGGCTCTGACCTTCCATTGCACTGAGAAAGTTATCAGGGAGGTGTCCTGGTCAGGCCGGCATGACCTCCACCGCGTGTGACAGGATGGAACGGGACGGCACATAGAGAATATATTGGCAATGATATAGTTTGCATCTAGACGGAGAATACAGTCTATCTATTAGAATATATTTATCTGAATTCCACGCGAACGAAGTCCCGGGCACAGCTAGTGTCTATATAAATCGATACTAAATTTCACAATAAATAGTAATAGTAAAATATCTATGTATATGTACTATGTTATATATGGGTATTTATATCTATGTGTATATATATAGAAATATATAATTTATATATAAATTTAGTTATAAGTTTGTTTAATATGTTTAGTTTTCCTGTTAACTAAATGTGTGAATCTGTGGCCAACTGAGTTGCCTATGTTATGTTACAAATGTCTTGTGAAATTGTATCCTGGGTTCTAAAATACAGGATTTGCCTAGTTTAGAAGCCATTGTTATAAGACATTATGTGAATCTGTAACCCAAATAAAAATAAATAAATAAAATTAATATTATAAAAAATAATTACCTCTTTCAACTTATACCTATTCGCAGGAATATTTTTTACACTATCATCAAATTCTGTAGTGACTTGAGTAACTACAGTCGCTTCCGTGTTCGCTTTCTCCAATTGCCTCAGGAACGTCATTAAATGAACTCGAACGCTTTTAACAAACCCCAAGCCAAGTTCTTGTTCTAAATGAATACTGTTCAAGTTATTCTTCATCGGTGGAAGTTGCAAAAAAACGGTTTAATCGGTGACTTGTCATTCAAATACGTATCGACTATCTTCAATGCGGTATTTATCGACTCGACGAGTTTAAATTGAGATTGGAAATTAATTAATTGCATACACTCTTTGAAATCTCGAGTGTCAGTTATACATTCGATTGCGCATTTTGTATAGATTTCACGAACCTAAAAATGAAAAAAAAAAAAAACAAAAAAAAATGATCGAAAAATCATCGAAATGCGTAGAACAAGGGTGAGTTCGACTTTTACGTGTAAAATTTTTTCCTACGCCGTATAGAAGGGTTTCTTATCCTGGGGTACATGGATACACAGGAAAAATATCTAGTACGGTATTGAGTAATGGAGATGCAAATCAGCTAAGAAAACAATAAGTTAATATTGCGAATCATCTATCTGAATGTTTAGATCCTATAGACATCAGGCGTATGTAGGATAGACATGTAGGCAGTTAATTAATAGTAGTGAAGGAATCGCACAAACCGATGTTGTCAATATAATGTGATTTGAATCGTGGGCCGAGAAACCATCCATAATTAATATTGTAAAATATTAGATCCAGCTTTAATGTGTCGATTATCCATAAAAACCAGACAATAGGAAAACAATGGAAAGCTGGTGTAAACGCCAGGTTAGTGCTCAAGGGGTTAATATTCGAATGAACAACAATTTAAATTTATCAAACGAGGCCAGTCAATTCCTAACTATTTCATTGCAACCTCTATTATTTCTAATCTTTGTATCATGCCAATTTCTGTGACGATCTCATTAAATAAGATGTTATAAATATAACGCAATTTAAGTATAAAATATTAATTAAAGTAAAAATTAAAGTAATTATTTTACAACAGAAACTCATACCAAAAAAGTTAGATATGTACACGATTGTTGATTCGAAATACTAAAATTTTATTTCCCTTAAGTACTTTTACTACAGTTCTGATTTTACTTCACTAGATTTGTGATGTTATAGAACTATATTTGAAATGACTTTAGCGATTCATTTTAACATCTTGATTGGTATTTTTATAAGCTATTTCTCTCCTCCCTAATGAGTATTTAATTTGTTAATATAATTAACCCCTTGAGTACTAACCTGGCGTTTACGCCAGCTTTCCATTGTTTTCCTATTGTCGCATTTCTATGGGTAATCGACATTCTATAATAATCAATATGAAATAGTAGAATAGAATAAATTACACACCCAATGAAACATGGAAGTGTGCACGTAAAATCACACAAGAAAACCCTTAAGTTTTTGTTTGATTTCTATTTTATTATGTTGATTAAAATAAAATTAAAAAAAAAAACGACAAGAGACACAAACAGCAAAACAAGTTAATCGACTTTTAATATTACACTAAATAATACTTGATTACACTTTACTTTATGAAATACAGTAATACCCCGCTTAGCGCGACCCCGTTACGCGCGGTTTCACTATAACGCGAAGTCAAATTTCGCGCTCAAATGCCTCGCATTACGCGAAAGAGTGCGTATAAACATAATGTAAAGACAATAGATGTATTTTTCCGTAAAAAATAAGAGTATGTATTGCATAAAGTGTTCTTAGAATTAAAGTGATTGATTAAAATGATTTGTATTTTTTTGTATTAAATTTTGACTATGTTTAATCATAAACCTCGATATACGCGAATTTCAGTTAACGCGATTTTTTTCGGAACGTATCCCTCGCGTAAAGCGGGGTATTACTGTATATATATCAATTAAAATTTGCAATTAGTGACTTACTGTTTTTCCCAATAGATTCTTCGGTAAATCTCTCACAAAGACAGATAATAATCTTACACATAAGTAATAACTGCATAAATAGTTACGGAGCGAACTCATCTCTTTGTAAAGAGTGTTTCTAAAGAATTGATCATCCTCGAATAGACTTATTTTAGTTTTGGAGTCTTGCTTCTCTAAATATGGTCTAAAAGACAACAGTCGACGTATACTTTCTAGATCCTGTGGAGTGAGATTCAAAATCGCCTCTTCAAGTACTTCCGGTTCACAACAAAGCGACTTCACATCGTCTCCATAATAATGATCCATCATACAATACTGAAATTAAAAATTATGTAAAATAACATAATACATAAGTTCACGCCTGTTATCCCCGAAGGGTTAGGCAGAGGTGAAATAGCGAACTACACCACCCACATTCCGCCGAGCTTAGTTCCGTCCCATATGCGACAGAGGGCGAGCCTGTCGCCATATCGGGCACAAATTACAAACTCCGGGATGATACTGAGTAGTAAAAACCCAATAGCACTTGACCCGACCCGGGGATCGAACCCGAGACCTCAGAACGGCAGTCGCACCGTAATACAATCGCGCCAACGAGTCAGTAAAATAACACAACTGTTAATTTATAAGACAATATACAACTTTGAAATCAATGACAATAATTTCATGACAGCTTATAATTATAGTTCTTAATAAATACAAAGTAAAAAATAATTTAGTAAAAAAATTAATTACATTAAAAATATATAATTAAAGTATCAAATCCGTGCGATGCTTATTCGGCGGACGACGCTCACGCACAACAGCTGATAATATTACCTACACGGTTACCGGGTCACCGACCTCTGCAAAACGGCTACGCGATTTTGATACTTTAATTGAATTTATAATGCATGTTTTATAGTTTTATTTTAATTTTTTTTTTTCACTAAACATAAATAAGTTGTTTCTGAATATAATTACAAGCTCCCGTTCAATTATTGCTATTATTTTCAATTCCACTCTGTATAAGTAAAAAGAACATTTTAATTCATCTGAAAAACTAAAATCTTAAAAAGTTTTGTTTATAATTTAATGGTATCTGTTTAAAATTAAAGTGACGATTACAATTGTCCAATCGCAGAGAAAAAAATATAACATTTAATACAAATTGATACAACAGTTTCATAGAAACCAAGTAAAGATTTGAGCATTTCAAAACCTTACAATTATAATTCAATTTATTTGTAAACTTCACTACGTAGAACTACTATTGTAAAGATAATGTTTTTTTTTTAATTTTTTTACACAATATTGACTGAGTGCTTTGACCACAATCTCACCTGATGTTAAGTGACGATGTGGTCCAGAATGGTAATCACACTAAACCTATGTACTGGTTCTCAAGCGATGCTGCCGGAAAACACATACCTTAATGCTTTGTACAAGTCCCGTAACAGAAAAGTCATAGAATAGGAACACGTCTGTTAACAACTCGAAGGCTTTACCCGAGAGCTGGAATGAACTTGTGTGTGTTAAGAATACTTCTTCAAGAACCTGAAATCAGAGACTGTCGGATCACTAAATAAATTATTGACTGAATCATCAAGAAATCTACACGAAGTATACACCCAATTTACTCGATTTACTATGAAGATTCTTACTGAGAACGGATTTTAGGCGGATCCTATCCATAATTGATTCTACCAACACATATAACCCATGATAAGTAACCGTTGCAATGTTAAAAATATTTACAATCTGCAAAGAAGATATGCATATTCCAATGTTGGTTTATACAAATCATTATCCTTCGAGTATCATATAATTTTGATTACATTAATTTAATCTAGGGATCTGTGTATACATTTCGCTTAATGTACCAGCAATGCTGCTTTGCGTAATAATACCTCCCCATATCTTCCCGTGGATGTTGTAAAAGGCGACTAAGGTATATAAACCAGGAGATGAGCAGCAGCATCCTCTGGGTACCAAAAACACCTGAACGCAATCGCCAACCCGCCTGCCAAGCGTTGCTATTATGCCAATCCCCCTCCCCCCCCCTCCCACCTTAATGGTGGAAACCTATCTCCAGTAGTGTCTTATGGTTGAATGAATTAATGCTGCTTAAATTATAAATCTCTACATTTTATAAGTTTTCAATACAGTAAACAATCTACAATAGTTAACTATTAAGAGGATATCCTAGAGATTTATTCCATACAAACATAGTCCCCTCTTTCCTCCCTGGGTAATAGCATTATGGTAAATATTTTTATATAAAATCATATATATCCACCACCGCCATGCCCTTACGTTGTGTTTTTGTTCATAAATTAGTTATTGTAGTAATTAGGTTTTGAAAATTAAAAAAATGCTCGATTGTTACCGTCATTTTCATATGTTCGTCAATCAAATTTGATGGATATAATTAAAAAGAAGCAAAACGTACAGGCATAGCCAGTCTTTATTATTCTAAAACCGAAAGAAAATTAAAATCGGTTCAGTTTTGAAGGAGAAAACAGGATACTACGAAGTGATTTTTTCGTCTATTTTGCATAGGTAAAATCAGCCCGAGCTGCAGTTGTCCCTTTCGTGTTTTATAATTATTTATTTAAGGCACAACGCGACAGCAATAGACTTCTGAAATATCCACTTTTCCGACTGCATGTCCTCTTAAGTAGAAATAATGCACAAACCACGGTGATGGCAGTTATTCTATCCTATTAACTAGTATCCTAGTAACTATTTCTATATACTACCTAATGTAAAAATGTACACTAAAACCTGATCAGATAATATATATCTACGATTGAAACAGAAATCATATAACTCAGATGACTTACTCTCGAGTTATAAGCTAACTTACAAACAGATAGAACATAATAACAACGTGCAAAAAATATCATATTGAATTTAAAACATAGACATTGTTCTAATTAACCATTTAGGAATATTATAATTTTTGCTTATAAAGCTAACATTATTAAATCATCATTCTTAGTTTTACATATAAAATACCAACCTGATTCATATAAAATGGTGACGAGTGTGAATGAAAGACTTTTAGAAGTAGTTTTGACGACACGTGATAAGGAAATGATTTGTGTAACGCAGACACTGATGTAGCAACTCCAAATACAAATACTATAGGCAGCGACGAAATATAAGAACTGGAAACATTCAATGCAAATATCATTAGATGTAATCATGGTTCAAGTGTAGGTAGTGTGGTAAGATTCCGAGACGATTTACATATATTCGAATCAGTCTGTATACAGGTGACTTTGAAATCAATGGCAATAATTTCATGGGGGCTTATAATTATGATTCTGAATAAGTATAAAGTAAAAATAATATAGTAAAAAAAAATTAATTCGGCCAAGAGCTTCACCGAATATTCGTTATTCATTCAAATCACTATTTTTGGCTTCTCTAATCAAAACCGCGCGATGCGTATTCGGCGGGTGTCGCTCGCGCACATCAGCTGATATCATTTTTAGCGATTTTGATACTTTAATTGAATTTATAATGCAACTTTTATAGTTTTATTTTAATATTTCTTCCACTAAACATATACAAAAATATTTCTGAATATAATTACAAGCTCCCGTTTAAATATTGCCATTCATTTCGTCCGTAAAATCCTGTATAAGCCTGTGCTTTTGCTAAAGGAAAACATCACAATGGAACTATAGACTAATATTAAATTATTTTCTAATGACTGTCCAACTAGATACCACGCTCAAGTTTATAAACGTATTGTCAGGCTTTAGGTATCCCATTAAAACATAATGTGTGAACAAGTCACTCAAGACTAAGTGTGTAAATTGTGTGTACCAACTTAGGCAAAAAATGGCACTTAACTTCAAGTGAGATTGTGGTCAAAGCACCAAAAGTTCACAATTTTTAAACTTCAATAACTTGTTTACAAAAAATTGACTTATAGTAATAAACATTTAATATGTTCATACAACAAGGATCCTTTATAATCCGTAAAAGTGATTGAAAAAAGCAATAAATTGGTGAAATATTTTTAACATGTAATTGTTTTCTTATTCAGGTTTTATGTTTTCTTATTACAGGGTTAACTGTAATTAAGTATATCTATTTACTTACCTTACAATCATAACAAAGTCTTGCAGGACATTACAATTAAAGCTTTCGAAATCAGGTATTATTATGACTAAAGTTTTAGCACCAGCTTCATTTGATGAATTATTTAAATATTGTGAATAATACCAAGTTTTTAGTGTTTTCATTGTGCATTGATTCCTTTTTAATTTATTTTTTTCTTTTGTGTAATGTCATAAAATTCGTCATTTACAGATATATCCTGAAAACGATACAGGCCACTATAAAGTATTTTAATAATTTACATGATATAAGAATGAATAGAAAAAAAATTATAATAATTAAATATACTATGTATGCTGAGAAAATCATTTTATTAGAGTTTAAATTTATGGTGGCGGTTGATATGTTAGGTTTTATCCCTTTCCCATCTCAAATGCGGCGGACAGCCCCGGGGGGTTTTAGTGGGTATTTCCGGGCACTTCATGCCAGGGTGGGTCCCACACTGGCACGGAGCTCGTCCCTTCGTGCCCCCTTACCTATTGCATTGGGGGACTCCAGTCTCACTAATGCAATGGGTAAGGGTAGTGCGTAAATGCATTTCCCCCGTCAAAAAAAAAAGTTTTATCCCTTTCCTGTAAAATGAATGTTATTATAGAATTTGAACAAAATGTGTAAGGTGTTATGTTTTATAATCTTGCATACATAGCACTTTTTAAATTGCTCTTTCTAGCATAAAATTAAAATGCTTATAATTTTGTTTTCGCTAATCAGTCTCTTTTGTAATGAGACAATTAAAAATAAACAGTCAAGATCAATATTACTTTCATCAAATATTGAGTTATATCTGTTCATATTATCACATAATTACTATTAGAACTATATTGATGTTTTCTCTATCATTATTTTTAATTAGAAACAATATAAGAACTAAATAGATTATTTATATTTTGCAGCATAAAGCAAAAAGTGCAGGTAAAATATAGCTAATAATTAAGAAAAAAATTAATTAATTTCCAGAATAAGAAATAGTGTTATGTAATGTACATACTAGTGCCTCTTGATTAATTAGCTGCCACACAGTATTTTCAACCAAATGTTTAATGGTATGTGCATCTTGAGAACTAACAAGCGCTACATGTGGTGTCACATCATTTCTGAAAAAAAAAACACCTGATTTACAGAGTTCACAGGTCCACAGTTCTCATCTAACCTAAACCATTTTTATATATAACTAACAGGACAACTCCAAAAAAAAAATTATCATTACCAGACTAAATTACTTATAGAAATGATTGATAATAAAACAAATTCTAGATAACTTCAAAATATGATAATTACATATTATATCACTAAAACTGAATATAAAGAGAAGACAAAACCTGATAATATAAGTTTTATTTCATACAAATACTACAAGAAAACCCAAAATTTTATCAATGTATTTTTTTTACATATAGGAGGATGAATACACTATAGTATGCAGAACTATATAAAAAATTGAATTCATTCAGAAGAACATTCCACCTGGTAAAAATGAATAATAGCTCCTTTTTTATATAATATAGCAGATTTTCATATTAAGATAAGCATGTAAATATAAAAAAAAACAATATGGCATCTTACCTAATCAAATCCATTAAGGCTTTGAATTGAGATGCATGATCTGGTTGACTTACTCCAGTTAACAATGTAGCACTTGGTATAATGCCTTCCATTTGAAATTCTCTATTTTTATTAATTTCCTTAATATAATTGACTATATTGTTAACCAGCATATCATAAGTATTATGGTGATGATTCTTAAACAAACCCATTTAACATTACTTAAATTTAGCAAAAAGCTAATTTTTTTCTAAATAAAAATTTTACAGCAAGATTTTTAAGAAAATTTAGAGTACAGGAACATAAGCATGGTGAATCGACCAGAGAAATATATTTTAAAGAATACTTAGATGAAATGTGGGCACAAATAAAATAATAAGATCTTGAAAGTTGCAGATCTATCACTAAAAAATGGACTTATACTGTAAAAAGTTTTGAACCCTAATAAATAATTTGAAAGTTAGTAATTGATAGTGCAATTGTATGTATATGAAAAAAATACTTTAATACTTTTATGATTTTATTGGGATACTCTCATAAATTATTAAAAAAATACCTTTAACTTATTTTCAATTATATCCCAATTTCTTTTGAATGCCTTGTACCAACATTCCTTTTCAAATAGCTTATCAAATAAAGGAACATCAGATTTTCTTTTCGAGCTTTTTGTTTTCTTAAATCCATTAGTAAATAGAAAAACTCCCTGTAATAAAATATGTATATATATTTTTATAAATAGGTAAAGATAAAATAGAATAAGGCAGTTTTCTTCTTGATCAGGATTGTCTTTAATTTTTGAAGTATACAATTTTTTTGGCAGTGTTGAGCAATTCTCAGTAGGATAAAACTTTAAGATTCAAGTATCCAGTCTATGATTTCAGCTATCAACATGCTACATTACGTCAAGTGTAAGATGCCATTTAAGTTCTGGCACTTACAAGATAAAAATCAAATGTATACATTTTTAGCCTATTATTGTATGTTTTGATTCTAAGTAAACCATATGAAAATGTACATAATTATTGCTTGGAGCACCAATAGATGTAAAAACCAGATAAATGTTATATGTTAGGCTATGTTAATCATTTTAGTTAACAAATTATGAAATTTAAACATTAAAAAAGTTTTTAAAAGTTTCGAGTTTTCACTTTTATCGGCAGACCCTATGGCTGCCAATTTTTTTTAATAGTTATTGATGAGCATTATCAAATATGAATATATAAATAATAAAAAAACACCTGTTAGGGGCATATGGAAGATGAAAACATACTTGTATGAGACTTTTGGATCACAGCCTCGCATTTAGTAAAATTCAAGTTTATACAATTTATCATTTTTATATTTATAGTAATAAAACATAGACTATTTCACAAAATTTAAATACTACAATAGATGAATAAAACTATGAAGAGCTCGTGTTCTTGTAACAACGAAAAAGTCCCATTTTGTTGTACAAAAATCCAGAAAAGTTACTCAAATAAACCATATCTTGAGCTAATTTCTTCAAACTGAATATTTCATAAACAATAGCAGAAAACAGTACAAAAGTAGTTTGGTTTGAATAATGGAGTAAATTTGAATTATCAAGCAATAAATCATTATTTTTTTACTATTGTGGTTGAAATAATATTGCTGCCAAATTCCGCATCAATGGTGTATAATAAAATATTTTATAAAACAAGTAAACTAACCTTTGAAACAGACACTGTAGATTCCATAACAATTACCGTTCTATGTATATAACTATTAGACACTACCGTACAAATTTGACTATCCTGGTAAACATAAATCAAATAATTACTAAGTAAAAACCAAAATACCAAAAATTACCTACTCTTATAAATTCAAATAAACATTACATTTTGCCATAGTGAGAACCGTTTTTTTTTTTGGTTCCATGTAATCCTTTTTAAGAAAAAGGTACTAATAGATCATGCAGCCAAGTCAGACGTCAGGAACACTATCAATAAATGAATGGCGGTAACAAAATGGTGGCCTCTGTTACAACTACAACGGGAATGATTGGGACCTTTCAGAATTCACGCTCCGTGTCATTATTTTTACTTTACAACACCTCTGCATCAATATTACATACTATATAGGCAAATCTGCAAAATAATGAATAAAAAACAAGGACGACAACATGATAGACCAAAATCACGCCAAGCACCCCTTGAAAAAAAACCGTACAGATGGCGTTAGGGATGGGGATCTGAGATCAATTTATCGAATAATCGATCTTTTTGTCCAAAATGGCAACCTTTTGAATTGACATCTACCATTAAATCGATTCAGTGACTCGATCTTTTATCCTAGAAAATGAGGTTCATTTTGTTGTCTCGATTTAAAATAAATAAAATTTTGTATAAATTAAAATAGTACTAAAACAAATACAAAGGTACGAAAATTTTCACTTAATTAATCAAAAACTTGTGAAGAATCGATCTTTCAGAGCAAAAATCATTTTTATTTAATCGATATTTAGCACTAAATTGAACCATTTACTTGATCAATCTCAGAACCTAGAAAACCAAGGTTTATTTTTTTCTGGTTCTATGAGAACCATAAAATTATTGAAATTTAAAAACGTACTCAAACAGAAGTAAATGTATGAAGGGTTTTCACTAAATACAAAAAAACTCATGAGATGGCTTTATAGTCAGTTTCTTTCGCTTTTTGTGACATTCAAAATGTCTTTTTGATTACTATTAAGATGGCAGACAAATATCTTTACCATATCTTTTTCTCCTGCCCTAGTATGCGTCACTCCCTGTATGACATTCTCCCTCCTGAAGTTCCCCGTCCTACAACCTTTAAATGTCTTCTTCTCTTCACCTTTTCTCCCATAATGAACTATATATTATGTAAATATGTACAAATGAACAACATAAAACTGTAAATAGTATATGTTACTAACAATTTATTGGTAAATACTGTGTTTTTGTCCTACTAATATTGTGTTGTCTTATATGTTTGTGTTGTCCCTTTTTCAGGTTGATCACCTAGGTCAAAGGATTTTTGTTTTCATTTCACCAGCCATAGTCTTGTTTACCAGTTTCCACTCCTTGGTTCATGACTCTACCTTACGGACACTGGCAGAATTGTGGCCAATAGCTACAAAGGCCAAAAACTAAGAAGTGAAGTGAAGACAAATATCTTACGTGACGGTTAGTAAACACATACAGTGTTAGTTGGACGCTTACTACACTAAGAGTATTTCGAGTCATTTTTAACTTTGATATGCTTATAAATGATCTGTAATAATTTTAAAATGCTAAAATATTGACTAGTATGGTGTCCCTTTTGTTTTGTCTGGCATGGATTTACTATAAATATTCAAAGATAGTAGAGTTTAATACCTGTTTCTCAGACAATTCTCAGACTATTTGTCTTTTGTTGTTTACTTTCTATTGACGAGCTATAGTGTTATCAAAAAAATTATTTCGGATATATGGTCTAATTTCGACCAATAGAAAAAAATAATAGTTACGAAAAAAAACGATAAATGGAAAATATGGATCTTTTAGCTAGCGATTTTTGTTAAATCAGCTCATAAATCTTCATTTTGAACCGATTCAAAAATCGATATTTTTGTGGAATGAGAATCGATTTATAAATCTATATTTTTGTAGAAAGAATCACTTTTCCTAGTTTATAAAAATTACAACAGTACCTAGTAAAAACCCTAGGGATGGCGAACTGAATTCGATTAATTAATTAGACTAAAAATCGATTTTTTATAATGTATATCTAGCACTGAATATATCTTAGAATCTAGGAAATACTAGTTGCACGTAAAAAAAAGTCGAAGAAAATCGATTTTGTAGAAAATGATCTTTTAGATATCGATCTTTTTGTGAACCATTAATAATGCTTTGATTCAAATCAATACAAAAGTCGATATTTATGGAAAAAATCGTCATACCTAGATGACGTGTGAAGCAGAGCTGCCATTAACAAAATATGATAACCGTTTTATGATGGGCGAATTGCCGTGTTTTGGGGTAAAAGTTGGAAAATTGCTGTGTCCCCTACAAATTTTTATCAACATTTAAACTTTCGCAATTGATTTATACCTATACTGTTTTGTGTAATTATTTTATACCTGTACAGTGATAAATGGCCTAATTTAACGTTTTTAGAGGTAAAACCGAAGTCTGAAGTATGTGACCACAGACTTGTGTAAACTCGCGAGTAGCCTATTCGCCAGCGCCCGTTGGCTACGCATAATGGGTTATAATTGAGTGACAGCTGTCAGCGTAATGTTCTTTTTCGCGTCTTATCACTGAGTGCATATTTTGTACATCTCGACAGTGAGCCAAACCAAACTCGACAGACCAAAGCGGTCTCCGGTAGGAGTAATATTATTCTGTGGAGCAAAGTGAGCAGAGCAGTCAGACACTTCATGTAGAACTTCGAAAAATTGTGTGACCTTTGACACGAACCCAAAAACAGGCAATAATTCGAAGTCACCTGTAGCGCAGAGAGGTTAGCACGAAGCAAAACTGTTCGATTTCACTGTTTTCGTTTTGCATTTTACAAATGTCCATCCGTATAACTTAGTCGAATAGAGTTTTTTTTTTTACGATACCAATTACCGTATAACAGGCGGAGCCTATATCAGTCCTACCATCTCGGATTTTTTTTAACCCCTGAAGTTAAAATTATAAACTCCTAAAGTATTCGCCAGAGATGAATAATACGTGAACCATCGATCAATAATAAGAAAAATGTAATCAAGAACAAGTTACGTGTCACGAGATTCTTCATTTCTAAATTCCTCAATAATTTAAAAGTAATTTTCTTCTAATTCTGGCTTTTTACAACCTTTTTAAATAATAGTAAATGTACTTTTTAATGTGTGAATTAAATATCGTACAAGAATCACAATTTCGTTGGAATGCAAATCAGACTATATCATCTTATATGGTACCTAGCACTTTAAAGGATAATCCATTTTACAAGTTGTTTTTAAAATATTATTAACACAGAAAATTGATGCTTGACATTTGAGTTTGAAACTGAAATCCTTTGTTTATTGTTATGATTTGACTTTTGATTTTCACATATAACATTTTCCCTTCAACTTTCCTTTAATCTATGGGAGTGATACCAACATATTTTTCGAAAGACCGGTTCGGACTCAGACCGCGTAACACCGGTACAGCGGCAGCTCAAGGCCGGTGCCTCCCGAATATGGATGAGCTCAGACAAAGGTGTCGTTAGCTCCACGCATGGGTCGTGCAGAGCACGACTATTTACGGGGCAGCGGTGTGGGCGGATGCCCTCGGCATCAGCAATATTGATGTTAAGGGTGATCCGTGGATACCGTACCGTATCTACGGTGGCAGCCTGTGTTCTCGTGGGATCCCTGCTATGGGAGTGAGAGACGGAGGTACTTGCCGCCGAGTACAGGTTCACGGCAACGTGGAATGACGGTGACGGGCTCCACTTCAGTCTCTGGGAGGTCAGAACCGAGAGGGAGAGAATGAGAGAGGTGTCGTTTCGGTGGTAGGAGGAGGGACATGGCGAATATGCACTATGGTAGCTATATCGTAAACACTGTCCATCCGGTCTCTAAAAGTGGTATGAGAGGGAGTTCGGCTCCCTCACATTTAGACTTGAGCAGGTGCTGTCTGGGCATGGGTGCTTCGGGTGGTACCTGCACAAGATCACATATGGGGAGCCGACTGCCACCTGTCATCAATGTGGCGTATCTGAGGACACCGCACAGCACGCTCTATCGGTGTTTGCTGCGTGGGATGAGTCACGTCGTACGATGGTGGCGGCAGTGGGGCCGGACCTCGTTGCTGAGTGTGATTAAGGCCATACTCGACAGTGAGGGATCCAACAAGTGGTGGCCTCCTTCTGCGAGTATGTTATGGTGCCAATGAAGTCCCAGGGGCGAGGAGGGAGGAGAGTGTGCTTCATCCGTGTTCTCGTACCTCCATGAGTCCGATCCGATGCCCTTCCTCGCTCCGGCTTCTATTGTAGTACAGTTGTACGTGAATAGGACGCAGAGCATGGATTAAATCCCGTATTGCCCCGTAAATGGCAGTAGACGGCACCGTGGGGCTTAGTGGATATATTATTGGAGATATTGTGAACTTGTATGTTTTAATTACAACAAATACAGTCTCAAAATTAGCTTTTTTTGACATGATATAGACTTAGTGCTTTGACCACAATCGCATCTGATATTAAATGACGATGTGGTCTAGGATGGTAAACACACTAAGCCTAGAGGTACTTGGTTCTCAAGAGATGCTGCCAGAACACACCTATTGATACATGGCGACAGGTTTTCGATTCAGATAATAAGCCTCTAAATTCTCCCATCCTACTTATGTAACCTCTAATTTAGGGTAAAGCTGGTAAGTTGGGAACCCTAGCTTATACGCTGATAATAGAGAGCAGAGATAAATAATAGAGAGTTTTTGGCGGGATCTCAGTCTGTCATGTAGCAGTTGTTTTCCTTAATTCAATAAATTTGTGTATTTGACTCTATATCGTGTAATCTTGTTTGCGTTTTATGTGATATAGTTTGGTTATTGTGTACAAGTTAAGTTCATTATAGAAGATAACGCGTAACATTTATTCTGAGGTGCTGAAAAAACTCCATGGAAAGTTCTATCAGGGTGAGCCACAGTTTTGCTGGAGCTTGGTAACGCTAATACAAGTATGAAAATACATCTTACTTACACTACATTGGCACTAATTGTTTGAACACAAATTAGCATAATCGAAGAAGAAGAAGAGTTTCTCCCGAGTTTTTGGCGAGATCTCTGTCTTTCATGTAGTAATTATATTTTTAAATTCTATACTAATTATATTGTGCATTTGATTCTATATCGTGTAATCTTGGTGGCTTTTTATGTGATATAGCTTGGTTACTGTATACAAGTTGAGTTTATTATAGAAAACAACACGTAACATTTATTCTGAGGTGCCGACAAAGCTCCAAGGAAAGTTCGAGTAGGATGAGCCACCGTTCTGCTTGAGCTTGGTAACGCCGATACACGATTGAAAATACATCTACCAACAATGACACTGGCCTGAATTGTATGCACACAGATTGTCATTATTGAAGAAGAAGAGTTTCTTCTGTTTAGAAATGGCAATCTGTGAATGAAATATACAATTCTACCAGTGTCATGTGGATAATATATTTATAGAAGTTTATCCCAAAAATAAGAGGCCCATTTTAATGGGCATCATTTATGAGGATTGACTAATTGCGTATAACATACTATGAATGTCTTTTGCCAACTCTGCCACCCAATAGTTACGCCACTGGGAAAGACGATAGTGTACGTTATATTTATACGAATATTAACTGCTTTATTATTAATAAAATCATCAAAACTTGTAAAGTATATAAATTAACATTTTATTTGTTATGTAAAAAACGGAACGATTACGAACTCGTGCAATTTTAATTTGATTTCTCATATTAATATGTTATTAATTCATTATCGATTTATTTAATTAACTACACCATTAACGACATTACGATAACGACACTGATAAGCAAAACAGAGTCAAACTACGTGGTCAACATTTTGAGAAAACGGCAGTTAAAAATTTAGGACTTCTTTTTAAATACCGCTAAACAGTATGTATAGAAATCGAGGGTTAATAAAGAAAAAATCAGAAAGTTTTTTTCTGCTTCACGTGTAAGTTAGAATACTCTATCGTGGCGACGTGAGTAAAGACCTTTTATCAAGGAGTAATTTGCATCCCACCAGCAAGTGTCTAGAAAATAAGATTTTTTTCTTATTGAAGATTATATTTTATATCTAGAGACACAAACGTCTTAGTAATCACGCTAGGAAACAAGGATCGTCTTAAAAGCGTTAATCTCGCTATATTTATGGAATATGGTACCGACAATGCGAAACGTATATACCTAAACATTAAAAAATTACACCCGGAAATAAAAAAATATTAATTTACTAAAATATATAGAGTTTCAAGAGACGTATTATACTATAGTATTACTGTAGTAATATGGTATTCATAGATAAATAAATTTACTCCGAAATTATTACTGAAAACCACATGGATGCTGTAAGTCACCTGATCACGCGAGATTCAAGTCACGAAGATCAGTCTTAAACTTGAAGCTAAAAATAACGCTATCTATTCGTATTTATATAAAACATTATCGATGATCTGGCAGGTATATGTTCTGTCTATTTGGGAATATTTATTTATAGGTACTTGTATAACTCTATTAAAATCTCAAAGTACTCCAATTACGTTTTTGGTTGTTATAAAAATATCTTACAAAGGTCTGCCTAAGTTTTTGACCGTTTTAAATATTGTTTTTTTTTTTTTATCAGGCCTCAAATATCTAATTTAAAGATATGAAAATTTCATCAAAAAAATCACCGATTGAAAATTAGAGCCTCGATTAAGCGCCACTTCTCCTCAGCCAGGCCGGTACTTTGGTAACATAGAAGTACGATAGTACAATTTTCTACTGTTTTCTCTAAAATCACAGTCAGTTCTTGGATTATAGAGGGCTCAACGTTCTATTAAAACAGCGGTTCTTATGCTAGAACTTTCGAGAAAGTGTTTGTTTTAATAAATAAATTGTTAAAAGATTCTATCACAGATTTAATTAAAGATTGCCAAAGAGGTTTCATTTTCGATATGTTTACAATAGAGTAATGTATGAATTCGTGTTTATTGAAAATTGTGTTAATTCTTTTTCAGAGTTAATTTTCATCGGTGAATATCATAAGTAATTCGAATGCCAGAAACCTTTATTCAACAATTAACATAGGTAAATATATTGTTTAAATAAGTTTAAGTTATCAGTTAACACCATTTATTTAGAAAATATCAATCCATTTCTATAATAAAATGTGTAAAATTATCTAACTTTTACCTAAGTTTGTATTATTTTTTTGTGCAATTCTGAAAAATCCCATATATGTACAAATGAACATAATAATAATACTTTTTAACAAACAAAATTTGCAAATTAAATTAATATATTTTTAACTATTTATCACTGCGTTGGTGGCCGTGGTGGCAGAGTAGGTTCTTCACAAGGTGAATTGCGTTCTTCCTCTGTACTAAACTTGTACTCTCGGTCGCCGGAGTGGTGTTCTTGGCCTGGAGTAGTGGCTCGACCTTCGCCGCTGGGACCGGCAGCCTCCAGCGCGGGTCCCGCAGGACCAAAAGGTATGCCTTCAGCGCTGTATGCTACTTCGCTCGATCCGACATACTCGGAAGGTTGATATCCGTACGTATTTAAGCTGTAACATAATAACGTTGGCAATGTATGTATATTTTAATATTTCTTTAACTCTTTACTAACTTTAACACTCCCTACTTAAGTAAAATTTTAATTAGTAAGGTTAAATTCTTAATTGTTAAGTTTATATTATACTTTTCTCATTATGAATACTGTTAGTCAAAATTTAACGATTTTATAATTTAAAAATCGAACTGAATAGCAAAATCGTATAATGTGTTTTTATATAACCAAAACTGTGTTAATAATGATTCAATTGAACATATTTTCTTTGAAGTAAAAACTTGATTTATTTTAGTGTGAGCTATGTTACTTTACTGTTCACGTCACATACCTGTTAGGCCAATAGGATATATCTTCGATAGCGTGATGTGCATATGGTGCGTATGCGTGTTGATAGTAGGGGGAATGGTGTTGAGTCGAAGTTTCGTATTGGAGGGGATAAAGCGGCGTCGGCGCAGAGGACGGTGCCGACGTGCTCGTAGGCGGTGTTGAAGCGTATTCTAGAGGAGCCGGGTACGCGTGCGGGGGCGTACGATACGGCGTTGGAGATGTGTTAGGCTGCGGAGAACTGTTGCCTTGAGTCGAACTCCAATAACCCGTACTGCTCGCCCAAGTGTAACTTCCGCTTCCATTTGGCGCTGTTGTTGTCCGCTCCGAATTACTATACGAAGCTGTAATTGAAGTAATTATTTTTCTTAGATACAGATATTATAACTGTGTACCTTATAGTTATAATATATACTCAAAGTATATAACTATAAAATAGTTTCATTTTTATTTTATTTTAATATCCATATTATTATTATATATATTAGGAAAATGGGGTTACTTTAACGGACCATCACCTCAAAACTAATCAACATAATATCGGGATGGGACTACTAACATTCGACGCGGAATTTTCGGTAGATGATTATAAGCTATTTAATTTTTGGATTCCACAATTGCAACTCTTTCTCACTCTTTTTTCAATTTACGCTTATGCATATTTTCACTTCGATTGTCTTATGTGTATTTATGGCTAATAAAAACAAAAGATTCATTTTGCTTCATTCATTTGTTTTTTTAGGTTACGCATAAATGAAATCTTATATGCACTTTTTCACTCACACTTAAAGAACATATGAAACGTGGGCGGCGCCGCGGGCACCAGCTAGTGATATATAAAAATGTTTTACGGTTGTATAAATATACGAGTATAACCTAATCTTACTTTTAAAATTTACATATGTATGTCATTTTTGAATGCTCTATGAATATGAAAGAGAGTAAATAAATAAAACGAAAGAATATCGATTTTTCTAAAACTTTTCCTTATCAATGATAGGCTTCCTTCGATAGATAATTACTTTAGTAGGTATTGTTCTCTTACATTACTGACGAATACGTACGTACATAATCTATTTAAACATATTTAAATATTTTTATAATAGCATATTAACGGTTTGAAATGCTAAAAAAGTTATTAAGTATCTTACAAGGTGGTGACAAAGTGCGAGGTCTTGAAGGCGGCCTCGGTGGATATGGAGCTGGCCGACGCGACGCTGCATTGCTACTACCGTACAACGATTGTGACGTCACAAACCACCCGCCAACTACAAAACAAATAAATTTTCCTTTGAAAATGATATGCATCTTCAATTATCTATATGCAATTAAAAGCAAATGATCGATTATGTGTACTGTATAATGAAGCTTCTCGGTAATAAGTAATTAACAAACAATGCAATGTTTACTTAAATGTCTGTCATCTGTATAATCTTTAAGAGTACGTATAACATGAGTAAGCAGTTTCTAAATATGTAAACGTATTATATACGCTGTAATTTATTAAAGTACTTTGAAGTTTAGTGATTTACAATTTAAAATGTTTTGTTTGTTTGTCAGGTTACAAAATGTATTTTAAGTATATTTAACATCCTTCCATCCAGCATTAATTTAGTATTTTACTATTATTAATAAAAAACCGAGTTAATTTTTTAAAGATACCAGATATATTCATTGAGATTCATTAGGTATATTACATAGATTTTAGATAGATTCAATTAAATTAGAAACGCCGTTTTACATACAGTAAAGAACTATTACACGTAATCATTTTCTTTATTGCCTGTCCTCAAATTATTATATAGTTATAATATATCGCTGAAAATATTTTTATTTAAACAGCTACATACGTTTAAATTCAAAACGTTTAAATTCTAAGGACTATACACTATTCTAAAGAAATAAAATAAATAGATTAAAGTCTATAGAAACACAAAAGGAATGAGACTGAATTGTGCGCATTGTAAGCAATCTAATGAACACCTACATGATAGAACGCAATACCAGAATACTTTAAATCCATTACTTTGGACTTTATCAGTCAAGTATCATATATGATAAACTATTATTTTTATTGCTTAAGGATAATCTGATCTCTCAGAACATATCTAACTGTACAAATGTATAACACAATGTTTTTCATTTTAGACAATCTATTGTAGGCTTCCTGTAGGCGACGTTTACGTAAACTTTATTAAATGAATTAACATAAATGTTAAGTAAGTAACATAGTTAAGGAAAAAAAAACAGTAATATAAAAATAGTTATAAAGCTCACATACCTAGATGCAAGTCGTTTGTTTTTTGTATCTTAATATTTTAAAAGAATTCATTGTTTAAAATTTTGTTGAAAAACATATTTAATAAAGAGTGTGGACCAAGAGTATGCAGTGTGTAAATAAATAATAATTATTAAAAAATAAAATATAAAAAAAGTAAGGTCGCTAGCTTAAACTATTAAAATATAAACTTACATTGTGGATATTGATGCGGAGAAGAAGTCTGTTGCGGGTAATGCGTCCCAACGAAATCTCTCTGATAGTATCCCTCTGGTCGTTCTTTTGCGTCCAAAAATGCTTTCGCGAAAGGATTGTACTTGATTTTAAGTGACGTCACTTCTTCGTTCTGGTATGCGGTGACTGCTATAAACTGCGTTTCCGGGAACGGATAGGTCATAATTCTACGAAGGTCTGTTCCAACTTTTACCAGATGAACTCGAGGTTCATATTTGTGCAAGCTGTTTAACATTATCTAAAACAATAATTTGAAAATAAGTTACGCTCTATTATCACGAGATTCCGTCTGGTCTTTGGTAAAAATAAATTTAAAATCAACAACCTCAACAAACTGTTGTATTGACAGATCTCATGTCGCAAAAGCAGTCCTCACTCATGGCCAAATAAATAATCGAGGAGCAGCGTATTGTTTTAATTATTAAACAACTGACATAAACTACCCTTCGCTGCAAAACGGGGATTTTGCACACAAAGAAAAGATTTGGTAATGAATTAAAACCAACATATAAATAACTATTATGTGGAACAAAAATGATGATATCTGAATATTTCTATACTAATAAATAAAATTAAACTGTTTGTTCCGGGTAATCTCCGGAACGGCTGGATGGATTTTGACTGGACTTTTTTTGGTAAATAGTTGAAGTTACCACGAGTAACTTAAAGTACTTTTAATTTTAGAAAATAATTAGCGTATGGGTAAAAAAAAAAAACTTAAAAAAAAATGGAATAAAATCCAATTCAATGCACGGTTTTACGGGTAAGTGCTATAATTTATGACAAATATTTTTACTTTATCTTAGTACTAAACAAAAGTTAGGGTTCCGTATAAATAATGCAGTGAAAAATATTTAAACGCGTGCGTAGCCGGGGGCACTCATCTAGTGATTATATAAATGTTATCTGAGTGTTTTATCTATGGTATGGCTATATGGCTAATGGCTATAAGAACTTAAATCTGAGCTTGTTGCTAGTAATAGAAGCAAGTCCGTCTAAATAGTATTTTTTTAAATAATATTTGGATTATGAACATTTATGTCAAATGTTTTTGAAGCTACAATTATTTAAAAAAAAATTATGCCCAAATCGAAGATTCGTAAAGATAAATAGCTCACAATATATATTTTTCTATTCTTTTTAATAATTCAATCAAAAAAAAACACGATAGTGATTATTATGCTGGTGTTTGTAATTTCCAAGTATACTCCAATTATTTTCTATATTTTATTTTAGGCACTGACATCTGGCCCTACTAGCCATCGATTTAAAGATGGCTCTCAAATTACTGACGAACAAACGGACAAATATTGTTATTTATCCTTTTTCCTGTCAAAGTATTTATCAAAACAATTACATATTTAAGAACTATATTATTTAATGAATAAATGTACGGAATAGAAAATACTAAATGCGAGCGGGACCGCGGGCACAGCTTGTGTATAATTAATATGTTGATGACCCATAAAAATAGGACAATAGGAAAACAATGGAAAGCTGACGTAAACGCCAGGTAAGTGTTCAAGGGATTAATTATAAAAGACAGTTGTAAATTTTCTATGTCCAAACGCACATCAAGCCAAAACTACGAAACCGATTGGAATGTAATTATCAGACGAGTTTAAGAATGAAATCTAAGAAAAGATTGGGCTATATATCACCTACTTTGCTTTTTCATGATGATTAAGCAATAATAATAAAATTATTTCACGCGATTGAAGTCACTGACGTGGATTTAGAATTATATGAAAACGCAATAACAAACTGTAAATTTAACATGTAAGAGATAAATTTATATAAATATTTATTAATTACAAGTTGCTAAATAAACGATTTGGTATTTATGAGTAACATTAGCATGGTGTCTTTGAGACAACTAAGTTACCTATGCATAAACTATGTATAATGTAAACATAGCGCAGAGACAATAATTATTACAAATGATAGTGCGTACAGACACCCGCTAAATAGATGGTAAAGCTACAGATTTCACACCGAGACGTCAACATATGGATCTGGATGTATCAGATGTTTGCTTTCGTATTCATTCGCACCACATTCAACCGTGAGAACCGGCTTCCTTGATATAGCGGTAGCCGAAAACTGTAACATTATAACACCTTCGGAATGCATTGTAAAAACCTTTATTAATCACTACCACGAAAATATTGCATTCGCAGCCACATTAACGATTACATCAAATAAAGTTTCAACACTAAAATAGTTTATGACGGTGTCTATATTTTAATCATAAAATATTCAAAACACTTTTCTCAGTTGCTTCCAATTAGATAAATAGAAGTAAGGCTGTGCATTCCAAATTCGCAAATATATTCTTTAATCAATTTTATCTAGTAATTTAATTTTTTCTTATCGAAAACTCGTACCTGTCCATTACCATTGGTTTTGTTTGTGAGTTTAACTTTAGCGAAAGATATCGGTTCTTTCATCCAGTGCGCTCCGAAATTTGGGCTCTCAGGATGAATGTAAATTGCATTTGATGGTGGAACTTCCGCTTTTCCACCAGGTACCTTAAAAAATAAAGTTCAAATAATAGTTCAAAACTATAATTTAAAAAGTCAATTCGATGTTATGAAAATCAAGTTACTTATTATGACAGGATTCTTTTTAATTTGAAGCATTATTTTGCTGACAACTTTAGACAAGCATCTTATTATAAATACCAATTTAATAAAAGAGATATGATTCAACTTATTTACTTAGTAAAATATCAAAATCGTACCCATTCCCCGTTTACATATTTCCAACGATGAGAATCAACTTGCACAAATTCTAGGAGCACGGTGTACATCGCTGTCGGATCTAAACCACTGGCAGTAACTTTTACAACAGGAAACATTCGTCTAAAACAAAATTCATAATTAATGTAATAACAATAATTTTTAAAATACGGCTCTTTCGTTCTTCGGGTGGTGGGACAATTGATTCTGTCTTACTAAACTCTGTAAAGAGCTTTTTGCTGTAAGTACTTACAATGGGTGGCCAAGTTATTAGGACTTGTATGTAATAAGTTTCTTATAATTTTAGTTCACCTGAACTATTTTCAAATATAATAAGTTTTAAGTTTCGTAGATTTAGGACAGAAATATAATTCATTACAATGTGTTATTGAGATAATGGCAAGATTAAAAATGCAAACGAAACCACATATTTCTTTACATAAAAGTAGTATTTATTTCTATAACTCTTATCGGTGAAAGGTATTACAACACTGAATTGTAACAAAATACACCAGCTTACGTAGAGAGCATGTCCCACCGTATAGAAACGATAATACGATCAAAAAGTAGCATAGTTTTTTATATTGTTGTGTATTACAGTTAAAATTAACATGTACGATATCTATAATGACTCGCCTTATGAAACTACAATCGTTGATTAATTGAAGTTCGGTATTCCAGGTGTTGGTGTTCCAGCATGCAGTGAGGAACAACACAACTTAAAAAATATTTTCTTAACACTCGTCCAGCCCTCTTTTTATCATGTGCAATAAGTCTTCTACGAAGACGAAGAAAATTATTTGTTACGTTATTAAAAATAGAAGACAGAATATACTTCCATATTCTGCATACCGTAACAATTCTTATAACCTGGCAGTGTGAACATGGGAATATATGCCAACTTCCGCATTGCTACAGGCTGTTCTTGTTTTGTAAGTTCACGAATTTTGATTACGTTTTCACATAATATAACGGCTATTTTAGACCTTTCAAAAACATTCACACTTATACAATTCTTGAATAAGCCTTCTTCTTTGTCTTTATATTCAATTTTAGTTTGATTAGGCACTAAGTAGTCTTGTTGGAAATTTGTGAATATCTTCTAAATATTCATATTTATTTGATTAAATTCTTAATGTTAATTAATTTATTTTTCTTCATAAATAAATATTTCCTCTACTATGATTTTTATGATCTCAATAAACTCGTGTATAAAAGATATCCACGGAACTTAAAACTAAACAAGAATTAAATAAAATAATTCACTAGAACTAAAAATACAAAAATAATATTATATACTCAGCCCCGGGTCTAGGGAGGGAGAACAAACCAAGGCACGCGCCCCGGGTGTCAATTTCAGGAGGCGCCAAAATAATAAATAAAAAAAAAGTCTATGATTAAAAATAAAAAACTTGTTCCACAAAGCGTCTAGCATGTGGAAGCTTAGTTCAAAATTTTAACGTACATAGATATCTAATGAATGTAGATCTACTCTATTTTTATATATATTTTCATGTCACAGAAGTCATTAGGTAATTTATAATAAAGACTACAAACCTAATAAAGTATTAATATTGTCCCATTCAATGAAAATGCCAAGTATTATATATGTGTGAGTTTTTTAAAATCTACCAAATTTCTGCCTTAGTTCAAAATAATATAGGTAGGCTGTATATACTAGCCGAAAATTTAGACAACTACTTCATTCCACGTCCACAATTTATTTAAAAGTTTATCACACTATTATTATTTTTATAAATATTTTGTAGATACGACGGGAAAATCAAATCCGGGAATGTGTTACAAATTTAGTAAACATTTATTATTAGAAACAGTTGTTCGAGGGTAGTGAAACGGTCATGGCTCATCGAACAGCGGGCGGTATCGTTTAGCCGCCCAACGTTAATGAGTAAGACCTACTGTGTTAATAGTTGAAAACTAGCCGCCGGTCAGCAAGCGGTTAGCACTGGCAAATATGTCCATGTACGTGTGTATGCATTCAGTGATCGCATTCTGTAATACACTAAACATTTATCAATCAAACTATAAGTTTTTGTTTCATATATTTATTTATATTTTAGGCATACTTATGGCACTAGCAAATGACAACTAGCTTTAAATAATTTCGTGATCTAACATAAACCATATAAAGTCATTTTTTAATCTATTGATATAATGTACCTTCATAACATTCTTTCATCTTATTCATTCTACATTATAGATTTTTAATATTAACTTCCGGCTCACTTAAAACATCCATGGCAAATTTGATTAATTATCTGATTGATTGCATTAATAGTTAACGAAAAATCCGTTTCACAAATTGATGATCAAAAATGTATATTTATTCAGATCTTATAGAAGTACAATTACAAACAAAAATCAGAAGGGATATATTTTCGCTGTCCGCTTCGCATGAAATGCCCCGTAGGTATATCAGTTTTATAAGTTTAATCGTAACGTCTACTTTACCTTAATATAATGTAAGACAAATTTAATGAAGCATGTAACATTTTCTTTATGTCGATTAATAAGAAATGTTAATCATAATCTAACAATTTTTCAATGAATTACAACTGAAAATATTTGATGTAAAGTAAAATTATTTGCATAAAACGCATTTTATTAGAAGGCTGATTTGATCGGTTCAACGCATTTACCAATCATTTCTTTATTACTTACACCCCTCGAATCATTTACCTTGGTGACGACTATCGGGCACACATCGATACTGTAACCTATTACCGAATAACTGAGAATATGATGGTTTTTCAGTGTTCTATACCCAAAGCTATTGCGTAATAGTGATATACCCAACAGTTTATATGAAATTCTCTTATTTTAGGCCACCTTGTCAAACAATCTTAACGCTGAGACAAATTCTAACATCGGAAAGGCGTCTATTGTGATCGGAAAATTTAACACGAGAATGTGAAACAATAAACATTTATGTATCTAACTAGTAAAGCTTATTTCAGAAACCTGAACATCTTTATTCCAAGCAGTAATTAAAGGTAAACAGTTTTCATAACATAGATATAAGAGCGGATATATTGGCGCACATTTACGTCCAGAACATCACAACGTGGCACGCCAGACTTTCCGATAGCGGAAGAGAAAGCGTTTGTCTTTAATACATAGGCCTCGGTTGCGCGATCTGAGCAATTGAAGCTTTTAAAAAGAACTGAATAATGTTATTATCATGTGGTTTAAACAGTTATACGTGTGTAGTAATAAAGAATTCTAGACATAACCCTAAAAAGCGTTCAGTATCTCTTAGCTACCAAATATTATGAAAGCATTACAGAAAAGACAACTTTGCTGGATAGGTGACGTGAACGTGATGTAGTCTTTTCATTTACCTATCTTAACTATCAAGCTAAGTGTCAATGCCAATCTGTTAGTGATACATCCTAAATGGTGCTTACCTTTAATATCAAACCCATACAAAGAGATAAAGAGAAAAACAGAACAATTAAACGTAGGGGTATTTATGAAATATTTAATTCAATCAAACATTAACAAATTGTTGGGTTATGCCTGCGAAGAGGACGGGGATTAAATAAATTAAAAAATATATCAAACTGAAATAATGAAAAGAGAAGACGATAATTACGACATCTCGAGGATAGTTATAGTTCATAGAGCTGTGGTTCATTTATACAACACGAATGTGCTGTAGTTCCTCGGAACACTTCAGAAGTTTAGTTCGTCTATTCATAGTGTGGACCTAAAGTTATTTTACCACACTAGTAGGCATGTGGCTAAGCACCACGATCGCTACCTAAATGATATTTTTATATTTAAGAAATTATTCTTACAAATTATGGAGCCACATGATTGTTCTAACTTACTTGAAACTAAATAATAGTTCAATACACTAGAAATAAGCTTAAGACAGAAAATATAAATAAAATAAACTGACGTACAAACTATCATATCTATATCTCTTTTTTTATCATGTATATTTTGTATTCTTTCTTATTATGTTTATCATTTAACCCCTTGAGCACTAACCTGGCGTTCGCCAGCTTTCCATTGTTTTCCTATTGTCTCATTTTTAATGGGTAATCGACATATTAAAATCTCATAACTTTAAGTTAACGAGAATTAAAAACACATACTGTAAAAAGGTTTGCCACATATGTGATGAATTCATGTTATGTACTTTACATATTGACGCCAAATACTACAAATACAACAGACTAGACTATATCGATTAATATCTACTGTTAGTTACAACCGGATCACGGATCTTATGCAATTTCATGATCAATAGTTACAACGTATTGGATTTTATAGTTGATCATAACCAAACAGAAATTAAGTACACAAAACAAAAATTGAATGTGAATTATTGAAGAAAGAAGACAAAATTATCCACTTGCCCAAGAAATACTAATTATTTAAGGATCTCCGCAATCTCCTCGCTTAGTTGAAAAACTACAGAGGAACACACTCGCTTACACGCATATATATATTGAGTGAAAGCTTACGAGTGCTTTTTATATAAATTACGACCATCGAGTACAATAGAGTTGATTAAAGTACTGCTTATTAGAAATGTTTATTGCATGTCATATTATAAAATACAAAGTAGTAACCTTAACAAAATTATAGGGCTGAACAATATCGTAATATTACTATTAGTGTTTCACTAAAAACGTGCTCTTTTTTCATTTAAACCTTATGTAAAAATCATTTTATTACTTGTTAAAATCTTTTAAATAAATATAATATACCAGTATGAATAACTTTATTATATCTGAATGATCCATCAAATCAATTGAATTTACCGAGCAAAATAATATTTGATTTACAACACCGCGCAATCGCTAGTCAACTCAAAATAATTACGGGAATTAACTTAGATTGAATGGCAACTTTATTGCATGCTAGTAAAGCTTAGATATATTAATGCTGTATTGAAATACGATTTCAAGTTCAATATTTACAAGAAGAAATAGAAGACTCTATCAGAATTCACAAGATAACCCCGATTGAACCAAATTAATCACTAACCAAGACTAAAGGATGTTGTATGTAGTAGATTAAGGAAAAACATATTTTACCTATTATGAGCGCAGAGGTAAAAAAAATTGAAGACATTTGCAATGTAATGATCCACTCTTTTTTTGTTAACTCAACCAGAGACATGATATAAAACAAAGTAAAGAAGAAACTGAAATATATATATTGTCAGTAAAAGCACATTTGACTGCACTTGAACATTACGTTAAACATGATTAAACTTTGAATTTAAACTTACCTTCCATTTTTGGTAACGATCATCTCGTTAGTCAGTGTTTGGAAACGAACCCATAGTTCTCTGTCGTCTAGGGCCACATTTACTTCACGCTCCCGCCCACTCCTAGATCCACCGCCGCCCACCGTTGGTTCCACTGCACTCAGGATGTGCGAAGCTGCCATCCTAAAAACAATTCGTCTTTAAATTTACCTTTTTGCAAGGCAAAAAGCTTAAACAATCTTCCATACTAATAATAAAAGGCTAGAAGGATGAAATACATTGTACAAGTACATTGGAGATAACCAATCACGTAAAAACTAATGGACCAAATTAGATGACGTTTATTACGATTGTAGTGTATACTCTGTAGTAACATTTAAAATACATTTTATACATATATAACATAACATAAGTTCACGCCTGTTATCCCCGAAGGGTTAGGCAGAGGTGAAATAGCGAACTACACCACCCACATTTCGCCGAGCTTATTTCCATCCCAGATGTGACAGGGAGCGAGTCTGTCGCCATATCGGGCACAAATTTCAGACTCCGGGATGATACTGATTAGAAAAACCCAATATGACTTGACCCGACCCGGGGATCAAACTAGAGATCTCAGAACGATAGTGGTGCCGTAATACAGCTGCGCCACCCAGGCAGACATATATACTGGTACATTTATATAATGAGTAAATAGCGTTTATCTATATTCATATTTAAACATCATAATAGGTGTTTGCTTAATAGTATTATAAATAATTAGCAAAATAATCAGAATTAAAACTCAACTAAAAAATCAACATTATTTACATTTAATTTTTTTTGTGATAATTATTCATAGATAGCTCTATACTTATTTTTACTAATTTGGACTGTTTTGAAACATTACAAGGATATAGATAAACTATAATAATACTATAATAATAAAAGGCTAAAAAAATATCTGTTTGTTTATAGATTTGTTCAAAAACTACTAAACCAATTTCCATGAAATTACTACCACATAGTAGTTATACTTTATCTAGAAGTTTATCTAGAACTTTATCTAGCGTTTATCTAGAATCATGAAAAAAACCATAAGAATAAAATGTGTGCACTTCTAAACATCTATACTAATAGTATAAAGATGTAAAGTTTGTGAGTTTGGATGTACGGGTAATCTTTGGTACTACTGATCAGACTTTAGTTTTTTTTACTGTTCGAAAGGTATATTATATATCGGCTTGATCTATGCCCCTGCGTTGCTTCTGGTGTTTATGCCTGTGTCACACTCGCTCAATCCGTGCTTCGGAGGTAGACCGGATGGGGTCTGGACTCTGTCGCATTTCCAAACAAGAAAGGAAGGCACTTGAATTAGGGAGGCCGTCTGGGAGGTGCCCTATTCTGACCGGGGTGACCTCAGATGGTAGGGGTCTGGACGGATCAGGACGGTACACAGAGTATATTTATGAATAGATATGGATCTATTTTGCATTTAGAGGCTGTTTATTAGAACACAATTACTCGAATTATACGCGAGCGTATTCATGGGCGTAGCTAGTATAAAAATAATATAAAAAACATAATAAATTTTTTCCAACTTCTACTAATTTTTATGCTGACAGGTCAGTGATTGTTCACTGAGACGTAATTGATTCGACTCTGATTTCTTCAGACTAATAATATTATCGTTATAGGAAAGGTCAGCAGCGACTCTAGCCCTTATAGCGCCCGTGTGCCTTGAGTGCACTTTGAGAACGCTGGGGTCCCGAGCGACGCATCTTTGTAGGTGCCCCTAAAATCCTGCACCCTGAACTATAAGTATAGCCGGCTCTGGGAAAGGTCAAAGTTAAACAAAGGGCAATGGAGACGACTATGCTCAAAGTTCGAGTTATCGAGTCAGGAATAAGGAGGTACGCTAAAGAACAAAAGTAATCGTCATTGTCTTACCAAAGTGGTAGTGGACACATTTTTTGTAGAACAAGTACCCGATGGGGCCAACGGGTTCTCGAATAGTGCCTACGTACCAGAATACGCGGCATGGGTAGTTCCTCAAAAAGATGGACGATGAACGAAAGTCGCAAGAATCCACTGAATGTTGGTGCCACTAGATCGATCGTTGTGGAGAACTTTATAGGAGGCCTATGTCCAGCATTGGATGTCTTCCGGCTGATATGATGTTGACAATTATGATTAGTAATATATGATATCTACTATTACTCGAACAATGCCTTCTCTATTCCCTTTTCAGAAAATAGTCATTTGATCTCGTTTGACAAAATATATTCTTTACAAACATTAACTTGTTGGTATTCAATATTCTATATTGTGAACCATTAGAAAGTAGGAATTTGACGTTAATAGCATTGTTAGCTAACCCAATAATATTAATAAAATATAAGTAAACACGCACAAATGTAAAAAATGTTATCGTCATTTTATTTAAATTAAATTATATTATTCCTACAACCTTATAGTACAATCGAATATTACTTAATTATATTTATTAATTTCGAAAATATTTCTTCAATCAGGCAAGGTGTGATTTTATAGAATACTAGCCGTTGCATATAGCTCCGCCCAAATTTATTACGTATGGCATTATGAAAATGAGTATATTTATTTTAGCAAATTTTCTTACGCTGTTTATCTTTAACTAACAGTAACAACATAAATACTTTTAGTTTTCTTTCGATCACAACACATCCTGGACTACTGCTGGTTATAAAGTTACATTAGTCATTACTCTCAGTAGTACAACTTATAAGTTCAACATAAGAATTAGATTTTTATATTTTTTCATACTTAACAGTTTAGACAGCGTATTGCGTAGTAACGTTATGGGAGTATTTTTTCCTCGATCTGATTTATAACGATACTTTGTCCGTTTTTCACCTAATCTATAAAAAAAAACGTATCTGGAACACAGATTTATTTATGAATTTAAATCAAATGATTTTCAATTTATACGCAAACTGTACAACAATTTATACATATATTAAAATGGATAAATACCATCATACGTTATATGACATGCAAAGAAAAATATATGAAGGGTAATTAGATTAAATAAGTAAATTAAAATACGACGATATACGAAATAGTAACATTAAAGAAGCTATCACTGAAATTGAGATATCAAGTAGGATTTTTACATAAAATTACAACAGTAGTCAAATAGCCAAGATCGCGGAAATATCTATATGATCTCTGTTAGTTTGACTTTCGACATATAATGAAATTTCTAATATTTCTTTAGAGTTTTACTTCATAGTATTTTGAAATTATTTGGTAATCGTCTTTGGATAATGCAACTTGTTAGTATTTTTGTAAGTTAAAATTTAATTAAACGGACTTCATTTATTTTTAAATATGTAAATGTATATAAATATGTGTTTATTATCTTCGAGCATGAAAAACTATCAAGCAAAAGCTTTTTTTTATCTCTGCGCACCTCGACATACTCCAAGACTTTATCCAGAAAGTTTATTATATATTTCTATCTCTATACTTTTCTATTTTATAGTTTCTATTTATTACTTTAACAGACCGGGACTACTACCTTATGTACATATGTCAGCAGATGCTCCCGGGTGTGTCGACCCTCTAGCATGGAGGCCAAATTGGTCATGGTAACCGTTGACCCTACCGTATTCGAGAGTATGTCTAAACAAGCCGAATATGGACAGTGGCATTTGGCTACAAGCAGGACTGTTTTTAAGTTTGAATATGTGCAGTTACGCTGAGCACTTACGCAGTCTTCATGGACTGTGAACGCGCCTGCACGTGGGTTGGTAACAAACGTGTCTTCTTCACTACCTGGTGGGCTTCAGCCAACCTTTGGGTAGAAGACTCGCGTCACCTCCCCAGTATTGGAGGACTCGTAACGCGCCTGCCAGGCCTCAATTGTATCAGCCCTAATTATTCGCTTTGCGTATAACACCGGATATCGATCGCAGTCGGACGCAGTCTTTTTACCGGCGGCCTTTTTGGCCAGTTTTGGCCAGGCCAATGACCTAATAAAATACTTATCTTTGTTTTTTATTATTATTTTTATGATTTCGTATAATATAATAGAAGATTGTCTTAGTATATACATTTTATAATGACTTACACGAAATTTGATTTAAATTATTGAAGCTTCATTTATATCAAACCGCTTCTAAATTGTTTTTATTTTAGATCTATAATTATTTTAAAGATATTTACTTATTGACACAAAAATCCCTCATTAAAAAATTCAGCAATATCAGTCCAGCCATATTTAATTAAATTTAGACAGAGAATTAAAGTTTTTAATAATATCAGATTCCAGATTCATGGTACAAAAACCATTAACACCATTTGAAAAAAAACAGACATATCTAATAATTTCTAATAAATAAACCCTTAAACCTCATATTGAAGGACAAAAAAATTGAAAACATCATTTTAGTAGCAGAAACTACTGTTACTAGAGTATCCTACAATACTAGGATATACGAGTATGTTTATTAAAAGTTTTATTACTCAGTTCATGTTTTACATTTTACTCACAGACTAGGTTCATCTATACTAATGAATAAAATTGAAGTGTCTGTTATAATGTCAAAATCATTTTTTTTACTAAATAGATATGGATGTAAGTTATAAACGATACCTATACCAAAAATAGAATAGTTTCAATTTTTGTCTGTCTGTCTGTTTGTAATGGGTAATTTCCGGAACGGCTGAACCAATATTGACAGGTCTTATTTTGGTAGATAGCTAAAGTTACTTTTAATTTTCGAAAATAATTAGGATTTCGTGTAAAAAAAACTCCTAAACATTTTACAGTTTTACGGGCAAGTGCTATAATTTATGAGAATTATTTTTAATTTATTTTTTTTTTTTTTAGGAAAATAATTAGGGTTAAGTGTAAAGAAATAAAAACGCAGGGTGATGAATATATGAAACGCGTGTGCAGCCGCGGGCACACAGTTATTTATTGTATATAACATAAAAGCCACGTAGAATGTTTATTGTTATTTAAAAAGATATTCCATCCAAGACTATAATTGTCATAATTATAAGTTACTTTTTGACATTCAGCAAACATGATAATACATAAAATCTGTATGCTTAAATAATAAAATGTACTCTGTAACGATCGCTTACTTACTTATGTACCTACTTATGGTTAATAATATCATAAAGTCTTTTGATTTTTATTTTTAAACCTTACTCTTATACGTATAAATAAGCCTCAATGAACTTTGGCCGTTGTAGGGTCATATCGAGAGGAACATTATCGAATTAACACATTGGCTTCAGTTTAATTTTTGTCACTTGCGTAAAATAATTTTATATTTATATAAAAACTCGTTTGATTTATATATTTAAAGTAAATTGTTCAAGTGTTATAAATTAACAATACTTTTTTTCATTTTTGACGTCATAACTAATTCATTAAGCATTCATCACGATCACGATCATGTGTACTACATGCCTATTTTGAAATGATTCAAATAGTACGAAATGTAGGTAAAAGAATCGAAGCATACTAATGACAGAATATCTACTACTACTGCATATGATTTCAATATTGTTCCTTCAAAATACATACATTTTAGGATGTTACGAAACACATGTACACTGTTCAAATGGAAAGAATCACGAAACTGTACGGCTATGGCAAATAAGCCGGATATTTTATTGTAAGTTAGGCTTCGACACGATCTTCTCGTTTACTGTTTATTGTACTCATTATCACTGACTACGTCGGTTCAACGTCCCAACATTCCTTACATGGTAAATTTTTGACAATTTATTTATTTTTTTCTTACCTGATACCTACTTCGTTTTAAATTATCTGAAATTGGTTTTAATACATTTTTGAAATGAAGCATATTAAATTAAATTTTGTGAGTAGTTTATAATTCAAAATCCTAAAAGACACACGATGTAACAAACGTATAATTTTTAATATTCGAAATATTTCTTTATCATGAAGAATATAATTTTATATACCTAAGACTAAATTTACTTAACTTTGTAAATATTTCCGTTTTGTATAGTACAATATATTTTACCCCTTAAGCACTATCCTGGCGTTTACGCCAGCTTTCTATTATTTTCCTGTTGTCTCATTTTTATGGGTAATCGATATTAAGATAGTAAACACATTAATAAAATTATTTCATTAATTGGTATAATACCTATATAAGTAGTTCACCTATACATATTACGTATATATACGTACGTACATACACTTCTTCGATTGAAATGAAATGGTTACATGTCAAATTTTTCTAAATTTTTTTTTTTAAAACGAACTTTTTTTTTTTTGAACATATGTTACGATTCTTTCGAAAATAAACGTTTAATTATTAGGTTTAAGTTATGATACCGAAGGCCTTTTAGTTTATCTTGTTATGGAACACTTTTATCTATTGGCTGTATGTTAGTTACCTAAATAAATAAATATCACGTAAGTGGCGTAAGTCTTATGCTATTTTATTACAAAAGCTCTAAATACCTGTATCTTACTAATAAGTATGAGGAGTTGAGTGTTACTTTGCGTCTTATATATAATTATCTTAATTCGTCTTAATATTAAAACAGGCAAACCACCACAAAGATTATAATATAATTAATATCATCACCAAATATGTTTGCTATCACACATTACATTGCAGTCATAATTTACACATGTTATCGCAATACTTGATAAAATATATCCATTAATAATTTCTACAATAATTTACTCTTTGTTTCCATTCTCGTTAATAACTGCTGACGTACTTTTGAACTACATTACCAAGGAAAAG
Source organism: Samia ricini (assembly GCA_014132275.2). Taxonomy (NCBI): domain Eukaryota; kingdom Metazoa; phylum Arthropoda; class Insecta; order Lepidoptera; family Saturniidae; genus Samia; species Samia ricini. The sequence goes on from AP028170.1 coordinate 9,162,860, forward strand.
ATTTCAACGCGTTCATAATTTTATTTCAATCCACTGATGTTTGCTTGAAGCACATAATTTGGCAACATATCAGCAGAGTTACATAACATCATAAATTTTATTACTAACTAATTATTTCACGTAACTTTGTAAAGGAATATTGAGTGGATCATAGTGACTATGGATAGTATAAATTGAAATTTTTATCCTGGTCATGACAACATTTACTAAAGTCTTTTCAATAATAATATTAAATAACCATCGAATAACACATATTTGCTGTTCTTCTATAATACATCACAAATAAATCAAATTATACAAATATTTAAAAAAGGACATTAAGTATATCATAAGAATATAATATATTTTTATATTTGTATATTTAAGAATAAGAATATATTCAATCTATACGTTGAGTTGCATCTCCTTTATAAAGATAATATATATTTTATTTATGGTAAGTCCTCTGTGGGCTCTAGCTACTGAAAGACTTACTGCTTCATGTATAAGCTCAAGTATTCTATCGTGGCCATGTGAGTAAAGATCTCTATCTAGGAGTAATTTGGATCCCACCAGCAAGTGGTATGTAAATAATCATAATTCATACATAAAGATTCCAGCAATTTTTTTAAAATAAACAACAGTACAACTGATCAGTAGCTACTAAATACAAAAAAGATAATTGGTTGATAAGTAGAGAAGAAAAATGTTTCGAACTGTTTTATTTTTTAAACCTATAAAAAATAATCATTAATTAATTTGTTACAACAATATGTTTGTTGTTGTTTTTTGCAGTATGTACAACTAATACGAAGTATTACGATGAACATATCTCATGGGCATTGATATTTAGAGACAGATACAACCTACGCCTGTATTTAATTACAGAGAGGATGTTCATGCGACAAGACTCCCACATACTTTCTAGGAGCTCGGAACAATACAAGCGACACGAAAACTATTTCGACGCCAATACCTCCCTGAGTCTGTCGATATGCATTTTGACCCGAGGATGCTTTTTTACTACTAGAGTCTATACCTACCTATAGCCATTTTTAAACTGAAATATAGTCCTATCTGAAGTTTTTATACAAAATCAGCAAAATGCATTCAATTCATCTATTGAAAAAAATCATCTAACACAGCCTACATCTATCATAGCTAAAACCTCTATGTATGTCTGGATATACATTTGCTTATCGTATATGTCTTAGAGTACGATGGTCACGATCCAGTGCTCCGTGGAGCTAAATTCTCCTACCACCCCGAAAGTCTGAACCATAGTATAGTGCTAATAATGATGGCTACCTGAAACGCTTCATACACTTGTGTGTGTTACCAACTACACCGTTCATATCGGAACTCAATAGTGCTCGTAGACATAGAATTATCTATAGTTCAACTTTGCAAAATTTTGAAATCTTACTCTATTTTTCATTTGATGAAAGCTATCCCAAACGTTTCCATTGACAGCAACATCCTGTCAATTGTTTTTTATCATGGCTAAGTGACAATGTCGCTCAAGATTGTAAAAATGCCAACCCTAAACTACCGGATCATATTAATAGATATTTGGCTACAGATTTTCAAACTCGAAGGTGGTAACTAAGCTAGGTAGATGTTAAAAAAATTCCTAAAACTATCCTATGATTTTATCACGATGTTTTCCTTCAACTAAAGCGCACACTGATATAGAATGTAATAGGTAAATTCAAACCTACGCCCATCGACACCGTATCTACTTACATATTCCTGTTATGAACATGAATGTGACTGGAAAATTTGAAAATCGAATCGCAAGTAATACTAAGAAGCAATCCACTTCTAATATATCTACGTTTTTAGGTAAGGCAATTTTAGTTGGCTTTTACTAAAAATATGTTAGATATTTATTTAATATATTTTATCGTATTTACTATATTTAGAAAAAAAAATCCTTCCACTTATCACTAGACAGGCCGTTGTATATCCGTCTATTAGAATCATGGATAATAGAATGTTTAAATGCCTGAGAGAACAAATCTACAGAGACTTTGTATAGTCGTATATTGCAGTAAAATATAATCTTTATATTATACAGGCTTAACCTTTTTAAATTACAATGATTTATGAATCATGCTTGCGAATAAGACGGTATGCCGATGGTTTATTGAATCCACTCCTCCGGCTTTTGGCTTCAGTTCGTTGCTCATAATTTGGTTTTATGTCCGCCTTGTAGAAACTATGAAGGTTGGTATCGTATTTGTACAACATTTAAGTATTAAACAACAAGAAAGCACACAGAATGTACCTATAAAGGTACAGTAATTACAGCGCTAGCCCACTCGACTGCAGCGTCATTATTCATCGTTTTACGACTGCATGAGGTATAAATATTAAACTCGAGTCGTATAGATGAATTGCGAACATTTTCTTTTTAATGGCGAGGTTAAATATGATGTGCGAGTGACGACCTCGGTTTTGGATTATACTCCCGTAGATATACGTACAACAAATTATTTAATGCGTTCCTTATGTTAAGAAACACTTATGGACCTTTAATTGAGTGTCATAATATTGTTAATCTATGCCGCGTGATGTGATGGCAACCCTCTCGCCTCGATCGAAGAATGTTGCTTAATCGCTTTGCAGTGCCGGCGAGTTTTACTGATCTCTATAAAATATCAAAGATAACAACGAGTATATCTGAAGGCACTTTTGAAAGGAACTCGGCCTCAGTGATTGGATGTTTATGGCATTGGCTTCGATAAATGTAAGCATTATGTATACGGCGCGTTCGATGCACAATTGTCCCGGAGAGCGCGTCATCCTCGGCACAACGGCGTCGATGTTAGCAGTAACTCGAGAGGTGCTAATTATCAAATGCAAGACCGGCCAAACCGATATTGAAACCATTGAAACAATACGGCTCATGTTTTCTTTTCCAATTTCAAAGTTTGCGGAATGGCTGCGTAATGAAGGCCGAGAAGGCTATGCAAATGGAACGATGCCGAAAACTTAAGTAAGTATTTTTAATGGTCTTGCGTCATCGCCGTTTCAAACTTGAATTTTCATTATCACTTGGCAAGTATACAACCACCAGCCTTGATATGTTAATCAAACAATAGACTAAAATCAAATAACTTCAAGACGTGATCAATACAATTTGACCTTACAAATAAAAATATATTCTTTAACTGTTGCCTAACTGTTTACACAATATTCGTTTACCTATGATCGATAAGTTAGTATATTCGGAATTGCTACTTCTATCTGTTTTTATTTTTATTTTACAAGAGAACACTCACACTTTATAAAATACATCAGTAATTAAAAAATATACAGTATATAAGGTGTGTTCCTGTCTATATAAAATACGCACAGATGTGATCATAAAGTTGATAGATATTTATATGATTAATTTGTTTTGATAGTTTTCGATGGTATTCTTTTCCGTACTTTGAATTGATAATGTTTACGATGTCAATAAATTTTATTTATTTTAGTGTTATGCCGAAATTTATTACCTATCCATATATATACATGTATATAGCATAGCATACAACAACCCTTATTATTGTAATAGTGTTGTCATACGTACACGTTTGAGTTTTTTATTAATATTATTATTACAATTGATATAAACTATTATCATATCGATAATTATTGCTAAGTCAGATAATTATATTAGATAATAAGTTTAAACATACAATTAGCCCAGCCCTATTAACGCATTCTACAACAAGTGTTGTTGTTATTTTCTTTAATACACATTCAGTGTCAATATTCAAATTCGGAAGCTGATAACCGCAATCAAACTTTTTTGAGTCTACATTTCAATTAAATTTTATTCCTCAATTCTGTGGCCGTCATAAAACTTTAAAGTTTGACGAGTAAAATCCATTGAGGAACTCCGAATTGATATTAATTCAAATAACTCGGGTTAAAAAGTCAGGGTTTTATGCGTGCTGTAAAAGTTTATTGTAGGGCTTTGTGGCGAGCCGGACGCGCCGATAGGTCTTTGGGGCCGATGGCGGAACCTCCGCCGGCCCCTGTAGTCGTCGCCTTTGTGCTGCGTATCGCGCCGATGTCATAATGTTGCGCGTGCGCACCGTTCTATCGACATACCATCTGGACAATTCTTAGGCAATATCGCTTCAAATAATATGACACATTTAACATTACAGATTTTACTTTACGTACTTGTCTATTTAAAAACATCTACGCATTAAGAAGCTCCTTGTGCAATAAATACACGTTATTTTTTATATCATCATATAAATTGATAGTCTCTCATCCTCATAATTAATGTAATCTTCTTAATCTAAATAAACACACCTAGTTATTGTTTAAATTATCAAATATTTAATCAAACTACTATATGATGTTATGTGATGATGCTTTAAAAGAAGTTGTCACACTAAACATAAAAAGGCTATCTCAAGCACATTAAATAGGTTTTTTTTCTAAACTTATCCTTTTAATTCGCCCTTTAATGAACTTTTGGATAAAAAAAACTACATCATAATTCAATAATAGAACCTAACATTATAACTTACCCTGTAGAGAGTAGGGTTGTATGTACTGATAGGTAGATAGATATACAATAAAAGTTGACGTGTATAGTTTTCTGTTCATATTACGTATCAATATTTTTGCTGGCATAAATTTATAATTAGGTAAGTTGAAATCAAAATAAAAAAACCTTTATTCAATTTAGGTTTTAAAAAGGTGTTCATGAACGTAAGCAAACTATCACCGGTTCGGAAAACAGCTCAGTCTAGAAGAGCTGGCAAGATACTAGATCTGTTTTTTTATAAACATGTTTTTGTGTAAAATAATATATTTCATAGTTACAAACAGTTTTAGCAGAACCACAGAGAGGGGTGTCGTTTCCAGAGATCACTATCGTTCACGCAATGATCCACCCTTTGGACATTAAAACCTGCCTGATATAGTGCCTGAACTTGTTGATAACTATTTCTATTTTACAATTTCAAATTAAATTGTTTAAAGTACTACCGTTAGAAAGGTATAGGTAATTTTTAATTACTTCGTCTGAACTCTACTACGTTGAGGGAGACTTTAAGTCTTTATCTATAATGCAGAATATGTATGTGCATTTAATTGTCTTTTCATTTTAGTACAGGAAAATAATTTCCTTTACGTTAAAAGCATATAAAGTTCGAGATCAATAACTACGGCTTAGAAACGTTTGTTTATTATAATGCCGCCGCGCGGCGCATTACGGCTACTGGCTTTTAAATATCCAAACTGAATCTACCTTGAAAATATATTATAGACCGAATGATTATGAAAAATCACAGTATTAAAATTGTTCGATAAAATAAATGGCGAATCATAATCACATTCTTCTCCATATAAATGAATCATTATAAGAAAGAGTCACTTTTAGACCACCATTTCTTAATTATGTATCTTGAAGGGATGATAGCTCCATTGGAGTATGATCGTATACAGCAATATATAGCAACGAAGGTTCTAATTAAATTAATGTTATTATATAATTAACCTGAACTTTCGGTTCCAGAAAACGTTACAACGGAACAAATTAATATTTATTATAATTTTTTAATATCCAACAGACACCTTGAAGTTAGCTGTCAACGTTTTATTTTTTTCTATTATTACGTCAAAGAAATATAACTTCTTACTTGCGTAGATAAGTACACAGACATAAAAAAATAGGCTATTTAAGGAACAACACAGATACTATATTTGTTCTACAAATTTACTTTTAAATATACCTTTTATTTTCCTAGTAACATAGTATGTCGTCCAAAACGCAATCCGTACACAGAAGATAATATTAAAAGTTTATAAAGCGTACATTTGTGGTTTTTTTCTCCAGGTGACTGCCATCAATTTGTTATCAAATAAATATGTTTATCCAACTACAATATGCGAAAGAACTTTTTGTAATTTCTTAATGACTTATCGAGACATAGTAAAGAGAAAATTTCTATCGAAATGTAGCCTAATTTATTTGCTAATTTAAGTTTATAGTTAAGTTTATAGTGTATATCTAACTATAAGAGTAAAGATACAATACAGATATCTATTGGTAATCTTATGACAAAGAAAAAAGTTTCTGCATATCAGCTCCTTTCAACATTGCATTTGTGCTAATCATAATCAAGTCCTTCAGTAACTATATCATTATTCCACTTTGTTGCTAACCTACGGTACCCAATTTCTACGTTCTAAAGACGTTTAGAAAATATATTTAAAAAGATGCAACGTTGTACCTTCTCGTTGGAAGTTTCTTGCAGAAAAACGAAATCATTGGAAGCAACTTGTAGCAGAAAATATGAACTCGTTTGAGGAGGAATGAAGGGACGATTTAGATTTCAAAGGCGAACATTTGAAAAATAATATACCTTGAAATATCTAATGCAATATTGTCAATGATATCCTAAGATGTCCTAACTGCGTTCATAAGTCACCTGCAGGAAAAACAATCCAGCTTCTAGAAAGGATCCAGTGACTGTAGCCGAAATCGGCCAAGGATATATATATATATAACCTGGTGCTAATAGCTCCTGTAACGTTTTGCAAATGCATTACTTTATTCTACATTGACAAATTTAGCGAAGTAATCTTGTAAAATGCTGTCTAATTAACATTATCGCACATCCTGCTGTACCTTAGCGTTATCCCCCAATACCCCGAATATACAGTCGCATAACCTCATACTATGCAAAAGTATTAACAATTTATATATTATGTATAGGTAGGTACATATAATGTTGCAGAGGGCGACGCGGTGCTTGCGAAAGCCACCCCGTGTCGCTCCCATCCCAAATGCGGCGGACGGCCCCGGGGGGTTTTTGTGGGTATTTCCGGGCGCTTCACGCCCGGGTGAGTCCCACACTGGCACGGAGCTCGTCCCTCCGTGCCTCCTTACCTATTGCATTGGGGGACTTCGGTCTCACTAATGCAATAGGTCAGGGTAGTGCGTAAATGCATTTCCCCTCGTCAAAAAAAAAAAAGGTAAAAGGTACATATAACGTTACAAATATATAGGTGCCGTGTGTTGCCGGCGAAGAATATCACCCCAAATCTTTCCGTCGGTGTCGTAAAAGGTGATTTAGGGAAAAAACCAGAGGATGGGCAGTAGCATCCTCCGAGTAACACAAACACTTACTGCGATCGACAACCCGCCTGGCATGCGTCGCGATTATGGGAACCCCCTCCCCCCCTTATTGGGGGAGACCTATGATCAACAGTTGACATGTAAGTGGACAACTTATGGTTGAATGGATGGATGGATGTAATATATAGTCCCCATGGTGTGTATAAAAGATGGATATAACTCCAGCGATTTCACGCCCATATTAATAATTTGGAAATGCTCGACAATCTAAAATTTAATTTTAAATTTGAAAAAAGATTGTTATTAGATAATCTATCTTCAAATAAATCCATTATTCATAACTTATGTGAGCAATAAATAATATCTGATCTCGTTCTTTTCATTAATATATAAAACTGTTATATACCTATTCTGAAATAGGGTTTTGAAAATAATATTAAAATTACACCTCTTTCCGGTACTATTCGTTCTTAAAATAAATATTACAATAACAAATACAAAAACAAAAAATAAATAAGTTACCAATGTACAGTCCGATATAGATTTTAATTTATTTTTAAATCTAATATATACCATTAACAAAGCAAAAGTAAGTAATTATCTTATTATTTAATTTATGTTTGTTGAATCTATCATCTAAGTATGTCCTCAAGTACATCTAGTATCTAAGACATATAGGCAATGAGAAAATAATCCAAAAAAAATCGTCAGCTATTTAGTACTTATTCATATTTTTTTTTTATTCTAAGGAAAACATATTTCTTATCATAGGTAATCTATTTAATTTACCTGTCTTGACTAGGATTATTGTCCTCAATTTCGGCTACTTAATACATACACATTTGAAAAAATAACAACACTTCAGTTCACACCACTGAATTTAACACACAGAGTCATATATAAAAATATTATTACGTCATGTATTGTTTATCGAATTATTTATAAAATAAATAAACTACTACTAATAATAAATACTCTTTATAATAAAAGTCAATACAACGAACATTAGCTTAAAGTATGATTTAATTTACTTCCTATATTTGTCACACGTCACAAATCAGTGCTGGCGTGCCAACTCAGTGAGCAACTACCACAAACTCGACCACACTGTGCTTCATTAGCGCGTACACAAAATAACAAACCCAGTAACATCTCACCTGTAACATTTCAGAATCGCCCATATGAGTGGGGTATAAAACCTCATTTTCTGTAAAAGCTATAAACAACACCTGATTGCATGTAACATGAATATGAATCATAACGCTATTAATATAAGGACAAGATTCGTGTTGAAGCAACTTAAATTTTATGGACGGGCGAATTGAACGAGACTCCGCCCTAATGTATTGGTCACACAAACCGATTGGTGGCACAGTCCGACCGCAGTTGAGACAATCCTGCGCAACTTTTCGGTGCTTACTCAGATAACAACTGTATCACTATTAGAATTAATTCCAATTGCGTTTGCACTAGCTTTAAGAAGTATCACGCATCGAAAATAATCATATAAATAGAATTTGAAGCATAGAAATCTATGATCATAGCTTATTTCACATATATCTATATAATCAATCTGCATTTCACATATATTTCTCTGTAGGTTATTTAATTCACCTTAATATATCTTGATCACTAGTTTTAAATACAGATTTGCTATATATGCAGTGATAAGGAAACTCTTATTAAGGAAGGCTGAATCGTTTGTCAATCAAGTCATTAAAGTTAATAACATTTTGTAACTTAATTCTTGACGATATTAAATATCATCACATTAAAATAAATTAAGGGTGTCTAAAAGTATTATTTAAATTTAAAAAATTACTTCCAAGTATAAATATTTAATAAAAATTTATAATAAAGGTTTATTTATTATGTTTTATATTGTATAGGCGCACACAGTGAAGGATTTAGGCTCGCTGCCGCCATGTGGCCCTAAGCTTTATTTGACGTGACACACTTGTTGATCTTATGGAAATAATTATCAAAATTAAAGTATCGAATTATCCTTGTTTTCGATTCATTGTTTAAACTTCGTTTTTATTTAAATTCATATCTAAACTTGCAAATATTCCTAACACATTACTTATATTATACCATGAGATTGACCACGATAATTCTTTATACTATTTCTTACATAAATAAAGATTATTATTATTGATCTATTTAAAAAGTAACATCATACCGGCAAATGCAATAAAAAATCGTTGAAAAATAATTTAAAATATTATACTGATTTATTTTCATACATTCACATCAAACCTAACTCATGTCTGTTTTTAATTTGAAATCATTTAAAATTTTGACGCCCTGAAAAATATTGTTGCCATAAAGCTATAGCGCCTTAGGCTCAGACCTCTCAGACGATGTTTTGCAGGATGGTATACACAGTAAGCCTAGAGGTACCCACTGACTCAAAAGATACTACCGGAATACAGTTACAAATTCTTGGTAACAGTTTTCCAAACTTGAAGGTGGTAGCTAGTCAGGTGGTCCTCAGTAACAGTCCTACCACAATACTGTAGTTTCATCATGATACTTTTTAACACCGAAAACTCAGCCTCATTATAGGGATTTGAATCTACGACCATCGGTGCGGAATCCAATTACATCAGCACTAAGTCAGCATCGTCGCTTCTAAATTGTCTGTAATTATATTAAAAAAAACAAGCATTGCATTGCAATGCATTTATAATCCAAGCACACGTAACTAATAATTTTATCAGAATTTTACATTACATTTGTCACATCAGATTATATTAGTACCTTTAATTATACTTTTAAAATAAGTAGGTACATTAACATAAAATACACAAATTTCTAGGTCATGTCTATCGATCTATGTAGCAAAAAGGCTTTAAGATAAAATGTGATAAAAAAAAGTAGGTCTAGGCAATTAATTTAGTTATAACTTATCTTTTTAAATAATCGAGTATTAAATTATCAACAACTTATCATCGACAATTGATAAACAGTAAGGTAGTATTGATTACTTCCCACATGTTGATTCATTTATATAAAGAATTTACTGTTATTGTCTTTTGCAAAATATTAACAGAAATATATTCTTCTTGTGACATAAGCCTATAACCCTACGATTGAGAGAGAATTCATTTATTTCTTTTTTACGTTAAATGATTTTTTTCAATATATTGGAATGCTAAAGGTCGCTAAAGTCTTGGATATCACTAAACTGTATTAATGGCTGTTGTACCATTAGTGTATTGAAGAGAGATGCATAAATGCATTCCCCCGCGTAGCAAGTATTGTATCGTAGATGTTATGTTTAATAATTTGTACAAATAAATACAATTGAAGTCTGTTTGTAATATCAAAATAACATTTTTGAATGTAATATACAATACATATATATTTTTAATTTTTGTCTGTCTGTCTGTTTATTCCGGGTAATCTTCGAAACAACTGGACCGATTTTGAAGAGACTTTTTTGGCAGATAGTTGAAAATACTGCGCGTCGCTTAGGCTATTTTAATTTTAATTAGTAGTAATTATAGTAATTAGTTACTGGTTTATGGGTTCGATTAAAATCATGAAATTGTAAATGAAATTCGATTCTATGCACAGTTTTACTGGCAGGTATTTGAATTTGTGAGAGATATTTTCGCTTAATATTTGCTTGTAGTAAAAAAAATTGTTTGGAAACTAATTAGGGTTCCGTATAAAAAATAAAACACGGTGATTATATGAAACGCTGGCGCAGCCGCGGGCATACAGCTAGTATACAATAAAATATAACTTGATTAGCATACTTCGATATAGTTTACTATATTTATGTTAAACTGTTTCAAACATTACTATTTGATATATTTATATACGAATATACGAGTATGGTTCATAAAGTAACATGTAAGACGGTTGTCGTTCGGGTACCTACCTCCCGTGAGGGGCTGCTGTAGACACCTAGCCAGCATTCCAATGCACCGAGCCCGCCTCACCCAGTTACGGTCTGCCGGCCGAGCAAGTGCTAATTGGAAAAGGAAACCTCACTCAAACAACGACCGAGCTCAATGCTCTCCACAGAAATGTTTCATTTTTAACCATCACCGTGACCGTTACCTATACTTACCTATACCGATATTTACGTCCGTACTTTATACATATATCTATATATGTACATTGCAGTTCTTGAAAGCTTACGTGACTGGCGTTTCCTATGTATCTAGGTTAGAATAATGTAACTTTCATCTCTCTATATAACCGTAATGAAATCTTACTTTGGAAAGAAAGTCGTTTATGAAATGAATAAATTTACTATTCGAAATAATTTACAAATTTTACATACATGGCAGTAAATAATATCAATTACACTTTAAACTAATACTATATTATACAACATTATTCACAAAACTAATAAAGTTTATAGTAATTGTGCCTAGTCAGAATCGAATATGTTTAATAAAAAAAAGAAGACTATTCTGTTTGTATATTGAAGTGCGTTAATAAATTCGACACATCTGACACACTTTAAAATAAAACTTTGAACAATAATCTCGGAAATTTTCAGACACAACTACTATGTTAAAATACTTTTAAACTACATTCAGTAAGGTGAACTTTATTTTGAAATTTAGGTAATAATAATTACTTCAAACAATTGTTTAATAATTTGTGACGGCATTTATTAATTAATACGGTTAAGAGCATAAGAACTAGAACGCTTTTATAACATTTAAAACTTTATATAAAAAGAAAACAAAATCGGTATAACAAACTTATATTTAGAAGTTATTTATTTATGTACATAAGTTAACGTAATTACAAAATAAACATTACTATAGGCGCCATCCTCTTTATTAAGTTCTTCTTTATATTAAAATAGTTTTTTTAGTGTTTCATCATAAATTCTATCTAAACTTTTTAAATAATATACTTAAAAAATACCTCGTATAAATAATTTACCTATTGGTCAACCCAAAGGGGTTTTTTACCTCAGCTATCAAGACGTAAGAACAAAAGATATTCAGAATAAATAACTACATACCTACTTTCTTTTAAAAAGACCAATATGGATACATGTTTACAAGAATTGTGTAATTTAAAGAAACTAAAAACTGGATTGAAACCTTTGAAACGTTTGAACTTGCCCCATCCTTTCTCAGAAACTACTGAACCGAAATTCTCTTTATCTGTTTGTTTACATAGATAATTCTTTAAACGGGCGTGAGTTCGAAAGTATTACAATGTGTATCTATATAATGCAAAGTGAGTGAAGCACTTACATTGTACTAATTAAGAAATAGTGAGAACACGCTCAAAGGCGTAAAAAAATATTCAATTTTGAAAATAAAAATAGATAAAAAAAAATCTTAAATAATTAACTTTCTTTCAATAGGTTAGAACAAGAATTAGTGGTTGATAACGCTCACATTGAATTGAACTTGTAAGAAACAATACTTTATTGTTGATTTGTAATTTACTGGCACAATACAATAATTATTAGACCTTCTCACAACTTAACAATTTAAGTTACCACTTTTAGTAACACATTAGTGTTATATGTTTTGTTTTGCATAATAAACGCAAATATGACCGTGACAGACGATAAACTTTTTTTTTTCTATCTACGAATTTTGATACTAATTTGCGCTATTTATTTATTCACAAATTTCGAAGGTCAATCTGGAAGCTAAATATATTTATTTATTTAATAGCTGCACAGTCAGTTATAACTTAATCTTGTTATGTATTTAAATGTACTTTGTAATGGAAGTTAAATGTGCTTTTAATAAGCCCTTTAATAATATAAGCAAGTATTATCGTAAACGCGCGCGCTCTCCACGCTTGCGCGTAAACCTCGTCGCACTGTTTATTCGGATCCCAGTGCTAACTCCACCGTTTAAACACTGCGTGCTAGCAGGGCATGAATTAACTTTTCATATAAATAAAATTCACGCTACTCTAACCTCCTGAAATTAACACCTCGGCGTAAATACTATTTAGTCTCGTGTTGTTGTACCGTATGTGTCTTCCGTGGGCCATTGACGGCCATCACGTTTATGGTTCAAAAGATAACGTCAGCTTGTGGTTAATTGGCATTGAAATAATGAAGCGATTAATATTCTTTATGATATTGCTTTGAATTTGACGTAGTAACTGTAGGCAAATAAAGTTACGTTGCCAAGGATTATTGATTAAGCAACGACGTAAATAATTTGTTTCTGTACCTAATATTCGTTTTATAAATACCAATACTATTTTGTTATACTAAATTATAACCTTAAAATTACATGTTCGGATATTATACTGATACGCTAGACAGATTTTTATAAAATTGTCAAAGAAGTTGTTATTTCTAAGTATAATTACATTATACGTAAACTTAAACGTATACTTAAGCAAACGCTAACCCCTAGAAAATTATTATCTTCGCCAAATAGTTAGCCTTTGTATTATCAAAGAAGAAAATTATTTACCTACAATTAATTCAAATGACTAAGAAATAGTTGACTTCATTAAACCAGAATCTAATTAATCTTTTTCTATGTTAGATACACATTGAATTTAAGAGAAACTTTAATATTTAATAAAAATTGTGTAACTCGATCGAGTAATCGCTTTCACTCAGCTTTTCAGAATAACTCTACCTATCCGAGTTAAGATTGAATCAATTGATAGATTTCATATTACATTCTAAACTTCTAAATGTACTTACATAAATTGCGACTAAAATATATATAGTTTAAGTTTAAAAATGAATTAAACATTATTTTATAGGTAATAGATAATAAAGTATGCGTTGGACTACCGTATGTTTAAAACCAGTAATATATATACATTTAATTGATGTGTAAAGTGGCAAATATCATTTCAAAAGTGCCAAATTAGTATTTCCGTGGCTAACGTTACTTAAACTCCATAAAAAAAAACATAATTTTCAATAACACTACTACACACTAACATACAAGATATTTACAAAAATAAAATTACTTACTGATATTATCTAAAAATATATAAAACTTACTTAGAATTAGTACTCTAAGTATAAACTATTACTAGATTTAAGCGAAATATACTTAAATATTTAATAACAATTTATTTCACTTTGTTTTAGTTCCATTTACTATATATTACATTTCACCTATTTGTCAGTAATATATACTTATAATTAAAGGCTAACTAGACGAAATCTGTACATTGTAGATATTTAAGAAAAAACACTATGCGTGACTATTGTTCGCCATTCACGCAAAAATTACTGAACAGAATTCGATGACATTTGGTAATGACATATCCAAAAGGAAGAACATAGGTGAGTAAAGCTACGGGCACAGCTAGTCTAATAATACCTACACTATTTAAATGATTTCTAATCGGCGACCACGAATAAGGTAAATTGCGATATTCATTTAGTCCAGTTTACTTTTGATGGTAATGGAAAGTAAATATGATGAATATAACTAAATAATAACAGTATTAATAAATTACAAATATCACTGTGTAATTATTGTAATATAACTTTATTTAACTAAGTGCATTGTTATTATTTTTAAATTCAGAAACATTTTCTCATAAGTGATAATGAATAATTTTTTTATTATTTTGCACTTCTAAATTATAATTTGATTTAGAATATTTCTTACCACCTAACAAGTATAACAAGAAAGTTATAAAAATTTTCACACCGTGATTAACTTACTAATAATTAAACTACACGAATTTATAATATTTATCTAACCCAATGTTGCGCTAAATAATTTAGTGCCATTTAAAGTGTTAACGAAACGCTAAAGATAGCAATTTTAAATTTACTTGATAGAAAATCAACATTTACTTACCTCCATTTTGAATTTTTGACATCCCAGATGTGACTAAATACGAAGCTATAGATCCATTTTAGGGTTCTTTGGAGTTTAATTTAAAGAAGTGAACATATTTTATTGCCAAAATAAATAAAGTTAAATAAATACACTACAAATTTATATTATGAATGATAACTATTACAGTAGATATGTTACGATAATAAGTACCAATTTAATTTTAACTCTGTATAGTTACAGTTTTCAAAAATCAGAATCAAAAATTTATACAATTTGGGCCCTGAGAAAGCGCTTATGAACGTCAAAAAACTACTATCGGAAAACAAACCAGTCAAGAAGAGCTGAGGAGAAACTCGATTTGTTTTTTTTTTTATGGTCTTTTAATGTATAATATGATATAAACTATACAATTCATATATAACAATAAACAATTTTACTTGTAATAATAACCTTTGGACATTAAAACATCCTTGACATATGCCTAAGCTTATTGTCTGGAAAATGGATAATGTGCTTTGGAACCATATTGCATAACCTGATTCTATTTAATTAGGCATATCACTCAATATTTACCACATAATCTAGCGTAGCATATGTCGTTTTTTTTTTTCATATTCATGCATTGGATATAAGGGATTTTTAAAAATATTAATCTTTTGGTTGGTAAGTCAAACCAAAGCATTCAGGTATTGGACATAAAAAAAATTTAGTATGCAAGTTTTGCTCATGCATTTTAAATTTAATATTATTTACTATTTTATTAATAACGTAGACACGACTGTATAGTCACAAGTCTCGCAGTCAGAAGGCTGGTCAAATCTTGCACAGCGCATAAGCATTGCGATTCAATTTGGCAATGCAGCCAGACTTCTGGGAATACTTCCGTCTGGCGCCAATCTGAATATCTTCTACTATTTGTAATATAATTTAAGATTAATTATTAAGTAACTATGGTACACTGACCGTGTGGTGCCGACTAAGAATAGTATCAACCCATATCTTCCCGTGGATTTCGTAAAAGGCAAGTATGGGATAAACCAGGGGATGAGCAGCAGCATCTTCTAAGTACCACAAACACCCGACTGCGATCGCCAGCCCGCCTTCCAAGCGTGGTGATTATGGCAATCCTCCCCTTAATTGAGGGAAGACATATGCCCAGCAGTTTCGGTTAAATGGGTGCTTATGCTGGACTTAGTAATTATAAAATGTTACTTCAAAAATTATTTTGATAAAATTTTAAGAAAGTCAAATACTTTACTTAAACACTTTATCACATTTGAACAAATTTAAAAATCTTAATGTAGTATTACATAAATAAAATTATAATAATAATTCCATGATGTACGGAACCTATAAAAGTTGTAATTGTTCAATCTTGTTTTCACCGAACGTTGCGTTCTCACTGTCTCTCGTTTGCTGTTAGCTCTACCTACTGCCTGCCTCTACTTTACGATTCCCCGTGCGTAAACTACAAACAACGAGTCGCGGCGCGTATCCGCCATACTTGTCCACTTTTTATGTTTAAACATGTGCTTAAACATGGTGACATGAAGCGTGTTCGATAATTATTGGAAGGATCAATAACGCTACGCCAACTATCCGTCTCTCTGTGTAGATAAACACATTTTATGAGCGTCGACCGTTGGACCGCGCTCTGGGTTTCTATTTGAATGTTAATTTCCAACTTAGTTTATTTTAACTAAGCTAATAAATGTGACGTGCCTAAACGTTTCGATTTGTCTTTTCATTATTATTATCTATATTATTATTTTTTCATGGTATTGTTTTTCTTTTGTTTTACTCGTAATATTATTATTTTGTCAAATTGGAGTTAATTGAAATATTCAAGAAATTATTACTCGAAAGTCACCGCCAAATAAGTAATACTGTAATTGCGGTGTACTCAGTTAATTGATAAATTAATTAGGCAAGTGCAATTCAGAAAGAAAAAAAAAACCTTATTATTGTAACCAAAGATCTATACGAGCAAGAATTTAATTGGATGCATCGTTTAGTAGATCGAAATGTCTCCACAGTCCACAGGACTAGCGTGGAATAAGTTAGTTAATTATTATAAGTAATAGGTATGTGAAGTTACTCTTTAATGTAAATACCTAATACTTTATGTATTATTTTTAATATGTCATGATTTTACTTAACATCATGTCAATATATTATAACGAAACAACAACGGGGTTAGTTCAGGGAGGAATCCCCACAATAGTTGATATTTTCACACTAACTACAAGTACCAGAACAAATAACTAACCAAATCACCATCAAACATCTGTTGAGTAATGTATAAATAATAAATAAGGGCCCGTCCAATTATTACGTAAGGAATATTTTAGACTTTTTGACCTTGTAATTATAGCAAATGAAACTGTTACCCCTCCCGTCGTGATTACGTATGCATTGGTCAAGTTGTGAAGAAAAAATAAAATAAGTTTGTGGAGCCGTGGGGACTGCCGATAGAAGTGAAAACTCTGAAAAAACTGATTTTTAAGTGAAATTAATAATACATATACTACAGTTCTGAGTCTAAGTACTCATTACTTTATTTAGACAACCAACGGAATAAGTTTAGTTGTATCATGTAGTCGTTTCGACTCGAACATTTTATTCGACCATTTGTGGGAAAATATTTTAGACGTGACAACACAAAAACGTCCAATTAAATTCCATCTTATATTTGACAGACGTAGCATGTCGCTGAAGGCTACATCATAGGTGATACGAGCGTATGAGTTTTTCCCCTACCTAAAATCGTTCAATGTGGCTAAAGAATGTTTCACTTCAAAAACGCAAATTAATAAATAAATATTGCTTACGGAATTACCACTCAGATCACTCCCTCCATCCCCGTATCATTTTAATTTGCAAAACATCATGTCCTCGTTTCCTTACTCATGCTTACGTAACACTGGAACCACCCCTCCGTTCAATCAATTGCAATAAATTTGCGTTTTAGATTAAGAATATAAAAATTAGGTTTGTACTTTATCCTAATAAATATTTGACAATGATTATAAAAAATAGATACTTTTTTATTTCAGTCTTGAACGACTTTATGACTCCATTGTTTGTATATTTATCTCAAAATTTTTGAAAACCCCATCGTGGGAGGTATTATGCAAATCATTTTACCTGTAAGTAACCAAGCGGACGGCGAGCGCAAATAGCAATGGCCTGTTCAGAGGGAGGTTTGTTTAGGTTTATGATACGTGTGTAAAAATGCGATTATTTCTTTGACCATCGAAATGCCGATGGCGACAGCATTCTGCAAGTGTTTTACCTAAATGTAATTTAAACGATAATCTAAACTAACGATAGATGCTTACAAACAGATTTAAAACTTATGAACCACATCCAGTTGATTGCGCACTACGAAACGCCCTGAAAATAATACAAGAGTACTATTTTGACATGGGGAAGTTATATACAATTACTGTTTATTCATAAATATAAAGGTATAAAGAATAATTTTTACACTGATCTCGACAAGCAGAATCGCATAAGAAATATAATATGATCATTGTTGATTCACGCGCATTGATGGAGTTTTCTACGTTCGCACCTACTAATTAATTGATCTTAATGACTGTCATGAACAGCTTGATGTTACAGTGGATCTGCCTTCTGTTTACAAGGTATATAAAGTACGGCCGACATACATTTACATACGTTTCTGTAAACTTTCGCACATGTATACTCAGAAACAGAAGTGTTTATAAATTGGTGAATGCACAATTCAAAATGTACAGTATATTTTTTTTTTACCGGGCGTAGGTATTGTACCTCTTATATTGTCGAGTAGAAGTAATCAGGATACCCTGCATTAACGGAACAATCTGAGCCCGTAACATCGCCGTAAATGTATTATTCTATAGAAATAGAGAACGCTATATTATATTGGAATTACAAACAGAGCTCGGGCCAAACTAATAGAATGTGTTGCGATGTGGAAATTACGTTAAAATTGCTCACATAGAATAGAGTCATCATTAAAATGATATCGATGATCCATTCGTTATTTTGAATATACCGACTTTGAATGTTTACTCTTATCTAGGTATATTATGAACAACGCAATGACCTTTTCCAACTAAAATTTGTCAGTTTTCATGTTCCATTAACCTCTGCGTTCAGAAACAGGATACAGGTCAAGTTAACAATAATTATTCATGCAAACGCTACACATAGGTACAACACCCAATATACTGATTCCTGTATAATTATTAGTCCAAACTAAAAAGGTACAATTAAGTCAAAGGTGTCTCATACCGCACTAAGATCTATAAGGATTACGTAATCCACCCGCCAAACTGTATTATTTCTCTGCTTCATATACGCTGTAATGCTATCTGTATATTTAATGTTAAGTTACGATGTTGTCTAGGAAGGTAAGCAAACTAAGTCTAGAGGTACTGACACTTAAGTGATGAAGCCAGAAAACACCTATTGATGCTTGACTACAGGTTTTCATATTTACTACCATGCTATGCTACACGATGTCTTCCTTCACCGAAAACTCAGGTTCATGATGTTTAAAATTGTATAGGTGATTTTTAACCTACGTCCATCGACACGGAATGTAACCACACCACCATCTGAGCTATAATCATTTCATTCAGGTCAAATTAATTAAATTATTTTTTCAGTTGACAATAATCAAAAATATTTATTACTTCATCATCTCTCTACGCTTATCGCATTTTCATTTGGGGTCGACTCAACATGTCTTCCTCTTGCATTTCTCTCTATTTACAGTTTCCGCGTTTACTCCCTTTATATACATATCATCTTTCTTACAAAATACTTATTACTTATTTTTATTTATACCGTATACGCAAAATCACTATGGTGTTATAATATTTTTTTTTCATGGTAAGTAGTGGCGTAACTATACCATGTGAAGCCCGTGGCAAATTACATTGGATGGGACCCTAGTAAAACCGTCACGTTGTAATTTGATTTTATTAAATCATTAAAGTGATCATTTAAGCGTTTAAATGTTTAGTCGCGTCTAACTTTAATTGTATTTATATTTTTTAATAAATAATGTTAAAAACTTTGTTAAGATTCTTCTTAGCTCGCTGCTTCGCGGGCCGGAGCCTCATCGGAGCGGTGTCCATCGCATTTTGGCAGCTCTGCCACCCTATAGTTACGCCACTGATGGTAAGCTGTGACATATTTTTTACCATTCAAACCCAAGTCGATCCACGCGAAATTCGAAGGCATTACCTATGACCTATTTTGTCATGACCTATTTTAATGTAATTTCGGGTATTATGACCTAGTCGACCAGCATTATTTTTTCTAAAACAAACCAATATCAGCGGTATACGTGTTCGTTTTATTAACTCGTCTCGTCTCGTCATTCCATCCCTACATAGCAGCGAGAGCGTGTGTGCATGCAAATATCTAAACTTATAATCTATAGTTTGGTGATAATTTTCAAGCAAATTATTCATTTATTTTTAGTTATATTCGTGTCCAAAATGTCCCTGCGGTCACTCATCACATAGATGGCTAATATGACATGGTAAATATGAAATGTCTAGCTCAGTAGTCGTCAAACTGCGGCCCGCGATGTCGCAAACAATTTCGATAGACAATGACTCAACACCAAGTTTGCATATAGTTAGTAAACTAGGTTATTAAAATCGACTTTATATGCCACACAAAACCTAAGGAGAAAACGCGTTTGACAGCTTATAAAAATATGTTAATTAATAGATCTACTATCAATGTATCAACTACCATGGTATCCATAAAAGTGCAGCCCATAGTAGTACCTCACATTGAACTAAGTGTCCCTAGACCAGAAAAGTGTAACGACCACTGGTCTAGCTCGAAGGAGGAAATTTGGACAATTCAGCTCTAACGAAAGTCCTGATAAGAGTATTATGTTCGTCCATGAAGTTTAGTATTCTTTTCCCGCAAAAGAAAAATCATACTTTACTGGTATAGTTATCCTTACCTCCTTCTTAGTCGTAGATAATAACAATATCGATTGTGGATGTAATGTCATATTTTACGATTTATAAAACCAATTAATACATATCTATATTTTTTGCTGATAGTGACAATGCACAGTACGAGAAGAATTTATTGGCACGTGACCAAAATCAGAACTAAACCGTCGTCTTAAGAGGATATCCTAGCGGCATTTATTCTATACAAACTTAGTCCCCTGTTTCCTCCCTGGCATTATGGTAAAATATTTTTATACCAAATAATATATATCCACCACCGCCATGGCCTTACGTTCTGATTTTTTGCATAAATTAGTTATTGTAGAAACTAGGCCTTTGAAAATAAAAAATGCTGGATTGTTACCGTTATTTTCAGACGTTCGTGACACAAATTTGATGCAAAAATTAAAAAAAAGCCTTTATTATTCTAAAATTGAAAGAAAATAAAAAAATCGGTTCTGATTTGAAGGAGGAAAGAGGGTACTACGAAGTGATGTTTTCGTCTATTTTGCATACGGTAAAATCAGCCCGAGCTGCAGTTGTCCCTCTTTTTTCTTTGGGGCACAACGCGACAGCAATGGATTTCGGAAATAACTACTTTTCCGACCGCATGTCCTTGTTTAACAGTTAGCTCTGTACATTTTTCACATATTTTGCAACAACAGCGCCCCCTGTCAATTCCATTCAAGCGACAAAAGATCCTTGTAGTATAACTGTACCCATTTTCATTATAACCCCTTGAGCACTTACCTGGCGTTTACGCCAGCTTTCCATTGTTTTCCTATTGTCTTATTTTTATGGGTACTCGATACATTAAACTTAAAAATATTAATTGTGTTTTCTTATTTACCCTGCATCGATTTGACCAGTGCTTACTTTATCAACACCAGTTATAATAGATAGTGTGACAGATGCCATCCAATCAAGCTATATTTCATTGAGGGATGAACAAATAAAAGACTTTATTTTAATATGAATGCGTATATTATTTCGTTTTAATTATAACATGGAAAAAAGTTATGTGATAATCTGCATAACCGAATCGAGTTTCGATATACATATATGCGCCTAATATTCTCTTACCAGTGTGAATTGAAAATAACAACCCGCCTTTGAAGGCACAATATAACAATCTTAAACATAATTATTATTCATTCCTACACTAACACATGTAGGAGCAGCAAAACGGACAAACCCACAACATTTTAGTTTTTATTTTTTTTTACTTTTCAAAAGAGTTTTTACCAGTATAATAACATTAATATAAATCCCCCCTTAACTCTTTATAAAGTCAACTACTATGTAGGAAAATCCGTTAATATATACCGATTAATTAATTATTAAAATATACAATAATCGTCCCTGCTATCATATTTATTATATATATGTATATATATACTTCACAAGTGGTTTTAATACACAGCCTTATAATAAAATTAAATCCACTGCCGCTAATATTAAAGTTAAAAATATATTACCGCATATATAATCAGATACAAACAAGGCTTTATTTATATACTCGATTCATTACTATGATATTTGCCTTCCTCTATTGTACATTTTAAGATATTCAAGTAATGTTATAAACTGTTATAAAATATAGGCTAATTGTATAAACATACAATAATATGTATGAAACAAAAAAAAACATCTGTATTAATGACATTAAAAAAATTATCAAATTCATAGAAAACATTCAACATATGAGCGATATCAAGGGAATTTTGTTTTTGTATTTTTTTTAATACTACAAAATAAATGCTAAACATTTATAAATGAATTTTATGATATAAATAAAAGCAAGAAATTTCACGCGAAGCTAATCAAATAATGTCTCTCGTATAATATTAATTACTCTTGTGGACCCGCAGTAACATGTACCGTAGAGACCGTCAGCAGATTAATTATTACCACAATATGGTCGTATTTAGTGTTACGTTGTTGCCCCAAATTCCTAACAAATAATGTATTAAATACAATTTTTACTTTCACTCTACTAATTTTATCAGTAAATTGAATCTGCAAGTTGGCAGTAAGTTATGCGCTGTTGAAATTAGATAGTAACCTTTTAATTTGTCCGAATTGAATAGGTTTTTGTGACCTTTTTAATATGTCGATTACCCATAAAAATGAGACAATAGGAAGACAAAAGGAAAACAATGGAATGTTGGCGTAAACGCCAGGTTAGTGCTCAAGGGGTTAATCTGATGTCAAATGGCGATGTTACCCTCAGGGGCTGGCCAAGTTTTACGTTAGCATCAATGGTGATGAAGGTGGTGTTTATTTTTAATGGCATGGGGGACGAGGGATCTCAATCGTGTCTATGTAAGCAATATTTTGTTATTTTCAAAATTATGCCAATACTTACCCACGTATAGGAGGGCCTACTCTTTGCTGACTAATGTTGACAGAGGTAGAAGGCGGGGGGGTGTCAAAAATGACTAAGATGTTGCTAATAAAATAATTGAACGTTCCGAAAGATAATACGACGCTAAGCCTAGAGGTATTAGCCTACTACCTGAACACTAGAAAGTGGTAGTTAGCCAGGTGAACATTAGGAGAATACCCCAGCACAATATATTAACGTTTCCTCACGATGATTTCCTTCACCAAATGCTCAAGATAATTGTAGGTCAGAATTCGAACCCAGTTTAATTTATTTCTTGTCTAATTTCATATAATCACTTCATACTGTCTTACCATTTATCTAATACTGTCACATAATAAACTGGATATGAACTGTTTTTACTTTCTCATTAAAAATGCAAACCGTAAATAAGGCAAGACTAAACAAAATTAAAATCTGATTAGAAATAAGACACTTGTACGCTGAATTATATATTCTGTACAGACAAACGTACTATACTAAGATATGACGTCACATATCGTTTATACGTTTATTTCGTAAATTCTATACATTACGCCTCAATTGCCACCAACAACTTTAAACGCTTGTGTTTATCAGAATTTTATTAGCAGTAATGTTTTGCAGTATAATATCAACTCGTGAAATTTAATTAAAAAAAAAAAAGAGTTTAAGTACACTAATCAATAAATAGTATGAAGCACGGAACAACTACGCGTACACACGCGTCAACATCCGACGTAGAATAAATCACGTTTCCCTTTAGCAGCGTTCCTTTATACGTGTTTCGTTAACAAGGGTAGTTGTCATTTAGCAACAAGAAACATATTTATAATTTCCTTTCAAAGTAGCATTCATAAGTGAATTAAATCAAACGATTAATCGTCGTTCATATTATAACAGAAAAACATTACCAGTTTTGATTGTAGCAGGATTTATTATGAATTTATCAACGGTGTGTTATTTCAATGAAATCGTTCAAACATATTATATCCCAAGTTACTATCTACTCCCAATAACATTATACCTTACGATTTACAGGGATTTCATACAACTCATAAGACGAATCGAGAATTCAAATGGGATCAGAAAAAAAACTCAGGTATTATAAAGGAATTTAGTAGTAGTAACTGGATGTTCGCTTCAATGTGCAAATAAGCTGCCTTTTTTGTAATGATTAAGAGGATGTCCTAGCGGCCTTTATTCCATTCAAACGTAGTGCCCAGTTTCCTCCTTGAGTAATCATACATCCATCACCGCCATGTCCGTATGTTTTTTTTTCTCATAAATTAGTTACTATAGAAACTACGAGCCTTTGAAAATGAAAAAAAAAACACGATTTTTATCGTCATTTTCAGACGTTCGTCAAACATATTTGATGGATAAAATTTAAAAAAAATGTGAGCCGTCACGGGACGCCTGGCAGATGTGAAACATCGACATTATTTTGTAAAAGTAATAATGCAGAAAAGAACAGATTGTGATAGGAACTAAATATGTCATAATGATAAAATAAAATATTACGATTTTTTTTTTTCCAGATAAGGATGACTATTTGTTGAATAAAACATTTATTTTCATTCAATACAAAAATTTACGAATTTATCTCAAAACGTGACTACTTAATTCGTTTAATCAGTTACTTCGGTAATAGTTATATTCGATGTTGCCGCGACGCGTCGCCACGGCACGCGTCGCCACGCTAGAAATCGGTTTTACGTGCGGCTATAGATGTTTCACATCAAAAGCAGAACGTACAGGCATAACTGAAGTCTTTATTATTATGAAACTGAAAAAAAAAATCGGCTCAGTTTTGGAGGAGGAAACGGGGTAACTACGAAGTGATGTTTTCGTCTATTTTTGCATAGTTAAATCAGAACGCGCTGCAGTTGTCCCTTTCGCTTTCTTTGAGGCGCAACGCGATAGCAATAGCTTTCTGAAATACCTACTTTTCCGACCGCGTGTCCTCTTAATAATTGTAGATATTATAGCGGCGTGCTCGAACAAACTAGCTGGGATCGAATCCTCTACTCCTTGGATGAGGTGTCCATGGGGCTAGCCGGCTGGTGTATGGAAGGCGACGTGGCCGAAGCGGAGGCCGTCGCAGGGGGTGTGCATGGGGTGACAAGGGCCGCCAATGGAGTCTCTATGGTAACAGCCCGCGGGGGCAGCACAGCCCCTACCGGTATAGCAGGCTTCACAAACCTGTCACCAGCACGTCGATTCTGAAATAGAAATTATGTTGATTGAAACGATGATGGCGCTACGGGCTTTGCGGCCGGATTCCGCATCAATGGACGCGGGTTCAAAACCACCTATCCAACTCTAAAATCGACCAGAGCTTCCGGTGAAGGAAAACATGGCGAGGAAACCATAGCATGGTGGTAGCAGGCATGACCGGCTGGGTAGCTACCACCCTCGAGTTTGAAAACCTGTCGCCAAATACCAACAGGTGTGTTCCGGCAGTATCACTTAAAAAACAGTACATCTAAACTGAATGCGTTTACCATCCTAGACCACATCGTCACTTAAAATCAAGTGAGATTGTGGTCAAAGCACTGAGCCAATTCCATGTAAAAAAAAAAAACAAGCATATTCATTTTATAGAAGCAACGTTGAGCGGTTCTCTGTACGAGGGAATAATCTTATACATTCGCATTAATAATGCCATGACGTCAGCCGTCAACATGCTACAGTAAGTAGTGCAAAAAAGAATTGTTTACATAATTTACCTGAGAATTAAGATGTAACGGTCTTGATAGTGGTAGACCTGAATTAGGAAGCAAGGGCGAAGCATATGGCGAAAGTGGTCTAGACCCGCCCGGGGAAGAAACACTGCGTGATCGAGCCTACAATATTATAATATATTTTATGTTCAGCCTCAAAATATTATTAAAATTAATTAAAATAACTGGTATTGTTTATAAGACCATATTAAGAGAAAATTGCCTTTTCAAGAATTGGTTCCTAGTATATCTTGCAATTACTAATGGACTCCCAAAATAAAGTGACGAGTGAAATCATTTTTACTTTAAAACAACATATCTTATACTTATAATAAAAAGCTGACGAGACAAAATCTGTACATTGAAGATATTTAAGAAAAAATACTATGCGGGGCTTCAGAATCGACTACGGAACACATTTCAAAATAGTTTCAAATTTTGTTTGTCTAAATGAGTATGTCTCTGTCTATGTGTATATTAACTTTTTCGCCGATCACTCAAATACGAATGAACCGAATTCGATTAAAGTTGGCAATGACATATATTGCATCCAGGTCGAGGACATAAGCAAATTGCAAATTGCCTGAATTGCAAGCGAATAAAGCCGCGGGCACAGCTAGTATAAAATAAATTTACAATAATAATTATGTAACCCCTTGAGCATTTTCCTGGCGTTTACGCCAGCTTTCCATTGTTTTCAAATTGTGTTATGGGTTACTCGACACATACGTATACCCCCCCCCCCCCCCATTTACGTTGAAACACAGAAAAACTTTATAATATTCATATGGTGAATTAAAATTTGTGACATTCATATATTAATTAATTACGAATAATTAAATATTACAATATAAATAATTTAATTACGAAATGTTTCCAATTTTAATTCTCAATTATTGCAACAAATTTTTAATGGTATTTTCGAAACCGTTACGCATATATTTCTGCAATTTTTAGCTATACTAATAAATAAAATTGAAGTGTCTGTTTGTAATGACAAAATTATTTTTTTTAACTAAATAGATATGAATGTATGTACGAATACCTATACCAAAAATACAATTTTTAAAATTTTTGTCTTTGTGCCTGTTTGTAATGGGTAATCTCCGGAATGGCTGGACCGATTTCGATGGGACTTTTTTCTGGTAGATAGCTGTAGTTACTCCGGGTAACTTAGGGTACTTTGCATTTTCGAAAATAACTAGGGTTCCGCGTAAAAAAAAAACCTTATTAAAATTTAAATAAAATCCGATTCAATGCACAGTTTTACGGGGTCCAGTGCTATCAATCATGAGAAATGTTTTTACTTTATCTTAGTATTATATTCTTAGAGTTCCATATAAAAAAAATTAAAACGCAGTGAAGAATACATGAAAGGCGGGCGCAGCCGCGGCCAGACAGTTAGTTTGAAATAATACTGTTAATATATTTGTACAAATAAACTCACACTCAACGCCTCATTGAATTGTCTCTCCTCCTCCATTTCAAGTGAAGATTCGCTCTCAGAGAGATGTCTGCAAAGAGCTTCGCGTCTCTCCACTTCCTGTTGCAACTTTCTTTGCAAACGTAAATTCTCCTCCCTTATATGCTTCTCCTCTAATGCGAATCGATGCATCTTCTCCTTGTTCTCATTTTGGGAGACTGCCAATTGGTTTCTATTTGAAATATTAAAATTGTTAATACATGTATTGTTCAAAATATATATATACTCTAGGTCAACGGTCCGCAACAGGCGGACCGCGAAAGTTCGAACCTCGGACCGCCAAATAATGTAATGTATTGTATACCAAGTATAAATTAATACGTGAATAAGGTAAGGTGGCGCAGTTGTATTACATACGACTGCCGTTCTGAGGTCTCGGGTTCGATCCCCGGGTCGGGTCAAATGATATTGGGTTTTTCTACTCAGTATCATCCCGGAGTTTGGAATTTATGCCCGATATGGCGACAGGCTCGCCCCCTGTCACATCTGGGACGGAACTAAAGCTCGGCGAAATGTGGGTGGTGTAGTTCGTTTACTTCACCTCTGCCTAACCCTTCGGGGATAACAGGCGTGAGCATATGTATGTATGTATAAGGTATACAATTATATTTTACAAGTACCTACAACTGATATGGTTTGACTAGTTTCATATCTAGCCTGTGTGTATGATTGTGCGAATCAGTTATAACTATGACTGATGTAATTTAAATGTTTATATTTTTTTTTCTGGACCTTGTTAAATTTTTCCTACAGCATCCGGGACCCCACCTAAAACTACTCGCCGATCCATTCCCTAGGTTATCACCGTGCGCGATAATACCCCTTTGTGAAAGTATAGAACCCAGATAAAATTTGGAGGCATTGAGATAGCGCAGAGAGGGTGTAGGTAGATTAAAAAAATAGTCTGAACAAGGCAAAAAAAATAAATAAGATAAAAGACTACAAAAAATCATATTCTCAAAGTGAGTGGTGTGAGCAGCAAAATAAGATTGAGAAACTGTGATCTATACATAAATATAAAAAAGAAGTATCAGTTTTTAATAACAAAATATTACATATTTTTATAAAATACATAAGTGGATAGGGTACTCCATACAAAAACACAAATTTGTTACATTTTTGTCTGTTTTTTTGTTTCGGCTAAACTCGGAATATATATAATTGTGACTAACACATTTTTTAACATATCGCCTTCAATCAAATGCTATGAGGCTTTTCTTTAACAACTTTTTTTTAATTTACGAACTTAATATATCAATTACCCATAAAAATGAGACAACAGGAAAACAATGGAAAGCTGGCATAAACGACAGGTTAGTGCTCAAGGGGTTAATTATGTTAACAAATTAAATTCTGTAATAAGAGGAGAGAAATAACTTATAAAAATACCAATAACTAAGAAAATAAAACAATAAAATTAACAATCTAGCTACATGCTGACTTATCTTAGAGGTCAAGATTTAAGGGGAAACTTTTTTTTCTATATATAAAAAACAAATGAGTTTAAGAATTTTACTCCTTTGTCTATCAAGTATTTACATTTTTTTGTTACCTACACATGAACTTTAGTGTTATCATTAAAAAAAAATGAGAAGAGTTTTTTACTTGGATATTACATTTCAAATAAACAACATATTCTATAACCAGCTGTGCTCCCGCGGCTGCGCCCGCGCTACTAATATTCTTCACTGCATGTTATTTTTTTTATACGGAACCCTAATTATTTTAGAAAATTAAAATAACCCTAAGTTACCCGAAGTAACTTCAGCTACCTATAAAAAAATAAACTCGTCAAAATCCGTCCAGCCGTTCCAAAGACTATCCGAAACAAACAAGACAGACGGAAAGACAAAAAAAAATTAAAATCTTATTTTTGTTATAGGTGTCATATATACATTCATATCTATTTAGTTAAAAAAAAATAATTATGACATTACAAACAGACACTTCAATATTATTTATTACTATAGATATACCCCTTCTATAATATAAAAAATCTTACCTTAATTTCACGACTTCTGAACGAAGTGTTTGTATATGATTGCTCAAATTTGATGCTGTATCACCATTACTAATGTCCCTAGCAAAAATGAACACTCATTAATCTTAACAAAGATTCCAATGTTGTTGAAAATATTTTTTTAAATAAATAATATAATAATCATATCATATCTTTCGCCGGAGTCTGACAGCCTCCCTTCTTTTTATCTTAGTTAATAGCAATCTGTGAGTTACACAATTCTGCCAGTGTCAACAACATATTGTCAGTTTAGTATCAACATTTCTAATGGTGGCCTTAAAGGCCAAAAACTAAGAAGTGGAGTGGAGTGGTGGCCTTTGTTGTCATTAGTAAACACCCCCTTGATTAAAATACTATGTAAATTTATAGAGATTAACAAAATAAAATTTTGATCTTTAATACTACATTTTAATTATTGCATGTGTTCTTGTTATTGTTTGGTATGCCTGGTGGTGGTACTATTCTACATGTCGTGTTGTCCCTTTTGTTTTAGATAACTCAGCTTATACGAAAAGTTTGGTTGGACAACTTAAATAGAACAGACCAGAATTTATAACCAGCTAATCTCCTTCGTTTAAATATTAACCACTTGACACTGGCGGAATCATGTATATCACATATGCCACTATTTTTATCAGAAACAAAACAGTTTCTCACCGGTTAATTTCATTTGTTCTAAAATCTAACTATCTACTCGACATTGGCGGAATTGTGTACATCTCGCATGTCGCCATTCTCATAAAAGTGAAGTGAATGGTGGCCCATCTTGCCAGATGTTTCCATGGAATTTTCGTGTCAAACATTCTGCATTATTATTTTCAACGCACCTCGTAATAACCAAACTATATCACACAAAACGTCACCAAAATTACATAATATAGGATCAAATACGCAACTTAATGAATTAATGACAAAATAACTGCTACATTACACCAACTCACTCTTCATTAAACTAATGGAATTTGGAGGAGCTATTAGAAGTTATAAAAAAAAACAATAATCCTCATTTTCTTTATCAATTGTACTTCTCTATGCTAAATTTCATTTAATCAGTCCAATAATTTTAAAGGAAAAACCATCCCATACTGACTTTAATATTTTTTTAAATAACTTTTGGTCTGTACTCTGTTTCAACTGTTTGTTTTTTAATAGTACTCAAATCCTTAATAAAGTATTACAATTTAGAGACTTAATTTATCATGAGCCTTAACAGGTATTTTTTAACTTAACGACACTTTCATCTTTTGCTGACTTTCTCTATAAAAATTACCTACTTAATTTTTAATGATACAGATAAAAAGTTCACCTAGGACTGGCTGGGTCTGATACAGGTTGATCAAGCCTAATTTGCAGTGAGCGTTTCTCAGCCTCCAACTTATCCATTCTCTTCCAGAGTCTGTTTACTAAAGCTTCTTGCTCTTGCTCCAAAGTATTCTCTAATTCGACCTGTCAAAACAATGGTTTATTACAGGTGTAGATTTGTCACCTTCATTCAAAGTGAAAATGAGAGACATTGAAAAAAATATATCACTATAGTATGGGAGTATCCTCGGGCGTGTAAATAGCCCTAGGAGCGGTTTTGGGGGGCAATCTAGCCTAAGCGATGCGGTTGTGAAAGGAGTTGCAGCAATCTACTCACCGATGGTGGCGGCAACCGTTCCCTCTGCCAGCGTATAGTGTCCAGGACGGTTTTCTCGAACTCACTTTCACGTAAAGCGTATATTTTAAAAGCGTGCAGCTGCAATAGCGCGGATTTGCAGTAAAAACAATATTTGTAGCGGAGGTGTTCGAATTCGAGTACACAATTTAACTGTCACGGCTCACTAATGACTCGACCGTCGGGTCGGCGCAGTATTCCAGCTAAGGTACTACAGCGCCACCTCTCAACGGTACAGCAAATCACCAGCAACCCTACACAAACCGCCTATAGATGGCGTAACCAACTATTATCTAAAAACAAATTCTCTAGATTTTTTAATAGTATTAATTTTCCTATTTTTTTTAGTAACACATATAATTTCATATACCTTTTCTCTTCGCAACCTCTCCAAATTAGTCTGCTTTGCAAGAGTTTCAGCTTCAAGTTTTTCTATTTTGCGCATTAATTTGTTCACCAAACATTCTTGTTCCTGTTCCAATGTCTGTTCCAAACGACACTTTTCTTGGCGTAACTAAAAAATTGTAACTAAGTATGTATACTGAATAATTAACAATTCTTTATTCATTTTAATATTCGCTATAGAGATGTTTTGAAAAATAAATCAAATTAGTTAAATTAAGTTGAAATTACTTTGACTAATATTTTATTACATGTGTTAGCTGTGTGCCCCGCGGCTGCGCCCGCGTTGCATATATTCTTTACTGCGTCTTATTTTTTTTTATACGTAACCCTAAATTTTTTTACTAAGATAAAGTAATCATATTTCCCATTAATTCAAGCACTTGCCCATAAAACTGTGCATTGAATAGGATTTTATTAACTTTTTTAGGAGTTTTAATTTTTTTACGTGGAACCCTAATTATATTCGAAAATTAAAAGTACCCTAAGTTACCCCAAGTAACTTCAGCTATCTACCAAAAAGTCACGTCAAAATCCGTCCAGTCGTTCCGGAGCTTACCCGAAACAAACAGACAAAAATTTTAAAAATTGTATTTTTGGTATAAGTATAATATACACCCATATATATTTAGTAAAAAAATATTTTGACATTACAAACAGACAATTCAATTTTATTTACCAGTACAGATATATATAAAGTAAAATGTATAGACTAAGTAAATAAACTAAGACCATATTTACATGACTTTTGACAATTGAGATGATTTTTCTTGTAGAAAAAGTAGGATAATAAAATATTACTGATATGAATTATTTATAATGGCAACATTAACAATTTTCTTTTTATTTCATATATTATATAGAACATATAAATTATGATCATATAAATATGTATTGTTAAACATTTTATTTACTTGTTATTTTTTATGACTCTCAGTTATTGTTAAAAACAAATTCCAATTCTGTGAATGATACCTGGATGAGTTTTCGTGAGAGATCATTTGTAAGGCATTCCTCCTCACGCTCATAATGATGAGCCAATGTTTCTTTTTCTTTTTTCAAAGCTTGAATTTTCTTTAATAATGTATTAGATATATATTCTTCTTCCTGTTCAGCCTTTGCTTGCTGTTTGTGGAATAAATATAAGATATTAAAAGTAAAATACATGCATAAACTAACATAATATTATATCCTACCAACTGTATATTAATAATTTTCTTTAATTTAAAAATAGCCATATATAATTTGTTTAACTTGACATTTTAAATGCCAATAGAATTTTCAGATGTTGATAATTGTCAATATTTCAAATTATTTGATGAACTGAGCACTGTTAGATCTGAGTACAAAACAAAAGGAATACAATTATCAATTGCCTAGATAGTCAATGATATGTACATACATGCCAATCCTGTATATTAATTACATACATTAACCCTTTGAGCACTAACCTGGCGTTTACACCAGATTTCCATTGTTTTCCTATTGGCTCATTTTTATGGGTAAGCAACATATTAAGATATTAAGTTAAATCTAAGAAAATAGCTAAAACACTTGGTATTTAAAGTAATTTAAACTCAAAAGTCAACCAAAGATACTTTAAAAAATACACATAAAAGAATAAAGGGTCTGGAAAGCATATTTGTAATTATCTCTGATCAGCTAGTTATAAACCTGGAGAAAATATTAAGTGAAGCTTATTTTAATTAACAGTTCCTTTCTACATCATTTTCATTAAGAAGATTGTTATGTAAGACAATAAAACGGATGAAAAAAAATATATTTTTAGATTGGATTGCAAAAATAATTTAAATAATGGATTACATTATTGTTTGTGTATATAGTTTGTATATAAAAGTTATGAAATCGAAAAACAGAATCACATAAATACGTAAAAATATATAGTTATGATTAACAAATCTTTTAACTTACTATGGATACTGAAGCTTGTCGCAAAGCACGATTTTCTTCTTGCAGAGCTTTGACACGAAGCTTGTATGTGTCTAATTCCACTTTTAGAACTCTGTGAAAGAAATTTATTAGAGCATATTCTTTTAAATTAAATAAATTTATAGTATATGAAATATAAAGAAAAAGAACATAGAGATTTTTTAATTTTTTATAAAGTTTACAAGAAACTATTAGATTCCAATTATTATGAGAACTAAAATTATATTAAAAAAAAAATATTTAACTTGCAACTTACCTATTTTGTTGTTGTAGAGATTCGATTCTTTTTTGCAGTTGATCACGAGAAACCGTAGTAGGAGGCAGCATAGCTCCACCGTCAAGCGAACTTGAATCACTTTCAGATGCCGAATCTGCCATCTTGTTACCTACAACACGCAAGATTTTTTTCAATATTTTAAATGGAAATAATACTTGAAATATTAATTATACAATAATTTACCTGGAGAAGTCACGGTATCATCCATTTGCACGAGTTATAAGGAGCTAGTATGACAACAAAATGTCATAAAAGAATTTCAATGTAATTCAGATATCAAATCTATTTTATTAATTAACTTGGATTATTATTGCGGCTTTAGGATATATTTTATCTAGCACAAAAGTATAATGATATAGAAATAGATAAACTGTAACTTGTTTATAACACATGAAAAATCTTCTCGATTTTTTTTATTTTTATTGAAGCTACTGAGTTTACTAAATGCGTGTACTTTGAGCCTAATATAACTTTTGTTTGTAATTTATTACGGCCCTGAATACAAGCTATAATATGATAGACCAAAATCGTGGCAAAAACTAGCTTAATATAATAAACCTATAAAAATAAAATAAAATATTAAACTACCTACTAAATTAAGTATATTTCAGTGGCGTGTACTAAATTGATATCAAATAATCAAGGCACACCGTCCGTCCCAATTTTTGCTATTTACACATAAAATATTCCCCCACACAAACATTTCAATATACCAGCCAAAGACATGTTTCTTTATGTTTGAGGTTCAGAATAACTTACTAAGTAACAAAATTAATCAAAAGCTTTTAAATTTAAAAGTTTTCAAAAAAGTAAACCACATTTTTTAGCCATACAACAAACTAGAAACTTGTAACAAAATAAGAACTCGAATTCAAGCTAATCTTTTAATAAAAATAAGGTTACATTTTAAATTTAATGTTTGTGTTCCTGTATTTCAAACTAAAAGTCATCGTGCATTTTTTATCCACAACTTTGCCATTTTTTTCTGAGGCATCATTATGTTATTGAATACGGCGAGAGTGTCATCTGGTATTCCGTGGGAATAACTCTATGCAAACATATTTTTTGTGGTAGCAACTTGTTTAAAAAAAATATTTATAAAAAAAAAGTGACACACACGCCATAATGTAAATTGCTTCTACATTTTGGCGTTTGAGTTAAAAAATTAACATTTTGATGATAAGAAACCACTCAAAATATCCATGTAGGACATAAAAATGTCCATTACATATACTGGTAAGAAGTAAATGAGTAAACCTAAAAGTAGTTTTAAAAAAATGATTCCCTTTAGAATTTAGGTTGGCTGGTAGGAATCGAAGCCATTTAATTTGTTTCATGTAAACGTTATAGAAGACGTTTTTCTTGGTTCATTGTGACAAGAAAGTCGAATGTGATGTGCCTAAAATACAGTGAAATAAGTGAAAGAATGGCGGTACTGGTATCGTCGCCATAGCTGGAAGTGTTAGTGTTGAAAAATAGTAAATTGTAACAGTGATTACTGCTTGTAGTGTTCAGAGTCTGGCACAATAACTGTCATCGGAAAGTAAGTTTCAGTCGCTACTTATAAATCTTTGATTCCGTATGTTTGCCGGTAATAGCAAATGATGGTAGTTATATGGGACATTTATAAAACTATAGAAATTTAATTTTTTATGCCATAAACAATAAGTGAATGTGGGTTTTAGGATATAAGCCTTAAGACCTTAAATGTAGAACTTCATTAAAAATCTATAATTAATAAATTCTCTTACAAATTCCTGTCATAATAAGTACAATATAAATGTATGAGCACTATACATATAATAAGGAATGTCACTAATATAATCATAAAAATTTTTTTCATATGTTTTCCTACAGTACTAAAGCAATAAATTTTTAATGAAATAAATATATTAATGGGGCAGGTTAAAAAAGTTGTAATCTTATTTCTACATTACTCAGAACAAAATTAAATCAAAGATTTCAAAACTATTATTTAGCTGGTGACACTAATTAGATTTTAAAAATTGTTATTTTTTTCCATTAACTATGAAAGTATGTATGTATGGATGTTGAAACATTATATAAATTAGAAGCTTACTTTTCAAGTCAAAAATATAATATACAAATGTTTTATTATCAATTTTATGCTAAGCATATATGTTGTACTACTACAGAATTCATGGGCTATTATTTACTTTGTACATTATTTCTATAAATTACAATATAAAAATAATAATGTTTTGTAAAAAGTGAATTTTGGATTATAGAAGATAAACGATAAACAATTTGCATAGATTCAACAAAAACCCTTGATTTGGTTGGTTTGAATGTTTTGTCCCTTCAAGTGGATTGTTAAAGCCAGTTGAATCTTATATAATTTTAAGTCTGCTGTTTTGCTCTATTTGTCATTAGTTTTATGAAATATTATTAACTCATGTTATATACCAAAACTTTTTTATGTTTCATAAATTTTATATAGTGCTTTTGTTCCTTTTCATTTACTCTTTAGGTAAATTAAATCTTTGTATTAAAGGAACCAAGGTATTTTTAGATATGTTGGGAACATTAATAATACCAGGTACCTTGTCCAGTACAATATACACTAGCAGTAGTCAATGTTCCAGATTTGAAAAATAAATATTTTTAAAAAGTAAATTTTTAGTAATATAATTTCTAAATTTATTAATTATCTGCATCTGCATTATCTTAATGCATTTATTATGAAATTATGCCGATCTTAATAATCTAATTTAGTATTGATGTTACTAGCTGTTGATCTGGGTAAATAATCATAATTTAAGTATGTGAATTTCTTGTGAATTCTTAAATGAGACTTTTTTAAATTTTAGTAGAAGTTTGAGTTGGGAAGTATATAAAGATTACATAATAATATTAATATTAATCAATGGGTCTACATATTGGCTTAACATCACATACAGTTTTAGAGGATATGTTTTCTTCTGCATACTATAATAATGGATATCTTGATAATTGAGATAAAGCCCAGTCAACTTTATTTTACACAGGAAAATCTAAGCTTCATCAAAAGGTTTTATTAATAATGTTCAAAATTATCCAGTTTGCATTGCTTTTTAATATTTAACCTCTTGAGCACTAACCTGGCGTTTACGTTAGCTTTCCATTGTTTTCCTATTGTCTCATTTTTATGGCTAATCGACATATTAATACCATTATAAATAAAAGTACTTGGAATAGCTAAATATGTGTGAAGAAATTAAGTAAATAAAAAAAGCAGAGAGTAATTTTTCTAGAAAAGTAAAAATCATTTTATTTTCTTCAATTACCTCTCTTAAGACATGGTGTATATGTTTAAGATCTGGACCATTATTTTGTAACTGTTGCCAATAGATTTAAAAACCAACCAAATAACCTAAACTTATATTTAGGCATAAATGTTGGGATTAATGAACACATAAATATTTTTTTTACTTTAATTACTTTTTTCTATCCTGATAAAATACTAATAGTAATAGTTATAAATCAACACATAATTAATGATTTAATGTTAATCATATAAAATACCAAGCTATTTAGAAGCCCTCAACTACTTAAAGAAATAATATAATGGTCATTAGAATTATAACAGCACTAGTTGTGTTACAAAGGACTATAACTAATTTTTATTTGTGAATTTAGTACTTAATTCACTTAATGAATCATCTTCATTATCATAATATTAATATGTGAAGCAAAAACGTTTTCCCCTTTTTACAAAAATTGTGCAGACAGAGGAGTATAAAATTTCACACGCTTATAGTTAATAAAAGTGCAGAATACTATTTTTTTTTAATTATCCAAAAAAGTAGATTAAATTAATAAAACAATACAGTTCACACACTACCATTGGTTGGACACAGACATACGTTTACCATTATCCCTTATGATTACCAATGCATTATCAATCACATGTCAATGTGTCAGACTTGATATTTATTTACTGTGTATACAGAATATTGACTTCTGAGAAGGTTTTTTACTAAGCAATCGACAATGAAAAGCAAATAAAATTGTTTTTATGAATTATGGTAGAATTTCCATCACTGACAAGCACTAGTTTAATTGAATAGCATATATGAGTAACTACTGCTTGGCTAATGGTAAAAGCGCATTTTATTTTTGATTATGTTTATGAATTTATTTTAGGGAAGATTTGTTTTTCGAAAAGATAAAACTATACCTTAACTACTAGCTAAACTTTTATATCTGGTCAGGGATAATTATACTGTCAAATAAAAGTTTCAGACATGACATACTATGAGACAACAAGTCCTTGACGAAATTCGCAAAGCTAGTCATCTGTGGAGCCAGCTCAGTGGTATTACTTCTTAAACTGAGCTCTCTCATTATTAACACACTCTGGTGTCATATCATGACTTTGAAAAGAGAGATGGAGAAATATGTCAGCCCTTAAAATTACAATCCATTAGTCATACTTCATGTTGTGCTATACCACAAAGTAGACCTGTGAAAATCCTTATACTTTTTTAGTTAAGGGCACATTTATGGATTGGATGAATCACGCTCACCATTTTTACTCTGTAAATTTGTTTCCATATGCATACCTTGCATATTTTATCGCTGAAAATTACAAGTGTAAACAAATCAATAATATAGAGTTTTGGCGGTTTTTTGTACAGTTTGAATATTTTTGGGGATGATCAATTGTGGGGTCAACAGAGAGCATGGCTGGTAGTGTTCTTTTCCTCTTTTCACAAAAGTTTACATTTGTATCAGCATGCACAGACTAAATTTGCACGAAATTTAAACTGGTTAATAATTTATATAAAAATAAAACCATTATGCCAGGTGAGCCAGTACAAAGGTTTGGCCACATGTGATCCGCAAGCCACGAGTTGAGTATCTCTGGAGTAGACCTTAAACATTCAACTTATTTACTATTTCGAGCATAAATTAACGATGGTATGGTTTTCGTCGAAATTAATCCATGGCATACATATTGCTCTGCTGGGGTAACGCGATTTATATCTTATATTATAATCTTGGTTTAACCCTATAGATTCTACTACTGTCAATTTCTCAAAACTTTTTTCCTAGGAACTTTCTGAGAATTTATGCAAGTGGATATCCAATTTTTTTACACAAAAGTAAAATTCGTCCACTCGTTGTAGGATATGCTTTACACTTGCATAGTTTCAAAATATTCACTTTAAAAAAATGAATGATGTAATTAACTTGGTTGTGTATACCTCCAATTGCTAGAATCTCCTTTTCTCTGTAAATAATAGCAGTGCCGGCAAAAGTACATTAGGATTATTTCCACTACGTCTTGGAAGAACGGAATACTGAATGGCTCGTGACTTTTTCGCGCTTAATTTACTCTAGCGTTATTATGGTAAGAATCTGCGAAATATCATTCTGGTGCACTGAACTGATTTCAGAAACGAGAAAATTACCTTCAAATTACCGATCTACCGTCTGAATTATGGCAAGGGTTCTGGAGAATTATACACCATTCTTCTTGTTTCCATAATACAAAAACACGCGATGATTTTAGAATATAGCCTTACAGTAATACACAACTGTGTAAACTAAAAATTCGCAATGTTGGTACTGGCCCTCCTGATGTGATACTCTATGCAAAATTCGTCCACTCGTCGTAGAATATGCTTTACACTTACATAGTTTCAAAATATTCACCTAAAAAAAATTAATTATGTAATTAACTTGGTTAGTAAATTAAGTATGCTATGATATCGGTCCTTCAAACGCCTTTTAAACGCGTTCAAGCAAGACCTGCAATAGAATTTCTATCTCTCGATATTCGCCTCTGTTTTTCAATTGCCTACTGTCGGTAATGGTGCAATGCAATCATTTAGCCACGCTGCTCTACAAAACTTTCCATATAAATTAAGTATTTTATAGAATTGTTGATTACTTATATATCTCTCTTTTTGTTATGATTTAAGAGTAATATAATTTGCTACATTGGTATATTTACTATGGTGGTTTACGTAAATGTTACTAATTTTTACATAGAGAATCAGGTCTCTTTATGGTAATAGTTTACAACAAAACTTACAATATCGTAAAATTATTTGACCACATCTAATACTTCTATACTGATAAATAAAATTGAAGTATGTATCTGTTTGTAATAGCATTTTTTTACTAAATGCATATACGATACGATACCTATATCAAAACCGCAATTTCTTAAAGTTTTGTCTGTTTGTTCCGGCTAATCTCCAGAACGTTAGACCGATATTGACGGGACTTTTTCTGGCAGAAGTTACTTTGCGTAAATGTGTTTCCCCGTAAAAGAATTAAAACTCATGAAATACTGAATAATTTTTTTTTTTTTATTATTAAATTCACAGTTTTACTGCCAGGTATTTGAATTTGTGAGAAATGTGATTGCTCTCTGTTAGTACCAATAAAATGTAGAAATAAGGGTATCCTGATAGTAAAAAAAAACTGATGAAAATGTGAACAAAATATGATTTAATGGACACCACCATCAAAACCTTATTTTCCAATGATTATTTAAAAGCGATAATATTCAGTGTAGAATATATGAAACACGGATGGAGCCACGGACGCATAGCTAGTAAAAAAAAACATGTTTGGTTAATTTTGAACATATTCTTTATAATATGTCTTTTAATATGAGTTATATATACTTTTTTTACATAGGGTAATGCATTTACGCACGACCTCCCATACGGGTACAGGGAAGGGAGTGTAGGACTAACACGAAAGACCGCAACTACCCACTAAACCTATACTAGCTTGTACCATAGCCTAAGTATACTTTATTAACTTGTTACATTTAGATAAAAATTAATTTGTAAATATTTATTTTCAGGTTAACCTCTAGTAATGGCTCAATATTATCAAATAGTTGGACAGGGGCATTCATTGACAATAGAGGATCTTCAAAGATACTGTCCCAGCATTTGTTTGGATGGAATAATTGTAAATCAAGATGAACAGCAATATGCTCAACAACAGGTGAAATACAAATGTTTTTTAGCTATCCAAAAATATGTACCATATTGTTTACTTTGATTTGGGCTTATAGTGTGAAAATAAAGTCAAATGGTTTTTCTTTTTACAAAATATTAGTCTTAAAAGGTTTAAGTGAAAACATGGAGAAATGAATTTTTGAAATAAAACACATATTAGAGATATTATATCAGAAGGAGAGGTATTTATTAAACAGATCAACAATTATTTGGCCATTTTTAACCGAATTCAAAAAGATGGAGGTTATCAATTCCTCTGTATTTTTTTTATGTTTGTTACTCGATTTGACCGTCAATTGTGAACCACTTTGCAAAAGTTTTTTTCATCGAAGGAGTACACTCCCTACCACATTCCCATTTCCCCCAAATCAGGATCTGATCAGTGGAACTCGGGGAAATCGAGAAAACCCTCTCGAAAGTGGAAAAAAACAACTTTTTTAAATAAAGACAAAACCGATTTTATAAGTTTAAACTATAAAAGAAAATACATAATTACTTTATTAATCTGCTTCTGTTTACTTGAATATATCCTTTGTTTTAATATCTTTAATAATTTTGGAGTCGGTGCCAGCTATAGTTAACTAATGTACTCATTTGTAAATGGAAATAACTGCCTAAACTTTATCACAATTACATATTAACAATTAATCAAAATTGAATATGATTAGCGACGTATTTACACCACTTCGTTATCTGTAAGCTGGGACCCATTTTCAAAATTATTAATGACTAGCTTTGCCCGCGACTTCGCTCGCGTGGAATTCAGGCATCCGTTTCGTCCCGTATTATAAGAATAAATTATCTATGCCCTTGTAATGTTTCAGAACAGTCCAAGTTATTAAAAAATAAGTACAATAGTTTATGAATAATCGTTAGAAATACACATATAATTTGTTTACGTAAGTAATCACATTCATAACACTTTGGGACCGATTTTAATGAAGTAAAGTTTTAATGTTACTCCAATACTTTATAACATCTTTTTGAAGTTTTAAAATATATAGTACTTTCTAATTGATACCTGCACAAACAAACAGACATTCTATAAATGATAGAAACGTTTTTAACCACATATTTTTAGTCCCTTGTAATAATTATTTTCATAAAAATCGAAAATGTACAGACACGTGAAATTTACAATTTTATTAGTAGCATAAATATTAAAACAAAGGATATATTGTACAGAAGCAGATTAATAATTATTTATATACATTTTAGTGCATTTTTATAGTTTATTCTTTTGAAGTCAGTATTATTTTTAAATAAAAAAGTTTTTTTTTTTCTTCCTGAATTTTACTAATTGAGTATAATTTTGTGAATATAACCATAACCGGTAATATTACTTTGAATCCCAAAAGTAGTAAATATAAAAAAAAATGTATTAGTACAAATCGGCTCACACGCTACTATTTAATCTAAGTATTATTTATAGGTCCATGACGTAATGGATTATCCTTGCTTATTTTTAACGTAAAAAAATATCTTCGATGGCTTGGTGAGCCGCCGCCTGTAGCAGGGCGACAACATAAGAGACAATGGGATAGTCACATTATAGCAGATTACTGGTGGATGCAGCAATGATAGTTTTAAAAATTAAATTTTGCATTGTTGTTTTACTTTTTGAGTCTTTTGTAAAAAAAAATATAATTTTTACACACTATTCCACTGCCATTACCACTCAAATTTTCAACAACACTAGCATTTTCCAGTAAACACTTTTAAAAATAATTATCTCTACTACTTCATGACTACGAAATATAATACAATACATCTTAGGTGCATTAATATGTTATTATTATGTCTAAACTATTTAATGGAAAATTACTTTAAAAAAAATGATAAATCGATTATACTAGTAACTTTAATACATATGTTTATGTATTTTGTCATGGAGACGGTTTTTATGGTGTCCCTTTAATTGACACGTCGCGAGATGGCACTACAGTATGTCAACTTCCATACCGTTCAACTAATTATCATGAAAATTGATGTAAATAGATATTCGAGTATGGAAAATATTTTAACACACTAAGAAATACAATGAAATAAGTAAAATTGTGATGAAAAATATTAATCCGAGAGTCCAATATACCGGAGCTTTGTTTCTATCAAAAAGATTTATAAAGTGTCAGAATACAATTATTAATGTGACACTGATTTTGAAGGTTGTAGTTCAACAAGCAGAACAGCCTAACGACATTATTGTTAGTGATGGTGTTCAACAACAGTTGGTTGTCAGTGACGGCATGCAGTACCAACAGCAATACGTTATTAGACATGAGCCAAGAGTACTATCTCAATGTGATGAATTTCAACAACAACAACAAATACAGCAACCTCAACAGCAACAACAATCACAACAACAGACTCAACAACCACAACAGCAACAAACAATACATGGGCATCAAGTAATTATTTATTAATTATTATTATTATTATTATAAATGTTATTTATTCATAGTAAGATTATGCTATTAGCTATTATAGCTTAATTCATATAATAGTAGGTGTATTTTATAGGTTATATTTTAAAATATAAGGATTACAATCCAACTACGTTATGAATAGTGAGTTTATAAACAATTTTATTGTAGGTTTACTACACATCTGATTTACCCGTGGATGCTCAGGTTGTATTGCAAGAGGCTCAGCAGATCATTGACGCATCTTTGATGCGACAGTCATCTCCTCAACGACCCCAACATGTATGTGTGATGACTGAATTGCATATTACATTACTATGCTAGATAGGACTTTTCAATAGAACACTGTCTATTATGCTTAGCATGATAACCAATGTTTTGATTTTGCTATGGTAAAATTTTAATTTGAGCCTATCACATGTTTAATTTATGGTAAGGGTTATAAATAAGACTAAAA
The DNA here is from genome assembly GCA_014132275.2 of Samia ricini. Lineage (NCBI taxonomy): Eukaryota > Metazoa > Arthropoda > Insecta > Lepidoptera > Saturniidae > Samia > Samia ricini. Next base: position 9,206,437 of record AP028170.1, read on the forward strand.
TATCTTTCCACAGTACATAAGGGTTTGTGTAACTAATTAAGATCGGTGAAAACTAACCTACTTTGCTTAAATCTGTTTTAAAATACATTTTGTAACACAACGGGGAATTAATTACCTATTTATTTTAATAATGTTAGTATTAATGATATGTAAATAAACATAAATATAGTTTTGAGGTTTTGTATTTTACACTTTCATTTTAAATGTAAAAATTACGAGTTTGTAACTCATTTATGACATTACATTTAAAATATAAATAAAGTCACATTTTTTTATTTGATTTAAACCCAATTACCAATCTGCTTAACCACTCAAATTCTTCTATGGAAAAGGATGCTCATTTACAGTGACATTCCTTGATCTATTTTATTTACTAACATGTATTATTAATTATTTTTTAATAATGTTTCCTAATTTGTTTTTGTTGCTTTTCCTTAATCTTCTAACATAATTGGCCTTTTTGTCTAATTTGCAATGGTGATAGTTTGCATTGCTTCTTTTGTCAGTACTTCAAAATTTTATAGATATTTATCTATATTTTTTTCAGTCAATTTTCTTTATAACAATCTGCATTATAGTCTATATAACATTAAGATCAGATTTATATATAGTTGTAGCGTATGATCTTAAACCTGTGGGTGTTTAAAATTTTTTGTATAAAGTATATTTTCTCTATATAATTTGGTTTTATTAAAATATACAGCTGGTTGTTTTTTTTTTTCAAACCTAATGTTGTTATCTCATGAGACATTACGTAATAATCTTCTCATTGTAGTTTGAAGTGGCTGTTCTAACTGACTATCATAGGTTTTATTGTCTAGGTATTGTATAGCTATTTTGCCTTGTTTGGAATTAATTCTTCTTATAACAATCTTGAAAGAAAAATCTACAAAACAGTAGCTCTGTGTCATTAACGAGGCTATTTAACAACCACAAAAACCCCACATCTGTCCTAGGAATAATGTATCATTGATATATATTATTATTGATATATTGTTTATCATTTTTCTTTACCATTCTGTTAGTCTTAAATTAACACAGAAACCTTTGAGTTTGTATACCTTTAAAATACAAATTGAACTTGAGTGTATATATTATTTTAATGATGACTATCTTAATTTTTGATAAATTAAGTATTTATCTTAAAATTCCCGTTTTCCAGGAAAATTTAAATCTCTTAGCAGTAGCGAAAATTGCGACTTTTAAAAGTTCTAATTCAATAATTGTTATAGTAAATATCATTAAATTATGTAAATTTAATCGACATTGTTTTAGTCAGCTTTTCTTGTTCTTGAAGGAAGCGACGAATTTTATCTTCTTTGTTCTTGAGAATTGACTCAGCAGCGTTTGACAGTAGATATGGCGAAAAGCGACGGGGACGAATTTAACCTAATAATATTTATAATGCCAGATTTAATTTTGTTCCTCATATGAAACGTCAGAGACATTTTGCAATAATCTGGCAATATTTTTACAATATCATTATATACCAAGTCAGTTTATTATCTCGCTCAAATATTATTTACGTAGGTATCTGCATTTTCAAATTTTGCCGTAAAAAATGTTATTTTTAAAAGCAGGGACATTTCTTTCTAAAAATGCATTAATGCAAACACAACCTTTAGCTAGGTAGTAAAATTTTATTTTGAAATTAAGAAACATACTGTCAGCTTTATACTCTTTATCCAGTTTTTTTCCTATTGTTACAATTCTTTCAAATACTGCAAATAGCTTTAGCACGTATAAATTGCTTAATTTTATAAAATGTATTAATCGTCGGTTAATATTAATGAATTAATGTATCAGCTGAATAAATCTGACAAAATCTGCTATTAAGTTGAGATTCCCAGCAATCGTTACTCGATCGCTGACACTGTATTTTCCAGCTTTCATGGATTTCGTATATATTATATATTATGCGAGTTATCCTTAGGTGGTACCCGAGTGGTTTAAAATATTTCGAAAAATTATTTATGATATTTAAGGTCACAATGTCACTAGATTATATTTCAACCCTGTGAAGATATCATATATCGTCAGAAAAATTTAAATAATATACTTTTGTTCATCTATGAAACATAAATTCTTAAAGTAACATTACTTAATACGTATCGTGGTAATACATTATAATTATTCGTATGCCATTCATTATTACTGGAATTATTTTAACATTTATTATTTCTACGTTGAATATTTTATGACACAATTTCTTAACAAAAAATTGCATAAGTTCATTAAAAGTACATTAATTTTAGGTACTACCGAAGTGTAAGGATTCAGGCACGTTGTAATCTTCGCCAAAGTTAGTAGATATGTAAAATAAAACACAGTTTCAGTAGTTCGTGAGTAAAGCTACGTAAAATGAAATTACGTAATTACATAGACTGACCTTTTGATAATGAGCATGGTATTCGTTTATCACGTAGACAACCATAAAAAAGTCTTTTATTTAATAATATTGTTAAATCAATTATGATTACATAATAATATATTAAAATTTCCTTAGGGAACATGTATAAAAAAATTTGAAAACTATCTTTAGAAATTGTTGAAACCGATCCGGAACAAAAAATGGGGTGGTGCCGCCACCACAGCCATACGACATGGAAGTGACAAGAAAGTGGTCTGATACCACAAAAATTAAAAACTATATAGACAACATTTTTACCTTGATTCCATCCATCCAACCGTAAAGGCGTCCACAGCTGGACATCTCCCCCAAAGATAAGGGAGGAATTGTCATAACGGCCGCGGTTGGCAGGCGGGTTGACGATCGCAGTAGATGTTTGTGGAGCTCAAAGGATAATGCTGCCCATCCTCTGGTTTATCCCTTAGTCGCCCTTTACGACACACACGGGATGATATGGGGTGGCACTATTTTTAATCCCGACACCACAAGGCCTTGATTAGAGTTCATTAACCTTTCGTAAGCGATCTTGCTACCGATCTCTATTTACATATCTCTCGAACTTCTTAACCATCTTCATATTTTCACTAACAATTCGTAGTTAAAGCACAACATGGAATTAATTTTGTACAAAAACCGATGTAACTGTTTACTTTACTGCTGTTATTGCTAGTGGTCAACCATCCGGCGGTTATAGAAATAACTACCCTCCAACCAATTTATTAGCCCGAACATATATAATATGAGACATTTCAAAATTATTTGTTTCACCTTACTTATTATTAGAGTTGAACTGAATGCAAAACATATTTTTCTTTAAATTCCAGTGAAGTGACGGTTGACGAAAAAAAAAAAAATTGTTAAATTTTGAAACGTAATATTAGTATTGAAAATAGTGTGAGTTTTTTTGTCATACTTTGGAAACTTCTTTCACAGATCCGCTTATTAGAATTTTCATTGAAATTGAATAGAATTCAACGATCTAAAAGATATATATTAACGTTATTTTTCAACTACTATTAATTTTAAACTTCAGTTTTCAGTTAACAGTAAATTTGTGTTGATACAATTTCATACAAATATATCGGAATTAGAAGTAGAGTTTTCGCAATTAAATAATGTTTTAACGAAACACAACACACAAGGAGAGTTAATGTGTTAGTGTCAGTGTTTAAAAATGCTTAATAAAGATAATAAAGGTGGCTTGTTACTTACAGTAGTAAAATATCGACTCCCATGAGCAACATTTATTCCAGGTGTTATATTCTAGATAATAATTAATACTAATTTCCAAATATGTATTAAACATCCCTTTTGCAATAATAGCTATTAAAAAAAAAATTAGTGGTTTACCAAATAAGTGGGGGTGTAATAATCATAAATGTCAGTTTGAAAAGCTTATTATAAAAAGCGCATGTAAAAAAGCTCGTCTAACTTTTCTTTATATATATATATATATATATATATATATGTGTGTGTATATAGGTATGTATGTATGTATATATATAATTTTTCCACGAATAAAAGTTGAAATTAGTTAATTTGTTCATTCAACAGCAGTTAGTAAATCCGGCGCATGTGTTATCTCAACCAACGGTCATCCACCCAGCTCAGCAGCCGCCACCGCAACCACCGCCCTCGACTACCCCTACACAGCACGTCCCACAACAACCAGTTAGTTATTATGTTTCATTATTATTAATTTCTCGATTACCCATAAAAATGAGACAATAGTAAAACAATGGAAAGCTGGCATAAACGCCAGGTTAGTTGTTCATTTATGTTATATAGTTCATTTGTGTTAGTTTCATAGTTCAAGGGGTTAATGATAATACTAAATTGGTTATTTATATACATAGTTTAATTTATACTAACCGTCCCGGAGAACTTCATACCGCTTCAGAGTTAATAAATCTTGTTTTATTATCTAAATTCAATTTAGTTTTTGTTCCAATCGCGAAAAAAAATTCTCGAGTTCAGTACAAACGAAAAAAAGCTGATAGAAATCACTCTATACGTTCTCGAGATTTCATGAAAAAAGGTGTTCCATACATAGTGTATGAAAAATGTAATTAAAGAAGTTTTTTTTTATAGCTGTTCTAAACATTAAAGGAAACAAAAATCATAAAAAACAATCCAGCTGTTCTTGAGTTATAAATAAAATGACAAAAGTTTATTTTAAGCCATATATATACATATATGATAAGTATTTAAAAATATTGTATGAATTATTATATTAATCCATTAATATTTACACTTACAGCAACCGCAACAACAACGTCTGCCGAGTGCGACACCACAACTTATTCAGCATTTGCAGCAACACCAGCAACAGATTCACCTACAACAACTTCAGCAACAACAATTACAACAACAGCAGCAATTACAACAACAGCAACAATTACAACAACATATACAACAACAGCAGCAACAACAACAGCAGCAGCAACACCAACAACAACATCAACAAGTCGTCATGCATGCCGCATATATAAACCAAGCGGTAAGTACATCTAAATATTATTTTGGTACAATTATATTATCAAAAAGTGTAATTATACAAGGAATAATTTTAATGATTGAAATTTGATTTAGTATTAATGTCATTATTAACATTAGATTGAGCTCAATGTGTCCGTTTATAAATTCACTTCACTTAATTTCACTTATACATTTGCTTTAAAAAAAAACGTTTTATTTTTAATATTATAAACAATTAGCGTTTGACTTAAATTTCACCTGATATTATACAATGATGTGGTTTGAAATGTTAAGATTTTAGGACTGGAGCAACTGCATCTTAAGGGCATGTTTCATTTTCAAGCTTAGTATAGCTAATCATTAAATGCGTATCATCTCTTGGGAAAAATCTGTTCCCAATTAGCAGTACAATTACTGGTATTGGATTAGTATTGGACCTATTCGGTATTGGACAGAATAGAACTGAGTGTGCAATCCTACTTTGTTTAATAATTATTTAATTATCGCGGGGTTTTCACCTTGTGCGTGCTGCTCGTGATCCATTCGGGCACGAAAGGTCTATCATTCCCACGACTCTACAAAAAAATTTTGTTTTTTGTCCTAAAGTTTATGTTTTAATTATTCGGTTAATTATGCACAAAAACGAAAAGAAAATACTTTTTTTTTTTTTGGTGTAAAGTTTGCTTTTGTGATAAAAGTTAGTTGAGGATATGCTAAAGCATTTCTAAGGGCATGGGCTGAGGGTGTCATTAAAAGTACATATACTGCATGCTCATTTAGATAAATTTAAAAACAACATGAGAGTGTATTCAGAAGAGAAAGAACGTTTTAGTTTTAGAAGAAGAATACAATGAAAACATGATGGTGGACCATATTTGGGCTCTATTGAGAGAAAGTACTTATGAACATAAAAGATAAAGTAAAAGCTTGCACTTTTAAATTATTTTCCACTTTTTTGTAAGTTATTTTGATAGTAAAACTTAATAAACATATTTATTTGAATGATTTAATCTACAATTAAAGATTAAAACCACAGATTCTGAAAATATCATTCAATCAGTCTCCTAAATAGAAAAGCGAACATTTTCATGTAATTTTTTTTTATTCGTCTAATTACGACCTAAACTGTCGAAATTTTATGCTTTAAAATCGAGGTCAAATTTTGTGTAGACCCGTTATCTATGAAAAACAGATTGCCATTGTGACATTGGCGGCAGACCGTCTGTAAGTCTAAGATTGGCAGAACATTCATACCATAAGACGTGCTTCACAAAGAGTTTCTTAAGCCAGACAATGTATGGATATTCCCTATTCAAAACTAGTTTTTTCCACACATCACAATTATTTGCCAATTTCTGCCAGCATAGGTAGACTATGGAAAACTCATCAATTTCGCGCTTAATGAATCTTTGAGTGAAGTTTGGCAATAGTTCTTTTTGCATGTGCAATTTCCCTGAAGAGGGCTTACATTGGTCAACGTGAAGGATTTATGTGATATACTAAACCTAGCCCAGGTAAACATTACTGTATGTGCAAAGCAATCATGCTGGTCGGTTGCGTTAATTATTTACGTGTTAAGAGGATAACCTGGCGCCATTTATTCCATACAAACATAGCCCCCTGTTTCCTCCCTAAATAAATATTGTTATACCAAATAATATATATCCACTCCCGCCAAACGTACGGGCACGTTTCGATTTTTTTCCATAAATTAGTTATCGTAGAAACTAGGAGCCTTTGAAAATGCTCGATTTTTACCGTCATATTCAGACGTTCGTCAAACAAATTTGATATATAAAATAAATAAAGAAAGTTTTGGAGGAGGAAACGATGTAACTACGAAGTGATGTTTTCGTCTATTTAACATAGTTAAATTCAGCCCGAGCTGCAGTTGTCTCTATTCTTTCTTTGGGGCGCAACGCGATAGCGATATATTTCTCAAATACCTACTTATCCGACCGCATGTCCTTGCAATAGGGTACACCAAATCGCCAGCCTCCACCTAGGTTGTTGAATCAAGCGCTTAGCGGTCCCGGTGGTGTGGCGCTCGTGCGCGGCCCGGTGCGGACCGTGAGGCCACGCCGAGTGACGCAACGCCCGCCCCTGCCGCCGAACGCACGGCTATTAAACTCACATCCACAGGTATGTTACGACCTACCGATTACATCTAAATTATCTATATACTTAAAATTGTAAAATTCACGTGTCTGTACATTTCCGATTTTTGTGAAAAGAATTATTGCAAGGGACTAAAATTAGGTAATTAAACACGTTTCTATCATTTTTAGAAATGTATGTTTGGTTGGTTGTGCAGGTATCAATTAGAAAGAACTAAGTGTATTTAAAAAAAAAACAAAAAAGGTGTAATTGAAAACAAAACCGACTTCAAAAGAATACACTACTATATAAAAAATGCACTAAAAAGTCAATAAATAATTACTTTATTAATCTGCTTCGTTAATTTTGAAGTCGGTGCCAGCTAGTTATCACAATAACATGTGAGCTTAAAGCTAGAGTGATTTTAAACAAAAATTAATCAAAATTGAATATAATTAGCGAAGTACATTTACACCACTTTGTTATCCATAAGCTGGCACCGATTTCAAAATTAACGAAGCAGATTAATTAAGTAATTATTTATTGACTATTTAGTGCATTTTTATAGTGTATTATTCTTTTGAAGTCGGTTTTTTGTTTTTATTTAAAATAGTTTTTACTAATTCCGCTACGTTACGAATAATTTGACCTTAAAAAGGGAACTACGTTTTAAACTCCGCTACATTTTAAATTATTGTTCCATGTTAATCTCCGCCAAGCCGCGAAAAATTAACCTTCCTAAATCTGGCACGATATGACTTTTAACCCACATCTCTGTGCTTCCACTAACATTATTAAGACTATGATTTGTATAGTTTTTTATATGACAAAAAAATGATATATATTATATTTATAAAAAAAAAAGAACCAGATCGAGTTTCTTGCCGGCTCTTCTCGACTGGGTTGTTTTCCGAACCGGTGGGTGGTAGTGTTTTAGACGTTCATAAGCGCCTTCTTAGGGCCTAAATTGAGTAAATAAATTTTGATTTTGATTTTGAACGACATATACGTATATGTGTATAAAGAAACTGTTTTCTTGTTTTTATATTTTATTAAATCTGCTAGGTAGGCGTTTTGTTAATTTTTCTTATAATATATAAACAAAAAAAAAGTTGTTAAGGTTCCGTTACTTAACGCCTTGAGCACCTTTCCGGCGTTTACGCCATCTTTCCAGTGTTTTCCTATTATCTTTCTATTGTTTCATTTTTATGGGTACTCGACACATTAAGTCTGGGGTAAATTAATATCGCTTACGTAATCACTATTCAACACACCCTACCAACCCCAACCCACCAACACCCACCCCCCAACTTTCCACCAACCTCCCTCCTCAACAAAATACTTGAACGGTCCCTAAGATATGGAAAATACGTACAGGCAAACCCGGCGAGCGCCGGTGGAGCGGTCCGCGCTGCGTGTACGGCGTCGGCGGCGGCGGGCGGTGCAGTAGGCGCGGGGAGTGCGGGCCCGGCGGTGCGCTCGACGGCGCCGCCGCGTCTCCTCAACCCGCAAGCGGCACACGCACAACACCGACCGCCGCGACCCCGGACCCCACTGCACCATCAAATTCAGGTGATTTATTAATAGCCGATACCCGCTACTACGGTCTGCGCAGTCGCGGGTCAAAACATTTTGCGCGGACATGAAGTTGGTAGTACAAAGTTCAAAAATAAACCTATAATAACCTTTTCTTTGTTGACGATTGTAGACTCTCATATATATCTTCTGAAACGGATTCTGTAATCATTTTGTAAGATACCTTCTAGACAATTGCAATTGCTTATTTATTTTTAGACTCTATATATGTTAACTTTTGTATGTGTTTACAGCAACATCAGTTGGCGCAGCACGTGATGGGTCATCAACAGCAACTGAATCAACTGAAACTCTCATCAAATCAAGTATGTGTAATAATCATTTTTAATTAATTTATTTACTTTTGTTTATATTAGACGATGTGGGGTTAGTCCTTTGACTACAATCTCACCGGATGTTAAGTGACGATGTGGTCCAGGATGGTAAACACTCTAAGCCTAGAGCCACTGGATTTTAAGTGATGCTGCCGGAATACACCTATTGGTATTTTGGCGACAGGTTTTCAAACTTGAAGGTGTTAGCTACCCAGGCGGGGATCATTAAAAAATGCCGTACCACCATGCTATGGTTTCCTCACGATGTTTTTCTTCACCGAAAGCTCCGGTCGATTTTAGAGTTGGATAGTTGGGATCGAACCCGCGTCGATTGACGCGGGATCCGGCCGCACTGCCCGCTGCGCCATCATCGCTTCAATCAATTATCAGCTTTTATTGGAGAGAATACTACAAGATTTCGAGATATATCTTTACATACATAATACGTGGTCTTCACTTATTTACAAAACTCTCGTTATGCTTGTAAAACAACTTTCATTATATTATAATGGCCGATATGTAATTAGACAAAGATAAAACATTTTACTATCTTTTCTCCTGTGTTTGTCAACAGTTTGTTTAGTTTATTGAAATTGATGAGATATAGTTAATTATCATATCTTTAATACGATGATTATTACTTAATTTCCATAACTGTATGATTACTTGTTACAAATAGAAACACAAAACAAGTCGAAAAAAAAAACGTGTTAACGATCCGTTGGAATTATTCATTCGGTAGAAATTATACTATTCAATTTATTCATTCATTTGACAGAATCCCATCCCTACTGAAGTGACGTTTTCTGTTTTATAATGTCACTTAACGTTTCGATTATTAGTAAAACAGATCAGATAAAACATACTGGAACTTTAAAATCAAATGTAAAATGTATTATATAAATTTATGAGTTAGAATTAACAAATTTCAATTAGTCACAGCCGAAAAGTACCTTATTAATATATTTTTTATATTTTGATACAATTTAAAAAGCCTATTCTGTGGCAAAATTGTAGAAATTTTTATATGCAATAGTAATATAATTGGAATATTCTTTCCAGATATTAAATACACAAAACCAAGCTCACTCGCAGCCGGCTCGCATTATTACGCCGCAGGGTACGATTGTGACGCAAAATTTACAATCCCAAATACCACAACATATGGTCCTACAGGCGAATCAAAACAACGGACCACTACCGCAACAGAATACGCTCAATACCATTCCACAGAGATCCTCCCCGCACCCCCAACAACAACAACAACAACAGCAACAACAACAAATTAAAAAAGTCGCTGTCCAACCGAACAACGCTAGCGATATGGATGACCTCGAAGAGAGCATAACGGCTGCCATAGTTCAGAAGCATCCAGTGAACGATAACATAACAACACAGACACCCCAGCAATTCCACACGTCACCGGCTGTCATGAGACAGAACCAAGCGGGCAGTTCTGTAACTCAACAGTTGAACTTTACTCAACAACACTTTCAACAGCAACAGCAACAACAGCAAATAATGTTCGAACAACCCCACATGCAACAACATCCGCAGCAGACGATTACACAATTGCTAATGGAGCCGGATACAGTGGACGAGGAAAGGCAAGTTTTGACTTTGAGCAACGGCCAGAGAATCACTTTGGCGGATTACAGACGTTTGCAGCAGCCTCATAGGTCAACACTGCAACAACAACAACAGCAGCAATCCAGGTAAACTAGCTAGCTGTGTGCCCGCGGCTGCGCCCGCGTTTCATATATTCCTCACTGCGTTTTAATTTTTTTATACGGAACACTAATTTTTTTTTTGTAATAAGATAAAGTAAAAACATTTCTCATGAATTCAAACACTTGTCCGTAAAACTGTGCATTAAATCAGATTTTATTCAAATTTTTTACGCGGAATCCTAATTATTTTCGAATATTATTGAAAGTACCCTAAGTTACCAGGAGTAACATCAGCTATCTACCAAAAAGTCCCGTCAAAATTCGTCCAGCCGTTCCGGAGATTAGCCGGAACAGACAGACAGACATACAAAAATTTTAAAAATTTTATTTTTTGGTATAGTTATCGTATATACATTCATATCTACTCAGTAAAACAAAAATATTTTGACATTACAAACAGATACTCCAATTTTATTTATTTGTATAGATAAATCGGTACATTTATTTGAAATTTTGTGTTTGATGTCTGTTATAAACGTTACAAACTCGAATATGATTTAAAAAAAAAACCGTCAGACATACTGTCTTTGTATATGCCTGATTTTAAACGTTTATACGCGGTATAGCAATTGATATGTTTTTTTAGACAGCAAACAATTTGATATAATATTCGAAATTAATAATGGCTAAAAAAAAACATGTATCACAAAATTTGTAAAAAAAAATCTAATAAAGTGCAAACCTAAAGCCTAAAGATTCATTATTAGATATAGATAAGCAAAAATCACTCAGTTAATAGTGTCATGTGATATTTTAAATAAGTCCGCATTTAATTTTGACAACCGTTTTGTCTATGCATCACTGTTAATTTATTTTTTTATGTTTAGTGTTATAATGATAACATGAATATTATAACTATCTGACGTTTATTATTTATCTTTTTTTTTACATATAATCGCATTTATAGGGAAAGTGGACGTCAGACATTAGTGAGAAGTAAAGAACAACCCAGACCCGTTCAGCGAGTTCCTCCATTGCAGACTCAGCAAGTACCGCAATTAGGTTAGTTTTTGTCTCTGACATATGTATATATACAGTTGTATGCAAAAGTTTCCGGCCAAACAAAATTTTGCGATTAGGTTAAGGTAAAGGATGCGAAGTGGAAACACAAATATATCATCACAAAGTATCTTTATTATAGAACCAAAATGTGTATCTAAATATTTTCAAGTAACAGTTAATACATATTTACAAGAAAAATAAAAAATTTCACTATTTCATAAGTGTCCGGCCAAATTCCAAGAAGCTACAATTCGCTCTGTTTCGTTTATGTTATCGGTTACAAAGGTATGTAAACATCGAGAACAATATTTCTTTCATATCCTACCTTTATTATTAATTGGTTAAAATGCTTAAACGCACGTCTTTAGACATACGCGAAGTAGTAATTAAGTTACATAATGAAGGGAACGTTTCACGTGTAATAGTCAATCTTTTGTCATTAGGAAAATCCACTGTTAACGATATTATAAATAACTGGAAGACTACAGGTGATCTAAAAGATAAACCTTGTTCTGGAAGGCCCAGAAAAACAACGAATCCTGTCGATAAGATTATTAAAAGAAAGGCTGTCGTAGACGTAAAAAAGTATGCTGCGATCATCGCACGTGAATTACTTGAGGAAAATTTAGCTGACATTAGTCAGAGTACTGTTTCACGTAGATTAAATAAAGTGAGACTTTTTGGACGCGTTGGAACTAAAAAACCACTAATTAGTATAAAAAATAAGAAGGCCAGATTGGAATTTGCAAAAGCACACCAGTACTGGACTACTGAAGAATGGAAAAAAGTGCTATTTTCAGACGAAACTAAAATTAATTTGTTTGAAAATGATGGGAGAAGATATGATAAGATATTTCTAGTACCTTTAGGTCGACGAACATCTGAAAATAGCACTTTTTTCCATTCTTCAGTAGTCCAGTACTGGTGTGCTTTTGCAAATTCCAATCTGGCCTTCTTATTTTTTATACTAATTAGTGGTTTTTTAGTTCCAACGCGTCCAAAAAGTCCCACTTTATTTAATCTACGTGAAACAGTACTCTGACTAATGTCAGCTAAATTTTCCTCACGTAATTCACGTGCGATGATCGCAGCATACTTTTTTACGTCTACGACAGCCTTTCTTTTAATAATCTTATCGACACGATTCGTTGTTTTTCTGGGCCTTCCAGAACAAGGTTTATCTTTTAGATCACCTGTAGTCTTCCACTTATTTATAATATCGTTAACAGTGGATTTTCCTAATGACAAAAGATTGACCATTACACGTGAAACGTTCCCTTCATTATGTAACTTAATTACTACTTCGCGTATGTCTAAAGACGTGCGTTTAGGCATTTTAACCAATTAATAATAAAGGTAGGATATGAAAGAAATATTGTTCTCGATGTTTACATACCTTTGTAACCGATAATATAAACGAAACAGAGCGAATTGTAGCTTCTTGGAATTTGGCCGGACACTTATGAAATAGTGAATTTTTTTATTTTTCTTGTAAATATGTATTAACTGTTACTTGAAAATATTTAGATACACATTTTGGTTCTATAATAAAGATACTTTGTGATGATATATTTGTGTTTCTACTTCGCATCTTTTACCTTAACTTAATTGCAAAATTTTGTTTGGCCGGAAACTTTTGCATACAACTGTATGTAGGATATGGGTAGTGATTCAACACAATACTTCCTAATAAAATCTTTTATTATTTTCTTTACAAATTTTCCCGATCTTCTTTTTCTTTGTTTTCTTTTTCATCATCCACTCGTTCACATTGCATTCTTTCACTCAGTCTTACGTTCCTTTAATTCCTACATATACATATATACAATGTCTTAATATGTTAATCTAGTAAATTATAGTTGAACAGTATTGCAATGATTTGTGGTTTTTTTTTTTAGAAAACAGTGAAACACCAAGTGGGCCTTCGGAACAGACTTCGGAACCGCAGTCTGCGAAAATGTTAATATTCCTACAAAACGGAGAACAAAGACTCATCACGTTCACGTTACCTAAAGAAAGCTGTACTCTTCAAGAAGTTTTAGAACAAGTAAGATATTTTAATAGTTATACAAATATATATTTTTATTATAATATAAATTTATTATGACTATCTGTATGCATATATTCTTCACTATGTAATATAGTTTTAAATAGTCATTGGGAAATAATAATATTTTGATGGTGCGAGCGTTCCAACGAATCGTAATTTGTTCGCAATTTCATGAGCTTTGTTTTTCTTTACACGGAACCATAAATATTTGCGAGAAATAAAAGTAGCCTAAATTACGAGGAGTAACTTCAGCTATCTGGTAAAAAAAAACCTATCAAAATCGGCTAAGCCGTTTCGGAGTGAAACAGACGACAGACAAAAAATTGTGTTTTTAGTATAGATACCGTTTATACATTCATATTTAAAAAAGGAGGAGGTTATGAATTCGTCTGTAGTGTTCTTATTGTATGTTTCTTACTCGATATCTTCCGTTAATTGTGGGCCGATTTGTAAATTTTTTTTTTTTTAAATCGAATTCTTCTTTGTCCATTTCAACTTTATCCAAACATATTTCAAAATTATTAATCAAAGAATATAAATCGAAGTTAGCAGGAGTAGGTTAATGAAATAATTATTTATTTACATTTTTTTAATATTATTTACACTTTAATTTTATTCCCTTTCGGCAGGTTAACGTTCCGTTTTCAGAAGACACGCACATACAATGTATGCAGAATACGAGTAGTGAAATTGATTATTTCGTATCGGTCGGTTCAACAACTAGAATTGAAGAAATGCTGGAGAACCATCCGGTTAGTTTTTAAATTTTTTTTATTATTATTATTTTACATACATAATAATAATTAACACGGTGAGGTTTTATCTGAAAAGTCTGAATAACTAGTTGTATGTCTCATATTCTACATTGCGTAAAATATAATTTTTAAAATAATCCTTGAAAAGTAATGTTGTGATGGTGTTCGTAATATTTATCGAAAAATAAAAGTAGCTACACACTTATCTGCCAGAAAAAGTCCCGTCAAAATCGGTGCAGTCGTGTTTTTTTTTATTTTGGTACAGTATATAGACATAGATTAATAGATATTACAAACAGACAGTTCAATTTTATTTATTTTTTTAATTATTTTTTTTATTTTTTTTTTTTATTTTATTTTTTTTTTGTTTTATCTGCCGCGACCTCTAACGTAATCAGAGACTTTGTGTATCTAATGTTGGTTTTTACGTTATTGAGTTTTAGTTGTTAATTTACTTTGCTTCCTACTGCTCCTTTTATAGCTCTATTTTCCTTCATTCTTATTTTTATCTTCTTTCTTGTTTTTAATTTACTTTAGTTTTCCTATAATAATGTTTCATTTGTCATTTCCCTATTTTATGATTAATTACTCACTTTGATTTTTGTTATTTATTTATTTCTCACAATTGTTTAGTTTCATTCAATTTTATTTTGTCTCTTTTCCACTCTTCCATCCTTTCTTTATTTTCACATACTGATCTTAACTATTTCCATTTCCAGCTTTACAAATTGTGCTTAATTTTCTACATATTTCTACAATTTTATTTATTAGTATAGATAGATTGAGTAAATTAAACCTCACATGACTTTAAGTGACAAATGTGAGCTGAGATGATAACACAATGAGCGTAGACAAACTGATACTCCACATTATATAAGTGCTCCACGACAAGTTTTTTTTTTTTTAACTTAAAAATATTTCCTAGCGGCCTTTCTTTCATACAAACATAGTCCCCTGTTTCCTTTCTGTATAATAGCATTATGGTAAATATTTTTTATACCAAATCATATATATCCACCACCGCATTGTACGTACGTTTTACATTTTTTTCCATAAATTAGTTACTGTAGAAACTAGATGCCTTTGGAAATAAAAAAAATGCTCAATTTTTACAGTCATTTTCAGACGTTCGTAAAACGAATTTGGTGGATAAAATTTAAAAAATCACTAACGTACAGGCATAGCCGAAGTCTTTATTATTCTAAAACTGAAAGATAATTAAAAATTGTTTCAGTTTTGTAGATGGAAACGGGGTACTACGTCTGTATGTACTACGCATGTTTTCGTCTATTTTGCATAGTTGAATCAGCCCGCGCTGCAATTGTCCCTTTCGCTTTCTTTGAAGCGCAACGCGATAGCAATAGATTTCTGAAAGACCTACTTTTCTGGCCGCGTGTCCTTTTAAGGGTAATAGGTAAAAACAAAACAATAACTTACCACCAAGTTACGATTTCACCATGATGATTTCCTTCAGCAAAGTGACTTATTCTAGGATTGAATCCAGACATTTTGTGTGATGAGCCATCATCGCTTCCGAGACTTTCCTATTTTTTTGAATTTTTCATTATTTGGCATTATTTAACTCATTTTTGGCAAAATGGAAAAAATTTTTTTTTTTCTTCTCTAAAGTATAGCAGAGTGATGATTGACGTATAAACTGTATGTAAATATATAGGTAGTTCACTTATACGGCAACATGAAGTTAGTAGCGCAAAGTTTAAAAATAAACCAATATTAACGTTTTTTTTTTGTTAGCGATATTAACAATGCTAATGCTAATGTTAATGCTTCTATACGACTCATAAAATAATTTTATTCATAGATGCTAGTTGGAGATATAAACAGTAGAAGTTCACCAAGTGTTATGTCTCAATCTCAGAACAGTAGCGACATGTCTACGCCTGAAAAAGTGCAGTGTTCCGATAATGGTAAGTTAATTAATTATCTAGTAAATTCCTTTGAAATTTAAATTTAAAATGACAAATTTAACATGTATCCTGTAAAGGCAAATTAAAAGCGTTGATTATAACACATCGCAGTGATAATTCTACGCTTTTTTCATTCGTTTTACCAATACCTTTTTTTCTTTTTTTTTTTTGTCGAGGGGAAATGCATTTACGCACTACCCTTACCTATTGCAATAGTGAGACCGGAGTCCCCCAATGCAATAGGTAAGGGGGCACGGAGGGACGAACTCCGTGCCAGTGTTGGGTCTCACCCGGGCGTGAAGCGCCCGGAAATACCCACTAAAACCCCTCGGGGCCGTCCGCCGCATTTGGGATGGGGGCGACACGGGGTGGCTTTCGCAAGCACCGCGTCGCCCCCTTCGGTGAACCCACCGGACCTCGTCCGCGCAATGGCCCAATGGGGATGGGAGAGGAATACTTCCCCACCCTCCTCTTCGCCCACCTCTCGTAAGAAGTATGACCTAGATAGGTCAGCCAGCCGGGGGGCAGGATATACTTCCTGCCCCCCAATAAAAACGGAAAATTGGGACAGATCAGTGACGGGCAAAGAAACAGGGGAAGAAGCCCGCCACTGAGGAAGAAGAAAATAGGTCCCTCTCCTCATCTTGTCTTAGTCGACAAGACGTAGGAAGGAGAGGGATACCTAGAAGAGACAGAAACAAACAAAAAAGAAACACAAAAACATCGTTTTATAATACCTGACGTTCACGTGAATTTTGTGTATAATATTTGACATATCAAATCATTCAAATTCTTCATTCAATTTGGGCCCTGAAAAGGCGCTAATGAACGTCAATAATTACCATAAAACTTCTTACAAAATAATTTTAGCTTACTCTCTATCTTGATTCTTGATATGAAAAGGTCCAACCAACTGATCACCATATAACTCATTTTCAACCAACCAACTTGTGTGCATGCAACCGACCAACTCATTTTTAATCAACCAATTCATGCATCTAAGTTTAGTAAGACATTAAAGAATTTTAGTTAAACTATTAATTTTAGACATTTAATTTCTTAAATCCCTCAATCATTTCAAGTGAATACGAGAATATGAAGTTGTTTATAAATAATATTTGCCCAGATCAACCAAAAATGGGAACAATTCAAAGATATATTTTTAACGCTTTATGGAAATCAAATAACTAATTTGACTACTTGTATATTTCTAGTATATAAGTACATACTTTGACTTTTTTGATGAGAAACATCTATTGGCTCGCCTAGGCAGTAAAACTAATTCGTATGCCGTGACGACAAACGGTATGACTATTACTCGTGCTCTAACAATGGGTGAAATTCGAACTTATTTATAATTTGATATCGAAATGATTTAAAATTTGTGGAAAACGATTTTAATCTTTAACCATTTATGAATGTATAAATAAAAAATAGTATATTATAGAATAATTTTATTAACGAAACTTATTATTTTTTTTTGTATATTTCTATACTAGTTTTGATTACTTATTACTTCTACCATCAATTTAGATCTGTCGGGTTTTCTGTGATGGTTATGTTTTTTTTTAAATATTCCTCCTATATTAAGATCTGTTATGTATTTGCAATGTAAAAGTACATATACAAAATTATAACAATATTATTCGATTTCAGTATCAAACAGTCCTGAATCGCCCGGACATAGGTCTCCGCCCCCAAGACTCGTGGATGGCATGTTGGCTGTATGTAAATCATGTGGATACACTGGTTATAATTTCAGCCGATGTGAAAGGTTTGTTTTTTTTTTTTTAATAAGCAACGCCAAATAGCAAAATATTTATTTATTTTATTTATTTATTTATACTTAATTTACAAATTGTGTAAAAAGGCGGACTTAATGCCAGAGGCATTCTCTACCAGTCAACCTTAGGGTGGTGCAGAGATGAAATAAAGTAGGCGTGATAAGAGATAAATAGTGAATAGAGATGAATAGAAAAAAATACGTTTCAGTTTATATTTTTTATCTACACTAGTAATAATATTAAAAAGAGGAAAGATTTGTATGTAACGAATAAACTTAAAAACTACTAGACCGATTTGGATGAAATTTGGTATGGCGATAGTTTGAAATCCAGGGAGGGACATAGTTTTTATACCAAAAATCCCGCGGGAACGGGAACTGTGCGGGTAAAACCGAAGAGAGCAGCTTGTACTGCATATGGTATATATGCTTTGACAACAGTTACACCTAAATTTTAATTGATGTTTTGGTCCAAGACTAGTGGTTATTTCTGGTTCTAAAACAGATTTTCAAATTTAAATCTGATATAAGATTGTAAATTTTCGCGTTTTATAACTATAAAAAATTGTTTAACATTTCGTTACCATGTTGGTGCGTCCCAAACAAAACGGCTGGAAAACATGTCAATGAAAAAATCGCATTAAGATCTTTTTTAAATATATAGCTTTATCATGATATTTTTTCCCTCACCGAAAGCTTAGATAATTTTTTACTTCAATAATACTAATAAATAAAATTGAAGTGTCTGTTTGTAATGTCAGAATTATTATTTCTTTTTTTTACTAAATAGATATGAATGTAGTTACGATACCTATACAAAAAAATGAAATTTTTTATATTCTTGTCTGTCTGTCTGTTTGTAATGGGTAATCTCCGGAACGGCTGGACCGATTCGGACGGGACTTTTTTTGGTAGATAGCTAAAGTTACTCACGGTAACTTATCGTAGTTTTCATTTTTGAAATTAATTAGCGTTTCCGCGTAAAAACAAAAACGAATAAAAATTTGAATAAAATCCGATCTGGTTTTACGGGCAAGTGTTATAATTTATGAGTAATATTTTTTACTTTATCTTAATACTAAATTTTTTTAAGAAACTAATTAGGGTTCCGTAAAATAAAATTAAAACGCAGTGAAGAAATTGAAACGCGGGCGGAGTTCTTAATATAGTTAGATAGTTGATTACACCTGGGTTAATATAAACGTATGTTATATTGCCCTAAAGTTGTTTATGTGTTTTTTGTTATTTTGTGTGTATGTTTATGTTTATGTTGTTACTTTCGATAAGGAAATTTACATTAACCAACTTCAAATCATTCTTTTTTTTTTTTTTTTTTTTGTAAATAAAAAACTATTTCAAGCTTCCTTTTCAATGTTCATTTCACACAATTCTTTGTTATAGGTGTAAACGAGTATTCACAGAGGAACCTAAAAGTGTACCGATAGCAAGTAAGAAAGTGGAACAAAAGAAAAAAGAACCAGAGAAACAAACAATGAAAAAAAACAAATGTACGTTACATTCACGTTTAGGTAATAATTAATTTAGGCAATTACACGCGTTAATTGTTTTTTTTGTTTTCCAGTGCTTGTGGCGATGGTATTAAATTAAATCTATTGAAGACAACAATTAAGGCATGTAGTAAAATTGTAAGTACACAATTTATAACACAGTTAGTTTAACTTGTGTTGCTTTGTATTTGCGAATATTTATTTCTTTAGTTTTATTTTTTTTTTATATGAAGGATATTAAAAGATTTTTTTTTCAACCATAATTGAGTTTAGTTATGTTAAAATCATATTAAAGCTAAAAAGACATAAGCTGAAAATTGGATACACCCATTTGTCTTGACTACTGGGTTGGAACGGTAAGTTATCGGTAGACAACAAACTACTCATAAATGAGTCGTATAGAATCATAGGCGGGCTATTTACAATTTAGCTATCTACAATCGCCAACAAAAAAACGTTAATATTGGTTTATTTTTAACCAAATTCAAAAAGGTGGAGGTTATCAATTCGTCTGTTTTTTGTTGTTGTTGTATGTTTGTTACTCGATTTCTCCGTCATTTGAGGACGAATATGCGAAATTGTTTTTTTTAATCGAAGGAGTACACTTCCGTGGTGGTCCCATTGCCACCAGATCAGGATCTGATCAGTGGAACTCAGGGAAATTGAAAAAAAAAAAAAAACTCTTGAATATTAAAGACACTTACGCGTGTTTCATATATTCGTTTACGAAGCTATGAAGTAGGCTTCACAGCTATATCTAAAAGTACATACTTAAACTTAAAAGTAGAAAAAAAAACTTTTTTAATTAAAAACAAAACCGACTTCAAAAGAATCACTACACAAAGTTAATAAATAATTACTTTATTAATCTGCTTCGTTAATTTTGGAGTCGGTGCCAGCTAGTTATCACAATTACATGTACGCTTAATAAAGGACTAGGGTGATTTTAATGTGTCGAATACCCATAAAAATAAGACAATAGGAAAACAATGGAAAGCTGGCGTAAACGCCAGGTAAGTGCTCAAGGGGTTAAAGAACAATTAATCAAAATTGAATATAATTAGCGACGTACATTTACACCACTTTGTTATCCATAAGCTGGCACCGATTTCAAAATTAACGAAGCAGATTAATAAAGTAATTATTTATTGACTTTTTAGTGCATTTTTATAGTTTATTCTTTTGAAGTCGGTTTTGTTTTTAATTTAAAAAGTTTTTTTTTTAAAACTTTGTGTTACTATTTCATTTTGCCGCATAAGTTAACTACCTATAGATTAAAATATTGTTTATACATCAATCATAACTTTGCCAAAAATGAGTTGAAGTATAGATAGCCACTTTTGATTGTATATGACTCATATATAAGAGTATTCTGAAACCTGTCTGGGATGTATGGTATTCAGCTCTGCGGTAGTGCCTGTGGCTCTATGATCATTATAATACAGCGAATGCTGAACTTGATGCTGTGAAATCTGTGCAATGCACCATTTTACCCATCACCCGTGCAGAAATACACCACCATCTCGAGATGGAGTACTATTAAACAGGAAATAAACAATAGTATTGTGATATATCAAGGGAAGCTGACAAACCCCTAATGAAATGGCTGCTGAGCTGACAACCCACAGCTCCAGAAAAAGGCTAAAGTGGAAATATATATCATCCCATTTAAATAAATATGGTCTACGTCAGATGACCTCACTGGCACACACTCAAGCCGTTATAGGTTACAACAAATCTGCTTAAAGCTAGTGCTGATTGGAGATAAACTAGTAAATGAAATGTTTTTTTTTAACTCGGTATAGGTTCAGGGCTTTGACCACAATCTCACCTGAGGTTAAGTGATGATGCAGTCCAGGATGGTAGACACACTAATGGTTCTCAAGTGATGCTGCCGGATCTATTGGTATTTGGGACAGGTTTTCAAACTTGAGGGCGGTAGCTGCCCAGGCGGGCAATGTTAGAGAATACCCTACCACCATGCTATGTTTTCCTTTAGCGAAAGCTCTGGCTGATTTTAGAGTTGGACAGGTGGGCTTGAATCCGTGTCCATTGATGCGGAATCCGGCCGCAATGTTCATTGCGCCATCATCGCTTCAAAAATAGAAAGAATAAAACCAGTTGTTCTAAACCTATATTTTTGTTGTTAATATATAAACAGGCAATGCTAGATAAAAAACCAGCCAGAGTAAGAAAACCAAGAGGGAAGCAACCAGAACCTGAACCTGTGATATTAACTCTGAGCTCTGACGAAGAAGATTCAAACAGCTCTATGAGTAATCAGGTAATTTGTGTACAATAAAAAAATTATTGATTCTGATTTTATATTTGTATCTATCATTATAAAATCAAATTTGTTTACAGCATGAACCAACGATTATCACGAAGGAGCCATCACTAAGTGAAATCGAACATGGAACATTGGATAGTGGGATTGGCTTAAACCTTGCCAATGGTAAGTATTAAGATTAAGTTAAATTAATTTAAATAGTTCTGTGGGAAGTTGAATGCTTGCAAATCAGGTGTGACGTTGTCTTACTAGAAATTATATTTATTTTCTTTCACGTTTCTGGTCAAATGAGAGCATTAATGATATCACAAATTATTATGGTTAACTACAGTACATACTTTAACTGCCGGTTTCAATATCGAAACTGTTTTTCTGACTAATATGAAGAAAAAAGATTAAATTTTCAGGTTTTCATATAGGTAAGTAAAAACAGATTTAGATCGTATATTTAAACCAATCGTATTTCATTTAAACTGACAAATTTAAATATTTACAACATCCGGGTCGAGGGACAACGGATGCCATTTTTGTCCTTCACCATTTGTGCGAAAAATATAGGGAGATGCACAAAAATCTGCATATGGAACACCATAGGTCATTGAACACATTGACCTCAAGAAGGCGTACGATCGAGTTCTTCGTGAAGAATTGTGGTGGGGCCTTAAGTAGAAAGGAGTGCCTGGAAAGTATCTGCAGTTGATTCAGGACATGTACTGCATGTACTGCAGATGCAGTACGCAAGTTCGGTCCGCAGTTTCGATGTGACTGTTGCCCTGCACCAGGGGACGGCTCTTAGCCCGTACCTCTTCCTGTTAATTATGGACGCCTTTATGTTGGATACAATGGAGGGGCACCCTGGTGTATGTTGTTTGCCGACGATATCGTGCTGATCGGTGAAAGTGGCCAAGAGGTGCAGAACAGACTGGATGTGCGAAGGCAGACAATGGAGAACGTAGCCCTAAAAATAAGTCAAAATAAAACGAAATATATGTTCTGCAACTTTGGCGGTATCTCCGGTGCTCTGCCGATAACACTGGCCGGAGTACCCCTACCGGTCTGTTCCGACTTTCGCTACTTCGGATCACTCATACAAAGTGACGGTGACATCGACCGAGAGGTGAAGCGGAGAATCAACTCAGGTCTCAGGCATAACTTGCGACTGTAGGATGCCCGTCCAACTGAAGGGCAGAATATAAAAGTCCGCTATAAGACCTGTCGTACTGTATGGATCAGAATGTGGGGCTAGTAAGAAGATGAATAAAAAACGACTGCATGCATCAGTGATGCGAATATTGAGATGGATGTCTGGCGTGACCAAAATGGATAGGATCAGGAATGAGTATGTTAGAGGAAGTTTGATAGTGGTTCCATTGATATCAAAGATGAAAGGGAATCGTTTGTCTTCGTATGAACATGTTTTGAGAAGAGACGAAACGCATGTGACGAAGAAAATGATGACTATGAAAGTTGAGGGATGGAGGGGGAGAGGACATCCAAAGAAAAGATGGATGGAATGTGTGAGGGAAGATAAGAAGGCAAAAGGGGTGACTGATAGAGTTTTATGAAAAAAGACTTCATACTGCGCCGATCCCAAATAACAAATTGGGATCAGGAGGATGATGATGATGAGTTCACATATCTTCTTTATTAATAATTCGGTCAAGGGGTACGATAGACTCGATTAAAACCTTATCTGAATAATACAACATAAAAAAAATAATGATTTTCGAGTCGACAACATACCTCCGCAAAATTCGAATTGTAGAGTATTTTGTTAAATTCTAATGATGCAAATGGCAATCGCCATATTGAGCAAGCGGATGCCATCTTCTTGAGTTCGTTAAAGCGAATTCACACGTATCAGTAAAGTTACAATTCCTTTCTACCAATATTTTGTAAAAGATTGTGTATTATGAGTCTCATTCCACATTTCCATTAAGTATACTAAAAATTACGATATATTAATGGACAAAGTATATATCGATATTTACATATTTTTTGATTAAATTTACTAAATGACATTAAAGGCAAACATAATCAACAACAAAATATGTTACTACGAAAAAAATATCTAAATATGACTACATAATTACGAAGTGGTTTGATTAATTTTTACATCTTTTTATAAAATCTTAAATTTATTCGATTTATGATGTCGGTGAGTCTTATCTGTAGCCTTCAATAGATTAGCAAATGCTAACCTATTAATTATTGAATAAATATTGTAAATAAATTAATTACACAAGATTTACGTTGTTGTAAAGTAAATTGGTTATTGTTATTTTTTAATCACATTGACGATACTTGATGTAGTGTGTGCATATATTATTTAACTAGCTGTGTGCCCGTGACTCTGCCCGCGTTTCATATATTATTCTCTGCGTAATATAGTTTACAAATAATAATTGGAAAATAATGTATCGTTGGTGCTGTCCATTGTATCGTATTTTGTTCACAATTTAATGAGTTTCAATTTGTTTACACCGAACCCTAATACTTTGCCTTAATTTGTTGATACAAAGAGAAAGCAAAGATATTTTTAGAAAGTCATGCATTTGCCAGCAAAACTTACTATTGAATCTTTTTTTACATTTTTCTTGGGTTTTAGTTTTTTACACGGAACCCTAATTGTTTCTCTATTTTTTTTACTTACAGTAATCAAACATATTTCTGACATATTCAAATACCTGCCAGTAAACTGCATTGAATTGGATATTATCCAAGAGTATCCATTTTTATACGCAGAAACGTAGTTATATTCGAAATCTAAGAGTAGCCTAAGTTACACTGAGTAACTTTAGGCTATCTGGGAAAAAAGTCCCTTCAAAATCGGTCTAGCCGTTCCGGAGATTAACCGGGACAAACAGACAGACGGAAAAATAGGCAAACAAAAATTTTATTAAAATTGTATTTATGGTATAGGTATTGTATATAGCGTCAGTTTGGCCATATAGTCGAAGTGGCATTTGTCAGCCGGGCCCCAGCCTGTGCGAGCCCCCCACGAGTCTGGCTTGCTGCAACCGTAGGATAGGAAGCCCGCGCAGGCTAAGTCCGGCTCTTGCCACCTAAATGTAAAACTAGATCACATAATTCGTTCATACAATTAGAGAGAAATGAAATAGAAAAATTCGAAAAATATTTGAACCTGATCAAGTCACCCCATGAAGCTAGAATTGATGTTTTTTTTTTAATGGCAATAACTTTTGATCGAATCAACTTAGACATGTATCATTATAGCATAATGCATTTACATTTTTTCATAGATGTTAAAAAAAAGAAATTTAATTTTTAGGATGTTCTCTAAATTTTACATTTTGTTTATCTCGATTTGTGTATCTCAGTATTTTTCGATAGTATCCCATCAACCATAATCTAGTCTCAGGCCCCGGGTTTGTGGACAGCCACCCGGGTCCTTCCACTCCAGTCCGACCCTGTATACGTGCATATACATTTAGTTAAAAATTGCTATTTTGTCCTTACAAACAGACTCTTCAATTTTGTTTATTAGTATAGATGAGCACACCCACCCGTGATGCTTAGGCAGGCATAACACTATGATGTAATTATAATAATATTTTATTGAAAAACTAGCGTTATTTCATCGAGTATTTCCAGTTTTGTGGCATATTATTGTAAAATTCAGATATTGTACTTAATATGTCGATTACCCATAAAAATGAGACAATAGAAAACAATAGAAAGCTGTCGTATACGCCAGGTTAGTGCTCAAGGGGTTAAGCGATGTAGATTTAAAATAATAACTGGAAAAAAAAACTTTTATTCACAACTCTAATAAATTATATCAATAAGTAATATTTTATATAATAGGCGGTTTGGACGTGCTTGACGCGATTTTTTACCGTGTCTATAAAGCGTTCTTTATCTTATACTTGGCTGCCTAGTCTAGTGTACCTTTACTTTTACTCAAAATGTAACAAACAAAAATCTGTTTATACGTATTAATTGACGATACGGGTAACTAAATTTAAATAAAATTAAGCATGTAAACAGCCACTTAATAGCTCTTTTCAAGTTAAAATTTAGTTAATCACTTCGTCACTTATTGCATATAAACAAGCTAATACATATCGCCCTATTTTTTAAATTCATTACGGCCATGAATACAACTACCTTAGGTCTAACATTGTGTAATGTTGTCTAATCTTCCTAAGCTTAGTTAAATTTTTCCAAAGAATTTTCGTGTCATCTCAAAATGCTCGTTCTTTGTTGTGTATGTACTTTTTCGCAACAACTAAACCATATCATGTAGAATTCTAACACACTTTTGCCCTATTTTTTTTATTAATTACGGCCGTGAATACTAGTACATTAGACCCAACTTTGTGTAATTTTCTCGTAATCTTCCTAAGCTTTGTTCAAACTTTCCAGGGGATTTTCACGTCATATCAAAATTCCTGCTCTTTGTTCTTGTTATCAATGTATAACAACAACTAAACTTTATCATGTAGCATTCTAATATTTTTCGCTTAATTTTTTTTTATTAATTACGGCCGTGAATACAAGTATTTTAGGCCCAAGTTTGTGTAATTTTCCTAAGCTTTGTTCAAACTTTCCAGATAATTTTCGTGTCATCTCAAAATTCCTGCTCTTTGTTATTATTATCAATTTATGTACTTTTCACAACAACTAAGCTATAACATGTAGAATTCTAATACTTTTCGCCTTACTTTTTTTTCAATTCATTACGGCCATGAGTACAAGTACTTTAGGCCCAACTGTAATTTTCTCGTAATGTTCCCATGCTTTGTTAAAACTTTCCAAAGAATTTTTGTGGCATCTCAAAATTCCCGCTCTTTGTTATTATTATCATTGTACTTTTTCACAACTATATCATATCAAGTAAACTGCTAATACTTTAGTCCTATTTAAAAAAATCGTTACGGTTGTGAATACTAGTACTTTGGGCCCAACTTCGCGTAATTTCCCCTAATCTTCTTAAGCTTTGTTAAAACTTTCAGAGAATTTTCGTGACATCTCAGAATTTGCACTCTTTGTTATTATTATCAATTTACTTGTTCATAATAATTAAAATATATCATGTAGTATGTTTTCAAAATTGCAGACTTGAATTATTTTGAAGTGTCACAAAAATTCATTGAATAATTCTAACAAAACGACAGAATTGTTATTGTTGCTATTAATTAAGAATAAGAACAGTATATTTATTTGGCAACACTTATGACCAGCTAAATAAAACATTGACACTGGCAAATGATATTCCAGCATCCATAAATTGCAAAGAAATGTATAATTTATTAGGTTCATTAAAGTTATTACAAGATTTTTATTTAAAACATCACTGATATTAAATTTGTCGTAGATTATTAATTTACTTACATTATTAATTTCTTTTCTTTTTTAAAGTAACAGTTGATACGTAGGCGTTTTATTATATTTAGTGGATTTTTCGTAGATTAGTAAAATCGTGCATTTTAACACTTAGGTCTGGTCACATATATTAAAAAATTCAGGTTGACTGTAGTGTTGAGATGGAAATGTGCTCTCGAAATAGTTTTTGTGTATTGATTAGTGAATTATCAGGATTTTCTTGAAATTTCAACGCAAGAAGATGTCTATAAATAGAATATTTTACGAAGAAGGTAGTTATTAATACACAATATCATTCAGCCATCCTTTTTCTACATTAGCATTAGTTTTAAATGAACAGTTTGCGCGGATAATTCGCGTCCTATGCAATCCCTGCTGCAATTCTTGTATATAATAATACATTTAATTGTTACCTTTGTTGTAAAGTTCTTGGTAACCGTCTAGTTGGTATTATCTGTTATTTACATTCGTCACAAAGGCCTCTTGACGTTGCTTCGGAAATAATCTATATTGTAAGCTCGGTATTGAGTAGATGAAGTACCACAATATAGCCAATAAACTACTAAAATAATTGAATAAATATTGAAAAACGTCAATGTCTAGGTCTGGTCAATTTTGGTATTATTTAATATTTAACAATAATTCGAGAAGAGTAGTTTTCCTAAGAGACCAAGATCCACAAAGATTTTTCATAAAAACACATACCACAAAGAAAATAACAATTTACTGATCAACATTTACTAAGCATTATATGATCTTTTTTCTTAACAGGCTAATGATGTCGACATAACTTGATAACAATATCCCTCTTCCTTATAACATTAATCTTGTTGAATAAAATCTAGTAAATAATAATCATGGGCACTTCACAAATCCATGCAGTATATATATTGATTAGTATTTTGTAGGAAGCTTATTACTTAAATAATAAATCTACCCTAATTTGTTATTTTACTCAACTATTTTACTTGTAGGTTATAAAAAGTATTCAAAAATAGAATATATCTCCTGCCCAAAGTATATTATGATGGACTTGTAAAATATTTTATTGAAATCATCAAGTTATTTAACCACATTTATTTATACTAATTGTATGTGTTAAGAGACCTCTATTTATTCTAATATGACACAATACTCCACATTAATCTTGAAAGGTAATGTCACAAATATTTTCAAAGTAATTAAGTGTTAATGTAAACAAATGCATCTTTCAAATTAATCCAATTTGTTATACACATACCATATTACACAGTCACATATGTTACAAAAATCATATAAATGCAAGTTTACAATTGATATGATTATTTATAATGATTTAGTTAGTAAGACTCTGATATAACCTACCCGTCATTGTGTGGCAGAGGCGGGTATTATGATTTACCCATGTTAACAACTATATTGCAGTATAAAATGAGTTTTAATTATGCTCTCAAACAATCTTTTCAAATTTTCGTACTAGTAATCACCAATACTAAATAATAATTGTGTATTTGTTTTTATTTATTTATCTGTAAATTGTCTATCTATGGAAACTCACTGAAATATCAAAGCTTATTAGTACTTGTAATCCAACTTGTTATTTATTACCTAATTTTTAGATGGGAGTAGAGAAGAAAATACCAATTCCTTGCAATCAATTGTTACATCACTCAATTGTAGAACTATAAGAATTGGTTCATATAGATATACACCAAAAGAAAAGGTAAGTATGCAGAATAATATCCAAAATATGATTAGTTATTATGGATAAGCCAAGAAGATATAGGTTATTTGTATTATTGTGTATTTTTTTTAAATTATAATCTATGCTATAAACTTTATAGTATAAAATTATAAATAGTTTTATATCATTGTTTATTTATACCTGCATAATTGTATTATTATTTTTCTTGTTCTCTTATTTGGCTTCTTTATTAATTGAATTTAATATTATAGTAGCCTGATTTTTTTCTTTAAATTTATTTATCTTGCTATTTTATTTGGTTTTTTTATTCATGAAATTTTCTAGTATATTATTTTTTATGTAACTCTATACTGTAGTTAAGGCTGAATATTATAGTAAATATTTTTATTATAGGTATACATATCATCCAAAGGGATAAAAATTGTTGCACCATCACTTAAGAATGAATCGAAAGAGGTCGCACTTCAAATACAGCTGAAAGAAGTAGTAAAAATATTAGTACATTTTGGAAAAGGACTACCAGTGATTTTCTTATATTTAATGAGCAAATGTGGAGTTTATGTACGGAAAGCCCTTGATATGGTTGAAGAAACAGGTTGTTATCTCCACATTTATTGAATATGAATTAAACATAAATATATTTAGTATTAACTAGTTTTGTTGTGTATTTTCAGGCCCCTACTATAATCCAATGTCGAAAGTAGATCCTTACAGAAGGATTACGTTATTACCTGAATGTATTTCAGAAGAAGCAAAAGCTGCTTTAAAAATATTATTTGGCAAAGCAATGGATGAATTAAATTCTCGTGAGGCAAATGACATTTTAGTAAGAACATGTCCTAAA
Source organism: Samia ricini (assembly GCA_014132275.2). NCBI lineage: Eukaryota > Metazoa > Arthropoda > Insecta > Lepidoptera > Saturniidae > Samia > Samia ricini. The sequence goes on from AP028170.1 coordinate 9,236,255, forward strand.
GAATGCAGTAATGTTACAAAAATGGCGACAAGGTCTTTAAGTGCTGCATTAATTGCTGGGATCAAAAAGTGAGTACATAATGTGTAACATATAGATTTAAATATTCTAGTTGAAAAACTGTTAATTAACCTATGTAATAAATATATATTTACAGTTCCAATCCTGCGGAAATTAGACAAATTTTAATTTATCCACCCGGTAAAGGTGGGATACCTATTAACACAGAAGACTACATGTGTTTGGCTCAGGATCAGTTTTTGAATGATGTTATCATAGATTTTTATTTAAAGTTTCTACTTCATGATATTTTAACTCATAGCCAAAGGGAGAGGACTCATATTTTTAGTACTTTTTCTTTTATAAAAGACTAACTACGAAGCCTAGTAAAGTAAACAAAAGTTCAAATCCGCATGAGTGGGATAGCAATTTAACTCCAGCTCAAAAAAGACACGCTAGAGTAAAAACATGGACAAAAAATGTAAATATATTCGAAAAAGACTACATTGTTGTTCCTATTAATGAAAATTGCCATTGGTTTGTGGCTATTATATGTTACCCCAATTTAGAGGGATGCAGAAGTATGATAGATGATCGCTCTGTGACGCCTCAAGAAGTAAAAAAAAGAGGTCAGTCTTTAATTGGAATACACATAAAATAATATTCTTGTATGGATTGTTTTTTTATTACATTTTTATAATTTTTTAATTACTTTTAGAAAGGAGATCTTCTATGCAAATAGGAAATACGACTATAACTCCACTAACAAAACAGGAGCAGCTTACTTTAAATTGTGATTCTGATAACTTAAGTGAGCGTGACGAAGCTGAAGCTGAGGTATATTTTACTTTATTCTGTAGTAAACAATTATAATCATATTTAGGACATTGTTATAACTTTGTGTTAATATGAATACACACTGTACCTAGACCAGAAATCTACCTTTATTTGAAGCGTTTATACCCTGTATAATCCTAACCAACATATCCACATCAAGTAAACAACGCATTTTAATAAGTACTAAGAAACTCTATTTGTGGCTCTTTAATATCTGTTTAGTTAATATATATTTTTAGGTTTGAACTTGGTGTTGCTATTGTTGTATAAGGCTGTCATAAATTGAGTAGTTGCCATAAGAAAATGAAATTGATAATTGTGGTATGTTACTAAATAGTGAAGAGGATGTATTTCTTTTGTTTTTTTTTTACAACAAATTCTGTAAATGTTATGTTTTCATATTAAGTGTTATATATTTATTTACAGGAAAGTGATTTAGATATGCAATGTGATTCTGACGAGGAAGAAAGTGACAAAAGTACTGTTGAAAAAATTGAACCGGTGACTAATAGAAAAACTGAACCTATTAAACAGTAAGTTATATTTTTTTTTTACGAGTTAATGTTTTAAAAAAAAAATAAATAAATTAATAAACAGTAATATTTTCTTCAGGCCCTGCATTTTAATATTTGACTCTTTGGCGGGAGCTTCAAGATCACGTGTAGTAGCTACATTACGTGACTACCTTACTTGTGAATATCAAGCCAAAGTAAGTAATATTATAAAATAACTGTCAGATTCCTCATTCACTTAGAATATATATAAGTTATTATTACTAATCACTTTATTTACAAATATGACATTAAAAAAAAGGTTATTACGTATTATTACAATATATATATAAAAAAAATTCGAATCTAAACGATTATTTGACAAATATTTGAGATAAGTATTTTTTGGATCATTATTATAATACATATTATTAAAGATTTCTGTTTCTATGGAATTCACTATTGCAATATTTTTTTACTACTTATTGTTTCATTTTGGTGACTTGGTTAATGATTATTTCATATATATGTGTCTAGCTGTGTGCCCGCGGCTGCGCCTGCGTTTCATATATTATTTACTGCACTTTAATGTTTTATACGGAACCTTAATTATTTTCCTAAAGTTTTTAGTACTATGATAAATTAAAAATATTTATCATAAATTTTATTAAAAAAGGCCCGTCAAAATCGGTCCAGCCATTTCGGAGATTACCCGGAACAAACAGACAGACAGGCAAAAATTGTATTTTTGGTATAGGTATCGTATATACATTCATATCTATTTAATAAATAAAAAAACTATTTTGACATTACTAACAGACATTTCAATTTTATTTATTAATATAGATAAAATTTTATTTTTTGCCTCTTGATCTAGAGGTAAATTATGGTTATTTGTGTTTGCAAGTAGTCAATATGCGATTATAATCATATGTCATATTATTTAGAAAAACCTTTCAATTTTTTTTTTATTGGTAAATACTAAATCTAATCAATAGCAAACAAATAGAAAATAGTAGCGAGTTATCTTAATCAATTTATATATAGATTAGCCTTATCCAACAATCACAGCTTTCATTATTATATTGTTTATATAAAAAAGGTACAAAAAAATTGTAGTTTCTTTTTCTTTTCAGTTTTTGTTAGCTGATTATTTTATTTATGGTGTTCACTAGGCGAACACAGTTTTGTTCTAATTATGACCATATTATTTAATATAATGAATGGGCAAATTGATTTTACACTTAGAAATATTTTCTGTGTTACAAAAGAAATAGTCCATAAGTAAACAAGATGTTTCTCTAATATTTCAAGATTATTTATTTTCATTTCAGTAAATTAATGTAATATAAATGTATTTCTTTACAGATATCTCAACATAAAGTTTTCAATAAAGATAACATTAAAGGTAGTTGTCCAAAAATCCCACAACAAAATAATTTCACGGATTGCGGCTTATATTTATTACAATATGTAGAGCATTTTTTTAAGGTAAGATTTTTTCTCTATATTACACCCATCAAGTTATAAAACAAAAAAGTAAAATGTCTATATTTGTTTTATTTTCAGGACCCCATAACAGACTACAGTTTACCTATAAAGCAATTATCAAATTGGTTTTGATGAAATAATAGTGACTAAAAAACGCGAAGACATATCAAATTTACTTAAACTACTTATGCACAAATATAACCCCGATTCTCATTTAACTTTGCCTGATATTGCATTCCCAACATTAAATGGTAAGTAAAAATTAACTTATTCAGTTTTTGTTATATAAACATCACACAGACACTGCATTTTAATACTTATTCATTATATTTCAACGTAGTATCTAATAGGTTATATATGTCAAATATAAATAAAGTAAATGCCACCATAATTATCATAGGCACCAATGTCCATAGTTGGTGCTACACATTGTCTTTATATTAAAGAAATAGTATTAAATCCAGAAGCCAAATGAAAGTAGCTCTAATTTAAAAAAATTGCATGTATCAGAAGTTAAAACTTCTTTGGCAATTATTAATTTAAACTTTTTGGGAAAATTATAAGTAAGGAAGGAATGGATATGAGAGAGTAAAAAAGAAATTAAAAAAATTGTATGCCCACTTTCTATAATACAGTATTGCGCTCGCTTCATCGAGGACTAATATAGCACAAAGAGCAAGAAATAACGAAGCGTTTTGTTAGGGAATCGAGTCAACGGGGCCCTGCATAACTATGTACACCCAGAAAGCGTCTAAAAAGGCATGTTTGTCTGTGCATTGAGGTCTGATAGTCCTTACACTTATGTATGGTAGTGAGTGCTAGATCTGGGGAGAAGAAACATGAAAGTATGGAGTAGAGATGAAAAGTGTAAGAAGTATAGCTGGCATGAGAATGATAGATAAAGCCAGAAATAGTGTAATAAGGGAGAAAGGGATGCTTAATTGGTTCGGACATGTAGAGAGGGTGGATGAAAGAAAATTGACTAAGCAAATTTACAAGGCGATTATGACTGGGCAAGCTGGTAAGGGTCGTCCTAGGTTTATTATCCGGGTATCTCGACCAGATCGATGATGTTTTGGAAAAAGTCCAGGTCAAAAGTACCTGTAATCGAAGAGCATGTATGAAGATGCTTATGAAAGTAAAAGAAGCAAAAGACATGCGTCAGGACCGTAAAAAGTGGAAGAATGTGGTCACTTCCTATCCTTATGGGAGAGGTGTGACGTTATGCATGTATGTATGTAAGAGAAAATAATAATTCAACAGTCAAAAAATATAGCCTGCTTATTATTTTTGTTTTTTTTTCTCTCACTCTCTCTACATTCTTCTATCCACCCTTTAAATATTTAAAATCATAACTCTAATTATGACTCATCGCGTGACACGACCTTGAAGTTTCACTATTATCTCTCGAAAACATTAAAAGATACAAACTATTTCAAGAATTCATGAGGAAAAAGTTTAACTATTTTAAAAGAAAATAATGTTTTGGTACACGAAAGCTAAATACATATTCAATCCTAATGTGTTTATATAATAAGTCACATTTTATACAGTTATCATCATCAGTTAACCACTTTAGGTTAACAACTTTTTAGGCTGTTCAAAAAATGATTGAGTCATTCCTTGAATTCTAATGTGAAAAATTTGTCTAAAATTATGATAATTCTCAGCTTTTTACATAGATCTAGCCCAATTTAAGTATCCAGAGATTGTTAATGACAACAATGTAAATCTAAATATTACATTAAATTTTATATTACAGGTAAATTAATAGAATCAGAAGATCAGCATGATGATGGATCAGAGGGTGATAAGGGCAATTCGAGTTCAAGCAAATCACAAAAATTAGAAGGCAAAGAATGTGATTTACCTACACTAACGTTTGTTAAACAAATACCCGCCTCTGATTTATTAGTGAAACGAAACTTCAGCGATCCCTCTGATACGACTATACATGTGCGTAAAACTATAAGACTCTCCAGTGATAATGAAAATAGATCTATGGTTCAAATTAAACAAGAATTCATCAAAAAGAGTGATAGTGAAAATCAAATATTATTTCCTATAAAGTTGCACACTAGTGAGTTGGTTAAAGACATTCAACATACTTTGTTAGTTAATAAAAATAATAAAAATATGGGTGATAAAAAATACGGTGTACATAACCAAAATGTGACACACTTGAACTGTGTTAGACAAAGTGTCAGTGAAAGTGACAGTAATAGTAATACGTTCGTGAAATCTAGAAGAGTTAACAAACTTGATGACGTAATAAGTGAATCGAGTAAAAAATTTAAGAGGAATGAATGCTGAAAATTGTATATTAAATTATTTTATAATTCAATAAAATGTATAGTTATTTCTCAAATGTACTTGTATATATTAGTAAATATTGCGACTATTTAATTTTTTTTTCTCTATATATTTATATATATGTATGTATTGTAAAAATATATATACATGACAACTTACATGAATACAAAAAGCAAACAATATTATTTGTTCCATTGTTACAATGCAATGTGTGCAATCTCTCATTCAATGATTTTGACACACTTTAGTGGTAAAGTATATTACATTAAGTAGTACAATACATAAAAATATTATGCCCTGATACATTATACTGTTAACAATATGTTTGTTTAAGTTTCATTTAAATCTTATCATAGCTGCCCTTTTCTTTACAATTACATTTGATTTGATCCCAAAATTCCGTTCCAAAATCTGTAATATTCTGTGCCAATGGATGTACTCATTTCAATTTTAATATCATGTTTATTATTAATTAATTTGTAATTTAAATTTCGGTGATAAATATCATTTGCATGTGAAAATAGTGCCTTAGGAGTTCGTAGTCTGAGAACTAGAACTCCGATCAAGAATTAATTTGTCTATGATTTGTTGTATTTATTTATTTTTATTGAGGATTTCGACCACAGTGTATCTACACTCGAAAGCTTTAAAAGAGAATTTAGTTTAATATTGATACTTTCTAGACATGATTAACTGAACATCACCAAAAATATATTTATACTTTAGTTTGGACAGGATACATTTTTTTTTTAATAATATGACGCTAACCATATTAAATGAAGCTAATAAAAAATATTAAAAAAATTTTTTTTTTTTATATTTTCCCAAAGGAAATAATGTATTGCCTGCTTTTAATGTTACATATAACAATTCGTTATGCCGTGTAAATACAATATTTCTATATTTCATACCAGTGACAATGTTTTGTTACATTAGCAGCTTCATTATTTTTACATTTAAAATGATAACAGTAATTGTGGATAGCAACATTATACAACAGATAGCAGTGGATTTTAATTATCTACATGACAGTATCTATGGAATATCTATTATTATTAATTTATTAAATATAAATGCCAGCTGTGTTGCGAGATATTATGATTATTTAAAACTTCTTACTGTTCATTAGGCAGATTTGATTAATTCCAACGTATCTAAATTAGATTAGTGATTTCTTTACAGCAAGGTCAAATGATAATGTCCCAAAGCATTCGGCGAATTACTGAATTGATGTTTCGTTTTATGCTTTCTATCATATGAGATGGTTTAGATATTACCGTAAATACATTTGGAAAGTATTATTCTTTAATATATTTATATAAGTTTAGATTGAGTGTTGAAAAAAATATAATTTGTAAGGTGCGCACATATTTACATTACCATTTTTTTAGATTGAATAGTTTTTTGTTGTATATTACAATTATTCGAGACGTACCGAGACTGATTTTACCAAACCCAATATGCAGATACATTTTAGGATATTATTTTCAGACAATATTTGTTTATGTAACTTTTGGTTGTCTGAAAATCTACGTATATTTTTGCTCAAACTGGCTACGCTGTTGGCTTGAGAGACCTTTACAGCTACACTGGATAATTACAGGAAGGTCTAAGATTCTTTGATTTCTTTCTGATAACCAGCACAAGTTCACCATAGCTAGTATTATAAAATGTAACCCGCGGCTCCGTCTGCGTATCATGTTATTTATTTCACACAATTCTTCACTGCGTAACATGGTTTTTAATAGTTTTTAAATAATCACTGGAAAATAATGTTATTCTTTCTGATATTAAAAGAAAGCGAAAACATTTCTCACAAATTCAAATACTTGCCAGTAAAACTGCATTTAATCGTATTTTGTTCATTTTTTTTTACGCGAAACTATTTTCCTAAAAAAATATTGGTACTAAGAGAAACCAAAAAACAAATTACAAATTCATAGACTTACCAGTAAAACTTGACAATTGAATCGTTATTTTGACAATTTCATGAGTTTTAATTTTTTTTAAATGAAACTCTAATTATTTTCGAAAAATTAAAACTTAAGCCTTGTGACAGCTATCTACCCGAAAAAATAGGTCCAGTCGTTCCGGAAATTAGCCGGAACAAACAGACAAATTTTTTTAAAACTATTTTGGTATGTGTGTCCGTATATACGATAATAAGTATATAGTAAAAATCTTTTTTATATATTACAGACACTTCAATTTTATTCATATGTATGGACTTTATAGTTATTTTGCATTTATAAATTGATTAATGATTTGCCATGGATAACTTAGTTAAAATGATAAGCTAAGTTATTTATCGTAGAAAAATATTCGGATAGTTTATGGAAATTAATATTTTTACCACGGTCAGACTCCTGCCTCGGTCACGTGACCCTCATTCTGCCAAACATCTTGTAGTGTATTCTGATATATGCATTCGAAACCGATTCCTTTTAGGCTTTCGTATTATTATTGACACTACACAAAAATATGAAATTGTATTTAGACGCAAATAACGTGTTATGCAAGTACAAAAGTTAAAATATAAAACATTGAAAGGAAAAATATTTCAGCAATGTGACTCCAATTATAAGCTTTTTTATAGTAATTTGTTATTGCGTTATTTAGAACCAGTGTAGTTGTTCTTTAACCCACTTTTAATCTTATTAATTGGTGTTAGTTATATTTTAGATATTTAATCTAATAAATAAATCAAGACAAATAAAGACTTTAATGTGTACAGTCTTGGTAATAAGTAAATGCTTAATGTACTGTTAATGAAAGCCTTGTTCATTTAGATATACAGAGGCAGGCATAATTATTATTATTATAACAGGGAACCTATGAACTAAATTGCACTTGTCTGCTTATACTTGTGGAATAATCATGTGTATAACTAATATAACGTTGGATTAATATTCGTTAATTTACTTTTACCCTTCTTTCTAATAGATTTTCAAGATTTAGATTTCGTGGTCGCTGCTACTCTTGAATTGTATGTACCGGTGATCAAGACATTGTTCTTTTGGATTGTATTAGATTCATTCTCTAACAGTTAAAAGATGTTATTTTTGCATTAGTTTTCAATATTGTACGTGTTATGTTCTTTATATAAATGTTGGTGTCATTGATTGTTTCTTAGGAAAGTATGAAAAAAAAATTATGTGACAAAAAATAGTCAAATACATAGGAACTATCCTCTGTTTTAGTAGCAAAGCTTCCATGTTGCAATTAGCCTATTTTAATTTTCTTTTACACTATTGATATTCATATGACAAATATAACCGTAGTTAAATTACAGTTGACAGTAATCTCTTTCAGGCATGATTTGTTTTGCTAGGTGGATTATCCCTCTTCGTATACTAGGGTTTAAACCTGCGCGATGCAAGTGATTACTAGGACGGTCTGTTTTATATGATTAAAACACATTTCTTACATACATTTTTTATTTATTTAATGTTATAATATATACCAGTAGCAGCTTTGGCTTTTGTAGCGCCCGTGGGCAACCAATATACTGGCGTGCGGTCAAAATGGAATACTTATATTTTCAAAGGGCAATTCGGATGCAATTTGTGATGACTGATGAATAATTTAATTGGTACACGATTAAAAGTATTTTTTGAGAAAGAAGAGGTTACAAGAATAAAAAAACAATACAAACAAACAATCATGATTACATATTACAAAAGTATTTATTTATGTAACAACTTACAATACAGGACCATAGGAATACAACTCAAATATATTTACTAAAAATTTACTTATCGTCTTTTGTGGCGATGCTATACTATGCCAACATATTCTTTACTTATCTATATTAAGGCTGGTTTCATGTCACAATAGTTATTGTGTAAAGGAGCCCCTTGTGGCGCGCCTTGCTTTGTTATGGTTTCGCCACACAACGGGCGGGTCGGGACAGGTGAAGGACTAGATAGATAAAATACAAAGAAAAAGTGCGCACCTTGAAGACACGAAATATATTTATTATATATGTCCGATTCAAACTTTATAACGGCGGCGTAACGTACTCGCGCACGTTCTCTCAAGCCTGCGTGCCTGTTCACGTAGTCGAGCTTTTATATTTGCTGTTTTTATTCCTTTGTTAAGTTTTTGACTTACGACTTTTGACAAAAACTTAACGTGGTCTAGTTTTGTTGGTTGTGCTTTGTTATTTAATGCTCAATAAAAGACTACCACGAGTAAAGAAGTTTATATGGGGGAGGGGTTGTTGGACAACCATTTTGAAAATAAGTACATAGTTCAAAAAATCAAATGGATTCAAATAATGATTTGCGACTTAATTGTACCTGCGCGACCCTCGCTTGGAGATTACTTCTGACCCACCATAAAGTTTGCATCGATTACTTTTTTTTTTTACCTTCTTTCCCCATGGTTTCTTTGTTCACGGTAGGCACAGTTTTAGGCACCGTAGCCAACCCGTACAATAATTTTGCCACTGTACGATGTATGATAAGGGACATCTAAATTATACTAAATGTTAGATAATTATGAGCAAGAATGTGCATAATTAGATAATGTGCAAAAATCACGATACAAAACGCGTTGTTCATATGAAAAAATTAAGCGCAGTAAACACAGTAGACTGTTTTCAGTCTTCCTCACTTCTAACAGGCGTATTAGTATAAGAAACGTTAAAACCTTGAGTAAAATATCTAGAAAGATTACTTGAATGAAACCCTCGAACATACTCCGGTTTTGATTTTGTAACTTGAAGGCACTGTCAGTTCTGAACCTTACATATATACCTTCTGTTAAATTACGTTCTAAAATTAGGTAAAATAATTGTAGTTGACTAGTGTCTTCCAACCTGTGCTACAATTTTTTCCTAAAAACGATCAATTTCAAGTGATAATTTGCACTAAAAGGCTTGGCAGCACTGGTCGGGCGTGTCTCGTTATACGTTCATATCAGAGATAAACTAATAAAAGTTCGTCTTCACTCAATTTTGATCAGAAATGAAACTTCGATGATTCTTTGATGGTGTTTTTATATTTTTTGAATACTGCTAGTGCCACGCAAATGAACATTTTTATTATCGTCAACATTGTGATTGTTTCAATGAAGAAAGTCTCACTAGACATGATGCATATTTATCGTACTAGATATGAGTATTAGGTATTTTTCGTTACTAGTACGTACATAATACTTCCTGCCATGGATTAGGTACGCTGAATATTTTTCACATACAAAATTATTTCATATATTATACATACATTATTTACGAACTGAACATAAAAAGTTTTTCATATTATTATTAGCAATCGGTAACGAAACTGCAATACCAAATCCCTGAGTATTCGATATCAATACTGACAATATTACAAGTATCGAAACGGATCCAAACATTTATTCGATCCAATGTACCCCATAAAAATAATAGGAATAGGTATTTGGCCTTGATCGAAATATTAAGTTCGTGTTTTTTATAATTCATTAAATGGTGTTATAACGTTTTTATGAAGACAATAACTAATACAAATACTAAGTAAAAAAAATCAGATATATAAAAAATTCATCAATTATTCTATAACGAAAAAATATAGTTCGTAATTTACATCGAATAAAAATTGGAACAGGGATTTAGAATAGTTCATGGTTTCTTTTATTATTCCGTAGATGGCGTTGTAGTATTATTTTTTTAGTTCTCTCAAACTCCTAAAATTATAAAAATTAATAAACCATATTTAATATTAAAGTAAATTTAGCGCAAAATTAAAAATACGTAAATTTAATATAAAGGACTTCTTACGTTTAATAATGCTAAAAAAGGAAAAACTTTTTGTGTGACACAAATAATTTCTTTGTTTTTTGGTTTATCTTTATTTTTTCTCGATTTAACTACATTTTCTAATATTTACTTGACGTAATAAATTACAAATAAAAAAAGTGTAACTAATCCTCGCATATTCGATACCAGATGAGCGGTAAAAGCTACTATCAGAACTATTAAAATCTAATTTGATAACGTTTAGAATTGTTGATAATGTTTAGAATTTTCATAAACATTCAAACAATAATTTACTGTATAAAACAAATCTTTTTCATAGAATGTAAGAACACAAGAAAACTAGTATGAGTCATTAAGGAATTATTTATTATTACTGCCTACGATATCATATCTGCAGTTTTTAATCTATGTATATGGAGTTTGCGCTTCCTTATAGCTGCTAGGAGTATAAATGTTCTGTGCTCTCTCAACAAAAATATTTAATTGTATTAGAAAATAGACCAATAATATAAATAATTTTGCATACTTAAACGTGATTTGAGATCCCTTGTGTTTTATTTACTTTAGCATCATACAAGTCTCGCTCGGCGGCTTGGTCTACCCGTTCTTTCAGTATTATTTATTAGTGTATTATCTATGACGCGGACTGATAGCAAAACGTCACAGTTAGAACGCTTTTGCGTCTTTATATATAAGATCATTGCGCACAAATAATATTGTTTCAGATTATTCCTTAATAACTTGATAATGCAAATTTTTCTAAAGAAAATGAATAGAAAATAATCCAACGAGTATTTGTAACAAGTTTTAATAAATATTTGATTTTAGTACTACTTTTTATTAAACTCTCTCATAAATAAACATTTATATTCGAGCATATCTATATATTTTAGCCACTTCTACTGGACTTTTGAAAGTAAATTTATTACAATCACATAAATTGCTGTTAAATAGCTACAAAAACTAGATTATCTTCGCGGCAACACAGCTCCAAATGTCAATTGTCAAAAAACTAGTGCGGTTAAATAATGGTAAACAATAACGTGGATATCGGAATTTTAGTAGAAAAGCCTAATTGGCTTCTTCATCCGAGGTTTTTTCCTAGTAAAGTTGGGGGAAAACCAGCTTGGTTAAATTTGCGAGATTTACCTATACCAGATGAATTAATTTGCCAAAAATGTAAAGATCCGTTGATATTTCTATGCCAAGTATGTTTCAATATACATTGTCTTTATCGATGTCTCATTTAACGAAAATAGAATAAAAATACTGTTCTTTGTAGGTTTACGCACCATATGAAGAATTAGAGCAATGTTTTCATCGATCTATATTCATTTTCATATGTAGAAATGGCACGTGTTGTCTAACAAATAATTCTGAAAATTTTGTGGTACTACGTTGCCAACTTCAAAGAAAGAATGATTTTTATTCATTCGAACCGTACGAGGAAAATGAGAATGAGGTTTGTGTATATATATCTATAAAAGATAATCTTTATTGTATTCTGACATTAATTACTTAACAAGAAAAATTTGGTTGTAAGAATATTGTTACTTTTATCACAAACTTGTAATTATCCTAAGCTTAATGATATTTTATGAGAAATAAATATCATTCATTACTTAAAGCTTTAGCCCTGACAATGTTAAAAATTGTGTTGTAATTTGTCACATAATTGAAATATCATTGAGTTTTTATAAAATATTAGCTGTGTGCTCGCATTTTATATATTCTTCACTGCATTTTAATTTTTTTTATATGAAATCCTAATTTTTTTTGTTTAAGATTTTAGTATTAAGATAAAGTAAAAATATTTCTCATAAATTATAGTACTTGCTCCTTAAAATGCATCGAACTTACTTACTTGTGCATTACTTCAGTTATATTTTTATTTCATCTATGATGATAGAATATCAGATATCTGGTGTGGTAGAGTAAGTAAGGAGATAATTAAGGGGCCATTGAAGTATTGTGTAGGCTATATTTCCAACATTTTTGACTCCACCTTCCTAGCCATAAATATCCTATTGATGTTTGCATAATACTTGAATTGCTCTTAATATAAGCTATTTAATATAGTTTTATTCTATAACAACATTACATTAACAAGATTAATCTAATTATTGATATCAGGAATTTTCCATGGAGAGATGGCAGAAATTATGTGAAATTTGTGGTTGCAAGGCCCCATCACATTGCTCAAAGTGTAAGAAAGTGTTTTACTGTTGTAGAAAACACCAGATTCTAGATTGGCAAAAAGGTCACAAAGAATACTGTGCTTCATTACAAGTGAGTATCTATAACTTATTAGAAGAAAGTTTTTGAAAATAAAAAAGAAATAAATCCACTAAATTTAAATCTAAAAGTCCTTTTTTGACATATTTGGAGGATTAGTGGCCATAACTATTGAGTTGAATATACTTTTTTATTATTTTGTGACTTATGGTCTAGGTAAAGATTTCAGCAAAAAAATATAATAGTTTCAACTGAACAAAGAAAAGTGAGTAATTTCTGAATATGGTTTTTTAAATATCGTCATAGACTATTTTAATTTAGAAATTGTTATCTGGCAAGAACTAATCAAGCCATATGTCACTTCTCGCTTTAAAAATCAAGCCTGGGCTCTACAAAAAAAAACAAAGTCTTCAAAAAGACTTGAATTTTTATTTCAGAAAAAAGAAAACATCCAATTAAATTATTTTAAAGTAACAGAAGCTGGAAAACCATTGCTCTTCAAAGAATGGGAACTTATAGTTGATGAAGAAGATGAAGTAAGTTTTGATTTAATGATTGTAGTCTTTGCACTACAAATTAATGTTTAATTTAAAATTATTATGAAATTATTAATAAATATATTGCATTTTATGCTATTTAAAAAAAAACTATAATAACCTGTACATAATAATGTCTGTATCGACTTTGGACAGTATTATACTCTGTTGCATACTGCTCATTCAATTCAACCATATTTAATGAAGGTATTATCTATTGTGAAGTGGCCCATGGAATCACTACAATGTGATTTACTACAATTTAATAGAGGACATCAATATCTACAATAAAATAAAATAATGATAAAAATTTTTATTAAGAAACTTGTCTTTATAATGTACTGTATAAGTAACCCCCGATGCAAAAAGAATGATGTGTGTGTATGTTAAAATTTATAATTTTTGGTAAATACCGGTGCGAATCCGGGGCGGGGAGCTAGTGTAAAATAAGAAAATAATACTCGATCAAGAATAATCAATACTCGATTTTAACATTAAAATTTTTCTTTAAAGAACCCAAACCTTACCTTAATCTCACTTTAACATTATGTGTATAATCTTATTATTTGGTTCTACAACACTGGATTTTTAGCAGGTAGTTATTTATTTTGTTTTGATGTACAGACTATACTTAAAATTGCTACAATGATGCTAGTTGATGACGTCCTTTTTTTATCTCTCTCAAGCACCGAAAAAAAAGTTTTAGATTGTACATGGACAAAAAGCATGTGGTCGTTATGATAGCATGATAGTTTAACAATCTTAGTTTTACTTCCTGCAGGTGTTGATTAAGCAATTTCCTTCAATGTCATTTGTTTATGTTTCACATAGGAAGACCCTAAAAGTACTGATGAAAATCAAGAAATGGAAAAATTAAAGAAAATGATACAGGAGAGGGAAAGCAGGTACATTGAACGATTTAAGTGCAGATGAATTAGAACAATATTCAGGGTCAATTCCTGAAGATAAAGTATTTAATAAATTCACTAAACGTGTATCAAGGCATCCAGATCAAGTCTTAAGATATGACAGAGGGGGCCAACCCTTGTGGATTACAGGCAAAGATAATGATATTCAAATACCTAAATGCCAATATTGTGGCAGTGAGCGACAATTTGAGTTTCAAGTAAGTATTAAATTATAAAAACAAAAAATAAAGTTACAAAATGTGTCATATTTTTGTTATTTACAGATTATGCCGCAATTATTAAACCATATTGATGTGGGTTTAGATTTTAACAGTATAGACTGGGGTGTGTTAGCAATTTACACTTGTATATCAAGTTGCAAGGAAGGACCAGCCTACAAACGAGAACTTATGATCAAACAAGACTTATCAAATTAACATAATTTTATTATATTCACAAATAAATTAATTATTATAAATTTGTTATTATTTATCTTTCACTGTTATTTGTTATTATTTCTTTCCATAGTCTTCAGAAATGTAAGATAATAAATCATTTAACCCACTAAATTCTGTTCTAGACTGGGGTGGATTATTTTTAGGTATGATCGGCAAAATATTTCCCATTTTTACTCGGAAATCTTTAAGCTGCAACAAATGAAAATATAATACAAAATTGGTATAATTACATAATAAGTTGTTAAATAAACAGTTATAAATAACTAGTCGCGAGCAGTGAAATTTTCTTCTGGAATCCTTAATTTAAATAAATAATGCATGTAACCGAAAAAAAAACTTCATTATTTCACAAAGAAATCAATGAAATTTTCATTTGTTAACTTAACATTAAATAACAATATGATAATAAAAAATAATTTTTAGTTATTAATATTTTATTTAAATATAAACATTTGAAAAATAAATCCCCAGTTTCTAAAATTTAACTTTAACTGTTGATTTAAAATCCATCATTTAATTAAAAGTACCTAAAATTTTCATTGTAATTTATTTTTCTTAAAATCGAAATTTTTAAAAATAGTTTAGAGGATCAATTTATCATGGTAACTACTTACAAAAAAAAATACATGGAATTAATTTTTATGATCAAGCAGAAAATGGGGGGCCACTTGACGTGATCTCACTCAAATGCATTGGGTTGGTCATGAGAAATCCGAAAACGTTTTATGCTGGTTTTAGAATAGATTTATATAGTGGAATGCAATGGTGGATTTCATTGTTAGATCACAATTTCACTTGTTATTAAATGATGATATGTTATAAGATGTTAACGCATTAAATCTCGCCAAACTGTTTCTCAAGTGATTTAAACGAACCACTATGTTATGGTTTTATTGTGATGTTCTCCTTTATAGAAGGCGTAGTCTCATTATAGAATAGGAATCGATGTGGTATCTTACTAAACAATCACACTGAGTTAATATCAGCTTCAAAGCATTTAAGAAATTTATTTCATTTTGCAGAATTTCATATTTCTTATGAAAAATGCTAATGGCCAAAACTATATTCATAGTTGTGTAACATTGTCACGACTATTGTCAATAATATTTATCTCAAAATTATCTCATAATAGTCTGAGGACCAAAGAGTATGTACCTGTGGATTGACAATTAATTTTAATCCCAAACATAAAACTATGAATAATCACTTGTATATACTAGTTGTGGCTAAAGTTCCACTTACATATAATATATATACTGAATTATATTACTTAAATATTTAATTGGTTTAAGTTAAATTAGGTAGAGCAGTTAGAGAATGTACTGGTGGTAATTTTTTGTGAATTTAATACACTAATATTATCATAATTATTTTTATGAAAGAACATATATCTGATTTAAAAATTATATATTATATCAGTTCTTTTTCTACTACTTGCATTAAGAGATATAATTTGTAATTTATAATATGCAAAACTAAGCTAATATTCTAGAGTAAAAACACAGAAGTTAACTAATAAAAGAGTAATTTTATACTCTTATATTAAAAAACTGATGTATGTCATGTTAACACAATTTATTCAGATTATAAACACAATTTACACTAGTTAAATACCTATAAATAATAAACTTACATCTTTGGCACCAGATAATTTCCATAGTCCATAACATAAACAGGTTGTACCAGTAACTGCATAAAGTGTACCCCAACCAAGAGCTTTTAAAGCTAATATGGCTCCGGCATCTGCTAATTCTGCACTGCCATGCAAACCTTCAAATGGATTTGAGACGATTGTGTCTAAAGGACTCTGCCCACTAGAACGTATTATACCATGACTAGCTCATGCAAAAAAATATAGTTTGAATAAGTTACTATGAGACTAGGCTCACTGGACCATTCTATCACCAAATAGAACTATAGGCTATGACCATATTGGCAGCGAATTCCCGACTAGAATATTTTGCATGTGCTGGTATGGTCTGTTGTTGTGTATGTAACCAGTTACAGCCACGTGGACAATGCTTTCCTACCCCAACACAACAGAAATAATAGGTCTTATTTAAATAATGAAAGTCTAAGAATGCACAGCCAATAATTAATATGGGTGATAAATAACTATGTATTCCTATATATTAATCATTGTATAACTTTCAATGCCGAAATATATGGATTCTCTCAAAATATAAAAGGGTTGCATGGAAATTTCAGAACAAATGAACAACCTGGCAGCTATGTTTATTAAATTATCTTTTATTTTAAATAAGTAGGCTTCAAGCCATCCACACAGTACTGATACACATGCGAAAATAACATATCAAATTATAGAATTACACTGAAAAGGTGTAATATGTAAAAGCAAAGGGCAAAAGGCATAAAAAGAAACGAAACGAGCATGATACCCGTTAGATACAGGTATAATAAGGGCACAGAATGTGGGTGCATCTGTTGCAGTGGGCATAGTAATGCATTTTGTGGTTTTTTACATGCCTGATATATTCATAGCAGAGTAATGGTATGCTCCGGTTGTGTGTGCAGAGACCTTAATGCTCTTATTTCAACAATACAGTAGAAAATGAAATAAGGTAAGCTCAGAATTGATGAAACGAAAAAATGTATATCTTTGAAGTATCATCTTTTTTTACTGTAAATTATTGTCTAAATGAAATCAGTTTCTATAAATTTTAGGGTTAAATGAAAAGTCTCAATGAAAACAGTTACCTTTACTAAAGTATTTAGGGTCCGCTTTTCTTGCTCTTGACAATGTAGCACTGAAACCTATTAATGACGATACTCCGGCAACTGTGGCTAAAAAAGCGCCAGCTGTAATCATAATAATTATAAGACATTCTGACACAGCCATCACAAAAATAAATGTACACACCAGAAAAACATGAAGTGAAAATCCTACAGAATTTTAACTATGGTAACTTTTCCATATCTTAAAACTAGTCTTATTGTGACAATTTTGGATTGTATTAAAAAGAGTCATGTTTTTTGTGCTTTAGGAAAGTTATAGTGTTATTTACTTTCTTGAGAATCGTTGTTAAGGCTATTACTTCTCTTTATTCTAGAGAAAAAGCATGGACATTAATAGCAATACAACTTTTGTTCTTAGTAATTAGTACTTTATTTCTTGGCCGTGTTTGGTATTGTAGAAATGTATAGATTTTTTACTTTTGCTAAATTTGCGAAATGTCATTTTAACCTATTATGTTTATAAGGGATGTAATGTAACTATAAAATAAATTAAAATAGTTTTACATAACTTTTATCCTCTCAAGACGTTCTTTTTGCTCCATGTTTGAGTATAACGTAACTACGCTTAGTTTTCATGTATAGTTCGTGAAATAAATTGATCGCGTTACAGCTAACCCCATGGATAATTTACACTATATATTATATACTAATTATAGTATGACAGAACTTTATCAGCTTTTTTTGGTGTTGTATCTGTAGAGAGTGTAATCGCCAATCAAAGTAGTAATCGGTGTAAGAAGCTGTCTTAGCTGTCAATTATCGATTTTTTTTTGGTACTGTTCATTTTTTACTAAGGAATAGGCAAAAGTACCAAGATCGTGCAGCCAGGTCGGATGTTGTTTTATATGTTTAATGTAGAAGGCCAAAGCCTTATTATCCTTTGTAACATAAAAAAAAGGCCGGAGCCAAGTCTGTAATTATTGTGATTACATAATATTCTCAACTTTCTTTTTTCCTTAAAAGCCACATTTTATCCTTAGTTTGTCCGTTCATATATAAAATCCATAGTCGTATAGTGTCCTTTGTAAAGAAAAAGCTTTGTCCTAATCTGCAGTATAATTAGATATCACCAATGGTAGCCCAGATGTAGTTGCACTCAGAACGATAATAATGCGGATTCATCAATATATTTTTTGCAGAGAGTGCGAGATACTCTCAAGATTTTTATAAGTATTTTATAAGATATCAATAAAAATCTTTGCATCGAAAAAAATGTACATTAAAAAAATATATGTTTTCCTAAGATTGGGGTTGGCTTGAATCGCAATAGGCGCAAGATGGTGATGTTATTATATTCATTTTATGGAGGTGCTCGTTAAATCTGCCATAACCAATACGCAAGTGACATATTGTTGTATAAACCGTCGATTAATAAACTTTTTTTTTGCAAAACCATGGAATTTGAATATTTCTATTAATATTACTGTACAATTTTCCTTTCTTACGCAGAGTTACTTCCCAGTTATTTGTCCATTTATAACGAATTATTTTCTTAACCAAAACAGCAATCAGAAACAGGAATTCTAATATTTTTATATACTGTTACTTCTGAAGCATTAATAATTAATCTGGCCAAATACTCTAGTTGCTCATTACCTAAAACAACATATGAGATGGGCTCCAGAATAAAACTGAGTTTATATTATATAAAGTTGTGAGCATAGACGGCGTAAGGCGTGGGCGATCGCCAACGGTCTCGCAAACCAGAGGGGGGGGAGTCACAAAATGTTCTTCGCCCACATCAAATTATGGTATAGCTCCGCCACTGGTTGTGAGAAAATAAAAAAAAATACGAATATCGGAAACAAGGTAATGGATACCAGAAGAGTATGATGAGTTTTCTAAAGCATGTGACACGCTCATGCTTCCTGTAATTATGATCCAATTTTTACAGATTGAGTTATTCTGAACCTTTTCTTTAACATAATCCAGGGCGACAAGAATTGCATATGCCTCTGCAGTATTTATTTATTGCTAGGAAATTCATATATCCATCCATCCATCCAATCAACTAAGGCGTCCGCTATCGGAAATAGGTCTCCCCAATAAATGTTTTGTCATAATCGCCACGCTTGGCAGGTGGGTTGATGATCGCAGTAGGTGTTTGTGAGAATTCTGCTGCCCATCCTCTGATTTTTTCTCTTAGTCGTCTTTTACAACACCCACGGGAAGATATGGGGGGTGATACTATTCTTAGCTGGCACCATAAACATACATAAATATTTGCTATATCTGGTAACTTCCAGCCATGACCAATTCGATCTTTTAGATCATAAATAGCCATAGTCACATTGTTTAGAGTCTTCGCTCCATTAGTATACACCTGTCTATAATTTCGCCACTCGAGAAAGTTTACTGTAAACTTCGTGTTTACAGGTTGCTGTACAACTTGTTCCAGGTATATATAACTGTAACAACTTCGAGGTCAGAGTAACCGATTTTTATAGGAGTTGGCACAACATGGACATTAGACATGATTTTTGTCTTGTCCATATTCATTTTAAGGCCAACTCGTTCGGGGTTCTACTGAGGGCATCGAGCATCTTACTTAGGTCTTCTGCGGTCTCAGCCACAATGCCTATATTGTCGGCAAAGGCAAAGAGGTGTGTGTTTGCACTCGCCGTTTATTTTGATACCAAGTCCTTTCCAATCCAGAACCTTGAAGATATCTTCGAGTGCAGCGGTGAACAATTTTCGGAGAATAACGTCTCCCTGTCTAACGTCACACCGTAAAGCTATATGTTTCGAGGTCTGGTCCTGTAATTGGACTGACATGGTGGCGTTTTCGTACAAATTCTTCAACGCTTTGATATACCGATAGTCTACTCGGCACCGCTGGAGAGACTGTAGTACGAATCGAAGGCTTATTCGTAGTCCACAAAAGCTAAACAAAGCGGTAGGTTATATTCCTCGGTCTTCTGTATCACTTGCTGCAGCGTATGTATGTGGTCTACGATGCTAAAGCCTTTTAAGAGAACTTTGCAGGTACAGCCTTTTTAGAAGCGAGCTTGTTCGGGAGGCTGGAAGACATCAAGCCTGCGTGCTAGTCAGTTCGTGAGTACTTTCGAAAACAGCTTATAGACATGGCTCAAAAGTGATGTGAGCTTGTGAGCTTGTGTGAGAATGTGACTTTTAGTCTATAATTTTTCAAAAGCGTGTTTTCACATTTTTTGAAAAACCACTACACCTGTGGTATTTTCCCCTTGATTATGACGGAGTAAAAAGCTTCTGAAGGGTCTCAAGGATCGGTTTTCCACCCACTTTCTGCAGCTCGGCTGTTATTTATTCCATCATCACCCCGTGCCTTGTTGTTTTGAGCTGTTTTCGTATATAGTCTTTCTAATTTCCTATAGGCTGACGTCCGGGGTATTTTCGGTAAAGTGTCGGGTTAATCTAGCTCTGGGGTCATAAGCTAGATTTCGAGTGGGCTTTCGTCTCGATTTGTATATATCTCCGTAGAAATTCTCGTCATGTGTACCTGTCATGTTTTAATTACTTAAATGCTTTAGAGTCACGTTTATGTATTAATCGTAAAAACTCTTGCGTACCAGTACTAATAGTCACAATGGATTCGGAGATACTGTAGAAAGTTATAAAATTTAAAACATAAAAGATTTTTAATATTGATATGATCACTATAAGATGTTGTTAGGTCAGCAAATTACGTAATAACTTAAGGCAGAAGGTCCATTAAGAAAGGACTTAATAAAGTAATCGACTTGGTATTACATGGATCTCACAACTTTTTACGGTAGAAGAACTGAGTTGCTAGACTTGGTTTTTTTACAAGTTCTGTTTTTGATGGCATTTCTACTTACATGAAATAAAAAAAATTTCAATCACAATGAAATACATAATAATAATTATAAAATATAACACACAACTTTAAAAAATATCAAATTCGATATTCAGAAATCAATAATGAATATCGATATATCACAGATATTTATCGAATTTTTATATAAAAAAATGTATCGATAGTGTGAGGACTTCCTTAAAGACGAGCCGCGTTATCAAGGATAGATAATGGTAGATAAAAGATAATCACAGAATAATATTACGGAGAAGATAATATAATTTTTATGTATATTTCCAATACAAGAGGTTATTTTTACTGAGCCGAAAAATCATGAAGAATAAAACAAATATTGATGATTTATTTTACAATGCTATATCAAAGGGAACATATATAAAAGTATGCGCTCCAATGGTGAGATACAGTAAAGTGCAGTTTAGAACACTCGTTAAAAAGTAAGTTACAACAACATCTTATTTGTGAAATATTCATCTCTAACATGCAGTGTTTTCAATGTTTGGCTAAAATCGTCTTCTCTTGTCAGCACGTATAGAACAAGATATTTCTTAAATAGTTTTTTTTATTTCGTATATATTCGTAATATAACTTTAAAGCAGTATGTATAAATACAATATACACTTTTTAATACTCCTATTTAATTGGTATAATATTAGTCTGCGGAGTACCAACGATTACCGTACAGTTTACATTATAAAAGTCTTATTCTCTGCAACAAACGGTACCATTAAATCTCTCAATATTGATGTTATGTTTCATTTCAGATTACTAGTCTAATGAAAATTTAAGTTATTCTTCACATGTTCTAGTTTTCATATAATCTATGTTGTTTTAAATATTTGTGACATGTATTAATTATTTTTCAGTTTTGGGGTGGATCTGTGCTTTACACCAATGATATTAGCAGATTCATTTTGTCAGAATGCAAAGGCACGGCACTCTGAGTTCTCAACAACAGAAAATGATACTCCCTTAATTGTGCAATTTGCTGCTAATAATAGAGATGATTTAATAGATGCTTCAAAGTTAGTGTACCCATATGCTGATGGTGTGGACTTAAATTGTGGATGCCCTCAGAGATGGGCTATAAAAGATGGTTATGGATGTGCTTTACTATCAAAACCAGAACTTATTTATGATTTAGTTAGAAATATCAAAACCAACTTACCAAACAAGTTCAGTGTATCTGTTAAAATGAGATTGCTAAAAGACTTAAAACAGACTGTTGTACTTTGCCAACAACTTGAAAAATGTGGTGTTAATTTTTTAACTGTACATGGACGTACACCATCACAAAAAAATAGTGAAGATGTTGATATTTCTGCTTTGAAAGATTTACATGATTCTATAAGTATTCCAATAATTGCTAATGGTGGAGTAAAAACTTTAAATGATGCTGATAAATTGTTTGAAAGTGTAAAATGTTCTGGGGTAATGGCTGCTAGTGGTCTATTAACAAATCCGGCATTGTATACTGGAGCTACACAAACTCCATACAGCTGTGTTAAACTGTGGATGGATATAAAGGACCAGTGTAGTGATAGAATAACATTTCAATGCTATCACCACCATTTAGTATTTATGCTTGAGAAAGTTTTAACACGAAAGCAAAGACAAGTATTTAATCAGCTGAAAACTTTTCATAGTGTGGATGACTTTATAAAAGAAAGTGTATTTAAATTTGTCATTTGTGATAAGTTAGATATTGTACATAATTTTAGTGATTTTGTTAATTGCGATTTTAATGATGAAATTACAATGAAACATTCTTACAAGTGCAGAAGATGTTCGAAAAGTGCACATTACTGTATATGCCCTAAATATGATCATAATACTACAGATGGTAGTTATTTTACCTCTTCTATAAAGGAAAATGATGATATAGATTACACATTTTGTAATATATTTGATGAATAGTATAATGTTATGATATATGTTATGTTTTATTTCTATGGAGTGTATTCATTGCTTCTGGGGTGGTATGAAGAACATTTTTATCGGTTATCCACACATTTCCTAATGGGAAGTACTTGAACTGTAAAGACACCAATCATTTACTTTATTGACTTTTAATTTTATATTTGCTGTACCATGGAGATGTGAAATGGACACCCTACCCTTACTTTTACCTTACCATGAAGATATGGAATGGATTTTTTTACCTTCGCTATAACTTGAACATGTAGAATTGACTCAATACTAGTGTATTCTTTCCTATGGTATTGGGTCTACCAATATTTGGTTGTTGTTCTTCTTATTAGATCTTTGAGATATAAACCTTTATTACATTTTTTATTTAAAACTATCACGTTTCACATCACTCGAATTTCCCTTATTTACTAGACATTGAAGGGTGCATTAGCTGTTTTTATTAGTCGACCGGTTTTATCCCCTTATATAAAAGTCAAATAGGTATCTGAAACTAAAGCGTTAATAGATCATCCTTTATGTCGATTACCCATAAGAAAGAGCCAATAGTAACACAATAGGAAAACAATCGAAAACTTTCGTAAACGCCAGATTAGTGCTCAAGGGGTTAATACATTTATTTATTTGATTATTTGTCGCCCAGTTTTTTACACTGTATAGGCTCAGTGCTTTGACCACAATCTCACCTGATCTTAAGTGCCGGATGATCTTAACTTAGCGGTAGCTCTCAAATGATGCTGCAGGAACACGCCTAGTGGTGCTTGGCGACAGGTTTCCAAACTTGTTGCTGGTAGCGGGCATTGTAACAAAATGTCCTACCATCATATTGCGGTTTCCTCAAGATGTGTTGTTTTACGGAAGCTGAGACTGACAGTCGACAGAATTAGATACGTGGCTTCGAACCTACGACCATTGACGCGGAATCCGAGCACATTACCAACTGCGGCAACATCGCTACGCGTTCGCATCCCAAATAGATATAGTTGCCGATTAAGTTAATCAAGTTCTTGTAATTAAGCTTACTAAGTTCTCTATAACTAAGTTTGTGTAAAATCAAATAAATTTACTTCAGTACAATAAATTTAATTAGGTACTTCATTTCATAAATTAACACGTACACTTTTATTTTAGAGTTAATATAAGAATATTAAAACTATTTTAACTAGACACGTACTGTTATTTAATAGTGTCTTTTTAACTTAAAATGTCTCAGATAAGAATAATAATTAGGTGACAGGGCTTAATACTGAGAATTAACTGTGTTAATTGCCATCTTCATATAGTCAAGCTTACCTATAGTAGCTACCATATACACTTAACACTTACGAAGTGTGCACAGTTTTTAATAAAACTATGTACCTACTTATGCTCTAACGATGAGAATGCTTTTAATTTAATAGACGTGGTTGACTTACATTTAATTATGTTTGCAAACAACTACCAACTTAGATAAAAAAAAATAGAATAATTAAATTTCATAATAATATTTATTGATTCAGACAGTGCATATGCTTAATGAAGGTTTAGATGTATATGGTTTAGATGTTATTTTCAAAGCTGTGCAACGAGGTCTTACAATTGATTATAAAATTTATTACATCATTTTCATCCGTTTTAGCCGTCTTCAAAGTTGGTTGTCAATTCATCTCGTTTTTTTTTTATGTTGGTTACGCGATTTCTCCCTCATTTGTGGACCGATTTGTAAACATTTTTTTTAAATAGAAAAAGTACACTACCGAGGTACCTATTCCATATCAGGATCAGATCAGCGGACTCAGGGAAATTAAGAAAAACCGTCGAATATTATAAAAACATACACGTGTTTCACATAGGTATTTGGTTCCAAAGTTATAAAGTAGACTTCACAACTATACACCTAAAAGTACATACTTAAACTAAAAAGTAAAAATAATAACTTGTTAGATTGGTTAACTCTAGTTGGCACTAACTCCGAGATTAACGAAGCAGATTAATAAAGTAATTATTTATTGACTTTTTAGTGATTTTTTAGTTTATTCTTATGAAGTCGGTTTTGTTTTTAATTAAAAAAGTTTTTTTTTTCCCAAATCACTCGGGGTCGGAGTTTGTTTTCTCCTTTTTTACCACTGGCGCAACTTTCAAACTCCCTCCAATTTATTAATTCCTGACTTAATTCATTCTTGTGTCACCAAACAGTCACCTCAACATTCGCATCTCAGTTAAATGCAATCGTTTCTTATCCATCTTCTTATAAGCCTAGAATTCTGTGATTGTATAATATGACAGATTTTATGATGGACTTATTTATCCTGCCCTTTAATTTAAGGGGCATTCTGGGGTCACAAATCACACCTGTCGCCTTTTCATTACTGCCATGTAAAATGCATTGTAAGTATATAACGAATAAATTCAACGTATTTTCTCTTGAATACGATAAAAGTATAGTTTAATTTATTTAATAGTCATATCAATCATTACTATCCCTATTTAATAACAAGCCACGGTACTTTTTAAAACATGTATGAAAAAATATTAGGTAATAATAACAAAATTTATATATTTTTAAACAATTGTATAATTTTATGTTAAATATTTACAAATGTGCCAATTTTATACAGTAACATAAATTAGAAAAAAGCCGAATTAGTGGAGGAGTGGTGAACCATACTTGAAGTTAGTTCGTGTAGGCACTTACCAAACAGTCAGTATCACAGAGTGCTAGTAAAGTGATCTCGCGTGTAGCTTCTTGTACAATTATTTACATGTTTTTTTTCCGACTTTTGATATTTAAGAATAAAATTTACGGCTTTCGTCGTTTAATTAAAGGATATCTATGAAGTTATAAATGTAAGTATTTAATTATAATTTGGATTTAAGTTCACACATTAAACTGTTTTAACTGTATTTTCTATTTCAAGTTAAAGAGAAAAATTTGAAATAATTATGTTAAAAAATGTCACATTTTAAAGTTAACGATGAAATCGTAATTAAAAAAAATAAGGAACCTGTTGAACTAAATGCAAGTCTTGTAGTAATAGAAATGATCATTAGTACTTTATAATAAGTAATAACTTCTGTTTCATATATATTTGTAAAACATATTTTAATTTCATGTTTACTTTTCTAAAGTGATATAATTCAATGTTTTTTTTAAATAAAATAATAAAAAAAAATATTTTCTCGTTTACTTTATAAACTGTACAAAAAAGCTTGTAAAGTTTGTACTATCTGATTAATATTGTGCTATAGTTTGGTTATGATAATGGTGTCGCTTTTACGAAAGAAATAAACTTAATTTTTATGTTTAAAGAATTCTGAATACGTATGAATCGTATAAAAAGTCGTATGAACTTATTCATATAGTGTATTATATATGGTCGTACACGTATAAAGAGTACTGACTTCTAATAATCTGAGTAAAAACTATTCGCATAGTAATTTCAAGTGTCAATAATTCGTGATTGGTAAAATTTTATATGAGGTAACCAAAATATAAACTCTTTTTAAATTCGAGATCAGAACAAATAGGACTATGATTATTATATACCGTATAAAATGTGTAGAATTGTTTTAATGTGTTCAGGATTTGTTTTGATATTAAATGTTAGAATAATCCAAGTTTAGTGTGTATATATATTTTTTCAATTGAAATATATTCTGCTCTAGAAAAAAGTATTAATATATTTTGAAGACACATTAAAAATGTTTAAAAAGTTAAAGTTTGTGTAATATTTTATCGAAATTTATGACGATAATCATTTTTATAAATATTTATTAAACTACCCAATACTTGAATAGGTACGTTTATGTTTTTTTTTATAAACTAAATAAAGAATTATCGGGCTCAGTTTTTAAACATACAAATATCAAATTTAAAATCAAAAACAATTTTGATAAATTCTAATAATCAGGAAAAAGTCTATAGTATTGATGTCTCACGTTAATATCAATAATGTAGTTTCATTTATTAAGCAAATTCTAAGTTCGGAGAAATTGCACAACAATATTAAAACTTCGGATTAATTTTGTACATACTAATTTTATATATCTACATATAACTAGATATTAGACTTATCAAGGAAATTGTGTAATAGTTAATCATCAGTCGCAGATTCGCTAAGTAAATTCCGTTAAAATGTTTTCTTATTAACATCTACAGATATGATAAAAGTTACAATAAATTCACATACCCATCTATAAGCAAACCTTTTTCTAAAACACTTAGGCAGCGGCTTTAATGATAACAGCTTCTTTAGAAGTAATAATCGTTTAAATATGAAGACGTAAGAATGGACAAAAACAAGCGATGATGATGTCGAATATTTAATTGTCATTATTTTTCACTTATATCACAGCGATCGAATTCCATTCAGAAGCATTTTTATGACGTTAACTTTTTATGACCAAAGAAAAGATCTGTGGACTATGTGAGAGATGATATGCTTAAAAAGAGAATGAATGTAGGTTTGATCTCAAATATAGGTGAATGGAAGAGGAAGACATTTTACACCGATATCAAACAAATAAGTGGGAAAAGGGGAGGGAGATGATGAATTCAGTCCTTAGTTTTAACAGCGATGAGTAGGTAATTGCATGAATTCACAATTCATGAATCAACAATGTTCTGATATTAATGTAACTTGTTCATTGTAGTGTGGTTGTGTTTACTTTAATATATGGATTTATTAATTAACTGTTAATTAAGTTAAACTGTTGAGGGTAAATATTATGTACAAAGTGCTTAGTAGGGTTTTGTAAATAATGCGTGGGAAATCAATGTAATATTTTTACAAAGTTTTACTTTGTTATAAACACCTGTGCTTAAATTTACATACGCACGTGAATAACATTTTTTTGGAGAAAACACAAAAAAAGTTAATTAAAACAGTTTCATGGATGATAGAGATGTTAGTCTTACATGCCTTTACAAATTAATTGAGATTGGCAAATCGACAATTAGCGTTATAATAGGTACTGCAATTCCAATAGCATGTTTGTTCTGAACACTAGAATGCGCTGTAAATAATCGATAATGTATAAGAAAATATTTTTATCTGACCCTAGCTTTCTACTGCTGTTACTAAATTTATATGCATACTAGACAGACATGCAGATTTAAAAATTACATGCCAATTTTAATTGTGACTTTTACTTTGAATATTTGTTATCATGATCAAATGTAAATTAATATCATTTAAAAAGAATTAGTAACATCATCTCTAAAAATATCTAAATAAAAAAACTTACATAATTTATAAGGAACAACAAATATCCATGTAATATTTATTCAAAGAAATAAACATTGTATGTAAACAGAAATAATTAATAATAAATACTAGATGTGGCATTGGGAATTAGCGTCAGCGTATGAAGCTATATTTCTAATTTTACAGATAATATAAAGGATTACTTACAGGAACTGGAATTACAGGAATTTGGCCCAAAAGAACATTACATTCATAATAATTAATTGTTAAGAAATAATATTTTACATAATTGTCTTTTATAACATTGGTATTAAAATCATAATAATAAACAGCTGCGCATTCAATCTGCTCTCCAGTCTAGTTTTAAGAATCAAGCTAATTATGCGTATTTATTTATACAGTATTTTATTTATTCATTTTGTTAGTCATTTTAATTTTATATTATTTATTTATGTAAATAATAATGTTAATATTAAAGTAAGTATAAGACATGCGATCATTTCTTTGTAATTGGCACACCTAGTTCTAGTAAAGTAGGAAGTGGACATGCGTGTTGAGATGAAGCTTCTAATTTCCCTCTTGTTTGATCAAAACTATTTACTCTATACTTTCACGACTGGTGCTACTTTAAAAACGTTGACCTGGCTGTGTGTGTGCTTCACTAATTTTACGTTTAGTGTGTTTGGGGCATTTATGAGGGTCTCTCATAGACTAGTATAACGGACTATTAACTTTGTCATCACATAAGTTCTACTTCAGTAGGTCAACGATTTAGGAATTATAATATATTTTTCATCTATAGTTTAAGAAAATAAATCTATTAAGAGTTGCAAAGTTATAATGATTTGAAGCTATGATAGGCCAGTTAGTAGTGTGGACGGATTCCTAAAATTCTTTAAAATCAACCTGAGCTGTCGATGAAGGAAAACATCGCGAGGAAACGATCGTTTAATGCAGCTGTTTAGTACCTATTTATTAGCAGTTTAGTACCTACTTTGTTTAATGATTGCACAGCACACTAAAATTTCCGCCTGATCAATTTTGGCGACCAAACAGTATTCCATAAAGCTAGAAATCGATGGAACTAAAAGATTTGAAATAAATATTTCAACTTAATATTAAATTCTAATATTGAGAAAAGATAGTATTATCCTGATACTTCGTCAAAGGCGTAGGTTTATAACTGTCAGTAAGTTTGAGCTTTTCCTGGACAAGAATCATGATAAATATGTTAGAGCATTTTCTAATGTTCGCCCGACTACAAACTTCATGTATAAATTCGGTCGCCATTCACTTATTCATTCAACCGAAAGACGTCCACTGGTGGATAAAGGTCTCCCCCAAAGATTTAAGGGTGGGGGAGTGCCATAACCGCCACGCTAGGCAGGCGGGTTTGCGAACGCAGTATGTGTTTGTGGTACTCAGAGGATGCTGCTGCATATTCCCTGGTTTATCTTTAATCGCCTTTTACGACACCCACGGCTAGGTATGGTGTGGTACTATTCTTAGCCGGCAACACACCGTGCCTATTCATCTATAAACAAATATATTCTGACAAACCTACTTAATTTTCAGTAACACTGTTATTTAAAATTCGGTACAATTGTGATCAAAGGTAGATTTTTTTTTGTCATATTTAAAATTTTATACTTAGCTTATAATATTATATTTGACTTGTTGTAATTTAACTAAAAGAATGAAAAAAATATATTTGTTAACTTTTTCAATTATTTTTATACTGTTCTTTGAAAATAGATTTTGTTTTCAATGTCAAAAGATGAAAATTCTAATGAAACAAATCTTCTATTGAATTGTATTTTTAAGATCAACTTCTAACATAATCAAAACTCTCTATCGACAGAATGTGTGACTGGCTATCTTATGGTGAGTGGTGCGATGTAAAGCTGTTGTGTGGCGGTCAAGCATTCAACGCCCATCGAGCCGTACTAGCCAGTGTCAGCACTTTTCTAAGAGTATGTTGAAATATGCTTCAGATTTATTATTAAAGCTCAAACAACCCCAAGTATGAGTAAATATTTGTTATAATTACATTATAATTACTTACAGGAAGTGCTGCTTTCGTGTCAAACAGATGAAACGCCCACATTTATAGTTTTACCTGATTTTGACTTAGAGGCAATGTCATCTGTTCTATATTATATATACAACGGAGAAGTAGTCGTGCAAAAGCAAAAAATGGACAAGTTCTTGGATATAATAAAAGCGATGCAAATATTCATTGATTATCAGTTTATGACACAATCCAGCGAGATTATACGAAATACAAATTTAGACTCTAATGTATTAAATTTTACATCGAATGTTTCTAGATTAAATATATTCACTTTAAAGCTTGGCGACTGCGGAGATCAAATATATTTTAACATAAAGAAAGGCGCGATGATAAAGAACACAAGACAGTGTTCTCTAAACAAGTCTGATCGTCAAGATAAGCAAGCACAAAGTCAGAATTGGACTGAACATTGTAAAGCTTCTTTAGGAAATCTGAAATCGCCGTATGGAGACCGACAAAGAAACTCTTTCCTACGTGATTTATTTATCGAGACATATCCTCCAAACGGTAATGTTAACGGTCAGATGGCAGGCGTGCTAGCAATATCAAATGAACACTATCGTGCTCCGGCATCTGTGCTCTTGACGAATGCAAATGGTGAGGATCTCAGCGCCGATGACACTGTTTTAGAAACATTTAAAAATCCGAGCGGCATACCTATTTTGCCTTTTTTGTCTCACCCAACGAAGATGCAATATCTGCATAAATATAACAAAAATTACCATGAAACATATACAAATGCATGTCCAAGCCAGTCTCATCCGAACGTTTGTTCCAATGATGTTCTTAAAATGAAATCATTTTATGAAATGTGTGAGACAAAGAGTTACACGTATGGTTGGGAGAATAATGGTTCGGCACATAAAAGAGTATCATTATTGCCGGTAACATTCAAAGGGCAACTTTTATCCGAAACTCATAGTAGTTATTTAGATTTAAGTACAGATCCAATCTCAGAAGTTCCTACATCCTCTTTAAATTTTCATAGCAATCTAGCAATGAATAAGTCATTATACGGCAACGCGCCTACGAGAAATGAAAAGCAAAAATGTACATCAGGAACAGCGAATTCATCAAAGGCAATGATTTGTAATCACGTTTTAAACAGCCCTTGGACGTCTCGGGTTCCCAATAACTTTAAACCCTTTCGAAGAAAAATACAAGATTTGGAAAACACATTTCGCCAAATACAAAAAGTATGTTTTTCTTTCTTAATTTTGTCTGGTTATTCGTGTGACTATCAATAACGATTTAGAAATTTGTAGGTTGACAACGAAGGTGTTATCAGCGACACTAACAATAATATTCATAAATCAACGTCAGAACAAAATATATTAATCACCGATGGAGCACAATCACCACTTTTATATCCAGAAAATATTAAAAGTAATTATAAATGTACTGTGTGTGGTCAGGTAAATTTTATTTTTAATTGTGATACTATTTGCTTAATTTTTCCTATACCTTTAAATCTTTAGAAGAATAAGTACCTACACAATTTTTGCTTTTTGTTGTGCGTTTCATCAAAGTGCACTTTCGCCGTGTTAAATGGATATCTTAAACTGCATTTGTATTCATGTGGCAGTTTACATTCAGGTTTGAAAGGGTACTCTACTGCTATTTCCTATCACGGTGTGTATAAACTGCATCGTTGGTGTTATTTATTTTAACTTGTAAAATATGAATTTATGTAACTGACATTTTATCTGTAAATGTTGTTTTATTATGTAAATGTACGTAATAATCCGTCTATATAAAATATTTTCAATTTCATGAAATCTGTAGATATGAATAACTAGCCTATTTCTTGGTGGAATTATTTAAATATGTATATTATGAAATGAAAACTCTATCACTCAATATGTACGACAGAATAACAGTGAATAATATTATTTTTAACTGGTCGTCATCAAACGTGATATAAATAAAACTAAGAGATTATTTTAACTAATTAAACGGGCATAATGGATAAATTGACTTTGTGTTCTAATTGGGATATATTTCATACTAGCTGTGTGCCTGCGCCCGCATCTCATATGTTCTTCACTGCGTTTTAATTTTTTATACGGAACCCTAATTTTTTTCAATACTTAGATCTTACACTACTTAATGAAACTTATAAGTAATCTTACACTTATCAGTGAAACTGTGTATTGTGAACCCTAATTATTTTCGAAAATTATAAGTACCCCAAGTTACTCTTAGTAACTTCAGCTATCTAACAAAAAAAGTCCCGACAAAATCGGTTCTGCCGTTCCAGGGATTACCCGAAACAAACAGACAGATAGAGAAAATTAAAAAAAAAAACTATTTTTGGTATAGGTATCGTATATGAATAAATTCATATCTATTTAGCAAAATATTATTATTTTGACATTACAAATAGACACTTAAATTTTTTTTCTTAGTATAGATTATTTATTTATAAATTTTCTCTGAATATGAAAGATAATCATTTATTGATAAGTTGCTTTGTTGATATTTTAAGGTTTATACGAATAACGAGTCTCTATCAGTACATATGAGACGTCATTCAACCACCAGTCGATACTCCTGCAGTGAATGCGGGAAGATGTTCTCACAATTACGTAATTTTAAGTATCATATGTCCATACATAGAGGTACTAGGGAGTTTGCAGCGACATGCACCGTCTGTGGAAAATATTTCAACGATAGAGGTTACCTTAGCAGTCATATGAAAATTCATAGGTAATACATATATTTTTAATTAATATCTCGCAAACAAAATCAATTTTTTTTTAATTCAATTTAGACCCTAAGAAGGCGCTTGTGAACGTCAAAACACTACCACCGGTTTGGAAAACAACCCAGTCGATAAGAGCCGGCCATCTGGTTCCTTTTTTATCATTTAAGATATAAATATTATTTTTAAACAAAAACTAAACAAATCATAGTTACAACCATTATTAGTGGAACCACAGAGAGGTAATAACATTTTGTAACTAAGACATGCTTGAACATTTATTTATTGTCAGATAAATTGGTAAATGTCGGGGTAAATTTAATCGGACAACTTTATAAAAGGTGCTTGATTAAAAAACTTGACACATCGAAAAAAGGTCACTAAAAATGTTTTTTCAGCAATCATAATGTGGTTATCGTGATTCAGAAGGCAAGTACTCCGCTACCATCCTGAATATTTTACTTTAGTTGCTTTCGTTGTAAATTATCATGTAACTTTTTAACTGATGAATTTGTAGTCTTGCCTGAACTCCTAATTTAAGATTGTAACTAGCAGTGTTGACGAGAAGAACCACTCTTTTCTGTTTCTTATGAACATACCTGAATATGTTGAGAACATTCGGAAAGTAACTGAATTACAAATTGTTTTAAAGATAATTCAATTTAGGACAACATGAAGTAGGGCTGATTATTTCAAAGAAACGTTTTGTTTTCGTTATTTTATTCTATAACGTAGAGGAAATGTTATGGCAATCTGTTTTTAAATAAAATTAATTATAACACCTTAAGTATATCAGAATAATATGTTAATGAAGACGTATATAATAAAAGTGATATAATTTTAGGAACCGTAAGGAATACAAGTGTTCTATATGCCCGAAATCGTTTAACCAGCGTGTTGCATACAATATGCATATGAGGATCCACACAGGTACCTGTACTTTTAAAAAATAACTAATTTTACTAAACACGAATTATTAAAAAAATACTATAATTAATTTAATGTATCTATAAACGAAAGGATTATATAACTTTGCATTGAGTAGTAAATAGTCCACATAAGATTTTTAATTTCTTTGCTTTGTATGATGATGCTTCTGGCTATTTTTGGCTACAGCTTACTGCTTCAACTTCGATGTACATATCCTCTGCTATGGTTAATGCAGTCGATTTTTATTCAGAAGGCATGCGGGACAACATTATTTTTGTGTAATAGATCGCTCAACAGATCGGGCCACTTCAATAAATCGCGCTTTATATAAAGCACAACGGTAACTTAATAACAAGCAAAATGATCTTCAAAGTTTAGACGTTTAGCTACCAATTTTTCTCAATACATAGATCTATATCACACTTTTTCCATTTGATGCTTCGTCACACCTTTATCTAGTCGAAATTCAGTATCTAAGGAATGGTCTGGTCTATTGTTTTGTTGTGATTTCAAATTGTAATGATCGGTTTTAATACAATTTGCTTTGTAATATTTAATATATTACTATTTATATATCTTCATTATATTTATTAATTAAATTTATTAAGAAAAACCGAAGTTTTTCTATTAGTTTATTAATGCCAACTGTCAGTTTTATAGAATATCATACGCATGCGCTCTGCTAATCTAGCTTGAGTTTTTAATGGATTCATTGAGCAGGCCGTGTAAGAAGGAACATTTTAGCAAATTGTATTAAAACATTCATTACAGTCTTTATTTGTGTATTGTTGTTTCGACGATATTGTAGATAATATCTCCATTTTAATATATAAGGTTTTTGTAACTATTCCATACTAAAATTAAGGCAACTGTCGCTTTTGTCATCTTTATTTGGGGATCTGGATATACACTGGCTAATGCCGAAATGCAACAAATTCAAACGAGTCACTGTGATTGGTTTATCACTATGAAGTTGGTGTCCCTAGAGAGAGACAAGAGCTTGCAAGGATATCTTATTTATTGTTTAAATCAAATAATTAATACTGGGATGAGTTCTTCACGGCTTCAAGAGCATCCTTATCTTTTGCACTGAAGAAATGGAAGCCTGGCTAGTTTTTGCGCTCCAGTACTTTGTTAAAAGTATGTACACCTATTAGCCTCTAGGCTTAGTGTGTTTATCCTGGACCACATCGTCATTTAACATCAGGTAAGATTGTGGTGAAAGCACTAAGCATACACCGCGAAAAAAAATAATATTTCTAAATAATTCTTTATTATAACTATAATTCGAAGCAACAGCTAGAAAATACATTGTTCAGATTCTATCAATGTTATTCATTTATTGATTTGTTACAACATCGTGATATACTATATCCTTTTGTTCATTGAATAGTTATGTTATTATATAGCCCACATGAATTAATGATTGTGATCAAGTAACATTTTTTAAATTATTATTATTATGTATTTGCGGTATCACTTCTAAGTTTAAATTTTAAAATTATGACATCTTCTAACATATACCTACCTATAGTGTAAAGAGACTAGGTAACGGTTTCAAATTTTATTGAAGAGGCAACGTAACTAAATACACAGATATACAGACGCTAGATTGATTCAACGATGCTTATTCTCAATTTCAAGTGTGCTTCGAAATCGTCAGCTTTGAATGATAATTTCGTATCAGATATTGAATAAGCAATTTTGTTGATTTAATGTGCAGAAAAGATACACTTTCATGAATACCTATTCTTAAACGTAGCAATCTAATGATATAAGATATTTATTACTTAAAAAAATTACTCAACCATGGAGGCTGCCGACAGAAGTGACAGCTTGAAAATTTGAAAAAATAAATCGTTTTATAATGATTAATTTTCATAATTTGTTAAATTAAATTAGTAACATTAGCTAACATTTGTCTGGTTTTACATCTATTGGCGCTCGGAGCATTAACGATGTACATTTTAACATAGTTAACTCATAATCAGAACATACGATAGGCTACGCATAAACTTTATTATTTATCTCTGAGCGTTAGCATTTAACTCCAAGTTATACTTGACATACTTCTTACTTGGCTTGATGGGTGACGTCATAGCGTTGGAAACGCGAATCTATTTTCCTCTACCGAGAATCGCTCGACGCTGGTATAGAAGCTATCACTTTAAAAACTAATAAATAAAACATTCATTATGGTACCGCAGGTGTAAAACCTCACGTTTGCGAGGAATGCGGCAAAGCATTCTCCCGTAAGATGCTATTGAAGCAACACCAACGCACGCACTCCGGGGAACGACCTTACGCGTGTCCGCACTGTGACAAGCGTTTCGCCGATAGATCCAACATGACTCTGCATTTGAGATTACATACTGGTTTGTATATTTTTATACCCGTATTAACATATCTTGACTATCCTAGTCTTATACAACTAACAATGATTTTGTCATTTATGAAATTAACACTTTAAATTTTCTACATAACAGCACGTTTTATTTTTTATTTCATTATTATACTTTCTATATTTAATCACAATATTATTTGATGATAGTAAAAGGTGGTTACAAAATACATCTAAAAAACAGGATACCGACTAAAGTGTAGCTCCTGTACCTACAGATATTTATCAGAACAAGTTTTCAATTTGCCTTCTGACGATTACGACTTGTATGATTCAAGATACAATTGTTTCTACTTTGTACTATATATTATTATTTTATATCAAAATTTGATTTCTGCTATTGTAAATTATGTTTTAATCGTAATTTTTTTCATTAAACACATTGTTTTGCTTGATAACTAAACAACATGATGTCCTGTACTTCTTACTACCTATATAATAAATAATAAAAACTAATAATAATAATAATACTAAATAATAATTTATATATTCTACAAGTTTCCAGATTTAAATTTATATTATTTTATCAGTATTTATGATAAAATGCGTTTTAAGCGGTGCACTGCATTTAAATGATATAAAACAGAAAACCCTAAAAAAGTTTTACTTTAGACAAAAGGTAACCGATGTAGCGAAGTCGCCATATACATGCAAATTCAGATTTATGTTTCTTTGCAGGTATAAAACCATTCTCCTGTTCGCTCTGCCCTAAATCTTTTACTAAGAAACACCACCTGAAGTCACATTTGAATTTTCACACCGGCTCTAAACCATATTCTTGCCCACTGTGCAAGCTAGCATTCACGCAGTCTTCCAATATGAGAACTCATATGAAGAAATGTAATGTTGGTGAACCTACGCTTACCCTTCCTCCTCCTAATTGTGTTATTTAATTTAAAACTTTTGTTTATAATATTTTCACTAATATAATGTTTATATTAGAAATAGTTAGAAATCATATTTAAAATACTCAGATGTTCCTATTGTATTGTGTATCATAGGGAGAACTTTGTTACTTAACACATAAGGAGATATTACGCTTTGCTTGTAATAAAGTTTTGCAGTATCTGATTAATATGTCGATTATCCATAAAATTGAGACAATAGGAATACAATGAAAAGCTGGCGTAAACGCCAGGTTAGTGCTCAAGGATTTTAAAAATAGACACACTTAATTATCACCGAATATATATCGATTTACCCATGAAGTTAGTTTGTTTCTATAGTTTAGCATATTTTAAGAAGTTGTCAAACTCAAGTCCTATGGGCTATATACATATATATAACTCAATAAAAAATAAGACCCTTTGGTTTAAAAAAAAATGTATATCTAAAACAAGTAGCGATGATTATTACGCAAAAGTTAATTTTCTTAGTTCAATAGATAGGCTAGTACTTCCACTGCACTACGAAACCTGTCTATGACTGTGTGAAATTTTCTATTACTACACTTGGTTTAATTGCAAGAATTTACGTAAAAAGCTTAATTAAAACCAGATGGATGTTCTTACATCTTTTGTAACTAAAGGAATATTTAAATAAACTGTTCTTTATTATGTATTGATTATTGTAAACATATTTCGATAATTGTGTTAAATGAATTACTATTGTTACATTCCTTCGATATTACAAAGGGCAATGTTTGTTTGATTTATAGCTAGAAAATTAAAGACTTTGGCTTTTTGTAAAGAAAGAAAATCTCAGAATTAGTGAAAGAGTTAATTCTAAAAATGAGGCGATAATAAAAATGTGTTTGTAAGTTAATTTGTACTTGAAATTAGAAATATGTAGTTTGATACATTATTTATGTATTTTATTTTAAATAAATAAATTTATTACATAATTTATTGTTAGATAAGATAATAATTTTGAAAAATGAACCTTTAAAAAAGTCTTTAAACAGGACTTTTTTATCAGTAGGTAGGAATTTCAATATTTAGAGGTATCATTTATGAAAAGTACTATGTTAATTCGATTCCTAAGTTTTTTGAGAATGTGCAAAAACCTTTTAGAAATGGTAAGTTTAAATGCACATTGTAATATGTAATAAATTTAAAAGATTAGTTTATTTTTAATACTAATAAAATGTAACATGACATATGATATTTTATATAATACAATAAATATAATAAATGTTGATAATGAAACAATTTTATACTTTTACTTTCGTTTTAATGGATTTGGTGTTGCAAATTAACCGATTAAGTGTACAAAATTACATGATTTTACAATAGTAGGTAGATAATAGGTAAGTTTCTGGCGCATTAGATACGAGTAATTACATTATTATATTGAATATACAATGATCTCCTTATGAGGTGTATTCGAGTCTATTTTATTTATACAATGTCATGCTGAAATTATGTTGATAAATATAACTTATTTCGCTGTATCATTGTTTATATAAGTACTTTTATTATACATTTTAGGTGCTATATTTTTTTACATATTACTTGATAATATTTTATGATGGTAAATAGAAAACAAAATTGAAAACATTTCAATGGAGGACTATGTAGGTATATTATTATTATCATCAATAATTATTTACATGTAGGTAAGAAGCTAAGTACCTGTATGCGTTTTGATTTATACAAAAAATAATATGTTATCCTATTCTTATATGTTCAATAAATTTAGGAGTTAAAAACGTATTTTTTAAATTTAACAATTTAAGCTATCTTCTACTAAATACATATTTTATAATTGTCGACGTATTACGATCCGATTAGAACGCAACATTATAGCAAAATCTATTCAAAGTGTGTTCATATATATCAAATAAAACTTTACAATGTCGGATTAAGAAATTATTTATTGCACGTATTTTATACAAATTTGAATTAACATTCGTTCGATGATTTACTCACATTGAATTTTAGTTTGATCTGAATTTATATTATTATCATTATTATTATTAATTGTAGACAAATATTGAAAGGCTAAGAGTGTTTTTATAATCGCTATATATTTGAAATAAATACATATTTATATGTACAATTTACGCTTCATTTAAAAGTTATATTTCTACACAGTACACTGTTATAAACATTATACGGACTTATGTGTCATAAAGTTACGTACGTTACGTATAATTTTTAGTTTCAATTGTATTCTATAATATGATAAAAATATTATCTTGTGCAATGTCTATTTAAATGTGTAATCAAGTAAACAAGTACCATTAACTGAAATAAATATAATAAATAGTCTTTCAAACACAATACGAGGTACTCTAGCTAACGCCGTATAAAAAAAAATTCATACATAAATTGATTTCGTTCATAGACTTTCAAACATAGTTCATAACATTTACAATTTCGACAGATATTTTATTCAGTTCATATATAGCTTAAAAGATCATTAACTTTTTCTGGTTTGTAACTAGACATATACAAATACATTTTATGATGATATTCGTATCTCAATGGTACCGCTATGAATACAGAGTTGATCAAAGTGATTTTAAATTCTGTATTAAATTGGGCATTATATTCAGTGTTCGCCACGTTAGCTATCACCTGGAAATTGGAAATATATTGTCAAATACCTATAGCTGTGTCCTGGAGACATAATTTAAGCTCCAACCTTATCGTGTTCTCATCTT
Organism: Samia ricini; assembly: GCA_014132275.2. NCBI lineage: Eukaryota > Metazoa > Arthropoda > Insecta > Lepidoptera > Saturniidae > Samia > Samia ricini. The sequence continues at coordinate 9,276,666 of AP028170.1, forward strand.
AGGTAATAACATCATTATTTTCAATCGCTACAAATTGTTTGGACTTCGAAAGTAAACATTAGTTTTATTATTTATAAAACTTTCACGTGTTTTTTTTATTCGACTTTATAAATGATATTAGACATTTAATAATTACAAAAATATTCGATTTTTAAATAGTATGTTGATGACAAATAATAATAATTTTACAAAATATTGTGTAAACAAATTTATTACAAACAATATACAAAAGCTATCGGTTGATTTTCACAACATTATTTCATTAGTATAGCCATTCCCAATGTAAATAAATCGCGATCTAAGTAAGTAAGTATGAAATATTTTAAAGTATGAATTATTCGATTAGAATTGTTTTTTTTTTTTTATTGGAACACTGTTTCATTCTTATAATTATACCCGTATTTAGGTATTTATGACAACTCATATCTTGTGTTTCGTATTCGGAAGTTATTGTTAGATAGATCGCGATACAAACATCTTTGGGAACCACTGTTTTACCGTATACAAGTTGAATTACTTATGAACTTTATTAAAATATATTATTCGAAACGATTTTTACGTTCACAGCATGCACAGTTTCAACTACACATTAATACATCGAAATCTACACATAATTTCAAATTATCATCTAATTTTATTATTCACCAAACGTCACATTTTACATTTATTTCAGCCTTTTCGATTAGGAGAATTATAATTCATTGAAAGTATAAAATAGTTACTAGTAGACTCAGTGAATTATAACTAATTATAATAGTCTGCCAGTCTACGGATCGACCGATCGTGACCTGAGAAACTACTACACTACGATATGAAGCACCATTTGTTCTAGCGTAGGGATTATGTACATGATTCCTCAATTTTAATCTAAATAACAAATAAGAGTGGGATAATACGACAGTACACTACATTTTTTTTACAAGCAAACAATGTACTCTAAACTCTACGTAGAACCATTGAATACTCACCATACTATATACTCACCATATTTGTCAAGTCAGTCGAATTCATAGTTTGAAGCAATTCATACATCTATATTTCTATAAAGTAGTATATTTATATTACGTTATTTTCATATCACTTACATACATTTCATGTAATTTGAATCTTAGAGCTTTAGTAAAAATTTACGAAACATCCAAAAGTAATGTTTGTTTAATAATTATCTTTACGGATGAAAAATAAACACAAAAAAAATCTTTTAGACCAGCTAGAATGTTGAAACTAAAGTTCATTACTTTTAAAACAAATCAAACCTCTTGTGAAATTTTTACGGTAGAAAACATGTCATGTACTGCGGTATATTCCCAGCCTTAGAATTAAGTTGACGCACATAATAATATGTACTTACACTCCAATTATATATTCATTAGGAACAACAATTTTAAAATACTACACGCATTTCGTTTTACGTCACTTAAAAATTATACGTGCTTTTGGCACTTACTGCTATTCGTTTGCTGTTAATTGAAATCTATTATTTCATTGAAATATATTAATAATAAAAAAATACAACGTCTATATCATATTAGAATCCTAGTTTGGGGTAAAGTGGCAATGATAGTTCTTTGGTGAAAAATCAAACGAATTTCTGACTAAAAGTATTTAATTTAGAAGCAATAGGTATGTTAATTAAACAGTTTTTTAAAGATTGATTCATAAAAAACAAATGTATTTATGCCACTTTACAATCTGCTTGAAGTCTGTATGAATTTATTTTTATTCGTTTAAAATCTGAATAGAAAAGAGTCGATATAAAATTATTTACAATACCTAGATTTATAATTTAAATCTATAAAAAAATTGAGCATTAAGGGCTGCAAATAGAACTTTGATGTGATAATTAAATACTTTCCATGCCTAGTATTTAATATAATACAAGAAATATAAAGTTAATTAAACGTATTAAATTACGCAAGTACTTAGTACTTATAATAATCGAGTCATACTTAGAAGTTATTAAAACTAATAATTTACAATATGTACAACTTAAAGTTTGTATCGTAATCTCATAGCCACTAGAAAGAATGAGTTGAAGCACTCGAGTAGTGTCTAATATGTACATTGTTTTCGTTTGATCACAAGAGTGGAATCACATAATGCGGCGGGGTAACGCGATAGCGTGGCGGCAGCGACTCCTGAACTTCTGCTCAGGTGCATTCGATTATAAGGGGCTGACTTGACTCTATAACACTGGGCCGAGGCTCACCACTTGAAGCACCGTAATGAGGTTGTTGCTGCTCGTGCTCAACTGGGGGTGGCGGCAGTGTCCTATACTGTGGTGAATGCGTCGGTGACAGCGGCCCGTGTCCCGAGACTAAGTGAGGTGTAGTCGTGTGCGCATGTCCACCCAATATAGTTTCACTATGTGACATCGCAATGCGCGCCCCACCGGCTCCCACCAGCCCTCCCTGTGATGGGGAGTGCACCTCGTAGGCATCGTGTACCTCTCTCTCATGGCAGTCTTTGTCGACGTTGCCTGTAAAGTGCACGCGAAAATAAAATCGGCCGCGTTCAGCGAGAGCGCAAGTGAAAGTTGCGGTTCACCTACTAGGAGAAAGTGCAATGCGCTGCAGTTGTTCTCGTGACTACAACCGTGTTTTACTATTAACTATTAATATTATATTGTATGTATTGTGTTTAAATTCATAAATATATTATTTTGGTTTTTATAAAACTTTTAAAACAAGTTACTATAACAAAAACTTTCTATAGTGAAATTTATTATTAGCTAAATTGGATAAAGACTAATAAAGAAACTTACCAATACACTCCGTGTTGGCTGCGTTAGTTATGGCTAGGACCTCTTCGATGTTATTTGGTTTACAGCTAGTGGTTTTCCAATGTGTACGCAGACCGGAAGCACTGATGTATTTTTTATCACATCCCTGGCACACGTATGGTCTATCGTTCGTGTGTAGTCGTTTGTGAAGTTTAAGGTGTACAAACTGCGTAAACTTCTGCATACATAAATCACACGCATATGGTTTTTGTCCCGAATGTAATCGTAAATGTGTTTTTAAATTTGAAGTAGAAGAAAATCGTTTCTTACATATATCACACTGATGTGGTTTTTTCCCCAGTGTGTACCAAGTGATGTTTCTGTAAGTGTGCTAGTTGGGTAAACGATTTATTACAAACATTGCATTTGAAGGGTCGTTCTCCAGAGTGTGTTCTGAGATGAACTTTTAAATTCGATAATTGACCAAAGGTTTTACAGCAAACGTTACATTCGTAATGCATTTTTCCATCTTTTTTCTTCAGAGGATAAGGTAAACTTCTGTAACCCCGTGAAGATTGTGAGTTAGGACTCAGAGGTGACATTATGAGACTGCAGTTTCCGTCGGGGCTCATGCTGCCATGTTGTGTAACCAACTGTCCGTTTACATTTGCGTTTTGAATCAAACTAAGTTGAGAACAATTTTTAAGTGTTATTACACTGGTTGATGACGACGGGTAATGGTGATTTGCTTGAGCATTTTGTGTCTTTTCATACTGATGTGAGGAAGTTACCGTCGGTGAGTACGTACTAGGCGGAGATCCTAGTTGCGTAATTATGGTTGAATTTGGTGGAGAATATAAATTATAGGAATAATTTGGATAATGACTTTCGTAGCGTGTCTCTCGTATTTCTCTAATTTCGCGAATTTCACGAATTTCCGTCGTATGGGGGATGGTGTGCGGAGGTGATGCAGAATAAACAGGTGCAGAGGCAGGCGTCGGTAATTGTTGAGGCAACGGTAGTAAAGATGGCAAAGGTGTCAAATTTGAGCTTGAATCAGGACTGCATGCATTACCATATCTTTGACTTTTCTTATAAGAGTAAGCCATTTCAGTTGGTGAAGATGGAGGCGGCGTGGCATTAGGCTGACGTCGATTTGGATCATTGTTATTTGTATCTATTCTGTTACCTGTTAATATTGTTTCTAATATTCGCGTGTCGGGCGGTGTATACCTCATAAAAGCTGGTTGCGGTGATGGCGATATCGTACCATCTTCGTAATATGATTTATTTACAGGTAACATGGTGTTCTGTGACGACTCTAATACAATAACTGTGGAAGTCGCTGGATCTCTTCGTGGAGGAGACAAGTTTTGTGGTATTGTAATGGGATTTTCTTCGGCAATAACTAATCCAGTATCGTTATCACAATCCATTTCTTTATGATTTTGATATTGATAAGCTCTTGGCATTTTAATTTTAACTTTTCTATACTCGTTGCGGTGCATGTCTTGGTCCATCTTTTGAACTATAACCGTTTCTTTCGGTTCATTTGTTTTATTAGAACAATCTAATACATAGTTTTCTACGTCTGAATCGCTAGAATCTTCCGGTGGAGTAAATTCATCATGATATCCATTGCTGTGATAGCCTTCATCGGATCGCACTGATCCATCGTTTGGGGTCAATTGGTGATCGTAGTGAGGTCCACCGCAATGACTCGGACATGGAGACTTACTACCCATTTTTTCTTGTTGGTTCCCCTTCGGCGATGGATCACGAATATCACGTAAATGTTGATTTTGCGCTGGTGATACGTTATTATGTATTCTAGGATTCTCTAGTTGATGAATTACCAGTTGAGAGGTACTTTCCTTATGTTGGTGTATAATAAAGGTTGGATTATCTCTGTGTAGTAACTTTACTGGCATTAAATTATTTGAAGAATGTAAGGTTTGATCAGTTAATGAATTTTCTGTTTTGTTGTGAACGATATTTGTAGAAATATCAGTCCTTAAAACTGTTCTCTCATTGTTACTAATACATCTGGGTTCATCACGAATCATCATATTTTGATTATCATGATAGGATTTCTCACTAATTTCACGTTTTCTTCGGCGAAGTGGCATCTCACTTTCCAATAATTCTTTTGTGTTTGTTAATCCAAGCACATATTTCATATGATTAAAGGCGATTTCAGGATGTACAGGTGCTGGCGGTAAACCGTAAGCTTTTTTAATAGTTTCTTCTTTACCTGAAATTATATTATCGTTTTATATAGATCTACTATGAATAATTTTTAATACATTATTTACAAATTTGATAGTTCAATTTACTTACAGATAGAATATGTGGCTCTTTCTGGGTCAATATCGTAGCCTAACCTTGTTGCGAAGTCTTTGCAATACCAAACCATTAGTTCTTCATTAGGCATTATATCCCTGAAAAATAATGCTTATTGTAATTACACAGTTTAATGCGTACCTATAATACAATTACAATGTGATAGTGAAGTGGAAGAGTGTGCATTATACCTGATCGTGTAGAAGTATATGTGCTCTTGGTGTTGACAAGCGACAAGATTCATCACAGACAGTGAATAAGCCGACGCTACGTAACGCATCCAGTTGGCAACGCTCGTGTCTGATCCATCGAGGTAATAATAGTCACTATCTTTAAATATCTGAAAAGTAATTAAAACACTACTAAATTTGCAGTTATATTATATAAAAGATAATTAGACACATTAACATTTGTAAATTAAATTTAACCTGTTAATAATGTATTAAGATTTCAAACAATTATTTGTCATGTATACATAAATATATATTTACATTGATATAATTGTTATTAAGCTAGAGAACATATGTTTAGATAAGCACGTGGCACGTGCAGGATATTTACAATGCGCGTGCAATTGATAACAGCCTGCTTACATTATAGTTGTAGTGTGTTGGGAAGTCAAGGTCGAGGTGCAATGTCACTTGAGAGGTAAAGTAGCACGCAGAAGATAAACTTAGTTTGAATAATGATTAGTCACATTCAGATTATTCTGTATCTTATTGTCTGTCCATTCAATCGTATTTTGTTCGCAAATGCAAGAGCTTTAGTTTTTCTTATACGGAACGCTAATTATTTTCGAAAAATAAAAGTAACGTGGAGTAACTTCAGCCAGTTGCCAAAACAGTCCCGTCTAAATACGTTTAGTCGTTCCGGAGATTAATCAGAACAAAGAGACAGACAGGCAAAAATTTTAAAAATTGTATATTTGGTGTAGGTAGGTATCGTATATACGTACAAATGTATCATGTAAAAAATTGTTATTTAAAAATTTAACATTTAACAACAAACAGACATTTAACAGCTAACAAATTAAGAGACAGTTAAAAACGAATGTTATCAAACATTATTCAAATACTTTAAATTGACAAATACATCATTATTAAAGATATAATCAATTTTATTATAGGAGTATATATAAATAGTAAAAGCATCCTGACACCACGATAGAAATTCAAAGCCCAAATCTCACCTTAATATTTCCATAAGTATGATGTCTGACAGTTTCCTGTACCTGCCCCAAAATAGAGAGGAAATAGGTTAGTTCGAAGAAAAATGTGTAGTGCTTTTTGTACTTGGAAAATGTTAAAGCCTACTAATAGTTGGATTGATTTATAAATAATTTAACTTTATTATTAAAAAACAAACTTATTGGTATTGTGCTGCTCGATCTGTAGATATATTTACAAAATACATGCCTCAACCAAATTTATAACTATATGAAGCAAAGTTAAATAGGTATGTATGTAGTCTCACTAAAAATAATAAGAATTAAGGTTTATAGATATGTATATGAATTTCATTATTAATTTATAACTCACCCTCCAGTAATATCGCCAAGATACTTTGTCATTAGGCTTATTTGGTGTTCTGGTTCCTTCGAAGGGACCGAATCGAGTTCCGCGTGGTATCACTCCAATACTCCAAACACCTTCCGTCTGAAATAATTGTTTACATATTTTTTTTTTATATAAATTCGAAACTGGCTAATTTATAATAAGTAGGTGTATGTTTATAATATTATACCAGGGTATTTGGAGTGGACAAAACAGCTGACGGTCGTAACGCTAAACTGCGGGGGAGTGTCTTCTCTGCTCTGTTATGTATGCCCCTTTCACAGGGTACGTCTGGAACTATGTATACTGTGAGCCGTTCGAATTCTTCTTCTCTCATGTGCGTTACGTCGTAGGCACCTGAATCGGAGACCGCATTCACGACGCCCGCACCATCTACGTTGATCGTACGTCCCACTACCGTAGTGCTTGGCACTTCTTCGCTCGTTGACTGTTGACAATTATCAATTAAGAATTATTACTTTTTGACACTTTAATTTGATTTCTTCTGATTGAGTTAACTATACGAGATTTATAACACTTTCGTTATCATTTACATTTATACTATATCAATATATTATACGCTCCCCCAATACAATGAAAGTGGAAAAACTTCATTAAGAAACCGGTCACTCCAGACACGAAAAATATGTCAACACCGTCGGTACGAAATGCATTTTCTACTTATGCATTTTCACTAGAGTTCTTTCTAGTTTGAGTACTATGTTTACTTGGAAAGGGTTCATTTTTAAAGAGTAAGAGTCCAGCAATGTCGTTCGATAAATGGGCGGTGCTACTACTGACCCAGTTTTATGATAAGTGCGCACACTCTACAGCGCACCACTACATCCCTTTTTTGTATTTATACTTTCATAAATTAATATTAGAAAATTAGGTAAGAATATTTAAAAAAAACTATATACCTCAATTATAAAAATAATAGATCGTTACTTAATCACAGCAAGCAGTAAATAAAATATATACTTACAAGTCTCATTTTGGTATTTTATGCGGCTTCTATATTAATACATTCATTATTTAGTTTTATATACTGGAGTAGTTTTTATCTGGAAAAGAAAAATAAAGTTAAATATTTGCATTTATATAATTTAAAAAAAAGAATAACGTATATAATGACTACAATTTTATATAATTATAGGTGTATGAACGATTTGAAATAGCTGTCATTATTATTCAAAATGTATGTACTTTTATGATGACATCATGTTGTTCAATGTTTGTATGTAGATTAATATATGTATATTACCTAAGAGCATAATCATCATTGTTTATGTTCTATACTTAGCGGGGGTCAGCAGAATATGTTTTATTCTATATTGTTCTATGTAAGCTGTAGTTTCAAAACATTTAATGCATGCTTGACACAATTCAACTAAGAACTCTGCTTAGTTGTTCCCTACTACTTTTATATTTTATATTTCTATATTTAACTAGCTGTTTGTCAGCGGTTGCGCCCGCTTTGCATATAAATCTTCACTGCGTAATATAGTTTTTATAGGGAACCCTAAATATTTTCCAAAATTGTTTTTACCACTAACACTAAGCAACGCTATTTCTAACAAATTCAAATACCTGCCAGTAAAATTTTACACTGAATGGGATTTTATTCTCAATTTCATTATTTTTATTTTTTTACGCGGGACCCTAATCATTTTCGAAAAACAAAAATTAAAACACGGAATAACTTCGGCTATCTACCAAAAAAAAGTCCCCTCAAAATCGGTTCAGCCATTTCGGAGCTTACCCGGAACAAACAAACAGACAGACAAAAATTTTAAAAATTGTATATTTGTTATAGGTATCGTAATATACATTCATATCTATTTAGTAAAAATAATTATTTTCACGTTACAAACAGACACTTCAGTTTTATTTAATAGATTTAAATTATCATTGATCATATCGTATTTTTATATTTTATACTTTCATCGGCAGTGCATTTCAATATTGCCATTGTTTTGTTTTATAATACAAATATTTTAAACTGAGCTAATTATCGAATTTTCTATGATATGCGAGAGTGATGCTTTATAGTTTGGTAACATTTCAACCCCCCCCCCCCCCCCACCGGCAGTAGCACAAGACGTATTCAGACTCTAACTGGGGAAGGTTAAGTACTCGCTGCCAGCGTGACATTTTTATGCGCTAGCACAATACGCATTACACTATATACTCCTGCAGAATACATGCATGTACATAGGTTCTGAAGGGACCTTGAAATCCGTAGTTTAGATTAAAAGTAGTCCGTCACATGGAAGCCTGGTAGATGTGAAATATCAAACAACACGTTTGCAGTCACAACATGATATCTAGTTTAACTGCGTAGGTGGGCCACTATATATTTCACATGATAATTGAGAACAACTAAGTCGAAATAAATTGAAAAAAAAAAATGTGTATATTCATAACTCAATATTATATGTATTTAAATAGAGAAACCATTTTTATTTATAGTTTTATTTATTTCCTCCACATAAAAAATAGCAAAATTTGACAGTACTAGTTATTATTACTGTTTACCTGCTTCAGTATTTATTTAAAATATTTTACAGACTGACACGTGTACAGCTGTTGCATTCCTATTCTTAGAACAAGGTTTTATGCTCGTCACTAGCACTATATTGGAGTTATAATTCTTTTTGGTTACAATTTTTTTTTTTTTAATGTTCACTTAGTTTTAAATTTGAATTATGTTAAATAAAATGTTCAGATATATACAATTTGTATTTAAATGCAAAAAAATCTGTCTTCTCGATTCAAATTAGTAACATAAATACGTGCAAATTTTTTCCGAATTGACCACGCCGTAGGCCCGATGTGCCTTTACAGCTTTGTCGGGCTTGTGTTAATACTTAGCCGATAATGGCATTGGCAGCACACACAAAGACACCAACCACGTTGGTACGAACATCGGCTTGGACATTAACTATGCATGAAATTCCGCGAAATAGTTTATCTGAGAACCTTATTACGTATTACTCGCCATATTCATATAAAAAAGTTCCTCAGATAATTGATGTATTGGCATGCACGTGTAAAGTACAGTGTTTATCGTAATGCAGTTGACTCAAGGCCTCCTTTCCAGAGGATCGGACCTATAAATATACAAGTGATTAATGACAATGTATTTTGTATTTTGGCACTAGTAGTCACCAAGCATTTATCGAATATCGATACTACAATATGAATACTGAAGTGTTTATGTATAATTTAAATAATTGTTTTGTGATTTAAGTTTACTCTACAATTTATTATATGGATAATGTTCCATCAAGTCTGTGGAAAAATTTAAAACGAATTTATTTATATTTTAATAACAGTCACATGACGCATAATATGCATAGAAATTTCCAAATAATTCTTATGTCACTATTTTATGTGAAGAGTAAATGTACAGAATAGAGATGCTGACTATGAATATATTGCGTCGTAGAGAATTGCGTAAAGGTAATGTTTATGTTGATTCATGCGAAGCAAAGGGCGAGTAGCGACCAGGCAACTGGATACACGTGACACGGCATTGACGGCGTGCGATTACGCAATGCGCCTACGCAATGATTGTAACAATGTAGTCGAGGCACATGTATTGGATCCTATGACAATTTTTTTTTATTTTATTTTACTTAACTTTAAAAATAAACTGATATTGTTTGTTTAAATTTCATAATTTGGTAATTGAAATTAATAACATAACCTAATATCTATTGGCGCTCCTAGTAACAATTATTTACATTTTCATATAGTCTACTAATAATCAAAACATGCTATAGATTGCGTAATTATACATTTTATTATGTATCTCTGAGTGTCAACACTTAAACCCCATCTTATACTTGACATACTGTAGCATGTTGACGGCTGTCGTCATAGCATTGGTAACGCGAATCTAAAGTTCTTCCACTACCGAGAATCACTCAATGCCACTAAAGATGTTCTGTTCTTACTTTAAAATCGAAAATGAATTAATTTTTACCATGATGTGGGTTCCTAGTTAACAATTAAGCAATAGTTAATTTAATTCTAAACTATATCTTCTAACTTCCTAACCGCTTCAAGAGATTTTGTTTTACTGTAAAATATGAGTTTACGGGTTGTGTATTTTGTTGACGAGCTATCGGATTCCTATGAACTTTTTATTTCCAATAAGAGTTTTATATTATCGTTTGTGCCACGAACTATACTAATATACTATACTAATAAATAAAATTGAAGTGTGTGTAATGTAAAAGTTATTTTTTTCTACTAAATTGGTATGAATGTATATATACCAATAATAAAATATAAAAGTGTACTTTACAATTTTAAAAAAATTTGTGTCTGCTTGTAATGGGTTGAACGGCTTGACCGATTTTGACGCGACTTTTTTGGTAGATGGCTGAAGTTACTCCGGGTAATTTAGGGTACTTCTAATTTTCGAAAATAATGAGGAACCGCGTAAAAATAAAACTAAAACTCTTAAAAAATTTAAACATAATCCGATTCAATGCACAGTTTTACGGCCAAGTGCTATAATATATGAGAAATGTGTTTATCTTAATCTTTATCTTAATACTAATTTTTTTTTGGAAAAACATTAGGCTTAATTACAAAAAAAAATTAAAACGCGGTGAAGAATATTTGAAACACGGGCGCAATCTCGAGCTCACAGCTAGTTAAAAATAAAACTTTATTTTATATTTTTTTATTTACTAATTACAAAAAAAATATAACCAAGAATAAAACAGCAAAATTTTAAATAATTTTTTTCATGCTTTAAAATGCCTTATGATTAAAAAATGCTGCAAGCAGAATTAGCGATAGCGCAATAGCGAATCGATACAGTCTGGCGCGCGCGCACCAGGAAGCAACCTTGGCGTATGATGCGCATGCTCTTGAACTTGCCCTTTCCTAGCTCGCTGCAATGCGCAAAGCGCGGTGCACACGCAACTGTCTATATTTTCTGCATTTAATATTGCATTATCTCTTATGTTATATGAGAGTAGTTAACCATAGTGGTAAATACTTAGGTAAATACCTAAGATGCAAAAAAGTTATTGAGATAATTATTTAAATGATTTTACTTTCTGTTTTATCGATGATATTTATGATCTCGGTAGTCAGGTAAAATTGTCATGTAATTTCATTTACAACTAGTATTTTTGTAATAAAAAAAAATAAAGATTGTTTTGAAAACTAATACTAATAAAAACATTGGGAAATAATAAGTAACAAGTTATTATTTTTTGCGAGTAAAATATGTTTTCTCAATATTTTACCTGTACCTTAAAATACGATGAATTTAAATGATTATAAAAAAATAGTTTTCTAATAATGATTATGTTACGTACCAGTTTTTATACAATATCTTTCACTTATAAAAAAAAAAAAACTAGTGAATAACTATATTAAATAACTCATACTAGTGTGCAATGGTAGTACTAACCTTGTATTCTAATAATAAAATGAATACGTAGATATTGCAAGTAGAAATATCAAATATGTACATACCAATTATGATCAACAGTTGTTATTTGTATTGTAAATTAATTAATTTATATAAAGTGGAATATTTTGGTATTATTAATATTATTTACTGTTTATAAATCATTTATATCAGTCCTATATTTTCCAGTAACAATAAACCAATTAGAACTATATTTCATGTTATTGTTCGTCAAATACTATTATTTTAACCTTAAGTTTTAGAAATTCCAACTACACAGTAAGATAGAGTTTGTTCAAAAACAATTGACTAGTTTAAATTTCTATATATTATATAACTTAATTATTTAGCACGAATTGTTAAATTTAATCTATCAAATCTATAATTTAAATCCTATAATTTAATAATAAACCAATGGTTTCTTATTATTTATTTATGGTTATTAAATATAATAACTTGTAGATACGATAATTGAAGTGATATACCGGAGATTTTTGTAAACGTATGTATAACTGAAATGTTGTTTGATCACCATTTAAAACTAAATGCAGTACTCGTATACACTACTATTAATTTACTGTAAAATGATTAAAATTTATGCAATGTATGCTTTAATGACTGTAAAGATAAACACTTATTTTTAATACTTACAACAATGGATTTCCATTGTTCAAAATTGTCTTGATTTTGTTAATTTTAGTTTACGTAATAAAATATTTTGTAAGTAAACATAGAGAGGGAGTATTATCGTCTTTGTTGGCAACGTTGAGTACACACGACGTTTGCCTACGAGGTGAGCGCATAGTCCAAGGACTTGAGGTATTCGAGGAGTATCCGGAGCGCTAGCAGCGGGACTAGAGGCCGGAGTCGGCGCGCCGCTCTCATGTCGCCGCAGCGGCCGAGCTCTCTGCTCTTAGCACAGGGGATCACTAACGCACAGTCAGCGACGACCGAACGCATTCGACTCTGGATCGAACTCACGCCGTGTTCGCCGGCGGAGCGCGATGCACATTATGCAACGCGGAGGCCGCCGTGCTGCCGACCTGCCTCACGTCTGCCCGAAGAGCGGCTCGTACTAAGCCGACGACCCCGCGCTTCTATGCCCACCGACCTAGATGCACTTTTACGACGCCGAGAATGCAATCGACACATGTATTCGCGTCTCGTTCCAATAAACGCATAGACGACGAAAGCAGCCTGTGATAGAGAATGCGGACGAATTTGACAGTAAATGCAGTGAGTACGTCACGTTCGCGCCTCTGGTTCTAGTACGAGATATGAGAGGGACGACAGAGTGCAATGCGGCTAGCGGCTGCATTCAAGTTCATTACTTCCGTAGTGTGATAAGCGTTTGCAGCACACACCGTGACAGTGCTCGCAATGAACGATTCCTCTGTAAAAGATTCATGAATAGCGGTAAATACAAACTTAACAATTTAAAATTTACTGATTTCCTTAAATGTTGAAAATAAAAAGTGATTTAAATACGTAAATGCCTCTTCTTGTTAGGTATCGAATCATTTTAGCTCAGTAATTTGATGGAATAATATTCAGATTATTAAAACATATTTCATAATTATTAACGAAATTGTAATTTGAAAAGCGTAATAATGTTAATAATTATTTAATGTCTACAATACAAATTGCTAATTAAAAAAAAATTAAAACAAAACGCGGGCAAGCGGCGTGAGAATGGTAGCGAAAGCCAGGGCGGGCGGCGTTCGGCAGCGCGCCTCCCCGGAAGAAGCTTTCACTCTCGCGGGTCGTCGACACAGCATGCACACATCCTTACCGTTCATTCTCGAAAATACTTTTTTCTATCAAAACGATATCTGGCTAATAGGAAATATTTATGTTTCTATTAAAATATTGAGTATTATTTTTTATATTTTTTACGAGCATGAAAATGAGGTAATGTGTAAAGTTTAAATTCATAACTCTTCATTCCGTAGTAAGGGTTTTACTCTCCTTACTACAACCATGCCGCACCCTGCCACCTACCATTATCCAATATTGATTTCACTATTTACGGCCCTGCACTGTTAACAACTATGAGCTGCGCTATCCCGGGATGAAAGTTGAGTGATGTTCTCAAAATACAATGTAGGACTTATATTTTATTCATCTTATTTCAAATAATTCATACAATTATATACTGATATTGTTATAACATAAGAAATACATATACAATAAATAGGCAATTCCTTTATAAAACACATTACAAACATTTGTTAAATTAATAACGATATTTTACACGTACTGTTTAGTTAGTTCCGAGGTTTTGTTTCTTGTACAAATATTAAACCGGCTTGCCATTTTTATTTAAGTATTATGTTATGTCATATATTTTAATTTGCCAAATTTAGTTTTTGCTAATGATAAAACGTGAATATTAATTAGTTTTCCATTTTTCATTGATTTATTGGCTCGTGTTTGATCGTAATCTTATCTACATAATATGAATCGATGGTAAAAAATAAATCTACACCATCAGAAACAACCAATATATGTTTGGTGTAAGACATTCTAATTATAGATTCTTATTAATAATAAAAATGTTAACAAATTACAGGAGGATACGAATTTCATGCACCCATATTTTTCATTATAAGAAGTTCTCTGATTTCTGATAAATAAAACGCAATTACAATAAATTTAGATCCTATACTTGGGAGCGTTTCAGGACTCACTGTTGAATACAACGACCTATCCCAACGTATTGCGTAATACAGCCGCCCGCGATCTACCCCAACCATTATTTGCCCTTTACGTCTAAGCGGACTCAGCCCCAGGCTCTATCGATTCAGACGCCTATGGCTATCTGTATTTGATTTTTGAACAGATTTAAAAACTTTGATTTACAACGACAGTCTTTTAGTAATTATATTATAGATAATATGACTAATGTTATTAGCGATCATGGTTTTGTAGAGATGTGGTCGATCGACGTAAATTCGAATTTTACTTCTAGAAGTCTGATCTTTTGAGAAGAGCAATTTCATGATGGAATAATGCCCGCAGATACGACATAGTCTAACGCTTAATAGTTACTATATTAATCTGCTTCTGTGTACTTTAATATATCCTATGTTTTAATATCATTAATAATTTTGAAATCGGTAGCAGCTTACGAATAACAAAGTGGTGTAAATGTACGTCGCTAATTATTCGATTTTCATTAATTGTTATTTAATATCACCCTAGTCCTTTATTTAGCTTGTGTGTAATTGTGATAGAGTTAATGCAGTTATTTCCATTTATAAATGAGTACATTGGTTAACTCTCATCGAGTCCATAATTATGAATAATATTAAAACAAAGTAAATAGAAGCAGATTAATAAAGTAATTATTTATTTACTTTTAAGTGCAATTTTATAGTTTATTCTTTTGAAATTGGTTTTGTTTTTAATTAATAACGTTTTTTTTGTTTACTTTTTAGTTGAAGTGTGTACTTTTAGGTATAGCTGTGAAGCCTACCTAATAGCTTTGGAAACGAATATATTAAACACGTATCTATAATATTCGAGGGGTTTTCTCGAATTCCCTGAGTTCTATTGATCAGACCTGATTTGATCCAGGTGGTGTACTCCTTCTATTGGAAAATTTTGGAAATCGATCCAAAATTGATGGAGATATCGCCTCATAAACATTAAATAAAGTACAGACAAATTGATAACCTCCTCCTATTGAAAGTCGGTTAAAATGGACATGGAAGACTATAAATAATTAATTATCATTTTTCTATCGACTACATTCACTATAATCGTCATAAAATTTTCCCTATAGTACCTAATGTAACAAAACATACATTAAAAACCATGTCCAGATTGTTATATCTGTCTTTTTTTTTTTAAATACACTTATAAATCGATGAACAGCCAGACAAAAAGACGTTTTTTTATAATATAAGGATTAATGATTCAATCAAAGAATCTCATTAAATTCGTTGTCATGATTTCAGCTTTTAAATTATCCAGAATCGAATCGATGGTCAATTAGATTACGAAAAACTGAAGAAAATTCAGTTTTCCAGCGGCAGGCGGTAGAGGCTTGTGTAGTATCAAAACACTGAATCTTCCGGGGTGAACGGCCTGGCCGCCTCGTCCCACTGCGCTAGGTCCCGCCACCCGGCATCGTGTAGCGTCTCGCTCGCGCCACCGATATACTAACGCGAATAAATCGCACGCTGCACTCGTGTGCGCCGGGAAATGCGTTTACTCCGCGACTATTTGGTGTAAGGTCATTGACACCTTCAACAGTTTTCTTAAGGTTTTACAGGCAATTTCGGCAAAATAACCACTGACTTCATATACCAATTTAAATTTCGTTTTAGTAAATAAAACTGAAATCGTAAGGGGTAAAGAGAAATCTTTTTAAGTACTATATCTATATTTGTAATAACAACATTTATAAGATTTTTAAATGTATATGAAAAGTTTATTAATAAAATAAACAAATTTAAGAAAAAAAAAATTATCAATCGGTCCGTTAGTTGGCTTGTAACTCTAGAACTACCAAACCGATTTATAAGATTTTTTTATAAATCATAGATATTTATCATCATTCATATATTCCTCAGATAGATATTTACAACATTGAGAATTATATCAGAAATTAATCAGAAGTGAGAAGTTATGACAATGACCACCAACACCATACGAAATCAATTAATATTTTAGAGAAATGATGTCTTGAATAATTACAATGGAACAAAGAGTGAGATGGAAGCGGAGTCGTTGGCTTATCTAGTAATTAAAAGTAACTACAAATATACTCAATGTGCTTATTTGTAAAATAATGTACATTTTCAGGATTAAGCCTTCGAATCGACTTAAATTAATTTTGATCCACATCACGAGCCACTTGGATAACTATAATGTTATCTTATTTAGGTATCATTTGAAAATCTACACTTATTATTATTCAATAATTTTTTGTACACAAATTAAATACATAAGTTGTACATAATATAGTTATTGCATTAGAGTATAAAGGGCGGACTTATTGCTGGCAGCAATTTCTTCCAGGCAACCTTTTGATGGATTTGTCTCAGGAAATCAGGGGCAGTATAGGTGTAACGAAAGTAATATTCATAGGTTCATTAAGAAGAATCATAATTTTTAAGACAAATTATTTACATACAAATTACATATACATAGATATACGTAAAGGTACTTATATATAAACGTATCATATATAAATTAAACATGAAATACAATACAATGACAAAGTATTCAACGTTGAAGCGACAAATAATATTCTTTAATGTTCGGTAAATTCAAAAGTTATTGAAACTTTTTCACATTATATATATATATATACATATATATATAATATATATAGGTTTATATTCGTAAATAACTTTATATAATTACTAAAATGACCTTCCTTAATCTATTATTGAATCTGAATCTATTATTTATGTGTAACATATAAGGATCATTTTCCCACTTCTATGGTGGTGTTACCCTTATAAACTATTTATTTAAATGTACGCATATAGTTCTGTCTGTTGTATAATAAAAATTTTAAAGTAAGTAAGTAAGGGGTAAAAAACTACTTTACAAATAATGTGTATTTCTTACGCTCAATTTCTCTAAGTGTGGGTTATCTTATTTCGGATGCAATATAAAATCACTTCGAATATTGATCGTAGTAGTATAATATTGTACGGTGTGGCTATATATCTGTGGAAGTGGGGATGCCCGCAGTACAAACTCAATTTCCCCCTTCTAGGGTAGGCTTCAATACTCATTCATGCTTTTTCCTTCTCTGGCGGGATGTAGGCGCATAGCGCGCTCCCACTCGTGACACTTCCGTGTTGACATCGGTACATACGCGCATGCACTAGACCTAGCCCAATGCAGCGAATTTTGCGTAGGTTCGTTGCCCTCTCCTACATGTACCCAATATGTCTACACTGTATAGATAACACAAGTTAAATTTCAATCTAGTCTTCAGTCGTCCGGCCCTTTTAATAGCTGTGCGATGAGGTTGATTTTTACGATTTGTAATTTTCACTCTTGATCAAAATGGAGCAATATGGTTTGTCGGTACTATTTGTTTATTATTGAGAGAACTTAAGGTTATTGAAGTATTTATAACTACCTATTTTAAAACAAGAACCTTTTTGGTTTATGGTCCGTTTAAATAACAATAAGGGAGATGCGTTAAAAAACTATTTGCACAAATGGCGCAATTTTAGCGAATGCTTTTTGTATTATGGTGAACCTTGAACACAAATAACAATATATTGTTTAATGTACAAATCTTGGAAGGACGGCAATGATAATAAAAGCTTTAAATAAAAAGGTTTGTAGGGGTTCGATTAAAAAAAACAGATAATTTGTTCGCAAAAACAGTTTCTATTTTGTTACTTAAAAAAAATATTAAATAACGACACTTTTCGACATTTATTTTACGTGAAAGGTAAAAAAGTTCTTTTATATTTTACGTCCATAGATAGCGGTTTTCTGAAATACCTATTATTGTAAGAACCTGTACCTATTTCTAGAGACGAAATGAATTATTTACATCAACAAATACTGAAATTTGCTCAATTGATACATCCATTTATTTATATACATATTTCCATACTGTTCATTTGACCAATATCATCGTTTACATTATTATTTTGGCATATTGTTTGGTTTTGATTTTGCCTTTATGCGCTACTAATGTTAAAACTAGATTATAAAATCTATTTGACATTATTTCTATATCGACGTTAAAAAATATATAATCATAACTGGTCTGACATTTTCGTAACTAAGCTTACGTAAATGGTCATAACGTTTTATGATTTCCATGAAATAATATTTTTGTTTCATTTAATTCGACTCCAAGATCATTCAGTTTTTTAGCTATTGGTTCCGTCATAATTGAAAACAAAAACTAGGCAGGCATGAGGACTGCCGAGAGAAGTGAAAACTATGAAAAAAAACTGATTTTTTTGTTTATATTATTTTAGTAGTAATCGTTTCGACTCGAACAGTTTTTTTTTTTTGGGCATTTAGGGAAAAATATTTTGGTGTTGGCAACAAAAAAGCTTAAAAATCTGACATCGTACTTAAGATTCCTTTCCATCAGAGAAAACTTATAAAACTTTCCATGTCGTTGACAGCAGTTTGACAGCTAATGTCACATTCCATTAGTAACGCGAATCTATAAGTTTTTCTCCTACCGCGAATTGATCAATGCGGCTAAAGATGTTTTCACTTCAAAAATAATCCTTTATTTTGAAGTTAATTATATGTTGATAAGTTCATATTAGTATAAATGACATAACGAATTGTTTCGTAAAATAGACGGCCTTAATTCATAAATAGCATATCATAGCAAGAATAGGAAGTGATAACAATCTCTGTCAGGTAACTATAGGATATTTTTGTAAATATGGTAATAATAGAAGTGATAATGAACAGAGGGCTTACACTTAACATTTTGAGTCTCTTTTGGGGTAAGTAACAACGTAAAGAGCACTGAACACCACTTGTCTACATATTTGCAGCCTTCAGACTCATTAATCAATCTCTTGATACGCGCTCATTACGAGTGCTTCTTACTTTTCCTGTGGTCTGAACTTTAGAAATGTATATATATTTTATATATAAATAATGACTGATTTTTAAAAAGAGTCTTTCTATCATAGCATTTAAAAATATGCTTTGATTGTCTGTATATATAAATGTATTTATGATGAAATGTACTACAAATATTAAATTTATTAGTCTATACTAAATTTTCGAGGTCTTAAATGTTGTTTTAATTTTATAGAAATATTAAAACTGATGTATTACATAACTGTGCATGTTGCTAAAATAAGACAAGAAAATAATAATTTCATCGAACTAATGACTAATGGAAAATAAATGAAATAGCAAACAGTGTCATTGCTATTCCATTTAAAAACGAATGACCTGTATAATGGTTTCACAGAAATAACTGACTGTATAATGTGGATAGGCAGGTACGCAAATAAATGGAGTGCAGATAAGTGTGAAGTATAAGTCTAGAATGTGGCTAGGGTCAAAAGCCGCGTAGTATGTCAGCGTTTAGTATTCCGTGAGCCCCAGCTCGGGCCAGCTAACGGGACCGCTAGCCCGTCTACACAGGCCTTTACTTTCATCGATCGAAAGAACCGCATCGACGGTTTACTTTCCTTTGTTAGCTTTGGGTCTCCAGCAATCGAAAACGCTTTATACTTTAATAAATTAAGCTACCACACGTGCTACGTAATTTACTGTAACAGTATTTAATTATTCTTAAAAATAAAAGAAAACAGTAATATAAATTGGCTGGTTTTTGACTGGGTATATGATATACGACATTATAAAACGATTATTCTCGGTTAGTTCACAAAGGAAATTTATTACATGCCATTATAGAAGCTCAGTTGAGTCGCAGGTAGAGGGTGAAAGGATAAAAACTCGCTACAGGATAACGGAACCTTTGTTAGGGGATCGTACCGTTAGATGTATTTAAGACGATTATCAACAGAACGCTGTAGCTTACGTTTATTATATTTTTGTGGAAAAATGTTATTCATTCGTAGTTTTCATGCACACAGTTGAGATATAATATGTGTTTTAATTTTTATCATTTAAAACATAGTGATTAAAAATAATTTTTTTTTAACATAACTCTATATGTTTTACAATGTTTTACACACAATCAATCGTATTCTGCGTTCATATGTTGTTATCAAGGAAGTCATAGTACTTAAATTTAAACTTTAATGAAAGGGCAAAATTGTAACAATGATAGTACATGTTCTAGTATTTTGTCTAAATAGCTACTAAGTATCCAATTTCTTGTTCTGATTGTCTTTGTACCCACTTCAGTTATATCAGTTAACGTTTGATGATATTGTAGTCAGACACTAATGTTAAGCACAATGAAGCAATGATATATACATTTATGCGATTTTTTTAAGTCTTGGAATATATAATCAATTGTTGTCGTAACTGTATTTTGATAATTATTAAAATATAGAACCTCAAATTTGATATTTTATCCGTTTCGTGCCGGCCAAGAATAGTACAACCATATATCTTTCCGTGGGTGTCGTAAAAGATGACTGAGGGATAAAACCAGAGGATGGGTAGTTATCTTTTGAGTATCACAAACACCTACTGCGATCGCCAACCCGCAAAACAAGCGTGGCGATTCTATAATAAATTGCTATCAATATCCCCCCCCCCCTCTTTATTGGGGGAACCTATTTCCACCAATGGAAGTCTTATGGTAGAACGATATGTTAATATTCAAAACAGGAATTATACGATTTTTTGTAGTCTGACTTTGGATATATGTATGTAAAAAAATGGAGTGCTCATTATTTACAATTCTATTATATTAAAATTTTATAAAGCACCGTTCTAATTTGTGTAATAAAGAATAAGAATAAAATTTGTAAATACAAATTGGTTGCAAATAATAAGATAATAGTAGATGGATTAATAAATCAGTTATCAAGGAAAATTGTAATTTGACTGCATTTTAAATTATGTAAGAATTTTTAAATAATTATCGAAATTTTATTTCAATAGATCAAAAATTATAAATGAGTGCTCTGCTAGTAACGAAGTTTTTGTAAGGAAATAATATAATTATGTTGCAGTAACCGTACAGTATGGTAACCACCGGAAGGCTCTTGACACACATTATAACATACTGGCGCGTTCGTATGCATATAGGACAATACACTGTAGTATTTAGTTTTAAAACCACGGTCAATGCGTTTCCTGCAACTTTACTTTCATAACTGATTCCGAGTACGTAAGCTGGTAACACTGGGTTACTCTAATAATGATTGTAATACGTAAAATTATTAGGATGAATAATAGTTTAATCTCTCTTAACATAGTAGAGTATGTTGATTTTTTAAGCCTTCACTAAAATTCTATACAAATTATATAGTACTGTGAAAAGTGTTAAACATAATATTTTTTTTTTAAATATATGTTTACACCATACATTTGTCAAATTTGAAAAATTGTACAATATAAATCTAGAAATAATAACGAATGAAACATAAACTGTTCCTTTGGATAAGTATTGTTTCATGTTTATTAAAATAAAGTTAAATAAAACGTAAATAAACCAAGGTCCGATAGTAAGAGAGGTCACACGCTGGAGTTACTCAACCAAGAAAAAGGTTATTACATAATGGGTGCGTATGCGCCCAAGGCATGATACTGAGGTACCGTTGTTCGAACAGGTTCCATGCATTACTGCACCCCCGCGCACCCCAGCCCGCACAGACTATGCGCGTGCCTCTTGTATACTGAGCATTTACTTTCTACCCATCAAGGACTACACCGAATCTCTTATGTCAACGTTTAAACGAAAACATTAAACACTATTTATGATTTTAATCCTATTATTATAATTTTGAACTTCAAAGCCTAAGCTAAGTTGTATAATGAATATTGTTAGTGTTAATTAGTGTACAGGAAATGATGTCATATTTAAAGGTTTTAAATTGCATTATTTAATACTTTTAATGTTCACTTTATAAATGCAGAAAATTTTAACATATTGTCCGACTTGAAAACTATACTTCGAAACGTTTCTATAATTAATAAAGTTACTTTAATTATATACATTCAAAATTCATGTACATTGTTACAAGCGTCACTAAAAATTTGGGCTTAAATCTTAACTGTATATAATTTATATTAAATGGTATTCTAAATTAAGCTATATTCAGTGAGCCGAAAGTTAAAAATCGCATAAACGAAAGCGTCGCTAGCCGGGCCGAGTTCTGAACGTTGGGTTCAATGACCGAGTTTTCACGCGTTTGACAGCCTTCTGTTATATCATCGGTCGTTGTCATTGTCATTGCCGAAAGTGTGGCTGTCACTGCGCATGCAAATTTGCAACGTTTGCGTTGGTAATTCAGTTCAGTTTTGTTTGTGTATGTGGTTGTTTAAAATTGATTTTTAACTTTATCTACAATGTTTGCATTTCATGTGATTCGCGAATATGTAATTATGTGATATTTCGAGTATTTACAATTATTGTTTAATTTACTAACGTTTATTCGGAAGTACATCATTTCTTATTTGGACTTTATTTTTTAATGATTTGTTTATTTGAATTGTCGTTATTTTTGATTTGTTAATGATATTCTGAAATCAGAACCCTACAAAATTACGTAATATGTAAAAAAAATTGTTTATTAGAAAACTTAAAATTATACGGTGCTTATAACATATATACAGATAATTATTTAGAATAAATTTTGCATAAAGTAAAATATTAAATCACGATGACATTTATTTTTTATTTTATTAGTCCTTGAAACATGTCTCTTAAATTTCTTAACAGAGTAAGATGAAAACTATGAACTTGATACGAAGAGATGAACTAATATTGTAAATACCAATGTACATGCATTCTTGTAATGATGAAATGCAAAGTTATAGAGTGGGGATATTACGCAAACTTCGCATAGGTAGATCACGTGTGCTAAAATATTAGCCTTGATTTTGAACTCGAAAAAGTTCAAGGCTCTGTTTTTATACAGAGTGAGTTGGGCTACTAACAATAGTCTTGTTTGTGTGCGTGTGTGTGTATCAATAGACTCACATAAGTTAACTTCTATAATTATGACCCAAAAAGAATACTATCTATCGTTTAATTAATCTATACCCCAGGGTATAGATTTATAATATAAACATCCAGGCATCGAATACCCAGGGATTCGATATTTATTTAGATATGGTCTTATTTCCAGTAAAGAAAACAAATATTTTATTAATTATTCAATTAATATCAGCATTTCAATAGGGATCGATTTGAATTTGTAATATTCTACTATATTTTATTTCATTCAATGTTATCTATTACGATAA
The DNA here is from genome assembly GCA_014132275.2 of Samia ricini. Taxonomy (NCBI): domain Eukaryota; kingdom Metazoa; phylum Arthropoda; class Insecta; order Lepidoptera; family Saturniidae; genus Samia; species Samia ricini. The sequence continues at coordinate 9,300,586 of AP028170.1, forward strand.
GGTTTAGATAGACAAATAACAATTAGATTATGGCATAAGTATATAATTTAGTAAAGCCTAGTGTAAAACACTCTATTATATGTTAATATTTTGTAGTCATATTTTTTCTATTTATTGTCATAGATGTGATTATAATGAATTGGTTTCAAAGCGCATACATTTATTAATTCAAATTACCTTAATAAAGCCATATTATACGAATGTTTCAAGGTTAAATTTAAAAAAAAATACAGGATAATATACGTTATTAAAATAAAAAATATTTAATTGATATACACATATAGATTTACTTCGATCAAGCGCGTTGATGTCTTTTGAATGAGCTAGTACCTAGAGAAATATATATTTAATTATCTATTATCTTAAAATAATAAATTTAATATACATAAATAATAAATACTAACCATGAGGTGATTAATTCAGAAATAAAAAGCGCGAAGAAAAATCCAAAATGACAAGAATCCTAAGGAAAAATGATTTCACTTACACTTAAAATTAAATTCACTCTCACAAACAGTCACTTAAAAATAATATAAAATAAGTCTTGTGTTGAGATCTGTGTTACTTTCAGTCTAGGTAAATGCAAAACGTCACACGTCGTAGTTTATAGTGCCATGGTGTTAGAGCGTACCGCGACACGGTGTGGCGCACCGACACCTTCGGATAACTGATAAAATATAGCTCGGTTCATGGTCGAAGACGTCCTTCCTGCGCGACTACCCATGTACAGCGTCCGCCCGCGCCGGTACCTGCGCCCGCGCAACAAGCGCTGCTCTTCCGTACTCGAAGCGAGCGCGGGTGAATGAACTGCTGCGTGTGACAGAGATGCCAACACCATACCGCGGCTCCCGCCCGCGCTACCCTGTATTACATCCAAAGCCATGGTTCAAGCTCACTCGGCGTTTCCTATATGGCTGATCTAAGTGTCAATTCGTATTTTTCGCAAGTCGTAAATTCATTTTGCACTATAACTCTAACTTTTGAATTTTCTCTTTCTTTTACTGAGTCCGCTGAAATTCTATTTCTGCACTGAAAACTTATAAAGCTAAAAGTGAAAAGGCGAAGTAATTCTTAAACTAAACTATTGCCTAATAAAGTAGAATATAACATAATATAAAATATCTGGGAAGCATAATTATATTCCCATGTCCACATGTACGTCCAATTTTGTTTTTTGCTCAATTATCCATTAATGTGGCCCATGAATATGAATATCACAATTTCAAAAACTCCTATGTTTATTAGGGCAAATTTATTTGTATTATAAGATTGTATTTCTTTTTTATTATTTACATTCTTAAGAATTTATTAAATAATGCATTTTGAAAAAATCATTTCATGACTTCTTAAAATACAGAAACATGAAAAGAAAATACTAAAACTAACGAGAACAGCTTCAACTATTTATTATGGAATTCTGTTTATTTAAACTCAAGGATGGAATAAACTTTATTGTTTCAGATTGAAAAGTAAAATTACTAAAACAAGAAAAATGTAGATAAAATGTACTAATAGCAAATATATGTAGTTTAAATAAAGAATGAGAAAATTGAAGAAGAGAACGAACGTTAATTAACAATAAATTATTAGTATGTCGTTTACCCATAAAATAAGACAATAGGAAAACAATGAAAAGTTGGCGTATACGCCAGATTAGTGCTCAAGGGGTTAAACATCCAGAGTAGGTACATTTAAGGAACGGTATCCTATTTGATTTAATACAGTCCATCATCATTATTTGTCGGTTCATTGTTGGATAAATATATTCTAAAATGCTCTAATTTCCAACATTCCAACATTCCAATTTAATTAATTAATAAATTTAATTATTTTCCAACATTCTGCAACAGATAAGTTGTATTTCTTAGATATTCTTTGAATTAATCAACAGTATCTAATACAGAATAATAGGATTCAAATACATTTGCTGTTACGAAATGGATTACAATTGTTATTGTTCATCAGAAATTAACTGAAATAGTAATATTGCAAATCTTAATTTCGGAGTTTCATTATCTAATATATTCTTCATCTATAATGCTTTTCTGTATTTATGTAATTATTTTAGTTTCAAGGTTTTCCATGGGACAATAGAAATTCATGTAAAATTATAAGTTGCAATATTTTACGAGTCTTTAAAAAAAGACTATTAAAAAAAAGGTTAAGTTAGTTGGCGATCATTTCATTTAAAAATAAAAATATGTTGGTATGTAGCACTTTTTATTTTATGAAGCTATTACCGTAGATAAAAAATTAGTCTTTACTATTACATAGAATACGGAAATAACTCTATTCTATATTTTATCAAAAATCATCAGCATATCTATAATTATCAGAAATCACATCAAAAATAGAAAAAATAATGTTTACAGTTACACATTTTCATAAGCATGTGGTATCTGATCTTTAAAAATGATTATTTAAGTTGAAAGCCTTAATCATAGAGGGTTCGATCAAAAGATTTGCCCTACCTGCTCAGACCTTTTTTTTAAAGGGTAGCCGTTACAATCATATGCATAAAAAAGATAACGGTTCTACATCCACCCAAACACACATTGCAATGAACAACACAATGCCATTGAAACTACTGTGACAAAAATGTGATTTATTTTGAATACCTAAAGGTATGTATAATATCGTATGTATAATTAAATGTTGATACTTTCCATCCACGATATCGGTTGTTAACACGCAGCTTAGAGACCAAAACAAGATAATCCACTGTTTTAATAAGTTTTGATAATTCCATTATAATCATTAATGATGACAATAATTTTCATAAAAATAACCCTCTCTCAACTGTAAATCATGAATGTTGTAACATCATTTAAAGTCACTACGCAGTACAACTCTATCTTTTAAATATGTCCTTGGATCGCCTTTTTTTATGGAATTTTATACACAAGAAAACCCATCAGGAAAACTTGGTTAAAAAATCACAAAACCGTATATATATATATATATATGTATATAGAAAAAGAGTAACAAAGATCAACGGAAATGAAACTATTTATAAAAACTGAGTAGCCTAATTACTTGTTGAAGTTATTTTAACAGGCTAAAGAAATTTTAATTATGCAGTAGCCGAAACTGTAAATGAAAGGGCTATTCACTCTCATCGTGTTATTTATTGCTTTGCCACCCTCAGTGTAGAGAATTTCTTACAAATTTCATTGGCAACTTTCTCATTGATTTATGATAACAGTAGCTGTTGTTACATAAATGGGATCATTGTAACAATAGCTACTATACACTGAGCTTGTAATTTTTTTATTCGGTTATTTTAAGCGCTTGATTCAACTTCGAATTGATGTAGATTACGAGAGATACCTAAGGAAATATTTCTCGAAGCTATTATGAAATGAACACAAAAAAGAAGTAAACGCCCAAACTGGCCTGCTGGAGTCTCCCCTCCACTGGCAGGACGCGATCAGCGATTTGGGAGCAACGTCCTCGACCTTGAAACTAGATGAACTTACGTAACCGTCGCTGCCAGAGGGCATGTAGCCTTCTCCACCGAAATATTCCTTAAGTTTTTGCACGTCCCGCCAAATTATACCAACCTATACACACATATTAGTTGTTATGTTTATACCAAGAGTTAAAAATAAATAGGTAAGAGCGTGTTTTACTTTTAGGTTATTTGACAAACATGCCTTAATTTTAAAGTTTTGTCTTATTAATAAAAAATACATAAAGAGTTATAAGAAAACTATGTTTTTCATGTTACTCTGAAAAAGAAAAACATGTTAATACCTTTCTTTATAGTCTTATTGCTTATTCGACAAATCATATTATTACTAAAATAGATACGTGTGAGCTCAGCACGTGTTCGGACCCGTGTATAGCAAATAACTAATTTAAATAAAGTGAGAGGGAAAATTATCTAAAATATTTACATGTAAGAATTTATAGATTTTTTATACGATTATATTTAAGTAAATAACGTTAAAATAATGTCATACATTTTAAAGTGTTAATAAATAATTATTTAAGCCAAAGACTTAATATTCACAAAATGTTTATAGACCTCGATAAAAGTAAGAGTAAACTTTAGTGATAAAGAAGGTGTCCTGTAACTTTAAGAAAAACAATTATAAATATGATAGTATACTTATTTATTTTACTTTAATTTTTTAAACCGCCATTAATGTTAGTAAACAATTATGTAATACTTCATAAAATTGTATTTTTATGTAATTAATTTAATGATATAAATTAAAATGATTGGATCACAATTCTTAATTATCGGAATTTATGAATATGCAATTTTGAAATTTAATATTGAGGTTTGTCTAAGATGTATTATAAAATTAAGTACTAAGAATTACATAAGTACATATTAACGTATATATTATTATCTATGTAGTTGTTAGTGGTGATGATGATGTCATAGCCAAAATGAGGAATGCATAAAAAAGCCTTTGTGTATAGAATCGTGAGACTAGCTAGCTGAAGTCGACGAGCGTTGAACTCTTTTGAGTGCCGAACAGAGTCAATGCCTGCTATTAGCCAATTTATATGACGGACCAACCACGTTTGAATTGCTTTTACAAACTATCGGTTTACATATCTATAAAACCTATCAAGTTGTCTAGTAATATTTTATATTATTTTAGGCAGCCCTCTTTGGTATTAAAACAAAGCATGTATATATCGAAGTAAGCAGAAGTGAGTTAATCAAGCAATTATTAGTAATTATTACTTTTTAGTGAATTTTTATAGTACATTTATTATATATACTATATGTACAGGTAACGAAGTCGGTTTTGTTATTAATGAAAAAGTTTTGTTATTTCTCAATATGTGGAGTTCGCACTGTGTAAAGAGGAATTCTGTCATTTTAAATACTCATTATTTTGTTGACGGCTCCAAAAATACTTCAATTTATGTGTATGTAGGTAAAGATAAAACAGTTCCTTAAAAAAACATCAGTTTACTAACTGTTTGTCGTTAGTAGTTATACACGAGTTTTAGTATTACCAATAAATACATTTTCGAAACAGTTTTTTTCTGCATGTTTTCAACAATTATTTTATTCGTATTTCCACTACTGTCCGAATGTTAGTTATTTATAAATGTAGTTAGGTTAGGTTAGGTCAAGAGTCAGCACTTAAAGAACTAGTCCCGGAATGTATACTTTCAGAATGCCCTGGGTGTTCCGTAAATAAGCAAAGAGGAGTACCGCGGCACTATGCAAATAATTATAAAATCACTTTACATTCGATTGCTCACGTTGATTCGTACCAATCCAATTAAATAACATTATATACAAAAGAATGTAATTATATGAATAACAGTAATTTATGAAATAATTACTCAAACGACAAACATATTCTCTTTTTATCCCTTTTAACAGAAACAATGGGATGGTTTTGTTTATAACTAAAAAAGTCTTGATTTCTACTTTTTAGTCTAAGTATGTCATTTTAGGTATACTTTTGCAGTTTTTGATTTTTCTTTAAAAAATAATTTTATTTGCGTATTCATTTGTTCTTTTTTTTCCTCTTTTCTATTCACTGTTAGTGCACATAAATAAAGTACAACAAAAACAATATTCTTCTACTCGTTGAAATGTCGTGCCTTCCATCATCAGATCAGCAAAATAAGATGGTGACTGCAATACGTAAATACTTGAATAACTTGGAAACAAATATATATACAAATGTATAAGTATCTACATTATTCTATGGTTTTTCTTGACTTCCCTGAGATCCACTGATAAAAAAAGCTTTACTACAGTCTGAAACTTATCCAACCTTGTTTTTTTAAACCTTATTGTCGTACGTGATCCACTTTTCGTCACCAGTTGCCAATCTCTTCAAAAACGCTTGGATTCATTAAGTCATTAAATAAGGTTCTTTCAGAGAGCTCGTGTGGCACCCAAATATCGAATCGAATTTTATGCGACCCCAGCTTTTTTTAAATGGATCAAAACTATTTTGTGATCAATTTCCACTTCTTTAGCTATTTCGTAACTATTGATATGCCGATCTTTCTCCACTTTAAAAAAAAATAGCATTCACTTTATCCGTAATTAGGGGATAAGGTGCATTTTTGCCGAGGTGCATTTTTGACACAAAAATTCCCGGATTGAAAACGCTTAAATCACTTTTGTACTACTCTTAGTGATACTGCATAAGTCATAATTTTTTTCGCAGCTTGCCTTGTATATTTCCCTCTTTTGTGATAAATTATTAAAATGTAAACACTTTCTTTATTAGTATCACTCATTTGTGACAGGAAAAAAACAAATGAAACAACATTTCACTATTTTTTTTATTGAAACTTTTAATGGCATCAAAATCAGTCAAATATAAATAGTACAGCTAAAGAGATAATATGCCAAGTTTATACACACTTTTTGCCGATACCTATTTAGTGTTTTCTGATAAGATCATTTGACAGTCAACTTTTCCTCTAGAAAAAATAGAAGGATTAACAGTATTTTAGAGCTGGTTCTTACAAATTTACTTATCTTAAAACACTATAAATCTAGGTTAAAAAAAAACAACAAGTACGAACAATTACAAAAACTCTAAATGAATAATGTACGATACATCAAAAGGGCACGAAATGTAGGTCTATCACATCGCACCTGGAGATGGGAGTACCTCTTAGGCGTAGAGTCCAGCAACTTAGCGACTGTATTTCAACTAGAGAATGATAGTTAGCTTGGAGAATACTGGAAAGTAGTAAACCTATCTTAAATCTACACTTTACTGCAATATATTAATATTTTTTTTTTTCTCTCCACATCTCCATGTAATAATCTTGGTATTTATTTGTAGAAGCTTTTTATTAGCAATAGTCAACTATTATATATTTTTATGTATTGTAATATTAGTCTGTAAGCTTCTCCAAAACGAATAAAATAATAAAATATGTAGTCCAATATCCAAAACCGAGGATCAAAAATCGTCGCCTTGAATGAAATTCAAATTAAATGGAGTTCAAGTTCAATACTGTGGCTTTTTTAAACCGCTTATATATCAATAAATAAATTGATTGAAGCGATGATGGCACAGTGGATAGTGTGACCGGATTCCTTGACAATGGACGCGGGCTCCAGCCCACCTATCTAACTCCAAAATCAGTCTGAGGTTTCGGTGAAGGAAAACATCGTTAGGATACCGTAGCATGATGGTCAGGCATTTTCAAATAATAGCCGCCTGAGTAGCTACCACCCTTAAGTTTTAAAACTTTTCTCCAAATACCAATAGGTGTGTTCTGGACAGCATCACTTTAGAACCAGCACCTCTCGGCTTAGAATGTTTGCCATACTGGACCACATGGTTAATTAACATCAGGTGAGATTTGTGGTCTAAGTACTGAGCTTATAACATGTAAAAAAACGTTCCATGCTATGTGCAGTGAATCTTTTTTGTAACAACACATTTACGTCAATCCGTACATCTCTAATATAGTAAATTTATTGTTCAACAAAAATAAATGCGCTGCATAAAATGCAGAACATAAATTTGTATCGAAGTAGACGTGACTAAGAACTTATTATGAGTAAAATGAAAGAACGACGTATTGTAATAAAATAACTGAAGTGTTTATAAATTTCATATATAATGTATATCCTTTACATTTTGTATCCGATATAATTTTTAATTCTAGTTTTAAATTTTGTAAGGTTTTTTACTAGAATATAAATTAAGTTTAAGTTTTTTTTTATTCAATGGTAATAGACTCAGTGCTCTCATCACAATGCCACCTGATTCTAAATGAAGATTTGGTCTAGAATTATAATTACCCAAAACCTAATGGTACCTACTGGCCTTAAAATGCTGCTCTCAGAATACATTTAAAGGACGGATTTAGAGGCCGGTCAGGCGGGTTAAAAAAGGACCTAAAACAATCTCTCTATTATGAATAAACTAGTAGATTTTATGTACCCGGGATTGAAAATTAGTTAAAACATGAAAAAACTTAAAATATTAGATTTTATCAGATTCATTATTTAGGTCGGTTTTTGAAATTATATTATTATAGAGATTTTTATGTGTATTTTCGAAAGAAAAAAGTAATGCTATAATTTTTTACATGTTTGTAATGCTCGACCTAGCTCGTTTATTTTACCAAAGTACTTCATAGTTTTAGTTTTGCGCACAGAATTCACGTAACTCTACTTACATAAAATTAATTAATAGAAAATAAAAATATATCGGTCGGATTGCCTACTTTTTAATGCGTTGATGTTAAACGAAAGGCTTTGACGACGGCGGTGACTGTGGTGCGGTGTGCGTCGAGTCAAGGTAAGTGTGCCGTTGGCCGAGTGTGACCTAGTGTGGCTTCCCCCCCACCGTACTGCTGCGTTCTGCACTCACAAGAGTTCAATGAACTGCCAGCAGAATTCTTACAGTCATACGCGACGGTTACATTACCGGAACGCAGTTGCAATCATCCACGAGCCAGCAGATTCGATCGCTCTCACTTACTGTCGGATTCAAATCTAGGCTGGTCATTGCAATACATATCGTTCAAATGTTGTATTCCTTAGTAAAGACGTTGAATGGGATTTGAGTTTCACAAATTCGAATGTGGGGTAGGTGCAGTGTAAGTTAAATACAAATTCAGTCGATTTAAGTCTTGATTCACTCTTTGAAAATTTCCTCTTAACTTCTTGGATGGCTATGACTCATACAGTAAATAAGGTGAGTAGGAAAATGAGAATTGAAAGGGGTTTAACCGAAACTCAGATCAAATATGTTAATTTAGTTTATTATGTCACAGCGCGGCCTCGCTGTTTCGTGAATCATGCGTTACTGCGTAGACCATATGGATTTGCTGCCACCATTATTACTTTCTACGATAGGAGTATGTTTTTGTGGTTATAAATGTTAATTCTAATAATAAATTATCATAATATATATTATCTCAAATTATGTAAAATTTTATTTTACACTCAATAAACAAATAGTCGATGAAATTATAACAAATCAATGATCTCATAATTTATTTTATTTAAAAATCGCGTCTGTGTTTTAATTTATAATTGGCGACTAAATAGACTTTATAGCTTTAGTATGCAACAAGTTTTATCTGTGATGTTGATAACATTTTTAAGTAAAATTTAGCATGAGTGGTGGAGTGGAGGTGTCTTCATCGGGTGCAGTACTAGAGGGTGCGGTGCGGCGGCGCGGCGCGGCGCAGGCGGTCCGGCATAGAGCGCTAACGGCGCGATCGGGGCCGATGAACGCTGCTGGCCTTATTCCGGCGAACTATCGCAAGCGAGAAACGCGACGTGTACTTTCATTGTCACCTCGTAATGCGTACTCTGTGCTACTCATCGTTGTTATTCTGATTAAAGCCGGCCAGATTGACAAATAATACATTGTTCGAGTAAAGCGTGACCGTTAACTTGTCAATTAGATTTTCATAAATGGCTTTAGGAGGCTAACTTTCTGAGAATTTACTGAGAATGATGAAAACTGTAAGAAGTAAAAATCACTCTGACCCATAAAGAATGACATAAAGGATGCTGAATAATGAATATGTTACTGGAAATTCCGTTAGGTAAATACGTACGTACCCTGTGAAGAAGAAAATTATCAGTAATGACTGAATATTTTCATATAGATACATCCATCCATCCATTCAATCGAAAACGTCTACTGCTGGGCATAGGTCTCCTCGAAAGATCTCCACGACGAGCGGTTTTGTGCCACCCGCATCCAGCGAACTTACCAGGATACATGTATTAAAAATTATGTTTACATACGTAAGGTTAATTACCTTAAAAATAATTAATGATGTTAGCTCGTCTATGATGTGTCATTGTTGAATTGTATGCGAGGTGAAAGGTAAGAATGGCGCAACTGTTGCTGTGAGCCGTTACAATGACACTGCCATTGACCCCGGTGACGCCGTGTCAAGTGCAATTTGCATACACGTTGCGTTACGTTATCATATCTGAAACTAATGATATTACTGAGTTATATTTTATCTAATAGGTTGTTAAGTAACTTATATGAAGGCAGGTATTGTATAAAACCTATTGTATAATTGTTACCTGAGTGTTTTTGTAAAAAACAAATAACCTACACAATATGATAGGTTTGATACGTGATTTTTGATCACAAAAAATGTTTATTTTTAATCAGATTACAAAATGTGGTATGATAATGATCTTTTAGAACAGTGTAACGTATTTTTTTTTTGTTACTGTTTACACATAATGTTAAAGAGTTTTCGACCGCGTTTTGGTTTATATATTCGTGAACTACTCTTCGCGTTTCCGAAGTTGTAAAGGTTTCGAACGTAGAGGGTACAATGAAGTATCATTTAGTTAGAATATTTAGTGTCTGTTTTAAAGTGTCTTCTTATTTTACGTATATAACTGTAATGTTTTAAGTAAGCAATTTTTTATTTAAATATTATAACCAAATTAATTTATCCCTTTTTAAATCTCAGATAATCATTTTATGTAAACTGATAGATAATTTCAATAAACGAACATTTTGGACTATATTAATTTGGCAGCAGAATTTGGAATATTTCTTTTTAATTCAAAAAGGGAAAGGTTAAAATCAGTTTGTACTCAAACAATACAATGATATATTGGGGTTTATTTCGTTTTAATTTATGGATGTATGTCGATTATATTTAGATAAGGCTGTTTATTATTTATATACTACAAGAAATCGTCTGTACTTTTCACTAGTCTAAGTAACATTAACACGTCTTTCCATTTCTCTCTAAGTTCGTGTTGGTGAGTGAAAATCGCATGGTCGCGCGGACGTCATTCCACTTTTCCGAGGCGTCAGTGATTTATAATACAGCCAATTTAAAAAGAACTCTGCATCTTTGTACATTTCCGACGAAGGTATTCGTTATACATACGTCGGAGGAACATGGCGGGTCTAATGATACTGGACGATTTCCACGCATATCCGCAGAAGTTACGACGTGGTGCCGCCGATGCATTTTGCCGCTGCAGTCTGTAGTAGGTAAGTGTGCCAATGCACTTTTATCCCCTCTGTCGGAAATCACTTGTGATAACTTGAATAAATCTAGGCTCACGATCACAAATTATACAAACACACAAGAATTAAATTAAAAATTAATTGTCATATTTTATTGAGAGTATTACATCACTTTGAATCATATGGGTTATAACTATTACTATATTGCTCTATGTACTTTCTGACAAAACTTTTTAAATTAAAAACAATACTGACTTCTGAAGAAGATACATAAGATAAGGTAAGATAAAAATGCACTAAAAAGTAAATAATAATTATTTTATAAATATACTTTTGCTAACTTCGATATATCCTTAGTTTTAATATCATTAAGAATTTTGAAATCGGTGCCAGCTTACGGATAACAAAGTGGTGTAAATGTACATCGCTAATTATATTCGTTTTTCATTGTTCGTTCAAATCACCTTAGTCCTTAGGATAAGTTTATTTAAGCTTATATGTAATTGTGTTGAATTTTAGCTAGTTATTTCCATTTATAAATAAGTACATTGGTTAACTCTATATGTCAATATTATTAATTGTATTAAAACAAAGGATATCTCGAAATTAGCAGAAGTAGAAATATTTACTTTTTAGGGCATTATTATAGTGTATACTTATGAAGTCAGTTTTGTTTTTAATAAAAAAAAACTTTTTTACTACTTTTCAGTTTAAGGATGTTCTTGTAGTACAGTTTTGCAGCCACGTTTTTTATTTTGCTTTCATTAAATAAATTACAACAAAAAAAACTTTTACTACAAAACGCAAAAAAAATTAAATAGCTATGGCAACAAATATATGAAACACGTGTTATAATATATCTAATAAAATATAATATAAATATCCATATAATTAGAAGGTTTCTCCTGATTTCCCTGAGATCCACTGATCAGATCTAGACTTGGTGATAACGGGACCACTCGGCTGTGTACCTACTCCTTCGAAAAATAATTAATAAAATGTAAATAGTTTTACAAATTGGTCCACAATTGACGGAGATATCACGAAACAAACATAAAAAAAAACATACAGACGAATTGATAACCTCCCCCTTTTTGAAGTCGGTTAAAAATAATATACATTTTACAAGAAAAGATTTTTCGGTTTCGAGATTGACTAATCATGAAACGTTATCAGGAATTACTGATCTACCGACATATATATCTATATACTAACACTATTACCACATAGTAATATAAACTATGAAATTTGAAACCGAATTGCAGTCACATAGTATTTTTATGGTATTTTTTTTTTATGCAGGTTGTAATTTCTGATTATTAGAAACTCAATTCCGACCTCTTAAACTGAGCCTGGCTATCTCTCTACATTTCGCATATTATTTTAAGCAAGGGTTAAACACGAAAAGCTATATTTGACATAATTATTTTAAAAAAGTCTCCTCTCCGTGTTTTTATTAAACAAATATTTTAGAATTTAATCTAAATTAATATTAAATTTGCTCATTATGTGTAAAAATTTTAAAACATCTTGAAAGTAAACTATATTCTTTTTGCAAAATGGTTTCTCAAGTACACGTACAATAAGACAGGTCTTGTCTCATTTTCATTGGCGTGCAATGCGCTCGTTAATTATATCTGAAAAACTTTCATGTTGATCTCGTCGAGTTTTGATTATTTATAGCCGCAGTGTTAATTTATTCCTTTGAAACAATTAAGCACTAGAGTGCTTAAATAGATTCAATTGAGACAATTAAACACAAACATATTATATCTGTATAATTTGTTGTGTATATTGTTTAGTGTTACAAAATATATAGAACAATCAGGCCAATGGTAAATCTTTACAATGGTTATCGAACTAGAAAGTTCATTACGTGAACGGTGGTCATATCCAGGAACAAATATCTTGGTGGTAGGGGATTTGCATGATGAGGGAATTTCCAATTTAAGCCCGCTTAGGTAACTAGGCTTAGGCTTAGGTAACTTAGGGATCTCCAGCTGGAAATCCTTGCGAACCATTTGGAGCGATCTTTCACTCCAAATTTGACCGCAAAAGTCGCCCACGAAGCGGAGAAAAAGAAGAAGTGAGAAAGTATCTCACCGAGCCCCTGAAATTGGATAACGTACTGGCCTTCGTCATGCCAAGCCAGGTACTGAAAGAAATTAGGCGCTGGAAGATCAGGTAAGATGCCCAGAAGATTCGTAAAGATCATCGCCACCTACCTGATTAACCGCCGCATCGTTGTGGCGGTCAAGGTAGAACGCACCACGGAACACCAAGTACGCAAAGCCGTATCCCAAGGAAGTGTCCTATCGCTTGTGTCATACGCGTGTTACACTAACGCCATACCACTAGTCGCTCGGGTAGAATTCGCATTATTCGCTAATGACGTAGTGTACTTCGCGGTTTCGGCCAAAAAGTAGTACGTTGCACCTGTGACCGGCGCTTGAGGTTCTGCCCCACTGGCTGGATCGCTGGAAACTCTCAGTGATCGTTGCGAAAACACAGACGATATTCACGGTTACTAACTCCTTTCCACCACCACTGCGCTTTCAAGAACAAAATTTGTAGTGGTTGCGCCAGATAAAATACTTAGAAATCTACATTGACGCCGGCTTGACCTTTGCCAAGCAAACTGAGTACGTTCTAGGAAGCGCAAATACAGCAAGAATTAAACTGGGCTTGGTACTAGGCTCGACGCTGCCTATCTGTTTTAGGATTGTACTTTACAAAGCGTATGTGCGACCGCGTCTGCGCATACGGTATCGGCTTAGTACGCATCCGTAAACAAACGTCGAAGACAGAGTATCCAAGCACCAGTAAAAGCTCGTCCTCCGGACGATTTTCAAAGCCCCCTGGTATATCAGAAACGACACTATAATCTTGACCTACAGTTGGTGAGCCTTGACGTCTACATACGCATGCTTGCCTCGTCAATTTTCCGGCGGGCGAAAGCGTAGAGCTTTCCTTTGGTCAGAGGAATAGCTCAATTTCACGCGCGCCCGCTGGACAGAGGAACGAAGCCCTCATCACGCAACCTCGTTGCTGAGGAAGACGACAAACTAAGAAGAAGCAACAACATCACGGATTACCAACATAACAAGATAACCAACACCCTAACAAGGTCAGAAAAACTTCAATGACTGGTTGATGGTTACGAACTGCAAAAAATCAAACTGCGAAGAAAAGAACTTTGAAGAAAATGCAGTTCTGAAATAGTGTCCCGGCCTTCCCTTGCGGGAGGCTTAGAAAAACAGATGATTAATTGATTCACCACTCTGAAGTTAAAAAAGCTTTCGCTAAACACCAAAAGATGTGTTCGGGTAACATCATTTGAGAGCCAGTACCTAGGCTTTGTGTGCTTACCATTCTGGACCACATCATGATTTAATTTTTGGTTTTTATTAATAATATAGAAGAATCGGTGTTAAATTAAATCAACATATTATAATAATAAATAATTATTACCTGTAAGTACATATATAGGACAGATATCAGTTATGCTGTATGCAATCAATAATACCATAGCCGTGTGGCGTATAGGGTCATATTGGCAGGTGGGTGTGCAAGCGCATCGCTTCGAGTTTCCTATCTGTATCTAGGCGAGTGACAGTAGCCGCTTGCGAAAGTGCACATAATTGGATCGGCGCTTTAGAAAGGGGGTTATGAGTTTGTAAGTGCAGTGAACCCGCTTGCATTTTCTCAGGAAGATGCAGTTCACACCTTGTTTGTGAAAAGCATGTGGTTCCTGGAATCGGTGATACCTCACTCGACTCTCACGTCTTCTATTTAAGCGAAAAACGAAAACCATTTTACTAATAAAAGACTTGAAGCTGTACTTACGATCCTACTGTGAGTTATAAATGAATCACAGCAACTGTTAAATTTTTTTTTACCAAGATGTATTATATTATAAATTATTGGTATTTGAATTTGAAAACAAATATATAACACCTGGCTCATACTGTACCATATCCAAATAAAAAAAACATCTATTATGTGAATATAATGCAACTGTTGTTAGGCAAACGAATTATAACGGGGCCAAAGGGTTATACGACCACATGGCTCTAATGGCCTAAATACAGGATATGGGTTAAGTAATCAAAGATGTTTTTTGATTCGATCTGTTAAACTCCGTTTTTTTTTTGGCATCGCCGTAACAGTACATTAAAAAACGACATTTGCACGCATCGGCTGTTAATTAAATGAACCTCTCACAATAGGCACCCATCACATAGTTTCTAGATCACTAGTAATTGCGAATTTTATTTTTACCGTGTAACATCAATCAACATGTTTTACTGAATAATTAGGCTTCTGTTTATATTAAATAACAAATAAATTTTTAATGTGACATAAATTTTTAATAAGTGTAAATTTTAAAATGTATTTATGATTTAACATGTACTTTTGTAACAAAATAATAAAACAAAAATGACTTGTACACTTTGTAATGTAAATCATGATCGGTTAAAAATACAATGTGAGACATATAATTTAAAATTGAAATTTATTAAATGTTATTGTCCAATTATCTAGTTTATAATGCATTTTTTCATAAATTATATGTTTTCCGAAAGAGGTCTACAGAAGTTTCAAGCACTACATATGTAAATATTACCTATATGGCAAAACTTATGTTACAGAGTACAAATATATACTGTTTTCATTGTTTACGCAAAACCTTTATATAACCTATGTCCAAGAAATCATTTATTTTATATTCGTTCTTTATAAATCAGCAGATGCGACTATTCTTAGATTTTGTTTTATATAAAAGTTGGATTTACATAAATTTGTTTTCATATTTCCTATAACCGCAAACATTATCTGACCGTAAAAACAAGAACTCATGATTGTCTATTAATAATATTACTTTGAAACCTCAAATTGTTTGGTAAGTTGAAATAAAAGTTGTGCTGTCATATATCTTTCGAATGTATTGTTCTTAAGGTGACCGTTTATTCTTAGAAAAACCTTCTTACTATAGATCCCGGTTTACAACAAGAACTGTTATATTGTTGGGGGACCAGAATGACGGTGTAAGTGGATTTTGGCAGAAATTACAGTTAAAGGAATGACGTCACAAAAGCAACGTCACACCACGACAATTTCTTCGGTTACTGTTACAAAGGGAATGTAAACAAAAGACGTCCTTCTTTACCACAAAGTAGCTGCGATAAATCAATACGAATACCAGAAAGTTCTTGTATTCATTGTTGTTGATACTGTCCGTTTGTTACACGTAGTATTAACTATATCAAAACTCATTGCTGTAATCAAATGTAAATATGAAATAAATAATTTTTTATTCGCGGCAACGCGGTCGTGTGGTGCCGGTTTAAGAATAGTACCACCCCATATCTTCCATGGGTGTCGTAAAAAGCGACTAAGGGATATAAACCAGGGGACGGGCAGCAGCATCCTCTGAGTACCTAAAACACCTACTGCGATCACCTACCCGCCTGCCAAGCGTGGCAATTACGGCGATTCCCTTCTCATCTTTGGGGGAGACCTATGTCCAGCAGTGGACGCCTTTACGGTTGCATAGATCCGCGGCAAAATGTGTAAAAACATTTTAGATCTAAACAGGAAAACGTTTGAAATAAAAACTAGTGTTTATTATGTCTCATACTTCAAATTATCTCTCTGAACAACTTATGTACAACAGGGTTACCAGTTTCGCCATAGGTAATGAATTTACAGAAAACAGTTTGTTTTATTACCTATCATGGATTATTTATACAAGGGTATAAATTATAACTCGAATTCTTAAAACCGAGTTACATATCACTAGTTATTTATTACATCTGCAATCTAAGTTAATTCTATACGCGAAATATAGTTAATACGTAACGTATTATATGTACGTACATTGCATAAGAATAATAAACATGACTAATTTTGCACGTATGCACAAGTTCCAATGATATTTTAAAATTACTGCAAGTCAAAACCATTAAAATAACAACCTTAAACTTGATCGTATACATATAGATATTGGGATCGAAAAAAAAAAACAAACAAAAAGTCCCGTTAGGGTCCCGGTACCCCGCGTCGTAGCAATTATAGTTGTAGCGTCACAGTATGATACATAGATAAGTTGTTTTCGTGTGCGTTAAATTGAATGCACTTGCATTCCTATATATATTTTAAACATGGGAATTTATGTTAAGAGTCATCGTGTTGGTTATAAACTATTATGATAGTGCAAAGATTACGTTAATTATGAAATCTTGATCTGAAAGTCAGACTGAAACTTGATTTTAGAAAAGTGGCGCGTATTGGCTGCTGTGGCAGCGGGGTGCGACGTGCGGCAATGATGTCGGCGGTTGAACATATTGCTAATAGGAAAGTTGTTTATGACGTCGGAAAGTGTCACATTGAACGAAGCTGAACCAGAGTCTTCTACGGTACCTGGCTTCTCGTAAAATAGTTATTCTGTCAATCAATCAGTCACTATAACAATCTTATCGCTAACTTCATTCGCAAAACCGTGACAACTGACTTAACATTCGTACAGCTAAAATTTATAACAACTCAAATATTCGCTAGTAAATAAATAAAAATAAAACTTGATTGTTATCTTCTGTAATTACTTTCAAATTGAAGTGTAAAATTACATCAATTTATCATTGGACATGTCTATTATTTTGTTGTTTTTTAGTCTACCTATTGTTAATAATACTACTGTTATTAGACATAATACTTGGCTGTCGAAAAAACAATAACAGAACGAGAACAATAAAAATCCAGATTGTGTAAATGTGATCTGTTTTTCAATTTAGAATAATGTTTAAATGAGAGTATCGTTTATTATACACATAATTTATTTAGTGTCTTTGACCCTTTGATATAGACGTGATTCACCTAAAACAGTGAAAAATCATATTATTCTTATATGTAATGTAATGTACATGTTTTTTTTTTCTCAAATTTATAATCTTTGGTTAACTTCTAAACATTATTAATTTCTATTTCACTAAATCTAATAGTTGTTTGCTCTATTTATAACTTTTTCAATTGTTTGGTTAATATTTTTTAATATTGTACTCATAGCCGACGCGCTAAACTGGCAGCTTATAGCGTATAGCGCAAATCGTCGACCTCACTGGCACTCTAAAACGTTCGGTGGCAAAATAGAGGTCATTGACAAGGCCTAGCTTGCATCAACGTCGTTCCATTTGAATCAACAACGATTTTTATCTCTGTCGAGTCGAAGATTTTCTAGATATTCAATTTTGTGATTGGAATACTTACTTATTTCTTTGTTATTTAAATATTTATTTTTGTATAATAGATAATTATTGAAAGGTACTTTCTTCTAGAGACTAAGTCCAATGTTATTGGAGATTTTAGTAGTATTTGTTTAATTTAATAATACAAATAAAACTTAACCTAAATTAATACACCATGAAGATTTGCTTTACATCCATCTGAAACGAACACCCTTTAATTTTTTTGCAGTTTATATCCTGTATTTCGAAACCCTTCTTTTGTTTCGTTTTCTTTACCTTTTCATACTTGATGGAATGTTTGACAATACTTTCATAATATATATGTTTTACTAAAAAAAACAGATTTTTATGATTGACGCTTACAAACATCTCTGATATATAATGAGAGAGTTAGACGGCACTGATTTTTTTAGCGATATTTGATCGATCGTGTGTTTTGCTTAGTCGTAATCTAAGTTGGCTAAATGGGTATACAGGGGGGCAGAGGGGGGAGGTAGATAACGCACACAGCTATGTAACCAACGAAACGAAAATTTGTGAGGTTAACGAACGCAAGTGGCCGCGCGACCAAACGTCAGGTTGATTCACTTTTCATGTACATTCACTCTGTTATGGATAAATGTTTTTTTTATAGTGAAATGAAAATGTAGTTTTTCATAATTACATAAAATTTTACTTGCACTACATAGGAGTGAGTTACAGTGTGTAACATCATAAATCACAAGAGCTAAAGAAAAACAGATCATTAAAATAATAGATTCTAAGCTTTATACTTTTCATAGTTTTTTTTTGTTTATTTTATAAAAAGTAACATAAGCGTGATTATAATGCGGTTTTTTATACATATAATTTCTTTACTTGCAGTTTTTATGACAGTATTACCGGATTATACACGGTATGATAGCCTGGTATACAACTTCTTAAAGTACAGGTTTTGTGCGTTGATTTTAAAATGTTAAATTGAGTTGGTTGAACGCATTCGTATGCACTTTGCAACGGTTTCATTTATAAAATATGTAGTGCAAATTAATGAAATTCAATGAAAATCCTAATTATAAATCAAATAGCTGGTAAAAATAATATAGTATAAGATATCGTAGTTCTGGTCGTGACACCTCATATACGTAAGCTTGTCCATTTTTCAACAGTGACAAAGTAAAGTTTAGATCATTAGATTCTAAAAAAGTAAAAAAAAAATAATTGAACTATAACATATTACAGAGAAACAAACCATACTATCGGCTGCATTAGTATTCATGTATACCACCACCATATTTTTTAAGATAATGACATGGGTTCTAGAGAATTAAAAATAGTTATAATATAACAATGTTAAACAAATTATTATTTGCAATGTTTTGAAAAGTAATCATTTGATACTTTTTACACAGTATAGGCTTAGAGCTCTTCGCTACCAGCGTTTTTCCATTAATAGCATATTGTAACTTGATAAACATTTTACTTGACATTTTATATAAACAGGTCATGTGACGCATTTGTATGCATTTGACGCTTTATACATTAATAATTATCCATTTACCCTCTTCAAACTCTGAATAAATAATCCGCTTAGTCATCCTCTCCTCCGTCATCTGTAAAATAGGGCCGTGAGACCAACGGATCTTTAAAATGTGTAAAATCCTACCATTGTTAAAATAAGGTTGTAAAATACAAAAAGTTTAAATAATGAAAATTATGCATAAACAACGATTATAATATTTCAATACATAAAGGATATTACACAGCCCGCGATACGAAATCAAGGTCTACCACAGATACTACTGCTGCAACGATGTTTAGACTCATATTGAGAGGCTAGAAGTATTTACTTTTAACTTATGCACCTTACTGCAGTGTTTGTGTAACTTTTTCTTATTTAAAAACATCTATAAAACTCAAAATGTTTTTTTTTTAGAATAAGCGTCCCGTAGTAGTCGATTTGTAATCGTTCCTAACTCTGTTCCATACAAATATTCAACCGCTATTGGTTGAAAACATTGCTGACAAGGATCTCTATGTGAATATTGGCATCACTTAAATTTAAACTAAAAAAAGGACCACGAAAACGTTTACTTTTACGTTTACGTTTAGTTGATAATACTCTGCTTTTGAGTATTATTATTATTATAGGGGTAAATAGCTGAGGTAAAGTACAAAACGAATAGTTCAAATAATTTATCATTATGATACGGAATTTCACTAATTATTAAGAAATAAATTTAGTGTATTAAACTTCTAAGCACATTTTTCATATGTAAGTCTAGAAAAACTTAGACAACCTTTTTGTAATGAATCTTTTAAATGGCTGGCATTAATATTAGATATATCAATAAGTAATCGTACTTATTGGGTACATTATATCATTCTAATTATTAAACTTAATAACCTACTCTTCTTGCCATACGCACCTACTCTATCTTACTAAATAATGAATCTGGTACCGACGACCGTCTCAATGAGGGCGTAATCATCTTCTTCATTTGTAATTCGAAATATGTATAAGGAAGCTTATTTTAGCAAAGAAGGTATCTAACTTCCGATTTATCTGAAAATGTTCTAGGGTATTTTGTAAGAACCCTAACTAATGATATCAACTTTTTGGAATTTTAATGGATGTCCAACTCACTGCATGATGAATATCACTGATCAGTCCGAGCAACCGGTTCTTCGGGCCTTGATGTAAGTGCACGAGAGAGAGAGAGAGAACTGCTTATTTATTGCTGGGGAGTGTTACGAAGAATTGTTCGGATTAATACATGCTGCTGGATTCCACCACCCGTACAACGCGCCATAAACTTAAATTCCACCCTCACCATCTGGATGATTTTTTTCCTCGCACAACTATCTTGTGAAACCAACTTGCGTCGGTGGTATTTCCGGACCAATACGACCTGGGAACCTTTAAGAAGAGAGTCTACTCATACCTTAAAGGCCGGTGACGCACCTGCGTTTCCTCTGGTGTTGTGGGTGTTAATGGGCGGCGGTGATCACTTGACATCAGGTAATCCGCTTGCTCGTTCGCTCCCTATTTCATAAAAAAGCAGATGAATCTTGGACTTCGGGAATTTGGGGTTAAGTGGTATCCGATTCCTAACTTTCTTTTCGACGTTAATGAACTCTCCATGGAGGACACCTGTTACACCATATTCTAAGTTTACCACGAAAAGTTGCGGAAGTAATGTTCTTTTTACAATAACGCTCCAATACTCCGCTATTAGGATTTACGAAACAATAAGTTCACGGATTGTGCCAAGTTAGCTTTACATTAAAAAGAGTATCATAGGATGCATCATTATTTGATCGACCTTTATACATGCAACATGGATTTTTACTAATGCCAATAATCATTATACATTCATACAGTTAAAAATAGATATGAATACCATAATTTCGACTTAGTTTCTACTAACCGATGGTAGTACTTTTAAGTTGACAAATATCTCCACTTTTCCTAAACTGAAAAAGTGTATTTTATTATATTTTTCATTTTGAATCACTGAAATTATATGAATTTAAAAAATATTTCTTGGTATGCTCGTATTTATTAACAAATAAAATAAATCATTTATTAATTTTTAGTCTCGTATTTGATTAGATTATTCACGGACATGTAAAAATTACTAAATAATGATTTCATTATTGACACGGTAGAATATAGAATTAATAAAATTTTACAGCTAAACAAATATGAATAAGAATATTTACAATTTATATTTTTGGTAGAGTTTTATTTTTATTCATGTATTTTAATTAATAAGTATAGCGTGGGATCAACGACCCAGCTGCGTTTACATTTGGCGGAAATCCACTAGTTTGCGAGTACGTACTTTGTTACAGCGTATTAAGAAAGTAGGTAACAGCCATATGTTTTTTTACATTATCAATGAAAATTATTAACAAGGAATAAAATATAACTTTTCAAAAGTTTATTAATAGCTAATTGTTAGGTACAAAGAAGATGCCGCCACGGCGCAGCGAGTCGCGCTAATGCCTGAACAGTTCGTAACATTTCCGTACCAACGTATTTATTTAAATTTGAAATATTATTCATAAATCTCTCAATTAAATTTAATGTTCTGGAATGGAACGTTTGAGTCACAAAAGTGAAAAAAATCATCTCTTACGACATATAAACGTGAGTTTTTGTATGAATAAGGATCTGATAGTCCATCTATGTTAAATTTATAACAAAATATACTTTGGTCGTTAGTTTCACTAGTATTTCGATGTTAGTATATTTTGCCACATATATTTACATTAATTTATATGTCATAAAATGCTGCAAACATAGATATGATTAATCATGACCACTAGTTTAATGAATAATTTAACGAAATGTACGTACTATCAATTGGGTGTACACATATTAAAACTTTAACAGAAAGGCTTAACTCCACTGTTTTTGAGATTAGAAATATTCGCCAGTTAACAGATATTGGTACTGCTAGGTTAGTCTACTTTGCTTACTTTAATTTTATTATTAGAAATAAAGATAACTTAGCCATCCCAGGCTTTAGGCTAAGTAAATGTAATGAAAGTTTTATAGGTATATGGTTTCATAATAAGATCTCAAAGAACATTACCGATTTACTTGACAATAAGTTCAAGTACTATGTCAAGCATGTCTTAATTTCAAAAGGTTATTACAGGATGGATAATTAAGTGAACGATACTGATGTCTGGAATTTACACCCCTCTCTGTGCTTCCGCTAGAAATGGTTGTAATTTTAATTTGTTTAGTTTTTAGTTAAAAATAATAATTATAAAAAAAGGAACTAGGTCGTGTTTCTTGTCAACTGTGTTATTTTCCGAACCGGTGGTAGTGTTTTACGTTCTTATTTACGTTCATATGACCTAAATTGAATAAAGATTTTTTTTTATTTTGTTTTTAATAATTATTGTGTCATATATTAATACACTACGGCAAGAATTAGAGATAAAAAGCACAGTAACTTTGTAATTTAATTAGCAAAATTAAGTCGAGATAAGTTTTGCTTTAGCTGTGCTTCTTGACATAAGAATTATTATTTAACATTATTATTTTTTATATTATTTTAACAACATATAAGTAATATTACTATCAACAAAAAATACTTTAGTAAAATAAGGTTAACCAGCTTATTTCCATAATTATGTCTGTAGTTTTTTAATATGAAGGCATGAATATTCTTTTTTAAATTATTATTAACAAATAACGAGTAATCCATTTGAAAACCCTTTGAAAATTGATTTTTAAGGTATAAAAAAGTCTCACAGATTTTGCAAGTTTTTAATTTTTTTATTGTAGCTATATAAACTGCTATTTGGGATCTCAATTAAAATTAATCAAACAATGCTATTAAAGATTTTTTTAAAACAATGCGTACTTATTACAGAAAAATAAATTTAGAACAGAATTAGCGAACTAACATTATAAATTACTATCGATTTCCCGCAAAGTGACGCCTTCGTTAATCAGATAGATCAGGCAAATAAATACATAAATAATATAAAAATTTAAATATGTGTGAATAACATAACATAACATAAGATCACGCCTGGTATCCCCGAAAGGTTAGGTAGAGGTGAAATAGCGAACTACACCATCCACATTTCGCCGAGCTTAGTTCCGTCCCAGATGTGACAGGGGGCGAACCTGTCGCCATATCGGGCACAAATTCCAAACTTCGAGATGGTACTGAGTAGAAAAACCCATTACCACTTGACCCGACCTGGGGATCGAACCCGAGACCTCAGAACGACAGTCGTATTTTATACAACTGCGCCACCGAGGCGAATATATTTATATAAAAAAGTGAAAACTTATAATTATGCAAGCTAGCAATCCTATCCCGAGCTAGGCCTCCCTGAATCGCGTGGTAGCCATGACGACAACATACGGGCATGCGCGATAACCATCAAGAGTACAAGGTACCAACCATCTTAAGAAAGCCATTTGAATAGCGTTTTGATATTTTAATTGTTATTTAATTCATTACGTATTGTTACGTTTACCTTACAATAACTGCTAAATATATATTCGTATTATAAAGAATACATAAAACGGATTTTAATTAAAATATATTTACAAGGGAAACATATGCGAGGATACACGTTGGTTCTTAGTTAAGGTTGTAAAACTGTCATTTAGGTTTACGATTACAATTTACGCGTTTAAAAAAAAAAAATATGTAAAAGTCTGTACATACATTAATATTTTATGACGTCTTGAAATTTTGACGCATTTATTTTATTTTAAATTAGTAAACATATTCAAAAATTACCAGAGAAAACGAGACTGTTTTGCAATATAAATATAATTTTGACAATAAATTGTAAATAAGTTATAAACTCTATTGAAAATGTATCTAAACAGTTTGCATAAACCACTAAATAATTTTGTATAAATCGCATGTTATTTACTGAACGGTACAATGTTCTATAAAAATGAATATATGACCACGCCTTTATCATGTTTATATTTAAGCAGGATAAATGTAACCTTAAAATGTTTTGTGGTGTGTATATTCATAACACAATTCTTTAATTATTAGATCAATGTAGATTTATTTCAAATTTATAAACGGTATTTCTTATTACGATGTCTTCATTAAAAAAAATGATAAAAAATACACTTATGCTGTTTGTACCCAATTAATTTTTCAAACAGTCAAAGTTACATAGAAACTGATGTTTCTAATTATGAATAAAAATGATTAAAATGCCATTAAACCATAATATCAAACAAAACAAAAAAATGAACTATATTTGCTGAAATAAACGCCCCGACAGAATAATCCGATATATACTTATACAAACGACATCAACGTGCGTATAGTGCGTTCACCTGGGCCTGGTTGTATTATTTCGCGTGTCGTAAAATAATTACTTTTATGTCTAAATATAAATGAAGCTTTTGTTCCTTATTATAAATTGGTTATTTGATAGTTTAGATTATTATCTTTATTCTTTGTAATAGTCTTTATTATGAAATATAAATACTAAATTTAGGTAATAAATTATAAACAATTTATTACTATTATTAATAGCAGTTATATTTGGAAATATGTCTGTATCAATATTTTGATCAGTCCGTAAGCGGCATCGGATAAACGTTGAACTTCATGTAATTTGCGATATATATTTAATAAATAAAATACTAGTTGCAATGAGTTCTTTTGACTGTGTGCAATTACAAAAAAAAAATTCAATTTTTAAACAAATGTAAGTGTTCTAATAAAGCATAAAAGCAGAGACCAGAGTAGTGATGTAGTAGTGATTATAAAGTGTAAGGATGTTCCATGATTATCTTGTTAGAAGAAGTTGAAACCTGTTATTTGTAAAAATACTAAACTTTATTACTCTAATATTATTACTTTAGATTGATAGGATCAAATCATAATTACCATTTTGCGTCTATGCAGTATAAATTAGAATATTCTTTAATTATATTCTACTATTATATTTTTATGAAAAAGGTAACAGCAATTCTTATATTAAATTAAACATTATTAGTCATATAAAAAAAATTGTTTGTTCATATATAAAAAATGTTTCTATTTCAGGCACTTGAAAAAAAAAAAGAAGAAAATTATTATTATAAGTTATCATAATTAGTTATTCAAGTTTCTTTTTTCAAACTATTAATATGTCGATTACACATAAAAATGAGACAATAGGAAAATAATGGAAAGCTGCCGTAAATGTCAGGTTAGTGCTCAAGGGGTTACTTAACAAGTATAGTTTTTTAGTTATAACGTCAAGATATACCTCACTATGAACGGATATTGTTAATATTAAAATGCTATCATTGCAAATTTCCTGTTATATGAGAACGGCGTGTAGCGAACATATGTATTTCGTTCATGTAAATGCAAAATAAATATTTCAATAAGATTGCATTTGCATGTTTTAAAAAATCGGTTAGCTTGTTACTTTTAGTGTTTGCTATATAATTTGTAATTGTATAATTACTGTTGTTATATTTGCTTTAGTATAATTATTATCATAGTGATAACTTACATTGCTTTTAATATTGTTATGTTGCCTGTGACATGTATTTTCTGTGTACTTTCTTAATAAAATATAAATAAATCAAGTGCATTATTATAATTTATCAAATAAATGTAGAAAACAAATAATCGAAGAATTCACGCTTTTTTATTATTTACTAGCAGTTACCTCATCCACGTGTTTTGACGTGTAAGGATTAATTGAGGTTATGTTTTAATTTTCTAAAATGATGTTTATTTTCTATAAAAATAAATAAATCACTTTTATAAAAATGTTAATAATAATTGAACAAAATTTTAACTTGTGAAACAAACAATGCGTTAACGCGTAAAACACGATCACACGGACGTTTGTTTTTATTATGTACTAGCCGTATATATGGCCGCGGCTGAAACTGCGTTTCATATATTTTTTATTGCGTTATATAGTTTTTAATTTTATTTATACGAAATCCTAATTATTTCCAATTTTATTTGCTGCTAACATTAAGAAAAATATATCTCACAAATTCAAATACCTGTGAGTAAATTTTTTTTACGCGGAACCCTAATTATTCTAGAAATAATAACGCGGAGTAACTTCAGCTATTTAAGACCAAAAATCTCGTCCAAATTGGTCTAGCCGTTCCGGTGATTAACAGGAACAAACACTTAGATAGAAAAACAATTTAAAGGTTGCGTATGTGTCGTGTATTTCGTTTTATGTATTTTGTTTAAAAACAGACACTTCAATTATATTTATTGATGACAATTAAAACTTATTTTCTTTGAACGATTCTACTACGCGCTATATTTGTGTTGTCTTCCATTATACATATACGTTTTAAAATAACCTGCTCTTTAATTTTATTTATTAGTATGGAATTAGCTGTGTCCGTGGCTATGACTCAATGGAAAAGGACGTGTTTATAAAACGACGAACTAAATATATTATAATTTGGCAGCTTAAAAATATATATCATTATATAAACATATAATTTGGTAGTAAACATATAAGTAAACAGTTATGCAATTAATTTTTTTACACTGCTTCACTGCGAACTATATAAAACTAACTTATACATATAGATTAAAATTTTTTAATATGACATTAAAGAAAGGCACACAATATTTTCAAAAACCATCTAGAGGTTTTTCGGTTATTTAATAATTAATATAAATATAAATAATTCGTAATGGTAATATTCTATTGTTTTTCTTATTATATAAAATCCTCGTGGTGACACTTGTTGGACAATTTTTGAACATCACTTTTCTTGGCCTATTTTTTCTTTTATTTACGGGTTGTATTTAAAAAATATTGAAATATCCATCCATCCATTTAACTATATAGGCGTTCAATGTTGGACATAGGTCTCCTCCAAAGATACTGGGGAATTGCCATAATCACCGCGCTTGGCATGCGGGTTGACGATCGCAGTAGGAGTTTGTGGTCCTCAGAAGATGCTGCTGCCCATCGCCTGTGTATATCCCTTAGTCGCCTTTTAAGACACCCACGGGTAGATATCTATGGGGTAGTACTATTTTTAAATCGGCACCACAAGGTTTGAAATATACATTCTCTATTTATATCCGAGACTTCTATGCAATGTTTCATGACTCGTAATTTTAAAAATTACTTACTTAGTGGTCAGTGTTCAAAGTTTACTTCGGGATATACGTTACTTTACGTGGCGAATTTGATCAAACTCTTTCAAGTAGTTTTTTTTGAAATGCGTACACAGATAGATAAAAAGACAAAAAAAATTAAAAATCATAAAAAAAAAAATCCGGCTTTGTTTCTAAAGGCCTTTCTATCCAAATATATTTCATGCACAGTATTTGCTTTGTATTTTTATTACAAATACAGACAAGACACTATTATGCTTATTCAAATAAAAGTAAAATCGATTTCATTTAGTCCATTAGGATTATTTCTTCTTTTATTTTCTAAGAAAAAATAAACTCAACGATTTTGGGCATCCGATAATGTCGTTTTAAACAATAAACGCCACATGATTTTTACTTATTATTAAATTTTCACACACAAGGCTCATAATTAAGATCAGTAAAATTGGGCGTAATATTATTATTAATTTTATTTACTCTTATTATGTAACTTTTGTTGGGTGTTATCTATAGTATATATATTACATGAAACAGTCCACGTAATGTCGAGCAGTTACATCTTTTGTTAAAAGCTTAAGATAACCGAAGACTTTAGACACTTATTGCATGTTGTTATTATTTCGCTGAAATGTGTGATA
The DNA here is from genome assembly GCA_014132275.2 of Samia ricini. Classification (NCBI taxonomy): domain Eukaryota; kingdom Metazoa; phylum Arthropoda; class Insecta; order Lepidoptera; family Saturniidae; genus Samia; species Samia ricini. Next base: position 9,329,001 of record AP028170.1, read on the forward strand.
TGTCAATAAGTGATGCCAACAATACCCTTAATTGCTCTATGATATAAATAGATGCTAGGTTGTGTGTATAGCCTTGTGTAAATTAGATTGCTCTTTAAAATCACTAGTCATTTGTTTAAATAAAAATAGGTTTAATTTGTAATTATCTATGGTAGAAAATTAATTAACTTGATAATTTGTTAAATATATATAAACTATAAAGTATACCAATACATTTGGCATAAATACTTCTTGATACGAAGATGATGTTGATATTAAGACTTAATTCTCATGTGCGTTCGTTTTGCGAAGCAGATATAAAAAGGTTAGCTTCCGCATTGCATCGCACAGCTATCGTGCGCTGCCCGACTCGCTGCAGCCTGCAGGTAAAATTTCCCCGTCCGTTATCGAGCCAACTACTGCCACACGTGAACCAGCGATAGTCAACATTTTATCTACGATTACCATTTTAATCTCACATTTAAATAAATATAAAATTGAATAGGTATGAATACAGAATTATTACCAATTATATATGAAAATAAAAAATAAATTAATCTATAAAATACGTCTTTGTGTGTCTGTTAAAATATTGTGCATTGTGAGAAAAGTGAATCATGAAATTTAATTACTACTTGCACTTAAATTACCAGATTATTAGTAACACCAGAAAATTATATAATATCCTGTTAATGTTGTGTATACAAACAATAAATAGGGCGTTATTTTTTTAACTAAAAAATATAGTCAAGAATTACACGTTGATTAAGGATACCTCGGTTTATTTTATTTTGGTAAATCACTGTTAAGGCTTTCAACTATTTTTTTTAAAAGAAATACTATCATTCATTACTAGTACTATATTTTCTACATATTATTACTTAAGTGACTTATTCACTATTCACTTATTAAATTATACACTTCTTTTGAATTTTCTGTTACGCAAACTGCAGTATTTTGAAACTTTATTAGGCTAGCTTGTTCGTAGAGTCTTATGAAATTGCCGTTCTTATCAATTACTTGTTTAATATTGAATAGCTGAGGTAAATTATTACCAGAGATCCAGGTAGGATGAAATAATTTACATTCTATCACAAAAATGAATGTTAACTGGAGACTGTCAAAAGTATTCTAGAGGCTCAAATGTCTCGTGTGCCAGTCCATCTTGTCAACTATATCAGCTGGACTCCAACTACTATTACACTGATTTGTAGTAGAAATAGGTTATAGCAGAACTTAATTTCAAATATTGATGTATCTTATTTTCAATACATGTAGTGTGCCAGTTTTATAAGGTGTTTTCCGCTACTTTGTCCATAGTTTTCGCGGTATTGATAAAGAATAAAAATAATATGGAAATATTTCAATTCAGTTAACTTGTCAAATTACATTTAAATATTTAGACTTTTTACATCGAATTAACATAAGCCCAAATGTCAAGTTATATGTCAATAAATCAACAATTAATGTACAATAGTCTGCCGAGCGTTAACCTAAATTTGTCACTTTTTTATTAAAGTAATTTTTGGATGTATGTATATATGGAGCGGTTATATATTTCTTCTTCTTAGACTCCTCCTCTCCCCCCAAATTAAATAGAGTCGGTAGAATAAGTTTTGGTCTTCTATGATTATCTCTCCTCTCAGTAATCACACTTTTTATACACTTTATTTGTACCGCCTGAGATTTGGTTTAGGTTTTTACGACCGGCTGCCTTCCTGACATCAACCCTTCTTGGGATTTCTCTAGCCGACAATGAATAAATGAGTTTTATAGCCAGCTTTAAAGCCTTCCACAACCACCTTATAAGTATAATAAATAAGAAATTTTAATGTTATATTTATTAATTTGTAAATGTATAAATTTTGCAGGAAGTAAATATGTTTAAAAATAGTAAATTACCTAATTGTCAAGATACCTTCGCAGAGTATTAGTTGTAGAAATATTTAATAAAAAAAAAACAAAAATAGTATTTAGCTTAAAGCAATTTTTAACTTATTGCCCTTGAATGTAGTGAATTATTTATTGTAATGAGATATTACAGGGGTTCATTTAAGCTGCTGTATATTAGTGGATTATATTTAAAATATTTATAATGTGCAATGCAACTGCATCGAACCGCATATTGGCGGCATCTGTCAGTATCGGTGGCTAGCGGTTCGCAAGGTTCAGGTTCACTCGAGTTCATTGCCATAGTTTTGTAACCCTTCTTGTGTAACTCGCTCTCAGCGGCCCTTCTCGCTCGCCTCTCACTTGGTCTCGTTACTGCAAATGCCTTATTTACTTTTCACGAAATGTGGTGTGACCACTCTTATGAAGCAAAATTAGAGTAGGTATATCTACTTGTTCAATTTTCACATGTATCATTACCCCATTAAAAAAAGATAGACTTTACAGACAATTTTGAGAAATATACTCACGCATTACATTTCCTAATATAATGGTTATTGAATCAATAGAAAGAAAAAAATTATGAAGGATGTAATTGTCTTAAATGTCATTAAAGAATTTATGATCCGTCTTAATAATTTCATTTCATATTTTAAATAATTTATCTACATCTCTCAAGCATTATCATTAAATGCTTAAGAAGTTAAAAATATACTGCACCGACCCCAAGTGACTTGGGAATATCATAATACCCTATTCCCAAGTCACTTGGGGTCGGTGCAGTATGTTTTCTTCTTTCTACGCCCGATCAGCCGTCATCTCTTTATTTACTCCTTATCTTTCATAATATTCCTTACACTCCTTATCCATCCTTCCGCTTTCATATTTATTAATATTTGTATACATACGCTTCTTGCCTTCTTATAATATGTCTATACACCGACAGATTATTCCCCTTCAACTTTTCTACCACTGGCCCAATTTTCAAACTTCTTGTAATATATTCATTCCAAAACGGGCCGCACACAAGAAGACCGCAAACGACTACGATCAGTATCCGAGATCAAATGCAAAATTGGTCATACGCGGGGAAACTGTTAGGCTTTGGCAGGCACGCTACGAGGCCTCCGACACGGGGGCGGTGACGCGGGTCTTCTTCCCAAAGGTAGAGGAGGCCCATAGGGTGTTGAAGAAGACCCGCTTGTCACCTGCCCACGTGCAGATCCTTACGGGTCACGGGGGCTTCGCAGCGTACCTGCACAGATTTAAAATCAAAGATAGCCCCGCGTGTGCTTTCGATCCGGATACTGCCGAGACAGTCTTCCATCTAATTATAGACTGTCCTAGGTTCGGCTCGTCCAGATGTGACCTAGAGTGCAAAACCGGAGTTGGGATAAAAATGGACACCTTAGCTGGTCTTCTGTTGGACGATGACCACCGCCCAGCCCTCCTGCAGTTCATAGGCGAGATTGCAAGGAGAGCTGGACAAAGGCACAAATAGGCGGTGGTCAAAATTGGCTAGCAAAATTGTTCAACCTTTTTACAGTTTCTTCAGATTTTATTGATTTTGCGATAGCAGTGTGAATATGGATGCCTTTTATTATTTTATTATTTATTATTATTTGTTAATATTTATTGTTATTTGTATATATAAATCTAAGTTTTAATTTCAATTCTACATTTTTAATTTTGACTCAATTGGTTTTTTGACCAGTTGTCTTATGTTTAAGTTTTAACCAAATTTGATGGTGATACGAATTATGGCCTTAGTAGTTGTATAGTATTAGTAGTAAGTATAAAAGAGCACAATGTAACATTATAATAAAACACAGCAAAGAACACGCTAAAAATAAAATATAATATAATAAACAAAAGAGCACACAAAATTTTTTAAAAACTAATGAGCAGTACCAAGGTCCCTGGTCACGCCAGGGGAGATGCCGGAGCTACTAAAAAAAATATATATATATATATATATATATATTCATTCCTGACTATTCATTCTTGTAACACCAAACAACCATCTCAACATTCGCATCCCAGCTACATACAATCGTTTTTTATCCATTTTCTTCCTAGCCCAGCATTCTAATCCATACAATAGGACAGGTCTTATGTTAGATTTATGGATATATTCTATCCTTTAAACTAAGGGGCATCCCGGAGTCATACATCACATCAGAGACCTTTTGGCATTTCACTCAACCAGTGTTGATTCTTTGCCTTATTTCACGGTCGATTTCTTCACTACGAGAGTGACCCCTGGTAGCGGATGTCAGATGAGACTAGTGCTTCTCAGAGTGTTATTGGAGACTGAACTGGAATGGAGATACAGCCAAAATAGCAGAACAAGTATGCAGTTTATATATTATTCAAGTTCCTTCAAGACCTGTCAGGTGTGATAATGTTGGCCAGTGTCTTGCGTGTTACTTTTTATTTTATTTAATGTCATGATTTTTGCATTTAAATGAAATTGAACACATTTAAATGAAAAGAAAAATTCAACAGTTTTAATATGCTGATTTAAATAATCAGAACTTTTTAGTTTATTATATTTAATAGTAAAAAGAGGCAGCCACCTTATCATAAATGTATTGACATATTTCATTAAAGGTCAAATAAACTTATTTTTATTTCACCTGAACTATTTTTTTACTGTAAACTTTCATTAGTTCCACATTTGGACTGATATTGTTTATGGTTATTGTAATAATTATGTTATGCTAATTATATTTTTCAACTGACATATTCTCACTGCGTAAATAATCTGTTTCGAGCGAAGAGGGTAATGACTTGTTTTTCAACAATTATTGCAAGATATTTTTAAACAATACATACACATAGCTACATTTACTGTTTCTCCGGTTAAATGCGTTTAATGACCTTAATAGAAATATACGAACTTGTAGTTCTTTCTCAAAATAGTTATATCTATTTACAATGTTTTTTTGGGATTTTATTTTATAATATAGTTCCTTTTATTTCTAGTGTATTTTATGCTTATTTATTAAGGGTAATACACATAGTATATAATATAATGTACATAGAGTAAATATTAATTATTATAGTAAGCTTTAAATGACTGAAATTACACTGTAAAAGACTCAGAGCTTTGAGCACAATCTCACCAGATGTTAAGTAATGATGTGGTCCAGGATGGTAAACACACTAAGCCTAGAAGAGGTACTGGTTCTCAGGTGATGCTACCTGAATACACCTATTGGTATTTGGTGACAGGTTTTCAAACTTGAAAGTGGTAGACGGGCATTGTTAGAAAATGCTATAGTTTCCTCACGATGTTTTCCTTCACCGAAAGGTGAGGCTGATTTTAAAGTTGGTTAGGTGCGCTCGAACCCGCGTCCATTGACGCGGAATCCGACCGCACTATCCACTGCGCCATCGTCGCTTCAACCTAGAAAATCAGCATACAAAGTACAAAATTTAAAGTTGAATGTTGTGTATGGTATTTCCAAATAGGGAGTTGTTTTATTGAAGTGTCAATAATACCACGATATGTTCAAAAGACGTGTATGTAGTGTAAATGCGGAATGTTTAATTGAGCAGCCGCGTAGGCTGTGGTTCCGCGTCTAGCGGACGTTGACCCCACAGCCTTTCGAGAGTATCGAACCGCATGGATTACGTCACCCCTGCAAGCCTCCCCGCCATCGCTCCTCTGATCATCATGCCGCGAAGCAAAGTTTGACCTCTACATTTAACAACTGGCTATGTTTATTTTTCATAGTTAAGAATCATAATTTTACATTCGGTTCAAATTACAATGATTTTTATATTATTTTTTTTTTTTTTTCCAATTTTTTACACGTTTTGGTGTCAAACTTTGGTGACATCAAGTATGAGGCAATTATATTTTTAATCTTATGGCACAATGGCTGACGGTAACTGTGATAATTAACTCCAACAACTAATGTTTCATTTTGTGGATGTAAAGTTTATAAAGTAAATATACGACTTATATTTTTGTACTAGCTGTGTGCTCACGGCTGTGTCCGCGTTTCATATATTTTTTCACTTCATAATGTAGTTTTTAATTTTTTTTAATACGGTCCCTAATTATTTTAATACTTTTTTTTTTGCTGCTAACATTAAGCAAAGGTATTTCTCACAAATGCAAATACCTGACAGTAAAACTGTACATTGAATCGGATTTTATTCAATTTTTTACGAGTATAATTTTTCTTACGCGGAATCCTAATTATTTTCAAAAATTAAAAGTTCTCTAAGTTAGTCGAAGTAACTTCAGCTATCTACCAAAAAAAGTCCCGTCAAAATCCGTCCAGCCTTTCCGGAGATTACCCGGAGAAACAGACAGACATAAAGACAGACAAAAATTAAAAAAAAATGCACTTTTGGTATAGTTGTCGTATATACATTCATATCTATTTAGTAAAAGAACATTAATTTTGACAATACAAACAGACAGTTCAGTTTTATTTATTAGTATAGATGTGCAGTTTTATGTCAAATAAATCAATAGTTGCAATTTATGCCTTTCGATTTGGATGAATTTTGTACTAAAGTTTTTTCATAGGTTTAACAACAGAATGTTTTTAAATTTAAAAAACGTGTTTTCGAATTTGCACCACATTCTTCATTCTTCTTCATCTTATCAGATATTTCATAATTAAAAAAAAGTTTAAAGTCAAAAGAAACAGAAAAAAATAAACACGATAATGCATCAATATATCGTGCGAAAATTAAACATGATTTTTGTGCTAACATTATTAGTTGGATTATAATAATTACATCATTGGCACATTATTATACCAGTATTAAATTAACATGTTATGCAAAAATGTTAATATGTGACTTAATTATATTACGGCAATAGATCAATTGACGTATCGTTCATAATAATAAACATACGCAAATATAATGATATTAAGAAATCATAAAATTACCAAAAATATCACATGATTTAAATTGAATTCATATTAAATAAATATTAATAATTTCCTTTTAATGTTGCTTCTTATTCTTTATATTGATTTTTAGTACATCGTTTCTGGTGATAGAGATAACGGTAGAGTTATACAAATAAATTAAATATGAGTTTCTATGAAATTAGATCCGCAATTAGATTAACAAAGTAGGACCGTAGGAAAGGTATAAAGTGCTCCGAACCGATGCGAATGCGTCAATAGAACCAATGAATAAAACTCACTGTACTCATTTCTTTTGATATACCCAATGATATATATCGTATGTATAGTATAGAAGGGTTAATTTTAATTAATCGTATAGGTAATTAAATGTAACTGTGTAGCCCGTGTGAATAATGGCGTATTGGTAAAACACGTAGCAGCTACGTCGTAGCCGATACGTCCGGTGAAAAGTGCAGCGCGTTCTTAAAATTTTTAAATACAAGTTTGTCCCGAACTTTCGTTGATACGTTCATTCGTCGATAAGTAAACATCCAGTCAACGCAGCAGTCATCGACCCGCGCAGCTCGCAAGGCCATTCGGCTTACACAACTTAACTTCTACATTTTATCCGCTTCCTTATCATTTCATTTCTTTTATATTACTCGTAAAAAGTGTATAATCTTATGTTCGTTGGATTAAAATTGATAACTATTGACATGAATTGTAAGCGTTGAAAGGAAACCGAAACTATTGAAAGTGTACACATTTACAACCAAAATCTTATCTTCATTTCAATAAATTAAATAGCCTTTAATATTACAGTTTTTTTTTTAAATAAATATCTTCTGTTAGAGAATGTACGTACTTGAAAGAGATACTAGTATTAATAAGTTTTACTGTACTAAAATAATAATACTTTTATTGTTTGTATGACTTTTTTATTTGAAAAAGATGTTCTTTGTTTTAATTCTAAGTCATAATGGAAGACAACAACTGGCATGTTTTCGATACAGTGAACTCCAACGACCAGTGAACAGTGGTATGAACGAGCGCGCGCGAAGTACGACCACTAAGAAAAGTACTTTCGGTCGGATAACGGTACCACGCCGGCCGTGCGGAGAAATGCTCTACGAAATCGAAACACGAATTACCGTTACCCGGCCCTCGCCCTAAGAACACGCTGAGATAATCTTGGTAAATCGTTATCCGACCATCAAACAACCGCCCTCTTATTACTCTCGTTTATAGCATATGTTTGCATGCATATTAAAAAAAAATTATGACTATATAATTTAAAACAAATTTGTAATATTTTTTTGTATGTTGTTTAAACACCTACATCATTTTTAAATTCAAAATATATTACGAAGCTAATTTATATTCCTTTTTATTGTCAGTTTGTCCGTGTAGGAAATATATATAAAATCAATCAAATTAGGGATACTATGTAATTTATTGCGACGTCATAAGTTATGTAGGTACTTACAAATATTCAAGAAATAAAAATATTTAAGTCTTAAACTATTGATATTTTATATTATTTTACAGTATACAATTAAGTTCTTGCGATAATAATTACAGTTTGTGTTAACTATTTGTTTTTGCTTTTGTAATCAACACTTTCTCATTGAATTTATTTTTTGTATTTAACGCCACCTGTAGGACTAATAATGAAACTATTAACGGAGCGTATGCGACACATACGAAACGAAACTTTGAGGTCTACTAAAGTACATTACAACTTAGTTCTTGACACCTTCGATAGCTGTCGCTGTAATAAAAATATGATTTGCAGAAATGCGTTCTATCCATACTAAAAAACAAAGTGAGGTATGTATTGTAATGTCAAAATAACATTTTTTTACTAAATACATATGAATGTGTAGACGATACATATACCAAAAATACAATTTTTAAGATTTTTGTTTATCTGTCTATTTCTTCCGAATAATCTCCAGAACGGCTGGACCGATTTTGACGGGATTATATGATAGCCAGTTGAAGTTACTCCGGGTAACTTCGGGTACTGTTGATTTTCGTACATAATTAGGTTCCGCGTAAAAAAGATAACACTCATGAAATTGTGAATAAAATCCGATTCAATGGTCGGTTTTACAGGCGAGTGCTTGAATTTATGAGAAATATTTTCACTTAATCTTAGTACTAAATTTTTTTTAGGAATTAGGGTTCCGTATAAATGCAAAGGCAGTGAATTCTGTTCAGTGTCAGTCGCCGCTGTTTTGGATAGTACTGTACTTAACATCAGGTCCAGTGCAGTTACTTTGCAGCGCAATAAGCAAAGAAAAACGCAGTGAAGAATATATAAAACGTGGGCACAGCCGCGGGCACAGAGCTAGAAAAAATTTTTTTTTTTTTTTTTAACTCGACTTGACTGACTTATTAACATTGTAAAAATATGAGTGACTTGGAAATAGATTGGCTTCCCAATCTGATATTTTATTACACTGATTATTGTTTTAAAACTGCCACAGATATGAGAACTGTCGGCAGAAGTGAAACACAGAACTTTGGAAAACCTGTTTCTTAATCTTTAAATTACATAATTTGTTCCTTGTAATTATTAACATAACCTAAAATGTAATATTTATCTGATTTTTATATCTGTTGGCGCTCCGAGAAATAATTAAATACCTACACATATATCCAGTTTCATACAGTTATTTCTTAATCAAAACTTACGATAGGCTGCGTAAATATACATTTTATTATTTATTTTTGAGTGCAGTCTTATACTTGACATACTGTAGCATGTTGACAGCTGCTGTCACATAGCATTGGTAACGCTAATATATAAGTTTTTCCCCTACCGAGAACCACGAATGGCCGCTAAAGAAGTTTTCACTTGAAAAAATTTCTTGTTCCGTTGGCGTGTCGTGAATACTGTTTGATAGTCGTGACCAGGGCTTACAAAATAAAGTCCAACTTACTAACAAGCAAGCCATGGACATATATTACGGTTATGTTCGGTGTCATTACGATTTGTAATTAGGGTCTGTCCAATTATTACGTAAACTACAATGGGGACAGGACGTTTATGTTTTGCTTATTTTTGATAACGTGATGGGTTCTGAATGGTAATTACGTAAGAAATATTTTTTATTTTCGTTTTTGGAACGAAGTTCCTTATGGGGCATTGCCCTAACTGGCAAAAAAACGTCTATAACGTTACAAAAAGCGTAAGATAATTGTAGCTGTAATTAAATTTCAGCAAGATAGATATCGTCTCCGTGGTGTAATTGTTTAGCTCGGTCGGCTTTTAACCGAAAGGTTTGTGCTGCGAGCCCAACTGAGGACGTAATTTTTTATTTTTATTTTACGACACATACAATTTTTCATAACTCAATACAAAAATCTCACTTTTAATGTTTATTTTACAAAAATTTTATCTATATATAAATAGTCAATCATAAAACATTTCAGTATATTTATCTTCTCTGTATTTTTTTTTGTTTAATATTGACGTACTTTAAAGTTATTTAAATGACATATTTAGAAATCGATTATTTTTACAAATCAAAGTATTTTAATAAATGTTTTGATCGAATTTCAGCCACTTCGCAAATACTAGTTATACTTGACACATATTTTTTTAGTTTTTTTCCTTTTATGTATAGTCTATGTATGATGGCTGTACAGTGTCTAATGTATAGTCTACGTGATGACTGTTTATTATTATTGCAGTTTTCTATTAATATTATATCATATTATTATTATTCATGTAAATAGCTGTTTTTTTTTTGTATGTTATTATTGTACGAGAAATAAGAGATGGCGCTTTGTTTTATAATATTAAATACGATTTTCACTGAAGTAATTTGTTAAATGTTCAAAGTTTAAACACTAGATGGCGTCGCACGATGTTTAATTTTTAGTTAAGAAGGTAGGTATAATATTAATTAAGGATATTTTCTTCATGAGTTATTTTTTAACTATCACATGTATGCTTTATATAGCTTTGTTTTTTTTTCTATTCCTGTTTAAATAAGAACTTCGTTCTTGACAGCGGTCCCCTGATCTCACTTTTTTTTAAATTATGGCTATACTTACGTCTTGTTAGCACAGCACATAAAGGTGCTGGATTTAAGAAGACTACACACAGGTGAGATTCGAATGTTAAGATTGATATATGGGTAAGAATAGACAGGATTAGGAATGAGTACCTACATTGGAGGAAGTATGAAAGTGGCGCCTGTAACAGAGAAGTTAAGGATGAGTCGTCTGGTTTTGGTCCATAGCAGTATGCATGCCTGTGATACGCAGAGAGGAAGAGGATGTTGTGAGAAAGGTATTCGATGTGAATGTGGAAGCTTATATGGGAAGGAGAAGACCAAAGAAAAGATGGATGGATTGTGTAAAAAATTGACACGTTTAGCAAGGGAGTGAATCAGAGATGACTGCAAATAGAGATTAATGGAAAAGGAAGAAGTAGGAGCTTCCCTCACTATTGGGGGTGAGGCTGGGCAAACGTCTATAAGTTTGCTTTCCTAAAACTTGTATTCCCCCTTATGTAATAAAATTTGCTAGATTATAAAAGTAACCAACTCGGTTCTAATGGCCAATGAACCGAATGGGCAATTGGCTGATACTTCATTGTGGTAGACGATTTCTGTCGTAGAGAACGACGATTAGAAGTGGGGTTATACTTTTGTTCTACGGGGAGGGTCAGTTCCATAGTTCACACCGTTTATCTCCAGACGGATGGAACAACAGATGACTACATGATTTTTTCATCACCCTTTCCAAATATTACTTGATTTTCGCAATCTACCATGATGGTGGCGAATGCCGATGTCATCTGTCATCGATGGTCACCGTTGTTTTTTAAATGTACAACCGCACCTTACCATCAAGTGCTCTAGTGACTCTGGCGAGGTAATTGAAAAAAAAAACTAGGCAGCCATGAAGTATGCCGATAGAAGCGAAAACTTTAAAGAACTGTTTTTATAGTGAAATTAATAAAATACGAAACACAGTTCTGAGTCTGATTACTCTTGAGCATATAAACGTTGCAATACATTATTATGTACAAATATATAAATACGCGTAGGTATGTCATAAATCATTACACATGTAATTTGGGGATAGTACGGGTACGGTACATACTCGTAAAAAACGGGTACACTTTTTTTATCATTTCTGTTCTTTATTTAAAAAATGAATGAATTGATTGGTTGCGCGGTTTCGCTTATGACCCTCGTTTGGTGCGCAGCGTCCCTCCGTATATCCAACCAATGACGACGCAGGTGCCTTACGAGGGTTTCGCCCTTTACATATAAAAATAAAAAAAAAGAATTTAGTTTACGTCAAGAAAATATTGAGTGCGAATGTGTATTAAAACTTCCAATATTATACATCCATTATCATAGTTTTTTATGTTATTGTTGTTATTATAATAATCTCACCCAAATACAATACATAAAATGTTGACATTTTTATAAATATATACCCACATAATTACATCATTTACTTTTGATAAACCCTATTACTTATAGCACAAACGCATAACGCTGTAATTTACAACATTCGTATATAGTGTATTTACACGTTATGTTTAAAAAAATACAATATCTTAATTTTGTCTAAGTGCCTTGAAAAAAATTACACATTTACATCTACATAAACTTGTAAATTAAAATGGTATCTATATACAAAATCGCATCCAGTAAACCAAAAACCAATTTCATAAATTACTAAAAATTGTTCACGTAAATACACATAAAATTGTTTATAATTCTTTTGGATCGTCGTGATATTTACTATGATTATTTATTATAATTGTTATTATATTATTACATCTATTCGCTAGCTGTCTCGGTGAACTTCGCACCGCCTAAATCAATAAATAAATTAAATTTCTCTTCAAACTTATGTAGTGCGAGAGACGAACAAAAAACACATTATCGAAATCAGTCAATTCATTCTCGAGATATCACCAAAAAACCGTTCCATACAAAATGTATGAAAAAAATTAATTTTCTTTATATTATTTTTTTACCCTTGTTTTAAGTTAACATAAGCAAAAAGACTACAAAAAATCATAAAAATCGGCTCAACCATTTTTTGATGTAACTAACCCGATTTTTTTTTATAGATAGTATAAAGCAAAGTTGGTTCATCCGCTAACTCCTTCAAACCACACAACGGATTTTGATTTGGTTTTCAGCTTCAGTTAAATACTTTTACAAGGGACTTTCATATGTATAACAATATTGTGTTTGTAGAAAAAAAAATGAACCAATACGACAAAAAAAAACAACTTACATAATTTACGTAAGCAAGGACGTAAGAGATACAATGATTGTTTTTCTGTGATAGCCTATCTCTATTTGTTACGATGCCCAAAACTAGAAAGAAAATTAAAGGCAAATTTTATTATGATAAAACTTTAACATATTTCCTCATGTTTTCTTGAAAATTTATATATTATAATAAAGGAAAATAATATTAGCTTTAAACTAAACATCAATTTGATGACATTATATCACTACCTATAGAAATCAATTTTATGGTAATCATATACCACTTATCCGAATGATAACGCTTAAAATACGCCCTAAGTTGTTAGTCAAACAGTTTGTTGATCTTCTCTCAATAAACAAACTCATCATGACGTGAGCTTGTCAAGATATTTTGTTAAATTTTAATTCGCGCGTTCGAGAGAACGCTTATTTGGCGCATATGTAAACGGTGGACGTGAGAGTCAACAGAGGTGGCATTGTATTTGTGTGTCGGGCAAAAAGTTGTCAATTTCACCGAGGGTGCGCCCACCCCCTCGACAAACTCTAGTGCCTATTGCGAACAATCCTCACTAACGAAATAACGAGAAATGTGTCATTCGATGTTTCTATAACATTTTATTTTTGATTCGTAAAACAGCATAGTGACGTATTTTTAAAAGTAAATTTATTACGTAGTAATAGTTATTATTTAATAATTAAAATAAAAAGTACCAAGTTGTATGGAAAAAAATTACCATACAAAGATTTATTTGTATTTTATTTTTTATACTTTTGTAATTACTGTCCTCGGAACTACACAATCGGTCAATTCACACAATATGCAGGCTAACCTTCATCTGGATTATTATAACTAGAAGATTAGATTTATGCATACAATGATATTATATAGAAAAAAATAATCATTGTATGCATATAAATCTGTTCAGTGATCTACGCGTGATGATATAACATACAGGCTGAGTTTCCTCATAATATTAGAATAAATGTTATGTTTTGTTTCTCTAAAGTTTAATTATAAGTATCGATATATGTATGTAGATAATAAAAAAATATCGATAGGTATAGATTTAAATCTATACCGATTTAAGCCTGTGTTATTAAGTTTATGAAAACTGCATGTGTCACTTTAATTTATTTACCCTTCTAGGAATTGATTCTTCAAAAACCTTTCTTTCTTTCTTTAATAACAATTGAAGCATTATAAGCACACTTTTATTACTCAATATTTAAAATTGACTTCATTTCTATTCTACACATGTAGTTCCCTTTTTATTTACTTTGGGATGTTTCGATTTTTTTTTTAAATTTAGTATATCTCGGGGATAAATTTCCATATAATCCAAATTCAGTAGTTTGTAGAATGTGAATGAAACAGACCAATTATATTCTCCTAAATTTATGAATATCATCCATTATTTATTCTCAGGTTTTTTTACAGTATTGTAAATATGTTTGCCTGAAATAAAACTAAACTAAAAAACTAAAAACAGACTATAACATATAATTATTTACCTATGATATTACATAATTGAAATTTAAAAAAGATTACATACCTAAAAATATAAACCTTTTTTAATGAATCTAAAGTGTGCTAAAAAGAATAAAAGTAAATTTTACTAAAAGTGGTGTTAATAGTAGATTATTATTTTTAAGTCAATTATTTTTAGCACGCGAAATGTTTCTATAATAATTTCAACCTAGTAAATCGTGAAATATGTGCATTTTTGTGAACGTGGATTTCAGCTATTTAATTTTATTAGAACGGCACGAAATAACGCACAACACGAAAAATAACGATTAAAGATAGGTATAACATATGTATAAGTGAGATTTTTTTAACATTCGTCAAGTAGATGACGCTTCTTTCAACTGCTAGAGGATAGATTTCGATTGGACGATAAAAATAGTGTGAATAAGGCTGTGGATATAACACATGGATATACCTATAACATTTGACGATACTTTCATCTAAAGAATTCTCGTCACTTGAGGAATCCCAGGTTAAAATTTAATCTTAAAAATATCATTCGCTGTATTAGCTGCTATAATTTTTTTAATACTAAGTATACTAAAAAAAAAGATTGCAGATCAGCATGTGATGGGGGCACGTGCTGTGCACGTTGAATAGTATTTCCATTAATACAGGGTTTTGTGCGCTATTTCTCATTTTTGGTTTTTTCACGTATTGTTAATTTTTTTCTCTCCTACATTTACGCGTGGTCAACGAGGGGTCAGTTTTTTACGTTTATCCCTCGTTGTGATTGATTGACAGGGAACGGTCACTCGCAAATTATATCGGGAGTTCTATTAAAAGCCATGATAAAAGAAAAAAAAAACGTAGTGATGTGCGTATCGTTTTATAAATCCTTGGTTTAGCTATGCATTTATTTTATCACTCCAATATTTCGTGTTGTTTGCATTTCTCATTCTAATAAGTTTTCGTAGTACAGCGCTCGTTAGCAGCGTCTCAAAATGCGATCCAATGACCCTTAGTTTTCACAAGAAACATTTTTATATACAATTATTCCAAGATGGAAAATAATGTTCTAAACAGTCTGTACTAAATTGATGTGAAAATCTCATGTTAAAACATTGCTATCGACTACTCCCCAAACTCACATAGTTGCAGTCCAACAACTGTATATGTGTTACCTAGTGTGCATTCTAATTTTATTGTGGTATTACTTAACATTAGATAAAATTTGTAACACAAAATTGAAGTTCATAAGTTTTGTTTCCCTTTTTCCATGTCTCCGTTGTTGTTAATACAAGAATTGTAGCTGCATAACAAATGCTAATAGATAGAATCACGTATTTTAGTGGAATACTTTCATTAACATTTATTTTAATATTGTTTGGTGGTCCTCTTCTGTTAGGATTTTTAAATTTCAAGTAATTAAAAGTGTTTGTTTAAGTTTATTGAAGGAATATTTAGGTGGCGTCTAGTCAGAGGGTATAACAGTCGTATCCAACAAAATTTATATATACTTTTTTCAGGCACAACGTTTGACATACGGTTCTTTAAGTAAAATTAACAGTGTCAATTGTCATTTTATTATTAAAAAAATCATATATTTCGTAATTTTGTATAGAAAAAGAATACAAATCACTACACAAAAGGCCGTATTAAGATAGTGACAAATATCCATTCCCTTTTCTGTGGCACGCGCCTCATACGTTTTTTGCAAGTTTTGCTATTAATGTTTTGGCTTTTTTATTATAAAAAAAAACAGCAGCCCCTATTTACAAACTGACGGGGACCTTTGATCCGAATGCTTATTAAAAGTAAATATTTCATGAAATATAATCGTGATATCTTTATATTTTTTATGCAAACAAAAAAAATTAAGTGAAGTGAAAGCATTTCGGTCATTAAAAACCACGTAATCAATTTGTTTTAGTTGTACTACTGATAAATATTTCTATGAGAGATCTGTTTGAAGTAGTGGACTCTTAAAGATTGCGGAGAACTATAATAACCCAAATTTTATATGCTATTACTAGGATATAATATTTGATTAAAGACAATTTAACATTTTGTGCCAGTAAGTTTTTCAAATTTCTGTATATAAGATAAAGATAATATACCAAACCTCACCTTACCTTATAATGTCAATTTTTATTAGATCATTTTTATTAGATCTAAAAGTAATGACTTTGTACCTTAATAATTTTTGAGTACTTTGATATTGACGACTCTTTAGTGTGCGTTGGGTACTGTTATTATAATAATGATATCAAAGATGAGCATTTAATTATTAATTAAAATCAGTGACTGAATTAACAGAAGAAGTGAGTGAAAGAAAATTATTTGATATTAAAAGTTTTCTAGACTTTAAAGATTTGGTTATTTCAAAACAATATAAAAAGAAGTCATTGTATATCATAAAACTTTTTAAATAGGTTTTTTATGAAATAAATATCACAGATTTAAATTTAATTTAAATTTTATATTTAAATAGGTAACTTAATTTAATAACATAACATATATCAATGAATTATTAATATTTTAATTTATACAGTAATCATAATTTATATGATTTTAACAGTTAACGTTTTGTTTAAGGATTTATTTTACCAAAAATGTAGAAAAAATAGAGCATTAGCAAATACGCTCGATGCGGGATGTAGGGTGTGTCAGGTAAATCTAAGGCGACCATGATATAGAAATTGTACGGATTATTAAAGTTAATTTAATAACATTCCAATTACATGGGTACTAATGTAACGTAAGCAGTTCTTGAAAGATATAGATAAGGCTATATTGACCGTGTGTAAAACTTAATTAAATTCAGTAAAAGGTATATAGGTATCATTCGTTGTTAAAATTTCATGTTATTCAGGTGCGTATGCTAAATAGATAATCTCAAAATGGCCATAAAAAGGCAAGAAGATAAGGTGATAAACACCATAAACAAACAGTGGTAGTTCCGAGGATGTGACTAGAGTTTAGATAAAAATAAAAAAAGAGGAGGGGTCGAAAAGGATAATAAAAAATACAATAATATAAACTAACCCATATAGTTAAAGGAACAGAAAGTAACATATAGTATATAAATAATTATTAGGCTCATGTACGTCGTTTTGTTTTTTATATCTACATATTTTAAGAGAATTAATTAAGTAATAAAAACATATCAAATAAATAGTGCGGTCTAAGAGTCTGCAGTGTGTGAAAAAATATAGATAATCGGACAAAAACTACAGATTATTGTAATGTAAATTGTCACCATTTTCTTCTCCTCCTATTTTTTGCACAGTTGTTTTCAAGTTTGGATTGTTTTGAGTTTTTTTAAATTATTACTAATAATTACAAGAGGTCAAAACGTTATGAATAGCAAAATCTTGCAAGTATGTGTTCTGTGCTCTGGCTCTGCCTTTGGTAACGTCATATCTCTAGTATAACCAAGCAATATCAGTATCTTTAAGCATAAAAGCGTACGTTGATGCTGATAGTGAATATAATGCTGAGCATCAATAGATGATCAAGTTCGGAGCAACTTTTGAAAACAGTTCGGACATTCGGAACAACATAGAAACTTATGTTACCTGAAATAATTAGATGATATTTTTTTTGAGATATAAATCCACGACTTTTTAGAGATTTCTTGATTTTTGTATTATTTATAAATAGGATTCTTCAGTTTTAATATTGGCTAATAATAAAATAATTATTTAAGCTTTTGATTTAAATAATATATTTAATATGTAATGATATTTATTGAGGAACAGAAAATACACTAAATAATTATAACAAAAAAGAATATCATCTATCACTTATTGACATTCATGGTTACCGCAATAAGTATTGTGTCCACGAGCTGACCAGCAGATGTGCGGCCGGCTGGCTATATTCACTCGTCACACAGACGCAGCGGCGTGGTGCGGCGCATGCATAGGCGCATGCGTGCTCTGAATGAAATCTCGCAAATATGGCTGCCAAAATGTATTAATTATTAATCGTTATTTATAAATTGTTAATCTTGAAAGACTGGATTTAGATTTTTGAATTAATAACCTTAATTCATAAGGTACTATTTAAAAAAATATATTGGGAATCTTCTTAATATTTCTACAAAGTTGAGAAATTAATGTTACGAGTAGGTAGGTTAAATATATCAGAAATTTGGAGTAATTTTAACAAGATTTACTGATTTTTAGTAATTGGAACTCATTACAGATAAATAATGAAATTGGACAAGTTTTTAATATAAAAATATATTCATTGAAATAAATTGAATCAAATTACTTCGAATTCGAATCGATATTCGCCTATTGCCACTTATTGACGTCCGTAATATAATACCAAAGACTTTAGTATTTAATAATACGTAAAAAATTATACCCACATCAATATAAGTTATTACATTTTAATTTAGAACACGAACAAAAAGTACTCAACTGTACGTTTTATATCGTAAAAATGACATGAACCTGTAACTGTAATAAATTAATTATAACGTCGTATATAAATGTAAAGATCAGTTAAATTAGCTTGTGACAATAATACTTATAACCTAATCCATTTCAGAATCTAAAGTAAGAGATTTTCTATGAATTTTTACACGACTATGAATCATAATAATTTTATTACAGTTTATCTTTTACAATTTTATTTATTATACTTATAGTTTCATCTAGTATTATTCTATATTATACTTATAGTATATATTCTATCTTTATGCCAAATGTAGGGCTTATTAGAACATTTGTGTCCACCATTTATTTATAATTATAATATTTTGAGTTTAATCTGATGAAACACACTATTGTATGTACTTGTAGTGGATATATTCAGCATCCCCCAAACATGCGCGTCACCCTAAATTTACCAAAAAGTACCACGCAGTCTTTCGGTAATCGTCACAGTGGTCACTTGTAAACCATATAACAACATATTCTTTAAATATAATCGTTATATTTATATACACTAATTAATTGTTATTGCGATCAATAAAAAGATTATGTTAAAGTGTGTCGAAGCGTTTCGAACTGCTTTTTATCGCACGTCGCGCAGTGTCAAGCGTAGCCTATTGTACGAAATGTATAGCCTTGTTTGGGTTTACCAATAAAAGCGTTGTTTCCATATAACATATAATGTATTGTAACCATTTATAATACTTTCTGTGAAGTGACACAGCTTGTTTTATACATGAAGGGTGAGCGAATTTTATATACACGATTGATATGGATTGGATCAATAATTTAAATGAAATATGTACTTACATGATCCAGTTACATTATATTTTTTATTAATTTTCTATATAGTATTGCCGTATAATCCAAAAATAATATGCGTTTTTCTCCATGGACGGTGAGTGTTATCTCGGCCTGAGAAACCTTTTTGTGGTGGTGGTAGTACCATGTGTTGTGGTGGTCGCGGACAAAGCGATAATGGAAATCCTAACACCTAACAATCAATAAATTAAAATTATAGTACCTATGTTATCTTATAAATAAAAAAAAATTATACGATAATTTATGGAGGTTATATAATTTTTATAACGTTTAAAACTAAAAATTAAACACATATCACAAATCAGTTTATACATTTTAGTGTTATTTATGTATATTTTAACATTTGAATAACTAAACGGAAGCAAAATTAAATAGATAATATGGTCCTTTCGACTAAGTTGTGGATTCATTAAGCCCTTGAACACTAACCTGGCGTTTACGCCAGCTTTCCATTGTTTTCCTATTGTCTCATTTTATGGGTACTTGACACATATTTTATAAAGTATTATTGAAATAGATTTCACGGAATGGAATAATAAATTACAACAAAAATAATTCAATAATAATAAAAATATTATTTTATATCTATAGTATATAATATGTAGTATAGGCAAACATAACCTAAATATTACATTAAAAAAATTAATTGTAATAAATAGACCATCACATGCACCTCTGTGAACTTGGCAGCCGAATTTCAATTTTTTTTTAAATTACCGTTGGATTGTGCATCGTTTGTACCCGTTTGTACCTCAAACCAAAAAAAGTTATAGCGTTTTGAAAATATGACCCGCAGCCGACTTTCGAAAATCTAAAATTTTGCAACGGGATCTGATTCGGGGTCATTTGTACCCGTTTGTACCACCTTGGTTTTCCTTGTTTTCGAAACCTAAAAAAGATACGGTAATTTGAAAATTTTGAAAGACTAACTTTTCCAATTTTGAAATTTTCGAAAATCCGTGAACGCGGATCGACGCAGAATCGTTTGTACCCGCGGGAATCACTTTCATTTTCGTTTGTACCTCAAACCATTACACTTCATTCCATGATGACGGACACAGTATTTGTACCATTGTATATTTGTATGACATTTTATTGTCTTCATTATTATCGTGGCAAACTAAACTAAACATAATGCATTAGGCTGGCCACAGTGCTCGTAGAACCGATGCCCGATGGGGCCAACGGTTTCTCGAATGGCTGCCACGTACTGGTCGCGGGAGTCCGCTGGATGCAGGTGGCACAAGACCGGTCATCGTGGAGATCTTTAGGGGAGATCTATGTCCAGCAGTGGACGTCTTTCGGTTGAATCGATGGACGCCACCAAATCATGAATGTTCTATGATATTCTACTCAATTCTACTCAATAACAATAAAACAACGGGTTTGTTTTGACCAGTTCTTTAACCACCGAAAGCTTTCTTAGTTAGACGAATTCTAGAGAAAATAATTAAAATTATTAATTAATAAATTCAAATAAGAAAATTTATGTCAAATACATAATTATTGACACTTTTTTTACTGTTTTGAAAATGCAATAGGATTTTACCTAAGCCATGAAATCTGAAAGGATTTTCTCTTAAATACAGTCCACGGAATATACTTATGGATAAGGAACACAAGACGAGGGTGATGGTTAGCCAGGTGAGCATTAGTAAATGCCACATCACACCTATTGATGTTTAGCGAAAGGTTTTTAGACTTGATGGTTATAGCTAGCCAGGCAGGCACTTTTAAAACATGATCTACTACCACGCTATGATTTCTCCACGATGTTTTCCTTCACCAAAAGGTCAGGCTTATAGAGTTGAATAGATGGGTTCTTACTTGCTTCCATTAACGCGGAATCCGACCGCACTATAAACTGTACCAGAACTGCATGTTTGTAAACATAATATAACTATATACCTACTTGTTTCGTGCTTGTTTGGTAAATCTATTTATTTCAAAAGGAAAATAGGGGCCTTTTGAGGCACCATCACCTCAAAGACTGAACGTATCGGGATGGGACTATGGGATAGTAGTAGTTCCATTCGACGTGAATTTTTTTTACACGGTTTTCGGTTATTTTTGGATCTCTTATGTACATTTTTTCCGCTAATAAAAACAAAAGACTCTCACGTTTATCCATTCATTTGTTTTTTTTTTAAGTTAGGTATAAATTAAACATTATATGCACATAACATATGAAACGCGGACGGAGCTACGGGCACTGGCTAATATAAAACAAAAATGATAGATAATGCCATTTGTTTATTCCAGATTGCAGCGTATGTGCAGCAGCGGCGGCAGCGGCAGCAGCAGCAGCCGCAGCCGCGGCCGCAGCCGCTGCTGGGTCGACGTCATGGGTTTTAACTCACGGACCAGATATCACCAAAGCACCGCCTATACCCGTCGTTACAAATGGAACAGTCAACGGCACATCACTAGTCTACAATGGAAATTGTACGTTACCCTTACATATAAAAAAATCAACCTTATATGGACATATATAAAAATTGAACATGTATATCTAATAAGTTACTGAATAGATCTATATGAATGAATTATTTATTGTACCAATACTGTGTACACTGGCGAACTTAAGGCCACAAGGCATATTCTACCAGCTAACCAGCGATAATGCAGAAATAATATAATACTCGTAGTGCTATATGCTTCTATTTTTAAATCATAGATCTATTCTGCGATCAGATATCATTTTATATTTTTTCATATCAGCCAATATGGCCTGCGTGATACCGGGTTAAGAATAGTACCACCCCATATCTTCCCGTGGGTGTAGTAAAAGGCGACTAAGGGATAAACCAGGGGATGGGGAGCAGCATACCCTGAGCACCACAAACACCTACTGCGATCGCCAACCCGCCTGCCAAGCATGGCAATTATGACAATTCCCCCTCTTATCTTTAAAGAAAACCTATGTCCAGCAGTGGACGCCTAAACGGATGAATGGATGGAGTCAATATGTGAAATAAATTACAAGGATAGAATAGCCTCGGTGGCGCAATTGTATTACGGTACGACTGTCGTTCTGAGGTCTCAGGTTCGACCCCCGGGTCGGGTCACAAATGATATTGGGTTTTTCTACTCAGTATCATCGCGGAGTCTGAAAAAGT
The DNA here is from genome assembly GCA_014132275.2 of Samia ricini. Taxonomy (NCBI): domain Eukaryota; kingdom Metazoa; phylum Arthropoda; class Insecta; order Lepidoptera; family Saturniidae; genus Samia; species Samia ricini. The sequence goes on from AP028170.1 coordinate 9,351,870, forward strand.
ACAACTGGAAAAAAATTGTTTTACGTGTACCTACAAATAATAAAAAACTAATAGTTAATTGAGTGATTATTCAATATTTGCTTGTAGACACTAGCGAATTATTATTATTTCGATTTAAAATTTCGTTTCAAATTATTACTTAGTATAGTATTAATATATTCTCTAAAATACCTACTTCAATATTTAGGGTCGTCTAGGGTACCACCCCTTACAAGGAACGCCTCTATTGAAAATAACACAATATACATACATATTGTTCTATGGGGATGTTTTAGTTGGGCTGCGTAGTCATCATCAACTTTAGGGGAAACTAAGTTAAAAGAAGTTAATAGTTCGTTAAGACAAAAATAGATGGCGCTTATTTGTAGTTGTGCTGCCATCTGTAAGATTTTACAGTAACTATCAAAAGCCATAGTGAATTATTATTATATCTGTGCAACTCAGTTTTTTGAAGTTAGAGATCATACAATTTCGAGATGACATTTATAGATGTCACTAAGATTAATTTTGAATTAATATTTATTTTGGCGGTATGTTGTTTGAATTTTGATCATTCGTTTTGAGAATCATGTTTTAATCTTTGAGGTTAAAAACATGTTTCAATAAAACTAGTGTTCGTCCAAATGTCGATATTTGATCATAATTGTTAGAACATTTGGGATAGAAATGGTCCCAAAGCTCGTCAAAAGGTACTTTTAAAGTTGACATAAAGAAGAAAAACGCATTGAAACTGGCTTTTATATTTACCTAGTCATATTAGATAGATCTTAAAAGAATGATTCTATTTTGCTTAAACAATATTGGATAATAATGTAAGGAAAACAAAATGGAGTTAGCTAAATATACGTAATACCAAAATATGATACGGTATTTCATACAGCAAATTTAAGTAAGAACACTTTTTCATGGACACTCAGTTATGTAGATAATAATATTATAAATTATCTAAACCTAATTTTGTCTTTATTATAATTGAATAAAATAATAGTAAACCCTATAACATTTTAAATAAAATAAACAAACATTCGATTTATAATAAAAATTCTACTTGATACGTTTTATGTAATACAATTATCATAGTCAACGAATTCTATGCTCCTGTAGGTATGAGAAAGGAAGTCCCAACAATCGATTTAATTAGTATTTTTAATTTACATTTTGTGTATCATAGAAAATAGAATAACCAAATAGCGAGGTGTTTCGAGCGAAAAAAAATCAATGAAAACGAACACCGCGACCCCTTGGACGGTATTGTTTTCAAAACTTGTATTTTCATGTGAGGAACTGATGTACTTTATACTATGTTGGTGCATAATCTTATATGGATTAAATCGTAACAATAGAAACGGCTGGACAGCTCGTCAGAATCTGACACATCTCTGAAGGGGACTTCTTTCCGACGATTAGGGTTAGGAAGTGTTCCAGATAACCGCTACATTTAAAAATTTCATAAAAATAATTCGATGTATTATCATAGGCTTCTTAGAAAATACATAAATGAAATGAATAACAAAATTAGACTGATTTTTGGTAAAAAAAAAAACAACAACAAAATGAGGCTTCTAAGGATTAACGTATCATTGTTGTTTTCAGGACAACAGGGTATAATAATATTGGCTGGCCGTATCGTTGCCTACCAACGGTAAAAATACAAATTGATAATCGACCAGTAAATATCCGGTTACCTAGTTAGTTTTGAGGCTTTCATCGTAGCATTTATAACCCAATAAGATGACAGCGACTATAAACAGTCTCTAGTCTTGAGCAGTCATTCCTGGACTCTTCTTTAGTCGCTATTGAGTGGCCTGAAAATATTTTGTAGTGCTTGTATTTAAAAGACTAGTGTCACTCGCGACTCCGTTTGTGTATAACATAAATATTCATCAATTTGTTCACTACATTAGATACACATTTTTAATAAATGCCCAATATTATAATAGGTGTTAGTTGATTCATTTGTATGTTTATTTTTTGGTTCGATAATATTTCTATGATTTATAAAAGATCATGTAACTGGGTTCAGTGGTATTGGAGTTATAAGTTAACTACCGTACAGACACAGAGATGGACGTAACTTTTTATAATTTGTAAGGATATGATATGATTTAAAACTGTGCATTTGAATATGGTTTCATAACATGTTTCATTTTAAAAACTTTATTAAATGTAATATATTAAAAATTCTTAATAGGGGACACTTGTTGATAGCTTTTTGTGTTATTAAGAGTTGTCGTTAAATGGAGAGAAGAAAAATACAAAAAATATTTCAAAGTAAATCGGTCAAGTAATTTCGAGGTTTTAGGGAGTTTATTTGTAAATCGATTGGCTTTAAATGGAGTTTACGCTATAATTCATTTTGTTATACAAAAGTTAAAATGAACCGCTGTGATGATACAACAGTCAAATATCTTCACAAGGCACAATTAAAACACAATATAAAAAGTGGTATTTTTAACCAACATCGAAAAGGAGGAGGTTATCAATTCGTGTGTATGTGTTTATGTTGTATGTTTGTTACGCGATTTCTCCGTCATTTGTGGACCGATTTGTAAAATTATTCTCCTATTGTCACCAAGTCTGAATCTGATCAGTGGATCTCAGGGAAATCAAGAGAAACCCTCGAATTCTAGAGATACTTATATATTTGCTTCCACAGCTATTCAAGTATTTGCTGTCACCATCTTATTTTGCTGATCTGATGACGGAAAGTACAACTTTTTAACGAGTATGAGTAGAGAATATTTTTTTATTTATTGTACTTTATTGTACTGTCAGTGCAACAGTAAATCAATAAAAAAAGAGGAAAAAAAGAAGAAATTAATACGGAAATAAAATTATTTTTTAGAGCAAAGTCAAAAACTGTCTTTAAAACGAAACCTAAAAGTACATAGTTGAATTAAAAAGTAGGAAACAAAACATTTTTAACACAAAGGATAGATCGAAGTTAACAGAAGTAATTTTTTTTTTTTTGTTTATTTATACGGTATAGGTTCAGTGCTTTGACCACAATCACACCTGATATTAAAAGTTACTAGGTAATGCCCCTACCACCATGCATTAATAACTTTTTTATAGTATATTCCTTTGAAGTCTGTTTTGTTTTTAATTAAAAAACTTTTATTTTTAAAATAAATAAGATTAACGGTACACATTTTTATCGTTACAATTAAGTATAGTTATTATGTACATTTAAAATTCATTAAACCATTAATTCGTTAAGTAAGACCATTGATGAGCACTCGTAATTCTAATTTTAAAACATGCACCTGTTAACTCTTCCGCTAAACATAAGAAGGCGAATACTTATATTATACTTGGGTAACTTAGTTTTGTGCTTGTTTGGGGGAATAGCTTGTTCGTTAATTAACTAACCCGTACCCTCTTTCTATATTAATTGTCTTTATGGTTTTGTGTTAAGGAATGACATTATTTTTTTTTTATAATTCAAGTTCAGTATACTGCACGTTTATATGTATATAATTGTTCGATAACATAATGAATATATTTTTTTCGTCAGAATCAACAAATATTGTGCTAAGCTAAATTAAATTTAGTTTTTCTACAGATGCGCATAGAAACTTCTGAAGTTCAAAACGAATAAAAAAAGTTAATCTCAATTAGTCAATCGCTTCTAGAGATATCATCAAAAAGATGTTCTGTACAAACGCTATGCAATAATGAATTTACTTTTTAAAAAAATCGTGTCTCTTCCCTTTGTTTTGATAGTTATTCTGCTATTCGAAGCGAAGACAAATTTAACAAATGTAAATTCATAAAAAACGGTCCAGCCGTTCTTGAGTTATAAATAGTGTAACTAACCTATATATATATATATATATATATATATATTTATATATAGGTATATAAAACCTTATACTAAATAGTTGAAGACGACGTATCACTGAAATTAAATACACACCATTTTCATCACAATTGTATTACGTTATCTCAAATTCATTAATGGATAAAAATTAGGTCAATTATTTTGTTTGATAAACTTATTTTTCGATTGCTGACATCGAAATGTTCTCATTTCGAACAATAAATAAACATAATACGTAATGTTTGCAACTTGGGAGTTCATTTAATTACAGACGGTTGAATTCTTTTGATCCGATACTAATTATGCAAAGTATTGATTTCCTTATTAATAGAAAAATATGTCATAAACCAAATACCATATCAATTTGTAGGGCATAACAATGCTACAATGAACTGCGTAGTTAGATTTACCTATGCGATATTTAAAATTGAAATAGAATTTTCAATACATAAATGACAAATAAATATAACCTTCGTTTCTATATCACAATAATGCTAGTAGAAAAGACTATGATATACATTTATCTATGATAGTAGTGAATTGTTTGTGTTTATTACTTTGTATTACAAAATTTCTTTTTTAATATAGCTAAATTAAGCAGCGTCAGGTTAATTCAGGTTATTGTTTTTCTAATAAGTTACGTAGCTGACAATGATCTGCCCATTTATATAATTATAAGATACAATATTAATATTATACAATACTTTTGTCGTAAGAAACGAAAAGGAATTCAATACGTCAAATAACACTTAACGGTTATCTGTTAATATTTCAGTTAAAAGAATGTATGCATGCTTCCTTGATCACGTATGCACCAAGAAGTATCTTTTACACTATTGAATTATTTATAAACGTCTCTCTATTACTAAATATCGTCCAGAGGTGTATTGTAACAGAAATAGGATTCAGATTAGTAAGTGTAAAAAATAAAAGAGATTTAGAGTTGCTTGGCTATCATAAGAAGAGTTCTTGCGAACCCTATTGTGGGTGGTCAATATTGAGTATTATTTTTTTGTGAATTTGAAGTAACTGGATGTTTGCAGGTAGTCGATTAGTGCCATTCAACCTATACCGTTGCCCTAAAGTTTTAGAAGTGGCAAGGAAACTAAGTAACGAACAACATGCTGCGCCGCGTTAACAAGTGACATATTTTGTGTCGGGGTAAAGCGGCCGGTGCTTTCGGGCGGTGCACACGTTCCGTTAACTTCTCTATTTTAAAAACTACATGCTTGACAATATCCGGGAAGGGACCGACCGCATCACAGCGGCGCTCACTCTATACCACTGTCACTCATTTTCGATGCAGTCGAATTGCGTACGCGTCGCCGGTCGCTACGCGCGCACGCGCGTTTTTTTTCATGCACCCCATATATAATTTGAAAAATTGATCAAAGTTTTAAACTCGTGGAATACTACATTATTCTTTATATGAACTTCGTCCCCAAAAATCGTGTGCTTTGTTCTTTACGCAAAGGATGTATTTTACGGAGAGGTGATATTTGTGGTGCTCATTAATAGTTTTATTTACCATGACCGGGAGGGAAGGCGGAAATGCAGTTCCCTCTATGAGTAAGTGTTTTTTTTGTTAAGAATTAAAATAAATCTTGTGATTATTTTTATTTATATTATTTTTTTTATAAACCGTTATAAGGGGTTGCGTTTGTAAAGACTGTTACGGCTGAAACAGCTCTAACTATTGAAACTCGACCTGCCCCTTATCGAGCGGATGTGTTGTTCGCAGGGCCCGGGAAGACAATCATAAACAGTTGTTTATAACATCATTGAAATTATTCAAATTGAGGTTAATAGAGTCTCGTTTCGCTGATGTCGCACACATGTGTGCCATGTTTACTGGGCACGTCGTTGATCAACAACAAGATATACTAATTATAAATACGTAATTATTAATTACGGAATATTTTGTATATATAAGTGATGATATGTTTTATCTATTACATTTACTTTTAACGGTTTTCCCATTCAATGCTATATTAAATAGAACCGTTTGAAATCAGTATAATATTTTGCTTAATAAAATCTAACTAATTTAAATTCAACTTATTTATTCTACGTAAAGTATCAAATAGTGAATGAGAAACGTGAATCGTGAACATTTTATCAAACAGGGAATACGTACGCATCGAGCAGTTAATTGTTTACTATTCTTACAATACCATTTTACATGATCGCATGGAAAGCGCCCGCGTTCGACGTGACTTTAGCGGCATACAATTGTTTACTCTATGTTTAATTACTTAAAGTTTATATTAAATAGAGAGCATTAGATTTTTATGCGTGAGCAATAAAAGCTTTACTATGCTTAAGTAAGTCGACTGCATTTTAAAAGGACGAAAGTTTTATTTACAATTTTTGTATTCTTGTCATCTACACAGCAATGTAGCGACTGTCATATTTAGCAAGTATATACAACTAATCAAAGTCAATGATTATTTGCAAGATTCCTTTGAAGTTTATTTACAACTTGTTATAATAAAACTAGTAAAATGTACATTTAAAATTAAAAATAATATATATTAGGAACGTATCAAAAGTCAAATAAATTTATGAAATTTAGGTAATTTATTTTTGATACGAGGCTTTCTAAAAGGAAACAGGATTCTAGTGCTAGTCTGGGTAGTAAATTGATGTTAATTATTACTTGAAAAGTAAATAAATTTAAACGCGGGTTCCAAATAAATTGTAATAATAAAAAAGTTATGCCTATACAAGAATTTTTAGAAAGTCGATGTTAAGTAACGTGACGTCCCTAGTGCAGGGTCCGAGTTCGTAACCAGTCAATTAAATCCGAATGGTGGTATGTTCAGCTATCTCTTTCGCTCCCTAGTTCAAGATCCCGAGCGACCGAACCACAAGCGCCACTTGACGATGATTCACGTTCAAATGCCATCATACCTACGATTGATAACAGAAAAGGAATGAATGGCAGTATATTTTAGGTCATTTCATTTGCTCGCTGGACATGCCGCTTTCAATTATATTGGTATGCATTTGATGTGATAATGACTTTGAAATCACACTGTATTGAAATGTTTTGTTGTATTCGTGTTTGTTTTTAATGTGACCAGATTATAATAACAATCTTTGATATTCGCATAGAGGCAAACAAACGTTTCAAAAATGAAGAATAATGACGAAACGTATGCTACTTACTTATATGTGGGAGCCGCTTGCCTAAATTGACAGTGACGTGTTTATTATATATCTTCTCAAGTATATTTGCTTAGAGCATTCAACAAATATTTGGGTGCTTTATAATAATATAGTTGTGAGTTTTGAAAATGTTTACCACACCCACACGCCACACGCCATTGATCACCACTACTATAGTACTAACTAACTTTACGCTTAGTATCGTGGACTGGTGTTCTCAAGAGACTCAAACATTTGATACGAATCATCGACCCGCATTGCGCGTATTTATCCATCACGGGAACGAAAAGGTAAAACTGGTAAATTATATTTACATGTATTGGATTCTCAGTCGGCAGCTGTAGTATATAGGTCGATGACATTAAGACAGACATGAAACGGTAAAAAGTGTCCTAGCAGGTGGATTTTTTTTTATAATTACGTCAATATCATGTACCATTCGTATATTATCATTTGATTTGTGACATTCTAATTAACGTTTGAAAATCCAAAACTCATATAAATAATTCGGATCATAGAGGGTTTTTGATTAGAAAAAACCTTACGTCGTCTTAGCATTTCTTGGTGTAATACATTTTATCACTTTTCATTATACCATAATGTCGTTAATATTATACAGGCGAAACAAAAACTCAAAAGGAAGTGCTTATAATCAAGATGGTAGCATCTGATAGTAGAACAAGGGACTCTACCCTAATATGTGTAAATTATATGTATAAAAAAATGTATGCATCACTTGAGAATAACATTAAAAAATACAATCAATTTTAATCATAGTTTCATAAGATAATCGTCTAAATATTTAAGTCTAAATAGTAGATAAATATATAATGAAATCGGTAAAATACACAATACCGGACAAACAAAATAATATTATCTTAAAGTGGTTTCACAATTATGAGTAGTCATGGGGTGCACGACGAGTTTAGTTCGACTTAAAATATGCACAGAATTTCCCCTTCCTGCTTTTAAAAATAACACGAGCTTAATTTAAGCGGCGGTTTAAAAATAGTGCCTACATCTCTAATCGCTTTAGGAAATAACAATAAACCAGAAAAGTCACGAATTCTGCCTCGGGACTGTTATGGGTGCGATGCGATATTTTTGAGATATATTTAAATGTAAGTTTTCTTTAAATTGTTATGTTATCTATGAAACACATTACATCGATGTAAATAAACAAATAATAACTAAATATAGGTAACAGAATAGTGCATCACACGTACGCACTATGAGTAAATTGCATCAAAGTTTCCGTCTTAAAATATATTAAGGTGTAGAAGGGTGTGTGCGTAATGTATAGCAGTAGAATGTCGGCGGGGCGGGCGGACGCTCACGCGCACCATACTGAGTAAACAAAACTACAAAACAGGCACATAGAACATACACACACATCTTGGATACACTCTAAGTACTGCCTGTTACCTTACTGGAACATATACACGGGTAAAAATATCATGCCACCGACCGCTAACTCAACTAAAAATGAACTACTACTGGTATAACCATTGCCTATGTTATCGGTTTATTGAACGTTTAAGGTGCATGAATATGGTCGTGGGAAAGTTGAATGCACCATATTATTTTTGTCCCATTAAGACGCGACAACTTAAATTTCACTAATAGATAGATTGTTAGCTTTATGTTTAGGTAACTGACATGTTCTTGGTGAACCTAAGTCCCTAAATTAAATATTAAAATTAGATAAAATATTTTATTTAATAGAATAAATATAAGTTGAAATCTGCTGTTATTTGTATTTAATTATAACAAAAATATGAACTTATGGTATTACAAATTAGCCCCTTTATCAGTTTTAAATGTTCCCATTGAAAAATTCATCTCATGTTAATTGTATGATATAGTAGTAGTACCTGTGAATTGAAATGAAAATATGGTTGAAATTCTTGGTATGCTGTGTGTAAACATTGTTTCACTGCGTTCGTAATGTCAACGCAAGCTTTTGATAACAGTGACTCGTCAACAAACTGGGGTACCCTTTATTAAGCGATTCAGTAAAATAAAGTATTTGGTTGTATGCACCAACTGAGTACACCGAAGAGCTTCTTAAAGGCGCACTTAAAACGCGTATAATAAAATTTTATGCTGTTAGGAAAAAATAACTTTCTTACTTCGAACTGATTGGAATTAAATCAAAATTGTAAAGTTAATTCAAAAACATTTAGATTCCTACTCTAAAACGGGTTACTATAAAGTAACAGAATACTGAAGATACCGGTTGCATTCCTTGTTAGAAATATCTGTCAAGCGGCCAAGCGATTGTGTTTTGTTTATTTTATGTAAGAATCAGAAATATAAACAGAAATAGTTATAGAGTTGGAAATGTTTCGGTACATTTAAATGCATATTTATAAATGCGTATAGAAAACATAAATAATGCCCTTTAGAGAAACAATGTAGGGAATCGAAACTCTATGATGCGATGAGGTTGCGCGCCGCCATGCCACGAGGCCGCGATGCAGTGTTACGGCAATGAATGAAAAAGGTACCAGAAACGCAACCTAAATACCGAACATTCTTCCAGTCCCCGCCGTCGCCACGTGTGCCTACCAGCTCGCTTTTACCGCTGCCGCCGCCCGAAATAATATGCTTAGCTTACATACCAACACATGGAAATGTATATCGAATTAGCAAACCTACCAATAAACTTTCATATATGTAATAGAGATTGATATAAATAAGTCTACGTGTTTCTTTTCATTTCATTAATAAAAAGTCATAGTTTGGGAAACTTTGTATTAAACAAATCAGCTATAATGTTTCATGTAGGTATTCATTTGGATAACTGATTTAAATAGTGAATTATACCTTATATGAAGTATTTTAAATTATTCATTTCGGATACACTGAGGTGGTAACCTAATTTTATCATTTGTGGCTGAAGATCAAAGTATCCATTAAATATTTAAATAGTCGATTAGTAAGTAAGCTAGTTTTATAACATTAGTCAGCTCTAACTTGTTATTATTGTAACTTCCGAATTGTTTCCACTTTACTATATATATATTAGTCATGTTATTTCAAGGTAATGTTTTCGTTATTCATCATTATGATTATCAATGACATAAATAGTTTTGACAAAATTATTACAACTTAACATTATTGAAAAGTTACAATCAAACTTAATCTTTATTTATTTCAAGTTTGTAATTTAATATGCTCAGATCTACGTAGACTTAACAGCTACGATAAAGAAAAGTGTCTTTCATTTTATTCGGTTCCCACGTTACTTTTTTGTGTCAGAACCCGATAATGGGAATAACATACCCTTTCTTAGTCCGGTAAAAGATTATGAACCCTTATTTATTGCTAATACATTTACGAGTATAGAGTTGCATGTGAATGTGAATTAGAAAGTTGGGTGTATAATCAGAATTAATAAAATTTAATTATTATTAAGTTTAAAATTCCTTTGCATATACTATTTGATGAGAGTCCGATATTTGTTTTGATTGCCGAATAGAGAAATGTTCTCTTGTAATCAAAACTTTCACATACTATTACCAATAAATACGAAAATATCGTATAAAAATATTCTATTGATATATTGCGTCAAAGTTCAACGAAAGATAACAACATTTAAGCAATAAACCGAACAGTTCAATTATAGATAATGGTATTTGATTTGTTTCTTCTCAAACATTATAAAAGAAACATGAATAAAAATTTGTGTTATATATCTTAAACTACTGTTCGAGTTTGAATAAATGGAGTAAAAAGAATGAATACACCAGATAAACGAAGCTGTCAGTAAAGCAACTAAGTTAACGTATTTTTTGCAGGTGCGGCGAGCGCGAGCAGTAGTGGGGTAACAGGGGTGACGCGGCGCGGGCGATGCAAGTGGTTCAACGTGGCAAAGGGATGGGGGTTCATTACCCCCGATGACGGCGGGCAAGACGTTTTTGTTCACCAGGTAGATATTTAAAGGGCTACTACATTTAAACCGAATAGAGTAAGGTGCAAATTAGTTAAATTGTTATAATATTTTCTTTATCGAATTTATATGAACATAATTTTTTTTCGTTTAGTGGTAAAAGTATAAGAATGTATAATTATTCCATGAATATGTTTACACTAGTTTAACTAATTCCGGTATTTTTTAACCGAAGTAAACGATAGTTGAAATAGAAAAGAATCCATTTACAAAATATTGTGGCGTATCTAGCTAGCGGTTGACCCGATACTGCGCTTATTTGTTTGTTCGGCTTATCAAGGCCGGATGTTTTTTCTATACATTTGCGCCACCAAACTTGTACTTCGTTCGGCTGCAACGACTCTAGCGGTAAAACTTATATTAGGTCAAGACTATGTTACTGGATGCCGATAAGGTTGATTTTTTTTCTCACAAACGATAAGTAAATTTACAGCTCGTTCCCCTATTGAAGGAACACGGACTCGATAATAATACACAAAGTAAGTAGTCAGGATAGTATTAATGTTTATTGTAGTTTCAAGGATGAAGTAGAAATTTGTTAAGATAATACTTTAAAATAGTCATATGATAAAAGGGACTTTAGGCGCCATATTTAGTGTCGACACATTGTAATCTATAGGAAAAAAAATATGAAAGCTATTTACAATTATTCGCTTTAGTAAATGATGTAGATATTTTTTTTTATTTCTTTATTTTTTCAGAGTGTAATTCAAATGCCTGGTTTTCGATCGCTTGGTGATAACGAGGTGGTGGAATTCGAATGCAAGGAATCCGATAAAGGATTGGAAGCGACACGCGTCTCTGGCCCATCGGCTGTGGATTGTCAGGGCTCTGATAGACGTCCCTTGTCTAAGAAACGGTTCAGAAAGATACGGTAATTTAAAAATCTGGTAGTAACTCGATCATATATATTATATATAGTAGTATAATCATATTACTATCGGAATGACTCTTCCTGTTACGCTGATTCACAAATAGGTACGTCGTATTTGTAACTTTTAAATTTAATTCATCAATATGTTTTCGATTAACGCTACCATTAATATTAGCACATTATATTATTGACAAAAAATTTATAACAATACAAATACAAAGTATTTTTTATTTCACCAGAATACAAATGAATTAACCACAAGTTTCTAAAATATTTCTAATATATATATCGTTTAAGTAGCAGTATATTTTTTTTTCTTTATATTGTATGTAATAATTTGTTATATATTTTACTTGCTTAGATACGTGTCATGAATTAGGCAAGTTCCTACATCACTCAATGCTATTTTCTGTTACTGAAACTCAACCTCTCAACTTGGATAGAGACCTCGTTATTGGTTTAGGGCCTATTAAGATTTAGCGTTTCTAAATCCCTTATTTAAGAGACAACGAAAGTCATGCCTATGCGCATGTTGTGCTGACTCCCATAAAAATCGGTGACTCTACGTTCGAAGTTTTTGACAGCTATGTATACCTGAGACAATATATCCAGTTAGGTAAGTCCAAGAGGCTGTGTGGTGGCGTCCAAGAATAGTATCACCCCATATCTTCTCTTGGGTGTCGTAAAAGGCGACTAAAGGTATAAAAGCAGAGGAGAGGCAGCAGCATCCTCTGAGTACTATAAACACCTACTGCGATCGCCAATTCGCCTGTCAAGCGTGGCTATTACGGCAATCCCCCTCGTATATGGGGAGATATATTTCCAACCGTGAATGCTTTATAGTTGAATGGATGGAGGTCCAACTTCGAAGAAGAGGTTAATCGTTGATTCCAACTTGGATGAGCCGCGCTCGGGAAGCTACACAGAAACTTCTCGTTCGAAATACCGCAGCGTCTCAAGACGAAAGTCTTTAACCAGTTAATTATACCAGGAATGACAAACGGCACTGAGTGCTGGTCACTTACAATGGGCTTAATAAGAAAGCCAAATGGATGGCTATGTTCGGAGTTTCACTGCATGATCGAAATAGAAATAGAGGTGACCTGCAAAAGAACTAAAGTAACATATATTAGACAAATAATGGCCAAACTAAAGTCGCAGTGGACTTGGCACATTGCTCGCAGAACAGATGCTTGCTGGCGCCAACGGGTTCTCAAATGGCTACCACGTACTGGAAGACGCAGCGCGGTTAGGCTCCCAACAAGGTGACCGATGATTCGATGATCGACGAAGGTCGTAGGAATCCACTGGATGTGGATGGCGCAAAACCGGTCGTCGGGAAGATCTTTGGGGAAGACCTAAGTCAAGCAGTAGTCGTCTTAGAGTTGATTGGATAGGAATATCCCAATATAAATATAAATTTGTTTTAACAGGAATATATATTGCATTGTCCGGGTCCATTGCACCCTCTGATTTGTATTTGCATTTCATGAATAAAGATTATTATTATTATTATATAAAACAATTTTACAATGTATTAATACCGCTCTTAAAAAGTGTGCACTACTCCAAAGATATGGTAATTTTATTTGAATAACTACACTGGTGCAGTTTATATTACTTAATTACTGTATAGATGAAAGTATAGAAATATAATTGTGCTTCTATATTTTAAACAAAAGTTCGTTACTTATACAATAGATAAAAACGATACCATAATTAATATATGCTAGTAATTGTAATTTTAATCACAATATTCACATTTACATATGTACGTTTATAAACGTAAAAAGTTTATTAATATAATAAACACATCTTCTGATGTCTCGTTTAATAAGTGAATGTTATTGTTTATCTAAAATTTCATTTGCTTATCCATTAATTTACAGTTGCTACAACTGCGGCGAATTCGCTAACCACATTGCGGCTAAATGCAGCATTGGTCCACAACCAAAGAGATGTCACAACTGTAAGAGCGAGGACCACCTCGTTGCTGACTGTCCAATGAAGGTAATATTTGTAAAATTGTTCTTAGCTTACATACATATTTCGCGACAAAGAATTAGGAAAAAAAAATAAAAAAAAAATTAAAAATTATAAAATGTAGCCTACATTTTGTTTATTATATTATATGTACAAAGACTTCTCGATTATATTAATAAATTCTAAATAGTCAATCGGATTAAATATAGAACTAATTCTCTTGATTGTTACTTTTAAATTATGAACTACTTTAGGACTATAAATTTTGCGATGATGGCGCAGTTGATAGTGTGACCGTATTTCGCGTCAATGGATACGTGTTAAAGGCCACCTATCCAACTCTAAATTTAGCCTGAGCCTTTGGTGAGGGAAAACATAGCATGGTGGTAGGGCGTTTTCTAATGATGCCTCCTGGGTAGCTAGCACACTCGAGTTTGAATATCTGTCGTCAAATACCAATATGAGTGTTCCACCAGAATCAGAACCAGTACATCTATGCTTAGTGTGTTTACCATCCTGTATTACATTATCACTTAACATCAGGTGAGATTGTGATCAAAGCAATGAGCCTATACCGTGCAAAAAAAATATTTGCAACTACAGGCTGGTTTCTTTATTCAGGTAACATACAATTTATTAAATAATTTTATATATATATATATATATATATATATATATATATATATCATTTATGGAAGCTACGGGTCTCAGCTTAGTATCTCCTACCCGATATAAAAGTATAGAGTAATTTGCAAGTTTTAATAATTAATAATAATGGTAAGTGACTACACGAAAGAACAGACTTCACAAAAGCTTGTGTCATGGAAAAAAAAAATAAAGGGATATTTGATAAATAAGGCAAATCATGTTTCGAACATCTCAATAAAAAGTCTAAAAGGTCTAATTGCTCTAATATTTTTAGGTCGAAAAGAAGAAAAACGAGTCGCAATCTAAGAGTTCTAGTAGCTCTCAAGGAAGTCAGCAGTCTAATCACCCACCATCGTAATCGTCAAGCCATTCATCGTAAAGTTTCTGAACCACCATATATTTCGATATTCCCAATTCGGATGATTTATCTTCTAAAGTTGAATGTTAACGTCAAATAGGCTATTACGTCAAATTACGTTAGTCATCATATTTTTTTGAAAAAGTGACTTGCATCCGTTAACGTATCAATTTGACTTGATAACTCTTGCTTCAAGAAACACCGCGATCAATGTCTTAAGAAACTTGATATTCAGTGCACATTCTGAATTATCAAAGCATTTATTTTTCAGAGACAGCTAAAGGTGTATTGCCATTTTATATGAAACCCAACATGACTACCTCATTTTAATAACAATATAAAATATAATTAAAAATACAAGACTGATCAGTACAAATCCATATTATATAGTACAAAGTTTACAATTTATACATTTTTTAATGTTAGTAAATTATAACCTAAGTTTGCAAACGTAACGTTAAGTACAAATTTTATGTGTTCGAGTGACAATATCTTAATTATTTTTACGTAAATTTGGTATATATCCAAAGTTTAAGCGTGTGTTTATATTATTTTTATTATTAACTTTGTTGCTATATTCTATTTTGACAAACTTTATGTTATTTTAGCATGTAATCGTTGATGAATGAACAAATTAACTATCTGGAATTGATATTCCTAATATATTTATATGTATTATACTTACGTTGAAAACATTTTTTTTGAGCTAAAACGTTAAGCCACCGTCTGTAATTGTACATGCGTTAGATTTCCCATCGATTACAATTACAATCAATTTACACTTGTATAAGACAACATATGAAATAAAGATATTTAAAATTAAACACGACAAAAATAAATATAATAAGACCAGAATTTCAATTTTATATTTACGAATACTTCGCGTTTTGCAATTCCATATTTTTATTATCAATCAATTTATATATTATTGAAACTTTATATTTTTCTACGAAGTTGTGAGACATCGGGTTTATTATTTTTTAAAGTTTAAAACAACTAAATTTAACAATTCCGTTTGTTTAATAAAGTTCCCACGATTTCATATAGGTATAGGAGACAACTGAAGTTATTCCTCGATTAATATTTTTTTTTTTTATTTAATCGCATGTATCATTGTTGTTTTAGTAAAATAAGAAACTATAACGACGATAAATTTAAGAGGATATGCGAGCGGCTTTTATTCCATACAAACGTAGTCCCATGTTTCCTCCCTGAATAACAGCATTATGAAAAATATTTGTATACCAAATAATATACATATATTCATCACCGCCATGCCTATGAGTTTTCCATAAATTAATTATTGTAGAAACTAGGAGAGCCTTTGAAAATGAAAAAAATGCTTGTTTTTTCCGGTAGTTGAGACGTTCGTTTCAAACAAATTTGATAAACAAAAACAAAAAAAAAAACAACGTAGAGGCATAACCAAAGCCTTTCTTATTCTATAACTGGACGAAAATTATAAAATCGGTACAGTTTTTAAGGAGGAATCAGGGTACTACGATGTCTATTTCGTCTATTTTGGCATAGGTAAAATCAGCCCGAGCTGCAGTTGTCCATTTCGTGTTTTATAACTCTTTCTTTGGGACGCGACGCGATACCAATAGATTTCTGAAATACGTACTTTTCAAATTTATCGCCGACCGCATATCCTCTTAATGATATAACTCCTAAGATCTGTTGTACAAGGAAATTAATAACATAACTTTTAAAAAGTCTAAAATTTATCTCATGGTGTAGCCAAACTATTGCGATGTAATAAAAGGAAATTATCTGAATTCTATCCCTATATATTTCAAATTCGTTTAAGTAGTTTTCATGCAAATATAATCCTAATTCAAAATCTCTTATATATCATCCCACAAATTATCTTTCTAAAAATCTTCAATATAAAACATTAAAAATTTTGCATGGCTAACAATTAAAGTAAATTGGCCACCAATTAGCAAACCAAGTATGCCCGCATATTTCTCTGAGGACGTGAGAAATGTCTATAGTCGATACATCGATAAAATTAATAATACAAAATCGTAAATATATACAGTGAAACATTCTGTAACTGCTTACAAAAAACAAATTTGAATCTGCAATTCATTGATGTATTTGTAGAAATTCGCATGTAAATGTAAAAATATAAGATAGATGCATAATACCTTTAACATAAATATTATATTAAATCCACGGCTTTAGATACATGTGAGCGTAATCGATATTATTATTATATATTCTACAATAACATACTTTATATAAATATATATTTGTTGAAGTTAAATGTGCCAAAGTCAAATATACATTGATGCAATATCTACTTTTAAAGTTAGTTTAGACGCCATGGACAGAATTATTATTGAATTTACCTTATATATCATTTGGACTTGCCAATTTTATTCTTACGTTTTGTATTTACATATAAATATTCAAATGTTCAGTAGTATTTATTTATAAATATTCGAATAAAATATTGCCATGTATTTAGTGCACTTTGCTATTGCTCGAATACCGTATGATGATTGTACTTAGTAATTGACAGCTTGACATTTATATACGTGAAAAGTAAATGAATTCTGGAACCAATTAAACTCACCAATGTTTCAGATTACTTGGTATTCTCTTTAGTTTAGTCTACGCGATTTATTATAGAATGTATAGAATTTAACATTTATTAAATATAAGGTTTAGGAAGGGGTGAGGGGTTCTCCAAAGATTTCCTTTCAATTATATGTGTTTATTTTATGCACTTAATCATGTTTTAAACATATTTTAATACGAAATAAAAATATTGGAATATTTACAATGCATGTCTTATATTTATAATTACAATAGATTTTATAGGCCGTTTATTATATCCAAGACAGCATTACACAAGTAGATAGTTTAATTTTTAATGTAAACAGATGTATTAGATGTTAATCTACCTCAAATAATTGTATGTGTACTTAGATGTAAGTGTCTTATTGTGTTCGTTGCAGGGAAGCCTATTTATTGTTTACCACCGAATTTTCACCGTCATAAAATCTAACATAAGTTTACAAGCAACGTATGTCTATGTTACTATATTTTAATGGGTTTCATTAATTTAATAAATTACGCAATAATGTATTGGCTACTTATCATAAATATCTACAGTTATTTTTTATATTTTTTGTAAAGATTTTAACATTAAAGAAAGGCCCAGTTTACAATGTTAATTGTTTAAACATATTTTTCCTTCTTTAATTATTATTTTGAAAAGTAAAATTAATTATGGGTAATGCATATCACTATACATTTTCCATCACAGCCTTCAGTTCGGTTAATCAGATTTCATTCATTTGACAAAATGTATTTTTTATTCCACGATATCTCAAATTTGTTAAAAACGTACGTTTGACATAAATTTATTCAAGTAACCGAAATCGGTCATTTGGAAAAATTTGAAACTTCATTAATCTAAAAATTAACTTTGCATTGAAATAAAGCTAATAAAGAAATATGGTATGTTATAATATGTCAAAAAAAAGTTTGACTATAGATTTCAAATGAAAGATGTTAAAGTTTATCTTTCACATTTTGTGAGGGGACACTGCAAATTAGTTGTAGATTCCGTATTATTTGCCAATCATACGTACGTGGCTTTAGCCATAAAATAATAATACTGCATAGGCGGAACTTATTAATAATAAAATTATTGTTATACATTAACTTTAAGTTAAGGAGTGGTAGGATTTGTAGCAGAGTTTCAACAATGAAATGAGTAAGTTTTAGGTACCTATTGTAACTATACGGGTTTCATGCGTTTCTTGTATCGTTAGTTTAAAAAATATTGTTTAAGATTTTGAAGAAAGACTTTTTGAAAACATCTACCTCATAATTTAATTAAGGTTAATATTAGTTTATTAATTATATAGATAGATTAGCAATATTTTTTCCGGTCTATATTTGCTGACTGCCGAATTTCTTAAGGATTTCTTAGAGTTTAATTTTTGTTTTTATTATTATTAAATTGAAAAATAAATTATAAATGAAATGTGTTGTTTTTTTAAAAATTAATATTCATTTAAACATGGTAAATCTTTATACTACCACAGGAAGATACTGCTAAGAACAACATGGTAAATTATCAGTTATTCGAAGGATTGAACATCACTTGAGAACATTGCGTTTACATTAATTCGATACTATTTCATTTTTTTATTGAACAAAAAATAATTTTTTAAATCCGTTTAGAAGACTGGTCTAGAAAAACAAAATCGTTAAGTATTCATCTTGATTATTATTATTATTAATAATAATAATTCATTTTGATACATTTATCATCTACTCGTATGTATAATAGCATATTAGATTCTAGAGCAAAGTTGTAAGAAAGATCATTTTAACATATTTGAAGATCATGGTTAATATAGTCGACTATTCGCTTAGTGCGCATAATTTTTTTAAATTTAATTTGTAAACAATTGCATACATTATGTCACAATTTTGTATGAATTTTATTTTGAGTCTTCCTTTCTAATTATAATTTATGGGAAACTCAATAATTTACATTTTCAAATAATGTTTTTTTTAAACAGCCCTTTGTTAAATTATTTATAATGTGTTATAGATACTTAGAGATTAGAGTTAGAATAGATTTTTTTCTAATATTATATTTTTATACTGGCTATATATTATGGTATTAGGGCATTTTAAATCAATGCTCGTTTGGCTAGCTACCACTTTTAAGTTTGAAAACCTGCCACCATACGTCAATAGGTGTGCTTTGACAGCATCATTTGAGAGTAAATACTTTTAGGTTCAGTGTGTTTACTATATTGGACAACATTGTTACTAAGGTCAAGTGAGATTGTGATCAAGCCCTAGACATATAAAATACAAAGCCTTATATAAAAACTAGGAAGCCATAAGTACTGCAGACAGAAGGGAAAACTTGCAACTTTGTAAAAACAATTTTTTAATGTTCAAATTTCATAATTTCACATATAACATTTGTCTGGTTTTTACACTCCACTCCGAGCAATTATTGTGTATATTTAAATATAGTTTAGGTATTTACAATCAAAAGATACATATACGTAAGTATACATTTTATTATTTATACCTGAGTACCACCACATAAACGTCATACTTGATACACTGTATCTTGTTGAAGGCTGATGTCATACCATTGGTAACGCGAACCTAGAAGTTTTCCCCCTACCGAGAATAGCTCAATGCCGCTAAAAAGGTTTTACTTCAAAAAATGACTAGATATGGAAGTAATTATAATTCGAAATATGCAATTTGTTGTTTTATCATAGCTGGGACGAGTATCTATTAAATTTAACAAGTGGTCTTAGTAAAAAAAGTATTCCATTAACAATTAAGTAGGATTTATTACTGATATACTCCAGAGTAAATCCGCAATATAGTATTATTTCTACTAATAGTTGTGCGCCTCCGGCTCCGCGTTTCATATATTCGTCACTACGTTTTAGTTTTTTTTTATTAGGAACCCTAATTATTTTCGTAAATTTTTTTGGTACTATCTATCTATTCAACCGAAAGACGTCCACTGCTGGATATAGGACTCCCCCAAAGATCTCCACGACGATAGGTCTGGCGCCACGCGCATCCAGTGGATTCCCGCGACCTTCATTAGGTCGTCGGTCCACCTACCCACGCTACGTCTTCCGGTGCGTGGTACCTATTCGAGAACCCGTTGGCCCCATCGGGCATCGGTTCTGCGAGCAATGTGCCCAGCTCACTGCCACTTAAGTTTAGCAATTCTTTGGGCAATATCGGCTACTTTGGTTCTTCTGCGGATGTCCTCACGCAGTGAAACTCCAAGCATAGCCCTCTCCGTTGCTCTTTGAGCAACTTTGAGCTTCCTTATTAGGCCCAAATACTGTAGAGTTACCGTATTTTGGTACTAAAAATATTTTTCATAAATTCAAGCATAAATTCAAACTTGAGGGTGGTGGCTACCCAGGACCATTAGAAACTGCCCTATCATGCTATGGTTTCCTCACGATATTTTCCTTCACCCAAAGCTCAGGCCGATTTTAAAGTCGGATAGGTGGGGGGATCGAACCCGCGTCGATGGACGTAGATCCGGTCACACTAGCCGCTCGGCTATCATCGCTTCAAACTATCTACCAAAAAACTTCCGTCAAAAGAGCCGTTCTGGAGATTACCCAATACAAACAGACAGACAGACACTCTAATTTCTAAAAATTGTATTTTTGTTATAGATATCGTGTACACATTCATATCTAATTAGCAAAAAAATCATAATTTTGACATTACAAACAGACACTTCATTATTATTTATTAGTATAGGTTACGATAAAAAAAATATATTTTGAAGCGTAGCCGAACTTTTGAGGAATTTTGTCGCAATACCACCATCTAGTGTGAAAGTATCATAACTGTTGGATCACTAGCTGTTAAAAACAACGGTAATGACATGTTGTACGCTAGCGTGGTAAGTAATCCCTTATTTTCTCTTAGGGCAAAAGTTTTCCAATTTAGAAGTTGGGGTATTTAGAATATTGATAGTAACATTTTCATGTACTGCATTGAAGCTACCAATCAGCGTAATTGGTTTCGTCGGACTGTACGTATAAATACGAATACGAAATATAATGAATAAAATAATCAGTAAAAACAACCATAAATATTAATTTAAGGTAAATGTTTATTTTAAAATTTAATCATCATCTTGCTGCAAAACACGAACATTATTCAGACGTTACTTTGACCATGGATTATATAGTGAAATAAACCATTTAAATTTGAAAAATGTACTAAAATTGAGAGATTGAACATAGTCACATATTTGTGGTAGAATATATTTTAATAAAAGTTGATTTCGTTTCACAGCCGAGAGATGGCGTTACAAACGGTTTGTAGATGAGAGTAGCGATGGTGCGTTTTTCAACGGAGCTAAGCGAAGATGGGCGCTCGGAAGATGCAGTAGTGCGGGGCACGTTTTGTAGTCGATCCCCTCACCCCGCACCCCTGGCTGACGTAACGCTGGCGTGTCCGCCGCCCGCCCTAGTGTGTGTCGCGCCGCGCTCCGACTGGGCCATCACGCCGCGCCCTGCACAACACCAGTGCACATTGATGTTTCTAATTACAACTTCCTGATTCTGAGCTTAATAAGTGAATGAGGTGCATATCGGGGTTATACTTTTAACACGTCACTTAACCGTTATGTCTTAACTCTTACGATATTTTTAATCGACACCGCCCCTTAAGGTCGGATGCATCGGTGTCATCCTTGAATGGCCTGACAACTTAAAAATCTAGATTGTTTAATAACGTTGTATTATATATACATTTTAGGTTATTGCTGATACTGACTATGAAGCAAACTATTTAATTTGCAAAATGCAATTATAGCATGATAGATTAATTCAACTATTTAGAGTATTTTCAAATGATAATAATAATTAATTTTAAGTGATAATTGATTTGTTAACCAACTGTCAAATATCTATTTACAAAATTAATTTGGTAGAATAATTCAACACTAATTACGATGTTTCGGGTGAAGTTATAAAAATTCTATCAAATATAAAAAAAAATAGCATAGGAATTGTTTTTGTAAAAGTATATAAAATTATTTTATCGGCTGTGTAGGTTTCAAAATCAATAAAAAGCAAAATAAAAAGTTTTTAATTATATTTAGTAACAGGATAATATATGTCACGTTTATGATAATACGGTAAGTTCGAAGTAATCGATCATGATGAAACGAAATATAATGTAGTGTATATGCATCAAAAGCTTTTAGAAAATAGAAGCATCATCTACTATATCTTTGAAAGTCCCAGACAAAGTCATCTGGTGACTAATTCGTAAATACCATTATTCATCTTCATTGTAGTTTTTTTATTTATTAAAACAGCATCATAAATGGCCTTGGGTTTAGATGAATGCGTTTTTTTATTTTTACGAAAGTAATGCAAAAATAGCTCATTCCATTTATACTATTAGGTCAGACATATTGTTATGACTTATACTTTACGGATTTAGGACACGGCGGCTATCAAAAACAAGCTTGTAAAACTGTTCGCATTAATTCATTTATAATATAACAATATTATTATAATAACAGTTTGTGATTTACATTTCAGTTATATTCAGATTATTATAAATAAATGAATACCGTGTATTTGAAAATACTTTGTAAGCATTTACAAAGTAACTGTATAGTTATTGTTTCACCAACTTAGAATATTTTACTTATAAATGCATATAGCCAACGTTTTTGTAGGTATTTAAAAGGATAAGTTACGCATTTAAATGTAATATGTTTTAGACTAAATGTTCTCGCACATTTCAATTTTCATTTAATCTTCTTGGGGTTTTATCAATAATATATCGTATATAGAAAGAGAATTATTTTAACTTTAACAATACTTGATTAATTTATTAATAAAAGATTTGAAGTTAAAATATTATGTTATATTTGTCCTAAGTCGTAATTAAAGTATGTTTCTTGCTTGCAACGCGCAGCCCATAGTTCCGTATCGCTCATCACACATCTCTTTCCTTATCCAAAATTTACTTGAATATTGCGGATGTTTTCTTTATTGATTACATGTTTCTTAACTTAAAGTATTCAAGTAAAGTATTAATAGTATACAAATATTGATTCCTGTAACATAAAAAAGATTTTACAAAAAAGACAATACAATGCTGGTAATCTACTACGTATTGTGATAATAAGGGGTTAACTTGCTAATTCAACCGAATCCAATAAGTCTGTAACATATTTTTCGAATGAAAGAACAAATTAAATTATAGTTCATAGTATTTTAAATAATAACTGCAATCTACATATATGTTACACGGTTATGTAGTGATAGAGATAAACAGCATTTAAAAGCAGAAAAAGGATGAAAAGAAGATGAAAAAAATTTGTAAGTTATGGGTTTTTTTTTATATTGCACAGCACAGTGACTGCACTGGACCTGATGTTAAGTACAGTACAAACCAAAACAGCGGCGACTGACACTGAACAAAATTCACTGCCAGTCACCGCTGCCATGCTGGCCTGCTTAAGTACCTCTTCACGCCTCTTTTAAAGGACCCAATATCATACCAAGGAGAGAACACGCTGACAGGAAAAGTAGGTAAGGACCGACTTTTTTATCACAGAGAATCCTTCATGGGTACTCTATGATCTGGAGGAATAGTAGGGATATGTGAAACTCATAGTCACTAAAACTCCACGGTGTACCTAACGGCGTCAGGGCAGAGGGGGGGGTGATGCAGGGTCGAACTTGCACTGACCGCTTCGCCCCGGCGGCTGGTCCTTGTACATGGGCGCCACCCAATAGGGAGTCATCTAGGTACAATCGAGCTAACTCCCCCGTCCGATGTACTAGTTCAATGAGAGTGAGTTCCCTTGAATTCACTCCCTTGGTGCAGTTATACAGCTATTAATTAACCCCCAAAGTTATTCTGATAGATCCGTTCTTCATTAGAAGAGGGTCCGCTGATAGCGGCCCCTTCTTCTTCCATCAATCCGTTTCATCCTTGTAATGGTAAAGACCGACCTCGGCGAATACATTTCGACCAAATAGAAGTTGTCGTAAAAGAAGTCCAGGACAAAAGTACTCGTTATCAACAAGCTATATTAAAACGCTCATCAAAGTAGATGAAGCGAAGTGTGTCATTGATCGTAGCCAGTGGAAGGGTGCAGTGTATGTTTCTTCTGATAGAAATGAGATCTGATGTTATGTCTATATTTAAAAACTCAAAAGTACCGTAGTCATAAGGTTAGTAATTAATCTGTTGCGCATATGTACTACTTCTGATTAATATCAGGAAAATGTAAACGGTTTTTATTTTTTTTTTATATTATGCTGTTGACCAGAAGGGCCTTTACAGCTTCACCGAACTTTGTTGGCAAGTGCTGAAGCACTCAGTCGCAAAAGGTAACTAGCACAAGGACACCAAAATGGTACAAACCTCAGCTTGGCCGTTACTTGTGTGTAAAAGTTCCGCAGAATTGTAATTTTTTTTTTTATTTGTTAATAATATGAAAAAGGTTCATACCAGGAGCGGTAGTGATACTGCACCCAAGCGTCCATTAAAAAAAAGTTTACAGGATTCGACTATGATCTCACCTGATGTAAAGTGACGATATTGTCCAAGATAGTTAACACGTTAAAGCTAGAGGTACTGACTCTCGAGTGATACTCTCAGATATATCTATATATGCCTGTATATTTAAAATTTAAGGGCCTTACTAACCAATCGAGAATTAGAAATCCCCTTCCGCTATGCTATGATTTCGTTACTATGTTTCCCTCCTCCAATAGGTTATGATAATTATAGAATAGATTCAAACTTACGCATGGACGTTATCATGTCTGGATTATATATTTCTTAAAATTATTATTTATGTTTCTTGATCAGTTTTGCTGCCCACAGTATGCTAACTGACCAACCAAAGTCTTCCTTTTTTTCTCTCAATTCATTCACGCTCCCACAGTAGATTCTTTACAAGTTAATAAAACATATCTTTAACAAAACGTCTACACGAGGGGCTGTTGACGTAGGCATCACTTTCCAGGTTTACTTTCACAGGTTTACTCTTTGCTTATTTAGATGGTGTGGTAGAGGGGGTGCAAATATTACTTACTAGCGATATTTACTTACTCCCCCCTTCCAACCATTTATTTTATTTTTGACAGTTCGAGTACAGCTCAATTAGTGATGTCCTAATGCATTATTTATTCGCTTTCCTATAACTATTGATTTTATTTATGAAGAAGTGTAATCGATTCAACACATTGATAAGTATTTTTTTACTTAACATTTTTTTATAGACATACCCACGCGTTTAAATGACTAATCTTTTATTTATTAAAATAAACCATTTATAACATCAATCATGCAGGTTAAAGAGAACATTAATAATTATATACATAGATATTTAAAACGTTAATATTAAAATAAATGTTGAATACAAATTTCATTAAATCAAAGTATTTACATATCACTTGTCACTGAAGTGAACTTTTACAACAAAAAAAACAGCGTCCATGAACTGTTAAATTTTGTATCCGTGGTTGTCTGTTAGTAACTTCATAGGCGTGCTTATGTCAAAAAGAAAAAAAACATGGCTGGGTGTATAATTTGCGTTTTTTTTTTTTGCTCACAATTATGACAATTCTTCCGTAATCTTTTTTACATGATATAGGCTCAGTACTTGACCACAATCTCGCGTGATGTTAAGCGACGATGTGGTTCAGGATGGTAAACAAACTAAGCCTACAGGTACTGGTAAATCTCAGGCTGATTTTAGAGTTGGATAGGTGGGGTCGAATTCGCGTCTGTTGACGCGAAATCTGGCCACCCTATCCACTGCGCCAACATTGCTTCAACCTGCTTACCTGCTTACTATTGTTGACAAGAGGGTAGGGACAAAAATGACCAAAATTTTTCTTACGTAAGATCTGAACGGTCCCTTAAAACGTATTTCAAAGATTGTTTACTTTCCATGTACCGCGTGTAATCGCGTTCTTGTTGTCCAATGAAACAAAAATGATTCTAGACAAATATCTTTGGTACATTTTTTATAAGTCAATGTATAAGTTATGTCGTTACGTTTCAGGTTTAGGTGGTTTACCACGCGTAAAATATAGTCCTTCGCAATATTAATAAGGACATAATATTACGTATCAACCCTAATACTCATTGGTCCGTTTGAAATTATAACATGCTTTTGTATGTACATATTTCCATATACCTATGCTTTTAAAGTGGGCTTATTACCTAGAAGCATTCTTTATTAATCTTCCAAGGATACACGAAACAGATGAATGTAATCTGTTAAAGATTGAAGCACTTTATTGACGTGATGATAAAACCCACGATTTATCAATACTAATAAATAAAATTAAAATGTCTGTTTGTAATTTTAAAATAATATTTTTTAACAAATATATACGATTCTTATACCAAAAGTACAATTTTTATATTTTTTATCTGTCTGTTTGATC
Source organism: Samia ricini (assembly GCA_014132275.2). Taxonomy (NCBI): domain Eukaryota; kingdom Metazoa; phylum Arthropoda; class Insecta; order Lepidoptera; family Saturniidae; genus Samia; species Samia ricini. Next base: position 9,378,663 of record AP028170.1, read on the forward strand.
CGGATAATCTTCAGAACAGGTGAACCGAGTAACTTGCCTAAGTTACTTTAAATTTAGGAAAAGAATTAGGGTTCCTTGTAAAAAAAATTAAACTCATGAAATTGTGAATAAACTCCGATTCAGTGCACAATTTTACTGGCTGGTATTTGAATTTGTGAGAAATATATTTGTTTAATGTTAGTAGTAATGGATATATCAAACGCGGGCACAGCCGCGGTCACACAGCTAGTATAATAATAACTGTATGTAAATTCTTAGCAATAAATGTTTGACTGTCTTCATTCACATCTCTCGTTGTCTTCCAGGTATGCACCTGGAAGATTGGTAAAGAATGTTTCTTGGTAATAAGTATAATTTTGTATGTGTTGACATACAGGTTTTACCATATTAGTTACTTAAGAACGTGACATGGAGGAAAATTAATAAAGTGTTTTAAAATCAAGTTAGAGTATAAAATAAAATAAAATATTGAACTTATATGAATGGATTTATTATTTAGTAAATTCTAGCTATATAAACCCTAATTATGTTCCTTAATTTTTATCGGAACTAAGATAAAGTAAAACTATTTCTCACAAATTCAAACACTTGTCAGTGAAATTGTGCGTTGAATCTTATCTGTCATGAGTTTTAATTTTTTTACGCTGAACTCTATTTATTTTCGAAAAACGAAAGTACCCTAAGTTACGCGGAGTAACTTCAGCTATCTAAAACAAAAGTTCCGTCAAAATCGGTCAAGTTATTCCGGAGATTTCTCGGAACAAACAAACAGACAGACAAAAATTTTAAAAATTGTATTTGGTATTGGTATTTGGTATTGTATGTACATTCATATGTATTTAGTAAAAAATTGTAATTTCGATTCTACAAACAGACACCACAATTTTATTTATTAGTATAGATAACATTGAACCTGTTAAAGGACCTACGCTTATTCATAAGAGTTAATCGGCAATAATAATAAAATTACTAAAAAGTAGTCCATTTTAGTCCGAATAGGAATAAAATAGTATGGAATAGGAATAATAATTTCTCTGGAATAACAAAGTATTTCCACGTTATCAAAATTGTAATTATCAGCCACTTCTAAGTAATTAATATTATACAAACTGCATAACCTGTCAATACAAATCAGCAAATTTTATTGTAATCCTTAATGAGTAGATAATACCATTCCAACCTAATCCTGTTATTACGTAATTGTCGGGATATTTGCTTATTTAAAGTATTGGATCGCGTTAATTCCGTTACATGGATATCGGATGACAAATTGGAAAACTGCTTTTGTTTCACACATTTAGTGCATAAATATAATATTTTATTAGGTGGGCTATATGTACATTCTGACAGTTTGTGACAGAGTTTTTATTTTATATTCTTATTCGATAAATTTAAAACCCCCTAAAATTATCGTATGTGATTGTCTGTTTTACAGATGCCACTATAAATAATGATACATCAACTTGAAAATTCTCTGAACATACTCAACGTTAAAAAATTGGACGTATGTCTTCGTATTAAGTTACTTAAGCACGTACAATTATATTCTTCTAAAACATTTTGTGAGGCATCAGGAATACCCACTAAAACCCACATTACCATCCGCCGCGTTAGAGGGACGATATATGAGATATTGTGACCTGCTTCGCGTCGCCCCAGCGGCAGGCCCAAAAACAGGGCCATTTACTTACTATCTTTCCTCCAAGGAGGGATAGCTTGGTACCAGCTACCCCCCCCTTTTCGCCCGCTAAATCAAGGAGCCCCCATCCCTCTCCTCACTGCATTATTGTCTTTCGACAAGAAGTAATGATGAGAAGGAAGCATGACTCCCGATTAGCTACTCCCATCCTCCTTCTCTCTTTTTCCAGCAACCTTCTGCCGCCCCTTCTTTATGGCTTCCTGCCCCCTACTTTGTGTAGGGCGCCGTCGTCTGATATGGTGACCGACCGAACGCGTCCCCCATATGGTGTTGATTCTCCTTTTCGTATTTTGCGCATAGCGCACATTTCGGCCGCTCAGAAGCGCACTCCACGGCATTGTGGCCGTTCACTCAGCACCGGAAACTTTACTTCCCTACCATGTAATTTCCCACATTATTATTATATCAGTATAAACTTTACTATATCTGCAGCTTTATTATTATAAACCGTAGTTGGAGAACGTAACCGTAGTAGGAAGATGGCGGCGTTAGCTATAATGTTTACAATTTTGTTCGCACAACCTTTAAAGGAATATTACATACTATTCATTTTACCTGATAATCTATTTATTGCTTTTCGTAAAGTAGACAGACCTATACCAATTTCATATTAACTAAAAATACTATTTCTGTGCTTTTTTGTCATATGATTACATAGTAAAGCCTCTGTGTCTGTTTGTTATTACTAGGTTTATAATTGAAAATTACGGAAATAATTCACATGATTGTTTTTGGGTCATTCCTCATTTCATCATGTGATTTTTGGTCAGGTTTCAGTACCTATTTTTTTATTAAGACATATTTTGAGCAAGTAATGAGAATATTAGAGAAATAATTCAAATTTACCACCAGTACATTCTTGTACTTGTACTAAGATGGTGAATATTTAAGCAATATACATTAAGGATTCGAGGGTACAGCTAGTGTTTTATGTACTAGCTGATCACGCGACTTCGCTCGCTTGGAATTCAGATAATTATATTTTATTAGGCAGCCTATATTCTCACTCTAGATTCAATTTATCTCATTAGCAATATAATCATATACATATATACTCTATGTATGTCTTGTCCCGTCCAAACAAAATTTTAAAAAAATGGCGCAGCGGGCCGGATACCGCGTCAATTGACACGGGTTCGATCCCCACCTATCCGACTCTAAAATCGACCTGAGCTTTTCGTGAAGGAAAGCATCGCGAGGAAACCATAACATGGTGGTAGGGCATTTTCTAATGATGCTCGCCTGTGTAGCTACCACCCTCAAGTTTGAAAACCTGTCGCCAAATACCAATAGGTGTGTTTCGGCAGCATCACTTGAGAACCAGTACCTCTAGGGTGTGCTTACCATCTTGGACCACGTCGTCACTTAACATTAGGTGAAATGGTGGTCAAAGCACTGACTAAGCCTATATTCCATGTAAAAGAAACGAATAAATATTATCCTTTTTAGACATTAATGAATAAGTGTTTCAGATTATTTTCTAGCATAGATAAATTATATATTATAGTCTTTGTTTCTAGTCTATTCTTAAAGGGGGACATATGTCCCATGTAAAATAGACATTCATTCGTTTCGATTACTTCAAGCTGCCGAAGTTACTGGCTCGTACTATTTGTGATGAAGTCGCTTGTAATGATTATATTTATTCACTCTTAGCTTACAAATTGTTGCTAGGCAATGCTATATAATATCTCAGTGAATAACAAAAATGTCATAAGTTTTAATTCTTATACCTAATATTGTTATACAAAGGATACTGTGGTTCATTTTAATTAAGAAGTTTATGGCCACGGGTTCATTTTGTTTATAAACGGAACGTTTTATGCTTATGAAATTTAAGAACTAGCTTTGTGCCCGCGGCTGCGCCCGCTTTTCATATGTTCTTCACTGCGTTTTAATTATTTTTTACGGAACCCTAATTTTTTTTTTTCCTTACATTTTTTTACAGTAAATATATTTCTCATAAAATCAAGCACTTGTCCGTAAAACTGCATTGAATCGGATTTTGTTCAATTTTTTACGCGGAACCCTAATTATTTTTAAAAATCAAGATAGCCTAAGTTAAGCGGAGTAACTTCAGCTATCTATCTAAGTCTCGTATACACATTGCTGTATTTAGCAAAAAAATGTTATTTTGATATTACAGACACTTCAATTTTATTTATAAGTATAGATCGATAAGTTTTATTAAAAGCATTCCTTTAAATATTTTTTTTTAAGTATGAAATTTGCAATATATAAATTGTCTATTATAAAATTAATGTCGTGGAGTTTATTTTAATCGTAACCTATCCAAGTTTCATATGCCAGAATTACATTATTGTTATCCATTAAGCCTTACGACGATATTTAAATTTGCAGATCGTTTTTAATAAAGTTTGCGTAAGTCCAGTGCGTGGTGTACGCTAAATGTCAACGAATATCCCACGTAAATAAATATTAAACACATCGCTGTTGATGTATTCAAGATTAGTCATTTAAAAAAATCTAGCTATAGAAGAAAGTGATCGTAGTTTGTCCCACGCAGTAGGAGGTAGGTAGGAGGATAGGTTAACCTTTTACCAGACATCTTTATTTACGCCTTGACGCCCGCGATCTACTTTGTTTAGTTTTCATATTAAAAGTCCCATTGAGCTTGAACCTAGAGCTACTTGAGCAGATTTTTTAATGGTACCTTATATGTCACCTTAGATATCCTGGCATTTTTCGATACATATAGATGTCGTAATAATGAACCTGCTACATCATTTTACCATTGGAAGTTATAGTCCAATAATAATATGTAAGTTGACATCGACATTTTGAAAGATTTTTTTTCTGTTTTTAGTAATAATTTAACAAGCCCAATGAGAGACGAACAAATATAATTAAGTATTTATTTCTTAAGTTTTGTTTGACTTGCCTTTTCAAATTGCTTGACCTTGAAAGTAAAATTCTGTCAACGCGAATGTCAAATCTGATGATGACATGAGATTGAAAATATAGTCAGTTTACAGTTGCTCAAAAGGCAATGGAGAGGGCTATGCTTGGAGTTTCACTGCGTGAGGACATCCGCAGAAAAAACCAAAGTAACCGACATTGCCCGAAGAATTGCTAAGCTTAAGTGACAGTGGTCTGGGCACATTGCTTGCAGAACCGATGCCCGATGGGGCCAACGGGTTCTCGAATGGGTACCACGCACCGGAAAACGTAGCGTGGGTAGGCTCCCCACAAGTTGGATCGACGACCTGGTTTTGGTCACAGGAATCCGCTGGATGCGAGTGGCGCAAGACCGGTCGTCATGGAGATCTTTGGGGGAGACTTATGTCCAGTAGTGGACGTCTTTCGGTTGAATGGATGGACAGTTATTTTACCTCTAGCCCTTAAGTTGTCGTTTTAAAGATTGTGTTACCATGTTTGATTTGTATTATTCGTCAGGATTTAATTGAAATATACAATTTGAATGAGGTTTGAAAAATGCGTCAGATTCAAAATAGACTGACCGGAAACATGAGTTATCACTGCAAAAGAAACTCCGTACCTACTGGCCAGTTTGGTATGTCGATGATCCGGATATAGTACAGTCGTAAGATATATGTTTCTCTAAAACCTATAGCCGTGCATTAATAAAAATAACATAGTTCACAGGTATTTTATTTCTGTTTGCATATCAATTAAAATCCCCTTTTTTGGATGCGTATTTTTCTTGAAATACTTAGTATTGAAACATAGAAGCTGCAACTTCTTCTTCTTTGCGGAAAAAATAATACATAATTTATTTATTGATTGAAATTAAAATCTAGACTTTTTATTTATTTTAATTATATACCAAGATAACTATTTCGATATTTACTCCTATAAAATTTAGAAAAATGTAATACACAGACAACACTATTTTACGTACGAGTCATGGCGCCAAATCGTTGACGAATGAAATTAACAGAGCATTATTTGGTCTTTCTCTTTCGGAGAATGTACGTACAGCTAGAACCATATTTATACCACTACTTTGAATTCGTTTTGGCATGTTGTACGATTTAAATGTAATATAAAAAGCAAAAACACACACCGATTGACAACATATTTTGACTACGTGACAGCTAGTAATGCCAAAATACCAAAATGAGACTTTAGAGGTAAAAGAACTGTGAACAGACTATACATTGGTAATCGTAAATGATGTTGATATATACGTTATATACCAAGTATATACGTTAATAATTAATTATTTGATGTGAAAAAGTTTATTGAATTAAATTATTAAGCATAATTTATTACACTTCTTCGCCATTTAGACTTTTTAACTATGCCACATATACACCAGTTTGCGCGTAGTAGTAACGTATTAACGTAGTTCAATCTTTTGCTGGTCACTATTTTATGTTCGTCTTCGATATACATATAAATCCATTACATATAAGGTGTTAACATCATCATAATTGACTTTTTGTCTATGCTTAGAATTGAAAAGCAAAAATTCAGAAGCAACAACTGATTTTATACAAAATTGCTATTCACCAATTAACTATGGGGTGAAGCTATACTTGAAATGGCGTTTATTGAAAGTTATTTAAACTTAAAGTACAAGTTGTATTATTCTGCAGATCATATGATTTTGGGCGCCTTAGTGCTCAATGTCTGCGAACGCAAAACTTTAATTCTGAGTCTTCCAAGAGTATGTGAAATGAAATCGATCCAGCCAAAGACTCAAGTCGAGTAAAGAATTAACTTATTTGAGTCAATAATTTATGACCTATGTACATAAAAAATCGGAGGGTATAAGTAAAATTATTTATTATCACAAATTCAGATTTAATTTTGTGATTTAAAGACCAGGTCTAAAACATTAGACTTGAGCATTAAATTTTGTAGCCCGAAAGATTCCAATTACAAAATACTGGTCATTGGCATACATTATCTCTATATCCGTGCCGTATATAACTTTGGCAATGTAGAAAATATCACTGTTTTTGTGTAATCGTATTTCGTTTCTTCTATATTCTCATCTTCACCGAAATTTTCTTTAAAATTATTAAAAAATACATACAATGTCGGCTTAAGCATATTTTTGTTTACTTAATAAATTTTACGACTCTGATTTTGTTCCTATTAACCGGCCGGTTCCAATATGCGATTTTACTTCTGAATTCCGAAAAGTGTTAGAACAGTGACCAGTGATCAGTCAGAAAAACAGATTTGTTTTTGGATTGATCTCATTCTAAAAGTTAAGATTCTGAATTAAAACCGGCCGTTACATAATCTTTCAAATAAAACCATTTCTTTTCAGAATTAGCTATATCTATACTATACTACTATAATAATAAACAAAAATGGAAGTGTCTGTTTGTAATTTCATAGTTGGCTTTTTTTTTTACTAAATAGTAATATACGAAGTTCAAGTTTAATTAGTTATTTATTAACATAGACAAAAAAGTGTATTTCATTATATAAAGTATATATTCAAAGTTGGTGAACCAATTAATCAATTGTAGAAAAAAAAAGGAAATTAAAAATATTTATGCCTGTAGGTGACATTTTAGGCTAATAATATTTAATATTATAATGTATTTGGTTACTGCTACATCGACTAGAATGAACTATTAAAGCCTTCTGTGAGCCACAGTAAGCATCCAACAGTCATGTACCAAAATCGAATGTAGTCTAGGGAGAGTGCGCGCGCAGCTCACGTCCCACGCCGCACCGCTTTAACGTTCATTGATGATCTTGATATGTATACTTATTATAAATATTTTTAATGTTATAATAAGTATTACATAGGAACGTGATATAATCAATTTAGCAGGGACTTTAGTGTCAAATTCAGCAGATATCAGACTCGACATAGATCTGAGTAATTGAGGGCGCTGGCCATCGTATCTTTTACTAGGTGTTGGGCGTCGCTGCGTCTCGGCTTTCGGCGGGCGGCTGGTGCGCGGCAGCGACTAACGCGACAGTGCGCACATAGCGCCGCCACGCACGCTTGATTCGCGACCCAGTCGTCTCTGACGTTTTGAGGAATTGCCGGTGTCGCCCTACCGCACTGCTCGCCAACTACACCACCGCACATTATGTTCTGCGCACTTTGAAAACCGAGAAATAATCGAAAGTGTTTGCGAAACCGGTACTGTCTTAGACAAAACGTAGTGTGGCCGGTCGCTTTGCGTTGGTGTCACAGTGAGGTAGCAGGGAAACGGTGTGCTCCACGGTGCTGCGTTGCTACGGCCAGCAGCTGGTCGTGTTTACAGCGGTCCGTGTCGCGCCGCGCCTGCATGCGAGTCGCCTCGGTGCGCTCGTTCGGACGCTGCAGCGTACAACACCCTTCATTTACTATTCAGCGCTGTGAATTTTTAACTTTTTGAACCACCGAAAATAGAGGTATTTAAATACTTATTAAAATCGACTCTCATCAGAAAATCAGGTCGTAGTGCACATTAGCATCACGAGATCAGACCATACGCATCGAAACCAAATTGTCATAAGTTCATTCGAGTGATTTCACAACTTCGTAAATATGGGTGCTAAAGAGAGCGTGGATGCTGCTAAATTTTCTGCGCAAAATTGGAACAATTTTGAGGTTCGTAATTCCTTTAAAATTATTTGCACATGGAGTGTTTGTATTCCCTTACCTCCCCCGTAAATGTGTGGGCGCTTTCGCCATCAATGTGAAATAATAATTTTATGTTCTTTTACACTAATGAATGAAGTGCTATATGACAATATATTCACGCACAACTAATTTTGTCAGGTAATGAGCATCATGCATGTTTTAAAAATCAATTAAACAATGAAGATGAATTAAACTAAATATCAATAACGTTAATATTTAATAAAAATTCTAGTTAAAGTACCATTCTCCTTTTTTATATTCCTAATTAGTGCGAGTTGTTGCTATAACCACACGATGTATTAGACAACTATTTAGGCAGCTCCTTAGTATTTATATGGTAAGAATAGAAATAGTAGAGTATTTTGATTAATATTAGTTATTCGAGATAATGAAACTGTAATTGACGTAACACAACTTTATAATTTTAGAATTTGTAAAAAAATAAATATTTTACATTGGTGTAACATAATGTTTATTTATATACCCGCTAGATACTGAAACTTCATTGAAATCGAAATTTACTTCTATAATTTTAATTCATACTTATTTTATAAAATACATATGTAGATACAAATATCGATAGGAATACATAAAAGTTGTATTTTATAGAACTCTTTGATGTTTTATATTTTCGTGTTCATAGATTATCAAGTATTTACTTAAATAGACATTGAATCCTGTTGTACAGTTTTTAGAATATAGTTATTTGTTGTTATATATTTAATAATATTAATATTATGTTATCTGTATACTCACATATTTCTGTTTTAGTAAGGAAAGATCTACCAAACTTATTTAAAGGTTTCCGATTTTATTTTACAATTTTATTGACAGATGATTTGAATATATTCCACCTACACTCCATTCAAATTTATAGCGAAGTATTTATAAGGCTTCGTCTATATTATACTCGTATAAAAAAAATTCGAATGTTTTGTTTAATACAAAACAAAAAATTAAGTAGATAAATCATTTTATTCTACACAGAATCGTAAGCTCACAATATTATTTTTAATATTAAAATGTTTCAAAGTTATTATCACTACAGTTGCCCCCACATCGATTACCACGTAAAAATGTTGATGGCTATCCCATGCGAATAACATTTAATTAGTCTAAAGTCTGCGTTTAAGATTAACTTTGTGAGATTTTATTAAGATGATATTATTATTTTGGCATCTAACATCGTAGTTATAAAGTTCCAAATGCTTTCACTTTTGCATTTATAAAAATAAAAACATAAGCCAAGTTACTTACCTTTTTTGATGTAAAGATTTTAAAAACAAATAAATATCTTACTGAAACTATTTTTAGCATAAGCAAAAATAGTTTTCTTTAGTAAAGAGTGGAAACGTTAATTGTTAGTCGACTATATCTAAATTACAAGAGACTTCAATTAACTGTTAATTAAAAACAACTATATACTATATAACATACGCACACTCATGGAATAAGAAAGTCTATTTTTTATACTTCTTACCACATTTTATTATACGATATTATACTCTGTACGATACAGAGGCTTAAAATATGTCGTTTCGAACTAACACTTATTTAACTATTAAAAAAAAAACAAATTGAGAAGTGATTTAAATAATAATATAATCAGTGAGCATATCTCGAGGTTATTTAATTATTAGCATGTTTCCAAGCAAAAGTATAAAACAAAAACAAATATAACGTACCTTATAAACGATTTTTTCAAGGCGATGGATTTAATATCATAATTAACGTACTTAATCAAACATCACACTATTTACTGAATTTTTTATTCGATTAAAAAAAAATACTACAAATTTTTTGAACAATTAATATCATACTTTTAAATATACATAATTATTGGTGATATACAAAGTAGAGTAAGTTTTTTGTTTGCCTTTTTTTACTTAGCCAAATTCAACTTTAACAGTATTACAATCTTATAAATTTCCTTACCTCTCCTTAAATAACAATTTAAAATAAGCTAAAATATGTGATAATTGGTAACAGTAACAATTTAATTCACAGCTCTTACCATAGCCCGAGCTAATAACCTATAATGGGAAATCCACTACGTATAGTAAATATACAATGGTTGAACTTGACACTCAGAACATTGAAACAAATCACGATGACACTGTTTTCAATATGAATGTAATATTCGCAATCGAGTCGGTTACGCATAACTTTAATCTAAACATGTTAGTCCCTTGTTCGATTTTCAGTAAGATAAGCATGTGTTATCATATGCATTTGAAAACGATTTGACTGTTTATATATATTATTATTTACTTTAATTACAGCGCAAAAGTATAATACGGATCCTAAATATCAATTTTCATATGTTTAATGCAATAAATTATGTAACACCTAATATGAAATGCAGCTATCAATTTAATCGAATCAAAATAAAACTTCTTTGATTAATTTGACTTAAATTAACTGAACAATTCTTGTTAATATAAGATAAAACTCATTTTCATGTATTCATAATTAAGAATTATTATGTGCGCCCAACTTAGGAAATATCGAATTTCCATAGAACCCTTTACTACAGTTGATTAAGAACCTGATCTAAAAGAAAATGTTCAAATAATGTATTTAATTCCAAGATTAAAGCGAAAAAAACCATAACAAATATAAATTCTTCTTTTATAGATTTATTATAGAAATATTAATTAAATAAAAATATTAGTCATTATTTTTAGTCGAAATGTGTACTTTTCAGTTATTTTGTAATAATAAGAAAGTATTATATATGCCGGGCGTCATTGTAAATAAATGTTAGATGATGAATTTTAGGAAAATTAGGAAGTAGGTACTTTAAATAAACTTAAATATTATGTGAAGGTTAAGTGTAATGCTTATGTTATATGTTATGTATATGGCTAAGCTACAAAAAGTTACATGCTGTATCTAAGTGATTCTGTATACACTGTGATATAATCAATAGAATATTGTGTTGTAATATCTTGTCCTCGGATATTTTAGAACGATAAACGTTGAAACATTTAATATGGAAGTATTCTTAAACAGTGAATCATTTTAATTTGTGACGCCTGCATGTTGTTCGCTTTGCTATAAAATATCATTATATAAAAAAATAAACACTAAAAGTTTTATACATAAGCTTTGATTGAGATGTGCAAAAAAGGTTTTTTTTTCTTTTGTTTTATGCACGTTTTCCCTTTTCATATGAATCATAAAATAATCATTAATATTCTAAATAATCTATAAACACCAAACATTATTATGGTTTGTCTATATTAAATATAAGCTACCTATAAATATCATTTTTTTTTAATTTGTCCTATTTATAGTAATGATGTAAAATTTGCATGTAGTTGTGTTTCATTTTTTTTTATCATGTATAAACGCAAGATATGATGATGTTTTATTTGCAGCATGGCGGAGTAAAAACACCCGTATAGACACGGTACGCAGAGGTCTCAGAGTCTTAACCGTGGACACTCACTCTCGCGATCCGATGGCACCTGGTGACATCACGGGACCACGGGTAAGATTTTAAAAATAATATATAAAAAGTATAGTCCACCACATAGTATTACGCATTAAATAACCTTAGTGTAACTTATCGTCGGTTAGAAAAAAAAAAAAAACAAATATAATCCATTCAAGCGACAGTAAACAAAGTTACACTTTGCTAAGTGCACGATAAAGTAATTATTAACACTTTAAAGTCTACACGTGAACTAATGATTAGCTTACTTTTTGATTAGATTCCTTCTTGCTAAAATTTGTCATTTTCTGTGCTTAGTTTCAAATTTTTTGTATAAAACTTATGGATTTTAAACGAAGTTATACTAGTTTGGGAATTATAATTCTTACTATTTAAAGATTACTCAAATTATATAAGAGTCGGTTTTACAGTACCTGTCTTAAAAGCCAAGACAAACATGACTAATATAGGTGATATTTAATGTAATTTCATATTTTGTTTGTAGAATTCAATTTCAGTCTGCTGGTTTTTTACTTTTATCTTCTATTTGTAGGTAGCATAGTGCAGTGCGCCGAGTGTGGCTCGCGCGGAATGGGCAATAAACTGTCATCGTGCTCCTGTGCTCCCATACTGCGCAAGGCGTACCGCTATGAGGACAGCCCGTGGCAAAACTCGCGTCGGAGGGACGGCCATCTTTTAAGGTAGTTGAAATAAATTATGCATGTCTAATGAACGTAAAATGAAAGTGTCCATGTCTATAAAAATGGGCGACTCTACACTGAAAGTTGTTGACAGTTATGTCTACATGGGACAAACTATCTAGTTAGGTAGATCCAACTTTGAGAAAGACGTTAATCGTCGAATCCAACTCGGCTGAGCCACGTTCGAGAAGCTACGCAGAATCCTCTCGTCCGAAATACCACAGTAACTCAAGATGAATGTATGTGACTAGTAAGGACTTTTGCCTGTTTCTTACAAGTACGCATAACAGTGACATACGATAATTTGGCGTGGTGGTAGAGCAAATTGAGACACTTGTTCGGCTCATAATTAGATTTTGTCCGTAATTAGGAGCATTCCATATCTTCCAGACTAGAACATCCGTGTAGAGAGACAATAGACGTTTTGTATTAGGTATATTACTATAATATAATAATTACCATGATTGCTTAGTGGTATTGTGGGTGGATGACACGTCGATGGCCGTACGTTCGAATTCACCTGTCCTATTTCATAATGAGTCTGACTACGTCAACTATTAACATCAGGTGAGCTTATATTTATAATGCTGTATAAAAAACTAAGAGACAACGAGTTAACTGTTATATTTCTAACAGAAGATTAATTAAAGACTAAATAATATGTTTCTTTTACAAAAAACTAATAAATAATTTGGAAAAGAAACGCAATTTTGTTTGTCTTACTTTTTCAATTGCTTGAACTTCTTAATGTTCTGAAAAGTATATATTCTTATATCTTCACGGTAAAGTAATGTCAAATCTGATGATGATATGTTATTTTAATCGTAAGGGATAATGAAGTTGGTAATTGTAGTCTAAACGTAAACAATGAATTATACGATGTGAAATATTTTATTTAATTTATTTCTGCTTCTTCTCTAAATAAAGTTTAACCATCCCAAATCTAAAACATAATAGCGGATATCGCATAATATTCCCAAAAAGTATCAAAGGTTTTCGTTTCTCCTGGTACTAGATAGACAATAATCCGCATGCAGTATACCATAGCTGAGCACTGACGAGCAATGTGAAAAGATTATTGGGCTCCAAGCACAACCATGTATAATTTTAAACATAACATAATATAAGCTCACTCCTGTTATCACTCACTCCTTCGGGGTTAGGCAGAGGTAAAGTAGCGAACTACATCACCCACATTTCGCTGAGATTAGTTCCGTCTCCGATGTAACTATCACAGGGCGAGTCTGTCGCTATATCGTGCACAAATTCGAAACTCCGGGATGATACTGAGTAGAAAAAAACCAATATTACTTAACCCGACACGGGGTTCGAACCCGAGACCTCAGAACGACAGTCGTACCGTAATACAACTACGCCAACGAGGCAGCCAGTATAATTTTAAGACAGGTATAATATGGCGTGATATCTTATTTATTATATAATCACCTAACGTTGAGTCAGATATCATATAAAGACTAGGTATGTCTCCGGCTCTACTTGGAGCTGATAATCTTCAAAATTATTATGTTTTTTAAATATTCTATTTAGTAAATGTATTCCAAGATATCGTACTGGTACTTACTATTTTTTTTTCAATTTCATTCGTTGTTATTTTCTTACCTTATTTCACATATTATTATTTATTAAGGCGCGTAAAGTTGTTATTTTTAAGCTGACCGCACAGAATTGTAAATCCTAATTCACACATACCTCAATGCATAACATTCATTATAGCATAAAATATATTTCTGTCTACTCTGAATAACACTTTAAATGCAAAGACGCTTTTATCCCGAATTGTTTAGAATCAAATTCATTTCAATACTAATCAACCAATCTTTTTAATACTTGAAAAAATTCAATATGGCGAATCTATTACTTTTCATAATAAGTAAAGGGCGAATGTGTCTGGTATTTATGTCTGAATTCGAGTGTAATGAAAGATAATATGCGACCTCCATAAATAGGAAGCGTTTTAGATGAAAAGATCAATGCCAGTGAGATCCAGAAAAAATGCAGAAAAGTAACACAAGATTTACTAGTATATTGGTATTTAAATTTTGCATTATTAGCATGTAGAATTAGTTACAATAGAGACTTACAATACATTAGAGGTTAACAAAAAACTTGCATAATATATGAAATTATTAGAATGTGATTTTTAAAGTTCACATAAATTGTGGTTAGTTCGTTATTTTCGCGGTAAGTGCCGCTTCCATCACAAAATCTCAAATGCAAACAAACTTCGATCCAACGTTTAAACGAAAAGCCACCGCAGTCCTAAATTGTTCGATTATTTCCAAATTTACTTACTACAACTAAATACAATGTACACCCACTATTTTTTATTAACTCATGTACAATCATAAATAAAACTTTAAACTAGCAAAAAAAACCATATAAATCCTAATCATTTTTCTAAAAATTTTTGGTACTAAGTTAAAGTAAAAATGTTATAATATTATATGACGTTCTACACACATATTCGTTTTGTCGTCATATTTTCTTTCACGGAAAGCTCAAGCTGATTCGCCGTCACTCAAAGAAAGTAAGAAAAACATCTACTCGACATTCGTCCAACGTCGTAAAGTGTACCAGCTCAGTAGCACTATGTACTACGAACGAAATTGTACTGGCACTGGTTTTCCGTGGGGCTGAAAGCGCCATCCATTCACAATACCAGTGATCTATCATCACCTAATGATGCATTGCTAAGGTCGCAGAGCAGTAATTTATATAAAGTTGTTACTTTACCAACTTATAAATTGGGTTTCGTTTGCTCTAGACTATGGGCGGAGGTATTTCATGTGTCCGCCAGCGGGGCAGGTACGGTGAAGTGGCAGCAAGTCTCTGAAGACCTTGTGCCTGTAAATATAACTTGCATTCAAGATTCACCCGAGTGCGTTTTCCACATCACCGCCTATAATTCCCAAGTCGATAAAATACTGGACGTGAGGCTATTACAACCAGGTATGCTCGATTCTATTGCATCTATATAGGCTAAACGTCTAAATTCTGTCATCAAATGCTAAATTCCCGTGTTCATTTATTTAATGTAACTTATTTTAATTTGTTATTTGACATTTAAATATAAGGAAACTCTTACTATCTATACTAAAAATAAAATTGTAAAATTCACGTGTCTGTACATTTTCCATTTTTGTGAAAAGAATTATTGCAAGGGATTAAAAATAGATAATTAATCACATTTCTAACATTTTTAGGTATATTGCATTTAAAAATTAAAAAAGATAATTGTAAAGCATATTCCGGGATAACATCAAAACTTTAAATCATTAAAATCGGTCCACTCTATTAAAAGTTATAGTAATTTGAACGACACGTGGCGTCTTTAGTATGAAAGAAGAGTTTGTAAATTAATGCGTTTTAGTCTTATTCGAGAACAAAAAATTATGGATTGATTGAAATTGAACAGAATGACATAATATATAATAAATATTTAAGACATAGTAAATGAGAAAATAATATCTTTTTATTTTATACAATATCTAGGCATATTAACCATTGTATTAAGGAGTTATTTTATGGAAGTAGTCAACTGTTTTCATTTATAATATCAATAGGTAAATATGGCGGAGAACATATTATTATTTAATTATAATTAGACGGTTCATTTTTTGTATATTTTTGGTGATATGGAGGACGAAGTGTTATGAATGGTTATTACGTAAGCAAATTATATATGTATTTCTGGCGACTATTCATAGGTGGCACTATATTTATTTTTTAATAATATAGACTGTTTTGGAACATTACAAGAACATAGATAACACAAAACTAACAGAACAACATCTACAGGTTGGAAATTAAATATTTTTTACGTACATTGATGGTGTTTAAAAAAATAACTATGTAGGCATTCAAAATCTACTACAGGACACATTTTGTCTGTTTGTTTGTTCGAAATTAAGTAAAACTAACTGACCCGCTTTCGGTGACGGGACGAGATGGGCGGGGGAGAATATAGGTTGCCTATTAGAATATAAATGTCGGAATTTTACGAGGACGAAGTCGCAGGCACAGCTAGTTATTTATAAAAGTATTTAAAAAATGCTAATATGTTTACATATACGCATGAAATCATTGTATATGTTAAGATTGCATTAATATGATAATGATATTAAGTCTAAGGCAAATCCAACTAAAAACCATAAATAAAATCATTTCTTCATTGACAAAAAAATATATAACCACTAAAAAAAAAAACACTAATGTAATCAATTAATAAATCGATCATTAAGTTAACGATTAATCTACGGAATTTAGATAAAAAAAAACGATTAGGTACTGGTTGATAAATAAAGAATTCTCGGCTTTCTTTTAAAACTACCATTACGGTTTCATAATTGATTTTCCTAGTGCAGCAGTCCAGTTACGCTATAAACAGATCTGTTGATACTGGGTCACCAGAGCAATAAAGTGTATATCGAAAATAGGCATCAAAGTAGTTAAGAAAACATGTGACCAATGCTGTTTTATAGTTTGTATTGTTTTATTAGGTAGAATTATAAAAAAAGTTTTGGTGTATATTTTACTTTAAATACAGTCAACAGTTCAGTAACTGATGACTATGTAACAATCGTAGTCTTGAATTAAGATCAAGGTCATTAGATATTATGTGCCTATAATGTGTATTGTGATCTTTTATTTGATTTCGTAATTAACAAATAGAATAAAAATGCATCTTGAGATTAATGGGAAAACGTTTTATCTTAACGAATTATTTGTAAACGTTTATAGTATAGATAACTCTAATAACATAATAAACATAGTACGAATTTAGATAGTAATAAAATGTAGGTTGTAATCCCACTACTACAAATTAATTATGGATCTTTTCTATAAAAGGCATTACGGGTCGCCTATTTTAGTTTATTTATAAACATGGCTTTTTTTTTTATTATTTTATTTAACTTGCTGTAACTTGTTTAAAAATATGTTAAACAACTATCTATCAAACGTTGTGAAATTTGTAAATGTTAGTTCTAATTGTATCTACATACTCGTATTGTTACCATATTGAATTATTTTGTTTAAAAATTATAAAAAAAAGGTTTAGTTTGTGACTGTTTGCGTTGATTAATAAAAGTTACATAATTCTTTACTGTTCTAGGTTGTTGTAATTTTATAACTTTATATAACAGATGTAATGAAACCATAAGTAAACATTTAGCAATAAGAAAGCCCTTGAAAGTTCCTGTGTAGAAAAATGGAGAGTGATTGGTTCGGTTATAATATAAATAAAAAAATATTTGTGTGTAGTCAATTAAATAAACATACACAATACATACATAAATTTTAATAAGTTTTACATAATATGAATACTGTTTATGTAAATGTTTGATATTACACATATATATCAATTGTTTTTTTAAAGAAAATGCTCTCAATCAATTATAAAATTGGTGATATCATTTATTTTTTATTTAAGGTAATAAACACTCATTACATAAATAAGTTCCATAACAAAATAAACCTTCAGTACTATAACCTTAAGCTAGTAATTAAAATCTATTTTCGAAAGAATCGCGTAACGTAACAGGCAATGAGTTAATATTAATGAAATAAGTAGGCTGCAAGGTTTCCTCATTAAATTGTATGTTCTTAAATATTTAATAAAAATAATCTACATATTTGTAAAAATTATGAAATGAGTGATTACAATCTTTGTTTTTAAGGGACTCGTATTGGACAGGCTTCAGAATGTTTTGTGTACTGGAAGGATCCTATGACCAACGATACATGGGGGTTGAACTTCACATCTCCTATAGACGCGAAACAATTCAGAGAGTGCTGTGTAAGTTACCCTTAATATTTATATATGGAATTTATCAACAACATATAATATTGAACATTGTATTTCTAGGGTAAGTATGTATGTATTTATATTTGCTAGAAAAACTCTTCCTTGTTGTTTTACGCTCGGTAGTCGAATGAATTAATCAGGCGAACATTAGAAAATACCTTACCAGCATACTATTTTTAAATCAACTGTTGTCTATTCCACTAAATATGTTCGTATAACTGAGGTTTATCATATAGCTATTAACCTGTTACTAATGAATTATTATTATTATTACCTGTTATTATTGAAGCATCAAACGTAAAGGTTTATTTCAAAATATTTTCTTTATATAAATAATTAGAGAGAGAGCAATGCAAGCAATCTCACTGTGAGCGAATCAGAAATGAGGAGATCCGCAGAATACTCAAAGTAATCGACAATGCGCGAAGAATTGATAGTTTAAGTGGCAATGGGTTGGGGACATTTCTCGTAGAACCGATCCCCGAGGTCAACGGGTTCTTGAATGGCTGCCGTGTATCGGAAGAGTTAGCGTGGGTAGGCTCCCCCAAAAGGTGGAATTCGCTGGATGCGGGTGGCGCAAAACCGATCGTAGTAGAGATTATTGGGTGAGACCTACGTCCAGCAGTGGACGTCTTTCGGTTTAATGGATTTAAATAATTTATTGCAATCTACCGGATCTTCTCGAAGATATTGTTAATTCTTTTTTACTTCTAATATTTATTGTTTTTAGTTTACTACACGATTCATATAATACCCGTAATATTGTTTTAGTCGCCTTCGTTCAAATTCTCACGCAAGGCATCATCGAGCTACAGCTTGAAATTAGAGCCTCCAGGTAGCAAGCAAAAATTCAAAGCCAAGAGGAAACCTGTTTCAACACCTGCAAGTCCTAACCGATCTAGGTAAATCGTCAATTTATTTTGTGTAGAATTATCATCTTACATATAGTAATTTGTAGTTAATGTATTATATAATTTAAAAAGTATGAAATATTATTGCCAGTCGATAATAGAAACTGAACAATCTATTGTTCGATAGACTGTGTATAAAAATTATGTTTACTAGTAGCCTAAGGGTTAAAAATAATTAAAATTAATTTTCACAATTAAAATAAATTATATACTTCTTGCAGTCTTACCTACGGCCGGGAGCCACAGTGCACATGCATGACACAAGAACAATATGCTAGACTTAGGGCCCAAGACCCACGTTATCGTAAGTATGATCAATTCAGAATTTACTAATTGAAATGTAATAAATATTACATAGGTGCTTCATAATTTCTCCAGGGTCTTGAAATATTTCATGTTTTAAATGTCTAAATATCTTTGCTTTGGTTAATAGGTACATATAAATCACCTATCATATCAAATAGCATTAGTTGACTACAAATTAAGCAAATTAACCTTTTATATATAACTATTTTATATCATAAGTAATTAAAACGCTAAAAGCAATAGTTTAATATAAAAACTAGCTTAACATTGAAACTAAAAAGATATATATGTGTGCGTGTAAGCGACACGGAGTTACGTAATCACCGGCATGTAACGAAAGACGTACATGGTCGTTTTGAGGCCAGATGGAAATGGCTTCACTCCGCGTGCGGCTACTGTCGTTCTGAGTGTGTTAGTTCTATAGTTTATACTATAAAAATTGGTAATGTTTTTGTACTCGGCTTGGATGCGGCACCATGCACTTAGTTAAAGATTAGACATAGTGATATGTTTTACCGCGTTAATTTCCTTAATCAGCCAATGTAGATTTAACAGTTAGTGGAGTAGAAGTGCAATTGAGCCCGACCGGTTAGTGATCACCGTACAATTGTGAAAAACACGTTATATTGACATGTCAATGCACGTCAGGTATCAGCAAGTATTTAGCCATACCTAACTAGAGACTATAACCGTGGCAGTTCTAAACCAAGATGATGATGGTGACTGTTTATCTCTTATTTAACATCAGATTATAGGCTATATATAGGCTCAGTGCTTTGACCACAATCTAACCTGATGTTAGATGACGATGTTGTCCAGGATGGTAAATACACTTAGCCTAGGTACTGGTTCTCAATTGATGCTGCCGGAACACACGTATTGGTATTTGGCGGCAGGCTTTCAAACTTGAGGGTGGTAGCTACCCAGGCGAGCATCATTAGAAAATGCCCTCCCACCATGCTATGGTTTTCTCACGATGTTTTCCTTCATAGAAATCTCAGACCGATTTTCGAGTTAGATAGGTAAGATCGAACCCGGCTCGATTGACGCGGAATCCGGCCGCACTACCCTACTACAGCGTACTACAGCGTCATATAGCTGTGGCTCCGCCCGCGTTTCGAATATTCTTCACTGCTTAATATAGTTCGTAAATAATCATTGGAAAAATAATTCGATGGTGCTATCCATTGAATGTTCAGAATTTCATGTGATAAAATTGTAGTACACGGAATCCTAATTAATTTCCTACAAAAATTTTAGTACTAAAAGAAAGCAAAGATATTTCTCACAAAATCAAGCACTTGCCAATAGAATTGATGCTTTAATTTTTTTTTTTTCAATTTCAACGGTTTTTTTTTTTTTTTTTCACAGAACCCTCTCTTTTTTTTTTCTAATACTAACAGAAAGTAAAGATATATATTTCTCATAAATTCAAATCAATGCCAGTAAAATTGTTGACTGAATTGGATTTTAATTAAATAATTTTTTTTTACGCGGCACCCTAATTATTTTCGTTAATTAAAACTAGCCTAAGTTACACGGAGTAACTTTAGCTATCTGTCAAAGAAAGTTCCGTCAAAATCCGAAGATTAGCCGGAACTGACAGACAAGCAAACATTTTAAAAATTGTATTTTTGATATAGGTACCTATCGTATATTTTATATTCAGTAAAAAATTCAGTAAAAAAACGTTATTTCGATATTAGAAACAGACACTTCGATTTTATTTATTAGTATAGATATACTTTTAATCCTTTTATGATTTTAATACTAGGATCATCGACGTTACCACGCACAACGACTCGTGCTATAGAGACCGACACCGGCGCAGCGTCGTCCGGTACAACGGGACGCTCAGAAAAAGTCGCAGCTGCTACCTCTTCCACTTCACTTTATGATAATGTCACCAATTCTCAACCAGCACACCAACCACCACCGAAACGTAAGATTTATTTCATTTCAAATACGAATGTTTTTCCTGTACGTAAATTATTATTCTACCTGTATAGGGATCACAAAGTTAAGCATATGTTTAACCCTTTGAATAAACTCATTATCAGGACTTTTATATTTTGATAACTAGGTGTGCGCCCGTGGCTGCACCCGCGTTTCGTATGTTCTTTACAGCGTTTTAATTTTTTTATACGGAACCCTAATGTTCTTTTGTAGTGTTAAAGTAAATATATTTCTCGTAAATTAGGTACTTGCCCGTAAAACTGTGCATTGAATAGGATTTTATTATATTTTTTAGAAGTTTTAATTTTTTTACGCGGAGCTCTCATTATTTTCTAAAATTAAAAGTACTTTAAGTTACCCGAAATAACTTCAGCTATCTACCAAAAGTCCCGTGAAATCCGTCCAGCCGTTTCGGAAAATACCCAGAACAAACAGACATACAAAAAAAATCAAATTGTATTTTTGGTCTAGATATCGTATATACATTCATACCTATTTGTAAAAAAAAAATAATATTGACATTATAAACAGACACTCCAATTTTATTTATTAGTATAGGTTAGAAAATGAGTGAAGATTTGGAAAGAAAATATGAAAATGAAGTATTTGTAGTTTTTTGTTGTTGATAATATTAAATTAGCATATGTTTGATGCGGGTGGCTCAAGACCGGTTATTATGAAGATCTTTGGAGGAAACTTATGTCCAGCAGTGGCCATATTTCGCTTAAAAGGATGGATATGTCATATGTTAGTAATATTACTTTGCTAATTCCACTTCAAACTCACATATTACAATAGTTATAATGTATTTCCGTAAAGTAACACCTTAATCAATGGAATATCTGATAATACTAAAGCTCCATTTAAATCAAAACATAAAGATTATCGAGTCACAAGCAATAGACAAAAAAATGCTGAATTAAGCTATCTGTTTGTCATACAAACGATTACATATAGAGTAAATTTATGAGAAATTAAACCACCCTAAATATAAAATGGATATAGGGAATGTAAAAAAATGCAAAACCTACATTGTGACACGGAGTCCGTATGGTGCCTTCTACGAATGGTACCCTCCATATCTTCCCGTGGGTGTCGTAAAAGGCGACTAAGGAATAAACCAGGGGATTTGCAGCTGCATCCTCTGAGCACCACAAATACCTACTGCGATCGCCAACCCGCCTGCTAAACGTGCTGATTATGGTAATCCCACCACATATGAACGACACGGTAATGGACCAGCCCCTTAACCCAGACGGCCCTGCTATTCCTGGCCATAGTGTTAGCGTTCATGGTAACTGCGGGGCAAGGGGTGCTTCGTTGATCTAAGACCGGTCTTTGTCGAAGATCTTTGGGGGAGAGCTATGTCCAGCAGTGAACGTCTCTCGGTTGAATGGATGGTTGGAACGTGAAGTAGTGTCATATTTAATACAAATTCCAGCTGCAGCTCGTCAGGTTGAGTCCCAGCCGCCCTCGAGACCTCCGAAATCACAAGAGACTTCAACTATGACGACTAATACTTCCACTGCGCCCAAAACGGTCACTGCCGCTGTGGGAACTCATGGAACAAATGTAAATTATATATGTGTTGTATCCAATTGTTTTATTACTTTAGTGTGATATCTAAAAAGGTACATCTAGAAATTATTCGAAATTTTGCACTATTTTGCAATAATATATTACCGAACTCATAAAGGAATCTTAAGCAACAAAGAGAATAGAACCCTAGGATGGAGAATCGGCAAAGGGAAGACATTTTAACTATAGTTAGATTTTAATAAATAATATGATTCTGATCTTCAATTCTTCATTTTTTTAAAATACAGATTTACTAAACCGATTTATTTAAATTTTTGTATGTTATAGGGGCTAATAAATACCATTCTAGATAAAGATAGTAGTACCTATATTGTGTCTAAATATCGTGTAAATATCTTTCTGAGGTCGATTCATTATCCTTATGTCCTTGTACTTTTTAATATCAATCACTTCAATAAAAATAAATACAATATTGCGTTAAACATAGATAAAATTGTAATAACATTTTCCCAGACAACTGAAGAAACACAAGCCAGTGGTGGTAATTCTTCAGTACAACACGGACAGGATCTAAAATCCGAAGGAGTACAAGCCGGCGGTACATTAACTTCTTCCAAGTCGTCAGCTACTTCTACACGCTCCGGGAAGGAACATCTGCAACACATGCCCAAAAGTATCGACTACGGAGATGGAAACGAATCGGTAAATTAAATTAAATTTTAATACATGCTGTAAAATAGAAAAGTTATTAGACGTATTTCAATAGCTCTTCAAGGTACCTATTCTAGAGCTATCATAGTCTCTGATTATAGCCACATTTTGACAATTCAAATAAAAGAAATGAAGCCACGTATAACTTGACTTAAACCAGATTGTTTCAGTCAATATTCGAATGGCAAAAACAAATGTGAACAGCTTTACTAGATTGACTATTGTTTTTCCTATATAAAGCATCGTAAAAGGTTTATTATACTTTTTGGATTGGATTCGTGATTTTGCTAAATCACGTAAATTTATTTTAATCACAAAATAATGCATATCTATACTAATAAATAAAATTGAAGTGTCTGTTTGTAAGGTCAAAATATATATTTTTTACTAAATACATATGAATGTATACACGATACTTATACCAAAGGTACAATTTTGTTTGTTTGGCTGTCTGTCTGTCTGTTTGTTCCGGGTAATCTCCGAAACAACTAGACGGTTTTTGACGGAATTTGTTTGGTAGATAGCTCAAATTACTCCGCGTAACTTAGGGTAGTTTGAATATTCCAAAATAATTAGGGCACAGCATAAAAAAATTAAAACTCATCATAAAAAAATTAAATGAAATCCGATTCAATGCACAGTTTTATGGGCAAGTGAAGTGCTTGAATTTATGAGAAATATTTTGACTTATCTTAGTACTCAAAATTTATTAGGGTTCCGTATAAAAGAAAATAAAACGCAGTGACGAATATATGAAACGCGGGTGCAGCCGCGGTCACACAGCTAATATATAAAAACTTACGTACATACATACAATACAAAGTGTGTTCACCTGTGCCTCACCTGACTCATTACAATGTTACATTTTAAGTGTTATTATGAGAGATGGTGATTGAAAATACTGAGAAATTTGCCTTGGAAGTTTTTGAAACACATCAACAAGAAATTATATCGTGAAGAAACACAATGAAATCATTCTGTATATCGTTTCAGTCTCGTGAATCTGAACGACATGCGGCGCATCATCACAACATTATAAACAATAATAACACATCCGGATCGCGACGAACTAAATCGAAGAGTACTGAAGATATGAATATGGGTAAATGAATTGAAATTCCATGAAAGTTTAGTCAGCAAATAATAGTTTATTTCTTATTTAAATTATATATACCACGTGGTACCGGTTAAGAATAATACTACCCCATATCTTTCCGTGGGTGTTGTAAAAGGTGACTAGGGGATAAACCAGGGGATGGGCAGCTTACTCTTTGGGGGAGACTTATGTCCAGCAGTGGACACCATTCAGTTGAATGGATGGATGGATGGTTTTAATCTTTATTTATCATTGAATCTTTCTTTCATTCGAGCAAGGCAAAATTATAGACTTTTAAATGATATAAAATAAAGTACAGTTCAGGAACGATGACGGCAGCTGATAGACGAGACTTTTCGACAGGCGTTATTATGATGAAAGCATACTAAGGCCTGTAAGTAATTCTGCTGATATATACATGCTGATCCCAGAACGCAACGTGTCATAGCGATACTATATCAGGTTTTTCGACTTATGCATATCTTACATTATTTTTCATAATATTTTTTTTAACATTGTCATTACTTTGACCATAATCTCACCTGTTGTTAAGAGGTCGTACGGTCGGAAAAGTACGTATTTCAGAAATCTATTGGTATCGCGTCGCGTCCCAAAGAAAGAGTTATAAAACACGAAAGGGACAACTGCAGCTCGGGCTGATTTTACCTATGCCAAAATAGACGAAAAAGACATCGTAGTACCCTGTTTTCCTCCTTAAAAACTGTACCGATTTTATAATTTTCGTCCAGTTATAGAATAAGAAAGGCTTTGGCTATGTCTCTAAGTTGTTTTTTTTTTTGTTTTAGTTTATCAAATTTGTTTGACGAACGTCTGAAAATACCGGAAAAAACAAGCATTTTTTTTTTTCATTTTCAAAGGCTCTCCTAGTTTCTACATAAATAATTAATTTATGGAAAACTTACGGGCATGGCGGTGATGAATATATATTATTTGGTATACAAATATTTTTCATAATGCTGTTATCCAGGGAGGAAACAGGGGACTACATTTGTATGGCATAAATGTCGCTAGGACATCCTCTTAAGTGACAATGTGGTCCAGAATGATAAGGACATTAAGCATAGATACTGGTTCTCAAGTGATGTTGCCGGATCACTGATATTTGACGACAGATTTTCAGGGGTATTATTAGAAAATGCCCCCTACCACCATGCTATGGTTTCCTCACGATATTTTCCTTCACAAAAGCTCAGGCGTCCATTGACGTGGAATCCGACCGCACTACCAACTGCGCCATCATTGTTTCTATCGTCTAATATCCGGTAAACTATGATATTTTATTGAAAAATACATTTTTTTTTTATAAAATCTCCAAAAACTACACATAATAGGATGGTGACTACAAGTCACCTACAAGCGTATCTAACATGTTGTTGTCTCAAACTAAATTTGATCATATAAACAGATTCGAGTACGTTAAAACGCATGCTGAAGCCAATGCCGTCGACGGAGAGTCCAGTAACGTCCCCGGAAATGGGCCGGCGGCGGTACGCGGGCGCTGGGCCCTGCCCCCCCGCCTGCGGGCAGCACTCGCACCGCCACCAGCAGCAGCATGTGCACCACGGACACTACACACATGTGATCAACAACAACAACAACACCAGGCAGAGCTCGCAAAGGTCAACTATGTATTATATTATCTAGTTAAATATTAAGTTGAACATAAAAATGATAACATACGCGGTTAATCTTATGTTATTAGGTACTATAAGTAATACATCTCTACGGAACAACGTTCATAATATGTTTATAAATAAGATTTATTGTAAACCGAAGTAAAATGTGTGTAGAGCTCTACGTATTTCCAAGTATCACATGCGCACAGCCCAGTCCACCTCGTCCAAAAAGTTTCAGGCGCGTTTGTCAGTATAATTTTACATATTGGGACAGGTTGCGTTTTTACGGATCCTACCCATGGAAGCAGTTTTGCTTCACATCAGAAGATTCTGATTCCTGCACCACTGCTGTCAGTGATACAATATTAGCAGGTATAGAGGATTCAATTTCCAATAGTGACCACAGGGAGCTAAAAATGACCGTGGTGGTCTTGCAAAGAAGCTAGAATACTCAAGCAATTTGCGTACGAGGCTTGGACCACGACTCGAACTAATATGGACACAAACATAACTGATGTGAAAAGTAAGCGTAACGCTGCATAGAGGTCCAGTAAACGAATAATTACCAAAGCCGTAATTACCAAATTCGATTTCGTTGGCAGAATCAGCACTCGACTAGCAAGCTACCTGTCTAGTAGTCGTGCTTTCTGGTCGTTAGCAAAAGCTGCCGAGGGAAACTTCTGTCAGTTGTCCTTTCCACCGCTGCGGGATGCCGATAGTAATCTGGTCCACAGCGCTAAGGAAAAAGCCGACCTATTAGGTGAGTTCTTTGCCTCGAACTCGACTATGAACGATGATGGAAGCATTGCACCACCTAACATTCTGTGGTTCGAATACTCCATGCCTGATGTGAAGATTTTACAAAAGGATATGCGGCGGGAGTTGTGATGTCTGAATGTTCATAAATTGAGCGAGCCAGACGGCATACTAGCAGTGGTGCTTAAGCAGTGTGCTCCTGAGTTGTGCCACGTGCTAATGCGTCTCTTCGTGCTTCCTACCGCAGTAGGCAAGTTCCGTCTTTATGGAAGACTGCCCATGTGCATCCAGTGTCCAAAATGGGTGATCGGTCGGACCCACGAAAGGCCTATTGCTATAACCCCCTTTATCTCTAAGGTGATGGAGCGTGTGATTAACTTTAAGCTCAACTTTAAACTTAATACCTACAGGAATACGATTTTCTCAGAGACCATCAATATGGCTTTCGCCACGGACGCTCAACTGGTGATCTTCTAGTTTATCTCACACACCGACGGTCTTCAGCCATTGACAGTCAGGGTGAGGCATTAGCGGCTAGCTTATATATAGCGTAGGAGTTCGATCGGGTTTGGCATCGGGGTCATCTATCGAAGTTACCATAGTACGGACTACCTGAGGGTTTGTGAAAATGGATTGCTAGCTTTCTATCCGGTGGACGCATAATTGCTGTAGTAGACGGCAGTTACTCCGATAGTATGGATATAAACGCTGGTGTTCCGCAAGGTTCTTTACTATCTTCGACTCTGTTTCTACTGCTAATCAGTGATATGCTGTCCATCAAAGTCATTCATTGCTATGCATGCAGGCATCACTACCGGAGATGCTCTCTCAGGAGTATTTAAATGGAGTGGGGATAATTTTATACAATTTAACCCGATTAAAACACAAGTTTGCGCATTCACCATTAAGAAAACCCCATTTAATGTAGCCCCACAATTCCAGGATACACTCCTTACTATCTCGAAGACCATTGTGATCCTTGGTGTCGACATCTCCAGTGATGTTCAGTTCCGTAGTCACTTAGAAAGTAAGGTCAAGCTGGCATTTAAAAAGCTAGGTGTGCTGAATAGGTCGAAGCGATACTTCACATCGGAGCAAAGACTGCAACTGTACAAGTCGCAAGTCCGGCCCCATATGGGATACTGCTGTCACCTCTGGGTGGGAGCACCTGGATACCAGCTCGAGCCACTTGACTTAGTTCAAAGACGTGCTACGAGAATCGTTGACGATCGCAATCTCACAAGCAGTTTAGAACCTTTAAGTCTAAGGAGGGGTTTTGCTTCTTTATGTGTATTGTAGCGGTTGTATAATGGGTTGTGTTCTGATGAATTGTTCGACATAATCCCGACAGCTAATCTCTACCTACGTATGACTGGCAATCGGCAAGGAGTTCTTCCTCACATCTTGGAGACAAAATGGTCCCAGACAGTGCGGTTCCAGAGGAGTTTCCTCCCACGAATTAACCGGATGTGGAATGAGCTCCCAGCGCCCTTGTTTCCCACGGAATACAGTATGGAGTACTTCAAAAAGGGCGTGAGAAAGTTTTTTAAAGAATTGGCAACGCGCACGTGTTTTCTTTGGTGTTGCAGGCATCCATAGGCTACGGTGACCGCCAACCATCAGGTGGATCGAATGCCCGTTTGCCACTGTAGTGGTATCAAAAAAAAACGGCCATCACTATGAACTTTTGTTATACGATAATTGTTTAAAATTTTTGCTTTTTTTTGTTTGAAATGACTCCAGAAATCATGTAATCAAGATCAATAATCAAGATAGTTATAATTTGAATAATTAGTACGTAACTATGACGTAATCACTAGTAAATTATTAGTTTTGTTAAAAAGTTAAAATATATACTACAGTTTTGTAAAAATTTGTGATGATATGTTTATAATAAAGTAAAATCGTTTTTTTTCTTCGAACTGACTAAATGTTGTTGACCTGAAGACCTAGACAGTTTTATTAGAATTACGAAGCGAGCGCTTAGGGCGCACAGTCAGGATAGTGATAGCTTGCGTAAGACTACCAAAGTGGTTCGTAAATTACATTAGTTGATACGTAAATACCACTAAATTTGTCCTGTGGTAAACCTACGGTGGTTAAGGTTGGCTACGGATCTCAGAGTCCTTTACAATACCCGTGTATTTGCACGTAGTCTGTATTGACAGTATGAGGTCTCTGATACTCAGTCTAAGCAGTGTCGTAATCGTGCTGGTGGTGGATACAAGAGTTTTCCCAGTTTGGGATCGCAGCATGTCTTGGTTTCCTGGCGTAGCAAAAACTTAAGTGTAAAATCGTAAACATTGTATCTTATAAAGAAGAAAACTTTATTTTATAAGAAAAAAAAACATTTCTCATTTTAGTTTGTAATTACTAAATGCTGTTGACTGGAAGGGATTATCGGTGATACGAACCTCGGCTTGGGTTGCTACCTTACATATAAATTCCGCGGAATGGTTCCTTACAGTGCCCATGTGCCATATATACCAATTATATCGACACATGCTCTGGATATATCGAATCATTTGATTTCTATAAATAATACTGATTTATTTCATCCGATATAAATACTTCGAAAAAAATTAAAAGTACACTATTTCTGTTTTATGTACAAATGCCACTTCTAATCATGTTATGTTCCAATAATAGATAATTATAAAATCTTTGAGACGGGTGTTGGTGGATCATGGATGTGAGTTAAACATACTATATATCGATATATTTGTTTGATATTTCGCATAGTAACGATACATTTTTCTCGATATATCATTTTGAAAAAAAAAAAAAAAACATATTTTTTCTAGATGTACATACCTAGGGTATCTGGAATAAAGTGTGATGCTATCATGTGATGTTATGCTATCTCCTCTCCTAATCTTCCCCAGCTAGGAATCTGGCCAAGCCCTGGGCCGCTACCGGAGGGGACTCCGGGATGTGTATCGGTGCAAAGTTAGGCAGTGTAATTAAATCATGTTTGTAACTTGTATAGACGTGGTGTGGGAGTAGGAGCGGCTCCTAGTGGATATCCAGGCCGCGGTCTGTACCTGGAGCTGGGCGGTGGAGAACGTGACCATTCACCGCCGTCCGACAATGTGATGTTCGACAATCAATGTTACGCAACTACACCGTCATCCTCCAATGGGAATTCCGATCAGGAACCGTGCCAACGACGTGATAGTCGACAACATCATCATGGGGTAAGTTATTTTTTTAATTGCAGGGTGTAAAAGACAACACCACTATAGTTCATTTTTAAATCCATCGGATAGATTTTAAAAGCTTCAATATTACTGTCTTAATTTACAAGTATTTTTAGAACTGTCTCATAAAAAAACAAGTTTAAACTGCTTTAAGTGCAAAAACGCTACTGTCCTGTAATGTTCAGAGTTTAGATTCTCAATGTGGGCAATAACGCCCCCTTGACGTTTGTCTTTCGGGGAAAAAATTAGGGGGCATCGAAACAGCAAAGAGGGTGTGGGTAGTCCATGTCCTTGTTATTATTACTTAATTCGATTTTAGAACGACTTTTAAAGACGTTTAGATGTAAAGACTCTTAGACAAAAAACACTTTTTTAATTAAAAATAAAACCGACTTCAAAAAGAATAAACTATAACAACGCACTAAAAGTCAATAAATAATTTCTTTATTATTCTACTACGTTAATTTTGAAATCGGATAACAAAGTGTTGTAAATGTACATCGCTGATTATATTCAATTTTGATTAATTGTTCTTTAAAATGACCCTAGTCCTTTATTTAGCTTATATGTAATTGTGATCAAGTTTAGACAGTTATTTCTATTCGTAAATGAATACATTGGTTAACTCAAGCTGGCACCGACTTCAAAATTTAACAAAGCAGATTAATAAAATAATTATTTATTGACTTATTAGTGCGTTTTTATAGTTTATTCTTTTAAAGTCGGTTTTGTTTAAACTAAAAAAAGATTTTTTTCTACTTTTTAGTTTAAGTATGTACTTTTAGGCATAGCCGTGAAACATACTTCATAGCTTTGGAACGAACGAATATATGAAACACGTGTTGATGATATTCGAGGGTTTTTCTCAATTTCTCTGAGTTCCACTGATCGGCTCCAAATCAGTCGACAAATGACGGAGAAATCGCGTAACAAACATGCAAATAAAAAAACACAGACGAATTGATAACCTCCTCCTTTTTGAACACGGTTAATAACAAAGATATAAATAAGATAATAAAGTAGATTACACAATCTCACCTGATGTTAAGTGACGATGTTGTTTAAGATGGTAAACACACTAAGCCTAGAGGTACTAGTTCTCAAGTGATGCTGCCGGAACACACCTATTGGTATTTGGCGACAGGTTTTCAAACTTGAGGGTGGTAGCTACCCAGGCGGGCATCATTAGAAAATACCCCACCACCACTTTATACCCCTCAATAATTTAATTTGATTAAATTAATTACTAATACTTATTTAATAAACATATATCATTTATATGGTTTTTACATTTATTGACGCTCCGACCAATAATTATGTAACATACAGTTTTTCCATAATCAAAACATACGAATCGCTGCGTTAGTATAAATTTTATTATTTATCTCTGAACGCCAACGCTTAAGAGGATATGCGAGTGGCGTTTATTCCATACAAACGTCTCCTGTTTCCTCCCTGCATAATTGTTTTATGATAAATATTTTTATACCAAATAATATATGTCCACCACCGCCATGCCTGTATATTTTGATTTGTTCCATTAACTAGTTATTCTAGAAACTAGGTGCCTTTGAGAATACAAATAGGCTCGATTTTTACCGTCATTTTTAGACGTTCGTAAAAAAAACTTGAAAACAAAAAAGCGTAGAGGCATAGCAAAAGTCTTTATTATTTTATAACTGAAAGAAAA
Source organism: Samia ricini (assembly GCA_014132275.2). Taxonomy (NCBI): domain Eukaryota; kingdom Metazoa; phylum Arthropoda; class Insecta; order Lepidoptera; family Saturniidae; genus Samia; species Samia ricini. The sequence goes on from AP028170.1 coordinate 9,410,717, forward strand.
TTAAAAATTGGTCCAGTTTTGAAGGAGAAAGCAGGGTACTACGAAGTGATATTTTCCTCTATTTTCCATACGAAAAATCTGTTCTAGCTGCAGTTGTCCTTTTTGTGTTATATAACTCTTTCTTCGTGGTGCAATGCGATAGCAATCGATTTCTGAAATATTTACTTTTCATTATTTGTCACCGATCACCAGCAACGCCATCTTATACTTGACTTACTGTGGCATTGGTAACGCGAATCTATAAGTTTGACCTCTACCGCGAATCGCTCAACGCCGCTGAAGAAGATTTCTCTCCAAAATATACAGTTATGTCCGATTCATAAAGTATTCATTTAATGACAGAAACCGTGCCTATCTCGTCAAGTATCGCAGTCCAGTGCAACGCCAGCCCCCGGCTCACCGACTTCACGTCTCCTTCTCGAATATGAAATGCATCTCCGTAACACATTAGCCAAAGGCATGGACGCCGAGAGCTACAGCCTCCATACCTTTGAAGCTCTTCTAAGCCAAAGCATGGAAGATTTAGGTAACACTCATATTATAATTGGTACAAGGGTTGATTAGATATTTTATAGTTACAGAGGGTAAAAAACGAAATGAAATAAGTGCTAAGATTTTGTAGAATCATTCAACAATATTGACTGTTTAAAATAGTACGCTTAGTTTGTTCTAATAATATAGGCACCGTCACTATTGGGCAGAAACCCTTTCTAAAGAAACGTTTGTGGAATACATTAGTTCATGAAGATGTCGTAACGTCCTTGAAGTCATTAGAATTATGATAATTCTATGTGTTACAAAGTTCTATTGTATATCCTCATAATAATATTGACATAATTAATTAATGTAAGCAACTTTTGAGTAAAATGAACTTCATACTTATAAAAAACTAGCTGTCTTACCTGGCGTTGTTCGGGATACATTTCTGTAAAAGAATAAAAAATATTATTGAATAATAATTGGTAAAATATATTATTGCAAAATTTTTTTACATTATAAATTGAACGCTCACAATGGATGACCCCCACGTGTCTAAATAAAAAAAAAAATATATCGTCACATTTCTAATGTAAAATATTAACAATTTACGTTCTTCCCAAAATTGTAAGAAACAAAACAAAAAAACAATGTGGTAAAATCGATCGGTTCAGTGGATTTTAAGATTTGCCTGAACTTTGTGCATAGTATAGAGATATTGATTACTATACAGCCGAAGTGTTTAAAAATTTAAACATTTTTTAATTGCATTATATTTTTCGTAGAATTCAACGACAATTTACCACCATCTAATCAACGAAGTCCATATCCACCTCGGCGAAGTGAGTATTGCTCAACTAAGTCTATTTTTACAGATGCCTTAATAAACTTTACTAACTAAATAAAACTGCACAGCGTTCTTGCTTTTATTAAATATTATTAAACACTTTTTTTAAATAATGTAACATGTAATTTAAAATTAATGCACTTACCCTGGTAAATAGCCTGATGTAATTTTAATTTCATACCTGTTTTTTTTATTTTTCTTGAGGGCCGACTCAAGAGTCCATACTTCAATCTTTGAGACACCTCAAGGAGGCTGCAATAAGAGAAAGAGGTGATACCATTGTTTAATTTCTTGATGTAAATTATCTTATATTTACGTAAAAATAATAATTTATTTTGATTTCTTTTCCTTATTTTTTTCAGTGTCCGTTGTCAAATTTCGTTTGTATATTTTTCTTTTAATTAATAAATCCTGTGTTTCCAGTACAACAAACTTTTATTTATTATCATATATATTATTTTATTGTCACACCAATTTTTATATTGAGCTGCTGTTGTAATGTTTGCCTATCCGTGTTACCAAACCAAAAACATCGTATCCACTACCAACTAAAACTGCACTACCATTAAATTTACTTATTTAAATATATTTCTAATAAATTATTTGTCTAATATAGTAAAAATTAGGTTAGACATAAGAGTATTTAAAACCTTTTTTTTTTCAATATTAGCCTGTGCATTTTTTCACTTTTGCTAGGCACTGGCGTGCTCGAGGTTTCATGTATTAAACCAATAGACCGTAATTATGTTTTGGATTTTTTAGTTTTTCACTCCAGTTATGTTCTGTCTTTCTGTGTTTTCTTTGACTTCCCATGACTATTAGAAGTCACAATTATGCAGTTATTTTAACTTTAAAGAAGAGACTAAACAGTTTTAATGCATCAAAAACCCTGTAATACATGGATATCGGCATACGATTTGGATTTCAATTATTGCATGGACATCCGACTATTTGATTTTTTATCTACTTTTGTGGCAGGAACAGCTTCTCAATGTTCTGGTAGCGGCAACCGTTCTTCGACTTTGCCTTTACCGCATCGCTTCGGAATTGAACGACAACAAAGCGCACGATCTGATCGCGACGGATATTATAGGTTAATTATTTCGTTTCTTTTGAACCATATGATGTCCACTGCTGGCGATAGGTCATTCCCAAAAAGGAGGGGATTGCCATAATCGGCTCGCTTACTAGACGGGTTGGCAATCGCAGTAGGTGTTTGTGGTGCTCAGACGGTGCTACTTCCCATCCCCAGGTTTATCTCTTAATCACCTTTTACAACACTCACAGGAAGACATAGGGTGGTACAAGTCTATTCTTAGCCGGCACCACATGACGAGTATACTATTCAGTAATAATAAAAAAAGATATCTCAACTAAAAAATATTTATTTGATACATTATACTTATGATTAATAGAGACTTGATCACCACTTTGTCATGACTACTTTAGACCATAGATAAATTTTAAAACGAAAACTCTATCAACGAACACTCAGTAAATGAGTTTTGGACTTTTATTATATCATTTTTATATTCATTAAAAAGGATACATTTTATGTATAAAAAAACTTTTTGATGGTTTTAAATTATGGTGATGGTTATAGATTATAGAATCGGTGGTTCGTTAGTTAGGAATTATAGTTAACCAAATTGCAATAGGAAAAACATTGATCATGAGAACATCTTAAAGAGAGGATTCAGTTACCATATTCAGTCAAAAATCCAGTTAAGTGTTACCTTCAATATTCGTCACACACCCGATGAAATTATAAAAACCTTAAAAAAAGGGAAAATTTGAAAAATAGTGAACTGATTCAGTGGCTTAAAAAATTCAGAATTAAAGCATTGTAAAATTAAATTCAAGAAACAAAATTAACTGTATATAGGTAACGAAAATTAATTAAATTCTGATCTCATTACCGTAGATGAACCTCTATTTATTCGCATAAATAACAAGTAATATGTAATAATGGTTATTTGAGGTAAAAAAAATATTTTTTGTGATTCGTTAATAATTTTCATTGTTTCAGCGATCGAAACGAATTAATGAGAGAACGCGAGAGGGACCGGGAACGGGGATATTTAAGTGATCACAATACCAGGCATGTCTTTGTTTATAAATTATTAATTTATTTAAATGAGCCCATACCAACAGTAAGCTCATAGGATCAATACATTTGGAGTACCCTCAGATTCCCATAAATTGTTACGGAATTCGTAATATTAAGAAATAAATATAGCGTAGTATTAGAAAACGTGGTTATTACATTGAATATACATTTGTTTTAGAAACGTTGACAAATTAATACAACTATTAATGATGTACTTGTAAAAGGTAAGATAATAAAAATACTGTAGTAAATTACAAGCGTCCACGCTTGTAATATCACTAATAACATATGTTAAATCGTTCTAAATCACAGTTTCTCAACCTTATTTTTCTCACTGTCCACTTTGAGAATATGTTTTTCCACATCTTAATTTTTTTGCCTTTTTAGGCTATATGTTATTATCTGGCCACACGCCCTCTGCGCTATCTCAATGCCCCCTAATTTTCTCTCGGTCTTCTAGTACCACAAGGGGACGTTATCGCCTACTTCGAGAGCCTAGGTTCTAAACCTTTAACTAAGATATTCAGTATAAAGGCAATTTATCCACTTTCTGCGATTTTTGATACTCAAAATATAGAATTATGACACTCAAGTGATCAAAATATATTTTTATATGAGGAAATAAAATCAATTATTTTCTTATGTTACTGTTTTAGAATTATTACTACTTATTTTTATTTAATTGTAATGTGTAAAACAGTATTTTTATGTACATTTGTTTTTAATATCATTAAACTTGTTAAATTTAATGAAAATTGTAGAGATACTACAAAATTATTTTACATGTTATTTTGTTAAGGAAATAAATTTATCAAATCATGGATTTTATATGTTCTATTTCCTTACAGGTACATTACATAAAATAGACAATTTTATTAATATAAATAATTTATCATTGAAAGTTATTTACTTCATATATAAATATCCATCACAAATAAACTACCTACTAGAAATAGAGACTCAAAAAAGTCATCCATTAAACATTCATTTTAACCAGAATAACTCAATATAATAAGGGAATTTGTATTTGTTCATTTATATAAGTTATATCGTAACATAATAACGCTAGAAGATTATGATATATTTCTATTTATTTATAAGGAAATGCTCACATCCAAGACGGAGTGTACAATAGGGTTTTTTCATTTCCGTTGCCCCAACTACTATTTACATACGATTTATAGCATAACATGAAAATATGAAATATAGGGGCCAAATATTTCGTAAATGGCAGGCATTTACCCTTGAAAAAATGTTAACAGTAGCAATGTAGAAACTCCTATGGTTAGCATAAGATTAGAAACATAACACTTACCTTGGACGATAAACATACAAAGGTTGTTATTAACCCCATGGAGCACTTACCTGGCGTTTACGCCAGCTTGCCATTATTTTCCTATTGTCTTATTTTTATAGGTAATCGACATACCGAGATGCAAAGTTGTAACTAAATAATAATACTTGAATATTTACTATTTTACACTAATAAGGCTCAACATATTGTGTTTCTTTAACCTAATTAGATTAATAAATAAAAATATATTATTGCAGATTACCGATACGTACAAAATTTAAGCAGTTCTAAAGCAGTTCTTCTGTCTGTAAATCGTTGTTTTTTTTTAATTGCTATCTATGGAGTTTAGTGTTTTATTAATAATGTAAAAGAAATCTTTGATAATAAGATTATGTAAACAGTTTATTTTCTTCAAATTTAATAATGATTATGTTCAAAATAACTACACAAGATTTCTCCATTAACATTTCTGTATATTTCATTTGATACAATATTACGCTTGTTAAGTGATATCCTATTATATACATTTAGAAACGAAGATTGCTCACTTGGTGTTGTGGTAGGATACCGCAACGATGGACGTAGGTTCGAACCCTCTTATCCAATTCTATAATTAACCTGAGCTTTCTGTTTAGGAATACATCGTAAAGAAACAATAGCATAGTAGAATAGGCATATTCTAATAATGTCCGCAAGTGTCAATAGGTATGTTCCAGGAGAATCACCTGAAAGTCTGTACCTCTGTTTAGCGTGTTTACCATATCAAGCCACATTATCACTTAACATCAGGTCATAATTTGGTCGTAGCGCTGAGCCTATAACACTATAAAACATATATATTACCACCTAATTTTCTGTTATAGAGATCGCGTGAGAGATCGTGATCAAGGATATCTGAGTGATCACCAGTCGAGGTAAGTCTATCGTTAACCATTAAAAAAAATCATAAAATTAACAACATGACATAAATTGCTTAATTCCCCAATACCTCTATAATTTCGATATTAATAAAACTAATATAATTTGGTTTTAACAATACTAACCAGTTTAAATCAGATTCCCGTTATTATTATTATTTAAGAGTTAAAAGGTAAGCGTATATAATCAAAGTGGCGTAAAGGATGATAGTAAATATTAATTGTTAAATTTTAATTGATAATAATAAATAATAAAATTGTTCTAAATGATTTTAATAAAACAAGCCTTTAAATAGCACATCACCACCAGCTTACGAAGCATTCGCGGTTTCAATTAAAGAAAAAATCTATATTTCTTACATATATCTGTTACTTTAAGTTTATTCAGCAATGTGATCTATATATATATAAATATATAAATAAAGAAAATGGGGTTGCTTTAACTCGCCTTTATTTTTTAAATTCCAACGACCCTTTCTCATTTTTTTTTCAACGTACTCTTATGTACATTTTTCCGCTAATAAAAACAAAAGACTCTCATTTTTCTTCATTCGTTAATTTTTTTAGGTTAGGTATAAATGAAATGTTATATGCACAGCACACATGAAACGCGGGAGTAGCCGCGGGCACCAACTAGTAATGTTATAAATGTAAAATAGATTCAGTGGCTTGTTTATTTGTCTACAAGGCACTTAGGATCATGCTAAAAATTGTCACGAAATAATGAACTACTAGCTAAATTAAAATGATTCCTTGTGCATATACCACATGCACGAGTCTTAATGTTATGACAAAGATAATACCGAAAATATGTGGTACAAATTGTCTTTGAAACTAATTTAATGTACTATATGTAAGCCTTGATTTAATTTAAAAAAGTCATATTATGTGTAGCTTGTAGCAACAACCAAGGTTTTCGAATTAGCATAAGATATTTAATCTAAATTAAAAGTTCAGTAGAATACATATAAGTGAAAAATTACGAATTGAAGGCTTATTTTTAAAACGTTTTTGTGAATCGATAATGATTTAAGAAAGAAATACCGCCTAATAACGAAATATTCAAGGGAAGGAAGATAATGTAGGAGCCTTGGGCTAAAATGTCATTTAAGTTCGTCTGCTGGCACTTTAAAAACTCTTATAAAGTATAAAAAAGAGAGATTGAGTAAGTAATACTTGTTGAAGTATATTGAATTTATTTTCTCAATTTGGTCGCACAACTAAGCGTAATGCGGTTGCTTGGATATTTCTTAAAGTATATTTCTTTCTGTATAAAGTTTTGTTTCCTAATAAATGGGTATAATTTTTGGACATTTATATTTACTAATGTTTGCCTGGTATCAAAATTAATGATTATTGAAAAGATGAATAATAAAATTTCAATATTTTTTAAGGATACCACTAATGCTTTTCAATAGCTACGAAACAAAAGAATTTATAAATAAATGGAAGAGGAAACTGCCTCTAACTGTTGTATAGATGCCTATTTTACATACATAATTACACAATACATAATATATATGCGTTTCATTCGAAGTTTATATAATACTAACCGTGTGCCTGAGGCTGTGCCCGCGTTACATATATTTTTCATAGCGTAATGTATTTTAATTTTTTTTTGATAAGTAAATATATTTCTCACAAATTCAAATATCTGGCAGTAAAACTGTACATTGAATCGGATTTTATTCACAATTTCATGTTTTACATGGAACCCTAATTATGTTTGACAAACAAAAGTCCCCTAAGTTACGCGGATTAACTTCAGCTATCTACCAAAACAAGTTTCGTCAAAATCAGTCCAGCCGTTTCGGAGATTACCCGGAACACACAGACAGACAGATACACGGAAAGACAGACAGGCAGAAAGACAAAAAATGTAAAAATTGTTTTTTTGGTACCTATAGGTATCGTATGTACATTCAAATCCATTTAGTAAAAAAAAAAGGTGTACTTATGTACGCACGTAAGAAGTTATACTTCTTTGACATAATAATAGAAAAAACTAAAACGTTGACAGCTAACTTCAGGGTGTAGTTTTTTCGTGACGGTGTACGCGCGCATCGCAAAAATTTACTCTCATCATTTTCCCTAACGCGCCAAAAGAAGTATAACTTTAAAAATATTTTGACATTACAAACAGACACTTCAGTTTTATTTATTAGTATAGACTAAATAGCATCTGATCATAATTATTAAAAAAAATCACTGATCTTCAGGTTTTATAAACAAATTTGAAGTATGTAAGTCATTGAAAATCATTAGATACACGAAAACAAACGTTTAAATGGCCAAAATAGAGTAACATGAAAGCATATAAAATACAGCAGTATATAAGTTTATGAAAAGTACATTATTTTTTATAAATAGTAGTAAAAATATAAGTGCATATACATATATGGCTAAACGAATAAATAAATTTAATAAAGACATAAAATTTCTGAAAAAAAATATACGAAAAGAGCCATTCAAGCGAAAGTACGGTTAGGTATCGATCGTGTGCCGGAGCTATTACCGTAGCTTATATAGATACCGTTTCTCTCAACGTAAATGCCCCTGGGTAAAGTCCTGAGGTAAAATTAACCTTTCGCGAGGCGAGTAATTTTTCGAATAGCTACTTACTACCGGACGCAGAATAATCCATTACTACAAGCTTGTGACCCCTAATCCTTTTCCTTGTGACCTGTTGTAAGTAATATTTAGAAATTACCTTATTTAGTAAAGGTCTTTGAGAAAAATAAACGTTTTTTTTTCCGTCGTGTATTTCAATGGAATATCGTATAAATTATATTGATGAAAAACAGTAATACATTTAAAATGGTTTTATTTAAATATTATTGATTTTATTTCTTTATTTACTGCAACTTGATATTATATTAATTAAAGTTCTAAAATGGAATCATTAAAAATGTACTTTAATTTATTAATGTGATAAAAAATAAAACATATTTTTAATATGTCCGATTACCTATAAAAATGATACAATAGGAAACAATGGCAAATTGGCGTAAACGCCAGGTTAGTGCTCAAGGGGTAAAACATTACTGGACACTATGACAAATTAGTTAATTGTAAATCACTAAGTACCTAATGCTATTAATCGACAACAAATGTACAAGGTTTTAGTTGGGGTACACATCAATTTCTGTTTTTTATTACTTTAGGTATAATGGATATTTATTTTTATTACTTTTATAAGTTTTACTATTGTCGAATTCTTAAAGTTATATCAGTATTCCTCAGATGTGTACCGTTGATTGTTTTTATACGAGAAGAAAATTTTAAGAATATTGATGCAAATTATGCTTTGTATTGGCGGATTCCTAAAATCACTAAAGTTAATTTAGTTCAGTTTATGCGTACTTATAAATATTATGCTATCAAAACTATAGAACAAAGCGTAGATATATTATTTATATGCATGTAGTATAATTCTTTTCCTCATCTGTTTGGCTGTTTAACTTATTCTAATTAAGCTTTTGTTTAAGTAGAAGCAACCAATATTTGTAACCTAATCGCCAAAATATATATTTACATGGCTTATGTAAGATAAATCTTAAGAGATATATCAAACTGATTTATTAGATAAATTTGGTTGTACAAAAATTGTAAAGAAAAATTTAACGATGGCATGTCTCTATCTACTACCATTAACTTGTAATAATATCACAGACGTATTATCAGTTACATTTAAATTTAAGTACCTAATAAAATGTTATATATTAAAACTGTAGAATAAATAAGACGATCTTGGGTTATAAGTTAATCAAAAAACAATAATTAATAGTTAAGTAATTACTGCAGTTTTGTGAGCGCATCTCGTTGCGCATCTTGCATCGGTGAGTCGGCTCGGGCCGCATGGTATCGACACTCTGACGGGTGGCGAGGCACTCAGCCACCCGGGCCGCGCCGCTCTCCTTGGGACTCCCTTCCCAGTCTACGCCATGAGGGAAGCCTTAATGATTCCGGCTATAGAAGCAACAGGGCCGATAGTTTTGAACAAAGGCAAGCAGCGATACTTCAATATAACTAAGTTAAAGTTAACGCTACACTTTTATTTTTCCTTATGAAAATGTCTCAAAGTATACAAATAACATGAGTTTTTAAATTTACCAACTAAAGTATTGGCTAATTATTTCTATAACGCTTACATTAACAATAACTAATTTTCTAATTATAGATATGTATATATCATATTGAATAACTATACTTAAATAAAGTAAATACCAAAATTGAGTAAATTAATTAATTTACATAAATTCACAGATAACATTACTTAGGTAATTAGGTGATTAAAGTTAATAATAACAAAGTTCAAATAGTGAAAATAAATATAAATATTACAAGCCAATTCATAATTCGTTTCAAAATAAGAAATATCCTTTACATTATGTTTACAATTATATTATATTCGTGATATAACTGTCTTAACTTTCAAAAACCTATATATTCCGTTCAATTTCAATTCGGTTAACAACAGTTGAACTAATCAGAGTCGAAATGAACTTTGCGTTCTGAGCTGTCTGTTAAAACTCTTGAAAATGATTCGACCAGTTCAATTTCCCTTTGACAGATTCATTCTTAGAATTCATCAAACTACAATAAAGGGGTAAATGTTCTCTTTGTTAAAAGATTTAATAAGCTTTACTTGGAATTAAACAAGTTAAGCATAATTTAATTATGTTAAAATATTAATTTTAACTAGGATACTTCTTTATCTTTATTAATAACACTAATAAATTACTTAATTTGAACACAAAGATTGCATTGGAAAAGAGCGGATATTTATAGAAAAGATATCGTTTTAAAGAAATTACTCTAATAAGTTCTCGCCAACGTCTATCTACGTGCGTATTTATTATCTATTATACGAGACATCGTTCTATAGATTTAGATTGTTGAAACTTGAGTAGAAAATAAAAATAAGATTGTATTACAGGGGTGTATTCGATCGGCAAGACAGCATACGTTCTGAATACGCAAGTGATCGCGAGTCAACACGCTACGGCATCGTTCAACAAGCTTCTATAGATAGCACCGATTCCCGTATCTGCTATCTGACATCAAGTGAGGTAAGTGTTTTTTTTTTTATTTACATGAACTACCACTTTCTTCTTTGTATATATAATGTCTAAACATATAAATACGTACTATTTTTGTATTCGGAAAAAGATGGAATTTAACAGCAACGTATTATTCTTATTAACAAAAAAAGATTTACATTAGATATTCTGACTTTAAACTATAGATTGTCAATTACGATAAAATATTCATATTATACACAAGTAATTCTAAAATCATACCCTATACTTTGCCACTACACCAGCCACTTAATGTCCTACTTATACTTATTCCGATTTGGAAATAGCCAGTGATATGTTCAGATGCCGAAAAGGCTTTGCAGACTATAAACACTGACCACTCAAATTTGTTGCCGCTATTTTTGCATAGTACTTATTATCATCAAGCACGTACTATACGAGACTACTATAAAAAATAACGCGTAATCTTCCACTTTAAAACCAGCTACTAACGTAAATGCATACTCGATTAGTTTGCATAAACTTTGTATTCTGCATTATTATGCAGTCAGTGTTGTGAATATAATTTCTAAATTTTTTACCTGGACGTGCTCGTTCTTGTTTGAGTAAACTATTTATACATCCAATCTTTATCATGTATGCAGGCATATGTAGACAGTTGAAACAGTAATTTATTAGTTACATTTTCTTCAAATTGTAGTTACGGTTATATATCGAGATTAATGTAGCTGCCATAGTTGTATGCGTAAAATGATGGATATACGGCTGTATGATCTAGGCTTCTAGGCCTCTAGGCATAGTGTGTTTACCATCCTGGACCACATCATCACTTAACATCAGGTGAGATTGTGGTCAAAGCACTGACCCTATATCGTGTAAAAAACGCTGTGTTCTTTGATCATCGTAGAGTAAACACTGAGTAAATTTTGATATCACTAACGTATTTAGAATTATATGAGCTGGCACAGTCGTAGCCAAAGACATTAGGTGGGACGCATTTAGGGTAATTTTTGACTCCACCCATTAATACGATTTATTTGTTTACATATTTTAAGCAGGAAGTTAGTACTTCGTTTAAAGTTTTTGTAAATTGTATATTTCTAAGAGATTTGTCAATTTAACGTATACGATTTTTGTGGATCATGACCCCAATTCCTCTCTCCTCCATGGAACGCTACTGTTTATGATGTATCACTGTTAATTGATTATCGTGTTATTGTTACTAGTACAAAATGCAAAATCTATCTTAATGATATGCCGATCATCCGGATTAATTAAATATTTGAACATTTAATTTTTAAATTTTTGAATTCAGGACATCATTTCGGTATCGAAATATGTATACCAAGTTACTTTAATATTTTCCTCATAATATTTCTAGACCAGTATGACCACGGTAAATATATATAAATATTGAGAAACATGGTTTATTTTGTCTATTAATAAAGCATATATAGTTTGACGAGAGTTGTGATACAAATATTTTGAGACACTGGTGTGTGTGTAGGTGAACATTGTTAAAATTCACAAAGAGATTTGCATAACTTATACTTACTTATTATATATGCAGTATGTAGAACGGTAAAATAATGTCCCAGCTCGAGGTCTGGGATAGTTCGGGTAACATCGGGATCCTTCGGCGGAGTCTGCGCGAGACGCTAGGTCACTCGCTTTGCTGCGCCTCGAGCTTCTGCAATCGTATCCTGAACGTAACATTAAAAATATTATTTTGAGGTTATCTTCTTGCAATTATATAAATAACAATATTATAATTAATTAAAACGAATTGTCGGTACGGCACGTATATATTCGTTTCGATATAGACGTATCGAATGTCGCGAAAGAGAACTTTGAACAGAAAACTGAGACGTTTTGTTTGTGTAAATACAAAGCTTTTACTGTCGAGTACAAGGACAAAGAAGATCCGCGTTGTTCCTGCTGAGCGTCACATCGATGTTCATTCCTAAAACTAACAGATGCAATAAAATCTATAAAAAGTTTCTTTTTCAAATTATTGTGAACATACGCATTTTATAAACATATCCTGCATACACAAGTGAAGTCAATTTGGAGGCCTACATAGGAGTGAATTATTGAAATAAATTATTATCTGTTAGATAGCATTAATAGAAGTTTCGATCTGTTAATGATAAATGAAATGTTAATACTAAGTAGAGTTCCTGCCTGTATATCGCTTAAACCGCCTGTGATATTTCGTCTTAATAATAAATGTTAACCTTGAAGTAATTAATTACTTGAAACTTTAAATGTTGAAGTAGTTATTGCGCCACTCTTAGAGTTATCAATGTTATGCTTATTCATAAAGTCCTAAAAGAAGTTTCGTTATATCTTCTTTGTATGCAAAGTATACTGAATTAAATGTTGAACATAATTGTTGAATAATTGTTAATAGTAGATATGTGAATGTTAAAGAAGATATTACAACGACAATATTTCTATTGTAACTTGTATGGGGGCCATCAAATCTAAGAGTGCTGTTTTATTAAAGGTACTGTATTCCAGCAAACTTTATAATTTTCATGTCATTTACTATTCCTATGATATTTATTACTATTAAAATTTGTTTCTACTATTCAAATACGTGTGCCGTTTATTATAATAAATATAAATATTTTAAATCTGACATTTGTGTTCAAGTAATAAAAATCATTGAAAATGATGAATTCGTGCGAATGATATATGTTTTTTGCAAATAATAATAATTTACAATGGCGCTATATCACGTTTAAAACGTTCTTCAATTGTAATTTTTACTCTGTGTTTCTGTGTTTAACAACTGAACGCCAATCTACGAGCATTACACATATTATTTTAACAAATATCACAAACAGATTCATCACGTTATTTCAGTGTAATGAACTTGAAGCATGAAAAATTCAATGAACATATCATTCATTGCAGAAAATAAAAGTACTGGCGAAAATGTTATGTTTTCATATTAATATAAAAAGCGCGAATTGAGAAATTGAAAACATTTTTTATATATTTGAAGTTTTTGCAAATAACCGTCAGTCTAAAAATATAAAATAATAATAACATAAATAAATAATTAGCACACTTTAAAATATCCGAATATTAAAGTATCCTCAGAAAATATTAATTGAACAAATATGAACAAACTTTATGTTTGAGGAGTAGTTGAAGTTACATAGGCCTTAAATTTTTTTTTGTACTTAGAAAGTTGTTTGAAAATTAATATTCATAAAATTATAATTTTCTTTGCTGGTCTTCCTTGATATGCAAACATTTTTACCACAAACCCTCTCTGTTTTAATGCAATAGGCTACCGAGGGCCAATATTTATTCTTGAACGAGGTTGCGAAGGCACGGCCACTGTAAATTATGTCAGGGTCGAGTTTCTATTGATCTCGCTTCTTTCCGTGTGCGAGTCGTTCCGTCCTGTGTGTTTTCCGATTTGTAATCGCTAATTTGCATAATTAATTTCTTTATTGCGTAAATAAATAAATCCCAAATCGATCGGAATACAACACATTCATATATGATATTACGTATAGCTACCGTACTTATATATAAATGTCGACCAGTTCATTGTCTTAATCTGCCTGAATTTTTTTTTGTTAGTAACTTTTGATAAGTAGCAACTTTTAGTGTTTGTTATCACAGTCCAATTTTTACCACCATGCGAACACTGGTGTTGCGTATTGTATAAACATATGTTTTCAGTACCTATCTGTTGCGATCGAAATTATTATTTGATTATTATCTGTACTGAATAAACTTTATGAGAGTTTAATTAAAATATAATAACAAAAACATTAATTAATAGTTACATTTTCATTATTACTTGTTGCGCCTGTTTTATTTTCTTACGTAAAAATGTATTGATACTGTCATTAAGCGATATGTCTATATTTTATTGAAATAAAGAAGAAGAAGAAAATACATTTATTACCATTTTTTTGTATAGATTACAAAATTTACAAGGAAAAACTACAATTAAGCATATAAACAAAATAAAAACACATGGTAATAAGGACTGACGTCAGCATTTGCCGGTTTATAACTGTTGCCACAAAAACGGCGCTGTTTTTCAGCCAGCTCTTTTTCCATTTAATTTAAAATTAAAAGGTGGTACATAAATAAACAATATTTTGAAGCAAATTTAAAAACTCAAGAGTTCAATAATTATAATTTAACTTAAAAAACTAAAAAATAAATAAAAACTAAATGCAGACATCAGATTAACGAATTGATTAAAAAAAAAAACGAATAAAAAAAAAGGAAATTTTACTTGTATGTTAATTTTCTTATATGTATAAAATATAATATAAATATTATAATAATGATCAAAGTTTTTAATTCAGTCTTATAATAATAACATACGTATAGTAATTGGATTTAGAAGAAGATATTCAGTTGTAATCTAATCTACCTACTGAGAATATGTGTCATCATACCTTTCAAACAAAAATTATTTCATTTTTTTTATGTAGTTTTACTTATATTATTTTATTTCATTTGACTAAGCCCTAGAATAGCGGTATCATTGTTTCAGTTTACAAGTCTACCAGGACGATTCGATTACGTAGTTAAATATGCCGATTCGAAGTTTACAAGTGTCTTCTTAAAGTTTTAAACAAGTAATTTTTATACAACAATTAATTTATTATTTATCGCTATGATTTCGTAAGATTAAAATTATTATAAATACAGTTTAATGAAAATTCTGAATTAATAAGATAAATAACAGGTATCATGTATTATTTATTTATGGCAAGATATCTCGGTCAAGACAAAAAATGAAAGACCTTTTTCACATTTTACCGAATAAATAGCGGGTGAAACAGCTCAACATGACGTATTTCTTCAGGAAACATGTATTACGTTGAAGACAGGTTATATATGGCAGGTAATATAAACGCCGCGCCCTGGAAAAGCTTTTAGGTGGCTATAAACTAACAGTACTTCTTTTTATACGCTAAATTAGGGCACAGTGCAACATTATTCTTTATACAATCATAAAACTCAAGTATATTATTTAATTATTAAAATAATCATAACAATAAAGCTACAGTTTTAATAACTACATAAAATTCTTCGCATAACTTTTAGCTTCTGTTAGGAAAAACGTAGAGTTATGACTAAGTTGATTAATAAAAATAAATACATTGAAATTAAGGTCTACTATAGTTACATATTTCGTAATAATAACTAACTCTAAGCGTTTAACTTTATACGTAAAACTTTATTATGTTAATAAAAATTTTTGATATTTGTTACAGGTAAGTAAAGTATGAGAAATTGTCTCTGAAAGCCATCGCTAAGTTAAGTATCAATTTCTTATTTGAACAAATTGTTAATTTACAAAAATTTTCGAAGCAGTTTACATATTCAAAATTGCTGTAAGATTTTATTTCAGATATCTACTAAGTTGTTGAAAGTATTGTAAAGATTTAATTATTATATTTAAGTAAAGGTAAAATTCTGTAATAGGTATAAATTCTCCTTAGCTCATGAGAGCCTTAATATTTTATAGTATCTGTGCAGGCACTTTGTATTCTACATGATATGTAGTTAGTTTACTAGCACCATTAAAGTCGGCACCATAAAAACAAGGACCTTCTAAACACGTCCCAAATAAATATACTTCTCTGAAAGCGTCGTGTTATATTGTAGTTTCTAACTTGTGTTATATCTTTAAAATACAATATAGAGTTTATATAAAGTTTTCTTACTTAAAGGTACCTTCTAATATCTACGTAAATATTAATTCTTTTGCGTAGATTTACATATTAAATAATATTATATTATCTAAAATACTTTAAATAATCTGGTACATTATTTTTATTACGTTATATATTTGATGTCTTGTTAACTAATAAAAGTGGTACGTAAAGCTATTTATAGCTTAGTTATCGATGGAATTTTCTTATTCTGGTTATTGTTAGATTTTATTTTATATATCCATCTATCTATCCATTCAACCGAAAGACGTCCACTGCTGGACATAGGGCTCCCCCAAAGATCTACACAACGACGGGTCTTGCGCCACCAATACCCAGCGGACTCTCGCGACCTTTACCAGGTTGGCGGTCCACCTTGTGTGGGGCCTTCCCACGCTGCGTCTTCCGGTACGTGGCAGTCATCCGAGAACCCGTTGGCTCCAACGGGCTTGGTTCTGCAAGCAATGTCTCCAACCCATTGCCACTTAAGTTTGGCAATTCTTCGGGTAATGTCGGTTACTTTAGTTCTGGAATCTCCTTATTTCTGATTCGATCACGCCATAATGCTCCGAACATAGCCCTCTTCATTGCCCTTTGTGTAACTTTGAGATTTCTAATAAGGCCCTTTGTAGGCGACCACGACTCAGTGTAGCAAGTCATCACTGGTTACACAAACTGACCGAAGACTTTTGTCTTGAGACACAACGGCAATTTCGACGAGAAGATTTTACGTAGCTACCCAAATGGAATTCAGTCGAGTTTTATGTATACTTAGCTAAAATAAAAGAGGTTATTTTATCACCCCTTATCACCTTGGCCTTACATAATGAGAGAAGAGGAAGAGCAGTGCTTAAACATGATAGTTTTGTTTTGAGTAGTCACCACTTTGTCTATGTTTTGTTTTATCGATTGATTTATATTTTATGTTTTCTGTGTCTATAAATGACATTTCAAATTTTAGTAGGTTCATACTCTTCTACTTAAAAGCCTACACATTAAATTCATATACAAGAATATATAAATAAATCCATGTAACTTAAAAACTCAAATATCTTCTATAGTAATAAATAATGTGACTGTTTGTAATTTTCAATTTTTTATATTTTTACTAAATATATATGAATGTATATACGATACATATACCAAAAACACATTTTTTTAAATTTTTATCTGTTTATTTGTATCGGGTAATCTTCGGAACGGCAGGACCGATTTTGACGTGAATTTTTGGGTAGATAGCAGAAGTTACTCCGGGTAACTTAGGTCACTTTTTATTTTCGAAAATAATTAGGGTTCCGCGTAAAATAAAACAAAACTCATAAAAAAGTAATAAACTCCGGTTCAATGCACAGTTTTACGGGTAAGTTTCACTAATTTATGAGAAATATTTTTACTTTATCTTAGTACTAATCTTTTTTAGGAAAATAATTAGGGTTCCGTATAAAAAAAAAACGAAGTGAAGAATATATGAAATGCAGGTGCAGCCGCGGGAACACAGCTAGACTAAAATAAATTCAGTAAAAGACAATAGTTTTTTTTTTTTTTTGCAAATCCACGTTCCGCAACGTGACTGAAAATGATATCTGGTTATTATGTGGTAGGTACTCATTTATACTTACGTATATGATAACAAGATATTTAGTCTGTATAAGTTGCATATTAAACAATTAATTTAAATTATATTAATACTAGATATTTAAGGCGAATAACGAATCTATTTCTTATTTAGAATTATTTACTGAAATTGAAAATACTCGTTTAAAATGAATAAATCTGTGGCTGTTCGAAATAAATGACTGTTAATAAAATTATAAATACTCAATTAATATGTCGATTATCCATAAAAATGAGACAATAGGAAAACAATAGAAAGCTGGCGTAAATGCCAGGTTAGTGCTCAAGGGGTTAAGGATACTTATCATTATAAATAGACAAACAATACTCATATTATAAGCAATACTCAGAACTCTAAGTATGCAAATTAATATCAAAGTGAAAATCTTTGATTTATAAAGGCATTATTTTGGGTACGAAATTCTATTGTACTGTCACGTCTTTTGATAACAGAAAACGTTAACTGCAAAATACTTCAAGCAAAGCAGTAAGATAATATAAATCAAACTATCTGAATAAAAAGTCTAAAATCATTTATTTGAGCCTATGAATCTGAAATTTGAATATATTTTATCTACGAATGAAATAAAAATAATGCGAACTTACAGTTATTATTCCAAGTATTTATTAGTATCAAAAATAGACTTTCTTCGTAAAATGAAACTATTTAATTAAACATTCCACTCTCAGTGTAATAAAGATTGTTTCGATTTCGCTTTGAGCGTCAATAGTTTTTCTTTGATATTAAATTGAAATGCAGGTAGCGGTGCTGTTAGTAATAATTCCAAGCTAGCCTATGTTGCGCTGTATTACGCTTGGATGACGCACCAAGCTCTGTTACTTTATATAATATTGTGTAGTGACGACAAACTGCAGGGAGTGCCTCATGGACGCGAGATTCAGTAAAAGGGTCGCGTCTGCGCTATACTCTTCTATATTCCTTAACCAATTATCTAGGTATTACGGAATGAAGGTATACGGTAATAAGAAGAAATAACTCTTATTAATTAACGGCGTTTAATAAGTATGTTAATTATATCATAGTATTATTCTATGTGATCGAAATTAATTCGCTCTAAAACATGTGTTATGTTACAAAATTTTAATATTATGAGACCAAGGATAATAATAAGTTTATTGCATTATAAAAATTTAGATTTAAGAGGATATGCGAGTGACGTTTATTTCAAAAACGTATTCCTGGATAACATCCCATGCATTCATTCAATCGGAAGACGTCCATAGGTCTTCCACAAAGATTTCCACGATGACCCGACTTGTGTCAACCGCATTCAGCGGATTCCCGCGACCGTCACCAGATCGTTGGTCAGAAAGAGGGCGCAGGGGGGATTTCCGTAATCGGCACGCTTGGCAGGCGGGTTGGCAATTGCCGTAGGTATTTGTGGTGCTCAGAGGATACTGCTACCCTGGTTTTTATCTCTTAGTCGTTTTTAAGGGAAGATATGGGGTGGTACTATTCTTAGCCAGCACCACACGATTTCTGGATAATAACATAATGGTAAATATTTAGTAATATGTAATATATATTCACAATACCTCATTTTCAAATTTGTCACCGACGCATATCCTGTTAATGGACGGATACATCAAACATATATAACACTAATTAAAATAATTGCCTTGTAAAAGTTTATCGGAAGAAGGTAATTTATTAATAATTATTACTATGATTTGAAAGTGATTATATTCATTAACCAACTCACTAACACACGGTTGATTTAAATTTAAATCGAGTGGACTTATAACGGTTCGATCGCAATATAAAATGATTGCGTTGCTTAGTCGCGAAAGCAAATATATTGTTTTATTTTCTTCGTCTACTTGTCACTTATTTTTAGCTGAATGGTCTATATAATTGTGTACATATTATTGTGTCGTAGAAAACATATTGCTGATGTCAGGCTGATGTTAGGAGTAGATAAAACGGAAAAGTTATGTACACAGTGAATTACTATTGTATATCGTGAATCAAGAAAGAAGACCTTAGGCCGAAGCAAAAGGTGACACATTCGATAGTATTGTGTTAAACAGGACTTACAGGGGGAATAATGTCCGGCCCGACTCCTGGCAAGGGAGATGGTGTAATGACATTGTGTTTGCCAATTGATTGATCACTCGTAAAATTGTTGTTTGCGGTAGTAGAATTTTTTGCCAGAATAATAATCTATATGTACATGAAATAATAACTTTCATATATTGTTTATTTTTTACGGGATCTCAGTCAGTAAATGGTTATTATTTTTTATTCATTTGCTTAAGTAAATTTTACCTTATTTTATATCATTCTGTTGGTATTTTGCGTGTAGTTTGGTTATTGTGCAAAATTGAAATGTATTAGAAATAATACTAAGGAAAATGGATTCAACCTTGCCTTAAAAATTCCTTGGAAAGTTTTAACAAGATGACCACCGGTTTGCTAGCGTTGAAGCGTTGATAATGAGATTGGAAAAATATTCTATACACTGGCAGAATTATGTACGTAACCCACAAAATTTGCGTTTAACATTAAAACTCACAAAAACATTATAAAAATTGTTTTGTTATCCTGATTAATTTAGATTACTATGTAAATAGCATAAAATATTATAATGTTTTCTTGTAAATAATTGAATACTTACAACCTGGTTGTGACTGCTGGATAAGTAATTACAGACGTAAATTCAGCTACGTGTTTTCATTTAGAGAAGTAATATTTTATAACCATGAGAAGAATATTATTAATCCTTTAAATCATAGACAACAAATAATAAGACTTTAGTGTGTTACTAAAGTCAAATGTAAAAACACAGATAGTAATTTTTGAGTATGAAATCATTATTTTTTTTCTCATATTTCTTAGTTTATTATTACGTATTACAACTCTTATTAAATATTCCGAATAAATTAAATATTCTTAATTGAAAAAACTGCAGAATAATATTAAATTCTCTTACATAATTCTTGTAAATGTATATTTTAACAAAATAAACCTAATTAAAGTACAAGACAGTAGATTAAAACCGCACAGACTTGAACAAGGCAATGTCGTATAATGAGACGCTCTCAGTATGTCATGTAAATGTTTCATCAGAGTTCCTAACAACCTGCATGCATAAACATCTAGTTTATCGAGTAACAACAATATACAACACTAACAGGCTAGCTACCATTACAAGTTATCATTCAGGGAAACTTCATCTATTTAGGTAGATCAAGTAAATGTCTTCTGACCCAACCCGAATTGAATAAATTCTATTCAAAGAAAGGTAAACCTTTGTTATCTTGCTTAAAACAATATTTATACATAATTTTCCACTTCCTATCAGAATCAAATATGTAATCAGTAGGATTATGGAACCCTCTTCAACCCAAAAAAAAACAATACATTTGAATAAATGTAAAAGCGGTACGCTTCTCGTGGTATTGCTAATAAAATACAAGGAATTGTAAATCAAATCGGAGCCATATGGAAATCGGGGTGATAGAATTGGATTCTTCTTGAAGAGCTCATATTAAAAATGTAAGGTAAAAAGGCGTAATGTTTTTTTTTGTTATGTTAAATTAGACATGTTAAAAATTAATTGATCTTAAAAATCATGGATAATTTTTGACACGTAATAAAAGGACTAGATTTACACTTATAAAAACATTATACAAATCGGTAGAATATTTTTATTTATTCTTCATTATAAAGTTTTACTTAAATAAATGTGTGAAAATAGGTTTGTACGACGTTATATTAGATGAATGTACAAAAGTTTTCAATATCCTTCGTGTCGTACATACTTCGATAAGCATAAATTTATCGTTCACTTGTGATCGTGGTACTCCTCTGATAAGATGAATAACATGCCTTCTACCTCTTCACAAAGTTGGACAAACAACATGGACATAAAATGGATTCCGAGATTTATGGCACTAAGAATTGGCTGAAAATAGTTTTTTATGTTAGACTCTGTCAGAAAATTTGGGGTCATATATCGCTTGTTGTATATGCATTTGATCCATCTTTACCAATTTACCAGAAATCTCCATTTAAATTGTAAGAATTCATTGCATGTAAAGAAAATGTGACAAATGTTACCTTATCGATGGCATTACATTGATAAAGTTATGTCACTGTACCTGATGGTTTTCATACCGGCGACCATCCCTGGAATGTCGATCATTTGCCACTCGTGTCTGTTACACTGGCCTGCCATCCAAAGCATTTCGCCATCTAAGTGTACACCGGCTGATTCCACAATACGCCACGATTGAATATATCTATAGTGTCAAACTTAACAAATTATGGTGATATACAATCAGAAACAATTTTCATAATCTATCACCGCAAACTATACAAATTAATCAGTGACATAATTGCAATGATTTCGAGTATTTGATCAGTTTAGTATAATAGAAAAACGGGATAAAGAATAGTGGATTAACGCTAAGCCGGATTTCCTCAACATGTTTCTAACAGTGATGATGGTAACGAGAGTTATATGAACAAAGTATTTAGTTATATGAACAGCGTGATTACAATATATTATGTTATTCCAATATGAAAATAACGCTAGAATATGCTATAAAATAGAGTTATTATACCTTTATTTGTAAAGAAGTTGTATTTAATACGATCGAGACAAAGTTTAATTAATTTATTATATACTCAAAATAATTAACTTAAATAATAATGATTAAAAGTAATAGAATAAATTATCTATCAGACATATAAATGGCGAAAATAAGTTATGCACTAAATAAATTGCAAGAGATTAAATGCAATAGCAGTTTTCACAGAAAATCAAGAAGTAAGATAATCTGTTCATCAAATTATGTTTACCAAAGATATATTTTGAATTATTCTTTCTTTTACATTATGTGAATACTTACTTTGTATTTACTTTGGTATTTACATAAAACATTAATTTGTTAAAATTCAGTATTATTTCTGAACACCTCGTAATATTAAAATATTATTGAGAACATAAAGCTCTTGTATTTTTTTAAATTGATACAGAGAAACCAGAGATTGTTACATTGGTAAACTGCTATTGTTAGTTATCCAGTGTTATATAACGCATTCATATTTTTATGTTTAAATAAGTTTATAGATTTGTTCGTAGGTTTATATATATTGTAGGCTTATCCGTATATAGATAAATAACGTTATAGATTCGATCATAATCATTATTGAAAACGAAAAAAAAAACTGTTTTCAAAATATTTACTATGGTATAAATATAAACAAATAAAAATATTCTATGATTAACAGACAGGAAAAACGTCTTGAATCGTTCTACCTTTGCCATTTTGTATATAGATAGATATATTTATTTTCATATCTTTGTTTATTTCACTATAATATGAAGGATTTAATGTAGCCAGAGTGCATTCACCCCATCAGTTAAGTGCGAGTACAAACGCATATTTCATGAATTTTTTGCTTCTTCACGGTAACACGTAGACGGTAAGGATATTTTCTGCGTGGGATAACTAGGTAACGAAGCGTGACAGGCGCGCGATAACGTTCTGCTATGTTTTACTCTAATTAGATTAAGCGAAAATCTGCCTCCGTCGTTTAAGTTTTAAAACACTTTGATTTTATAATCAACAAAGTATTAAAATATTTGGCTAATAGTTAATGCACGCCATTTTACAATCATAAAATTGCACCATAACGCACAAAAAAAACAACTCTACACTTTTTTATTTGGTAAATTAACGTATTTTTTCTACAATTTTTACCAATTTTTTTTAAACAAAATGAATTATAAATGTTTAATCAGGTTTTGAGCGTTATTCGTTTAGCAAACGAACTAATTATGTTACAAAACGTTTGACACAGAAGTCAGTGGTGTTAGTAATCACTACTAAATTAAGTTATATAATATTACAGATTATAATTAAATTGAATATTTCAATTCAATGATTTTCGAGCCGTTTTTGTTAAAAAAAACTGATACATCTTTATTCATTATTAACTTTTTATGACTTTCTCCGTTCTTTCTCCATATAAGTGATTGTTAATGTTATATGATTTATAGTTTCAAGGCTTATTAATTTATTACAAGTGTAATAATTTTTGTTACATAAAAAATGTAAACGTTAGATTTTTATAGTGTACAGTAGGCGGTTAACGCAGAGCAGACGGGCGCCGCCCGCCCTCAGGCGCGCTTGCTCCGAAAGCGCCCGAGGACTTACGATCGTTTCGTTCCGAATCATAACGAAGTTCGACGATCGCGACCACCCTCCGTCGACGCGTGTTGGTACCAGTCGCTGTGAGGGCCGCTAGGGCGTTGGAACGGTTCAGTGTGTGACCAGTGTTGGATTATGTAACTAAAAAAAACTTATTTATTTATTAAGTCACTTCACTACCTTATTATATGCAGTTCAATGTTTAATAAACCATCAATCGGTGGTTATATCGAACATCTAATCGAGGTTCTATTATGTGCAATAGTGTTATGTACGCCTTACCTCGCGGGGATTGGGAACAGGTTTATGTTTTCGATTAAAATACAATTGTGTCTTTGTCTGATGACAAATCGTTATTGATAGTGATTTTAATTTTTTTGACAACAACTGTATTATCCATATCGAATGCTAAAATTGAATATTTCCAAAGTCAAATTTATAAATACAACGTTTGTTTGAACGATTATACGAGTCATTTGATGATGCCGTAATAAATTATATCGTAGTGAATACAATTTTAATAAATTAATATAGCGAATAAAATTAATACAACATAACTAAATACATAATGTACATAGAAAATCGAATTTTATGTTTTTTTTTTCTTAAAGGTAAAAATAATGTTTTGCGCAATGCAGGAATTTTTTGAGGGAAATATCCAATTATTTTTATAATTCACTGGAAACGCGTAAGTTAAGTGAATTTATGTCGATGCAATTTCGATCGCTAACTCGCTCACGTTATAGCTTTATTGTTCAGCAAATAATACACATATTGCTACATGATAATAGTACATTTATGTGAATAATTATCTATGTAAATAATTTATCATAAATAGGACAAGTAGTAATGACACAAATAAGGATTAAATGTTGACTAACGCACAACGCTATAAATATAATAGTTTTCATTTTAATAGTTGCAATATTAAAGTGAAAGTGCTACAGATAAGTCTTACATGAAGATGTAATACTGGAGTATTTAGTATAATTGAATATTTGCACTTAAAGGGAATAAATATGATTTGACTCGTATTACTTTCAAGTTGTTAATAGCGTTTACGTGAACTTTTTAATATTAATTTACCATCAACAATAATATATCCATACATTTTAATTAGCAGTCCAAGATATCGTGAATTTAATTTTTCTGAAATTAAGTTTAATAATAATACAAATTGGTCGACCAAAAAGCGCTTAGGAATTTATTATTTCTATATTTATTTCCACTAAAATGAATTCAAATAAAAATTATTATAATGTTTAAAATTCATACGCTTTAGTAACATAAATATAGCTGTTTCCGCATTATAATAATATGTTGATTACCCATAAAAATGAGACGATAGGAAAACAATGGAAAGCTGGCGTAAACGTTAGGTTGGTGCTCAATGATGATTTACAACTATTATGAGGATAGAAGATTTTGTTTAAAACCATTTTAAATAATCGTAATTTGTCAAATGCTTGCAAATACTTGCATACTATTTCAATAGTTTCCAGTACCAAATACACTTTTTAGAACAAAGAAATTTATAAATATTCAGAAGAAATTTAATAAGCTGAAAAAATCTGTGAAGAAATACGTAACGTTTTAAATGAAGCATTTATAAAGTGTACAATAATATCAGGCAAGCGTTTTCCTAAAAGAGGAGTAATAAAAAAATGCTGGTATCAAAACTACGTAATATCGTGAATGACTTGTAAAAAGTAAATGATAGACGTTCGAAAATAGGTTTTATCCAGTTTCATAAACATTGTGTAATAGCTTCTTAATTGAGTGTGTGAACAAGAAGTGAATTTATATTGATTTTTGGTTCATAGTAGGAAAATACATTAAGAAATGTACAGTAAAATAATATCATTAACATTTAAATAATTTTTATCTATTAAATTACTTATTTGTTACAATTTACATTTTTCTATAAATCTGAAAACAATTTTTCTACAATCGAGAAATTATATCTAATTACTAATTTTTGAACAGATTACTTTAAAACAAGGATACAACATCTGTTAATAATAAAAGAGATTGCTTCTAATTAGCGATTAACGGATTAACTTGTAGGAGCAATGTATTTTTAGATTCATTATGATTGGATGATCATTTAATTTGTTACCTTAAACGTTGCCTTTAAATATATAGATTACTTTAGGTTACCTCTTATTTTGCTTTTTTGGTTGTACGATTATGGAATGAGGCATTTATGCAATTAATCTGCGGTAATATTGAAAATAAAAATCAGGTTGTGCGGGCTGCAATTACAAAGGAAACAAATGGAAATTTACGAATATTATAAATGTAAAGCACCCATAAACGAATATAATTATCCTTACATTATACAGACATATATAAATAGGCAAAGTTAAAACAATTCTGTATATTTAGTCCGACTTTATTTTATTTTGCGAGTTTATTTTAGTCTTTCATTTTTTGTTTCATTGCTATTGATTTAAAAAAATAAATTTAATAACATTACGCATAATTTAGGGTAATTTGAGATTAGATCTTTACATCGAATTTTATTAAATAAACATTTCGTATCAAAATAACATTTTAATCTGAGTTATTATCTATTTTCGCTGATTCCTTGAACAAAAATAAATTTAAATAATCCTTCTTCTTAGAATTAATAGAAATTCGAATACCAAAATGAAAATTTCAAACACAAAATGCGTGCAATTTTTACTTTTTTATTTAAAGATATGTAACATAGTACGTTGTACGAATGTTATTCAAATATTTTTACTAGTTGTGAGCCCGCGATTGCGCCTGCTTTCATATATTCTTCATTGCATTTTATTTTTTCTATACGGAGCTCTAATTATTTCCCCAATTTTTTTGCTACTAACATTAAGCAAAGATATATTTCTCACACATTCAAATACCTGTCAGTAAAGCTATGTATTGAATCGGATTTTATTCACAATTTCATGAGTTTTAAATTTTTACGCGAAACCCTAATTATTAAAAAAAAGAAGTAGCTTAAGTTACGCGGGGTAACTTCAACTATATAACAAAAAAAGTCCTGTTAGAATCTGTCCAGCCGTTCCGGATACAACCCGGACAAAAAGACAAGCAGACAAAATTTGTAAAATTATATTTTTGGTATAGGTATCGTACATATATTAATGTCTAGTTAAAAAAAAATATTTTGACGTTACAAAAAGACACATTAATTTTATTTATTAGTATAGATTTGTAGCGGAGCGAAATAATGGCATATTTTGGTATGGTATTTTTTATACTGTCTTGATCGTTTTCATCACAATCTCACCTGATGTGAGGTGACGATGTTGTCCAGGATGGCAAACACACTAAAGCTAGAGGTACTGGTTCTCAAATTATGCTGGCAAAACACAACTATTGGTATTTGGCGACAGATTTTCAAACTTGAGGGTGGTACCGCCTACCCAGGCGGACATTATTAGAAAATCCCTTACCACCATGCTATGGCCTCCTGACGATCTTTTCCTTCACCGAAAGCTCAGCCTGATTTTAGAGTTGGATAGGTGGACTCGAACCTGCGTCCATTGATGCATCACTTGAAGCTCTGGACAATCAAAAAAGAACGATGACTAACAAACAACATTATTAGTATCATTTCAGTTTTTAGTATATACATTAAGTATACCGACTGATTACGAAACACAAGTAAAAACAAGTTACAACTATCATTGATCAATCCGTAGATTTATGTGTGAGAAGATTTCAATAATAGGTTATATCAATATTCGTTATAAGAATTATTACCAAGAAATGACAAAAAATACCCAATTATTACGCAAACTTCATGTAGGTAATCGGCTATTCATATTTGTATTGATATTTTTTTCTGGCCGTACAATGGCTATTATTATCGGCAATATAAAGACGATTTAAGTTAATAACATACGGGAAATAAATTGAACTTGCTGATTATATACGCGGAGTATATTATATGCGATGATGGCGCAATGGGTAGTGCGGCCGGATTCCGCGTCAATCTAGGCGGGTAAGATCCCCACCTATCCAACTCTAAAATCGGCCTGAGCTTTCAGTGAAGGAAAACATCGTGAGGAAACCATAGCATGGTGGTAGGGCATTTCCTTTTTTTTTTCTAACCTAACTAATGCTGTTGACCGGAAGGGCCTTTACAGCTTCACCGAACTTTGTGGGCGAGTGCTGAAGGCACTCAGTCGCAAAAGGTAATTAGCACAATGGATCGAACCTCGGCTTGGCCGCTACCTGAGTGTAAAACTTCCGCGGAATTTTGATCCTAGCTAATCCCTAAATACCAAACGGTCTGTTCAGACAGCATCAATTGAGAACCAGTAGCTACAGGCTAAGTGTGTTTACCATCCTGCACCACATCGTCACTTAACATCAGGTGAGATTGTGGTCGTAGCACTGAGCCTATACCGTGTAAGAAAATACGAAAAATGTTAGTACTACTAGTTTATACTATTGCTATCACAGCGCTCATAAATAGTATTTCTTTTCAACTTTCTAGATACATGTTGAAAACGCTTTAAAATAGTATATGTAACGTCTATCTATATATGAGGTATCGTGATATAATTTGGTTTTTTAAATATAATATCTAATGTAAACTGTCCAAATAAATAAATTTGAAGTGTCTGTTTGTGATATCCAAACAAAAAACTTCTTACTAATTTAAACAAATATGAATGTATTATATACGGTGCCTATATCAGAAACACGATTTTTTTTTTATTTCTTGTTTCTCTACCTCTTTGTTTGTTCTGGATAATCTTTAGAACGGTTGAATCGATTTTGACGAGACTTTTTCTGGGAAATAGCTATTTTTTTTATTTTCTCTATTAGGATTCCGCGTCAAAAAATTAACAAACCATTAAACTATCAAAAAAAAGATGATTCAATGGTCACTTTTATTTGCAAGTGCTTTGAATTTGTAAATTTTGTGGAATACCTTTGCTATCAGTAATACCAAAAATATTTTAGGGTCAAAAAATAGTAACGAACAAAACGTTATTTTCCAATCATTACTTAAACGCTATATTACGTAGTGAAGAATTGTGGCGAATAGAAAATATGTTACGCGGGTGGAACTGTGGACGCACAGCTAGTGTTTAATATTGTTACGGAAAGTAAACACAAATATTATTATTCGCTTGATCAAATATTAGAAACTGTTTGTAAAGTGAATTTATAAAAATATACACATTGCAATATGGTGGCCAAACGATGTCGCTTTGCCGTTCTGCGTCACGCCCTACTTCACTTGAAAAGTTCGCGCCGGCTATTACCGTAATTAAAACCTTACGAAACTACAAAAGAGACATCATTTTCATAAGTCTATTCAATATACTTTATCATATACATATAAGTCTTAAATAATACATATATTTAGATATATTTAATAGGTTTTTTTTAAAATTAATGTCATGCTAAAATCTTTTTACAATTCTATAATTGTTATGACTTTTAATTATTTCAGGGTATTAAAATGATTGTTCTTACATTTTTATCTATGAAAAACCTTTTTAGTTATTATCTATCACCATAGTTTCAGCCGCGATATAAGTTATATTCTTGTTAGATAACTTCAACTTCTGTGATTCTTTTACTGACTGTCCTCAGTAACCGATTTTATGACATATACAAGAAAAAAAAAGTAACTGAAAAAACTAAAGATATGTAACTGTAGAAAACTTACGAGATCATTAATGATTTTATTACCACGGACTACCAATGAAATGAAAAACAAAATAAATATTACAAACCGATAATCTTTTTATAAAATTATTGTGACAGCTTGTTACATCAGATCGCGTAACAAGCGCTTTCAACCACAGGTTTACAAAATATTAGGAATCCTATTATAACGGACTATTCATAGAACACATTTTATTTGATTAGATGTATAATTGTTCAAACAACTTAACCATATATTTTATATGTACAAAAATAAAGGGTGATTTTTTTGAACTATACAATTATATACAATAGTAAATTTTTTTGGTAGTTAAAATCTAATATGCGCTACACCTTCTAGGATGATGTTCGAATAATTAATTTTGTTGTGTTTTTATTTATTAAATAATGGATATAGTTTTAAACCTAAATATTTGGAAAAATAAAAGTTAATGATTATATATTATTGTTTTCAAGATATATATTAAAAATGACTTTAAATGTGTTCAAGACCTATATGTTAAGGTAAATGTAAATCAATAATAAGGATAAGAGCGAGCTCTCTACAGAAACAAGCGTTAAACCATTTCGGGAAATCAGTAATGAGGTGACGCTCGCGCACCGGCCGCTGACGCCGCTCCTTGCCAATGATGGTGGAGACGCACCGGGCGCCGCCGCCTAGATGTGTGCGTGCGGCCGACACTCGCACAAAACCCATCTCAGCCTCCGCACCAGCCTCACTGTCTGGCAGTGGAACAGTAATGCACCTCCGACGGAGAAGACATAAGACTGTACATTTTGGTGATAACCTGCTCATGCAAGTTTGCGCTGATCGGGCACATTTAGCAGCACTGGGAGCGCGGATACCTGATATTTCGTTTTGCCATAAAGCTCACACGGGACTTAGAAAAGGAGATGCTCGTTTTTGCTGCGTGGCACATCATTGCTGTTTAGCCGCTGGAGCTCTAGCAGCATTAACGTCAAACGGCCGACCCAAACCACGGAGAGAACGCAGCGTCGATTCGCACTCTAGTGGAGGAGAGACCGTCGATAAAGGAGAGAGTGCCGGTAACTTAGAGCTTAATGAGCCAACGCGAAAGTTAAAACACCATCATCATCATCATCATCACCACCATCATAAAATTCACAATTGCCCTTACCACGACATAGTTACACAACCCGAAGACGAACCTGAAGAAAAGGCGGTAATGCCGGCCGGTAATGCCAAAAAAAAAACAATTTCTCCTTATCTCTACATTCATAGTAAATTAGAACCTAATGTGCAGCAACTGTTCAGTTTCATAGAAAGCGTTTTGAGTGCATGGGCAGCTGAGGAAGGACTCACGAGCACTGGAGAATACTCAGAGCCTGATGAACGTATGGTGCGTAGACGAAAACTTAATAAATATAAGAAACGTACTGATATACTAAATATACGGCGTATTGTCTACGATGTGTCTATTTTACGTGGAACGAAATACCTAGGCAATGTAAGATTTCGCCATTACCATTGGAAAGGAACAGCGCAATCATGCAATGAAACGTTTTTAAGAAAGGTGAGATTCTTAACTATCATATCTATTTAATAGTTTACCTTTCATTTAAAATCATTTTTAACAAATAACTATTTTCGGAATCTCTTAAATATACACATATGAAATTGGCATTATTGTGTTTATTTAAAATAATTCATATAATTAGCATTGCCATCCAACGTGGCAATATGGCCAGCCTTCTGGGAACCTTCCCGTCTGGCGTCGAGCTGGACGGCATTCATTATTTATATTTCTTTTTTTTATTATTATTTAATTATAAAGTATTGTATAAATTAATCTACTTTTAATTTGAATAAATAATTAATTAGCATATGATAATTATTATCTAATAAATTAGAAATTAGTGGAAGATCAAATACCTAAAGCAAATTGCTGTACAGTTTGACCTTATTTTAGTTTTTCCTTATGGAAGCTGCAATTTCCTTTTTACTAATGAGGGTCTTTATTTTCATAGTATGTACTCTTATATAATGAATAGGTATTTTGATTCACTTTAATTGTTTCCAATAAATGTATTTACATTAGATACGACTGATTATTTATGATTTTGAATAGGATTTCTATAAAGTAGCTCTAAATTATATTTGAACGTCTTTCGAAGTAGGTTTTTCAACAAACAAGATTAAGTATACACTTGTACATTATAATTCTGAATAAATTGATGGAAATTAATTATATATTATTCTTATATACAACTAAATTCGTAATGTTCTATCCAAATTCCTTATAAACATAGAACTACAAAGACGAAAGATGCCTTTTTTGTTAATTCTAATAATTTGTTTTATTATGTAACTAATTATAAAAAAATCTTTCATTAATTATTATCTGATCAATTTTTAATTACATTCATTGAAGCATATATAATAAACGGATGTAAGTTTCCACGAAACTGTTAGCATTTCCTATAAATTTAAATTAATGTTAATTGAGTTTTCATGAAATTGATCGACATATAAAATTTTCATTTGATTTTCAGTTTAATAATATAAGTTTGGGTATAAAATGTGTGTTTGCATATTTGATTTACTGTATGATGGAAATAATTCTATTTTATACTAGCTGTGTGCCCGCGGTTGCGCCCGCGTTTCATATGTTCTGCGTTTTTTATTCTTTTATAAGGAACCCTAATTTTTTTCCTATTTTTTTTTGTACTAAGCTAAAATACAAATCATTCTCATAAATTAATCACTTGCCCGTAAAACTGTGCATTGAATCGGATTTTTTTTCAATTTTTATGATCTTATTTTTATAAAAATAATTAGGGTTCCGCGTAAAAAATCTAACACTCATAACAATTGGAATAGAATCCGAATAAATGAACAGTTTTACTGGCAGGTATTGGAATTTGATAGAAAAATCTTTGCTTAATGTTAGTAGCAAAAAAAATTTGAATATAATTAGGGTCCCGTACAAAAAAAAAAAACTATTACGTAGCGAAACTTATATGAAACGCGGGCGCAGCCGCGGGCACACGGCTTGCTTTACATACATTTAGATTATGACTTATATAATGTATCCTGACTATTTAACTGTAATTCTGGATCTTGTGCAGCGCATTAATTTTGCTGTGGTTGTATGTATAAAATATAATTCTTTTTGTTGGTGAATAGTGTAGGCGAAGGCACAGCGACGTTGAGGGCCATTGAAACGAGAGTGCGCCACCGTGGCCTAGGGTCCGCATGTGCCTCAAAGCAACTCTTTTCTTTTTATATTTTAACATGATCACCAGCACAAGAGACACGCGTACTGAATTACATTTGTTAATTTAATAAATACGTTTTTTTGAAATGCATTTTTGATATGCTCCTTTTGATATAATATTTTTAAAAGAGATTACATACAACTTATGACTACTACTCTTAAGACGCATATAAGTTTTAGGGAAAAATGTGAATTGGAAACATGAAGATTTTTTTTTAATACGAGGAATGTACACTATCAAAGTAATAACGATTCCAAACTCTTACAATTTTATAGTCGTATATTTTCTTACTACTTTATTTATTATATGAAACTTTTTAGTCGCTAGGTATATGTTTCTTTACTTTCTATGGATAATATTACCATAATAAAAATAGTCAATGGTAGCCAAAATTATGCTTTTTTTATTGATACTTGCCGAAGTTAGAATCTGTATAACGTTAGAAGTCACATGAAACAAATTGCTTCTTTATAATTTATTTATTCCTTATATAAATTAAACGGAAGATGAAGAAATTAATATAATTCATGTTACACTTGATCATGTACTATTTGCATACCTAGTTACACATTGAAAAGGCAAGGAAACAATGTAAGGGGTGGAAATGAGGACGCTTTATGAAGGCAAACTACATTACACTCTTATTCAGAGTATCTAGATCTTTATAATATTTTACGTTTTTATTTACAAGGTATTTCAGTTAAACGTATGAATTAGACGAATACGCAAACGGTAGCCATTTTTATTATATTTATAGTAATATTATGGCATGTGATGTTCGTGATATTTCTGTATCGAGTTACGATATAATATATATTTTTATAGTACAAGCATATTAACATATTATATTAAATATAGTGGTGTAAGTAATAAGAGTTGGTATTCATTTTGCTTGTATAGCAATATTTTTGTATTAATCTATTAGTGCCCACATTCATAAATTTATTCTATACAAAGACCTAATAGAGGAGTGGGAAATGTATTATAAATTATATTATATTATATATATATATATATATATATATATATATATATATATATATATATATTATATATCTTCTGTGCTTGTGTATGTGACTAAACTTCTCCTAAACGGCTGAGAATTCATGAGGATTCGGGAATGGTTTAGATACACAATTTGGTCCTATTTATTTTTTTTACAAATGAAACGCGAACGAAGTCGCGCGGACAGCTAATATATTTTATATTTTGATGTGTTTAGATATCCGATGATGATCGCATGTCCCTGACGACTGCCGTGTCCGACGAAGACGATCCTGGTGAAAGCGCTATGAATTCACCTTACAAAGGCAAGCAGACAGGCGCTGCAGCAGCTTCTTTCAATTGCACCGGTGCTGTTAGAAAGGCTGGGTAAGGAATTTTTTTTTAAGCACCGATGATGCTGTCGTTAGTACCGATGGATTCCCCGTCGATGGACGCAACTTCTAACTCTATAAAGAATTTGAGCTTGATGTCACCTGGGTAAATATAACTCTCAAGTATGAAACTCTGTCACCAAACACTAAAAGGTATGTTCCGGAAACATCACTTGACCAGGATCTAGGCTTAGTGTGTTAAGTTGTCGACAAAGCGCTGAGCCTATTCGGTGTAATAAAAAAAACTATTTTAATTGTTTTTTAATAAAAAATTTGGTTTTCAATCACGTTACTGTTACTATTTCGTGGATGATCTAAATTCGTGTATTTTATTACCAGATGACTTACGGCGTGTTTTATTGTCGAATATTAAAAGGAAACCAAAAATATATAGGTTTTATCTGACTGATCGCCGACTCTGAACAGACACTTTAGAAGTAAAAAGGATTGTAATACAAATTGAGATAGCATAATGAAACTGGTAGTCACGTAGAAGTAGATATAAGTCACGTCTTCTGGCAGTGTATCGAGACATACCGTCTGTTTACAAAGAAATCATATATTATCTGTAATTCTGTAGTGATGAAATTTGATATGCGACAAAGGGGGCTGACTAATGACCTAAAACTTAAGGGATATTTTCCATTAGCATCTTTTAGTAATCCTTCTAAATAAATTTTGTATATTGGAGAATCTTGTCTGTTTAACATTTAATTGTAAAAATAAATCAAATAATTCCTCGTTTTTTAATTGTTTAATTTATCAAAGTGAACATTACGACACCCATGGGAGGGTATGGGGTGGTACTATTCTTAGCCGGTACCACACGGTTAGACTTAAATTATGTTTTACTATAAATATTAATACAAATTATAGTAGTGCTAGTAATTTTAGTGTTTGTGTCGTAGGTATTCTTTTATGTTACTTAAAAACATTATTCTATATGTTATATTGTAAGAACTCATATAACCACAAAATCGTATTTAATCCTCATTCCATTTCTATCTGGATTTACCCGTGGAGTGTGCGCTCGTATCTCAAATACGAATACATACATGATTAAGTTAACACTTTTCAGCCTGTCGTTTGTTCCGACTCAATTCAATTTATCAATCACATCAAACGAATGAAAGGTCCCAAACCAAAGAGTAATTTAATAAGAAGTGCAAATTTTATAATATGTGCCGCTTTTTTTAAATAAACTGTTTAACGCTTGGCTCCAATCACACTCGATGTAAAGACGCTAATGACAATGCGAACTAAGTAAAAAGTAATACAATTTTTTTTATGATTCCTATAATACGGCTTTTGAAAAACAAAGACAAAGACAAAAACAGACGCATTGCACTTCAGGCAAATGCACCCATTCAGTGTTCAGTACTCCTAAAATGAAATAGACGGGATAGAATTAGTTGGAATAAATAATGCGCACATTTACTAAGATACAGTAGACAGAACACCGTAAGCTAAGAGACTTTACGTCAATATTCCAAGGATTACATTTTCATACTTGATATTATTTCATGACCGATGAATACAATCGAATAATAGCCTAACACATGCTACTAGTATTTAGATCTCTCGTTCCAGAGATAATAGCAATACTACGTCAGTCCTACATATACTTGAAATACATTAAAAAGCTAAGCTGGTATACATTTAGACCCTTAAATTTTGAGCAACAATTTTAGGCTAGTTCCACGCAAACCTTTCAAGGTTAAGACAATCGAGAACGTGATAGTAGAAATGTGATAAATTACTTCTGTTAAATGGAATCGTCAAATATTGATAAATTACTATATCTACATAGTATGCAGTTTGCAAGGTGGTAAGACATTTTCTAACATTACCCGCCTGGGTAGCTGCCATCCTCAAGTTCAAAAACCTGTCGCCAAATACCAATAGGTGTGTTCCGGCAGCATCACTTGAGAACCAGTACCTCTAGGCTTAGTGTGTTTACCATTCATACCACATCGTCATTTAACATCAGGTGAGGTTGTGGTTAAAGCACTGAGACTATAGCGTGTAAGAAAAATAAGTACATGCAAACACTAAAAACATACGTTTATCCACGACAGTTATAGGCCAGACAACGATGATAACTATTTATATATTTTAACTTACCTTTAGACTGTCACTGTTCTGGATTTGCACTTTTAATTATAATTTCTTTGACCAGTTCTTTTTTCAACCTTTTTTCAAATTTTTCAAATTTTGCAATTATATTTAAGAAATATTCGTAAATAATCAATAAGCCGGTAACTTTCGAAAGTTTTAACAAATCTTAAACACGAGTGGGTTACAAATGCGCTCCTAACATAGTTCGTTGAATATATTTACGAACTCGTTAGCAGTTCTTCTTACGAGCAGAAACGAATACCCAAGTAATAAAGAATTCTTTTCCCTTGCAAGTGAAGTTTTAATAAATATAAGAAAACAGGCCTAAAGAAAAGAAAAGCGTACGCTATCTATCCTTTAGCGTAGTTGTTATTAGGAGAAGCCTACGGCGTCCTTTATGTACCTTGAGGGTACAATTTCTCTTCCATGAATCCCAAATGACCGGAGGGAAATCTTACCCATGACCTATTCAAAGTTGTTGTAAAAAAAGTACATTAAGTCTGACAAAGTGAAAACATCCTGGTTGTCTGATTTTTCATAAAGTTATTTTATGATGCCCTTTTTTTGGTACACACATTATTGCACTGATTAATAATACACACGAGTGTAAATATAATAATAAATAGAAGAGATAAAACAAAATTGAATACAGAATTTTATTAACATACACAAGCGTTAATTTAAATTTTAAAATAAAACTATTATTTAGTTTTTATTCTGAATTGTTGAAAAAAGGTTAACCAATCAACATTTTACCAATTTGTAAACATACTTGTACGGCAGATATTTTCAAAGTGATATTTTAGTTAAGATTTAGGCAATATGAAACTCCTTTTTAAAAATTATTAATTTTGTCTCATTTTTTGACAAAGTAAGGATCATAATAATATTAAAACTCGACGTTATATGACCCGGCAACGCTGTGCATCTATACAAACGTTGCGTCTGCTTCATGGGAGGACAATATCTAAAATGACATTCGTCTGCATATGTAATGAGTGGTAAAATATATGAAATAAATAAATAAACTGTTTCGTTTAATAAATTACCATCCAAATTACTTATACATAACTCGTAAATCTCATAAAATTAAGTTATTCCTTTTTAGATAGCTTCTTGTTGTTTCCTAAAATAAAATAAATATCTTCATACAAAGTAAAAATTATGAAGGCCTATCAATGATTATTAGAAAAATTACACCAACCGTAATTAGATTAAAAAATTAAACTTTAACAGATATCCATTTTATTCTTGTTATTAAAAATAAGCTATTACTAAAAACATTGAAAGCAATACATATTTCTATATTACTGCTTTTAAAAACCAAACCTAACTGAAAATTCTTTCTTGAACCAATTAAAAGCATCGCTTTTTTCTCTTTATACTCGACACATGTCATTTGTCAAAGTTGGCTAGAATCTAATATAGAACCAAGTCTGAAATCCAAAAGTGTAATCAGTATAAATAAAATGAATTACTATTGAGGGCCAAGTTTACAATTCCTTTTAAAATAATTATAATAACGTCTTCAATATAAATGAGAAGTTATGGCAAAAAGCATATCGGTTAAGAGTGATTCGTCAATTTCAACAGTATTTTGTGTAAGAACGGATTTCAAAATACCTAAGGACCAACGAAGGAAGCAATTGAATCCAACGCCAGTAAATGTAATTATATGGGCCATGGAAATCTTGGGTAGACGTAAATATGGAGTGCCTATACAAAAAATAAGATCGTTCATAAAAAGGAATTTTATATTGCCGTGCAAGAGAAGAGATGTTGATAAGAAAATTGATATGGCAGTTATGTTTGCAGTTCATTTCGGAATTCTCAATGAATCAAAAACCCTATATTACCTGAAGATTCCGCACCCTATGAAAAGTGTGAAGTTCCAGTAAATAAATAATATATCGTTTTAAATGTTTATGACATGTTTAAAATATAAAATGTCATAAAATAAAAGATTTTTTACCCATTTAATATATTTCTAATTTTTTTTGGATTTTATGACTATCTGAACCCGGCAGACGTTGTGGTCTTGTCAGTATGTATAAAATATTTTCCATGGTTCAATATCTATTTAAACAGAAAATTTTGTGTGGTCCATTTATCGCTGCTTTTATACTTAAGATGGTCTAAAAAAATAAATATAAAGATAAAACTTTTAATATTTAAAAAACAATTATTATATCTGACAACAAAATTATAGCTAACTAAAACAAATATACGTTCATGTAACTCTTCTCCGATTCTTAACGCGAATATTTTGCCCAATTATAAAATAAATGTATGACAAGTATGCCTTTAACATCCAATTTTTGCCAATCTTTAAAGTCAAATTAAAAGAGAAATGATTCAAGTGCTAGTAATTTATGCTGCTAGTATTTGTAATATCTTTTTCTCTGCATTGTATCTATATTACGTAATATTTATATGCAAAATTTCCTTTTTTTTGTTTAATAGTTTTTGACGAATTTTATTGTTACCAATTAAAAAAACGTACAATTTTAAAATAATGAATATATCAAATTTTTAATAATAAAGTCGTAATTTATCGTATCAGAACGCATAGGACAAAAACTGAACTAATTTTAATGTCATTTTCACATGAATACAAGAATGAACCCGCGATAATCTCTAAATGGTCTCCTCTATATACTGTTTAATTTAATTTTCAAGTATTTTTTTATCTATACTAATAAATAAAACTGAAATGGCTGTTTTTAATCTCGTAATAATTTTTTTTACTAAATAGATATTAATATTATAGATACGATAGGATACCTATACCAAAAGCAAAAAATTTTAAATTTTTGTCTGTTTGCTCCGGGTTGTCTCCGGAACGGCTGAACGGTTTTAACAGGACGGGATATATTATATATATTAGATAGCAGAATTACTTCGCGTAACTAAGGGTATTTTTATCTTAGCGTAAAAATGTATTAGGGTTTCGTTAAAAAAATTAAAACGTATTGAAGAATATAGGAAACGCGATCGCAGCCACGGCACACAGCTGGTTATTTATATAATTGATTAAACAACATTGTTCATAGGTTCTTAAGTGTGAAAAAGTGGTTGTTACGCAAGAAACATCAGATCGAATTGGCCCGGAAACGCGGCTGGAAGGGATATTGGGTTTGCCTAAAGGGTACCACGTTACTATTTTATCCGTGCGATTCTCGAGAAGGACGATCTGTTGAAGCGGCTCCAAAACATCTTATCATAGTCGACGGCGCCATTATGCAGCCAATACCAGAGCACCCAAAGAGGGACTATATATTCTGTTTAAGCACTGCATTCGGCGACGCTTATTTGTTTCAAGCACCTTGTCAAGTAAGTATGGTTACAAATATAAATGATGCAAAATTGTTTCACCAAGAATGCAACGCAGTAAAATAGGTTACTATTACAAATTTCTTATCATAACTAAAAGGTTTTTATTGTGCATATGATGAGTGCCTGATTTTTTTGAGTATTACATCTTATTCTTTATAACTGAATGTAGTTCATGCGGAATATGTCGCTGTGGGTGTTTGAAATGTTATTCTCTTTGCAGTCTTTACATCCTAAAGTCTAACATTGTTACGAAGGTGTGCTTAAATTTTTTCTGATATATTCATGTGATATTTTGTTTACTACAACTTAATATGTAGGTACGTAGAAAAAAGATTTAACCAGTTTTGTGACGCAAATATTTGATTCGCATAAAAAAAAAATAATATAGTAATAATACAGCGTAAACTATTCAAATATTTTGTACAATATTTTGACTCCTTCTCCACATTGTTAACAGTAAGTAATGTTTTTACCTCTCACCTCCAATAAAAAAGTAAGCATTGGCATAATTTTCAGAGAGAAAACTGTAAACAGCTAGGGTTAGGTAATTAGGTCCAAAATTCCGCGGAATTTTTTACACTCGGGTAACGGCCTAGCCGATCTTTGTACCACTTTGGTGACCCTTGTGCTAGTTACCTTTTTGCGGCTCATTGGCTACAGTACTCGCCTCCGAAGTCACGGTGAAGCTATAGAGACCCTTCCGGTCAATAGCGTTAGCTAGTTGGAAATGTAAACTGTAAACATTGTTTATGTAATCATCCCCGTACCGTACACCATCAAAAACATGGATGACAATGGCCTATCGCCAGTATCGAGTTTTACGTGATACTTAAAGGGCCTCTGTTAGTAAAAATGTAAATACAAAGGGATGAATAACTTTAGGTTGAGCTTGAAAACTGGGTGAACAGCATACATAGTGCATGTGCTGCGGCGTTCGCTAGACACCGCGGTAAAACCGGCACGCTTCATTTACTGCAAGAAGAAATATATCGCCTAGAGAAAGCTATTGAGTCGGTAAGTTGTAAATCATAATAATTTACATATTTTGTAATAAAACCAGACATATGCGGGTTCAGTCTAATCGCATACTTTTTTTTTTAAAGTCCCCGAATTTTCAAAACGTAATCTGAGATATTGTTGGTCTAATTTCTATTGATTTTTCCCGACTAGTGTATTATTTATAGTGAAATAATCATTCTTACTCCTAATTTTGAGTACCCCATTTTTTGAGTACCTAATTTTAAATACACCCCCCAATCTTTATACTTTAATGATGACTTAAATATTACCCAATAAAATACATCTACATCCTACGTTGATAAATGATAGTGCTGATTAAGTATCGCTTAGCTTAAGTGCCTCTCGGTAATAAGATTCTCATCTTTAGACGTAACAAAAACATTGGTAATTTCTACTTTCTCTATATAAGTTGCTTGTTGGTTGGTAGGTAGGCGTATCTTTAATATATTCGGGTCAGAGGTCAAACATCAATGCTTAATATGAAGAATTGATGCTTGTCCAATGAATAGAGTTTAGATCTAAAAAATCGGACATCGTCTATAACAAACAAATGAAAAACTCTGAGCATGATATTCGTATTATTACATGATTCCTGATATTTATCTGTTTCTGAACATTATATTTATATGGTGTACCATGTACTATGCGATTTCTAAATTTATTAAAAACCGAACGATTTTTCCAGAGTAAGTACTTCAAGCATTTTTATCTATACTAATATTATAAAGAAGAAAGATTTTTATTTTTGTATGTAACAAATAAACTAAAAAACTACTGGACCGTTTTGAATGAAACTTGGTACGGAAATAATTTCAAATCCAGGGAGTAACATAGTTTTTATTCCGAAAGTCCCACGGGAACGGGAACTACGCGGGTAAAATCTCGGAGAGCAGCTAGTAATATATAATAATAGATGTACACGTTAATTATTAAATATCAATTTAAGGTTTTATTTAGTTGCAATTCTAAGTAACCTTACAAATATGAATGAGTTTGTTTATGAATTTGTTATACTTTTGCGCTTTAACTACTTCACCGATTATCACGAAATTTTGCATGCACATTGTCATGGACTACAGGAAAGGGCGTAGTAGTATTTTTTTAATCTTTCAATTGACTAACGAAATAAACATTAACGCAAGCGTAAACACGGACAAAAGCTGATTCAGTTATTGAAAACAAAAAAAAAACATATTTGTTTTCCACAAATATCAGATTTCGTATATCGGATCATGAATAGTAGTTACATACCTATAAACTACAAATGTATGCTTGTATATTATGTACACGAATACTAGGCGAGTGTCGCCGGCGTGCGGTTCAAAGCGTTCTCGTGTAAATCATACCAATTTCTGACCCGTACCGGACGACCGCAGCACGCGTCAAAAGCCTTTGTGTGAGGCAACACACATTACTATTATGTTTTAGTGCATGCGATAATATGTACCTTCAAATGTTTTATTTATTTAAGTTGACAAACAAAACAGAACACAGTCAAATAGAAACAAAACAAAGAAATACCAATCTTATAGTTAGGCTAAATCCCAACAAATATGTTTACAAATAAAAATCACAGAATTAATATACGCTCACTTACGCTAGTTAATATTAATATTAAAAAATAAATATATAATAAATTTTATATGTAAGTAAGTGAGAATTTCCGAACAGAGAATGTAATGTTAGAGTTACTTACTAATAATATGGCTCACACAAAAGCAAGACAGCAAGGAATTTTTTGCGAATTACTGTCCGTAGCCACGATAATATAAAATATTTCAGTGTATTATTTGTAACTGATAACATGAAATTATAATTTCAAATCATACAACTTTATGAATGTGTTATTTTATTCAAATGTTATTTAGTACGGTGTGTTTATGTACAAATAGAAATAAGCAAACAAAGAAACAAAAAGGACTAATAACGTTGAGAAATTTGATGAAAGTAATTATGAAATCGATTTCCATTGAGTTTTAGATTTTATCTTAATTGGACACATTATATTAAAAAAAACTTATTAATATGTTGTACTGTAGGACGATACATCGAGAATATTAACTGTTAAAAGTCTCAATTTGTTTAAAATCTGTAAATACACTAAAACTGAATAAAAACTAGTTTTAGAAATTTTTTGAAATGCTGTTAATGGTTGTCAAATTTACAACATAAATTACAAAACATTTGCAAAAAGATGCGATAACATTTGTTTTGTATTTGAATACTATTTGTTTCATTATTATGATAGC
Source organism: Samia ricini (assembly GCA_014132275.2). Lineage (NCBI taxonomy): Eukaryota > Metazoa > Arthropoda > Insecta > Lepidoptera > Saturniidae > Samia > Samia ricini. Next base: position 9,453,924 of record AP028170.1, read on the forward strand.
CTACTTCTGTAGGTATAGCGACATAGATTCTATCTATGAGCTTATTAATATTCATTGCGTGCGTCATCTCGGGCTAGAGTTCGAGCTCATATTGTAATATTATACACCTAAATTAAACTTAGAGCGTACAGGATTTATGAGCGATACATTTGACCGTACATTTTTTTATATAGCTCAAAGCTATATGAAATTTCGCTATATATAATTTCGCTTCACGATAATATATAGGTAGTAAAGTTCAAGTCAGTAAGCGTTGTCCCCTACCATTGAACAGTAATAAATTTATATATGTGAATTTACATCTAATTATTGATCACCAACACGCAGGGCTAGCCATACTCAACATTGGTGACCCCGACCTGATTTGAACACGTGACCTTATGAAAAAATGTTTGTTCTATAGGACCATAAATTAAAACAAATGGCAGATCTTCAGCAATCTGTTGTATCTGATCCCGAAACTCGCGCACAACTTGCTGTACAAATGTTGCAATGGGAAGAAAACCTTGAACGGTTACACTGTGAACAGTTTAGATTACGTTGTTATATGGCAAGCTTACAAAGCGGAGAGCTTCCGAATCCGAAGGTAAGATTATATTGGACAATGTTTTATGAACTAGTTATTTTTAATCATTAAAATTCAATGGTGTTTTTGTTGCAATGAATAACAAAATTGTATGTTAGTGTCCATTAATCTCAATATGAAGCTTTAAAACCTCAACCCTCACTATACATTTTTTTTCACTTCCTGTAGGACAAGTTACTTCAACAATTTAAGATCTGGATATGTCTCACTGTAACGTAAAAATCATGGTTACTTAGTAAAATATCGTTTTTTCACCTCCAATATTTGCTCAAAAAGTTGCAATCGAACAAAGTTTGTATTCGATCATTCTTTTGAAAAAATCAAACGAAAACAACGACCACAATATATCACTGGATAATAAGGACAGGGGTGGTTGGGGTGTTGAAGTTGTCAAGTGATTTCATCGAGGTGACATAGAAAGGAAATTTGTTGGCTTCGCTATCATATTGACAGTTCCGTTGATCGAGAGAGCGGGTTGGAATCTGTTACGGCATGACCCTTGTCAAGGCACGTCATAAAGCCATTCCAATGCTTATAAAATAAAGACATTTTCACATACGAATATAAGATTAGAGAAAATACCAATACCCTCTTTTTGGTAATAATAATATGAGCTAAAAATAAACATTCGCAAAAATGTGTTTACGAAAAATGTATGTTATACGAACATCAATATTTGTCGTCCGCTTGATTTATATTTATTTATTATAAATTATGTACATAATAATATTTTGTTACAGTCACTTCTGACGCATGTTTCTCGTGGTACTAAAAGTACCCTTAACAAGTTAGGTGTGTTTACGGTGTCATCATTCCATGCGTTCATTTGCGCTCGCTCGCCGTCTCTCCTTAATAATTTACTAGCCGGACGCGGTGCGACAAAACGTCGTGCACCGAATCTATCGCGATCGAATTCCGGATCCAGCAGACGTTCTATGCAGGTAACAATATAATAGTTTACTTTCAACGCAGACATTCAGCAATTTACAACTAGTTAAGGAAAAAGAGTCTTATTCTTCTTCGATAATGGCAATTTGTGTACAAACAATTTGTGCAAGTGTCCTGTACGTATGATGTATTCCAATCTTGTATCAGCGTTACCAAGCTCCAGCAAAACGGTGGTGCTTCCAGAACTTTCCATGGAGCTTTATCGGCACCTCAGAAAAAATGTTACGCGTTATTTTCCACAATAAACTTTACTTGTACTCAATAACCAAACTATATCACACAAAACGCCACCAAAATTGCATGATACAGAGTAAAAGACACAAATTTAATGAAATATCAAGAACAACTGCTACATGACAGACTGCGATCCCGCCAATAACTCCGGAAAAATAGTATTCAATTGTTTTTAATATAGTTAAATACTTTGTAGTGGTAAAATAAAGTAGTACTAGTAGTAAAATTATTTTGTAGTTCACATATATTATTAGTATTAAAGTATATCTGTTCCTAAATAAAGTATTATTTTTTAAAGTAATGATTAAAAAAAACCATAGAGTAAAATGATTTCGCTACTCTATAAATTAAGCCCGAAAGCGCCATTACTGGAAAAGTAGTCTAGCGATTTGAATAACGTTTTCAAATTGATATAAGAGTAAACCCGAGGAAAGATCTTGGCTACAGTTTTTCATAAGGATTAAGCGACACCAATAAAATTGTATCCCATGAAACTCGTTGTGAGCAGCAATTCATCAATTACATATTAGTAATAGTAGGTACTATAATCTATTAAATAAGCGCCCGCTTTTCATATATTATTCACTGTCTAAAATGTTCCTTCAATATTCCGACGGACATAATCTACTTTTCTATTATTGTTTACCATACTTTCTTTTCAATTTCTTTTTACATAAGTTTAACCCGTGTAGCGTCTGGTAGGATAGTATAGCTGTCTGATTATTTTAAAGTAGAAACATCTTTAACGGCGTTGAGCGATTCTCGGTAAAAGAAAAACTTATAGATTCGCGATACCGTCTCAGACGTCAACATGTTACTGTATGTAAAGTATAAGATGGCGTTTGAGTGCTGTGCACAGATAAATAATAAAATGTGTACCGACGCAGACTACCGTATGTTTTAATTATGAATAAACTATTTAAAAATGTACATAATTATTGTTCCGAGGGCCAATAGGTGTAAAACTAGAAAAATGTTAGGTTTTGTTAATAATTTCAATTAACAAATTATGAAATTTAAAAAAAAAACAGTTTTTCCATGGTTTCGTGTTTTCACTTCAGTCGCCAGTTTCCATGGCTGCTTAGTTTTTATTTAATTTAGTCCATCAATTAAACTGTTCAAATGGCTTGTCCAACTGTAATAAAATTCTTCGTAGAAGCTTCTTATATAATATCATAATGATGATTTACCATAGACTGATCACTAAAGTTTAATTAACGCCGAGCAAAAAATCGAGCCGCAACCGCTTAGCCTTAGTAGTATGGGAAAGTAAACAATATAATAAATTACTGGCCGTCCCCGAGTTCCTTCATCTTACATATAACTTATCTAAATGAAATAGGGACGTACCTATAAGGAGAAAACACATAATCGAGTAATCAATAACATCCTAACATGAATATAAACTAAGTGTATAACATCGACTCAAGGCTATTTGCATAAAAGTTTAAGCTTGAATGAGCAAGACCCTCGGTGCGCTCGGATGGTAGACGATGTCTGATTTGTTACTGAAATTCGATTGGAGTCGAAATGTTGTTGTGTTCGTTAGTCTGGATTTTTCAATTGCATTTATTTTTACATTTTCCACACGGAAACTGTAGCAAGGAGCGAACACAAAGTACAGTATAACAAATAAGATGTGTTTTTAATTTGGGTTTTATTCGCTAATTGAAAATTAATGATTAACCAATGATTACACTGGCACACAAAAAACAAAAAGTTGCTTGTGCATTTGTCCAGACCCATCTACGGACATGTATTTCGGCCCAATGAATACAAATTTAAGGTCCGTTTGGCCCGGTCACGTCCTCGATTTTAGTAAAATGCTGAAAATGACGGTAAAAATCAAGCATTTTTTTTCATTTTAAAAGACTTCTAGTTTTTATAATAACTAAACCCCTTGAACGTTTACGCCAGCTTTCCATTGTTTACTATTAATGGAAAAAATCAAAACGTACGGGTATGGCGGAGTGGATATAATTATTAGGAATAAAAATATTTACCATAATGCTATTATCCAGGGAGGAAACAGGGGACTACGTTTGTATGGACTAAATGCCGCTAGCATATCCTCTTAATAGTTTTTTTTTTTTCATGTTTATAACTGCAACTAACCAATCTTTTCGGTTTTTTTAGTTTTTTTTTTAATTTGGTAATCTTAATAGGCCAAATAAACTTCAGATTCAGTGGAAGAAGTTACATAAAAATTATACTCGATCTGGATCCAGATTTTTTTAATCTCCATAAATTCAGTTTTTCGCAAATTTTTCAAATTTTGATTGCTCACCGGGTAATTGACCTTCACATTCAGATTCAGTGGATTGAAATACATAAAAACCATACTTGATCCGACTCCACCATTTTTTTTCCATCGTTGTAATTCCAGTTTATCGCAATTTTAAGCCTCTTTTTGGGTATTCTTGCATTTTACTCAAATCAAGGACGCGACCAGGTCAAACGATCTCAAATTCGGATTCAGGGGGGTCATAATACATGTCCGTAGGTGGGTTCGGTCAAATGCAAAAAACAACTTTTTTTTTGTTTGTCGGTGTTGTAAAAAAAAAACATTTAAAAAGACGGATAATAGAAGTTTTCTATTGTTTTGCTTCTATTTATCAACCGATTTTTTTTTTTTTTTTGTTAAGTAAGTATTCATGAATATTAGTTCTGACAATAAAAAAATTTTAGATATAAATTTCTCTTCCATCAAATTTTAAATATGATTACGATCTAATTTTGACTTGCGAGCTCTGATCAAAATTGGTTAGTTTCGAATGTGACGTAGACTCAGTCAATATTTAGTTTACTAAACTACAAGTAACTTAATTTGTTAAGTTTAAAATAAGTTTATTACTTAAATTCCAAATAAATTATTTTCTTCAATTACAAATATATTATTTTCAATAATTAAAAATAATTTACTTTCACAATTTAATTACTTAAATTACAAATTTTATTGATGGCCGATTTCAATATCGAATCTTAAGTTCTAGATTAGGATCAAACTCAAAGTTAATCGATTTTCCTGACTTATACTGACACTGATTTGACACTTTATCGAAAAAAGGATTAACATTTCGGGTTTCAGTTGGTTTGACAGATTGAGATCGCATATTGAAAACGACCGTGGATCTAAAATCTTTATCATTTTTGATTAGATGTCCCGGGAAGACGGTGAAGCAGCTGTCCGTGTATCGCTGCCAGAAGGCACGACGGCGACCGTCGGTGTTCGTGAAGGCATGACGGTAGAAGAGTTCCTCGCAGCGGCATGCGCTCGTCGCTCACTAAACGCGCTGGAACACTTTGTTAGAGTAAAGAAACGCCGTGACATGGAAGATCATAATTACTTCGTACCACATCGCAGTGATCTTATTGAAACATACGTAAGTTATTTTTATCTTGCAATTTGTTTTAAGTCCAGAGTTTCTTGTAATTTATATTTGTTACTAACAATCTGCCTGCGGTTGCGCAGCCACGGACACACAGCTAGTGAACAAATAACATAAGAAACGAATACTACTACAAAACATTTTTTGCTTTGTTTTATTTTACGAATAAAACACATTTTCTATCTTTTACATTATCATTATTCGTTAAAATTAAATGTTAATTTTTACTTGAATCCTTTTACTACATTTTCATAAGATAAAGCCCAAGTTCTATATTTATATGGCTCATCATTATGACAGACTTGAGTGAGGTTTGACAATACCTATACATCGTCAGCACTTCAGAGGGTAGTTATAAAAAAGTTTTATTAAATTACTTCTAATGTTATATGTTTTATAACTTTTAAAAGACGTTTTTTTATTTTAAGGGTTTAAGATTATATATATATTATTTAAACCAAATAAGTTTTACAGAAATTACAATAAGACGTGTGTTTGAATTTGATCATATGTTTTTATTTAATTTAGTACATTAATCTCTAAATATTTTACTTTAACTTGTGCCGACTTTATGTGTTTTTATAATGGAAAATAATATTATCTATGTATCAACTTTTTCTCAAGCATTTACATCTATTCAATAATAGGCGTATATTAAAAAAAAACATAACTTATTGATAGAAGTAAACATTTTTACATTTTTACCGCCTAAATGCTGGTAAAATTCACATTTACTGAAAGTTACGTGGCGTAACTTTAATAACCGTAAAAAAGTGATAGACAATTATTATATTATTAAATGTAATAGAGACGTAATAATTTGAGTTTATATTCGTAAAACTAACTAAAGCCTTCTATTTTAACACAGATGACCAAGAACTATTTATATTTATAAAATATTTTTTGTTTTTGTAAATTTGATATAGTAAGTACTATATTAAACATTTATTAAAATATCGAATAAAACAAGAAGGGGATACTTTTTTGATATATAAATAAAGGTTTCGTATCCTGGGATTTATAGAAATATTAATTATACTTTAAAATATGGTGTAAATAATCATTATTTAAATATAGTTACATACACACGAAGTAGTTGAAGTTTGCGCAAAAATTCTATATCAAGTGGAACTACAACGCTCTACGCTTGAACAAATGTGGGGCTTTAGCGTCGAAGCTGAGCTTATAGAGAACGCAGAAAGGCAAGACGAACTATGTTGCTACGTGAGCCGGGTCGAAGATAAAAGCGTCGCTATGCAAAATGGTGAGTAACATTATTGAAGCGATGACAGCATAGAGGGTATTGCAGCCAGATTAGGCATCAATGGACGCGGGTTCGAGCCCACCTACTTATCCAACTCTAAAAACAACCTGAGCTTTCGGTGAAAGAAAACTTCGCGAGGAAATCATGGCATAGAAAACCATACCATCCTCAAATTTGAAAACCTGTGTTTACCATCCTGAACCACATCATCACTCAATATCAGGTGAGATTGCGGTCAAAGCAATTTTACACGGGCAGTGTAAAAAAATGATATGGATTCGTAAAAAATATATTTTTAAAATAATAATTCTACGGATAAAATCTTACTTACAGAGTACAAGTCACTTTATTTTTCCAATACGCTATAGACTTAATAACTGTTGTCTGTATCACCGTAATGTAAAAAGCTACTCTTCAGAATTCTTTTTTTATTCTGTTGAATTATTTTCAATTTCATCATAGTATCCCAATTTATTATAATAAACGATCGAGAATATTAAATTTCGTTCTAATTTACTAGTTAAAGAATTCTTGTTACGGTTATGTATCTGCAAGACAAAATGAAATAAACAATAGTATTGTAAATAGGTATTGTATAAATAAAGACAGATTACTGTGTTAAACTTTTAACTCAGTTTTCCTTTGTGAATAAAACTTAGTTGTTTTAAGTACCTTACGTGGCACTGTTCTGTGATGTATTATATCTTTGCAAAGTATTCATGAATAATTCTCCTTTTTTCTTTTATCATTTAACATTGACTGCGACAGATATAACATTTACCATAAAATATGCGATGTAAGAAGTAAAGAAATATCACACTTCGATTTTTATGATAATATAATTTTTTTCTAAGTTTTTATTTTACAATTTTTGTATGTTCATATTCGCACTGGTTACATAATCTATACTAAAGAAACTATATAAAGTTGTCATCGTTACCTTAATAGCACTATAAATTATTTCAAAAGTACACGGTGAAATTGAAATTAAATGCCAATAATTAAATGGAAGCTTATACTTACATTCAGAAATATGTTTCATGTGTTGAGTACCCATAAAAATAAGACAATAGGAAAAACAACGGAAAGTTGGCGTAAACGCCAGGTAAGTGCTCAAGAAGTTAAATAAGTTTCGTGGAAAAAATATTAAATAAACTATAAAAATATGTAATATAATTTCAATTAAAGTATCAAAATCACGTTGCTGTTTTGCAGCGGTCGATATCCCAGTAACCCGTGTAGTTAAAATTATCAGCTGAAGTGCGCGAACCCGCTCGCCTGCCGATTGTTTGTCGCACAGTTTTGATACTTCAATTATAGTTATTGTTAATTTAATTACTTTCTTTACTATATTATTTTTTGCTATATACTTATTCAGAATCATAATTATAAGCTCCCATTTAAAGATTGCCATTGATTTTAAAGTCACCCTGAAACGAATGTAAGTAATAATTATATTATACAAATGAAGAGAGATTGGTCTTTCACGCACTCGATAAGACTTGGAATCAAACTTAGAGCATTAATACATTTTTATCCACGAACCCCCTAATATGGAAGATACAGAGTTGAATATGAAAGATATGAAGAGTATGTATGCTAGTTCTATCGTAACAAATTTAAATACAGTCTCAAACAGTCTAAAAGGAAAAAACAAACTATAATACATATCTAAATAAATTTCTATAAACTATAAACTAAATGTAAAAAAAACTACACAGCATTGTGGCAGACACCGATGTTTTTTTATTAATTACTTATAATTTAACTTATTGCATGATATAATATTTGCGCGTATCATAACAATCGTTTGTAGTTTATGTCATAACAAGTCTGTAGCGTCAATGAATATAGGCCGTAGAGTGATGATCTCAGGAAATAGTGTCGTTTCTTTGGCAGGCATAATAAAAGGCGATGAAATAATGGTGATCAACGGAGCCATTGTGTCTGATTTAGACATGATGTACTTGGAAAGCGTGTTGCAGGAAGAACTGTCTCTTGTCATGATGATGAGGTATTATTGATACACTTTCACTTTTTATCATGTATTATTCAAACAATAAACAACAAAATTAAATATAATCAAGAATAACTCTTTATTTATATATCGGTCGATGATGTTATAAGACATTTATAAGGGTAATATTTAAATTGCAAATTAAAGTATTCATTTCCTTATAAATTATGATTAATTGAGCTAACCAATGTTTGCAGCGATTTAATTAAAAACAAAAAAATTATATTCCTCCAAAGAAATACGATATCGCAAAGTATAACCACAAACTCTTAAAAAAGATCCCAAATAAGTTCATCTTACGTTCAAACTCTTGAAATTGTAAAGCAAACCTCTCACATTAGAAGAAGATTTGTTAACTTTCGGTCCATCATTATTGAAAAGTATTATTATGAATTTAGATGTCGACTTTCAAGTAAATCACAATGAAAAATAAAAAGGATATTATAATAATAAAAAATCAATTCGCCCCGTTTCGAAGTGCCCTCGCCGAAACAGGAAACCGGATGCTTCGTACCTAATAGAACGGAAGTTAAAGTTCACGTCGGGCCGGAGCAAGGGAGGAAGGCTTGTTCATCGGCATTTCCCACCTCATTCATACACCTGACCTTTTCGTGAACGCGACTAGTTCACTGTAGCGTTTGGTGCGACCTACATACACCCTCCGCTGTGCAACAACGCAGCCTAACCTCTAACGTCACTGGCGCTCATTGTACAACACCGCGATCGATCCTTTCCACGTCACTGTACCAAGCCGGGCATAAAATTATGAACAAGCAATATTCTCTAAACTCGAGCAGTATTATCACTTAAGTTTCTTAATGTCATCGCGCTCATATTAATATGTCGATTACCCATAAAAATGAGACAATAGGAAAACAATGGAAAGCTGGCGTATACGCCAGATTAGTGCTCAAGGGGTTAAGTCGTTTCGTAATTAAAACGCTCCGGTTGGTTGTCTTGTTGTCGAGTGCGGTAAACTTGCGCAGGAATTATTAAAGCATTTTGTCACTGGTGAGGTAATAAATCTTACTCTTGTTTTGTCAACATGCAAAATTATCAAACTTTATTTAGGTACCTACTACATTTACATATAACACGAGAACATATTTAATCAAATGAGAATTTGATATAAGTACTTGTACTGTACATCTGTATCATACTGTGAATAGATGATTGCTTGTGTCTCAAATATGTCAAATATTTTTACCATATTCTTACCTGTTTTAATATTTTATTAGTATTATAACAATACTTTTGTTCGTGTTATTAAAAATGTATTTATTGATTTTATTCATACGAACACAGTTTATAACATTGTTCGTGTATGTTCATTAAGTTATAATTGAACGACCATCCTTTGGATAATAGTGTAATTTAAATTCACTCCTCTTGTCAATTGGCCATTTTGACAAAATGTATTTTGATATTGTTTACCGTGAAGATTTTCTTTTTTAATAATGTTTTTTTAAATATTGAAAAATAATCGAATAATTTTTTTATATGAAAATTATGACGCACGTCTTAATAAAGAACTCAAGAGATAATATTTATATAGATCATCTCGGACTGAACCACCTGAATTGTCTGGCATGATGCGAGCGGCTACTGACGATATAATTGATTCATTGGTGTGCCCGCCTCCGCCTAGTGAGCCACCAGTCATCTCCGACGATATGATATCCGGCCTCATTGTGCCAGCACCAGCATGGAGTAAGTATCACATCTATTGATTACTAAACATATTATTTTCAAATAAGAAGCTATACATCATTCTTATTTATCAACGTATTTATGGGTTAATGTAAACCTTGTTCAAAGATGGCTGCATGTTTTTAAATTCAATTTATCATAATTTATTATAAATCATTGGGTCTTACTGTTAAAAATTTACACTTCATACTTACATACCGTCATGCCTCTCTTCCATTAGGGTAAGCAGAGACTACATCCTTCCACTTCCTACGCACATCCAGACACACGTATTTCCCTTCTTTTATTTTCATACACGACATCCAGACACACGTATTTCCCTTCTTTTACTTTCATACACGCTCTTCGATTTCGGGTGCACATAACAGGGCCTTTTTCCGGAATGTCCTCGATCTGGTTAAGATACGTTCGCCTAGGACGACCCTTACCAGCTTGCTCAGTCACATCCGCCTTGTAAATTTGTTTTGTTAATCCTCTCCACCAACCAATTAAGCAGTCCTTTCATTATCTTAGTCACTTTATCCTCTATCACACCACATCGTTGCCTTAACCACTTTTCCTTATTTTATCTATCATCTTCAATCTTAACACTGTTACTTTTATCACTTCATGTATGTTTTCTTCTTCCACACGTCCCTATCAACCATCATATCTTCATTTACTCCTTTTTCTTTTACATCATTTCTTACATACACCATCCAACATTCTTTGGCCTTCTTCCACTTTTCCACCCTTCCGTATTCATATTCCTTACTATTACACACATGTGCTTCCTCTCTTCTCATAACATATCTATGCCACGACAAACGAGAACCTTTCGATTTTTCTACCACTGGCGCAGCTTTCAAACTACTTCTAATATATTAATTACTTACTTTATCCATTCATGTGTGGTGTCACATCCATCTCAACATTCGTATCTCAGCTACATACAACCGCTTATCAGAGTTTATCTATGAAGTTAAATGAAGTCTTTGGTTACAAATACCAAGTGGGAAGACCGCATATGTACATGAATAAAAAGTACTTAAATAGTTACATCATCATCCCATTTTTATTTAGAGTCGGCGCAACATTCATCTTCCATTAACTTAACTCCCTCTTCCCTATACCCGTCCCCAATTATATCCAATAACTTTCTTACAACATCCTCTTCCTCCCTGCGCATTACATGCCCATACTAAGACTGACGGCTGCTAGCTACACAAAAGACATATTTATTCTTTATTTATTATTACATATCTATCCTATAACATAAATCGATATCTATCATTTTCTCATTCCAATAGGTATTGCTTAACAAGCAACACTTCAATCTTTCTAATAGTTGGCATCATTTCCGATTCGCTCGGCATTTCCAATTTCATGTTCCAATATTCAGCTTGTTATATTTCACGCATTACAATGCATTTTGCGCTGTTACGGTTAGTTATATGATTTTGATTCTGCAATCGATATAGAACTTAACAAGCATGTGAAGTAGAAACTTTTCAGAATATATTAACGAAATAAATGTATTAATTAGTTATTTTGTTTAGACTTTAGACTCAAGTAAAGCAAGTTATTTAAATTATATCTATGTTTTATTGTTGATTGCGAGCACAAAATCTTTAAATCCATCCATTCAAAGCGCCCAGTAAAATCTTAATTGCGCAGTACCTACCGTCTCGGTTTTCTTTACAAAGAAAACAATAATTTCGAAGTAATTTGTCAGGCCCCGTTTCTATGCCACTCTCTCTATTATTTTTTTCTCTTTAGTTATGTAATTGTAGATTTACATAAATTAGGTTCCGCCTACGAATGATTGGTCTATATCTAATTACGTCTGTTATTATTTATTATTATTGCAATGACAACAAATATGACAGGCAATTATGAGGGTATGGTGACTTTACCTATTTTGATAATAATATAGGGATAGGAGAGTGCGGTTGACGCGACTCGACTGCAGCCTGACATGGATGCACGACTGGACGGAACAATAGCCGCCTTCCCCCGTCGCAAACACTTTACTTTTATTATGATATTCTTTTATAATAAAACTGGTGTTTGTCTTTTGTATTATTTCGTATTACGTTTCGTATTCTTTTGTATTACGTTAACGGAGAAAGCTTTCAACACTCTCACATTTTTTCAATATCTATACTAATTAATAAAATTGTAATTTTCACGTGTCTGTACATTTTTGATTTTTGTGAAAAGAATTATTGCAAGGGACTAAAATAGCTAATTAAACACATTTCTATCATTAATAGAAATATCTGTCTGTTTATCTGTGCAGGTATCAATTAGAAATTACTTAGTATATTTTAAAAATTCAATAAGATAAATATAAAACATATTTCAGGATAACATCAAAACTTTATTTCATTAAAACCAGTCTACTCTATCAAAAGTTATAGTAATTTGAATGAGACGCGGCGTCTTTAGTATGAAAGAAGAGTTTGTAAATAAATGCGATTTATTCTTATTCGAGAGCAAAAAATTGATGGATTGATTGAAATTTATCAAAATGACACAATATAAAATATATGTATAGTATATAAAAAATAAATATTTAAACATAGTAAAAGGAAAACAATATTTTGATATTTTTATACAATATCTAAGCATTTTAACCGTTGTATTTAGGATTCATTTTATGGAAGTAGTGGACTGAATTTCAACTATTATATCAATAGGTAAATATGGCGGAGAATATATAAGTTACCCGGAATAACTTCAGTTATCTACCAAAAAAGTCCCGTCCAAATCCGTCCAGCCCTTCCGGAGATTTTCCGGAACAAACAGACACTCCAATTATATTTATTTGTATAGATGGGAACTTTTTACGGGATGCGATGTCACGGGCACAGCTAGTTTAAAATATAACAGATATATAATATTGTACAAAAGATATTGTGAAAACATTTAGGTGAAATTTTATTTAAAGAGCACTGTAAAAAGTCTAAATGAAAGTAGGAGTAGCTTAAAAAAGTAGCAGAACTAGCGCTATTTTAAATTAAGGCCGTGACCTAGCTGGGGGGCTATTTGCACCTACCCGATCTTGACATACTGTGACAAAAACTTCATTCGTCGCTTACGGTCAAAACATGAAATTTCCATAACGAACGTTGCAGTATGTTATTTGCATGTTATTTGAAATGAATATTCATTTGAAAATGTTTCTGTTTTTATCTATAATTTACTTTATATGAATGCCGTGAACATTCTCCGATGTGTACTTTTAATAAATTACTATTTATAAATACTATTTATAAATTATTCAGTGCGGTTCATTGAAATAATATGATAAAAGAAATTTATATAAGAGTTTCAAAATAAACAAACATATGGCTTTATTATTGTTATTCCAAAAAAATATGGGAAACGAAAAACAAAGATTTCGACGGAACAGGGAAACATCAATATGAGGGAAGTTAAAGTAAATGTTAGTTAATATTCATCAAAGAAATTTGTATTGTTCATTACAGCTACTTCTGAATAATGATTCATACTTTGTGTGTCTTGAATCTGTTCGTTATCGGTTTAGGAAAATAATTTGATCAAAAAACGATCAATAACACAATTGGAACCTAATGAAATGCGTTCAGTTTCTTGAATTTTTTGTATATGATTTATAACACAACTAAGCCAAGGAGCTTCACAATATACATATTTTTTACTTGTATTGTATCTATTTTACTTGTTAATTTTAATTATTTGTAATCCGAATATCTTTCATCTTACGATATTTTTAAAACTCGATAGCATGAATTAAAAAATATTTTTAATCTTTGACCAGTTACACATATATTATTGTTGGGGTAAATCTTTAAAGAGACTAAACTAAAATCAAATATCTTTGTAATGTTTATTATTAATTACATAATATTTTAAAAGCTTTTATTTGTTATTATTAAGCATATGAAAAATGTACACGAAAACATTCAGGAACGACAAAAATGATTTTCCAAATTACTATTGAATATCCTTTCGATTTTTATTAATATAAATGAAACCCGGCCAATGAGAACAGCTAGTTTCTATAATAAAAATGGTACGTAGTAAATAGTACAAAATAATTTATAAAAGTAAATGTCTACAACCAATGATGAAAAATGTAAATACCTATCAGGAACGAGCATCTAAGAAAAGTATTGTCAATCTATTTTATCAGCCATTGTAATGCCCGCGATCCTTTGAACCTATATTCGCAGCAAAACAATCGTTTCAAATAATTATCTGTAGGTATTGTCTTCCTCTCAAGTCAATAATGACTCTCGTTCTCATTGTTAATATAAAAATAAAATATTGACAAAATTACTGTAAATGTATTTTGTAATATAATACGTTTAATATTACACTGTAATTCGTGAACGATATTCAAGACTTAACAATTTCATTTGGTTAATTGTATTAGGTAATGCGTTTAACCAAAACAGTTCGCTCAATCACGTCCAGAATGATCGAAAGTAATTATCTTTTAAATACTCTAAATTAAACATAGATACATCTAACAATTAATAATTTTTATTTAGTCGTTCAATATGCATTTTGTATTCATTAACCCCTCGAGTACTTACCTGGCGTTTACGTCAGCTTTCCATTGTTTTCCTATTGTCTTATTTTTATGGGTACTCGACACGACACATTAATTGATCTCTCCAAATATGTAACCCGTGGAGGTAAAAATTTAACACGATAATAATGAATGAAAATGTGATTATTGTTAGCGTTATATTGTATAATTAATTATTATCGGATAATAAATAATTAGTTAGATCATGAATGTTCGTTATTATATATACGTGTAAAATACGTTTAAGTTTCGTGACATAAATTAATTAAATTTAGATAAATTATAACTCGAACATGAAGTAGCAACTGAACACAGAAGTCTTATTGTCTATCTTACTTGTGAAATCGTTATCAGTGTTCTGTTCATTAAGTTTTTTATTCAATAAATTTACCAGTTTTCTTTACATACATTTAACTGATTTCTCATTTCAAGTAGGCAACCTTTTCGTTTATCTAAGTTATACTTTTACCTTTATATTTTCTTTAGAATCTCCCATTATGCTACTTTTTGAACATATTTTTATAACTGATGAAAATTTTGAAAAACAAAATCATTACTATTTCATGCGAGAAATAGTAAAAAACCAGGTTTTCTAAGACAGACGTGCCCGTCTGATTCACAAGCGTCATACGTATTGTGAAAATCCATGATAGTTATTCGCTTTCAGAGCGTTGTGTACATAAAACTTGTCTAAAGTATAAGTTAAATATTTACTAACTTCTTAAAATATAAGTTTAAATTAACACAAACAGGCAACAGTTCATATTATAAAAACCATTTACAATTTGGACAGTTACTTCAGTTATATGTACTTTTGTCAATATACAAAATTAATTGAAGAGTTATCGATAAGGTATTTATTATAGTAGTCATCACAATATTTAAATGTGTTAACTATAAGGTAATTTGACAGGCAAGGAATTGTACAGTCCTGAAACAGACGCACATGGCGGTGACAACCTCAGCACTGGACCGCCCAAAGTCAGTTCTCGGACTAACTCGTTTGAGATTGAAAATCTTCTAAAAGTAAGTTGTAAATTAAATACACGGAACTATTGAAACTACATCATTAAAAACATGTTTGATTTATTTTTATATGAAGCATTAATTTATTTTATCGTGATATATTATCATACTATTTTGGAAATCCCTCAGTATTCAGTGTTCATTATCTACCATAATACAGTGATTACCCCGAAAATAGGTATGTAATAAATCATAATGAATTATAGTAATATGCAAATAATTTGTGTAATAAAAACTGAGAAACTCAATTTTGACTAAACGAAGAAATGAATCTAACTTTAAGTTGTATTCGATTACCCTGTAAATTTACACTTTAGATTAAAAATATTATTACAATTATTAGATTTCATTATTTACATTTCCAGTTTTACAAGTACTTTTTAATTAAATAAAGTATTTTGCAAATGTTTAACAAAGAAATATGTAGACTGAGTCCCTCGTCAGAGCGTTTTAATTCCCAATTCAATTATATTTATTCCACGGCAACTGTATGAGTTGTTTTATTTCGTTGCACGGTACTAATAACACAAGTATCACACTCGTAAAAAATAATCGTATGTCGAGAGTTGGGTGGGCTCTTCCTCTATTACGTACCTTTAAATTGGATCTCTCTGGCTATCAACATGTACGGCCTTTTGTTAAAAAAGGTTCAACAAATGAAATGCTATTATTCCTTTTATATTGATTTATATGTGGCTTTATAAGTTTATAGTGAAGTAATTAATTATGGTTATATATTGTCCTATAACAATAGAAAGAAGGTTTCATGTTATAGTTACATTAGCAAATTTGTGTAGATTAAGCTAATTTTGAAAATATGTAAAAAAAACTGGATTACTCAATACGAATAACAATTATTTTTCGAATATAAGCTATATGATACAGTAAATGAATTAAGTAATCTTATGATTACTCTGTCAAGTATTAATGTTAGATGAAAAAATACTTGATTGATTGATTGATTGGTTCAACCGAAAGAGTCCACTACTGGACATAAGTCGGGTAGACTTATGCCATTATCCATAAAATGCCATAATCGCCATGCTTGGCAGACGGGTTACCAATCGCAATCGATTCATTATTAGTTATAAAATTAAATTGGTCTTTTGAACCTCGATATTTTGTGAATCTATTCATCAAGCTTTGAGTCGAATCAACTGAAAATCGATCTTACTCTACCCTACTTAGGAGACTGATAACCTCGCCCGCCCGCCATACCATATCCGTAGTCCGGTCCGTATGTGTCTTAAACGTTTAAAAACACACCACGATGTTGGGTTTCGGATACACACAATATTTAATTACAGATTTTTTTCCTTACACATTACCAATAAACAACGATCGACAGATCTTGGTATCAGCGCAGAGAGCATTACTCCCAATTTTAATGTAATTACAATTGATAGCGCTAGAAAAACATTAATTATATAGGAAATATTATACGACCGTGGTGTTTCTAGAGGACGCGCTTGTGACAAATATGTGTGTGTTAGTGTTTATTATTAGATTAATATTATGGTATGTGTAATTTAGAGCGCAGAGCAAGTGACAGGATGGTGCCGTTCACCAGCGGAAACACGACGTGGTAGTCCCACCGGTAGCGCTGCTAGTGCCGCCGCAACTCCTTCTCGACATCTATCTGATGCTGACAAGCTTAAAAAAGTTTTGCTTGAATTGGTCGATACGGAACGAGCATACGTTAAGGTAAGTCAAAATTATTAGAGAAACCAAATGTGAAACGAGAATCAGTAATAAATTCCATTACAAGCATAAAGGCATTTTTAATACCATAGATAAAATAGCATAAGAGTCTTTGTTAATACTATAGATCCATGGTAGTTATACTATACTGTGTTAAGCATACATAAATGTCCTCTAGTAAATTTATCACTGATGTATCTGACAATAAGTTCATGCGCCATTGGCAGGTTTCAATATCGAATTTAACTTTAAACTGAGGTCAAACCATAAACAAGTCAGTTTTTTGACAATTCATGAGTGTGAGACTTTAGAGAAAGAAAGTATTGAAATTACGAATTTCAGTAGTCAAAAACAGATTAAGATCGCATATTGAAACCTGCCATATGTCCAGTAGGTTAAACGATAGTGGCGCCCGAAAATTACACCTCTCTCTGTGCTTCCACTAATACGATTATAACAACAACAATTCTATAAGTTTTACATAAAAAATACATAATACATTAAAAAAAAACCAAATCAAGATTATTCCGGCTCTTCTCATTGGGTTTTTTTCCGAATCGATAGTAGTTTTTTGACGTTCATTCATTCAAGGGCCTTTTCAGGGCCCAAAGTAAATAAAGTATTTTTGATTTGACTATTAGAATGCTACGCAAATACCCATCACATATTTCTATTGGTTTGTGTAAAGGCTGGTCAATTCAACCATATTCAATTAAATTAAGGCAGTAGGATTTTTTACTTCTTTGATATTAGGGTTTACTGTTGTGTTTGACCTTACATCGATAGTGGCGGATCTGACAGTCTTAACATTAAGGCATTATCGTTTTATAATATTTTCAACAGCACAGAACATAAACATAAAATAAAAAGTAGCCGAATAAATGTGGTATACGATATAATAACAACTCAGACCTTATTAGCAGCTATGTAGTTATGTATTAAACTGCTACATAATCACATTTAGTAACATGATACTTCTAATTTGACCTGTTTACTATGAAACACGTACCAACATGAGAGAATCTCTTACCTTAGGTAGTTATATACCAGAACATCGTTAATGTTGCTCCAATTAAGATTATAACTACCTGTCTAGGAACTAACTAACAACGACGAACGTTCACAAACTTTCGGGTATAATTTATACTTAGTTATACATTTACTCACACATTAATAGAATTAAGGAATGTTGAATAAATAACTACTAAACTGTGAAGGGGAAACATAGTTTGGTAAAATGCTTTTATAAATGTTTCTGCCTTTAATTAAGATGAAATTGCTTTTCGACATACATAATAACAATTCGTAAAATAGTAATCGTTTTATAAAATATTTTTTGTATTAATTAGTAATATTACCCACCAATTTTTAAATGAATACGAATTACCTGATCATCACTTTTAATAAAGTAAAAATCGTTATAATCCCACATCAAATGATATAATGCAGTAACTCCATATAGATAATTTGTCACTCAAATAACGGCCAGGCCGAGGTTCGTACCGTTTTGCTAACCCTTGTGCTAGTTACCTTTTTGCGGCCGAGTGCCTTCAGCACTCGCCCCCAAAGTCACGGTGAAGCTGTAAAGGACCTTCTGGTCAACAGCGTTAACTAGCTTCGAAAAAAAAGATAATTTGTTATAACATTATTTTTATTTAACACAGCATCTTAACAACTTACTGGAAAACTACCTGGAACCGCTAAAGAAAGAAACTTTTTTATCAAATGCCGAAATCAATGCTTTGTTCGGAAACATTCAGGAGATAGTGACTTTCCAAAGGCAATTCCTACAAAACTTAGAGGAAGCGCTCGAGGCTGAACCAAACTTCCATCACTTTGAATTTTCAAGTCAATTTAAGGTACATATTTATTACGGAAATTGTTGTAATTATTTAATTATATATTGAAATAAGATATAATCATTAATATATATGTATTTATTCATAATTGCAGAACGCGCTCTTCGCTATTGGAAACGCTTTTCTTTATTACGTGAATCATTTCAAGTTATACAGTTCTTTTTGTGCCAGCCATAGCAAAGCTCAAAAAGTGTTACATCCAAGTAAGACATTGAATCCTTAAATTAAAAGGCATAGAGTTATATATCACTTAATTTGTATATTTATCTTTAGATGAAGGCAATCAAGCGCTGCAAGAGTTTCTTATTGCGAGGAATCCGAAGCAACAGCATTCATCAACACTAGAATCGTATTTAATAAAACCAATTCAAAGGATATTAAAATATCCGCTGCTATTACAGCAATTGAGAAATCTAACAGATGTGAATTCTGAAGAGCACCTCCATTTAGTTGGTAAGTTTTTTTTCATAATAATGGATGCTTTCATGCCTAATTATTTTTTAACACAATTTTAAATTGTTTCCCCATTGTGAAATAAGGATTTGGAAAAAATCTTAAAAGAATTAATTTCTTTATTATTTTCTTATTACAGAGGCTCTTAAAGGTATGGAGAAAGTTGCTGAACACATTAATGAAATGCAACGGATACATGAAGAGTATGGTGCTATATTTGACCATTTGTTTAGGCAACACCAGAAATCTTGCAAACAACCTATAGATCTAAGCCCTGGTGAGAATAATTATTTCTTGCTAAGAACACTGCTTCTTGGTATGTAATTGTTACGTTAATTTCACCACGTTTGTTTCAGGTGATTTGTTATATTACGGAGGTGTTGAATGGTTAAATATTTCTGACTTCTTAGGAAAAATAAAGAAAGGACTGGAATTACACGCTATGTGCTTTGTTTTTAAATCAGCTGTTGTCTTCCTCTGCAAAGAAAGACTGCGACAGAAGAAAAAATTAATGGTAATATTTCAAGGTTGCACACATTAGTTCTGCTAAATAGTGAAAAATTTAAAATCTTTATTAAAATTACTATATCTTTACCATTTGTTAATGAATACTTTGATATACTTAAGCAAGAAATTTTGTATAATACTATGACTCCGAACACAATATTGACCTAGAAGAAATTGCACAAATACTAACTTACGTAAGCCCCATATAACGTATATCCATAAAAATACTGCATCCACAAAAATTTAAGTTACGTAAATACTAATTTTGTGAAATGGTTTATAAAATTACATATATCCTACATCTATTTTGGTTCGGTAATAGATAATTCAAATCCTGGGTTTATACTGTCTACACATGAGATATTTCAAGAGACACACATGATTTGAGTGTGAACTGACGCATAATACTTTGAAATGGGTTATCAGTATGTGGCTGTCTCTTTGATAAACTGTTGAGTCTTCTGATTTTCTTCGTCTCGTATAATTTTTGCAAAAACTTTTGTACGAAGTAATGTATAAAAAAGCAAGTTTTTATTTACGACAATAAAATCTTCATGAAGCCCACGGCGTAAAATAGTTCAATCAAAATCTTATTGTTTATTCTTAAGCTCCTTTCAAATTATTATATACATTTCAATTCTTAGGGAGTATCGTCCAAGAATAACTCGAATGAAGTAGAAATTATTAGATATCAAGTATTAATACCAGTGACAGAGGTACAAGTTCGAGCATCTTCAGCAAAAGATATGGATAGCCATTTCCTTTGGGAGCTTATACACCTAAGGAGTCAACTACAGAGACGATCTGAAAAGGTCTACGTGCTCTCTAACAGGTTTGTTGTTAAATTTCTTATTATCTAATAAAATATTTTGGTTAAATTATATTTATTGAAAAAATGTTATACATCGTGTCTATTAAAAGGTTTAGAAGTTTCTAAATTCATGGTTCAGAAGTATTTCTTGAACTAATGTTTTTTAATTTAACATAAATAATTGAAGTTATCATTGAAACAAATGGATGATTGGAGATAGCCTAATGAATGGCGATTGATTATATAACATATAGTGGTATGCGATCTCAATTGTTAGTTATGTGCGGTCGGCGCAGTAAGTCTTCTTCTTTACTACATCTCTATTAGTCACCATCTCTTTATTCTTCCTTTTTTCTATCATATCTTTTTTCATTCACTCCATCCATTTTTTCTTTGACCGTCTTTTTCTCCTATATCCATCAATATTGATATTCATTTCTAATTCATCATACGTATGTACGTATACGTCATTCAGATCATACGTATCGTTAATAATTTATGGTAAATGTTATATTATAGTACTGCGGACTTCCGTAATGCGTTCCTGAAGACGATCCGTCAGATAATACGCGAATCAGTGCGCAACATGTCGCTGCCGACCTCCCGGCCGGCGCCGGCGCCGCCTCGAGCCCCGCACACACTGGATCGCGACAGGCCCAAACACCAGGTCCACTTCTATCATGTAATCGTCAAAATCATCCACCTTATTTTTCTCATGATCCATAATCACCAATAGCTTTTGTTATCAAAAGTTTAAAATAAATGATACTCGAGTATTTTTATTGTACAACCTTGGCTAATTATGTTTGCACCTCGCGTCGGTGACGTCACACTGACGCTTGACGAACAATACTGCGCGACATGATGTGAGCAGGGAGGTGAGTGGGTAACGGGAAGAGCGCAACATTCCAGCGAGGTGTAAACTTAGCTTGACCGAGTTGTAATTGTTTTTAACACACGCGTCTGTCACTCTAACACCAAAATCACATTATACACTTGTGTTTTTTCTATCAGGATTTTTTTTTTAAATTAATGTATTTTGCTACTTAGGTCCAAGTAATGCAAGGATCACAAACTCTCGGTAAGACAAAGAAACCGAAGACTACAGGTCAAAGGTTGTCAGCTGGAAATATAGAGGTGAGCTAAATTAAGTCTTAAATATTAGTAGTTAATTGTTATTTTTGTCGTTATGTAAACTTTAACTATAAGTACAGCAAAATGAGACCCGTGATATAGCGTGCTTACTTAGCAAATAAAAAAGAAAGTCTGAAAAAGGAATGCTACCGAGTGTAAAGTTAAAAAGAGGAATATTAATCATCGGAATAAAACTCCTATAACATTTGCAACTATATAGCAAGAATAAAAAATTAATTAATTAATGTTATTCCTGCATATGTATTCTCAATAACTGTACTAGGTACTACTTTTACCTATACAAGTTTAATTTGAAATATTTTGAATTGTGTTATTACAGGTTGGCGATTTATCTCGCGAAAACTCTCAAGATGCAGAAAATCCTACACAGGAATCCAGCGCCGACGAGACTACCTTCAGGCATAGAAGCAAAACTCTCTGTGATACTAATGGTAAATGGTATTTATATTGTGTGTTTATATTTTTCATAACTACCTCGCAAAGATATTATGAATGAATAATATACGATACCATATCAAACAAATTGCTGCTGCGCCTATGAAGTATTTTGGTAACATAATCTCTGAACATTAAACAGTCATTGCCGTTAGTATTATATCAATTTTAAATGGAAAATATTATATACTTAGCTCTATCTTATTTACATTATTAATTTGTTAACTAATAAATTAAGTATTGGAGTTTTATTAGCTGTACTATTTACTTAAGGATGACGACAAGCTTCCAGCAAATTAGTAATTTGCGAAGATTATAACTACCGTAGAACTAACTTAGTATAATTAATCTACTAACAGAAGCTAACACTAAGCGGATGCCTCTACCACCTCCACCTGAGACTGATAAGACGGAACCAAGTTCAAAGTCAGAGGGCGAAGACGAACAACCCCAGCCGCCTGTAAAGCGAGGGTTAGGCAGAACTCCCAACCACCTCACTCTAAGGTATCAACATATGTATGGGTTAATTTTAGTTTTACATTATAATAAACATACCGTACCTACATTGTTGCGTTCTTCACACTGACTTCTTTTAATTTTTTTAAACAATTTTAATTTTAACGTAGGTTTGGTTGTTTCTACTCATACATATGTCACCACTGACTACAGATTCTAATATTTTACCTCAAATGTACTTGATTGTTTGTTTTCTCAGTACGACGTCTACGCTGAGCGCTGGGAGTACTGGCAGCCAAGCTAGGCTCATACAATCCTCGCACCAGCCCACCCAGTATCAGCCTACTATGGTTAAGGAATTAGGTAAGCAAGAATCGCAATCTTTAAAATCGTCTCCGGAGAGGAAAAGTTTATTAGCTTCAGAGAAAAAAATCAAAGTTATTCGGTCATGTAGCGGAAGTAGCATTAACAGAGACAAGTCTCCAAACCGGTCTGTTGACCAAACATCACCGGACAGAGACCGCGTTACTAAAGTAATTATATGCAAATCACCCAATAAATCGAATCTCGTACAATCAAAAACATTGCATAAATCACCTCGAGGCAGCTTCGACAAATCAAAATCACCCAGAGGATCTATCGATTATTCTAAGTCGCCACAGCAGAGCTTCGATGGATCCAGATCACCACGTGGTAGTATAATGAAATCGCGGGAGACCAGCCTTGATCGATCTCGATCACCAAAACCCGCTCCAAAAAAAGGTATCATGCGTACGCCACAGGCGAGTTTCGATAGATCGCCTTGTAAATCATCAAATACAAGTGTTCGATCTTCAAAGTCAAGCGGTGAGAAATTAGCTAGACTTGGAACAAACTCTCTCGACAGAATGACCCACTACTCTCAGCTGGCTAAAGCGGAACATAAAGCCTTGAAAATGGGTATTGTGGTTTCTAAGTCGACTGAGTCTATCGCAAAAGCTTTAGACCATCCTACATGTGTTCAATGCTACCTGTCTGGGAAAAAGCAGATGAAAAACTCCTAGCATAAGGGGAAGGGGAAGTCCCCCAAATCCAGAAGAAAGGCTCTTTTAGCTCATTCATATTTAACATCATCTGATCGCAGTAGTATTGAGACATTAAATGACACAGGAAACGAACATATATATTGCACTTCCGTGCGGCAACGAGTAAAAAATGATTTTGATCAAATCAATGTTTAAATAATCAAAAAGAAACCCACTTCTATATAATTTCTTTATAACTGTTTTTGAATTTATATAATTATTTCGAAAAGTTTCTGACATTTAACTCGCCTTGCTTTTAACGCAACTATTATTAATGATAATTTATAGAGACCACTTACTTTTTTTAATTTTGTGAACACAAATCTTTTAGTAATTAATTTGACTTGAATTTTTATTTGTTACGGATTAGTTTAAAATGAACTGTCAAGATAATGTATATACATCAAAATATTATGTTGTTGGATTAGAGTAATTAATACTGATTAAAAATGAATGAAACATCGATTGATAACATCGGAAACTTCGAGAACGACATTGCTACAAAAGTTAGTTTGGCCCAAAGGAGTTTTAAATGTACTATATTAGTTAAACCATGTGACCAGAGGGCGGGCCATTATTTAGCACAGCGTATAAGCATTGCTATCCAACGAGGCAATGTTGCCAGCCTTCTGGGAACCTTTCCGTCTGGCGGCGAGCTGGACGGCATTCATTGTTTATAGTTTTTTAGGTAATAGTAACAATTTTTACTCTGATTTAGTTTTGTATTGTTTAATTATTTCATGAATATATTAACCATATAATAAGGAAAATAATATAACAATTACTAATTGTCGAACACTTGTATCTGATATCAAAATAGTTTTTTCATTACGATTGTTTTGTTACTAGATGCAAATATTATGTAAGTCAATAATTTTCAATTATTCATTTTAATCTAAATGTATTAGTGTATCGAGATAGAAATAACGCTAAATAATTTATTAGTAGGTGAGTGAGCGAGTCACTAATTATAAACCACGAGTTTTAGCATTTACATTTAAGTTTTAGCACTTTCGCACTAGGAAATTACTTTTATTTTGTCTGTTTATAGGCTTGCGTATAAGCACAATTTTACCAGATATTCTGTATTAATTATCTATAGCTGGGAGACTTTGCATTTGCTAATTACTACACGCCTATGTCGAATTATATCGAAATTGTAAAAACAACATTAATGTTATTTTTAAAATATTGTGATCTAGGAAAAATACATACATGTTTCTAAGATATTTCAAATCAGCCATTTAACGTTCCATAACAAAGGAAATAATATACATCAACCACTAAAAAGTTTGTCTGATGTAGTCTCAAATAAATGCTTTTTACGCGATTGACTTTCTAAATTAGTAACTTATGTAAAGGAAATTACTAAATTCAGTTAATCGTGCTTGAAGAGAAAAAAATACAATCTCTTTTTATTAGAACTCTAAAGTTCTTGTAATAAAATATAATTGTTTATCTATTGAAATTTATAGAATTATTTCAATGATCATTTTTTAAGAAATTGGGTATTGTAATTTAGATATTTCACCTCAACTAATAAGTTGATTAGATTATTCTTTCCTTTATTTATTAATGGTAAAATATAATTTTATACAGAATTCTACCAGTGACGAGATGTGAAGACATATCCAATCTTGAATCAAAACTCTTAAAAAACGCTAGAACAGTCCAGGCAGTTTTTGTGGCACTTCGGAATAAACGTTCCTTGTTATTATTTCCAATACACTTCACTCGTGCAAAAAAACCAAATAATACACTCGAAAAATTATAAAAATACACAACATTAGGTCAAATTTTCACACAATTAGAATAAAAGGTAACAACTACTGCATGAGAATATTTTGAGACCGTAACCATAAAATATCTTCTTTAAACCTAAGACACACTAAAAGCGAGATTCTACACAATCGCTATGAACAAGATTATGCAAACTTTGTAGTTTATTTTCAAAATATTGTTTGTAATTTACTCGGATAATAATTACGTATTGGTAAACGCAAAGTCTCTCAGTAACCATATCGCTCGAATTTTTGTTAAGATATTAAAAGAACATTATCATTTATCTTGTCATGTTAATAACTCTTATACTATAACGTAGCATGTTAGATATAATCAAATTGTATTTCTAAGTGTTATGTTACAACGGCTGTGGTATTTATTATACAAATGTATTTACAATCACTTTCTTCATAGTCTCTTCTAGTTAAATTTACGTTTGTTGTAAAACCTAATAGATTTATATTCCTATCATTATGTAGATTGCCATGGATTTGTACCATTAAGTCTTCCATTTCGTAGTAATTATTATTACATATAAAACTGTGTTATGTCGCGTTGCCTTTTTCAGTACCTGCTCAAGTAATAATTATTAAGTTTAAATAGATTAGTCACCTGTTGTGTACCTACAACTGTACCTACCTGTACAAGTGTCGAAACCTAATCCGCACCGTGACACTATTTTACTTAAATAATATTATGTATATCCAATATGATATTTATAAAGTATATTCACATGCAAATTAAAAATTTATCACTAAAAAAAATTAGTCACTATGATCTCTTCTTACAAATTATAATATGTAGTTAGTAGATACTTGTAATTCAATCGTTGTTCGTCTCCGTATTTTACAATAATATAAAATTAGTAGTTGTCAAACTTTGCTCTTTGTCATAACCTATATAAATCCTGTCACCATAAAATCGAATTTCTGTATTCGTATGAATAACAGCTCACCTAACATTCGTATATATGTTTAAATAATAAATTTAATAAGATACATACCTATATAAGTACATTATATTTGATTTTGAGAGGAGATGTCAAAATATAATATTTTAAAGTGTAATATTATAGCCACATTAAATATAATAAATATGGAATAACAAACGTAGATGTGCTTTACTTAATCACTAACTGTCAGCCTAGTAACTACTTTATGCTGTCGCAAATAGAAAAATACACGTACACATAATTAATTGTATCTTAAATTGTAGTGAGCTTTCTTTTTATCTTTAAAATAGAAATACATTTTGAATAAAAAAGCTGACGTCGAATAAAAACAGCAATACTACCTCCGCTATCTTGAATGTTCGATGACAATGTTGGCCGGCGTAGAGTAAATACCTTCCAGTCTCCACACGCTCAGCTTGCAAGCATTTAATTTTTCTATCGTAAATTATCGGAGTCAAGCTCGACTCGCACGTTTTCTACCGGGGCAGGAACCTATGACAACATTCATCAAACATTCAACTCTTTTACCGCGATGCCGCGTACACCCGGCGATATCGGTGAATAAACCCACCTATCCAAATTCCGATTATAATTCCAATGAGATGTTGTAATAAAGAGTTCGGTGTTTGGTGTGTTGTAGGATCGCCCGTGTGGAAACCGCGCGACGTGTTGAGCGAAACCGTCGCGGGCGGTGGTGCTACAGCCGCGAGTGCTGCGCTTTCCGCGCCCACTACATTGCCGCGCTCGCAGCGATCTGCCCCCCGCGCGCATCACCTCTCCGCCAGTCGCAAGTCTCTCGCGCCGGATCATCGTCACTAATTATCCCGCTACGCGTCTCTTACACTTACGCGACCCTTACACGTATCCGCCTCTTACACATACGCGCCTCTTAAACGTGCGCGTCCCTTACACGTACGTGCCTCTTACACCCACGCATCTCTTACACGAACGCGTCCCTTTCACGTACGCGCTCCTTACACAAGTTTTCATTAAAATAATTCCACCGGTATATTATTAATACTTATATTATATATTATACTATAATTTCTCCGCTAGACTTGACAAATTCCAACTACATATTATCTTATTACTCGTTGCTTATGTTCAGTCAATTCTCTCTTCGTTCGTGTTCTTATAAAACTTCTTTGTTTTATCTGTATGGTTTTAATGGGACATATATATGGTATGTGTAAATGCTGTTCGTAAGAATTCTATTAGTAACATTATCTGGAACAATGTAAACTAAATCCTTCGCGGAATAATTGATATATCCCATTACCTTAAAATAAAGTGTTTAACAATATTAAATAAAGGTCAGATGATGCTCGAAATGTAATTCGAGTAAATAATATAATTTTAATTTGTACTTTTAATGGGTTTAATAAAAAAATCTTAACATTACGAGATCTGCATGTTGCACTAAGTACCAGATTATCGACAAATTAAATTTATAATTAATTTCCTATCCTTAATAGTTATTCACTTTTTATTCACTCTATATTATAGTTTTCTTATAAAAATCTAGTCATATACAATCATATTATACAGAAATATGTGTACGTATAATTACAAAATAAATGACAATATTATTAGTTAAAAATACCCCGAACGATGTGCAGCCAATACAAATTATTATTCTTATTTAAATAAATAAGATACGTTGTCTGCAGTATATACTTAAAATATGTAGCATATTGATAATATTCCCACTTAGACCTCACGTACATACCTACCAATATTCTTTATATATTATTTATACAACATGTATTCATAAAAGAGATTTATAAATAAAAAACTGTGTGCCAAAATAATTTTCACGCTTAATAAATGTTTATAAGCCATTAATGAATTAATAAATCGTGAAAGTAGTTAGATGTAATGTTCTTGGGTTAACTTTATGTTACTATCGGCAATACTCACTAATATCTAACTATTAATTATGCACTAACACAATGGGAATATACACTCCGTAGTTTCTCCTATAT
The DNA here is from genome assembly GCA_014132275.2 of Samia ricini. Taxonomy (NCBI): domain Eukaryota; kingdom Metazoa; phylum Arthropoda; class Insecta; order Lepidoptera; family Saturniidae; genus Samia; species Samia ricini. Next base: position 9,482,819 of record AP028170.1, read on the forward strand.
AACGATTTCTCTTCGTGATCAAATTCAAAGTTCTATCATAGGCTAGGTGAATTATATGACATATTGTATCTTATACGTTTAATTTATCACAATTTACTGTATTATAAATAGTGTATTTATTAAACAGTTGTTTCATTGATGATATATTATATTTAAAATTTTTGCTAAGTGCCAGAGAAAATGTTAAACTGAACGACATAGCTATATTACATGTATATTAATTGATACAAAAAATATGTGAACTCATTATGGCATTAGGGCTTTTATAATTTAGTCAGTTATATAAATATTATATTATATGTGTTTAATAATAGACACTCTTGTGCAATTGGAAAAATAACCAATTAAAAATGTATCTTATCTAAACGTTATAAACACACTTATATGGACTGGTGAATAAATTACACAAATTAATAGATACAACGCAAACGTATGTCTTTATTACAAATTTAAACATTATATCTGTAGAACACATAAATATGAATGGATAAATATAGTGTTACACGCTACGCTACGCTATTACATTATTATTTTATTGCTCTAATTATGTTTGAAGAGCAGATCCGAAATATTCGCAATGTTAATTGTTATTAATAACGGTTACAATAAATGTCTCTAATTAAATTCTTCATTTATACACTGCATTGTTTTTATATTCCTAATCACACACTGTATAATTTATTTCCACTAACAATGAATTGTGTTGGTAAAAATATTCATATTTCGAAGTGGGAAACCATTAATTAAAAGCTGTAAATAATAAAAAAAAACCATGCAGATAAATAAATGTCAAGAACTGTATTTGTTGAGTTTTGGTGAAAACTGAATTTATTTGAAATGAATAAACTTACATAATAAGTTGGAATTAGCACGTGAATTTACAAGTGATATTATATAATTATGAATGAATTATCAGCTGTGAATAAATATGAAAGTAAATGTCATATTTTAATAGAATATTGTTACTGGTAGATGCACAAGTGTCCATTAAAAAAAAGAAATACATATAATTAGTATAAACATTTATTACTCTATTTTTTCAACTGATATGTTTTTTACTAAATGGCTCCTCAATAGAAAATATTACAAAATAAAATGTAAGAAATTGTATGTTTGTTTTTAACAACATTAGCAGTCCAGTAACTATTAAAAACAATGCGTTTACGGATCGCACAATTATAATCTTGTGTAGCTTACCCAAACGATTAATCGGTAGAGACGTCAAAGATTCTACGATGCATTTAAATTCTGATCAACAAAAGTGTGTATTTTTCGAGAATATTCATAAAAACAAACTCGTACATTTACTGTGTTAAACTTTACTTCATGTAATTTTATAAATAAACATAATCGAATGATTATCTATGTATAGTGCGACATATCATCTGTCTACATTCTTTCTATCTCGTTCAGATTAAAGTTTTCTCTTAAGCGGCATATGATATCTAACATAGAAATTATTAATTAAAATGACCTCAATGTGTATGTAGTATAATAAAATAATGTTTTTAATTAAATATTTATTATAACAGTATAACTTAAGTTTTAAACTTTGCACATTGATTGATGATTAATTTTGTGATTTATCGAAATAAAACCTGTTTATTAATATACATATGTTAAAATATTCGAATTTAATAATTACGACCTTATACAATCGATTTATAGATATTATTATACTAATAAAATATAATTAATAAAAATGAATAACAGATATGAGTAAACACTCACATGAAGGATGGGCTCATTCATTACGATTGTATTTCATACTTCAATGACATTTGAAAAGTAACGTAGGGACATGAATGAATATTTAGAAAGACTTATTGAATTAATAAAATACGAAAATAACTAATGTTATATTAAGTAATGACGTTTTATAATTTAATTTAAAATGTTACATGATTTGCGATTTGTGTATTGGTGATGTTTGTTTTTGTTTATCGGTTTGTGGTTTAAATTTAATATAATAAATTTGTCAAACTACTTAATAAATTTGGTTCTATTTGAAGTTCATTTGAACGCTTTCGTGCACTACATAAATACGTTTTTGTTACTGAAAAAAGATTACCAACAACCAACAAACCATAATCAATGTATTATTGTTTTGTTTTCAATGTCTAACAACTTTCAAATATTACATCATAAACTCACATAGAACAAAGGTATTTACGTTTATCAAATTTATAATTTATTTCCTAATATTTGACTGCAATTCCTCATGTTAATTTAACATTCCTATAAGGAATATACGAATATTATTTCAACTTTTCAATAAAATGCCTAAATTATAAGTGCCTTCTCATATTTTAATGTCAGTGCACGGAGGGTCTTATTTTTTAGCAATCGTTTTTCTTTACTGAAAAGTAGTTTGGCAAAAATACTGACTAATATGATATTTTATGTATTGTAATGACTTCCAAGATGGTTAGTCAAATTACAATTTATTATATTTGTTCCTTAGATAAACATTAGTATTATTTTAACTTATTATAGTATTTCCTAATTATTATGTTATTAATCTTTACGTTTTATTGCTTATGAATAAAAATAAAATATCAAATTTAACGTTTTTTTTTCTATTTCACATTTATTACCAGTAAAGTTTTCATCCATTAAAGAACCGAATATACAAAAAAAAGATTGCGAAGTTACTTTAAGAAATTATTTGGAATTATTCAATAATTTGAATTGTTCTTCAAGGATCTTTTTGCTGCAAAACGTGTAATTAAAAAAACGACACCTTTACAGCATTATATAGATCTGAACATAAAACTATAACTGAACATATAACTTCCGATGTATTGTAGAATACTATGGGAAGTTTAGCACTTATTAACTACAGAAATAACTATAAAACAGTTGTATTGTCCAAAGAAAAATGATTTTTTTCTCGTTTTCATTTACCAAAAATGTTTCTATGAGCTAATGAAGTAACTAACATCAACATCTTCCTGCTCTTATCCCATTTTTATTTGTGGTCGGCGCAAAATATCTTCTTCTTCCATTCATCTCTATTTGAGGTCATACCTACATTCACTCTCTTTCTCAACTCCATCTTTTCTTTGATCTTCCTCTTCCCCTATTCCCGTCCTAATTATTATCCAATACCTTTTTAACAACATACTTTTCCTCCCTACGCATTACATGCCCATACTAAGACTTCAAACTTTCTCTAACATATTAATATATATAACGTTTACCTAATCAAATTTCTCGAAGACGCGTCCTAGATTTATTGGTGATTTATTAAAATCTCATTGGTAAATGGTCGTTAACACATTTTTCACACTAGTAATTATCAAATAACGTGCCATCATTATCTCCTTTTAACGGTATCAGTTCAGTATTAAACTTTTTGCATCTAGGTAAAATAAAAAACTAAAGGAAAACGATTCATTTTGAAATAAAAAGAAAACTCGACAACAACGAAAATGTTGATATTTCTCAAATACTCGCCTTCAGTGAGTCACTGAAGCATATTCACATAAGCACATATTCTGTAAATCATCAAACTATATCATTAATTTGAATAAATAAAACCTTGATCGTTACAATGTATTTATTAATTCATACATCAACGTCGCATAAATCAAAACATATTTTGATAATAATATGTGTTTTGAATTCGAAATCTTAGAATTTGCTATGAAAAACATATTTTTTACTTGATATGAGTGAAACATTCAAAATATTAATAATTATTTACAGATTTAATGTTAATTAAGTAATTCTAACTATTAAAGATACGTAATATTTTTCTTTTCATAATTTACTTCCAAATATATTTCTAACAAATTTACAATATTTTAGCAATACTTAAACTCTAAGTTTTGTTGGCCTAATATTTTCGTAACAAATTAATAATATAAATATTAAAAAACAAGGAATGCTTAGTAAAACTTCAAAATAATTCACTCATATCATTATTTACCACGATTGTTTATTACATTTCTACAAGGCCTAGGTCCTACAGAAATTCAAAGGCATATTATACGATAAGTACGATCGTCCTAATTGAGACAAATATTTTAAAGCTAAAAATAAAAACGCCGAGAAAGAACAGATTTAATGAAAACTTTAAATACTGCTACTTATTGTTAACAATTATATGTTATTATTGTTCTTATTTCAAGACAATATAATAATTGAAATGAATTGATGATAAATGAAAATACAACAAAAAATATATTTGGCAACACATTAACCTAACAAATACAATAAAAGTTAATTATTAATCATAGTTGAATTGCGTAATTATTGAAAGAAAGTTAACATTATATTATTAATAACCAACAAATTTTGGTGGAGACAAAAATATGAGATAGTCTATACGGGAAGCTCTATTCATGAATATCTATGTCATTAGTACGTTTTATTTTTATTTTATGGTAATTTTATACCACTACAGTAAAAATTATATCCCGCCATTATATTACTATAACAATAATTATAGGACTATCTAGGAAGATAATATATCGTATATACACATATAAGTGGCACAAGCTACTTTTTATTACTTATCATTAAAGAAATTAGGCATTGCCTAGATATAAATAATAATTATGATTCAGCTACCATTTCCAGAAATAAATTCACATTTGTAAACATAAAAAAAATAATATAAAATATAACTCAGCGTAACAAATTAATATTCTCACTTCAGCCGTGTAAATAAATACATACTATCGTTTAATAAAATCATTTAAACATTATTTTTAACATTTATTAATGAATTACATGTAAATGTTTTAATTTTTTATTATAGACATTCGTAATAATTTGAATTAAATATTTCTTAATTATGGAAGAACGTAAAATTCATAACGTTTATATATGCATACTTTCAATAAACATACTTAGGATGAAGATATAGTAATAATAATTAATATAAACTTTATTACTTCATGTATGTTAATTTCAAAATCTATTCAATGAAACATTGAGTTAAAGAGAAGTTCATTACGCTATTATATATGTGGTGTCTCGTCAAATTATGCTATAATAAAATTCATTCATCCTAACTTCATATCATATTAAATACGTAAGGCACTCCATTAATTTTGCTGTTTTTGTCGAAGGAGGAAGTACAATGTATTGATATACAGGTTGTTCTACGAAAGGAATACCGCTGGAAGTTAATATTGACTATGCACCGCATATTATAAGACATTATTATCCCATAGGTACTTTAAGCTCAAAATAAAATTAAGCGTAAGCATACAGTTATTTAAATCAATAGTGTTGTTCATGACAATTCGGAGTTTTAAAACATAAAGTAATATTTAAAAAAAACTCAGTCGAATAGAATTCTATTTTATAAAAAAAGATATATAAATCGTAATATAAAAATCACCAAGTTAAATATGAATGAAAATATTCAGAAGAATTAAAATTTTCGATGATCTTATTTATTATGTGGAAATATGAAAGTTATCAGACCATCTAATATGATCGATGATTTACAAACCAGATATTAAACAGTTATCATATATTAGTAGAAGTTCATATAAAAAAAACCTAATGTCATTGACATCGAATAATAATATTAAACGTATAAATAAAACACAATCCATTTTCGTAGAACTATTCCACGAAGAATATGTTACATACCTTTTATAAAATTTCATGCTAAGTAAAATTACTATTGTATTATACTTAATTCATAAATAGTCTAAGCATAAACAAACAAATTTATTTAAAACAATGCTATCAAATTATACATGCATACTATTGAGATAAATTAGTAAAATGTCTAGTCGGTTATCTCAATTATTTACAGTTCCATGAAGGAGACCAAAGATTATCTATAGTATAACAACTACGTTTTTGCAGGACACGTCGTACACAATTTGTTAAAATGTTACCACCGCAATTTACGTTCTTAATGCAACCCATTCCTTTTAACAAGTGTTTTTGAAAGCTGTATTTGTTAGTTATTAACTAGCACTATTTTAAATGCAGTCATAAAACAGAGTTGTGACTTTTCAGGAGAAATAAAATCACAACAAATGATATATACGTCAAGGTTGTTGGACCCGTAAATATTCAAAAGCCGATTTATTCATAAGTAATCTTTTTAAAATCTTTATCAAATTTAACTACCTAATTATACCTAGATACGTGACATGTTTTTTTTTTTTTTTAATAATTCCAATGTTTTATATGTAATCCCGCGCGGCGTATGAACCCCTCAGTAGAAGATTCCGGTTTAACATTTAAATGTAAATAGTTTATATTAAGAATTGAACTAGTGCATAGATAAAATATTAGAATATTATATTTTATTTAACATTAAAGTTGAGAAGTCATTAACGGAATATCATGGTTATTTAGAATTAAAACAATTTCCAGAACATGTTAAAAGAATCTCGTTGAGCTATATTGCACTGCGATAGTGCACATGACAAGATCGTGTATATTTGTCTAAACTTTGGTCCCTATAATTGCTATTGTAACATTGTTACCTGGGTGCAGCAACGTAGCGTGGGGCAAGGGAAACCGCGCGGTAACCGGCCGGGCTCTCCGAATAAAGGCACATTGAGTCATGATTCATTTTGTAATCCTATAATATATGCAGTACCTAGCACTTCCGCATTCCCTATCAACAATATTTTTCCTCTTCTTAACATCGGCGTTAAAACTAGTTAAAGGGAATACCTACCTAATTAGTAAACTATTTTATATTATTATACGTTTTACATTTTACACACCACTATTTATTCGTTCGTTTCATTTTTCGTACACTTTAGTAATCTCAAAATCACATTCTCTAGGTCCTAAAACCTCCAACTCTTTCTAGCTATTCGTTTTGGCAACATGGTGGTGAAACTAAAATTGTCTAAGAAATTATTACCTATATGGCGTAAATGCCTAAAATTATCACTAGGGCTTAGACATATCAATAGTTGTCTTCGCATTTGATTTCCCGCGAGGTCGGTCTCGACGTCCATTGCAGTTCAGGCGACGCGTCCCATTCGGTAAATGAGTCATATAAAAAATTGTCATTAGTAATATTATCATGAACCACTTCAGCTCGACTAAAGGCTTCGGCAAACTTGCCTATCTCGGTCGATCCAAACGCTTGCTGGAAAGCCGGTAGCGGCACTACTGGGGGTCGACTCTCTTCGGGTGGCGAGCTTCGCTGTTCCGTATAAAAGCGATCGCGGATATCGCGTGCTGACTCCATCTGTGACGGATCTTGTTGAAACTCAGTCTGGTTAACAAGCCGCGAAGAACTCTCCCTATGAAAAGGTGTATTATCATATACTGGATACGGTGTTGATCTCCCTTCGTGATGGTGTACTTGATTTTGAACATGCTGATGTAAGCCCTGAAATTGTAATGAATTAAATAAATAATAATGTTATTGTGTCGTATAAAAGTAATTATTTCATGACTCGTTAAAAGAGTTATTTCACAAAAGTACCTTAACAGAACGGCAGTCTGGAAAATAGCGCATTTGTTCACGTGAGCATGCATTTCCCGATGTCCAAAACCCTCCGTTCATTGGATTAACACCGTGCCATCCTCCGCCGTTCGTAATACCCATCTAAAATTCGCAATCACAATAATTCGTAAAATTACAATTTAATTGCGTATTTTATATCCAAAATTGTCGAATTTTCTAAGCAACAGTTTCAACATTCTTCAAATTCATCTAATATAATCTAAATTGATTGAAATAATAAAAATCAAGATGTTGAATGAACTACGACGAACTGCTAAATGAAGAAAGAATAAGTAGTCCAGCCCCCTTACTCTTGAAACTAATTCGAATTTATTTTCTTTGAAAATTAACATCCCATAGAAGAGAATATTATTAATAATAATAGAATAGTAATTATTATTATTTTACCTGATAATGAGACCACACTGGCGGTTCGACATAAGTAGGTCCTCGACCGTTCATGGCACATTCTAAAGGAGGCTGTAAATCAAAACATAATTAATTTTAACAACTTATAATTTTAAAAATTACACTGAAATATCGGTCAGTCTAAACATTGTATAAATAAACGTTTATGAAAAAATTGAAATCTATTCTCGATTATCTTTACTATTTCTACAAACAATGAAAAACTTAGAGATTACACCCAAATGCAAAAACTTAATTCGCTTGATGCGGGTGGCGCAAGACCGGTCGTCGTGGAGATCTTTGGGTAAGACCTATGCCCATCAGTGGACGTCTTTCGGTTGAATGGATGGATGGATGGGCAATAACTTAGTAGTCAGTGATGTCTTTTCCCGCTTTACAACTCCCGGAGTAAGATGGCCCTCCGCCGTAAGATTACTCTGTACAAAACGGTAGTTAGGACCATAATGACTTACTACGCCCCTGCCTTCGCATACAAAGATCTGGCTTCCTTTCATGTGGTTCACAACCGCTTCATCAGGAGAACCGTAGGTGCCTGATGGTATCAGAGGGATGTATATTTACACGTAGATCTGAACCTGCCATCCATCCATTGCGTAATCAAATCTCAGTGTCGCGCCTTTTTCGATCGCGCAGAGACACCCAAAACCACTCATAGCGAGAGCCGTCGCATACTCCACCGATCCGTTAGCTACGAAATCGTTTCGCGGTTTCCCGAAATGTTCTCACCGACCCCGAAGATAAAATCACGTGCGAAAATAGGATCTTTCCCTATCAACCGATTAAGTATGCGTGCCTGCGCCCGCGCTCGCGTAACCGCTGTTCCCGCCGCCGGGAACAGGCAGCCAAATTTACTCCCGCACACTCTCAGAGTCCCCCTCAGGCGACGACTCAACACATGTCTCGTTCCCCAATTGGGGAGGCTCTTGACGTCACCGCCAGCGCGACACAGTGACACTGACCATCCATTGAGCATCACACCTACAACACCGCACACACACACTTCTGCGCGCAACATGCAGGTACATAGGTTCGGTAAGGATTTTTTTTATGTTAAATAAAAAATGTAGGGTTTAGCTAGGATAAAGCCGAGGTTCGTACCACTTTGGTAACCCTTGTGCTAGTTACCTTTTGCGGCGTGCCTCTCAAATTTTCCAGATGTACTTAAAAATGACTCCTTGAATGAATAAAAAATTGCTATATGATAAATAACGACATACTCATTTATCGAGTTACGAATTTTATAGAAATAACAAGGCAAGTAAAATAAAATCAAGTTTGCTCCACGTATATTTTTATGCAATTTGATTTCTATAAATAAACTGTGATAACAAAGTTTTGTTGCGGTCAAAGTCTGTATAACTTTCAAATTCACGCATAGATACTTCAAAGAGGCACATTGTTATTTTGAAGAACAGAACAAAACAGGCGTATATTATTACAAAATGAACTAAAAATTACGATGTTCTCTTTACAATGAAGGTAAATTTTAATTTTCACCATCAAGTCCTTTGTAGTAAGATTCTAACGCGTTATGACTGAACCATCACAATCGTTTCCAAATATGTTTCGATTGGGTATAAATTTTATGAGTGAAACGTCGTTTTTTTTTTACATTTTATAGGCTCAGTGCTTTGATCACAATCTCACCTGATGTTAAGTAGTGATGTGTTCCGGGATTGTAAACACACTAAGCTTAGGTACTTATTCTCAGATGATGTTACCGGAACACACCTATTGCTATTTGGCGACAACTTTTCAAACTTCAATGTGTTAGCAACCCAAGCAAACATTATTAGAAAATGTCCTACCATCATGCTATGGTTTCGTCACGATGTTTTCCTTCAACTCTAAAATGAGACTGATTTTAGAGTTGGAAAGTTGGGCTCGAACCTGCGTCCATTGAAGTGGAATCCGGCCGCACTGCCCACTCCATCATCATCGCTTCAGTTATATTTTTACATCTTGATTCATAGCCAAATAAATGAAGATTGATGGAAAACGATCTAATATACATTGGGTTGTATGCAAGAACTTTAACTTTATTGATATGAGCTGTATATATATATATATATATATATTTGACAGTTTGCATATTTAAAGGTGGTCGTGATTATTTTTAAGGCAGGCATTTTCTCTGCTAAAATTCTTAATCCCACATAGACATCGAATGCCGATAGTAACGTATCATATTTTGAAGGAATGTTTCGTACAAATGCACATTATCAATAGAAACCTCATGGCAAAAGGTTTAGATCATTTCAAACGACATAAAAAAATTATAAAACTAATTCCTCAGCTGTTGAAACCTAAGCGAATCGTATTATAAATGTAGTATGTAATATGTGTATGAGTATGAGTGTATGAGTTATCAACATCCAGTAAACGGATAAAGCAACAAAAAATCTATCGATGAGATAAACAGCAACAAAATATCTACATATCTCTTTGATATTTGAATTTGAGTCTATGTTAATTAACATACTTTTATAAAATGTAATCTAAACTCGTCTACAAACATGTCTGCGTCATTAATTCCGCGATCGATGATCAACTCTTTAGGGATGTCCTCGGAAAGATAATCTAATGATATTGAACATTACAAATTAACTGACGCTAATATATTGTGATACTGTTTATTGTGTGAAATACATAGAGGAAGTATTTATATGCGTTTTCGAACGATAACCGGATTCCCCGTCCACAGTCATGTCATGCATCTATAATGCTTACCACATATTTACAGACATACTTCATTTCTCTTAGGTAATGCATTATATTATGTGTAACAAGCAGAGGAATGCGCGCGGCGATACATACACGGTCTGCGATCGATGTCCAGTATTCCCTGTGTAACGTGATCCTGAATCTACCGCCATACGCTCACTGATAATCCATCAGTCGAATAATTAGTTGAACATAGAATAACCAAAGCAACGGGTACAATAACTATATCGACTCATAGTAAATAATGAACAGTTATGGTATTATTAACAAAAATATCGTATTTTAAATGTTTAGTCTAAATTGTTACATAAATATCCTATAAGCATGCACACAAGAACTGATTATATAAATGTTTTTTAAACTTTCAAAACTTTCAAACTAAACTGTCGTTTGCTTTGTATTTTACTGATTTTACAAGCATCTTCTTAATGCTGTTCGTTTTAAAATTCATTTTATATATTCGTTTTCAGAGTTATTGTTACAAATTATAAAAAAGCAGTAACGTTAATCAAAACGAAAAAGTAGTAAATCTTTTTTAAAACCTTCCTTTTTTATTTATTTATCGCAAAGTAATTTTAAACTCTTTAAATCCGAGTTTATACTCTATAGACCATACACAGCTGCACTTATAACATCACTATGATCTTTATAAAATGACTATAGTTTGCATGTCATTTCGATATTCTTAGAGCCCTAATACCCCTAAAATTAAACTTTAATATGTTTATATTTTCAATAGTACAAAATAAATTAAATGAACTTTAATAAAATTCGGAATGGTAAAACGCTAAGTGCCTACGTGTGTATAGGGTGTAAGTTAGGTAGTGGTTAAAGATTTGCAGAGGCTAACTAACTATCGAGCGGTACCTCACTGGCGAGCGTGAAGCGGTGAGCGCGCGACGCGTACCACGTGACTTATCGATCAGCGCGGCGCCCACGACACTCGGAAAAATCAACCGCTGACAGCTTTCATAGGCCACCTCCACCTCTCTTACACCCGATACCCCGCTTTACAGCCCGTCCCGCCCTCATTAGCGCCTTTCTTCTAACGCTCACTTGTCTCGTAATATGACGCCGCAATGATACCTCTTTCCAATCAACTATATTTAGGATATTAGTTACCCTTTACTTAAATATACAATTCAATGTAAATTTATCATAGGTCTGTTCTAATATATCAAGTATTTGCAAAACAAAATAATTGTATTTTTTTTACCATATGCGTCAAGAAGAAATTCAAGTAACAAACCATTTGACCAAGTAAATTGTTATGTAATATAATTGAAGGTAAATTAAAACTACAACTAAATTGTTTTTAATAAACTAAAATAACTTGTTTCATAATAACGATGTTTATCATCATGTAGGTATGAGCAATTCTCAGAGCCAAGCCTTATATATCACGTTTCATTACACTGCATTCCATATTGCTAATTCAACATAGATTATAAATGAAGCGAACAGTTATTGAAATACAAGACACAACAACGCACCCGGCAACATAAAGTTTTTGAATTGAATATATTTAGAAATGATGAACAATAAGCCTTATGCGCTCTGCGCAAGATTAACAATAAATTGTATTAAAATGAACGATAGGGGCGGAGGAATATTTGACTGTCCTCTGACATTGACCTACATTATTTTAACCGAGTATTTCGAATTGCGATGACCCATTCATACAACAAAAGTCATGTGTTATTAATTCAAAACAAGAGCTGTCAGTAATTGTTAAATCTATTCAAAAGTTCATTCAACCATTATACGAATATTAGGAACAATTATTTAAGCAAGTATTTAATCATTTTATTACTCACTTTCTACGCTTACAGAAGTAAATTTTCAATTTAAGCTCAGAGCTACCTTCGTCCAAAAATCGAAGAAATGAAAAACACCGGCCCTCAAGTAATATAAGCCTATCTGAAAGAATGCTAAGATATTTCGTAAGATAAAAAGATAAAACGTATGTCCAAATACCTATATGAGGTTTCTATATGAGCCTAATCTGATACAGTTAAGAACACCTAGAAAGAATCCGACAATCTTTTTGCATGAAAATTCTGCACCAAAAAAAGGAAATGCAAGTAGCTTAATCACAATGAGCGAGTAAAAGGACGGTAAGAACCTAAAAAAAATCTTCACTTGAGACTCCGATTAGTTTCCATAGAAATGTCGAAGTACCTTCCAAGCTTTCGAAGTTTCGAACCTTTTCCATTCACTGTAGGCCGATTTTATAATATATTTCCCAAGATAAACTTGAAACTCTTTAGGCTAAACAAATCGTTATGTTTTAGTAATAAATACGCCGATTGTAAAGTTTTAATTTATGATGACGAGTTTATGGTTAGGGCATTCAAGCTTAAAGTGGTATTCGCATATTAGTGGAGAACATATGTATTCCGATCATTTTTGATGTTCAAATGATTGGCTTTCGGTGTGTATTGTTTGTCATTCAGCGATTTGATTTTTTAATAGTAACGGTTGATACTGAAATTCCTATTACATCTCATGATTTGATTACTTTGAATGACACTTCAGTTTACTGTCTAGTTCGTTGCTAAGAGACTCGCATTATAATATGTAGTTTACTAAGACTTACAGTTGGTGGAAGCGGTAGGTGCTGTGTAGGGTTGAGCGCGCGTTGATCTCTACGCGCTAGGGTTCGCCGTACGCGGGTTTCCTTGGAGCCATATGCACCGTAATCTGAACAAAATATATGTATATAATTATGAGCTGTGGTGTTTCTTTCTCTGGGGGAAGGTTTGTTTACTAACATTATCAATGTTTTCCGTACTATCAATTCTCATTGATCCTGAGGGTTTCTTAATAAAAGCGCGGCTATTAAATGCAGGTATTACAAATAATTGTTCCTTATTCTTAATACGCTATTTAATATATGAAATATACATTACTTTCTACTTTAGTATTTCTAATTGCATAACATTGGAGTTCCATGTTTAAATCCAGTAATTACGTGAAATTTTAAGGGGAATGGAATTATAGGCAATTTTTCAACAAGTTCGCATTCATAAAAATACATAACAAGTTTTATGTGGATTGTAGTATTTTTGCGTTACGTATTTTATACCTAATAAAAGTAGTGTTCCCATTTCAATCTGAAGAATCTAAACAAGTACATACCCCTTGAGCACCTTCCCGGCGTTAACGCCAGCTTTCCATTGTTTTCCTATTGTCTTTCTATTGTTTCATTTTTATGGGTACTCGACACATTAATTGAGATATTTTTGATTAAAAAAAAAGTATATCTTTTACAAAGGGATCATTTTATTTTGCTATTAAAATATATTTTTAGAAATTTTTTCATGTTATCTAACTCTGTAACAAAAATATTGTAATATTTATGCAATCGTGGTAGGATCAAATTTTCATTCTGAGTGGTATAATAACATTGGTAAACATGCATTAGACTTTAATTAGTCTAAGTGTAATATTATGTGTAATTTATTATTTAGCAAATTATTTCCTATACCCACAGAGCATAGCAAGCAAAGCAGAGCAAGAACGCATAATATTTAAACTTAGTTAATAATAGAGTTCATAATATGATGTATTTTGTAAACAAACTAAGTAAGTACCAAGCATTATATCTTCACAATACTGAATTGAATAAAGTAAGTATTTATTTATTCAAAATCATCATCTGAATATCCATGATCTCTACACCCCATATACTATTGAAATTATAAAACGGTACAGTCTTGTTAAATGGGGTAAAGAAAATCCTATACATATTTATTAATCGTTGACCCCGAGAAATGTTGTTTAGCGTAAAATAAAGTTTTGAATAACTGAAATATTTATACGAGTTTTCATTTCAATTTGTATTAAGTATCTTAAACGATAATAAAATAATGGTATGTATAGTTTAATACGGTAGTGATTTCAAATATTACACGAAGCTCGTATTATGCGAAATTTGCAGTGTTTTGCGACGCGAGTGTTAGCGCGCTGGTCAATATGTGGAGTGGCTGTGTTGTGCAGGCGATCAATCGCGTTGCGACGCGGCCCTCGGTGAACAAGGGACGAAGAGAGAGAGGACGCAACCACCTGTAGCACTCCCCCTCCGCCCCCCGCAGCCTCTGGCATCGACACGTGACGTAGATGCGGAGAAATCCGCCCAAACGTAAACATTAATTCTTACTTCATTCTTCATTGTTCAGAATGTTGGTTCGCGCCACGCGCTCGGATTCCGGTCTCTCGCAGTATTGGTAAACAAATTTCAGGTTGACGCATACTACGCTCGTTGACAGTTATGTTATTATGGTAACTAGTTGATGTATAATACAGAAGTAGAGCTGATTCGACGTTTCTAATTCAATTATGTTCAAGGAATTACCTAGTACTGGTAACGGTATATGTTTGTATTTTTTTTATTAGTTTTCAGTGTTATTTATAGTATATTATTTTTTCAAAAACCATATTATTATATTTTTTATGAAAATTTAAAATTACTAAGCTAGACATATTTTTTTTTATATATACAAGCACTTTTATTTTTAGTTTTCTAATTATAATTATGATTTTTTATTTACCTTTAAGATTAATTATATAACTCTTAAATTTTGTTTGTTTATGAAAGTAAATATATTTCTTCTTTATTTATATTTTTATTACAACTTTGAATATTTATTATTTATCTTAAATACTATTTCAGTTTACTTGGTTTCCATAACGATAATAACGAATTTGGCTCTATATAAAAAAAAAAATACTTATGTCAGGTATTTAAAAACAAATGTCAATATAATAAATTATTATCGGTTTTATAGAATTAATATCATAATTTACAAAAGTATTATTAAAACTGTTAAAAAACCGAAAATAAACAGATTAATAATTAATTTTTGGAAATCACTTCAATTTTCCAGCGATAAAATGATTTAAAATAAAGTTAATTTCATTATTGAAATATTATATAATTATTTCAAATAGAATACAAATTAATAGCGTGCAGTTTAAATTCTGAATTAAGTATTTTTAATAAAGATATCTTGCAGTCTATTCTTGCCGATTTTTCCTGATGTTGTAAGATAACATTCCCTATATTATTATTTATGGATTATACACAATTAATACGACACAGTAAAAGGCATTAAGACTAACAAACCTTGCAAATTAAAACGTTACATTTTGAATGCTAAAATATTGTTATAGTATTTATAGTTTACATAATTTGCTGTAATTTTATATGGTCTGTATTCTAATAGTAATACCAACCCAAAGGCCTAACATGTTCGTTATGGTGCACATGATGTCCTGGGTAGTCGTAACGGAAGTAGCGCGCATAAGGATCGTGTGCGTGTGGCGCGTAGTAACCGTGCGCGTAAGGCGCGTAGGGCAGAGGCGTGTATCCGGCGTAGCCCTCCCAGCCGGCGCCCGCGCCGTATTGCCCGTGTCCGCGGTACTCGTAGTTGCAACAATCCATGACTCTGCACGCCCTACGCACCTGGCAGCGCACTCGCTGCCATCGCTACAGCCCATCCTCGCCGCACCGCACACTGCCACATCACAATGCTCTTGCGCTTACTTCTCCGTCTCTATTTATTTAAAACGTGAAATAACTTTTATAATGCATTACGACGTTCTATTCTTTTTTTTTACATCGTCCAGGCCTCACATCACTTTAAAGCCTTTTAAGATTACTCAATAGTCGTTCAAAATTTAATTACTATAATGAAAATTTATGTCATGTTTTACGACAAATTGTTTAAAAACTAAGCAGTTGAATAGCTGTCACATAAAGATCGAGCGCAGTTACGCGGCGGGAATCCGACGCGGGTGCGACGTTAGTTAGCGAAAAGAGGTCGTTCGAGTTTGCCGGCGTCGAAGAGATTCGACAGACGATGTCGGTGAGGGGGGCGGGCGGGGCGAGGGAGGGGCGACGCCCGCTCGCCGGCGGCTCGGCGCAGCGCGGCGCTCGTCGGATGCCGACTGAAGGCGTCGCGGAATCGATACGCTGCCGCCGCCCGTGGACGCCTGCCGCGTGCCCTCGCCGCCCACCCGCACTACCTGCCTGCGCCCGTATTGCGCGCGCGAACTTTGTCTTCCCCGATGGAATTTTATATTTAGAACCATGGTAAAACGATTGATCGATACTTTGCACTATTAATTAGCTCCCATACCATTTGCAATTCATAATCGACCATCAATTGTTTATGAATAATTATTAAAAGTTCACATAAGTAATTTCGTTAACAAGAAGTAAGTTTTTGTATTCAGTACTCGCAATTATAGCAAATGATTCATTATAATTTTGAAGATATGGCTTTATTAAACATGATTAAAGTATGATTAAACTAGTAATACTTTTCAATACTTCATACAGAGTGGAATGTTAATAAGTAACCACATTATTATTTTGTGTGTGAACCGTTATCACATTTTAAATATTTGTTTTTTGCGGAAAGTTTACACTTCCAAATTTTTATCGAATTCCGCGTAGGCGACAGTGACCTACTTATATGATAGACATGGCATCCCTCGCCCTTCGTTTACAAAAGTTTTTTTTTACATTCATACAATTATATTACACACCTTAACTTAAAGCCACTACCGTACACTATCGTCACAGTCACCATATTTTTCTAACGTTTTAATTTTTGTATACTATTACATGAAAGAAGCGGATAGTAAAAATGGCTTATAATCGACTCGTTATAATCTTAGTTACACATTTATCCTCATTACCTTCCTCATGTTTTTTTTATAAAAGAACACGTTTTCTAAGCATTTTATAAAACTTCAAAGTTGAAAATTATACGGCTTCGTCTGCGACATTTAAAGTTTGTTTCTCTCTCTTTAAAAGTAACAATAGGTACCTTGACGTAAAAACAGTCAAACAAATTGAGTTTGAAAGGGTTTTATATGAAACTTTCTTTGGACTTGAAACAAAAAAAAATATACCGTTGCAAAATTATTATGTACAATTCAATTGAAACCGACAAAACTTTTGTTCAGTTAAAGTTTTACTATGGATTCTTTGGTCGAATCAAGTTATTTGTTAAGTTTTCTTGCCACCTGTGTTAATTTCATAAAATTGCCACACTTGCCTTCATAAGTAGAATACCTACATAGTGATGGAAACTTATACTTATTAGATAATATTTTCGATTGGATTTACTAGGAGAGTTTAACTTTTTTTTGGTCGACAGCGTTACAACATTTTTAAAAGTATAATGTTAATCACTTTTGATTATTTTTAATTTTAATTTAGTTGATCGTTTGAATCAAAACGATTGTGACGGTCAAAATGAAAATGATTTTAGAAAATAATTTGTAAAATTAAATTACATTAGATTAAAGTAATATATACTCGTAAGATCATTTGTGCTAAAGCTTCTGAATATAGACGGAGATCACAAATAATATAATTTATAGTACGTATAAAAAAATAAAGCTCCTTACATGAGACTGACTTTATTCAATTAATAAGCCGTATCAACTTATTAGTAAATTATTTAAGCTGTAAGTAAATTATGTTAGCTAATTATATTTAAAGTAAAACGATTTAACTAAAAAGCAACCCACAAATAAATGTGCAATATTTTTGTTAGCCTGTATAATCAATCAGTAATATTTCTAAAAAATAAACAAACAGATAGCTGGAAAAGTTTGCCATCCAAAATTCTGATTGAGGCTAGTATGTAGGTTATCCTTACTAATTATTATAAATGCGAAAGTAACTCTGTCTGTCTGTCTGTCGCGCTTCCACGCTAAATCTACTGAACCGATTTAAATGAAATTTGGTACACAGATAGTCTAGAGCCTGAGAAAGGACATAGGCTAGTTTTTAATGGGAAAAGAGGGTTGTAAAGCGTTGAAAGGGGGGATGAAAAGTTGTATGGAAGTGTTATCATTTTTAGAGCTAGAAGCTTGAAACTTATTTTTTAGGCTGTTGATTCGATATAAATAAATATGACAGTCAAAGTTTGTAAAAGTTTTACCTTCAAGGGTGTAAAACAACAATAGGGATTTGAGGATGAAAGTTTGTATGGAAATACGTAAGATTTATGTGACTGTTTTAGTTTAAGTTTGCGACAAGATACAAAATATTTGAGCTATTCTGATATATTACATTTACGGTGGGGTCGGGAGGGGGGAGACGGATGTCAGCGGAGCGCGGTATGGTACGGCGCACGCGTCACGTTCCGCGGGTTCAGGTCGCGACTATCATACACATGGTAAAATAGCCGCTATTGTGAAATTTTTCGATGCGTCACGTTCTGCAATCAGCCAATATAGATCCGACAATCTGTGTGGTGATAAGAGAATAATCCCGATTGGGTCGCGACTACCGTACACTTGGTGAAATGCCGCTAATGTGAAATATTTTGACGCGTCACGTTGCGCAAACAGCCAATATACGAGTAGATCCAACAAGCGGATAAATGATGTATGTATATGGATGATGTATAAATGTATGTATATCTATGGTATAAATGATGAAAATATTCTAATGCATAATAACTGAATGAACGCCTTATTAAACAAAGAGTTCGCGAATATTATTTAATTGACCACCAGTCTATGATAAAATTTTCTGTATATCTCAATACGTAAGTGCACTACAATAACGATTTAGTAAGTGAAATAGCGTACTAGAATGAGGCCATCTTAAACACCTGTCCATGCTTCAAGATCACAATCACTTTCTATAAAGAGTGAAAGGACTAGAGATGGGCAAGTGTAACAAGTATTATTATTTCTGATAAAGGCAATCTCTCTTTGTCTGTATGTAATATTTGTTAAATTCACAAGGAACACTTAACTGATTTACATCGTTATATAATAACTCACATATTCTTTCTGCAATTGTTATAGTACTAATGTTCTCCTAGTGCTCAAATTTTGACTGTATTCGTTATTCAAATTTTGAGGAAAATACCTAAGACAAATTGTCCAGTTAGGTGAGTCCAACTTAGAAAAAGAGGTTAATCGTCAAATCCAACTCAGCTGGGCCGCGTTTGGGAAACTACGCAGCATCTTCTCGCCTGAAATACCACAGTGTCTCAAGACAAAACTCTTCGACCAGTGTGCGTTGCTAGTGATGGCTAATGGCTTAATATGGGCTTAATTAGAAAGCTTAAAGGGCAATGGAGAGGGCTGTGATCGGAGTTTCCCTGCGTGACCAAATCAGACATAAGAAGATCCGCAGAAATCCCAAAGTAACCGACATTGCCCGGAGATTTGTCAAACTTGAGTGGCAATAGGCTGGCCACATTGCTTGTAGAACCGATGCCCGATGGGCCAACGGATTATTGAATGGCTGCCGCGTACCGGAAGATATAGCTTGGGTAAGCGCCCCACAAGGTTGGATTCGGGTGGCGTGAGGCCGGTTGTCGTGGAGATCTTTGGGAAAGACTATTTCCAGCAGTGGACGGC
This sequence comes from Samia ricini, assembly GCA_014132275.2. Taxonomy (NCBI): domain Eukaryota; kingdom Metazoa; phylum Arthropoda; class Insecta; order Lepidoptera; family Saturniidae; genus Samia; species Samia ricini. Next base: position 9,502,824 of record AP028170.1, read on the forward strand.
TTTCAGTTAAATGGATGGATGGACGGATTGTTTACAATTTCGATACATTCCATCCATTTCCAATTGAATACTATTTTTTAATAGGTAATTTTACTCATAAGGTGATCCTTATTACAAAATTGTAGAATTTTAAACAAGTGTAGTGTGAGATCATCATTTACAAATTAAAAGTGTATTACAGTTTAATAGTGAAAACTATAAATATATTAAGATATTAAATTAAATTATCATTCTTTGATTTTTTTCGCAATGCATTCGGTTTTATTAAAATATACATGTAAGAGGATATGGCCGCCATGATGTATGGTATTTTTTAAAGTCGGTAATAAAGTATGGGTTCTTTAGGAATTAGGCCATTAGGAATCGTTTTACAATATCATAGGAAATTTTTGTCAATAGTGTTCCTAAGCTGCAATTTATATTAAAAAAAATACTAAATCATTTATCGTAAAAAAAAATAGTATATACATTCATATGAACAAAATAAATATAAATAACATGTATTGTTATTTTATATATTCCTGATACCCAATTAGACATCTAAAACACAAACTAATAAAAACTAAACGTTACTACCAATTCATTATATTATAGAAATATTATGTTGTTATGTATACATGAATAATTTAATTTTCATAATATATATTTCATATCGTATTCAAAAGTGATATTATTTGCCTACCTATTAAATACAGCAGTTAGTTTTACATTGAATTTTAAAACTGAAATATGATATATTATTGAAAAATTATATTCGATTTAGATAATTTTGACATTCAGCACTTTATAAATATCCTAATAAGCTTATTAATTCATTGTCACCGTGTATGATGTTTCGAAATCAAATAGCATGTGTGGCATACGATTAAATGTCGCAAGCATCATCATTTTCAAGCACTTGTGTGCATTAATTAAGTAGGGCATCGAAAATGCACATAACATGTCCGATATATGCCTATTTACTACGTTGCGATTGTTAGGTAAGAGTCAGTCAATGAAGTTACGACTTATTATAAAGCAAAATGCAGATTTACTTTAATAGGTATACCGATGATTTTACTGCATTTACCATTTTCTTGGGCAAGACCAAACACTCGTATACAGATTGAGGATTTTAATAAAGTGGAAAATAGGTTACGTATAAAGTACGTGGTCTGACATGGCTCTCTTTGTTTACTTGAAACTTATAAATGTTTACGTGTTTTTTTTTCTTTGCTTAAGGTTGATGTTACATTTTCTCTTAAAAGTACTTTTGAGATGTTTAATTTTTGTTTGATACATCACAGGAGAAAAGAAAAGGAAGTATAAATACCTATACTGTCGTGCTTAAGTGAAAGGCAGTATAGTGTAAAAATCGAAATTAGAGTAAAACTGAATTTTTAACACTAAATAAACTTGATAATATAATTATAAATAATTAATAATAAAATTGATTAATAATTTGCCGTAAAACTGTGCATTGAATCGTTTTTTTTTGTTTTCACGAGTTTTGTTTTTTTTACTCTAAACTATAAGTAATTATTTATTATGCAAAAATGAAAGTTACTCCCCTTATCATTTCAACTATAAAGTCCCATCAAAATCGGTTCTGCCGTTCCGGAGATTAGTCGGAGCAAACAGAAAGTTAATAATAATATTAGCCTTGTTTATTCCATGTAAAAATACAAAAAAAAAAAAAACATAAATTAAATATTTTAACACAAAACTAAAATATTATTTTTAAATGATATAAAAATAAAAATTAAAAGCCTCCTCCAAGGTGTACCATGTTTCTTTACCTTACTTATTCTAGAGCTAGATGGGCCGATGGACAGAAAGGTAGACAAACAAAAAAAAAAATTAAAATTATGTTTTTGATATAAGCTAACGTATAGTAAGTTTTGCAGTTTTGACATAACAAAAGTAAATGAATATTATAATTTTGCATAACTTTATAGAGAATTATATAAATGTGATTTTAAGTCATAACTATTTTCGAAGCCGAAAATAAGTTAATTTTCGTCATTAACTGTTGTAAATAAAAAAGTAGAAACATGTGATTTACTGCTTTTATACTCTGTATAACAATTTTCCTATAATTTTCAGCAATATCTGTAATTTATTTATATTATTTGGTCAAAAAACGCAATGATGCAAAAGTTTACTATAAAAGTAAAGTTGGAAATAAATAAACATGTCAATATTTACACTGAACATTTGCAAAATGTATTAATCATATAAAAACCATAAAATTAATATCTATCGTATTAATATATACTTATAGATGAATGTACAAACATTTAACTTTTCACATATTTTGTGACAGATATTTATTTTAGTCGTTACTAATCTTAAATCTGATATATAATTTGTCGATTACCCATAAAAATGAGGCAATAGGAAAGCTGGCGTAAACGCCAGGTTAGTGCTCAAGGGGTTAAAGAAATATTATCTGAGTGCATGTCCGAATTTAACTCGATGACCACTGGACCGATTTTGATTAAAATTTGTTAATGAGAAGGAGCAATTGACAGTCTATATAGATTCTTAAATTTATTTTTAGAAATCATAAAAAAAGTATTAGGAATACATATACTTTTCAGCTTTAACAAAAATCGGGTTGAATGATTTTTATAAAATGTTGTGTGCATGAATTATAAATGTTAATAATCGATTGATGGGCTATAAAAAGTATCAATATTAATAATATTACTCAAAAACGGCTTGATCGATTTGCATGAAATTTGATGTACGAAAAAAACATGCGTCGTTCGATAGGCTATGAAACAAAACAAAATCATGAAATTATGCCTAATTTAATCAAGGTACGTAGGCGAAGTCACCGGCAATAATATAAAATTATAATTAAAAATACATAACTACCTCTCACAAGACAGCTTACTCTGAAATATCAACGATCTAACTGATGTAAACCCTAAACGCACCGTAGTTTTTCTTAGTCGTTATTAAAATCATAATAAGTCATAAAAGGTAAAAAGGCAGTACTTATACAATTGACAAAAGCACTATTGTTTTAATACTATTGTTTTTTATTTTGATAAATCTATTTACTGCTTTTTACTTTGATAATGAACCAATTTGGAATCTTGAGAAACTGGAAAAAACACTATTTGAAAACAAATAACATATTCAATGATTCATTTAATGATTGGCATAAAACTTACAAAAAGGCAGTAAATGAATTTTACTGCCTTTTATCTAAGTACAGGTATATTTTGATAGGTACTTTAAAGTTTTAAATAATTGAATTAGAGTAGTACAGATCTTGACATAATCAATTGGTTTTTGACTTTGTATTAATATTTTGTACTATTTTATTGAGAAAAGAGATTACAGAGATTATATAGTTTGGTACCTACTCTTATTATTAGACAGGTGAGCCATGGTGGTGACTATGGTTCTATAAAACATGTGCGTGTTTATGGTTGTCCTTAATTATGGGTTTAACAGGCTCTTCAACAGTTCGTTGATAGACTTGTTGCTGTTGCACTGCACTACTATTGAGTAGTATTAATTGAAATTACGAATAAAATTTCGTCATCATAAAATCAAAGTTTTGTGAAATAAAGGCAGACATTAGTTCTGTGTCCGTATATATAACGTCAATTAGTTCACATTCATATCTATATTATATTAATCAATGTGTATGTGCGTTTGTTAAATTTTACTGCTAACATTTTGCACAGGTAGTAAAATTCAAAACATAAATTATCTGAAACCTGAAGAATTACTCTTTATCTAAACTAATCTATACTAATAAATAAAATTGGAGTGTCTGTAGAGTCAATTTTTTTTTAAATAGGTATGAATCTATATACGAAGCCTATACCAAAAATACAATTTTTTTTTTTTTTTATTGTATGTCTGTCTGTCTATCTGTTCCGGGTAATCTCCGGAACGGCTCGACGGATTTTGACAGGACTTTTTTGGTAGACAGCTGAACTTATAAGGCCTAAATTAGGCTATTTTTATGTTTGGTAAATAATTAAAGTTCCGAGTAAAAAAATTAAAACTCATGAAATTGTAAAAAACGCATCAATGGTCAGAATTTGTGAGGGATATTTTGTTTCTTTCTGTTAGTATTAAAAATAATTTAGGGTCTGTACAAAAATAGGGTTACATTCTTTTTGAATGATTATTTAAAAATATTACAACTATTACTCAGTGAATAATTATGCTGAATAGAATATATGATACCCGAGCGGAGCCGCGGGAATATCTAGTTGATAATATAATGCAATAATTACATTACAGCATAATGGAATCTAGAATATAATACATATAGTTACAATATACTATAAGAAATTTAATTTATACAAGCACTTTGCCCTAAACCTCCGTTTTAGTTTTTTTTTTTTTAAATCTTTACCTATAATTTCTATATTGTATACCCACTGATCGTATTTTAAAAATCACGATTTATTATAGTCAATTTTATTGTAGTTAGATAGATAGTGTAACTATGTATAAATATTATGCACGCCAATTGAATGATGACATCATTCCTAGAATTACAATATGTGCTTTTACCTATTACCTATAGGTATGTAATTATTGTAGTGATGTACCAAAGGAATACTAGAAACGTGACACCACGCTGATGCGGAATAGTTGATATCTGAGCTGGAAGGTCGATAAGGCTTTATGTTAGCTCAATAATAAAGTTTTAACAAGAAAAAAAAAATGCTATATTGTTTACGTAAATTACGAAATATCCGTTAATAATGTTTTAACTCCTTGATAACAAACGTAACATAGATTTATTTTTTAATCTTACTATAATGTTTAACTTTCATTTGCCCTTCATTGTGTTATGTATTTAATTTTCATGCCGTGTGGTACAGGATAAGAATAGTACCACCCCATATCTTCCCCTGGGTGTTGTAAAAGGCGACTGAGGGATAAACTAGATGGGCTGCAGTATCCTCTGGGCGTCACAAACACCTACTGCGATCGCCAACCCGCCTGCCAAGCGTGGCGATTATGGCAATTCCCCCCATTTTTGGGGGAGACCAGCAGTCCAGCAGCGGACGTCTTTCAGTTGAATAATCAATAGAATTTTCTATGTACGTATATATCTCGGACCATTTCCTTGTTACGTAGGAAAATATATGTATAACCTCTCTACTTTGCAAGGTCTTCGTTTCATTTAAATTCATTAATCTTCATCTACGTCGGTTCATTGTGCTTTTGCTGTTTTAATATTTTTACTGTAAGACAATAAAAGAAAATACAACCTTTTCTTTATTTGATGCGTTTAATCTGGCCAGTCTTCTATGTTCACACACATGCTAATATTGTATATTTTCTTATCATTCTTTTATGATACAGACATTCTTTTACATGGAAATGCATTTCTTGTGGGCACACACTCTGGGTCCCTTCAGGCGGCGGCCCAAGACGTCCTTCGTTCCCCAACTGGGGAGGCTCTTGACGCCGCTGCCATCGCGATACAGTAACCCTGAACATGGATTAAGCATTTCACGCATAACACTGGACACACACTCCTGCACATAACATGCAGATATATAGGTCCTGTAAGGAACCTTTATTTTTCTTTAGTATTAATTTAAAAATGTAGGGCTTAGCTAGGTTTAAAATTCCGCGGAATTTTTTCACGATGGTAACGGCCAAACCGAGATTCGTAACGCTTAGGTAGCCCTTGTGGTAGTTATCTTTTTGTGGCTGAATGCCTTTAGCACTCGCCCACAAAGCCACGGTGAAGCTGTAAGGCCATTCCGGGCAACAGCATCAAATAGTTAAAAAAATGTGGGAGGTAAATGGAAATATCTACTAAAACTCCATAACCGCTCGGCACATACTGAATCAAGGTCTCGGGATCACGCCATTATACTCCGTGACTCTGCTCACGAGCCCGCGTTCAAGAACCTTCGTCTCGTGGTCCAAAATGTACCCACTTCTGCGCTAGAAGCAGCGACGCCCCGTGCTCGTCCATCGCGAGACAATCTTATGATTCATTCATTCAGATTTTGATTTAGTTCATCAGAAGTTATTAAATAATTGTTTCATAATTTTGAAGTCAGCGCCAAGTAAATGGTACAACAACCCTACGATAGACGTCGGTTCTTTTTGTTAAGAAATATTTTATTTTAAAATTTTAAGTGATTAGTAGATTGGTAGGAATAGCGTAGTCTGACTTAGATTCAAACAAATTATTGAGTAGGCCACACGACGAAAGAGCATTGCTAGAGATGACGCGATTACGCAACTTAAATTCAATCCCAAATTGATTAATAGGTAATTGTTGTCTACACTAATCTATACTAATATTATTATAAAGAGGAAAGATTTATACTTTTGTACTTTTTGTATGTAAGACAATAAACTCAAAAACTACAGGACTGATTTGGATGAAATTTGGTATGGAGATATTTTGAAATCCAGGGAGTGACATGAGATAGTTTTATTAAAATATATACACGGTCGAATTGAGAAACCGCCTCCTTTTTTGAAGTCGGTTAAAAAAGTTTTCATTATGTTAAACTCCATGTATGGAACAGAAGTGATTTCACATTTATTGTAAATAAATATTTTACATTCATACTTCGTTGCGCTTCTTTTATCAAAATTAATTTTAAACTAGATAAGAAAGTAGGATATTTTAAAGTCCGGGTCCAAACCCTAAATAATTTGCATGAGCTGACATATTCTTAAAAGTTACTATTTTGCCAAAATATACATCAGATATTTGTACTAGTTCTCTACTAGATACAGGTTCTCAAGTGATGCTGCCGGAACACACCTATTGATAATTGGCGACAGGTTTTTCAAACCCAGGCGGGAATTATTGCCTACCAGAATGCTATGGTCTTCTCACGATATTTTCGTTCACCGAAAGCTTAGACTGATTTTAGACTTGGGTAGGCGGGTTCGAACCCGCGTCCATTAACGCGAAAGCCGGCCACACTATAGACTGCACCATCATTGATTCAAATATATTTAATGCACAGTTTTTGTTCTTTTATAGTTTTAATAAGTATGTAGATTTAAAAAATGATGAAAAGTTCCGATGTCCAATTAAAGTAACATAACATAAATATAAAATAAAGTAACGATACTGAACATGACTCAATACGTAAAATGAATGAATACTTCTTTTACAAATATTACTGATTAATTTATTGCCAGATGTTAAAAAAACTTAGATACATTTTAATCAGATCTAGTGAAAAAAAATCTTGTGAAAGAATGACATACAAACTTCTTATTTCAGTCGATGAAATTAAACTAAACGATTAATAGACCAAACTCAATTTTACCGTTGGGAAATCCTTATATATTAGTCTCGGCCATAAAAGATTTTTTTTTATTTGTTTTTGCAAGTATTTTTGCAGGGACATTTAAACTGTAACATAGCTCATTTGCAACAAATAATATCATATTTGAAGGATACAAACATTAAATAAAATATTAAGGATTTTTATGTACATAGTTATGGTTAAATTTGGCAAGATTGGTCGTTGTGGAAATCTTTGGGAGAGACCTATGTCCAGCAGAGCACGTCTTTCGATTGAATGGATGGATGGGATAGCTTTGGCCACGATCTTAACTGACCTTAAGTGACGACGTGGTCTAGGATGATAAATACACTAAGTTTAGCTGTGTTAGTACTTAAGCGATATTGCCGGAACACACCTGTCGGTGCTTGCCGTCATGTTTTCAAACTCGAGGGTGGGGTAGCTACCCAGGTGGGCATTATTAGAGCTTTATCTACCACCATACCATGGTTTCTTCGCAATATTTTTCTTCAGCGAAAGCTTAGACTCATTATAGAATTGGATAAGTGTGTTAGAACCTACGTCAATCGATGCGGAATCCGCCAACAATACCAACTAAGTCATCATCGCTTCAAATCGCGTAATAAAAACTTATATTTTGCCTTTTAAATATTTAAAATAACTTAAATCTTCACTGCACACACACACTTTTGCACATAACACGCAGGTAATAGGTCCTGTAAGGAACTTTTTTCTGCGGCTGAGTGCGTTCATTATCTAACATTTTATTAAACATGTTTCTTGTAAATTATTATTATCTTGAAATTCTGGTGCCGGTTAAACGTTTATCGCTAACCTATCGCGTAAATCTGGGTTATTACTTTATATGTTCAGTGATGGTTCCATAAAATTTTGTTCCTTCCAAATTGTTGAATAAAGTTTGGGGAATAGTGGGGTTGTTTTAAAAAAATAATCGTTATTACTGAATAAATAATTAAAATATCCGTATCTGTCGAATAACCATCAAAATACAAGTAAAACTCTGTATAAAATCTTGTAGTTATTGCATTGCCTTATTATAAACACACTTTTCAAGAAATCTTAATAAAATAAGATTAGGACTAAGCTAGAAAAGGCTAATTGGCAGTAATAACCTAACTGTGTAGTTATACACTATGGTTGAAGAGAAAATACTTTTGTTATCAACTATTATATTTCTCATCATATACGTGATTTATGTAACGAAAAACATGTGTTATAGCTGCCTTTTTTTCTTAGGATCATATCTTTCAAACAAATCATAATCCAAATCCAATTCCAATGGCAAAATTAGATATCCAATTATCTTCAGTGAAAATTCATATGCATAATGTCTTGTTTATAATTGCCACATTTGACCTGATTTTTAGTGGCGGTAAATACGATACAGCAGATTCTGTTCAAGGTAAAAGCGTCTATAGCCACATGATACCCGGAATTTAATGATTGTGCCAAGATGTATACGCATTTCCTATAAACAGCCATTGCTAGTTAATTTTAGATTACTTAAGACAATTTACTGGTTCTTAAGGAACTGAAAACAAATGTTATAATGTTTGTGGTAAACCAGCTATAAGCGTGTATTAAGAATCTTATTATTTAATTTAGGTGACACTAGCTCTAGCATCTGTCCGTTACATCGCTAATAAATAAAAATCAACTGAAACAATTTACCGGATTCAAGACAAATTGTGTCTGCATTTTTAATAAATGTTTTCATTTCAAAACTTTATCTGATCCACTGAATATTAACACTGAAAAAACATAATGCATTGTAAATAACACATAAATACATAATTCTTATTTTAGTTGAATCCTCAGTAATATATCCATAATATTTAAAGATGTCCAAATTCCGAGTGCTATCTTTTTAAGTAATAATATCCACTCAATGACAATCTGATTTTCTTACTTGGAAAATTATTGTACTGTATAACCACGCACTTTTCGTATCATCCACAAAGGTAATCTGAGTAATGTAGACATTCTTTATGTATATACGTAATAGGTAAGTGCATTATAATATGAACTATATCTATAATCCATATTAAACAGTAAGCTAAATACATATTTACCAGTATTCGCCCGCTCTTCGAAATTCTATCATGATATTTATTAAAAATTGAGGAAGAAATAAAAAAAACTGTTGAAAAATCGGTTGATGAAAACAGAAGAAAAATATCTTGAACCGCTTGATCATTTTACCTATTTATTGGCATTATTACAATATTAACATGGACCATGGAGAAATGAAACTTATATCGCTCTCTGAGTTTTAAAATTGACAGTTGATAACAGGATTGTCTTTGTTACCTATGTAAAATCATCGTATTTGTATTATGAATAGGTTCATAAAGGTAAGCGCTTTATCATGTAGGCGGGTAATGTTGACGTCTGTAAATGTCGATAAGTATGTTCTAATGTATATTATGTAGTGAGTAGAGAAGCCAGGCGCGAGTTATCATGCAGATTGCGGCGAATCAATAGGGGCGCCTCGGCCACTGACGGCGGATGACGATCAATATCGTCCCAGTGGAGCTGTCTCCGCATTAAGGGGCTTCCTCGAACGCCTACCCACAATATATCTACACATTGTATTTACTTCACATTACTGTGCAACTTATTTTACGTCTACCCCTATACCATACTTTGTGAAATGTATAATATGAAAGGCAGTTTTTACGAACTTTAAAATCTATTATACCTATAGTAAAATTATATTTAAAATTCTGCAATGCATTGATTGATGGAAAAATTAAAATAGTGTACCTAAATAATATACTCATCAAATATTAAGTGAAAAAGTATCTTATATCAGAATTTCAAGGACACTGTACAAATCCACATTTCCAATTACAAAAATATTAACCTACACACGCTCAAAATATAGTAGTTTTGATATAAAACATTTAAATAAGCATTAGGGGCCGGTCAAGTATCGCGTAAGCATTAATGGGGCTATGGTTTGCTTATTTTTGACGATATGGGGAACGGGATCTGAATGTTGATTACGTAAGTAATATTTACTTATAATTCTCGTTTTTTTTAATATGCTAATGCTAACGTAATCATTGTGAGAAGTAAGATCTTTGTTTACTATTTCTGACAAGGGAAGAGTAAAAAATGCCCAAAATTTTGCTTACGTAGTTCTTGAACAGCTCCTTAGTATTGCAATACTTTATTATAATATCAAAACTACGATTCACTGTTAAATACGGTGCTAAATAACATGTTATAATATTAAATAATACACTTATATGTGTCGATTACCCATAAAAATGAGACAATAGGAAAACAATGGAAAGCTGGCGTAAACGTTAGGTTAGTGCTCAAGGAGTTAAATTTAATAAATGATCATCGTAATGAGGTATTCCAACAAGACACCTATGTTTGATGATTCAGATTAATTGCATAAACTTCTATAGAAATACACGACAGCAACTTACTGAGATAGTTTTGTATTCGGCGAATAGCCACGCGAATACTTAAAACTCTTTGGGACAATAATTTATTCAGATGATTTATTATTATAAAAATATTATTGCGGAGATTTACGTTAATAAGGATAAAACATGAAAAGTAATGACACGTTCCGCTCCTTCAGGATAATGTAAAATGAAATACCACCATAAGAATAGTTAAACAGATAATAATTATTTAATAAGATAAGGCGCTATACCTACAGGCCATCGCCATAGAAATCACTAAATTTAAGAAATATTATGACCATCCATATAATAGAACCTACCTAAACAATAAAAATTTGAATTATACTATTGTCAAAAAAAGCAATATCATAGGATTTGTTACAAAATACTCTTGGAGTAAGATATTGTTAACCAAATTACTTAATAATGTATAGTATTAACCAGTGGCTTCCAAAGTTGACTGGGCCGCAACTGAAAATGCTCTCAGACTCGAAACATACCAATGGTTCATTCGATGATTCATTGGTTGTAATGATTACAATAGAACACAAATAATGTTTGCTTCAAATCGAAAATTTTAAATTTGAATGCATGCTGTGTAGCGTACTGTACGCGCGCGCCCCATTCTTTAAAAAATGCTGGTATAAACTTGTGTGAATAAATAAAATCCGAAAAATATTACCATTTATATAATTCAATTCGTCAAACTGCCGGCCAGCGGTCATGTGGTCAGTGAAAATGTTTAGTTTATTTCGAATGTCAAAAGTATGGTTTAGTTTCATTTAATACTATGTTCTCAATACATACCATTCAACTTTAATATAGGTAGAAAATATATCAATAAATAAAAAAATGTTGTTAGTATACTTACGCGGATTTTAGAGCTATTAAAATTCAATATACATTGAAAAATCCGTTGAAAACAAATCAGAGTGATTTTCATTGTGTATATTGGTTTACACTTTACATAGACAAATGTAAAATTGTGATGAACGCTTCTAGGTAAGACGAATTTAAGAAATAAATTTATGATCGCATTCACTAATATTATTCGTTTTCGGTACATAATTCATATTTATCACTCATGTTGGTAATAAACTATTGTTTATAAAACCCACATGACGAAACTATGTACTCAAATAAACATTCGTTCGGCTAGTTTTGTAGAGTCAGCTGTTATTTTTCGTTTATGAACGCTTACCATATGTCAACTTGGCTAGTAATTTATCTCTTCCTAACTTCATTTAATGCTAAGACGTTAACTAATATGAAAGGGTAATGAATATGATACGTTTACAACTTGGCTAGCCCCTCAGGTCTTATGGAGTATACCTCAATGCCACCGTGCCAATATTAAATTAAACTACAGAGTTTGGTCTTATTTTAAATTTAAATAAGGATTTAAAACTACTAATAATTTCACCTATGGGTTTATCTTGATAAACAAAAACTCAAATCCTTTATACCAGTGGTCGTCACACTTTTCTGGTCAAGGGTCACATAGGTCAATGTGTGATACCACTACGGGCCGCACTTTCATGGATTATGTAGTTGATACCATCTATTAATTGACATATTTTAAGAGCTGTCAAACGAGATTTCCCTATAGATTTTGTATTGTAATGACAAATTATGAAATCATTTTTGACAACTTAATTCACTAACTAGACAAACTCGGTTTTGATTCTACCTAAATTGTTTAGATCGCGGGCCGCACAAATAATGTTCAAGACCCCATGCGGGCCGTGGGCCGCAGTTTGACGACCACTGCTTTATACTTAATCCATACCAAGTTACGAAATGTGTTGATGGCATATAAATAATTGACAATTACGAAAAGCATAAATTTTTATTTATAACATAGGTAATTAAAATTGTAAATTTTATAAAATTCTCAATAACATTTTTTAATTAACATAAACATCTGAATTAAAGTAACTATAATTATATATTTTCTAAATTTAATAACTAAAAAAAAAAATAACTATTAACATTTTTCTCTAATGGCATTCGTTGCGTAGGAGTGAACTAATTAACATTTATTTCTTTAAAAATATTTAAGATACCTACGCAACAAAGAAATATAAAAATCCTCTTAATATTTAATCAACTATAATATTGTGTATCACTACGACAAACAAGTTCATAATTAAAAAATATAAATATTATCTATACGGTAATAATATCGGTAACATACAGACAACGTAATTATTCATTTAAAAAAAAAACAGAAGATTTTTTTAAATAATTTTCAAGCAATATTGGTCATTCATTAAACATTGATATTATCTCTTTAATTTACATCGATAGATTTTTCAAAAATAGATATTTTTGGCACGTTTTAACAAAAAAAAACATGATAAATAACGTTTAATTTTTATAAAATAAAATACTAGATATAAAATAAATCATTGAAATTTTGCACCAAACGACAAAAACATTACATTAATATTTGTTCTGTTATATTTTATTACAAAAATAATTCAAACTACATTTCGAAAAGTAAAATCTGTTAAATTTGCTATTGTTTTCATAACAAAACAGTATTTTTTTTAATCACCGAAAAGCACGCAATTAATTATATTTGTGAAATCATTAAATTAATTTCTATATTATTTTAATTTAGGAACCACCAACAATATAGGAAGATCTAGAAATTATTATTCTCAATATTAATCATGGTGTACATAAGAATACTGATATGTTCAAATATATTCGAATGAAATTAATTATACATATATTAATTATGCTAAGAACATAATATGTTTATAAATCGTCTTTTATAGAAACACTTATTATAGTTAAACCTCTTTAAGTCGCTCCTCGATAAGTCGAAAACCTCAAAAAATTGAAAAACATATTTTATCTCCTTCCCCTTAATCCTCAAAACCACCCTTACTCGAATTTTCAATCCCGAATATATAGGTCGAAATAATCAATGAGTTCAGGTACATACTTTCCCTCCATATTAGGAAAAAATTAATTGAATCTCGTGCATAGTAATATTTGATTTTACAACCTTTACAATTCGATTCATTTGATATTAATTATCTCTATAGGTCGAAGAAAAAAATAAGTTACTGATATTTACCAGAATCTGAAGAATTTGCCACAAATGTACGTCATTGTTTCTTAGAAAACAATTCAAGAGTATACAATAAATAGGATTATCAATTCTACGCTTTGAATTTTTCCATCCATCCATCCATCCATTCAACCGAAAGACGTCCACTGCTGGACATAGGTCTCCCCCAAACGTTTGAATTTTTACTCATTGCATATCTCTAACTCAAAATTAGTAATAAAGAACTTTAATCTCTACAAATCGAAAATATCCCTATAATATCCGCTTATTTTGAAATACTTCGTAAGTCGAAAACTCTATAACTCGATTTTTTTTTATGTCTACGCTGAAGTTCGACTTACAGAGGTTTCTACTTTACTACGGAAACACAATCATTTAATCATTAATCCACTCATTTTTATTAACCTGACCGAGGCATTAGCGACATCTTACACATAATAAAATTTATGTAACACTAGTCACCATATAGAATCACAATATTTAGAAAAAAAAATATCAATTTAATATAATTCAAGAATTGCCACAGTTTTATAACTCTTAATAAGATTCTAGCACCGCTCATAATATATTCAGTATATGTTTATCGTCAATAATGGATGTTGACTGATTATTTTTACTGTCTCATCTAAAAACAAGCCACAATATGCCTCTATTATATATGCATTTTAAATTTTATCCTAGTGAGAGATAGTACTATATTAAGACATGACGTCACATTTTGTGTTTCGTACAAGTTAGTACCTTGGGTTTGCGGCAACGGAGGGAGCATTCCCTCTCAATCTCCACCCAAAAACTTTAAATGCTTTTATATCAAAATATTATTAGCAAATTCCAAATATATTTTCAATGTATCTATTATAATTAATCATATTATTTACTTAGTTTGTTGTTTTTAATAAATTTAACAACAGTCAACTACCATATACATACCCATAAGTGATAAATTAAAATGTATTATATTTCAAATACCGGATTAGATCCACATATACAATCTCTTTACAATATCTACCAAAAATATATTTTATACAACAATAAGGCAATTTGTAGATAATTCTTGATTTCACTAAAATATATATTTTTTAAACTTAAGGTCAGTCTCTTACAACTAATATCTGTTGTAAATATTTTCAAAGTTGTAAATGATAGAAAATTTAAAAAAAAAAATGAAAACATTCCAAGCAAGGCACATACATTTCTTTCATTAATTAAGGTGAAGCCAAACAAGCGTAATTTACGTTCGACTGAAATTCGGTTTAGATCATCCAAACGGGCGTTATAAGAGAACGAGTTGACTCTTGCGCATTTAAAGCGTAACTAGAAGTGTTCGTTATATATCGATATATGGAGTCAACCAGATATCATCTAATCATCTGATATCGGTATATAACATGACATAAGCTGACACCTGTTATCCCCCAAGGGTTAGCCAGAGGTGAAATAGCGAACCACCTACATTTCGCCGAGGTTAGTTCCATCCTAGATATAACAGGAGGAGATCCTGTCGCAATCACAGGCACAAATTTCAGACTTCGGGATGATACTGAGTAGAAAAAGCCAATATCACTTAACTCGACCCGGGGATCGAACCCGAGACCTCAGAACGAGTCGTACCGTAATACAACTGCGCGCCACTGAGGCAGTCTGTACCGGAATATAATATCGATATATTTCATCCGATACAAATAAATCGAATAAAATGAAAAATACACTATTTCTACTTTATTGTTTTTTTTCTATTCCACCCCAGGTGTCAAAAATTCATAATAATTTGGTCTATTGTACAAATGCCACATCACATCATATGAAAAAAAAAAATGGGCATCACTACGCCTAAATGCCCGCTGCCTTTGCTTCCCACTTTCCCGTACACGAACAAGTCAACTAAAATTCAGTTGAATTTACTTGCTTAAATTGACAAATAACTCATTTTGAATCGTCGTTTGAAACAAAACACATTTTTTTTTTACATGAAACCAAATACAGCTCAAATTGTACGACGCAAAATGCGGAGACACAAAATTACGCTTCTTCGCCCTCACCCTTAATCTTCATCTCAATTGACAATTAATCAATTGTAAGGCACATTGATATGAATGATTATTTACGTCTCGTTTGATATTAATTTCTTTGACCATGGCTGGTCCACATGTGCTCCTTGAATGTCTCGCGCATTGTGAATGACCTAGGGCATAGATAACAACACAGTCTGTTAGTTAGGTCCGAATGCATTAATCTTACGTGATATTTGAGAGCGGACTGATTGGAATATTTCATACCGCAATGTGGACAATCACCACATATTGCAGCATGATTCGATTGCTGGTGTGACATTCCTTGAGATGTTGAAGCAACGGTCGCTAAAGTAGGAACACTCGACATCCCCGCCAATAGTAGTAGTAACGTTTGAGATTGCTCCTGTGTGAATGAATTATCTGCGTCCGTACTATCCTGATGTTCCGATAATAGAACTTCAGGCTCATATTCCACATCTGATTTGGGAGATTGCTTTTCAGGTTTCACCTGCAACTCATCAGTGTTGCTAATTTTCAACGGGCTTTTAGAGGTTGCAGTGGCAAAACTATCAATGTTAATAATGTCTTTTTGTCTAATTGCGCTGAGATTATCACTTGAACCTTTTTTTGTACAGGAATTGTTGGCACTGATATCATTTTTCGAAGGATTAATACCTGTAAAGAACAATTAATGACATTTCAAATCACATTTTTACCACATTATGCTGTTCATATTTCAAATTTAATTATATTACAATATTATTATTAAATGATTAAAATGTTAAATTTAAATTTATTTGAGTGACAGCAGTCATCCCAATCAAGCTATGTTTAAAAATAGTAAAATAAATGTATAATTTATAATGTTGAAAGACAATGCAATGAAGACCCAATCTATAGATTTATATTTACCTGATAATAAAGATCGGGCAAGCATGCTATTCTCATAATCGGGAAGACTATCGTCGTTTTCAGAATTTGCTGTTGCTGATAATGTAGGCGAGTTATTATCTTCAACACGTTCAGTTTTAATATTTATAGGAACATTATCTCCTTGGGTATTATTCTATAAAATAAAATTGTGCTTAAGAAAATTTACTACTGGATAGACACCAGAAAATTTTAAATAATCTGCTCATAAGGTGATATTATATAATAATTATTACTTCATCTTTTTTACCTTTACGACTACCACAAACAGTATAATTACAGTACAGTAGAACCTCAATAAGTCGAACCTCAAGACAGACAAAAAAAATCGAGTTATAGAGTTTTCGACTTATGGAGGATTTCAATATAGGCAAAGAGATTACTCAACTCGTTGAGGTTAAGATTTATTCTAACAATTTCAAGTAATAAAGAATTACTAAACATATTCATTTGTTGCTGATATTCTCCATAAAACTACGTAAGGCTAATGCTATCATAGTAATGCTGTTCTTGAACCTTTCATGGAAACCCAAGGTGCACATATTGTATTATTCCTATCTTCTATGCCATCTAAATCGTGAGTTTCAGACTAGAAACGCTTACTGAACAAAAAATTCAAATGAAATCAATAAAAAATACCAAAAAAGAAATGTGTTAAGATCAGTCATTAATTCCTATATAGAAATTAAACACAGGAATTTCTATCATTTCATAAAATTAGTAATCCTATTTGTTTGCATAATTTTGTTGACTAAAAAACAATGACTCTGATTGTCGGCAGAGGTAGTTACAGAGATAATCAGTTTTAAATGTGTAAATAATGTTGTAAAGCAAAGATTGCTATGTTGAAAATATGATTATTATAATACTGATTATTTCAACTTATAGAGGGCTCAGATAACGAGTAATGGAGGTTTGAAGGGAAGGGAACATTTCTTCGAGTTTGAGAGGTTTTCAACTTATCGAGGTTCGACTGTTTTATATTTTTAAATTCTTTGTTTCAGTTAATCTGAGTAACAAGGTAAAAAAAAAAACGGAATAAATTATTCCTTTTACTCTAACAATTCATTAATTTAATTTTAACATTACTACATTTTACAGATTCCTTTGAAGGGTTTAGTACTAAAATAATATGTACTTGTTTATTTGCATGAATAAATTAAATATTGATTTCTATTAATCTATTCATATTTCTTTTTACTTTTCTTTTTTAAATAACTCTTAACTTTCAAGTAACTATGTTTTTTTTAAATTATTATTTAGTCCCCTTACATCTCAGACATAATCTGAGTTTTGTTTACTTTTTTTGTGGTTTTATTGCTTTCATCTTATTTCTATTTTACAATCTTATTCTATTAATAAAGAACTATGTTCATGTATATCAATTTGATTAATTGCAAAATTTTAATTAATATATTCCTCATATTTTTTCTAAAACAGTACCTGTGAGGAGGTAAACTTTTCCCATTTGTTGCAGCCATTGTTTGGTCATTTTTCGAATCACATTTTTTCTCTAAATTATTTTCTAGTACAAGTGATAAGTTATCATTTTTTGAAGAATTACAGAAATTATTTTTATTACAAATATCACACGCTTCTAGGGTTTTACTCTTCTTATGGCTATCTCCAATGGTAACAACATCATTTGGTTTATCGGAAGTACTACTTCTTCGTTTCTTTAATGCAGGTGGCTTTGTTTCTTTATGAGATGTATTAAACAGTGACTTTGATGATATTGTAAGCTGTGTATACAACTTATTTGAAGTATTTGAAGATGAGAAATTATCTT
The DNA here is from genome assembly GCA_014132275.2 of Samia ricini. Lineage (NCBI taxonomy): Eukaryota > Metazoa > Arthropoda > Insecta > Lepidoptera > Saturniidae > Samia > Samia ricini. Next base: position 9,521,345 of record AP028170.1, read on the forward strand.
TCTGTAATAAACAAAAACACTTATTACTAATAGTAATCTAAACGTTAAATTCTATTTTAGGTAATTTCCTATACACATTTAATATTATAGGCTCAAGAGTAGAACCATCAACTTAGAATAAAAATTGTTATGTCTTGTAAATCTATGTAGTTTATGTCTTGGCAAAATAAAGTTATAGCATAACATGAGGAAGTAAAATACCATCAAAAATATTTTTTAATACAAGGCATGTCATCCTAAATAGTAGATTATCATTTATAAAAAAAAAAAAAATCACTTGTCTAAATTTAACTTTTGAGGCATTACTTTTTAATTTTAGAAATGTGTCATCCCATGTTCAAACAAACATGTGCTGTTTGTTGTTTTTATATATGTTTCTCCATAGTGTGTTTTTATATGTGTTTCATATATTATATATACATTATATTTTACATTAAATTTAATATTGCTAATATGTTAATATTGCTAAACCTCTACAATTATAAACTAAAATAAGTGGTTTTACTAAACAACAATAATTTTAAACTTAACCTGTTGAGTGACACCAGTGAGTCCTTTCACTTGCAATAATGCAGCAGTGTGCAAAAAAGATGATAATTTGTTCTCTTCAATAAAAACCTCTCCTTGATACATGTATGACAATAGACTCACAATATCATCTGCTGAGACATCTTTCAAGATGATAACTGGATGTTGACAAGGATTTTCCTGTAATCACAAAATAAGGGTTACTGCCGAAAGAACATTTTTGGTACACAATTTTAATAAATTTTTGTAACATTTATGTATCAAGTAATGTCATGTTTACTGTAACTTCAATAGCTGTGTATATATAATAACATACATAACTAAATTTTATTTGATAGGTGCTTTATAACAATGCAAATTCTGAGCTATACATGTTCACTTGTATAAATTCGAAGGTTATTAATGTTCTAAGTCATTTACCTTGAACACATTCCTGAAGTACGGACTGCACGCTGACAGTATGACTTTATGGGCCTTGATATTTCTGCCTTCACAAGTGAGTGTCACATCGACCAAATCTTCCGAACATTTCAAAGAATCCAAAGCACTTACAATATTAGATTGAAAATTATTCCAACGTAAACAAAATTGGTCGGCCATCCCTACAAAATTTGGTGAAAAATCTGCAACAACAAATTTTTTGATGATCATTTTGCCAAATATGAATTAATAAATTATTATAATTATTTCACGTACCTTTACTGAAACTCGCATAACAAAAAACAAAACATCAATTCAAGCTTGCAATAAAATGTTATAATCAATGTTACTAATAAGTTGCACTAAAATGCATGACACGACCTCCACTCCATTGATTTGACACAAAATTTATTCCACAGAGTACAGACTAATAATATGTACATACAGACGCGAATCTCCATGGCGAGGGATATAACAATAGGGTTGAAGTAAATGGAAAAAGACTGATTCACTAAGTAGCGCCATATTTATTAATCCTAGCCGAAATAAAAGTATTTTTTGTAAATTAACAACATTATTGTTAATTATTGATCATAACATAAAAAAAGGGTACTTTGATTCTATTGGAGTACCCGCGAGAATTAACGCAGAGTTCAGTTTGGTAACAACTTGACGCGAGGATACACGTTTTTATATGTGAAAATTGTTTGCGCTTAACTTTAAGAGTGCCGAATTATATTTCCTTCCTAGCCTTCCTATTACTCAGTTCATACATTCACACTATACATTGGTTACTACACATGGGCTACGGAAGGTGAAACAGGATACCGACGTTACTCGAGTGGTAAGTGCCGATCTATAAGACATTATTTCGGTCTACTGCGAATTGCAGGTCGGCCAGGGTTGATTAAGACCCCGAATCGTTTAGAATAGGGCCCAGCGCGATTCATTTGATTACAGTCGTGACCAACTCGAACAATTACTATTGGGACCTAGGGACGAACACACTTCAACGCATATCTATTTTTGGAAGACCGCCGCATCCATGTAGTGGTCGAAGGCCTAGTGTCTCGGGAGTTTCCTATGAGGGCCGGAGTCCCGCAGGGTAGCTGCCTTTCTCCTAGCTTATACGCCAATTACACGAACGACCTGCCAGTACTCGGATGGACCGAACTGGTATTCTTCGCAGATGATACCGCATATTTTCACATCGACAACACGGCCGAAGTTGCCGCCACAGAGGCGCAAAAGATTTTGAACATCCTCACTAAATGGTTACGGAGATGGAGGCTGAAGGTCACGTAGGGAAGACACAGGCACTCATTACTAGAGTGACGATGAGCAGATTACCACCTTACTTGACGCTCCAGGGACAGACTATACCGTGGATGACGAAAGTCAAATACCTGGGAGTCACTATAGATCGAAACCTGACTTTTTCAAGTCACGTAGGAGATGTGATTGCGCGGACAAGAGCGGCAAGGAAAATGATGCGTCTAGTGCTCACCCAAGGCTATCCTAGAGAACGAGGCTTGGTTCATATAAAACCTATTTGAGGTCACGATTTACTTATGCCGCCCCTGCATGGTTCAGTCGCTTATCGAAAACGAACAAGAAATGGCTTAGAGCCCAACAGAGCATCTCGCTTCACATGATCGTGGGGGCACCGCGATACGTCAGCAATCACGTAATTGCGCGTGACTTACGTGTAGAGAGCCTGGATCCATTCGTAAGCAGCCTTACAACCAACGTGTTCCGCAGAGCGGATACGTCGGCGCACGTTCACCTCCAGAACATCGCGCCGTTGCACGCTAGACCTCCCGACAGATGGAAAGGAAGAGGTGGATACTTGTCATTAATATATAGGACTCAAGCACGCGATCTCATACGCCGGTTCTCACCTAGCTGAGTAGGTAGTTGAAGGAGGACCGTGACTATGACCCGTACAGATCGGGCACATCTCCCTGACCCCTCAGAGTCCGATCAATAGAAGGATTAGCTCCCAGGAAACTCAGAAGATTACTCAACGATGGACGCACCATGTGTGCCTCATCCAGTAGACTTGCCCGTAGGCGTGGACAAAAGAGAGGCCACCGTCGAAGGGAATTGCCTTGATGCGGTTTCCCCGTGTCCCCTATTAGTTCGTAAGTTTAGTGATAGTGTAGTATGCAGGTCCCACCTGTGTTTATTGTATAAGATTAATTGTAATTTTTTAATTGTAATTTTTGTTATTAAATAAAGAATGGCTAGGGAGCACACGCTGCGCTGCTGCTAAACTGCTCGGACTGATTAGAGTGCACACGAGAAGATTGCCCATCACATTACTAACACTGACGCTCAGAGATAGAAACCTTGAATTTTTTAGTGATAAGGATGGATGACATACTCTCTCATCATAGAGTTGAGATTTCTAGTGTATTATGTCATTTCGTAGCTTAATTTTGATTTATATGAAGATTCTATTGTACGATTTATTACAACTTGCAAGTTATGGAGTAAGAAATCAAGTAAATATTTACATACCACGATAATTATTAGTGGGATAAATCTTGCTTTAATTATAACCATCTAATAAATCATGAAATAGGTGTATTTTAAAGATCATGTATTTTAGCTGTAAATAATTTCAACAGTATTACGCATCGATTATTACGGATAAAATAATAGGATTGATTTAAATTTCCTTCATAATTAATACAGAGTTAGGAGATTTTCTATTAAATTACATTATTTATAAAGTTTTAAGGACCTAATATTACACCTGTTAATGTCATTAATATATGTTGAAATGTATTTCTCAATGCAACGCCTAGATCGTTGTGTAAAAAAATGAATATTGTTTTTTTCGTTTACTCTTTATTAGATGTTTATTATTTATTTACCATAAAAATTATTTTATATTATGTCATTTTGTTTATTTCAATCAAGCCAACTATTTTTGCTCATGGACTAAACTAAAAAGCATTAACTTACCAAATCTTCTTTCATACTAAACTCGCAGTGTCATTCAAATTGTCATGGTTCGTTCATTGTCGTTTGTTTATCTAATGAGGGGAATTTTCCCAACTCAGCACTGATACTGAGTTTAAAGAATGATATTTAAAATTATTTCTGCCTCATGTACGGTCACACAACATTTCTAGCTGTATTTGTATTATTTGTCTCTGGTTAGAATCTCTAGTCTGTGGTATTAACAATCGAGTGGGAAAAACAACAGCAGGAAGCAGCAACAGTGACTATTCATTTGACGTCTGTGTATTGGAGTGTTAGTAGATTATTTGTTATAAGAGCTCCTGTGCTCCTATACGATTGTGTGCCTCTTATTTATCATTATTTTGTCCCAAAAACAGTGTATTATTATTACTAGAAAAAATGGCAAATGATCCGGAAAGATTTGATTCAATGTTACTTGCTATGGCACAGCAACATGAAGGCGGTGTGAAAGAGGTGAGAGATACTACAAGTTATTGTTATAATTCATCTTCATATTAAAATGTGCGAATACTTGGAACTTTGGATAGTTAGATAATTATTGACCAAGTTCTACATATATGCGGGTATGCGGCTTTTATTGATCACGTGTAGACAACATTTTCTGGAAGGTTGTAGAGGTTACCCCACTCGTTGCTATAGTTTCTTGACGAAATTACTTATGCGACTTGTCATGATGTATGCAAGTTATTATAGTAATTACAATACTAACGAACATGTTGCCATTAACTAAGAAGGAGAATAATAATCATGTTTTTATTTTACAAAACACATTAATTTCAATACTGAAATTGTATCACAATAACTACAATGAATATAACTTTTTTATACTGTCAGCCACACTTTCAACATTCTTTTTTTTTTGTGATATATTTGGGAATTGTTCCAAACTTTTAAACATATTGTTTATTAATAGCATTTTTGGTTACTTGTAATGAAAATCAATATTTTTTTAAAATTTTATGTTGAAAGGAATGTTTTTAGAAAAATACAAATATGTTTTTTACACAAAAGCTATCTTGTACCTTAAATTTAAATGTTTAGTATATTTTGTTTTCATGCCAGTTATAGGATAATAATTCATTTTTCTTAAACTGATAATTCATTGTTTATATTAAACTAGCCATGTTCAGCAAATGTTGTGATACAATGAAATTTTTTTTAGGAGGTTTATAGAACACCAAACCAAAGTTTGATCAAAATCAGATGAAAAGTTTAGAAGTGAATAGAGGATAAACATATTTACTTTGATTTTTATTTAAATACTTTACATATATACATTTCAAAAGAATGTACTGTCTGTAAATGGTGGTGGTGATAAAGCGTAACTATAGGTTTTTGTTTGGCCAAAACAAGTATTATATAAAATTCGATAAATTTGCACTTAAGCTTAAAACATTATATAAAAATGATGTATCAAATTTCAGCTTCTGGGCACAATCGCCAGCTTTCTTGCAAGAAAAACAGATTTTTTTATTGGAGGGCGAGAAGGAGATTGGGAACAGGTGAAGTTTAATATTTCTTATTCAAAAATACTTTATAAGAATTATCTTGCCTTCTATTCATTTGATGTTAAAACTTAGTGAATAATCCCTTGTAATGAATCTATGGAATAAAACTCTGGGGAAGTGCTATCTATTTTACAAATAATGTGAAATATGTTCCACTCTATACCTAATGTATGGTATGTATAATAACCTTGGTATGTTACAAATGTGAAAATTAACGAATACCTAAATATGAAGGAGATTTAGTGTATTTCTTCAAAATACTTGCATCGCCTTAAAATCATCCAAATATATTAGTGAAAAAGCTGACTAACTGTAGTTACAGCAAAAGACGAGACAATATCCATCTGGAGCAATGTTTTCAGACCTAAAGAGGAAGAAGCTCTCAGTGAAGAGCATACCCCGAAACAATATTTGTCTTCACTGTTAAAAGTAGAACTGATTGCAGATATAACCTACAAGAAAAAAGATATATTTATAAAAACTAGTGTTTCTTTGGTCCAAATGAGAAATAAATCATTATTGAAAACTAGATGATACCCACAATGTTATTATCTTATCAGGGCCTAAATTGAATAAAGTATTTTTAATTTGAATTTCTCAATATTGATATCACTAAGATACTTTTGCTAATCTTCATCAGATTTATATAAGAGTTGAACTCTACAGCCATATTTAAGAGCTATGCCTGTGAAAGTGACTGTTATTTACATATATCATAATTGCATTAAGTAGATTTTGATCTCACTAAATTTATTATTTAACCCCTTGAGCACTAACCTAGCGTTTACGCCAGCTTTCACTTGTCTTCCTATTATCTCAGTTTTACGAGTTCTCTACAGATATAATTGATAATAATACAGGTACTGAAACAACATTGTTTGGTTTGCATTAAAATTAAAATTCATATGGTTTATTAAATATAGTTTATTAGGGATTAAACAACATCTACTTTGTCAAATGCACTTAATGAATAAAATATAATTAATTATATTTTTAGGAATTTAATTATTTCATTCTTTACAGGTACTTAAAGATACATTCTATGCTTATGCTAAGATAGCTCGCGATGAATCAGATAAACTAAAAAAAGAAAAAGAGGAAGCAGAAAAACGTCTCAAAGACATTAGGCAAAAGAAAGAACAAGAAAGATTGGCTCAAGATTTCGAGCCAGCTACAGTGACTGAATTAACAGATCAAGAGGCTGACAAATTGCAGGAGGACATAGAGAAAAACAAAACCACTAGTATGTACACCATTTTAATTTTATAACTAACCATTTGTATTATCATACCATTTGTGTATAACTAACCAACTAACCATCATTTATCAAATAGTTCAAATCCATTGACATGGAGTAACTTTTTAATAATATACTATCTTAAATAAAATAGTGCTATGAGACCCGCAAATAGCTAATACCCCATTTTGGTGACGTAATTGCGAGGTATTGACAATTCAGTATCCCGTTGATCACTTTATTTTCAGCAAGTCTACTAAAAGGTTCAGCAAAAACTACTAAAATCTACTAACAGATTTTACAAATCTACTAAGTTTCTACTTATTAGACAAACGATGTTTCATACAACATAAAGGTCACATTACATACACAAAATAGTTTCTTAATTATCAATGTACTATATTCTATTTCTAAATTAACATACATCGTCAGACATTACAATTTGTATGAATTTTTTTTTACGTATAACGCCCAATTTTTGCTTAAAATGTCAAAGTTGCCTTACAGTTTGCTGCTGCCCATCCCCTAGTTTACCCCCTTAGACGCCTTTTATGACACCCACCACCCCCATTCAAAACAGATCTCAGAACGCTAAAACAATCAAGCGCATACGAACAAGAAATCTAATTAAGTGATAAAAATAAAATTCCTAAAGAGTCTTCTTAACACATGTAATATTCTTATTGCTTAAGTCATTTTTCACAATTTTATTATATTAAATAAATAACAACCTAGTGCTAGGATAAACATGTACCTCTAACTTATATACTAATAATAGACATAATAGAAATATGATCATCTTTAACTTTTTGAATTAAGTTTTTTAGTATGAGCAGATGATCATTTTTAAACACCTATTCAGGAGGATCAAAAAACAAATATGTAACAAAAAAGCGATTTATTGTTTATTAGTATTTAATTTCTGTTATTTCATTTTTGATTTGTTTATAACAGATTTTTTCAGCTGATTCTATCTCAATTTTTTTTTTGTCGAGGGGAATGCATTTGCGCACTACCCCTACCAAGTTCATTAGGAAGATTAATTAATTTAATTAAATTAAATCCTAGCTTAATGTTAAGCCTCTTCAGCAACCCTCACCAACTAATTACTTTGCTTAATTTTATAAAGCATTCTCTGTTTCTTATGTATTTGTGTAGTTTTGTTCTTGATACTTTTAAATTATAAAATATGTTCCAATATAAGTTGTAAGGATTTTCTAATAATATGTGCAGTTTAATACTCAGTTTCAGTATTTTAATATGATTAAATGTTAAAATAATCATAAATATCAGTAATTAATTTCAACAGTTTTTTATAATATTAATATACATTGTCTGTGAGAATAAAGCCAGAAAATGGTTTATAAAGTTTCTTCCTATGCAGTAACAGATAAACAAACAAGTATACTGAATGCATTCTATTAGCTATTTTCAAAGCTCCCACAACCTATTTTTATTCTCAATCTAAATATATTACTTGTGTGTGGGTAATGAAAGAGTTTTATTCACTCCACTTATTTATTGTAGCACTAATTAGTATAACTTAATGTAGACAGAACAATATAATTTACAAATACCAAAACACAACAACTAGATATCTCTTTTACCAGAACATTGAATGTCATATCAGGGACGCCATAGTGCCGTCCCTCGTTCATAGTGATGTGGCACATCGAATATAATCGCCACACTTGTATATGGATATTGGATAGATTATACACATACATACATAACATAAGCTCACGCCTGTTATCCCCGAATGGTTAGGCACAGGTGAAGTAGCGAACTACACCACCCACATTTCGCCGAGCTTAGTTCCGTCCCAGATGTGACAGGGGGCGAGCCTAACGCCATATCGGACACAAATTCCAGACTTCAGAATGGTTAGACCCATTAGAAAAACCCAATATCACTTGACCTGACCCAGGGATCGACCCTGAGATTTCAGAACGACAGTCGTACTGTATCTAATACAACTGCGCCACTGAGGCAGACCTAATAACATAACATAATATACATACATTATTTTTTATTTGTGATGTAGCTCCACTAATATTTTTGAGATTGGAAATAAAGGGCGAAGGAGAGTGTCTACAACAAGATCTTTAAAAAAAGAATATGTTGTGTGCATTTAATTATTACTTATTACATGTCTTTTAATTTTAAAAAGTACTCAATACATACCTTAAGATGTCGGTTTTCTCTCATATCACTTTTACTAACCGTTGACCACAAAAACAAACACGACCAATGAAAATCATAAAATTAAATAAAACAATGTGCTATTGTTTCTTTTTTTAATGTAATTTTTGTTATGTCATTTCAATTTGATAATACAGTTATAAATAAACATCTTATAAACCAGAGATAAATAATCCTAAACCTAATCGAAACGATGATGTGCTCACTCCACTCCAAATCTAGTGTCCCTTAGTAATATAAAAAAAATTGACTAAAAAATACCGGTCTCGAGGGAAACTCGAGATTGCTTTCGAGGCGCTCTCAGTCGAGTCTGAGTGGAGTGAAATCTCGAGTAATGTTTTAGACTAAGGGGGTAATTATATTTTTGACTTTTTTATAATAATTATGATATCTTCTTACTTTATGGTATATTCGTCTTAAAGAATACTCATAGTTGGTTGGGGATGGCAGTCCACCGCGAGTGTCACCTGATCGTGAATCCCAAAAAAATACACTACAAAAATCCTTAACCATACTACCTTGTAGGTAGGTAACCTACAATAATTTGCAAAAGTTTGGTAGATTGCACAAATAAGGGAGGGGAAGGGTTTGTGGACTTGAGTTTTGATTCATGGGGTGACACCTCAATATCTGCACCAATGCTGGCTACGCCACTGTGTGCATAGCTGTAGTTTAAAGAGCGGGCATACATATTTCTTATCTCTTTCTCATTGACTGATCTTTTACTAAAATTTGGCTTATAGAAATTTAAACTAAACATTGCCAAATAAAACGCGTACTAGGTTACAGACTACGCTTACGCTCTTGTTTTCATTTTCCATCACTATATGTATGTATCAAGTGGGAATTTGTAATATTTCCTACTTGTTACAGACCTCCTGTAGGCTCTTTTGTTTGATAAATTTACTCAAGTTCTCAAATTTGAGTTTATTGTCAATATAACATAATTTATAGACGGCCTTCCAAAACTCTTCGTCAGTAATAGCTTCTTCGCTTCTCGTTGAATACTGTATGAGTATACTTCCGATGACTATTTGTGATTTTTTATAAATGTATTGTGAGCTTCCACAATATTACCACCAAAAATTCATAATTTAGGCTAACAATCTAGTAAAAAGGTAGAAATCTACTAAAAGTGGTCACGCTGCTCAGTATCATTAGTGTAATAGAATAGAATTACTACTCTCCTCAGAATATTACTTAATATGAGTGAAAGAGAATTCAGGATATGTTTTAAGGATATTACCTATGTGATAAAAAAGACAAAAGATATTTGTTTGTACTTGTCGCCTTGTCCGAGTTTTATTTCATGGTGAATTTGAAGGTTATCCAAACAAACTTGTAGCGTTTAGTGTTTCCGTTTTTTTCATTCAAAACTTCGTTTTGAGGCGATGACTCGTTGATCTTTAATTTAACTCCCGTATTTCTATAATTATAGAGGTATTATTGTAGTAAGTAATCTCTAATTATTGTAATTACGATAGTGGATTGCAGTGTTTTAGGTTGCAAAAGCCGTATTATTAAAAAATATTTCTGTCCCATGTGCGGCGTGGTCGATTGATATGCCGGTCGATCTGTATAAATCTGTGTGTAATATGTATTTTGATCTTGGACTGTGGGTGACTTATGTTTAGTTAATACCTTGGTTTTTGCGTTTTATTCATAGATATCTCATATTGTATACCTACGATTAGCTTTAAGAAGCAATCGTGTTTTGATAAAATGTTTTTCGTTTATTGCTCTGTACATGTAACATTGGAGAAATTGTGTATAAGGTACACAATCGCACGCTTAACATTAGATTGACCGATTCAGGTTTAATTCTAAAGGTGTTTTAACGCTTTCTATCGGCCAGTCTAAGATTTTTTGTCGATACCGTGTTCTCGTACTGAGATATCACTATGTTGTTCTTTTTCATTGTAAGAAATTTTGACTGTTTTATATGTTGCACTGACGTAAGGCACGTCAAAAATGATACGTCAATCACCTTCGGAGTAAACTTTTGCCGTTTTTTATTTAAAGTTCGCCTTTCATAGTTAAGTCTGTTTAGTTAAAATCTTGATTATTTTATTCTAAAAAGACTTAAAACATAAAACACATACATTTTCAGCCTCAGATTAATTAAAATACAGACGTAATCTAAAATATGCCATCAAAAATATTGTATTGTAAAAATGTTTGTTTACTGGTAACAGACTTATTTAAGTGAAAAAAAATTTAAACCTTTGTTACACATAATGAATATTATAATATCTTTCAATTTTCATTTGCGTTTCAATTATCTATTATCATAATACACCATTTATTGCCATCACGTCGTTTTTATTTAGATATATGTCATATATCGTAAATGGCAAAACGTTTTAGCAATTTCCCAAAAATCAGCTTTCTAGAGTTAGGTCAGTCTTTATTAAGCTTGCGACATGTTGCCAGGAAATAAAAAGAATAGTTATTTTAAAAGGAAAACATTTATATTATTATTATATACACAATATCATTGACAAAATAATTCAATAATTAATAAGTTAAATGAACTATTAGAATATTTTGTTAGTTGCACTTTTTAGTTTGGGATGACGTCACATGGATGATAAATATGACAAGGTTCCATCACTTTAGCCATTAGCGAGAAATATACACATTCTTCTTTTTATTATAATATGTGTTCTTTTTTATTTTACAATAACTAGACACAGAAGATGGCAGTGGTGATAATTCTGAAGATACAGCAGAAGTCGCTAAAGAAGATGAAGATGCTGAAGAGAAGGGTAAACTGAAACCAAATGCGGGCAATGGGTGTGACCTTGAGAATTACAGATGGACCCAAACTCTGGAAGAAGTTGAGGTAAGTTTTTTTTTTATTTTAATTATTGTCTTTTCATAGCGGGTACACGAGTTGTCAATGAGAGTAGACTAACTGTAAAATCGACTGTATATGCAAAATAAATATTTTATTTCAAAATATTATGTAAACATATTCATTTAAAAGCAATCCATACATTCAACTGCTGGACATAGGTCCACTCCAAAGATTTCCACAATGACCGGTCTTGAAGAATTGATCTTATGAGGAATTTCTAATGAGAAAGTTGTCCATAAGTGAAGTTATGGTATTTTACAAACATTTTAACCGACACTTCAAAAAGGAGGTTTTCAATTCGTTTGTATTTTTTATTTTGTATGTTTGTTACTCGATTTCTCCGTCAATTGTGGACCGATTTACATATATCACACAATTGCATATAAGCTCAATAAAATACTGAGGTGATTTTAAAGAACAATTTATCTAAATCGAATATAATTAGCTACGAACATTTACACCACTTTGTTATTCGTAAGCTGGCACCGATTTCAAAATTATTAATGATATTAAAACAAAGGACATATAGAAGTAAATACTTTTTAGTGCATTTTTTTATAGTTTATTGTTTTGAAGTCGGTTTTGTTTTTAATTATAAGAAATGTAATAAGACAATATTTCTGTAATTTTATTATCATTTTATATTTATCACAGATCACAATAAATTACATTAAATTTATAAACAAATACGTACAACTGGTCAATGTGCGTTAAAAATATATCTTAGCTGTACTTGAAGCAATAAGATATGCTGTTGTTTATCTTGTTAATGAAATTTTTACATTTTTCACTGTGTTTATTTATTGTATTGGCGACGATGGTGCAATTTCGTGGGTGTTTACAGAAAATAAATGTAACTTAAAAACCTACCAATATAATTTAGTTATTTACTGACGGAATAAATAAATTTCTCTTTTTATTTGTTGATGTTTAATTCTATGAAGATGTTTAAAAATCACAATTTTACCAGATATTACGTTGAAATTTCGCCGAATACATAATAAACACGGTACAATGCGAAACGCTACCGTCTCAAATGCGGTTGCCAAAATATCCAGTGGAACGTATCAGACATCAGATTTAGACTGCAAGATTTGATCATAAGCCCATCAAAACAAGTATTGATGCACGATACGATTGAACAATCATTGCTCGTCGCATTAATTCATCATGATTTATAACATAAACGAATAGGAACACAATACACTTAACTTGGACTGTTATACATAAGTGAATAAGTAGCGTATTTAAATACATTCCGTAAACTCACATTTCCATCTTATATATCAAGGATTAATCAAAGTAACCGACAATGCTCGAAAAATTGCTAAATTTTAAGTGGCGTTGGGCTGGGCACATTGATCGCAGAACCGATATCCGATGGAGCTAACTGGTTCTAGAATGGGTGCTATGAACTGGAAGACGTAGCGTGAATGTGCGACCTCCATAAGGTAGACCGACGACCTGGTGAAGGTTGTGGGAGTCCGCTGGATGCGGGTGCCGCCAGACCGGTCGTCATAGAGATCATTGGGGGAGATTTATGTCCAGCAGTGGACGACTTTCGGTTGAATGGGATGGGATATTAAGAATTAATATAAAGCTGTGAAGATCAAACTTAGAGTTTACTTCACATTTTGGGTTTATACTTACCGGTCAACCCAAACTAATGTTTACTTTGACATCAAATTGTTAAATATGTGGATTCTGCTATACTCCAGTAATGAAGCCTAAACATTCTAATAGCTCATTTGTTTCCCTTTAATATAACATATTAATCGATATTTTTCTAATAATCATAATGTGAAAATTTGTAATAATATAATCTGGATCTATCCAACTCCTGGGAAAAGCCTGTTCTCAACAAAAATTATTTAATGGCTGCGTCAGCTCAAAGGCTAATGATGTACTTTTATTTCTCAAGGCAACATTAATTCCTCAAGGAACTTATCTCAAGACATTCAAATTTATCATTCAAATACAGTATATTTATTCACTGTCAAGTGTACAACTAATTATAATCAATTTAATAGACGTCTAAAGAGATTCGTTACTTTAAATATTTTAGGTTCTCACCACCTCATTTTTCATTATAACATTCATATTAAAAACTATATGCGAGTGGGTGAATAATTTCTAATAGACCACTCATTATATTTCCTTATAATGTGTAAGTATTTTAATTGTGAAACACAGTGAAAGTAGGTACTATATAAATGTACATATAAGAACTACCTACCTATGTAAATCGTTTTTCAGCCTAGCTCAGAATACTTTATTTGATTACCAAAAAATGTAACTAAACCGAATCGTGTTTTTATTGTAGTTGCGATCTACGGCCGGTTGAAAGCTGATTAATTAAATTAATATGGGTAAATAAACATAATTCATAACTATAAATATTGTTATATAATAAATATAATACAAATAAATAGAAGGCAACACCTTCATCAATTGACTATTATCAAAACAAGAAAGACAAAAGTCGGATCTATTTATTTATTATAAGTATTCTCAATCTTTGTTTCAACAAGAAAATCTCAAAACATCGATTTTAATGCAAAATCAATTTTACTTAACTTTGTCTTTTATTTCCAAACAAGTTAAATATTCCATGTTATTTCTTAATTATTAGACTATTTTACAGATTAAAATAAAATGTTACTACCGTTATGTTTAAAACAAATATTTTACCAGGATCATAGGATATAGGAAACAGAAGTGGTTACAAACCGCATTTTCGGATGTAAAAAAATCCGAAAGCTTACCTTTAATTTTGCAGTTACCATCACCAGACTCCTTAGCTTAGAATTTTTTATAATCAAAACTATGTGTAAATCTATTTGTTTTATTAGAATTAATTGGTTCTCAATCATAATCCACAGCAAAATATGTATAAATTGAAGTTAAGATATGTACTGCTAACTATACATGCCAGTAACTAATCAAATGAAATTAGTATTGTGTATGCAAATGAGTTGAATGTTTAACTAGAATCGTGGTACAGAGTAGCAAAGTATCAAAAAAAAATGTTTAAATTAATTTCAAGTGACTATTTAGTCATAGATATGTTTGCATACTGGCAAATATTCTTCATCTAATGATATTGTTAACTGTGCATGTTAACAATGTTTATTTCCTTTAATCTATTACAGTCATATAGGGTACGTTTCGTGTACATCACTTCTACTTAAAATAATTAGTTCATATCGTATTTCCTTTTGTATGTATATTTTTGATATTTAATAAATGTCTTCATTTACCTTTATATGATTGTCTTCTTGCCAGCAAGTTTAAAGAAATGTTCTTCTTAATTATCCCTTAACACTAGAGTGCAGGCTCGTTGTAAATTAGCAAAACGTAGGTAATTGCTTTTTAGGTGCCACTTTGTCTTTTAATCACTTGAGCACTAACCTGGCGTTTACGCCAGCTTTCCATTGTTTTCCTATTGTCTCATTTTTATGGGTAATCGACATATTAATAAATCATATACATATTAATAAATAAAGATATGAGGGTAAAGATAAATTAAGTTAAAAATAATGACCAACAAAAGATTATTTGTCTAAATCATATAAAAATGTATTGTGCAGTGAATAATTATGCGGAATATATGATACACAAGGGGAGTCGCGGCCACACCTAATTCTATATAAAGTTACATTACATTACGTAGTAAGTACGTCATTCTACAATATGGCGTCCTCACCTCCGGCGATTTTACAGTTAAACCGTTCGTATTCTTTACAGCTTCTCTTTAGACTACAAGATTAGTGAAAATATAAAAGTCATTGGATACCAAAACAATAAATAGTAATCATATATTATTTACAAAAGCTTATATTTAAAACAAACTGGGAAAGTATTGCACTAAGTTATCTTAACAAACTATAACAATTTATTCTCGTTCTATTTTAAATATTATATTTACAAAACATATTCGCACATTATAAATATTTATAATTTATATATTCGACTAACTTTAAACTAATTACTTAGGCATATTTACGTTTACAACTTTTCCTTCGCGACGAAAAGGTTTATATTTGAGCAGAATTTTTTTAAGGTCGTAGGATTTATTTTGTTTCTGTAATTATTACTATGATTTAAATTCATACATGTTTGCTATTTACACTAATTATTTTAATAAAAGAGTAAATTTCGGGATGCAATCGATGTGTTTATGAATACTTGTACAGCCCTGTCTCCTTACGCATTCTCACTGAAATATAAAAAGTAAATCATGAGTTAAATGCGGTATGTAAACTTTTAAATCTTTTGATTGATAACCATAAGTATGTTGAGAGTTAATATTATGAGCCGGATAAAAAGGACTACAGCCTATGTTGATGTATTTCCTTTCATGTTTGTTATCACTCAAGACATGTTTTGAAGATGTGATGACGTCCAGGGAATCGTAACTTTATCTATAAAAATATTTTTAAATACAATTTTTTTTTTTTTTACTATTGACTTACTGATTGATATTATTAATTAAATTACAATATTATACTTACTTTCAACAAAACATATAGCAGCTAATATACACGCAGAAAATAGAATCGTCATTGATATAACAAGAATCGTGATTTGATGTGAGTGGTCGCAGCAACAAGACTTTGGTTCTTTGTTTGTTAGTTGCTTCGTGTAACCATTGACAACTGTAAAATGTGTTGAACTCGCAACTGATGCCGTGTCGTGGTTGTTGCGTGAAGTATCTCGATTAACCCCACTCCATATGTTATCGATGGCGTCATGGGGCTCTTCAGGAATAGCGACAACAGCGTCAGAAAAGCCAGCATTACTGTAATCGTAACCAATCGATTTGTTCGGACAGTGACTACGTTCTCCACTATTAGATTTCGTGCCACTCACACGAGCCAAATTCGCTGCATTTAACAACAATGAACCGGATGATGCGCTCTGTAATTAAATATGCATATTTTTAAAATGTTGTTAACATATTCGATATTTACATGAGGAATGCTTGCTCTCTAAATAGATATCAATTTTATGCAGTTGCCGTTTTGTAATGCAAGTTGTTTCAGATTTATTAATCAATGGTTGCGCGAGAATTCTGATGATCTTTTAAACCTTGGAATTTTCATATCAGTATTTTTTTGTGGATTACTCTATTTTTTTATCTCACATTTAAATCTTCTTTGGTAAGAATGGATAAGTTAGAATATAAAGAATCGTTAGTACTAGATTCGTTGCGTTAATAACGCTATGCATATGCCACGCATCGTCGACGATAAATAAGACCCAGTAATACAAACGAACATACGGCACATTTCTCATTTCAATTATATTGTTTCGGAAATTTTGATTTGAAGTGTCGTTAAGATTTTTATCGGTAATCACGAATTAAAGAAAATAATGCTGACTGATAATTCTCAATGGCAAGGTAAAAAGAATCTTGATAAATTCGTATCATAGAAATAAAGCTTATTACCAGCATTGCTCGACAAACAGATTTTGAACAGCATTTTTATTTGCGATGAAATATGGATATTTTGAAGTAATCAAAAGCGCTTATTGCATGGGCCTGAGCCCATCGTCTGAAGAAATCCGTAAATGAAAACTTGTTTCTAGAGGGGCGGTGTATGGGGTCACTGTTTGGTAGGTCAATATTGGTGTAATTCATTATAGCTTGTAATCATAAAGCATGACGCATTCATACAGTGTACTGTGAAGTACAACAACTATGGAGCTCTCATCTCTCCAATCAGCTTTATTTAAACGCTCTTCCGCGCTGATTATGTGTAAGAATATATTGTACAAGGCCACACTGCATAGCTACAAGAGCTAGGGTTGGAAGCTCCCCACCATACACCATTTCAACAGACATTGTATCAGCTACATTCAATGTAAAAAAAATTCGACAACTTCTAGTTGACAAAAAATCAATACTTAACTAAAATATAAAGTGCATTTGAAGAGTTTGTCTAACCGATATCTGCAAAATGGATATTTGCAAATTTACTTTTCGCTATCAAAAATTTAAAGCAAGAGTTACTTTGATTAATTGAAATAAAAGTTAACAATTGGTTGTAACTGTATTGCACACTTAGGCAATTTCATATGTAAACACCTTAATAGTTAACAGATAGATTTAGATTCTACAACAATACAAATTAATCGCAAGATTCAAATAATTATGCGCTGTCATGTACGAGTGGAACAATACGAAATATTGATCTGACTCAACATCGAAAAGACATGAAGTGCCGATGTTACATTTTAAAAATAGCTTTTTATTTTCTACAAAAAACTATGAATTACTCCATACATCATGTTTACATTACTTAATTTTCTGCGCCACGATATCTGCCTGTGAATGCATTTTTTGAAAAGAAGTATCTATGTTACCAATTTTAATTTCATGAAGCATCCTGTAGTCGAGTATGTTATTTTGATTCTAAAATCTTAAACCGGAGTAACCGGACACGACATTATTATGAAGGTTCTTTACCTCGACAATTAGCTAAATTGGCTAATACTGACATAAAAACAAGATATTAAATTATCGCAAAAAATACAATACGTGTTTATTGTTACATTAGAATTAATCTTTTCAAAGTCAGTCAAGGGTTAAAAATATCATGATATGTTTTTATTGCAATTAATGATTAATGTTGGCCTAAAAAGTAGAATTAAATATATGACATAAGGATTAATGGCACATCTATTTATTTTAAGTCTAGCTGTATATTCTAAGTCGTGTAAATATAGAATTTATGAATATATAAAAACAAAATAAGTTATTGTGTAATTTATGGGGCTATCTTACGTGAGTGCTGTGGTTGCTAGATGAGCCTTGGCTGGAGGCGGAGCCTCCACGTGATCGTGTATCACTGACGCTGCCAGCTCCGCTACTGCTCGACAGAGAGGGGCGGGGTATGTGCCAATCGTGTCTCGAGATCTGAAATATATATTTATTCAAGGATATTTAGCAAAGTAGATATTAGCACGTATTATAGTATTAAATGTATTAGTAAATATTATGGTTATTTTTCGTTGTGACATTGTACATCACTCAATAGGTATTCAAGTGTTTGTTTAAAAATTGCCTTCAAGTTACTATTGGGAATGACAATGATATTGCATTTGAGAAAATATACCATGCAACCATAACAGCAACTATTATTAATCCAGTTTTGAGGTCAAGGGTGTCTAACATATAATTTTACAGTCAAATGAGGGTAACTATTATACTGATCTCATGGGTAAACATTACGTGTGCTATTTGTTATGTTTTTCAAGCAAAGTACTTTTCATGGGATGCTTTATTTTATAAAGAAGATAATGATGATGATAATAAAAATAAGTGCATTTAACTATTGTGTTTATGTAGTGTAATCGTCCCAGACATAAATGATTATACTTTCACTTCAAATTTGTTCTCAATTGTAATGTTCAACATTACATAGACATTTGAATGTAACATACAAAAAACACATTTAAAACGACTCGTATTGTACTTAAAAGGATTTAAAAAAATTGTTTTTTTTTGTAGAGAATTTTCGTCGAATGCAAAATTATTAGTTTGTGTGCGCCTTTAAATTGTATTTTGACTTTCTATAGTAAAAGTGTTCTAATAAATTTTTACGAATATTATTAACGCTTTAAGTAATTCTAAATTCAGCTACGTGTCTTTGCTATTGATCTGCAACCATAAGACAAATATATAAAAAAAAAAAAACATGAGTTATGTAGGTGGGCGCACGTGTTGTGAATTGTGAAACATGAGTACGTTGGTGTTACCGAATATGTACGGAAATATATTGCAGAACTCTTCCTTGTGATGTCTGTATTTACTTACGCACAAGTCATCCGCCTATCAATTTCGTCGTAATTACAATAACGCAATAATAATACATGAAACATGAACATTTTGTTTTGTGATTTAATTCCACTGTACTGATTCTAAAAGATACCCATTCCGTTAGCAGTAGAATCGGTATAGTTTCATCAATTACATTTTGGGTCAAGTTTTGTCGAGTCCGATTGATTTTGTCAGATACGTTTTTTTCAAGGTTCGTGTTCTCTTTATATACGGTCTCGTTTCGTCGGCCTCTGTTGCAATATATCTTAGCTTTCGGTTTCACGGTCCTCTTTGTTACTTTGATAACATGATGGATAAGCATTTCAGTTTACCAGTGTCTTTAATGCATTTCACATTTATAGAATTAAGACGAGGCCATTTTAATATTTGTAGATAATTTTTTGATATTGTAGACAACTACATTTTGCATTACGATATTTTATTGAGTCATAGATTAAATTGGATTTTTAATTTAAATTTAATTGAGCCCGATTAGGCAGAATATATATATGTCCGTTATAAGACCTGCTATAATGTATGGATCGGAGTGTTAGGCTAGCAAGAAGATGAATGAGAAACGACTGGCATGTCAGGGTTAGGAATGAGTAAGTTCGGGGGAGTGTAAAAGTAATAGAAAAGCTGAAAGAGAATCGTTTGTCTTGGCATGGAAATGTTTTGAGAGGAGAGTAAACCCAAGTGATAAAAAAGTAATAACTATAAAGATTGATGAAGGGGTAGAGGACACCCAAAGAAAAGATGGATGGAGTGTATGAGGGAAGATATGAAACTAAAAGGGTTAAATGAAGACATGGTGATGATAGAAATGTATGGAAGAAGAATACATAATACGCCGATTCCAAGTAGGCACCGTATACTTGTGAAAATCCTGTCATAGTGACGCG
The DNA here is from genome assembly GCA_014132275.2 of Samia ricini. Lineage (NCBI taxonomy): Eukaryota > Metazoa > Arthropoda > Insecta > Lepidoptera > Saturniidae > Samia > Samia ricini. The sequence continues at coordinate 9,541,821 of AP028170.1, forward strand.
TCTGGGCATACGGTCGGAAAAGTAGATATTTCAGAAATCTATTACTACCGCGTTGCGCCCCAATGGAAGAATTATAAAACACGAACGGGACAACTGCAGCTTGGACTGATTTTACCTATCCAAAATAAACGAAAACACTTCGTAGTACCCTGTTTCCTCCTTCAAAATGTTTAATTTTTTTTTTTACTTATAAAATTATAAAGACTTTGGCTATGCATGTACTTATTGTTTTAAATTTAAATTTTATCACTCAAATTTGTTTAACGAACGTCTTAACATGACGGTAAAAATCGAGCATTTTTTCATTTTCAAAGGCTTCTAGTTTCTCCAATAAGTAATTTATGGCAAAAATTGAATGGTGGTGGATATATATTATTTGGTATAAAATTATTTACCATAATGCTTATATCCACGGAGGGAAGAGGGTACTTTGTATAGAATAAACGCCGCTAGGATATCTTCTTAATGCACGCCGTGTTCAACCAGACCTACCTATTAACTATGGTAGATATAAGCCGGTCGATAAATTCTTGTCTGTCGGTAATTGTCATGGTTTTTGGTCTTGATTCCGGTGTTACGAAAAAAGGAAATTTTGTTTACTGGAGAAATCATGGTAGCTCAGTGTGTACGAGTCTGAACGTCTTTGGTGAAAAAGACACAATAATGATTTCCTCCGCGATGAGACCATGGATGCTCATAGTAAGGGTTTATAGCAAGACGAACTTGAGAATCTCTGTCTTCTGTCAACCTTACTTCAGACCTAGATTTTTTATGTGTGTATTTTCAGCAATACTGATGACATTAAGTTAATACTTCTAAATATATTCAAAAGTTACTGTTACGAAATAGTTTGAGGTTTTTTTTTGTAATTGATATTTACTTTTAATACGTATTTAAAATTATGTATTTAGAAAAAAATTTGAAGCCTTCATTTCCTGGTTACACCAGATTTATCGAAGCTTTGAAATTTGGCCGTGACTTTAAATACATATCTTATAGATATTTTAAAATTATGTACATCAAAATTATTCTTGGATATACGTTATTACTTTTTTTTCTTGTTAAATTACCTGCAGAAGTTCAGCTATCTATACGACATTGTATCGTAATTACAAGAGGTACAAGCTAGTTCATTATAAATTATGCTTCTAGTTGTGTGTATATGAATGAATGTGCATAACATTGTAATACATTTACAAAGTCGCATAAAAATGGCTCATCCCATTTTAGAAATAATAATTATATTGTCATAATAAATCTTGTTCCTAAAATGGTTTCTAGTTAACAAAGTTGCTGTGAAATGTTAAACTAATCACAGAAACCACAGAAATAAAAAAAAACATCAAACATAAACAAATCAACAATTTGTTTCGATATCAATCAAATTAGGAAGCATATCTATTTATTGTAATCATTATCATAAATCTCTAGAGTAGGCTAAAAATTCTACTGTAACAGTAGGTCAACGCGGACACGTTTGAGCAATAAATGAGTGTAGTGACCCTTGTAATTATATAATATTAGTTTAAAATAATTGCAAGAATGGGCTTGGAATTAGGTATATTATACAAACCATAAAAACAACCAACACGAACCTACTGACGGTATAATAATAACAAGTGTAATGTTGTGAAACATGTTCGTTTCAACGAGACGGTCTTAGTTATGCAAGAGTAATAATAATCTTAACGAATCAACCACCAATACGAACCTCGACGTGTGTAACTCATAACGGTTTACAAAATAAAATAAAAAAAAAAAAACGCGTAAATAATTAAACTCTAACACGGAAAACGTAAAACATAGTTACGATGCGAACAAAACGACCTTATACGTTGACAAGACATAATAAATGCATCAGAATTTGCATAACATTAAACCCAAGCAATTATATAACCTCGCCAACATTGCTTATTGAGTAGTTAGAAATATATATTTGGTTTGATTTAGTTAAGAGTTTTTTGTTGTGTTTAGAATATCGATGTGACTTAGACTTGTTTGAACGGCTATTTCAACAGCTTTCATAATCCTAAACAATAACAGCTATATACCTACTTACTATGATAATCAGTTAACCGGCTAGACTGTACTCCTTTTGAAGAGAAAGTGTACATTTCAATCTCGTAGTTCTTCCTAGAATACATTCGGCTGCAAATGTCACAATGACTAATATTATATCTGCTATAGTTATTTCCCTAATACCTTGTAATAAATCCTTAAAATAGTAAAACCTACAAATATTTAACGGTACTTAAAAATAACGGCACTCACTATCACTATAAATATAATTAAAATATTTAAATTTAGATGCCCGATCGTTGATAATGTCAATCATTTTATTTATGGCAGTAGGCATTCCGGTTCTATAAAATTTTTCTTTCAATCGGTCGTGAATCGTCGTCGTTAAAATTTCGATATGCTAGCTGACCACTACGGGACGTGTTATTGGACATACAATTATCATATTTTATATGCGATTGCATGAGGACGAGCTGCAACGCGTAATTCATTGTTCACGCTAGTCACAGACACTCATGATTATTATACGTGTCCTTGAACTCAATTGGCTCTATTTATGCAGCTAACGGGATCCGTGTCACTATGTCTTGTTATAAGAGATTTGCAATTTTATCCCGAAATTGTTAACGTATATTTTATTTTCAATCGTTATTCCTTTGCCATCAGTTACTACTATTCAAAAATAATAAGTGACTTCTGATGAGACGCAATCATAAGTGAAAGGTAAATGCAGTAAAATACAGAACTGAATTAGAACACGACTTGTATATAATACTTGGGTAAATATAACTTGTTTTTTCATTGATTATTTACATGTTCTTACCTATATGACTTAATCATTATCATATTTACATCTACAGCAAGCGTTTGAACGTTATTTATTTTAAAATACTACAAGTAGGAATAAAAAAGTGACCATGGAATATATTCTTTAACCGGATTCCTATACTATTGACGCGACGATGACTTCATATCCTTGACGTATACGATTTTCTACTACGTATCTTCACGTAAGAAGGAAGGTTGGTTGACAAAGACAAGAGACCTTATTAATAATAATTATATACAATGTGAGAAAGTACATGAAATAATTCAAACTTAGCATATTAAGTAATACCTTCTCTAGTTTCGAAAATGTACAGGAAATTGTTTTGGTCTTCTGACTGTGGAATGTTTTATCGTCATTAGATAACATGTATTTTTATTTCATAAATTTTAACAGCTTTACAGGAAGTCTTGTCCGGTTTTGTGGTAAAAATGTTATAGTTCTGATTATACGCTTGTGACGTTATTTTCAGGTATGTTAAAGACGAGTGAATAGAGATCGTTCTAGTTACCGGATTTCGTACAAAGGCGTTGTTACCTTGACGACCGGGGATCGTTGTAATATAAAACAACAAGTTACATTACGACACTACTTCCTGGCTATCTTGTTAATTCTGACAAATAAAAAAAAACCAATACCTATTATTTACCTATGTCAATAATTATCTGTACTAATAAATAAAGTGTCTGTTTGTAATGTCAAAATATTTTTTTACTAAATAGATATGAATGTATATACGATACCTAAATCAAAAATACAATTTTTAATTACTTTTTTCGGTCTGTCTGTTTGTCCTGGCTACTTACTCTTCGGAACGGCTGGGTCGATATTGACGGGAATTATTTGTTAGATAGCTGAAATTACTTCAACTTTTGTTTTCGCAAATATATAGGGATCCGTAAAAAAAAATTAAACGTAGTGAAGCATATAAAATGCGGGTTAGCCGCGGGCACACAGCTAGTCAAGAATATATCAAATGATCGTTTATCTCACCTCCCATATTAAACTTCAGTGTGATACCAAAGCACCTATAAGTTTTAGGTTATTTTTTTTTTTGTTTAAACTCCCAAGTCTCGATATTGAGTAATAGAAATAATTAATAAAAAAATGTAAATGAAATAGTAAGCCGTGTGGTGCCGGCCCAGAATAGTACCATCCCATATCTTCCCGTGGGTGTCATAAAAGGCGAGTAAGGGATAAAAAATAAACAGAGAATGGGCAAGCGGCATTTTCTGAGTATCACAAACACATACTGCGATCGCTAACCCACCTGTAAGAATGGTGATTTTGGCAATGCCCTTATTGGGGGAGACCTATGTCCAACAGTGGACGTCTTACGATTGAATGGATGGATGGGATGGATGGATATGAAATGGTATACATTCTTCATTAAGTGAGGCTTTTATGCATATATGCAAGTGCCCATTGATCGTTGATGAAGTTTTGGCTGAGCAAGATAATGTTTCTTCATAAAATATGACACGCTTCTCAAATGGAATGATGTAAATTGAACGACCTTTATTATTTGTCGTGTAAAGATTATTCAGTGACGCGAAAAAATTTGTTTGCCAATTATTTCATAATCGGAAACTTGTTCTGTTTTGTATGTTGTAATAAGCTATACTAATAAATAAAATTGAAGTGTCTCTATGTAATGTCAAAATTATTTTTTTTTTTTACTAAATAGATATAAATGTATGTACGATACCTACAACAAAAATACTTTTTTTTTGTCTGCCTGACGGTTTGTTCCGGGTAATCTTCGGAACGGCCGGACGGATTTTGACGGGACATTATTTGGTAGATACTTTTAATTTTCGAAAATAATTAGGGTTCCGCATAAAAAAATTAAACTCATATCAGATTCAATGCCCTGTCCAATTGAATGAATTTATGAGAAATATTTTTACTTCATATTATTTTTAAAAAATTAGAGTTCAGTATTTAAAAAAAATTAATGTAGTGAATACTATACGAAACGCGGGCGCACAGCTAAGTTAACTACCTATAAAATATGTTTAAAGCTCGAGTACCTCAATACTATTCTCAATGAAGTACACATTTGTTTATCTGAATTCTCATAACTTTAACAGTACCTACATTATTACATCATCGAATATTATACATAACCTGTATCTTTAGTACCCAGATCCGTTTTAAAAAGGAAAACCCCACGAAATACCGGAATTGTATGCTTATTTGTATTGAATGCGATACGTATAATACGTAGTATTACGCTATCCGTCTTGAATACTATTTCGTTCATTGACTTGGATGATATCCGAGTAAATTTGTTTATACAGTTATGTTCTATACGATTATTGATTTAAAAAGAATGATGTTTATTTTTAGAAAAGTACAGAAGTGTTATTCTGGCTTTACCCCTTGAGCACTAACCTGGCGTTTACGCCAGCTTTCCATTATTTTCCTATTGTCTCGTTTTAATAATCCACTTTTATAGTTTTTCTAAACTTAAGAGTTCCGAAATGAACTCGGTTTGGGATGTAAATATAAAGATTAGTATTATTTTTGTTACGCTTACTTGACCTACTACAATAAATAACTTATGTGTGACATGTAAATTCCAATTTTGTTTTGTGCCGCTTTCTGACGAGATTGGAATGATGATGTATTGTACACTTCATGGAGCTATATCGAAATTAGATAAATCGGGCAGAGGAAATACAATACAAAATGCATTAACAAACGAATTTATAATATTAACTTTTTATTTATTTATTTTCTAAATTCATCATGCCATTGGAATGAAGAGTTAATGAAAATCATGATTTTAACATTTTATCTTATGGCTATTTTAGAGTAAAATCATTTATTTATTTAATGCTATTATGAGTTACTTGACCATGAAGGACTTACCTCAATCGTTTTCATTAATAATATGGCTTGTGACAAATTAACATAACCGATGCTTCCGCCGCAATTATTATTTAATATATTATTTCTACCTGTGTGGTTTTGTTTTTTTTTTACGTTTGAACAAAATACAGTTTACAAGAATGCCTTTTACAATTTTCCTATTGCAATTTAATTATTGTTGCTGAATACAATGTTTCTTGTTCATTTTTGTCCGTTTAATTTAACCATCCGGACTGGCTGGATGCTTGCTAAGTCCGGGTGTTTTGAAATGTGAAGGCCGTTCGCGTTCAGGGCAATTTTAGCTGTCAGTCCCTGTGCCATTTACTTCACATCGTATCAAGACTCGCCCTAGTGTAAGACTTTCGACTTTGTATGACTATTCTTTGTTTGAATTATTAGTATGTTATTATTCCAATATTTTTTATTAAGTTTACAAATTTGAAATAATAAAATATTTCACGTAAAAGTAAGTGAAATGATAATTTAATCAAAACTACAAGTGTATTGTAGTTTTGATGTAATGTATAGTTATGTATAGTTTATTATTCGGTGGTGAAGATTGAAGATGCGAATGGTAAAAAATAAGAGGAATGCATTTGGTCGTTCCACACGAGTTGAATTAATAGTTATTTTGATGACATTAACATTAACAAGTTTGATAGAATACCACTTTCTTAGTTTGGACACAAGAAACTTGCAAATACATGAGTCATATATTTACATGTGAATGTGTATATAGATAAAAAATCAAGGGTGATCCAGAGCGATAAATTTGAATGAATTAGCAAACAGTAGTAAAAAAATGGAAGAAGTACTTCTGACAGACGCAAACGCATAAGAAATTAATGAATTCTTAGGAAGGAACTAGAAACATTTCTGAGGATACAGAAAAATGTGTTGTGTGCTAGGTGTATCAAACGCTTTGTATTTTTTTTAATAAATCTGTTATGACTCACCAACCTGCTTTAGCTATTTCGATTCACCAAATTCTTTAAATTTTTACGTATACTTATTATTAAAAACGGATCTCATGATGTGTTTTACCACCAAAAATTATTCTTTCGTGAGACATCCCGACGATAAACTAATGTTGATTTTATAATACTAACAGCTTGCTATTAAACCCAATATGTGTTATTTCTATTTAGACCAAGTTTTATTTGTGTCACCAAAAATATCTAGTATTGTATCTCTCTGAGTGCTGAGTCTCTGAGTGAGACAGTAATGCTTTTAACGTAACAAAATTAAATGTAGGTTCTACTTTTCTAATTGATAATATATAACATAGATATTTATAGTTTTAAAAATCATCATCTATTACTTACCGAGTTTTTATTATCCATTGTTGATGTTTACCTACAAATTTAAGTTATTTCTTGTTGGGATGGCTATCACTGATATTATATTATCACTTTACACAGAATATCACTTGGCCCACATGTCTAATAATTTATGCTGAATCTTTAGTTGTTTCGAGTTACCTCTCTCGCCCTTTCCGTGTGGCCGGCGACGCGAATCGCGCCTGCTCCAAGCGGCAAAGCGACTAGAGTCGTACTGAGAATGTTGCAACAATCGCCAAGGTTTATATATGAGGTTGCACGAAACTGTTCTTACAATAATTACAGTGCTAAAGTGCTTCACTCAAAATTTGATTTTCAGTCTTTTTTCTATCAGATGTAAAGACAGCTCGAATATTTTTACATGTTTAATTAAACGCAGCGTGGCGTTTTTTTTTTTTATTTCATAGTAGGGGATTTTAAAGTCAGGGCATTGTGCCGCCTGATGGTAAGCACATTGCAATCCAGGAACATCGGCGACTGGCTAAAAATCGTTTATCCAAAGTCAGTCGGCCCTGTCATGCCTTGTATGCATTCAGATAATTATATTTCATTTTTTTCGTTAGTTTAATGTATACCAAATTACCATGTCATTATTTTCTTTCACTATATTTTTAAATTTTAATTAAAGTTCCATGAAGAAGTGTTTTGTTTTTATTTAAAACATAGTGTTCATTCAAAGCTCAGTCGATGTCATCCTACATAGAAAACGTGATAATATATTAATAATGTATAAAATGTCTATTTAATCTATTATATTGGTATAATAAACGTATAATACGGGATAATGTGTTTATATATGCGATACCTAATAAAAATGAGCCATGTGAACATCATGTAACAAATATCTTGTATTTGAGGTCATTGTTGTCATCAATATGAACGACATTCTTTAATGATTTTAGAAGTTATCTGCTAATATTGTATACTTTCCAATAGTTAAATTTATGTATCCCGAAGGCAATTTAAAATTTATTATAACTTAAAAGTATCATATTAATAATTTTGATGTTATTTTCTATATAGCCCTATATTAAAGAACGTCGTCTATTTCATTTGAAGAAGGTACGTAGTTGTCCTCTATATTTCTGATCAAATGTCTACATAGTATAAAACAATATCGCTTTCAGCCTGTCTCTGTCTATACAGATAAACCCGCTAATTCGTAAACCTTGTTACGGATTTTGTTTCAACGACAGTAAGATATTTTTCACTGAATATAAATATTTATGAGATATATTCAGATTGTGCACATAGAAAAAGCCAATATTTTGTATCTATATCGCCAGAAAATTCATCCATCCTTACGTTGGTTACATATTAAAACATACATCATAATTATGTAGCTACTAGAGAATTGTGATTCTTCTAAAATTCCCGATGTCATACCTTAACCTCCTACCGTCAACTACTGTTTCCCTTGTTTCTGTAAAATTTCATTTGTAACTTAATATTTACCAGTTTGTTTATTATTTAGTTGATAATCAATAAATGTTGGATACACGTTGTTCTCAGGTGGACAGAAAAGGACGTATAAAAGTACATAACTGAATTGATTTCAAATTTCTACATTGACGGGAATGAAGTCGCAGACAAATGATAGTTTAACTATAATTCTATTACTCTGGGTATTACTATACGAAACAATTTTGGTAGTCTGAAGCACACAGGAAAATGGTAGAGTAATAATAAAAAGTGGACGTGTCACGTTGCATGGTTGGTAAGAGGCGCTGGTTCTCAGCGTATCCCTTAGCTGGCGAATTGCGCAAGTGCAAGCGAGGACGCGACCGAACGCGGTCGGTCGTAGAGCCACATGACAGGCAGGACTCGGGTACTGATGTGGCACCTTGAAATGCGGAATTTACTAAATGTCTTCGTACCGGACGTTGTTACGTGTTTGGAAATTTTAAGTCCTTTTTGAATCACCGATGTTGTGTGTAACAAAACAATCTATAGATAATTTTTTTCTAGTATTGTAAAAAATTATCAATTCTTCGTTTTCATTTACAATAAAGAACGATCAGTTTTTTAATTTGCAAAACAACTTGACCATTTCGTCTGTCTGGTCTGTTCGTTCTTTGTTCAGAATTTATGTCACAAACTACTTAGTAATTGATCGATTGGATATCGATTTCAAATAATTAAATTAAAATCATAATACTCAAAGTTCTGCGAAGGGTGTCAGCTGTATTCCGTTAAAATCTGAATAAAAAAAATGTAATTTTAAATGTTATTTTAGTACCATTTGTATTCGAACATGTTATATCATTTACTCTGATGTCAGTTGGGCTTTAATCCTCCATCACAGAACATTAAATCCTTAAAAACCGACGAAAACTTGTCTACAGTAATAACACTCACAAAATTTAGCTGAATCATAACGTCAAAAAAAAATTGTTTCAAAAAAAGAAATAAATTTTAAGTTTTTAAATCCAAATTACACAATACAATTAATACAAGAGTATCCCAATTACAAATACAACATCTAGCCGTGATAAATGTAAACCGGAATGCTGATAATACTCAAATTCGCATCTGTCGTTGTCTACAGTTGTCATCATTCTTAATGTCATATCAAGTTCAGCTTGATTAATTTGTTTTACATGGTATAGGCTCAGTGCTCTGTCCACAATCTCACTTGATGTTAAGTGACAATGTGATCCAGGATGTAAAACACACTAAGCCTAGGTACTGGTTCTCAAGTAATGCTGTAGGAACACCTACTGGTATTTGGCGACAAGTTTTCAAATTTGAAGGTGGTAGCTACCCAGTATCATTAGAAAATGCTCTACCACCATGCGACATCGCAATATCGAATATCGGATAAAGTGCAGTCATTTAGCGAGCTCAAATAATAAACTCTATATTATCGGCTGACGATATAGGAAATAATCGTTGGGAAACCCGAACCTTCTTGTAGTTTGACCGACGGTATTTGGAAATTACAGAACTATAAATTTCGAGCGTTTAAAATTCCCTATACGTCGTGGGTTGGTGCAGCAGTCCGCTCTAGCAATAGAGGAATATCCAACTATCGAAATTAAATTACCTCATATTGACATTCTGATTATTATTTTGATCAGTTAGTCTTCGAGAACATATTGAGAAAAATGAGTAATTTTACACTCAACGAACTCCTGCGCCTATTTTTATTACGTTTAGAATGTAGCGCACTGATCAAGCATAACTTCGCTAGGGAAGAGACCTTTGTCCAACATTAGGTCATTTATAGGCTATCATTATTATTAAAGATGTACTACTATTATTAGTTTAGGCGTAAAATTGTATCTAGAGAAGGTTATAAGACTTTCTTATTTTAATAAGAAAAAATTCTGTAAGTCAATCTGGATATCTCTAGAAATGTGTAATGAAATGCTAATATACCAAAACCTAATGAATAATAAGTTATCATATTTTTTTAAATAAATATTTAGGAATAATAATGAATATGCGTAAGCACATAAGAAATATATACCTGTATATACATTGAAAATATATAACACAAAACTAGTGCCACACGAGAGTTAATCAAAAATAACTTTTTGTAATGCTTTATCGTACTAACCAGTAATTAGTTTTAAAATGCGAAACAGCGAAGTATATGTATTTCCTTATTAAAACAGACTAAAAACAAATTGTTGCAATCCTGTGATGTAAAAATACGACGTAACTTCAAATTCAAAAAAACTCACCATAATTATAGTCGCTTTGTTTAGATCAATGGTCGTCACACTTTTCTGGTCAAGGGCCACATAGATCAATGTAAGGTACCACTGTGGTCCGCACTGTTATGAATTGGGTAGGTGATACCATCTATTAATTGACTTTCATGAGTTATCAAACACTGATTCCCTATAGATTTTGCATGGCAATAACAACCTCTGAAATAATTGTTTGACAACCAAATTCACTAGTCACTGATATCAAAGCAATTTGCAGTTAAAATAAAGTGTTTTTAGAGAAGTTGTGTTCTGGAATTATTGGTTCATGGTGTCATTTCAATAAAATAAATAGGTATTGTAAAAAAAAAACTATTCCCAAAATAGCCCCGACAACGTAGAATGATAATCTCGTTTTAGTAAATGTTGGTGTTAGTTTATTTACCCTTTGAAACAGCCGCTTCCATTAGAATGGGACTGTTATCGGCGCGTAATCGTGTGAAGGTATTATTACATTATACACTATTGAGCATAGTTTATGCAAGGTTCTTATAAGAACTTATTCATTGTAAGAACAAAAAATTGAAGCTTGCTTAAATTCTCAGTCGCACGCATAAGACTACCGCAATAAAATACATGCTTGCCATAATATCATTGTTAACTGTAAGTTTTGTGGATGCGTAAAAATAAGTTTCAATGAAATATATCTTTACATTTCCTTAAACAGTATTAAAATTTTATCCTTATAAAAACTCATGAAAGGATACCAGGATTAAAGATGTATTCAGACCTAATCTGATAACTTTGCAAAATTATTATGTTATTAACTATCACGATTCTCATTATTCGTGTTTATGACTGAATTACAATTTATTGTGATAAATTGATATAAAATTATAATTTTTATATATATTTGTGATGTGCATCTACTTTGCAACATAACAGAGTATAGATTTATTATGATTATTATTAAAATATTTTATTAATGATTATTAGCATTTTACTATCATGAAAAACGTGTAGTAGGTACAAATATAGTAGTAGACTTTGAAATATGTGTTCAGAATAGTTGCAATATTCTAGAACAACAAAAAAAATCTTTTTTCATTTCATAATAAATCTATACTCTATAAGGTAAATCTTATGATTTTTATAACGTTACTTCTTAAAAAACCACATGTGCGTTAGATAATTGTTAACAATTTAATTACCACGGCTAGCAGTTTAATTCACACATCATAAGTGCCCTTTTGTTTTTTATTTGTAAAGTTATCCATTTTGCTTCTAAGAGGACGCGTTATTCACAAGCCACAGATAATGTGATAAAGCTAGATAATATATATACGCATCGTCCTTGTCAGGAATGCGAGGTCATCACGCGTTGGTTCGAAGACCGCGTGCTTTTGTGATTGTCCTCTTGTGAAATATAATTAGTACATTTTAGAATCATTTGCTTATAATATTGTCCTTTTTTATTTTACAAATCTATAGTTTTCGATAAATCTATATCATTTTGTGAATATAATGATCGTTTTATAAATATAAATATTATTTATTTCCGTAGCATATTTTTTTCGTATTAAATAGAATTAAGTAAGAGTTGAAAGTTATCAAGTATAATTGCTTTAGAATATTGTTGATGCAATTGTAACCTTAACTTGCTTGTCTACCACTACATCCGTTTACGGAATAAATCCAGTTATTGATCGAGTGACGTTCTCATTTTAATAAAATAATTACATATTTATTCATGGACAGGGTCCCCTTTTTCTCTCATGTTATATTCGTTACCCAAGTAGAATGTGAAAGTATTTGTTATCATAATATACCTTTTTTAACGCTCGAAGTCGAATTGTTAAATACGTCATGGTCACCTTTTACATTGTATTTGTTAATGAAATACACATTATTTGCCATAGAAATAAAACACTCAGAACGGCAGTTATAGTCACACAGTGAGTGAAGCCATTTCAAATTGGTCTGAAAAGGCCACGTATACCTTTCGTTACGTGATTGCGTAATTCCGTGTCGCTTACACGCACTAATTATATTTTTTCCGCTTAACATTGAAGCGAGTTTTTGTATAAAATTATCACTCTTAGTGTTATTACTCTATGTAATATGCAATTTGTTAATAGCTCAGAGTGCCACTGCGGCAGACACTTAGGCCGCGCGATCTTACAGTGGTGATCAACAAGCGACACCTGAAGGTCGGCATCAAAGGTCAGCCGCTCATCATAGACGGAGAGCTCGACGCGGACGTTAAGGTTGAAGAATCTACGTGGGTTCTGCAAGATGGACGCAATGTGCTTGTTAATCTCGAGAAGGTTTTTAATTTTTATATACACTAATTACTATGATGCAAATATATATTTTTAATACTGTCTAGGTTCAGTGCTTTGACCACAATCTCACATGATGGTTAAGTGACGATGTGGTCCTGGATGGTAAACGCGCTAACTGGAAGTACTGGTTCTCAAGTGATGCTGCTAGGACACCTACTAGTATTTGGCGACAGGTTTCTGAAACTTGAGGGTGGTAGCTAATACCAGGCGGGCATTATTAGAAAATGCCCTACCACCATATAGTTTCCTTACGGTATTTTCCTTCACCGAAAGCTCAGGCTGATTTTTGAGTTGGATAGGTGGGTTCAAACCCCCGTCCATTGACGAGGAATACGGCTGAACTACCAACTGCGCCATTATCAATTTAGAATATTTTCTTTACAGTGTTGTTATCAGTTAAAAATCATAATTATTAAGACTATAAAAAAAAGGGGTTGATAAATACAGTAAGTTAATTAAAATAGGTATTGTGCTCCGTGATACGATATAACGCATTTTTTTTTAAATTTTATCTTAAATGTTTTTTGTTCGGATAAATCTGTAATTTCATTCAACCGATTTTGATTGCATTTTTTTTTCTCAATAAACATGTAGTTAAATTTTAAAATAGGCTATTTTTTATTATTGTTTTACATAAGGAATTTTATAAAATTGAAAATAAATAGATGCGATAAAAAGAGAGCTGTTCGAGCAATATATAATATGGGACCTCGCGAATCTCTAAAGAACAAGTTTCAAGAATATAATATCTTAACTTTGCCCTCCCAATACATCTTCGATAACTTAATGCATATTCGTAAAAATTTAGACAAGCTAGATCTAGTGAATGATCGTCATAATTTTAATACTAGAAGTAAAGACAAGTTGGCCGTCCCACGCTTTAGGTTAAGTAAGTGTAATAAAAGCTTTATAGGTAATAGTATTCGGTTTTACAATAAGATCCCAAGTAACATTACCGATTTACCTGACAATAAGTTCAAGTATTATGTCAAGCAAGTTGTAATCTCAAAAGGTTATTACAGGGTGGATCATTACGTGAACGATAGTGATGTCTGGAAATAACCCACATCTCTGTGCTTCCACTAAAAACTACGATTTGTATAGTTTTTTATATGACAAAAAAAAATGATATATATTATATTTATGAAAAAAAAAAGAACCAGATCGAGTTTCTTGCCGGCTCTTCTCGACTGGGTTGTTTTCCGAACCGGTGGTAGTGTTTTAGACGTTCATAAGCGCCTTCTTAGGGCCTAAATTGAATAAATAAATTTTGATTTTGATTTGATTGATTTTGATTTTGCTAACTTATTGGGACTAAGCTGACGCTAACGTTCATAATTTTTATAGTATCTTTTTTATATACTAAATATAACCCGGGCAACGTCGGGTGAGGTAGCTATTTTTATAAATAAATATAACATGAGAATGTGTTTGTTTTTTTTTTACTTTTCTAAACCATTAATTCAATTATAAAGAACCTTTAAGTAAGTTATTCTGCGTATGCCCGCGCAAGTTTTTTCCGCAAGATTACTGGATACTACAACGAATTATATTTACTGTCCTATAAATAACAACTAAACAACATTTTTTTTGTATTCTTTTTTTATAATGACGTAATATAAATATCTAATTATTAGTACTCAAAAAAGAGTACATTAATCATTTTAGTACTACACCAGTTATTAGATCAAATACTGAGTGTTATAATGTCAATGCGTGTAAAACTTAAACCTCGTACACCGCACTAATAACTTAAACAATCTTCATGGATATGCTAAAACAGCAAAAAAAGAACCTTTATTAAATATCACACAAGCCTTGTAACACTTCTAAAATTGCTTTTGTAATTACTTGAAACGTCTAAACTTCATTAAAACATGTGAGTTGGACTTTTTAGTACGGCGAAGTAATGAATTTTTTTTCTTTCTTTGTAGGTAAATAAAATGAACTGGTGGGGGAAGTTAGTGACTACAGATCCCGAGATTTCAACTAGGAAAATTAATCCAGGTATAGTTTATATTTTTGTTTTTGAAGCCCCCATGATCCGAAATCATTAATCGAAACTGAGTATTATGGCATTGATTTGCACGAGTTTCATTAATCCTATGGCCCATGATCATTACAAAGTAGTAGGTTTTTTACTAATTTTTTAACAATGTATCGTGGACATTTTATAGTATTATACAGTAATACCCCGCTTTACGCGAGGGATACGTTCCGAAAAAAATCGCATTAACTGAAATTCGCGTATATCGAGCTTTATGATTAAACATAGTCAAAATTTAATACAAATCATTTTAATCAATCACTTTAATTCTAAGAACACTTTATGCAATACATACTCTTATTTTTTACGGAAAAATACATCTATTGTCTTTACATTATGTTTATACGCACTCTTTCGCGTAATGCGAGGCATTTTAGCGCGAAATTTGAAATTCGCGTTACAGTCAAACCGCGCGTAACGGGGTCGCGCTAAGCGGGGTATTACTGTATTTGTTTTATTCATTTTGTTTTTGGTTCGTACTTTGTAATAAATAATAAAGCATATTTCAATTGTTAACAACTAATTACGGTGCATTAAATGTAGCGTAATGTTAAATGAAGTTTATTTTTGTAAAAGACTAAAAATCTTGATAATTGATGTTTATTAATATTTATAGTTCAAGAATCGTTTAATATTTTGTATTGTGTCTGAATATAATATATGAAAATCTATACTAATAAATAAAATTAAAGCGTACTGTTTCGAAACATACGCAACTATTAGAATTAGAATCGTTCAAAGAAAATAAATTTCTTGTCGTTAATATATAAAATTGAAGAGTGTTTTTTTTACTAAATACATATGAATTATACGGTACCTATACAAAAAATTAAAACTCAAAAAATATTGAATAAAATCCGTTTTAATGCACAGTTTTACCGGCAGATATTCGAATTTGTGATAAATATCTTTACTTAATGTTAGTAGCAAAAACTATTTGGAAAATAATTAGGGTCTCGTATAAAAAAAAATAATTAAAAACTATATTACGCAGTGAAAATATATATGAATCGCGGGCACACAGCTGGTGATATATATACCGGTGAATACCATTCATCGGTATAAAAATAACAAATTATGTCTAATGCAGATTTCCATATACTAATGTCAACCAGTTTGCCTTTCTACGTTATTACGTGATTGTATATGCTTTGTGTCTTTACCATGTTCTTTAATTCCTTATCCTCATCGCAGTCGTCTTACGTAATCGGAATTACAAAGTTTAAAAATAACACTAACAATTAATCATCGATACTTATTTACAAATCTACTTGGAATTTAAACGAATAATTCAAAAATTTTGAATGATTGAAACTTGAACTTGAAATGATTTTCCGAGTGTAATTTACATTTGCTGATCAAATTTATCTATGAAATATTAAGAAATACTTTAGTTACTTTTATAAAGTGCATTATTTGGTTTTTCTATGATTTAATAGTTATGTTTACAATTAATTATTGTACAAGGGTCAAAACTGGAATTTATTTTGTATTTAGAACGTTATTTATTTGCATCGTGATACCTACTAATAGTAATATGAACCAGCAAATACACGAATGCATTATGTAATTTTAATAATTACAGAACCATCAAAACTGTCAGACTTAGATGGCGAAACCAGAGGATTGGTTGAGAAGATGATGTACGACCAACGACAAAAAGAAATGGGACTTCCCACAAGTGACGAACAGAAGAAACAAGATGTCCTCAAAAAGTAAGTTTGGTCGCTCGTGGAATATGCTATTGTCATAATTTCGTATTTTCCTTAAGATGACGTACCTTTTTTGACTATATCTTTTTTTATTTTTCCAGATTCATGGAACAACACCCCGAAATGGACTTTTCCAAATGTAAATTTAATTAAATGAAATTGTAACAAACGCACCTTTGTACCTACTTTCGTTCTAAGTTCAATTATTATTTTCACACAACCACATATTGTAAGTTTCGATTGACAAGGATATTAAATACAGTTTAAGTTTGACCTTATTTGGGTATTTTTATTTAATAGCCAATACCTAGTGTCTGCAACTTCTTTTTTATTGTAGTTAGCGACCATCGCTGACTTCGCACGGATGGCGGAGAATATACGTCAAATTAATAAATTGTATACCTTATAAGCCTCACGAATCTATCGGTGTGAAAATCGTATGAAAATCCCTTCAGTAATTTTTTAGGTTATTTAAATGCATTTCCCCCCGTCAAAAAAAGGTTATTGCTTTCAGACATGACATACAGAAAGAGGCGCTATACAGAGATTTTATTTTATAACAGTAGTTTCCAAACTTTGTTGATGTGGGACCACTTTTCTTTGTTGAGAGCGGGGATCAAGATGAGCAAGAAAAACAAACTGATTCAATAATAAAAATAAAATTTTATTAACATTAATATTTTAATAGCAAACATTCTTACTAGATAGTTACCTTTTGAATTAATGTGATTTTTTAAGCTTTCATCTTACATTTTTGGAAATTAATCTTGGGACTAATGTTTTTGTTCACAACTATAACGACCCTCACGTACTTGTACGCAACGTAGTGATGCACTTTCCGTGAAATTTGAAATCGTTCCGAGGACCACATTTACGCCTCCGAAGACTATCGGTTGCCCACCATTGTTATATAATATGTACCTCTATAGATTAAGATTAAATATTGCTTCTTGGATTCTACATAAAATTGTAATACTTTTTTGGAATATTCTTCGAGTTCTTTCATGTTAATATCAAAAATACACTACACTAGAAACCGTTCTGTAGTTATTACTTATTATTATTTTATTACATTCTATCTGACGACAGTAATTTAGTATACATGAAAATAAATGTATGCTTGTTGCGTTAGAAACGCAATCATCTATTTGAAGCCTTGATTAGTTGAAACCCGCAACGGTTTCTGGTCCAAAAACCTCCGTGACATTGTAACATATGCCCGCCACAAATAGTAATTTATAAATATGCAGGTTTCTTTAGCAACGTACCTACTTTAAAATAGTATGTATATAGGAATGGTAAATATTTTTTTTGTTTCTGAATTGAAAAGAAAAATGTTCTCAAGTAAAAAAAAATAATATAATTCTTTGTTTAATTTAAGCCCTAATAAGGCGCTTATGAACTTCAATATACTACCACCTGTTCAAAAAACAAATATGTCCATAAGAACCGGTTAGATATACGACTTGCTTCCTTTTTTATAAATTTCAACATACATATAATTTTTTATATAATATAATTTCATTTCGTTTTCTATCCGTAGTAAATAAGTTCATTACTAACGTATTTATTTTGAATTATTAAGTAGGCGCGCGGTCAAAATGGAATACTTGATATTTTTGGAACGAAATTCCTTATGCGGCCTTGCGGAGGGGTACCCTAGCCGGCAAAAAAAACGTCCGTAACGTTAAAAAAAGCTTAACATTTTTGTAGCTGTGACTAAATTTCAGCAAAATAGTTTCTCAGTGCATTGACCACAATCTCAATGGATGTTAAGTGACCATGTGGTCCAGGATGGTAAACACTAAGCCTAGAGGTACTGGTTCTCATGTGATTCTGTCAAAACATACCTATTGGTATTTGTGGACTGATTTTAGAGTTGGATAGGTGCAGGGTTTTTGAAACAGTTGGTGCTCCGAGCGACGCATATTTGTAAGTGTCGCGAGCATCGCTCGGCTTCCCCTGAAACTTTGGGCCAGTGAGTGCTGCACACCATACACTATAGGTAAAGACAGCTCTGCATCTGCTAAACTTTGGTAAGTTTTTATATAGAAACTTAGCATGATCCAAACACAAGCAATTTTTTTAGAATGAAATAAATTAACTAAAAAATATCGACAAAGTTCTTCTTCTTGTGTTTTTTAATGGCTCTGCTCGTCTTGTGTCTTAGCCAGTGTCAAGTAAATTATGAACAAAGTTTTTAGTTTACTATTAACAGAGTTTTTGGCGTGATTTGGTCTGTCATGTAAAAATCTGTTTTTAATTTGTTAGCTAGCAGAGTATGACTATCCTACGGAATTTTGGTACCTACCATTTTTACATCATATAGTTTGGTTATTGTGCACAAGTGGAGTGTAATAAAAGTAATGACTGAGATCTTATAACAACTCCCTTGGAACGTTTAACAAGTGGTTTCCACTTTGTTGAAGTACTAAAGATTAATGAAATAATGCGACGTTGAGCCCAAAGAACTTGTAGTCAAGGCTATAATAAATAACAAAAAGACTCAATATTCGTTCCTTTTTTTGCCACACGCCAACAGAACATAGGGATGGCGATTCTTTCCAAAAAAGATCAAATTTTGAATCGATTTGAATTGAATCTTTATAAATCGATCATGAAAACATCGATCTCTAGAAAATCGAGCTTTATTTCGACTTATTATTTTATGCGTAAATAGTATTCTTCTATTGGTCGAAATTAGACCATAATCATAATTTATTGAAAATTTGAGGTAAAAACCGTTTTGGAAATAGTTTTCTTGATAAAACTCGTCAATATAAACTATTTTATATTTGAATATTTATCGGTATATCCATATCAGACAAAACAAAGGAGACACTATAATAATCAATCTTTTAACATTTTAAAATAATTAGAGTTGTTTTTACAAGCATATCTAAGTTAAAGGTATAAAGTGAAGAGAGTTTATGATTGGCAGTACACCTTAAATTCTCTTGATGTCGTAAGCGTCCCACTACCGCTGTAACTGTTTACTTACTGTCAGGTAAGATATTTGTCTACCGTCTTAATTGTGTACAAAATTTCCACATAAAAAAAATGTTTTTTTTTTATATCTAAAAACTTGATGATCCGATTAATCGATCTCAGATAGGCATCCCTAACAAAACATAACTTATGTTTGACAGTTGACATCAGCTTGACATCACTTGACATGCTGCATGTTTTTTTTCTAAAAAGTTACATTTTGTGAAATTACATCTAAGTCCATGGCTGGTTACCTTTATCACTCAAGTAAAATGGTTAGAACAGTTTATTCTCCGGAACATTGCCTACAATATTTGGAACATTATGCATCAAAAGAAAACTTTGTAATTGGATTAATTCTTGGCCAGGTATATTTTGTTTCGTGGTATAAACCTTTACATGGACTAGCGATAAAAATTTTCTATATTTCATTGCTATATATGTAAGAATTATTTGACATTTAAGATTTGTAATACTTTAAATAAACCACTGGGTTTAGATTATAGTTAAAATATTAAAAGTATTTCGCGGGTATGATTTTTTTTTTTACTTAATCGAATTTATCTTTTCGATATGTTTATATACTAAAGCACTGTCAAATAATACATCTATGATTTAAAAAATATATCATATATAGAAATTCAGTAGTTCTAGTTATAAGTCAAATCATACCATTTTCAGTTTACAGATGCAAGAGATAATGTTATCCATCTTGCCAGGACTCCAGAAGAGAAATGCCTGGAGAATGGATCAGAATCAAGTGCTTCAGATAAAACATTGTCTGTTCAAACAATTATGGATGTATCAGAACCTTGGATAGCTGATCATGCTAAACACATTACAAGAATGCTACCTGGTGGCATGTTTGTTCTTGGTGATTATTTTATATTTATTTAAAAAAATTCATTATGCTTTACAAGTGATTATTTATATGCTTTACAAGAAAAACCTGGTGCTTGCAAGGAATTCAATACCAATTATAATGTGTCATTAGCTCCTATTTAGAATTTGTAAATTTATTATTATTAAGGGTTGTTTATGAAGTTCAGGAGGCTGGAAGTCATTGAGCCTGAAGGTCGAGCATTCGGGAAGCTATGCAGAATCTTCTCATCCGAAATACCGCAGTCTCTCGAGATGAATGTCTTTGACAAATTGTGTGTTGCCAGTAATGATATATGGCACTGCAATGTGGTGGCTCACAATGGGCCTAATAAAAAGCTCAAAGTTGCTCAAAGGGCAATGGAAAAGGCTATGCTTGGAGTTTCATTGTGTGATCGAAACAGGAATGAGGAGATTCACAAAAGAATCAAAGTGACCAACATTACCTGAAAAATTGCTAAACTTAAGTGGCAGTAGGCTGGACACATTGCTCACAGAACCGATGTCTGATGGGTCCAACGGGTTCTCGAATGGCTACCACACACCGGAAGAAGTCCGTGGGTAGGCCCCACACAAGGTGGACAAACAACCTGGTGAAGGTCGCAGGAATCCGCTGGATGCATACATATCTTTAGGGGAGACCTATGTCTAGCAGTGGTCGTCTTTTGGTTGAATGAATGGAAGAAGTTTATTAAGTCTTCGTTAAACATACGTACAATTCAAACTAAATTATGAATAAAGTTATTGAGTATTTTGATGAAACTGAAACTTATGGTTTCAGTTTACAGGGGGTGGGTCAGAATGAAGCAGTGATGCTAGTGTGATTTCACTTTATAGAATGTGGCAGCTTCGTCTGGCATGTTCTATACTAACTAGTACATTACAACTGCTCATGTCATGATGACATCCCTCTATCATTTGATCATTGTGCGTTGAAACCATTCATCCCCAATGTTGAGTAATTTAACTATAATATTGGTTTTCTCTGAAATATTTAGTATAATTTTTACTACAATAACAAGGTCTATAAAGTAAAATAAAATAGTATAGTAACTATATTTTTGCAATCAAAGTTGTCTTCCTTCTCCAAATTGATACAAAATTAAAATTTCAACCTGTTCTATTTATATCAGGGCTGACATGATTGAAACAAGTTGTTTTAAAACATGTTTGAATCAATGTTTAAAACGGTTTGAATTAAAACTGCGTTTTTTAACTCCAGTTTAAAAACAGATTATAACAAGTTTTAAAAATGTATAAAATGTTAAGAAAAAAAAAAACTACTTTTCATCCTAAACGTATGGAAAAAAATGAAAATAAATTAATATTTGGAACTCTAAATAGCTTGACATAAAACCAGTTCATGGTATGCTATACATTTTTTTTTTTTGTTGTTATGTAATTCTTTTGTGATAGTAATTAAATAAAACATATTACTTTTATGACAAGGAATTTATTCAATCAAACAAAGATCTAAATCCCATTAATTGACAAACAATATTTAGTGCATGGCATTTATAGGACAAGATAACACATATTTTTAAAACATACATTATAATATTCAGTTCAAATCAATCAAAGTTACAATGATAACAATTTCAATTAATAAACTAGTTATTATAAAATCAAAATTGTGTGTCTGTCAGGTCAGTGAGACTCGGACAATATGACAAGACAAGAGTTACTTTTTCTTATTTAGGTATTTAAAAATTGTGACAAGTTTTGCAGTTTTCTCAGTACCCAGTTTTGCTTCGTACGTCAGAATGAATAAATCCAAATGTTGAAAACAGTCTTTCCGTTCCAGCATTTGATGCTACAACAGTGTGAAGCTGAGTCACTAAGTCCATTGTTTGGCCATTAATTTGTTTTTCTAATGACAACCAGTCAGGACAGAATTAATAATGAAATGAAACATTAGAAAGAAAGGCACTCCTATTTATAGAATTCATAGGTAATTCCCCGCCAGTTAAGTCCCGCTAGGAAAGTCCCTATGTCCGCTGTCGAAATAAAGTAATTCAATGGACTAGTGGATATTCCCCTTATTTAAATAATATAAATATTGGGGTTTCCCCTATTAAAAATGAGCATTAGTTAGAAACTTCCAGGTGAATAACATACTTTAGAGATACGCACGAAACATAAAATAAATGTTTATCTATGGATTGATTTTTGTAAATATTTAATTTACTATGGCTAATTTAAAAATACCTAGTCTAGAAATGAATTAATATAGGTGTATTTGACTTATAATTAATGGCCTAAACTGTTTATAAAATTTACAAAAAACCTTTTTTCCGACACTCGTTTATGTTTGTCGTACATTGATTTTGTTCATAAGAATTATATAAAATACAATATTTTATTACAATAACTTAATACATGTCAAAGGTATATAACAGATTTATTCCTTTACAGGTATTTTTGTTATCAGTGATGAAGATATTTTTTATGATCCCGATCTTTATGTAAAAGTGAGAATGATATTAAACTTCATGCAGAAAGTTCTAAATAACAATGAACATATGAAGGGCAACATTCCACAGACTTTTGATAGGCTTATTCTTCATATGTCTATCAGTTCAAAAGTATTGACATGTAAAAGTACTGAAGCTGGTATGGAAAATGATGCAAATTTTACACATGTTGAATGGAGATTTTTATCTAAACCACAGCAGTGGCAGAGGTTGGATTGCTACTATGAATTTGATGAAGTTTACCCTGTTATTGTGAAGAAAAGTGGCATATCTGTCAAACATCAGTTTCAAGTAAGAATTATTGTCTACCAATAATTTAATTAATTTGCATTATTGCCTGTCAATAGTTTTAATTTGTAAATTTTAACTTTTATTCTGGTTTTTTTTCATTAGTGAAGCTTTAATTTTTTTTATTTAAACCTACTTTTTAAAAAGAATTCAAACACATAAAATCAAACAAAGTACATCAAAATGTGGATATACAATAAATTATTTATTATCCAACTATCTAAATCCTATTTCTGAAGCTAGCAGTTGTACCTATTTGAAAATGCATAAATATGGTTATAATGTGTTCACAAATTAGTTTTTATTGAACTTTTAGTTTAAACAAAACAAAGTATTACATGAATTGACATTACTTGATATTCTTACATAGATACTATTTACTAAAAGTTACATTTAACACTATGTGAGATAGTGATGAGTGAAATGATTCTTGTCTTGATGATATTTGGATCCATCCATTAAATCAAAAGACATCCACTGCTGGACATAGGTTAATGTTTATTTGGATGCTGTTAACTAAATTGTTTTGTATTTTTATATTTTTTATAGTATATAACCCTGAGTCTATAAAGCACTGACACTGTAACCACAATGTTAACTGGTGTTAAATAACCACACCGTATGAGATGATAAACCTGGATTTCCTAGCTCTAAAGTATCGACTCTGGAAGCTTGGTGATTTATTTTCAGACTTGCATGTGGTAGCTAGCTGGGTGGGTTATGAATGTTTTACTAAGATTCTATGGTTTCATAACAATTTTTTCCTTCACCAAAAATTCAGGCTTAAATACAATGAGATATGATGGACTCAAACCTATATTAACCGATGCGCTAACCGACAACAATCCCACTGAACAATCAGACCTTCATAAAATAAGCCTCTAAACACACTAACAATTTTTCATATAGCATTAAAAAATAATTCCAATAAAATTAATGTCATATTATTTTTGTATTTGTTTTAAAGGGAGCCCTTTTAGAAGTTGTAGGTATCATTTACTTTTTTTTTTCAATAATATTATACTGACTTTTAATTTTCAGCAAATACTTGAGTCAGCACACAAAACGATAGAATCTAGTGTAATGTTCATCGACGGAGAATTTAAAGACGGTTCAGAATCCTTGGATCAGTTAAATAAAAAAAAAAAAAAACAAAATGCAATACAAAAGCTACACAAAATGATACACCAAAGTCCATGAATGTTTCTATATTTGTGCCATTCGTAAGTGAAAATATTTATCAAATAGGGGTTTCGTATTACGTAAGCAAAAATGAGTCCTTGCTTATTTTTGATGACACTGGGTCCAGGTGATTATTATGTTTACTTAGTTACTTGTAATTACTTAAAAAGGTTTTGTAAAAAATACGCGCGAATGCTTGCTTACGTTGACTTAAAGAGTTTGCTCCTTGCTTACTATTGCTATTTAACAGTAAGAAAAACTTTGGACATTTTGCTTCTTCTTCTTCACTGCCATAATCGAGGAGCGTCACAAAGCGTCACAACAAATATTTTCTCTGAAAAGATTTTTTTTCGTTTCTGTCTCTTTCGATAGTTGATTTTATTGACGTCAATGAAATTTCTTTAAGCAGTAGATAAACAGTTCAAAATCTACCATAAAGTATTATTAACTCATTAAAACCTCTAGAAAAATAAATAAATAAACTTTCCTGAAAAAAAAACAATTATGTATCGTTTAATGAAAAAACTACAATTTTGAAAAGAAAAACGAAAACTAATAAGTAAATTTAAATACCCCCTCTTCCATCTTATTAAAAAATAAAAAAGCATTGACCACCATTGATGCTTACGTAAAAGAACGAATTAAAAGTTACGAATTTAAAATAAAATTATTTGTTGCGATTAAGAGGGCATGCGGTCGGAAAAGTAGGTATTTCAGAAATCTATTGCTATCACTTTGCGCTCCAAAGAAAGAGTTATAAAACACGAAAGGGACAACTGCAGCTCGGGCTGATCTTACCTATGCAAAATAGACGAAAACATCACTTCTTAGTACCCTGTTTCCTCCTCCAAAACAGAACCGATTTTTTGTTGTGTTTCAGTTTTAGAATAGTAAAGACTTTAGCTATGCCTGTACCTTTGTGCTTTTAAAAATTTTATCCATCAAATTTGTTTGACGAATGTCTGAAAATAAAGTAAATAATTGAGCATTTTTTTCATTTTCAAAGGCTCGTAGTTTCTACAATAACTAATTTATGGACAAAAGCAAAACGTACGGGCATGGCGGTGGTGGATATATATTATTTGATATAAAAATATTTTTCCATAATGGCTATTATCCAGGGAGGAACAGGGTACTACGTTTGTTTTTATGGAATAAATGCCGCAAGTATATCCTCTTAAACTAATGGATGACAAATACGAGTGATAAATAAATAAATTTCAGGAAAATATTCTGCCAGAAACAGTGGAATATTTGGAATGTGACGGTAGCATACATTTTCAGTGGTGTAGTGTCTTCTAGTGTATTTATTTATCCCAAAGCTACAGTGAAGGAAGCCATTGCAGCGGTTAAACAAGACATTATAAGATCTCTCGCGTCACGTTTCACTATGCATTGTGACGCTCTCATTGATGATAATCTTTTGCCTGAAGGTATTATAAAAAAAATTCTTAGTGCCCACAATAGTTTTATACAAAAAAATTAATAAATGTTCAAGATCATGCTTATACTTTATGTAACGCACAATTATTATTCACTGCGGAATATTTTTAAATAATCATTTGAAAATAATAGAAGTTTATTTTTCTTTATACAAGCCCATTTATGGTATTATCACTGGGCAAAGGACAGGATATTTGTCACAAATTCACAAACACTTGCAAATGAAAATGCATATTTAATCAGATTTTGTTGTACAATTCTATTTTTTTTTTTACGCGGATTCTTAATTACTTTCCAAAAATATAAGTACATAGTTACCCCTTAAAACTTCAGTTGTCTACTAGGAAAAGTCTCGTTCAAATCGGCCTAGCCGTTCATTAGATTACCCAAACAAACAAATAGACAGACGGTCAGATAAAAATTGTAACGTATATAAGTTTATATCAATTTAGCAAAAATACTGTTTTTAATTTTGATATTCTAAGCAGACACTCCAATTTTTTCTTGTTTATGATAGCGCAGTGGATATTGCGGCCGGATTCCGCATCAGTGGACGTGGGTTCAAATGCTCTTATCTAACTCTTAAATCGGCCCGAGATTTCGGTGAAGGAAAACATCGCGAGGAAACCATAGCATGGTGGTAGGCCATTTTCTAATGATACCCGCCTGGGTAGCTACCACCTTCAAGATGGAAAACCTGTCGCCAAATACCACCAATAGGTGTGTTCATTTAAGATCAAATGAGATTGTGGTTAAAGCTCTGAACCTATATCCTATATATATAAAAAAAAAAAAAAAATAATGTGTAAACACGTGGTAGAAGTGAAACCTTAAAAAAACAATATGTGAGTTCGATCCTCCGACCGTTCGGCCGTACCGTCTATGAGACACGCGGATTAGCCCACCGCTCTAACCGCGTTCTCGAAAGTTTAATGAACAAATCCGACCTCCACCAAAAACTTTCTGTCGCTTTTTCGTTTCATGGACTTTCAAATCACAACGATGCTAAAGAAGTTTTCACTTAAAAAAAATTTCGTAAAGAATATGTGAAAAATTAAAAAAGGTGTATTATTTATTTATTTTTCAGAGAAAGTATGTTTCAACGAGCCGCCACGTCGTGTGTTAGTTCCCGTGGGATCTCTGTATCTTTGTGATTATTTATTTCCCGGTGAAACGCCTGCTGAAGCGTTACTTTCCGTGAGAGAACTACTCGATCTACAGATAACTGAAGCAGATGTTATCTGTGATATAGAAACACCGGCGGGTACGATTATTTTGTTTATACTGACACTGCAATATGAAGCTTCAAAGGGCTTAAACCCAGGGCTGTTAAACAAGTTTAAAAAAAACATATCGTTTGTTTTTTATTTCGCTAACTCCGCTTCAAATGATTTACAGCTGTCATGTTTTAAATTCATTTAAAATTCTGATATTTATCTAATTTTTTTTATTAATTATATCGATTTATTAATATATTTACATATTTATTTCATACTAGCTGTTTGGCCGCGAATGAGCCTGCGTTTCATATATTCTTCACTGCGTTTTATTTTTCTTTATTATACGGAACCCTAATTATTTTCCTAGAAAAATTTTAGTACTAACATAAAGTAAAAATATTTCTCATAATTTCATGCACTTGCCCGTAAAATTGTGCATTGGATCGGATTTTATTCAATTTTTTTATGTTTTAATTTTTTTTACGCGAAATACTAATTATTCTGTTAAATTAAAAGTACCTTAAGTTATCCGGAGTAACTTCAGCTATCTAACAAAAAAAGTCCTTTTAAAATCGGTCCAGCCATTCCCATTACAGACAGACAAAATGGCAAAAATTAAAAAAAATGCATTTTTAATATAGGTATCCTGTATATATTCATATTAATTTAGTAAAAAAAAAAAAAAATTACATTACAAACAGATACTTCAATTTTATTTATTAGTATAGATTATCCATCTATTCTATTATTATATATTAAATACTATTAATTTGTATCAATCTATTTATTTATTCCTATTTACTACCTATGTTTATTGACTCATATTAATATAAGCAAATCAGGTTTCTAAGGGACGTGACATCTGAAAATCATTTGAAGCAGAGTTAGCAAAGTAAAAAATCAATAATATCTATTCATGACTAGCAGCTCTGCGCGGCTTTACCCGCGTAGTTCCCGTTCCCGTGGTATTTTTGGAATATAAACTACCCTATGTCACTCCCTGCAGCGTTTGAAACTATCTCTGTACCAAATTTCATCCAAGTTGGTCCAGTGGTTTTTAACTTTATTCATTACATACAAAAAAACAAAGCTTTCCTCTTTATAATATTAGTATAGATGGATTTTCGCAAAGTATCGCCTTCATCGATCGAATATCTATTGCAATTTATCACACTTTGAATAGAGTACAGTCCAGAAACGATGAGAAGGTGACCATCGATAGATGAGAATTTACGTATTAATAATTATATGTCAAAACAAGTTATGTCAATTTCTAAATTTAAAACTCTATTCTAAATCATATAAAATTGTGTTTGCGGAATATTCTAGAAAAATGATTGACAATAAATAAAAATAAATAATTATTGTCTTCATAGCAAAATACGCCTTAAAGTACTTAATAAATTTACATTACATATTAATGTATTGAGTACCCATTAAAATAAGGCAATAGGAAACAACAATAGAAAGCTGGCGTAAACGTCAGGTTAGTGCTCAAGGGGTTAAGTAAAACATTTATATTTAACCTTTCAAAAGATTACAGCCAAATGTATACATTTATTTTAAAAAAAATCTTTTTACAAAATTCATTTCATTTTAAACAAAAACTGGCTTCAACCTAAACTATGCTTAAAAGTACATACTTGAAATAAAAAGTAGAGAAGAAAATATTTTTAATTAAAAACAAAACCGAGTTCAAAAAATATACTATAAAAATGTACTAAAAAATAAATAAATAATTACTTTATTAATCTACTTCTGCTAACTTCGATATATCCTTTGTTTTGATACCATTAGTAATAATAGAGTCGGTGCCAGCCAGAGTTAACCAATGTATTAATTTGTAATGAAAATAAATGTCTGAACTTCATCACAATTACATATAAGCTTAAATAATTAGCTACACACATTTACACCATTTTGTTATCCGTAAACTGGCATCTATTTCAAAATTATTAACGCTGTTTAAACAAAGGATATATTTAAGTAAGCTGAAGTAGATTAATAAAGTAATTATTTATTTAATTTTTAGCGCATTATTATAGTATATACTTTTGAAGTCGGTTTTGTTTTTAATTAAAAAAGTTTTACTCAGTATTTGATTTGTTATAATAAAGTCTTTATGTATACATTATAACGTGTTATTAATACTCTCGTGTGATTTCTCTTGTCGAATTTTTGAGGGGCACTCAATGTATAGTACTAAGTAGTGATGGTTCTTATAAAAATTAATTCATTCTGTAAATAAAATACTGTATCTACCCGCGTTTTAATCATACGCGTGACGTCATATCTTAGTAAATTATGCTACTAGGATAAAATGAAAATACTCTTAAGTTCGTTATTTTTGATCAGATTTTAATTCTGATCTCAGTGGTCAACTTCATTTATGTTTTGTTTTTTTAAATGAAATAAAACAGAATAATAAATAAAAATAATTAAATAAAGCACATTTATTTTTTTCTCTGTATTTCAGATACATCTGAATTTGATGCGCTCGATAGGGATAACAGCAGTGAGGAACTTCTAGCATCTCCGCAAGAAGCTAGCCAGTTTATGTATATAACAGGAATAAGTTTTGCTATGTTTGTCCTTATTGTTTCTATCTTAATTCACTATCGTGAAGCCATTTTGGCAATATTCGCTAAAGTCGTAACGAAGTCCTAAAATACCTGTATATATTGCATTATAAAAGTAGTCGATTATTATCGAGTACAATAGGATTTCTTTACTTAATATCATTTATTTTATTTTTCCGTTGTTACATAAACTGCTAGTGCTCTAATGTATTTAATTGTTGATCTATAAGACTCTGTATTAAATAAATGGTTTATTATAATTGTTTTATTCATTAAACTACATGTACCCGCTCCTATGTTCGCATAGAAAATTTATTAAGCTATTGCATAGCTTCTATCGCGGGCCTTGAGCGTGGAGACCGAATCCAAAAATTCCGTAACGAAAAAACCTAACAACACCCCCCACTCTGCCTACCATGTAGCTCGGCCGATTTTTTTTTTTATATCTGTACTCGTATAATTTGTGTACAAAGTGTTTTTAAATTTGTTTCTTATTTCAGTTACCATAAACCTATAGTTTCAATGATTAATATTCCTGAATAACCTACATGTATTGTAAGATAATAAAAATGTTTTGAACAATATTAACTTCTCATTTATTTAATAAAAGAAAAAAAAAAATTTTTCTTATCGGTCACCACGCTCAAAAAGTGTAACTTGAATTAATATCAAAGAAAAAAAAACAGGAAAAAGAATACTGCATAAATAAAATAAATAAATAGTTGTAATTGCATAAGTTAATAAAAAATGCTATGCAATAGCTTTACCGCGGCTGTCCCTGTTTTTATACTCAAATGTATTATGTAATTTATTATATAATCTATTTATTATTTCATCAATGCTTAACATAAATCATAACAAGGAAGCTTCTTTTTTTGTCGCATTCACTACTATTTTCATAATATGTTAACTGATGTAACTGTGTAAATGGGTTCATCAGTACTCTTGTTAAAAGATGATGTTGGGAATGTAGTAGAGAATGAATGAAACATGGTGTCTGATAATGTCTTTTTCTTATATACAATAAAAAAACATACTGCGCCAACTCCAAATAAGTAGATTTGGGAGCAGGATGTTTATGAGTTTGATTATTGTGCAAAATTAATTGTATTGACAATAATTATACAGACAATGTCGGATTTAATCTTAGTTCACAGGCACTAAAAATGCCATCCCTAGGCACTAAAAATGACCCTAATTAGGTATCGAAAATTTGCATGAAATGGATAAAGTTTCAATATATATTATCAAAATAAATGAAATGACTAGTATTTGAATGAAGATTAAGTAATATATAGCTGAAGTAATTACACAAAAAACGTTTGTATTGAGGAATGAGATTTCTCATACGGGGCCATTCAAGTATTACGTGAGCACTAAAAGGGGGCGGAGAGTGTGTGCTACACACCATGCACTATAGGTAAAGACGGATCTGCATCCGCTAAAATTTGGTAAGGTTTTATATAGAAACTTAGCATGATCCAAACACAAGCAATTTTTATACAATGAAATAAATTAACTAAAAAGTATCGACTAAGTTTTTAGTATACTTTTAACTAAGTTTTTTGGCGTAATTTGGTCTGTCATGTAAAAATCTGTTTTTAATTCGTTAGCTAGCAGAGTATGACTCTATCCTACGGAATTTTGGTACCTACCATTTTTACATCATATAGTTATTGTGCACAAGTGGAGTGTGATAAAAGTAATGACTGAGATCTTATAACAACTCCTTTAGAACGTTTTAACGAGTGGCTGCCACTTTGTTGAAGTACTGAAGATTAATGAAATAATCCGACGTTGAACCCAAAGAACTTGTAGTCAAGGCTGTAATAAATAACAAAAAGACTCAAAATTCGTTCCTTTTTTGCCACACGCCAACAGAACATAGGGATGGCGATTCTTTCCAAAAATGATCAAATTTTGAATCAATTTGAATTGAAGCTTTATGAATCGATCATGAAAACATCGATCTCTAGAAAATCGCGCTTTTTTTTTACTTATTATTTTATGCGTAAATAGTATTCTTCTATTGGTCGAAATTAGACCATAATCATAATTTATTGATAATCTGAGGTAAAAAAACCGTTTTGGAAATAATTTTATTGATAAAACTCGTCAATATAAATTAAAAAGACAAACAGACTGAGGAGAAAAAGATACTAAACTATTTTGTATTTGAATATTTATAGGTATATCCATATCAGACAAAACAAAGGAGACACTATAATAATCAATCTTTTATCATTTTAAAATAATTAGAGTTGTTTTTACAAGCATATCTAAGTTAAAGGTATAAAGTGAAGAGAGTTTATGATTGGCAGTACACCTTAAATTCTCTTGATGTCGTAAGTGCTAGATAACAATTGAAAAAAAAACGAAGTATTAAGCATAAATACCTTGTATTCGTTAAAAACCATAGTAATTAGGAAAATGTTATGAATAAATATAATACAAGAGCGATGGCTGCGAGTAAATATGTGGTACCGAGAGTTACCAATATGTAAGGAGACAGAACTCTCAAAAAGAGAATCCCATATACATATATTGAATAGTTTACCCGCAGACATCAGAGAAGAAAGAAACATAGTTAAGTTTAAAGTTAAGTTGAAAAATGATTTTATTCATTTTTTACCATAAAAATAGTATTTGATTGTTTGTTTTTTGAGATATTGATTGAGATTGTTTGAGAACTCTTGAGGTACTCTAAAGGTATATAATTATATAAGAAATTTTAATACCATGACCCGCAGTCAAACTGAATGTTCAGTTTTGTGGGTCAGTAATCTATATTATAAGATATAAACAAGAGAACAAATAAATAAATAAAATACCAGACCTAAATCCGAACCCGAAAGACGACCCGTTCGAACGGGTGGCGGCCAGTAAGGTTCATTTAGGTCTCTATGCCGATGACACGGTCATTTATTTTTCATACAGACGTAGAGACATTCTCAGAGCCCGCGTCCAAAAGGCTGTTAAAATCTTAAGCCTCTGGTACAAGAAGTGGCACATAGTGATTAAATCGGGAAAGAGCACCGCGATTATGTTCTCCGTAGAGAAATCTGACCCTCCTTGTCCAGTTACTTACCTAGGAGTAGAGACCTCATGGGCAACCGAGGTCAAGTACCTCGGTGTCACACTAGACGCCCACATGACTTTCAAACCTCACGGTTTGAAAGTCAGAAACCGTGCCAACATAGTTATGGGACGTCTTTTCCCTCTTTATAACGCTCGGAGTAAGATGACCATACGTCATAAACTTACTCTGTATAAAACGGTAGTTAGGCCCATTCTCACCTATTGGGGCAGGAGTATATCCTGCCCCAGAATGTTGACCGATGGGTCATGCCTCCCTTCGGGGGGGGGGGGGGGTGAAGAGGTGGCGTTGAGAAATATTCTCTCCCCCATCCCCATTGGGCCATTGCACGACGAGGCCCGGTGGGTTCGCTGCAGGGGGCGACGCGGCGACATGCTTTGGCAACCCCGTACCGCCCCCATCCCAAATGCAGCGGACGGCCCCGGGGGGTTTTAGTGGGTATTTCCGGGCGACTCTCGCCCGGGTGAGTCCCACACTGGCACGGAGCTCGTCACTCCGTGCCCCCTTATATATTGTATTTGGGGACTCTGATCCCTCAAATACAATAGATAAGGGTAGTGCGTAAATGCATTTCCCCCCGTAAAAAAAAAAAAAAGGCCCATTCTCACCTATTGCGCCCTTGCCTTCGCTTACACAGATCTGGCATCCTTCCAAATTGTTCAGAACCGCTTCACCAGGAGAGCCGTAGGTGCCCGATGGTACGAGAGGAATGTGGACGTCCACAGAGACCTCAACCTACCATCCATTCATTCTATTATCAAGTTCCAGATTCCCGCATCTTTCGACCGCGCAGAGACACACCCAAATCCGCTCATAGCGAAAGCCGTTGCGTACTCCTCCGACCCGCTAGCTCCGAAACCGTTTCGGAGACCGCGTAACGTTCTCACCGATCCCGGTGATGATATCAAGTGCGAAAATAGGATCTTTCCTTTTCAACCGATCCAGTATGCGTGCCAGCGCCCACGCCCGCGTAATCGCCGTTCCCGCCGCCGGGGATAAGCGGCTAACTTTTCTCCCCCACACATTCCGGGTCCCCCTCCGGTGCCAGTCCAAGACATGCTCCGTTCTCGGGGAAGCTCTTGACGCTGCTACCAGCGCGGTACAGTGACACTGACCATGCATCAAGCATTACACGCACAACACTGCATTTACACTCCTGCATATAACACGCACGTACATAGTTCTTGTAAGGACCTTTTTTTTATTATAAGGAAATTTAAAAAAATGTAGGGTTTAGCTAGGTTCAAATTCCGCGGGAATTTTATGATAGGTATCGGCCAAGCCGAATCGAACCCTTGTGCTATAAATCTGCACTTCAATTTTAATTATTAGCATAGATTTTTGACTTAGACAATTGTCTGCAGTCACCCAAAGGGTTTTATTGCGCCATCTACTGTTTGCGATATGTATTTTGCAATAAGTTAAATAAATTGTAATGTATACAGATGGCGCTTAGTGTTTGATACAATACGGTAAAATTGAACAATTCAAGAGGTGTTTTATCGCATACCACGTTTTATGTATTGAAACTCATAGTGTGATAAAGAGCGTCGATCATTCCAGAACTCTTCAATTTATCTGGGTTTTATTGATAGTTGAGGTGTCAATGCGCTCACAGCACGTAACTCTAAACATTTAATTCTGTGTGTTTCATCACAAGGTTTATTTTCAAGTTTCAATGGAAGCAACATGAAATAACACGCACGATGATACAAACAGTTTTTACTTTTTAGTATTATGTGATATTGTGTTGTTAGTGTTACTGTGTTACGTTGTTTTTGTAGAAACATGTGAATTCTAAGATTAGTGTTTTTCTAAAATAATCATTAGTTGTAGATATCGTGTGATTAATTATACAAAGAACCGGTTTTATACATTCTGATACGTACTGAACGAGGAACGATCCAATGGCATTCTCACTCAATAAATTAAAGAATATTTTAAATTCTAATAGGGAGGGTCAGTTGGCCGGAAGCGGTAGTTTGGAACCCGAAATTGGGTTCAAATTAGCGTTGCACCCGGTAAATAAAAATTTGTATGTGACTGTTATCGGAGCTAGGCACCTTCCATCCTTGTTTGGTTTGAGCCGAGCGCATGGATACTTAGTTAAGGTAACATTTACTTTTGTTCATTTAAACACATAATTATGCTCTACCTTTACATCTTTTAAAGTACAAATGTACAGCTTTCTTAGTTTTCTAAAGTTTTAATATTTTCGACACTTAGATACGTTAGTGGCATCTACGTAAGTATCTTTATTACCAATAATAATTCAAATAAAATCTATACTAATAAATAAAATTGAAGTGTCCATTTGTAACATAAAAATAACAATTTTTTACTGAATACATCTGAATGTATATACGATACCAATAACAAAAATACAATTTTTAAATTTTTTGTCAGTTTGTCGGTTTGTTCCGGCTAATCTCCGGAATGGCTAGACGGATTTTGACGGAACTTTTTTAGTAGATAGGTGTACTTACTCCGCGTAACTTAGGCTTCTTTTATTTTTCGAAAATAATTATCAGGGTTCCACGTAAAACAATTAAAATTTAAATAAAGTCCGACGGGCAAATGCTTGAATTTATGAGAAATATTTTTACTTTATCTTATGGTAGTACTAAAAATTTTAAGGAAATAATTAAGGTTCCGTATAAAAAAAGTTGTCATGCAGTAAAGAATATATGAAACGCGGGCGCAGCCTCGGGCATACAACACTAGTTGGAAACATAATTGTTTATTGCCATTCTTAATTAATAATGTTGCAACGTGAGGGTTACCTCTAATGTTATATTTATGTGAAAGCACTCTTCCAATGTCGCCTACTGCGTAAGTGGGCGCATTGCACCAAAAATTTACTACATTGTAGAAATTGGAAATTATGTAATAGTTAAACAATAAAATATGCTGTCAATCAGTCACAAATCACAATCCCAAATATTTTACCAACAATTTTGATTTT
This sequence comes from Samia ricini, assembly GCA_014132275.2. Lineage (NCBI taxonomy): Eukaryota > Metazoa > Arthropoda > Insecta > Lepidoptera > Saturniidae > Samia > Samia ricini. Next base: position 9,577,758 of record AP028170.1, read on the forward strand.
TTTTTTACAAAAAGTAAACAGTATTTTGAATACTTAAGTATTTAGAATTTTAGATGAGCTAGACAATATTTTAATGTGCTAATTTTTCTATGTGTTCCTGTGCGTTTAAACACGCATCTGGTAAAGATTTCTGAAGAAATGAAAGAATTATGATTGTATTTTCGTTAGGTTTGGGTCTCGAAAATGTAAATTATGGCTTAGTTTATTATTATACTGCTGTGAACTAAAATACTTAGCTATGAATATCTACCTAGATTTTTTTTGCAAAGCTGCATTTCGAGGGTGCTTGACGTTTAGGTACTTGATAAACGTTTAGCGGTCCTAAAATCTGAACAGCCGTTTTAAAAGTTCCTATAAGATTGGTTATACATATAATAAAACTGTACAGAAACAAAATATAGGTACTTGAGACAAAACACACGGGTTGTGCTTTAGAATTAATGCGTTCCCATTTTGTTGATTTTCGAAAGTAATATTTGAAAGATATACCACAACACAGAATCACATTATGTGTATTTAGTTTAATATCGAAGGAACTGGGAATATTTCTATCTGCAGTATCTACTACATTTTGTTTTTATTTACATTGTAGCTAGTTTGCGCTAATGGCGGATTTGAGAAGTTTAAAAGCAGAGTTCATATTGGACAAGGAATTAGTTACATAAGTATTTGGGAATTTATTACAATTGATTTTGTATAACATAGTAAAATACAACCGCAAACTAAAAAGTAGACGTTTATATACAGGCACGAATGTTTGGACTATTTCAAAAAGTTATTTATCTCAATTAAATCAATAGAATCTTTAACGTTTGCAACATTACATATTTTAAGTACCTACGCATAAATAAATTTAGATATCACATATTATAACTTTCTACAAGCCTAGGTTTAAAAAAGCATCCAGAAGAATGGATGAGTGAATATTTAAATTAACATATTTTCGACTAACAGAAGTCACAGTCCAGTATTTTTTTCTTCACATCATATTTTATCCACTAACATTCAAAAGCTGACGTCTTATTACATAGTATATTGCAACTACTACTACACACTTTAAACATTACAGAAGAAAATTATACTATACAATGTGCACCTTACTGAGTTCATAAATAGTAGTTTACTAATAATAACTTAACATTAATTTGCAATGTTTGTAGTTAAGGTATTCGAATGATGCAGCGTTATGTTAAGCTTAGTTAACATCCGTCTAATTGTTTTCCTAATTGAGGGCAATACCGTACGAAGCTGAATTGTTATCTCACATATACTTGCAAATTTGTTTAAATAAGGCCGACTAATGACAGAGACCGGAAAATTCGGTAATTGTCACATTTAAGGTGCAAATAAAAAAACTAATAATGTTACTAAACGTAAAACAACTTGATAAAACAACAATATAGTTATATAATGGATCTCAATCATCTACACCTACGCATATCCCATTTTCATTTGGGGTCGGCGCAACATGTCTTCCTCTTCCGTTCTTCTCAATTTCCAGTCATCTCTACATTTACTCCCTTTCTAAATATATTATCTTTCACACAATTCATACATGTTTTCTTTGGGTTTCCTCTTCTCCTATAACTGTCCACATTCATGTCCAATACCTTTCGTACTCTTCGTCCTCCCTGCGTATCACATGTTCATATCAGGACAGACGAAGGCTCCTTAACTTCTCTGTTTCTGACGTCACTTTCAAATTTCCTTGAATGTGCTCATTCCTAATCCTGTCCATTTTTGTTACTCCACACGTCCGCAACAATTTCATATCAGATGCATGCAGTCTTCTTTAGTTCGTCACCTTTATTGGCCAATATTCTGATCCATACAAGGCGACAGGCCGTATCATATTCTTGTAGATCTTTCCTTTAATATAGAAAGAAATGTAATGTGTAAAATCCAAATGTTTGAATATCACATTAATTTTTCATTTCTAGTAATAACTGGAATTATTGTGTAATACTTGCTGTAAATTATTTCTATATTGATAACAAAATACGACGATTAAAAATAGCATTTGAATAATTGAAAAGTCAACATTATTGTCTTTGGCAATACTTAGTATTATTTTCTAAGATTTATGTATGAAAATAGTTATGTTTATTGAAGGTAAGTTATGTCTAATGTAATATAGACCAACTTTTGGGTTGAATCAGTTATTAGAGTAATGTGGTTGGCTGTTAGAATTTCTGCATTCTTAAAAAAACTCGTATTAATTTCAGTAATTGTAGAGGTTAAAAATATCTACCTTAAAAAAATACACACCAAACATACTACAGAAACAGAATGTATAAATGAATGACCTTACCAATCAGCTCTTGCCCTATTTAATAGATTAAACCAAGCTGGTACAGTATGAGCGGGAATATGATGAATGAATCACAATCGGCAAGTCTTTTAAAATGATTATGCCTAGGTTTACTTTGGCTTTGATTTTGGCTTCACTCGTCTCATATTGAATAGAACAAAACTGCATTATTCATCATTCAATAGCAAATCATGAAGCACAGAACAAGAAAGTCTATAATTTTCCATGTGACCGCTTTATTATTTGTGATCTAAGCTTGAAATTTAGCCATTACAATAATGAACATGTAGATCAATAGCACGGAGATATAAAAATTGCTAAGATCAGATATATACGTTATAATTATGCATAATTCTGAGGTGGGTTCTAAATAGAAAAAAAATGTATCTTTAAGTAAAATAAAGTTACACAAAATAGGTACCTACCAAAATATACTTAGTAACTATCAGCCAAGACACTTTTACGAGGTTTTGTAAGAACGTGACTAGAAAACATTTATTTAAAATATATGATTGATGAGACACTGTTTTGACGCGCTTTTGCAAACATTGTACACTGTAATAATTTTAAAACATGACTTTGAACATGATGGCATTTGTAAAATAAAGGAAAACTAGTTTAACAAACTTTTTAATTGTGTAAGGACATTTTGAATATTGACAAGCCAGTTAAGCTTGACGTTTTAAAGTCATTAGCTTTAAAAAGATCTTTTTTGAGCTATATTTTAATGTATGGAAGAAGAAAATAACTGTTGAAAGTAAAATCTCTTTACATAAAATAATAAAGCATCTTACAACTTAATTATATACTTAGTCTTATATTTATAATTAAATATATATTTTTTTGTGTAATAAATAATAGTTTATTAGATTGAATTCTAAATATACCGTTTATTAATTAAATCTATGTAAGAAAGTTGTTTTATCAATAAAAAATTTATCTACTTGTCATATCACCGGTCTTGAAAATTATTTTCCTTATCGGCTTCAATGACGTTACTGTTATCTATTATTGATTACGTAGTTATAGAAATGACTGCAGTATTGTATGTACAGGTTAAATATATAACAGTTACTAAGTAGAATGTAACAGCTTTAGTAAGTTATCTTTACAGTACAATATAATTATTTATTAGATACGTCTCAAGTTTAAATCTGCCACTAAGTACCAATAGGTGTGCTCCAGGAGCATCACTTGAGAGTCAGTATTTCTAGGCTTAGAGGGTTCATCATCCTGGACCTCATGGTCACTTAATTATGGTCAAAGCTCTTAGAGTATACAACATTACATTTTTTTAAAAACAGAACAGTTATTAAGGAAAAGGTAAAACATTGTTGACAGTTAAACGTTTGTGTACTTTATTAATAATTATGAATTGAGTTACATATACACTGTACAAGCATAAATATGTATTACAAATGATTTTGACTCAAAGTAATTGTTTTTTGTTATACATATATGGATACAATTCTCATCATAACTTTTCTCTACTTTACCTATTGAAAAAAATGCTATAATTTAGATCTAGCTTCACATAGTATAGTCGATAAACACGTTATTGTTGTATAAATATAGATCCTAAATATTGACTGAAAAAATAACTTTATAAATTAAAAACAAAACAGACTTCAGAAGAATATGCTATACAAATACAATAAAAAGTAAATAAATAATTACTTTATTATCCCCTTGAGCACTTACCTGGCGTTTACGCCAGCTTTCCATTGTTTTCCTATTGTCTTATTTTTATGGGTACTCGACATATTAATCTACATCTGATAACTTCGATGTATCCTTTGTTATAATACCATTAATAATTTTGAAATCGGTGCCTCCGTTTTGAAGTCTGTTGATAAAATAGTTTGACACATTTTTCGTATATTTATCAAATGATTTTCTTTCTTATTTATTTAGCAGCTATTATCGAGATTTCTTTTATTGTTTTCAATAAAAAAACATTTAGTTTTTTTTTTATTTTGAATACTTCCTATGAGATAATTTCGCCCTCTAAGCGAAGACTACCTAATTAAATTGTATTAACACTTAATACCTAAATAGGTTCTGAACTTGTACTCCATAAATATTACGGTAGTTCTCATGATAAATATGTTTGATAAATAAATAAACTTTTGCCTAAAAAAACACAAAAGATTGTATTTATTAACATTTATTCAAGTGATTACTATACACATGCACGTAATATTTTCATCGTTCCAACTTTTGTAGTGAAGTTAAAAGAAGCACATTCCAGTATGTAGGTAGACAAAATGACGTAAACCCATTACTTACATTACCGGTTTTTGCAGATAAACCTAAAAGTGGTTTTATGTATAAAAACAATGTTTCTTTTTTTGCAAGTCTGTTTTATTTTCGCTGGTTAAAAGATACATATTCAAAAATATTAATGTTATATTTTTCAGGTTAAAGTGTTCCCCGGTGACAGTAAATACGAAACGACTCTACAAGAAAGTTCATGGCCCGTATGGAATGAAGATTTTAAATTTCATATAAAACAGAAAGATCCTAGAAAAACAACGGAATAAAAAAAAACTGATTTACAAAGTCTTCTCGCGGGCCATTTTTTATCACTTACCATATATGCTATATTAGAACCGCCTAAACAAGAAAATGACAAACGGAGAAGCAGTAAAATTGACGCGAGAAAATCACCATTGGTCGCAGACCAAGCAGAGCCTAAGCCGAAGGCTGGATTTTTTGAAAAAACATTCAGCAGCTTCAAATCGACTAAAGCAGAAGCTATAGCACAAAAATCTATTTTAGAGAAACGTAGAACCGTAGGTGCCGCTACGTGGAATTTCGATTCAAAATTGTTTCAAAATGATCTCAAAAATGGTCTTATCGGAACTCCTGATATTTGGAGGCCTATAAATGCAATCGCGAGTGGACTAGTCGCAGCTGATTCCCAGGTACATACGCTACATGTATGATGTAAACCATTCAGAATTATAACAGACGACAGTTAATAATCCTAGTATTCGTTTAGTCTAAAATTGAAAATATCAATTAAAAATTGGATTACTTACAGTTAACTAACAAAGCTCGCCTGTCGATAGTTATGAATCTTCTCTATTTCTATGTGTTAAACTAAACATTACTATTAAAAAATAAACACTTTATTTATATTAAAAACGGTTGACAAACACAGGAGAAAATGCACTGAATTGTTTAATCTCTGCATAGATAAGAACCAACACAAAATGTAAACAATACAAGTAAATACGTATAAATAAAACAATTCAGTACCTAGTGTTCCTACCTGTTTCTTCTCTGTATTTCAATCGTTTTTTTTTTTTTTTCTTTTTTGTTTAGGTTGTCAGTGGTTTAGTAACTTTAGTTTTATTTAATTTTTTAAATTTTTGATAATAATTATGTTCGAATTTTGAACATCGGACGAACACTAGTAGGCTAACAAAACTAAACTAAGTATCGTATTCTTAAGCTGTTTTGTTCTCATAAATACTTGTCGTTTGGTGTTACACTGTTTGTGTTTATACCTACCTAAACATGATTACTAATCTATTAAACAAAATTTTAAAATGAGATCATGTTTTTATCATATCCGTAGGACACTTTCGTCTCTAACTTTAAAAGATTATCGCAACTTCATAATAAATAATTATAATGACAATTATCATAAATAATTTTGAATTGCTTTAGAGAGAATATAAATTAGCTTTATTATTTCAACTGTTTGCATAAAATTTTGAATAAGGATTTTAACATTATGACACGCTAAATAATCGTTTTGAATTGTTGAAACGCTTACTACCCGTCGATTTCGGTACATTCGTTTTTACGTATGATAGATTCGTATAGCGCGGTATCAGAAGTTAAAAATACTAATGATTAAAATATCAAATGAGTCATATCGTGTGAAATCTTGTTTTTTTTTATTATGTAGGCGCAGCCGACAATAGAATAGCTTTGACCTCGAGCAATCCCAACATGGACGCACTAGGTAGCTATTATACCTACAGCATAAGAATATTTTATGAGATATCGACGTCGACTTATGTGCTGTATATAAAGTTTAGTTTTTATCTTTCGATATCAAAAAATTACGAACGTAACTGTATAATTCTGATAAAATACTTTATTCAAATTCACAATAATGTAACGATGCAAAATAAATTTGATCATTGTTTTTTTTTAATTCAGCAATATAGTTTTATATACTAAAAGGCATACAGAAACTCAAGATCATTATAATCACACTTTACTTATTTTAAATGTTTTATATTGATTCATAGAAATTGGTTAGGTACTTAATTATTTATTAGTTATAAGATTCATTAACTCTTCTTAAACCACGTATCGGATTTTGATGAGGTTTTCACTCTCATTAGACATTTTTAATAAAATACTTTAATAAGAATTTAAAAAAAATTGGAGTCATTCGCCAAAAAAAAACGATTTTCAGGGATTACGTAGGCTAAATCTTAAGAGATACCATCAAAATGATGTAATAGAGAATTGTGGTTTTTCAGAAATTCTACAGAAACTTCCCTTGCGTTTTACTAACATAATATAGATTGTATTTGGACCCAATTCTAAAGTAGGTAGTGATATCATAAAATATACGGACGAAGGTACAAGTATGATAATTTATCAGAACTGTTAAAGATCAAGCTGTTAATGATATGAATTATGTTTAAACAGAGAGAAAACAAAAAAGGACAACTTGAAGTCACACTTCTGTACACAGCGAGCGAAGACGGTTTTAACGATATCGTACAATTAACTGTTAATCGATTACGATGCAGCGTACAAACTATGCAGGAGCACGAACAATTCAAAGGTGCAGTACAACAAACATTACTCTAATTCGATTAAGTCTGGGTACGTAACTGGTAACTTGGTATTATTGAAGGGAAATCTATTACAGGGACGTTGAGCGATTCTCAGTAGGGGCAAACTTATACATTCACGTTACCAATGACGCACCCCGTCAATATGCTACAGTGTGTCAATAATATTAAATGTCAGGGTATGGTAATCATTTCAATAAACAAATTGTGGTGATGGCACCGCGGGTAGTGCGGCCGGATTCCGCGTCAATCGACGCGGGTTCGATCCCCACCTATCCGACTCTAAAATCGGCCTGAGCTTTCGGTGAAAGAAAACATCGTGCTGAAACCATAGCATGGTGCTTAAGCTACCACCCTCGAGTTTGAAAACCTGTCGCCAAATACCAATAGGTGTGTTCCGGCAGCTTCACTTGAGAACCATTAATGTGCTGACCATCTTGGACCACATCGTCACTTAACATCAGGTGAGATTGTGGTCAAAGTACTGAGCCTATACCGTGTAAAAAAAATTGAAATTTAAACATATAAAAAACTGTTTTTCCAATGTTTCGAGTTTTCCCTTCTGCCGGCAGTCTCCACGACTGCCTAGTTATCATATTCTGAAAAAAAAAATTATGATACCTACCTTGACTAAAAAAAATACACGTGATTTTGAGTAAGGAAGGAAAAATGGATCACAAATTTGCAAAAAGAAAACATCACGTGATTGATTAATGGACGACCGCTTGCCGCTAAGATCTCTTGCGAAATCAATAATTTTTAAAAAAAACTGTGAAGTCACATATTTTATATTTATGTATGATTTATATTTTATTAAAATATAAAGTATCGTATAGTTTGATGGCTCACTCATATCGTAGAAACTTAAGCGACTTACTTAGGCTGAATAATTGAACAAATGGTTTGTGTAGATTGGCCCAAAGGAAATCCAAGTTTCAGGCGATTGCGTTAGGTACAGAAATATGGTGTTTTTTACTGTATGAAGGTACAATGTACTTTATTGTCACTGCTTCATTGGATTTGCTGGTTAAATTAGTTTTATCATGTTCGTGAGTTTATGCAAGTCATTCAGCCTTAATAGGTACTACCATGAACTTATGTTGCTAATCCATTAATGGACGTTGTTATTTATATATACCGTATTTATTAAATTGTAAGGCTTAGTAAAGAACATTTTTAATGAAGTCATTTTTTACTGCTGGTGTAGCCTTTGCTTTATCTAATGTTGTTAAATTAACTGCTAAACTTCTGAGATATTGATGGCTGGCTCACTAACCCCTTAGTCGCACTTCATCTGTCCGATTCTAATGTTCAAGTTATTCTGACATATTAGAAAATGCGATCAAATTAATTTTCAGTATCAACTACCTACTAATAAGTTAACACAAGGTTTTTTAATTAGAGAAATATCGATAAAATAATACTTCAATCAGCCTTTGCCTTTGCCCGGTTACTACTGTGAACGCCGGCAATGCAGTTGCTTTGGCAGAAGCCTCCAAGTCACTCAAGTATCTACTTACATATAAGCAATGTATTCGTGTTTGAGCCATTTGGAGTTGAAACTATGGATTTGTGGAGGTTAATTACACACGCCCTGTACAAAAACCTTACAGTCTACGGAGGAATTCCAGTTTGGTTTCCTTTACCCAGAGAATCAGCATTGCTATACAACGTGTCAATGTTGCTACCTTCTTGGCCATTCTGCCAAGTGGTGCCGATTTGGGTTTTAAATACTAATCTTGTTTTCATTATTATTATTTTACTATATCATAATAATAAAGAATTAATATTCAAATAAATTAATTGGCGTCGCTTGGATTAATGTATAAATTTAACCAATTTACTAAATATCGAAACTACTAAGTTTCAGCTTTCTCATCGTAAGTTAAAATAATACTGTAATATTATACCTTTTGTGTTACGATCGCTTGGAGCGCACGTAAACTGAGTATGTCATTACTTTCCAAGGTACCTTACCTCCCTACACTTTCAAGGATGAGAAACGTTTTATTAGCGTTGCATTTTGCGAGTACGACAATATTAAATATAAAATCAACTTTATCAAATCAAATAGGAGTGAATTCTGTTTCGTTAAAACTCTAAAGAAGGTCGTAATTTCTAACTAAACCTAGCTAAATTAACTTAGATTTTCTATTCATTATAACTGTAGTCAAATACATATAGTATGTTCACGCAATGAATGCTCTTTGCTTATTAATAAGGAGAGAGCTGTGAAGACGGATGCGCGTTAAATAACAAAGCAAATATAAGCAACGCTGGTAGGTCGGTCGTTTCAAATATTAAGAGATGTATTATGACAATGAGTTAGTTTTTAATACAGATATTTTACTTTTAATTTCTTTAATCAATTGGACTACCTACTTAGATGTAAAATTGTAAAGTATAGGTTAAAAGCGATCACTTTAACTCATTGTTTTGTACTGTATAATCAGTGGTTTGATCACAATTTTATCTGGTGCTTAGTAATGTAGTTCAGGATGGTAGACACACGAAGCCTAGGGGTACTGGGTTCACATCTCTAGGTGTTTGTTTCAAACTTGAGTATGGCAGCTAAAAAAGCGAGTAGCATGGCCCACTACCAAACTAAAATATTGCAATTACTATGTTACAGTATAGTATAGTAAAATGTTCATATTAAGAAAGTGGCGCTCTGTTCTCTAAAGTGTGTAAAATTACAAAATAATAATAGAGAGCTAATTTTCCTAGCGCTGAGGAAAAGCACGATTTTGTTTTTATATTTCAATCTGTGTGCCATATGTTACACAAAAAATATAGTTATTTCTTGTGGCATAAATGCTACGTATTTATTTAAAGTTATTGTCCCGAAAAAAATATTATTGTAAAAATGTATATGTAAAAAATAATAATGTATAGTTTCTAATGGACTTTATCTATTCAAATTTATTATCACTTCACAATATAAGGAGGTAAATACATTAGTTTCCTCATTTTTTTTTTGCTATCTAATAATTTCATTGTGATTTTTTTAATATAAAATTTAATTCTAAACTGGTTTCATAAAATATTTGTATTTCCTAAATATATAAACAGTAGCTATTAAATTCAATTTACATATAAGTTCTTATAAATAGTAAAGACACCAATAATGAATTCCATAGTATATACGAGTACATATTATCATAACCCAAATAAACTTCATTATATCAACAAAACCTGTCCTTATTAAAAAAAAATGACAACCACTATGGAAATCGAAGAATAAAACAAAAAAAAACATAAAATGTTGCTTAAAAAAGAACTGATAACTATGAGAATATTATTGAGGTGACAAAATAAAATATAAAAATGTGTGTATTTGTGCATGACAGTGTGTGATTGTGTGAGTGAGAATGAATATATGGGTTTATTTACTTATACCTAAACTAGTTCTTGTAATAATGTCATATCATTTTTCTTTTATAGCTCCTGTTTCATTCATAAAAATATACATAAATATATATGGACATTTACCAATTTGAATTGTAATATAATGTATTAACTGTGTGTAATAATGTGTGTTGTGTATTATTGAAAGCATAACATATATTTATTTTTCTGACTAAAGTGTAAGTGGTAGAATGAATTTTAAGATTAAGTACTGTTTTCAAATTAATAAACTATGAATAATAATTGACTTTCTTATCCTCTCAATTATAAGTATTTGGTTTAATTAACATTTAAATTAAACTTTTATAATTAAAACTAGAATCGTAAGTTCTTGAATTTTCATTAAGCGTACTACATTTTCGATTAATCTGTCACTGAAGTGGTCTTCATTGGAATAATTAAATATTTAGTATTTCATTAACTTTTAATATGCCTTTGTCTAGATTTCTAGGTTGACTTAACCCCCGAGCACTAACCTGGCGTTTACGCCAGCTTTCCAGTGGTTTCCTATTGTCTCATTTTTATGGATAGTCGACATATTAGTTAAGTTTATTTACAAATGAATTTTGTGTTTTTCTTTCAGCACCCCTTTATTTGAAAGCAACGATATTAGAAGCTAACAAAGCTGAATGTTTTTGGAAAAGCGATAGATTCGTACCGACAATATCCGCTCGATGGGATCCGAAATCATCGACAGTGAAGCTTGCAGTCTTCAAAGGCAACTTGAACAAAGTCAGCATATATATAAGTTTAGGGTGTAAAACGAAAATGGCTAAAAAGGAGATACTCGGTAAAGCGACCATAGACGAAAAAATCTATCTATTCAGACAGTTGGAATGAGTGTCTGAGGCAGCCGGGGATACCTAAAAGTCTATGGTTAAATTTCGAATGAACAAAGTATTACTTTATAATTAATAACAAAGCATTTATAACGAAAAAACAAATGTATACAAATTCAAATGTTGATATTATTATGTATATTAATCTAATTATATAGCTTTATTATATATACAGCCGTCTATTTAATATTGGATGTGAATATTTTAAGGTATTTTTAATGTTATCACTATTGACACTATAATGACAATGTTATTATTTATTTTGTAAGTTTGATATTTTTAAAATAAAATATTTATCGTGATAAATGTATACAATTTAATTTTCATAATATTATGGTTATATTCCTGTTATAAGCATATATGCAAACATTTCACAAAATAATTAAATTAATACCAAGCAGGGAATGCGGTAAATAATTAAAATATACCTGTTTATGATAGTATTTCATAATATGACGACGGCTTAATGGTAGACATAGCGAACGTCGTATTTGGTTCGAATCATAATCTACATTGAGCTTAAACTTTCAATTAAAGAAAACAGCTTGATGAAATCATATCGTGATGCTAGGGCAATATCTAATGCATAATGGCTAGATCACACTCAAGTTTCGAAATCTGTAATGAAGTAATTGTTTCATGCGTATTAAATATCATCACCTTTTACAATATGGGGTGGGACTATTCTAAGCCGCCACCACACGGCAGACTAAATGCCAATGCACATCTTGTATGAATGTGAACCGTTAATAACCATACGGAACAAAGTTTTCATTAGCATGTGTTGCTTTCGGATGAGGTACAGACGCTTTCTGCCAAAAAGAGTTTACAAAGTGTATCCAGTTTGTAGATCTAGACCAGTGGTGGGAACTTTATTAATGGCGGGCCACAAAGTTTAAGAAATTCTAGAGGAGGGCCAGAATTATAGAAAAAATGTATTATGTGTTAAAGCTTTTAATCATCATCATCATCAGTTAGATCAGTATAACGCATCACATGAACTACGCGGCTAGTTTAGCTTCACCTATAGGTTATGCATCTATTATTCTACTAAGTAGAATCTACTTTTATTCTCGACTGCTAAAAAGTAATTATAACGGGCCATATACTATCCATGTCGATGGACCTTCGGCGGGCCGGGTTAAACAATTTCGCGGACCGTGCTTAGCCCATCACTGGTCTAGACAGTGAGCTTCAGTAGTGTGGGGATGATCACTATAACTCTATCAAGGTCTCAGTGACAAAGAACTGTTTTAGCCTGCACAAACCCATTTCGGAATAATATTAATTAAAACTCACATAAAGATATAAAAGCAAAATTTATACAAATACATCTATTAAATACAAAAATAATACCTTCAAATAATGACACGAGGATCTTGTTTTAAGGTGGCCAGAAGGTTAGACGAGATCTAAGTTTCTTTTAAAGAACTTAATACATTTTACAAAATGGCGCTACGCATAAAATGTTGATAGTTGTACATTGTGTAAAGTTTGTCATCAACGTTTTGAGTTCTGGACATTTATTAAGGCAGACAAATTTTATCTTAAGTACTTAGGGTCCGCCATTTGGTGACTCCTGGCCTATATTATTGTTTAACTTATTAGAAGCAAGCTTTAGTTTTAGACGATAACAGGAGTATGTTGTCATTTCATCTCTCGTCCCTTACCATTGTTCTCATGCTTTCAATTTCCGATAACACTAAGGAAATAAAATTGCTTGTCTAAAGAAATAATACACAGAGCTAGGTTTATGCAATACACGTGACCTCTTATGTCTATACTTATTAATAAAAACAAAATAAGTGATTACTTATAATTGAAGATATTGGTGAGTTCTTTTTTAAATTTAAAAATAGAAACATTTATTTCAAGTTTATGAGATCGCGCAATTGTCTAAAAAACTAAGGAAATCACAATCTAATCAAAAGTTTGTAAATAATTGAATATACCACTGCATTTTTTTGTATACCTGATGATTCAAACGAATTGCACTGGATGTGAGTCACTATGACCGATTCTTCACGTACCTAGTTACTTCAACACTATCTTATTAATGATTGCCCCAAAGTTCGATGAAGCTGTTAAGGCAGTAAACTTCCAGTATACGACGTTAGTCAATTCGAGAAACAAGAAGAAATTAGCTAGAAGTTCCATAATGGCAAAGTATGGAGCTTTGTTTCCGAAATGGAATCAAAGATGTCGCATCATACCTTCTTCAATAATATAATAACTAGATACGTTTTTCCTTGATACAGGAATTCTTACATCGATGTATTATCGTATGTTTGTATTTATTATTAGCTGTCTGCCGCGTTTCATATATTCTTCACTACATATTAATCTATCTAACTTCTGCTATCTAACAAAAAAGTCCCGTCAAAATTGGTCCAGCCGTTCCGAAGTTCACGCGGAACAAACAGACATACATTTTAAAAATTTTACTTTTCGTATAGGTATCGTACAACCCATTCAAATCTATTTAGTAATAAAAAAAATTTGACATTACAAGCAGACACTTCAATTTTATTTATTTGTATAGATCAATTTGAAAACTTCTAGGGTTTTTATTCAACTAGTTTTATATTCTACACTACTTGCAGACATGTATTATATTTAAATCTTGTACTTCTTGTTATTACTATTTATACTTAAGGTACGTACGTATTATTGGTTTATAAATAATGCATTGTTTAAAATCTTCATTCCCTGAGGTTACATTTACGTAGTTCGTTGTCCGCAGCCACGTAGATTGTGTAAAATACACAGTCATAATACACACGTACCTTCTCTAATTTACTTGGTTTCAGTAATTTTTTTTTTTTCTAAATAATGGGTAAATACTCATTTAGGTGTATGGAATGGAAATATTATACTATTATTGCATTGTGGTATTCAAAGTTTATTTTAACACAAATCGTTCGATTTCTTTGAACGCAAATCTACTTTTCAATTGGCACAAATTGGTTGAATTTCCTAATAAAGCTATTTTATGAGTTAGCCGCGGCTCAGGAAAACACAGAACGTAGGCAAAATAATCAGTTATTAGGATACGATTTAGGATCGAAGGTTACTAGTTAATGCCCGCTATATGTTTTTGTTAGGGGTCGAGTAATACATTACCAAAATTTTGGACGTTTTAATCTCCCCTAATTTTATCAGCAAAGCTCTTAAGTACGAGTATGTTAGCATTTACATAATTATGCAAAAGAAAACCCAAATATTTATAAGTAAACATTGCTTATGTTATTACCATTCAGAACCCCCGTCCCCCATTTCATCAAAAATAAGCAAACCCCCTAACAACCGTCAATATTTACGCAACAATTGACCGAACCCTTATACGAAATTGTATGTTATATAAAATTTATGTCGCTCCGTTTCGAATGGATATTCCAAAATAATAAAGGGCCTTTAATTCATAAGATATGAACCTTAGGTACCTACCTAGTAGTTACAAATTCCTATTTACGGACATAAGGCAACTTGGGTGTAGTAAACGACCTCGTTTCTGTCCAAATGTTCGCTTTATTATAAATTGCCTAACTTCATGCCTTTCTTTACCTTTGATGATATTTGAAAATTTATGGATAATGATTTTCAAACTTATTAGGTTTATGCTCCCATAAATTTAAAGCTTGATAATAATCCCAACTGATGTTAAGTGACAATGTGGCTTAATCAACAGTTGCGTCCCTTACGCTTGTATGAAAATTTACCCTTATGACTATAGAATGCCGAAGCCTAAATGGAGACCAAAGATTTTTCACAAAAGAGACAAATACGCTCGTATTGATTAAGGCAAATATTAATTTATTATGTACTAGCTTTGCCCGCGGCTTCACCTCCTTGAAGTTCAGATAATTTACATCCTATGTTCTCCACCTGGATGCAATATATGCCACTAGCAAATTTCATAGAATTCTGTTCAGTGGTTTGTGCGTGATTGACGAAGAACCTAATAAACAGATAGACAGACAAAAAAAATGTAACTATCGAAATGTGTTGTCGATTCTGAAGTCCTGCATAGTATTTTTTCTTAAATATCTTCAATGTACAGATTTCGTCTCGTTAGCCTTTTATTATCATAAGTATAGATAAGAAAAAAAACACTGTAAAATAAATAAATAAATATGTTAATGGTTCTCAATTAGTGCAACTAAAAACCGAGTTATCTAAACAAATCTAATATGCCTATAGGTATTTTATTAACCTTTTTCGAAAATTTTAATTGTTGAATCGTATACAGCTGAAGACTTTCAGATTTTCTGCCCCTATTGACAGTACTGATATTATTATTCTGGAAGGAGCTATGCATGCTAGAACATACCTGTGTCACTGCGACCTAAAAATATCAATTGTGATCGTTCCACTTTATTAAAGCTCACTGCTTAGACCTACAGTCTGGATGTACTGTACAATATTTTTGGCAGGGAGCATCTGTACCTCCACCGGGAGTAAGACATGCTTACCCAGGACTCGGTTGCGTATGTGTATTAGTAGATCTACTTTCACACAAAATGTGCTTTAGGGTTTCGTCTGTAATTTCACAGAACCTACACTCTCTTGTGTTGTGAACACCAATGTTGTGCATTTCCTTGCTCAGTTAGGCTTAGATAGGCTCAGTTCTTTGACCACAATCTCACCTGATGTTAAGTAATGATGTGTTCCAGGATGGTAAGCACACTAAGCCTAGGGGTACTGGTTCTCAAGTGATGATACCGGAACACACCTATTGATATTTGGCGACATGTTTTCTAACTTGAGGCTGATAGATAACCAGGCGGGCATCATTAGAAAATGCTCTACCACCATACTATGATTTCCTCACGATGTTTTCCTTCACCAAAAGCTTAAAACGGTTTTAGAGTCGGATAGGAGGGTATCGAACCCGCGTCAATTGACACGGAATCCAGAAAAACTACCCGCTGCGCCATCATCGCTTGAAGTTTCGAGTCATTGGTCTCACTAATACTCGTAGTTGATTCCTACTTAGAGACGCTTCTTCAGCTTTTTGCTGAGTGAATTCCGGCAGCACTTACTGATAAGTTTGATAGAAACTCTACACTTTAGAGTTTTATTAGCTAATCTTTGTTTTATGCACCGGAGCCCTTATACCCCGGGGCCCAACAGTGCGGATACGTCGAAGGCTACACCCCTCCCTGCTAAACGATAAAACACGGTAAGCTTAGGGAGATTTGCTTCCAAGAGCATCTGTAATAAGAAATCATTTTCAGCCGAGGCTAATAGCTACTAGCCAGATGGGACTAGAATATAGATAAAATAACAATATTTCACTAAATACACATGAATTTATATATGATATTTATAAGAAAAATAAAATTTTGTCTGTTTGGCTGTCTATCTGTGTTTATCTGTTTGTTTTAGATAATTATTTGTTTGAAATTTTTTTAGGATTTACGCTTATAAAAATTAAAATTTGTGAACAAAATTTGATTCCACGGATAGCTTTACTGGCAAGTGTTTTAATTTGTGAGAAATCTTTGCTCTATGTTAGTACCAGATATACTATTTTTGGAAAATAATTAGGTTCCAAGTAAAACAATTAATGTGTCGAGTACCCATAAAAATAAGACAATAGGAAAACAATGGAAAGCTGGCGTAAACGCCAGGTAAGTGCTCAAGGGGTTAAAACTCATGAAGTCGTGAACAACGCTCCGTTTTTAAGTGTAGACATCCACACGTTCCAAAGAAGAAGTAGATGTGATTTCTCCTTGGACAATCTCTAATGAATAAAGATGCTCTTAGTCTTAGTTTATTTTCAACTCTATCTATATCTATGAACCGATTTGAATGAAATTTTATATGGAGATAGTTTGAAATCCAGGAAGGGACATAGGATAGTTTTTATTCTGAAAACCCTACGGGAACGGGAAGTACGCGGGTAAAACCGCGGAGAGCAACTAGTATCTAATATTTAAGTTTAAAAATTCTACTGCGCAGTACCTATAGTAGTATAGGTCATCATTTCAGTTAGGCATCATGAAATTCCATTAGCAGGCCTCATTTACGAGGCACTTCAGCTAAGGCATTGTCTGAAGAAAAGATATGCGAGAACAGGCGGCCGTTTATTATTATAGATGTTCATGGAATTTAATTTAATACTTTCTACCCATTTTTGATTCATAAAACTTAGGTGGATACAACAAAATATTAGGTAGCTTATTAATACTAGCAGTACCTTTCCTCTAGGTGCGAGTTGTGTGGCGTCAAATATTTTTTAAGTGGTTAGTAAAATTTTCAAAAGCATAATTTTATAATTTGTTGTTATTACATTTATCACAAAATATTTATATATTAATAACACAATGTTGATAATTAATAAATAGACAGTTCAAGACATTTTTCCTCGTGTTTATCAATCAATTTTCATTATTTTTCTGTTGTTAACTATTGATGGTCTTTGGATAGTACAATTAATCTTTGTAACAATGTTAATAGTCTAAGATCCGGTACAAGGTTACTAGTTACGTTAGTCTAGTATTTTCCGCTAGTATTTTAAATTGAGATAATAGTTATTAGTTAGTTTTTTCATTAACTCGTTTTGAAAATAAATTATAATCCACTTCACAACAACAGGCATATGTAAAGAATTTGAGAAGTTTTGGTTGCTTGTTGCGTATTTTCATTATCTTTATATCAAATTAAAACAATTTTTTTTTTTCTGTATATTTGATTATTTATTTTGATGATGGAATACCTCTGAGTACGTAAAAATGGACGCCAATAGGGTTTGCTAGATGTTAATTAAAGGTTGTTTACAGTAAAACAGATGTTAATATACTATGTTATATTGCCCAATCCTGAAAATAAGTGTAAATCTAATTAAAATATATAAGAACACGTTAATTTGTTGTTTCATTGTTCTAAATCCGACATAAGATTATTAATGTTCCGGTTAAATTAAAAAGGGAGATATTAATTAAATTAATGACGCTATTAGGCCAGGTAGAATAATACAGTGTAAACGCTCACATAGCTTTATATAATATATTCAAATACAAACCTTTTTATTATTAAATAGTACAATACGTGTCTAACTAGTTCAATTGTGCACAGAGTTGCGCCATAACAGTAACGGTATTTAGTTTGTCGAAATACTAAGAGTAACTCAACAGGTTTATGGCCCTTAAATGTTAAAAGTTTTGTTTTATGGTAGATCTTTAGTGCACTAATTGAGAAATGTCATTGTATTGTAGATATCTACAGTAACTACGTGATTATTTTTTTACTCTTCATAGCATGTTTAATTCTCAACAATGCTCAAAGTATGATTTAGTTTGGTTATGTGATCTTGTATAAATTAATATGTAATTCTTTATTTCATAAACTTATTGTCATGAAGATCAATCTGTTATCTTAATAAAACGTATATAGGTACTAAAGTCTAGCTAGAAAATACATTTATGGTTATAAAAAGACACATAAATTGCTCGCGAGAGCTAGACAGACAGACAAAGAAACATGTTTTTTACATTATGTAAGGAAGAGAATTTTATTTATTTGTATATAATAGAATTATTCTGTACATATATGTGTTTGTTATTGAACAGATCTTTAAACGGCTGGATCAATTTTGTTGAAACTTTATGTGTGTTTGCGTGGATCTCATGCTGATTTAGATCCACAATTAGGTAGGTTAGTAAAGGGTGCGATCGGGTTCCAAGATTTTTTAATTCCTATGTAATACAACGTCTGTCCAGTCAGGTAGTAATAAAGAATACGAAATTTAAGTAATGCGACATACTGACTTGTCTTAGTGACACGATAAGGCGGATCGCGTTCTGAAATCAGCATGTGTATATATTCAAACATATTTTAGAGGCTTTAGCAGATGTAGGTCGGCGTGATAATGGTGACTGTCTATAAATTCTCATCTATCGGGGGTTATCATCGTTTTGGGAATGTATTTTATTTAATATCTAGTGATTTAATATCTAGTTAAATCTAGTGAATGATCGTCATAATTTTAATTTTAGAAGTAAAGACAAGTTGGCCGTCCCACGCTTTAGGTTAAGTAAGTCTAATAAAAGCTTTATAGGTATTCGGTAGTAGTATTCGGTTTTACAATAAGATCCCAAGTAACATTACCGATTTACCTGACAATAAGTTCAAGTATTATGTCAAGCAAGTTTTAATCTCAAAAGGTTATTACAGGGTGGATCATTACGTGAACGATAGGGATGTCTGAAATTAACCCACATCTATGTGCTTCCGCTAACATTATTAAGACTATGATTTGTATAGTTTTTTATATAAAAAAAAATATATGTATTATATTTATTAAAAAAAAGAACCAGATCGAGTTTCTTGCCGGCTCTTCTCGGCTGGGTTGTTTTCCGAACCGGTGGTAGTGTTTTAGACGTTCATAAGCGCCTTCTTAGGGCCTAAATTAAATAAAGATATTTTTGATTTTTATTTTTTGATATCAAAAATAAAGCGCATAAATTTCGCCAGTATGGAATAAAAAAAGTTTTTTTTAACGATTTATATGAAACATTTTTAACGATTAAAGACAGTAGTTTCATGAAGATAACAGGTTAAACAGGTCCACACAATGGAAGCTAATATAGTTTTAAAAAATTGAAAACAATATTACAGAGTGTCATAAACTTTTTTATCCCAATTTGATATGGATAGTTATAATTTCTTTTGTTCATTGTTTGACTTGAATAACTTGTTTAATAATGGGCTTTTATCAAAAGTAAAACAGGTTTTTGAATTGATTAGATGTGCGTTAACTACACGTAAATATATTTAAGATCAATATTATACCTTGATGGGAAAATTATTCATCACTAAAATACATTTTACACTATGTATTATGTAATACATACTACATAGTTGTACTACATATACAGATTTAGGGATTTTTAGCACAGCTAGTAGTAGTTATAACAAAATTCAAGTGAAAAATTACTAATTCAATAATGAACAATATTGTGTCATGTCATATACGAGATAATGTTAAATTTTCACACAAAAAAAAAACTATAAACAATTAAATACTTAATTGTTTCATAACAACAGATATCTATAAAAACGATGAAATTTTATGCAGGCCTTTTGTTATTAAAATGAAAGAAACACGAG
This sequence comes from Samia ricini, assembly GCA_014132275.2. Classification (NCBI taxonomy): domain Eukaryota; kingdom Metazoa; phylum Arthropoda; class Insecta; order Lepidoptera; family Saturniidae; genus Samia; species Samia ricini. Next base: position 9,598,259 of record AP028170.1, read on the forward strand.
ATAAAACAATAGTTATCAAGTGACACCGACATCTCGTATAAGCCGCTCAAATATTTGATTTCGCGGTCATTGCGCTCAACGTTATCACTTCCCCTATATATTGAAATAATCAACTAGGTATTAATTTCGCTATACTTCGTACGTTTAATTAAAGCGACTTCTTTGAAATGGATCGGCACGTTACGAGTACGTAAGCGTTCTTATGGTGATCTAGTTTCGTTCAGTGATTACTTTTCGAGAGAAGTCGAAGAGTTTGTCCAATTGCTCTTCAATTAAATTAAAAATGCCTGTTTTATTCAAGTTCCTTATAATTCTGTAATGTTATGTAAAGAACAAATATTCTTTTCAATAATATTTGGCTAATTAATGTTAAGCAATCTATGATTTTGTATTCGTAAAGTAATTTAAAAATAATTAATAATATTTGGATATTTTAGTCCCATTCGGTCTGTGTACCTCGTACATAGTTCATATTATAGAATTATTTCACTTATATCATGATAGATTGCATCATTATGCAAAAATCTATCTATACTTATAATAAAAGGCTTGAGGGACGAAATCTGTACATTGAAGATATTTCAGAAAAAATGAAGGGGTTCAGAATCGACAAGAGAACACATTTCGATGGTTTTTAAAATTGTTGTCTGTCTGTCTGTTTATAAATTTGTTCGCCAATCACGCAAAAACTACGGGGCTGAATTGGATAAAATTTGATACGGTTGTAGTCTATACTTAGTAGTAACATCTAGGAGACTTTTTAACATATATTTAATGTTTAAAGAGCGTTTATCTAGATTCACATTAAAAACCACGATAAGGAAATGTATGCATGACAATAATATCAATAAATAGTGAAATTAACAACAATAGAATAAAATTAAACTTTCTTAAATTGTTTTCATATAATTTCAAAAGAAAAATCGTAAATAAATATATTTCATGTTTTCAACGGCTTTTCATAGATGGCGGTATAACTAATTTGTAATTGCTAAATTGGTTTCAAACAATAAAAAGAATGTGTATGAAGTAAATTTGTATTTATAGGTTAAACTAGCTGAGTTCCCGTGGCTCTGCCCGCCATTCATATATTCTTTAGTGCGTAATACAGTTTTTAAATAATCATTAGAAAATAATATTTTGATGGTGCTGTCCATTTAATCATGTTTTGTTCAAAATTTCACAGGTATATTTTTTTTTAACGTAATCCTAGTTATTTTCCTTAAAACATTTTGGTACTAAGATAAAGTAAAAATATTTAGCAAAAATTCAAGTACTTGCTCGTACAATTAACCATTCAATTGTTTTTTTTTTTTTCCCAAATTGTTTGTTTTAGTTCTTTTATGGGGAATCCTAATAATTTTCGAAAAATTAAACTAGCTTAAACTAGCTTAAGTTACGCGAAGTAACTTTAACTATCTATCAAAAAAAGTTCGGTCAAAATCGGTCCAGCCGTTCCGAATATTAGCCGGCACAAACCGACAGATAAAAATGAAAAAAATGTCATATGTATTTAGTAATAATTTGTTATTTTGATATTACAAACAGACACTTCAATTTTATTTATTAGTATAGATTAATGCAGAATTTCACCAATTTCGTTTCATTGTTATTGGTACAATTTCTATCAACGTAATGTAAATAAATATAATATAAGACAATGGATGTGCTAATTTTGTGAATTAAATTAATATTTTTAAACTTTTCAAGAATTTATCTTATGCGGTCAAGATTTTGTATTCATACTATATAGACTGTATATTATATACACTATACATATAGTAGATATAGTACAATCAAAGACAATTATATAATAATTTATCTAAGATACAATGCACTGCATTACCACAGTACCACAATACTAAATATATCGACCTGATGATGAGCTTCGAATCTCCCATGGGATTTCTTGACAGCTATAGTTGTATATACAGCTATAGCCACAGCACTGAGTAGATTAAAACTTATAACGGGCTTCCAAGCTCCTATGGAACTTCTTGACGAGTAGAGATATATATTTTTTTGTTTTTAACTTTAACGAACGCTCAGCCTCATTGTAGTGTAGGAAAGGTGAATTTCTAAGTACGTCTATCGACGAAGTATCCGGCCACACTAACAGCTATCATCGCTTATTTTTATTTTGAAATATTGTGAAATACAAAATATCTGCTCTAAATGTATTTATACTTCGATATATATGATTTATAAAAGTGAAAACTAATTTGAAAATGGGCGAAAAAAAAAACGGTTAGATTAAAAAAAAACCGAAATAGGCTCAGCGCTTTGTCCACTATCTTACTTGATGTTTAGACATGATGTAGTCCAATATGATAAAGATCCTGTGAATGCGTATCTATATTTTATTAACGTTGTCGTTTTACAAACACGGCATTGAACGCGCACGGAGTCGCGGGCACAGCTAGTATATAACAATGGAGTTCTACCACTTTGATAATGAACGACACATATTCTTCCCTGTAAATATTTATCAAACTCAATGTAGCCAACATTGAGTAGCAATATTAGGTCGTAATTTTAAGAGGATTCGCGGTCGGCAACAAATTTGAAGAAACGTATATGAGAATTATAACTATGCCCTCTACGTTTAGTTTGTTTTTTTTTTTTTGTTCTTATTGGAGAAATTTGACGGACGTTTGATAATGACGGTAAAATTGGGCATTTTTAAAAAATTTAATGGCTCCTAGTTTCTGTAGTGGGATAAATAAAAAACGCTCGGGGATGGCGGGGTTGGATATATGTTTGTTAAATGGTGTAAAGATATTTTCTATAATACCATTACCAAGGGACAAAACAGGTGAATACTTTTGTATGAAATAAACACAATACGCGCGCATATCCTCTTTAAGATCTCACCGTTGTTAAATGTATTATGTTTAACGTATTTAAGCTAGGCCGAGACAAGTCGACGCGCCGGCGCTCGCGCAGTTTCTCTTCAGTGGTACATCAGTCGCGGAAGCGCTCCCACCGGTGTCTGCAATTCGTACCAAATTGTTATCACACGAGTGATGTATCGGTCAAATAAACAAGCGATGATTTGAGGTAAGTCTCGTTTTAAATTTATATTTCTTATTCGTTGAACTGAATTTTGTCACAGCCTGTCTATAAGCCATTTAACATTTCATTAGTATTAATAATTGTTAGGAGTTTATGTTGTCAGGTACAAAAACTTACGTGAATATTTTATTTTTCCGTAAATACTTTGTCTAACATGTAGTAATATAGGCTTGTTTCGAACTCAAGGTAGTCTGTATGTTTGTTATCAACATTACGTGTGACCGAATTAAAATGTTAATTAAAAATTACTTGATAAAACGACACTATTATTAAGAGTGGTATAATTAAAAAATACGCGGATATAAATAAATTATGATAGTAAACAGTTAGCAGAATAAAAGATATCAAAAATATACTATAAATACGTCTATTTTAATATTTTTTAATGACCAGTTACATAATCTAAAATAAGCTGTGTACCCGCGGCTGCGCCCGCGTTTCATATATTCTTCAGTGCGTTTTAATTTTTTTTTACGCGGAATCCTAATTATTTTCCTAAAACAAAAGTAGGTACCATAAGTTACGCGGAGTAACTTCAGCTACCTAACAAAAAAGGCCCATCAAAATCGGTTCAGCCATTCCGGAGATTACCCGGAACAAACAGACAGACAAAAATTTTAAAAATTGTATTCTTGTTTTAGGTATCGTATATACATTCATATGTATACGTATTCAATTTAGTAAAAAAAAAAATGATATTTTGATATTAAAGACAGACACTTCAATTTTATTTATTAGTATAAATAAGTAAGTACGCGAACATATAAATTAAATTTTAGAAAAAAAAAATTACAGTACAGTACAATGAGAACACTGTACAGATTATCTTAACTCTGCGTCTTATAAATATAATCTTGCTGATAACAATATAGCATATGGTGGTGCAAAGGTTAAGTTCGTATGTTAACATTTTCATGTAATTTATTATTTTAAATTAAAATATAAGTATTAAAATTAATAATAAGTAATACGCATTATATATTTTTGTAAAAAATTATTAGAACCAAAGAATAATTTTATTTTCTATAGAATCTTACTTATTACACTACATCCTCATACATATACTTTCTTTTTAAGTTTTAATATTTTATTGTTTGGAAAATATTTATTAATAATAATTTGATAATATTCATTTCTTTAAAGAAATAGTTACTGGCATATAATAAACGAACAACTAAAGTATAAAAATGAACAAAATATAAATCTTTAACATTAATACAAATCAATTTTACAGATACCTAGGAGTCTGTTGGAACTATTGTTATTGCAAACTAAACTTTTAGTTTTTGTAAACTTTTACATTTAAAACTATACTAAAACCCCATTCAACTAAACCCAACAAAGCGATTGAGTAAGTAACTAGGCCCGTAGTAGGTGGTAACCAACCATTAAAATTATATTCAGAACCGGTTTCCAACTTCATAACTGTCTCTCAATATTCTTTGCCAAACTTTAATTTCTATTTTTAATAAAAGTCCGAACCATACTCTAAAATATCCTCGGAGCATTTGTTATGCACCCTCCGATCTATCATATTGAATATTTTACTATTTTACGTGTAATCAAACTATATCAATTGCAAATTTACGTTCGTCCGTCCAAAATAATATTTTTACGCCTATAATTTCACTTTAAACGTTCTCCGTATTGAAGGCAATCATTAACCAAGTATTGTCAACGTTTGATATTGTTATTAAAAGTATATTTCGCAGTTTCTTATACAGCCAATAAATTCTTACAAAATATTCAAAAGGCGAATGTAGGTTAGCGGGAATAGTAACGGCACAATGGTAATATTCATATTGGTTTTACACGTAATACTAACTTCGTTCATCGGTTATGACATAGGCAAGGCGTTGTTTCGTGAGAAACTAATTTCGCCAATGGATAGGTCCGTGAATATAGTTTAATAATAGTTTAAAAACCATTAGAGCACTTCTTTTTTAACCTTACCTTGGGTTTATATGTTTTTAATTACGTTGCTCTGGCTACCAGTATCAGGATGCCTAGGTGTAAAATACGTAATTTATTTTTAAAATCATAATATATTACACACATTTTTTTTCTATATATTTATAGTGAATAATTTGATATGTTTATAGTAACACCCGCATTGTGCGTAAATATTTATAAACTTTTGATAGTATCTTCCTTGTTTTATTTATTAATTTACTGAAACGTTTTTTTTTTTTGCATTCGAATAATGTTTTCTGTATTTTAAACCTAGCAACTAAGAAATGTTGCGTAGACGTGTAATTAATCGGAACCAGTCCTTATAGTATCTTTGCCAACTGCGTGCAATTTAGTTTATCATACGTCTCTGTTATCAAACCATTAATGTTACTTTAGTTATCGACAGGTGTATTCATATTTTGCAGTATATATATAAATAAAATTGAATTGTCTGTTTGTAATATCATAATAAAAAGAATTATTAAAAGCATATGAATACGATATAACAATTTTGTTTTAAATATTTGTTTGTTTGTCTGTCTGTTTGTTCTGGGTAATCTCCGGAACCGTGAGACCGATTTTGATGGGACTTTTTTTCTAGATAGCTGGTACTTTTGATTTTAGAAAATACTTAGGGTTCCGTGTAAAAAAATTAAAACTAATAAACAATTGATTAAAATCGGATTCAATGCACAAATACTGGCAGGTAAATAAATTTCTGAGAATTATCTTTTCTTAATTTTAGTAGCAAATACAATTTTGGCAAATAAATATGGGTTCCGTATAAAATTAATTAAAAACTATATTAAGCAGTGAACATTTGTATGGAACGCGAGCGCAGCCGCGTGTACACACCTAGTACTAAAATGAGAAGCAAGAGAATTCTTAACGAAGAAGTTTCATTAGTGATTACATAAAAAGTTCATGACAGTACAAACGGTCTCCGAAAATATTGCCGTCAAAATTACATAAACGTTTATACTATAGAGCGTTTGTGATGGTTTATTCACTTTTAGAAGATCGTACGTCTGACTACGAGTGTTTAGTGGGCACTTATGTACATCACGTAGATACTATATCTACGATTGGGCGCTCGTACATATTATATTATAATTTGTATGCGCGTGTTAATCTTATTGTTGCAGTATGTAGCGAGTTCTTAACGTATCAAATTAAAGGATTATTAATATCGATTGGATCTTTTAAAATTTGTAACTGCTTGAATAAAAATTGTGACTAATTTAAAAGATAAATGCAACTGTTTTAACATAAACTATTATATAATAATTATGCAGTTTTTTATTATTTTAATTATTGTTAGATTCTTTTTGTTAGATTAGTCGCCAGTTAATCGGTTTCGTCGAAGTATTATTAGACTATTTATTAGATTTAACACGGATCGGCTGACTCGGTTCGATAAGGGAAATAATCGCGAAAAGTTGGGATACCAAAACAATAGAAACAATCGACGTTATTATCTCACCATTACGTATCGCTGCCGCTTATTTGCAATATTGTGAAGTAATATGGACATGCCTACTTCACGATTATTATGGATACATATTTAGTTCCCTTTAGATATGATGCCTCAGTTAGTTTAGCGATCGGATTTCGTTTCAGTTGACGCAGGTTCGAGCTCACCTATCCTAACTGTAAAGTGAGCCTGATGAAACCTGAGGCTGATTTTAGAGTTGGATAGGTGGATTCGAACCCGCGTCCATTGACGCGGAAGCTTTCCCCTGCTGTTATAATTATTATTAATATTCCGACAGGGGACTATGCAGACTAGAGCAATCTGAGGATCACTGTGTGAGTATTGCCTAGAATGATTTCTTATGATGGTTCCCACACTGTTAAAGCTCACAGTTTAGACTTACAGTCTGGATATACTATAGAATCTTTTTGTAAGAGGAAGTATTTAATTCTTCTTCCGAGAGTAAAATGTGCTTACTCCATCCTTACGTCCAGAACTCGGTTGCGTATGGGTGACAATGGATCACATTCACACAAGATGTGCTTGCCGCTTTTTCGTCCTTAATTTTATAACACCTGCATTCTCTTGTGATCAGTACACCAATGTTATGTATATATTTGCTTAAGTAACAGTGTCCAGTTAGTGCTTTCAGGTCTTTTCAGGTTTGTTCTGAGTAAATTAAGCTCTTTGGAATGAATTTGTCCTGACAGTTTATTCCAGAATTATATAGCTTTACAACTGTCTCTTGTGGTCAATCGAACTATGCTTTTACGGATACCACAAAATTGTTCATGCTTAATTTATAATAGTAGATATAAATAAAATTACAATGAACAACAGTCAACACAAATATAGGTTAATTTGTATTAACGTATGTTAAAATGACCCATTCAACCAACGTTTCACCACAAATAATGAGTAGGTAATTAATTATTGCCGGACAGAGAAATAAAATCTGATAAGTAATTGTTAACTGAAAAATTGTGATCTAAAATGATAGTGTACAATAATTTTATGGGACATAAATTAATTTTGGCTTGTTACAGATAGATACTAGAACGTTTGAGATCAATTAATTTATTATGAGTAATGCACCCAGAAGGCGATGACTTTCTGAGCGTCAAGGCTCGGTCGTTTGCACCCGTGTTCGGCAATTGGGTTCGATGTGATTAAAATTAATAGAAAAAGTAGGTGTTATATTCAAGAATCAAGTGCGATCGTTTTATTAAATTATTTTATTAACTTTGGTAGTGGTTATCTATGTCTTGTCCGGTAATGCCAGTAGTCGTCATCGACCAGGTTGCGTGGTGATGGTCTCGTTCTCCTGTCCGGTGGTCAAGCATGAAGCGAAGCTACCCCTCTGATTATGGGGAAGCTAGACGCGTTCGCCCGCCGCAAGCGGGTTGTGGCTAATGTTCTTATGAAAGAGTCCAGGCCTTCCCACCACATCTCCCGCGTGATTGAAGCGATGGGCTTTGACGATCTTTCGTAACGTCTAGTTCTCTTGTGCCTGCAGGGTCTTTTGTTCTGGACTTGTCGATGCGTGCGTACCACGCCGGGGACGCACACATCAGCCAAGATATCATGTACGTTTTTCCCTTCAGCGAAAGCTCATGATCCTTATATAATAGGACAGGTGGATTTAAAATTACATACGTCCATAGATGCAACATCCAACCATATTTTAATTATTGAGTAATTATCGCTGTAAAATCACTTTCATCATTAGCTGCATTATTATAAAGTTTTAATACTTATGAAATAATATGTAATAATAGTGTACTCGTGATGTTTTTTTTATCAAAATGGAACTATGTTTAGGTATTGCAATAGAGTACGCTTATTGTCTATTATTATCGTCTGTGGGATAAATAATGTTATGTAATTATTACACAAATTTGAATTTAAAAAACGTGGAAGATAGTAAATTAAAGATAATAATTATGATTATCGTAAGTTTTTACTAGGTAGTTTTAATTCGCTAGTACCAATTATTACAAAACTAAAAAAAAAATATCTTAAAAAATTGTATTATTGATAACAATAAAGTACATCAAATTATTTAAAAAAAAAGATAATCGTTTTTATTGAGGAAAAATACCTTAACGCGTTTTTTATCTTTGCCTATTTATGGTATAGTTATTAAAGTAACAATGCCATTGCCCAATTTCTAATTTCAAAGAGCATAACCCACCATTATGACTCTTGAAGGTTGGTGCAAGGTTATATTCCTCCTACAACAATATAAAATAGTGCTGGCCATGCCCTGAGTTCATATAAGAAAATGAGTAATTAAAAGATTTAGATAGGCATAAGTTAATAAGTTAGTACAATGGTGGATGATCTTTCATGGTTTTAAAACTTTTTAATATATGTCTTATCCCTTGAATTCCCTACTATACCGTAAAATGACATTTTACATCAAAATAAAGACGCCCGTTTCAATATGGAATACAAGAAGTTGATAATGATCAGTGTCAAAGTACTATATATACCTCTAATATTTTTATTTCTTTATTTTTATTTATATATTATTTCTATATTTTAGTTTTACTGTCTGCCCGTGTAAGATAACATATAGATATAATAAATATAATTTGTTCAATTGTACCCAGAATAATGAATTTATTGTTGTAATGATTGTTCATGATACACGCAAGCATTAAGATCGCACCAATAACCTCATAATCCATGCTACGGATACGCTAAATTATGCCAACGTAGTAATTTAAATGCAACTCAGAATACTATTATTGTCGTTTTAAATACAATTTAATTTAATTTAATTAACTTTTTATAATTTAATTGAGTTTTTTACAATTTAATTTCACATATTTTATTTAAAAAAATCATCGATTATGATTATTTATGTTATGTATATTATCATATAATTTTTTTTATATATTTTATCGAGTAGTTCCGAAGTAAAATAATAATTATCCTTAGGTATTCTATAATATAACTTTTGAAATAATATGTTACATGTTTACGATGAGTTTTAATATCGAATCTTAAACGCTAAGATTGAGATCATATCAAAGTCATCATATCGGTTTTTCTGACTGATCACTGACTTTGATCAAACACTGTAGAGAAATATTTTTGAGAAAAACTTCTTTAGATCGTATATTGAAACCGGCCGTTAAGGTTTGCTAAACATTTCATTACCATGGTGATAGAGGGTTTGAGCTATATTAACTATTGTTTACAAGGGGTAGAGGCCTAATCAAGCTGGGTGGGTCGAGGAGCGTCGCAGTTTTGGTGGTAGAGATGGGGCCAGACCTCTCATTGCCAGGCAGCAGAGAGGGAGCGGGAAGAGGATCCTTCAGAGCTCCTCTACGCCGAAAGAAAGCGGGAAGTAGGAGGGCGCGGTTGGCCCAGGAGTGCCCACGGGAGTGTGACGATGTGGTCCTCTGTCGCCTCTTTCTGTGAGTCAGTAATGCTCGCTAAGGAGGCGGCAGAGAGAGAGAGAGAGAGAGGCACACCAGAACTCCTTCCTGCGTCCGACGGAGGGGGTGGAGGCGACGCCGGATGGAGACTGACCTCCGACCGCCATGAAGAAGTTTTCCTTTGGATTGCAAATGTGTCATCTAAAGCAGCATAAGGCTGCAAAGCCAGGGAAACAGAGGCGAAAGTGAGGGTGGATAGTGACCTGCATCTGCACAAGACGAGGCCCTGATATAAGAGTCCACACCGATCGGGCGGAGCGGAAGTATTGCACGCGACAAATTCCCGCCCCCCGGCAAAAATACGGTGCAAGAAGGCGTGGGGTTTTAGTGGGTATTCCCGGCGCTTAGTGCACGGGTGAGTCCCACATAACCCTCCCAGCCCATCGGGGAGGGTATGCGTAAATGCATTTCCCCACGGAAAAAAAAGGAGTGCCCCAGAGTGAAGATAAAGGATGTGGTACTTTCGGGCATGCCGCCCGAGCGACGCGGAGTATGCTTTGTTGTCAATACCGCGAGATTATTTCCCTGATTGGAGATACTAGAGAGGATGCGTATAGGCATTTCCCACTAAAAAAGGGGGTTAATCAATAATGACTATACATACATAATAACTTCATACTTACAACTTGAACTGGCTCAAATGAAATAAAACTGAACTTAATAATTTGGTCGTTCTATCTAAACAATTAAATATTATAATTATGAATGATAATAAGAACACGTTAATAAGCCAACCTTATCTCAATTGTTAATATAGTAATTAAATTGTATTTTACTTTTTCCTAGAGACAAAAATACAAATAATAAACGTTGGCTTTGATTTATTTAATACCATGTACCACTGAAACTTTTTGCAATGATGGCGTAGTTGGTAGTGCGGGCGGATTCCGCGTCAATGGACGCGGGTTCGAGGCCATATATACGACTACAATATTAGCCAGAGCTTTCGGTGAAGGAAAACACCGTAATGAAACCATAGCATGGTGGTAGGGCAATTTCTAATATTGCCAACCAGGGTGGCTACCAGCCTCAGGTTTAAAAACCTGTTGCCAAATACCAATAGGTCTATTCTAGCAGCATCACTTGAGAACCTGACTCGCTTTGTGTGTTTACGATCATGGACCCCCTCATCACTTAACAACAGGTGAGACTGTGGTCAAAACACTGAGCCAATACAGTGTAAAAAAAAACTTATACGTAAATGATAGACTAACCAACGCATTACTTTTCTACCTCAATAAAGCACAGACGTTTCTTCAAATCGAATAAACTCTTTATTTTATTGTATAATGCTGAACGTTATTTATATTAAAAAAAAAGTATTTGTAGAAAACCTATAGTGCGATGGTTTGATCGTGGATACATGCATAAAGTTTATTGACTTATCTTTTACCGTTGCAAATATAGATAGGTGTACCTAAACTTTTTATTTTGTCGTTCAGAAGACGGCGGTTCATGTTTTCCTATTGTGCATTTTACTACAATGTTCTTTCATAAGGCTTTACATAGGTGTACATTTGCACGCGATTATATAAAGCCCAGAGTCAAACCCACATTCCCGAACGATTTATATAATATTTAAGTAATTTTCTAAGAACCTCAATCTCTACATCTATTTGCCATCTATCAACCTATATGTATTTAGCAAAAACGGTCTTATTTTGATATTACAAACAGACACTTCAATGTTATTTATTTGTCTAGATTATTTAGTAATTTTATGCGATAATCACTTATAATTACGATATAGTTTTTCAATTAATTATTAATACTTTCGAATAAGTCATTGAAATAGGAATGGGAGTATGAAAGAATTGTTCTTTGTGAATTCAGTTTTTTTAGAATATTTTAAATAAAATTTCATTAAAAATCACTATGATTATAAGCATGCATGTAAATAACTACACCAATCGTTTATTCTGACGTGCCATATAAACTCCCTGAATTGTTCTAGCAAACGAGCCGGCATTTTGCTGGTATATTGTTTAAACATTAGAAAAATATTATAAAAGTATAAAACAAAATTAAAATATAATATAAAAATATTATAAATATTTTATATATAAAAAAGATGACATTGACATAAATGTATATGCGTAAATTATCGTTAATTAAGATGAAGAAAATCTAGAGGAAACAAGGAAACAAAATCAAGGGGGTAAAGTTATTACACGAAGATATACGTAGTGGTACAAAAAAAACAAGTACGAACTTATATCGCAAATGCATTACAATCGAAGGTTGCTAAAACATATATTTATATTTATATATATATATATATATATATATATTTTGTCTGTTTGCTCCTGGTAATCTCCGAAACGGCTGGACGGATTTTGACGGGACGTTTTTGGGTAGATAGCTGAAGTTACTCCGGGTATCTTAGGGTACTTTTAATTTTCGAAAATAATTAAGGTTTCGCGTAAAAAAATTAAAACCCTTAGAAAATTTGATGAACTCCGTTTCAATGCACAGTTGTAAGGGAAAGCGCCTGCATTTATGAAAAACATTTTTAATTTATCTTAGTACAAAAAAAAATTTGAGTTCCGTATATAAAAAAAAAAATTGCTGTGAATATATGATGATACATTAAACGCAAGCTCAGCCGCAGGGACATAGCTAGTATATATATGTAAATATATAGAATGGCTTGACCTGACTGATTCAACAACACAGAGCTTAAACCGCTGGGCCTATAAACCTGAAATTTTGGCAATAGGTACCTCTTATGATGTAAGCATCCGCTAAGAAAGGATTTTTGGAAATTTCAACCATAAGGCTAATTTAAAGGATTGTATGAAAGTCCATCATTTTCGAACTAAGAAGCACGATATTTAATATTCATACTTGTGGTTAGAAATAAATGGTTGCGTATATCGGGATTTTCCAAAAAAATTGCCCTAAGAGGGTGAATTAAGGGTTGTAATTTTATATGGGAAATTTGTCATTTTTTAAGTAAGAAGCATAAAATTTAAGATAGATAGTTTTAATCAAGCTGCTGCAAATGGTCTGAATTTCACGCAGAAGTAGCCACGGGCATAGCTAGTAACAGTATATAATTGTCTCCGGATATAGTTAGTTTATAAATTTATTATTTTGAGACATATTTTGACGGTTTTTATATTTTAACTCCAGTCCATAGTTAGCTATAAATTGAGAGCACTAACTGGGCACTGTTGTTTGGGCAAGCATATGAACAACATCGGTGTTCCGAACACAAGAGAGTGCAGATTCTGTGAAATCGCAGACGAAACACCAAAGCACATCTTGTGTGAATGTGATCCATTAATACCCATACGTAACCGAATTCTGGGTAAGCATGTGTTGCTGCCGGAGGAGGTACAGACGCTCTCTGCCAAAAACATCCTACAGTATACTCAGGTTGTAGGTCTAGGCTGTGAGCTTTAGCAATATAGGGGCGATCACAATAGATCTGACTAGGTCGCAGTGATACAGGACTGTTTAAGCCTGCATAGCTCCTTTCCGAATAATAATAAAAGCTATAAATTTAAAAGCCGATTTGTGTTTACCGAAGCAGAACTTTTATCGTTCAGGAGCCCTTCGATAGTGACGAACATAATGTTTCCGGTAAGTGTTCTATGTTCATAATTTATTGTTATTACATACGAAGTATCGCACCCATTTTTGGTAGAATAGTTTGTTGAGTATTTCTAACCCATACTAAAAAAATTTCGTTCTAAACACGTACCTAGTTATTATTTGTTCACTTTGTTGAATAATAACTTACACCATTGTTACTTAACTGAATAAAGTTTCAAGTTGATTTTTTACACTTTAAATTAATGATATCTTCAAATTTAGTTAAAATTACTAAGATATATAATGTGTTATCTCAATTGTTACGACGAAAATAAATTACATACCAGTTATTTCGATGTATACAATTTTTTTTGAGTAAATTATAGTAGCTAGTTAATTAGATGCTAGCTATCAAAACGATCAAGTGTTGAAGTTTAAGATAATTTATAATCAAATTAGCAAATTTTGACATATTGTTACGTACGGACAACAAATATCATTGTGTGACGACTATTAATATTAACATAAATATTACATAACATATTTATAGATCTAGAAGACGTAATTAAATTACGTTTTGTCTTTAGTACTGCAATAATGTAAATATAATAAGAAGAGGCAACATTAATGCATAGTATCTTTGACGTCAATATTGCACGAAGTCTTATGACGTCAACGCAAAACAAATGTAATTATTATTAGTAAAACATTAGAAACCATTTTTGTATTTGATGGCTTCATTTATTTTGACAATTTATTTATAAATTAAAGGAACAGGAGAGCACAATGGATAATTGGTTTGCGAATGGATTCATTCTTAATAATAGTCATTTCAACATTTTCGTTTTAACATATTGATTATGGTAGTATCTTCTTGGTATCTTGCGGTTTTAAAAGCAGAATTAAGTCAAGAATTTATATATAAGTATGTCAGTAAAGTATACAGTAACATCCCGAATTTACAAGATAGGTAGGAGATTAAGCTGTAACCATGTAAGTGAAATTCGCCTTAAGTCGTCGTAAAATTTCGCTTATAATAAAAATACATGCAAATAATTTTCAATTTAGAATGTAAAGAAACAAATAATTTACCGGTAAAAAATTAATACAATTCTTCTTAATTCATATGTAAATCGTGTATATGGCAAAACAAAGAATTTAAGATGTACAAGACTTCATAAAATCAATCAAAGATTTTTTGTCTTCACTCGGAAAATCATCTTGTATTACGCTAATATTTTATTAAACCTTGTTGAGCAGTAAAGTAAATGTTATGAATTTTTTTAAAATATTTATAACCCTTTTTCAATTGACTAAGATATTATATCAATTGCCAAACAGTTATTCGATCTTCCGATTAAATTATCAAGTGTTTTAATGTTTTACTCATGCATTTCTGCGAGCTCATCAATTGTCAGTTTCTGGTCGTGGTAATTCAGCAGTTCTCATTTCCATTTTTAAATTTAACTATCCGCAGAAAATGTGGATAAATTAACTGAATAAAAGTTGTGTGAAACTCAAACAAAAGATGAATCGACGAGATTTGTAAAATCGCGTAAGTTATTTTACAAAATGCAAATACAGTTTAACCTACAGTCATGTTTTATTCTAGCCAATATCTATTCTAACCTTTGAACATCTAAGACTTACAACTATAGTACCTACTAGCTGTGCCCGCAACTTCGTCCGCGTGGAATAGTGACTTTGAGCAGCATTTTTTGGATGTATCTTTTGGTTTATTTTGGATTATAATCACCGTCGTTACATGGTATGTCCAATGGGGAACATAGCATACAGGCTTCTAGGATTATTAACATGTGACAAGCCACATAAAGCTGACCGTGCGGATTACAGCTAATACTTAGATCCACATCCACAACTTTTAGCGTCTGACCATGGGCTTTATTAATTGTCATCGCGAAACTGGTCATAAGCTCACTGGAAACTGGGCTCGTTTAAAACTAAACGGAAAATTGTTTGGAATGAGAGGAACCCGAGGAATAAATACACCATCACCTGTTAAAATCTCTGCTTCTATCAGGTTTCGTAGGATCAGAAATTTAAAAGTGAAAATTTCACTTAATGTATGTTTCACTCATGTATTAATTAATCGCAAATTACTAAATTGTTTTTTAAACATAAAATTTAAATATAAAAATTAAGAACTTGTATAAACTTGCATTTACAGTTTAACTAATAAGACGTGTTTACCTAACATGAAAACAAATTAACCTATATACATACAATATGTATTTATAAACCCTAAAATATAAATAAATGAAATATGCAAACAGTCAGTATTATCGAATGCAACGAAAAGCGGCCCGGCTCTCGGCGTACTTTATATATAGATATATAAACAATCCACAAATGCCAGCCTATCCTGAACCCTATTTCATATGAAGGATTATATAAATTTGAGGTCAACTTAAATTGGAGTTTAAAATTACCGAAACTGATCATTTTTAACTTCTATTTATTATCATATTATTATTATTATTATATAATCATACTTTTATATAGACCATTATTATAGAGTTTAGTAAAGTTTCAGTCAATGCATCTGAACAGAGAAAGAATTTAGACAGAATAAATGTTCGACGTGATTCTTTAAATTGACATAACTTTTTTATTTATGTACCGATTGACATGAAACAAACACTAAATGTTAAGTGAAGCTTACTACAATATATTAGTGAAAACTACATCTAAATCGGATAAGCCGTTTCTGAGATTAGCGTGCACAAACGCACAGACAAACATACAAAAATTTTAAGAATCATTGTTTTGGATGGTATTTGCGTTTATAAAGGTCCTAATATTATTTTTTCTCATATATCTTCCATCTACAGACAGCGATCCGTTACATTTTTATTATATGTATAGATATGTATCTTACCGTCCAGATGCTTTGTGTTTATAATTTTACCAATAATCAGAGTGAGATTTTTCAATCAAAGGTTTATTTTATCGTTGTGTTAGACGACTCATATGCAATTCTTCAGATCCATGGATTGATTTAGGCGATGATAATGCTTTGCGTATGCTTATAAATTTATCAAATAGAATTCAGTGTGTAGTTTTTTCCTAGTTTTATATCGTTCGTTATATTAGTACAATAGTAAACTAATGGTTTTATGCTAACACTAGATATGTGCTCGCGGCTCCGCCCGTGTTTCATATATTTTTCAGTGCGTCATATAGTTTATAAATAATCTTTGGAAAATAATGTTTTCATGGTCCTGTCTATTGAATCGTATTTAGTTCACAATTTCATGGGTTTATTTTTTTTTATACGGAACCCTAATAATTTTTTTTACTGCCTTTATACTGCGGAAATGCGATGGTGAGAAATAACATTACAATTGCTCCCAAAAGCAATCAGTGAAATTGAATCCGGGTCATTAAGCAAAAAAAATTGTATGCGATAACGGCATCTTGAAAATGTATAATAGATAAGTTTTATTTGAGTAGGTGTAATAATAATATTATAACTTGCAGGTACATTATGATATAGTTGTGGTCAGTGTTAGACAGTACCATATTGTATGTATAAATATTTATGAGACTTATGTGAATTGCTGTGGCGAAACTATACGGTGGCAGAGCTGACAAAATACCACGAAGGCGCGAGCTCAGACGTATCCTAACACTTTTAACAAAAATTATAAATAAAATTAAAGTTAAAACACAACTAAAGATTTAAACGTTTTAGTAAGTACTTTAATGATTTTTTAAAATCGAATTACAATGTGACGATTTTTACAGGGGCCCCATACAATTAATTTGCCACGGGCCTCAGATGGCATAGTTACGCTACTGGTGAATTGATAAATAAATAAAATGATGTTAATTTTATTAAAATTATTCCGGTCAAGCACTAACCTGGCGTTTACACCAGCTTTCAATTATTTTCCTATTGTCAAATTTAACTGTGTATTTGAGGGATTAAAATAAATCTACAGATGCTTGGCTAATAATTCCTGAGAAAAATATCTTATGTCTATATGAATATCTAAATGAAATTGAAGTGTCTCTTTGTAATGTCAAAATAACATTATTTTACTAAATATATGAATGTATAAACGATACCTATACCAAAAATAACATTTTATTTTTTTATCCGTTTGTCTGTTTGTTTGTTCCGAGTAATCATCGGAACGGCTGAACCGATTTTAACGTGACTTTTTTTGATAGATAAAACTCATAAACTTGAATAAAATCCTATTCAATTATCAGTTTTAAGGGCAAGTGCTTGAATTTATGAGATTCGTATAAAACACATTAAAACGCAGTGAAGAATATATAAAACGCGGGCGCAGCTGCGGGTACACAGCTAGTATATAAATAATATGCATAATTAGGGAAAAACAAAATAGTTTAGTGACTTTTACCTTTGTTTAATAGCTATTGACAAGAAAGCTTTAGTGTAATTAATGTTATCAATAGAAAAATTGGAAACATTTTTTCCCCTCAGCAATGATTATGACCGAATTCTTAATTAGTAATCTATATTAGTATTTTTAGATTATCAGGTCAATTTTTATAGATATTTTATGAACATAAATGTTGATAATGAAATAGAAATTATATTTACGTGTATATGAATAAATAATTACTCGTATATTTAGGTCGTGAAACTTCTTAATCTATCTACGCTAACCTGTTTTAGAAAAAAAGTAATATTTTATACGTTGCGAATTGATTGTAGGCGCTATTCAGCGAAACATGTTTGCGGAAAACGGTTAACAGATCCGCAATTTAGTTTAGAATAGCATTCGAACACCTGTTTAAAGTCTGTGAAAAAAAGAAGCAATTGACATACCTACTACAGCCCTAGTTACACTAACCCAAATCTATGTATCTGGAATAGAAACTATTTTACCGATAAGTTATTTTTGTGAGAATACATTGTTTATGTTTTTTATTTATATAAAAAATGTAAATTTTGCAATAAAAATAATTATGAAAAATATGCATTTTGTACCTACTTGTGAACATACAGTTTAACGTTTGATGCAAGTTTATATGAAAGTTTATGGATAAATAAATGCTCCCGATTGACCAAAAGATAAAAGTGTGAATAATTAAATAAAAAGCTTCTGTTGTTTTTAATTATATATATTTATACCAATAAATAAAACTGAAATGTCTGTATGTAATGTCAAATTTTTTTTTTTTACTACATAGATATGAATGTATATACGATACATATACCAAAAATACAATATTTAAAATTTTTGTCTGTCTGTTTGGTCCGCGTAATCTTCGAAACACCCGAACCGATTTTGACAGGGCTTTTTTTGGTAGATAGCTGAAGTTACTCCGCGTAACTTAGGACATTTTTGAGTTTCGAAAATAATTAGGGTTCGGGGAAAAAAAATAAAACTCATAAAAAATTTAATAAAATCCGAATCCAGGCTCAGTTTTACGGGTAAGTGCTTGCATTTATCAGAAATATGTTTACTTTATCTTAGTACTAAAAAAAATTAGAGTTCCGTATGAAAAAAAAAAAATTTCTTAGAATATCATAGTATACTGTATAATTCTAAAGTATGTCTAGTTGGATAGATTTGAGTCAATAATTGGAACAAATATTTTATGAATTGCACGTCACGTTTATACTTGACCTCAAAGCGTTTCAGGATCCACCTAAAAGTAATTTGATCAGACCTTAATGTTTTGAAAAACAATGTCGACATCAGATTGCAACTTTCCTTTATAAGGCACGTAGACAATAGATGAATTTATTTTATGCTGAATCAGTACACTATAATTATGGTGGTTCTGACTTTATTCTCGTTGCAGATGTGTACCTTTTAAGTAAATTTAAAAATTATATTGCACAAAAATTGCATTGTATTTTTTTGGTCAGAACAGCAGTCGTGTACAGCAAATATGAACATAAAAAGCTTTTGTCTATGACAGGTATGGGCTATCTTTGCAGCCTAAATTTTAGTGTGTTAACGGTGAGTCGTGAATAATAGGACATTGCGAAAAAAATTACACTACAATAAATTAAATTTCTGCCTAGCGCAAACATATTCGTATGCAATAAGAAAAATGTATTATTGTATTGATTGATTAAAAAAATAAAAATGTATACTGTAAATTGTCGTAGATGCCGATTTGTGCGCAGGTCTCATTGGACAGGACCGAAGAATATGAAGTGGCTATGTCCTATCATCTTTTTTAATTTTATAATCATCGAAACAAGTTCAACGCAAAACGTGAGTACACTATATGAAGTAATATACTTTATGAATACATCTTTTTTTATTATTATAAATATTTATCTGTATTGACCATTCTAAGGATAAAGAACGAAGTAATCTTATATCTATACAAAATAACAATAGCATCACTGTTTTATTTATAAATGATAAATAATCGTAGTGAGAATTTTTATAACAAATCTAATTCAGACTTTAATTTATCATTTTGAAATTCGAGGGAAAATATTGTCACTGGTTTAGTGTATAAATAATTAATTGTAAAGATTGTTTCTAATAATTAAATTAAATTTCATTTAATGAATTCGAATAAGTTGTTGTGTACAATTTGTTTTACGTCAAATAGTCTTACTAATTTGTTGCAAACATTATGTGACAGCAGTTGCAAAAAGCTATTCAAAGATTTAATTAACTTTTATCATTTTAAAATTGATAAAGTTTCAGAACATAAGTTATTAGTAGTAAATTTAGATAGATAATAAGCCTAGATTAATTCAACAGAGGACAATTAATAAGTGAACAACTTTTGCTTAACTCAGTTGAAAGTCGTTTTGCGATAACTTATAAATTATTCATTTATAAATTGAAAACGTACAAAATTTAACTTACAAAATGTAATCAATAAAACAGAAACTAATATCTACATAAGTATATTTATTGTAAGTACTTACATATATTCTTAGTCAAATAACTGTAAACCGTATTTTTTTATATATTTATTAACTGTGCTAACTAAACAGTTTAACTTAAATAATATTTGACTTTAATTTTTCTACTTTTAAATAACATTAATCATAGTCACTTTTAAAATTATTGATCTCTCCAATACATTTGCATAGATTTGATTGATAGCTGGCAGGATAATGACTTTTGAAACAGCTATTGTAAGTATATCAGACTCGATTGTCGAGTTTAATAACCTTTGAATGACAGCTAATTTACGTTTAAACAGCAATTGATAGTTGTAATAAAAAAGATGCACTCGATGTGCATTTTCAATAAGTTCCAATGCGCTCATTGTTGCGATTCAGCAGAGAATATATTTTAAAGCCACAAAAAAGTTTGGCGCGGCGCCAAATTGAAATATGTCTTGTCAAATCACTGCAACTATTGAGCGGAAACTATCCGTTTTGAAAGGATCGACCTAGTTACTCGTAGGCCATGAGGGTAACAGACCGTCGATGTACCTATTGTTGAATATTTATTTCTTATTTTTATTACAGATTGAACTCGAGCCGACAATGACAACGTATCCTAACACGGTTGATGTGAATATCACTGAAAGACTTAAGGATATGAAAATCATAGGACCATATAAAGGTAAAATAGATTTTTATATGAACTAGACTTCGGCCGGTGATTGGAATTCGACAACGATTGATATCGCTAATTTGAAAAAAAACTGTATACAACTTTTTTCAATTTATTTTTATTGATGCAATGCAAAACAGTGTCGTACCATATTTCTTGTAAAGATACGATAAACTATTTCCAACATTATTTCTAACACTAAGGCTCACTATAGAACAAAAATAAAAATGAAGGAATATTGTTTGATAACTATTTACCTCTTCGACTATTTTTATGTATAACATACATAAAAATGTATAAAAATCACTTATGATGACTGTTATCCATTATAGCCGGCATTTATCCCGTAAATAAAATTTTGATTTATGAACGTAAAAGTTGCAGGTTTTGGTATCATCAAATTGTAACATATATTATATATTTAGGTACGTATTATTAATTTGATATCATTACACGCTATGCGGTCTAAAGAAAAAAAAACGAACATTGAACAGACTATTTTCAATTTGCAATTTTAATAAAGTTAGTGTTAAGTAATTAGGCATAAAAGCTGTTTATATTTTCTAGAATTTTATAATGATATTATGTTGATTATTATGATATTATATAAACAGACTGCAAATTATTATCAATAGAAAATTCGCTATTTCTTTGACAGCTGCAGTAATTTTATTTAAATACTTAAATATTGCATTATTCGTATTTTTATACCGATTGTGTTGGGAAATGGCTGCTAGTTTGCAAGATGCTCGAAGGCAGATTATTGATCCTTATGAAAAAAAAATCAACTATTTGATCTTTCGGTGGACGTCACTGTTTTTAGTATATAAAAAAACTGAACATTCAAGACAACCACTAATAATATGTCATTTGTTTTCTTTTCTTACAGTCTTTTGATTTATGTTCTTTTCCAAGAAATAAAATCCACGTCTTATGGCTACCTAAGCTAAAAATCAGCTTGATTTCTTTTAATCTACTCGTAAGTGAACGTATGGTATAAAAAAGGATACTAAAAGTTGATTTTGAATAATTCCTTCTTAGACTCAAAGGTTCCAAAACTTGAAGCACATCATTGTATAAACGGACTATCTTTTGCTAGAAAACAACACTGTAATTTCATAGCAAGCTATCGGAAATTAAAGAATATGTAAATGCAAAAGGGTATATTACACTCAGACAACTTTAAAAATGCATTGGGATATTCTAGAGAAACAATAATGGTTTGGGGAGATAGATATATTTGGGAGCTCTTATGGATTTGGAAGTGATCGATGGAGGGAGTCTGGCTGCAGACTGCTAGACGGAAATAAGCGTTTTGCACTGATCAGCATTGACGACTTAATTTTGAAAATGAATAATGCTAAGACGACATTGTCCGTTAAACACAAATAATTCGTAATAATTTGTATAACACATTTATGGAGTTGCCGGCGCGATCACAATATATCGGATTTATAGATCTGATGACAAATATAGGGTCTTCTGAAACGACAAAAAATAATTCTAGACATTCATGTCGAGAATATCGATGTGTGTGAATTGCGTTTGTAATTATATCATTCTTAGAACGTAACGTACAAACATTTATAAAGCACTTTTAGAAATCACACGATAGTTTTCTTACTTCGAAATTTGTTTTTAATTAGGTATCTCTTTTAATTTTCCTTTAATTTTGCCTTAATTTATACTAATAAATAAAATTGAAGTGTCTGTTTGTAATGTTAAAATATTTTTTTTTTATAAATACATACGAATATATGTACGATACCTATTTCAAAAATACAATTATTAAAATTTTTGTCTATCTGTCTGTTTGTTCCGAGGAATTCTTCGGAACAGGTGGACCGATTTTAACGTGACTTTATTTGGTATATAGCTGAAGTTATTGCGTGTAACTTAGAGTACTTTTGATTTTATAAAATAATTAGGGATTCACGTAAAAAAATTCAAACTCATAAAAAATGAATAAAATCCAACTCAACAGTTTTACGAGCAAGTGTTTGTATTTATGAGAATTATTTTTACTTTATCTTAGTAATTAAAAAATAAACGCAGTTAAGAACATATAAAACATGAGTGAACCCGGGGGCACACAGTAAACATGAACCCTAATTTTTAAATGTGTATTTCTCATTAACAAAAGCAGTGTTATTACAAAATATGGTTATATGATTTTACCTTTTGATATTTTGCAGAATTTGCTGTCGTGTGTATCTTTATCATGAACAATGTTAATTAAAATAAAATCCCTAATTAATATCACTTCTAGAAGTACGTCAAAAGAGTTCTTATTCAGTGTGGAGTAAATGGAGCGAGTGTCAGGGGAACTATAAGACCCGCCGGAGACATTGCATACGACGGCGAATATGTGGAGATACACTTCGAGTTGAAGTTAAAAGGTACTTCTTACTCAAATAACTGACAATTGATGAAGCACAACCTTCACTTACTAATCGAAGATAATTCCTCATAGTGACAAATTCAAAATGTCCTAATTTATTACAAAGAATTATGTATGGAAAAAAAATCTGATATCAACTATTTCATGGTTACAGACATATGTTTATTTTTATAAAGTCGGCGCTTGTGGCATTTATGTTGGATAATCTCCTTTATCTACGCTATTTTAAATCCCTTAATATTTTTATTGTTTATATGAAGGCATGTGCCTAAACGTATTATAATCAAATAAAGTGACTCATTGAAATTCCAGTGTGCGAAATGTATATATATAATCTACCTTTGTTTATAAATAGTTCACTAGACAAGGTTTCATTAGTCATCATTTCTACTATAATATCTGATAATTTGATTAAGTAATTGTAAGGCGTCGTGGTATTTAAATTATTTAAGACTAGCTGTGCCCGCGAGTTCGCTCGCGTGAAATTCAACCTATTGTAATCTAATAGACGACCTATATTCTCCCTTTAGATGCAATCTATCTATGTCCTGTCCCGTTCAGGCCTGTACCCGCAGAGCAGGTAATTCTGGACAGTCCAGGCCATCTTCCAGATAGCCTGCCCAGTGCGATGGAGGGTCAGGGCCTCGTGCCTTCCCCTTCTGGTGTCCATGCAGGAGAGTCCAGACCTCATCGGTTTGGTGCTCGGACTAAGCCGCTGTCTGTGCTTACTTTTAACGAAGCCGCTGAGCTGAAACAATGCACCTAGCTATTCTAGCCCTAATAGGCCCGAATGGAGGGCTGCACAGCATACTACGCATATGGTGATGAGTGCCACCTAAAACAACGGCCTCTCTGCTCTACCTTCGAAGAATAGACTGAACGAACGTGAAAGCCATTGATCAAACCATTCAGGCACCCCATCCATTACTATAGAATTTTTACCGACATCAATTATATTTTTTGAGATGAATTATTGAAAAATATATATAAACCGAAATAAAAAGTAGCCTTTATATATACCTTTCTAACAATGAATAATTTTCAAAATCGGATCAGTAGTACCGGAAACTCACAAATTTTACCTCTTTATATATTAGTATAGATTGTATGAAAATTGAATATTAAAATATTGTTTTCTCATTTACTGTATCTTATATATGTTACTTTACATACTATAAACGTATTTTATATTATGTAATTTTGTTCAATTTTAATCAATCTATCAATTTTTTGTTCTCGAATAAGACTATAACACATTTACTTACGTTGGTAAGTAAAATAGTTCCGCCGCGTGTCATTCAAATTACTATAACTGCTGATAAAGTGCACCGATTTTAATAAAATAAAACTATGATGCTACTCCGGAATATGCTTTATAATTATGTTTTGTATAATTAATTATCTTTTAAAATATACTTAGTACTTTCTAATTGATGCCTGCACAACCAAACATTCTAGAAATAATAGAAATGTTTTTAATTACCTATTATAAGTAACTTGGAAATGTGAACAGAAACGTGAAATTTACAATTTTATTATTGGAATAGTTAATAAATATCTTTACTCAATTTCATTTACAGTTCTTTAACGATTATAAAAAAATAGTTTCTACCAAAAATATTAAACTGGCTGCAGTAGAAAACTCTTAGACAAGTAGATTAGTAATAGTAGCTAGTTGATATTTTATACATTCTTGAATTTCACTACATTAGCCTTAATATTGTATATAAATAGGTATGCCTAAGTGATATGATAAAAGATGGTAGGATATCGGTTTTAAACCACTACCAGAGTACGCCTCTGTCTCGGTGGCGCAGTTGTATTACGATGCGACTGTCGTTCTGAGGTCTCGGGTTCGATCCCCGGGGTCGGGTCAGTGATATTGGGTTTTTCTACTCAGTATCATCCCGGAGTCTGGAATTTGTGCCCGATATGGCGACAGGCTCGTCCCCTGTCACATCTGGGATGGAACTAAGCTCGGCGAAATGTGGGCGGTGTAGTTCCCTACTTCAACCTTGCCTAACCCTGCGGGGATAACAGGCGTGAGCTTATGTTATGTTATGTAGAATACGCCATGCATGGTGACAGATTTGCAACTGGAGGTAGAACTAGAAAGTACCTTATTAACTTATGATTACTAAGCCAATAAAACTGAAACTAAAATCGTGTAGAGTTTAAAATGTTTAAGTTTAGATAAGAAGTATTCAACTTCTTTCTCTAGCCATCAAGTCTCATAAGAATTAAGTTGACGTTGTACGGGTGAAACAAAATCATTAATACAAAAATAAAAATTACAGATGTAAAAAAAGGAACAGCAAAAATATGGAAGGATCGATGAAACAAAGGACCAAAACAGAGCAAAATCAAATAATAATAGTAAGTGTAAAATAACTTTTATACGTTAACTTATTCTAAATAAGTTCCTCTCAAATTATATAGGTGCTCTAATTATAGATTAGATTTGTTCTAGTTTAATAGGCGCCTAAATGTTTATTTTAATGTTAATTATGTTAGTAGGAAACAAACAGTATATTATAACATGCCCGAAGTGGTTAAAATGTTTAGTCCAATAAACGGGATGCTTGTAATAGTTTAAAAACAAAACCGACTTTAAAAGAATATTTTATAAAAATGTACTAAAAAGTCAATAAATATCCATTCTATGAATCTGCTTCGTTAATTTTGAAATCGGTGCCAGCTTATGGATAACAAAGTGGTGTAAATGTACGTCGCTAATTATATTTAGTTTAATTAATTGTTCTTTTATATTACCCTAGTTCTTTATTAAGCTTATATGTAATTGTGATAGCTAGCTGACTCCAAAATTAACATAGCAGATTAATAAAATGATTATTTAAAGCATTTTTATAGTGTATTCTTTTGAAGTCGATTTTGTTTTTAAAAAGTTTTTTTTTTTACTTTTTAGTTTAAGTATGTACTTTTAGGTATAGCTGTGAAGCCTACATCATAGCTTTGGAAACGAATATATGAAACACGTGTAAGTGTTTATAATACACGAGGGTTTTTCTCAATTTCCCTGATTTCCACTGATCATATAACATTCTGGAACCACCTCGGAAGAGTACTCTTTCGATTTAAAAAAAAAATTGCAAATCAGTACACAAATGACGGAGAAATTGAGTAACAAACATACAAAAATACACACACACACACACACACACACACACATATAAAAAGCCATGAACCTGTTCATTGGAGTGATAGTGACGATAAGCATATACTTGGTTGTATTGACTTGATTGTTAAAACTATAGCAGCCGGAGATACGTCAACTGGATTCGGATGATGTACAGAAGAGATTCAGAGGTTTTTCGAAGTGGACAGCTTGGAGCTCTTGTTCACGACGGTGTACCACAGTAAGGCGAAGGTATTTTTATAATTGAAAATAATTTATGACATAATAAGCGTATAGGTTAAGGTGAGTAGTAAATATATACGATATTAGTGGTGCTTAATAACTCCTCAGGCAGACACGCCTGCAACCCTTACACTTTCTGAACTGGAGTTAAATAAAAACAAGGCACTTATCAATATGTAATAATATGGGGTATTATTGAAAGAAGGGCGTGAGACGCTTCGACTTTGGCAAATTCCCTGGTGTAATGAACTGAGAAGAAACACAAAAGGCACTTAATACCCACCGGATCAAGATTTTTGTACATGTAGCAAAAACCCGCCATAGGAGATTAATTTCAGCAACGTCAAGTTTTAAGTTCAGCCCTTGTATATAGCGGATTTTGTTGCAATTAATTCTTAGTCTCTCAGAGATCATCCCTATGCTGCGTCTGTAGTCCTACTAGGGTTAGTAAAAGTGCAGCAGCAATTTGTCAAGTCTTTATACAAAATAAATGTAGGACGAATATATATGAATAGGGTTTTATACAATGTATATGTACTCAACAAAGGTCACGTACTTAAAAGTTTATGTATTTAAAAAAAATTAACAATTGTTACAAATTCCAACATATTTTACACCATTTAAATATTATATGTAATGTAATTCTGCATATTACAAATTGATGGTATCATAATAAATTGTTATGTATTTTGATGTGAAGCTATAAGAAATACAATGTGATATTGGAGTTAACTTAATAGATGATATCGAAACGCTTTGTTCTACCTACAGACGTTGTATAAAACGAGGTATTTGCGGTCGACAAATTGTGAAACAATCGGCTTATTGCTACATGGAGGGCAGTTACTGTCAGCTTTGGATACGTAGCAGAATGCACAAGCGACAGGACCCAGGTGATCTAGCACATAGGTACTTGGCTAACAACATTTACATAATTAATTCTGTAATATTTTTTTATTATTTCATGGTGTATTATATCGGTCTCTAAGCTTTATTTTGAAATTAATGTTACCAACCAATTTAATGCATGTTATTTAAAGCAACTTAATATTCTTTATACAGAGAGATATTCAAGTCATAATATTTTATTAAATTCATGATGATAAAAACTGTACTCAAACACTAATAGTTATTGCAATTCCCGATTAATATATTATTGTTCAACGAAATGGCGAATGATGAAGTGAAATTTCTAAACTTCGTTTATTTACGTAGTGAAAAAATTACATCCATGTTCATTAGAGTAAACAAAACGTACGCGGCTTTTAAACGTTGGAATTCTTATGCAACCAGACCAATGTAATGGCTTCCGTTTAACTTTAAAATGCCCACACATCCAATTATTCTATATAAATTAGACTAACTAGATTGAAAACCATTCTGCAATATAAAGTATATTTGATTTCTTTGAAAATAACTATAAGACTGTTATAGTTCGAAGATTAGTTCGTTTTTTAATA
The DNA here is from genome assembly GCA_014132275.2 of Samia ricini. Taxonomy (NCBI): domain Eukaryota; kingdom Metazoa; phylum Arthropoda; class Insecta; order Lepidoptera; family Saturniidae; genus Samia; species Samia ricini. Next base: position 9,626,534 of record AP028170.1, read on the forward strand.
CTGAGTCTGAATAAATATACGCTACATTTATACTAATAAATATAATTGAAGTGTCTGTTTATAATGTCAAAATAGCATTTTTTTGTAAATATATGAATGTATATTACCTATGCCAAAAATACAATTTTTTGCCTGTTTGTCTGTCTGTTTGTTTGTTTGTTGCGGGTGATTTCCGGAACGGCTGGACCGATTTTGACGGTACTTTTTTTGTTGGATAGCTGAAGTTACTCCGGGTAAACGTAGGAGTCTTTTGTTTTTTAAAATAATTAGGGATCCGCGTAAATAATTAAAAAACTCATGAAATTTCGAATAACATCCGATTTAATGCATAGTTTTACTGGCGGGTATTTGAATTTGTGAGAAATATATTTGCATAATGTTAGTAGCAAAAATATTATGGAAAATAATTAGGGTTCCGTAAAAAAAAATTAAAACGCAGTGAAGAACATGTGAAACGAGAGCATAGCCGCGGGAGCACAGCAGGTTTAAATATAAATAATATAACCTATGCGCTCGCGCCTACGACCGCTAAAAATTTTTGAGCACTAAGATATAGTAAATATATTTCTCAAAAATTCGAGCACTTGCCCGCAAAACTGTGTATGGAATCGGATTTGATTTAATTTTTTATGAGGTTTATTTTTTTTTATGCAGAACGCTAATTATTTTCGAAAATTAAAAGCACAGCTAGTATATGTATATTATTGGGACTTTGATGTTTAGATCAGATAGATTTAGTTATTGTTTACGTCTATTATTAGCACTATGCCATATGTCGGGTTTCGCTTGATTTTTACTTGATTTACTTTCTAATTATTACACAACTAATAATATTTTTCATTTTGGTATTTTTAGTTTTTATTTGCTTCGGGCTTTGCTAATTTAAATTGTATTATAAACTAAGCTTAACATCTAATATTTCAAGTGTGAATATTAAGTTTCTTAGATTATCTATTGATATTGTTTAGTGGTGTTGAGGGGAAAACTTATAGACTCGTGTTATCAATGCTATGACGTCAGACGTCAAGCAATTGGTCAACGTTAGTTTGTTCTCTGGATGGGGAGGATTAAATCCTTTAATTATTAAATAAAATAACATTAAACATTTTTAAATAAAATTGTCATGTTCATTATGACTAGACCTTGAGCTAGACTAGACTAAGTTACATAAATTTAGTAGTAAATATATACAAATACAATTTACAATATTGTCTGTGATTACATTTATAAATGAAAGGATAAAATACTGTATCGGGATCTTAACGAGGGGCGTGAAAGAATTTTAAAGAGTGTGATTGGTTTGGTGTTGCAGAGGCCGCTTAACATCAGGTGAATTGTATGCTTGTGGCTCGTGGTATTATAAAAAACAAGAAAATTCTCAATTACTGTAATCTTTTAGTACCTACTTACTAGTTTAATAGTAAATGTAGTTCGTTGACAATGTAAGAAAGCGTTCTAATAAGTAAAATATTTTCGATGAATAAATTACTATGACGTGGTTATTTGCAGACTAAGCGTATAATTTTAACAATTATTCATTATAGCACGATTAACAATTTGTACACTACTAAAGTTTGTTCTACATTACCTTTTTTTCACCTTTTAATATTGGAATCAAGTTGGTAATTAAAACCATCTCATCTAACAGTGACAGTTTTTAGCCCATTATATGTTTGACTTATACATTTAGAACAGAGGCGTAGTTAGGAAGAGCCGATGGAGGCGGTCCAACCCGAGCGTCACCCGTTAAGGGGAGACACCCGTTCGAAAACTCACAACTTACAGACAACAGAAAATTCTTAACCATACATCAATAGTGCAACCTATTAAAAATCGCAATAAATTGGTACATTGCACAAATGCCACTTATGAATATGTTATATATACGAATATTTCAATAATTGATAATTATAAAAATAAATAATTATACAATTTTGGAGTGCGTCCTATTTGGAACTATTCCGTTGATTTATTATGACCACCGTTATTATTAACTATAATAATTTTGATGGAGACAGACAACATAATATCCGCACCGGGGGGCTACCATACTAGATATGACACTGAGGTCGATATATAGTAGTATTTTTATGTGTAAATTATCTATTTAACTATATTGCAGGTGAGACTATAGTAGACGTGTTACCGCCACCAGCTCCTGTGATTCATCCGGAAGATACTAGAGCGGCGCCAACGATTACTTCGTGCGGTAAAGTGGGAAGATACCGCGGTAATCCAGAGGCACGGATGAGAAGCCGAATGCGGGATATGCTTCGCATTATAGGTGGAAGGCCCGCACCGCCTGGCAAATGGCCGTGGCAGGTTGCTGTGCTTAATCGATATAAGGTACATTAATTTATAGTTTATTCTAGAACATGAAACTCTTAATTCTGTAGAAGTTCCGCCGGTCAAGTATTAAATACGTATTTTGTACTTCGCCTCCGTCTTATCAGCAATATTAAGGAAAGATCGTACCTCTTCCCAAGTATGAAGTTTTGGAAGAAAAAACAAAAAATTAACCATGGGTTACGTAATCACTATTTAAATTGTTCCCCCCCTCCCCGAACCTCATGTCGTCAAATATAAGCAAAAATGCCCGCCCAATATGACGCTTACGTAATACTTAAAAGGCCTTTTATAAAGTATTTAGAGGTGATGTATTGATTTTTACTACTATGATTCTTAATTATATTAATTTTCATTATAACTAATTATTTTTTGTCTAATATATTTATGAGGGAGCTCCATTAAAAAAATTGTTTTGCAACTTTTACCCTCCCAAATACTTGAGGTGGGTAGAAAAAGGTCTCGCTTATGTCAGACGCTGTAGTAGCTCAACTCTAAAAGGTCGTAATAGTTATTTTAGTTAATATGGGAGAGTTGTTTTTTTTATTGAAACTGAAATTACACTTGTAATTTTTTTTTTTTTAATAGTCATTATATATTCAGAAATCTGGCTGTTAAAGATTTCCAAATGTATATGATAAAGATTACCGAATACCTTAATTAGAATATTAAATAAAGTTATCTAAAATCTATTGATTTTATTAATACTATGACAAGGTAACTAATATTTATATGCGTGTTGTTATAGGAAGCATTTTGCGGTGGCACCCTTGTTACATTGCGTTGGGTGGTGACAGCGGCTCACTGCGTGAGACGCAGACTGTACGTGCGCTTGGGTGAACACGACCTGCTCCTCCGGAACTACGGGGAAGTGGAGATGAAGGTCACGGAAGCAGTCATTCATCCTCGCTACGACCCTGACACAGTCGTCAACGATGTCGCCATGCTACGGTAAATTTTATTACCCAAGTCTATACAGAATATTGCCACATGTCATGTTTACGTCCGATATATTTCCATCTACAAAGGTTTCATACGCCCGTACGTATAATTTTTGTCACGTTTCCCGTAAAGATACAAAACGTAAACCATTCTCTTACTTCTTATAATTACATTTCTATTTAACTTTTTTATGTATGATGACGTTCGTTCGAAAAAAATTGGGTTAAATTAACACAATCAACAAACTATGATACACTCTTCCTAAACAAAATCCATATTTATAAGATATCATAACTTCGTAACGTGGGAGTTATTTGATAACACAAAAGATCGATACCAAGTTAGAGGTTGTAAAATTGACATAAATATAAATATTTTAACGTAATTTAGGGTCTTGTTGCCTATAAAGTGGGTTATTAAAATTGAGTGGGTTACATTTTGGCCTTTCAATGAATTTTAAAGTAACTTGATTTAAAGACGTATAATTTCCGTATATTCGGTCATTGCTTTGAGTTGTTGGACTATAAGTTTTATGCAGAACATTTTCACATGTATAAAAAAAAAAAAAAAATTTAACAGTCACTTCAGGTAGCGCAGGCAATGCAGCAGTAGAAGTATTTTTATCTTTTACTCCAATTCTATTGAATTGCTTAATAACATAACATAACATAAGCTCACGCCTGTTATTCCCGAAGGGTTAGGTAGAGGTGAAATAGCGAACTACACCACCCACATTTCGCCGAGCTTAGTTCCGTCCCAGATGTAACAGGGAGCGAGCCTGTCGCCATATTGGGCACAAATTCCAGACTTCAGGATGATACTGAGTAGAAAAACCCAATATCACTTGACCTGACCCGGGGATCGAACCCGAGACCTCTGAATGGCAGTCGTATCGTAACAACCGCGCCACCGAGGCAGTCTTAATTGCTTAATGCTTATGAAATATTGTAATCTACGTACGAGTATTAATAAAAACGTGTCCTTATGTTTTCACAAATGTATAGCGGTCGCAATGCCACTCGGGTCCAATTGCCCACCACCACGCATTGGTATTTTAACATAAGGCATGGCCCCACAAAGACAAAAATAAAAATACAAGGTTTATCTAATTCGTATAATATTTTTACATTCTAATAAATCAATGATGTTGTTAAATAAATCCATACTCGTATAATAATTACAGAATGAGATAAATCAATTTGTGTTATTCCTTATTATTTTTATTATAAAATATGTAAGCCACAGTGTCATCGACCTTTGCTTCTTGTCGCTTACCACTGTTCTTATGTTGGAGGTAGGCAGGGAAATTTTCAACTTGAATCTTACCAACAATATCATTAACAGTTTTTTTTGTCCTTAGGAGTATCATAGATAAATTATACGTATATTATATGGTCTTTGGTAGTATATAATATTAAATTACTTTTCACAAAAAGTTTGTTTCACTTTTAAAAATGATAAAATTTTACATTAGACACAGTTAACCTAAATTATACCTAGTCAGGTACAAAAAAACTTAATTTATTAAAGTACTGAACCCGATTTCTGAAAAATATATTAAGTAAAAATCTTGTAGATTTTACTTTTTGTATATTTTTATAAGACAATCGTAGTGTTATTAATTTTGTTAATATAATATTATCTTTTGAAAATCTTTATTACAAATAATTAATTATTCTCATAATTATAATATATTACAATAAAAGAAAATAATCGGGCAAAAAAATATAATAGTCTTTTTCTAAATTTGATGTATTTTTTCTTAGATAATGGTCGTTATTGGTGAAATTAATTTATGTCTATAAAACTTTACAAAATAATTATTCTAAATATTAAGTTTTACAATTATTGCTTACGGCTTAGTAAGCTTACACAGTTGATGTACACATATCAATCGTTTTATATTATTGAATTAAATCAATCTTAATTTATGAAGAATTTGTTATGATATAGAAATTAAGAAATCACGTTGAAAACTATAGCGATAGCGATAACTGTATAAAGCGACTGCTATAAAAAAGTAAGCCTACTTTAGAGCAATTGAGACCGATCAATGTACACTTAGGACTGCTGAAGTATCCTACCCTCCTTGCCCACGTGTCAGCAATACCAATCTGGTAACGTAAGCATTGGTTTAATCTGTACAACATCTGCTAATTTAATTTTTAAAAGACATTGCTTATTTAATCACCATTCAGAAATAAAGCCCGCCCACGTCCGGCCTTCCGGCCCCTATGTCATCAATATAAGTAAAGCATAAACCTCTCCACCCTCTATTGGTACTTATGAAACACTTGTATGGCCCTTTGTTAAAACAAACATAGATAAGGCGCGTCACGTTTCAGGATGAGAAAGTGTATCTAGAGCCTTTATCCATGATAGATTTAAGCCGGCATGATAATGGTGACTGTGGATAGTTACGCATTTAACGGCATTGGTTATCGTTCTTTGACTGTATTTAAAACGTAACTGTCCCGGCGAACTCCGTATCGCTTGAGAATCATTAAACATTGTGTTATTAGCAGAACTGAATTTAGTTTTTCTTCCGGTAAGCGAGGTAATTTCCTGAGTCGAAAAGACGAACATAAAACATAAAAAACCGTGCCGTATAAGAAATGAATTTTCTTCATGTATTTTTTTTTCGTTATTTTAATACCTACCTACTTATTCTGTTATTCGGAGTGGAGATAATGCCTACAAATTATAGATCATAAAATTGGGACCAGTCGTTTTTTGAGTTATATAGTACATAAAGTGTAAATTTTTTGCCATGATCGTTTAGAAAAAAAAAACACTCTTCGATAATATAAATACTGAAATTATTAAACACTATAAAATATATTTTACTTATTTCCAACAGATTACCGTATCCAGCCCGTCCAGACTTGGGTCACGGTGTGGCGTGCCTACCCAATCCATACCAAACGTTACCTCCCCACACGTCCTGTGTAATTCTCGGCTGGGGAAAGAAACGTCCCACCGATGTCCACGGCACCCGGGTCCTACACGAGGCGCAGGTGTGTAAATACCCTTATATTTATTTATGGGATATTCGTGTTCTGAAAACCTTCGAGTCGAGGATTAAAAATGCCTATTTTTATGTTTGCATTTGATTTATTGTTATAAAAATAACAAAAAGATATCAAAAGTACTAAACATGATTAACTTTAATTCTGTTAAAACATTTTAAAAAATATCACCATGAATCTACATTAAATTTCAAGATATTACGAATTTTTACCGATGGAAATAAATGTTTTGTTTATATTTTGTTTTGTCTATATAAATTAAACAGAAGTGTCCCTGGTATTTTTTATCATTAACCAAATTAGGTCGTCAGAATGTATTAATTACTAAGATAAAAATATAATATATTAAAGTTGAAATAAAAATACATTTGCAATATACATTTGAAGGTGAAATATATCAACTAAAACTAACTGATATGCTTTAAATAAATAATTTTGAAATATGATTTATAGAATTCTGAGGATTGATGTTATGATTAAAGATCTGGAGTACTTTTTAAACCAATGATCAATGATCAAAAGCCAGTTAATAACGTTACCTACACCAAATTCGAATATAATAACCGTTAGCAAATCTACATTGGTAAAGCAATTCAAGATGTTTTCTTACTCTATTTATAAACCGATATTCTTTTTTTGTTTATTTGTTTAATAGCTATTAGCTTTAGTGTTATCAATAATTCTTCATATTTTAACAATAATTATGGTTGTACCAGGTGTAATCTAGTAACAATTAAACAGCTTATAAGATACAGTCTGGAGATTATTCCTTTGTAAAATTAGTAAACATGTAGAGAAATAATTGCAGTACAATCTATGTCAAATTCTAATAAATATGTTAAATACGTACATTTATTTCCTTCATATTAACGTCTATGAGTGACAAAGGTTTGTAATGTACCTCTACAATCAAGAAAATCGGGTAACTGAGAGACCTCTATAAGCGAATAATAAATCGGGGTCTCTCGAGGTCTCTCAATTATTCAGGCTCGACTATATCCGTACATTATTGTTAACTTAAATATTTATTTTTAAATTGTGAAAACCTGTGTGAATGTTTTTATAGGTATTAACGATTCAACAAGGTGTCTGCCGGCGCTCCTACTGGCAATATGCAATAACTGATAACATGGTATGCGCTGGTCGCGGACGAAGAGATTCTTGCGCCGGTGATTCCGGAGGACCACTGTTATGTCGGGATAGCTCGATGCGGTATTTTCTACAGGTAAATATTGTATACAAGATTATTATTTATATTAATCATGGGAAAATAAACCATCGAATGAAATTTTGCTTATACAAATAAGGGGGGGATTTCTGTAATAAAATTCACCGGTTATCTTAATTACTTTTATTATAATAATCATTTAACTCATTATTAATTAACTTTCATAATCTACCGTAGTCTCTCACGTAACATTCAAAGAGAAAACTGCAAATGATGAGGGACGATTTAAGTATAACATTTTTGTTTATTGTACCATTTTAAATACAAATTGAACTATGTTTTCGGTGGTAAATGTAATATATTTAGTATTTCAATAAATTACATTCGTTTTGTTTATTCTATGGTTACTAATTACGTATCTGTGTGTCATCTAATTGAAGTAGTTTGCAATCATTTAAAGGATTCAGAAAGTGGCTCTGAATGATAAATATTGTGTAATTTTATTCCATTCTAAACCTAAATAATGAGTAGAAGATGATAACATGATGCTTGATTTTAAATGACGTAATTGAATGATAACTCAGCTGATATGGTTCTATTTGCAGACGATACTTCACTTATATTTAAAGTAAAAAGAAAAAATTCAGAAATTAGGCACTTAAATAATACACTAGCAAACATTTCCAAATGGTTTGCCTTAAATAATTTACTTCTTAACACTAAGAAAACGAAATGCATAAAATTTATGTTGCCCAATGTGCAACATATTGATTGTAAGTTAGAGATAGAAGGGAATTTAGTAGGCTTAGTTGACAAAACTCTGTTTTTAGGTATCACACTTGATAATAAGTTACAATGGGGTCCGCATATTAAAACTTTGGCAGGAAGGCTTAGTTCCGCTGCTTTTGCGGTTCGGAAAATTCGCCAGTTGACGGATATTGCTACTGCTAGGTTAGTCTACTTTGCTTACTTTCACAGCTTAATGTCTTACGGTATTTTGCTGTGGGGTACAGCAGCAGAGGTAGACACCATTTTTACGTTACAAAAGAGAGCTGTTCGAGCAATATATAATATGGGACCTCGCGAATCTCTAAAGAACAAGTTTCAAGAATATGATATCTTAACTTTGCCCTCCCAATACATCTTCGATAACTTAATGCATATTCGTAAAAATTTAGACAAGCTAGATCTAGTGAATGATCGTCATAATTTTAATACTAGAAGTAAAGACAAGTTGGCCGTCCCACGCTTTAGGTTAAGTAAGTGTAATAAAAGCTTTATAGGTAATAGTATTCGGTTTTACAATAAGATCCCAAGTAAAATTACCGATTTACCTGACAATAAGTTCAAGTATTATGTCAAGCAAGTTTTAATCTCAAAAGGTTATTACAGGGTGGATCATTACGTGAACGATAGTGATGTCTGGAAATAACCCACATCTCTGTGCTTCCACTAAAAACTACGATTTGTATAGTTTTTTATATGACATAAAAAAAAAATTATATATATTATATTTATGAAAAAAAAAGAACCAGATCGAGTTTCTTGCCGGCTCTTCTCGACTGGGTTGTTTTCCGAACCGGTGGTAGTGTTTTAGACGTTCATAAGCGCCTTCTTAGGGCCTAAATTGAATAAATGAATTTTGATATTTTTTTTTTTTTTTTGATACATAATTTAATAGGGTGTCAAAACACATTATACCTTTGACCTCGAAAACATTAATTTTGAATATTTATTATTGTATCAAGATTGATATACGCGTGGGTATGATTTTATAAAAGAAACCATATGTTAATTTCCTTGCCTGAACGTATTTTTTTACATTTAAAATCCCAACTTACTATGGAATAAAAAGTCAAATATTAACCTTGATAATATTACACCAATAGGGATATATAAGTATTATGTAATCCACAAGCAAACATTTGCCATACACATATAACAGAAAGTTAACAAGCTTCCTAGCATCTGTTAAGCAAACATTGATTTATGGCTGAAAATGTTGGGGCGTGTTCAAATTTGTGAGTATGTGTCATGTGGGTTTCCATGTTCTGTTTGCTGACAATATAATATTTAATATGAATATTAAAGTATAAAATATATACATTAGACTTCATAATTCTCGGAATTTATTTGGCAATACCATCATTTTTGAAGTTAAGAAACTTATGAATAACTGTTAAACTAGTACGAGTCACTTTATTAGCTTACGTCAATTTTATTGCTAAATAATATTTAGAATTAGATTGTTAGTTCAAAATATGCTTTCTATAAACAAACAAAATTCTTATAATTTACCTGCTTTTGACACTAGTATATATACAATGTTGATTGCAATTCATGTACTAACTTGGTAGTATGGTCGGATTCTGCGTCGATGGACTTAATTTCGAACCCAATTCTGTCTAAGGGACCGTTAAAGTATTATGTGAAGTTTACACAATTTTGACCTCCACTAGCCTTTATTGACAATAGTAAGCATAGTTCTTACCCTCACATAATAACGTAAAATCACTTGGCACAATTAAAAAAACATAATTAAAAATTGCTTAGATAATCACCATTGGTATACCCTGTTCAACATCTTTTCAATTATACACAAAGCACAAAACCCCAATGCTCATGAATGCTTACTACATACAGCCTCTAAAACTAGACCTTACGTAGGCTCTACGACTTTTATGATTCTCCCACACCACTTGTTAAACAATACGTAGATTAAAATGTATTTTTTGTAGGTTATTTTTGAAAATTCCTTTATTCTTATAATCATATTGGTTGCAAAACATATGACTGAGATCCAAAATAAATAAAACACAATAATGAAAATTATAAACGAAAATTGATTATTTTTATAAAATATTAATCTTTATTATTCCAGGGTATAACTAGCTTTGGTGACGGATGCGGTAAACGTGGTAAATATGGCATTTACACCCGTACAGCAGGCTACGTCACATGGATGAAAGATATTATGAACAGCAAATATTTCGATTGAGGCACCATCGCCTTGAAATTGAATACACGAATATATGAAACCTCATCAGTTATTACACGAAAGGACCACAATATTTTTGTTGTCAATTGGCATAAATATTACATTTTATGTTGCGTACAAAAGTACCACTAAACTGTGTCAGTCGAATTTATGAATCGAACTTTTACGAATCTGATTGTCCTTCATTATCTTACTATTATATTATATAATAATGACATTATATTATGATATTTAAATAAGGAGTTATTTACAATAATTTCTAATGGCCAACGGTTTTTTTTTACTTCCTAATATCATATTGAGTGTACGAAACAAATTGCGTTTACTTGTAATGGAGACTAACCTAAAATAATTCTTGCGGATTTATACCTTTGAACTAATCCCACCGGACAATATAGGTACATCTTGTTCACAGAAAAAATACAGAAAATAAATGTACTTATTTCATTTGAAGTATTTGTTTTTTAGGCTTCTGTTTGCTCGTGTAAAACATTCTTTTTATCGGTAGTAAAATAATGGCTTTCGTGTTGTTGGTGATATCATAGTCATTAATATATTATATGATGATAGGAAAGGTTTTACGGCCACACTGTTACACAGACTGAGGATTAATTATGCTACTATCTACCGTACTGTTATATACCGTTTAAAACAACGCCATTCGATGAGCCAATCCACTAAACCAAACGAATCCAGCCCGTCGAATGAAAAATTAGAAATCATTCCAATTCAAAGCATTGTCTTTTTCAGTAGGCTACAGACATTCCATTGTAATGCATTGTCACACTTTATACAACGCCAATAATAACTTGGCTTGAAGGGATGGCTAGTCAAATGGCATCGTGTAAATACGGCCTTATTATTGTCAATACATTTAAGTAATTTTAAAAAGTGCCTAACTAATATACGTACACAGACACACATAACAAACCAGATTTAAAAATCCGTTTAAATGTTACCATAAATATCGGAATATATCTTACTTCGTATTTTGTCTACACCATTAACTATATGTTATTTAAATCAGGCAATATCTTGCACTATTTTGCACTTTATTTTACTTAAAAAAGTAGGTAAAATTACCTAAAAACTAAAGAAACTTTTATAAATGTATGTTAATATTTTAATGAGAAGTACGATTTCTCAAAAGTACTTAATTCCACTATTGTTATTTAATATATATTAATGTGCTTATTTCAATGTAAGAACACACTTATATGAATTCAAGGAAACAATAATTGTATGAATTATAACAAAGAAATGAAGGTGAATAAAGTCTCTCTATTTTTTTTACAACTGCTGTTTTATTTTATTAACACTGTATTTTTATATATCTAGTACGTGCTTTTTAATTATTATCATATTTAAAATTGATGTTTTATAAATTTCAGATTTGAAATTTGTACTTTTAATTTAATTAACGCTGGACATAAATTTATTCGTTTTAATGGCTATTAACGCGATTTTCAGACGAAGAACTTAAAGAGTTCGATAAAATATGGATTTATTACAAAAAAATTATAGAAAGCCGGTAACTTCAAATAAATGAACTTAAGGAAACCGAGTCTGGAAGCAGACATTTAGGTACTTATAGCATTGGGAGAGCGATGTTTAATGGTTACAAAATGCTGACAGGATCCATCTGGGCGAAAATGATAATGAAATTTGAACGATATAAGCTAGACGAAATTGCTATAAGCAATAAATTCACCATTATATTCTAGGAACATATTGACGCTACTGATAACATATGTTTAAATCAACAAAAAAAAAAAGTTGGTGTTCACGGGACGCCAGGTAGTGGTCAAACAGTAGAATAGTTTACGCGTCATTTGTGCAGTTTGTCGTCACGGCATGCGAGTTGAGCGCGCCAACAGATGTTTCACGTTATCCTAAAGGGGTTGAGGATACCCGACAATACGTCTGAGCCTTTAGCTAAGGAACATTTGTAATAAATTTTACCATGGTACATATGCGGATCTCCCACAGAAAAATATAGGCTGTATGTACCCTAGGGCCTCCATTAAGAAAAGGGCCCGCTACTAACTAATGCTTGCTAATAACAATGTTCATTACATGCTAGCTATGTGACCGTGTCTAGCCGTTCCGGAGATTATCCAGAACAAAACGTAAGGCCGGTTTTTTTAAATATTGTTTTTTTTTTGGTATTGCTATCTCTTATCCTAAAATTACGTATTACTTTTAGACATTGCAAATGACAATGTATATAACATTCATATCTATTTAGTAACAGATTGTTATTTTGAGATTATAAAGAAACTTCAATGATATTTATTAGCATAGATTTATTAGACTATTTCTACAAAACATTAAAGTAATTAGAATTAAAAATAAGACATAAAATATTACCCGAAAGCAGAATGTTAGTTGAAGAACAATCGTATTAAGTAACCTAAAAAAATACATATAAGAGTTAATAATATTAGGCCAAACCAAATATTTTAATAAAGCGTTGAAAGTAATAGAAAAAGAATTTTATACTCTGTAACACAAATCCAATATTGAAAACGAATTCAAATTTATATCCGTAACAGATTGAAGAATTGAATTGAGTTTAGATCATATTACATATCGGATTTTTGAACAGTTGGTTGTATTGCAAGGTTCTTGATTATTGTTCTAGTTAGCCGATAGTTGTGAAATAAAAAAAAACATTGTTTTGAAGTTCTTTCCGAAAATTTCTCCAATTAAAAAAGTAACTCAGCGTGTCTGTGGATTGACTTACGCTTTTATTACAGTTAAAAAAGTGTAATGTTATTGAAGTAAAAAATTCAAGGTCGCGTCAGAATTAGTGCTATGTTTTTCAATATTTATGGAAAGATAGAAGTACATAATGAGGTAGAAAGAGACAAACATAATAAGGACGCTATTGCTTTTACTCTTTGACTGTAGAATTAATATTTTCTCATATTTGTGTTTGATATTCGTTTGTGAGATAGCGTGCGTATGACTGTATTTTAAAGAGTGTGCATATATATTGTTTACCTTTTTCTTAGTCCCTGATATCCAATAGTTTGCATTACAGATTTAAACTAAAGATTGCTAGAATAATTTCACTTCGGTACACACGCTCATTTTTTAGGATCACACACAACAATATGAATAAAATGTTTCCATAGAAGTAAGGAATTAAAATAAAGCGAAAAGTCTAAATATTTGAAATTATCGTTGACATAATTAATAACAGTTTTAAATAAAATTTAAAAGTTATTATTAGAAATATATTCATAAATTTGAAACAAAACATGATTAAATTCACAAAACATTCAAACTTACGTAATATTAGTGAAATAATAAGCAAATATAAGAATTCTGAAACGGAGATTATTATTTTAAATTTTTCTTATCTATACTAATAAATAAAATTAAAGCGTCTGTTTGTAATATCGAATGTCGATACCTATACCAAAACGTATATAATTTTTAAAATTTTGTCTGTCTGTTTGTAATCTAATTAACTAGCTAGACCGATTAACGGGATTTTTTTTGGTAGATAGCTGAAGCTACTTCGGGTAACTTAGGGTACTTTAAATTTTCGAAAATTAATAAGGTTCCGTGTAATTATAAAACTCATAAAAATTTGAATAAAATCCGATTCAATGCATAGTTTTACAGGCAAGTGCTATAATTAATCAGAAATAATTTTACTTTATCTTAGTACTAAATGTTTTTTGGAAAATAATTAGGGTTCCGATTAAAATTTTAAAAAGGCAATGAAGAATATATGAAACGTGGACACAGTCGCAGGCGCACAGCTAGTAATAAATTAATTCAGAATGGCCCCAATTCAAATAAATTTTGAACAAAAATTACGCTTCAACCGTAAAGATGTCTGCTTCGCTAAATTCTCGTGCCACGTCGAATATCCAAGGGATAAGTCGCCACGTACCTGTGTACTGTGCAGATTGTTCACCCCGGGGACGACGCTCTTCCTAATTAATGATAAATACATAAAGTTACAACTTTATCGTGTACGATACTATTGAGAGTTGAAGAGTTACTTGTATTAAAATAATAAGTTGTCTAAGTGTTACACCATCGATTTAACATTTTTACGTTTATTTTTTAAGCTCCTTATAATTTAGGATACCGCGAATTTATAGATATTTTCTTTTACATGTATTAATCTTGAATACAATATACTACATATTTTATCGGTACCCGTTATATTTCAAAACCAGATTTCATGAATTAGCCCCTTTTTTATGTGGAAAATGCATTTACGCATCCTTCTTGCCATCTCTAATCCGGGTTTACACCGGATTTACACCGGAATAGGCATCTCTATTCCGGTGGATATAGGGAGGCGTGGGACTCGCCCGGCGATAGGCCGAGAATACCCACTAAATCTACGCTATCATCCGCCGCCTTCCTGGGGGGCGACACGGGATTATGAATACAGCAATACAGATTAGATAAACAAAAAAGATTATATACTAATAGCTTCGTTTAATTGGACTTTAAACTACTAACACACTGTAATAATTATCTACTTCAACAATGATTGTATTCAAAAATGACGTTTCCAGATTTTTTTAGGATATGCCCGGGAATTTTTGCAATGTCTAAAACTAATACGTAATTTAGGATAAGATATAATAGCAAAGTACCTGTAAGTATAATGCTACCAGCTTTTCTTCCACTAATAATATACTACCATGTATCGGACCATTCTCTTCTACACTGTAAGGTGGCAAGGACAAACAATAGAGGTTTCTAGTGCGCAGATCTCGATCAATGTGCCCTTCTTTGCTGAGAAGAACATCAAAATCATCATCATCAACAAGGACAAAATAGATCCATCTGTGGGTTAAAAGTATTTTAAAACATTACCTATATTCCAAATATCCTTGACACGATTCAGAATGAATCAAGGATTCATAAGACGCAAGAGGTCGTTTAGGTAATTCCGTAGACGTGTATCTTGTATTAAATCTGTAATAACAGATTTATGATAAGCCGCTATTCATTTTTTAACTGTACTGCAAGATGCATGGCCTCAATCACAATTGGTGGTAAGTGAGGACGAGGCCGACAATAGTACGCGATCGCTCAGTAAAAACTGGTTCACTATTCTTTTGAAGAGCCCTATTTTCTAGGAATTTGGAAACGCAAACGCAGGTAGATTATTCCATTCATTCGCGGTGAAAGTATAAATGAAAAAGGGTAAATAATTTCCTGTAATTTCTTTATTTCATGGTAAAATATTTATTAGTTTGCTATTGCTAGTAGTTTTATTGCAATTGAGAGTTTCTCTGGAGGAGAAGGTAACCGAATAATTGCGATATTTGCCTTTTCTAGACGTAATAAGAGTTAGACTAAATAATATGCGAACTATGGCAAAGCCAATTTACAATTATTGGATTGTAAATTAAACATAATTAGGTGTACTTTAGCTAATATACTCTGGTTAAATAAAAAGTTAAAATTATGACTTCTAGATGCTCTCTAAAGAACCATAAGTTTTGCCTTAGAATTTTATCTTAAATATGTTTTTCTGCAACGTACTTGGATCAACGGTTTTTTTCAATGGTGTCTTTTCTCTTAGATTAAAATAATTAAAGTGATCACCTATCTAAGCCCCATCCCACGGCCTTTGCTTTAGAACCACCAGTATTTGCGGTAAACAGATGCGACATTAGAGGGACGGGTGACCAATTTGGACAAGCAGAAGCCATCGAATTCACTATTTTTATAACACCTGTAAATGGTCCGTATATTGTTTACATAGATAAATGATAATACATAAACAAAACAAAAAAACAATCAAAATCCTTAAAACTAGATAGAAATACCATTTAAATCAATAATTTAATGCAATGTTAGTTTGCCCAATCTATTTTGATAAGATCAAATTTAAAATATTATCGTGTAGTCAATATACAGAAATTAATTTATTAATAGATATAATATTAGCAGATTTGACAAATATAAATAAAGAAACCTTTATTAAATTTAGACCCTGAGAAGGCGCTTATGAGCATCAAAACACCGGTTCGGAAAACAACCCAGTCGAGAAGAGCCGGTAAGAAAACTCGATCTGGTTTTATTTTTGTAAATTTGTTTATATAGATATATATTTTTATATAAAATTAATCAAATTATAATTATAATCGTTGTTAGCGGAAGCATAGAGAGCTCGTCTTGCATTTACAAACATTACTATCGTTCACGTAATGTAATAACCTTTTGAAATTAAGACATGCTTGACATAGTGCTTGAACTTGCTGACAGTAACGTTCTATCTTGTTGTAAAACCGAACACTATAACCTAAAAAGCTTTAGGCTAATTGGTCTTTATTTCTGAGTAGCTGCTCTTCACGGTTTTACCCACTTAGTTCCCGTACCCGTGGGATTTTCGGAATAAAAACTATCTCCATACCAAATTTTATCCAAATCGGTAGAGTAGTGTTTAGTTTATTCTTTACATACAAAAATACAAATCTTTCCGCTTTATAATATTAGTATAGATATAGACATGAAAATTAGGACGTATTACCTATATCAATTTTCTAATTTAAGCTAAATATAATAAAAAAAATAGTTTTCATTATTTTTATAACATCAGTATGAATGAATACTACGTAATGCTTTTCTAATATCGAAAAATATAATTGGACCGCGTATCACATTAAACGAATCTTTTTTGAAGGAGAAAAAAAAGGCGACGTAATCAAAAGAAAATTGGCTTTTGGAGTCTTGTGAAAACATGTTCTGTATATAGATTTATTTGGTACCTATATTATAAAGCTGACGCCGTATTCGATCATGTGGATGATATCTTGGATGTATTTGGCTGTATTTGACGTAAGCAATTCTCTCTGGAAGCCACCAGGTGCTTCCGCAAAAAGTTACAAATGGTGACTGACCACCTCTTTCGAGATTTCCATGATGTCTTGACAAGCATGCAGCAGAAGCAATTAACCAGTGTGGACTTATACCTGCAGCATCGCAATGTACCTACCGGTAAAATGATTTTATCAATACCTAACTTCTAGATACAATTGTTTTTTTTTTAATTTTTGAAACTGTACCATTTATCAGAATGATATTTGATAAATACTGCTGAACCGATTAACCACTAACCTGGCGTTTACGCCAGATTCCAATTGTTTTCCTATTGTTAAATTTTTATTGGTATTTGAGCGATTAAAAAGAAATGTGCAAATTTATTTTTGTCCTCAAGTTTGATTATGCACCAGCTATCCCGGCGACCTTCTTATCGTTTAAGAATGAATAAATATTGTGTTATTAGTGAATTAAGTTTAGTTTATCTGTCCAATTTGCGAGAAAACTTCTAGAGTCCGAGAGACTAACAAAAAAACAATCATCGAAAATATATGAAAAAATTAATTTACTTCATAATATTTTAGCAGTGAATCCTTTCAAATCGAATACCCGCATTTGTTATATATACCAACATAGACTCAGAAATTCTGTAACACATAATTCTGAAAATACCACACCTGTAATGGTTTATATATGTAAACGGCAATAAATGGATATTCAGTCCAAAGCGTTGATTTATTTACATAGTTAAAAAACGTTGTCGATGTGTTCGATACATGTTTGTCTTGATGTGCTACCGTTGTTGTATCGTAATATTTATTATTTTCTAACCATACATCTAATAACACGGAAGTTTGTGTTGAAATTACATTTTCTGTGGATCTTTCTGTATCTTGTATATTTATAAGTTTGTTACTTCCCTCAATATGTTTCTTTACGTAGTGTCTTGTTTTGTTATCGACGTATCCAACATCACCACGAATATGTTCTAAAAGGACTTGTCTGGGACGATTTGAAATATTGTAACTGTAATTAGAATTTTGCAAATGTTTCTTAATAACAGGTATTTCTGTCTGATTGTCATATATTTCGAAGAATTTAATTTTATCATAAAAAGTTGTTGATTTTATGGGATACTTCTCTTTGTTAAGTTTCAGATTATTAGTGTTTGTGTAATTTTTAGTGGTTCTCTTATTAAATTTATTTTTTATACTTAAGTTAGATTTCTCTATTATAGTCATTATGGTTTTTGATGTATTATTAGTTATTGATAACTTATATGTTTGAAAGTCACATCGGGTTTTTTACAAATTTTGCACTGGATGTTAGTTGGGTCTTCTGTCTGTTTTAAAGTCATTTTTGATACTTTATCACCACTATAATTAGTGCTTTTGAAGGAACTACTATTTTGGACAAAATCATGAAGTTCTTGTAAATAATAAAATTCAATATAACTAGGAGTAGAAGTATGTATCCGAATTGGATTTAGAGACAGTTGAAGTGGATTTCTGTGTTGGATAATATTTGTTGTAGCAATTCTTGGATTATCTTTCTTTCGGGGTCGATAACTTTCCGTATTACTTTCTATATCAACAAATATCTTTGTTTTTTTCCAAATCATATTAACAATTTTATACTGTTTTCCACCTTGAAATATTGAAGATTCTGTCAATGTATCATTGATTACTATATTGTTATTATTATATAGAAAGGAAAAATATTCTTTAGCAGTTAATGGTCGTAAAACAGTTTTTAAGAAATAACTGGAGGAAGGTGATTTCACATTATTGGTTTTATATATAGCACTTTTAATTTCGATTAAATATAAAAATATAAATATTTCAATATAAACCATATTTTAAACCACAATACTCCTTTTTGTATAATATTTCTGTCATTGGCAATTTTTCTGTATACTCTTATTGCACCCACATAATTTTACTGTGATTTTCGTAAATTTAGTTTCGCCAATACTTTTCCATTTCACCGAGAAATATAGGATACCTTAGGAACAATTAATAATTATTGGAATATTTATAAAGAAAAATGCGGAAACTAATCTTGACATTGTAAATTATTTAGACATTTGTATTATGCAAAACTATTTACTTATTTACTTTTTACTGGAGTTATAGCTAAAGTTTTGGCTTTGGAATGTATAAATGATTAAAATAGAAGAACAGTTAGGGATGATAATCCTCTCATATATGTACTACCTTCTCATATTACTCTAATTGGTATTGAACAACGACCAATTTTCCAATCTGTACAGATTTATAAAAAAATACTTTTATTTGAGTTTTCATAGACAATTAAAATATTGAATGACTGTCATAAATCCATAATAAGTTACTTTTTGACGTTTCAAATTCAATGCGAAAATTTTTTGTAAATTAAAATTGTATATTAGTAAGTTTTTTCACGTTTATTGAGTTTAGTTGTATTTGGATTGTTTGAAACATTTATATAATATAAGTAAATATATGTAAATGCTAACTGTTGCAGAATGACTTATCTGCCAGATAGTCGTAAAAATAATAACACCTTTAGACTGAATTATAACAGCGAAAAGATTGCAGATTTGTGACAAAACGGTGGTGATAATTTTTACAGCAGCTGAGCCTTGTACGGGCTAATATTCGTTCTAAGCTTCTGGACTTAGGTCTCCCCCAAAGATCTTCATAACAATTGATGTTGCGCCACCCGCATCCAGCGGATTCCCACGACTTTTTAGCGTGGCAGCTATTCGAGATCCCGTTCACCCCATCGGGCATCCGTTTTTCAAAGAATGTACCTAGCTAGACCTAAATCATGTAAAAACTGTATTTACTGTAGAAGTTATTGGTTTTTGACGGCAAGAATATTATTTATGAACATGTTAGCGTAATTCCATAATAACTACTTACATACAAGAGATTAAAAAAAAAAATGTTATATCATTCTGTACGAGTATATCTCGACACATGCGCTATGAGGACACTGTTAAAAATAATTTGTACTTATTAAATAGGATGATACGGTGTCCTTAAATTTCAGAGAAGCTTGAGCTTTAAATAAAGCTTTATACCGTCTCATGCTCTTTGATCAATGATCTAGAGTAATATCCTTGGAAAAATTATTACTAATCAATCAGCTTGGTAAATAAAGTTCCACTTATAAATGAAATATTTATTAATTGTATAATTATGTTTGATTACAGGTTGTTTAAATTATTATGAGTGAGCTTCCGCTGTATAAGCCCGAAGGTAATTGTTTTTTAAAGAAATCAAATTAGACTTTTTTATGACATAGCAATAATAACGATATTAAAACGGGTAATCAAAACTATATTTACAATAAAATAGACAAGTAAAGTGGACAAAATTCTCTTATTCATAATGATACAGAGTCTGGTTCGAGTCTCAAAAATTTTACCAATAAACTGAGTTAACAGAATATTCGCAGATCGTTAATCAAATAACGGACTTTAACGTTAGCATATTTGTGTGACGTTAGCATATTTGTGTGAACTGTTTCGAGAAAAACTGTTAAAATAATAGCTAAATTACTTACTTACATTTATTTTTAGTTAATATTCATTGTAAATTATTTTTACTTTCTAGCTACGATAGATAATTTATTGTATTTAGTACTTGAATTAATAGTTCGGTAGCTATATACTTGACCTTTTCAGCAAACATGAATATTTTCAGTTTTAATTATAACACCGAGATATAATTAATCTTCACTATTCCAGGCTACTTATATTTTCCTCACGCCACTAATTTAGTGGGCTTCTCATTATGATGGTTGTAAAAAACTGTTTAAAGATATATTTTTACACTTTGCAAATTTTCTTTGTTAAACTATTGAACGATATAATTACAAGTGATACGATAGCATAAAAAAAATATGACAAATTATGAATTAAGAATTATGAAGAAATTAACATAAATTATTTTCCTGTGATAATTTAAAAGTTATTGTATTCCACCAGTTAATTCATATTACAGTTAAATAGTGCGAAGCTTTAAATTAAAATATGGTACAGAGTACGTATATTATTCGTTTTTAAATTTTTATTCGTGTTTGCCAAATTTTTTTGTTTCTAATGTTATATAAATATTTTACATTAACCGTCACTTAGATCATCATTTTTTGTTTTATATATTAAAAGATAAACATGTTTATTAAGAACTTCATTGTGTTTAAATACTTTATTAAATAACAGATATATTTTATTCTAACGCAGAATTTAATTAGTCTGCGAAATATTTTACATGTTGAGAATTGGTGTAAATACTTGAGGTTGACATTGATGAAATATTTGTAGGTGTTATAACAATTTGCGTGATATAATTATGGTTTTCGGTCAACTCAGACTTCATCAATCTGGTTGAAGTATTCGACCAGTTGGGTGTATAGCTTAATTATAATGGAACGAATTCGACACAGCATATGAAATTATTATATTATTAATTATTAATCTATTAATTTGAATAATATTTATGTAGTAATATCTATTATATAGTATCTATTGTATACATCTATTATATAGATTACATATATATTTTTTACTATTTACCGATACAAATAATTATTTTACTCTTTGATACTGCTACATTAAGTTAGTAGAAAATATGAATCGATTATTCATTCATTCCCGTATAATATTAGTAACTACTCCATCCATTCAATCGAAAAACGTCCACTGCTGGACATAGGTCTCCCTCAAAGATCTCCACGACGGCCGGTTTTGCGCCACCCGCATCCAGCGAACTCCCGTGAACTTACCAGCTGACTAAGTGGTAATCCAGGGGATGGGCAGCAGCATCTTCTGAGCACCACAAACACCTGACTGCGATTTCCGACCCGCCCGCTAAACGTGGCGATTATGACAATAATTCCCCCTTCATATATTACTTCGACTTAAAACTATTCTTTAGTTAAATATTGTTTCCTTAATTAAACGCAATAACAAAGTAATTATAACCTTAGTGTGTTAATAAATGGAAAATTATCATATAAGGTGTGAAATAAGAAGCCGTCATACAAACACGTTTTATTTTATTTATAGGTGTCGCAATGAATTCCACACTGGTTGTTTTAAACAAAGCTGCCATGAGGAAGTATGAGGATCTCGAGGTGCCTTGTGATTTCATACTAGGCAGTTACGTATGGGTCGATGGAAGCGGCATAAATTTACGTTCAAAAGATAGAACATTTGACTATATACCAAAGACGAATAAAGGTACAAGCTTTTCCACTACATAAAAAATGTATTTTTTTTAATACGAGGTAGTTTAAAAACCTTCATAAGGACCGTTTCAGATTTCATTCAGACTGTAGTGTTAGCTCGACCAGTGGCTTTCGGTTAATATACTTTATTACTTGCAGTGTCTAAGTTATGTTATTTGCTATCAAATAGTAATTTATCTATAATTGAATTAAAAAAAAGCAGTGTTACATGTTTACTAGGTGTTACGTATATACCTGTCTCTTATCAAATAAAGTCATTAATCTAGTACGAATTATATACTTAATAGTGGAGAGTGGTTGCTTTATAAAGCAGATCAGTTCTATCTAGCTGGTGCCAGCGTCTCATATGTTCCGTGCATATAACATTTCATTTATAGCTAACCTAAAAAAACAAATGAATGAAGACAAGTAAGTTTTTTGTTTTTATTAGCGGAAAAAATGTATATAGGAGTAAATTGAACAAAAATAAGTAAGGGTCGATGAAATTCAAAAATATTCCGCGTCGAATGGTAGTAGTCCTATCCCGATATGTTCAGTAGTTTTGAGGTGATGATGCTTCAAAGGAAACCCATTTCTCTTTTATATATATATATAAATATACTATTATATACTATATAGCTGTATAAGATATTTAGATTTTTTATAAAATATTCTTTAGGCCTAAATACAAATGAATTGTTGTTGTAATGTATAATGTTTTGTATACCTAGCTAAAGTAAAATAAGTATATGCACACATTTCAATTAATGTAAAAAATGTGATGTTTCTCGACATTTTGGGGAGATTTACGAGAGACGCGAGAGTTACGTCGCTTTGTTCCGAATAATAGCTTGTAATTTGCCTTTTAATTTATTTATGTTGACATAAGTATCTCGTGCCTTGACTAGGAATTTCAATAATACATTTTTTTTATTTTAATAAAAATCTCCGTTTCAAAACATTCATATTAATTCATACTGTTCAAACAACTTTGATGAAATCTGAGTTTTTATAAGGCGAAAGGAATTTGTGAAAACGTGAGAGTCTCTTCATGTCAATATTACGTTTATGCTTCGGTGTAAAAGAAAATACTTGAAATACATTTATTGTTATTAATATATTGTAAAAATCTTACATTATATTGTTCGATTTAACCTTATTGAACATTGAAATATATATTTTTTAATTGTAATTTTGGGATAAAATAGTAGTTTTAAGGCTTGTAGTCTGTCTCCCGCAAATATAGGTAGGTATACAATATACCTGCATATTGCGCAATACACTTTACTAACGGTTAGTTCTATTATGAGTTTGCTGTCTAAACTGACGTTTGTAATGCTGTTTGTACGTTGTTAATTATAGACTTTTATTGGAATGTTACGTTTCAGATTTACCCATTTGGTACTTTGACGGCAGCAACACCGCACAGGCTAATCCCGACAATTCTGACACGTTTATCTTCCCGCAAGTGATTTACCACGATCCATTTAGACGTGGCAGCCATATTTTGGTACTAGCGGATACGTATCAGTACAATTATCAGCCGACATGTAAGCAGTTATTATGAAAAAGTTTATTTATTTATTTAAAGGCCCTCAACATCCGTAAAAGAATATAAAGCTAATTATAAAGAACTACAGCATGCGCAGTTAATTATACAAAATAATTCAATGATATACCCATAGATAATAATATAAGAAAAAATCTAATTATAATTTCAAGTTAAATTAAAATTAGACATAAATTAATTAATTTTAAATTATAAACGTTCACCCTCGCAGATATTTAACAATAATTTGAAGTAAAGTAGTGATATAGAGGAAATATCAACACTTTGGCATTTTTTTCAAAGCTCATTGTTTAGGCTACACACACGCGGCAGCACAGAGAAATGACCGCCATTAGTCCGATAGCAAGGAATATTAAAAAACGGTGTAGGTTGTCGGAGAAGTCGTAAGTGGTACCCTTAATTCAATCTATCCCATCGCTCCATTATTATCCAATTGGGTTATTCCAAATTCTGTAAAGGAAAATAAGATCCAAATTCTTCTTCCTTTTGAACAAGGATGTCCAAATAAGATGATGATTAATATTAAAATGGTTTGGTACATAAAATACATAAATGAGACGTTTTGTCGATTAAGTATGACGTAAGCATAATGGAGCGAGGGTCTATGTGTTACTTATTTTTATGACATAGGAGACGAAGAGAGGACTTTTTTTTAATTTATTCCAATGCTTACGTATTCATGGAGGGGAGAGAGTAAAAGATTTGATACTACTACTGATAACTGGGGTCAAAAGTACCAAAACGTTGTTTACGAAATACTTCAATGGGCCTTAAATAATTACTCTTCATTTGCTAACGTTTCTGATATTAAGAGGATATGTGGTCAGCGACAAATTTGAAAAGTACTTTAATTTATATTTCAAAATTCTATTGTTATCGTGTTGCGCCTTAAAGAAAGAGTTATAAAACATGAAAGATACAACTGCAGTTCGGGTTGATTTTTCCTATGCAAAATAGGCGAAAACATCACTTCGCAGGATACTACTAGGGTAAACAAGGTATTGTTTCTTTCTCCATTACTGAACCTATTTTTAATTTTGTTTGTATTCATCAAATTTGACAAACGTCTGAATATGACGATAAAAATTGAGCATTTTTCATTTTCATTTTCAATGCAATAAGGAATTTATGAAAAAACGGGCAGGACGGTGGTGGATATAAATTATTTGCTATAAAAATATTTACCATAATACTATTACATAATATTTACCATAATATTATCCAGGGAGGAGACAGGACAACGTTTATATAGAATAAACACCGCTCGCATATTCTTTTTATGAAAATTTATTATCAGCTAATTGTAGTACTTTTATCTTCATTTCAAGATGTAATAGTTTTATTTCGACTTAAAATTAATAACCGCAAAGCTGTAAAAAGAAACCACCTAACCGCTTTTCATGATAATTATTAACAGGAGTTCAGAGAAAGGGTACTTCCAATTCCTTATATCCTTTTTTTCTTAACTGCACTGTACTATAGAAGACCTTTCACAGTTTCAAGCTTGGTGGCGAATGTTTCAGGCACTTAACTGGAACAGTAGAATGCAAAAAGGCGCCAAAGTGTTGGAATATCACCTAAGGCTTTGCATACTTTTAAGCGGAGTAAACCTAGTCAAATTATCTCTACATATCATACGTTCAGAATGAAAATGATCGAGAGATAGTCGTATAGAGTTCTAAAATGACATTTAAATAAGTTAATGATTAAAGAAATAAATTCGATTATTTTTTTATGAATCTATGAGAAAATATTGAAAAATAAACGCAAAGATGCAGAAAAAAAACTGAAATCGTCATTATTACTAAAAAAAACTTTATTTTTGAGTTAGATTATTTTCATTGTGAGTGCTATATACATATATTTCACGACGTCACCCTGTTATCCCTATTGCTAAACGTACATACTATATTTTATACAATAATATATATCTAAAATACATTTCACCGTCTCTTTAGACATTTATTGATTAGCTTGTACAGCATTCTGACTTCATCCGATGCGAAATACCTAAAATATATACGCCGTAAACGTAGTTAGGTTTCTAGTTTGTTTGTAAATAAGATGATTTAGGTAGATGCTCCAGAATTAATTAACGAATGAAAAAAGTAATTTGTTTCTTCCATAAGAAAATATTATTCTGATAAGTAATTAGGATAATTCTAAACGAATACGAGTAACTTATGCAAGCATAACTTCATTCATAACAAAATTGTAAACACTATATGAGTAAAAAATAAAACAAACATTACTACATACATCTAAACCATTCTCGAATTCTCAGGAATAGACACAAAAATTTCATTATAATCATTTAGGAGGAGTTTAGTCACACACGCTCAGATGATATATGTATACATTTAAAGATTTATACCACTGACATTGGACAAAATTATATTCAACTAGCTGTATGCCCGTGTCTGCACGCACATTTCATATATCTTTCACTGCGTAATATAGTTTTTAATGTTTTTTTTATACGCAAGCGTAATTATTTTCCTTTTTTTTTTGGTACTTACTTTAAATTCAGCGTTTTCTTTCACATTCTACTTCATTAATATAATAACACATTATTTAAATGATAAATACAAAGATTAACAGTAGATCTATGAATGTTATTATATCGATTTTGTACTTAGATATATGCAATCCAAAAACAAAAACTATTTCTTAACTTTCCAATTTAAATATATTTTGCAATCAAATGTATACAAAAGCCTTTAGTATATGAAAGAAAATGTAGTAAATCCCTCAGCTATCGCTTACGACTTTTAATATCATGTAGATAAAAACTAAAACATTATTGTACAAGTCTGTAGCAGTATCATTCTTTTCGCGACATGTGTGTGTGTATGACAAGGGAATGTTTGAAAAAGTATTTTTAATGCTTTTGTAGCGACGAACTTTCGCAAGAATTGTGTAATGCTGTGTGAAAAGGGCGAGGTTGAAGAGCCGTGGTTCGGTTTTAATCAAGAATTCTTCCTGACAACGACTGACGGTAGGCCGCTGGGATGGCCCGCGGGAGGTTTTCCCGCCCCGCCCGGACCGTACTACTGCGCTACTGGAGCAAATAAAATCGTAGCCAGAGATCTTATGGAGGCATTTTATAGGTAAAACTTGAGAAAAATGAATAAAGCCAGCCAACAAAGCCATGATTTCCCTCAAATAAAATTTCTAAAGATATAAGAACAAAAGTTGATCTTGGTCAACGACGTGGACATAATAAAGGAGCAAAACGTAACCGTAATCCTTTTCTTGTCTTGTTAAATTAAGATGAAAGCTATATAGGATAGGTGTGTTTGAACCCGCGTCCATTGACGCAGAATCCGGTTGCATTACCAACTTTCTCTATCATCGCTTCATACTTAATAACCATTGCCGTTCTGTAAATTTTATTTCATATATATGGTATCATAAGTAACTTACAAGTTAATGTAGGTTTATTTAAATCTGTTAAAATATGGAACAAGTAATTACTGAATAATATCGCATATCTTTTTTTGCCTCTAGTTTCAAAGGAATTAATTTGGAAAGTCTATATTTATATCACAGAAAGTCTATCAATTTGGAGTAGAGCGAAATCTACTTGAGACTGTTTCGCCAACGTTTTAATATATTCTATTCCCTTTGTCAATGTACTTCAATCTGGTTAAAAAACCATGAATATTTATGTTATAAATACTGTTAAAAATTACTCGTAATAAAGTATAATGCCAAAATTGATTCGAATCAAAATTTAATTGAACTCTGTAAAAATAAATGGAACTTTACATAATTATTAGTTATATAATGAACCTACCAAATTATTATAGGTAGTGCTACCTACCGATTTATTTTGATCAAAAAGATTATTACGTCAATTTAATGTGTCAATTAAATTTTGAGCTGTTGTTCAGAAAGTAACTCCCCCCTCGCTAATGCTCCCGACACGACGTGCCTGGCGACGGACAGCTCAGCTTTATAGACGTTTATCGACTTGTTGATATCGAAATTCATAAATCATCGGATTGAATTTAATAATTTTTTGAAGGTTGCAGATTAAATTATACCGGATAAATTAGTGCAATCGTTTGTGAGTTTTTTAATTCTACATTTGTGTTTTCAGTCACGAAGCATACAAAAAATATTGTATGCTAGCTGTGTGGCCGCCGTTCCACCCGCGTTTTATATATTTTTCACTGCGTACTGTTCATTGAATCGTATTTTGTTCACATATTTAAGAGTTTAAATTTTTTTACACGGCAGCCTTCACAGTTTTACGCCAGTGCTTGAATTTGTGACAAATATCTATGATTTCTATTATTTTTGTTGCCAAAACAAATATTTTATACTATTTCCTAAATTTTTTGGTAATAATAGAAAGCAAAGATATTTCTCACAAGATCAAACGCCTTCGAGTAAAACTGTGAAGTGATTGAATGATATTCTATTAACAATTTCATGACTTTGAATTTTTTTACACGGTACCATATTTATTTTCGAAAATTATACGTCAGTTAGTAAGCCTAAATTACGCGGAGTAATTTTAGCTACATATCTGCAAAAAAAGTCCCGTTAAAATCGGTCGTAAAAATTAGTCCGAACAAACTGACAGAATAAAACATTTTTGATATAGTTTTTGTGTTGATATTACAAACAGACACTTCCATTTTATTTGGAAAATTATTTAGATATAATTTACAATAATTAATTATTCCTGTTGAATGTACATGTTAATGAGAACCCGGAGTAAGGCCTTCACCCGTTCTTCAGCAACCCTTTTATAGTCGACTGGATGTCGAGCTATTGAGCAAACTACAATTTCCATCAGTCCGTGATAACTAGATAACACGAAGAGTTGATAATTACCTATCGGACTCTTCACCATAAAAAAGGCCTAAAAATTGCAGGAATAAAAATTATTAAAAACGTTAAAACTTTTCTGTCAGATGCTGTCTTTTTGCTGGGATACAGATCAATGGAATAAATCCAGGGACTACACCGTCTCAATGGAATTTTCAGGTGATATTTAATACTGTTGAACTATAGTTTTTTTTTTTTCATTTATTGATGTTATTGTTCCCTGTAATTTTTTTTAATCATAGTTTTGTGTTCCATGTTCCAATGATTTTTACCATTATCGACTCCATTTAAAATGTAACAACAGGTTGGACCGAGTACTGGAATACGTTCAGCCGACGATTTATGGATGGCTCGTTACATTTTGGCACGTTTAGCTGAAGAATATGGTACAGTAGCGACTTTTGAACCGCAGCCTGTGCCAGATTGGCCAGGAAATGGCACATTTGTTTATTTCTCCTCCAAGGATATGAGAGACGACGATGGTATATTGTACGTTTTTTTGGATTTTTAAAATAATTAGCAACACACTTGTCGAAGAAGGGCGATGATTGCGCAGTTCGTAGTGCGGTTGAATTTCGACTCAATGGAAGTGGAGTCGAGCCCACCTATTCCATATCGTCCTGGGCTTTCTATGAAGGAAACTATCGCGGAACAGCATATCATAGTGGTGGGGCATTTTCTAATAATACTTACTTGGGTAGCTAATACCCTCAAGTTTAAAGAACCGTCACCAAAGCATATAGGTGTATTCTGGCAGCATCAGTTGAGAACTAGTATCACTAGGCTTAGTATGTTTACCGTCCTGGACCACATCGTTACAATAACAGGTGATATTGTGGTTAAAGCACTGCGCCTATACAGTGCAATTTACAATTACTTCGATTTATTAGACGTGTATAACACATCACTAAACTGTTTCTCTTTTTACGTCTTGTAATTTAATTTAAAATAAAAAAAATCTTTATTCAATTTTGGCCCTAAAAAGGCGCTTATGTACGTCAAACGGCAACCACTGGTTTGGAAAACAACCCAGTCGAGAAGAGCCGGCAAGAAATTCGACCTGATTACTTTTTGTATAATATATATATATATATATATATATACAAATCATACTTTTAACTAATGTTAACAGAAGCATAGAGAGGTATGTAAATTCGAGACATCATTATCGTTTGCGTAATCATCCACCTTGTAATTTTTGAATAAAGGGCACATGTCTCGACTGTAACTTAAGATGTTTTGTAATACGTTTCATTATCTTCATTTTATGTGCCATTTATTGATTTAGATCGCTGAGCTATTTAATCTGCAGTACATTGATATAGTCAAAAATTAATTAAAGCAGTATAAGGTTATCAGCGTATCAATTTATATTCAAGTTTTACCTGAAATTTTATATGTTAGGAAATAACTTTCTTATATTGCTCTACACCGTGCTATGGTTTTAATACGACGATTTTATTTGCCTATGGCTTTTAAAGCTGTCTCGTAAGATTTAGACTCATGTTGTACTAAGGGGTCTCCGAGCACTTTATGACTGAGTTGTCCTCATTGAAACTTGATCGATAATCATAATCTTCAAATTTGTACTTCTATTAGACGGTATCCCTTGGTCTTCAGATTAAATCCGAGTTATACAAACTATCTTATGATGGGAAATAAACTATAAGTTTATTTATACCATTTTTTTGTTCAGAGTGATCGAGCGAGCCATAGATAAGCTGGCTCGTCGCCATGGTGCGCACATTAATGAATACGATGCTAATAATGGAGCAGACAACGCCCGGCGCCTCACAGGGAAAAATGGAATGCCACATATCAAAGATTTTACAGCAGGTAATAATTTTAATTGTAAGCAATCTGATCTAGGATACAAAGCGGTACTTGGTCGGTTATGTACCCATAACAACAGGTTTTCCCATTAGCCCGGTTCAAACACAAAAAAGTATGTAATATCCGAATACTTTGTACAATATATAAATGTGTTGTGATAGTAGTATCATATAAATTACAAGTTTATTTAATATTCTGTGTTTCCTCTTAATAAACAAATTCTTTACGAGGTGCTAAACTGTACTACAAAAGCTTTATTGTGTTAAAACTACAATAGGACGATGTTATGTTTATTTGGACGAACTAATTCGTATATATAATATACGTCCATATAGTATATTATATAGTCTCAAAAAACCACATCAAATATTATTGAAAAATGTAAATGATTTAATAAAAAGTATAATAATATTGAAAATATACCATGTTTAAAAAAGGGTATTGGCAAAAATCTTAACATTAAAAATATTAACTCTACCGATTGTGGGTCTTTACCAAACAAAAACCGTGAGAAAGGAAGTTTCTTGGGAAAGCGGTAAATTTTCGTTTTTAATACATAAATATTTATAAAGGTTTTATGAGAATCATAAAAGTTGTACGCTTTATAGAAAATTGGTATTATAAATATTTTCTGGTTAGATTCTAAAACTTTATGGAGGTTTTTTTTAAATAAACATTTTGTTATATATTATATTTACTGCTGAAAAAGTATAGACCCATTTCACTTCTGAGTCATGGCTATAAGCTGTTTTCGAGAGTCCTCACGAACCGACTAGCGTGCAGGTTTTACGACTTCCAGCCTCTCGAACAAGCCGCCTTCCTAAAAGACTTTTACACCGTAGACCACAAATATTCGTTGTGGTAGGTTATACAGAAGATCGAGGAGTATAATCTACCTCTTTTGTTCAGCGTTTGTGGACTACGAAAAAACCTTCGATTTGATTTACTTAGACCTGGGCTGTACTGCAGTCTCTGCAGCGGTGCCAAATAGACTATAGGTATACCAAAGTGTTGAGGGATTTGTACGATAACGCCACCATGTCAGTATTAGACAGGGAGACGTTATCTATCCGAAACTGTTTACCGCTGCGCTCGAGGATGTCTTCAAGGTTTTGGATTGGAAAGGACTTGGCATCAACATGAACGGCGTGTACATAACACACCTCCACTTTACCGATGATATAGTAGTTATAGCTGAGACCGCATGGTAAATCATTCGGTTGCTGGGGTGAGAATGTCAGGAATCACTGTCATTCTTGCCGAGTGATTTTCTCTTGCCTGGCAACCCGCGCCGCGAGTTAAACTTGACAGTTGGTTTAAAAGTATACGCGCAACCGCTCCGCAACGCAAACCGCATAACTTTTATAATAATCTACAATATCGCCGCATCACGTTTTTTTTACACCGCTTCTACGCCATTACATAAGCTGCAGGATCCTCGGGATTGGATGTGCACGAGAGATTGCTCGGTAAGTGGACATATTCCTTATATTTTCGCCCCTGAGCGACCCAGTGTATCACCAGACCCTCGGCAAGAAATAGGAGATTTGGAGGCCGGCCAGCCCGCAGTTGGTATTTTCTACCATCTTTTAATGGTCCTTCGTTCCTGGATTGTGCCCTAAATTCCCTATTTTTACATCCTAAGACTTTAAAACCGCATACGCAATTTCATAAATTTATTATTTACCCTCGCATTTTTGATATTTTATATTACCGTTGAGACGAATACTATTCAATTGTATTTGTTTTTAATTACATTGTTTAATATTATTAACTTTAAAAATGGAGCATAGGTCCAAAAAGGGAGAAGTAGCTGAAGGTTCAGTAGGTATCGGAGAAATATCTCTACTCGAAAGTAAAAAACAATCTTATTATTTACGCATTAAATCTATTTACGAATCTATACCTACGAGTCAGGAGGATCGCCAAACTCCTCTCTTTATTAGTCAAGCGACAAACATAGATTCGATGCGCGAAGAATTTCAAAATATAGTCGATAATATTAACCGACTTAATTTGAAATTAGATCCTAAGTACCTACCAAATTATGAGGCAATATGGGCATTCGAAGATTATTATTGTGGAGTAAAAAATGCCTTAACACGCTTCAATATATCGCAAAATGTTAATACCGCTGAACACAATGAACAATATTTAAATTTTCAATTAGAGAAATTATCAATACCGGAATTCTATGGTGACTATGAAAAATTTCCTATGTTCATTGAATGTTATAACTCAATGGTTCACAATAATCCGAGTCTAAATGACTCACTACGTGTAAGGTACTTAATTAGTAAACTTAAAGGGAAGGCTGAGTCAATATGGCTAAGTTTAAGCCCGACCGCAGAAAATTATAATATAATTTATAACGCACTGGTTGATAAATACACGGACGACCGTGAGATAGCTACTACCTATATAGAAAAAATATTAAATCTAAAATCGCTTCACAATGCTACGCCGAGTCAATTAGACGCATTCATTGACGAATATTCTACGTCTGTAGCCGCTTTGAAACAATTAAAGATCGATAATTTGTTAGATTACATCTTTGTTCATTTAGGTTTACGCAAACTAGATACGGACACCGTGCAACAATTCGAAAATATTAATAGAAAACAATTATATCCCAATTACGAAGAATTTGTAATATTTCTCCGGGAACAATATAAAATATTAAAAAGAATTACGCCAGATATTAAAATCAACGCAAGCGCCGGTAGTAAGTATAAGCACTGCGCCGCTGGAGACGCGAGGAGCGGTCGCTCGACATAGCGAGCTCCACGCGCATTAATTGCAAATGACGTCACCGCGCGTCTTAATAAACACTGTTCATTTTGTAAATCGAATGAACATGAACAAATATATAATTGCGCGAAATTTAAAACTCTTTCACCGCTAGATAGATACAAATATATAAAGAATGTGAACGGTTGTATAAATTGTTTGAGTTTGTTGCATACTAGTCGATTTTGTCAGTCTGTATCATCGTGTAAATTTTGTAAAGGAAACAAGAGGCACCATTCCTTGTTACACTTTCATGAGAACAGTTTAGATGGCATGGTCGGGGGGAATTCAAGGTCATTGACCTCTGATAATCAACTACATAATAACGATACATCTAAAGGTACCCAAGACAAAACTGTATCTCTTTGTAGTCAGATGAATTCTGAATCCACGCGTCATAAAAATAAAATTATTTTATTAGGTTCCGCAGTCATTTTAGTAAAAGATAAAAATTCTATATTACACCCAGTCAGAGTACTTATCGATATGGGTTCTCAGAGACATTTTATTACCAAACAATGTTGTAAGAAACTTGGATTAAATATATTTAACTCCGCCAATTCCATTCAAGTAAATGGTATTGGTGACAATCCGCAACCGATACAGGGTATAGCCAATGTAACAGTATTTTCGCGACATAATGATTTCCGCTTGAACATACAATGTTTAGTTATTAATAAGATTTCGGGTGATTTACCGCAAGTTAATGTAGATTGTACATTTGTACAGAATTTAAAATTACAGTATGACGAAATTATTAGAGAGTACTTAAATAAAAATTATATTACCCGCATAGATCATTATAATTCCAGTGAGAGTCAATATATTATTCCTCACCACGCAGTTTCACGCAATGATAAAATTAGTACGAAATTACGAATAGTTCTAGATGCAAGTGCTAAAACAACTTCCGGGTTGTCGTTAAACGACTGTCTGCATACCGGGCCAAACTTACAAAATGATTTACTTGCAATCTTAATTCAATTTCGTTTATTTTCTATTGCTATAAGTGCCGATATTAAGCAGATGTATTTACAAATATTGGTACATAATAATTATCGTAAATATTTACGAATTCTATATCGCTTTGAAGATGAGGATAGCGCTAATTTATATGAGTTCAATCGCGTTTGTTTCGGTCTGTCTTGCAGCCCATATTTAGCAATGCGGACAATCCGCGAACTAGCTGAACAAGAGAGACAGGAATATCCATACGCAGCAGATGTAGCTCAAAGTAATTTATTCATGGACGATTTGGCAATATCCGTATGTACACCGCAAGAAGGTATAAACCTATCTAACCAATTAATAAACATGTTTAAAAAAGGTGGTTTTGATCTAGTAAAATTTATAAGTAATTGCCCCGCATTATTAGAATCAATTCCTGAAAATCATAACTTTTCACATGTTCATTTTGATCAAAATGACAATTTAAAATTATTAGGCTTAAAATGGATTCCGGAAAAAGATCAATTCGTAATCTCGGTAAAGGAAACTTCGCAAATAATTACTAAACGCATTATCTTAGCAACTATCGCTCGCTTGTGGGATATCAATGGGTTCTGTGCACCTGTAATATTAAAGGCTAAGTTAATTATGAAATCGCTTTGGTTACAACATGTAGATTGGGATGAATGCCCACCGCAAGACATTTGCGACGCATGGTGCATCCTTCGAAATGAGCTACCACTTTTATCGTGTGTAAAAATTCCTCGTTTCTTAGGAGTGCCATCTTACAGTTCTGAGTTGATAGTAGTAGGTTTTTCAGACGCAAGTGAAAGTGGGTACGGCGCCAACGTTTATTTGTGCATTAAGGGTTCTCCCAACACGGTCAATCTAGTATGCGCTAAAAGCAAGGTGTCGCCAACTGCTAATAAAATGCAAACTCTAGCACGCCTCGAATTATGTGCATTGTTATTGTTATCGAAGCTTATTCACTTTGTTATCACCACTATTTCACCGCGTTGCAATATTACAAATATATTCGCCTTAACCGATTCCACAGTAGCCTTATATTGGGCACATTCTTCTCCGCATAGATTTCAAGTATACGTAGCAAACCGCATCGCTCGCATTCAAGAGTATTTATCGCCCAAACACATTTTTCACGTAGCGGGAAAGGATAATCCGAGTGATTGCTTATCGAGAGGTTTATTGCCTTCCCAATTATTAGACCATCCGACATGGATGCATGGCTCCACTTGGCTTCAAAATCCAGTGACAGAATGGCCTATTCGACGCTTTTTATTTGAGGATCAAATATTCCCACCTGATAAACAATATGAACATAAAAATGATCGCGCTTTAGTCACGACGATAAATGAACAACCCTTTTTCCATACAGTCGCAGCTCGACTATCTTTGTGGTCGAAACTTTTGCGAGTTGCGACTTATGTTTTAATATTTATTAGGAAAATTCCTAGATCTAATACTGTAACGGTAAATCAGTTAAAAATAGCTGAGCTGTACATTTTGCGCAGCGTTCAGCAAGTTCATTTTGCAACCGAACTAACTTCTTTAAAAGATAATCTTGCACTTTCAAAATCATTTAGATCACTGTCACCCTTTATAGATAGCGATGGCTTGATCAGGGTTGGGGGCATATTACAGCACAGTAGCTTACGGTTCGAAGCGAAACACCCTATTCTGCTTCCTAAACGCGATCACATCACAAATATACTTATCGATTATTATCATAAAAAATATTTACACGCAGGTCCTCACCAATTACTCTCGATGTTACGCTTAAATTACTGGATTATTTCAGGCAGGACAGTAGTTCGAAAGCGTTTTCAAGCTTGTAACAGCTGTTTTAAAGTTTCGCCTAAACCCATGTTTCCATATATGTCCGCTCTTCCCTCCTTTCGAGTTAATGAAGCTAAGCCTTTTCTAAAAACCGGGACCGATTATGCAGGCCCAATTCCTATATTAATAAGTAGATATCGAGGAGCGCGCCAAGAAAAGGCTTATATTTGTTTATTTACTTGTTTAGTAACAAGAGCTGTGCACATTGAATTCGCGGTTGATTTAAGTACTGAGTCATTTATCAAAGCTTTCAAGCGATTTATATCACGTAGAGGAAATTGCTTAGAGTTATTTTCGGACAATGGCACTAACTTTGTAGGTGCAAAAGCGCATTATAATGATTTACATAATTTTATTAAATCTAAAACTTATTCGGAGGCATTTTTGAATGAAGCTGTAGAGCACGGTATTACCTGGAAAACGATCACTCCCAACGCTCCTCATTTTGGTGGTGCTTGGGAATCTAATATAAAAAGCATTAAGTCGCATTTAAAACGCGTTATAGGCGACACGATACTTACCTATGAAGAGTTTAAAACACTTCTTACACAAATCGAATGTATACTAAACTCACGACCACTTTCTGTTTTGAGTTCGGATCCGGCCGAACCTACAGCTCTAACTCCCGCACATTTTCTTAACTATGAACCGCTCAATTCTTTTAATTTAGTTGACACTGCTTCGCAACCGCAATCTTTGTTGAAGCGCAAATACTTATTGGATAAGCTCGTGGAATCCTATTGGAAACGCTGGAGGAATGAATATTTGTCAACGCTCCAGACTAGACAAAAATGGAATGCACGTACCGCAAATCCTACTGTAGGTTCTGTTGTTATACTTAAATCTGATAACGCTCCTCCATTAAGGTGGCCACTTGGTATTATTGAAACCTGCCACCCTGGTGCTGACGGAATAGTCCGTGTGGTTACTGTCCGCACTCAAAGCGATACTTATACGCGCCCGGTTGTAAAGGTCTGTCCTTTACCTACCCAATAATCCTTCTAATAGTTCCTTTCCTTTGTATATTATTATCCTTTTTCTACTTTAATATTAGTTTATCCTTCAGTTAAATTTGTAATTCCGCTTCCGCATTTCCGCTCATCCATCTAATTTTCTTTCACCTCCTCTCCAATATTTTGAGCTTAGGAGACGCTTCTCTCCTAAGGTCGGGGGTTATGGTAAATCATTCGGTTGCTGGGGTGAGAATGTCAGGAATCACTGTCATTCTTGCCGAGTGATTTTCTCTTGCCTGGCAACCCGCGCCGCGAGTTAAACTTGACAGTTGGTTTAAAAGTATACGCGCAACCGCTCCGCAACGCAAACCGCATAACTTTTATAATAATCTACAATATCGCCGCATCACGTTTTTTTTACACCGCTTCTACGCCATTACATAAGCTGCAGGATCCTCGGGATTGGATGTGCACGAGAGATTGCTCGGTAAGTGGACATATTCCTTATATTTTCGCCCCTGAGCGACCCAGTGTATCACCAGACCCTCGGCAAGAAATAGGAGATTTGGAGGCCGGCCAGCCCGCAGTTGGTATTTTCTACCACCGCAGAAGACCTAATTACGATGCTGATGACCTCAGTAGAACCGCCGGTCTTAAAATGAACATGGACAAGACAATAATTATGTGTAATGTCCATGTTGTGCCAACTCCTATAAAAATAGGTGACTCTACGCTTGAAGTTCTGGACACCTGGGAATACACCTGGGACAAACTGTCTACTTAGGTAGGTCTAACCTCGAAAAAGAGGTTAATCAGCGAATGCAACTCGGTTGGGTCGCGTTTGGGAAGCTACGCTGAACATTTTCGTCCGAGATACCGCAGTGTCTCAAGACAAAAGTCTTCGACCAGTGTGTGTTGCCAGTGATGACCTATGGCACTGAGACGTGGTCGCTTACAATAAGGCTTATAAGGAAGCTCAAAGTTACCTAAAGGGCAAATGGTGAGGGCTATGTTCGGAGTTTCTCTGCGTGATCAAACCAGAAATGTGAAGATTTGGGGGAGACCTATGTCCAGCAGTGGACGTCTTTCGGTTGAACGGTATGGTGGTGGTGGAATATTTACTTGCATTGGTTTTGTTTATTTATATATAATGACTTACAGCTTAATGATTATGAAATATTTTCAATGTTTACCTTTGAAATTCTTTAAAAATCTCTTAAGTATGCTACAATGTTACTTCCTTGGTTGGTTTGTAACGCATTAAAACTGAATATAAATCAATAAAGCGTCTCACAACACATAAGCTATGATGATCTCGTTTACGGCCGTTGTTTTGTTTTGATCTTGCGAAAACATTCGTACGTTGAGTGAGTTACAGTGATTGATGGGTATTATTCTGATACCGTTGTGGGTTTTGGAAGTGTTAAGCGACGTGAAATGAATCCATTTTGCAAGTACAATAACACATTATTAGTGGTCGATGTGATGCGATTTGGCAGAATATGTAATATATCCTTGAATACTATGCGATTGCTCTTGCATTGTATTTAATGCACGGGATTTTGTCGGATAAATATGGATATCATATTAGAATATTTAAAGAATCTTCGTAATAATTTCATAAAGCGAAACTTATCAGTGACATAATCTCTGTTGTAAGGAATCGTCCATTAATCACTCTGAGAAATCACTTGTGTTTATTTTTCCGTGTAATGTACGAAAATGAACCGAAAAACGGCGCGTAACTTTGACACACCGTTGCCAGGCAACGATTTCTTAAAAAAAAACAGAATTAATTAGATTTTACCTGTATTTAAAGGCAATATTCTGAAAATTTTAAAAACATTTTATGCCAAAAAATACACTTGTTTTTGGGTAGGGAGGAACCTCAATACATTTCACCTAGGGTTGATTTACTGAAGGCTCTTCAGATCAATAGCATTAGCTAGTTCAAAAAAAATTGCTTGGAAGGGGTTGAGACCTTGAGGGGGGGGGGGGAGGGGTTAGGGTTAATGATTGGTTTTATAATTGCTAAAAACATCATGTGATTACTGGATCCTTATATTATTTATTACTCAAGAAATTAAGTGTCAAAAGTAATTTACAAAAGTAACACATACACACACACACACACACATTTGCTATCTATGAATGATGGTATATACATAATAAACATTATAAATAAATCTGAATAGCCATTCCGTATATTTTGAAAGAACATAACAATTCTATTGTTTACTTCACTTTTCATAGAATTCTTTTACATGCCTCAGAAAAAATAAATACCATTATTATTTTACGTCACACTATTAAAACCGGCGGCCGCAAATATGCACGCCCACTGTATTTCGAGTTCTATATTTAATTTTACAATCCATTTGTACGCTGAAGTGCGAAATGTTTCTTTCTGCTCAGGGAACAATGACTTTAACTTGATTATACGGTTTTTGTTGTAGTTTTATATTGTATTTTATGTTCGTTTGTCTCCTTAACCCGTCCGTCTGTTATTTAACTTTAATACAAAAACCACTGAACAAAAAGGTTTTAAATTAAAATTACAAAAATAGGCAACCATAGAGACTACCGAGAGAAGTAAACACTCGCAATCGTGGAAAACTGTTTTTTTTAATGCCTTAACACGCTTCAATTTGTCAAAAATAGAATAAAAAAAAATTAAAACGAATTAAAATATATTTCAAGTATATCATATTTAAATTAAATTTAAAATACGCATTTATAGGAAAATATTTTAGATATGCAAAGACAAAAGTGCCACCACTTAAACGATTCAGTGGTTTTTGAGTTTTAAATCAATTATATTTTAATGTGGAATTAATAACTTCACGCTGACGTAGCTCCTGATACAACACTATCCGAGTTTTATAAAATTGTAGATGGTTAATGATTAGGGATGGAATACTATAATTTATATTTCTTGTATGTCATTGCCGCAGGTGTTGCAAATCGTAGCTGTTGCGTCAGAATACCACGACATGTTTCAGAAGATAAGAAGGGATATCTCGAGGACAGGCGACCCGCGGCGAACGCAGACCCCTACCGTGTTATATCCATAATGCTTAGAACATGTATTTTCGATGAATAATGAATTGCAAACATTAGATATATTATTGTTTATAACCAAAACTGAAATAAATTCTAAGAATCACAATGAACAAACAGACTGACTAATTAATTTGATTTGTTAAATTTTTCGTTATAAATGTTAATAAAGAATTTTAAAATAAATATTTCAACTTTTTCTATTTAATTAAAGGTAAACTCTTAAGTATATATACAGAATTCTGCAAATGTAATCGTAAATAAATTTTTCTATACCAATTCCATCTATTTATTTTATTTTTGACAGTTCGAGTAAAACTCAATTAGTGAAGTCCTAATGCGTTACTGATTCGATATCCTATAACAATTGATTTTATTTATAAAGAAGTTTTAATCGATTCAAATTTATACTACGGTAAATGTATTTATTATTTGTCAACATCAATCTGCGGGCTCGATAAATATTCGATGATAAATATCGGAGCTAAAAGCATATCGCTTCATTATTGAAAAAGAAAAGAGCGTCCATGAAATGTTAATTTATCGTTCATGACTATCTGACATAATTATAGA
Source organism: Samia ricini (assembly GCA_014132275.2). NCBI lineage: Eukaryota > Metazoa > Arthropoda > Insecta > Lepidoptera > Saturniidae > Samia > Samia ricini. Next base: position 9,667,470 of record AP028170.1, read on the forward strand.
ACTTCATAGGCGTGCTTATGTTAAAAATTAAAATAAATGGTTGGAAAGGGTATAGATTAAAATGCAAATAAAATAAGATGAACATTTTAAAATAATTTTGCAAGTATAATTAAGATGGTACGTTAAATATAAATGCTAAGCATTTCAATAGATCACTTGCAATACCTTACCTGTGGTATTTTTGAATGAAACAACGTTTTTATAATATCACATAAATGTATTTCCCAAAAACTACACGATATTTTAAATAATAACTTCTATGAAATCACATTTTATAGACAATAAATAGGTTACACATTAATAATGGAATTAATTTTTTTATCTATACTTTGTCATCACAGGATATGTCGCGAAATTCTACAATGCTACTATTTGGAAATATATATAACTCGCTTACTCTTTCATCTCCAATCGGCTCATCGCCATCAATATGGATTTTTTTTATTTTCCTTGAGGCGGGATTTTTTCTTTCAGTTTGTGTGTTTGAATGTATTCTATCACTATTCATCGCATGCATGTCTTCAGATTTTATACTTTCAGATTCGTTCTCCCGATTGTGGTTACCGTTGAACTGAAACGAATTTCTAGCAGATAACCTCAGGGTATCACCGGGTGCTAAGTTTATTGATTTCCTCGCAGAATATAAACTTCTCCCATTGGTCGAGCGAATGGATAACATACGTGTACGGTATGATTGGCCATCCTGTGAACAGATTCAGTGTAAAATATGGATAAAAAACTAATAGAAACTTGTAGGCATGGGCGAAAGTATAGGGTGGGGCGGAGTTGGCAAATGCCACGGGCCCCGGTCCGCGAAGCAGCAAGCTCAGAAGTATCCTAACATTTTTAATAAAATGTAGTAAAAATGATAAATACAATTAAAAGTTAGACACAACTAAATATGTAAATGCTTTAGTGATTTATTAAAATCAAATTACAATGTGACACTTTCGCCCTTCAGTCTGAAAACCCGTCCACAAATACCAATCGGTGTATACTCGAGAATCAGTTTCTCTACGCTTATTATGTTTACCATCCTAGACCATATCATCACTTTAAATAAGATGTGTTTGTGGTCAGAGCGTTGAGTCTATCTATACAGTAAAAAAAGAATACCCTACTTAAACATACATATATTAGAAGAGGAACGATTGTTTCTTCGTTCAGTATAGATACTAAATAATTTTTAGAATAAAGATTCAAGAAAGGCCCTCTATAAAATACAATGAAATAAGTAAAATTGTAATGAAAAATATTTTGACGATGACTAGCTGCATTTCATTTATTCTTCACAGAGGTTTAATTTTTATTCTAAATATTTTCGTATATTTGTTTGGTTCCGTGATAAAGTAAAAATATTTCTCATAAATTCAAGCTATAGCTAGCCCGTAAAACTATGCATTGAAGCGGATTTTATTCAATTTTTTATGATTTTTATTTTTACGCGGAACCTTAATTTTGAAAGTTAAAAGTATATTAAATTACGCGGAGTAACTTCAGCTATCCAACAAAAAAAAAAGCGTCTAACAAAAAAAAGACAGACACAAATTTAAAAACTGTATTTTTGGTATAAATAACATATATACCACAGATAAGTGAACAAGAATATACATTCATATCTATTTTCTAAAAAAAAAAAATTTTTGACATTCCAAACAGATACTTCAATTTTGTTCATTAGTATAGAATAATAACATTCGTACCTCGTAGCTATCATTGGTGAATCGATTTAATTTCTTTCCAAGTGTAAATCGCTGTTTAAATTCTTTTTTAAATTTTTCCTGAAATTTATAAAAAAACATCATTACTATCGATAAAAGTGAAAAACGTATTCTACGCCTCATATGCATTTAATATTATGAAAGAAGCTTTTTGAAATTCCCGTCGTCCCAATTTGACGTGTTAGGCAGGCATACGTATTGTCTGTCTACTTGAGTATTGTATGCGGTGTCTTTCTCTAGAAAATACGGTCCATTTATTATGAAGAAACTATGTATATATTGGTTTTTACTTAACTCAAAACTTATTAAAACTGTCAATGAAAAGATGTTGAGACAACCGCTATAGAGAGAAAAACATTTTCGTTATATTTACCTACTTTGTGCCTCTAGGCGTGGGTCGAGTCAATCAAAATGATCATTTGAACGTTTTTCCTTGAGCGATAATCTACATTTATATGAGCCTTTAACATTCTAAGATAGAAAGAAATATAAGATTTAGTTTTTCTGTATCTCTTTTTATGAATAAGCTGAATTAAAAGTCTTTCTAATCTGGTTTTTACTAAAACCAAAAATAAAACGGGGGTGTCATCTTTAATAAAGTTAACGAATTTCATAAGATTTAGAAAGCTTGGGGTGTATTTGATTATAAATAACATAATTTTACATTTTACCTATAATTTTTTTGAATATGTTGCTTGTAAATTTTATTATTGTATTTTCGAAGTCAAAGTTAATCTATTTACAATAGTAGCAAGCGCTTTTATCACAATATTAAATAATATTACGAGTATTTTCATTTTAATTTTGTTCGAGATTTAGAAATTATCATGGTTAAAAAAAAACAAATACATATCATATGAATAGTGCTACTTACGTTGTATATAGCGTAAATGAAAGGGTTGTAACAGGAATTACTCATCGCTAACCAATCGAAGCAGAAGAATAATACATTGATATACTTATACCTGAAAACGATCAAGATTAGTTATTCCGTTGAACTATGATGAAATTTAACCAGTTAATGTCATAATTAAATAAATTATTTCATAACTAGTTGTGTGCCCGCGCGGCTGCGCCATCGTTTCGTATGTTTTCACTGCGTTTTAATTTTTTTTTAATACGGAACTCTAATTATTGTCCTTATTTTTTTTTCAGTATAAAGATAATGTGAAAATATTTCTCACAAATTCAAACACTTGCCAGTGTTTGGAAAATCGGATTGTGTTCGAAATTACACGAGTTTAAATTTTTTTTTACGCAGAACTCTTATTATTTTTGAAAAACAAAAGTTAAACCCTAGGTTAAGCGGAGTAACTTCAGCTATCACCAAAAAATGTCTCGTCAAAATCGTAGATTACGCGGAACAAACAGACAACATTTTTATACATTGTGATTATATAAGTATCGTATATGCACTCATATCTATTTAGTATATACATATAAATAATTACCAGCTCTGCCCGCCACTTCGCCCGCTTGAAATAGTGTCTTTGGGTATCATTTTAAATTATATAGGCTAATTATTTTACAAATAATTCACCATTTTTACCATAGCGGCATTTCACTATGTGTATGGTAGTCGCGACCCAATCGGGATTATTCTCTTACCACCACACAAATTGTCGGATCTATATTGGCTGATTGCGGAACGTGACGCGTGCGATGTACCACGCCGGGCTCCGCTCCCCCCCTCCGTAAATGTTAACATCAGAATAGCTCTAATATTTTGTATCTTGTCGCAAATTTATAAAACAATCACATAAACCTTAGATATTTCCATTCAAACTTTCATTCCCTATTCCATATTATTATTTTACACCCTTGAGGGTAAAATTTTTACAAACTTTGAATGTCATATTTATTTATCGAATCAACAGCCTAAAAAGTAAGTTTCAAACTTCTAGCTCTAAAAATGACGATACTTCCATACAACTTTTCATCCTCCCTTTCAAACATTTTTTTTGCATTAAAAAGTAGCCTATGTCCTTTCTCAGGCTCTAGACTACTGTGTACCAAGTTTCATTTAAATCGGTTTAGTAGTTTTGGCGTGAAATCGCGACAGACAGACAGATAGAGTTACTTTCGCATTTATAATATTATTAAAGAATAGATTTTTTTTTACAAACAGACACTTCTTTTTTATTTATTAGTATAGATGTGTATATAACTGAAGGTAAAACAGATTTATGTGTCCTTAAAATTGTACCCGAGTATATAAGGTAAACCAAACCTTTATGTATACTATGGATAAAAACAACAAAAGGAGAATTTCAAAATAAAGAAAGAGGTAATATTTAACTTCGAGAATTTACGTCAAATAATATTCTGCTCGATTTACATACACTCTGCGAAGAATGCGCATTACACTCTGTCACGGTATTATAAGCTTATTATTATTATGTAATATAACATGACATTACTTACTCGTTTATGGAAGGGAAGAAGGATTGTAGCAGTAAATAACTCTGAAGAGGAAGCCAGCAAAGCGCAAATAACGCCACAACGAGTACGAGCATTTTTATTACCTGCAAAACATCGAAAATAAGATGAATGCAAAAAAAATATTTTTGAGTTAATTATTATACATCTAAAATGTGATTCAGACACTAAATGCTAAATCTATGTACGCATATAGTTATTTATTTTATTACCTTTTAATTGGCAACAAGTATTAATAAGTGTAGTGCCGTGTGGTGCCGGCTTAAGAATAGTACCACCCCATATCGTTCCGTGGGTGTCGTAAAAGGCGACTAAGGGATAAACCAGGGGATGGGCAGCAGCATTCTCTGAGCACCACAAGCGTCGATTGTGATCGCCAACCCTCCTACCTTTATAGTTTTATATTTTCTTACCACTTTGTTTAATATATTTAAAAAAAATTAATCGTTATATATTTCTTAACTTACTACGGTTAATGTTACTATGATAAAAATTATTTAATGGTAGCGAATTATGAAAATTAAAAAATCCTGCGTTTTATGAATATTGGAAATTAATAGTGTTCGCCCAATGCCCCAAATTCGATCCGTGTCTAAAAAAAATTATTCATAACACTAAAGCTCATCGATAACTACTAACCAAAAAATAAATAGTATATATATATATGCCTGATGATATCTGAAAGCGTGTACATCTATTCTAATAAATAAAATTGATATGTCTGTGTTTCATGACAAAATTTTTTTTTTTACTAAATAGGTATGAATGTATATACGACGCTTATAGCAAAATACAATTCTTTTAAATTTTTATTTCTCTGTTTTTCAGAGCATTGTAAAACGTAGGATATAATTTTATTGTTATCTGATAACATTGTTACATTTCTTGAATCAAAAATTTCTGTAAAGTGCCTATAGGAACATTTTTCGGCCGCTAAATTTGACTAATTACCTTCCAAAGCTTTGTGAATCCGACTATATCTTTAAATATTATCCAGACATATTTATAAATATATGGTATCATATATCATAGTAAAAACATTACAACGTAGGAAGTAATAAAAACATAAAATCGATTAATATTTATCCATGTATTTACTAATTTTGCAAATAATCTACATTATGTATCCTGTACCGCATATAAATCTAAATCTGTAGTCTAATATTGCAAAATATTAATGTATGTACAAAAGAGTTTGCGTTGAATTTGAATGAGAGATGCGAAATAAATATTTGCATTCATATAAGATGTCATACTCACGTTATGGCAAAATTATTTAAATCAAACTTCATGAATAATATTATCGCAATGAAATAAAGTCCTTTTATACGTCGAGTTATTTTCCATATGCTTCGTCTAGTTGTACTTTCATCTATATACGTCAGTTTTCTCTCAAAATATAAATATTACTTTCTACATGTAACTGTAATATTACTTAAAAATGAACTTACCCAAAAAATATTTTACATAATCACATATGTACTAAGGAAAAATAGAAAATATATTTGTAATTTTTTTTATTTAATAAATTGTTTAAACTATATTGTGATATTTAGTATTCTATGGGATCATGTGCATATCTAAAAAAATTGCACAAATAGATGATTTTTTTTTAAGTGATTACATTTTTGTAAAGTATTGTAATATTATTCTAGTAATTTTCTTTCGAAGTAAGCGAAGTAAATAAGGTATTTCACAGCTCGTTATCGTTTTAGTGATTGTAATATTTTTTATAGGTTCTAAGATTATTTCTAGAACCCCTTTAAAGCATGGGATCAAAAGTCTACAATTCCGTCATATGACGTGAAGTTAGTATGACATAGATTCAAATAGCTTTAACCATCCTATATATAAATTAAGTTTGACTGTAGAATGACCTATGAATAATGATCCATAATCGCACTACCCTAGTATCAGTAAAGAATTTTCCTCGTTCCAATGTATTATTTCATTTACAGTTTGTATTATGACATATTTCTGTAAACAAATTTAAATTTAAAACATTGTTTTTTTATGACTAACAAATATATTGTTATCGAACGATATTCTTGTATATCGAATTTCATTTAAACTGATCAAGCGGTTTTTGAATTAAATCTGAATAAGGGCCGAAGGACAACAGTGTAAAATTTAAGATTACTTTATTTATGACTAGCTCAAACTTTTTTTTAAACTATCAATTATCTATGTTTCAGAACAATCCAAGTAATTAAAAAATAAGTATGGCACCATCTATGAATAACCGTCAGAAGTACGTACATATATAATTTGTTTACGTAATCAGACTCATAACAATTCGTCCCGCAAGTCATCAAAAATAAAAAAATTATGAACCGTCCTATTAATTACAATGAAATAATATTATGTTCCATGCCATATTTATACTTATTGATTTTAAAATTGAAATTCAGTTCGCTACTTCTAAAAAATGACTCCTTAATACAACGCCTCAAATACCTAGATGATTGTGTGAAAATTGAAAATCAAAATATTGTTTTCTTATTTATAATACTATGTCTTGGATATTTATTATGTATATACTACACATATATTTTATGTTATGACATTCTGTTCAATTTCAATCTATGCAACATTTTTTTGTTCTCGAATAAGACTAAAACGTATTTACTTAGAAAAACTCTTCTTTTATACTAACGTCGCCATATTACGTCGCCGGTGTGTCATTCAAATTACTATACATTTTGATTGAGTAGACCAATTTTAATGAAATGAAGTTTCATACTACCTAGGAATATGCTTTATAATTATCTATTTGAATTTTTAAAATATACTTAGTATTTTCTAATTGATACCTGCACAGACAAATAGACAGACAGACCGACAGACAGACATTTCCAAAAATGATAAAAACCTATATTTAGTCCTTTGCAGTAATTTTTTTCACAAAAATCGGAAATGTACAGATACGTAAATTTTACAATTTTCTTAACCATGCTAAATTTACTGTTAAGAACTATTATTTACAATTTTTTTCTATTTTTTAAAAAATTATATAGATAATTTGTTATAACCTATCAATTGTTCATTAGCGTAAACTTACCACCTACAAACATTTTATTAAAATCTATTCATCCGTTTTTGATCTAAATCCGAAAATACGTACAAACATTTTATTTAATAACAGATTTGGTATTATTAAGGCCTAATAGACATTTGTCTTATACTATTCAGCAGTACATTGTTTATTTAATCTCGATTGAAATTATGTTTTATACTCTTGCATCTTAAAATGTAAGTCAGTAGCGAACGTAGCTTGATTATTTCAAATGTATAGTATGACATAAGGTTTATGTTTTGCCTTGATTCACATAAAATAATACATATTAATTAAAATGTTTACTTTACATTTCCATTATTAAGTTTCCTACTTGATAAGTTCGTGTTCCGCTAATTCGTTTTATCCGTTAATGAGAAACTTGGCATGTTTCTCAAGGCAAGAACGTAATTTTCTACACGAACAATATTAACCATCACTCACTAAGGTAACATTCATTGAGAATAATTTAGAACGTTCCCTTTTGTTATCAAGCTTTATAACCTGATTAAAACTACGGTTTAGTTAAAATATATGATGATATATCAATCTTGATCGCTTTCACAATTTCCAAAAAAGCACCGATAAAAAACTTTAAGTTGTTGATTTTGATTGCATAACATTGTTTTATATTTAATTTCTATTTTTGTATGTTATAAAATTGCTTAAAATTATAGTATATACCTCATCTATGTAATGAATAAAATTGACTGTGTGTTTGTGTTTTGGAATTAAAGGCTTTTTCTTCAGCTTTGAAATTATTGGAGACTACTCAATGACGTGTAAGGGCAGACGGAGCTAGTTTCTACCGTCCAGGGAGTGGAATTGGAGTGATAAAAAATTGTATTCATTATATCGATATTGTTTAATATAATATTTTTCTAAAAATGCATAATTAGAAAAATGTAACTAGTACATTTTTAAAAATTTGAAATCATACGTTTCATTTTTTTAGATCAGAAAATATATATGATTGCCTGCGGCTGCGTCCGCGTTTTGTACATTCTTCAATGTGTTTTAATTTTTATATACGGAAACCCTAATTATTTTCCTAAAAAAATTTAGTACTAAGATAAAGTAAAAATAATTCTCATAAATTCAAGCAGTTGTCAGTAAAACTGTGCATTGAATCGGATTTTATTAAAATTACTGAGCTTTATTTTTTTTACACAGAACCCTGATTATTTTCGAAAATTAAGTAACCTGGAGTAACTTCAGCTACCTATAAAAAAACCCGTCAAAATCAGTCCAGTCGTTCCGGAGATTACCCTATACAAACAATTTTAGAAATTGTATTTTTGGTATAGGTACATTCTTATCTATTTAGTAAAAATTATCATTTTAACATTACAAACAGACAATTCTATTTCATTTATTAGTATAGATGAAGCAACAATTACAGTACGCAGGGACATCGCTAAGGTTGAATTCGGCGTTAAAACTGAAAAGTTATTATTTTTATATTATTATGATATTTTTATATTTGAGACAAACAGGCATCTCAATTTTATTTATTGGTATAAATTGTCTGTCAAACAATCTAGAATAGAAGAATAAATCTGTTCGAAGTTTGACACAATTGAATATTGCCTTATATATTTTATTACAAAAATATCACGTTACCAATATCACCGAGCTTAGTGTCATTCAATGTTTAGTGGCTGCCGCATCCTGCAATACACAGCGTGGGTGTGCAGCCCCACAAGGTGGTCCGACGACGTGATGAAGGTCGCGGGAGTCCGCTAGATGCGGGTGGCGCAAGACAGTTCGTTGTGGAGATCTTTGGGGGAGACCTATGTCCAGCAGTGGATGTTTTTCGGTTGAATGGATGGATGGAGTGTTATTCATTCGATTTGGCATCACAAGGTATTTGCAGCAAATTACTAACCACCTCATTGAAATTGTTATGATTCTAAGGGTGATGAATCTCATAAAAACAACACTTCAGATTGATTACAGGCTTGAAATAAAAATTACGTAATCAAATAACTAAATATTTTGAGATAAAAAAATTATAGTTGGAGTCAGTAAAAGAGTAAGTACTATGTATGACTTGAACAAAAATATTATGTGAAATAAAGTTTCTTCAATGTATTAACTTATTAAAGTGGAATAAACGAATTATGTTTACCACTAACACCACCATTCAACAAAAAGACGTCCACTGCTGGACATGGGTCTACCGCAAAGATCTCCACAGCGAATTGTGTCGTTCATAATGGGGGAATTGCCAGAATCGCCACGCTGGGCAGGCGGGTTGGTGATCGCAGGTGTGTGTAGTGCTCAGGGGATGCTGCTGCCCATCCCCTGGTTTATCCCTTAGTCGCCCTTTACAACACCCACGAGTACATATGGGATGGTTATCTAGGTAGGGTTATGTAGGTGTATCAGTATTAGTTAGTTTACTTTGTAGTTCCTAATGTTGTAAATGTAATATTATGTAATGTTAAGATATGACTAGGGGTGAGTGTTTAGCGTCAGTGCAATGAGACGTACCTTTTGACGTGGTTTTAAACTCCTTAACGAAATTAAAGATTTTGTTAAATAAAATAAAAAATATGATAATAAATAACACAGCGCTCGCTAGTTACAATGTTCAATTAAAAAGAAAATGTAATTAAAAACGGGTTCTGTAAAATAGATTTCATGTAAATACGTACTTCATAAAATTAGTACGTGCACATACAGAATCGTACTATACCAGATAATATTGATTATAACAAATATTTCTTACCTTCTTTTTGTTTCTCATTTGGTTGGCGTCACGAATTTCTTGCGCATTCCCCGGTGCACGAGCGCCCCATAATTTCATAGCCATATGTGCGTAAGCGAATGTGATCACGCACAGTGGAATAATGTACTGCGTAAAAAAAATAAATGCTCAATTTACATAAACACAATCTGTCATATCACAAAGTTAGTATTAACCACGTCGTCGCACAACATAAAGTGAAATTGTAATCAAAGTGCTGTGTCTATACTCTATATAGTCTAGTAAAAAACTATTGTCATTTTCTTGTGTTATTTCGTTTATTGTTGTTAGTCTTTACTTCAACTTCAAAGAGTCCAAACACAGGTTTAATTATATAAAATTAAACGTGGGTGGAATAACTGTATCTGGAATTAATTGTAGTACATCCACACAGTGAAAATACGTAATATTAATATTATATTTATTGTATAATGTAAAATTATAATTCAAGCAGTTGTTATCTATGAGTACATGTATTATTAAAAGGATATAATTTAAAGAAGAATAATATAAAATAAATCAAGCGTAAAAGAATAATCAAATCCACATTTTCAATAATGTAGAAATGAAATAAAAACGCTTCGTATAATTTTTGGTAACGAGTTGGAGCCATGGAAACAAAAATTAGCCTTAAAATTTGTCCTGTTATGGTTTAAGAATTCTGAGAAAAATATAAGTGTTAACCATGTCTGGTGAGAGTACTAACTGGACACTGTTATTTGAACAAACACATGCAGAAAATTTGCTCCAGGTCTAGAGTGAGGGTAAATGATTAATATTTACACACAACCGTATTCTGGGCAAGCGCGTTCTGTTTCCGAAGGAGGAACAAGCGCTCGCTGCCAATAAAAAGTTCTGCACTATATCAAAAATTTAGGCCTAAGCTTTAGTAATGAAATGCGACCATAATAGATGTCATTAGATTACAGGGTGCATATCCCTCTTATGGAATAATAATACCAACGATGTAAAGCTAACGAGATATACCTGTAGATAATCCGAGATAGCGTAATTTAGATATATGAATAATAAATTATCAATGATATTACATTGATTTTAAATATATTTTTAATTTTCTGAGTTTGACACACTAATCCTTACATGCGATATATTTATTATTGAATTAAATATTAAAAAAATAAAATAACAATGGCGCTACAATGACAGGTAGTAAACGAAAATCGGGTTAAAAACAACTGTATGCAATGTACATATTATTACGAGCTGTTCTGACCAGCAAAGTTATAAACAGAGCCTGAATAATAAACCATTATTCTAGTATTATCAAAGGAGGCCGTTTTTCGCAAAAAAACTACCAGCTTGTATCGTCCTAAGTGTCTAAGCGGGGAACGCTCCAACACACTATACTAAACATGCTTTTGTTTATTTATGTGTCCTCCCTTAACAACGGTTTATTTAACTACGAAAAATCCGCGGTAATTACGTCGTCGTAGGAAAACATCCTGAGGCAAACATAGCATGGTAGTAGGCCATTTTCTAATAATGCCCGCCTGGATAGTGACCATTCTTAAGTTTGAAAACTTGTCGCCCAACACCAATAAGTGTGTTCCTTCAGTGTCACTTGAGAACCACTGCCACTAGAGTGTTTACGATCGTAGACTACATCTTCACTTAACATCAGGTGAGATTGTGGTCAAAATACTGAGCCTACACAATGTATGAAAAGAGCTCGTCACAAAAGTTCGGTGAAGCTCTCAAGGACTTTCTAGTCAACGGCATTTAGATAGTTTGATAAAATAATTATGTGTTGATGCAATAATCTCCGTAATGGTAGACGAGATGATAATACGGTGTGTGTACCAAAAATTCCTAATTCCTTTCTCACTTTTAGATTATACAAGATTTTTTTATAACATTTTAAAATAAACGTATACTATTTTGTTACTTCTTATTCAGAATATAGATTTTTTTTTACTTGAAAGAAAGTTCGACTTCAAAAGAATATACTATACAAATGCACTAAAAAGAACATAAATAATTACTTTATTAATCTACTTCTGCTTACTTCATTCTGTTTTAATATCATTAATAATTTTGAAATCGGTGCCACCTCGGGAGTGTACTCAATTGAATAACAAAAAAACGAATAGGTCCACAATTAACTGAGAAATCGCTTAACAAACATACAGAAAAAAACATATAGACGATTTGATAACCTCCTCTTTTTGAAGTTGGTTAAAAAATTGAGAGGACATGCGGTCGGTGACAGATTTGAAAAATAGGTATTTCAGAAATATATTACTATCGAGTTGCGCCCTATAATAAGAGTTATAGGATTCGAAAAGGACAACCGCAACACGGGCTGATTATACTTATGCAAAATAGACCCTGTTTCCTCCTTCAAAATTGAACCGAATTTTAATTTTCTTGCAGTTATAGAATAAAAAAGACTTTTGCCTCTAAGTTTTTTTACCTTTTTAAATTTTAAACATCAAATTTGTTTGAGGAACGTCTGAAAATGACTGTAAAAATCGAGCATTTTTCATTTTCAAAGGTTTCTAATTTCTACAATAACTAATTTTTGAAAAAAATCAAAACGTACGGGCATGGTGGTTGTAGATATATATTATATGGTATAAAAGTATTTATCATAATGCTATTATCCAGGGAGGAAACAGGGGACTACGTTTGTATGGAATAAATAACGTTCGAATATCCTCTTAAGATAGATAAACAATAAAATTAAACGTTGGAATCGAATAAAATCATTACGATACATTAAAAATATTATTCTACAAATTTGCAAGGGATCAAAATTAACCAGTAAATACGTAGTTCTATTATTTTATCTAGGTATAGGTTTACAAAGCATATTTGTATCAAACATACGTTAAGATAATATACTAAATGTTATTTGAAACAGTAACTTTGTTTACATAATTAATTAAGCACCACAAGAGTTTGTAATGTTAATATCAACTACTGGGAAATTAAATTTACATATTCATATGTATTTTGTAAAAAAAATATTTGATATTATAAACAGACACTTGAATTTTATTTATTAGTAGAGATTAAAAATACATAAAATGGCGGTCGTTTAATTATTTAAGCAGATTTTGTAAAGAATAAGCAATGGTTAAGTTGCCTTGGAGAGAAAGAGCTTTGTTTTCTGTTGTCGAAAAAGGGGAAGGGGGAAAAAACAAAATGCCTGAAATTGTCCTTACGCAATACACGCACGGCCCCTAAATTGACCTCTAATAAATTAAGCTCAACTAAACTGTTAAAACAAACATTAACTCATGCAATGAATAAAATTAATTTATAATAACTTACCTGAAATATATATAATAACAGTCTATATATTGCTAAAGAATGAGATCCAAATTCGCTGGGTGCGCAAAAAGGCTTTTTAAAAATAACTCTTGTAACTGAAAAATAAAAGACATGTGTATTATAAACAAACAATTTAAAAGAATTAATGAAACCTTTTAAATAAAAAAAAATGTCTTTACGGGTTCCATATAGATATGTAATCACAGAAAATTAGTTCTATAAATAAGCCGTACCGGACGGATGTGAATATTTGATTATTTTGAATTTACATCTTTGATTTAATAATGTATTATATCTTAAAGATTTTTTGAAAGTAATACAAAAACGAAATACATTCTTAAACAAACAAAACACCTGCGTACAGATATTCGAGTGGCTATAGAACTAATAAATCAATAGTGATTATTACCTGGATCCTGCTCGTCTTCCATGACGACCACCCACGACATCGCCATAGGCCCCGCTAGGCTGAATGCTAGTAACCATATAAATACTATGATCACCTTAGCGACACGCTTTGAAGTGTGGGCACTATAACAAAATCATAATTAAATATATATATATATATATATATATATATATATATATATATATATATATATATATATATATATATATATATATATATATCGCCAAACGCCTACCAAACGTGGCGATTATGGCAATTCCTCCATTTTTTGGGGAGACCTATATCCAGTAGTAGACATCATTCAGTTAAATTAAACAATCAGAAAATATTATTACATTTTTTAGGTTTCTATTAAGGTTCTTCTGGAAATTCAGGCAGTCATTGTGCGTGTCAATTAAAAAAAAGATATCGTCGGCATAACCCAGGTATATGCAATTTAGTGCATCAAAGAGATCAAAAAATTTTTTGACATAGTATATCGGCTTATGATAATTCTAATATTTTGTCATTATATTTACACAGAGATAAGTACGAAAAAAGAGAAAGCACATCGTTTCCGAGTATCTGGAAGGATCAACACCCATAAAAGCTATTTATTTTTATAACAAAAATGTGAACAACAACGATAAACAATAATTAATGGATAAATTAAAAAATTGTACTGCGCGTTGTAAACAACCTATCAAAATGATTGACGTCAACAGAGAGACATTAGACCTTTTAGGCAATTTTAAACGTCTTTTGATCTATACATATAAATAGAATTTAGTGTATGTTTGTAATATCGAATTAATAACTTTTTACTAAATGCATATCAATACATATACGTTACATATAACACAAACACAATTTTTAAAATTTTATCTATCTGTTTGTTGTGGCTATACTACGGAGAAACTGGACCAATTTTGGACGGGACTCTTTCTGGCAGATAGCTGAAGTTGCACGGCATAACACAGACTATTTTTATTTTTCGAAAATAATTAGGGTTCCGCGTAAAATAATTAAACCTCATGAAATTCTGAATAAAATTCAATCCAATGTCGGTACGGTTATACTTACAAGTGTTTGAATTTGTGAAAAATATCTTTGCTTTTTGTTAGTAAAAAAAACTACTTAACTTGAACTGCGTTTACTGTTATTTACAGATGGAATAAGCTTATTCTAGTGTCTAAACTTTTAACCTGTAAAGAGGCTTCATAAAATCTGTAAGCATAAAATATTTAAAATAGTTTATAATTAAATCTAAAAAACTACAATCATTAGATGTTTTGAGTTAAATGAATCTTTTGAAAAGGTACATATGAATTTTAGTGAACTAATTAAGCACCTGTTGATGTACGTTTGTGTAGTTTCACCTTTAGATAATTGAACATATTAAATAAGTTATTTGTTAACAAGTTTAACTTTACCACGACCCTTGTCGAATACTTAGTTTATAATATAGAAGTTTCTTTGACCAATATTACACCCCTGAGCCACGTAAAACGGAAAGCTACGAAAACTCCGTTGTTTAGAGCCACATATTGAACATAATTTTTATACAAGATGTAAACATAAAAAACGTAAACTGTGAAAATAGCTTGTTAAGAATCGGATTCTGAGTCGATTTCAAATAGTTTTGATATAGGTAAAAAAAAATTCTACAAATATTTAAAAATAAGTAAATTAAAACACTCCCACGTTGATTAGTTTTGTTGAGGCGTCTCGTGACATCACGTGTCTGTACACGTATATTGTGCGTAGATTTGTAATGTGACCATCCTACTCGTCCACAATGAGTATAACTAATTTCATAAATAAACAATATCTTATTAGTTATTCCTGTTACATCTTTTAATTACAGAAGTATATTTGTAATTATTATTTGACGGTTTATTTATAACTATAACTTGAAATGTATATGTAATAAATAAAGACATTTTAAGCAAGAACAATTACTTTTTTTCCTAAGTAAAAAAATCTGTAAAAAGTAATCTGAAGTAGGTAAACAATTTCCATATAGATTTGGGTTTGATCGAGTGTGAAAAATCAATTTGTTTTGTTTCAAGCGCAATCATGTGTTTGTATTTTAATTAATATTCTTGAAGACATCCTCCTACCTTCCTTATAGTTTCTACCACCTTTATAACGTCACCAGATGTAAAATACAGAACAAATCTGAAGATTATTTAATGCTTTTTTAAATTGTGTTGAATTACAATCATGTGTAGATCTTGAAAGCCGTAAAGTTACTCGGTGATATAGATTCAAATTGAGAGTGGTGATAGCCAAACGAGTTCATAAACTGACGATATTTGTTTTTTTTTATACTGTATAGGCTCAGTGCTTTGACTTCAATCACACCTGATTCTAAGCGATGACGTGACGTGGCTCTCAAGTTATCCTGCGATAATACATTTATTAGGGCTTAGCAAGAGATTTTTAAACTACCACCGTAGCTACTCAAGCGAGCCTTATTCAAATATAGACTATCACCATGCCATTCGGACCTGCGTCCATTGTCGAGGAATCTGACCGCCATCCTAGCAACTGCGATCATCGCTTCCGAAAACCACTTTTTTTTTTTGCCACCTACCCCTTACCTAAAGCTCAATATGGAGTTTAAAGTTGATCTTTACAGGGATGGAGTTACCTGAGTCATTGTTACTTGAACTTTATTATTAAGTTAGAACTCTCTTTCAAAGATTCAATTTACACATCTGTTAATTACTGCATTATAAACATTCTATTATATAAAGACTTTTATAGCTACATATTTAAAGCTACCTAATAAAGATTCGTAACAATCTTTAACCGGAGGTAATATATAGAATAAAAAAATTAAATCGTCAATACAACGTTGGAAATTGCAACCTTTTATTGACTAATTTTGTTATTTTAATTTTTATTTTTTTCAAAAATACAATTTAGGTTAAAGGAAACCCTATTTAGGTTCTCTATTTCTGCTTTTATTTCTGAATATTCGATACACAGTTCGGTTGATAGATATTGTTGATTGTTGAAAATGAAAAACACTTTATTGGTAATGACATAGTTGACGCGGGCTACGAGTAACAGTTTGTTAACATTTATCCCACATTGAGAAAATAAATGAAATATTTAGATATTACAAAATCATGCGCTTACAGAAAAAAAAAAAACAAAATGAAGATTCAAACACATATGTAAAAGTTGTTTTAATCAGAGAGAAAGATGCCATAATAAACTTTCTAGAAATATTGTAGGAACTAATTTCAATATTGATTTAAACATAAATCATGCGCTTTCGAACGTATAAATAAGGGCAAACATTGTATGAAAACGTATCAGTGCGTGACGTGTGTAATTAATACATTCACATTTATTACCCCAATAACTCATACGAGTCAATTAATGGCCTTCTCCATAGACATAAATAAAATAAAGCTTACTCATATCAGAAAATCTGAATACAGAGTATAATTAAATATAATTGTTTTGTTAAGTTCAAAGTTGTAAATCATTATAGTACATGAAATTGACAAATTGTTCTATTATATATACATTTATGAAAAGAGTACAGACTACTTTGTTTCCTGGTACTTTATTCACATTGTTAAAAATTTGGTAAGACTTATATCATCATTACATACGAAGTATTGTAGTTAGTATTAAAGTTAGTTAGTAGTCAGAAGTACGTTTACTAAATTTATAAACGAATTTTATATGTAACATTTTTTTTTAAATAAATGCAAATTTTTCTCGCATACCTAATTGGGCACTAACGGGTGCAACAGGGATTGTACATACGACAGAAGACTTAAAAATACGAAGGGTTGTAATATAATGTAACAGTATTAGCCACCATAAATGTAATCTATACAAATGTTATAAATCTATTCTAATAAATAAAATTGAAGTGTCTGTTTGTAATGTTAAAATTTTTATTAAATAGACATGAATGTATATACGATACCTAAACTAAAAATTACAATTTTTAAAATTTTTGTCTGTCTGTCTGGGTAATTAATCTCCGGAACAGCTGGACGGATTTTGATGGGAACTTTTTTGGTCGATAGCTGAAGTTACTTCGTGTAAATTAGGGTACTTTTAATTTTCGAAAATAATTAGGGTACCGCGTAAAAAAATTAATACTCCTAAAATATTAAATAAAATCCGATTCAATGCACAGGTTTACTGGTAAGTATTTGACTTTGTGAGAAATACCTTTGCTTAATATTAGTAGCAAACATTTTTTTGGCAAATAACTTGGTTCCGTTTAAAAAAAAAATAAAAGCTTAGTATAAAGTTAAAATTTATATGAAACGCGGGCGTATAATTAAATTGCAAGAAAACACTGTAAGAATAAAACGGTGCAAACTGTTGTTAGAATTTGAACCCAATAATGTCATATAATTACATTTGAAGGTATATTTCCATTCCTTATATTGTCAGTAGCGTACTTAATTTGTCAGTTCTTTTGAAGTCTTTAAAAGTATCTAGGGAATAGGTATTCGTTACATGATTACAAAAACTCAAAATTTGTGCTCATTTACTGGATTCAATAGAGACAAGTAAAATTCTAACTTATTTCAGTTAGAATAAGCGGCCATGTTTAATACTATATTCAACGGGTCGAAACTACTTCATGAAACAATACTTGTATTATTTACCTGGTAACAATATGCCTAATCTCTATTAAATTAACGATTATTATGTCTGAATAATAGGTGTAATTACTTGAAATATTTCTTTATTAAATCTAAAGTCCGCACAACAAAGGGTACTTTTCAACCAATCTCCCCAGGGGATACTGATTTTATTGGAAGACCCTCCGTAACAAGTGCCATCTTGGCTTGAATTTTCTTGCGCCAACTATTAAAACATAATTCTCTGCTACAATTGTTGAAACTTTATAAATATATCACAGTAGACACTATACATAACAAAAATCTAGTTTTTTTCTATTTATACATAACAAACGAAAATGTGTAAAAAAATAAATTACCTATTTACATGCAATTATTCACAATATATGTTCTCACTTCTTTCACATTCTTCAACAAAACATCTTAAAATGTGTTATTTAAATCCAAATAAGTAAACTAATTATATAAAATCATGTCCCAGTAAAATTTGCAACAGGAAATTCAATTTCCAAATAAACTTTTAAGTGTTTTAATTTATTTTGGTTAAATATGAGATATATTTGTAATCTGCTTTCATATGAATACTTTCTTTGTTCTGATTCTTCAGAAAGTTGGTTGTAGACGTGTATGTCCCATAATGCAAACAAATTGACAATATAATATATGTTGTTACGTTTTAGTAAATAACCAGTCTCATGTGATTATAACCGAGCTATAAGATCGACCCGTTTATAGATGACATGAATATAATTACGGTTATCAAAACATGATTTACAAACATGAAGCAGTGCCTTAAGAGGACATGCGGTCGGAAAAGTAGGTGTTTCAAAAATCTATTGCTATAACGTTGCACTTCAAAGAAAGAGTTATAAAACACGAAAGGGACAACTGCAGCATGGGTTGATTTTACTGTATGCAAAATAGACGTAAACATCACTTTGTAGTAGCCTGTTTCCTCCTCCAAAACTGGACCGATTTTCAATTTTCTTGCGGTTTTAGTATAATAACTGCCACTAGCATATCCTATTAATTTCATGATAACCAGCACGATTATGATTAGCTACACGAGACTAATTGAAGAAAAAAGCAGTTTTCAATGTTTATGGCTTAACTTGGTTCTTAAGCATGAACTGTATATTACGTTCATGTCAGGGATTTATTAAAAAAATCTATACCTACAAGCTTCGATGTACACTATGCTTATTTATGTATTGTCTGAATGTTAATTTTCATGTCTGTAGCGTATAACTACTAGATCAATTTCAACTTGTAATTTTTTATGAGGGGAGTCAAAAAGATTAGAATTTTGTCCATGTTTTTATTGAACTGTCACTAGGATGTGTATTATTAGCATTATGTTACTAGTGGAATTATTCATTGAATTATCATAACTGTAGTTATGGGTGAGTTTATTAATATTCCACATTTATATTACCTGAGAGGAGTAATAATAGCTCTGTGCCGGTCCACAGCAATGGCTGTTAGTGTAAAAACACTGACGTTGACACTTAGCGCTTGGACGAAAGGGCAGAATGGACACATGAAGTGAGGTAGCAGCCATCGCTGGAGTAACGCTGCTTGGAACTGTGAACAATGAATATTATAAATTACAAGATTTCACATGAAACTTGGTGTAAATGTAATGATTCTTTACGCCATTATTATCAACTTGTTTCAACGCATTTTTAGACAGTAACCAAGGTCCAAATACCAAAATCTTCTTCTCATTTTTCAACCCATGTTAGCCCACTGCTGGATACAGGCCTCTCCCAAGTCGTGCCACTGCAGACGATCCTCGACCGTACGCATCCAAACGTTCCCACCCAATTGTCCAATATCATGGCAATATCTAGTAAGTGGGCGGTCCAATCCACACTACGTTTTCCTTTCCTTGGATGTCTGACGGATTATATCGCACCGAATTTTATCGCGCAGAGAAACTCCGAACATAGTACTCTCCATCGTCTGGTGTCCAAGTCGTAACGTCAGTGTCCACGTTTCGGCGCCGTATGCCATCCCTGGTAAGGCGCATTGATTAAAAACTTTGATTTTTAAACTTTGTGGTATAGGTGATCTAAATATCTGATGGAGTGTCTGAATTCTTCTGTCAATCTCATTTTCGAAATTGTTCCTGCTGAGCTTAAGAACCTGCTCTAGATAAAAATCTTTCTACAACTTCGTGCCATCGACAGAAAATCTATAGCTCGAAATCAAATTTAATAATTTCATGTAAATTGTAAACAGTAGTATAAAAATAGTAAATTAATAAGCTTTTATAGCTTCAATGGGAGATAAATAAACTTATATTTCTAAGCGCATCGGTGTATTTTCTCAGAATATCGGTTAACTCTGCCTGAAAATTCTTTGTATTATTGACATCATAATAGCAATAAATTTTAACACAATGTAGCTCTAATAATGATATGAGCCAGTTGATAAACTTTTATCAGCTATAATTAAAATTATAGAAACTAACATAAAATCTATTGAAATGTTCTTAGTCTTTATATAACACCAGATCAACTGTAAAAAAAACAACTGATTTTGTTTTTGCTATGCAAAATTGCCTTTCTTTTTACCTTCACGCTTTATATTAACTTGACCCTTATGTAATATATATGTAGAGGAATCTTTGAACTCAATTTTCACTGACTTGAAAATGTCGAATGTAAATGACATTTATCAAAGACCGATGACAGTACAATAATTAAGCTTGGTTCATTATCCTGACTAGGATCTGGTGACAGATCTATTTTCATTATATTAAAGGGGTCAATTATCACCATCTAGTAAAAAAAGAGAAAATATAAAGACGTAACACGTAAAAGTGACGTACGCACGTAAAAGTGAAGTCATACAGCTTCTTTACTTGATTTTAGGAACGTAAATGATTGGCAATATATTGCCGGGCCACCTGATCCGTTATGTTATGATAATATTGTAATTAGTACCGATCTGTCTTAATACTTAATTTCTTGAATTATAAAGTTTAAGGATCCTATATTTATGTAGTGCATAATTTTTTTGAAACTTCTTGGCGAGCGGCAAGAGTGAAATTTCAAGGACGCGTCTAGCGATGAGCATAAGATAATCTGACGCTTGCGTGATGGTTTTGAATATTAAAAGACGAATAGAAGTACTTATTGATAGAGAAAGAGACAGAAATAATAAACAAGCTATTTTATGACTGTAGAATTATTATTTTCCCTTATTTTTGCTTGATAATCGTTTTGGAGGAAGTATACACATGCTTGTATAGTAGAAAGTGGTCATATGTATAGTTTATATCTATATCAGTCTCTGCTATCTATACCTTACTAATGATTTGTCTTACGGGTTTAAACTTAAGATTTCCAAAGAAGTTTTACTTGTGTACTTTTTTTTTACTTACTTACGTACTTTTTTATAGCTTCAAAACCGGTTCTCAACGTGAGCGAAAACGCTTCCTTGAGGAAGTAGAAGTCTCATAGAAAATTAGGGGGCATTGAGAGAACGCAGATAGGGCGTGGGCAGATTAAAAATATAGTCTAAAATAGCAAAAAAAAAAAAAAGAAGAAAATTAAGATGAGGGGCTCTAGAAAATAAGATTGAATAACTGTGATTTAAAACAATGCTTATTTATTATGATAGTTATATTTTTTCAAACTAACTTTACCCATTATTCTCGGTTAAAATAGACTGAGAACGATAAATAATATCATCGCAAAGGTTTAATATATCAGAGTTATATAAATTTAAATACACATAGATACGTGAATACCGCCGTCTATTTTGATTTCTATATATTTTTATATATTTTGCCAATGATACTAGTTAATATCTTTATATACATGATGCGGCGTTTCTATGGGATTTTAGTTATCGAATACTAACGAATAAAATTGTATGTTATGCCTTTGTTAATAAGGACTAAAACAGCATGAAAACGATCATGTTTACTGTCGATATAAATGACTTAACGCTAAAACCGAAGGCATATCAGGAATAACCGCTATAATATTAAAAGCAAATAGTTGAGATAAGGATCATAATTGATGACTGAGTTGAACAGTCATAATCTGACATATCTACTACTTGTATCCGGATATAACAAGGATATATTTCGGTTACAACACTTTGTCTTTTAACTAAATTTGTCAATAAATGTATGTAAGATAACTTTTCATTACTCTGTTTATTGTTTATCGGAGAGTTTGATTATATTCAAGCTAAAATATTGTATATGAAACTCATGTATATGAATTCATGCGTGAAATAGTCGTGTTCACGCTTTAGTAAAGAAATTTATGAAGAAGTACTAAAAATCTAAAGCTTTTGTTGCTGGAATGTACGAAATATGAATAAACATTCGTGTAATTTGGACAAATAATCTACCGAAATAGTATTATCTACATCTGGGAGAACTGTATAGAACTGTTATTCTAAGTAATTTTCTTTTCGGATTTTATTCAAAAACAAGATATTTTACGTATATTTTTTTACTACAAATGAATACTGGCGTATTGTACTTCGGCTTCTTTCTTCGAATTACACATATAAAATCAAGTTAAAAATATCTCTTTACGCTCGTGCCGTAATAAGATTGATTGTGATTCATATTACATGTATTATTGAAACATCTTCACATAATCAATCATTTTAAATGAAATTTATACCAAAATAAAAAATTCAATACTATTTTATAAAATAAAACTCAACTAGTAATAATATCAAATTGTATAATATATCATTCTTCTAAGTAAAAGTTTTTTTATAGTGGGGGAAAGAGCTGACTTGATTACGCCAGTCTGGATTGACTGTTTGTTTCTGACATAAATCTCGTGTCATAACGGTAATATAGGATTTTTTTTTTAATATCTAGACAATCCTATCGTATTTTTATTCACATTAATTTGTTCAGTTGGAATTAGTTGATGAACGTTAATTAAAAAATAAATTCTTTGTTCCTAACACACTGCCAGGCTCGCACTAGCTCACATCGTACATTCGTAAGAATACTGTGTTAAAACGCAAGTTATTTCTGCAAAACTATTAAAAACCCGAACCGTTGGATTTCAATTAACACATCTGGACCGCGATAATATAAACATATAAATAATTAACTATTTATTGAACACTTTTACTAACAAACAAATTTGACCAGAATATTATTATCTTTGGCCAAATTTATATTCAATCGCATATACCTAAATATTGTATAAATATTGTACCGCTTAATAAGAAATATAATAATAAATTGAAGAAGGAAATTACATTTAAGAATAGGCTAAACAATACTGTACAATTACACTTAAGGCAAAACAAAATTGTAAATTAAATTGAAATAAAAAAAAAAACTAAACAAAAATTGTAATCTAATAATAAAATTGTAAATTTCACATGTCTGTACATTTCCAATTTTCGTTAAAAGAATTATTGTAAGGGACTATAAATAGATCATTGAATACATTTCTATCATTTTTAGAAAAGTCTGTCTGTCTGTTTGGTTGTGCAGGTATCAATTAGAAAGTAATAAATATATTTTAAATATACATTATAAAGCATATTCCGGGCATCAAAACATTTCATTAAAATCGGTCCAGTTTATCAAAAGTTATAGTAATTTGAATGACACGCGGCGACTTTATCATGAAAAAAAGTTTGTAAATAAATGTGTTTTAATCTTATTCGAGAACAAAAAAAATTATGAATTGAACAAAATGACATTATATAAAATTTATGTTTAGTGTAAAAATAACTATTAATATATAAGACCTAGTAAACGAGAAAGACGGGAAGGGACATTATATTAAAAATCTCTCGGATTATGTGCGGGCGGGCGGGGCGTAAAAAAATAAAACAAAAGATTTTTATTATTTACTTACTTGGAATGGTATTGCGAATAATCCTATAACGATATCAGCTAAGGCTAGGTTTGCTATATAACAATTTGTGACGCTCTGCATTCGCCTCGACGTAGCCACTATCCACATCACTAGAAAATTCCCAACAACTGCCAACACTGATATGGTACCATATAAAAAAGACAGCAGTATGATCATTCCGGTCGGCACATCATATAGTGTATCTGAAACAAACTGTAACATCAGTTTCAACGAAGCAGGAATATAAATATTACCTTATTACAATTATTTATGAATGCAAACTGGATATTTTCAACTGTTGTTTACAATACATTTACGCGCTCACGATATATTTTATTCGGTTTAGCAATAATATTTTCCCAGTGACTGAGCACATTATTTTATATGTGCACGTGCACTTTGGGTTTCCGCTAAAACGACACAATAGAGAAGATAAGTTTTATTAAAAACTCTGTCATTATTTTAATAATCAATTTTTAATTTATTGTGATTATTTTTCATGCTCACATAAAGTTGCTAATCATTCCATTCGGTTTAGTTGGTATAGTACAAATAATTGGTCAGTAGTAAAGTGAAACATGTATAGTTCGGTATCATTCATATTATGTATTTATTATGAATGTATATTCTATACTTATAGCAAACCGAATTCGACTAAGTAATAGACTGTTAATGTTAGCATTTAAACTCTGTGTAATTCGTTGCCTTACGTATGACCTTTTATGAACGGTATCTGAAAGATATTATACCTTTTATGCACAGCCAATATTTAGTATTCAGTAACTCGATATTTTCGATTGGTTACAAGTGTACTTGAAATATTCTATTATGCCAACCTATGTGAATTTGTTTATTCATTGAGCTAACGTACATACCCAAAGTTTCATTATTGCCATGTTGAACTATAAATTCGTCTAATGACGTATTTCTCGACCAATCCGGGTCATCGTCTCTCGATGAATTCGATGAACTGTAACAATACAATATTATAATTATAACGATACAATGGGAGATTCAGAATGGATATATCAAAACAACAGCTTACGTTGCAAAGTGCAAACCATTTGTTTGTCTTAAAGATTTCACACCTTTAAATATAATAATAAAATATAAAGCGATGATGGCGCAGCGGGTAGTGTAACCCGATTCCGTCTCAATCGACGCGGGCTCGATCCCCACCTATCGGACTATATAAAATCGGCTTGAGCTTTCGGCGAAAGAAAACAACGTGAGGAAACCATAGCATGATGGTAAGGCATTTTCTGATGATACCCGCCTGGGTAGCTACCGCCCTCAAGCTTGAAAACCTGCCGCCAAATATCAATAGGTGTGTTCTGGCAGCATTACTTCAGAACCAGTACCTCTAGGTTTAGTGTGTTTACCATACTGGACCACATCGTCACTTAATATAAGGTGAGATTCTGGTCAAAGCACTGAGCCTACAGCGTGTAAAAATTAAAAAAGATTGTATAGGTTTCACTATTATTTTAATTAAATTAAGTACTAGCTGTGCCTTCGGTTCTGTTCATATTTTAAATTGTGTATTCTATTTACTACATTATATAACATAAGAGAACGTTCAGTGGTCGTTTTTATTACGTATCTCTATCTAATGTAAAAAAATATGATAAAACCGGGCCTAATACGAGATGAACAGTATAAAATAGATCACGTACATCTGTTTAACGGTTCTTGAACTATAAAGGAACAGGCGGATAGACGTTGCCTTTAATAAAATGTAGGGATAAAGTTGTATTTTGGAAAATATATCAGGAGGCAGCCCAAAACGTGATCCGATTGGGGAAGCTCTTACACCCACTTCCAGTGCGATACAGTGATATTTTATGCACATTAATATCTCTAATCACAGGCGTCTACAGTCCACATAAGGTACATATGTTCAGAAAGGGAACATTTTATTATTTTATTTACGACTATCTGTTCCCGTGGTTTAGCTCTCGTATCTTGTTTTCACTTACCATTACTTACTGCGTAATATAATTTTTAAATATTCAAGGGAAAACAATATTTTGATATATCTTTAACACTATATATAGGATAAACAATGAAAAAGTGGCGCATAAAATAGCGGCTACATTTTACTAAAGTAAAACGTTCCTGTACTTACTCTAATAAATAGTAATAAGATGAAGATTTGGGACTACATTTTTTTGTACAGGCCTTAAATTATTAAGGCTAAGAGAAAACAAACATATTTCTCATAAATTGAAATACTTGCTAATAAAACTACCCATTAAATCGGATTTTGTTCACAATTCAGGTGTTTTATTTTTACGCGGAACTAGTTACATTATTACGCGTTATAACTTCAGCTATTTGCAAGAAAAAGTACTGTCAAAATCGGTCCAGCCTGTTAAAATGTTAAAAATGTTAAAAATTGTGTTTTGGTCGTGAGTTCCGTATACGTGAAGACTGTCATTTTAGTATTACAAACAGACACTTCAATTTTCTTTATCTGTATAGATTGATTAACAAATAAGTTCACCTAGGTTGGAATCTGCATTGAGCGGTAGTAAATTAGTCGCAATTCACCAAGGCACCAAGGAGTTATAGTGGGTATTCCCGGGACTTCACGCCGGGGGAGTCCATTTAAATTTCTCCTTGTAAAAAAACGGTTGGAATTTGCATGAAAGTAACAGCCCAAGCCGAGGTTCGTACCACTTTGGTGCCCTTACGTTAGTTGCTATCTTTCGGCTGAGTGATCTAAACGGTGGCCACAAAACCCAGGTGAAACTGTCAAGGGCCTGCGGGTTCAGGCATTCAGGTCAACAGCGTTGGTAAGTCTGAGAAAAAGTTTTAGAATTTTTTTCTTTTTTCTTAATTGATTCTTCATGAGAATGCAAATTGGATTTATATTATTACGTTGGTGTAAAGGTTGCAATGATATATTTTACATTTTAACCTTCATTTTTCTATTAAGGTAAGGATCTTTTTAAATAAAAGAACGTTGGTAAATTATCAGCAAAGATGAAATAAAGTCATTTATTATTTAAAAGGTAACATGAAATTTGATGTATTAGTTGAATTTAACTTATGGCATCGTATTTATAGTTGGGTTCAAAACTGATTTATATGAATTGTGAGTTATAGTATTAAAATACCTACTTTTGTAAAAACATTATATCGATAGTGCTAAAATTTTACATCCGTTTAACCGATGACAATAATAATAAATTAAATAATATAGGTATAGCATAACTGTCAAGTTAAAATTTATATAACATTGATAGTATACCATCTTATCTATTTCACAAATACAATATCCTTTTACATGAACATATAAGAGATCAAATTTCGTTTTCAATCTGGTACGCCGACTCATAAAGCACTGCGTATTATTATCGTTTTTTTTTTCTTTCACCACATTTTTGTAAAATGATTTTGCGCTAACTCGGTGAATCTGTTCACGAATACTAGTAAATTGAAAGGATGAATAACTATGTACGTGTAAGAATGTATTGAGTTTATGTTGAAATAAGAGTTTTTTTTTCTTAGTAAAAGAACGTATAATGTGCCTGAATACATATTCGAAACCTTTTACTTACATATTGAATTATAGCCGGTGGTAAAAATAAAAATGTGGAAGGTAGCAGGTAGTAACTATTTGAGATAACAAATGTAAGACTCAAGACGACATGCGGTCGACGACTGTTTTGAAAAGTAGGTATTTCAGAAATCTATAGCTATCGCGTTGCACTCCCAAAGAAAGTTATAAAACCCGAAAGGGACAACTGCAGCTCGGGCTGATTTTACTCATGCAAAATAGATGAAAACATAAGTTCGTAGTACCCTGTTTCCTCCTCCAAAAGTGAACCGATTTTTAATTTTCTTTCAGTTATAGAATAAGAAAGTTTCAGTTTATTTAAGTTTGTTCAACAAATTTATTTGACTAGCATTTGAAAATGATGGTAAAAATCGAGCATTTTTTCATTTTCAAAGGGTCTTAGTTTCTGTAATAGCTAATTTATGGAAAAAATCAAAACGTACGGACATGGCGGTGGTGGATATTATTTGGTGTAAAAATATTTACTATAATACCATAATCAATGGAGGAAACACGGGTCTACGTTTGTATGGAATAAATACCGTTAGCATATTCTCTTTATAGGTCAAAATATATAATGCCAAGTGAAACAAAAACAAATCAATAACCCGGTGCTATCTATTTGATTCACCTGAATTGAGATCTTGTGAATGTGATCATGTAACATCAAGGATCTACAGAAAGATCACGATAATGGTATATAGGATTTAAATTAATGTACTTAAATCGCTTCAATGATTCTCGTGTTGTTACTCAATTTACGGACGGACAAACAAACATACAAACAGACGTTACCTTTTATATAATGCATAGATAAAGCGAGTTTTATGAAAACTCGTTAATGCACGTTTTATTGTTTCCTTTATAGATGTTCCTTGTTAACCTTGCTCCAATTTCTTAGACCGAATTTCTAAACATCCTTATCTGCGATTACTATTGTGTTAAATGTATTTAAATCAACAAAGTAAACAGTTATATACAATGCCTAAATATATTAAATTGGGTTTTGAAATGGATTTACTTAATTGACGTATAATTTGATCGACTATATAAGTAATTAGCTGACCCACGTCATTCTGTGAATTAACCTAAACTTTATGAAAAAGTATACAAGCATTTAGCTTCACTCCTTTCTATGTTCATTGCTATGTTTATCAGAAAATTACAATCAAATCAGTATAATATTTTCGAGTTCACTTAAATCATTAAATATCATCACTATGTACCGAGTTGTTCACCCTAGATGGACTGTTTAATAATAAATGTATTTTAGATATACAATATCATAGAATTATTCATCATCAAACGATTTTGTTACTCTATGTGCAATATATATTTACGTACATAGCTAAGGAAGGCCTAAGAAAAGATGGATGGAATGTAGATATGATTTCTGTTATAAATATCAAAATAATATTGTATGCGAGTCAACTAGTGACACTAGATTGTTGAATAATGATCTTACCTTAATTATCATTATTAATATTGTCTGTGTATATGGCAATGTGTTCGAGAAAATATACTCACTGTCTGCTTCTAACATAAGAAAAGTCGTTTCATTTTAGGTTATGGGCCCAGACTCAAATAATATTAGTTTTATTATAGTATTAGTATTATAGTAAATTGTTATCAGAAATATCAGGTTTATGGGAAATAGTTTAATGGAGTTGCGATTAGAATATTAGTAAGTGTGACTTAGGGGTTGGACAGTTTTCTTCTAGACAGTCGTCCACCATGGCTAGTACCTCAAGTTATTTAGTTAGCGTGCCCATGTTTAAGGGTTGAGAAAATTACAATTGGTGTTTTTGCAGTAGAGAATTTTCTGGTGTTAGAAGATATGATCAATTGAATCAAACCTGAGGGTGGAAAAGTTCCAGAACCTTCAGATGAAGCTAAAACAAAAGCAAAACTAATTTTGACCATAGACCCGTCTATCTACGTTCATGTTAAAAATGCCAGTACATCGAAAGAGTTGTGGGAAAAATTAAGAGCTCTATTCGACGATTCCGGGTCTACACGAAGAATAACTCTACTAAGAAGCCTAATATCTATTAGTCATGAAAACTGCACATCGATGAGGTCGTATGGTACACAGATTGCTGATGCGCGACAAAAAACTAGCGGGAACAGGTTTCAGTATTAATGATGAATAGATTGGTTCGATCATGCTTGCGGGTTTATCTGAAAAATATTTGCCCATGATTATGGTCATCGAACATTCAGGTATAAAAATTATGACAGATGTCATTAAGTCAAAATTGATTGACATGGAATCAGAAATTAGAGAAACTAGTAATGCACTAGCATGTTTTCACTATCAAAAAGTCCATAGTTAATAAAGATGATACGTCGAACACTCAAAAAATGACACATGTCAAGGAAAAAGGAAATGTGAATTGTTTTTAATGTAAACAATACGGTTGCTATCGTAACCAATGTCAAAATACAGTTGCAATGTATTTGCAAGAAAAATATAAAAATAATTCTACTAACGCTTTTAGTACTATATTTTGTAATGGAATATTTTGTAAAATGATTGGTGTATCGATTCAGGCACTAACTCACATTTAACGACGAATGAGGATTAGATGATAAATGCTTGTTACTCTAATTATACAAAAGAAATTATGGTTG
The DNA here is from genome assembly GCA_014132275.2 of Samia ricini. Classification (NCBI taxonomy): domain Eukaryota; kingdom Metazoa; phylum Arthropoda; class Insecta; order Lepidoptera; family Saturniidae; genus Samia; species Samia ricini. The sequence continues at coordinate 9,697,816 of AP028170.1, forward strand.
CCGATCAGAATAAAGTGCCTGTTTTGAGTAGTGGGGATGTAAAAATCACCACTACAATTGGAAACAATTTGTGGTTAGAGTATAAAATGTTTTATGTGTTCCCACTTTGTCCACAAAATCTGTTGTCAGTAAGTCAGTTGATAAACAAGAAAAGACAGTGTTCTTTACCACAGATGGATGTAACATCTTTAACAAGAAAAATATCTCAGTGGCTACTGCTACACTTGTAAATGGAGTATACAAATTTAATATGCCGACGTATTTCATAGGTGCAGTAGTGGAGTTTTCAGTATTGTGGCACCGAAGATTAGGACACGTTAACTGTTGTTATATGAATAATATGCAGAATGCTGTATACGGAGTTATTTTGGATAAGAAAGTTGATATCAGTAAAATGAATTGTGTAGTATGATGTGAGGGCAAGCAAAACAGATTGCCGTTTCCTCATGATGGTAACAGAAACACAGAGCTATACATATAATTCATAGTAATATTTGCGGTCCGATGGAGAATGTGTCTCTTGGTGGATCCAGGTACTTACTTTTATTTATTGACGACAACAGTCTTATGTATATTTTGTGAAAAATAAAAATGAAGTGCTTTTAAGATTATAAAGTAAAAGTTAAGAATTTAACATCAAAGATAATAAAATATCTACGAAGTGATAATGGTACAGAATATTGTAATAAAGATTTTAATAATTATATAACGATGGCGGGAATATTTCATCAGAGGTCAAATCCTTATACGCCTGAACAAAATGGGCTAAGTGAGAGTATGAACAGAATCATCGTAGAAAAAGCCAGATGTCAAATATGAAGACTTTACCATCAAGAGAAAGGAGAAAGATAGATATGGATTGATGTGCACTGAAAGTAATAAAATTGAAATTAAAAATCTAACAATAGAAGAAGCTTTACAAGGGGCAGAAAAGGCGCACTGGGAACGAGCCGTGAATGGGTAACTATAAAGTTATGAAGACAATGATGTTTGGGAAGTTGTAGATTCCCCTAACGGTGTTAGTATTGTAAAGAGTAAATGGGTTCTCAAAAAGAATAGAGATCTCAAATAGAGATTAATAGAAGAGGAAGACTTCTTGCGCGGATCCCAAATAAAAATAGGATAAGGGCAGGGAGATGATGATGACGAGTTACTTTCTTTTTGATTTCGTGAAAAAAATTATTTTCGGTACAATATTCAATGGTCAAGCAAATGTAATCAATATTTAATCAACACAATAATCACAAATACAACAATACATTTTTACTTTTGGATTAAACACTATATTATAGTTTAAAAATAAAAAAATGTTCATAGTTTTGCTTGTTTCAGTAATTTGTTCGAACCAGTTGAAAATATATTAATGTAACATGTTTATCTTGGATGTCAGCGAGTGGAAAAAAACTCATAAGATTTTTTGGGCGAGTAAAATTAGTACTTAGTAAAATAAACCCAAACTGTTTATTTACTCTTTTTATCTGTGGGCGTAGATTTTTCTTAAGACAAATCAACAAGACAGTTTTATATAGATTGGAGTAATAGCTTATAGTTTTTCGAGAAATTGCGTAACAAACATACAAAAAAAACATACAGATGATTTGATAACCTCCTCCCTCCTTTTTGAATTAAAAAGCTTACAGAGTCAAGTCTGTAAATCTTAGTTTTTCCTTTTTATTTACGCTGAAACGTAAAGTTTGTTACTTTTACATCTAGAGGCTAAACTACTAATCATAGAAGAAAAGTCAAATAAAAATTGTGAAGACCTTTTAATGCTAATCTATTCCGATCAATTTCTTTGCATAATTTTCGGTTCAAAAGTTATAAGTACTTACCCAAAATCTTATTTGTATTATTATTTACAATGACATATTAAAATATCGACTGTAGAAAAAAAGTTCATACAAGAAATTCGAAGTTCAATGACAAAAAAATAGTTAAATTCTTGGACAGACAATAAATCGTTGAAATGAAGTTCAAATAGCTTAACTAACTTCTATCATTATATGCATTTAGATGACCTAAGAAACAATGACGTATATTAATGCCAAATTCTTAGTCAGTAACTCATTTTTCTTAGAGCTATGGAGGTAATCGGATTCAAATGATGTAAACTGTAAAGGTAGTAAGTAAAAAACAAACATTGCTATGTTCGACATGAAGAGGTTCAATTTATTTTTTCGAGGGCTTTTCATGTTTCGGAGATTTACAACTTATTCGAGTTAAAGTTTGAGTTAAAGCGGTTCTATTGTACTCGCAAAATTAATTTGATTTACACCAATACTCGGTTCTGTATAGAGTTACGTCTGCAAATTTGTAGATTGAATACTAGTGATATTTGTTGAATTTTGTTGTTACTTTCACCAGATTAAGTTTAAAACTTTATCATATAAGTAAATTGGAAATAGTTTGAAGACTTAGTTAAATCTACGTTGTTTTTTAATTGTTTTATTTGATATTGATCATTTTAAAGGAAATGACTCTTATATAAATATTTAATTATTCATCTTAACCCATAATTCATTGACCTAAAAAATGATTGCGTCCGGTTGAAAATAAACTCATGTTTGTTCTGTAAAACCAACGCGTACGTACGTATATACAAATCATGAGTCGTATATGTAAATACAGTATCTACGGCAATTGTTTAATCATGAATTACATGGACAGTATCTTTACCATTCTTATCTCAAACTCGCATACCTTTCCTTTGCATCCTTAATTTTTAAGATCATTGTTCCTTGTTTTATTTCCTTGTTTTATAGATATTCGGAAAATAAAATATGTCCCATGAATGATCATTTTACCATAAATAAATATATAAAGAGTTGAATATCGTAAATTAGATTCTTCATATTTTAATATATCGATGATACTTATAAATTGTTATTTTTCTTAATTACTAAAAATACTTTTCTCAATTTTTTACTCAGATCTATACTAATAATAAAATTGTAATTTTCACGTGTTTGTACATTTCAGATTTTTGTTGTGATTTTTTTAAATTTAAAATGACTAAAAAGTAGGTACTTCATTAAATATTTTTTTATATTTTTTAGAGATGTTGGTCTATCTGTTTGTGTGACCAGTATTAAGTATATTTACAAAATATAAATAATATTTTGGAGTAACATCTATTTTTTATTTCATTAAAATGGTTTGAGTATGAAATAAGAGATGTTAAGTAATTGCGTTTTAGTCTTATTCGAAAACAAAAAATCGGTAGATCGAATGTAGTTGAACAAAATGATTTAATATAAAATAATGTTTACGTTTTATTATAATAAAACATTTAAGTAATATACTTAAATGAAAAAACATAAATTTGACATTGTTCGCAATGAATTTTTTTATTACTTACTATCTGTGTGCCAGCGGTTGTGCCCGCGTTTCATTTAGTCTTCAATGCATTTTTTTTTAATACGAAACCATACTTTTTTTTAGGTATCTAAAGTAAAATTTATATAAAGTAAAAACATTTCTCATAAATTATTATTGCACTTGCTCGTAAAACTGAGTATTGAAGCGGAATCTATTATAATAAATTTTTTAAGAGTTTTAAATTTTTTTTACGTGGAACCTTAATTATTTTCGAAAATTAAAAGTTTCATGGAGTAACTTCAGCTATCTATCAAAAAATGTCCGGTCGAAATTCGTCCTGCCGTTCCGGAACAAATAACAGACAGACAAAAATTTTAAAAATTATATGTTTAGTATAGGTATCCTATATACATTCATATCATATCATATTTAGTAAAAAAAAAATCCTTTTGACACTACAAACAAACACTTCAATTTTTTTTACTTTTTCTTATTTTATTTTATATTGACTATGAACTCTCGATGAGGGAAACCATTACAATGAAACCATAGATAGCATGATGATAGGAGTTTTTCTAAAGTCCCTCTGGCTTGTTGCCGTGTTTTCCGGCAGCACTATTTGATACCTAATATAGCTCTAGGCTTAGTTAACCTTGAAACACATCCTCACTCAAAGTTAGCAAGGATTGTAGTTAAAGCACTATATAAAAAAGTATAAAAAGTATTTTATTACTCATTTAGAATTTATTATAAACTAGTTACTTTGTTTTTCGTGGAGTATCTTTAAGATTCTTAGTACATTTTAAAAAACAATGGATTACTGTTTATTTGTGTTTTAGTTATTTTATAACTAGAGAATAATGGAATCGTTACATAAATCATTTTCTTTTTTAACATTATATTTGAAACATTAATACAATTTTGCTTTCAGTATTCTGAATAGATGTTATTATATATGTATTTTGTTATAAAATAGTTAATATATAGAGCAAGGTATAACGAAGTGAATGTACGGGGCCATAAAGTTTTCGAGACAGACTGGGTCTCTCTTCCATAAAGGTAGCCAGAGACTACATCCTTTCACCTGCTTCGTTTTTTCTACTTTTATGAGCACTTTCACACGCGCTCATCGGTTACAGGTACTTGTTTACTTTTTAGAATGTCTTCGATCTGGTCGAGATACGTTCGCCTAGGACGCCACTTACCGGCTTGCCCAGTAAATTCGCTTTGTAAATTTGTTACATGAACCTTCTTTTAACCACCCTTTTCACATGCCTAAACCAATTAAGCATCCATTTCTCTATCTTTGTCACTACATCTTATATCACGCCACAACGTTCCTTAACCACACTATTCCTTACTTGATCTATAATTTTTACGCTATAGCGACATGTTTCGGCGCGAGGAGTTTTGAAATCGGATAGTGTAGATCCAGAAAGTCGCAAAGTGATAGAACAATCGCTACCACCATACACTTGTAAAAACTCCGTTATGAGCTACGTCGCAGTCTGGGATAAGCAAATGTATAAAGGTAGGTATAGCCACCTAGAGGCTTTAACGTAGTATATATATAGATAGAAACGATGATGATGACAAAGGACGCACCTGTACGCTTCATTCTAGTGCGTCGTAGCGGACAGAAGAGAGGCCACAGTCATAGGGTAAAGCCCTAATGCGATAACCTCGTTCGTCTCCCACTCTTAGATTAAGCTAGTATTAGTTTGTAGGTTAATAAAAACTACGGTTTAAATTGTATATTAAATTGTATTGCGACGATGATTTGAAACCTCTTTACAAATCAACACTGGAAGGCCTGTAAAAAGGAGAGAGGCAGCGAGAAGAATAGTCAGCATGATGACGACTGTCAACATATTCTCATCTATCCAGTGTCGTCATTGTCCTAGGATTGTAATATACTTAAAATCAAATGACATGCAGTCATTTTGTTGAGCTCGTATAAAAATAATAATAATTAAAACTTAGGCGCTCTATTAAACCTAACGACTCTTACACACCAGACTGGTTTTATTGCAACCAGGGTACAAAAAGAAAGGTTAAAAATATAATTAAGCTTGCTAAAGATTTACCCACCCATTATGAAACATATTTAGGTTTATCCATATATAAATATTGAAATAAGTAAAGGTAAAACAGTTCAAACACTTTTCTCTTTTACTTCTCAAACGATTTTTAAATGTACACATATTAATGATCTTTAGGATTATCAAAAAATTTGGAAACACTGTTTTCGTGAAATTTCGGCAAGCAGGACAAACACTAGTTGCTCTAATTCCGTGTTGCGATATACTCTATATAATAAGTACTAAAAAACAAAAAATGTATTTATAATAGTCTTGTATATTTATACTTTTAAAATTTATTGGTCCGTTATATATTAAATAAGTTTCATACGAAGATATTATTACTTAAATAGTCTAATGATAGTTATTAATTGTAAATGCTGATCGTGGAAGCGCACCGAAAATTTCCGAGAAAAATGGTTTCTATGGAAATCTCAAATAAGGGGATTATATTTGTTAAGATCAAATTCGTACTAGATACTGAGATAAAGAGATAATCATAATTCGTGGTCTTTCATTTTTAGATTGACGTAATTCGATTTCAAATGTCGTAGGTTTCGAAATAAATATTTCTGAATAATGACAGACATCTAGTAAATATAATTTATGTACTTGTATGTATTTATCTATATAATTTATATAAGTGTTTTTTTTTAATATTTATTTCAATAAATAATTCTACTAGTAACAACTATTTGTTTTGTTCTCCATTTCTTGTGAATATTCAGCACACTTATTGAGAATTTATTGTAAATACTAACTTCACTTCGAAGAATCAACTGCTTTAAACTTGCATTATACCGATTTCAAATAGCTAGAAACACTATCGTTGTTAATTTTTAGTGTACTTACTGAGAACTTGCAAGTAACTGCTCTCAATGCATCAGAGTAGTAAGGTGATGTTAAATAGTCTATGATTGGTTCAACCGAAAGACTTCCAATGCTGGACATAGGTCTCCCTAAAAAGGGGGGAAATTACATAATAGCCACGCTGGCAAGCGGGTTGGCGATCTCGGGTGTTTGTGGTTCTCAAAGAATGATACTGCCCAACCCCTGGCTTATCCCTTAGTCGGCTTTTACGATACCCACGGGAAGATATGGCGTCGTACTATTCTTAGCCATTACATAGCCTTTAAATTAATCAAAAATAAACGGGCATTCTGTTGCAAAAAAAATAAAATTTTATATCGGAAACATACAATTAGATTTGCGTGACACTTTCAGCTTTATAATATTGCTATAGTAGTGACATATATATCTACTTATATGTTTAATATACGCCAAACTATGAGCTGGACGTTACTATGGGTAACAAGTTTAGTTTGAAACTTTGTATTATATTTTCATCAAAATAACCCTATGATGGAATTTGTTATGAGAGCCTTAAATATACATGAGTTTATCTTGAATAATTTAAGTGTACAATATTTCATAGGAAACGGAAAGTTATGGTTTTATAACGCTATGATTTAAGAGTATTGATGATAACGAAACGTTTGTGTTTTCTATAATGTTTCTGGTGTACTTTACATAGTGATTGTCTTGAAAATATAATATACTAGTTGTATGTCCGCGGCTGCTCACTCGTTTCATATATTTTTCATTGTGTAATATAGTTTTTAATTTTTTTACACTGAACCCTAATTAATATCCTTCCCTAATTACTAATACTCTTCTCGACTGTGTTGTTTTCCGAATCGGTGACAGTGTTTTGACGTTCGTAAGCGCCTTATTAGGGCCTAAATTGAATAAAGAATTTTTTTTTGATTTTGATTTTCCAAAATTTTTTTGCTGCTATCATAAATTCATATACCTGCCAATAAAACTGTGCAATGAATCGGATTTTATTCACAATTTCATGAGTTTTAATTTTTTACGCTTAACCCTAATTATTTTCGAAAAACAAAAGTACCCTAAGTTACGCGGAGTAACTTCAGCTATCTACCAAGAACAATTTTGCCAAAAGCAGTCCAGCTGTTCCGGAGATTACCCGGAACAAACAGACATATAAAAATTTAAAATTTGTATTTTTGTTATAAGTATCGTATATACATTCATAATATCTATTTAGCAAGGAAAATATTTTGACATAACAAACAGACACTTTCATTTTAATTTTTAGTATTAGTGTATACATAGTGTTAACGCCATCTATTATCATATATATTTTCTTCTTATTCTAAGTTATTTCTCGTCTATATTATCTACACGCCCACGCTCTATTTAGTCTATGTATGCATTATCCCTTCCTCTTCCTATTGCAAAAACGGAACGCCAACACGCAACCGCCGCCGCTGTCTCTCGTATATATATATATATATATAAGTGCACATTAATTATATAACTAAATTACGAGAATATAGAACAATCCTAAAGTGAAGTGAGGTGGAAAGTTAAATCTGAACCAGCTAGATCGAAGGTAGCTAATAAAGGTAAGTTCCGTTTGCTCTATTCAACATCATCCTTCTAGATATTTCCACACCACATAGATTATGCAGTAACCATAGATGAAAATATAGTCGCAAAGATTTTACACTAATACATGTTACTCTTAGTATACAATGTGAATTTTAACAAATAATCCATTAATAGTTAGTCCTGTAAAGAAGGCGAGGAAAAAGGTTGATGCTAGAAACACAAAAAAAATGCGGTTATTAATGAAATAGAAATAAATGCCGATACCAAAAAACATGACGGAAATAAAGCGCTAAATAATTTAAAATAAAAAAAAATACATTTTAAAACTTCTATTATGGCTTTTCCGTCATGAACACATATAAAAAAAATCTTAATAAAGCTCTAATCAGATACGGTTTCTTCTAAAACAAGTCGCTTGTAAAGTTAATACAGCCAGAATATTTCTTTCAAATAACAAGTCCAAAAAATTTATTTCATGCCATAAATTAAAAAGTTGGAAAAACAACATCAAAGTTGAAGTTAAAAGTGTTCAAAATATTAAAATGAAATCGGTTTTCAATGTGATATTTTAACCCCTTGAGCAAACCTGGCGTTTACGCCAGCTTTCCATTGTTTCCCTATTGTCTTATTTTTATGGGTACTCGACACATTAAGTATAATGTGTTGTGGTTGTTGTTGGTTAATATTTAACCAATTGGAATATACTAATATACAAAATATATAAATTAATGGTACGTTCGCTCCTGTTTATTAATCTCGATGTTGGGCCAAAAAGTCATAATCTATAATATAAGAAACTTCTGTATGTTTACAAATGTATGTATTAATTCAGAAATTCTGGTTATAAGCTACTGAATTAGCACTAAAAAAGTATCGAATCAAGTTTTAAATAAGTATTACCTGTATTTTATCCAAGTGTTCTTTTATTTGTATTTTTTACATTATGATGCTTTGTATGCTTAAATTTATCCCCACTTGTATAAAAGTGCGTTCACACTGCTTGCGAAGTGGCTAAAGTAGCAAGTACGATAGTATAGAAGGTTACTTCGCTTCGCTTCGCGTAACCTCGGCTAGCCTCGGCCGACTGCCAATCGTTGTCGGTATATGTCGGTCCACTTCAAAGGACTCGAAGTTTCGCTAGTTTCTACACGAAGCGTCTGTCTACACTACTCGGCTCACTTTGGTGCACATCCGTATATACGAAATACGCACATCGTTATAAGACGCGAGAATGCATATTGCAGTAGCAATAGTCACTTGAATATAACTTGATTGGGTAACGAACAGATGCCAGCGAATAAGCTCCTCGCGTGGTTGCACGAGAGCAGCGGCATTTTGTATTGCATTTCACTTTTTTAAATTTAAAATAACGGTTTTACGTTGCAAAATATTCCCAAAATTAGCACAACGCAATTTTACAATAAATATATACTTACATATATATTTGGTTTTAAACAACTAATAATTTTTTATCATAACATATCATAGTACATTTTCTTATTGCAATTAATAAAACATGGAATAATTCGTTTGATACAATTGACATACTCGGTGATCAAACTCCTAGTAATGGATTTTAAATGTGTAATCCTAATATGTTAAGCCTAAATTGTATACAGGAAGTGTAGGTAAACAATATTATATATATAAGTAGAGTCATAAGATATTGCCTAACTCCAACAACTTTAAACTATAAAAACTAAAATGTTTTTTTACTGTTATGAATCATGAAGACAAACATCGTCTTCAAGAAATTCCATTGTTTTTTATGAAAAAAAAAATTCTAAAATGTCTAGTCATTTAATTTTTTTTATATTGTAAAAGTAATAAAATTCACACAAGACAAGAAGTATAGGTCGTGGTTTAGAACAAGGGGATTCGCTGTCACCACTACTTTTTAATATCGAAATCACGTATATTTTTATCTCACAATACGTAGATGATTTTGTATTGTATACTAGGGCTTTAAATGTATCATATGTAGTGATGAACTACAATTATTTTAAAATATTTTATCGTAATTATTGTTAAACATATTTTTAGATGTCTGACCTTCTAGAAGTATAAAAAGTATGTAGATTTAAAACAGGTTTTAAAAGAGAATCTGTTAATATTAAAATTAATAGCACTCCACTGTAAGGTATATGGTTTATGGTTAGATCGATCTCTCGGATGGGCTAAATATATCAATATTATTAATGATAAGACTTCAAAATTGGCAAATAATTGAAAAAATTTAGTTTGGCAGGGTGTTTATTTAAAAGAAAAAAAGTGTTTATTTTCAAACATATTTGTAATGCACATCTAAAGAAACTAGACCTAATAGAAAATCAGCCCTTGTAATTAATGCGATTTATAAAGAGTTCGCCGATACATATTATGGAGTCAGAACTTCACATACAACCGTTACACGTTCGTTTACTTGGCAGGAAAATATTGTATGTAAATGAAATCATATCAAAACAATGAAGTTATTAAAATTACTTTCATCTTTTATCATAGTTCATAAAATAAATTGCTTTCAATTTTATTATACGTGTTTTTGAAATAAATACCTATACAAACGTGTTAACGATTAGAGATATTCTCCTAAGGCACTTGGGTTAACAATATGGATTTATCACGAACAGTGTAGTAACTGTATATAGAGTAGGGTAACAAACCAAAACGATTATATGATTCTGATACCCAGAAGAACATTTGTAAACTTTATGTATTCGGAATATGACAACTTTTACATAATCCATATTCTAGTGGACGAGGAATACCTAATAGCATATAATATTTTAGAAAGTCTTCCAAAACAGGCCACTACACAGTATGAATTCGACCACAAACGCCTTACCCGTATCATATAATACCCATAATATAATTTAAAAAAAACATAGCATGTAATCAATATTAATTATAAAAGTAAACAAATGTCGTAAAAGGGGATAAAAAAAGTTAATTTAAACTAGTTTAAAGCGAAATACCTGTTGTTAATATAGGAAATATCTAATTAAAAGTTTCAGTCGGCTTATGTGATTTCGTTTGCTTAAATTTTTTCTTACACGGTATAGGCTTAGTGCTTCGACCACTATGTCACCTGATGTTAAGTGACGATGTGGTTCAGGATGATAAACACACTAAGCCTAGAGGCACTGGTTCTCATGTGATGTTGCCGGAACACACCTATTGGTATTTGGTGACAGGTTTTCAAACTTGACGGTGGTACTACATAGGCGGGTATCATTAGAATATGTTATACCACCATGTTATGGTTTCCTCCCGATTTTTTCCTTCACCGAAAACTCAGGCCGATTTTAGAGTCTGATAGATGGGGAACGAACTCGCGTCTGTTGATACGGAATTCGGCTGCACTACCCACTGTGCCGTCATCGCTTCGAAATCATTAGAAATCGCTAGAGCCTAGGCCTAGTTTATACAATTCAACTCCAGATTTCAACATAAATAGTCGTGAAATATTGTTTACCATGAATGTAAGTACTCTACTTGTAATCTGTATTATAACTAACTGCATGCCCGCGGCTGCGCCTACGTTTTATATAATTTTCACTGCATTTTAATATTTTTATACGAAACCCTAATTATTTTCCAAAAAAAATTTAGCCACTAAGATTAAGCAAAGATATTTGTTACAAATTCATGTGCCTGCCAGTAAAACTGTGCATTAATTAGGATTTCATTCACAATTTCAAGACTTTATATTTTTTTACACGTAACCCAATTTTATTTTCAAAATATAAAAGTACCCTTAATTACGGGGAGTAACTTCAGCTATCTAACAAAAAAAGTTCCATCTACCAAAATCAGTTTTATTGTTAGACTAACTGCGCCTGCGTTTCATATATTCTTCACAGCATTTAATTTTTTTTACGGAACCCTAATATTTTTTTGTGCCAAGATAAAGTAAAAATATTTCTTATAAATTCAAACACTTGCCGTAAAACTGTACATTGAATCAGATTTTATTCAATTTTTCCGTGGTACCCTAATTATTTTTGAAAATTAAAAGCATCCTAAGTTACCCGTATTAACTTTACTATTTACCAAAAAAGCTATTTACCAAAAAGAATCCCGTCAAATTCGGCTCAGTTGTTCCGGAAATTACCCGAAACAAACAGGCGCAAATTGTATTTTTGGTTTAGGTATCGTATGTACATTAATATCTACTCAGTAAAAAAAAGACATTACAAATAGACACTTCAATTTAATTATTAGTATAGACAACTGCAAGGAAATATCTATGTTGTTGAAATCAAATTAATTATTTATAAAGGTACCTGGACTCCATGATCCGCGATAACACGACTGTCACAAACAGTGCCAGCCTAGTAGCGTTTGATAGCACCAGTTTGCTTATTTCTTTGTTCCTAGTTTTTTAACTTAATATATTAACGCACAGAATACACAGAAGCACACAGAGCTCGCTGGTTTACAGCTTGTTTGCGAAACGATTAACACGTTTGTCCCCAGTTCCAAAGTATACATTGCGCACTTACTGATTTTTTAACCTTCATGTAGAAATTACTTCTGTAAACTTTACTTGGTATTTTTGTGTATCACTTCACTTTGAATGACATGCTTGAGATAATGTTAAATGATTTTATAATGTATTCACAATAAGCAATTTTTTACATATCGTGAATATATTTATGAGAAAAAATAAACCGCTTAAAACCCTAGCTTTATGAAACTTTTATATTTTTTTTAATCAAATTCTTATTAAACCACAGAATAAAAATACGTTTGTAATTAAATTACAACACATACATAAGGTATGCTGTTAATTGTTGTTCATTTTCAGGTTACGAATATTTGTAGAGGAAAATTACGCGGGGTAAAGTTTCAGGGATTCGTGGCGCATTGCAACCGCTACGCCACGTCGCGACGTCGCGTTTGAGGCGAATGGGCGAGACACGACAAGCGCTTGGTACAACACTCTTTCCGCGCACACCTACCCCTCAGTAGCACTGCTCATGAAAATTGTATTTGTCAATTTAGGCCTGTATATATATATTCATTAGTTTGTACACACACACAGACATACAGACACGACTAAGATTGATACAGTTCCAAGATAATATGGATAAATGTTGACCGTTTGTAATATATTATAGACGTCCATTTTAGCATACAGTTCGTACATATACTATTTTTTTTTTTAGTTTACTTTTGATAGAAATTTATGTATTGCAATTGGACGCTGATAAGCAATACAAATTTAATACTCAAAATAAAAACATCTAGACTTTTGTGTCGTATACAAGATCGCATTTTAACGTACTACGTAATTACGTTATACGTAACGTATTTAATAGTACAGTGTGATATAGTGTAATATTTCTATTAAGAAAATTAAACAAAAAAGGTTAAAACGAAACTAGATCCAATAAAAGAAATTTGGTACTAGGATACCTTAATATTTTTATTTAATTATATTTAGCAACCACTATATTGATGATGTTATAACAAGAAAAGATTTGTTTATTTGTAATCGTTCAACTAATGAAATAATTTTAATCATTCTTTCGGCATTAGAAAGCTACATCTATGCCGAGGCGAGTCGCTAGTTTTAATAAAATGATACGTCAATTACTGTTAAAAAGTCCATAGTAACTTAAAATTTCCTATATTATTCAAAAAGATGTTCTATATGTTTCACTGCCGTTTTCTAAAAATAGAGATCGCATAGATCTACAGTGTATTGCTTATTAGTGTCCCATTCTGTGGATCCTCAATTTATAAGTTGCGAAATTTTATTACCAAACTTACATTACTAATATAATATAGGCAGATTTTGAAAAATCAATGCCCGCCCGGGTCTTAATTACCTGGCGAAAATTAATGTCATCAACTAGTATTAAAATGTAAGAACAATATTCAATCGTGACAGTTACTTCATACGAAATACGCAACAGAAAGAATTATGTAAATTTTATCACAGATAGTCATTAATAAAATTTTAAATAGATTTCATGCCATTAGTAATGTAATGGTGAAGTATCATTAAGTGAAAACAGTTTTATTTCTGTATTTATGTTGTATGTATGTAAAAAAAAAAAAACAGATTTTTAGGATTCCCGATATGAATTCAATAATGTGTAGACGAAGACGTATAAATTATATTACCTAAATGTTATTGACAGCAAATGTTACAATAAAATGGATAAAAAAAATTACAATAAAATAATAATTTTACTATCAGTTTTATTTTTAGACTAGCTGCATATATTCTTGACTGCATTTAATTTTTTTTACGGAACCCTAATATTTTTTAGTACCGCGATAAAGTAAAAATATTTCTTATAAATTCAAGTACTTGCCCGTAAAACTGTACATTGAATCAAATTTTATTCAACCTTTTCGCGGATCCCTAATCATTACTGAAAATTAAAAGTACCCTAAGTTACCCGGATTAACTTTAACTATTTACGAAAAAAAGTCCCGTCAAAATATGTCCAGCCGTTTCGGAGCTTACTCCCAACAAACAGACAGGCAACGATTTTAAAAATTATATTTTTGTATAGGTATCGTATATATGTATGTTCATATCTATTAAGTAAAAAATAATAACTTTGACATTACAAACAGACACTTCACTTTTATTTAGTAGTATAGATTAAAATATTTTATAATTTATATAAAAAATACAGTTTTATTTTTCATAAATTGTTTAATTTTGTTTAATATGAAATGAGACTTGACCTAAGAGTTGTAGAATGTATGTGGGGTTCAACCATGGAAATGGTACTTAAGTACCAATCAAACATATTCGGAATATGAAGTAAGGTAACAAAGCAATGATAGCACAGTGGGTAGTGCAGCCGGATTCTGCGTCAATGGACTCTAAAAATCCAACTCTAAAAATCAGCCTGAGACTTCGGTGAAGCTACCACTTTCAAGTTTGAAAAATTGAGGGAATGAACTACCGAGGAAGAACACCGCGTTAAAAATTACAACGGAGCGTAAATTTGCGGTCGCAGCTAGGCATCTCAGTAAAATAAAACTCCTGCTGTCCTCTTCGAGGCAATTGGGAATCCATGACGTGTTTTTCCAACGAATGAAATAACACATCCGGTCCAACATTGTCAATTGTCCAATATTTTGAAAAATAATTTAAAGTACACTTAGTGAGATAATGGCCTTGATTTAGTACAAAAGTCTACGCATAAAGTTGTTAATGTCATAAAGACCATGTATGTAATAAAGTCATAAAATTATATTTTATTACAGTAATGCAGTGGATGTGCGATCTATACCTAGCTATAAGTTACAGCGCAGGACATCAAGTCGACTGCATGCAAAACACCTATGAATTTTGTCCCCAAATGAGTTATTATTAACCCCCTTAATTGTAAATTATACAGAGCTCGCGGTTTTGTGTATTCATCAAATTACTAGAAAGTAAACATTCATAGTATACATATAGATAACATTCATCATAGTCGTTGTTTTTCTCTGAGCCGCTAAAAATAGGCTCGTCATCATCTTTTTATAGATTTAACACAATTGTGTTTTTAGTTTTAAAAGGTGTCAAGGAAACTATTTATAAACACTTTTATAAAAAATATAAAATATATATTTTTACGTGTGGTCGATTGTAATTATGAGTTGTATACTCAAATATACTAAATTAGAAGCTGGGTCAGATGCCACGTTATTCGATTTTTAATGCAGAGAATCACCGTTATAAAATCATAGTATTGCATGTCAAATAATCTTAACTAACTACCATTTTCAAGTTGAAAATCTGTCACCAAGTATAAACCGAAATCTCGATCAGCTGCATTCGACAACAAGTACCTCGCTAGGCTTAGCTCATTGAAGTAAAAACTTCAAACTTCGCAGTGTTGAGCGATTCTCGGTAGAGGGAAATCTTATAGATTTGCATTACCAATGCCATGACGTTAGCCGCCAACATGCTACAGTATGACCAGTATAAGATGGCGTTTAAGTGCTTTGAAATAGCAGCCTATCGTATGTGCAAATTAAGTACAAACTATATTAAAATGCAAATAATTATTGCTCGAAGCGCCAGTAGATGTGAAAATCAGATAAATGTTAGGTTATGTTAATAATCACTTCTGTCGGCAGTCTACACAGCTGCCTAGTTATTTTTTATCTGTGCCTTTATCATTATCAAAATCAAAATCAAAATTCATTTATTCAATTTAGGCCCTAAAGAAGGCGCTTATGAACGTCTAAAAAACATAAGATCAGGTTGCGTTCAGAAGTTGTCACATAATGATAAATTGTTACGCATAATAAAAATCGCGTATTGTGTGCACACACGTTGACTATTCATATACTTAATGATATCGTAACCTACTTTGCATTTTTGATGGTTTTTATACTATATCAAGGTTATCCTTATCGATTTACACTTTATTTGTTTGTACTTTTAATAAGGTGCAGTAAAATGTATTTATGTTTCTGGTCTTTAAGAATGGGCAGAATGTGGTTAGGTTACTAAAATATTATTGAATAAAAGATTGAAAATATTCGAATTTCACTTTATAATTTTATTCCGTTTGCTAATCTATTGATAATGATGTATTAACAAATTATAATTAAAAAAAATACCACTGATCTGCCGATTAATAAGACGACAGTTTAGTGGAGTGAAACGAATGAATCAAGTGTCTTGCTTGGAATTTGTTATTTACAGGTTAATTTTGATCCTAATCAAGTTATAATTAAATATCCGATAACGACATTATTTTGTTTATAGTGATAAAGATTTATTAAGGTGATTTATTCGCAGTGAAATACATAAATTATGTGTAATAGAATACTACCACTTTTTTAAAAACAAGCTTTGCACTATATTGAATTAAATTACACTTATATTAAATATAATTTTTCTACTTTATTACAGATTTTTTTAATGGAACATAATTGTTTCCAACCTGTTTTTCATTTTCGAATTTAAGGCAGTTTTTTATTATTTACTTTTTTATACTGTATAGGTTCAGTGCTTTGATAACAATCTCTCGTGATGTTAAGTAATGACGGTAAATACAATAAGCGTAGAGGTACGGGCTTTCAAGTAATGCTGCCGGAACACACCTATTGGTGTTTGGCGGCAGGTTTTCAAACTTGAAGATGGCAGCTACCCATGCCGGCATTATTATAAAATGTTTTTACCACTATAATATGGTTTTACCATAATGTTTTCATTCACCGAAAGCTCATGCTCAGTATAGAGTTGTTTAGTTGAATTCGAACCTGCGTCCATTGAGACATACTCCGACCGCACTACCAACTGCGCTAATTTAATCTCTAAATAAAGTGTGTGAGTAATTAAATCATTAACTAATTTCTATTATATTGTTAAAAACATTAAATTCTTATTATTTTCATGCAATGCGAAAAATATTCTATATTATTTAATCAATAAACAATATACAAGATTCGTGAAGTCAACAACGGACGCTATTAATTTAGTCAACTGATTAATTGCCTAACAATAGGAAAATCGACGAACGAACAATACAACATGGAACAATCTATATAAAGATTATTTATTTCATAGCTGAATTATTATTGCTCAGAAAATTATGTAAGGCGGTGATTTGATAATGTAATCACAATTAAATATCAGTATATTTACCCTCGAGTCTACATATATCTACATTATGTTGTCTACAGTAGAAAAAAATGTACACAGAATTTATTATATTACACACATATATATATATATATATATATATATATATATATATATATATATATATATATATATATAATTTGAATTGGAATCATTCGTCTGGCTTATAAATTACATGTGCTGCTGATCAAAGGCATCATTATCGAGCAATTTTCTTAGCCTTGTATTGTCTGGAGGCATCTAAACTAGTAATAATAGTAAACTAGTAATAAACAGTAATATTGAATATACAATTTCAGTGATCTCAAAAATTATGGCAGTAACTATTATAAAAACGAAACATTCTTGTCTGCCGATTATTAATTGTTGTGTTGAAATTACATTACTATGCTAATTTTAACAGATTTTTAAACACTACAAAGATAAATCATTTTATTATATCATATTTTTCAAAAACAAAATCGTATTCTGATTTCTATATTTCATGCGTAAATCTCACACAGCGAAGTATATTCTTCCATTCATCTATTCAAAGTCCTTTTTCTTTATCATTTGATTTCGTCATCACTCATTATTTCAATAATAGGAACAAACGTAGCCATTTATGTGAAGGGACTAAGAAGCGCTGATTCTAATACGATTATTAGAAATAGAGTGTAAATGTTTTGAATATATAAATTTTCTTCATGCAGTTATAAATGTTTTTAAAAGTAAGTCAAGCTATTAATAATAATCAATTAACATACAGCGACCTTATAAAATAGAGATGATTTTGACATTATCTATACTTTTAAAATAAGAGAAATAATTGTGTTTTGTTTTTTTTTATGGATAAACTCAAAAACTACTCATCCATTCAACCGAAAGACATCCACTGCTGGACCTAGGTCTCCTTCAAAGATCTCCGCGACGACCGGACTTGCACCACCCGTATCCAACGGAGTCCCGCTACCTTCATCAGGTCGTCGGTCCTCCTTGTGGTGGGCCTACCCACGCCGCGTCTTCCAGTACGCGACAGCCATTCGAAAACCCGTTGGGCCTATTGGCCCGTTGGGTCGTCGGTTGTACGAGCAATGTACAATAATAATAATAATATTAGTGAGTAACATGGTTATTTGTTTTAAACTAGCTGTGTGGTCGCGGCTGCGCCCGCATTTCATATATTCTTCACTGCATTTTTTTTTTTTTGCGGAACCCTATTTTTTTAGTACTAAGATAAAGTAAAAATATTTCTCATAAATCCTTGCACTTACCCATAAAACTGTGCATTGAATAGGATTTAATTCATTTTTTATGAGTTTTAATTTACGCGGAACGCTAATTACTTTCGAAAATTAAAAGTCCTAAGTTACCCGGAGTAACTTCAGCTATCTACCAGTAAAAGGCCCGTAAAAATCCGTCCAGCCGTTCCGGAGATTACCCGGAACAAACAGACAGACAAAAATAAAATAAAAATGTATTTTTGGTTTAGGTATCATATATACATTCATATTTATTTAGTAAAAAAAATCATTTTGACATTACAAACGGACACTTCAATTTTATTTATTAGTATAGAAAATATATTAAGAAATTTATATATATACCCGAGCGAAGCTGAGACGGGTCGAAGTTTTAAAATAAATAAAACATTATTGCATAACTACATTTAGTTACACTGCTATGTTCGAACTAAACAATACGAACGATTGTCATACAGACGCTAACAGACGTTTATTACATAATGAAATCAGTAAATAAAATGAAGTTACTTCAAATATTGATCGTGCTATGTAAACTTAAAGGTACGTAATGATTTTTTCTTGAAATTTTAATATTCTTCTGTAAAATTAATTTATAATTATAACAATATTTGCAAAATTCAATTTGCAATCCGAATTGAAACATTTACATATTCAGTTCCATTAATAATTAAAGTTTACAAAAGTTCTTAATAATTTTCGTAAAGTAAGAAACATACGAGTAAGTGCTAAAAGTACTAGAGCATAAATTGTTAGTGAACCTGTCCATTGCTAAAACTTTCAAAATTAGTTGGGAGAACGAAAGGTTTGATAAGTAACAAATGTTTTAAAAACTCAAGTGAAAATGACTGATATTTACCTACAAATTTAATATACCTACCAGATGTTGTAATGACAAAGAAGATATATTTTACTATATTTATCTATAGTTACCATCCATCCTTTCAACTATTAGACGTACACTGCTGGACATAGGTCTCCCCCAATATAAGGGGAATTGCCATATTCGCCACGCTTGGCAGGCGGGTTGGCGATCGCAGTAAGGTGGTCTTGGTACTCAGAGGATGTTTACTACAATTACGAATATAAATTATGTTTTAATATTATTCTAAAGTTAAGAATGGTTTAGGATCTAGTACCTATTATTTGTACAACGTAAAATTTATTTTTGGGTAAGGCATTCAAGAATGTATTGTCCAGGTTAATTAAGACTAAAAGAATAAAAAACATAAAGAACACCTTGCCAATTATAGAAATTAATTAATTAAGAGTTAGCAACCTTTAATTAAATTTACGTCAACAATAGATGTGTGAGGGTAAAGATATATCTTGTATATTAAACAATTAATGTCAGAAGCTTGTAAGTTAATTTCATGTAGCTTTGATGAAGTTGTTAATTATTAATCGTATAATTAATATTAATTAATTAATTGTGTGTTTTTTATTATATTTCTAAATTTACATTGCCAAGTTTCGTTCTTATTAAAGTTTTATGAAACATTCTTGTCAAATCCCTTTGATTGTGGTGTCATCAAAAATTTCCACATATCTGTTACACAGTCCTACTATTAGCAAAAACATATTATGTCTATGATTTATTATAAAGGCTAAGAGATATAATTTATAGTCCCGACTACAAACATAAACGGTATGAATAGGCAGAAGAATACGATAGTTTTACGAATTTCTCTCGCAATTTTCAAATACAGAGTCATGTAACTTACTCATATCAAATGAAAACAAATGTTTAACATATAGTGTTGGTTGTAGTGTGTTTTATTATCTTTTCTGCGTTACTAATTATTAAAATATCCATCCATCCATCTATCCATCTATTCAACCAAAAAACGTCCACTGCTGGATATAGGTCTCCCTCAAAGATCTCCACGACGACCGGTCTAGCGCCACCCGTATCCAGCGGATTCTCGCGACCATCACCAGGTCGTCGGTTCTCCTTCTGGGGGCCTACCCACGCTACGTCTTCCGGTGCGTGGTAACCATTCGAGAACCTGTTGATCCCATCGGGCATCGGTTCTGCGAGCAATGTGCCCAGTCCATTGCCACTTAAATTCTTGATTCTTCGGGCAATGTTGGTTACTTTGGTTCTTCTGCGGATCTCCTCATTCCTGTTTCGAGCACACAGTGAAACTTCAAGCATAGCCCTCTCTATTGCTCTTTGGGCAACTTTGAACTTTCTTCGTAGGTCCATTGTAAGCGTCTCAGTACCGTATGCCATCACTGGCTACACACACTGGTCGAAGACTTTCGTCTTGAGACACTGCGGTATTTCGGACTTGAAGATTTTGCATAGCTTCCCGAACGCGGCCCAGGCAAGTTGTATTCGATTTTTATAGGAGTTGTCACAACATGGACATTAGACATGATTTTCGTCTTTGTCCATGTTGTCCAATAATAAAAATACATATTTAATATGTCGAGTACCCAAAAAATAACACAATAGGAAAACAATGGAAAGTTGGCGTAAAAGTTGGCGTAAGTGCTCATGGAGTTAAAATCATAGACTAAATAAAAATCTTAACTAATATTCAAATCTCATAGTTAATACTTTTAGAATAATAACTTATTCTATGTCATTTATTCTATGCCCCCGTAATTCATTACAATAATTATTTTGGTCGCCTGATCTTATAGACAGACATATTTTCTATTACCTTATTCCACATTTAACAGATAACGTCTGTCACTAACAAGCAAGCTCAGTAGTTAAAGTTTAATTAACTACACAAAGGTAACAAGGTATTTCAAGACGTGGCATTTTAATTGGTTACCCATCCTAACTGTCGGTTGTCTGGGCCAGAAATGTTGTTGCCATGCGAAATATTTTTCTTTCATTCATCTTACTATGAATTTTATATTTGTAGCTTTGGTAGTTTCGGCTTTGTATTTGTCTGTCCTTAGAATTTCTTGTATTTAGTATAGATACCTACGTGGCTGTGACTGATGTATTTATAAGTTATGTAATTTAATTGAATGTCATGTTCATATGATTATTATTACAGATGCCTGGCAATTAAAGGGTTTCTAATACTCGTGCATTTTTGTATATTCATGAGTGTGTTTGTTTGTGAGTTTGTGTGATTCATATACAAATAGATAAAATAATTGAAGATATTTGTCCCTTCTGTTTATTATAAAAAAGGACAGTACTATTCTAACGCTACTCTTTGCATTTTTCTGTTACATTTTAATTAAGATTTAGTAGTTAGTCACGACTAAGTAAATTCACGAATTTACTTTTTGGTGGGGCATTAAGAAATGTATTGATGGCCAGTTATTTATTGAGTTTATTATAAATCCTTAAGAGTAAGATGTTAAAATGCTAAAAAATGTTAAAACTAACGTGGTTTGGTAAATTTTTCTTTTGCACACTATGCAGTCTCTTCGTTTTAAGAAGATGACTTTTATTATTTTTCTTTTGGGGTTATTATATGTTATATTAGCTATGCAGAATATATTACTACGACCTAAAAAGATCTATTGTGATCGGCCAGCACCACTAGTACTAACCTATACATACAGTTTGGATGTACTGTGGAATCTTTTTGTCAGAGAGCGACTTTACCTCCTCTTGGAGCAACGACTGGTTAACCAGAATTCGTTTGCGCGTTAGGGTATTCATCGATCAGAATCACACAAGATGTGCTTTGACATTTCGTCTGCACTATTACAGAACAAGCACTCTCTTGTATTATGGACACCAATTTTGTGCATGTATTAGCAACAATGTCCCATATGTGCTGTCATTAATTAGTAGCTGATTCCTACTCAGCTTTGTGTTGAGTGAATGTCCTGATACACTTCGAATATTTTTGTCCTCGCAATGTCCTCGTAGAACTCTATAATTTTACGTTTTAGTACAATAGCTTAGAGCACAATACATTGTAAAATAGTTCTGAGTTTGTATTCAGAACATAATCGACAAATTGATAATTATAACACTTCATATTAATTACTTTCATTAAAGCTCTATGTCAAGTTGAAGTAAAGGTCGAGATATCAAGATGTGATAAACACGTGTACGGTGTTTAAGTTACGATAAGAGACTGGGATAGACTATGTGTCTAACCATTTCCAATTAACCCTCGTTTGAAACTAATCTTAGCTTCTTGATCAAATAAAATACTTTCAGAGCGCGATGTGATGTTGATTACAAAGGGTTAAAAACGTTAAAATCCTTGGTAATTTTAGGTAAAAAAATCCAATGTACGTGACGTATTTTTATGGATTACTTCAACAATGAGTGAAATCAAAGGAAAATGATTAGGTTGTCATAAATATTTCTAACACAGAGATATCTCTTTAATATCACACGATACGTCATTGAGTTTTAATGTTTTTTATACCACGAAAGTTACAAAGAGACATACGATCCTCCTGATGGCAAGCGGTGAATGTAACCTTTCGACGACTGCAATACCAAAGGTATTGCTGACACATGCGTGTTGCCGTCTCTTTAAAATATTCTAATGTGAGTAGATTTGAATATAGGGCCTTCTGGTCAATTAGCTAGTTTAGAAAAAATAATTTGAATCTGGTCTTTTATGATTAAAGTAGACACTTCTTACTAGGTGTACATTTTGTGTTTTAGAATTTTTCGTTCACAGAGCTCATTTATGTAAAAAATAATAAAGAAGGTCCCTATGCTACCTTAAAGTACACCGCATTTTATATCATTTTCACTATTATTGTAGCCATTGTTTTTTTGAGACTAAGGTAGCTTCTAACCATATTATTAGCTTGAATAAAGATCTCCTTTTCTTTAATGACATAGGACTAGAGCCAGTATCTAACGCCTTAGAGATCCAATTAGATTCTGTATCTTGTTAATATTATCGGCAACTAAACTATTAAGAATAAATACAGCCCTATATACCTTTACGAAATCTATATTGTTTATTTGAGAAAACAGTCAGACAGTCGATAAAAATTATCTCCATGGTGGAAGTGTAGGTTGGAGGTGTAAAATTAATACTAGCCTGTGGCTTGTGACACTGGTTCTCATTCTACTTTTACAAATTGAGTGTGCAATGACCTTTTTGATAGAATTAGTTCCCGTATTCGTGGATAGGTATAAATTTCAAATTTAGGTATCACTAGCTGGTCCCCCGGCTCCACCCGATTCATATGTTTTGTGCACAAAACATTTAATTTATAACTAACCTAAAAACAAATAAACGACGAAAAATGGGAGTCTTTTGTTTTTATTAGCGGCAAGAAATGTACTTGTATTAAATGTACTTAATTGTAGCGGAAAGAGTAAATATGAGAAAGGGTCGATGGAATCCTAAAAATAAAATAGCCAATAACCATCCCTATGTGTTCAGTAGTTTTGAGGTGATGGTAAGTCGAAGCAACCCCATTTTCCTTATTTATATATAGAAGAAAGATAGATTGTAGAAATGACGCTCACGAGACAATCTCTATGAATGTTTAATTTCACATTCACCAAATGTACTTAGTTGGAATATACCGAAAGATGAGCATCAAAGAAGTCGTTCACTAATTAGAATTGGTAATACAATAAGTAAAAAAATCAAGAATTTTCAAAGTACATGAACACTGAGAGTGTTTTAAGTCTATTAAATATAAACCAAACTAAGACGGTAAGTCGGTGTAAAAGCTAACGATTTGGGCGGCTAGACACAGTCTTGCGTATAAGAGTATTGCATTACATTGCCAAGGTTAGTAAACACTGGAAACGCCTACTAATGGCTAATAATTTTTTTAGTCTACGATCTGGCTCACTCTGACGCTTTGTAAACAGAAATTAAACCATTACATGATTGTTACAAGCAGACTACTTAAGTTGATGTATATATATCCATTATCAGTAATATGTGAACATGTTAGATTGCTGTTTTCGATATCCGTGTCGAGTACCCATATAAATAAGATAATAGGAAAACTATGGAAAGCTGGCGTAAACGCCAGGTAAGTGCTCAAGGGGTTAATAAGAATAAATACATATAAATACATTTACATATCTTTATTATGGACATGAATTAATCGATTATTTAAAAATTCTCTTTTTTTAAATACCATGAAGAGGTTAATGTTTTTGAAACATTTGCCAACAACAGCTTTGATATAATATAGTAGATATGAGTAACTGTTATTCAGCCATATTCGAACTGAATGTTATTTATATCCAAGTTTGCCTATCCTACGTAATGAAATTGACTGTGTGGTCTGTAGCGATTAGAATTATTGGAACGTCTATTTAATTAGGTACGAATACTTCAGCTGGATGTAATATCTTTCTGATATTAGGGATTTTTACTGATTTCTAATAATATTTAAACAGGACTAATTAATGGATTGTCAGTTATAATTAAGGAGTGTGAGTAAAGTTGAACAATTAAAATAATTTTACGTAGATACAACTCACAGTGGTTTATCATTTTTACGATTTTTTTTTTTTTTCGGAGTTTCTTTCACTAACATATATAATATCTCATGAGAATAAAGCTGTAAATGTTCTAACAGCAGTACATTTACAGTGTAGTATTATTACTTTTATCTAATTGGATAATCTACTTTATCTATTTGTAGCATTGATTCAAATTACAAATTAAATAATGAAATAGCATCTGAATTCTAGATCAACTGAAACATCTACAATACGCTTATGTTTGAAAATCCTATTATATTTACTACTTTATGTATTTAAACTAGTTTATTTCGCGGTTCCACTCATGTATGTATGATATTTTCTGTTGCGTACAATTATTTACTGAATTGTTTTTTTAAACATTCAACGGTTTCTTATAATAGTTTTTCGATGGGCACTGTTTTTGGGTTCATTTGTGTACCGTAAATCTTGTATGTGTAAAATGTGGTACGTAAAAAAATGGTATATATTCTACTATAGTAGGGCTTGTAAGGAAAAATTGCCACTATTTTTTTGGACAGGCGCTAAATTAATTTGGTAGCAGCATTGTCATCACTAACAATCGAATCCGAATCTGTTCAAAATTTCAAAAGTTTAATTATTTTTGTACGGAACCCTAGTTCATATCCTAAAATAAAAGTAGCCCAAGTAACTTCCTATAACATCAGCTATCTGCTAGAGAAAGTTTCGTAGAAAAACCTGTAAAGCCTCTTCGTAGATTATCCGAAATAAACAGACAGAAAGACAACTTTTTTTTTGTTATTATTAAATATTTTATATAAAATTATGTATATGTATTCGTTGTATATTACAAACAGACGCTTCAAATTTATTTAAACGTGTAGGATATAGATTAAAGTGGTTATGTAATATCTAAACATAGAGGTTATCTCTTTGAACTAATTTGTGTTAAATTCTCGTAAACTGTATGTAGCGTATCTAACTTGAGTAAATCTATCCTAAATCAATATTGAAAATTGGAAATACAAGTACCTACTCTTAGTAGAGATTAAATTAATATAGATAAATTAAATTATGATTCGTATCTCTAAATTTAGTTAAATTCGATGTAGCGTTACGCTTCTGTACACTATAATCACAGGAAACCATAACACCATATATAGACTAAGCACAGTAAGCAATCGTGCAAACGACCTTGATGATCATCACCTCCTGCCCTTATCCCATTTTTATTTGGGGTATAATTTTTCTTTGTTTTTAAACCGCTGCTGTACCCGGCTTGACTTTCATTACCACGCATTTTTTTTTCTCTTAGTCAGAATTCTTTGCTAGCGTGAGCTGAGTGACACATCAAAGTTTAATTATGATCATACGAATATTTAAATAGTAGCTGAATATAAAAAAAAGTATAATATTTACCATTTGTGCCCGGCAAGCGTCGTTGCGGAATGCTACGTATATATTTTTTTTACCAAGAACCTTCGCAAGCTTACGCAGAATAACTTACGAAACTTTTAACATAATCGGATATTGAATAGTTTAGGAGCGCATACAGGACAAATATACTGACATTGATTTTTATTTATATTTATGTACGGACATAAACGAGATTATTTATATAGTCTAAATAATTTATTTTACATATTTATTTCTTTCAAATTATTGTTTGTCCCCACAGCCATACGAAGTGTTGAAGTCCAGTGTGCCCTCAACGCTTGTGAAGTATATGATATCCTGACACGAGGTCCAAAGAGAGAAGATTCGCCATCTATCCCTAACACATGTACGACTGATGTACAATGGAGACAATTAGATAGACGTTTGCGAGCTATCGAACAACCTAGTATCTATTGTTTTGTAATATTCTTTACACTAGATTGTAATTATCCTAGAAATAATTCGGGAAATGAATAGAAATATATCAGATGTGATAAATAAACCACGACGTATATATGTGTGTATGTGTGTGTGTGTTGTCATCACACTAATCTATCACTATACAAAGAATCATAAAAATAAAATTAGTGAAACTTAAGCGTTTCATCTAACTTTAATAACTGAGAGTCTTAGATAATATGTTAGCAAGCACCTTATTTGAAATACCAACAAAGGAATTATATAAATAGCGAGTATCTGTTTATCTAAGTCCTATTTATAGGGAATAATAGCATACTCCTAACATGAAACGAAGCTAAGGCCCGTAGAGTCTAAAATCTTTTATATCCGTTCGAAAACCAATACATTTCACAAGTCTGTTACACAGAAAAACCTGTAAAAACTGTTTTACTACATAAAGGTTTTTTCCCAAGAGACGGCATGCAACATGCTATTTTTACACTTTATAGGCTCAGTGCTTTAACTTTAATCACGTGTGACAATGTGGTCCAGGATGGTAAATACACTAAGAGCTACTGGTTCTCGAGTTATGCTGCCGGAACACACCTATTGGTATTTGGCAATAGGTTTTCAAACTCAAGGGTGGTAGCTAACTAGGCGGACATTATTATTAAATGTCCTACCACCATGCTATGATTTCCTAACCAAGTTTTCTTTCGCCTAAAGCTCAGGCTCGTTTTAGAATTAGATTGATGTGCTTGAACCCGCCATCATAGCTTTAGTCAATTTAATTACCCCACAAATTTAATGAATAGTATTTTCGTCATAACCAAAATATTGTTAGTTTTTATTGTAATAGTTTTGTAAGAGTATGCATTCCTCATAGTGACTAAAGACACATTTTAATGAAAAACTATTTAACTTCTAACCACTGATAATGCAATTGGTTTTTTTTCAGTTAAATTTTGAATAACACATGTTGTCTATAAAGTCTAAACATTAGATCTACCTATATTTAAATAAATATTAATCAAACTCTTATATTAAACATAAGCACCTAATATCTAGATTAATTATTGTATTTACACTCCGACAGTCTCTTAAATTCTTTATCTCAGTATCTTTGAAATTTAATTACTAAATATTCCCTCTCAATATACCCTACAATATTAAATGTAATTGCCTTTGAAACTTCAAATTTGTGCCTTTTAAAGTTTCAACTCCTTTTATACTCGTTTTATAAATATATAGATGGAACATCTTTCTAAGATTCATAATTGAAAATGTTCTAATTAAACAGAAAACAGATGTTGGTTTATTGCATATAAAAAAATGATTAAAGTGGTACTGCTTTTCGTAAAAATAATTAAACTTTTCAAAGCATTTTTGTTGTAAGAACGGAATGTTTTGATGTGCTAATTTTAGAATAAAGTTTCACAGTCTTTTACGATTCAAGACTAATTTAAATTTTACCATTCTTTTTGTAACAGTCTGGTACATTATGTTTTATTTTTGGATATATGCTAACTTTACACTACGGCTTAACTAGACGATTTAGTTACAAATAACATTTATGAATGAAATTAATTTCATTGGTTACCTTGTAACTACTTTTTTTTCGGTTTTAGTAATTCAAGCATTGAACTAATAATTACGAGACTATTCATTTACATACTCCTAATAATTCGCATATGAAACTAATCTGTTACGAAATTATCTACCAGTCAAATAAGGTATCGCTCAAATATTACGATGAATTTTTAGACATCTTTAACTCCTCCCTCCACGTTGCCCACAAAAAGTAGGTAAGCACAGTTCTTACCATCCCTCTGCTCGCCTCCATAGTAATCTAATTAAGTAAATAAGGTATAATTGAGTAAATAATAAACATTGAGAAAGAAATAATAATGTCTGTTACTTTATTACAGCGTGGACAATAAGTTTCTCACAGTCAAGATGGAGACAATGCGCAAAAACTGCATGTCGATGTGATACGTCCAAAAGTGCGCTTAATTGCTGGAGAGCAGGACTAACAGTTTTAACTGCTGATATGGTCGTCCCCGCTGACCTTATCACAATGTAGGTCCTACTTAGGATATTTTCTGAAATGTTTATTTTAAAGAGAGTTCGTTAGTAAAGAACATGCCACCCACATTCATTCAGTACTTGAAATAAAGCCTATATATGATATGCCTATATAAGAAATTATAACTTAAAAAAAAAACAGACAATTCCACACCCTGATATCGATCTCCACTAAATCATCAATTGATTTGGCTTTTCTTGGTATTGGGAGAGCCAAGAAAACATACACCAATGTCACAATTAACTTTAAATATTTGTCTTCTTTAAATTTCGTTTAGGGCATATTTCATAATTATTTATGATATAATTTCTGTATAATTGAAATTTTGGAGATTTTCTTTTATTCAATAAAAAATAAATTTATTTAACTGAATATGCCCAGAACGAATTCTTATAGCCAGGACAATCATATACGGTATCGAAATCTTTAAACCAAAGGACAGATCCCAGATATGGCTGAATAGTCCTTACCTATACCAAATTCCTTTTGTTAAGGGGGGGTATTCTGGTCTAGAGCTCTACTTTTTGGGTATTTTTCAAACTAAGATAAAAAAAATAAATTAAAAACATTTTTTTACCATCCATTTTTTAATATAATATTTATTGATTTTTAAAGTTTATAAAAAAAATTAAAAAACAAAATATAGTCAAAAATTAATCCAGTGACAGGCCGGTGAAGTGGGGGTTGCCACTCAAACGGTGCTCCCTGGTTGACATGATTCCAAACCTTGTAGAGATCTATATCGAACAAACAAAAAAATTCTTAATTAGGAAAGATGTCGTTACATCTTGGACCTAGGCCGAAAAAAATAAAAAAAAAATTCACAAAACGGCGTCCACTTGAAAAAAAAACCCTTTACCTTTACGATTTTTTTAAAAAAATACTTCAAATTTAAAATTTGCAAAATTCAAAGAAATCGGTCAGATAGAACTTGAGATATCGTGTCAACCACCTCAACAAAAGGAATTTTGAGAAAAACGCGTTCGAAGTTTGAGTGAGATTTTCAGTAGAATAACTCAGATAATAATATTTAATACTTACTTTGGATTAATCGGCGATCCCATATCCATAGATTGGATCTTCTTCTTTCTCAAAATCGAGATTTTGAGAAGTTATTTCTATATATATTCGTATATATAAAAATTTAAAAGGGTACATAACGAGCTCAAGTCGGATACAAAAGAATTCCTGGAAAACATCTGCTGTTCCTTGTGTGATCACTCCGCTCGGCCGGCTTAGTTGCCGCGTCACAAAATCCGTTGTATCTCCCAAAATAATTCGAATTTTGAAAAATTCTTTTAAAAGCATATTTTTGAAAATCTAAAGCTTTGATAATATGCAAAAAAAAATGATTTTGTCAATTTTCTAGACCAGAATACCCCCTTAATGACTATACTTTGAAGTATTTGGATTTGGATTTGGACCACAAGTCGTAGCATTTTTTCTGACATCTATGATGATATCTTTAAAGTTTGTCAGTGAAATAAAATACCATCTTGTATAGCTTGTTTCGCTAAATAATTTTTTTCTTGATAAAATTAAGCAGCCTAATTGAAACCGATATATAAACCTACAAATCATTATTTCAGTGATCTTGGTAGTAACAAATTACGGACGCTGCATAAAATGACATTTAAAGGTATGCGGTCTCTAACAGAGTTAGATATATTCGATAATCACGTCGAATATCTACCGGCTGGAATATTTGAATCGCTTATCAATTTAAGGATATTGTAAGTAGCAATGGATTAATGGATAGAAAAATATTGTATATTGTTTGACTCTACTTTTTTTTATATAATAATATGATGAAGGGACGACATCACACGATACGTTTTCTGATGGTATGCACAGAACAACCAATAACCAACGAGGACAACTTTATGAGATCGACAATCTTTCGCCAGTCATTTTACAGTGGCTTATCTTAAAATGAGATAAATCGAAGCGAGTCACTGTGACGTATTTATCGCTATATGCATGGTGGGTCACCTGCCGGTCGGACACCGAAATAGTATCACCTGGCTTGATAATCGGATATTTACAGCTTGATCCTGAAACGTGATAAGACTAAATGCGTGACTGTGTTGGATGTATGATTTTTTATTATGTATAGGCTCTGCACTCTAACCACAATATCAACTGATGTTAAGGGACGATGTGTTCCATGATGGCAAACACGGTAAGCCTAAACATACTGGCTCTCAAGTGATCCTGCTGGAATACAGCTATTTGAGGATAGTAGCTTTATCAGAGGCAGGTATCATTAGAGCATGCACTACAAACTATTCTATGGTTTCATAACGACGCTTTTCTTCGTCATTAGCTCAGGTTCATTATGGAACATGATATGTGGATTTAAACTTAGGACCATCAGGGAGATATCCGACCACAATACTTCTGAACATTCAATGCCAATCAAGATAACAGTTTCGAATTGTGCCACCCCAACACATTTGCTTATCATACTTTTATTTATGAGATATCGCTTGATAAATACTAGTATAAATGTTTATTTCTTTATTTAATCTGAAATTAAACTAACAGCTAACATTAAACTTAAAGTGAAACCGAAACTAAAGACAGAAACAGAAGGTTATTATTTATAAGATATTGAAAGAATACAAATAAATTTTTAAGTAACGCATAGGCTGTACACAGATTAAACAACAGAAGTATAAGATTACATTTTTTTTTTACCAAAACAATTTTTCTTTTCTAGTCGTCTACAGAGAAATTACTTAGAAGAAATCGATAGCGATGCATTCAGTTGCACAAAGAAGCTATTTCATGTGGATCTATCAAACAATTACTTATATACACTGCCGGAGAAATTGTTCGAAAACAGTTACACATTAGAAACAATTGATATTTCTAATAACCACGTACTGTACGTGCCTTCAGACAGTTTTATTGGATTGGACTCTTTACAGATATTAGATTTGTCTAACAATAAAATTCAGACAATTGCAAACGGGACCTTTTTATTAAAAACTCTTCAGATCTTGAAGTTATCATTAAATAATATTTATAATATAAGTGAAAATGCTTTTGAAGGCTTAGTCACACTGGAAACTTTGTTACTAGATCGAAATAAATTACAAAGTCTTCCGTTTCGATTATTTCAAAATCTTAATTGCTTGACTGTGTTAGATATCTCCAGTAACCAAATAGTTCATGTAAGTGTAAATCTATCTATACTAATAATAAAACTCGAGTTTTTGTCTCTATATATTTTTTTTTAATTTAGTGACGGATGGATACTTTTGTCTGTGTATGTCCGGATTTAAATCAAAAACAGCTCGACCCATTTTGATGAAACTTTGTATCCAGAAATTATATGTCAAGGAGCTGATAATAGGCTGTATAGATTCTAGAAATTATTTTTGAAATTAAAAAAAAAAAAAATCTTTTCTACTTTTCATAAAATTTTGAGAGCATACGGAATATGTTCATTAGCGATTGATATATTATAAAAAATATTCATGTTACTTCCAGAGTCTATTTTAAAAATAAATGGATTCAATTTTGTATATCCTTACACCATATTCCAAAGGAAAAACAAAACGAAATCAAGGCATTTCACATTCATACAAGATAAAAAATCTAGACGCTATAAGTAATGTCTTAATTTTTTTTAATATAATATGATTACAAAATGATTAACCATTTGTATTATTTATTAAACTTCTATTATGTACCTATTTCTTGAATATATAACCAGTGAACATCGTTCGACATAGTGATCAAATTTTTTTATTGTAAGTAAAATAACTTACAGTTTTTTTTATTGTAGGTCATTTATATGTTTGATATGAATGAACTTGTAAACACTTAAAACAAAATCCTCACATGCCCGGTATGAAATAAGATAACACTCCTTGGTAGAGAATTTACCATAACAAATTAATATCATTTTTTAAAATTAGTTTTAATTTGAAGTAATAATTTTAGTTGACAGGAAATGAATTTCACACATTAACGTTGCTACGGAGTTTAGACTTAAAGGAGAATTCGATCACACATTTACCAGATAATACATTTGTTAATTCTACAAATTTAGAGAAACTGGATTTATCTAAAAATATACTACGCTTCCTTAATATCACTGCTTTTGACGGGCTTATGAGCCTTACTACGCTGCTGTTGTCGGATAATAAACTTCACGAAATACACTTCAAAACATTTTCTACTTTAAAAAAATTGAACACGTTGTAAGTAAAGCATTATTTTTTATTTACTTTAAAGCAACATCAACTACTCATAACTACAAGCATTATTAGTAGATATTTTGTGTAAGTTTTTTTTAACCTTCATAGTTATATTAAGCGGCCAAGGAACCAATACATCTGTAAGACTAACTCTGGTGGAACAAATTGACACGACAAATTAATTCCAAAGGATCTTCAAAGCTGAAGAACCTCTGATGTTCAGTGGGAATCAGCTTCAAGCGTTTGTGACAGCATAAACTGGGCACTGTTGTTTAAGCAAAAACATGCACAACATTGGTGTCCAGAACACAAGAGAATGCAGGTTCTATGATACTGCAAACGAAAGACCAAAACACATCTTGTGTGAATGTAATCCATTAATACCCATACGCAAATGAATTCAGGGTAAGACCTCGTTGCTCCAGGAGGAGTTTGTACACTTTCTGCCAAATAAATTCTACAGTATATCCAGGTTGTAGATCTTGACAATTAGGTTTAGCAATGTGGGAGCGCACTATAGATCTAACTAGATCACAGTGATACGAGACTGTTCTAGCATGCATAGCCCCTTTCCGCATAATAATTATAATATATTGAAGTGATGATGGCCCGTTCGGTGTAATCGGATTCCTCGTCGAAGGACGTAGGTTCGGACCATCTATTCAATTCTATAATGAGCCTGAGGTTTTGATGAAAGACCATTATATGGTGGTATATATATGGTGGTTTTTAATAATGTCTACCTGGGTAGCTACCCCCCTCAAGTTTGAAAAACTTTCGCCAATCATCAATAGGTTTGATTTGAAAGCATCACTTGAGAGCTTTATAGCTTAGTGCGTTTATTATCCTGGACCACAACATCATTAAACATCAGATGCGATTGTGGTCAGAGTCCATAAACAATACAAAAAGTAACATTTATTACGGCCATAACATGTAACGCATTGGTACTTTAAAAAGTTTATACATTTCTACAGGTACTTGGACAACAACATGCTGCCTTCTCTTCCGTCTCGAACGTTGGATTATATGCCAAAATTAGCGGTTGTTAAATTATCTGGAAATCCTTGGCACTGCGATTGTCATGCTTTGTACATTTCAGCGTAAGTTTCCCTCGAGCACTTGAAAGTATTGTCTTTAATAAAATTGTTAAGATTATTATTAATTTTCAGAGTAAAACACAACCGGCTCCTAAGACATTTTTCTATAATATATGTTTCTTGTTACATTTTGCTATAACTATATTATAAATGTAAACTTATTCTAAATTTAAACTAGTTAACTTAATAAAGGACAATATTATGGAAATATACAACTCACTTAAATAAATATTTTAGCACTCAACTTGACCTTGATTTTAACACACTTTTCTATCGCATAAGAAAACATTTACATTAATTAAATGTTCAAACACGCATATAATTGTTTGAAACGTTCATAAACTAATAACTTAGTAAACAAATCTCCTCATCTGCTAAATTATTATATGACGTAAAATATTTAATCTATAACACTTTCTTGTCGAATGATGATATTGTTTAGATTTGTATTTTAGAAACGCAACAAAAATAAACGTAAAATTTGAAAAATAATTTTTAAATTATATAAAAACAAAGTCTTTGTAAAAGGTCTGTTTGACTTATTTATAATGTACCTTGTCATACCATACTACTCAAGATTAGAAGTATCTTCTTTGTTTTGAGGAAAGAATTTCGTTTGATATCAACTTTGCCTTAAGGTTGTTAAATTTGTGGAATAATAAGATTACAAAAAGTTATTGGTTTAGTGTGTAGAATAAATTGTAGCTACTAATGCTTCTGACATATTATTTTTATGCAAAATTAATAATTTGATCAGTGTCGAGATATATTAATAACAATTAATAAATATATACATATAAAGCGGTGGTGTGTGTCATGCAGAGGCGTATCTATGGTCCGTCCTGGGAGTCAACCGATCGTGAATTACAAAAAAATACACAACAGAAAAACCTTAACCATACATCAGTACTGCCACCTACAAAATTCGTAATAATTTTGTAATTTGCACAAATGCCACTTGTAAAAATGTTATACATATGTTAATAATAGACAACTATAAAAATTTTAGTCAGTGTTATGGATTTGTGGGAGTATATGAGTATAAATAGTGCTATTTGGATTTATTCCGTTGATTTATTAAGAACACCGCTATTATTCATTATAATAATTTTCAATTTTGTGGTGACATCACAATATACGCATCGGGTGCCAACTCATGCTAGCTACTTTACTATTGTCAACTCGTTTACCGTCACGGCACACGAGTCTGTTTTAATGCCAAGACGCGCCAATAGTAATGTATCCGGTTTCATATTAAACGTATTGTATGTTGATGACTGCCTCGGTGGCGCGGTTGTGTTACTGTGCTACTGCCGTTCTGAGGTCTCGGGTTCGATTCCCGGGTCAGGTCAAGTGGTACTTGAGTTTTCTACTCAGTATCATCTCGGAGTTTGGAATTTGTGCCCGATATGGCGACAGGCTCGTCCCCTATCACATCTGGGACGGAACTAAGCTCGGCGAAATGTGGGTGGTGTAGTTAGCTATTTCACCTCTGTCTAACCCTTCGGGGATAACAGGCGTGAGCTTATGTTATGTTTATGTTGATCTAATAACGTCATAATTGATATAGACAACACATTTAATAATGAACATGACCTAAACGTCTGTTTAGGCAGTAAGTAAAATTTTATTTTATTGCCGGACACATCTGAAGGCAGTCAGACGATGTTTAATGAGATGAGAGGGTGATAAAATAGCAAAATTAGCCGGCCGAGATTGACTAAACACCGCCAAATGTAGAATGAAGTGGTATACCTTGTAGGAGGCTTTCGCCTGAAGGTGATGGTTTATACAGAAATAATATCTACTTTTGTCAAATGAAAATAACTATTTATGAAGTAATTCTAATTATATCAATCATATTCTAATTGTATTATTAATAACAAATTTGCCCACTATACGTGTTTATCTTTTTTTAAATGTGATAAATGGAGCTGTATTAATGTTATTGTTATTATTACGTCTTATACTTGAACTGTGTACAATGGACTATATCATGTCATACACATGGCACTAAGAAACCATTACAGACAACACAATTACATATTAAGAATATCTGTTCGTTATAGCCTTGGACGTTGTTAAAACAATTTCAAAATTTTAAAATTATGTGACAATAGATTTAGTACTAGAAACTAGATACCTAAAATGTTTGATGGCCATTGTAAAATATATAATATAAGGATTATATCTATATTTTTATAATTGCATATTATTGAATGTCTCTCGTGTGCTCTCTTACTATTCGTGACGTGGCTTATAATTCAAATGTCTCTGATTATTTTTGACATAATGTATTTATATTTCACATTAGGTTCCATTATTATATGTAAAAAAGGTAAGATGATAATAGTGGATTAAGTCGGAAAAATCAACGACAAATATGTCTGCTTGCAATATTTTACCTAAACAAGTAAATATTTAAGATATATTTGTACGGGTAAAGAAACAAATAGTTATTTCTAAGTTGATTCGCGACCCCAGCTTACTCTTTAATAAAACTCAAAAGTCCCAGAAGTTGTTAACACACCAGAAGTTTTAATAAAGGTTCCCGAAGAAATAAGTGAATAACAAAGTTTTCTTTTGTCCAGATGGGTCCGTTTAAATGAGGTGAAGATTTGGGACTATTCGCCTACGTGCGTGTCACCTTGGCACTTGGAAGGTCATTTCCTAAAAAAACTGAAATTCCCAGAACTATGTACTGGACAGTGGGCTAGCATGGTCAACCTTTCACCTCGCTTACCGATACAGCAATTGTTAGCTTTAAATGTCTCTGTGAATCGGAAACCTCAAGACAGTATGGAGCAAAACCATGAAGTTACTACAGTTGACGCATGGCATTAGAATGATAATAATTGCATGTAGATATTATATTCAAGTTTATAATTGTTAATAAATATGATCGTAAGAAATGAAGATACCTGGTAGATAAACAAATGTGGGTACACTCACTACCGATTTTTCTTAAATAGGTGTCGTTCGACTGCGTAAACGAACGCATTAATAGTATTAGGTTCGCTTATGTTATATATAGAACAAAAACATATTAATTATAATGTACTATTCAATTATATGAACGAATATCCATTGTTAACTAGCATAGAACATTCAATAGAATAATATATAAATAGAACAAGATATACATATATGAACTAAGATGAAACACTTCCTCCTTCATTTTTCTCCTCTGTTAATTAACTTTATGTTTTTTCAGTTACTATTGTTTAACTTTGGTATCAATAAAAACATTTTGGAAACAGTTTTCTTCAAATTTTTAATAATGTTTCAATTAAACGATCAATTCAATTCAATTTAAAAAATCGTGATTAAATTTCGATCACCTGATCAAGACCAGTGGATGAGTTTCTATACTAATAAATAAAATTTAAGTGTCTGTTTGTAATGTCAGAATTAATACTTCTTACAAATTAGATATGAATGTATATACGACACCTATACCAAAAACACATTTTTTAAAATTATTGTCTGTCTGTCTGTCTGTTTTTTCCGGGTAGTCTCTGGAACGGCTGGACGGATATTGACCGGTATTTAATTGAATTTTTGGTAGATAGCTGCTGTTAGTCCGGGTAACTTAGGCTGCTTTTAATTTTCGAAAACAATTAGGGTTCCCCGTAAAAAATTGAAACGCATAAAAAAATTAATAAAATCCGCTTCAATGCACAGTTTTACGCGCAAGTGCTTGAATTTTTGAGAAATATTTATACTTGATCTTAGTATAAAAAAAAATTATGAAAAATAATTAGGCTTCGGTATAAAAAAATTAAAACGCATTGAAGAATATATGAAACGCTTGCGCAGCCGTGGCTAGTTATAAATATAAGTATACCATAATAAAGAACGAAAATTTTTATTGATAAATGACACATCTAGTTATATTATAGTTCTGATTTATTTAAACTGTGGATTTGAAACGTCAATTATAATGGAACTGAGTAATTTTCCTAATCCCTCAGTATACGTACATTATGTAGAGCAATAATGTAGTGGTTATAATTAATATCCGTGATTGATACTTTATAATGTTTAGCTATAATAATAATAATTACATATTATAATCTCGTATCAATTTAGATAAACTTATTTGCTACCAATATTAATTTGGATATCATTTTTAGTTGCGGTACTCGGAAAAGCAATCAAAATTATATTGATAAAATAAACCATATGTTATCACGATAACAATCGATAAGACGTTACATTCTTTAAAAATTCAATGTTAAAACTACATACGTCAAATTATTCTAATTTTAAGGACAGCTTATAGGCAGTGGCGAATCTATATGGTAGCAGTGCTGGTAATATAACACGGGCTTGGTCCGATGGGGCCCCGGCTCGCGAAGCCCCAAGTTCAGAAGTATCCTAACATTTTTACAATATTTTTTTACGCGGGCCCTATACAATGAATTGGCCACGGGCCTCAGATGACATAGTTACACCACTGCTTATAAGTACTGAAATAACAAAAAAAAAACACCGTGATTTCATATCATGTTACATACTTACACTTAACTGCTCATATAAAGGATTATTGAATTAAAATTTAAATAAAGAAATGTATGATCGAGTTGCTTTTAATTATTTATACAAATTAAACCCGACGACCTTTTAATAATATAAAAAAAATACATGTAAAAAAAAAAACCAGGTCTAGTTTCTTGCCGACTCTTCTCGACTGAGTTGTTTTCCGAACCGGTGGTAGTTTTTTGACTTTCATAAGAGCCTTTTCAGGGCCCAAATTGAATAAAGATTTTTTCTATTTTGATTTTGATGGCGCTCACAATTTGCAATTTCTCTCATATTATGGGACAGTATACGATCCTTTAATAAATGTAAAAAAAAAAAACATTAAAAAAAAAAAACAATACTAATATTGACTTGTATTAATATTATTTTATTTAGGCCCAGGAAAAAAGAAATATATCTTTGTGTGTTCCTTCTTTAATTATTTATTTTAACTTACTAATCCTGTAGTCCTCAAGAGTTAGACAATTTTATCAGGCTTTTTGCTGGAAATAGAAACTGGGTGTAGTAAATACTACGAACCTCAGTTTGAG
The DNA here is from genome assembly GCA_014132275.2 of Samia ricini. Taxonomy (NCBI): domain Eukaryota; kingdom Metazoa; phylum Arthropoda; class Insecta; order Lepidoptera; family Saturniidae; genus Samia; species Samia ricini. The sequence goes on from AP028170.1 coordinate 9,737,171, forward strand.
TTAATACCGACATGCAAATTCTAGGGGAATGTATCGTTAACGAAGTAAAAAGAATCACTCACAGAACCAAGTACCTACCTTGCGTGTGGTGTTAGTTGTTTAAGAGGTTACGCGGTAATAGAATAGGTATTCCAGTAATCTATTGCGATCGCGTTGTGTTTCAATCGCGAAAGAGACAACTGAAGCTCGGGTTGACTTCACGTGCCCAAAAAAGGCGAAATCACTTTGTTCCTTCCTCTAAAAGTGGATCCATTTTATTTTTTCCTGAAATTATAAAATTTTTTGATCTTTTGATTTTTTGATTTTTTGTTTACATTCTTCAAAATTTATTTCACTAACGTCTGAAAGCGACGGGAAACCCAGGTATACGCAGGTATATAGGTCCTGTAAGGAACCTTTTTTATATTAAAAAAATATAGGTATTAGCTAGGTTCAAAATTCCGTGGGAATTTTTTTTCTACCCAGGTAACGGCCAAGCCGAGGTTCATACCATTTTGGTGCCCTTGTGCTAGTTACCTTTTGCGGCGAGTGCCCCGAGCACTCGCCACCGAAGTTACGTGAAGCTGCAAAGGACATTCCGGTTAGCATCAGCATTAGCTAGGTTAAAAAAACATTATCCGGGAGGAAACAGGGGAATACGTTTGTTTTATTTATTTTCTCTTAAGTTATTAATGTACAAATTATGTTACATGTGTTACTAGTAATCGTACCCATTTATGATTTGAAATTAAAAATCCAAATTGATATAAACGTCTTAATCAACATATGATCAAAATAATATTGTTGCAACGATAAGCACTGGTATTTTACTTGATTACTTGTACAAATTATTTGCTCAAAACACTACGAATGTTTGTTGTGGGGAACATAAAATTAATTATTACTCTGAGAGCTTCAAGAATTTAATTAAATTCTCACCTCTAACTAGCACGTTTACTAGGTGAAAAGGTTAATGCTTTAAGATCATAAAACCACTTAAAACCGACCTGTTTCAATTTAAAAACGGAACATAAAATCAATATAGCTGATTTAAATTTTAATACGTTGTATCCTTATCCTACTTTTAGATTTATTTTTATTTATGCACAATATGATTGTCAGAAGTATTGCCAAACTTAACTGGCAATAGGCTGGGCACATTGCTCGTGAAACCGATGCCTGATGGGGCCAACGGGTTCTCGAATGGCTGCCGTGCACTTGAAGACGCAGACGAAGACAAGGTGAAGGTCGTGGAAGTACGCTGGATGCGGGTGGCGCAAGACAGTCGTCGTGGAAATCTTTGGGGGAGACCTATGTCCAGCAGTGGACGTCTTTCGATTTAATGGATGGATGGACAATATGATGTTATGTTCAAATTTATCGGTTTAGGCAGCTTGCGAAAGAGAACGCTTACCACAATTTTGTCGGTAAACGCGTTTTATCATTATCTTTCCTACTTATTATTATATAATAATAAATTAAGAGATTCTTATAGGACTGCGGACAAAACCAATATACGACAACGTTATATGAAATAACGTTAAACCATTATATGAAATGTTCATTTGTTAAAAACTTTTTAATTAAAACCGACTTCAAAAGATAAATTATAAAAATACACTAAAAGTCAATAAATAATTACTTTATTAATCTGTTTCGTTAATTTTGAAACCGGTGCCAGCTTATGGATAACAAAGTGGTGTAAATGTACGTCGCTAACTATATTCAATTATGATTCACAGTTCCAAAATCGAACCCAACTATTTAAGTTTATTAAGGTACGTAATAATAATTTGTTATTATTATTATAAGTTTGTATAATGTTCAAAATATGCATATTGTGATTACCGTTACAGAGTATCTAAACTTTGAACGTTGTATTGAATATAATATTTATTCATAATTAAATATTACAATTCAGTGATTACTAAATAAAAAAATATTTTCTTGGATTGTCTTCTTTTCGCTATAACTGTTTATCTGCTACTTAAAGCGCATCGTGAGCAGTCATATTGAAGTTATTGTTCATTTTTGTCAAACAATCGCAACGAAGTCATACGTTAGCTTATTCCAGACACTATATTACAACACATTTATTGTTTCTGATATATTACCTAAATCACAAAATTATTCTAGGTATACTATGGGATTTATCAGATATGCTGTTCCAAAAGAAACGAGTGGAGCGTTATTTAAAAAAAATCGTATAGTAATACCACATCTGAAATGTATTTATGCGCCTGCTATCGATCGGTATACTAATATATATGAAAAATAAAAAATCATAATATAAAGCGATAAAAATCGTATGTATAATATATAAATCCTTTTCAAATGAGTCATCAGCTAAATTAGTGTATTATTTTTTATCAGTTTATTGTGAATGATTCAATGCAATTTGTAATTGTACTGTGAAAAGGATTAATTAATTTCATACTTTTTGTGCAATCCATAATCCTCACTTACGAAAATGTGATAATGTATACCCATAAAGTAAAACAATTATATTTTCTATTTAAAAGTCATTTCCGTTTGAAATCATTCAATCACGTCATATCACTTGAGATAAAACAAAATGAATGAAAAACAATATTATCAAATGATAGTAATTTTCTTACCGGAGAATTCGTTCGCTTGCACTTGATAATAGGAACATAATATTACCTTTTGGTTCAAAACAATCCACTTTAGTTTTCATGAACTTTCAATACATTTACCTAATAAATGAATAAAATAACTCGAATCTGATTATGTTTTGGTTGTATTAAATTATGTTATGATGTAATGTTCCATTAAAAATAATGACACGAGTACAATAAATATAGAAAGTAATGCCGTGAGATAAGGTGAACATTACAAAAGTATTTTCCTATAGATAAAAAATTATCACCATTTTGGTACTTTGTACAAATATCATTAAATTGGTACACATTTATTAAAACAAAATAAATATGTTTCTACGAAGTCAACCCTTAATGTGCATTTTCTATGTCCTATTTTAATAGATATGGTAACTTTTAATAATCCACTTTATAACAAACAAAGGCATACTCAATTTGACAATTAGCACGAACAGATAAAACTGGCACCAATTGAAAGGATATGTGTAGCTTGCGTGACAGTAAGCTTATTTTAATAGTAATTTTCTTTTTCACATATTTTATTCGATTGACGCATTACTTCGTCTTTAGTGATTTCAAAAACAAATTCTAATTTTTTGTTTTCGCCGTTTAATTTAGAGTCCCATCTATATTAATTGTTTCTCTATTGTCTTCCTATTGTCTCATTTTTATGGGTAATCGACATGCTAATTGTAATACTATGAATTACTGAGATATCTCATGGTACCTTTACAAGATTATTTAATTTAAGACCAAAGTCACTAGTATAAAATGCATTGTTATGATAAAAATAATTTTGTTCAAGTATATTATCATAATCTAACCTTATAAATTTGATAGTTATAATTAGTTTTTTTTTTCATATGTTATCTTCCTAAGATAATGCTATCGAATTATTTTGTCGCAAAGATATCAATCGATAGATATGGTAATCTTCGCCAATACCGGTATGTCTTTATTCAGTTCTGTGTCATATTTTTAGTAATTCTGACGTATATAAATAATACTAAATTGGTGTTTTTTTTACAAGTTTATTACAAGTGACGCACAATAATAAATTCATACAAAAGTTTTGACATCAAACTAAGGAAATTTAAATGTGTAGAAAAAATCGTAACACGATAACATTCGGTAACCGATAGCATTATTATAACATAATAAAAAATTAAAAATTCCATGTACTTGAACATATTTATGAAACCAATTCTTATAATTTTACACTTTCGTTTTAGGGATGTAATTTAACGCGTTATTTAGAAAAGTAAAAATGGGACATCGGATACTTTTGATATTGTCCGTATTTTTAACAACAACCATTTACATATGCAATGGTAAGTAAATCGATAAAAAAAATACTGTTTATTTCTTTATTAGTATTGATATTTTAAAATTGTCTAATTTAATTTAATGGTATTTTAATAAGTCGTACTGAACAAGGTTGGCCTTTTTTTTTGTTAATGAGCTCTACCTTGTTTAGTCTTGAGTATTTACTGTTTACATCATTCTAAAATAGAAATTGATAGATTATTTTTTATTTTGAGTAATATTTAAATCATTTCTGTGTTATTTTATCAGGCTGTCAAATGGAAGGAGTCGTTCAGTGGCCAGTCCCAGTTTCCGTAACTATTTATGATACACACAGGGGCACTGTATTAAATAGAGGAACATCGGAAATTGAAGGTCAGTTGCAAAAAGCAATAAATATTGTCTTATGCATTGTTTATATATATTCAATATTTATACTGATTTCACAAATATTAATATTCTTGTATTTAACATAGAATACTTTTTTGTTACTTACATATTCTTTATCACAGGTATCAATTCGATTAATATCGGCGACGGGCTAAATGCCGGTCCATATTTAGAAATATCATACTCTGATTCACAATTTCTCATGTGGACGAATGATGCCTTTGAACGATATGAAGAAAATGAAGTAGAGGAATCGATGTCAATGACTGTGAATTTCAGATGTACGGGGGGTACAACGAGAACTCTTGTGAGTCATTTTTAATTGAAAAATGTACTTTAATTTATCTCCATTTGCAATGAACTGATATCATTTCGTAACAAAACAAAAGAAACTCTTATATCATAAGTTAATATGAGCAGTACAATGTAAATTACTAAGAATACTTGTTTTATTATTTCGATCCTTGTTACAAATTTTTATGATTATTTTTTATACTAAGCTACTGTTTAATATCATAATTGAGTCCTGGCGTTTAATCACGTAATATTGTTGGTAACAACGCAGTAGAATTATTACTACAACGGGTATTAACCTTATCTATCATATAAAAGTTATGATCCATTTAATGTCCACAGGTATTTTGGATAAGTGTAATAGATACAAACAATAACGCCCCGCAATTTCGACCGAGTGATGCCTTGGAATTCACGATTGCAACACCAGTGCCACCCGGATTCCTTGTAACGGGGTGCTTCAATGATATTACAGTCAGAGATATAGATCTAACAACACAAAGAATAGATTTCGGAATAGAAGAGAATCCTTTCTTTGAAATAGCATATGATGCGTCCTTGTCTACAACACCAAAAGAGTTTAAAGCTACATTAAGGACAAAAACATTCATCGAACTCTGACAGAGACTATTGTTTTACGGATAAGTGCGACGGTATGTTTTGAATTAACAGTTACAAAATAGCTTTACAGTTTCATGTCTCTTTATATCATACAGAACCAGGAGCTAAATAACAGTAACCTAAATTTATATCTCAATTGGACGACATTGTAATTATAGTTTAGGTTCGCAGGATTCCATTATCATGATTAGATTTAAATAGTGAATAGTGAACCTTACACTAAAAATTGTTTTGAGATTATTGTGTGTTTTAAATTTTTCGTCGATGGTGTTAACAAAATTGTTTGTTTGTTATAAGAAAGTTCAAGACATTTTTCTCCTCTATTGCTTTTTTTGTACCTGTCAATGAGCTTTATCAATAGAAAAAAGTTTTCACTTCCAAAAATTAGATATACATTTTATTCTTTAAATTTTCATTATTTATTTAGGTTGAATTTCAACAACGGGTCGAATACTAATAATGATAAAAAAATTGTGATGGTATGTAATATACAAGATAAGAATATCATGTTATTTTGTTAATAGGATGTAGATCTCACAGGTGATCCTCCGATCACAACATATGGGACTATCCGTGTAGCTAGTGACACAGAATTCCAATTTCCCGAGGAACCGGTGTTTTCGCAGATATTTTACCTGGCTGATTACAATTCAGACCACACGCTTATTCACGAACCAATATCATTAAGGCAAGGTTACGATGAACACGTACTGTTTAGTTTGGACGGAGGTAAGGTTTCTAATTGTAGTGTGCCTATTAATTCCATATTATATGAACTTTTTGAAACATCCTCATTTTTATGCCCTGCTCCCAACTCACATGGAGGCGGCGCAGTATGTTACCGTGATAGATTTAGGGCGAATGAATTGGAAAAATAAATTCTTGACATGTTCTTAAAATGAACTTTATTTAATAACTGATGAAGTGCTGTAATTTTTGTATAAAACTGTGCATTTGTTTATTTTTGTTATGTCTAAGTTAATTAAAGAAAAACCATCGTGGTGTCTATGTTATTTAAATTGTTTCGTTTGCTAGATTTTACTATGTGGCTGCTTACTACGTCAAAATCATTGTGAAAAACATACATTCTAGAATTGAAATAGAAGTGACACAACTTTTTAAATATCTGATATAAAAATATTTAGTATAAGGTTTGTTGTGAAACAAACACATCAAAAGATAGGGAAACAAGAAAAGTAGTAGTCTACTATAACATTAATGGCAGATAAAAGTTTTATGATTTACTCAAAATAAAAGAAACCGATGGACACTATTTTGTCTACATAAGCCCTAACCAAGACAAATTGCTAAGAGGCGATTAATTGATACATTTAAATTTTCAGTACAAACTAAATTTTTTCATCGTCAAAAAGTAGATTACTCTTTTTTTAATTTTTGAGAAGAATTTAATACTCCCGGTACATAAACCACCATTGTGTTACACACAATAACGTTCTGCTCGTGACGTTTGACATAATTATGAATGTTCCCGGTTTAACTGCGTAGAACTTTCTATGCAGATTTCCAACCGTTAAATATCTTCCCTTTAACCCAGCGTTAAGATTGTTAAAATTTAAATAATTATTGTTCTAACAATAATATGAATTATTTTTTACAGATTATACAGATAATTTTCAACTAATAAAGAACGGTAATCAAATATCAATAACTGTACAAACACCGTTAAATGCGACGACTTTGATGGAACAACATATACTCTTAATTGTAACAGCTCAAAGAGAATATACTAGCGGTGCTGCTACTACTATTGTGGTACGGCTTCCTGAAGGTAACAACTAAAATTTACGTTTTCTACGTCACAATTATTATAATGATACGTTTCGTAATAATCGTTCTGATTCAATTTTGATTGATGCACAAATACCAAGAAAAATCTTAGGTACAATTTTCAATAGTTTCAACTGAATCTTTTATTAGTTTTGTCTAACAAATATAAAATTAAATTAAACAATTCAAACTTTATAATCAATTTGACGTGTAACTTGACAATTTTCAGTAATAAGTCTAGAGTTCGAAAGGGCACATTATAATGGAAATATCATCAACAACAACTTACAACTCTCAAATTTAATATTGAGTCAAGGATACCAAGGTTCTGTTTCTGTCACTGTATTAAGTGGTAAGTTAATATTTTATCATAATTTGATCGTAATGCAAGCAGATATTTTCCTTGTTTAATAATAAATTGTGTTTGAGTTGGGCTCTTGTTTGTATTTTCTGCGTATAGAGTACCTATTTGAATATACAAAAAATATACTATAAAGCTTTTTCTTAACTTTGTTTCAATATGTTAAATAACTAAATAAGTTAGTATATACAAGAAGAAATACTCTTACAAATCAAATTTTAGTATCAAATTTTATTTTGGATTTAATCGGTGCATGACAGAATAGATTAAAATGGCGGTAGTGGAACAAACTTTTGCCATTATTAATACTAGAAGACAATTAGTAAATACTATTACAATACAGTAATGTAATTTTATAAATCTTTAACAAAAGCAATATTTTTGTCATTGGTTTTTTTTCTTTGCAGAATACGAATCGTACTTCAGCGCTGTAATTCAAGGAAATTCTATAACCGTTACAATGAGACCACTAAGCGAAAACATCATATTAAATAATAGTTTTATTTATTTGGAAGTGGTCGCCTCTACTGATCGTAGTTCTTCTAGGTCTATAGTTACATTAGAAATTATAAAGGACGATAATGTCACGCCGGTTTTTAATAACGGTATCTACACAGGCAATTATGATTCTGCTGTCGGTTTGACCGTTGAACCAATATATTTCGTACAAGGATTTGATGAAGATGTAACCGTCTCCATAGCTGGTGGTAAGTTATATTTAATGTTTAATATTGTATAATTGTATAATTACTCTAGTTTAAAAAAAGGAATTCAGTTTATATGCATCTATCCATTCATCCGAAAAACGTCCACTGCTGGACATAGGTCTCATGCAAAGATCTCCACGACGACCGGTCTTGCGCCACCCGCATCTAGCGGAGTCTCGGAAAAAAAAAATGTAAAAATCGAATTATAGAGAAATCATTATTTGGTCATTATAGATATAACCAAGAGACTAAACATAAACTTTGATAGCCATTATGTTAACATATCTTTGACTTTTAAACAAAAACCAAACTTTCAGATCACTCTGAATACTTTCAAATAATGCAAAATGGACCCAATATTAATATAATATCATCGGAACTACCTCCAGAAATATATAGCGAACACCATCTATTGTTTTCAATAGAGGCTAGTAAGCCAAGAACTGTAGGTGCCAATGCTGCTGTCGTCATCTATCTACCTGCAGGTAATTTACCTAATTTTTTTTACTTATCTTTATTTATGACATCATCACGCATTCGTATATTAAAGATATATTTTATCACTCAATTTTTGTATCCTTGAAATATCAATTGTTTTTTTCACTAAAATGCACTTATCAAATTATACGCTTATTATCAAATTCTAAATATTTTAAACATTTTTGTGCATTTCTTCTAATAAGAATATAATCTTTTGTATTTTCTAATGCCAGACCTATAGCAAGATACCAAAGACTATTTGTTCACTCGAATAGATTATGGAAACGAAAACCACAGTCATGTTTGTTAAGAAAAGTTTTCGGTAAGACAAACTAATTGCGAACTAAAATATTTACTCCTGTGTAACTTTTATGTGAGTTTCTAAACGAGTATATTTCCTCTTCAAACTGTGTTACTATTGCTTTAACCTATATTTTTACAAATCTGACCTCTTCATCTCATTTAAATCTAAAGGTTTTTGGGGGATCCTTCCTTTACTTTTGTTTCACGCTCAATATTACAGCTAGAGTATTGGATTTCGAGGCACCGAATTATAAAGGAACTGTGCACAATAATGTATTAACAATTGAAACCATTGTATTGGGCGTTGGTTATGATAGTAATGTGAACTTCAACCTTACTGGAGGTAAGTAATGTGTATATGTTTTGTATTTTTTTTAAAACACGCATAAGTTTGGTTGGTTATTTTTAAATAATCATAGTTACTCGGTTTGCAATATTTTATTTTATTATTACTTAGGTTTAATTATCGCTTAAGCACCAGTTAAAGTCATTGCATTAAGCTCGTATACCATTTTTGTTAATTAATGGCTTTTGCTTTGAGCTTAATATAAATGTTTTTCTTAACTTGATACTTAAATACGTATCTAATAGATTTATGTTATAATATTTCTTTACTGTAATATGAAGTAGAAATGGCATAATATTTAAATTCTATTTATTGTAAGCTGATTATATTTAAACACAAGACATACTTTTAAATGTTCTATTTAATTACATTTTCCAGATCATGCAAGTTTTTTTACCGTATCGAATAATCAAAATCGAGTGACGCTCAATATGCTGACGACCCTTCCTGATTCTGTTATTTCGGAAAACAATTTACTCATATTGAACCTTAACGCATTCGGTTTGAATGCTATAACAACCTCCACAAATATCGTATTGGAAATAATAAAAGAGGATGTTACAACACCTCTCTTTAACCGAAATATTTATTTTGGAGACTATAACGGAAATAATAACTTTAATATAGAGAATATTAACTTGAAACAAGGTTACGATGAAAGTGTATCGTTTCGAATTGAGGGAGGTAAGAGAATGAAACTCAGACAAATTGAATAAATGAATGCCTGGAAATAAGTTTATTTACAACTAGCTGTATGCCCGCGTTATATTTACTCTTCACTGCGTAATATAGTTCTTACATAATCTTAGGAAAATAACGTTTTGATGGTGTTTGCATTAAAACGGATTTTATTCACAATGTCTTGAAGTTTTTAAACAGACCCCTAATTATTTTCGAGAAATAGAAGTAGCCTAAGTAACGCGGAGTAACTTTAGCTATATATCAAAAGAATCTTCCGTCATAATCGGTCTAACCGTACCAGAGGTTTGCCAGAACAAACAGACAGAGAGACAAAAATTTTAAAAATTGTGTTTTTGGTATAGGTTATCGTATATACATTCGTATGTATTTATTAAAAAGTTGTTCTTTTGACATTCCAAACAAACACTTCAATTTTATTTATTAGTATAGTAGTTTTGTTTTCTATTACATTTGTAAAGTATTGTTTGTTCCCTCTACTATTTTTATTTAGTCACATTTCTAATAATGATATCATGTTTTTTAAACCCCAAAGTAATTATTAGGTGTGCACATTTTACACTTAACACTTACCTACAGAAAAGTAAACTTATTATGTTTTTTTTCCAGAACATTCACATTACTTTGGAATCTCAAATGTAGGAAATAACGTGATATTATCATTGCAATCGGCAATTCCCCGTGATGTAATATTCAACGAAAAAGTTCTTTCATTTAGTATCATAGCCGAAAAAGCATTAACAGTTGGAGCCAATGCTGCTGTTTTGATAAGATTCCCAGTAGGTATGTATTTTATCCGGCCTCACTAATGCAATAGGTAAGGGTAGTGCGTAAATGCATTTCGCCCCGTCAAAAAAAAAAAAAAAGGTATGTATTTTATGTTATAATATTTTATCTATTGCATTTTTAGCAGTGCAATGGATTGCTAAAATGAGAAAATATGTAATTGTAAAAAAGTGTAATAATTTTGTTTTATACGTTTTAAGATTACCAAAATTGAGTTATTATTATTATTGCAAAAGAGGCTATGCAAGTTAAAACAGTCCTGCATCACTGCGACCTAGTTCGATATATTATAATCGTCTCAAGCTACATCGCTAAAGCTCACTGCCTAGACCTACATATACTGGCTGGATATACTGTTGAATCTTTTTGGTAGAGTGCGTATGTACATATATATACCTCCTTTGGGAGTTACCCAGTGTACCCAGAGTTCGGATACATTTAATTTAAATGAAATTGAAAGATAGATGAAGGAATAATTATATATTATACGATATGTTTTCTCCGTTTTTTGTATTTTTTAATTGATTCAATCGAAAGACGTCCACTGCTGGACATAGGTCTCCTCCAAAATTGACATAATGGCAGGGGGTTGGTGATCGCTGTAGGTTGTTGTAATTCTCAGAGGATGATGCTGACCATCCCCTGGTTTATCCCTTAGACGTATTTACGACACCCACCAGAAGATATGGGGTGACACTATTCTTAGCCAACACCACACGTTTGTCAACTAACAGCAAGATGAATAAAAATGTCTTAAGAACGTAAATTATTTTTTATTTAATTCCAGAACTTACTGACTCCGCTGTGATGAGGTTTTCAAGGAATACGTACGTCGGTAGTTTAGAAAACGAAATATTAACTCTCGAAAGCGTCATTTTAACTGAAGGTTACGAAAGTGATACTCAATTTACTTTAACAGGAGGTAAGGCAATTTAGAAATATTCATATTAAATACACACTGCCATTGTGATTTTAATAAGAGGTTATAAGAGGTAATAATGAAAACACAATTTTATAAATTCATATATCATGACTAAAGTCATCACTGGATGTTAGTTTGATCGCTTTGTAGTGTGTAATCTAATCTATACAATACTAGTTGTGCCCGCGGCTTTACCCGCTTAGAATTCAGATAATGTGCAGCCTATATTCTCCCGCTGGATGGCATATATGTCATTACCAACTTTCATCGAAATCAGTTCAGTGATTTTGTGTGATTGGCAAACAAATTAATAAACAGACAGAAATATTGACATAAAATTTTTAAAGTACCGGTATGTGTTCTGTAGTTGCTTCTGAAGCCCCGCATAGTATTTTTCTTAAATATCTTGTGTGTACAGATTTCGTCTCGTTAACCTTTTATTATAAGTATAGATTACGTTATATCTTGCAGAAGCTAAACAAACATGCTGAAATATATCTTAGTTTGCTAATAACCAGGTTAAATGGAGTCTCATCGGTGTCGTTCAAGTATTAAGTTTTTTTTAATACTGTATAGAGCAGTGGTCATCAAACTGCCGCCCAACGGACCGCATGAGGCCTTTGGACGCTATTTGTACGGCCCTCGATGTCGCAAAGTATTTTGGCAGGCAATGATTCATACCCGAGTTTACATATACTCGAGTTGCCAAAAATAACTTCATGGGTTGTTATTGCCATACAAAATCTATAGAAATTCGCGTTTGACAGCTCATAAATATACATATGTCAATTATTACATGATATTTTATTAACTATCCAATCCATAAAAGTGCGGCCCGCACTGCTATCTCACATCGATTTATGTGGCCCCTGACTAAAAAAATGTGACGACCACTGATATAGACTCAGTACTTTGAACACAATCTCACCTGGTGTAATGTGATATGTGATCCAGAATGGTAAACACACTAACCCTAGATATAGTGGTTCTCATGTGATGCTGCTGAAACACACCTATTGGTATTTGGCGACAGCTTTTCAAACTTGAGGGTGGTAGTTAACCAGGCGGCCATTATTAGAATATGTCCCACCACCATGTTATGGTTTCCGCACGATATTTTCCTTCACCGAAAGCTCAGGTTTATTTTGGCATTGGATATGCGGGCTCAAACCCGCGTCCGTTGACACGGAATTCGGTTGCACTACCAACTGCCTCATAATCGCTTCTACGTATTAAGTAACCGTCAACGGGAGGAGGAGGGTTTATATTTTGCTTATTTTTAATGACATCTCGTATCAGAAAGGTAATCACATAAGCAATATTTACTTATTAATTTTCGTTATTTCATTCAAAATTATGCCAATGCTTACGAGGAATACTTGAACGACCCCGCATCCAAGAAGTTGTAACGTTATTATATCTTGAATAATCATTTTATAATTATCTGTTAACAGAAATCTCTATAAAAAGTTTAGAGAGTTTGTTTCATAACTACAAGAAAAAAGAAATGCCCATCATCAATAAAACAAATTTTCAGATTATGCTCAATACTTCATCATATCAAATACAAACAATCTAATAACAGTGGCTTTAAGAAATGCACTGCCAAATCAAGTCATCGAGGATAATAATGTCTTAGTTCTCGATATTGAAGCACGAAGGGATAGGGCAGTATCTGTCTCTACAAGTATAGTAATTGATATTATTAAGCAAGATGTAATACATCCAGTGTTCAGTGAAGCGTTTTATAGAGGAACCTACAAGGAAGACGAAGGATTAAAGTTTGAGGAAGAGATTCATCTGCTCTTTGGTCACGATGACACGGTTACCTATAGATTGGAAGGAGGTACATATTGTTTTTTCATACATACATACGCCTTTATCCCATAAGGGTAGGTAAAGACCACATTCTTCCTCTTGCTAAGATCACACGTCTTTCGCTTCTTCTACTGTCATAAGCACCTTCATATATGCTCTTCGGTTACGGGTGCTTTTAATCTGGCCTCTCTCCAGAACATCCTCGATCTGGTCGAGATACATTCGCCTCGGACGATCCTGACTAGCTTGCACAGTCACACTTGCCTTGTAAATTTATTTCATCAATCTACTTTCATCCATCCTCTCTACATGTCCAAAACAATTAAGCATCCATTTTTCTAACATCCTCTACCACACCACAACATTTCCTTATCACACGATTCCTTACTTTATCCATAGTTCTCATGCCAGCTATATATCCTAGACTTCTCATCTCTAATGCAATCTTATCTAAAGAATGTCATGTATTCAAAAAGTAGGTAAATTACATAGTTTCATTTTGTTACGTATATTATATGAAACCATTTTACAATATATTATAACTGTTTTATTAGACGGAATTCGACTAGCTTATGGAAAGTTTGTGATTATAGTTTTGAAGCGATGATGGAGCAGTGGATAGCTAGTCCGGATTCCGCGTCAGTAGACGCGGGTTCCAATCGTCCTATCTAACTCTAAAATCAACCTGAGCTTTCGGTGAAGGGAAACATCGTGAGGAAACTATAGCATGGTGGTAGAGCATTGCCTAATAATGCCCGCCTGGGTAGCTACCACCCTCAAGTTTGAAAACCTGTCGCCAAGTACTAATAGGTGTGTTCCGGAAGCATTACTTGAGAACCAGCACCTCTAGGCTTAGTGTGTTTACCATCCTGGACCACATCTTCATTTAACATTAGGTGAGATTGTTGCCAAAGCACTGAGCCTATATCTTATAAAAAGAAAAAAACTCTCTTTTCTTGTGTCTAGTTAGAAATTTTACAAAGTATCTTCTCCTAAATTTATGAATTATTTTTTTTATTTTTAGGGTTAATAAAATTTTACTTGTGTCATAAAATGTTATGTATGATAAAGTTATTTACATTATTATTCATTAGAAAATGGCATTGGTGAAATGGTATTATTTTTGTTTTAGACACGACAGAAAATGTAACAAATAAATTAATTAAACTTAACAATCAATAGACTGTAATTATTATATAGGCAATATGGAATGAAAACAAATTTGTATTAATGTATAATGTTATTTTAGAATTCATTGAACTGTTCTCATTAGTACTAAATAATACTGTGTTATCACTGCGCCTAAATGCTCCGGTACCGCAAAATGTAATGGAGGAAAATATTCAGTTGCTATTTGTCATCGTTGCTGATAAACCAAATGCTGTCAGTGGGAGATCTGTTGTCTCTATAGAATTGCTAAAAGGTATTAAAAAAAAGAAATTACATATTTAATATTAAATCTTAATAACAGAATGGTAATCAATAAAAAAAATCTCGCTATTATATATATTAGATACATGTGGTAAGAAATAAGTATTTTTTTTATTATAAGTAGGTTGAATATTACAGTTTTCTATTTTATGTAGGTAAATTGACATTTTATATCACCACATTACTCTCGAAGTTTATTAATCACTTAATTAAAAACTCATCAAGGAGTAACATGCCTTAAAAAACTTATTTTAACTATCAAAGTTTTACACGTATATTTTGTAATCCGTGCAGAGTTTAATTTCTTACGTAAATTATTTTCTATACGTGTGTTACATACAAAAATATTAAAATCTACAAAAATATATAAAAGAGATATTTTCTAATTTGTTAGTTAATGTTAAATGTATAATTAACGATTTTGCAATAATAATATTATATATGTTGAAAATACATTAATGAAAGCTTTTATTTATAGAAGAAACTGAATTGGTGATTTTAAGCTTTGCCCAAAATAGCTACGTTGGTGTACTTCAAGATAATACATTACAACTACCATTCATAACATTGGTTAATAATAGTCACCAACATAATCTAGCCCTTGACGGAGGTATGTTTTTTTTTATTAAATAATGAACCTATTGCAGTATGATTGTTATATACATGAATAAAAAATGTTATAATATGTTCAAATTTTATTTTAGAATTTGCATCTCACTTCGCTGTATCTCAAGAAAACAATATCATAAGAATTGATTTGATTCGGGATCTAACACCAGAAATTCAAGATGCAAATAATCTAGTAGTATTAAACCTCATAGCGACATACGACAACGCTATTAGTGGTCATACGACAATTGTTATAGAATTAGTTAAGGACTCTGAATTAAATGTGCCAGTATTTAATCAACCTCATTACATTGGAGAATATTCAGAGGAAACTGGTTTATTATTTAATCACATCATACAACTAATTCAGGGGTATGACGAATCTGTTACAATTACTTTAGTAGGTGGTAAGTGATTTAAAGGATTGAAACATAAACCAACTTTAACTATATCAAATTGGCAAATGTAATACGAATTGGAAATATTTTCAGATGATGCACAATGGTTTAGACTAGACCAAAACGAACCAAATAATTATAGACTGTTAGTAATTGATGGAGGAATAAGATTAGAAAATAGAGATCATTTGATTTTCTCTGTAGTAGCAAGTACACCGGAAAACATAAATATACATGCAACTATTGTAATTTCTCTAACAGGTATGTCATTATTTTTTTTATATACTAATTGTTCAATCATAGAATAAGGCAGACTACAATAAATGTTACAATAGCCACATAGCATAGAATTAGTGTTACAATCGGCGAAACTTGACTGGACTCAAATTAAATTTATGTTATAATATAAATAGGCACAAACTTTTAAAATGTGTATACATACATTATGAAAATTTTGTTCGATGAATTATATGAAAAAAAAATGGATTCACTAAAGTTCGCATAAATTAAATTCAGATATCATAAGACTACTATATGATTTCTATGTGTTTGCAAATAGGATTTTAATATGTACAAACAATACCCTTCATAATTCAATAATTTGTGATATATTGTGCCATATTTTTCTCTCTTAAAAGAATGCAATGTTTAAAATACAAAACTTTTTTTTTTTTAAATCATAGAAAGTATTCGAAAATTACATAAATTGAAGTTCTCATCTATACTAATAAATAAAATCGAAGTTTCTGTTTGTAATGTCAAAATTATTATTTTTTTACTAAATATATACGTAAGTATACAAGATACCTATACCAAAATGCAATTATTAAAATTTTGGTCTATCTCTCCGTCGGTTTGTTCCGGGTAATCTCCGGAACGGCTAGACGGATTTTGACGGGTCTGTTTTTGGAAGATAGCTGAAGTTTACTCCGGGTAACAGTAGAGTACATTAGAGTACAGTAGAGTACATTAAAAATTTCGTAAATAATTAGGGTTCCGCATAAAAAAATATGAACTCATAAAAACAAAATCCGATTAAATGCACAGTTTCACAGGCAAGTGCTTGAATTTATGAGAAATATTTTTAATTTATCTTAAGTACAAAAAATATAGAGATCCGTTTAAAAAAAATAGAACTCGTTGAAGAATACAAAAAAACGCGGGTGAAGCCGCGGGAACACAGCTGGTAATATAGCATTTACATACAGTGCGTCATTTCAATATTTCGATGTACAGATTTATGATGATTATGGAGACCTATTCCCAGAAAAACCTATTGCAGAGCGCTCGTAAATGCAAATTGGTTGAATAAGACGATATTAGAAGTATTAGTAATAAATAGCTACGGATTCATAACAAAGAATAAAAAGCAAATTCTAAATAATTTTATTGTAGACACAAAACAGCAACAAGTTGATAACTAGAGCGTTCAACAGTGATAAACCTAACTTTTTCATTATTAATGAGTAATAATTATTTATCTTTATTATAAGTTGTAACTCTGGCTATCGATAATAATAAGGGTATACGAATTAACGTAAAGAAATAATAAATAAATTCGTTATGCTTTTCTTAATTCCAGAAGTTACAGAGGGAATGAGCCTGCTCGGTTTTGACAGGATCACATACACAGGCTCGATACAAAACGATGTTGCAACCTTAGAACCGATCGTTCTCAGCGAAGGATTCACAGCGGGAGTTACCTTCTCAATGTTCGGAGGTGAGATATATAGCTCACGTTTACGCCATTTCAAGTTTTCAAAATAAAATGAGACTCTTTCTGAACATTTATATTTTACAATTTCAGATCTAGCTCAGCACTTCATCCTCACCTCAGTGGGACCAACGGTGACTATCGCTTTACGTGGTGCATTACCAGCAGAAGCGATCCCGGCCAATAGAGTCATAGTACTAGAAATTCGGGCTACGGCACCTCAAGCCGTGCCTGCACACACATCTGTGGTCTTTACAGTTACTACAGAGGATGATACTCCATCTATAGTCGAACTGGCTTTCGCCCAAGTCTATTACACTGGATCCTATTCTGAAACCACAGGTCTCACATTTGTAACACCCATGTCACTGAGCCAAGGCTACGATGAAAGTGTCCAGTTTGCACTATTCGGAGGTACCTAACTTATTGTTTAATACAACAGCAGCGGGATAATATATGAAAAAATTCCCATTGTTAAAACACTTTTTCTTTACAGATCAAGCACAATGGTTCGGTCTGGTACGTAATCAGAATTCCCTAACATTGACATTAACAAGTGCTATTCCTACCGCCGTGATCTCTAATAACAACCAACTCATCTTCGTCGTAACGGCGCAAAGGGAAGGCGGAACGATTGCACGAACGACTGTTGTCATCGCGCTCACCGACGGAGGTACATAATTAAAACGGAATCCATTCGTTTCTTTAAATTTATTATGTTGTCGAATGCCATCTGTTTTTGTTTCTGTGTCAAGTATTACATGCGAATTACTTTGCTCAATTCAGAGATCACAGAGGGAATGAGCCTGCTCGGTTTTGAGAGGATCACATACACGGGCTCGATAGAAAACGATGTTGCAACCTTAGAACCGATCGTTCTCAGCGAAGGATTCACAGCGGGAGTTACCTTCTCAATGTTCGGAGGTGAGATATATAGCTCACGTTTACGCCATTTCAAGTTTTCAAAATAAAATGAGACTCTTTCTGAACATTTATATTTTATAATTTCAGATCTAGCTCAGCACTTCATCCTCACCTCAGTGGGACCAACGGTGACTATCGCTTTACGTGGTGCATTACCAGCAGAAGCGATCCCGGCCAATAGAGTCATAGTACTAGAAATTCGGGCTACGGCACCTCAAGCCGTGCCTGCACACACATCTGTGGTCTTTACAGTTACTACAGAGGATGATACTCCATCTATAGTCGAACTGGCTTTCGCCCAAGTCTATTACACTGGATCCTATTCTGAAACCACAGGTCTCACATTTGTAACACCCATGTCACTGAGCCAAGGCTACGATGAAAGTGTCCAGTTTGCACTAGTCGGAGGTACCTAACTTATTGTTTAATCCAACAGCAGCGGGATAATATAGGAAAAAATTCCCATTGTTAAAACGCTTCTTCTTTACAGATCAAGCACAATGGTTCGGTCTGGTACGTAATCAGAATTCCCTAACATTGACATTAACAAGTGCTATTCCTACCGCCGTGATCTCTAATAACAACCAACTCATCTTCGTCGTAACGGCGCAAAGGGAAGGCGGAACGATTGCACGAACGACTGTTGTCATCGCGCTCACCGACGGAGGTACACAATTAAAACGGAATCCATTCGTTTCTTTAAATTTATTATGTTGTCGAATGCCATCTGTTTTTGTTTCTGTGTCAAGTATTACATGCGAATTACTTTGCTCAATTCAGAGATCACAGAGGGAATGAGCCTGCTCGGTTTTGAGAGGATCACATACACGGGCTCGATAGAAAACGATGTTGCAACCTTAGAACCGATCGTTCTCAGCGAAGGATTCACAGCGGGAGTTACCTTCTCAATGTTCGGAGGTGAGATATATAGCTCACGTTTACGCCATTTCAAGTTTTCAAAATAAAATGAGACTCTTTCTGAACATTTATATTTTATAATTTCAGATCTAGCTCAGCACTTCATCCTCACCTCAGTGGGACCAACGGTGACTATCGCTTTACGTGGTGCATTACCAGCAGAAGCGATCCCGGCCAATAGAGTCATAGTACTAGAAATTCGGGCTACGGCACCTCAAGCCGTGCCTGCACACACATCTGTTGTCTTTACAGTTACTACAGAGGATGATACTCCATCTATAGTCGAACTGGCTTTCGCCCAAGTCTATTACACTGGATCCTATTCTGAAACCACAGGTCTCACATTTGTAACACCCATGTCACTGAGCCAAGGCTACGATGAAAGTGTCCAGTTTGCACTAGTCGGAGGTACCAAACTTATTGTTTAATCCAACAGCAGCGGGATAATATATGAAAAATTCCCATTGTTAAAACGCTTTTTCTTTACAGATCAAGCACAATGGTTCGGTCTGGTACGTAATCAGAATTCTCTAACATTGACATTAACAAGTGCTATTCCTACCGCCGTGATCTCTAATAACAACCAACTCATCTTCGTCGTAACGGCGCAAAGGGAAGGCGGAACGATTGCACGAACGACTGTTGTCATCGCGCTCACCGACGGAGGTACATAATTAAAACGGAATCCATTCGTTTCTTTAAATTGATTATGTTGTCGAATGCCATCTGTTTTTGTTTCTTTGTCAAGTATTACATGCGAATTACTTTGCTCAATTCAGAGATCACAGAGGGAATAGAGCCTGCTCGGTTTTGAGAGGATCACATACACGGGCTCGATACAAAACGATGTTGCAACCTTAGAACCGATCGTTCTCAGCGAAGGATTCACAGCGGAAGTTACCTTCTCAATGTTCGGAGGTGAGATATATAGCTTACGTTTACACCATTTCAAGTTTTCAAAATAAAATGAGACTCTTTCTGAACATTTATGTTTTACAATTTCAGATCTAGCTCAGCACTTCATCCTCACCTCAGTGGGACCAACGGTGACTATCGCTTTACGTGGTGCATTACCAGCAGAAGCGATCCCGGCCAATAGAGTCATAGTACTAGAAATTCGGGCTACGGCACCTCAAGCCGTGTCTGCACACACATCTGTGGTCTTTACAGTTACTACAGAGGATGATACTCCATCTATAGTTGAACTGGCTTTCGCCCAAGTCTATTACACTGGATCCTATTCTGAAACCACAGGTCTCACATTTGTAACACCCATGTCACTGAGCCAAGGCTACGATGAAAGTGTCCAGTTTGCACTAGTCGGAGGTACCAAACTTATTGTTTAATCCAACAGCAGCGGGATAATATATGAAAAAATTCCCATTGTTAAAACGCTTCTTCTTTACAGATCAAGCACAATGGTTCGGTCTGGTACGTAATCAGAATTCCCTAACATTGACATTAACAAGTGCTATTCCTACCGCCGTGATCTCTAATAACAACCAACTCATCTTCGTCGTAACGGCGCAAAGGGAAGGCGGAACGATTGCACGAACGACTGTTGTCATCGCGCTCACCGACGGAGGTACATAATTAAAACGGAATCCATTCGTTTCTTTAAATTTATTATGTTGTCGAATGCCATCTGTTTTTGTTTCTGTGTCAAGTATTACATGCGAATTACTTTGCTCAATTCAGAGATCACAGAGGGAATGAGCCTGCTCGGTTTTGAGAGGATCACATACACGGGCTCGATAGAAAACGATGTTGCAACCTTAGAACCGATCGTTCTCAGCGAAGGATTCACAGCGGGAGTTACCTTCTCAATGTTCGGAGGTGAGATATATAGCTCACGTTTACGCCATTTCAAGTTTTCAAAATAAAATGAGACTCTTTCTGAACATTTATATTTTATAATTTCAGATCTAGCTCAGCACTTCATCCTCACCTCAGTGGGACCAACGGTGACTATCGCTTTACGTGGTGCATTACCAGCAGAAGCGATCCCGGCCAATAGAGTCATAGTACTAGAAATTCGGGCTACGGCACCTCAAGCCGTGCCTGCACACACATCTGTGGTCTTTACAGTTACTACAGAGGATGATACTCCATCTATAGTCGAACTGGCTTTCGCCCAAGTCTATTACACTGGATCCTATTCTGAAACCACAGGTCTCACATTTGTAACACCCATGTCACTGAGCCAAGGCTACGATGAAAGTGTCCAGTTTGCACTAGTCGGAGGTACCTAACTTATTGTTTAATCCAACAGCAGCGGGATAATATAGGAAAAAATTCCCATTGTTAAAACGCTTCTTCTTTACAGATCAAGCACAATGGTTCGGTCTGGTACGTAATCAGAATTCCCTAACATTGACATTAACAAGTGCTATTCCTACCGCCGTGATCTCTAATAACAACCAACTCATCTTCGTCGTAACGGCGCAAAGGGAAGGCGGAACGATTGCACGAACGACTGTTGTCATCGCGCTCACCGACGGAGGTACACAATTAAAACGGAATCCATTCGTTTCTTTAAATTTATTATGTTGTCGAATGCCATCTGTTTTTGTTTCTGTGTCAAGTATTACATGCGAATTACTTTGCTCAATTCAGAGATCACAGAGGGAATGAGCCTGCTCGGTTTTGAGAGGATCACATACACGGGCTCGATAGAAAACGATGTTGCAACCTTAGAACCGATCGTTCTCAGCGAAGGATTCACAGCGGGAGTTACCTTCTCAATGTTCGGAGGTGAGATATATAGCTCACGTTTACGCCATTTCAAGTTTTCAAAATAAAATGAGACTCTTTCTGAACATTTATATTTTATAATTTCAGATCTAGCTCAGCACTTCATCCTCACCTCAGTGGGACCAACGGTGACTATCGCTTTACGTGGTGCATTACCAGCAGAAGCGATCCCGGCCAATAGAGTCATAGTACTAGAAATTCGGGCTACGGCACCTCAAGCCGTGCCTGCACACACATCTGTGGTCTTTACAGTTACTACAGAGGATGATACTCCATCTATAGTCGAACTGGCTTTCGCCCAAGTCTATTACACTGGATCCTATTCTGAAACCACAGGTCTCACATTTGTAACACCCATGTCACTGAGCCAAGGCTACGATGAAAGTGTCCAGTTTGCACTAGTCGGAGGTACCTAACTTATTGTTTAATCCAACAGCAGCGGGATAATATAGGAAAAAATTCCCATTGTTAAAACGCTTCTTCTTTACAGATCAAGCACAATGGTTCGGTCTGGTACGTAATCAGAATTCCCTAACATTGACATTAACAAGTGCTATTCCTACCGCCGTGATCTCTAATAACAACCAACTCATCTTCGTCGTAACGGCGCAAAGGGAAGGCGGAACGATTGCACGAACGACTGTTGTCATCGCGCTCACCGACGGAGGTACACAATTAAAACGGAATCCATTCGTTTCTTTAAATTTATTATGTTGTCGAATGCCATCTGTTTTTGTTTCTGTGTCAAGTATTACATGCGAATTACTTTGCTCAATTCAGAGATCACAGAGGGAATGAGCCTGCTCGGTTTTGAGAGGATCACATACACGGGCTCGATACAAAACGATGTTGCAACCTTAGAACCGATCGTTCTCAGCGAAGGATTCACAGCGGGAGTTACCTTCTCAATGTTCGGAGGTGAGATATATAGCTCACGTTTACGCCATTTCAAGTTTTCAAAATAAAATGAGACTCTTTCTGAACATTTATATTTTATAATTTCAGATCTAGCTCAGCACTTCATCCTCACCTCAGTGGGACCAACGGTGACTATCGCTTTACGTGGTGCATTACCAGCAGAAGCGATCCCGGCCAATAGAGTCATAGTACTAGAAATTCGGGCTACGGCACCTCAAGCCGTGCCTGCACACACATCTGTTGTCTTTACAGTTACTACAGAGGATGATACTCCATCTATAGTCGAACTGGCTTTCGCCCAAGTCTATTACACTGGATCCTATTCTGAAACCACAGGTCTCACATTTGTAACACCCATGTCACTGAGCCAAGGCTACGATGAAAGTGTCCAGTTTGCACTAGTCGGAGGTACCAAACTTATTGTTTAATCCAACAGCAGCGGGATAATATATGAAAAATTCCCATTGTTAAAACGCTTTTTCTTTACAGATCAAGCACAATGGTTCGGTCTGGTACGTAATCAGAATTCTCTAACATTGACATTAACAAGTGCTATTCCTACCGCCGTGATCTCTAATAACAACCAACTCATCTTCGTCGTAACGGCGCAAAGGGAAGGCGGAACGATTGCACGAACGACTGTTGTCATCGCGCTCACCGACGGAGGTACATAATTAAAACGGAATCCATTCGTTTCTTTAAATTGATTATGTTGTCGAATGCCATCTGTTTTTTGTTTCTTTGTCAAGTATTACATGCGAATTACTTTGCTCAATTCAGAGATCACAGAGGGAATGAGCCTGCTCGGTTTTGAGAGGATCACATACACGGGCTCGATACAAAACGATGTTGCAACCTTAGAACCGATCGTTCTCAGCGAAGGATTCACAGCGGAAGTTACCTTCTCAATGTTCGGAGGTGAGATATATAGCTTACGTTTACACCATTTCAAGTTTTCAAAATAAAATGAGACTCTTTCTGAACATTTATGTTTTACAATTTCAGATCTAGCTCAGCACTTCATCCTCACCTCAGTGGGACCAACGGTGACTATCGCTTTACGTGGTGCATTACCAGCAGAAGCGATCCCGGCCAATAGAGTCATAGTACTAGAAATTCGGGCTACGGCACCTCAAGCCGTGTCTGCACACACATCTGTGGTCTTTACAGTTACTACAGAGGATGATACTCCATCTATAGTTGAACTGGCTTTCGCCCAAGTCTATTACACTGGATCCTATTCTGAAACCACAGGTCTCACATTTGTAACACCCATGTCACTGAGCCAAGGCTACGATGAAAGTGTCCAGTTTGCACTAGTCGGAGGTACCAAACTTATTGTTTAATCCAACAGCAGCGGGATAATATATGAAAAAATTCCCATTGTTAAAACGCTTCTTCTTTACAGATCAAGCACAATGGTTCGGTCTGGTACGTAATCAGAATTCCCTAACATTGACATTAACAAGTGCTATTCCTACCGCCGTGATCTCTAATAACAACCAACTCATCTTCGTCGTAACGGCGCAAAGGGAAGGCGGAACGATTGCACGAACGACTGTTGTCATCGCGCTCACCGACGGAGGTACATAATTAAAACGGAATCCATTCGTTTTTTCTTTAAATTTATTATGTTGTCGAATGCCATCTGTTTTTGTTTCTGTGTCAAGTATTACATGCGAATTACTTTGCTCAATTCAGAGATCACAGAGGGAATGAGCCTGCTCGGTTTTGAGAGGATCACATACACGGGCTCGATACAAAACGATGTTGCAACCTTAGAACCGATCGTTCTCAGCGAAGGATTCACAGCGGGAGTTACCTTCTCAATGTTCGGAGGTGAGATATATAGCTCACGTTTACGCCATTTCAAGTTTTCAAAATAAAATGAGACTCTTTCTGAACATTTATATTTTATAATTTCAGATCTAGCTCAGCACTTCATCCTCACCTCAGTGGGACCAACGGTGACTA
Source organism: Samia ricini (assembly GCA_014132275.2). NCBI lineage: Eukaryota > Metazoa > Arthropoda > Insecta > Lepidoptera > Saturniidae > Samia > Samia ricini. The sequence continues at coordinate 9,762,231 of AP028170.1, forward strand.
TCGCTTTACGTGGTGCATTACCAGCAGAAGCGATCCCGGCCAATAGAGTCATAGTACTAGAAATTCGGGCTACGGCACCTCAAGCCGTGCCTGCACACACATCTGTGGTCTTTACAGTTACTACAGAGGATGATACTCCATCTATAGTCGAACTGGCTTTCGCCCAAGTCTATTACACTGGATCCTATTCTGAAACCACAGGTCTCACATTTGTAACACCCATGTCACTGAGCCAAGGCTACGATGAAAGTGTCCAGTTTGCACTAGTCGGAGGTACCTAACTTATTGTTTAATCCAACAGCAGCGGGATAATGTATGAAAAAATTCCCATTGTTAAAACACTTTTTCTTTACAGATCAAGCACAATGGTTCGGTCTGGTACGTAATCAGAATTCCCTAACATTGACATTAACAAGTGCTATTCCTACCGCCGTGATCTCTAATAACAACCAACTCATCTTCGTCGTAACGGCGCAAAGGGAAGGCGGAACGATTGCACGAACGACTGTTGTCATTGCGCTCACCGACGGAGGTACATAATTAAAACGGAATCCATCCGTTTCTTTAAATTGATTATGTTGTCGAATGCCATCTGTTTTTGTTTCTGTGTCAAGTATTACATGCGAATTACTTTGCTCAATTCAGAGATCACAGAGGGAATGAGCCTGCTCGGTTTTGAGAGGATCACATACACGGGCTCGATACAAAACGATGTTGCAACCTTAGAACCGATCGTTCTCAGCGAAGGATTCACAGCGGGAGTTACCTTCTCAATGTTCGGAGGTGAGATATATAGCTCACGTTTACGCCATTTCAAGTTTTCAAAATAAAATGAGACTCTTTCTGAACATTTATATTTTATAATTTCAGATCTAGCTCAGCACTTCATCCTCACCTCAGTGGGACCAACGGTGACTATCGCTTTACGTGGTGCATTACCAGCAGAAGCAATCCCGGCCAATAGAGTCATAGTACTAGAAATTCGGGCTACGGCACCTCAAGCCGTGCCTGCACACACATCTGTGGTCTTTACAGTTACTACAGAGGATGATACTCCATCTATAGTCGAACTGGCTTTCGCCCAAGTCTATTACACTGGATCCTATTCTGAAACCACAGGTCTCACATTTGTAACACCCATGTCACTGAGCCAAGGCTACGATGAAAGTGTCCAGTTTGCACTAGTCGGAGGTACCAAACTTATTGTTTAATCCAACAGCAGCGGGATAATGTATGAAAAAATTCCCATTGTTAAAACACTTTTTCTTTACAGATCAAGCACAATGGTTCGGTCTGGTACGTAATCAGAATTCCCTAACATTGACATTAACAAGTGCTATTCCTACCGCCGTGATCTCTAATAACAACCAACTCATCTTCGTCGTAACGGCGCAAAGGGAAGGCGGAACGATTGCACGAACGACTGTTGTCATCGCGCTCACCGACGGAGGTACATAATTAAAACGGAATCCATCCGTTTCTTTAAATTGATTATGTTGTCGAATGCCATCTGTTTTTGTTTCTGTGTCAAGTATTACATGCGAATTACTTTGCTCAATTCAGAGATCACAGAGGGAATGAGCCTGCTCGGTTTTGAGAGGATCACATACACGGGCTCGATACAAAACGATGTTGCAACCTTAGAACCGATCGTTCTCAGCGAAGGATTCACAGCGGGAGTTACCTTCTCAATGTTCGGAGGTGAGATATATAGCTCACGTTTACGCCATTTCAAGTTTTCAAAATAAAATGAGACTCTTTCTGAACATTTATATTTTATAATTTCAGATCTAGCTCAGCACTTCATCCTCACCTCAGTGGGACCAACGGTGACTATCGCTTTACGTGGTGCATTACCAGCAGAAGCGATCCCGGCCAATAGAGTCATAGTACTAGAAATTCGGGCTACTGCACCTCAAGCCGTGCCTGCACACACATCTGTGGTCTTTACAGTTACTACAGAGGATGATACCCCATCTATAGTCGAACTGGCTTTCGCCCAAGTCTATTACACTGGATCCTATTCTGAAACCACAGGTCTCACATTTGTAACACCCATGTCACTGAGCCAAGGCTACGATGAAAGTGTCCAGTTTGCACTAGTCGGAGGTACCTAACTTATTGTTTAATCCAACAGCAGCGGGATAATATATGAAAAAATTCCCATTGTTAAAACGCTTCTTCTTTACAGATCAAGCACAATGGTTCGGTCTGGTACGTAATCAGAATTCCCTAACATTGACATTAACAAGTGCTATTCCTACCGCCGTGATCTCTAATAACAACCAACTCATCTTCGTCGTAACGGCGCAAAGGGAAGGCGGAACGATTGCACGAACGACTGTTGTCATCGCGCTCACCGACGGAGGTACACAATTAAAACGGAATCCATTCGTTTCTTTAAATTTATTATGTTGTCGAATGCCATCTGTTTTTGTTTCTGTGTCAAGTATTACATGCGAATTACTTTGCTCAATTCAGAGATCACAGAGGGAATGAGCCTGCTCGGTTTTGAGAGGATCACATACACGGGCTCGATACAAAACGATGTTGCAACCTTAGAACCGATCGTTCTCAGCGAAGGATTCACAGCGGGAGTTACCTTCTCAATGTTCGGAGGTGAGATATATAGCTCACGTTTACGCCATTTCAAGTTTTCAAAATAAAATGAGACTCTTTCTGAACATTTATATTTTATAATTTCAGATCTAGCTCAGCACTTCATCCTCACCTCAGTGGGACCAACGGTGACTATCGCTTTACGTGGTGCATTACCAGCAGAAGCGATCCCGGCCAATAGAGTCATAGTACTAGAAATTCGGGCTACGGCACCTCAAGCCGTGCCTGCACACACATCTGTGGTCTTTACAGTTACTACAGAGGATGATACTCCATCTATAGTCGAACTGGCTTTCGCCCAAGTCTATTACACTGGATCCTATTCTGAAACCACAGGTCTCACATTTGTAACACCCATGTCACTGAGCCAAGGCTACGATGAAAGTGTCCAGTTTGCACTAGTCGGAGGTACCTAACTTATTGTTTAATCCAACAGCAGCGGGATAATGTATGAAAAAATTCCCATTGTTAAAACACTTTTTCTTTACAGATCAAGCACAATGGTTCGGTCTGGTACGTAATCAGAATTCCCTAACATTGACATTAACAAGTGCTATTCCTACCGCCGTGATCTCTAATAACAACCAACTCATCTTCGTCGTAACGGCGCAAAGGGAAGGCGGAACGATTGCACGAACGACTGTTGTCATTGCGCTCACCGACGGAGGTACATAATTAAAACGGAATCCATCCGTTTCTTTAAATTGATTATGTTGTCGAATGCCATCTGTTTTTGTTTCTGTGTCAAGTATTACATGCGAATTACTTTGCTCAATTCAGAGATCACAGAGGGAATGAGCCTGCTCGGTTTTGAGAGGATCACATACACGGGCTCGATACAAAACGATGTTGCAACCTTAGAACCGATCGTTCTCAGCGAAGGATTCACAGCGGGAGTTACCTTCTCAATGTTCGGAGGTGAGATATATAGCTCACGTTTACGCCATTTCAAGTTTTCAAAATAAAATGAGACTCTTTCTGAACATTTATATTTTATAATTTCAGATCTAGCTCAGCACTTCATCCTCACCTCAGTGGGACCAACGGTGACTATCGCTTTACGTGGTGCATTACCAGCAGAAGCAATCCCGGCCAATAGAGTCATAGTACTAGAAATTCGGGCTACGGCACCTCAAGCCGTGCCTGCACACACATCTGTGGTCTTTACAGTTACTACAGAGGATGATACTCCATCTATAGTCGAACTGGCTTTCGCCCAAGTCTATTACACTGGATCCTATTCTGAAACCACAGGTCTCACATTTGTAACACCCATGTCACTGAGCCAAGGCTACGATGAAAGTGTCCAGTTTGCACTAGTCGGAGGTACCAAACTTATTGTTTAATCCAACAGCAGCGGGATAATGTATGAAAAAATTCCCATTGTTAAAACACTTTTTCTTTACAGATCAAGCACAATGGTTCGGTCTGGTACGTAATCAGAATTCCCTAACATTGACATTAACAAGTGCTATTCCTACCGCCGTGATCTCTAATAACAACCAACTCATCTTCGTCGTAACGGCGCAAAGGGAAGGCGGAACGATTGCACGAACGACTGTTGTCATCGCGCTCACCGACGGAGGTACATAATTAAAACGGAATCCATCCGTTTCTTTAAATTGATTATGTTGTCGAATGCCATCTGTTTTTGTTTCTGTGTCAAGTATTACATGCGAATTACTTTGCTCAATTCAGAGATCACAGAGGGAATGAGCCTGCTCGGTTTTGAGAGGATCACATACACGGGCTCGATACAAAACGATGTTGCAACCTTAGAACCGATCGTTCTCAGCGAAGGATTCACAGCGGGAGTTACCTTCTCAATGTTCGGAGGTGAGATATATAGCTCACGTTTACGCCATTTCAAGTTTTCAAAATAAAATGAGACTCTTTCTGAACATTTATATTTTATAATTTCAGATCTAGCTCAGCACTTCATCCTCACCTCAGTGGGACCAACGGTGACTATCGCTTTACGTGGTGCATTACCAGCAGAAGCGATCCCGGCCAATAGAGTCATAGTACTAGAAATTCGGGCTACTGCACCTCAAGCCGTGCCTGCACACACATCTGTGGTCTTTACAGTTACTACAGAGGATGATACCCCATCTATAGTCGAACTGGCTTTCGCCCAAGTCTATTACACTGGATCCTATTCTGAAACCACAGGTCTCACATTTGTAACACCCATGTCACTGAGCCAAGGCTACGATGAAAGTGTCCAGTTTGCACTAGTCGGAGGTACCTAACTTATTGTTTAATCCAACAGCAGCGGGATAATATATGAAAAAATTCCCATTGTTAAAACGCTTCTTCTTTACAGATCAAGCACAATGGTTCGGTCTGGTACGTAATCAGAATTCCCTAACATTGACATTAACAAGTGCTATTCCTACCGCCGTGATCTCTAATAACAACCAACTCATCTTCGTCGTAACGGCGCAAAGGGAAGGCGGAACGATTGCACGAACGACTGTTGTCATCGCGCTCACCGACGGAGGTACACAATTAAAACGGAATCCATTCGTTTCTTTAAATTTATTATGTTGTCGAATGCCATCTGTTTTTGTTTCTGTGTCAAGTATTACATGCGAATTACTTTGCTCAATTCAGAGATCACAGAGGGAATGAGCCTGCTCGGTTTTGAGAGGATCACATACACGGGCTCGATACAAAACGATGTTGCAACCTTAGAACCGATCGTTCTCAGCGAAGGATTCACAGCGGGAGTTACCTTCTCAATGTTCGGAGGTGAGATATATAGCTCACGTTTACGCCATTTCAAGTTTTCAAAATAAAATGAGACTCTTTCTGAACATTTATATTTTATAATTTCAGATCTAGCTCAGCACTTCATCCTCACCTCAGTGGGACCAACGGTGACTATCGCTTTACGTGGTGCATTACCAGCAGAAGCGATCCCGGCCAATAGAGTCATAGTACTAGAAATTCGGGCTACGGCACCTCAAGCCGTGCCTGCACACACATCTGTTGTCTTTACAGTTACTACAGAGGATGATACTCCATCTATAGTCGAACTGGCTTTCGCCCAAGTCTATTACACTGGATCCTATTCTGAAACCACAGGTCTCACATTTGTAACACCCATGTCACTGAGCCAAGGCTACGATGAAAGTGTCCAGTTTGCACTAGTCGGAGGTACCAAACTTATTGTTTAATCCAACAGCAGCGGGATAATATATGAAAAATTCCCATTGTTAAAACGCTTTTTCTTTACAGATCAAGCACAATGGTTCGGTCTGGTACGTAATCAGAATTCTCTAACATTGACATTAACAAGTGCTATTCCTACCGCCGTGATCTCTAATAACAACCAACTCATCTTCGTCGTAACGGCGCAAAGGGAAGGCGGAACGATTGCACGAACGACTGTTGTCATCGCGCTCACCGACGGAGGTACATAATTAAAACGGAATCCATTCGTTTCTTTAAATTTATTATGTTGTCGAATGCCATCTGTTTTTGTTTCTGTGTCAAGTATTACATGCGAATTACTTTGCTCAATTCAGAGATCACAGAGGGAATGAGCCTGCTCGGTTTTGAGAGGATCACATACACGGGCTCGATAGAAAACGATGTTGCAACCTTAGAACCGATCGTTCTCAGCGAAGGATTCACAGCGGGAGTTACCTTCTCAATGTTCGGAGGTGAGATATATAGCTCACGTTTACGCCATTTCAAGTTTTCAAAATAAAATGAGACTCTTTCTGAACATTTATATTTTATAATTTCAGATCTAGCTCAGCACTTCATCCTCACCTCAGTGGGACCAACGGTGACTATCGCTTTACGTGGTGCATTACCAGCAGAAGCAATCCCGGCCAATAGAGTCATAGTACTAGAAATTCGGGCTACGGCACCTCAAGCCGTGCCTGCACACACATCTGTGGTCTTTACAGTTACTACAGAGGATGATACTCCATCTATAGTCGAACTGGCTTTCGCCCAAGTCTATTACACTGGATCCTATTCTGAAACCACAGGTCTCACATTTGTAACACCCATGTCACTGAGCCAAGGCTACGATGAAAGTGTCCAGTTTGCACTAGTCGGAGGTACCTAACTTATTGTTTAATCCAACAGCAGCGGGATAATATATGAAAAAATTCCCATTGTTAAAACGCTTCTTCTTTACAGATCAAGCACAATGGTTCGGTCTGGTACGTAATCAGAATTCCCTAACATTGACATTAACAAGTGCTATTCCTACCGCCGTGATCTCTAATAACAACCAACTCATCTTCGTCGTAACGGCGCAAAGGGAAGGCGGAACGATTGCACGAACGACTGTTGTCACCGCGCTCACCGACGGAGGTACACAATTAAAACGGAATCCATTCGTTTCTTTAAATTTATTATGTTGTCGAATGCCATCTGTTTTTGTTTCTGTGTCAAGTATTACATGCGAATTACTTTGCTCAATTCAGAGATCACAGAGGGAATGAGCCTGCTCGGTTTTGAGAGGATCACATACACGGGCTCGATACAAAACGATGTTGCAACCTTAGAACCGATCGTTCTCAGCGAAGGATTCACAGCGGGAGTTACCTTCTCAATGTTCGGGAGGTGAGATATATAGCTCACGTTTACGCCATTTCAAGTTTTCAAAATAAAATGAGACTCTTTCTGAACATTTTATATTTTATAATTTCAGATCTAGCTCAGCACTTCATCCTCACCTCAGTGGGACCAACGGTGACTATCGCTTTACGTGGTGCATTACCAGCAGAAGCGATCCCGGCCAATAGAGTCATAGTACTAGAAATTCGGGCTACGGCACCTCAAGCCGTGCCTGCACACACATCTGTTGTCTTTACAGTTACTACAGAGGATGATACTCCATCTATAGTCGAACTGGCTTTCGCCCAAGTCTATTACACTGGATCCTATTCTGAAACCACAGGTCTCACATTTGTAACACCCATGTCACTGAGCCAAGGCTACGATGAAAGTGTCCAGTTTGCACTAGTCGGAGGTACCAAACTTATTGTTTAATCCAACAGCAGCGGGATAATATATGAAAAATTCCCATTGTTAAAACGCTTTTTCTTTACAGATCAAGCACAATGGTTCGGTCTGGTACGTAATCAGAATTCTCTAACATTGACATTAACAAGTGCTATTCCTACCGCCGTGATCTCTAATAACAACCAACTCATCTTCGTCGTAACGGCGCAAAGGGAAGGCGGAACGATTGCACGAACGACTGTTGTCATCGCGCTCACCGACGGAGGTACATAATTAAAACGGAATCCATTCGTTTCTTTAAATTGATTATGTTGTCGAATGCCATCTGTTTTTGTTTCTTTGTCAAGTATTACATGCGAATTACTTTGCTCAATTCAGAGATCACAGAGGGAATGAGCCTGCTCGGTTTTGAGAGGATCACATACACGGGCTCGATACAAAACGATGTTGCAACCTTAGAACCGATCGTTCTCAGCGAAGGATTCACAGCGGAAGTTACCTTCTCAATGTTCGGAGGTGAGATATATAGCTTACGTTTACACCATTTCAAGTTTTCAAAATAAAATGAGACTCTTTCTGAACATTTATGTTTTACAATTTCAGATCTAGCTCAGCACTTCATCCTCACCTCAGTGGGACCAACGGTGACTATCGCTTTACGTGGTGCATTACCAGCAGAAGCGATCCCGGCCAATAGAGTCATAGTACTAGAAATTCGGGCTACGGCACCTCAAGCCGTGTCTGCACACACATCTGTGGTCTTTACAGTTACTACAGAGGATGATACTCCATCTATAGTTGAACTGGCTTTCGCCCAAGTCTATTACACTGGATCCTATTCTGAAACCACAGGTCTCACATTTGTAACACCCATGTCACTGAGCCAAGGCTACGATGAAAGTGTCCAGTTTGCACTAGTCGGAGGTACCAAACTTATTGTTTAATACAACAGCAGCGGGATAATATATGAAAAAATTCCCAGTGTTAAAACACTTTTCCTTTACAGATCAAGCACAATGGTTCGGTCTGGTACGTAATCAGAATTCCGTAACATTGACATTAACAAGTGCTATTCCTGCCGCCGTGATCTCTAATTACAACCAACTCATCTTCGTCGTAACTGCGCAAAAGGAAGGAGGAACGGTCGCTAGAACCATTATCGTCATCTCTGTAACAGGTTGATTAAAGAGTGTTGATTTTTTCTTAGAAATTTGTTCTTAGAAGAACTTTCATTTAAAAAATGTTTAGTTGTCTGATTAGTGTATAATGTAATTTCAAAGATGTCATTTGGTTATATAGAAATGTAATTTACATTAATTTGTGGAACTTATAACACTTGGTATCCAAAGAATGTGGTATCGTAAAAAATATATGTGCTATCTCGAAGATAGATCATGTTTAAAAATAATTTATCATTGAATCGGTTTCTGAATTATCAGCTGTATTGTATAATACAATTTTGTGTATGTAGGTATACAATAACTGTTTAGTTAAAATCAATAAAATAATAATTAATATTAACATTTTTTTTACAGGTGAACAAATTATAATTCAAACATATTTCAGATTTGATTTTCTTTTCACTTCAACGAAATCAATATTTTATTGTTTTTTTTTTTTTCATTTTATTTTTTTTCGATTTAAATGACTGTGGTTTTCGTTAACAATTATAATAGAGCGTAAGAATTATTATATGATTTAAGATTATTATTTAAATAAACTGTTTATAAGCATTATGTATTTTAGATACACAGATTGAATCAGATGTACGATTTGAAAATGTTCTGTATGAAGGTGGTATTCAAAACAACATTTTGCGACATGAGAATATCGTCATATTTGGATTCAGTGGAACAAATATACAACTACATGGAGGTAATTGTTTTTTTATTAAAATCATTTTAAAGTTATACTCGGTTCACAATAAATTACTTATTATTTTATGTGTTTAACCCCTTGAGCACCTTCCCGGTGTTTACGCCAGCTTTCCATTGTTTTTCTATTGTTTCATTTTTATGGGTACTCGACATATTAAGGTGAATTTGAATAAAAAAGATGTATTTTTATTATATCTGTGTCTGATACTCTAATTTCAATAGAAGCAATATTGAAATAACAGATCCATACTAATAAATAAAATTTAAGTGTCTGTTTGTAATGTCAATTTTTTTTACTAAATAGATATGAATTGTATTGTATACACACCATACATGTACAAAAAATGCAATTTTTAAAATTTTTGTCTGCCTGTCTGTTGGTTTTTTCCAGGGTAATCTCCGAAACGGCTAGATTAATTTAGACGGATCTTTTTTGGTAGATAGCTGATGTAACGCCGGGTAACTTTGGGTACTTTTAATTTTCGAAATTAATTAGAGTTCCGCGTAAAAAAATTAAATCTAAAAAAAAATAAAATCCTATTCAATGCACAGTTTTACGGACAAGTGCTTGAATTTATTAGAAATATATTTACTTTATTTTAATACTACAAAATACAATTGGGCTTTCGTATAAAAAAAATTAAAACGCAGTAAAGAATATATGAAACGCGGACCACAGCTGGTATAAAATATAATTGAATTCTTAAACAAATATCATTTTTTTATTACCTTATTTCTGAACTTTACACCGTGTCATGGACTATCATGGACTGGATATTATTATAAAATAGAGATATAGCGTTAGGATAAATGAGTTACCCAGTCGATATGAGTGGAAAGGTTGCAGTAACATTATTTTATATGTTTACTAATATCGTACCTACGATATTTGTAAAATTAAGATTTTTTTTAATTATACAGTATTAATTTTAAACTATCAAAATCTTAAAATTTCATATTTATAAATCATATTCTGTGTTTCAACCTGCAAAGGAAGACAGAAATTCTAAATATAAAGATACAATCTTTTAATTTATTGTTATTATCGTTTTTTTTTAAATCAAGATATGTGTTTACACTTCCCAGAGTACGCGAGTATGTTTATATCTTCCTTGAACGATGGGGTGGTGTCTATACAGATGTCGGTGTCAATGAACTTACCTGATGATGTTGTTCAAATAGTTCTGGAAATGCACGCAGCTACGGCTAGGGCTGTGCTTCTGCTCAATGTCATTTCGTCAGGTAACATATTCTATCTTACGGCCAGTTTCAATATCTAATTCTTACTAAAAGTTGGGATCAAACTAAAAATAAGTCGATTTTTCTCAATGATCAATAAGGTTGAGCAGACACTTTAGAGAAAAAAGGATTAAAATTATTTCGGATTTCAATAGCTAAAAACAGATTGAGATCGCATATGCAAAACGGCCGGTATAGGTCAACCATTAATCATATCATATTTTTTAGCAATTTTTTAACTCTCTACTGCTGAATTTAGATTATTACCTAAAAAACTCGTGAATATTTTTGGTACAAAATATCTTTAAAAATTTTAAAATATTATTTTTTAAAGTACGGTTATAATCTAATTTAATTGTGAAAATCGTTGCCTGGCAACAACGACAGTGCAGTGCAGTGTATGGAAAATATTTAAACAGGACATATATTCTGAAATCTCCCAACGACTACCTTGAAACACTTAATAAATGGTCACACTTTGTTGGACATTGAAGATGAAGGTTAACAAAATAATACGAATATTTTAAAATAAATATAGGCTCAAAAAAGCTAGAACCCAGGGCCCTTAAGCAAGCTAATAATAAGGAGAAGTCACTCACTGGTTTTCGGTTCAACGAAAACATAAATACTTCTTATATCTCACTACATCTCTCTTCCCTCTTGTAATACCATGCTGGCCATTGTAATATGATTTATTTCGAGCCCATTCGAGCCGTACGTTAAAATCGATTGGTGAATTGTATCGTCGTAGATGCTCCGAGTATACCATCTGTCACCTTCAGTTCGTCGTCCTACAGCCTTCACGTGGATGTCAGTCAGACCGGACTTGTTGGTAACGTTTATGCAGTTGCTGATAATGGAGAATCAGTACGATACACAATTCGGGCGGAGAACTGTAAGTAATGATAATAATTTATTACAGAATACATAATATAATCGAGCAATATCTAATAAGCAAGTATGAATAAATAGATCCAACGTCTAACGTAACAAAGAAAATTTATTAACATGTAACATTGTAAACAAATTGAAATTTTTAAATTGTGGCCCTATTTTGTTATCTTTAACATATAGGTCCAGCAATTAGCAAGGTGGTAAGACAATCCAGCCCGACTGGTTTACGACCAACATACACTTGAGAAAAAGCAGCCAGTAGTGGCTCTTTAGTACGCATTGTGTTCTGAGACCAGCCAATATATATATGCCCTGATGATGCCAACAGACAACAACATGACTAATTTATCAGCGGTCGTCATTGTTCATTGTTCTCAGAATGTACTTTAGTTCACATCACATAAAGAGCAGTCATTTTCGCGTACCCATCTAAAAATAGTAACACAGAGATATAAAAGAGTCCACGCGATGCAAATGTTACACCTTAATTTGAATTGATAAATTTGAAGTAATTTTAACTGTACGCGCCTAAGCATATAAAAAAAAAGCAATTTTAATAAAGTGTTGAAAACTTTTTGCTTAACGATAATATTCACATACCGCGTTATATATTATTTTAACTATAGTCGTATATTTTTGTTGTTTCTTATTACATGGTAATATTTATCATGAGAAAAATTCGTACATATAAAAATCACATAACCGACGTTGTCCTAAAAAAGGTGGGGCACATTATCCATAGAACCGATGGAAGAAGGACCTAATAGGCTCTCGAATGGCGACCATGTACCGCAGGCCACACCTTGACAAGACCCCCAACAAGGTGTACTGACGTCCCATTGAAGGCCACTGGAATCCACTGGATACAGAAGGTGCAACACTAGTCGCCGTGAAGTGCCTTAAGGAAGACCTATGTACAGCAGTAGACTAAAAATGATGATTATTTTCATCAAAAATAATGATTAAGTAACTTTATTTCAGCACATTTGTTAGAACGTCTTTCGATAAATAATGACGGGGAGTTACGATTATCCGCTCCGGTTAATAGTGGAGTCTACACGTTCGAAGTTATCGCAACCACTATCTTCACCCAAGCTACTGCTACGGCTACGGTATTAATTTTTTTTATATTTAATTACCTGTTAAATGTGAAATCTCACTCGAGCTCCAACTATACGTCTATGTTATACTTAAATCTACTTAATTGATATAAAACTAAATAACTAATAACATTAGCGTTCATTTATTTCTAATTTTCTCCTATGAATCAAATATACCCGTTTTAAGATAACCTTGTATTTCTTGTTATTTCTGTATAGGTATCTCATAAAATAATCATTAGTATATAATCTCATTCATATATGTATATTAATGATTATATTGCACGTGTAAAACTATTGGCTTTGTTTATCTATGTATTTATACGTTAAAACAGAAACAATTATTTTACATTTACAGGTACATCTGACTGTTGAAACGGTAACAATATGCAGAGACGACGTTGTGGTACCGCCATTAATAGTCTTAGATAGAGATGAAGAAGCACCGCATAATAACTTAGTGGTTTTAAACACAACACAGCACCCTAACTGCCGATACACGCTGACAAACCGTTGGCCCTCAGACCATTCATGGTTGTATGTTGATGAAATTGGACTCCATGCGAGACCAATTGACAGGGAGCACGAGTCCATTGCATTTATGGCTCTATCTCAAGTACAAGTAGAGCTTAACTTACATTGCGACGGTGATAGAACGCGTGCTAAACGTTCCACAAGTAACCGACCGGAATGGCTAGGCCCCTACGATTACGGTACTAGTAACTGGATACTTTCAGATAGCATTTCGTACAATTCCAGACGAAGCTTTGTGAATCTAATTGTCAACGATATCAACGACAATGCTCCTATATTTATTGGAAAAGAGAACGAACCAATTTCCGTTGGATATCCGGTATTTGAATTAGAAGAGACTGTAATGCCGAGATCCTTAGTGGAATTGCAGGTTCGTGAATTTTTTTAAAATAAAATTTAAGTTATTAAATTTTCGCGTGCCATAACTACATCATGCAATTATTTAACGGGTTATATAATATAATTCAGCGGGTCTTAACGCAATTTATTAATTTACCTTTTTAATCCGATGTTTCGATTGCTCTGCACCAACCGACTCATTGCGTTGAGAGCCGTGTTAAAAAATCTTATGTAGTTACTATCTGTTCCCGCGGATTCACTCTACAGAAATGTATTTTGTAGTCAATTCTGAAGCCACGCACAGTATTTTTTCTTAAATCTCTTGAGGCTTAAAATGCGTTGAAGCTTTTTTTATGTAAAATAAAATAAAAATACATAGTTTTTCCAGTATTTTCGTAAGTGTACTAATTTCGTCTCGTTAGCCTTTTATTATAAGTATAGTTTAAATTTGTATACCTACCATGTTTTTTTGGATTGGCTAGGTGACTATGGCATTTTAAGGGTAGTGCGTAAATGCATATCCCCCGGTCAAAAAAAAAGGTGACTATGGCATTTAGTGGTAGTGTATTAGGATTTTGTGACGATGGACGTAGATTCGAACCCGCCTATCCTATTTTATCCTAAGCTTTCGGTGAAGGAAAACATCGTGAGGTAATCATAGCATGTTTTTTTTTAATATCCATTTGGCTAACTCTGCCACCATCCTAATGTTTGAAAATCTGTAATTAAGCACATAAAGGGTTGTTCTGGCAGCGTCTTTTGAATGCCAATTAGTCTATTTTCAGCTTATCTGTCGCATTGAATCACATCGTCACCTAAGATCAGGCGAGACTATGATCGTAGGTCTCTTTAAAAAATAAAACATTATTTGTTGTTTTCCCTAATACAATAACAACAAATTTTCACTAATTAATTTAAATAATTACCGGAAACCTGTTGTATCAAAGTAAAATAAGAATAATGAAATATATCTACCGAGTGATTGCCCTTTGTCATGTATGTGGCCTCACGTAGAATCCTATTTTTTTTTGTTTATCTAAATCTCAACAACACCCACGACTGCGTTTTATATATCAAGATAAGAGTCATTATTCTCCTTCTAATGGTTCACAATACGTAATACATTTACATTATGTTTTATCACTATTAGGTAACAGAAATCATTGTTCCGGGTTTCTCAAATATCATATTAATAATGTGCTCTTTATAACTATATGCTTTTAAAACTATGTGCTTGTTCAATGTAATTTTATTGTTTTTGGTTAAATAAATATGCTGGACCGCAAAGAAAAAGGATCGGTTAATAGATCTATAATATCTTCAAAAGTAACTAACCTAGCTTTATGAAATAGAGATTAAATTAAAGATTATTTTAATATGCCTAAAAATGTATTCAAGTTTTTTATTTTTAATAAATGTCAAATAAATAAAAATGCGAAGTTTTTCCAGTAATTTCGTAAATGTAGATTGGTTACAGATTTGCCGTTTTCATGCATTTTGGTATTTTGTGTTCCCTCTGCGAGCTCGCAGTACTGCTGTTATGCGATTTAGCACACTTTCTAGTAGGTTTTTTGAGGCGATGCTGCGGAATATACTGCCATTCCTCTTTTAGAGCATCTTTCATTTCACGTAGCGTGATTGGCGGCGGATTCCGATGACGTACACGTCGTCCCATGCATGCTCAATGGGGTATAAGTCTGGGCTGCGTGCTGGCCACTCCATATGTGTGACTTCTTAAAAATAGGCAAAATTTTATTCCAACTTGAACCCTTGCGATGATAACGCAGTTGGTAGTGCAACTGCATTCCGCGTCGTTGTCTCCAGATTCGAATCCACCTGTCCAACTCTGAAATGAGCCTCAGTTTTCGGTGAAGGAAAACAGCGTGTGAAAATAATAGAATTTTCTAATAATGCCAGGCTGGGTAGCTCAAGTTTGAAAATCTAACACCAAACTCCAATAGACGTATTCGGGCAGCATTACTTAAGAATTTGTGCCACTAGGTATATACTTCAATATATACCACATAGTCTATTAACATCAGGTGAGATTATGGTAAAAGCGCTAACCTATATATACGTGTGTAAAGAGGTAAAATCATTTTTTTGTTTTTAATTCATAAAATCAAAAACCACTTAACCGATTTAAAAAATTCTTTCACCTGCATAAAGTTAACCCAATCACCGAGTAAGTAGCCTATTTTTTTTTTAAATAGCAATTCCTATATACCCGGTCGAAGACGGGTGTATCACTAGTATAGTATACTTAGTATTAAATAGTGCAAAAAGTTATAATCCAGTTAAGAATAAAGCTATTGATGAAATAAAATACAACATTTAAAATGATTACAGGCTACTGATGCGGATATCGGTATAAATGCAGCGCTAATGTACTGGAGTTCTGAAACTGAAGTAGCTGTTGCTCCCTCTACCGGCTTTGTGCACGTTCGCGATGGAGCCCGACTTGAACAAGACGCTCGTCTCATCGTACATGCTACAGACCGGAACGGTGAAGGTCATACGGGTTCTATAGAATTGATAGTAAGTGAAAATCAATATTATATATATATATTTTAAGTTTTAATAAAACTTCAGAGTATCATATTGGAGTTTTTGGCGAGATCTCAGCCTTGCATGTAGCGGTTGTTTTCTTTAATTCATTAAATTTGTGTATTTTACTCTATATCATGTAATTTTGGTGGCTTTTTGTGTCATATAGTTTGATTATTCTGTACAAGCCAAGTTAATTATGACAGATAACGCGTAGTATTTATTCTGAGGTGCCGCACAAAGTTTCATGGAAAGTTCTAGCACACAGCCACAGTTTTCCTGGAGCTTGGTAACCCTGATACAAGATTATAAAATACAACTTACCTAGATGACGTTGGCACCAATTGTTTGAACACAAATTGCCATTGCCTAAGAAGAGTATCATATTTTCTATTCCGCATAATTCTTTACAGCGTAATCAAGTTCTAAATAATTATCGTGAAATAATGGCGTCACTATTTATGGCACTAAATTGTTTTCGGTACTAACAAAACGCATAGACATTTCTCACAAATTCAAACAAAAAACACACAAAGAAACTTGCTCATGTTATATGTTCCGTGTATTTGTACATTCATTGATATATTTATTAAAATGTTGTTATTTTGATATTAAAAACATACAATTCAATTTTATTTAACTATATTGATAATATGTATATTATGTGAAATATGCAGGTATAAAAAAAGCTACTACCCTATCATATTGTACGTATTCAATATATTATTGACGTTTTTGATTCCCAAATTGATTAAGGAACGTCAGGGACAAGCTTCTCCTTACATCGAGATTGATGTCGTCGTTTATATTTAGTTCTATTTCCTATAAAATTTTTTTGTTTGAATTGTGTTTTCATTTTTACGAATTTTAAGATTTATTCGTGGAGTAAACCGATACATAATTAGATAAAGCAATCCTTAAAAATTCCGATATTCGGGTACTGGTTTTTAATGCACTAAAATCATCAAATGTTGATCTGACTTACCGCTTCGACCTAAATAAATTAACTTCATGTCTGAGAATGCTGAGGGCCGATGACAGCTTAGTAGTATAATGGTGTCAGATATAGTATAGATTTACCAGGGTTCGAATTTTATCCCACTACAAACCCCAGTTTTCGGTTAAGTAAAACATAACAATGAAGCGATAGCATTGTAGTAGAAGGTTTCCCTGCCTGGCTACCTATAACCCTCTGTGCTACTATGCACATTTATGTATGTATCCGATAGCATTATTTGTTTATTATTGTATTATCCTAATTCATTCGTCACTTAACACTTAACTCACTTCTCACGGCTATTTCCCACATCATTAATTTCTTAGTCTTAGTCGTGTCTTAGTTCTGGTGCTTTCCCGTCTTTATGGTCTTTAAAACCTATGTAATTCCCCTACCCAAAATTCCTAACCCATTTCTCCCGAGCCATTTCCGGCCCATATCCATTCCCCCCTTTCTATCTAAGGTGCTTGAAGCTTATGTTCACAAGCAGCTACCCATGTTTGTATACCAAAATAATGTATTAAGCCCATTACAATCTGGCTTTAGGCCGGATCACAGTATTATTTCTGCACTCATTAAAGTAACAGGGGATATTAGGACAGCTATACAGGATACCAAAGTCACTGAATTGGCTCTCGTTGATTTCTCGAACGCCTTTAACACTGTCAGGCATGATATCCTATTGTCTATCCTCTCTTATGCAATGATTACTTCCGTTGCACTTGAATGGTTCTTGAGCTACCTTCAAGAGCGTCAGCAGTCAGTCCATCTCAATGAATCTTCTTCAAACTGGGAAGACCGTCTTTCTGGTGTACCTCAAGGCGGTATTCTCTCACCTTTACTATTTTCTGTTTTTATTAATCTAATAACTATCAACTTACAGTGTTCGTATCATTTTTACTCTGATGACCTGTAAATATATGCTCAGGAGATCATTGACAGTGTGTCTTCGGCAATAGATAGGGTTAACAAGGATTTAGAACATATTAAGAATTGGTCTTACAACTTTGGGTTATCAGTTTATCCTTCCAAGTGTGGCAAGCTATAATTGTGGATAGCCAGAATATGATGAACAGATTAGACAGCGTATCTCTTCCATCTGTTATGTTTAATAGCTCAGTTATCCTACTGTGTGCTGCAGTTAAGAATCTTGGCTTATATATGGATTCTAATTTGAGCTCACGAACACAAGTGAACAGTATTTGTCAAAGGGTAACCGGTATTCTTCGTGCCCTGTATCGTCTGAAGAACTTCCTTCCGTCTAAAACTAAGGTAACGCTTCTACAAACCTTTATTTTCCCTCTAGTCGACTATGGTGATGTGTGCTACTTTGACCTGAATGCAGATCTTCTCAACAAACTTGATCGTCTTCTTAACAACTGCATTAGATTTATTTTCAATCTTCGTAAGTACGACCACGTGCCATTATATCGTTCCTGGTTGAAGTGGTTACCCATTTGTCAACGCCGGGATCTCCGCACACTTACTACGCTATTTTCTATTCTCGTATCTCCCAATGCTCCATCCTACTTAACTCCTCGTTTTCAGTACCTATGCTCCAATCACTAGAAAAATCTCTGTTCTACGAATAATCGTCTTCTTCTGTGTCCTTCTCATAGTTCCGTATTATGTACTACGCGTATGGAACAATTGCAGACCTCTAAAGTATTTACACGCGTATATAGTAACCGCGAAATGCTTTATATTTTTTTGCATGTTATTTAACCAAAGAAATAAACTAGATAATATGATGAAAAAAAAATATCTTTGAGATATAATTTTTTAATATTCAATTAGATTAGTATATTATATTCTTGCAAATTTATTATATTAATCATGATATACATATGTCATTCTCAGGTTGTGTTAATTCAATAGTTTTTTTATTAATACGTATAAGTAATCCCACACGACTGTCAGATTAATAAGATTTCCGTAAGAAATTTTTATATGCTTTAAATATTTACTGTACAGTATATCGTTTGAGTATATTTATATTTAATATGTATTTAGAAAACGCATAAAAAACATTATCCGATTCAGTCATTATAATTGATCTCGTGTTTAGTTTTAGTTGAATTTTTTATTAGGCGATTAGTAAATGAGTAAAAAAGTAACGTCACTCCTAACTCAGCAATAGACTATGCAAACAATTGACAATTGGTAACCGGAATATATTACAATTTTCTCTTTCATCTAATAGCTATAACGTCATAGGATAAGTTTTATTCTCATGATATATATTATGAATATGTATTATATTTCATTTTACGTAGAAACACTTTATTTTCATTTGTGTATAATTACAAACAAATCTAATAATAATTTAACAGACACCCGAATCCAAAATGACGTGTTTAGAACATTGAATTTGTCTTTGACTCATTGTCAGTAAGATACCCAAGGTTTACGCCAAAAATGTGTTTTATAGCGGAAGAATATCTTGAGATTGCAGTTTTATTATTAACCTCTTGTCTCATCCTACTTACTTAACAAGAGTTAAAATTAAACTGTCGAGAAATGTTATCGATATATTTCTTACACGCCATATTGGGATTTATTTTTCATTCGCTCTTATGACACCAGATAAACACAATTGAATAACACAGCCTAGCTGTGCTCGCGGCTACGTTTGGGCGAACTGTAAAATTATTGCCAGGGTTTTATTAAATAACTTTTATACAATTTAAGGATAAGGATGCAAAGAACACGATAATTTTATGTGATTTTTTTTTATCAATCTAATACATACTGAAATAAAAAATCATGGACAACGTTTCACGAGTTTAAGCCAACTAACGGAGGATTGACTTTTATTTAATGTAAAAATATTTGTTGCAGTTTTAATATTTAAAATCGTTAATGATAGTTAAATTTTGAAAATTACATTGTGAATAAATATGATCTAAGGTATAAATTCAAATTACTAGAATATTATTAGTATCTCTATTAGATATTTATAACTTCATGAAAATATATCGATATATAATTAAATTTATACTCGAGCATTAACATCCCTAAATTACGCTGATACAGGCAGTATATTTTTATTTCTTTTTATAAGCGTTATATTTTGCATATCCGCTAATTTATAGTAGTCAGGCAAATTGATTAGAACATTGAACCTCCAGGAGTCGTGATATGTATTTTACATACATGGACAGCTCAACTTTTTTTTCTTGTCCCGTACATTTATACAAAGATTATCAAAAAAAGTGAAACTGTTTCACCAAAAAAAAGTAGTAAAATATAATTGTAAATTTTACTAGTATTTTGTTGGTTGTTGAATATTATATATAATCATAGTATTGTGTGTCTATGGAATACTTAGCAAAATTTAAGTAAAACTGGATCGAATCCAACTCAACATGGCCGCCTTCGGGAAACTATGGAAAATCTTCTCGTCCGAGATACCGCAGTGTCTCACAACGAAAGTCTTCGAGCAGTATGTGTTGCCAATGATAACATACGGCTCTGAGACGTGGTTGCTCACAATGTGCCTAATAAGGAAGCTCAAAGTTGTTCAAAGGGCAATAGAGAGGGCTACACTTGGAGTCTCTCTGCATGATCGAATCAGAAATGAGGAGATTCGCAGAAGAACCAAAGTAACCGACATTGGTTGAAGAATTACTAAACTTAAGTGGCAGTGGGCTGGGCACATTGCTCGCAGAACCGATGCCCGATGATGCCAACGGGTTCTCGAATAGCTACCACGCACTGGAAGACGCAGCGTGGGTAGGCCCACAAGGTGGACCGACGACCTGGCGAAGGTCGTGGGAATCCGCTAGATGGGGGTGGCGCAAGACCGATCGCCGTGGAGATCTTTGGGGAAGACCTATGTCCAGCAGTGGACGTCTTTCGGTTGAATGGATGGATGGAAGTAAAATTGGATAAAAAACTAAGTGCTGATTGTATTGTTAAATTTTGATTTAGGAAAAGTTAACTTTTTGAGTACATTTTACATACATCAAATCGGTCAAACAGACAAACAAAAAAGTTTAAAAGTATCGAAATGTGTTCTGTAGCCGAATCTGAAGCTCCGCATAGTATTTTTTCTTAAATATCTTCAATGTACAAATTTCGTCTGGTAAGCCTTTTATTATAAGTATAGATTTGTAATATTAATATTATTATTCGTATTCTGTTTAAAAACTCATCTTTTAATAGTTTTTTATCATTTTAGAGTTTCAATAAAATTATAATTTTAACTTGAAGTAACTTTTGTCAACAATTTACAAAGTTTCCTTTTAATATACCGAGCATTTAATTTAATTACGTCACCGACAATCCTAAGAATTTTAATATAGTCGCCGGATGGGACAATATCGAGGTAAATTACCAATTAATCTAATGTACAGAGACAAGACTTAAGAAAACAAAATATCTAAACAATGTTACCATTTTAATCTATATTTATATAAAATTACTTGACGTGACTACTTCATCAACGCAGGGCCTAAACCACTGGGACTATAAACTGAGCAATAGATATCTATATAATCTTAATATATTTTAATATAATATAATCTTATAATGTAAGCATTCACAAATTTATTTGGAAATTTTACCCCTAAAGAGGTAAAATAAGGGATAAACCGTTTTATGAAAGTCCGCCGTTTTCAAAGTAAGCTACGAAATTTATTACACATACTTCTGGTTTACATTTGGTTTTCATTACAAACATTTACTTCTAAGAGGGTGAATTACAGCTTGTTCTTTTATATGAGTATTTTGTAATTTTTGATTTAAGAACCATGAAACTATGTAACCTTAATCATGAAAGAGAATATAGGATGCTAATGTTTTGAACTTCACGGGGGAGAAGCCGCGGACACAGCTAGTATATTCGTACTACGTTCATGATACAGATTAGAATAATTACAAAAGAAGCTGAGTAGCAAATTAATTATGATCATATTTTTATGTTTAAAGTTATCAATCAAACACTGTTTCCTTATATAATATAAATGCCACAGTTCATCGATTATTATAAGTTGAACAAACGTAAATCTGTGGATAGATATTTTGCAAAATACTATAAACATGATTTAACTTTTTAGCACAATATAAAATGTTGCTGCAAGGATCTAAATATGTCTTATATAACTAAAAAATTAAGTTATATCCTCGATACATATAAAGTTAAAATATGTATATGTAGTATTGAAACTATAATTGTTCTTGTATTCTTACATTATTTTTTTATTATCAAAGTCAAAGACATTTTTATACAAAACTATAAATAAACTTCGTAAAGATTCAAATTATGATACAATCCTTGTTGCATACGCAGCGATTGACAAACGGACGCCTCATTTTGCCCATATATGTGATATAAGCCGTGATAATAAAAGATATGCAAATTTAATCATTTTCGCAGGCAAAACACTAGTGACTTTGTATTCAAGCAGATGTTGACCTTTGAATTCTACTTTATGACAGTTACTCGTCGGTCTCTTACTGGCAAACAATATGAAAAACTGATAAGGACATTAATTTCCATCATCATGTTAATTTTGACAAATATTCATCGATATTATATTTGCAATGTTGTAATATTAATAAATCCAAGGATTTACTACATAATATGACGACGGCACTAGTAAAATCATTGTTTGAATTGGTTTTTTATTCATGGCTAAAAACAAAACATCATTTCACTCTCCTTAGTAGACAAAACAGTTTTATCTATAAAATACTTTACTTTAATAATATATTTATAACTCTCTTTTTGTAAACCTTTGAGTTTTCTTATCTTTGTACTATAGATAAAATAAACTTGAATGATCAGTTAGCACTTTAAGTACATATTTCTTTTGAATTTTAATTCAAATACAACCCGGTCAAGTTAAGTTTGAAAGTTGCGTCGATTAGATCACACTATAGACATAATATGATTTCGCTATGCTCTGGACTATGGATCATACTAACGCTTAGATATCGTATACAAAAAAGGATTTACTATGTACTTTAACACAAATCAAACGATTGTTTGTAATAAATTTTCAACTAAGTCAACCTGCTGTAATATTTAACATTATGTACTCTTCAGTAATAGCTATTAAAATATATATTATAGTTATAGTAATATTTATAAACAAAAAAAAATTAAAGTAGATTTATTTAAATGTAAAAAATATGTAACTTGTCAAAGTTATTGGATTAGTTTAAATAACTTCATGTACTCGTATTTTAGACAATGTTTTTTTGCAAGGCTTTACTATGAGTTTTCGATGCTACTGCTAATGTAACTAACTTTTATATCATATGAATGTTCCAAGATTTTATTTCTAGTACTTATCGTCGCTTTATACATATATTATATATCTAGCAATTTATTTAACTAATGACACTGGCAACCTCCGTCAATTCAGCGGCTTAAAATATAGTAGAAGTTAGACATTTGAAAATTGAACAGGAATTGTTATTATTCTCACCACAATAAATAAATACTAAGTAAGTAGTAAGATCATAATGTACATAGGGTATGTGAATCCCAACCACACGGCAGTGTGTGAAATCCACACCACAAAAAGTTCAAATATAACATTTCGGCTGAACAGCCCATTAATCAACATTCAGCTACGACGTGACATTTTTTGCTCTAAACAATTTCACGAAATAAGAACATTAAACTCAAGTTTCCTTAAAATATAACATACTTATGTAAACATTTTTTTGGTTTATTCTGCGTATAGCGTAAGCCGTACCTCAAAACACATTTTTAAAAGAAATAAGTAACTATGAGTCACTGAAATTAGACTCTACAAATGCTATTTATAATGTATTCTTTATTGACATACTAAAAATATTGTCTTCTAATTTAAATTGATTTCATTACAGGTTAAACTACTCGATATTAACAATATAATCGTAGTGACAGTAAGCGATGCATTTTTGGACGAGGAAAAAACTATTCTGACAGAATTAAGCAAAGCGGTCGGATACGATGTCAGAATACTGAGGTCTACAATGATATCCCAGAGTACGCAATCAGATGAGGGTGACAGTTCGAGAAAGAAACGCAATGTAGGCGCAACCGGGGCGTCTCTGCAGCTTTATGTTTATGGATTAATCGAAAGAGAACCGGTTTCGGTTGATCGACTCACAACGTAAAATTTTAAATGATATCGATTTATTTTCAATGAACCACACCTTACCTTATAATAAAACGAATGTTTTACTGCTTTCAGTGATATAAACAATAATGCAATAATTGCAGTCAGTATAGTAAGCACCGTATCGCTCGAGGATCATCTCGAAGGTCAAGAGATATGCGTCATTCCAGGACGTGATACTGGCTTGTTGGTAGCGACAATAGTCCTCAGTATATTGCTTTTCATACTAATCGTGTTGATTGCTGTATGGTTCATACTTAGACGGTGAGTAGATAGTTGCATAAATCGATTTTTATAACCTAAGAAATTGCGAATTTATAATAATACTTTATTTGCAGAAGAAAGAAGCAGGATTATGATCAATTTAGTGACCAGAATAGTTTAGCGTCGAGAAATGAGTCGCTTGGTCAACTGCCTAAATCAGATACTATAGTAAAGTCACGTTTAAATATAGAAGATCTAAAGAAAAGCGAAAGAAGATTACAAGAAATGTTAGACGCCCCTCTTGAAGAAGTTATACCGCATACCTCGAGAGCAGAAGTCCCTTTTGAATCAATATTAGATATACCGACAGTGGAACCTCACGCCCCGATAGTTATACAATCAATTGACAAATTAAAAGACGCTACAGATGAATCGGAGGATGATGAGTTTGGAGAAACGAATAAAGCTCGAAGAAAATCAGTCGTGACTTTCAATGAGAACGTAGAAAAAATAATACACGTGGAGGATGATGAAGAACCAAACATACATCCGGGCTATGAGGTATATAAATTGTAAATGTACACATACGTAACGCATTTGACTCACAATTATTTACGCCAACAATTCCACCAAGGAGATACTTGATGCTCATAATGTAAAAACAAAAACATATTAATTACCATTTTACAACATTTATATTGTAATATCAATACTTTCATTCTACACACAGTGTAAAAATATTTTATACGATGACTAATTTTACATTTCACTGATTGTTTAAAAAAATTATTTCAGGGAAATAAGCAATAAGCAGTAGAAACCAGCGCGAGTATTTTTAAACTAAGTTCTATATGTATAAGTTTGGACTATTAAAACATGTATAAGTAACGGTCTTATCCTTTATTACAAACAAGTAATGGTAACAACTGTTATTTTTACCGTCTATAATAAGCTCCTAAAATGATTTTTTTTTCACATTAAAATCTAAATACGGCTTAACATCGCCATGCCATTGTCCTCTTAATGGTTATAACAAGATAGCATCAGGCATCCAATATAAATTATTATTACATTTTATTCGTTTTAAGTAGATACTTTAGGAGGGTGAAGTTTTCGGACATTCTTTTAAGAACAGAGTAATAAACATGAATGCTTCTAATTATTGCTCATCATTTATTTTTAATAAAAGCCTACATGCGATGGCCGTGAATAAAAATACAACATAAAATAGCAGAATGAATTAAAATAGTAAATTCACGATAAATATTAAATTACAGTTTATTAAAATTCTAAACAGTTCAGAAGATTTTTGTCTATCAGTTACAAGTTACAATAACATTAAAACTATTTATTTTTTTTGAATAATTAACTTATTACATTGTTCTAAATACACTTTTCGTTTATAAGAAACAATTTTTATTTAATTTATAAATATGAACAAACTTTGTTATTATCTGAAAAAATATTACAGACAAATTTTAATTCGGATGTAATCTGAACGTATAATATATAGTGGAGTAAAACAAATGGTTTATTTAATGTATTATTATTTAACATAATACAGTTGAAAGTCATAGACTGATTGTAAATCATGAAATAAATACCAAATATGAACTGAGCAAGGAGAACATAGGAACGATATTTGTCCATGGCTGTATAATTATTATGGAAGTGATTCCACATACCATTATAAATATAAGAAGTCCAAAATGAGTGATACGATTTACATATAGTTGTAATTATGTTAAATCATGTGGTATTCTTATTTATAATTTTATTAGAACTAATTAATGGCTGACAATGTACTAATATAGAAATGTCATGACTAAAATAAAATAAGTTCGTTAGCGAACGTTTGTATTGTATCGACATAATGTAAAATAAATATTTATTTACTTTAACAAAAATTGTTTTTTATTTATTAAAATGATCTAAATTTTGACGAATCTAAATCGAATAATATGTACGAATTAGATTTCTTTGTCTCATTTTCCTTGATACTTTCAAAGCAGAAATTCTATTAGACCAATATCAATCTTGATTTTATAAATATAATCAAATATCGCAAAACTCCGCTCTCCTTTATCCTTTTATGTTTCAAGTGAAACGAATCAATAACCTATCATACAAATAGAATTGTAAATAAAATATATATATGAAAGTAAATGTAAAGGCGCAATGGAAAATTTATGCAATGATTCTTTCATAGTTTCATGTCAATATTAGTAGTCGAGTAGGCGTTACCATTTAAAATAGTTATTTGCTTAAAGTTGTTCACTGTTTTTTACTTTTGCTTTCTCTATACTAATAAAGAAGTGTCTGTTTGTACTTTCAAAATGACTTAATACAAATGAATATAATTTACCTACACCAACAAAACAATTTCTAAATTTTTTCTTTGTTTGTCTTCCGGTTAACCTTTGAAATGGCTGGACCGATTTTGACGGGGCTTTTTCTGGCAGATAGTTGAAGTTACTTTGCGTAACTTAGGCTACTTCCATTTTTCGAAATATATTTAGGATTCCGCGCAAAAATATTATTGTAACCTGGAATTGTGAATGAAATCCGATTCAATGCACATACTTGTCAGTAGGTATTTGAGTTTGTGAGAAATAAATCTTTGAATTTGTGGGAAATATCTATTAGTACCAAAAATAAATTAAGAGAATAATTAGGGCTCCGTC
Source organism: Samia ricini (assembly GCA_014132275.2). Classification (NCBI taxonomy): domain Eukaryota; kingdom Metazoa; phylum Arthropoda; class Insecta; order Lepidoptera; family Saturniidae; genus Samia; species Samia ricini. The sequence goes on from AP028170.1 coordinate 9,789,375, forward strand.
AAAAAAAAATGAAAGCGACCAGGGTTGGTGAAACCCAGCCGAAGCGTCGGGATAGGAAAAAGGAAAGTTAACGCGTGAAAACCAGTTTTAAATAATTGCATTTAAATATGGAACACGAAAATTAAAAAAAAATACAAAGCCCAAGAAGTTGGAAAAAACGATTCAATGATCAGTTTTACTGGCAAATGCTTCAATTTGTGAGAAATATCTTTGCTTCCTCTTAGTACCAATTTTTTTTTAATAGGATTCCGTGTAAAAAAGTAAACCCAATTAAATTGTGAATAATATACAATTCCATGGACAGCAACATCAAAATATTATTTCCAATTATTGTTTAACCCCTTGAGCACTTACCTGGCGTTTACGACAGCTTTCCACTGTTTTCATATTGTCTTATTTTTATGGATACTCGACACATTAAGAACTATAATATGCAGTGAAGAATATATGAAACACGGACACAGCCGCGGGCACACTGCTAGTTCAATATAAAAAAAAGGATTGGGAATATGTACTGTTCTCTTTTCTTCTTGGAGATATGTAGACTCCGTAGAAAAATATTTAATCTAACTCACCGAACGGATTTTTAGCACAGCTATACGAATAACTGTCACAGACGCGTAACAATATAATATTACGGCAAAACTCGTATATACAGTTATTTTTCGGTCGACCGCTTTTTAATGGAAACCACCTATAGAATTCGCAAATTTATGGGACAAAGTATACCGGTCACATGTTTTAAAATATATATTTAAAATCAAATTCGGTTTTCCCGTTCGTCGGTAGACAGGCAGCGTATAATAAACACATAACTGAATTTATATTAGACATTTATCATATGTTTTATTTTATTTTAATTTCATTAATATTATTTCTCCCAGTTTTGGTTCATAACGGCAAATCTTATTTTGAACCCTCTGCGACTCGAACTTTCCGCTTTGCTATGTTGACAATAAACGACATTAGTAGTTGTGTAAATTTATCAATATTCTTCAATGCATTTTTTATACGGAACCCTAATTATTTCCGAAAAATTAAAAGCACGCGTAACTAAGGCACGCGAAGTAACTTCAACTATCTAACGAAAAAAATCCCGTCAAAATCAGCTCAGCTATTCCAGAGACTACCCGGAACAAACGGAAAGGCAAAAAGACGAAAATTAAAAAAAAACGTAATTTTCGTATAGGTATCGCACATAATATTTATTTTAAAAAAATATTTTGACATTACAAACAGACAATTTTATTTTTATTTATTTATTTCTTAGTATAGATTATTTTCTAACATTAATTGAAATCAGGCAATACGAAATTAATTCGGTTATTAGTTTAATCTGACAGTTTCATAGAACTGAACTTGTTTTGTCTTGTACAGACATCATTCAATAAAGATACATAAGCAACCATTACAAAGCTTAGTTTTCTCAGCATTTACCAAAGAGATAACTATAAAGTTAAACATATGAAAATCAGCTTTAAACAAACACTTTTCCACAATGTTTATTTCATCCATTCATTCAATCATAAGATGTCCTACTGGACATAGGTCTCCCCCAATAAGGGAGGTATTGCCATAATCACCACGCTTGGCAGGCGGGTTGGCGATCGCAATAGGTGTTTGTGGTGCTCAGAGGATGCTACTGCCCATCTTCTGGTTTAAATCCCTTAGTCGTCTTTTACGAAAAGTACGGGAAGATACGGGATGGTACTATTCTTAGCCAACACCATACAGAATATATTTTTATTACATTCGTTTTTTGCCTTTAACTCAATACTTTTTGTTAAATAAACATATGTAATATTATCTTGAATAACACTTAACATATCGTCAGTAGGCGACATTTTTTGTTGTTTGACCAAATCCTAAAAAAGCAATCTTATTTCAGTAGAATAAACACACAAATGACATCATTCCGTCAATGTCGAGTCTTGTTTAGTTTGATCGAACCTTTTATTGCATGTTGCTATTTACATTTGAACAAAAATGTGTAATTTTATGCACGGTTTATTTGGTTTATAGACAATAAAAATCCAAACGGTTTATCTTTTGAACTTTCAAATAGTCAAATATTCAAAGAAAACTCTGCGGACCAATATAATCTTAGGATAGACAAAAAATTCTAAACTTCACATACAATAACTTAAATATATTTTAGTAAATGTATTTCTAAGAACCGTTGTGTTTAGTAACATTTTATTACTAAAGTGAAAATCATCTTTTTATGAATAAAAAGTTTGATTACTGAAATTAAAAGACAGAAGTTCGTTCGTTTTCGGATTGTACTATACTAATAATAACTTAAACAAAGTAGATGATAAAAAACAGTACAAGGTTTGCAACTAAGGACGCCTCACTGTTACATCTTCTAGAGAAGCAACAATCGCGCAACAATATTATAATTGACACCACAATCTAGAAATCCTTTTGCTACTGACCCCGAAGAAGAACTCATTCATTCTTACAATCTATTGAATGAATCGTTACTTATTTCTACGTATTTCGTTCACAGTTATATGCTTAATAGAAAAGTAGTCTTAAAATAATCAAAGTAATAAAATTGTTATATAATAGTGGTCACAAAAAATGTGTCCCTGTTAAATGTATTTTAGAATCGTAATCGTATTGTAATTTTAGAAGATCGTTTCGTATTGTAAATTTATACATTACAAAGTATTCAGAATATAATTCTTTTTATCACAACCACTGACAATGGTACAAATAAAACAAATATTTTGGATTTCTAAAATAAAATTGCTCTTAGTAAACATGATACATTCACATTTACGATTCAGCACTCATTCAGATCTTGACAGTGCCTTTCAACCAGCGACGGCGTCTGTGAGATACGAGACAAATCCACAATAAGAAGCACCGAGCCGACGTGCCTCGGTTATAAAGCGGATAGTGTAAATTCTCAGTTCCGCGATACAATCCATTTCAGATGCTAAACTAAGCACACAAAAATCTGTGTGCATTTCACATTTGTTCGTAAATGTTAACACATTAACGAGTGCTCCTCTACATTAGATAAAACGTTTTTCGTTCGTTTTGATTATTTTTAATACCTACACTCAATTATTATAAATATAATGCTGTGTAATATAAACAAAGTGCTGAAGAAAGGAACTTAAAGAACCACTATGAGAAGACTCCTGTTTTTATTTTAGCCCTAATAATTTACAACGGAATTTTCTGTTTCAGTATTGTTGGTTGTCTCATAGATGTAAATATGAAAGATTCTTTCGTCCATTGGATAACCATAAATTCAAATAAAACTTAGTATATTTTAATAAATAAAACACAAAAACTAATATTAGCTATGTGATAAATATCTATATATCGGATAAACAACCTCAATTTGAGCTCTATTAATGCACTGTCCTAATCTAATTAGATCATAAACTCTTAACGTCAAACTGAATTACTCTAATAAATAATTTTTACAATGTGTATACTTAGTGTTCGCAATGTTAGAATCGAGTTAATTGCTTACAATACTCCGTCTACATTGTTTCTTTGGTCGGAATTCAGCAGTGAATAACGCGAATGCATGCAAATTAAATTAGCTATAGTATTATTCAACTCAGAAAATTAACTGCTCATGCATACAATGAAATTATATCAATTAATTTATACAAAGGATAAACCTTAATTTTAGATGACACAGGAGACATAAGTCAGGAGGTAGGAGACCGCGGTTCGTCTGTGTTCTCCTGCCTCCACGATTCAACGATGCCTTTCCTCCCTCCGACTGCTATTCTAGAACATTTGTACTAGAATAAGAGCTATGTGAGGGAGGGAAGTGAGTTGTCGCTGATAGACGAAGGAAGCAACCAGTGCCAGGCTGCCTCCATTTGTGTGTGAGATAAGAGACGGGGCCTAGCTATTCGGCCGGGGCGACGCGGAGCATCGATAAATCCCTTATCGTTCCGTGAATGACAGCAGAAGGCACCGTGAGGTATTGTATAACAATAGATGAAGCGATGATGGTGATGAAGATGAGCGACCACATCCTCACTTAACACTTGATGAGATTATGGTCAAAGCACTGAGCTTATACCGTGTAAAAAAATAAGATCTCAATGGCTATCATATAAGGAATGTTTGCACATTTTTACTATTCACTTTTTCTTGGCAAATTATAACAAAGCTCATATTATCATGAACTGAGGAAATAGTAAAAATATCGCAAACTTTGCTTATGTTATTTAACATAAGCTTATTATTATACCTATTTACTAAAAAGTGTAGTACTTTATTAAACTTATGAAGTAATTCAGTTACCGTGATTTTAATCTAAACACTTTTAGGAAAGTATTAGGCAGTAATCAAAAAAATCCTGTTCCGGATTTGAGTATCTTACGTCGTTAAGATTAAAAATAGCGAAAGTCAGTGACATGCATTACGTTAGTCTTAGTTTACGATGAACACACGTTTGATCTACAGACTATATGTTTAAAAAATCTAGACGTGTTAGTTCAGTGATCGAAATTCAACCTAAATTCCTGAAATCATTTAGTTTTTTTCTTTAAATCAGTAATAAGTAATTCAGAAAATGCTAAAAATAAGATTCATCTTGTGTGTTTCCGTTTGCCTGAAGTTTTATAACATTTCAAAAGTAAACAAAAACAAACTACGCGCGAACTTATCAATTAGTTTGACGATAACATATGATTGAATGAATGATTTCGAGATTGGCAGTGTGAACGTACCAATGAATTACATACATTCAACTCAAAACCGTCCACTGCTGGACATAGATCACCCCCAAAAATGTCCACAACGATTATTCTTACGCCACCAATTTTCAAACAAATCAGTAGAGAAAATTGACGTTAGTATTTTTTGAAATTATGACCGAATTTTGACTAATAGGTGAACAACAGCTATAAATAAAACTGTGTTCTTTCCCATTTTTTATCATTTCATTTTATCATTAACTACGTTAAAATATCCTCTCAGGTAAAATATATCAAATTGGCAATACACCAACCCATGAAATTGGCCATTGTAAACATTAACTCCCTAAAACTGTGTTTCAGTGTTTTCTTCATAGTAATTTTAAAACATCTGTGAAACATTTAGATTTTTTTCTAAATGTGTTTCGTTACTGTTAATTAATATTACTAACTTTCTTATAATATTTAAATTAGAAATGATTATTTTTTAATTTGTTCAGTATTCGATTTCATCCTTTTTATTTACTACAATGTGAGAATGTAATTGACCACCTGTAAATCACAATAAAAAATAATAAATAAAAAAACAGCACCGCTCAAAAATAACATTTTGCATTTCGAAATGTTTTACGAATTATTTCCATACGGTGTTAAAAGCTCTATAGACATACATTAAAGATAAATACATATGTTGTAATGGACTAAACTATGAATTATTTATGAATGAATTGAACATGATATTTTCAACGAAGGCTTAAAAGGAATTACCAAACTATATGTACGTATAAAACACAACATCTTTTATATTGTAGTTTCAGATTATAATATAATATAATAATTACCATAAGTCTCCTAATATATAAGAAAAATAATACCGTTTTTACTTTAATAGTATCATAAAAGCTCGATTAAATTTAAATACAATTAGAATACGTAAAATTGTTAATTTTATTCAAAACTATTCCAGACGGAAAGTTACTAATTTAACAATAATGAACGCCATTTGTTTTTATATTTAAACTAAGAGTCACACTAAGGACCTGTTTGCTCACTAAAAACGTGAATAATTTGAAATAAAAGTCACATTGCAAATATTATAAATGAATTAGATTTGAATAAATAATATTTTACATACATTTTAGAGATGATACCTTGGATAGACGTTCCGTTTCCAGAAGCTTTATAATTTTATAGCTAATAAATTATTTTATTGCCGTTAACTTTAATACGCGATTTGTGAATCCGTTAATTGAAATACCGTTTATATTGTTTTCTCTACGGTCAATATATGTTTATTTCGTTTGTATAATGTGTTTATTTCGGTCAACATCGAACACTAGTTTCTACTTTGGTATACATTTGAACTGTATATTGTCTGTATGAAATTTTGCTGTTTATTATATTTTCCGTGTATCGAATATCGAGGAACAAAAAAACTATATCATACTTTATACAAAGCTGAGTTTTCTCAAAATATACCATAAGAGACAACTATAAAGTTAAACATATGAAAATTAGCATTAAACTCACACTTTTTCACAATATTTATTTCTCCATTCATTCAACCATAAGACGTCCATTACTGGACATGGTCTCTATGTCATACAGGGATTGCCATAATCGGCACACTTGGCAGGTGGATTGGCGATCACAGTAGGTGTTATATGGTTTATATCCCTTAGTCACGGGAAGATAGGGGGTGGTACTATTCTTAGCCGGCACCACACGGCTCACACCCACGGGAAGATGTGGGATTTTTTTCGTTAATGTGAAAATATTGTTCAAGATAACAAGAAAAATATATCTAAAAGTTTGCATTCCTAATGTTAATATTAAGAGGTGATATTTGCAATTTTCTATTTCTTATTTAAATAACATAGGATTTTTTCTTAACTTAACAATTTTATTATTCAGCAACTAATCAACGAATCGTAACCACAACATATATTCTTGTGGGAAATTGAATGAACTACAAAAAAAGTCCCTTATGAGTTTTTGCTAACATCACGCCTGCTTCACATAGGGGAAAATAAGGGTCTCATCCACGACCTGCTACGATCCTGATAAAAGTTGTTCGCTTCTTCTACGTTCATATGTTTTTTGGTTATGTCCATAAAATGTATCCATGGAATATTAACGCATGACTGAAGTAAATGTTCATTGGCGTTTGTGAAAAATGTTACTGAAATGACTATACTTAGATTATATGATTTAACTATTAGATATAGAATAGAAGTTTAAACAATTTGTTGATAATTATATACTTTACAATGTATTACAAATAGGAATTTATATAATATCATAATTTGTATATATGAAATTTTAGATTCAAATATGAAACATGAATTTTATTCTGTAATTTCGCTAATTTCTTATAAAATGTCTATGATCAAATCATACCAATTTTTTTATATGAAACTGAGGACTATTTTTGCTTTGTTTTGCTAATTTTTGGCATTAAAGCAACTCATTTTGCTATCGGTGTCAAGTTTGAAGAAGCTGCAAGTTCTAAAAAAAATCTTCGTATGCAATTATTTTGGGTTTACACAATCAATATTTTTTTTAAATAAAAACTTGACAAGAATATTGAATATGTACTCAAGTCATTATACAGTTCGTTAATATTTTTAAACAGCGAAACTACGTACACTAACTATAGACACACCGCTGGGTATTATTTGCGTCAGAATAAAATCACAGCTAGGTACTGCCAAATCACACCTAATAAAGTTTTAAACTACAACATTACAGATATGAATGATACAATCAACCCTTATAATTTTATTTGCTAAAACATATAACAACAACCGGTTAAATAGAATTCGTAGATTATATGTATCATGAATTTCTAGTACAAACAAATCAGCTCATATTACCTCAAAACAAACAACAGACACATTACATCAATAGATACTCATAATGAAATAATCTAACATCCTTTTATAAAATAGAGTAGTGAAATAAAAATTGATCGTTAAACAAATATCCGTAATGCAAACATACGGATTACTTCAATTTTATCGGGGGAAATATCAAAAATGTTCTAATTGAATTGTCACATAATAACGTAAACGTTCAAGGCTACAGAGAAACATAAAAATAAACATTGTCTAATAACAGTTCCGTTTTGATATTATTGGGGAAATCACAGTAGTACTGTTTTATTTCACTTAATGGTAATATTTTTAGGTTAGTTGATTTATAGTTTTAGTGCCTACCAAAAATGACTTCCCGGTGTGCTGCATTTCGCGGTACGTTAAATTTATAGGTAACTTAATAATGTGTATTTTATTAGTAGTTAGATATCATTAGATAATACTTTATTAGGGATATGTTAATTTAGGTTTAATAATAATAAAATCAAAACGAATTCAAGGTTATAATCATTCACGTTCATTCACGACCAATGAATTCTAAAAAAAATATTTATTATTAGTAAAATTAAAAATAATTTATTGACAATAAATGTTATTTAATTCTCGTTTCCTTCATACCGTATTTATGTTGAGATAAAAATGTTAATCATACATAAATTTTATATAGACGAAATCATCGTTATTTTTACTCAGATCGTTATAAATAGGAATAAAACTCAGACTATAATAAACATCAATATCCGGTTCGAACTATATTTTTCTTAACTGTTTAACCATTTAAATATAAGTATATTGATACCTAGTAATAATGATCTAGATTTATTCCACAGATTAATCAATATGTGCTTTCTCCCCGTTGTTTAAATAATATTTTTATGTACCTACAAGTAGGTGTTCTTGAATACTATATAACAACCATACATGAAAATATATATTTTTTTATTATAAAAAAACATTAAAACAAAAAATATATATTAGGGTTCATAAAGATTTTACAGATTAAGCTTCCGGATCATCCATACTATAACTAAACATCATAAACGTTTACAACTATTTACCAAGGTCAATTATGTTTAAATTTTGTTTGTGTAAATATATATTCTCAAAAATTACTCACAAATAACTCATGAATGACATTTACGTTTGTTTCCTAAATAAATCTTATCGCCTTACCGTTTGGAACATCTGATGAATATGTAATTAACCCATTAATGCCGCTAACTCTATTAAACGCCTTTAGTATTTTGACCGACGACTATAGGTGGTCCTCGATAAACGTGTCTAGAATAATATGCTACACTAATAAGCGCAAAACTACATGCTACTTTTCTGTTTATAAGTACACAGTAGCTTAGTAGGACGTGTTTAGCGATTAGTCTTTTTACTTGACTTTTCGTTCTACGAATTATATTTATCCACGTTAATGTGGCACACGTGACCTCGAATACATCGAGGGCGTGATAGATAGATTGAAACTTGTGATAAGATCGAAAAACCTCTTCACTGTTCCGATTTATCGACACAAACATGTTAGGTACTTAATAAGATATGCAAAGGATCGTGATATGGTACAAAGTTTGTGGAAAGTAAAGTAAGTTTTATTACAATAGTTGTAGTAAAACACGTCAAATTTATAAAATAAAATAGACATCCATTTAGCGTAATTATGATTATATTCTCAAATAGTGATAACAGGTGTTTAAGTTATGAAAAATATTAAAATTATTTTTAGAAGACATGTGAGTGTTTACTGTCGACTAATCGACGATAGTGTAGGTTGCTGCCGTTTTGATTGAGTGTTACCGCCTGTTGTTCATAAAATCGATTAAAGTCTTCAAAACTTTGTTATTGGTGTAAAACAAAATTTTAGAAGTGGAAATAGTGTTTTTCCACACATAATGAATCTATGTATTAAATCAATAACCCAAAAAATTAAAATAATTTATCAAAGTGTTTTATTCACAGGCGTCGATTGTAATTTCCAGTCATTTTTGAAATCGGTTACGAATATCTACAATAAACATATTATAATAACCACCTAATAATCAGGTAAGCCACATACTTATTATACCATGAGAAATAATCTTTAAAAAGTAAGACACATGTCCATTAAAAATCCTTATTTTATAGTCTTTGTTTAACATTATTGAAATATATCATTTGGAGGGAGATACCATGTTGAGATAGGAACAGCATACAGAACTGTGTACTCTACACGTGCATGTACTTCTTGAAGTCCTAAAGGAAGACCTGATAGCACGGAATATTACAATTTTGCGTAAACTTCAAAAGGCTATGGCGTTTAGAATAGTCCACTGGCATAAATCTTCGAAGTGGCCAACCCCGTAATGGGATTTGGAAGCGAGAGCTTTTATGTCACTTTGTCGATGGCCGCACTTGGTGGTTTAGCTATGTTCGTAAAAAAGGTGACAGAAAAAGGGGAAGATGATTTAGCTATTGTTCTGCAGTTGACAAACAAGATGGCAGTGGTAGGATCGTACAAGATAACCTACAGCATCTATAGAATGGATCTTTTGGACAACGCAGAGGCGGATTGAAGTTCATTTGTAATCAATATCCACCCTTATCGGTTCACTAGAGAGATCTTTTAAAGCCCGATTCCTCTGACCGCAGAATTAAGCGGGTTTGTATTTGCAGAGGAGTAGAAGTAATATGAATGCTATTCATACTTCTCTGCGAAACATACGAACGAAGGAAGAACGTCGGGTTTTAGCCGGTAAGAATCTGATAACCCAACGTCACTGCCCGTGGAGGCAAAGGTTTCGTAAAACATCTGTAACCTGAATATTGTTTCTTTACTGAATATATGTATGTATATTTTGGTCTGTCATAATCTTAAGTTATAGAATAAGATGCCTTAAAATTATACTATTTTCGACAGTATCGTTACTTGAAACCAGTTGAGATTTTACCATCCTTCGTATACTGACCAAACGTTAGTTTATAACTCAACAGAAGAATAGAACTAGTTGTTATCTAAATTATACTTTAAAGTAATACACATTAATTAGAATATATTAATAGATTTAATTAAATGTTCCGGTCCGTTCTCTCGTGTAACGGTCCAAATAACCGTTTCAAATAACTCGTTTAGCAAAAAATGATTTATAAGATACATACATATATATGTCTGTTTAATAGTACTTTTACTATTGTTTAATGAGTGGTTTTGATTAAATTTGATCCTAAACTCATGGACGGATATTAGTGATCATTAATGTACTGTCTACTCGATTTTTCGGACAAAATTAATGTTTAAATGATAATGTTCATTAGAAATATATTCGACATATTTACATATTTCCAACCCTTCATAAATTATAGTGTTTATATCAATTTTTAGGTGTTAATCTTAAGTTATAATATTTATTTGTATTATTTATAGCCTTGCATTAGGCTACAACATTAAACAAAACTATGGGCTACACATTGTCTCTTCATATGTTACCTGCTCATCTAGATGATAAAGATAATAATATGTGTCCCAACTAAGAAGGGCTAGGAGAGCGGTTTTTTAACAAGTCTATACTGGCCTTCGAATGACTTTATCAAGGATAATACAACAAATGTCCAATATTTGAGGTTTAATACGAGAATGTTCCAACAATGAATATAATAACATACATTTAAAATATTCATTTTTGAACATTTGTATTCTATTATTAATCATTATTCTGAAAGTAGTTATCTATCCCGTTTATATTAATTACCATAAATTTCTGAGTAAATCGTTCATTTCGTTTAGATTTAGAAAAATTGTTACGGCTTCTATTAAAATAATCATGGATTGAATGAACTATTTTTTCTTTAATGAATGAATAATGAAACCAAAAATTAACACTCAGAAACCAGACCCAAAATTCGTGTTGACACGTGTAATAGATTTCTCCTTCTAGGGAATGTGTTGGAATTATTTAAATGTATTAATGGCTAGAATTCCTCATTTGTTAGTTCGTGTAACTTCGATTTCATCACAGTCTATCTCTCACTCCACATTGTATCTCATTGTAATTCTAAGTTCCGTAACACACCGAGAGCTACTTAATGATAGAGTTCAAATGCTATAACTTTGATAAAAGTATATGCGAGCGACCTTTATTCCGTACAAATGTAATTCCCTGTAAATATTTTTTTACCAAATAATATATATCCACCACCGCCATGCCTGTGTCCCTTTTGATTTTTTCCATAAATGAGTTATTGAAGAAACTAGGAGATTTTGATAATGAAAAGTTGCTCGATTTTTACCGTCATTTTCAGATGTTTCTCAATCAAATTTGATAAATAAAAACAAGAAAAAGCACGCAAAAAGAGCACATAGAGGCTTAGCCAAAGTCTTTCTTATTCTATAACTGAAAGAAAATCGATTTAGTTTTGCAGAAGGAAACAGGGTACTACGAAGTGATGTTTTCGTCTATTTTGCTTACTGTAAAATCAGCCCGAGCTGCAGTTGTCCCTTTCGCGTATTTATTACTCTTTCTTTGGGTCCCAATGCAATAGCAACTGATTTCTGAAATACCTACTGTACAAAACTGTTGCCAACCTCATGTCTTCTTAAAATGCTTTTCTTTACCAGTATTTCTTCTTGCAGCACCAGAATTCGCTTCAATTAAACCACCATTGTTACAAAATTTAAACATTTCTCATATTTTAAAAAATAAATATTTTATTTATACGCAATAACATCTTTGCACACAATACATAGTCATAATTTTACACTCCTGTGCTGTAAACAACAGTTTATTTCCTATTTGTTTTTCATCGTTAGAGCCTAATTTTTATTACTGGCCGGTCAAAAATTTAGCATCCGGGATCGAAATCTTGATTTTAATTATATCATTAACGTTTACAGAATTTAAAAAGTTGTAACATAATCACCTTCATTATTTAGATGTAACATAAAACTTAAAAGTAACGGATGTCACCAATGATGGGTTTCTAAGCATTAAAAGAGAGGTTCATTGTCGTTAGTTTCCATGCCATGTATAATGTAAACATTTTATTTTAAAAACAAAGATTTTTTTTAGTTTTTGCTACATACAAGTGTATATATCAACTTAATATTTCTTAATTTTCTAATTAAACGAAAATGAAAATAACCTGTTTAAGTTTTTTTTTTACTGCAATTATTATAACTTATAAACTGTTTGAACCATTTAAAAATTAAAGTTTTTTAATGGACATTAGCTTGAGTAAAATTATTTCAAAATTCATCTAACTTTTCTTTAATGTTGTAGGGTTTGGTCATGAAATCCCTAGTGAAGACCATATTTTCAACATCACAAATTCCAACAGTTTCTAATTGCTAACAAAACCAGCTTGAAAACATAAATATCTCCCCAGATATAGGAAAAGCAAGGATGCTATTACATTATCGTACACAATATAGTAAACTACTGATTTTATTCTGCAATAATATTCTATCATATTAGCCATAAGCCGTGTGGTGCTAGCTTAAAATAGCACCAACCCATATCTTCCCGTGGGTGTCGTAAAAGGCGACTAAGGGTATAAATAAAGCAGGAGATGGGCAGCAACGTCGTCTGAGTAACAAAACCACCTTACTGCGATCGCCTACCCAGCTGCCAAGCGTGGCGATTATGGCAATAGCCCCTATAACTATAATAACTTAACCCCCTATTATAACTTGAGTTTAATTAAATGTAAAAAAAATAATTAGGCCGTCATGTGGACTGCCGAAAGAAGTTAAAACTTGAAACATTGAAATAATTGTTTTTTTAATGTTTAACTTTCATAATTTTTGAATCAAAATTATTAACATAACCTAACATTTAACATTTGTCTTGTTTATACGTCTATTGATACTCCGAGCAATAATTGCTTTTGTACATTTTCATATAATTTATTCATAATCAAAACATACGATAGAGTGAATAAGTAGACATTTTATTATTTATATCTGAGTGCCAGCACTTAGAAGCCATCCTATACTTGGCATATTGTAGCATGTCGATGGCTCACGTCATAGCAGTGATAACGTGAATCTATAAGTGTTTCCCCTACCAAGAATCGGTCAACGCTGCTAAAGAAATTTTCAATTTAAAAACTCCCTTAACCTAAGTCTTCATCCAACTCATTACATTGTCATAAAATTTTACAGAAAAGTAAGGGAACAACTAACTACATTTTTTTAAGTGACACCGTAAAATAATTAAACTTAAATCGCAGGTATAAAGTCAGTAACCTGTATTTTTGTAAATAAAATACATAACCGACGTTTTTTTTTTTGCTTATTTTCCTGCTAGATTATTATCGCGATACCGGCTAACATCCCGGAGGTTGAGGTTTGAAAATAAACAAAAAAAAAGAAATAAATAAAGTCATAATTTCGTCATAAATAAGGGATTCACGTTAAATTTTATAATATTAGATTAAAATGCAAAGTAGCTGATGTAGGTGGATACTCTGTTTGTCGTATATTTTAGGTCATTCACCCCTACGAATAGCTATTTAGTAATAAATAGTTTCTAACTTGTTAATGGTACCTACACTCATTTCTCTCTATAAAAGTTCGTCCGTCCACATCGACATGAATTTTGGTAGAAATATTTTTTTATTAGCAACTCAATAAACAAGAGCGTTGCCTAAGGAAACAGAAAAACAATTCTAAGTAAAAATATGTCTAACTTGTCGGAATACTGTTGCCAACTGGAATAGTGACATTCCGGTCTGCTCCACCGATATTTTGACGCGCAGAATTTCGCTGCTGTATGAATGTATCTTAAATTATATCAATAAACAATACTAAAACAACATTCCGCTGGATGTTATTGATTTGATTCATCCCGGATTTCGCGATGTAATTTAACGACGAGTACTGATATTTCAATCTTTCATCAAGAAATATTTATATTCTTATATAATTTACATGTCCTATTTGTAAGGCAAAGACAAGTTTTTTTGTAGTGATTATTTATTTGTATTTAGTTTTACAAACTACACTTGATTAATAATTAATTTAATAAATCGAACACGTGTTCGTGTCTATTCTACAGATACTTAATATTCTACTATGAGTTCGATTAAACTTCAAGCCTGTTGGTTATAACCAACAAGGTCTCTCAGAACCTTCAACCAGGTTATCGATCCATTTTATGAGAAATCTGCCCACGTTTCCGTTCCGTAGTTGCCGTCATAAATTCTCCGGGTCCCCTTCGGCTATCCGTTCTATAACCAATGTACCCTGCTCACTAATACTTCTACATAAGTCTGAAAACTCCTAATAATGTCGATAAATTTAATTCTTCAACTGGATTCTTTATTTTTATTCGATCAAGCAAAACCTGTAAGCATAGTTTTCTTAATTACTCGTTAACTATTCTTGATCTTTTGGTTCTATAAGGACTATAAGGTGGCTATTGAAGGTTGGCCATCTTGGCTTTTGGTTCTTACCTTTGGACCTATGTGCGGTCAGTTTTCGTACCTAGGACGAGAAAATGTTATATACTATTCTGAAGAATAACCTGCTGAGCTGATGTTCATGATTGACTTTTTCACCGACCTACTTAACTGAGCAATTTATAATTTAATTTAATTTATCCTTTATTGGCAATAGTCCTAATTTAAATTATATTTACACTTAAACGGCTCCTATTTTGTTTTTAATAGTAAATATTCCGAGAACAGTCCAATATGAACAGATGGTGGCCATAATTACTAAGTTGCCAACCAATCAAAGATGTACCTCCAGTTTCGTACCATATCGGTGCCTAGTTCTTCCCAGTAGTGAACCTTGAAAACATTTTCGAGTCCGCAATAAATAGTTTTAGAGAGATAACATATCACTCTCTGATACCTCGCTCGTACTTACAATATAATGTACAATAATATCTTCCAATATAGCAGTAATACATTTAGGACCGAACTTATAATCTAAATTTGACTCTAAATCATAAATATAAATTTCACATACAGGCATCACGCGCCAATAATGTTAAATAATAGATACTGTACAGCTTGATTTTTTATTTAGTTGTTACTGTTCTACTTTTTACTTTGTTGTGACTATATATTACTCCATCCATGCATTCAACCGAATGACATCTACTGCTAGACATAGGTCTCTCCCAAAAATCTCCATGACGACTGTTCTTGCGCCACCCGTATCTAGCGGGTTCCCGCGACCTTCACCAGGTCGTCGGTCTACCTTGTGGGAGATCTATCCACGCTACGTATTCCGGTGCGTGGAAGCCATTCGAGAACCCGTTGGCCTCATCGGGTATCGGTTCTGCGAGCAATGTACCCAGCCCACTGTCACTTAAGTTTAGCAATTCTTCGGGCAATGTCGGTTACTTTAGTTCTTTTATGGACCTCCTCATTTCTATCACGCAGTGAAACTTCAAGCATAGTCCTCTTTATTGCCCTTTGAGCAACCTTGAGCTTTGTTATTAGGTCAATTGTGGCCGACCAACATATGTTACTCATACTTGTAAAATCCTATCCTACCTTGTGTATTATTTAAGTAAGCATGCTAGTTATAAAAATACGCTCTTATATTTCAAATAAGTAAATACATTATGAAGGTTTTAATTCTTGGAGTGACAGCACAATATCGGCACCGGCGCCACCCTCGCTAGCTATTTAGTGGCATAACCAGTGGGTTATAATAATCCCGTAAGATGAAATAGAGTAAAACAGAAAGAGTAACGTTTCCACTTTCTTCAAAAAATAACTCAAATGCAAATTAATAGTATTTTATAAGAATCTCCTCACTAATGACATGGGTAATCAAAGTTTGTAAAATAAGTAAGAAATTGTATATGCATTTGTCTTATATTTTTATTAGCAAAAATTTCTAGCATCTCATAACGCAAACTAATTATCTCTATAGGTATAAACGTATGTAGTTTAATTAATCTGTTATTGATTTCAATATAAAGCTAATTCCTAATTTAAATGCGGACAAGTCTTTAATGATGTTATGACTATCGCATAAATATAACACACATTTCCATTAAAGTGTTAGTGAACCTCAGAAATAGATAATATTCAATCATAAATATAATATTTTGTGACAGAAACAATAAATAACATGTTTCAGAGTCAAATATGATATTATAATAACGGATATTCATAATTCATGGCATAAAAATTAAAAAGTTAAAACATTATATTGTACGTAGCTAATATACAAAAGAAGGTAGACAGTTAATACATTTTCAAATAATAAATTTCACATTCTTAAAATATAGCAACCTTAAAAATCCTTGTACTCAATATAAATGTAACTACATGAAACAACAGTATTTACTGACAATATTTATTGGTATTATCATACTACAAAATTAGGAAAAATTAATAATTATAATAATCACGTGATACAGTAGGGAAGTGTAACATTTAATCGTAGTTAGTTAAATCAATCTTACATTTTATCTTTTCAGAACACAACTTAATATTTAACGAAGTACCTTAACAATAAATTAAATAAAAACTTAAAATAAATTTATACTCATTTAATAGTAATACGAATACTAAAATGTAATGGGATAAAACTTTTTAATTGAAAAAATAGTAATTTGAACTTTTGTGATAAAACGGGAATAAACAAAGTATCTAAGTTCCCAGAGTGCAAATCGACGCTCATGCAATCTTTTTAATTACCTATTTTTACCGAATCAAAGTAAGTTATTATTTTATATAGGTAAGTATTGCATGAAAACTGGAGATGTTAATAGTAATATGTGTAGTGTAATGTATACTTATAAAGCCTTCATCTAAAATAGAGATCATGCAACTAATAGGTACTTCGCCTTAGGTATTTTCCAATATGAAATTAACTTTGACATATTAATCGTCTCATTCATCATTTAATAACGGGTTGACCTTTTTTTAAAGGTCCAGAGGATTTTGAACTTGTGAATGTTCAAATTATATCACAGTTGTTGTCATCCCACACCTATTGATGTAATTTATCATCGCTCGCCCAAAGTCCGTTGAAATTGTAAAGGCCCCTCAGGTCAACAACGTTCAGTCAGGTAAAGTTCAAATATGTCATAAAGGTTAGGAATGATCAGAGATTTTTTTTTGTGTGGAAACCCGTCAAGGGTATCCTACCAAGCCAGGCACAAGCTAGAGAGGATTATGTGAGACTTCTATTTACTAAAACCCCACAGTTTTGCTCCTACACATGTTGCTGGGCCTCGAGAATCAGCATCCGCAGCTCTAGCATCTGTGACCGTACCCGGGGCCTCGATCAGACGAACCTCAAAGAGTGCATTAGTATAAAGCAAACCACGTCCGTCTCGGACCTGCATGTGTGCGGTGACGGACATACCCAAAGTCCATCACTAGCAGACCCATTTGTGGTGGCCGGAGATCATTGTATGACTTCCGCCGACCACGGGAGAGAAGCAAACTGGTCTGTTTCTTTCCATCTCCACCTCCTCTTACGAGCATAACTAGATCACAAAATTAGTAAACGGCTACACCCTCTCTCTCACAATCATAGATCGAAACACAACCTGAAGCAAATGGTCCGTGGCAATTACTAAATTCACGCCGAGGCGATTCTCATGCGGAACGGAAAGGTAATGTGTGCTACGCTTTATCCTGTAAGCAGTCACAATAACCCGGTGTAATTTCACGACCTAAGTGACAAAGGTAACTCCCGAAAAAGTCATGTCCCGAAAGCACCCACGTCAGCTGAAATTTCAGAGTGCCATGCTGCAACTTGAGTGGCGGCTGAGGAAGTGTGGAGAGGGCGCCAGGTCCAAAGGCTTGATTTTATTAAAGAACTGACATTGAATTTCCTCACAAAGCAAATATGAATATGATTACCTGTAAAATAAAAAAAAACGAATTGTAACGTACGGTACTCGGGAAAAAGCTTTTAAATATACCTTCTTATTTCGTAAGGAATTACAATATTTCAAAAGATTTTCACAATATAAGTACGGTAAATTAACTACTAATCTCAAAAAAAGAAGGCAAATAGGAATTTTAACAACAGTGTTTTAATAAGCGTTGTCAACAGAGTAGACTAAACTAGATCATTTTATTCTTGTATAGATATTTTTTAAAGAATTTCGTAAAACAAAATACTGTTTTACTCGAAGATTTGTGAATTTTATTTACAACTAGATGTGTGCCCGCGGCTCTGCCAACGTTTTATATATTCTCTACTGCGTAATATAGTTTTTAAATAATCATTGTAAATAACGTTTTTATGGGGCTGTCCCTTGAATCGTATTTTGTTCACAATTTCATAAGTAATTAATTCTTTTACACGGAACCCTAATAATTTTCCTAAAAAATATTTGGTACTAAAAGACATCAAAAAGATTTGTGATTAGCTGTTTACCCGCGGCTGCGCTCGTGTTTCATATGTTCTTCACTGAGTTTTAATTTTTTTATACGGAACCTTAATTTTTTTTGTTACTAATAAACTGGTACTAAAGTTGAAACATTTCTTATTATTCAAGCAATTGCACGTAAAATTGACCATTGAATCGGATTTTATTCATAATTTAATGAGTTTTATTGTTTTACGAAAAACCTTAATTATTTTCGAAAAACAAAAGTACCTTAAGTTATGCAGAGTAACTTCATCTATCTGTCAAAAAAATCCCATCAAAATAGGTTTTTTTTACACGATATAGGCTTTGACCACAATCACATCTTGTTAAGGGAAGGAATGGCCCAGGATGGTAAACACACTAAGCCTCTACTGGCTCTCAAGTAATGCTGCCGGAACACACCTATTGGTATTGGGCTACAGGTTTTCAAATTTAAAGATGGTAGCTACACAGGCGTGCATTATTAGAAAATACCCTACCACCATGCTATGGTTTCCCCACGATGTTTTCTTTCACCGAAAGCTCAGGCTGATTTTAGAGTTGGATAGGTGGGCTCTGACCCGCGTCTATTGACTAGGAATCCGGTCGCACTATCTACTGCACCATCATCCGTAGATTATCCGGATCAAATAGACAGACAGACAAAAAATGTTACAATTGTATTTTTGATAAAGGTATCGTATATACATTCATATATATGTATTTTTAAAAAAGAGAGTTGGCATTTTGACATTGCAAACAGACACTTCAATTTTATTTATTATCATAGACTATAAAAATATTTGATTAAAAATTCAAAAATATAAAAGACTTCTAAAATTCAGTGGTAAAAAGATGATCGTGACTGTTTTAATACATGTAAACTATAACCCTTATGAGTACGCAAGAACTTTAACCATATATAATACTTGTGGGCGACCGCGTCTTCGTCTACGTGTTCTGCTTTGATAAAATTTGGGATGTCCTGATTTTGTATTATTTTTCATAGCCGGTTATATATATATTATAAATTCTAAATGTTTTATTATTATTTTTATAGCTTATCAAAAAGTTTATCATATTCAACCCGTTTCCTTTCTTAATATTTTTTTTTACAAATTCTGGATAAAAATATAGTTTATCAACAGCTCCTTGATTTCCATATAATACTTCTAATTTACAAAGTTTCTTCAAAATCGGTGTAGTAATTTTCGAGTTAATATACATACACAGGCAGACAAATTTTTTTTCGCCTGTCTTAAACTGTTATCAAATTTCTAAAGAAAATAATTTTGAAGACAAAACTTAAATTGTATTATTAATATAGACATATGTTACATAAATGCATACATATTTTGTTTAATATGATAATGTTGTTCATTTAAGGAACCCCAACAGGGCTCTTTGTATTCATTTCCGCATGTACGTGATGTGAGATGTTGTTTTCTGTTAAAATTAATAGCGTATTTTTATGAAGCTTAAACTATACTTCTTTTTTTGTCCATAGTTAACTCGAGAAATGGTTAGATTTGAACCAAATGGTTAAAATAATACCATGATGCGTTTTTTGACAGATAGTTAAGCTAACCAACTGTCAAAAATGTGGCCATTTGTTGAAAAATGTAACCACTCAGCCTAGTCTGGTTTGCAAGATGGCAGATGGTTAACTCTAGTATGAACAACTGTTTCATTTCTTTTGTTGAACATTTGAAGTAGATAATTTGAAGTTTCATTATAAAATTAATTTATATAATACAATTTTTTTCAATAATTATAACGTAAACAAATTAAGTATTATCATTTATTATATTTTATCTTTTTCCTTAAGGTTTTTTATATAAATTAAAGTAAGCAATCTTTTTTCAAGTATTATATTATAATATTACATAATATTTGAGACAAGACGAAATAAAAAAAAATCATAAGAAATAATAATAGACACAGATGTTCAAAAGTTAGGTGACCCTTTATATTTTGTATATTTGTTTAACAACTCGAATTATGGAGCCTGATACATTTTACTCGGAATGATCATACAAAAAAAAAAAATTACCCGAATCAAAAGTATTCTATTAAATAGTTAATTTTACTGGCAACACAAATAACTATTGCTAAATTTAACCATAGTCGATTCTGTCATCAAAAAACGAATTACGATTATAAGCATTGGTTTGTGTATTAGTAATAGTCAAATTGACAAATGGATATGGTAATTTTGACTACGGATATTTAAAAAGGTACTTAATTATTTAATATTTATATATATAGATAATCTGTACTTGCTCTAACGTAAAATAACTTTAAGTCGGAAATGCATTTACGCTTTCCTCATGCCATCTCTAACTCAGAAGTGAAGTCTCCGGGATCTAACATACATCCTACTTCTGAACCTACTAACATGAGATAACCCTATACAGGTCTTATGTTACCTTAGTCACTTACCACATCAATCAAATATGCATATCAGCAAATATATCAGCATCAAATATGTACGGAAATTGCTTGATATAAGTTTTTATTTATTTCAATCATACGATAATCGCTGTTTTTTTTAATAACTTCACATCGGATGCAGTACAATGATTTCTACCGCGAAAATAAAAAATATAATACATTAAAATTTTGTTCAATTTAATATGGAATGTTAAGTATCCATTAGAACCATAATAAGTAACACATTTAAAGTAACTGTTAAGGTTGAAAAAGAAACTAAAACGAAAAATATAGGCAACATTTTAACAATTCTTTGATAATGTTTATGGAAGATGTTTTTTATTCGAGCCCAGTAATAGTGTTGTACTTTATTTGATATTAAATATAGACCAAGAACATGAAGAATCTATCGACAGTCTTTCTGAATCACGGAATCTCCGCCATTTTTACTTAGGTGCGAAAAGTCATGTTAATTAACATTGAAATTATTCAGCTGGCTGTGAACAATGGAATGTTTTTAATAATTGTAATCTCGAGACAGAAAAGTAAATAATAGAGTTTTCTTTATTTCTTTATTGCTAAGTATTCTTATTATATTTTACAAAATAATCGTTGGTACTTATTTGCAGAATTTACTAGATTATGTTCGTCGTATCTATATGTCATCAATAATTTACTTAAATAATCTATACTAAAGAATGGATCAGAAAATTGTGAATTTTGAAACCCATAGAAAACTTCATGATGGCATATCTCTATCTCCTACTAATGGCTCAGAATTACACGGTCTCTCGTGATAAGATTTTAAAGTCAACACGGATGAAGTTTCGGACAGGAGTAACTAGTAATTATATAAAAATTTATCCACCAAAAATTAAATACTAAAAGAAAGAAGAAAATTATGAAAATGTGAAATAAGATACGAATATGTTACAAAAACGCAAAATACAAAACTTTAGTCTAAACTCTCACTGTCAGAGATCTTTTCAGAGAATTTTTTTGAAAGTAAATTAATATATGTAAATGTAATTAACTTTATACCCTCCAACTAATTGAAGCCACATTAAAGTGTAAATGCACTGACAAAAATAAAACTAATTAATAGAAACTTCCTTTTAATTGTATACTGAATCATATTAAATTATATTAAAGCCAAATCTAAACTATATTAAAACAGTTTCATATGGAATTTCTTCAATTAATAATGAAATAAAATGGTATAACACAAACATATAAATGTGTTCTCAAATATCATTTATATAACTAAGGTTAGTTTGGTAAGGTTGGTTTCTCGTGTTTTTATTTACTCAGAGTTTTATAAAAAATATTAAACTGGTAACAGTATCAAAAATCAGATTTTTATACCTTTTATATCTTATGACATCAGTTCTAGGTCTGCGCTTTGTAATGTTATCTTTTCGCACAATTTACCTGTATGTTGCGAAACCTTAAATATGCCCAAACATCAAAGCAAAGATTTCTTTATTGCGAATATGAATGTAAAACTTGTTGACTCTTTTTTATTATTTTTATTAGTTTTATCATTTTAAAACGTTCATCACTTGTATACACCAAATTAATTTACATATTTGTTAACATTAGCTTGAAAATTCGAGTTATCTTACGAGAAAATACACATGAAAATTGCTTTCATGAGTCACATAATTTATTTAGGTACACAGTTTTATAAACATAATATGTAGATGCCAAGATTTATAGTCATTATTTTCAGTAGAAATAAATGTGCTTTATGCATAGTCAAGTGTGAAGCTGTATAAGTAAAACGGAATTATAAAACAATAAGATTTTTCTAGTAAAAAAAATGGTTTTAATGTATGTTTTAACTAATAAATAAACTAGTGTCTGTTTGTAATATCAAATAACAACTTTTTACTAAACACATTTGAATGTACAGATACAAAAAAAAAAAAAAATTGCAATTTTTGGCTGCAGTCTGTCTGTTTATTCTTGCTAATCTCCGGAATAACTAGACCGATTATGACGGGACTTGTTTGGTAAATTACTACGCGTAACTTAGATCACTTTTATTTTTCAAAAATATTTAAGCTTAAAAAAATTAAAACTGATGAAATTGTGAATAAAATCCGCCTTCTTCAGCAGGCAGAAGTTGTAAGAAGTATATTTGCTTTCTGTAAGTGCCAAGAATAATTAGGGTTCCGTGTTAAAAAAAAATGAAATTGTGAATAAAATATGGTTCATTCGAGAGCACTATCAAAATATTATTTTCCAATGATCATTTAAAAACTGTATTACGCAATGAAGATTATATGAAATGCGGGTGGAGCAGCGGGCACACAGCTAGCACATTCGTCTATTTTTTTCTGATTGCTTCAAATAAGATAGTGTCACAATAAATTCCAAACATCCATTTTAACCATACAAAATAAAAAAGGTTTTAAAAATAATTTAAAATTAAAAATAAAATTTTAAACTTGTTAAAATTAAGTTGCATTGATTTTGATTGCACTTTTACTATTTTTGTGTCGAGTACCCATAAAAATAAGACAATAGGAAAACAATTGAAAGGTGGCGTAAACGCCAGGTAAGTTATCAAGTACCTAT
The DNA here is from genome assembly GCA_014132275.2 of Samia ricini. Lineage (NCBI taxonomy): Eukaryota > Metazoa > Arthropoda > Insecta > Lepidoptera > Saturniidae > Samia > Samia ricini. The sequence goes on from AP028170.1 coordinate 9,813,267, forward strand.
TGCATTGGGGGACTTTGGTTTCACTAATGCAATAGGTAAGGATAGTGCGTAAATGCATTTCCCCCGTCAAAAAAAAAAAAAAGGTAAGTGATCAAGGGGTTAATGACAATTTAGTACTGAAAAATTTAGGCGTTTAAGAAAATTTACACATTTTTCTCTCCGTTAATAGACTCATAAAAAGTGTAAAATAAAAATTGTATTATAGTATATAAAATATATAATAATATATTAAAACAACAAAGACTAGGACACAATGAATTAGGACACAAAATAAATAATAAAAAACAACTACCATAAGATGACACGACTAAAATAAATATACGCCCTAAAAATAAAATAGTTAGACTTATATTCAATTTCTAAAATTAACTTAAAGGTAAATGTAAATGTCATATAAACTGTAACATAAGCTTTCTCATCAATTCTAAAATTTTGTCATTTTTAAAACAAAACATAAATTTTCTTAGCAAAAAGTAAACTAGTATCGGAAACATTGCTTAGATTGGTACATTTTGTCATTGATATATGTATACAAGAATATTCTGAAACTTTCTAAAGTCAATAAATCAGAGCCAATAAATAAGCAGTGATTATTAATAACGGTTTATGCACGCAGCTATAATAACATCGTATGTTCCAGGAAAAATAACAGGTACTGTGATGTAATGCGGCCATATTGAGTTTCAATTTGCAATCTTTACTTTCGAAATATTCAATTTAATTCGTTACAGTATATTCTTGAATGTATATTTATGTGTGTATATATGTATATAGTAATAATAATAACAATCCAAATTCACATTCACTGTCTTTATAAAAGTAATTTTATTTGCTCTCTTGGGTATTTGATGGAATGTTTTGCCTTTTTCGTCGAGAGCTTCAGGTGGAGTCGTCGTCGTCCCCCGTCTTCCCCCCACTGGGAGCTGAAATTTATGGACCAACAATGTTTTGTTTTCGGAATTTATGTGGTTCTGTCTTTTCTTTGTATGTGTGCATTGTACGTATGTGCGTCGTTCAAACAAGATGGGTTATTTACACAATTTATAACTCAAGAATTTTGAACCGATTTTTATAATCTTGATGGCTTTGTCTCTACACCGAATGGCAGAATAACTAACAAAACAACGTAAAAAAATCGGGAAAAATAAAATTATGGAGAAAAATCATTTTCTCATACACCGTGTATGGAAAGCATTTATCGATTACGAGGCGTTACAAAGTTCGCCGGGACATCTATTCCGAATTTTATTCCGCTATTCTGAAGCAAAGAAAACATCGCAGGGAACCATACCATGGTGGTAGGGCATTTTCTAATAATGCCCGTCTGGCTAGCCACCACCCACAAGTTTGAACACCTGTCGTCAAATACCAATAGCTGTGTTCCGGCAGCATCACTTGAGAAACATTATTTCTATGGTTGGTTGTGTGTTTACCACCCTGAACCACATCGTCACTTAACATTAGGTGAGATTGTGGTCTATACCGTGTAAAAAGAGAACATTATATATGTTATCGCTAAAGTGATATTATTGTAAGACACTTGAATACTGAATACGCTAGACCATCACTTTTATAAAAATATTTTATTCTTCTAATTCAAGGTTTATTAGAATGATAGATCTGAAAAACCGTAACGCATTGCTGCAACAGTACCTATACGATAGATCATGATTTATAGTATCTAGATTTAACACAGACAGAACTCCGTTTTGAATCGTGATGTCGTGAGAGAGAGTTCCTAGTTGTCTAACATTTATACTAAGTACCTATCATGTCAGAAAATGTATACATCTGTATATTCGTCCAGAAGACATTATTTTAAGACAGCTTAATAAGAAGTTAATATAGTGTGAATCAAATTAAAAAAAGAACTCATTGAAATAATCTCTTTACTAAATGTAACTAATTGAATTAGAATCTCATTCACAATTTCTCGATGGTAATTTGTAATACTTACTACACAGTTACAAAATTGATAGACACCCATTTCCGCGTAGAAGAAGCTTAATAAAAAATGAATATAGTGAAAATCAAATTGAAGAAGAATGAATTGATATAATGGTAATCTTATTAACAACTAGCTGTATGCCCGCGGCTACACGCGCGTTTCATTAATTCTTCACTGCGTTTTAATTCTTTTATACGGAACCCTATTTTTGTATTTGTAATAATATAAAGTTAAAATATTTCTCATAAATTCAAGCCCTTGCCCGTAAAACTGTGCATTGAATTGAATTGTGTACAATTTTTTATTAGTTTTATTTGTTTTACGCGGAACCCTAATTATTTTCGAAAATTAAAATTAAGTTACCCGGAGTAACTTCAGCTATCTACCCAAAAAAGACCCGTCAAAATCTGTCCTGTGGTTCCGGAGATTACCTGAAACAAACAGTCAAAAAATTTAAAAATTGCATTTTCTGTATAGATATCGTGTCGACATTCATATCAATTTAGTTTTAAAAAAAAATTTGACATTTCAAATCGACACTTCAATTTTATTTATTAGTATAGATTTATTTTTGTGTGCAGTGCAGTACTACGTAGTTATAATTTTTATATTATTTTTATATCCGTATATTTATATCCATGCAGATAATACTATCATTAGGCAGCTTAAAAGAATTAGTGAGAATCAGCTTGAAGAAGGAATAATTGAAATATGTAGTTACTTATATATACATTTCGTGTTGGTAATTAATTTGTAATCCAATAAATTCGTTGCCGTAATCGTCTCAGTTAATTCGAAGAAACAAGTTTGAATATGCGGTAATTATAAAATTCAATGTTATGTTTGTAGAAAACGACATCTGAGCCTTTTTGGACAAACAAACAAAAATTAAACGTACACATGGTAACGGTATCCCTAACATTCTTCTTTGTTTATATGCGTACATATACCTATAAGCACTATACCTATGCCTGTACATTAACATCGCTGCCCACTTGTTTCCACCTACTTTGAAAAGACAACCGTTGTCCCTAAAACGTTGTTTGTTTTTAAATGTTATGAAAGCAGTTTAATAATTCTGACAATTTAAAAATAAATGCCATCGAATTTTCAATTACAGGTTCTAAAATTGACAATAATTTTTAAGATGTCCGATTTTCATGTTTTTATCCCCTGTATAGTCAGTTATTAGTTTTCGCCCGGTAAACAAACGATTTTTTTAATTGATAATACTAAAGTTCATTATTAGTTATTAAACAAAAAAAATATAAATAGAAATAAATAAATTATCTACGCAAAATTTTATACAGATTTATAACACAGTAGTTTTTAGACTTAACTTGAATAAACACTACTTTTACACGCTCGTACAGGACCCATTAAATTACAAGCCAACCGAACAGCTAATATGCGTAAAAACACATATAACATCCAGTTACCAATCCAGTTACCAATGTATCACGAAGCCTGTCTGTTTAATAATTAAGTAATTGACGAGCGATTTAAAGTGAAACTAATCTTACAAAAAGATAAGTATTGAATAAAAAGGAACAGACGCACATGAGATTTTAATCAGATTAAAATAAGTCTACACTTAGCTTTGAGAAGCATACAAATTTCATCAGAAGCGTTATTCAGGTATTTTTGTTTTTATTCTTTAACGTTTCAATCTGACATCTGATCTGGAGTTAAATATCATTTGTACGGCGGAATCCAGGTGGGATTGAGGTCGTTGAACCCAATGGCCAGGAGGAAAAAATCTTCCACCTTATTGAATTTTGTAATTTCGCGTGTCTTCGTTTTCGAAGAATGTACACGCGCCCAAATTTTCTCGAATATACCGCTACTTTAGATCCGTATTCCAAAAATAAACATTACATACCTTACATTACGTACGAATATGTACTTAGTTTAAATATGAACATAACTATTTTAAAATGAAATTTAAGCAAAATTACATAAGTTTTAAAAGGTAATACGACTGAAATTTGTACAAGTATTTTTATCGCTTTCATTGAAGTATTATATGTTTTTTTAAGTTTGTCTTATTTTATACGCAAATTTTTTTTTTCATGTTTACTGTTATAAAATCATAATTATCTTGAACTGTTTTTATCTTTCTCATTTCTTACATGTATGTATCGATTTCCATTTTTTTATTTTTGTTCAGTTTAGCTATGAATGAGCCATAGTATTTAATTTAAAAAATAAAAATTTCATATTTTTTTTTTTATAAACCCATTTTTGACAACTGATCGAAGGCAAAATAGATAATTTATTATTATTATAGTGAGCTCATTATTATGATTATATTAAAAACATATTTAAGCATAAAAAATATTAAAAATAAATTAACCCTGTGCAGACGAAGTAATACTGTAAAAAAAAACAATTTATAAAAATAAAAAGTATAGTTAATTGATTTAAAGTTTGTATAATAAGTAGACAATTGATAAATGTTCGAAACATTAATTTGTTATCACATCGATAAATTATCCATAATAAACCTGCTCAAATATAGTAATGAGATGCATTTTGCATGAAACAATATATTAGATTCAAATGTACAGTAATTTATTTCATAAATATTTAAAGGAGAAAAGTTTTAAAGGCATAATAAATTTTATCTTCCACCAAAACTTGAACTTTCATGTACGTACAGCCATGATAATAAAACATAATTCATCCAATTAGATATGTTACATGTTTACTGTGCATTAAATAAAGGTATTATATCTTTTTCAAAAACAATTTATATTTCATAAAGATTTATATGATAACATAATATAAATAAAGTGTTCGGCACAATATCAATTGTTTTTAATCCGGACTGTCGTGGGAAACGGACACGTTTGCCTGAACGCGACGGTAATAAATTATTTAAACCTAAAGTTCGTTGCCACAAGCGGCATGTATAAAAGCGCTACATATTTATCTCTTATTATATTTAATATCAACATAACTGAAAAAGTTGTTTGAGCTCCAAGCTTTATATTATAATGTAATAACAGGAAACCATTCGTAATATCAAAGTAGAATATTTCCTGTTCAACGGATGGACATCTTTTTTTGTTTCATATACTTCTCTTTAAGGCAAAAGGCAAAGGTATCTAGATAATGCAGCCAAGTTTTGCAACACTTTTAACATAACACTCTAATAAAATGGTGGTCCTATGCTAGAAATTTCCAAGGAGTGTTAAAGATATTTCAGAATTCACGCATCGTGTTATGATTCATATTTGCTCAACAATTAAACTATATGACGTAAAACAAAGTTAACATAATATACAAATACTAAAAGTTAAAGAATTAAAAACAAGAACTCCTATAGAAATCATTTGTCCTAATTGTGTAATGCCTTTTTATTATTTCATTTTGATTAATACTATTGAACTAAAGGGTTTTGACTGCTTCAGCCGGGCATTATGGTGAGTGATTAGGTGGGCGAAGAGTTGGGTGGGGAGAGAGCCTGTGGGTCAGGCATCGGCACTCTCCCCCCCCCCCCCCGCCCCAACGGGCTAAGTATATACGTAGCCCTGTTGGGTCTGCCGCAGGGGACGACGCGGTGCTTGAGAAAGCTATCCCGTATCCTCCCCATCTCAAATGCGGGGGACGGCCCCGGGGGGTTGTATTTCCGAACGCTTCACGTCCGGGTGAGTCCCACACTGGCGCGGAGACGTCCCTCCGCACCCCCTTACACATTGCATTGGGGGACTTCGGTTTCACTAATGCAATGGGTAAGGGTAGTGCGTAAATGCAACTCCTCTTACAAAAAAAAAAAAACAAAATGGGCTCTCCGCCGAAAATCCCTTCAAGAACAGATTATTAAGTAGTTCATTTATTTCTTAAATTAAAACTTACTCAAAACTTACTTAAAAATTAGGCTGCCAATCATGGTGGAGAGTTATGCCCTGTATACAGTACAAAATAACTCAGATTGTAAAAACTACTAAGATTTAAACAATCTGGATTGAAAAAAAAAAATATATTTAAATGAAATTAAATATTAATATTTATTGAACATTTTCATTACTAGTAATAGTTGTCAATTTAGAAATAATATTAATAAATTGCAAAATATATGTATACGATTACACATAGATATTCATTTTCCTTTTATATAATTGCTTGAAACACGGAAGACAGGGTGAAGAGAACCTGTTAGACATGTTATGTACATTTCTAAGCATATTGATAAATGTTACTAATTACTGAAACAGGTCAAGATTATTTTTTATACTGTAAAGGCTCACCGCTTTGACTAAAAAAAAGAAGCGATGATGGCGCAGCATGTATTTCGGCCGGATTCCACATCAATCGACGCAGGTTCGATCCCCACCTATACGACTCTAAAATCACCCTAAGCTTTCGGTGAAGGAAAACACCGTGAGGAAACCAGAGCATGGTGGTTATATTCGATTGATGCTCGTCTGTGTGGCTACCACCCTCAAGTTTGAAAACCTGTCGCCAAATACCAATAGGTGCATTCCGGCAGCATCACTTGAGAATCAGTACCTCTAGATTTAGTGTGTTTACCATCCTTGGACCACATCGTCACTTAACATCAGGTGAGATTGTGGTCAAAGCACTGAGTCTATTCCGTGTAAAAAAAGAAAAAAATCACACGTTAAGTGACGATGTGGTCTGGGATGGGTAAACATAATAAGCCTAGAGGTGACTTGAGGTAAGGTGAACTGACTCATGAGTGATGCTGCAGGAACACACATACTTGTGTGTTTGCCAACAGATTTTCAAACTTGAGAGTGGTGCGTATACTTAGTAAATGCCACCAAAAACACCATGCTATGTGTAACTCATGTTGTTTTCCTTCACCGAAAACTCTGGCTCATTATAGAGTTGGAAAGGTGTGTTGGATCCTGGGTCCATCGAAGCAAATCATATTTGTATAAATTAATAAAATAATAAATTACAGCACCACTGTAATTATATTGGGTTTAATTTTATTAAATTCAACCATTTTTTACATTACATAAGTCTAATGCTTTTTCATTTCCTTTGCGTTTAATTTCATCCAATTGCATTTAAATCGCCAATCCATCCATTCAAACGAAAGACGTCCACTGCTGGATATAGGTCTCCCCCAATAAGGGGGGATTGTCATAATCGCTACGCTTAGCAGGCCGATTGGCGATCGTAGTTTGGTGTTCGTGGTACTCAGAGGATGCTGCTGCTCATCCACTGGTTTATCCCGTAGTCGCCTATTAAGACACCCTCGGAAAGATATGGAGTGGTACTAATCTTAGCTGGCAACACACATACAAAGTTTGAACTTTGAATTATTATAAAATGGGTTCTTTTTTATTCATACTAATATATATTTCAAAAGATGTACACTTAAGATTACTATAAATTACATAATGTTGTTCATTATAGCCTACAAAACATTTTACCAACAGAAGTTGCAGTTTTCCTAGAAATACTTTCAAACAGCCAAATGTGACCGCAATCGTCTTGAAAATGTTATTTATTTCATTAAAGTTGAACTGTGAAATTTCAAGACAAAATCAAATATGACTCATTAGGCGAATTCAAATAAAAATATTTTCGAAGCGTAAAATATAATAGTGTTGATATTTTCAACAGATCTATGGATATCTTATAGGAGGGTTTTTTTTTTTACTAAAAGTGTTGTAGATTGCTTATACGAGTATATCATATATTACGAAATGCTCTCTTCTCACTATAATAAAATTAGAAATAGCCACTAGTACATAGATAATATATTATTTCCTGACTCCTTATTTATATTCGTATTTAAGTACCGAACTTAGAGATTATCTGTTTATAATGAAATAGGATTTGCTGACAAATCGACATATTCTGTTTTTACATCTATTAGCGCTTCGAGCAATAATTATGTACATTGTCATATAGTTTATTCACAATCAAAACGTTCGATAGGCTGCGTAAGTATACATTGTATTATTTATCTCTGAGCCCTAGCACTGAAACCCCATCTTATATTTGACATGCTGTAGCATGTTGACGGCTGACGTCATAGCATTGGTAACGCAAAATCAATAATTTTTTCCCCTACCGAGAATCGCTCAATAATAAAATTAGAGATAGCCTCCAATATATAGATATACATATATTATTTCGACACTTTATTTATACGGACATCGGTACCTAGAGATTATCTATTTATAATAAAATAGGATTTGCTGACAAATCAAGATGTTATTTCTGTTTTTTTTTCTTAAAATTTTTTGGACCACAAAACTAAATAAAGGCTTTCACGAATCTTAAAATTGCTGGTAATAAACGGCTCACTGTATTCTTGTACTTCTAAGTAAGGTGTTTGGCTACGGAATAAGCATGTCACGTGTTTTTCCGCTTTAAAATATTATTGCACGCGATTGTTAGTTATGCGATAGTTAGGGTATACAATAAAAACTGACATTCAAAACATCCTCATTTAATCCTCCAGAAGTAGCATCCAATTGTTAGAGATTCAGCTCGAATAAAATCAGAATGTTATCTGAAGTTGGTTGGAAATTATGAACGATTATAATAATCGCATAACAGGAAGAAACAAGAAACATGTATGCTAAATTTGCTTATTCACTTAAAACAAACTCAACGCTAAACATGTAATAGACAAATTGTCCGAATCCTCTCAACTTAGACCAATCACAAATTTTGTTAATCCTAAAGGAAAACGAACCTTAAATCTTTTTGGATTTAATCGACATCCTCATTAGCATTTTAACCACGAACGGGCAAAGTGAAAACATTGAAATGTTTACTTTTTTTTAAGTTTTATCTTATAACAAAGTATTCTTATTAAATTACAGGTAGAAGTAAAACTCAATATAATAAGAGCTAGCAACTATTCGTACGTACATTGAAAAGTCAATGCAAAAATTTTATTGCTTCGCTGACCAAAAAGTTAAAATCTCCTGTCAATTAAGTCGGCTTTTTAGCACATTACGTCTTTCTTACTTATTTGTTTTTTTTTTTAATATTAAACTACTAGGTACATTTGAGTTCACTTTGAAAGCCGATATTTGTAAAAATGTGATCCTATCTGTTTAGTGGGATTTTATAGGAATTGTATTTTTGTACTGAACAACAAAACTAATAATTCTGAATTATACTGTCATGAGCTAGACAAAATGAGATGAAAAACATAAATATTAAGGTTACGCTAGGAAGAGTAAAAAACATAACGGTATATATTAAATACTAGGTGTGCCTGCGACTTCACTCGCGTAGATTGTAGATAATTATGTTCTAATAGACAACCTATATTCTCCCTCTACATGCAATTTATCTTATCACGAATATATTCATATATATACTCTATCTATGCCCCGTCCCGTCCCGTCCCATCCCGTACAGACCCTTACCCGCGGAGAATATCACCTCCCAGTGCAATGGAATGTCTAGGCTCACGCCCCATCCTCTCTTGGTTTGGGAATAAGAGAGAGTTCAGAATCCACTGAAACTATGCATCCAGCCATTCTTGTCCTAATAGGCCTAAATGTCGGCTTGCACAGCATACTACCCATGTGATGATGAGAGTCACCTGCCGCCTCAGCCTAAATTCAACGGTTTACAGCCCTGTTCCCCACACCTAAAATATTGGCCTCCCCGTTCTACTCTCGAAAGACAGACTGGGCGAGTCTGACCCAGCCCCAAACACAAGAAGCAACATAGGTGCATAGATCACACCGTTCAGGCAGCGCACACAATATTACAGAATTTTTGCTGACTTCAATTACATTTACTGTGATTAATTATTGATAATATATATTAACCAAAATAAAAAGTAGTCTATGGTTTATAATATAATATACCTTACTAAAAGTGAAAAAAATTCAAAATCGGATCAGTAGTGCCAGAGATTACTGAACATCCAAACGCACAAACTTTAAATATTTATAATATTAGTATAGATGTTATTATTATGGTTTTCTAATGAATCTAGACAAACGCTATACATACATTATATAAATACATAGATATGTTACTATAGAGTATAAACTACTACCTTACCAAATTTCGTCGAATTCGGTTCAGTAGTTTTTGACCAAATTAATAAACAGACAGATAACATTTTTATAGCATTTTATTATTATAGTATTAATTAGTATAGATTATCTATGTCCTCGTAATGTTTCAAAACAGTCCAAATTATTAAAAAAATAAGTATAGCTCCATCTATGAATAATCGGCAGAATTACATGTCATTTTTTTTAATTATCTGTAATGTACATTATGTTGATTTTATAATACTATTAAGCAAACACATACTTATTATGATGTTTTACTATGAATATAGATAAACGCTTCTTACCTATTATAATATATAAATGTGTCCATGTATAAAAATCCTAAATATTACTATAGAGTATATACTACAATCAATTAAAATTTCATCGAATTCGGTCCAGTAGTTTTTGCCTGATTAGCGAACAAATTAGTTAACAGACAGACAGACAAAAATTAAAAAAAACCATCGCAATGTTTTCTGTTGTCGATTCTGAACCTCATGGTATTTTTTCTGAAATATCTTTAATGTATAGATTTCGTCCCTCGAGCCTTTCATTATAAGTATAGATTAACCTATAGATAAGTAACTAAAACTTTTATTTGATATACGGTATATATACATCTGCTAATATAATTACTATTGATGAATCTTTTGAAAAAAAAATTGATCTATCTCTTCAGAGATAACCGACAAAATTTATTAACATGAGATCGTTTAAGGCTCGGTTTAGCTATTTTTCACATATCCCAATTATGTAAATGTATTTTAAAATAAATATAATATAATGGCGCTATCTAGATAATTTCATTAAAAACAACAGTTAAAAATCGAGAATCTATTCACATATTCATGTTAAAATGTTATAAATATTAGTCATCCGTGTCACCAAAGAACTTCGAGTTCATTAATCTAGGTTCAATATACTAATTTGATATCATTATTGCGTATTTATTCCTTTTACATTTAAAATAACTGCCTAACGTTGGAAATTTTATGTAAACGCTGTCACAAACTTGTAATAATTTATTTCGACATAGTTTTTTTTTTAAATAACAAATATAGACAGCCCTGAACACATTAAAATATATAGTTAAAAGATGTATGAGGCTTGTGTCGTACTTTTGACAATATAAGAAATGCGAGTATGAAGTCAGGTGTACCTTGGCTTGTTTGTTGGCGACCAGGGACACAGGTTGACACAGGCGGAACCCCTTTGGTGAAGGGACACAGAAAGGATCAAAAATGTGCACTCACCCTAAAATCGTACCCGGTAAACCTCGTTTCTTCAGCTGTCATCGACTATTTCATAATCCCAAGAACTTGGTTGTCCACTCTGACTGGTTCTGAGAGTTTTAGCATTTTCGACTGATTTTCAAAATAATCTCTGGTAAAATTTACCTCTGAGGAAGCCCCTTGAGAATAAAAACCTCTTTTAAAATTGAAAGAAAGAAAACTCGTTAAAAACATATCATAACCGAGTAAGAACACATCTCAGTGAAGGCCTTTTTTGGAGGTTATGCTTGACGATGGTCACAAACTAAGGTAAAGTGATACTTGTGGCCCTTGAGAATGGGCGCCGAGGAGGCATATTGAGGATTTTAGTGGGTACAGCACCATATAACCCGTTCGGTGTCTTTAGTGATAAGCAGCTACTAAATATGGGTAAATAGGTTTTTTCTAACAGAAAACAAAATAATACAAATAGATGTGTAGCATAATAACATTCTGAATTGTTATAATTTAAATACCCAGTGTTAAGAAGCTGTTTAAACTTTTTATTGTAGTCTGTACTAAAATTATAATAGCATACAATATAGAAATATAAGATTAAGAAATAAGAAAGTAATTTATACGATAAACGAGAATAACAAAGGCTACATTTATACACAATAAACACAGTCTATAATGTTGGAAATAACGTAAATTGAAAATTATGTGATTACAAAAATAATAAATTAATATAGTCCTTGATAAGTCTAAAAATATAAACATTAGAACATCAGCGTAAACTCGCTCACCTTGCGGTGTTTTTCCTAATGCACTTTTATGAACACGCGGAGGAAGTACAAGAAATTAAATGATTCTAACTTCTTCTCCTTTTTATCTCGAAACTACCAAACGTTTTAAGAGTTTCATACTCCTTACGTAGTTGATTTTTTTTTCATACAAAGCACTTCGTATTTTTGTTTAGTACCTACTAACTTCTAATAACACAATTAACCGTAAGATATAGAGATATTCCATCGTTAAGTTTTCACTAAGAGTTTGGAAGAATTAGGTACAATTCTCCAATACATCATTCTAATGTATTGTTTTAAAATGCCATGAAAATAGATTCTATGGTGACTTTGTTACAAAATATTATTTTTGTACTTACACAAGGTTAATAAAAATATAGTAATAACAGATTTTGATGCTGTTTTCACCTTCAGTTTGGTCATAATCATCACCCTTTTCCCATTTTCATTTGTATTCGGCGCAACATGTCTTCCTCTTCCATTCCTTTTTATTTGTTGTCATCTCCGCATTCATTCCTTTCCTAAGCATATTATCTTTCACACAGTCCATCCATCTTTTCTTTGGTAATTATATATACATAAGAATTCCGTGAAAAAAATACCGAGCCGAAGGTGAAAACAGCACCAAAATCCGTTGCATAGATTAGGAGTTAGTGGTAAATAACCAGCCATTGGCTTTAGCTCACTTTGGAGATACGAACATGAAAGGAATGGAAGTAGTTATAATATTTTCACCAGGTCTGATCATGGTCGACCCTCAAACAGGATATTATTATTAAATATAATAAATACTGGCTGACCCGGTGAACTTCGTTCTGGGGATCTAGGGATCAAGTTAATTAACATTTTAGGTATTAGGCAATTAGAGAAAGTAAGTTTCTGCTTCTAAAAAAAAATTGTGCCCAAAACTAATAACAGGCATTATATAATCGATCCACGCTAAAAATAAATGGTATAATTAATTTAAGTTATATATATGTAACTAAATAATTATATTAATTTGCATCAATAGTTTCGTTTCCGTTAAAATCTCCAATTTTCAACTAAAGTATTTAAGAATGATAATAAAAGGCTTAAGCAATATTTGTTATACATTAAGCTATTCTTTATTTATTTTTTTGATTAGTAGCTATAGATAATAGGAGGCAGGTTTTAATAAAAGTTGAGGCGACAGGTTATTTTTTAACCGACTTCAAAAAGGAGGTTATCAATTCGTCTGTATTTTTTTGTATGTTTGTTACTCGATTTCTCCGTTAATTGTGGACCGATTTGCAAATATTTTTTTAAATCTTAAGAGTACACTCCCGAGGTTCTCCCATTTCCACCAAATCAGGATCTGATCTGTGGATCTCAGGAAAATCAAGAGAAGTAGATTAATAAAGTAATTGTTAATATTACTTTTTAGTGCATTTTTACAGTTTATTATTATGAAGACGATTTAAAACAAAAAAGTTTTTTTTTCTTCTAATTTTCAATAACGATTTTTTTATGTCGATTATCAAGCGAATACTAGTTTTATTAAACCTGCTTTATAAAAAAGATCTGATAACCTAAATTTCACATTCCTCGTATCTGACATCAGTAACTTCGGCTTGTTGGTTATGTGTCAAAATTTCGATTTGTCTCATAAATATGTATGTATATTAATTAGGTCCTTACATATGAAATGGCGTTTTGTCGAACTGGCAACTTTGATATTAAATATCTGTTGTTTGGTTGGGAATTCTAAATTCCAATTTATTTCCAGTTTAGGTTTGTGTATTTGTGTTTTGAATTTAGTGATTCATTTGTTTTCGCACAATTAAATATGCCTTTGACATCGCAAAAATTGTTCACAAAGTGTAAAACTTAAAGTATCGCATTATTTACGAATACGAGTTCCACCGTGCCAACGGGGCTGCAGAAACAGCTCGAAGGATTGATTATGTCTCCAGGGAAACTACTGTTAAAAAAACGTACCGATTTTTAATTCCGACGTTCTCGAGCTGGAACTTTTGAGCTACGGAACAAACTCTGGAGATAAGTTGACAATGAAGAGTTAAAGGTAATCAAGGAAGCGCATCTATGATAAATCACGTCAAAGTTAGCGGCAGGCTTCGGTATGAGTGATAAAATAATTTTAATTCACTTGAAACATATTGCCAAAGTGAAATGCTCGAGAAATGGGTACCACATGAATTCACTAAAGCACACCAACAAACACACACTGAGTGCTGCATTATAATACTCAACCGTCACGATAACAACAGATTTTGGACTCGTATCATTGATACTTGTGATGAAAAATGGATCTTTTACGACATTCGGAAGCGCTCATCACAGTGGTTGAACCCAGTAGAACCGGTTAAACCCATTTGACTCAGAAAATGGCAATGGCGAATTCTAGGTAGACCAGGGCTGGTGTCATACACTACAGCTTTTTAAGATCTGGCCTGACGATTACAGCAGAACTGTATTGTCAATAATTGTAAATGATAATAAATCAAATTATGGAAAAGGTAGCCGTTTAACAACCGAAACTGGGTAATCTCTCTAGTCTACTGCTGCTTCAGGATAACGATAGACATACTTCACGACAGATAGTCGCCAAATTAGAAGAACTGTCTGGTTGAGATGTTTCCGATAATGAACAATTTCTTGCTAGTAAAAAATTTAAATTCCGATGAGGCAGTCCAAACCCCTATACCTATAAAATGGTATCTATCATACTTCGATTGATTAAATATTTAATTTCCCAATGAATTTTTTCGTCGTTTTTTCCATATTTCATATATATAAAACCTAATCTATACCTACTAATAAATAAAATTGAAGTATCTGTTTGTATTGTTAAAATAACATATTTTTACTAAATACATATGACATATTCATATGTATTACCTGATACCTATACCAAAAGTTTTTGTCTGTCTGTCTGTTTTTTCTATTTGTTCCGGGTAATCTGCCGGACGGCTGGACTGATATTGGCGAAACTTTTTTTGGTAGACAGCTGAAGTTACTCCGGCTAAATTAGGGTACTTTTGATTTTCGAAAGCAATTAGGGTTCCGCGTAAAAAAATTAACACCTGAAATTGGTAATAAAATCTGATTCAATGGTCAGTTTTACGGCCAAGTGTTTGAATTTATGAGAAATATTTTAACTTTATCTTAGTAGCAAAAAACATATTTGAAGAAAATAATTAGGGTTCCGTATAAGAAAGTTATAACGCAGTGAAGAATATCTGAAATGCAGGCGCAGCCGCAGGTACACAACTAGTACTAATAGAAAACATATCTATTTTAAAAACAATGGTGTCGGTTCGTTAAAATAAAGAAGGTATAAATGATGCCATTATATTTTTACAACACACAATAAAACTTGATACTCTCATTACATTTGCGAGTGGAAGTAATTTACAAGCAGTTCCTATTCCCCGGATAAATAAGTGACGAATGAGCATCGTCGTATTTTAGTCGGTAAGAATCTGAAATAATCACACCTTTACTGGACAAGAGATGATGGATATCTTTTGCAAGATTCCCTTGCGTAAAAAAACTCATTACATTTCAGTGCCTATTGTTGCTTACTTGCTGACCCGACAGACTTTGTCTTGTCATAACTATTAATATTGAATTCGAATTCATTAAAAAAATATATTATACTCCAAAATATGTGCACCAATAAATGATAAATTAGTTATTTATATAATTACAACCAATCCATCTGTTTTTAAGCGATATTTGCAGCGCACATTCTTTCAATCACGCCAACAACAAATAACTGACAGTTATGTCGAACGCCATAAGGTTTACGTTAGACAACTTAATACACTCATTAAGTTTTCTTAAAGTTTATGCGCAATTTTCTTTTTTTTTTAATCTAAGAACCTTCTACGAAGTATTAGAAAACATTTAATAAAAAGATGAATGGAATCGGTAAAGGCGTTCTTAAGTTATAGCGTGACCAGGAGAAATAGGGTTTTATTTTTATATAGGTAGATGAAAACACAACACAAAATAAAATATCTTGATATCTGGAACTTTTATCATTGGATTCGTGTTACACCTAAACAGGGTTTAATTAACTTTTTTAAATAATTCTTTCACTCTGCTGATTCTATTAATATAGCATTACGTCTTGACAATGTTTTAGAAAAATAAAAAACTTGAAAATTAGGCTACATTTGTGTTATTTATTTCAATGAATATTAACCCCTGGAGCACTTACCTGGCGTTTACGCCAGCTTTCCATTGTTTCCCTATTATCTTATTTTTATGGGTACTCGACACATTAAGAATAAAATTTCTCTTACTATTCATTCTGTATTTACAAAATAAAATAATAATGAATATCTTGTAAAGTATAACGGTTACAAAGATATAAATTTTATACTAGATATATCTCACATGATACGATACTATGCGCTTTGAATGTTAATTTAAGTTAACTTAAATTAACCGCTGATGATTCATCTTTAAATATATAAATATGTTTTTAATCTGTTATAGCTTTTTGACTTGAATTGTATTTGTGGTATATTTGTATACTAAATATGGTAATAAAATAAGTCTAAAAAACAACTGGATCACAAGTACAAGTCCATCGAAGGATACTTGGCAAAGTGTCCTAACACCAAACTATAAGATATATATATGCACACATCCATAACACATACCATAGATAAAAGATTTTATGACTTTCATTAGACCATTAAACAATCTGCCACTTTGGCCTTCCCTAATGGAACGTAAATTTATTAAATATTTCGCAATAATTAATTGTAATGATAAGATGTATAAGAGATGTCTTCAAGAGAATTATTATAAAAGATAATGCGAAGCTCGGTCACACATACAGGAGGATAATATGTCGTGTGTGTGTCGTCATAATCACACACATGCAACCGAAGGCTTCGCCACCGAAAATACACACACACACGAAAGGACCTCTACACCTATATGCCAAATACATTGCGGTATCCGACGTTAACGTAAGAAATAATATAAGAGGCGCATCATTGAGTTTGCACATTTTAGTTTTAAAAGTCGACCGTCGGTGAACGGGTCATGTTAGCGAAGTTTAGCATAATAAGCTGTGCTTAGTCGGCGTCGTTAGGCTTTACTTAGTGTTGCCAGGACTGAGGTTGTCTATTGGCAGCCTGTATATAAAGAATACTGCGAGGGCCTGAAAGGCCGTGTCCCGGGCCATGGGGCCGGGAATTATTTATTTCTTTTTGGTAAGTTAACTAGTTGAGAATATAATATTGTGTGTATTGTATTTTTATTCCTAATAACATTATTTTATTTACAAAAAGTATACAACTACAGAATTGCATATTCAATTATTATTTATAAATAAGTGATCATATAGATATGAATCAATAATTTTACAACAGTTATCCAAATTATAAAAGCTGTTTACGGTAACATGTATAGATTTTTGTTATTATACCAATATCGGATATATTTTTGAAGTCATATAACTTAACAAGACATTTAATTCAAATACGTTTTACCTATCTACCGCTAAATAAATAAAACAAAACGCAATTCTTACGTTAACTAATTTTTGTAACATGTCATTATGATCTATACCGTATAATTTCCAATATTCTAGAATTATAATTAATAGAAGAACATCAGAAAGAAATAGACATCGTAGAAAATTATAGTTAATTTTGAAAATAGTTACCCAATTAATGTGTAAACTTAAAAGAATTTTTTTCAATATATACATAATCACGAACAAATAGATAGAAAAACTCTTTGTTTCATTTTAAAAAAGTAGTTACAAATTTTAAACGCAACGACTGTCATTCGTAATCAAATAACAGCTGATGCTATGAAATACTAACAAATAGACTTAGAAGCATGCAAATTACGTGTTTCCAAATTTATCTAAGGCTATGTTGCTCAACGACATTCTTTTGTTTTTTGTCACCTATTGATGGTAATAAATATATTTAAATAATAATAATACGCAGACCGGTACAGGTACAATTTTTATGAGTGGTCATATCCATACATAATATTGGTAGAGCTCAAAACACCTCGAATATTATTCAAAAAAGAACATTCTTTTCTTGTAAGTGATAGCGTAAAAAAAAAAGAATTATTGAAAACGCGTATGCCAATTTATATATGGTCGGCAGTTTATATCTTAACAACATTAAAATAGAGAATATATATTCCTTCGCAAATAAAGAAACTGTAATGAATATTATTTATTACGCTAAACCATAAAAAAGGCCGTTGCAAAAATCTGGCTACCTATAAACAGTTGAAACGGTCAAACTTTTTAAATTGAAAATGGAAAACCACCTTTGAAAAACTTTGCCAATCTGGCTTTCTAGCTGAAGACTTTTTAGCAAAAGTTGTCGAAACTACCAGATCCTAATGCGAAGTCAATACTGCTGTATTAACTAGTGTTCGCATAGAAGTCTAAACAAATACATAATTATTATTACAAATTTGAGGAAGACGTATTCTATACACCTCGTAAGCTTAAATCCTCTTGATTCTTCCTTTCGGCACATGTGTCCAATTTGTATGCCCGTAAAACTGTGCAATGAATCGGATTTTATTCAATTTTTTATGAGTTTTAATTTTTTTACCCTAATTATTTTTGAAAATTAAAAGTACCCTAAGCTATCCGGAGTAATTTCAGCTATCTACCAAAAAAAGTCCCGTCAAAATCTGTCCACCTGTTCCTGAGATTACCCGGAACAAACAGACAGACAAAAATTTTAACATTGTATTTTTGGTAAAGTTATCGTGTATACATTCATACGTATTTAGTAAAAAATGTTATTTTAACATTACAAACAGACACTTTAATTTTATTGATTAATAAACAGTATAGATGAGGTGATACGAAGTTCACCGGGTCAGCTAGTTTGATGAATTAACAAACATTTTAATTAATATTTATTATTTTTCATATGGTAAATTTTCGTATGGTAATTGATATTTGAAGTATAAAGCATCTAACGTAAATGTCATGTATCAGATAAGATAATGGAGATCTTAGACTATCGATCAAGAAGACAATGCACAACCAATTATCATAACGACAGATAAAGTTGAACGCACTTTAGTACCGGAAAATATTATAAAGAGCAATGACGTAATATATAATCCAATTAAGGGGTGTATCTACTATCACACGAGTTTTGCACGTCAATGTATTCTTTCCAGTATATATGTATATTTTAAACGACCTTGGAAAACATGAGTACACTGCTATCTGCTTCGGCCCAAAAATACTAAGAGTTGGACATTTCTACAAAAGCATGCCCCACGGTGTACGGGTGTGTCAACCGGATCCATTTATTTTAATAAATGCGAGCAGGTTCCTGAAACAGGATTTCGTATAGCCTTTTCAACGTCTAGAGTTTCCGAGTCATTTTAAATATTTTATTGTGTTATATAAGTGACCCTTTATGTATAACTTCTATGTACGAAAGTCAGATCATAATTACTTCTAATATTCTAACATGTAACGATTACATAGTACAAATACAGTTATTTGTATATTTTTGTCTACTGTATAGGCATTGTAACATATATTGTCAATTATTTGATCACAATCTCACCTGGTGTTAAGTGACGATGTGGTCCAGTATGGTAAATACGATAAACCTAGAGATATTGGCTCTCAAGTGATGCTGCCAGAACATACCTATTAGTGCTCGGGAAACAGTTTTCAAACTCAAGAGTGAGGCGCACGCTATTACATAATACACCTGACACCATGCGCGATTTTCTCGCGATGTTTTTCTTCACAGAAAGCTCAGGTTTATTATAAAGCTGGATAAACGGTTTCGAACCTACTCCCATCGACGCGGAATCCAAATTCACCACCACCTGAGCTATTATCGCTTAATAGCCTCATTTAAATAGATTACTCAAAAATTATTTAGCAAATATAAATATATCGACCGACGTCTCAGTTCTTATAACTATTTCAATAGGCAAGCGCTTTTCTAAAGAAATTCGTAAAAGAACATACAAAGATTATGTCCAAGAACTAAACCAGGTTGTATGCATTTAGTTCATGAGTGTCAGTAGATATTGTTACTGTTCATGGAAAACCGTAACAATTTTTAAAGAAACAAAAAAAAACGCTCGTACTATCTAAATAAGAAGGATAGTGTTTTGTTCCGACAATAAATAGTGTTCCGTTATTTTCCTAATGAAAGTATGACGTAGTTTAAAAAACATTAAATATAGAAAAATCATAAAATATATTTGTTTTAAATTCTTATTTGTCTTAATAAGATTAAAGAACGCTCATTAACTATGGTAATGAATTAGACAATCAAAATGTAATTCTACAGTGGTTCGCTGAATAATTATATAAAATAAATGTAAACGAACTCTATTTTTATATATTAATCTAATTATTTTGTATATTGCATAAAAACAACATGATTATAAATGTTTATTCATAGTCTGAATGTACATGAAGTATTTTCATTAATATTGTATTAAATAGAGAAAAAAAATCTGTATCATTTTTAAATACAACAGGTTAATGACACGATTGGAAACCTATAATAGGACATTGACGCTCACTTTAAGTATAGACTACGTTTAGACGTGATTATACTATGTCGGATGATTGAGGATTTGTTTTATCTATTGTCCTGTCAATCATACTGCGTTTCACGAGGATTAAAATGTATCTGACAACTGTACACGTGTCTCTTAATTCAATTTTTAAATAAAACTATTGTAGCCTAATTAGCTTTGTTCGAATAAACCTTCAAAATCAGCATTTAACGGATACTTGGTGAGGTTTAAAAGAAACAAACAAATCTCGTGGGTTTTTGAAACAAAATGTCTTATATTTTTTTTTTCGAAATATAACCTTTAAATATAAGTAATGTAATTCTAGAATATTTAGGAAATCGTTGCCCTGCGAAAGAGCGTGCCAGCGAGTCAAAGGCACATAACGTATTTCTGTTTAAAAATCGCGCATTCAACGAAAAAAAGAAATATACGTTATATCTCACTACATCCCTATCCACCCTATAAATATTTTGTAATTTTTTGGACCACCTTTTGAATCTCACGTGATTAATGGACAATACCTTATAATAATTTAAAAAAAAAAATAGGCATCATGGGGACTGCCAACAGAAGTGAAAACTCGAATTTTGGTAAAACTAGTTATTTTTATGTCTAAATTAGCTCGTTGCTTAAGAACGTGTACCTACGTAATAATGTTTTAAACACACTTCAATTTATCAAAAATAAAACCAATTTAGTATGACATTAAAATTAAATAAAACACAATTAAATATAAATTAATTTAAATTAAAATTTATGGAAAAAAATATTTTAAATGTGTCAACACAAAAATCCCACCACTCAAGTGGCGTCAAACGTCATACTTTATACACGTAGCATGTTGTTGACGGCTGGCCTCATAGAATTAGTAACGCGAAACTATAAGTTTTTCCCCAACCCAGAATCGCTCAACACTGCTAAAAAAGTTTTCACTCCAACAATGATGAGGTCATGTTCAAATTAAAGTTAATATAACAAAGAAAACAAATTTTTCGTGTGAAATCGTATCTTTTTTTACCCATTCTTTTTAAGGAACCCTAATAAACAAATATAAGTCGATATTAAAATTACCTTCTTAAGAATGCGTAAATGAGTCATCTCCGGGTTTTTAAACATTGTCGATACCGGTTGTATAATTTTTGAGATGAAACCTGCATGAAGTATTGAGTAATATGGTCGTATATGTCGAGGAGTTTGAATAGTTTAAAGGTTGAGGATGCTAGTTCACCTCAGGCCAAGTGATGGGTCATGGAATGACGTAATTATCCTTGTTGATGCGACGCCAACGGCCTTTCTAAAATATCATTCAAACGGCGGTATAAGAATCCTAAGGGGCCGTCCAATTATTACGTAAGCATCAATAGGACGAGAGGGGCTTATGCTTTCTTATGTTTGATGACTTGGAGGACGAGGAGTTCAGCAATATTTACTAATTAATATGTCGATTACCCATAAAAAATGAGATAATAGGAAAGCAATGGAAAGCTGGCGTAATACTTGAATGACCCCTAATACATATGTCCAGATGTTAGATATAATATAGTCAATTATAATGATATAATTATTAAAAAAATAACAATCCATGGGTAAACTTTGTCTTAACAAACCCTTAATCCGCTACAAATGAGACTAAGGATTATATTATAAGATTTATCGCAAGATGAACTAAACATTAAGGTGTATAACTATTCACGAAACAGGATACGACTATTATCCGCATATAGGGAAATGTGTTAAGTAAACAGACACCTAGTCTTTAGAAATAAATGTAAAGTCACGTTTTTTCTACCTTTCGTGAGTAAAGCGACTTTGAGTGATACATCTACATTTGCGAATTGAATTAAAATATTACAAGGCTTCATAACAGTCATATATTTCATTCAAAAATAAGCTATAAATTTAAGTAGTATTCAATACAATGAACGTATTTTTTTCCATCATTAAATATGGTTTCGACTTTAATCCAATAAAAATAAATTACCACTTTTTTCAGTATAATTAAATTCAATAGATTATCATTATTAATAGCAATAGACACTTTACCTTGTTCCCTTCCCAACTTAGCAACGACCATATGAATAAATACCTACTATGACAAAAGTATATAATGTTTGTCGAATTAAATTAAATTAATCCTGGATAAATTTTAGCTTATATTAAATTGCACAGCGAACTATTCTTATAAGCTTGCTTTCTAGACCATGATTATAGATGTAACTTTATAAAGTAATAAGAATCATATTATGTATTTAGTTTTTACAAATTTAACTTCAAACCAATTGAATAATAAATTTAACTCTTTAATAGCATATTATATATTCATCTTATTGTTACTAATTTAGTATTCACATTATTGTAATGAATGCAATATTAAATTTTCAGATTCTTATAATATTTTATATCTAACGATGACACAATATAATAGATGTAATTTATTATCAATCGTTTCTAATTAATATTAACGATATGTTAATTGAATTCGTCAATTAATTCATGATTCAAAAAAAATATTTATCATCAACATTGTGATATGAAATAAATGAATAATTTGTGTGATATAACATAACATATTTCGTATATTGTAAAGAAAAAGTAAGTACATTTAATGCATGTGTATAAAAGCTCTTTAGAATCAATGATAAAACCGTTACTATTATTTTTAGAATGTTTTAATTGTTACGAGAATTTAAGAATACGTATGTAAAATTGATAAGTATACATTCCTCTACATATCACCCTCTTAATAAACAGAAATATAATTTATATCTTGTATACACTTAAACTCTTATCGTGATTTTGGGGTTGACAGTTTAGCCTATTACTAATGTACTTAAATCATCTTTCTTGTTTCAATTGAGTAATCATTGTAGTCATATTAAGTGAAATTTAAATAATTATATAGTTTTACTAATAAACATAATAATTTTATCAAAGATCTAATAGAAACAGGAAATACATATCAATATATAAAAAGTAAAAAATGTAGCATATGGAATTACAAAAAAAAAACAATAAAAAGGCTTCGAAAACTTGTTGATTTGCGCTAATTTCTATGTACGATGAATCACTTATTTCTAAAGTTTAATTCGAACCTTACATTGAATTTAAAAGTAGGTTCTATAGAGGGTTCTTTTTATTCGTGATTTCTTAAAGTATAGAATTAGCTAAGGTGAACCCTGTGCGGTAAGCATGCCGGTAGGAACCCAACCCGAAGTTAGTACCCTTGTGGTAGTTACTATTTTCCGGTTGAGAGTTAGTCAGTTTGAAAGAAAAAAAATAATACAAAAGTTGTTTATTTGAAACATTCTTATATCTTTAAAATAAAGTAATGTCTCTCTGTTTGAGAACCATTGACCTGATTTACGTATTTTCTTAAATCATATGTATACTTTTTGAGCCAAATTAATTACATTTGATAGTAAATATGGGAAAGTTATTTTGACAAAATTGAATGAAGTTGACTAACAATAATGGCCACCAATAGGTACCTGGCAATGCTGCAGCTAAGCAGAAGAAAATATAAAAATATACCTAATGTAGTTAATAATAATGAAGAATAGAAACTGCTTTATCTTATATGTTTATCTGTTAACTATTAAATATGACATTTATGAAGAACAGATTATAGGAGCTTCCAAAAATGAAGTAAAATTAAAATAAATTTTATATTAAATTAGAGAAAGATATTTTGTTACAATTTCATCAAGTACCGGGTCAAACGATATCAAAAGTTTTAAAATCAAAGGTCAGGATCGTTTATTACTTTCACTGATTTTGGTGAATAGGCGCAGATGAGAATACTAGTTGCCGGATGCAAGCGACCTTCGACTGTTTGCAAAGCTACTTAACGTATAGTTTAGTGATTGAACATCAGAGTGTATGTGACATAAGCATCTGTCGTCACTCGGCCGCACCTTGACATAATATACATAAACTCAGGTGATATTAAATTTATATTAAATTAGAATAATTAACGTCTGCAGCCATTTTTCAATATTTTAGTAAAAGCTAAATAAAAAACACATCCTTTTATCAATTAATTTGAAATATATTGTTCAGTTTATGGTATTTGAAACGTTAAATTACAATATTTAATATATTCAATAAATTCATTCAATTTTTATTAAAGATACATCTTTTTATTAATTAATTTTAGTTATATTTCCGTTTTTACGGTATTTAAAACGTTAAATTTGAATATTTAAAATCTTCAACCGTTTTTCAATTTTTATTAAAAATCAAATAAACAGAAGAGTTGTTTACAATTAAATATAAAACAATTTTAATTATATCGCAGAGTTTATGGTTTGTATTTAAAATAAAATACCTATTTACAAATTTACGCAAATGTTGAAATTAGTTATTTTCGAAATATTTATGTTAAACTTGTCTTATTTCTTATAAATGGAATTCTTGCAAAATAGTTGTTCGCATATAATTTAAAACTTATTTTAAAACAACTATGTATTTGTTTGGGTAAAGAATTAATACTTTTATAATGATCGGAGAGAGCTCGCTTCATCACATTAGTTTAATTTGTTTGTTGTGCTATAAAACATAAATAATAAATGTATTTGTATGAAATATTTAAGTAACTGATAACATGCATGTATCAAATTCAATGTTGTTTTATAGGAATGCAAATACTAGTTGTACCTATATTTTCAAATATTTCATCATGCGGCACATCTATTATTTAACATCACGTCTTTCATCTGTGGCACTATATGTCTTGCAATATGCTAACTGTCCAGTACAAAGCCCTTGTAAGGTTGAAACGCAAGCCTATTGAAGAATAAAGATGAATGCTATTACGTAATGCGGTTTATTTACGTATTTTAACTGCAGAAACATTTCACATGGTATTTAAACAATATATAAATTAACTGGCTGTGTGCCCGCGGCTATACCCGCGTTTAATATGTTCTTTAGGTATGAGTGAAAAAGTGCATATAACATTTCATTTATACCTAACCTGAGAATACAAATGAATGAAGAAAAATGAGAGTCTTTTGTTTTTATTAGCGAAAAAAATGTACATAAGAGTAATTCCAAAAAAAATGAAAAAGGGTTGATGGAATCCAAAAAATAATAATAATAGCCTATAATAATTTACGACAAATTTTACGTCGAATGGTAGTAATCCTTTCCCGATATGTACAGTAGTTTTGAGGTGATGGTGCGTCAAAGGAACCTTATTTTCCTTTTATACGTATAGAGAGAAGATAATGATGAATAAATATTAAGAGATAAGATTATTTATACAACATTTTAAAAACATGCAGCTGTTAATCTTTTCGATGTAAACAAGAAACACTTAAAATACAACGACCTCACGTATAACATGGAATTATAACAAATCAAAGATTTTATACTCGTGCTTATTTATCCATATTTACTGAATTTAAATTACAATTAAATAAATCATTAATACCAATGACAAACGCAGACATTACTAAAGTTTACAAGGAAAGAATATACGCAGTGTATTGTAATAAACGTTGACTAATGTAAAAATGCCGTGGTTAACTTACACAAAAGCTTTTTACCATGAAACGTGAATTAAATGAATACACATAATTAGTTACGCATTTAAAAAAATACAACAATCAGCTTCTTGTGTGACAGAATGTTAACTTGTAACAAAAATAAGACATAGTTAAACATCATCATAGTTTAACACCATAGAAACAGTAAACAATAGCTTTAAATAATTGTCGTACCAATGTCATAAAAATATTTATTTACTAAATTTCGACTATCCAGCGGCGGAGAACATGATGTAATCTAGTATTCATTCTTCAACTTACATCTAATATAAATATTTTGGTTTTTTTACACGGTATAGGCTCAGTGCTTAGACCATAATCTCACCGATGTTAAGTGACGATGTGGTCCAGGATGGTTAACACACTAAACCTCGACTCATCATGAGAAATGTATTACTTTTGCAATCAACTTTATAATTGGGACGGGTTATATGAAAACAATCATGTTTAATTTAAAAATAAATTGACGATATAATTATTAAGTTTGGAAAGTGCTAAGATTTATATAAAGAAGTATCCCACGTACTCCCTCTCCGTATTGAGTGGATGGATGCATAGCATTTCTCCACGTAAAAAAATCATGTAAAGAATCATAATATAAGATATAACGGAGCTTTAGACAAAATTACTGAATCTCAATAAGCCCAATTTATCCCAAAATAACATCAATATTTTTTAGTTACTGCAAATATAAGTAAATATGTTTGCAGATGAGTTTCGTTGTACGAGCCGGCGTCACTAACTGCTTGCTACTAACTTTTGCGTAATATGCATATTTCAATATTTAGAGAAACAAACAACTATGTTGAGAATAGTCAAGTACTATAACGGGTGCTTGCTATTGGCATTTACTTATCTGTACAGACTTTTTAAGTACCTACATATGAATTGAGTTACTTTATTCATTGTCATGTTAATCGCCTGCTTGACGATTGGGGATCAAAGCGTATAGGTTTCTATGCCAGCATTGTTTAAGTAAAAAAAAATATTCCATTTAAAAATTCAACGTGACTGTTTTTAAATGCTTACACGTTTATGTCCCAGATCAAAAAACAATTTACTTCTGATGTTTGTCTCGGCCGGTGGTACGTGAGATTGTAACGTAAGGCGACAGTTTGCGGGGTTACGGTCACGGACATTGGCGGACATTGCTAAATTTTGAACTGTCCGTGTACCGCATTTTAATACGATGCGATTTTGGACAAACCAGTAACGTTGTGTGAATATTGTCTTATCTGCGACCGACTTAGATGTAAATCTATGTCGACGAGACCGGGTATTGTTCGCTTACCTTTACTAAGGTAAACGGGTCATTCTTTTATAGCAGTAGAAGGGTCAAGCTTTAAGTCTTAAGCGGATTAAATTGTTTAAAAGATGTTGAATCGTTTCATTAGTTCCTAACATTTAAGGGAGCATTAAATATTTTTAGATATTTGTATCACCTTGATAGCAAAACTCTTAAAGCCAACTACCGTAAATTCCCCAAACGTAAGGATTAGGATATTTTTTACAAAATCTGCTTATGTAATTAAAAGTAAGTAACTAAACATTAATCACGTAATCAGCATTCGGACCAACCGCTGTCCCCTATCTCATCAATCCTAAGTAAAGCACAAACCCTCGTCGCCCATTTTAGTGCTTACGTAACATTTGAAAGACGCCTAAATAATCACGGATAAAATTTATCATCAACGATTGTCAAGTCAATTTTACTGATTGCATGATGCTCAGTACAATAATATTCATCTATACCACAGTTTCTCTACCTTATTTTGCTCATCGCCCTTTTACAAAATATTTTTTTTAGATTCTCACATCTTAATTGTTTCGCCTTTCTAAGACTATATTTTTAATCTGGTCACGCCCGCTAATTTTCTCTGGATTTTCTAATGCCTCCTCCAACTTCCAACTGGTTACTCCTATAGTTGTACCAATACGTACGTACTTGTCTGTACATTCAATGGGTACATAAATTCATTGGAAATATAAAATAGATTCAACTAGATATTTGAATTTTTAGTAAAACATGCCATCTTGTAAAGCCAGTTATCCACTTTTTTAGGCTTAGCGCGTTATCGTATTTGTCTTCGTTGAGTTCGTATTAAACTAACACATTACAAACATAGATTGTAGGTAGCTATTGTATATTTACAAACAATTATAAGAGCAATTTTTTATAGATAGTAGGTCTAAAACTAAAACTTTAAATAATATCTAAAGTCAATTGTAATGCCAACCATTCTTGAGAACGAAATATATTGTATGTTTCCGAATTAAATTCTTTAAAATTTCTCGATTATGTAAAAAAATATATATTTTGTAATAATTGATTTTGGGGAGAAAGACTTGCTCTTTAGGCCCAACTTTGTTATATATACCTAATCTTCTTCAGCACTCCAACAAAGTGGCAGCCATTTGTTAAAGCGTTTCAAGATAATCGTTGTGAGATTATAGAATTCACATTTCGTGTCATTATTTTTAATATCGAATCAAAAAACCAAATTATGTCACGTAAAATAACATCAAAATTACATAATACAGAGTCGATTATTGCAAGTTAATGTATCTCAAACAAAGACTACCTACTACATGACAAACCAAAATCACACCAAAAAATCGATTATTTTTTTCTTATTATTCATTGTTTATAGCTATTTAAACCTATTTTAAGCTATTTACGCCTTCAAATTGTTTGGCATTTGCAAATGCGTTTTGAGTTACACGTCGCCTTCTAACGTTGTTAATTACGTAAACACATATAAATTGAATAAAAAAACCTTATAACTGTCTAATAAATACCGTTATTGATTCACTGTATAGATAACACTGAAGATAAATAAAACATCGGTTACGTTTTGCAATATTATATCTACTTAATAAGATTTCGATCATAACTTCACGTTTTTATTCAAAGGTTATTACGTACATGTTGTGAATTATTCCTTGACACTTTTGCAATAAACTGCAATCACTTGAAAACAAATATGTCTACGAGTACATTTTCACATGTTTATAATAATTAGTTATAAAACTACTAAAATATTAGATGACATTTATATCAAATTATATAATGTTTGGTAATAATTATAGAAGAAAAAAAAACTTCATAGATAATCGATTATTAAACGTTGTTCATTAACAATTATTAGCTGCTTATTAACAACTAGACTTAGTGCGTTTACCATCCTGAACCACATCGTCACTTAACATCAGGTGAGATTTATTTGTAGTCAAAGCACTGAGTGTATACTAACAGTGTAATAAAAAATTAGAAAAAAAAATCTTAGGTTGAAATATCTTTAAATTACTAATCATATTGTTCCACTAATTATCTGATTGTTACGAAATTCCGTAGAAGGAATATTCTAACTTTAAAAGTTCTTGGAAGTAACGCCTTGGAAATAACTTAATTTAATAATAATCGTCACTCTGATAGTAGATATTGAAAATAATATAAAAAAAACATGCGGCTGAGTGCCTTCAGCACTTGCCTCCAAAGTTCGGTGAAGCTGTTAAGGCCCTTCCGGTCAACAGCATAAGCTAGGTAAAAAAAAAACATATCAATTTTTAAACTACATTAACTATTTGATAATCGTGATACCAAGTTAAAACAAAAAATGTCCATAATTGAAAAGGCACATCATTTTTAACGTATATAAAATTTTAAATATTCATGTAGGAAATGCAATTATTTTATATCGGGTGTTAAGATAAAATATGATTCAAATAAAAATGTTTATTATAAATCATAAAAAAACTTCTGATTTTACGGATTTGGTTAATTCGTGAGTCATCGGTATAAATAAGTTTGCAATAAAATGAGATGAAATAAATAGCAAAGTTGAATATTTACATAACTCGTACCTGGACAATATCCAAGATGTATTCATACGAGTTAAGCAATACGAGTATGTTGGACAAACACAGCACTCATCGTATAACGTAACGTGTGTATGATCATTAAATTTACATACATTAAATGTTATTCGCGTACTTACTTTATTAAACAAAACAATGTAGTGAGTTACAATTATATTTTTTTTTAGTTTAATACATTTATTTACAATAAATTACAGTAAACAACACATCGAAAAAAAAAAAAATGCACATTTTAATATTAAAATGTATTTCATTCTATAACTATATGTTTCTGATACAAACTCATAAACATATTTCATAGTCTAATCCCTCCAATTATCACGATTTTCAACGCTACGCTAAATGTGTTAACATTTGAAACTGCAATTTATGTGATATTTCAATACAGACGCATCTTTTAGTATGGAAGGACTAAGTATGTTGTAATCAAATACTAAAGGATGTAAATTCTATTATAATTACTTTACTATATATACATATATATAGAGTGATGCTCTTATCAACACGCATATTTGTTTTATTTTAATTATAAATTATTCAACTTAATTTCATAATTCAATCTAAAAGCTACAGTTAAAATATTACCAAAAAAAAAAGATCATGATTTTAGGTTTTTATTAGAGTTTATTCGATCTGAAAATTGAGTATAAATTCTATTTTCACGATAAATATGTCATATTAATAATAAAGGTATTAATATAATTGAGTTATAAACATCCCAAGATGTAATAGTTTTGTTAACCTATCGATAAAATCAATAACTACTTAACCAATTGAAAAAAATCACCTAATCGAAAACGACATTATCAGTGAGTAACAGGTAATTTTTTTTAAAGAGAATTCTTTAACTATAAACACTATATACAACTATACAACTATATACACCTTCGAACCCGGGGTGAGCCAATTGTTAATATACCTACATATATAGTTAATACATACGAAAACGAAATTAATAATGAAATCACATAAATGTTATAATTATTGTATATTATTTTCCTTTTTTTATAATACTATGAAATCAAAAATATTGAACTGTTCGTTTTTTAAGTTAAACTGTTAAAGTTAAATAATACGATTATCCCTGTTTGCTTCAGGCGGTACTAGCACTGAGCCAGGCTAGCGCTGATAAGCCAAGCAACGATACAAGTGCGGAAATCGCAGAAGCTCGAGAAGGCAGACAACTTAGCCCTTATCAAGGACAAAATGACAACGAAGTAGTGGTGGATATTGAAGACGACGAAAAGAAACAGTATTACGAAACCAATTACGACACAAGTAAGTAAATATTTAGTAATAAATTGAACAAACAAACTCCTATTGTACCTACAAATCTTTGTTTTCAAACAATGTTTTTAATATTCAAAGCTTATATTTCAGTAATCACTTCCTTTTTAACCAACTGTTACTACACGATTGCCAATTAACATGCAACTTTTATAATCTGTCAAACAAGGTGTAGTGCAAAAGGTAGTCTAATAGATCGAAAGCTGAACCCTCTTATGAAAAACATTTCATATATTAGAAGTGATTTTCATTTCATAATGCTATGCTCGGAGTTTCACTGCGTGATCGAATCAGTTCCCCAGAGGAACCAAAGTAAACGAGTTTTCCAAAAGAATAGTTTAACTAAAGCGACAGTGAGCTGGGCACATTGCTCGTAGAGCTGATGTCCTATGGGGCTAACGGGTTCTTTAGATTTAGATTGAGTATCTTGCCGGCTCTTCTCGGCTGGGTTGTTTTCCGAACCGGTGGTAGTGTTATAGACGTTCATAAGCGCCTTCTTAGGGCCTAAATTAAATAAAGATGTTTTTGATTTTGATTTCGTTTCTTTAATGGCTACCGTGTACCGCAAAATGCAGCTTGAGTAGGTAGTAATAAAATAAATCTGTATTTTTTTCTCTTTATAGATGCGTATGGTTTTGGTTATGACGTCGGCCCGAATGGACAGTTCCATCACGAAAATCGTGGTCCTGACGGAGTCACCTACGGTTGCTATGGTTACGTAGATGCCGACGGTTACCTCCGCGCAACACACTACGTTGCCGACAGCCATGGCTATCGAGTAGTAGAACCCGAAAAACCCGTCGAAGTCTATCCCGACGAAAAGTACGAATATGATGAAGCGTAAGTATTTACTTTCTCCTACGACAAAGCTCTTTTGATCTGTTTACTAAGGTGAATCTGAATTCCATTTTTTGAACCATATATTAGAACGATTATCGTCTACAAAGAATCATATAATTTATTTCAAGTAAAATGGCTCAATATTTACAATTTTTATTAACAATTACTAATACTTGCGTTTTTAAATATTAACCAATAAATAAATACTTTCAGAACCGACAACCAACCGATGGAATCTAAACCAGGTCAAATAATACCATGGAACAAGCTATTTTTCCCTAAAGGATGTGGTCGTACGCCTGGCGGTATTCCATCTAAGCCCTTGCCAAAACCAACACCGAGACCACCACGCCCTATTGATAGCTCTGGACAAACTAGCAACCCAAGCCCCGGCGTAGTATATCCAGGACAAGGTACAAGACTGTCATTTTTTATAGTGTTAACACATATACGAACCGGACCGCGAACATAGTACGGCGGGTGGCCGATGTTATTAGTCTCCTAAGTAGGGATGGAAATTCTTTCCGAAAAATATCGATTTTTGAATCGATTCACTAATCATCGAGGCCCTAAAGGTCGATATTTCATACTAATAAAGTATCGATTATTAGAGTGTCCTTTTTGTTTTCTATAATATAATGATCATCTGTAAATAGGCAAAAATAAAATAGTTCAGTGTCATTTTTCCTTAGTAGGTTAGGCATTTTTCTTTTTTTGTTTAGTTGCAGTGGATGACATTTATTATTATTAACAAAAATAATTGGAAACAGTTTTCGCAATAAATGATGATTATAGTATAATTTCTACCACTGGAAGAATACTATTTACGAGTAAAAATTTAAATAAAACAAGTAGAAAAAATATTGAAGTCTTAGGTCAGGTGTTTTGTGAATCGATGAAATAAATCAATCTTTATCAAAAATCTTATTCCCCATACCTACTCGACATACCATATCCGCGGTCCGCTCCGTACGTGTATTAACAGCATTAACAACAAAATTAAATGAATGTTTTGGTAGCAAAATTAATTAATAATAATTATTATGAATCAGGTGGTGGTTCTAGTGGTCCTAATGGACCTGGTGGACCCAACGGACCTTATGGACCTGGTGGATCTGGAGGACCTGGTGGACCTGGTGGATCTGGTGGTCCTAATGGTCCTTATGGACCTGGTGGACCTGGTGGTCCCAATGGTCCTTATGGACCTGGTGGTTCTGGTGGACCTGGTGGTTCCAATGGTCCTTATGGACCTGGCGGATCAAATGGACAATATGGCCCAGACGGTTCATACCGCCCCGATGGATCATACAGCCCCGACGGATCATACCAACCTGACGGCTCATGTATGTAGTCACAAAACTAATCATACTAAAATAATTAATTTTTATATCATAATAGAGAATATTTAATATAAGTTCTAAAGACGTAAAACAAAATTATCAGGTTCCAAATTTGTCTAAACATCTCCAACATAGTGGCTTGTTATCTATATCTATACTAAGTGTAGACTGTTTCGAAGCATATCATCCAGACAAGAGAACCATAGCGCGAGATAGAATCGTTCAAAAAAAACAATTTTTATTGTCGTTAATATATTTATAAAATTGAAGTGTCTGTTTTTTCACAGGCAGGTATTTGAATTCGTGAGAAATATCTATGCCTTATGTTAGTAACAAAAAAAAATTGGAAAAAATTAGGGCCTCGAATAAAAAAATAAATAAAAACTATATTACACAGTGAAAAATTTATGAAACACTGGTGCAGCCGCGGGCACACAGCTAGTATGTAATATAACTAAAATTAGCTTCCATATAAATAAAGATAAATATGTAATGCTCCTTTTACTTTAATATAAGATAGATAATCCATGCAAAATATATTTTAGGGCAAGGAGGTGGATATTATCCAGGCACACCTGGTACTCCCGGTTCACCTGGTAGTCCAGGATCTCCTGGTAGTCCAGGAAGTCCAGGTACCCCAGGCAGCCCAGGCAGCCCAGGCACCCCAGGCTCACCAGGAACATCTGGTACAGGAGGAGGTTATTACCCAGGCCAAGGCGGATCAGGTAAACAAAATACTTTTAAAGACATACATTTTTAATGTTTGTTGTAAATCATATTATAAAAATAAAACTTATGAAATTTATATCAGGTGGTCCAAGTGGCCCTACTGGACCGACTGGCGGTGGCGGATATTACCCAGGCACTCCAGGCAGTCCAGGTACCCCTGGAACACCAGGCTCTCCAGGAACACCAGGTATTACACAAAGTTCAAAACAGGATACTAAAACTAGATTAAATCGTATTTTAGAATCATACATTACCTATTTGCTAGTTAGAGCTCCTCATATTCGTTTTAATATCCTAATTTAATTATGTAGCCTAAAAAAATGTATTAATAATAATAATATTATACTGACCACATGTATGTACAACCGACTGATCATAAAAGCTTCTCCGCTTAACTAACACATTGGGAACCAACGTATTGTAAACCTTTTACATAAAACAGAAGACGGCTAAGTTAAATTTCCCTCAAATATTTACCATACCCACCATCACCATCCGCCATAATAACTATTACCATTTTTTTTTTTTTTAGTGTTCCCGCCAATTTCCCTCTGGCATGACCAGAGACCTTTTTATTACATTTATTTTATTGTGATCTTTTGTTATTCTTTTATAGCGTGTTCTTTTGCTTTTGCCTTTTCTTTTGCAATTCTTGTTCTTTATTTATTTCATCTATATCTAATCACATGTCATGTCTATATTTAGTTACATCTAGCAACAATATACATAGTCTTCCCAATTTGTACTACACAGCAGTGTCAAAATCTTATAATATCGCTTAAATCTAACAATAGAATTAAAATTAAATAATTAAATCAATCAATTAAACTTAAAATTAAAGATAAAATTTTCAATAATTTAAAATAATAAATTTAGTAATTAAATGAGATTAAATTTAATTTAATTTCAAATATATAAATTACCATAAAATAATAAATTTAATAAAGTTAGAGTCTGGGTCTCAATTGTGAATTAAAATTAAAATTAAGTCAAAATTAAAATTGAAATAAAGTGTAAATTAAATTGTATATTAAAAAGTAATTGTAAAATTAAATGTAATTCAAATTGTAAAATTTTAGGAACCTTTAAAATCAATACAGCCCTTGTGCCTTGGTTCATTAGTTCTTATTATATTATTACTCACTTTTATCCCCAATCTCCTTATCCTTAGGATAATCTTATCCGAGGCACTATTACCATTTAAATAACTAAATTCAAAGTCGTTAGTAGGTATATCATAATTATAATATTTAATCAATAGACATCAGTTGATGTATCTCGAGGGTGAAGTAGGAAATAAAAGAAATAAATTAATGTAATTTTATATTACCTACAGGAGGTCCTGGGGGTCCCGGTGGCCCAGGAGGACCAGGTGGTCCAGGCAGTCCCAGCGGTCCGGGCGGACCGAGTGGTCCCGGTGGTCCAAACGGCCCAGGAGGTCCGTCATCAGGTGGCTATTATCCAGGCCAACCTGGAAGCCCAGGCACCCCTGGAACACCCGGTACACCAGGAAGTCCAGGCGGTCCAGGAGGTCCAGGAGGTCCAGGAGGTCCTGGTGGCCCAGGTAATTTTATTTAAGTACATAACTTACATTAATTGGAGTGGTAGGTGTAGGTTTGAATCCTGTAACTGTGAGTTTTCGATGTATGTGAACATCATGATGAAACCAAACCATGGTCGTGGGGCTTTAGCTGATCCCCACTTCGTTAGCTATTAGCCTCAGGTTGAAATCTATCGCCAAGCTTCTATAATGGTTTAAACATAAAGCGGATTGGGACACCAGCGCGATTTTACTGTGGTTCGCGCTCATCTTGCGTCGACGCTATGTCTTGTATAAATACATCGCGCTAGCGTCCCGAACCTCCCGCTGTGTTTTGCAACCATTACACTCTTTCGGCAATATCATTTGAAAGCCATCTCATTTATACTTCGCGTATTAATTTAATTTTACATTGTTAATAATAAACGTCGGTTGCAATTATGATGGTAAGCAAACCTATATAACGTATGTATGTATATGTTTATATTTTCGAGTGTTCAATTCAAAGTTCAAACAGTTTAGTTTTTTTTTCCTCCTCTGGTTTAAACCCAATTGGTTTATTATAGTAGCTATCTTCAAACTTGAGTATTATCAATAATAATCATTGATCCAAGATTTTTTCTTCAAGTTTTTAATAAAGATTGTTATCTAATGTTAACCGTTAGGCGAAACGATAAATAAATAAGGTTAGAAATGTACAAATTGGGCCTTCATATATTTTTGTACAACATACTAGCTAGATGTTGCCTTTCATATAATGTAAAGATAAGGAACTAAGAAAGGAACACGTTAATGATGGTTTTTGTGAAGATATTTTAAATTATTCCGAATTTTTTTTATGTATAATTTTCTTTATCTATTACGTATTATTTAGCGTATGGAAATATATACTAAAACCTGGCCAGATAATTTATCTACGATTTTGAAAGTACCTGTAAATCAGTTCAGTGGTTTTCGAGTTCAAAGTCAACTAACAAAAATAAGCCAACTAACGTACATACAAACCGACTGACAGGTAGCCGTAGCCTTCTACATAACGTAAGGATAAGGATATTATAACCTCATATGCTTTATTGAAAGTCTTTAAAAACCTCTCGTATTTATTAGGAGGCCCAAGTGGTTCAGGAAATGGTCCATCTGGCCCATCAGGCGGATACTACCCAGGTCAACCAGGAAGTCCGGGAACACCAGGAACACCAGGCTCTCCAGGTATAAACCGATTTATTGTTAACAAATATCTGTTGAAAATATATTTATTGAATTTTTAAACCAATGGCGGACGTTTTTTTAGGTGGACCGGGTGGTCCGGGAGGTCCTGGAGGTCCCGGCAGTCCTAGCGGCCCCAGTGGCTCACCCACAGGTGGTTATTACCCTGGGCAACCTGGAACTCCAGGTACTCCTGGTACTCCTGGTTCGCCGGGAGGACCAGGTGGCCCAGGCGGACCAGGTGGTCCCGGAGGACCAGGTATGTCATAGATTAATATATTACTAAGAAAATACTACACTTACTTATTAATATTATAGACAATTTTTTATTAACAAGAAATACGGATATAAAATTAATAAGATATAATTTGAATGAATGAAATACTAATTTATTGCACTTTATTTTAAATCAATGCTATTCTTAAAAAGGAGGTCCTGGTGGCCCACCTTCAGGAGGATATCAACCAAGCAAGCCAATTAATCCTGGGCAAGGCTCACTAGGTCAGCCTGGAACTCCAGGAAAACCTGGCGCATCAGGACAACCTGGTCAACCAGGCCAACCCGGCCAACAAGGACAAGCAGGAGGTCCAGGTAAAGACAATATTATAATGTTTGATAAATATTGCCATTATGTTTACATTTATCCGGGGCAAAGTTTCAAAATGTCAAATAAAAGAAATATACCAAGGACATACTAATAACAAAAATAAAGTGTATCAGCAATTGCCTGATTAATATATTATATAAAATAAGCAGAGTGACTTATTAAAATCCCAACATATTTAAAATTATATAATAACAATAAGGTAAACCAGGGCAACCCGGTCAGCCAGGATACCCAGGACAACCCGGACAACCAGGACAACCCGGTCAACCAGGATATCCAAGTCAACCTGGTCAGCCAGGACAAGCAGGAAGTCAAGGTAAAACTCTGTTTTTTATAGGAAACCCTTACCTGATGAGATATGATGATATAAGTGAGTTATATATAGTTGTCTTTATATAATGTGTGTGTTATTTATTTTTGCAATTATTTATTTAATTTGTATGCGAGTTCTGTGTATCGCCGTGTCTCGTTGGTGAATAAAAGTTTTTTTTCTTTCTATTATGTTTACATTTTTATTATCAAAGTACTGTTTAAAAATATGCCACTGAGCAACGTTCATTGCAATTACATTATTAATGTTCTGTATTAATTTATCATAATGACTTATTACAAATCAAAAATATATTAATTTGAATACCAACAATTAGGTAAACCAGGCCAGCCAGGACAGCCCGGTCAACCAGGCCAACCAGGACTCCCAGGACAACCTGGTCAGCCAGGACAACCAGGACTCCCAGGACAACCCGGTCAGCCGGGATACCCAGGACAACCCGGTCAACCAGGACAACCTGGTCAAGAAGGACAAGCAGGAGGTCCAGGTAAAAATCTTTATTTACATTTTTCTGTACCAAAGTGCTCACAAAATAAATATACCCACGACATTTTAATAAGCAAAATTTACTGCCACTAGATGCTGGAACAACTTGCCTCCTCCATTACGTAATCTTAATAATTTGTCAACATTGAAAATTATAAAAAAAAAAAAAAACATATTAACAGCTCGATCTATATAAAACTTGTATCCCTCTTTGATTTGATTTCAATTTCATGATTATTATTTTGTGTTAATTTAAAACACTAAGTTGTTAAAATCCCAGTATATTACAATCTTTATAACACCAATTACGTAAACCAGGGCAACCCGGTCAGCCAGGATACCCAGGACAACCAGGACAACCAGGACAACCCGGACAGTCAGGTCAACCCGGTCAGCCAGGACAAGCAGGAGGTCCA
Organism: Samia ricini; assembly: GCA_014132275.2. Classification (NCBI taxonomy): domain Eukaryota; kingdom Metazoa; phylum Arthropoda; class Insecta; order Lepidoptera; family Saturniidae; genus Samia; species Samia ricini. The sequence continues at coordinate 9,852,016 of AP028170.1, forward strand.
GGTAAAACTCTTTTTCTTTTTTAATGAAACTAGTATATATGTTTACCTTTTCCGTACCAAAGTGTTGATTAATGCTGTTAATACGGATCGGGCCGCGGATATGGTATGTCAAGCGGCCGAGGTCATCCGTCGCCTAAGTAGGGATGGTGACTAAGATTTTCAAAAAGAACGATTTGTTTAAATCGATTCACAAAAAATCGAGGTCCAAGAGGTACATATTTTCTCTATTTGTTTTAATTCACTTTTTATTCGTTAATAGTATTCTTCCAGTGGTTGTTATTAGACTGTAATCATAATTTATTTCAAAAACGGTTTCCAATTTTTTTTAATTATCAGTACTAAAGGTCTTCTACAACAAATAAACCAAAAAAGGAAAATGCCTAACCTACTAAGGAAAAATTACACTGAACTGTTTTATTTTTGCCTATTTGCAGGTAATCATCATATCATAGAAAAACAAAAAGGACACTAATAATCGTTACTTTATTAGTTTGAAATATCAATGTGTTGGACCTCGATATTTTGTGAATCGATTCAAAAATTGATCTTTTTCAAAAAGGATTCCCATTCCTACTTAGGAGACTGATAACATCGGCTGTCTGCGGTACTTTGTCGCAGTCCGGTCTGTACGTGTGTTAACACCACAAAAAAACCCACAGATTGTAATAATAAAAATTACATTACTAATTTACTCTATGAATGTATTCAATTTAATAATATTTATAAGAATGTATCATATATAATATTTAATAAGGAGTTATTAAAATTCGAACATATTTTAATATGAATAACAACAATTAGGTAAACCTGGGCAACCCGGTCAGCCAGGATACCCAGGACAACCCGGTCAGCCGGGATACCCAGGACAACCTGGTCAACCAGGACAGCCCGGACAACCAGGATACCCGGGGCAACCCGGTCAGCCAGGACAACCTGGTCATCCAGGACAACCCGGACAACCAGGCCAACCAGGATACCCAGGACAACCTGGTCAGCCAGGATACCCTGGAAAACCCGGTCAGCCAGGACAACCCGGTCAGCCAGGACAACCTGGTCATCCAGGACAACCCGGACAACCAGGCCAACCAGGATACCCAGGACAACCCGGTCAGCCAGGATACCCAGGACAACCCGGACAGCCAGGACAACCTGGCCAAGAAGGACAAGCAGGAGGTCCAGGTAAATTGAATATTCGTTAGATTTCAGCATCACGTTTAATTTTAAACGTTACAAAGTAAATATACCTACGAACATTTTGATAAACAAAATAAGGTATACCAGTAACGGTAATTGGAATTTCGTGACTAATATATTGAACTAATTTAACAAAACAACAACCAGGTAAACCAGGACAGCCAGGTCAGCCAGGATACCCAGGACAACCCGGTCAACCAGGGCAATCAGGATACCCAGGACAATCTGGTCAACCAGGACAGCCCGGACAACCCGGCCAACCAGGATACCCAGGGCAACCCGGTCAGCCAGGACAACCCGGCCAACCAGGATACCCAGGACAACCCGGTCAGCCTGGATACCCAGGGCAACCCGGTCAACCAGGGCAACCTGGCCAAGAAGGACAAGCAGGAGGTCCAGGTAAAAATCTTTATTTAATAATATTCGTTAAATTTCAGTATAATGTTTATATTTTTCCGTGCCAAAGTGCTAACAAAACTATAACCACGACATATAAAAAAAAACAAAATAAAGAATATCAGTAACATTTACTGCAATTTTTATTATTTAGAGGATATCCTAGCAGCATTTATTCCATACAAACGTAGTCTTCTGTTTCCTTCCTGGACAATAGCATTACGATAAATATTTTTATACCAAATTATATATATCCACCACCGTCATGCCCGTACGTTTAGATTTTTCCATAATTTAGTTATTGTAGAAACTAAAGCCTTGAAAATGAAACAAATGCTCAATTTTTACCGTCATTTTGGGACGTTCGTCAAACAAATTTGGTAGTTAAAATTAATGTGTCGAGTACCCATAAAAAAATAAGACAATGTGAAGACAATAGGAAAACAATGGAAAGCTGGCGTAAACGCCAGGTAAGTGCACAAGGGGTTAAATAAGCAAAACGTACGACCATAGCCAAAGTCTTTATTGTTCTAAAACTGAAAGAAAATTAAAAATCAGTTTAGTTTTAGAGGAGGAAACAGGGAACTACGATGTAATCTTTTCGTTCAACCCAAGCTGCAATTGTCCCTTTAGTGTTTTTTATAAATCTTTCTTTGTGGTGCAACGCGATAGCAATAAGTTTCTGAAATACCTACTTTTCCACGGCATGTTCTCCTAATACATTATATTAATTTAACAGAGTGAGTTAGTCAAATCCAAGCATATTTTAATTTATTAAACAATATTTAGGTAAACCAGGGCAACCCGGTCAGCCAGGATACCCAGGACAACTAGGGCAACCAGGTCAGCCGGGATCCCCAGGACAACCCGGGCAGCCAGGACAAGCAGGAAGTCCAGGTATTTTTCTTTTTCAATTAAATACTAATTTTATTTTTACATTTTTTCTTTCCAAAGTGCTGATTTTTTATTAACTATAACAAAGTGTGGTTAGTAACGAAAATTCCAAGTCCATGATATTAAAATACTCTATTCATGTATTATAACGACTTATTACAATTTTCACATACAATAATTTCAATATTAACAATCAGGTAAACCAGGGCAACCTGGTCAGCCAGGATACCCAGGACAACCAGGTTACCCAGGACAACCCGGTCAGCCGGGACAACCCGGTCAGTCTGGACAGCCCGGACAAGCAGGTGGTCCAGGTAAAACTCTTTTTCTTTATAAATGAAATAATTAATAGCATTATGTTTAGATTTTTTCGTACCAAAGTGCTGATTAAAAGTAAGCCACTGATTATAAAAATAAAAGCGAGGTGTGGTAGCAACGATAATTACAATTTCATGGTTAATATACTATTTTAATGTATTATAAAAATTATAAAATATTAACATTTATTAATTTAAATAATAACAATCAGGTAAACCAGGGCAACCTGGCCAACCAGGTTACCCAGGACAACCCGGTCAACCAGGATACCCAGGACAACCGGGTCAGCAAGGACAACCTGGACAAACTGGACAGCCTGATCAACATGGACAAGCTGGAGGTCCAGGTGAAAACCTAAATCTAGTATTTTTTTAAACTTAATTGACAAGCTTATTTTACGTTTTCCGTACGTATTAATAAATAATACGTATGTTTCAGTAAGTGTTGACAGCAATATAAAAACTAATACGATATTAATAACAAAAACAAAGTGTAACATTAATTACAAATGTATGAGTACTTAATTTATTCTGGTAATTTATTACAACCCTAGCATATTTTCATTTATAATATCATTAATCAGGCAAACCTGGACAACCTGGTCAGCCAGGACAACCCGGTTTGCCAGGACAGCCCGGACAACCAGGTCAACCAGGATACCCAGCACAACCAGGTCAACAAGGACAAGTAGGAGGTCCAGGTAAAAATCTAAGCTACTTGTTGATTTTTTTTTTTTATAAAATACTAATTTAATGTTAATATTTATCTGCAAGCCAAAGTCCAAAATTTAAAAAAATATACCAAGGGCATAGCAATAACAGAAACAAAGTGTTTTAGAAACATTAATTACAAATAGATGTTTATTATAACTAGTGCTCGCCTAGCAGTAAACATTATAAACAAAATGTAAAAGAAGATTACAATTTTGTTTATCGATGGTTAAAGCTAAAGCTCTTCTATTGTTACTAAACTAACCAAAAAGAAAAACAGTCGACAAAAAGGTACTGAACCTTTGCCTCTTTCTATATAGATAAAGTAATTTGTTAGTATACATTATTACAACCCCAACATATTATTAATTATAACAACAACCATTAGGTAAACCAGGAAAACCCGGTCAACCAGAATACCCGGGACAGCCTGGTCAGCCAGGACAACCCGGACAACCCGCTCAGCCAGGACAGCCCGGACAGCCAGGACAACCCGGTCAATCAGGCCAACCAGGATACCCATCACGACCCGGTCAGCCAGGATACCCAGGACAACCCGGACAGCCAGGACAAGCAGGAGGTCCAGGACAACCTGGTCAGCCAGGCCAACCTGGTCAACCAGGATACCCGGGACAGCCTAGTCAGCCAGGACAACCAGGACAGTCAGGACAACCCGGTCAATCAGGCCAACCAGGATACCCATCACGACCCGGTCAGCCCGGATACCCAGGACAACCCGGACAGCCAGGACAAGCAGGAGGTTCAGGACAACCTGGTCATCCAGGCCAACCTGGTCAACCAGGATACCCGGGACAGCCTGGTCAGCCAGGACAACCCGGACAACCCGCTCAGCCAGGACAACCCGGACAGCCAGGACAACCCGGTCAATCAGGCCAACCAGGATACCCATCACGACCTGGTCAGCCAGGATATCCAGGACAACCCGGACAGCCAGGACAAGCAGGAGGTCCAGGACAACCTGGTCAGCCAGGTCAACCTGGTCAGCCAGGTCAACCTGGTCAGCCAGGTCAACCTGGTCAACCAGGATACCCAGGACAACCCGCTCAGCCAGGGCAGCCCGGACAGCCCGGACAACCCGGTCAATCAGGCCAACCAGGATACCCATCACGACCCGGTCAACCAGGATATCCAGGACAACCAGGACAGCCAGGACAAGCAGGAGGTCCAGGGCAACCTGGTCAACCAGGTCAACCGGGTCAGCCAGGTCAACCTGGTCAACCAGGATACCCAGGACAGCCTGGTCAGTCAGGTCAACCTGGTCAACCAGGTCAACCAGGATACCCAGGACAACCCGCTCAACCAGGGCAGCCCGGACAGCCAGGACAACCCGGTCAATCAGGCCAACCAGGATACCCATCACGACCCGGTCAGCCAGGATATCCAGGACAACCAGGACAGCCAGGACAAGCAGGAGGTCCAGGACAACCTGGTCAACCAGGTCAACCGGGTCAGCCAGGTCAACCTGGTCAACCAGGATACCCAGGACAGCCTGGTCAGTCAGGCCAACCCGGTCAGCCAGGTCAACCAGGATACCCAGGACAACCCGCTCAGCCAGGACAGCCCGGACAGTCAGGACAACCCGGTCAATCAGGCCAACCAGGATACCCATCACGACCCGGACAGCCAGGACAAGCAGGAGGTCCAGGACAACCTGGTCAACCAGGTCAACCAGGTCAGCCAGGTCAACCTGGTCAACCAGGATACCCAGGACAGCCCGGTCAGTCAGGCCAACCCGGTCAGCCAGGTCAACCTGGTCAACCAGGATACCCAGGACAACCCGCTCAGCCAGGGCAGCCCGGACAGCCAGGGCAGCCCGGACAGCCAGGACAACCCGGTCAATCAGGCCAACCAGGATACCCATCACGACCCGGTCAGCCAGGATATCCAGGACAACCTGGTCAACCAGGTCAACCAGGTCAGCCAGGTCAACCTGGTCAACCAGGATACCCAGGACAGCCCGGTCAGTCAGGCCAACCCGGTCAGCCAGGTCAACCTGGTCAACCAGGATACCCAGGACAACCCGCTCAGCCAGGGCAGCCCGGACAGCCAGGACAACCCGGTCAATCAGGCCAACCAGGATACCCATCACGACCCGGTCAGCCAGGATATCCAGGACAACCAGGTCAACCAGGTCAGCCAGGTCAACCTGGTCAACCAGGATACCCAGGACAGCCTGGTCAGTCAGGCCAACCCGGTCAGCCAGGAAACCCAGGACAACCCGGACAACCAGGACAAGCAGGAGGCCCAGGTAAGCTTGAAAATTTTAAAAATTAAATATTATAGTACCTATAAAATTTTACATTTGTTTAAGGAAATATGTGAATATTAGGAACAAAAATGTAAAAAAGTGTATTATGAAAACTATTTTTTTTATACTGTATAGGCTCACTGCTATGACCACAATCTCAGCTAATATTAAGTGACTATATAGTCCAAGATGGAAAAAACACTCTAAACCTAGATACTGGTTCTCAAATCATGCTCCCGGAACACACTTATTGGTATTTGCCGACAGGTTTTCGAACATGAAGGTGGTATCTACCCAAACGGACATTGTTAAAAAACCCTACCTGTTGCCCTACCACCGAACTGTGGTTTTCACACGATGTTTTCCATTACCGAAAACTCAGGCTGATTTTGGAGTAAGATAGCTGGGTTTGAACCCGCGTCCATTGACGTGGTATCCAGCCGCACTATCTACTGCGCCATCATCGCTTCGGTCATCATACACTAATTGATTTTTGATCAATTTGATTGATTGATTTGATTGATTGATGTTTTTATTGAAATAACACATAATTAATTCTTATAAATTTATCAAACAACTAAACAATGGCTACCAGGACAACCCTACTAGCTGTAGTAGTAGATTTTGTATGAATTTATATTAAAATGCATTTCTAGATAGTTTTATAAAGTTGTTTCTGATATTATTCTCTACTAGCTGTGTACCCGCGGCTCCACCCGCGTTTCATATATTCTTCACTGGCTAATATAGTTCTAAAATAAACATTGGACAATGATGTTTTACTGGTGTTCTCTAATGAACAAAATCTACCAAAAAAGTATAGTCAAAATCGCTCCAGCCGTTCCAGAGATCAGCCAAAACAAACACATATACGGGCACAAAAATGTTTAAAATTGTATTTTCGAAATAGTTGCGGTATATACGTATTTAGTCAAGAGTTGTTACTTTGATATTACAAACAGACACTTCAACTTTATTTATTAATATAGGTTAGTTACATCGGTGAATTGTCCGCATAAAATATTTTTATTTCCCTTTGGATAATAAGCATAATAACGACAATCAGGTAAACCAGGGCAACCCGGTCAACCAGGATACCCAGGACAAGCTGGTCAGCCGGGACAACCCGGTAAACCAGGATACCCAGGTCAACCCGGTCAGCCAGAACAACCCGGCCAACCAGGATACCCGTCACAACCCCGGTCAACAAGGACAAGCAGGTCCAGGTAAGCTTAAATTTCAATAATTAAATTTCATAATAAATTTTGTTGTAAATAATAAATTATTTGTATAAATTTGTATTGTGTATTAAAATATATTTCTACATATTATTTAAACTTGGTTCTGATATTATTCTCTATTACATCCGTGACTAGTCCACATAAAACAATTTTTATTTTCCTTTGGATAATATGCATAATAACGACAATCAGGTAAACCAGAGCAACCCGGTCAGCCAGGACAACCCGGTCAGCCAGGACAACCCGGACAACCAGGATACCCAGGTCAACCCGGTCAATCAGGATACCCGGGACAGCCTGGTCAGCCAGGGCAACCCGGTCAACAAGGACAAGCAGGAGGTCCAGGTAAAAATATAGACTTGCTATTTTTTTCAATTAATATTACGTTAATTTTGCTCACCCGAAATTGATGATTATGAAAATATGTAAGTATTAAAAATAATAACAAAATATATTAGTAAGTTAATGAACGATTAATTTACCAGAATAACATTGAAAGAAAGAATGGGGATGGGCAGCAGCATCTTCTGAGTACCACAAACACCTACTGCGATTGCCAACCCACCTGCCAAGCGTAGCGATTGTGCCAACCACCCTTTGGGGGTAACCTATGTCCAGCAGTAGACGTCTTTCGATTGAATGTATAATATCATGTCTATAGTAGATTATGTATGAATATTTATTGCTAAATTTTGATAACAGCTAAGACATATTTTTACAATATTTTTGTCTGAATTTATTCTTGTTTATAATCCGTCCGCACGAAAATATGATTTCTCTTTGGATACTATGCATCGTATAGAAATGAATGAACATTACACTACCATATCATATTATTTAATCCAAATAACATTTTTATATTTACAATAACCTCCGCACAATTTAGTTTTTGTTCATATTTGTTCATAACAACCGAAACGTTAAACCGTATTATAATTATCACACTTAGAAACAATTATTATGCTATTTATTTTTGCTTTTTGGAATAAATAAACATGTTATTTTATCTAAAAGACCTCGATAGGGAGGATATTTTTTTTTTTAATTTAACTGTTAAACATCTAAAATCGTTGTTTACGAATTAGAATGTCTGAGATTTCGACACGTGAAAACATGTTTTCTGTTATAAATGACAGATAAATTATTAACGATCAGACCCTACAATAGGGTTTTAGAATAGGGTTAAAAGTAAGTACAGTTTACGTCACGTAGAAAGAGCGCTGGACGATAATGGTGGGATATAGGTCTGCGCAAGCGTAACTTTGCGAAAGAAAATACTTAACTATCGTTCGAGAAACACTTAGAAACACATAAACTAAAATGAACCTTATGACCATGCTAAGTGACTTGTTTAAAAGTATTGGAACAGTTTTACTAATAATAATCCATACATATTTTAAAAGTTTTTATTTCAAAACTTTAATATGTCAATTGTTTATACATTACTTACAGATACAATATTATGTAGCTTCAAACACATAGCTCATATAAAACAAAACCATATAATTTGTTTTTGAAAGAAAGACCGTCTTATTAGAAAAAAAACATTATTTTTTCTGTTCTATGTACAAAGAAACTTTCGTGCATGATTGTATTTCGGGAGCAAGAGAACCGTGAACAAAAGTTTGAATCTAACGTCAACTGACGACCCAATAATATCTCCTGTGCGTGTATTCACCTCCCCACACCCTAGCTCATACTGCAAAAAACTAAGTTGGCGGGATCTCACTGCGCGGTTTTTATTTGACACCACCGGTATAACTAGCAGATTTAAAAAAAACACTCAATCAAAATTATTTTTATAACAGGACAAACTGGACAACCAAGTCAGCCAGGATATCCAGGACAACCAGGACAACCGAGTCAACCAGGATATCCAGAGCAGCTGGGTAAGCCAACATACCCAAGTCAACCTGGACATCCAGGTGGTCCAGGACAATCCGGTCAGACTGGATACCCAAGTCAGCCCGGTAATCCAGGACAACCAGGTACCCAAGGACAACCCGGCCAGCCAGGTACCCCCGGACAACCTGGCCAATCAGGTACTCCCGGATACCCCGGTCAATCAGGATACCCAGGACAACCCGGTCAGCCAGGCTATCCAGAACAGTCAGGTACCCCTTCACAACTCGGTCAACCAGATACTCCAGGTCAACCAGGATATCCTGGACAACCTGATCAACCAGGATATCCAGGCCAGCCAGGTACGTCTGAGCAACCCAGTCAACCAGGCACATCCGAACAACCTGGTCAACCAGAATACCCAGGATCGTCCGGTCAATCAGAATATCCAGGGCAACCAGGATACCCAGGACAACCTAACCAACCAGGATATCCCCCACAACCTGGCCAACCAGGTACCCCAGGACAACCTGGCCAACCAGGATACCCAGGACAACCCGGCCAACCAGGTACCCCAGGAGAACCCGGTCAACCAGGACACCCAGGACAACCCGGCCAACCAGGATACCCAGGACAACCAGGCCAACCAGGATACCCAGGACAACCTGGCCAATCAGGTACTTCAGGACAACCTGGTCAACCAGGATACCCAGGACAACCCGGTCAGCCAGGTACCCCAGGACAACCTGGTCAACCAGGATACCCAGGACAACCCGGCCAACCAGGATACCCAGGCCAACCAGGTACCGCAGGAGAACCAGGCCAACCAGGTACTCCAGGACAACCCGGCCAACCAGGATACCCAGGACAATCCGGTCAGTCTGGTTCGCCAAGCCAACCTGGGCAACCAGGATACCCAGGACAACCAGGCTACCCAGGCCAATCAGGTACTCCAGGACAACCTGGTACGCCAGGACAACCAGGCCAGTCAGGTACACCAGGACAATCTGTTCAACCAGGATATCCAGGACAACCCGGTCAGCCGGGATACCCAGGACAACCTGGTCAACCAGGACAGCCCGGACAACCAGGATACCCGGGGCAACCCGGTCAGCCAGGATACCCAGGACAACCAGGCTACCCAGGCCAATCAGGTACCCCAGGACAACCTGGTACGCCAGGACAACCTGGTACGCCAGGACAACCTGGTACGTCAGGACAACCTGGCCAACCAGGTACTCCAGGACAACCCGCCCAACCAGGATACCCAGGCCAACCAGGTACTCCAGGACAACCAGGATACCCAGGACAATCAGGTCAGCCTGGTTCGCCAGGACAACCTGGCCAACCAGGATACCCAGGACACCCCAGCCAACCAGGTACCCCAGGACAACCCGGTCAACCAGGATACCCAGGACAACCAGGCTACCCAGGCCAATCAGGTACTCCAGGACAACCTGGTACGCCAGGACAACCAGGCCAGTCAGGTACACCAGGACAATCTGTTCAACCAGGATATCCAGGACAACCCGGTCAGCCGGGATACCCAGGACAAGCTGGTCAACCAGGACAGCCCGTACAACCAGGATACCCGGGGCAACCCGGTCAGCCAGGATACCCAGTAAAACCCGGTCAGCCAGGTCAACCTGGTCATCCAGGACAACCCGGACAACCAGGATACCCAGGACAACCTGGCCAACCAGGTACCCCAGGACAACCCGGTCAACCAGGATACCCAGGACAACCAGGCTACCCAGGCCAATCAGGTACACCAGGACATCCCAGTACGCCAGGACAACCCGGCCAACAAGGAACTCCAGGACAACCCGGCCAACCAGGATACCCAGGACAATCCGGTCAACCAGGATACCCAGGACAACCAGGCTACCCAGGCCAATCAGGTACACCAGGACATCCCAGTACGCCAGGACAACCCGGCCAACAAGGAACTCCAGGACAACCCGGCCAACCAGGATACCCAGGACAATCCGGTCAGCCTGGTTCGGCAGGACAACCTGGACAACCAGGATACCCAGGACACTCCAGCCAACCAGGTACCCCAGGACAACCAGGTACCCCAGGACAACCAGGCCAACCAGGTACTTCAGGACAATCCGGTCAGCCTGGATCGCCAGGGCAACCAGGCCAACCAGGCTACCCAGGCCAATCAGGTACACCAGGACATCCCGGTACGCCAGGACAACCCGGCCAACCAGGTAATCCAGGACAACCCGGCCAACCAGGTACTCCAGGACAACCCGGTCAGTCTGGTACGCCAGGACAACCTGGTCAACCAGGTTATCCAGGACAATCAGGTCAGCCTGGTTCGCCAGGGCAACCCGGCCAACCAGGTACTCCAGGACAACCCGGCCAACCAGGATACCCAGGACAATCAGGTCAACCAGGCTACCCAGGCCAACCAGGTTATCCTAGCCAACCCGGTAGTTCGGGACAGTCTGGATATCCAGGTTAGTACGTTTCAAATATTTTTATTACTCTCGTTTCTTGTTCTAATTTCTTATTCCGTCTGTAATTAAACAGAATATCGCAAATAAAACTATACACCTGAGAGCAGTCTGTATCCCGATTTAATTCACTGATTATTATTTATTGCCTAACCAAAATGTGTACTTATCTCGGGGAAAAGAAGTTCTCTGGTAATAAAAATATTCTAAAATTTCCATAGATTAATGCACAAACCAAAAAACAGGATAAAGTATTTAAAACATATTGTTCTTTTCTCGGAATCTTTTTTTCTGGACAGGAAAGCTTTTTTTATTTTGAATCATAAATATATATAACAAAAATATAATTTATGTAACAGGTGGCGATTCAGTGCCGTCGGGAACCGGAGTACAACCACCATCCTATGCACCATCAAATCAAATGCCACCGTTCCCGATCTACGTCATACCTTACCCGTTGCCGATTGTTCCCAGCCCCGGGTCGTGTCCATGTTATTTACTAAACCCTGGAAAGAATGACTCAACTACGCAAGTTCAGCAACAACCCTCACCTGCGCCACCTAGCAATCAGAATCAAGCATATGCTCCATACGGAATCATTGGCTTTGTCCCAGTTTTGTTTGTGCCATACTGTCCTGGAGATAAAAATGGGCTGAGCACACAGCACAACAGAATTTCCCTAACGCTGTCCCAGTACAATATAACTGCGCTCAGTGTCAAGCTAACAAAGACATTTACCGATACTTTAACAGGCTGGAAGGTGGACGCGCCCTGAAGGATTTGAAAGAACTGAAATCTCTTAACGAACTCAACGATCTTCTCATGCGTCAAATAAAACCAACGAAGAGAACACTTCGTCAGATAGCTGCACATCCTAAAATCTTAGACGCAATGAAGGCAAATCAGTAATAGTTTTACTACAGTAAATTCGATGTGATGCGTTTATATATAATGATTTACTAGTGAGGTATAGGACGTTGCGTGATAAAAAGAAATTTTGAGACTGTCCGATAAAATTTCTTGGACGGTCTCAAAATTAATGAGATAACGTAAAATTATTTATTTCTTCTCCACTATAAGATTTATTTTATAGTTATTTTGTTACGTTATTTGCATCTGTATGTAATATTTACACAACAATATTCGAACTGATGCTTATCTAAATTGTATGTATATCTATGTACTTGCTATTTTTGTAATTTCAATAAATTGAAGAGATAATAAAATATTATTTAATATATAACTGACTTATCATTACTCTAAAGAGTAATCTACAACCTCTTATAAACCTATAACATGTTGCATTTCAAAGCTTTATTTTACAGAAGATAACAAAAATAATTCAGATATATTTTATGGCAATACTCATTTACCTACAAACCTATTAATAACACAAAGCACCTATTAATAAAAATCACTCACTTCGACTTTATATATATATATATATATATATATATATATATATATATATATATATATATATATATATATATATATATATATATCATAAACATATATACACATTGTTATAGATCTAATATATAAGGGTATATAAATAAATAAATTAATATTTCATGAAAAATTAATTTTCGAGGCGTTACGATATTTATAACATTTATTATATAAAAACACAGGCATACTTGCCTATAAATATATTTATATAAATAGTTAGTTATAAAACATAAAGGGTGCTTTAGTTAGTAGAAGGAAAGTCTTACATAGATTGAGCTGTTAATAAGATTATTCTTTAATTATTTTTAAATGTTGACAAATTACTAAGACCACGTAATGGAGGAGACAAATCATTCCAGCATCTAGTAGCAGTAAATATAAAGCTACCCCGAAATTTTGTGATGGCATGTCGGTGAGTGCATAACATGAATAATTTCATATCGATTCCACTCTTTGGCCCAATCCAATTTTTCATTTAGGTATTCTGGTAACCAAGTTTTTACGACACCAAACAAGTGAGAAGCTAGATGTAAGTGCCGTGTATTTTCCATTTTCAACAGCTGTCCCTGATTTAGGAAAGTTATCACATGAGTCCGTGGAGGAATTTGGAAGCAAAAACGGTTGCAGGCATTCTGTACTCTATGTATAAATTTGGCAATCTTTAGTTTAAATATCTAAGAGAAATTATAAATAATTGCTAAATATCAAATACTCAGAAACAGATTAAAAAATAAGTATTATCACTTTCTAAAATACAGTCATGCGCATGTTTCCCCAAGAACGAATATAGCGCAAAGAGGAGAAAAAAATAATCATATGGTCAAAAAGTATAGCGCGTATATTATTGTTGATTCTCTGTCTCTATCTCTCTCTCTCTCTTTCTCTTACAACGTACGTATTCTATTCGCCCTTAAATATTGAAAATCGTAACGCGAATATTCAGACGTTAATCGCGCGAAAAAAAATCTTAATAATTAATTTACTATATATGATTTTTTAAGCAAAATTTACCTTTATATGACAAATACCATACTGTACGTACCGGTGAGCGTATGGAATGAAGAATGGTGGTGGCCTCGTCCGTGTGACCTCCGAGTAATCAACGAAGCATACCACTGACGTCGGGGTAATAACATGACTAGCAAAACACGCCATCAAATTTATTTAAACATATTTTTAACACGCTAAACAGTAAGGGTAAAAATTCAATATACTTTCACTCTTCTTATTGTTACGCGTAATATTTTAATTCAATTTGAACATAATTTTTATTATATATTAAATTATGTGAATTTCCGGTTTGAAGTCCAAGGCATTTGTTTCAAAACTCCTTGTTTAGTTTTTATTTACCGTCTTACATGAAATGTATTCTAATACAGAAAACTATTGTCATTCATCGTCTATTCATTCATCATCAAACCTGCCTTCTTCTACCACAGCTAAAGCCTCTAGGAATGTCTGAATATGCACCAGCTGATCCTGGAATGCGACGCGCATTAACTATCACTATGACTGGTACTGACAGAAGTGTACGATGCAAAGAACTACCAAGCCGCACATTGTTCTCCGTAAACCCCTACGTTCTTTTTTATTGTTGTTCCTAGAACTTTGAATAATATTTAATAATTTTAAACCAATGATAGCGCAGTTTGTAGTTAATGGACGTGGGTTCGAGCCCATCTATCCAACTCTAAAATCAGGCAGAGCTTTTGACGTAGGAAAACACCGTGAGGGAACCATAACATGGTGTTATGGAATTTACTAATAATGCCCGGCTGAGTAGCTACCACATTCAAGTTTGAAAACCTGTCGCCAAATACCAGTGTGTGTGTTCCGGCAGCATCACTTGAGAACCAGGAGGTACTACTAAGTTTAGTGTGTTTACCGTCCTGAACCACATCTTCACTTAACATCAAGTGAGATTGTGATCGAAGCACTGAACCCAAACAGTGATTTTTATAAGTTATTTCATATTAAAAAAAAATACATTGATAAGTGTACTCATGATCTTATAATTCAAACAGAGGTTGTATACAGTGAGTACCTACTTTCGGATGTTAATAATGTTAATAACAGTTTATGTACACATATGCAGTCTTATGCGTCACCGAAGAAGGACGAGCTGGCTTCGAACCCATTACCTTCCGAGTGACTATTGTCAATTAGAATACAGAAAATTCCCACGGTTTATAAAGAACTGAACGTAAATACGCGCGCGCAGAGCGCATCTCCATAGGTAAGACGTAACTTGTGTGTGTGTCTGGGCATTCGTAATTTTTAATTTTACAAATTGTAAGTACATAATTTGAAAATACTTATTTGAGTAGTATGACATCAGTAATAGTTTTTTTCTTTCTTCAAAATAAGAATTTTTTAGAGAAATCGTCACATTTGTTGATCAAAAATATATTTTAATTTTTTTTTATTTGTTTTTAGCAATGTATTCTGGATCGTAACTTTATTAAATACTTTTTAATTTTTTTTTGTATACTGTATAGGCACATTTCTTTAACCACAATCTCACCTCATGTTAGGTGCTGGATCTTAATTAATGTAGCCGGAATAGTCCAATAGGTACTTTCCGGCAGATTTTCAAACTCGAGGGTGAAAGCTAGCCAGTTGGTATTAGAGAAAGGTCCGGCTCATGTTTTGTACAGGATATAGGCTCAGTACTTTCACCACAATCTCACCTGATGTTAAGTGACGATGAGGTCCAGGATGGTAAACACACTAAGCCTAGAGATACTGGTTCTCAAATGATGCTGCCGGAACACACCTGTTGATATTTGGCGACAGGTTTTCAAACATGAGGGTGGTAGCTATCCAGTTTGGCATTATTAAAAAATGGCCTACCGAAAGTTCAGGCTAATTTTAAAGTTGGATAGGTAGGCTCGAACCCACGTCCATTGACGCGGAATGCAGCCGCAGTACCCATTGCGCCATCATCACACGCATCATTATAGAATAGTATAGGATTCGTTCCTACGTGTTTTGAATCGATAATCGGCCACACTGTTACTGATCCAGGAATGCATCAAAATTGCTTTATTATTTACTAAAGACCAGCCTTGCAGACTAGCTTCGCACGGGTATATAGAAAAGCCGAATTTAAAAAAAATTATAGCCTATGTTACTCATTGACAATAGAACTTTCTGTAAGTGAAATAATTTACAAAATCGGTTAAGTAGTTTTTGATTTAAAACATAAGAACATAAAAAATAAATTATACATCTTTTTAATATTATAGATAGGATCGAAGTATATATTAATACATTCACAATACTGCTATCTCCTCTGTGCCCGCGGCTTTACCCGCTTGAAATTCAATCCTCCTGAATACAATATATGTCATTACCAACTTTCACTGTATTCGGGTCAATAGTTTTTGTCTGATTGCCAAACAAATTAGCGAACAGACAGATAGATAATTTTCTTTTAAACTACAAAAATGTTTTCTGTAGTCGATTCTGAAGCCCTGCATAGTATTTTTTCTTAAATATCTTCAATGTACAGATTTCGTCTCGTTAGCCTTTTATTAAAGACTAGCTGTGCCCGCAACTTCGTCTGCGTGGAATAGTGACTTTGGGCAGCATTTTTCGGATTTTGGTTTATTCTGGATTATAATCACCGTCGTTACATCGTATAGCCATCGGGGAACAAAGCATACAGGCTGCTAGAATTATTAACACGTGATAAAGCCACATAAAGCTGACCGTGCGAAAAACAGCTAATACTTAGATCCACATCCACAACTTTTAGTGTCTGACCATAGGCTTTATTAATTGTCATCGCGAAACTGGTCATAAGCTCACTGGAAACTGAACTTGTTTAAAACTAAACGGAAAATTGTTTGGAATGAGAGGAACCCGAGGCATAAAAACACTATCACCTGTTAAAATCTCAGCTTCTATCAGGTTTCGCAGAACCAGAAATTTAAAAGAACAAAAAATCACTTTTAATCTAGTATTATTGCAAAGTTTTGGCGGTCTTAAATTTCTTAGCAGCATTATGGGTACGCCGACTTTAAATTTATTTTATGAGCTGGTAGTTACTGGTGGTACATTATCCTCCGAAACAAAGCTCAAAACTTCAGCATTTATTGCTGCTGCTTGGTCGTTTCGTGGACTTAAAATAGCTCTTTCGCAAAGCCATGAATTTTCGCAAGTTGGTATTTGCGTTGCGTTTCCATACACGGATGATATGAGGTCTCGCATTCATGAAACTTCGCAGCATAGGTTTGCGTTTAGAACAAATTTTGCTTGTTCCTGCGGATACACACCGTAACCAATCTCAAGTTACTATAGAGAAAATATAGTAGCAATAGATACAACAGTTTCATCTAATTTGTATCTGGTATGAATAAAACTGTAAGGCTGATATTTTTTATTATAATTTGTTATGCTTGGATTAACTTGGTAGAGTCTGAAATTGTACCCATCCTAACCATGGAAATATATCAAAGGATATTGCAGGGCATCATATGCTCGGTGTGTTTCATAAATACGTTGTAAGCGATCATCATGAGTGCGCTGCATGATGTCACGTCTATTACATTCCTGATTGACTAATATTACTGCAACTTCGTCTGCAACGGGGACATTGTACTTTTCACGATGTTCTTCCGCAGGACGTCTATCAGCCTTATTTATAACTTTATCATTGTTATTTTGGCCTTGTAGGATGGAATCTATTGCGGCTTTGAAACTTCTGAAATACGGATTTACTTGATGTAACATATTCTCAAGTTGAAATATAAAGTCGATGTTCAGCTGAGGAAAGTTATCATGTATATGAGCAAGTTCATTGTTATTTGATACAAAATAAATTTAAAGAAATGTTGGCTCATTTTGGAGAAGCAAAGATCCAATCAAGTGATAAATTGGCCCTGCACGTTAAAAGTTGGATGTGATATGTTTGACCCCAAAAGATGTCATTTGGTATACACTATTATATAAACGGATATAGTCTAAAAATGTTTACACTGAGGATGCTCACTATTTAGTAAAACTTTTATAAAGGGGCTCATGATAAGTTTAAATGAACATTTTGCCACCTGAATAGCATATTCTCCATTTTTGAGCATTACAAAACTGACAACATACCACCATACCTACTATAGATGCGAATTCAGAGTAATCAATTCTGGGTGAATACAAATAACCTGTTTTCTCTTTGGTAATCCATGGAAGGATATCAATTTCCCTCTCCAGTTTCTGGGTCTTCTATCAAACTTGATAACATTTTATTGAGTATATGCCGAAGTCGATCGGCATTTAGTCGTGACTGACGTTGTTCTGCAGTTCTTTCTTCTTAACGATCAGCTGTTAATCGAGATTCACGATCTAAACTACTTTCCAGCTTTCTAGACTGCAAAGTTCGTGCTTTTTGAGAGCTCAGGCGAGTTTCCCTATCAGTAAAGGTCTCAGACTCACGCGATATTGCATGAGCCTTGCGATCGGTGGACAAACGTGCTTCACGCTGTTCCCTGTTCATTCTAACTCAAGTGGCCATCATTCGAGAACGATGTGAACTCAATCGAGATTTTCGCTGAGCTGAAGTTTCTGTAATATGAAACCTGGCCTGACGTTACTGAAATGCAGTGAAGTAATGAGAACTAATCTCATCCTTATAGCATTTCTGCTGCACCGGGGGAGGTTGGATCTTTTTCGAGGCATTCTTATAAGAAGTAGTAATTATTACTAACTCAGCGTTATTTAGTGAACACATACTCATCATAAACAAAAAAATTAAATACTTACAGATTATTACACAGTTTAACTTTATTACAGTTTAATAACTATTAAGACGTAATAACCTAACCTATTAATTATCGAAAATAAAAGAAATGTCTAATAGAAACATTTATGTATTAATTAATCGCAAATTACTAAATTGTTTTTTAAACATAAAAATTAAGAACTTGTATAAACTTGTATTTACAGTTTAACTAATAAGACGTGTTTACCTAATTTGAAAACTAATTAACCTGTACTATATACATACAATATGTATTTACAAATCCTAAAATAAAATAAATAAAATAA
The DNA here is from genome assembly GCA_014132275.2 of Samia ricini. Classification (NCBI taxonomy): domain Eukaryota; kingdom Metazoa; phylum Arthropoda; class Insecta; order Lepidoptera; family Saturniidae; genus Samia; species Samia ricini. Next base: position 9,870,842 of record AP028170.1, read on the forward strand.
GCAAAAAGTCATTGTTATCGAATGCAACTGTTACGCCATGCGCCTCCGAAAGCGGCCCGGCTCTCGACATGCTTTATCTATACATATATAAACAACCTAAATTGCCAGTCTAACCTGAACCCTATTTCATATGAATGATGATTTATGTCTGAGGTCAACTTAAATTGGAATTTAACATTTCCGAAACTTATCATTTTTAACTTCTATTTATTAACATATTATTATTAATATATAATCATACTTTTATATAGACCATTATGGAGTTTAGTAAAGTTTCATACAACGCATCTGTACAGAGAAAGAATTTAGATAGAATAAATGTTCAACGTGATTCTTTAAATTGGCATAACTTTTTTATTTATGTACCGATTGACATGAAACAAACACTAAATGTTAAGTGAAGCTTACTACAATATATTAGTGAAAACTGCATCTAAATCGGATAAGCCGTTTCTGAGATTAGCGTGCACAAACGCACAGACAAACAGACAAACAGACAAAAATTTTAAAAATCATAGTTTTGGGTCCTGTTTGCGTTTATAAAGGTCCTAATAATATTTTTTCTCATATATCTTCCATGTACAGACAGCGATCCGTTACATTTTTATTATATGTATAGATTTAACACTTGCAAATTCCAGTTGCATCCGTATAGTACGTTAAGATTTTTTTTTTATATTTACCCAAATCCCACGTTTACTATGAATATTTACTCTTATGTATAGCTGATAAAAAATCAGTTAGATACTTAACGAAAGGACACTATAAATTTGGTGATTTACATTCGATATTGTATCGATTAAAAACTGTTATTCATATTCTGCGGATATCCTTAACAACCGAAACAAATTAGTTTTAACATTACAATTTCAAGGATTATACACTAAACTAGAGATTTATTATTAATGACAACCGTCTTTCTGGTACTCTAAAGATTTCTTTAAAGTTTACGCGTATCAATTTATTAGCTGATTAACTGCTTACACAGATAATTTTAAATGTGTAACAGTTTACGCTAAAGTACAACGTTAAACGAAACTTAATATTTACAAGAATTAATCCAATGTTATCAACTCTCAAAGTTAAAACCAAAAAATAACATATTTTGTGAATAAGTTTAAAAATAAACCCTTGAACATTATAATAAAATGAACATAAATTATGAATTACGTAGATGTACGTTTTTTAAGATGAAATTTGATTACTAATACAAAAACTTTCAGATTCATACATTTGTTAATTCATTAGTAATCACAGTACAACTGTATAAAACCAAACGAAACAAAAGTATAAATTTAGAATATCGATTAGAAAGTTTTGTAACCTGGTTATCACGGTTGGGTTCTTAGCTATAAGTATCTCTTTAAATGCTAAGCAATATATTGAATAAATAAATAAAAAAAAAATAAAGCAAACTTCAGTTCTAAACTAAAAATAGATTAAATGAATTTTGTGCAAAAGTGTTGTTTGTTATTAATACATTAGTGATGAGGTAGGCATATAGGATATAAGATAATTCATAATATTAAAGAATCTGTCGCTTAAAAGTCCGTCTTTTCGGATTATTAAGCACTATTAGTTGCCTATGTGTTAAACTCATTATAAATATTATATTAGGTAATATTTCCACAAAAGGCAATGTCAACTTCATATCTAGAAGTATATTTAATATACATTAAAAACTATAAAAGGTATTAATTCTGTTCCGAGCTGCAGCAATGAATCGTAAGTACGAGCAAGCTATAAGGTACTCAGTTTAATAATTTACGCGTGAGAAAATTACATTTATAATTATTGTTTTGAGGGTCATATACCACAAGTAAGATATGAACTGGGTAATTTTTACAAATTATTATGTAATTTACTTGCACGATGTACCTAAAATGCCAGTTGTTGTCATAAAACACGCGAGTTCGGTAGTTATATATATTTTATTTCGTTTTTGCCTAATTAGGAGGATCATCATGTACTTTACTACATAAAACATATTTAGGTAAAACTAAGTTTAAGTGAGTAACTAACAATTCGAAAGGTGCAAAAGGCTTAAATATATCGCGGGAAAAAAGCGTTGTCATCACGACGACAATGCTGTGATTGGTTGATTTGAAACGTAGCTAAACATTATAATATTAACAGTGAATTAGGTACCTTTTCATTAATCTACCTATTAATCGTAACTACCTAGAATATTTAGACGGGTTCTAATATGTTTCTAATTTTTTAATATGTACTTGTGGCCATTTACAGCTAAGCCATGATAGTTTATTGATAAACTTATGCACTAAAATCCATTTCATAATAGTGACAACAGAGAAGTCAATAGATAGATTTTCCTAGAGCTAGATTTTGTGCAAGTCCAATTCAAATAAAGTATTACAGGTGTAGCTGTTATTTTATGATTAAGTAATTAGAACGCCCAATCTAATATATATTGAATAGCCTTTAAAAGCAGATAATATTTAAATAATACATTAGATGTATGATATTTACATAGTATATTAATATTTTTATCGAAAAAATTAATCTTTATTAAAAACATATTCAATAGAACCATGTCTATTTTCAGATGGCATTGCTAATTATTGCGATACTTTTATTGAATTGCATCTACTTAGCTGTTACAGCCATGCCTATAGAATCCAACAAAGACGCTTCTGCTGAGCCAGTTAAACAGGACAACAATGACCTCAATTCTGATGCCAGTACCTATTGTAAGTAAACGCATACCTTTTTTGTTGTATTGTTTTTAAACTTATTAACCGTTCAATTCATAATAGTAGGTATAGAAAATTAACTTGTAACAATACTATTACTAGTCTAATATCAACGGTAATTGTGATGCATTGAAAATGAGTAAAAGTTAAGTACACTCCGGGGTCCCCTCCGGCAGCATCCCCAGCACTAGCATAACAGGTATCAAACTGCACCCTACGCACCTGCCCCCTTCTAGCGTGACATGTGTTCTGTAACGAATAATTCCGCGGAATTTACGTGTAAGGTAGGCCAAACCATTTGGGTGCCTTAGCGTAATACCACTCTCCCGGCTGAGCGCCCTAAGCATTCGCCCCAAAAGTTCAGTGAAGCTGTCAAGGTCCGTCCGGTCAACAGCGTTTACAAATACAATTTGAAAAAAAAAATAAAGTTCATAAATTTCCTGATTTGTTAAAGTTGTGGTAACACTTCTTTTCATGGGACTCGCCTTCCTTTCGGAGGCCGCGGTTATAATTATGCATTTAGGATAATGGTCTATGCTTTGCTTATTATGAACGAATGGGTCTGAATGGTGACTGTGTAAGCAATATTCACTTATTAACTGTCCTCTGTAATTATGCCAATGTTTACATAATCGGGGAGGGAGGGGTTCTTACCATACTTACCTTTATTTTTTTGGCGAGGGGAATGCATTTACGCACTGCCCCTACCAAGTTCATTAGGAGGATCAAAGTACCCCAATGAAAATGGTAGGGGGGTGAGGAGTGCGACGCGGTGCTTGCGAAAGCCACCCCGTGTCGCCCCCATCCCAAATGCGGCGGGAGGCCCCGGGGGGTTTTAGTGGGTATTTGCGGGCGCTTCACGCCCGGGTGAGTCCCACACTGGCACGGAGATCGTCCCTCCGTGCCCCCTTACCTATTGTATTGGGGGACTTCGGTTTCACTAATGCAATAGGTAAGGATAGTGCGTAAATGCATTTCCCCTCGACAAAAAAAAGGGGGGGGGGGGGGGTGTGGAGTCACGTCTCCACACCAGTGTGGGACTCGCCCGGCGAGAAGCGCCGGAGATAACCACTAAACCCACCGGAGCCGCCCGCCGCATTCAGGGGACGATACGGGATCGTGGTGACATTCACCGCGTTGTCCCCTGCGGCAGGCCCAACAGAGAAAATACTCCGAGACTATACGATTTGAATTGATTTATTGAACAAATATAACCAGGTTAACTTATTGACTTTTACCGCTATATTGATTAAAACGAATATAAATTATTACGAACAAATCTTTTCAAATGTGCTTATATAGATCTAGATACGTATGCCTAATGTTTGATCAGACGTTAAAATTATCAAAATTCTTAAAACATAAAGAAAATGCGATCGCCTACAAAAAATTGGAAGCAAATTGACTGGGGTCACAATCTAAAGAGAAATAACAAATAATCCTGATTTTTTTTATTTTCGAAATTAGTATGAAATTACTCTTTTTAAAGTTTCATTCAATTGATTTTACTTGTATCGCCCGTCCCACTTTATGATTATAATTTATTCTAATGGCCTCTATTTCCGACTATGCCCATGTATGCATTCTGCCTTAAACCATTTTGTACCTACACAAATCGATTTCTGTCGGTCAATGTTATACATAATTAAAAAGCAAAACATTAAGCAGTTCCAAATACTAAGCTAAGAATTTTTTTTTTTAATGTATAATTCCGATCCTCTAGGTAGGTACCTAATAATATTCTGTTTATTTATTTGTAGCGTAAAACATAGAACTGCTAGCTCAAATTAATTTAAGAAATAATAAAAAAAAAGATAAATATTATTTGCATGCATAAACAGTTTTATTATGTTTTAGCGGTCGCTTGATTGCGTTATCGAATTCGCTTCATACTTGAATATGCAATATCTTTTCCCTGCTTTGCAGTCTAATTTTATGGTACACATATATAAGTACGTATTACCAACCCAATATTATTTCAGATTCTAGTCGTCATTCGGAATGGGCCAGCAACAATTATTACCCCCACAGCTTGGACAATAGTATTACTGGTTATGGCTTGGTCGATAAGAAATATAATGATTATGGAACAGTTGTAAGTCCTGATAATTATTACGATTATTACAATCACTACGTTGGAGGTTCTGACGATTATAGAAGATACAACACACGAATCGACTACTCGGGTAACGGCGGTTACGGAGGTTATGGCGGTAACGGTGGATTAAACTCTTACTATGGTTATAACAGACCATATTACCAAGACGCTAATCATTTAGGATATGGATATTACCATAAAAGACCAGGATACGGAAATATTTACTTTAATGGTATCACACCGAGCTTAGTGACAGGGTACAGAGGATATTCAAAATAAATTTAATTGTATCCAACCTTTGTACTTATATTTCAAATTTTTAGTTATTTTAATTAGGTTTTTCAACTGTCATATAGATTCATACATAATCCAAAAGTGTATCTACTTTTCTTTTTGTAAATAAACTAATTAAATGAAACAACTTTCTCTTTTCAATCTTTACTACTAACAAAATAACATACAGATAATCTTAAAACCGTCGTTACATATATGTATTTAATAAATCATAATGTAATTAATTTTAATTACTCCAAAACAAATTATTTCCTTCCTTATATAATAAAAGAGAAATTACTAAAAGCAAAATGTGTAAGGTAATTGAAATTTTTAAAATATTTTGGTTCTATTCAGACCCGGATACGCTTGTTTGTTTTTTTCATTGATTTCAAAGCTCTCTCACGTAACTTTTTCTCTAAATCCTCATTGTTAACCTTCCCTTCTTCCTCATCTTCCTCTACTTCTTCACTATCGGAAGATTCGTCCTTCTTTTTGGACGATTTCTTATGTTTCTTATGTTTCTTATGCTTCTTCAAATGTTTCTTATGTTTTTTGGACTTCTTCGACTTTTTAGGTTCATCACTGTCAGAGTCCGATTCAGAGTCAGAAACCTTCTTTCTAGCTTTCTTTTTGGAAACTTGGTCACTGTCAGAGGAAGATTCTTCCTTTTCACGTTTCTTTGCCCTCTTCTCCGAGTCTTCTCTAGATTTGGACTTGACGTCATCAACACTCTTTAGTTTAGTTTTTTCATCTAACTTTTTCGATCGCGACACTTCCGGTGACAGGGGTTTTTCTTTAGCCGTGTCGACCTTTTTTCCACGTTTTTTGTTTCTTTTTCGGAACTCGAAGAGTCGTGTTTCATAATCTTCTTTTTGCCGGATTTTTCATCACTATCCGAACTATCAGCACGCGAGTCCTCTGAATTATCAGTTTTCTTTGATTTTCCGCCCGATTTACTGTCAACTTTTTCCGGTCTAGAAGGTTCGCCGCCAGTTTCTTTAACACGTTTCTTACCTTTCTTTTCACCGTCAGACTCTTCTGGAATGTTTTTTTTGTTTGGATTTAGAACTTTTATGTTTAATATCCTCTTCAGAGCTGGAGTCTGAGCTCGATGAACGCGTTCTCTTCTTTCGTGATTTCTTCGCTAACTTCTTTTTAGCATTCTTTTTACTCTTCTTTTTCCTATCTTCCTCAGAATCACTGGATGAGGAATCATCAGAATCACTATCACTTGAGGAACTTTCTTTCTTGGGTTTTTTAGTTCTCTTTGAGGTGGTTTTTTTCTTTGCGTTTCAATTTCGGCTTGCTCTTGGATTTTGCAACTTCACTACCTTCACTTTCAGATTCAGATTGATGAGCTTTTCGTTTACCCTTCTTCGATTCTTTAGCTTTTGTGCCCTCCTCGTTTTGTTCTCTATCAGAACCGTCATCAGACTTTTTAGTAACATCTATTTCATGTTTTCTCAGGAAAGGTGACGGAGTACGAGAGAGGCTTTTAGAATAATCACGCAGTATAGGAATAGGTATGATATCCTCTCGTTCTTCATCATCAGATACATGAGATGGCTTGGTTTCATTTTCATCTTGAGCAATGGGTTTTTCTTTAGCTACTGAAGAGTCTCTGCTTGTACTTGATATTACTCTTTCCTTGGACTGTTCACGTGCAGCTGTAACCCGATCAGAAGTCGCTTTATGTAATTTATCCAGGTTTTCTGAAAAAATAAAACATTATCGTACGTTAAGTAAAATGCTGAAAACAGAAAATAATTAGAACTACAATATAGATCATAAATATTATACAAACCTTTCCTAGGTATGGAGACAGACTTCTCTAATCGCTCCTTTATGATATCGCTTGATCTCCTATCACGCGACTTTCTCTCTTTGGATCTTCTGTCCTTCGTTCCCCGGTCTCGCGATTTCCTATCCCTGTAAACAGTGTTAATTATAGTATGGCACTACTGAACTTATTGTGCCTTATAAGTATTCTAATTAATTATAATGGACCCTATATAAAATATTGGTGACAGTTTACATAATCTAAGTTAGTTATTTGTGTGTGTAACATGAATTCATCGATCACAGAAAGCTCCTAGATATCTACACTAGCAAAATACCCATTTGGCTAACATTGATATAGTATGCAATCTGACAGTCACCATTAAGAAGATGCGGTCGTTGAAGTATTACGTGAGTAAAACTTTTGACATTTTTGAACCTTCTCCAAAGCATAAGAAGCATTGGCAAAATTTACAAAAATAATCCAAAAATAAAAACTGGACAATGTTTATGTAATCACACCATTCAAGCCCCTGAATACCATTAAAAATAAGGAAACACTATAGACCGCTCCCGACCCAAATGATGGTTACATAAATAATATCTAAACGGCCCAAAAGAAGAGTTCATATTGTGAGCGTATTTAGATTTACCTAGATTTATCCCTTGAGCGTCGGTCCCTAGAGCGTCGGTCTTTAGAGCGTCGGTCGCGCGACCGGCGTCCGGAGCGACGCCTCGAGCGGCTGCGTCTGCGTGACTTCGAACGACGACGGTCTCGAGACCTGCGATTCCAAATTAATTTTTAATCAATCAAGATATAAACAAAAACTTGAACCAAAGGAAAACAAGTCAATGGTGTTAATACACGTACGGAACGGACCGCGAGCATGATATGTCGAGCGGCCGAGGTCATCAGTTGCCTAAGTAGGGATGGGAATGAGAATATTCAAAAATATCGATTCTATGAACAGACAAAACATCGAGGTATAAGAAATCAATATTTTTTCTTTGTTTTATTTGACTTTTTATTCGTAAATAGTATTCTTCCAGTAGTCGAAATTATACTATAATCATCATTTATTGGCAAAACTGTTTCCAATTTTCCAAGTTGCAACCCCAAAAATAAAAGAATAACGCCTACTAAAGAAAAAGACACTGAACTGTTTTACTTTTACCTATTATCATCATATTATAGGAAACTTAAAGGACACTCTAATAATAGATACTTTATTAGATTGAAAGATAGACCTTTTGGGCCTCGATGGTTTGTGAATCGATTCATCAAATATAGATTAGAATCGATTCAAAAATCGATCTTTTATGGAAAGGATTTCCATCCCTACTTAGGGGACTGATAACACCGGTCACCCGCCGTACTATGTGCGCAGTTCGGTACGTACGTGTGTTAACACCATCATAAGAGGACTTGCGGTCGGAAAAGTAAGTATTTCAGAAATCCATTGCTAACGCGTTGCGCCCCAAAGAGTTAATTGTTTTATCACTCGCTACTTTCGTTTTAAAAAGTTACCGCATGACCATGATAATGAACACATAAATATTTAAAATATTGTAAGTATGGAAAATATTAAAAAATAATCTACCTTTCTCTAGTACGCCGGCGAGAACGCGATCGGGAGCGTCTCCGACGCTCAAGTGACCGACGTCGTTCCCGCGACCTGTGATTTAATTATGAACAAAAGAATTTTTATTATTAAATTATTCAGTTGATTTATTACATTGTTTTTTTAGAATTATATAGTATACCTTTCTCGTCTTTCTCTTTCTCGGCGACGGCGTTCTCTCTCACGCTCCCTCTCTCTTTCCCTTTCTCGTTCTCTTTCTCTCTCGCGGCGATCCAACGACCTGCGACGGCTACTACGTCTCCTTGATTTACTCCTGAACAAAATTGTTTATTTCAGAAATATAACCACATAAAGAATGTTTGAAGAAAGAATACATACATTTATATAAATAGATGGTTTGATTGTTCTAGATTATTCCATGAAAGAACACCACCACCATTCTGAATTATTCATAATGAAATCACTTATTTAATTATAATTTCGTATAAAAGCTACAATACTAATTAACAACACAGTTATAAAAGATTTTTACATTTACATTTAAAAGAACTACCTTACTAATATGATAAACCCATGTTAAGTTACTTAACTCCATAATTAACCTACGAATTAACAGAATTTTACTAATAAATAAATAGCGATTCTTAGTTAACATACCTTTCCCTACGTGAGCTGCGTCTTGGGCTAACACTAGTGGACGAATCACGGTTGGAACGATATTGACGCTTCTTATGAGAAGACCGTTTCTTGACACTCCCTCCTGTTAAAAAAAAACAAATTACATATAAACACCTATATTTACACAGTAAAACTTAAATCAATATCGAACAGTACTTAAACTTTCAATTTATTTAATACAAACAGATTATTTGTATATATAAACCTAAGCAACATACAATTTAAGGGTTGAGATATATTCCACTGAACTCTTTAATGCTAGCTAGCAATCTGTTAATTTTAAACCATAATAAAGGAGAAAAAAATATGGCAAAAGAATGTTGTGAATTAAACCAATGGAAAAGAAATTATTTTTATTGCAAAACCTAAAACCAATGAATAATTTTGAATAATTTAAAAAGAAATAATATCAGTGAACAAATGTGATAAGTGAGTCATATAGAATCTACACTTTAAATCATTTTTGGCAAAGTGGAAAAAAATGTGTTTTTTTTTTTCTTCTAAAATATAGCAGAGTGATGATTGATATATAAATTGTATTTTAATCTATAGGTAGTTCACGTATATGGCAACATGAAGTTACTTCACAACGTTTAAAATAAACCAATATTAACATTTTTTTGCTGGCGATTGTAGATAGCTAAATTGTAGATAGCCTATGATTCTATACAACTCAAGTATACAGTGATATACTAATGGTGTATGATACATCCTAATTAACAATAAACCATTACATTAACATTTAAATAACATTAACAATATATTACACTAAAACTTACTTGATGAAGCTGAAGAAGAACGCCTCTCACTCGAGGACTTACGTGCTTTATCCACTGTTTTATCGTCAGCTTTGTCACCACCCGTTGATCTATACACAAATATTATATAAATTGAAATATCTTATTATATACCTAAATAAAAGGTTTATTCTCGTGTTATTTGTAAAAAAAAGTGTGCATCTCGGGACCCTCGACAGAAGTGATTAACTAATCTAAGTTGAACTATTTAATATTGAAATTGTAACTACAGAAAAGCTTAGATTATTACTTAAATTGTATGTATATTAATATGATAATATAAGGAAAGGTTTATTTATTAATAATTCTTGAATATGTACATTAGAATTTTGTGTATGTACATTTTACATACATATTAGTATAATTATTTAATCAACAGTAAAATGTCTATTGCACACTAAATACTGAGTAGAGAGAGAGGGAAGCGTCTATCCCAAAATACGCCAAGCCCTGTGGGTTAGAGTGAGACAGGAGGAACCTGCCTACCATATGCGTGACAGAGAGGGAAGCTAGATAGACTGGGACCATAATGTGTTACGTAACGAAAGAGGTTCATCCTCCATAACAAGTTCCTCTTCAAAAATATAGAACATAACAGGATTCGGTAAACTAACATATTATAAAAAAAGATAATTGAATATCGATTTTTAGTGTTTATGGCTCAATGGTAAATGGCAGTTGAAATATTATCTGAAAACAAAATTTGGCCATTTTTGCAAAGCTTTTGTACTGAAATGATTACTTAAGCATTGGGATAATTTTTAAGAAAAAGAAAAATAATTAATAAATATTGTTAACATAATCACATTCAGTCCACCCCCCTCCCCCCCCTATATCACAGGTAACGTCCACAATATGGCGCAGATTCGTGCACATTCTTATTTGAAACGCATTGTATGTTCTGGCATTATCACTTGTTGTTTCTTTATTAACTTGTATAACAGCCCTGGGTTCAAGCCTTTTTGAGCCTTAGTTACCATCAAAATTCATATTAACATTTATCAAGTGAGAATGTAGTCAAATAACCAAGCCTATATATACAGCATAAAACATAAGTGTATATTTATTATATACTCACTTAACAGGAGATGCAGATCTCGACTTCTGGTTGTCAACGTCAATTTTTTCCGTTTTATCATCACTATCCTTGGCATCTTCCTTCACTGATTCAACGGAAACATTCTGGACCACTTCATCTTTAATTTCCGATTCTTCTTTCTTTTCCGGTGATTTGTTACCGTTCTCTACAGAATATTAACATATATATTATTCCAATTTACTAACTGGTACCAGCAGCTTCACTTAAATGACTATCCATATTAAAAGTTGTTTTGTGTTTTATTTTACCTCTAATTACAACCTCCCTAACCCTTCAAAAGAGCGTAAATAACATGTAGCTTATATACTTCTACTGGTTAATACTGTTAAAAAGTAAAGTAATTATAAATTTATACTGTTTTAGTGGTTTTGTAACAAACAAGATTTTAATAAATATTATTATAATGGGACCTGACTAGAATGAACTTCATTGGATTTTAATCAAAATTTAATATTGTAACATAGTTTCTACCTATGTGGTACAACTTGGAAATACTGAAATTGTAGATCTAATTTAAAATCTGAGTTGAAGAGATTTGAAAAAAATGTAATAAATAACAACAGTAGGCAAATAACACATAATTTTATGTATGAATAGATATGGCTTGGATATAATAAAAATAAACAAATGTCTCAATATACCTTGCGGTTCAGGCAATTTAATGTCTTCAATCACAGATGATTTTGAAGGGCTGCTTTTATCTCTGCTGTGTCGCCTTGAACGTCGTGGACTTCCTCCATTACGATGTCTGAGTGACAAAAAAAATTACAAAAAAAATGATATATATTATATTTATATTTAAAAAAAGAACCAGATCGAGTTTCTTGCCGGCTCTTCTCGACTGGGTTGTTTTCCGAACCGGTGGTAGTGTTTTAGACGTTCATAAGCGCCTTCTTAGGGCCTAAATTGAATAAATAAATTTTGATTTTTTATTTTGAGTTAAAGTAATATATTTTAAAATAAGATATCTTATAAAATTAGCCATTATCTTATAAGGACAGATGGATTTATTTATTTAAATTACACGCATAATTTAAATATTACAAAAAGTCTTTTATATGAAAAGTTGAATTATAAACTAGTCAAAATATTGGTATCTGAAAAAAAGGCACATAAGCAGATACTGGTTTGATAACGGTAATATTATCTTGAACATAATCAGTATAAAAATAACTGCCTTCATAGCAAAGATATTACAGAAAAAGTTCTGAAGTTTGACGACACTAATGGGACGTTAGGAATTAAAGGAATTAGGCCCTTCAAACATTACGATACTGACAAGCGACAAATGAGTCGTGTAGAACCATAGGCGGCTATCTACAATTTAGCTATCTACAGTCACCAATAAAAAAACGTTAATATTGGTTTATTTTTAAAGTTTGTGCTACTAACTTCATGTTGCCATATAAGTGAACTACCGATTGAAATCCAGTTTACACATCAATCATCACTGCTATATTTTAGAAAGAAACTATTTTTTTTTTCACTTTGCCAAAATTAGTTGAAGTGTAGATAGCCAGTTTTAGGACTGAAGTACTCCACGTGATTTTCGAAGAGTAGTTTTCGCGAAGTTTATTATACATTTGTATGGAGGCTCATACATTATGCTACTATTAGTGTTTGCAACTGGTATCGCGATACCCACAATGCTAATCACCGCCGTATCACTTCTCAGAAGTATTCCCTAAAAAGGCGTTTTTGAGCAAGGAAAAAATATTATGTTATTGCATACTAGCAAATACAAATCCTCTTGTTACAGTTCTTTTACAGCATCAATAAGCTTAACAATTTAGGTTATTTCGATCTATGAATGAATCTATTATCTTCTCTGTTTTTTCGTCACTGGTATCACTTTTACTGTCGAATCATATCAGTGTGAAAATTTGTTAATTTTGCAGTCTAATAATGTAGGAACATACAGTAAGAAAAACACATATGGTACAGATATCTGAGCAAGGTATCGTCGTATACACGTATCGGTAATGTGAGGAGAGGCTTTTATGGTTAGACCACACAGCGGGCGGGATTGGACGCCACCGAGCTTTTCCTATAGAAAGAGGTCACGCACGGCTTGTGCTCGGTTCGATGTCTTTTAGTGTGCGTCCACAATGAATAGTGACTAGAGCTGCGGGGAGTGCGGCGGACGGGGCTTGCGAGTGCCCACAGTGCCTGGCGAGCTGTTCTACCGTTTAGTAGTGGTGGTCGTTGAAAGGACGAACAGTTTTTTTTTTTTTAGACTGTTTATGTGACGTAAACGAATAGAACAGTTTATCGTTCAATCATAAACTAGTTGAATAATAAAAGATATTATACATCGGCTATCGACGTCGCGTGTTGCGTGAACTGTCAACGATCAACGAGTGAAACATGAATTCAGTCGAATATAGTCGAAGCGTGCGAACAGTTCGACCGCTATCGTTTTTCGTTACTTCTCGTGTTCTTACAGGAACAAAATTCGACATTTTTTGCAGTTGTAAGTCATCTATACTAATTAATAAAATTGATAAAATAAATAAAGTTTGTTTGTAAAGTCAAAATATTTTTATGAATAATATATTCACGAATGTATATACGATACCTAAACCAAAAATACAAGTTTTAAAATTGTTGTCTGTCTTTTTGTAATGGATAATCTCCGTAACGGCTGAACCGATTTTTGACAGGTCTTTTTTTCTTGTATATAGCAGGAGTTACTCTGGGTAACTTAGGTTACTTTTAATTTTCGAAAATAATTAGGGATCAAAGTAAAAAATATAAAAATCATAAAATATTGAAAAAATCCGATTCAATGCACAGTTTTACGGGCAAGTGCTATAATATATGAGAAAAATTTCTAATTTATCTTAGTACTCAATTTTTTTTAGGAAAAAAATTGTGTTCCATATAAAAAAATTAAACAGAAGTGAAGAATATATGAAACGCGGGCGCAGTCGCGGGCAAACAGCTAGTCTATTAATATAGTAAAAGAAGTAGATATGTATTTATTAGAAAAAATATAAAGGGTGAATGCAATGGTGAAAAAACCATCATAACGTTTATCGACTTTGGTATAACGAATTTGGTAAAACCACATAATTATATAAGAAACTCCAACATAGTCGCAACATCATCATTATTATTCAACCTGCCAGTCCTAAACCAGAAACAAGTAGGAAGTACTGAAACAATCGACTGTTTGGTCAACGATATTTGAACTAGTCGAAAATTAGACTGTTTTATAAACTAGTTTACCGTCTATGAAAACGGTCTCGTTTCGTCGACGCTAAAAATGTAAACTACCCACCTCTATTGTTTGACGTATTTTTGTTGTATTACGTGTTGCGAACCATGGACGAGGATATTTTTTTTTTTTATGAAGATTTTTCGATTTAATTATGTTTACTCTGCCATATAGCTGGTTTACATTGAATCGCACTTATAGACTCTTCATCGTTTATCGCTATTTTATTTTATTGTTTGAGGCGCGCTTAGGCCGAAGTCTGTCGCGCTAGGCGCCCGCCGTAGTCACTACACTATGGGAGCAAACGTCGCGCTGACGTCACCTAACCCGCCCGCTGTGTGGCGAAACCATTAATATTTTACAAGGTTTATACTCACTTTCTATCGGTGGAGCGATCTCGAGAACGTGATCGTGAACGCGAGCGACGCCGGTCCCGTGAACGTCGACGTGACCGAGACCTCGATCGCGACCTGCGTCGATCCTTCTCTTTGTCTTTATCCTTCTGCTGTTCCTCCTATCAAATAGTATTTTACTCTATTATGAAGTGAAAACCGATTATTGATACTACCGATACTTTATTATGTTTAAATTTCATAAGTTTTTAATTGAAATTATTCATTAATATAACAATTTAACATTTAACATTCGTCTGGTTTTTACATCTACTGGCGCATTCGGAACAATAATTATGTACATTTTCATATAGTTTATTCATAATCGAAACATAGGATATATACTTATATTTGTAGCATGTTGACGGCTGACATCATAGCATTGGTAACGCGAATCTAGAAGTTTTTCTCTTACAGAGCACCGCTTAAAAGTTTCCACTTCAAAATTATAATACACATGTAATACATACCATTCTCTTCTTTATTTCTTCCTTTTTCTGCTGCGTAAATGACTCCGGTATCCCATTCTCACTAGCCTGAGCGCTCAGGAGCAGCTCCCACAGTTCACCCATGAAGAGCCGCGCATTCTTCCCATTCAAGAATCCGGTGAGATTGATCTGCATTTTCTTTGGACAAGGGAACTGGGGGCCGCAGACATATAGGACAGGGGAAAGAGAAAAACATCACATTATTAATCAATATCATCCTCTAAACTATATTTATTATATAAATTTCCAGACTTGAATACTATTGTTTTTTGGTATACAAGTTGAATATTTACGATTTTCTCTTTCGTCGCAACTCGTTTTATCTAACATATATTCAATAAATAAAAAAATAAAAAATGTGAAAAGTCGTTAAGAGCGCCCTTCTAAAAAAAACATGAATTCATTGAAATAGCAAAGATGTGACTCAGGTAGGGAAGTGACATCAATGTACATAAAGACAGCAGTATATGTGAGTGTGGAGGAGAGTCGACAGCATGAAGTGACGTTGTGCTGGGACGACGACGACGATGACGCAGCGTCGCTCGAAGACAGCAACGAAGCTCTGCTTTAACTGCTACAGCAGATGAAGACGCAGTGCAGTCTTCTTCAATCTTCCTTTTTCAACAACTTGCACCTGTAAGGGTTTTGCGAACACAACCACATTATGCTGAACGCAGGGCCTAACTACGGGAACTTCCTTACCTTGAGTCACGTCACTCCCTTAACGACTTTAACATATAGATCAGTAACTGCATCAATCGAGTTCTTTCCTTTTATTGCATAATTGAGGGAGAGCACTTTGCTATTTATTTATTAGCATGGTTAAGTATTTAATTTCCCCGTAAATACCGATTGAAATTCTAAGTGCCTCCATAAGAGCGTAGCCAGCGGGCAGCGGCAGGGAGCAGGCAGCAGCAGGACGTGGCGGCTTCGACGGCGCACTACCCGATGGGGACCATAAAAATATCCATACGCAATCAATTACATATGACATCATACTTCAATTGCAGTTTCTTATGTACCTATTCATACTAGATTTTAAGAAACTATTGACAACTTAAAACACAGTTCTAGTATCTCGAATGGTATGGGTAAAGAAACTGCATTGATTACATTTTGGTATTAAAAATACAAAAGTAATGTAAGAGAAATATTTTAGGCACCTTTTCTTCCAGTTGATTGGTGACATACTCTATCACTACATCATCTTCCATCTTGAGGATTTCTGTGATCTTCTGAGTGATCCATGGCTTCAGCACGTCGAGCTTCACTTTTGACATGTCCACCTAATTTTAAAGTAATTTCTTAAATCAATATTACTTATGATATTCTTCATTATATACAAAAAGGACTTAATAGTAAAAATTGACTTGGTGGTGCAGTAGTATTACGGTATGACTGTCATTCTGGGGTCATAGGTTCAATACCTGGGTTGCTCGCGAGTCATGCTCGCTCCTGTCACATCTGGGACCAAACTAAGCTCGGCGAAATGTGGGTAGCAACATCCACTAGTTCACTATTTCACCTCTGCCTAACCCTTCGGGAATAACAGGCATGAGCTTATTTTATGTTAATTGTAAAAATTAGTCTATTGTAATCTTCAAGTTATAGATTAAATAGTGTTAAATATATGATCACTTAACTGCTACTTATAAAATTAATGTAAGGTATGCATAAATGAGTCATTTGGTTAGCAATTTGTTGTTTGGAATAAATTTTTCACAACCCATGTTAATTTTGAAGCATGATTAAAATTATATATACATATTAATAAGATATTTTTTTTTTTATTCATTCTGGTTTGTTAAATTAAGTAGGCAGATTTAATTAATCAATTATTTTTATAATAATAAAATTGTATTTAGCTATGAAATGTTGAAAGTATTTTTATCCCATTTATAAATTAAAGCTAAAATAGGAAAAGTAATAATAAATAGTAATAATAATAAGTAATATAAAGTCAGGAATAGTATGATAAGGGAATGCTGTAGTGTGGTGACCAAAATAGAAAAAGGTATGCTTAGTTGGTTTGGGCATTAGAAGATTAACGAAATTAATTTATAAGGCGAGGGTGAATGGGCAAGTCGGTAAGGGTCGACCTAGGTGAACGTATCTAGACCAAATCAATCATGTGTTAAATAAAGGCCAGGTAAAAAGTACTCATAACCGACGAGCATGTATGAAAGCGCTCATGAAAGTAGAGGAAGCGAAAGAGGTATGTCAAGATCGTAGCAAGTGGAAGGATGTAATCTCTGCCTACCCCCACGGGATAAAGGCGTGATGATATGTATGTATGTATTAAAGCTAATCTTATTCTTAACTTCCTATTATTATTGTAATAATCCCTACTAATTAAAAACTATTGTTCATCTCTTCCACTTTCAAGAAAAATTATATTACTCTATGGGTCTTAGCTTTAAACCTTATTATTTAAGCTTAGTTTAACTAAAGAGTAACTTTATATGTGTAAATAAATATGTTTGTGTTTGTCTTTTATTGTTTTTCTACATCAAAATATCTTTTTTAAACATTAAACAGTTGCTATTGGCAATTATAAGCGTCAACATATAATAGATCTTGAACAATGTACAATAATACACAAATTAAATATATTTACTACAACAATAGTCACTAGATTAATACAATAAAAAAATTCATAATCGGACAACCAATTTTAAATGTACAAAAATGTTGAATAACTATGTTTTCTTTGTTTTTTTTTTTATTTTATTTAGCACTTTGAGCACAATCTCACCCGATATTAAGTGACAATAAAGTCCCAGATGATAACACAACAAAAAAAGAGTTACTAGTTCTCAAATGATGTTACGGGAACACACCTACTGGTGGTCAGCGACAGGTTTTCAAACTCGAGTGAGGTAGACTGGCATTATTAGAGAATACTCTACCACCATAGTTTCCTCACGATATTTTCCAAAACCAGACGCTCAGGCTATGTTATATAGTTAGATCAAATTTCTACGTCCATCGACGCCGAATACGATCGCACTACCAACTGTAACCATAATTGGTTCAAGATATAATTCGTTTTATTAAATATGTTTTAAAACATATACGAATAAATGGAACTTCTATAAACTATTGGTAATATTATTTTTATGAACCTGTTGAGTTAAGCAATCTCCAAACTTCATCTGCTTCATGAGTTTCTTCTCCTTGTCGCTGAACCTGGTGTCCTGCTCCGTGCTAGTACCCTATACAAAGAATGACATTTCAGAAGTGCCACATAAACTTGGCGTCATGAGTCCAATCAATAGCTTGGTTTTTACAACAATGAGAGATCTTTGGAAAATAAACAATGTGATATACAGATACTACAGATAACCTCAAATTCTATACTTAATTTAACACATATAGATGGAACGATTCTACTAGAAATTTCAAATACTCTCTTACCGTATACATCAACATCTCGATAACGTAGAAAATCAATACTTTAGACTATGAAATATCACGGGCGAGGGCCCTACCCAATGCGTAGAGACGCCAAAGCAAATACACTGAAATCTAGCACTATCCGTTCAATCGAATTACTCCTGATAAAACTAGTAACCATAAGCTTCTAAAATTAGAACCTATGTTGTTATATTATAAACAATCAGTACAAATAATTCATACAGCGATCACTCGAACCAGCATGATTCGACGCCATATTGAATGTGGAATAATTCAAAAGTTGTAAAATGGCGGAAATAGCCGTACCAGATACAAATTCCATTTATTCATCTAAGGAAAAGGCAAAAATATTAAGCCATACAGCCAAGTCTGACGTTAGGAAGACTATTCATACACGCAGTAACAAAATGGTGACCTTCTGTTACTGCTATTTTGACGAAAGTATTTAGGAAATATTAGAATTAACGTGTCATGTCATATTTTCCAATTTAACATAGTAATGATCAGTTTGTTATTTGTATTTGCCCAACATCACAGGTTAGTCTGTATTAGTGTTTTGGCCTTTTTTTTACGCCTCAAAACATATTGCAACATTGTAGCATACCATAAAAATTAAAAATCTCCAATATTGTAACAAGTATTGTGCGGTTTGACGTCAAGAGACAAGCTATCGCTTTTGTATCCGAAATTTGTTGGATTCCATTATTTAAATCCGAAATTTACTTCCGTCAAAACACTTTTTATGTTTTGCTGTATTTATCCTTATACCATAGATTATAATTGGAAATTCGGGTTAAAGTATGAAATGAGGCACTGTCATCTGTCTTTATTTGTGTTAAAAGTAAGACGTGGGTAATAATGTTTTTTTAACATGGTTTCTTTTTTCTTTGGTTTTAGTCGCATAAAAAGAAAGTCGGAGAGCTATACTTATACGTTTACACTGTTCAATATGCACGCTTCAATGCCAATACTAATATTTTATACAATAATTAGTGCATAATACACACGACAAATCGACTCTCGATAGGCGGTCGGTTCGAGAATCAGTTCGAAATTTGTTAGCGCGTTCAATAACTTCCGGATCATGTGCAACCAGAGGAACTGTTTGAACCTGTAAACCTCTTTCAATTGACGTTTCGGAGTAGAATGACATCGTTCCCATATAGGACATAGCTTCTGAACCTATTACGATCCGGAAATACCCATGCCTAAATTACGACCGTAGCAGTGGTAGACGGATTAAAGTGAGCCGAGATGTAAAATTTTAATGAAAGCGTAGAATGCAAAGTCTCAACTATTTACGTAGTCCAACAAATTTTTTAATAAATTTGACTTAAAAAGCATCTGCGAAATCTATACTCGTGCTACAAATAGTGCAAAGAAATGAATAATAAAGTTAGTAGTGCTTACCTAGTTTAACCCTCTTCGATGGACACTTTTTAATATACAGAGATGGTTCTCCTTAAAAGAAACTTAACCATGTTAGCACTACCGTACTGTATATGAGGTTTATTTAATTAATAGCCCTTTATAAGAGTACTAGCTTCTCTACGGTTTTAGCCGTGTAGTTCGCATTCCTGTGGGATTTTCGAAATAAAAACTATCCTATCCTATGCCAATCCCTGGATTTCAAACTATCTCCACAGCAAATTTCATCTAAATCAATACAGTAGTTTTTTAATTTTATCGTTACATACAAAAAATACAAATCTTTCTCCTTTAAAATATTTATATATAAGTATAGATATAGATATTGTTATAAAACCTTAATTGTACATCATCTTAAATGTTCTTTATTTAAAATATGTAAGTTATCTATTATTAAAAACATCTGTCATACTTTTGCACTAATTTTCTACTATTGTGTAAACATGAAATATATTAACTTGTAATTTGTAAATGTCTTATTTATAATAGATATCAAATTTTATTGTGCGTTAAAATACATATGTTATTATGTTAGTTCTACAATTAACGTGGCTCTAATCTAACGGGGAGGAGCGACAACAGACTGTCGTGTTGATTTGTTTGCAGCATGCATTATTCGCTAACATATTATAACATGAAACTGTAGCGCAAACGGCCGCTACATCATTTTTATTTATTAATTTTTTTTATAAACAAGTTAATAGAAACAAAAAATGAGCTCTGCTGCGAGTCTTCAATGTGATTTTGGTTTGTCATGTAGTCGTTATTATTTTTATTTCATTTACTTCCAGTTACAATTATAATATATAGGTAAATGAAATGAAATAATATTTTTTGGAAATAATTATAAATATTGGTGCCGTTTTACGTTACATAATTAAATTATAGTGAAGCAAAATGAAGTGAAGCGAATCAAAAATAATGACACGGGGCTCGAGTTCTGAGATTTCGCAATCACTCCCGTTGAAATAGTTTTACTAGAAGGCCGCTATTTCGTTACCGCGTCCTGAGACTTGGCTGCATGTTCTACAATTTTTGCCTTTAAAAATAAAAAACAAAAATCATCTTTCCTTTACAGAGCATAAATATAAAACGGAGTTATACAAATTAATTAAAATATTTTAATTCTATCATCATAATATTATTTACTTCTAGGAGTATTAATCAGTATTAATTATATTTCTGTACCATTAACTTTATTCGTATACCGATAAATAATAAAATACCGTATGCGTCCAAAGAGATTTTTTTTTCTTCCATTTATTTCTTTTTAAGGAAAAGGCAAAGGTACTAGTAAACCATGCAGCCAAGTTAGACATTAGGAACACCAGAGATGAAGGAAAACTATCAATAAATGAATGGTGGCCCAGTGTCTATTGAAAAAAAGAGAGACGGTTAACACTCCCCTTGACAAGGATGGAACACATAAATTGGTTAAACCACAAATTAACCAACATTTTTTCCACTGATCCGTTAGCTCCGAGTTCGCTTTGAAGACCGGGAAACGTCCTTACCGACCCCGACGAAAAAAAAAATAACAGCCGCAAATAGGATCTTTCCCCATCACCCGATGAAATATGCTTGCTAGCGCCCACGTCCGCGGAACCACTGTTCCCGCCATCGGGAACAGGCGGCTAACTTTGCTCTCGCACACTCTCTGGGTCCCCCTCCGGCGGTGACCCCAGACATGTCTCGTTACCCAACTGCGGATGCTCTTGACGCCAGCACGATACAGTGACACTGACCATGTATTTAGCATTACACGCACAACACCGCACACATACTCCTGCACGCAACACGCAGGTACATAGGTCCATCAAGGTTCATTTTTTTATGTTAAATAAAAAATGTAGGAATTAGCTAGGATTAAAATTCCGCGGAAGTTGGCACACTCAGGTAGCGGCCCAGTCGAGGTTCGAACCCTTTTGATAGTTACCTTTTACGGCTGAGTGCCTTCAGCACTCACCCACAAAGTTCGGTGAAGCTGTAAAGGCCCTCCCGGTAAACAGAATTAGCTAGGTTAGAAAAAAAAATGTTCACCTTCTATTACGACTACAACGGGAATGATTGGAAGATTTCAGAATTCACGCTCCGTGTCATTATTTTCACTTCACTACTATTGTGTCACTTGTATCACGTAAAATGCTACCAAAATTACATAATATTTAGTTACAAAATTACATTACAAATACTGCAAAATGATGAATTAAAATAAGGACACAAAACGACATGACAGACCAAAATAGCGCCAAGCACCCCTCGTCCAAAGAGAATGGTGTATGAACTCTATGTATTTTGTCTGTGATTGTAAATTACTTAATACCTATTGTGGATTGTGGAATTGAAGCATTGAATTACAAATTTTAAATGCCTTGTGTGAGTTACATTTGGTGATTTGTGTATGTAAGTAAGATATGATAGTTATTAAAAATAATTCTGTGTAGAAATTCAAGAGACTTGTGGTATAGATGAATCAGAAATCTTGGCGCAGTGGTACAGTTCTGTTGAATTTCGGGTTCGATTCCCGCAAAGGATTTAGTTTAATGTGGGTAACTAATAAAAATAAATTAAATTCTTTTTCAAATTATATGTGCACATTTATATAAGCATTTATTTTTTAAGATACAAGTTATAGGTCTACCTATTCATTAGTTATACTTTTTATTTCAGTATTGATGTAGGTACTAAATAGTTGTGATTGTCCACCAAAATAGTTTTCATTAATTTTTTAAATAAATAGGAGTTCGGATTTGGTGGCTTTAAAAAAACTTAATTAGCATTTATTTATTTACTATTTATATTTTATTTAATATTTTTGTTACTAAATTAATTAATAATATGTGTATATTAGTTATAAAACTCTACCTATTTATTATTCACAAAACTAATTTCAAAGATAGATTTAAAATTTTCCATTACAATAAACTAAATTCAGTAAGTTATGATAACCCAGTTGTCTATTAAGATTGACCTCTACGCATATTGTAATTTTTAATGTCGATTTGTTGTTTACATTGCATAAGCCTTATCAATTATTATTGTCTTTGTTTGTTTCAGATAGTTTTGTACTTGTGACTGATAATAATTTGAACTATAACCTTGGTGTAAATCTTTTAATAATCTAGATAGGTTGCATTATCACAGCAGTCTGTGTTAAGACATTCTTGTCACTGTTTGTGTAAAAAATAAAATAATGACCATCATAAGATTTTTTTCAACTGAAGCGTTTAGCACTCATAGAACTAAAGAAATACTACAGAAACTGAAGCAGGTTGACAGTGATGTGATAAACCTATCAACTGAACTTTGTCACCATGTGGAACTTGGTTATGGTTGTGATTATTTGAACATCAACCAAATTAATGTACTGAAATGGCTTCTAAGTTCACCATTGCAACCTCAGGCTATAAGAAATGAAAAACTAGCTATAAATGCCCTCATGAAAACCAAATAGTCATTGAAATTGGACCAAGGTGAGATGTATATTTAATTTTTGTTTACCTTTTACTAAAATCTCATTTTCTTATAATGTATATGTAAGTATTACAAAAATTTCATCAACTTAATGATTATTTTTAAAAGTTTTTGTCTTGTTGCAATAAATATACCCATTATAAACAGTAGACTCATTAGTTTAAAAAATAAGTTTACTTTCAATAGGTATATGTGTGCCTGGAAATTTCTCTGTCTGTACATCCACAAATGTTAATTACATTTAATTACTTACTATAATCAAGAGTTGCACAGTTAAGAAAAATAAGATATTGCTAAACCTGTTTACATTTCCTGGTTGTTCTTACCTAGCTGCTCTCTACGATTTAGCTGCGTATTTCCTTTTCCCATGAGGTTTCCGGAAAAATCCTATGTAATAACTCCCTGGACTTCAAACTATCTTGATACCAAATTTTGACCAAATGGGTTTTTAAGTTTTAAAAGTAAGTTTTTAAGTAGTTTTTAAGTTTATTCGTTACATACGAAAATACAAATCTTTCCTCATTATTTTATTAGTGTAGATAAGTGAAATTTTTCCTTACTGCAGTGTGTTTTGAGGTTAACAACTTCTGTTTAAGTATTATTTTTTATTTTGGTTATTTGTATGCTTCAATTACTGCTTAGCAATTAAAGACCTTAAATTACCTTAAAGAATAACTTATGGACAATTTTTAAACTCCCATTGAATTTTTATGGAGGTCTTCATATAGGTATTCTAAAAGTAATTACATTTAATTACAATTTTGGCCATAGGTGAAAATATTTAATTGTTTGCTAAACTATTTCTTCAATGTGATTTATTTTCAAGATAATTCTTTAAAAGACTCATTATATTCTGGTTTGATTTTGCCTATAAAAAGTGATGTGTAAATATAATATATACTCGTATATACAACAAGCAAGCAGTAAACTGTCTAATAATAAAGTTATAAAATCAATTCATTATTCAAAACATTATTTGTTAATGTAGGAAGACTAAGAACAAGATGGCCATCCATCATTGTGTAAAAGATGATATGTTTAGAAAGGCAGAGATGACTGCAAATATAGAGTAATGGAAGAGGAAGACGTGTGGTGCTAACCCCAAATGAATATGGAATAAGGTGTAGGGAGATGATGTAAGATGTAGAAGTTAGGATACAAGAAATATTTTGTGCAAAATCCCTCTTATGCTTTTCTTATAAATTTAAGTTGATAATTAAACATATTTTATTATTTTGTTTTCTGACACAGCTAGGCAAACAATTCTATAATTATTTGCAAACTAAATCATTTTACCAATTGATATAGCATAGTTTTGATATTTAGGGTAATTTTTTTTTAGGTTTAATTTTTCAACAGCTGATTCAAGTAATTCAGTTCAGATATGTGAAAGTGTAGGTCTAAGTGATGTTGTACGCCTTGAAGTATCAACTAGATACCTTATTACATTTGTAAAACCCAAAAATGTTACTGATAATTTATATCAAGATTTGGCAGCTCTATTACATGATAGAATGACACAATGCATTTATACAAAGGAGAACTTGCCTAGAAAGAGTTTTAACGAAGGGTTACCAAAAGATTTAGAACCCTGGTATGTTGTGCCATTACAAAAGGAAGGCATGGTTGCTATGGAACATGTAAATCAAAAATTGGGTAAGTTTAACACTTCTTTTTTTTACTACTATATATAAAAGGCTTTTTTTTTGCTCTTAGTGACATTATATGTTACAAAAGGGTTATTTTATTTTGCAAAGGAAAATATATGTTCATTTAATTAAATTTCAATTTTAATACCATGTTATTGTTTGTGGTTTCAGGTTTAGCTTTTGATTCATGGGATATGACCTTTTACATGGATCTTTTTGTAAATAAATTAAAAAGGGACCCAACTAGTGTTGAATTATTTGACCTTGCTCAGAGTAACAGTGAGCATTCGCGGCATTGGTTCTTCAAGGTAATAATAGTATAATAATAGGCGTATTATTGTCGATAATAGGAGTATAAACAAATTTTATCAGGCTATTTATAATTACAGGGTAAGTTAATATTAGATGGCAAGGAGATCAATGAATCATTGATAGAGATGGTTGCTTCCACACAAAAAACATCTAACGATAACAATGTCATCAAATTTGGTGATAACAGCAGGTATATAGGAAACTAATAAAACAGTGAAGCATTTAATATTGATTTATATATTGTATTTAAAATTATATATTTTTAAATTACTTTGTAGCGCAATCAAAGGTTTCAAACATACAAAAGTGAGACCTACTAATGTTAAAGCTCCTTCACAAGTCATACAAGAAGTCGTAGAGTCAGATATAATATTTACCGCGGAAACACATAATATGCCAACGGCTGTGGCACCATTTAGTGGAGCAACTACTGGTACTGGTGGCCGTATTAGAGATGTTCAAGGTGTTGGAAGAGGGGGGCATACTGTTGCTGGTACTGCTGGATATAGTGTAGGAAATTTACATATACCAGGTGCATTTTTAATATTATAATTATCAATAATATGTTGGTTATTTTGTAATGTTATAACCAGATTCTGTCGCGTGAACTGCCACTGTTATCTATACTTATAAAGGTTAGAGGGCTGAAATCTGTACATTGAAGATATATCAGAAAAAAAAATACCATGAGAGGGTTTAGAATCGACAACAGAACACATTACGATGGTTTTTAAAAATTGTATCTGTATGTCGGTCTGACTGTTTTTTAATTTGTTCGCTAATCACGCATAAATTACTCTGGACCGAATTGGTATGATTGTAGTATATACTCTATAGTAACATTTAGAACATTTTTCATACATATATACACTTAAATAATGCGTAAATAACGTTCATCTGTATTCATATTAAAACGTCATAATAATATAGCATAGCATATGTGTTTGCTTAATAGTATTAAAAATTAATAGTGAAATGAGCAAATAAAGCTAAATTCGGGACGGGACGGGCATTTAAAGGGAAAATAAGAATAATCATAATAATAATAAATAATCAGAATATAATTATCTGAATTTCACGCGAGCGAATGTCGCGGGCACAGCTAGTTACATAATATAAGTCAACATTACTACATGGAAAAATAAGATCCCGCCAAAAACTCAGGCATACCTAACATTATTTCAATGAGGTACGCCATGACACCTTGGAGAGTAACATAATCACCAGTAGTCTTAAAAATTAACATAGTAAAAATAAAGTCGAACCTCATATTTGAAAAACTCCCAAAATCGTCTTTATTAGCAATTTTAACCCCCTATAGGTCGAAATAATCAACGAGTTCTTTTTTTTATATGTTTTCCCTCCATAACTGGAAAAAATATATTGGACCACAGTATCCAGAAAATATCAATGTTACTTTATAAAATTACAATATACCTCTATAGATCGAAGAAACTAAGAATTTACTAACAATATACGTCAATGTACAATAAATATGAAGACCAAATCTATGATTTGATTTTTTATTTATTTCACCTCTCTAAGAATTAGTAAAAATGAATTTTAACCTGTACAAGGAAGAATATTTCCTAACATAAACCGTAAAGTCGAAATTTTTCAAAGTCGAAAACTCTATAACTTTATTTAGTTTTTAATTATCCCTGAAGTTTGACTTATATGGGTTTTTACTTTAATTATATACTTTTTCGTTAATAAACTTCATGATATTTCTATGACTTGTGTATTTGATAGGTTATGATTTACCCTGGGAAGAGAAAGGATGGGAATATCCAAGTAATTTTTTCATCTCCATTGCAAATTATTATAGAAGCAAGTAATGGGGCTTCAGATTACGGAAATAAGTTTGGAGAACCAGTAATCACGGGTAAGTATTTTATATTGCAATTTATTTAAACTAATTATTCAGTGTAATAATCAAAATATTTTATTTCCAGGATTCGTCCAGTCTTATGGATTAATAAATGCTGATAGTGTCAGGGAAGAATTCATAAAACCTATTATGTTTAGTGGTGGCATTGGATACATGCCTCATTCTATGATTCATAAGAATAAACCTGAAAACGGTAATTAATTCTGTTTTTTAATATTTATAACCGATATAAATATAGTATCATGACTGTGTATAAACTGGTAATCATAATTACATTTTTATCTATGTTTAGTGCTGCTACACTAGAAGGGTTAAGTTTGGTACACTGTATATTCCAGTGTATTGTTATTGAAAAAAAAAAACAAGTTATAAAAAATATAATTAAATGTAATACCCTAGGTATCGTACAGCAAAAAATATTTCATTTGGGTTATTAATTTCTGAGATATAAGCGTTTTTCGTGGGGATAGAGAGGTATTATCTACCTGTTTTCCGCAAAAGGACTGTTGGAATTGAATTTGTATGAAATATGTTTATGTTATGGTATGTTCTCTCTCCAGTACAAAAATCAAAAATACTTATAAGTTTGTTATTTTTGATCATATTGTAATTTCGTTTTAAGTGATCAGCAATAATACTAAACTACACAATAGATATTAACCCCTTGAGCACTAACCTGGCGTTTACGCAAGTTTTCCATTGTTTTCCTATTGTCTTATTTTTATGGGTACTCGACACATTAAACAAAAATACAATAAATAAATTAGGCAGCCATAGGGATTGCCGACAGAAGTGAAAACTTGAAACGTTAGACGGTTTTTATTGTTTAATTTAACTCGATGTCTTAAGTATCTATACATGTTTTAACACGCTTCAATTTATAAAAAAAAACACAATTTAAATTAAATTCAAAAAAAAAATGAATTTAAAACAAAATATAACAAATTGAAAACAAATTTATGGGAAAATATTTTAGATGTGGCAACACAACAGTGCCACCACTTTACACCATCTTATACTTGACATACTGTAGCATGTTGACGGTTGACGTCATAGCATTGGTAACGCGATTTTAAGTTGTTTTCTTTACGAGAATAGTTCAACGCGGCTAAATAAGTTCACACTTATAAAAGGAACAGTTTTGTCTATGTCTGTTTTTTTTTCTTTTACATAGATTTGCGTACTTTATAGGTATGTTGCTCGTGAAGATAGGTGGTCCAGTTTATCGTATAGGAGTTGGAGGTGGAGCGGCTTCGTCCGTGGCCGTTCAAGGTGGTGATTCAAGAGACCACGCCCTCGACTTTGGCGCTGTCCAGAGGGGTAAAATGACCACCATAAATAGTGTTTATTTTACTTGTTACCCTAAAATTAAAATATATGTTTTGATGTTTTCAGGTGATGCTGAAATGGGTAATCGTCTGAACCGCGTCGTTCGCGGATGTTTAGAGTCCGATATCAATCCGGTCGAATGTGAGTCAAATTAGTAAATTTCAGTCGAATTCTGTAAATAATTAAAAATAGAATAGAACAAATCATCAATTTTATATTAGTTGAATGAAATATATTATTATAATTTACCTGCATATTTGAGATATGAATATCAATCTAATTAATGCTCTGAAACTAGCTGTAAATCTCCACGTAAAAAAAAATACAAAAAATTGGGTCAAGAAAATAATAATTGTGCTAAAAAATTTATACTTTTTTTTGCTTGTTGTTATGCTTGTTGTCATAAAATTAAAGCAACATAACCTAGAAATGGAAGAAAATTGTAGTTCTGGTTGGTTGTAAATATTTGCGTCGAATTATTTCAATTTATAGCCATACACGATCAAGGCGCAGGTGGTAACGGTAATGTTTTAAAGGAACTGGTTGAACCGAAAGGTGCAGTTGTGTTTACTAAGGAATTCCAATTGGGCGATCCCACTATAACAACTCTTGAACTCTGGGGAGCCGAGTATCAAGAAAATAATGCTTTGCTCTGTACAAAGGAAAACAGACATGTTCTTGAAGGTGAGTGAAGTGATTAATTGGAAAGTTAATGAAAGATAAGAATTAAAAAAAAAAACACATTCAGTACGATCTTCAATGTTACGTTTGTAATTGCATATAAATTAATAGATAATTTATTCAGTATCAATTTAGAATTTATCTTTGGTAACAATAATATGAAGTAATATGGCAACATTGCTTAGTAATGTTTATCATATTCAAATCGAAGAACTGTTGGCAATCAGTTATCAGTTTGTTTCAATTATTGCCATTTCGATCATATCATCATTTCGTAATAGAGAATACGATCAAATATGATCAATAAAAAGGAAATTGATGAGTTTTTAGAGTGTATTAATGTGACAAAAATTATATGTTCCTAGTAACATTATATTTTAAAAGTCAACCACATTTCTGTTTGTCCACCTTTTAGTTGTTTTATAATTCGAGATGATTATTTTACATGATAGATTAATTATTTGTTTAGACTTTAGTTAATGTGTCCAGTACCCATAAAAATAAAACAATAGAAAGACAATGGAATGCTGGCGTAAACGCCAGGTAAGTGCTCAAGGGGTTAATATTTTTTTTATATTCATTTAGCATAAATAACAATTTTTTTATATAGATATTTGCCGTCGGGAACGATGCCCTGTTTCCTTTGTGGGAGAAGTAACAGGCGACGGATATATGAGTCTAGTGGAGGATATTTACAGCAACAATTATCTAAACAGATCTGTCAGACAGACACCAGAAATTAAGTCTAAATTACCATACGATTTGCATTTGGAAGCTGTATTAGGTTAGTAAATTATTGTAACCAATTAAAATTGTTGTCTGTATTGTTATTTGTTAATCACCATTATATTTATAGAATCAGTTATGCATATGAATTACCAATTACCATTTTGGAGCTAGCTTCCTGTTTTCTGTCGAGTGCCATAAGCGCTCGTCTCAAAAGTTCGTCAGATCAACAGCATTATTTAGTCAGTTCAAAACGAAAAATTATTACACAAAAAATTCCTTAACAAATATTCAAGTTGCAAGAAAACTTTACCTTAATACAAAATTTCATTCAAATCGATACAGCCGTTTCTGGAAATTTTATTACACATCTATCTATATATATATATATATATATTAGCAAAGTTTGTTGTCTTTGTCCGAGGTAAACTCGAAAACTACTGGACCGATCTGAATCGTCTATGGTTATAGGCTATATATTTTTCAAATGAAACGCGGGCAGAGCCGCGGTCACCAGTTAGTACATATTATATATGTACATTTTATGTTTACACACATTATATATTACTTTAGGTAACATGCCACAGAAGACGTTCGATTTAAAACGTGATCAAAGGACCAAGCTGGCTTTGACTTTACCAAATGATATTACAGTGAGAAGTGCCCTCGACAGAGTGCTAAGACTTGTTAATGTCGCTAGCAAGAGATATCTCACCAATAAAGTATGTTTATTAAATAAATATTTCGTTAGACTTCAGTTTTTTTTAGAATATACATTTATAGAGAAGTGAATGTGAAACTAGAAAGTTTTCAAAGAATTAATTTTAGATATACAATTAAAATTTACGTATTATATTTATCTAGTACAATATTAGGCAAAAGAAAGGGGTTCATGATTTTATTAACATCTTTCTCTTGTCATGTTATCAGCAGGTTCTGCAAAATATGTTTGTTTTTTCATTCGCCTCCATCATCTCAACTTTCTCACTATGTATACACAAGCCATTCTTCACACAATTCATGCATACATGCTTCAGTCTCCCCTACTTCTATATTCACACACATACAAACACACACACTCACTCTTTAGTTAGGTGACTTTCATCTCTTTTTATTATATATCAATACCACAATAAGCTATTAGTTCTTGACTTCTCTGTCTCCGGTACAACTTTCATGTTCCCCTCTGATCTACTCTATTTTGAACTTATCCATTCTAGTTATCCACACATCCATCTTAACATTCGCATCTGTATTAGCCCTTGTATGGTCTTCGTGCTTGACTGTATTGCGACGACCATACAGTTGGGAAAAACCCTTCCTGGGGGCAGGTTAAGCCGCATCGTCTTCCAGGATTAGCTAGTGTATTACCAGTACTACCTAGAATCTCTACTCGTAGACCCAGGTAGCCATGACGATTGGGACTGGATTTTATTTCACATGAGATCAAGTGCAGTGATTTTGCAAAGTTTGAATAATAAAAAAAAAAACACGCATACAAAATGTCATTCGTCTTATTTATCTTTTTTCTTTAATCCATCATAATTTACTCCGATCCTCAATTAGGAATCCACATGTACTAGCCGCCAGCGCACACCACACTACTGTATACATACAACATACAAAACATTAAGTGACCTTGAGATCCATAGTTTTCCTTATCTATCGCAGATTCAACGCAGGGTAAATTTTGGGGAATTTACAGCTTAAATAGCACATGGTTAGGTCCGTACCACTTTGGTGCCCTTGGACTAGTTGCCCACTCTCTTAGCTTAGCAACTTAAGTGCCTGCTCCGAAAGTTCAGGAAAGTTATCAAGGGCCTTTCAGTCGAAAGCATTTAGTCATTTCGAAGTTTTAATTTAATACTTTGAACAGGTAGATCGTTGTGTCACGGGACTTGTTGCTCAACAACAATGCGTTGGACCACTTCACACGCCATTAGCAGACAACGCTATCATAGCTCTCTCACATTATGATCTCGTGGGTTCAGCTACGTCCATTGGCACTCAGAACATTAAGGGTCTTCTTGACCCTGCATCAGGAGCACGAATGTCTTTAGGTGAAGCGCTCACTAATTTGGTAAGTATACAAACTATTTTACAATTACAACACAACTATAAAATTACCTCGTCTATAAATGCTCCACATTACCAACAAATATCTGTAATAGTTGACAATCGCATTCGCATTTTTTTTTTTCATTATGTTACATGATAAAATAATTTATTTGTCATGAACAAGAATACAGCACACACACTTTATAAATAGGTTTTCAAACATACACCCCTGCTCACTATTTGCTAGTACTTGTTTGCTTTGATGTTAAATTCGAACTGGACTAACTGGGTTGATCTCCGGGCTCTACTTGTATTGTGATCCAAAGGTGTTCCAGAATGGCTCAGAAAGATCTGATGACTTTTATTTACATCTATTGGGTTGTTTTGCAACGGTTTCTTTAATTGATGTCAACTTCAGCCAATATTGTATCTAGTTTTGTTGGAATGATAAATGTTTTTGTATAAGTATCGGACGCACAAACGACTTGCTTTTTCCTTTCTTGTATTTCTACACAGGGCGTTATATTATGAAGAAAGCGATGACGTATCAGTGATAATGTTTCGTTTTCTAACACCCGCCTAGTTAGCTACTAGCCTGAAGTGTGAAAATCTGTCCTGGACCACCTTATGCTGGAAATGTATCGTAAAATATTTCTTCTAGGCTTAGTGTGTTACCATGTAAATTATCACTAACGTCTGGTGCGATTGTGGCTAAATTTACGTGGTGTACCAATATACACAGTGGCAATAATTAAAGGGGAGCTTGAATTAATAATTCAGAAACATTTTAAAATAAGTTTAGTGAAATAAATATTAAATAAAACTGAAAGACATACAGTCTTATATAATCTATATACTGGTATATATAAGGGAAATGGGGTTACTGGGAAGCACGATCACGTCATAACTACTGAACATATCGGGATGGGGCTACAACTATTCGACGCGGAATTTTTCATATATAGATAGGCTATTTATGTTTTAGATTCCATCGACTACATTCAATTGTTTTTTTTAGGTTAGGTA
Organism: Samia ricini; assembly: GCA_014132275.2. Taxonomy (NCBI): domain Eukaryota; kingdom Metazoa; phylum Arthropoda; class Insecta; order Lepidoptera; family Saturniidae; genus Samia; species Samia ricini. The sequence goes on from AP028170.1 coordinate 9,903,957, forward strand.
TAAATGAAATGTTATATGCACTTTTTCACTCACACCTAAAGAACAAATAAAACGCGAGCGGGAACGCGAGCACCAGTTAGTGCATTATAACTTCAATTAAAGTATCAAAATCGAGAATACAGCGGTATATTACAGCGGTCGATTAACCCGGTAACCATGTAGGTAAAATTATCAGCTGATGTGCGCGAGCGCGACTGAGGTTATCGCACGCTCAATATTTGTCGCACGCGCGGTTTTGATACTTGAATTATACATTTTTAACTTATTAATTTTTAAACTCTATTATTTATTTTATTTGTTCTTAATTCGGAATCATGATTATATAAGCTCCCATTTAAAAAAATAATTATTGCCATTGATTTAAAAGTCACCATGTATAAACTTAAAATCTCTTCATTATGGACCGAGTTTTAAATGAATGATTTTGAAGGTTTTCGCCGGTGTTACGGAACTGGCTGATGTGAAATGTTCCGGTAACTGGATGTGGGGGGGTAAGACCGGAGTGGAGGGCGGTGCCTTGGTGCAAGCGTGTCAGGCACTCTGTAAAGCGATGCGCGCGTTGCGAGTTGCTGTAGACGGAGGGAAAGATTCACTCTCTATGTGTGCACACGTGAAGTCTGGGACAGGTTAGTTAGAATCATCCAGTAAACACTAACCATTGTGTCCAGGTTTAATGTTTCAATGATTTTTAATTTTTGTTTTTCTGTGTCTATGGTGGTTACTAAAATATTGTCTCTGGTATTTCACACACACTAGATTGTGTGTTTGTGTTTAGTTTTAACTTTATTGGGGTTTTTTTTAAATATCCAAGAAATTTGACATGAATATATTATTCATATTATGTTCTTTATTACATACATATCATCACACGCCTTTCTCCCGTGGAGGTAGGCAGAGATTACGTCCTTCCACTTGCTACGATCTTGACACACCTCTTTCGCTTCCTCTACTTTCATGAGCGCTTTCATACATGCTCGTCGGTTCGGAGTACTTTTTACCTGACCTTTATTTAACACATGATTGATTTGGTCTAGATACGTTCGCCTAGGTCGACCCTTACCGACTTGCCCATTCACCCTCGTCTTATAAATTAATTCCGTTAATCTTCTCTCATCCATCCTCTCTACATGCCCAAACCAACTAAGCATACCTTTCTTTATTTTGGTCACCACATCCTCTACCACACCACACCATGTTCTTTATTGTGGTAAATAATGCGTATAACTAGTATACATTTATAAATATGTAGAAAGTTAGAATGTAAGCACATTGCATTACCTCATAATTCATTGTTCAATGTAACAATTATGCTGAGACTAGACTTTTTATTTGTTTATTTTATTTACTTTTTTTTAATTTTAATAATTATTTTACAGTAAAATCACCCGGGACGTTAGTAGTGTCCGCATACGCGCCCTGTCCTGATATAACTGTTAAAATTGACCCAGCACTTAGGGAAGAAGAGTCCGCTCTCGTGTATGTGCCGGTTTCACCTGGAAAATATAGGTTAATATCATAAATATTGATCAGTTTTTTTTTATGTTTATATACATAAATATCAGAGATTAGGATTTATTTATATCACTTCCAGGCTCGGTGGATCTGCACTGGCACAATGTTACAAGCAATTGGGTGATTGTCCGCCTGATCTAGATGATCCGGCCGTTCTTGAATCGCTGTTTAACGTCACTCAAAAACTTTTAAAAGGTATTTATAAAAGTTTTTATTCACTATAATAAATTCAAATTAATATATAACTAATTTCATCTAAATTATTTGATTATCCTGTTGGTATAAATTAATGATTAATTGTGCACATTTGCTATTATACTTTGAATCATATAAATGGTTCGTAAAAGGCTAAAGCCTAGAGTAAGGAGGTGATGAAAATGAGATAAATATGTGTCGTTTATTGTAAAATCAATCACCTCCTTGTTATTGAATTTGATATAATACTGACTTCGTTTTATAATGGATATTTACACCCCTTTCAAACATTATATATATTTTTGGCATATTACGCATATGAAGTTCTATAATTATTAACAGGCAATTAAAGACAAAAAATTTAACAGTTCACATAATTAATTGTTATTTTAGAAAGAAAGCTCTTATCCGGTCATGATGTAAGTGAAGGTGGCTTCGTTACAACTATACTAGAAATGGGTATCGGAGGGTTGCGTGGCCTTAACATTGACTTAAACGTCGAGGCCAATGTTTCATCCATTGAAGCTCTGTTCAATGAAGAACTAGGAATTGTCATCGAAGTATTACAGAGTGATCTTTCGTATGTTCTTAATGAATATAGAAACAAGGGTGTACAGGCCAAATGTATTGGTAAATCTGGTGCTTACGGTATGAATTCACAGGTGAGTGCTGAATTTATAATATACTAGCTTGTGGCCGCGGGTCCGTCCGCTTTTCATATATTCTTCACAGCGTAATTTAGTTTTTAAATAATTTATAACTAACCTAGAAAAAAAAAACAAATGAATGAAGAAGAATTAGAGTCTTTTGTTTATATTAACTGAAAAAATGTATATAAGAATAAATTGAAAAGGTGAAAATGTACATAATAGTAAATCGAAAGGGAAATAATGTACATAAGAGTAAATCGAAAGGGGAATAATGTATGTAAGAGTAAAACGAAAAAAAAAAAATGTACATAAGAGTAAATCAAAAGGGGAATAATGTATTTAAGAGTAAATTGATAGGGGAATAATGTATGTAAGAGTAAATCGAAAAGGAAAAAATGTACATAAGAGTAAATCGAAAGGGGAATAATGTATGTAAGATTAAATTGAAAGGGGAATAATGTATGTAAGAGTAAATCGAAAGGGGAATAATGTATGTAAGAGTAAATCGAAAGGGGAATAATGTATGTAAGAGTAAATCGAAAAGGAAAAAATGTACATAAGAGTAAATCGAAAAAGAAAGAGAAAGGGTCCATGGGAATCCAAAAAATAAATAGCCTATAAACATCTACAAAAAATTCCGCCCCGAATGGTAGTAGTCCCGTCCGCACAAATTCAGTACTTTTGAGGTGATGGCGCGTCAAACTCCCATTTTCCTTTTACCCTATCCTATCCGATTAAGTATTTTCTATAGACTTAATTTACTAATTTATGTTCCATATATTATCTAAAATAATCAATTTTAACTGCCTCCCACATCTTATTAGCAATATTCAGCAAAGACCTCACCAACCCTCCGAGAGATGTCTGCACCCGCGTTTCATATATTCTTCATTGCATTTAATTATTTTTTATACGGATCCTTAATTTTTATTTAGTACTAATTTAAAGTAAAAGTATTTCTCATGAATTCAAGCACTTGTCCGTAAAACTGTGCATCGAATCGGATTTTATTCATTTTTTTATGCGGAACCCTAATTATTTTCGAAAATTAAAAGTTACTCGGTTTAACTTCAGCTATCTACCAAAAAAGTCCCGTTAAAATCCGTCTAGACGTTCTGGAGATTGCTCGGAACAGACAGACAACAATTTTAAAAATTGGGTTTTTGGTATAAGTATCGCGTATACTCGTATATACATTCACACATCTAATTAGTAAAAACAAAAATATTTTGTCATTACAAACAGACACTTCATTTTTTTATTAGTATATATGTTCGTTCATATGAAAGCAGACTTTTATTGTTAGGTAGAAAATACTATTGTTGTTATTTTTTTTTTTGCATATTTGAATCATCATTCTCCTGCCTTTTCCCAACTCACTTGGGGTCGGCGCAGTATGTTTTCTTCTTCCATACGTCCCTATCAGCCGTCATCTCTTCATTCACTCCTTTTTCTTTCATATCATTTCTTACACACTCCATCCACACTTTCTTTGGCCTTCCTCTACTTTTCCATCCTTCCACATTCATAATCATTACTATTTTACCCACATGCGCTTCCATATTTGAATCTAGTATGTAAATTTTTTGTAGGTTGTTATAAAAGTGAACGGAACGAAAGTGTTAGACACGACGCTTATTGACGTTTTTAGAATGTGGGAGGAGACCAGCTATCGCCTGGAGTGTTTGCAAGCAAATTCTGATTGCATTAATCAGGAATGGAAAGGTAAAATCAATTAAAAGATATAATAAAAACTGACGTGTTCTTGTAGTAATGCCTTTTTATAATAAACTAGATGTGTGCCTGCGGCTGCGCCTCGTTTCGTATAATCTTCACTGTGTTTTAACTTTTATATACGGACTCCCTATTTTTTGTTGGTAGTAAGATAAAATAAAAATATTTCTCATAATTTCAAGCATTTGCCCGTAAAACTGACTATTAGACCATTCACAATATTATGAGTTTAGTTTTTTTTTTACGCATATTTTTTTGTACATTTGTCGTATAGACGTTCATATGTATTTAGTAAACAGTTGTTATTTTGATATTACTAACAGATACATCAATTTTATTTATTAGTATATATTATCATATTTAGACTTATAAGCAGTTTCTTGTGTACATTTCCTTGATACGTGAAATCCCATCTAAATCTGTAGAGTTGTTTGCAAGTCATCAATGAAACAATAACTTAAACATTCACATTTATAACACAGGAAGTGCTATCTATCCGATTTAATTATAGCTAAAACCCGTCTAGGTCTCTCATAAATATAGCACTTTTTTTAAAATCTAAATTAGTCAAGCCGTGTGGCCTGAGATGAATAATTACGAATGTACATCTGTTGGATTTTTATTTATATAGATAATAAATAAAAATCTTTTTAAAATAGGCCTTGAAAAACGCAAAGGTGTCACCTACAATGTTACGTTTGATCCCACAAGTTTAGTTATGAAAACGAAATCCATTAGAGTCGCAGTGATTCGTGAAGAGGGTAAGTATTAATTTGTATTTAACTAGCTTTTCTACCCAGCGTTGCTCGATTTAAGTTTATTTACAAAATTACATGCTTATGTATACCCGGGACAAACTGTCCAATTAGGTAATTTCAACTTCGAAAAATAGGTTAATCGTCAGGAGGCTACGGAGAATCTTCTCGTTCGAAATAACGCAGTGTCTCAAGACAAAAGTCTTCGACTTGTTCGCTTACAATAGGTCTAATTAGAAAGCTAAAAGTTACCCAAAAGGCAATGGAGAGGGTTATGCTCTAAGTTTCACTGCGTGATCTAATTAGAGATGAGGAGATCCGCAGAAGAACCAAAGCAACCGACATTGCTTTAAGAATTGGAAAACTTAAGTGGCAATTGGCTGGGAAAATTGCTCGCAGAACCGATTCCCGATTGGGCCAACGTGTTCTCGAATGACTACCACGCACTGGAAGACGTAGTGTGGGTAGGCCCCCACAAGTTGGACGACCTGGTGAAGGTCACGGGAACCTGCTGGATATTGGTGGCACAAGACCGGTCGTCGTGGAGATCTTTGGGGAGACCTATGCCCAGCAGTGGACGTCTTTCCGTTGAATGCTTATTAATTAACTAGCTAGTTAAGTTTGTAATTAACTAGCTGTGTGCCCGCGGCTGCGCCCGTATTTGTTTATTTTTCACTACGTAATATAATATTTAAATTATTTTCTATAAAATTTTTTGCTACTAACATTAAGCAAAGATATTTCTCACAAATTCAAATATCTGCCGGTAAAACTATGCATCGAATTGGATTTTATTCAAATGTTTATGAGTTTTAATTTTTACGCGGAAACCTAATTATTTTCGAAAAATAGAAGTACCTCAAGTTACGCGGAGTAACTTCAGCTAGCTACCTATCAAAAACAAGTTTTTTCCATATCGGTTCAGCCGTTCTGGAGATTAACCGGAACAAACAGACAAAATGAAAAAAAAAATGTAATTTGACATTACAAACAGACACTACAATATTATTTATAAAGTATGGATGAATAAATTGTCCAGGTACAAATGGTGATAGGGAAATGATAGCGTCACTGATGATGGCGAATTTCGATGTCTTCGACGTTACCATGAGTGATTTACAAACTAAGAAAATTACATTGGACGCTTTCCAAGGTCTGGTGTTCCCGGGTGGATTCAGTTATGCAGGTGAATATAATAATATCCTGTTTTCCGTGAATTTGATTTCTTCATAGGTGGTAAGCCCCAGGATGGCGGAGTGCTTATTTTCGATGACACAATGAACAGATTATCTGAATGATGTTTATCTATGTGTGTATTTAATCGTATGACAAGAGAGAGAGAGAGAGAAAAAAGTGTATAATTGTAAATTTATATCCAATTTTTCTAACCACTATAATAGGTAAGATTGATAAGATCGTCGGGGAATCCTTGTATTTTCTCACGGATTACGGATTGAATTTCACAACGCGATGAATCGATCAATCCATATCGATATATAAATTTAGCTCACCTTCCATGGCCTGTACGCAATCTGTTAAGCTAGCACTAGGGATTTCTTTGGCAGTTATAAAAAATGTTTCATTGACTTAAGCAGATCACTTTTAATGACTTAAGCAGATCTTTTAGATAATATTTCAATGCTAACGTTACCATGGGTAAGCTTTGATTACTTTTGCTGACAACTTTGAGGGGGGAGTTTGAAATTCTAAAATTCTACTCACGTAATACTTGAGTGGTCCATAAGTTTAGTATTAAGAGGACATGCGTTCGGAAAAGTAGGTATTTCAGGAATCTATTGCTATCGCATTGCGACCCAAAGAAAGAAATATAAAACACGAAAGGGGCAACTGCAGCTCGGGCTGAACGAAAACATTACATCGTAGTACCCTGTTTCCTCGTCCAAAACTGAAACGATTTTTAATTTTCTTTCAGTTTTAGAATAATAAAGACTTTACCTATGCCTGTACGTTTTGTGCTTTTTTTAAATATTTATCCATCAAATTTGTTTGATGAACGTTTGAAATTGACGATAAAAATCGAACATTTCAAATGCTTCTAGTTTCTATAACAACTAATTAACATGGCGGTGGTGGATATATATTATTTGCTATAAAATATTTACCATAATACTATTATCTAGGAAGGAAACAGGTGACTACGTTTTTATGGAATAAACGCCGCTAGGATACCCTCTTAAACTCCAGTTCGTTATCTTATCTTTAAAATAAGTGTACTTTATGGAGTCGATGATGCAATCATTCAATTATTCTGAAATTTAATATTATATAGCCCGGTAAAAACAGTCATTCTATAATAATGTGTTATACATTTTTTATTATTACCAATTTATTATTTTTATTTTGAAGTTAAAATTTCAAGAACGCGTCAAGCATTCTGACTCTGAGAAGTACGTAGTGAAAGAGAGAGAAACAAAAATAAATAACGCGTTATTAAATGAAATAAATTGTACTCCTTTTTCATTTGTAAATTAGTATAATCTATTTCAAAATAAATATACGTGTATGACAATAGAAAATGGTATTTGTATTTTGATACTTAAAATTATTATTAGTTTATTAAATTATTTGCATCACAAAAACAATAAAATTATTTTCACTTCTGACACTTTTACTGTGTACACGAGATCGTGTTTTGCAAATAACTAATTTATAATAATTTCTGTCTGATTTAAAGTTTATAATATTTTTTTAAGACGAGATTCGAAGTCTAAGGACAATAGCTAGCATGAGAATGATAGGTAAAGCAAGGAATAGTGTGATAAGGGGACGTTGTGGTGTGATAGAAGATGTAGTGACAAAGATAGAGAAATGGATGCTTAATTGATTTGGACATGTGGAGAAGATGGATGAAAGTAGATTGACTGGTCAGGGTCGTCCTAGGCTTAGGTATCTCTACCAAATCGAGGACGTTTTGGAGAAAGGCCAGGTCAAAAGTACCTGCAATCGAAGAGCATGTATGAAGGTGCTTATGAAAGAAGAAGAAACGAAAGATGTGTCTCAGGATCGTAGCAAGTGGAAGGATGTGATCTCTGTGGTTGTGGGAGAGAGACATGACGTTATGTATGTATGTATGTCATTTTTTGTTGTTACTCTCTGTATTACTTTACAGATACTTTGGGATCGGCTAAAGGATGGGCTGGTAGTATTTTGTTCTCGGATTTACTGAGCAAACAGTTTGCTCATTTTAAACAGAGAAGCGATACTTTCTCACTGGGTGTGTGTAACGGATGCCAACTGATGGCGATGCTCGGGTGGATAGATCCTGACATTAGCTCGAAAGGTGCTAATAAATCACAAATATTTTTGGACCATAATAACTCTGAAAGGTATTATTACTTAATCATTTTTTTTTTAAAGTGAAAACCCTTTTTTAGCGGCGTTGAACGATTCTTGTTAAGAGAAAAACTTATACATTCGCGACACCAATGATATGATTCAGAAGTCAATGTAGGCGGAGTCGCGACCAGAAGCTAGTCTTTTATATATATAAAAGAACAATGAAATATACATCGCCTCGCCATCATAAAGTCTCTGACTCGTGTCAGAATTGATTTCCGGTGAAAATACAAAAAAATAAGTCGGTCGTCACGGGCCGGAATGCAGTTTTGAAACAAAACGTCTTTTGCCGTCACGGCATACGTGGTTATAAAAATGATATTACATTAGGCAAATAACAGAAGTTACAACTCAAAAATTTGGAAAGCCGATTTTTTTTTTGTTTAAATTTAATAAATTGCTAATTGAAATTATTATTAACATAACCTAACATGTGATTTATAACATTTTTCTGGTTTTTACATCTATTTCACTCCGAGCAATAATTACGTACGTTTTCATAAAATAAAAAAATCAAATAAAAAAAAATCTTTATTCAATTTAAGCCCTAAGAAGGCGCTTATGAACGTCAAAAACACTACCAACGGTTCGGAAAACAACCCAGTCGAGAAGAGCGCAGGCAAGAAACTCGATCTGGTTCTTTTTTTTATAAATATAATGTATATCATTTTTTTTTCATATAAAAAACTATACAAATCATACTCTTAACTAATGTTAGCGGGTGCGCACAGAGATGTGGGTTAATTCCCGACATCACTATCGTTCACGTAATGATCCACCCTGTAATAACCTTTTGAGATTAAGACTTGCTTGATATAATACTTGAACTTATTGTCAGGTAAATCGGTAATGTTATTTGGGATCTTATTGTAAAACCGAATACTATTACCTATAAAGCTTTCATTACACTTACTTAGCCTAAAGCGTGGGACGGCCAACTTGTCTTTATTTCTAATATTAAAATTATGACGATCATTCACTACATCGATATAGTTTATTTATAGGTAATGAAAACTTACAATAGTCTGCATAAATATAAATTTTGATTTTTATTCCTAAGCACCAGCTGGGACTTAAACGCCATCTTGGAACGTGGACGGATGACGTCATAGCTTTCGTATCGCGAATCATATAAGATTTTCCCCTTTCGAGAATTGATAAACGCGGCTTTTTTTTACACGGCATAGGCTCAGTGCTTTGGCCACAATCTGACCTGATGTTAAGTGATAATGTGGTCTAGGATGGTAAACACACTTCGCAATTGATACCGGTTTTATAACAGCATTATTAGAAATTGCCCTATCACCAAGTTATGGCGTCATCACGATGTTTTCCTTCACCGAAAGCTTAGGCTGACTTTAGAATTGGATAGGTTTGAACATTGGACATTGACACGAAATCCGACCGCACTACCAACTAATGGTTGCGCCACACAACGGCTGGTCTGGGAAGTCAGCGCGCTTTTACTATAGAAGAGGTCGCGCACAACTCGCGCTCGGTTGGAATTGACGCGATGTATTTTATAGAAACATCGCGCAAGCGACCCGGCCCGCCCGATGTGTGGCGAAACCATTAGCCATAATCGCTTCAAAAATTGCCTAAATAAGTTTTGGCGGGATCTCAGTCTGTCATGTGATAATTATTTACTTCAATTCATTAATGTGTCGAGTACCCATAAAAATGAGGCAATAGGAAGACAATGGAAAGCTGGCGTAAACGCCAGGTAAGTGCTCAAGGGGTTAAACTTGTGTATTTGGATCTATATCATGTAATCTTGGTTGCGTTTCGTGCGATATAGTTTGGTGATTGCGTTCGAGTTGAGTAACGCGTAACATATATTCTGAGGTGCCGACAAAGTTCGATGGAAAGTTCTAGCAGAACGCGTCACCATTTTTGCTGGAGCTTGAAAGATTGAAAATACACCTTACCTACATGACACTGGCACAAATTGTGTGTATATAAATTGCCATTAACTCGGAAGTTATGCATTTTAATAAAGAGTACATCGATTGAAGGTTCGAATGCCGTTGGAGCGCGGTAAAGGTGAACGAGGACACCGGTAAGGATGACGTCTGGTTCCGCGGTATGGGTGGTAGTGTGGTGGGCGTGTGGGTGGCGCATGGGGAGGGGAAGTTCTCCTTTGCACAAGGGCAGTTACTCGAGCAGTTGCACAGGAATAGACAAGTCGCGATGCAGTACGTGGACGATGACGGAATACCGACGGAAGTGTACCCGATGAATCCTAACGGAAGTCCAGGTAAGAGTTTTTGTTTTCTTACACGTAATAGTCTCACTACTTTGACCACCATCTCACATGGTATTAACCTGTTAACCGGGGAGTTCTCGTTCAAATTATGCAACATGTACCGGACGCGTATTGTTTCTATGCGTATAGAATCAGAACAATTCATCAATCAATTCATGTCGAGACACGCATGGATGACGTAATAGCATAGTTGATCGGAAATATACGTCCCTTCCATTCCAGGGCGCACATTAATTTTTGAGGACGTATTCATATGTCCTACCCGTAATCGATATTGATTACGCCTGACGCATTTATACGTCTTGCCCGGTTAACAGGTTAAGTGAAGATGTGGTCCAAGATGGTAAACGCTGAGACACAAGAGGTACTGGTTCTCAAGTGATTTGAAGTTCTCAGGTTTGCAAACTTCCACCCCCGAATTGTTGACCAGTAGGTCATGCCTCCTTTCGGGGGGGGGGGGGGGGGAAGTATTTCTCTCCCATCCCCATTGGGCCATTGCACGGACGAGGCCCGGTGGGTTCGCCGCAGGGGGCGACGCGGTGGCATGCGTTGCAATCCCGTATCCCAAATGCGGCGGACGGCCCCGGGGGGGTTTTAGTGGGTATTTCCGGGCGACTCTCGCCCGGGTGAGTCCCACACTGGCACGGAGTTCGTCCCTCCGTGCCCCCTTACCCATTGCATTGGGGGACTTCGGTCTCACTAATGCAATGGGTAAGGGTAGTGCGTAAATGCATTTCCCCCCGACAAAAAAAAAAAAAAAAGGTTTGCAAACTTGAGGGAGGTAGCTACTCAGGCGAGCTTCTTAAAAAAATGGCCTACCATCATGATATGGTTTCCTCACGATGTTTTCCTGCACCGAAAGCTCAGGCCGATTTTAGAGTAGCATAGGTCAGGATCGAACCCGCGTTGGTTGACGCAGAATTCGACCGCACTACCCGCTGAGCCATCATCACTTCAACGATTTCATGAACTTTAATTTTTTTACGTGGAACCTTAATTATCGTTATGCGAAGTACTTTGGCCACAATCTCATCTGGTGTTAAGTGAAGATGTGGTCCAGGATGGTAAACATACTAAGCCTGGATGTTCTGGTTCTGAAGTGGTGCTGCCGAAATATACCTATTGGTATTTTGTGACAGGTTTTGAAAGTTGAGGGTGGTAGCTACCTAGGCGGGCATTATTAGAAAGATTTTAGGGTGGGATAGGTGGGCTCGAACCCTCATCCATTGACGGAGAATCCGGCCACACTACCAACTGTTCCGTTATCGTTTTGGTTTTGATGTTCATAAGCGTCTTCAAATGGCCTAAATTGAATAAAGTTTTTTTTTTTTAAATGATAAGTACGTATGTATTTTCAGATGGTATCGCCGGAGTGCGATCTCGTGATGGTCGGCATATTGCCATGATGCCACATCCCGAGCGTTGCACTTTGCGTTGGCAATGCCCCACGGATGCACCGAAACCCCTCGTTTCCTCCGACCCCACTTGCCAATATTCCCCTTGGCTTCGACTCTTCCAAAACGCATATCTCTGGGCTTCGAACCATTAAAATAATCCCCTATAACAAGCTCATATTATTTCGTTTCATCAAATCTAAACTGAGTATAGAATATTAATTGGAGATCAATACATTTATCAATTCGTTTCTCCATTGAGAATGGTGTTCGTCATTTATTTGTTGTGTTTACAGATTTTTATCGAGTACTTTTTAATGCTTCATATAAATAAAATAGGCTATAAATATAGCTGAAGATCACTGAAACCAAAATTAAAATCTGATTATAAATAAGGCATTTATGAGCATTTTAATTTTATCCTAGAAGAAAGCGCAGTATACTGAAGTATGACGTCATGCATTAAGCGTTTCGTTTTGCGGGAAAGGGATAGAACATCTCTCGACTCCCACCAACACCTTTAAACGCTATTAATATCTCAGATTTTATAAACTTATTTAGCAACTCGGTTTGAATGAATGAACGAATAATGAATGAATTTTATTAATCACTATATTATGTGAAATTTGATATTGCAATTCAGGGGCCAATATTAAATGTGATTGTTTTTGTAATTTTTATAGATTATACAATATAAGGAACTTGATATAATTAGTTGATAAGTAATATTTTACATTGTAAACTGTTACATTTTTTTATAATTTTTTTATAGAATTATACATATAGTTCGACATAAATAAAACCTACATGTTTTTATCATTAATATGTCGATTACCCATAAAAATGAGACAATAGGAAAACAATGGAAAGCTGGCGTAAACGCCAGGTTAGTACTCAAGGGGTTCAGATTAATCCATTTTCGATATCTTGCACTACAAGTAGAAGGGCTACCAAACATTATTTTAAATAATAATTGGATATTGGTGACTATTAGTAAGTTTTTACATAAAGCAGTCTTGAGACCGCTCGTCTTAATTATCCTACAAAATATAATATGACAAAAAAGTAAGAAAATATAAATTGTTCGTTTAATTATTTTTTTGTTTTACAAAAAATATTACAATATTATCAAATAGTTGAACTTTTCTCGAATAATATTTATTTAATAGTTTTAATAATGAGACATATGTATTCACAATATGGGGAATCTCTATAAATCTAGACTAATTAGTAGTACACATATGCATTATGATAGTGTTAGTTTATTGATAAATTGCGTTATCAGGGTAAAACATCGTAAAACGTAAACTGGGATAGTGTTGGAAATGTTCCCCGTACTTATCTACCAATCATAAGCTCAATATGACAGTTCTCCGAGTGACTGACCAATCAGAACTAAAAACTGATATGTGAGCGATCAAAGTCGATTGTCATGTTTGCTGGTATTTACAAACAGTTTTTCGCTTAATACAACCTATATTCTTTTATTGAATAAATATTTTGTGTATATATGAATTAACTGAAAGTCTTATTCATGTTCCTAGCGATTTCTGGTCGCATCGAGTGTCTAATTACTTCGTTTACTAAAATAAATATATATATGTATATATACATTGATAAAAAAAATAAATTTAGTGTTTAAAATTGTTTTATATTTATTCGAGATAACTAACAACAATTTGAAGCTGTGGAGATAATTGTATGCCTTAAGATATAAAAAATTTCCATTACATTCCAAAAACAAATTTTGTCATACTACAGTATTGAAATATTTTTACTTCTTTGATGAATGCAACTGTTGTTAGTATAGTATAGCATGTATACTATACAACAGTATAGCCTTATGTATTTATAAGAAATGTGCTTTGATCAATTTAAAATTATATTTACTTTATGTATACAAATTTAAAAAATTATTGTTACCTATAACATTGTATATGAGATATAATATGGAAATAAATGTTTTATTAGCAAAATTGGACTATATTTGTTAACAAATTTCAGTGACAAAACATAAAGGAAGTTGTTTAAGTTTGTAGTAGTCTGGTAAAGTCATTTTGGTAAAAATAGATAACCTTTAAAAGAATATAATTTACATACAGCAAATGAGAGATTTTTTAGATGAGGTAGGGTATTTTCCTATTTTTTGTCGTTATACCTAACTAAGGTAAAGATGTTAATTAAACCATGCAGTCGAGTCTGACACTACTAATAATTTTCATAAAAAAACATTTATGAAAGCTCTTTCAGGGGAGTTGTTAAGCTATTATTTCTAATATGCTTGTGCACAATTACAAATCTATGTCACATATAATTATATAATAAACATAGCGTCAAATAATGCAAGTAAATGAATTAAAAAAATGACTACTACATTTAGTGGTAGTGTCGATGGATTCCGTGTATACAGACATAAATTCGAATTCTAGTCTAGCCTTAAAATGAATATGAGCTTTTGGTGAAAGAAAACATGCAACCACATCCATGTGGTGGTAGGGCTTTTTCGAATGCCCGCTTGGGTAGCTATCACCCTCAAGTTCTGAAAATCTGTTGACAAACACCTATAGGTGTGTTCCGGGAACACCACTTGAACGCCAGTAGTGCTTCTTGGCTATCTGATGTATTTATTATCCTGGCCTACATTGTCACTGACCATTGGGTACTATCAAAAGTTGACATAGAACCATCGCATTATAGTCACTTGACAGATAGTTTATGGATTTCACTAAGTTGATTGATTTGAGGGTTGATTTGACTTTCCAAGTTTTTAAATATATAGTTGCTGTATCTAAAATAATAATATATTGATTGTTTTATATACTATTTACATGATAGATAACAATGTTAATTTCTTATATATAAGTAATAAGTTCTGATAATAAAAATAAAACATACAAAATTCTTACCAAAACATGTTAATTCATTTATTCATTACATAAAGGTTTACATACATTTATTATCTTAACATCTTCACAATTCATAATATTTATTCACAATAATAAGATTTATATGTAATAAGTAATATAATATTAATTTACAAATTTGGTGTTTTAAATGTTCAACATATTCCTATTTATACCATTACAAGGTACAAGATTTAATGAACAACTAAGCAAAATCAAAATAATCTTTAAGAAGAAATATGTCATATCACATTTTTATTAATACTTATTTTAAATATTCATTCCCATAATATTTCGCAGTGTATCTGCTATATCTTTTCTGTGTGATTTTTCCAAAGCATCACAAAGAATAAAAAACCATCTTTGAGGATCAGCTCTGTTTTCATATATCTCCAAAATTTTCATTACTTTATTTGACAAAGATATATTTTCATTATCTATTTCAATGATTACACACTCTCTTAAATTTAAAAATCTGGCAACATTTCGCCAATAAGTACCTAGTTCTTCTGTAATTGTTTCAAAAATTCTTTGCCTTTTCATAGAACTTATGTTTCCAGTTATTGGATGACTAGTCATTGGGCTGTAAGATGGTGTGTGTTCCTTAGGATTATTCCTAAAATCTGTGAATACAAGAACAATATATTTAATGCCATATCTTGATAACATATTTTAAATTTCATTTCATCAATATTGCATTTGTTGGTTTAACCCTCTACTTTAATTTGAATATTACATCAAGCAATTTCATCTCTATAATTACTTTTTGTTTAGACATTACTGAAAGCCAAGTAAAAAATGTTGAAAGTAAAATTTATAATTTTGTCACACACCTAATTTAAAATATCGTATATTTATATCTATGTTCAAAGAATTCTAAAGTGTTCTCAAAAAAATATTCTAGTAATTATTTCTGCTGTGAAATAATTACTTAATGAGAATTAGGTATAATGGAGAATATTTATATGCAAATTCGCAACAATAATAAACTTACCATTGAAGGTAGTGATTTTAGTAGGCAAGTGAAATTCTTCATATTCAGATATTTTTCTTAATAATTCAACTCCATTAGAGAGTTTCTTTAGAACTTCTTTCAAAGGCGATACATTATCTTCAGATAAGACATCTCGGTATTCCAAAACTTGTAGTAGTTGGCCAACACTGTTGATTTGCTCCAATCTTCTAACAGAATTTACATTATCCTTGAATATGTCTTTTAATGAAAGTAATATTTTACTATGTTGATCACTTTTATTTACACTAAGTATAACTTGTTGCTTTAGGTGAGAGTATTCTGATAAAGTCATTTTGTTAAAATAATAATGATAATTATAAACAGAATAAAAAATATTAAAAAAATAAAAATAACAATTTTCCTTATGTGTCATGCTATCTGTCAGTTAGGGTCAATGTTGCCAATTTTTAAATATCAAAATTAACATATTGTCCTATTTTCGCGTAAAGAATACATCTTACAACAAAACTTTTTAACAATCAGGAATAAAAGACAAAAACGATTATTTAATTAAATTATTAATATTAGTATACGAAGATAATGCGTTTCGCGAACGTTTCTTACGTATTTTTACTTTTTTTATTTATTGCTAAAAGTATCGTATGGTTTGATAATCATTATATGTAATGCTTGGCAACTCTGACTTCTGAGAAGGGTATTTACAAATTTTTTTCTCCTTTGGTTAACAAGGCAAAATTAACGCATATGCCAATATCTTGTTTTTGTGGAAAACTAATAATGAAATATTAATATGTCGATTTCTCATAAAAAAGAGATAATAGGAACATAATGGAAAGCTGGCGTAAACGCCAGGTTAGTGCTCACGGGGTTAAGTAATAGGGAAAATTTTTGAATTGGCTCAGAAGGAAGCAATAATTAAAAGAGTACAAAAAGAAGATTTGAATGCTATTTTTTTTATATATAAAACTTGTAAATACCAAATTATACGCAAAATAATCCAAAAGACCAATAAATCGCCGGTTGCAACTATTACCTATGTCTGCACATTTTGTATTGAAGGACGAAACGTTGTAGGCACAGACTAGTAACGTACAAGTAGTGTTGGAAGAAGGGAATAGAAGAAGGGAAGAAGGGAAATGATCCTTTTTAGCTTCAACAAAACTATTATGATGTGTTTTCTTTGGGAAAACGTAGTTCCGTACGTAAAATAAATAAACAAAATAAAATAAATGAAACCATTTGAGCATAAGAGCAATTAGAAGAAGCATTTACATTTGCTTTGTTTGCTGTATCGTTAACATAACATTCTTAACGATGAGCATTTGCAAATGCCTTTTTACCATATTGAAATAACACTGAATTTTTCCGTTGGTACTCAGGGTTCAGTATATGTATATTGGAATAAATTATTTAAAACAATTTTAGATATTTATTTATAGGTAAAGCCTTCGATCTTTTGAATTTATGTTTACCTAGGCAGTATCTAATATTAAAATAAGGTACATATTCTTATGTCTTTGTTTTCAACGCGACACTATGACTCAAGATCATGTGGTGGTCCATCCATCCATCCATCCAACCGAAAGACGTCCTGCTTTCGTCGTCGAAAGACGACTGCTGGATATAGGTCTCCCTCAAAGATCTCTACGACGACCGGTCTTCCGCCACCCGCATCTAGCGGACTCCCACGACCTTCACCAGGTCGTCGGTCCACCTTGTGGGGGGCCTACCGACGTTACGTCTTCCAGTGCGTGGTAGCCATTCGAGAACCCGTTGGCCCCATCGGGCATCGTTTCTGCGAGCACTGTGCCCAGGCCACTGCCACTTAGTTTAGCAATTCTTCGGGCAATGTCGGTTAGTTTGGATCTTCTGCGGATCTCCTCATTCATGATTCCATCACGTAGTGAAACTCCAAGCATAGCTCTCTCTATTGCCCTTTGAGCAACTTTGAGTTTTTTTATTAGGCCTATTGTGAGCGACCACGTCTCAGTGCTGTATGACATCACAGGCAACACGCACTGGTCGAAGACTTTCGTCATGAGACACTGTGGTATTTCAGACGAGAAGATTCTGCGTAACTTTCCGAACGCGGCCCAGCCAAGTTGGGTTCGACAATTTAACCCCTTGAGCACTAACCTGCCGTTTACGCCAGCTTTCCATTGTTTTCATATTGTCTCAGTTTTATGGGTAATGATGATCATGTGGTATTGTCATTACATTCTAATTCGAATATAAGCTGTGTGTCCGCGGCTGCACCCGCGTTTCATATGTTCTTCACTGCGTTTTATTTTTTTATACAGAACCCTCATTATTTTTCTTCAAATTTTTTGGTACTAAGATAAAATAAAAATATTTCTCATAAATTCAAGCACTTGCCCGTAAAATTGATCATTTAATCGGGTTTTTATTAACAATTTCATGAGTTTTATTTTATTACGCGGAACTTTAGTTATTTTCGAAAATCAAAAGTACCCTTAGTTACCAGAAGTAACGTCATCTGTCTACCAAAAAAAACGTCCCGTCTAAATCAGTCCAACTGTTCCGGAGATTACCCTGAACAAACAGACAAATATTAAAAAAAATGTATTTCCGCTATAGGTATCTTGTATATATTCATACATATTTAGTAAAAAAAATGTTATTTTGACATTACAAACAGACACTTCAATTTTATTAATTTGTATAGATAATAAGATAAAAAAAATAATAAACACTATAAACAGGATTACAATGGGCCTCGAAATTTCTGTAAATAATTAAAATATAACATTGGCCTAATATACGCGATTATTCTTAACAATAGTTCATTATTAATGATATTGTAATCGTTATTTACTCTACTCTTATCTTGTGTATTGCAACAAAACACTTTGACCTCTTTATCTATATATATTATAGCTCTTCAATGTTTATGAAATGATCAGTTTTCTCTCTTAAATTTATACTTAACAATGCATAGATATTTAAATTCATGTTTATTTAATTCTTTGCATAAAAAATCCATAGGTAAAGTAAAGAAATGGAGTTATTTACGTTGTGCATCTACATCCAATTCCGATACACTTTTTCCGGAAAGAGTGGACTTTCCAAGCAGACACATCGGACCAAGGGATCAAGATGTAGTAACTATGTTGGATTTACTGGGATATAAGGTATTATAAAAAATTTAAAACTGCCAACAGCGTTATAGACTTACAAGATAAAACATTTTGATATATAATTGAGGATTCCTTTCGATAGTTCCGAAAATTGAATAAAGATTGACTGTCCTAAGGAATAAATTTCTGTAAAATATGTAACAACGTTAGTCCATCTGTGTGTCGATTCGTTTATTAAATATTTCAATTTATGTTTTATAATGTGTGAAAAAACGCTCTATCCAGAGTTTAGATCAGTTAGCCGATGATGCCGTTCCAAAGAAAATACAGTTGCATGGACTGATGGATATAAGTGAACCAATGAGTAAGTATTAAACAGATTTGTAAATATTTACTTTTACAAGTATAATTTCATCATACTAAATTACATAATGGTCTTACAAGTTCCAGAACTCGTTTGTCGTATTGAATTCAAATCTTTTGTAATAAATTATTGCAATTACAAATCGAACATAGTTATACAAACTAGAATCAACCTAAAATATGTTACTTTTGAGATACGCACCGAATTAAATTTTTGTTTCTTATCAACTAACAGCTTTACTAACTCGTACCATTGAGAGCAATTTAATTCATTGAATACGATTGAAACTTCAAAAGTTCTCTCTCTAATTGTTGTGAATTGGTTTTAGTTTGCATAACTCTGCTTAATTTTAGGGAGTAATTTTGATTTTATAAGAAGGATTCAAAGTAATATTTATCTATTTTAGGTGAATACGACCTTATTGAGAGAATACGTCAATTATCAGAGAAAAACCAAATATGGCGATCTTACATAGGTATGGGCTACCACAACTGCTGTGTACCGCATACTATTATGAGGAACATGTTTGAAAACCCTGGATGGTAATAATATAATTAATACCATTATTTTATGTACAATTTCTGTAAGCAGTTGTATTTTTTTTACTATAACAAGACAAGTCTATCCCTGAAATCTTTACTCATTTTAAAAGCTGTCTATCTGTTATTTAACTTATAACTCGAGATCCATTTAACCGACTGACATGATTAACTTTAAAAATCATTATCTAAACATGTCTATAGTACATATTTTGATTCATTATGTAGTATATAATAAAAGTGATAAGAATAACATAGAAAACAGTAAATAAATCACGGAGATCAAAAGTTAATAATCATGGAGCAGTTGTGCATAATTGAAGCCGCTGACAATTCTAGTCTAGTATTCGTAAACTTACAATCTAAATAATGTAAATTTCCAGGACAACACAGTATACACCTTATCAGCCAGAAATAGCTCAAGGAAGATTAGAAAGTCTTCTTAATTATCAGACAATGGTCAGTGACCTTACTGGACTGGATGTTGCTAACGCGTCTTTATTGGACGAAGGTACTGCCGCTGCTGAAGCCTTATCCCTTTGTCATAGGTAAATAACAAGCATCCGAAAATTGCAAACATTCTTATTTTCCTTAGTCTACCACATTCTTAGTTTACCAATTCCATGATATAATTAGGCACTTAATTTTTTGTCGTCATTTCTGGGTAAAAAATCTTTTTGTTCACATTATCTATATACTAATAGTAAACTAAAGTTGTGTATGTACAGTTTTTTTCTATTTATAATTTTAATGTATATTTTGGCCGTAATTTATCTCTAATCTGCCAATGTAACATTTTTGAACGTCTGTTATTGTTTTTGTATTTAATTCGAAAACGGCTTGACTGATGTTGATGAAACTTTGTACTCAGAAAATCTATGTCAAGGAGCTGTTGATAGGCTATAAAGATTTTTGAAATTCAGCTGTAACTCAAAAACGGGTAGATCAATTTTAAAATAAAATGTTATGTGCGTAAAGTATGTTAATTTAATGATATAAATTTAATGCAATTTGGTTTACGGGACGCACGTGTCGTTCGGTAACTGATAGGCTTTGAAAAATAAAACAACATCAGGACATCTCACATTGAATCAAGATAAAACACGTAGATAAGTCGCGGGTGCCCGCTTGTTTTATATAAATTTTATATCTTTACTACTTTTAATACATTTTATATCTTTTTCAAATTATGAAGTAAAAGTTTCCAATAAATTTATTAAGTAATTATTCGTATTATAATGAAATACATACATACTACAGTTTCATGTATTTAATGTGTAAAATAATCCAATTTCGATAGTATAGAATGTAATGTTGTAAAATGTTTACAGGCATAACAAGAGGACAAAGTTTGTTGTATCAGAGCGATTACACCCGCAGACTCTAGCTGTCGTGCGGACACGCTTGGATGCGTTAGGGTTGGATGTTACTGTAGTTCCTGACGTAAGGAAAGCTGATTTCGCTCAGAGAGATATATCAGCTGTGCTGTTGCAGTGTCCCGATACAAGAGGCTTAGTTTATGATTATTCAGCCCTTGCAATTGCAGCTCAGGAGCATGGAGTCAGTATTAAAATTTATTATAAAATTTACTTTTTCATATGAGCAGGTATTTATTAGTAAATATCTCATTGATGTGTTTTACACGAATTCAGCAATTCAAGCTATGTTACATCAGCAAAATTTTAGACATTTTTAAATTCCCTCCCTTTAGTTAGAAACAGTAAGCAAAGCTACTCTCTTAAATAATTTTTTTGATTGAAAACAAAAAGCTACCTAATTAATTTGTTCGCAGTAAAGATAGAGAAAAGTAAAATAGATGTATATTATAAATACATAGGTACAAAATATAATAAACCAATAATTGATATTTAAAATAAAATATTGTAGACCCTAGTGGTTGTGGCAACGGATCTCCTAGCACTCGCCCTCCTGCGTCCCCCGGCGGAATGTGGAGCAGCTCTAGCAGTCGGCACTTCGCAGCGACTTGGTGTGCCACTTGGCTACGGTGGCCCTCACGCTGGTTTCTTTGCAGCCGAGCATCAGCTTGTGCGACTGATGCCAGGCCGCATGGTCGGTGTAACACGAGATGCTACTGGGAGAGATGCTTATAGGTATGTGTACAATATATGCTCGCTTCTGTACTCACCTAAGAATGTCCACCATGTCCTTATTTATGCCTTTTCAAAACATGTATGCAACATTACATTATGATTAGGAGTTAGCGAATAACCAGACAAAGACAAATAGAAACTTTGTTGGACACTACGTAAAGATGCACATCGCAGTTTAAGCATATTTAGCAAGTAAGCATATCTATCTTTACTATTAGTGGAATTTGTCAACTTATGTTTGATGCTGCGCTTGCACTTGATATCAAACGAGAGTTTATTTAAAAGCCCGACCTCCAGCAGCAATAAGTTAGTTTTATGAGAAGGGTCTTCTGAACTGTTCATTACTTACCTTCCCAGAAAAATTGGATTCATTAATCTAACATACACCGGCTAAGAACATCATCATCATATTTTGTGGATTTTATAAATATGTAGTAGGTAAATCTTTTGTGTGTAGAATAAAAGGAGGTGGTCAAATGTAACACGTGAAAAATAAAATCTAGTTAACGGTCTCTATCATCAATTAAACCCATAATTTAATTGGAAATCAGGAGATTCTTAAATGATCTAAAATAACATTACCACCGGTTCGGAAGACAACCCAGTCGAGAAGAGCCGGCAAGAAACTCGATCTGTTTTTTTTTTTGGTGGACATGTAAATGTTTTTTTTTTTGTGTATACAATTATTTTATTAAGCTGTTTTTAACGTACGCTTCCAGACATCACCATCGTTCACATAATGACTCACCTTACTCATAACCACCTTATTTTTTTTAATATATTTATTTATGCACTGCAGACTCTTGGTCCGCACTCTTTATTAGATATGTTTTTCAACGGAATGTTTTACAATAAATTCTTTTAAAATATAAAGATACAAAAAACAAAACGACTTATGTCCATCTATGTGAGCTTTATAACTGTTTTTATATTACTATATTATTATTATTCTTTTTTCCTTAATATGTCGATTACTCATAAAAATGAGACGATAGGAAGAAAATAGGAAAACAATGGAAAGCTGGTGTAAACGACAGATTAGTGCTCAAGGGGTTAAGTATATGGGTTAGTCTATATTATTAGTTTTTTTTATTGTCGTTTTTCTTTCCCCTCCTCCTTTCTTATTTTTTCTCTCGAAACCCTAGTCACATCCTCGGGACTACCGTGGGTGTGACTTTAACTTTTGGGCTATAGTGTTTATCACCCGATCATCTCGCTTCTTTATGGCCATTCTAAGGTTGTAATCCACGATGTCTTTATCCGTCGCTGTCGTCGCCTTGCGGACGAACCTGCCTGTCGAGTCGTCTCCGTTGTCGATGTAGTAGACACAATTGTCTGTGTGTCTAGACACTGCCACCACAGTATGCGGGACGCTGTCGTGGACTTGCAGCCTCTTTCATTTTGGTTTTAGGATTACTACCGATCCATCTAGGTGGCGGGAGGTACCGGGGGGTTTAGTGGGTAGTGGTCAACGGCGCTTCTCGCCGCGAGTCCCACACTAATCCTGTGTGACAGCCTCTCGCGCTTTCGTGTGAGAGACTGTCATACATCTTCAGACACGTTTCAGCCAGATCTGGAAGGGGGGGTCCCTATCAGATCTGGCTGGACGGCTAGTGCGTAAATGCATTCCCCTCGAAAAAAAAAAAAAAAAAAAAGGATTACTACCGATGGAAATGTTATATTTATATATATTATATTTCCATCTCAAAATACATATAATACATTTATTTAAGGTTAGCTCTACAAACAAGAGAGCAACACATTCGTCGTGACAAAGCTACGTCTAATATTTGTACAGCCCAAGCGCTCTTAGCTAATATGTCTGCAATGTACGGTGTATACCACGGACCTCAAGGTCTCAGGGACATCGCCACTCGGGTTCACAACGCGACTCTTGTACTTGATCATGGTGAGTTGATGTGAACTTTAATGTAAATGCGTGTAACTTCAAAATGTTTTGTGCCCTAATAATTTTCGAAAAACAAAAGTACCCTAATTTACGCAGAGTAACTTTAGCTATCTACCAGAAAAAAATCGCGTCAAAACCGGACCCGCCGTCCCGGAGATTACCTGGAACAAACAGACAAAAATTTTAATAATTGTATTTTGTATTAAACGTACTATATACAGTAAAAAATTATTATATTCATATTACAAACAGACACTTCTATTTTATTTATTAGTATAGACTAAAAACATATTGTTAGTTGTCGTTGTAGATAAGGACCTAACGCCATATACCTATGATATTATTTTTTTGTAATGTATAAAAATATGGTTTTTTTTTTAATAAATATAATACGGTACTAATTCATACCTATAGAATTATCTACATACAAAAATATTATGATGCATAGTATAAAGGATTTTGTAACGTCCGCCTGACTAGATACTAGATACTCTCTCGGAATCTGTAGCTAACTATTTCGTCTGTATTATTTTAGATCTAATTCATCACGCTTAGCGTGCTATCATCTACCACTGTATCAACAAGTGAGTATGTGGTTAGTTTAAAGAAATATTGAAGGGACGATGGCGTAGTTCGTAAACCCAAGTTCGATTATACCTATACAGTTTTATAAAGAGCCTATGTTTTCGGTGAAGGAAAATATCCTGAGGAAACCATAGCATTTTCCAATAATACCCGTCTGGGTAGCACCATCCTAAGTTTGCAAATCTGTCGTCAAGCACCATTAGGTGTATTCCGGCGGCATCACTTGAGAGCCGGTACCTCGAAGCTTAGTGTGTTTACCATGCTGGATCACATCATCACTCAGCATCGTTCCGATTGTGATCAAAGCACTGAACCTATATAAAGTAATATTCAAAAACATTAAATACCACATGTAAATTTAAATTAACGTATTTTAAAACGTAATAATGAATTAAGTACCTGACTAATATCATACTATCAAATTTTTAGGTATTAGAGAACGCGGACACAAACAATCGAATGATGTATATTTTGATACACTCCATGTAGTACCTGTTCAAGAGCACGATGCAACTGTTATTAAAGCAAGAGCGCAACAGAAGAAGATTAATTTAAGATATTATGATGATGGCGCTGTGGGGGTAGCTCTAGAGGAAACTACCACCATTGAGGACGTAAACGATCTCTTGTGGATATTTGACTGTAAGAACGTCGATGAGGTAATTATTTGATTTAAATAAAAAAAGGAACATAATAAACAGAAGTTTTACTTAAAAATTAATAGAAGCTTCGTTATCTAGATTCTATATAAGCTGTGTTTCGGCGGTTTCGCCCGCTGCATAATATAGTTTTTAAATAGTCATTGGAAAATATTGTTTGTTTTTTTTTTACAATTTTTTGGATTTTAATTGTTTACCCGGAATGCTTAAATTACGCTGAGTAACTTCAGCTATCTGCCAGAAAAAGTCCCGTTAAAA
Source organism: Samia ricini (assembly GCA_014132275.2). Lineage (NCBI taxonomy): Eukaryota > Metazoa > Arthropoda > Insecta > Lepidoptera > Saturniidae > Samia > Samia ricini. The sequence continues at coordinate 9,929,222 of AP028170.1, forward strand.
CCGGTCCAGCTTTTCCGGAGATTAGCCGGAACAAACAGACAACATTTAAAAAAAATCTGTTTTTGGTATAGGTACAGTTTATAACTTGAAAGAGTAACAAATTGTTGTTTTAATATTACAAATATACACTTTATTTTATTTATTAGTATAGATGGAACTATGATTTTTAATACTATGGGATATCCGCGAGTTCGCCTACGTTGTTTATAATTTTTTTTGAGCTATAACCAATTGTTTTAAGTTAGCGCTTTTAAAAATTGTAGTTTCTTAAAACTTTAATAAGTATACAGTAATAATATGTATTATTTAAACATAACCTTTGGTCTTATAATATATTTATTTTGAGTGGAGAGAGTTTATTTATTAGATACAAAGTGGCAATGTGTTGTCCCGAAGCATACTGAAAGGTGCATTTCGAAGAACGTCTCCTTATCTCACACATCCCGTGTTCAACATGCACCACTCAGAAACAAGAATCGTAAGGTATATGAAACGACTTGAAAATAAAGACATATCGCTGGTACACTCAATGATACCTTTGGTAAGTTTTAAAGGAATAACTTAGTTTGTAATTTATCTAAAATTAACTAAAATAAATCTATATAAAGAGATTAACAACTTGTTTATTCGTTACGTCTAAATGACCTACTTAATTTTAAACTACACCTGGTTGCTAAATTCACTAACATTATAATATCTAAAATGATTGAAGTCTGTTTTTATTTTATCTACATATTTGTATTAAGATTAAGTTTTCAATATATATTTGAATGAAGTATTTAATTAATTTTATTAATATGTATTTTAGGGTTCATGTACAATGAAGCTAAACTCTACGACGGAGATGATGCCATGCTCCTTCAAACATTTTACAGACATTCATCCATTCGCTCCCCTGGATCAATGCCAGGGCTACCACACGGTGTTTGAAGAGTTGGCCAACGATCTATGTGCCATTACAGGATACGACAGAGTGTCCTTCCAACCTAACAGGTACTATTCATTATGAATTTTGTTTGACAAACAGAAGACACAATAAAAGTAATAGGGTAATTTACTGACTATTTTTTATTACCACATTAAAAATAGACCATAAAAAAGGATTGATTGTTGAAAAGAAAATAAGAAACTTATAAGGATTTCAATTGTATCCTAGAGGAGAGCTTACTACAATAAACTATGATATCACATAAAAATTAGCGATGATTCCGTGGCAATGGACGCGGGTTTGAGCCCACCTGTTTAACCCTAAAATCAGCCTAAGCTTTCGTAAAAGGAAAATATCATAAGAAATCCATAGCATGGTGGTAGGGCATTTTGTAATAATGCCCGCATGGGTAGGTACCACCATCAAATTCGAAAACGTCCCCCATGTCATCAAAAATAAGCTCAGCGTATAAATTCCACGCTTACGATTTTTTTACGCGAGTTTGTAGAATTACTAGCTGTGCCCACAGCTTCGCCCGTGTGAAATTCAGACCATTTGCAGCATATATGATAAAAACTAAATGAAATTTCATGCTTCTTAATTACAAAATGACAAACTTCCCAACTAAAATTACACCGTTTTAGAGGTAACTTTTTTTTAAATGCCGATATGCCTGTATATTTATTTCTAATCAGAAATATTCATATTCATTTTTGTGCTTTTTAGTAAATGATGGATTTTCATACAACGGCTTATCACTTAGTTTACCCCCTTAGGGGTGAAATTTCCAAAAATCCTTTACTTTAGCTAACATTATAAAAGGTACCTATTGGCAAAATTTCAAGTTTATAGGCCCTACGTTGATGAATCAGTCAGGTACCAAGCAATTAATCCCTAGATAGATAAATAGACAGAATTAATACAAGCATAAATTATTCCTAAGTTTAAAGTGTTCAATGTAATTTTTTAGTGGTGCACAAGGCGAATACGCTGGTTTACGTACAATAAAACGCTACCATGAATTTCGCGGTGACACCGGCCGGAATATTTGTTTGATACCTGTTAGTGCGCACGGCACTAATCCCGCGTCCGCGCACATGGCGGGGATGAAGGTATGCGCTATACGCGTCACACCCGCCGGCGACATCGATATGGCACATCTTAAGGATATGGTCAGTTACCATTTTGTATAATTAAATTTACAAGGCGAGGTTGACTAAGCAAATCGGTAAGGGTCGTCCTAGGCGAACGTATCTCGACCAGATCGAGGACGTTCTGGGGAAATGCCAGATCAAAAGTACCCGTAACCGAAGAGCATATATGAAAGCGCTTATGAAATTAGAAGAAGCGAAAGACGTGTGTCAGGATCGTAGCAGGTGAAAGATCTCTGCTTAACCTAATGGGAGAAAGGCGTGATGTATGTAAATTGACTATCAGGCACATAAGTTACAGTGAAGCTGTAAAGACCGTTTCGGTCAACAGTGTTAGTTAGTTCGAAAATAATCAGGCACGTTCGCAGCCAAAGATATCAGGCTATATTTTGGGGAATATTGAGTTTTATGCATTTTTCAACATTCTTTTATACCTACTATTTTTGATTTAATTGTTTAAGCTATTAACACACGTACGGATCGGACCGCAAATATGGTATGGCGGGCGGCCGAGGTCATCTGTTGCCCAAGTAGGAATGTGGAAGATTTATAAAAAAGATCGATTTTTCTGAATCGATTCGCAAAACATCGATGTCCAATTGATCAATCTTTTTGCACTTGTTTTATTTGATTTTTATTCGTAAAAACCAGTATTTTTCCTCTGGTCGAAATTATACTATAATCATTATTTATTACAAAAACTGTTTCCAATGTTTTTATTGTTAGCACTAAAGATCGTCAATAGCAACTGAACAAAAAGAGAAGAACGCTTAACCTACTCAGGAAAAATGACACACAGAACTGTTTTATCTTTGCCTATTTACAAATAATCATCATATCATAGAAAACAAAAAGGATACTCTAATAATCGATGACGGCGCAGTCGATAGCGCGGCCGGATTCCGCGTCAATGGATGCAGGTTCAAACCTATCCAACTCTAGAAAACAGCCTGAGCTTTCGGTGAAGAAAAACATCGTGAGGAAACCATAGCATGGTGGTAGGGCATTTTTTAACCATGCCCACCTGAGTAGTTACTACCCTCAATTTCGAAAACCTGTCGCCAAATACTAATAGCTGTGTATCGGCAGCATCTCTTGAGAACCAGTGTCTAGGTTTAGTGTATTTACCATCTTGGACCACATTGTCACTTAACATCAGGTGAGATTGTGGTTAAAGCATTGAGCCTATACCATGTAAAAAAAATTATTAGTCTGAAAGATCGATCTTTTAGACCTCGATGTTTTGTGAATTGATTCATCAAGCTTAGATTCGAATCGATTCAAAAATCGATCTTTTTTCGGACAGGGTCCCTACTTAAGCGACATCAGTCTCGGCCACCCACCGTACCATGTCCGCAGTCCGGTCCGTACGTGTGTGAACCGCTTTAAACTACGTAATTAGGAAGAAATTATAAGTATTATAAGTTAGTAGTTCATTTAAAACTTTGGTAAATTGTCTATTTTTTAAGAGACATTTTGTCAATTTGACGTGTACGATTTTGGGCGGACTTTTAATCTTTCAAGAGCAGTCGCGAAAGATATATGTACATTGTGAAATAGAAACCAATGGTATAAAAAAATCAACGAATACAACTTAACATACATAGAAACAAATAAATATAAACCAACAGTTATCTACTTTTTATGAACACTTACTGTTGCTGCCTGTAAAATAAATAAAGGAGATTTGCAATATATAAGTACATGTTGTTCATTGTGAGAGTGGTGTAACCAATGCCGGCCTGTCCATAGTTGCCAGACGCCAAGGGTCAGGGGGCACTGAGCAATTATACCTTTTTTTGTAAAATAGGGTCACATTTAGATTTATCCATCATTATTAAAGTGAAGTAATTTTATAACGTGCAATAATTTATTTACTGAGAAAACTAACTTATGTAAATATTAAGATCATAAAGTTGAAGTAAGTCAGTTCGTGCATACTAGATAATACATTGTTTGTACATAATAGCACCATGCACGTGGGGGTAGGCAATGACTACGTCCTTCCACTTGCTACGGTCTTGACACACCTCTTTCAATTCTTCTACTTTTATGAGCGCTTTGATATATGCTCGTCGGTTATGGGCACTTTTAATCTATGAACGTATTTTTTAAAATAAATTATAAAAAGGTTTAATGAATAAGAAAACAATAAATAATTCCATTCGAATTTACAATATTTACTAAAGTGATGTATTTTATTATTTTTAGGTAGAAGAACATAGTGAGAAATTATCCTGTTTGATGCTGACGTATCCGAGTACGTTCGGCGTGTTCGAGGAGCGAGCCGCGGACGTGTGCGCACTTGTACACAAACATGGCGGACAGGTCTATCTAGACGGCGCTAATATGAACGCGCAGGTTAGATCATATTCTACACATGTAACAGGAATAACGCATCGGTGGTCCTCGACTACCCCAATTAGAACATTCAGTTATTGTCATAATATAGACGAAAAAAAAATTACTTGCATGTGTTTTGATATTGTTTATTTATGAAATTAGTTACACCCATTGTGGATGAGTAGTATGGCCACATTACAAATCTACGAAAAATATGTACAGTCAACAGACGTCATGAGATAAATGCTATTGCGTTCCGTTCAACGAGGGGTACATTTATTCACTTATTAAAAATAAATATTAGGAAAATATACCTTTATTACAAATATCTGAAATCGATTCAGTAGCCTATTCTTAACAACTACACAGTGCGCGTTTATTATTATTAGAACTAATATGTAATTAATATCTATTTTTATTGTAATATTATAAACATTTCGTAGGTACTTAAGCCCCAATGAGGGCTGATATATATTTTTGTATTTTTGATAATATGCGGGTCGGGGGGAAAATTTACTTATTAACTTTTAATTACTTAAGTTGGTTTCGTAAAAATTATGCCAATCCTCTTATTGTAAACTAGCTGTGCCCGCGACTTTACTTGCGTGGAATACAAACATTATATTCAGATAGACAGCCGATATTCGTCTCGCTCCGTCACCTAGATGGAAAATATAGGCTGTCTATTAGAATATATTTGTATGAATTCTACGCGAGTAAAGTCGCCGGCACAGCTAGTGATCAAATAAAATGGCTGCAGTTATAGCTGTTATATATTGGAGTAAGCTTTTTAAAAAGATTCTTGCATTCTATTTTAATAATTTGGCACTCACTGTAGTTATTTAAATATGGAATATTTAAAAATGTAATAATTTTTTACTGACTGATGCTGTGGACCAGAATGGCCTTGATAGCTTTACCCAACGGTAACTAGCACAAGGGCAGTTTTGCTTCGTACATCGCCTTGGTCGTTCGTTACCTAGCTAAAATTTTTGCGAAAATTTCCCTAGCTAATCCAGTAAAATGTAAGATATATTTAATTATAGGTAGGATTATGCCGACCAGGTGACTATGGAAGTGATGTATCGCATCTAAACCTACATAAAACCTTCTGTATTCCTCACGGCGGTGGCGGCCCTGGTATGGGTCCTATTGGGGGGTGTTAGTATAAACTTTATAATGATATTTCTTGGATACTAAAAAAAACTATTATATATTAATATTTTAATGCATAAGAACCTCGCATTTACTTCAGAATATTTTAGCAGTTTTATGTTAATTATCAAACTCAAAAAATCTGTTGACAACAGAAGAAATAATGTCTTGAAAATTTTATTCTATCCTCATTTATATTTATTTATATTGTATTATCACGTCTATAATAATAACTAAAAATGAACTGTCTGTTTATAATATCAAAATTGTTTTTTTAACAAATAGATATGAATACGTATACTATACCTATACCAAAAACACAATTTTTAAATGTTTGTTTCGGGTAATCTCCGGAACGGCTGGACAGATTTTGACGGGCCTTTTTTTGGTAGATAGCTGAAGTTACTCCGGGTAAAATAATTAAGGTTCCTCGTAAAAAACTAAAACTAATAAAAAATTTAATAAAATTCGATTCAATGCACAGTTCTAAGGACACGTGCTTGAATTTATGAGAAATATTTTTACTTTATCTTATTACAAAAAAAAAATAGTGTTCCGTATAAAAAAAATAAAACGTAGTGAAGAATATATGAAACACAGGTGCAGCCGCGGGCACATAGCTAGTAATACATATTACTAAACTTTTATTTTATGTTTAGAAAAGCTCACTTGGCTTCATTCCTGCCGTCACACCCTGTTATTGATCCGCTGGCAGATTTGGGAGATGAGGCACATAGTTTTGGATCAGTTAGCGCTGCGCCTTTTGGATCGTCTGCTATACTACCCATTTCTTGGGCTTTATTAAAGTAAGTTTTTTTAAATACGTGTTCAGAATAAAAATGTTTCAACATAAAGTCTATAAATAAATACCTAATAACTATAAATAACCTGGCGAACTTCGTACCGGTACAGATTCAATAAAGCCTTCTATATAAAATGTATGAGAAAAAAATATTGTTTTCCTAAATATTTTCACCGTTTTAAAAATATTCTGCTATTGAAATGGAGAGCAATCCAAGAAATCAAACGTCATAAAAATCTGTCCAGAAGTGTTTGAGTCACAAATGGTATAACTAATATACTCGTATATAACAATTTATCAGTAAAAATGAAAAAACCTTTGCCTTCATTTGTTAACCGGTCGAAGCTAAATGGTTAATTTTTTACAAATAGCCAAATTTTAAACAGTTTTATTTTTATCATTCAGCACAAAATCGGACCATTGGTCGAGTTAACAACGAATAAAAAATCAGCCCGTATATAAAGAAATAAAAAAAGCAATATATGTGGAACACAGAAAACTAATGAAATAGTGTTTATACAACTTCATACTTTTTTTTTGTACAGATGATGGGCCCAAAGGGATTAAAGCGTGCCACTCAAGTAGCAATTCTCAATGCAAATTACATGTCCAAAAGGTTGGAAAATCATTATAAAACTTTATATAAAGGCGAGAGAGGACTGGTCGCACACGAGTTTATTATAGACGTGAGGGATTTAAAGAAAACTGCCAACATTGAACCAGGAGATATCGCCAAAAGACTTATGGACTTTGGTGAGTCAAACTATGTTGTAATTTATACGGTTCCTTGACATAGTCATCGATTAGACAAATTATGCAGTTTTGATCTCAGTAATAATAAAGAACGTCCTATAATTTTAGCTTACTTTTAGTAATTCAAAATCAAAAATCAAAATTAAAATTTATTTATTCAATTTAGGCCCTAAGAAGGCGCTTATGAACGTCTAAAACACTACCACCGGTTCGGAAAACAACCCAGTCGAGAAGAGCCGGCAAGAAATCTCGATCTGGTTCTTTTTTTTTTCATATATATAATATATATCATTTTTTTTTGTCATATAAAAAACTATACAAATCATAGTTTTTAGTGGAAGCACAGAGATGTGGGTTAATTCCAGACATCACTATCGTTCACGTAATGATCCACCCTGTAATAACCTTTTGAGATTAAAACTTGCTTGACATAATACTTGAACTTATTGTCAGGTAAATCGGTAATGTTACTTGGGATCTTATTGTAAAACCGAATACTATTACCTATAAAGCTTTTATTACACTTACTTAACCTAAAGCGTGGGACGGCCAACTTGTCTTTACTTCTAGTATTAAAATTATGACGATCATTCACTAGATCTAGCTTGTCTAAATTTTTACGAATATGCATTAAGTTATCGAAGATGAATTGGGAGGGCAAAGTTAAGATATCATATTCTTGAAACTTGTTCTTTAGAGATTCGCGAGGTCCATATTATATATTGCTCGAACAGCTCTCTTTTATAACGTAAAAATGGTGTCTACCTCTGCTGCTGTACCCCACAGCAAAATACCGTAAGACATTAAGCTATGAAAGTAAGCAAAGTAGACTAACCTACCAGTAGCAATATCCGTCAACTGGCGAATTTTTCGAACCGCAAAAGCAGCAGACCTAAGCCTTCCTGCCAAAGTTTTAATATGCGGACCCCATTGTAACTTATTATCAAGTGTGATACCTAAAAACAGAGTTTTGTCAACTAAGCCTACTAAATTCCCTTCTATCTCTAACTTACAATCAATATGTTGCACATTGGGCAACATAAATTTTATGCATTTTGTTTTCTTAGTGTTAATTAAATGGCTTATAAGATAAATTTTTAGATTGCTTCCAAATTATCTATTAATATTTCATAAATACTGAGTTTATGGTTGTTTGATAAATAGAAAGTTAAAAGTTTTATGAAAATAACACATAAAAACTATATTAATTTAGTGATTCTACATCTTTTTGATCTGTTTTGCATTTGTAAATTGTTTTTGTAATAACATTTTGTATACACAGGGTTCCATGCACCCACTATGTCTTGGCCCGTGGCTGGTACCTTAATGATAGAACCGACTGAATCTGAAGATTTATTAGAATTGGATCGATTTTGTGAAGCGCTTATAATAATTAGGAAAAAATTAATGACATAGAAGAAGGCCTTATTGATAAGCGATTGAATCCTTTGAAGGTAAGCGCTATTTTTCAAAATAGTTACATTAAAAGTCAAGTGAATTCATAAATAGTTTATTGTGTACCAGTTAGTAAATGATACAAATCGATTATGATATTAAAAAATTGTTTAAAGATGGCACCTCATACCCAAGAAGAAGTAATATCTGATGAATGGAACAGACCTTATAGCAGAGAACAAGCCGCCTTTCCTGCAGTAAGTAATTTTAATATAAATCTAATATATTAATTGCCTATTTTCTGCCTAAAAGGTCTAAAAAGTGTAAGTAGGCATGAGAATGATAGATAAAGTAAGGAATAGTGTGATAATGGAACGTTGTGGTATGATAAAGGATGTAGTGGCAAAGATACAGAAAGGAATTCTTAATTCGTTTGGACATGTGGAGAGGATGGATGGAAACAAATTTATAAGTTGAGTGTGACTGCACAAGCTGGTAAGGGTCGTCCAGGGCGAACTTATCTCGACCAGATTGTGGACGATCTAAAGAAAGGTCAGGTTAAAGTACCCGTAACCGAAGAGCATGTATGAAAGCACTTATTAAAGTAGAAGCAGCGAAAGACGTGTGTCAGGATCGTAGCAGGTGAAAGGATGTATTCTCTGCCTACTGCCTATTTCGTAACTTTTACTGTAACCGAAAGCTAATTTATGTTTGCTTCTTTTCAGCCATTTGTGAAGGGAGAAACAAAAATATGGCCGACCGTTGGTCGCATTGACGATATGTATGGTGACAAACATCTTGTATGTACTTGTCCACCAGTGATCGATGATTTCTAAACCATTTATCATTTTAACAATACTTACGGTTATTATAGTAATTTGTTTTAAATTCCTATTTTCAAAGGACTATCCATTTTGTAATATTACATTTTTGATAATTATATAAATAAAACAGAGAAGTTAGCACTCGCATTTTTTATTCCTTTTGTATTGTCGTACAATAAAATATTGTGTTCTAATAACAAAATGTTTTTAATGTCTTTTCTGTTACCCGACCCTTAAACCTAGTAGTAAAACGAATTAGTATTCCTATCTATTATTTATGTTACATAAACATTTGATATTGCGAAGGATATAATGCATAACATCTTAATTGGTTTCAAGGCAACATGTTTACTTTGGCCCTATATCTAAAAAACTGTCTGGAATACAAAACGTTTTATTCTACCTAAATAGATATTCGTTTTGAATCATAATAATTTTTACTAATCAAAAACATCTCGTATTCTATTGCTAAAATTAAATATTTTATAAATAAACAGCTAGTAAGCTTACGAGGACAAGACCTGAAATTAATTTACAAACTATAATGATACGTACATATTATTAAAACGATAGGGTATAATTTTAATAAGTGATTATTTTAAAATTCAGTCGGTATTAAACACAATTACTACCTAAAATATATTATTGCTTTAATGTTACTTTACCAAAGCATTTAAATTATCAGTTCACGTATTTAACTCGTTTAGATATACCAATTACGTATATACAATTTATATTAGGTACTCTTTTGTACAGCGTAACCCTATTAAAATAATATAACTTTAGTAATTAAAGTCTATTTTCTACTTTATTTGGAAGGAGAATTTAGAACATCCTTTGAATACATGCCTAACTTTACCCCTATTTCTTTGGGCACACGCATCACAGGACGAGCTGGAAAAGGATGATAAGAACCCGTTGAAGGACTTCGAGGATAAGACAGAGAAGACAATGTATCTGTTTCTATTAGAGAAGTTATTGTACTACATGTGTCATCAGATTCAATTTTCGTTTTGTCACTTTTTTCTGTGTTATCTTTTGGAATTACAGGAGTTTCTCGATTGGAAAAATATTTAGGGGAAATAGGAGTAGACACTTGATCTAATGAAGTTATTTGACACAAAGTATCACTTGAATTACTCTTTGCTCCAATAGAATCGTCATCCATAGAAGGTTCGTAAGTAAAACTAATGGAAGATGTAACGACACGAGCAAAGTCACTAACATGGCTATCTTCAGTCTTGGATATAGTTTCATTAACTTTGGATGCCTGATCCACGTTCTGACTATATAAATCACAAGATTTAGATAAAACAAAATCACTGTATTTTGTTTGAAAAATGATAATTATTATCATCAGTTGTATAGTGCCGGTTATAAATCGATGTATCTTTTATTTCTGATGAAGGTAATGTGACCGAAGTTTTATATTCATCTGAATGTCTATTCCATTCAGAACTTGTAACCGGTTTTAATTCTGAAGAATAATCATTAAGACATGAAAAATCACAAGTCTTTTTTCTATTATCATTATCACAAGCCTTTTCTGAACTATCTATTTGAATATCAAGTTTACATTTGGCAAGAAATCCTTTATTTTCCCATCCATATAAGTCAGTTCGATTACCTAAATCCTCACAATTTTGGTTTTTTAATCTAGTACAATCATATTTTGTTAATAATACGCTACGTGAATCTAGAGAAAAAGGATCATCAACTGATATCGGTCTTTCTCTCAAAGTTTTTTTCTTTTTTTCACTTTCGTTTCTTAGAATCAGTCTGTTACCGATAAAGGAATCGGATGTTGACTCTTTTAGTAATGGAGAGTCTATCAATTTATCATCAACTCTTCTTTCGGGTTTTGAGGAAAAATATTTGTTATGGTTAGCAGATAGATTTTCGGCCATGTTGATATAACTAGTATCTTTTGTTATAGGATTTACATCAGATAAAGATTGTTTTGTTAAAATGCGACTTAAAATTTTTGAATTTTCTTGAATGATTTGTAAAGCCCTTTCACTGTTTTTGCGACCTTCTCGTAGATCATAATCTTTTGGAGAAACTGAAAGGGCGTCTGGTGTTTTTTTATCACCTTTGCTTAAATCTTGCTTTATTTTCATACATATATCTCTATTTTCATTATTGCCTGTTATTGTAAAATTATGATTTTGTGGTAATGAGGATGCCCGATCCGAATATTCTATTAGGGATTTATCGTTTTGGTACCCTTGTAATGTGAGTGAATCTGGTTTCTTTGTTTGCCTTGAAAGTCTTTTTATAGAGCGCCTGTTAGGTATTTCAGAACTGTTTGGATCTGTCACCCTAGCACCAAAAAATTCAGGGCTGTGTTCAAAATATTTATCTATTTTTAATGGTATAGGAGGTTCATCTTCACTCACAATTATGCTATCACCACCAGGACTTCTAGGTAAACTTTCAATATCTGACATATTTTTGTCGGATAAATCTATATCGGGCACAAAATTTGGATACATAATGAAACTATCAATAATGTCTGCAGGCCGTATATCAGTATTTTGAATCGTATTAGAAGATTTGAACGATGATCTAAAGTTATGATAGTTGCAAGGAGATAAGTCTATAGGACTTAAGTCTGTAAAATATTTTGCTGTTTGTTGAATATCAGTACGATGAACGAATTCTAATTTTTTATTAGTTTCTTTTAATTTCAATATGTTTAATCTCTGTAGCAAGTTATCTTTATCTACACTATTTCGAGTAAGACGAGATGATACACCGCTCAGTTTATAAGAATTATTGTCAGTATTAACTGTTAGATTATCTTTTAGTTTAGTTTCAAAACCATCAATATACGTTCGTAAAGGTTCACCAGCTGCTGAATCTAAGTAATCAGAAATTGATTTAATTGAACTATTTGTAGAATTTGCAGTAGCGTAATTAGTAAAGTCAGGAGATTTCTCAGATACATTTTCCTTAATGCAAATTGAATGTTTACTGTTTTTTAAAATTGGTGACTTTAAGAATTCTTTAGACATAGGATTATTAATCAATTTTTCTTTGTCATCGTCATCAGATAGATCTTGTTCTTCTTCAGTCTGACGTTCATTTTCGTCACAGAGACTTGTATCTGTACTAGAAGCTGTATGCGAAGAGTACGTAGAGGATTCACTAGAGCTTCGGGATCTTATAGAAGCAATAATTTCTTTAGCTTCTGTTTCAGAAACAATAATTCCATCTCCACTTTCTTCTAAATCAATAGACGCCTTTCTCTTTCTATCTAAGGTTTTATCTTTTTTAATATCTCTCCATTTGACAGAATCTCTTCTACTAAGTTTTTTTTTTACGGGTTTTCTCTTCGATCCAACTGATAGTTTCGTTTGAACGTTCAGGAATCTGAGGTTCTACTTTATCTGGAGTTGTTGTTTGGCGCGAAGGTGGAATTGCTCCTGGTGGAGGACCAAGTCTTCGTCCTCTTGAACTCACAATAGCACTTTTACCTAAGAGCAGATTGTTAACTGTCAACGATGTAGGTGACGTAGGGACTCCCACTGAAAAAAAAAAACACGTTTTTACAATTTTAAAAATTTATTATGTAATTAAAATACAAACCTACGTAGTTCATATCATTATCTGGGCATGAGCCTATACCCATAAAGTCATATAACACAAGATACTGAAGTTTTCTTGTTACTTCCTGGTAACGAAAACTTTTATATTACACATACGAAAGAGCAAAATATTTTATTATTACTATTCAATATATAATATAGATTCATTTAAAACCATTGTTTCATTATAAATAAATGCCTGTATACTTTATAAAAAAGGAAGAGTAAAAGAAAAAATAAGTTTATTTCCTAAATGAAGCATATACAAAATACCTGCAGCATGACGGGCGCAAGCTGCAGCTAAAATAACATGAGCTTGCCTCTGTCGCTCACGCAGACGTGCATATTGCCGTTTCAGTGCTCCTATATCAAGAGAAAGTCTATCTCCTGTTCCTAAACGATCTTCCCGCCTTGGTATCACCTAAAGGTGAAAAGCAATAGTTTGTTTTACTTTAGATCTTACAATTTTAAGGTGTGAATAAGGCTATGTAATTAAATTAAAAATAGTAAGAGATATTTAATGAATATTTTATTATGCTTTTCAAATCATAATATTGTAAATAGATTTAAAAATTACCGTAGCTAAAGCCATCCTATTTCCATCGTCACTTGAATCCCCTTCGTCTTCCGAATAAAATAATCGCAATCCCTTCTTCGTCATTGTTTGTACCTAGAATAGAAATATTTTAATTAGAAATCCAAATCATGGGTTTATATAAATCAATAATGTATGGACTACTTTTCAATAATAAATAAAAGTTTCAATAACTGTAACCGTCGTATAAAAAAAAATACTAAAAAGAGAATATCATTTTATGGTGGTGGGTATTTTTACTACCCATGTGTTCGGATAATAGACGATAGTTCCCAGCATTTAGTGGCTGCGGCTTTAGAGTATGTCAAATAATAATGGTGACCGCTACTATTAATACTTCACATCCAATGATGGTGGCGACCGTCGAAAGTGACCACCTTATTATAGGGATCGATCGACTGTTACTGTTATCCCTTAGATATGGTTAGATGGTATCAGATACTTCTGGCTGTCTGTCATTTTTACGTAAAAACCCCAAAACAGACAATGAATATAGGCTGCATATTGGCTGAATGTCATGCAGGCGACGCCGCGGGCTCAACTAGTCGTTAATAAAATTACTCTGTTCTATTTAATCGTTATGAACTCTGATAAGATTTTTGATCGTACCGCGGAATGTAATGGTGGATTGTAGGTTGGTGCTGAAGTTGGTGCAGCCGGAGGCGCTACTCTGTATCTATGTAGACTACGCAATCTGGGCAATTCTGGAGCAGAGCCGAAGGTGACAACTCTTGCTACTAAGGCATCGCTTGCCTCCCACACCGCGCCGGCACCACCGCCCATGCAGCTGTAGAACTCATCAGCCGAGCGCGCTGATAAAATACGACTGGAAAAAAATGTGTTTCCCTTAATATTTTAATTCTGACTTTGATTGTAATCTCTTTGGAATTTATCAACCAATAAATATCATATTAACGTCACACTGAATTGCGTTACACAACCATATTTGTACTCATAATTTTATCATACTTAACACAGTGGAACTTCATTCCAGTTAAAATGGTTTTAAGTTCTTGCAACTTAAATGGATTAGTAAGAAAGCGATGGCTGCCGCCGTGTCGACGGTTATTGTTGTTTTTGGATAATGCTGTACTATCATCGCAGTGGACCCATTATAATATAAATAAATAAACATTACGCAGTAAGTTTGTAAATCAATCTCTACTAATTTAAAAGATCAAAATATTTTACTTTATTAGGCCATCATATTTTTAGCCTTATAATATACAAAAAGGTAACGTAAATTGATTCTTCATTAGCGTGTATAAAATAAAAACTAAATACTTACATCTTTTTAGCTAAACCATAAGATTTAACTAAACCGTTGAATATTTAAATAATGTAATTACAGTGCATAAGTTTTGAAGGATAGAAATATTATGAGCGAGCGCAGCTGCGGATACAGCTGGTTATAAAATATAATAATTATTACAAGGAATATATTAAAGACAAGTAAATGCAACCCCACAAGTTGGACCGACGAACTAGCCAACGTCGCGGAAATCCGCTGGATGCGGGTGGCACAAGACCGGTTGTTGTGGAGATATTTGTGAGGAGACCTATGTCTATCAGTGGACGTCTTTTGGTTGAATGGATGGAAAGAACTATTGAAACTAATTTATACTTTAATTTAAAATCATGTAATATTTATTCTCCGGTTTATCAATTGATAGCCATTAATCCCGATTGAATAGCGATCACTTATGAAACACTTATGAAAATTGCGTTGTAATGACTACAATAAAAACTAGGTAACTACTAAATCAAAACTTACTCTTGAAGCATATCCCATATAGCAAGCGCCGTGAGTAATAGCATTTCATTACCATCGAGGAATACTAAATCCCATATTCTGAGCAAAGATTCACGAGGTAACCATGTCGCGTAAAGCGTTAGGAACCACTGCATTGTAAACACATCTGGTAAAGGGGGTTCTACGCCACCACCTGAAATAATAAGGATATTGCTTAACAATTTCCAAAGTGATTGACATATCCCCGAATAATATTCAAACTCTCGAAGGGCCTAACGCGTTCTCGAATGGCTGAAAAAGTTATTTTCTGTAATCGTTTAAAGAGATTAGTATTTTTTCTAATACCATCCATTAAATAGTTTAGGGAACAGAAGTCTGAATAGTGATGTTTACCGTCCGACATTTTTTGCAAATAGTCCATGTGATGAGCTAAGCGAGGCAGTCGAAGTCTTAAAAGATCTCTGAATGCTGCCATATCCGCTGATAGTCCTCGCAAGTCATCAGCAAAATAGCCTTCAGGTAAAACAGCTTCAACGAGATATATCATAACCTGTAAAAACAAATGAATGAAACCTTTGTAAACGGTTTGCAAAAACAATATTGTTTGTAATTAATAAAATCAAAAGAAACGATGTAATATTAACGTGATTTAAGAACGCAAATATTGTAAAAAGCAATATTTAACAAATAAGTAAATGTATCCATATACTAGAACCTAATAAATAATATCTAATTATTTCAAAGGTTAATTTTAATTACTTTTTGCTTCTATATAATTATTCATATTCAAACGACTCGCACTCTGATGGAATCATTAATATATTATTCTAATATAATTAGTCAACGGAGTTTGTGCATGTGATATGTGATGTAAGATAGATTTGCAGATTCGCAGTTGCATCAAACTTGACCTGTTGAATTCACAGTTAAATACTGTAGAAGATAATTAAGAACCTTTATATACGAGTATATATTTCAACAATCGAATCAATATCTTTGCTAATGACTAATGAGTTTATAATGACCTTTAAATAAAAAAATACGTATAGATAGTTATATAGTAATAACTTTATTATGTCACAAATAAATATGTGTAATACCTTTAAAGAATCAGATTCTGATTTGTCCATAACCTCTAAAATAATAGCTGCTAACATATTAAAGCCTTGACAGTAACCAACTTCTTTGTTCCACCTAAAGCATAATAATATAATAATAAATAAACATAATAAAATTAAAAAAAATACATTATGATAACAATATAATATTAGTTAGTAAATACAGACTACAGAGACTACGTATTGTTTAGGGTAATTCGTCAAAATAACAGAACAATTGAATTTAGTCACTTTAATAGTAAACGTAAACATAATTTGCTAAACTTTAGCTGTACTTAAATATGTGATTTATCTTAGCCATGTAGCATAGTATCCCTGTGGTAGGTACATAAATTTACTTTATTAAATTCAACCCTTACCTCGCATAGGCCAGCAATACCCTGCGGAGCATTGCTTGATTTTCGCGACCTTCAGTTCCACAGAATAAAGAACAACCAGTTCTATGTAAATCCTGAAATATATGTATATATTTATGAAATTATTGACTAATAAAATACACTTCCATAATTATAAAAGCAAAAACCCTTTGCGACTATGGACGTACCAGGCAAAATCTGGGATTTAATGATGCCATTCTGAAATTTTTATTCACTAATAGAACCTACATTATCCCTGAATATTATAGGTTATGTTTATTGATAGTATTGAATTTTATAATATGAATAACATATAAAAAATCGAAAGCAAATTCTAATATACTATTCTAACGTAAAGTAATTGTCATAGACATTTCAAAGTGTCAAAGCATATATGCACGTATGAAAATTAAAGGCACTTAAAAAATCTTATGCGAAAGTGATTTCCCATCGTGTAAAAATTTAATAAAAAAAAAGAAATTAACAAAATATTTAAGAAATTACTTTAAGAATTTGAGCACCCAACTCTGTGTCATCGGGCTGTGCAGTACCACGAAAACAGGCGCACTCTGCAACAGGCCAGTCTATTCCTCTTGCTGTTAGATGCCGTTCTGCTAGAGTCAACCATAACTAGAATAAAAACAAACCAAAAGACATAGTCTTTGTTCCATATAATTTTCTAGTTAACCATAAAAGGAATCCTGTAGTTCCCTTACTTATGTTTACTTTATTTTTATTTAAACATCTATTATAAGTACATTGATCTGTTATATAGTTATATTTTATCCTTATTTAACATTCACAATAACGAAAAATGATCCCAAAAAAAATTTATACACAAAAATTAGTATCCATAAAGAACCGAGATCTGAAAAGTTGTAAATATAAATGAGTAAGTCGTAATAATTTAGTAAATTCAAAAAACTGTGTAATTAATAAGTAAAAATTTTGTCAAATTTAATTATCCTAATAAAAAAAGAAAAATAGCCGAGTGTAGATATCAAATTTTGTGCGTAACTTGAATTTGAAAATGTATTTTTTTTTATTACTTTTGCACATTACAATTAATTTATTGCTCTTATGCAACACATTTTGTACTCATAATTTTTATTTTGTAAAACCACCGTTTGCTGTAAAACAAACTTTCTACAAGTACATCATTTAAAAAAATCTAGCTCCACTTGTTTTAAGTAACAACCCTATAGAAGTTAGTTACCTTTTTTCGAAAGTGTTGTGGTACCCCAGCGGGAAGACGTGCGACCAGTCGCATCGCATGCAGCCATTCTGAATATCCACCCTCGCCAGGGCCTTCGTCTACACCACTAGGTTTTACACCAAAACGAACACCACTTTCTCCAGCTAATAGAAATGAAACAACATCCTGAATTACACAATAATTGCTTACGTTCAAAGTATTTGTATTGTATCTGTCTTCTATTTACGCTATTGTATCTATCTACCACTAATTGCTATATTAATTTTCAAATGCTATTAACTGTTTGACTTAACTCTAGTTTTAAGTAACAATTAGTTTAATAGACATTGAAACAAGTCAGTTTGGGCAACGACTGATTCTAGCGGCATACAATTGTAATAAATTATTTATTAAACAAATTAACTATTAAGTATAAAGAAAAATTAGTTGTAAGTTACGTAATAAGAATTAGCAAAAAAATGCGCTAAAAATATAAAAAACACCAAAAAAGCACACAATTGAAAAAATATTTTACAAATAAAAAGGTCTCTGATCACGTCAGAGGAGATACCGGGGCTATAAAAAAAGCATTAGTATTTTTAACAATTTTGCATTACAATTAAAACGCTGACTTCCAAAGCCAAGCATGTGTGTGTCTTTTAAAACAGTTGATGATAGAATAAAAACAAATATTTTAACAAATAACTAATTTGACTTGCAAGAATTTACAAATTTTATATTGGCTGACTTTCAAATGATAAACGTGTATCAAATATGTTTGTAATTTTTTATTTAAATGCTATGATCTTCATAATATGATGTTATAATTGTAAGAAATTATATCTTTATATACATTTAGTAAAATTTCCGAATTCATCTCTTATTTTGTAAGCTTACGTCATTAATGTATTTAACAAAATGTAATGACATTATAGATAATGTTTCCGAATTAGATATACACACGGAAGTCAATCGATCGTTTACTTATCATACTAAGTAAGACTTAAATATCGTTAATCATGTAACTTCATAAAAATAGCAGCTTGTAGAAACTAACTACACTAACTTTTAGGTTAAAGAATATAATCACAGAAATAAAAAAAACAAAATAACTACAAAGTTCATAATATACATTAAACGTTTAGCAAATTAAATAACAAAATGGAAACTAATGTTGACAAGTTAATTTACCTAATTGTTTCACTTATTGAATTTACTGATAATTTCATTGCTCTGTGATAATTTAATATAAATTCACAATACATACCAGAAGCAGCTCTCGCTGAACCTGCTAAGTTCCTAAGAGAGTTTAGAAGTGCACTCATCTGTATGGGAAGTAATGCGCAAATGGCAATAAACGCATTATCTATAGATTTGCATCGAACTGGTCTACAACTTAATAGATGTTTTCAATGCAGTATATCTCAATAAAGAAACGTACAAAAACATTTTCTACGCGGTAATTCTTCCGTTGTTAAAGAGACAGTACACGTAACAACATGGATACAATTATAGTGGTTAACGTGAAAAAAGATATGCCATATCTAGGAAGCATTTGAGACTGTGTAGTCCCCCAGCTGATGCTATGTTTACTGGGAAATTCATGAAACTAAACTGCCAGGCTTTCGTATCTCTATTAAATATTGCACTCAAACCCTGGAGAACTTTAATAGTAAAGGTATAGAGAACATAAGAGAATGATAAATTATGTCGTTATAACATTTCGTGTACATTTACCGGAGCATGCGCTATAGGGACTGTAGATATGAACATGTGTGTGTTAGGTATCGATTTAGTAGCTCTGTGTACGTCAGTACCGGAAACATTTAAAAGGAAACGCCACCTTGTATCTAAATTAGTAAGCTTTAACATGCGTTAATTTATTTTAAGCCTTTATGAATGAAAATATCGATATTGGTCTTGATAAGATAATTACTCCAAGGATACTCTTCATATATCACTCATTGCTTATCAATCCAAAGTTATTGCGATTTATTATTTTTAGAAATGTACATATGGATATAATTGTGAAATGAATGTTCGAAAGTAATCAAGTGAATATAACCATGTTACATACCTTAATAATTATATGAAAATTCAGTGGGTTGGCAATCGTAATAAGCATGAAATTCGTATTTACAAAAACGTTAAGTATAGTAAAGATGTACTAGTGCCATAAAATATTCAAAATCAAAAATTTTATAATAAGATTTAAACTTTTTTAATAGAATTATTCATTTTGCAATTATAAAATCATAATAAAAAGTTGATTCAAATATATTATTTAGTATACTGATTAGAACATTACAAAATACTATTTTTTGTTTACGTCATTTTATTTAAAATTTTATAAATGTCTTTATTGTGTATGCAAGAGATTTAGAGATAAAACACTACTTACTAGACTGAATCAAAACAGGAATTTATTACATAGCCGTAAAGGAAACGTTATTTTATTTTTAGTAAATAAAGAACAACTCAAGGAAAGTCAATGTAATGACATCACAATTATTCCGACCAAGTCACTAACTAGCTGGCGCATGCAAAAACCTACCGCATCAATAAACTCAATTATGTGTTGATCGAGATACTTTTGAAAATAATTGTTCTACCACCTTTATCAAAATTTCCTCATTTGTAACTCCGTAAATCATACCGCATGTAAGTGAGGATAGCTTGGTGTCTTACATATTATTTGATATGACGAATTCGGCGATGATGATAATAACAACAATAATCTTTACATCATCTAAAAGTTAACTACAATCTACCTCTATCTTCATTAGTGATACTTGGAAACAACACGATACTTTTTTGAATTGTAGATACAACATTTGACAAGATCATAATATTTAGTTTGATACGTTATGCAGTACAAGAATCAAATTACGAGGATGTGAGTTTTGACGGGATTATGGTTTGCTGTCCTTGTTTATAATTGCAGTATATGACTTTATTTTATGTTATTTTAGTAGCATTTTACGTGATTTAATTAAGTTCTTGTGCAAAAGTAAAGTGTATTGAGTAACTTGTGTAAAAATTGAGTTGTGTAAAAATAATGAGGCGGTATGTGAATTCTGAGATGTCATAAAATTCCGAGTAAAAAAGAGCCGCCATTTTCTTGGTTTATAAAAATAATATTATAATGTTAAACCTTAAGAACTTGTATTCCTGAAACTAGTTAATACTAAGTGATGCGATGCTTTCTCGATACATTTTATTATACATAACTGTGATTAATATTATATCGTATTGAAACTCACTAATATGCCGTAAAATTACTGAAAAAGCTGCAGATAATTTCCTCTGCTGCCGGTATAATCGATCTCGACTCTTTACACACTTTGCTAATTGCTCGCCGGTTTGCTGTAATCTGGTCTTGAAATTTAATATTTGTTCTTGCAGTCCATCCAAGTCTGTGTAAGATATACATACATTTGTTTACTGTATATACTGACTAACACGTCCTCGAAACAGTAAATTATGCCGGATTGAAATAACTTTACATCTAATAATATTAAACAACGAATAAATAAAAATGTACTTTTCAGAATAAACATTAATATTTTCGGTATTAATTGCATATATTCTTAAAATAAATGAATTAAGTAATATCGTATTAGGTACCTAAAGCCTCTAAACAACTTCGCTCGATCGCTTCAGTTTGTTCAGCGTAATTTGATTGTGATGAAGTAAATGATGCTGCGGATGTGGATCTATAAATTATAAACAAACATATTTATTTATTTATTTAAATGATGATGTAATTAAATAGCACAGGAAAATATTGTAATAGTAAGTGATCGTTGATCTGTAATGAGTTTATGTTGTGTTTAGAAGGAATGCAGTCATTCAAGTAAATAAGAGATAATAAAATGTGAATTTTATCGTACCCACGACTATAATCAGTGCCACTATTACTCCAGTACCGCTGATCGGCGTAAAGTTCGTCCAGTAGCTCTTCTATTAAATCTTTAACATCTTGTTTCTAGAAATAACATGGCTTTCATTATAAAATATAATATAACCATTACTTTCTTCACATTTTCGTTAAAAATGCCTTTACTGTTTAAGAACCTCAATTATGTATTTAAAAAGTAGGATGGTTATACTTTAATATACAGCGGAAATCGTATCGTGTCAATAAACACAAGCCTTTACGAATTTTTGTACAAATTATTATCATTATGATAATCAATAGTTGTAAATTTATATGACAAGTAGTTACAGTGAAAATCATCGTAAATCAACATTACAAAAATTGTTTTAAATGTCTTCGTACTATAGAAGATTTTATAAAATGAGAAATTGATTACAATTTCTCGAGGTAACAAATTATTGTAGCATAAAAGTTGTCTGCATAAAATGATTTCTAGAAAACCTTGAAAGCCCTATAGATTGTATATATCATTTTTATTTCAAATTTCTTAGATATTATTCCGCACTTCTTAGTCAATATTTAACTTTGTTTATTGAAATATCTTTCCTGTCATAAAAGATAATGCAGATCATTCTGAATGCTTCTACAGAGTTCCATTTAGATAAATGCTGAATTTAAATGGACGTTGCCAATACCTTAAGAGGAGAATCCATAAAACAAAAATAGTTGGAGTATTAAATTATTAGAAAAATAATTACCTGAGAGCAATTGATTTTCGGTGGAGGGGGTATAATGGATTGTTTTCTAGACTTCAATTGAGGTATACGCATTTTCTTCGATTCCTTCAAGGGCTTCGGGTTTTCAGCTATCAATTTACTAAAATCTAACTCGAATCGAACTACTTTTAAATTTATCGGTTGACATACACTTATAGTTTCCATGTTTTAAAATAAATTACTTCATTTGTTAATGGTAGAATAATATTTACAAGCGATTGTGGTTATTACATTTTTTTTCGTAATAAATATAAATATCTATGACAACAATATTATTTATTGACATAGCCGTGAATTCATTTACACTTGTCACCTAATTTTTTATACAGAGTATTTTTATAAAAAAAAATTTGTTTGCAATATGATAGTATTTATATAAATATTTTTATTTAAAAAATTGTCAAGTAGTGCGTTTTAAATGTTCATTATGGTTAACTGAATGGGTTAACCGGTGGCAGGAGGCAGTTTTGCGATAGACACCCACTCGTTCACTGTCGATGTCGGGTGTCGTACAGATAACGATGATAACGTTTAATATATTCATTTGAATGCATGCCCAATGAGTTAAAGTTTAATGTACATTAGAACATTCACACTATATTACACTCATATTACGTTCCTCGCAGGTTCACTTCTTTTACGACTATTACTTATACTCATCAAAAATTTCAAACTGATAAAAAGCTAACATTGAACAACGTTAATAATATATTCATAATTTTATCTTAATAACATTTCACACATTTTATTTAAACTCTTATGGATTGTAAGTTAAATAACTACTTTATATTTAAAATGATAAGTCTAAATCTTTTAAAAATAATTTAACAAAATTATTTAGACTAAAAACTACTAGTGACATTATTTACACTAACATAATTTTACCATATAGTAAAATAACCTGAGCTTCATTCCGCAGAGGCCTTAATCATCGTAGGCTTAGCGTGAGCCAAATTCCTCGAAATGTAAGTCTCAGGTAGAACCCCAGCCGATGTCCGTATCACTTGGATGCTCTTGTTCTGGCTACCACTCTTCCGGCTGATCTGGACTTAAGCGCTCACTGTCATATAAGAAGCATGAAACCTCATTGGCACGGTGACATACCGACCTTAAAGAACAAATCTAAGAATATTTAAATATATATGAATAATATACATGTTCTAGAAGTATTCATTTTTGTTATAAATACGTGTAATTGATAATTACACTTACACGTACACAATATAACATTGAGTATTGTATCGTCATGAAATATAGTTTATTTTTTCAACATTCACCTCAAAAGTTCAGTAAAGCTGTAAAACCCCTTTAGGTCAAGAATAATATTTACGGAAGTTCAAAATATTAATAGTTCGAAAAATTCAACTTAGGAGTAGATATATATATTCTATTAGATATATACGTAACAAATTTTCATACCAGCATAACATTTATATTTCAGTAAACAAAAATAAATTTAATACCGTGTGAAGTTTATATCCCTGTGAGCATTGGTCCTTATATAATAAGTACTAAGCGCTGATAAAGCCACTTGTTTTTGTGAACTTAATTATTAACGACAACGCATGACTACTTATACAAACAAGACAATAAAAATGGATCCCATACCTCCTATAAATAATTTCAAGTCATACTTTTTTTTTGTTATTATTAAGTACAATGTTTCATATTTTTTATGCTAGGTAATTTAATTTAATAATGACAAATTTGCAATAAACTTTGTTTGTATCGAACATCTTATCAAACTTTAGCTATACAATTTATTTAAGTTGATCCTACGAAGTGTGAGGAACCTAGAGAAAATAAATTCTAAAGATATTAATGGTTATAGATGTTCTATTTTTATTTAAATTATCACCTTTGATATTATATCTATGACTACTTGTACATTACTAGTCTGTGATTTATAACTGACGCTTCATTAGACCTATTTTAGTATTAGTATTAGTATTTTAGTATTATCTATGATCCTGAAGTTTCGTTGTCAAGGCAACAAATAAACATTTTCTCCTAGTTTCTCGTAGATACATAAAACGTTCAATAAATTAACCTTTTTTCATTTCAAATGTGCTAAAATTTCGCAATAGATTTTGAATCTCAATCAGATTGCTGTAATACAAACATGAGCGGAAATCAAGACGGATCAAGAGACCACCAGCACGTCCCCGGGTTTTGTTCAGCGTCCTGTGTTAGTCGAGATACTCTTCAAGAGGAAATTAAGAAGCCAGGACTGAAAACTTCTGATTTATTCGTAACGTGCAATTTACCTAACAGATTCGAACATCCACGTAAGAAATCTATTAGGCATAATTAAGATTTTTCATCGAAATATTTCTGATTTATGTTCCTTAGTCTTATTAGATTCTTTTTCCCGATATTTGTACATCTTGTTATTAGTACAGTACATTTATTCTCCAGTAAGAAGAAAAAAATCATAATTATAATTGACAGACAACTGATACACACCGTTTATAAAAATTGTTTCACCACAAATAAGTATTATTACATGTTTAAACCGACTATGGTGCCGTTGATCTTTTCATGTTTAAATTCATGCGGGTGATACTACTTAAAATGTCGATAATGAACCGATCGAACGCTTTTATACTGTCACTAAATTATACTAGAAGTATAAATGGTGTTAGGGCAACTGAATCCGGCTATTTTCATTGCGTTTCGAGATTATCTATCTATCCATCCATTCAACCGAAAGACGACCGCTGCTGCACGTTGCAACGTTGCAACCCTAAGATCTTCACGAAGACCGGTCTCGCGCCACCCGCATTCAGCGGAATCCCGCGATACTCACCAGGTGGTCGGTCCATGGGTGGCCTACCCACGCTGCATCTTCTGGTACGCGGCAGCCATTCCAGAACACGTTGGCCTTATCAGGCATCGGTTCTACGGGCAATATGCGCTGTGCACATTGCCGCTTAAGCTTGGCAATTATTCGGGAATGTCAGTTATTTTGGTTCTTCTGCGGATCTCTTCATTCCTGATTCGATCACGCAAGGGAAACTCCGAGCATAACCCTCTCCATTGCAATAGAGGTTTTAGCTGTGGTAGACTACACCTACCACTGTACTGTACTGGCATGATAGCGCCTTTCTATAGATTATCACTTACTGACGGTCGCCAGCGTTTTCTTAACCTGTACTTTATTAGACATTAGATGTCAAGTTTGTGAAGTGCTGTCATTTTTTTTCAGTTCATTTTTTGTAAATAAAAAAGTTGAAATGTAAACAATTTATAAAAACATTCTTAGTTATATTTTCTATAATAAGTTATTATTAAAACATCAGGTCATTTTTTAGACTGGTTCAATGGATACGGCTGCCAGGTTAGCAAGCAGCATCCATTCTACAGAACATCTGCTAGTGAATACGGATGGTATGCTCCAGGTAACAAAACAGTATTTATTATTTATGCACATACCTACATTTAGCTATTGGATAAAAATATGAAACCTAAACAAAACTCGTTGACATTCCATAGTTATGCCAACTCAAAGACATCTAAAAGATTTTTATATACGAAAAATAAGTCTCTAAACTAAAGTAAAATAAAACAGAAACCATTTTAAAAGAAATTAAAGAAATACAAATAAAACTTATTATAAAATAAAGTACTCTAAATATTATTTTTTTCTACCTTTAAACTGAAAAAAGTAGGTAATGTATTATTAAAATAATAAACAAATAACATGTTTGATAATAATATTTTAGGTTTGCATTCAGTTCCTTCGGCGTATTTCCCCAAGAATCAACAATTTACCAACTGCTTGGCGAAGTTTGGAATGTATAGGAACTATTCACTCAACACCAGACCTGAACAGTCTCCAATTTAAATATATGTCTCTAAGTCAAAATTAAAGTAACTTATCTATTAGAGAACTAAATGTTGCATTTAAGTGATTTATTTATTTATAATATGTGTACCTAATTGAATAAACTCGTTAATTACTATCCATTTTTGTTTCTAATGTTTCCCAAAGAAATTAAATCACGGATATTTTAAATAAATAAACGTAAATGTTTTTTATATTCGTATGTATAAAATCTACGTAGACGGGCACAAAATTCATCGGTTTTATTATTTAAATAAATAAAAACTAAGATGCATGGTGAAAATTTCGTCATAATAAAGTGTTACACTTTACAAAGAGTCGCCGCATTCCATGAATACCAAGTGTATTCAGAGCTACCTAGAGGCTTTAATCGTCGTATAGGACGATATGAGATCTACCAGAGGTTGTTACCATACTTGGACTGTACTCGATTACATATCAGATAGAGTAAACGAAAAAAAAAAACAGAAGTAGAGTCTTTAATAGTAGGTACTTCTATTAAGTCTCTTTCTTTGTTTAAAAGTTTGCAAAAATTATATGATGTTACCCCTTTTTTATTTCTTTGGCGTTTGATTCTTTCATAATTATATATTTTTTGCAACAAACATGAAAACACAAACAAGCTTTTCCTTTATTGTATTGTATAATAGTTACTTTTATAAAAATATTAAAGTGAAAGTGTCTTTGTATTTAATTAAAAGCTCGAGAACTCCTACACAAACTTTCACTTCATATTTAGTCACTTCATAGTTTCCTTTTAATAAAAGTGAGAATTTATATAATTTTAATTATCTATTAGTATGTAGATAACACCAGACTTTCAAGTATTTACCTTCAGAGCTATCGTTTTTCTTAAAATTACGTATACCTTACTCGTATATTCCACCAAGAAACTGGTGATTAGAAAAATACATATTCGCTTCATCTAATATGGGAAGCAAAAGATGAAAGATTGGTAATTTGTATTACTGAAATCAATCCATCACTGTAAGAATCATATCTTAAAAGTATTTTTTTTAGCTTAGCATATTTATATGATAACCAATCGCATTAGTACAACGCCAAGTGGAGCTTTCGTTAAACCTTACTAGTAAAATTAAAATTGGGTATAAAGTTTAATATAAAATTTCTAACGACATCTTCTTGACACAAAGTTGCCAATACTATGGCAATACTTTCATTATTTACTGATTAAAGACTTACTTTAACATGATTATCTTTAATATTTATCTGATCATATTTTCATTTCAGGAATACATTCGGTACCATCTGTATTCTTCCCAGCTGGTCAAACCTTTACGAACCGACTGGCCGCTGCCGGAATGTACCGTAATTATAGCCTCAACACAGGCTTGGATCCCGCGGGATATACCTAACATTGATAAAATTACTACAAAGTTTTCAATGAATATTCTTATAGTCTTTATTCTTGTACATTTTTTTTTTTACAATTTCTTTTTTATAGAATTTAATAATATTTTTTTGTGTTTAGTTGAACGTTGATATTTGTATATATAAACTCTGTTTAAATAAATAATTTCATGCATAGGAAAAATATATTTTAATATTAAATAAAACACAAGATGATACTTACCAAAAAGAGGTATTTATTATTATTTTGATATAATATACAGATTAACATGCATTCAAATTCCATTAACATATTCCAATCCGAACAAAGGCATGGTTGCCACATTTTTTGAGATTCCTTCGAGCTGCCTTAATTTTTTTTTTATAATATCACATCTTGATTCTTATAATGAAGTATAAGGGTTGTTTTACAATATATTAAAACGGTGGGTTCATGGTGCCCAGCACATTGAATTTACTGGTATGTTATTAATAGGGGTTATTATTTGTGGCATGCCATACCCTTAGAAATTGCTTATATTAGATTACGCCACATATAAAGATCGAAGGGTAACGTTAGTTAGTACGTTCCTATTGTGTAGGTTACGATTCGGTCCTTCGAAATTTATTTTACAATGGCATACTCATTAGTTAGTTATATTATCCAATTTTTTTTTCATATCGATTACAAATCATGTAACTTTGTTAGTAACAACAACAACAGCAATAATTATATAAATATGAGCGTTAATATTAATAAAGGTTATATAACCTTTTCAACAAACATGATAATATTATTTTAAATAAATAAGTTAAATGACACAGGTAAAATATATAACGATTAACGGTCATTCAAAATATAGATAGTTTAAATAAATATACTAATATTAAATTATTCTGTGGTTATAACCATAAAATTAAATAATCTTTATCTAATTGCGCTTTCATAGACACATTATTATATCTACAAGGTGAATACTAAACACTACGGGTGCATAATGTTTATTTTAGTATACATAATATTAGTATTTATATTTTATATTGCGATATTAATAAGTAAACTAAAATGCTAATACTCAAGTAACGAAATCAAAATAAATTATATTATCGGTATAATTACGAAGTAGGTATCATTTGTTATTATAATCTTACCTTTCTGCTAAATTAAGAAAAAAGTTATATTGCAGGAATCAAACCGCTTTGTTAACGTATATTAGTATTTAGTTATATATTATAGTTATTTTCGTTGTAAAATCTACAGTAACAAGTGTAATTTGAATAACATTAAAGAACCATGAAAATAATTATTATTTACGATTGATAAAAACGAAATATACTAACCTCTACAAGTTCACAATTTTTTTTTTTAATTTATAAATATTTAAATTAACTACTGTTTTCAAATACCTACTTTTATTCATCATAGCTCATGATTATTATACGTATATTTAAGTATATAGATTTCATAACAGCTTAATTATATCTTAACATTTTAAATAGTAATGAAAGCACGATACATTGGAAGAGATTACACGCCCAGAACTGCTCCGATTTTCGTACTGTCGCCATTTACCTATAAATGATTAATCATAAATAACAATAATACAATAAATAATAAATAACACTGACTTTAGTGTTTAATATGATTTATTAAACATACTTGTGTATATAAAAAAATTCAACAAATCGATTTATGAATATAAATGGAACAGTGCGAAAAATGGAACTTATTATATTCATAAAAAGTTCATCCGTCTGTGTCTATGTACACTTGACTTCAGTGATAACAATCTCAAAAAACTTCTTTATTAGTAAGGAATAGATTAAAGAGTGAAATTTTCACGTTATTTATTTATATGAGACTCTTTAAAAATGGACAGATAGAGTTATTTGAAAGCACATTTTTAATAAACATCGATAATATAAATAGCGTTGTCAAAAATATTCAAATAGGATTAGTATGTAGTAGGTACGCATACGTATATAAATATATTGACAAACAGATTGCATTTACAATATAAAAAAAACACAACTAGTAGCTAGATAATATACATTTTATATTAATAATTTTATAAAAAACGTGAATCAATTCTTGCGTTTAACAATATTGTCTTCGGTAGCATTGCTTTTTTTGTTCCAATCCCAACAATTCAGATCTAACTGAAATGATACGTAAACTTCAGAACACGTTTTAATGCGTCTTCTTTGCTTTCATTCTGTAGTTTCACACAAAAAACTACGTACTAAAAATGTTATAATTAAAAACATCATCTAATAATAAGTATTATTAAAAGTATTTCCATACGTATATCAAATGATTGTATATGTAGTTGTTAATGTTCATAATTAAACGCACTACTGGACACTGATAAACAATATGGTGCCAACCTACGCGATCGCCATTTTAAGAAAATGGCAGTTAAAAATTTGATCATCTTTTTAACTACCAAGATACAATGAGTTACTATAGATATATTTTAAATGGGTTTTGATTTTTTTTATAAATGTATTAATGTATCATTTTATTATAAATCATTGATATATAGAATTAAATTGTTTTTTTGTTTCTGAAGGTTGCCACTATTGTTTGTCAACCGTTGGTATTGTATTGTTTCTTTACGATTGTGCAAGAAGTGATGAAAGATTTTAGAGATAGAGAGAATAATACTACATAGTTCGGCGCGTGCCATCAACACGATTGTACCGAACATGGTTCAATCACAATACAGCTCAGTTGATTCGTATTTTTTTTATAATAAACTTATTGTAAAAAATCTATGAATATATTATTACTTTAAATCTATGCTTATAGTTTCGCTCGTGCTCTCTCTGCTTACAAATTATTTCTTATAACTCTTTTGCCGGAACATTTATTCGGTATTTTTTTGTTATAAAAAAAATCTAGTTCAGTTTTTTTTTTAATATATTATAGGTTCAACGTTGCTAATTTCCATACTGTAAAATACTTATAATAATTATTACTACAGCCAACAAATGTAGTTTGAATATTTACCACAATCATCACTTTTGTGATTAATCTTTATAATCGACAAATTGTCTTCATAAATAGTAAAACACAATTCTTTTCTGACTATATACTTGACTATGCAATAGTCTCAAATGTAAACAACAACACAATAATATTAATGTTATTTGTAAGTACAGTTTCAACACTGGCTACAAATCTTAACCTTTGTGTTGTCACACGCCAGTTAGTTTATGGTTGCGCCACACAGCGGACGGGCATGGGCTAGTGTTGACGCGATTTTTTATATAGAAAAATCGCGCTGGCGTTCCTACTTGGCCGCTGTGTGTGATGAAACCATTAGAGATTTATTTTAGCACAAAAGAAAATAATTGAACTAATGTGTCCTAGGAGATACGGTCGTCGATGTTCAAAATTAAAAATGATAACGTTTTATCCACACATGATTTTCCTTTTATAATGTTTATAATCCTGAAAATGCAATAGAGTGTATATAGTCTGACTTGTTCGTTGTAGTGTGTTGTTTTACATATCGCCGAAGATTCCGGCGAAGGTCTTGCGCAAGTTTTTCATAGTGTCTTCCGCATCCTCAGTAAGCGCGGCGCTGAGTGAACCCTGACGAGCAAACCCTCCACGGCCCGATGTGGACGGAGCTGCGGGGGCAGCACTCGGAGCTGTGCTACTACCAGCACTCGGTGCTGCTGAAGCCGACGACACACTTGATGACTGGGATGCTAATCAATATAATTAAGATATTATTAAAAGCTTGGTTAGAACTAACTATAGGTAAAAAATACTTAAAACAACATTTGGTTATGTTCATGACATTACATTTATAAACAACTTTTTTCAAGATTCTTATATACTTAGATTGTTATTTTAAGTGAAATTGGAGTCAAAATACGCGTAGTTTTTATTTTACGATATTCGGTCCTATTCTATATTTCTTCCTTGAATTTTGACTTTATTCTAAAAAAAGTAAACACCAAATGAAGTCGTATATATGGCATAATAGATTAAATACTTTTGATTAGTTGATTTAAAGTGACAAAAAATGATAGTTGACACATGATATTGTGTTGTCAATTTAGTGCCAATCATGACACGTTTATGACTTCTTCTTCTTTTTCTTTTTCTTAATTAATGGCAATCTGTGCATACACAATTTGTGCCAATGTCATGTAGGTAAGATGTTTTTTCTATCTTGTATCAGTGTTACCAAGCTCCAACAAAACAGTGGCCCATATTGCTCGTACTTTCCATGAAGCTTTGTCGGCACCTCAGAATATATATTACACGTTACCTTCTGTAATAAACTTAACTTGAACACATAACTAAACTATATCACACAAAACGCCACCAAGACTACAACAAGATTACATGATACAAGTCAAAGATTACATGAGTCAAATACACAAGTTTCATGAATTAACGAAAATAACTGCTACATGTCAGACTAAGATCCCGCCAAAAACTCCGTTTATATCTTTAGTCGATGCACTGATATTCACTTTTTATGTTTGAGATAACATAAACAAAGGAAACTATTACATTCAGCCAAATACTCGTATATAAAAAAAGTATAAAATATAGCCAAAAATATTTAAAAAATAGTTATTGAACTTAGCGTAGGGAAATGAAGAAACGGTATTTTTGTTTCAGGCAAGTATAAATTTTAAAGGATCAATAACAAAATGATTTAAATTCTAATTTAAACGAAATGAACACATCCAATGTTGTTATAGGTATTTGAAGTTAAAGATGACGCAGAAAATTTGCAAATAAATTCGAATTCAAAAATTCTTTATCTAATTTAGATTCTGAACGACAAAATGGTAACATCGGTTAGAAAACATCTCAGTCATCGAGAAGAATCGGTAAAACTCGTCGATTTAGGTGTTTTCATACCTTTTTTTTTATGGAACTATACATCTCATAGTTACAAAGTTTATTAGTAGGTAAGTGCAAAGAGAAGGGTGTTATTTTAGTCAGACGTCACCATCGTGGACATCCATCCTGTAAAAACCTTTGCAAATTAAAACTCGCTTGATATAGTTGAGAAATTGAATTGATTGTACCCTGTGAATCACGCCTGGTGAGCGGCGGTGGAGG
The DNA here is from genome assembly GCA_014132275.2 of Samia ricini. NCBI lineage: Eukaryota > Metazoa > Arthropoda > Insecta > Lepidoptera > Saturniidae > Samia > Samia ricini. The sequence continues at coordinate 9,962,131 of AP028170.1, forward strand.
CGGTTGAGTTGGCTCGGTTGAGTTGGGACTCTGGCCGGTATTGGTGGTAGCGGACGATCGATGCTGGTGCTGGATGTTAGAGGAGCTGGTGGCGGTACACTGGGAGGACCAGCTCCTGGCCCCGCTACAGAACGTTCCTCAGGTGAACCCGCTGTGGAACTGCCAGATACTGAGGTGCGGGATGCAGTCTTCGTTAACCCAGGACGACACACTGACTGTAAATGTAGTAAATTTAATATAAAATAGGTTTCAGAATAAGGTTGTAACGGCACAACCGACTCTTGTAAGAAAACTCGTCACAGCACGCGCGATCGCAGACAAAGACTTCGAAGGAGGATTTTCACGTTTCACGCATTTCTCAAAATTATTTTGATTACTTACGTATCTATTTTTGATTTCATTGTTTAGACGTTATGATCAAGAGTTTATTTAAAGCTTTTGTGAATCGTCAATTCAACACGTACTATTTTAACTCCGGACCACCACTGCGCCATAATGCCTACACTTCCTACACTTAAATGTCCTTACGAATTGACCAAGGTCTAGTAAGAGGTTCTTGTACAAAATTTGTATATCAAAAGTAATACGAGAAAACAATGATATTCGTGTCTTAGTGGTCGTTCTTGGTATGAGCTTGTACTATACTATACTTAATACCAATTTCCGGACAGTTATTTTGTTATTTGGTTTTAATATAAGCTTTGTACGAAATCATAAAAAAATATTTGTTATGATGACGTAATAAATATATAATTTGATTACATAGTCATTAAGATGTGGGTTTAGAAAACATACATTGTACATCTAAATTATTTATTCAAAAGAACATTTGACAATGGAACTTTGTTAAAATAAATCAAGCTTATGATTATAATCAAATATGATAGGTGAGTATGAAATATTTTACTTGACTTTCGTGTCCATATTATTCACGATAAAGATTCAGGTTACAGCAATAAAAATATGACAAACCTGCATACGCTGCAACACTAGTTCAGCGAGATGGCGACGGTCCTCCTCTTGCGAATCTCCCATAAACGAAGTTGCAGAGTCATTCAGCTCAATAATATGTTCGCGTCCATCTTTACCCACTACTAATTCTAGAGCGCACACTTCTAGACCACCGAAGATTTCACTCACCTACAAAAATAATACTTCAATAAACATATTTAAAACAGAAAGGAAATACTTAATTGTATATTTTTTTTAAATATGAAATAAAAAAATTGTAATTTACGTATGAATTATATACGCATAGGTAGGCAGCTCCAGGTAAAGTTCAAAATTTAAAATACTTTCATATGTACTACATGCTGTGTGGAATATATACTGCCTGCGTTTCATATATTCTTCACTGCGTAATTTAGTTTTTAAATAATCATTGCTAAATCATGTTTTCATGGTGCTATAAATGAATTTTATTCACAATTTCATAAGTTTAATTTTTTTTACGCGGAACCATAACTATTTTCGAAAGAAAAGTAGCCAAAGTTGCGCGGAGTAACTTCAGCTATCTGCGAAAATAATTCCCGTCATAATCGGTCCAGAGTAATTAGCCGGAACAAACAGAAAGTCAGACAAAAATAAAAAATCGGTGTAAGTACCGTATATGCATTCATATGTATTTAGCAAAAAGTTGTTTTTTTAATATTACAACAGACATTTGATTGTATAAAGAGGAAAAATTGATTTTTTGATTGTTATGAATAAATTCAAAACTTACTTAACCCCTTGAGTACTAACCTGGCATTTACGCCAGCTTTCCATTGTTTCCCTAATGTCTTCCTATTGTCTCGTTTTTACTGGGAATCGACATATACCGATTTTAAAAATTCTTTCTCTTGTAGAAAGTTACACTATCACAGAGTAACATAGTAACAGATTCTATATACCCGTACGAAACCGGTGTAACTATAGAGTAGAGACTCTATAGTATAATTAATTAATGTGTCGAGTACCCATAAGAATGAAACAATAGAAAGACAATAGGAAAACAATGGAAAGCTGGCGTAAACGCCGGGAAGGTGCTCAAGGGTTAAATCGTCAAAAGCCTTTGTTCAAACGCACATTTCTGGAATACTACGTCATATCATGGAAGTCTTACCACCCCACATGATAAAATTATTTATTTATATTTATGACTATAATTAGGGTGCTATGAATAACTCCAACCAAATTTCAAAATAATACTATTGGTTGTTTTTTTAGTAATTTATTTATGACGCAAATTCTTTAGATCTGGTATAACTTATATTTGTTGCCATATAGAATATCTTTGATGATTAATGTATATGATTACATCTATAAATAAGGTATCAACAAGAAATCAAAACCCCGCCACGATTGCAGAGAAATAATAATTGTGATTTTTGGTGTTGAGTTAAATAAGGTATCATATTACCTTAGTCATCTTTATTTGTAAATGAGGCTATAATAACAGACAATAATAACATACAACTTATATAGTAACAAGAACGTGTTAATAAAGTATGACCTTCTCTTTTAGATTATAAAGAGATATCTAAAAGACATTTGTAATGTTAATACGTGACACTCCCTATCTCTGTGAGCGGATCCGTTTATAATTGCTTACATAAAAGTATTTATAAAAGTAGTTGATAATTATATAATTAAAATATTGTTTATATTTTTTTATTAATTCAAAATTGTGTTCAACCAATGTCGTGCCCAAAAAAAACCTGCAGATAATTGTACTTTAAATAGGTTTATCTCCGGCAAATGATTACTATCAATCACGAAGATGGGTCAAATCGACCAGCAATAGTTGGAATCGACCCCTTTCGACTTGGGCAAATTTTGGTCAGAAGTTTTTTTTTTACCTATAACGAAGTTTTCCCAAAGGAAAAAATAAAAAAAATAGTTTTGAAAAGTTCTGGAGAATTCAAAATTTCGATATATTTCAAGTTTTTCAAACTTATTTTTTAAACATCTCAAAAACTATTATAGTTACAAGAATTGTTCATTTTAAAGAGGATACTTGATACACATTAAATACAATGTGATCTTAACTTAATAGTATAAAACAGAAATATAAAGGAAAACTACATATTACAAGGGTTTTAAAAAACTATCCATTTCGAATAAATTAAGTAAATGAATATTAATCGAATAATCAACCATAATAACATGAAATTCGTACCTCATCAATCCACATTTTATACCGATCATTCATACCGATCGCTTCTAGCATCGCTGAACCCTGATTTGTTTTCCAGTTGCCCGAAATAGATTTACGCCTGAAAGTATTAGAACGTTTTTATTATAGAAATACTATAATAGTCATTCATAGTTCTCTGTTATTTGTCTGTCTAAGCGTAATTTTCCATAGCGCCTGCAGCACATTGTTTATCATTGCGAATGCAAACTACTTTGATGTATTCTGTAGGCGTCAGATTTAAATATACTAAACCTGTAATATACTTACATGAACGCTTTGTAGTTAGTACCGATTTTTTGAATGTGGATATCGTATTTCGCGTCAATATACGGTTCAACTGTGCAGTAAGTTCCGAGCATAGCCACAACACCAGCTATATCCTGTAAACAATAATTATAGATTAAACCGGACATTGAAAGACATAATACTTGTATCCCCCATCTAATATTACATTTTATGGTTCATTGAAATCATTTGGATAATGAATGTCACATAATTTCTAACCATAGTCTTAAGAGTCGGTAATTATATACATAATTCATAAATAGACAATTAGGTACTTATACAAAAAAAAAATATATACCAAAAAAGTCTATAAATAATTTTACCAATAACAACAATTCACGAGAATAATTATAAATACTGTCGTCATTTCCATGGAGCAAGAACTATTCCAATATTGTAATGAAAGATATTTTATTAACAATACTATTTATATAACTACTAATTAAGCTTGGAGAATAATTTCTACAAATATCCCTTATGACTAATACGGCATGAGTAGAATAATTAATAATAAATATAAATACTAAATATCGGCAAAAAACCAATTCAATACTAAAACACACAGATTAAAATTCAAATAATCGTTATCTCATTGTGATGCTGTATACAATGAGAGAGAATAAAATAATACGGAAACAATATAAGCGGTTATGATCGTGATTAGGCGCTTACCTGGAAATCGGCCAGAGAGTCCACTTTCACCTTGGCCACGCCGCTGTGCGCGTGCCCTATCTTAATCACGACAGGAAACTTGGGCGCTGTGACCTGTTGCAACGAAAGACAACTTATACCATTATCAATATTATCATGATGTTATGGGTATCAAACAGCTCTTTGTAATTTTGTAAATAAATTATTAGCTTATACTTAAGCCATAGTTTTTTTTAATGGTATAAATATAATAATAAAAGATAAATAATTTGATTTTCATTTTTATAGTAACTTATACAACTATAATTTTTTTGTTGTAATTAGTAGATTTGAGGAGGATACGGAACGCTTCGTAAGACTGCATGGAATGTCTCGTAATAATATTATAGAAAGTGCGCGATGCTCAGTGCAAGCGCAGTTACTTATTTTACCTTACCTGTATAATATAAACAAATATAGATATGTCTTAACGTACTTATTAAAGGTATAAATAAAATTGTAGAATATAATAGCAGTTTAATTTCACATTCCTATATTTAGTTTGATGCAGTTCTGTTGTACTATGAACACATGGAAAAGTCTACGTAAGCTTACATAAATAATATATAAAATGAGTACTAACTTTCACGGTTCTTGGTTTAAGTTTAAGCATATGTTATAGGTATGCTTAGGACTCTAAGCCTAACTCTCAAGTGATGCTCCTGGAACGCTTATATAGTTGCTAAATGACAGATTTTTAAACTTTAGAGTGGTAGTTTAATAGATGGACATCGGAAGAAGCCAACCAAGCTATGGTTTCATTACGATGTTTTCGTTTGCCGAAAACTCGGATTCACTAAAGAATAGGATAAGCAGATTGGAACTTACGTCCACAGAAACCGTATCCAACAAACTGAAATAATGTCAAGACTTACGCACTATTACGTTAGCGATAAAAATTAGCCAAGATTTCATAGTATTCAAAAAAAAATGACACTCATACTGGGTTCTTAAACCTTTTTTTATATTCTTCATAATTTGTGTAAAATATCACCTTTTAAGTATTCCTTATAATCAACCAGCACATAACAGATTTTATATATTATATTAGTATAGATTTAGTGTTTAACCAGAACACCTTGTGTTAAATGATGTGACCTAAAACTGCAAAATGCTAAGTGGCTCTCAAGTGACACTTTTAACGAGGAGAAATCTTCATGCTACAAGACTGACTTGCCCCTTGTGGGTGCTCGGAACGGAATCAGGTTGGGCTGGCCAGACTGACTAAAATCCTTTTCCTATTCGATTGTTTTCGACATGCGTTTTGGTGGCGCACTGGGAATACTTTAGCAGATGATGAAGCGATGATCGCGAATGGTAGTGCGCCCGAATTTCGCGTCAATCGACGCGGGTTCGATTCCTACCTATCCGACTCTAAAAATCGGCCTGAGCTTCCGGTGAAGGAAACCATAGCATGGAGGTAGGGCATTTTCTAATGATGCCCGCCTGGGTATACCCTCAAGTTTGGAAACCTGTCACCGGTATGTACCGGCGGCATCACTTGAGAACCAGTATCTCTAGGATTAGTGTGTTTACCATCCACATCGTCACTTAACATCAGGTGAGATTGTGGTCAAGCACTGAGCCTATGCAGTGTAAAAAAAATTAAAACTAAGAAGTATTCTTACAAACAGTCTCAAATGATGTTTCAGGAACACACTTTGTTATAGGTGCTTATCGGCAGATTTTCAATCTGAAGATTTTAGCTAGCTAGACGCTCATCAAAAATCAGCTTATTAAAAAAACCCCTATAGCCATGCTGCGGTATTAGTATGATATAGTTTTTGAGCTGATTTACCAAACGTATCAAGGTCTCTATTATCTTATCAAGTGAACTATCTTTAAAAACTAAATAAAATATAGGAAACATTCTAGTAATACTAAGTTTCCATTAAAACAGGGAATTATGTAATAAGTAAATATAATTATAAAAGTACGACTAGGCTTAATAAAAATAAAAAAAACAGGATTTTGTCAATACCACTGTTTCACTACAATGATATATTTCTCGTATTTTTTTTTTAAATAATTCCTTCAACTTAATGTAACATAACTTTTTTACTGATAAGTCTATCTCAATTCGGAGAAAAAGGCTTGTTTTAAGAGCGAAAAGGCACGGTTTATAATTTACACTTTTCCACGAAGTTGTTATACAGATTCACTGATGACCTCCTTAACTGGATTTGTTTATTGTTACACATGGTATTACATAAAGTATTATTGGTAAACAAAACAGGCTTACAACATCTATATATGACATGCAATTGAACATGGCAACTATTTAGTTAGTTTTATATACATTTCGCAGCAAAGTTTCCGACAAAGTGTAAATCAAGTACCTACATACAAACACGAAAGTCTATTAATAAAAGTGTGTTGAGTAAGCGCCGATTGTAATTATAGGTTTGTTATTAGTAAATCATGTGTATGTTATGCGAGTGTTTCATAGCCTTTTGTTAATTTTACGTTACCTACCGATGTTAATCTTAATGGCTTCAAACCACGATACAAAGCCGCGGGGTCGGATTATTGCCGCTTTACACATTTCTGTGTCAGTTATATAAAAACGGAAAACCCTTGATCGTGTGAACTTACATGAAATAATCGGAAATTTAAGCATTCCTTGCGGTAATTTACAAGAAAACGAAATAAGTATAATCATGAATCAAAAATGATACGTTACATGTATTATTATGACCTAATACGCACAAGACTATTAAAAAATAAATGATACCACACGTTAAAATGCGCCTTCGATTGAAGTGATAACTTGGATATAAGTAAGGTGTTTTATTAGAATCGGCAGAAAAGTATCCGCACGAATGTGATGTAAGGGGTTTTATAAGAAGGCGTATAAAAGTGTGTAAATAGTCGTATCTATTATGTTATTGCGGCGGGTGCCTTCAGCACTCGCCCCCAAAGTCACGGAAAGCTGTAAAGGCCCTTTCGGTCTACAGCATTAGCTAGGTTAGAAAAAAATCTATTATATTTACTACATATTTCGCTTTCGGTTCTGATACTCTTTTTTTGTTTAAATACAAAAGCGTAAAAGCGTATGAAACATATGAAGCTGTAAGTAGAAACAGGTTTATTTCTTTTTTTTTTTAATAACAGTATGTATTTACTAAACGAAAGAACTAATTATACTAAGTAGACGTTGTAGGAAAAATTTATAGGATAGAAAAGATAAAAATTAATAGATGATTATTTCTGTAATTCAAGAAATATTCTCACCATAATTTGATACATCCAGTGACGATAATGTGGTACAATACGACAACAAATTAAGCTTAAATGATAATTTGCTAGTAAATCTAACAGCAGAAATAATGGTGCTAGGAATAATAAATTGAGTAGCCTATTATTTGAGCATTAGAAAATGCTCTAATACTTTGCTGTGGTTCCTCTATGATATTTTTATTCACTGAGAGCTCAGGATTACAGTAGTAACCTATATAGCTAGCTGGAGGCCATCATCGCTTGAAATACATATCAACATAATATATTGGATCATTTAAATTGAAAATTGTTTAATGTAGCATTTGTATCTGTTCATATGATTTGTATTTTCCGTTGAGTTTCATAGCTTCTGCATTTTATCGAATGTAGTGTCAATCATTAGATACGTCACGGCGTCAATTATGATGCTAGCGGGCGTAGGAGTCGTTGTGGGCGATTTCGCATCCAATAATTGTTTGCTTCAGCATAGCACACTTCCTTCTCTGTATTTTGTGACGCATACATCGTCAATACGACAACGAATATATTTATATTACTATTTATGGAAAGGAGTCTCGTGTGACGAATGATGATGTTCTTTAGGGATTTAAAATTGTTTTGTCTTTACTTCATTTCCCTTTGCAATGGACACGCCGCATCTGCTTGTACGGACAAATATGGAAACATACGACAACAAACTTGTCAGCACTCATTCGAGATACAATTTAGAGGTATTTGTAGACTCATAGATTATAATTTGTATTTAAGGTAATATATTTTTAAGGGAAAACAAATGTAAACAAATTTAGACTGTTTCTAAATAGATGAATATGATTTTGGTTATAATTTTATATAATCCTAAGTGGCCTTTTGATTTGAAGTAAGCCAGAGTCAATATTATGAAGTAGAGGCAATGCGGAAGCAATTCCTACTAAAGATGGACCGAATATTCGTATTTGTTGAAACCCATGTTCAGGCCATCTCTAATTCCAACTCACTGGCCGGCCAAATAAATGAACGAAGGAACACCGTGGGATATTAGTTGGTGAGAATCTGGCATAATCCACATTTCACTGTTCAAGCAAAATTTTGATCATTTTTAACCGACTTTAAAAAGGAGGAGGTTATCAATTCGTCTGTATGTTTGTCACGCGATTTCTCCGACATCTGTAGACTGATGTGCACTTGCATTTAGTTTACTCTAGCTGACACCGATTTCAAAATCAACGAAGCAGATTAATAAAGTAATTATTTATTGACTTTTTAGTGCATTTATATAGTTTATTCCTTTGAAGTTGGTTTTGTTTTTAATTTAAAAAGTTCTTTTAACACCTGTTTGGTCCCTTACCGCCCATAATTACAATTTTGAACAAGAAAACGAAGATTTATAAGTAAATATTGCTTACGTAGTGACTATTCAGACCCATTAATGCTTAGATGACATTTGAACAGCCACTGTCCGGCGAGATAGAGCATCGAAATCAAGATTTCACCATGTAAAAAAATGTGAATGTTATAGTACATTTTTACGAACTTTTTTGAATAATTTTGATTACTTATGCGTGTGGTGCTGTTTATTGTTGTTGTTGTAAATGTTGCTTCAGGCTATTACGTATTAATACGTAAGAATAGTCGTTTTAAAGCGATTATGGCTTAGTAGGTAATGAGAAATCGAATTTCGCGTCAATGAATGCAGCTTCAAACCTACCTATCCAACTCTAAAATCCGCCTGAGCTTTCGGTGAAGGAAAACATCTTGAGGAAACCATACCATTGTGTTAGGGCATTTTGTAATAATGTCCACCTGGGTAACTAAAGCTTTCACCCTCAAGTTAGAAAATCTATCGCCAAATACCAATAGGTCAGTTTCGGCAGCATCGCTTGAGAGTCTATACCATCCTGGACCACGTCGTCATTTAATATAAGATGAGATTGCAAACAAAGCACTGAGCTTATACCGTGTAAAAAAAGTACCACCCCATATCTTCCCGTAGGTGTCGTAAAAGGCGGCTAAGGGATATAAAACCAGGAAATGAACAGCAGCATCCCTTGACTAGATAGGATCCAACTAGCGAGTGAATTTGCATACTCAGGTAACGGCCAAGCCGAGGTTCGAACCATTTTGGTAACCCTTGTGCTAGTGTTACCTTTTTGCGACTGAGTCCCTTCAGCTCTCGCCCCCAAAGTCCCGGTGAAGCTGTAAAGGCCCTTCCGATCAACAGCATTAGCTAGGTTAAAAAAAAGCAGCATCCCTTGAGTACCAAAAACACCTTACTGCGATCACTAACCCGCCTGTCAAGCGTGGCGATTATGGGAATCCACCCCCCTCTCTTCATTGCGGGAGATCTATGTCTAGCAGCGGATGTATTATGGTTGAATGGATGGAACCTTGTTAATGATATATGTTTATTTTCTATAACGCATAAATGCCACGATAAGTTATCCATAGATCGATCTACATGATAAATTCGCAGTACCTACGCATGGAAATATCTAATCAAAATATGTATAAGCACCAATGCTGACAATAGTTCTTAATGATCATAAATAAGAGGGAAATAATATACGACGCTTAATGTTGTATTTATTGTTCACAAAGGACAAGACAATTGTAATTTATCACAGTAATCACCGCCTTTGAAGTTTTATGTTATCTTGCCGCCTTATGATTTTATGATTGTAAACAGTCACTCAGTTTCATGGATCGATTAAATGTTATAGAACAGGCAGGTTGTCACCAAACATATTGACGATCCCTACGTCCAAAGCGACATGTCTACAAAAAAAGAGGGTCACAGGGAGCGTAACGAATATTAAAATCATTCTAGAAATTAATCTATTTACATCTTAATATTTATTTTTTCTGCAATATTTTATTCGACTTTTGAAGTTTATCATGCTATTCATTTATTCAATATATATATATATTCATGTTTTCATGAAAAACCTGATAGATAACCCTGTTCGGTCAAGTCTCGGTCAAATGTCATTTTTAACATGTCGTACATTTTGTATGTAGGGACCGCCGATATTAATGCATGTCATTGTATAGTCCGTTTATTATAACTTGTACCTTGGCTCTCTTTCCTATATGTTGGCACTACCGTCATTGGAAAGTCAATAGATTCTGTCAAATCTAAGCGCTGTAATTTTAGAGTAGAAATAAGGAATTTTAGTGCTATAATCATGCCACAGACGTTTAAAAGTAATGCAAGAGAAAATGTATTGAAGATTCGTGCTTTTTGTGAAAGGGAAAATGCAAACAATGTCCAATTATTCTATTAAATCGAGTACGGTCTTGTGTATTGACATGAAAGATTAGTAAAATCGAGTTGCCATACGTTTATGTTTAAGCTCCGTATAATTTGACAAATATGTTTTATTTTCTTAGAATATATTTTGTATTAGGTATATAAGTACGACAATTACTATCTATTCAGAAAGTAGTAAGAAAAAAGCAGTAGGAGCGGGAGGGGAGAAGAAACTTTAGAGATGACTGCATTACACCGGACAATACTTATCAGATTACAAATTAATATGCGACTTCTCGCTATCTTTGCAATCATTACATTATGTTATTATTGATAGCTGCTAATGTTTTTTTTTTATTTATTTTATGTGTGGCAGATATATCTGATAAAAGGTAGCAGTCGATGTTGTGGCTATTTTCCAAAAAATTAGAACCCTAGAGAAAATACGCACAAAGTAAAAGACTGTAAAATTGATGCCGAGAAACAAAATCTCAAAAAAGATTCATCGAATTCAAATAGAAAAAATGTTCAAAATAGAAGTTATTAATGTAGAGACATGATATTGTACTTTGGAAACACAAGTACATAATAAACAAAGTTAACATGCTTGAACTTGACTAGTGCCAGTGATGGCCCTTTAGATCATTCAGATTGTAAGTTTTTGTATCGTAAAAATATCTTATCATCGTTGGATAAATTCTACCCTAATTTTTGGGAGGCACAAAATGGAAAAATATGCAGCCCCACTAGTCAGAGCTACCAACTCCTGAACGGGGGGGACTTTTAATAGTAAATGGACTGTAATATTAGTAATCTAAATGATATATATTTATGTAAACATTTTGAAATATCTGCCACTGTTATTGACCGCTGTCAAGGTGAGAAATGTACTTACTCATCGCCTAAATTACATTCGCCGTAATTATCACTTGAAAGCAGCTTATTTTTTGAATAGCCACGTATAATAGACGTTAATAAGTCAAATATTGACATGGCGCCAGACTAATGTGAAGTATGTATGATTTTTTTATGATTCTGAGCTCATACTCACGGATTAAGACTGCAATGCCTGCATTCCTTTTACATTTAACAAACAATTTACTTGTATAAACACACGAGTTCTCAATTAAATATACGTAATGTACTGTTTACATAAAGCGCAATGTGTAAGGAATTCATTTGTCTTCATATTTTCAAGACTGCTGAAAGTTAAATGACAAATGCATTTGGAAAAATGTAATGAATAATTTGTTTTTTACTATGTAATATTAAAAAAAAAAAATTATACTCATAAAAGTTTTAATTGGCTTTGAAAATAATGCAAGGTTATTATTATGAGATATCAAAAGCTTTTATTTAAAAAATTATAGTTTATATAACAAAACAACATTATGCTCTGTGTTTGTATTCCTGAATTATTTTTAAGATTAAGGATTTTCTATTTATAAATTATCTTTTATTCTTATGACTTAACAGTATTAGCGAATGATTACTTCAACAACATGTTTCTAGAACACAATAACCTAAACGCTTTATTCTGTGAGTTTAAATATACGCAGGTACGTGTAAGTACGTACTTGTGCAGAGTTAAACAAAGTTTTACAGTAATTCATTATATTTAGAAAAATGGTAATATAAATGAGTCAAGTATATACATGTTTAAATAAATAAATAACATTTCATATTACAAAAAGTTAACACATTATATGTCGGTTGGCTTATTCTAGGACTGCTGATTCAATTTATTAGAAACATAACATAATCTATTATAACATAATAGATTAACTAGAATAAGCTATTTAGATGACCATAACTTGACCTTGTAAACGACTAGCATAATTATAATACAAGGAATAAACATAAATCAATCGTTCAAAGTTTCAGACTTAGTAAACTTAGGTTTCTAGGTAACAATGTTAGGTTTTACAGTAAAGTCCCAAAGCATATTACATATTGACCGGACGATAAGTTCCGGCAATGTCAAGCAAGTTTTAATTTCCAGCGGTTATTATAGGGTGGATCATTTTGTGAACGATAGTGATGTCTGAAAATTACATCCTTCTCTGTGCATCTATTGATAAACTTTGTAACTATGAGTGGTATAGTTCTATAAAAAAAACATTTGATAAAATAAACACGATCGAGTTTCTTGCCGGTTCTTCCCGATGCCTGGCTTTTTTTTCCGAACCGGTAGTTGTATTATCACATTCATGAGCGCCTTATTAGATCCTGAATTGAATAAAGTATTTTTAATTTTTTTTAATTTTTCTTTTAACATGGTACGAAGGTAAACAAGAGTACTGGCCAACTTACCTTCAACTCATTCTATAACTACTTCACGGGAATATATAATTTGACCTATTATAAAAAGTATTAATTTGTCTTTGATAAATTGATTGTAATGGTTACTCATACAGGTGATTACAATTTTCATTTCGATTATAATAATGGGTATAAATAAAGGTCCGAGTTATTTTGCTTGAAAAAAATATTTATTAATGCCGAATTTACATTATCAGGAATATACTGCCTACCTACTGCAGCAAATTCTTAAGTGAATATTGACTTCTAAATTCCGCATGAACAGAGAGCTGTTTCTGTATGTTTACGAGTAATTCGACTGTATTTGCAAAAACGTTGATTGTATCCGCATTTTTTATATACCCACTTATGAAAAACATTATAGAAAACCGAATAAAACTAGACTTGAAATAATTAACAAATTGGTCGACAGTATTTGAATTGCTTTATGATTTTTACTTAATATAAAGTAAAGTGAAAGTGCTGTAATACATTGTAATAAATATAATTATTAGTATGTCTAAGATAGTTCGTCGAGTTGTGCCGACTTCAGCACGGGTAATCACATACTTTAGTGAATACAAGTAGAAACATTTTAGTGATGAATTATTATAATAATTCAGACTAATTACCACGAGTAAGTGTTTTTAATCTAATCCACGTACAAATGTAAAAAACCGTGTAAACATTGTTACTACTAAAAATGTCACATAATACTCATCCTTCAAAAAGAAAAGTATATTATTTTTGACTACTAACACACGTAACACATACTGCAATTAGAAATTAAGTATTATTTCTTTATCATGTTACTGGGTTATATGTTTATTTTGTATTCAAAAAGATAAAGAAAAAAAAACAATAAAAACAAAGACACGTATATCCAAATTTACTCTATAAATTAAAAACTGTCTATAATTAAAATACTGTCAATATAATAAAATGTAAAATAGTATGAAGGAAGATCAATACAAAATGTATTGATAAAATTAAGAGATAAAATTGTAGACAATGTAACATACATTGTAGAAAACTGAAGTGTTGTACTAATCGTATAAATAAATACTTATTGCGGTATTTTGTTTAATTTTCATTGTTAGCACTGTGTAGAGTTTCATTGTTAGCATTTCGTTCTAACTTTAAAACCTTAAAAAAATCGTTTAATTTAAAGCAAATTTCAAACAAATCAAAATAAAAGCGGCGGTGAGAATTTATCTATTCAGAAATTTCGGTTTCGGAACATAGATACTTACAGCAAATGTCTCCAACGAACCAACGATTTTTTAAATTAATAATAATTATCTTAATTCATTTTGCTCTTATATTGATTCGTCGCAATGATGAAGCATGGCCAAGGACTGTTGTTACATGATTAATGGGAGCCCGTTTTCCCAACCCACTCTATTGGCCATTAAACTGATTCACTCATGCTACTAACCGCCTAAAGTAGATGTGATCTAATTAATCCACCGTATAAGTATAACAATTAATATAGTCATACAATGCCAGTAGGATGGTCTGAGGCACGAAGCGCAGGAAGAAATATTGCAACAACCCGTCTCGACCTACATTGATAACGGATACTCGGTGTCTACAAACAAGTTACGAGGATCGAGAAAATTGATAAATAGCACGTTCAAACATACATAAGGTATATTTATTATCTCCTCATATTATGTAGTTATATGGTTACGAGGTGACGTATGACGTTACTGCTTCGCAATACGTAATCAGGGTAATCACTCAGACCTATCTCGTAGTCGGCAATAAGAGTACACTTCTGAGGATAAAAATAAGAAAAAAGGATTCTCCTGAGTCAGCACTTTGCAAATAAATAAACATTACGTAAATAACAACATTACATAGGTATGTATATTTCTCTAACCGGTTTTTTTTTTACCAACGATAAGTGAGAAGCGAAAGTAATCTTATTTTACGTTGGTTTTTATTAAAAAAAACTAGCTGTGTACCCACGCTGCATCCGCGTTTCATATATTCTTTACTGCGTTTTAATTTTTTTTTATACGGAACTCTAATTATTTTCCTAAAAAATATTTAGTACTTAAGATAAAAGAAAAACATTTATCATAAATTTAAGCATTTGCTCTTAAAAGTGTGCATTGTATAAGATTATATTTAAAAAATTTATGAGTTTTAATTTTTTGACCCGGACCCCTAATTATTATTATGCGATAATGAAATGTTCGAAAAATGAGGATAAGTTACGCGGAGTAACTTACGCTATCTATCAAAAAAAGTCCCGTCAAAATCTGCCCAGCCGTTCCGGAGATTACCCGCAAGAAATAGACAGACAAGAATTTTAACAATTGTATTTTTAGTACGGGTATCGTATATAAATTAATATGTATTTAGTAAAAAAATGTTATTTTGATATATCAAACAGACACTTCAATTTTATTTATAAGTATAGATGGCAGTGATTCTAAAATAGAATTGTAAAGAATTTATTAGAACACTAGATATTCTCGTGTGGTATTTTTTTTGTTTGTAAAACGAAGATCAAATTTTAATGCATATTTTCCATTCAATCAATTTTATTACAATACTTTACTGCCACTATATGTATATGCCATTCAGGTGTTGTTTTGATATTAAAAAAAAACGCTGAAATGTACTACTACTTTCTTTATTTATAACTGAGACCTGAGACATGCAAAGTATTATGACTCTAACTTTAAAATTAGCTTTCCATACAAATTAGCATCACCTCTTCCATCCATTTCAAAGTGAGTTTTCAAAAAAATTTAAATCCTTTATTTCACTCCAGCGGATAAATAACTCCGAAACGAATTTCCAAAAAATAATTTATGCAATTTTTTTTTACGGTATCTCTTGTGATGTTAGGTGACGATATAGCCCAGGATGTTAAACACACTAATCCTAGGGTTACTGGTTCTCAAATGATGCTGCCGGAACACACGTATTGGTATTCGGCGACAGGTTTTCAGACTTGAGGGTGGTAGCTAACTAGACGGGCATTATTAGAAAATGTCCTATCATCATGTGTGCACATACACAGATATACATACAATAACTTGAAAGCATAGAACTGTGTCTCGTTATTTAATGCAGTATCGAGTTAAATTAGTTCTGAAAATATATTTAATGTACCTACACTTTTTTGTGCACAGTTTTATTATTACTATATATCATAAATTATATTATTAAACTAATTTGTGTATAAAAAATTAATTCCTTCAATATCCTTGTGGTAAAGCTTTGATAGTCAGTTTAAGTCACGTATTCTCTTCGATTGTTATCGGCGATATCCTATTATAACTATGCAGTGAAGGCTAAAATTGTTCAATAGTAATATTGAAAAAGGCATAACCTTCAGTCTAACATGGAAAAGTTATACAGTACATATAAGTTATATAGGTATGTAAATCAAACTACGTAAAAACATAAATAAACACATTAAATGAGATACAGCTAATTTATCGATCCCAAAGGTCTCGCCTGTCAGTGAAGATGTGTATGAGAACAATAACAAACTACTACAGAGTACCAGCTGAAAATACTAGCAGGAGCCCGTGACTTCGTCCACGTGAAAAGGCTTTTAATATTTGACGGAGATTAAGTATAATGTGTAATCTTGATTAAATAATTTATAATAATTTTAACTCTATTACGACTATATTTTAAATATTGTGATATTTGCCTGTTTATTTAACATACATATAATATTGAAAAATTAAATCTGCAACTAACAGATTCATTATAAGTATTTTAGAGATAATAAAAAAAAAACTACTTAAATCGAGAAGTTCAACTAATTGCTCTAATTATTTTGTCCCACGCTTTAGGTTAAGTAATTCTAATAAAAGTGTTTTAGTGTAAAAACAACATGATTCCAAAGAATATTACCATTTACTTGACAAGAAGTTTAAGCACTATGTCAAGCATGCCTTAATTTTAAAAGGTTATTTACATGATCCACTCATTACGTGAACGATGGTTACGTTTGAAAATGACACCACTGTCTGTGCTTTAGCTTATGAAAAAAGAAAGCAAATCGAGTTTCTTACCGGCTCTTCTCAAATGGGTTATTTTTAGAACCGGTGGTAGTATTTTGATGTTCCCTAAACGCCTTCTCAGACCCTAAATTGAATAGAGATTTTTTTATATTGATTTCGTTTATGTATGGAATCCGTAGGACATACCACTTTTCCTGTATATATGTACACGGTTTTATTTAAAAAAAAGATACGCGATAAAAATATTATACTCTTCATTTGAAAACAGGAGTTTTATTATTTATGCACGTATTTCCCTAGTACATATAAAAACACAATACCCGGAACACGTCACATAGTATTAATTTCTTTTCACATTTGTAATTAAATAATATTGTAAATATTCCTTATGGATGCTAAGTTACATTTAAATAAGCTTTAAAAAAATCACATCCAATTCAAACTGACACTGATCTGATTAACATTTGTCACTTCCAAAACAAATTGTTAGCAAAAGTTATTGTTACATAAAACAATGCAAATAAGTAAACCGCAGTCAGACTTTATATTTTCCTGTTTATACTTAAAGAGGGTTTAGAAATTTATTATAGAAAAAAATATACAAGTGCATCATTGTAGCTTTTTAGGATATATTTCCCCTTACCAAACCAAAATATAAACTTATATTTTTTGTAAACTGATAGGAGTTTACTAGCATAATATAGTCATTACAAATACTAATACGAACCGAGCTGAAATTGTTCGACAATTAATTACATAATATTATGTGCACCAAATTTCGGTGAATTTATTCGAAATAATAAAATGAGATTTATACTTAATGCATCTGGAAAGTCTCACATTGGTTTATTTAATGCCATGTAAGCTGACCACATGTCTTCTTAATTTATTTTTTTATTGGAACCATAACAATTTTACAAAAAACAAAAGTACACGATATTGTCTACATTAGTATAAGTGTGTCGCAGCCAATAGCGCCCACCACCACATTATTAACAAAAAGGGCTGCATTCCACAAAATTAAAAATATGTAAACAAAAATGTAAAATAGCAGTTTCTTTTAAGTAATACTACGAACGTATGTATGGGTGGTTGTTGTGTATGTATGTGTGTGTTTTTGTTTGTTTTGCGAGTAGGTGTGTGCATGTAATTGTGTGTGCGTGTATGGGCGTGATAGATTAATGTAAAGATCTGTACAAAATAAAGTTAAATTTTAGATTAACTTTAAGTTTTATTTTGATTTGTGTGTAAGGATAAAATTGCAATGACGACATAGTAGTTCATGCAACTAAGCCTACAATACATAGCAAAAAAAGTGAAATTATTAAAATGGAATTTCTGCAGAACATATCTCTGCTGAATTAAAATTATTCAAGGTGCCTTTTATTTACAACTAGATAGATTTTTAATCATTCCGTATAGGTATTTGGCAGTACAGTACTTCGTTACTTTCTTTTTATAATGATACTGTAAAAAATACCACCTACATATTATAGTACCTTGATAACTCAGAGATAAAGTTGTTCTTATTTATGCGGAAATATGCTATTAATATATTTTTTTAGATAAAATAATAACAAAATCGAATAACTAAACAATAAATACATAAATTAAAGACATTATAAAATATAGGCGGAACTTGTATACTTTGGAAGGGTAAACTATTACTATTTATTTAAATTGAGTCACCTCTATCGTTATCAGCTTATCGCATTGTAAGTTATAATAAGTAGACGCTGATTATAACGAGTACACTAATAGAGAATTATTATAAGAATTTGCATTATCATAATTGTCCTTATAACAATTAAAAATACCTATATTATGTTTCTATTGTAAATACCGACTTATAAATACCACGTAATTAAGTATGGACAATAAATATATACATTGGAATGTAAAGAAATTGAACAGAAAACACCATACACTCTACAACATTAATTTAGAAAATGTTTAATAGATCAGTTTATTAACTCAATGATGTATTACTTTCCTTCCTGCCTTACTTCTTTCCTTAATACTTCTCGAATAATTAATCTAGGGCATTTTAAGGCACTACTCAGTCCTGTACACTTTTATTAAATCTTCGATAACTCATACACGCTTCATTAAAAGTACATTCATTAGACAACCTCCGATAATGGAAGCACAAAACCTAATTGAATACATGTTGCAATAATATTTGTCACTCTTGGTTGATGTTTACTTTATAAATTGTACTCCTATGTCACCTACGACGCCTGTAAATATAAGGTAAATCGAAACAAAAATTGTGTAATCCTTTCTAGATAATTCAACCACTAAACCGCAGCTGTGAGACTAACGCATCGCAATAATATTTTACCGAGTTTTACGTGAATGTATGTTGCTTAAGAAATCTCACACAGCACAACCTATAATTATACTAATTCCAATATATTCATGTAAACTGCTTTTTATATTGAAAGTTCATAAAGCATTCCCTATCCAAATACACATAATTGATCATTGTAGCTACAGTTTTCACTAGAAACACATAAACATAACCATAATCAGACCAACTCCATTCGGAGCTAGTCATGAAGCTAACATTAAAATGATATGCGGTCGGCGAAAAATTCGAAAAGTAGGTATTTCAGAAATCTATTGCTATCGCGTTGCGCCACAAAGAAAGAGTTATAAAACACGAGCGGGACTACCGCAGCTCGGGGTGATTTTACCTATGCAAAATTGAAGAAAACATCACTTCGTAGTACCCTGTTTTCTCTTCCAAAACTGAACAGATTTTTAATTTTCATTCAGTTATAGAATAAGAAAGACTGCCTATGCCTCTACGTTTTGCTTTTTTGTTTATCAAATTTATTTGACGAACGTCTGAAATAGACGGAGCATTTTTTCATTTCGAAGACTCGTAGTTTCTACAATAACTAACTCGAAATGAAAACGTACGGGCAAGGCAGTGACGGATATATATGTTTTGATATAAAAATATTTACCATAATGATATTATCTAGGGATGAAATGGGGGACTACGTTTGTATGGAATTAACGCCACTCGCATATCCTCTTAAGTAATACCTGGTCATACAACTTGGTTGTAATGAAAATACTTGCATGTTTTATTCGAATTGAGATTACATTTCCATTTTTGTAAATGGTAATTCTATCATCACAACTTGCCAGTCGAACTATTCAGAACGAAACTGAATGAAAATCAAGATAATGAGTTAGAGTAGTAAAATGACTCTAATTAAAACTATTTTATATTTACTTAATTATGTTTAAAAAGTAAGTCCAAATCATTTTTATGTATCTATAAGAAATTATTGACAAATAAATCTAAAGGTGCATACTTTTAAAAATGTCAATAGCCATAATATTCTCAAAACTTATTTTTTTGAATTTGGTCACTTTCATTATGAAGATTCGATATGTAACTATGATCCTTTCCTGGGTTCACTCTTATATTTATTTTCCAATTTTATTATGTATGGCTACACGAGCAGCCATGGATCCTATGCAGACTAATCTGTTTGTTATAATAGCTAAAATAATTATTTTAAACGTTGACCAGTTGATGTCATTCTTGAATACAATGTATTGTAAGTTTGTTTGGGTTTCGCTAAACAACTGATCAATGTTCCAGTCAGCTATAATTTCTTTATTCTAAGCCGCATAACACGATGATGTCACAACAGGCGAAACCTAATCTGATTTTAATGAATCATAAGCTTTTTACAAGCGATGCACCGATAAGCGCCCGCGGTATCCTGCACGCGTGATAGCACAGCGAGTTAGTTTCTCGACGCACCAGACCCACGTGTTTGTGAAGCTATTGATGGCATCAGCGAGCGCATAATAACTGGTCCGGCAGAACGAAATGTTCAGTCACTGATTGCTCACAACGGGGAGCGCGTGTCGACTACTATCACGAACCGGTGTTCCGCGAGACCATACACGAAAAAACGATATTATATATCCATTCATAATTTCAACTTACTGATTAATTAATAACAAAATATTGTTAAGGGACTAGTGGACTAATTAATACCTACGCTAGTGTTTGTGCTTCATTGGATGAATTATCTCGCTGAAATATCTACAAGTGCAGGTGCAATGTTTATCTTATTTGTTTTTTTTTTTTGTTGATATATATATTTTTTGAAGTTTAACACAACTGTCATTCATCATTTTGCTACACTTACACTAATTTTCACAATAACTACACGCTGAAGGTTTTTTGTTGTCTTTTTTCCATTTCATCGTTCAATGTGCGATGTCATATTCACTTCAAGGTATACGCGACGATGACGTAATATACAAGTCTATTTATTAAGTTTATAGTTTGTTAGTGGATTCGCAAACGTATATTTCGAATTATAATCCACAATGTAAACAGAGATTATGTAAATGTACACAAGTAAGTAATTAATATTTTGAGGTCACACTGGCATATTAGAAAATATATTTATTTTAGAAATACGTGTCTCGCACAGTGTGGTGTATTCCTAAGTACCTAATTGTGTAATTGCACATAGGTATGCATTTGAGAGTTTGCAGTTTGGCACAGTTTCACATATGCATGGCGTCATGAATCATATATTGTTTCAAATATTACAAAATATTGGGTCATTCGGATCGTAAAAGAAAACTATAATTTTGTTACGGCCATCGTGAACACGTTAACTGGAGAATTTCTCTTTATAGATTTTATCAAATATTTATCAACATCTGCTCACATTATATTTTCGTCTACGTTACAACAATTGCTAGACGATATCAATATGATACGAGTGTTTTTTGTAAACATCGTTAGCGCTTAGTAAGCATTTTCATATTATTTATACGTCCAAGAGGTCAATTTATCGTGTAGGTACCCGTATGTATGTATTCAAATATGCTTACCCAATTTGTTCCTTACTACAGGAAACTATTGAATAACAAACATTTAAAGAAAAAACATTTAGAAAAATCTATGAACGAACGTAAAAAAAATTCGTGTTTGTGTTTCTTATATTTCGTAAGGTTGTGATGCACTCACTAAACTAACCTACGTTAATAATAATTGAAATGTCAATAATATATGACAAATCACGCTTAGATTATGTAACTTCATTCGACTAGCATAAAGAATGACGAGTAAAGTAAAAAAAATCTGAGTAGGTTAAAATTACACGTCGAAAACATAGCTGGTGCAAGACCCAATGTCTCAGTTAATTAACTCATTCTTTTCAAATCTATACTTACAATAAAAGGCTAACGAAACGAAATCTGTACATGAAATATATTTAAGAAAATATGCTATGCAGGGCTTCAGAATCGACTACAGAACACAATTCGATATTTTAAGAATTTTAAATTATTATGAAAAAAATGTGTCTGTTATTTTTCGAAAAATAATAATACACTTTACTTTGGTCGGTTAAGTTGAATAATATTTTTAATGAATTGTAAATATATTCCCTTTATCCCTTTTCATGTATTACGACCATTTTGAATTAAATGTCTTTGAATCCATTTCTCGATTGACAACCGGGAGAATCCCCGTTCTGGTAAAGCGTACTTGTAGATTTTTTTAAAGCTTACACGTTCGATAAATGTTTAAACTTACTACATAAAATATTATACCATTGTCATGTTAGTTATGCAAATATAACTCATAGAACTTTCGTCGCCGATTACGTAGCAAGTTCTTATGTTCAGCAAATATAACTACATGTTGGTAAAATAGTAAGTTACTCTATATTTGATTTATATGAAACGTGAGCGAACTATTTACTATGCATTACATGTCTTATTATATATCCACATATATTATATGTGTATATATAAAGTTGTGACGACTTGAACTCATTCTAAACCAAACAAAATCGAGTAGTATTCAACAATAAAAACCTTATATTACGTTAATACGAGTAATAGTAATAGTAATGTATATCTTTAAAATATTGTTTATAAAAAGTATTTTGTATAAATAAATATTATACAAGTTGTATTTGTATGATGAATTTTATAAATTTATTTAGTAACACTATTAACGATATTAAGTCAAAACGGGCCTCTTATTTTGTGACAACTTTAGTTTTTCGCTTCAAACTCCCTCGTAATAAAAGCAATACTGTTCACTAAATAATTTTAAAATCTTCATGTAATATTTTTCATAAACTAAACTCAAAGGTGAAAGAAAGATTTTGAGAAAACATATTGTATCTTTTGCGTCCTCAGGCTATCAGCCAACGTGTCAACTAATAAATGCTTCGAGTCCGCTGTGTATTTATTTTTTAATTACACGTCCTAACAAACAGACACTAGCTGTCCGCCCGCGGCTCCACCCGGGTTTTAAAAATTCTTCACTGCTCAAAACAGTTTTGAAATAATCATTGGAAAATAATGTTTTGATGGTGCTATGGTGTGTTCACAATTTAATAAGGTTATAAGTGTTGTTATTCACTTCAATTTTATTTATTAGTATAGATAATTTTGGTATATTCTATATAATCTATGTTACAAAGACCCTGAGATTAGTAAAATAACAATACATTTTAGAAATTAACACGGATTAGTTCTAGAAACTTAAAGTATATCTGTATTGTGACTTGTGACGTAAATTAAACTATCATAAGATATTCTTCTTCTTCGAATTAATATATTATATTCTAATATATACATACAGAATATATAATTAAAAGTAAGTCATGCCGTTCGATGTACAAGAGTACGAAGTTCTATTTATAAATGCAGTCGACTCAATTGTTACAAAGAGGTCGGGGTGCAAAATCCAGGATGTTATACTGGCAGTGCTGTAGGAAGTGCGTCGTTAACTGCCCGTAGCGACAGGACTCGCTCTGTTCTATTGATTAATTCAAATGATTTTATTGCATAATGGCTACTGTGTGAATTGGCCAGCTAGATACCTACGTAGATCAATTTCTTTATTGGATAATAAACGTCTAGAATTTTTAATAAAATATCTTAAGGGAACATGCGGTCGGCGACAGTTTTGAAAAGTAGGTATTTCAAAAATCTATTGCTATCTCGTTGCGCCGCAAAGAAAGAGTTATAATAAACGAAAGGGACAACTCTAACTCGGGCTGATTTGGCCTATGCAAAATAGAAGAAAACATCACTTCAAAGTACCCAGTTTCCTGCTCCACAATTAAACCGATTTTTATTTTCTTACAGTTATAGAATAAGAAAGACTTTGTCTATGCTTCTAGTTTATACAATAACTAATTTATATATTATTTAGTACAAAAATATTTACCAGAATGCTACTATTCAGGGAGGAAACAGGGGACTACGTTTGTATGGAATAAATGCCGTTCGCATATCCTCTTCATACTATGCATCCTATGCCATGTAGGCTGATAAAAAGATAATTAATATAAATCAAATTTGCTATTGCTTTTAGTTAATAATTAAACACGCAAGCTTTAACTCTTTGACTACGTTAAATACGCAACTATACGATAAAGAACATTATTATTACAGCAGAATTAAAAAAAAAATGAACGCTACGTAATCATGACGTCGATTATAAGTCATTTGCATTTCCACTAAGCTACTGCGCTACTGACATATATATATAAATCTAGAAACTTTTTTGGAAGGCTCCACCTTCAATTATGAGGTTGCCGATACCTAACGCCGAGAGTTACCGCCACTTATCAGGCTCTATCGAGCTTGGTGGTTGGTTATTTTACAATGCACGTCTGACTAAGTGTTACCACCTTCAAGTCTGAAGATGTGTAGCCAAAGACTTGTAAGTGTGTATAGCAGTATCACCCAAGTGACAGTATCTTTAAGTCTACGGTGTCTGTCATATTTTCGCTCACATCATTACCTAACATCAGTTAAGATTGTGATCAAAGTGCTGAGAGATCTATACAGTCTAAATTATAAACAAAAAATACTAAATACCGTAGTATTGACCTGAAAAGAAATAAAATTATTTTATCGTTAATACTAATTTCTTGTACAAGGTAATTTTTCAAAAGCTTGCTTAGACTTTGTAGAATATATTTTCAATTTTGTAGAAAAACAGAAATAACCGCATAATACTATTTGGAAGTACGTTTTGTCCATCAATCCCGCTTAGCCGTTGGACGGATCCACAGATAAGTGAACAATCGAAAATAAGTGACTCAGTATTTTTACCATGTTTGAACTTCACGAAATAATGTTTTGAACGAACAATGATAATATTTTAATACTTACGTTTGAAATGATATACCATCTTTCACGTAATTTACATTACAACTAGTAATTTTGCAAACAAACATAGTAGACGTGGCATTTTGTTAAAAATCAAGATATATCAAACGGCGCACAGTATAATTTCGACTAAAGACAAAAACATACATCAAGCCCATTTTAGGCAAGGTGCACTCGTACCCAACACGCCTTCTTGCCATATCTCCCTTATTCACTTATCTGTGAGGCTTACTTACAGGCACGCACCCTGTCACATCTGGGATGGAACTAAGCTCGGTGAAATCTGGGTGGTATAGTTCCGTACTTCAAATCTGCCTAACCCTCCGGGGATAACAGGCGTGAGCTTATGTTATGTTATGATGTCACTTATCTGTGGACGGATCTCCTATTGAAATTTTTAATAAAAGTCGATTAGGTTTATTGTGAATCAGAACATAGAATACTGTAGATTGTTGTGTATTAAATTATTAAATACATAGAAATTAATGAATTACAATTTTATTTTGTGGAGCACAATGCTTGTATTATACAATTTATATTTTGACAATTTTGACAATGACAAAAAACAAAAAACATATTATTCTTATACAATAAAATATAAAGAGTTTTACTACAAAATAGTTTATGTATGTTAACAAATACTTTTTCTAGATTAACAGTATATATGTGTATAAACCGTGTGGCGATTAGCAACTAGTTTAATTAAAATTTTTAATGTCGTGTTATTCATTTTAAACGTACTTAAAAATTAAATATTATCGCGCTCTAAAACATGGTAATATCATAATATTTATGTAGAACGATATGAAGATTTCCAACGTCACATATTATAGCCTAGTCGTTAGTTTCTCCCACAGCCAAAGCATGACCCCGTAGACTGACACTACACACGGAAGAGGTTAATCATAGAGTCGAGGGATATAGCATCTACTAAATCTAACAATAAAATGTGTTGGCACGTATACCCTTTGCGTTCGTCATACTTAGCATTTAAAACATATTATTATCAAACTCCAAAAAAAAAGAAAGCGTAATTAATTTATTAAAATCAGGGTTGAGACGGGGTGAACGACATTTTCCATAATGTACTTACTATTTAAAACTAAACTAATTATCATGTTTTAATGTCATTCTCGTCGTCGTTTCGATATCAGACAGCTTTCTACTTTTGTTAAAATAAATTTGTTCAACGTCAGTTTCCAAGCAATGGGGCATATCTTCGTATCTCTTTTTATCTTTGACATCGTTAGTAATGTCTTCTTTTTATACACGATCGACAAATATTTCTCTATACAAACCGTATGCGTTTGGTAAAAAGCCATTCAAAAGTCATTACATAATTTAAATATTTGGTTTTTGTAGTAAGGTTCTAAAGAATATATTTATAGGTATGATAATGATTAATATCGTATTCGGGTGAATTTTTAAATCTTTTAATTTCGTTCAAAAATAGTATAAACAAGATTCTTACGAATGAACGAAATTAGTACTTATTTAAAATTCCCAGGTATGCGTATGCGTATGTTTATTTTATTTGATTGTGTATAAAGTAAGTTTTACTAACTATTAGTAATAACTTTTTAATAAAAGGCAGGTACTACTATTTGTACTCAACAAATAATAATAAATGCTACGTATCTAAAATATATACTTTTTTTGTGCAATATAAAAACTTAGCTGCCGATTGCCTCTAACTAATAATCGCAATAAAACTAATTTATTATTCGTCATTTTTGAGAACATTCGATATATTTATAAATGCATTGTCTATTTTTGAATGATTTAAACGAAAGACGTCCACGGCTGGACATGTCTCCCCGAACAAGGGAGGAATTGCCATAATCCCAGTAAGTATTTCTAGTGCTCTGAGGATGCTACTTCCCATCCTAGGGCGTCTTTTCCCCTTATACAACTCCCGAAGTAAAATAGCCCTCTGCCATAAAGTTACTGTGTATAAAACGGTAGTCAGACCCATGATGACGTATCGCGCTCCTACTTTTGCCTATAAAGACTTAGCTTCCTTCCGAATGATTCAGAATTGCTTCGTAAGGAAAGCCGAAGGTGCTCGGAGGTATCAGAGATTACACAGAGATCTGAACCTACCCTCCATCCATTCCGTAATCAAGTCTCAGTCTCGCGCCTTCTTTGATAGCGCAGAGACACACCCGAACCCACTCATAGCTAGAGCCGTATCGTGGTACACTGATCCGAACGCTCCGAAACCGTATTGGAGTCCGCAAAATATCCTCACCGATTCCGCTGATAAAAAATAACTCTCGTGAATAGATTCTTTCCCCATCAACCGAGGAAATATGCGTGCCAGCGCCCACGCCCGCGAAACCGCCGTTCCTGCCGCCGGGGATAGGTGGATTATTTTGCTCCCACAAATCCCGCACACACTCTGGGTCACCCTTCGGCGGCGACCCAAGACGTGTCTCGTTCCCCAACAGGGGAGGCTCTTGACGTCGCCGCCAGTGCAATACAGTGACACTAACTATGCACTGAGCATCAAACGCACAACACTGCACTCACACTCCTGCACACAAAACGCAGGTACATAGGTCCTATAAGTAACCTTTTTATAATAAATAAAATTGTAAGGATTAAGCTAGGATTAAAACTTCGCTGGAATTTTCACACACAGGTAACGGTCAGGCCGAGGTTCGTACCACTTTGGTAACCCTTGTGCTAGTTACCTTTTGCGGCTGAGTTTCCTCAGCATTCGCCTACAAAGTTCGGTGAAGCTGTAAAGCCCTTCCGGTCAACAGAATTAGATAGGTTAGAAGAAATAACTGCTGCCCATCCTATGATATATCCCTTAGTCGCCTTTTACGACATCCACGGAAAGATATAGGATGGTCCTATTCTTAGCCGGCACCACACGGAAAACATTGGTCTATTTTTTTAAGTTAATTACTAGTAAATAACTTTGGCACTATTAGTAAACAAGACGGCTTTCAGCTTCATTACGAAAACAAAACAAAAATACAAATGGCATTATACTTGATGATCTAATCAGGCACGGATTTGGTCAAAGTTTATTAAGTAGCAAATAGTGAACGAGCCGGCGCGGTGTCGTGACGCGAATTTACTCCTAGGGACATTTAATACCTGCACCGATCTAATGTTGGTTCCTTTCGATAAAGTTTGTATCTTTAATACAGAACAAACTAATTTTTGTTAAACAATGAAAAGATTATATTTTAATGATTCGTGTATTGAAAAGTAGACTGTCACACCTGATCAAATACATACTACAAAAGAGGTGGGCTGTAAAATAATACATGAGTTATTTGTTATTCAGTTCGTTCAACTTTTTGTTGAAACCTAGTCCTAAAGATTTGTATAATTTTTTCTAATGAAATATGGTCACCTAAAAAAATATTTACTGAATTACTAACTTTATGATAATGCAGTAAGTACAAGATATAAAAAATTGAATGTTATGTTTGTCCGATAGATAAAAGTATTTTTTCATACAACTTTGTGTCCATGAGATATCCGCCAAAAATTCTTAATAACCTTGCACTATCTCGTTATTGCTATGTTTATTTGTTTAGTAAATATCTATTTAAAAAATCAACATCACTTTTGGAGAATTTTTTAAAATCAAATAATTCAACCAAAAAAATGTTAAATTCATCCTTATTGCAGTCCATTATTTATTTTTGTGTATAGAAATACTGTGTGGGTATACCGTCTGTTTCCCCGTCGTGTTGACCCAGAGTCGTGGAGGGATAAAGGGCCAAGTTCATGCCTCCGTAGTTCAGCGGTTAACATTGATTCTTGTCTGTGCAATGTTGCAACAAACGTGAAAGCTACACATTCTAATAGGAAAGGCTTTAAGTGGTAAAGATAAGAAAAATATGTTCAACGAATTGAATTAGAAACTAATAAAAATGTTATCTTAATTTAAACCTGTGAGCTGCGAGCGGTGGTCTTTATCGATTGAGCTCACGATCATAAAGTAAGACGACGAATTGAAATAAATTAAGCCGCCGCCAACGAGAATTGGATCTCTGTAAGAACATAAACACTTTGTGAGTATAAGTTTAAGGCGTAAGGAGATATGATAAGAGGTTAAATAATGTAACGCAGACTTTGATTTCGCGTGGGCAGTTGTAACCGCAAGCGCCACAAAAACTCGGATTACATTATACTGGAATGAAAACAATGGGTCCAGTGTTGACAGCAGGTGAGAAAAGTGGATAGGTTGATAATGATTTTTTCATCGCCACTCTGATAATACGAGTACAAAACAAGTAACTTGAGTTTGTAAAAGCACTGATGGGAGGAATGCGCTTGCTTGTGATATTATGCGTATATAAACATTCTAGAATATTTAGACGTCAAGTAGGTAGGTTATTATTTATTTTAGTGTGGAGGTGTATATAATAGTAAACTACAGGTTATATAAAAGGTAACACCTTGTATATCCGTTAATTAGGTTCTTTTTTTTGCACTTTATAAATTCTGGCTTAATAAAAATATGATGAAAAAAAGAAATAAGAAAAAATAACTATAACAATCAGCACATCATCCAGTGGCATTTTAACAAAACCATTGAATATTTAAAAATTTATATTTAATTTGTAAATATATATTATATATTAATTATTTAATAATTTTATGAGGCGACTAATTTTTGAAAAATAGGAATATTTTACGCGAGCGTTGCCCGTTATTTTTTTTTTGTTTATTATAAATAAAAGTACATGTGTATATTTCAAATTTCATATATATATATATACGTGTGATTTGTCTAGTATAAAAAAAAATCGATCAAAGGAAATAAATTTCATTTTAATTAAAACTTATAAAAACAACAAACCTACGAATAAAAGTGTTTGTTTATTATTATTTATTTACTACATCTTAACTCTTACAGAGGTCTTTTTCAATTTCCCTAACTTTCTTGTAAATAACGAAACTTGTAGTTATAAATTTTCTTAGCGGTAAATTACAATTCTTACAACTTTCTCACGATACTGTCATAGCGTTTATCTTTAGTACAACTGAAAATGGCACTTGCCTTCATATAATCGAGGTTTATACGCGTAATCCTGGACATAAGACGCCATTCCAAATACCCTACCAGACGTGTACAAGAATTACGGGCATAAGGATTTTTCAATACCTCCACGCTTGTCTACTTATATATTCTTGATTATTTTACGAGTGTAATCACTATGGTACAGAAATGGACACGTATCGAGCCAATGTGAATCATACTTTTTTATCTATACTAATAAATAAAATTGAAGCGTGTGTTTGTAATGTCAAAATAACATTTTTTTTTTACTAAATACATATGAATGTATACATGATAGCTATAACAAAAATAGTTTTTTTTTTTTTTGTTTTTCTGTCAATTCCGGGTAATCTCCAGAACGGCTGGACGAATTTTAACGGAATAGCTGTAGATACTCCGCGTAACTACTTTTGATTTTTGAAAATAATTAGGGCTCCTCGTAAAAAAATTAAAACGTAAAGAACATATGAAACGCGGGCGCAGATTGTTTTTTTAAATAAAATTAATATAGAATACTGGTTTAAAGTATTGAAAAATTAAAGTGGCTTTGTTAATGACATTTGCACACATACTTCATATTATCTTCCATTCTATATGGATACTAATGTTACGCAAAAGTTTTCTCCAAATATTTACTTACCAAGCAGCGCCAAACTGTGTCTTTTTTAAATTTTAATATCGTTTCGTTAATTTCTAAGTCCCTTATTTATTAATTAACAAATCAATGTATTAATGAAAAATATCGTATTTTCTTTTATTAGATTTGTAGTTGTTTAAAAAAGAACATTTTAACTTAAAACTGTTTTTCAGAAGACTGTTGTTATCCCAATGTAACTTTCTATGTAACAACTTTCTTTA
Organism: Samia ricini; assembly: GCA_014132275.2. Taxonomy (NCBI): domain Eukaryota; kingdom Metazoa; phylum Arthropoda; class Insecta; order Lepidoptera; family Saturniidae; genus Samia; species Samia ricini. Next base: position 9,993,135 of record AP028170.1, read on the forward strand.
ATAAAAATCTATAAATATTATCTGTACTCGCGTCGTCCTAAAACGTAGTATTGGATTCCAATAACACCTTGTATTTATTCGCATCTAATCTAGTATAATTCATATGTATTAAAGATTAAATATATAATATTAAAATTCGTACAACTAGCATGACGTAAAATAAATACCGTTCAACAAATCGAAGTTACATATACACATGTACATCGCGTTCTGAACATTGTAGCTAACTTGCTACTCATTATTCGCTTGCAATTTCTTTTTGTATTATCTTAATAACACTTCAAAAGTAACTGTCGTATGAATTTATGATTCAGTGTATTAAAATATCGTGATCGTGCATACCACGGACCAATGGGCTGGCGCCTCGGTGTTCTTAACGGTAATACGAGATGCCTAGGTCGGACTTACTTCAGACCGTCGTCACTGATACGTACCTTATTAATGCTATGAACTGATAAACAAATACGGACTGTGGAGTGTACTCATGTGTGGCCGTCTAGTTCTCTATTCAATTATATGGTGTGAGTTAGATAAAACTATTTTCATTTCGAACTACCTACTTATAAAACCACAGAATGTCGTATACTCGAGCTAGTAATGTACTGAAGAATACATTAGTATTACACAACGAAAAATAACATATACATAATATGTACTATAGCGTGATAAAAAATGTCCGTCGTTATATAAATATAGCAAAGTTATAATTGAAAAAATAACTAAAAATTATTTAATTTTACGTCATGGCATTAAATTAAACAAAACTATGTTAAACAATACTATTAACTATGTTTAATAATTTGATGATTTCGCACCTCTTCTTATAAAATATTATTATAATATTAAAAACAAAAAGGTACATTTATTTATTGTATTTCATGGTTTAAAGTTTCATTTCAACTATAATACATCTGTATTAAGTTTAATCATGTATTGTTATTTTTTTTAAATAATATGTGTTTGTACAATCAGTTGCATAACTTACACCAATCCCTGTGTATAGGTATTCGTGCAAAACTTCGCAAAGAGCGCTTAATGAAACCGTCCGCATCAAAGGAATCGGGTTAACAATAAACCGTCAGCCAGCTTTAGATGTCGTAATTACAATAAAATCAGGGCAATGAAACTCACCCCAAAACAAAAGTCTTTGTTATAAATATACAAGTTACTTTTATTGCTCTAAAATTTATATAAATTTATTTTTCTGTAATAATTAGATAATTTAGTTTATTAATAGCTGGTTTAAAATAAAATAGCGGTTAAAAAGGTATAGGTATTTTTTTACATACTTTCATTTTAATTTCAGTTCCTAATCATAATATTATAATTAAATCTCAATGTATCACACATTTTTTTATCATGTGTTCGGAGTTTTTTTTTCCTAGCCTATTTAATGCTGTTGACCGGAAGTGCCTTTACAGCTTCACCTAACTTTATGGGCAAGTGCTGAAGGTACTCAGCAGCAAAAGGTAACTAGCACAAGGGTTCGCACCTCGGCTTGACCGCTACCTGAGTGTGAAAACTCCCGCAGAATTTTAATCCTAGCTATGTATTTGGAGCTAAAGAAAAACTATATTTATACATTTCTGGCGTCCCTAAATTACTATTTGATTAACAAAGACATCGACTGATGATGCTTATAATCGTTGTAAAGAAATATGGAAGATAAAAGCTCTAATGGTTTTTGTAAAACTTAATTAATGTATTATAAAGAAATATCAAGTGTTTCACTTATATGTCAATTTTGTATTTCATGTTGCTACTACGTTTTTATCTTTGTACATATTTCTGATAAGAAATTAAAAACTCTTATAATAAATTTACACCGTAACTATCAAAGAATTGTGATTACATTTAAAAAAAATATGCTAATATAGTACGGTTATCATTTTATTAATCCAGGTTATTAACTTTCTTTCTTGTTCAGCAAATCGATATGAACCACCATGACTTTATTCTGTGACCCGGTTCTGAGTGAAATAATCCTTACATAAGGTTGTCCAGCCCACTGACGCTAATTGACTCTTAGCGTGCAATCGCAAAAACCTACCGATAAGGGGCCGTTAAAACTGCAATTGTTGGGACTATGCTTTTTTGATGATATAGGAGACGAGGGTTCGAATTATGATTGCATAAGCAATAGTAATTAATATACATATATTTATTTACTACTTGTTTACTTAATATTTACTTCATCAAGGGGGCGAGGTTCGTCCGGGCACACGTCGTGTGAACTATTTTACTTAAAGAAATTATGAAAGTGAATAAATATATTGCATCATTAATTATTATGCTATCAAAATAAAAACTTTTAGTGTAAAAATGTAATAAAGAGGGAAAATAATTATTATATATCTTAATTAAAAGGATAACGGTCTTAAGATAAAAGAAATTAATTCTTATTTACATCATTCTGTGGTTTAACTGTTTTCAATTAAAAACCGCACTTGTTTTGAGAATTAATATTTCAGATATATATTCAGAATGAATATTTTAAAATGTCGATTACCCATAAAAATGAGACAATAGGAAGAAAATAAGAAAACAACAGCAAACTAGCGTAAACGCCAGGTTAGTGCCCAAGGGGTTAAATTATCATCACACACAATTATTTTTAATTTCCTTTTACCAATCTTAAATATGTACCTAAAAGTCCCTAAAAGTAATAAGAGTCCTAAAAATTGAAGACAATTAAAAGCACAAACCACGATGACACTCTGCTGAATAATGTTCCTGACCACCACGGGAAATCAGACGGCAAACCTTGGTCTGACACAATTAAAAAAAATGAAATACTCAAGGATCTACGATTTTTTTTTTTCGATCCAAGGCAGAAACTTGACTGATTGGCGCCCCTCTCTTAGGCGTTTGAGATAAATTACTTTAAAAAAAACTCACAAATATATAATGGTTGACATATTAATGGTCTATGTACATCTAAATTTTCAACCAGTCTTCCATATAATAGGTACTGTATGGAGTAAATATTTTTTTTTATCATATTATATGACCATTTTGGAGCGCCTGAAACTGTCGCCCGGGACTGATACCCAGTTTGCCCCTTCCCCCACTAAATCCGGGCCTAACGCAAGGTAAACAAAAATATTCACGGATGATTGATGTTGTTTGTTCCCTTTTCGTTTCGAAGGCACAGAAAAATAAATATTTCTGGGTATTTCGCGATGTCTTATCTCACTCATGTTTTAGATAGATATCATTTCCTATAAACACTTTGTCATAAGCTGTTTGGATATATTAAAGCGAAGGTCATTCTACTACACAGCTAAGTACTTAAAGATGCCATTTGAAGAGTATCAGTAGTATGTTTTATTATTTATAATTAAATATATAGACATTTGAGCATATCGAAAACAATCTATTTCGTACAATTATTCACGGCGTGATATAGTTTTTAAACAATCATTGAAAAAGAAATAATTAAACCAAATTAAAATACCTGGCAGTAAAACTAACCATGAAATCGAATTTTGTTCAAAATTTAATGGCATTTAATTTTACGCGGAGTCTTTTAAATTATTTTAGCCGTTTCGGAGATTAGCCGGAACAACAGCTACCAAAAATTTTCAAAATAGTTTTTTTTGATATAGGTATTATTCATATTCATTTGTGCTTAGAAAAAAAAACTCTTATATTAATATTACAAGCAGACACTTCAATTTTATTTATTTGTATAGATAAATTCCATAATAGTAGATGGTGTGGTGTAATGCAAGTTAATTAAAACGCTCTAAATTCGTGACTTTGTTTATGCGTCGATCACCAAACTGCAATGGTCTGTAGGTATATATTATATATAGGTATAAAAGAACATGTACAGTCCTGAAATAAACGTGACCGTAGACGATTTTGGGAAAGGCCTCATGTCATACCAACCGATAGCGTGAGCGCAAGCACATAAATAAACAGTAGCATTTAATAATGATGAATACTTTTACACTTAAACCTGATTACTATGCTTCATTAATGAAACGAAATTAATTGTTGTGCGGAACGCGGTGACTCAGGCATTCTTCAAAGGTTTTTAAACAGAAATGACTTCATTTATTTTAACTTTAACACAGTTTGTTTGAAATTAGGTGTAAAGGGTCATTTGTTTCATTCAATCTCTGATTGTTCTCGATTCGCATTGATTATTTTTAAAGTGTTTGTTAGTAAGTGTTTTTGTATGTAAATACTTATTGGAATGACCTTCCCTAGACTTGAAATAGTTGGCATTCAGCTGTTACCGCTGTTTGCAATGCCACAGATGTGTTCATATATTTACTATTAATTCATAAAAACCATTTGTTTATATGAGTGAATTATACATACAGGTTCTTGTATTACAATGATGAATTAACTTCAGTAAGAGCGAAATATTGTTTGAAAAATATTTCCAATTCAAACACTGACAAATAGATTGGACGTCCTCGATGGCATTGAATTTATCGGATGTAGTGTTTATTTATATTATGGTAGATTTTGATAAACTGTAATGGCGACGTAAAACATTGTTTCCTCTGACATGTATTTTTTATCACAACAACAACAAGCATGAAATGCCTATTTTTAGCACTATTATGTTTTGCGATCGTTGTGAAATTCTTAAAATTCTATTACATTATAAGGAAAATATATTACATCATTACTATCTCTAGATTATTTATTACATTGTTCACTTTACATAAAATTGTTTCATGTAAACATTTAAGGTTTTCTACTCGGCCAAGGCCTGTCTAATTTACGTAGAATATTAGGTAGCGATAAAATTATTTGTTTTCGTATACCTAATAGTGCGTATTATTTGTTTATAATCTCTGCAGATTGAGTACTATCAGATAAGAAAAAAAAATATAGTATCTGTTTAGAATTCTTCTAACGCATTATAAATATTCGTGTTGCTGATTCCACATAATATTATGAAATGTGCCCGTAAAAAATTTATACCTTAATTTTGCTATCTTGGACATAAAACCAAGTCCAAATAAAATTATGTTCACCGTTATTAGATAATATTTGACAATTTGACCACCAATATACCGACTGGAATAAAGCCAGATAACGTCAGATACACTACCTGTATTTATTTCGGGAAAAGGAAGTGAGGAACTTTCCAGGTCATAACACCCATTTCGAGCTCATATCCAGTTTATTTTTAAAATCATTAAAACTGCTATTATTGAAAAAAATGAGCTAGTTGAGTAGATACTATGTTATAGTAAGATTACGTCTATACATATTATTCAAAAGTAATCAAAACATCCATTCATCCATTTAACGGAAATACGTCCACTGCTGGGCATAGGTTTCCCCCAAAACTCTCCACAACGACCGGTCTTACACCACCCGCATACCAGCGACCTTTACCAGGTCGTCGCTCCACGATGCGTCTTCCGGTGCGTAGTAGCCATTCGAGGGCCCGTTGGCCCTATCGGGCATCGGTTCTGGAAGCAATGTGCCCAGCCCACTGCCACTTAAGTTTAGCAATTATTCGGACATTGTCGGTTACTATAGTTCTTCTACGGATCTCTTCATTCCTGATTCGGTCACGGAGTAAAACTACAAGCATAGCCTTTTGAGCAACTTTGAGCTTTCTTATTAAGGCCTTTGTGAAATATGCATTATGCAAAGAAACGAAATATTTACGATTTATTATTATGTCTTTAATAAATATTTGCCAATAAAATGCGAAATTTAGTGTATATAACAGTAGAAAAAGAATAAGTTGAATAGCATTAACAATTAATATAACAGAATACAAGAATATTAATATCTTCAGAGCTTGAATATGTTTTAATATTGCATAGAGAAAGGACAGGTATATCAAGTAACGGAAGTTCAAAATGACACTTTTATATGATAATTTGTGACGATAACTATTTCGTTATAAATGCATTACTATTACTTATTAACTCCGATAAAGTGTAGTGATAGAACAAAGTGTGGTAAAAACAGCTTAATGTGTTTTTATATAGGTATAATTATTCAGTAGTGTTTTATACTTCACATCAGTATGATCTCAAACTAATGAATTAAATTAAACCTCGAGCCATATAAATTGTTATTAATATACTAGTAATTATAAAAGTAATTTCTTAATCATTGTCGTACTTTCTTATTGATAACTATTATATTATAATGAACAGGATATTATTTTAAATAACAGTCATTATCATACGAAGTAATTTTTAAATTAAAATGATGTCTCGAATAATTTGCTAATTGTTAAATTCTTTGAAGAGAACGCAAGTATGAAATAACAGTTATGCATAAATACCTATTGATGAAGGCCTCAATTTACAGATTATACTACTTTATGATTACAATAATAACATATAGTGTGAGCACGAATACGTCACACTGGTAAACCTTGAATTAAATAATATATTGAAGAAACTATAGCATGACACTTAATTTTTCACACTTCAACGTACAGATATTGACGAAAAATTTCTAAGAGTTGTAACCTTGACCTTTAATATTGAACTAAAAATCCGTTTAGGTACCTAGCACTTGATAAAGAACAGCTGTTGGCGTGCAGCCAAAACTTTCTAAAAACAGGTTAGCTGCAATGCTTCAATTAAGATCAACCGACACGTAATTCCATAAACACTTGCAATGAACAATTTTATTAAAACGAACGTTTGTCGTCCATACATACTTCAAAGATGTAATTGAATGTCAAATTTTAATTTTCTTTTATTTCATTTCAGAATTAATCTTTGCCTGTTGTGTGAAGTAAGTACCTACACTTATAACAAATCTAGGAATGAATAATTAAATTAACCTTTTAAGATTAAATAAAAAATCACATCATGTATGATGGCGCAGTTGGATCCCACCTATCCAACTCTAAAATTAGCCTTGGCTTTCAATGAAGCAAAACATCGTGAGGAACCTTGGTCGTAGGGAATTTTCTAATAATTCCCACCTGGGTAGCTACTACCCTCAAGTTTGAAAACCTGTCGCCAAATACCAATACGTGTGTTCCGGCAGCATTACTTGAATACCATTAGATCTAAACTTAGTGTGTTTACCATCCTGAACCACATCCTCACTTAACATCAGATAAGGTTGTGGTCTTAGAATCGAGGCTATACGGTATAAAAAAAATAAGCAACATTTATCCTAAAGTATATTTTTACGGGTTAATTTACCTGTAATTCATTTCACATTGGTATACATATACACCTTACCTTACGTATGGTATAAAACTATACTTATATAGATGTAACTTTTAAATGAATCAAAGTTATATACTAAGTTAAAATATCACGGCAGCCATTGTGCTAATGATTGGTGTCTCGTTGCTTTCACATTGTATTCGTAAAGGCTGAATACACAAGAGAAACTTGTAAGTCCCAGTTTCAAGCTACGCTGAGGTTAGCTAAATGTGCAATTAATCTGCTTGTTCAGTTAAAACATGGGCCTCTATTTAAAAGGTTAAGGGGAGGAAAGTGTGACCATAACAAAGTATTTAATTTCACGCTTTTCTTAGATGATGCAGAGCCCAGATGAATCGTTTTAGTATGTTTCTTTACTGTAATTATATCTCTAGCTGTTCAATTTATCTTGGTATATGCTATTTGTATTATACTGAAGCAGTCTAAAGTACGGAACACCAACGTAAGAAAACAATTTCTTATTTTGCACTTGGCCTGGAGATCGCTCAGTAAATACCTCGTACCGATAATATTGAGCGTTATCATTTGAATTGATTGTAATTATACGCCACAGCTTTTAGACGCCACTATAGGAAGTAGTCTACTTATAAATTAACATGATCCATAAATATAACTTGTGACGCAACCGTCTTACCAGACCTTTTAAAATTTCACTAATGAAAAAGGAATTGCTTTAATATTTACCAGAGATTGTATTTAATCAATAGGTCCTATTATAATTTATTCTACTGAGTGTCATACCTACGGTATCTGTTGAAGGCGTCCTCTTGGCCACAAATTCATAATATTTATAATGGTTTAAATCTGAGTAATATTCGCGGAGTGGTATTGTTATAACTTGGATTTTCTCATAAAACATATGTAACATTTACCTACATAATAACAGAAATGCTTTGCTCTCGGACCATTGTAATGCAATGATGCATTTCATTTAGGTACGAACAATAAAATGAGACTGCGCAGCTGAGAGGACGTGTTACGCAAATTAATTATCCAACCTTTTTGATTAAGAAGGTTTATGGATTTTTTTTTCTTCTTTCAAAGGCAAGATTCACGCCAATTGAAGAGTACTTCAAATAGGTACATATACCCGAATATTCACAAGTCAACTTTTTACCTATTTTCAATTATTATCGCGATATTTTACTTTAGCTGTATATACCACCTTTTTCCTGCTGGTAATAACAAGTCCTTATTTCAGGTAGTTGTCAAGAAATTCACCTCTTATAAATTTAAAAATTCAAAATAATATATTTATGAATTGCATTTCCGGATTACTAAATGCACAATGTCATCGTTGCCAAGGGTACGGTCATAGCTCTCAGAGTTGCTTTATGGCTTCGAGATGCGTAAAGTGTCTGGGCGAGCACCCTGGACTATCCCCGTCCCAAGGACTGGTGCTCGCAATTAAGGGCCTTAAACCCAGAAAATCCCCCGGTCCAGACGGAATCAGGAACGAAGTGATAAAGCTTCTTGACCCCCCCCCCCCTCCCCCTCTAATCGCGTTGCTGGTCTGCATCTTCAATGCGGCCATCAAGAATCACCACTTTCCAGCCACCTGGAAAGCAGCAATACTCAAACCTGGCAAAGACTCCAAGCAACCCGATAATTACTGTCCCATTAGCCTTCTCAACACAAGGAAAACTCTATGATCGGATCCTTATGAACCGCCTCATAGAGGTCATATAAGACAAAATCTCTTGCCTTCCCATCAGTTTGGTTTCTGAGCGAGACACTCCTGTACGCATCAAGTACACCGCCTCACGGAGTACATCTTCTCTAATTTTGAAAAGAATATTAAGAAGCCTTGGCATGCGCTCGCAGTCTTCTTCGACGTCGCTACAGCATTCGACAAGGTCTGGCCTGAATAGGATCTTCCTGCATCAACCGCGTGTACTTGCGTGCCAGCGCCCACGCCCGCGAAGCCGCCGTTCCCGCCACCGGGATCAGGCGACTAATTTTGGGCCCGCACACACTACGGGTCCTCCTCCGGTGGCGACCCAAGACGTGTCTTGTTCCCCAACTGGGGAGGCAATTGACGTCGCCATCGGCGCGATACAGTAACACTGACCATGCACTGAGCATCACACGCGCAATACAGCACACACACTCCTGCACACAACAAGCTGGTACATAGGTCAAATAAGGAAACTTTCTTATATTAAATAAAAAAAAAGAGATAAAATTCCGCGGGAATTTTTACACATAGGTACGGCTATGTCGAGGTCCGTACCACTTCGGTGCCCTTGTGCTAGTTACCTTATTGCGGCGAATGCCTTCAGCACTAAAGTCACGGTGGAGCTATAAAGGCCCTTCCGGTCAACAGCATTAGCTAGATAATTTTTTTTTACAAAGTATAATATAAAAACAGTTCATTGATGTTATAAAGGAAAACATGTATAAGCTTGAATTAAAGATTCATAAACTTTTACAAAACTTTAAAAACAAATACAAAACTTACGAATGAAATCTTATGATACAATGTTAGTTGTTTTAATGTCCCGCACTTTTTATCCGATATAAGATTTAACTATGTGAGAATTATATAGTAAATGAAGTTATTACTTTTGTAAAACCGAAAAATAGCCGATTGTTATAACTTGCTCTTACATTTTGAACAAGCGTATCCTTTACAATATTTTTTTTACACTATGCTATTTATATTTAAATTCATACCGTTTGTACCAACAGTATACGATCGAATTTGTAAGCAAAGTTTTAAGAAATTTAATATTCATTATATTCACATCACATTTTTTTGTATTTTTTATGTTGTTTTGATATGAATAAGAACATTACTTTTTGCATTACAATGTGCGCCATTAATAAATCTTATACCGCATATTATCTGGTTAGTACCATTTACTAGGGATATAGATAGCTAAGAAGTTTTATACCGACAAATTAATATCATAAACACAAATTACCTTGTTACCTTAGTTATCTATAATCAAACATTGTTTAGGAATTGTGCCTGCCGCATAATTACTAACCAAAACGGACTCTGACTTTGTATTTTGTCTAGAAATAACTGGAAACATTTAATATTTGACAAAATAACATTATCATTACTGCTAAATACTTCTACCGATTCACTTTGATAATCAGAAAATGAAATCGATTCAGTAGTTTCCCAATAATGCGATTTCGAATATTGAATATCTATGATTTTATCATATATAGGTATGTATATATTAACGTGTTATTGTTTTGAAAAATAAATCATCAGGCAGAAGGTACGCGACAAGTTCGAATAAGCTATAATTAGACCGCGACTCGCATTGCTTGTGCGCACCGTTGATGCAAATACTTGGCCCATTTTTACTAACGAATATACATCATGTTTTCATACATTAACGTTTATGCACAATCATAATTCTTTTTAATAATCTTCTAGTGTCATTAAAGCGATACTTTAAAAAACATTTTGAGCTGAGATTGTTCCTTTTATTTAAATATAAGTCTCTCGGCATTCTAGAACTGCGAATTTAAGCGATGTAAGATTATTTTATTCATTTTAATGCCGTTATCAATTGGTAATTTATAAATGTATGTGGTATTAAAGAGTACATATATTTATAAATAGTATCGTTAATCGTATCTGAATAATGGAAAATCAATAAAACTATGATTAGATATTTATGTTCGAATCGATTGTAATTATGTTAATTCGTTTTCCAGAAACTTCGAAGTTTTATTCGAAAATTATGGAAATAAACTAATCTACGATTTAGTTAAACTAATATGCCATATGTATATCTCTAATCATGCGTTAGTATAAAAGGTTATCAGTTATCCAATTTTATCAACAGGAACTGAGTAAGGACGATTTATAAAAACTTTGTTACACTAATTAAAATTGAGTCCAGAATTATAGTCAAGGCAACAAAAACAGCTGTGCTATTTAAAAATAAACGTATTTATTCCCTTGTGTAATTTTAGTTCTTGCTCCTATTATTAGCACTTCCAATTGTATTGAATCTTAACAGCAGAACACCAAAATAAAATAAAAATCCTATAACAAAATGTCGTTAGTTTATGAAAGAAATTATAGTATAATATAATTTACACCGATAAAAATTGTATATTGTAATATTTTAGAATTACTTCTTTAGACTTTATAAGTTTATACTGTAGAATATATTATTCTAACAAACAACAAAAAATTAATGGGTTAAAAATCAATTTTAAGCCTATTTTATGAGGTTTCAAGCTAATTTTAAAGATTTATATGTTAATATTTAACAAAAAAATATAAATAGTCACTAGTTTTATAAATGTTATACAACCATTGCTTACACAAAGGTTACTGAACATTTACCCTGAAGAGTTTGCTTTGTAGTTCAAATTTTCTAAAAATAAGAGGGAAATAGTATTTTCTATGTCTATTAATAAGTAAACCTGGTATATATGTACTAAACAACATTATATAGAAACAGTCAATACCACCCATGTAGTAAATCAAAACGACACGAACGGTTTTCTTAACAAGAATCTCTTTTATGACTCATTCAAAATGGAATCCAATGTTGTTGAAGACATTCCTTTGTATACATTTATGGAATATCTACTGCACAGTACCTAGTGTTTTTTAAACGTACTTTTAAAAATGCGATGAAGGAAAATATAAATTTGGAGTGTTTTCGCTACGCAGTAAAACCCATCTCGCAAGTATTCAGGTCACTGTAATTCCAGGAACGGACTATTATTAAATGAATGAAATTTTTATCGTTTAAATTAATAAAATACTATAGTATGTTTGGTAGTATTTATCAATGTACGCCAATTTCGTATTTAAATAAATTTAAAGATGTTTTGAAAGTCTGAGCATAATACGTACCTAATTATTTTTGTGTAATTTTAAAAACATAATAAAAGACAATAAAATACTAGTACACAAGAAGAAAAAAGTAAAAGAAATTAAAAATGTAACAAATAAAATAATTTTATTCTAATAATGTTTTACATAACGAAAGAAGAAACATGTTAATTAAAGCTACAGACTAAAAAAATATCTTAAAAGCTTACCTCTTAATTTTTCAGTGATAATTACATTTCAATAAAATGTTTAAAAAAATATTTTTATGACGTACACTGTTAATCATAAATTTAATATGCTTCAAGAAATAACGACTCAAAAACATCTGTTTTATATCATGTACCGTAAAACGATTGAAGTGGTCAGGTGAAATTAATCATGATAGTTATATAGTGGGCCATAGATAACGTATGAGATTTTGCAATAATCGATTAAATTATGTAAATAAAATGTTGATTTAAACGTATGTTTTATACTGTTTATAGAATAATAATAATTATGTAACGTTAGACTTTCCTGTATTTTTTTAGCCTATAGTTTGTAACTTCAAATATATAACTTTAAAATATAAATTCATTTTAAAATTGATTTCGATAAACACATACAAATTACAATATTAAGCAGAAATTTCTATACGTTTGGAAATTACTAAAGGATATTAAAGGATATATTATATATTTCAACGTCACTGAATCTATAATATATTAGGTAAATATTACAAAATAAAAACTTTTATCTAAGCTAAGGTAAATACAAACATTACTAGTTAACATAATACCATCCAATAAAAAAATAATAGTATGCACTGTCATTTGAAAATAGAATATTATTTAAATTAACATAATAAGTAAGTAAATCATTAGCTAAAACAATTTTAGTATTATTCCAGTAGAAGTGACGATAGCTGATTGTTAGGTGCGTGCATATATGATGTACTAGGTAATAAATCTAAATCGCACAACGTTTGAGTTTGAACTGTTACGTTTAGCTCTCGATCCGAACGACCTTGGCACAACGTTCGAGACGCGATAAGAGAGGTATGCAGCTCTGTATAGTACTTACTCACCGGTGCATAATATTAACAAGATAATGAAGACGCTGCGACACGCTAATCAACGTAAGCATTTAGGTACACAACGTGGAAAAAGTCAATTTGTACAAAACATTCCACTGCGCTCCCTTAAAAACTGTTTTTACTCGCTATTTATTACGCACATTATGAAAATATCGTCGAAATAGATTAATTCATAAAAAGTTTTTTTTTATACATGTCTTTGCCTACCTTTGGTAGCATTTTATAATTATTATAGATTTAGCTTTGAAAGATAATCAATCCTTAAATAGGAATTATATTTCAAGGATCTGGTTAGGTTACATTATTTTTATTTTTCATATTTACATTATTTACAAATATTACAACTTAAGTTCCCGACTATGAGTAAAAGATTAGAACAATCCGAATTCTTATGGATAGAATTCGTCATCGACTGGTGAGTGACATTGATATCATTTTAAATATCAAAATACTTTCATAATGAGATAACCGATATTAACTGTTTTCATTAAAATCTGTTCCGTATGTAGATAGTAGGTGTAAAACTGGATTTATTGGACTTGCAAATATTAAATTCGTTCTAATATTTTATACTTGCTAAACACAAATTGAGGGCAACGATAGGCTAGCCGGTGTTCGAGGACGCTGTGTACTCAATGATGCTATAAATTGAAATGCATCAAATCATTATTAATCTTGAACTAACAAACGATTTTATTGTAAGCGCTAATCGTGCAGCGCGGTCGGCGTCGTCTGTAGTCTATGACTCCTGAATAAATCAATTAATTATTGAAATTAGTATTTAATGTATCTTAACACAACAACGACACGGTAATGCTAAGTGGTTCACATTATATACTAAATACGTTTTACAATATTTTATTTAAATAACAGCGTAACTAATCCGTGAAGTATGCATATATTATTTTACTTGAATAAGTTGCGAGTAATTTTAAAGAATCGCATGTGTCGTATTTGGTTCGCTTGAAATGGCAAAACAATAAATTAAAACGAAAAGACGTTACAGTGAATGAATCCTACATTGTGTTGTTACCTATAATTGTATATTTATACATATCATGTATATTTATACTTTACATACTTAATGATAATTGACAAAAGAAAACAATTGGTAATTTATACTTAAGTATATTTCATCTAAGTTGTTACTAAAAAGTGACTAGTTAGTGTACATCGTAATTATTCCGTGTTTGGTTGTGCACCATTTGAAAGCTACTTTACTAAATTACAAACTACAATTACTAAATTGATTTGAATATAATTTTCATTTTAATATAAAAAATAACTTGAGACCAGCAAGTATAAAAATATATAATAGATAGAGAAAATTTTATTATTTCAGCACATTATACACAAGAATAATCGAACAATTCTATTCATACATAATTGGTGTTTACAGACATAAATTTATCTATAATTATGGTCTTGAAGTTGAAAAGAAGTTATCCTTCAACAGGGTAACATTTGCAAATCTTATTTAATTAAATTATATGAAAGGATAAATATAAATGTATTGAATATACAGATGCATTATTATTTATCTGATACAATTTTAAAGTTTTAGTTTCGATTAGAAATTATTTTATTTGTATCAAGTTTTTTTTATGATTCGTTATATTTTATAGGTTTGTTTAAAATCAAAATTAAAGATACTTTCTGTAATTTAGGCCCTGATAAGGCGCTTATGAACGGGAAATACTACCACCGGTTCGGAAACCAGCCTAGTCATCGAGATGTTTATATAAAACTATACAACTCATAGTTACAAAGTTTACGAGTAGATGGACAGAGAAGAGTGTCATTTCCAGACATTACCTTCGTGCACATAATAATGATCCATCATATAATAACCTTTGCAAATTAAAACTTGTTTAACACAGTGCCGGTAAAAATGACCAGATACACGCAAAACAACCTAATATCAACATATTTACGTTTTTGGTCCGTACCATATCCGATCCGTCCATCCATTTAACCATAAAACGTCCACTGCTTGACATAGGTCTCCCCCAGTAAGGGGGAGATTCCCATAAACGCCACGCTTGGCAGTTGGGTTGGCGATCGCAGTTAGGTGCTCAGAGGATCCCACTGCACATCGCCTGGTTTATATCCCTTAGCTGCCTTTTACGATACGCACATGAAGACATGGGATGGTGCT
Organism: Samia ricini; assembly: GCA_014132275.2. Classification (NCBI taxonomy): domain Eukaryota; kingdom Metazoa; phylum Arthropoda; class Insecta; order Lepidoptera; family Saturniidae; genus Samia; species Samia ricini. The sequence goes on from AP028170.1 coordinate 10,008,371, forward strand.
ATTCTTAGCCGGCACCAAACGGCATAATCCACGGCACAATATTCCATATAAGCCGTATAATAATAAAATTTGAGAACACTATTGGCGTTGTAATGAATAAAAAAAATTGTAGCAGTTTTGATTAATTGAATTAATAATGTTTAAATTTTTTACGTTTCAATATATTCGTTGTCGGCACGTAACGTTTTAAAATTTAACTTTAACATAAAAGTTTAACATGAATAAACGTGGTATATTTGGCCATAAAGTATGTGGTATATTACAATAAAATATTTACCTAAATAAAAAGTAAATAAACACTAAAATAATATAAATATTTCAGAAAAACCTAGTACCTATTGATTTTTTCTGTTACTTTTGTTATTTTCCTCTGCACGTGCTATGGTTAGTTTGTTATTCATTGTTTAAATTGAACATCATGCGATGTAACTTTACCTAACAGTATTATAATTTGAATTTGAAGTGACTCACATAGCAATCATCCGCTTTCTGTGAATTAACGTATCGCATAAACTTGTATACAAGGTTGATTATTTTCTGGAAGAACTACGAGTATGGGGTAATAAAAAATTTCAGATTCACGACTTGCTTTGTTAAGAATTTACATGAATGTTCTATAGTTCCATTACTATATGTGGGGCGTTGAGACTACATGCGGTCGGCAAGAGATTTGAAAAGCAGTAGATATTTCAGAAATCTATTGTTATCGCGTTTCGCCTCAAAGAAAGAGTTATAAAACACGAAAGGTACAACAGCATCTCGGGCTGATTTTACCGTATGCAAAATAGACGAAAATCGTCGTAGAACCCTGTTTATTCCTCCAAAATTGAATCGATTTTTTAATTTTCCTTCAGTTATAGAACAAAAAAAAACACTTTGCTTATGCCTCTACGTTTTGCATTTTTTAATTTTATTCATCAAATTTGTTTGAGGAACGTCTGAAAATGACGTTGATAATTTACATTTTTTTTCATTTTCAGTTTCTACAATAACTATTTTATTGAAAAAATTAAAACATATGGTTATGGTAGTGGATATACATAGTATATTATTTAGTATAAAAATATTTACTATAATGCTATTATCCAGGAAGGAAACAGGGGACTACGTTTGTATGGAATAAATACCGCTAGCATATCCTCTTAACATAAAATATATTAATAAAGACACACGTAATTTAGCTTGTTTCAGAAGCTTAATTAGCAAATTTATCTTTTTTGTTTTCTTAAACAACTGTAGTTTATATTTGAATATTGAAGCTAAACATCAGTTTCCCTTGAATTAATTATACATATATATAATGTGATAATTTATTTTACTAAACTTTAATACATAGATACAAATGTCAATAATTGAAAGCCTGACTTTGATACAGTTTACAAAATCAAAAATGATACAAGTATACTTATTAAGTTACCGGAAATTACGAGATGAATCATTCGTGAACACTGATTAAAAATAACAGTGCAACAACAAACTGCAACGCTACTTACTACTTGTATTATTATTAGTTTATTATTAATTATTTGACTCACGCCCTCGGTAGAATCAATTACGAGAATGTACGTCTGATTGCCAGTCGCCTCAATCACAGTTCCCAATAACTAAATTCGATGACATGAACGATGGAAATGGGTCGAGGTCGTGTTTTACCGTCTGACCTAGACGAGCCATAACGTTAATGCAAATCATTTCTATCGTTTAACAATAATACAACTACGAATAGACATACACCGAGAACTGGTGTAGATATTTATAAATATCTGTTAGTAAGGATAAGATTTATTCAAGATAAATGTCGTTCCATCTTAAGTAGGGCGAGTAAGTGTCAGCATTTATATTATATAATTAATTGAGGTTAGAGTTTAAACGAGTGTCACTTGTTTTAAATCACCAGTCACCTTATGATCGACGAACTTCCAGAACAACCTCATAAAGTTAACGGGTACAGATGAAATTACATGATTATAATGGACTCCTATATATTTATTTGTCGATAAATAAATCGAACTTTGATTCACTTGTACTCGAAGTACAGATGCAAATTCGACTATACATATTTATGTATATATTTTTTTATTTAATTTCACATGAAACGTTTATATTAAGATTTTGAATTGAAATAAATCATGAAAGGTTTGTCAATCCATGTATTGTCCTGAGAAACTAGGCATCTTAGGTAACTTCGCGGCAACAAGATCTGGCTCTCTAGATACTAGATAGAACTCGTACTGAGATGTGCTAATAATTTAAACTGTAATAATAATTCATTTAATTCCACCTTGTATGATATATAACGTTCCTCCACAACGGCATAAGTATTATGATGTAAATAGGCTAGTTTTTTTTTCTAAATTGGATTTTATTATTTCAAAATGATTATTTTCAAATCGACCCTATTATTTTTTAAACTGCTTTAATCTCGTTTCAACTATCGATCCGGAAGCTCATAATAAAGTCACTGGTAAATATCGCTCGGTGTTAGATATTCCCAGTTACTACAAAATATTAACTCTAACAAACCTCGGTTGCTGTCACCTTCAGTAAACCAGCCAATCATTTCTGATAATATTCGATTTCTCCCGACATATTCTTCTGCGTCTTTCTTTATATTAAACTAGCTGTGTGCCGCGGCTGCGCCCACGTTTCATATGTTCTCCACTGCATTTTAGTTTTTTTGTACGGAACCATAATTATTTCCATAATTTTAGTACGAAGATAAAGTAAAAATATTTTCATAAATTCAAACACTTACCCGTAAAACATTGTATCGGTTTTTATTCAACTTTTTATGAGTTTTAATTTTTTTACGCGTAAACCTAATTATTTTCAAAGATCAATTTTCAAGTACGTTACATGGAGTAACTTCAGCTAACTACCAAAAAAATTCGCGTCAAAATCGGTCCAGCCATTCCGGAGATTATCCGGAACAAACAGACAGACAGATAGAGAAATACTTTAAAAATTGTATTACTGGTATTCATATGTTTTTAATTTAAAAAAATACTACTATTATTAGTTATTATAAACTATTATTATAAAGTGTAGAAAAATATGTTATATGCGAACAAAACCACTGCTGACAAATTTGTTCGAAATAAAAACGTTTTAGATCTGAATCGGCATTGTAGTGCAAACTAGATTAATTCGTCGTTGACCTTGACTGTGTTCACGACAATATTCCGAGTATTAATCGCAATTTCAATCAGTACATGTTCAATGTCAAACACACTACATTTCTGTCGCTATAGGAAATCGTAATAAAAATGTTACTATAATCTAACATTATTTTAAAATCGGTTCATACCGGTGAACGAATAAAAACCGTTCACCGGTTCATACTCGAAATAGGACAATAGGGATATGTACTAGAACAATATGGATACTATTATATAACCAGGTAAATAGTAAGTATACTCGTGTGTTAGTTTGGCGTACGTGAGCAATGTCTAGTTTCAGATGAATTGGAAAACACGTGTTTTTCAGCATTTCATACGTAGGTGATAAATAAATAAACAAAATTACGTTACACAAATATTAGCGTTATGTCTGTTCTGTATTCGATATTTTTAAACTATTCACGTATGATGTAAAGCAAATTAGTAAGGCTATTTAAAAATGTTTTTTTTTTTTGCTTTCGCTAACTTACCCTATCCATTGATTTAAAAAAAATTGATGTAGTAAGACTTCCTAGTTACCTGGATAGTTAGTTGGTTTCATTTTCCAAACTTTTAAAAAGACTTTTTGTCGACGGTTTCGTCCATTACCCACGTTCTGTTTTTTTTTTTAGCAAATTTGGTATCCCTTGCCTTTTAGATTTAATCCACCACCTGCCCCACTCCCTACAAAGATCACTTGTATTTTACAAAGTATCATAAGTATGTTATGTTATATATAATATAATCATTAAATCCCGGTATAGCTTAATTGAATAGCTACTGGAATTTTTGGAAATCGTTACCTACCAACAGTTAGTCAAGGTCACGCGCAGCTTCTCGATTTTGATATCTCATGTTCCACAAGAAAATAAATACATGTGATATCACACGGCACTTGTGATGTTTTCGAGAACCCTTCCCGCTTTCGAGCATCACGTGATTAATGGATGATCCTTTGTTACTTCGTATTCGTTTGTGGTTGTTTCAAAATAATCCTTCCACACAATTTATCAATGAAAACATGAAAAATTCCAGACACGAGCGGTGTTTAGTAACATCAATGCGGTTCTTACTTGGAAACAGTTTGTGGTTTTGTTTTACTTTATTTAGGTTCATGATTTAGTATAAAGCGAGTTGAAAATACAAATTCGATGGCTTAAGAAGCCATAATTCCCAATTATTTCAGAGTTATCCGGCATAGTTAATACATCGAAATTCTAGAAAGCCTTTGTAATAATTGCAGATCAGACACGTTTATCAGTTGCTATATTATTCTTATTACCTACTATTATTAGCCCGGGATCTACGATTCGAACCGGGGCAGAAACTTGACAGTGGCGCCCCTCTCTGCATCGTTTTTGATTAATTGCTTAGAAAAAATTCACAAATGTATAATGGTTGGACATTTTTCGTGAACGGGACGATAAGAACCCTTATTAAATTTGTAACATTTATTAGTTATTACCTAAGAGTAGATCTTCAGGTATATCTAAATTTATGCCTTACGCTTTGTGGAGTTAGTTTTTCATATCATATTATACTATAATTTCCCTCTGAAACTGGCCCCAGGGGCGGATGCTCCAGTTTTTGCCCCCCCCCCTCCCAAGATCCGGAGCTCTTAAATAGTAAAATACTTGAGCTGCAGTACAATCATTATTGGCAAAAAAAATATTAGAAACAATAAATGCCAAAAAGCTTAATTGGCTTTCTTAAAAATCTAAATCTATATCTAAATAAACAGAACAATACATCATACTCTGTTAACGTTTAACTCCTGTCCATTTTCGGTAAGACCGAGGGTCAATATACATAATGCTTAGGGTATCGACATTAGTTTCACTTATTTGTCATGACAAACTGATATTACGTATCCTGTTTGAATATGGAGAAAGTTAGGAACGGAATATGTTATAATAAACTGAATAAATTACAAATATCGACAAGAATATTTATTTACATATTTTATATAGAAATTTTAATGTAAGGTAACTAGTTATCTGGTTTTTCTTACAGTTGCATGATAATGATATTTATTACATATTATAACGATCACAGTCGAAGATCTTCCATTGAGCTTCCAGACATTCAAATTAATAGTTAAATGTAAAATTGTATTTATTTATCAGTATTCGTTTCTATTATGAAAAAGTTTCTTCTTTATAGAAATACTGTAATATAGAGTAACACTTCTACTAATATTCAATATAAATAGTAATATTCAACAAAATATTAAATTAAAATTAGGTACTGTAACGTTGAATAAGCAAAAGGTGAATAAACTGTGCAGTTTAAATTACTCGTCCTCTAAATATTTTAGAACGCGCATTAAAAATAATTCCACTAACTATTTGTCACATGATTCCCAACGGTTGTTCTATGAATTCTCATGTTTTTAATTAATATGATTTTAACAATACAATCAAAATCAACAATCTAAGAACAGTACAAACGCTACTGTATTGGGTTTCCTTCTAGACCTAATATATATAACCTTTGGAATATTTTTAAATATCACCAGACTTTTTTATTTTAATTATTGTGAATTTTATTTAGTACAAAATAGACGTAAAAAAACTCTACATTTTAGGACCGTCCGAGTATTATGTAAAAATTAATGGGTCTAAACTTTGCTTATTTTACTTAATCACTGTTTACTTATTTACTATTAACTACTTTAGCAGATATTGTAAAATGTATGTTATGCTTATGTTACCATGAAAAATATCCCGTTTATTGTAATTGGCAAATAATACAGGTACAAAATAACACTTTACATTTTTTCTGCGCGTATTTTAATGTTTACGACAAATAGCGTTTTCACTGTATCATGAACTAAGGAATTCGCTTGGAGTATGAATGTATGTCGTGAGTGGAAAACAGAAACGAACGCGGTTCGGCATCGCATGTGACATCTATCTACATATTATGAAGGGTCTCGCTAACTGCACCCATGTCGAAAGTAGCGTTTCGTTTGTTTAACACGCAACTAAACAAGACGTGAGTTGCAACATCTGTACTTAAACCATCGCAAATTTGTGAAACTGCCATTAACTGTTCCAAATTATGTCTGTAGGAACCAGCATAGAAGGTAGGAAGTAAATAGACTATATGCAATTCCTAGTAAACATCTATATTAATAAATAAAATTGAAGTGTCTGTTTGTAATGTCAAAATAATATTTTTTACTAAATACATTTGAATGTATATAAGATACCTATAGCAAAAATTCATTTTTTTTTACTTTTATCTGTTTTAACAGACAGACTGTTTGTTTCGAATAACCTCCGGAACGCCTGGACCGATTATGACGGGATTTTTTGTTGTTGTATAGCTTAAGTTACTCCGGGTAAATTAGGGTAATTATGTTTTTCGAAAATAATTAGGGTTTCGCGTACAAAAAATAAAACATGAAATTGTAAATAAAATCCGATTCAATGCACAGTTTTACTGGCAGATATATGAATTTGTGAGAATTACCTTTGATTAATGTTAGTAGCAAAATTTTTTTTCGAAAATAATTAGGGTTCCGTATAACAAAATATATTACGTAGTAAACATATTTGAAACGCGGGCGTAGGCGCGGGCATACAGATAGTAACCTCCCCTTTTGAGTACTTTTAGAATAATGACGTGTTTATCACACAAGCAAAACGATGACGATTATATCATTTTTAAAACACATTCGCAATATAAATAAAGTTAAATCGGATTGCCACCGCGTTTCCAGCAGTCATATTAAGTCAGAGGCGCAATAAAAGGCGGAGCAAGCACCTCAGAGACGGGCCCGAGAAACAAAGGGTAATACGTCTTGGAATTGACTTTTTGAGAATACCTATGTATGTGAGGTCGCGTCATTCCCAGACGCATTCACTTTTCATCACGGCGGCCACAGGCGTAATATAAAAGACGAAGGTCGAACGATGTTTTTATTTCCATACCCACCTGGTTTTATGCATGAACGTATCCCAGATTGTTTTGAGCATTCTTTCATAAGCTAAATTTCATTTTAAGACGTGCGCGATCGTAAATCGAGTTTTATGTTAGCACATTTGGGAATTGTGTTGGACTTAATTTTAGAAATTATGCAAACGAAATTCTTTGATGCCAGAATAACGACAACCAGGTGTTGTAATATTTATAAGATAACCTACCTCCACAGGAGAATCCCCGGCTATCTATATTTCTTATCCTAGATATCTACTACACGTGATGATGAACCATCGATAGGGATATCGGACATCGCGGTGAAGATTACGTAAAATGGTTAACTTTCTAGCAATCTTCTAGCTACTCTGTGTTTTTTTAAGAACCAAAACTCTCTATTACCTCAAACAGATATTGTTTTAAAGATTTAGCTTATCTAAGCCGTGAGAACGAATGTTTGGCCGACTTGGATTTATAAAATTTTCCTTGATACTGAACTGAACTGAGAGTGAAAATCGGATCAAAATTATTTAACAGATAAACAAACAGATAGATGCAGAACCCAACTTTCTTTAATACAATATATAATAGATTGTTCTTAAAATTTGTTTTTTCTCCTTGTCTCTCTTCTTTGTAATCATGCCTTTCTAGTATTAGTATTAATATAATTTAAGTAAGTTTATTTATCTTACATATCTATTGTCTATACTAATAAATAAAATTGAAGTGTCTTTTAGTAATGTCAAAAAAACATGTTTTTTTACTAAATACATATGATTGTACGAGTACATACGATACCTATACCCAAAGTACATTTTTCTAAATAATTGGCTGTCTGTTTATTCCGGTTAATTTTCGGAACGCCTGAACAGCTTTTGACGAAACTTTTTTTGTTAGATAGCTGAAATTACGCCGCGGAACTTAGGGTATTTTGTTGAAAATTATTGGGGTTCTGCATAAAAAATATAATATTATATTCATGATATTTCGAATAAAATCTGATTCAACATAAAGTTTCACTGACAAATCTTTTAATTTGTAAGAAATAGTTTTGCTTTATCTTAGTCCCGAAAAAAATTAAGGAAAATAATTAGGGTTTTGTATGTAAAAATTAAAACGTACTAAAGAGCATACGAAAAGCGGGCGCAGCCGCGGGCACACACAGCTAGTAAAACATAAAAATATCTTCTTTGCCGTCATACCTTTATATTTTTAATTGTGTTGTACCCGAGGGAACTACTACATAATTGGCGAGTAGTGATAAACAACACAATACGTCATTTATATAGAATAGGGTAATTAATAACATTTGAATTGCGTGTAACAAAGTTATTTATAATTTAATTAATAACATTACGTCTCATCATTTATATTTAGATTACTGTCATATGAATATTCCACAATGTACACAATAAAAGTGATTTTATTGTATGGAAATTTTCTCATCTCATAAATAATAAAAGCGAATCGAGGGCCAAATTGTAAATTATTAATTAATTCAAGCGCACGTAAAGTGCGACATTTGATTAGAGGCGAATTTGAGATAAAGCTGAAACACTCTTTAATATTAGACATATGTATATTTATATAAAATTAAGGTAACATTTATAATTTATTACAAAATTAAGTTGTCAGTGTTATATCCATTTACTAAGGATACCATTTACTAACAGTCATTAATTGTCAACATGACTTATGAAAATAAAATGTCATAAATATATGAGATTTCACACTGTTACATATTTGAACTATCTTTACACACACATTGTACGTCTTTAATATTTACATTTTAAAATAAATAATATTGAATATCCAAAATTGCTTCTCAACTTTTATATCTACTTAGAGATGAATTTTATGTTCACTGCCAAATTTTATAATAAACTAGCTGTGTGCCCGCAGCTGCGCCTGCTTTTCATATATTCTTCTCTGTGTTTTAATTTATCATACGGGACTAATTGTTTTCTTAATTTTTTAACTTAAATTCAAACACTTGCCCGCAAAACTGTGCATTGAATCGGATTTTACTCTTTTTTTTATTTATTTACACGGAACTTATTACGGAAATTATTTTCGAAAATTTAAAGTAGCCTAAGTTACGCGGAGTACTATCTAACAAAACAGTCACGTCAAAATCAGTTTAGCCATTTCGGAGATTACCCGGAACAAACAGACAAACCGAGAAAAATTTTAAAAATTGTAAAAAATTGTTTATTTATTTATTTATTCGTTACAAGTATATTCTTCGAAATATTCAAAAATGATAGTAAATATAACCTTCACTTAAAATGTATTTTCTTTATTTCAACAAAACAATATTTAATTAGTTTAAATGTAGTTCTGTTGACAATGAATCGTATAGGATTTTTAACTATAAATAAACCGACATCAGTATATAAGTAAAAATTATTGTTTACTCGCTTTATTTACCAATTAATCTTTTTATCTGTATGGTCTGGATAAATGTCTCGATGAATGACTTGAAGGTTTTAGTCGGAAAAGGGCAAAAGTTAGTGGCCTAATAGCCCGGCCCGAACAAAGCCAGGTAGTCGTTTTATTCTTCTTTTATCCTGTGAGTGATTGATTAATTTAACTTGGTACCTCTGACAGAAATTAATTTGCAGTATTTCCCTATCATGATTGAATAACCTCAAACCATAAAAAACAATCATATTAAAAGTGAATAACCTCAGAATTAGTGCTTTTTTTTTTTTTAGTTGGGTATTGTTTATTTTCATATTGACATTTTACAAAAAACGCCAATGGACTGTAAATTGGACTTTGTACCATTAAATAGAAACGCAAACGCAGATATCTACCTATACTACGTACTATCTACACTAATAAATAAAATTGAAGTGTCTGTTTGTAATGTCAAAATATTTTTTTTACTAAATAGTAAATGTAGTATATACGACACCTATACCAAAAATACAATATTTAAAATTGTTTTTTTTCTGTCTGTCTGTTTGTAATGGGTAATCTCCATAATGGCTGGACTGATTTTGACGCGACTTTTTTTGGAAGATAGCTGAAGTGGCTCTGGTAACTTAGGTTACTTTTAATTTTCGAAAATAAATAAAAGTAAGCTTTCCGCGTAAATAAATAAAACTCATAAAAAGTTAAAGAAAATCTGATCCAATGCACAGTTTTACTGGCAAGTACTTCAATTTATGAGAAATATTTTTACTTTATCTTAGTATTCTGTATAAAATTAAATTACAGTGAAGAATATATAAAACGCGGGCGCGACCACGGGCACACAGCTAGTATTTAATAAAATTGTTTAAACAACATAATTCATATTATTTAATGATATTATTAGATACATATAAAATTATTAACCTTTGGACAAAAACATTCACATGTGACCTTAATATTATGTTTCAAATTCTGTTGTTTTTATAGAATCTCTGTTATTGATATTTGAGTCAGGTGTGCATTCAACATAGTAAGTCGTGACTTTCTTGAATAGATTTGAAGACCGAGAAGTGATCGGCACTATTAAGAATATCAGTAGACTACCTTATAACTAACCTTATTTTTCTGGTTTAATAAATTAGGGCCGGAAAGTACTTGAATTTGCATAAATACCCGAAATCTTCCATTGCAATAGTTCTTAGTAGAATCACATTTCAACTTCTACTATCAATGGCCTCATCTTTTCTTTATTTCAAGTGTAATTGAGGTCAATCGTGAACCAATGCACTACGAAAGAAAAGTCTTCATTTACTTTTTTTGTTGTAATATTAAGAGAAATCTTAACGCTCTATTTTCAACGATATTATTATTGTTGTCGACTTAGTGAAGGGATTATTTATCATGATCGTGCAGTTTCGTCGATCAGTATCGCTTTAAAACTGATAAATTATTCATGGCCGATATCACAAAAAGTTATCCTCGCAACAGATAGAGAGTAGACATGTTCCCAAGCTAGAGCAAAATTTTGTTTTTATTCGATAACAAAGCGACTGAAGTAGCGCTTCTGTTCCCAGACGATATGGAATAAAAAATATTTTCATTGTTCACGGCCACCTTTTACATATTAAATCTATGTATTTCTTCGGCTACGTTTTTGAGAAAAAACATGTATTACCAACTTATTTGTTACACATTGAATTTATTTTCTAATTTCGAATAATAAATAAATAATAATAAATCAAATTAAATAAAATTAAAACCTTAGGTATTGTTTCAAAGTGAAGTTGGATCCGCACGAAGATCAAACTACTAACAAATCAGTTATTACGCGCAGTCTATTCAAATTTGTACAAGTTACAATAAATTATTTTACGCCATAGTTTTCTATTTTTTACGTCCATCAATAATTAGCGACATACCGCAACCGCCGCTACAGGTATTAATCCAAGTTGAGGTGAAGAACGGAGTATTGTTAGGTAGGTAGGACGATCGATTGAAGCAGTCAATAAATTATTTTTAATAAAACCATATTTTAACGTATCAAAGTGACGTCATATATTTAGAAACAAGACTATAAATTATTATTGTCAATGAAATATATTTGAACGGGTTAATTTGGAGGTATTATGTTGGTCAATTAAAATTTATATGTGGGCGTGAGAATCACCGTAGTTCGTAGTAAATTACTGGAATACAGCGGTCTGCTAAAAATAATTTACTGTGAATCATGGTCCATTCAGTAGTCGAACCGAGTGACGCAGCTCTATAACTCTTATCGCGGTGATAAAAGCAGTTTCTACTAAATTATTATTTGTACGACGCAAAATTACAAAATTATATAACAATTGTACTTGTAATAAATTAGTAGGATATATGAATTGATGTCGAGGTAGTGTTCTAAGTCGAGGTAGTGTTCTTATGAGTGAAAATGTCTGATGATGGGGAGATGACGGATGGAAATAGGGATGAGGCGGATTATGAGCATACAACCGCGATCCCGTATCGTCCCCATCCCAAATGCGGCGGGCGGCTCCGTGGGGTTTAGTGGGTATTTCCGACGCTTCTCGTCGGTTGAGTCCCACACTGGTGTGGAGACGTCCCTCCACACCCCCTTACCATTTGCATTGGGAGGACTTGATCCTCCTAATGCAATTGGTAAGGGTAGTGCGTAAATGTATTCCCCTCGTCAAAAAAAAATATGAATTTTAGACAGGTTTTTCTAAGTCACAACTTCATAATTTCAAGAAGTTCATAACTTTTTGTTATGATAGCTTTCATATTGTATATCACATGTATTATTAAATCGAATTATTAAAATGTAAAAAAACTCATAAAACATCTACTAAAAACGAGTGTTATCATTGAGTTAAAACACTATTACTAAATTTTAAAAATAGAAGTATTCAACAATAAATTTACGACTTGGCAAAGTTTACAAAACAAATCATTGCATCCGTTTAAAACGACAACATGAACCAATGGTTTCCATTTTGGCAATCCTTACTCATTTCAGGGAAATTACGTATAGACCAAAATAAACACGTCGATTCCTATAAGTACACATGCGATTAGCAATAATGTAGGCGAATTGGCGTCCCAACGCCCTGAATATCATCCGGCTTAGGGTTTCGCCACACAACGGACCGACCGGGACGCGAACGCAATGTTTCTATAGAACACATCGCGTCGACGCGAGCCGAGCGCAAGCTGTGCACGACCTCTTCTATAATAAAAGCGCGCTGGCGTCCTCCTGCTGTGTGACGCAACCAATACATAGAAGTAAACATTAAATCCATTAAATAACATTAAACTCCATATTACGTGACGTTTAAAAGCATACTTTACTGGATTAATGAGTATTAGTAGAATTGTCTACAAAAAAGAACAGAGAGCTATTTGAATAAATATTTATGACCTTGTTCATGTACTTTTTGTGATTAATTATTATTATAAAATATAACTATATATAACAATGACCGTCATTTGCCAAAGAAGTCTTTTTCACTCGGATATCATACATATTTTTGGATTATAAAAAACAAATTTAAATGCTGTTTACCTTTTTTTAAAAGCAATTGAAGCTTAACATGAAAAAAAATCTTCTGTCCTTGCTTATTATATGCTTATAGAACGTTTTAAAGAATAACATTTTTATCAAACATACTGCTTTTTTTGTAAATAAAAGCTTTGGCGGATCTTTTAGCAATAGTTCGCACCTAAAAGATAAACTAATAATATTATTGAGTTAGTGATTAAATATAATGAATAAGAAGAAAATTAATTTCCAAAAAATTGCTATAAAAAATAACTGCAGAAAGTGTTACCATTTAGGTAGTGTTTTAGATGGTCCTAAGACATTTTCCTGTTAGCAAATAAAGGTCATCCCATTTAAATAATTATATGTTAGCATATTAGCTCAGTATTATGACTGTAAAATATTTACGAGAGATATCTTAATTCGCATGTTGATGCGTTAACATATTTGTTTATTTAACGTATTAATAACGTTAATATTGACACATCCATAAAGTTTTATTTCATTAAATTAGTTTATCGCTACAGCTAACTGAAATCCATCAGCGATAAATTTACTTTTACAAATAATTCGCGTGGCTATTCTACGTGGTACCTTTTGCGAAAATATTATTATTATTACCTATTTACATACCATTTACCTATTTGTGTTTTTCCTGTATAATGAAAACATTAGTAATCGTGATCAAATCCATGCTTATATTTCATATGTTAATAAAATTCCCTTGAAAATGTACTTTACATTAATATGAATAATTATAAGGACTTATAAACAATATTACTATCATTATTATTATATTATGAAGTTTATTCTGATGAAATATAGTCGCATAAAAAGTGATACATTGATAGCAGGGCACGTAGTATCACATTACTTTCATTACTTTGTAAAAATCTGGTGAATGTCTTATTAACAGGATTTGCGGCCGGTAAAAAAATGGAAGAATAGAATCTATTGCAGTCGCGTTAAGCCCCAAACAAAAAGTTATAAAACGCAAAGGGGAAACAGTAGCTTATCCATGAGAGAAGGATCGGGAGGAGGATCCTCTAGCGGATCCTCTTCGCCGTAGGAGGGGTAGGAGGGCGAGGTACGTCCGCGCTCTTCAGCCCTCTTAAGCCTACTTCTTCCTCTTTTCCCACTCGCTCCCTCTCCTCCTAGTTTTTTATCGATATATAAGGACGAAGGGAGGAGAGGGACCGAATATCTCCTGGAAGGCGGGAGATAAATGGGGCGGCTTTTGCCAAGCTGCCCCCTTGGACGGAAGATAAAGGAAGTGGCCCGACCTAATTTCGGGCGCTCTAAGCCGGGCGAGTCCCAAATACCCCCTCCCAACTTGACCAGGGAGAATTTACTCCCCGCTTAAATTGGTAGAGGGATGCCTAAATGCGTTTTCCTACGAAAAAAAAAAAAGGGGAAACAGTAGCTAGGGTTGATTATACATGCGCAAAAGAGACGAAATCATCACTTCGTTATTCCCTTGTTTCCAAAACTGATGAAATTTTTCTGTCAATTATAAGATAAGAAAGACTTTGGCTATGCCACTAAGTTTTGTTTTTTTGTTTTTATTCAACAAATTTCTTTGACGGGCGTCTGAAAAATCAAACGTTTTCTCTCATTTTCTAAGTCACCTAGTTTATAGAAAAACGAGCTGTGCCCGCGGTTTTACACGCTTGGAATTCTGTCTGAGTTTTCAATTTGCCTAGGTTCTCGGCCTGCATGTAATATATGTACCAACTTTCAACAAAATCGGTTCAATAGATTTTGCGTAATTGACGATTAAATTAATAAATGAACAGACAGGCAAATAATAATAGTTAAACCTATCGAAATGTGTTCGGTAGTCGATTCTGAAGCCCCGCATAGTATTTGTTCAATATACAGATTTCGTCTCGTTAACCTTTTATTGTAAGTATAATTTGTGGGAAAAAAATCAAAATATGCGTGCATGACGGTTATGTATAAATATTATATGATATAAAAAAAATGAATAATGTCATTATCCAGGGAGGAAAGAAAAAAAATACTTTTGTATGAAATGAACGCCCCCTTAACTTTGGGATAAACATATGTAATTGAAGTGTAAAGTTTTACCGCGAAAGCTAACCTTGAATCTTTAGTACCGAGATTAACAGTGCGACTGCACGGACTGCTTTCGCCAGTTTATGGATATAATAATGATATAGCATTATATATATGCATGTAGTACATATGTACAGCCGTACCTACTCCTCAATAAAAAGCATGAATATCAGACTGACTCATAACTACGTTGTCATAAATATTTTTAGAACGTTGCCGAGCAATTTAATAATGCAGGTACGATTTATTATTTTATAATGGAAAATAGCAAGTCTGAATAAAACTAATAGGTACATTTTCTTGAGTAACTTTTGTAAGAAAATAAATGTGTTATTATCACTACATACTTGTAACATTTTACTGTAATTATCTAAATTAAAGTTTTATCGTTGTACAGATTATATTATTAAGTCCTTTTCTCAATTAAATTCTTATTGAATATTATGGAAAATTACGAGAAAAAAATTACTGATTACAAACTTGTTTGTTGATAACATTAACGCTGAGAGACTAAACTAAACAAAAGAGAAAAATGTCTTAGTGGTTTTTTTTAACTTTATATATATACACATACAATTAATTAAACTATTAACTATATTTATCATTCTGATAGAAAAAAAATAGAGATATAGTATAAATCTTCAATTATAATTGGATACATCACAAATCGTATGGATTACAAAATAACAGTATCCCACCGAGCTTACAACATCATTGGTATATTTACGTCGCGTCAGTTTGGCTCGGTGGCATTGTTACCCGACCGACGAAAATATTGGCAACCTGATTTATTACATGTCGCCAGCTCGGAATCTCATCTCATAAATCGAAGTAATAGTCCGATCTGAGAATCGATAGGGTCTCGTCGTTGCCGACCGACAGCTAACCATGTACCTACTACGGATAATGGTTGTGAAAGCTGGTAGGTGCGTCGTCCGATCACTCTGGATTATATGAACTCTTAGTAGGAAAAGAATAACACGTTTGAATTCGACCGATGTACATTCTTAATACAGCTGCGCGGCGTACAATGCGTAACCAAACATATGGCTGGCGTGCGTAATTGTCTATTGATGGTAGAAACAGATGCCGCGGCGTGAGATTTGCGTGGTACATCGTCACAACATTTGCGTCGCGTTAGAAGCGGGATAGTATGAAAGTACTAGTGCACGTGGGCGGTCAAGTTCGCTTTGTAATCCGTTCTCAGGACCATCGCGGGGTCAGAAGTTCACTGACGCCGCCGCAACACCTCAAACGGGATAGAGAAGACGCTATCCTGAATCACGCGGAAACAAATTTTATTATTTTACCGTGGCAGGTTGTTTGTTCATGTTTCGCAGTAATCCTCCGTTGTAGGTTAATTCATGCGGTTTGAATTTAGATAAAAAATTGAGGAGAATGTTATATATAGGTATATTACAATGGTTACATTTATTATTTTAGAATAGTTAGAACTTACAACAACAAGCTGAAGGTTGTGCGGTTAATTAAATTATGTGTAATACAGCATATTATAAATTGAATAAATACAATAATACAAATGTATAAGTTATTGAACTTTAACTGTTAAGTAAATGTTCTATTAGTGATTTTTATAGTTTACATACATACTCTCGTATATGTAAGTGATTTGAAAAGAGCGTGTGCTTAATTGTAGCAGCGTAGTACGGAATCATCGGTGCATCATCGAAAGAAGACGACATACATTCTAACAGTACGTGAGTTGGCCACATATCAAGTACACTCATACGATCTTCGCTTCATGTTGTCGTTTATGTTAAAACGGTGAATTTTTTATAAAATTCCAACAATATTATTCAGTACCTGGTTTTATTCCGGTTGCATTAAACAAAAAACATTGCCACGAAATATTCACAATGTATATAACTAATTTATTATGGTAGTCTTTAATATTATTATTATAATAAACTCAAAACTATAAAAAGACGACTACGTTATATTAATTTAATAAATAATGAAAAAAAAAACATAGTTGATACAATACAATTTACTATTAATGATTAACTAACGCTAACAATAATACTGTTCGAGTTTTTCCTTTACTCAGCTTCAAGTCAAAAGCATCATTGGAAATTCGTATTGAAACAAAACAATAGTCTCACTATAGATAATCAAAAATACTTTCATAAATTTTATAATTTCGCGTAATAACACTATTATTAAATAAATAATAGTTATTAAAGTATTATTAACCAAAATAAATATTAACCATTATATTTTACTAAATATTGTTTTGAATCTTTAATTTCATCATTAGGAAGATATTCTGTCATAAATATGATGTTTAGGTAACTAGGTTTTGTTGAAAAGGTAATTATGGGAGCGACGTTTGCTCCATACAGACGTATTCCCTTGTTTCCTCCTTGGATAATGGCATTATTATAATTATTTTATACCATATGATATATATTCATCATCACCATGCCCGTATGTTTTACTCTTTGCCATAAAGGAATGATTACAGAAACTAGGCCTTAGAAATTGAGAAAATATCTCGATTTTTTACCATCGGTTTCAGATTTTTGGCAAACAAATTTGAAAACAAGAAAAGAAACAAACACATTGTAGATGCATAGCCAAAATCTTTCTTATTTTATAATAATTGAAAGAAAATTTAAACTCGGTCCAGTTTTGGAGGACGAAACAGGGAAATACGAAGTGATGATTTCGGCAATTTTTGCACATTTAAAATCAGCCCGAACTGCAGTTGTCTCTTTTGCGCTTTAGAACGATATCATCGCGATAGCAATTGATTTATAACATACCTATTCTTCAAATCTGTTGCAGACCGCGTATCCTCTTAAGTCCTCAATTTGTTACGGAGAAAGATACTGAAAATTCTTCTGTCTTTGTGATAAATGAGTGACATCAAATTTTCACCTTACGGTAAACATTATTAAAAGTGAATATAAACCTTTTTTTTTTTTTTTGACGGAGGGAAATGCATTTACGCTCTACCCTTACCTATTGCATTAGTGAGACCGGAGAAGTGAATATAAACCTAACAAAATAACTACATGTCGAGCTTTAAATTAAGCCATTGAACAATATTAAGCTGAACATCAAAAAGTCCAAATACGCCCACAAACCAATTACAATCCACTTACCGGTAAGTAAATACCACATTCTTATGTAAACGACCGTTTGACCATGCTGGAAGCGACACATGACAAAATTCGACGAGTTAATTGTGAAATATGTGCTTTTTTATTACATTAAATGCGTAATAAAAATACACAAATTTAACCACTCCACATAATAATAGGGTTATTTTAAAGCCGTTACTAAAGTACCTAGGTTTATGCGTATTAATTTTACTTTATTCGTATTAACATGATTTGATAATATTAAACTTTCTATATGTATCACGAGTATAAATATTTTCTGATGATGTAAATAAACCGTTTAGAAATAACCGAGCTTTGTATATATACATTTCTAAAATAATCTGAAATTACTTGTAATATCAAATATAAATACAGGAGTCACGATTACAATAACTAATCTATCCATTCCCATAACAGAATGACTTTGATACGAAATAAGTTCTTGCTGTGCAATTGATAAACAGTAGTCGCTAAGTGGGCCAATTTCGACACTATCATGCACTAGTCTTATACTTCGTAACAACACCATGTATGTACGTTCAAGTCTATAAGACGACATTTACAGAAATATAAAATTCAAATCCTTATTTCCCATACATAGAACTACATAAAACATTTCATAATTGAGTTTATAATTAGTTAATTTGCTATCATATAATGGCAAAAGTTACAATTGAATTGTAAATCTCTAATTAGAGTTACAAAATTGAATCACCATTTTTAATAAGCCAGTCCTTTATTATCTCATATAATGTGTAGATATTTACATATCTTGATATGGTAAAATATACATTTGCATTTTGAGTTTATTATTATTTCATTTATAAAAAAAGCAAATATTTATTTATGTTGTATTACTATTTAGTAACTTTTAACTAACTTAACACACAATAAGTTATTATCACGTAAACATTAGCAAATTAAACAGTCCGAATAAAAAGCACATAACAAATTCATTATTTTTAACGAAGCCCAAAAAATAAATCATATAAAGAGCATATAACCGTGTTAACAATTGAAATAATATAATTAGAACGCAAATAACAATATTCGCATATTTAACTATGCATAACAACATGTACATAGAGACAATTCATTGGAATATTCACATATATACGTGGAAGTATTTGTATTTCATAGAATTATATAAATAAGATAACAGCCTTATTACATACTACAAAGAGATTACAATAGATAATTAAATATTCACCATATATAAAAAGATGGAGTAGATAAGATGGATACATGGTTAACTTAACATAAATGTTCCTAACCTAACAAGAAACAAATGAATGATATCAGATCAAAATTTAATGACTGATTGATATGTTTATATGTATAATTTAGGTGTCACGATGTAGTTACAAGATTGATGGATTGATTTATGGCGTATTTCTTACATAGTGAATTACGCCATCAACGTAAGTTGATATTGCAATACAAAAATATTGAATCCACAGGACTTCCCTTTCATAACACAACAAAGGAATCATGTTCACTGCAATAGTGTCATTATAAATTACGTGGTGTATTGCTGTTTATTCATAGCCAGGATTAAATGTGTCGTAACGTAAAAGCCAATCTAATTAATGCTTAATGACATCATATTATCAATTGTGGCATTTCTGATAGTAAAGAATCACCGTTAACAAATTACGACAATAAACGGTTTAGTAAATTTAATTATATTATTAATAATTGTTTTATCCAAGTCAATATTTGAATTCGTGTTATATGCATGTCAAGAGGACAACTTAAAATATTTAACAAATTAAGTAGCTGTGCAGAGTCGCGGTCTGCCCGTGTGGATTCCCGTACTTGTAAGACGAGAATCAATCAAATATATATTTATAACTTACTATCATACAAATTCGACTCTACTTAGTGCTGAGATTTCAATTTTTTTTAAATCCTATATGTTTCTCCGATATAGAAATTTATTTTCTTCATAACTAGGATTTTAGATACGAAGTTTCATGACTCTAAAACTGACTTATCCCCGTACAGAATTGAAACCTCTTTCTCACAAACTTTGAGGTGAGTTTTAATTTTTTTTAATTCTATATAATTACTTCGGGAAATAGACTACTTCAATATCGAATTTTATCAAAATCCACCCAGTAGTTATTATGATGCGTGCACAGACAGACAGAAAAAAAAAAAACCATATATTGTTTATATAAATGTGTTCTCTCATTGATCTTAAGGGCCGCCCAAGTAGTTTTTCTTAAAAATATTTAACATTGACAAACTTGATTTGTATAAATCTGTTTATCAAATAAAGAGGCAAACTCTATGACATAAATATGTATATTTTTTTAAATTCTTTGACACCATAGCTGTGTACATTTTAAATTATGGGAGGTGGCATAACTAGAATAAAACATTTTCATTACAATTTTTTGGTTTTTTTTACATAGTTAAAATATAATAAAATGCGTAAAGGTTGATATTTTCTCTGTGTACTGTACTACAATGTCATTATTTATTATCAACATAATCTTAATAGAATTGAAATAGCAATCAAAATTTACAATGCGTAAGGTAAACCAGGAATTTGATAATGTAACTTTAATATGTATTTATATTCATTAACTTCACGTGGATTGTATCAAAGTTAGATATATTAAACTACCACAAGCCAATCTATATCTATTATCTATACTAATAAATAAAATTGATGTGTCTGTTTGTTATGTTAAAACATTTTTTTTACTGAATAGATATCTATCTACGTACGATGCCTACACCAAAAATATAATTTTTTAAATGTTTGTCTGTCTATCTATCTGTCTGTTTCTTCCGGGTAATCTCCGGAACGGCTGGACGGATTTTGACGGGACTTA
This sequence comes from Samia ricini, assembly GCA_014132275.2. NCBI lineage: Eukaryota > Metazoa > Arthropoda > Insecta > Lepidoptera > Saturniidae > Samia > Samia ricini. Next base: position 10,029,462 of record AP028170.1, read on the forward strand.
TTTGGTAGTAACAGACCGTAATCTGAATATTATAGTAATGTTTTAATAGCACAAGTTAATAATTTAATACGGTTAATTCCTAAAAATTGATTTCATAGTTGTTTAAAATAAATGGAGAAATCAAACAAGGGGTTCAGCCCAGTGAATTGTCCAGTAATCTAATTAAACCAATAATATTATAAATAATCACAGATTGTACTAACTCAAAAAGTATCTACATTGGATTCGTAAAGGTATTTAGTTATTAAATTATCACTTCTGGGTAGGCGTAAGATTTAATTAATTCGATTTAATATTCGTATTAGGTTACATGTGACAGTTCAACAGCCCCAAGACAATTCGGAGAAATAAGTGTGTTTAATATCAATTGAAATAAATTAATGAAAATTTTATTAGATTGCAGTTACGGGGATAACCGAAAATATACCTAAATATAGGCAATATAATTAGGGTTTGGTATTCGAATGTTCGTTTTAGTAGAATATTCACCGTATTTAACTATTCGAATATAATTTACTTTAATATTCGGATATTTTGAACACTAATTAAAAACTAATTTAATGTTTGATAAAGTACCGATTTGCATAAGACAACAGCCTATCGTTAATATCAATATGTTTATTTTCTTGTCTATGATGCATGAATGCTCAACTTTTAAACTTTATTTTCTTATAAATGACCTCAAGAAATAAAATACTGAATATAAAATCTCAAAGCTACAATTTTTTTACCAGTGTAAGCGAATGGACTTATCCAGTAAGGTGATGAATATTATAATCACCACGCTTTTCAAATTAAAAAAAAATTGTTCGAAAACGACTTAAACGGCAATGACGATAATTGTAAAAAAACACACGTAATGTATGCAAATAAAGGAAATTACTCTTTAAGTAAAAGCTTAGAAGAATAACTATAGTGACGTATTGATGACACCCTGACTGATACGGTGGCCGCATTTACCTCGTGAATATTTGCAATGATCGAATCGATGATGGCGCATCGTGTAGTGCGTCCGGATTCCGCGTCAATCGACGGTTCGATCCCCACCTATCCGACTCTAAAATCGGTCTGAGCTTTCGGTGAAACAAAACATCGTGAGGAAGCCATAGCATGGTGGTAGGGCATTTTCTAATGATGCCCACGTGGGTAGCTACCACCCTCAAGTTTGGATCTCTGTCGCCAAATACCAATAGGTGTGTTCCGGCAGCATCACTTGAGAACCAGTACCTAGGCTTAGTAGGTTTACCATCCTGGACCACATCGTCACATAACATCAGGTGAAATTGTGCACTGAGCCTATACCGTGTAAAAAAACAAGATTTAGATATTACAATACGTTAGGTCACATCACATTAAGATAAACAATAACATGTTCTACATTAACCTAGTACCTATTTGACGTATGTCTAATTTATTATTTTCATTTACCCACTTTACTTCAACAAAATTTTCAAATAATGTTATATTACGGAAAGCTTTCAGAAAAATAACGAATTATGTTGCTTATTTAGGTAAACACAATATTCCCCTGATTATTCGATAAATTCAGTGTTCGAATAGTATAATTGAGCGAACGTTACAAACCCTAAATATATGATTTTTAACTTTAACGTTGTTTCAACGAGACGTAATGTAGTAAATTTAAAGACAAGATTTTTCACGTTTCATTACTGATCCCTGAAACGTATATTTACTTCTGTTAGGGTTGAACTCAGACAAACGACCCATTGTTGCATCAGGTCTGTAGCGTTCAAATCATGGGTGCGTCTATTTGAATGCACTCATAAAGTTTCCGCATTGTGATTTTTATACGAAAACATAAAGGTAGCGCTGGATAATTCGGCATCGCTATAGAGGATACAAAAGCAATGCAGCCTGCACAAATGCCACAATTGTAAATAAGCCACGGTGCGCAGTGCAGTGCGTGATGTGACTTGAGCATTTAACATTTACGTAAGTCATCAAAGGCTTTGTTTGAAATATATATAATATGTACATTCCGCAAATATTAACAAATAAAATAATAATGTAATAATAAACGTTTCTATTTAGTTTTACGAAAAGCTTTAAGGTTATAAATTATAGCTACATCTTTTTCCGTAGGAACATATTCCAAAATATTTGTAATTTTTTTTAAAGGCTTGTTTTTCTGACTAATGATTTAAACATATAAACATTCAATTAAAGTAGTGTTTCAAGAATATAGCAATAATTAAAATACATTTTAGTTGAATTTTAGTCTGTCCGATAAAATTTCATAGTAAAATATGTCAAAAATATTATAATCATCATTAATTATTGCAGTTTTTAATTTAAAAAATATAGTAAAAATAAAGAAAATCCTTTCGATATCGTCATGCACTCTTATACAGAGAATAACATTTCTCGTACGATGCGTTTTAAACAATGCGAGGTCAGGACAGCGTCGAGACGTTTTGTTTTTTATAAGCGGTAAAAAACCACAATAAAAAGTTACCGCTGTTTTAGTTAAAGCGCAACAATGTGGACGCCACTACAAAAAGTTACCTTGTTATCGGTATATTATGAGCATACAGGTCACTCGTCTTATACTCGTCTCAGTTCACATCCTGTGTTAACTTCAAAAGAAAAATTAACCGAAGGAAATAGATATATATTCACACGGTTTTTTAATGGTATAACGTGTTTTAATCTATACATTAAATTCAATTAAAACATTGATATACATAGTAAGATATTTTAATGGTAAGTTAAGATACTTAATTACTTTACGGAAATTCGAACGATTAAAATAAAAAGTATTATTTTCGGATTAGCATTAAAACAAGCTTTAAACAAACTGAACGGTGAAAGTTGCACCTGTAAATTTACCGACGCACAACGTTAAAAATAACGAACGAACTTTATTTAGCTTTGGTAATTTGATTACAGTGACACATGATGGAGGGTAGCGAGGTGCCATTTTATGTTTGGAAATTATATCAGTAACTAGATCAGAAAAAAACTGTGATCTATACTAATGAGTAAAATTTAAGTGTCTGTTGTAATGTCACAATTTTTTTACTAAATAGATATGAATGTATATACTTATACCAAAAATACAATTTTTAAAACTTTTTTGTCTGTTTGTTCCGGTTAGTCTCCGAATCGGCTTCACAGTTTTGACGGGACTTTTTTTGGTAAATAGCTGACGAAACTCCGCGTAACTTGGAGTACTTATAGTTTTCGAAAAAAAAAAAAAAAATAGTGTTCTGCGAAAAAATATTAAAGCTCATATAAATTTGAAAAATTCGATTCAATGCATAGTTTTACAGGAAAATAACTGAATTTATTAGAAATATTTTTACTGTATCTTAGAACCAAAAAAAATACACTCATCATTAGGATTCCGTATAAAAACATTAAAACGCAGTGCAGAATATATGAAACGTGTTTGCAGCCGCTGGCTGGACGCAGCCGGGCTAGTTATTTAAATAAATTAGGAATACCCTATGTCAAAAACAACTCCGTAACTTTATACATAGTAAAGCTTAAAGACTAGACTATCTTAAAGAAAATTTAAGATTTCAAAATTGAGTCATGTGAAGATGTAGCTTTAGTTTACTACGAGTATATTAAAAAAACAAATTATAAGCCAGTAGAGTCGATACTACAACCTTAATATATCATGGTAATAACCCACCACAGATGTTGATTGGGCAGGTTGTGTTTCGGAACGGGTTAGTGGATACACTTAATGTTCCTGTAAGGACCCTCTTTTATTAGACTTCAGCACTCCCCTCCTAAATCACAGTGAAGCTGTTAAGGTCCTTCCGGTCAACAGCGTCAGCCAGTTAGAAAAAAATACACTTCATTTTTTCGACACAGCGGATTTCTGGTATCATCTGGTAAAATCGCGCTGTCGTCCCGACCAGTCCACTGTATTTTGCAATCATTAAAGTAATCAAATCATCTACCGTGGTATTTTCATGGCGGTATAACGATGATGATTTTGGATGATATTTCGTCTCACTAATATTCTAAATATATAAATTCTACAATCACGTGTGAAAAAAAATCTGTTATCAGATTGTTGAGTTATATAAAAAGTTTTTATAATCATATAAATATACCTAATCATTTTCAACATAACTTTCAACAAATACAAATAGCAGTATTAATTTAAGTGTTACCTTTTCTGTTAATTATTCAACTAGTTAATCTATAACTGCTAAGTTCCTCACAGAGTAAACTTCAGTCGTAAAATAACGAGGTTTATTAATATCCACTTATACCAATTTCGAGGTTATCTTTAACATAAGAAAAATGTAAACAAAACGAAGGGCAGATACTAAATATTAACTTACAGAATATCCATCGCCCTTCATGTCGGCATACAACGTGATACAAACAAACTGCCTGCAAATATTTACGAGGAGAAAAAAAAAACATTCTGGAACAAAATTGGACCCCCTATTATTATCAAATTATTGAATTAAATTATTCTCGTTAAAGGTTTCGGGCCATTTGTTATAGACGATTATATGTAGTTATATAATTATACGGTACGATGATTATGGGTATGATTAGTACCCATGTTACATCAAATTTAGTGACATTCGTAACTGGTCGATAATTGTTACAGCATACGTGTTTATTTTATTATGAACGGCCGGCAGTGTTTTGCCACATTGTACTTCTGTAAAATACATTTGATGTTTCTCGTTTAATATCCGGGATATACGCGAGTTTCATTGTTGTCAATTAATATTACGACTTCGGCGACAACAATTTCTGCAATTTTAAATGAATGTACAATTATATTAATAAAGTTCACTGGGTAAAAACTATAGTTATAGTTAAGCATATTGCAAAATTGTTTACTTCTCATTCGTATTGTGGTCTTCTGATATGGCTGACTATTGTTCTATAATAGTTAAAGATATTACAGTTCAGTACTGTGTAGTACTTTCCCTTCATTCTTCAAATCATTTAGTTTATTTTCCTGTTTGGTTGCTATTCGCTAGCTTTAGTATTAGCAATAGATATTTTTTCTTATAGTTTTAATAGTGATTATTCGTGAATTTCAACAACTAAGCGAATACAACAGCTAACCTATTTTATTATAAATATTCAACATCTAATATCACGAATCCACGTAGTTATCTGATTTCTAAAGCAACTCTTCGTGACAAATAAATCGTGAATATGATGATGATTACTATAAAAAATAACTATTCTAACTAAAACCTGCCTACCGAAATATTTGTTCTAGTTTTATCCGAATGTGATTAACTTTGTCGAATTTATTTAAAGTCATGACGTTACATCGTTTTTGTACAAAAAAAGAGGCCAAATACATTTCTAAAAGTAACGTAGTCAAATAAAGAAATTATATAATGTTTGTTAATACAGAATATGTGTCAAATGAAAAACGAATCTAAGAGAGGATACGTTAACAGAAATTACTATAAAAATGTTGACCGTCGTTAAAGAGAAGCCGAAATCCAACATTACTTGGTCATCAATGTTTTTTTGTTACGACGCCATTAACTCTTAATGTCGTCATTTAGCGCAGTATTTGCAGTTAATAAAAGTTAACACGGGGCTTAAATAGGACTTTTGTTACAATTCCAGAGTGACGAATAATATGCTGACAAGGTGGCTTGCGCTGATGCTGTTAGCGGCGAGCTGTAGGGTCGCCGTTGCCTGCTCTTGTGCTTTTGACCATCCACAGGCGCATTATTGCAACAGTGATTTTGGTAAGTTATACCATTATTTATTATATTTATATAAGTGTATCATTATAAAAAATAATATCAACTATCACACGAACACCGCTAGCTATTTTGACCGCTCGGAATCTAGTTTCTGTAAACTTTCGCGTATAATCTGTTAGAAAGAAAATTGTTAACTTGTTGTTTGTTAATAAACATTTCCAAATTTACAGTATAAATGTACATACATGATTACCTACAGTATAATTTCAATTAAGGCGAAGAATTTCACTACGGCCAAATTTCGCCGGTCGTAATGTAGGTACAGAATGTAAATTTATTTTTATGATTTTTTCAGTAATCGTTGGCAGAGTACAAAAAACTTTCCGAGGAAGAGATTTCTACGACGCATACAAAGTTAAAATTCGTAACGTATTTAAAGTGAGTAACTTTAAAACATTTGTTATGTAAATACAACATAAAAGATACATTAATAAGATGATGATGATGATGAAGCGATGATGGGGCAGTGGATAGTGCAGCCGGATCCGCGTCAATGGACGCGGGTTCGAGCCCATGTATCCAATTCTAAAATCAGTGAAGAAAAACATCGCGAAGAAACCACAGCATAGTGGTAGAGCATTTTCTAATAATGGCCGCCTGGGTGGCTACCAACCTCAAGTTTGCAAGCCAGTTGCCAAATACCAATAGGTGTGTTTCGGCAACATCACTTGAGAACCAATTCCTCTAGGCTTATAGTGCGTTTACCATCCTGGACCATATCGTAACTTAACGTCAGGTGAGGATGTGATCAAAGCACTGAACTTAAACCGTTTAAAAAAAGATCTGATTATTTGATGTCTATTTAATATAGCCATTTAATAGAATTAGCCCACTCAAAACAATAATGTTCCGAGGTTTTAAAATATTTTATTCATAAAGAATCGCCGGCTTCCCAACTTTATTTCATAGCTGTAGACTCGGCAGCAATAATACTGTCGGATCATTTGAAATTTGTTTATTCTTTTATCACAGGCGACTCCAAAAGCGGCACTGGCACTTAAATCTGGTCGGTTATTAACACCATCATATGACTCCATGTGCGGTGTAACCTTCAACCAAGGGAAACCTACGTTATTACAGGTGAAGATTAGCGCTCATTTATTATAAGTTATTTATTATAAGTTTATAGAGAAGGGTTTTAAGAAAGAGAAAGGAAAGTTATCCTTATATTTCCATAAAGGAAGCCGCTCGTAAAAAAATGCTCAACAGCTAAACGGGTTCGGTTTCTGTAATTAACTATAACGTATTGTATATAACGTGAGTTTACTTTCCAGACATTTTACTTATGGTTTGGTAATCATATTGGTTATGTTTATAGGCAGTGTGGTTCATTTGGAAGCACACATCCACCTTTGTGGGTACATCGCTAAATGGCGTGACGTCACTCCGCGTCAACGAAAAGGATTCAGATTACTCTATAAACAAGGCTGCACATGCAAGGTAAAAATATAATCAAAAGTATTATTAATTAATTGTGTCTTTGTTTATGTTTATAGTAATATAGTCACAATGTTTTTAACATATTGGACTTTCCCTTTTCAACATAGAGATGTGTTTTAAATAATATAAATAAAATATCTTAGAAACTATAGTTGACGTTTAGAGTAATAATAAAAGACGTAAAGAACCGCAAAATTATGTTGTATCTATCTTGCTTTCAAAAGGCTGATACTTAACCTATGTAAAAGAACAGATAAATTTACCTTCAAACTAGAATTATTATTCTACTCTTGCTTCTTGATTTATGGTGCAGTATATTATAATATTAATGGTTTATACTTAACGAAATGCAATACGAAATAACACTTGTCTTTTACATTAATAAAACGAGAATATATATCAAATTATTTAATTATAGAAATACTTACTCTGTCTGTTTTATAACTGCAACTTTTCCTTTGTCGATTTTTAAAATTATATATGGATTTAATATTGCAAAATGATATTTAATGTGGAGAGTTAAAGAATATCTAAATTTTTTGTAAATAAAATTCGAAGCGATAATAATTCTGACTGTGTACTTAAATTTGTGACTATTCCCAAACTTTAAAGGTCATGTTTGAATTTTTTAGTATATGAAATTAAGTATAGTTTGTCGTTTGATAGAGTAATCATGCCTTTAACTTTAACTGAACGCTAGATCTGCGCTTACCTAAAGGTATGCTTGCATCTGTATAAACCTGAAAATCGTTCTTAGCAGTGTCTTTATTTTCGACCATATCTTCACTCGACATGACATGGCAACGGAAGCTTATAAACAACATTAAAAAAACAAAAACAGCTAGGCACCCAAGAGGACTGCGGAATTAACTGAAAACTGAAAACTTGGAAAAACTGCTTTTTAATGTATTAATTTCATAATTCGTTAATTGAAATTATTAAAATATAACATTTGTCTGGTTTTTATGTCTATCTATTAGCGTATCGAGCTATAATTCATTCATAAAAGATACGATAGGCTGGTAATGTAATATAGGTAATGCGAATCTATAAGTTTATCTCCTACCGAGAATACCTTAACGCAGCTAAGAAAATTTTCGCTTTAACAAAAACCAGGAAGTTATATTTATGTGTGTTGTGTGAATAGATAAATGCACCACGCCGTCATAGTAAGTCGCCTAATACCTGCATGTCGGTCTACGATGATTGCTACGAGCGACACGGTATCTGCCTGCACGACTCTGAACGACGCTGCCACTGGACCAGGTCAATATTATATTTTTTTACAAGATTCAGACACAACAATGATTGAACTTCATCCAAGGGTTATATTTATAAGCGATGATGGTGCCAAATTCCGCTTCAATGGATGCGGGTTCATCAAGCTTGCGGTGAAGGAAAATGTCGTGAGGAAACCATGGCATGGTGGTAAGGGATTTCCTAATAATGCCCGCCTGGGTAGTTACTACCCTAATGTTTGAAAACCTGTCGCCAAATTATTCCGGCAGCATAATTTGAGAACCCTAGCCTCAGTGTGTTTACCAGCCTGGACCACATTGTCACTTAACATCAAGTGAGATCATGGTCAAAGCACTGACCCTATATATACTATATAAGAATATAGTTTTATATATGAAATAGGTTTTAATATTCACTATAAAGGAACAAACCACTTAGAAGCGACTGCGTCTAATGTTCACTTATTAATAGTATCTGTGCCCGCGTAGCATAGGCTATCCAAGCTAAACAATTATTGTTCATTATTGCTATAGACAGTATAATTTTCTGCTTACATTTTTGGAAACATACATTTAAATTTACTTTAATTATAACAAAATTTCGAAAATATATCCTAACATAGACAAAAATTATGAAAACAAACAATATATTAGACAACTCAATTTATCAAACGATTTCCTTTTCTTTTTGATAATAATTATTGAAAAAAAAATTGAAAACCATTAGTTATTCTCTGATATAAAACGTCTCATAATATGTTATCTAATAAACCATTGAATATTTAGAAAGTGTCTGAAAAAGAGGCATTGTTAAGTGCGAGCGAATCTAATGACACAGCTATTTACAATATATTCCATACACGTTTTATTAACCTTCTTGAAATGAAATTAAATCCAAATTATTATTGTTATTAATTATAACAGTATTGTTTGTTTGTTATGAGAAACGAATAAAATTGATAATGCATAAATTAATTCTTAAAGTAATACGCAATAGGTTCGTATTTAAAATACGCTATAATATGTAAACAACAAGTTGTAGGTAACTTCATCTGTTTAAATAATAAGAAACAAATTCGTTTTGTAAACAGTGAATCGTTTGAAGATGGAATTGTTTGAATCATTGGTTTATATTACAGGGCTCCGGCACTGACGCGATGCCTGCAAGCGAAACACCACAATACTACAATGACCATGACTTGATTCACAAAACGATTCCGACGCACATCTTATATTAAATCCGTACCTTCTGCATATATCTACATGTTCATATGAAAAATTACAACCATTCATCATAACTAATTATGTAAAACGCAATGCAGCTGTCTCATTAAACAGATATTTTTCACTTATTTATTATTAATTTTTATCATAACATTTACTGTGTCGTTTATAAAAATAATTGAATTTGTATAAAAAAAAAATATTGATATAAATTAACGCGAAAGACTTAAAAGTGAATTGGATGTTTGTGATGTGATTTACTTGTTGCCTGGATTTAATTCTTAAGTATTTTCTGTTTTTTTATTTTCCATTGAGCGATCCTAATAATTGTTGTTTTGTCTTCAGAGACATATATTTATGTAAGTTTAACGTTATTTTTATATTATTTTATTTTTAAGTTAAAAATTGTAAATTAACAAGTTATAGAAATAATTAGGTTAAATAAATTTTTTAAAGAGATTCTATCATTGTTTGATTGATTAATATAGAATAAGACGCCTTATTTAACACTGATAGCAAACTCGCACATGTGGAATATAAAACTAAATAAAAAAGAGGTTTAGAAAATTGATAAAAAATATCATTATCTATTACAATTACTCAAATAATAATGCATAACCTACAGAATTACGATCAACCTCTTTGTTACTGTAATACACAGCGAATTAAAACACTCAGAACGGCAGTAGTCCCACGCGGAATGAAGCCATTTTAAATTGGTATTCAAAGGCCACGTCCGTCTTTCGTTACATGTTGGTGTAGTAAAACATACATAATACGTAATTTCGAGTCGCTTACACACAGTTTTTTTTATAGAACTATCGTTCTTAGCGTTATTACTCTTCGCCATAATATATGAGTAGGGGTTCGAAACATTAATGTAATTTAATACCTGTCGTTATTGTTTACTTATGATCTCGCCACACAGCAGGAGTGACGGGACTCCAGCGCGATGTTTCTACAATAAAATTGTAATGGCGTCCCGACCCTCCCGCCGTGTGGCGAAACCATTACCCTTTTAATAGCGTTAATGTTTAGTTTGTATTTGACTCAATAAATATTTACGCAAAATGATAAACAAAAATATATTATGTACTTACCATGTCGGTGTGATTGTGGTAATAAGTTTGTTCGATCAATGGAAAATTCTCTCTTCCAAGCCGCCGTTGCAATTGCAAGAGATGTCCGAAAACCCATGGCCGATCCTACAAATAAGAGTTGTAATACAAATCCCGCTTTTATGTGTTATATTATGCAAAATAATTATCTTTAACCGACTTTTGTCATTCCGATATATTAGGTACATAAAAAAAGGAATGAACATCCTCAATTATATTTAGAACAGAGATAAAAACAATCATACATATTTTTATAAAATAATTATAATATTTTTTATGAGTCAGATTTTTTAATTAATCATCTTTGTCTGAATGAACTCATTAAAAACGACATAGGTATTTAAAGCATTTTAAGGCAGGTCTCTTTTTTGACAGATTAAGAGTACAACGAATTATCTCATCAAACAGGAGGAAATACTACATCAAATTTTGATAGGTCTCCACCTTGTTTCTATTTTCATCTTACTATAATTATGTATTTATCTATGTGTATGCATCTATATCTATATGTATGCAAAGATAAAGAACAATTCTTTTTCTCCTCTGTTTTTTAGACAAGTTTCTTATTTCGTTTTGTTTAAGGGCCATTTTACGTAAGCAAAGTTTTAAAATTTTTTTACTCCCTCTTCCCCTTAAGTAAGCAAAGCTCTTATCCCTCACAATTAATAATTTAATATTCCTTACGTTAAACCATTCAGACCTCTCCGTTCCACATGTTTTGAGGCGATGATGGTGCAATTTGTAGTGCTTTCGAGCCCACCTATCCAACTCTAAAATCAGCCCAAGCTTTCGGTGAAGGAATTCATCATAGCATGGTGGTAGGACATTTTCTGATAATGGCCGCGTTTGAGCTGGTTTACCATTCTGGTCCACATCGTCACTTGACATCAGGTGAAATTTTGGTCAAAACATTGACCCTGTACAGTGTAAAAAAGTCATCAAAAATAAGTAAAACGTAACCGCTCCCCCTCATTGTAGGGTATGTAATATATGAATGCTCCCTCAGTACCTATTGCACTTGTAAAACACCGTAATAGTTGTCACTATGACTAAGGCGTATTGCGTTCTGTGATAGGCAAGACAAGAACTACTTAGACGTTTTATGGTTTCGCCACACAACAGATGAGAAGGGACGCTTACGCGATGTTTTTGTAGAAGACATCACGTCAACGCGAGCCGTGCGCGACCTCTTCTATAGTAAAAGAGCGTTGGTGTCCCGATCCGTCCGCGGTATGGCGAAATCATTAGCTGTGGTAGATGTAGGCCTTAATGATCGCTACTGTCGACAGAAACTCATCTATCACAGGTCGTCATTGTTCTTAGTATAGTTCTTGAACTGTACTCTGTTTAACCCCTTGAGCACTAATCTGTCGTTTACGCCAGCTTTCCATTGTTTTCCTATTGTCTTCTTATTGTCTCATTTTTATGGGTAATCGACATATTAATATCAAATAAACTGAAGTACTTTTACCGACCTCGAATAAATAAAAAAAACACATACAGACGAGATTTAATGTTATCAATAAAAAGAATATCGACGTTTGGGCAAACGTTAGTTCTTAATATGTTGGAACAGAGTTCCAAAATGAAAGAACACATACTTGGAAGTGGTAGATGGAATTGAGGCTGTTGATAGACGGGACACCACCGAACTTCAGTCCAAGTAGAAGAGCGCGGTGATCAGAACCAGCATCACGCACGTTCTGTCTTACCAGCACGAAGTCAGGTCTGTACAATAAAAACGTCTCAAAACCTACAGTTATTAACGAATATAGAATACTATATAAGGTCCTTGTTAATATTAAACTCATCCCCGCATTATAAAATATAGTATAAATAAATCTGATTTTGAAAAGTATTGTATTAAAAGACTATAATTAATCTCTTTTGAATTAATTATAACTATTTTCATGTAGGCCACAGAAAAAAAAATCGAAAGTACACATTACACCTGTCAGAAGAGTAATCAATATTGACTATTTTAATTCTGTGGAGCAAATTATTACTAAGAACATCAAACACCAAGAAAGAAATAAAAATATGTATGCCCACTTTTTATTGCACAGGCTTCCCCGAGAACGAACAGAAAATAATAATTCAACACTCAAAAAGTAAACTTCTTCCTTTAATCCCTCTTTAAATATACAAAACCTTGATGCTAATTTTCTGAGGCTTCTATGCACGCATAGTTTCATTTGAATTAATCAATTAGATTTAATACTAGTGTCGAAATCATGTAGACATATTATTATTAACTTAAACATATTGCTTACTTGAAGCATCGTGTAACTTTAGTTCCACTTCTGTATACAGCCATGGAAACATTAGCGCCGTCTGCATTAGCAGTCACAGATAGCTCCTGTAAAACCGTTTCTTTGACATTTTGTTTACGAAAGAATAATATAGTAGTAGTAATAATCTTTATGACGCAAAATCACTAACCACAAAATTTGTGGACATTATTATAGGTTCAAATAACGTTTGTATATATATTAGAATATATGCAATAACTTTTTCTCTTCACCGAAATCCACCTTATACACTTTAATACACTGTTCCAAATGCCACATGTCCCAATTTCCTTAATCGAAGTATGGATTGTAAAAAAGGGATATTTAAACGTTCAAGCGAACAACATAACTTTAATAAACCAGTGAAGATAAGTAATCAAACGAACTTATGCGAAGCGATGACCGCGCAGTTGATAGTACGGCCAGGTTCCACATCGATGGACGCAGGTAAGAATTCACTTATCCAAATATATAATGAGCATGAGCGTTAGAAGGCCTTTTCTAATGATGTTCTTCAAAATACCCTGAAAACCTGTTGCTAAAAACCAATAGGTCTTATCCGGCAGCTACAATTGACCGCCAGTACTTCTAAGCTTAGTGCCTTAACCATTCTGGACCATATCGACACTTAACATTAGGTAAGAATATGGTTCATGTGTTGAGCCTTAATATTATAAAGAAATAATGTAACTATATATGTAATTGTAAATAACACAAAACATGATATTTATTACCTAGACTAGAAAGTGAGCGGCGAACACACTGCGTGTCGGTACACAAAACAGTTTCAAATTTACAGATAAATGTTTATTTCTTAATGATCAAAAAAAAAAAATTTTAAAGCTTCATAAATCAGTGACTAAATGATACCAAATATAAACAACAAAGTACTTGAAATAATTAAGTCACAAATCACCATAGAAGAATAATGAAGATCAAGTAACCGTTAGTTAAATTAAATTTCGATTAATAGTACTTTACAAAAAGTAATTCATCAACAGACTTGAGTAATCCCTTGATTCGTCAACAAAAGACAAGAAACAAAGAATAAAATGAGATCATTTTGTTTTATATCCTTATTGAAGGAATATTTTTTAGGATTTCTTTGTTTTTTTTTGTAACATTACAGCGTGGGAATGTATTTACTTATCATACTTCATCAGTAGTTCTTAATGCGTTGATTCTAACGAACCATTAAACCACATAATGTGGTTTCTTCTTTCCACAATCAAAATAGAAATATCAGAATATAAGGGAATATTATTGAAGTATTTCTCTTGACTATTTAAAGTCATGGTGCTAAAATGTTCACATTATTACCTGTAATATCGATCCATTGTCCTTTAATTCATGCTTCGTCATGTAATAATGATTTCGCTCAATTAACATAAATCTACATATCTATGAATTATATCAGTTGACGCAAAAGAAAATATGGTTAGTGTATTATATATAGCTCGGTAAATGTTTTCCGAATACTGCTTTCTAGGCGAAAGACGCAGTAGTGTAAAGTTTAGTATGGTACGTAAAATAACTGGGTGCGTGCTCTTATTGACTTTTACCAATCAAATTATATTATTTACAATGGTTAAATGCACTGTTCTTTTGTATACTGTGTAAGCTCAGTATTCTGACCACAATCTCTCCTACTATTAAGTGACGTAGTAGCAAGATAATAAATACGCTAAAACCTGAAACAGCTCTCAAGTCAAGCTCCTGGAACAGATCTACAGGACCATGGGTGTTTGATGACATATTTTGAAACTTGAAGACGATAGTTAGTTAACATTAGAAAAGGCTCTTTATAAAGATCTTTAGGCTCTCTAACACCACGCTATGGTTTCTTTATGATCAATTCTTTCACCGAAAACTCAGGCTTTTTATAAAGTAGGATAGATAAGTTGGAACCTGCGACCCACAATGTAATTGAGCCATCATCGCATCTTTTCATTCATAAGTATTTACGTCAATAAAACTTAATTATTTTAAATCTATAATAATATAAACAAATTTAGCTTACAGTAAAACCTACTAGAAAACATGCTCTGTGAATATACTCATAGCTATTTTCATTGTAACAATATCCTTCAACATAATTACACATTTCCACTGATTGCCTAAATATTAACTTGAATGTTATGAAAGGTTATTAACATAAATGAGCTTTTACCGTTTTAAAATACAAACGACTAAATAAGATTATCACGTCTACTTAAAATGAGCTGATAAAATTATTTAATAAAACTATATTATAGTACTTATATACAGTGATTTTATATACGTTGCTAAAACACTTTCGTGAAATTTAAAATTGGGAACAGACCGTAGCTAACAGTTATGCTTTATATTGATTAGAAAATAAAAATAATTAATTGTAAGTTTTTTTTTTTCGTTTTTCTATATTATTTTCAACTTTTGTAGTATTTAAGTTAAAACAATTGAATGCTGCAAATCAGGGTTATGCTTCGGTATTGGTATCGGTTTGTTTTTTGGTAAATTTACTAATGGTAGTGGTATAAATACACAAAAACAAAGTAAATTATTACATAATAATAATTCAGACACGTATTTGTCGTGAGAACACACGAATACTTGGGCAATATACCTTTAGTATTCATGATACATTCATCATAAAGTGAAAAATTGGGAGTATAACTATGGCATAACATATAGGTATGAAAACTTGAGGAATTTCGTTATGATTTTACCTTCCATCTCCCCATTCTTTTCTCAATAGGAACTATTGAAATTCAGGAATCCGGAACATTTTCCTTTTAACTCTTGTCAACTGTTTAACAAAACAGTAAAATACAGATTGCAAAAAGTGTACTAACCCTAAACTCGGCCTGTTCGACGCGTATGTCCCACTCGCCCGGCAGTCGTCGTCCTCGGAAATACTTGGACCAATCGGTGTTCTGATCATCGACCACCAGCAATGTAACGCACCGATCTCTATTGTAACCACGCCCGACGGATGCTACGGATGTTACGCTGCCTAGGTAGTCAATATTTCAGTTGTGTTAAATGGTATGGACTGGTTATGACAAGAGAGAAAGTATATTTGGATAAAAAAGTAATGAATATCAATGATGGAAAAGCAAAAAAGTGTGGACGGAGTGTGTGAGAGATGATATTAAAGAGAATGGTGTAAATAAAGCTATAACTGCTGATAGAGACAACGTTTGAAAGAAGAAAACACTGCGCTGAACCCAAGTGAATTAGGAAGAAAGCATGAGAATAATTATGTTAAATATATCTTAAAACTCAATAAGGAGACTTCTCAATTATTTTATTTAACCTTGTCCGTCTGCCGTGAAATCTGTTTCATGCTGTGATAAATGTTTCAATATATGGTTATATAATTATTTATATTTAGTTAGAAACCATAACAAATTGCGGCAGTAAGTTAAATTCACCTAGTAAATTTGCGCCTTGATCCCGGGCAGCTCCAGTCAACGACTGCACACGTTGAAGCAAAGACTCTCGGGATTTGGCCGGCGATGATGGAGCAGATGTACCACGAGATCCACCTCTCAGATTCAAGGACAAGTCCCCACCTGCAGCGGACGAAGATGGCGCCGGCGGAGGACCAGAAGCACTGCCGATGCTTCCGCCTGTTGCTATATCATATCATAATACGTTATATACGTTTTATATTATTTACTAGCTGCGCCCGCGTTTCATATATTCTTCACTGTATTTTAATTTTTTTATACGGAACCCTAGTTTTTTTAGTAGTAAGATAAAGTAAAAATATTTATCATAAATTGAAGTACTTGCCTGTAAAACTCTGCATTGGATCAGAGTTTATTTAACTTTTTGAGTTTCATTTATTTACGCGGAACGCTAATTATTTTCGAAAATTAAAAGTACTCTAAGTTACCTAGAGTAACTTCAGCTATCTACCAAAAAAGTCCCTTCAAAATCGGTACACCCGTTCCGGAGATTACCCATTACAAACATACAGATAGACAACATTTTTAAAAATTGTATCTGTGGTATAGGTATCGTAGATACATTCATATCTATTCTATACTATTCTTACTACTAACTTACTTCAATTTTATTTATTAGTACAGATACAATTTGAAAAAAATATGACTACGATAGCCGACGTTCTTCCATCTTTGAATTAGTATCGGAGATTCTTGCTAATTTATAGTGGGTTCATTTATTAATGGTAGAATATTTGTATCGAGTTTAATAATGACCAACACCATATTATGTGTTTTAAATTTATCCTTTATGTTACTTTCAAGAATTTTACATATAACTCCTTTATTTACAAACAGATAAAATAAACGACAGATTATCAGAAAGGCTGGCCGATCCTGTGAATGAGAATCCCAAAATAGACAGCATTGGCAATCTTTGAAAAGAGGTTCTTGCAGACCAGCTAGACCTATATGAAGATTCGATTTGACATTATAAATCTTAGCAGTAGTAGTTACTAATGTAGATTAAGCTTATGATAAAACAAAAGAGATTAGTTTTGGTTGAAAAAAATTATATTATGTTATTCACAAAGAATTATAGAGACAGACTTAGAGATAACCATTATTTTAGATTGTTTTTTTATTAACATTACATAAAAATTTAGTTACCTTTCGTTTCGCAACAAAATTTTATTTAAGGCTTTTTTTATGTATGTGAATAAATACCAAAAAAAAATGATCTTACCCTGGGAGGGCGGCCTCTGACCCTGCGGCTTTGGCTGGCTGGTGGTGGCCGGCTGACCGGTGTAAGGATCAAACCTCTCCCTCATCGCACTCGGACTGCAGGTCCCCCGAGCTGAATCTACGCAACGCCTCCACTGAGCTACACGCCGCACGCCGACGCCGCGTCGCACCATATTACGGGAATACCCATAGCAGGGACAAAACCGACACGCACACTATGTAGCATCTCATCATCGTATCTTCAACCCATAATCCTATTTCACCTTATACTACATGTAACCTATCTCTATTCATTGTTATAGATTAACTAAATATAAATTCTAATCATCCTTCACTAGCTTAATATGGACGAAATAAATTATCTACTTCATAAATTATGTGCACGATTTTATGACAGAATTACGTCGCACCTACGATTTAACCTAAAATTCTTATGTTAAAATATTGTCAATTTACTCTGTTTTTATTAGGTGGGTACTGAAGAATATTGACTCGATTCTCGAGAGATAATTCTTAAAGCATATGAAAGAGCTTGAAAGTGTCATGTTTTTCGCGAATCATCAATTTACTATAAAAAAATTGTAAGATATGTATAGATTCTATACTATATCAAATATCTTTTAACGCTAAATTAAACGCTTACTTATGATCCTTTCAAAAAATAATAGGCGATAGTTAATGATTATAACGATCAACAAATATTAGACTATTTCTCATTTTTCTTCTTTTGTCCGAATTTGTTTGATGTTCTTTTATCACATTTTTAATAATAATCATGATTGAGTTTAGGTAACTGGGAAAATACTAGTTACACAAATAAAGTGTTTTAATTATTCATAAACAAAAATTTATGATACAAAACATTCTCCTCATATTTGAATGAAATAAAATATGTAGACTAGATTCGTCGAAAAATTGAGAAAAATAATATTTTCTCTAATTTTCTGACAAAAAAACATCTAATTTCCTACACTAATAGTTACATGTGTCATGTAATACAATCTTTTTTGTTACCATATAATATAACATATAATAAAAAAATGTACTAGACATTTAATATAAACGAATCACATCAAAAATACAACAACGACCGCTGGAGTATCAAGCGTCATGCACTGAATATGGGTCCTTTGTTGTTTAATAATGATTTCAAGAATATTCGTGAATATCACCATAAACACAACACATAGATGAGAGCTACACAGTATGTGGAGTTGGCGGGCGAAGGGCGGGCGTTTGCTCGGGATAAAGTGTGGGTACGCGGTGGAAGCAACGCGGTGAAGCGATTTCGGCTTTTACGGTGCCATAAATTATTATTTTTTTACCACAAGGCTTTATCATCGTGCGATGCTTTGAATAAATTTCAAGAATAATCAAACACTAAAGCAAAATTTTGAACATTAAAATATTATTTTTTCTCATAGCAACATTTATTGACCAGTTTGAGAAAAATACAAAACATTATTAAAATTAGACACCCAAAGATTCGAATACCAGTATAATAAAAAAAAATAAGTAGGTAACACTGATCTTAACAATCATGCTTTTTAGCGTAAATAGAACTTAAAACAGAAGTAATCATAGATTTTAGAAAATAAACGGATAATAGGCAAATTAATACTAAAAACTGTTAACCGCTTGCGCTAACGAGTTAGACAATTTGCCTACTGGCCGTTATTTATTCTCCTGTAACGTTGGTATGTTTACCTTCTTTTCAAGTAATTGACATTTGAAGTAAAAGAGTTGCGGAAGCTTGAGAAAGACAGGGTTGATGTGGTCGCGGCCTGTGGGCCACAGATTCCAGGACACCCGGACCGCTCTATTTTGACGCCCCCTAACAACCAAATTCATTATGTTATTTAATTTACATGAAAGCTTAGTCCAAATATTCATTCTCAACAGATGATTTCACTTGTAAATTAGATTTCTGGAACTAGTGTAAAATAGAGTTTACAGTTTCTGTCTGTTAATTAGACTCAGTGCCGATTTTTAAATTTAAATTTTACCTTTTTATGCTTAATTTTCGCATTTAGATAATCTATTTTAATTTTGAAAAATGTTGTATATATTATTTCAAGTATAAAAGTTTTACAATAATTTGTAAAAGGTATTAAACCTGTATACAGTATAAAACAAATTCGCTTGAACTTTGATGCGATTTTCACCCTCAGTTAGCTATTTATTCAAGGAAGGTCCATATGTATAATATTAGTTTCTTACATACGAAATTAGCGTTTTATCTAACCAAATTCGAAACACAATTTGGAAATAAATATGAATTTGGACTTCCTAACCAAACGCCAGATATTTGAGATCAATGTGGTGAGTTCGACAAAACGTCAAATTTCATATGTATATGATATGCTAATGAAGCTTTTCTGTAATTAGAAATATCAATACCAAGTCGTTGAAAAATCAATTTTCATAGCTAACGTAAATTTTAAGATACATTAGATTTGTAGTTCCTTAAAAATCCTAGAGTAAAATATTGCGAGCGCTTTATCTTTTACGGTTGACTCACAATACAGTTTCTGGCCTGGATTCGAAAGTCAAGGCAGACGAGTCGCGAGCAGAAGTTAGTAAATAATTAAGCTTAGTCAACCCCGGCATAATGACATAAATAGTACTCTGTCAAAAAAGTACCGGGTAAAGTTCAATAATACACAAAATGTTGGTTATTCATCCAAATTGATTGTATCACCTTCAAAGTATGGTCCTTCAGAAACGATACACTTACGCTAACGAATAATCCAATCACAAAAACATTTTTTAAATTCTTTTTCCGAATTTGAGTTTAGTTTTCGTCGCGAATTCTTCTTTATGTCTTCTACCGAATGAAAACGGGAGCCACGAAGTGTTAATTTGAGTTTAGGAAAAAGAAAGAAGTCGGCTGGAGCCACATCTGGTGAATAAGGTGTTTGCTCGATGATATTTGTTGAGTTGTAGTTCAAAACTTCGTTCACAATGATGGTTTGTGCGAAGCCGCATTACCGTGTTGTAAAGTCCAATAATTTTCTTTTCACAAATCCAACCTTTTTTGTCGAATTTGCTCTTTTAAAAAACCGCATAACGCTCAAATGATATACTGTATTTACCGTTTGACCTTGCCGTAAGAATTCCGAGTCCACAACACCGCGATAGTCAAAGAAAACACATGACTTTGTCTTTTGATCGACATTGACGTTGTTTTTTGGTTTCGTGTTCTTTTGGAAGGTGCTACTTCGAAGATTTTAAAGCCACGTGACACGTCTCGTCACCAGTAACAATGCATTTCATGAATTTTGGGACGGAAATGACTCATTCTAGCATGTCCTCAGCGACTCTTATGCGATTGAATTTTTGGTGAAAATTCAGGTATTTTGGGACTACAGGGCGAGACAAATCTTCCAGCATATCTCGACTGCTTTTGAACGCTTTGTATCACTCATAAGCACGTGTTTTTGATCAAGTGTATTCACCGTAAGCCTTTTGTAATATTTTCAGTGTCTCCGAACATGAAATTCCATTGCCAATGCAAAATTGAAGACAAACGCTTTGTTTAACTTTTTTGTTCATTATTAAATTCGCAATACACACTAGATACGATCTCACTAAAAACAACACTGTCTTTAATCTAAATGAGAGATGAAACTCAAACTCGGCACATAAATAAAAAAATTAAATTTGTATCATAAATAAACAAATCATCCATTCCAGATACATTTGACTGAATCTATATTGATGCTAAGCGCTGAGTTACGTGACGAGAGATTACCGGCTTGTTGCCATTAGGTACCATATTCAATTAAAATCAATTTATATAATTGCGTTTCATTGAGTTTGTGTGTACATTTGCAATCTTAAATATTTACAACGTTTCGTAAGCATTAACTCTCTTGATAATTTCTAGTTGATGGCAAATATCATAGCTCCCGAGTAGCGTCCGCACGAATCTTTTCTTTACCTAAATAGCATATTGACACCCGCAATTTAATTTACTAAGTACTAACTCGATTACTTACCTCAGGTATCTGCCGAAATCTCACAGATATCAATAGTTTTTTTTGGAGTAACTGGCTAGGCGTAAATATGCTTGTGGGATGAGTGGAATTGGAGCTATCTGTCAACAATCAATGTAAATACTTTACATCGTTCCTTTATATCACTTATTAGAATTATTTCATAAGAACTTTCTGCGTCCCAATTTTTAATATTAAAGTTAAGCGAGGAGAATGTTACTTTGTATTACTTTTCAGAACTCATTCTGAATTTCGGTCAGACATTGGAAAGGGCGACGTGACACATAATGTAAATTACGTAGAGTTGCTCCCAACTAAGACAATTACACTCACACCAGTTTCTTTGTCTTTTAAAAATAAAAATAAAAATATATAAAAGATAAAACGTTAAAATGTATGTAAAACGTAGAAAGACGTTGAAATGTAACTTTTTGAATGGCGCAACACAGCTTGATGGTAAAGCAAAAGGCTGAAGGAAATACGTTCGGTTAAAACCTCTACAATTTTTACATTTGTTTTAGTTTCATTAGTATATTACATTTTTACATAATGGTAAATTTCGTAATATGTAAAGAACAGTATAAAAAAATCATTTAATTTGTAAACGATTTCAAATCAAACCCGTAAATAAGTTTATCGTATTTTCAAAACATAACTAAAACCAATTTTATTAGTTTTATTTTCAATTTCGAGTTTATTCATAATAGGAGTAACATTGGTAAAAGTAAATTTATACGACTTCCACATCACTTTCTCACATATTTACAAATCAATGTTTTATTCGTGAAAAGGTAACTTTTCCTATTTCACGCCACACCTGTCGTAAATATAATTATTTCAAAGGTCTGAAAATTTATTTTCTTATATGTCTTTTTTTGTTTCATATTTATGTACAGTGATGTGATAATAACATTACTTTGTATATCATATATTGCATAGTCACACAGCAATATCATTTGTATAAAAATCGCTTCTGCGAATACTACATATATTTAACTAAATATTGAGTACAAAAAAAAATAGGATTATAATAAAATATTCACGTATACGAATATACAAATATTATACTACAAAAAAAAACAATTTATAATTTATAGGAATCTGTATTTTTTGTTTAGATTACCGTAAAGTATAATTTAAAAATAAGGTCTATAATCAATTAAATTATTTGTAAAGAAGATATCAAACAACGGTTTTGTTCCGTACCTACTTAGTTTAAATATTAATATTATGTACATTACAACTTTATTGGCAATTTGTGTTTTATGTTACCACGTAAATGAGAAACTTATGATGTAGTACTATTTTTAAAGCCTAATTCACGTTGTTTTCAAAAGTATTTTCAAGTTACAAGTCTTGTCGCGGACAAATAACCACCGTTGTATCTAGCTTCTGGCTGATAGCCAACTGCGATACAAAGTTCTGCTGTTACGCAACCATCGATCCCCAGGAGTCGAGTGCGAAATGTTGCCACTTTCAAGAACGACAAGCGTGCCTTAAACCTTACAATGTTATATTACGACCAACATGACATCCGCACGCGGTTACTAGAATAATGATTCAACCAAATTTTTTATTATTTCTTGCACAGTAAATTTGATACGTAAAACTTTGACAATAAAATTAGAGAAATAATATGATAAAATAGTTGATGTATTTTCAAATTGTAACAACATTCTTGTGTGTATATGATATCCATCTTTCTGGAGTAAGGAACTTTAGGGAATTGCGAGACATTTTATCAAAGTTGTAAGCGAAATATCAATCTTAGTCCATAAATGATAGTAGTTTTCTTAAACGATACATATATAGTATTAATTTACGCTTTTGTGAGAATTAATATGTGTATTAATGTATGTAATATATAATAATATTGTCATTCTTTAGCATATTATTATCATATGTATTACAATAGTTTAAATCCAAAATAGGTATGAAAATTACATTAAGCATTTTCACTAAAGTTAGTAAAAAAAATCTTAATTTTTGGAACGTATTAATAATAAAATATAATTGCTTCCCTCCTTCCTCTTCCCTAGATTCCTTCCTCTTCATTAAATAAAACACGGAGCTGACAGTATGTACTAGATATTGGAAAATTAAAATAACTATGATATAATATTTAAACATACTTCTATTCTGAGTATTTTGTTCAGGCTAACATTTTTACAAAATACGACTTAATTTCGTTGATTAATTTTTAGAATAGTAAGTACGTAATATTTACCAATCTCTTATTCCACAAATTGCGTTCTCGACGAACTCCCAGAGTCTAATAAAACCCAGAAGGTTAAATAAACAGTACAAAAAAAACTTGTAAAAGTAGTTACTTTCTTGTTATTTCAAAGTGAATATTGACACAACCTTTTTCACTTTAATCAAAATGATTGTGTTGGAAAAACTTCCAACGTATTTTTACTTTGTAAATTCAATTCTATAAATCTACTTACTAACAGTACAAAGAATCGGGCTTTATACGGAAAAATAAAGAAAATAAAATAGATTAATATCTAAAAGTTAAAAGAAAATTTAACTCATTACTTAAATTAATATTTATATATGCTCTACAATACCTACTTAATAAACTGTTCTTTATAATTTTATCGAAATTCCGATAATGAGTATTTTTCGAAGTCTTACTACAAATATTAAATTCTTCGATCATCAAAGGAAAAGCACTTAAAACGTAGTTAATTTCATATTACATCAATAATTATGTTTTGGAATATAATTTTTAATGTATAAAATACGCTTTGGAACACGATTAGGGTCAAATTTAATCATTATCGAATGAACATCTTACGGCGATATTGTTTCAGTCCTCGTAACCAAAAAGGTTGCCCCCTTTTTCGTCGTTATAATTGATTGTATGTCACGCCAGGCGAAAAAAATAATAATTGTAGATAGATTAAATGGATTGGTAATAGAAAAAAATATATATTTTATACTGTAACAATGAAACTACTCTATTTCAATTGCATGAGAATTTAAATGTCGTATGTTTATGTCTTTGTGATGTTGATCATGATTTTAGTACTTCTAAACAAAGACAGAGAATCTGGAGAAAAATGTAAATCTGCTAAATACAATATATTATATAATCAATAATGTTTTATTTTATTTTGAGTTTTCAAGATAATCATAAAAATATTTTAATATTATTATTACCTCTTATGATTTAAAGTTGTGAATATTTCAGGTTAAATTTATGTGAGTTTATTTATATTAATCGGATTTTGGGAACGACTATAACCCTACGGCGGCGTCATAGAGTGTCATGTCAGCATAATAATCCTGTGTGAAATTCGACCCAACTTTCACTCTTTTATAATATTAAAACTAATACGTACTGATTAATGAAATGAGTAAAACACGTGAATGATTGTGTTAAGGTAACACAATATATATTATATAACATTGTAAATGTTTAGAATAATAAGAAAAAAGGCTGAATGAAACGTTCGCGCATTTATATAACGCCTGAAAATTGTTATACTAAAATAGGTTTCATTAATAACTTAATGTCTGCAAATGATAAAACAATATCAAACACATAATTTTCATACTTATCTAATACGGTTCACAATTCAATTTATAATATACTCGTACATAAACAACGAAGCATAGTAGTTTTTATAAATCCATTTTGAACCCCATAACAATGGTTATTATAAAATATACTGCATTAAATTAAAACTTTAATCGAATTTCCCCTTAAATATGCACAAGTTTACATTAATAAATAATAAGGACACAACATTAATGAGTACTTACAAATTACTTAGTCGTTGACGAAATGTAGAAACCGCTTAAAAAGCACTGGTTGCGCGCTAAATGTTGTAGGAAATGGGTAGCGAGTAAGATGCCTTCTAAAGCACTAATCGCAAAATCATGAACAGCGCACGCCTTGCGCCGGGTTGGATATTGATTTTGGGCGGTAACATGCCCTACGTCTGTGGCGACACCTTTATAAGCCAACATTTCACATAAACTTTATATGAATTAAGCTATGTTCATATAATTCCGCCATAGATGGCGTTATAAACTTAATAAAGCAGAGAGAACAATAATTATTAATTTACCGAGTCGTTTATGTGACCATGCAAACTAGGTTGAGGGTTAAATATTACATAATACATTAGTTACTTTTATAAATAATTTACAATGCCGGGTACTAAACCCCCATTATAAATAAAATAGAATGTAATATAAACAAGGAAATTGTGAAATATAAATTGTGAATTCTCATTAATTATATAATATTCTATATTTAGTACTAGCTGTGAGCCCGCGGCTGTGCCCACGTTTCATATATTCTTCAGTGCGTTTTAATTTTATTAAAACGAATTCTTAACGAATACCCTAAGTTACCTGAAGCAACTTCAACTATCTAAGGAAAAAATTCCCGTCAAAATCGGTCCAGCCGTTCCGGATATTAACCATTACAAACAGACAGACAGACAAAAATTTTTTTTTTTTTTATTTTTGGTATAGGAATCGTATATACATTCACATTTATTTATTAAAAAAATAATAATTTTGACATTACAAACGGACTCTTTAATTTTATTTATTAGTATAGATTCGTTAGTCTCTGACCAAAACTGAGCATTATTACTTATAGGTAAAGAAAAACAGTACTTTTCGTTATTTGACTACTATAAGTTGGTATAAAAAAATATAGGACAACTGCTTGTATTGATTACTCTTTTACCTCCAAAGCAGTTATGGTTCCTTGGTATAGCGTACGGTATAACCATGAAATAACGTGAGCTCGATTTCTAAAATAAATCTAAGCTTTCAACTAAAGAATACATCTTTATCATCAGTAAATCAACCAAGTCATCTCGTATGCGACTCTTTGATACACAGCTG
Source organism: Samia ricini (assembly GCA_014132275.2). Taxonomy (NCBI): domain Eukaryota; kingdom Metazoa; phylum Arthropoda; class Insecta; order Lepidoptera; family Saturniidae; genus Samia; species Samia ricini. The sequence continues at coordinate 10,056,063 of AP028170.1, forward strand.
TATGATTTGATGATAATGGATAAGGTACTGAACACTTGACTAACTACTGCCCTCACACAAAATATGTACAGTATCCAATCACTTGACTTCCAGTTTTCTATTTAGACTTAGGTTATACTGCTGTCATCACTTAACATCTGACGTGATTATGACCAAATGAAAAGAGCATATTTTTATTTGTCTATGTAAAATACAGTCAATACATATATCGACAGTACCATAAACGATATGATAATCCTGTCTTACTTACTACTAATATTATAAAGGCGAAAGTTTGTTAATTTATATGTTTGTAACTACTTCACGCTCAAACGTAACGTAGAGTAACGTGGTAGGGAATTTTAAAATAATGCCCGCCTGGGTAGCTACCACCCTCAAAATGTCACCAAATACCAATAGGCATGTTCCAGCAGCATCACTTGGGAACCAGTACCTCTAGACTTGTTCACCATGCTGGATCACATCGTCCCTTAAAATTAGGTGCGATTATGGTCAAAGCACTGAGCCTATACCGTGTAAAAGACCAAATTTTAGTTGACCAATTCATTTATTCATTCAAGTTTGATGAAAATCTAACTTAGCATGATCTGGCTGACATGATCTAGCTGAATATGATCTGGCTGAGGATAGCATGATATGAATGAGCATGATGTGGATGCACTTGATGTGGCTGAGCATGCTTTGGCTAGGCCTACTCAGGCTGAGCATGATCTGGTTGAGAGCATGATCTAGCGGACCCGATGTGGTTGAGCATGATTTGGCTGACCATGCTCTGACTATACGTGATGTGGCTGAGTATGGTCCAGCTGAGCATGATGTGGCTGAGCATAATCTGGCTGAATATGATGTAGCTATGCATGATCTTGACATTAAATTTAGAATCACATCCTTTTTTAAGTTTTTAAAAACAGAAAATAATATTAGCCATCCTCAATTTCAAAAAAAGTAGGACTTGTGGTATCCCAGAAGAAAATTTATAAAGCAAAAAAATGTTAGGTACGTCTTAAAATGATTACTTTCTGCTAATTCAACAGCTGTCTGTTTACTCCGTTAAAGTAAATAATAAAATCATGGCCCTAAGAAGTTTGGTATTACACATTGAAATCACAAAAAACAATGAATTAAACAATTTAATCATTTTGGTTAGCACTTGTTATCATCCATAACAAAGTAACAACCTTATTTAAATGACAAAATCTACATCAACGTGAGCGAATGCGCGGTTAAAAGCTAGTCGTAGAAATCAAATAAAACTCTTTCAAAAACTAATTAAATTAATTACTTCGATTAACGATTATGGTAGAAAAAACAATTCTCGTGTACCATCCGTAATGTTTTACGACAGACATAAAATGTGTACGTACTGGTTTAGACTAAAGGTTATTTATTTTTGTTTTTTAAAACTTGACAGAATGGAAAAGATACAAAAAAGTAATCGGCGGGATACCTGCGGCGTTGTTTGTGTGGATGTATATTTGAGCTATTCAGTTGTGGGCGTATGTTGTAATCACTAAGGCACCAGCGCACAACCACTGACGCGCGACGCGGCCGTTGCGTAGCAGACAAACGCCCGTGTTCATACTTGAGCAGCAAATGAATCGTTTCTTTATGCCTAATGTTAAAGATCACAGTAAACTATATCAGAAAATAGTTTAAATGTATATCGAGTTATCCAAGATTTGTCAAGCAGTAATTGTTATTGCAGAAACAATTACCTGTATTTTGCGAGTTAAAGCAAGTCATTAAATTTATCCCCAGAGAAATGTTAATTTTATAATACCAATTCCATTATTGTTCTTATTACAATTATAAAATTAATCATGTTTTCTATACTAATAAATAAAATTGGTGTGTTTGTTTGTAATGTCAAAAAAAATTTTTTTTATTAAATAGATACCTATATTAAAATACAATTTTTAAAATTGTTGCCTGTCTGTCTATTTGTTCCGGGTAATCTCGGGAACGGCTGGACGGATTTTGACGGGACTTTTTTTAGTAGATGTTACTCCGGGTAATTTTTAATTTTTGAAAATAATTATAGTTCTGCGTAAAAAAATTCATAAAAACTGAATAAAATCCGATTCAATGCACAGTTTTTTCGGGCAAGTGCTTGAATTGCTTTACTTTATCTTAGTACTAAAAAATGTTTAGGAAAATAATTAGGATTCCGTATAAAAAAATTAATAGGCAGCGAAGAAAATATAAAACGCGGGCGCATCCGCTGCACACAGGTGTGAAAAATATAATTGAAAATGTAGATAATGATTTATTTTCATCCTAATTATCACTACATTTCGCTCTATTTATAGGCTATTTATATAGGCATACTATTATAATAATTTTCAAATCATATGGTTTCAAATAGCTTTACTTCAATAAAGTTTTATAATCTTTGTGACTACTACTAACTTGATTATTACTAAACATATATTAGGTGGTTTGTTAATCTAGATATTATCCAAATAATAAATATGATTATAATATTTTTAAATATGAAAAACGATTCAAATTAAAATATGCATTATAAAATTGGTGTAGTGTGGACGTGGCCGTTGACAGAAAGTAAAGTTTGTATGGTCGTGTGTTGGCGCAGTGTTGCTCCGTTCCGCGCGTCGAGTCGACCGGTCCGCCATGATTCGATAACCGACGGTCCAACTGTCAGTGTTCAACCCGTGATAACATACGACAAGAGAAACAAACATGTGGACGATGTGGGCTTGTTTTCCTCGCCGGCTCACTGCTGGCGACAATAAATGCACAGGTATCTCTTCTTTCACATAACTATCATCTCCACCGTCTGGTAAATATGACCTTTCTTAGTTATACCCTTAGTCTATTCATGTTCTTTGTTTTTATAATCATTGAACATAACTTCAATAACACCACAATATACATTCATATACAAAAATAGATTAATGTTGTTATAGCCATGAGTGTTACAAGTTACAAGGTTAAAGTTTTCATTTAAAGGAAAAAAAATAAGTACCTACTTCCTTTGTTTTGATGATTTTAAGCAATTTATAATAATTAGCTTATGATTCAATATGATTAAATTCTTTAATATGTATGTATTTTTGACTATCGGATTAGAGAGATATTTGTTGTTTTAACTTCTAGATTAAATAAATTACATTTTGATTTATTTTCTATTGTTCTATCTGGCCAAACTCCGTAGTGAATACAATATATTCCTTTATAGATGTAAAATCTATTATTGTACTCATTAAATTTTCACAATACTTAACTGCATAAAGAACTTCAATAGATTTTATTAATATAAATTATTTATAATAAAATAAACGATTAGTTGTCTAATAAGACACTTAATATAAGTAATTAATTTGCATACTTTGTAAAGAAAGATGTAAATTGATAGTTGTAGTACGTTATTTTATTAAGTTGCTGCTGTGTAAAAATAATTTTAGGTAATTAGAACACATATCTATTGATACGCTGTCTGCTGCTTTTGTAACTACACTTAGCATCTAAAATACATAAATAGAGAATGTATTACACATTGTTATGTATCGTACACGTAACACGACGTAACCCACATTTCCACTTGTCCGTAAACAATTAACGTTACGCGAAATTTTTTTAACCTTTTTTTTTAACCATACACTATATTTACAATGCTAACTATAAATACGTGTGTCGTATAATATTTTAATGACTCGCCTGTTAATAAAACTCTGTGGTAGGTGAGAGAGTACTTTATGTAAATGAGTTTGGGGAAGGTTGATCAGCTGCGCGGCTGTATAAATATGGATTGAATATTATACGCCCACGATACCATTGTCTCAGACCTGTTCTTTTGTAATTAAGCCTCTGGAGTTTTAGAAGAATTCTTTATAAATTTAAATAAATCATAAAAATACATGACAATAAAAATTCTTCAGGAATAAGGACGACACTAATAGACTCGACCACAAAAATGATCACCGAAGTAATCAACCTAATTATCAATGTAATATTTCAAAATATTTAAAATTAATTTCACATATTTTCTGTTAAACCCAACAAAATAAATTTTGGTTTAGTAATAAATGTAAAAATTCGCTAACTGCATGAAAAAATATGTCTTATGTTGTTACGTCAATGAACTTCAAAGAGACGGTTCTTGCAGTTAAAAGTTAAAACTAATCTTACTGGAAATTTGTACCTTATAAGGTTTGAGTGCCGATTCTATTAGTAGGCATTGGCAACGCGGGCGCAAGGTTATAAAGTAGATAAAGCAACTACGCAGCCCACACAATTGTAAATAGACGAAAACGCCAGGTTTTACCTTCGAGTAAGTTAAGCTAGGTACAAATTTGAAAATAAACTCACATTTAAAATCAATTTGCGTACACTTTTCATATAATGTATCTAGAATATCAATTCTGAAACATTATAATACTAAAAAAATATTTATTATCTTCACACTATTTATGTTAGTAGCAGTGGGTATAGATATCTTATACTGTATATTGTTAATTAATACTAGGAGTAAGTCAAATTTTAGACAAAAAAATAATATTAGCCGTGGTTTTTTCTAATTTTAACCATTTTCGAGACTTATTAATCGTTCTACTTTGAATTCACTACGAGTATAACTTCAGATTTATATGTACCTGTCAAACAAGATGACCGAAGTATATAAGTGTAATAAATATTTAGTAAATATTGAAAAAAAATATTATAATCGAATTTCGACCACCAATCAAACGCTAATCTGAATTAATAGTCCACACATACAAACAATAAGCAAATTATGTAGAAATTATATGAGAAAAAAGTTATTTTAATAACTAATTTTCAATACCATAACTTTTTATAAATTGTCTTCAAAAATGCCGAGCTATTTTAATTGATTGTAATATTCACCATCGACTTAACAACTTTTGTACAGAGCGCAATCTTTGCCATATGCCGTAAACCATTATTTTTCTTTAATCGCTTATTTCCCTCAAGTTCGTCCCACTGCAATATTTCCAATGATTCTACAGGAACGATTTAATCCACTTTGAGTCATTATACCTATTTTCCCGCTTGTATGTAGAGGTGTTCTAAGAAACTGAACGTCATTCATCAGTGTTCTAAACGCACACTAGTCGATGCAGCTAAGACTACTCAAACGACTCATGCATTCCAAAGCTTGATTAAGGTGCACATAATCGTTCAACGAAGTATTCCTGTCACGCACATAAGGATTGTGGAATGAGCAATGTAGCGAAGGCCTCCTTAAAGATATTAAGTTATAAAAAAACGAGAAACTCCTTGGGAGGTAGAGAAAGAATCAAGGTAAAACCCTTTGTATTACATTTGTTTATTAGCGAAGATAACCCACTATGTGGTGAACTGTTAAGTTAATTACACACTAATAGTATATTACAATTCTATTGGATAAGAATGACACTATGACGAATTATAAATAACAAAACTAAAATCTCTATCAAGGCAACTGGCTAAATATTTAATTTAAACGTGTAGCGCAGATGCTAGTCACTATAACAGATATTAGAAACATTTTTTTTGGTGGTCGCGAGAACCATTAAGCATAGAATGAAAGTTTTATCCAAGTAAATAAATATTTTGTTATATAATTAATTAGCCGCCCGCATTTCATATGTTCTTAAGGTGCGAGTGAACAACAAATGAATGAAAAAAATTAGTCTTTTATTTTTATTATTGGAAAAAATGTACATAAGAGTAAATTGAAAAAAAAATGATGAAGGGTCGATGGAATAATAAAAATCTAACGTCGAATGGTAGAAGTCTCATACCGATATGTTCAGTAGTTTTGAGGTGACGGTGCGTCAAAGCAATCCAATTTTCCTTTTATATTTATAGAAGAAGATAAATGGGAGGTTTCACTTTGTAAATGGGAACTAAAAAAACACATTCGTAAATAGATTCGTAAAGAGAATATTAGCTAGTAGTCAAAATTCAAGATATCTTGTTTTCTAATAGATTCATACACTATAATTCAAATAACTATAAATTCCAGATGCCTTCTACAACAACTTTGCATATTTACAATTCTGTTAACCGATGCTATACCACGTTGTAGCAGCTGATTCATTCACAGAAAGAAACTGTGACTCAAATCTGTAGATACATAAACAAGTATTGACTCATTTTATGTTCCATTATACATATTGATTTTAAAACAGCTGTGGTAAAAAAATATCGTAGTTACTGAGACACTGCTAGCAAAGACGTCTGTTGAAGGAAAAACTTATCTTTCAGTGTTAGTCATAACCTGTAAATATAATTGTAGTAGGTACTCAAGTCGTTTTTCTTATATAGTTAAAATTAATCTCGGGTCTTGATAATTCAAGATTATCTTTTTCTTTTTTTACACGGTATAGGCTCAGCGCTTTGACCACAATCTCACCAAATGTTAAGTGACGATGTGGTCCAGGATGGTAAACACACTAAGCCTAGATACTGGTTCTCAAGTGATGCTGCCGGAACACACCTATTGGTATTTAGCGACAAGTTTTCGAACTTGAGGGTGATAGCTCTACCCAGGCGGGCATTGTTACAAAATGCACTACCACCATGCTATGGTTTCTTCTCGATGTTTTGCGTCACCGAATGTTGAGGCTGATTTTAGACTTGGATAAGTAGTTTTGAAACTGCGACAATTGACGCGAAATCCTCCCGCACTGTCCACTGCGCCATCATCGCTTCATCGGCTCTGTTGGAAGGAAACCCGTACAGATACGTATTGTGCAGATATTGCTGTATTAACCATTTGTAGCTCTAGTATATTACAGAATATATTAGTATAATCTTCAATGCACACGCAATTCAATAACTTCATGGACAAGAAAAATGACATCACTTTGTATGCGTTACTAACGTATATGAAACACGACATCCAGTACCAGTAATGACGTGCATCGCATAACTGAACAATACTCAAGGCGAATTCGACAACCTTATATCGCACTTAAACTACAATCATAACGTGAGAATTTTGTTAGCGTGTTCTTTACAACTAACGTACCTTCAGGTGCATCGACAGGGAGACTTCCTATATGGCGACGTGTCTGCAAGTTGTAACTGGGAGAAATGAATATTTATTTAATACAATTCAATTTACCCAACGCACCTTTTGAGTTATTTGTTAACCACAACAGTCATATTGATTTATATTTCACTGTTAATTTTTATAAGGATAAATAAATAAATGAATGAATAATCTTTTAAAGTATAATTCAGATTAAATATTATGATAATCCTACAGCAAAAAAATTTCCAGTTTATTAAGCATCTTGCTTTATTGGTCCTGATACGTGAATAAAATACAGGTGCAATTTTCGTAAACTGATGATTTATTTTTGACGAGTAATACATATTTAAGACAACATAACATTCAAAGCTTATGACAAAATCCTCGTTTGAATTCATATACCTATTAAATAATAATTATATTGAAGATGTAAATATCTCACTGGATAAATAACTTAAGATGATCATCACTATGGATCTAGTTATTTTTAGTATTAATTTATTTAATAACAGAGTAAAATCGTTATTATTTCATATTTTTAAAGTGCATTTAATACATTTATAACCAACAACCCAGAAACTAAACAGGCGATTTTTTTAATTGAATAGAAGGTTAGTCAAATTGACTCAAGTCCAAAAATTTCGCCCCAATGTCACATATAAAGAAAAAGTTGAAGAAAAGATCTTACAATCTCGAAGCTAACATAAGAAAATAAATAATATATATATTATAAAAAAATTATCTATATATTATTATGTTGCTAGCGTAGAAGGCATTACGTGTTTTTCCTAAGTGATTCGGCCTGCGCCAGCACACCGTCCACGGCCTCCAAGACAAATCGCGAGGCCGCATCTTCCTCCATCATTACCTTGTTAAATTTATGATCCGTTTCATTCTATAATATATAATGAATATATTTATTATTCAAATTACATATATACTGGCAATTATTGTTTCTTTTATGTACACACTTATGTGCTTTTAGCGCAAAAGTATTTACACAGTTCTGAACTACGTTCCTTTCATCATAATCCATGTAATCCACGACAATATATTTCGAAAGTGGGCAAATTAATATAACAATAAATTCGTAAAATATTCGATACTACAATAGGTAATTGTTTAAATAAAAGGTAGCTTATATCCATCAAAATACCACACAGTGGTATTTGAGAAGTCCAAAAACCGATGATAATGATATTCCACATATAACTTACTATCTCTTTATCACAGTATTTGTGGTTTCAACCCCTTAAGCACTAAACTGTCGTTTACGCCAACTTTCTATTGTTTTCCTATTGTCTTCGTATTGTTTCATTTTTATGGGTAACTGACATATTAAGTTAATATATACTTGGAAATCTAAAAAAGTTACTTGACTTCTCTTACCTGAAATAGGTAAATAAAACACCTACCTATTCTAGGAATAAAGGTTTGCTATATTATATTTTTTATTAAGTTTTACCATTGAAAAAGAATTCTCAAGTACGCACCATTCTCAATTCTTTTGCAGTTTGTTATGTACTTTATATTTCGTATTGCAACATATATAACATATATTATATATTAATCAATTACTTAACACTTGCAGTTATTTTAAAATGTTGTTATGTAAGGACACACGAAAATAACGCAGTTAAAATATTTTAAGTAATTTAAACAATTAAGAATAAATACCTAATTACGTATGTTAAGCAACGATTGAGCATTGGTCTGACCATTACGCTCTGATTCACTTGCAGTGCGATCGAGCTTTGATATTACTATGCTGATCTCAGAAACGATAGGATGTTTAGGAAACTGCGGTATTTCCTTTTCCTTTACAAAATACTTTAGTACAAATAATGTTGCAAAGTTATCACTATTAAGATAAGGGCTAAATTGTTAGAGATGTTTTTTTCGGTTGAATGGATAGATGAATGGACGGAAGTTGAAAACCTTAAGCTGAGGTCTAGATTTTTTAACTATAGATGGCCATTTTCATCAATGGCCTTTAGTTACACGCTGTACATTTCGTTTTCTTCTTAGTACCAGAACGAATGAAATTTGTTGAGAATCAAATTTTTAGCAGCATACCATTCTCGATGATTTTTATTGTAAATATTGAAATTATTCAGACTAATAAAGTCAAAGCTGACATTCCAATAGTCAAAAGTAAAACCAAATAAGACTTCAAAACAATTGCAGTCTAAGACTATTGCATTTTAAATCTGCGTTCATACATACGACAAAAAGGTTTTGTTATCAATATTTTGTAGAAAACGTGACAACACCGTGTAATAGTGCAAATAGCTCTGTACACATTGTTCATACGTATATTGTCATTATTATTATTATGTCATCCGTAGTCGGAGTTTCAACAAATTATCTGATTTACAGGCGTGTCTGTGACACATTGTTTTCGTCGGTAATGTTCCGAAAGCCTTGTCGAATTCATAAAGTGAGCGGGATTTTGACGCCCACATTGATAACTTAGCTGGTTTCGAATTACGAAAATATACAGTGGAGTTGATAAATCGAAAGAAACAATAGAAAATTCGAGTCTATCACTTTTTGGTACTGATAATTTCGACATATTTCCCGCAAATCACAATTACCTTAACCACCGTATGACATATCAGATAAATTGCAAGGGGATATAATATGTCATTACTGTAATTTATCAATTCCTTCCTGTACTTAAATAATACAATAAAATCACCTTTCGGTAAGAAATATCAAATTACTGGAAAATCATTAAATACTTAATACTAATGTCTCTCTCAAGGACTGAGAGATCTTTAGTGACCTACCAAAATCGTACGAAAGCTTTTTCATGCAACGCCTATTAATTAAATTAGCAACACCCACGTTTATATGGAAAATAAACATGTTCAACGAAATACTGCCACTTTAAGATCCCTTACGTAAAGGACGGCCTTAATTTTTTGAAATAAAAATAATTAAATAAAAAACCCTTTATTTCCTGAACTGAATTCTTACAAACTATACTCGTATATTTCAATCTATATTATCAATACAAAAATAAATAATCCCAAAGTTAAGCCCTCTTACGGGATATAGGTTAATTTTTTTACAGCCTCATTAACTGTTTTATTTACATTTACAATTAACAGTTTAATTTTTTTTAACTCGAAGTACAAAAAAAAATAGTACTTTAAAATTTTAGCATCTAAGTGTATCTTGGCTGCGCTGCTTTAATTATAATATGGTCAAACAAGTCCATAATAACAGTATTTTCTGTAGTTACATTGTCGTAATCTGTTGTATTTGAATTGAATTATCATATTTTTCATCTCTAATGTTTACTTATTTACTCCATAACCATAGATTATATTATAGTTACAAAAAAAATAGATCTCATTGAACTGGTTGACAATCTTCTCGTTGTCCCTCTTGTTAGCTGCAACAGCTTAGCAATCGTGTGTCGTGTGGTTCCCTAACCATCTTTATTAAAAAATAAAAATTACAATTTAAACTTAAAAATAAATACAGTTGGCAACTACAGACTACACTGTAACTAAACTACGAACTAATAGGGGACACGGGGAAACCGCATCAGGGCTATTCCCTTCAACGGTGGCCTCTCCTTTGTCCGCGCCTACGGACAAGTCTGCTGGGTGAGGCACACAAGGTGCGTCCCTCGTGGAGTAATCTTCTGAGTTCCTAGGAGCTAATCCTGCTATCTATCGGACTCTGAGGGGTCAGGGAGATGCACCCAATCTATACGGGTCATAGACACGGTCCTCCTTCAACTACCTACTCAGCTAGGCAAGGACCGGCGTATGAGATCGCGCGCCTGAGGCCTGTGTATTAGTGACAAGTATTCACCTCTTCCTCTCCGTCTGTCGGGAGGTCTGGCGTGCCACGGCGCGATGTTCTGGAGGTGAACGTGCGCCGACGTGTCCGTTCTGCGGAACATATTGGTTGCAAGGCTGCTTATGAACGCATCCAGGCTCTCTACACGTAAGTTACGCGCAATTACGTGGTAGCTGACGTATCGCGGGCCCCCGCGATCATGCGAAACGAGATTCTCTGTCTCTAAGCCGTTTCTTGTTCGTTTCCGATAAGCGACTGAACCATGCAGGGGCGGCATAGGTAAATCGTGACCTCAAATAGGTTTTGTACAAACCAAGCCTCATTCTCAAGGGTATCATTGAACTGTTCACGATATTGGTAACGGTCTTCAATGTAGGTATAATTAATATTTTTCCTGAAAGGAAACATTTTTCTTTTATATTAACGAAAAAAATGTAGGGATTAGCTAGGATTAAAATTCCGCGGGAGTTTTCACACTCAGGTAGCGGCCAAGCCGAGGTTCGAATGATTGTGCTAGTTACCTTTTGCGGCTGAGTGCCATTAGCACTCGCTCATAAAGTTCGGTTAAACTGTAAAGAACCTTCCTGTCAACAGCACTAAATAGGCAGGAAAAAGATCCAGTTTTGGAGGACCGCGCGGATGGTGTCTATGGTACTACGACCATAACGCACATTCGCCAGGTTCTCCTCCCATCGCCGAAAAGCAGCCTCTCTCGCTCTCCATCTCTCAATCAATGCGTCCGAACGCTCGAAGTGGAGCCCACCACCAGCCCTCCTGGCCACCGTGAATCGATACACGGCCAAGTTTGAGAGGAGCCACTCCAGTCCCCCGCGGCGGCACCGACGATTCGCGGTCAGAGCCCACTAAAACGGGGTTCGAACCACCATCTCCTATCCAGGATTAAGCCCAAATATTTAATCTGGACCTTCACCCGGACTTGGTGCCCTCCCACCAAGATGCTGGTGCCAGAAGTTGGTCCGCGCCGAGGCCCGTGAAACAATAGGTTCACTGGAACCATGAGCACCAGTATCTCGATGCGCCTGACCTCTAGAGCCATTCCCTCCGTGGTCAGGCGCTCTATTTCCCTCCACCCCCCACACTGGGCCACGACCATGGTGTCATCCGCATAACAAACGACGCGCACTCCTCTAGGGAGTGCGCTGCAAATGACCCAGTCGTAGCCCAGATTCCACAGGTAGAGAAGTAGGCCTTCAATAAGGTGGACCTGGTAAAGATAGCGGGAATCAGCTAGATGCGGGTGGCGCAAGACCGACCGTTATTATCATCTATGAGATAGACCTATGCCCAGCAGTGGACATCTTTCGGTTGACATATTGATGATCATGATGTAAAACCAAAGATATTTTTATGTCACAATATGTATAAATACATACATTTATTTTTCATGATGATTTAATATTGTTATTATAATGTGTTAAACACAAATCTTCTCAGTTAAATAAAAACCTCTTAAAATAATTATTTCTCACAACATTTTTTGTTTAAAACAAGCATCAAATTATATTTCAATTTAATTTCAAATTTATGAGCCTGAAATTAAAGATGCTTTATCATACTTAACCGTTCAATTAAATAGCAGTAGGTCTATTTAAATATGTAAAAATGTAAAATATACAAAAAAAGGATAAATGCAAGGTTCGGAACAACTACGTGTCAGGCTGTATAGAACAATGACGTGTCAGTGGCTATTGGGGCGGTTGAACCGGTCTGCGCTGTGATTGCATCAAACGCAAGTCTATGTATGGCAGTGAGCTCACACCGACGCATATTATATAATATACATCTTAAATATGTAGGCCAGTTTTGCTAATAAACCACTGCGAAGTTGAATAAATAAGAAATAAATTGAATATTTTATTTTATTCGTTGCATATTACACTCTAGGACATTTTAAACTAGCTATTTTGATTTAGCTTGAACAAACAGACAGACAGACTAAAATTTTAAAAATTGTGTTTTTGGTATAGGTTTCGTATATACATTCATATGTATTTAGTAAAAAATCTTATTATAATATTACAAATAAACACTTAAATTTTATTTATTAGTATAAATAAACTGTTTATTAATGAAGTCTAGGTTTATCTATTCTATTAATGTGTCGAGTACCCATAAAAATAAGACAATAGGAAAACAATGGAAAGCTGGCATAAACGCCAGGTAATTGTTCAAGGGGTTAAAGTACCTATGTCGTAAAACGTAAAGTTACTCCGCCTGTTTTTCTGTGCATTTCTTTTAATAGACCACTGAGCAGATTTGCGTACATGATTGTTTAATTGTATTATATTACTTAATGTGTCCGCGACGACGCTTACGTGGAATTCAGGCGTCCTGTCCAATCCAGTCAAACAAATTTTTCTATGTCCTTATAATGTTTCAGAACAGTTCAAATAATTTTTAAAATAAATATAGTGCCATCTATGTATAACCGTCAGAAGTAACCATAATGTATTATGATCTTTGTTATGTATGACTATTTGCAATAGCTACAAATAGACAATTTAGGCAAACATACAAAGAAATATATGTAGAAACATCTTGTTTATATACGTATATATATACTAGCTGCGTGCCCGCGGCTCCGCTCGCGTTTCATATGTTCTTTAGGCGTGAGTGATAAATGCCTATAACATTTCATTTATACCTAAACTAAAAAAAAACAAAGGGTCGGCGGAATCCAAAAATCATCTATAACCATCTACGAAAAATTCCGCGTCGAATGGTAGTAGTCACATTCCGATATGTTCAATAATTTTGAGGTGATGGTGCGTCAAAGCAACACCATTTTCCTTTTATATATATTTAGCGGGTACTTTACTCCTTTAAATTGGTACACTCGTAACCCTTAAGCTATTCGATTTAATGTGAGCATCCCATCAATAGATGTACAGTTTTAAGTTATAAATAGAATTTAGCACAAAACGAAATTATTATCTATTACACGTTTGTTAATTTAATTTGTGGCCCTCGTGATGTCTCATTTGGTCATTGTTTCCGGTAGGTACTCTACAAAGATTACTTAATCATGGCCTCAAAATGTTAAGAGCAAACAGTAAAATGAATATCTCTAATATTCATATAATCTTATATGATAATAAGGTTACGTGATTACAGGAATATTACGAAGAATAACGTTTGTCAGTACATATCTGTATCTTTTGAGAATATCGACGTTGAAGTACAGAATCCCGACGGACGGCGGTCACTAGTCCGTTGACCTCGAGCCTGTGTTGGCGCAGCACCGCATTGACAATCGCCGAGTTTGTTTTACGACTCAACAGCACCTTGCTAAACACTTCAAATAGTTTCCTAAGCTTCATTTTCTTTAAAACCTCTAAAACGACTACTGTAATTAACCTTTTTAAAAAACAACACCATAACTGTAAAAATCTCTTTCATACTATTTTTTTTAATATTATACACAAATCGAACTTTAAGTTCTGTAGATATATGTATGTACATATAATTATATGACTAAAATTATCTAGTACGAATATACAATTACTGTTTTTTGCACTATTATTTAATTTATATTTGATGGTAGATATTATGATTACTTTACATGATAGGTACTTCTATTGAGAAATATGTCTTCTAAAGTATTTTACATTACGAGCAAACTAAGGTGATTTGCAAGTAAACTAAATACACATTTACATATTTTCCTCCTAGTCATTGTTTTTCAATAATATCTACACAAATAAATAAAATTGAAGTGTCTGTTTGTAATCTGAAAATATATTTTTTTTACTAAATAAGGATGAATGTATACACGATACTTACAACAAAAACACAATTTTTTGTCTGTCTCTCTGTCTGTTTGTTCCGGCTAATCTCCGGAACGGCAGGTCGGATTTTGACGAAACTTTTTTTTTGGTAGATAACTGAAATTACTCCAGGTAAATTTTAAGTTCGAAAATAATTAGGGTACCACGTGAAAATTTAATAAAATTAAAAATTGAATAAAATCCGATTCAATGCACAGTTTTATTGGCAAGTGCTTGAATTTATTAGAAATATTTTTACTTTATCTTATTTAAAAAAAAAAAAAATAACCTTACGTATAAAAAAATTAAAACGCAGTGAAGAACATAAGAAATTTTCCAGTCAGTAACCATTTTTTCTTTGAAACGGAACGAATTAAAAAAAACACATCGTGCTTTGTAAAGATGACAAAAACAAACTTGTTGAAGCAATTCTGAAGAAATATGAATTATCATAATTTTATGGTGATTCGTCACGCCAAAATACAATTTAATACACTTTACAAATGAGCTTTTTGACCTTCACTAAACTAAAGTATATTTGCCTAAAGATAGATAGTTATATTTATTTGTATTCATATAATATATACCTATATAAAACGAATAACGCAAGGGCAGATCGTGATATCCACAAATAACGGTAATAATCTCTACGTATCTAAAGAAAGAAATCTCTGGGAAACTTAAATGGTTTTGTAAAGTATCTGTCGTAAATTTATTTATGGCTGTCATACAATATTCGTTGTTTGTAAATTCTAATTTCTAAAAATTAAAATTCTAAAATATTAATAACTTAGTCAATTTGTATAGCATAGCACTGCTAGTGACTCCTCTTGCACATTTTATAATATTTATAATGACGATGTATATTCTTTTGCAATTTCATAATTCACCGTATTACAATCTCTTAATTTTAGTTCAAGTTTTATTTAAATTTTACAAGGAACCCTCTGATGAATAATTTTTTATCGAATTAATTTATCGTAACCTCATAATTCATTCTAATGTAATTTGGAATATTGACACAACAAAACAAATTAATGTTACAAAACTGATTAACATTTCTACTTTAATATCAGCCACAAACTCGTTCATACCTACACTTTTAAGTAAACGCATAACTATAAAATATTATCAAACCATTTTCAGTCCAAGATCTAGTTGCAATTACAATACTTAACCGTAACTATAAAATTATTTTACGTGGACTTCTCTGAACTTTTTTTTTTACACGGTATAGGCTCAGTGCTTTACCCACAATCTCATCTGATGTTAGGTGACGATGTGGTCTAGGATGGTAAAACGCACTAAACCTAGATACTGATTCTTCAGTGATGCTGCCGGAATAGACCTATTGGTATTTTGCGACAGGTTTTCGAACTTGGGGGTGGTAGCTACCCAGGCGAGCATTGTTAGAAAATGCCCTACCACCATGCAACCATGTACCTCTTACTTTTATTTAAAAAAATAGTACAGTGTCTAAAAATTGTCTAGATATTTTGTAAATAATCCGTGATTTATACTAATATGTCGATTACCCATAAAAATGAGACAATAGGAAAACAATGGAAAGCTGGCGTAAACGCCAGGTTAGTGCTCAAGGGGCTAATTTTTGGATCTAATTAATGAGATACCAGTGGCAAGTTTCATAGCAATTATTAATTATTCAATGACCCATAAATCCTACAATGAGTTTAAAGAGAAAATATAGTGGGAAACTGATGGTGGATTATGGTAGTGGAGTATCCTTTAGTGCTTGTCTTGGCAAGCATCACAAGCTGAAGCTGATATTTGGCTAACAAGCACCAATCGCTATTTTCTGACGAAACCTCTTGACAACCTGTCCTATTACTAGACTAACTACGTTTCCATCCTCTTTCACATTGTTATTAGTCCAAGGTCGTTTTTTACCCTTAAAAACTCACCCCATTCCACTTCCCGACCTCAGATCGCCAGTAAACTATTTGTTCTTTCTTTTTTGTTATATTCTCTTTCTTTTCCAATGGGATTCATCCTACTATTATTTTTGTTCACTTTTACCATTTTCAAAGGCTTCAGCCCTGGTCAATCCTTAATATGGTCAAACGTTAACCTACGAAAAATAAAAATCAAACGTAAACATAAATTGACAATATTCATTGGAAAATATCATATACATAGGTATATTTCGTAACTGGCATAAATAATAGTAAAGTTATTATAATTATCTATAACAATTTTGTAACTATTATGCGCATTAAATCGTTGCTATTTTCCAATATTCATATGCAAAAACAACCGTAAAACATCGGTTAGTGTTTAAAAAGTGCTTAAGTACGTAGGGACTGACTGCAATTACAGGAAGTCCTTCTAGCAACATTCCGTATAAGTAAAAGGTTGCATATTACGTGTGACAAATGAATGCAGTAGAGTTTTTAATTATTATTAGCCTTTATTTGTATACATGGCACAGATTATACGAGGAACAATGACGTTAAGTATACATTTAAAACTCTTTAGGTCTAAATCTTATAAAGCTAGCTAGTTGGCACTTTGTATTGTTATTCATTTTGCAGACCATTAATCACTATCAGCGTTTTTTTTTTTTTTTTCAAATAGCACAATACAGCAGGACTCTTCAAATGAAGTACGAATAAGTTATGAATGAGGAAGCGCGTAGTACGCTTTAGTGATCTTATTTATACACACTTTCCATCAATTAAGGTTAATGATAAAAAAGCAAAGATTTTGCAAAATAATCTTTTTTTATAACGTTACTTAAAAAGATGCACAACGTTTATAAATGTAAATCTAACTGGCCAAAGATTTTTTCTTTTTCTCCTTGATTTATCTACGATTTTTTTTTAGTAGCTATTTATAAAATTTATTGTTAACAATAAAAACATTTTTGTCTCAAAATCTTTTATAAGTTACCTATATAAAATTACATTGATTAATGCTACCTACTGTCATTAACATTTAATTGTTTAAATTTTCAGAATACTGATGGCACCGGGGAGTTTTCGCCAGTAGTCCGTGCGACATGCAAAACAGATATTATGTCGATTAAAATTAACTTTGATCAACCATTCCACGGAATCGCACATGCCAGAGATTTCAGGTACAGATCAATTATAACAATTAGTTTATATATTTTACTAATTTTACAGCTCACAAGAGTTTTAAATGTTAGAAAAGAATAGTCTAGTATTTCTAAATTAGTCGCATTTATGATACTGGATATTCAATTTATTTAGCAATTTTGTTTTTATAACAAAAGAAGTACTAAATTTTGTAAATTATTTAAATTATTGTTAACAAGTTTAACTCGGCATAGCGGCATTCCTTAAATAGTACATCAATTTACGCTACGGCGCCAAATAATTATTAAAATAAATCTTTAAAAAAAATGCTTGTGTTGTGAAAGTCTATTTTGTTACATTTTATGAAATAATTTCATTTGGCGATTTTATATTTGTAAAAACATAGATATTATTAAACATTTTTTGTATAAACTATTATTTTCTTTAGCTTTCGGCACCAACTCATATTACAGCTCTGTCCCATCTATCGGTTAAGTTCGAGATATTACTGTTTTTCAAATTATAAAATGTTTGACAATTAATTTCTAGAACACCAGCATGTATGGCATTCGGTAACGGTTCGGAGTCACTTAGCTTTGATATCAACCTGGTTGCTCCCGAAGGCTCTCCTGATTATTGTGGAATTTTAAATAATGTAAGTATACTTTATATAAACTATTTTATAAAATTAACATCACTAAAATACCAGTAAATTTATCTCTGCATATTAAGATTCATTTCATTTGATCCTACAGTTTCTTAAATGTTTTCTCAAGACCTGTGTATGAATGTCTAAGAGCCCAAGTAAACCATACATACTAAATCTAGTAAAAATAAAGGAGAAAGTGGTGATAACAGAATAGTAGAACAATTGTACCCAATAGTATAGGAACCAACGTACAAAGTAAGAACATAGTTGACATCAATGCAAATTGTGAAAAGTCTTTCTAATAAATCAAGAGCTTTATTTTTGCTATTTATAAGTAAATGAGATTAATCATCGCAGGTTATAAAGAATGTGGGTCATTTAAAATTAGCTAACCCGTCTTTTCAGCGAACAGATGAACGGTCTTTGTCGCTAGCAGTTCGCGTGCACCGGACCTTGGAATTGGCAGAGGACAAGTTCTATGTAATCACGTGCGGCAAGGCGGGCTTCAAAAACTCACGGTATTTACCTTTAATTAGTAAGAAACTAAATTAATCAATTTTCCACCTAACACTAACACACATATACTTAGTAAGTAAGATCGTATGATAATAATCAGAAGTTACGTATTTAACGATTTAGTAAAACAGTGGTCATGTTGTTACAACTTTTAAATAAGTTTTTGTCACAACTCAGTCATTCACACCCCATGTAACAGGGTAGGTGTTAACTAAAACAAGACACTGATAATAATTTAATTTTATATTCTCTTTCAGAAACGAAACATCCATTGTGTCGTTGCGAATACTAAACAGTCAAGGTCGAAAAGTATTAAATGCTGCTTTTGGACTTCCCTATACGTTAAAAGCGGAAATCAGTAAATCGGACGGTTAGTAATCTATGTAGACCCCTTGAGGTTCAATATTAAATAGTTCTAATGTATAAATATGAAAACAATTTGATTAAAATGTAAACTTAACCAACAATCATAATCCATCCATCCATTCAACCGAAAAACGTCCAATGCTGGATATAGGTCTCCCCCAAAGATCTCCACGAAGACCGGTCTAGCGCATCTAGAGGACTCCCGCGACCTTCGCCAGGTCGGCGGTCCACCCTTGGGGGGGTCTACCCATGCTACGTCATAACGTCAGAATCATAATAACTGGAACAAATTCTAGATTCTAAATTATAATCAAACTTTTATTAATTTCAGGTGCGCATGGTATCAGGCTTAAAAACTGTTTCGCATTTAATGTGCGCAACCACACAGTCGAACTCCTTGACGACAGAGGGTATGTAACGATTTGTTAAAAATTAACTGCTATTAGAAATACTATTTAAAATAAAATCCGGTTGGACCAAAATTGTTATATATGCTAAATTAACTGTAGTTCCAAGTTACATTGGAATACAAATAAAAATATTAACGAATAACTTAATACTTTTTATTATCTTGAAATTTTGATAGGTGACTTTACTAAATAAATTACAACTTTATTATAATTGATACATTTAATAGAAATAAATCTTGACCATATATTTCATTTTAAACCTTTTATTGAGAATCTATTAAAAAATATAAGTGTTGTAGATACATGTACTATAAACGACTTGAATATTTACTATGTCAGTGGTTTCCAACCCTTTCCTGTCGAGGGACCACTTTGACTTCGTTATCGATAACAGTGATCACGATGAATAAGAAAAATAAACTAACTCAATATCATAAATAGATATTTTACCGATAGATATTTTTAAAACTCAATTTGATTAACATTATTATTATAATAGAATATATTTTTACTAGAAAGTTACCTTTCGAATTAATGTGACTTGAGCTTGCATCTTTTTTACAAGTTCGGTAATTCTGGAACTTATATTAATGCTCAAAGCTACTCCACTAGCCCCATGCAACAAACCGTGCGTGTAGCCGTCCGCGAAATTTGAAAGCGTTCGCGGATCATACTTTGGATCCTGTGGAGCACAGATAGTCCCTATCTGTCACTATCACTGTGGTAGATTAAAGTGTTCGTTTTAAAGTAAATATCTAAGATAATGTGTTCCTAAACATCAATCTATCGTCTACGAACTTTTAATCAAAGCCATACTGTTTATAATTTTAATTCAAAATATGCATACCTACAGCATTTAAAAAATTTATAGGTGTAAGAAAACAGAATCGGTCATAGTAAAATCTGAGAGTGGTACTGCAGAACTGGAGATATCGTCCATGTTCCGATTCCCCAATTCTTCTCAAGTCAACTTTCAGTGCGATATAGGTATTTGCAAAGGTAAATATTTTTTATTAATTTTGAATTATCATTTTACTATAATCATAGTATAAAATTTAATGCTGAATCAGTTGCATTCACAAATTTATCTCTTATACTAGATATAAATATATGGTGAAAAACCATAACAACAGATTCGAGCAATTAGGGGAGTGGTAGGACAGTTGAGCCCGAATGGATCGCGGACTACCGAACACTTGCAAAAAGTTCAACATAGTGACACTTTATGCTGCTTCGCGTTCCAGGATTAGCAAATGTATATCCAGAACTATCTTTAATCGTGATAGATGTAGGTCGGCATGATAATGCAACTGTCGTGAGAATTTCATCTATCACATGACATGCTCTCATTTTGCCGACTTGAACAAGATTACAATATACAGCCGGTTGTCGAGCTGTAAATGTCTACTAAACTTCAAACTTCCTACTAAATTTCAATGCTAGTGTGATCAGTGATAAGTCAGTAAAACCGGTTTGATCCAGATCCGTAGCTAGAGTTGAAGCAATTCTATCATTATTGCTTATGAAGCAAGTACATATATGGTGGTCGCAATCCAATCGGTTTTAACCGGCGTACCACATAGCAATATTTTACAAAGGTAAGTCATTGGTATTTTAAGGTAAAATATTGCCCCACAATGCCACTTCTTGGCTACGGCCATGGTTTAATCTCAACCTAAAAGTTAAGATTCTATATTGAATCCGGCCGTTTGAAACATACCACTTTTTGGTAGGCCTTCAAATATTACGTAAGCATGGATGGAGGATTTTTTGCTTTGCTTATTTTGGCGTGAGTGACAGGGGGTCTGAATAGTAATTAGGTAAGCAATATTTAGTTGTAATATTAATCTTATATTTTTTTAAATTTGAAATTATGCTAATGCGTACCTAAATGATACTTGAATGGCCCATTTCTCGTTTTTACTCTTCCTTTGATAATTTACGAAAAGAATGTATGATTTATTTTATGTATCGGTTTAGTTTATATGTCTATTTCATACAAGCTGTGAATTTTTAAAGTTTATAAATAAATAAAAGAAATAAAAAAATATCTATACGAACCAAACGACCCTTCATTTAAAATCTCTTTTTATAATCTTTATGAAATTTATTATTGTAGGCAGTAGTTGTGCAGCGGTTGATTGTTCCGTTGAAGGAAGCGGATTTGCTCCTGACGAAGAAGGCACTGTGACAGCATCCACAGGTGTATTTGTACTGGACCCTAATGAGCAAGCTAGTAAGTATCCTATATTTTAGTTTAAACTATTTATAAACTTACAAAGATCTGTCGATAGAATTAATACAATCCAATATAAAAAATCATTTTCAACCCATTTTTCGTAAAACATGCATATTCAGTTATTTTCTTTATATTGCGCGAAGGTAGAACGTTTGTGCCCGATTAAGTAGCGTCCACCATAGACATGGTGAAAACCCAGCCATAGCGTTAGCTTTAACATTTTGCGACACGTTGTATTCCGAAATCATCCAGTATCGATCCAGAGCTACCTAGAGGCTTTAACTGTGGTATATATAGGCCGACATGATGACAGCGACCGTCGATAGATTCTGTCTGTTCGGGCGGTTGTCATTACTTGGACTGTACTTTACTTTAACATTAGCGATCCGCCCCGGCATTGCACGGAATATACAGAAATCTATAATTAAAAAATATGTAGTCTATATTACTCATCGATAATGTCCATTTGCACAGGCGATTTTCTTTATCTGTTAAGTAAAGTTTAAGTTTATCAAACAAAAAATCTCTTATTTTGGTATATGGATCGAACGTACATTTAGCATTGATTTTGCTAAAATTTACTTCTTTATATAGATAATAATGTAGATAGATCAGATGAAATGCAGTCATTTTACTGAGCACTAATAAAAAAAATATTGAGTGATACTGAAAAAAAGTCTTTGATTGGACTAGAAGAAGAACAAAACCATTTATATCGTTCTACTAAGTCAGATCTAGTCCTTAAAACCTGTAAAGTCGTTGATATTCAAAAAAAGTATTTATTATAAAAGTTTACATTATATTTCATTTCTTACTTCCACGTGTCTTATGAGTGTTAGAAGCTGTGCAAGTTTCAACTACGGAAGTATTACCACTATATCTATTTCTGCCATCAAACTGCTTTACTCAGCGCTTTGATCTATCAATCTAACCAGACGTTATGAATATTATACACGATAAACCTAGAAGCTACTAGCTCTAAAGTGGTGTTACATCAATAGATATTTGGCGATAGATTTTTAAACTTGAAGGTGAACCAGTCGATCGTTAGAAAATGTTCCGCCACCATTCTGTAATTTTATCACATTATTTTCTTTCACCGAAAACCCAGGCTCATTATAGCAAAAGGTAAATATTTGAACCAGAGGCGTAGCGGCAGTGGTAACGATTCTCCCCGGGTTCCAAATTCAGAAAAACACAAAACCCTTAACCATACATCACTATTGCCACATACAAATATTCGCGATAATTTAGTAGATTGCACAAATGCCACTTGTAAAAATGTTATATTTTAATAATAGATAATTGCAAAAATGTTAGTCGCTACCGGGCGGGTTGGACTTGAGTTTGTAAGAGTTCCAAAAGTTATTTAAGTAGCCTTATTTGCAACTAATCCTGACTTGAACCTACGTCCATAGACGCGTAATCCAACTAGTGCCAGCGCGTCCATGGGGCGAACGGACCAGCTCCTCCAGACGCTTCGTTTCGGTTGCATTTATTAAGTCCTGGCGCCAATATTTGATCTCACTCCAACCTCGAACCGACACGGTATCCTTCCTCATCCACTGAGCTATCATCGCAAAGATCTAAAGAAACACGTTGACACAAAAGGCGTTCTAACTCAATTCCTAAGAGTAGCAATCTAATTTTTAACGGCTTTATTTATATAGGACTGCGGTCCCTTTTGTGGTTAGTAAGAATACCTACTATAGTAACCACACACACGCACGTATAACAAAGAATGATAACTTGGAGAACCTGTTAAAAAAAACGTATTTTTAATCTGCCCGTTTCAGCAACAAAGTCATCTTTTGCACAACGAATGCCTAGATTTCTGGGACCCCATATATATAATAAAGTTAGCAAAATTGTGGATGACTACAACTTCCATCGTTGCTCACGCTACGATGTTAAAACTGCTACCAAACGATGGCTTCATAGCATTTCCTACGAACAAACAGAACAGCTATTGCAGATACTTTGTTAGCGAACAGTACTAGAATTGCACATCCCTAGCCCACACACAAATTCACACAAACACAAACACGCACACATCCACAAGCACAGGTACACATTCACACAAACACACACACAAACTAAACTTATTTAAATTTAGCTATAATTATTTTGATTCAATTTTTCTTTAATTGTTGTACGAGTATTTTATTTTATTTCATTTAAGTCAGAACTGCGCCACCAACAAAAACAATAGAATGTTACATCTATTTTGGTATGTTAGGCTTCTAAGTCACAGGCACTGCCTAGTTTGGAGCCTTAGTTAAGGTTTTATTATATTGTTAATGTTTTTTTGAAGAAATAAAAATATTTATATATGTATTTGAATTTGTTTGTTATTTCACAGCTGTAAAATATTTCAAAACATGAACACATTTACTAGCCAAAGGTTGTTTTAGTTGCAGAATTGTCATGTATGGAGGGTAACGTGCGTCCTCTATGGCTTCTATACCTGGCTATCGCGCTCGGTGTTATGTTCCTAGTGATGCTGCTTATCAACTGCTTCTTATGCACAGCTATGACGTGCTCCTGTGCTAGAACTGACGTATGTATTCTACTTACTTCATAAGTATCAAAAAACACTAGTTAAAAATCCTATGTCATTCGACGCTAAATCGTTTAGAGCCAAAGAGCCAATTAAACTCGAGTTACTAGACGCGTTTTACTATGATTATTTACTTTCAAGTTAGTACAACTATGGCATTTGTTAATATGTATTAATTTTTCGTCATTTTTGTGCCATACGTCGCTCTATAACATTTCACATGTATATATACGTAAAATTAGATTCCTATTACTAAAATTGCAATAGAATAAAAATATTTATCAAAACTAAAATCAACAAAAAGTAATTATTATTACGGATAGTAAGATTTGAGTTAACAAAGGTATAATTTTAACCAACAATAAAACTATATGATTTACGTAATTAATAATATGTACACGATTTCCACCGAACTACACCAAGATTTATTAAGGCCACTTTATACATTCATTTCATATAATTTATTGCACTAAATCAAATCTATATAATGAATACGATTTTATTTTTATTAGGTAATTGAAAAAGATCCATCGATAGTGGAAGATTACGATCCGTATCGAAGTTGGCATGGCAGTCAATATGGCACCCGTTATCCGTCTTCAACGATACATTCCACAAGGTAAATTTTTGTTTTAACACATACTGGGTTGATACATAGAATGATTTAATAACATAAGATATTTTTAGAAATCAACCTTGACTTTAGTGACTATACTTGTGATCACAGTCCCTAGCACCTACCTACATAAGTGATTACACTAATATTTGAACTCTGAAACATCAACAATTTAAAATTTAAACAGAAAAAATAAAATGAAATTATTTTTAAAACATAATTGTCACGTAAACACTTACTTTTTTATAGAAAAATCATCCTAATTAATTCACATTGCAAAAAATAGTTCATAAGTGACAAAGCGCTACACATTGGTAGAATATCATCTTTTTAGGTTCTAATGCCCGTTTTTAAAATTATTGTTAACGTTCAAAGGCAAATTAATCCACGAGTACAATAAATGTCCTTAATAGAAGTTCTTTTCGACAAAGATTTCATTATAACGAGGGTCTAAAGAACTCACTAGACTTAATGTATCTTTTTCGGCTTGTTTTTTGAAGAATACTAGTTATAATTTTTAAAATCTTATTTAACTAGTAAATAATATTTCCAGGTCTGTTTCGGACAACAGTGACCACTACGCGATAGTGCAATCAAGACCCGGTAGTCGACATTCCGGCACGCATAGAAACAGACACTAAAATATAGGTAAATATTATTAGGTACCTAAAATTGAAATTATTTTTATTTATAATTTCATTGTAAATATTCGATTTTGACGGTAGACTCCAAACTAGGCAATGACTATATCTTGGGAGTCTTTACAAATTTCTTTAACAATTGAAGTTAATTAATAATTATAACATATACGTTTACATTTACTTGTAGGTATATCAATAATATCTGTAAATATAATATATAGCTACATATCAATTATTACAATAAAATGGTATAGTGATGGTATATTTATACTGATTTGTAAATATTTGGTAGACATTAGTCAAATAAATTAATCATTCACATTTTCGGTTTCAGATAACGACAAGAAAAATATAAACGTGTGATAACTAGTGCAACAAAATGATTGTATTTTATTGAAATATTTATCGGAATATCGCCAAATAGATTTATAGTAAATTAATCAGATTAATTCCAACCTTTTTACACTTATTTCGTTTAAGCTAGAGGTAAAATTAAACTGACTTAATAATGTGTAGTTGAAATCTGTTGGTGCTTACATTCTCAAGCGTGATTTTAGATACAATAATTTACTCGTAATGTTACCTTTAAAACAAAAAAAAACACTGTAAACATCTATGAATTAAACAAGTGCCATTTAATATGCATATGTACCTACCTTATATAAGATTTTAGAAGTTTAAAATATTTTATATTCATTTATGTGAAAATCGAGGCAACGAATCCGTCCATACTTATTATATATTATATTTTATTTTATTTATTTTATAAATTTGGTTTACAATAATTGTTACATCGAATAGTTTTATATATGTATACACACTTTACTTACATAGGGTGTACAATTGTAATAGTAAACACAGCTTTCTTATTATATAATTATTGTAATTTAAAAAAAAAAAAAAACATGGTATTATATAAAAATACGGTTGTGCTTCTGACTTATGAGGTACTCGATTATTATTGATTACCTATTTATTTTAATACGCATTTATTATATTATAATGTACTTATCTACTAGATATCAAGTATTTGCGGCAAATAATTGCTTAAAAAAATAAAAAATTCAACATACACGGAGGAAAATACACAAACACACGTCATATTGTTTTAAACTGTAAATAATTATCATGATACAGATGTGAAAATTTAAATACAAATTCATTATATAAGAATTAAGAACACTAATATACTGACTGACAAATATTTTGAAGCGATTCTATTTGCTATATTTATAAACATATTTGTAAATAATTTCTAAAACCAATGTTTCGTTGGAATAATATCATAATATCAGTGTTAAATTAATTAACTACACAGGATAAACCTCATTACGCGAATGTCTTTAATAAGAATCATAATGACATTCCATAATCAGAATTATAAATAAAAAACAACTTTCACTGTTTATACTTAAGCTAAATGCGCCCCTATTGGTAAATATAAAAAGTAATTCGACTGTATAATTATTTTAAAACATATTTATACTTTTGATGATGGTATGATTGTTTACATTATTCGATATTTTATGAATTTTCTAAACTTTTCATATGTTTACAATCTTCAATATATATAAATTATCTAATTACTTCTTCAAAGAATTTTACATATACGTTATGAAAGTATATGATTAGACATCACTAACCGACCGAATTTTTCCGTTTATTAACCGATTTAGTTTGTAAGTAATCAGGTACGAAAATTTAATATGCAAGTACCACATCATTACTGTGAATTGTATTGATATACCTAACCTATCTACTTATGTACGTATTATTCACATATTATAAATGATAAGAAAGTATGAAGTATTAAGTGCTCAAAACTGTATTAAACCTAATTCTTCGTAAATATGTCAAATTAAAGTGCCCAATGAGCGTACCAGTGAAGAATTTCTAAACTCTAAAGCGGGTAATATTAAAGAATTAAATGATATTAACAAGAAAGTTGTTTCCTTTGTCTACCTTATTCTAAATTAATTTAATGATTATAAGTTTTTTGAAACCGAATTATATTATAACAAATATAAAATCCATGGAATTAAAATACTTTCTCTATTTACAAAAATCTATATTAAAATAGTAGAAATATTTACTAATATTAAAAAAATATCGCTAGAGATTTTTTAGGTTACGGAGTAATAATTACCATCGCCAATAAATCTGGCAAGAAGTAAGAAATACGCGAAAAGAGGACGACATAAATATATGCCAAATTCTAATTAACAAAATGAAATTGCGGGGCAAAGTTGGCAGTACGCTTGCGTGCAAACTGCAAACTAGATTACACTTGTAATAAGTGGCTTAATACGGTCAAATAGAATACACATTATTACAATAACAAAGCATTCAAATAATTAGGTAAGCACTAACATAAGTAGGAAAAAAAAATCAAAGATTAAAAGTAAATAGTTGAACGGCATCAAAGGAGTAATGAGGTTTGCTAATATTTGAAACATGGGGAAGATGTGACCAAATGGTTATGACGTAAACAATTTACTTAGTTACATTTAATTACTTCAAAAGCAGATTTTGTATTATTTAGTCAATGTTTACATTACCATGGAGGGAGATCTTTGTTTACTAATGTTGACAAGACAGCGAAAAGAGTCAAAATTATCTCCATCCATCCATCTAATCAACCGAAAGACTTCCATTGCTGGACATAGGTCTCCCCCAAAGATCTCCACGACGACCGGTTTTGTGCCCCCTGCATCCAGCGGATTCCCGCGACCTTCACCAAGTCGTCGGTCCTCCTTGTCCCCACAAGGTGGACCGACCTACGTGGCCTACCCACGCTACGTCTTCTGGTGCGTGGTAGCTATTCAAGAACCGTTGGTCCCATTGGTACTGCAATGTGCCCAGCCCACTGCCACTTAAGTTTAGCAATTCTTCGGGCAATGTCGGTTACTTTGGTTCTTTTGCGGATATCCTCATTCTTGATTCGATCACGCAGTGAAACTCCAAGCATAGCACTCTCCATTGCCCTTTGAGCATCTTTGAGCTTTTTTATTAGGCCCATTGTGAGCGCCCACGTCTCAGTGCCTATGTCATCACTGGCAACACACACTGGTCGAAGACTTTCGTCTTAAGTCACTCCGGTATTTTAGACGAGAAAACTCCGCGTAGCTTCCTGAACGCGGCCCAGTCGAGTTAGATTCGCCGATTAACCTCTTTCTCGAAGTTGGAACTACCTAATTGGACGGTTTGTCCCAGGTTCACATTACTATCAACAACTTCGAGCGTAGTCACCGCTTTTTATAGGAGTTGATACAACATGGACATTGGACATGACTTTCGTCTTGTCCATGTTCATTTTAAGGCCAACTGGTTCAGGGACTCTACTGAGGTCATCGTACTTAGGTCTTCTCCGGTCTCGGCCATGACTACTATATCATCAGCAAAGCGGAGGTGTGTTATGTACTCGCCGTTTATGTTAATGCCACGTTCTTTCTAATCCAGAACCTTGAACACATCCTCGAGCGCAGCATTTAACAGTTTCGGAGAAATAACATCTCCCTGCCTAACGACACTCCGCAAAGGTATAGGTTATATTAAGTATAGGGTATAGGTCTGGTCTTATAATCGGACTGACATGGTGGCGTTATCGTACAAATCCCTCAACGCTTTGATATACCGATATACCAGGTCTCTATCGAATCAAAGGCTTTTCGTAGTCCACAAACGTTAAACAAACGGGTAGGTCACACTCCTCGGACTTCTGTGTAACCTGCCGCAGCGTATGAATATGGTCTACGGTGCTATAGCCTTTTCGGAAGCCGGCTTGTTCGGGAGGCTGGAAGTCGTCGAGCCTGTACGCAAATCAGTTCGTGAGGACTCTCGAAAACAGCTTATAGACATGACTCAAAAGTGAGATAGGTCTATAATTTTTCAATAGGGTGTTATCACCTTTTTAGAAAAAGACGACCACTTGTATTACCCTCGAATATGACGGAATTAAAGAGCTTCTGAAGGGCCTCAAGGATCGGTTTTCCGCCCGCCTTCAGCAGCTCAGTTGTTATTCCGTCATCACCCGGCGCCTTGTTGTTCTTGAGCTATTTGAGAACCATTCTAATTTTTTACAGGCTGACGTCTGGCATATCTTCAGTGAAGTGTCGGGTTAATCTAGCTCTCGGGTCTCGGGTTAGATTTCGAGTGGGTTTTCATGTTGATGTGTAAAACTGTCCGTAGAACTTTTCGACTTCGGGATCAAGAGATGGAGGATATGGCCAAATTCTCCAAATCTTCTAAATTGTCCTGCTTACAGCTCCTCACCACTTCGCTTTACTAGTTTTGCGTTGAAGACCCCCATTACAATGGTATAGTGGGTTTTGTTACTATGTATGGCCTGTATAATGTCCACATACATAGTCTCCACTTCTTTGTCTATCCACAAAATTATCTAAAGTACGCTAAAAAAAATCTGTAATAAAACTAACAAAAAAAAAATAAAACAATTTTGAATGAAATACTCGTCAAAAGCACAAATATTAATACCTACCTTTTAAAGGCACAATAAATATTTATAATTTTATGATGGAGGAAAATAAAAACAAAATGTTTGCACACGATATTTATTTTATTGACTAAGTATCTTACTCTATTTACATATACAAGGTAACTACTACTTGACAAGAATTCGGACATAAATAGATGACATATATTCATTATTATAACCATTGATTTAATTGGATTGAATTAATAGCATATCAACACATTATTTCTAACATTTTTAATGGTTTGAAAAAAAATGAAATACTTTGAAGTAATTATAGTTTTGAACATGTCAAAATATTATATTAAAATTTGCTACGACATATTTATTTACTTAATATTTTATTAAGTTTTTGGACTAATTTAATAATTTTTTATAATTCAACAATTAATTTCAAATTTCATAATAACGTTATTATTGACATTTGTCTATAGATTTATGTATGTAGTTTCTATGGCACATTCAAATTGTTCAATGAGATAGAATCTTGTGGTAAAGTGAAAGAATATAGAAGAATAAAAATTACATCAAGATTATCATTTTTTAAATGTCATATAATAAAACCGGAGTTTTCGAGACATCATAAAACCCATTATTGAGATTATTAATTGTTTATTGTAAAACATATTTAACAGCACCGAGGCGACGTTGATCTTAATAATTGAATTTGAAATTACGTATTAATATATTTTTTTGAAATACCTATTAATAAAAGATGAATGCCAAAATAGGTTACGTTTATTTAAAATGTGTATCCCGATAATGACAGAGAATTTTGAGAAAAAATATTGAACACCTAATGCATTATCTTTATAAAACAAAATTAACTTATGTTTATTAAAAACATCTGTCTTATCTATCAAGACTTTTTAACCTTTAATCTACTGAAAGATAAATGACCAGAAAAACCAATAAATCTAACCTTTCTACTGTACAAAAACAGTCCTCATGTTGGATAAAGTTATTAAGAGACTAGATTAATTAATGGAAACGCTAAAAAAAATCCATGAGTAATTTTAGGCAATTTCTTTGGAGTAATTGTTAATTCTTTTGGTTATTTATGAGACAAGGGAAAAGTATTGAGGTTATCAGCTAAGCCTTTATTAATAAAATACACGTATTCTCGAAGTATTAATATAATTATATTAAGCCCTTACATATTAAATTAGCGTCTTAAATGGAAAAAGTTAAACGAAGAAATTATATATTTAATCGATCGATTACCATTATTATCCATGCTGTTTCGCCATTATATGGATAGTTCATTTATTCCATAGCTGAAAAAAATTGTGGGAACGACATTCAATAAAATCTTTGAAAGCTGTTTGAACTACCACATCGAAATTGAACTTTTTTCCTTGCAAGAAATTGTTCCGACAAGTATGATGGAAGTCCGAAATATTCTAATCGCAGTCCCTCTATTTTAGCGACAGCCTGTCGTGAAGTATGAGATCTAGCATTGACCTGAAGAAGCAGTAAGCTTAAGAGATTAACCAGTCTCGGTTGTATAACGACTAACTTTTCCATCACGGTTAGGAATTGTAGACAATACAGATCTGAAGTAATCGTTTGGACAGTCTTAAGAAGCTGTAGTGTATACAGCAGCACTGGTCCACCAAACACTCACCAGTACTTTTTCTGAGTCAACTTTCGCTTGGAACAGGATTTGACCGGTTCTCCTGGGTTCAACCGCTATAATTAGAGTATCCAATTGTCTTAAAGCAAGGCTGCTCAAGTCTATTCCCGCGGGACTTAATATGCCCCGCGCGAGCAAACTATATTCCCCCATCAAATTGAGAGTATTACGTACACTGTCACTAACAGAAGATTTTTCTGTTAACCCTACAATACTTTCGGACAACATAATTATTTTTATGAAAAACTTATCTTGAGTCTTAGTTGCGTAAAAATAATAATATATGTATATAAGCTTAATATTATCGAATGATCAAAATAAAGCACAATACACTGTCACAGTTAACAGTAACAGTTAATGGCCCACCAAATATTTGTGAGTCGTCCGTTTGGGCAGATTGACAAAACAGTTGAGCAGCCTTGTCTTAAAGGATCCATTTTTTTGATACGATTCAAAATTATTGTTATTGTGACGGTCGAGAAATGACACTCAATGCATGTTCGTACATGTGCTTTAGTCAATTTATGCTAGTTTTTGGAGCTATTTCACTTTTCCCACTCGTTTCAAGTGTGTTAAAATTGTTTTATCCCTCACACCGAAGCCTGCCTATAACACTGACGTGGTTCGCGATGGATCAGCTTCCACGATCACATTTAATTCTCCATTGTCAGCTAGGGTCTCCAACTGTCCGGCGAGTTCGCTGCAGGGGGCGACACGGTGCTTGCGAAAGCCACCCCGTGTCGCCCCCACCCCAAATGCAGCTGACGGCCCCGGGGGGTTTTAGTGGATATTTCCGGGCGCTTCACGCCCGGGCGAGTCCCACACTGGCACGGAACTCGTCACTCCGTGCCCCCTTACCTATTGTATTGGGGGACTTCGGTCTCACTAATACAATAGGTAAGGGTAGTGCGTAAATGCATTTACCCCCGTCAAAAAAAAAAAAAAAAAAAGGGTCTCCAACTGTTATTTCCGGGCGCTTCACGCCCGGGCGAGTCCCACACTGGTGTGGAGACGTCCCTCCGCACCCCCTAACCCATTGCATTGGGGGACTTCGGTCTCACTAATGCAATGGGTAAGGGTAGTGCGTAAATGCATTTACCCCCCTCAAAAAAAAAAAAGAAATGGTGCGAAAATAAAATGATTTACTTGATTCAAAACACAAATACATTAGTCTAAACTTGAAATAAATTTGAATTTGGAATTCCTAACCCAATTCTAGCCAGGTATTTGTGATCAAAGTTGGTCAATTCGTCAAAACGCCAATTTCATATGTAAGGGATCTAAAATTCATTAAATAATGTTACAGAAGTGATTTACTAACAATAGCTAGGTTTTATTAATAAATTTCGGCAAACATCTTGAAAATTGACCTTGACTGCGTGAGTATCGATTTTAAAGACTGATTGGTCTGTGTCGCGCGGACAGGTGTCGTTTCAAGCGAGTGATTGGTAGATCAGTTCAGCAAACAATCTTTTAATAAATCTCAGTAGATATTCAAGATGTGTGACGGTATTTGTAAGCTGGTGGAATAGTGCTAATATTTAACTGATTCCCGTCGTTCTAACATAGTATTAGCTACTTGTTGGAATATAGAGCGCTTATATATCCTGGGCTGACCGTCGCGTAATCCATGCGGATACACACCGAATGTAGTCTCGTCATCGAACCAACTAGTGATGGGCTGAAATATAAAGACAGATTTAAAGGTATTATCGCGGAGTTGGTATCGTGGTTGGATTCCGTGTAGATAGACGTAGGTTCGGACCCACCTATCCAAGACTATAATGAGCTTGAGCTTTTAGTTTAGGAAATCATCGTGAGGAAAACGTAGCATGGTAAAGGGCATTTTCTAACAATATGTAACTACCACCCTCAAGTTCGAAAACCTGTCGCCGAACAGTAATAGGTATGTTTCGGCAGTATTAATTGAGATTCAGCAGTACCTCTTCTACGCTTAGTGTGTGTTTGCCATTCAGGACCACATAATCACTTAATATCAGATGTAAGATTGTGGTCAAAACGGTTAGTCTATACAGTACATAAAAAAACAAGTTACGAAATAAAATAAATTACTAACTACTTAATCATGTCCGCCATAATATGATATTTCGAATTAATATCGCTTTTTAAACTCATTCGGCCTTAACTTTTACAGCTTCACTGGACGAGGCAGTTTTAGAAAGGGCGGTGATTATTTCGGCGATACTGTTTGTAGATTTTTATCGAGATTTTTGTAATAGCTTTACTATAATTTCGTCGAAATAATCACCGCCCTTTCTAAAACTGCCTCGTCCAGTGAAGCTGTAAAAGTCAAGGCCGAATGAGTTTAATAAGCGATATTAATTCGAAATATTATATTATGTCGAACATGCGTAAAAATGAGTGAAAGTAAAATATGAAACATATGAAATACAATTCGGCTAAATATTACTAAAATTTAGTAAGGACGGTATCTCTAATAATAGGTAATAATTTATTGTAATAATTAATTCGATAAATGGAAAATTGATTACTAGATTCATTTATAACATTAGCTACATATTTTGCCCTTATATTTACATATTATATAGATGTATCAGAGATAGAATGCAATTTAATATTTATAAGGAAAAAATTGTATTAAATAATTCATTATGATATTGCATAAATAGAAATATGACTGCACAAAGAAATAGCATTACGCGTGCCAAATGCAAAAAAAGAGCGTATCACAACAGTTGGCTAGGGGTTTATGCCAAAAGAACGCATAGAGGAATGTTTTTGCTATTCATATTAATGTGTCGAGTACCCATAAAAATAAGACAATTGGAAAACAATGGAAAGCTGGCGTAAACGCCAGGTAAGTGCTCAAGGGGTTAAATACTTTTTTTTAAGCTCAGAAAATATTTACAAGGCCGCTGACGATAAAAAAACGTTGCTCCGTTTTAGCTTTGCGTATTGCAAAGTACATACGTATAAATTGATATACGCCCTTTTTGCATTTAACACGTGATTTATCAAACAACGTATTCTAAATATCTACCCACACGCGAAACCAATCGATCGAAATAAAATTGTGTTCGGTTTGCGTCAATTATGACGTCATAGAACAGCTCTCAAACTAGGTACGCGTTTGTATTGGATAATAATGGTATAATCCTGTTTGGGCAATACATATGTGTGTTGTGTTACTTTTAATTATTTAATCTTATTAACTATCCTTACAGTAATAATGTATAAAGCTTCAGGTTATATGAACCAGCTGTCCGGCCGCGGCAGCGCCCGCGTTTCATATATTCTTCACTGCGTTTTAATATTACTCGTAAATTCAAACACTTGCCAGTGAAACTGTGCATATTTTATTCAAAATTATATGAGTTAATTTTTATGTGGAACCCTAATTATTTTCCAAAAACAAAAGTACCTTAAGTTACGCAGAGTAAATTCAGCTATCTAACAGCAAAAAAACCGTCAAAATCGGTTCAGCCGTTCCGGAGATTACCCGGACCAAAGAGACAACAAAATTTAATAATTGTATTTTTGGTATAAGTATCGTATACACATTCATATGTATCTAGTAAAAAAATATTATTTTGACATTACAAACAGACACTTCAATTTTACTTACTAGTATGTATAGATTTGTGCGGAGAACGTAGTCGCGTATTTTTCAGGCTCTAAAATAATTTCTAGCTTTACAGTTTCGTTTCCCCTAAATGTTTACTTACTATACCATTAATTTTAATTTTGACAGTTCGATCAAAACTCAATTAGTGATGTCCTAATGCGTTAGTGATTCAATTTTTTATAACAATTGATTTTATTTATGAAGAAGTTTCAATCGATTTAACACATTAATAAGTATTAAATTTTTCTTTTTGTCAGCAATACAAAGCAAAGCTCTGCAAGCAGTTTCCTTGCCCGTCACAATGTAAGTTACGTAAGCCTTGGCATCATTTTAAAAGCAAAAAACGAAAATTAGTAACTAATATTTTTCTTACGTAATCATTATTCGACAACCCCCCCCCCCCCCCCCCACCACTCCTGTCGCCCTAATTTCGCAAAAAATTAAGCATATCATGATAAGCTTACGTAATACTTGCTCGGCCCCAAAAGGTTAAAAGTATTAAATCAATATTTTAAAAAAATACTTTTTTATTTATCTTTAAAAATGCTGTTGACCGTAAGGGCCTTTACAACTTCACCGTAACTTTGGGGGCGAGTGCTGAAGGCACTCAGTCACAAAAAGGTAACTAGCATAAGGGCTACCAAAACGGTACGAACCTCGGCTTGGCCATTACCTCAGTGAAAAAAAAACTGTTACTATTCCGGCAATATGAACGAGGATACCTCACACAATGAGTAGTGAAATTACCAGATTACGATATGTTATATCCTTTATACCGACCAATGGAGCATGTAATAATTATTTGTACTTGCGCAGACAACCCACATTACTACTCCATGTCAATATGTCACCAGAGAAAATATATTATTATTGAGAGAGACATAATTACATTTCTATTTAAAGACATTAAAACCCACATACAATAATAAATCACGTTAATACATTATGTAAATGTATAACTATTTCTTAACGAACTACCTCTACTTACCTCCAATCTAAAGTTGATGATATGGGCTAAGGTCTGATGATGCGGGACGGTGACCACGCGTGAAACTGGAAAGTATCCTGGATGACTTGCCGTGACCTCATAGTGACCCGGGGTCAGCAGACGATAATAGTCTCCATATGGTCCTGTATAAAACGTTTTTTTTTTTTTCATTTACTTTAGTAGTTATCTTCCGTATACCATCCGTTCCGATCCATCGTCCATCATCTTATATAATATTGAAAATAAAATATAAAAATTACATTCGCTACAAACTTCAAACAACCTATTAAAACAAAGTCGCGCGCGTCGCGCGTTCAGTAGTTGTTCTTAATAACAATAATATTTTCTGTTAATTTAACAAATTATTATTAAGACATGACGTTAATAATAAACTAATAATAATAAATACTAATAGCTTTTGTTTTTATTACATATTATTTAACACTAATATAAAATTAACCTTGTACAATACGGATAAATGTAACTGTGCCTTTATCCTTCTTTACTTATCATACAACGCGAGGTTTGACAGCCAATTAGTTGGCTTTCGACTCGAGAACCACAATTGTTGAAAACATGGTTATGAAACACTAGCTGATAACCGCGAAATCGTATGCGTTATTTGCAATATATTAAATAAAGATCTCTAGATATTTTATCTTTTAAGTGTTCTTAAGTTAAAATTAAAAAAGACAAAGAAGCCCTTTAAAATAAAGTTATTAAAGTTTTCAAAAATTACGATTTTTGAAGCGTAATACTTCACCGAAAGCTTAGGCTGATTTTACAGTTGGATATGTGGGCTCGAACCCGCGTCCATTGTCGCGAAATCCGGCCGCTCTATCCACTGCACCAGATCATTATTTAGTCAGACTTGAATAGAATTATGTTTTTTACATTACCGTATACTAATACGGAAAAAGTTAGGTGATACACAACGAATGAAGTCGACGCAAAAATGATTTAAATCGCGTTCCTTCTTATTGTAATCACGAGAATATAAGCTATCCTCCGCATGGAATCCGCTGTTAAGAAACAGCGATTATCCATTTGTCGTCGTAGGCATCGCCGGTAAACATAGTGTCATGTGACGTCAACAAATAAAAAGATACAAAAAAATACCACACAACGTAACAGGCTTAGCTGGTGACGCTGATAATATAATTAAAAACTATACATCAACTTATATACGAATGAAGGTCACTGGCGCACATTTTTTTTAATAAATTAAAAACTTTTATTAATATCTTGCTACGTCATCGCCAGTACTTTCAATTTGTAATCGTGCATTCGTCGAGAACATTCGAGACGAAATATGCAACACGCATTAAAAAGATTAACTGACCACAAACAACATAAGACGTTAACGAAGTCACAGCGACACAGTTACACCAATCAGTCTCAATTTACCATTTGAATGCAAACGAACAACGAACAATACCTACCACTACGTATATAAGCGACACCATAATAAATTGTTTCAATTTTCATTACACTTAGTACCTAGCTGCATTGTTCTCTATCGTATAATTCATACATTAAAATAAAAAGAGTATCGTTTAATTGCCCGTTTATTATTAGTTTGTAACTCTGCAACCACTGGAAAGACTTACGTGATCTTTAAAAACGGTAAATGTACTATTTGGTCTTACATATTTTTCCTCGCATATTGGATATGGTATCGAACTATATCAGTATATTTTTTTACTTAAGTATTCTATATTTAAATACAATACTATACAGTGAAAAGAATAAGGTTGTGCGGAATAGAAATTTGATGATAGACAAGGTTTCAAATTCAAAAATACATCGAGTTTGAGTTTGAAAAAAGAAAACATCATAATGAAACCACAACATAAGCAGCCTAAATTTGTAAATCTATTTGTAACCTGTTATGTATGAACGCACGTGAGAAATCAAAGACAGTCATAAGCGCACTGACGTTTAATTTGTCATTTAACATTATACAGATATATACATATGTACAGCGATACATGACATAACCTATAGGCAAATACCGGCAGTGTCACTTGAAAACTAGTCACTCTTAGACCTCTACTACACTGCCCGCGAAGTTAAACAAAGTTGGGCGAATACGTATAGTGTAGAAGGGTACTTCGCTATGCTTCGCGCAACCTCGCCTCGGCTCGGGAGATTTCCGGAAGGTGTCGATTTTACGCTCGATTCAAAGCACTCAAAGTTTTCTACACGACGCGTCTAACTGCACTGATCCACTCATCTCGGTTCACGTCGAGATGTGCAAAATACGCACGTACTTATAAGACGCGAGAGTGCACTTGAACATTATGATGATACATAGCGAACAGGCGGCGTCGAATAAGTTCATCCTCGCAAAGTTGCATGAGCGTATAGTTACATACTTCGGAGTTCGGTCAATTTTTAACAGTTCGACAAACGAAGCAACATCGTGAGTAGTGTCGTAGTAGTTTAAGTTTAGCGACCTTTCTTAAGTAAATTGAGTTTCTTACATCGTAAATCAACATCAGGTGAGATCGTAAACAGGCATCTTAACATATACAGTACTAAAAAAAAATAGCCAGTCACGGGGGCTGCCGAAAGAAGTTAAAACTCGAAACTTTGGAAAACCTGTTTTTTAATGTTTTTATTATGGTAGAAGTAATTAGAATTTTATAAATTGAAATTATTAACATAACAGCATTTAAAATGATATAACATTTGTCTGGTTTTTACATCTATTGGCGCTCCGAGAAAAAAAACACGATAGATATGCTGCGTAAGTATACATTTTATTAATTATCTCTGAGCGCCAGCATTTAAACGTCATCTTATACTTGACATACTGTAGCATGTTGACGTCATAGCATTGGTTACGCGAATCTATAAGTTTTTTCCCTACTGAGAATCCCTCAACGGCGCTAAAGAAGTTTCCACTTCATAAACATCTTCGAACCCTTGATGGTGATTGACGATACTTCTACCGTCACAATTAAAGACCCGATTGCATTACATAATATCATTCTGATATATTTTAAACAACAAGGTCGTCCAGTCTCTTACTAAACCGATTATGTATAATCATATTCATCTGAATTCGATAATCGAATTACCGGAAAACACTCCATTTTTAATATAAATGCGAAATGAAATAATGACGGATAAGTATTAGAAAAAATTACCAATGTAGATTGTGATATTTTAAAAGTGTAAAAGATCAATCATAAATCCAGTATTATTTTTTTAATTTACTGTTAATAAAAATTATACACAATATGAGACTTTTTTGACAACGTAAGTTTTGTGAATAATCCTGAATTCTTCAAAAACGTTTTTTTTTTAAACAATGTTTTACTTAAACCACCAACCAACATTTAAAACATATAATTTTTGAAACATAAATATATTATTGTGATAAGTTAGTTTCTTTATAAAGACAATAGTACTTTTGAAACGGTATGTAAAGAGACTCATTACAAATTGGCTATAATCCAATTTACATAAATATTCAGTCCTCGCAAATTCATTTAAGTCATTTAGGAATAGCTTCAGTACATGACTTCATCCACATTGATTTTAAACTCAAGGTCCAGAGAGGGACTGTGTTATTATTATCATAAGCCACCCTCGACTTATAAGCCAATAGTAAAAGACAGATTTATGCCATAGCGAAGTTTTCTCTAGGATATTTCAAAAAAAACAACTCTAGTACATTTTGATCTGTCCCTTAAGTTTTATCATATGTTAGCTTTGAAATTGATTTGGATGATTTTTCCGCGACTTGTTTACATATCATTGATTTTTCTACATCCACACATTCTTAAAATATGAACCTTACTTAAAAAAAATATCTGACAGTGATAAACCGCATTAAAATACGTCACGTAATTTATGAGGAGTTAACAGACAAACAGAAACAAAAAGCGACTGTCATTGTTCACTACCTACGTATAGAGATTTTGATGTAAATCTTAAGAGGAGATGCGGTCGGAAAAGTAGCTATTTTAGAAATCTATTGCTATCGCGCTGCGCCCTAAAGAAAGAATTATAAAACACGAAAGGAGCAACTGCAACTCGGGCTGATTTTACCGTATGCAAAATTGACGATAACATCACTTCGTAGTATCCTGTTGCCTCCTCCAAAATTGAACCGATCTTTAATTTTTTTACAGTTTTAGAGTAATAAAGATTTTGGCTATACCTGTACGTTTAGCTTTTTTTATTCTTATCCATCAAATTTGTTTGACGAACGTCTGAAAATGACGATAAAAATCGAGCAATTTTTTTTAATTTTCATAGGCTCCTAGTTTCTGCAATATATGGAAAAAAATCAAAACGTACATGCGATGGTCCTATATATTATTCGGTATAAAAATATTTACCATAATACTATTATCGAGGGAGGAACACAGGGGACTACGTTTGTATGGAATAAATGCCGATAGGATATCCTTTTAATAGAACAATCAATATTAACATTGGTACCTACCAGTTGTGATGTCGTGACGAATTGGTCGCGGCAGAGGACCCGTGATATTCACGACAGATATGACGGCGTTCTGGATGTATCCAGAATAATCGCTGACGGTACCCTTGATACCGACGTGTGCCTTAAACATATACGCTATCAACGCCTCCCGGTTTCTCTCCCATTCATTGGCTAAATCATTCGCCGCCGTGTACTTCTCACAGCCCAGTTCCAACGTGATCTCGAATGCATTCGTTGCTAAATAATTAAAATCTTGCATTCCTAAAATATATGAAAGTTTATTTATTTATTGAATGAATCAGTGATTTTCGTCTAAAAACAAATGAATAAGTAAAAAACACCCAACAACAAAGTTACGACCGGGTATATTATTCTCATTAGGTAGTGTCATTAATTTTATAGACGATTTATAGAAGTTTAATGTTAATAAAAACAATAAGTAATGATTCCGAACGAACGATTAATAATGAGTAGCAAAAGACAGGAAATAAGAATTAAAAAAAAAATTTTGAACAATTCGATTTCCTTTAATAGAACATTATTTGTATCATTTAATATAATCAAATCAAGGTTAGATATTAATTAAAGAAACAACTTCAAAACGGCAGTAATTCTAAAATTAATCCAAACTACCTCTACCTATGTCCAGCCGGATAGGTCTTTCGATAGAATGGATGAATGGACCTATTATTAGGTACGTCTTACATTTTAGGGATAGAAAGGAATTCACTATATTTAAAACTACTTCTTAACAAATCTGGTAGATAAAAAATAACTCCCTAGAATATTGTCACGTGTAAGGTAACGTTCAAGTCCCTTGACTTATTTACTTTTCATTCAAGTTAGAAATTGTATCTTAATTAAGAGAGTCAAGGAGTCGGTAACTTGAAATATGACTCCATTTAACTATGATTACTCTCAAAACTAAACATCAATACATAGTCTAATGAACAAAAATATACAAAGAAGAAGAAAATGTGATAGACCTATGAATTAATCATAACACAATTATATTATACCAGTTCATATCTCACGGCTAACTTCAGTTAAATGTGAATGTCAGTTAATAAAGATCAGTCTCACATCAGTACCGCTTCCTGCTTTTAACATTTCCTACTTGATTTTAAATAAATCAATTTATAATAATCGTGTACATTGTTCAAACTGTTGAACGTTTTGTCAAAATATTTCTAATAATAGTTTATCTAAAATTAAATCAACGGTTTATAAATTAAAATATGATTTCATTTTTGTGTTAACGTACTCTAATCTCTATAAGTCTAATTTTTTTACTGAAAATTTCGAAAGAACAACTACTATATTGATTAAACAATGTACAAAAAAACTCATAAATGTTTTTAATATACATAATATAAATACTATCCACCAAACCAATTACATAACATGGAGTAGTTAATTTTTAACTGAACTCGTCTTGTTGATACACTTTAAAGCATTATTAAGCAAACCAAGTACATATAAGGAAAATTCTTGGCAAATCAACTAAATTACAAATGCATGCATCTCGTCAATGATACTTCAAAGGTAGCTCTGAGTATTTCAAAACAATCACTCTGTATATCTCGTCACATATGCAGGCAGACGAAAAATTACGCCATACATGAATAAAACATTAGGTAGGTACAGTAAAGAAGACAATCTATATACAACAATAATAATGAAGTTGTATTCAATATTTATAAGTAGGTATGTGATATTATTGTAGAAGAACCTTCTGACATTTAACTTTACAAAAAAATATAATAATGGCACGATTATCGGACGAGTAATTTGGTAGATCAATCTGTCACAATTTTGTCGGTGGTATTATCTCTAAAGCTTTAATTGCAGTGACGCGAACCTAATAATATAGACTCAATAGAGTAAATAAACATAAAAATACAAATCTTTACATCTAATGACGTCCTTTATCAAGTTAGTGACGCCATATTGTCTGCGTGGGACATTCGAGTGCGTCATAGCTTAAGCCCTACAGTTATATTGCGATGGTTTAAATTACGTATAAGATCTTTAAACGAGTAAGTTAAAAATGGATTCTACAAAAAAATACATAAAATGAAGTCCAAATTATGTAAACTAAATGTAATTTTATGAAATATGACGAATATAAATTACATTAAATACTTTAGTAGTATTTTAGTCATTGACTTGTGCATGCATATGACTATTTGAGTTGACTAAAAGTATTGAAGTTGTTAACAATTATTTCTTAATTGGCAAAAAAAAATTAACAGAGGGTCGTTTAATTATCACAGTATATAAGTAATTAATATAGAGATATTTAAAAAATAAATAACAAAATAAAAACGCTAGACATAAACAACTATATTTGAAATGAGTTTTGATTAAGCCTAGTACAATTGGAATGGGCATCATGGCCGTAACCAGGGGTTGCATAGGGCAATGCGCTACCTTAAAATACCAATGGCATACAATAATAAAATATTGTGGAGTGGTAAGGCAATTGAAGCCGACTAGATCGCGACCACCGTACACATGTGAAAATCCCGGGCTGCAGTTTCAGAGGCCGCCAAAATCATATCATAATATGAGTTAAAAAACAAACTTGCTCCACACAGTATCTAGCATATGGAAGCCTTGGTGAAAATTTAAAAGTACATAGAACATAAATATGCTAACCGTTATATATTTGTGAGTTTTTTAAAAGTAATTTAACTCAAACGCTGGAGAGAGGGGCGCTGCTATAAAATGTTTTGCCAGGATTCGAAAAAATCGTTTGATCCTCTCCTCTCTTTGATGACTCATTCAAAATTCCCAAGCATTCTATAGGTGTGTCTTGATGGCGGCACTCGAATAGAGTCAGTACCGGTTATTAGGATCAGTGTTTTTACTATATTCATTCACACATCCTCACAATAAACATTCTACTACATACAAAATGTCAACAAAATTACAGGACACAGGATAACACAACACAAATTAATTAATTAGAGATAATAACTATAACGTCAAAACAAAAACTCCTTACAAAAGGTTACATAAAATAAACATTTTAAAATATTATTAACAAGACAAATACAAAGAATGCATACCTCCTTTTAAAGTGTACCACGCTGCACCGTTCGTGACACCACCTTGTTTGCC
Source organism: Samia ricini (assembly GCA_014132275.2). Classification (NCBI taxonomy): domain Eukaryota; kingdom Metazoa; phylum Arthropoda; class Insecta; order Lepidoptera; family Saturniidae; genus Samia; species Samia ricini. The sequence goes on from AP028170.1 coordinate 10,100,040, forward strand.
AAAATTATATGAAGCAGAATCATCGGAATTGTATGTGCGACACCCTATGCGAGTTGGTGACGCCATATCTGCATGAGATGTCGCGTATGTCATAGCTAAATCCCTAAAATAACATTACAATGCTATATAATTACATGTTACTAATAATTGATAATAATATCAAATTTTATTATAATACTAATTCCTATGAATACATATTTTTTTTACCCTCCATATTTTGCATATTCTTTTCAAATTACATGTTGTACTCAAACAATGGTTAAATTTGTCATAGAAAATTGCAAATATCCATGAATAAAACACAATAAACAGTAAAAATTAAGCTTTTATTTACCTAAAAGTATCATCATCTGGGCTCGCTGAGTATTCAGATACAGGGGAACCAGTTCTACTCTCATCATATGGATAATTTGCAACCAAGTCACCTCCGTGCATTGCAGCACTTAACACAAAAGGTATTGACATAATCCAACGCATTACAGCCCTAGTCTCAGGTTCCAGCTACAATAACAAAAATTTATATACAAATTATTTGTATCATTATTAACTTAGTTATTTATTATTTTTTAAAAATTCTTTATCAAATTAATTTCTAATATTCTATATAGGTTTTTTCTATTAACAATTTTATCTTTCTATTAACCATAATTAATAAATTTTTATACTTACTGGTGAAGCTAACCGTGTTAGATCTCTGAGGAGATGGTTATTGCGATTAATTTCTTGTCGCTCATACTCAAATGTTATTGCGTCTAAATCAGGAAAGTTTCTGTTTAGATCTATTGAGTGGTTGTTTGTCCGGCCTATCAAGTAGTCTTTGCCACCCTAAATGTAATACAGGTATTAACATTTAATCTTTAAATAGTAGTTTACAATATGCTGTAATTATCGTTACAAATATACTCTAATGATACTTTCTCAGAACTTTTCTACTGATATATACATTTGATAAGAGTTTTCTTTAGAACAATTGAATATTGTAGTACTTCTAAAGATGATAATAATTATGAAAATATTCTTAATTATCTATCATTTACTGTTTTATAAAACAGCTTTCATTTATTCACACACCAAATGTTACTCTTTCTTTTCCTCTGTTATACAGTTTAATAAGCTCTATTAAACTAAGTTGTTTGATGTTTGTGTACATAATTAAAACACTTTTATTATAATATATCTCTTACAGTATCTGTAGACAGCTGCCACCCATCAGGATTCATTGATGGTAACAAATGAATTCGAGTGCTGTGTATGAGAGATTTAATGCGACGATCGTTCTTCAAATATTGGTCGCACAAATAGTTAGCAAGTCCCAGAAGTAATTCGCGACCAAGTACTTCATTACCGTGAATATTTCCGATATATTTCACTTCAGGCTTATCTGGGCAAGAAATATTAGAATATACTATATTTATTACAAATATTACAAGTGTATTAGTTTATTTCGATATTTTTTTACTTACATGGCTGATGAAATCCAGGGGTAGTCGAAAACTCTATTACATAAAGAGGAACATTCCGTACAGATGGTTCGGTTAAAGCATAGACTCTTGTGAAATTCGGACATTTTTCATGAACTTCTTCTAAAAGTAAGGGTATTTCTTCGTTGTTATGATGTTTCCAAATAAACTCAGCCGACACCGCAAAGAACAAGGCAAAACACAAGATTGGATAAATAAACATGTTGGAAACCCGTTTATTATATACAGTTAAAATTAATCTAAATAAACATTTTCAAATTTGAACCACAAAATACAATACGTTGCACTGGACATTAAATATCAACTATACAAACCACTATCATCTACACACGCAACTGAACTTCTCGAACTTCTAAGCTTATCGATCGATTTTCCCGCCTCCCACGGACCTGTTGCTAGTGCTGCGCAATACATTTTTAAAATTAGTCGATTATACTATTTTGTTTTACTAAGTAAAATGTAAGAAGTTCGAATACAAAATACGAAGAGAGTATTAAAAAAATTGGTTTTAGTTCATGACTCTTTAGTGTTGTCTAAAATAATATTTCATATTGGTATTGTCTCCAGAACTTAAATAAATAATGTATAATATAATTAAGGTCTTCATCTTATCATCTTATTAATAAATAATAGTTATGTAGCAGTATTTATTAAAATAAACTATAAAAGTGAGGGATCTATGGACCCTCGGTCAGAACAAAGTTCCTTTTGCTTTTTGGTGGACGTTTGCTAAACAGTTATTATAATTCTTAATAGCCGCCTCGCGGCTTCACCCTCTTGGAATTCAAACTATTTTGAGTCTATGTAGCTCTGGATGCAATATCATTTCCTAATTTTATTTCCAAATTTAATAAATTTCTTATATTTCTATTCCTTTCACTATTTTTGATAATGTTGTGGCGTCTCGCCTTTCTTATTTTTACTTATATTATTAATTTTAAATTTTAATTTCTTAGTTTTAACTTTAATAGTTAAAGTATATAATTTAAAGCCGGCAACATTTGTCGTCTATGAGCTCTGTCAAAAGACAATATTTTACTCGCTGCTCAGGGACGCGCATATAGAAGCCAAGCTTACCTAACATGTATATTCTTATTGTGTATTTACATCAATTAAAAACCAATGAGAGAATCTACGGTGTCCTCTTTCACTCCTCCGTCAACAAAATACATGGTAACAAATCGCCAAAATGTTATTACACATACACTTCACTATTATGGGGTTTTAACGAATTTAGATAAACGCTATTTATACATTATATAAATACATATATGTATGAAAAGTGTGCTAGATGTTACTATAGATCATAACTGTTACCATACCAAATTTCATAGAAATTGGTTAAGTAGTTTTTGCATGATTGGCGTACAAATTAGTAAAAAGAGAATAATACAAACAAAAATTATTGTAACTATCGAAATGTGTTCTTTAGTTGATTTTGAAGCCTCGTATAAATTTTTTTCTTAAATATCATCAATGTACAGATTTCGTCTCATTAGCCTTTTATTATAAGTATAGAGTTTGCTGGTGTTTTACATAATATAGTTTGGTTATAATAGGCGAATACGTATTAAAAATACGCGTTTTTTTTTTAGTGCCTTTGAAAATAAATCTCATATTTAACGACGATGTGCCATACAAGTATGTGAATGTATTAGTTTCCTTTGCTTATTATTTCTCAAACATAGAAAGTGAATATCAATGCATCGACTAAAGATATAAACGGAGTTTTTGCGAGATCTCAGGCTGTCATATAGCTATATCATGTAATCTTAGTGTCATTTTGCATGATATAGTTTGGTTATTGTGTACAAGTTAAGTTTTATCTACAAAAAATGCGTAACATTTATTCTGAGATGCCGACATCCATCCATGGAAAGTTCGAACAGGATGAGCCACCTTTTTGCTGAAACTTGGTAACGCTGATACAAGATTGACAATACCTCTTACTCACATGATACTGGCACAAATTGTATCTACATAGATTGCCATTAACCATAAGGAAGATGAAAACTAGCGTTTTGCCCAGAAATGTATAATATAAAAGGGGTGCTTGGCGCGATTTTGGTTTGTCATGTAGACGTCCTTATTTTTAGTTTTATATTTTGCAGAATTTGACTATTTATTATGTAATTTTGGTAGCATTTTACGTGATATAGTGTAGTTATGATGCAAATGTGTTGTGTAGTGAAAATAATGACACAGAGCGTGAATTCTGAAATGTCCCAATCATTTCCGTTGTGAGTGGAAATGAAGGCTGCCATTTGTTATCGCCCTTAATTTTTTGATAGTGTTCCTAACGTCTGACTTGGCTGCATGGTCTACTAGTGCCTTTGCCTTTTCCTTAAAAAATATATAATATGGAAATGGGAAACGTTATTAAAAATAAATATATCTTGTGGTTTACTATCATCGAACGGTCAAAATGAGGCATAATTAAAAAATAGTGAAATACCCTATGTTATCATTTATCTCTGGGGAAAAGCTATAAACTGCCACAAACGATAGTACATTTAAAAAAGAAGCCAAATAACAAAACTGAAGCGATGATGGCGTAGTTGGTATTGCGGTCGGATTTAGTGTCGATAGGTGCGGGATCAAACCCACCTATCCAACTCTAAAATCAGCCTGAGCTTTCGGTGAAGGAAAACATCGTGAGGAAACCATAGCATGGTAGTAGGGCATTTTCTATCAATGCCCTCCTGGGTAGCTACCTCCCTCAAGTTTGAAAACCTGTCGCCAAAAACCAATAGGTGTGTTCCGGCAGCATTACTTGAGAACTAATATCAAGGTTTACCATCCTCGACCACATCGCCACTTAACATTAGATGAGATTATGGTCAAAGCACTGAGCCTATACCGTGTAAAAAAAACGTTCAACCCACCTATTCAACTCTATAATGACCCTGAGCTTTTGGTGAAGGTAAACATGGTGAAGAAACCATGGCATCCCGGTGAGGCATTTTCTAACAATACTGTGGCTACCACCTTCAATTTTGAAAATCTGTCGCCGAACACCAATAGATATGTTCCGGACGCATCAGTTGAGAGCCAAACTTGAGGCTTGTGTTTACTATCCTGGACCACATGGTCACTTAACATCAGGTGAGATTGTACTCAAAGCACTGTCACACAAAGCCTACACAGTATTAAAAAACAAATATGTATAATAACAAAATAAATAAACTTATAGGTGTTTTGGAAAAATCCATAAAATTAGATTAATTATTTTTATTATTAAATATATTTATTTACTAACTGTGTGTTCGCGGCTGCACACGCGTTTCATATATTTTTCACTGCGTAATATAGTTTTAATTTTTTTTTATTCATGAACCTAATTATTTTCTTATTTTTTTAGCTACTAACATTAAGCAAAAATATTTCTCACAAATTTAAATACCTGCCAGTAAAACTGTGCATTGAATCGGATTTTATTCCAATTTTTATGAGCTTTAATTGTTTTACGAGGAACCCTAATTCTTTTCAAATAAATCGGTCCAGCCTTTCTGTAGATGAGCCGTTACAATCAGACAGATCGACAAAAAAAATAAAAATTGCAGTTTTGCTATAGGTATTGTATATACACATTCATATGTATTTAGTAAAAAAAACAGACACTTCAATTTTATATATTAACGATAACATAAATTTATTAAAATTCCGTGGAATTTTTTTTACACAGGTACCAAGCCGAGGTTCGTACCACCGCCTTCAGCACTTGCCCCCAAAGTTACGGTGAAGCTGTTAAGGCCATTCCGGTCAACAGCATTAGCTAAGAATGGAAAAAAAACTGTGCATCAATTTTATTTCTTAGTATAGATATCGGGAGGGGGGATGCCAAAAAGGTGTCATGGACCTTGCGCCAGTTTTGCTCGCTGCGCCACTGAGGCAGAGCCGCGGGAACTGCTAGTAAAACATAAATAAAAATACAAAAAACAAATACTTAGGTACCTAATATTATAATAGTTTTGTCACTAGGCTCTTTATACATTAAATGTAAGTGAATTAATTAATGTTTACGGGTGTTGGAGAACGTATTGTTTTTCTCATTTCATAAACATATTTTTTTTAATCATATTTACAGCTATAAAATCTCATCCACATTAAATAAATTAAAAAAACCTTATTTGATGTTATTCAACAGTCAGACGCATTTTAAAACACTAAAGCTAATGGAAATTTTGTTTTTGTTATGTGACAAGACACACGCGGTTAGCGCCACCACTGATCTCAAACACTATGTTTAATCTTGACACTTGGATTAAATCATTTCTAGTACAAATACTTAAATAAATCTAAAGTTTAGATTCTAAACCATTGGATTTAGACAATGTTTGGAAATCTAGAAAGACACGGTGTAGCGAAATATTAAATTTATATGTTTCTTTGTATAGTAAAAAATAATTTCACAAAAGTGCAATTAGAGACCTCTATACAGATTTATACTATGATTATTTCGTTATTGATTACCCATTGTCGTATGAAAAGAACAAATCTAATTGCGTTTAGAATTTATACTAATATTCCTATGCACCGTTAACCGATAGTATTATCTACCTACTTATTGGTAGTGGTAAATGTTAAAACTTAGTGGTAGTGTCTTAGACGTTCATAAGCGCCTTCTTAGGGCCTAAATTGAATAAAGATGTTTTTGATTTTGATTGAATTCGATTATCTAGGGTAGAAGGTACTCAATTATAATAAGATTCATTTGGTGTGAGTTAAATTTTTAGATTTTAGGCATCGAATCGATATTTCATGAGCTGATAATAGGTCACTATAATTTTCCCCTACTCGCAACCGTTGCGGAGGCCGCGTAATATCTTAATTGACCCGATGATGACATCACATATCTAAATAGGGAATTCCCGTGTCAACCGAGAAAAATTATCAGCGTAACCACCGTTCCCACCGCCCGGGATGGGAAGCTAACATTGCTCCCGCATATACTCCGGGTCACCCATCGGTGACGGCCCAAGTCGTGCCTCGATCCCCAACTGGTTTTTGACGCCGCCACCAGCAAAATACAGTGACACTGCATCCATTTTAGCATAACACCGCACACTCACTCATACATATGACACCTAGGTACATAGGTTCAGTCGTACCATTCTGGTGGCCCTTGTGCTAGTTACCTTTTTCGACTGAATCCCTTAAGCGCTAGCCCCAAAGTTCAGTGAAGCTGTAAAAACCCTTCCGGTCAACAGCGTTATCAAGTTAAAAAAATATAACTTCAATTATGGTTAAGCATAAATAGAAAAATACATTCTGTTTGAGATTAACCAGCACAATTTCACGTGGTCTCTCTCACAAGTGGCGTTTATAGTCAAATATGATAACGCACTAAACCTAGAGGTACTTGTTCTCCAGTATACTGTGAGTTTAATCTACTACCGACAGCTCTTTAATTTGAATTTGATATCTAGCCAAGCAATCATATAGCTATCTATAAGTCTATATGGCTTTCTTATTTCTTCTTATTTCTTATTTCTTTCAAAGAGTTTTGAAAGTTATTGTAGGATAGGCTTTACATAATAATATAATTTCTATCTTCTCACGATTAATTACCTAAATAAACTAAATAATTTGAATGACGAAATTTTACAAAATAGTATGTAAAAATAAATTAATTCAATTACTAAGACTGCTTAGTCGTTATAGCGACTCAAGACGAATGACGTGTGTGGTCGGTCGAATGCAGTTCGTCACAAACGACTAATTAAGGAATTGAACAAAAAAACCTAGCTACTTTACACGTAAAAGCTTGTTGTGAAATTTAAAATGTCAATCAAAAACGTGTATAAGAAATGTATGAGTCTACATATTTTTATATGTGAAGGTCATCTAATATACAACTAATATTTATATACAAAAAATAGATAACTTTACCAATTATGCTCAAATTTGCCTATTTGGTTTCGGCTTCAATATTCGGTGTTTGCATAGTTATTTCTTATTTTCTACCATTTGAAAATAATTTCATATTATTACAGCAACATAATTTAAGTTTTTTCAAATGATTATTATTCCATTGTAATTCCGTCACCTGTGCGACAAATATCAACGCGGATGAGATATAATTTTAAGTGTTTTGTAACTTTTGCAAGGCCCGTCCGGTCAACAGCATTAGCTAGGTTAAAAAAAAAACTTTTGCTGTTTCAGCTACAACAATTACAGTTAAAGCTGTTTTTTAGGAAAGGTAACGTCCCAAAATTTAGTAAGCAATAAGTATTGTGTAGTATTTTGATAACATTCTTCTTCTTCTTGTGTTTTTAATGGCTCTGCACGGCTTGTGTCTTAGCCAGTGTCAAGTAAATTTGATAACATTGTTATTAAAACCAGCGGGAGAACCACAGATAAATGAATATTCACTTATCTGTGGGGAGAACATAGGTTGCAAATTGTCTGAATTCCAAGCGGGTAAAGCCGCGGGCATAGCTAGCATGTATATCGATAAGATGGTTTTCAATTTGTAAGCCAATTAACAAACGGACACAAAAAGATAATTTATGTTGCTTTTTACAATATGTTAGGATTACATTTTTTAATATTAAATTTCCATTCATTTTTTACTATTCACTTATTCATATATTTATGGTACTTTTAAATAATTAATTATAATACACGACAGTGTAAAATATTATTATGATTTAGCAATGAAAACTTAAAACATAAAATGTATAGTTAATCGAATTTGAAGCTTGTCTTGTCTAGACTTAATTGCGACAAAAAAGCACGTCGATCCAATTTTCAATGGAAAATTTTTGTTTGTTTAATTTTGTAAAAACGTATAAATACTTAAAAATAATTTTGAAACGATATACACTACCGATGAAGTTAATTTCATGCGGACAAATATTTATACAATCTACTTGACCTATTGCTTTTAATAGTATTTAATATAATAGTGTAACAAATCCAACACTGACACATAGAACTTTAATCTTTATAAAAATAGCAGTTAAGCTTAAAATTACCCCTAATGTACGTAAAGTTAAAATTACTTTTTTAGAGACAAAATAAATTCGTCTCTACTACTCAGAAGGGTTCAGAATTTCCATGAGTACAAGTGATTTAGTTCTTATTTCATACAACATAAATTTCAAATTCTTTTGTAAAGATTCAGTCGAAATCTCCAAATTCGTTTTCATAATGCGCAGTTTGTGTAAATAAGTAACCTAATACGAGCCGGTGACAAGCGCCAAGTGTAGTATTTCAATACACACCGTTGTACACAAATTTTTATTTAATTAGGTACAAAAAGAGTCAATGTCTACGCCTGGATTTTTATGTAGTCTTAATTATAGATCATGCCATAGAAAAAAAATCACTATGATTGATGCTTAATGCCTATTTTATCCTAAACTTATCATTGGATATTTTAAATACTAAACTTTTATTAGTATTTACTAGCTGTGCCCGCAACTTCGCTCTCGTTTCATATATGAAAAAAATATAATAGGATCAAATTGTGAGTATAAACCATTCTCGAATTCTCAGGAATAGACACAAAAAATTTCATTAAAATAGGTTTCGGCCTGCTAAGGAGGAGTTTGGTCAAATACACACACACGCACAGAAGATTTATATATATAAAGATAATATATTGACTAAGTATTTATTATAGCACTTAACGATGTATTTAAAAAAATAAAAAAATTGCTAATTTAGATTCTGAAGGACAAGAATGCGTGTGATGAAAGGTCTTCATTTTTAATATATTACGCTGTAAAATATTAAATTTTTTAAAATAAAACATATGGTTTTGAGAGTATCCTATCGAGATGTTTTAGACCGTGCCCGTAAACGTATGCGTGTTCTGCATAATCTTAGATTTAATACGAAACCGAGATTTATTACTTTACTTACCGTTTCTACCACATATTGTGTGTTTGCCGGTCTACCAGCCTACCGCCTTGAAGTGAATCTTGGTATTGATTCATTCGGTCTATATTATATATGGGGAATAATTAACTCCCACACATAATAAAAACAAATATAAATTATTTTTATGATGAACATAGATTTTCAGTGTTATTTATAAGTCCACTACCGAATATGTAGGCCTCTTCTAAAGTGCCACAGTATTTAGTAGATAGATTCTATCCAGTATTGTTACGTTACATTATGCTTTAAGAGTACAAATATTAATATTAATAATTTTTATTTCGCGTATATAGTTTTAGTTTCTAATGCTACACTCAGAATGGGCATTCTGTTACCACCATACCGATATGAAATATAATCATCATCATCACGACATCTTATGAAATTGTTGCACAGGTAAAGCGGCCCTGTAATATATAATTCATAGTAACTTTACGTGATTTTTTTATATAAGCAGCATTGTTTACTACACGCTGGCTTTTAAAGCACACTTTTTTCCAGACTCTTGACTGGTAACATATTCATAGTTACTTGATGGACGATTTTCAAGTTGAGATTCACAGTAACCAGGTAAGCAGCCTCTGCCAGTCCTCAATCCACTACAATTATTATTTGGCTTTATGACTGTCTTTACCGAAAAATGTTAACTGTAATTCATCGTATCCATTGTTTGAATGCAATTATGTTTTCAATGTATTTCCATTTAGTATTCACCTACTATGGAAAAAACAGAACTAACCCACTGAACACATAAAAGCCAGGTTAAAAAAAATCGTTGTGAATAAATAGAAACTTTTGTTCAGTTTTAACATTATTTTTTATTATTAACTCACAATTTTTTACTGTCCTTAAACTTATTCAAAAAACACCACGATAAATGCCCAGACCCGTAAACTATGGACCATAGAATAAAAAAATATAATTTTTAATCATTTCAGAGGTCCTTCTCATATGTATATATGCATTTTAAATAACTGTTTAATAAAATTAAATAAACGATTTAAATTTTCATTTAGTCTTTCTTTCTGAGTTTTGCACTAGAAACTTCAATAGCTTGAAGCCAGTGTTTGATTTCCTCAGGACATTCGGGCTTTTGTTCTGCTCCAGGAATACCCTGGAAAAGGGTGGCTATATCTACATTAATAAGATTTTGTCTTGAAAGTACAACAGCACGGACGAAGCCATCACTCAACGTAATAAACTTTTGTTCAATGAATAAAGTCTTGTCTTCCCAGTACGCCAACTGTAAAATAATTAAAATATTAAGGTAATTCGATATAGCATTTTGTATTTTGCAAGTATTTATTTATTAATTTTATATTAACTTGCGGCTTAATTAAGGATTCTTCCTGTATACTTTTCGTAAATTATTTAGATTACTCTTAAATAGAGATAACAAGCAAAATCTATAACGTTGATGATGGATAATGAAAAAAAATGATGGATAAATAAGGCCACTTATTATATTATTCTCACCGATAAACTTCACAATTATTTGATTATGAATTAAGTATTAAAAAAAATTATGACTACGTTGGTTTTTAAATCAGGCATGTCAAAATCGTAATCATTTAGTAGACAAATTTATACACATCTTAAACAAGTGGGGCCGCAAAACCCTTAACTAAAAAAATCTCATTGCGTAGAACTGCCCTGCAGTATAGCAATTATTTTTTTATTTAATTTATCATAATTAATCATTAACTATGTTAGCTATTTATTAGGTTATTGTATATGCGGAAATCTATTTCCTGTCTATCTCAATTACAAACATGCCTAAAAATAGATACTTCTATTTATTTCAAATGTGATGTCTCCGTGATGTGCAAGAGAAAAATAATGCATAAATTAATTATTATAAAAAGAACAAGAAAGAAGATCTGTTTGATAATTTGTCACAAGAAGGCGTTACACGCCATCATCTAAGACCGTTAAAAAATGGAATCAGATGTGTCCTAACCGTTTATAACCGTTTGATTAATATTTAATATATCCTATGTGCTGAGTTTTTTCTGAAAAACATAAGAGCGTCTACAGACTGGCAAAGACACATGGCGAATAACCCTTAAGTATGATCGGAACAGCTTCTATGAGGTGCTTCATACATAACACAGATTCTCGAACCCATCAAGGAACCGGTCTTATATAAAGATTTCTCCTTTGTTAATGAAAGTGCACAAGTATAACATACGCCTCTTGGATTATTAACATCCCTTGAATGTGCGTTTATTTCAACTTTTAACAGTAATAAATTACATACAAAAGGCTTTAAGGACACATCAACAAGAATCGGAATCGGATATCAGGTGAATGCGTAGAGAGCTGCAAGTTTGACACGCCTGTTTAAAAATACATTTCTGCACCTTTGTTTCCACTTTATACGCTGTAAATATAGGTATTGTTCTGCGGTAGCGAATACTGGATGCCCCTTGAAGAGCGTGACCATCAACAGCCTTGATGTTGGTATAAATACCGGTCCGATCATAGAAATGAAATCTTGCGAAATCCAACTCGCGGACATAACGAGCATTATTCATGTGCCGTAGGAAAATGTCAACATCTTGTGTAGTACAAAAACCTGTAAATAAAATAAATTATTACCCAGAAACGTTTTTTCAATATCTTAATTTAATTACCGCTAACTTAACATTTTGCAGTAAATTTTATATTTTACTTATGAATAATAAGTGCAATCCCTTAACTTTTACTTAGTTTACGTGCAATTTTTTTTACGCTAGATATTTTAACCCCTTGAGCACTAAACTGGCGTATACGCCAGCTTTGCATTGTTTTCCTATTGTCTCATTTTTATGGGTAATCGACTTAATCAATTGATATAGTTTCAAACTATATACTCGTGACTTTGCTAATGACGCCGCACCAAGGAATTTCGGTCGGTCAAGAAAGTAGACACATATATGTAAATAAATGCTCAGTGGTCAGTGATCAGTATTAATATGCATTAATTATGCATTGGTTTTAATTTGAATGTAAACTACGTAACTACCTATCATAATGGCTGTAGGTGTCCTTAACGTTTATTACTTTTACTTTAGCTTTCCTGTTAATAATTACTTCGTAAAAAATCTACTTTAAAGGCAAATATGTAGTTTAACGCGTTTATATTAAAAATTAAATGAACATATGATAAAACTATATCTCATATGTTACTAGTTCAATAGATACCTATTTTGAAAATATGGCAGAAGTTGTTTTGGGCTAAAATTTACATATCCATCAAAACCAGCATAAATAAAAGAAATTAATTAAAAATAAATCTATAATTAATTATTACTTTAATAATTCTTCATTGTCATAATATCAATCGGCGATATGTTTCGGAATCAATTTATCTTCAAATCCAAGCCAAGAAAAGTGCAGCCTACATATAACTAATTAGTCTCATTGCCTTAAGCGCTAATCTCTACAGGTTTATTAATGAAAACTGATAAGTTAATATAAAAAAAACTTACCATAAATTGTAGTAGTATCATTAATACCACACTTCTTTTGAAACAGTCTTCCAATTCCGATAGTGAAAGCTATACGTAAAAAATAGTTAACATCCCAGAAAATGTAAGCAAGAGCTACTATGGTACAAAATATACAGTACATATTTTTATAAATGAAAATATCCTACTACAAACTTACTAAGTCTGGTTACTACTATTATACACCAATAAATAAACAAAATAGATTGTCAAACTATACTGTAGTTTATGAACAACTAAATACAGACCACGAGGTGTACGATATTTTTATCATAATAATTTATTCAAGCCAGACAGAGAAACCGTCTTACCGCTGCAAGCGGTCAGAAAGAGAAACACTACATTCTCAATTGTTACTCCGATAATTTACGGAGTATATTACGTCAATGCAGAGTACAGCATTTATTCTATCCTTGTTCAGCATTTAACGTAGTGGTAACGTGTGCTTGAAAGAGTATCATAAAATTGTATGCAATTCCATTTTACTTTTGGGTCGTGATCGGTAAGCGGAGGTGTGCGCACGCATGCCTCGTTCGCTCGCTCCAACTCGATATCGATTTTTTCGCTTTCGTTTCGTTTCGTGTCGTAGTCGTGTGTTTTCGTGACATCAGTGACTGGCTTTCAGTAACCGAGGTGACGCAGACCTACTTCGCGTCGCGTGCCGACTTGTAGTAAGTTTAATATTCGGTGTTGTAAATTTATTTACAACATCGTTTATTTCGAATATCGTACGTTTTAGTACGCGCGCGTGTTACGTGAAGATACGTCTTTTCTTAACTGTTACTTTTTGACTTTTGAAGATAACTTTCGTATAATAGTGGTCACCACTGGATACCTAGCGGTGACAACCCAAGGTGGTGCGGGGTTATCAGGCGTGCCCCAGAGACCCCCTTCAGGGGTCTCCCTATACCTGACATAGTTTCGGTGCGTAGTCGCGCCGAAATCCTCAGTCACAACCCTCCCATCCCGCCTCAATCCATCCTCTGGGTGCTGTGTGGGCGTAATCTCGATCTAGCCGAGTTACGTTCTCGGCCCTAGAGATTGATAGGGCGTCCACCTAGGCCTAGTAGGTACCAACTCTTTTGGGTCATTGCCCCTCGACTCAAAGGTCCCTTGCGAGGCTCGCGTAGCCTCATTAGGTTTTTGGCGCGCCCCCCTGCCCTTCAGGCAGGGAGGTAGTTCACCCCCCTGCCCTCTCGCCGTCTCGGGATGGCTGATTTTATGACAACGGAGCATCAGCTCCTTAGTTTTGTTAAGGTTTTGCTCGCAAAGTCTCCCGAACTCGCTCGGGAATTCGCGCATTTTAAAACTAATTTGCCAGGTCCGTCCGCCGCGCTCCCGCCTCGTGTACGCAAGCCAGTACAAAACATTAACGCTCCGGAGCGTTCGCGCGCACGCACTCCACCCGCGTCAATTTCTGGAAGGGAATCGTCCTTTTTAAAGAGGCGGGCTTCGCCCCATCAGGGCGCCCGTTCCTGCTCTAGATCACGCTCGCGCTCTCGATCGCGGTCTCTCCCTCGTCCGCGCTCTGCGGACATCATAAATGTGCCTACGGGCAACAGGTACTCCCCATTGTCCCCTCCGGATGAGGCCGACAGACGTCCGTGCCTGATGCCGGACTTTACACGTCCTGCTCCTCCATCATCATCCGAATCAGACTCTGATGATATGGATGTAGAGTTTCCACCGCTGGACGACGGTTTCACCGTCCAACAGCGGAAGTCAAAAAGGAAGGCGACTGCTTCTCCGCCGCTCCCAACCACTGGTCCTAAGCTCCTCGCTACTGAGGACGCCAAGCAGCAGCCCAAACCGGTACCCGTCGCGGTATCAGCTACACCCAAACCCGCGGTACAATCCTCACAGGCACAGCCTGTAAAGATTCGCCCGCCTCCACCGGTCACGGTCCAGGACAAGGCGTCCTGGACTCGTATCTCTTCGGCTCTACAAAGCCGAAAAATCCATTATACGCATGCCACCAGCGTCCGTGATGGTATAATGGTTAAAGTCCCTACTATCAAGGACTTTAAGGACCTTACCAGCTTCCTTAGAGAAGCGAAATACGCGTTTTTCACGCACGCACTCGAAGAGGAGAAGTCCCTTCGAGTAGTGATTAAGAAGGTCCCGAAAGAGATCTCGTGCGAGGATGTCACGGCCTCACTTAAGGCCCAGAACATCCCCGTGATAGAGGTTCACCGAATGATAGCCCCCCGAGACAGGAAACCATACAACATGGTCCTGGTCTCACTGCCAGCCACTGCAGAGGGTAAAGAGGTCTTCAACCTCAGGACCCTCTGTGGGCTCTCTGGCATTAGCGTAGAGCCACCCCACAAAAAGTCCTACCCGACGCAGTGCCACCGCTGCCAAGGGTACGGTCATAGTTCTCGGAGCTGCTTCATGGCTCCGAGATGTGTTAAGTGTCTGGGTGAGCATCTCACCCCAGACTGCCCCCGTCCTAAGGACACCTCCGATCCCCCCAGCTGCGCCTTATGCCGGCAGGAGGGTCACCCCGCGAATTATCGTGGGTGCCCGTGTGCACCCAGGGTGAAGCGGAACCACCCTAGAAAGGGTGGTAGGCAGGTTACCCAGGGGAACCCTGCTCCGCTTCTCGCTCAGCCTCAAGTGCCATCAATGACACTGAAGGCTTTCCCATGCCTACCAGGCACGTCGGTAGCGCCTTCAGCGGTGTTGACCCGTCCGTTTACTTCCCAACCCGCGATGGCCCCTCTGGCTCCGTGGGCTCTAAAACCCCAAGCCGCGGCGCAAACCGCGCCAGTCCGCCCCTTCTCTGGGCCCTCAGGCCACCCCATCCAATCTCACTGGTTTAGACCGAGTGTTTTTCCTCCTGCGCGTCCATGACGTGCAGGAGGTCGTCGCTTTCAACAATTTGTTGAACAGCGGTGCCGGAAATGCCGAGTTGGACGCGATCACTCGGTACCCAGCTATTGCCATGACCATCCAAGGTCTGGCCCGTGCCACATGCCATCCTTAATCAATGGCTAAGATAAAGCCTCGCGGATTGTCTCTCTCTTTTTTCAACGCTCGGAAACTCGTCCCGCAGCGTACTCTAATCGCGAACTTCCTCCGCGATCGTCAAATAGATGTGTTTCTTGTCCAGGAAACCCTCCTGAAACCCAAGGATCGTAATCCTACGATTGCGAACTACTGTATCGTTCGGAACGATAGATTGCCCCCCAGAAGGGGCGGTGGTACTCTCATTTATTACAAGCGGTCTCTCTACTGCACGCCGCTAGACCCTCCTGAACTCACAAACATGGAAGTTTCTGTGTGCAGAATTGGTATGACTGGCCATCCGTCAATCGTACTAGTATCTGTATACCTCTCCCCCAATAGCGAACTCCTACTATCTGATCTAGGGAAACTTCTCGCCCTCGGCGACTCAGTAATCATCGCAGGTGACCTCAACAGTGGGCACACGATCTGGAACAGCTCGAGGGATTCACCTAACGGGATCATACTCGAGAGTCTGGTACCTGGGCTCAACTGTGAGGTCATCGCTCCTTCAGAGCCTACCCACTATCAAGCGCACTGCCGCCCGACAGTGCTAGACATAGCGATTCTGAAAGGAGTCTCGCTACCTGTGCGTCTTATACAAGTCGTACATGAACTTGACTCCGACCACCGCCCAGTCGTTCTACACTTAGGTCAACCGGATGGCTCTAGTTCGCCAGTTGTAAAGGTCACAGACTATTACAAGCTCGGCCGGTATCTGAAGGACCATCAGTCCTCACCTCCATTAGATAGGATCCCTGATGTACTGGATACGTCTGCGGACGCGGATCTCGCGATCGATTCCTTGGTTGAGCATCTCAACATCGGAATCAGGGAGACCTCGAAAGAGGTGCAAGCGGCGAACGATCGCCGGTTCATACTCCCTGATGACGTAAGAGCCCTGCTCACCCAAAAGAACGCCGCGACCCGCGCCCACGACACGTATCCAACTGAGGAAAATCGTGCACGCTTACGTTTTTTACGTAGAGCGGTGAAATACCGCATAGATGAGTTCCGTAACAATAGGTGGAACAGTCTCCTCGAGGAGCTGAAACCCTCCCACCTCGCGTACTGGAAGCTTGCACGATCAATGAAGACGGTCCGTACCGTCGCTAGTATGCCCCCCCTGGACAGAAACGCACAGGGTCTTCTACCCGCATTTGACGATGACGAAAAAGCTGAGTGCTTAGCCGCTAGCCTCGAGCAGCAATGTTCCCCCGTCACTGACAACGTTGACGTCCTCCACGTCTCCGATGTAGAGTCCTCGGTACAGGACTTAGACGCTCTTTCCCCGGTTGTCCCCCTCACACCTGTCACCTGTGATGAGGTCACCACCACTATTAAGGGCCTTAAGCCCAGGAAATCTCCCGGTCCGGACGGGATCAGGAATGAAGTGCTTAAGCTTCTTCCACCTCGTCTCATCGCGTTACTGGTCTGCATCTTCAATGCGGCCATTAAAAATCACCACTTTCCAGCCGTCTGGAAAGAAGCGATAGTCATAGGTATTCACAAGCCTGGAAAAGACACCAGGTTACCAGATAGTTACCGTCCAATCAGCTTATTAAGCACAATAGGCAAACTCTACGAGCGGATCCTTCTGAACCGTCTCCTAGTTGTGATAGAGAACAAAAATCTTTTGCCCCCCGAACAGTTCGGTTTCAGAGCCAGACACTCTTGCGCGCACCAAGTGCAACGCCTCACGGAGCACATCCTGTCAAACTTTCATCGAACCCCAAACACACCCTGGCATACGCTCGCTGTCTTCTTCGACGTTGCCAAGGCATTCGACAAGGTCTGGCATGCCGGCCTTGTATTTAAATTAGTAAAGTTAGGTATCCCTGACACGCTAGTTCACATCCTACGTGATTACATTTCAAATCGTAGTTTCCGCTTTAGAGTAGAGTCTACTCTCTCTTCAGCCCACCCAATTCGCGCAGGAGTTCCCCAGGGTTCCATTCTGGCGCCCGTCCTCTTCAATCTCTATATAGCAGATCTACCCGACCTAAACCCGAACCTGAAAGAACACCCGGTCCCAGGCCGAGAGTGCAGTAAGGTTCATTTAGGTCTATACGCCGATGACACGGTCGTTTATTTTTCTCATAGACAAAGAGTTATTCTTAGAGCCCGCGTCCAAAAGGCTGTCAACACCTTAAGTCTTTGGTACAAAAAGTGGCGCATAGCGATAAACCCGGGAAAGAGCACCGCGATCATGTTTTCCGCAAAAAACGACACCCCTCCACCTCCCATTAAATACCTAGGTGTAGAGATCCCCTGGGCTACCGAAGTCAAGTACCTCGGTGTCCGATTAGACGTCCAAATGACTTTCCAACCTCACTTTAAAAAAGTCAAGCACCAGACCACCATGGTGCTAGGGCGGCTTTTCCCCCTATATAACTCCCGGAGTAAGATGGCTCTCCGCCATAAAATTACTCTGTATAAAACCGTCGTCAGACCGATCATGACTTATTGTGCCACCGCCTTCGCCCATAAAGACTTGGCTCCCTTTCAAGTGATTCAGAATCGCTTCGTAAGGAAAGCCGTAGGTGCCCGAGGGTATCAGAGAAATGTGGACTTACACAGAGATCTGAACCTACCCTCCATCTATTCCGTAATCAAGTCCCAGTGTCGCGCCTTCTTTGATCACGCAGAGACACACCCAAACCCGCTCATATCGAGAGCTGTAGCTTACCCCGCCGATCCGTTAGCTCCGAATTCGCTTCGGAGACCGCGAAATGTCCTTACCGACCCCGACGATAAAATCACCGCCGCAAATAGGATCTTTCCCCATCACCCGAGAAAACATGCGTGCCAGCGCCCACGCCCGCGAAACCGCCGTTCCCGCCGCCGGGGACTGGCAGGTAACTTTGCTCCCGCACACTCTCCGGGTCCCCCTCAGGCGGCGACCCAAGACGTGTCTCGTTCCCCAACTGGGGAGGCTCTTGACGTCGCCGCCAGCGCGATACAGTAACACTGACCATGCATTGAGCATTACACGCACAACACCGCACTCACACTCCTGCACATAACACGCAGGTACATAGGTCCTGTAAGGAACCTTTTTTTTTTTTTATTTTAATAAATAAAAATGTAGGGAACAGCTAGGACACAACTCGCGAGAGAGTTTTGAACACACAGGTGACGGCCAAGCCGAGGTTTGTACCACTTTGGTAGCCCTTGAGCTAGTCACCTTATTGCGGCTGAGTGCCCTCAGCACTCGCCCCCAAAGTTCGGTGAAGCTGTAAAGGCCCTTCCGGTCAACAGCATTAGCTAGGTTAAAAAAATTTAAAAAAAAATTTTTTTTTAATTTTACTTTTGAAAGATTACCATAAAGTCTACCGTCAGGTCATTGAAAACAACCATGGATGGAGAAGAATATATGTAATATCGCTATTTAAAGTGAATTTGACCGGCTAGTTGAACCTTATAAATATTTATAATGTTACGAAAAAAGAAGAATGAAAAATACATGCCAAGAATTTTGGTGATCCTACGGGGTTTTTTTTTCTTTTTCAGATTTTAACAACTATTCCTATTTATATGTTTATTTTGTATACCAACGTCGAAGATGAATGATGAGAATGATGTTCACTCGATGCATACATAATATTTGAAGGATTTAGGAATTTGTAAAACATTTTCAGATGTCATTTCATGTTAAATCACTAAGTATTTAGAGAAATAAAAAATAAAAGGCAGTTTAAATAATTATTTTATTAATTCTTTATTATCTTTTCTTAAACGATTGCTTGATATTGCCATGCTATGCAACCAAATTTGTATATACAATGGACATTTCGGTTTCTTCTCTGACCCCGGAAGATTTTTTAATAACGCTTCAGTAGAATGACCGTATTTTCCAATTGCGTGTTGTCGTGACACCAACAACGAAGTAATTTTTCCATCATGCAGTCTTATCACTTCATGTTCCAAGTACAGCGAACGATCATCCCAATATACCAGCTGTAAATAAATTAATATAACCATAGAACATTGACAACAAATATTCTCTCTAGCTACCACCCTCAAGTTTGAAAACCTGTTGCCAAATACCCATAGATGTGTTCCGGCAGCATAACTTGAGAACTAATACCTCTAGGCTTAGTGTGTTTCCCATTTTGGATCATATTGTCACTTAGCATCAGGTGAAATTGTGGTCAAATAACGTGTAATAGAAAAAAGTAGTTATGTCTCACCGCATTATATTCATAATGGCAGACACCTTTTGACACGCTTTGACACCCACATACGGAAACCTTTAAGTCGAATCCTACAATTAGACATAATTTTTAGTAAATAAAGGTATACATTGCAAACTAAAACATTTCCTAATATTCATTTGGTCAACTTCTAATAAAATCGCAAATGCAGTTCGCCCTTTAAGGCCACAAAATTTTGTCATCAACTATTGTTATAACTCTTTTAATAATGTAGTGAGTATACTGCTTATCTTAATAACCTTATGAATATAAGCATATATTATGATAACAGATCGTCAAATGTTGGAACACTATTATTGAAAAGTGAATTTGCACGTAATAAAGGAGGATAAGCAGTTACGTAAAGATATTTTATCTCGCAATCACCTTTGTATTTATTTTGTAAATTGTAAATAATGGTACCGGTTCCAACACTTCTGTAAATGTACAACCTTGTAGAGAAGATATGTTAAGCTCCCTGCTTCGTTCATATATACCTGTCCTATCGTAAAAATGATAACGAGCAAAATCCAACTCACGAAGTAATCGGGCGGTTCGAATACTTCGAAATGATATATCACAATCCTGAAGTGTACATATACCTGCAATTTATAAATACGAATAATAACTGTATTTTATTAATTGACATGAAACTCAGAACGAGTTCTAGAACCATTCTTATATTGAATTCGTTGACGCTATTTATACTAATTTGCGGTTAAGTTAGTTGATGGGTTGTAATTTTTCCAGTTATAAATCAGTTTAAACAAAATATATTACCCACGCCATAATTTAAACTCTGGACCTCAATATTTTATAGAAACTTACTATACATAGTCGTCACATCGTTCAAGGTAAGTTTACTTTGATACAATCTCCCGCTCATTACAGTAAATAAAGTACGTATTAAGTAATTGAAATCACAAACTATGTTTAAAATAATATAAATTCCTAAAATATATGTACACAACATGTCGAAGCAGGAATGTAGTTTACTCCTAACGCTAAGTATTTGGTAACTGAAACTACATGTACCACCTCATACATAACAATAGGTATGTTAATTACATTTAGTTAATAATCATTGGAATGAATTGTAATAACGATGAATTTAAAACTGTTATATCGAAAGTGCGTGTCCAAATACATCTAATAAATGAATACGTAGATATAACTTGGATCGAGGAATTAAGATCATTAGTTATGGCACAAAATACGTATTAAATATATTTAGTAAAATTTAGTGTGTACCTAGTTGGCACCACACGTCAATACTAGAGACGTTCGAACCCATTCTACAGGACTCCCTTACCGACCGGTCTCATTTAGGTCTACAATCTGCATTACTTTATAATGTTAGGATATTAGTGACTATAATTTATAATCGTTTAAATACTGTTGGCCTGAAGTGTTTCACTGAAACAGAGACGGATTTACAAATATCCCGCCTATAGGCTGAATAAAATCGCCTATATTATATTTCACATCATTTTAATGCAGCGCCCATCTAATATAGAGATTTTTCGCCTTATTTGCAAACTGAGTGAAGAGAAAAATCGGCGAAATTGATAATCCGCTTTCAGTGGCGCTTAAAAAATGCCGCCTCTGAAAATTTGCAGCCTACCTAGTCTACCTGGAAATTCGCTGGAACTGGACTGGACTTTAGGGTGAGTTCTTAAGGGACTCCACCGAAAATGGTAGCTAGCACGCGAGCACCAAAATGATACGAACTTCAGCTTGAGCTACTATTTCTGTTCAAAAATTCCGCAGAATTTCTGAGACCTAACTCTATTGTAAATAAAAATAATAGAAAAAAATCGGTCATAGAAACCATGTACTGTGCGTGTATTGTGGAAATATATGTGTAGTATGATGCGTCTGATTTTTTAAATAGATACGGATAAATACGTAGAATTGGTAGAACCTACTTTTTGCCATACAATTACCGAAGGAAAACAGAATACTCCTGACAGCTGATTAAGTATGCAATATCTACGTAATAAGGATAGGTTTTCAAGGGACAATAAAAAGTTGTGTTAGGTAAGTGTTGTAGCTAATTTTGTAATAATATAGCTATATAGCTACCCTCATTTTGTTCAATGTTTGTCACGAATTTGTTATTGTTAGTGATAATGGCCACAGGCGTGTAGGGACGAGATTTGTTAGTATTAGTAATAAGTCATCGTATGTTCCAAATTTACTCGTCTCAGAATATATAATGTATGTTGGACTATACTATTATAAACAATAATAATAGAAATATTTTAGCTTGATCTAGCTGAATGTTTTTATTAACAATCATTTCACTTTGTCGTTTGACCTCTCGTATTTGTGGAATAAATTTACATTGTAAAACTTATGTAACTTAATAGTTATTTTATTATATGGTTTACTAACTATGTGCCCGAAGCTCCGCCCGCATTTCATGTATTCTTTACTGGGTAATATAATTTATAAATAGTCATTGGAAATTAATGTTTTGATAGTGCTATCCATTAAATCGAATTTTGTTTACAGTTTCATGAATTTCTTTATCGAAACTCGTAATATTTTCACTAAATTTTTTTGGCTACTAAGAAAATGCAAAGATATTTCTCAAAAATTCAAACACCTGCCAGTAAAACCGTACACTGATTCGAATTTTATTCAAAATTTTATGTGTTTTAATTATTTCGAAAAATTAATGTAGCCTAAGTTAGGCGGAGTAACTTCAACTATCTAGCAAACAGACAGATAACAGTTTTAAAAATGTTGGTGTAGGTACCGCATATACATTCATATGTATTTAGTAAAAAGTTGTTATTTTGAAATTACAAACAGACACTTCAATTTCATTTATTAGTATAGATTATTAAGTTTAAAAAATAAAACTAAATGAAATTTATTATACAGTTTAATAACATAGCAATGTTGCAAAACATAAAGCGAAATAGCAAATTTAGATACCTAGGTACTAAAGTAGCATTAGCTAGATGTCGAAGATGAATATTATATTTAAAGTGCTTTTTCCACTACTGTTTCACAAATTTAGTGATGATTATTGCACTGTCGGCAATCAGGTGTGCAAGGGTTACGAAGAACCGGTGTAGTGTGTTGATGCTGCAATGGTAATAGCAAAGGTCCGGATAATGCTGGCAACGCCGGTAGCGGAACCAGCCATTCAGAACCGCATACTCTCCCCATCACTAGCGCAGGCAACAGCGGAGCGCGCCTACCGACAGGACGAAACGCTGACCATCTCGATTCAGCCTCTTCAGAACTTGACACTGATCCTTCGAAACTCGAATCGCTTGTGTCTGGTACTTTGTCTCGCTGGACCTATATAAATACTTATAATTAAAGTATGCTTAAAATATACACTTGACTTGATGGATTTTGATGAGTTTTAGTATGGATTAGTCTAAATCGTAGGGTTACATGTGGAATTTTTGAATGTATGGAAATAAACATATTTGCCGTATGGTGCCGTTTAAGAATCGTACCACCCCATTGCTTCCCGTGGGTGTCATAAAAGCCGACTAAGGGATAAACCAGGGGGTGGGCAGCAGCATCCTCTGATAACTACAATCGCCAACCCACCTGCCAAGCGTGGCGATATCCCCTTATTGGGGAAGACCTATGTCCAGCAGTGGACGTCTATCGGTTGAAAGATCAAACAGATTTTTATTAACTCACTCCAAAGAGGTAAAAAATGGGACAAAAATTTGCATGAAAATTACTTTACAGCACAGATAGGTATTAATTACTTCACATGGCATCAATTAAGATATTATCACAAAGTAATTATCAAGTGTTAACGAAAGGATCTAGAGGAGAATAGAAAGGAAAGAGTATATAAAGAAGGAACACGATAACGGCTATTTCATGAAGTCTTTTTTTTATTATTCAGATAACTTTTCTTATATACTCATAAAGCAATCTAATGGTTGACGAGTTAAAATCCAAATAACAAATGTACAAACTGAGAGACATTGACTTATATATAGTTTAAGGATTTTATTGAAGTATACACAAAAATAACTTACATGGGTGGCATTGAAATGCTCTATAGCACGCAGCAAGTCATGGTTGCAACGGCGCAGAACTAGTTCCAATACTGATCGCTTCTTGCCGGGGAACAGCTTACGAAGCATTTCAAGCCCAGCAGTACTAACTGTAGCGTCACTGGCAGTTACGTCTTCAATAACAGCATTGTTAAATTGTTGATTACTGTATAATCATTTAATGAAAAATATTAATACAAAGGTTATAATCCTCCTAAATGTCTAACTTGACACATTAATGTTCATGTCACGTCATCCGCAACTAAAAAGTACAGCTAATAAAACATTCTAAATCAGTAGACGTCAGACTTGTCTGGTCAAGAGCCACATAGGTCAATGTGAGGTACCATTGCGGACCGCACTTTTATGGATACCATGGAAGTTGAAACCAATGATAAATTTACATATTTTTTATGAGTTGTCATACGCGAATTTCCCATAGACTTTGTGTGGCAGTAACAACCCATGAAGTCATTTTACCAAATTAATTCACTAACTAAATGTACACTCGGTTTTGAGTTATTGTCTACCAAAAATGTTTTCGACATTGCGGGCCGCACAAATACAGTCCAAGGGCCGCGGGCCGTAGTTTGGCGACCTCTGTTCTAAATAGTTTTTGCACTTTAGTAGTTATAATCAAACTAAAGATTGTAAAATGTTGTATTTGACGTTCTATGTTATGTTTGACATTGCTTGGTGACATCGAAATATGAGTTCTAAAATTATAATATATAAATTATAATTATATGGCGCTATACTGACAGTAATTATTGAATTTTTGTTATAAACAAGATAGGATTAAGTATGTATTAATTTTATAAATATTTTCCTTAAAGCATACCTTTACCATATACTAATACGTTCAAGATCACGAGATTACTTCACCAAAATGGGGGACATAAATATTAAAAAAAATATTGAAAAAGTAGTAGGAACTCATTTGCATACTTATGTTTGTTACATCGATTGCATTCTTAGACATGGATGTATGGATTTTAAAATTAGAGAATTTACAATTAAATGAGAATCCTCGCCAGTTGCCACACAACACCCGCTAGATTAATATTTCAATACCACGCATTTTAAAATACTTCTGATTATTGTGTATTTAGTATAACATGCTACAGTATGTCAAGTATAAGATGGCGCTCAGAGACAAATAATAAAATGTCACTTACGCAGCCTATGTTATGTTATGCGTATGTTTTGATTATGAATAATACCATATCAAAATGTACATCATTTATGCTCGAATCGCCAATAGATGAAAAAAGTTTTCATTATTAAAACTATTATATAAAGAACAGTTTTTCAAAAGTTTCAAGTTTTCACTTATGTCTGCAGTCCCCATGGCTACCTAGTTTTTTTTATTCGAGCGTGAAAGATGACTGTGTACCTCATATGATGTTAAATAAAGGAAATAACGGTGATAACCGCCAATGAATAAGAATCTATCGACCGTCGGGTCATCATGCATCACGTTTAAAGCCTCTAAAACTGGATAACACGACGAGCTTTAACATGTTTTTTACACAAGTGGTCAAGATCTATTCAGGGTCAATTGCTTTACCAACACACTAGCTATTGGATCTATACAATAGCTAGTTATTCAGGAAACAGAACGTACAGAAGCGTGTAATTACAGCGGCTATATCGCCCTGTGTATGATGGTTGCGTTTCTAATAAATCCCATTTTATAATTAATAGGTGCCAATTTTTTCTGTTGTAATTTAGTAGGTAGATAATTATTTTATATTTTGTTCTTGCTATTTTTTCTATTATTTATTAATATTCTAGTAACGAATTGGGGAAACATATAAAATAAGTATTTGCAAAATTAGTCTATAAATTGTTAATTAAATGCTTAGTTATAACCTATAAACACTTCATATTCCAGTGTAGGCGAAACCAACTTTTTTTTAACCTATAAGCTATTGACCTACGAAACTGTCCATCCAGTTTGTCTATGTGAGATCACAATACAATATAATTAATAATCGTATGGAGAACCATAATCATAAATAGTATTAGGTACTGTGGTAGTTTCCATAAAGTAGTTTCCTTCCTGATGTCCTTGGGTAAGCATTGAATAGGTATATCTGTCTATTGGATATGTTTCTTGAGACACCTTCACGGAAATGTGTTGATATGAAATATTGAAAATCAAATCTATCGGTAATTATGCGGTTCATAATCATACTCAATTTAATGAAAACAGTAATAAATATTTACCGCAATGTATTAAATGCTGAAGAGGCGGACGCAGTGTCTGGAGTATTACTGCAACAATCTGGAATTGAATCGCTTGTCTCGCTGTCTATATGAATTAACTGAGGACAAAATAAAATAATTTTATATGAAATGAGGCTAAATAACAGAACAAAGTAAGCAGCAAGAACATTTGTGTTTGTAAGATGGATGCATTTTTTCTCTAGAAACTGTCTTTAAAAATAGTCATAGGTTGCTGCCATTTATTCGGTCATCTATAAAGCATCGTCATACAATGCGGCAACTTTCTTTTAAGTTCATTTTCTTTTGATAGTAACTTTCACTACTGGTAAATAGTAATGTAAGAATATTTTATTATCTCTATTTACTTTGAGGTTTATAAACAATAAACATTACTTACAGTGTGATCATCAGCTGCTGAATCTGGTTCTAGTCCAGAACTAGGACAAGGTTCCGTTACCCTCATGCCATAAATGCGTCCTGGGGAAGGCGTCTAACGGCGTCCCAGTCTCGACGGACGCTAAATGTAAAGCTATTTTGTCTTCAGCTGCTTGTTGCCTCTTAAGTGCCACCTTAGGAACGAGAAATGGAATAAAGCTTAAGGATTAATAAGCGAAAATAAAATAGTCCCACAAATTTTAGTAATTCTATAGGTCTCTAGTTTATTTTACATAATTAGTAGATACAATATAGGTAATATTACTACTTTTTATTTTGAAGTTATTAGTACTAGCTGTGCCCGCAACTTCACTCGTGTGGAATTTAGACAATTATATTCTCTCGTCCCGTCAAACTCTTCTTTCATACTAAATACGCCGCATGTCATTCAAATCACTATAATTTTTGATAGAGTAGACTGATTTTAAAGAAACAAAGTTTTGAGGTTACCCCGGAACATGCTTTATAATTTTTAAAATCTACTTAGTACTTTCTAATTGATACCGACACAGACAAACAGACAGATAGACATTTCTAAATGATAGAAATATGTTTATTTGCCTATTTTTAGCCCCTTGCAATAATTCTTTTCACAAAAATCGAAAATCTACAGACACGTGAATTATACAATTTTATTATTATCATTAGATGATCACGTCAACCAGAAATATAATTATGATCATTTAAATAATTAGTTAAGCTATGAAATTAACCCCTTGAGCACTAACCTGGCGTTTACGCCAGCTTTCCATTGTTTTCTTATTGTCTTCCTATTGTCTCATTTTTATGGGTACTCGAAACATTAAGCTGACAATGCTAAATTAAATGCAATAAATATCATAAACAAACTATTTCTATGAAACTAACGGAACATGGAAAAAAATTCAAATGTTGATACGTATTTCGTTTTAACTAAATTATGAAATATGTATAAGTGCTAAGTTTAAGGGAATAAGACTATATCAAATACGCTATATTTGATTTGTGATTACCAGTAGGTCACCCTCGGGAACTCGACCGACGGGAAAGGCGCCAAAGCGGTAAGAATGTAGCCCTAGGCCGATCATGGCTTTATTGGAAAGATAAACAAAACTCAATCTCGGAGTAAATCAAATAAAATCGCACCGCTGCAGCATACAGATCAGTATTATCACATTTCGTACGAAAACAAATCGGACATGAATTTGTTCCAGTTTCTTTCCCTTCTGAATCCCCTGGTTAGAAGTTAGTTTAATGTAATTTAATAGAGAAGTTTTGTAAGAAAATTTCTTGGAATCATGCATCTTATTATGAAAATAGTCATATTAAAGTTAAGAAATACGAATATATTTTTCAACATACTTTTCTCTTCTGCTGGGATATTAAATTATTTAATTACAATAACAATAATTATTTCGTAATATATAATATTAAAATATTTTTAATTCAAGGTTTTCTTTATATTATTGCCTTTTAGCGGTATATGGTACACTTGTAAAAACCCATCACAGTGAATAGCGCGTCGCGTTACTAAATTAGCACTGGTATACAGTGACTTACCTAAAGGCTCTTAGCTTTCTTCTGAACTCATCGTGAACTGTACTTTATAAACAGACTAGCTGTGTGCCCGCGGCTGCGCCCGCGTTTCATATATTCTTCACTGCGTTTTATTTTTTTTTTATACGGAACGCTAATTATTTTTTTTTTTGTAATATATGTAAGATAAAGTGAAATATTTCTCATAAATTCACTTGCCCGTAAAACTGTGGATTGAAATTGGCTTCAATTTTTTATGTGTTATAATTTTTTATGCAAACCCCTAATTATTTACGAAAATTAAAAGTTACGCGAAGTAACTTCACCTATCTACCAATAAAAGTCTCGTCTAAATCGGTCCAGCCGTTCCGGAGATTACCCGGAAAAAACTGACAGAGAGACGGACAAAAGTTTTAAAAGTTGTATTTTTGGTATTAGCGTCGTATTTAGTAAAAAAAATCTATTTTGATAAAACAAACAGTCACTTTAATTTTATTTGTTAGTATAGATAAAGTGCATTCATTTTTCCGAGCTCGAATCGAATAATAATAAAGTGTAATAAATATATTAAATTCAATTGAATGAAGCGAAATAAAATTCGGGGTGCAAGTTGTGAGGTGGGACATCGACAGCGATGCATTACTGTGTAAACTGATCGATGGTTCATCCGGCGTCTACAGTAAACACTGCCACTTGTTTAAATAAACTGAGACGCTGCATTAGCTGTTCTCAATTTCACTACATTAAAACACATTAACGCCTCTAAATTGCGTGTTATTTCTGAACCTGAACATCGTAGGTACGAGGATGAAAGTTCCTGTTTCATTGTTTGGATTAAGTTAAAAAATATATTTGCCGATACCCATATTACGATTGATAGCTCATAAAAAAATTATACGTAGGTATATAAATTTTAACTAAAACCTTTGTTGAGTACGAAAACTCTTCATGGGGTAAAAATAATTACTACAAACACTGTTATTCAAAATTAGAAAGCGATACAAATGTTTATTATTATTTGAATACGTAACACCGAATTAAAAATTGTTTCACGTGTCTGTACATTTCCGATTTTTCTGAAAAGAATTATTGTAATGGACTAAAAATACTTAGGTAATTAAACAAATATCTATCATTTTCAGAAATGTCTGTGTGTTTGGTTGTGCAGGTATCAATTAGAAAGTACTAAGAATATTTAAATATTATAATTATTAAATTTAAAGCATACTTCGGGGTAGCATCAAACCTTTATTTCATTAAAATAAATCCACTCTATCAAAAGTTATAGTAATTTGAATGACACGCGGCGACTTTAGCATGAAAGAAGAGTTTGTAAGTAAATGCGTTTATTTTATTCGAGAACAAAAAATTTATGAATTGATTGAAATTTAACAATATGACATGATATAAAATGTATGTATACTTAGTATAAAAGTAATTATTAAGATGAGAAAACAATATTTTGATATTCAATTTGAACACAATCATCTAGGGACGAGACAGGACGGGACGGGACGAGACATGTCTGAATTACACGCAAGCGAAGTCGTAGGCACAGCTAGTTATAAATATGAACATTGGTAAGTGGTTAATCAATCGTGGTTCACGCACTTCTTTATTTTTTTTTTCCCAGTTGTACTTTATTCAATAGGCAAAAACCCATATGTAAAATTAAGCTGTGCATAATTAATTTTAAAAGGTAAGGTGAGTTTAGAGCTGAAAGTCCTCAAAAGTCGGCAATTTACGTACTTCATATGTGTAAAGACGGATTTCAGTTTATACACTTAACTTTCTTTTCTTTGTTTGCAGGGATCATTATGAATAAGAAAAATAAATTGAGTCAATATCATAAACGCATATATTTTTAAAGCTCGTTTTTATTAATAGAGTTATTTTAATAGAAAACATTTGCTCTAAAACATCAAGATTGTCAATAGAATTATGATAATCTCCGGAATGGCTGGACCGATTTTGTTTTATGGCAGATAGCTGAAGTTACAGTGCGTAACTTAGGCTTCCTTTATTTTTCGAAAACAATTAGGATTTCGGGTAAATAAATTAAAACTCATGAAATTATGAACAAAATACGATTCAATGAACAGTTTTACTGGCAAGCGTTTGGCATCAATTACCAAGTATTTATGGTTGTTCTATCAGTCGACCTTAAGAATTTATTGTAGTTCTAAAGAGAACTAAATTAAGTAAAGACTTAATTTAGCATGTAATGTAGTTGCAACAGTAAAATGAGATGGTTTATCTCATAACTGAATCAAAATACATTGTTAATTTTTATCGCGAACATCGCATATGGCACTCAGCCTAATATGGTAGCTGACACAAAGGCACTAAAATGACACGAACCTCGGTTTGGCCGTTACCTGAGTGAAAATTTCAACGGAATTTACTTTGCGATTTGTAAAAAAGAATAAAAAGTACAGAACACACCTTACAGAAAGCATGTACGTGCGTGTGATGTGTAGGAGAGTGTGTGCAGCGTGATGCGTGTTATGCTAAAATGCATGGAGTGTTACTACAAAAGCCTCCCAAGTTAGGGATTGGAGTACGTCTTGTGCTGCTGCCGAAATAGAAACAGAAGCGTGTGATGGAGCAAAGTTAGCCACCTGTCTCTGGCGGGAACGGTGGTAAAGCAGTCGTGGGCGTGAGCACAGTCGATTTCTCATTGATAAAATGACCTACCTATGATATCTACGTCTGCCTATGGATATTTCCTATAGCCTGTATCCCAGGGGCATGTCTAACGACACGACGCCCGTAGTTGTTTCGTATTTTTATTGGAAACCAACTGGTGCCCGCGGCTCCGCTCGCGTATAATAATTTCTATTCTTCTACTCACAAGTCACAATACCTACTTATAACATTATATTTTTCTTAAAGTTAACTAAAGTATTAAAACGTACTGTGCTGAGGGTAAGTTTTTGACTGAATTCACTTTTATGCCAGAATTTGTCCAGACAATTAATGTATGATTTAAGAACTCACGTTATAAACCATCTGACAGATGAACAGACAGGCAGGTGCTGCTTTTCATAACATTAAAGGAAGGAACGCGATAATGGTCATTTTTGAGATGATTTTATTTTCTATTTTTTTATTAACAAAATATAGTTATACTAACGCACAGACAGATAGATGATACATTTTATAATATGTAAGAATTTCCGAGGTCTACCGGAATTTGATTACAATACGTCACATCCATAGAAGTATGAAATATCTCTTCAATAAATACCTAATAGATATAAATTATGTAAACACAATCTCATCTGATATTAAGTGACGATGAGACCGAAGGTGAGAAAACGCTTTCCTTAGGGAACTGGCTTTCAAGTGATGCTGCTGGAAAACACCTAGGTATTGGTACTTAGCGACAAGCTGTGAAACTTGAGGGTGCTGGCTAGGAGAGCATTATTTGAAAATATCCTACCACCATGTTATGGTTTCCTCACGATGTTTTCCTTCATCGAAAGCTCAAGCTGATATTGTAGAGTTGGATAGGTGGTTTCGAACCCGCGTCGATTGACGACGAATTCAACTGCACTACCAGCTCCGCCATCATCGCTTTTTAATGTCGAAACAGCATAGGTAAGCGTTTGATTTTAACTCGAGAGTAATATACTATACGTTGTATCTTGCCTAACCACCATGAAGTTATTCATCAATAAAAAATATATTTTTCTACTTTGTAGCTCAAGTCATTTTATTTACCTACTCGTTCTATTTGGAAAATTATATAAGTTTTACAAACAAAAAAAAAATTAAGAAAAATTTATCGTTTAACATACCTGAGCCGCCATGATCCTTTGTCTTTCTTTTATAAGTCCACACTTGGGGCATTGACATTGTCGGTAGATGCAAGCCTTCTTGTGCCCCCGTAGGCTGGATATGAGACCGTGATTGCGGCATCGCGCACATTTTGGTATACGCGCTTTAGCATTAGAGTTCATAGTTGCAAAGGGCGTTCTTTCAAAATTAGCACAAACTCTACGACAATATCCATTATCATAAATAAATAGCAAATCGCTTGATTACACTTGATATTTAATATTATATTGATTTAACATTAATTTGTTACATTAACATTTAGAACAATGACAACTGAAATATATCAACGATCTAACGAAATTCACCCTATCATTTCTCGCGCCGCCCTGAAACTAATTTCAATAGTTGAGTTTTTAGGAAACGTTTTATGAGACACAAGACAGTAGGCGTAACATTGTATCCTCTTGCGTCTGAAATTTACCACACGAACATAAGCTTCATTATTTTTGAAACAAATGTCAAGTTTGTCGGTTCATCTCATACGCTGCGCAGCATCCCGTCTATCCCGATCCGCCCAACTCAACAATTCGGCCAATAGGAACGTGCAGCATCCAGGATTGGTTACAACATTGAAAAAACAAAGAATCTAATCTTGTTTCATTTGGATAAGTAACAGTATTATGTGTCTTTCAACTAGGTACTATTCATAACATTTACTTGACGTAGGTACAGTCGTGTTTTCTTTTTATACAAACTTTAGAGCCCTCTGGTAATCAAACACCACGCTAGCTTTATGCAAGTCTATTTGACCATGACTACAGGACCATCATCAGACTAACGTTTATATAATCGGTCGGTCGGGGAAAAAGTTTTTTCGCATATATAGTATGTTTAAACTTGTAATAAAATCTCTTTAGTGTACTATTTGTATCTGGCTGATTAAGATGACATTAAAAAGGTAATATTTCAGAAAAAGAAACAAATTAGTAATAAAATGTTTGCAGTTATTTTACTTTCTGTCAAAAATAGTGAACCTAATGAAGCAATTCGATACATTTTAATTTTTTTTTTACAAAATTGGAAGAGAAGCAAAGCCAGCCGTTTGTGACGTTTAGGGGCCTAATGCAGTGTCAGTAAGAGTAGTACAAATTTGGTTTTAAAGCGTTTTCAATCTGGCAATTTTGATGTCAAAGATGCAGCTCGCGCTGGTCGGTTTATTACGGATAAAGTGGATGCCATTATTGAAAAAGTGGGTCAAGATCGGCATATGATTAGTTGCGACATAGCTGAAGAACTGGGAATTGACCACAAATCAGTTTTGACCCATTTGAAAAATACTTAAAAAATTAGGTACTTATAATTATTTAGGTGCCACACGAGATCACTGAAAGAAAGCTAATGAACCGTGTACTCATTTGCGATTCTTTATTGAGACGTAATGAAAGTGGTGAGGCAAGACTACTCGTATAATTCGACGAGGGCAAAATACATTTCGCGAGGAACGGGATCATGACACTACTTACAAGCTGGCAGAAAGTTATGAAATAAAATTGCACCTACATATCTACTGTTATTAAATGTAAATAAACTTTGGAAGAAAAATGTCTTTACTTTTCACATAAAATGCGAGGAAACTTTTCCCCCAACCTAATATAAATATTTATTATCTAATATCTATACACTAGCTATGCGCCCGCGTTTCATAAATTTTTCACTGTGTATTATAGTTTTTTTTTTATTCGTGGCTAATTATATTCCAATTAATTTTTAGGCTACTAACATTAAGCAAAGATATTTCTCACCAATTCAAATACCTGCTAGTAAAAATGTGGATTGTATCGGATTTTATTTCAATTTTTATGAGTTTCCATTTTTTTACACGGATACTTGATTATTTTCTAAAAACTAACGAAGCCTAAGTTACGCGGAGTAACTTCAGCTATCTATCAAAAAAGCCATGGCCATATCGGTCCAGCCGTTTCGGAGATTAGCCGGAACAAACAGAGCGACAAAACAACTCAAAATTGCTTTTCGGGTATAGGTGTCGTATTCATATGTATTTAGTAAAAAATTGTTATTTCGATGTTGTAATTCAAACAGACACTTCAATTGTATATATTAACGACAACAAAAAAATAATTTCTTTAAACGATTATCCATCGTGCAATGGTTCTATTGTCTTCCATTACCTATACATATAATAGGTATGTTACGAAACAGTCTGCGCTTCAATTTAATTTATTAGTATACATTTCTGTATTTGTTGTATAACTCCTTGTATGAAAACCAACGTTTTTTGGATTACGTAACTATAACAAACTACAACAAAAGTTAGGTAACATTTGGGCAATGAACGTTTATTTTAATTTGCATAATTAGTATTATAGCATTGATACACAATATAATCTGGATATTTAACACTATACTATGTAATTTCGGCAGCGAATTGCGCGATATAGGTCAGTTATTTATTGTGCACATAATACGCATTTGTCTATTGTCGGCTAGACGAAAACTAGAAAATCCCAACGAGACGGGTGGTCGTAACAAAATTAACCGATTCTCAGTTACAACATGTCAAGTTAAAGGAGAGATAAAAATAGGTGAAGAAAACATGTTGTACTAATCCTACTTAGAATGGGATAAGCAAAAGAATATTATTTATTAATTATTAGTTTTATATTAGTATCTAAATTATAGCTGACTTTGCGTAACTTAGGCGACATTAATTTTTCGTAAAAAAATATTAAAACTTATGTAATTGTGAATAAAATCCGATTCAATGCTTAGTTTTACTGGCAGTTTGACTTTCTGAGAACTATTTTGCTTTCTGTTAATACTAAATATAATATCAGGAAAATTATTAGGGTTCCGCATGAAAAAAAAAAACACGTGATGAGTTTGGAAAAAAGACGATTAAATTGACAGCACCGTCACATTATTTTCCAATTTCCAAAGATTATTTAAAAACTATATAACGCAGTAAAAATATATATAAAAGGCGGAAGGAGCCACGGGCACACAGCTAGCCTGTCATAATTTATTATTCATAAGACAAAGTGTGAATCCTTAGGGTATTGCTTGTATGTACATAAAGGTCCACATGATCAGAGATACCTACTAAAAGTCCCTAATGGCGGACAGTTTTACACTAGGTTTTTCTTACTGTAGTAATTCATGTCACGTTTTTTTTTCTTTAATTCAACGTGGGTACACCCAAACCAGAAAAAACTTCAAGACAAGAAATCGATATGATGGTGTCAAAAAAATTTGCAAAATCATCTGTCTACTGCCAAGTTATCCGGCTTACCCCGAGTTATAAGCCAACTAACAAATAGACCGATATGTTTCCTTTTATATGATATAGGGATATGAATATAAGAAAGAACTTGATAATCGTTATTTTGATGGAGTTTTTTTCTTCCTATTATTCTGATTATGTTTTCTATATGCTTATAAATACCGAATGTAACAAAATGTAAGTACTCAATGCAAAATGTATATCAAAACCTACACCAGACAATATATCTATGGGATCTTGCCACATAAACCGCGTTTACTTGTATGTCAGCACCCACGCCCGCGGAACCGCCATTCCCGCCGTCGGGGACAGGTGGCTAACTTTGCTCCTGCACACTCTCCGGGTCCCCCTCCGGTGACGGCCTAAGACGTGCTCCGTTCCCCAACTAGGGAGGCTCTTGACGCTGCTACCAGCGCAATACAGTGACACTGCCCAAGCATCAAACATTACACGCACAACACTGCATACACAGTCCCGCACATAACACGCAGGTACATAGTTCTTGTCAGGATTATCAATAAATAAAAAAATTTAAGGTTTAGCTTGGATTATATTCCGCGGGAATTTTGAAACACAGGTAGCAACCAAGCGGAGGTTCGAATACTTGTGCTAGTTACCTTTTGCGGCGAGTGCCTTCAGCACTCGCCCTCAAAGATACGATGAAGCTGTTAAGTCCCTTCCGGTCAACAGCATTAGCTAGATTAAAAAAAAATATAACTATGATTTTAAAAAAAATATCATGTAAATTGGCGTAGTAACGTAGTAATTTTCAAGTTATAACCCAAATAATAAATACAATTTTTAATAATGTAAGAATGTTCTACAGCAAATCTCAGTACCTCTTTTACTCCTATTATTGTAATGGTTTTTTTTTTTTTTTTGTACCTGTCAATAATTTAATGTGACAATTAACTACAATAAAAACAATATTAATAATGGAAATCTATGTAATTATATATATTCATAAATATAAATTACTATTACATATTAACCATTGTTCAGAGTGTAAAAAATTATGATTGTCTTATTGATAAACATAACTCTTATAAAATATTTTTGCCATAAATATAAATCAGTAAAACAATTATTATAGTTATAATTTTACTTTGAACTTTTCTTTTTTTCATGTTGTTTAGCAGCTTTCTTTTTCATTATTTGCAATCTCTTATCTGCAGATACTATATTTATGTTAGGAGTCACAATCTTTGATGGTGATGATGATGCAGAACTGCTTGATGAAATCTTCACAGGTGTTGTTGACCCAGACACATGTAAAGGTGATTTAGAACCTGAGGTTGTTTGGTTTGAATAACCAACAGCAAATCCTTGTGAAGCTAAGCATGTTGCACATTGCCATCCTGAGCTGATGTCATTGTCACTTATAACAGGTTTATGGCAATCCTAGAAAATGCAATCATTTTTTATACACATATTCAAACTCTTTAATTAAATTAAAATATGAAAACTTTTACATAAATAACTGTATGATAAACATATCTAAATTAATAACTGATATGGATTCTAACTTATTTCCTTATAATAATATATAATATAATATAATATATCTTTTGGTAAAATTTATTTATATCTATATTAATGTTTCAATTCTTATTGATCAATTAAGGTGTTACTTTTAGAATCAATCTATTAACAAAGAATACAATATATAAATATATAAGACATTTAATATATAAGACATACAATATATAAGACATTTAATAATTTACAAGCCCATATTGTGTTTATTAATATTCAATTTAACTACAGACATATTTCAAGTAATAAGATGAAGCATTAAAGAATTCAATTGCTTTAAACATTCCTTACTAGTTTATGGTACAAACTCTAATAAAGCTAAAATCTTACATATATCATTATTTGTTATTATAGGGTATGGTTGTTTGATGTGAGGATCATATATATGTGTATTATTCAAAAGCTAGTCTTTTTTAAAATTATTGCTGTATTAATAACAATTTGTACCATTTATCTTAATACACTGTAGTTGTTTTAAACTGTTACAATAAATATAACTTGGTGACAACTTACAGCCACCTACAGGTAG
This sequence comes from Samia ricini, assembly GCA_014132275.2. Lineage (NCBI taxonomy): Eukaryota > Metazoa > Arthropoda > Insecta > Lepidoptera > Saturniidae > Samia > Samia ricini. The sequence goes on from AP028170.1 coordinate 10,137,481, forward strand.
TCCTAGTTACCACAATGGTCCTTAGTCTTTAAGATTATTTGTATTTGGTGTAACAAATAAATAAATAAAATATGAATGTTATATAAAATAAAATGATATTTTGAATGCAACTTATCACATTCCGATCCAGACTTACATTGTTCAATTTTATATCATTACTCATCAAGGTTTTTAGTTCATTATTTTAATTACTATCTTGAAGAATATCAAATTAATAATAACAAATATTTACCTGATGATACAATGCTCTGCATCCATCACATTCTACTAGCCGATTTCCCGCCTGAACTGCTATTTGCCTACATACAGCACAAGTCAAGTCTTCCTCTAGTAAATCAAAGGCCAACTCGCCATCCATAACGGTACCATCATCGTTCTCTCTCTCAGGAATTTGTATTTGTTGGGGGCTTTGTTGAGGAATCGGGACAACTTTAGAACCAGAAGTCTTTTCGATTTTAAGTTTTCTAGATTCCATTTTTTCTTCATTGAGATACTTCTTGGGCAATACATTTCCAAGAGTCTTTGAGTTTCCGTAAGTCTGACGTATGAGATCATCAATAGTTAATCGTAACTGTTCCGTGGAATCGGAAGCACTCGAATGTAAATATTTCAAACAAAGTTTAATAGAAGGGTCGAAATCTATAGACGACATAGTCCCAATTTCTTTTAGGTTATTTTATTATGAACACAAACTTAGTGCTTACAAGTAATTTGATTATTTATCCCTGCTTACAAGCCTTTATTTATAATGATATCAACAAATTAATGACTAATTAGAGGCCAATGAACAATAATAGTAACTTTTTTTTGTCCCATTAATGCAGTGTTACCAAAACTTAAAGTTCCAATTGTTGTATTTTCAGTTATCACGTGAAAATTGTCGTATTATTTAAGATAATATTATCATACAGCTTGGATTATAATTCAAAAATACGAAAACGATTATTTAACGTCTTTCGAAACGTAATTTGGCGTCATTTACAGTATCTATAGGCATGAGTGGTTCAGATCCGTAGATGTCTTTAAAGTTAAAAAAAATAACCGAAACTATGTCGAAATATTAAACCATTGATAAGATTTCTATAGTGTTCATATTATTATTTATCTCCAGTGTTCATATTTATTCACTTGAGTAATAAGTCTAGATTTTGTTACCCAAGGTTTTCATGTTTTTACAAATTTATGCGCATGTTGCAGTGAGGAGACTAACTTTCCTTCTGAAAAATGATTTATTTATTTATTAGAGAATGTATTTGTGCATTGATATTTATATGGTCCTTGCTCAAAAATGTTATACATTTAACGTAATTTATACTTTCGTTATTGTAAATCGTACAGTTGTAAAATTATCGTCCATTCCCGTAATTATGGTATTTGTTGGCAACACTGTATTTATGTCTTTTTAATAAAACAGCAAAGATACTATAAACATGCAGCCAAGTCTGAGGTTAAGAAAAATTATATCCACTGGCGGGATATCACAAAATTTACGCTCCGTCTCAATATTTTCATTTTATTTCAGTTGCACTCTATAACTAATCTAGGTCAATTTTAAGTCTAATACAGCAAGTTATTGATTTATGAATAAGGACGACTTCAGGAGAAACCAAAATCTTGGCAAGTGGTGCTAAGAGGAGATAAATAATAAAATTCGATAAGTACTCGCTAACAATATAATTTTTTTATTTCATTTTTATGAATAAATATTCAATTATAAAAAAATATATATTTTTTAGAAAAATGGCAAAAATACTAGATTGTCCAGTCAAGTTTGACGTTAGGAACACACGCATCACTCTAATAACATGAGTTTCATTCAGTATAGCACCGTTTCTACTATAAACTATTTTAAAAATATTTATTAAAACTGTGATTGCCGAAATAAATGTAGTATTTTTTGGAATACACGAAGAAATTTCCTAGTCTGAGAGTCAAACAAAAATTCATCGAAATCAGGCAATCCGTTATCGAGATATCATACAAAAAGCCATTGCACACAAGCTATATGTAAAAATAAAATTTAATCAGTATTTTTTCCTGAATAGTTCCGTGTTTTTATTATTGTGCTATTTGGGGTGGAAACAAAGCCAATAAATAAAAGATTATGATCCAGCCATGTGGTGGTCTAACTAATCCGATTTTGTTTTATATATATAAATAAACTGTATCATGGAAACAGCATGACATGACAACGGAAATATATTATAATATAAATGTAATTTCTGAGAAATATTGCATGATTTAGCTTCTTTATTTTGCACACATGAAGAGTAGTGGAAATACACAGAATGTGAATTTTAATACACCTACAAAAACTCTAAGAATGTCTATTAAAATAGATACTACTTTGCAAGAGTATTGTACGAAAACTATGACTCCGGTTTTTTGACGGGATCTCAGTATGTCATGTAGCGGTTGTTAATTATTTAAATTTATGTATTTGACTCTATATCATGCAATTTTGGTGGCGTTTTGTGTGATATAGTTTGGTTATTGTGTACGAATCAAGATTGTTATGGAAAATAACGTGTAGCATTTATTCTGAAGTGCTGCACAAAGCTCCGTGGAAAGTTCTAGAAGGAAGAACTGCAGTTTTGCTGGAGCTTGGTAATGCTGATACAAAATTGAAAATACATCTTACTTACATGACATTGGCACTAATTGTTTGAACACAAATAGCTAATATTGAAGAAGAACTATGACTCCATGGTCTTGGTACCTTTGCCTTTTCATAAAGAAAAAAACGAAAAAAGAAAACATAACTGTCAGTGTTCTGTCTAGGGTTACTATTAAGTCGGCAATTGCCGTGTTGTACGGTAATTAGGGCCGTCCGGCAGAAAATAACACAGTATGCGGCAGAACAATGGTTGCCGTATCTTAAAACACGATAATCATAATAAAAGCGTAATCGACGTGCATTATGTCGCGTGTAACGAACAGGTGCCGTCGAATATCCTTGCGAGGTTGCAGGAGTGTGTGGTTACACACATTGAACTTTCAAAAATACTTAGTACTTCAGTGTAGTGGAGCTGTTAATTACCTCTAAAGAAAGTTAAATTCGGTCATTTAGTTAAACATGTATTAATCAAATATATTATCGCTGCTCCTAAAACTGACTGTGAAACAATTTGTAACGCCGTAAATATGATCATAATGAAATCACAAAATAAAATCATCACTTTGATATAAGACATTTGTTAATATACGCGTGGATCTTATAATGAAATAATTACTATATCACCATTTATTACAGCAGACACACATTATGCTCCTACTGGTATAACAATTCATGTATATAAGTGAGTGACAAGCTGTTTAGAAACAATAATCCTTCTATGTTCAAATATATTTGTTGACCAAGGAAGTTTCCTTTATTTAAAATCATTACCTATTTTTTTCATTTGAAAACATTTTTTATATTATAATGATCGTGGCCAAGGTTTTTATTTGACCAAAATTGTTAATAAGTATTGTTTTGTTAATTTTGTACGAAACCTTCAAGTCATGAGTAGTACTTGCACTCGTCCAATTCATTTTTATTACTGTACAACTATAGGTATAAAACTATTACTAAAGTTAAATTTTACTTAAATATATTCGAGACACGACAATTTTTCAACTTTTTACCACGGCAATCAATTTTTTCTTAATGGTAACGCTGGATCTGTCTATGCTGTCAGGTGTCAACGTTTTTTGTACCTTGCTTACATCACGAAACGTAATGTTTATTGTATTATTACCTTATTAGTAATTTTAACCGATACAGACACGCATCTTCTTTTAGTATGTCTTTGCTGTAAAAGCGTGGGGATTCCGTATTAGGTTATCGGTGTACTAAAAAATGATATATAAAATATTATATTTTGTGCTTCTAGTCGTTATTTTTGAAAAATGTAGATCACAGTCAGGCCCTGATCCATGGAATCATGATTATGTTGCGAATAATGTAAACAAAGAACCTGATCTTCCGCCTGATATGAAAATACCATTGAGACGTATAAAAGAATTGGATAGAAACAATGGTGGTATTGGCGAGTGGTCCTTTAAAAGAACTTTAGCGATCTTAATGAAAAGTGGACAAATAAAGGTACTTTCGTTATCTTTTGCATGGCATTTTGTGTTAACACAGGAATGTATTTATGTAAATAAGTAATAATTAAGAAGAATTAAAAATAATTGTAATCATAATATTGAAAGTTGTGAATATGAAAAGTAACTTTATTATATTAAATGTGACTTAGTTGCGACTGCATATTTTATTGCAGCTTAATCTCTCAAATAGCAACCAGCTTTCCATTGTTTTCCTATTGTCTTATTTTTATGGGTACTTGACACATTAACCTTTTACAATATTTCTCAATACTTTTTGAGAACAAAAATCATATTTTGTATCTTTGATAATGCTTTTGTTTAATGTAAAATTATTTTCCTAAAATTTTTAAGATTTAATTTGGCTTTACATTATATCTTACTATTATTAATAAAACTATTATTATTAAAAAATATATATATATATAACATGAAGTTCAATATTTTATATTTAGTTTTTAATAAGCTCTGTATTTACTTGCTTTTTATTACTTTTTTTGTAAAATTGAATTTTACTGCAATAAAAAAAAATTAGACATTGCAAATTCTAATATGAAAATTTGTTTATCATAATGTTGCGTATTCAATATAACCTATAAACATAAAAAGCAACATTTCTTAAGAATATTTACTTCCTAGCTATTTCCTTTACAGCAGGAATAGGGATGTTGACTGATTCTCTAATAAAAAACCATAACATTAATAAGGCTTATCACTAATAACAATATTATAATTGGGTACACAATAAGAAACTATAAGCACTTTAATTTTGTTGTTAGAGAGCCTACTGCAATACTATGATGTTACATGACATCATTAACATATTTCATAGAATTCTATCACATATTTTGCAGGATAGGGATAGAGTATCCTCTCTCTATTACTAGTAAAAAATGTAAAAACTTATATTTCAGGATTATATGAGCTAAATAATTTTCGTTCAGTATAGGTATTATATTTAATTAGTAGATAATATGTTGGTTTCAATAGAATAAGCATCATTAAAATACCATCTTCTCCAAAATTAATGGCTATAGTCTAAAGTACAATAAAGTAATGTCTATTTACTCTTTAATTTCTTAATGAAATAGTGGAAATAGATTTTAGTGCAACAACAGAAATTCCACCTTCCTTCTATTCCAAGGTTCATCAAATCTATTATTATACAATGTTGAAATATAAACTAGAGGATCCTAAATATCTATCCTATCCTATTCTCTTGTCCCAATAATACTATCCATTTGTTCAGGGTACATATTTTTATTTTTAAACAGTTGCAGTATAAAGAATGTATTTTCAGAGATATGATGATGGAAGCATTGATGTTTGCATACAAATGAAATTTTACCCTGAAAAGTGGGATACCTTGCATGGATATCTAAAATCAGACACATCTTTTACAGAAGAGATGTTTAGACGATCTTTAGGATATATTGAGGAAGCTATTTATAAGCCAAGCATTGTGGAGAATATTATGCTGTCATGGACGGATTATGTTCACACCTTCTTTATTAACTATAAGGTAAACCATTATGAATTGTAACAGATATTTAAGTTAAAAAGTGATAAGTTTAAAAGTCTAATTTAATAATTATTTTTATAATACTTTGCTACATATGCTTGGAGCTGGTTGATAGTTTTTACTTCCACTATCAACAGAAAGTGTTTGTTAAATATTTTTTTAATTGATGTGAACTGAAAAGTTTTGCCCTGGAAGGAATAACTGAAGTAAATAAATACTAAATGTTAATGTTCAAAAATAATAATTAGTTAGTATAAATATTATACATATTTCGATGCTCTGTTATTATTAATATTCAAATACATATCTCTGAACTTGGTAGATAACTCAATGATACCTCATGAAGTGATGAAACAGGTGGATTAGTTGTTTTTATTTCATTCGATAGTGAAATCAGTTTTCTTTTTCAACCTTATTATGGTTCCACCTTCAGCTTCCTTCTCTTGTTATTATTACAATTAATTTACCGCTTGTTATGTCATTATTATTTTATTTTAAGTTTATTGTACAAGTGAGTAATGTTATTAGTTATGCAAAATAAATATAATAAAATGATAATATTTACATAAATTACTCAATGTTTACATGTATAGGTTTTGGTTCTATATTCATAAAACAATATTATATTTAATTTTAGATGCATATTACGTGGACTTTAGCTATATTAAGTGCAATAATTGCTATGACATGGTTATGGAATCACACATCACATCTTATAATAGTGGTTTTCACACTGTTATATTTGTATGAAGTATTTGTATCTTACAAGGTAAGTAGTTCTTTTAACTGTTAGTAACTAGCAAGAGGTGAAATCTAATATTATGATTAACAATACCACACATTTAAACTTTATTTTTATGATTATACAGAATTTAATAAAATTTTTATCTGAATGTAGATCATACTAAAGTGAAGGTATATTTTATTTCATGAAACAATACTGCAAAATTTGGAAATCTGTCGAAACATGAGACAAAACAATGTTCCTTTACTCATTATCTTTATGCCAGCTTACAACACCATAACATGTACCTTAGTCTATGATTGCTCAGTTGATAACATTGTTGGATTCCGTGTCAGTGGGCTAGGTTTAAATCTATCTAATTCTATAAGCTTAAGATTTTAGTGATGGAAAACATGGTGATGAAACCATATCAGCAATCAACCCCAACAAAATCCGTTATGTGGTTTAGGGGGAGTTTGCAGATAAACAACAGAATTAGAAAGGTATTCTTTTATAATTAATATTGTATATATTAAAATTATTTCAGGAGGCAGAGCAACAAGAACTCCAAACATTTCTAACTGCTGTGCAAACATGTAAATGGTACTTCTGGAAGTCAAGCTGTGAAGTACCAACACCGGATTTATTAATATTTCTGAAGCACATGAATCCTATGAAGATTGCAATAAGAATGTTGACTACTTTAATAACAGAACCGATTGTCACTGTTAGTGAAACTGTAAAAATAATAATTCAAGGTATATCTGGTAAGTTCACAGATTCATATGTAAAATTTGAATACAATATCCTAATAATATAACTATTATTTTTAAATTCCAAGTTATTTATCTTTAAATAATATATAGTAGAAATATGTGTAAAATATTTAATAAACTAAACTGTTATACTGTATGTACTGGTATATTGAAATAATTACTACACTGTCTCTTACAGATTTTTAGTCAATGTTTCAGAAGTTTACAATTTTTATGAATAATTTTTTACAGTTATAGTGTTTAAAACTCAGAACAACACAAAATTAATGCCTTAATAGAATTAATTTTGCATTAGCAAATCAAACTTGAGAATTTATAAGGCTTAACTATATATTTAAAATATGCGTGAAATTACTTGATCGACATTTCATTTAAAAAAAAGAAGTAAACGTTTGGATTCGATTAGTACACTTGATATTTATACATAGACGCATTTTTATACGATTTTATTTTTATATTTGATAAAAATGTTATATGTTATAAATGTTAAAGTAAATACAAAATGAGATTAAATGCGTTTTTATTTTATTTTCAGATGGACTGTGGTTCCCATTTGATAAATTAGTATATGGAACTCTTACTGTCATTATTCACGTTTTATTAATATTTTTCTTTATAATGGTACTATTTAATTACATTCTAAATATACCATTCAATCTAAGTTTATTTGGTTTATTACGTATTGGTTTAAAGCAACGTAACAGAAGAATATTTTCACAACACAGATCTGAAGAGAATTCCAATGTTGAAAATATAGATAGAATAGGAGGAGCTACTTTACATAAAATATTAGATGTTTGCAGTCGAGCTCTTGATAACGCATCTCAAAAGAGAAACACTCGAGAAATGGAAATCGCTCCACTTAATATTCAGAGAATAAAAAGGTCAGCAAGTACTGGACGATTACCTAATGCAAATTCATCGTATGAAAATAACAATTATTCTGCTTTAGAGTATAATGTAATACGAAAACGCAATGTCGCAGCTAAATATCGTGGTGGAGGAGATGCCATTTAATCTACATAATTTTAAAAAAAAAACTAGGCAAGATAGAAGGGAAAACTTTGAATGAAATTTATTTTTAAATGCAAAATTAATAATACACAGGAGTTACAGTTCTGAGTCTGATTGATTACTAATGAGCTTATTCAGACAACCAACGGAATGATATATAATTGTAACCGTTTCTACTCGAAAATTTTATTTCGGCATTTGTGGGATAATATTTAAGGTGTGGCAACACAAACACGCCATCTTATAAGTTTCCCTCTACCGAAAACCGCTCAACGGCGGGTAAATAAGTTTCCACTTCAAAAAAATTGAAAGTCACTTTTGTTCAGAATTTAATTCTGATGGCTTAAAATATATAAAAAAAACGCTTTTTAACCTATAAGAGTTATGAAATACACCGTAATAATATTATGTTCATACTAATTGACAAAGTGAATTGAATTAATTGTCACGTTTAGTGCGAGAACAAGATTTTATAAAAATGTATCGTTATTTTTAAATTTTAAACTACACATGAGTAAACAAAACTATATAGACTCTGTTTATTGCCATTTCTTCCAATTTCATTTCTAACTTTAGTTTAACGAGTCAAAACATTGTTACCACCAGGATATCTCCACTTAATCTATACTAATAAATAACATTGAAGTGTCTGTTTGTAATATCAATTTTTTTTTACTATATAGATATGAATGCTTACACGATACCTATACCAAAAATGCAATTTTTTAAAATTTTGTCCTTATGCTTGTTTCGGGTAATCTCCGGAACGGATTTTGACGGGACTTTTTTTGGTAGATTGCTGAAGTTACTCCGGGAAACTTAAGGTACTTTTAATTTTCAAAAATAATTAGGGTTCCAAGTAAAAAAAATAATACTCATAAAAATGAGAATAAAATCCGAATTTACGGGCATGTGCTTGAATTAATGAGACATATTTTTACTTTATCTTAGTACTAACAAAAATTAGGGTTCCGTATTAAAAAAAAGCAGTGAAGAATATATGAAACACAGGCACAGCCGCGTGCACCCAGCTAGTGTTATAATAAAAATTGTATTTTAAAATCATTATACTTTTACTGTGATATTAACGATTAATTTCAATATAAATAATGGTTTTATATAAATAAAATATTTGTATGCGATAAAATAAATCATATTTTTTGCTTGTGTTATATTTTATTTTCGTGATACCTTGGGTTACGTAAGAATTTTACATTAATAATGTAGGTAATCATTCAAAAACATTCAAACTGTTGAATTACGCATAATTTAGCAAATGTAAATATACTAAAATTGAATTTAAAAAATATAAGTAAATTATCCTGTTACCTTAAGTCAAATAGGTAACAAATATTGGCAACTTCTATAGATAGGTACTATTTTCACATTCAACAAAACAGGATATGTAAATCTGGGATTTATTCTCAACAAAAATACCAGAGCGAACACATTTATATGTACGTTTCTCGCTTGTACACCAAATGAATCAAGACGATTAGATATCAGTTTACAAGTAATATTGACACCGAAATATCTAGCAGAATGAAATGCTTCTTACATGGTGTGAGGTACCCAATATTTACTATTTTAAAACCGATAATAACAAAGGACCAAAATTATATTTATCTGATTGCCTAGTATATAAACTTGCTTAAGGAAATATGTACGCTTTGAATATTTTGCTGATGTAACTACTTTACTAAAGTTTATATAATAAATCACATTATATATTAATGATGTTTATTTTCTTGCATTCTAAATATTCTGTTACTTATCACACTATACTGCTAAAATTTCGAAATGTCTATTACTTAAAACTATGTACAGTCAACTCTTAATATTGCAATATAAGAAATAATTGAAACATTTAGAAAATTACAATAATACATACAAAATTAAAAATCAAACGTGGACAGTATTTTAAAAAGTTTTAAAATTTTAATTACTGTGCTTAATGAGTAGGCTGCAAGAAAGCGTTATGTTTGATTTATTAGAGATAACATTTATATACTTGCAGTATATTATAGAGAGACTGCACGTTTTATTGCCTCGACTAGTTTCTATAATGGGCACCATTTTAGACTAGTGTCAAATACATCGAAAACAGTCGGTTATTACCTCGTTGTATTAGTAGAAAAGTATGGCGCCCGTAATTGATATAACCTTAAGATAGGACTAGTTAAATAGATCACTAGTTATTATGAAGATACTAAAATATCAACAAGAATATGCCACTATCTGTGCAGTTTATAATTTGTTCTCAAAGTTATACAGAAATGCTACATTTTAGAGTTTATAAATGCACTCTTGAATTTATAATTTTATAAATCCTTAAAATTGTAAAGTGGATATTACACGCACAGATAGCAGACGTAAATAGAAGTAATTAGATAGATACTTAATTGGAATTTGAAATAGTTCTATAAAATAGTTTAATAGACATAAAAGTTTTATACTTTTCTGAAAAGTTTAATATTAAGTTGGAACAAAATTTATATTTTAGAGTTGTAACTTTATTTAATTAAAACTTAATAAGTAAATACTCTATAAACGAACATTTTATTCAAGATATTTGCACAAAAGCTTTTCTTGTACTTAATTAATATACTGAGTAGAGCAAAATAGATACAGTGCGAAGTTTGAAATTTTTTTTTATAGATTTCATTATAGCTACTTTAAATTTAATAACACGTTTGAAATTAGATAATAATAAAATATTAGTACTACTGTTAACTTACTCAACACGAAACAACTTTGGTCCAGATATAACAATTCAGTGTTTAACAATTTTATCCCACAACATACAAAATTTTATTTGTTTCTGCCAATAAGCAAATATGTATCCATAATAAACAGTGCAAACATGAATAAGCAACTTCTCATGGATATCAAGTCGTTGTTCACTGTGTTATTCATAATATTTACCCTCGTTCAAGTGTAACAATAACTGACTAGGATGCCATTTGACAACATTTTTAATATATTTTCCTTGAACAAGAATTAATAATATAAAAACACTATCTCAACTTAAATACTCTAGTATAGAAAGGAAATTTCAGCATTCCCTTATTAACAATCACATAACACGCCAAATAATGGTAAACAATAAATAAGTTACGCTAGTCAAATCTAACTCGATATGTTAGTGAATGATATTAAATAAAGTAGCAAAAAACTTTATTAGATCAATTTAACAAATAGATGATAAAATTAAATTTAATTCATAATTTATTACTTAGAACGTTTATAAGATGAAATTTTGTTATTTAACAATTATTACTGTTTGGTAAATAATTGGTAAACATTGTAATGCTGACCAGCGAATAAGGCAAATCTCTTCACTATACAATTTTTTTTAAATATATTGTATTATAACTTATTTTGTAGTAACAACATAATTGTCTCCATTTTTGTTCACATCGTAATTAAAAACAAAAGAAGCAATACCAAATTGATAAGGTCCACTCGTATATGAGACATGGCCACCGTATGGTTGGTGTCTATTCCTATTTTATTGCAGAACGACAAATACATAATTTATTTTGTAACTCCATCTATTACGTAACGTAACACGTAAGGAGTAGGACACTTTAATTTATCCTTTGTGAAATGATTCTGTACATAATTAAATAGAAAAAAATATCTTGCTTATCGTTTACAAACAAACAAACTCTGGCTCACATACACGTCTTGTCTTTCAGTTTAACGAAGAGCTTCGACAAGGTCTGGGACGCAGATCCGGTAAACAAGCTACATTAGTTAGATTTACTTGATACGTTAGTTTACCTAATCTGCGACTGTTTAACCGACCGTAGTTTCTGCTTTAGAGGCTACCAAAGCCAACTGACTATATGACGTTCAAACACCACGTTGGAAAAATTAGGAACCAGGCTGCCATTTTTGTAGGTTGTCTTTGTCACCTAATAAGTTCAAATAGTAGAATGACTCTTTACAACAACGTAATTCTTAACAAAAATTGTGTCATATCTGTTTTGGAAACTCTCAGACAACTACAGCAATACACATCCTGAGCCAACCCCCAACCGGCAGTGGACCAGAACGTGATACAGTAATACGCTATACAGTGATACTATACATGCATTAAAATAACACGCATTACACTCCACCCCTCAGAGCCGGCTTTACATATAGTGCAGGGTGTACAGCACACACAGGCGCAGGGTTATAGGGGACGCCGAGCGAAGCTCGCGACACCTACGAAGATTCGTCGCTCTAGGCGCCAACGCTGTCAAAGGGCACCAGGATATTGGTGGGACACGGGCGCTATAAGGGCTAGAACCGCCGCTGTACATGGTTTTTGTAAGGGACCATGATGTTCATAACTTCCCTCAATAACCGTAGGTTTAGCACGAGATGAATTCCGAGGAATTTACGTCTTAGGTAGCAGCCGTCCGTAGTTACTTACCACCCTAAGCGCTTCCTTCAAAAGCTGTCAAGGCCGCTGAACAACGTAAAATCAGTTGGAAAAAAAGTATGAACTGACTTTATACTTTTAAATTTTATGTAAAACTAGTGACTGGCCTGTATGGCGCAACGTATTTGCTTGTTGTAATAGTTCGAATACAAATGTTATATATCTGATTTTTGCCTGGATGATGCGATGTCAATACGAATCCGTCATACAAATAATATGTTTAATACGATTTATTTGACCACTGTGATTTAAAACTTATATATAGGTAAACCACTTATCACTGGCACAACACGATTTAATGCGTTGCCATCCCGTATTGTCCCACACAAGGTGGCGGGAGGAACCGGGGGGTTTAGTGGCTAGTGACAGCGCTTCTCCCCTCGAGTCCCACACTAATTTTGGTGTGTGACAGCCTTTCACACTTGCGTGTGAAAGAATGTCACACATCTCCGGCTTCAACTTTTCCTAGGGGGGTTTGCCCTGGGTTAGGTTGGACAGCAAGTCCAACGAGAAAGAAAAAGAAAAGTAAACCACTTATAAATTACATAATGAATTTTCACTTTTAGTATTTTGCGCCAATATAACAACGCTATATAAATGCACAAAAATGTTTAGTAACAATAAAAAAATTAAAGTAACCTAAAGAATGTAACAACAATGGAGACATATTTGTAATATACATAACGTGACCATACGTTCCGCTTTGAGCGGGATAATATCGCTTTCAGGTTATCTGTTCCGCTATCCTTAGGGATAGACAAAATGACCCGCTTTTGCAAACAGACAAAAAACATATTAATATATTTACTTATTTATTTACCGAAATTTTAAAACAAATTTGCAAAGATTAATTCCATTTACATATTACACATTGTTTTTATGCTCTTGTATTTTAAGAAATAGTCCATAAATTACGTTTTTTTTATTGATAATTTTTCGCAAACGTCTCTTTCTGACTAAAAAAATAAATGGGCACGTTAAGTATCCATCATGTTTACTTCAATCATTGATAACAGAATACATATAAAGACAAAATTATTATTATTTTTGCTTTATAATTTTTTAATGATTATGTTAGTAAAAACTGTGTTGACCATTATTACGCATCGCTGTATAGTTTGGCACTAATAATTATTTCCGCTAGGACATCATCTACATGTTGTAAACTATTTTTGAAATGTGCAACTTGTTCATTTACTATGTATATCTTATTTTTAGCTCCGTAGTAATTAAATGGTGTTGCGTTACATTAACTGATGGTGTTACACTTTAACCAAAAACATTAATATATTGATTCAAACACAGTTAAAAATAAAGGCTATAATATTGCTCGTATATCCAAGACAAACAATTGAGTAATAATTAGTCCTAAAGACTTACTTCGTTGTATTTTCACAATAACAATATTGTCATGGAATATTTTCATTTTTTTTAAATGTTACATCAGTCATTGTTAAATTATCAATAACTTACTATTAGCAAAATATGTATCTGATAACTTTTAAGCTCTATATCATTGAAAATGATTATTTATTTCAAAGGCATAATAATTCTATAACTATGTTTGCTTTTAAATGCGATTCAATACTTAAATATAAATCTGTGCTTAATATAACTGGGTCATGGTTTAATGACTAGGATCAAAATGACTTAGACTTATTTTAATATGGTAGGTTTGGAATTATACTGAATTTTAGATATTTACATGACGAGACATTTTTCTCTTCCACTAGCAGACGCTTCACCTCCATCTTTAACAATTTTTTCTTTCTTCTTCTTACCTTTCCCATCAACTTGAAGTGATACATTTCGATTCTTTTCCATGTTTAACAACTCCTAAAAAAATAATATGATTAACTCACGATATATCAGTTTTTTTAATAATCATGAAGTTTGTCTAATAGCGGACAACATATCCACATTCTTATGTAAGTACAGGATTTTTAAATTTTATGAGAACTATGTATTAATACAAATTAAAAAAAAAATACACACCTGAAAAAGTTGTGTAACATTATGATTTGTTTTAGCAGATGTTTCCATGAATGAGACACCCCAAGCTTGAGCCTGAGTCAGTCCTTCAGTTGCAGACACTTCTCGGATTTCTGGACTCTCATCACATTTGTTACCAGCCAACATTACCGGAATATTTGGTAGTTCTGTTCCTTTTATTTCTTTTATTGTCTGCCATATTGGCTTGAGTTCTTCTAATGATTGTCGACTGCTTACTGAATATACTAGAATGAATGCATGGCCCTAAAATTGGAGAATTCATAATTTATAAAATATGTAAACAAAAATTGTCAATAATTTACCTTTAAATTATAATTATAATTTTCTGCATTTAATTTTTTTTTACTTTGATGTGTATATTATGAGATTTATTAAAATCTATAATATACAATTAAGGCATAAGTAAGTAATACTATGATTTTTAAAACAACACAAATTTGTTTAATTTGATGGAACTCCAAAATTAGCATTCTGTTGGCTTGTCTTGGGAAAATCACAATAGCATAAGAATGAAGAGATACCTTGAAATAGTAATTTAATTTAGGTCAAGAGGAAACACTGGGGTTTTATATATTATTATTACATTACCTGTATGCTTAAAGAATGGGATTGAAATGTCACTTCTATTCACCTCTCACTCACACACTGTCGCTGTCTATACTCACACCCGCCGGTATGGACAGCAACACAAAAACCGTTATGATGATCGTTTTTATTATTTATCTTTGATCTCTCACAATCTTTTGTATTCCTAACACTCCAGTTTTTTAAGTTCTAAGTTTCTTCGTAATTGTTGATGTTAGTTGTTAAAAATTTTGTTTAGTAATTCTTATAATCAAAAAGTTGTGTTATTGTTATTATATTATTAAGTGACCTTATTTTGGTGTTTTTTTTTTCATTGTTACTATTTATAAACGCGGGAATGTATTGCATAGTGATGCACATAAAATCGTGTATAATGTAATAAAGTATTTTGAGTATAAAGTATTAGATGATTGGGCAAATTTTACAAAAGATATAAAAGAAAAATTTATCCCAAACATCTTTCCTAACAGCATCGTCTTGATGGACAATGCGCCATATCACAGCATGCAAGTTAATAAACCTCCATCAGCAGTTAATCGAAAGGCAGAGATACAAAATTGGCTATGCGAAAGTGGAATACACTATAACATAGATATTTTAATTAGATGACAATCCACTAATAACAATATATTTTATTATAACATTATAGAGATATATCTTTATAGATATATCACTATAGATCCTGTGTATGCTGACATTACCAGTATAATTAGCTGCCATTTTCAATCCCATTCTTTAAGTGTATATGTTGTAGAAATTTTGATCTATACTAAATGACCCTAAAGATGGAATAAAATTATTCAGAATAAAAATTACAATATTTGCTTTATAATTATGTAGGGGAGATGGAGTATAGAATATTTTTCAAAAGATATGCAAGCAGAAGAATCATAATTTGAAACCTATATGGTTTGTTTACTAAAGTAAGATAATTGTGTTCATAATATAATACATTTTAATGGTATATGATGACTGAAATTATAAACTTAAATTTTGTTAAAATAATACTTATGTAATTATTTTCTACTCTAATCTAAGCTAACAGCAAAAATTGGACAAAAATTGAGAGGCTTACCTTGCTTATTGACAGTCTTTGCATTGCAGGAAACTGATGTGAGCCAGTTGTGTCAGTTATTTGTAGTGTACATATTGTTTTGTTACTGCTGATCACCTATAATAAATGCAAAAATGTCTATGTGCCAAATAAATTAATCACATTTTTCTCTTATTATCACAATAATTAACATTTCTATTTATATATAAACTGTAACTAAAATGGAACTAAAAGATATAACATAACAGATCTGTAAACAATTAATTGTTAGTTTATTAAGGCACATGAATAAGTAACTTCACTAACATAAGTTTTACATTTGGTTATTACCTAATATTTTAAAGCTTATGTATTTAGATAATAAACACTAGCATAACCATTATATCAAGATAAATACTTTAAACATTCTTATATTTATCATCTGAGCAAAAAAATCAATTAATTTGAATTAACCATTATAATTTTTATTTTTATATATCACCTGTTACAACAATATATTTCATTATGTAAATCTCAGACTATAAGCGTAAATATCATACTTTAACAGTACAAAACATTTAACCTGTCGGTATGTGTCTTCTATTGTCGGTATGTAGGATTCTCTAAATGTTCCTTTTACAAAACGCAGCACAAGAGAACTTTTTCCAACACCCCCTGCACCAAATACTACTACACGGTAATCATTACTTTGTTCCGGCATAACTTGTTCTTGAAAATAAATATACAGAAATAAATTCAACATGCAATGATAACAAAACTATTAGAATTACAAAGTTAAAGCATTTTAGTAATAAAATAATTATAATAGTTTAGCTTGGAGGTAAAGATGCAAAATATCAATTTTGTATGTAATCGTAGTAAAATTCAAACCAAAGAGTATATTCAAACAACATTCTTGACAAATGACAACGTCCTTTGATTTACAACGCCCCTAATTCTTGGTCCTTGAATTATACAACAGTGTAAAAATTCTGTTATATTGATTTTTAAAGAAACAAGAACAATTATTTTAAATAATTATGTTCATAAATAATGATCCGCTCAAGTGATAGCTACGTGCTAATACTAATTGCATTTTAAATAAAAAATTGCTTAGAATATACTCTCTTTATTTTAAATCTTGTGACTTTGTATCACCGTGCCTGTCATTATAGGCTGGCGAATCATTTTATTATTTCACTCTGCTGGCGAATATGTATTTATACTTTTTTACCTCCGAAAGTATAAGACGAGAATAAATAAGGCTAACTAAAAGAGAATATTTTGTAACTATCGGTTTATGAATTACTAATACTATATATACTATACTAATTACTAATCTCTTTGTAGATTATATTATTATATCCATTCATCACAACTATATCCCCGACTTCCTAATTTAGGTGATAGAGTAGTCTTTCAACTAAAATTGTAAGTGTTTTTTTCATACTTCACTTAATTTCTTAGTTTTTGACCTTTGTAGCTATTGGCCACAATTCTGCCAGTATCCGTATGCCATGAATCAAGGAGTAGAAACTAGTAAGCAAGACTATGACTGATGAAATGAAAAAAAAAATCCTTTGACCTAGGTGACTAACCTGAAAAAGGGACAAGAAAAACATATAAGACAACACAATATTAGTAGAATAAAAAGCATAGTATTTATTAGTAAAAATGTTAGTGACATATAGTATTTACAGTTTGATGTTGTTCATTTGTACATATTTGCATAAATATATAGTTGATTATGGGAGAAAAGGCGAAGAGAAAAAGACATTTAAAGGTTGTAGGACGAGGAACTTCAGGAGGAAAAATATCATACGGGGAGTTACACATCTTAGGACAGAAGAAAAAGATATGGTTCAAATCGCTTTCGTCGAGGCCACATTCACACAACGAAGAGTTCCTGATCCTGAGCTTAGCCAGGAAAACGGAAGTGCAGGAAAAACCCAGTCTTAAACGATAGATCGTTGACGTTGTAGACTTGTTGGCCTTGAGGAACTTGAAGAACCATGGGATGCGAGGAATCTCAGGGTGGGTATCAGCATAATATTTGGCAAGGAGGAATAGGTCATGGAAGAAGGTTTTGTAGTGGTTTACGGAGCTAATTTGAGAGGCAGATTTGGCACATGAGTCAGCTGACTCATTGCCAGGAATACTTGAGTGACATGGGATCCAGGCCAGGGCCACTTGTATATTCCAGTGGTGGCAGTCCAAGAGGAAAAAAGTCCTCTTGAAAATTTAGAGAAATCAGGATTGACGACGACGATTGCCTGAAGGCAACTTTTAGAGTCAGAAAGATGATAGATTTATTTAAGTTATAGGACATTACGAACTTTACGGCTTCTAGGAGAGCCAGAGCTTCTCTAGTTAAAACAGAAGTAGAAGAAGGGCATTTGTAGCTGATACAAATTTTGTTGAAGGGGATATTTAGAATTTCGTCTTGAACAAAATATTCGAGCGTCAAGGATTCTTAGATAACTGTTGCCTAATAAGTTAATATCTATACTAATAAATTAAATTGAAGTGTTTGTAATATTAATTTTTTTTAAATTAATAGATATGATTAATGAACGTATATATCGTATTTATGATACCTATACCAAAAATACAATTTTTAAGTTTTTTGTCTGTATGTCTGTCTGTAACGGGTAATCTCCGAAACGGCTGGACAGATTTGTACGAGACTTTTTTTGGTAGATAATTGAAGTTACTTCGGGTACTTTAAATTCTCGAAAATAATTCTGTGGTTCTGTGTAAAAATAAAATTCGATTTAATGCAGAGTTTAACGTGCAAGTGCTATAATTTATAAGAAATATTTTTACTTTATCTTAGTACTAAAATTATTTTAGGAAAATAATTAGGGTTCTGTATAAAAAATTAAAACCCAGTTTAGAATATACGAAACGCGACTGCAGCAGCGGGCACACAGCTAGTTTAACCCCTTGAGCACTAATTTGGCGTTTACGCCAGCTTTCCATTGTTTTCCTATTGTCTCATTTTTATGGATAATCGACATATTAAATAACATAATAACTTTCATTCAAATTCAAACATTTACTTTTAAATAAAAATGCTTAAATACCACCCGGTACTACACGACGCGTGGTCACAGAACAATATTACTCCTACCGTGGTGTGGTGTGTTCAAAGTTTATTTCATTTATACTGGTACAATTTTATTATCTCTACTGCTAAACATTAGAGATGATTGTTAATGATTAGAACATCCTCGATATTTACAACAATGTTAAAATCGATAAGTAAAAATCGAGGTCCATAAAACATTGAATTTTAAACTATGATGATTTGTTATGTAAATCGATAGATTTACTTCTATTTATAATGAAACATTGAATTGAAATAATATATTTACTTTTGTTTTAAAAACTATAACAAATTTTAAAAAAATACGCAATAATAATAAAATACTATGAAATGTTCATATTTTTTTTACAATTAATGTTTATTTTATTTTAATAGTTTTGACAGTACTTTGCCGTTCAATCTTCTTTTTTGATTTATGTATATATATGTTACAAAGTAACACCTACTTTTTAGTCAACTTGTGATATCAAATAATATACTGAAAAGTAACTGTGTAAAATAACAAACAAATCGGTACGAAATTTCATTTATTTTAGAATTGTGTAATGAAATATTTACGATATATTATTGACACGTAAAAATGACTTTAAAAGTCGTTCAAATATTTTAAATCATGTTGATTTTGTTTAAGTGATATACTTTGAATGTTTACATAACCTTTTTATAATGAGCAGGAAGGAAAAGGATGTTGTTAGAACGTTATTGGGTATGAATGTGGGTGTGAGTATAGGGGCAAAGGAACACCAAAGAAAAGATAGATGGACTATGTGAAAGATGATATACTTGGAATAAGATTAGATATGATTTGGAATAGAGATCAATAGAAGAGGAAAACATGTTGCGCCTACTCCAAATTAAAATAGGATAAGGACAGGGAGATGATGATCTTCGTTGTCTTGTTTTAGAGGTACTAAAATGTTTTCATTCGATCGACATCATCGATATAACAAATAAAATTAATTCATATTCCACTTATAATAATGCTTCATAATATTACTTCCATCTCACGCTATACTCGAAGTGAACTGGAACCGAGGTTTTATATCATATAATGGATATGTCTCAAATATAAATTTTTAGAAATGTTGATATTTTCTTCGTTATAATGTATTAAATCGTTACATCGAGGTAATATATTTGTGCATTAAAGAAAAATTTTGCGCTAGATCTTTTTATTCATTTAAAATTAGTTTTATCCAAAGTAAGCTTCATAATGTTTGTCGTGTCTAAATTAAAAATTCTTATTTAATCGAGACACAGAATTAAATAGCAAAAATTGAAATGTATTTATATCGATATGTATTGGGCATCATTACCAATAGCTTTAAAAATTACAAATGGCTTCCGTTTTCAATTCACTTCATGGTTTTTCTAATTAATTCTCTGTTGGCATGGTTTATTAGTAAGGTTCGTGTTTTGTTTCTCTTATTGGCGTTATAATGTACGTATAAAAGTATATTTTACAATGTTTATATTGTATTTTAGGAACTATTATAGATCTCCTAGGTACTCAATTTTAGGTAAGACGTCTAGTCTTACCCGAATGCCGGTAATATTTTAGGTATTTTTAAGAAATCTGTCAATTGTCATTATTGCATTCTGCCTACATTATAGCTACGTGTTTATAGGGACGTATCTAAAATATCTTATTTTTGTGAACCTATAATTTTACTAAAACTAAATTGTTATGAAAGAACAAATCGATGCGGTGAAATTGGTTGAAATTGCTTGATTTTAATGATATTTATTTTTCAGACCTTCAGTTAGAAGTACCCACGTTTTTACTGCATAATAAAAGCACTCGATACAATCATGGGCATACAGGAACTGCAATCGGTCTTGGAAAACGAAGGAGTAGGGGTAGATTTATTTAGAATTGCTAGAAATCACGCTGGCGGCTTTCGCTTGGTTCTTGACGCTGAAGGATGTTTAGATCGTTTATATGGTGGATATTTTTCAGGTAAATATGTAGTTTCAAAAAATACTACCTAAAAAAACACTAAAAAGTCTAAAGCTCTCAAAGTAGTGTGACAACACTTTTTAAAGTTACAAATTTTACTGAAACTGGTAATCATTTTTAATTGAATGTAGTAAATGTAGGGTAATTCTGAATCATTATTTGATATGAGTTTTAAACTTAATAATCCTACCATGCTATTAAATAGTATACCTAATCACCAACTACTAGTACATTAAACATAAAATTATTACCTTTTGACAATAAAATTAATTCTTGAAACAGTTACATTTTCTTATAAAGTGTGTTATACCATTTTAAATTAAAATACAATTTTAGTTTATGATGGATGGAAAAAAAAATATTTGTATGTTAAATGATTAAATTATATGAATAATTAGCTGTAAGTTAATTAGTCTGTTAATTAGTCTCACATGATATGTGTTGTAACAATTCCATTTTTATTAATCATCATAAGAAGTGAGTTTTCTTTTGTTTATTTACTTCAATTTAAAGGACAAGATATTTAAAACAGTGAAACTTAAAAGTTTTGACAAAAGACAATAATCATTTTTTAATGCTTTTGTTAATTTAAATCATATTAAATTTTTGCTAAAAAATAATGGCATAAATTAATAATTAATTTATTTTTATTAAGTATTTTTTTATTTGATACACAACATGATATGTAATATCATAATGATTTTATAAATAGACTGTAGAAGTTATGTCAAATTTATATTTTATCTAAATACAAATTTTTCTCCTTTTTTAATATGCTTTATATGGTTTATCATATTTTAAGTGTTATTTAAACTAATTAATAAAGTCAAATACAATCAATTGCCGCCCTACCTATTGCTATGAAAGCAATGCTATAACAAAAAACCAATAAGCTCAAATAGGTGTAATTCTGTCATTTATAGCAGATTTTGTGTATTTAGATTGGGCATGTGGAGGTCAGTGGGCACGTTGTGTGCAGTTTTTGACGACTCTAGCTCAAGCTCTAGCAGAACATCAAGTAGCTTTATGTGTGTGCTTCAATGGAGCTCATCCCACACCACCAGCATTGCCACACCAGTGGATACAAACTCAAGCCACTTACCGACAGAGAGTCAATTCTGTAAGTACTTATTACCTAAGTACAAGTAATTTCATAACAAACTAAAGGAAAATACATATTAAAACTTTATTTGTTGTTAGACATTATTTAACAGAAAGTTCAACATCGTCATTAAAGATGACAAATTTTTACTGTTTATTTTATTATATTAGATTTATTTTATATTAAAATGTTTAGTTGAATACACTTAATAGTTAATGCAAATTTTCTTATTATCAGAAATAGTATTCAGAATAGTGGGTTTATTTCACAGTACATTAGAAAACCTCATTGTCCAAAACAAGTTAGCTTTTTGTTGTATTGTAGATTTGTAGACTGGACAGTGGACACTACTACTTTGTAGTAGAAATGGGTAAGACTAGTGAGCCTTTTACACCTGAATTACAGTATAAAAAATACCAGAAATATGGCTTTTAGATTATAGGTACATTTTGTGTATAATTAACAATTCACCCACCCCTAGTAAAAATAAATTCACATTTGATTGTCAGTCAACTATTTTAGTTTAATTAGGACTTTGACCACCAGGACTTCAGTTGTAAATGAAAAAAAAATAAAAATTAACATTTGTCTTTAAGGTACTCCGTCACATTGTTACTAAAGGTACTCCACCACCTAAGGTATGGTGGGTTCCACCAAGTGGATTACACTCCTGTCTTAGAACTGCTCTTAGGTACCTAAATATTCCAATAGTAAGTACAAAGTTTTATTATTTTTAGTAAAACATCTATATTCTGTGTATTATTCTTTAAATTACATTGTCTTTTTTGTTGTTCTTTCTAGATGGTGTCTTCTGATGATCATTGTCAGGAAGTTGTTGGTTTATGCAGAGAAAAAAACTACGCTGGACTCGTAGGATGCTCTGGAGAATACTTAGTATTTCAACCACCACGGTATTTTAGTTCATCCCAAATGAAACTTACATACCGGGTAAGATATGTCATGTACTAACATGCCCATAACTTTTGTAATTTACATTAACGCCAGTGTAAATAAACTCATAATATTATAAAAGGCAACATCCATCTGTCTGGATATCCATTATGGGCATGCTTTGGTCATCATGAATGCGCAGTACTGTCCTCTATTATGACTTTTACTATTTCAGTATGTTAATAAAATTAAAATAATTTATTATTTATTCATTCACAGTCAAGGTCATTTGTTAAAAACCTTATAATATATCAAACAATGTTAATTTAGACAAGCTAGATCTAGTGAATGATAGTCATGATTTTAATATTAGAAGTAAAGACAAGTTGGCCGTCCCACGCTTTAGGTTAAGTAAGTGTAATAAAAGCTTTATAGGTAATAGTATTCGGTTTTACAATAAAATCCCAAGTAAAATTACCTATTTACCTGACAATAAGTTCAAGTATTATGTCAAGCAAGTTTTAATCTCAAAAAGGTTATTACAGGGTGGATCATTAGGTGAACGATAGTGATGTCTGGAATTAACCCACATCTCTATGCTTCCGCTAACATTATGAAGACTACGAATTGTATAGTTTTTTTATATGACAAAAAAAAATGATATATATTATATTTATTATAAAAAAAAAAAGAACCAGATCGAGTTTCTTGCCTGCGCTCTTCTCGACCGGGTTGTTTTACGAACCGGTGGTAGTGTTTTTTTTAGACGTTCATAAGCGCCTTCTTAGGGCCTAAATTGAATAAATAAATTTTGATTTTGATTTTTTTTTGAATAATTGTAAAATTTTTAGTCATCCTTGGAGACAAAGGAATACATGGTACATGAGCTGCCCCGGGTGCTGGATGTACCTCAGGAACGGCTCTGTTTGATGGCCGCTTTGCTTGGAGGCACAATTATTTCTGAATCAAGCCTCACAGATTTCTATAAGCGTTTGGGTATATCCCAGAAAAAGGTGAGTTTATCTTAAATAATTAAATTTTCATTTTGAGCAATAAATTTAATAATAACTCGAAAATCAGAAAATATTTCACGAAAATGTATCTATGTAATATAATGTAAATAAGCTTGATCCAGTAAATGATATGCATTGAGTTTTAATACAAGGAATTAAAAAACAAAAATTATAAGGAAGATTTTTTGGGTAACAGTTGTTAGGTTGCACAAAGTTCCCACCCCTCTACTGAGAGTGGAAACAAGATTTATATTTTTTTTAAAACCAGCTTGAGTATCGTGTGGACATTTCTTGATTTTTTTTTCCAAACTGTTCCTAATACTTTGACATTCATAGCCAAAATTGGATGAAGAGTATCTTTAATTTCTATAGAAATTTAATTTTATATCAAACTAAACATCCTTTTATCGGGTTCTCGGACGGGTACCACCCACCGGAAGACGAAGCGTGGGTAAGACCCCCCACAAGGTGGACCGACCACCTGGTGAAGATCGCGGGAATTTACTTGATGTAGGTCCCGCAAGACCGGTCATCGTAGAGATCATTGGAGGAAACTTATGTCCAGCAGTGGACGTGTTTCAGTTGAATGGATGGATGAAACTTTTTTAAAATTATTTTTATCCTTAATTTTCGACCATTACAGCAACAAGTTCCACCTGACAGTGTGATAAAATCAGTGAGTCAGTATGTACGTGAGTTACCATCGTCCGATATAGACGCAGCATGTATTGATATATTTGGTGATCTAAACGATCTACGCGCTGCGAAACTGAAACAAGCCGTGCAATATTATTTGAACGGTACTAAGGATGGATTTTTAAAATATAGAACTGCATCTGGTAAGATTTTTATAATGATTGTTTTTAGTCCCTTGTTTTCTTCCTATGTGATCCATAATTCCAGTTTATTCTATTTAACGGCTAATCCGAGGTTCTCACCATTTTGGTAACCCTTGTGCTAGTTACCTTTTTGCGGCTGAGTGCCTTCAGCACTCGCCCACAAAGTCACGGTGAAGCTGTAAAGGCCCTTCCGGTCAACAGAGTTAGCTAGGTTCGAAAAAAAAATATATATTTTATTAACCCCTTGAACACTTACTTGGCGTTTACGCCAGCTTTCCATTGTTTTCCTATTGTCTTATTTTTATGGGTACTCGACACATTAAATAACACACTTAATCTATGTGTATTTATCATTATCCATCATCATTCTCTTCTTCATTTATTTATTATACTATCTAATTATATTAGAGGGAGTTTGAATGTTGCTCCAGTGGTTGAAAAGTTGAAAGGTTCTCGTTTGTTGTGATATGGGCATGTTATGAGAAGAGAGGAAGCGCATGTGGGGTAAAATAGTATTAAATATGAATTTAGAAATATGGAAAAATAGAGGAAGGCCAAAGAAAGTGTGTAAGAGATGATTTATTTATTTATTCAGGTAACAACAGCCATTACATAAATATGATTACATAAGAAGATACACTAAAAGGCCTAAAGTACCATAACTTATATTTAATAATTAACAGTTATTAACTAAGGAATCGTAATGTACACTCAATAAAAAGAAAAAGGTTACAATCATGAAGTACAAACAATGAATAGAACAATAAAAATAAATTTGTGAAACAAACATCAGTTTGCTAAAATCGTATGTTATAGTTATTTTTTTATAATAAATATTAGCCAACTTTATTTTGAAAGATGACAAAGTATTTGAGAATATGTCAACATCATTTAGGCATTTGTTATGATTTTATGATATGAAAGGAAAAGGAGTAAAGAAAGAGATGACAGCTGATAGGGGCGTATTGAAGAAGAAAACATACTGCGCCGACACCAAGTGAATTGGGAACAAGGCATTAGAATAATGATGATCTCATTATATATTTTATAAACTTTTAATGCTATTATAATTTTGTTTCCTTGTTATAATTAATTGTTACTATTTTAGCTTGTTTTTGTACATGTTCCTTTATCTATTGATTAGTAATACTGCTTAATATGCATTATTTTTGTTACTTCTGTTTTTTTTTATCACGTACATAGATAAAGTTTCTTTTATTAATTCCCATTATTCAATCTCATTATGTTAGTTATTTTCGTTCACTATTATCTTCATAACATTATTATGTTTGTAATTTATAGCAAAAATACTTCAGAGGATATATCAATCATAGAAAAAAGAATCGTATGAATAAAATTAATTGTTCTCTGAACTAATGTTTGCCAGTGATTACTTACGGCACTGAGACATGGTGACTAATTGTAATTGGCCCTAATTAGCTCAAAGTTACCCAAAGAGCAATGGAAAGGGCTATGCTCGGAGTTCCCCTGCGTGATCGAATCAGAAATGAGGAGATCTGCAGAAGAACCAAAGTAATCGACATTGACAGAAGAATTGCCAAACTTAGTGGAAGTGGGCTGGGCACATTGCTTGCAAACCGATTCCCGATGGGGTTAAAATGGGTTCTCGAATGGCAGCCGCGTACCGGAAGACGCAGTGTGGATGTGCGCCCCCCACAAGGTGGACCGACGACCTGATGAAGGTCGCGGGAATCCGCTGGATGCGGGTGGCGCAAGACTAGTCGTTGTGAAGATCTTTGATGAACACCTATGTCCAGCAGTAGATGTCTTCCGCCGAATAGATGGAAACTAATGTGCATTAACCCCTGAGCACTTACCTGGCGTTTACGCCAGCTTCCCATTGTTTTCCTATTGTCTTATTTTCACGGTTACTCGACACATTAATATGTCTATATTTATATATGAGCTCTGTAAAATAAGTGTACTTTATCTGATTTTAAATATAATTCAGTAACAATAATGGCTGTTGATAGATGAGAATCGTATCGTGTCATTATCATCTCGACCATCATCTACCATGATTAAAGCCTCTAGATAGCTTGGAAATACATTTGCTGACAACTGAATGCGACCTTATTTTCATGGTGGTAGCAACCTAGGTGGAAACGAAAGCCGTAATATCTATCACATTCTAAATAATAATTGATAAAGCTATCATATCGTTTTGACAATAAAATAAATACCAATGTTGTAAACATATATAATTAGATTGAATCCGTTTACAATTGTAATCGTGTATTTTAGGACGGCGTCCGAAGGGTAATAAGAAGAACCAGAGACCCGATATCAGTCCACAACAGATTGCCACAGACCTAGATACGACAAAGCTGGCAACGGAGTCATTAGAACAAGAGGTTTATATTTTCTTGTAACACATCACACATAAGGGTTTTACAGTCATCCACGCCTTTTAGTTAATCATCAATCCATTGGCATATCTATTCATAATTAATTAAATCACAAATAAATGCATGATTAAATTCTAAATTTCTTTAAAGTATTTCTAAAGTGCCAAGTGACATCGACTTATTTTAATGTTTTTTTTTAATGTCAAGTTCATAACACATTCCTTTTATCCTGTTTATTTTGTACCTGTTTTGTTTTGATGTGAAACATCTATTGCCGCACGTTGACTGTTGTCTTGTGTGAACCGACTTGTGTGTATGGAAATAACGTTTGATGTTTCACATCTGCCGGACGTCCCGTGACGGCCAACTTTTATACACTGAGCACTTGAGATAGGTGAAAAACTTGATGATAAATTACAGCAAAAAGGCTTGGAAGATTACAAATTGGCTACAGCTAACGCATCAATGAATGCCGACTTTGGTATGGAAGATAAAGGCTATGACATCAATCACGGTTTAGCGGCGATGTCATTGGAAGCGACCGATGCGGACAAACCACAGTTGCCAGCTAAAGAGGTCTGAATATGATTGTTTAAAATAATAATAATGTATTATTATTACTTTAATACATTGAAAAGATCTTTTTCTATAGTTCACTCGTTGATTTCTGTGATAGTGTTTGTTTTTTTTTAACTATATAAGTTTACCATTTGAACACATCTCACTTGATGTTGAGGGAAAGTGTGATATTATTATTGAAGCTCAAAAGTAACAGACAAACGTACAGATAAATGTTACCTTTTATCTTATGTGTGGATTTTTTTGATGCCGTTAACCTTGTCACTACAGTAGTAAACAATTTTTTTCGCGCTTCGATAATGGCGTCCGTACCTGATGGTACCCACATGGCGACTTATAACTTCGGTCACTTCGGTGGTCCGGTCCGCGCGTCTGTTAAAACTGTTATACTAAACTTTATTACGTCACAACCGTGCTACATGACTATATTTAGCAATCAACTTTTTAAATTAATCCTTTGCGGGCTAACAAAAATGGTTGACGTCTTGATCGTCCCTGTCCTATAGTAAACTCAAAAGTCAGCATTGTCTGAAGCAGCGAATCAAAGCGTCACTATTGGTTTCATCTATTTTTCATAAACGGTTTGTGGTTAATTGAGTTGTAAAATATTAACACAAAGTAATTTCTGTTTTTCAAGGGCCGGCAAAGTTCTAGATCGAACCAAAGTGATGACAATTGTCCTCCAGCGCCGTCGGAAGTGCTGCGTACGTGTGCAGAACGACACACGAGGGGTCTGATGCATCCCCAAATGCTGTCCATACTGTCGCACAGGCAGATCACTCTCCCGGTGATGATGGAAGACGATAACCACCGAGAGATACCTTCGATACATCATTTCTTTAGACCGATTAGACAAAATGTTTACGCTATCCTGTACAACATGCATCATCATCGCTTTATGGCGCAGAAAGTTAGAGGTAATTTTAATTTAAAAAAAAAAAACAAATAAACTTACTACAAAGATCCAAGTTAACCCTTTCAGGATCGTAAGGTAGCGTAATATTACCATTCAACTAAGGTATAAAACCCGGAGAACCATTGAACTGATTTATAACAGTACATTATTGCAAAGGCAGTGAAATAGGCAATTGCTGGTCGAGTATGAGTTTGAAGGCCGAGCCTTAGGCGAGAACTTCACTAACACGAGACAGGCAAATGCCATTTCTGCCGAGGCATACATAGTGCTTTTATCAAAAGAATCCAGGGAATTAAAACATACTTTTTATATTATTCATTTAATATAATTAATGTTAAAAGTTACGTTAGTCATATGTTATTTTTGGCTTCTGAACTTAAATCTGGGTTGAGTACAATCAATCTCTATTTCACTCTCTGAACCGTTGGAACTCATTTTAATTATTAAATGTATAAAGTATGTAAAAAAAACAAATCAAGACGAAACTTCAGTTTTGCCGCCAAATTTCTATTTATCATCTGTGCCGAAAGGTAAGCGCATTTATGGCTATAAAGCCACATGAATGCAATTTGTGATAAGCAAAGAGCCTTACTTTGGTATGCTAAGAATGATAACAGAGATCCAATTAAAGAGTATTTCATAACGCCAGCGCGCCGTTTCATACAACATTACTGGAGCGTTGAAATGTTCCAAATTAAAAAAAACGCTCCTGCAATGGTATTGATTTTCTTTGTCCGTATATTCGATACTTCGCGTGTTCTTTTTTCGAATATATGACAATATTTCCATAGATGTTTATGTAAAACTATTTTTTGGTCAGGTTTAAGTATAATTCATATTATGTATCATTCCCATTACCAGATACCATACAATTAATTAAATTGTTATTAGTACAATTTAGAGAATATTACTGAAAATAACTGTAATGGAAGTGAAGCTTTTATTTTACAAGAAAAGTGGATAATAATTATAGATCTAGGACAAAGAAATTGATTAAACCTCATAAAAATAACTGCAAAATATTGCCTTTATAATAAGGGTATATCTTAATTGTTCTGAAGTTGGTTTCTGCGAACTTTCATGCATGTATTCTTAGACAGAAAATTGTTATATAAATTAGCATATAAACTTGAAAATGTACCAGTAAACATGTAAATAATATAGGGCTATATTTATAGTACAATTTCAATAAACAAATCTCATCGGCATATTTATCTGTAAGAATTTCAGTCCGGTCCGAATAATAAGGATTTGATTTTGCAAATGAATAAATGGATTTTAGTTTAAAAATATATTTAAATTGTTTATTATAATTTCAGATGAGAGTTCGTCAAGTTCGAGTTCGAGTAACGATCGTCCTTGCACAGTTCATGTAGCGGAATGGATTTACTCCCGTATTAATCCTGGGAAGAGCGCTGAAATGGTACCAGGAATTGTGCTTGATTGGCCGGTACCGACTGTGCAAAGACTCTGGTTTGGGTGAGCTTATTATCCTCTTGTTGTTTTTTTTTTTACACGGTATAGGCACAATCTCACCTGATGTTAAGTGACGATGAGGTTCTGGATGGTAAACACACTAAGTCTAGAGGTTCTCAATTGAAGCTGCCGGAACACAACTATTGGCGTATTTGGCGACAGGTTTTTAAACTTGAGGGTGGTAGCTACCCAGGCGGGCATCATTAGAAAATTCCCTACCATCATGAAAAGAAATTCTTTACAGAAAAAGAACATTATAAATGCATTCTTAAGAGGATATGCGGGTCGGAGACAAATTGCGAGAAATACGTATTTCTGAAATCTATTGCTAATCGCGTTGCGCCCCATAAACAAAACATACGGGCATTTGTTTATTAATTATTTAGTTACGTATTTATTTTATATTTAAATAAGATACATTTGTTATATTTTTAATATTCTAAGTTCTATAAGATACATTGAATTGTATATTTCTTTACATATTACTATCTATTTAATTATAACAAATTATTGTATATTAGTATAAACAAATTAGTTTCCAAGAGACTGCGATCAGGACATGTACCATTCAATAGTTTCTTACACTTAATTAAACTTAAAGTACCACCATATTGTGACGTTTGCAAAATTGTAGAAGATGTTTATCATGCAATGGTCGAATGCAAACAAAATCAACAGAGTAGAATATTAGTACAGAGTAAAATCAATAATTCACTGCGTTGTGTAGGAATATGTAACAGCGTCCTTGCTTTACCGACATCAGAGGAAGCAAGGATGCTTTACAAAATGGTTTTGGTAGCGATAAGAAATCAGTGAAATTTGTGTTGAAATACGCTCTTTTGTCCAAACTCCATAAATCACCGTGAAAGTTAAAAATCATTCGAAGCGGAGTTGACAAAGTAAAAAATCAACCATATTAATTAAGTCAACTTGTCTATAGAACTGCACAGGATGACAAATGTCGACGAATGAGAGCGTTTCTATCGTGCATGAGATCCGATACACCACTCATGCTGAACACATCCTATGTGCCGCAACATCTGCTAATACTTGCCACAGTCTTGAGGTGAGGGGGTTATACTGAGATTTTAATAAATAAAATAACTATTGAAAATTGTATGTAATAAATAATAATAATAAACTTATCCTTTTAGATTTGTCATGACATCCCAAAAACAGATCTTGAGACGACAGGAGCTTGATGCGTTTTTAGCTACGGCTTTTTCAAATGATCTCATGAATGCTCTTCACTTGCAGGAATTGAATGTGAGTTTTATTTCATCACTAGCTGCGTGCCCGCGGCTGCGCCCGCGTTTAGTATACTCTTCATTGCGTTTCAATTTTTTATTCGGAACCTTAACTTTTTTTGATGTGAAACATCTATAGCCCACGTAAAACCGATTTCTGGCGTGGCGACGCATGCCGTGGCGACGCGTCGCCACGCTATATGATGGTATATATATACAGTCTATATGCAGTAGTGTGTACGGTGCATATTACTTTTACAAAATAATGTCGATGTTTCACATCTGCCAGGCGTCCCGTGACGGCTCAAATTTTTTTTTTGTAATAAGTTAAAGTAAAAATGTTTCCTATAAATTCAAGCACTTGCCCTTAAAACTGTGCATTGAATCGAAATTTACTCAATTTTTTTTATGAGTTTTTTTTTTCGT
This sequence comes from Samia ricini, assembly GCA_014132275.2. Taxonomy (NCBI): domain Eukaryota; kingdom Metazoa; phylum Arthropoda; class Insecta; order Lepidoptera; family Saturniidae; genus Samia; species Samia ricini. The sequence continues at coordinate 10,169,599 of AP028170.1, forward strand.
GCAGAATTCCTAATTATTTTCGAAAATTCAATCTACCCTAAATTACCCGGAGTAACTTGAGCTACCTATCAAAAAGAGTCCCGTCAAAATCGGTCCAACCGTTTCGGAGATTACTCATTACAAACAGACAGTCGGACAAAAATTTAAAAAAATGTATTTTTGGTATAGGAATCGTGTATAATGTATACACGATTCTATTTCTCTATTCATATCTATTTGGTAAAAAAAATTAATAATTTTGACATTACAAACAGACACTTCAATTTTTTTTTATTAATATAGATTGTTTCATTTAAACTCTATTTAATTTGTACATGTTGGTAGTAACTTTTATATACTCCATTCAATATAAAGTTTGTTGGTTACCATCTGACAGTTATCTCTGGTGCTCTCTGGTCGAATCAATATAACACGCGGTTCCCCGGATTTCTTTCCCTTTATCCCGGTTAACCCTTACTGTTTCCCGTCACAAAAATCACTCCCACAGATCACAGGAAAGGGGGGGGGGGAGTAAAAACACACATATCACGATACCGTTTGTAATTTATTATTATTATGGTTCTCGAATGAGTGCCACGCTCCGGAAGACGTAGCGTGGGCAGGCAGGCTCCGCACAAGGTGGACTGACCTGGTGAATGTCCCGGAAATCTGATGGATGCGGGTGCCGCAAGACCGGTCGTCGTGGAGATCTTTGGAGGAGACCTATATCCAGCAGTGGACGTCTTTCGGTTGAATAGATTGATTTATGATAATGTATGCAGGTGAACGCTGTAAATCCCCGTGGGGTACAACTAGCCGCGCTCGTAATGGGCGGGGCGGAGGCCGCGTTGCTTGCGAACGACGCGTGCGGCGCCCCCGTGCCCTGGCTGGTAGCGGCTCCGTGGCTCTACTTCGATGGCAAGTTGCTGCAACGCAATCTCCACCGGGCGAACCACTGCAAGCATCTCGCTCAACTATGTGACAACCATCTTGATACTGTTGTGAAGGTGATATACTTTCTTTTATACATTACTAGCTGGTGCCCGCGGCTCCGCCCGCGTTTCATATGTTCTGTGCATATGACGTTTCATTTATAGCTAATTTAAACAAACAAATGAATGAATAAAAGCAAGAGTATTTTGTTTTTATTAGCGGAAAAAGTGTATATAAGCGTAAATTGAAGTGGAAAATGTTCAAAAGAGTAAATCGAAAAAAAAAAATGAGAGAGGTTCGGTGGAATCCAAAAAATACCTGTCTAAGAAAAATACTGCGTTGAAAGGTATTAGTCCTATCCCGATATGTTCAGTAGTTAGGTGCGTCAAAGGAACATAAACAAACAAATTGAGAAAACATGGCAAAGGGCTCAGAATTAAAAAAATATATAGCCTATAACCATCTACGATTAGTTCCGCGTCGAATGGTTGTGGTTTCATGCTGATCGGTCCAGTAGTTTTCAAGTTTACCTCGGACAAAAAAGCCAACTTTGCTTATATATATATATATATATATAGATTAACTCTGCTTATACATTTCTGTTTTCTACAATTATTCTTTGCGGAACATAATTTTTAAATATTTGATAGGTTTAACATATCATAAATAAGTAAAGCATAGAAGCCTTTCATTGGTACTTAAGTAAAAATTAAACGGCTATGTAACTTACATATTGCCATTATCTAGAGTAGAATTAGAGCAGGCCCAAAGCTAGACTTGAATTTAAGGTAGGGCAGGGCAGCTGTGGTTGCAAGCAGGGCCATAGTTGAAAGTCCTTTTATCTTTTTTTTTTTTTTCAATGCTATCATTATTGCTTAATACAAGTGGTGTGACATAGTTTTAACAAGTTATATGGTGGTCGCAATCCTGTGGGCTCCTTTGCTCTATGACACTGCAATATTTTAAGTAATCATTTTGCCCCAATATGGGATATTGTCATATATTATTATCATTTTATGGTTTATTTTGTGCGAGGTTAGGTGGAGCGAATGCGTAAAGCTATACTGGAGGGTCTGGAGGTGGAGTTCGCGATGCCACCGCTGCCTCTCGTGACGGGTGTTGTTGGGGGCGTTGGCGCTCTCGGGGGCGCTGTCGGGAACTGGCCCCGGACCCGAGGCCGCGGCGCTCGGCTCGAGATCGCCGGCGTCGTAGTCGGACAGTGGGGCGGGGGCAGCTACCCCACACGCCCACCACCACGCTACCCGCAGGCAAGTCTAGTTCAGTTCAAGTTCAGCAAGACTTCATCTAATGTTAAAAATATGACGTGCGATAAATGAAATTCTATCAACATCATTCCGTTTTACATCTACCACAGCTAAAGCTTCTATATATACCAGGTACTCGATGACAGGTTGTCAAACTTGAAGGTTGGAGTTAGTTGGTCCAAGTTATCCAAGTGGATAAGTACTAGAAAATTAGTAAAAGGTGCATGGGAGAGAGCTATAGGAAATGTGAAGAGTAACATCAACAAGGGATTCAGTAATACGAGATAGGCAGTTGATTTCTTGAAAGTAGAGTTAGAGAATTAAAAGATCTAAATGTGTGATTGCCCAAAAGCATGGTTATACAATAATCCAGATTTATTCTGCATTGAGTTGAGAGATTTCAGTGAAAATATGGCATAGTATTAGTAGGACATTTTCTAATACCCTTTTGATCGGCTTCGAGTTTGAAAACTTCTTTAAATATGTCGATTACCCATAAAAATGAGACAATAGGAAAACAATGGAAAGCTCGAGAAACGTCAGGTTAGTGTTTAAGGGCTTAACATGTGAAGTTTTTTTTTATATGTCCCGAGATTTTAGACTTAACCTGCCCCCCACTACCAAAAATCACGTGTTAAATACACAAAGTATCATGAACATATTTTCAGAATACTATCTTCAAACACATGTGTAACTTAATTTAATTCTGAAGAATTATGAAATTGTGTCACTTGGCAACAACGAGTCAGGGTTACTCGCCGCTTTTCAGCTAAGTCGTTGGGGTCAACGTGCACACCCCTCCCGCCTTTCGAGCCTCACGTGATTACTGTATGATCCCTTTTAATGTGTTTTAGTAATATCCACTCTAGGCTTGGCGTTTTACCACCCGAACGTTTTGTAAGTTGAATATGGTAATGATGTGCACAGGTAAGCTACGTGGGGTACACGCCGCCACCGCGTAATGCTTACGGAGGGCGCGGGTGGGCGCGGCGCGCGCGGCGGGAGGGGCGCTCGCGGGGGACGCGGTCGCGGTGCGCCGAGGGGCGGCGCGAGGGGACAGCGCCCCCGCCGTGACGATGAGCCTGCCAAACCCGCGACCATCGCTGTCAACGGGTCAGTACAATAACAACTTACTCGTAATTAGCTACTTTTCGCCATAATTAATTAAACTATGTGTTCATTCTAATTTATATATTTACAAAATAATTTTTATATTGGACTTCAAAATTTCTTCTTTAAACTTTAAAATCTATTCTCTAAAGGGGAAAACGGACATCATTAAACATAATCAAACTAGTGTTCTTGCAGCTGTCTTAATTAAATAATAGTCTCATAGTGAAGATAAAATGAGGATAGAAACCGTTTTTTAAATTTGAAATTACGTTTTATGATATTGTAACTAAAAGGAAAAAAACGGTTTACAAACGGAAAAGAAAAATATGTACTGTTTTTTTATAGTAGTATCTTTTTCTCCTCAGTTTGTTAACCATTCTTATTTTTTTCTTTAATCTAAATACTACTAATTTTATTAAATTAATTTCTTTTCCTAAGTTTACAGTGTTGTTTTAGGATAAATTTTATATGTGGAAGTTAAATATCCAAGAAAAACAAACGTTATATCAATACAGTTTTTACTTATAATATCAAGCTGTGACACAGAGCACTATTATTTTTTAATATATCATAGAGTACAAAAAAGTATAGAGTAGATATTAAATATATAGTTTTTTTTAAATTATGATAGCATGTCAGTTTTCTCATTGACATACAGTATATCTATACTAATAAATAAAATTGAATAAAATCCGATTCAATGTTTAGTTTTACGGGTAAGTGCCTTGAATCTATGAGAAATATTTTTACGTTATCTTATTATTTAACAAAAAAATAGGGTTCCGTATAAAAAACAAATAAGACTCTGTGAAGAATATACGAAACGCGAGCGCAGCCGCAGGCGCACAGCTAGTGATGAATATGATAAGAAGTCTAATTTGATAGTCTGGATGCATGTTGCGGTGTGGTGGATGATGTAAGTACAAAAGTAGAGAAAGGAATGCTTAATTGGTTTAGACATTTAAATAAATAATTATTCTCATCTTAAAACGGTAATTGCTAAAGGTAAAAAAAAGTTGCTAAAAAGGTAACTGCCTCGGTAGCGCAGTTGTATTATGGTGCGACTGCCGTTCTGAGGTCTCGGGTTCGATCCCCGGGTCGGGTCAAGTGGTATTGGGTTTTTCTACTCAATATCATCCCGGAGTTTGGAATTTGTGCCCGATATGGCGACAGGCTCGCCCCCTGTCACATCTGGGACGGAACTAAGCTCGGCGAAATGTGGGTGTTGTAGTTCGCCATTTCACCTCTGCCTAACCCTTCGGGTATAACAGGCGTGAGCTTATATGTATGTAAAACGGTAATTGAATTTGTTTTATTACTGAATTAATTGTATTGAGAAATATTTATATTTGTTACAGTAAGACTGTGAGGCCCGACGATATTAATTCTCAAGGGGAAGATAATAGCCAGAATGAGGATATCGGTCTGGATGCAGATGTTGAGGGTGAGTGCAATTACACAAACATTCTAAATTTTTATAAATTTAATCTTAAATATAAAATCATAAATTAAAACCAATCATCTTTATTATTTTCATTTGAGAGAGGTAAATAATACAGTTACCGTGTTTCATCAAAATGGTATATAGGTTGCTTTTTCTTAAATTAATCTAAAGTATATCTGTAGTTAATTTCATTTGTTTTTCTTACTGTTTAAAAGAAAATATGGCAACAGTTCCAACACATCAAGTATGAAAATAATGTTAATTATACTATTATATAAACAAGTAAAATTGATTTTTTGTTTATTATGGATAATCTCAAAAACTACTTAATCGATTTTAAAATTATTTTATCTGTAGAAAGCATTATCATAGAGTAGCATAGAGTATTTTTTTTATTAGACATTTATATATACCCGTGCGAAGCCGAGGCATGTCGCTAGTCTTGTGATAAAGATAGTGATCAGCAAAACGAACAGGTTATTAATGGTTTCGCCCCACAGCGGACGGGCTGAGACGTCAGCGCGCTTCTACTATATAGAAGAGCTCGGCTCGCGCCGACACGTCTTCTAAAGAAAACGTCGCGCATGCGTCACATTCCGCCCGCTGTGTGGAGGAACCATAAAGTGGCATTTGAAGTGATGATGGCGCAGTTGGTAGTGCGGTCGGATTCCACATCGATGGATGAAGGTTCTAACTCTATACTGAACCTGAGCTTTCGGTGAAGGAAAACATCCTGAGGCGATCATAGCAGCATGGTGGTGGTAGTGGATTTTCTAACAATGCCCTTCTGAGTAGCCAGCACATACATGTTTGAAAACCTGCCACCAAATACCAATATCTGTGTTCCACTAACATTACTTGAGAACCAGTACTCAATCTACCTAGTATGTTTCTAGATGTAAGGTTTAAACATTTGTGACGTCACACTAGTTAGGATTTTTTACACGTTATAGGTCTGTGCTTTGACCACAATCTCACCTGATGTTAAGTGACGATGTGGTCCAGGATGGTAAACACACTAAGCCTAGAAGTACTGGTTTTCAAGTGATGCTGCCGAAACACACCTATTGGTATTTGGCGACAAGTTTTCGAATTTGAGGGCGGGCACTGTTATAAAATGTTATGCTGTGGTTTCCTCGCGATGTTTTCCTTCACCGAACCGTGGGTTTGAACCCGCGTCCATTGAAGCGGAATCCGACCGCATTATCAACTGTCCCACATCGCTTCAAAATTTGTTGTGACAAGGACGAGTGGTGAAGAAAACCATGTAACTCATGTAACGTAATTTATAGAAACCCCCGATCCGTTTACATGCGTTTTTACATTTAAAAAACATTTAACAGGAACTCTACAACAAAAATCTAAGACTGGTAAAACTGCAAGGAAGAATATGGGGAAAGGTAAAAAGAAAACTCCTAACCTAAAAGCAGATGGACACGAGACAAATGGACCGTATGATAAGAATAAGGTGACATGTCCTAAATAAATAAATAATATATAAAGTAGACTGTTGTATTTATAAATGAACTAGCTGGTGCCCGCGGCTCCGCCCGCGTTTCATATGTTGTGTGCATATGACGTTTTATTTATAGCTAATTTAAAAAAACAAATGAATGAATAAAATAATACTCTTAGTATTTTGTTTTTATTAGCGGAAAAAATGTATATAAGCGTAAATTGAAATGGAAAATGTACAAAAGAGTAAATCTAAAATAAATGAGATAGGATCGGTGGAATCCAAAAAATACCTGTCTACAAAAAATACTGCGTTGAAAGGTATTAGTCCTATCCCGAAATTTTCAGTAGTTTTGAGGTGATGGTGCGTCAAAGGAACCATTTTATAAATGCCTGTCTTTTGTTTAATGGGAGTAAATAAATTAATATAATAAACAAACAAATTGAGAAAACGGCAAAGGGCTCATAGAATTTATATATAGCCTATAACCATCTACGATTAATTCCGCGCCGAATGGTTGTGGTTTCATGCTGATCGGTCCAGTAGTTTTCAAGTTTACCTCGGACAAACAAAACAAACTTTGCTTATATATATATATATAGAAATTATACATTTAATAGTAATTACATTATGGAAGTCTTAGAAAGAGTAATAAATTAATACTTAAATTGTCTTTTAGGTGGAGGAACAATGCCTTAATTCTGAAAACGAACATATTGGTCAAGGTGATTCTCCAGTTGCAAACTAATTAATTTTTTTTTTCGCCCAAAGGTAATTTACCGTAGTACTATAGTTTCTTTAATTCTTCATTTTTCGTCGAGGCACTTTTTTCATCTAAGTTTTTAAGTAATTGATTATAGTCAACTTACAGATATTTATACCATTTTTTAAGCAGTGCAGTGTATACATACTTTGCGCATACCTCATACTAAATTAAGAAAATAATTGTTTTCCTTTCATATTATTAATAAAAAAACATTGTTACTTTTATCGAACAGCAAACATTATGAAGAAAATTATCAAACTTTATTTCAAAATATTTGTTTGTCCACGAATATCAGTTATTGTGGTAGTTTAGTAATTTACAGATTCAAATTTGTATTCTATTATATTATATATCTTTAATTCAAAGTTTATATACTTCACATATTTGTACACCAATATACATATACAAAAGTTATTGTCTCCGTCTGTAGGTATGTTTGTATGCAATGTACTGTATCACTGTTAAGATATAATTCAACTATTTTTTCAGTTTACAATTTTTGTTAGTTAGTGTTCACAAATACTTATGTTATCATCTAGCTGGTTTTTAAGTAGATATTTCTTAAATTGATTAAATGATTAACTTTTAAAATACTTACCGAGTGGATATAATTTGACAATTTAAAAGTACATATAAATAACATGTACCTAATCTTACCATCAGAATACAATGATATAGCACGTTCTTCTTATAAGATTGCGTAACGTTAATTTTGTATGCGGAATCTTTGCAAGATAACTAACTTATGAATTAGTTATTGCCGCCTTAAAGGTGACTATGTATTATGACCTACCTATTATTAATTACGTATACGTGCCTGAAGATCTAAAAGACTTCCCTATTTTGAGACTGATTTTGTATTACTATAATTGAAACGATAAGTGTTCAATTAATGATAATATTAAAGACAAGACGACTTATAATTTGAGACAATTCAAATGCCTCTAATACCCCTAAAGAAGACAAATCAAATGCCTCTAATACCCCTAAAGAAGACAAATACGTTTGATGCGTAAACATTTTTGTGTGATGTGTTGCCAGAGGTATGTCTAAAAACATAACTCATATTTAAGGGGTAAAGTTAGTGACCAACAGTAGCACAAACAAAAAAACTCTTACAATGGCAACTAACATTGATACCAGACAAATAGTAACAAGGCAAAGTTTAGCAATAGGATACTAGTATAGTAGTAAGACTTAGAATTGGTCGCGATGTTAACGTTAAATAAATGCATGACAACAAACCAAATAATTTACAACAGTTTGGTAGTATTAACCAGAAAGACAAAACAGACTCTTTCTCAGCATAAGAGCCTCAAACCTCTTTTTGACAAGTGATATTTTATATATATAAATTATAATTATATATAATATATACTAAATTAACCTGTTATTGTTACGTCTCTTTAATTGAGAAGTGAGACGACTTAATGAAATAATATGTTTTGTTTCAAACATACGGAAAATTAAGTCAGGATTATTTATTTACAGATAGTATATTTACAATTTACCAATTTTTTTTTTATTTATTTATAAGATGGTTTTGGTCTGTGTGATCGTTTGCGTATAAATTCTTCAATACATATGGTATTGATTCACTTTATTTATGTTCTTAATGATTTTTCTCTACATATTTTTGTAAAATTATAATTTTTTTTTCAATAACGTTTTCTACGGAGTTTAAATTAAAACATCCATATTTACAGACACTTGTTATTTTGATTGCATAGACTAAACCAAAAAGATTTCAGACTTGTTTTTGGTATTTCTCTAAACATTGTTTTTGCTATTTCGTGAAAAAATTATGATTGAAAAATGAAAATCATTGGTATTCTACAGGGTTGCCAAGTTAATGGATAAGATTGAGGGACACGGAAAATAATGATAACAACATAAGATAAAAATAGCACATCATTAAATGTGTGTATAAAGTGAAACCTTAATATCATTGTGATAAGAAAATTGATAGTATTAGTATAGACTTTGTATTTATTGATATATTGTTGGTGCTTTTAAATCTAAAGGGCTGCCTGAAACGAGTCTGAAACTAATAGATTTAAGTCTAACAAGACATGTTTTATGAAATGTAATGAACATTTGCATTTTGAATTTTCTACATCTGTAGGGTATTGTTTCAATAGGAAATCTTAGATTTATTAGTGATAATATATTTAGGTGTATGCATTTTTAGAACATTCAACAATGCGAATGTTCTACACCTTGATATGTATTTTTGTAAATTTGTTATATTGTTATACTTAAATTTAGCTGGAATGACTAACAAGAAATTTGAGACAATCATACTAAGATCTTTGTAAAGTGGCGCAACTGTCAACACATATGTTACATTCCATATTGGTTACATGAACCGTTGATGATATTTGAACAGTTTGCGTCCCTAAGGAAGAATGGAACAAAATGAAGACTACAATAATTCTGAAAGCTTATTATACCCTGGCTGGAATATAAACAAAATAATATGTTGCCACAAATAACATATGTAAATTGATTTTTAATGTGAAAAACCATGATCAGAATTTCGAGTGCCACGCACAATAATGCAGCCACGATGCTGTTCCAATGGCTAAAATATTTGCATAATAAAGTATATTAACTATGTAAAATGACCACTGAGGAGTGGCAGAGTGACACAAGTCCTCTAATAATGAGTGTTTGTTAACTCGAACACTCCCAATTGCTAAGTATTCGCAGGCTGTCGTCGCTATATGCGAGATATGCACTTTCTATTATACATTTATATATTATTGCTTGCTTATTATATAAACACAATTTTAGCATTTAGAATTTTAACTTCTATATATTTTGATTTGTTTAATATTTATGTGTAACGGTCACAGAAGTATGTGTAAATTGATCACCTACGGTGAACACTGAGCATATATGTTCCACTGTTCTAATGCTTCATGTAATTGGGACAACTTTTCTGCCGTTTGTAATGAACTATTCAGTGATGGTGGAACTTGCTATTTTTAAATACATTGTGCTGTACACATTTTAGCATATTTTAAAGTAGCTTGATTCGAATTAGTAGGTTTTCTATTTTAAATCCATTATTCGCTATAGTTTTAGATATGCAATACTATTACACTACATTGTATCAACTTGTTTGCCGACATTATGGTCTTTTACTATTATCAAAATATTGTAATCAAAATATATTAGAATACCTAATGTAATAAAACATAACATTTTCTTAACCGAAGTAGCAAAACGTGGAACTGTGGCTTTTTTGAAAACACTTATAACTTATACCTACATAAACCCTGCTATACTAAATTATAAAATTGTTCATTACATTACATTACTTTATGAACAAAAAGTATTGGATGAATTAAATTGTAAACGAGTTGTATTTGTCTTCAAATAAAACGTTCCATTATTTAATGTGGTTTTATTTCATTTATCTGTCAAATCAAACCTTTTGTGTATTTCAGTAATAGTAACGCTTTGAACATTTGCTAGGTGATTGATAACAATTTGTGTAGCATCTTTGACATCATTGTACTGATGTAACAGTTGCACCTGAATAAGGTTTTTCCCTGTTAATAATTCATCGAGTTTCATTTCTGTTTTTATAAGTTTGTTGTATGATTCCCATTTATCCTTGCTCATCTGCAATATAGACCATAAGTTTTACATTACTAATAAGAAAACTTCAGGGTTTACTAGTAGACAGGAGCATATGCAATAAATAAATAAAAAACAAAATATTTAAAAGATGATTTTATTCATGGTCCATGTTACTTGATTCATTAACACCCATTGCACATGCTAACATACTATTTATATGTCTACCCTCTTCTGTTTTAAAAACATATCCATTGGCTTTATCCACAAGGTTTTTAACGTTCATTAAACTCTGTTCTTTCATCATATTTACAAGTTGAAATGTTACTAAACTATAGCCTTCTATAATGGAAACAAACGCACTGTTTAGCTTTTTATATTTTTTTGTAAAGTTGTCAGTATCTAAGCAATCTAATAAATAATTCAAATCTAAAACTTCAGTATAAAAATCAATGCCAAATTGTAGTTTATCCATGTGTTTTACTAACAGGTCCATCTTAGTTATTAAATTTATGTGTGGCAAGCCAATATTCAACATTGCACTCAGAGATAACATCAATGCAGCAATATATTTACCAACATCAGAGCAATGATGTGAATCTATCAAGTGGACAACACACAAGTTTACATTCCCATTATTAGTGATTTGATCAAATATTTTGCTTAAACTTTTATGATGGCAATAAAGTTCCACCTGACCAGGAAGATCAAATAAAAAATTTGTTGAATTTTCACCTTTTATTTGATCTAAAAGCCAATCTATATTCTGTTCCAAATATTCCATGCAGTACAGAAGTGCTCCATTAGGGCCAAGTTTGTATTGATCCATAACATCTTGAAGAATAATTAATTGCCTTATATCAATATCTGGTTTATAGCTCATTTTCTCATTAGCCGGATCCAAATTAACAATTATTACTTTTCTTCCTAATTTACACAATAATTCAGACATTTTAGTACAATATGTTGTCTTACCAGCACCAGGAGGGCCAATAACAAGTTGACCATAATATCTTTGGACTGTTTTAAACTGATTTACTGGTGTCATTGACATGATTTTCACTTTTCAATTCTAGAATAATATCTTTACACGCCTTTACAGTTTCAATATCATATGATTTGAGGTTAATGAATATATAAAGTGGTTTCGTAATTTTTAGTTCCTCTGCAAGGTATCTTGCTGCCACCTGCTGCTCTTCCCCTGTAGCACCAAAAATAACTTTTGTTGTATAAATGTCATCACTGCCTAGATGACTATGAACCTGATCCTTCTGTACAGTCAACATACTCCCAATTTTCTGATACTGTGATACAATTAGCAAAGTTTTGTCAGTATATTCAGCTAAAACTATCTCAGTGGGTACATCATCTATATCTGCAGCTATAGATCTAAATATTTTTTGCTCACTTTCATTTTGTGGATGTCTTATGGTTAAGTTTTTCATAACATTTAGAAGTTCCATCTTCAAACTTAAATCTAAAAAATGATGTAATTGTAATTGTGAATTTGAAATTCAAATGTATTACTACTTAAAATAAAAAATTGCTAACCGTCTAGGTTTAAAGGCGTCATAATAAATAATTATTACCTTACGCAAATGTATACAATATCATTTACCTATATATATTCAAGTAATACCTACCTAATGTATAGTTTATATGAAGCGTTTCTTTTTCACTGTATACATGTTTTAAATTATATTATATATAGCTACTTGTTTTTTACACATCTCTAATACTTATTTCAAGAAACACCGATAAAATAATGTTTCTAATATGGAATGACTAACATGCTCTGGTATATATACACGAGTCCGAAAGCGTCATTGGTTACCAAAAGGCCATCAACATATTAAATATTAAAATAATTGTTTTTAAAGAAAACATACCTCTATAAATTAGAAAGTTCAAAATCAAATCTTTATTATTCCATAAAAGAAGCCAACCGTAAAATGATAAATTCAGGTAGACAATGGCACAGACTTGCTTCCGTTATATTATTCTGTGGACTTGCTAGAGATGCTAAAACACAGAATAATATAACTCCGTGCTAAAAGCACAGAATAATATTACTCCTACCAGAGTGCTAAAGTATCAAGAACAGTAGACAGAGATTTTTTTGTACTATTTATTGCTTTGTAATAAGGTAAAGACAAATGTACTAGTAGACCATGCAGCCAAATCAGACATTAGGCACACTATCAATAAATGAATGGCGGTAACAAAATGATGGCTTTCTGTTACGACCACAACGGGAATGATTTCACGCTCAGTGTAGTTATTTTCACTTCACTACAATTGTGTTTCATAACTACACCATATCACGTAAAATGCCACCAAAATTACATAATATATAATCAAATACAGCAAGATAATGAGTTAAAAATAAGGACGACAACATGGCAAACCAAACTCACGCCAAGCACACTACAAGTTAAAATATTATAAATATCTTTTTAAGGAAAAAGTGATTGTATAAGACCATACAGCCATACTGATGATAAAACGATCCATGAAAATTGCGATCCTTTGTAGAAACCTTTCCTTACAAAGGGCTGGTTGGGAGTTTTCAGAATTCAGGTTTCATATCATTATTTTCAATACATTTCACAAGTGCACAATAACTAAAGTATATCTCGTAAAATGCTCCAAAATGACGTATTATGGAGTCAAATACTGAAAGTTAATAAATTAAAACAAGAACTACTACATAGCCCTAAACTGCTCCAAGAACTCCCTACTAAAGACTACAATTATAGATCGTTACTACTTTTCACTTTTTAAGGAGATATTTTAATCAAGTTGTTTTTTTTGAAATATTGTTATCAGATTGTTATCTTCTGTTTGTCAACCACAAGAAAAAATGGAACCTACACAACACACCAACAATAAAATAATCATTTTTGGTTTTATTATCTTTGATTATATCAAAATTTTGTTCTAAAACAACAATTTTTGGTCTCCGAGAGCTGGCACCACTGCCCAGAAGTTGGCAACACTGTATTAAACTCTCTTTCTGGTTGTCAATTTCTGACAAGATGGTACAGTATTTTTTTTTGAAATAAAATCTAAAATAATCTCGAATTTTGTGTAATGAAATATTATGTTTATATTAAAAACGTTTTGCTAAATTATGAAATATATCTAGAAAATGATTATTAGTGAAATAAGTGTTATTGTTTATTATTACTCATAACCTTAAATACAAATTTCAGACGAAGGGTACCTCAAGTTTTGGTAAGCGTCGGAATAAGACACATACACTATGCAGAAGATGTGGTAGATCATCTTACCACATTCAGAAATCGAAATGTGCGCAATGTGGTTATCCTGCAGCCAAATTGAGATCATGTGAGTAATATTAGTTTTTTTGACCTGCATAAATCTTTGAACTGTTTTTTTTTTTTTATGCAAGTAAATGAATATTTTCAAATGCTGGTGTGAAATTGAAACGAACATTGAATGTTATATCCTAAAATGTCTACTGAAGCTGAAATTCTGGAGTGTAATCAAACCAATAATAAAATAAACTATAAGTTATTGGGATGTTTTGTACAATGAAAACTACTTCAAAGTCCAAATGTATTATAATGTCCATAAAGATATTTATTTGGAAATTCAGTGTGTTATCAATTTTCTTGCATAGATATAGGAGTGGTTTTTAAAGTGAATTATGGACTTACAGAGAATTTTTCAGTATGAAAATGAATTTAATATTTTTATGTATATTTAGACTAGCCACATATCAATAAAAAGCCTAGTTGTAGTTCTTAAGTTATAAAATAGAATAAATATTAACTGGTCTAAATATTATTAGTTTGAAATATTAATCATGTGAGGGTTCTTTTACTATAATGACATTTTAAAATGAAAAATAGGAAAAAGTATTGTTATATTTCTCTGGCCTACTCTGATTGAGGAGATATTCAACTTCTAGAGTAACCCCTTGCAAAATGTAGGTATATTAGTAGAAATATGGTAACAATAATTCACACTTTATTTTATTTTTATTCTAAAATATTTCATACAGTATTTCCAATTTCATTTGTTATTTTAAATTGTAATTGAAATTAAATTATGCTACTCATTCCAGTTTATATAAGTGCTTCAGTTTTTTAAAATATATATATTCCAGTAAATGAAAATAAAATTATATAATTTAAAAAAATATGCATATTATGTTTTTGTTGTGACAAGTGGGATACTAAAACTAAATATAACATTTAAACAAAAGTAGTATTTGTTTGTATACTTTATCAGATCATTTAAGTCTGAAAGTGCTAATTGTATTTGCAATCACAGTAATTGCAATTTATTTATTTATGCAATTTATTGTAATTTATTCAGAAAACCTTGATAACAACACAACTTCAATATAAAATTATAACTTAATTTTCTTCGCAGGGAATTCAACATCTTAATTTTGTAAAAAAAAAAACTATGATACAGTCAATAGGATCACCAAATAAAATTATTTTAATTCATCATATTGCAATTAGCCTTAGCAACAAAAAATCTCTATATATAATAATTAAACAACACTACTATTACATTAACCCCTTGAGCACTAACCTGGCGTTTACGCCAGCTTTCCATTGTTTTCCTATTGTGTTCCTATTGTCTCATTTTTATGGGTAATTGACATATTAAATATATCATAATAATACTAGCTGTGTGCCCGCAGCTGCCCCCTATATTTCATATATTCTTCACTGTTCTAATTATTTTCCTAAAAAAATTTTAGTGCTATGATAGAGTAAAAATAAAACCTGCACATTGAATTGGATTTTATTTAAATTTTACGAGTTTTAATTTTTTATGCAGAAAAACTGCTGACTTATTGACGAAAATTATAAGTACCTAAATTTATTTTGACACTAGCTGTGTGCCCGCAACTGCGCCCGCGTTTCGTATATTTTCCCTGCTTTTAATTTTTATACGGAACCGTAATATTATTTTTAGTACTAAGATAAATTAAAAATATTTCTCATAAATTCAATCACTTGCCTGTAAAACTGTGCATTGAATCGGATTTTATTTATTTTTTTAGGTGTTTTAGTTTTTAACGCGGAACCCTAATAATTTTCCAAAATTAAAAGTACCCCAAGTTACCCAGAGTAACGTCAGCTATCTACCAAAAAAAGTCTCATTAAAATCCTTCCAGCCTTTCCGGAGATAAGATTGAGTATGTAGGGTTTGAAAATGACTGACTGATTGCATTAAGGGCTTTCTTCTTTTTGTGTATTTGTCCATTGAATTATATAGGAAACTACTGAATAAATTTAATTGCAGCTTTCAAAGTAAATTAGGGTTTCATTTGACCTGAGAAATAATAAAAAGACTGATAATGTAATTAAGATAAGAATAACACAGAGATTGTTTTTGATTTATAAAAATTGTGCTACAGGTGGTCATAGTTTCATCTCTTATTTCACACCACAAAGATGAAAAAAAACTTAATATTGAAAAACCTATTCATTCAAAACAAATAATAAATAGGTAAAATAAATATTCAGTCTCTAGTCTGCATAATCATTGAAGTTAATGTTTTTTTTTTTTTTTTTTTTTTTTTTTTTGTATTTACCCTCAGCTGAAAGGTACAACTTAAATAAAATATGTGCAAATTTCATGAAGCCATGCATTGATCGTTAAATTTGTCAGAGAATAACTGTTATTTGTGAATTTTTATACATAAAAAAGGAGGTGTTCTATTTTACATGACTATAAAATACGTAATTCTTACAAAACAATAGAAACAATGCAAAGACACTAAGTTGGTACACTAAAATGCTCAACAATTTCTTGTTGATATTTCTCATGTTTAGAATTATTATGTATAATTCTTAAGTAAAAAAATCATTTTGATATTTTAATATATACATGTCCTTTAACATTAACTATTATATGTATTTATTTCCAGACCATTGGTCAGTCAAAGCTAAGCGCAGGAAGACTACTGGAACTGGCCGCATGCGTCACTTGAAAATTGTCAGAAGGCGTTTCCGCAATGGTTTCAAGGAAGGAAAACTTACACCTAAAAAAGCCGTCGCTTCGTCGTAAACTTACTTATTTGCTAAGTTAATAAAAACATAAAACATCAATCAATTTTTTTTTTTTGCATTTTGATCAATGTTCTGCACCAATGCTCTCTATTTTCATTTTGATCGCCCAAGTTGTCAACATATGATACCGATTTATACATTTCAATGGACTCTTTAGAGAACAATTCAAGGTTTCGTTTTTGATGATAGACTAGTTGCTGCCACGGCTCCGACCGCGTATCATATTACAGTTATTTACTGCGTAATATTGTTTTTAAATACCTATTGGAAAATAATATATGGCCCCTTTTTTGTACAGGCCCTCGATTAACAATAGCATTAATGATCAAAGTACAGGCCTTAAATTATTTATGGTACTAACAAAGCAAAATATTTCTCACAATTCAAAAACTTGAGAGTTCAACTGTCCACTGAACTGATTTTGTTCACAATTTCATAAGTTTTAATTTGTTAAAATAAGAACCAAAAATAAAATGTTACGCTTTATAACTTCGACTAACAGAAGTCGCGCCAAAGGAGGTCTGGTCTAGCCGTTATGAAGATTAGCCGGAATAAAGAAATGAACACCTATGATATACAATTGAAACATGGTCGACGAATGAGGTATTTTT
The DNA here is from genome assembly GCA_014132275.2 of Samia ricini. Taxonomy (NCBI): domain Eukaryota; kingdom Metazoa; phylum Arthropoda; class Insecta; order Lepidoptera; family Saturniidae; genus Samia; species Samia ricini. The sequence continues at coordinate 10,186,816 of AP028170.1, forward strand.
GGTAAATTGATATGAACCAGTAGTGGAGCGTGCTAACGGGCTAAAGAGGAGATAGTACAAAACAACATTCTTTTATTGTTTGAGATACATTGTATAATCAATATCATGGTTTTATTTTGCTATAGATATCGTGCACTTTTTTAAGTGTTAAACTTTGAATATATTATTAATAGATCTAATTCTTTTTTGAGAGTTTAAATATATATACAATACTTTCAATTTATCATGTACTGACCACGCTCCTAAAGGAAAAAAAAAAAAATACGTTTCCCGTATCAACCGCGTTTACTTGTGTGCCAGCGCACATGCCCAGGAAACCGCTTTTCACACCGCCGGAGACTGGCGGCTAACTTTACTTCCACACACTCTCCGGGTCCCCCGCCGGTGGCGGCCCAAGACGCGCTCCGTTCCCCAACTGGGGAGGCTCTTGATGCCGCTACCAGATCGATACTGTGACACTGCCCATGCATCAAGCATTATACGCACAACACTGCATACACACTCCTGCACACAACACGCAGGTACATAGGTCCTGCAAAGAACTTTTTTTTTTATTATTAAAAAAATAAAAAATGTAGGGTTTAACTAGGTTCAAATTTCGCGGGAATTTTATGAAAAAGGTAGCGGCCAAGCCGAGGTTCGTACCACTTTGGTGCCCTTGTGCTAGTTACCTTTTGCGGCGACTGCCTTCAGCGCTGGCCCCCAAACTTACGGTGAAGCTGTAAAGGCCCTTCCGGTCAATAGCATTAGATAGGTTAGAGAGAAAAAATATACGCTTCAATTTTATTTATTATTATAGATAAACACCTTTTTTTAATAACCTAATTCATTAACTATTCATTGATTTCAAAGCAACTAAAAATCTATTTTGCAGATTGCAGTTAATTGAAAAGGATCGTGTTTTTAAGAGCTAAAATAAAGTGTTTTTAGAGAAATTGTATTCTGGAATTATTGGCTTAAGAGAATGAATGTGAATTATTGTGAATACATAATATTGAAACAAGCTAATAATATTTTTTGTATTAACATTCAAAAACATTAGGTAGTTTGGGTCCTTTTACAACGTAGGTTGTAGGAACATGTTCAAATGCATTAGCTTCAAGTCCGAATATTTAATTCATAATTTGTCTCATCATTTTGTTAGGACCATGCCATATTAAACATCATAATATTTCCAACCAAAAAAGAAGGCAAGGGTGGGGAAAAAAACGGGACTTCTCTCCCGCAATACGTTTAATGTCTATTTGTACTCGTGTTCCTATGTAATTCTATTTAGTTCACAGCATAGTGTATGCACTTAGTTTAGTAGTTGTCTACCAAAATTATTTGCCCGCGACCGTACAAATACCGGTCTAAGGTCGCATGCAGCTCGCGGGCCACAGTTTGACGACCACTGATATAACGCTAACTTATAAAGAAAAACAATATTTACCAGGTTAATATGTATATGATAACGTTTAGGTAAATTTGCATTTCTGAAATCAAGGTTAAATTATAGTACATATATGGAATATTTGTTTTATTTTTACCTTATCAAGTTAAGAACATAATATGTTCTACTTTTTAAATTGTAAATGGAGCCGAAATTTTTGTGGAAATTGAAACTTCAATGACTGGTGGTGGTGGTGACGTTTACAATAAAGTATCATGACACATAACGCGAGCTCGTAGTCGAGAGAGAGGCCGCGGACTGGTTCACTGTATTGTGCAGTCGTGCGCTAACTCGCAGTCCAATGGCGATGTGCGATTGAGCCCGCAGCCCTGCATTACTCAGGATTGTCAGTAGTCGTCATTTGATCGTCGTTCAACCGCTACGTTCACTAGCTGAAATGGATGTCTTCGACTAAACATCGCAGTAATTTCAGTCAATATCGCCATTGGACGATAGCTTATCATTTGCTATGACGCGACGATATATTTTAAAGTTCTCACAAGATAAGCGGCCGTGTAGTGATTAAAATTTTATGGTGTTCGGGTGGAGAATGTGTCGAGACTGACGTTTTTTTTGCATAAATAATAGTTATTACCGTTACGTACAGTGTTATTATACTATGTCGTTGTTTAAGAAGAAAGCGCCAAAGTACACGCCGCCTCCAGTGCCATCGACTCCAACTGAGGAGACCCATCAGCAGTCTAACGGAGTGGATAATAATAATGGGTCGCAAAAGTCGCAACTCGTGTTCCACTGCCAACAGGCGCACGGTAGTCCACTTGGCCTCATCTCTGGATTCTCCAATGTTAAGGAACTCTATCAGAAGATAGCAGAATGTTATGACTTTCCTCCTGAAGATGTGAGTTCTGATTTAATTTTACTCGTTTTTTTTCTTACACTGTTATGAGCGGGTAATTCTGGTTCTATTGTAGGTATGGATATAACTTCAACACTTATACTATAATATATATTTTATAAACATAATTAATTTAGTCGGTAGGTAATACGTACATTTTGAATTCAACAGTGCAGCGTGCAGTGTTTGGTGACTAATAATGGTTGTTATGTCATCTAAGCTTCATATTTGTACGTCATTAATTTAATTAGCAAAGACCATAATCATGATACAAATCTGTTAAATAAAATTAAAAAATTCAGTTCTTAGTTTAAAAGTTTTTTTTTTACCTTTTTGAACTTAGTTTAATTATCAAGGTTGTATAATATCTAGTAATTAGAACGTCTACTTATCTAAAATAGTTAATCTCAACTAAGCATTTATCGAACAATCGACGAACTTGTACAATATTGATAAGAAAAAGATAATCAATATTTTTTAATGGAATGAATTTTTAAAACTTCCTTGTTTTCTATATATATTTAAATTTTTGCTTTAGTAAAATATATCTTCAATAGAAATTGTTAACAGGGTAATTATTAATTTCATAGGGTATTAAAGGGCTTGTAGTTGGTGTCCGATAATTTATAATACATTAGTATTACTTTTAAACTTATTTTAAACTAGCTGTTTGCTCGTGGCTGTACCTGCGTTTCATATATTCTTCCCTTCGTTTTTTTTTAATACGGAATCCTAATTCTTTTTTAGTACTAAGATAAAGTAAAAGTATTTCTCATAAATTCAAGTACTTGTCCGTAAACCGTGCATTGAATCGGATTTTATTCCATTTTTATGAGTTTTAATTTTTATACTCGGACCCATAATTATTTTCGAAAATTAAAATTACCCTAAGTTACCCAGAGTACCTTCAGCTATCTACCAAAAAAAATCTGTCAAAATCTGTCCAGCCGTTCCGGAGATAACCCTGGACAAACAGACAGACATTCAAAAAATTTTAAAAATTGAATTTTTTTTTGTTAAGGTGTCGTATTCCTTTCATTTAGAGACACTCCAATTTTATTTATTAGTATAGAATTAGTATAGATTCTTTGTGAATAACCTTTCTACTGTTTCTCTTTTTTATACATTTAAACACAGGTAGGTACGTCATACGTTCTTTATTAATTTCACAAGTACGTGCAAATTAAATTGCGATAAGAAAAAATCTTGCGCTGTACCTACCTACCTAAATGATGTGTCATGCATATCCAACTCGATCAACCAAGAAATGTTTAATAATAAATATTTAATAACAACTAAACCATGTTAGATGATTTCGGAAGTGTTACACACTAGGTAATCTCCATTTTTCCATTATGGAATTGGTATTAGAATTGGAGTAACATGACTATCAAAGTTATAGTTATGTTTCCGTAATTCAAATTCTTATCCTTCCTTATCCTAACATTATGTAAAACGGAACGTTTATAGGTCTGTCTGTCACCTAGTTGCTTATAACTTGAGAACCATTGAACCGATTTACATAATTCTTTTTTTAAATCGTAGATATATATTATCAGGTCAGGTTGTGGTACATGTTTTAACTACTATAAATAATATTGTAGGTATATAAACAAAAGTAACATAAATAATAGTAACACTTCATAATAATCTCCAATATCATGTCCCTTCTTATATTCTTACATTATAGAAAAGGAAACTTCTATTTTGCTGTATGCCCGTTAGTTTACACGAGAGCATAGCTAGTATTGAATAATGAGTAACGTTAAAAATAGTCGTTCATATTTGTCTAATTTTATATGAAAATAATTATTGTTATCGTATAGAATGCAAAGTAACTGTTTCTTTCAACATCTATGCAGGTTTCTTTATTCACAGCTTATTTAAAACTGTTCGATATAAATGGTAATTTCTTAAATGTAGGTAATTAATAATTTAGACGACATGTAGTGTATTATAATTTATATGAGAAATTAATAAAAATGTATTTAAAAAAAATAATTAGAGAAATAAAAGTTGAGTATTTTTCATATATGAATGTAATTAATACTAGAGTTTGATAAATAAATTAGTGTGCCCGCGGCCGCGCTCACGTTTTATTTGTTTTTCACTGCGTTTTAATTTTTTTACGCGAAACCCTAAATTTTTCGAAAAACAAAAGTACCCTAAGTTACGCGGAGTAACTTCAGCTATCTAACATAAAAAGTCTTGTCCAAATCGGTTTAGCCGTTCCGGAGATTACCCGGTACAAACAGACAACCAAAAATTTGAAAAATATTTTTGGTTAGGTTCATATATACATACATACATACATTCATTTATATGTATTTAGTACTAAAATGTTATTTTGACATTACGAACAGACACTTCAATTTTAATTATTAGTATAGATTAGAAATTCCGGCAGACTATAAATAAATAATCTATTTAGAATCGCAGGTGGAACAGAAAACTGCATCAGAAATTTATTTAAATTTCATCCACTTCATTTGGGTCCGGTTTATAATAATTATTAATTATATACGTTGAAATATAGCAAAAACCTGTAATCCAACAAAGTTAATTGATGCCTGTAGGTATGTTGCTATCACTGCGATATAAAATATGACATAATTAATGACTTTAGTTTAAAGTCAGATTAAATTTTAAATGGTAATTTTTGTGTAACATACTACAGTGTATTTATTATCGTTACTATTAGCCCTCTTATTATTTTTAGTTGGGTAATGGCAACTTAGTAGTTATATACACAATTTTGTCATTTCATATGAGGATACAATCTTTTTTTGATTTAATATTGACAAAACGGTGGCCATTTTTAAAATAACTACATTGCAGGTAGTTTTTGTTCTAGTTCACTTTTAAATGAAACTGTTTTTTTTATTTTATTACAGTGAATACGATTATAATCATTTTTCACAGTAAAGATAATATCTGCCACGAAAATGATTTTAAGTGTGATAAGTGATAACGCTTTATTATTAAAATATTAACATTACATTATATGATGAGCTCAGAAAAAGTTACCTGGCAAGAACCACAAAGTACAAATACAATATTTAATTACGTTTGACTAGGTATTTATATTTTGTTATTTACCAATATGTGTAATCTGCAAATGATTAATTAATGTGACACTGATTGTAATATTATGAGTCGATTTAGGTGAAAGTGGATAATATTGAAAATAATATGATTCTTGTTTAAATATGCGGCAATTTTATGTACAGCTTACGAAGCGTTACAAAAACAGACTTACTTTTACTTTAGTGTATTTAATAGACTGAAGTTATTCAATCAAATATACTTCTCCTTCGGTAATCTCGTTGTGTGGAATAGGTAAAAACACATTCTTTTTGAAAAATAATAAATGGAACCATAATATGAATGCTTCTAAAAGTGTTCTTTTGATTCATAGTATAAATGTTATGAATTATCGTTAGAGACAGGAAAATAAAATTGTATCGGATGTCTGATTATATTTTGAAGATTATTTTCGTATTATAAAGCTTTTAATTACGCCTATTCGATGAACCAGCAGCATTTACTTTAAGTATGGAATCGGTAATATGGACCGAACAAATAGTTTGCTGTCATTAGTCTAAACTCTAAAAGGATCTTTTTATTTGTGTAGGTACGTAAAATTATAGAGAAATCAACATTACTACTGTTAGTAGAGATATTGAAAGTGAAATATAATTAACTTAATTGACGCTGAAGATCACGAAAGAGTTAAATACATTTTTGTTCTGTTTTTCAAAGTAATCTCTTTTTATAATTGTTTGTATAGTCGAGAATAATGCAATTTCAGATATTAGAAGAAATCATATTATTTTTAACAAAGGGATAAATTAAGCCAAAAACCTGCTTACTTACCATTTCAACCTTATAAATAGTTAATAAGAAATTAGTGTGTGAAAGGAGGCTAAACTATAAAGTAAAAAATCTTTCTCGCATCATTATAAGCAATTGGAATATTTTCTGGGAGTTTAAAATGTTCTACTTATAATAAGGCTTTCAATTCTGATTGAATTTGCTGACTTCAAAATTGTTATACCTTCATTGAACGTCGATATAATAATGTAACATTATAAAAACTTATAAAAAGGCACCTATTTATTAGAAAATTATTATTAAAAATTGTACAATATTGTCGTAACAGTTTATAAATATATTAATCAACTTCTTTTTGTGTAAGAGTTGCCCAAGTATTTGTATGAAATATTCTGTTGAAAATAGTAATTCACATCAATATTTTTTATTAATTTGGACAAATCTTGCGTACAATATCCATCGCCTGTATTTTGAATTGTTACCGCTTTAGCCTGTTCTTCGCCTGTTAACTGGCCGTTAAAGGCTCCTACTGCGTGCTCATTTAGCATATCTACTCTCCAGTATTTTACATCCATAAGAAAATCAGCAAATCCCAAGTAAACCTCGTTATATTCAAAAGAATTCTAGTATGTACGTATTGCGTTATTGTAATATTACTTAGGTTTATATAACTCGTATTTAAGTAATTTATAAGTAGGTACCTTTAAAGAAAATATCACAACTATAAGTCATTCTTGGGGCTAGAACAAAAAATTGTTAAGCGACACATAAAACAATGTTTACTTTGTAGTTACTAATTTGATTAGACATTTCAAACGGTCCCCTTATTTCTGTTTACATTTTCACATCAATATTTTTGTATGTAATTAAGTTTTTTTTTTGTTATTTAAAGGGTTATAAATATGATTTTTACCATATTTTTAATTACAAAAAACATCTGGTTTTTGATATCCTGATTATTATAATTTAGATGTGTTGATTTATGTCACTGCCAAATAAATAACTGCATGAGTGTTTAAGAGACTAAATTAGACACTACTTTCTATATGAAACTATTTTGGACACTACTTTCTATATGAAACTATTTTAGTAATCAATTATAAAATAAAGGATTTTATAGCGTTAAATGGCATTAGACTTTTCTCGTAAAACTTATTAATTAGTCGAATTCTTTACCACTAAGTATGTTCAAGGTATCAATTCCACTATGCCCGACGATGTTATGTAAGAAGCTTTGTTCGATAACCTTTTTATCCCACTTTGCAACATAATATGTATTTATACTATATATTTACATATAGGTATGTCTACGTGGCCTCATTCGTTCAATATGGCGATTACCCATAAAAATGAGACAATAGGATAACAATGGAAAACTAGCGTAAACGCCAGCTAAGTGCTCGATAGGTTATAATGTTTTGAGTTTTCCAGTAAATTTTTTTTTCATTATAAATTATAATAAATAAAATTGAAGTGTTTGATTGTAATATCAAAATAATATTTTTTTACTAAATATATATGAATTTATATACGATACCTATACAAAAAAATACAATTCTTAAAATCTTTGTATGTCTGTTTGCTCCGGGTAATCACCGGAACGTTGAAACTATTTTATCGGGTCTTTTTTTTTGGTACATAGCTAAAGTTACTCCACGTAACTTTGTTTACTTTTTTTTCAAAAATAATTAGGGTTCCGAAAAAAAAAATTAACTACTAGATTACACAGTTAAGAGCATATTAAATACGGGTGCAGCCACGGGCACACAACTAGTTTTCCAAAAATCCAAAAATTTCATGAAAATGGATGATAAATTGCCGAGTATTATATTTGACGTGCCGCCGTCTTTGAACTATTCTGCCGTAAAGGTCAATGGCGAAAATTGTACGCGGACTAATTTCCTGATATTTCATGCCTTGTGAAATTGTTCAATGTTTAAAGAGGACTTTACTCGTTGTCAAGGTCTCCCACAGTCAGTTTTAAGATAGTATTATATACCTAAGTATTTCACACGACAAAGTTTTTGTAACAATAAGTTAGGAAGGAGATTGCTATATTGCTATGTGAATTGACTGAAAGTCCATGTTATGAAAGATGATAATATGTAATGAAATAAACCTTTAAACTTAGTAATATTAGGTTAGGATGGGGTTGATATGATTTATGTCAAAAGCCCCTAATAAAAAAAAGTTAGTATGTATGTATGAAACTAAGTATCTAATTGCAATGCTTGAAAATAGTATGCTGTAATGTTGTAAGTTATGACAACTTACAATTAATGGAACTTAATTACTAAATATAATAGATGAAGTCAGTTTGTATTTCTAGAAATTAAAAATTATTACTACTACAGTTATTGAAGTTTTTTTTGAACGGAAAAATTCTTTAACAGCGTCGAGCGATTGTAGATAGGGGAAACATTTATAGATTCGCGTTACCAATGCTCTGACGTCAGCCCTCCACATGCTACAGTATGTAAAGTATAAGGTGGCATTTAAGTGCTAACGTTTAGTGATAAATAATAAAATTTATAATTACGCAGCGTAGGTATCGTATGTTTTGATTAAGAATATACAATATGAAAATGTACGTATTTATTGCTCGGAGTGCCAATAGATGTAAAAACCAGACACATGTTATAAATGTTAAATATTAGGTTATGTTAATAATTTCATTTACCAAACTATGAAATATAAACATTAAAAAGATCAGTTTTTACAAGATTACGAGTTTCCACTTCTGTAGGCAGTCCCCAGTTTTTTTTTAAATTAGCGGTTGAATTTTCTTTAAGAATAATAATTAAGTACCACTGATAATATGTCATCGGTATCTTGTAATCTATAATGCTGTTATCTGATAAAAGATAATATCATAATTTTCTAACGGTATCTTTTATGATATTATTTTATTTTTTGATAGGAATATGTTTTTAAAATGATTTTGATTGTTAAAATGTAAAGTATTAAGTGTGTGCGGAATCATGCACGGCTGCACGCTCAGGAAATGGTTCCCAGCCCAGGGGCGGAGTCTCTCGTGTGACATAAACGTGGCAAGTTGTGGAATGATTGCATATACGCTCTGGCGGGGCCCGGTACATACATACAAACTGAACGTTGTGCGACGACCTACTGCTCGTGGGTCAAGGACCGGACGAACAGCAGTACGTTTGTACCTGGTCATGCCCGTATGCACTGGTACATAGAGAAATCGTAATTATCATATGCAAACACCTGCCTACCGATAAATCGATGCGAACGTACGACAAACAGTGTCGTAACTAAGTCTATTGATTTTCTGTATTTAGTTTGTTATATAACACATGTGTATACATATAGCATGTTAAAAATTATTAATTAATACCAAACTTAGTCTTAGTAATCTGAGAAAATGTTATAGATTATTTCATGACATGTAAATACATATCGTTCCTGTATACCTACATTCCTGTGTAGTAGGTTTGATGCTATTTGCAACTAGTTATATGCCTATTGAGTTGAGGTTATATTTAAAACTCGATTTTATTTTACAAGATACATGCATGTTAGACGTGCTTTGTATATTGATAAGAGAAAGAGTAGCTGTGGTATGTGCGTGTTGAAATAAATATATTAATTCTTAGAGTCCCAATACTACTTTATATCTCTTAAATATACAATGATTTAGGTAGGTAAATAATTGCTAGAGAAAGTGCTGGTATTCATGTTTATTTCATTGTTGTCCCCTTTGTGAATTATTTTAATGAAACTAAATAGTTCTAGAGTAATAATATAGATAGCCGAAATACGTTTTTCATAGTAATTAAGGAATTATAATATTACAATATGTAACATATAGATATACGTCATTTTTTTATGTTAACTCAGCAAAGAGACTTGTACAGCATCTGATCTGAGGTAAGTGCGATAGAGTCCAAAAACAACGGCGGTCGTCGCTAACAAGATATGGCTAAAATCATTTATTACTTTTCCTAAAAAAACACAAAGAAAAGAGAATAACAAAATTAGAATTAAGTAAATGAATTTTATTTCAAAAAGAATGAAGTATCACTCTGCTACATTTAAATAAAAATAGCCACGACTGGGTCAAAACTATTTTTCAAAGGAAGGCACATGTTTCATCACTACACTAGTTTATTACTAACATCGTGGAATCAATAGATCTTTCGTGTTCGAAGTTTTTATGAAAACATATCGCAAGTGTTGAGATTTCCTCACGATATTAGTAACTGTATGCTAAATTCCGATAATTTGATGGTAACACCAAAAACGAGGATCAAACCTTCGGCGATCGGATCAATACTCAACTGGCCCTTAACTATTTAATCACAACATCAGTTTCAATTATTCTTTTCTTAAATAGTTTGATTGATACGTTTGTGGTTGTTGAGTTTGATAACTTCCACATAAAACTTATTACCTCCATTCTACGGCTATAAATCGAGTTATTAGTATTGTATCGTTTACTTAATAAGTTAACACGTGTTTTTACATGTGTGTGTACATTTACATATGTTTTAAAAAGTACTGATGGATTCACAAACATCATGTAAAATATTCCTGAAACATAATCGACACTGATAAAAAAAAAATTGCGAAATTTACTTATTAATGTTCAGCTTAAAATAGGTACCTAGTATTTTAGATACTTTAATTTTATAGTGGCAAAGGAAGACAAATTAAAAAGTTGCAAAAATAACACAAGGTATGTCTGTAATATAAATTGTCTTTATTGTTATTTGTATTACAAAAAGTGAAGTTTGTAACAAACACGCTAGAGGCTGACTGGCAAGAGCCGTTATTATAATCTAGTCACATATTATTTATTATATACAAAAAGGTATGGACGACTGTAAGAATAACTCCCAAATAATAATCTGTAATTATATATTGAAAAAAATGGATAGAACTCTGGCTGTATTTAGGTACATTATATGCGTAATGCACCAAGTGAAAAGACAATGAATCGCCAGCATTGTCTCTATTTGGATTTAAAGTTGATTTCCATACTAAAATAATCATAGAGTTCAGATCTGAATTAGTTTTATTCCGCTTGATTTTTTATCTTTGCCTTTATAATTTTGCTGAATAGGTCATTCCGTGGTTCCTTCATAATGATATTATTATTATGGTTATTTCATTTACGTCCCGATTAATTTATTTGGATACAAACTGACACAGATATACAAAACTCTATATAGAAATAAAATTAAAGTAATTAAAATAATAAAATAAACTAAACTACATTCGATGCAAATAATTTCTATGCTTAATAATTATTCACTGTATCATATCTCCAAAAGTTTTACACTTGCTTGAATTTATGAGAAATATTTTTACTTTATCTTAGTATTAAAAAAATTAGGGTTCCGTATAAACCAGAGTTCCCCAAAGTTTTTTGTGCCGTAGACCCCTTGCCATTATTTTCCGTGTTGGGTAGACCTCCTTCTTACCTGATATTGATTTCCTGTAAGTTTCTAACTGTAGTAAAGTTTAGTGTTAAAAATTTAAAGTAAAAACACATGTTAACTTATACATTTATTAATTGAATTTAAATTAAAACTACTCAAAATAAAATTTTGTATCTGTTATGTAAAATATACGTAACATTAAATAAACTATAAATAAAATTACATAAGCAATAAGACAATATTTTTAGTTAGAAGGATGAATCTGATGCACATCCCAAATTCGTATTTATAGAGTGACGAATTGAACAAGTCAGTGCAAGGAGCGAAGCTCTGAGACTGCGACTCTCAGGTTTTTACAAGTTCAAAATGTATTGCGACCACAAAGCGAATACCAACATCCTACAACTAACACAATTTTATAAACATATATAATATTTTTATACTTCATAGGTAATTTTTAAATAATGTATATGTTTTGATATTATAAGATAGTATGATGTAAGTAAATAGGTACTATCAGTGTATGTGTTGAGATACACTATCGTGGACCCCCATTTTCATTTCATGGACCCCCAATTTATTTTCGCTGACGTAGACCCCTTGTATGTTGTCATAGACCCCTAGGGGTCGATATAGACCACTTTGGGAATCACTGGTATAAACAATTAAAACACAGTGAAGAATATATGAAACGCGGGTGCAGCCGCGGGCATACAGCTACTTTCTTTATAATATTAGTTAAATCTATGTCAAGTTTCGTCAAATTTGGTTCAGTACTTTCTGAGTGATACGCGTGCACAGGGAAACACAGACAAACAAAATTATATATTTTTGGCTTCTATATCGATAACAAAGTGTTATAATTTAGAAAAAAAATGTAATTTACAGATTTAGCATAATTACAGTTTTATTATATGTATAGGTAGGTTATTAGGTATCGAAACATTTGTACCAAAATATGGTTAGAAAAAAAAACCTGTCAATTGGTCTAGTAAGTAGTTCTCAAGTTATAAGTGAACTGGCTGGCTGACAGAGAGGAGAGATGTGTTTCATAATGCGTAAGTAAGAAAAAAATCACATATTCCAAATTTTAAAAATATATAATTTAACCATTTACATTGACCATTAACCATACATGAGTAACTTAATTAGCAGCATACACCATTTATCGGTAATTAAATTCTCGTTGCGTTTCATAATTAGGTACTAAAATAACTATGTTAAATACTCTAAAAATATTATTTGTATTGCTAATTAAACCGCCGTATGTTTACTGACTTTTAGTGAAAAATCTATGAACCATTTTTTTGGTACCATTTATTTCTTTGTTAGATACTTATCCTTTGTTAAAGCTATTCCAAGGGAGTTGTTGTGAGTTCTCAGAATCCACGCTCCCTGTTATTATTTTCACATAACTTTTGCACAATTACCAAACTATACATGTAAAATATGCGTATGTTTACGTATCATGTAAAATTTCAGGTGGTTTGACCTATAATTTGAAAACCATTGAACCTATTGATAGGATTATCCGATTTTGACGTGATTTTTTTTAGCAAATAGCTCGTATTTTGGCTAGTTAAATTTTTCGAAAATATTTAGAGTTCCGTATAAAAAAATAATTAAAACTATATTACGCTCTCAAAAATATACGAAACGCGGGCGCAGCCGCGACCACACAACTAGTTATTTATTATTGATATTGTACAATGAAGATTATTCATCTAAAAAGATCATATGAATTTTAATGAAGTAAACATATGTAACAAGTTGTAGGCATAAACGTATAACTTCACGCCTCTTTCCTATAAGTGTAGGCAGAGACTACACCCTTCTACGACCCTTATACTAACTAGATATACATATTAATCTATGCCTGACACACGTTTTTTGTTTCTAATCTCATAAGTGCATACTTACACGCTCTTCGGTAATGGATACTTTTGATCTGGCCTTTAGTCGACAAAATATAATTAATAATTATGGAGAAAAAAAAAAATTGTTATATGTGGGTGGATCCGCGGGAGCTTTATGAAAGTAAGAGTTAGGAATAAACGGAAATTATTTTAGGTTAGATTATAAATACAAGGTGTAGGTTACGCGGTTGTTTTTCGCTAGAGGCAACGAAACGTGATTGACCTCTCTTTCCACGCGAATTGACATATGAAATTCTTGTTCGTCTTACGAAAAAAACATCATCAATAAACATTAGGTAAATTATTGCCCGAATTCCTATTTATTTATCTTTTTTATAAAGAGTGGGGGGAGGGGGTGATTGATGTAATTAATTAACAATAGAATACGAGTATATAAAATGTTCTTTATTAAAAAGTTAGGAAACCTCATTTCTATTGCATAGGTACGAAACTTATTCCATAATCAAAAACTGCATCTTGCAGTATATCTATTTACAGGCACATGCAAATGTACTTACCAATCGGCAAACCGTGTCAAATTGTAATATAACACATGCTAACAACGTATTTTGCAATTTAAAACGAGTGAAACTTACTATGTACCAGGAAGTTCGTTTAAATGTTCTAAATGAAACTGACCGAGTAAACATTGATAAAGGATTATATTACCACGAGGAAGTAACGTTTCAACAGTTGGTACTTACTTAAACCTTAAACGCATATCTGTAAAAAAAAAAATTACGTACTTTTAATAAGATTAAACTCTTTTCAAAACTTTCTTTTATATAATCACGCAATGGAAGTTGTGTACCTATTGAAATGTGACAGACTCTGAAATTACGAAAACAAGTACATTTTTATATTTAAATTGTAGAATAAATCTGATTACAATAATCGTGTTGTGTGCAAAAAAGAGAAGAAGGAGAAATAGTGGAAAAAGTGAAAGAGTTTGTGTACTTGAGATCAAAGGTTACGAGAGATGGAAAGTGTGACGATGACATTGAGCGAAGAGTTTTGTTAGTAGATATAGTGAACGTTTAACTTTATGTGCAGCCAGACAGGCGCGTTTGGCTGGTCATTGAGGAGTGCTGGCCCCTACACTTACGTATGGTAGTGAGTGTTGATTTTGATAGTAAGATTAACGCTGTGAAGGTGAGAAGTCTGAGAAGTATAGCGTCTAGAGTGAAGATGATTGATAATAGATAAAAAAACGCTGTGGTGTGCTAGAGGATAATATGTAGCGATCAAGATAGAGAAAGGAATGCTTAGTTGGTTTTAGCATTTGGAGAGGACAGAGTATTGACACGACGAATTTACATGGTGAGGGTGACTGGCAACCGAGACCGACCAAATCGAGAACATCTTAAATAAAGGCCAGGTAAAAATTACCCATAACCGAGGATATATAACGAGGATGTATGAAAACGTCCATGAAAATAGTAGCGAAAGAGGTGTGTCAAGATCGTAGCAAGTGGAGGATGTAGTTTCTGCCTACTCCCATGAAACAGAAAGCTAACTGATGTTATTTTCTATTTATAATAGAAAACTTTCCAAATATTGTATCAGTACACATTGATATAATCATATCAAACCGATTTAATTAAATCGCTACATTAGTAGGAGTTATAATTGTGACGTAATTACTATAATTTTTATTTGTGTAATGATCGCTAATGCAAATCAGATCAAAAAATGCGGTCACCTAGTTTCCTTTTAGCACTACGAACTATTGACAGAATGAGACTAATTTAAACGTTCTTAAAACATTATTAGGTAGGAATTGAATATTTCATTAAATAGTACCTATTACTACTTACTAAATCTTTTTCACGAGCCATCTTTTTAAATTATTAAAATAAATATCTGTATCAAATATTATTTTAGTCTAGAACGTACTAGTCCTACATTAATATAGTTATTGTTACTTTTTTTCATTGCTTTTTATTTATATTTGACTGTCTCTTGTTTTGTTTGCCAACTTAAATAAATAAAAATAATTTTAAGTCTATATATTTAATTACGACTTTTTGTTGAATTATTTATGTCCTATGTTTTTGCAAAATTTTCGTAATATTACGTCTGATCAATCTATATCATTATTAATTAAATCACCATGTTACGGTAAGTGAGATAGATAGACAGCCGCCGTGAAACAGAAAAATATATTCTACAGTCACGCAAAAATAGTTAGGCGTGGTTCATTAAATTAATGTTTTACCAATAAGGGAACGTACCCGTACTACGTGACCTATTTTGTAAGATTTTTCAACCCCTACCTCCTCTTGATAACTCGTAGAATATGCCAAACCTTTGGCCCTTAAAGTTTATACGTAGAATTTATTTTTCTGTATAATTACATTAATATCCGTTTCACACATCTTCAATTAATACATTCCCAGTATTAATTCACTTGGACATATCATTGATCACGGGGGTACTAGTATCAGACTATGTAATAGAAACCTAAGCCACCCCACCGCTGCTGTGACTGAGCGTAGTATTTTGAAGACCTCCTTCCCCTCCTAAACGGGTCACGTAGTGTCGGTACGTTTCCTAACTGTGGTATTGCCACTTATCGCTTTGATATACCTATATTAAATCCTAGCCATATACGTAACACGCATAGTAAATACGTAAAAAGTTATAAATATGAAAGTAAAAAATGAACAATAACTACCAAATAACACTAATGATGCTGTTTTATGCAAAATATTATAGTCACTATTTTTAGTTCAGTACTATTATTCACTGATTGTTACTTCAACATAATCATCAAACAGCCTCTATCAGTTCACTTTGTGGCTCAATTTTATGACTTATTTTAGATTACATTTTTGTTTTCAGATTCTCTTCTGCACATTAAACACACATAAAGTGGACATGAAAAAGCTTTTGGGTGGACAAATAGGATTAGAAGATTTTATTTTTGCACATAGAAAAGGGCGACCGAAAGAAATTGAAATTGTCAAAACAGAAGACGCGTTAGGATTGACGATAACAGACAACGGTACTGGATATGCATTTATAAAAAGAATAAAAGAAGGATCGATTGTTTCAAGAATTCAGCATATAGAGGTAAGGAAACTATTTTATTACGAGAAGTAGGATGCAAAAAGTGCGTAGGAACCGTTATGAACAGGAAAGCGACCACTACTGTTGCACCATAATCATGAATTATAATGCAACAAGGATACAAAGGACGAATTGAGTTTATAAGATCTATAATGACTGCCTAATGGCAGATAATGCTGTACAGTTGTCAACATAAGTAGGCGTTTAACCTTTTGTGTCGATTTAAATGTCAATTGACAAAAAATGCGGTATCGAATACTAAGTAATAGGACATATATTATATCTAATGTAACTCAATAGAAATGTACATTAACAGCGTTATTACAAAGTGATATGTTTAATTAGCTGAGAATACTGTTCATAAACTTTGTATTCACTCTATTAAAATTAACAAAAATGCAACGCAGCGCATTCAGACATCACATCCAATGACGTGATGTAAGGAAAAAAAACAAAAACATCGAATGAATACTTATATTGGAATGTCTAGTAGCAATAAAGTGATGAGTTAAGTAAACTAGGTGATGATGCACAAAATAGGTGTATCATTGCGACAACCATAAACACACACACACACACACACACCCACACACATATACAATAAAAAACTAATTCGGGCACATTTAAAAATTGGTAGTTTATGTAGGTAGCCTTTTTGAATTTAGCAATGTTTACTCAGTTACTTAAACGTTTTTGTCATATTACTTGTGGGATGCTGTAAGAACGGTAACTGACAAAAGACAATAGTCGATTAACTCGAAGGTATATAGCATCGGGTGTATGTTACAGTTATTATGTCGAGCTCACATATATAAAGTTTATAAATCAACGACTATATTATTACACCCCAAATAGTTTTAAAGTAGTCTCTTGTACTTACTTATACTTTACTTTGTTATAGAAGTAACCGGTTATAGTTAAAAATATTTTTCCTTGATTTTGATTGTAGTAGTACCTCGTATGTGTGACCGGCATGAGGAGGTCATTCCCCTGCTTAATAATTAACAGGAAATCAACCATTATAGTGTTAACTTGTTCGTTCCAATTCAGGTTGGAGATCACATTGAGAAATTGGACGGAGAAAATATGATCGGTAAGCGACATTATGAAGTGGCTAAAATATTAAAGGATATACCGAAAGGAACTACTTTTATCATGAGACTAGTGGAACCGTTAAAAAGCGGTTTTGGAAGTATCGGTCCCAAGAGCGGTAGCGCCAGATCTGGAAAGAAACAAGCGTTTGGTTCGGGCAAGGAGACGTTAAGATTTAAAGCTAATGGTCAAGCTACAATAGAAAATGAGGTAATATACTTTACATAAAATATTAATTATATGATATATAGTCAATTTTAAGTCAGTTATGAAAAACTTTAATAAGACCGGGATCGACGAACTTTTTTATAGCAATTACGGTCTAGTGTTAGTTCGTTCTGTACATGATATGAATCCTACAATTATTTTTCGATTAAAAAAACTTTGTAATAACAAGAGGTCATAGTGAATTTTATTGTGCTATGTAAATAGTTAATATCGTTAAGTTGAAAATCGGAATATCGTTATCACTCGCATGTGAGATTGTAAGTTTTATGTTAATTTATGAGAATAATTTACTTATCTTTATTCTGTAAAAATAATTAATACAAAAAGAAAAGGGGTCATTAATCAAAACTAAAAACCATCTTATCATTTAAGTTGGACCAAATCATGTTTGTCATGGAGACGTTAAACAACTACCAAATCGATATGAAAAATTCTGTTACCTTTAGAAAGCTAAACTATGATCGTGTGACAGAGGCAATTTTTTTAAATTATAGATTTCTGTATATCACCAGTGCGAAGTCGGGACAGGTGTTAGTAATATATTAAAGAATGTTTGTTATAGGAAAATTAAAAAAAATCACATTAAAATATAAATAAATTCAGAATTGACGCGAAAACGTGAAAGAATGAATGAATATCAAAGAAAGAGTTACAAGGACGGAGATAAAAACTGATCTTTTTACTTACAATATATGTATGTAGATACGACACTACGTAATGATTTATAATTTCATTATAGTATATATAGGAAATTGTTAATATAATCATTTTTTTAAATTCGTATTTCAGCACGACGATAAATCCAAAGCCGGTATTGAGAAAATCAACGGTTTATTGGAATCATTTATGGGCATCAATGATTCCGAATTAGCGACGCAAATGTGGGATCTCTCCGAGGGCAAGAACAATTCTATGGAACTCGCCGAAGCAATAGATAACAGTGATCTCCAAGAATTCGGGTTTACAGATGAGTTTATCATTGAACTTTGGGGTGTTATAACAGACGTGAGATCTGGTAGACTGTCGTAACCTCTTTATTGATATTATAACTCATTTGTATAGTGACGGATATGGATTTAAATGATCCTTATTTCAAAATTATAATAGTCGCTCTATTTTTATGGATTACTTTATGCGACCACGGTAACCGCGTGGAGAAAGATACGTGAGAAAAAATGTTCAATAAAATGGATCTTGTGAACATTTTAACATGGCTTATTTACTTGATTTAGATAGTTCGTGATAGCTAGACTTAAAATGGATGTAACGTACCTACGTGTGATATAAAAATTGGTACATATGATAGTAACTATGATACGACATGGTACAATATATATTATATTAACGTTGTTTATTCATGAATTGTAATGTTTGTTTTTCTAAACGCTATACGATAAAGTACAATTTATATAATTCTATTATATAATTGCCTGATCTAGCATAGAAATAGAATATTAGATATTTAACATAATATATATAAAAAAGTTATTTTATTCTATATATTAAATTCTATAATCATAGTATTTATTCATAAAATATTTTTTTTAATATCCGTAAATAATGTTCTATATATGTGAATATAGGGTTGTCATTATTTCATAATGAAAAATGAACTATATGAAATAATATTTTATGTAAATAGATCTTATAAACTGAAAAACTATTTGTGCGTTCATAATTTTTAAAAGTATGTAGGTACTATTAGATAAAATATTTTACACGTTTAATGTTTGCCTATAATTTAGTAAACAATGCTATTATTACTAGAGATCGACAGATGGTGTAAAATCGACTATAATTATTATTGAAAATTCAAGGAAAAAATGAATTGTTTGCGTAGTCAATTGCTAATAAACATAGAAGAATATCGGTTGATTAATTTATGAGAAAACCGTTTTATTTTTAAATTAAGTATATGTGATAACAACTTTCCACGGATTCTCACGGATAGAAGATAATATATGCAAAGCTAACAAGTTCAGTAGTTTTTTGATTTTTTCGCGTTCAGACAGACAGACGTTGCAAAGGTCTTTATTTTATAATAGGATGATTACAATCACCTATACTACAGTATAGATAAGATAATAATGATAATCAGTCGATTAAGTGTGCTTACTTATTTAAATCTATATACATACCTATTCATAATTATACAAAATATTATTATATATTCATGTCCCTTTATATCTCACCAAATATTCCTTTCTGTAATGAGTAAGATATATGGCGGTAGATATGGCGATATATATGGCGGTAGATAGCATATAGGTACAGTCCTTGTTGATGTTATCAAAAATAAATTTACTCAACGATGTCAATCATTATTGTAATTTTATGAAAGTGGAAGCATTATTGAATAAAAGAATCCTTCATATATCAATAATTTGTGGCAGTACAATCATAAAAAAGCAGATAGGAGAGATATCCTTAATACTGATAAACGTATCGTGGGCACTGTCACATATTATTTCGTTATTTAGATAATTTTCGCTTTAATAGGTAGGTGGATTCAAATGTATCATTTTAAAAACAGTCTGTAAATAAAACAAAAAAAAATCATGATTTTGATGTTTTCTCAGCAAACCTTTTTCTAAATAACATAAATTTAATAGAGTATTTGTACCCGATACGATGCCGAACACCATTATATATATGGTCACTGTATCTCACTTTTGTACGGCTATTTTCGGCAGCAAGCAGTTTATATTTATATCACAAAAGTGGCAAACATACATACGATCCGTCTGATGGAAAACGACTCCAATACCAGATATATCACATGAGCGTAACTGTAATTCGTATATAAATTACTTAGGATTATTACTAGGATTCTATAAATTACTTAATGGTTTTTCAAAATGAACACAATGTCTGTCAAATAATTTGTATTTTACCTTGATTACCATTGCTCTTGGGCCGTAGGAAGTTTTCTCATCATGCAGTATTTTTATCTATCTAAAGACTACATTATAACCACATAAAACTCGTCAAATCAAATTTACGTTCCAGTCGTCTACCTGGTTATTGTGGGTTATACAAATCTCCCAGGATAAATCGTAGTTTAAATTGTATTAAACTTTAGTGTAATACTTGGTAGATATCAAGTCCATTTGGAAGTTTGTTATTTAAGAAGCGTATTCTTATATGCTTATTCGTTTGGATTTCTTTTACAAACTCTGGTTTGCTTTTTAAATGAATAATCATGTGTTATCATGTGTTAGAGAAATAGAACAGTTAAAATATGCCTAATTTGCAGCAGTAGCTGCAGTAAACTTATATCACGGTTTGTTTTTATGTACCTATATATTTTACTAAGTTTCCATAAACTTAAGTTTATAAGGAACGAACTTTTTGTGGAAATAACGTGCCACAATTATTTAGTATTATTTTGAAAATGTATTATTTATAGTCTTTTTTTTTTAAGTTCAGGTCAAGTTAAAGTTAATGTGTAAAATATTTTACCCATTACAATAAGCGCTTTAATTTATAGAGTGAAAAATGTATGGAACAAATAGGTAGAAAATAAAATGGTCGCACGTATATTCTGCTATATAAATGTACAAATATAAAAGTCAGACATACAAAAGATATTAATAATAAGGAAAAAAATAAAGTATTTACTTTTAATAAAAAAAAAATAGTTTTATTTATTTTTGTGATATTCGCAAGCGTTGCTTACGACCCGGTGCACATCTATGCTGCTCACCCTGCACTATAGGTAAAGACGGGTCTGTTTGTAGTTATATTTGAGTAAACAAATATTTCAGATAATATTCGAAAATTCAAATGACACAAAATATGACTTTTTTATACTGTACAGGAACAAGGCTTTGTCTACTGTACCACCTGGTGTTAAGTGACGATGTTGTCTAGTAAATACACTAAGCCTAGACGTAAAAAGTTTTCAAGTAATGCTTCCCAAAACACACGTATTTAGCGACAGATTTTCGAACTAGAAGACAGCTAGCCAGGCGGTTATTGTTAGAAAATGCCTTACCACCATGATATGATTTCCTCAAGATATTTTCCTACAGCGAAAACTCCGCCATTTTTTCTAGAATTGGATAGGTGGGTTCTATCGACGCGGAATCCGACCACAACCAACTGAGCCATTATAGCTTTTTTGAACCTGTCTCTCTTCGTGTGAAATTGTATGTTGTGGTATTTAATATGTCCAATATGATATTTTAACAATAATTGTTTATTTATATTGATTTATTATTTTAATGTTAACGAAAGTCGAAATAGAAAAAATTACAATAGCCGGGTGAAGTAAATTTATATTCCGGTATTATAAATTCTGTTTTATTTATATCCGTGTATATATTTATTAATCCGTCTTATATGAGTAGATTATGTTGTCTTCATAGTACAAAAGATCTCAAACAGTATCTATATTCTTGGTGTAAACATATCCAGCGACATACAGTTCGGAGTCATTTGAAAGCATAGCTAAATTGGCACCTAAAAAACTAGAGGTATTATCAACCGATTTAAGTAATACTTCACACCAAAACAACGACTTGTGGTTTTCAAAGCGCCTCAATTAGAGTATGTACTGCTCACACATTTGGGCCGGTGCTCCTTCTTACCAGCTTTCTCCCATTGACTTCGTGCAAAGGCATGCTATTGTTATTGTTTATGATTCTAAATTAATATGTAGTCTAGATTCTTTTGAGTTAAACAAAGATATTGGGTTACCGTGTGTCTTCTAGCGTATGTGCAATGGGGATTGCTGAGAGGATGTTTTCGATTTGGTACTCTCGGCGCACTTCTAAATCTATAGCTTCCACCCTTGGCTGGCTGCGCATTCTCACACCCATAAACTTAGCCGTAACGCAACTACACTAAGGCCATCTAGAATCTATTTACTGGGTTAGCTAGCGCTATGGTATGGGTCAACCAGCAGTCTTTCTATTTAGAAAACGGGACTTTAAAACGATTTCCAAGGTCGGTAATGCAACAACAATACTCCTCAGGGCCTAGCCAATTTGCAAAGATTTTGTATTTATTATCTTTCCGCATTCGTTAAGGTTTTGGCGTTAAATCTTGGTAGAAACCTTTAGGTATTATAGTTGTCCATACTCCATTGGCGACGGTAACGATGGCCCGACCGCCTAGTTGCTGTTTATTGACATATGAAAATAATGACATAAAAATAGCAGAATGCCTAAACAAATGTCTAGAGTAGATTTACCTATATACAGTGGATCATGGGTGTTGTGGATTATACTTTGTCGGTTGATTGAATTGAATAAAACCATAATTGTATAACAGACACCTTACATGGTTTTCCTAATAGTAGAGACGGCTCTTTATATTACATTTTATTACGATATGTTTTAACATGGACAGTAACATACCCATTAATGATGGCTAGTACTAAAATGGGATATAATCTTATTATACACGACATCCTCCCCGCACAAGACAAAAGGGAAAATAATATTATTATCCACGACAATGTGTGTTTTAAATTATACATTCTGATAACATTAAAGTGGTATCAGAACGCGTGTCGCTTGTTTGTTTTTGTAACTCTGTTTTATACAAAATATCCAATACAACGTAATTATTTATTATAGAAAAAAAAATCAATGGCACAGTACTAGGTACTTAATAATATGGCAGATACTCGTATATTAAAATTTATTGAAATATGCAAATATCTTTATAATACCACCAGTCCCTGTTGACCTCGAGTGCGTGGCACAAACAACCGATTCTTCGCTTCTTATCATATAAGTTATCGCGGTTAGGTAACAGCGTTATTGTTGCTAGTTCATTCTTTATTGTTATCTTATTTTAATTGATTTGTGTTTTTCACTGTATTCTGAATTTGTAACAAAGAATATGAAATTAACTATTACGTTTTATTATAACTAGTGTTGATAAAGATCAATTTACTGTAATAATTATTTTGACACTCAGCTGCATAGACAATACTCAGCTCAGCTGTTTTAAAAATTTGAAGTCTTGTTTTGCGTTTCTGAAACATTATTAGAAATCGACGATAAAACATTTAATTTTGATACTGTGAAAGTGCTAATTAGTAGCTGTGACTTTTTAGTGGTAAAATTTGTTAAATATAAAATCATGACGCCTCTAATATTTGGAAGAGTAGTGAAACTACGAGCATATGTTAACGCAAAACAATGTTATGTCTTTAGAGATGTAAGTATACAGGATCTGAGTTTTATAGTTGTTAGTACTGTTATTATAAAAGCAAATAATTACCCACGTCTACACATTCAAAGGTGTTAATTGAATACAATATATTTTCTTTTACTACCTACCTATTTCTTAATGTTGCTAGATTCTCCTAAACTTATATTTTTATGAATCATTTGAGTAAAAATGTATTAAATATGAAAAGTTAAATAAATAAACTCAACATTTTATTTCAAAAGTTTTACAATGGTTAACCTATGACTACTTACCTAAAGATATTTTAAATATTTTATAGATATTATCATCAACAAGCTACAGTACTGGTTTACGGAATAATAAAATATATGAGGATGCAAATGAAGCTGTAAAAGACATAAAAGATGGTTCGAAACTCTTGGTTGGAGGTTTTGGTCTCTGTGGAATACCAGAAAATTTAATTCAAGCTTTAAATGGCAAAAAAGTATCTGGACTCACAGTAGTCTCTAATAATGCAGGTAACATTATTCTAAAATAAAAATCACCTTACATATACAAATATGTCTTTATTATAAACATTATGAACTTATTAAATTTTTGTTCTGTTTTATTATTTAAATTAGGAGTTGAAGATTTTGGCCTTGGTATTTTATTAAAAAGTAAACAAATCAAGAGAATGATATCATCATATGTAGGAGAAAATGCAGAATTTGAGAGACAGTTTCTAAGTGGAGAATTAGAGGTATAAATTTATCATACTTGTTTAAAATGCTGTAGGTAATGTTATATATACATATCAAATGTCAATGGTTCCAAGTTAATTGATATTAATTTAACAATAGGAAAACTGGAAAACTAGGTTGGTGCTTGACCAGTTAATATTTACTGATTTAATTTTTTTAGGTTGAACTTACACCTCAAGGCACTTTGGCTGAAAGGATTCGTGCTGGTGGTGCTGGAATACCTGCATTTTTCACACCAACAGGCTTTGGTACTCTTATTCATGAGGGAGGTTCACCAATTAAATACACTAGTGATGGAAAGGTGTGTAATCAAATCTTAATTTTTTGTTCTTATATTTCACTGTTTTATAACATACATATATTTTTCCTGAATTTATAAGTGAATTTTATATATTATGTTGTAATATTTTTTTTTAAGTACAGTTACTTAATTAGCCAATACAGATTATTTATAAGAAATTCTTGTATTGTGTATATGTGTGTAGCTTTAAATTACCAGAATCCAATTTTGAAATGTAAATTTGACAGATTGGAAATGAATTATAAATTATAACACTTAAATTCATTTTAATTATTTTAGATAGATATCCCAAGTGCAGCTCGTAGTGTAAAACAATTTAATGGTAACGACTACATCATGGAAGAAGCCATCACTGGTGATTATGCACTTATAAAAGCGTGGAAAGCGGACAGACATGGGAATTTAATATTTAGGAAGAGCGCTCGTAACTTTAATCCTGCAATGTGTAAAGCTGCAAGAATCACTATAGCTGAAGTTGAAGAGATAGTTGATGAGATTGATCCAGATTTTGTTCATGTCCCGTCAATATTTGTGCACAGAGTAATTAAAGGTGAAAAGTTTGAGAAGAGAATCGAAAGAAAAACAATAAGTAAAGCAAATATAAAGGAAAAGAAATCTGATTTGACAAGAGAAAGGATAATTAGAAGAGCAGCACTTGAATTTAAACATGGAATGCATGCTAATCTTGGAATTGGTTCGTTGGTATTTACATATTCAGGTACTTATGTACAAATAATTTGAATTTTTATAATATTGTTTTATTTTTTTTTAATTTTAGGAATACCTATGTTGGCTAGTAATTACATACCACAAAATGTAAAGGTGTTATTGCAATCTGAAAATGGAATACTAGGACTAGGTCCATTTCCAACAGAAGAGGAAGTTGATGCAGATCTTATTAATGCTGGGAAGGAAACAGTTACCATATTACCAGGTATATTTAGCAACTAGACTGCATAGAAGCTTGCAGATTTTGCAGACTTTCCAAATTCAGAATTGAATGCAGCACTGTTATAATTAATTAAAATTTTAGAATTTACTATTTGTGCCTTTATACTCTTATAATATCTTTAAGCTCATAATAAAATTAAATATGTACTATCTAAATTTAATATTACTTTATAAGTGTAATATTTTCGTGATATTATATATAATGAATAGATATTAATATTGTGCATTAATTTTAAATTATGTAAATAAATAGGGATTTCAAGTGCTTATCAAACGTATATTTGTCCCCCATGCAATCGAATGTTAACTGTTGTTATGTGATGGTCAATTTAATGGCTACTATATTTGACTAATATATCGTGAACTTGCTGAATTAGAATTAGAAAGAATGAATCCTTACTTAAAGCCTGATTTTTATAAAATATAAAATAATGAGAGCACAAATTGATTTGATGATAACATGTTCTTTTTACACGGTATAGGGTCAGTGCTTGGACCACAATCTCACCTGATGTGAAGTGACGATGTGATCCAGCATGGTTGATCCAGATGTTCTCAAGTGATGCTGCCAGAAAACACCTATTTGAATTTTACGACAGGTTTTTGAACTTGAAGTTGGTAGCTCGGGATCATTAGTAAATGCCCTAACACCATGCTATGGTTTCCTCACGAGGTTTTCCTTCACTGAAAACTCAGGATGATTTTAGAGTTGATTTTAGGGTTGGATAGGTGGGCCTCGAACCTGCGTCCATTGACGCGGAATCCGGCCGCACTATTCACTGTGACATAATCGCTTTGTCAGCATCATCGTTTATTGTCGATTGTTAAAGCTGACATTAGATAATGATAAAAATATTGATAAAAAGACTGTATTGAGATAAAACTATGTATCTATACGTTTACATATTTTCCTTTCTTCACTTTAACCACATAGTAAATAAGAAATATATCTAGTTTGATGTATTCGGTTCCTTAATGCTGTTAATACACGTACGGACCGGACTGCGGACATGGTACGACGGGCAGCCGAGGTTATCAGTCTCCTAAGTAGGGATGGGAATCTTTTCCGAAAAAGATCAATTTTTGAATCAACTCGAATCTAAGTTTGATGAATCGATTCACAAAACATCAAAGTTTAAAAGATCGATCTTTCAAACTAATAAAGTATCTATTATTAGAGTTACCTTTTTGTTCTCTATAATATTATGATTATCTGTAAATAGGCAAAAATAAAACAGTTAAGTGTCATTTTGCCGTGCAGAGCCATTAAAAAAAACACAAGAAGAAGAAGAAGTGTCATTTTTCCGTAGTAGGTTAGGCGTTCTTTTTTTTTTTTTTTGTTTAGTTGCTATTGATTTTAGTGATGTTTGGTTTTAGTTAATTTTAGTTTTAAACCTTTAGTGCTGTCAATAAAAAAAATTGGAAACAGGTTTTGTAATAAATAATGACAATAGTCTAATATCGAATAAAAGTCAAATTAAACAAGTCGAAAAAAGATTGTTCTCTTAGACTACGATGTTTTGTGAATCAAATTAAAAAATGGATCTATTTGAAAAATCTTATACCTTATCTCTACTTAGGCCACTGATGACCTCGGCCGCCCGCCATACCACGTCCGTGGTCCGGTCCGTGCGTGTATTAACACCATAAGCCTTATTGAATCACATGCTTCAATTTAACAAGTTTTTGTATTGATATTTACAGGGGCATCATTCTTTTCATCAGATGACAGTTTTGGCATGATACGTGGCGGTCACATTGATTTGACTATTTTAGGAGCTATGCAGGTTTCTCGATTCGGTGATCTAGCTAATTGGATGATTCCTGTAAGTTTAAAATTTACATTTGCATATAATATTGTATTATTTAATACTGATTTACATCTAGTATCTTAAAGAATAAAATCAAAAATTCTTGATTCAATTTGGGCCTTGAGACAGCGTTTATGAGCGGGTTCGGAAAAGAGACCATTCGAGAAGAACCGTCAGCAAACTCGATCACCTTTAAAAAAATGTTTCTAAGTTTAATATTAATTAAACAAATCATAATAATAAACAGTTTTATCGGAAGCACAGAGAGGGGTGTCATTTCCAGATAGCACTATCGTTTACGTAATGCTCCACAAGCTACGTTCCTGCTTCATATATATCTTCCCAAAGTTTTTTAGCGCCTATACCACAACCCCTCATGATTTCCAAAGCTCAGTTACAAATATCGACGTGACGATGGAACTCTAACCAATTCCGCATATTGATCCGCAAATATACTGCATCTAGTGTTTTTTATTTGCGCATTGTAGACTCTTGGTCTGCACTCTTTATTAGATATGTTTTTCAACCAAATTTTGTACAATACAGTAATACTCCGCTTTACGCGAGGGATACGTTCCGAAAAAAATCGCGTTAACTGAAATTCGCGTATATCGAGGTTTATGATTAAACATAGTCAAAATTTAATACAAAAAAATACAAATCATTTTAATCAATCACTTTAATTCTAAGAACACTTTATGCAATGCATATTCTTATTTTTTACGGAAAAATACATCTATTGTCTTTACATTATGTTTATATGCACTCTTTCGCGTAATGCGAGGCATTTGAGCACGAAATTTGAAATTAGCGTTATAGTGAAACCGCGCGTAACGGGGTCGCGCTAAGCGGGGTATTACTGTACTTTATTTTTAAATATAAACAAAAACAAAAACGACTTTACATCTATGTGAGCTTTATAACTATTTTATATTACTATATTATTTTATTTTTTTCCTTAACTATATGGGTTAGTCTATATTATTAAAGTCTATTTTATTGTCGTTTCTCTTTTCCATCCTCCTTTCCTGTTTTTCTCTCGTAACCCTAGTCACATCCTCGAGACTACGGTGGGTGTGACTAACTTTTCGGTTATGGTGTTTCCCTATCATCATCTCGCCTCTTTATGGCCATTTTGAGGTTGTAACGCACGATGTCTTTATCTATCGCCGTGGACGCCTTGCGGACGAACCTGCCTATCGGGTCGTTTCTGTCGTCGGTGTAGTAGACACACGTGAAGTCACAATCTAGTATTTAGATGCGGAAGATGTTGATTTAAACATTATAACTTATTTTTAAAAGGGTAAAATGGTGAAAGGCATGGGCGGTGCAATGGATTTAGTATCAGCTCCGAGAACGAAAGTCGTTGTAACGATGGAGCATACAGCCAAAAATGGAGCCCCATAAAATACTCCCAGAATGCTCATTACCACTTACCGGGAAAAGTTGCGTAGACATGATAATAACAGAAAAGGTAAAAAAAAAAAAGAGTTCTTTTCTATCGATATTAGCTTATTTGACTAAAATATTGTAATGAAGCATGACAGATGGAAACATAATTGTATAGATTTACATCATATAAGGTAGGTTTCAATTAAGATTTCGTAGATTAAAAACGATGGCAATCAGGTTGGTACGCAACCGCCATATTTAGTGTAAAAATTCACTTTAGTGATAAAATTTAATTCTATATTCTGGGGTTAGCCAATGGCTTTCTCTATTATATTTTCAGTCACATAGTAATGGCGTAGTCATAAAATCATTCGTCATTTTTCCTAGAACTTCTATATTATTTATTTCAGTGTGTATTTGAAGTTGATTCGGAGAAAGGCCTAACGTTAACTGAATTAGCTGAAGGAGTGACCGTGGAAGATATTGTCGTGGCTACTGGATGTGAATTCAATGTCGCACAAAAAATTAAGGTTATGGGCGATGTCACTAAACCTGAAACGATCAATGAATAGATTTTTATAGGATAACTTTTTATGTGTTATTACTTATTACCCGACTATGGCGAAGTCAATATGAAGGGATCAATCAATCTTTTATAATTAAAATCTTGTTATTATTATGACTGATTTCATAATTTTGTTATTTGTATTTCGATGTAAATTTGGTTATTAACATAAATATCTCAATACGGTGTTCGGTTATAATATTTATCTAGTCCGGTCTCATAAGGACATTATTTTCTATTGATACAATCTGATTTTTTTTTTAATAATAATATTTGTTTATTATTAACATTGTTTACTGTTATAGCTAGAGAGTTAAGAATAATAATTAATAAACATTGAGATAAAACTTGCCTTGTTACGAAACTTTAAAAATAATGTTATTAAAATATTATTTTATAAGGAAAATAAAATATATTTTTGACCAAATATTATTTTGATTTATTTCATTTTCCTTTTTAAATTGAAGATTCCCATTTAAGTACTATTATTATCAGATCATTCATATCAAACCGTCCCGGGCCGAACGGAAATTTCTATGAGCCTATGAGCATAATTCTATTATTATGGTCTCTGCAAACCAGATATCTACTCGAAAAGTCCGCAATAACCATCGATTTTTCTAATCTTTTTTAAGATTTTTTTTAACAAAACTAAAATAACAAACTCTTTGGCTCATAAATTGCAATTCAAGTTATCTTTGGTTTAGTAATTTTATAACAAAAGGCTGTCAATATATTATACATTTTGTATATGTAATTATTAATTCATAACAAACAACATATTTGTAATTGTAATACATGAAGTCATCAGGATTAAATCACCCATTTGTTGTATGGGCTTCCTTTTTATTGTGGTTAATATCTATTTTCTCAATAACATGGTCACTGTTGTTATTCTTTTGTAAGTACATATTTGTAACAAATATTTTCAATCGATTGAATTTAATAATTTTAGAACATAAATTAGATTATAACGTTAATGAACAAGGGTCTTTTGAAATTCAATTATGATTGCAAGTTTAAATACGAACTAGGCCTCGAAAAATTACTTCGCCCACATCACTTTATGGTCTTGCTCCGCCACTTCTTATATTAGTTGTATTTGAAATCCAATATTTATCTTCTGACGTTTGAATCGCTATGAGGTAATTTCTTTACATTATAACTAATAAGCAGCAAGAGATTAGGTTCGTATGCAAATTTCGCACATTTTAACCATAATTTTGAACAAAAAGACGAAGATTATTAAGTGAATCGTAACGTAATCCTCATTTAAACCCAGCTCCTCCTGTTTCCCATGTCCGCAAATATAAGGACGTTTGATGCTTGCGTAATATTTGATCTGCCTCTAATAGTGTTAACACACGTACGGACCGGATCGCGGAGATAGTACGGCGGGCGGCCCATGTTATCAGTCCCCTAAGTAGGTATGAGAATCCTTTCCGAAACAGATCGATCTTTCAATCGATTAGAATCTAAGTTTGATGAATTCACAAAGCACCGAGGTTCGAAAAATCGATCTTTCAAACTAATAAAGTATTGATTATTATAGTGTTTTTTTTTTTTTTGTTTTCTATAATATGATGTGATGATCATCTGTAAATAAAACAGTTCAGTGTCGTTTTTCCCTATTAGGTTAGGCATCCTTCTTTTTGTGTTTAGTTGCTATTGATGAACTTTAGTGCTGTTTATAAAAAAAATTGAAAACAGTTTTAGCAATAAATGATGATTATAGTCTGATTTCGACCACTGGAATAATACTATTTACGAATGAAATGTCAAATAAAAAAGATATAGAAAAAAGATTGTTCTCTTGGACCTCGATGTTTTGTGATTCGAATAAAAAAATAGATTTTTTTGAAAAATCTTATTCCTCATCAATAGTTAGCCGACAAATGACCTCGGCAGCTCGACACAGCATGTCCGCGGTCCGGTCCATACGTGTATTAACAGCATAAAAACACATGATTAGTGTAGATGTGTAAATATAAAAACGGTCGTTTAGGTCCGGACGTGTTTTTTTTTGGGCCATTGTAATGAACGGTCATTTGTTATTATTTTAATAACCTAAATTGGGATGATATGGCTGTTATTCATCGCCCGACGATCACTTATGAACACGATTAAAAAAGATTTGTATGTTAAAATACTCATAAGCCTAAGAGTAAGATAAGACATATAGGGCTGTCTAAAAATGTTAAAAATTTTCAATGTACCCCATTACCTTTTCATATGCGTATAAATTCCAGCAAATTAATGAATCAAGAACAGAGAATAATCGTTTTTACTATAAATACTG
This sequence comes from Samia ricini, assembly GCA_014132275.2. NCBI lineage: Eukaryota > Metazoa > Arthropoda > Insecta > Lepidoptera > Saturniidae > Samia > Samia ricini. Next base: position 10,218,863 of record AP028170.1, read on the forward strand.
GAATTACTGAATATAGTTTTAAAATTAGTTAGAATTAATTATTTCAGTTATTGAATTTACTAAAAACAAACTATGGTTTATAAAAATTGTCTTAAGAATTTGTCTAACGGTTTTTCTTTACTTATAGGTGTCGGCGATATATTAACGTTGTCTGGAACAGATTTAGTGAATGCTATTGTATTGCTTTCAGGAATAATAATGTTACCGACGAATGTGTATATGTTGGATTCAATCGGGAAAGGGAAGAAAATAGAGTATTATAGTCATTTAATTATATAACTTTAAACACATACAGGTTATTTTGTATCTCTTGGAATAGATAAAAAAATTGTTTCAACACCCTTAGTAGGCGTTTGGGTGAGATGTCTGTCATGTAGCACATATTGCATTAACTTGCTTAATTGATCCTAAATTGTTGAATTTAGATGTCGTTTTATATGATACAGTTAGATTATTGTGCACAGTTGAAGTGTACTGGACATAATTAATCGAAATTTTTTATTATAAGGTGCCACAAAAATCCCAAGGAAAGTTCTAGTAAGATGAGCTAGCCTCTTATTTTGCTGGAGCTTAGAAGCGTTGCCGCAAGATTTAATATAAAACTTATCGAATATGATTCTGGCAGAATTGTGTATGTAAATTGCAGATGATCGCCAATATGATAGTGTACTGCACATTTGAATGGATATAGGGAATTTACAGATTTGCAGCTGGCTAGCTTCCACTATCAAGTTTCAGATTCACTTCATTCAATTTCTCAATAAACATCTATTATGTAGGTAGTTATGTATATTTCGGCAGCATTACTGTAGAGTTAGTTCTTTTTGGTTTATCGTTTTACTTTTTAGGTTATATTGTCATATAATATAAACCCAGTGTAATTTTGCTTTGTGTGAATGTCTCTTGAGTATTATACAATTCTATTTTAACTAGGTTTGTCTTTCAATTTAACCAATCCGTGGTATGATGTGATGATTTCATGGTTTATCATACCTAATGACGATAAGTCCTGCTGAGTTTTTAAATGTGATGTTTAGAAAATTAAACTTTGAAGTTTAAACTAATGTACTTTATTTTTAGCCAAAAAGCAAAAGTCGTTTGCTGTCCTTTATGGTTTTGTTTATTATGGATAGTTATTATATGTATTATCGGCGGTATTCTATGCGCTTTACGGATATATAATTGCCAATTCACCACTAATAATAATATATCCATGGGAATTAGACATTATAGAAGTTATCCGGAGTGGAGGAACTTTATAGATAATATACAATGGTCCCTTGGATGTTGCGGGGTAAATTAAATATATTTGATTATTTTTGTATTATGATATAGGAATTTGTAGAGTAAACAGCGCAGTTGATAAGACATGTGGAAATAAGTGTATATTATGTTCGACATTTATTTTTCAAATTCTAATAGTATCAGTGGTAGAGAATAAATCAAAAGTAATGATCACTACTTGATTTGGATATTAGTTAAAACTGTATTCCATTTGAAGTTGTTTTTTTTATTACTGCATTGTTTTCAGTTACATTCATATAAAGATTGGTTCGCCCAGGAGTGGTATGATAAAATACGCGACTACGAATGGAATCCTACGATAAATAAACGAAATAAAAACCACAATATGCCTAAAATCTCTGTGACTGACAGCGTTCCTTAAGGCCAGTAATATGCATTTTTACTTAGGTATCAACAGACATTTTGTTAAATAACTCTGTTTTAAGAATTATTTAATTTAACACATTTTTCGTAAAAAGAATAAAACGCAAACAAAAATCTTTCATATCTCATCTCATCAGTGTAGCATGCGGAAGATAGGGTTCTCTTGTTTGATATATTTTTTCATTAACTGCTATAACTGATCTCGTTAGAATTCAAATTTGTGGTAAACTCAATTTATTCGATCGCAGCTTGCGACCTACTGACGCATTTATTCTTTTTTTCTGAGAATGGCTTTAACCTAAAATAAGGGCCAATATAAAATTAGCTTAATCGATTTGATAAAACTTGACTTAGTTTATTTGTTTAATAACAAAAAATAATCCATCAGAACTTAGTAGAATAAATAGGCTTCAGTTTTCTCACTGTGTCTAACTGTCTACTACCTTACAGAAAACTATTACCTTTTTTTTTTTTTTTGACGGGGGGAAATGCATTTACGCACTACCCTTACCTATTGTATTAGTGAGACCGAAGTCCCCCAATACAATAGGTAAGGGGGCACGGAGGGACGAACTCCGTGCCAGTGTGGGACTCGCCCGGGCGTGAAGCGCCCGGAAATACCCGCTAAAACACCCCGGGGCCGTCCGCCGCATTTGGGATGGGGGCGACACGGGGTGGCTTTCGCAAGCACCGCGTCGCCCCCTGCACATCGCGTCGCCCCCTGCGCACCGCGTCGCCCCTGCGCACCGCGTCGCCCCCTGCGCACCGCGTTGCCCCCTGCAGAAAACTATTACCTAGTCGTGAGATTTAAAAACGGTTGAGAACAATTCGTTTAAGTAACAATTAGTAGAGCACGAATTTGTTTATTTTAAAAATGATTTGATCTTTAGTTGCTGCAAAGATGGAGCGTGCGTATCCAATTATTTATTGGAATTGGGAACCAATTCTATTAATACAAACGGTTGCGGTAACTTGATGTACCGTATAATAATGACGTCTATGGTTGTTCATCTTGTTATGTTTATTTTCGTTATTTCTATTGAGGTGAGTGATATATTCTGTTTTGTTGAATTTTTAAATACAATTTTACCTACATATTTATTAGGTTTGTTATTTAAATTGTTATGTAAATTATACAGAATGCATTTTTATTTGGAAGCATTTGTTTGGATGAGTCTCAAATAATGATTTGGGCAAAACTATAAAAGTGTACAAGGATGTTTATTATAGAATGCCATAGCTTTATATAACTTGACGCTTAATTTATTTATTATTCTGTAGAATAGGTCGTGGTAAAGTAGTGGGAAAAGAGAAATCAATCAAAGATGCATTATTTACTTGTGTATCAAAAAAAGTATCTACAAAATAATACCCTTTTATATATATGGAGTATTTAAAAAAAGTTACATCGTAAATTATATTTTTGTTTTCAAAACAGCTTATAATCTTGAAATGCATTATGGGAAATAACTCAGGCAGCTATTTGAAACCGAGAAGAGGAGTACAATACACGTGAGACACATTATGCCAATAAAAGATAATTTTGAAATCTCTAGTGGCTCTTATCAGTTAAATCCGAAAGACAGTGAAGATATAGAAGGTTAATTTATTACATATATAGTGCCTTTGTCATTTTTGTTGTAAAGTTGTAATATAAAGTTAGTAATAAAACCTACTTTCTATTTCATTCCCATATTCCAAAAGAATATTTTATCAGTGTTAAATCTTTTTTACTATTTAGATAACAAATGGGGAATTAGCTCTTTAATTTGATCTCGGAAAAAGTTCATCAATAGGCACTTCATATGATGTTAAAAACTTGTTCAAAATAATACAAAGAACTTTAAATTAATTTATGTGCATTATAGATTGATGTTCGAGTATTAAAACGAAACATAAACAACAATACCATTAACGGATTACACCACACACGCACCATTAAACTAAGGAAAGCTCTAGAGGGTTATTTTACATAGGAAACAACATTAAAAATATCTGTAAATCATGTAAATATTGATAAATCAGTTTCAAGTGTGTAGCCAGTACTAACGTAACTTTAATATTTAAATAGGTTAAAATTCATTCGGTCACATTAGGTGAAGTGCCATAATAAAGTAATTCAACACATAAAAAACATCTATTCAAAAATTTTATTTTTATTTACGGTAAAAAAAACTTAAAATCTGAATGATCTAAAGGATCAAGTTCAAGCATGTTACCTTCATTTTTTTATGTACTTATGTCTCCAAAATACAATGTCATGTCTCTATATTAATAATTTCCATTATGAACTACTATTTTTCTATTTGAATTTGATAAGTCTTTTTCAAGATTTTGTTTCTCGAAGTCATCCAATTTTACAATCCTTCTCTGAGTGCGTATTTTTCCCAGGGTTCTAATTTTATTGAGAAGTATTTGCAGCAACGACCGCTACCTTCATGATGCTAATAACGGTTTTATCGGAAATATCTGCCACACACAAAATAAATAAAGTAATCATTAGTAGGTAACAACAATGACATAATGTAATGATTGCACAGATATCGAGAAGTAGTATATTAATTTGAATTATGGTAAGTATTGTCTGGTGGAATACAAGCATCTCTAAAGTTTGATTTCCCCTCCCACCCCTACTGCTTTTTTCTACTTTCTGGATACACAGTAATTAGCGCACTTATATCCCTAATATAAAATATATACTAAAAAATGTAAAAATATTTGTTAAATTATTCGGAGTTTAAATATAAAGGTATGGCAACTCAATTTTACTAGCCTGTCATGTCAATACACAAGAACTTCCTCCATTTAATCGAATAATCGAGGATTTGCTTGTTTTTTCTCTTTCTGAAAAAGCACCAACTTTCAATACAATTTCTCTTGCATTACTTTTAAACGTCTGCAGCATAAATAAATAATAAAAAAACCCTAATTTCTACTCTAAAATCACAACGCTTGGATTTGACAGAATCGATTGACTTTCCAATGACGGTCTGTTGTGCAAAGTCACCGTTATTTTTCATTTATTATCTTGCAGTATTTGACTATACGTTAGGTAACTTTAGTAGAATTTTACGTGATGTACTAGTGTAGTGAAGTGAAAATAATGATACCGAGCGTGAATTCTGAAATGTCCCAATCATTCCCGTTGTGGTTGTAACAGTAGGCGCCATTTATTGACAGTGTTCCTAACGTGGATCGGCCTCGCGACAACAGCGCTCGAGAATTCACAGTGAAACAGTGCGGGGAACCAACAGGTGTTTGCTAGTGCAAGCACCTGGCTGGTTCAGCAAGGCATGCGTGCTAGCCTTAACTAGCACGAGCAAGGGAAGAAGCCGGGGGCAGCTCTTCAGAGACGGCTGCCCTCAATATTTCTGCGCGTCAGCGATCCAAATATGAAGCCGGTGTCCTCTAGTGAGGAACAAAAAGGCCCTTATCAGGGCCAAAGAAGAAGAAGACCTAAGCACAAGAAGCTAACCACGCCGGCGCGACCAAGATCGCGCCGCGACACCTCAAGCGTGGACTCCAACCCGACCTCCAGCTATACCACTGACTCCGAAGAAGCCGCAAGAAACACGACGACACACAGCCTGACGAAGGAGAATGTAGCGCGTTACGAGCGCTACATGCGGGGTGAGGCTACTACACCCCCCCGCGCTCCATCTACCGCCGCACCCAGCGGCCGCCAAGTGCTGCCACCTGCGGGGGTTGAGGCAAGAAGCATCTTGCCTCCCCCCGCACCGCCAAGCGGCAGCCGCATGGAGCTGCCTGCTGCGGGGGTCGAGGCGAGAATTATCTCGCCTCCCCCCGCACCACCAAGCATTTCGCCGAGCGGCAGCCGCGAACTGCCACCATCTGCGGGGGTTGAGGCAAGAACTATCTTGCCTCCCCCCGCACCATCAAGCGGCAGTCGCCGCCAAGTGCTGCCATCTGCGGGGGTTGAGGCAGGAACTATCCTGCCTCCCCCCGCACCGCCGAGCGGCAGTCGCCGCCAAGTGCCGCCATCTGCGGGGGTTGAGGCAGGAACTATCTTGCCTCCCCCCGCACCACCGAGCGGCAGTCGCCGCAATGTGCTGCCATCTGCGGGGGTTGAGGCAGGAACTATCTTGCCTCCCCCCGCACCACCTACCGCCGCCCCGCGTGACCCTCGTAGGCGACCACCTGCGGAAGCAGGGCCGAGTTTTCGTTCCCTCCTCCCGCAAACCCCCGCGATTAGCAGCGGCCCAATAACCGACGTCAGGAGGGACATCCCGCCCCCCCCGACTGTCGAGGTGCCTTCGCCGTCACCCGCAGCACCCTCACCTAAGACCACGCAGGAGAGAGACACTATTGTCCTCGCCCAGTTAGTAGAAACTGGGCTGCTCTCCTTGGGGATGCTGCGGTGGATGGCGCTGTACCTCCGCATCGCGGAGGCTGAGGCGGTGGGCTGCTCTCCTGGCGCCGACGATGTCGCTGCGCTGCAGATGGCAGCAGTCGGGGTAACAGCACCCCCCCCCCATCCCCGCGCGGCAGTGCTCGACCGCAGCCCGGTCGGCCGCGGAAGAAGGAGGAAGCGGGAGGATGACGACGAGGACGAGGACGAGCGACGCGTGAGGAGGAGGACGCGGTCGCTACCGTCCCCCACCACATCCCCCCGCCCGAAGAGGATGCCGATTGCGTGGGCAGCTGCGGAGCGTACCGCCGACAAGAGCGCTGGCTCGACTGTGCCCGCAGGGCCAGGAGAGCCAGCACCTCCAGCCCTACCGGCTGACCCGCTCCCGCAGCGCCCGCGCATCAGACAACAGCCACCTGCGGCTCATACGCAGCCGCCAGCATCGGCCGGGGCTGCGCGCGCAGCGCCGTCCGCGCGACCCGTACCCAGCGTTGTGAAAGCGCGGGTGGCGGCACCCGCGCGCACTACGCTGGCACCGACGCCGGCACCGCCACGAACATTCGCGGCGGCGGTCGGAGGACAGCGTCAACCGACGCCTGGGACGTCGGCGCCTCCGACCGCCCAACACCTACAACAGCAGCAGCAACAACAACAGCAGCAGCAGCCGAAGCCGGACGCACCGAAGGGGCCTTCAGCCCCCAACGTTAAGCAGGCACCGGCACCCAAATATCCTCCACTGATAGTGGAGCGTCTGCCAGATTGGCAAAGGCACTTCAAGCTGCTGACCCAACAGCTCGGCAGAGCACCGAACGCGCGCCCCTTTGGGACAGGGGTGAAGTTCGTGCCGGAGAGTGTAGAAGAGTACCGTACGGTACAACGCTACCTCACCAAGGCGGAGTACGAGGAAGGGGTAGCCTGGTTCTCGTACTCATTGCCTGCCGAGCGAAGCCTCAAGGTGGCTCTGAGGGGACTACCCTCAGACACGGACCCCGCTGATGTCATAGCCGCCTTACAGGAGCGAGGCTTCGAACCCGAGTTCGTTAAGAACATAATGGCGCGTGGAGGTCGCCCGGGTTCAGTATTCCACGTCGTCCTGAAGCGGACACCGACATCCCCGGACATCTACGCAGTAAAACGAATTACTGTGCATGAGGGGGATCAAAATAGAAGCCTGGCGCGGTAAGACTGGTCCCGCCCAGTGCCATAGATGCCAACAATTCCGGCACAGCTCGATGCAGTGTCATAGAACACTCGCTTGTGTCCGGTGTGGAGAACCACACGCTGCACGTGACTGTGGTCGCTCAGTTGAAGAGCCACCGACCTGCGCCAACTGCGGAGGACCTCACCCTGCCAATTATAGGCAGTGTCCGGTCTTCCGTAGGGAAGCCAGGTACCGGACGGCTGGCGTTATTACGCGCACTGGCGACCACATCTCAGGACGCGCGACGAAAGGGTCAGCACTACCTCCGCGGACAACAGTAGGGGAGACGGCGTCAGCGTCGCTGATGGCGCCGGCCAATGAACCTACAAGCCGCGGTGCGACGACTGGTCCTGGGAGAAGACGCCGACGCCAGAATAAGAAACCCGCGGTTCAGGATCGTACCGCGGGTGCGTCGAGAGATAAACCTGCCCCTCTGGTACCTCCATCCCCCCCCCCGGCTCAGCAGCTGGACACTTTGACTGCGACCCTCGGTGTCCTGCAGGAGATCTTGTCGGCCGTTAAGGAGGGTGAGAAAGGTCAGAAGGCCACCCTATTGGGATTACTGAAGCTCCTAAATCCCAATGCTTGAGTTAAGGGTGTGCCATTGGAATGCCCAGGCGCTCACGGGGAAGAGAAGGCTACTGATAGCCTTCCTCCGTGAGCAGAAGATTGACGTGATGCTGATATCGGAGACTTTCCTGCGTCAAGGCGAAGAGTTTCGGGTCCCTAACTACTTCGCATACAGGAAAGACGAGAGGAGTCCGACGAGTGGCCGCCCGTACCGAGGACTTTTAGTCCTCGTCAAGAGGAATGTCGTACATCAGCCAATACCCTTTAAAGAGTACCAGTCACTCTACGCTCTGGGGGTATTGTTGCACGTCGATGGTCGGGACTTGAAGGCTTATGCCATATACCGACCAAACTACCAGCCCACTCAGATGCTGGAAAGAGAACTTGAGGAATTAATGGCGGGAGGTACGCCAACGATCATGGCAGGAGATTTTAACGCGAAGCACACCTCCTGGAACTCCTCATGTAATACGCAACCTGGTCGACAACTCTTGAAGCTTGCTGAAGACTATGGCTTTGATATCCACGGCCCAGATGAGCCAACACATCATAGCCCGAGGTCGCAAGACGTTTTGGACATAACGTTAATGAAAGGGCGCTTGAATCCACCGAGGCAGACAGTACTGCCGGATCTACCCTCGGACCATAGACCTGTCCTTCTCGAAGTCTCCGAGTCACCTACGCGAGTACTACTCCCAGCATCACGTACGCGGATTGATTGGGCAATATTCGTGAAGGAACTAGAGAGCACCACACCGACGCGAAAGATGTCCACGCCGGAAGATGTGGAACGGATGACGGGTGAACTCACCCATTGCATCCGCAGCGCCCGAGAAAAATCTACTCGCACCATTCCGACGGAGTCGAGGCTCAAACCTCTTCCCCGGCGGATTCAGGATCTCATTAAAGAGAAACGAGCGCTGCGGAGGGAGTGGCAGAATACCCGTTGCCCCTTCACGAAGACTAGACTTAACTCGATGGTGACACGAGTTAAAATTGCCCTAGATGACCATGCAGCCGAAGCGTGGGAGAACCATATAGACGAGATTATCACGGACAGCTCGGTCCCCTCAGTACACCGTCTATGCAAGCAGCTATCGAGCACACCGGAGCCGGTCCGCCCCTTATTGGGCGAAGATGGCTACCCACGCTTCACAGCAACTGATCGGGCGGAGATCTTTGCTACGTGTTTGGAGGAACAGTTCTCCCCGAACGACGAAGCGGACCTTCAGCACGTCTTCAATGTGAACCGACACCTAGACAGATACTGGGCTGAGCCTGTAGTCGGCGGCAGCCCGGCAGACGCCCTGTTCTTCACCCCGGCCGAAGTAAATCGCGTGATCGGGAAACTGAAGCCCAGAAGGCCCCCGGCGCGGATAACATTACCACTGCAATGCTGCGTCACCTGCCGCTGAGAACACTCGCGGCGGTGACGCGGTTATTCAATGGTATTATCCGCTCGGGGCACTTCCCGAATGACTGGAAGCTCGGACTGGTCCGCATGTTACCGAAGCCCAGGAAGAACCTGCAAAGACCAGAAAACTACAGGCCAATCACTTTGCTCAGCACGCTGTCTAAGGTGTTCGAGAGGCTCGTGCTGGCCAAGATGCTGCCGCACATGAACCTGAGAGCCGAACAGTTCGGGTTTAGAGAGCATCACTCTACTGTTCTCCAACCCACGAGGGTCATTGATATAATAGATACCGCAAGAAGAAACAAACAATACGTCGCAGTTGTACTACTGGACATGGAGAAGGCGTTTGACAAAGTATGGCACCAGGGGATGCTATACAAACTGTTAACGACCACCACGATCCCTAGGAAGATTCTCCATGTCCTAAAGTCTTTCCTGGAAGACCGCCGCGTCCAAGTAGTGGTCGAAGGCCAAGTGTCTCGGGAGTTCCCTATGAGAGCCGGAGTCCCGCAGGGTAGGGTAGCTGCCTCTCTCCTAGCCTCTACGCCGTCTACACCAACGACATGCCCGTGCGCGGGTGGACAGAACTCGCATTATTTGCTGATGACGCCGCCTACTTTCACGTAGATAATACGCCATTAGATGCGCAAATAGAAACCCAGCGTTTACTTGACACCCTTCCTGAATGGCTACGGAGATGGAGGCTGCGGGCCAACGTAGGGAAGACACAGGCACTCATGACTAGAGTGATGATGAGTAGATTACCACCTTGCTTGACGCTCCAGGGAAAGACTATACCGTGGAAGAGAAAAGTCAAATACCTGGGAGTCACTATAGATCGAAACCTGACTTTTTCAAGTCATGTAGGAGATGTGATCGCGCGGACAAGAGCGGCGAGGAGAATGCTGCGTCCAGTGCTCACCTCAAGGCTACCCTTGAGAACGAGGCTTGGTTTATATAAAACCTATTTGAGGTCACGATTTACCTATGCCGCCCCTGCATGGTTCAGTCGCTTATCGGAAACGAACAAGAGACGGCTTAGAGCCCAACAGAGCATCACGCTTCGCATGATCGCGGGGGCACCGCGATACGTTAGCAACCACGTACTTGCCCGTGACTTACGTGTAGAGAGCCTGGATGCGTTCATAAGCAGCCTTGCAACCAACATGTTCCGAAGAGCGGACACGTCGGCGCACGTTCACCTCCAGAACATCGCGCCGTTGCACGCTAGACCTCCCGACAACCGGAGAGGGAGAGGTGAACACTTGTCATTAGTATATAGGCCTCAGGCGCGCGATCTCATACGCCGGTCCTCGCCTAGCTGAGTAGGTAGTTGAAGGAGGACCGTGTCTATGACCCGTATAGATCGGGTGCATCTCCCTGACCCCTCAGAGTCCGATCGATAGCAGGATTAGCTCCCAGAACTCAGAAGATTACTCCACGAGGGACGCACCTGTGTGCCTCACCCAGCAGACTTGTCCGTAGGCGCGGACAAAGGAGAGGCCACCGTCGAAGGGAATAGCCCTGATGCGGATTCCCCGTGTCCCCTATTAGTTCGTAGTTTAGTTTGTAAGCGTAGTTTGTGTAGTTTTTTTTCTGACTGTTTTTGTTTTTATTTTTTTGTTTTATTTTGTTATTTGTTAATTTTATTATAGAATGTAAATTAATTAGTTAAATTACATGATGTAATGATTTTTATAAATAAAGAATTTAAAAAAAAAAAAAAAAAAAAAAAAAAAAAATAGATAGGGAAAAACACACGACACGCCGCTGCTAGACTGCTAGAGCAAAGGGTGCACACGAGAAGAATTGCTAGTGTTCCTAACGTTTGACTTGGCTTCACGGTTTACTAGTACCTTTGCTTTTTCCTTAAAAAGGAATAAATGAAACAAAAAAAAATGGATTTTTAGTGTTTAAAAATTAGATAAGCAAAATTTTTCCAAAACTATACTAAGATATTTTTATGGCCTTTTAAAATTGATTACTTTTATTGCCATAATGTAATTATCTGAATCTCTAGTGTACCTACTAAATACTAATATAGTACTCTGTAATCTCGCCTTTTATTATTGATCGACGCTGTGCTGCCCCCATGGCCATATTATTTAGTATAATAAGTCCATGACTGCCCCACAAGAGAGTTCGACATCAATCCGTACAGGCCATTAAAAAACACAAGAGTTCGTTATTAAACTGTCAAAGTAAACGTCAAAAATTGTTAATGGCAGTTCCTTGAGAATGACATTTTTGTATATCGATTCATAAAAGGTTATAAGTTGTTTTTACGTACTTCGATAAATTTGTTATATTGTCACAGTCGTATTATATTTTTGCTATAATGGTATTCTTAACGGTAGCGAATTGGATACGATGTCGAGGACCTGACGAATTTTGGAGAAAAAGAAAGATTTTCAGATTAGCTGCTCATTACATAGGCCGGCGAAGAAATTGTTACTCTGTAGCAGTAAGAAATGTACACCGTGCTTTGGTTTACGCAACGAAAGCGAGAAAACTAAAAAAAGAAGACATGAAAGATTTATGGAATACTAGAATTACAGCAGCCTGTGAACAACATAATATCACACAGTTTACACTGAAAGAAGGCTTGGACCGAGCGAATATAATGTTGGATCGTAAATCTTTGTCTGATTTAGCATGCTGGGAACCTCGCACATTTAAATGCTTAGCTGCAATAGCTAAACAAAAACTAGAGTTGGATGGTTTCGTAGATGGCTCAGACAAAAATTATGCTACAGGAGTGAACTTAAACTTAAAGGATGTAATGCTAGAGGCCTGGTTAAAAGAAACGAAAAAATAAGCAATAGTTTATAGTATTTTTAATATTAAATAGCTTAGTCCATAAATAAATACTACCTAAAATGACAATGAATTTTATTGGTTTCCTAATTCTTTTTTCAGTTGCTTAGTTAATTCATTTTGTTTTTGTAATACATATATATTTTCTATTTTTCGTTTTTGTTGGTATTCCATATCTCTTATAACACCTTCATGCATTTTTTCTCTGAAAATAAGGAAAAATATAATTATAACTCGATTGTCCAGGAATATTAGATTCTAAAATCTGGGTCACTTTACACTATAAAAGGTAGTTACAGAGATACTTAGTTTTAGATGATTGAGTTGTAAAATCATTGCTTTGGTGGCACAGTTGTATTATGCTACGACTGTCCTTCTGAGGTCTCGAGTTTGATCCCCGGGTCGGGTCAAGTGATATTGGATTTTCTACTCGGTTTCATCCAGGAATCTGGAATTTGTGACCAATATAGTGACAGACTAGCCCCCTGTCACATCTGGGATGGAACTAAACTCTGTGAAATGTGGGTGATGTAGTTCCCTATTTCACCTCTGCCTAACCCTTCGAGGATAACAGGCATGAGCTTATGTTGTGTAAAATCAAACATAGTTTGTCCGAGTTACAGAGGTATATATATATTTTTGAGTTATGGGAGGGAAAATATGTACAGAAATGACTTACATGATAATTTTGACTTATAGAGGGTTGACATTTAGAGTAATGGAGGTTTTAGGGGTTGGAATGAAGGCAACAAAACTTTTCTTTGAGTTTGATAATTTTTCAACCTATTAAAGCTCAACTTACAGAGGTAATACTGAACTTTCATTTTTTAAACTAATTTAGATAGTTATGTAATTGAGAATTAATATTATTTAAGTTTGATGTAAACATTTCTAGTGCATGCATTAAAAAAGTATAAAATGAGTTTTTTTATTAAGAGAGTATACATATTAGTAAAATACATTAGTATTTTTTTTTTTTTTTATAATCTTTATTTTATAGAGAGTTTGTTCATACTGAACATTAGTATATTTGAATTTTGAATACGAAAAACTGGTAGAAACCAGATATTGCATTGCGTTAATTGTTGTTTGTTGATTTATTTTACTGCCGTTATGTAGGTAATATGAAAGATAAGTTATTCAGATAAGTATTTTATTAAACTAACCTGTCAGCTTGCTGTTTTATGTGAACGTATGATACAATACCAATTGTTAAAGAGAATGATAATCCTAAAACCAACTTTGATGTTGTAGACGACATATTTTCATTTCATACGATTTATTTGTTATTTACTATTAGTTATCTATTTACATATTGTGCCAAGAATTTTTTAAATGAAATTTGAGTGATATCAGCTGTCATTTGAAGTATTAGAGATTTGTAGAAGTATTGATATCCATTAAATGAATTGGTACTGTATCGATTAATTGTTCTAAACCGAAGCAGAGAATCAATCTATTTATCTATTTATGAGGTTTAATTGATATGTTATCAAAATATTTACATTTAACAATATACCCAAACATAATCAAAAAAATGAAAGTTTGTCAATAAGTTAATTAAAAACTGGAGAAACTGCTTTGTGTAAGTTTCCTTTACCTCTATAAAAGATTCAAAATGTATCAGCATTTGATACAAATAAAGGATTTGTATCAACATGATGATACAGAAATATATTGCCCAAAAAAATAGATACCAAAAGATAAATAATAATTACTAGTGCAAAAACAAGTCTAATACATTATTTTAAAATTATATAGAATCGATTATTACAGTGTCCTTTTTTTTATCTGTGATATGGATTTATTTGTAAGTAGGTAAAGTTCTTTTTGTTTAGTTACTATTGGCAAACTTTAGTTTTATAAAAAACGTTTCTGAAAACAATTTTTTATGTTACATAAAACATTATTGTAGTTTCATTTCGAACACTGAAAGAATACTAGTGAAAAATAAAAAATCAAACAAGTAAAACAAAATGAATTTTTTAGAAATCAATTTAGTTTTTTTAGTGACTCGATTTAAATGTAATATAAAATTCATATTTTTCTTCTTGTTAGGTAATGGCAATTTGTGTTCAAACAATTATTGCCAAAGTCATGTAGGTACGATATATTTTCAATCTTGTATCAGCGTTACCATGCTCCACAAAACTGTGGCTCATCCTGCTAGAAATTTCTATGGAGCTATGTCGGCACCTCAGAATAAATGCTACGCGATATTTTCCATAATAAACTTGACTTGTACACAATAACCAAACTATACAACACAAAACGCTACCAAAATGACATTAACAATAGAGCCAAATACACAAATTAAATTAAATGAAGTAAACAACCGCTACATGACAGACTGATATCCCTCCAGAAATTCAAATTGATATTATTCCGATAGATTACCCGCACAGATTAATAAATGTATATTTTTTAATTAATTACGACTATGATACATGTTCTTTTATTAGGTCCAGCACAATATTATTTTACGAATATTTAACGCTTGATGATCCTTCGTTAGTTTTACAAGGGAGTAGTTGTGAAATCTCAAAATCCATACTCCGTGTCAACACACTTCACTTGTACACAATAATCAAAGTATATCACGTAAAACGCCAATAACATTGCGTAATATAGACTCATATATGGAAGGTTTCTATTTTTGCGTAAATATGACTTATGTATCGTACTGTAATGTCAGAATAAAATTCGTACAGGTGCATGCAGCGGAGATTTATTTATTTAAAGTATACTAAAATAGTGACTTATTATTTAAATATATACTGCATGTTTAAAAATTGTATTCGCTAATCTATACTAATAAATAAAATTGGAGTGTGTCTGTTTGTAATGTCAAAATATTTGTTTTACTAAATAGATATAAATGTATACACGATACCTATACCAAAAATGCAATTTTATAATTTTTGTCTGTCTGTTCCGGGTAATCTCCGGAACGGCTGGACGGATTTTGACGGGACTTTTTTTGGTAGATAGCTGATGTTAGTCAGGGTAACAAAGAATATGTTTAATTTTCGAAAATAATTAGGGTACTGCATAAATAATTTAAACTCATAAAAAATTGAATAAAATCCGATTCAATGCAACAGTTTTTACGTGCAAGTGCTTAAATTTATGAGAAATATTTTTACTTTATCTTTGTACAAAAACAAAAATTAGGGTTCCGCATAAAAAAAATGCAGAGAAGAATATATGAAACGCGGGCGCAGCCGCGGGCACACAGCAGCCATATCATTATATTTTCGTTAACATTTTTCTTTACACGCGCGAAAGTTGGCAGAAAATAAATTTAGAGCCGCTAAGATAACGTGAACCATAATGTAAAATTTAGAATATGCTGACAGTTCATGGCCCTAGAATTGAAGTTAGTCTAGAAGCCCATAAAACCACGATCCATCCGTGCTTTTCCTTGTCCGCCCCTACGAACAAGTCAGTGGGTGGAGCGCACAGGTGCGTCCCTTGTGGAGTATTTTCTGAGTCATATAGAGAGCTAATCCAGATCTAGAGATTCTGAGGGATTAGAGATGTGTGCCCGATCTATACGGGTCATATTCATGGCCCTTTCTCAATGGCCTATTCAGCTAGATGCTAGTGTATAATAATAGCGTGAAGTCTCTCTCGGGAGGTCTGACGGGAAGGTGCGGTGCGATGTTCTGAAGTGAACAAATGATGTGTTATTAAGTCCATGTAACCTTACACTGCCTTACAGTCGCACAGATGTCGCTTATGATGACTTTGAAGTATTTATTCAATTTTATTTTATTATTATATTATTGTTCTAATCCTCACATTTAAAGTGATTCAAATTTATTCAGTTTAAAATTTGTGCTTTTAGTTTTTTCTAGTAATTAAATAAATTTTATATTTTTATTTAGCTGTGATGACTAGAGATAAACTATGTACACAAGTGAATAATTAAGTATGGTATGATACATTTTTGAGTGGAGTTTTGTATGTATATATATTTTATAGATAACACAAATAATTCCAATAATTTATTTCATACAATGTCAACAATAAACTCAGTGCTATACTATACAATAAGTACCTACATAAACACTACAAATTAAATATATGTATATCGCAGAACATAAGCAGATATATAATCATATATTTTGTAACAATGTTGGTCCCTACCTAATCTATAATATATTTTTTATATTTTGAACATAATAAAAAGGTTCAGGGTTATAACAGGGTAACCTTTGTATCATATATGATATTCTTAATAGCTATATCGAAATATTATGTTATGTTAAGATGCATGAATAAATATTGATTGCTACTACGTAATTCTGTGAGTACATAACTGAAATATTTATATCATAACTAGGTTGATTACATAACAAATATTTAACGTTTTTGAAAAAAAGTAGAGACTGTTAGTAATCCTTTTTAGGTGGGGTTTAAGGAAATAATTCCTTCTTTAATAAAAAGCATATTTTTATGTACATATTAATTTTCCATTTATGCTAAAGAAGATAAAATAAAAATACTTATAAATTAAAACTAGATAATATGAATTCCTTCTATACCTATATATACAAATTATACAGCTAATTGAGGATGAGTATTACTTTTTTAAATAATTTGAGAATATTAAAAACTATATAAACATATTTATCATTTACTAAAAGGTTATTAATATGATATTTTATTATTTTACTGCCTATATTTCTAATGGTTACGACAAAGCCGGCGCGTCGGTACACTAGCGTGATGATTGTATAAAAGACATCGCGTCGACTCGACGCAGGACGAGCTCGATCTCTTATATAGTAAAATCGCGCTGGCGTCCAGATTTGCCCGCTGTGTGTCGAAACCATAATAGATAAAGAACAGTATTATAAATAGAAGTTATTTTTATCACGTCATTTTTCATAAAATCAGGTGCAATAGACATTAAAGCTAACATGTTTTCATTACATCAAATTGAACATTGAGAATATAAAACCAGATATTATAATATAATATCAGTTGTGTATGTCAAAACGCGTTTGCAATTACAACATAAAATAATAATAAGTTTATAGTCACAATAATATATGGAACGAATTGATTATACTTATCAAACAGCTGTTTTTGGTCAAATACGTCGACATTAATTAAATTTATATTAAACTAATTATTCATGACTTCATAATCGTAAATTATATGAGATTTTACAAAGAATTATAGTTATTCATTTACTCTTTGTACAAAGTCTTTAAATATTAATGTTTGTACATTTTTTTTTACAAAATAACTTAGTGTTTCGCATCCAAAATATTTTTTCATTCGTTGAACTCGTAAACTCTGACAAAATAAAGCGAGACGATACAAGAGTTGAAACTGTCGATAGATTTAATTCTTATCATACAATAGTTTCATTTAATAAATACATATATGTCATTTAGATATAAGTCCGTTCACAATAATATCAAAACTCTTATAAATCTAAGTTTACGGTCTATTTTATATGGGCTGTAGTTCAAAGCATTTTCTTGTTAGGCCCGTAGATATTGTGATGAAAATTCAAAAGAGATACTTTGATTCTGGGTTCTAGAGTATCTACTATATTTCAAGAATAACTATTATGTGAGTTTTTATAATTGCATTTCATCACACGAAGAGTACATATCGGTTAGATGTACGTACTAATGAAGCCTCATAATGCCTTAGCCACATATTTTTCTGTTTGACCTCTATGATTTGTTCATCCTAAAGTCTTCTAATGGCACAGCTACCTGCCACAATTATCGTAGAAACTGGCAGAACCCCGGTTGGGAATTTCGGCAAACTCCCGTTTTGGTGTGCAGAGTTTACTACTGAAGTCGATGTTACGTTTTCTGAAATATTATTTAATCTTGTATTATTATACAGTATTTGATGACAGCGTCAATATGATACATTGTACAGATACTAATCGATGAAGAAATCTGTCTAAATACTGATTGGTTTCAATATGTTAGCATTTCACAGATTGACACCTAAGAGTTGTAATAATTTCAATTCAAGTATATATGTATGTAACGTCTGCGACTTTAAAGATGAATATGGCGTAAAGTTTACTTTACATATTACAATTAAAAACATGGCAATGAACGAAAGTATTCAAACTACAGTTTTATAAAATATATATAATTAAAAATAATCAATTTTGTTCCTTTTTTTTTAAGACCAAAGCTACATATATTTAACATAGGTATTTATATGAATTTATGGACACTCTCGAGTCTCAAAACATTGATTTACAATACGTTTATGAATAGTATTGGTATTGGTATTCACATTTATAAATGGAAAGGACTAAATTGTATCTTGTAATAAAAGCTTTTATACCATTAAAATTTTGTCATTATGTATTAAACTATATCTTTACTGTGACAGGATTTTTTTTCTAACCTAGCTAATGCTGTTGACCTGAAGGGCCTTTACAGCTTTACCGAACTTTGGGGGCAAATTGTGAAAGCACTCAGCCGCAAAAGGTAACTAGCAGAAGGGTTCGATCCTCGGCTTGGCCACTACCTGAGTGTGAAAACTTCCGCGGAATTTTGATTCTAGCTAATCCCTACATTTTTTATTTTACATAAAAAAAGGTTCCTTACAGGACCTATGAATCTGCGTGTTATGTGCAGGAGTGTGTATGCAGTGTTGTGCGTGTAATGCTCAATGCATGGTCAGTGTCACTGTGTCGCGCTGGCGACGACGTCAAGAGCTCTCCAGTTGGGGAACGAGAGGCGTCTTTGGTCGCCGCCTTAGAGAGACCCGGAGAGTGTGCGGGAGCAAAGTTGCCCACGTGACAGGAAAAATAAAAAGTTTTTAACGTAAGTAAATTGTTTACCCTCTACTAGGTAGTTCCATTTGATCGACTAAAACGGATTTGACGTATAAGCGATCGTTACACCAAAGGATGCACAAGGATCGCGGCTCCAGTACGTTCATGTCGTATTCCCACGACAATTCCACCTGATAATTTAAAAAAAAATGAGAGTAGATTAATATATCGTACGTTTAGTATATTAAAGAAGATATTGTTGCTTGAATCCCGTTTGTGATCCATCGTTTTACTTTGCTTTATATAAAGCCTTGTATTTTTATCAGTACGCGATGACGTTTATGAGTATTTATACTTTTCTGAATTGTTAAAAGCCGTGTGACATATAATAAAACTGGAGTCATATAAACGTTATCCTTTCAAAAAATGAACACGGCTTTTCTTTGATTTTCTGCCTATTTGCTAGTTTGTAACGCGAGAACTGTTTGTTAGATTATAAATAAATATACATTTCATTTGCAATACACTACTCAAGTAATGTTGACAGAACACACCGCTGCTCTTCGACAAAGTCTTCATCCTGAGTACGGTGTACATGTTCTGTCAAGAAAGTTTGTCTTAAAATTAAGCGATATGTAATTTCACTGCGCGTAATATTATTCTTGCACGTAACTTGGTCCAGTCATAAAAACAATTTAGTTCTATGAATTAATACAAACGAAGTCATAAGATGCAATCTCACAGATAATAAATAAATAATATTTTACCTTTCTGACCTTCCCGCCTAAATCCATCGGATGGGTAACCACAATAGTATAAGATGTGCCGTGCTCTAATCTGAAAAATAAGTGCGAAATTTTAAGGCGGTCATACTTTATATTATGTATTCATTTATTATAGAAATCAACATCTTTTAATTACACGCCCACTTAAATAATGATTAACATATTACACTAGCCAAAGACGATTTTAAAATTACTTTCAAAACATAAATAGTGAAATCAAAGCGAAATATCAAATTAATATATCGATTACCCATAAAAATGAGACAATAAGAAATAATGGAAAGCTGGCGTAAACGCCAGGTTAGTGCTCAAGGGGTTAAAAACCACTCGAATATAGTAATAATTGTTTACAATGTGATCTTAAGTAAAGAAGTTTTATCTATACTAATAAATAAAATTAGAGTGTCTGTTTGTAATGTCAAAATGTAATTTTTTTTAGTGAATAGGTAGGAATTTATATACGATAACTATACCAAAAATACAATTTTTAGAATTTTTGTCTGTCTGTTTGTTCCGCGTAATCTCCGGAAAGGCTCGACAGGACTTTTTTTTGGTAGATAGCTGAAGTTACTGCGGCTAACTTAGGGTACTTTTAATTTACAAAAATAATTAGAGTTATGCGAAAAAAAAACTAAAAATATTGAAAGAAATCCGATTCAATGCACAGTTTTACGGGGAACTACTTGAATTTATGAGAAATATATTTGCTTTATTTTAGTACAAATTTTTTTAGGAAAATAATTGGGGAACCGTATAAAACAATTTCAATACAGTGAAGAACACAAAACGCGGGCGCAGCCACGGGCACACAGCTAGTTTTAATGTAAAACTAAACTAGAAGTTAAAACTATGTGTTATTAAAGACAATTAAATTAAACTAATTAATGGAGGAGTAATTATGACTAACCACATAAAATTTAATTGTCTACTTACTTGACGTAGTTATTTGGTGTCAAATCCATTCCTCTGATTACGCCACGATCAGACGAAAGAGTAACTTTCAGAAACCCCTAGACAAATTAAATTAAACAAATTATTGTAATTATAATATTATTATAAAATAAACACACCCATAACAAATGAACACGACATTCTAAAAAAAAATCCGTAGAAACTGTATTAACTCTACCTCAATGTATTTGTTATTACAACAATAAAAATATTATAAAGATATTCTTTATTTTCTTTACTAAAGAGAAACTATTATAATTTGTACGACATCTATCATAAATAGATTTTAATATAAAATAATGACGTCAGTAAATACCTGTACCCAAGATTCGGCACCTTTTGGATTTGCTAATTGAATTGAAACTCTGTAATGGCGTTCTGAAATCGAAAATACTTTATTCAAGTTAAATATAACAGATTTAGGTATAATTATTAGAAGAAAATAATACAGATATCTATGATGTACTTTATATTGAGTTTAAAATAAATTGACAACATTTTTGGTGTTAAAATTTTATTGGTTTTGAATTTTATTTCAATGTTTTTTTTTATTGCAGACACTTTTTACAGTCATATGAAATATGATTGTCTATTTATTTTATATTGCGTTTAAAAGAATAATGATGTTCTGTTACCTATCAAGATATTACGGTTTAATATAAGATATATTCTTCTAAAACTATTAAGTAATAAACATACGACAGAATGGTTGTTCCTTGGCGGTGCTAAGGTAGAATTTAGCTCCTATAGTCTCATGTTCTTCGGAGGGGTATACCTCGTTTTCTGACTGATTATTTTTATTTGATATCAGTCCCGGTGTACTATCAGCATGAAAACTGTAATAAAATTAATGTTAATATCAAAAATAACACTGATTTGATAAGTTTTTAAACTTTTTTATCGTTCTTCAAATTCGTCAACTGTTCAAGTGACTTAGAGTGGATGTGAAAAATGTAAAAAAAATTAGAATACAAACCCCATTATTGCGCATCCATGGCCGCAATGAAAACATTTTCCAGATATAAAATGTTGGTATGATGGACACTGGTGTCCTGGAATTTTTTATCACTTTAAAATTTGTTAAGTTAAGATTTGTTATTCTTTTTGTTCATTGATTAATATTATATTTTATTGCTTTAAGTTTCAGGGCTATTGTTAATAGTATCTACATAATTTTCCCGTCTTAATTATATCTTGAATAAATTAAATACAATAAGAGTAACTAGAAATAGCGATTATTCTTGCTCTACCACACAAGTAGGACATATGTATAATAGTAACCAGTATTCTAGTAACCTAGGCTTACTCTATAGCAGATTTTGGAGGAGTAAATAACATAATTTTATATCTTCCACACCAATTACTTACCGATATAGGAGCATTTTCCGTTAATCGACTCTGTAAACAGCTTGATCGCTCTAACGTGATTGCATGCAACCAAAACCCTAGAGGCTTCCTCAAGGCCCTGTTTAACTAGAGTCAGTGGCACGAGAGGCCCTTCCGTAAGGTCACAACCAGGTTGTTCCTTTCCATTGTTCGGGTAAAAGTCTAAGTGTCCCACTGGTTGAGACATTCCATATCCTGCCATAAATACAAAATCTGTCGCACGTGTGAAATAAACACGCCGATTAATTAGTTGACAAACGCATTATAAATACATAATAATAATATATTACAATACATATATAATATTTAGAGGCGTGAAGTATTACGATTGAATTAATAGACTTGTAGAATACGTGTACATATCTCTATTAGCAATTAACAGTTAATGATAATATATTGAATAATTAATACATTACATAATTATCTTATTGGCAAATATACGGTATTATTGATTGGAGAGGAAACATGGTTTTAAATAATTATGTTATAAAATTAAGAATTAATTTTATATAATATGATAATGTTTATATTAGAATACATGCATAATAAATTTGGTGCAAGAAAGTAATATATTTGGTAAAAGTAGCTATTTTACTTACATATGTTGATGTAACTTTTTTTTGTATAGCACCATACAAGGTGAAGAGTGATTTAAAAAAAAAATAATACCATAAAAAAGGCTTACGTAATATTTAACGCCTCTTTAGATAAATAGCAAAGTAGCGTAACATATGTAGGTACAATACACAGTATAAATACTTACAATACATATTTGCAAAAGATACATACAAATATATATATTTGTTAAGACACGAAATTGAAGCAACAAAGCGAAATATAAAACTATTATAAAAAAATATTAACATAATATGAAATATATTCAATACCCATTCCAATGTGAATTAATTATAATAAGCGAACGTGCATTGATATAATGAATTGATTAATATACGTTCGTGTTATTACCTAAGAGGAAAATGCTTTTTCCGTCTGTGTGTATAACATCTACTAGTTGTGCGTCTGATGGGTCTAGCCTCACATGCATGGGCATTCCTTGGAAATACGGTTCAGCTGGATCCAGTCCGGTGATTCTCCCCAAACCCTAGACAATTAGAAGCTAATTCAAAGATAATATGACATATCGATATGTCTAATACATAAAAGATATGTTGTTTCAAGCTCATTTCTTTTAAGTACTCACTTGTATTCTCTCTCCGGCATATCCCGCCGTATGTGCTCCTAAAGAATGTCCTATAATGTGACATCCTGAGAATTTAAGCCGTGTTCTTTCTGTCAGATAAAATATGTTATTATAGTTATATGAAATTATTACATTTATTAATTAATTTAAATTCTTTTTAAGGTAAATACTAAACGAAAGTTAACAGGCCTATTGTTACGTTAATGGTTCACTATCTCCTAAGTACCTTTTAACTGTGAATGATACATATATTTTGTAGTAAAATTTAATAGTTCTTTAATAATTAATATTGTTGAGGATGTTGAAAGTTAAGTTGAAGTCTTTAAAAGTACATAAAAAATGTTTCGTACAGTATAAATATATAATAATTCTATTATATATTTGCTGCATCGGCAAAGAAAGTTTTTACATAAATTCACCTCTAGGGTATTGACGAAATGTGCAACTTCAAGTCCCACGAGCCTCGTATTGGCCGTAGCTTGCGTGTACAGAGGCAGACTACCGCCGGCCCAGTCCACGATAACAACGTTGAAGTCACCCGCTCTGATGAGTTCGTCTTTCATTTCACTCACCTGTAAATGTTATTTACCTCTCTTAGACATATTTGAGTATTTATATTTTATCACCAACTCCTTCTTATGTTGTATAATTTCAGTTTCAATAGCTTATATAATAAGACCTTAATGAAAATTAAAGATTTGATTTAATCATAATATTAAGATAATTAGTATATTGCCGTTGTCAAACTAATATATGATATGTGCATTTTTTGAAGATTTGGGCATGTTGACTGTGGTGTAGCTTCTAAAGGGCTAGGCGGTAACATGCACTGGGGTCTGGGAAACATGATCACGAAACTAAGCGAATTAGCGCTATTTTTTTTTAAATTTAATTTTAAATTTTAAAGATATAGATTACAACGCTACTATAACCAGGATAACTCTGTTGAAAGCAATTCGAATTTACTGGGAATTCACCTAAATTCTTTATGTTACTTGTATAATGTTGCCAAGTTTATTTATCGAATAGTTTATATTTTTATATTATTCCTATTTTTCTATAAACTGTAACTTTAAAAAAAGAATTTTCGGTATCGTGTAATGTGTATAAATAACTTGTATAAACAACATTGAAGAAACAGAATAATTATTTGATTTTTGTGAATTTATATTTTGAACACAAGTTTCAAGAATTCGTATAAAAATATTGCTATTTAGTATGTAGCTCTAAGCGTAGTGTGCATCTTCCAGAATATTATTACATATCATGTGATATGTGTGCAAATCTCCTAATAATGTACATAGCAAATATTGGCTTCGTGGTGACGATATATTAGATTTAAAAAAAAAATATACAAACCCAGTTAGATAGAGGCGTGTCGATGAAACCATGTATTATCATTTTCGTAAGCCTCATGGGGCTGAAGTTTGACTTCACTATTGTTTTGTTTACGTTCACATTTAATAATTGACCTTCTGTTGGATTCTTCTTTGTATATAATATAAACCTGTTTAAAGCATATTTTAAATACATTAATGTTCACACGTTGGACAACATTCGTCCAAATATTGGAAATAAGAGAAAAAAGAAACCAGCCAACTAACTTTTTTGTTGATTGTACTAAATCTCGTTAATAGCTAGTAAACAAAAATAATTAAAGAAAATCGCCATCGAAACAAAAGAGAAAAAGGTTGTATTGATTGGTTTTAAAATAATTTATTTTTGTAATATTTATTTTATTATTATTATTCATATATCTTCATTTTATTTAATTCATTACGAAAACCCGAAGGTTTTCTATTAGTTTATTCATGTCAACTGTCAGTATATCTTACGAGTGCGCTTTGCTAATGTAACATGAGTTTTAATGGATTCATTGAGAAGGCCGTCTATGAAAGAACATTTAAAATTTGGAACGTTGAAAAACAATAGAATTAGAATTGGATTAAGAAAAAGAAAAGGATAAGATCATAATCAAAATTTCAAGCGAAAATATTATAAAATAGATATAACACGATGCAGTGGGAGAGGACGTGAGTTTCTTTGCTGGCCATGTTTTTATCCACTATTTTTTTATATAGAATTTTATGTAAAAAGAATCTTCGGCTTTTATATATATATTATGCTATTTTCATATTTTTTATTTCGTTTTTAATTGATTCTTTAATCTAAATTTTTATTCAATTATCCGTGACAAGGTACTGAACTATTATATATCTTTGACTGTTTATGTGATTTTTTAAATATGAAATCTATTACACTATATAAGTCTAAGATTCGACCATAATCTTACGCAATTGAATCCATTTGTTACCTAAGACGGTAGCATAGGTAAAAAAGCACGTTTTTTTATTGATAGCACTAAAACTAAAAAAAAAGAAAAAGTTAATCCATTGATAAACAGAAGAGACAAATACCTTGAACTGTCTTATATTCGCCTATTAAACATATTGAGTAATAGTATATTCGTATTTAATTCGATGACTAACATATGTAAAAAATTTAACTTCTGTCTGATTAAGTGGGTTTTTACTGAAAAAAAAAGACTTTATTACAGCTTCGACGCTGCGTCTGATATTTAGATTTACTTATCCAGTCGCTCCTAACAGTCTTTCGCAAGTCGATGCTGCATTGCAACGTCTTACACCATGTTTAAATAGGTTATCTTTTCAATTATAAATATTTTTAGAAATTAAATATTTTACAATAAATGTTTTAGGTGGAAATAATATCAATAAAAACTATGTTTGCTTTCCTTTTCCTATCCTTTCAAATTCTATTAAACATTAGGTACAATATCATACATACAAAGAGGTATATATCATTATGGGACAATAATTTAATTATAGTTTTCCTATAATACCATAGACCGATTAATATAAATTTTATTTCTATTAAAGTTATTTAATTTAAATAAGTTTAAATGTTAAACTTTTCAAAAGTTGTTATTTAAATATAGTTACAATAAAAATAATACTAAAATGACGTATGCAATTTACCTTGTATTAATGACGACCCTGGGCAATGGAAAAACATTGAAGGGGCGATGAATAAGGTGATACCAACTCCTGGTGATATTCAAACAACCCAGCTCATCATAACATCTTGTTTCATTTTCAACTGTTGTTAAATCAAAATAAAGACGATTAAAATATTAACGATTTTGTGATCTGAAAGAAATTAATTAGTAAAACAGATCGCGGCTAAAACTATTACGAATTTGGACATGAGAGAAATAACACATTAACGTAAATTGTAACCAGAGAATTAAACTCTAAATAGAATTATCTAACACGTCTTTAAATAAAATGTTGCATATTTTCTTACTTTATAAATACATGTTTTATAAATACGTGTCATCTCATAAATTACTGCTTAAGAGTCCGCAGTTAGTTAGTCATTTATATTTCTTATTGCAACAATAGTTGGCTGCAACACATGCAACAGTTTCTTAAACTTTATATTATATTAAGAAAGAATTTGAGTTTATACAAATTGAGGTCGTTGACATGATTTGACTGACAAGTATTTCGAGTGTTTTATTTGACGGATTAGTAAACTATAAATAAGATTTATAATATAGTATACATTATATGTTAAATACTGACTTGTTCTACAGAGTAAACCAATTATAAATGTTTGTACATTCAAGTAATACTATCTGCTTTTACCGTGTCATAGAAAGAGAGGCTACATTCGAACGGTAGTAACTAGCAGAATACAAACTTTACAACACAATCATCTCACGATTAAGTTAAGAAACTTGTTCTGAATTTTTTTTTTAGTGTTTTATTTAGTGATCCTGTTCGATGATCGATAATTGATAACATTAAAGTTACAGAAAAAGGTATTGAACTCTTTTATCTTTACCTATTTATTTATGAATATTTGTAAATTAATAGAGCAGTATACAAACACGGTAGCCATGGTATATTGACTTCAATGCGATCTGATCGTGCCCAGTTGAATGGGTCCAGGATACCAGCAAAAGCTGGCTGAAGGCCGAGTAGGATGCACCAAAGCATTACTCGTAGATGTCTGTCTGTCAGGTGAAGTCTCAACATAATCTGTAAACTGTAAACAAAAAATTAATAAACGTTATAAACTAACAAAGGAAGCGTTATCTAGTAATTAATCTAGCTTGGTTCAGTACTGGTAAACAAGTATTTTGTAAGTTCCCAAACTTGTTTTCTTGATTCAAATAAATGGACTGGCTAATGATTTTGCGGAACTTATACCTGGTTGTATTTGTTATATAATCTCTCTAATTATGTTATTATATTGACATTTAATTAATTGTAATAAATTAATGTATCTATAAAATTATTGATGTTAAATTTTTGATGTATAGTGTGGTGCCGGCTAAGAATAGTACCACTCCATATCGTTCCCGTGAGTGTCGTAAAAGGCGACTAAGGAATATAAACCAGGGGATGAGCAACAGCATCCTCTGATCACCTGAGTGCGATCGCCAACCCGTCTGCTAAGCGTGGTGATTATGGCGTCCCCCCCTAATTATGGGAGACCTATGTCCCAGCAGTGGACGTCGAATGGCTGAATGAATGAAAAAAAATAATGAACCTTAATTATAGTTTTAAATATGCAGTTAGGTTTTTAGGTGTAGCTTAAAATGTCGATTACTTATGAAAATGAGATAAAGGAACACAATGGAAAGTTGGCGTAAAGGCCAGGTTAGTCCTCAAGGGGTTAACATTAAAATTCCCTTCGCTAAAAAAAGTTGTAGCAGTGGTATTTTCATAAACGAAACTTTAAAAAAAGTAACACTTTTAAATTGTATTGATTGTGTTCTTAATAACAGTAATGAGTTTTTTTAAGTAGATATGATAATTTAGATGAACACCTTCATTAATTTTTATTGCACTTAACAAATTTTGAGTTATTCACATAATTTAATTGTTAGTTAAGCCGAAATATAGACATTACTTTTACAGACAAAGAGCAATAAACCTTAAGAAAGTACGGGAAAATGTGTTTATGAGTAAAAGAGAAATGTTTTCCAAATTACAGAGGTATAGAGCACATTAAAAAAAATTTGTTAATTTTTGACAACCATTACACGGTTTATGTTCGAAATACTCGTTATTATTTGGTTTGTTATACTTTACAATTATAGCTTTCTACAAATTACAAGTATTAAAGCTATTGCGTCATTTTTCTTTTTTTTGACAGTACTTTAGTCAATTTATTTTATTATGTTATTATTATACGAAAAAATTATAAGCAGAAAACATATATACAATTTTCATATTCAATAGAAAATATCAATAAAACTCTTAATAATTATCAAATGTATTTTAAATAAAGGAGTTTCAAAAGGAGTGCAAATGATGAAAGTTGTATATTAATTCAAAATTTTCTGTTATGTGACAAGTATAGAGAAATTTATTTAAAGTACTGGACATAAATGTATGATCATAAATTTCTAGTAGGTAAATTCGCTGACACAATAAGTTCAGGCGCCATGTCAAGCAAGTTTTAATTTGAATAGGTTATTCTAGGGTGGATGATTATGTAAACTCATGGTGATCTGGAAGAGATTGCTTTCTCTGTGCACATACTAATAAAATTAAAAAGATAAATAATAAGGTTTATAGTTACGCACCTTATCCTATGTTTTGATTATGAATAAACTACATGTAAACGTACATAATTATCGCTCGGAGAGCCAAGAGATGTAAAACCAGTCAAATGTTATATGTTAGGTTATGTTAATAATTTCAAATAACAAATTATAAACACTCATACTATAATTTAAACATTGTTAAATAGTTTTTCCAAAGTGTCGAATTTTTACTTCTGTCGGCAGTCCCCATGCCTGCTTAATCTCCTTTACTTAGTCCCATGGGAGCTGTTTTATAAATATACACAGAAAAAGTAATGTTATGTAATTTTTCACACTTATTAAAAATGATTGCAATGAAGTTTGTATTCGCTAAATATCTTTTCAAATCAGTCTCGAAATATCTTAGTAAAAGTAATTTCTAATAACTGACTCGGTGGCGCAGTTGTATTACGGTGCGACTGCCGTTCTAAGGTCTCGGGTTCGATCCCCAGGTCGGGACAAGTGGTATTGGGTTTTTCTACTTAGTATCATCCCGGAGTTTGGAATTTGTGCCCGATATGGCGACAGGCTCGCTCCCTGTCACATCTGGGACGGAACTAAGCTCGGCGAAATGTGGGTGGAGTAGTTCGCTATTTCACCTCTGCTTAACGCTTCGGAGATAACAGGCGTGAGCTTCTGTTATGTTATGTTAAATAATTTGGTTAATCGCTGAGAAGACAGTGTAGAGCGTAAAAAGAGGATCCAGCTATTTTACCTGTTGTGATATCTATAATAAACTGTATTTATACCTGTGTAGCTTCATTATATAATTTCTTAAGAAACTTAAGTATAATACAACATTTGAAAAAAGAAAGATTGATTTTACTAAGTCGTTAAGATACATCTCAAGGGATCTTATCTACTCGTTATCTATTAATATCAATCAATATTTTGACATCAAGAAGTTATAAGTGTTAAGAGGAAGACACTCCTTTCTAATCGAATGTGTTATATAAATCTCACTTCACTAACTCGTATATAATCTAGCGGAAGTAAAAATAATAATTATGAAACAGAATAGTATGAAACCTGTTCGGATACCGGCCGATAATTCAGTACAATGTTAATAACATAGTGTAATCCTATTATTTATGTAATAATCGGATTAGCTTACGAAGACAGAGAAAAAATATCTGTTATTACGAATAAAATTAATAGTAGCCTGTCAGTCAGCGTTGTGTGGTGGCCTTCTGTGTCTGTAAAACCGACGCAATGCAAATGATGTTATGACGAAACTTAAGAATTGTTTGAACGGCCTTTACATAACCAATGTTGTGAATTCGATCTAGTTTGAAAATTTTTAAGCTCATTTAAATATTTAATGTTATTTTTTTATATATGAATTTCTTTTAGAATATAGATGAATAAACAAATGTACATTTGGAAGAACAAATGAAAATAAATTAATTGAAAATATTTTTGTAGAAAATAAAACTATATTAATTTAAGAGGTATATGAATATGTGAAAGAACATATAAGATTATTAGTACAAATATACACAATTCGCATATTAACTTTTTTTAATATACATAATACTTCCGTGATATATAATTTAATCAATAAACGTTAAAGATATTCACGAAACAGTGTTGTTATTTTGTTTATATAATAATTAAATTACTGGCATTTAACTTTGGTCGTACGAATGTTGTTTGACCTTTTTCTGTGACCGAGTCTCGTCAACCTACTTTGTAAAGTTATTTTGTACAAACGTAAGACAAAATCTCGGTCACTTGGATTGAAAAATGTTCACTAATGGTTCTCTAACCCACAAGAGTGAAGGATAGTTCCATCACCAAACTGCACGAAATGTGACGTCGCTGATGATGTGCAACATATTTTGGTGGAATTTGTTCGGAATGAAAACTAAAGAAATTTATTTACGTTGACTCGATCCGTAGAAATAGGCATTTGTGATTCGATACTGGGGCCAGCCCTTCGTCCGAGAGTGTCAAATTATTGTTTAAAATACATAAATTAGCTTTAGAAAAAAGTTAGTGTGAATTTTATAGTGTGCTTTGTTCGGAATATTTTTGTTGTACTTACGGGGCATCATCGTCGCAAAGAGACAAAGCTTATACTCAAGATTACAAAAAAAGAGAAAAGGTTCATGTTTTCAAAAAGTAATATAGCAATTTTACTTTTATCTTATTGGATAAGTAGCCTTGTTTATAATCCAACATACATACATACTTAAAACAGATTTGACAGCGTAGGTCAATATTATATTACGTATCTGACCTTCATAATTTTGAGTCGCGATATTATTACGAATTGTAAACTTCAAGGAATTCATTTTACATATTTGAATATTGTCGTTCGTATCTGTGTACCAATGATTTACTTAGGTTACGACAATCATTGAGTATTTGGGCCAAAAGTCCAACCGTTTGGTCATTAAAGCGTGTCAAACCGTCGTGCTTGTTGCGTCTTACTTGGCTCGCTTACAGAAAACGTTGAAATATTTTACCATTAGAATAAATTTTAAAGTGTGTAAAGAATTCGAAAAATGTAATATAAACTCAACAATTATATTCCGTTTTAACAAAATTTTTGATATAATATTAACAATTATTATCAAATCACATGTTTGTATTTTATTTTGGGGAAACTGATAGGTAACTTGAATGATATATTAACATAATCAGAATGTTTATGATTACTTTTTAAGTCGAAACTCTTAACGAGGATAATGATTATTATAAAACCGTAAAGATTACAGTAATTTATTACAACCTCCATATCTACACGTAGATACAACCATAGAAATGAATTTCTAAGCACCTGAAGACATTCGTGTCAAATGATTTAAAACGGTTCGTAACATCTTTTTCTTGTTTGCTTTTCTTATCTCTACGGTTTGATTGGGTTGCATCTACTCATTGTTCGTTATTATGTTAAATATTAAAATGCACCGATAGTCAGCCCGTGACCACGATTGGTCAAACCCAGCGGAAACGTCGGAATAAGCTAGGTAAATAAATGAATCTCGTTAACACTAGTCTTAATTTTATTTATATTTTCAATATTTCGAATAAGTTTATTTATTTTTCTTATAAAGCGAAGGTGGCGCAGTTGGTGGTGTAGTCGGATTTTATGTCAATGAATGCAGGTCAACCTATCCAACACTAAAGATGAGCCTGAGCTTTTGGTGAAGGAAAACATCGCCAGGAAACCATAGGATGGTCGTATCATTTTCTAACAATGCTCGCCTGGTAAGGTACCACCCTCAAGTTTGAAAATCTCTCGCCAAATACCAATAAGTGTGCTCCGGCAGAATCACATGAAAACCAATACCTCCAAGTTTAGTATGTACCATCCTGGACAACACCGTCACATAACATCAGGTGACATTATGGTCAAGGCTCGGATCTTATAACGTGTAAAATTAAATAATCAAACTTCGTGTATTTCAATCATATTGTAACAAAAACAAGCCTCTGCAAGAAGCGGTTAAAATGTCGGCATCGAGCACGTTGTTTACATGTATACAGGAAATAGCGTGCAAGGAATTATAAACTGCCCAATGATTTAAGCGGTACTTTTCTCAGTGTACTTACTAGAATATATATAATTCTGCGTGAAATACCTTACATCACATTTAGTGTTTTTAGCAGTAAGTTGCTTATGAGACTGAAAATATATATGTTTAGTTTACGCTATTATTATTAACAAATATATATGAACATTTAATGAAATATTATTAAGTATGTGGTTAGTTCTATTTCTAACTACTTTTAACGCCGGATGAATGTTGAAGTAATTGTAAAGTCGTGTATTATTTTTTTATCCATTTTGAACTTGTTTACATTTGTGAGACATATATTTAGCGGCGTCCAATGATATTTGTTTATTGTGAAATGTATCGCGCTAATGAAAGACATCAACGCGAGTCGATTATATTGCGTGTTTAGTTTGCACGTTACTTGATACTAATAGTACGTATGTATGTACGCGTATGTAACCAGTTGTTTTCTAGAATGTTTACGGTTGCATTATTCATTAGGATAAGACGTATCAGGAAAAGGGGGTATTGTAATCTTTTTTTATGTTTACAAATGTTTTTGAGAGTGAGGATCCAACAGGAATTATCCGATTTGTTTAAAAAGAAATGGAAAATGTGCCAAGAAAATTATATAAAATATAACAGGAAATTTTTGAAATCTTTAACTAATGATATTTAGACAAAAGAGTTTACTCAATTATTGAAATTATGTTCAATGGAAAATAGAAAGGAAATATGTGAGTAATATTGCATGAACCGTATACGCGCCTAAAGTAAAATGTTTATGGTCACTGAATCAGAGTTAAAAAAAAATATTTTCAAGACTACCTTAATTCAGATTCGAATTTTTATTACCAACTTAATATATTTTCCTTCTATATTTGTTCAGGTTTACCATTTGTGTTTCATGTTGTTAATATTTTTAAATTACGTAATTATGTATTTTATTATATTGTGTTCTTTATTTAATAAGGTAACAGTATAAAACTAGTTCTTGTCAAGGATAATGCATTTAACAGAAAAATTGAAGATAAAATGGACGTTTAGTCAGGGATCGTACATTAATCACGTGAGTTCGAAAAGGGACGGAGAGGTTTCAGAAAAAATAATGAAAGATTACAAGGGGATGTGCAGTCAGATATCACGTGTATTTATGTAGGATACGGGTAGTGATTGAATACAATATTTCTTAATTACGTCTTTTATTATTTAATTTACAAATTTTTCCGACACATTCTTTTTCTTTTTTTTCTTATCCATGCGCTCACATTGCATTCCGTCACTCAGTCTTACGTTCCTTTCATTCCTACATTTATGTTTTACGTGTATTCACGTGTAAGTAACACGCAACTTTCCCTCGCCGTGTCATGTATCGATTTACAAAATTTTTCAGAATTAAATTAGGTTATACTTGTATGTAAAGATAATATACTTTGGATCAATTACAAAATTCGGGGTTTTCTGTGAGCCTAAAACCTAATCATGTCACAAATTTGGAAAAAAAAATTACGTGGCGTTAATAGACGACCTATTACGGGATCGTTTTACGATACGTTTGTGATTATTCCATACATGCAATACCTAATATAGGAATTATAAGGTATTACAACATATAATCGAGTTTAAGGTACTAAGTGGGTTGACGTCGCTTCCGTGCTGGGCTAGTTGGGAATCAACTAGTGTGATACAATTACCTACATACTTCGTCGCGTTTACAGGTCGGCATGATACATAATTGAGTCTCCTTAGTTATTTTTAAATTGCTTTGCACTTGTTATCAGATGCACGCTTATTTTCAGAAATCCGTTATAAATAATTGATATTGAAATAACAGAAATAACTTATATTGTATAAGTTTATTTAATTTACGAGTTCGTTATTTATTATCACAATAATTCTTTATCGTTTGTAGTAAAGACAGAAACGGCTAACGGTTCAAATAACGTTACAGTTAAAAAGTCTTTACAAAATCCTTGAACTGAATTTTGCTATTGCATAAGAATGTTAGTGTAAATGCAAATTAAACAAAAATTGAAACAGTTAAAATGACCGGATCAGAAAACTTGAATGTTGACAGCTGTTTTACACATTCATAGTTGATAGCCCCTTGGACGACTTACGCAACCATTTAATGATAAATATCACGTCTCATAGCCTTAATCCTTGGTTGACAGTGAAAGTACCATTAAAAGTGACAGTTCTTATTATAATAGCGTTTACATAAAATTATTCTAAACAAGATGTTATTTATTAATGTCTTGTATCTGTTTTTAACCAGTTCGTAATTTGTTAAATTATAAATTTAAATTAGTAACGAAGTTGTTGTACTGACGAATGAAGCCTTTTAATATGCTATTGCCGTAGATGCATATATTGAATTTCAATTTATGACTTAAAAAAAAATATGATTCCGTACAATTTTGAGATGTAATGTGTTATTTTTTTAATGTAAAAAACCTTGTAATTGTGTAAAAGTTAACGCTCTGACTGTATTGAGGTTAAGAATAATATGAATTTCAATGCGACAAAAAAAGCGTGGGAATGAGGTAAACAAATATTGAAATATAATCTTGATGCGGTTTGCGTGCCGTAACATGATTCTATACTACGATGTTTTGTGTCGTTTAGAAATTATTGTTTTTTATTATAAAAATATTCTAAAATAGCTTTGTGATAAATTAAAGATTAATGAATGGCATTAATTCTATATGAGATTGAGGTCTTGGTGGAGAAAATCACCGTGAGGAGACTTAGCATAGCGGTGGAGCATTTTTTATTAATTCTACTAAGCTACCATTCAATAATTAAGTTTGAAAAGCTATCGCCAAAAACTATTGGCTCGTGTTGTCACTTGAGAGAGCCAGTGGATTTAGTGTATTTACCGTCCTGTACCATCGTCACTTAACATTAGGTGAGATTGTGGTAAAAGCACCTTAACGTATACAGTATTTTTTTATAAAATATTTTTTTTTTAACTATTATAATTTTTCTTACAGATTTATTACAGCTGTTATTATAATCGATATAAATTATCTTCTTGCTTATCTTTGAATTATGAACGAAATCAGATAAGAATGTTCTATGAAATAGAAAGTCGGTACGGGATGTAGTAGCGATCAATGAGCCTTAAGGTGCAAAACCTGTGCAGTAGTCGATCAAAAGACATGTTTAAGAATGAGGTGACTGAGGTGGAAGAGAAAGCACTCACTATTTTACGTGGATCGTAAAAAGTAATTGCTTTATTATTTTAATGCCAAGTTCACATAACATTTAATTGCTAGACTTGTGTAAAAGGATCACTACGTCAAGTCATGCAATTTATCGTTTTAAATAAAAAATAATTACACGTTTTTTTTTTTTATTCGATTTTAGCAAAATTACTGCGCTTCATTTTATCTTAACTAAACTACAGTTCCAGATCGAGTTGCCATCGATGCAGACAAGAAACGATAATGGCTTTAGCCAATAATAGATAAACAGATAATAGATAGATATTGAAACAAATAAAGCATTTCCTCAACTCTTATCACAAAGATCATAACAAAGTCTTAATTTAGACCTTCGCTGTTAAAATGTTACTCGGTATGATACATTGATACATAATTGATACATGATACATTCCTTTTAATTAGTTAAATGATCGTTATTAAGTTATTAACGTAACATTACTTCTTATAATAATAAAAACGATCACAAGAAGTTTCTTTGAAAAAAAAAACTCTTGCTTCTTTTGGATTTATCACGAATTTTTGTAGGGTTATGATAAAATAAAATATCTATAAATTGAACTTAAAAATAAGGGGGAAAAGATCAAATTAGTTTACTGAATTTTTCGTTTTATTTTGATGTTTTTATTGTATTTGTCATTTTGCAATATCTATACTAGTAAACTAAATTCTAAGTTTAAAAGCATATAAAACATCTTTACCTGGGTAATATGATTTATTAAATATACTTGATTTATTAATCAAAATTACTATTTCTATTATATTGCTCAAAATACGTTCATCTAAATAGCACTTATGTATGCTTCAATATAATGTTAGTATACTTTCTTAAATCTATACTAATAAATAAATTTTGAAGTATGTTTGTAATGTCAGAATAACATTTTTTTATTAAACAATTATGAATGTATACACGATACCTATACCAAAAATACAGTTTTTGAAATTTTTGTCTGTCTGTCTATCTGTCTATTTCTTCCAGGTAATTTCCGGAACGACTGGGCTGATTTTGATGAGACTTATGACAGACAGTTGAAGTTACTCCGGGTATTGAAGGTAATTTCGATTTTCGAAAATAATTAGGCGTCCGCATAAAAATATATAACTCATGAAATTTTACCGATTTAATAATCAGTTTTACGGGCAAGTGCTTCAATAAATGAGAAATATTTTTACTTTATCTTAATACGAAAATAATAAGGGTTGTATATAAAAAAAATAAAACGCTGTGAAGAGTATATAAAACGCTTGCGCAGCCGCGGGCATATGGCTAGTCTTAAATAATCATAGAGAATCTTAAGTTCGTTTCGTTATCAGAAACTATCTTGAATACAACCCGCCAGATAGGAAACAATACATTAAGATTGTTAATATTAGTTTACATTATGAACAAGGAACTTAATAAAAATAATCATAACGATACATTTTTTTTTCTATTAATAACCGATAAGACCGAATATTATCTAGTAATGTTATATAAAAGAGGATTACGTATTAGGTAAACTGTTGATTTTGATTTAACTCTTAGGCAATTAAAAATGATTAAAGATTATTAAAATATGATAATTATGAAAAGTAAGTAAAAAAAAATATCATCAATTATTTAATGTAAATACAATCACGTATATTTATAATAACTTTCATAAAAGCAAATAATTTAATTTTAATCAAATTTGATTACTTGGTTGTTGAGGCAATCGTATCCGAATTGAAGAGGAAAAACATCGTACGAGTTTAAATTACTTCCTCGTCGTGGGGGGGGTGCGCGGTCGTGAATATAAAGTGTCTATTATAGATTTATATACAGCAATCACCGCAGCAGGTAAGCAGGTGGTGGTTGTGGTCCTACGGTAATATGTTCACGATCGCGTGTCCATACAATAAAACGTTCGTAATTATAATCCGCGCCACGCTATTTTTCTTGATTGAATATTATTAGTAAGCACGGTGTTGCAGTTAGAACTTTCGCACGTAGTATGTTCCGGCAATATTGATTGATATCTCGTAAAATAAACTCCTACCTTAGACTGTCTTGTAGTAACCTGATACGAAAGGATTAAGTCAGTGACTTTGAAATTAATTTGTAATAATATCAACAAATGACTGTTTGTCTTACACCAATTTTTTCTTTATACTGTATAGGTTATGCCACAACTACACGTGATGATCCGGGATGATAAACACATTAAGTGTAGAGGTACTGGCTTTTAAGTAATGCGGCAGGAATATTTTAAGGTGGTAGCTACCCGCAGGCAGGTATTATTAGAAAACGCCCTACCACCATGAAATGACTTCCTTACAATGTTTTTCTTCACTCAAAGATCTTTATAGAGTTGGACAGGTGTGTTAAACCCACGTCAATCGACACACAATCTAATCGTACTACCAAATAAGCCATCATCGTTTCAAATTGTTAATTTCAAATTCTTTTATTTACGAGTGGTTAAGAT
The DNA here is from genome assembly GCA_014132275.2 of Samia ricini. Taxonomy (NCBI): domain Eukaryota; kingdom Metazoa; phylum Arthropoda; class Insecta; order Lepidoptera; family Saturniidae; genus Samia; species Samia ricini. The sequence continues at coordinate 10,256,803 of AP028170.1, forward strand.
AATAATTATGCAAGTACTAGATTTTGAAATTTCAGTACCGTGCACTTTAGTTTGCATTCATTGTGAGTAAATAAATTACACCAAAGTAATCTGAAGAGGTATAGTGATTAAGCAATTTGTGAATGTGTGTCAGAGACGGGGAGCCAGTGCCGTGTGCCGCTTGAAAGCAAATAGTGCAACGTCCTTGTGATGGCATCATAGTGCTCAATAAGTAAGAGTCGGGTTCGACGTTTCGTCTGTTATAGAATACAAGTTATGATATATAGACTTCAATTATATTTCATTATTCATTTCATACAATAAAATATTTCCATATAAATGTTAACACACAATAATAATGTAGCTAACACACAATTCGACGTAGATTTATTTTTCCACGGAAAGACACAACCGTAATTACTATGTTTATATATAATAAATTAATATATTTTTTAAACTGTAGAAGCTCAATGCTTTGACCACAATCTCACCTGATGTTAAGTGACGATGTGGTCTAGGATGTTAGACACACTAATCCGAGAGGTACTGGTTTTCAAGTGATGCTGCCGGAATACACCTATTGGTATTTGGCGACAGGTTTTCAAACTTAAGGGTGGTGGCTACCCAGGCACACATTATTAGAAAATGTCCTACCACCATGCTATGGTTTACTCACGATGTTTTCCTTCAGCTCAGACTGATTTTAGAGTTGGATGTATGAGCTCGAACTCAAATCTATTGACGTGAAATCCAGTCGCACTACCCACTGCGTCATATATGACCATTATAGCGGTAGTAATTGAGCAGTTAAAAAGATTTAAGATTAATGAATGTTTATTAAAAAAAAACACGATAGAGGCATGAATTTGTAGTGTGTAGAAATAGTCAAATGTGTAAGGGTTAAATATTTTTATCTCTGACGTTCGAGGAGTGTTGTTGTGGCACGCTCATTTTGCTTGTCCCGTTCTTGAGTAGCCTATTTAGCAAGAAAATACCTTGGCGACCTGGCATTTTATTTTCTACCAATGTGTTGTTTGGATTGTGTCGAACATAGACATCTGGATAACTATTTTGCAAGCAATCAATTCAAACATTACAGAAATCGTTGCTTGTAAAGCCTGTAAGCCTTGTAAAGCTTGTAAAGCCTACAAAAGAAATGCCAAACTAAAGTGGTTGTGGTCTGAGGATATTGCTCGTAGAACAATTCTGGTTCTCGAATGGTTCTGGCTGCGGGTGGCGCAATAGCGGTCGTTGAGGAGATCTTTGGGGAGACGATATGTCCAGCAGTGGTCATCAATCGGATGACTGGATGAACTGCTTGTATTAACACCGTAATGTTAATTAATTACCCTTTTTATTATTGTTTATATTTTTCTGTTATATATATATAATTAACCAACCGTCAAGACGCGTATTAGACGACTATTGCTCTCTAATTCTTTCACCTGTCCATAATACTGGTCTGCTTATTTATTACCATAAGCTGTCGTAACTTATTTTTAAATTGCAAAGTTTAACCATGTGAACTTTGAACAAATATATCACCATTCTATCTATACCATTCGGTTCCTAAGTATTGTTTAATTATTTTTTCTTTAATCTTCATGTTTTTGATAAACATGTTTTTTGTATTACATTTCAAAAAATCATTTGATCTTGATTTATTAAAGTGATCAATATATCTAGTTAAACTGAAATAATTATAATATTAATATGCTGGATTAGCCAAAGACGATTTCGTTATTGTTATACAAATATATATATATATATATATGCAAAAACCGTAACAAAAAACAAAATTATATCATTTAATTATAATAATATTAATTACAGTTATATGTTAGCTATTGATTTTACGAAATACAAGATAACTTATAAAAGTTAATGAGTGTTCGCATAAAAAATAATTAAATCATGTGAATGTTTTTGCTCATATAAATGTGTCTCTGTGTGTAAATATGAATGTACATTATGTATGTGTGTGTGAGTGTATAAATGAAAAATAAATGTTATTTGATGTTTATTACGTCATTTTTGTTTTATTATAACGTGTAATACAACAATACAATTTTCTCAGAATACTAAATTGGTAGCAATTATTAGCAGAAAATTATTGAGATTTATTTCCACATAACATTGCCTAATTTTATACTTCTAACTATTTAAGTTTGAAATGTAATTATTAAAAAAGTATAAATACTACTATAGGTACATGTAAGACCGGGTCATTGGTTTGTAGCCGGCGAAAGTATTTGTTTTCTCTTGAGAGTCGGTCTGGTTTTGTCTGTCGATGCAAACCGTGCAGAATTTCTTTTTCCACTGGTTGATGAAAGTTATTAGAAAATTGATTGGCTCTAACTTTCAGGTGGGGCGTGAATATTTGATTTACTGTAAGGTTCATTAACAAACGAATTTACAAGAGAGTACTGCACATCTGTTGCAGCGTAATAAATACGATCTACATTTTTTAAATTCTTTTTCCTATTAAAAATAAGTCAAAATACTTCATATGTTTTATTCTAGTATATCAAATAAATATGAAAGAAATCTTTACTAAATATATTCGTAGAATAAATCTTATATTAAAGTTTTATTAGTGTATACAATTCAATTGTCAACGTCACATACCTTTCAGTTTTGTCCAATGTTTATCTTTTAATCATTATTAAACTGGTTTCAACCTTAAATGTAACCTTTTATTGAATAATTTTTGTATAGAGGTAAATGTAAAATTACAATTTAAAAGTAAAAGACAGCTCACTCTACGTATTAGGGTATATAGTTCCATGCCATGAAATGTCAACGTACTCTCACATTAAATAAGTCCCAAATACTAGTTGATCATACTCTTTTTATCACTTTCTATTAGGATACAGTATTCAAACATCAAGTAGACATAGTCAAAAATAAACGATTATCTCGTAAATGATTTTAAATTTATATTACTGACGGAATGTTGTGATCGGATAACACGTATCCTATTACACATCCAGAATTTCTTTTTACGTGTGGAAACTCGGCATGGGTACTTTACTGTCCGGAGGAACTGTAGGCTTATGTGTGACTCCTACTCACAAAAACCATACCATGTGTACCATCCGTCGCCTTTTTGGGGGCTATGCGGGGTCCAACTCGCATTTTACCACATAGCCTCAGCGAACTAGCCAGCTCTACGGCACGGCTCCATCATTTCAGGAGACAGTTTGGTGTACCCCAACTGTCTCCCCAATTTCGGTGAAAGAAAACATCGTGAGGAAACCATAGTATGGTATTTTTTAAATCCACCTAGTTACATACCATCCTCAAGTTTGAAAATCAACCAAGCGCTTATAGGTGTGTTCCAACTGCATTAATTGATGATAATTACTTTTACCATTTTGGACCACATCGTTGCTTAACAATCAGATGAGAATGTTCTCAAAGCGCTGTACCGATGTATGTACTGTATAAAAAAAAAAAAAAAAACGTTTTTCCAGTATGTTTTTCTTCGAAACATTTTTTTTTATCATTTCTATGTGTTAAGGTAAATTGCTAATGAAATTACTGTAAATAACATCGTTTGCATAGTGGAATCTATGTAAAAATTTACAATTCCGATTTGTCGTCTCAAAAACAACTAAGTAGGCATACTGTAAAATGTACAAAAGATTGTGTAAATTGTAATTTAATGTGCATTTGTTGTTTGTATTATCTTAAGATCATGCTTCATAGTTGACTTCAAAAGTAACGAGGTTGTTTGCTCATCCTTGACCGGTAAAGTTTATTAAAAAACATAAATAGTTGACCTATAGAAAAAAACAAATGATTTTACCTCTAAGTCACGGACACTAAAAATTCATGAATTATTAATTTATTTAAACTTATATTAGATACCTGCTTTAAATAATAACTGCATTAGAATTTAGATTTTTCTATCTATTTTATTTTTGGTTCATTGTTGTTATAATTATAGTGACACATATTTGAGTTAAAATTATTGGTATAATCGTTTTTTTTTTCAGAGTCAGATACCTCGCAAAGTATAAAGTAGTTACGGAGTATTAATCTAATTAGATTATACTAATATATTGTCTAATACTACTACTATAATATATTATAGAGAAATATATTAATTAATAACAAAGATTCGGCTGGTTTTCTGAATTTGACCAACATGATCACTGCAAATTTGAACAAAGATAATTAATTGTATCCTTTTTCACATTATACTAAATTTCATCAATAGCTGATAAAAAAGGAAAGTCGGTTCACAAACAGAGGACTGTACTGGTTTTATCTTTAGTTATTGTTTAGATATACTGGAAAAATCTTTAGGTGTTACACATACGTGTGCATAGCAAACCAATAGCTACTTTCAGAGTGTCATTCTATTGAATTGGCTTGACGATTTTATTGTTAAATTACGTGAAAATTCATACATACAACTTGAACATCATTTTTAAGACGTAAATGTTATTAATAGTTCTTTTTAATAGTCGCTAAATACATAAAGTATTTTATCGATGATATTAATTCTTCAAAGATCTTCTATGATATTAATTATTCTATTACCCAGTATTATTAAAGGTTAAAGATAAACCATAGTGTTAATCTATTTTTACATAATTAAAGTGATACACATTCGTGAAATTATTTCTTTACGCTAAACACGTAAGTATAACATTATGGTCGTTTTCACTAACTTACAAAAACTATAGAAAACTGTTCGTTTTGACGGCACTCTAGACGTGGGCTATGATGTCACCAAGTTTGTTAGAGCAAAAAAAAAGTATTGAAACAATGTGTATTGTGTTAACACAGTTGCTCCGCTAGCATAGCGAAATAATTGGCATGCTAAGACCGTTCGATCTGAAACACCGATCATTCCGCTCATTGCTATGGTTATCGCGCTCTGATTATCAATTTTTTTTTCCTCCTACTGTTACACCGGCACTTAAAATATTTTTTTATTTACAACGTTCCGATCACCAATGATTATGAAATTATGTCATTAATAGTTTTATTGATTTAAAAAAAAATTCTTCCAATTCTATGACCAAATACTACTATAAATATTTATATTTCTTATATAAGTATATTTAAATTATATAGTGTATTGGTTAAACGGTGTATTGCAATTAATCGTTTAGGGGATACCAGTTAAAATAAAATGTGATATATAGTTAGAATGAAAAAAATATCGTTTCATAGCCCAAATGTAATAGAGTACAGGATAGATAATCGATTTAATGAAATTATAAAATTGTCGTATGTTCTATAGATGATCTTGGTTACAAAATAATAATAAATGTATCGAATGAAAGTTTGCATAAAATAGTGTTTGGAACACATTTTTCATTGGCGTTATTTTATGGGAAATATTTACATATCAGATTGATCGTTTTACCTATTAAATTTTAACTAGCTGTGTGCCCGCGTTTCATATAAATTTTTACTACGTAATATAAATTTATATATTTTTTATATGGAACCCTAATTAATTTCTACTGATATGAACTTCTTTGGTAATAAAATTAAGCAAAGATTATTACTCATAAATTCAAACATTTGCCCGTAAAACTGTGCATTGAATCGGATTTTAAACAATTTTTTATGAGTTTTAATTTTTAACGCAGATCCCTAATTATTTTCGAAAATCAAATATTATGAAGAGCGACTTCAGCTAACAAACAAAAAACCGTTCCAGAGATTACCCGGAACAAACTGACATACAAAATTTAAAAAAATATGTCTTTTGGTATATGTATCATATAAACATTCATATGTATTTAGAAAAAAATAAAATTTAGACGTATAGATTTCATTTCGAAATCTCCTAAATTTGATTATAGAAGACTATTATAATTGCGAATATAAAAGACAATATTATTATCAGATTAAAATTACTATAAGAATGAATTACAATAATTAATAATGCAAGTGTATATTTCTCAATAAGATTACGATTTGATTAAGTTTCATATTAACGGATTGCAACGACGATTTTGACTTGTAGTAGAATGAAAAAAAACCATTTTGAGACTATAATGCAATATTTTATTATTCGAAAAGATTATAAATCAAATATACAACTAGAGCTTCAAATTGACCATTAATTTGCAATACCTGTTTTTATTTCCTTAAAAGTAAAATCAATAGAGCAGAATAATAATTTCTAAATGTAGAGACGTTTTACGTAGAAGGCAAATTAGAGACATGTGGGTTATCATCAGAAAATTGTATTTTGATGCAACATCACGGAAACCGCGAATGCAATACCCGTACGATGTTATGAGACAACAGTTTGGAAGCATCGAAAGTCGAACTACGACGTAACTTTTATGAGTGTTATGTCATATATGTAGGTATCTTTATTGATGTAAAATGATATATTGAGGGCAGGAAGTAAATCGTCTAACAATATTTCGATATTTTGGTCTACAGTAAAATAAAATGATGCTATGATGGATTATACTTTCATGGAAGTTGTTACAATTTTTTTTTAATTCTGTAAGCCTAGCGCTTTGACCACAATTTTACTTTGGAGCGATGATGGCGCAGTGAGTAATGCGGTCGATAACGCGGTAACGCGGGTTTGATTCCACCTATCCAACTCTAAAATCAGCCTGAGCTTTTGGTGAAGGAAAAACATCTTGAGGATACCATAACATCGTGGTAAAGCATTTTATGGTAATGTCCGCCTAGGTAGCTACCACCCTCAAGTTTGAAAACCTGTCGCCAAATACCAATAGGTGTGTTCCGACAGTATCACTTGAGAACTGGTACCTAAACTTAGTGTGTTTACCATCCTGGACCACATCATCACTTAACATCAGGTGAGAAAGTGGTCAAAGCACAAAGCCTATACCATCTAAAAGAAACTTGATTTAAATACGATGTGTTAGAGGATAGAAAACGGAATTTAGCCTAGAGGTAACTGCTCTCAAGTGATGCTCCGGTATACACCTATTGGTGCTTGGTGACAGATTTTCAAACTAAAGGGTGTTAGCTAAGACGAGGATTATTAGAAAATGTTTTATCATGCTATGGTTTACTTACGATGTTTTCTTTTAACGAAAGTTTGGACTATATAGAATTGGTCAGATGGGTTCGACTCTACATCAATAAGTGCGAAATCCGATTATATCGTCATCGCCATCGTCGCATCAACTAAGTTATTAATAAATAACTATTTTGTTTATATTTAAAAAATGTACAACATCTAATATCTATTACGTAAAAATGTAAAATTGTTTGTTGTGGATAATTTCTTTCACCTGTTGAAAGTTACGTTATCATTGAGTAACATAGGCTATTTTTTAATGATATGAAATTTTTATATACCCGTTTGAAGTCATGGCGGGTCGCTAGTACTAGATATTATCACAAATTACTACTTTTACAAAATAAACATGTACAAAGAAACAATAGATTGACACTTATCTAGTATCGTAATGTGTATAGAATAATCCAACGAAATTATAAAATATTATGAACACTTACGATTAATGTTCCACTATAAATAAATGACAGTAGGCGATTCTGATTTGAATTGCACTTTAATGTTATATTGTTTCCATTGATCGTTTTATTGTACTTATTTACATTCAATTTATGATTCATTCAGATTATATAAATCAATAAATATATATTCTAAATAATGAAACTTTAATTTATAGAATGATACTCGGGGAAATATCTATCCACACATATGTTTATTTTGTAACTTTTTGACAGCCAGCCATATAAGTTAACGCTTATTAATTTTATATAATTTTGAAATAATACATAAAAAATAAATATTATATTATATAGGCTTATTGTGTACTGTTAGCATTTTGGTAACAATTCAATTTCTAAAGGAAATGCAGGTTCATAATTTGTTAACGGTGTATTTTACCGTAACGTTCTTTCATTCAGTTTGTCTTCATACATAATTAAATAGATTAAAATTAAATTATTAATTCATATGAAAGTACCTTTATAATTTTACCTTATAAAAGAGATGAAAGTTTAACACTTATTGCGATCATCATATTTATATACAAATGGCACAATGCGTTAGTAGCCTAATAGAATGTACACATGCTGATGTTGTAAGGATATGCGCTAAGGCAAAGGTTCCCAATCTTTTTCATTATGTGGCGCATACACATATTTACTATTTTGTCACGGCACCCTAACCTATCTAGATGGTACAATGATATTAGTTAGGTGGATAGGCACAATTAAAATATCCACACATCGTTATGAATATAAACTGTTTATTTTTAAGCATATAAATTTAACATAAACAAGATTTTTTATTTTGCACCAGCGAACACATAAGTTGAGGTTTCGGAGAATGGTAAATAGAATGATTTCACGGCGCCCTTCATCATTTTTTACGGTGCACCAGGGCGCCGCGGCGCACGCTTTGGGAACCCCTGCGCTAAGGCAAACTGATCACAATGTTTTTGTTATATTTTGATCTGTTAGTTCTAATCACGAGCGTATACTGTTTACCTATTATCATTAAATAATCCAGAAAAAACATATAGAATGGACCACAACTTTGCCAATTTTTAGAAACCTTTTTTAAGCATCCGTGTAAATTTTTACTTTCATTGCGATGTACATACTTTTCTATTTGATCCCTCATAAGGTTGTCTAGCTCATCAACGGTTCTATTTCCACATACATTAGCATTACGTTCCGTGTATCCAAACCAACGGAGCATATGTTTTCTAATTATATCGGTTATAGTTTTTGCTATACGTATTTTTTCAATTCTGGCGAGATTTGATAGGGTAACTCAAGAGGCTCATCATGTTTCTTGTATTTATTTTACTTTCCTATGTTTTAACATATCAAGATTCTTTACTATGCACTGCTATACGTGCTTTTATTATTATCTATACTAATAAATAAAATTGAAGAGTCTGTTTGTAACGGGTAATCTCCGGAACGGCTGGACCGATTTTGGCGGGACTTTTTTTGGTAGATAGCGGAAGTAACTCCGGGTATCTTAGGGAATTTTTAACGAAAATAATTGGGTTTACCAGTAGAAAAAATAAAAATTTGAATAAAAATCGATTCAGTTAAGGCCAAGTGCTTAAATTTATGAGAAATATTATTACTTAATCTTAGTGCTAAAAAAAATTAGGGATACGTATAAAAAATATGAAGTGAAAAATATATGAAAAACGGGCGCAGCCGCGGGTACACAGTTAGTATATAGTTCTACCCAATGCATTATTAACTCGTCTTTTCACAGGTTTCTTAGGCTTTACTATGCCTTGCAAAATAACCATCCAAATTATATTACTTGTTTATGCTAAATATGTACCATTATCCACGTTGTTATGAAGTGTGCGCTTTTATTACCAGTTTCATGCAAATACTAGACTATTCATTTTATTTATTTGCATAGAGTTTGTAATCAAATTTAACTTGAACATTCTAAGATTACGATTTCAATTACATATTAATAATGACATGAATAAAATAAAGCACATTGATGCCCGTACTATATAATAGTTGTGTGGTTGTATCACAGACGTCAGATAGTAACTTAGGTAAGTTAACCTCAAAGAGGTTACGATATGAGTATTTATTAAATGTAAATTAAATGATTACATTTAAAAATGAATCATTATATTATAGTACGATTAAATTTAATACACAACTCATGATTTAGAAATTGTGATACTAGTTAAGGGGTAATATCCGCTAGTCTGGTTACTTTCAGTAACTATTATTTGATAATTTGTCGCCAAGCGTCTATGCACGTGTTAGTGCACTCGAAAAAAAATAGCTACTAAAATAAAACATCGGTGTAGGTAGCGAACTTATTAGATATAAGTTTATAATTAAGTCAATGTTTTTGATTTATTAAGGAATACAATAGGCAAAGAAATTGATAACCGATAAATTGTAACGGGTTTACTTACAACATTTTTGGTAATTGTTTATTACTACGTTGTGTAGGGTATATGAACATACACACATAACGTGTGTACAAACTATTTATATACGCTTGCATAGCTGGTTTTAAACAAAAAACTGATATATCTCCACGGAGCTATGTTGAGGTATAAAAGTTGTTCTGTGTTTATGTTCTTGACAAAACGTACTTTAATCCTATTCTATTTTTTTAATGAGGCTAATTAGCCGATAGTTATTAAGGGACGAAAACGAAAACATATCTAATATTGTAAAGATACTATTCTAGAGCCATAGCATCCCCCAGGTAAGAAGACGTTAGGCAGGTGGCTGGTCGTAAAATCAAACAGTCGAAATTTAAAAAGCAACGTGGAATTAAAAACGAAAGGAAGTGAAAAGGGGATAAGGGCTGAGAGATGATGATGACTATTATAGAACCATATAATCGTGTTTGTAAATAATAATGGATCTAAGTAGATACACTCCTGTGTAAATGTCTTTCGTCGTCAGCTAATGTAGATCCAGTAGTTAGCGAGCAATTGATCCCGACTAGATTTTCATACCATACCAGCAAAGTATATATCTAGAGCCACCTAGCCGTGTTAGATTTTAATATCATATGAAGCGCAGTCAAGTCATGCGAAATGGGGTTCTGCAGCTTAATGTGTTAATATGCTAATCACCACTTTTTTACACTGTTACGTTATGAAATTATGTTAATTGTCGATGTCAAAGACTGTGGTAATACGTTAAAAGCAAGGAAACTAATAGTACTAAACTAAAAGTAACAGACGTAAAGATAATTTGCGGTAGATTTTCTAATTAAGAGCTTACCCGCAAATTAGCTAACCGGGCAGGCATTACAAAATTTCCCAACAACATGCTTTTGCTTAACATTATCTTATTATAAGATTTTAAATTGCGACGGATGCCCAAGACGTGCCTCGTTCCCCAACTGGGGAGGCTCTTGACGCCGCTACCAGCGCGATACAGTGACACTGCCCATGCATCAAGCATTACACACACAACTCTTGCACATAACACGCAGATACATAGGTCCTGTAAGGAACCTTTTTTATTATTAATAAATAAAAAATGTTCCCTACATTTTAGCTAGGATCAAATTCCGCAGGAATTTATATACATAGGTAGCGACCAAGCCGAGGTTCGAACCCTTGTGCTAGTTATTTCTTGCAGCGAGTGTCTTCAACACTCGCCCCCAAAGTCACGGTGAAGCAATAAAGGCCCTTCCAGTCAACAGCATTAGCTAGGTTACAAAAAAAAAAAGCGTCGCAAGGTTGCTAAGGCGGACGACTACTGACCTATTTTTAATAATCGGTACTCAGCCATTCTTTTTGAAGTTCATAAGCGCCTTGCCAGGACCCAGATTGAATACAGAATTTTTTTTTTTTTTTTACTATTATCAACTTAATGTTTTCACCGTTGTATTTTGGAACCATAGTATTTAGTTATTTAGAAGAAAAAAAATCGTCATGAGTATTTAAGTTTTGTCGTTAGACTAAATGTCTTGTTTCTTTGTAGTTACTATTCAAAGAGCAAGGATTACTTGCCATGTACAATAATCGTTTTTTTTTTTTTTTGTTTTTATTTAACTTTTTTTTAACTAAACTCTTAGTGCACTTATTTTTTTATCATTAGCCAGAAAATGGTGATGTAAAACTTTATATCGTTTTAAACGTGTATTTATATCTTTGATGTCAGTATCATCTATACTAATAAATAAAATTGAAGTGTCTGTTTGTAATGTAAATTTTTTTTTGTTACTAAATAGATATGAATGTATATACTATTTTTATATCAAACATACAATTTAAAAAAAATGGCTGTCTGTTTGTTCCGGGTAATCTCAGGAACGGGTGGACGGATTTTGACGGGACTTTTTTTTTTGATAGATAGCTAAAGTTACTCCGGGTAACTTAGGGTACTTTTAATTTTCGAAACTAATTAGTTAGGAGTCTACGTAAAAAAATTAAAACTCATAAATAATAGAATAAAATCCGATTCAATGTACAGTTTTAAGGGTAAGTGCTTGAATTTGAGAGATTAATTTTTACTTTATCTTAGTACTAAAGAGAAATTAGGGTTCTGTATAAAAAAAATAAAATACAGTGATGAATATATGAAACGCGGGGGCAGCCCCGTGCACACATCTAGTCATAAATAAGGAAATAACGTTTATTTATAATAAGCGATGTTTATTACGATAAGTTATTACGCAGCTACATTTAATAGTATTTATTACTTAAATTTAGCCTTCTGCTTATACAAATTGACTTCTTTACATAAGGTTTGAAGTTTTTATTTGAAAATGCTGGTGTACAATCTTCGTTTTCAGACTTTGTGTGTTAATGGAAATTATTCAATTATTTTACATTCTCTCAGACTTATATAATTTTTTATGGTATTTGTACTAATGAACAGAAACTGGTTACTTTTGAATATAGTGTCTTTATTTAATAATGTAACTAATTTTACTGGAAACTAGCTACGTGTCTGAGGCTGCGCCCGCTTTTCGTATGTTCTTCACTGCGTTCTAATGTTTTTTATACGGGATCCCAATTTTTCACTTAATTTTTTTTCGGTACTAACATCAAGTAAAACTTGTTCTCACAAATTCCAACACTAGCCTGTGAAATTGTGCGTTTATTCGAAATTTCATGAGTTTTAATTTTTTTACGCGGAACTCTAATTACTTTCGCATAATATTTAAGTAGCCTAAGTTACGCTGTGTTCAGCTATTTTAAAGTTTGTATTTTTTGGTATATGTAACGTACATTCATTTAATAAAAAGTTGTCAATTTGATACGTATGTATGTATGTTAGTGTGGATACTATATACGGTGACAGTGTTTGGTTTTATTTTTAGTTATTCTATTAGAAAGTGGTAAGTTTTCGAAGCATCGCGGGCTAGATAGGGTAGGAAGCAGTGGTGCGGTACGATCTACCATGGTCTTGTTTAATGCAACGCGCGTGCGTAGCGTGTTTAGTGGCCGACGCACGATCCCAAGGCTCTATCTACGAGGTGTGCGCATTGAGTAATCTATTGATTTTTGTTTTGTTCTAATGCTGTTGAAACCTTTTACCTATTCTAGTTAATTCTTTGATAAAGTCACTTTTTATCCCGTCTGTTAGATATAATTGAATATTCGTATTTTTATTTATTTATCTTTCGTATATAACTTCACAGCACATTTGATGTAATGTATTTTGTTACCTATATATAACACTTAAGGCACTACTTATGAAGTTTTTTTTTTAATGTAACGGTAATTCTAATTTCTCTAAGTATCATATGTTAGGTACCAGCATATGATTGAGAATGTGTGTGAATTACTATCAATACGCTTTTGCTATTAATTTTCCAATGATTACATAAATTAAAAAAAAAAGATTGACATAAAGGAGTTGTAACACTTGACATTTTATTACCATGTCATAAAAATGTACATTAATAATTTGTAGACCTTTAAGGATAAATATTTAAATGTATGTCTAGTTAGTATAGGCAAAATATTTGGTTTAAATTTAACGACACCACTCAAACATGGCAGTCAAATATTGTAACATGGGCGCGGGCGACCTTGGTACAAGGCTGCATGAAGAGCATAAATTTTTAAATAATTATTGAGTAATATTTACTTATTGATTCATTAATATAATTGTGAATTAATTTAATCATCGATTTATACTTGATGATTTGATATTAATTAAAGTCTATGTAATAAATTAACGACTTTTGCTTGCGATTACGGGTATAATGTGTATGATGTGAGTATCCTCTAGAACTGGCCAGAGACGTTTTAAACGTAGTACATAATGGCGATGTGTTTTTCTATCCATCCATTGAACCCAAAAATGTCCACTGCTGGACAAAGATCTCCCCGAAATAAGGGGTGATGGCCATAATCGTCACACTTCGCTGGCGGGTTCTCGATGGTAGTAGATGTTTGTGGTACTCAGAGGATGCTGCTGCCCAGCCTCTGGTTTATCCCTTAATCACCTTTTACGACACCCCACGGGAAGATATGGGGTGTCTCTATTGTGTGTCTATATTATAATTACATATTCTATCTTATTTATGTACTTTTTAAAATTCTGTTTTACTTTACTTATTTCTAATTTACAGTCTCAACTTATATTTTTATCATGTGTATTGTTAATTGTAATTCAATAATTAGATACGTACTTTTATATATTGATTATATAATGCATGATTATAAAATGAATAATTACTATTGATGTTTTACGCATTTAATTTTTTTGTAAGGTAACGTATGGTTATAAATGAGGGAGTTAATTCAATGGCCAACTTCATATGAATATATCCTAATATTATAAAGAGTAAAGATTTATATTTTTGTATGTAATGAATAAACTTAAAAACTACATGATCAATTTGGATGAAATTTGGTATGGAGATAGTTTGAAATGACATAGGATAGTTTTTATTCTGAAAATCCCACGGGAACGAGAACTGCGGGGGTAAAACCGTTGAGAGCAGCTAGTCAGTTATAAGTTAGTGTAGTATACTCGTATTTTAGATCACAGATAGGATAGTGTTTACTAATAGAGTACACTCCCGTAATGCTTTAGTACGCTTATTGTGTATGTTTGTATCGATATTAAAATAGTTTATTGTTGCGTGAATGTATTTTGATACAAGTGCGGCTATTGTTATGAAGTGATCTACAGCTGGTCAATGCAAATCATGAAAACAATGACATGTACCTAGCAATATAAAGTACTTTAATGTAATTTATACATACGTTTATACAAAAATAATGAAAATATAAAATAAATTGCAAAGAAATATAAAAGCTTACTCAATTTAATTGAAAACAAATTAATAAATACAATATTAGTTAATATGTTTATATTTAAAAACGATGGACCGTATTCGACTTTCTTGATCTAAGATGGATTACAAACACAAAATGATGATATATTTAGTAATAAACATTTTCAATGTTTAATAATTCTGGAAGATCGTATATTTACGAAATAAATGTCTTTACAATATTACAAATCTAGGATAGAATGATTGTTGCGAGCTTTCTGTGATAATATTGTGTAAGGACGTAGTGTAAATTTTTATCCCTACCCAAAAAGTTATGCACGAATTTTACAATTCAAACTAAATTCAAAATGTATGTTTACATGTAAATATGTTGCTTAATTAAATATTTGATTATTTAACCAATATAATCTGTATCTTACCCGCACAGCTGCAATCCGCAGCTGTTCCTGTACGCCCGTTGGTGGCTTCCGCGTACTTCAGTTATCACTCTGAAAATACAACCTGTATGCCGTCTCACAAACAAACACAACCTGTTACTAAACGATTAACCTATTTGACACACAACTTGTATATCGATTCGAATGTATATACTATCTCTACATTGAATTGAAATAGCTTTAAATGGAATCACGTAATTCGGAACAGTCTTTTAAATGACGTAAGAGCGGGTAGTTGCGCGCGTGCGTTATACGAGAAAGTACGCTGTGTACTGTATTGTCAGGCTTTGCGCCTGATGTATTCGCCGTCGACCATCGCCAGACCGGCTACAGACACCGCACCACTTTCATTGTACTCTGTGTAATCTACCGATCGAACTTCGAGAAGCTATTAGATATACGTTAGTAACGTTAACGCAATTAACTTTAACCACTTTTTATTTATTAACTGGCATTGGTTTTAATTATAGCTTTAAAGGTAAACTTGTAGCGCTCCCTGTAAAGGTCGTTACAAAGTATATTACCTAATTTTAATGTCTATTATTATTCTATAATACAAAAAATCTTGGTTTAACTTACACCTTCACGAAATAATATTTTATAATTTTTAAAGTATAGGTAATTTAAAAATCGAATATAAGGAATTGAGGCGGTACTTATTAAGAAATTAATAAGAAAAAGAGTTGCTGAATATGATTTAGATTGTTGATTTTATTTCATTTCTAATTATAATATTAACATTACGGTCAAAAGTAGAGCTAAAATAAGTTTGCTGTAAGAGATATCGTAAGCTTCATTTATAATTCGTTGTTGGTTAAAATGTAGAGCAACGTAAAAACTGATTCTATTCAGAATGTAATTAACCTTGTGAACTCTATTTTATTAATTATAAAAGAAAAGCTGATGTTATAATTAAAAGTAAGATAATATAATTTACACTAGCTGTGCGCCCCCCGTTTTATATCGTCTTCACTGCGTTTTAATATTTTTTATATCGAACCATATTTATTTTCCAAAAAAATTTTGGTACTAAGATAAAGTAAACATATTTCTCATAAATTGAAGCACTTGCCCGTAAAATTGTGCATTGAATCGGATTTTAGTCAACTTATTATGAGTTTAATTTTTTTTTACTCGGAACCCTAATTATTTTCGAAAGTTAAAAGTACCATAAGTAACTTCAGCTATCTACCAAAAAATGTCCTGCCAAAATCCGTCTAGCCGTTCCGGGGATTACCCGGAAGAAATAGAAAGACATACAGACAAAAATTTAAAAAATTGCATTTTTGGTATAGTTGTGTATATACATTCATATCTATTTATAAAAAAAAAATGACATTACAAACAGACACTTCAATTTTATGTATTAGTACAGATAAGGCAGAAAAATAACACTGCGCAAAACGTTCTACGTACAATTTTGACCCCATATGTATAGAGAACTCAGCCTTCCCTCCACACACGACGTATTTTTCGCACTCTACCGATTTAATGTTTAGTGGACGCACGATTTATATAACTATATAAATATATGCCTATATAACTGCCTCGGTGGCGCAGTTGTATTACGGTGCGACTGCCGTTCTGAGTTCTCGGGTTCGATCCCCGGGTCGGGTCAAGTGGTATTGGGTTTTTCTACTCCGTATCATCCCGGAGTTTGGAATTTGTGCCCGAAATGGCGACAGACTCGCCCCCTGTCACATCTGGGACGGAACTAAGCTTGGCGAAATGTGGGTGGTGTAGTTCGCTATTTCACCTCTGCCTAACCCTTCGGGGATAACAGGCGTGAGCTTATGTTATGTTATGTTATAAATATATCATTGCGTATATGATTCAAAATTCTATGATTATAGCTTTAAGCATGTTCATTAAACTTTTTATGATATTGAGACGAAGGTATACTGCGCTATATAAAGGCAATAACAATTTGGTTATTAAACAAAGTAATTTTAATAAACATAGTAGTGATTGCCTGCGACATCGTCCGTGTTTTGTCATGGTTTTATCATCAATATCATGTCCTGAATGTGTTTTGTTTGCCTGTCACTTACTAAACGACACGTCATTCTTTCCGTAGACCAAATTTCATTGAAAGCGATCGAGCCCTTTTTGAGTTTTTTTGATATTTATGCAGACATGCAGAAGAGCAGACAAACAAATATAAAATTACTTTTATTTATGTCACCTGTCTTAACTTTTGCGCGGTAACTTGTTGATAAAGTTCTTTATGTATTTTTTATATATTATATTTTTATAGTCAATCGTTTACAAAAATATGTTTCATGCATACAAAGTTTTATCAAAATCGGTCTAGCCGTTGTTTAGTTAAAGCGAAACATACATTTTTAAGATATATAAAAAAATAAAATAAAATTCGCTAAAGCTTATCAATTGCTCCTTGACATAGTCAAGCCCTTTAAGTATGAGTTGAATCCGGACACATCCACGTACAGATAAATGATATTTTAAATGTCAAATTCAAAATTAGAAACAGATAGATTAAATACCTGTCACAAAATTTGTAAAATAAATATATGTACAGACAGAGCCTAAATATTTATTATTACTATATAAATAGAGAACGGTTTCTATACTGATAACTTAAGAGATACTTTGTATGGTTTGGTTTATCTATGATTTAAATCATATTTTGTGTAGTAATAGGTAAGTGATATTTATATGTTACGTAATAATCCCATGTATAAATGTTTTCTCAATTGTTACATGTCAGGCAGGTCAGTTTACTTGTACACGCAACATTCAATAATCTGTTTGAAGTAATTTTTGCAATGGCACTAGTATACCTACCGACTGTTACAAAATATATGACAACATTTTCGGCGTTCACATATTCCCAAGAGCAACTCGCCAATAATACTTACGTTTATACAGTAATAACACTTGCACATGCATATCTAACGTAACTGCTTATTGCTAAATATTCACTGTACATTTATTTACAATCGGATTTTGTTCGCGTTTTATTTATACCTTGCGTAAGACGACATTAGTATAAATTTAAACTACTTTATTTTTGTGAAAGTCTAAAAATGCCTATGGTCGTAGCAAAAAGGTTTTGATATCTAGTTTCCTTCCGTACTTGTGGATGCAGATTGAAAAAAAAATAAGATAATGTAAAATAATATTGGCGTACAAGTTGACTTTTAAAGATTTTCTTGTTAGTTTATTAAACGATTAATATGATAGACGTTTTGATGGTTAAAGTGTTGTATTAATGTATTTTATTAACTAGGAGTTGTTTAAAATTGATCGTAACTTTTATATTGGGGAAATCTTTTGTTTCTAATTAAACTCTGCTCGAAATATCTCACGTAGGTTAATATAAGAACATTAGCTAAGTCCGGATGTTAGGTGAAGAAACTATTATGAACAAAGTGCCAATATAATTCAGTTATCCCGTGTGGTGTTGGCGAAGAATAGTACCACTCCATATTTTCTCGTGGGTATCGTAAAATGCTACTAAACTTAAACCAGGGGATGGGTAGCAGCATCCTCTGAAAACCAAAAAACAACTACTGCGATCGCCAACCCGCCTGCCAAGCGTGGCGATTATAGCAATCCCCCCCTTTTTGGGGGAGATCTGTGGTCAGCAGTGGACTTTTTTCGGCTGAATCAATTTTTACACCAAATATGTTACCGTTTATATCTCGATACGTAATCAATAATTAAGTAAGCAATTTTAATAGATATTTGACCGCTTTGTTTTGAGTACCCACTACACTTTCATATTTATAGGTACATCGTTGTTTCTAAAAAAGGTATCTAATACCTACTCTGTTGTTTTTTTAATCATTCTATTTTCTCAGCCATTATGTAACAACGAATGGCATGACGATTACGCCACAATTAGATTTAGTATCTATCATGGCGTACTTAGAATCGTTCGTACTTATTATTAGGAAGAGTTCCAGTATTACGTAAACAGAATTTCAGACATTTTGACTCCCTCTCGCCCTTGTCAGCAATACTTTTACTTATTTAATTGTAAGCAAAGTTCGTACTTACCCTTCACCCAATACTAACCTAAGCATAATGTTTACAAAATTTACAGAAGTAAACATTGCTTACGTAATCTTTCAGAACTCTCGTCACCATGGTGATCAAAAATAAACAAAGTATAAACCCCCACCTTGTCTATTACATAAATCATGTGTGTACAACTTTATCTTAAGATTTCATACAAGGCATTATGTTTCAGAAATTATTTTTAACTGAGGGCCTGTGGTGATATAATCTTAAAATACGTAGGAACATGTAGCTAAAGATATCAGTGTTGCAGACATTCTTCCGCGAATTTTTTTTTATTATATTATAATGTTCTTTTTCTTCTATTAGCGAAGTGACCAAAGACGTCGTTAACAGTAGAGTTACGTCTCCTCATTCCACTTTAAAGAGTTAAGTCGTAGAATAAAATTATATGAGTACCGTTTTAGAAGTCAGGCCTTCAGGGATATGTGTTATATGAGACTTTCTTTTCTTTATGTACAGCATCAAAACCCAACATGCAACTACGTTTCCGCTATTTACGATGTTTCACGGGCAAGCTTCTGCAGAATAGTGACGAATGACGGTCGACGTAAATATCGGTGGCGCGTGGAGAACATAGGGCAGTTTGATGTAACTGTGTAAACACGAATCGCTACGATAAGTCGTCGTGTGTAGCCGCCATAGCTCAGCGTTTTTTTTGGACGGAAGTATAGCTTTCAAACGGAAATAACGTTCAGCAATGTCCTTGACACAGACTCAAAAACAATCGTCTTTGTCTAAGAAAGAATAATGTCAAAAGTACAACTATGAAGCAATTTTTATCTTTTTTTTAATTTACTTTTATTATTCTTATTGTCATGATTCTATACTTTAACGTAACATTTTTTTTTAATACTTGCCATTTAAACACACTTAAATTTTTCTCAAGTATACATGGTCGAGCTAAATTGACTCACTAACTGCTGATTCCGGAACGCGATGTCCTGAAATATGTCACTATGGCTGGTATCTTTGCATGTGTAAGGTGGTCGCGATTCACATCAATTGAATAAATAAACATAAGATAGAACATCTGTTTAATGCCATTAAGGTATCGACTTTCATAATTTTATTAAATGCCTTATTTAAATACAAACTAAATAATAAGAATTACAGTAATATGAATGAATACATCATAATTTAAAAAAAAAAGTTTTAAATTATCCGGCCGCTTAGTGCGTTGCCCGGTTAGTACGACTAAGTTTCCCTTAAGGGAAGTTATATCTAAATTTTACTGTATTATAATTTTTAAAGGTTATTTTAAAGATTAGATAGAATTATCCAAGGGTAATCATATTGTCCGTGGTTTCAGCGTGAAGCTGGTGGATACTCGAAGTTGAGGTGGGTACTGAGTGGTGCGGTCCAACTAGACAGTACTGTAATGAACAGCCGGTATCCACGGTGGCGCCCGTATAGATAATGCAATCTTGGAGAGAACAGCTGTAATAAAACCATTCAAGTTATATTAATATCTATAACATAAAATGCCTAGAAATCAATTACATTTGTTGCTTTTTTTCAAATAAGGAGTCCGTTCAAATAAGCAAAAGTTTGGTAATTTGACCCCTGCCTCTCCCTTGTTAGAACGGTGAGCTAAGTTCTTAAATTCATTATGATTATGTGACAAATGACATAATTTTGATAACAAAACAAGAATTAATAAGTAAATAGTGGTCATGTAATCACCATTCAGACCTCTCCTGTCACCATGTAATCAATAAGAATGCTTATTTAATACCGGATTGATCTTTAATATGTCGATTACCCATAAAAATGAGACAATAGGAAGACAATAAGAAAACAATGGACAGCTGGCGTAAACGCCAGGTTAGTGCTTTGGGGTTAATTCACTATACATATTGATTGTGAATTTGGAATCTACTAAAATTTAATTTATTATTGTCCTTACTAATGTAAATATCGCCATGGAGACAAGTTTCTTGCCCAGAGAAAGCATAGCCTTAATAACTACCTTTCTAAATAATGGTAATACTGAATACAAAGATACAGTATTAGTTTTCTCAGAATGTTACTATATAGTATTATGCTATAATCGTAGCGAAGTTAGCGACAATTATGTAATTTAGTAAAAATGTTTTTATATGTGCAGGTTTGATTTTTTAGATTAATTTTATTTGTTCATTTATTAAATATTTTTCATGATCATCATGAATTTGTAATTTTTTTAAGTAAATTACAACGACAACAATCAACATTTTAACATTTTTGGATATTTTTAATATAATAAAACTGTAAGTAGGCTAAATCTGTACATTAAATATTTTTTGAAAGTTATAATCGCCGTAGACTTTGTTATCAATATAAAATCCAAAAATATTTTATTTAGAATTTTTATTTCTTTCCATGTGTACGCGTATCACTCAGAAAGTACTGAACCAATGTTGACGAAACTTATCACAGTAGTTACTAATAACATCTAAGATACTTTTTGTCTTATAAAACGCATGGGGTTCTCCAGTATAACGGACAAAAGTAAACAAATTTATTAACGGGTAATCTCAGGAATGGCTGGACAGATTTTGACGGGACTTTTTTGGTAGATAGCTGAAGTTACTCCACATAACGTAGGTTACTTATAATTTTCGAAAAAATTATTAGGGTTCCTTGTAAAAAAATTAAAACTCATAAAAATTTGAATAAAATCTAATTATGCAGATAAATTTATATAAAACGCGGGAGCAGCCGCGGGCACACAGCTAGTCTATTAATATAAAACATGCATGCATAAAATGTCTTGTACTCCTATATAACAAAAAAAATACAAAAGGAAATTACTTGATTTATTTCATCCAATTCAAATATGTTCAATCATCAGTAAAAAATGTAACATAAGCTCAAGCCTGTTATCCCCGAAGGGTTAGGCAGAGGTGAAGTAGTGAACTACACCACCCACATTTCGCCGAGCTTTAGTTCCGTCCCAGATGTGACAGGGGGCGAGCCTGTCGCCATATCGGGCACAAATTCCAAACTCCGGGATGATACTGAGTAGAAAAACCCAATACCACTGACCCGACCCAGGAATCGAACTAAATTAAGCTATTAAATTAAATGATATTAAATTTTAATAACCAAATAGTCACATACCTTTCTTTGATTGTCACATTGTTCATCAATATACAGTTTGTTAATCTGACTTTATTTTCAACAGTACAATTTGCTCCTATAAATGTGTTCTTTATAGAAGTCTTTTCACTGATAACACTTTTGTCTCCTACAGTACTTGTCTCATCTATTTGTTTGGTTTTTACTTCACTGCTTGGCTGAATCCTCTCAGTTAGTGGCAATCCAGTTAACTGTTCCCATTTGGACAATATCTGTGGACATGAAATAATGAAAATGATAATAAATTATTATACTTCCTTACATTGTATAAAAGGCGACATCTATCTGTTTGTCTATTAGTTGGCTTATAACCTGAGAACAACTAAACCATTTTACATTATTATTTTCTAAAATCATAGATTATTATCTAGCCAGGTTTTAGTATATTGTGTTATTTTATATAGTATTAATGAGTAAATAACAAAAATAATCTGAATAATAGAAAAAAAAAACTTCACAAAAACCACTAATAGAATGGGAGGAAAGAATTTTTTACATTATATACAGGTAACATCTGCCTATGTGTTAATTGACTATGAACTGGAAAATCACTGAACCGATTTATATAATAATTTTTTTAGCTTAAGTGTATTTTTATCTGGCCAAATTATAAAGATAAAAGCGAATTAAGATAGATAAAAGAATAAGTGTCAGCATATTATCTGGCAATATTTTAACAAAATCATTAAATATTTAAAAATGAATATTTGATTAGAAATACTTTACGCGGATACTAACGCTGGTACAGATATATATATATATATATATATATATATATATATATGCATATGCAACAAAATTATAATATATATAATGTAAATAAGTGTCAGTAATTATTAAAATCCGTAAAATTCAATTTGGGTGAAAATGTATACTTTACCACAATATAATTGTAATTTTGCTAAGGAATATGACACCTTTTTCAACAGTGTTAAAATCAATTGTTTTGCCATAGTAATTTTAGTTTAAAGTTTAATCCTATATCTAATTTATCAGTAGATTCAGTCGGCTAAATCCTCTTCTGTAAGCCAAACTCGGCTATATCCAAACTTTAATTCCTTTATTCACTAAATTAATAAATATTTATTTTTGTTACACTGCATAAAACTATTATCTTAATAAAACTAAAAATAAGTAAAATTAGCTACAATAATGTTTTTGAAAAACAATAATTAGCAAGGAGAAAAGTATTAGTCAGGCTACAACCACTTTTGATATATGTTGAATTTATAGAAATACTATTGATTGTTTAAAACTTACCTTACTGTTAGCTAAATAAAATGAGGATAGTGTATTTATTCTGATTCCAAATGTATCTTTACTAGGAATATGTGCATAACATCTTAAAATGTCATTAAAATAAACACCCTTACTGCCAAGCTTATGGTCATTGAATGTAGACATCTGCCTTATTTTACTCTCATATCCGTTTTCATTAGCGTAATCAAATATGTTTTTAGTTATTTCTATATTCTTCTCTGAGGTTCCTTTCTTTTCAGCTGTTTTTTTTGGCTTCGACATTTGTTTCTTAATAATATAAGGAATAAGTTCACCTTTTATTGAGATAAACTTTTCTGAATCAACTAAAATAGTTTACAATCCAGTTCTTCATAACATAAACGTGGGCATCCAGTAATCTACTAAACATACTTAGTGAATCAAATCTTTTAATGACAAGTCTTGGTAAAGTGACAGTGTCTTCAAAGTCACTTGCACTAGCATGAAATACAAGTCTTTGAGTTTCTTTATCAATACAAACTAAGTCCCTATCTGGTTTTGGTTTCGTTTTTGGGCCCGGCAGCTCAATCCATTCTTCTAGGCCATTATTAAAAAACAATGATGTGAGTGTTGCATCATACTTTCTGTGGAGGTTAATTACGTCGTTCAGATTGATATTTGTTATTAAATCTCCAGATACAACCAACAAGTCTGCTGTAACTATGTTGCTGATAAATTTCAAGGAGTTTGCTGTACCCCAATCTTCATCTGACGGTATGACCTGGAGTTCATACTTTATTTTTAAAGGACACTTCTCCAGAGCATTTTGTATATTAGATTTGTCTTCATCAAGAATAACTATTATAGCTTCTGCAAAATAATAACAAATAATAAGGTAATATTATTATTCATTAACTAAAAGAGTTCATAATTAGCTTCAATAATTAGGAGCAGAAAAATATATCACTTCAAGAACTATGCATAAGCTTCCATATTCAAAATGGTACATTTAAGCCTCATAGTTTATAAGCTAGTTGAAAGACCTAAGACAGGTACAAGTTGAAAGTTATTGCTTACACATATCTTTATTGAAAAAGGTATCTTATTAGGATCCACGAATATCTCATAATAATGGATAGACTTAACCTTAGGTAACATGAATTAAAAACGTATCTATCGTAGTAGTAGTAATTACCTTGTAGTCCGATTTTTTCTAGCATATTGAGAGAATACCAAAGCACAGGGTAAGGCCCAACAGGTAAGAGGCATTTGGAGACAGATCCACCAACGTCAGGCAAACGGGAGCCTCTACCCGCTGCCAGCACAACAGCTTGAAATTCTAATATTTTATGCATTTTCCAACAAAAAATTTAACCTAAAAATCAGTTGAAAATTTTTATTATCCATGAAATCATTTCAGTTACTGAGTAAATTTATATACCAGTGTGAAATATTACCAGAGAAGAATTTGAATTATATTATCAAAAAAATATATTATACGCACATTCTTGAAAATACAAGTATTTTATGAGAAGACAGAATTCAGAATTTTTACAGTTCTATCGATTATTCCTTCATAGGAAAAAAGCAAAGGCACTAACTAGACCATGCATCCAAGTTTGACGTTTGGAACACTTCATGAAACGCTCTAACAAAATTTTATTTGTACGCGCCTACTTCGCCTTCGCCTCAAATATGATATTGATCCTAAATCTTGGTAGCTTGTTACTCAAAAACAGGATGGGACCATCGTGACACATAAGGAAGATGTTGATCTTTGTCTCTTGATATTTCCAAAGCCTTCGACACAGTATGGCGTGGTAGCATTTTAAGCAAGTTCCGTTCATACGAAACCATTCATAGTTTCAGGATCTGTATCCACAACTTTTTGAGTGAATGGTCAATATGAGTAATTTTTGATGGCTGCTCTTCTGACAAAAAAAAAACAAGCATATTGCGTTACTTACTTAGCACGACTAAGGTTCCCTTAAAGCAAATTACATGAAAATTCTACTGTATTATAATTTATTTTATTTATAAAGCAATAAATTATCCAAGGGTAATCTTGGATAATCAAGGTTCCGTGGGTTTAACGTGAAGCTGGTGGATAGTTGAAGTTGAGGTGGGCACTAAGTGGTGCGCTCCAACCAGACAATACTCTAATGAGCAGCCACCGTCCACTGTGGCACCTGTATAGATTATGCAATCTTGGAGAGCATAGCTAAAATAAAATAATTAAAGTGATATTAGTATCTGTAACATGAAATGTCATTCGAAAAATATATCAAATTACTTTTTTACAATTTTCAATTAATGCCGGATTCTCGCTGTATTTTACCTCTACTCGTTTGAAGTTCAACCTTCTTTATTACATTGTGTAGTTATTAACATGACTCATTTTGGAATATAGAATTGCATTTTAAGCTGAATAAAGCCAATATTTTGGTTAACGAGTCTTTAATATGTAACAGTTTATTCAGCTTAAAAATTATAAATTAAAATAAACGTTACGATGTATAGTGACACACAAAGTGATCCATCATCAACTTTCGGCATGTCTGGGATTCTATCGAAATACTTATGCCTCTAACGTTTTGATGTTATGCCTGATTCGCGAAACCCTTAAACTAAATGGATACACTGGAAGAACCTATTCGAAAACTTTCTCAAGACTAAACCTTAAATGTTTAAATCCGATGCTATGAAATTAATGGCATTAGCTAATCATCTAGATGTAAACGTGTACGTACAGATTCAAGAATGTCAAACTTATGTAGCTGCGATGGAAATATTAGACAAACTTTATTTGAAAATCAAAAATAGAGTACACGCTCGACATGTTCTTGCTACTTGATGTCAAGGACTTGAAGAAACAATCACGCAGTACATCCTATCTTTAAAACGGCTCGCGACCGACTGTATGTTTGAATGCGTGCGTCATCGCTGAGCAGCACAAACATCAATTCATTCGTGATGCATTCATTTCCGGACTTTTATCATGTACAATACGACAAAGATTGCTTGAAAACATCACTTTCACTCTTGACGAAGCTCTAAATCAAGCAATTACTTTTGAAACTGTTGAAAATAATGCAAAATCATACATTAACAAAATTAAATTGTCTTTTAGGACTGCACAGGACCGAGAAATACACATTACGTCACCGCCACAGTCGCCGTTAGAGCAGAGTGCAACTGCGGCAAAAAGGCAAATATCAATTCGGGGACATTATTGGTTTTGTGGAGGTAATATTCACAAACGAATAAAATGCCCAGTTTTTCGGAATTTCCGAACACGCGACAAAAAGGGTCATTTCGGCAAAGTGTGTGGCAGTTCGAAACTTTCTGTGAATGCAGTAAGTAAAAAAGGTATAAACTTGACTAACATATGTGCTGCGTCACCATCAAGTCTCAAACAGGTAACGATTTCTGTTGTAATTAATCAGACTCGCGTCGACGCCTTGATAGATACAGGCAGTTCGGTTAGTTTCATTAACAAGTGCATTTTTTAAACATTGAATCACAGACATACGCCATACCGTCAAATGATAACTCTAGCATCACTTACTCATACTTCCACTGTAGAAGGAGTGTGCTTCGCCACAATCGAGTTTGAAGGCTATAGTTACAATCAAATACCACTTATAATTATATAAAATCTTTTCACCGACATCATAAATAGCCATGTGACTTGTTGAAAAACCACTCGTCTGTGGAAATGAGTTTTAGAGGTAATCAAAAGCTATATCCACGTAAGATATGCAATATTTTAGCTGTCAGCGTACCACCTGCACCTATATTCCATCGCTTATCGCAAGAAATCATACCAATTGATATAAAATCAATATGATACAGCGCTAGTGATGAAGCTTTTATTAAAGAGGAAATCCATAAGCTTCTCAAAATGGGGTTATAGAACCTAGTATATCTCCACGGAGAGCTCAGGTTCTAATTACTGGTGGAGGACAACATTGCAAAATATTACTCGCTAACTATCAACAAATTGACTCAACTAGATGCATATCCGTTACCAAACATAGAATCAATCATATCAAAAGAAGCCAAACACAGATTTTTCCGCCAAATTGATCTTAAAAGTATATACCATACAGTACCAATGCTAGCAAGCGAAAAAATATACACAGCTTATGAAGCCTGTCAAAATTTATATTAATTCACACGCATACTATTAGGGTAGCTGCTTTTCAAAGAACTTTACAATATGTTATTTCGAAAGAGAATTTGACAGGTAACTATGCCTACCTCGACGAGTCACTGTTTGTAGAAAAAGTAAAGAGGATCACGATAATAACTTGGAAAAATTTATGCTAGCCGTTCAAAAAAAACCCAACCTTGAACGTAGACAAATGCGTATTTTAGGAAAGAATCTATAAAGCTTTTAGGGTTTACAATCGAAAATGAAACAATCAGGCCAGATAAGGTTCGACTAGCCCCACTGATGAAATTCCCTATATCTACAGATATACTTTCTTTGAAAAGAGAGTTATGAATGTTTGCGCACTACTCGAAACAGATAGAGATTTTTTTTAGAAAAAGTTTATCCATTAATAGATGTGTCTATATTTCCTATGAATAATGATGCAGTCGCATGTTTCCACATGTTGACGTCAGATATTGCAAAAGCAGTCATTACAACAGTTCTAGATAATATTACATTTACAGTCGAAACAGATGCTTCGGACTATGCTCTTGTTGCTACGCTGTCAAAAAATGGCAGACCTGTGGCATTCTTTTCATGAAAATTGACAGATCCGGAACGCCGACACCCTACTATAGCAAAAGAAGCAGCTGCAATTATACAGGCTTTAAAGAAATGGTGTCACTTTCTTCTTGGGAGACACTTCATTCTCAGTACTGATCAACAGTCAGTTTCATTCATGTTTAGTCAGTGTTAGATATATATATATACTGAGTTTACATTAAGGGTAACAACCACCAAACACGCTTGTGAGATTTAAACTGTTTTATTATCACCGGTGTCGGCGTAGCGAACACTCGTTTAACCTACCCACTTATTCTCAATATATAACATTCCTTCCCCTTAAGTTAAACCCCTAAACAACTAATAATAGAATAATATACAAAATAATAAAATAAGAAAACAATATATTTAAGGATCTAAATTAATCTAAATCAGCTAATTCTATAAGTAGAATTAGCTGCTCCCAGTAGACCGGCCCGGCGAGCCAAACGTAGGTGTGATCTCACGGCGCCGAGGAGGCACGGCCTCCGGCTCTGACTCCCACTCTGCTGACCGCGACGACCTGTCGCTTTCTGTTGACTCTTCCTCCCCCTCTATCTCTGTCATGGATCTTTGTTCATTTGGAGATACATCAGAATGTTCACTTATCGAATCCGTTAATTCGTCAATGTCATCTGACGGAGTCGATACATATGCGTCAGGTACCACATCCGGAGACCAGCTCGTAGGACCTCTGTCCGGTACATTTTTCCCGCCCTTCCTTATCTGGTCTATGTGCCGTATCCATTCGCAATTTAGTTCCGGCACGTATACTATATAAAGAGTTTTGCCAATTTTTTTCTTTATTATACCGCGAATCCAGTTAAATTTTCTATTTGTAAAGTTTTTAACCACCCAAACGTTTTCGTTCATTTTTAAGTCTGATCTTAACTTTGATTTATAATATTTAGCCTGTAGGCGCTGATTATGTTCTACTTTTTGAGCAAGCTCCGGGGATGATGGAGAAGTAGTGATCACGGGATTCAACAAATCTAATCTCGAGCGTAAACAACGACCGTACACTAGCTCAGCCGGTGAACTCCCTGTAGTGCTATGTCGAGAATTTCTATAATCAAACAAAAATTTCAAAATTTTCTCCTGCATCACTTTCTTACACGACGTACTTAATATAATACTCTTTAAACCTTTTTTTACTATTTTTACCACTGATTCAGCTTGGCCATTGCTGGCGGGGTGATAACCGGGAGATAACAAATGCTTTATACCGTTTAAGGAGCAAAAGTTCTGAAATTCTTGTGACGTAAACGACGTACCGTTGTCACTCACCAACGTATGAGGGACACCTACTCGCGACATTAGCTCGATTAGCTTACTAATTACGGCCTTGGAACCGTAAGACGACACCATCGGAAAGCATTCTACCCATTTACTATAAGCGTCGACAACAATAAAAAACATTTCATTATTTAATGGCCCCAAGAAGTCAACATGAATACGATAGAATGCATGTGGTGGTAGCGGCCAAGGCGAGAGCGGTGCGCGCGGGGGCGCGGGACGTAGCGCAGCGCATATAGTACATTCGATTGCAAGCCGTTCCAGCTGCTTGTCTATACCTGGGAACCAAAAATGTTTACGCGCCTCCGCTTTCATTTTTACTATGCCGAAATGTGAGCTATGTAATTCATCACATACTATCTCTCGGAGGGAAGTTGGTAGTATTACTTTATGACCTCGCATTAGACAATGGTTTTCGTACGATATTTGTGTACGACAAGTATGATAGGGTTTCAGAGACAAATCGTTAACTTTTCTTGGCCAACCGTTTAATACATAATCCTTCACCCTGCCTAAGATAACGTCTTTGCTCGTTTCCACCTGAATTCGTTGAAATGTTACTGGCATATTTCCCTGCATTACAAAATTAACGTAAGTGGCACGGTCTGTGATGTCACAGCTCTCCGCCGTCGCTTGTGCCGGTAACGGAACTCGCGACAAATAATCAGCGCTATTATCACCACTTCGAACATATTCAATATTATAGTTATAAGCTGATAAGAATATCGCATATCGCTGTAGTCGGTTCGCCGAGATCTCTGGAATACCCTTATGTGAACCAAATATACTTAGCAACGGCTTGTGATCTGTTCTCAACACGAAAGGAGTCGAACGCCCATATAAATATTGGTGAAAACGCTTTATCCCAAATATTATAGCCGTTGCTTCTTTTTCAATTTGTGAATAATTTTTCTCTGCATTTTTTAACGTTCTCGAAGCATAAGCTATCGGCCGTTCGATTCCCTCCGTACAAATTTGAGAAAGTACACTACCTAAACCTGTGCAAGACGCGTCTACGGTGACTATAAGCGTTGCGTTTGGATTGTAATGCGCAAGTACTTTATCAGAAGCTAGTAATGATTTTATTTTTGTATAGGCATCGTCGTGTGTCAACGTCCACTTCCATTTGGTATTTTTATGCAATAAATTATAAAGTGGAGTTAAAACAGACGACGCGTTTGGTACGAAGCTCCTATAATAGTTAACGAGCCCCAAAAATGATTGTAACTGTGACACATTAGTAGGTTTTGGGGCATCAAGAATAGCCTTGACTTTATCGGGTGATTTTTTTAACCCATTCTTATCAATCACATGACCCAAATAGCATATTTCCTCTCTAAAGAACTCGCACTTATTTTCGTGAAGTGTTAAACCTGCGTTTTCTAGACGCTGCAATACCGCCATCAACCTGGCGGTGTGGACTTTGACCGTTGGTCCGGTCACGCAAATATCGTCAAGAAATACCGCTACTCCTTCCATCCCCGACAGTAAATTTTCAATTGCTCGTTGGAAAATTGCTGGTGCTGACGCCAAACCGAATACCAACCTTGTATATTTGAATAATCCTCTATGTGTATTTATACATGTGAGGTCTTGGCACCGCTCACTTAACATAAGCTGATTATACGCCATGGAGAGATCGATCTTACTAAACTGAGTACCTCCGTGCATTTTTGCGAATAATTCGTTTACAGTTGGTAAAGGATATTTATCTATTTTTATTTGTTTATTGATAGATACCGAATAATCTGCACATAAACGAAGCCCACCGTCTTTTTTTAATACCGGTACTATCGGCGATGCATAATCTGAGTGGTCGGTCTGTTTCAAAATTCCTAACTCAATTAAACGGTCCAACTCTGTATCTATTTTAGTTTTTAAAGCAAACGGTACGGATCTTGCCTTAAAAAAAATTGGCTTCGAGTCGGGTTTTAAGTGAAATTCTACCTTGTATTTATTGAAAGTGCCCAATTTGCCAGAAAATAAGTTAGGATATTTCCCTATTAAAGTTTTCATCAATGTAAGCGCGGAGTGAGCGCCCGCCATCTCTTGTGCATAAACTGAATTCACTATTGGCGCAAACTCTAAGTTAAACGCGTGAATAAAGTCTCTGCCCAGTAGAGGGGGCACGCGCGGACCGTCGCCGCTGTTCACCACATACATATCTATAGCGCGTACACTACCATTGTATGACACCGGTAAACTAACATATCCTAATGTATTTATATTATTACCAGTGTAACTGTATAATGTTTTTGTTGGTGACTAACAACGGATACTTAGTAAAATGGGATTTATATAATGTATTACCGATTACACTTACAGCTGAACCACTGTCGATCTCAAACTCTAAATCTACCCCGTTTATCCTAATGCGTTCCATCATTGGTTTTCCTCTTACACATCTAATATTATAACATGACTCACCGTCATCTCCATCACCCACCGTAGTTTTTTCAACGAGTTTAACACTCCCGGTATATCTGCACATTCTACGTAAATGCCCCTTAAAGTGACATTTTTTACACTTGTAGTTTTTAAATCTGCACTCGTTAGCACTGTGATTTGCATAACCACAAACCGTACACTTTCCCTTTTTCGACACGATGAACACGCCCTCAGACGGCTCGTGCGGTGTGCTCGAGCCGCCACCGCCGCCGCTGGTCCCGCCAACGCTGCCGGTGCCTTCGGACGCCACCGCAAGCGAAGACGCTTGGCGTGCACAACGCACGCTTTCCGCTAACTCGATCGCCTTCACCAGGGTCAGGCCTTCTTGCTCCTGCGCGAATAACTTATCGCGTTCGTGTCCTGGTGTCATGCCCATCACAAATTTGTCAACAAGGGCTTCTTCTAAATTTTTTAAAACCACAATGTGCCGCTAACCTCCTTATTCGGGCCGCCCACTGTGTCGGAGTCTCGCCCAGTTGCTGATATGCCGAATAAAATTCTGATTTTTCGGCAAAATTCAACCGTTTGGGAGTGAAATGACTATCTAATACCGACACTATTATACTGAAATCGGTATCCTCTAATTTATTTGGCAAAACCAAATCTTTAGCCAATTGATGAGTTCCTTCACTCAGCGCGCTCAGTAGTATCGCTCTTCGCTTGACCTTGGCTTTGTCCGTGTCTTCATTAATGTCATTCGCAATAAACCACTGATTTAATCGACATTTGTAGCTGTCCCAATCATTTGAGACGTGATCAAACGTTGAAATTATGCCGAAGGATAATCCTGTAGCCATTTTATCACAATATAACGTAGATTCGTTCGTCGCCAACTGTTAGATATATATATATATACTGAGTTTACATTAAGGGTAACAACCACCAAACACGCTTGTGAGATTTAAACTGTTTTATTATCACCGGTGTCGGCGTAGCGAACACTCGTTTAACCTACCCACTTATTCTCAATATATAACAGTCAGAATCATACAAGCAAAATAAAAAATGAGAAAATGGCGTTTGGAGCTGTCTTGCTGCAGTCATGATGTTGTATATCGACCTTTTTTTTTAACGAGGGTGGTTACGCCATCTATAGGCGGTTTGTGAAGGTTTGCTGGTGATTTGCTGTGCCGTTGAGTGGTGGCGCTGTAGTACCTTAGCTGGACTACTGCGCCGACCCGACGGTCGAGTCATTAGTGAGCCGTGACAGTTAGATTGTGTACTTGAATTCGAACACCTCCGCTACAAATATTGTTTTACCGCAAATCCGCGCTATTGCAGCTGCACGCTTTTTAATATTATATACGCTTTACGTGAAAGTGAGTTCGAGAAACCGTCCTGGACACTATACGCTGGCAGAGGGAACGGTTGCCGCCACCATCGGTGAGTAGATTGCTGCAACTCCTTTTCACAACCGCATCGCTTAGGCTAGATTGCCCCCCAAAACCGCTCCTAGGGCTATTTACACGCCCTAGGATCTCCTATACACAAATTTTGGTCCTTACGAGCTTGGATTTCCAGCAAATTTACTATTTTTTTACGCATTTTTGTTGCCGAGTTATTGTGCAACATTTTTCCTACACATACCCGCCATTTGTTTACAATCCTAATTATTGCCGCTTTTTCCTAATTTAATTATAATTGTCATATCTATAATGGAAAATACTCTTAAAAAGTTAATAGCGAAGAAAGAGAGGTTATTTGCTAAACTAAATGTGTTGTTTGAGAAATCAAAAAATATATCCAACTTTGATTCTAGAGTCAATGAAAACTTTATGACAGATTCGGAAACGGTTGACAGTGATCGTCAAAATTTCGAATCAATATTGGACAGTATCAATGATATAGCTTTAGCACGGAACGCTGATAGTCAGCCAGATTACAAAAGCCTGGATGCGTATGAGGAATTATTTTCTCAGGTTATTCGCGTTAGAAATAAAATTAATAACCCAAAAAGTTTATCAGCCCGACAAGCAATTAACGCTAATCCTTGTCAGATTTCAATACCGCCTATCCAATTAAAAGAATTTGATGGTTCCATGGAAAACTGGACTGCGTTTTATGAATCTTTTAAAACAAATATACACGAAAATGAGTCACTTTCTGACTCCCAAAAGGTACAGTACCTCATGGGTAAACTAACGCATAACGCCTTAAGGTCAACCGCGGGAATATTACCAAACGGCGACACCTATAAAATAATATGGGAAAATCTTGTCAATAAATATCAAGATACACGCGCCTTAGGTACCCATTATTTAAATAATATTCTAGATATAAAGGCCTGTACACATACCGCCGCTAGCCTTGATTCTTTCGTGGAGAAATATTCTTCATCGGTCGCTGCACTAAAATCGTTAAAAATTACGGATTTAACAGATTTCATACTTTTACATTGCGCTTTACGTAAATTGGACATTCAAACGGCACAGGCCTTCGAAATGTCAGTAAGAGGAGAAAATATTACTTCTACAAAAAAATTGATAACTTTTATTCAAGAACAAGTGAAAGTCTTGAACCGGGCTAATTCTAACATTAATAAAATGCCCTTAACATCAGGACCGCGCAATACGCCGCGATCACAAACTAATTATAAGTCATTTGTTTCAAATAGTAATCCTTACGAATCGACCCGTCCCGCAATTAATAATAATAAAATAAATGTAACATCCGCTAAGTACAATATTTCATCTCCTCATACTAAGTGTTTTTTATGCAAACAAACAAGCCATTCACAACTGTACAACTGTGTACAATTTAAAAATATTATTCACACCGCAGGATAAATTTGAATTTATTAAGTCACATAATGGTTGTGTAAACTGTTTAAGCCTAACACATTCTGTGACGGCATGTAAATCGCGCTTTAAATGCAAACATTGTAATAAAACTCATCATAGTTTGCTATGTTTTAGAAAATTACCTCACATCAATGAACAAATTGAAAATAAAAATATCCCTAATACCGACGATACGCAAGCGCGAGCGCAAGTCACGTCGCCTGCGTCCCCTACCACGCGTCTTGATGTTTCCCGTACCACGTTATCGCATAACGCCGAAGTAAAATCTAGTAATCATATATTATTGGCCACCGCTCAAGTATATGCGCATTGCGATAACGGTTCACAAAATAATTTAATAACCACAGATTGTTGTAAATTACTTAACATTCCGATTATTCCTTTGAGCAACTCTTATATTAAAGGAGTTGGATTGACATCGCGACCAGTCCATGGATATGTTTATTTAGACATTGAGTCTCGAGTATCGCCAAATAAGTATCATATTCACGCTCTGGTGGTCGATCGCATTACTGATCAATTGCCCGCTAATTTTATAAATTCGAGTGATTTGCAACATATACGTAATCTACCGCTTGCAGATTCCAACTGGAACGTACCAGGTGGAATTGACCTAGTAATAGGTGTTCAACTTTTTCCGTACATTTATTTAGGTAACCGATTAGATATTGGTACACACGGTCCTATCGCAGTCGAGAGTACGTTAGGAGTTATTTTACTAGGTGATGTGCGTTATGACGGCACATCGGATGATGTGCGTTATAGTGGCACATCGGATGATGTGCGTTATAGTGGCACTTCTTTTATTATAAATAATAATAACTTTAGTTTGTGACTATCGAGCACAACCTATATTCACCCGCATACTTTAAATACCAAAAATGTTCACCCGCTTACTTCAAATACAAAAAATATTCTCCCGCTTGCTTCAAACATAGAAAATATTCACCCGCTTACTTCAAATACAAAAAATATTCTCCCGCTTGCTTCAAACATAGAAAATATTCCCCCGCTTCGCTGGCCCACAGGCGTTATAACCGAAGTTTATCCTGGGGCCGATGGTGTTGTACGAGTTGCGCTTGTTAAGACAAAATCAGGCATTTTAAAACGACCCGTGCTAAAACTATATCGGTTACCGCTTAAAGAAAATACCGCAAATTAAAGATTATTTCAACCGCTTCATTTCAATTTACGCTACCACTTTAATTAAACTTATTAGGAACATCAAATAACTCATCTTTCATCCGCTTTCCATAATAAGTTCCCGCTTTAAGATTAGTCCTCTGTTCCTACTCTCCCTTATTCCTTTGTTGAAAGCCCTGGGTTCTTTCAAGGGGGGGAGGATGGTTACGCCATCTATAGGCGGTTTGTGAAGGTTTGCTGGTGATTTGCTGTGCCGTTGAGTGGTGGCGCTGTAGTACCTTAGCTGGACTACTGCGCCGACCCGACGGTCGAGTCATTAGTGAGCCGTGACAGTTAGATTGTGTACTTGAATTCGAACACCTCCGCTACAAATATTGTTTTACCGCAAATCCGCGCTATTGCAGCTGCACGCTTTTTAATATTATATACGCTTTACGTGAAAGTGAGTTCGAGAAACCGTCCTGGACACTATACGCTGGCAGAGGGAACGGTTGCCGCCACCATCGGTGAGTAGATTGCTGCAACTCCTTTTCACAACCGCATCGCTTAGGCTAGATTGCCCCCCAAAACCGCTCCTAGGGCTATTTACACGCCCTAGGATCTCCTATACAGAGGGGAATGCATTTACGCACTACCCTTACCGATTGCATTAGTGAGACCGAAGACCCCGAATGTAATGGGTAAGGGGGAGCGGAGGGACGTCTCCGCACCAGTGTGGGCCTTTTTTTTTTTGACGGGGGGAAATGCTTTTACGCACTACCCTTACCTATTGTATTAGTGAGACCGAAGTCCCCCAATACAATAGATAAGGGGGCACGGAGGGACGAACTCCGTGCCAGTGTGGGACTCACCCGGGCGTGAAGCGCCCGGAAATACCTACTAAAACCCCCCGGGGCCGTCCGTTGCATTTGGGATGGGGGCGACACGGGGTGGCTTTCGCAAGCACCGCGTCAAACACCAGTGTGGGCCTCACCCGGACGTGAAGCGTCCGGAAATACCCACTAAACCCCCCGGAGCCGCCCACCGCATTTGGGATGGGGGCGATACGGGATTGCGTTAGCGGGATATGTTGTATATCGACCTGACCGAGAGAATGTAGTAGCAGGCGCTATTTCTCTTGTATGTACGCATCTAAACCTACTACTTGAATTATATAACTTGTACAAATTAAGTTTATTGTGGAAAATAACGCGTAGCATTTATTCTGAGGTGCCGCACAAAGCTCCATGGAAAGTTCTAGCAGGATGAGCCACAGTTTTGCTGGAGCTGGGTAACGCTGATACATAATTGAAATTATTGAAAATACATCTTACCTGCGTGACATTCGAAATTCCACCAAAATAACATAATATATAGTCAAACACGGCAAGATAATGAATTAAAAATAAGGACAACTACATGACAAACCAAAATTGTGCCAAGCACACCTCAGAACCAAAATAGTATTTTCTTTCTTATTTTTTTAAATTAAGGTCATTTGCACTTTTCTACTAATTAGCATTAGGTACTACATAGGTCAATGGATACGGCGAGTAGCGCCTTCAGATTTGAAAAGTTTGGCACTGCAAAAGTTGTTGGTGGGAGAAAAAAAAGTATCGAACTTTTAATCAAGTTTACTTTCACGAGTAGTATATTCTTAACAGTTTTATTACATACTAGCTGTGCGCCCGCGTCTCTGCCCGATTTTTTATATATTCTACACTGCGTAAAGTTTTTAAAATCATCATTGGAAAATAATGTTTTGTTGGTGCTGTCCCTTGAATCCTATTTTGTTAACAATTTCATGGGTTTTAATTTTTTTACACGGTACCGTAATTATTTTCCTAAAAATTTTAAGAAAGCAAAAATATTTCTCACAAATCCAAGCACTTGCCAGTAAAACAGACCATTGCATAATATTTTTTTCATAATTTCAGGGGGTTTTTTTACGCGGAATTTTAAAAAAGATTGGTACCGACTGAAAATATAGATTTCTATACTAATATTATAAATAAAATTGATGTCTGTTTGTTATGTCAAATAACAATTTTTTACTAATTATTTATGTATATATATACATATATACATATATAGTTTTTGTTTTTCGAAAATAATCAGGGTTCCGCGTAAAAAATTAAAAATGATAAAATTGTGAATAAAATTTTTCTTACATATGTCTTATTTAGCATAATTATGTAATTAAATTGCATTGAGAGGAATATTCTGTAGAGTTTTTCTAGTATTAGTATTTTAGTGAAACCTTAACCAGCTATTAATTAATTCTCTTTGGCTGTATGTAATATCATTTTGCTTTTAAACACAAACATGTTATTTTTAAAGTTATAGTTTGTTCTCAATTCCTTTATTCTGTCTATAAAATGCTAATAAATCGTATTAAATCACATTAAAATTATCTATAAATAATTTTGATACTAAGATTTAAAAAAAAATCGTTTTTCGCTCTAGTCTTCATCGAAATTTGGCGGTGGGGTCACGTCGATATAGTGCTGTGAGATTAATAAATCCCCAATAGAACTGTAATCTGGTGGAGTCATGTCAGAAGGTATCTCACGCGGTTCTGAAACTGAAATGTTAACGTTTATCAGTTAATCATTTCTACAAAAGTCTTCATGAATCGGAAATTGCTTTTCGAATTTTTACCATTTGAATTATGAATCAAGACTCGACCATAATTAGACACATATTGTACAAATACATAAATAACTTAATTCATTTAACGCAATCGTATAGAAACAACTAATGGAAATATGCATCCTGTTACAGTTAGTTTTAATGATTTTTTACCTTCTTCAATTTTTGAAGACCGAGGAGTTGACGGCTTCGGAATACTACATGGCGCACAAGGTTCCTTTAATTGAGTTTCATCTACTTTGTATGGCTAAAATAATACGTAAAGTATTATAGGTAAATGATAAGTTTTAGCAAAGCTTTAAAGGAATTTAAAAACTTACTCGTCCATCAATACCGAGTCCGGTTGTTACTTGTCGGGTCAGAGGATTAATGATCATACTCGGCGACACTCTGTTTACAGTAGTATTGACCATAGTGTGCGAACCTCCGCAATATCGTTGACATACGTGCCCCCTAATATGTAATTCGTAATATTTTATTAATATTTCAAATTAGAGAAAATAATTCTTAAGACGCTAATTCTCATTGAGCTCATTTTGAAAAAGAATTATGTAGTGAATGGATTTTAACTGATATTTTGATGATTGATAATGTGGCTTTTCAAACATATGAACCTTTTGCAACAGATATTTGGACACCTTTATGATTTATTTTGTGGTTTTGTTGTAGATTGCTTTATTTCTAACACAAAGCTTTTGTATTATTGTACCAATAACAACTTATATAGATGGTGAGTGATCATGTTCTACGAAGTAACTTTGAATACAAGACATAGGTAATAACAAATGTTACTAATTAATATGTCGTCTAAAATGTATTTCAAGCTTCAAGTACTTCAATTCCTCATTAAGCAAAATTTTGGAAAAGTGTTATATGTTTTTAATTTAAGAAGTGATTAATACAAATGAGGCATTTTAAAGGACCTAAATTATAATAAGTTAATTAATGTAACGCTCTTCATAAGTATTACAAAATGTGAGGTTGAAAAAATTTCTAGCCTAAAATCTTGTGGATGAGGAACGACTTGACCAGGAAAACAGAGTACTTGATCTCCTTCTCCTTCTTTATGTTTTGAAGCTTCAGCACCGTATACTGGTGGTCTTGACCCTCTCAAAGCAGGGAGCGCTATAACAGTAGTCTCTTCTAAATTCATGCGCGCAGGTGTAGCACAAGACAGACAAGTCGTATCACGAAATATTTTTTTGTAATAGCCGCAGCATTTGGTTCTCCAACGA
The DNA here is from genome assembly GCA_014132275.2 of Samia ricini. Taxonomy (NCBI): domain Eukaryota; kingdom Metazoa; phylum Arthropoda; class Insecta; order Lepidoptera; family Saturniidae; genus Samia; species Samia ricini. The sequence continues at coordinate 10,296,645 of AP028170.1, forward strand.
TTTTGAGCATTGCATGAATTCTGTCATTGAGTATTTCTAGATATTTGTTGATTTCACCACGTAAAGATACGACTTGTATATAATCAGCTTTTTCATTTAGCTCTCTTAGAAGATCATCTATTGCTTTCTGAAAAATAATTCCAAGATATTTAACGGATAGTCCGACTTGACGATTAGCATATCAAATAATAATCTGAATAGACGGTGGAATTACTATTTGAATAACTTCATATTATTGACATCCTTTAAACAACTTACTTGCCACACCATCTCTTGGTTATTAAATTTGTCGTAAGCAGAAACTATACGTTTTTCGAAGTCCCCACGAACTGCATTAAATTGCTGTAATGATACCAATCCATTTAGAGCTTCTATTCCTGCTTTATCACGAAAAGCATCTGCTACTTCATCACGATCAGATTTAGTATCTCGTAACAGTTCTGTCTCTTTCCATAAAGCCTATTCAGAAAATATATTTATGCCAAATATTATCTATAAACAACATATAACTCAAATTTAAATAATTAAAGTACTTTTAGGTCTAAGAACAAAGTATCGAGTAAATCCTTCAAATCTTTTTGCTTTATGGTCATATTATCGAAGTCTAATTGTAAATTTGTAAATTGTCCATTTAATTCTGCAACAGCTGTAAAAAGGAAGGAATATTTAAAATATGATTGCTTTCCAATTTTATCAAAATAATTCAAATTTAAAATTACCCGTTGTATCACCACCTGCGGTAGCAAGCATTTCAGCCATATTTTCCAATCCAGATTCTAAGTCATGTTGTATTTGTGTTAATTGCTCTTGATAGTTCGTCATCTAAACAAATAGATTGTATAATAATTGTAGAATCATTTTTGATACACCTGAGAAATTACTAACCTGTGATGAGAGTTCGGTGTCTAATGCATTAATTTTTTCAGCATACTCAGCTACAGAAACTTCTAAATCGTCCATTCTTGCACCTAAATTTAACGACGTATCGAATTCTCGTTCTGTTTATTGATAACATGTAATTAACTAAAGATATTTTAATTGAAATCATTACAATTACTACACGTTTTTATTCAAATAAATTTTAATATTACCCAATTTAGTAGCAATCTTTAGGGCTTTGTCCGAGTTAACAGTACTGCGAGTTGTGATACCGTTGACAATATTTAAAATATTATCATATAGCTCTCTCATAGCTAAACTAAAATATAATAAGATAAATGTCAGATTTTCTTTGATCAGTCATAGAAAAGAATTGCAGAAAGATATCATTAAATATTTACTCTAATTCATCGTACGAAATGCAATCTGTTTTCTCTTTAACTGTTTCTATGGACGTCGCATGGATAGATTTCTCTGATTGTGGCAAGGCTTCTGATAAGGTAGTTTGTGTTAATTCAGAGGGTAATACCTCTATTTCTAGTTCTCTGTGAGATCTAGGAGCGGTTGGCTTTCCACCTTCTTGTATATTTGAATGCCTTGTAGTACTTTTAGAAGCAACAGTTTTATCTCCATATAAAACTTGAGTGTTAATCTGAATCATAAATGTAATTAGAAAAATATATTTTAATTTAGGTGAATTTTTAAATTTTCAACACGTATCACTTACAAATGAACACATATCAGATCAACTTTGTAAAATAATGAAACGGTTGAAAAATATTTTGCTAATAGACGCAGTTAGGAAAACTGATATCGCATTTTAAGCAAAATGGGATCTACTATTATAAATACTGTTAAAATTTTTATAAATTAATGGAGAGCAGTTTACATTATTGATTACTTCTACAACTAATTTGTTTTGTTAATGACATGAGTTTATTTAATACTATACTCAGAATTCTCAAACACTGGAATAAAGTAAATTAAAATAGCGACATTGCTTTCGATATGCTAAGCGTAAAAGCCATGGCTAGTAGAAGAATGCGAAAAGAAAACATATTTTATTACCATTGTCTCGATTGCAGCCAAATCTATCCCTGGTGTTGCCTTGGCAAGTTCAGTAATTAGTGATAACATACGTTCTAGTGTCTTTTCTGTAGCTTCCAGTCTAGCTGAAAGTTGTAAAGCCGCCATTGCGTCAGTAAGAGAAGCGCCTTTACGTAGCTCATGCATAAGTTCCATATTTTCTGGAAAGCCTGGTACTCCCATTGTAGTAAATTTTTCATGCAACGCTTTAACTGTTGTTGATAGTGATGCAAATTGTTCTTGAGTTACAATAGATAATCTCGGAGTTGGAATATCGGGTCGAAGACCTGATGACATTTTAAATAATTGTAAACCAATACATTTTATTGTTTTCTTTTTATACAATTTTAGTACGAGCAATCTATCTATTTTACTCACCCAGCTTATGCCTGGCTTCATCTGAAGGGACTCTTTCCACTGCGGTAAAAACGTATTAGTTTGTTTTGATGACGCTTTCAATTTATATTGTGCTAGGGTCGGCGAAATATACATTTATATGTACATATATTGCAAGTCCAAAATCCTATTGTTTGTACATTCAAATCAAGCTGAGTATAATGAGTAGTGGAAAACTTAATTGGTAGATTTAGAAAGAACTTAAGAATAAATTTTATAATATATTACTTTTTTTATGGAAGAAACCTTTATTCAGTAGTAAAGCATTTAAGCGTCTTAAAAGTAACGTTCTAAATATTTTTATTTTATAAAAAATATATAGATAAGATTGTTGTATGTAAATCAAAATTTTTATTTTATTGTCTACATACACATACTAATAAGTAATTATGATAATTATTAATCAAAAAATATCTCACCTATTAGTAATTTTTCGTACTGTGCTTCTGTAAAAATAAAAAAGTTTTATTTTACAAAAGTGACATTAAAATATATTAATTGTAATAGAATTTGTTGATACTCGCCTACAGAATCTAACGATGCCATCGGAGTTGGTAAACTGTTGTGTTCTTCTCTAGAATTACCTCTCTAAACAAAAGTATTATTACATGTTATTGTGGATTATCAAACTTGCTGCTGAGCAATTGCTGAGCATAGGTCTTCCAGAGCTTTAAAATGTACTAGATGTATGCTCCTGCGCATCTAGTTACTTTAACCACGTTGCAGGTATCGTCACTTTATCAGAGCGACCCAGTACGTTTACATATACATGGCCTTAACATGATAAAGTTTATGGTCACTGTGCCTATCTGAGTTCGGGACTAGAAAATAACTGCACTACTTGGTTAGGAAAATATTTTTGATTTTTTAGAGATAGCGCTATCAGTGAGAAATCAGTGTCTATCAGTTGCCACTACTTAAGCTAACCTTTGAAATTCTAGTAGTGGAACTCATTAGGTCATTGAGTATACATTGACCAATATCGATATGTAACGCATCCATACACATTTTTTGTGTTTTCATTGGTCAATGGTAACAAGTATAAGGTTTTGTTTTTTGGTAGAGCACACCGTGTGCAGGCTAGCTTTAGTATTTGAGATTTATGTGACACCCTTTATACTTCTTCGTGAAAAAAAAGAAAGAAAGAAAGAAAGAAATTTTTATTGTTGGATAGTAAATATATACATTACAAATACAAATACAAAAACACACATTTTAAATAGTTACGAGTGAATCCAAACAATAGCCTCCTATTCAGCTACTTGTTGTAGCATCACCTTGCGGTAGACACTGCAACGCTGGTTTTCAATAGGGGGCTTTGACATGCACAGACGTTCCGTCGATAGACAGATAGACAAGAAAGGAAAAAAAAAATAATAATAAAAAACAAACATTTATAATTATGTAATGATCCAATCAAGTGTGAGTGTAAATCCAAGGTTGTAAGAATATTGTGTTATTTAAGTGATAAGCGTAGGAAAAAAAAAATTATGTAATACTGTACGATCAGACGTAGCGACTGTAGGTAGAATAAATAATATAATATTATTCGAAAATGTTCACCGTCAATAAATGATTGGGTAATTTAGGTGCCTGTAAAGTTTAAGTTCCATGTTGTGTCTGATCTGTAACTCTACGGTACGAGTTCAAATTTAATTTTTTTGAATATTTAATAAATACTGCTTATATTGATATTTAAAACTAAATTTAAATTTTTTAGCTCGTAATGGCGGGGGAATATTATTCCAGCAATGAGTAGCGCCATATTTAATGTTAATGTTGTTTTAAAAATATTAAAAAAAAAACCAAATGAAAAAACTTTAAGATATACTTATTGAAGACTTGCTTTGTGGCCGCGGCTGCGCCCGCGTTTCTTATGTTCTTCACTGCGTTTTAATTTTTTTATACGGAAACCTAATTATTTTCCTAAAAATTCTGAAGTATTAAGATAAAGTAAATATATTTCTCATAAATTCAAGCAATTGCTCGTAAAACTGGATTTAATTGGATTTTATTCAATTTTATTTGAGTTTTAATTTTTTTACGAGGAACCCGAAATTATGATCGAAAATTAAAATTACCCCAAGTTACCCGTAACTTCAGCTGTATACCAAAAAAGTCCCGTCAAAATCCGTTCAGCCGTTCCGAAGGTTACCCGGAACAAACAGATAGACAGAAATATAATGTATTTTTGATATTGGTATGGTATTTATATCTATTTAGTAAAAACAAATATTTTGACATTACAAACAGACACTCCAATTTTATTTATTAGTATAGATATACTTACGATATTATTACAATAATAAAAAAATAAAAAAACTGATGACATCAGGACAACGTAGGAAGCTAAAAAACAGATAAAACAAAAATTTTGCTACAACTTGCACCTTGTGGATGATTCGCAGTTCCTTTTCTCTCTGCTCTTCTATCTTGTCCAGAAGGCTTTGGTAATCTTTAGACTGTTAAATACAACGTTAAATTTTGAATAACTTACATTAAAAATACAGGTATGTTTTAAGAATATTAATGGGTGAGTTAATTGAAATTGAACTTTTTACCGTTATCACAGCTTTTTTCTGAGCTTCAGTAGTGCCTTTTTCGGAGGATTTTTCAGTTGAAGTTTTATGTGGAGTAGTTTTATCTGAAACAGAGTGTTCTATGGATATCCTATTGAAAATTAATTTATTTGAGGTAAATTTACCCATTTTTTTAAAGCATCCTCTCTAAGGTTATTTTCATGATGGTGTTTAACTTGAAGTGAGTTTTTTTTATTTGAAACTTATTATACAAAACGAATTTTTCAGCAGAAGTCTAGACTGAAATAGGTTTTTCATTTGTACATTTGGTTGCAGTAGATCTTTCAGATTTACCTGGGGCTGCTGTTATTCCAGCAACCGTAGTTCCTGGAGTAGCAAGTGCAGGTTTATGTGGTGGTTGTTTTTCTGCTGCCATTGTATTCTCTTTTTCTTTAACTTGCGGTTTTCCCAAACGTTTCTTTTTTTTCATCATAGCGTGAAGTTTGACTTCTGTTACTGAGATACTTGAGCTAGGAGTTAAACGCATACTTGGACCAATCTGTACTTCTACACGTCTCTCTAGTAATCTAAGCTGTCTCGCGAAAAGGTATAATATTGTCTGAAGTAGTTTGTGGTTGACGACGTTTACCTAAAATTGACATGAAGGAAAAAAATATACATTTTTATAAAGTTGTACAAAATGTAGATGTGCAGACGTGGATTTATAGTTTGTTCATTCCCCATTTTATCAAAGATATAAATTTTTATACATTTCCATGTTTTGTTTAGTTTTTATTATGATTGCGTTAATTACTTACATTTTCTTCTCCAAATGCATAATCAATCAATTCTCCAACACTCATAATACTTGAATTAGAATTAGTCATGCTTAAAAAATATTTTTTATTGTTAAAAAATATGACGATTCATAATCAATTTTATCATAAACTAGGTGGCTTGCTGACGTTGAGTCAAAAATAATATATATTTTTAAATTTATTCATTTTAAAATAAAACGCTAGCCAGTTTTAGTTCGCAAATCAAGCAATAAGTATAGTTAAGCCGTAATTTAGTAATTTGCCATAAAATGTCACAGTATAGTTTATAATTTATTATTTGCAATTAAATTTTACAAAGATTAACTTTGTCGACTTAACATTTATGTTATGAAATCGATTAGCAAACGCAAAAGTCTTAAAAGTATGCAACACACTGTGTAATAAACACAGAAGTAAAATGTCTGGAAAAGATTTTGTCTTAGTTTATTTTTACTTATATAGTTTTGCCATATTTAACTTTTAAAGTTTTAACTGTAGTTAGGAAACAGGTAAGATGAAAATGATAAAAATAAAGAAAAAAAACTAGCATATTTATTGAAACATATATAATTATTCTAAAGATATTTACAAGATTTCCTCCATAAATATCATATTATTATATAATAGTTATTCGTTTATAACAAAGTGTTGAAAAATATTATAGTAGAAAAATAAAAACAGACCAAGTATTTACAATATTTGTAGAAAAAAATAAATTGAAGAAAAAAGTTTTGTTAAATATAAAAACGTAAAAGCTCGCCTCAAACTATTATTACCTAGTATCTATTTAGTGATCTTAAGTTTTTTTTAATAATGAAATCATAAATCTGTGAAGATAAAAAAATAATAGCTATTATAATATTAATAATATAACAACCAACATATTTATGAGTATATGAATTTGAATGTAATATTTAAGTCTGACTCAATTTATTACGAAATGTTTTTTTTTAATAAACCATTTAAATTTTGTTAAATTAAACTTGTGTAAAATTAACTAGCGCAAAAAAATTGTTGACTTAATTCGAATGGGAAAAATACAATATTAAGACATAGAATTCAGGCGAAGTTTGAAGAGAGCTTTAATATTTCTCATACTACTGATTCGATTCACATCTCAGCAATATTTTAATTAAAAAAAAAAAAAAAACATAAATACTAGTTTTAGGCTAAACTAGTTTCATCGCCGATCACAAAAATTATCTAATTAAATATGAATATGATGTTTACTTATTTTAAAGAATGTTTACTTTAGGTAAGAGTCCGACAGTTGGCAGAGCGCGAGTTGGCGCAGGCGGACACTTGGAAGGGCGGTGATGATGGCGGCGAAACGGCAGCTCGTTCAGGACCCACGCTCATTCTTTGACTAGAGTTTGTCTGTACTGAAGACGTAGACGCAGGCTTGGAATGTTCAATCAGACCAGCCTTTGGCTTCTCCCTGTATGCGTTACTCTCGACTAGGTCATTAATTGATTGCCTTTCCTTTTTCTTGTATTTGTTTAAGCTTTGAGGCACAAGTAATGCTAGAGGCGGTATAGGTGGAACGTACGCTTGAGGCTCATAGTTATCATCAACATAATCATTAAGGTTCCACGTTGGCGTTGCAATAGTTGCGGAAACTGTAGCCAATGAATTTTCTGTTATAGTTACTCGTGACGTATCTGAGGGCGAAGAGATTGTGGAGCGCTCTGATATTAAATCTGGTGATATACTTGTTGTTATAGGGACTGTGAACACTTTACTATTATGGCTGGATCTAGATTTTCGTCGTTTCGTTTCTGGAGTTTTGGCACATCAAGAAAGAATGGATCGAATATAAGATCAGATTCTTTGTAGTCGTCGTAATTTATAGGCACGATTGGTTTTACAGCACTAACTACGTTACCAACTGTATAATTCAGTCTTTTTCCAGTGCTGTCGCTGACTGATGCGCTGGCAGTTACAATAACTCTCGGAGGACTTTTTAACTTAATAGGAGGACGTTCAGTAACCGATGGAGGAGCGACAGATCTAGCTGATAATGAGGATTCGTTTTCTGAAACTGAATCTTCACTTCGTTTTCGATCGTAATAATAAGGATTAAATGGTAAAGGCCTTTGTTCCGGTAACGCGGAAGGATAGTTTTGTTGTCTATGCTTTACAGATGTTTCGTGTTTTTCAAACGGTTGCGAAGTAGGCCCAGGCCTTAAAATTTGGTTACGCGGATCGTTTGTTGTCGGTCGAAATGGTGCCGGTTGAGGTCGTTGTGCGAAAGGTCGGGAAATTGTTGGCCGTGGTTCAGTTCTTGACGACTCATACTGAAAGTGGTCAAACTGGTCTGGCGGTGCATGAGTTATAAATATCCCGTCGGCGGGACGGAATGTTTGGTATGGTATGGTTTCGGATACAGGTGGTCGATGCCGGAAGACAAATTCTTGAGGAGAGAGAAGAGTTGGATCTAGTGACGGTGCAGAGGGTGCAGATAGCCCGGATGCTGGTGTAGGTGCTGACGGTCGAAGTGGGGAAGGAAGTGGAGGTGATAAGGAAGAAAGTACGGGAGAAGGAGAAGATATTTGATGTAGTATAGGTGTTTGATGACGTGATGACGTTGAGGAGACGATGATAGTTGTAGACAGTGGTGGTTTGGATGTTGTAGTTGTTGTTGTGGTAGTAGTAGTAGTAGTTGTTTTAGTGGAAACGGACACTGGAGTGGTAGTAGAAATATGTGGATAGTCTTCATACTCTCCTTCTGGGTCTTCATCTTCATGATATTCTAAAACGATAAAAAGAATTCTGGTTATTAAAAATAATTGTTATCCAAGGCAACATGTTGATAATTTTTAAGGTATTAGCGATTATTTTGGGCGTCCTTTTAATGAAAAATTATATTATATTAACGTTAGATTAAGCCAAATTTCGTTCAAAATTACTTAAGCCAACTATGTGTTTATTATATGTATATACGGTTTCTTTATTTAGGGAAAAAATAGGGATAACGGTAATTTAATTTCGTAGTTATTATTAAACTATCTGATCCTTTCTTTTTTTAAGCTAGCTAATGCTGTTGATTGGAAGGGCCTTTACACCTTCACCATAACTTTGGGGGCGAGTGCTGAAGGCATTCGAACCTCGGTTTGGCCGCTACCTATGTTTCAAAATTCCTGCGGAATTTAATCCTAGCTAAACCCTAAATTTTTATATAAAAAAATCCTTACAGGACCCATGTATCTGCGTGGTATGTGCAGAAGTGTGTAGGCAGTGTTGGGCGTGTAATGCTTAATGCATGGTTAGTGTCACTGTATCGCGCTGGCGGCGACGTCAGGGACCTCCCCAGTTGGGGAACGAGACACGTGTTGGGTCGCCGCCGGAGGGGGATCCGGAGTGTTTGCGGGAGCAAAGTTAGCCGTCTGTTCCCGGCGGCGGGAACGGCGGTTTCGCGGGTGTAGGCGCTGGTAAACGAGGTTTTTAAGGAAACTCTTTGATTCTGCGGCTCTGCTCGCGTACCATATTTTCTAATCCGCACAACTGTGTGGAATAGTTTGTAAATAAATATTTAACCATAGTTTTTTTTGCACAGGTTCTAAATTATTTTTGATACTAACAGAAAGCAAAAAAATTCTCACAAATTCAATAACTTGCCAGTAAAAACTATCCGTTGAATCAGATTTTGTTCACAAGTTGTAGTTTTTGTAGCTTAAGTAACGACTTAAAACTTCAGCTATCTGATAGTCAAAGAATAAAAAAAATATTTATCGCATTTTATACAGATATTTAAGTTTTGAACGATTTTAAGATGAGTAAAAAAATATTTATGTGTTTTTTTTTATTTGGCACACGATAAGGATTAAAGAAAGAAAGTAAACATGCATCTTATATGCAGTGTGGTCTCATGGCTGATTATGCTGGGTCGATAAGAGATAAGATCCAGATTTAATAGAAATATGCAAAGGAGGTAAATCATTTATTTCCAATGTGGTTAATATTAGATGTTTCATTAATAAATATTACCTTCAGTAAATTCATCGTTCTCAGATGATGGGAAATGAATATGAGCTGGTATATTTATTTGAGGAACTTTTGGCACATCCTTTTTAATATCTTGAACAGGATCTTCAGTGGAATCGGCAGTTTCTTGTGAGTGAACAAGTTCTGTTTTATCTTGAGTTACTGTAGAAGCTTCGTTATTCGAATGATTCTGCTTTTCTATGCTGGGTTTGGTTTGCTGATGTGTTTGTTCAGTTGGCTGAGTCTGGGGTTTAGGCTCTTCCGGTTGTATTATAGGTGGTGTAGTGCTTCCATATAATTCTAAATTTAAACTGTAAAACTTTTCTGACTTTGTACAATCTACTTCATCAACTCTTTCGCATACTCTTGTTTCCTGAAATATACAAAAAGGGGAAAAATAAGATTATAATTTAATAAATATGTGGATATTTGAAATTGAGGTTAAATATGTAAAGGTAATTATTAAAGCATTATTTTTCTTTCTTCCATTTTATAAAACACAACGTTCATATATTTTATATGTATCTTGGCCAATTAGTAATAATAAGTAATGTATCACAAGAAATTGCCGCTAGCATGTCCTCCTCTTTCACTACTTTACAAAAAAAATTACAAAATATAATTTCGAAATAGTTGTGAAAAATAAATAGATCTATAAATAGCTAACCTGTATATAGTTTTTTTTATATTTAAGTCATAATAATAAATTTTATATAGCGTAGGTTGTGTTTGAATGTACTTGTGGAACCTTTAGAGCATTTCTTCATATTCGTATTTTTAATGTTGTAGCACATTGTCTCATACTTTAAGGACTTACTCGAAGTATGTAATAACAAATATTGACTATAATGATTGCGGCTGTCGTGAAAAGTGACATTGATACAAGAGAGTGCGCATATTAAGTAAGACAATAAAATAATATTAGCAATTATTAACATTATTTTTTTTATTTGTTAATAAAATATAATCAGACAAATATAAAGGGATCAATTCTCCGAGTTTCCTAGGAATAGTTGGAACTACTGATTCGTTTCTGAAAATGTTGTCTACTAGCTTCTTATTAAAATGTATACTTGAATAATTAACACCGAATAAGTTGCGGGCGATTTCTAGTATCATCGCCCCTATTTCCACTAGAAAAGCCTGTTGCTGACAAGGATAACTGGATTAAAGCTTAATGTTAGAATATAAAAAAATACCTGATCGAAAACCGTGCCATTTAGGCAAAGGAACTTGATGTCCATGGGCTCGTCTTGTTGACCCACCGTGCAGACATGAAACATCTGACAGGAAGTTTCCAAGTCAGCGTAATAGCCACCGATCACCTTGCCCGCACAAGTAAAGTTTGTCTCGGGCAGGTTATCGAAGTCCAAATACTGAAACAGGAACGATAAATAAAATAGTATTGGTGAATGTATCTAAATTGCGTACTACATCTCCTGTTATTACATCTATTTTTCAAAGAATTTGGTAAACTTAGCAAAATTGTTCTGTGGCGCTTTTCTAGTGTTTTTTTAGTACTATCATCATTGTGAATGGGCTAATTGGTTGATGAATATTGATTTTGTTTCGGCTTATTAGTTATATTAGTAACTTTTTAATTATAGTATCGCTCTTATACGTTTCTTTTAATTACCTTGTTTTTATGTTAGTAACTATGCTGGACACCGTTTAATATTATTATGGACTGTGGCCAAAGGTTAAGTCAAAAAAGTTAAATGTATATATATATATATATGTATATATTACCTTTCTGTCCTTGTCCAGTAATATACTCGTATGTATTGTTAGATCGTTCTCATGTTCATACTGAAGTGTGTTATTTATAAGTATATATATATATATATATATATATATATATATATATATATAATCGTTTGCGATTTTAGTGATAGTAATTTGTTTTATTTTATGATACGATATAAAAGTATTAGCTTCCAAATTAGGATTCACAATTGCATACAAAGAAAAAAAAATTATGACGTTACGTGGGATTTTTATAAAATATTATACTTACACCCGGTTGAATGGACCTTGATATCCAGAACTCGTTTTGAAATATGAATATTAGCAGCCACAGCCACACTGAAATAAATAAATTAAATAATTATTACACTTGACACATAGATAAAAACCAGATTTATAAGATACCTACTTAGTCATCGTCATTACAACCGACAGATGTCCACTGCTGGACATAGGAATCCAAAATGACCGGTCTTTTTCCACCCACATCTTGCGAATTCCCGTGACCTTCACCAGCTTGACGGCCCACCTTGTTGGGGGTCTACTATCACTACGTTTGGCAGGCGAATTGGCAATCGCAGTTGGATATTATTATTATTATAGATATAGTATTATTGTTCAAAGAATGCTGCTGCCCATTCTCTATTTTATCCCTTAGTCGCCTTTTACGACACTAACGGAAAGATATGGGTTAGTGCTATTTTTAGCTGACACCACACAGATATGTTACATTATGGTTTATATTAATTTGCCAATACTAAATTATTTAATATATAAGTCATCTTCTAAATTCAACTACGGCTTTAATACAAGAATGGTAATGAACTATATGGTGACTAAATCTATATAATATAACTACAAAATAAATATAGTTATAAGTAAACTTGGTTTCTATAAAGCTGTTATCTATAAGAATGTTACACATACCACAAATAATATAAAGAAAACGACTTTTATATGTATCATATGCAACTAATATCTATGTCAGCACAGAATGCGTTCCTAATTAGAGCGAGCAATATATTCAACATTCTTGATGTGACATTGCATTACATTATCATTTTAATGTTGGTTTTATTAAATCTACGTTAATAAAAGACTATTATCTGATTTGTTTTATTGTTCGTTGGTCTTCTTTTTCTGTTTATGTTATTATTTGATGTGTTAAAATTTGTAATTAGGCCCGTTCCTTTTTGCGATTTCATTCGTAGCGACGTTTGTCAATAAATATTGTCGTTTTGGTTTAACATGTAGTTTCCAGTGGTTATAAAATAACATGTACAATACGACAATGATCTTTTGCCACTTGAATGACATTGATAGGTGGCGCTATACAATAGGTACGAATAATGTACTGAGGTAATAGTAAAAAAATGATACTTCTTAAGATGCCTTTGTTAGTTCAAAAGATCCTTGTCATGCTATTAGAGGGCCAGGATGTCATGCGCAAATAGACTTATTCATAGTGTGTTACTACTTTAGAAATATAATCACATTGACTAATAAATATCTTGTTTTAATGCGCAATATACAGATAAATATAACTATAGACCAATGACGAGGGAAATACCGATCAATAGGATGCCTTGTTATGGCAAAATGAGAGTGAAATATTTATAAAAAATCTTATTTTTTGGTAAGCCATGATCGTTGGGTTGACGCAATAATTATTTTATAGCTGATTTGTTGAATATTAGAAGAAATCTTTGCAGGCGCTAAAGTATTCGTTTGAATTATTAAGTGTAGAACTGGGTCACCATCTAACGAGACTTCTATCGTACTTACATACTGACATCTGTCTGTTAATTCTTGTTCTCCTCGGTTCGACACGCATGCCGCTAGAATACTAGTGTCCAGTAACAATACCGAGTCTTCACACTAATATGTTAGCTACTGTGTCTATTAGTTGTAAGTTTACCATGTAAAAGGTAATAAGATGCGCTGTTTATTACGTTGAATTCAAGTTGTGTTGCCTTATAGAAGGATACAATCGTTGCTAATGAAGTGTGTTAGTAGTAATGACGTATATATTTTTGCTGTTAATGTTTTTTTATTATATAGAGTTGTCGCCGGTATGTATTTTAAAGAAGTCTTCCCTTATGAATACAAGTTCTTTAGGGCTAACTTTGTTATATTTTTCTTATCTTCACTGCTTCAAGAAAATGGGGCCCTTTGTTAAAGCTACCCAAGGAAGTTATTATGAGACCTTAGAAATTTCGATATACTTGTGTTTGGACAAAGTAGGAATATCACGTAAAATGTCACTATAACTACATTATATAGAGTCATATACTGCAAGTTGATAAATTAAAAACAAGGAACACTGCATGACAAAGAAAAATTGCGCAAAGTCGATAATAGATCAACACTATGGGTGAATGTTGTGCCAATTATGCTTTTGGGACTGGATTAGAGTACCCTGCTGCTTCCTACAATAATAATGATGTGTCATGCTGTTGCTTCTATAGTTAAGTAATGGTCCACTATTTTATAATTATTAATAGAGTTTTTTTTGTTACTAAATCAACGTACGCACCTTGCAATGCTGAGGCGGAGCGTACTATACACGCACCGCCGGCTGAGATCCGAGCCTGCCGCCGCATCTGTAAACAATAACAGTTGTATGATTAAAAAGAAAGATCTAATATTTAATTTAAATGGCAAATATTAGATGTGATTGTTCATTTTAAAGTTAAATTTAAATTATTAATTATGTTTACTTGACTTTTAGTAGTTTAATGTAATGTTGTTAGAGTTTAATTGACTCCGTAAGTTTAATAACATTTAATTATCATACAAAATTACAATAATTTGACAATTATATTTTTATGCATATTACAATTACATTTTACAAAATTAAATTATTAATAAATATGCAATACTTATACTAGTGCCTAATGGTAGCGAATGATTTAAAAAACGGGGTCGTCCAAAATAATTTATTTAATGCAATAAAATATTTCATCAATAAAATCATTAGAAAAACAATCGATTTCAAATATGATCTACATAATACAAACAATAACAAAGTATAGTCTCAAAACAATAATAAACGGACAACACATTCCTTGAGTTTTTCGCACGCGCCATCTCGACGGAACAATAGTGTTATAACGTTACACAATTAAATATCTACAGCGAACTGCTGTTCCGATATACTTCATAATTACATAATTGATAGACCAATTACAAATTTCGGCATGAAATGTTCTACTTTTAAAATATTTAAATGAGTATGTCGGCCAATTAACTGTTTTGTTCTTTTTTTTAAGTTGGTATTTTCATCCAGGTCTTTGTCTTGAAAATACTTGGATAATATTCTGTAAGTAGGTACTAAAATCTGTATGACCAAAAAAAATCCTGCTAATTAATGAGTTTTATTCGTTTTACTGATTTTACATTGTATTTATTTATTTTATCGAATGCGGTTAAAATAACCAATATTTCTGATTTTCTTATTAACTACTATGTAAACTAGGTTTCTAATAAATCTTGTTTTGTGATAACCTAAAAATTTTAGAACCCACACGATGTATAAATATTATCGTGGTTCTGTAGAAATTTAGATACATGTTATAAAATATATTTTTTTCTAGAAAGATCGAAGAAGCAACTGGTATATTGAAGCAATATAATCTACATTGAAAGCTTTTAAAATAGTAAATTACAGACACAATTCTACAACTGTCGAGTGGAAGAAATTTTTCCAATGTTATATTTTTGCCCAAGTGCCAAGAATTTCTAGGGATTTCTAGGTAGCCTCAGAATTCACGTAACATGATATTACGTTAAATATCTCCAATATTACATAATAAAACATACAGAATATAAAATAATAAATAAAATAAAGGACCAAAATGCCGCTAAAATGCCAAGCATTTTATTAATACCAAAGTAAAGTTGAAAGCAACAATCGAATGTTTAATACATTCTCTTTATTGAATGAGCACGGTTTTTAAACATATCGATAATTAAAAACACGAACGCCTTTCTAAACATAATATCTAATTGTCAAATCTGGATACATTTAACGTGCGGCTTAGTCTACTTTATGATAAATAATGTATTAAAATCTCTTTTACAAAACGCTTTTATCGACATAGTTATTAACTATGATATAACAACACTTTAAATGGTACAATAGTAATTCGTTTTGTACGTTTTAGTTATGGTTTAGCTTATTGTAACTTTAGATAAGTAATATTATGCATGTATAACAATCATACGTATTCCTGATTATAATAGAAGAATGAATTCAGATTATGTATTATTTCAAGTTTTAAAACCTAAATTGTAAATTATATTCTACATTTTTTTGTAACTATATCTGAAGCACATAAAATAACAACAAATGTTTGTTTATACTTAAAATGTTGTATATATTGTTTTCCTTCTTTTAATGAATATATAGAATATTTAATAATTTTTAAATAAATTAATGAACGTCACAATAAAGACATTTCTTTAAAATATAATTTACATTAAACTGAGTAGAGCTGTTCATACTAATCTCAATAAACAAAAAATTGTTCTATTATAGAACATAATATTATAGTTCATAAATAAATACAGAAAAAAGTGCTGCTTGCCTCAATTATTTTTCAGGACCCGTACCACTAAATTAATCAAAACTTCTTTTAAGGAAATGTCTCTGGTAAGAGTTATTTGCGCGATTATGGCTTGTCAGGTAGTAATGTACCTATTTTTAATTCATTAATTTAGTGTATTTGAATCTATACGATTTAATTTTGGTTGGATTTTATGTTAATACTTAGTTATTTATTATGTATAAGTAAAGTCTATTTATAGTTTTGACACGGAATTTTGAGATTTCACAACAGTATAAATTCGAAGGAAAGATTTTGCCAATTTGCCTAACCAACGGGCTAACCGTTGTATGAAACATGTTCCTAACGTCAGATTTGGCTGTATGTTCTAGTACCTTTGCCTTTCCCTTAGAAAGGAATAAATGAACTAAAAAATGTATTTCGCAAGGAGCTTTGGTGGCACCTCAGTCTGTTTTGTAGCAGCTGTTATCTTTAATTGATTAACTTGTGTTATTGGATCCTATATTGTGTGATTATGGTTGCGAAATTTCCATGAACATTCTAGAGGAATTGCCGTCGTCTTTCTAGGGTTGTTGATTCTTAACTGTAACTTCTGAATAGGCTATATGAACAAACGTCTTTTAGCCTGTCTTATTGGACGAATAATTGTACTATTACTTTTCTTTAGCACAATCTACAGAAATATTTACATGAAAGAACAATGATTAGTATTATCTATATTGTACAATAAAATAATTGAGCTGTGAAAGTAACAGCAATAAGTAGTGGTTTTACCAGATTATCCTGGAGCGTGGTTTCCTTAATGTAAGACCAGCCAGCTAGTAGACCGACACAAATCTAGATCAGTTAGTATCACGAATTAAGGTTTTTTCGTCGAAATAACATATTTTTATAATGTTTAATTAATTGAATTTATTGGAGGTCCATAATTATGCAAATTGAAGAGTTAATTACTAGAAACGTTTCATGGTCTCAACTCTGAGCTTTACGTTTTGGTGACTCCATCCATCCATTCAACCGAAAGACGTCTACTGCTGGATATAGGTTTCCCCCAAAGATCTCCTCGACGACCGCTTTTGTGGCACCCGCATCTAGCGGACTCCCGCGACTTTCAGCAGATCATCGGTCCACCTTGTAGGGGGTCTACGCACGCTACGCCATCCGGTGCGTGGAACCCATTCGAGAACCTGTTGGCCCCATCGGGCATTGGTTCTGCGAGCAATGTGCCCAGTCCACTGCCACTTAAGTTTACCAATTCTTCAGGCAATGTCGGTTACTTTCGTTCTCCTGCAGATCTGCTCACTCCTGATTCGATCACGCAGTGAAACTCCAAGCACTGCCCCCTGCATTGCTCACGCAGTGACTCATTGATCATCATAATTCAAATAGTGAGTCAGTAAAAAAAATTGACTTTACAGACACTTTAATTTTATTTATTGGTGTATTACATTCAGCGTAGAAGATTTTCATAAAACTAAATTGTTGATAAGAAGTTAGGCCATAAAAAAATGCGTGTAAAATAAAATATTAAATTTCTTATAGACTTCCTACTCGGTTGGTTAATTTACATATTCTATTGTTTTAAACACGCCTTACATGTTATTACGTATATATATTTTGTTTTTTATAATACATAATATGCTCAATTTAGCACACAATACTTTAACATCACTATCATCTAATGTTTATTGATGTACACTTAGTTTATAGGTACTGACTTTCAAGCGATGCCGATAAGGATTATCAAACTTGAAGAAAATACCCCATGTTTTCATCGCTTCATTGCGGTAAGTCGTAGGAAATTAAGTACTGTTTTCCTTATTCTAATATGAGTATTATTTAAATACATCTCTCTTAACAACATAAATTACGTAGTTATTTTTATAAACGCCGTCATAAAACTATTTTATTTTGATGGCATCCATAATTTCGTTCAGGAAAAAATATATAACTACTGTTTAAGCCATAAGTGATAAAGCGTAGTAACATATAGGATATAACTTCTGTATTATATGTGAACTGCATTCATATCGATATGGTAATTTTTCAAAGATGGACGTTCGTACCTACATAGAAAACTCACATTTTTATGAAATGAAAATACAGATTATTATAATATGAGCTTACTATATATTTCTGACGTAATATTCATTATTTTTTTACCATGTATATATTAATATCTTGTAGTCATTATTATTACAACATGATTGTGAATGTAATAAAATACTAATTTTATTTTATTGAAACAGATTATGAACTTCTTTGATCACAATTTTCATTGAGCAGTTTTAATTTATTCAACATCTCATCTCATGAACAACTTTGGTATTGTAGATAATTTTGTATAGTTTAATCTACATATATAATTATTGAGTAGCGTTCGACCTCAACCTTGTTTGAAGTGACAGCGGGACTGAAGATGGTATCACGCCAAGCCTGGCAACAGGACTGGTTTGTAGGTGCAGCCTCCTATAACGGTAGTTGCGATGATTTTTTACTGTGTAAGTTAACCGGAAATAATTAAAATCTGCTCAATCTTATTTCTACAAGTTCATCGTATTCATTTCCTTGAAAGCTCGGGTTTCGAATTAAAGCAATCTTGTAGACCGGTGCTGTCAAAAGTTACCATCACTTTTAAATATTTGGAAATTTTTAGATATATCGGCGACTCTTGAATATGTTATGTTCGGTCAGTGGTGAAAAATAATTAAAAAACAAATTAACCCTTGAAAATTCGTACTGCCTAAGACTCAATAAATGTTGTGTTATTAACCTAATTCAATTCAGTTTTTCTTTCAATGCGCGAGGAAATTTCTAAGGTCCGAGACAAACAGAAAAAAAATCCCGGGATATATCAATAACGTCGCTCCATACAAAATCCATGAAATTTTTTTATCTTATTCGTGAATTTTATCAATATCATTCTGACATTCGGGACGGAGACCAATTCAACAAATCAATAGATAATCATAAAAATCGTTCTGGCCGTTTTTGATTTATAAATGGTGTAACTAACCGGGCATATACATAAAGAAGAAAAAAACAAACTATTTCCAATGACACTGAAGATCATTAGTAGCTACTAAATAAAAAAAAAGAAGATAAACAGAGGAGAAATAATAGATCTTAAACTGTTTATATTTGGCTATTTGAGTTCATATATGTAAATAGATTTTAATGTAACTACTATAATATTTTTGGAAGATTTAGATTACAAAAATAGTAGAGAATAAAAATGTAAATATATTTTTTACAACAATATCTGTTATTCATTGTTTTAACCGGATTAAAATTATTTTATTGGATTTCAAATTATTATTACTTCTTGGCTTTAGACAGCGAATAGTGTGTATGGGTTTTTAGCTTAGAAGCCTCTTCAGCAAGCAGTTTTTAGCAGCAAGTAAATATTATCTTAAGTTAGACTGCTACTTACTGACATTATTTTATCTAAAAATAATATTTTCAGCAGCTTTAAATTTCATTTAGTATTGATTATTTAAATATTCATCATTCACGACTTATTAATCTTAATGGTTTTCATTAATCATAGAACAAATTAATATATGCGATATATACGAGTGTTTAGCGGTAAAAATATTAGACTACACATTACAATCTTTATAAAACCAAAAAAAAAAATCGCTAGTATTTATCAAAGTATTCCAGTTTGAAAAGTGACAAAAAAAAGGTTCTTTGTGATATTCAGATTGTTTTGATACGAGATTAATGTTTGATTGTATAAATACTGGTTACCACCGTGTATCATTGATTTCATCGAAGAATATTATTAGGTCAGATTATTTCATACTATTGGAATTACGTAACGAAAGTATAACTTGTTGTATTATATAAAGTTACTGTTTCTCATAATAAATATGAATAAAGAATGATTTTTGTATGTAGTACCTATAGTTCTTAATTATTATTGGAAAGTATTTTTGTGAACAAATAACTTTTTTTCTATTCTTGCAATGATGTTATATATTCCCTTATATTTTATCATAGCCAACGTGTCCTTGTTTATATCCTGGGTGTTGTATTTTTGTTTTTTATTTGTTTAAAACACGAGATTCTACATTTGTGGCGCCTTGAAAATTTAATACCGAATGACATATGCTTCCAGTGCACAAAATTTCATTCACATGTTTTATTTTTGTAAATTTTCTAATCTCTAGCCAATTGATAGGCAATTGCTAATTAAAATACACTTTATGCACAATAAAAATGATTAAAATTGGTGCATTCGTTTTTGACTTTAAGACGAACATAATTTTTTCTTCAATATTCTTTTCACGAATTCTAAAAATAATTTTAAAAATCTCTATAGTCTATCAATTGCTCTTTCACATATAATTCCCGTGTAAAATGTTTAATGAAAATCGGTAAAGCGGGTTTCGCTTTAAATCTGGACATACAAAGGCAGACAACATTTTTGTACATGTCATATTTGAGATTATAATAATTAGTAAAGGCTAAAATAGTCGTCTGTCATAAATTGTGCAAAAAAAATGTTATAGACAGACAAAAGTTCAGATTTATTATTAGCATAGATTATATATGATATATTAGTTATTGCTTGTATTTATGCAAATATCTTGTAATGATTCTGTATGTAATAACATATAATGCAATAAAAAGCTACGTATGAATGGTGCAATATAACGGACCTCGTGGACTCTGCTCAGTCGCGCCATACCTACCGACCACCGTTATATCATCAAGTGTGTCGTAAATAGGGTTACCACCCATCTAGTTTTAAAATGCCAGATTTATTTTTAATCATATTTGATTTTATAGTTAATTATGGAGAGATGAAAATTATTACAACAGATTAATATGTTTTATTAATAATTACTAGGTAGTTTAATAATTATCTTTTGAAATTTTTAAGATATAATTAGTACTTTTGCAGTGATGTCTGGTGAACCAAACAAAATTTCTAAAAATGGTACAACTGTGTTTAATTTAGATAATTTTTTGTACAAACACGTAAAACTGACTATTTTATATTTGCATCGATAGATTACTTACATATTTATTTAAAATAAAATGTACCAATTTTGTAAGAAATGAAAAAAAAATATACAAAAATTATGCCTAGTTTACTTTGTTGATTGAAGTTATGTTCACTAAATATATTTGTTTTGTCGAGACTATATTTCGTATTTATTCCAAGCAACGATAAATAGCTATGTTGTCATCGTTAACAAATTATATATATGTATATACTAAAGTAATTAGTACTTACAATAACATATTGTGTTAATTTAGTGCAAAAAAGAAATTTACATAAGAGATGTTGCTAAGGTTGAGTTTTATATATGCATAAACTAATAGCGCCAATATTTTCATCAAATGATTGTGTGAAAAATGGGAACCCTAATCATGAATGACTGTCGGCGATTTTGTACGGTGGTCACTGTGCTACACGGTCATCTATTCATTCAAACCGATGGGGTAATTTTTTAAAATATTTGTGTTATAATTATAAAATAAACTGGTATATATCGGAAGTGATACGACAGTATCTAAACTTTGTGACTTAATTTAGTTAAATTACTTATATTATACTCGGTTATTTTCGTATCTTGAAGTCTTATTTTTTATCATATGTTATGTAGATTAAAATTAATATATATAAAAGTAGGTGAGTTTAAGAGTAAAATTTCTCATATGCTTGTTAACCGATCTTCATTTTTTATTTATTTAGCGGAAAGAGGAGTATTATAATGTTCTGTGTCAATAAAACAATTCAATACTGTCAATTTTGTCCTCAAGTTTTCACTATTTATTTTAGTTTTTAACTTTATCATTTACAGATATACCAATAATTAATATTAATAAATCTCGAAATATGGGTAAATTTTATTCGTTGAACACAGGTCACCTCTGTCTTAATCTATAAAGAGAAAAGCTCGTACCGTAAATAAAAAAAGGTCATTTAACAAGGACGTATATACAGTTAAAACGGTTTTAAACCTTACAAAGAATGTATCCAATCGCCTACATAATCAGCTTTGTTGCAAATATCTGTTATATAATGATCGTAAGAATAAACCGTCGGTCGGATCCTTGTGAAGTGTGGCGTTCAGTTGCAAACTCTTTACCTATTCACTTGAGTGTTATCTGTACTAAAGAATTATATATCTATAAATAAAATTGAAGTGTCTGTTTGAAATGTCAATTTTTTTTTCTAAATAGATATGAATGTATATACGATAGATTTACAAAAAATACAATTTTTAACATTTTTGTCTGTCTGTTTGTTCCGGATAAGCTCCGGAGCGGCTTGACCGATTTTGACGGGAATTTTCTTATTAAATAGCTGAAGTTACTCTTCATAACTAAGAGTTTTGTTTTTTGAAAATAATCAGGGCTCCACGTAAAAAAATTAAAACTCATGAAATTTCGAATAAAATCCGATTCAACGCACAGTTTCACTGGAAGTGTTTGAATTTGTGAGAAATGGTTTTACTTTGTCTTGGTACCGATAAAAATTAGAAAAATAATAGGGTTCTGTAAAAAAAATTAAGACACAGTGAAAAACATATGAAACGCGGGTGCAGCCGCAGGCACACAGCTAATATTCAATAAGAAGACTGTTATGAGATTACATTACAGTCAGTTACGATTCCGTTCATCAAAATAACAAAAATCGATACTTCTTGCTGTTTTAATGTGTCACTTGCGTGCATGCTTCTGACGAATTTAATTTTGGTAAAATCTTGAATGAAAGTGAGATTAAGAACATAATATGTAAACTGAAACAAATTTTCTACAAATGTGGATTCTATTCTAATTTTATACGAGTGAGTTTATTACAAATCACTCATCATGGGTTTATTAGAAACCAGAAAAAATATAGATATATTTTCGTAAAATAACTATAAGCATAGAATTATTTAAATTATCTTTTAAAGCTGGTTGCGGGAGGTAAATAATATAGAGTTAGTGAAAAAGTCGAAACAGTAAACTTGGTAGGGAAATATCTTTTTTTTAGATCTATGTTAAGGATTTAACACTCCATTTTCGGGTTTTTTTTTTCTATTATAAGATTAACTTTGGACTAATAATATCACGCGATATTATATGGTGATATATCTGATGATGGAAACACGTTATGGCTAGAAAAATAAGTTCTTTAATTCTTTACGTAAAATATTATAGCTTGGGTGTTTATAGCTAGGCGGACGTTAGAGAACGTACTTATGAGAGAGACCATCCTACAAATGTCACTGATAATTTCTTATTGATAATTTTATTGTTAACACTTCATAATAGAGATGTTCTTTATAAAACCACGCCATTGTAATAGTTTACAAAAGAATCATTACATCACAATAAATTATCGATCGCCGATATGTTTAGAATATGTCAGTGATGTCAAAATTGTCTAAGGTCTACTTTATGTAATACATTTGACCTCGCATAATTATGAAATAGATCACCCGAACATGGATAAACATAATATTAAGCTTACTCGTAGATATATTACGAGATATACGTAATAAAACTCTGAACAATGGGTCACCTACTCACTTAAAGACAATTAATTTAATATTGTGACCTATGTCGACATGCGTGGCAAATATCATACCATATTAGGAACATTAATTTAATACACTGGTAACACTAATATTCATTTTGATTCATGAATTGATAAAGCTTAACAAAAACTTGTATTTTTACATTTTAGTACTAAATTATTACCATATTAGTAGAGTAAGTACTTTCATTTGTACTTGTATTTATAAGGGCTTATGTCCT
Source organism: Samia ricini (assembly GCA_014132275.2). Classification (NCBI taxonomy): domain Eukaryota; kingdom Metazoa; phylum Arthropoda; class Insecta; order Lepidoptera; family Saturniidae; genus Samia; species Samia ricini. Next base: position 10,320,408 of record AP028170.1, read on the forward strand.
TGTACGTGACTTTTAGTAAGGATTTACCATATTCAGATAAATTAATGTTTATAAAATGCGAAATCTGTGCTCTATATAAATTTAAGTAAATCACGGTAAATTACATTGTATTTTGGTTGTATGTATGTTCTGTTATGAAGGTTTTTTAACAGATTGAATCATTAGAATAACAATAATGTTGTAACTAGTATTATATATAATCTATTTTGTATTGGTTAAACTATGTGGGAATATTTTAATAATAAATATAGCGTAAGAGAGATAAAGAGTTATGTGCATTCTACATCAGGGAGAAAGAAATGATTCTTGATAATAATGATGAGTATTGGTTAGATTTTCTGATTAATTATATTTTAAAATAACATAATAATATGGTTTAATTTTTTTTGGAAAGTTTTCAGTAAATTACAAATTACGACATTTTATTAGAAAATTGAAAATTTAACGCCTAATTGGTGTCTTCCGGTACCCGCATTTGTGAGACACTCATATTTCTACCATCTGTGGTTAGATCATTACTGAATATAAATTGAGTTTGTAATACAAACATTAGCCTAAAGAATTGACAAAAAAATATTATACTAATAACAGCGTATTAAGGTTACACAGAAACTTGACATTTTAATGCTATTTAGGTTTAGTTGTACAACAACGAATAAATGGTCTCAAAAAGTGACCCTGATTCATATCAGTCACGATTTAAAATGATTGTACCTATATTAGCGCTTTTTAGACACAAAACATCTTTATTAAATTGGAAGTATAAACTAAGATTGTGTATTTTAAATCGATTATGGCGCAGTTGCTAGTGCGATCGGATTCCGCGTCAACGGACGCGGGTTCGAGCTCGCCTATCCAATTCTAAAATCAGACTTAGCTTTCGGTGAAGGAAAAACACAGTGAGGAAAACAGCATGGTGGTAGGGAATTTTGTAATAATGTCCACCTGGTTAGCTACCGCAATCAAGTTTGAAAGCCTGTCGCCAAATACTAAGCACATTTAAGGCATTAATTTTAACATTTTAGACCACATCGTCACTTAGCATCAGGTGAGATTGTAGTCAAAGCACTGAGCCTCTACAGTGTAAAAAAAAATATTAATTTACTAAATGTAAACTACTAATAAAATAGTAAATATTGCAGCTGTGCCTTTCTGCGGAAAAATAAGTCAATTGTGTAATTATATGGAAATATTTCATTGAAAATATTATCTTTTCGAATCGTTGTTTTAGTGTTTTTTTTAAATATTTTTGGTTAAAAGGGTAATTCTAAAGAATAAGCGATACTAAAAAACAAAATTCAATTTGAAAAAATAATAGTTATGCAATAACATCGTAAGTTTTTAGCTACAGTTAGATAGATCTAGTTGGAAGGGTAACGACCTCTATCAAACAAGATAACAAATAGTGCGTATCCTGACTGTCTACGGCGGAAAACGGGACTGAGGTCAAATAAACACACTCAGCTATTGCGCGAGCCATCTTTTTACCGTTTAAAAACAAACTTACACGATACAATTCACAAGCGAAAGCGGAACACTCAAATTTAACTAGATAATTACCTCCTTTTTTTTAAGATGGTTCTATTACATATTCAAATAATCAATTTATATTTATAGCATATTATAATTAATCGATAAGTTGTAGTACTTATCTTTACATTTTATAAAAGTCAACGTCTGTCTGTGTGATTGTCCGGTAGTTAGCTTATAATTCGAGAATCATTAACTCAATTTACATGATTCTTTTTAAAATCGTAGGTATGTTATCTGGGCAGGATTTAGTATATATAGTTTAATTTAGTATACTTTGGTACATTACATGGTATTTACAAATATATATGAAAGTAATCAGAATACATAAATAAAAAACTTCATAAAACGATCATAATCGTTTTTCTTTTTTACACCTTTATCCTTATACTATATAAAAGCGTTTAAAAATATAATTTCATCATTCTCGCAAACGGAGCTGCGGGCACAGCTATTATTATGAATATTAATGAAAGAAAAATAGTCGTAAGTTCTTTAAATTACTACTGAATTTTATTACTGCGTATATAATATTGGAAATTTATGATTATTAACCAAATTAATTTATATTTAAGTTTGACATAATATACTGTTGACAATATTGTGTCAAAGGTCAGTTCGTCTAAAATAAATGATATAAAGTCTCGGTAAAACCGACACTCGGTTAATTTTTACACATAGGTAATGGCCAAGCCGAGGTTCGTACCACTTTGGTGCTCTTGTTCTAGTTACCTTTTGCGGCGAGTGCCTTCAGCAGTCGCCCCCAAAGTTACAGGGAAGCTGTAAAAACACTTCTGATCAACAGTATTAGCTAAGTTAGAAAAAAAAGACGCGCAGTCACTTCAGTTCTATCTGTTAAAGTGAATGTTTCTGATATTCCAATATAATAAGGTGTATACTTAGGACTTCATATATAGTGCGAGTATTTTAATCCTTACTAATATTATAAGGGCGAAAGTAACTCTGTCTGTCGCGCTTTCACGCCAAAATTACTTAACCGATTTAAATGAAATTTGGTACACAGATAGTCTAGAGCCTGAGAAAGGACATTTAGCTACTTTACTTAATGCGAAAAAAAGGGTTGTAAGGGGATGAAAAGTTGTAAGTAAGTATCGTCATTTTTTAAGCTAGAAGCTTGAAACTTAATTTTTAGGCTGTTGATTCGATATAAATAAATATGCCATTCAAAGTTTGCAAAAGTTTTACCCTCAAGGGTGTAAAATAACTATAAGGAATAGTGGATGAAAGTTTGTCTAGAAATATGTAAGGTTTATGTGAATATTTTATAAGTTTGTGACAAGAGACAAAATATTAGAGCTATTCTGATATAACATTTACGGAGTCATTACAACATGTGAAACTGAAGTTAACGCGAGTAAGAAACTTGCCAAGCACCGCACCCTACACAATGAAAGCTGTGCAGCCGCGCGGGGGAATGCCTCATTAAAGTATTTATACGTATGTAACTTATTTGTTAAATAATTAGCATAGATAATTAAAAATACTACCCAAAGACACTATTCCACTCGGACGAAGTCACGGGCACAGCTAGTAATATTATAAGTACAGGGATCCATTAAAACAAATAAAGAGTCACAACTTGTATAGACCATTCGCTCGTGTCTTGATAATTGATGTGTCAGTAGCAGACAGACAGTCGTACCGCCTCCGTCGCATTCCGAGACGCTTCCTCTGTCGTTCATAATTTTTTTATTGTTTATTCGCCAATTTAGTACTACGATGAATGAAAACTTTATAAAATAATTATTATGTTCAGTTGCATTGCATTGTTTTTTTTGGTTGTTTAGAACTACAACAATTCTAAATAACGAGATTGGTAAATTCGGAGCGTGAGAATCAAAATGTTATCGCATTATCGAAAATGTTACTTTTATTTTCCATAAAATAAATAATTAAAAAGATGTGTATTTATAAGTCATTTTATTTATGTGAATATTGTATATCGATACTTTATCTATTGTATACAAATTTCGATAATGTGGTGGCATTTTTACAATGCCCAGGGGTGACATTTTTGCAGTGCACAGGGGCGGCATTTTTAGAGTACACAGGGACGGTATTTTTACAGCGCATAGAGCTGGCGCTAAGGTTAAGTTATAAAACTTGAAAATATCGAAACATGTTTAAAAACTAAGTTTTACACTAATAACAAATTGTATCTTCATTTATTCAAAAGTAATTTATTTTTTCAATAACTAAAAGTACTAATGAGGAACTTTAAGATTAATATTTTATCACGATAAACCTTATGATTAATAAAGACATCAGGTTCTACTGCTGACATTTAAATTCTGGCGGTAATTTCGTCAGATATGTTCTGATGCGTTTGTGGACATTTAAAACAACTCTATGACGTTCGCATTACCTAAAGACATGTGACCCACAAGCAATACCAAACTAGTTCTATAGATGTCCCTAAATTAGTAATATATTTTATGGACCCGTGAACTAGAACGTTAGTAACTAATTATCATGATAATTCACTACAGAGAGTGAGGATTGCAAATGTTGAATAGTTACGTGATGTTATTCTTGTAACTTAGAGATTTCCTAATGTTTTTTTTTATTTATTAAGCTCATGAATACGAGTTGTGAGGCACAAATTTATATTATGTTTCTAATCTTCATTGCTTCAATAAAATGACGACCCTTTGTTAAAAGTTTCCAAGGGGACTTTTTATGACAGTTTAGAATTAACTTTTCGTGTTTTTTTTTTGTTTGAGTTCTGCAAAAGGACCCAACTTTCTTTGATGTTAAATAGGTTACAGTCCACGAATGATGACGACCGTCCATAGATAAAAATCTATTGACAGTCGTCACCGTCATGTCGGTCTATTTCTACTACGGCAAACCTCTTTGGTTGCTTTCTATTGCACTTGCGTACAATAATCAAACATACGTCTCGTAATATTTATTCCCTAATGTTTCAACGCCTAATTATAAATATGGTATTATTTTCATGTTATATACTAACATTATTTTCTAATTTAAACGTTACTATAGTGATTTATATGTAGATAAATATAAAACATCGGTTTTACAAATTTCTGTGTGATGTGATCTTATCTAATAAATATGTCTCCTTGATACTTAACTTAGTATGTATAATAAATAATCGTATATTAATCTGATAACCTAATACATATTGTAATATTACTAATTAATATTTAAATTATTGATTTTATTAAATTAAATCGAACTGTAAAAACCGCTAGTGTAGTACAAATAAAATTAGAAATCGACTGTATATATTATACGGACAGGAGTGTTTGTTTAGTTTTACAATTATACCAAAGTGAGTTTCATTCATTAAAATATTCCTTGAAATTATAATGTATAATCAATGAAATATAATTTCAAATTAATCACGAAATAATTACATTAAACTTTAATTATAACTATAAATAATCGACATTATCTAATTCGATGTCATCCGTCATAATAATTTGATATGAAATCGTATTGAAATAATTGTTGCAGCTTTCAACATAAAACAGTGAGCATCATATTATGGCGTACTTAATGAATTTATGTAATAGTTACACTTCCTATAACGTGGCGCCTTTTAGTCGGAGTCACGTTTAAACGAAAAATTATGTCTGTAAATTGAATACGGCAATTAAGTTATTTTGTCATTCCGTGTGCATCGTGATGTGCGTAACATTACAAACGCCGCGCAATTCCCATGACCTTTTCATTTCGTGGCCATACGCTAATGTTTTTAACTTACGGTATAAATTTCCAGTATTCTGATTTAACATAAACAACACGTTATTTAATTAATTTGTAAATCTTAAATTTAATAGCATATTTTATATTTTACAAGAAATATTTGTTGCCAATGGTGATTTATGTTTCGCTTTGATAGTGTTTTTTAATTTACTTTTATTTATTTAATACTCGATACATAAGGGAATAATTATTTACGGGGTTTTAAAATTACATATTATATTATTTAAATTTAAGTATAAACTTATCATTATTATTTTAGGAGGCAGGGACGTGTGGGCTGAGAAGATAAGACTGCAATCTTATAATCAGTAAAAAATGTACATGTTCGCTAATTATCATCATTAAAAAATCCGTGTCACGCTAATGAGGAGAAAATATAAATATTTAGATATAAATTAAATCGTTGGAATGGATGAAATTAAATTATATGATTAATATCTGCAAATCTGTTTATGTAAACTTAACTATTAAATTCAATATAATGTGCAAGCACATTAGTTTTCCTTCTTAATAAATCGATTACCCATAAAAATAAGACAATAGGAAAATAATGGAAAGCTGGCATAAACCCCAGGTTAGTGTTCAAGGGGTTGATATTGTTAACGGACTAATTTAACTTAGTACATTAAGAAACAGGGCATGGTTAATAAATAAATGATCAAATTCAAATTGATCTTTACTTTTTTTTCGTTTACAAATGGCCCTGGCAGGTATATACAGGCATGCAAAGAGAGTGTTTAATTAAGAGAGTGATATTATCTTATGATATCTAGTAGAAAATACCATAAATTATTAAAGAATTTGTAGTAGTTTTAAACTATATAGAATTTGCTCTTTCTATAATTAGCCAGTCAAGTTTTAATTTCAATACAATGTTTAAATTTACAGGCTCACTGTTAATTAGCAATTTTCCAGTGCACTACTGAGTTATTAACAATTTGAAATATGCCTATACGAGTATATAATATAAAATATGAACTTTTTTTAATAAGATATTTTAAATAGGTACTAATTGCAACCGACAACTTTGTTCACGTAAAATAATTGGATCATTACTCCAAGGTATAATAATACTTAACATGTTATTTCTATATTTAACGTGACAACTAAGTACATTTAAACTGATTCAGAAGCTTTTCAATTATAATCGTTCAAACAGAGAAAAGTTACAATTTTATTATATACACAGATTATGCTATAGAACATTGAACACGCTAAAATTGGTGTAAATTATACTCTGCAGATCAAGAACAGACACATTAGTTATTCTGAACTCTGCGGTACCTATATTTAATGATATTTACGTAACTTAATAGTGAATGTGGTTTTTGAGGTGCTATATTAAAATTTAGTCGGTTTACAATATTATTAATGCAAAGTAACATGTTTAAATATTACAGTAAGAGATTTGATAGTTGAGGTCATATCAGTTGAATTACTTTCATGTAAATTATATATCAGCGAATTTGAAAGATACCAACCTTTATACAACATTATACATGTGATGAATTTAAGTTGTCGATTACTCATAAAAATAAGACAATAGGAAAACACTGGAAAGCGGGTGTAAACGCCAGGTTAGTGCTCAAGGGTTTAAATGAATGAAGAAACTGTACTTATAAATATAATTATATTTATTTATTCTATTAACTAACATAACATATTTAAAAATATATAGTTTTTAATGTGTCGATTACCCATAAAAATGAGACAATAGGAACACAATAGGAAAACAATGGAAAGCTGGTGTAAACGCCAGGTTAGTGCTTAAGGGGTTAAATAGATTATTTGTAACCGAAAGTAAAATGTATTTTTCTCTTTTCTTGTCTAAATTTAGTTTCAAAGTATTTAAATAATAAGTTTTTTATGTTTTCTAGTCTTAAGGTCAGGACATCAAACCAGACTTGTTCTAACATAAATATTTGTAGTTTTAGTTAGAATACAATATTTAGTATATTTTAAAATTATATTATGCTAGCAACCCTTCGCACTCATGTATATAAATATCTAATTTAAAAATATGTCCTCTGTGTTACTCTGCATTTTGCAGGTGAATGAATTTTTAAAATTGGTTCAGTTTTTTTTTTGTCTTTATCCGTAACCAACAAGAAAACATTTTTGCCTCTTCATATAGGATATATGAATCTATACTATTATTATAAAGAGGAGAGATTTGTATTTTTGCATGTAACGAATAAACTTAAAATCTACTGGACCGATTTGGATGAAGTTTGGTATGGACATAATTGGAAATCCATGGAGTGACATAGAATAGTTTTTATTCCGAAATTCCCCCGGAAACGGGAACTACGCGGGTAAAACCGCGGAGAGCAGCTAGTATTGATATTTGACAAAAATAAAGCAGTTTCCGCAAGAGTAGACAGAACGAAAGTCTAGACTCGAACATGTGTCGAGCAGACTTCCGGGCAGAACGTAACTTAATCCAGTAAAATGAAAACCGTAATTGGTAAGCACGTTGTAAAGTTTAAAATTTTATATAATTCGTTTCTCTGGACTAACTCCATTGGTTAAAATACGTAATTAAAAACATTTGAAAACAAGGAACTTTCTTGCGTGAATACGCTGTTAAATTTTATATATAACAACATGGCTCTTTACTATAAGGGTAGGTAGAGACTAAATCCTTCCATCTGCTACGATCCTGTCACACATAACGACCCGTATCGGTTTGCCCAGTCATTCTCGCCTTCCTTGTAAATTTACTTTGTCAATCTTCTTTCGTCCTTCTACGTGCCCCAAGCAATTAAGCATTCCTTTCTCTATCTTTGTCACTACATCCTCTGCAATAACCTTCCTTTGTACATAATACACCAATACACCCATAAGGCTAAAGAATTCTGGAATAATTTGCCAGGATAAATTCATTCCAAAGAGCTCATCAGGGGATATACTCAGCGAAAAGCTGAGGAAGCCCTGATGCTCAGTAGGAATCAGTTGCGGGTATTAGTGAGAGCGCTAACTGGGCAATGTTGTTTGCGAAAGCATATGCACAACATGAGTGCCCAGAACACAAGAGAGTGCAGATTGTGTGAAATCGCAGATGAAACACCAAAGCACATCTTGTGTGATTGTGACCCACTAATACCCATACGCAACCGAGTTCTGGGCAAACATGCGTTGTTCCCAGAGGAGGTACAGACGCTCTCTGCCAAAAAGATCCTACAGTATATCCAGGTTGTAGGTCTAGGCAGTGAGCTTTACGAATATGGGGGCGATCACAATAGATCTATCTAGGTCGCAGTGACACAGGACTGTCTTAGCCTGCATAGCCCCTCTCTCGAACAATAATAATAACCTTCCCTTATCACATTCCTTGGAGCCATGATTATTTAAAAATATATTTTACATCTCTATTAAGTAACCCTGAAAAGCGTTTTGTTAAACATCTATCCTCTATCCAAAAACGGGAGTGAATACACAGAGATTTTTAGCATTCGTCGTTGACATGATGGCCTGTAAAGTCTTTCAGCATTGAAATACATATTGGCTGATGCCGAATTGTGATAAGCCGATGTGAGCCACTATGACGGGTTATAAGAAACAATGAAAGTTCTTACAACAATAAAGATGTAATGAATTTCACATTGAACATGTTGTTGAAAAGAGGTTACATAAATGTCTCATTTAAAATGCTAACAGTCTCTGTACATATCCCTATGTAAAATAATAACTATAACTAATTAATCTATGTGTAAACATTTCAAATAATACTGAGCTTAGGATCTTCAAATTATGTTGGATATATTGTCTGTCTGTTTGTCTGTGCAGGCATCAATTGAAAAGTACTAAATTTATTTTAAAAATTCAAGATAATTATAAAGTATATTACGGAGAAACATCAAAATTTTATTTCATTAAAATCGGTCCACTCTATCAAAAGTTGTAGTAATTTGAATGACACACGGCAACCAAAGACTAAAAAATACAATACTGCAGCGACTTTAGTATGAAAGAACAGTTGTAAGGAAATGCGTTTTAGTCTTATTCGAGAACAAAAAAAAAATAGATTGACTGAAATTCAACAAAATGACATAATATAAAATTTATGTGTAGTGTAATTTTTTTATAATTTGGACTGCAAGGAGCCGAGACGGGACGGGAGGAAACGCCTGAATTCCACGCGAGCGAAGTCGCGGGTAAAGCTAGTTAAACATAAATTTATAACATTGGTTATTTAATGTGTAATAACATATCATGAAGTGGAAACTTTTATTTAATTTATCGTCGATTATTAGTATTAATTGTGAGCATTTCAATAATACATTTGTTTTAAAATTAATTTATCAAAATAAACGGACAAAAATAATAATTCATTTTAAAACAAACGCTATGAATGAAGATATTTATATGATTCATCGATTTCATGCAAATGGTAATAGTAGGAGGCAAATGCGTAGTATGATGTGCATCGTCTGTAAATTACTACTGTTAGTCAAGGGCGTTATACAAAATCTACGTACTCCGTGGCTTAATCTTAACCTTCAAGGCACTTATTTTTATCTCCATTTATATAAGTTTCATTAGGCATTAATAATTTATATGCTTCCTGCATTCAATTGCATGTATGTATGTGTACTAGAAAAATACTATATAGTTTTTTTTTTTTAAATATAAACCCAATTTTATCGTATCAAATTAAAAAAGTCTTCATAAATGTACAACGTTGTATGATAATTCAGTTTTTAAAAGTTTTGTCGAATTGTCGAATCTGGAGATCTGTAGTACATATAGGTTATCTTTATCAGAATCCAGATCGCACACCATTTGATAATTGTAATAAAAAATATGCGACTGTAAAATTGTATACGTAGATAAATAAAACAGTAGAAAACAACGTTAAGTTTTAAGTAAATTATATCATTTAATTACGAAAAGAGTTTTTCAATTTTTCACTTAAAATAAAACTTTTTTTTTGCACATTTAACGCGTCAAAGATTGGTATAATTACCTAGTATTAAAGTTATTACACATTATTAAAGTTGTATATGTCATTATTGCATATAAGAGAAAACGCGCCAATCACAAATTATATGCGCTAATTTAAAACTTGCGAATTTATAAAAGATGTTAGAGTCGTTTTTTTTTGTAATTTAAAATTTAAACTCTTTGACTTCTAGTATTCAACAGTTTTATTTGTTCTTGTGTAACTTTTTGGTTTGTACAAGCTTGCTCTCAATATATAATTCAACTCAATCACTTATAATTAAGGTTGCATTTATCACGTGTCCTCAAATTGTTTATAGTATCTAAGTCAAAATGTAAATCTTGTTAGTGTTTAAATAAATAAATAAAGATGAAAGAATAATTTCCTATAACACAGACCTAAATTACGAATAAAATTTCCTTGTAAATATTTTGCAATGGGACTTTGATACATATATTCCTATTGATTTTATTACTTTATATATATTTAAAAATATAAAAAATAATTTTCTTAAATATTGGCATTATTTATAAAATAATTACTTTATATATTAAATCTGGTTTCTATTGTTATAACAAAAATATGTAATTCTACACTTCTTTAAATGAAATTTAAAATTATTTTGCTCAAAAAAGACGCTCATACCTATGAGTTAGATGATGTATGAGCTAGAATTTAGATGAATTGATAACACGTAGATGTCATGGAGTTTTCATGCATCGCGCAGAAATAATAAATTCTATAATTTATCTATAACAATCTGTAATAATATCCACCATCACCATACGTTTTGATTTTTTCTATAAATTAGTTATTATAGATTCGATTTATACCGTCATTTTCAGAGGCTCGTCAAACAAATTTGATGGATAAAAAAAATCGGAGTTTTGGAGAAGGAAACGGGATACTACGAAGCGATGTTTTTAGTCTATATTGCATAAGTAAAATCAGCCCGAGCTGCAGTTGGCCCTTTCATGTTTTATAACTTTTGGGGCGCAACGCGATAGCAATAGATTTCTAAAATACCTACTTTTCAAATCTGTTGCCGACCACATGTCCTCTTAAGTAAAACACTGATTTCATGTGCGGTAATAAGCGAGTTTATACTGTTATAACTAGAGTTTTTTTTTTTGTGAAACGGTCCTGACATTATAGCTAGCTGTGCGGATGCGGCTCCGCCTGCGTTTCATGTATTCTTCACTGCGTAATACAGTTTTTAAATAATCACCGGAAAATAATGTTTTGGTTGTGCTGTCCATTGAATCGTATTCTGTTCATGAGTTTTAATTTTTTTACATGGAGCCCTAACTATTATCCTAAACTTTTTGGTATTGCCAGAAAGGAAAAATATTTCTCACAAATTATGTAATAACTGCCATACCTGCTAGTAAGAGTTGGGTTTTATTCAGAAATTCATAAGTTTTTATTTTTTTACGCAGAACCCTTAATATTTTTTAAAAATAAAAGTAACCTAAATTACGCTTAGTAAGTGTAGCTATCTGACAAAAAAGTCCCGTCAAAATCGATTTGGTCGTTCCGGAGACTAGCCGTAACAAAGAAACAGACAAAAACAATATTTTTTTATATACATGTGTGTGTAAAAAAATGGACAGTAACCTTTTTGTTTTTATACCACTTATATATAGATATGATTATTGTTTAAGAGCTTAAGGAGATAGTGTATAAAGGGAACCTGAAATTTGTCCATTTTACACTCAGGATAAAGCCAAGGTAGACTTGTATGATAACAGGTGGCCAGTATTGGGACAGGGCGGTCGACGCGTGACGGTTGTGCCGCGCCGCCGCGAAACATTGCGCAACTGAACGCACTCAACCCGCTTTTACCAGCGGCTCGTTTACATGGAACGCGTCAATTACGTAAAACTGTATCAAAGATTGTTGTTATTCACGATTTAAGTATACCATTTATAGTGACGTAGCTAGATAACCGAATACCTCGGTGTAAAAAAAAACTAGGCAGCCATGGGGACTGCCGACAGAAGTGATTACTTGAAACTTAACTAGTAGCACAGGTCTATATTTCAAATTTTTATACTAATTCGATTTACATGGTCCAAACGAGTAAAATTAATCACTAAAATCGGTTAAAGTATGATTTCAGATTTATAACAAACCCTTTGAACTTTTAAAAAATGTATGGCTCTTTGAATATACCTATTAAATTGTATAATTATGGACTATATTCAATGGATCTTATAATCTTTAATTGTTACTTACAATTTTAATATATACTAATAATAATACAATTTTAAAGTAACAGACAATTACAAAAAATATTATTATTATAACATAATTTATTTATAAGTCGAAAGTAAGAAAGACGACATGGAATAGAAAATATACACAGTGTAATATAAGGTGATGTAAATTAAATTTAAGTTTAGTTAAGTAAATTAAGTGAGAGTAATACAAGTAAAAGATAAAAGAAAAGAAATATAGAACAAGAGGCAAAAGAAAAAGCCTACCAAAAGACTGAAAGGGAAGAAAATGGGGGGAAGATTCTTTATTATTTACCCGAGTTATTGTCCGAGTATTACCAAAGTCCCTGATTATGTCTGGGGGGCTTTATAAAAAAAAATGTTACTTCTAAAAAACAATTATAAAATATTTGACAGATTTCAACGAATTAGCATTAGCATTATTATATATATATATATTTGTTACACGTTCCAAATCGGTCAGATAGTCTAATAAATCTACACCTGCGCTAATAAAGTGGACGCCCGCTTATGCAATTAACGTAACTTCTACTTTCATTCGCTTGAATTTAGAAAGAAATACACTAAAATTATTTATGCATTAATAATTTTTTTTATTAACACCTGTTATTTTGAATCCTATATGAATACCGCAAGCTGTTCATAAGTGATAGGTTAAATGTAATAATTATTATTGAATAATAAATTAAGAATGACCCTATTATTTGGTCGACATGTTTTTTTTATGAATATGATATAGATGTATATCTCATAATTGTTTGATATGATAATTGGTTCTAAAGTTCTTATTTTAATAGTCACTTAAATAGTCAACTGGAAAATGGGTTTGATAAAGCTCATATAATATTTATATCTAAAATGCATTAATTTTATACTTAAATGGATTTTAATAAATTTAAGATGTGCAAGTAATAAAAATACATATAGTATTTTGATCTCTGATACTATGAAAATATTTAAAATAGTTGTAATACTCGCAATAATCATGAACAAATAGGTTTTGATATATCTATCTGAACTAAGATCATATCATGGGTAATAACATAGCGTGAACACTCGTCATAAACTTAGTAGTGCGCAAAATATGCATTCCAACATTTTTATAACATCTGAATAAGGCCTTGACATTTTGTTACAATTCTAGAATGATTGGCATATACTAGATCCACTGTTACCGACCTTTAATTAATAAACTCTCACGATAATTCTTAATAAATTGTTATCGATACTAATAAATATAATTGAAAAGTCACTTTTATTTTTAGAAAATAATTAGGGTTCCGCGTAAAAAAATTAAAAACTCATGAAATTGTAAATATAATCCGTTTCAATGTACAGTTTTACTGGCTAGTGTTTGAATTTGTGAGAAGTATCTTTGCTTTCTTTTAGTACCAAAATAATTTAAGGATAATTATTAGGAATTCGTATAAAAAATTAAAACTTATGAAATTGTGAACAAAACACGATTCAATGGACAGCACCATTTTTAAACAATATTTTGTATCGTTTATCTAAAAAGTATATTACACAGTGTTGAATATACGAAACGCGGGCGGAGCCGCGGGCACACAGCTATTCTAGGTTGTACAGGATATTAAAACGCATATTTTTAAATATCATATAGGTGACTACAGTTATGTAATTTTAATTTATCGATACGGTCGTTCGGCGCTTGAATGCCATGTACAAACGATTTGACAGTAGCAATTCCTTTGAAATGTCAAAAATTGTCAAACGCGTGGTTAATTTTTATTATTGCAATATTTAAAAATGCTACCAATTATTGAATTGCGACGTCGTGGCGCGGATCAAAGCAACGTTTTGTGAACGATGATTTTGAAATTATTAAATTTTGTAAAGAGTATGAACGAGAATAAACAGTATTATAGTGCGACTGTACAAAGTTGTTAGTGTCACGTGTCACTTTTATTGCAATTCCATTCTGCAACACATTGCTTGACCAATCGAGGCAATATTATTACATTATCATACTTTAACGGTGAGATAATAAATTGACTAATTTGTACATACAATTAGTTTTTTTATGTTAATTCTTTTATTATCTCATTATATCTCACTGTGAATCTAAAAATTAGTTACGATTCGTTGGCACTATAGAATGGAATTTTGTGAGGAATTAAATGAGACAGTACATTTGTAAGGACACGAACGGATCGGACAGTAGTACGATGTGGAATTGTGTGTGAGTTCCGGTAGTTCGTACAATCGAATACTCAAGGTCGATTCAACTTGTACATACGTCTATAATATTATTTGATATTTATTTGTCAATCATCTAAAGTTTTACGTTTGTGCGTAATAAAAATAAACTTATTTTTATGTTTTATTTTACTGATTTATTTTTAATTTGCGGGGATACGTGGCTGGAGAGATGCGTGGCAGGGGGATGCGTAAAGGCATTACCTACTATGAAAAAAGGTTGCATTGGTGTTTACGTAAGTAATGTGTACTTATTTACGTTTAATTACTTTACAAAAACATATTTTGAATTAAATATGCCAATGCCCACAGTTGGGAGTATAAGAGCATTGGTTACTATTCCTGAAAATGTGGACTAAAATGTAAAATTTGGCTTACGTAATCTTGGAACGGCCCCTTAATTATAATATCTATACTATTAAATAAAATTGAAGTGTTTGTTTGTACTGTAAAAATATTTTTTTTACTAGATAGATATGAATGTATATATGATACCTATACCAAGAATACAATTTAAAAAAAATTTTGTCTGTCTGTTTGTAATGTGTAATCTCCGGAATAGCTGGACCGATTATGAAGGGACTTTTTTATGGTGGATAGCTGAAGTTACTCCGGGTAGTTAACTAAGGGTACTTTTGATTTTCGAAAATAATTCAGCGTAAAAGAACAAAACTCATAAAATTTTTGATAAAATCCGATTCAATGCACAGTTTTACGGACAAGTGCTATAATTTATGAGAAATATTTTTAGTTTATCTTAGTACTAATTTAAACAAAAAAAAAATTAAAACGCTGCCAGAATATAAGAAACGCGGGCGCAGCCGCGGGTACTCCGCTAGCTATAATATGAATTAACTGACATAAGTCATATGAAGAGTTAGAAGATTAAGTTAAAACTTTTTTGTGTAAACCTTATAACATATTATTTATTGTTACAGTTAAAATAAATGAAACCATACCCTGGTTTCCTGACACACAGATGAATATAATTATTGTTAAATTTATGCGAACACTTTCTTTTTCGAACTGTTCGACTTAGTGTAAATGAGGTCTTTGAAAGTTAAGACTTGAATTGCTTGGACAAATTTTAGCCCTTGTTAGATTTAACAGTACTATTCTAGCTCTAAGAGCTATTATGTATATGTAATCTTTCATATTTATGGATAAAACATTCCGTGTAGTTTATTTTATGAGAACTTATGTAGGTTATTTGTTAATAATTGAATTATAGTCATGTACGTTGGTTACATAACAAAAATGTAGGTAAATGAAATTCGTAACGAGAGGAAGTTAGCAAATAATGTTTTAAAGATTCACAATATTACAGTTCTTAGTAATGATTTGTGACATGTGATGAGGTCAGTAAGTGCCTATTCACTAGATACAATGACTCGGAGTTTCGATTTCTATGGGATATCATTTATAACTTGTGATATATTGTATGAAGGTTTAAGTATCTAGGCGTGTAATCAGAATAAATTGGTACGAACAAGTATACATGCAAAGCATGCAATGACTTGTCTTAAATTAAGCTTTATACACGATCACACTGCACTGCATTGCAGTAGAATGACTCTTATCAAAACATTATTAACTGAAGCTAATTTTAGACTGGCGACGCCGGCTCGTTGACCTACCGAGTCGAAGGAGTCAGTGATTTTCGATATAGATTTAATTACATTTATTAAAGATACGGTCACTGAATGATGTTTATAATAAAATATCAAAAAAATTATTGCAGAAATGAATGATTACGAAGCTTCGAAATACCCGACTGTCTCGAAAGAAAACACTTTATAATTGGTGAGCGCTCAAGTCGCGTAAAAACGTGACAAATGGCTTTTGCAAACGCAGGTCGGTGCTGCAAACTCTCTCTCACTCACTAGATGTAATATCAATTTGTTCGTTGCCCTTGACACACTAACGTATCGTAGTTTCTCTTGAGTAAATGGGGGCAAACAGTTTTTGTTGATATTATACGATGACAAACTTTAGGAAAATCCTAGTTGACTTAGGTATGGATTTTATTACCGATTACTTACAACCATATATTCTGTCGAAACTATATTGTTTCTGAGAAGATGATGAACAGGAAGGGTTTTTCTTAGTGAGAATTATTTTAAAAGGTTAATGGAATGTAATTTATCCTTGAACATATTGAGAAAGGTCGAATAAAATCGTTTCATCTTGGTAAAAAGTCATTCATTTTTAAAAACATAATCGAAAGACATATTGAATAATAAAGAATATGTTATATAGAATACATTATAAATATTTTTAGAATTGCTGTAATTGTTTGCTTGGATTTATTTGGTAAACGTACATGACTCGAAAAGTACTGAATTAATTTAAACATTATTTTCAGATACATACTTACAAACGACTTAATATTTAGGGCATATACTTTTACGATTTTAAAGATTAGCTAAGATCAAAATTCCGCGGGATTTTTTACACACAGGTAACGGCCAAATCGAGGTTCGTAACACATTGGTGCCCTTGTGCTAGTTACCTTTTGCAGCGAGTGCCTTCAGCACTCGTCCCCGAAGCTACGGTGAACTGTAAAGGCCCTTCTGGTCAACAGCATTAACTAGGTTAGAAAAAGAATATTACGATTTTGTATAGTCAAGCTACAATTATAATTACAAAAATAAATCCAAGCAAATCCTCTATGAAGATCTAATTTGAGTTCCACAGAGTTAATAAATATTTATTTACTCTGGAATTTAAAAAGACTAAACTGTGATGATTAAAATTAATTAGGAATTAGGAATAAAGTTACCTCAATCTCGGTAGCTTAAGTGCAATGAGGCCGTGTCTGTTACTTTGTTGAGGCTCGTGAAACTGCCGGCATTGTGCTTGCTTGGCGCCGCTGTCACCTCATAGCAAAACCTTATAACTTCCATATAGTTTACGCATAACCTGAAATAAAAAGTACAAAATTATTTACAAAGCTTCGATACACATCAATTTTTTTTTTTTTGTTTTCGAAACAAATGTAAAATTACAATATTTTTTTATAAATCAGTTCAGTAGTTTAGCTACCATATTATATCAAAGTAGCTGTGTTTCCGCGGCTGCGCCCGCGTTTCATATATTCTTCACTGTCTTTTATTTTATTTAAACGGAGCCCTAATTATTGTCGTAAAAAATATTTAATGCTAAGATAAAGTAAAAATATTTCTCATAAATTATAGTACTTGGACGTAAAACTGTGCATTGAATCGGATTTTATTCAAATTTTTATGACTTTTATTTTTTTTTTTGCGCGGAGCTCTTAACGTTTTTCGTAAATCAAATGTACCCTTAGTTACCCGGAGTAACTTCAGCTATCTACCAAAAAAAGTCCCGTCAAAATCGGTCCAGCCGTTCCGGAGATTACCCATTACATAAAATAAAATTTTAAAAATTGTATTTTTTTTTGGTATAGGTTTCGCATATACATTCATATCTACTCAGTAATAAAATTTAATTTTGACATTACAAACAGATACTTGAATTTTATTTATTAGTATAGATAAACAATATTACTTTCGCGTATGTGGCTTTAAAAATGATTGGCAAAATTTCAAAGTTATAATCTGTTGTGTTTTTGAATGAATTTAAAATAACTACGAAAATAGTTTTTTTTTTGGCGGGATCTCAGTTTGGTATGTAGCAGTTGTTTTCTTTAATTCATTAAATTGTGTATTTGATACTATATCATGTAATGTGGCATTTTGTGTGATATAGTTTGGTTATTGTGTATAAGTTAAGTTTATTATAGAAGATAAAGCGGTACATTTATTCTGAGGTGACGAAAAAGCTCCATGGAAAGTTCGAGCAGGATGAGCCACAGTTTTACTGGAGCTTGATAACGCTGATACAATATTGAAAATATATCTTACCCACGTGACACTGGCATAAATTGTGTGTACACAGATTGACATTAACTAAAGAGAAGAACTACGAAAACATTATTATTTCTGCGTCTGTATCTAAACTGTCGTATTTCTTAAAGCATCAGTTAATAGATTTTTTTAAACATCTTTGTTACATAAATCATTAAAAATATAAATAAATATAATAGTAAAAATATAAATAGAGTAAAATATATATATTGGTAATTGAAAACTATTAATAATAATGTAAGAAATGTTAAAAAATAAGTTTTTTTTAATATCTCTAATAATATATTGCGCGTGACTATTAAAAAAACAATAGTATATAAATAAAATTATAAAAACGAAACGAAAATATGAACAAAAGTCAAAATTAAACGAGACTAAAAAGTTTTCAATTTGGAAAATTTATTTAACACCTGATCGAAAATAGAACGTACTTTAATTAAGATTTTCGAGTGTTTATTTAGAAATATTGATACATGGATACGGAGGCGGTGAAATCGTTCTAAAGGTCATACACAACGTGAGTAACGTAACGTATCTGCTTAACCTCCAACTGAAAATATGTTTAATTTTATTATTTAGAATTTGTCTATATTAAAACAAAGAGAAAAATTTGAATTATAAAAGATAACATATCTCTGTCTGTCTGTATGTTAGTTTGTTTATAACTCGTTTTTTAAACGTGGATGTAGACTGTAAATTATTTATAGCGACATTTACCAGACTGGGCATTTGATGACGTTATTGAGCGTTGTAGTTAAAAGGAGAGAAGTTAAATCAGTAGTATTTTACTATAATAATATGTATTTATTATTTATTAATAAAGAATAAAATTTACAAACAAACAATATTGATTTGCATAACAACGCTTTATGCCTATAGTAATCATAACAAACAAAAGAATGTATTATAGTTTATTAAAACTCTTATTAAGATTCGGCAGCTCAGAAAGTAATGTTTATTGCTTAACATTAACGTATTGACGCCGTTATTTTATATACAACAAGGTAAACCCAATCAAGCCAAATAATTTCGACTTGTCATGGAGTGTTTCGTTAAATCGAGTTACGATAAATGGAGTTTACACTTTTCGGTTTCCAGTTTCGGGTCAGGTATAGTAAATATTTTATTATTTTGCATAATATATGAAAAAAGTTATCATTATTGAAGATAATTAATTCATCAATAATAATCAACAGAATGTTATCAAGGTCAGGGACATAGTGAATTGTAAATTTAAAAAAATGTTGTTGGTACGAAAGACCTATGTCTGTAAATAACTAATAGGTTTATAATTTACACGTTTGGTTGTTAGCGAAACGGGCATGCAGTAATTTCATTGAATGCTCTTGCTACTGTTGATAAGTCAACGGATGACATTAGACCGGTTGTTTTAATGCCAGCAACGTTCACTTGGACGCACAGCCGATGATATAATTTTGAAGTCAAGTATTTTTGTGTCTTTCACATGACATTTATACATCAGAATAATGTCATTTGTATATGATTTTATATACCTTTTCGAAGATTTTGACCTCACCGTATTAATTTCTTCAAAAAATAAAGGATATCAGGGTGATTACATTTTTTTTTACTTACAGTTTGAACAGTATAAAGAGATTAACGGTGACTGAAAATTAATTTTAAGACAAATAAACTTGAATACAATTATAAATAATGTTCTAATATACCGGTAATTTTATTTTTAACTAGTTGTGTGCCCGCGGCTGCGCCTGCGATTCACATACTCTTCACAGCGTTTTGATTTTTTTTAATATGGAACCCTACTTATATTCCTTAAAAAAATTTAGAACTAAAATAAAGTAAAAATATTTATTATAAATTATAGCACTTACCCGAAAAACTGTGCATTCAAAGATTTTATTCAAATTTATGTGAAGAAAAAACATCGTGAGGAAGCCATAGCTTGGTGGTAGGACGTTTTCTAATAATGCCCCACTGGGTAATTACCACCCTCAAGTTACACTACACTATAAACAGAACATGTGTGTTTCGACAAAGTCGCTTGAGAATCACTACATCTGGGCTTAGTGTGTTTAACATCCTAGACCATCGTCACTTAACATCAGGTGAGATTATGGTCAAAGCACTGAGCCTATAACGTGTAAAAAAATAATAATAAAAGCCTTTCAAAGTAAAAAAAAAAAATAGAGGTTTCTGTTACATTAAATTTATATCTTGACAATAACACAATGATACTGTACACAAATAATCAAAAATGTTACAAGCGAGTGTACAATATACTAGTTTCCCCTAATAAATAATAATTAGACGTTTTTTTATTATAGATATTTTTAGATTTCTAACTAATTTATTTCATACTTAATCGACGGTAACAATTACGATTCAATCTGAATCTATTTTAAGTCTCACCATGATTTTAAAACTACGTTTCATTGTAGTTTATTAAAATGAAACTATATCAAAGTAAAATTATGTAAAGCAGAGACAGAAATAAAAAGCGTTTTATATTTATAGGTCCTATATTATATTATGTATTATATATTATTTATACCTACACATCATTCTCCTGCCTTTTCCCAACTCACTTGGGGTCGGCGCAGTGTTTTCTTCTTCCATACGTCTCTATCAGCCGTCATCTCTTCATTCACTCCTTTCTCTTTCATATCATTTCTTACACATTCCATCCACACTTTCTTTGGCCCTTCCTCTACTTTTTCAACCTTCCACATTCATATTCATTACTATTTTACCCTCATGCGCTTCCTCTCTTCTCATAACATGTCCATACTACGACAAACGGGAACCTTTTAACTTTTCAAGGTACTAGGTATATTTATAGGTACACGTAACACAAAATTGTTTTCATGACTCTTTAAATGTGAATAAAAGTATGTCTGGATAGTTTGTGGGTGACCAAAGCTATTGTCCAATTAATACAAAGCCTGAGTTTCAAGGCATATTGCGGGGTCGTGTAGCGCACGCCTCCACCGGCCTCGACTTCCAAATAATATAACCAATCACACAATGTAATAATTGTTCACTCAGCGTGATCATAATTATCATTCAATACGTAAACACCGCTGTTGAATATCTCAACTAGTTCGATATGCTTAGATTAATTTATTGGTATATGAGAAATAATGGATTATAAATGCTAATTTAAGTCTTCATCGAATCAAGGTATGAGTATTTTCTTGTATATTGATGATTGAATTCTTGATAATGCCGTAAGGATTGCGGAATATTAATTCAATCAGTTAGTTCACATAAATAGGAAATTAGCTTGATTATTTAAATTGTTTTTTAACTGATAAAAATTATTCCAATAGAAATTAAAGGAACAGAAAATAAATTATATTTGGAACTATTTATTTTAGCATCTCTTTCATAAGTTAGGTATTTAGATGAACATCACTAATACGATTATTTTCCTTATATACTTTTGTTTGCAATGTAATATTAATTGAACAGTAAAATAAAATAACATTTTTATATTTACATGATAATTTATTTACGATTTATTATTTACGTCTTAGGTTGACTTACTTTACTTGTTTTACTTTAATTTTGTAGTTTACTGTCCTTTTTGAAAATATAGTTTTGGATGAAATTACTACTTTTTATGTCTTTTAGGATGTACTTATTTGATGGGTACTTTACCATAATTTTATTATTATAGGATTAATTATATGATATATTGTAATTTCATGACCTCCAGTCAAACTGAATGTACCTGAAGTTTTGTGGGTCAGTAGCCTATATCATAAGTTATAACAAATGACAATAAATAAATATAAAATTATTGGCTAAGCGATTTCTGTTTAGCTAAGGGAAGGCAATGTACATACATAATTGTTTTGCGAAATGTTTATATCCGGTTAGTAAAACGAGTTTTATTTAAAATTATTTGCAAATATCATCCTTGTAGTATAGCTAGATCGTATGTAGGCCTTGAAGAAACAAGATTAAGATCACTATATGATCAATTACAGGGATCTGATTCAATTTTATTTCCGTATTGCAAAATCTATTTAAATACTTTTTTTTTTAATTCTTATTAACGCTAGTAAGATTTTGTAAATTTTGCCCAGTTTCAGTAGTTTTTCTAGTCATATATTTACTAGTTGTGTAACCGCGGCTTCGCTCGCGTACAGATAGACGTTTTAATAAGGTTACAACAGTATGGTGAAGGAGTAATGCTTGGCCTAAACCTAACGGTTTTGCATTTTTAGGTATTGCGCAGTATTGCTTAATAATCTTAGAATTATTATTGAACGTAACGTTACGGGTACCTACATAATATGTCACGAGAGATATTTAAAATGTCTATAGAACGTCGTGTCAGTGCCATATCATGCGATAGTTAAGGATAATTATAGACTGTAAATGTATGAGAAATGCATCATTGCAATAATACGTTCGACTTTATATAAATACATATTCAGGTCTTAGTTATGTATATACCATACATTTTTTTATTCGAGCGTCTGTACTTTGTCTGAGGTGACATAAAGTAGGTACAATCCCAAAAAGATGACGACTGCAGATAGATAAGTACCAACATAATGATATCGATATTATCGATATCGACAATTACCGTCATTATGCCGGCCTACATTTATAGAGACTGAAGTCTCTGGGTAGGTCTTAATGCGAAATAATGAAAACTATGACGGACTCTTCACTAGCATACAGTAGACGTTATCCATTCGGGCTCAGTTATCCTACCACTTCACTAACTCCTGGATCTAATGTAGCTGATTTTGGAACGTGACTTGCTAAAATGTGTCGCTATATGGGGTCGTGGTCGCAACCTAGTCGGACACGAAACCCACCAGATGATTCCTTTTATCTAAACATGTGGGTAATAATTTCTAATTGAATTGATCGATACAGGAATGAAATAAATACAATACAGATTAGCTCAAACGAATAAACGTAACAAGAGAAATGAAAACAAACGATGAATTCAAGAAATATCATCAAGTAGTCCTCTAAAATATTTTTATTTTATTATAAAACTTTATATTTTTTATTTTAAGTCTATATATAAATATAAATAAAAGTGCAAACTAGTCTTCTATCGTACCTAAGCTATTATCGGCTTGTGGCTGGATCTGCGTATGTCAATGAAGATTTCTGGAAAAAATATTTTCGTGACAAACTTTAAGATTTTAATACTTCGAAGAATCCATTTGGTTTTATCTATTATGTTAGCCTAAATAAATAATTTATGCAAATTTTAAGTTTTTTTTTTACGCGGAATAGGCTCATTGCTTTGACCACAATCTCACTTGATGGTAATGATATGTTCCAACATGATAAGTTGAACATAAGACATGAACAAGATAAGTACACTATGCCTAGAGATACTGGTCCTGAAGTGATGCTACCGGAAAACACCTATTTGTATTTGGCGGCAGGTTTTCAAACTTGAAGGTGGTAGCTACCCAGGCAGGGTTCATCAGAAAATGCCCTACCACAATGCAAAATAGGTACCTATTCTACATTTAATGCTGTTTCATACTTAAAACAGTTTTGTGAAAAGAAGGTACTTATTCAAAACTACAAAAAAAATACAGCAACGAATGTGATTTAGTTTGATTTCATTATGAAGCATGGATACATAGAAATTCAGAACAGAACACTTTACACAAATTTGCAAATCCTCGTGATATTTAGCTCTAATGTGATCTGGCGAATAATAGACCGGTTGTAAGTTAGGATGCAAATATTTTTTGACGAGAAATATTACTGCTGAAAGTAAAGTAGTTTCGCGATTTTGTGTTCCGACCTCGAAGGCTTTGTTTCATAACTTTCACTGAACCTAATGTATCAGTTTCCCATTAGGTATTTAGGAGTAGCGTTCTGTTACTGAGTTGTACCAATTTAACCATTAGGTATAAGAAGTATTCTCAGTAAATTATATAGTTGTCAATATAACCTGATTAATTAAAATGTCGTTTGTACCATTTTTATTTTAATTCGTAATCGCCGTTTCTAATTTAATTTGCAAGCGTCTGCTACTTTATTTTAAACGGAATTATTAGTTCATATAAATTAACGATTAGGCACTGCTTGTCGATGTTGCGTGAAATTGACTTAAGATTAAATTTTAAATTTACGGCGTATATTTAACTTCGGTCAGATATCTGATTAGGAGTAGTAGTTAATAAAGGTTTTTAACATATTGTATTCGATTTAATTTTATTAATTTCCCAGTATCTAAGTAATGTCAGTGATGACATACGGCATTGAAATGAGGTCGCTCACTATGGATAATGAAAGAGGACTATGATTGGAGTTTCAGCGCATGACCGAATCAAGAATGAGGAGATCCACAGGAGAACCAAGTTAGCCGACATTGTCAGAAGAATTTGCAAACTAAAGGGGCTTGTAAAGTCGATGCCTGATGAAGACAATGGGTTCTCGAATGGCTACCACGTATCAAAAAATGCAACCAATATAGGCCTCCAACAAGGTGGACCGGACGACCGGGTGAAGGTTATAGGAATCCACTGAATGCGACTGTAGCAAGACTGGTCGTTGTGGAGATCTTTGGGCGAGACCTATGTCTGATCCAGTCTTTCGGTTGACTTGAAAATATTAATTTCATAAATAATAAATTAAATTGGACACCTGTCTGTGTTTCACACAACAACTTGTTTTCTTGTCTAATATATCTAACATAGACATCCGGAATTAGCTGAACATCACAGTGCTGGCCCCTTTTGGGGGACTGCTTTTATCGAATGCAATTATCGTAGCATTTGGCAAAGGGCGCCGAAGAGAAACGTAGGGGGGGTTTGAGTTTCACCTACTAAAAAAGTCCCCAAACTCGTTGCCATTTTGTATACAGTGTGTATAATCCCTTGTTTAATAAACCTCTTGTTCAATAAATTCACTTAGAGAAGATTGCTGACAAGTATATTTAACTTATAATATACCAATAGTATGGAAAATTGGGGTTCAGATGTTCTGTTGTCAAGCACTATATACTCGTATGTAGATATACTCATACACATTCCTGGTAACATAACTTGAAAGGTAGTACAACTCTAAGCTTAATGTTTAACGCAGTTCATTCTGCCAAATCATCATTTAATATGAGATAATTTAGTAGTGAAATGTTACTAAACCTGTACAGATGTAAAAAATTAACAAAACATTACAAAACCAATAAAAATCGGCGACTTTTTAATTGTATACCGAGCGAGCACCTTGACAACAGAATCAACGAAGTATTCTTCGTCGACATAATATTCTTTTAAAGTACCTGTTCAATGTTGCTCTTTTGCAAGACAAGTAAGTAGATAGCAGAGTATGTAAACATGTTCGTTTGAGTTATTGCGGCACGCAATAGTTTTCTGCAAATTAACTTAATGCGCCTCAATCGATATTTAATTGGTAATTTCATGAGGAGGGTACAATTATAGTATGAAGTGGACGAAACATTTTATTTATGAAAATAATGAATTTATTATAAGTTTCACATTATGTGATTATATACTGGCATTTCCTAATAATGCCCACCTTTTTTTTTTTTTTTTTGACGGGGGGAAATGCATTTACGCACTACACCTGGGTACCTATAGCCCTCAAGTTTGAAAACCTATCGTAGGTACTTTTAGAGCATCATTTGAGAGCCTGTACCTTTAGGCTTAGTGTGATTATGAACCTGAACCACATCACTTACTCACTATACAGTGTAATATAGTAAGATAAGGCTTATAAGATTTTGTTAAGATAAAAATTATTTTTCTTATTGTAGTAAGTACACGTAATTGATCATTTTGACGTGTTTCAACTTCAGGAAAATATTGATAACTGGAAATAGTAGGTTAATTGTACCTCAACCACGCCTATATTTACACGACGGAAAATGTATCTAGATTCTTACGTTGTCCAACATGTTTTGAGTTACGTTATATTCAATTTAACTAACATGACACAAGTATATAGGTATATTGGTTATGTCTTATTTTATAGCGTCACTATATCTCAAGTTGAGAAATAAATTTATCCCAATTTAATCAAACTAAATACTTTGTTTTAAAATATATTGACTGTGAAAACATTAGAACTATTTTGTAAACTACATTAATGATAGATAATTTTTAACTTAAATTTTGGGAATACATTTTTTGTTTTATATTTTTATTTATCAATTGTAAAAATAAATTGTACACATTAACATCATAAGACAATAGTTAAAGTATTGACATTATTTGGGTTTGACCTTAAAATATATAGACACAAATATATGTAATACGCTTAATTATTACACTAAAGTTTGTTTATATAATAATTTAAAATTAACATTCAGGTGTAAAATGCAAACTTGTTTTCTTTATTTATGTAATACGAATCGAATGAATTCCTCAATAATATTTCATTAAAATACTAAGTACGTTGACTTGTTAATCATGTCTTGATTTTCTTATCACACTAAGTTTTATATTTGAAAAAAAAAACGTTTCTCTTAAATACAGATTTTTAATTTATTTAATGTAATACTTGTCTTCGGAATAATCGAACAAGTCACTGTTAGCCAACGAGGGATGTTTATGCCAGCTTTCCATTGTTTTCCTATTGTCTTATTTTTATGGGTACTCGACACATTAAACATGCATTTACATATAAACGTGTTTTAAAATACTTAGCTCATAAACGACCCATTTATATTAGATCAATGTTAATACACCTTTACAGACTCGGTTGGCATTTGTTACAATCTACGTTACAATAAAAAAACAAACAATTATTTTTAAACAGTCATTAGGTTTCCTCGTCGTGGTCGCGTTCTTTACGAATTTCACTTGACGTCGAGTCACGACTTTTTTCAACTTCTATCCGCCGCTGTATTTTTAACTTTTTTGTAACACCTGGCGGAAGGTAATCGTCACGATAGAGTTATTAAGCCCGGTAGTTCAGTATTGCGTATGGCATTAAATTGTACTTACGCTTTCTTGCCTAATATTATCACAGGCAGGAACACTTAATTAACTATAATTATAATCCTTGCATAATTAAAAAAGACAGCGTCTCTGTCTGTCTATCTAGCTGCCTTCGAGAATCCTAAACCGATTTACATGATTCTTTCTTAAATCATACGTGTATTTTCTGGACATGTTTTTGTTACCTTCTGTTGCATTAGAAAGTACCTATATGGAACAAGTTATAAGAACTATAACAGTCAACGAGGTCGACATAAAAATGAACGTCATCAAGTTTATTACAATAATTTCACTGACCTGAACCACTGAAAAGTTTATAGGTAAATATTTTGAATAAAATAAAAGTGTTATATGTTAATGGAGTCGGTTACATATTGTATAGTATATATAGCATATCTATACGTTGTATTCTAACATTTTGGTTAAACGACAGACAATGACGAAGATTTATATGACGTCTTCCATCGAGTTTCTTTTGCAACAATTTCTTTGTTATGAAAGGTACGTGTTAAATAATCGTTACTTACATATTTTTAACGTATCTTAACGTTGTAACTTGAATTGCATTAATAGGTTTGCTAGACTCTGAAGCTCTTAAGGCATCACGCTACACCCAAACGTATTGGCGACTTTCATAAGTATATAGTTGTTCATTTTTCCTATTATATTACGATACCACAAGTAAATTTTCCTAAGATTGAACAGCGTCCTCATAATTTTTTTCATTTACGATACAACTAATTATAATACTTCATTTTAGATTTAGTAAATGCATCTAAATCCTGGAAAGTTTCTTGGTACAGATCGCGACGATTACTCGGGTTATTAATGGTAATCCAGGCAACATTAATATGTGTGTTTTTACTGACATTTTTATTGGTTTCTCTGTTACCTACTTGTGTTTTATTCACAATGTATCTTACCAATGTACACTGATTATTATTTAAGTTTTTGTATTTCTTTATAAAACAAAGTTACGTTTATTTTTATATATTCTACTTGGAACCAAAATTTGAAAGCAATGCGGAAATAATCATATTATAACAAGAACGTTTAAGTTCATCTGCGAAACAATGGAGGTGGTAAGTCGCAAGAATATGACAGAGCTACATATATTAATGGAATGCGGCTATTTTGAAAGTGGCACGTCCAAGGTCAAAGGTGCAACCACTTGGCAGACGGCTGTGTCAAACTCGATATCCGTTTAATAAACCTATGACATTTACACATTCGATATAGTTGAATGTTACGGGCTAATAATTAATTATTATTTTATCCTTTTATTTTTGCGCAAAATGTTTGCAATAGAAGGTAAGGAAGGTAAGGGCTGGGTTCAAAGGTTAATTTATTTATTAGAAAAGCATTATTGTCTTAATCTACATCTATGATCATAAGTGAAAATTATTGTTCAAAATATTTCATCATCACCATCTGAGATCCCGTTGGCCCCATCTGGCATCGGTTCTACGAGTATGTGCCCATTGTCACTTAAGTTTTGCAATTCTTCGGGTAATATCGGTTACTTTGGTTATTCCACAAATTTACTCATTCTTGATTCGATCATCCAGTGCAACTCCGAACAAAGATATTTAGGCTCCATTAATGTTCAAACTTTAAGCTTTCGCCTTAAGTTTATTAGACCAACTGTGAGTGACTACGTCTCAGTGCAGTATGCCATGGCAACACTGACAACACACAATAGTCGAAAACTTTCGTTGAGACAGTGTGGTAATTCGGACTAAAAAATTCTGCTTAGCTTCCCAAACGCGGCCTAACCGAGTTAGATTTGACGAGATTTTCGAAGTTAGACTTACCTAACTAAATAGTTTATTCCAGATACACATAACTGTCAACAACTTCGAGCGTAGAGTCAAAGATTTTTAAAGGAGTCAGTACAATATGGATATTAGACAAAAATTTTGTCTTCGCCCATTTTCATTTTAAGGCCAACTCGTTCAAAAGCTATATTAAGGTTATCGAGCATCGTACTTAAGTCTTCTGCAGTCTTAACTATGACTACTATATCGACAAAGCGGAGGTGTGTTATGTACTCGCCGTTTATGTTGATGTCAAGACGTTTCCAGTCCAGAACCATGAACACATCTTCGAGCGCAACGACATTGCTGGAGAGACTGCAGTACAGTCCACGTTATGATCGAATCGAAGGCTTTTTTCTAGTCCACAAACTCTGGGCAAAAGGATACGGTATACTCCTCGGTCTTCTGTACATCCTTTTGCAGCATATGGATGTAGTTTACGGTGCTAAAGCTACATAATATCAATTTTGTGCATAATTCTGATTATAATTTATTGATTATCATTGTCATTTACAAGTAACCTTGCAAATACAATTCTAGCAAATATTGACAATTGGCAACACAGCACTGATTTGCTATTAATAAAGACAATGACTATCATTTTTATCGTTATAAGTAATTTATTATTTAATATATATACGCCCCTTTTATTATTAATATAGTTTTGTCACGAAGGCTATTTTGGTAATGATAAATATAACGTGTCGTTTCGCAAATGTCATTCGACTGTGTTGTTTAGTGATAGAAAGTTAAAGACCTGCCTACGTATGTAAACCGTATGACATGTGTAAGGTCGTGACTTAGTGGAAGACGATAAGTTATCACCTGCGTACAATCGACTGTCTGGGCGACATTATGTTATATTGCATTCGCATTGTGCAAGAGTCTTTACAATTTAATAAATGATTATTAGAAACATAACAATTATTGCGTTATAAATGAGTCTCTTTACATTATGTATATAGTATAGTGGGAGTATGTAATAGAAAATATTATTATTGTAGTAAAATGGTGAAATATACATTGTTCTTGTGTTTGGAAATCGGTTGATTAAAATTATAGGTCTCCATTTATTAATAGTAATTCTCTTGTATTTTTTAGTTGATACTGTTTAAATGTAGTCATAAATTACTGAAAATATTACAAACAATTAGATTTACAGATTTAATTGCGTACATACTTTAATTGATGTTATATCATATTCTTGAGCGTTGAAGATCAATAAAAACATAGCTGACAATAACGAATGTTAGTAGTTTAAATACTTTGCGTCTTTTTTTAAAATACAACTTAGTTTTATTTCAATTTTAACTAAGTTTAATGTAACTATAGAATCAATTATTATTCATTGTAAACAGTAGACGTGAAGTTGATGTGTGTTGTGTAGTTTTAAAATACCGAAGCCCGAGTCACTTTCACTATTCAATTGTGTTTACTTGTGCCAAAAACCATGCGACGTTTTTGTACTATTTAACTAGGAAATGTTACTTTTTAAAATTTAAAACTAGCTCCGTTTGATGGCTTCTTTCTCACACAACAATTTCCATTTTTCTTCATTGATCATTTTATTGTACCTTTTCAATATTAGCCAAAATATTCTAAGAGGAGGTTTCTGGTACCATTTTTCTCGACTTAACTCGCTGTTATCCTCATTTTTTTATATTATCTAATATGATAGTTTATTAAAGTTTGGTCAGAGAATGAATAATTGATTTTCAAAAATAGAATAATGCAAAGCGTGTTAGTAGTTTTTGAGTAGTAAGCGATTTAATGAATACATATATTGTAATGTTGCCTTTTATAACATTTAAGAATTTGCAAAAAATCTTAACTAGGTTTTGGTATTTTAATATACTAAAACATCCCACAAAAATAAACGAATCAGGATAAGATAGAAAGATAAAGTACTGTTTGGTGCCGGCTAAGAACAATACCACTCCATATCTTCCCGTGGGTGTCGTAAAACGCGACTGATAGATACCCCCAAGGGATGGGTAGCAGCATCTTCTAAGTACCACAAATACATGCCTACGATCGCCAACCCACCTGTCAAACGTTGCGATTATGGCAATCCCCCCCTTTGAAGGAGACCTACATATATCCAGCTATGGATGTCTTTCTATTAAATGATATGGGTGGAGATAGATAAAAACTATAGATTATACGACTGTTCTGAATATCAGTAGGCTTGTGATTAAATAGATTTGAGGATTTGTTTCTTATAACCAGCTTGGGAGCGATGGAAAATATATTGCTACGCTCTATCTTTCAGGGCCTGAGTGACAATGGTAATTTAACAGTCGATAAGAAAAAAAACTAACTTTGTATCATTGAAGACAGGAGGAATTTCTGAAGATTATTATAGTTCAATATAAAAGTGCTATGAGGTCAAAAATTACAAAAGTCAAACATTCAAATTGGACTTATTCGCAAAGAATGTTAGTTTTGAATTGCAGTGGTCATGTACATGGGTATATGTATTGTATAGAGGCCGTCACCGTTGAAGTATTTACACACGATTCCGTGTGGGTCGACGACCTGCGCGCCTCTCTGTCGCGTGACCAACACCCGTGATTGTTTATCTTAACTATTAATTACTTGTAAGAATGATTATCTTCATTTTGTTATTTATACTTTTGCCATGATATATTTTCAATAACCTTAATGATATAAAAAGGAAAATAAATCCAAAAAATTGTTATAGTATAATTGCTATTATATATAGCTTGTATTTTGTGTTATGATGACTAAATAATGGATATAAATGTACTAGTACTTATCATAAAAAATGTTCATCGTACGAATCCTTCTTTATTAGGAATAGATTTTTCTTTTCTGACGTATGGATTATTATTATTACTTAAATGTAGAGTTAGGCAAGCTTCGGTAATTTTCACTAGTGTTACATCCAAAAATATACTGCGATGCAAATTACACAACGTTTAGTCGGTAACTGCAATTGTTTTGTTTTTGTTATTAGCAATCGTACTTTAATAATCGACTTCGGTGAAATTGGAAAGTGTCAATTAATAATTGTACACGCTGCAGTTACGGCTGGTTTTAATGTGATCTCAATCTATTTGTACCTACTGAAATCTGAAATTTCAATCCTTTTTTTTTTAAGAAGTATTTGATCAGGGTCTGTGATCAGTTAGAAAACGGATTTATTTTTGGGTTTATCTCAATATAAAAATTAAGATTCGATATTGAACCCGACTGTTTGTTATATTTAAAAAATATTAAAATAAATAAATAAAAAATATCCTTTAAAATTTGTCTATTAGACAATATTTATCTAATATATCAATTCATCATCATCTTTTCCCATTTTCATTTGGGGTCGGCGCAACATGTCTTCCTCTTCCATTTCTCTCTATTTGCCCTCATCTCCGCATTCACTCCTTTCCTAAGCATATCATCTTTCACACCGTTCATCAATCTTTTCTTTGGTTATCCCCTTCCCTTCCCATCTAATCAATAATATCAATTGTAGTCCAAATAATATTAAGTAATAAAAATGTTAAGTTATTTTTTAAAAATAATAACGTGTACTGTAATTAAAATTACTTATAGTTATGTAATTCAAAGAGCAAGTGTTGATTAGCGAGACATTAGCGCAAACTCGAAACTATCGAATGTATAATTATTGCGAACTTTGGACGATAGATATTTATCTAATTTATTTGTCGGTTTCTAAGGATTTTAAAATTCATCATTCAAGAATTTGCAAAGATTTAACGTAAGTTTATATAATAGTTATATGTATTTTGAAGTTATTATACGTCTGAAGCATCTTTTTAGGTGATCTGAAGCAGCATCAGTGTGGGCTGGTAATTTTAATTCTGATTAAACAAGCCAATTCGGAATTCATAGTCATGACCAACCGCTGGCATATACTCGTATAGTCTTGGGGAATCTTGAAAGGTGCCAAATTATACACTCTTTTACTAGTTACATGTCTGTTGCGCTTTTGGGATAAGTAATGTCATGCACTTTGAGCTCATTTACAATAATTTTACTTTACATATCGCATTCTTTAGCGCGATCTTCACAGTGGTAAATATATATCAATGCCCAAAGATATCATATCGTCCATCACTCTCTCCTTAAATCTTAACAAACGACGCTTTGTACGTGCTTATTTCTTCAAGAATAATTTCCCTAGCTACAAGTAATGCTTTGAACAAGAAAGTAGAAATATAGTTTTATTATTAGTAAACGGAAGTTGTAACAGTATTTAATATGTAGTCTGTGATAAAAACTAGTTTACAAACATAAACCCTTTATAAAATATATTGTTTAATAACAAATAAAATAGGTCATTGTACAGAGCGATGGCACGTACTACTGGCACGTAATACTGCAGCATTGCTTCATACTGACTGCGCTTGCGTCAATGCAAGCAGAGTGGGCGCTTTGCGGGGTGTCTTCCGAGCGACAGTCGACCTTCACTACATGCGACTAATCTTTGTGTCACAAATATTACTTTATAATATAACTATTATATTTTAAACAAACGCTTAGTACAAAGATAACGATGTCATGAAAGTAGACTTTATCACACGGTTATCTAGCTTTTATGAGGATGAAATGAATTTGTTACTGTGAAATAGTGTCAAAGTAAGTTTGCATGTCTTCGAAATCTTCAAAATTTTAAAAGGCACGAGTTGCAAACGCATTAGCTAATTCAACATTTCATATGTCGACACTATCGTTGGAAAAATGACACCCGTCAAACTATATGTGTTATAACAAAAAGTGAAGGCCGGGATGAGTCAAAGTCGACAGACATAGATGCTGCGCGAGGCCGTCGTAGTTTGTCGGCCGCATGCTAAACACACCTGTCGAAACACTTCGCCGTTATCCAATAGCTATTGCTGACAAAACACATAGGCGTCGCTCCGTTGGACGTAAATCTATTCTTATTTAAATTTAAAACTACCTATTAGACGTATCGTGTAATATTTACAACATTCTTTGACATTATTAAAAAAAATGTAACAACAAATGTTTTGCAATTTGTATTTTTGATCTTGTAATGTTTTCATTTAAAACCTACTAGCTAGGGAATGAAATAGTACCCTTTTTGTATTTTGAATTGTTTAAAAATATATGTTAGTATGTGAAAATAATAATCAAGGTTGTTTTATTTGATTTTAGGTAAAAAGTTTTAGGTTTTCTGAACACCGTGGGGTCGTTGGAAAGTGTTTAGCGAAGCGAGACGCACGGGTGCGCGTGCTATTAGTTGCACCACAGTTTTTAAGGTCGTATAATGTACGAATTGATCGATACTTTAATATTATTTCTTATTGAATAGAATAATAAAGTAAAAAATAATAATTAATAACTTAAATTCAAATTCTATTTAATTATCGGCTTTCTCATTTTAACGTTATCATTTTGATTTAAACACTAGCTATGTGCCAGCGGCTTCTCTCGCGTTTCATATATTATTCTCTGCGTTTTAATTTTTTTATACGGATTCCTACTTCTTTTTAGTACTAAGATAAAGTAAAATTTTCCTCATAAATTTAAGCACTTGCCCGTAAAACTGTTCGTAGCATCGGATTTTATTCAAATTTGTATGAGTTTTTTTACGCGGCATTTTTATTTGGTAAAAGAAATTGACATTACAAACGGTTCAACTTTATTTATTAGTATGGATTAACACTATTCTACTTATTAGCGTTTACCACTAGTAAGTAAAAGTTTGTAAAACTAGCTGTGTGCCCGCGGCTGGGTCTGCGTTTTATTTATTCCTTACTGCGTTTTAATTCCTTTATACAGAACCCGAATACTAAGATAAAGTAAAAATATAAATTCTCATAAATCTAAGCACTTTCCCGTAAACTGTGCATTGGATCGGATTATATTCAAATTTTTATGAGTTTTTTTTACCGTCATTATTTTCGAAAATTAAAAGTTTCTTCAGTTACGCGGCTAAGCTATCTACCAAAAATGTCCCGTCAAAATCTGCTCTGCCGTTTCAGATATTAGCAGGAACAAACGGACAGACAGACGAAAAATTAAAAAAAATGTTTTTTTTGATGTATTGATCGTATATACATTCATATGTATTTAGTAAAAAAATATTATTGTGATATTACAAACAGACATTTCAATTTTAGTTACATAGTAAATAAACTCAAGACTAAAAATAGTTTTTATTTTACTAATTAATAGTTTTTTTATATAATATTTTACCAATAGACTGTTACATACCCAATCAGGTTTCTGGTAGTATGTGATCATTGTTTTTTTTAGTTGCGAAATATTTTAAGAGAATGATATATTTTATAAATTTGCCTGGGATTGTGAACGCAAACAGCGCGCTATGCAAGTAGTATTGCGTATATAATCTAAATGTTTTATTACGAGGTGTGTCTCTTTTACCGAACATCTGAGCAATAAAACAATGAACATACACAAGAAGATAATTAAAATAATGTTATAATAATTACATTTGTGCACATCAATGCAAGGCCGCGAACGAGGAAATGCCCAAGGCGAAACAATCTCGAAAATTCCATTTAAACATTTATTTTTCTTCTATAATGTACAGTGTACTTTATAATCTCATTACGTATTTATGAAGGGAAACTAATTCAAAAAACGGAGCAGCAGTTAAATGTGGCATTATTGTACATCGTGCATTGCAAATAACACAGGCGGGGAAAGCAATATATCGTTGTATATACAAGTAATTCGTGATTTAAATATTTATTGAATACTAGCTGTGCGCCCGCGGCTCAGCTCGCATTTTATATGTTCTTCCCTGCGTTTTAATTTTTATACTGAGCCCTAATTATTTTCCTAAGAAAATTTTAGTACTAAGATAAAGTAAATTTATATCTCATAAATTCAAGCACTTGCCCGTAAAATTGTGCATTGGATCGGAGTTTATTCAATTTTTTGTGAGTTATATTTTTTTTTTACGCGGTACTATAATTATTTTCGTTAATTTAAAGTGCCCAAGTTACCCGGAGTAATTCCAGCTATCTACCAAAACAAGTCCCGTCAAAATCAGTCCAGTCGTTCCGGAGATTACCCGGAACAAACAGACAGACAACATTTTAAATTTAAATTACACTTTTGGTATAGGTTTTTCGTGTATACATTATATGTGTATACAATTTTAACATTACAAACAGACACTTCAATTTTATTTATTAGTATAGATTTGTATTAGTATGCAAATACTTTTGAAGCGATTATGGCGCAACGGGTAGTGTGGCCGGATTCAGCGTCAATCGACGCGGCTTCGATCCCCACCAATCTGACTCTAAAATCGGCCTGAGCTTTCGGTGAAGGAAAACATAGAGACGAAACCATAGCATGGTAACAGGGCATTTTCTAATTATGGCCACCTGGGTAGGTACCACCCTCTAGGTTGAAAACCTGTCGCCAAATACTAATAGGTGTGTTCCGGCAGCATCAATTGAGAACCAACCAGTACCTCTAGGCTTAGTGTGTTTACCATCCTGAACCACGTCACCACATCAGGTGAGATTGTGGTCAAAGCACTGAGCCTATACCGTTTAAAAAACACTTTCGATACAGTGTATCTTTTTAGAATAAACTTCTGGTGCATGCTAATCGAAATTCTTTACTTTATATGTAACGTATTGTCTTATGGATAAGTGGAAAGTGTCTTATGGAAATAAGTAAAATTTTGTTGTTTTTTTTCCATATCATTTTGTGTAACACAGTAGTGCATATTATTAATCAAATAGTAAAAGAGTTGTTTCTAACTAACTGTGTAATATAAACAAAATAATTTTCTTATTAGTATGTCTTAATTATCGAATGAATATTGGATTCCAAAAGCTTACGTCTATAAAAATAAAATTTGATGGATACTTAGTCCAACGGTCTGTCTGCTACAAACTTCGTTTTTAATAATTCGCGTGATGTAATATTATCTGTGATCCAGTTACTCGTTATGAAATAACAGATAAATCATTTTGAACAGGAAAGTTGTCATAGTTTCTTATATAAAAATACATCTGGTATATCACACGATGCGTGCTTGTAGGTATTCGGTTAAGGTGTTGTGTAGATAACACGTGTGTACATTAAGTTCTAAACTCGTTTTACAATCCGATAGCTAGTATAAAGAGTTAGTTGCCGACTAGCCGGGTGACCACATAAGTGGTTGCAGGCGGGAAACGATAACTACTTTCATCACCTCATTAATATAGTCGAGTTACAGTTATATTGATTATTGACAGTAAGACATACTATTCTATTTTATTCAGTTATGAAATAAATAATTAAATAAAAATATTTATTAAAAAAAATACACTTACGTATAAGTGAGCGTAACATCCAAATATTTTGTATGCAAGTATGAAACTATACCGAATATTCAAATTTTCATAAACTTTAATAACTTCATAAAAAAAATATATAATACACGTATTTCCTAAACACAATTTCCCGACGTTTACAACGCAAAGGGTAAATATAGACGGAAGATTATTTTTGCGTTTGCGAATAATAATTGGCCCCCGCGATGATTTCGTTACACGAAACGATGATAACAGCGGTACGTAGAACCGCGGCGCAGGATTTGGCGTAACTGACGTACGAAGCGCGCAGGCGCCGTCAAGGTATTGTTAAAAGTTACTTTTACTTATGACGACTTGCTTGTGACCGCTGCTTTAGGTAGTTAGGGAGACCTTGCTATCGTCGCACCGCTAGTCTGTACATGCACGTTCACGACAGAGAAGAACAGTGATCTCATAATGCGTCTACTAGATTCCGTGTTATTAAAAAAAATTACCTTATCCAGAATATTAGCTATTCAAAAGAAAACAATCATTTTATACATTTCTTAATTTAAATTATAGAACAGTAATTCGTTAACATGATCTACATGATATACACTAATTGATAAAATTGAAGTCTCTGTTTGTAATACCAATATTTTTGTTTATATTTTTTTATGGAATAGGCGGCAAACGAGCAAGCGGGTCAGCTGATGGTAAGTCATCCCCGCCGTCCATGGACACTCACAACAACAGAGAAGTCGCAGGTGCTTTGCCGGCCTTTGCCGTTAATTTAATATCTTTTTACTAAATACATATGGATATATATACGATATATAGGTATTAACAAATGGTATAGACCAATAATAAATATTTTTTAAATTTTTGTTTGTCTGTTTGTTTCAGCTAATCTCCGAAACGGATGGACCGATTCTGGAGAGACTTTTTCGCCAGATAGCCGAAGTTACTCCGCGTATATTAGGCTACTTTTATTTTTCGTTAGTAATTAGGGTTCCGCGTAAAAAAATTAAAACTCATGAAATTTGGAATAAAGCGTTCAGCACAGCACCGTCAAAATATAATTTCCAATGATTATTCAATAACTATATGTAACAGTGAAGAATATATGAAACGCGGATAGAGCCACAGGTACACAGCTAGTGCGTAAATAAAAGGATAGTACTCTTTTATTGTTAAACCCGGATATAGAGCAAATGTTATAAATAAAATTTTTACCTATTCATTATCACTGTTCATTGTAAAATTATAATAATATCGATGGTCAATATATTTTTCTCGATACTTAGCAACCAGTTTAATTTGCATATTGTGACCAATGTCACGTAGTGAATAAAGTGATATGGAGTGAATAATAAACCTTGATCTGAAAGCTGTCTGCGCTTGTTGCCGGCTGAGCAAAAAACTAACTTTGAATCCAAAGGAGAAAATTTATTTTTGGTCGACAAACTTCTATTAATAGCTCAATACAATATTATTACATAATGTGTTAGCATATGAATAGTACAATTTAACATACATAAATACAAAATTTATTTTCTAAATTGTTAAGTTTATCGCCATCTTAAAATTCGAATAATTTCTATGACTTTATCGCCTGTTATTATATTTTCTCCTAATTAGAAACAAATACAGTTTATGAAAGTAGACTTTTAGTAAGGATTTTCAGTTTATATATTAGTAATATAATTTATGAATTTCATTTTTTTATTCTTGTTAATATTAATGAAGCAATTAATTGATTTTTTTTAATGATTTGCAGGTTACCGTTTAACTACAAAGCCTATGATAATTCTAGAAAGAAGACTGGGTCTTAAGTGAAGCCTCCGGACGTAGCGAATACTTCTATAAACTCTATTGCACTCATTAGTTCATCAAATTACCAACATCAAAGTAATCGGTTACATACAATCGGCAAATCAATTTTATATTACCCTTTATATTTGAGCTTGAGTTTATACTATGTTCATATTTGTCTTAAAGCGAGGTTAGCGGAATTCACAAATCGCTAATAAGTAATATTTGACGGTAAGATGTTAAGGAATTCGTGTTGCAACCTGCGCTCAAGGGTTTGCATGCATTGTTTATGAGCTGATGGAGTGGCAAGTCTTAGTCGTGATCACAACGGCCTTATACGCAACCCAATAATCACATTCGGTTGATACGCCTTCATTGATTAGGAAACACATTAGATATATCGCTCGATATGAATTTCACTGACCATTATATACGTACGTGGCAAGTTAATTATGATTGTGTCCTTGAAGAAAATGCCTTTCGAATGTGTGATTTGCTTAATTTCGATATTCAAATTCAAATAAAAATATTTTACTTAATTTAAGCCCTGATAAGGTGCTTATGAATTTCAAAATATGACCACCGGTTCGAAAAACAACCCAGTCGTCGACAAAAACCGGTAAGAAACTGGATCTGGTTTTTTTCTTCATGTATTATTGTGGAACTTTGCAACTAATAGTTACTATGTTTATTTAGTAGATGCACAGAGAAAGCCACACATCACCATCATTCACATAATGATCCACCTTTGCAAATTAAAACTTGCTTGACATGGTGGGTGAACTTATTGTCTGATAAATCGGTAATGAGCTTTGGGATTTTATTGTAAAAAAAATAATCATATATACAGAACAGATATACATATTGAAATATAATAATTTTCTTTGTCTCTCTGGAGCAGATGATAAAATATTAAACGATTAATCTAAATAGAAAATTGCCAAAGAATTTTGATTTAAGTTCAGTTCTATGATAATGATTATTCTGATAGTATTGTGTCTTGTTGTTAAATAGAAATAATAATCAACAGAGTTTAAATTGCGTTATCCATAGCATATTTTTATTGGGTTACATATTTAAGGAAAACTTAAATTTAATGTTTGATCTTATTAAATTATTAACTACACAAATAACATCGTATATTATAAGGCATAAATACTTACTTATTTTCCTATATCGTCATCAAAAACTCTATTGCTTGTCAATATGTAATTATTAAATCTATTTGAATTTAGTTTAGATGTAAGTTGATTTTTTCGTATGTCCATTAATGAAATAAAGTTTCCGTACAGTAGTTTATTTCCTACCCTAAACGTATGAAATAATAATATCATTAATCATCATATAATAGAATAGAATTACAAATAATTTGAGTTTGTAAAGTATTTGGCTATAAATAAATTAAAAAAATAAAGAATTGGAAGTTAGTGAGCACTATAGACAGAAGTGAAAACTTAATTGTAGTATCAATAATGCATATTTCATGATTTGTAAATTAAAATAATTAGCATTCGTGAAGTTTTTACATCAATCGAAATAAAATCAAAACATATGATGACTGCGCAAGCCCAGTACAACAGATAAATACAACTAAACTAAATTTATATAACAACTAGATATGTGCCCGCGGCTCTGTCCGCGTTTTATATACTCTTCACTGCATAATATAGTTTTTAAATAATCATTGCGAAATAATGTTTTGATGGTGGATATACTAAGGTATATACTACCTGGTTCCGGAACGCCAAAAAATTTAGTCCATTGCGTATTTTTTACTGTTTGCATGGTGATAGTGGGGTGGCGTATCTCTGGTTTGGCGTATATCATACTTAGCATTACAGATGCAATATAATTTGCCGTTAGACTGATTTGATCTGTCGGAGTCGGTTACAAATAATTTTCCATCTCGTGTACTCGACCTCGATGTAGTGGCTTAAATCTATTCTCTTGGACTGTGGATGAAAACCTCATATCTGCTTTTTTGTTCAACTGAAAAAAGCACAGGTGACCTAGATAAAAGTAGACTCTTTATGTCACCCTCTGGCACTTTGATTAGTATAGATTTGTCGAAGAAAATACAAGTGATTTTCAGTAACTTTCTTGCATACATTTTTCTATGTTACTTATACTTACTAGATCTTGAAATAATATGCAGTATGATTATTAGCTTCTTAATGTTATGATATATTTAGTGAATTAGTTCCGATATGTTAATTTTCATAGAAACGATGTTATCTTCGTAAACCGCTACTGTTGACATTTTTCGAGATTAAGCAATAATTTTAAAATAAACATAAATTAATTATTCGTATTTATTTGTGGGTTTTTAACATGATTGTAATATAATTTAATGAATCTTAAGTAATTTTTTGACGGTTTTTTTAAACTTTGTTACCTATTTACCTTGCGTTTTTATTGTATGAATAGTAATGGGGAAAAATTTAAACTAACTAAAAAATGTAATAAATCATTACTTACATATATTTGTTTTATCCATGTGGAGGTTATAATACTGTTTCTATTTCAAATTTATAATACGTTGTAAGTAACTGAAATGATTGCTTTAGCGAGTTATTTGACTCACTGATCGAAGTGACTGAGAGGACGCGAGTTCGATTGCAAAATTGAAATCGGTCTGTTCTGGTTAGGGATTGTAAGTAAAATTTTATTTTATGCATGTCAGACAAAAAGTAGGCTATCTATCTAACATCTAGATTCAAGTGAAACATATGGTTAATATTAATTATTGTTTTTTCATTATAAGAAATTCTTAACTAAAGTTTGTTAGGTAGAAAGTACTAAGAAAAATTATTGAAGTAAATATTGATTATTATCTTCGTAGACATTTAAAGAGTCGAATTATGATAATGGGTAGGGACTTTTAAATACAAACCTTTAAACATAGAGTAATAACCTTAAGAGTAATAGTTGCATACAAAATCTCGATCAACATTGAAGTCAAATATATATATAATATATAAGCGACACGGAATTACGTAATCAACGACAAACAGCGAAAGGCGTACGTGGCCTTTTAAGGCCAACTTAAAATGCTTGCATTCCTCGTGTAACTATTGTTGTTCTGATCGTTTTATTTCTATGCCTATAAATGAATTGTTTACTTGTGTAATGTTAACTTATTGTCAAATATTTACTTCTTATTGTAATTATGATGTTCAGATTATAAAGTTACTCACGTGCAGAAAGCACTCAAGAAAGTGCTATCAACACAACAAACTCGTGCCAATTGGAAACAAAGTGGCGCATTATCGTACTTGCATATATATACATGTATTTCAATAGCTTTTTTTTGATAAATTATGGCGTCTTGTATGTTTTTATTCAGTAAAAATGGTTACTAAAATAAAGAGAGAAGACGGAGCATTGTTTCATTGGAAACAATGGATATGTTAAAACTATTTCTTTTTCTCTGTATGTGTTACTGGTAATTTGTAATACAAAACTGCAACTATGTTGCAAGTTACACTACAATATTTTTTTAAACATATTCTAATCTGTACTCTAAAGTATCTATAGTCTTTGTACGAATATGACAAATTATTTTCATACAAATGCGTTGTTGTTATATAATAAAGGGTTAAAACTATTACCCTTGACATTTATAGGTATTATAATATAAAATTAACAAAACTAATTATACGTTTGTCAAACACAATAACATTTTACAAATGGCGGACGTAAATCATTTCTAAAGATTTTTAACGTTATTATGACACGGGTCACGTATATCTATTGCCGTATCGTATTCACGGTCATTACGAAAATTGAAACACGATTATTATCGTGTTATTAGGTTCGTTAAAACGTCTCTGAAAGTGACATATTAACGTAACATAACTCGTGTTCGTGACATTTAAAAAAAATAGCCCGAACAGAGCCTCTATTTTGTAGTGTTATATCTAAGTTTATTCGTGATGTTAGCAATATTTAAAATGCCGCGGTTTGTATTTAATAAGCCATTAATCTGTATTTGATTTGATTTTATTGTAAACCTACTTGAATACTGTAAGTTTACTTCTGTTTTTAAATTTTCGAAATAATGTTCAGTTTAGTATAAGACTGTGATTTTAATTTACAAGTTGCAAGTTTGGAAAATGTTGTATTCTATATCCTAGTTCGTGTTCCTAAGGTTTATACCATATTTTTATGTTTTATGTTTCTTTTTATAGTTACGTACACAACTATAGACTATGACCAATAATATAATATCATGTATAGATGACTTTTAAATCATGGTATAAGTGCATGAACATGAACAAATAAAGCAGGAACAAATGTCTATATGTACGTGCTTACATCGTAATATAAAATTATTACAACCGGTAAAAGGAATAGACAGCAATCCGTACATGCCAAAGTAATCCAAGGCCGCATCAATAACGATCTTATAATAGGAGATTCATCAAATTCGGTTCAGTTACTATTTGGGTTAGTACATTTTCGTGAAAGGTTTAATACTAATCGAACAATAAAACTTTAATACTAATTCTGTCTGCAATTAAATGATCAAATCAAATTGATTGTTAAACAAAGTTAGATAATATAATGTGCCTCGGCTCGGATTTGGAGAAGCTAATATGAAAAAGAATTGTTTTGCTTGTTTGTTAATCATTTTTTAAAACAGTAACATATTATATTCCTGAAACATATAAAACTGAATTATAATTATGATATATCTAAAGTTTCTTTTATGTAGTGCCAATGAAGACAGAACACTACAATATTTAATTCTTTTCATAGTAGATTAATAGGGGGAGACCTATGGATGGATGGAGGTTAATTACGTCAATAAACAATTTATTTATCTTGTATAAATCATGTCTGTTACATTTATTTTAAAGTTTGATAGT
This sequence comes from Samia ricini, assembly GCA_014132275.2. Classification (NCBI taxonomy): domain Eukaryota; kingdom Metazoa; phylum Arthropoda; class Insecta; order Lepidoptera; family Saturniidae; genus Samia; species Samia ricini. The sequence goes on from AP028170.1 coordinate 10,364,698, forward strand.
TATTATCGATTATATAACTAACAATGTGTGAATTTATGGCTGCCGATTTTTTTAAGAGGCACTTGTGTAACTACAGTTTTGTTGCATTTAAAGAAGGCATACAAATGATATTAAAAAAATCTGTTCAAAATAATTATTCTATTTTTATACTTAGGGTTTCATGTCAGCAAATTTTCATAAACACTATCTGGTTAATTCCAGAAAAGATTAGTCCATAATCATCGTTGGTCAAAGTTTTGTATCAATCTATCTGTCTATAAATGTGATGAATATTTAAGACATATATTTATTCACTTTAAGTTGATATTTATCAAAGAATTAAACCAGTTGCAAAATATTTAATAAAAAATGGTCTATCTTGATTCCTGCTCCGTAAATACAGTTTAGCATGAATATTCAAAATCGCCTAGTCAATTTTACAAGCAAGGTTTCTCATAATAAATGTGTTAAAAATCTTTATTTTTTAATGATTAATTTTGTGATAAATGTTAATTAATGATTAATGATAAGTGTTATCTAGTTGCTAATAATAAATTCAAGTAATTATCACGCAATACTTATTTTAATGGAATTAAGTTCAAAAGACTATGATTATTATTAGCTGTCACTTTACAAAAGAAGAAAATGTTATTGTATTAATAAGAGTGTTCAAAAGTGTAGTTCCAAAACTAATTTTGGAAACAAAAAAAATATTTTATTCAAAATATACTCTCATCCAAATGGTAGCAAATTGGCTTCCGGTCCAGCTGATGACTGTGATCATTATAATCTATGGATACCAATGACAGCGGTGGCATCAAATATACATTAAGGATTATTTGACAGTTTTTTCTTTCGAATTCTATTGAAGATATCTAGCATGGATTCCCCTGAGAAAATTGGCAAGTAAAAGTACGACTGTAAGATCTTTGAGTTATAGAGATATTATTCATAAGGGAAACTCAAACATGTCCAAAATTCTGTCTCAAGTTATATCTACGTTATTTTTCTACTTTGCAAGCGAATAGTTTATAATGAGTGCATCACATGAATAAGTATTCTAGTCTGTAAATATCCAATTACTGTGCGGTTTAAAAATCACTTGTATTCAAGAGTTTTACAAATTGGAAACGCAAAGAAATATATCCGCACTTGTATATTTTCCAGTTACACCAAAAAAATCTTATTTCCTTCACTATGGACTGATATTATGTATGACTAATTAAATTGCAATTATGTAATGTATATAAAAAAATTTGTTGGAACATGTTGAATTCCAAACTAACGGACATCGTACAGATATTTCATCGTACTAAAGTATTCGAGAAACACTATTTTTTAACGACTTAAATGTAAGTTATGCACGTCGTTTTCTAAAAAAAACCCTGACACGACATAGTGATCTCTAAATATCTGAAATGGACATTTTACTGACCTTGTTTATATAAATAAAATTTAAACGGTGATCGTTGGTAAGCCTATTTATTTTTCCGGAAAACTCGGGAAAATTTTCAAAAGTGTTTCAATGTCATTATTGTATGAACTCGCGACTCTGTTTGATGATTTGAATGCTGGATTTGTATTATTTAGGGTTCTGTACGATGGAATCACGAAAAATAGTTGGAATTTCGAACTAACTTTAAACAAAATTGTGAATTTTGCAAATTAGACAAAACTATTTCTGTCGCATCACCTAGTATATTACAAGGAGTAAAGTCTTTCTGTCTATTTGTCTGTTCTTATATCTAGTGCACAATTTATCTCACGAGATTGTTGTAATTCATAGACATGCTCTCTGAATTTGTTTTATTATTTATTTTCATATATTGAATATTTATAAAACTCAAAGGTATTAATGGTAAATCTAGTCAAAAACGAAATTACTCTAAGTCTATCCATTCATCCGTCCATTCTTCCGAAAAACGTCAACTGCTGGACATAGATCTCCTCCAAAGATCTCCACGAAGACCGGTCTTGCGCCAGGCGCGTCCAACGGAATCCGGCGATCTTTACCAGGTCGTCGGTCCGCCTTGAAGAGGGCTATAAACGGTGCTCTAAGTACAGTTTATACATATATAATATAAATACAAAGTATGTATACGCATAAAATGAATATGGGAAGCATACAGTTAAAAGTACCAATATTTTCCGTTTAATTTACAATGTTATATAACCACAGACGTTTTATAGTCTCAAATTATGTCAATGGTTTCCTGACAATTAGGATGTTGGAGCCAAAAATGACCAATATTTTGTTTATAAATAATATGGTTGATGATACTTAGCTAATTATGCTTCAAATGATTTTCAGCTGTCACGTCTTTTGGAACCAGATTTGTTTATCCTCCGTTGTAAACGTGTGATAGCTGTAATCTATTATACGTGTTTCGCCTCTCCACGAGGCATCGATCGAATATTTTGTTACCCATTGGCTGAAGGACCTTTCAATGTTACAGGATGTGATTAGTGAATATTTAAATGTAGATAAACTTCTATGAGGAGTGAATGCTCGGACAACGGGAAGTTAATCAAGAAAAAATCGGCGCCGAACGCATGTAAGTATGTAATGTACCTATGCACTTATCGCTGTGTCACGAAAATAAAAATCGTGCAGTTCATAGCACTGCAGTTCCGTCTACATAGAATATGGATAAGTTACACATTATGTTAAGATATTATATATGGATATAAACATTAAATTTTCTTGATACCGATATGAAAAGAGAAGATATAAATTAAAAAGTATTTAAATAAATATATATATATATATATATATATATATATATATATATATATATATATATACATACATATACGTGTATAAGGTGTACCGACGTACTGCTAAAGTTCGCAGGATTCCAATGGAAGCGAGTAGCGCAAGACTTATCGTTGTGGAGATCTTTGATCAATGTCCAGCAGTTAGAAAACCTGTCGCCATATACCATAGGTGTATTCCGACAGCATTACTTGAGAAACAGTACCTCTAGGCTTAGTGTGTTCACCATCCTAGCCACATCGTTACTTGACATCAGGTGAGATTAGGGTCAAAGCACTGAGCCGTGTAAAAAAAAAAGTGGACGTCTTTCGGTTGAACGGATGGATGTATATATATACAGTTATTCGAGGTTTAATAATGCTTAAAATAAATGTATACAAATAATAGTTGTAAAATCTAACTTCTAATCTGGGAAATATTATTACATATAAGTATGGAAATGCCTAATAACTCGTGTAAAAATGTGAACAAAAGTACTTAATATTATTCTGGAATTTTAACTTTAGGATATAACTTTGAAAATGAATGTAATGATTTAACTTTTGTATATCTAATCTAAAACTAAATGTGTATAGTATATTATACAGGCGAATTTAGAGTGTAGCATATTATTATTTAGAATTCATTTGAGGAAATTAGAATCGAAAATTTGGTTGTCTTTTATCTGCTATTTATTTACCTATACAATTTAATTTAAAAACTATAAAAATAGTTTTGAGTTTAATTTTTTTTGTGTGTTTTATGGAAAATATAAGAATGCGGTAGTTATTATCCTCAATTATAAGTAATTATGAGCAATAAATATAATAGTGCAGAAATCATTTTTAAAATAGCTTTTTGGAATGTAGTCTTTTAAATGCATGATATGGGAGACTTTGTTTTATTGTAGATTAACTATAATTTAAATATATTTTACTAAGAGATATCTTAATATTGATTGTTGCTATCGGACTATTTTCTGAAGGTTAAAATGTTAAGTGTTTTTTCAACTGACTACCATAAAGTAATAATTAAATGGAAATAATTGAAGAAGTATTATACAGATTTATACATATCTCTGTAAATATTAGATAAATAGATAGATAGATAAAAGCTTTATTACACATAAAATTTGTACATAGGCGAGTTTAATGCCATTTGGCATTTTCTTCCAGCTAACCTGCGGTAGTGTTGTCAATATAAAGAAGTTATAATATTGACTTTGCATATATAAGAATAAAATCAATTCGAACATATGCATATAATTATGAATAATTTTGTAATTAATTGATGTTATTGCATTCATTTAATTATTAAAATCATTTTTTTTATTTACGTCGTCAATATTAGTTTTGATTTACTGAACAAATACTGAAAAATCGGTATCTAAAAAGTGTTAATTATCGAAGTAACTGTTAGTTGAGGCCATAATTTTTTTCCGCAAAGTAAAATGGTCAGAGAAGAATTTAGACATTAACAAACGGGAGAAAAATATAAATACCTAGGGATCAGTGAAGCAGGAAAAATAGACCATGGAGAAGTTAGACAGCTAATACAAAAATAATATTTACGTCGTGTTACAAATCTAACCGCCTCACACCTTAATGCACGTAACCTCATCAACACCATTAACATCTACGCGGTTCCGGTTCTGCTGTACACATTCGGAATTATAAACTACAAAATAAGGGTTAAAAAAAAATACGTTAAAACTAGGAAAATTTTGGCAATAAATAAGGGATATCAGCAGAAAGCAGTAGGAGAAAGACTATACTTACCAACAGATGAAGGAGGAAGAGGCTTAACCAGTTTAGAGGCGCTTTAGAAAACACAAATAATTAAATACAAAACCTATTTAGAAACAGAGAAAGATTACATTTTGAGAGCAATAGAACATGACAGAACTAAAGGCAAATATTCAATAGTTAATGAAGCACAGGCAAATTTAATAGTAATAGGGCTACGCCAAAATAGGAGATACACAGATAATTAAATTAGACAGGTAATAGTAAAAACTAGATTATGGATAATAACAGACAAACCGCTAAACGGACAATGTAATTTATAAAAGCCCGTTAGAAAAAGAAATATCGATAGGGCACCGTTGGTTGAAAAAGCAACTGGTATCTTCGACAGTAGACATTCAGAAAAAAAACAATAGATGGTAAGTATCGGCTATGTTCAGCAAAAGACGAAACCATACATCTACATATACATCACATTGTCTCTGAATGTGAAAAACTAGCCGGCACTTACTACACCAAATGACATAACAATAAAGTGCAGTATATTTACTGGACCATAGCCAAAAAACACAAATCCCCGGTCTCCAACCTGTGGTGGGAAGAACACTTGATGCAGCCGTTGGTTAAGGAGAACGAGAGTGCGAAGTTAACGTGGGAGATACCAGTACAAACAGCCGTTACAATCACACGCAATAGACCAGACATCATTTACATAAACAAGACATAAAATAAAACATATCTAATTGACATAACAGTACCTTTAGATTACAACATTGGAGCTAAAGAAATCAAGCAGTTAAGCAAATATCACACATTAAAAGTAGAAATAACCCGACTCTGTAGTAGGCGCCACCGGGGTAATAGCTAAAAACTTGCACCGATATTGTGATAAACTTGACTTAAATATAAATATGAACATAATTCAACAACAGTCCGCATTACACAGTTACAATAGTGAGCAAAGTGTTAGGAGACACAGTTTTTTTATTAGAGGGGCAACTAAGCCACCCTTTCCCTGAGGGTCTCGGGGCGGGCGCACCGTAAACCGAGTCTAGAGCTGGAGTAGAGGAAAATCTCAAAACATAATAATATAATATAATCCTGTGCTCATTGACAACCTGACTCAAATGACATAATCTACATTAACGCTAGCGAAGCCGCGGGTAAAAGATAGTATTCCTATATTTGGTCGGGACGTACATCAACATTAAAAAAAAAGTCTATATGTTTGATTATGCTGTACTTAGGATTCCCGAATCCTCTTTCGGCTGCGGCCCTGAACCTGCTCCGATCCCCAACTAAGGAAACTCTTGTAGACGCCACCAGCGCAATACAGTATCACTCGAAGCAATAGAAATACACGCATCATTTTACACACAAACACTCGCAAACTAAATACAATATACCTGGGCTCTGAAAGGGACCTTTTTTCCTACTTTTACTAACCGTTGCCGTGTGGTGCCGGCTAAGAATAGTACCACACCACATTTTCCCGTGGGTGTCGCAAAAGGTGACTAAAGGATATTTCCAGGGGATGGGCAGCAGTACCCTCTAAGTACCTTACAGTACACACCACACGAACAACTACTGAGTTTGCCAACCCGCCTTCCAAGTGGGACGAATATGGCGATTTATAGGGAGAGACCTATGACCAGCAGTGGATGTCTCATGGTTGTATGGATGAATGGAATAACCAAAGGGCTTGCTAGGATAAATTCCGCGGAGTTTTTAACACACTATTACACCCTTACGCTTGCCACCATTGCAAGCTGAGTGCTTTAAGAGCTCGCTCCCAAAGTCCAGTAAAGCCGTCAAGGCACTTCAAGCCAACAGGGCTTGATCAGTTTTATTTACGAATAGAAAAGTGTTGGAAAAACAAAAAACAAAAATTAAATTAATAGTTCTTCTACAGTTCGATCTATCAGCTTCTGAAAGTGAGTAGTTTGATTTGTCGTCTCATTATATTATTGTAATATGGTTTACTTAATTAAAGATAAGGAACTAAATATTTTCATAGTTTTAATGTTTTTGCCATTATTTGCCAGACTTACTAGGATCGGATTTTACGCAAATCCTATACAGAATTGAATTTTCATCATTTTCAATTCAGCATATACAACTCTTTCCTGTCCATTTGGGCTAAGTACCTAACCGTCGCTATCGTAACGCGGTTGCTATGGTATCCATTGTCATGACAACAGTTGCCATGGTAGCATTATTATTTACATTTTATGTACACGGGTAAGCAACGTTTAATTTACTTGACACTGGCTAAGACACAAGCCGTGCAGAGCCATTAAAAAACACAAGAAGAAGAAGCAACGTTTGGAGTTTTTGGTGGGAACTAAGTCTGGCATGTAGCAGTTATTCTCTTCAATTCATTAAACTTGTGTTTTTTTCACTCTATATCATGTAATCTTGGTGGCATTATGTGTGATATAGTTCGGTTATTGTGTACAAGTTAAGTTTATTATAGAAAACAACGCATAACATATAATCTGAGATGCCGACAAAGCTACATGGAGAGTTCGAGCAAGATGAAATTTTGCTGGAACTTGTTAACGCTGATACAATATTGAGAATACATCTTACCCACATGACACTGGCACAAATTGTGTCTACACAGATTGCCATTATCTAAAAAGAAGACATCGTTGAACCCAGCGTTCAGATAGTATTATATAAAAGTCAACATCCGTCTGTCTGTCTGTTACCGATATACAAGATTACTTTAGTCAAGTTTAATATATATTTTGTTACATAAAATGTTATCTACGAACGATTATATAAGAAAAGTAATCTCAATAATAATAAAAAAATCCTAAAATGACCATTACCCTGTCTCTTCTTTCAATCCTTATCTTTACTTTATATAAAAGTAACTTAAAAAAAAGCTTGTCATACGCGGAGCCGCGGGTACACCCATTGGTCTCTAAAGTCTTTTCATATTTTAACGAAATAAGCACATTACGAATACAAGTCTGGTATATTTTGCATGTATTGTTGAATGTAGCAACAATATTATAATTATTGCATGATTGATAATGGTGTGCCTGCTGTAACCGGAGTTGGATCGAACAACACGAGATCCGCCGAATACCTGAACACGTTACTAGTCAAGCAGTGAACGTCAAGGTCGCAGAGGTCTTACGTTTCTTTCCAATTTTATATGTATTATGTTACATTATGTATGCTGACACTATTTATAATGTATACCAGCACACAGAAACTGGTATTATAGTATAATGATATCGCCGAGATTCGTAAGCGCTGGTATGACGTCGCCGTTTAGAATATAATTTTAAACAGGCGTCGATCATTTTACGATTGACTGAGTTGCAACATGACAATATGGGCATTTATAATATTTCTCCTCTTGATAAGCCACACACGACTCAGATGAGTAGAACACGGAAGTTATCTCATTACGTATACAGATTGTAGTGAACAAGCGTTCTGTCATCTCGTTGACATGGTCATATATTTTGCTGTATCTCCAAATAGTAGTATGAATTTATGTGTTAAACATCTGCTTGTATCCTGCTAAGATAAATATAATACGAAACGCTATGTAAACTTGATAAATAGTAATTTCTATACGAAGTATTTTTAGGTTAATATTTTATTGCTAAACTTTTATGGAAAGTTTTATATAACGCTAGCGAGCCGCTCCGGCTTCTCACGGGTATATTGAAAACACTGATGAAAAAAAATTAAAGCAAAAACGAAACTTCTTAGCATTCCATGCATACTCCGTGTGGGTGCCGGGTCTATGGCGTTGGCGAGAGGCAAACCAGTGCCGTGACCAGAACTTGTGATCCAGGTTAGGTTTAAGGGGACCCTTTACAATTCGCATCTACGCTCACTTTCACTGCCCGTGTTCACCTCCTAGTCTAGCCAGATTTGGTAAGATCCTACTAATGCTGCTTTCGATATTCTTTCTAAAAAAGAACTACTGACCGACAATGTTCTACAGGTGAAAGAATTTTTAAAACCGCTAAATAGTATTTGAGTTTATCCATAATAAACAAAAAAATCAAATATACCTCTTTATATAATAGTATAGTCTACATACCTTGCCTTGTCTTTTCAATAATCCATCTACGTGAGCTTCTTTGTGAGGCCACAGATAAACAGTAGATCTTGGCATGAATTAAGTTTGCAAATTATTACTTTTGCCGAATTGTGCAGATGTAGGATGAACAGGTCTATCAGTGTGTTCCGTTTTCCCTACCATATAGACCAAAGCTGGGCCAGCATGACGGCGAATACTGCCACAACTGGTGGAATCTACCAGCCGAGGTCACTGTTTTTTTAGACAGTACCATACTCGTACATACCAATAAGTGCCGTACAATTAGTTTACCGAGCTAACGTTAAATTTTGTTTTTGAGGTAAATCCTAATATTTAAATCCAAGTTATTTTGATTTTGTCGTAATATTTATTGGTTAGTTTATTTTTAACAATTATTTTCGATTTTGATTGATTTACTGGATAATGTACTTCGTTAGGGGTAAATAGAAACGTATTTTTGAGAAGAATTTGCTATTTAAATGTCCTATTTTATTAGCCTCAATTGCTTAATGAACTTCTGCTTTGAGTGGAAGTTTTATCACTTGTAATATATCGCAAAATTAATGCAAATTCTTGCAATTCGAAGGATTTTTGAGTTTCTGCATATCTGTAAGTAACCTGTTTTTTTTTATCCCAAACAATGAAAATTCATATAAAATAATACAGCATAGGTATTTATGTCTTTTTATTAATTTCATAATTCTTTTTTTATGTCATTTTATAATATGTACTTAAGATTGTTTTTTTTTATAACATACGCCAGTATAATACAATTCCATTTCACTGTAGCCTTCCAGACGTTTCGTATTATCATGCCATCAGTCAGTAACCCTCTCGATCTGATCGAAGTTCGACGGAGACAATTTATTTCACTTAATTATTCCGTCACATTCCGTTGGTTTTTTTGTTCAGTTTACTTTTGTCTTTGCGTTTACGTAAACCAATCATCGAATACTTTGTGTATTTGTCTATGACATTTCCTCATGGGTGTGTCTTAATGTACTTTTATATCATTATAATGATTATAAACATATTTCAATGTATTTGTTTTTATCATCGTAATTACTATTCTTGATTTCATCAAGTGAAATAAGTAACGTTTACATAGTTTTATTATATTAGTGAATCTTTGAAATTTAACTGTAGTCATTATTGAAAATTTTGAGAGAAAATACTTTTTCCAATTTTTATTTTATTCATAACACTAAAGCTCGTCAAAATTGATGAAACAATAAAAATTCTCTGTCATATTGTGTGTCCGAAACTACTCAACTTATCTTAATGAAATATTTCACACTGGGCGTGATTTGGTCCAACAGTATGGAATAGTTTTTATCCCATTAATTCCCTAGACCCCCCGTTTTTATAATTTAAAATAACCTGGACAACACCAGGTATAGTGGCTAGTTGGTATGTAGATAATAATACAATATTCTAGTGAATCAGACTCTGAATCCATACATAGTGATTACATACTAAGTCAGTAGATGAATAGAAAAGAATATTGTATTGAAAATTCATATTAATATACAATATAAATAGATAATAACACGTATAAATAATTACGAGTCGATGTTGATAAGCGATATTGCCAGCGACATCTGGATAAAACTCGTGGCATTATCAACGACCTTACATTTCTCGTTTAATATCAACTGTCTCTTACATACTACCTTCTGTTAACAATATAGAGATGTCGTAACTTTTGCGAACAATGTGGATAAACTTTGTTCGATTATATATTGTACTTCTGAAATATTTACTTATATGACTATACCATATTAACAAACGTGAATATACAGTTTAAAAGACTTACACAAACGTTCATTGTTTTGTTATTATTGTAGCAGTTAATTGATTCGGAAATTTTTGTGCGAATAATTATTGTATGATCTACGTCATTATTGAATTTACTAAATTCTTCGTAATAAACTGCGCTACCTGATATTGTCTCATCTAACTGTAATATTAATATAAAATAGATTTCTCCGTACACTATATCAATTATTTACCAAAAAATGATTTATTTTACAGAAAACTATAACATTTGTAATTATACTCTATTGCCGATTAACATTTACGTTTATTAAAATGTCGATTCGTTCACAAATTTTTATATAACATACATAAATAATGAAAGCTTGAATATTTTTTTTTTTTTCTTTAAACTAGATGGAGTTAGTTGTAATATTCGTTTTAATATTCTTAGCACTTACCCAGTTGTGGGCTTTCGCTTTTAAATTGTACTGTAATGATAATATTGACTTAAATCTACTTCCCATTCTACATAATCAAATTGTCAGTGCAATGTGAAAATTAACAACATTTACAAATTTACAATATGTCTGTAAGAAAAAAAGATTAAAATCTAAATAAAAATACGCAAAGATAAAAGAGTTTACTAAATAGTTATAAAAACCGACTCTATTAGAACTATTATTCAGCATCCTATATTTTAAGAACTCAACGCTGAATTGGCGCTGATTGCAACATCCGCCCGCATGTGGTCTGGTACCCTGCTAGTAGTTTTAAGTATATAATAACTTAGTCTTAAGTTACCTCAAAGCTAATAAACGTCATATTTAAAAAATAAAGTATTTTTATAACTATCTAACTACGTTGCTGAGTTGACTACCTTTTTCTTCTCTGTTTGTCAACCGACGTTAATTTTTTTAATTTTATTTGATAGAGCTATTGATGAGTTTTAGTGTTATCAATAAACCACTAGGCAGCCATGAGGACTGGAACTCGAATCTTTGGAAAACCTGTTTTTAATGTTTAAATTTCATAGTTTGTTAACTGAAATTATAAACACGAACTAACAAATAATATAAAACATTTGTCTGGTTTTTAGATCTAATAGCGCTCCAAACAATATATATGTGCATTTTCATACTGTGCAATCAATTATGATCAAAACACACGATAGGCCGCTTAGCATTAATCTCTGCGCGCCAGCACTTAAACACCAACGAATACTTCATATACTGTAGCATGTTGACGGTTGACGTCACAGCATTGATAACGCGAATTTATAAGTTCTCTCTTACCGAGATTAGCCTAACTCCGCTAAAGAAGTTTTTACTACAAAAGCGGGAACAATTATTTTTATTCTAAATCTCTATAATATTTTATGGCCGAATTTCAACCATTACTAACATTCGTTCAATTAAGGTTTGTAAAATGTAGAATGTAGACTTCTTTCTTTATATTTTACATGTAAATAAAAAACAACCGAACGAAACCAACGTTGATATATAACTCGAATGTTAGAAACAATCACGCACCGTTTTCATGCATAATGTATGTATGTGTTACAATGTACGTTACATTTTACTCGTTCGTATAGAGACTGAAGGGAAAGTGCGCAATCGATAATATTAGTAGGTAGCTTTCGGTTAGCTTTATTTATTTACATTGTTATTTACTAGCATTTTCACGTGCTTATTATAATAGTTTATCGTATCCGTTCAAATGAATTTGTATTTAGTAGGTGAAACAAAGTGTGGTTATTTATTGGTAATGTTTATCAGTCTGTCTGTTCCGGCTAATCTCCGGAACGGCTAGGCTAATTCTGACGGGATGTTTTCTGGCAAATAGCTTAAGTTACATGACGTAAGTACTTTTGTTTTACGAAAATAATTAGGGTTCCACGTAAAAAAAAATTAAAGTCATGAAACTGTGAATAAAGTCCGTTTCAATGAATTTGAATTTGTGAGAAATCTCTTTGCTTAATGTTTGTAGCAAAAAAAAAAATCTTTTTTAATAATTAAGGTTTCGTATAAAAAAAACTAAAAGCTATATTACGCTAGTTTGTGATAATATTGTGCATCGATACCGAAAATAAACAATACCCTAATATATAATATAGAATCAGTTGAAAAATTTATATTTTGTTTGATCAAAACAATTGATATAAATTGTAATGATTCTATCATGTACGTACATGTAACAAGTCCACTGTAAATTTATAAAATATCACGGTGCTAAAATAGGACCCCTGTAAGGGAGAATTTGTCGCGTAATCGCCAACGTGATCTAGTTGTGTATTAGCCGAGACCATAAAAACTGCCGTTATGGCGACTGTGGAAATTAACCCATCCTCGGAAATAGGGTTTTATGGTATTTGAACTGCGTACTCAGATTTAGCATTTTTGACCTATGTTACCCAACAAAAAGTGTTTTTTTTTTTACATTATGCTTGTTCTTAAACTAGCTGTGTGCCTGCGGCTGCACCCGAGTTTCTTATATTCTTCGCTGCTGTTAAATTTATTTATACGGGACCCTAATTATTTTCATGAAATTTGTGGTACTAAGATAAAGCAAAAATATTTCTCATAAATTCAAGCCCGTTAAACTGACCATGGAATCGAATTTTATTCCAAATTTTATGAGTTTTAATTTTTTTACGCGGAATCCTAATTATTTATGAATATTAAAAGTTAAACTTTAAAATTTATTAAAACTCTAAGTTCTAAGTTACGCGGAGTTACTTCAACTATCTACCAAAAAAAGTCCGGTAAAAATCCTCCAGCCGTTCCGGAGATTAGCCGAAACAAACAGACAGACACAAACATTTTAAAATTTATATTTTTGGTATAGATGTTGTATATACATTCATATGTATCCAGTAAAAAAAAATATTATGATATTACAAACAGACAGTTCAATTTTATTTATTAGGATAGATAACAGTTTATATGTATACTAATAAATAATATTGAAATGTTTGTTTGTAATGTCAAAATAACTTTATAATAAATACATATTAATGTATTCCTCGGTACCTATACCAAAAACACAATTCAATGAAATAAAATTTTTGTTTGTCTGTCTGTTTGTTTGCTACGCGTAAATCATGAAATTCTAGAAAAAAAACATTCAAATCAACAGTTTTACCGTCATGTATTTCAATTTGTGAGAAATATCTTTGCTTTCTGTTAGTACCCAAAAAAAAAGAAGAAAATAATTAGAGCTCCGTGTAAAAAAAAACTAAAAATCAAATTGTGAACAAGATATGATTAAATGGGTAACACCATCAAAACATTATTTTCCAATGATTATTTTAAAACTATATTACGTATTCAAAATATGTATATGAAATGCGGGCGGAGCCACGGGGACACAGCTAGTATATAAATATTATTGGTAGATTATAACTGACGTAGTTGATATGTGAATTGAATAATTTCATTGTATAAGTATATTTACTATAATTCCATTATTCAGGGAGGAAACAGGGGAATACGAATACATCTGAATGGTATAAACGCTACCCGCATATCCCCTTAACCAGTGTAAATGATTGTTTTATTACATTATGTCAAATAATGTATGTAATTAAGTATTAAGTCAAACGCTATGCAATCGACAAAATACAACGACCACTGCAGCACGTTTTATTCCAATAATTAAGGCAATAAAATTCTCTAAAACAGTACAATAATTACTAATCATTGTATTAAGTAGAAACAATTGGAGGAACGTTGGTAGTGCTATAAATTTAATTTTTACGTAAACTACAATGGATGCTTGTATGTTAAACTTTATTGTGCGGAATAATTCGAAATACGGGTGAAGTTAGTATTATAAATAAATACGAAATTGGTTGATTCTTTTTTCTCGGTTGAATATTTGTATTGAAATTTTCTGTAGAAGTCGATTATGATATAGAAGATAGGAAGAGAACGAGATAGGGTTTTATTTTTTAATTTATAACTTTTTGTTTTTTATCAAATAAATCTATAAAATTTATTATTAAATATGCCCTTATCAACATCGTTCATATGTTCCATCTTAATGTATTATACCCCTTTAAAATTAAAACTTGCTTGACATGGTGCCTAAATGAATATGATTTTTTAGGACTAAAGCTTTATTTAAGCCTAGCGAAGCGGAGCACCAATTATTAATAAATAAACCCTCAATAAAATATCTTCTGTTTTTTTACATTTCATTCTACCTGTATCTGTACTAATAAATAAAATTGAACTGTCTCTTTGTAATGTCAAAAAATATTTTTTTTTTTTTTATTAAATACATATGAATATATACACGATACCTATACAAAAATTACAATTTTTAAAAAATTTTGCCTTTGTGTCCGTTTGTTCCGGGTAATCTTCGAAACGGTTGGAGCAATTTTGACGAGATTTTTTTGGTAGACAGCTAAAGTTACTCCGGGTAACTTAAGGTACTTATGAACTTCGAAAATAATTAGGGTTTCGCGTAAAAAAATAATACTTATGAAATTGTGAACAAAATCCGATTCCATGCTCCGTTTTATAGGTAAATGCTTGAACTTACATACATATCATCACGCCTTTCCCCGTGGGGACAGGTAGAGATTACATCCTTCCACTTGTTACGATCTTGATACACCTCTTTCGCTACTAGTTTCATGGGCGTTTTCATACATGCTCGTCGGTTATGAGTACTTTTCATCTGGCCTTTATTTAAGACTTGATCGATATGGTCTAGATACGTTCGCCTAGGTTGACCCTTACTGACTTGCCCATTCGACCCTCGCCTTATAAATTCGTTTCGTAAATCTTCTCTCATCCATCCTCTCTACATGCTCAAACCAACTAGGCATACCTTGCTAGCTTGAATTTATGAGGAATATCTTAGTACCAAAAAATTAAGGAAAATAATTAGGATTCCGTATTTAAACAATTGAAACGCAGTGAAGAATATTTGAAACGAACACGAACATTATGTGTTAATTTTGACATATTCACTCCACTTTTTGAACAAACTCGAAACACCTGAACAACAACAATCTAATTTCAAATATGTTTTCGTAATACACATTTTAATTATGACCAATTTCTGATGAGAAACATCTATTGGTATATCTTGACAGTAAAACTGACTCGTATGCCGTGAATTGAAAACAAGCTATAAAATTTAAAAATGTAGTTATCCTGTTACGTTCTATTATAATAGCAATACGATTTCATAAACATAAATTTATTATTAAAATGTACCTATCTATAGAATAGAAGTAGGTACAATAAAAATATATTTGATATATCTTGTAATGACATTTCCCTTCTGAAAGATGTATCATTTCTTTTTAATTTCACAATTCTGTAACAACGAACTGCTGCAACATCGCTTGTTCTTTCCCTTGGACGCAAAATGAAAGTAATAAGAAAGTTTGGCAACCCACATATATTTTTAGCTAATAAAATAACAGCCACTTTAAAAAGTTTAATGCAACAAATCATAACGAAGAAGAGAAAAGAAAGATCTCATATAAAATATAAGCTGGAATTGTTTAATGAAATAATTATATACTGGTCAAAAATAAATATGGAGAAATTAACCTTCAAATGTTTTATGTAAGTATATGTAAGCTGTTTATTTCTAAAGTTCAAATAATTTCGTTCAATTTCTCAATAATTTAATTTCGTAACGTTAATAGGTGTAATTAGTCTATAATTTATAAAAAAAAGAGAGAATCAAATTAATTACATGCAGGTACTTTAATTTCAGAGGTTCTACGGTCCGAAATTTAGGCTTTCAATCTATTACTTTCAGTGTAGTAGTAGATTACATGGCTCTTTAGAACTGTGGTATCGTTTTACGACTCACGGGTAAGCCTACGGAGCGTGCGAATGAGGGTGTCGGGCCAGAGATGTGAAGCGGGCGGCACGGTGGCGGAGTCAGGGTGACGTCATCATCCGGGCGCGGACGTTTAACGACGCATGCGTCCTTCAATATCCCTTACGTTCTGTATGATGTACCCCGCGTGCCACTCACACCCCTGCACACCACTTCTCGGGCGGCGCGCGACGCATCCACTCGCTCGACCGCCCGCCCAACTTTGACTTAATCGTGTCGATGCTACAGAATAAACTTTACGTTAATAAACAGTGCGTGTACCGATACCATGAACTTGGACTGAATACTGAATATTCAGTGAGATTTAGACTCTTATCTGTTTAGTTTATATCGGATATTAGTAAATTCAGGGTAAGATAAATGTTCGTGGTAGAGTTATAATGCTTCTTTATATTGTTTTGCTGTCTTTTCATGTATATAAATTGTAAGAAAAATAAGAAATAAACAAGATATTGCAGGGTATGTATATAGTTATCATTGCCGACTTTTGCGCGGTATTTTTTGCTGTTTGTGTAAATTTCAATTGTCACTATTTCTATTTCAGGCGGTATTTTTTGCGTTCTGGTCCATATTATAATATCTCTTTTATTTCAATTGCTACTTTAAACTTTCTAGGTATTCATTAAAATAAAACTTGATAGTAACTATGTAAACCAATTTTATAATCGTTTTATATCATAAGAAATATAATAAATTCGGCGACTCGATGATTGAACCGAATACATAAAAATTGTCTTTGTAATGGAGATATTACTCATATTACAACTTCAACGAGCATTTTCGTTGCGTAACCACTTATGTCCATTGAACAGACATACGGTTTACCGGTAAAATACAATCTATAATATATTACATACATACATAAAATCTATACCGTATTACTCTGTCGAATATAGAAATTTTTTTCAAACGTTCTTGACAATGGTTATAAATATTAGAAGCTATTTGAAAATGTAAAAAAATAAAATTACAATGATTTCTTAAAGAGGTCGCATGTAAAAATATCATTTTTTATTTATGTCTAGTTTTTAAAACAAAATCAAGTGCTAAGTTCGCGATTGTAACAACCAGTAGATAAACGAATATTTTTGTTCATTGATTACGCAGTTTCATTTCAAATTGCAAAATTTTCATAGTTTATACATTCCATTTATTTTATAATTATTTAATACATTTTTTCGGGTTTTCTTTAACCAATATTTATGGGTTTAACTATATTAGTAAAGCCACATTCTATGTATTTTACTGATTATAAATGAACATGAGTTCATGTAGTTATTAAAATTTAATGTTCTCGGCGTTACCAGGCACTAATACTGCTCACTCATTGTCGGTTTTTACTTTCTATCCATTACGTTTTAGGTTCAGACGAAGGATTTCAAGTACCTTCATAAACCTTTATGTCTTATTTGCCTGTAGTAATGAAAATCTCGTTTTATTGTTTAAAAAAATAATACCATATTGTTAAAATTCAAGTATAATTTGACACAAACAGCCAAACAAATCTTAATTAAGCTATGCTTAGCTTGTAGGTACTATTTTTAAAAATAATTGTTTTCTTTACATAATAATAGGTAACATCTCCTTTAATTGTCTAAGCTGGCTTTCGTGATTTAAAAAAAAGTCATAAATGTAATGAAGTACATTTTGTTTAATTTTGTAACATTTTGTATGACAATACTGATTGTGTTTGGTTCAAAAATGATCACCATAATAATGACACTTTATTTAGCTATAATGCATCTGTGGCTTACTGACCACACGGGTACTAAAAAAATGTTGTTGATTATTCCCTGACCAAACATCGTGTTTTACTGAGCACAATATCAGATCGTCGAGTAGCAAAAAAAAATTAGATCACAAAAAATTCTGAATCAGTTCTCTATTTCTGCTTTTAATAATTATATATTTGAATAACTATTTTGCGAAAAAGCAACTATACATTCGAGAAAATTCCATATTCTACTTTTTGAATTTAGAAAAATGGAATAAATTTAATGTTATATAAATAATTAGCCCCTTTAATAATTGGTATATAGCTAGTTGTAGATTTACAGTGAAATAGTATGCAAACAAAATAAATACTATTAAACCCTACTGCTTTTCAAGTAACGACTACTTATGTTTGTTAAAATATTCCATGATTACAATGACGCTTGACTTTACTTGAAAGGTTGATGTGGAATTTATACAATGTTACAGTTCAATACAATTTCATAACTAACACTATGTAATTATACCGTTTAAAAATAATTCTCATTTTAAGAAGAAATTTTATAATTATTATTTGTAATGAAACTTTAAAATCTGTTGACGTTTAAACTACACTGTCTTAAAACTGAATTCACATTACTTACTTTAGAAAGTATAATCTTACTACAGAGTAAGATGACTTCAGTCTAAGTTCGTAGCTATTATGAAATTCAGAGCAACAAAATATTATAAGAAATTTTTGTGCACGTATATTTTTAACACTTGTCTCTATCCGACTCGTCATGAATTCTTAATGCTCTTAATAAGGGCTTGTATATTTCCCTTGATTGACTATGAGTTATTGCTTTTATTTGTCCTTGAAAATAAGTTTTATGTCTTGATTGCATTATAGCTATAGTGCAAATGATGAACAATATAAGAAATAGTGTGATAAGAAAACGTTGCGGTCTGGTCAAGAGATGCTTAATTGGTTTGGCACATAAAGAGGATTGAAGAAATAAATTTGTGAGGCAAGACTGATTGTGAAAGACGGTAGGGGTATATAAAGTTTTCAGGAAAGTAGAAGAAGCGAAAGATGTTTGTCAGTGCCGTAGCAAGCGGAATGATGAAGTTTCTGCTTACTTTTATGGAAATATTACGTTATAGACATACTAGGTGGTGCTCGCGGCTCCACCCGCGTTTCATGTGTTCTGGTGCATATAACATTTCATTTATACCTAACCTAAAAAAACAAATGAATGAAGGAAAATTAATAGCGGAAAAAAATGCACATAAGAATAAATCTAAAAAAAAACCTTGTTCGATGGAATCCAAAAAATAAATAGCTTCTAACCATTTACGCATCAAATCAAAAAATTCTACGACGAATGGTAGTAGTCCCATCTTGACATGTTTAGTAGTTTTGAGGTTATGGTGCATCAATATATATATACATATTACCTACCTCGTTTTCTACTATCTACTTTTACATAGTAGCTTACTAATGCTTAGTTCGAGCATGTTTAGAGGACGAATGACAGAAGATTGACGAAACAATAACAGGGCGAGGGTGACTGAGCACGTCGGTAAGAGTCAAGCTAGGTGAATGTTTCTCGATCAGATCGAAGATGTATTAAAGAAAGTGTAGGTGAAAAGTACTCATAACCGAGAAGAGCATGTATGGAAACACTCATGAAAGTTGAAGAAGTGAAAGGCGTGTTAAAATCGTATCAAGTGGTAGGTCGTATTCTCTGTCCTACCCGCACGGGAGACAGGGATGACGCTATGTATGTGTAGTACCCGACTGGGGAAGTATTAGTATTGCGGCCGTCGGGTTCTTAAAGGCATTTTTAAATGTCAACTTGCAAAAAAAAATGCACCGCAACCTGTAATCAGGTAGCCAAAGCCAATTAAAAATGTCCGAATACAAGAAAAAAAATTATTTAAAAATTGAATAAAATTTAAATGAAATATAGGTTATAAAGTATTAACCTGAATAAAAGATCTATCCAAACAAAGACCTATATAGTACAACTGTATTTTAAAATTCAAGATTTATAAATATATTTTGAAAATAACCATATAAAAAACAAATTCAAAATAATATCACCATTATTATTTGCCTATCTAAGCTTCTAAAGTTTTCTCCAATACAAGACGCGTTTGATCGCTTAAGCAATTTATTCGACCCTCTCAACTTCTACCCCTTCCAATATTAGTCCTCAGAGCTTACGTTTCCAGGTAAAACGACTATGTTGAATATTTAAAATACCGATTCATATTCCTTGTTATATAAATTATTCCAATTAAAATAATGAGTAACTTAGAGTCTACTTGGAAGACCTTGCTTTTAATATAAATATGGCTGTTTAACTCAAGTAATATGTAATGTTTACTGATTATTTTCATAGGGTATATACTGTAATATGGAAATTTATCTTTTTTAAATTTAACTGCTAAAATATAACTCAACAGAAATGTAAGAATTACATAGCTCGTAAGCCATTTTAAGCTCGGATACAGCTAATTGCTTTTGAAGGGCGAAAAACTCATTTAATAATCCTATGATACGCCGCGGCACATCACAGTCTTTATTTATTTGAAGCAACTGTTACTATAATCATCTCATAAAGTTTAATCTAATAACCAGTTTTTTTACAAATTTATATTATATTGTGTAAAAACATTTTCGTTTATTGAGACATTAAACATTATTGAACGCTGATTTTTTTCAAATATATATGAAACTAAAACACTAAGCTCGGTTATTTGCTGATTCAATTGTCTTTAAATTAGATACCTGTACAATTAAATGCTTAAATTACATTGTTCTTGTTTGTAATTGTTCTGAATGGCATATACATTATTATTTTCGCTATTATAGAAATGTAATAAGAAAATAAACAACCAATTTTCATGTTAGTTTTAATCCAGAATCATTGTCGTAAATTCTTTCTATAAATTGTAACAATAAAACTTCGATATTGTATAAACTTTAAAACATGTGTTTAAAACATTAATACTAACTAATATATTTAACTAGTATATTTATTAAAATCTTTTATATTGCTTAGAAATGAAATCATTATTAGTAATTAAATGGCCGATAAATTTTTGGGATTAATTTTATTTAGTTCAAATAAAATTGCTAAATATGTAATATTATAAAACAAAAAAAAACTGTTTTAAATAATTATTATACGATGCCATTACAATTTGTAGAGAATACAGTAAATAATTTCTTGTCAGTAATAATAGATAACTGATTGCAACATTTTGGTGGTAGACCGTCTCAGTGGCCAGTTTCTCTCGTTGGTTTATATTTCCCGAATATTGCCTCTGGCGAATCGAACTTCAAATAACTCGAATGAAATGTAATGATACAATATAACTTTATCTGATATATCGTTTTTCAGTATTTTTTAATAAAAAATTGTTTTGATTTTTTAACATTTAATTCGTGAAGTGATTTACAAGTACAAACAAAGATAATTGCTTAAAAATTAAAACAATTTTTCACTAAGTAGTTAACTCTATTTTTTAAATAGTTTTTGTTGTTTTACATTATAATTAAACCGAGTTAACAATTTTTACTTAGTTAAAATTATACTGGAATTATCCGGCATTAATTTCTTATACAATTATTAAAACTATATTCTCATTATAGGATTCCTATTATTAATTTATTTTTTAACCAATGTAATTTTGATAATGGACTGATATAAAGACAAAAATCAGTCTGTTAGTTGTAAGAATGTAATCATTTGTAGTCGTCTGAAACAATTGAGCTTGTTTATTCCAAAGTGGTTTATAAATGGATAATCTCACATAAATCTTATCGCGAAAAAAGTATGCTAGTAGTATTAATTCGATTATTTGGTTATGATAATACAAGTGATCTGATATTCAAATGAAATAATAATTTATTTTCGTCAGTTTGGGCCCTGGGAAGGCGCTTATGAACGTCAAAAAATTACTGCCGTTTCGGAAAACAACCCAGCCGAGAAGAGCTGGCAAGAAACTGCATCTGGTTTTTTTTAATGTTTTATAAGTATAATATAAAAAATACTTATGTTACCTAATAAAAATAAACCATTTTAGCGGAAGCACAGAGATGGGTGTCACTTCCAGATATTAATATCGTCCACCTAATCATCTAACCTATAAAATGTGTTAGACATATTTATGAAAATAAGTAACGTTTTTATGTCTTTGATAAACGTTTAAAACTTGTCATTAATATCAGACATGTTATTATAAAAAGCAATATATTATTCGGTGTGTGCGCAAAAAGGGTCATAATTTAGTCAAAGTCTGTAACACCCGGCGCGGAAGGGAACGCTGGTAAAGGTTTTGTTTATTACCAGAATTCTTTTATACAGTTTAAACAATTTTTCGATTACATGTTTACGATTTTGTAAAAATTAACGATGAAACTTTTACGTATATTAGTTCATCGTCAGTGGTATTGTGGTCCGATACTGTGTCGATGGATTTAATCTCAAATCAACTTACCCTATCTATACTAATATTATAAAGAGGAAAGATTTGCATGTTTGTATGTAACGAATAAATTTAAAAACTACTTGACCGATTTGGATGAAATCTGGTATAGAGATAGTTTGAAATCCGGGGAGTGACATACGATAGTTTTTATTTCGAAAATCCTACGGGAACTAGAACTAAGCGGGTAAAATCATGGAGAGCAGCTAGTTCTATAATTTTTATAAACTTTCAGTTTAGAAGAACCTCGTAGGTCATTTTCTATTGCCCACTTGGCTGACTACCATCTTCAACTTTGAAAAACTATCGCCAAGCCTGGTATAGGTGTATTAGGTAATGCTGTACTTAAAAAGCATCAATCCGGAACTAGTATTTCTAGATATAGCGTATTTATAATTTTGAGCCATATCGTCACTTAACATCAGGTGGAATTGAATTCAAATCGTTGAACCTATACATAGTACACATCGAACTTTAAAATCTGCTAATTTGTAAGTAATCTTTCTATATAAGAGGAAAATGGGGGTATTTTGACCCACCATCAACTCAAAACTACTGAGCATATCGGGATGGGACTACTACCAAATTTTCGTAGAATTCTATCGACCCTTTCTCATTTTTTTTTCAATCAATGTACATATTTTCCTTCTATTTACCTTTAAAGACTCTTTTTTTTTCTTCATTCATTTGTATTTTTTTTTTAAGTTAAGTATAAATTAAATGTTAAAGGTATGCACTTTTTCACTCACACCTAAAGAATTTATGAAACGCGGACATCAGCTGGTAAAATATAAAACCATATAGATTTAAATCAAATACCTTTGAAATTACTTTATTTAACATTGATTGAAACTTGTGTATGTTACATAATTAATAGATTTAAATTTCGTCACATAGTGAACATATCTAGGCTGAATTATATTACACAGCATAACAAAGACAATTGTGTACAAACGTCGGCGTAGGGCTTAAACTAGATTAAGATGTGCCAAGTTAACTTTTGCTGGAATAGTAGCGGGGAGTAGTGGTAATGAGAAATTCCTACTTCCTGGCCAAATAGGTGAACGAAAGAACACTGATTAGCTTTATTTAGTAAGAATTTTACATATTTTATGTTAAGATTTTCTCACGTAAAAAATTCTGAAATGTCATGAATATACAATAATAAGATGCAATTTAACAACGCTACGTTATCGTAAAAAAGTTTTTAACTTTATGTATCATGTAGTAACGCTAACAAGGAGTCTCGTTGTCCGACGTTAGAATTTATGCAGTCTTAGCTTAAACTACGTCGCTTTTGTGCACAAATAGCTCGTTTAGCCGGAAGCCGTGAAAGCGAGACGTCGCAACTCGTGGCCCGTGGATTCTCGCGCTTGTAGGGCGGTTAACTACCTACACACATTCCTAGTGAATGTTTAGAAGCCACCTGCTTCTTTATTGTCTAAATTTACATCGTTTCGTAGCAAAATTATTACTGTATTTATCGTGTTTGTTTAGTGGTAGTCTATGAGTTTAAATTCATATTAAAGGAACAATATATATTATACGAAAAATGGGTACTTTTTTACAATATAAGATCATTTTGTTCTGTGATAAAAATTAATACAAATGTTATTAAAATATCAAAAATACTATCAGTGAAATTAATTAAAATAATGGCAATGCTGCCCATCTTTGTTTTGATATTTAAAACGTACCCTTATGTAATTATTTTATCGATTTTCAAGATCAGAAGTAAGCATGTAATTAAATTGCTTACAACAAAACGAAAATGATTTAGATTTAGATTCAAGAAGAAAACATTATACCTCTGTAACATTTAAATCAACATTGTGAAAGCTGCTACGTTACTCGGTGTAAATCAAAATGCTAAGATATTCAATAACAAGTTCATGCAATTTCTGTGATTTACCGTGCTTATTATAATAAATCACATCATAAACTAAAGTATAAAGATGAACAATTGAGAGCAGTGCGTAAAATTATAAAGTGCTAACTTCTCCTAACAGTTATACATATATATTTTGTGTTATTAATTTATTTATGATGTCACATCTAAAATTTTTCCCATAAATGCCCGACTGAAATGTACGAGTCGAAAAGATTACGACTAAATTATTCCATTGATTGTTTAAATAAGGTCATGGGTAATCAGACTAGAACCTGCAGTAAATGTATTATTAATTTTTTTTTTTTTTTTTTTTTCGCTTCTCCGGACAGTCTACGTGGTTGTCTAGTTTTATAAATGCTTATCGATAAATAAACTTACGATTTATAATATTAAAATTAATAACTGCAAGAAGTAGTACGTATATACGTACATTATGAACGAATTAATTGGAAAATTAAAGTCAATCAAAACCTGTAGAATTAATGTTTGTGTAACGTGCATTCAGATCTATTAGAGACATAAATATTGTTTATATAGTACTTAATTGAAATTGTTATAAGATTATTATAAAAATTACTGCCTCAACACCACAAAAAGTACGTATTTCATCAAACCAATTTAGTATATTTCTTAAAGGTTAAAGTTAAGGTTAAGGTTTATTTTCTATATAAACGTAGTGTTTTTTAAATAAATTGTTCATTAAAATGTTTACTAGAATCGGGACTAATTATGAAATTATTTTTTTAAATTTACGCCTTTTAAGATTTCTCCAACACTCCGTAATAATCTCTTTGAAAAATATTTTCTTAAAAACTTTCATTGCGTGTCTTAAGTTTACAAAAAAGCTAAACTTCCCGAAGAGTGCAAATCCGCTTAACGGCGCGGCGTCTGTCACATAAACAGAGCTACTTGTAAAGTTTTATCTTACAAAGGGGACAAACAAATATCTGAGTGTATTATTTTATCTCTTAAAAAAAAACTGTATATCTTTATTCCAAGATGCCCTGTTTTTGAAGAGTTGATCATTTTGAAACTCATTACCTGCAGACGTTATTTAGAAAACCTCTCCCTGTATTTGCTTGATGATGATCAGTGATTAAATACGTACATAATGAATTAAGATATTAATTTTACTTACGTAATAAAGCCAAAGCACATTTGTACCGAGGTCTAGGTAATCATGTGCTGCTTGATGTTAGAGATGGTACAGACGCTCTCTGCCAAAAAGATTCCAGAGCATACTCAGAATGTAAGCAGTGAGCTTGAGTAGTATAGGCCATCATAATAAATCTATCTGGGTGATACAGTACCGTTCTAGCCCCTTTCGAAATAATAATAATACTCGCCCTATCTTATAATTACTTCACTTATGTTTGTATTTGAAAATTATAAGTTGAAGTTGGTAAAAGTAAAATCGTCAAGTTTAATTTGCAGTCACGACATAAGTGCTTAACTGCGAGGTTCGGGAATAGGTGTTTCATGTCTAAATAACTATTAATGTTTCTAAAATTATTCAACACTATCGATATGATTTATCTGTATATAAAGTATACTATCTGGCACTTGCAACTTCGTTCATGAGTGAACGTGCTTTTGTTGTTCCACATAAACTATGTTTATCTGCGATTATGTATATTATAGCCGCGTAATTATATAGTTTTGCCACTTCACTGCTATCTACTATCGCTTGTGTACTTGTACATAATCAAACTATATCACGTAAAACGCTGTTAAAATGTAGGTATAAATCTAATATAATGCAAGCTAATAAAAATAATACTACTTGGCGAATCAAATTCATTCCAAGAACTCCCTTCAAATTGATTTAGTGGTAAACGATACACGTTTAAAGAAGAAACAAATACCATTATATTTTCTAAAAATATGGATACAATTTCTTTCGCATATAAATTATTAATAAAATAACGCGTGCGTAACGTTTTTCTGCGTACAAATTAAATAGTAGTTATAAAATTACAAGAAAAAAATAACACAATGTCGACTTTTATTAGATAAAAGAGAGATTGCTCCTAAGAAATAATAAGTATACTCACGTAAAAAAGTTACAGGCAACAGTTAGTAAATTTTATGTAACATAACATAACATATGCTTACGCCTGTTATCTCGGAAGGGTTAGGCAGAGGTGAAATAGCGAACTACACCACCCACATTTCGCCGAGCTTCGTTCCGTCCCAGATGTGACAAGGGGCGAGCCAGTTGCCATATCGAGCACAAATTCCAGACTCCGGGATGATACTCTCGGTGGGCCATCTTTGCCTACCGTTAGGGTAGGCGGCGGGTGACTCCGGGGGTTTAGTGGGTATTTCCGGCACTTCTCGCTGGGTGAGTCCCACACTGGTGTGGAGACGTCCCTCCACACCCCCCTACCAACTTCATTGGGCGGGACTTGATCCTCCTAATGAACTTGGTAGGGGTAGTGCGTAAATGCATTCCCCTCGACAAAAAAAAAAAAACAATGCAGTGGTGTAGTCGCGGTCTGTAGCTACGGACCGGTCACTGGTGTTTATTCGCCTATTCTAGGTGGTTAGTCTTCAATGTGGATGTTAAGTTTCTTCGTCGCTAATCGTCTTAACCGACGATTAAGTTGCGCGGCGAGGGTTTCGTGCTTCTTTCTGGCGGGCGCGCGTGAAGCGGAGCTATCCCTCTGACTAGAGGGAAGCTCGACGAAGGGGGGATGATACTGAGTAGAAAAACCCAATATCACTTGAACCGGTCCGGGGATCGAACCCGAGACCTCAGAACGACAGCCGTACCGTAATACAAGTGCGCCACCGAGGCAGTCAATTTTATCTACCTATGCAATATCAATAAATTAATTAAATATACTTTCAACTATTCGATTTTTCGGCAACTGAGGAGTCGAATATTAATTTATTAAATATCGCTTAAGAAATATGTATACGCTTAGGTAGAATTAAAAATCGAAGGACCTTGCGGTCATTTGTTAATAAAAGGTGAAAACGTGAATAAAAACATACAATATTTCACTACAGTTGTAGTTCGCTATTTAAAAGATGGTTACCAAGGGAAATAACATTAATTGTTTTACCTTTAAATCACTTACGTGAAAAGAAAGGTTGTGTGTTGTGAAAATTACTCAGCTTAGACACTATTACCCAGCTTATTTAATCTGATATGAACATCGACGTAATTTAAAAAAAGTTTTGTTTTCGTTATTTGGACTTTGTCTGCACAATTAATTTATTTCATTTGTCCTTACAGAACAATATGTATTTAAATGCGTTAATTTACTGAGATCTTAGTATACAGAGTGTTCGAAGTCTTCAAATTTATATTAAAAGTTTTATTCCAGACTACACAATTTAATCCAGCAGCAATCTTGGATATTTTTTTTAATATAATTGTAAATGATTAACTATGTACGACCTGTAAATTATGTATTTAAAGTTCGTGTGTGGTTTATTTATTATTCGAAATAATAATTTGTTAAAAACCTTAACTTTGTACTACAGTATGCACTACACTAGTATGTATATCTAAATAGGTAATTTTTGTTCTTTTGTTTGTCAACCAATACTCTTTTTCTTTTATGAATAGAATTATGTATATAAGTTAACGACTTTGTTACTCTATGGTATCGTCCTTCTAATAAAGCACCTGAAGAGTCATCTGTGAATGACAGGGACGATCGGTGACAGATATCCGATTTCTCAACGGTCGCCATTGTTTTTGGATCTCTCTGTGCTTACTATCAGTCAAAGTGCCGTCAAAATATAGAAAAAAAATCCTTTTTATTTTTTTCCCCCTTAAATTGTCTAATAATTTTCGAATTCAGACCACTGGACAAATATTAGTAATAATAACTGTGTATAGCGTCGTAAAGCAGTCTAATTACTGTTCAGTCTTTCTCTGATTATGTGTCACAAAAAGTCAGTCAAGCAGGGATCGTCATAAAATACGAACGGGTCTGACATATAGAACCTTAGACGGCTTTAGGAAACAGCCCGGCAGCAAAAAACGTATTGAAATTCTCCACTTCGATACCTATCTCGGCCAGTGACATTCGCCTCTCTCGTAAATGACTGTTTTTATACGAATATTTTAGGAGTGATATGTTGGCGAATAAACTTTCGTAAATTAATTACTTTTTGGCGCCATCTGGACTTCAAAAATTAGCATTCATCATTTTAATTTCAATTATCATATCTATAATAAAATTGCATTTTTTATTATAAATATATTACTTATTTTAAATATTGTAAAGATGTAATTAGTAACGAAATAATCATTTGGGTACAATATTTTAAATATAAAAATGTAATCTTGATTTGCTCAAAATCGCAATTATATTCTACTATATATTTTTACCGATGTTTTTTCTCTGGACTAATTTGTAAACTTAACGCGGGCAGAAGCTAGTATAAAACAATGTAGGTATGGTATTCTGTTTTATAATTAAGCCTCGTCTAAAAAAAAATATTTGAGGTTACCTCTAAAAATGTATTTACTTTATCAAAAAAGAAATTTCAACTGAATATGTAATTTTGAAATAATCTTACTGTTCTGTAATTCGCTTAATAAAAAATATGTCCAGTAATTATGGCTGATATCCGATGAACGAAGTGCCCTTTCATTAGATTTTGTGTCCATAGCAGTGGCATGGTGTGAAAAAAATCGTTGGAAAAGCCGAAGCATAAAAATCTATCTGGTCGTCATACTTCTTCCTCTTGAAGATTTACAGTAATTCATGATGGATATTTCTGCTGCTGCGCGAAGATATCCAGTTTCAGTTAGTGTTAACCACCTTCACCATATTTGACTTCACTGGAGTCACATAAACAGTGCATGCCGTGTATGGTAAGTTGTTTTGAGATTAAAGATGAAAATTATTTACCAAACTAAATACGAAATATCAAATTCTTTTCGCTTGTGATAAATGTTCCTTATAATTATGACAACTTAATAAATTGTAAAATTGGTTAACTTTCGTGATCGTGGATTTTAGCTATTTAATTTTAATAGGACGGCGCGAGATGGCGACTTACTCGAAGCGAAAAATAAAGATTAGTTACGTGATACATAAAATAATACTGATTGAATTGATCCCCTTCATACTAGATACAATTAATACAAAGTCCTAACTTCTTCGACAACGAAATTGACTCATGATTATAATCGTCCAAACTAAAATAGGATCTATATCCATCATTTCGGTGTAGCGAAATAGTGTCATCTACTGGGATTAATTTGCATATTATCCTCTTTAGATGAAAACATAGCAGACATTTTTTTCTAGTCTATCAGTAGATGGCGCTTTCTTTAAATATTTGTTTTGATAAACCATAAAAACATCAGAATAATGATCAAAATTAAATTAATTACCCGGAACGAAGGGGCTTATTTTCAGCCTAAATTTGCTATACGTTTACACAATAGGTGCACTAATGGTTTCATTGTTGGGTGATAATTAAAGTGATATGTGCATGGATCTTTGAAGTGAATTCCGACATTTTGCTACCGGCTTGTATGAGCAAGTTCTTAGTGTGCGTGTTTTGCGTTTACGACTGTATGGTTGTTATGGTATATTTGATGGATAATTTGATGTGTGCACAGTGAGTGTTTTGTTTTTTTTTTGTAAAGCTATAAGGAATCGGGTTATATGAGCGCTTCGCCTCTGGTCCATAGGCCAACCTGTAATGATTTATGATTTTCATACAGATATTTATTTTTTCTTTATTTCAATATATGAACATACACTTAATGTAGCATCACTTTTATTTGTTTATGCGATAGTATATTTATTGTCATGCCTTGACAATCAAACCGACCTTTTATCTTTACCAGGCGTTTCAAGACGTTCATAATTTGATTTCAAATAAAAAAAATCACTGATAACCATTCTTTTATTTTATTTTTGCTATTATAATTATAGAACGTTAATCGTCAAAAATAGTATTTGTAAAAACCTAAGTAATGTTAATGTAAAACAGGAAACATACATCTCTTTATTAAGATTAAAACTTTTTAATGGGTGTTTCATTTAATTTTTATCACATACTCACTAGCTGTGTGCCCACGACTCCGCCTGTGTTTCGTATAAGAAGATTACATTATTTAGTGAGTAATATAGTTTTTAAATAATCCTTGGAAAATAATGGGAACTTTTTTTTGTTAACAATTTCATGAGTTTTAATTTTTTACTTTACCTGATTTTTTTATAATAATAAAATTCAAAGAAATTTCTCACAAATTCAAACACTTACCAGTAAAACTGTACATTGATTCGGATTTTATTCACAGTTTCATCAGTTTTCAATGTTTTATGCGGAACCCTAATTATTTTTGAATAATAAAAGTATCCCAAGTTACGTAGAGTAACTTCAGCTATCTATCAAAAATCCCGTCCCGTCAAAATTGGTCCATCCGTTCCAGTGATTAATCGGAACAAATATATCTATTTGTTACAGACAAAAATTGTATTATTGCCATAGGTGTTATACACACATGCATATGTATTTAGTTAAAAAATGTTATTTTGACATTACAAACAGACACTTCAATTCTATATATTAGTATAGATGAAGCTTTAAGTCATAAGCCAAACTTGATTGAACGATTTCGAATGCATCTGATGTTTTACTTCGTCTTAGCTTAGAGGGACGAGTAGAACCAAAGACTTTTTGAACTTAAAACTTGTCGTAAAGATGATGTTATATTTTATGATTTTTATAAATAGAAAAGAAAACGTACAACGCGAGTGGTTCTTGCGATTACAGACAATGAAAATTAATTTCGCTCTGCTGTAACAAATCTATCAGTTAAATGATATGATTTTCTATTCTTTGCTCGATTCGTTGTTTTTGTATTTTTATAATACATACCATGTATCAATCTTACATATAACACTATACGCGCATTATAAGAACTTTGCATACTTCAATAGATCGTGGTAATTTCTATAGACTACGATATTTGACACGATATGTTAAAAAATACTCAAGTTAGATACAGAATAAAAACGTATGTCACGTATAATATTTTTTACAATTGTGTCTCTGCTTATTTTGGAATAGAATAGTGCCAACGGATATATTTATTATTTATATTGTATTTTTATAAGCGTTTGTAGTATTCGATAAACGTCAATAAAACATTGCTGAACGATAACAATATAGTTTTGAGTGATACTAATCACCAATTTTTCTCAAACGGTACGACCATTTTAAGAAATTAATTCATTATTTTAAATGATAAAAAACAGTTCATTTTTAATTCCGAGAAAACAAATAGTATCCGTGGTATCCGCGTGGTATAGCGGGAAATTGCTGGATGCGGGTGGCGCAAGACCGGTCGACGTGGAGATCCTGTATTGTCGTTTAGAAAAAGCACTTAATGTATGCAGCTTATTTTTTAATTTTTAGGTAATTTTCTTATAGGTATAAGAATCTGCAAAAAAATCTGCAGAAAGCCTACGTTAACCATACAATTTATTTATTCGGATAGTCAAGCCGCTCTCTTGGCACTGGCGTTGGATGCAATTGGTAATGCCAAACAGCCAGGGAACAATGACAAACTGGTTTTAAGATGGGTCCCAAGACATGCAGTAGTTCCCGACAATGAAGCTGCGGATGCGCTTGCAAGAGAAGGGGCAATGGAAACACAAATTGGGCTTGAACCGATTTGTGGTATTCCAAAAAGCCTAGTTCGACTGACCATAAGGAACCAATATACCTATAGGGCTATAGTATTCTGGAATAAATTGCCAGGATAAATTCATTCCAAAGAGCTCATCAGGGCATTCACTCAGCGCAAAGCTGAAGATGCCCTGATGCTCAGAAGAAATCAGCTATGAGTATTAGTGAGAGCATTATGTGGGCACTGTTAGGCGAGCATAAGCCGCGGAAACAGCTAATATAGCCTATAATTTTAATAGTGCCCCTTGCGATATACCATTATAGGGCTCATGTAATTAAGAGATTAAACATCTGTATTTATCTTGTAAATTTAAATAGGCATTTGTGCTATTAATTACAAATTACTAAGACCGAAATAAGGCATGGTAAGTGAATGTCAACATGGATTAGGCAGAGCGATAAATTGCTCGGAACAACCGATTTATTTTCCTTCATTCGTATAATCCCAGTGAATTCCGAAGTACTGTCTTTAACGTATAGAATCTTTATATATAACTGTGAGCTATATCCAAAATATGTATGGGATAATAGTATATAAAAGCATGGATATTAATAATTTTCCAGTTGTATTTGTTATACTGTAATGTGAAAGTATTGATTTCGCGAAATTTGTAAATGATAACATCCCACAGTTTTCAAACGTAATTCGACTTAAAGTTAACCCGTACAATTGATAGCATGTAAAGAATATAAAGCAGCCGTGGATGTTTTTTTATTTAAGGAAAGAATATACGTTACGTTTATAAACAATGCTCAAGAAGTAGCTCTTTTTAAATTTGTTATTTTGCTGATTAAATGTTGCTGTATTCAAAAAAAATTTTCTTATTAACAAAAAAAACATTTATTTTAAATAGAAAGTCCAGGATATTGTATCATATATTACGTTGGTTGGCTGATTGATTCCTTGTGTTTTCTCTTTTACGAGGCCGCAATTTCCCTTCGTAAGGATTCAAGTGCTTTCCATTACGCCAGTCCTGTTCCATCTTTGACTCGGTCCTTAAATTGAAGGGAAATGTGTTGATAATAGCATTATAGTTTGAGCATCAATCATATAGTCGCTATAAAAGGTCTTGTAGTAGAAAATGTGTTCAATAATTAGTTTCAGATAATCAGCAAGCATAAATAAAAACATATTTACAAAGGAATGAATATTATGAGGTATTTAGACTTATAAAAGGCTAACTTCAGTGAGAAGTATAAGGAATAGTGTGATAAGGAAGCGTTGCGATGTAGTATATGATATAGTGATTAAGATAGATAGTTTCTTTGATGAATGGAGAATATATAAAAGAAATGGATGACACAAATTTATAAGGCGAGGGTTCTGGGCCTGTCATTAAGGATCGAACTAAGCGGTTGTATTTCGCTTTGATTTTAAACAATCTAAAGATGAAAACGTATAAAAGTGCCGATGAAAATAGAATTAGGGAAAGATGTGTTCAGACTGATGCTACGAAATTCGCGATAAATGACATTGTATCTGAGCTACTTACTTACTACCATTATAGATTGTTTAGTTCGAATATTGATTACTTAATTATTAGAAGAAGAAACAATTCTTAAAATTAAAATACCAATAAGTTTTTTTATAGATACTATAATAACTCAGTTAACCATCCTTTTCGAATATATTTATGTTTGTTTTTATTACTTTGTTATTTTATGTAACTTATATTTTATACGTAGTTTTTGTTTTACTCATTTATTTAATTTTTTTTTAATGTTAGTTAATCACTTTTTAAGATTACATGCAATAACAAAAATATATAACGTATACACGAAATGACAATCATAAAAATGTGATAAATAGAAGTGAAAATTCCCGAGGACGTCACAAGATTTATGAGCAAGCCAGAGAAATGTTTTTCTATTAATTTTGCACTCGTCGTGAAGCTTACGTACTGACATGTGACAAAAGTAAAAAAAACTTATTATAATTTTAAATATTAGCTTTATTTCTATTATGAAAATGTTTGAAATTTAATATATCTAAAAATAAATGACGAGATAAATCAGAATTCATGTTATCAAAAACATTCTGCTTGAAGTAATGCACTGAATATTATTGCGGATATTATTCCAATGAAATACTGCAGTTTTTACCTATTAATAGCCTACGCATTTATAATAACATTAGATAGAAAATATTCTTTACACATTTATAGATATACCTATTGGTGATTGTGATGATAAATGATAATAAAACCTCTACACAATAATCTATGTGAACTTCGTTTTGTCTGTCTTCATACCGAAATCTCAACAAATAACTAGAAAAATAAATAATAGTAACTAGGTAAGTTAGCGTATTACATAATATAGAAAACAGTTACCTAAAAATATCAATAACTTGCTGTGAAACCCTCAAGAAACAATGTACATTAAGATATTAATGTTGAGAGATACAGTGAATAAAACGAAAACATTCTAACCTGTAATGCGTTAATTTTTTAATACAGCAAGGTGGAACTATTTTCATGTATACATATTTAGTGACAGGTGTAAATTTATTGAGAACTGTAGATTACTAGTAAATAAATTATAAGTGCCTTTGATGACACCTAGATAGATTAGAATCATAAGAGATTAACTGTCATAAATAAATGTATAAAAGTACAAAAAAAAAAATTGTTAATATGAAATACACGTCAAACTATATCGAACATCGTACATTAAGTGAAAAGCTTACGTTTATTTTTAGTTACTTGGGCCCTTACAGCTGTTAGACAACTCCGTTCTGTAATAACTTGAATAAAGTTTCAGCTGCGTTGAGAAAATTATTTTCTAGTTGTTGTAGTTTTATCACATACATACATAACATGATACATCATTATCTTTTTATTTCTATGTCCTTTTTTATAATGGGTATTGTCTTTACGCATCCCTCATGCCATCTCTAATCCGGGAGTAGAATCTCCCAGTTTTTTTTACATGATATAGGCTTAGTGCTTTGACCACAATCTCATCTGATGTTAAATGACGATGTGATCCAGGATGGTAAACACACGAAGCCTAAAGGTATTGGTTCTCAAGTGATGATGCCGGAACACGCATGTTGGTATTTAGCGACAGGTTTACAAACTTGAGGGTGGTAGCTACCCAGGCGGACATTATAGAAAATGCGCAACCACCATGCTATGGTTTTCTCACGATCATTTTCTTCACCGAATGCTCAGGCTGGTTTCAGAGTTGGATAGTTAGATTCGAACCCGCGTTCATTGACGCAGAATCCGGCCACACTATCCACTGCGCCATCATCGTTTCATTAAAGATGCCAGGGGGATATGTGGGACTCGCTCGGCGTGAAGCGCTGAGAATACCCACTAAATCCTCCCTTCACCTACCGGCCAGAGACTATGTCTTCCACTTGCTAGTATTCTGATACACATCCGAAATTCTCAGCTAAGAAAACGAATCAGGAAACCATAAAATGATACTACGATATCTTGACTATTTGACTAACTACTTCTATCATGTCGACAGGCTATAAATACCGGCATCTATAGTTATGATCTCGTTTAAAAACTCGTCTATATTTATCATTTTTAGCTGCATCATCTAATTATCGTTTTTGTTTATGGTCAGAAGTTAACAATTTGGAAAAATCATTCGAGCGTGTATGCTAGTTATGATTATCACCTGGTTGTCAAGATTTTAAAAAAAGTTATTGAATACGTATATTTGTACTGGAAATGTACTGTATTTGTAAACTCTAGTAACAGAGAGATCCTTTCTGAACTATCAAGACCGATACAAATTACATTCAGTCTTCTATTGCGATCTAGGCAAAGAGGCAAGCTTACCAGACCATCTAGATTAACGTTGATTTACTGTTCGCTGTCTAACAATTTCACCCTAATCTGAAGCTTCTCTAAACCACCCTGACCGTACGGAATCGACATTTGTAAGATAGGGGCCCTTGCAGACAAGCTAATTCATTAATCAAATTGTTTGAAACTTTTCATTAACTTTATCCAGCGTTTTTTATTTGTGATACGTTTATGTGGTTAATATATGACTAATTAATGATTTTAGTTGACCGAAAGTACTTTTACTCGCACTTTTCTTATTTTTACTTATATCTTAATA
This sequence comes from Samia ricini, assembly GCA_014132275.2. Taxonomy (NCBI): domain Eukaryota; kingdom Metazoa; phylum Arthropoda; class Insecta; order Lepidoptera; family Saturniidae; genus Samia; species Samia ricini. The sequence continues at coordinate 10,400,733 of AP028170.1, forward strand.
CACGATAATAGTCTGTTGTAATTCATAATACTAATCAAAAAAATTTTATATGCAGTTTATAATTTAGTTATTAAATATTGTTCATCGATATGAGTTAATTGTAAAAATTGACAAGTTATTATTATTACTTGACTAATAATGATTGTTTTTTTTTCGTCAAAAAAATTGTTTTCAGTTTTTTATGTACACTTTAATTCTTGTGCATTACTTTAATGCATTTACCCATACCCTTTCCCAACCCTATTCCGGGAATGATGCTTTAGCATGCTCCGCTAGAGTATGCTGCGCGGTGTCCTCTGCAGCACCACAGTGGGGGTAGGCCGCTGTCGGCTCCCTCCCCGAAGCAACCGTGTCCGGATGGTATCTGCACAAGGCGGAAGACGAGGTAGCAGTGCCTCCTTCCTATCCATTCCTGGAGGACCGAGCGGATGGCGTCTACGGTATTACAACCTTAGCGCACACCCACCAGGTCCTCTTACCAATCACGGAGCGTGACCACTCCACCATCACCTCTGCATATTCAAAGTGGAGGCACCCACCATCCCTCCTCGTCGCCGTGAACCATTACACGGTGGCGAGCACTTCTGCTTCACGCTCCTACGGCAGGAATCTTGCGAGCATGAAGGCTGCCGATGCTGACACCGTGCGGTATCCGCTATCGCCCTTAACGCCACCGTGGACTGCGTAGCACTCAACACACAAATGTTGCTAAAGTTAAGGGCGAATGCCTACACCGGTGCTCCGTAAACGGCTATGCTACGGACGACTCCAGTGTGGAGCTGGCGACATTTCTTGTCGGTTCGTCCTAAGTTTGGTAGTAGCCGCCCCAGTAAATTCTTGTGCCTGAGGCAACTTAAAACGTATAAAATAAGTAACAATTATACATTAAATAAAATGAAACATAAAGATTTAAGTTTCCTTCAAACGCATTATACAGTATACATTAATTAAAGTCTATGAATAATGGCAAGAAATATACATACATATAGAAATTACCTATTTTTCACGATTGTAACCCTTACACAGACTTTTCGGTAGAATTTCAAATAGGGAGCGCAATAAATCAGACCGAGCGAACTGTGATACGATCGATAACCAAAGCTGAAAAAGTAACGTATAAGAATAAAATACCGATTACTGAAATAGCTTTCCTGAATCATACAAATATTTAAAACATTTTGTATATCGTTCGAAGATTGAAACAAATCTCGATGTACACGCTTATTTATTTACTTATGGCATGATTTTTAATATGTTAAATAATTATGCTTATGCTTATGCGTATGCGATACATCCTATACTTGTGATGCGAAAAAGTGGACGCCTACCTTTTCAGGATATTTCCTTAATATAACGACATCATGTCCTTTTTATTAACATTCGCAGAATTGTTGAATAATTTTTGAACCGACAAATATTAAGGTACGCTAAATGTTATTAGTAACATTTGTATTTATTTTTTATATATAGTTATTAGTGTATTTTGGACCATAGTTTGTTCAGTCAGTCTTATTTTTACGTTAATACGAAATTGTAGTACCAATCATTTAAATTAATGACTACTATCTTCCGTCCGCGTCTTCATCCGCGTTCACTTTAAGATTGAATCCAAAGATGAACTCTGTTATTGTGGATCAACCGTAAGATATACAGAGATATGAAGAGGTTTCACGGTCACATTCACGAAGTTTGGATTTGTGAACAATCACATTTATGAATTATCTAGTAAGCCATTTTGATCTTTCTCTTAAGATATAGTTCACAAATATTATGAAAATCATATTTTCCTTCTTACACAGAAGCTCTATTTAATGAATTTGAAAAAATATAAGCTGATGTTGAAAACTGAATCGAAATCCGTTGCGTGATTCAGGAGATATTGACGGATAAGCAAAGAGACAGTCACGGAAACCGACTTTGTTCTGCATTACATTTGTAATACGTTGACTAATTTCTCAATATTAATTGTCTTTGTAGTTTGGAATAGAGGTGTTAGATGAATGTCTATGTAGTCAATTATATACGTAGATAATCTTGTTCATTATTACTTTGATAGCTCATAACACTTTCTTGTATCATTTATTTCAATTGATAAATATAAATAAAACATTTTAATATCATTCTTAAATCACGGAAAATATGTATCGGTATTATAAAGTTAAAATAGTACATACAAATCTTTGTATTTAGATAATATCAGTAGGGTAATTAGTGTTAAAACTACAAGTAGCTAGAACTACGAAAACTATTTCAAAATAGAAAACTAAAACTAACTAAATCGTAATTTATTAGTTACTCCAATATATTCGTTTTGGCAAATGGGATAAAATTGCGAGAAATGGAAATGGACAAAAGAAGTGACGATGATAATTTACATTAATAAATGCAAGAAAATAATGTTTAATTATGTTAAAATTCTAATTCAAATTCAAAAATACTTCATAAATTTAGGCTCAAGATAAGGCGCTTATGAAAGGTTAAATACTAACATTAAATGATGAAGATAAACAGGATACAAGATACTTATCAATATAAAGAAAATCGCTACGCTATATTAATGCCATATATAACGGAATACATTATACAGAACACATTACTAACTTTTTAAGTGCTTTACGACAGCAAAGCCAAACTTAACTCGAGAAGAGAATATGTCTGTGTCACATTTGTTACCGTCTAACTTGTTGAAATCTGTATTTTGGCTTATTCCTTTTATAATTTATTGTGCTTAAAAGGTTTTTTATTTGAGCAACATTTTTTAAATATTTGTTTTTTAACATGTTTTCATACTAACCATGTTTAAAGCATAGCTAATTCAATTAAAGTAAATTCATTCTTAATTGACTCTTTTTTACTTTTAATTCATTCATTCATTCAACCATAAAATGTCCACTTGGACATAGGTCTCCACCATTAAAGGGGGGGGGGGGAAGTGCCATAATCGCTACGCTTGGCAGGCGGGTTCAAAATCGCAGTAAGGTGTTTTTGGTACCCAGAGGATGCTGCTGCCCATCCCCTGGTTCATATCCCTTAGTCGCCTTTTACGACAGCCTCGGGAAGATATGGGGTGGTACTGTTCTTAGCCGGCACCACACGGCACATTACTTTTTTACTTGATTATTATTAATTTTTATAATGAGATATAATAATTATTCATTAAAATTAATATTGTAAACGTCATGTCTATTTGAATTTTAAATCTCTCTCTAAATAATAAAAGTATCCGATAATCTAGCGAAATATTATTTTATATGTACTGGTTAATAACATTAAAGAACATACTAAATGATTTATCGAAACAAAGAGATGCATTTATTGGGTTCCTTTTGTAGATGTATTTATTTCACATATTTTACTTAATTCTTTATCTATCTTATTATATATTTATGGAATTTCGGACCCATTAAATACATACAAATCTATGAACCTATCACAAACATGCGGTAGTTTTCCGTTTGTTCGTTCATTGATTGACCCTTGTTATTCTGGATGGTTATAAACGTATGTGTGTGAAAAATGTACGAAATTCCGATCGATATGTCGAATCTAAATCCGAAACAGAATTCCGTCTGTACGTGGCCGCTTTTAGAACGACATTTACTTTGTTAATGTCGCTGAGTTTTCTACATAATTATGACGTTTACTATTCGTTGTAAAAATACAGTCAAAATATTAAATATAATTCACTTCTTCTAAAGATTCAATGTTAGTACAGAGTTTATTCTTTCATTGTTCTTCCTAAATATCGGAACTTTTGTTTTATTTACGTTCAGCGGGAAGGAGACCTTTACTTTCACCATTATCTCAGATTTTGCGATAAGCTCCGAATCGTCAATGCGAAGTAGACAGTTTATCCTAAAATCACCCATTTTTGTTCCATGTTTATTATTTTTTCAGTTCACTACAAAACCATATAATTTATCTTCAAGATTTGCTTGAAAATCCTAATAGAATTTATGCGTTTTTGTTAATTATTTGAATTTAACGAATTTTTGTTCTAATTACCTTTTTTTAATTCTGTTTGTGTACATATTTAATTTCAACAATATGCCATTTACAAAGAGGACATAGCGATATAGGCTCGTATCCACTCTCCATTGTCACATTTTCAATAGATGTAATCAAAACGTTGCCATTTGTCGAGCGTTTTATTATTTTCCGATAAGCCTCTTTTATTTCGGCAGCTACAGTGAAAGAATTGGATTTGGATTACTGTAAAATTAATTTTACTTTCTTCAAATGAGTTTTTTTTTTAAATTACAAATCGAATATGTTTTTTTTCCCTATTCCAATAAAAAGTATATTTTATTTTGCTATTTTTTGTTGTATAAATGACACGGGTCAGTTTCAGTATTATTTCATAGATGGTTTATAAATAAAAAAAAATAAATATGTCTATTATTTAAGAAAAGGCATATGAAATCCGTTTGAAATTTTCGTACTGGACATAAAATGGCGGCGGATTAGTTATTCAATACTACCTACTGTAATTTATAATTCCACTTATCAGTGAAAACTTGTGTTTAATATTGGTACATTTTTTCTGTCCGACATAGTTTATCTCTGATATGAAAAATCTATTGATTTTTCTAACATAAAAAGAAAATAATCATTTAGTTTGCCATAAACAAAAAGCATTAGTTATTACAAAAGCGGATTAATTTTCTACAATTTAGGTTAAGTTACGATTATTACGTTAAGTTACACTAATCAACGGGATATTTATCTTTTCAAAAATATTTTTAGTAAAATAATTTAGTTATTTTGTACGACATATGTTTTTAAAAGAGTTTGGTTGATTGGTTCTATATTTATATTTTTTGTTTTAAAACAATTTAATTAATGTGCAAGCTTTTTGCATGTTAACAAATTGCAAACAAAGTGTAAATTGCATTTGTTAGTAATTTCTCCAGTTTTACTCTATCATATTTGGCATACCTACCGAAGATCTTAATAATTACGTTAAAATCGAAAATTCAAAATAACAAATTTCACTACGGATTTCTAATGTTTAAAATTTTAAATTTCTCGAATTTAAAAGGTGTTTGTTAATTTAAGATTTACAATCAATTACAAAACTGGAAAGTGTGTACAAATGTAAATATAATTTTCCGTAAAGTAATTTCATTTTACTACTGAAATATATAAAATAATAAGGATTTGTAGAGTCGTGAAGTGTTTGTATAAATATTTAATAAGCTGGAAATTACTAAAAAAATTCTTAGGATTAAGTTAGCTGTGAGTCTTAAGACATATAGCTTTTTCCAAGGAGCCTGTATTGTTTGAAATTTACGACGGTACTTGTCGCTATAGTCAGATTGAACTATATGTTAAAAGAATAATATTTTATTTATCTAAATAAAACCAAATTGTTCTGGTTCATCAACATCAACAATATTATATATATATATATATATACATAAATAATAACCTATTAATAGAAGCAGATATTATCCGATATAATTTACAATAGTACACACACACATATATATGTGTATACGGTACTTATAGCAAAAAAAAATTACAAAAACAAATCTATCAGTCTGTTTGTTGTATGAAAGATTGGATCACTTTTGAGGGGACTTTTTCTGGCAGATAGCAGAGGTTATAAGGCGTTGCTTATGGTACTTTTATTGTTGGAAAATCAAAAAATTGTTCAAGAACAATTTTACTAACGATTAACGAATTCTACTTATATATTATCTTAGAAATAGGTTACTATTACTGCTTACTATCGTAAATTATTTCATGGAAGTTATCTAAGTAAAAGTGGATTCCATCTGTTTACAATTTTTAAAAGTACTTACAAAACGAATACAATCGAGGAATGTTTGTTTATGTAACTGTGAGAAAAATGTTTACCTGTAGCGGGGGAAAAAAAACAAACACACAGGTAGAATTTATTCAAACGTTTCGATTTCACACGGGGTCTTTCTATTTGAACAGTGTGTATATGATAGGATTAGAGGTATTCTATATTATCATATAAGGAATTCAAGGCCAGTAAATACTTATTACATTTAGTTTACCCGTATTGGAAATTTAATTGAATACATTGATTTATTAATTAGATCTAAACGAAGACATTGTACCAGTGTTACATAATAATTATGAGGTATTGCGAATATATGACGGATATTAATATCACACTCGCTAGCGATTATTATCCTAATGAATTCACCATAAATTTGAATACATTCATCACACAATAAGAGTATAATAAAATATTATATATCATATACGAGAGCTTATGTGTGCGTGTGCAAGGGTGCGTGTATACTAATTATGAAGAATACATAATTTTAATAATTTGAATACAGTGGTTAAAGCGGAGCGTTTTACTGAGAAATTAAGTAGCTTACCGACGATCTTATGCATCGCTTTAAAATATAAACTGAATAAAATATGTAAAACTACAACGACTAAATACAATTTTATTTTAAGTTAATTCAAGTGTAAAATTGATACATATTTTTCTACAATCAAGTGGTTGAGGTTATATAGTATTTCTCCAATATAAAATAACCGATCTAAATAATATGAATGTTACTTTGCTAATTCCGCTTCCGAATTCTGAAGCGGAATTAGCAAAGTAACATCAACCATATTGTATATAGTAGATTTCCTTAAATTATCGCCTTCATCAATCGAATATCAACGCTCTAGTAAAATAGGCCTTGCTACAAATTTCCAGAAAGTTACTGCAGCACCTCAGAATTATTATTCCATATTATTATTTCAAATGCGCTTCACTTGAGCACCAGACTATATCACGTTATACTCCACCTATATTTTATAAAATGAAAGTCTTCATTTATATTACAATGCAATAAATATTATATTTTTGTAGTAGTCACCTCAGCGGTGCAGGCTTTACCTACAATCTTTAAACCATCTGCCTAGCGTCATGCAGTGAGCCTTCATCTTTCTGAGAATATATCATGCAAGCTCTTCCTCTGTTTTTTTCTCTTTCTATATTTATTTATCTGCCGTCCAGTCCGTGACATTTTCTATCCAACTAGTTATTTCTAATCTTCGTATGTGTCCGGCTCATTTCTAACCAATAACACATAATATAAAGTCAAATACTGCAAGCCCAATAGAAACAAACAAAAACCACTACATGATATACGAATATGCCGCCAAAGAGTCCTAAAACAATCTTTTTGGTGATGAAATGCTACTGCGTAACAAAAAAGTCTGTAAAAACGGTAAAAAAAATAGATGTCACGATGATAAATTACTATGTGTAGGTGGCCTAGTTTATTTATTTTAAGTTAAACAACAGCTTTCAACTTTCTATACAACGAACATTATACAATCAGTCGTCACGTAGATGAAATTGATGGGTTTTAATTTAATTTGGCCGACGGATGAAATCATAACAGATTTTATATAAATCGAGTAAATCTGTTTATCTGAGGTTATAAATGTAACTTACAAACATGATGTGTTGTGTATTTGTTAAGAAAATTACTGGTAAAATACACAGAGAGGCTTAATTAGAAGTTTGGTATTTTTCGAAGTCTGGGGACAATATAGTTTTTTTTATTTGTTGTTAATATTGTAATGACTTTTCATAGTTGCAATATTTTTTTACAAATTACTAAGTAATAACATTGACGTTTTAACATTACTAATTATCAATACTTTATTGCACACCAAAGGAATATATGAGTCGTATAGAATCATAGGTGGATATCCACGATCGCCAACAAAAAACCGTTAATAGTGGTTTATTTTTAAACTTTGTGTTACTAACTTCATGTTGCCATATTACCTATAGATTAAAATACAGTTTAATATCAATCATCACTGCTATACTTTAGAAAAAAACACATTTTTTCCACTTTGCTAAAAATGAATTGAAGTGTAAATAGCCGCTTTTGATTCTATACGACTCGTATATTGTATGTAAAAAGTATAAAGGGCGGCCTTATCGGCGGAGAATCTTTGGATGGATTAGATTTGGGAAATCAAGGGTAATATCGGCAACGAAAGTAAGATACACACAAATATATAAAACATAGACAAATTTGGCATACACGCATACATATAAACTTACATACAGGAATCATAACTATATACATATAAAAAATAAAACATGCACTAAACATTTATCTATTATCATTGCGGTTCACATTATTATTATAATGATTTATAAAAAGAAGCTGTTTGCTTTCTCGTTTGCTTAAATCAGTATTAAAATATGTCTCCATTCGTGAATTGAAAGGTACGAAATCCTCTGCAACACGTTCCGTAAATATATGTATATCTTGTGAGAAATTTAAAAAATATTTCAGTCGGGAGTTTTGTAAAGTGCTATATTTTTTATTTATTTGAGAGAATGGCTAAATGAAAACCAACCGGTGAACTTTACTAGTTTCCTCGACTGTTTATTAACAGTAAAATGTAAAAAAGGCAAAATGTGCGTCCAAAAGTCGGCCGAACTTTTATGAGGCCTGGCTAAAATTGTTTACTATCCGAGTGAAGCCATTTGCATTTCAAAGAATCCACAGAATAACTACTGATTTATAGATTTAACTAGGTTAAGTCGTTATCGTTAACTCTCATGTGTATAAAGAAGGGTTTAATGATTATGTGGATTTATGTGGTGACATAAAACTTAGTATGTAGGCGCCATTCTAGGCATAAATTTTATACAAAAACCTATTTAGGGATGACGTTTGCTATTGCGTATTAAATTGAGCGCAGTTGTTTTATTATTGTAATAAATATTTGTCGAATACGAGGACTTAAATGTAAAATGAAATGCTCGAGTACACATTGGAAACTGAATAGCATTTTTTCTTTTTACATGCCCGATATGAAAAATCCAGATAAAATTTAATCTTCTTTAAATTAAATAATCTCATATAAACTGTATATTTAAAAAATAGTTGTGAACGGAAGTAGGTTTAAAAAGTAAAATAATAATTACAAAATCTTATAAAACTAAAAAATCGTACGTTAAATATAGAGTAATTTAGATTTGATCGTGGATGATTATCCGTCTCTTGAAAATACACCACCGCTTCGCTCCGAGGGTAAATAAAGCGACTTCCGTATTTGTACCTTATCTTACTGGACTTAGACTCGTAGATACATAGAATGTTCAACGATTTGTTGATGCCATTCAAATAAGACAACAAAAAGAAGAAGTCTATTCCTTGTATGGTTGTTTCCCTATTGTATGGTTATTTCACTATAGTTAGTCTACTACTGGACATAAGATTCCCCCAAAAAAGGGGGAATTGCCATAATCGCCATAATTGACAGGCGAGTTTGCAATTGCACTAAGTGTTTGTGGTACTCAGAGGAAACTGTTGTTCATCCCCTAGTTTATCCCTCAGTCGTCTTTAACGACACTCGCGGGAAGATATGAGATGATATTATTCTTAGCCGGTACCACATAGCAGAATACTCTAGAATCATTTTGTTATCGACAGCAGATTTATTGATATGATGATGTTTCAGTTTTATCTGCTTTCATATCACTCAATCCATACTTCTTTGGGAAGGTTCGTGCACATAAGGAGACCTTTCATCATATAAAATGAATCCACTGTCGCTGGTGAACGGCCTTCAATGTGACTTATATTGGTTTGGTTACTTCGCTATCATGGATAAGACCAAAACCAACGTATCTCAAGTATTTTTCATAAGCATTTCATGTCATATTGATATTCGGCCACGGCTACATTATTTCATTTTAACTTTTAGATTGAGATCAAACCAAAAATAATTAGCTTTTTCTCACTGACTGATCTGATCTGACAGTTTAGAGAAAAGAGGGATTAATATATCGGATTCCAGTAGGTAAAAACAGATTGAGATCACACATTGAAACCGGCCGATAGAGTGCATATGTAATCTTCATGGCCAATGTTAAATTTTGAGTTGTATTTCTTAAGGCTTTGAAATGCAACTTACAAAACGTTGTAGCTACACCTCTAGTGTTGCTTTTCGCATAAAGATTGCACTTAGATGTTAAAATATTCCCAAAGGTAATAAACTTACTGACTGGCTTTTGTTTACCAAGTTTATATTACCAATGCCTCTTTACCATAATAGGTAACAACATTGACTAAGTTTTGTTCAGCTTAAGAAAAATTGTTCAATTGTACTATTTTATTTATATGTAATTTATGTTCGCGGCTCTGCTTGTGTTTCATATATTCTTCACTGGGTAAGACAGTTTTAAAATAATCATTGAAAAATAATGTTTTAATGGTGCTACCCATTGAATTATATTTTGTTCACAATTTCATGAGATTTCATTCTTTTTACAACAAAGATTTTTTCTGAAAAATTTTTTGGTACTAACAGAAAGCAAAGATATTTCTCACAAATTCAAGCACCTGCTAATTAAATTGTGCGTTCAATCGGACTTTACTCACCATTTCATTAGTTAATTTTTTTTACGTAGAACACTAATTATTTAACAAAAATAGCCTAAGTTACGTGGAGTAAATTCAGCTATTTGCAAAAAGAGTCCCATCAAAATCGGTCCTGTTATTTCGGATATTAGCCGGAATAAACGGAGAGACAATAAGAGAAAAAAAAATTGAAAATTGTGTTTTTGGCATAAGTACCGTATCATGATGTTACAAACAGACCTTGAATTTTATTTATTTATAAAGATATCTAATTTATATTTAATGAAAGTTCATAGATTTCTCAAAAAATATACTCTGAATATAAAAAAATATATCATTAATTTATGAACAAACATTGAAGAAAAGGTTCCAACAAACAAAGGACTTAGTCAACCCGATAATTTACATTTAATGTTTCACAAATTTTCAAAGTGGTATAACAAAAAGAATGGAAGCGATAAAATAAGCGAAAAAAGTGTTACTCTCACTCAACTATGTCAACTTGCCTGACTGGCGATGAATAAACTTTGTGGGACGTCCAAAGGAAATGCTTTTCCTGAAAATATTTATGAGACCAACAAAACATCTACAAGCGAAACGTTGTTTAGTTTCCTATCTACTTGAAATCAGCTTGTCCTTTTTTAATACGTAAATATATTTCTATGAGAAAATCACACATTTCACATATTACAAAAAATATATATATATAATATGTTTCATGTCATGTGCCGTGTGGTGCTGGTTAAAGATATCCGTATCTATATATTTTTCCGTCGGTGTCGTTAAAGGTGACTAAGGGATACAGCAGGGGATGGTCAGCAGCAACCTCTGAGCACCACAAATGCTAACAGCGATGGCCGACCTGCCTGCCAAGCATGGGGATTATGGCAATCCCTCCTTTATTGGGAGATACCTACACCCAAGAGTGAACATCTATGGGTTGGTTGATTGAATTTGTTTCATTTACATAAAGTGATAAAGAAAATTAGCTGCCATATTTTATATTTAACATATCCGCCTTCTTCGTACAAAAAAGTAAAGTTAATCTTAGTTATCTAAGATACTTAGTACATAATATAGTACAGACTTAAAAACATTATTGACAATAATTTCTACATCGTACTTATCAGTGATGTGATAATACTTATATAATTATGTAATCATAGTGTAATTGGTAATCAAAATGTTTTCTATTTGTTTCTTTTGATTAATAAGATTTTACTTGCTTCAAGGAATAGTCAACTATCTGTTGGAGGAGTAGTAATTATTTATTGGTCAAACTTTAATGTGTTAAATTGTTGTTAAATTTTATTCTAAACATTTGCCGACATTTATTTTAAGATTTATAAATAAAATGGTATTAAATGTAATTCACTTAAAATTATATTGAATTTATTGAAACTGTATTTTTAAGTTTAGTGTTTTTCTCTGGCATATACTATTATATCACTTCTTTCTCGCCTGAGTTAATACATGGCAAAGCTATTTATTTTCCACAAGACACAAGGGTCCGTCTCCAATTTGCATACGGTGGAAAAAGCTTTATTCAAACCACCTTGAATGAAATTCACTTTACTGGTGTTGAAAACTGCCGTCTCGGGGGATTACTTGTATATAGTTTGCATGATCCGAAATATGTAACTATGATATTAAGCATTTAGTATTTATTTGACGAGAAATGTTCTAATGTAATATTTATTCTTGGTTCTATTCGTGTATATTTTATTAATTCTTGTGTCAAGGTGATCCCAATTGATTTGGATCCGATCCAAATTTTATCATTTGCGTATCTATTAACGAAATAGTGGAGATGCGAAATGACGATTGTTGAGAATCCAACCTTTATACCTTTTTTGTCTGAGTTATTAACCTTTTTTATTTTGTGTAGTTTTTACTTATAAAACTAGGATTTCGCCAATTTGATAATAAAAGTGGTGGAAGAAGCTTGCCAAAGCTATTTCAATCTACTGCCGCAGCGAACAATCTTACAAATGTAACTAATAGTATACAAAATAACACTACTGAAATTAAAACAGAACAACCCACTGACATTTCTTTATTAGCGCAGGCTATTACATCGTTGGTTACTAGCAAGGGCAAATGTGGAGACGGAAAGCTACCTATTTTTGACGGTAGGCCTTTGGATTGGCTAGCTTTCAAGAGAAAGTTTTGAGGACAGCAAGGCCACCTTCTCAGCGACGGAGAATTTAACTCGCATCGGCATGAGTCTCAGAGGAGCAGCTCGGGAGGCAGTATCTGTTCTTCTCGTGTCAGCTCATGATCCTTCCGTAGTAATGGATGCTTTAGAAATGAGGTTTGGTCGATCTGAGTTAATAGTACTTAATGAAATTGTTTCCGTTCGATCTTTAACAAAATTAAATTCTGAAAGTTATGACCTTAATAAATTTGCATATAGAATTCAAAATTGTGTAGAAGTGATAAGGCTTCTCAACCACAGATGTTACTTAGAATCTCCAGAGCTTTTTCAAGCTATTCTAACTAAACTAACACCTCTGTTACGTAATAAATGGACTGAATATGGCATGATACATTTTTCACCTCAGGGACAGACTAAGCTTGAGTTGTTATCACAATTTTTATCTCGGGAAGTCGAGTTGCACCTAAAATTTGGTTTAGTTCCAGACCCTTTAGTTCCTGCAAAAAGATTTGAGAAAGTTCATGCAGTATCATTTTCGGAATGTTCTCGTGAGTCCACTATTACAGAAAAGCCTTCTAAAAATCACGCATATTCTATAAAGGAAAACATTAAAACTTGTTTTATTTGTAAAGAAAATCATAGTTTGTCAAAATGTGACAAATTTGTAGAAATGCCAATTCATGACAGGTGGCAATTCGTAATTAAAAATAAACTTTGCCACAAATGTCTTAAAAAAGGTTCTCATAGTTATAAATATTGTAAGTTCACTAAAGAGATTTGCAACGTTGTGGAGTGCAAACATAGGCACCATAAACTTTTACACAACGCGGATATTTTAGCTACGCACACGATTGCTGAAAATGAACCTAACAGCGACATTTATACAATTTCACAAAGTAGAGCCTGTACTTCTAACGAACAACCAAACGAGATTCTTACACACACGACTTATTTGTCTGATAAAACTTCTTTGTCTGATTTATCTAAGAAACAAAATTACTCTAGACCCCTGTTAAAAATCATAAAGGTAACTATCATGGGGCAGTTAGGCAGCATTAATACGAATGCTTTATTGGATGATGGCTCAACAGCTACACTAATTGACTCCGAAATTTGTAAGCAACTAGGTATCACAGGACCTACGTCAGATATTATGTTGGACTGTGTTAGTGGCTTAGGCAAAAAGATTAAGGCTCAGCATGTTGACTTCAAAATTAAAGGTTATCATTCCACTGATATATTTTCTATTCGGAACGCTCGTTCGATTGAAAATCTAGGCTTGTCAAAACAAAAAAGTCACATTGATGATATCACACAGTTTCGGCATTTAAGAGATTTATCCAACATACTTTGTTGCGAAGCAGGTGAACCTAAATTAATTATTGGACTTGATAACTGGCATCTTTTGATTTCCAAGGTGTCTCGGATTGGCACTAGGTCTCAGCCAGTTGCAATTAAAACTAACTTAGGTTGGGTATTATTTGGTTTTGATTCAAGCATAACTAAGCCCGTGAATTTTGTCAACCATGTAAACCTTACTGATAATGACGATTCTGAAAACTTAAGCATGCTTATTCAAAATTATTATAAATTAGATTCTTTAGGTATTACTAAAAAGGAGCGTTTAAGTGATGATGATGCTAAAGCTATACAAATTTTGGAAGAAACAACACGTCGTTTACCTGATGGTAAGTTTGAGGTAGGGCTTCCTTGGAAAGATCTTATTTTTGAAGTTCCGGACAGCTTCGGGCATGCTTTGTCTAGATTTAAATGTTTAGAAAGAAAAATGAGCAAAGAGCCAGCTTATGCCGAACTATATAAGTTAAATATGCAGGCCATGTTTGATAAAAATTACGCAGAAGGCCCTGTCAGTGTGGAACACTCTGTTAAAAGATGTTGGTACCTACCCCATTTCGGTGTTATCAATTCTAATAAACCCGGTAAACTTCGTATAGTTCATGATGCGGCGGCTAAGTCTAGAGGAGTAAGTCTGAATTCTATGTTACTTACTGGACCGGACCTTCTCAATTCAATTTTAGATATACTTTTGCGTTTTCGTGAATTCAAAGTCGGCCTTTCTGCTGATATTAGGGAAATGTTCCCTCAAGTAAAAATACGCGAAGAAGACAGGGATGCCCAACGTTTTTTGTGGCGAAATTCCACTAGTGAACCCATTCAAGTTTTTAGAATGGCGTCTATGATTTTCGGTGCAGCTTTAAGTCCTTTTTCTGCACAGTTTATTAAAAATAAAAACGCACTTGAATTTCAGACGCAATTCCCTGAAGCTGTGGATGCTATCCTCAATGATCATTACATGGATGACTGTATAGTATCTACACCTTCAGTGGCTGATGCAGCGCGTCTCGCTTCAGACATTATCACCATTCATAAAAATGCAGGTTATGAGATGAGTTCTTGGGTATCAAATGAACCTACAGCCCTAGCCCTCATCCCAAAAGAGTCTGTAGCGGATTCATATTTAGCTAACGTCAATTTAGGTAGAGTAGCTAAATCTGTTAGAACTTTAGGCTTAGTTTGGCAGCCTACTGAAGATTGCCTTAGTTTTAACGCTGAAGGTTTTAAAAAGAAGACTATTTCTTCAAAATTTACAAAGCGCGAAGCACTGTCACTTATGATGTGCATATATGATCCAATTGGATTATTAGCCCCGCTTATTGTGAGAGCTAAGATTTTATTTCAAAACGTTTGGCGTAAAGCTGTTGATTGGGACCATCAGTTTACTGAGGAAGATACCGCGGCGTGGAAAGAATGGCACGAAGTTTGCGTCAGTTCTCTGAATAATTTTAAAATTCCACGTCGGTACAACCTCAGTGTGTTTGATGATGTAGTTATAGAAAGAGAACTTCACTTATTTTGTGACGCTAGCGAGTCTGCATATGCCGCTGTAGCGTATTGGCGCTTAATATTTCCAGATGGAACTATTAACGTAGTGTTAATAGGTAGCAAGGTTCGAGTAGCTCCATTAAAGCCAGCCTCAATCCCACGCTTGGAGCTCCAAGGCGCATTAGTAGCTGCACGCTTAGCTGATGCTCTTTGCAACGCTCACAAATTAAAACCATGCAAACGAGTCTTTTGGTGTGACTCTATGAATGTTCTCGGATGGCTTCACAATGACGCTCGTAATTTCAAACCTTTTGTTGCCAACCGCGAAGGCGAAATATTAGAACTGTCTAATGTAAATGAATGGAGATGGGTTCCAACTGCACTAAATTTGGCAGATGATGCTACACGCCTTAAAAGGGATCCTTTGAGCATAGAGTCACGCTGGTTTGTTGGCCCACAGTTTTTATATTCAAGTCAGTGGCCGAGTGAACCAACAACTAATTTCAAAGTCGATCAGTCTGAGCTAAAATCAAAGGATAGATTAATTTGTCATTTGATTGTTGATGACCCGTTCCATCCACTGGCTCCTGTTTCAGTTAGTCCTCATCGCATAAGTAAATGGTTATGTTTAGTTCGAGCCACAGCATTAGCACATTTATTTGCACGTAAACTTCTTATCTTACGTGGTAGAGTAGATAACACCGCCGTAATTCCTTGCATTTTAACAGCGTCCAATTTACAAATGGCCGAAACTCATATTTTATGGCAAAGTCAACTAGACTGTTTTAAAACAGAGATCTCTTGCCTAAAGAATAACACACCGCTACCACGTAACAGTAGATTGCTTAAACTATCTCCCACTTTAAGCGATGACAACTTACTTCGCCTATTCGGACGTATCAGCGCTACTATACACATCAATACTCCTTCGAAATTCCCCATTATACTCGATGGAAGACATCCAGCTATCCGCCTACTAGTAATGCGTTACCACGAAAAAGCTGCACATGCGAACACTGAGACAGTGGTGAACGAACTCCGCCAACGCTACTGGATCCTCAATCTGAGAACCACAGTTCGTCCTGTAGCTCACGACTGCCTATTTTGTACACATCAAAGAGCTAAACCGTTAGATCCGCCTATGGGAAAACTTCCTGATGAGCGACTTGCACACCACCAAAGACCTTTTTCTTTCATTGGGGTAGACTACTTCGGACCTCTTCAAGTTACCGTAGGCCGAAGACATGAAAAGCGGTACGTCGCTCTATATACGTGCCTGGTCACAAGAGCAGTACACTTGGAGGTAGTCTACAGCCTTACTACAGATGCCGCAATGATGAGCCTGAAAAGATTTATTGCTCGACGCGGATTACCACATAAAAATTTTTCAGGCAACGGAACTGCCTTTGTCGGCCTTAGTAGAGAGCTCAAAAAACTGTACGAGAAACAAATCTTAACTTTCGCAGCAAATGAATTAATAGAGTGGAAGTTTATACCACCCGCTGCTCCTTTTATGGGAGGAGCTTGGGAGCGCTTAGTTCGAAGCATAAAGACTGCGCTTAAAGTGACACTCAAAGATAAGTCACCTAGTGATGAAGTTTTATCAACTCTTCTCCTAGAAGCAGAAGCGATTGTAAATAGTAGACCTCTCACACACGTCTCTCCTGATCCTGACTATCCGGAGGCACTCACTCCTTTTCATTTTTTAATTGGGACGTCTTCAATCAATCGCATACCTTTCGAAGTAGAAGAAAGCGATCTTCACGGTAGAATTCGATGGAAAAGAGCAGCCAGGATGGCGGACCACTTTTGGAGACGTTGGTTGGTCGAGTATTTACCTCTTTTGAACCCCACTACAGGCACTGGAGAGCGACCTCATATTAAAGTGGGAGATGTTGTTCTTATAGCTGACAGTAATTTACCTCGTGGTGTGTGGCCAAAAGGGAGAGTCATATCCCTATATAAGGGCAAGGATGGAATTTCCAGAGTGGCTGATGTTGCCACATCTGCTGGCCAATTAAGGAGACCTCTTAAAAAAATTAATTGTAATTACTACATAACCAATTTAAAAAAAAAAAGAGGAGGATGTTGAGAATCCAATCTTTATACCTTTTTTGTCTGAGTTATTAACCTTTTTTATTTTGTGTAGTTTTTACTTATAAAACAAATGTATTTTAATTTAAGAATTCAATGTATTGTCAATACCACATAGTAAAATACACTCATAGAAGATACACCGAATATCGCCTTTTTTTCCTGTTTTCCATCATATTATTTGCCCGATCTTCACCTAAAACTGAGCTAATAACAACAACACAACAACAACAACGATAAAACTATTTTTTTTAATAAATAGAGTTAATAAATAAATTAATTTAGACTATATTTCAGTCTACTCACGTATAATATGTAGTTGAATAGTCCTCAACTTTTAAGTAAAAATTTTTTGGAGAAAATTTGGTGATGTTATTTCCAATATACGGGTGTATTATTGACACGACACTAGGTAGGTAAACATCAAAGTAGATTATGTGTCCACAAAAAGAATAGCGAAATATTTTTGCGGCTTGAGTGGGATGCAGAGTCTGTGATGCGTCCCGCGGGGCTATAAAATGTCGGGTACGCAACCATGATAAAATCTAGATTGCTTTTGTAGAGACGTGACACGTTTGTTCGCCGGTTTAGCGCCTAAACGAGCTAAAGCCGGTGATTTTGATCCGTTATCAAAGCGTAGCAGCAAGAAAAGTGTTATCAGAGTTCACATCTTACATACATACACCCAAATTAATAGAGTTAACGTCACTTATGTTAATATAAAGTTCTTTCTTACGTATTCTAGGGTATACACGTAAAGCCATTTTCGTTATGTGTTTTACGACATTTTTGTTGCTTATTTATGACGCTCTCTACAACATATTCTGTCACCTTTTACTTCTGCCGGCTGTGATGATAAAATTTCTGGTAATTCACGCGTTTTTTTTATTTCTATGTAACTATTTAAATTATATGTATGCAATATAAGTACAGTGAAGACGGATATTTCATGAAAATATTGCTAATAAGTCTTTAATAGGATATAGGCTCAGTGCTTTGACCACAATCTCACCTGATGTTAAGTGAAGATGTGGTCTAGGGACGGTAAACACACTAAGCCTCGAGGTACTGGTTCTCAAGTGATGCTGCCAGAACAAACCTGTTGGTAATCGGTGACAGTTTTTCAAACTTGAGGGTGGTAGCTACCCAGATGGGGATTATTAGGAAATGCCCTACCACCATGCTATGGTTTCCTCACGTTGTTTTCCATCACCGAAATCTCAGGCTGATTTTAAAGTCGAATAGGAGGATTTGAACTCGCGTCCACTCACGCGGAATCCGGCCGTAATATCCACTGTGCCATCATCGCTTCAAATTTAAATTAATGTTTGTTATTTTACTGTAATATTTGCTAGTCTTTGTAAAATATAATTTGTTAAATATTTATATTACGAGTATATATTTTTTTATGTATAATCAATTTCTTGGTACGATAAATATATATATATATATATATATATTTATTTTCTTATAACAATTATCGCTCGAGTTTGTATGATTATCATAATCTTTCAAATTTGTTGAAAAAGTTCTTTAACCACCTGAGCACTAGCCTGGCGTTTACGCCATTGTTTTCCTATTGTCTCATTTTTATGGGTAATCGACATATTAATGTATTTCTGTGATTTCCGCTGTAATTTTATCTAAAATTTCATGTAAACAGAAGTTCCGTGAATATGTTTGAATTTTTGACGCATATAAAAACATTAATCATATATTCAAAACGCATTGAGACTAGCTAATCTAATATAATATATTTACAAGTAAATAAATGAGAATATGATTTTGGAAATTAATTAAATTAAAAGATAATGAATAGAGGCATTAAAATGTATACCACAATTGATGACAGGTCACCTACAAGCTAAAACGTATTTAAATCTGCAAACATCTATAGAATCAATGACCTAGTTTCAGGAACCCCTAATGAACGGAAAATGTGATAATAATTGGAGTTAATTAATTCGTTATTTCTATCCTCTGTTGAGTGATAGTCATTTTAGTAGATATTTTGTATTACTGAGATGAATAAGACATTTTAGGGAACATTTAGTAAAATTAATTTATGTGTTACTATACAAGCGTTATTTGAACAACTCATTTAAAATAATTTTGTTATAATGAGTTCAATAATAAAAAGTAGATGAAAAGATAATATTTTTTTTTTAATTTAAGATTCAGACAATTTATTCAATTTCCTATGAATTAAATGTATTTGATTAAAAAAATAATCATCATAATCTATTTCTACTTGATGCATATTTACTTTATAAAGTATTTAAATACATATATAAAGTTAAAATTATCGTATTTACAAAAAAAAAACTTTTTTAATTAAAAACAAAACCGACTTCAAAAGAGTAAACTATAAAAATACACTAGAAAATAATTTAAAAAATTACTTAAGCCCTTGAGCACCTTCCTGGCGTTTACGCCAGCTTTCCATTGTTTTCCTATTGTCTTTCTATTGTTTCATTTTTATGGGTACTCGCCACATTAATCTGCTTCTATTTACTTCAATATATCCTTTGTTTTTATATCATTAATAATTAGGAAATCGGTGCCAGCTTACGGGTAACAAAGTGGTGTAAATATATGTCGCTAAAATTCGATTATGATTAATTGTTTTTTTTTTAATCCCTTTATTTAGCTTATATGTAACTGTGATAAAGTTTAGGTGGTTATTCCCATTTATAAATGAATATATCGGTTAACTCTAGCTGGCACCGATACCAAAATTATTAATTATATTATAATAAAATTTTCGTCAAATCGGTCCACATTTCACGGAGAAATCGTGTAACAAACATACAAAAAAATACAGAAGAATTGATAACCTCCTCCTTTTTGAGGTCGGTTAAAAAAAAATCACATTCATTTATCAACAGTCATAGCAAAAAAATGTCTTTTTTACTTATTTTCAAGCATTGTCGTTAATTAGGTGAAATTATATTACAGACTAGCTGTGTGACCGAGGCTGAGTCCGCGTTTCATATGTTCTTCACTGCGATTTAATTTCTTTATACGGAACAATAATATTTTTTTTGCAATAAGATAAAGTAAAAATATTTCTAATAACTTCAAGCACTTGCCCTTAAAACTGTGAATAGAATCGGGTTTTATTCAATTTTTTATAAGTTTTAATATAATATTTTTACGCGGAACCCTAATCATTTTCGAAAACTAAAAGTACCCTATGTTACCTGGAGTAACTTCAGCTATATACAAAAACAATCCCGTCAAAATCAGTCCAGCCGTTCCGGAGATTACCCGGAACAAACAGACAGACAAAAATTTTAAAAATTGTATTTTAACATAGGTATTGTATATACATTCATAATTGTTCAGTAAAAAAAAATATTTTGACGTTACAAACAGACACTTCAATTTTATTTATTTCTTAGCGTAGATAATTTTTTTTTATCAACCTAATAATATTCCGTTTATTTTATGTAATACACGACAAAGTACCAGCCCTCCGCGACATCAAGGCTAAATGTCTGTTCTCATCTTGATTACATTTATCTAAGAAGTTTTATAAGGGTAACAACAACTATCTTATAAAGATTACGTTTTGAATAAGAAAGTTTTGTTTATAGAGTACAATATACTTAACAACGAAGTAAGAATCATTTACTAAAATGAATGAAGTTAAGAAATAGTAATGTGATTTGTTTTATATATTTTTTCTTTTTATATAAAAACTGAATGCGTTTGAATATATCTAAATCACTGATTTATAATAAAGAGAAAACTGATATAATAATAATAACAATTAAAATGTATGAATTAACTATGATAAAAATGAAGTGTTAATTATTAAAATTAAACAAAAAAACATAGATAACTAGCTGTGCCTGCGACTTTGTCCACGTGGTATAGTGTCTTTGGGTAGCACTTTTAAATTATTTAGGCTAACTATTTTACAAATAAGATACATAAGCATTTGCTTGGCTTAAGCTGAGCAAAGTCCAAGTTGTCAGATTCGACGACTTACGGAGAACTTAGCTATTTTTAGACGAACTCGGCAAAATGACTGCACTTCATCTGATGTTAAATTAAGATGAGCTGAAACGCGTCACAATAGCGCCCCTCCCCCTTCGTAAATGTTACATCAGAATAGCTCTAATATTTTGTATCTTGTCGCAAACTTTTAAAATAGTCACTTTACCCTTACATATTTCCATACTAACTTTCATCCCCTATTCCCTATTGTTATTTTTCACCTTTAAGGGTAAAACTTTTACGAACTTTGAATGTCATATTTATTTATATCGAATCAACAGCCTAAAAAATAAGTTTCAAGCTTCTAGCTCTAAAAATGACGATACTTCCATACAACTTTTCATCCCCCCTTTCAATCTTTTTAACCCTTATTTCGCTTTAAAAAGTCTATGTCCTTTCACAGGCTCTAGACTATCTGTGCACCAAATTTCATTTAAATCGGTTCATTAGTTTTGGCGTGAAAGCGCGACAGACAGCGTTACGTTCGCATTTATAATATTACTAGCTGGTACCCGCGGCTCCGCCCGTGTTTCATTTGAAAAATGTATAGCTTATAACCATCTACGACTAACTCCGCGTCGAATGGTTGTAGTTTCATGCTGATCGGTTCAGTAGTTTTCGAGTTTACCTCGGACAAAGAAAACAAACTTTGCTTATATATACATATATAATATAGGTAGATTAAGGATTAATAAGTATTTGTTACATAGCATTTTATTGGTTTTTAATTAATACAGCGTATATGTTAAAGAGTAAACTATTCTAAATATTTTTTATTAAATTTAACTTAAAAAACTGATCCATGTTAATATTTTAACTGGAACGTAGCGGTATAAAATAAAGTTCGAGTTCAACTGACAACAACGTTTATTGGATTGAATAAAGTTCAACAGTACAACCACATTTCGCCGGAAGGCAGCTTTATTGTTTTTCATTGTATTGTATATTTAGGTCAAGATACGAGGTAAATATTATCAGAAGTAGGTACCATACAGGCATAAGTATGTACATATTTATAACAGATGTTGGCTTGACCTAGCCTTGAGTGAGAAGGCGGCTGACACAAAAATTGCCACGCGTCGACTTCGTACGGGATGAGATCAGAACTAATCACGTCATTTATTAACGTGCCAGTATCTGGGTAAGGGCACAAAACTAGGACAAGAGCAGCTAAGGGTCGACCCTAAAACTGAAGGATTAGATACTATTAAAAGGAAATAGCCGTGATTTAGAAATTACTTTACGTATGCGTCTATTATATACGTGTCTTTTTCACATTATTTTGTTTAAATAGAATATATTAAAAACATCTTGTAGGATATGTTATGAATAAAGGTTCATCCTTATAATTCAAGTCGGAAAAATGTATACATTTATTTAGGATAATCTTAGAAATAACTTGTCTGATTTGAGAAATTATTTGAGTTGATGTGCACACGGTTATGTATTGCCTGATCTATTGATTAGCCTAATATATACCCTAGACTAATGAGGCGAGTAGTATAATGACTGATATCTGGTACTTATTAAGTTATATACTATGGCTTTCATTTACATTATATACATAATTACTATATTTCCTTAAAAAATCGTTTTAACTTAAAAATATTATATATTTACTCATACAATAAATTGAATTGATCACATTATAAATACTTACACAACAATTTTAAAACTGAAAAATAGCAATTAAAATTTTTTATGGATATAAATATATTAGAAATAAAATATTGACACTGGCAAATAATACTACAACGACACGAACTAAGGGTTGCACCTTTTAAGAAAGAAACTTGGAAAATGACGTTCAATCTATTTCTTATTTTCTTCTTCTTCTTAGTTAACGGCAATCTGTGTGTACACACAATTTGTGCCAATGTCATGTGGATAAGATTTTTAATCTTTATCACCGTTACCAAGCTCCAACAAAACGGTGGCCCCAGAATATATGCTACGCGTGTCTTCTATAATAAACTTAACTTGAACACAATAACTAAATTATTTCACACAAAACGCCACCAAGATTACATGATATAGAGTCAGATACACAAGTTTAATGAATTAAAGAAAACAATTGCTACATGTCAGACTGAGATCCCGCCAAAAACACCGATTTCTTATTTTCTTCAATTAACTATCTTTGTTTTTCTTCAATTAACTAATCTTTTTTTTTTTTTTTTTTTTTCCGAAAACATTTTAACTAACACAACCTTAACAACATTATTTGTAGACTAAGGTATTTTGCATTAAAAAAAACTTATCAGTACGATAATTGGTAGTGTAATAATGATTTTATATAAATATTTTATTAACGAAATCCGCCAAGACTAAAGTTTTTGAATGTGACGTTTTTTGTAAACAATAGTAAATATCATATGTAAGTCGAGGGCTATGAAATTGAGTGGCTTTCGGCGCCGACGTCTCAAGGCTCTTCTTCTAGGTCGCGGGCGTGTCTCCTTCCAGTACACTTTATGAGAGTGGACAAGTCGAAGGACGATATTTTGGTCTCATAAATTGTTAGTCCTATCTATAAGTATCGTTCAAGCGCTTACATTCAATACAACTTTCAAAAAATTCATAGTTTTGTCATATTTGTAGGGAAGATTTTCTTCATAGGACTTAAATAGATAAACACTTTTCATGACAACTATTAGTCCATAAAAATAGTTAAAAGTGGAAACCTTACACTAAGATTAGTGACTTATGCTTATTGTGTTTGAAATTAAGTTATTTATCTATACTAATATATAACTAATATATACAATTGAAACGTCTGTTTGTAATATGAAAATTAAATACTTTTTACTAAATACATGTAAATGTATATACGATACCTATGCCAAAAACACAACTTTTTTAATCTTGTTTGTCTGTCTGTCTGTTTGTTCCGGCTGAACCGATTTTGACGGCGCTTGAGATATGAGAAACATATGCTTTATCTTTATCTAAGGTTTCGTGTAAAAACAATAAAATTCATACAATTCTAAACAAAATACGAATCAATCGCCAGCGCCTACAAAACATTATTTTCCAATGATTATTTAAAGATTATATCACGCGGTGAAGTATATATGAAACGCGGGCGGAGCCGCAGGCGCTCAGCTAATCTTATATATAATTTAATTTCGCCTAAAAGTTTTACGAACGGTTGTAATATTTGTCATAAAAAGATATGGGTTTAGTGACTCAAAGTTGAGACGCGTGTTGGTTTATTTATGTTATTGTTGGACCTCGTTTGTTTATTCATATTTCGGTAGAATGTTGTTAAATGTTATCCCTTACTGTTGGTGTAATGATAACAGTATTAAGTTCTATACATCTATTATACAAGCATACGTATGTATAGGTGGAATACACGAGTGTTAAGGTCATATCATCTCCACAATCTATAACCAACTATTGTGTAGTTTAGGATTATCATTGTTTGTAAACACTTTGCCTTTAAAAGATAAAATTTATCATTTCACGTAGGCAATACTGTTGGTTATAATTAAAGTCATAAAATAAATAAAAACAATAACAGAAAAACAATTTCAGTTAAATAAATATATTATTACTATTATATTTAAGTAAAATCGAATTTAGAAATATGAATAACATTTACATATTATAAACTCAGAAGTAATAACAATACTCTTGTCTTATAGTTCTTGGAGTCATAACAGTTATCCATAAATTGTAAATTGATATAAATCTAAGATCTTATGGTTCATAATTATTTAATACAACTTTGACAAAGTTCTGAATTTATTTCTAGGCTAAATAAAATAGCTATAATTTATTCGTAATCTCCATACTTTACATATTAATAGACATAGATTATATCAGGATTAATTTATGCAAGGATTACGCATGTAATCTAAAGGGTTATTATTCCTGGATAAATGTAATAATTACTTAATCACATAATTGATCAATTTAACTTAAAACATAGACGGATGTAATTCTATGCGTTGAGTTTATTTACGAGGCAAAGTTCAAGCAAAATTAATAATGTAATTAGGTACTTTTATTGTCTCGACTCGATATAATTGAATCAATTATTCAAAATTAAAACAGTAACATCACTTTTTTGGATTTGAATTATAAACTAGTTTTTTTTTTTAATAATTACACGAATGGATATGTAGATAAAAGTTTTATTTTATTACAAGTTTTTATTTAACTAGTGTTGACAAATGTCTTGCAATATGTCCAATTTTTGCAATTGAATTTTAAAACAGGCATCTTTTCTGGATGATTCTGATTGTAATATGGAAGACTGCCAAAGATGGCGGACTACTTACTAGTTTTTTCACTCCGGTGATATGGGTATCAGACAAAAGTGTTTCGTAAGAAGAATGTGAATATAAAATGATGTCACACTAAATTCAATATGGCGCATAAAATTGTTTAAAAAAAACTATTTGAAAACAAGCTTCTACTTAATATTTCATAGTAACTTTATAATTATAAGCTTGTTTTGAAATAGTTTTATTATTAAAACATTTTTTTAATACAAGATTTTTTAGCCCATCTCAGTTGTGGACACAAACAAATTTCCTATTTTTAACATATATACACGAACTTTATGTATCATATTTAAATAAGAATATTTTAAAATATTAGGCTGTCTAATTTATTGTTTAATATTAGATATTAAACCCTTCGTGTCTCCGATTCTCACCCAATTCTGATGTGTTTATGATTGAATATCATGCATTTTCGTCATAAATAGACCATCATTATAGAAAAGGATACACGGACATATAAATTGAGATGAAATAAGAACCGTGAACAATAAATTCAGTTAAAGTAGGTACTTAACTCCTACGAATTATGAAGGTAAGAGGACGAGCATAATTATATTAGTAATTTTAGAAGTTGTTTTTCCGACATCACGTCTCTGGTGGCGTATCCAGGAGTTATTGTTATTGTGTAACTTCAGATACAGTTGATAGCTGGATGATATATTTTTTTACAAATATAAGTAATAATTATAATATAAAAAAAAGGGAACGAAATTATAATTACTATATTACTCCATATAAATCCATTCATCTATCCATTCGACCGAAAGACGTCCATTGCTGAACATAGGTCACTCCCAAATATCTCCACGACGACCGGTCTTACGCCACCGCGCATTCAGCGGATTCCTGCAACCTTCACCAGGTCGTCGGTCCATCTTGCCCAACAAGATACCTACACTTGCTACATCTTCCGGTGTGTGTTACCAATTCGAAAACCCGTTGGCCCCATCGGGCATCGGTTCTGCGAGCAATGTGCCCAGCCTACAGCCACTTAAGTTTAGCAACTCTTCGGGCAATGTCGGTTACTTTGGTTGTTCTGCAGATCTTCTCATTCCCGGTTCGATCACGCAGTGCAACTTAAACCATAGCCCTCTTCATTGCCCTTTGCGCAACTTTGAGCTTTTTATTAGGCCCTTTGTGAGCGACCACGTTTCAGTGCCGTATGTATGCATTACTAGCAACAAACACTGGTCGAAGACTTGCGTCTTGAGACGCTGCAGTGTTTTGGACGCTTATGGCTTATGTTTAGAAGGAAGTTGAAATAAAAACAAAACATAACAAATAATTCTAAATTAATTACATAAAATTGTTCGTCTCCAAAATAAATTAATCATTCTTTAATCTATAAATAATTACTAAAGTTTTTAATGTATTCAGGTACATTTATAACAAAGATTTTATGGTAAGTAAAAAGTAAAGGGACTAAACATTTTTTCCAAAAATGTTACTACCAAGCATTTCAAAATAATTACACCGTAATAGTTAAGCAATACATTGAAGCCAGTACCATATCATATTATTTCTGCGTTATTAATAAAGTTAGCTATTTCATAATATACAATCCTTAACGGACGATAAAACGAATTGGTCTTCACGAGGCCGTCGCACTAATCTTTTTAGTTTTTCGAGATTACTTTTATATAAACTTTTTACGAAGATCACAAAACATTGTCAGAAATCTTAAGTATTATTATATTTGTTGGAGAAATAAAGAAAATTCTTGATGTGAAAGTTATGATCAGATGTAAACTATAAACATTTTTATACTATAAAGTATTATTATAGCATACGTATATAAATATTACAATCTCGCTTATTAAATAACATTATTTATATATTTACTTTATGTATTGTTAATAATTATAGATGTACAACTTATAAAATCCAATATACAGATAGCTGTGAAGTAAAGTAAAGTACCATAAAATAAAGTGATAAATTTTAAAATAAGGCTAAGTAGATAAACGTTTAAGCTAAGTACATTTCTTATTATCACATTTTAATATCATATAGGTACTATTTGACATAACCATTATAATAATTTTACATACTAATTATAGATTTGTGAATATAGATATATATATATATATATATATATATATATATATATAAATATATATATATTGTGATATCTCATATCTATTCTATCTTCTTACGTTGATGATGGTATGTAGTTTTCTGTTTTATTTTACACATTCTAACGTTTCAGATCTTTTGTATTGTAGAATACACGTACATAAATACATTATTTATGTATACTGATTCATTTACGGTAAGAATTCAGCTGATTTTTTTCTCATGAAAGATGTTTATAAATGTCTATCTCTTCATTTTTTATCATATTGCGTGACCTTTATCTTGTTTGATCTGGATAATGTAATCTTTCCTTTTCATTTCTCATGTCATCAATCATTTCCTTTTTGTTCGCTTTCGAGTGTTTATAAGCGAACGGAGTAAAAGTTCGGGTACCATTTTTAAGGTTTTATACAGAGACTGTTTCTTTATTTCATAGTAGGTGAGTGCCTGCGGCTTCGCCCGTGTTTCTTATATTTTTCACTGCGTAGTGTAGTTTTTTTTTTGTTGTACGGAAGACTAATTATTTCTTTTGTTGCTAACATTAAGCAAAGATATTTCTCACAAATTTAAATACCTGCCAGTAAAACTGTGCATTGAATAAGATTTTATTCACAATTTCATGAGTTTTCCTTTTTTTATATGCGAAACTTTAATTATTTTCGAAAAAGTAAATTCAGCTATCTACCAAAAGTCACTAGTCAAAAGTACTATCTACCCGTCAAAATTGGTCCAGCCCTGCCGGAAATTACTCGAAACAACCAGTCAGTCAGACAAAACTTGTATTTTTGGTATAGTTATCGTATATACATACATATCTATTTAGGTAGAAAATATTTTGACATTACAAACAGACACTTCAATTTTATTTACTAATATAGACTGGTAAACCACCCTTGCTTCACACGTATATTTAGTCATCTCTAATTTTAAAAAACAGTGAGGTTATGTTAATAATCTTCTTCACCTTTTTTCAACCTATTCCTTAGTATAAGCTTTTTCCCTTTTACGCCATTCGTTCCTTTTTCGCGCCAGTCTTGTCGACAAGATTTGTGACGTTGTGGACCCACCTCGAGACAAATTTTCTTTCCCGCTGTTTACCATTTCTCGGACACCACTTCATCAGGGATCTAGTCCATCTGTCATCTATCAAACAATAAGTTCAAGCACTATGGCAAGCAAGTCTTAATTTCAAAAGGTGGATGTGGATGAAGGAAAACATGTGGATCATTACGTGAACGATAGTGATGTGTGATTTACACATCTCTCTGTGCTTACGCTAACATTGGTTATGACCACAACTTGTTTAGTTTTTTTTTTTATAAAAAAATAATATATATTTTGTCTATAAAAAAAAGATTGTGATCGAGTCTCTTGCTGACTCTTCTCGACTGGGTTGTTTTCCAAACCGGTGACAGTGATTTGACGTTCATAAACGCCTCCTTAGGGCCTAAAAAGATTTTTTTATATTTGATTTTGTCATCACAGCATCTGACCAAGTCTTCCTCCTGCCGTCATTTAAGCTGAGTAACAGGTACACCCATATCCTTAATCTGATTCGATGATTCTTTTAATAACGGGGTTACGTACTCTGTCTCTTCACGTGATGTCTAACATGACGTGCTCCATTTCGCGTTGTGCGACCCTCACATTGTCACTTTTACAACATCTTCGGAGAGATATGGGGTGGTACTATTCTTGGCCGGCACTATAACCATCAAAAAATATTTTTTAACTCTTTATAAAAAAAAAACAATGAAGAACGACATAATTATAAAAATACATTAAAGGTTAAGAAAAAACAATATAATAGGTATATACCATTTGCAAACTACAATTTAAATTAGATTTATGTGCACATGTATTTTATTTCGAAGTTTGGCCCAGTTCAAAGACATTCAACACGAAAAGTAAAAGCCATTATAAATCAAATTTCGATTAGGCAAAATCGATAGCAAAACGAGTAAGGTACCGCAGAGCAAAAACCCGATGAAGAAAAGGTTCAATGTCTCGGGCTATTATTTGAAAGTTGTTAAAGACAGATTTTCAGCTTGTTTGATACTATCACGCTGGTTCTCAAAATCAGCATTTCTCTTGCGGATTTACAGGACTCGTGGATTTATAAATGTGTTGTAACTGAATAAATAATTAATAATTTTGTCTATGTGCCCTTATAATATATAAATATAGCATATTCCTTTAATTGTTATTACACTAATGTTAAAATAACAGCAAATATTAGGTTTATACGAAAATTATATAATGTTCAGATGTTTTGGAAAAAATAGATTACAATAATATACATAAATAAGTAGTTAAAAACGATGTACGGAATAAATGTTTTTTTTTAATATTCATTACATGCATTATTCTCTATGGACGAAGATTATGTACAATCAAACAAATTCTGGCTGATAGTTAAATATTGCATTAAAACTATAAGAAAAGAAAACTGTATAGATATAAATTTTATTTTTAAATTGTATGAAATTGAATGATCTAAATGGGGATTCAAATTATTAAAAAGTATTCATTTATGGAGATGAAATTTACGTTTGTTGTTGTTTTTTTTTTTAATATTATATTATTCTACATTACGGCAACATATTTTTAAATTGTTTCGTTATTAGCATTTTGACACTATTCACAATGTGTAGTTTTTATTTGTATCGATTAGATGTTCTAGTCAAAAGTACATAATCTGTACTAATAAATAAAATTGAAATATATGTTATTAATGTAATTTTTTTTTTACTAAATATATATGAATGTTTAAACAATACTTACACCATAAACACAATTTAAAAAAAATGTCTGGCTCTTTGTTTCGCCTAATCTCCGGAACAGCTGGACGTATTTGGACAGGGCTTTTTTTGTAGATAGCTGAAGATATTTTGCGTAAATTAGGGTACTTTTAATTTTGGTAAAAAATTAGAGTTCGGGGTAAAAAAACATGTCATAAAAATTTGAATAAAATTTGATTTAATGCACGCTTTTACGGACGAGTGCTTGAATTTATGAGAAATATTCTGTACAAAAAAATAAAACGCGGCGATGAATACATGAAACGCAGGCACAACCGCGGACACACAGCTAGTAGGTCATAAATTTATATGTAACAAAGTTGTTACTAGTAAAAACGCTGGATAAAGTTGCGTGATTAATGAAGATGAATTCACGGAGCAGTCGATACTTGAACGTTAGCAAAACAGTTTTAGATCTCGAACATTCTAATGTTGAGGCTAACAGAAGCCTCGTCTTTCTCATTAAACTTACCACGTCACGTTTCTGAATAAGTATACTTGGAAATTCTAATAAAATACTGAGAGAAACTTAGCAGCCATGTTGTTTGCTAGCTATTGTTGTATTTTAGAATTTCGCTGTGTTAAAATAATAATTAAAGTGTATTGTTTATTAAATACTCATTAATTTTATTGTTGAAGTTAGATGAAAGACAACGTTACATTATAGGTCTGTAAAAACATTAATCGATTTGTTACCTGTGAATTTATGATATCAAAGCTTATTTTATGACAGACTAAATTGCGGTTTATGCTTCATTTCTTAATTTATCACTCAATTTTATTAATTTTAGTTATATTAGTATGATGAATTTAAGATTCGTTACATACAGCGCTGTTGAAAATTTTTTTTGCTTACTTTGTCTAGAGAGATTGATTGCCAAAATGCTTAAACAGCAATATATTTGAATAACTATGATAATTCTTTAACCTTAAGTATAATTGAACATCAAATACTTTCTCTATAGACTTATTCGATTTACGTTTATTTATATTTATGTTATTTAATTTATAATATTTATTTCTGTTAAGTTAGAGTATAGAGTAAATATTAATTAAACTATGCGCTATAAAACTTTCAGTTTAGAATCCAGATTTAAAAGTTCGATTAATCATTTAATTTATATTGTAATCAGGTCGAAATTATAGATTTACATTTAAAAATATGTGCTCTGTAAACGAATCAATAATTGCTTGTACAAAATGGTTGGAGGTTATCCAAAATTCAAAAGTAAATACATTTTACTAATAAGTTTCTTTGTTTATATTTTTGACAGCATCCTAAACAGTTCAAAGTGAATTATGTATTTTTTAAAATATGATCCAACTTTAAAATGACTATGCATAATAAAAAAATATAACACAATATGAGTGAGTATTTATGTACGTAGGTAATAAATCAGAAATAGTTTCTACAATTAATAGTCAATATTATAATAACTGTGTTGTGTTTTTAAATACCTAATTACGAATATTATTTAGTTCTAGATTTTTTTTTTACCTGAAAAAAGTTTATTTTAATATCACATTTAAAGTTCATTCATCACAGCTAAAAAGGAGGAAGAAAAATATTCGCATCTAATTAGTTTAATATACGAAAGATGAAACAGACCCCGCTCTTCATCATTACAGTTCCTATAAAAGTTACGATGTTTATTCGAATTAAATATTCTTCAACGATTCTCACTTCTAAATATATATATAAAATTTTAAATTTAAATCCATGCCTTTTTCGAGGCGTATAATAGCTTATACATATGTACTTGCAATTCACAATATTATAGGTTCAATCAATATCGTTCTCTCTCTGTTTGTATGTCCGATAGTTAGGTTATATTTCATAACCGAATTCAAACTTAGAATTGGTGTACATGATATTTTGTACAATTATGTGTGGATATTCTAGGAAGCTTTTATGAATGAATTCTTTATTGTACTAAAAATCAGTACACTGACGAATTTAATACCACAAGGCATTTTCTACCAGTTAGCTAGAGATAATACAGAAATAATACATTAAAGAAGGTAGTGAGTGCTATTCGAAATAGAGAAGAATTAATATTATTAATTTTAATTTTAATGTGTAAGACACACATACATCGATATACGTATATTAACTTATAAATATATAAAATCAGTTAATTTTAACGGGTTTTTACGCGTTACCTTTGGTTGAGTCAGCCCGTGACCACGGTTGGTGAAACCCAGCCGAAACGTCGGGATAGGAAGAAAAAAACCAAAGGTAACGCGTAAAAACCCGTTAAAATTAACTGATTTTAAATATGGAACGCGAAAACTTAAAAAAATATAAATATATATTTATGAACCAAGTTATGGGGTTAATAATCAGTAAATTCTACCTTGCGGTAAATAATGGATGGAGGATACAATTACTATGGCATTTAATAATTAAACATTATTAGTGTTCGCCCATTAGTCGAAAATCGACCACAATAATTATTGAACATTTGAGGAAAAATTAACTGAATCGAAAATTTATATCAGCAGTGATAAAACTCGCCAATATCTACTTACTTACTAATTAAAAAAGAAGGAAATCGATTGTTAAATTACTTAGATAAATTTGATAGATTTCCGTTGGTTTTTAAGTTTTACTTCTTAGACTTAGGATTATGTAAAAAACAGGATTTTTTCATATAATACTTTGTTAAAGTAATAATATATAATGCAGACAAAGTCGTGGGTATAGGCTAGTTTAGTTACAGAAGTATTAACAATTTTTCTCGGAACATTTTTATAGGTGTAAAGATATTTAGCCATAAGGAAAAGTTTTTGTTATTCATTTTCAAACGTGCTCGCTCGATCTTGACATCCTAAGCTGATCAAATAATTAAGTAATCATGGATCGTAGTGGGTGGATTATACATAAGTACTACGGACTTGTCGTTTCCACTTTTTTTTAAAAAAAAAAAACGACATCAAAAAATCACAGCAGCTGGATAAGGTTTGATGCCAAAAAGAAGAATAAAAATATTTTTGCTATTAATCTTGAAAACACTCTAAATGTAAAAAGAGATTTGTAAAAATTGCGATTAAAAATACACATCCTTTTTACGTTTGGCATGCGAAATATTTAAATAAAATAAACAAGCACGTTATGCAAATAACGCTTTTCAAAGCTGAATGAAATATGATAATATTCTCGCAAAATGTAAAAAATGAGTGTGCCAACAAACTCAAACTTACGTTACGTTACGTTGAAACGTTAGTTTCAAATTATTATACCGATAAGTCAAGATTAAGGTACCGCGCGTCCGTAACAAGGGGTGTTTGGTAACTTTCTATGTAAATGCTTTGCGCGAGACGGGACCAACAGTCAACTCACTGTTGGCACTCCAATCAACGAATCACAAGGGACATCTACGTGACTTTAATAGTAATCCGAAGAAGATCTTGGTGGCAAATCTTCCTTAATTAGATACAAACATAAATTCGTACTCGCCGTAGACGCGAGATAATCAGAATTCTGGAAAATTACTTGAGAGCTTATTGATTATGAGTATACTTACGACATCTTCAACCAAATAGCTTTTCATAATATATCTTTAAAATTGCAAATAATACTAATATATTGATTATCAACATTTACTACATTAGCTTATGCCCGTGATTCTGCACGCGTTCACTTAGCGTTAGTGCGGCCGGATTCTGCGTCAGTGGACGCGGGTCGAGCCGATCTATCTAACTCTAAAATCAGCTTGAGCTTTTGGTGCAGAAAAATATCGTGAGAATACCATAGTATAGTGGTAGGGCATTTTATAATAACGCCCACCTAGGTAGCTATCACCTTCAAGTTTGAAACCTGAAACCAAATACCAATAGGTGTGTTCCGGCATTATATCTTGAGAACCAGTACTTCTAGGCCTTTTGTATTTACCATTCTGGACCACATCATCACTTAACATGATTTGAGATTATGTTCAAAGTATTGAGCCTATACATTTAAAAATAAAAAGAAAAGCCCAAGAAAGATGAAGACTGCTGATAGATGAAAGTCGACAGTTGAAATCATCATGCTAAGCTAGACCTACCACGCATAAAGTCTCTAGGTATCTCTAGATATCCACAACAAGTTTCAAATTAAGTAGAAAAATTATCTTATACATATTTTACCATAAAAATAGTATTGTTTGAGATAATGGTACTCTAAAAAGTATATAATTATATAAGAAATTGTAACACCATGACATGCAGTCAAACTGAATGTTCAGTTTTGAGGATCAGTAACCAATATTATAAGAATTAAACAAGGGAATAAATAAGTAATAAAGAAAAACCGGAACTCAATGCGCCTAAGTGTGTAACTATTCCGGGTTTCGAACAAGCATACGTCGATCGCGACCCAGTCCGGTCAGGTTAGAAAATCCTACGACCCCGTAAATTTAGTAAAAATAATGCAAAATATGATGCTGCTGGGATTCACGTTCATATCCATAGATTATTCGATGTATTAATTTACATTATAAAATGAAATTGGCCCGACAATACAACTATGATTTAGAAAAAAGAATCGTGTTAATCGCTTTAATGATTTTCGAGTTGTAAATCAACTAAGATACAGACAAATAGAGAGACCGTTGCATTTTATAATAAATACATTTTTAAAAGTTTTAGCTTTTTAGAAGTTAGGTACGTGACGATACAAATATACTACTTAAAATTACTTAATTAACTTTAGTGTATGTATTTATATAACATATATTTTGATTGCTCCGTGTTTATGTATTTATGTTAATATGATTTATAACTACGATACAAATATTGTTTAGTTTAGAATAATGTTATACTTTTAGCAACAATTGTAAATAGTAGAAATCACGTAATAATATTAATTCTGCAAGTTAAAATAGTTAATGAAAAATAAGATATAAAAAAAACTAGAAATAAAAAAAACCATTTCCAATGAAATTTTTTCGCTCATCTGGCAAATTAGATAAAAGATAACAATCATGTTTTTTACAAACATTTATACAAATATACAAAAATAAATGGGGTTCCTTTGACGCACCTTCACCTCAAAGCTACTGAACATATCGGGATGGGACTACTACTTTTCGACGCGGAATTTTTTGTAGACGGTTTAAAAGTATTTTATATATTTTGGATTCCATCGACCGATGTCTTTTATGTACTCTTATGTGCATTATTTCCGTTTTAATATTCTTTCATGTATCCCCTAATAAAAACAAAAGACTCTCATTTTTCTTCATTTATTTGTTTTATAGGTTAGGTATAAATGAAATGTTGTATGAACATTTTCGCTCACACCTAAAGAGCATATGAAACGCGGGCGGAGCCGCGAGCACCAGCTAGTTTAACATATAATGATGACGATGATGATGATTGTTCTGACTGATTACGGCCGTGGTTCGACCACTTTGACTTCTAGTCTGCAGTACTCGGAGTCCAGTAACGGAAGCGGTCAGATACGCAGGATATATTAAGGTGCAAAGTGTACGCGCCAGACACAGGTGCACATACTCATCCTTGTCTTTCTGGACCCAGTGGAACGGAGACTGATGGTACAGCATGACGGTGAGAAAGTTACAAAGGGTCAGTACTATCTCACACACCCTTAATCGCCTTTTACGATACCGACGGGAAGATATAGGGTGGTGCTATTCTACTCTGCAGACACTACACGGATAATTACGGATTATAATATTAATTACGTAAACACAACCATCATAAAAATAATAACACTATTTAATGTTCCACTAACTAAATTAGTACAATAAATGTATTTACATTAAAGGTTATATGACGAACTGTTTAAAAAAGTACGTCATTATACCATAGATAAATAACAAACATTATATTTTTTGTATAAGGACAAAAACATTGTGAACTATTATACCACAATTCACAAACATTATCCAGCAATCGCTACCGGTTTTACCAAAAGTACTAAATATAATGTTGATTCAACCCATTTTATGTATTTAAAATTCATTTCAAACTAATATAAACATAAATATTAAACCGGTTGAACAACATTAATTCTAAAGCTTACCCGCTACGTTACAGAATTTCAGTTCTATGGTATATACCTATGTTAATACAGGTTTTGTAGCCGGTCTAGACTCTAGACGATTCATTTGCATATCCATTATTAGTCAAACATAGATATATGCGTATTGAAATAATAATGTAACTTTATTAAATGTAAATAAACTAATTTTTGAATTAATTTATTTTTAAATAATTTTGTTTTTAGGCCTTATTTTTTATTTATTATACTGCGTTTTGTTTTTTTTTTATACGGAACCGTAATTATATTCCTAAAAAAAATTGTGCTAAGATAAAATTAATATATTTCTCATAAATTTTAGCACTTGCCCGTAAAATTGTGCATCGAATCCACAGATAAGTGAATTAGGGAGATATGGTAAGAAGGCGTATTGGTTACGAACGCACCTTGTCTGAAATGGGCTTATTGTATGTTTTTGTTTTTAGTCGAAATTATACTGCGTGCCGTTTGATATCTTTAGATTTTTTAACAAATTACCATGTTGTTCTGTCTTTGTTTGGAAAAATACTAGTTGCATTGTAAATTACGTAAAAGATGGTATCTTATTTCACACGAGAGTACTAAAATATTATCATTATCCATATAATAATTATCAATAAAGCATTATTTTGTGAAGTTCAAACATGATAAAAATATTGAGTCACTATTTGCGATAGCACAATAATGGTCAATAGCTTAATACAAACCGATTAATGAATTATCTGGTCTAACCGAGCAATGGATGATTGGTTATACGATACTTTCAGAAACGCAATAGGTTCGTGATGCGATCGCTGCTGCCGTCCGTGTATTAGAGTTGTGACACGAAAAAAGTTCTCGACATTTTTTTATGGCCATACCTACCTTACATGGATTCATTAAATTCATTTATTTGGTGATAGATAGGGCATTCTCTAATGACCACCCTCTAGGTTGAAAACCTGTCGCCGAACACCAATAAGTGTCCTTCCAGCAGTATCATTTGAAAACCAGTACCTCTAGGCTTAGTGTGTTTACCATCATGGACCACATCGTCACTTAGCAACAGGCGAGATCGTGGTCAAATCACTGAGCTATCTATTTTAAAAAATATATTTTACTTTTTTTTTTGTCAACTTAAATTGTTTATAAACATGCAAAAATGTATTATAATTGTAGTCACTTGATGGTATGACACTCCAATTTTATTCATAAGTATAGATTCAGAGATTTCGTATTGGTCGCTGATCTAATTGAGTATAGGATATAGGGATATAAACGTTGAAAATATGATAAAGTTAGTTGTATTGTCGTTGGTGTGAGAACTGTAATACATATATCAAATATAACAACTTGTATAATCGAACCTACCATTGACTTCAAGTAGACATATAAAACTTATTGTAAGTAGTACATTTCTGTATGAGGAAAGCTCTACTACTACGGCTACTACGGCTACATGAAAACTCGCTATTGAATGTAGTTATTGGCTTAGAAACTTAAGGTTAATGTTATTCTGTTTGATTTTTTTCAAGTATAAACCATTCGTTCATTCGTCCATTTTACCAGATTTGAGTATTGTTATTTCATTAGGGTATATGGTGGTCAAAGTAGTCAATATACTTTGTTGTCAATATTTACTTGCATCTAAAAATATTGAATTGTACTTTAAAATTGCCAAAGCGCTTGGTCTATATAATAATGCGCTTACACACATATATATATAAATAAAAATAAATGTATTTTTTATAAATAAAGTTTATAAATCAAATTGCAGTTCTTACGTAAAATGGTGTACACTAAATACTATAAAATTATTTATAATCTCTATTATTTCCAACTAACGAGGCGAAGACGGCTCCAGTGGTAATAGTGTGGATATATTACGCGTCGTCGTATGTAATTATAAAAGCACTTATCTTGTTTTATAATAAACTTGTGTTTTCAGTAAAAGAAAGCATGGATTAAACATCATAACATGGCGTTATGACAATTTCTAAGCTAAGTAGCACCTATGAATGCATTCCGGCAACATTATTGCAGAGCTAATATCTGTAGTATTAATGTGTTTACCATTCTGGACTACATGATTACTTAACATCAAGTGAGATTGTGATAAAACAAAGATATTAAGCTAATCTAAATGTATTATATAATTGTTACTATTTTACTTTGTAATCTATAATCAAGTTTTGCAAAAATATGAAACAACTACAACAGTATTTCATTTACTTTTTAATAAAGACCTATATGTATTTTAATGAAAGCATCCCTTTGGTATAACTATTATATTACTGTCACAGATGTTTGAGCTTAATTCTGGTTGAAAATTAAGCGGCTCCTAGTAACACATCCAATTACTTTGTACAGAGAACTACCTAGCTAAACCAAATTTATTAAAATGCATTTGTCAATGTTTTACTTTTTATGTACTTTATATGTAGAATAAATACTTCTAAAAAAAATTTAAAATTATCTCCATGGTTAACAAAAATAATACAACTTTGGTTTTCAAAAGTATAATAGTTATTTTTAATATTCGATTAAGTTTTAATGTTATTCCTGTTATCTAAAATAAACCCCAATTGCCAAGTAGTTATTATTTATACACGAAAGGTTAGGCAGAGGTGAAATAGCGAACTACAACCCACATTTCGCCGAGCTTAGTTCCGTCCCAGATGTGACAGGGGGCGAGCCTGTCGCCATGTCGGGCACAAATATCAGACTCCGGGATGATACTGAGTAGAAAACCCCAATATCACTTGACCCGACCCGGGGATCGAACCCGAGACCTCAGAACGGCAGTCGTACCGTAATACAAGTGCAGTATAATGATGTAGTCTTTCATAGGATTTAACACGCATCTATACTAATAAATAAAATTGAAGTGTCTGTTTCTAGTGTAATTTTTTTGTTTTATACAAAATAGATATGAATGTATACGATACCTATACTAAAATAAACAATTTTTTACATTTTTTGTAACGGATAATCTTCTGAACGGCTGTACAGATTTCACCTGGACTCTTTTTTGGTAGATAGCTGAAGTTATTCCGCATAACTTAGGGTATTTTCTATTTTCAAAAATTAAAACTCATAACAATTTGAATAACATTTTTACTGCAGGTATTTGAATTTATGAGAAATACTTTTGGTTAATGTTATTAGCAACAATTTTTTTGGAAAATAGGGTTACGGATGAATAAATTAAACACTGTATTAAGCAGTAAATTTTTATATGAAAAGTGGGCACACAGAAGTCATATTATAAGGGACGGTATTATTGATACATAAGCAATCTGAAACAATTTCAAATAATATTTGCATAAGATTCGATAAATTAAATTTTTAATAAATGTAGTTTGTAAATTGATGAGATTGAAATTACTAGGTCACCAAGTACTTATTTATTTGTTTTATTGGATACATGACGAAAATTTGAAATGTGTTGTAATAAAAAAAAAAAAAATTGTTTTAAAAATATATCTGTTAAATAATAACTAAATAAAGAAATAAAAAGGTCAGTAGAAATAGAGAGACCAAAATTGGGTTCCATTCGTTATCTTTACTGGCAGGGATTCTCTGCAAAGATAGTTTGCAATCTAAAGTCAAAATAAATCTTCTGATGGCAACGTTTCTGGGAAATGTAAATAAGAATTGGTCTTCTATTTAATATTCACCTTTGTAATATCTTTGTTCTTTTTTTCAAACTGACTGATGCTGCTGATTTGAAGATTTATGGTAGCTTCACCGGATCTTGTGTCGCGAGCTTATCAATTTGAGAGTGGTAACACAAAAGTACTAAAATAGTAAGTATTCTGTGGTTATGATATCTGGCAACACATTGTGAAAAGATGGCTGTCAAAAGTTCTTGGCACGATTTTGAACTGTCATGTTGTAGTCATTGTTTTTAATTCATTAACTTGTATTATTTAACCTCATATTACGTAAGTTTGATAGCGTTTTACGTCATTTAATTTTATCATTATTTACAGATACAGTGTATCGAAAATAATTACACTATAGTGAATTATGAAATCTTCCAAAAAGCCCCTTGGAACATTAAACAAATCGCCATCACTTTGTGGGACATTGAATATGAATATGAATAAAATGATACGAATATTGTAAAAAAAACTATAAGTTTAATAGGAATAGAACCCAGGGCCGTGAAACAAGTTAAGAAACAAAAAAAAAAGTTTCACCTCTAGAAACATGATGTTGTGTCTCTTAATAAAGTGCTTATATAACTTAATAAAGAACTATATATTTTTGACAAGCTGCTAACTATAGGCGAAAATTCCACAGAATTTGTCATACGCAAAGCCTACGGTATGCGGAACGTCTGTTTTTATGTTATTACATGTATTTATATGTACTAAATACTTATACTAGATTTAAAAAAAATTGTTAACACTACAACTTATTACTACTAAATAAAAAAAAAGAAGAAAAGATAATCAGTTGATAAACAGAAGAGACAATGTTTTGACCTGTTTTATCTTGGCCTAGTTATATCTAGATATGAAAATAACTTATTCAGTGCCACAGGCAATAGATAGTTACGTAGTGTATTCACCCAGTCAGAATATAGACTGAACAACTAGTTTAAACTTCGTGCAAAGTTTATAGACTCTGAACACTACATGGTATTACTTACAATGACATTTCTTGTTGTTTAATGTCTTTACTATGTAAATAGATAAATAAAGACTTGTACTGTTTTAATTTAGATAGATAGATTTTTTAATAAAGGGTAGGTTTAACTCTTAGTTCTGTTCGTGATGGTATAAATAATTATAACGTTGCAGCGCAGTTGGTAGTGCGGGCGGATTACGCGTATGGCCTATCCGATTCTAAAGATGAGTTTGAGTTTTCGGTGAAGGAAAACATCGTGAGGAACCCATAGTATGATGATAAGG
This sequence comes from Samia ricini, assembly GCA_014132275.2. NCBI lineage: Eukaryota > Metazoa > Arthropoda > Insecta > Lepidoptera > Saturniidae > Samia > Samia ricini. The sequence goes on from AP028170.1 coordinate 10,442,311, forward strand.
TTTTTCTAATAATGCTACCCTCAAGTTTGAAAACCTGTCGTCAAATACCAATTGGTGTGTTCGGTCAGCATCACTTGAGAACCAGTATTTCTAGGTTTAGTATATTTACAAATTAAAATAGGTATATAAATAGACAAAGATAAAATAGTTCAAGACATTTCTTTTGATTTTTATTGCAGTCAGTAGTCGTAAAAACCGTATAGTGTTATCGATAAAAAAATTTAAAACAGTTTTTTCCACCTTCATGAGAAAAACCGATATTGAACTATTTTCTATTCCAAGTACATACAAAAATATCTATGGCCGAATAACTAAGCAACATTTTAAACACTTTTGACTTTTTATTTGTAGGAATTAGTTTTAGTAATTAAGCAGAAGTAAGTAATTAGTAAGAAAAGCTCTTAACCACCTCTGTCTCCATGATGACGTAAGTCTTTACAATCACCACTGGACGAACATCAATTAGCATTATTATATTGATACCAATGATAATTACTGTGGGGATTGTTGCTAAAAGATGTGTTAGTTCCTACTGCGGCAGTGCACAAGCTGATAATATTTTGATATCTTCAAATATTTTTTAAATAGTAACTTTCTGTATTTCTTCCTTTGCATAATAAATATCAGTAAATAGTAAAAAAAACTAAGTGAATAGTAAATATTGTAGTCATAGCCCGTGAGTGTCCCCGTGTCTTATACATTCTTCACTGTGTTTTACTGTTTTTTTTGGTACTCTAATTATTTAAAAGTACCCTAAGCTACGCGGAGTAAACTATCTATCAGAAAAGTCCCGTCAAAATCCGTCCAGCCGTTCCGCGATTAGCCGGGGCAAACAGACAGAGGGAAAAAATATTTTCAACATTACAAACAGACACGTCAATTTTATTTATTTGTGTAGACATCAGACGTTTAACAGCGTTGTGTGCAGTTTTTTTTTTTTTTGCCATTTTTCTATTCTTTATATTATAAATTCGATAGCATATTTTGAGAGATATTAATTTCCAATTATGTACCCGCTTCGAATAGAATATTCAATGAAACGAGCTAAAATCGAATACTGCATGATCGGCAGATTTATTTTCTACAGCTAATTTCATTGGCGCATAGGAAATTTAATATTGTAGGTCATTCTTAAATAAAATATAATATCTTTTTATAAGAATTAGCTCTGATTAAGACATTTTAATTATTTTGGTTAATTAAACAGTATCCATAATGCATTCTAAATCATCTGAGTTTTTTGAAATCATAATTGTATTTAAATACACACTTTAAAGTATTAAAGACATATTTGAAAAGAGAACCTTATTGTACCGTTGAATCATCAAAATGTCTCTATTCGTAATGTCTAAAATGTTTTCTATGGTAGCAATTATTTAACGTATAGTTTATGTGCCACACGTTTGTGGCAAAAGTGCCTTTTATTACGACCTCCTATTGAATTATAGCCTCCACTCTGTACAACACAGATCTTATTTACAATATAATAACTATGTATTATATATACGCAGTACTTAGTTTGTCTGTTTGTCAATGTTTATATAAGTAAGAATCCGTATGGTGTAACAAACTAATATATATTACCTTCTTTTTTAATACTTTGTTAATCTGCTTATAAACCTAAAATATTTCTTTTTAAATATCAATATCTTATGAATTCTTTCAAATATACTAATTTAAATATGCATCATTTAAATTTATTTTATTATCAAGCATATTTGTATCTAGTATTATCTGCAACAGGGATTCTCAAAGGGTCGATATAAGCGAAAACCGATTTTGGGATCGACGAGGTCTAAAAACCGATCCGTATTAATTAACACAAGTTTTTTATTTGAAACTTTCAAGATACTATAAAAGTTGTGTTAAGTGTGCCAACTTGTTGTAAGAATGCCTAATATTTTAGTAGGAAGTATCATTGTCGTACTTTTAAAAAAACTAACAAGTACTATATGCGGGAACAAATTCGTACAAGATGAAAACTTGCCAATTTGGCTATGGACAAGCTTTGATTCACAACAATTTGATATTAGCTCAATTTGAAAATAGTTTAAGAATCCCTCATCTACAGCAATAATTTTTAATAACATTAAAATACCCGGCACTCAACTCAAATCATATATTTTATTGGTCAAATTGACATTTAAATATATGAAAATAAAACTTAACGATTACATTTCATTTCACATGGAGAATGTCATCTCCTTTCACTTAAATGAAAGAAAACCCATTTTGGAATACCGTAAATTTCAAAATTATACTGCCATAAGTTACCATCCCGTGATTATACTTCTCACGAACGGCTTAACCTAACCCAGTAACGTGAGGCACTTGGCTTGATACCGGCTCTTTTGAATATGCATGACGTTCTTGAGCTTAGCCGCATCCGTATAGAGTCACTCAAGTGGAACCCGTTACCTCAGTTTATCTATTAGGGGAGATTTCAAACAGTCAACAGACATTAGGCCGCATAAATCTGTTAAAAGTTTTGCTATTAAAACGTTTTAAAAAAAGGACATGGTGGGTGCAAAAATCAAAAATAATCGGAACCGATTCAATGCACAGTTTTTACGGACAGGTGTTTGAATTTATGAGAATTATTATTACTTTATCTACAAAAATTTAAGAATATAATTAGAGTTTCGTATAAAAAAATTAAAAGGTAATGAAGAAGGGCGTAGCCGCGGGCACATAGCTAGTATTAATATAAAAGTACCTACGTAGATACGTGTATAAATAAATTAACCTGATTTTTGTAGAAATAATAAAAATGTTAATTGAATATACACGTATCACCGTAGTTACGGTTTTATGTATTTGTCCATATATTATTTAATTTTTATGGAGCATATTAGTTTAGAAGAAGATAAGTGTCCATTGAATTTTGCGCATAAAAAATCAATGGAAATACTTTTGAAGTAACTAATACTTATTAATGAATACGTAATTGTGTGGATTATGGGTACAAGCTAAATATTACTTTGGACCACGTAAAACATTTATTTATATCTATACTAATAAATAAAATTGAAGTGTCTGTTTGTAATGTCAAAATTATTATTTTTTACCTAATAGATATGAATGTAAATACGATACCTATACCAAAAATACAATTTTTCAAATTTTTGACCGTCTGTCTGTATGTTTGTTCCGGGTAATCTCCAGAACGGCTTGGCGTATTTGGTATATAACATAGGGTACTTTTAATACTTTTCGAAAATAATTAGGGTTCCGCATAAAAACATTAAAACTCATAAAAAATTGAATACAATCCGATTCAATGCACAGTTTTACGGGCAAGTGCTTGAGTTTATTAGTAATAATTTGACTTCATCTTATTACAAAAAAATATTAGGGTACCGATTAAAAAAAAACGCAGTGAAGAACATGAAAAACGCGGGCCCAGCCACGGGAACACACCTAGTTGAAAATAAGTTTGCAAATCATAAAGTGGTTGAAATTGCGTGCTATGTATTTAAAATTCTCGTAAATTTTCAACTATATTGTCAATTTTTGAGTTTATTTAATACATTTTCGATTAACTCGTTTGAATTATTGTACATGAGTAAAGTCTAAAGCACAACCGGTAAAGAAGACATTGAACGTTCATGGTTTACTTCATCTCAAAATCATTAGAAAGACTTGTATTAATAATTAGCCGAGGTTTGCAACTTCATTTTCATGTTTATATTTCACGGGAACTACGTGTCTTATCTAGATTAAAAATGTAGGCTGTTTGAGATATGTTTTAATTGAATTTTATCATTACTGCTACGAAAGGTTTGACAGAATGTATTTTAAGCCCTTCTCGACTATAGTTTAAAGGCTATATTAATGCCAAAAATTGTATCAAACTCAAATTAGTATTGTAATTTACAAGTATTTCGTCAAACATTCAAAACAATGGTAATTATATTTAAAAAAATATTTATTTATTTTATTCTCAAATATACGTTACAGTAAAACTGTCTGTTTCTTTATCGTTATAAATTCAATTCGGTGGAAGTCTTCGTTCACATAATAACACCTCGGTTTTATCCTCTGCACAAGAATATCTTGTAGGCTGCGCACTCTGGGACAAAGCAATTTTAGTTAAGGGCCCATTTTGGTGCTTGCAGCTGGTGGTTGGCAAGTTAATCTATTTTACGCAATCCACTGTGGCTCATGTTTAATCTTGACCGGGTTCACTTCTGATATTAGTTTAAATACTATACTATGTAGATAATAATAAAATCAAGCCTGTTTTTCAAATCCTCGTATTACAGTTTGTAAAATTGAAAAGAATCTTTATTTTATTTCTTCATTCTAACATTGATGTTTTTAAGACTTTGAAGCCGATGAACTCTGTTTATTACATAATTCTTTTTCGTATCGTAGTAGTCTTACAATTTCTCTAAACAAGTTTTAGTACACATGTAAAGAGAAAAAATCTTGTTATATTAAATAACATATGCATTAAATTAAAAAAATAACCTTTTTAGTGTATAATTGGCTCATTGAAGGTATATTGCATTATACTGCCATTCTATACGGCGGCATGCCTTATGAACTAGTGTCAGGTTGAGCAAAAGGAGCGGCTGACTAATTACCCACGGAATTACTCACAGTATTAATGTTGGTAAGGTCCGGGTTTTAGGTATATTTTCATCTTACAAAAACAAAAAAAAAAATAATTAAGTGGGTCTAAAAACTGTCTGTCAGTAATTTATCTCCCAAAACTTTGCCCTGATAAGAGATAAATACAGAGTAGGAACTGAGAAAAATACTTTTTTAAATATACTATCAGACTCTTGGTAAGTATTTAGTATATAATAATGTAATTTTAACATAGAATTAAATCCTTGAAAGAGATGATTATTCTTTTTCATAGGGTTTAAGTTACTGGCGGTATATTATAATAGTTATAATAAAAGTGACATTTTATAAGAAGTAATTATAATAATAATTATTAGTTATTAAACATCGTCTCTTAAATAGTTTAATGAAAGAGATTAATGATGTCTGCGGCTGTGACGACAACCACAAGTGATACATGTTTTTCTCGACGAAAAACTTTATTATGCTATAAGAATAAAAAGAAAAGATTTATGGCTCTGATACGTTAATGTAGTACTAAATGCGAAACGACATAATTCCACCTTTTCATTGCTCTCATTCCAGTGATGTTTGTGCTTATGGGGTTTCGTATAAAGTATTTGCTCGAAATGATCATCAGTGTTCAACGGACTGGATAATTTCTGTCTCTTGATTTGCATAATCACACCGTTTCACCCATTACGCTCTTGGGACGTATTATCTCTTCATTTGATTCTCTTTACTTAGATTGTGTTATTATGTGTCATTTGATTATTTTCTACCATGTATTAACAAAAATGTGTAAATTTTACCTGATGAAAACCGACCACTGTAGCTGTCTTCTGATAACACAGTTCAACACAAAATTTGTCTTTGACTTTAAAGTATAAAACGTCGATATTTGAGGTCGTAATTAAAGAAAAAAAAATATGACGTGAAAAAGTTTGCTTTTGTATTTAGCAGACCGATTGAACGATATTTTTCAAAATCTGTGGTTTTACGTTTTAATTGAAGAAGAAAACCATTCAAATGAATATTTTTATTAAGTTTTACTATTAAAATAACTATAAAAAAAGTTGTTTTCAAACTTAAGCTATCCAGGCGGGCTTTATTAGAAAATGCCCCACCACTATTCTACGGTTTTCTCACGTTGGTTTCCTTCACCGAAAGCTCGGGCTGATTTTAGATTTGGAGAAGTGGGCTCGAAACCGCGTTCAATGAAGCGTATTCTGATCGCATTAGGCATTGGCCTATGCACTATGCAAGATATTACTCATCCCTTTAGTTGCAAGACGTATCGATAAGACTGCTTGATAAATTCTTGAAAACTTTGTCAGAAGTCAGACTCCATGGTCCCATAGTCTCGATCTCAAATAGCACAAAAATGTGAGCTCCACCAATATGCTGCATATTTGCGCTGCTAGAGTTCTTCCGCTGACGAAGTTACTGCACCGGCCTTTAAAAAGGATATTGGAAAATGGGACAGTGTCATAATTACTTAATTTACTATTTTTATCATAATGCATAAAACAAAAAATAAATACAAGTAATTATAATAAAATGAATCTCGTCGTGGCAGTGAGCTGGGCACATTGTTCGCAAAACCGATGCCCGATGGAACCAACTGGTTCTTGAATGTCTACCACGCACCGGAAGATGTAGTGTGGGTAGGCCCCCCACAAGGGGAACCGACGACCTGGTGAAGGTTGCAGGAATCCGCTGGATGCGGCTGGCGCAAGACCGGTCGTCGTGGAGATCTTTGGAGGAGACCTATGTCCAGCAGTCGACGTCTTTCGGTTGAATGGATGGGGGGGGGGGATGGAGATCTCGTCGTGCATTTTTAAAATATTTCTTTGACTTTTTTTCTTAAATTTATACTTTGCTTGAGTTATATAAATTATAAAGTACAAAAAAAAACAGAGAGACGAGAAGCAACCGAAAAGTGATTGTAATTTGTCATAAAAACTACATATTAATGAGTGTCAATTCCAGAACTTAAGTAATAATATATTTCATACACCATTTTATTCTAAGCTCGTCCTGAAATTAATTAAAAAAAAATTAAATGATAATGAAAGTTCGTATTAATTAAGTATTTAATATTAAGATACGCAATCTAGTAGAAGATAATATTCGTTTGAAGTAATAAAAAAAATGATCTTTTGTTCTAACCTAAATTAATTTGAATTTTTAATACTATAATTATTATTAATGATAAATGTTCAATCTCACCTGATGTTAAATGGCGATGTGGTCCAGAATGTTAAGCACACTAAGCCTAACGGTACTGGTTCTCAAGTGATGCTGCCGGAATACAGCTATTGGTATTTGGCATCAGAAAATACCTTACAACCATGATATGGTTTCCTGACTATGTTTTCCTTCACCGAAAGCTCGCTCGCATCAAAATGTGAAGAAGTAAAATTGTTTGTTTTTTCTTTGTTATATTCAATCTAAAAAATAATAGTTTTAACCAAGAGTTTTAATTGCATCATTTCTTAAAACTCATGGAATAGTTTTTTTCGTGGAGTTTTTTGTTTAGTTTTCTCCTACTTAATGTTATAATAGTTATACATTTTATTGTAACGAAATCTGATTTATTTATTTCATTACATTGTTTGTTTTTTTTTTTTAATTATATAACAACAAATCATAATTTCAATTTAACAACAAGTATAAACTAAATCGATGAATAATGAACATATTTTTTTGTATATGCATGTATATACCAGGTTGTGTTTTGTTTGCGTGTCAGTAAGTTATATTTAATTTTATCTTGAATTACTTTTTTCATTTGGTTTCTGAAATTGTTATAAATATTTTTGTAATGGTTTGTGTTAAAAAGGGTTTCTTTTTTATTTAAAAATGTAATCAAAATTTCCTTGTTAAGTTTTATGTATACAGTTGTTATTTACGTAGTTAATTGTTTAATGTTGTGTGTCGTAGTGTGATTCAAAAATAATAATAAATGACGTAAATTGTTCTCGAAATATGACACAAACTAGCACAGAGATAATTTAAAAGATCTCGTAAGATTAATTATTTGTTGTCCAATAATTTATAAACTAAGCCATTGTAATAAACATAACCTCAAAATACCAAATAGTCTTGTCATTCGTTAATCGGAAGTGTGTAAATTTAACCATATCAATAACTGATCCGTATAATTTCTATGTCCAATTTTAACTGACGTTCCATTCAAAATGAAAATGATGGCTGAAATTTAAATCTTCCACTGTAACAATAAACAAATTTACATATGAAATATTTGTGTCAGTCATTATATCACTGTGTCAAAGGATTTGTATTGTGCTTTCAACTGAACGGGCTCATAAATATCACTCTCATGTAATTGGAATATTTTTGCGAAGATATTCGTCTAGCTGTTAGAGTGTTTTTATACGAATTTTGGCTTGGAAAAGGTTGAACGAAATTTAATCTTCAATTAAGAGTATTGTTTTACTCAGAAAAATGTGAAAAACTCTCAGAGAACTATGTTTTTCAGAAAACAAAAGCTGACACTTTTTATTATAAAATTAGAAACTTATGTAATTTCTACATTCATATCTAGCATTAAACACTAAAGTAGACAGCGCTTATGTAATTGTAACATAAAAGTGATAATTTCAGAGATGATTTTAATATGTCGATTACCCATAAAAATGAGACAATAGGAAGACAATAATAAAACACAATGGAAAGCTGGCGTAAACGCCAGGTTTCAAGGGGTTAATAATGAAAATCGTTTTAACTTTTACTTAATCTTTAATATTTATGTGTGCCCGCGGCTGCGCCAGCATATCATAAATGATTCACTACGTTTTTAATTGTTTTATACGGAACCCTAATAATTTTCCAACATTTTTTTACTAACACGAAAGTAACGCTATTCTCACATATTCAAATACCTACCTTTGCTAAACTGTGCATTGAATTGGATTTTGTTCACAATTTCATGAGTTGATTTTATTTACGCGGAACCCTAATTATTTTGGAAACATTAAAGTAGCCTAAGCTACGACGAGTAATTCAGCTATCTGGCAAAAAAGTCCCGTCAAAATCCGTCAAGCCGATCCGAAGATTACCCGGAAAATACAAACAGATAACAATTTTATAATTTTATTTTTGTTATAGGTATCCGTATATATATGTATTTAGTAAAAAAAAGAATATTTTGTCATTACATACAAACACTTCAATTTTATTTATTAGTATAGATTAAGGGAATAACCTAACGTATGAATTACAGAAAATTACTAAAGTAAATAAATAAAAGAACAGAACTAAAATAATATATTGATTCGAATTAATTTTAATATATATTTAAATAATGTAATAATCAGCAAACTACTATTGGACATTTATAATTTTTTTTAGAAAAGCGAAAACATCTAGCTCTATAAATTGCATATATGTATATTAAGATTTGTTTTAAGTTAATAAGCCGTATGTAAATATAGACACAAAAATATGTAAAATAGCGACGTGATTTTTTTCAATATAATTACTAAGTGGTTTATACATAATACTAGATGGGTTCCCACGGCTCCGCCCGCTATATACGAAACCCTATTTGTTTTCCTAAAAAAAAATTTGGTACTAATAGAAAGTACATACATTTTTTACAAATTAAAGCAATTGCTAGCAAAACTGAAGATTGAATCTTTTTTTTATATTTATTGTGTTTTAATTTTTTTTACGGTACCCAAATTATTTCTAGTAACTTCAGCTATCTACCAAAAAAAGTACCGCGCAAATCGGCCCAGCCGTTCAGGAGATTAGCGGAACAACCAGATAGATTTTTTATTTTTATTTGTGTCTTTGGTTTAGTTACCGTATATACATTGATATATATTAAGTAGAGAATTGTTATTTTGAACAGTCGTTAAAACAGACACTTCAATGCCATTTCTTAATACAGTTTATTTATAAAAGGAAGATAAACAAACGCCTATAGAAAAAAAAAAAATGTTTTTATTTACGAATAAGATATTATTATAGTAAACTACTGCGTGTGGTGTAGGTATTGTTGTCGAGTTATACGAACCATTAAGGCTGGGTCTTAATGGAACGACACCCGAAACGAGATAGTCCGTTGTCGTAAATTGACGTCGTGCCATAGTCTTCCTACGTTCTACTCAATCTTCTGAAGGCTAGTACACATTATCTTAAGTACATACGGTTGAGCGACCTTCCTGAACCGATGTTTGCTCTGTAAGAATATCGATGAATTGCATGAAAAAACAAAAAATAACTTTATATTCCTAGAGTAATAACACTGAGAGTGATAGTTTCATACGAAAAATCGCTTAATCTTCAACCTGAAAAAATGTATACAAATTACAGTAGCACGAGATTACGTTAATCAGCGGCACGCTACGTGGCCTTTTAAGCCCAATTTGAAATAGTTTCACTTCGCGTGCGACTACTATTGCAGTTCTGAATGTTTTAATTCTATGATTATACATATATGTAACGTATGTGTTGTTTATTATAAAAGTGGTGTAACTCCAGAATTATAATTTCTTGCATACTACATTAATATTTAGAAATTAAAATAGCTGAAAATTCTTAATAAACGTAAAGTATGTTTGTTAAAGTTTTCTAATACTAAGTTCATCGATGTTCTTTATACCTTGTGTTACTACTTTATGTAGGGCCAACAGACCATGTTTCTCTTCTCTTCTCACACTCATACCTTTTATACACATATTATTCTTCGCACAATCGATCCATACCTTTTTCAGTCTCTCTTTTCGTTTATATATCCATTCAACCGAAATACATCAATATTTGTAGACATAGGTCTCCCCTAAACGTCTCCAAATCAACCGGTCTAGCGCTACCCACATCCAGCGGATTCGCGCGACCTTCACCAGGTCGTCGGTCCACCTTACGGGGGGCCAGCTGACGTTCATGCTGCGTATTCCAGTACGCGGCAGCCATTTGAGAATCCATTGACCCCCATCAGCCATCGGTTCTACAATCAATGTGCCCAGCCTATTCCCAATAAAGTTTTCAATTGCTTGGCCAATGTCGTTTAATTTGGTTCTTTTGCAGATCTCTTCATTTCTAATTCGATCACGCAATGAAGCTCTGAGCATAACTCTCTCCATTATCTTTTGGGTAACTTTGAGCTTTCCTATTAGATTCTCTCTACTCGTAATATATGTAAAAAAAATACGAAGAGATTATCCACTATTACAATAAACGACACAAAATATGTTCTTTCAGTCATAGATATGTTATCGCAGGTACGTGTCTGCTCAAATGAAAAATAAGTAGAGACGTGTAAAAAAAATAAAGAGCGAATAAAAAAAATCTACTTAAAACTTTTACATTTCATCAAGCAAGTTAATGGAATACATAAAACTTAGGCTAACTGCACCGCATATATCTCGCAATAAATTTAGATGATTGATCAATTTATTTCAACAATTTTATTTAATAATCAAATTTGTCTAACTAATTCGATGTCAGTTGCCAAAATGAATTAATATATATATATATATAATACATTTTACATGATCGAATGCAAACCTCTCGAAAATTAGTAAACCCTTATTAAATATTGTTTTTGAAACTAATATAAGAGTGAACCAGTAAAAAGATTTAAATGACATATCTTAACACTTTTTGTACGTGTTATATCAATAGCTATAGAATTATTTGACGTAATTTCTATATTATAGAAGCTCTATATTACTATTGCAATTTTTTATGTATAATAAATAATTATGCTATAAATGTATACAATTATTTTAAAACGGGTTGTCATAATCGAAAATATATTTAAAAAATTTAAAATACAAACGATTCCTTTGTAAGTAGACGTCTTGTACGTTGCGCTATGAATACATTTACCGTGTAGGTATTGAAAATGTGAAGTATGAAGCATTTTCGCCGGCGGCTACGGCACTCCAGTACGTTGGAACCTTATTGTCCTTAAACTCGACATATTTTTCCAGGACATAATCGTGAAATGGTAAAAAACGAAGAGAAAATATTTTCGCTTTATTTTAAACAAAAACAACGATCATATATTTAATACATTTTTATTAGTACGATAAAAAATGAATTTTTACTTCAGCATTAGTATTTACAAATACTATAAGCTTGAGTTAAAGTTTATTCACGTTTAATTGAATTATATTTCAATTCAAGACTATTTTAAGTTAAAACAGTTTACTTATATTAGTAATAGTGTAAGGCGTAGCAATTATAATAGTCGATATTTAGAGTTGGTACTAAGGCGTCACTTTGTGGTTCATTGGAGTAGTGAATTATGTAATCAATATGTTGATTACCCATACAAATAAGACAATAGGCAGACAATGGAAAGCTGGCGTAAACGCCAGGTAAGTGCTCAGGGGTTAACTGATGATCGTGACCGCTGATATATTAAATTCAAAAACATATGTAATTTATACAATGTTTCAGTTCGATTATGAGCAAACGGTATTCTGTAAATAAAATAAAAAATACAAGTTGGCTAACTTAGAATAACGTATTAGATTTTGAACCGAATTTTACTTTATATTACTCTAAAAAAGATGAATATACAATTTCATATTATACATATAATATGAAACAATTTTCTTAAACAATGAAATTATTTTTATATTTATCTTTTCATACGAACATAATAATTAAATTGATATTCGATTAAGAGCATTGTAAGAGTTTCCGATGACATTCGTATCGGCTCAAACTTTATTGAGTATTTGTATTGATGTCGGTTTAAATGAAGCTCCCCTTTGTTGAGTGAATTCTATACTCAATTCAATTGCATAGAGATGCCGTAAGCGTGCCGAGATAGTATGTATAAAACTCGAAACAATTCAACGTGCAATTGTTACCATTTTTGTGTTGAAGAATACTGGCCGTATCATGAATTTGCCAGGGATTGTTGTTTTTTGTTTTAAGTTCAGCAAAATTAATACTTTTTAGCTAATACGTTACATTTTATTTTTAATACTGCGTTGGCTACAATCTCACCGGATTTTAAGTGACGATGGGATCCAGGATTGTAAACAAACTAATTCTAGGGATACTGGTTCGGAAGTTATGGTGCCGGAACACACATACTGGCATATGTGGACAGGTTTTCAAACTTGAGGATAGTAGCTACCCAGGCAGGCATTATTAGATTATAGCTAAAATATCCTCACAATGTTTTCCTTCACCGGTGCTCAGACTAATTTTAGAATTACATAAATTAATTCAGGTCAAAATACATATATTGATACGAAATTCGACCGCACTACCAACGGCGCCATCATTGCTTTAATCACTTTAAGAGGATATGCTAGCGGCATTTATTCCTTACAAACGTAGTCCTCTTTTTCCCTCTCTGGATAATAGCACTATGGTAAATATGGTTATACCATACAATATATATCCACCACCGCCGTGCCCGTAGGTTTTGATTTTTGCCCATAAATTAGTTATTGTAGAAACTAAGAGCTTTTGAAAGTAAAAAAATGCTCGACTTGTACCGTCATTTTCAGTTAATTCGTCAAATAAATTTAAAAAGTAGATAAATAGCCAACGTCTTTCTTATTCCATATCTGAAAGAAAATTAAAAATCGGTTCAGTTTTGGAGGAGGAAACAGGGTACTACGAAATTATGTTTTCGTCTATTTTGCATACGGTAAAATCAGACCGAGCTGCAGTTGTCCCTTCTGTGTTTTATAACTTTTTCCATGGGGCGCAACGCAACAGTAATAGTTATCTGAAATACCTGCTTTTCAAATCAGTCATCGACCGCATGCCCTCTTAATCCAGTGACGGGTAAAAGTTATTATAAGAGTGATGTATGGACTAGCTAGTGTGAATATAAACATGTAAATTGTTTCATCGTATATTCTTATATTACCAGCTGATGCTCGCTCGCATCGCTAGCCCTAAATGTATAGTTAATATGTTAGCTATTTAGTTTTATAAAAAGCATACATTCATCTTTTTGATAAAATATACTTATGTGCCAAATTTCATTTAAATGGGTACAATACTTTTAGATATATTAAAGAACAAACATTGAAACATTCGAATTTATAATATTAGGATAAGGGTTGTGGTGCAAAATTCTCCGACGGCTTTATAGGCCGGAGTCTACTAAAGCGATTTACTCTAATAACAGAAATTTCTTTGATGGGATTTTGTTTATGCGCGGGTCTAACTTTATATATTACGTATAAATAAGTGTAATTTATTTGTAATATACTTTTACGGTTTTAATTGGTTTAGTAAATAGGTAATAGTTTATTTAGTATAATATATGTATACAAATAATAAGAAAGTAAAAATAAATCCAATAAATTGTATTGCATGATATATTTAGAAGAATAAATCCACCATTTTTAATACTGACTAGCTCTGTTTCGACTTCGTTTGAATAGTGAATGATTTGAACGCTCAATACGTAAGGGATTAACTATAGTTTGCATTCTTCATAGCGTATTTCTTCACACTTCTGTCAAATAAACCATCTGCACATTTCTCCTGTAATCAGTTTCGTGCATTCCTTTATATTCGTTAATTTTTTAAACTATGTCAGAACTTTTTTGTAATATCACGACTATATAAATATTCGTTAAAGGTATATAAGTACTTAATAGATATGTACATATATATTTATTAATTATATTAATCAATTCACTAAAGTTCAATAAAGATTAGACTTAATTACAATAAATTGTATTGCGTCTTTTTGAATTTCGCCTTATTTATTCCAAAACTCAAATAGCAATATGAAGATGAGATTGTTTTTATTTTATTATTTAAAAGGATTTTATTTAGCCACAAACGCGCTACAGTAGCTTTTGTGGATAAAACAAATACGCGCAGATGAAAAAAATGGATTTCGAAAAGATTAACTTTGAATGTCATCTTGTAATTCCTAAGCGAGCCATAACCTTTTTCTAAATGAAGACAAACATGTCATTCGATGTTGCGGAGAAATATAGATAAAAACGTATTTAGTGCTAAAGCGATGAAGCTCAGACAGTCTCCAAGGAAATCCGAGGTCTCTACGTAAATTATTTGAGACAAATCCCTAAAGAGATCGTCGCCTCGTCTTCGCCTTTTGAATCGATCGCTTCTTCTAGAAGATATTAAATATTGTTGTAAGCTCAACAATTGTATTAAATTTTAACACTTGCAAAAAATATTTACCGTAAAAGCTTGCAGATTAAAGGTCAAGCAAGTATTATTTAAGTTTCTTTGGGAGCAGCGCCGATGCATTATTTTTGATGACATGGGGGACGGGGCCTGAATACCGTTTACGTAAGCAATCTTCACGTTTTCTTCAACATTATGGCATTGTTTACTTTATCATGCGCAGGAGGAAGGGGAGTAAGATTTTTGGCTATTATTGTTGACTAGGGGAGCGGAATCAAAATAAAAAAGATTGTGAGTTCACATGCGGTAGAAATGAAAAGTTAGTTCTAGTTCAAATTAAAAAAATCATTATTCAATTTAAGCCTTGAAAAAGGCTCTTATGAACATCAAAACAATACCACCGATTCGGAAAACAATCCAGTCATTGAGAAGAATCGGCGAGAAACTCGATTTCCATATGAAATTTTTAATCTTTTTTTATTGTTTTCATATTATTCTATTTATCTATGTGCTCCTATTGCATTGTGGTTTGCTTTACTTACTTAAAATTTACTTATGAAATATTGAAAATATCGGGCTCGTACACGACAGTAGAGTGGGGACGTAGACCGCAACGAATCATCGCACAAAGAGTACATGAAGGTTAGCGTAACAATATTGAAAACCATTCTATCTCATTCTCTCATAGCCTAAAACCTATATATACATATATAGCCATCTCTTTTTCGTTACATATTTTCGTTTCATAAAATCTATTCCACACCGTCCTATAAGAAGTTTCACTTCAAAAATTGCTTACGTTATTTGAACGACCCTTTATTAATAAATAATGGATGATTGTTTAAATTACATGTATTATGATCATTATTTACCTTTGAAAGCTAAGTAAAGTAAAAGTATTTAGTGTAAGGGGTTTATGTAATTTACTTTCTTTTTTTAGAGTTTCTCTTCATATTTACTAGGCAAATTTGTTTATTTAAGCCCTTAACTGGGACTAAATGATTGTAATAATATCTTAATATTATAAAGAAATGGGAAATATATAAATTCTCATATGGTTTTACATTAAAAACCTTTACATATTATATAATAATTCATTATCTTTCTATGTAGTTAATACATTTGTTTCATCAAACGGAAAGCCGCTCGTATCAGAGCTTCAACATTGCGGTAATGAAATATTCTCACAGTAGCGCGGTCGCATCGCAAGACTCGAAAGGTAGGTTATAAATTATTGAAAGCATGTACGTATTGATCAACTCACAAATTTATTCATATATCACATCACTTAAAATATAATAATATTGTGGATGTTACAAAATACGCCTATAAAATGTAACTCGATATTATTTAGCCAATAATGGCTCAGAGTTAATAATAATTTCGATAAACATTACATCATGAATAAAATGTTTAATAGTCTTTGGTTACACGTACGTTCGATTTATTTTTGTCAAAATATGATGTAGTTATCCTTTATTAATAACGCGTACTGTTAGGGACAGTCAATATAAATACGTGAATTTTAATTTAATTAATTAATTCTTGTAAGCTCAGTAGGGATAGACTCAGATTATTGTACCCGTACAAGTGGGTGAATTAATTTTAGTAATCGTTTTTTTTTCTCCAATTTGATGAAAAAAATGTTTATTATCGAATTTCAGCTACATTATAAAATGCTTAAAAGTATGTCGAATATGGGTAGATTATTAAATTACATGGTAATAATTTGTAATTCGACTTCGTAAATTTAATTTACTACGGTTATTATCAGACACTTATTGACCGAGATTAGATTACCACGATCCTAACTTTATATTTTATAGGTTACAAAATTAGCAGATTTTGTAACTCATACCTAATTGAAAATTCTTATAGTAGGTAGTAAATAATTTGAATAGTTATAATTATTAATTGATCTTAAATATTTTCTTAATTTATTATAAACAATTCCGTATCTTATAAGGCCGTCATCTTATACATCACAAAGTAATGCTAAGAGAGGAAATTTGAACTTGGGTAAGCAAATTATAACTCAAATATTGTGTCATGCCCCTGAGTTAATTAATGTGATTAAAGGAAAACTTTGTGAAATAAGTGACGATGAGAACGTATATAAATTACTTAAAAGTTCTGCCAGACTAATAGTACCAACTAACTAACATCTCTGCGTGAAACGTCTGAAAAAAATTGATATAGTTTTCTTGCTTGATTCTATATTTACATATTTTATGAACTCGCACTGACAACTTTCTTCACTGTGCTATATTAGTCTAAAATACATGCAAATGAGTTCTATAGTATCTAGACTCTAGACTAAACTTATCATGGATAAAAAACCTTGACGATGACTTGAATTCGCATAAAATACAATGATCTGTAGAATAATATATTCTATCCATATTCATGTAAAATATTGTAAGTGCAAGTATTCTTATGTAATCAAAATAAATCGAGTTAAAAATGGATTCCACTGTAAATTATTCACCGTATTCTGGATATAAAGTAAAAATGTAGGTTGACCCAAATTAATGATTCTATTTATGAATGGGCTTTATTATGAAACTGAAGAGTAATCGATTTTTGTAATTCACACGAACACCCGTCTATTTTATATCTTTAATGATCTCTATGTATGTTATGGACATAAGTGGTTACTGAATGGACACAAGTAGGACAAAAATGGTAATCCCATTATATATATTGACCATGAAAAGTTTTATATTATTATTCCAACTAGATTTATGAAATAATAGCTTAAAAGCGGGCAATAGCTTCTATGTTTGTAGAGAGGATTAGATATACTTTAATTATAATGTTTTTGGACACACCTATATGCATGATTTTATTTTTTATCAGTGTAATTTCATTCTATATTTTCATGTAATGGTAAACGATGAGGACGCAGCGGGTAGTGTGTCCGGATTCTAAGTCAATCGATACGGGTTCGATCTCCACCTATCCGACTCTAAAATCGGCCTGAGCTTTCGGTGAAGGAAAACATCGTGAGGAAGCCATAGCATGGTGGTATGGCATTTCTTAATAATGCCCGCCTTGGTAGCTACCACCCTCAAGTTTGAAAACCTGTCGCCAAATACCAATAGGTGTGTTCCGGCGGCATCACTCGAGAACCAGTACCTCTAGTCTTAGTGTGTTTACCATCCTGGACCACATCGTCACTTAATATCAGATGAGGTTGTGGTCAAAGCCGTGTAAAGTAAAACCTAACAACTTTTATAGTTCCATACTGGTATATTTACATTAATGATAACTTTTAAATTTCTTCCGAAGGAATTGTTAACGAATATAATTTTGTTAATTAATAGACAAATAATGAAAAATTGTATTATATTTATGTAATAAAAAAATTAGAATAGAAGTAAGTGTTCTTCACGGCAATATAAAATAAACAAAGCATCAAATGATACCTCTGTTTACATAGGATTTTCCGGTGATATTGGTTTTACGTTCGTATCATAAGCCTTACTCTAGATACTAGGTTCAATTAACAATACAATCCAATCATGATTAGATTGTTAACGCATCGGATTTGTAGAAGCGTAATCATAAGCACTTAATAGTATTAATCATACTAAATACTAATAATTTAATTACTTTCGTAACAAAGCCTATTTCTATCCACGATGACTGTTAGCACGATGAACTAACCATTGGACTAAATGTTACCAAGAGGGTCATAGTTTTTTAAAAGGTGACAATTGCGTAATGTCCTACATAAATCTGTTAGTGCTGTAAAATATATAGTAACTAGAATTAACAGTTTTTTTACTATTTCGATTCCACGCTTTGACCACTGATGACTCTCATCTTATGTTAAGCATACAACTACAAGGTTTCAAACTTTAAGGTAGTAGCGGTTATCAATAGAAAATACACAAGGTTTTCTCAAGATCACAAAAACCTTCATCGAAACCTCAGGCTCATTATACATTAGATTAGGTGGATTCAAACCTAAGACCGCGAAATTCGAGCAAACCATCATCGCTTCATAAAGTGCTATAATTGAACATCTAAAGATAACACTAAACCTTATTAAAATTTGATGCTAAGGTGTACGAATTTCTTTAAGTCATTAAGGTCTGAGAAGTCGAAAGCGTTAAGTAATGCTAACTGAATATCATCCTATTTTAAATAAGCTAGACCAGGCTAGTAGATCTCTGTAATTCGCAGTATGTAGCGCTATGCAGTCAAGTTTTACGTTCACCTCGTTGAATGAGTTTCCATTTCTATGGGTAATAATGACCAACATTTGTTTTACTTAAAATACGACATTTAAAATATTCAGTAGAATATTTAGGCTTAGGTATGACGAAGTAACGACATATGCTTCTTGACTCCTTTGTTTAGATATTTTACAACGAATTTAGCTGTCTTTTACTACTAGCTGTATTATACTTGTATTTTAATACAATTTCACTCGTGTGAAATTCAGCCTATATTTATCCAATCCATCTCATTACCTCCACTAAATAACGCCCCATGAATGAGATGTATTTTTAAGTAATTAGCAAAGAAATGAATTAAAGGAAACAGCCCAACCGAGGAGAGCCAGCAAGGAACTCGATCATGTATTTAAATGGTTTTTTTTAAGTATAATATAAATTATTCAATAATAATAAACGATTTTAGCGGAAGCACAGAGAAGGGTATAATTTTCAGATATCTCTGTCATTCATAATCCACCCTATTTTTACCTTTGGACTTTAAAACCTGCTTAAGCTTATTTTCAGGTAAATCGGTAATGTACTCTGGAACCATGTTGTAGAATGAATGAAATGTACTTATCTAGAAGTGAATATAAAAGGATTATGCATTACTATTCAAGTTAATGCAAGAACATTCCATTACTTTATACAGTGAAGGCAGATAAAAACGGTTAATGGCAGTCATGGTAGCCGAAATCGGATTGAAATTGGATTGCAAGCCTAGCGGGATGACCCAAAAGTCCCTTTCAATTAATGACGCCAGAGCTTTTGACAAGGGTTCATTCGGAACATACTCAAACCGGAAACTATTTAAACACCACCATACTTACTTTGGTTGAAATTTTTATAAGAATTTTTACTTTTTATCGATAACGTATTTTTCGTTGGTGTATTTAAATTTCCTTGTTTGCCACCTTCCACTCAGAATCGGATGTTCTTAACCTTTCTTTGTTGTTTTTGATACGTAACTAGGCTTAGGGATTTTTAGAACTTTTTATTTAATATTTCGATATATCGTATGAAGTATAAAAATATCAACAAAAAAATATAAGATCAAAATATACTGTTAGTTCAATCAACTCAAATTGCACTTTTGTATCCAAATACTCCATTGCGAGTTCTACTGTTTAGTAGTAGGCTTTTCTACTAAGTACATACGAAATAATTAATGGACTGAGTTAACCGAACGGGCTTTGCGTGGAAATAAATAGGTTACGTCGCGACAAGTGCTAGTTGTTGGGTCGGGAGCTAAATAGAACTCAACATAAACGGGACGAGTCTAACAAAAAGTACACAATATGGATCAACCTATATTGCAGAATACACTATTATTTCTATTTATCTTATAAATAATAGTGTACTGATTTATACAACTCATGCTTTTGAAAAATGTCACCTACGTACGATGTCTCTTCAAAATAGTTTTTACAGAAATAATTATCTTTCGAAAAGAATAACCTACTCTATAAAGTTCTTGTATTTTTACCGAATACTAATTCATAATTCTTGCTCTAAGCTATGTTAAAGAATATATTTAATGTGTCGAGTACCCATAAAAAAAAAATAAGACAAAAGGAAGACAATAGGAAAACAATGGAAAGCTGGCGTAAACGCCAGGTAAGTGCTCAAGGAGTTAATCATCAAATCAAATTCAAACACCACATTAGACACTGACTGTGTTCAAAATAAATGCTGTTATTTTACAACACAGTTCTCATCTATAGTAATAAATAAAACTGAAGTGTCTGTTTGTAATGTAATTTTTTTTTTTAATAAATAAATATGAATATGTATACGATACCTATAGCAAAAATAGATTTTTTTAAATTTATGTCTGTCTGTTTGTTTGTAATGTGACTTTTTTGGTAGATAGCTGAAGTTACTCCAGGTAACTTAGGGCACTTTTAATTTTCGAAAATAATTAGGGTTCCGTATAAACAAATTTAAAACGCTGTGAAAACTACATGAAACGCGGTCGCAGTCGCGGTCTGTCAGCTAGTAGTAAATATGTATATGTTTATTCGTATATTCCGCAAATAAAAATGTATTGTAACTCATATTATATTATCTTAAATTTTCAAATCGTAAATTCTCCTTGTAAGGTGACGTGAAACGTATATATTTTTCTGTGTTCATATGAACCAAAATGAATTTCTGTTTTATTTTGTTTCAGATTTTCAACAAAGAGCAGCAGAGCATATTACGAAAGTGCTGGGTTATATTAAAATATCTTATATTTCGTACATGAAACCGTCCATAAGTAAACAACTTAATTAAACATTCGAATGCAATACAAAATAAATACGTTATTTTTAAACCCGTAAATTGATATTAATGTTTTAATTAGTACTGTGATTAGAAGACAATAGATGAATAGGAAGTAAATTAGCGTAGGTCTACGCGTTAAGCGTGGATGGTGTTTGTAAGGGGATGGCGGCGTGGTGCGGGGGGCGGGCGGGGCGCAGGTGTCGGTGAGAACGGTGCGCGGCGTGATGCGCGCACGCTGGAGAGTACTTTATGCGGCGTTTTATGCGTGCGCGGCATGGTATGCGGTCTTCGGTACAGCATCGGGCCGCGAGCTTCGCGTGCTGCAGATGGATGCCCGCACCACCTTCTTTGTGGGTATCGCTGCGCCACCATCGGCAGTCGCCGTGGTGCGTACTTTCAACCGCTCGCTCGCCAAGATGTCGCAGAACCATTTTCACCGGAGACTATCCGCTGTATCTACGCAACATCACACTGCAATCACTGTACATCGAGCTACCAGAAGATGAAAGGTAACTAACGTCCATAATTCAATGTATCGCTTTACCAAACGAAACATTAGAATGTTTTGATTTGGTGAATTCAAATAAATTTAATATTATTTTGGTTACAATTATTATAGGTACGTGTGTATGTATAGATTTATGGTACGTAATAAACGCGTGGCGACCGAATCAAAGGGTCAAATGCATCAGTTGCATTCATTAACCTCAATCAGTTAATCTACCATTATTACAACACGAAATTACGATTTCGTTTCAAAATTAAATTTGAACTAATGAAAAAAGGAAAGTTTCAAAAAAGAAAGGCTTAGTTGTTGCGTGCTTTGAAGATATTTCACAAAGGACGTTTGCTTGAAATTTTAACACAATGCTTAAGAATTCACTTTAAACACGGAGCGGAATTAAATCAGGTTACGCGGTCTCATTGTCGCTATTCATAGTTTTGTCTTTCAGCAAGAACGATACAAAACATATTGTAGATTAGCTGCGTGCCCGCAGCTGCGCCGCGTTTCATACACTCTTCACTGTTTCACTTCACTTTTTTTGTACTAATATAAACTAAAAATATTTATCATAAATTCAAGCCATAAAACTGCAGTAAATCAGATTTTATTCATTTTTTATGAGTTCTAATTTTTTTAAGCAGAACCTTGATTATTTGAGAAAATTAAAAGTACCCTAAGTAACCCGAAATCAACCAAAAAAAGTCCCATCAAAATCCGTCCAGCCGTTCCGGAGATAACTCGGAACAAACAGACAAACAAAAAATGTTTTTAATTTGTATTTAAATACATTCATATTTATTTAATAATATTTTTTTTTAATTATACTACAAAGAGACAGTTTAATTTTATTTATTAGTATAGATATAGATAGTGAAACACTTTATCGTACCTAACAGGTAAAGTTGATCAGAATGTGCTGCAACATTGAATTCGAAGTCTTCGAACCCCGATACCGTGTTAGTTTCATTGGATTAATGTTTAATGTATCGCTTTCAAAGAAAAACTTTATTTAGTTAATGTGCAATTTCAAATGATTAAATTATATAGTATCATTAATATATCGTCGGTTTAGATATTTAAATAAAATGAGCTCTAATAGTTAGAAGGTAAGGTTTTATTTTAACGAATGGCTCAGATCAAATTTGTATATGGACCATTGTTTCAAGTAAATTTACTAGGAAAAAATTATAAATTAATAGGTGATTTACAATTTTGCGTTCGGAATAACTAAAACAATGTTATAGAAATGTAAGATAGATTAATTAATTGCCAAAAGAAATAAATGTAAGTTATAAATTATTATTGCATTGAAAAAGTAAATTCTAAAATCCAATTCCCAGTGTAACTCTTTGATGGCAAAAAGCCAAGAGTTTTAGCTCCGTTACCACGGTTGGCTCCCGTAACTAATCTTTTGAACAAGTATTTGACATGCTTTTTGTTTTAACTAACGTAGAGATATTTTATTGAATTAGTTGTATTAGTACATTGTAGCAAAATTTAATGCATCGGATAACTGTTTCAACTTGAGAAAATAATACTCAAGAAGACTGTTTAATAAAATTATAAAGAAACGAAATCTTTACGTTAAACATATTTGAGTAAAATCTTTGTGGAGGTTTAACAATCAATAACGAAACACATTCTTTAGAGTAAAACTAAAAGGGGGAGATTTATTTGTATAAAAATGAGTGTTAGGTATGCTTATGTGTATCCATATTTTATTGAAATCCTTGTTTTACAAACACGGAATTCCACGGGCTAGTTTTATTATATCTACAATAAGCGTAATAATTTGTAGGTTTGATTATTCCTAGAAGAAATCGACCAATGTTAATAAACGAATATTAACGACATAGAAATTGATTAATTAGTTTTCATAAGATATGGAATTATAAATTGATAAATAATTTACGATTATGTTAGTTAAACAAAGTTCCGATGTTATACTTGATTAGGAGATTAGATTACACATGTCGCTAACTTATTTATTGTTGAGAGAATAGCTTTAAAGTGTGACAAATGACATTGACAGTCTAACGACTTTTCTATCGGAGTAGATAACGAGATTGGCTAGGTTATTGAGCTTCACCCTAATTTACGGCTTGAATCGCACCATAAGCGGTGACACGATGAACTGGCCGTGACGTCATGAGCGGCGAGAAACAATTGACTAAAGTTGTTGACCAAAAGACCCTCGTTAACATCACTGAACTTTGACTGTTTCTTAGTTTGGTGTTACAATATACACCGATAATATAGCAGTATACACGTGTTTGTTTTATAAGTATTTTTAAGGCTAATGTCATTTGAAAGAGAGCTAAGGTAATAAGTGAATAGATAGAAACTAATTTTAAAATTAAAATAAATTATTAAATGTTGAATTAGCTGTAGGGGTTTGCGGTTGCATTTGTGTTATTTTGTTGTCTTATTAAAATAGTGTAAAATAAAAGAAATTTTATAAATGTGCATTTTTTACATGAAAACGTTTCCTGTGTATTCCTGCAATTTGTGACTAGTTTAGTTTATTTTGTATTGAGTTTATTCTACATTATATGATAAAAGAAAAAAAAAACATGAATAACGAATCATTTGTTGTTATTTTATTTATATTTAACTAACTATAATACATAACTATAGAATTCTTAAATAGAATAATGTAATCAACAACAAAAGAAATAATAATTCAAGTACAAAAATCGATATGCAACATAATAGTTAAAATGAGATAATTTGAAATGATATACGTTTTACATTTTTTTTCCATATATTTTTAAATATTTCGTATCTGTATCGAATTTGATGTTACAGTGCTTACTAAACTGCTTATACGATATTTCATAAAGGCACTCCATGCCGGCCTTCTCTGCTGAGCTTTGCGATCGATCGCTTGTAAATATGCCTCCAGTTGCACGAAATCCAAGATCTCGGGCTAAATTTATTCTGAAATGGTATATAGATTATATTTATTGTATCCAATCAGCCTTTGACCATGGTCGGTACAACTCAGTCGAAAAGTAGGAATCAAAAAGAGGTTATCCAGCGAAAAAAAATGCAATCATATTTACATGTTACATGATATGTATTATGTCATTTATAGTATATTCTAAACCTTTATGAATTATTTTCTGAAATCAACTTTTGATTTACTGAGTAAAGGTCCAAATAAGATGCAACAAGATTATTGTAATCTATTCTAATATATAAAATTGAAGTGTCTTTTTGTAATGTCAAAATTATTTTTTTTATGAAATAGATTTGAATGTATATACCAAAAATATTTTTTTTTTAATTTTTGTCTGTCTGTCTGTTTGTACCGGGTAATCTCCGGAACGGCTAAACGGATTTTGACGTGACTATTTTTGGTAGATAGCTGAAGTTACTCCTGGTAACATATGGTACTTTTTAATTTTCGAAAATAATTACGGTCTCGCGTGAAAAAATTAAAACTTATAAGAAATTGAATAAAATCCATTCAATGTACAGTTTTACGGGCAAGTGCATGAACTTATTAGAAATATTTTTTTCTTTATCTTATTACAAAAAATATTATTCGGGTTTCGTATTAAAAAAAATCGCAGTGAAGAACATATGAAACGGGAGTGCAGCTATTTAATAAACGTTGATCTTATTATTAGCTTTAGGAGAATATACAATGTAATAAAATAAGCATTCAATTTTGAAATTAATATTCAATTAAGAATCAACAAACTCAACGGGTTGGAAATAAAGAACAAAATTTAAAAATCCGCTCCACAACGTTAGTGCCATCTTTCACAAGCTTTCTAAATTCTTTGTCTGGTAGAGGGACGCGATATTCCAATAGCAGTAATCTAAATAAACCTTACCTTATATTTCTAAAATAAAAAAAATCGTATTTAAGAAAAATATTCCAACAACTTATATGTATTTCAACATAATAATAAATAAATAAAATACGTACATAAACATTCGAATTCATAGGTAAATATATCATTTAAATTTAAATTATCATCCGTGTTTAATGTTGTAATATATATTCATGTAATTCCATGTTTATTTTATATACTTATTTATAAATAAAATTGGAGTGTAATCTCTGGAACAGCTAGACGGATTTTGACGGGCATTTTTTTGGTAGGTAGCTGAAGTTACTCCGGGTAACTTAGGGTACTTTTAATTTTTGAAAATAATTAGGGTTCCGCGTAAAAAAAATTAAAACTCATGAAAGATTGAATAAAATTCAACTCAATGCACAGTTTTACGGGCAAGTGGTAGAATTTATGAGAAATATTTTTACTTTATCATAGTACATAAAAAATTAGGTTTCAGTATAAAAAAAATTAAAACGCAGTGAAGAATATTTGAAACGCTGGCGCAGCCGCGGGCACACAACTAGTCATATAAATAATTTTAATTGTATGTATACAATTTGTGATGATTTAAATAAATCTACTATATTTTTTGAAAATCGATCGAACCGAGTATCATCGCTATCTCCATAGTTTCGCTTACAATAAGACAAATGAAATAGCGAAATTACAGTTTAATACCTTTCATAATTAATTATAATTACGTCAGCTTTATTTTAATTGCTTTAATTTGGAAAGGTAAAAAACTCAATAGGATAACCTTTTCAAAATCAGTGGTTTGTTGTGGATACAAACTTAAAAATTACTGCTTAGCGTAATTGAGTATTATACTGATATTACATTATTAATATGTCGATTACCCATAAAAATGAGACAATAGGAAACAATAGAAAACTGGCGTAAACGCCCAGTTAGTGCTCAAGGGGTTAACTTCAAATAAATTAGTCAGCTACCTACGATGTCATATATACATTTGTTTTACACGATATAGACTCAGTGTCTTGACCACAATCTCACCTCATGTTAAATGAAGATGTGGTCCAGGATGGTAAACACACTAAGCCTAGATATTGGTTCTCAAGTGATGCTCCCGGAACACACCTATTGGCATTTGTCGACAGTCTTTCGAACTTGAGGGTGGTAGCTAATCAGACGGGTATTGCTAGAATATGCCCTACCATCATGCTATAGTTTCCTCGCGATGTTTTCCTTCACCGATAGCTCAGGCTGATTTTTAGAGTTGGATAGTTGGATTTGAACCTGCGCCCATTGACGCGGTATCCGGCCGCACTATCACTGCGCCATCATCGCATCATCACTCGTTTGTGCATTAATTTGTGATTAAGTTAAAATATTCGGATTGTTTGAGTTAGTATCTATATCGATTTATTTGGATGACTCTGCCGTGATATTTGCTAATACATTAAACATTTGACTGAAAACCGCAATAACCGTACACAAATATTTTACCAGATGAATATAATTATAGTGTAATTATGTAAATGGCTAAATATCTTTTGTACTTAACTATTTATCTCAGATATTTTGCCTGCTTTAACAGTTTTTTGTTGTATTATAGAGTAATGTTTGATTAAAAATGACAGCAAATTTTAAGGAGTGATGTGGTATTGTATTTGAACGTGGTAGGTCTGGAAAAAGATACGGAATTGCTAGTGGAGCTGACGAACGGTTAGGAATAGATTCTAAATTTAAAAATAGCGTCTAGATCCTACGTACCCTAGACGTCTAGGTTCTTCTGAAATGTCGGCGATAAAGCTCCCTTGTGGGAGTAGAAGACTCAGAAATTAGGAGGGATTGAGAAAGCGCAGAAAGACGGGGGCAGATTAAAAAAAGTCTAAAAAAATGCAAAAAAAAAAAATAATTGGGGGGGACCCTAGAAAAAAGATATATTCTCAAAGTGGGCGGTGAGCAAAATAAGGTTGAGAAGCTGTAGACTCTAAACGGATAAGCGCGAGAAAATGCATTATCATCAAATTATATTTTTATCCACTATTATTTTCTTCCCCATTAAGTCGAAACATAAAACTCTAAAATTCGAAACACATCGTTCGAGCGCGCTACTATTGATCCATTTCTCACAATTAGTCGTTCTTAATATCGTATTACGAACGTGTAGTAGGGGCTCTTGTTAACTGCTTTGTTTAATTTAATGAACTTACCTTGCTTTAAGTAACTCGACGGCGATACCCAGTCCTCGATATTCAGGCGTGACGGAGAGCCCCGCACCCATGAGGTACTCATTCACATCGTATTTGTCATAAATCGCTGTCACTTTCATAGCCTCGCCGAACATGCGAAGGGATAATAGGCCGGCTTTGGTCTTCGGCTATGGGTCAGTGATTATTAACTTACATTTACGTAGATGGAAGTTTGTATGTGTTGGGGTAAAATTGAAATTATCATTGAAGTAGTTTGAAAATTAATACATTTAGATTAATAGAATAATATAGATAATTACTATTAAAGGAAAATAATATAAGGTAAATAAAAAAGATCGACCCGATAATGTGAAGCCTGGAAAACTGGGTCATTCTCGGATAGATAAAAGTAAGGGAACGGAAAGATATTTTGAATATTAACATTCCGGGCTACGAAATGAAATAGCATGGAATGAATGGTGCAATTTGTATCGTGCTAAACATGAGTTTACAATAACTGCTCTAATGACACAAAGTAAATGCTATAATTTTTTAAATACTTAAAATGCTTAGGAGTTATTTGTATGTTAAGTAATTTTATGTCAATGTTAATTTGTATAAATAAACCAAATTCTGATGTAAAGTATAATATGCAGAAGAAATAAATATACTATACACTCATTACTAAGTATGAAGCTAACATATAAGTGTAGTGTGAAGCGTGTATATATATATACAATAGATTTACGGGTTGTGTGTTCAACGAAGCGTCCTTTTTCCTGAGGCAAACATAGGTTAACAGCAACAAGCGTACGCCCTGAACCGTCTCCTTCAGCGAGGAAGCAAGCCACGCTCATTTTCTGTTTAATGACCGATGATAACAGTACACGGTATTCCTGTACAGCTTCTAAATTATGCGCCGTACCTGTCAATATTCAAAGTGATTAATTACTGACACACCTTTGCTTTAGTTGTATTATTGGCATTTCCCATTAGTCTCTCCTACGTCTATTCTCGTATCCGGTTTTATTTCCTCAATTATAAGTATTTAAAATCTTAGATTAAAAATGCAAATTACTAATATGTTATTAATATAAAATTTTCTATAAATAATTAAATGTGAGTTAAGATACTTTTAAATATTTAAATCTATCTATACATTAGTAGAATACGAAGTCAATGTTCGTGTGTCTGTCTTTCGTTAACTCCTCCTAAATCACTCAAACAATTTTGATACTGTTTTTACCACGAATAATATATCTTTGTTAAACTTTTGCATAAGTAGAAAAATCGATAATTAGTAAACAGAAAAAATACAACTTTTATTGTTTACATAAGGTCAATATTAAGAGATGCATCAAAATAAAGTACCAGAGAATTATGCTACTTCAAAAATTCTAGACTAAACTTTGCGGTGGTGTATCTCTATTTCTTACGATTGACTTGCAATAACACACTTAACCTTACCTCTCGACCCAATTCTAAAGTTGCAGGGAGAAGTTAGTTTTCCTCTAATGACATCTCCGAATAATGTTTACGAAAATTTATAAGTCGTCAATATTGAAATACAGTTGTTGACCTTACATAAAGTAAAGTCCGTCCTTGCCGCCCTTAGTGAGACTTAAATTGTAGAAAGCAGCTGTCTGGATGAATTACGAAAAGGGTACATTGACACCACATTTACGGTTTTTGCTCTGGTTTCGTTGTAATTGGGCGTCTCGGGTCGCAGTTCTGCTAATGACTTACGTATTTTCTTGCGTGAGAAGCTTTCGCCGGCAAAAGACGGGATTTTGGTAATTGCAAAAAACCCTTATATCTAAATTAGGCTTGCGGATCAGCACCAATTACGGTAATTATACAAAACCTTATGATCGTAAATAACACGAATAAAGTAAGATTATCCAAAATTCTCATAACGTATTTTGTTTTCGTATTAAACTAACTAACCGGCAGTAGACCACCAGACATCTTCTCTAATGTAAGATCCCAGCATAAATTCCACTGCAGTACTCCACATCGATTCAGGCACATCTTCTACTTCAAATTTTAAAGTTCTACCGTCTTCGACAATACGTTCAAAATGACTCCACACTTTAGGATAGTCTCGGGTAGACATGCTTTTATTGCGAGTGCAATGTCGTTACCCAGACGTTTTAAAGATTTTAAATTTAAAACGACTCTAGAGACTGAAACGAATCGATTGAGACTGAAGTTCACTACCGATTTGCTTATTTAATTTATTTTACTATCTATATTATTTGATAACTACTTATGTATGATTGAATAACAATTATACAGGCTGATCTAAAATTTTATATTAATTTTAGTTGAAAAATTATTTCACTATATAATAATACCAATCTGTAGTGTGTCTCAAAACTGTATAAATCGCTATTACTGGTGGTAGTCACAGTCTATTGTAGCATTCTAATTTTTAGTTTTATGATTTTATAAATAGGAAAAGGATAAATAGGAAAGGATAAAAATTGAAGACATTTATAACCAGTTAGTTTTTTTCGTCAAATTTTCGGTTACGATTATTGTCGAATGTGGGTCTCCGGACTAATACTAATATTTTATAAACTAAGTAGTGTTACGATATATGTGTTTTATCTATACTAATAAATAAAATAGAAGTGTCCGTTTGTGATGTCAAAATATTTTTGTACTAAATAGATATGAATTATATGATATATATACCACAAAAATCCAATTTTTTTAATTTTTATCTGTGTGTCTGTTTGTTTGTTCCGGCTAACCTCCGGAATGGCTGGACGGATTTTGACGGGACTTTTTTTGGTAGATAGCTGAAGTTACTCCGCATTTCAATGTCGTACTTTTAATTTTCGAAGTAGCTATTAACATTTGAATAAATTCCGATCTAATGCACAGTTTTACGGGAAAGCGCTTGAATTTATGAGAAATATTTTTACTTTATCTTAATACTAAAAATTTCTTAGGAAAATTATTAGGGTTCCGTATAAAAAAATAAAACGCAGTGAAGAATATATAAAACATTAGCACAGCCGCGGGCACACAGCTAGTCTACTTGTATATCTCCTATAATTAATTTATTTTCAAATTCATTAAGTGCACTAGTGTTAACGGCTACTTCATCAAATTTCGTTTTATTTATTTTAGTATTTATTTCTATCAAATAGGTATTCTTGCATTCCTTCAAGACCAAGCTTGTTTGTTTATTCTGGTTAGATCATTTTACTGTCAATACCAAAAATAGCTTTTTTGATCTTAGAATTTTCACTAATAGCTTGACCATTATGTAAGACAATATAAACGGAGAAGCTTAATTAGAAAAATGTAATGTATACGGGAAATGTGTAGGTATGTATTTACTAACAGAAAATAAATAAACTCACGCTGTATATTATAGTCAGTCATACTACAAATAGGTCATTGCAACGTGTTCTGATCCATGTAAACGATACTCGTAGATCTAATTGTGGTCGTAGCCGAGTTTCGGAAGGACTTGGCTATTCATGGTAAAATTAAAAATTCATAACAACATTACATACAGTATGTAGTTAAGAACTCAAAACCACTGCGTTGTATTATTGTGGTGTTACTGCGAAATATGAAGTTTTGCAGGTATGAAGCAAGGAAGTATTTGAATAAAATGTGAAAAGAAATACTATGCACCCTTTATAGCGTAATACTAATAAAATTAGTTTATCTCGTAATAAGTTTTTGTAAATATGACTTATTTATTAATGTTAAAATGTTATTATTTTTAGAAATATGTGTCAAAATTTACAAATTTATAAAGTATTCACATCTAGCTGGAGCTCACAGCTTCGTTCAAATGAAAAAAAAAAAAAACCATTTGTTACACACATGAAGTACGAGTTATATTTGGAAAATATTTCGTTACTGAAATGTCTCTACGAGAATGCGCTAAATATCTCTATGTTCTTTTCTTGTGTTGGTTTCAAATTATCGGAAAAATATGAAGAAAATGTTTATACAGTTTCTATGGATCGTTTTTTTTTTTTGTTAAGAAAGATCAAGAAATGATGTATTAAATTCGATTCAGGTATATAAGTTAGCAGTCATGTTTATTTTAACTATAGTCGATATAATTTATCTCCTACGTTCATAGTTATTTTGAAAAGAGATCGCCCGTAAAATAATCCAACAAGGTGAGTACTCCGATTATGATAAACTCTTTATAAATGGGAAAGACCCCCTTAAAATAAAACTCTAGTACATATTACGCCACTGTTGAAGTTGTGGACAACGCTACAATCCTGTACGTACTTACTTTGTGTATTCACACAAAGGTACACGTAGGTTTAAAACAAAAGCTGTGTAATTTTAAGCATATGATAATTTTAGTTAGTGTTAGTTCGTTATTTATATTTTGGGCGCCTGTTCATTTTGTACAAATTTTGTTTTCATTGTGCACGAACGTTAAATTGCTCTAGGTGTTTTGTATTTCAACTATTATTTTTTAATTTACATTATACTAAATATCAGTGGGGTTTTGTGAAATTTCCAGTAATAGAATATAATATAGTACTGTGAATGTTAGCTTTAAGGTTAAGGTTAAGGTAAGGCTCCATGAATTGCTATTTAGCTGATTGAATTGATTGAAAATACATTCCTTGAGAATATATTCCATTAACTTATTCAGATATTATTAAAACAATTTTTTCTTATGGTATGTAGAGAAAATATATTGACCGACCGAAAGAATACAAAGGCCCAAATATGAAAGCGGAAGATAGCATTATTTGCCAATGTATAGAAAAGTCTTACACAACATGCTTAAGAAAGAACTCTCGTAAATAAATAACGATAACAATTTATCGCTTACTATTCTAGATAAATATAATAAATACGGTGCCAATCATTTTGGCATCACTTCAGAATTTTGCTTTAACTTATTAAAATACAATACAATAATAAAAAAGGCTACACAAAAATGACTTAAATCTCATATTTACTGTTAACTCGTTGTTAAAATAACCTTAATCAGCTTTGTTTTCTGAAACCAAGTTAAGTAAGAAGCTTAATTATCGGAGTCAACTTTCAGTTTGTTATGCGATATATGAGTGCTATGTAGTATAACCGAACGATTAGATACCACTTTTCAATATAGTATAATAAATAATAATAAATGTCTTTATCGGTAACATGCTTTCAAAGTAAAGCTTTATCTAATATTTATACTAATAAATAAAATCGAAGTGTCTGTTTGTAATATCAAAATAACAATTTTTTACTAAATACTTTGTCGAGCTAACGTCACAAAAAATACTATAATAAGTAATTTTATTAACAGATTTAGCGCCAAGCTGCTGGAACGTACTTGCGCGGAACTCGGTGGACGTCGTGTTGCAGCGCTTTTGGTCCTGGGTGGTGGCGCTTCAGGAGCTGCGGTAGTAGCCGCTGCTACACGTGCCGGAGTTCCCGTTCTACGTACTTCACCTTCACATCTGCATCTATCATATACCATCGCAAATGTATGTTCCTATAAATCTCGCAAATTGCTAATACGCTTGGCCGCCATTTTGTTAACGTACTATTGAATACTCAGCACCGTTAGTATTATATGTATTTTAAAAGTATAATATTAATACTTAACTCTATCGTACATATATCATAAAATAACAATAATCAATCAATTAACTACCAGATTTTTTTAAAGTTTCCTTATAATTGTTGATGACAAATACTATATTTCCAGTAGAAGTTATATCGATATACTGATAAATAGACAAATATAGAATAGTTCAGTAACTCTTTCTTTTTGGGAACAGATTTTCTTATTCTTGTTAATTATCTATTGACAAGATTTAGTGTTATCAATAAAAAATATTAGAAATAGTTTTTTACCTTTAAAAAACATTTTTGTTGAAGTAACATTAGATTAGATTTATTGTTAGAGTTTTTTGTGAAATTCAACTAACGAGATTGAAATTTAAGGATTGTTATTCAAAATTTTTCATTTCTTATACATTACAACAATTTCACCGCTACAGGCTTTCATATAACTATGACGATAGAAAATTACCCATGAAAATAACTTCTGTTAATTTTCCAATCAGTTAATATATTTACAATACATTTTTAAATCTTATTTCATACAGAAAAAAATTCATTTACTTTTCTTTAGGAAAAAAAAACAGTTTCTAGTAGTCTAAATACATATTTTATACATTAATAATCTATTCAAACCAAGGGAATAACTTTAGTGATGTGCATAATATTACAACTTATACTGCATATCTCTTTGAAATGTAATAAGATGCGGTAACGTGACTAGAAAACCTAGGTAGGTGTTAGTACAGTAAAATGCACCGACATCTGTGTAAAAATGTATGCCTTTGCTATTTACAAAAGAGATGCAGAGATTTTAAGTGTCTTTTTCTGACATGACAATAATTTTGATCCTTTCTAGTTTTATTTACATGTATAAAATACATGTTTCAAATATTATAACAATATTACATAGAATATAATTTATATTATATACTAGCTGTTCCCACGACTTCGCACGTGTAATTTACACATTTATATTCTAATAGACAACCTATACTTGCCCGTCCCTTCCCGTCCCGATTTAAAAAATATCAAAATTTTGTTTTCTCATTTATTCTATCTTAGAGATTAATTATTTATATGCTATATATTATTTCATAATATACATAACATACAAACAGAAAGAAAGACAGATATTTCTAAAAATAATAGAAATGTGTTTAATTACAGATATTTAGCCCCTTGTAATAATTCTTTTCACAAAAATCTAAAATGTACAGACTCTTGAAATTTTATTATTAGTGTAGATAATATTCCAATAGAATTTTATATTTCTCGTCATAGTCATAACGACACAAAAATAACTAAGAATTTTTTTTTAATATCACGAGTTGTCAGGTAAAATAAGTAACATGTATGAACATCTAATTAAATGTGTCTAACTAATATCATAGCATTATTTATTTAAGATTTAAAGCGTTAAATAGGACTTAAATATATAGTTATAAAAATATAAAAATATAGTTCTTATCTAAATTTAATCTAATCTAATCTAAAATCTAATTTACGCTCGCAGCTTCGTTCACATGTTTTTTTTACCTCTATTAAAACCACATTGATATGTAGCTTATATCCTTTTTGTGTATTTATTAATTTATTGGTTTGAAAACTACATTTATATTAGTTTTGTAAATTTACGATTTTAATATACCTTGAATATATAATTACTATAAATTATTTATATAGTTACCAGCTTTATACTAGAATATTAAGTTATTTTTAAGCGATTCATTAATGCAAATACATAATGTCCTAAAAAGTTCCTGCAAGTACACGACGAGTTTGTAAAACTTTATGATATTAGTGGATGGTGCCCGTAATTTTCTTAAGTGAAAACCAAAAAACATGAATAATATTTAATAGAAACTACGTGACCTATCTAAATTCAAAAATGTTATTAATCATTAGTGCTATAGCTGATATGGTACCTAAAGTTACTAACGAAAAATTATAATATTCACCTAGCGATAAAAATTCGACAATTATCGTGACTGAAAATTTGAGAAAAAAAATTAGCTGTTTCCAATATATATATATTTTTTTAATATCACTAAAGCCTGCCAATAGTTACTATTAGTTAGATACAAAAAAACAAAGAACAAAGGGAAAAGTTTATTAAAATGTATCTTTGCCTCTTGATATGTAGCCTAAGTCCTCTTTTGAGCTTAGTTTTATTAGATTATAAAAACCATATTTACATTGGTTCTGTAGTTTGGATGTAATGAACAAGATGGATAATTTGTCATCTTCTGACATATATGTATAATATTGAAATGTAAGTAATATGTACCTATAAATAAAAAGTGTTATGTGCATAATGTTGTGAAAATTAAGTAGACATTCCTTTTAATATTGTGAAACTTTTTGTTTGAGGTGAG
Source organism: Samia ricini (assembly GCA_014132275.2). Classification (NCBI taxonomy): domain Eukaryota; kingdom Metazoa; phylum Arthropoda; class Insecta; order Lepidoptera; family Saturniidae; genus Samia; species Samia ricini. Next base: position 10,477,954 of record AP028170.1, read on the forward strand.
AATTGCTCGCGTTTCTTCGACTTAAAATGAGAACGACAAGTGTCGTGCGAAATTATGGTCATTTATTACTTACTTCAGGGCCGATTACAACTCGACGTAGACTGATACGCCTCACAAAAAGCTTGACGCGATTCGACTATTATTATTTAAGATAAAATTGCGCTTAACTATTCGTATATTTCTTATTACTTTAGTAAAATAATAATAATAATAGCCTAATCACCAAACCGCCTCCCAAACGTGGCGATTATGCTAATCCCTCTCCTACTAAGGGAGACCTATGTCCAGCAGTGGACATGTAATGGTTGAATAAATAGATAGAGATATATTTTATTTGGTCATAAAATATATTCATATTACATTTATATAACCAAATTTGTTTTAACCAAATCTTCAGAATGCCTATATACTAGATAAATAATTCGTTAGAGTAGGTTAATTATAACATTTCTGTATATTTTATTTTTCCTATCTCAATTGTTATTCAATAGATTAAAAAATAATTGATTTAATTTTCATATTTCATTAATGAATTTCTAATTAAGCTCAAATTTTAAAGGAATATTAGGATATAACATCTTATTTCGATTTCTAGGAAATGCTTCCGCTGGAAATTCGTCTTGAGATAACCGCCAGAGAAACTTTACACGCGCTGAGGTAAAATTTGTTTTATGTGTTCATTTAAAATTATTTCACAATTAAATTCAAAGAATTACATTAACAAAGTTTTTTTTTCAGAGCAACTTTATTACACACACATTGGCATAGTTTCACTTTGCTTGTTGAAGAAAACATTCACGCAACGTTGTCTTTAAGAAATGACCTGTCTGAAATACTTACAGCTCAGCCACTTAATCCAAAATGGTTGTCACTTCCAAAACAATACTCCCGGCATGTTTTGTTTAGGTAAAATTCTATGAACAACAAAGAAAAATTTTAATGTTATATTTCAGTAGTCATTAATTGTTTTTTTTTATGCAGACGACTTGCTGAAATTTCAAGGCTAACTCGAGGTGTCGTCGTTATGATATGTGACATTCATTACGCTAAGCTCGTAACTGATGAAGCAAAGCGGCTAAACATGCTTGATGGGCATTTTTTTTTTTGGTTGTGGATCGACGCTTCTAAAGATTTTGATGGCTTTCATGATATAATTAATAATACGCATGATAATGAAGAAACCAAAAAAGAGACTATTAAAGATTTTATTGAACGCAGTAAACGAGTCGATGCGGAAAATAATACAAACAAATCCCATGACACAGAAAACAAGAATAATGATACTATAAGTAATTTTAATCGTGGATCTATTAGTATAAAAAATTATACGATAAGTTCCCTTTCTGATAGTGTAAATGAAAATATCAATAGTTCGAAAAATCGAAAAGATTTAAAAAATATATTAGGTATACATTTTAGTCAAAAATATTATGATATTACTCGAAAACGTAGCATGCGTGTTATAAACAATTATAATGTAAATAATAAAGGCGTTGAAACTTCTAAAACTGAAAACAATTCCATTATTAAGGAAAATATAAACATTAATGATTGGAATAGTAGTAATGAAATTAGCAATAGAAAAATGAAAAATGAATCTTTTAATAAATATGTAAATAGTATATATGTAGATGATACAAGTGTAGTTAGAAATCCATTTTTGGAACGGGAACGGGATGCCATTATTGATAGAGAAAAAAATAATCGAAATAAGAATAGTCTATTATCCAGTGATATGTTAATGAATCCCGAGGTGCATGCATCTATAATGCATAATGTAAGAAATAATATAATTGACAAGAGAAGTGATAAGTATATAGCTGAGAAACAATCTCACAATGAAAAATACAAGATTAAGAATAATATTACTGTGATTTATAATAGTCTTCCCGTTGGACTATTGGCCTTACATCCACAACCGATGAAAATTGGTACGTATAATATACAAATATAGACTAATGTAAACTGTAAATAGCTTTTCTAGTTATATGTAATTTTCTTGATGTATACAGATCATGAATTTGTACGTGCAGCATTACGACTAGTGGTTGGAGCTCTTAGACGAGTATTGCGTGCTTGCGACGCTTGGTCGGCACAGGCACAATTCTTTAGTGATGCGACTGCTTCTTGCTGGGACGAAACTAGTGATGTTGCAGCTGATTTTTCTGCGGAATTTACAAGGTTTGTTCTATATTTGCTATTAATAATTCCAAATAATTATCTCATCTCGTTACATTATTAATTTTGTATCACCAATAGTTAATCTTGTCTGGATTATTACGCATATCCTATTTGAAATTTGTGTATTGCTAACACTGCCATTAAAAATTACTAAGTGTTAAAGTTTTTAACTTTGTAAATTTTGAATAAAGCGTAGCGTGATGATCAATTTAATATTGGTTGTAATCTCCTATTACCCACACAAAAATGTCGACAAGTTATGAAAATGATAATGGTGTTAGAATTACGTTGCAGTTTTTTTATCAATTAGTGGAGACTTTTTGCAAAGTTGTAAATTACTTCACGGTTTCCAATGGCGAATCTGAATATAACGATATTGTTGAGTGATTGACAAAATTGCAATAATAAAAGGTTCGAATTTTCATGTTTATCTCATAAAATATTTTGAAAAAATCTTATAACTTATGATAATATGATTGGAATTTATATTTCAGTACAATTACTGTAAAAAAGTATTGAACCCTTATAAGTAGTAACATTAAATAGGCGTTTATGTAGTTTTTCTCAAAACTTACCACGTGTGGCTAAAAGAAAATAAATGAAGAGGCAAGACGAAACATATTACACACATTTCAATGAAATATATAAATTCAGAACCTCTTTTAAATGAAATTTGAGTAGTGGTATAAGTAAATATGTTTCAGTATTGCTTTAAATCATTTTATGAAAAGGAGCAGTAAAAGGGATCACAATCAAGTCGGATATTTCAAACCACCGAAGCATTCAAACTACAGACGATAATAGGACGGTAACAAACGTCGAGCATCATCATAAAAGCAAATTGACTAGCGGGTCCGAGAACAGTGCGAGATTACTTTTATGTCTGTCGTATCTAAAAGGCTTGGCGGTTTTATAACATAGCCCGCATTACCTTACAAAGCTTTATCGAAAAAAAACAATCGATAGTTTAGGACATAAGAAAGGCTGCTTATATTGTGTTAAACTCTTTGTCATTACTAATGCTGTTTGTACTACTAGTAATTGTACAAAAAGAAAAAAAAACAAAATGGAATTACTGCATACTATTAGCTTTCAGAGCAATATGATATTTTATTTGAACTTCTGTAAGAGCAAAAAGGATATTTTATAAAGTTTCTTCAAATAATCCTGAATACGATAATATTTTAATATACTTTTCTTTGATAAACAATCTTCAATTGAATACTTCCGTTTCATATTTTTTTTGTAAAAAAGGAATGGAGCTGTACTTGATTTACAAATGATTTGGGCACTTTTTTAGATACAAATTCAAAATCATAATGGCTTCGCATTGCATAAAATACTGTAAATATATTTTTATAACATTTTTAATACCATTGATGTCTAAATGGGTCAGTCCCAATTATTTTATTGAGCTGCGATAACCAAAAAAACCGATATAAATCTCTAGATGATTTGTATTTTAGTTATAATTATACCTTTCATTTACAAAGCCTGCAATAATCTGCCATAATACTTTTTACAGCTTACTCTGTGCAGGAATCAATCTTATAACGGCTCGTTTTTGTACCAAGAAGACACACTCTACAATGTTTATATAACTACGCTCTAAAATCTGTCATTTTTTAGGAACATACGCTACTTTATAACTTTAAAAATAATTTAATTTATTGAGGTACATTATTTTAATATATTTATTGCCAGGCTATCGGACCGATTCGACTTGACAGTGACGAGAGTCGAATTTTTTACGTATTTGACAACTAATCCGAAACGAAAAAAATGCAAAATTTCAAGTTTTAAATATACTTCATAATTGCTTTTTCTTTAATTAACTGGTTATATAGTGCTTCTAATGCGGCAATCAGCAAAATACATAGTTTGCTATTTAATATATATGATTCAGTGGAGGTGACACGTTGAATCACAGCGTTTTCATGTTTTCTTTACCACGTGCAGGATAATTGAAATTTCATTAATCAACATACGAAATAACTTTTACATAAACTTGAATTGAAATATTACTTATATTACTGAAGCAGATGATAACATTTATAGGCTATTATATTTAAGTCTACAATTAATTTTGATAATTGTTATATGAATCTATTTAATAAATGAAATTGAAGTGTCTGTTTTTAATGTCAAAATATTTTTTTTATATACGATACCTATACCAAAAATACATTTTTTGTAAGTTTTTGTTTGTCTGTCTGTTTGCTCCGGGTAATCTCCGGAACGGCTGGATGGATTTTGACGGGTCTTTTTTTGGTAGATAGCTGAAGTTCTCCGGATAACTCAAGGTACTTTTAATTCTCGAAAATAATTATGGTTTCGCGTAAAAAAATTAAAACTCATAAAAATCTAATAATATCTGATTCAATGCATAGTTTTACGGGCAAGTGGTTGACTTTATGAGAAATAACAATATTTCTTTTTATCTTTATATTAGTACTAAAAATTATTAGGGTTCCGTATAAAAAAATTAAATCGCAGTTATGAATATATGAAATGCGGACGCAGCCGCGGGTACACAGCTAATATTACATAAGGTTGTTCATTAAATTTAATTTTTTTGCCGTTTGCGACGGCTTCTTATTTTATATGATATACATATATTATATATGAGAATACACAAAATAATTACAGTATCTCTTTTGTGTGTTTGAGCAACGATTTAATAGATAAATTAGAAAATTTACTTCTTCGTTTGAAATGTGATAAACTAAACGACAGTCTACAGGAATTGACTATATAGGTAGTACTTAGTGTGTACGTACGTACGTAGTACGTAGTTAATAGGTGATGAGGGTGTTTGGTATAAAATCAATATCGGCTTTTTATTCGAAGAGTTACTTTCCTAATTTCCATGATATAAGTTTATTTCTGGGAATTATCTGTACATCACAGAAGCATTAGAACGTAAACTAGAACAAACAAGTTTTAACTTACGTCTTAAAGCTTCCAAGGTTTATATGATACAGGGATAACCTGTAAATTTACGTCGCTTCACTTTATTTAATAACTATGACTTTATTTTGTAGCGCATTAATATCAAAATCCTTTTTTGATTTACGTATTTTGTAAATTTTTGATATTGTTTTATTTAGATTTATTAAAAATTTCGTTTCGTTGATTTTTACAAAATATTCCGCACAATTACTCATAATATTTTTACGCGGCACTATAATTATTTTTTCTAAATAATAATAGCCTAAGTTAAGTCCCTTAACTTCAGCTATCTTCCAGAAGAAGTCAGTCAAGCCTTTTCGCAAATTGGCCGGAACAAACAGACTGACAGACAGACAAAAATTTAAAAAAATATGTTTTCGGTAATTGTTTCGTATGTTACACTCATATGTAATTAGTAAAAAGTTATTATTTTGATAATACAAGCAGACACTTTTTATTTATTTGTATTAATTTAATAAATGTACCAAGATTATTATAATCAATATTGATAAGGTTATATTATGGATAAGTCTATTTTAATATAATTAATTTGTGACATTTAAGATATAGCAGAGTATATGTATAAATATAAATACGATTTAGGTTACGGAACTAGACTTTTCTGATAACAAAAAACATAGAATACAACAAAAAAGATTGATTGATATTCTCTTATTCTAAGAAGATTCTGTTTTTTTTTTGTTTTTGATATCTTTAATAGTAGTGTACGAAAAGGCACAAGTTATTGGAACAAAATGCTATTCAATAAAATACGTGATCAGCATGTTTCCAAGACCCTATTCGGGTAGGCCCATAATGTGTATCCAGAAAAAGCGTGTAAACATTTTTTGAATTCGACAATGATTAATGATACGGCTTTCTGTCAATTTAGTCAAGTATATAATAAAATGTCTTTCAACCTTTCAGAGGTACAAAGAGAAACCAATTTTTAGCCTTTTGAGCGATGATGGCGCAGCGGGTAGTGCGGCCGGATTCCGCTAAATTCGCTTTCGATCCTCGATCCTAGACTAATCCGTCTCTAAAATCGGCCTGAGCTTTCGGTGAAAGAAAACATAGTGAGGAAACCAGAGCATGGTTGTAGGGCATTTTTCTAATAATGATCGCTTGGGTAGCTACCACCCACAAATTTAAAAAATCTATCGTCAGATATCAATAGGTGTGTTCCGGCATCCTTAGTATCCTGTACCGTCACTTAACATCAAGTGAGATTGTGGTGCAAAGCACTGAGCCTATAACGTGTAAAAGAAAGAAAGTATTTTAATGAATAATAAATACCATTTAAAAATATAGTTACTAAATAGGGATACTTTTAATAGGTAACAAAATTATGTCTTTTAATTGACATTATTTTAAAAAGCGTAGTATATAAGAATTATCAAATAATGTTATCACAACGTAAACAACGAGTACTCACCAATGAATGTTTTCAGTTGTTGTGGGTTCATACACTCATACTTTTAAACATGAATGTTTAAAAGGCTTCAAAGACAATACCGAGCCCATTTAGTGAAATGAAATTTCTTATATTTCGAAACAGCTTGTCTCATGAAACTATGCGAATAACAATTTCATTTCATATTATAACAGCATTTGTTATGAATGTTATTAAAATAGTTACCTACTCTGTAACTTCTTTAATTTATAATTAATATAATATACCGTCTACCCACAGAAACAATTGATAAAAATATTTTTTCGTAAAAAATTCAATTTTTTTTTCCTAAATGTTTACTTTTAATCTAAACTATTTAATTGTTTTGCTTTATATAAAATCATCCATATCATGCACTGGGGTCACTCACTTTTCTAGTGTCGGTCTGTATTTTATGTTTGAGGCACCGTCGCAGCCAAAGACTTTGGTGGAGGTGAATTATAGTTAGTATAATTATAGTATAATTATAATATATATTGATACAATATAGTGTATCAAGAATTTTTCAAAATAATTTTCAGTTCCTGTTTTTGATTTCATTGTTTACACATTGTTTTGAAATTACTAAATACATAGTAATTTTTTTAAGCTTTTGTAAATTGTCTATTTTTAAGAGATTTGTCAATTCGATTTTGTGAGTAGGACCTCATGACCTTTACTTTTACCCCCTTTCCTTCGTACCACCACTGTTATGTTCGATCTGGTCTTTAACGTATCATCTAAAGAATGGGTTATAAATAATTTAGTAGAAAGTGATGTAATCTCATAGCTATTATGTCCAGATAAAGCGTCTTTGACGTCGGTTCGAATCTACCAAACCATATTCTAAAGATAAACCTGTGCTTTCGGTAAAGGAAAATATTGTGATGAAACCATAGCATGGTGTTTTAGGCGTTTTTTTATATAATTCCTATCTAGCTACCAGTCCTCAAGCTTAAAAATCTATTACCGTGCACTTATATGTGTGTTTTAACAGCATCACATGAGAGCCAGTATTTTTAAGTATAAGGAAACACCCTCCTGGACCATATTATCACTTAATAATAATAATAATAATTTATTTTCCAAAAATAATTTTACAAAACATAAGGTTAAGCCCTGTCACCTAAACTAGGCTTTTTAGCCTGTGTCTCAGGTCTTCCCAATATACAGAATTCCTTACTCTAAAATATTAGTCTTATTATTACAGAAATGCTTAATTAAGCGCACTTTTCTTGTATATGTGATGTTGCGTGTGCATAAGTTGAGTATTTTGTTTGTGTATGTGTGTGTTCGTGTGTATGAATGAGTATGTGTCTATATATTTATTGACTCACATAAGATATGGGTAATATAACTTGTATCTACTTTGTTGCTTTTAGTAGATTCTCTATCCTATTATAATCATAGTTAAACAATTTTTTTTTTGTAATTCATTTTTTAATCTATAATTATTCAAATTTCTAAATTTTTTTTTATAATTTAATAAATTGTATAGATGTGGCCCTAGATATCGATAAGTCATACGAGTGCGTGTAGTTTTAATCATGGGAACAGGTAAGCGTTTTATTCGTTTTTGACTGGTGGTTTTTGATATTAAAGAATTTGCAGTTTCATGATATCGTTTAATACGCTTATACACAAATACTTTTCGAACTGACATTACTTTAATCTGTTTGTATAATAGTGTTCTAGGGTGTCTGTAGGGTAATCACATCATGACTTTGAGAACTGCCCTCTGCGCTCTTTCTATACTAATTAATAACTCGTGAAATTTGAACAAAGAAGAAGATCATTCAGTATACGGATCAATCAGTAAAACATTAAAGTGATAAGTGGTACCATACCGTACTAAAAGACCTACGTCCGTATACCCTTGACTAAGTGTGTAATTTATGACCAGCAACTTAAGACGTACAATGAATCATGAACCCTGTTGCAGTACTCTTTATAGGAATTTCGTTAGAGAGGCCAGTTGGCATGTAATAATAATTAAAAAAAACTTCACTGGACAGCAAATAACAAATACAAATATTTTTATTTCCTCAAAAAGATTAACAAAATCATTATAGCCTTAACTAAGGCTCCAAACGAGGCAGTCCCAGTAACTTGGAAGTCAAAGATACCAAAACAGATGTACCATACAATTATTGGTGGCGCAGTTCTGACTTAAATAAAATAGGACAATTAAAAGAAAATTTGAACAAAATAATTATAGCTACGTTTAAAAATAAGTTTAATTTGTGTGTGTGTGTTTGTGTGAATGCGCTTGTAGATGTCTGCGTGTGTTTGTGTTTGTACTTATGTGAATTTGTGTGTGGGCTAGAGATTAGCAATTTTAGAGCTGTTAGCTAACATAGCATCTACAATAGCTGTTTTGTTTGTTCGTAGGAAATGCTATGAAACCATCGTATGGTAGCAGTTTTAACATGGTAGCGTGAGCAACGTTGGAATATGGATACACCAATCGCATCCATAATATAAATAGATAATAAATTGTCTTAAAAGTTTACACTAAAAGTAACATTTATTTTGTATCTTCTTATAACAGAAAATAGACTATTTGGTTTACTGGTCTTTGAGTTTGTTCGGGTGATAAGTTTTTTTTAGTACAGCGATGTTTGTGTCCTTGTTTTGTACGTACAATTGTTTATACTACAATAAATATTCCGGGCTACGACTACGAAATGGAGAATGTAGACTACTTTTATGAAACTTTTATCGATTTATTAATAAAATTAATTAGTTAATCGATTCCAAAACAACTTTTGTTGAAAAATGTACTATGTTATAATTAATTAATTGATTGTATGAAATATCAACACTATTCGTGGAAATTTAATCTGATTAATTAACGGTTTTCATGTGGTCGTCGTTAACCGTTAAATAAATGATGAAGGTATTTAAAATTGCTCTATTAATAAACGATATTTATCAATTTTATATTTGAAATCCCATATGTTATTATGTTTTTTTTAATTATAATAATCTTATCTTTCGTTTATTTTCTTTACATTGTTAAATGCTATAGTTTTGACATTGCTTCCTGGTCAATTATGACTTAATTATTCAGTCATATTAACTCAGTTGCTGTTTTTGTTTCGAGCTCTAAGCCTCTGCATATATAACTTATATATGCATATTTAACTTTTTAGGTCAGTTTTAACCTGTAAATAACATGTCATACCATTGGCCCAAGATGGTTAATATTTTTTACAAAGGCAACGTAACTTACATACGTACTTAACATTCATAACTTAACGTCACTTTAGTAATAATGATATATAAGTAATTTTAAATACTGCTAAATTAATAGTTACCTATATTTTCTCACTACTGATACTTTTTTGGGAGAATTATTCTCAAGGAATCTCTTAACACGATGATTTCTTCGGAGTTTAGAACGACGAAATAAGAACTATCATTGAATATCCGTCTTAACCAATCGCGGTTTGTATTATAAAGAAAATATTAAATAAATAATAAAAAATGATATTAGTATCAAAATTGACTTGAAATGTAATAAACTATTTCTTCTACGGGAGTTGGCCCTCTCCCTATAGTGCGAAACGTTGTGAAGCAGCACGGATCTTCATGTTGGCAAACAGCCAGATCGAGCAATGGAGAAGCAGATTCAACGGGATGATCACCATCTATTGACATGACCCGACGCAGTTTTCCTTTATAGTTACTACAGAAATTAGGGCGGATAAATAGGTCAGGTCAGCGGTGAATACAGTTTTACGTATTCTCTCGGTTTAACTGTCATTACAATCCTTTCGCTTTCGCAATTAATCTCCTTTTATTACATTCTATGAGCGACAGTCTAGTTTTTTATTTGAATATTTCAATTACTGCTATATTTTTAGTATATCACCATTTAGTTAGATACTGTTACTATTTGATGTAATCTTAAATTTATCAACTCTTGCGGCGTAACATCTTATTTATATCATAATTTTGTATTATATTCGAGAGAAAAGCAAATTTGTAATAAAGAAAGAAAACGACTAAACTTGGGATTTAATTATCGCTTGGCCTAATAATACGCTACTTAAAATACGATTTCTCCAAAGTGCAAATTACACTTAACAAAATAAATAAAACAATAAAGTTAAGCAATTAATTTTGTTGGAAAGAGTTGTTTCTTAGCTGAAATATAAAGCATCACAATATATTGAAAATTAAATAAATAAAGTGTAAACGCAAAATCAATAATAACCTATGAATCGGCATATGTAACCTTTTTAAATAAATGATTTTAAAACACCATTCTATTGAGTAGTGCAACAGTTCCCAAGGGATGATGTCTTAATCTATGTAGATAAATAACTTTAAACTGGCTTTATAATGTATCACGCTGTTCATTTTATTTTGATCGCATTAATCAATATATTTAATAAATAATAACGTGAATTTGTATTAATTATATTTTATATTTCATATAGATCATTAAGGATAATGTGGCCGTCAAGTTTCCTTTTACAAGATAGAATATTCACCTTGTGTCTGACCTCAGTATTTATAGGCAATAAGTAAAAACAAATGACACATTTCTAATAACGTTTTCAATGAAATAGGTATTAACCATACATAGAGCAAAAAACAACATATATATTTTTAAACTCAATAATATTTAATTTTATTTTATCATTGTAATTTAAGTCAATCGCTTAAAGTGGGTGTAGTATTATTAAACAAAAAAAAAGTAGTTAATAAAATAAAAATAAAAATAGAATTTGTAATTTATGTAAAGGTTGGCGAGTATGTTTTTATTGATTTATTACTCATTAATATCCATCATATACCAAAATTCAGTAGGTGAAAGTTGAACGGAAGATGAACCCTCTTTGCATAGTTGGAAAATCCATTTTTAATCACTGAATGAAATTCAGAAACAGATTAAAATAGATTCAAACTTGGAACGAACATCGAATCTATGTGGTATCATAACAAATTAATTGGATTTTTATTATGACGCCATTAAATCAATCAATAAAATTATTGGTATAATCCATGGCGATTTTATAAAAAATATTTGTGTGCAAATAAAATAAACAATACTTCAACTGCAGATGCGATGTGCAACGGATAACATGATGTAGATATTTTTCTGTTTTATATTTAATTAATTATCGCATCTTTTAATAGTTACTTATCATTAGTAAAGGTACTATATTTAATCACCATACATAAATTCTTACATTTTATATTTAACATTAAATTTTAACCTATAAAGATTAATTGTATTGTTTATAAGTTTGCATATTGATAAATAGATAATATCGCTTCAATTAAATGTTTTTAATATCTAAAAAAAAAAAAACAGATGCAGAACAAAATAATATTACATATAAATATATTACATACATATATTTACTAACAATCTCTAAACGACTAGAGACTAGTTTCGGGCGGAGTTTGGTTCCTTTTTGTTTGTGGTCGTGATGGGAATTCACAAAACTCATCAATATGGTAAATCTAATATGCAAAGCTATCGCCCCGGCGTACTGATAAGCTGCCAATCAAGGGTTAACATTTTTAGAAAGTTTAAAGTTTTTACTTTATTAAAACTTTTGTGCAACATTCCTGAGCAATATATGCAAAATACTAATATGTCGAAAGTTCAATCACATATTAGAAACAAAAAAATTACACATCTTTGACACTTTTCTCCTCATTTTCAGCAAAACTATTACTCCCTCCTAATAATAAGCATTTGAATAATTTTTATAACATCTTAATATATTCGATTTTTTTCCTAGTTGCTACTAAAGTAGTAGTAAATAAGCAATCATTGCTTACTCTCCTCTTGCTCTCCGTCCCACATGTGATCAAAAATAAACATAGACCGCCCACTAGTCTCTCATTGGTGTTTAATAAAAAAAAAATTAACCAGATTAACGTTGTGTATATTACGATGCTTTTTCGGTTAATCAAAGATAATTAAAAATTCAGTATGTGGTGTGTAAATGACGTTATTTTGTAATCAATTTTGCTGGGTAGACGACCCGGTCAGGGTGAAACCGGGTATCGGCGGCTCGGTGCGGATATTGCACGTTCATACTCGTTTCCTGTTCCGAGATCGTCAGATGAGTTGTCGTTGTTTAATGCCAATAATACGAGACCGTTCGATAATTATTTATTTCATATATCATTAAACTATTTGTGACAACAACTTTTTATAATTATAACCTTTTTAAACACAAATAATTTCACACAAAAAAGTATGTAAACCACATATATACACTACAAATATATTTATTTATTTAAAATAATAACGATATTTTTATTTTACTATTATTTATACGCTAGATAGAATCAGTGCTTTAACCTTAGTCTCAGATGACGTTAAGTTACGATGTGGCCCAAGACTGTAAACACGCTAAGCCTACATGTACTGACTCTCAAGATATGGACACGTATGTATAAGCTTGGAGACAGATTTTCAAATTTCATTGTTATACCTAACTGCGTGGATATTAGAAAAAAACACCGCGTTACCAGCGTGCATTAGTTTAATTACGATTTTATTTTCCACCTAAACCTCAATCTCATACAGAATAGGATAGTTCAATTTGAACTCACATCCATCGAGACGGTAACCGTCCATACTATCACTCAACCATAATTGCTTCACTAATAATGAAGATATTCAATTAAAAAATTATACGTTACAGTTTAAGTTGCGATTAGATTTCATTAGTCGCCTATTTAGTTTATTGTCTTGTCCCATGAATATAATATTCTGTCCTATAGAATTATACAAATAGAGTATTTGGAAGTTATTTCATGTACGTCTCACAAATAGAAAAACATATGTATTTTATGTGCTTAAGCAGATAGTAAAATATATACATTAAATTCAATGAACTCGTTGAGAGAGAGTTTGAAAGTTGCGCCAGTGGTAGAAAAGTTGAAAGGTTCCCCGTTTGTTGTGGTATGGACATGTTATGAGAACAGCGGAAGAGCATGTGGGTAAAATAGTTAAGAATATGAATGTGGAAGGATGGAAAAGTAGCGGAAGACCAAAGAAAGTGTGGATGGAGTGTGTACGAAATGATATTTAAAAAAAAGGAGTAAATGAAGAGATAACGGCTGATAGGGACGTATGGAAGAAGAAAACATACTGCGACGATCCCAAGTGAGTTGGAGAAAGGCATAAGAATGATGATGAACTCGTTGACCAAACTTCGCACAGTCACAGACTAAGATGTATTTTCCACGGTCTGAATAACTTGAAATAACGATAAGGGAACCATTCCTTCTTCGCCTAAACAGTATTTATACTCTTATGTTTTCTATTTAACGACTATTTGTTAGCCCAAAGACTTAATATATTTAGTAACACAATAAGTGACCGTGTTGTACTTATATTACAATAATATTTTAACATTTGATGTATAGTAAGTATAGGTTCGTAATACATTGTAAAGAATTTTAAAGGGTATAATAAATAGTATTCGGTAATAAAAATGTTTATACCATATAACCTTATGAGAGTCGAATGTCTTGGGCCGCAATAAAATTAAAACTTTTATTGCTAAAAATACTGGCGAATATGATAGAGTGTGATGCCATTTGCTTATCTTCAGATTATTTATATTATTTTCGCAAATAAAAAGTATTAACTTGTGTTTTTTTAATTTAGTGGTAAGCTTAGTAAATTATATTTTAGGCAAGCCACAAATATGCCCATTATTGTGATTTGATTTTAGAAAATTACGATAAATTACTTTATAACAGGACTGTTATTTACAAATATATGTATACATACTAGCTGAGTGCCTGTGATTGTGCCCGCGGTTCATATATATTTTATGCGTAATATACTTTTTGATTTGTTTAATACGGACTACTAACGTTAAGCGAAGATATTTCTCATAAATTGAAATATCTGCCAGTAAAACTGTGTATTGAGTCGGATATTATTCACAATTTTATAAGTTTTAATTTTTTTACGCAGAGTCCTAATTATTCTCGATAAACAAAAGTATCCTAAGTTACGCGGAATAACTTCAGCTAGATAGCTGAAGAAGTATATACTAGTCAAAATCGGCCCAGCCGTTCCGAATATTACCCGGAATAAACAGAAAGACAACAATTTCAAAAAATGTATTTTGCCATAGATACCTTATATAATATAGTATATTTAGTAAAAAAATATTTTGACATTACAAACAGACACTTCAATTTTATTTATTAGTATAGAAGTATAGATATCAATTTATACAATGAGGTCTTGTTGAAAGGTTTTCAATTTGATTGTGTAATAGATTGACATAACATAACACAACATAAGCTCACGCCTGTTATGCCCGAAGGGTTTGGCATAGGTGAAATAGCGAACTACACCACTCACATTTCGCCGAGCCTAGTTTCGTCCTAGATGTGACAGGGAGCGAGCTTGTCGCCATATCGGGCACAAATTCCAGACTCCGGGATGATACTGAGTAGAAAGACCCAATATCACTTGACCCGACCCGGGGATCGAATCCAAGGCCTCAGAACAACAGTAATACAGCTGCGCCATAGAGAGAAAATGTTCTTTTTTTTTTCAAACTGACTAAATGCTGTTAACTAAAAGGGCTATGAAAGTTTCACCAAATTTTTGAAACGAGCGCTTAACCGGCACAGTGGGACGTAAATTCCGTGAAATTTGTTCCTAGCTAAACCTACAAAGTTTAAAGGAAAAGTCAGATCTCAAGGTTTCTAACAGAACCCATGTACCTCCGTGTAGTATGCAGGGGTGTATAGTGTAATGTTACACGTGTTATGGTAGTCCATGAAAGTGGTATCACGTTGGCGGTGGCTACAGGAGCCTCTTCAACCGTGGATCGGAACACGACCTGTGCTGCTGTTGGAGTTGGTCAAGGCCGGGTAAAAGCGATGTTGGTTCAGTGGTAGTTTGGACTAAATTCGGTTTGATAGACATATATACAAAGCCAAAGCTTTAGAGAAATAATATTGTAAATCAATAGCATGTAGGTAGGACATTTATTAATATCCGTCTGGTTAGCTACCAATCTCAAGTTTCTAAATTTGGCGCCAAGCACCTATGTAGGTGTGTTCCGGTAGCATCAAATGGATGCTTTCTAAGATTCGTGTGTTCACCATCCTGGGCTATATTGCGGCATAACATCAGTTCAAAGCGCTGAACCGTTGATATTTAAAAATAAAATGGCGTTCACCACAGATTTATACATTTAACGCTGTTATTCGTCGTTACATTTTAGTATAAACAAACATGAGTCGCTTTAGTGAATTAAAATATAAAAGTTTAACATTACCGTCGTAGTAAAAGTTAAGTTATGCAAATATCATAAATTTAACTCCTAGTTCTGACCATTTCAAATGTAGTATGAACATGTAACTTAAATTGTAAACTCGTTGGGGTGGGTAGCACTAATCAAAGCTTCAAATTAGCTGTTTGATGAAAACGAGAAACAGCAGTTACTATTGATTGAAGTGAGACATTATTCGACATTAATTAGTACCATTTTTTATTGATCTTTTATAGTTATTGTTCTTGTCAATATTTGTAACAGCTGCCTCGAGAGTAAATTAGGAGAATAGAATTGAATATATGGAAAGTAGTGTCGAAGAAGAAAGAGAAATAGTCGGGTTTTATAAATTATTTTTTATTTATGATCCGATATGTAAAAACCATATATAGCTACTGATAATGAAGTAAATACTACTTTTCTCAAGGTCTAATTAGAATAAGATTTGTTTTGTTAAACGGAATAAATGATAATCACTTTCATAAAAACTATTACAGTAAGTAGTAATTAGTTTTGAATTATAATAATAGGTAACTCTCTTAAATATAACTATTGCAAAATGTCTGATGTACAACACGCTTTGCTATGTAAAAGTTAGTAACTTTTCTCATTGTTACAGTTAATGTAACTTTAGCGGTATTCAGTCTTTGTTGAGGAACTTATAACCGTTGATTAAAACGTCACAGAATTAGGTTACGCGCATGTTGTAACGATCGACCATCATATGTATAAATATTTATGTAGTTTTTAAATATCCAAATGACTTAAATATATCTTTTTAGGGAAGTAAGATTGTCTGCAGCCAAAGCATTAGCACGAAATACAGAAGAACCTGAATCTGAAGCACTAATAGCTAAATTTGTTCTTTTAAATTTGATACCGGGGCCCGAAAATAATATTTGGAGTGAAGTAGGCCATGTCCAAGGTCGAAATGTTAGACTTCATACAATAGTTTGGCCTGGAGGTAGGCTTGTTGCGCATGGACAGTCAGAAGGCGCACGTACTATATTTCGTATAGTTACTGCATTAGCACCACCTTTTGTTATGGAAGGTGAACTTGATGAAGATGGGCAATGTCTTAGAGGTCTTGCATGTCATAGGCCACAAACATCGGATAGAGATAATCTTACACTCGTTTTTAATGATCTAGACAGAGACAATGAAGAAGAAACAGACGACTTTTTCTTTCCAACAACTAAACCTACATATACTAAAATGGCCACTCACTGTTGTTATGGATTAGCAATGGATCTATTAGAAAACATTGCTCAGGAACTTGAATTTGATTTTCATTTATATATTGTTGAAGATGGTTTATATGGTTCGAGGAAACTCATCAAACCATTTCGTAGAGTCAATGAATATAAAAACGTACCCAAAGATTTTGTTTCGATGAATGACCAAAATTATCGGGCACAGTATAGAAATGGCCATACAGTTTTTAATAATAATCCTGAGGGAGGATACGTATATGATACAGATCTTAATGAAGATATCGAAAAATGGAATGGAATTGTTGGTGATTTAGTTTCTGGCGCAGCTCATATGTCCTTTGCTGCACTCAGTGTAGCTGCTGGCAGAGCAGAAGTTATTGATTACAGCCAACCTTATTTTTTTGGTGGGATATCAATATTAGCTGCTCCAAATCAAAGGCCTGATATACCTCTGCTTGCTTTTCTTTTGCCATTTTCACCAGAACTATGGATAGCAATATTCACTTCACTAAATGTAACAGCTATAGCTGTTGCAATATATGAATGGTTATCTCCATTTGGATTGAATCCCTGGGGACGTCAAAGATCAAAGAATTTTAGTATATCGAGTGCTCTTTGGGTTATGTGGGGTCTCTTATGTGGACATTTAGTTGCATTTAAAGCGCCCAAGAGTTGGCCTAATAAGTTTCTAATAAATGTATGGGGTGGCTTCTCTGTAATATTTGTTGCCAGTTATACGGCTAATATCGCAGCTCTGATAGCGGGATTATTTTTTCACAATGCAGTTGATGATTATCAAGGGCGAAGTAATGTAAGTATTAAAGATTATGCTCATTTATCATTTACGTCAATTTGGAAGAAAAATGAAATTTATCTTTTTTAGTGGCTTTCTTTACGAGTGGGTACAGCCAGATCATCCGTATCTGAATATTATATCCAACGAAATAACCCCCAGTTGGCGCAGCATATGCGGCGATATGCGTTGCAAGACATCGAAGAAGGCATTGAGCGGCTCAGGTTAGTAATAATTATATAGATGAGTTTTTAGATTGTTTTTCATTGTCCTTATACTTATTAAGCTCTTATAAGTAAATCGGTAATGTTCTAATACTTTCCTTTAGGATATTACATATTAAACTTATATGCGTTTCCCTGTGTACCGGGCTTTCAAGAATATAGGTTGTCTATTAGAATATAAATGTCTAAATTTCACGCGAGCGAAGTCGCAGGTACAGCTAGTATTATATAAAATTTATTTAAAAAGAAACAATGTTCATAGTTTTATAAATATCGCAACGAAGCCGCGAGCACAGCTATCTTATAGTAAAATATACGAAATCAAAACTATTATATTTTAGTAATCGTTGTAATCTAAATATTCGCAATATATGTATAATATTTGCTATGAACTTTTTTTACTTACTTATTGTTTTTTTTTTTATATTTTTAATTTTTCTTTGAAAAGATGACATTAGAAATTTATTATACTTTTATAGATTTACTTACACGTTTAGCGATTACCTAAAATTTAAAGATGCCTCCCTAAATATGTGTGTAAAAAAAAACTCTCCCTTTTAAAGAATTACGAAAATTTTGATAATGCACACAAAGCAAGCCCGATTCAAAGTTGTTACACTTTAAAATAATGCGAATGAATTATATAACAGATTTTACACTTGGACAGCAAAATTAACTTGTGAGATATATTCCATATCTTTGCATACGTTCCTCTTAATAAATAGTCTCCAGTTCCTAGTAATTGTTGGTAACTTACATATTTAAAACCTTGTATGTTTTTTACAAAGTCGTATTTAGTTATTTCTCTTAACCTATTATGATTTTTTTTCTTTATTGATTTCTTACTTTTTAGTCAACGAAAATACAATTATTTTACTGTATTACTTAAAATCATTTATATTATTACCTGGAAAACCCTGGGGTATACAGAAAGAAAACACAGGGGTTCAAGTAAAAAATTTATTAAACATGGAAAAAAAACGAAGACAAACTTGAAGAGTTACAAAGTAAAAAAAAAGATCTCACCGGCTAGGTTGTTTAATTAAGTACGGTGAAAATATCTCTGTGTGGGATATCAAGGCTCTTTAAAAAAGTATATATATATATATATAGAAAAGGGAAAGAAAAGAAAAGTTCATAAAGGGGGTTGGACGACCAACCAACTAAATTATAAAATTAAAACAAAAAAAAAAAAATAATGAAGGGATCTTAGCTCCTGAGGTCAAAGACTACGCGAGGAGCTCTTTAGGACTTCACGCTGCGACTCAGGGCCTTCCCCAGGAGGTGATGAGCAGCTGACGGAAGCGGCGAGCGATCAGGTGCACCGGTCAGAGCACCACACTCAGAGTGTCGTTGGCTCAATTCCGTTAAGGCAGGGAATGAGTTATGCAAACAATCAAACAGAAAACCCCGAACATCGGAATTTGTCGAAATATCCGGCAGCCAAACTGAATCCGGAGATGCAATCAACTAGCCGTTGCAAAGTTGATGAATACTAGCATCATGTGGTATTTTGTAATATTAAAAAAAAATGCGTGACTTTCCACGTTCAAGTTCCACGACGAAAAGAAAGCAGCAAATCACGCTCCCGTATTATATGCTAGTCTTTGGAAATGACACAACGTTTTTTATAAATCGAGCGGTCAATACTACGAGCCCTTTGCACCAAATCTGCTGTAGTCGCATGACAGCTCGAATGATTGGAAAATATTATATAATTATTAGACTTTAATAAATGGAATTTTTTATCAATAAATATTACACCATTATACATCATATAACAATGATTGACAATGTAGTTTGATCAAAGTTGGATGTTGTAAAAGGCAGAATTTTAAATAAATGTCAAGTTGTTTGACGTGTGAACTTTACAACGTGAAAATATAATTGTATATTCTATTGCTATCATATTTGATATAAAAAGTAAAAAATGAACTCTGTATCAATGTAATAGGTTATGATTTAATTCTTTTATTCACTATTTAATAAAATAGATGTTATTTGTACCAAAAGTAATACGAATAAATTAATACACAATACTAAGATGTCTTCATTTTATATGTATGAATAGGAAATTTGAAACAGTTCTCTAGGCATTATTTTTTATTACTAAATTTATTTTCCATTTTTTATTTAATAATTATTGGCGATTATTAGTATAATCAATAAAAATATTAGAAATAACGTCCAGTCTTAAGAATAAACGGATATCTCAAGAATACCAAAAGCCACTGATCATTTAATATAAAACGCAAGCAATTTTATGAAGCTATAAATTTTGAAACTCACAGCTTCTGATAGCCAATTAATATACTTTAGTGCATTTATTTTATAGACCAGTTTACTACCCCATTCGCTTTTCATCAATTAAGCTATAAAACCATCTGTTAAAATAAGGGCAAAATGAATTGCATGTAAAAGTATTAAAATATTATCATTTTAAAATTACAAATGCTAAATATTAAAGTAATAATATTATAAATTTGTCAACAAGTTTAGACAATGGAGAAATGTAAAACTATGCAACGAAAAGTTAAATTAATTTTGTGTCTACCATTAAAACATT
Source organism: Samia ricini (assembly GCA_014132275.2). Classification (NCBI taxonomy): domain Eukaryota; kingdom Metazoa; phylum Arthropoda; class Insecta; order Lepidoptera; family Saturniidae; genus Samia; species Samia ricini. The sequence continues at coordinate 10,498,600 of AP028170.1, forward strand.
TTTTTTAAACTAACAAAAACAAATAAATACTTTTTTATTTATATTGTGTCATTTCTTTCCATTTATCGTCAGGTGTGCTTGAAAGTATTTTTAAAGTTTCGTTCAAGAGTGTTTTGGTTATTGGAATATTTCTTTTCATACACGTATTATTAAAGTATCGTCCAATTTACAGTTCAATAAAATTCTTTCAAATTTAAAATAAATTGAAAGACTACATTAGCTAAAACATTACATATATTTATACATAGTTTTATATGTATTGCTTGCTATTTTATATTTTACTTACATGCTATATAGCAATATTTTATCGTGTTATATTCTTAACCTCGTGTCTGAGATGCTTTTGATCAAAATAAGTTTATGTATGTACATAACCTTCACATAGCATCATCAAATACATCTAAATTATAAATAAATGATTCCTTAAGTATTAGTATATTTAGGTAAGCCAATCAAATAATTTAGGCTTATCTAGAGAACAAACTTTGTCTTTGTTGTAATTTAATACTTCGAATTATTTTTAATTAGGCAAAATATAGTAAAAATAGTTGTAGCAGGAGTTATAAAGAAAAGTGATAGACATTATTACTAGATCTAGTTTAGGTGCATATAAGTAAATAATCCTACATATTCATCTTTACTTACACAAATCACCCACCGTCACACATAAATACACACATATTCTTCTTATTTCTAGCACGTCAATAAGGTCACAGCATTTAGTTCTTTTTTTTTTCCGCTACATTTTTATGTATAGTCCGTTCAAAGTTAGTTTACCTCTGAAGTCTCATTTTGCTATTTTGACGTTACTAGCTGTTACGTAGTCAAAATATTTTGGCAATCGTTTTAAATTATTGCTTTTTATAGTTCATTTAAATCGTAAAACATGGCAAAACGAATTGAGAGTAGCGCTACAAATATTTTTCTAGCTATACGTACATTCTCTGAAAGAGAAAAATAAAAAAAAAAACTGTTTTAATTCCATTCATCAACGATTTGCCGCCATGACTCGTACGTAAAATAATGTTGTCAGTGTATATTATTTTTGTAAATTTTATAGGAATAAATATCGAAAAAGTCATCTCGATTTATTATAAAGTCTATTATTAAAAAGCCTTGATTTGTATCACAATTCAATAAATTAATAAATATTATATTAATTAATCCGCAAAGAAGTTAAAGTTGCAGTTATAGGTTTGTAGTGAAACATTTATCTTATAACTGATATATATCCGGCTCATCGACAAACCAAAAAGGCCAGTAGCTACGGAGTTGCTTTTGCTGTGATAACTAATGTTTCCTGTCGGTCTATTTTGAACCTGATTAGTTTTTCAAACATCATTCAAATTTTGTATTCAATCAAATCATTGCGAAAAATATATACCAAACATGGTATCACTATAATCAGAATGACAACTTAACGGCTAGAGGTAAAATAACTGTGAACGGACTATAGGTACTTGGGTAGGTACTTGTGTTTTTTTTTTTTCGATATCCAAAGTTGTTGTCATTTTTAATATAACCTATATGTTAAAGTAGTTTACTCTTATTGCGTCAATTGTGATGATTTATGATAATATGTACGTACTATAGAATTTATTATTGACTTCTTTACTATTTATGAAGATTTATATGTAAATTGAATTTAATACCTAACTGTTGTTTTCTTGAAATAAATAAATAAATCTATTAATTTCTTGTAAATAATTTACATTTATTATTGAATTAATTATAAATACGAGTTTTATTGCAGAAACGGCACCTTAGACCTTCTGATAGCTGATACACCAGTTTTAGACTATTATCGCGCCACTGATCACGGATGTAAGTTACAACGTGTCGAAGATCATTCGCTTGTTGAAGACACGTATGCTATTGGAATGGCGAAAGGATTTCCTTTGAAGGTGAGGTCAGACTACTGTTTCGAGGTTCTTAAGCGCCTACCTACCTGTATTTAGTTAGTATTAATGTGATGTCAAAAGTAACTATGACGGTAATCCGCACCTAATTAAAACTATATAGGATTAAACGAATATTTTGTTATAAATTTAATAAAAACCTAATACATAATTTGTGGTTTAAAATTAATACCTAATTATCTTTATTATAAAATAAATAAGATAAAAAACTATAAATAATGAACGCCGTCCAGCTCGCCGCCAGACGGAAAGGTTCCTAAAAGACTGGCCGCATTGACACGTTGTATAGTTATGCATAAAAAATAAATATCAATATTTATAAATAAGTACATTTTAATTACTATATAGATTCTATTATATTCTAAAGAAGAGTTTATTTAAATTACTAAAAAGTTACATGACTATTAAATAGAATTGATCTAAAAACTACAATCATTGTAATACACAAAGAGCATAAAATGCAAACGAAAAAAAAAACTAAACTAATAAAGATATAAGAATCGTGAAAAAATGGCATATAGCACATACACTCTTAGCAACAATCAATTAATTAAATGCCACGTATCTGAGTAGAGCATATTATGACTGCGCGCAACCTCGATTAGGAAATGTGCCGTATATTTACATGAGACGGAGGACTTTTAGAAGGTCTAAGTGGTGAATGGGGGGGGGGGGTGGGAGATGATTCCGGATCTTAGCGTGAAAGATTGATGGATGATTCACGCGAACCTTCTAATGGCTTGTGATCGATAGTCGCGTGTCATATAGTCGATTATACGTCATTTCATTTTGACATCGCCTATATACCTCTGAGGTTTACTCCAATAAATAATAATTCCGGTGATAGTTGAAATCTTCGTGAGGTGACAGACTCTTTTACAACGAATGCCTAACGAATATATAACATATTGGTGAACATAGTTGCTTTCATATCGTAAGTATATTTAGTATAGTGAAAATAGTTTTGTTTCATAGTTTATATGTATAATTTAATTTAACTTTTTTCTAGTTATGGATATCTAAATGATTCTGTTATATCATAATACATCTTTCTACAATTTTCTGCAGAATTATTAAAGTTAACAAAAAGTAGTTCCAAAATACAACTCCAATTTTACAAAAAAAAAAGTGCAGGTTTTCAAAGTCTCAGTGTATACCAATTATTCAAATTTTATATCATACGACATAACCATATAATTTTAAATTCATGAAGATAATAGAAGTAAGGGGCTGATTAATAATTACATAAGCGTCAAAGCAGATCCATGATTTATTTATCTGTAATGATATCGAGTTATGCCAATCAGGAGCAATGTGCTTAATTTAATTTTGCTGAAAAGGGACTAAAATGTCTAAAAAAACGTCTTACGTAATACTTGTACAGCCCCTAATACTCTTAATCTAGTTGTAATTTCTCCACTTGTCAATAAAGATTGATAGGTATGCTTTTTTTTTTTTTGAACAATGAATTTCAAATTCAATGTAAGCTTTTATTTAGTAATTTGAATGGTTGTGAATGTTTCTTAAGAGGATATGTGGCTGGCAACACATTTAAAAAATAGGCATTTTAAAAATCATTGGTATCGCGTAGCGCCCTAAAGAAAGAGTTATAAAAAACAAAAGGGACAACTGCAGCTCGGGCTGATTATACACATATGCAAAATAGACCTAATCGTTTACTTCGTATTCCCCAGTGTCCTGCAACAAAACTGAGCTGATTTCAGTTTTGCTTTCAATTATAAAATAAGAAAGACTTTTACTATGCCACTACGTTTTTCTTTTTATGTATTTATTTGTTAAATTTGTTTGATGGTCGTTTGTAAACGCAGGTAAAAATCGGATATTATTGAAGGCTCCTAGTTTCAATATTTAATTGATAGAAAAAGTCGAAACATACGGGCATTGCGATGGTAGATATATATTATTTGATATAAAAATCTTTACTATAATGGAAACAAGGTGAATATGTTTTTATGGAATAAATGCGGCCCACATATGTATTCTCTTAATAGTAAAATGAATATTCTAGTTTGGAATGTTCTTGGTGATCGTGTTATATTTAATAAAATTATTTTTTCCAGGATAGTGTTTCAGCGGTCATAGCTAAATATTCATCAAACGGTTATATGGATATATTAACCGAAAAATGGTACGGAGGTCTGCCTTGTTTTAAACTCAGCCCCGACTACGGAATTCAACCAAAACCTCTGGGTATGAACTTTGTTGCTATGAATAATTTATTCGTTTTAAAGTTTGTTTATTTATATTCAGAACTGTTTTACTTACACGTAATAAGTTTTTGTAATAATTTAACTAACATACCTAATTTTTTCAAATCTTTTCTTTAAACCTAAGCAAGATTAAAATTTTGAAATTTATCAGTATTAATTCTGATAGGTTAATCACGTAGCAAGCTGAAGTTTAAAAACAAAATTTACTCCTTTATTTAAAGCTAGATGTCAAATTTCATGATAATTGATTAGTTTAGATATTACAGTATTATCAAATTAATACAAATATAATTCACGAAGGTATTTCGTTTGCGACGATTAATCAGAAATCCATTAAATTAACAATAATTGTATTTATTATTCATTATATAAAAATTAACAAAATTATGTTTCAAACGATAGTGACTGATGTAGTTGGAAACTGTGTTGCAGCTACCATCGCCTGACTCCGGAAAATATCTTATAAATAACCAAAAACTATATTGAGCATATTGTGTTTGTATTGCGTGTATGAGTATGCATGGTTGTGTGCTATTTAATATGTATAAATGTACTAAAATAACATGCACAGTACAATTGTACAGTTTGGGAATTTACTTCAATATTGTGTGAATAAGAATAGTTGCTTTGTTTCTTCGTAAATAAGGCCAAGTAGCCAGTTTGCATTGGTTTTATTTGTTTACACTTGGTTGAGTGTTGAACAAATGTAAGTGAATATATTCTCATATAGTTTTTATAAAATAATATAAAATAAACATCTGCGATATTATGTTTAAAAATAAAGAAACAAAAAAAATTAACTGTATCTTTTTATCAACATCGTTTTTACGGGTAAACCTAAATAAATTATGGTTTTTTATGACAAAACAGATAAATTACGACGAATTTTTATACTAGTAGGTATTTTAATGTATATTCGTTACATCCACGTAGACAGCTAGCTCGTCTCTGGCGGAAATTTCATTACAATTTATCGCCACCCCACTCTAATCCACCCCTCAGCGATACGCAAGCGGGCAAAGGGAAAGGTATTACCAACAGTCGACCTAAGAGATTAAACACGGGATTTATGGTTTGAAAAAAATTAACCGACACCGCTAGTCTGTTTTATTTTTATTGGAAGCTAACCGTTCTTTAATTTCTGCATCTTCTATAACTAACTATAATTACTTACTGAATATTTTGCTAAATTTATAAACAGAAGTAATAATTATTCCCGAATTAGAAAGAGAGAGATCGAAGACTATATTGATGTATTGTTTAAAAAATCACTTGTGTATGATGATATGATTTGTATGATGATATGGTTTGAATGATAAGATGAATGAATGAATAAATGGAAAATAGCGAACTTTTTGTGACGTTATTGCTTAATGTAAGATGAGGACAAATTAATCTAAACCAATAAATTAAATTGAAACGTAGACTGTTTTGTAAATATACAGAGTATAACGGAAGACAACAGAATCACAGCGCGATATATAATCGATCAAAGAAAAAAAATTGTGAGGTCGGGGGGCCCCCGTGAGGAACGAAGTTTGTTAGTTAAGACAGAAGTAGAAATAGAAAAACAAAACTACATAAAGCCTACATGTAATAATTATAAAATGACTCGTTATGAATAGAATATCTTAAATTAGTATTATTCCTTCTCGATAAAATTAAACATCGTGCGACGTCATCTAGTGTTCAAACTTTGAAGGTTTTACAAATTACTTCAGCGAGAATCCGATTTAATATCATAAGATAAAGCGCCATCTCTTATTTCTAGTACAATAATAATATTACATGAAACAGCTATTTACATGAATAATAATAATATGATATAATAATAATAATAGCAAACTGCAATAATAATAACAGTCATCACGTAGACTATACATTAGACACTGTATAGCCATCATACATAGACTACATACATACATAGAAATACATAAAAGGAAAAAAAAAACAAAAAATATGTGTCAAGTATAACTAGTATTTGCGTAGTTGCGAAAGACGATCAAAATATTATCCAAAAAACTTGGGTTTGTAATAATAATCTTTATTTACACATGTTATGCAAATAACTTTAAAGTACGTCAACATTAAACAAAAAACATACAGAAAAGATAAATATACTGAAATATTTTATGATTGACTATTTATATATAGATAAATTTTGTGTAAAATAAACCTAAAAAATGGGAGATTGTTGTATTGAGTTATGAAAAATTTAAATAAATAAAAAAATTTTGCCCCCGGGTGGGCTCGAACCACCAACCTTTCGTTTAACAGCCGAAGGCGCTAAACAACTGTGCCACGGCGACGACAACTGAAATTTTATTATAGCTACAAAAATGTTACGCTTTTTTTAACGTTACGGATGTTTGCCGACTAGGTACCCCTTCGCAACGCCCCATGAGGAACATCGTTCCAAAATTAGTTTTTGTTGTCGTTAATATGTGAAATTGAAGTGTCTGTTTTTTACCTAAATACATATGAATGTTTATACGATTACCTATAGCAAAAATGAAATTATTAAAAATTTTGTCTGTATGTCTGTTTGTAACGGGTAATCTCCGAAACGGCTCAACCGATTTGGACGTGATTTTTTTTGTTAGATAGCTGATGTTACTTTGCGTAAATTAGGATACTTAAGTTATTTTTTTAAATAATTAGGGTCCCGCGTAAAAAAAAATCTCTTAAAAATTGGAATGAAATCCGATTCATTGCACAATTTTACTGGCATGTATTTGAATTGGTGAGAAATATCTTTGCTTAATGTTAGTAACAAAAACAAATTTTACAAAGAATTAGGGTCCCGCAAAAAAAAAAATAATTAAAAACTATATTACGCCGTAAAAATATATGAGACGCGGTTGCAGCCGCGGGCAGACAGCTGGTTATGAAATAATAATTGTGAAAGTGTTCGCTTAATTTATATTGTCATTTACTACTATATCATTGTTATGTCGCACAAGGTTAAGTTCCTCATCTTAACAGATTTATTCACATGATAGATAAACGTATTGTTTGTAATTGTGAGCAATTTTTTTTTGCATAATTTTTATATAATAAGCCAACATCGTTTGATACAAAACGTTTGGCCAACCTCATGTTAGTGGGATTGGGGATTTTTTTTACATCGTCTTTTCCATGAACGATTTTTTTTTAAATACGTCTTTTTTAAATGTATATTTACTGGTACTTTTTAAAATATTTTTATTTACAGTGATTATGCAAGCTCCGGTTTTTCTTTATATGCTAATAGTTCCCGGACATAATCCGAGATCTTATTTTGTTTTTTGTAATTCTCTGTTTTCCCAACAATTGTCGTCGATCGACAAGATTTAATTGTACTGTCAGATAAATAGAAAAATTATACATTTAAATATTACTTTTAATGAAATTTACGTTTTTTAGATGGTCCATAAATTATATATCCTTATACTTCTAACTGTATTTGAATATTCCGACTCATTGTAGCTAAAATACATGGCTATGCCCGCGATTTATGTATTCTTCACTGCGAGTATAGCTTTGAAATAATCATTGGAAAATAATGTTTTCATTGTGCTGTTCATTGAATCGTATTTTGTTGACAATTTCATGAGTTTTAATTTTTTATACGGAACCCTAATAATTTAATAACCCTAATTATTTTGATCCTAACAAAAAGCATAGATATTTCTTACTTATAATAAATCTAAACTACGCAGAGTAACTTCAGCTGTTTGCTAAAAAAAAGTAAAAATCGTTAAAATTGAACCAGTCGTTCCGGAGATTAGCCGGAACAAACAAACAGACAGACGAAAATTTCATAAATTGTGTTTTTGGTATTTAATAAAAAGTTGTTATTTTGACATTACAAACAGACGCTTCAATTTTATTTATTAGTATAGATAATAGTATTATTATATTTGTATATTTTATTTAAAATGTTAAGATAAAATACGTATAGATTTATTTTTCGACTCTAATTGCGTCTTATCGAAGAAGCAAACATCACAAACTGTGGTAAAACTCAAAGTTTTGCGTTGTAATGGATGTTTGGAGTGTTAGGTATAGGAATACTTAAGTTTTCTTATCTAGATTCGATTACTGCTAAAGTTCCAAACCAAATTAAATCCATTTGTCAGCATATATATTTCACCCACGAACAAATATTTATTGATACGAACATATTGAATTTAAGAGTTGTAATTTTGTTTTTACTCTTAGAAATTAAAACCGATTATTATGGTTTTTTTTAATTGAAAGTTTTTATGTCTATTAAAATGACATAATTGAATAGTAAATTAAAAAAAAAAAACAAAAACTTAAGATTACAAATTTTCAACCGTACTAGTTCCTATCTTATATATGCTTTGTATGATTTTATATCATTATTGTAATGCTAGATGCACAATGAGACTTATCATAGGTATATTAAGGAATTTACAATAGAAAAAATAAAACGAGAAATTGACTCATTTGATACACATTAATGGCGAAAATAAAACGAAAATGCGTTGAATTTGAATACTATCTCAATGTTTATCTGATGGACTACATAATGGATCTCACACATCGTTTAATATATGATTTGATAGGAATAGACGGAAACATATAAGGCAGAAAAGTAATATCTTGTTTAAGTTAATCTCACGTTTTTGTTTTTTATATTCTTTACTGAATGTTGTATTTATTATACTTTAGAATTAATATATTTTTATCATGTGACTGGTTAATAAAAAAGGGAGGTGATTCGTAGCAAATCGCGGCCACCTCTCTTAACCCATATTTTGTGCGATCAAAAATGTATATGCCTATTAAGTTAACTTTAGTGCTGCGTAATAAATAAAATATATAAAAAATAAGCATAGGATTGATAGGAAATAGATTGATCACATTTAATTTTAACAACTTTTTATACGGAATTACTTATAAATGTAATGTACGCGTTTCGCAATTTTGGGCTGGTACTGTCTAACAATTCGATGCAAACCATAAGATTTTCATATTAAAATAAATGCATTTACTAATTACTGCCAGGAGAATGAAATTGTATAAATTTTAATCATGAATAAAAATAGTATTTGACTAATTTAGACTAATGATCCAATGGATAATATTATTCAAAGTAATTCTGCTAAAATAACTAATTTGTTGTAATGATTTACAATATATCGCCCGTTCGATTCGGATATGGAACTTTATTTTTACTAGTAATAACTTATTAAGAGATAATTTTATTTAGTTGATTTTATTATTATTATTGTTGTAAGGTATGCTTACGGTTGGCATACACTAATGTGTAAAAGCGCTGTGGAAATAAATGAAGAATAATAAAAAAAGCCAATGATGATTTTAATTTCCAAAAATTATAACTAGTTTAAAATATGCTATTTCTTTAGGTGTGGCCGCCGTAGCTGGTGTATTTATCCTTCTAGGAGTTGGAATGATCGTCGGCTGTCTGATATTAATTCTCGAACACTTGTTTTACAAATACACATTACCAATATTGAGACATCAACCGAAGGGAACCATTTGGAGAAGTAGAAACATTATGTTTTTTAGTCAAGTTCGTATATTTATCAAGTTCATAAGTAATGAATCATTTATATTTAGAAAGTATCAAATTTGTCTGTATGTTTCTGGAGAAAAGTTTTATTTAATCATTTCTTGCTTGAACTTTAATTTAGGTTATATTTCTGATAGCTTATGCCCTAATTCTCAAAACTGCGAAGATCGATCTAAGCCAGCAAATATTAGATTAATGACACATAGTAAAAAGATAATCAAAAATTATTTTCAACTGATGTATTTGTTAAACAAAGTAATACAAAGTGAAATATCCTGTAAATTTTGATAGATAGATATCAGACCTTTGTGTCAAGCAAACAGTATTTGACTTTATTGTAATACAGCCAATTTAGACCGACTACAAATATAGTTGATCGAGTGAAATCAAACTCACTGCAACTGTGATTTTACAAATATTATATGATCAATATCTTTCTTGATCGGTATTCATATTTTTTAGAATTTCGTATGGGAATATAATTATTTCACCAGAAGGTAGCAAATGAAAATCTTTAACAGTATTCCAATGTTGACTTTAAATAATCCGCTTACCTAATTATAATAATGCTTAGAACCCTCGGGCATAGTTTCAGGGCAAAAGTTAAAGAGAATCGTAACATCGCTTTTGGCGGTCCACGCTTTGAAGGCACTTTGTTTGTCCTACTCGAGTGTGAAGTCAAGACATTTACTGGTGGGATTACGTCGACCCAGCGAACCATGTTTACACAAGAGCTTTTAATTCCAAGCGAGCACTCGCTTTCATAGTATAATCTTTTTGCATTTTTCCATCCGCTGTACTCCCAGTAGTCTTTCTTTTTTTGTATAATATGTCTTTTATTTCAGAAACTCTATCGATTTATCAACTGCGTTGAACTAGTGTCACCGCATCATGCCGCGAGAGAGTTAGTCAACACAATACGTCAAGGTCACTTCACCTCACTATTCCAGAAGAGTGTTAAAAGGGTATGTTTCAATCCAATCAGTATTAAAGAATTAATTACATTTAAATATACGGATATTCAAATATTCTGATTTTTAATGACTATGTTTAATATCAGGTCTTTTTTAATTTTAATAAATATTACGTATATGAATAAACCATTATATTCATTTTAAATTATATGATTGTCAACTAATTTATATGCTTATGTCCAAGGTAAAACTATAAAAGGAATAAGGAAGGCTTAACATAAGTTTTTAATAGCACTAATTTATTACTATTATATTATTTCATATTAGGTATTTACTCACAGTGAAAATCTATTAACGTTTTAAGCAGCGATACACATGTCATATATGTTTTATTTTAAATTCTTATTAAAATATATTCAGATTACGACAGGAGAGAACATTTGTTTCAGAAGGAACATGAACAGCGCAGACGTCGAAAAAGTAAAGCTCAACTTTATGAAATGATACAAGCTATCAGAAGGTGTAAAAAAAAAAAGAAACATAATTAATAAAAAAAGTTATATTTTGTTTATCTGTTGTAATTAAGTACCTAGTATTAATTTGAAAAATAATAAATTGTACGCTCCTTCCATCAGAGTGCAGCAACGCGATCACTCATTAGGTTCTATTAAAGAACAAGAAACTGTAGAGGCTTCTGAGATATCGGAAGAAGTAACGGAGTCAAGGTTCCTTTCTCCATCGCCTGAGAGATCGAGTCGTTCGCCACGTCAAGGCCGGTCACCTCGACAATTGCGCTCGCCTAGAGGTCGTAGGACACGATGCAGTCTCGCCGGACTCAATGTCAGAAGATTTAGTACTGATTCAGTACTCGATTCAGATTCCGTGTCTAACATTTACGAGAGAACGAGTCATAATATAGGCAGAAGACTTAGTCGTGACGTCACTTGTTTGACAAGCTCGCCTCCCGATATAAACAGTCGTCTTCGAACACCGTCACCTATGGTAAGACGAGCCGAAGGATCATCCACAAGATCTTACCAAGACGTTTCATCGAGATCGGATAATTATATCAGCATAGATGTACCGACATCTCGAGCTAGTGTTGAAATTTTGGTTTCCGATGAGAATGATGTACCTCCAGCTCCGCCGTATCCCAGAGTACCTCCAGTAGGAGCTCGATCTGAACTATCGTTACTATCTGAAGATGAATTGATAAGATTGTGGCGAAGTTCAGAAAGAGAGGTACGAGAGGCGTTATTAGCAGCTCTACAAGAGAAGCGGGCTAACTTAGATCCAAAACAAGACCCGGGATGAACGTTTTTTCTTGATAAATGTATGGAAAGGAATCGAATCACAGTGAACATGTTTGAGTCTCTTGTTAACGAGCTACGGGAAATGAGCATTAGGGTGTATTAACAAGAAATTATATTAGCTCATATTAGGGGCTCAGTTAGTGCCTTTATTACATTGTTTGATGCGGACACGTCTCAAAGGCGTAAGTTAATCAGTCGGTGTTCATTTCAGTGTCTTGTTATCATTAAATTCATAGAGCTTCCTTACATCCCATTCAATTGTTTTTCTATAATGTATCTGCGTCAAACAATCTAACTAATGGTACTTCTTGGTAAATAAAATGGGTTTGGAGATATTTACGTCCAGTAATTTGTGTAGATTTTATTAATCATATTATGTTAATTTGTATAAACAAATGAATGTATGAATACACATGTAAATCGTATGATAAAAGAATTATATTAAATAGCTATGACCAGAGGATTTAAAGTGCTTTAATCTGTAGCTGGTAATAGACATTTGCAGTATATTTATGGACATAATAATTATAACCAAAGGAATGTGGAAATGTAATAATACAATTCCTTATGATATGCAAATGATTCACGATTTAATTGTGTATATTCGTTCAATGTTTCATTTGCAAAAAAAAATACACAAGTATCTTAATATTTTTGTTTTAAAAAATATGCAAAATTAATTTAGCAAGATATCGCTAATTTTCGAAATTTCTTAAAAGATATTAAAACATCACATTTTATTTTAGAAAAAGCATATATATAACATTATATATATTACACTATTTTATTAATACTTAATAAGTAGAATAAACAATACCAAACAGTATTTAGCTATATAAAAATTTAAACATAAGCGTGAAGACAAGAACACAAATGTATCTCTTATGTTGTAATGTTGAGAATGACTTTAACTATTTTATTACATAACAACAAAATATGTTACATCAATACATTTGACATTTTGTTAGTATTTAACAAAGATGTCAGCATGCTACCATCAGCTTAGTATAAGTACACGCAATCATTAATAATATTTTATTTTTGTTCTATTCATGCGCTAGAAATATTTTGTTGTTTTTAAATTAATATTCCCTCAAAAAACCAAATTTACGAATAACCTACCGTTTACCTTCTGTAGACTACCAATAAAAATAATACTAATTTGTTACCGGAAAATAAACAATAACAGAAATACTTGATTCCTTGTAAAATAGACATTGACAAGCTATTTTAACTCACTATTGAAAAAAAGAACTGCTAGGTGTGCATTTCAAAGAAACCCATATGATTCAAAAGTAGTATACCATTTCAACCAGTACAAACGTATCAAAAAATCAGCTTGAAATAAACGTCAAAGATATTTGCTTCATCAGAGTAAAGACACAAAAGTTTAACAACTATATCTGTTTGATTACTCAGCTTCGTTTAGGCCGGTTTCAATATCCGTCCACAAACTGTTTTCCCAACTAAAATACGAAACTTCAATTCTTTTTTTTTTTTTTTTCGCAAAAAAAAATGTTGTCATCAGTTAAAAAATCCAATATATTTTTGGTTTGATCTCAACCTTAACTTTTAAAATTCGATATTGAAACCGTTAATCGAACGACCTTTTCATATTGCCATTAACAGATAGTATATAATACGAGTACTTTTTATAACAGAACTGCCAAACGTAAAACAAATAATTTAGTGTTTAGTATTTTTATCACTTCTCCCTAGTATTTGCACCCAGTAGTCTTTAGTTTAGATTTTCCTCTACAAACGTTTACGTATTTATAATTATTATAATCGTATTGACTAAATAATAATTATATTATTTATAAGCTATTCACGTGAGTATATTAACTCTTACGAATATAATACTTGTTTTTAGATAAAAATAAACGGAAAAATAAGCAATATTTTCTTAATACAATTTGTAATTAATATTACAATGTATAATAATGATATATCTTAATTTTAACAAGTTATTATGTTTATTTTTTTTATTTTTTTTGTGAGGATACAGTGATTATAAATTATTTCAAATATGACTCTTACCAACATTTTTTTAAACAATAATGGATATTGATTGTCATATGTAGTTATTTAAATAATTTTTGTAGATATCATGGGTTTTCCAATTAGGACCAACATATGAACTATTTTTTCTTAAATGTAGGTAAATTATTATAAAATAACAGATAAATCTATTGGATGTGAGTCATCTAGTGATATATAAAGTCTTATGCATTTCTCTTTCTAACGTAGGAATGTAGTGACTTATAAATTAATGGATAATTTAAGAATATAGACTTAATATATTATGTTTAAATATATTAATGTATAAGTAATTAAAATGAAATTCAATGAATTTAGAATTTACGACTAAATGAATAATAGTATTTTAGATACTAATCTGTTTAATGTTTCAAAATCAAATTACTACGTCCTTATTAATAAATATAATATCTTATTTAGAAGAGGATTATGTTGTAAAACAAAGTTAATGTTTAGAAAAGTCCCGATGACTTTGTGTGTAAAGATAAAACATAAAAAGGAGTTCTAAGAACTTAAAATCACAAACACTTCTCCAATGTTGGTCAAACTTTAGAGACTTCACTCTCATACGATGGTAACCATTAGTTAGTATGGGACAGAAAATTAATAAATATTAAGTTTTCTTTATCATAAATATTGTTTGAGAAACAAACTCATAATCTAAGTTTTCACACTTTAGATTCGTGTCAGATAATTCTTCCAATATAAAAACGTTAATAAATATGCCTTTGAAAATATTTAGTATTATATTTATAAAATTGGTTCGAATTGTATTAAATTTAAATTATACAATGACCTGCTGTTACATCATATGCAATGTCATTAAAATAATTATCGATGTTTTTAATTATGCGCAAACATTTTAAGGATACAATAATATAATGCAGCAGATTTGTTCAGACGAGACGAGACAAAAATTAAGCAGTTCTAAAGGTTTCTTGATATTATTATTCATGTCATTTTAAAATAATGTTTGTTTTAAAACACTTCGGCTGTTGTTACAAATGCAATGTACGATTTACAGCTACGGGAAGTCGCGTGGCTTTCACTCTTAGGAATTTGAAAGTGCACTTTTGTTTAACAAAGTTACAATGTATGCCGAAGGTAGAGGACATTTGTGTTAAGTCACATTTTTGTAAGCTCATATTTCTTAATTAGTATAATTAAAAAATATTTTAGAAATCATTTATACGAAAATAATCATTACTGTTAATATAATTATGTTTCCAGAAATACTGCATCAAACATCTACGAAATATGTGTATTTGAACTTAAATCTATATATTGATTGAATAAAACAAATGAAATTGTTAGTGATCAATCATGAATCTTAGATTTATTATTCAATATGTTTAAAAAAATGAACGCCAATTTTAATATTAGTGATTTGATATTTAAAAAATATACTTAGATGATTTCATTGGTATGTGTATATTATTGTAAATAATTTATTAAGTACGATGGATAAATGTAATCTGTGAAAGAAGTCAATGGTGGGACAGTATTGGAAAAACTTTCTGAAATAAATAAGAAAATCTCAATTACATAATTAGATCTTAGAATATATTAATTTCGTGTTTGGAATTGGAAACTAGAGTTAATCAAAAGCTGCCCTATCAATGATAATGATCTAATTAGTTGAAAAAATAAAATTTTGTGCCAATCATGTGTTTTAATTTTAATTTATAAAGAGTGCTCACAATAAATATTTCAGAAGCATTGTTGTTTTTAAAACTCGTTACCAAGTTACGGATTAGGTTAAGGTTTTCCAATTATAGCACCGAATAAATAAAAGTATATAAAATAACAAAGTTAACCATTCACAGTAAGTGGAATATAAATATTTTAAAACGACATAAAGTATTAGACCATCAGATCGTTAAAAAAATAATTAAATTACTGTAGATCACGGAAAAATAATTCATTAAGTTAAAAATATATATGTATAACGTAACCGGTATTGCAAGTATTGTAGTTGTGATATTAAATTTAGTTAGTCGTATTTTGGCCTTCTCGGTAGATAAAAGTCTGCATGTCGTGTCTAGATCCGCACATAAGCAAATGCAGTGATTACACAATAAGTTTGCCGTGTTAAACAAAAATGAAGTTCTTACAATCGTTCGTGTTTTTATACGTCTATGTACAGTCTGTGTATAGTTTGTATTGTTATTGGAACACCGGTTGTCCGTATAATTTTTTCTCAAGCAAAACCCCTTATAATGCTATCAGAGGTGACATACGCGACTCTGTAGTTAAGCTAACAGGTAAGTTAAATTAACTTTGACTTGTATTTTAGAAGACCGTTTATATAAACGTTAATGATTTCATAAAAACTAATCATATTCGTTAACAATAAAGTTTTAATGCAAAAATTAGTTTTATATAATCATTTTAAAATTTATTACATTAGCTTATATAAACTTAAAGAGAATGCAAAGATGCAGATAACTATATACCGACCATATATAACAATATATTATGAAGACCAAACTTGTTATAATGAGATGTATTCGTAAAGATGTACTACATTTTTAATTCATCTATTGGCGATATAATTTAACATTTGATGTGTCGAGTACCCATAAAAATGAGACAATAGGAAAACAATGGAAAGTGGCGTAAATGCCAGGTTAGTACTCAAGGGGTTAATAATATTACCCAAAAGGTATTTACTTATTAATTTAATGGGTTAATGCTACTAAAATTATAATAAACTTACTACTCCCAGAATGTTACTCAGTATGACAGAAAGAGACTGCATGATATGGTTAAATGGTATACCTATGTGACAAATAAAAGATAAAATTTATTTTTTGTCCTTGTCGTCGTGGCCGATTTTTATTCCTTGATGAACCTGAAAGTTTCCAAACAAACTTGTAGCGTTTAGTGTTTTCGTTTTTTTTCATTCAAAAGTTCATTTTGAGGCAGTGACTCGTTGATTTTTTAATTTAATTCCTGTATATTTATCTGCCATTACTGTGCCTGCGTTGATGAGTTGCAGTATTTTAGGTAACAAAAGCCGTACTATTAAAAATTATTTCTGTCTCATGTGCGGCTACTCTATAGGTCGATCTTTATAAATCTGTGACAATTACCATATCCGGGGTAATATAGATACCTGTATGTGTTGGACATACCTTTTACCACAGATGGCGCTATAAATAAAATGTACTCACAGTAACAGTTTCTCAACTTTATTGTGCTCACCGCCCACTTCGACAATATGTTTTTTCTAGAATACCCAATACTTTTTTTTGCCTTTTTTAGACTTTTTTAAATCTGCCCATGGCCTCTTTGCGCTATCTCAATGCCCCTAATTTTTTTGGGTCTTTCATTGGCCCAGGTAGGCGTTATCATCCACGTTGAGAACCTAGGGTTTAGATAATTTTAAGTTAAATATTGACATTTATTTGGACTTAAGTTAATATGCTAAGCTCCTATTGTTATAGTATATTCATGATTCACCTAATTATTTTTTTAAGGAAGAGTAATTAATGTCTTACCATGAGATCATGTTTTGTTTAGGTTTTATTTAGGTACTGATTTTGTTATTTATCTTTGATTTTATTGGTGCATTAAAAATAACTCAAAATAATTAAAAATAACTTAAAATATATATAGTGTACAAATGTTTACTTTTTATGCTATCATTCTTACATTATAGGTTGCGAGCCAATTAGTATCTGGGGTTTGATAAGACACGGCAAAAGAAATCCAGGGCTCGAAAATGCAATTGCTGTAAAAAAACGCCATAGTAATAAAAGACAAAATCATAGCAAGTTACGAAAACGGTAACAGCTCACTCTGCGCTCAAGATGTAGAAGTTTTAAGGGACTCGGTTATCGATAGCCAAATGTTTGAAAAGGTCCATCAACTCTCTGAGGAGGGATACGAAGAAATGTTTGGTATCGGTAAACGGATGAAACAGGCGTTCCCCAAATTGTTAGAAAGTCTGGAAGAGGACAGTTACACTTTCCGGCCAGCCTTCGGAAATTGGATGGAGAGAAGCGCCTCAGGGTTTGTTAAAGGTCTCCAAAATAAGAATTTAGTTATAGACAAAGCGACAACAGACTACGACATCATGGACGTAAGTATTTGAAATTATGACTAATGTAGCAAACAAAATATTTCGTTTTAAACTCACTTTTGAATTTCATTTAACACTATTTCAGCCTTACACAACATGCGGCAAATATCAAAGGGATGTTAAAAAGAATCCAGATATATTGGCTGAAGCAAACAAATATCAGAAAACTTCGGAATTTCTCGCTGTAGGTATTTTGTTATTTAAAAGTTTATTAGTTGAATTTTATCTCTTGAAAGTCATAAGTTTATGTGACAACTTAATTCACTATTTAATCATCATATAATATGTTTTCTACATACTACATAATGTAATAAAATATATACCAATAACTGGCTGCATAATACATCTGCTATTTAAAAAAAAGTATAATGTAAATTGGTTTAATAGTTTAAGAATCATAAGCCAACGAACAGACGGTCTGATAAATAGACCTTTGATAATATCTAAGGAAAAGTGTTTAAATATGATTAAATATCCGATATCAGCGAAACTTATGATTATTGGTTTTGACGAAATTAATTCACTATTGTTCTGTGAGCCAAACGTTAAAAACAGTGTTTCTATAAATATAATAAAAATGAGGTGAAGTCTAATGATAAAATGGTTCCGGTGTAGCCTATTATACCTGATCCTAATCAGGTATAGTTTTTAGTGAAGGAAACCAACGTGATGAAATCATAGAGCGGTGGTATAGAGTTTTCTAATGTCCGCATGGTTAAAACATGCGCATGACATTAGAAGAAAGAAGAAGTCTAACATATAATATGCTGCAGTTAGTAGTGCGGCCAGATTTCTCGAAGAACGTAGGTTCTACTCTATAATGAGGATATTATAGCATGGGGGCAATAATACCGCCTAATTCCATTCTAATAATACCCGTCTGGGTAGCTATCACTCTCAAGTTTGGAAACCTATCGCCAAATATCAAAAGGTTTGTTCCGGTAATGTTACTTGAGACCTTAATGTGTTTATCATCCTGGATCATTTCATCACTTAACAGCAGGTGAGATTGTGGATATTAAAAAAATGAATAAAATAAGTCAATGATAGTAGTATATATTTTCATATATTTCTCTACTGAGTTAAAATTTCAGAAAAGACCTATTTAATCGTCAAAAATTCGTAAATTGGCAAAAAATATATCATTCAATATGTTGTTAAGATATTTAACAACGCATACGGATTTATAGGTGTCAACTAGTCGCTAATTAAAATACTCTATTATACTAATTAGTAAAATAATATGTTATTAAAAATTGTTCACTTTTAGTCCAAGGATAGAATTCAAAGGAGACTTGGAATCGATTATCAATTAACGAACGAAAATATTTCGACTCTGTATGACCTGTGTCGATACACTTGGTCCAGTAAGGATAAAATGAGTCCCTGGTGCGCTTTATTTACGACTGAGGATTTAAAAGTGTTGGAATACTACGGCGATCTGAGACACTACTATAGAAACGGTTACGGAAACAATATAAATCAAAAGCTCGGACAAATACCTTTAGTCGATTTACTAAAAACTTTCCAACAAGTGGTTGACGGAAAGGGTAAGAAAATTGTCGCGTATTTTACGCATGCGACTATGATGGACATGGTCTATACAGCACTCGATCTATTCAACGATAATGCTCCTCTTACGAGTGCTCATAGAAATCCTGAGAGGAAATGGAGGACAAGCAAATGGTCAACGTTCGGAGCAAATTTGTTCGTAATACTGAACCGGTTAGTATTTCAATAATAATAATAATATTATTTAATAATTTAAACTGAATACATTTTAATGCTACGCAGAATCTTCTCGCCCAAAATACCAGTGTCGCAAGACAAAGTCTTCGACTAGTGTGTGTGTTAGACTGAAACGTGGTTGCTCACAATGGGCCTAATAAGATAGTTCTAGGCCGCTCAAAAGGCAATGGAGGTTATGGTTGGAGTTTGACTACGTGATCGAATCAGGAATGAGGAGATCCGTAGAATAACCAAAGTAACCGACATTGCCCGCAGAATTGCTAATATTAAGCAACAGTGGGCTGGGTACATAGATCGTAGGATCGATGCTCGATTGGGTTAACAGGTTCTCGAATCTATACCACTAATAGAATAACATAGCATGGGTATGCCCCCCACGAGGTGGTCGATAACCTGGTAAAGATCGCGGGAGTCTGCTAGATGCTAATGGCGCAAGACAAGTCGTTGTGGAGATCATTAAGGGAGACCTATATCAATAAAAGGCCTATGTCTACAAATTACTTCTTTTAAGATTTTTAACTTTATTTCATAATTATTTGTTTCTTTCATCTATCGAGTTAATTACTCAAGAACGGCTGAACACAAATAGCAAACTTCATTAAAAAAAATTAAGTACATTTTTTCATACAGTTACAATCTATTCAACGAATCATAATGAAATTTTGCAGGCACGTTGTTAGGGATGCAAAAATGACATAGGTTTAAACTGATAGGACACGAAAGGACAAAACCTGCATTAATGCGACCGAAGCTGCGGGAATAAGTTCGTATCAAATAAAAAGTCAATGCTATAACCGAAATCACATTCTTTTACAGATGCAGCAAAAACGAAGGATTCGACCATAACGTAGTGTTTTATTTGAACGAAGAACCTCTTATAGCAATTTGTAAAGAAGGTGTCTGTAGTTGGCAAGAATTTGTCGCCAAGCTTAGTTCAATGAGTGATAATACTGATGTATGTGAATTTAAATCTGTGCCGTATGTTAAATAATTAATAAAATCTCTAAATAAGAACTCTTTTACTTATTAAATATATTATATAAGCCAATAATAATATAACAAAAAACATTCATTATTGATTACTTGTTGATGCAATTATTTTTATAACAGTGCTTATAAATGGATTGTATGTTATAAAAGATATATATATATATATATATATAGGACTTAAAAAAGAGTCCCAAATTATAAACAAACTAGATGAAAACCCGGATTCGTTTGGGTGAAATGTGACTCAATGCACATTTTTTTACAAAATGTAGGTACATAGGAACTGTAACTTCTCTGATTCGTGTGAATCGGCCTTAACGAACTCAAGATGGCATCCGAGATTTACACGAGAAAAATAATGTCGTTAAATCAGAGTTAAGATAATCAATGTGTTTAAAATTATTACTGTTTGCTTGATTTTAATTTGATTTCGAAAAAATAATGAATTCACTTTGTATTTTATTAAAAAATACTATTTTTTCGTAAATATTAAAGTTCACATAAATCTCAGTATTTATTATATAGCTCTCTGCAGATTACATTAGAATTAATTATTTTAGTGCCAATTCTTAGAACATTAAAACGTTCGCGCTTATCGTACTAAATTCTCCTTTTGAATCCAGTCCTTAAAAATTTTGATTGTGTTTTATTTCAAAATTGTTATTCATTTAATGATTCCAATGAACTAATTGGGTTTTTCATTATATGAATTTCATTACGTTTAAATGTTGTAATTTCTAACCAATTTTAATTTTATTTATTTTCACAGACATTTTGATAATTGTAACAATATCTCATTGTGTTTTAATAATCTTATGTAAATTAATGTAAATTTAGAAATATAATAACATCAATAAAACGTATACATGTATAAAACTTGTTTATCTGATGACACATACATGGCATTATCCACTTTTATTATTACTCAGATATATAACGATTCTTGTATTACTTTTCGCCTAAGAACACTTTAATCTTGTTTCGACTCTATTGTGGAACGAATGCTTCCATAGCGAACATTGGAATTTTTTTAAAATGAATTTGTTATGGATGGTATTATTCCTATTTAGTAGTGAAGTGGTATGTAATAATTATTGTTACTGGAATTCTGGTTGTCCATATAAATATTTTTCAAGTAAAACCCCATACAATACAGTAAGAGGAGATATCCGAGATTCAGTTATAAAACTCAAAGGTGAGTTATAAAAATATTGTAATTTATTCATTATTAACAAAAATAATGAATATAAATAATATTATTATCGTATGTTTTTTTTAATCTATTATTAATTTATACTAATTAATTTTTTTAATTTAATCTATTTTCAATGACAGAGATTCTTAATAGTAAAAAATAAAAACTGGTCCATTGTTAATTCGTTATTATCGATAATTCTTGTTAAAGAAGTAAAAATTTATTCTGCAGTGATAACTATTTAATATTACATGACCTACCTTTAGTCTAAATGTACCGGGATATTAATAAATACTAAAATTAATCAAATATCCTTTGTTTGTCAAAATCTTCAACAACCTCTACGAAATGCAAAATAAATTTTACTCGTTTTTACAATTAATCAGTGCTTGTACAGTTGGAGAAATCTGTAAATTAAAATTAAACTCTAAGTGGAATGAAAAATAAAACGGTCTGTTTCTATATAATAATAGACTCACCGTATAAATTTGATAAATAACATTGTAAAATATGTACTAAAATCAAACATAAAATTACTTTATTAAATATAATATATATTTAGAAAAATAGAGGTTTATTTTCAGACTGCGAGCCAATTAGTATTTGGGGTATATACAGTCATGGTAAAAGCGATCCGGATAAAACATTTATAAAAAATATGCAAGAAGCTGTGGGTTTAAAGAACAATATTATAGCGAGTTACGAGAAGGGAAATTGTTCTCTTTGCGCACAAGATATTCAGAATATTGAAAATTGGCAAATAGATAAGAAATCTTACGGTGAACCTTTAACTAAAGAAGGATATCAAGATATGTTAGAACTTGGAAGCAGATTTAAACGGGCTTTTTCAAAATTATTAAACAACATTCAATCTGGCAGCTATTTGTTGCATTCATTGTCTAATAGTCAAGCCGAAGAAAGCGCAAAGGCGTTCGTTAAAGGTTTTCAGGCTAAAGAATCGGATATAAAAAAAGTAAAAAATGGTCTAGACATTATTGCCGTGAGTAAAACATGTCATATTAAATCAACTTTTATAAAAGCTGAATCGTTTTTAAGAATATTTTTGGTTGCAGCCTCACGTTTCTTGTAAAAGGTTTCAAAAGGACGTTTTGCAGAATCCGAGTGTTTTCGATGAAATAAATAAATACAAGAGTACTTCAGATTATTTGGCCGTGAGTTTTTATTGAACATTTATACCAAGCTTACAAAATACGTTGACTTGTTTTTCGTCAATATATCCTTTTTCTGCCGTTTTATTTGATATCGTTACTTGTCAAACTTGACATCAATTGACGTTGTTAATGTTTAATTTAGATACAACAAATTTATAACCTGAAGTATATTTTTTAAAAGCCATTTTTAAGAATTGTTTAATTTATATATTAACACATTTGCTCTTATTGGGCAATGTTGAAAGTTTGCCAAAATCAATATTAAGTAAACTTTGCTATAATTAAAGGCACAGTTCTACGATTCCTCCAATCTATATCGTATAAGTAAATCGATATACATATATTATCAGCATAGGTACATGACAATCCTTGTTGAGTATTTGAATTCATTTGTCATTATGTCATGCCATATCTTAATAACCAAATTTATTGGATCATCGTTATTTTTTTCTTGTAAATTTCTCATACATCTCTCAGATTTATTTAATAATTAATGCATCCAATCGATTTCTCATTGTATTTACGGATATGGTTATTTTATTATTAGATTCGCATAGATCGGTTTTGTCTCATTCGCGGTTTCAAGTTCACACACATTCGCATTTTACATAATCAAATTTATGTCCACACCAACAAATGTAGCGTTTGAATACTGTGTTAGTAGTGTTTCGTTTCGCTAATGCTACGCATATTTTTATTCCTTTTGATATTATTTATGCGGCGAATTAATATACTTTGCAAATTAAGTTTGAGATGCCGCTGTTAAGCTGCGTTTATCTAAATGAACACATCTTCTGGCATAAACTACACAGTTATGACATATATGACCAATCTATGAAATACTAAAAATAATTTTGTGGATATTTTTTATGCTTTGTAGTGACATTCAATATTTTTATTACATCCTTTTTAATTCGACAGCTTACCTTTTTATTGCATTATTCAGTATGCTGTTTACAATTTATACAATAAAATAAACAAGAATATGATTTTTTTTCTAAATGTTAACTGTTATCTGAGAGTCAATTCCTTTCGCGTACCTAAATATCACAAACCAGAAGAATGCGGTTAACCAGCAGTTAATAAGTTATATATATGTACACACAATGGAGACGATAAAATATCATATTTCTTCTTTTAGGCCCGGGATAAAATACAAAGACGACTGGGCATCGATAAAAAATTGTCAAATGAAAACATAAAAACTTTGTACGACTTGTGTCGCTATTCCTGGTCAGGAATAGAAAAAAAATTTAGCCCCTGGTGCGCTATATTCACAACGGGAGATTTGAAAGTTCTTGAATATATAGAAGACTTAGAACATTACTACAAATACGGTTACGGCTCAACGATAAGTGAATTACTCGCCCGAGTTCCTATAACTGATTTATACAATAACTTCCAAAGCGCAAAGGATGGAAAAGGGACAAAGTTTACTGCATATTTTTCAGACACAGCGATGATAAACATGGCTTGTACCGCCCTCAAACTTTACAAAGATGAAGAGCCGCTCACAGGTACTCGTAGAAATCCTAAGAGGAAATGGCGAACGAGTACATTATCAGCTTTTTCTGCTAATTTAGTCGCAGTCTTGAATAGGTAATTGAATATTGATGTATTATTTTAAGTAAAGGCTTAAAGCAATTTCCTTAGTAATTTTGCAAGCATTTCATTACAAATTTATGAATTATCGTCTATGTTAAGTCACAGGGAATCAATCACAAATTTATTCATTTTACTATATCTTGTTATTTTCGTATTATTCAAAAGCAGAGACGCATGGATTCGGTCGAATCAATCAAAGGCAGAGCAATTTGCAGATTAATATACAATTTAAGATGAATGATTTAAATTAGATGACTACTTTTTTACTGATATTCATTATGTGAAATTAGAATTTTAGTAAATTCTAAAAGTGAACAAGTTATTTTAAAAAAAGACTGAGGAATTAAAACCGCAAATATAACAAAATATTTCTTACAGATGCGACAACAACGGTGAAAATGATTACAATGTTATTTTCTATTGGAATGAACAACCGCTACTATCAATCTGTGAAGGAGGCGTTTGTTCGTGGCAAGAATTTGAGAAAAAACTCAACCCTTTGTTAAACGGCACATTGGATTTTTGCAATAACTAAAATAATACACATATAATGTACATTAAACTGAATTTGAAATTAATCGCGAAAAATTTCGTAAATTAAAGTCACTTTATATGATAATGTCATAACAATCAATAGTTCTATGGATATATTTAACAAATCTCTCATTTAAACTGGATGGCATCGAGTGCCTTTCAGATACCATAAAGAGGGGTAGATAAAGGGAAGAATCATAGAGTAATGAAATGATACAGATAACATCAGATTTATATATAAGGCTTATATAATTTTTGTACCAAATTGTTAATGAATGTAGCTTATATTTTTAAATTATGCTTCCATTAACAATGTTTATAATGTTTGATTATTACATAAGCACGTAAGTTAACGGCATTTATTTGTATTCTAGCTGGAATGTTTTCTTTTTAATAATAAATTGATTATTAGCACATATGTAATTTTATTTAATATCAAAGTGAGCAACTATTCCTAATAATTTTACAGTATAAAGTTCAGAAATAAGTGGCGAAGAGCCCAACAAGAGGATGACCTTCAACGAGATAATGAAATTTGAGAAAAAAATGCCAAATATCGAGTAGCATTTTCCTGGCATGTTTATTGATTATTATTTATACTGAATATATATTCTCTCTGATATTGCAAAATGGTATCGATAATTGATTTTATTTTATGGCATATATCAACATATACTATATTATCTTTGTTTAAATAATTTGAAACCAAAATAAGAATCATTGCACCGGTCTTGACATCTGTATACTGAAATATTAAGTACTTAATCATAGTCTACTCATTATATCTCCATCGTAACAATATAAATATATACATATTAGATTTCTAACAGCAAAAAGTTGCATTCAAAATTTTGCTCGTGTTTGAGCAATTGTAATCTTGCTAAATTGTGACGCAACAACTTTATTCCACTTTCAATGAACGCGACTCAGTTTAACAATTTATCCCACGAATTGTATTGTGTCATAATATTACTCAAACTTATCTGAGTATAATAATGAACTGACAAGTATTGTAGATTTAAATTTTCAATATAGAATTAATCAGTTAATATCAAAATGTAGGTACCTATTAAGTTTCATTTATGATTTGATATGGAAAATTATTTCATTATTAAAACCTTACATACCTATATATTTATTAATAATTAATTATTGGATATGGCAATTATCACCAACCCACACAAATTAGTAATTAATGTATTGTTTTTTTGTTAATTTATAGATTTTGTTTCTAAGGAAAGTACAATAAGAAGATTTAATAAAATATTTTTAGTCATATCGAAAAATGTTTGCAATGGAATTTATTAAAAAAACATAATTCATATTTATAACAATACATTATAACTTTAACAAGTTTAAATTTATTAAATCTTACAAACTATGAAGTTATTAAAAACAATACAATCAATTTACGTATCAGTAAAACAATGAACATAATAAATGTATTAATTTCAACACAAATCCTTTTTATTTATTTGATAAAATACATGCACAGTTACATAACGTCTACTTTCATCAATTGTATTTAGCAAATGGATTAGGTAAACTAGTTAGTTACCTACTAATTGAAAAAAAATATATTATAATTTATGTGATACAATTTTATAGAATTGCTTCACTTTGTGAGACATGTACAAAATCTAAAGGTCACTTGTCGAATCGAAGACCATTCGACCTTAGATTCGTCTTTTCTCAGATTTGGAGATGCATAATCAATAACAAGGTCAATTGAATTCAATAACCTGCGCCTCGGGATCGACGGCAATGTTGTGTCATCGATCGTCCTCTGTTTCAACTTGTTTGATTCTCATTTAATTACGTAATTAATTTGATTGTCCAATTTATAATTGTAAAGTGGGAATTATATTTTTATTGAATATCACTATACACAGAAATTTGAATTAAGAAAATTAAGAAGTGACTGTTTCTAATAGCAAAATATAAGCTGAAAACAAAAAACATATGAATGGTACATGGAAAGAGTACTTATCTATACTAATAAATAAATTTGAAGTAGTGTCTGTTTGTAATGTCAAAATATATCATCTATACCAAAAATACAATTTTTAAAATTTTTGTCTATCTGTCTGTTTTTTCTAGGTAATCTCCGGAACGGCTTGACCGATTTTGACGCGACTTTTTTTGGTAGATAGTTAAAATTACTTCGCGTCACTAAGGGTACTTTTGTTTTTCATAAATAATTATATTCCGCGTAAAACCCCGATTGAATGCACAGTTTTACTGGGAGGTATTTCAATTTGTGAGAAATACCGTTGCTTAATATTAGTAGCAAAAAAAATTGGAAAATAAATGAGTTTCCATATAAAAAAATTATAAACTATATTACCTAGTAAAAAATTATATGCAATGCGGACGCAACCGCGGGCACACAGTTACTTTTTAATATTTCTGTGTGTCTGCTTGTTTGTTTCAGCTAATCTCAGGTACGGCTGGTTCAATTTAGACGGGACTTGTTCTGATAAATATCTGAAGCTATAAGGTGTAGCATAGTATAATTATAATTTGGAGAGTAGACGTAGAGCCTTTCCACTCTCTTTTATACATGTTTTATACTCAATTTTTTCTTATACCACTAAAGTTGCAAACAAGCATACGATCCGCCAGATGGTAAATGGTCATTGTAACCTATGGACGCCTGCAACACCAAAGGTATCACATGCGCGTTGCCTCTAAGCACACCTACTTACTCGTTCTTTCAGTTAAGTTTAGCGCACAGACCACGCTAATTTTACATTCAAAAGTTACTCGACCACATCTTTTTTTAACGACTTTGAATCCTCGATATCAGAATATGTACCTACCTAACTAATAAAATCAGTTAGGCCATCTTATTTTATGTTAAGGCTCTTTATTTAATACTGTTTAGGCTCAGCGCTTTTTTGACTATAATATTCTCATATGATGTTAGGACGGTAAATAGTTAAATACAGTAAATCTATAAATACTGACTCTCAAAAGATGTTGCCAGGGTGGTGGCTACTCTGGTGGGTATTAATAAAAAATGCCATACCATGCTTCACCAAAAGCTTAGGTTAAGTAGAGTTGAAATGGTAGGTGCACCATCAACGCTTGAAACACAAAGTGACGTATAACAATAAAACCTAATTAAAATATTTTATATTGATTAAAAGTACAAACAACCCATGAACAATTCCATTAAATTAAAACACAGAACTAATATTAAGGGTTTTATATATTTCATAATTGTTTTAAAGATTATAACGAGTAAAGTACTCAGTAGGTAAGCTGTATGAAGTGTAATATAAATGTGAATTTCTAAAGAACACAAGTTTGGCTCATTTAAAATAGTTTGTTTGCACTCTTTCATAAAAATCAACAATTATTTAACATAATTTGAAACTAAGAAAACCGAAGTAAGCCGCTACTGAGTTACCTATTTGCATTTCAGATACTGCATACAGATAGATCGACACAGTTCAAGATCTGCGTATTTACAATGTTTTCTCATTTATTTAAAACCAAATATAAGAACGAAACTTTAAATTGTAATGTAATCATTATCTGACAAAAACTGTCTAAAATCTATACTAATAAATAAAATTGAAGTGTATGTTTGTAATGACAGAATTTTTTTGATTACTGAATAGATATGAATGTATACAAGATACCTCAAAGATACATCAAAATGCATTTTTTAAATTTTTGTCTGTCTCTCTGTCTGTGTCGATCGATCTGTCTGTCTGTTTGCTCCGGGTAATCTTCGGAACCGCTGGACGGATTTTGACAGGGCTTTTTTGATAGATTGCTGAATTTACTCCGGGTAACTTAGGGTACTTTTAATTTTCGCAAATTATAAGGGTTCCGCGTAAAAAAATTAAAACTCATAAAAAATTGAATAAAACCCGATTTTACGGGCAAGTGCTTGAATTTATGACAAATATTTTTACTTTATCATAGTTCTAAATAAAAATAGGGTTCCTTATAAAAAAATTGTAGTGAAGTATATATGAAATGCGGGCGTAGCCGCGGGCACACAGCTAGTAACATTTATACACTGTACCTTTTACGAATATTATATGTATTCAAAACCAAAAAATATATTATTTTTAGTTAAAAGTTATATATGTTTTTGTGTTAAAAGATTTGTTATTTATTATATGGACAACAGGTAATCAATTAGCATTTATTGAAACAGAGTGTATAAAAATAACGAAATATGAATAAATAAAACCCGTATATAATATTTTAAAATGTATTACAGAAGTATAGAAGTGTAACAAAGCTATAAACATTTTCACTCGAGCTTTAGAGGTTAAGTGAAAATAAGTCCTTGCTAACCACAGATAATCTAAGCACTGAGTGACATTTTACTGATTAGTCCGATTCCCTTGTCACGCAATCACTGAACGAGGGACACCACTGACAAATACAAAAATATCTCTCATTTAGCACGATTCGATATTCCACAAATATATTCCGCTAAATTATCTAAGTCAAACGTAATATTAAAATCATTTATAACACTCCATAACTTAATATATCATTTGTTATAATATGTCGACTCATTACACACCGTGTACGTAAATTTCTAAGCAATATTAAAATAGAAAAAAAATCTTTAATATAACAATTTAATATGGACTAAAAAATATATCTACATCCTTTATAAAATATAAAGTTTGCTTAAATTAGGTAAAAATAAATAAGTTGTCATTAAAATTCATTGGTTTGTACAAATGTTTGGATATTGATTTATAATGTTATAAGAATTGGTGAAAAAAAAAAAACTTATTTTTAAATTATATTTTTCCCACAAGTTGAGATAATACAAATTCGCTTCTAAGAACTTGTACAAAAAGCGAATCGGATACCCTGCCTGCCTTAATCAATCTTGGAAAGGTTATTGTGCTGTGATATGAATATATTAAAATAATCGACTATGTAAAATCTTTCTTATTACTTTTATAACAAAAAAATATTGAAATAGTCATATTATAAATGTTTTAGAACTACGGGACATATTCTAGTATTATTCTTTCGCATAGTAGATATCCTCTTTTAAAATTGCCAATAAAAGATATAACATAATTCAGAAAGATAAATAGAAAATATTGAAAAGCATTATGTTTCTAATTATTATATATAATTTAATTTAATTTATATTTAAGATATATTTTACTATCTTCTCTATAATGAAATGCCTAACTTCCAGAAAAAAAAATAACTAGAATTATAATTTAGAACGTTCTATTACTTTTTTATTTAATAAAATTAACCCCTTGAGCACTAACCTGACGTTTACGCCAGCTTTCCATTGTGTCATTTTTATGGGCAAACTTTTTTGCATTATTAGTGTGGTTATGTGTAATAACATTCTAATACGTTCAGTATACTATTAGATAATATAGTAAAGTTTGTGATATACCACTCATACTCGCAAATTAAGAAAATAAATAATGAATACTTTTAAAAAACCATTTCAAGTTTTACAATCACTTTCTGTTATATCTATACTATAGTACTATATTTCCCATTTGAATGAGCACATTTGAGGAAGTGTGAAAGTGGCACCAGTAACAGAGGAACTAAGGAGCGGTCATCTGTTATAGAGGAAGATCAAAGAAAAGATGGATGGATTGTGTGAAAGATATGTGTTTATAAGTATATAAGTTATATGTAGAGACATGTTGCGCTGACCCGAAATTAAAATTGGATAAGGGTAGTATAGTAGATATATTGAACATGGTGAGTACCATGTTTCCCATAATAAAAACTAATTACGTTGCGGATGAAGATTTAGGAGACGATTTAGAGAGTCCATTATAGTCTAGTCTATTATATACATAGAGAAATGCACATAA
Source organism: Samia ricini (assembly GCA_014132275.2). Taxonomy (NCBI): domain Eukaryota; kingdom Metazoa; phylum Arthropoda; class Insecta; order Lepidoptera; family Saturniidae; genus Samia; species Samia ricini. The sequence goes on from AP028170.1 coordinate 10,529,737, forward strand.
AACATCGAGTCCTGAACAGTGTCCTTTCCGTAAAATTATTTAAATAAAGTAATAAAAAATCTACATCATTTCTAAAATAAATTTGACTTATTAGTATTGACATCATAAAGAAATAACAAGACTTTGTAGAACGATTGGTTAATTTCACAAAACTTTTGTTTTATTTAAACAATCAAACAATAAAATTCGATAAAAAAAACTAAGAGGTTTTTAACCTTCATCGTGTCATCGAAGAAGGAAAAGGTTGATCGATGATTCATATTAAAAAACAAATAGCGTATGCAACAAATTTCGGTCAACCGTATTTTTTATTAAGGACTAAAGGTCTCTGCCCACTAAACCATATTATACCATGACCGTTCCATGAACGTATCAGGTACGTAAATAAGGAAATGTTCTCTGTGCCTCTAAGGTGTTTGTATACACACGAGATTTTTAGTCTAATTGCGTTCTAAGACGTGCTCTGATCACCAACTGGAGAAGCTCTTATACCCGCTAGCTGCGTGGGACAATAAAACTTCATACTTTATCTAATCATGCCATAAACCACTCACGGACTTACAGCCCGCGAGAATATACAGGTTATATAAGGGAAAATTCGTTTACTTTACTAAACTTTGGAACAGTTTCCAGTCCGCTGTGTTCCCTCCTACCTACAACATTGGACCCTTCAAATGCAATATGAAGAGACACTCAAGCAAGCCGGAACAGGAGCAACGATCGGCGATCGATTGATGATTTTTCAGTGGTCGTTGATGCTTTTCGATTGTTCTGTGCTTACTTACGATCAGGCACAGTGCCTTCATTTTCCCGTGCTAGTATTATATAAAATACTGTTAGATTTAGGAACTCATTTCACGGTCGTGGGTAAATTTTGTACGTAAGGTAGTAATAATGCCCTTATATGCTAGTTGTCTTTTATAACTGACTGCCGTAAGCGCCCGCCACGAAGTCGAAGAAACTGTAAGCGGGGTTTAGCTTTGATTATTTTTTGATGATATGGTGTCAGGAGATTCTGAATAGAGTAGATTCTGAATAATATAAGCAATACTTACTTATTTACATTGGTTACTATAATTGACAAAGAAGAGGAGAGAGTCAACAAATGAAACTCTGCTTACGTTGTTCTCGAACGGGCCCTAAAGTTCACGTTAGCAGGTTTTAGTCGGTTAGGAAAAATTAATAAAAATCTATTTTTACCAAAACTGCCTTACCGATTTCTTTAATAGGATGCTCTTAGGATGATATGAGTATAAATTACTTGTGTTAATTTTTTTACAATAATAAAGTAAGCTAACTTAAAAAAAAAACAACTAAAATTTGAAAATAAACCACAATCACTTCGGTTGAAACCCCAAAATGATAAGTACTTACGTAGGTAGACGTTATAATAATAAGTATACTTGAAACTAATCTTATAAATATCCAAACAACTTATTATGTTATACGTATCTTCAACGACTTCATTGTGATTTGTTACCAACTTATTATTTTGTTTTGTAAATCAATGTATTCCATATCATTAGTTTTAAAAATCTGGATTATATTTTTTAGATGTCACTGTTTGAATAATCTCATTTGATATAAATTTATGGCTAAAAAGCGTAATACGATAATCGTGGAAATTTACTGACTCTGTATAGTTAGGGACAAACTCCAATAAGTAATACTTTTCTTTCCAGTAGTGGGTGGTAGCTATCCATGGAAGCACTGCGAATCACCATTTTTTATCGCTGGCAGTTCCTTCGTGGGCACCCTTCTGCTCGGGGGAGTAGAAGTTTATGTGAGATTCCTACTCTGTAAAACTCAGCACTTGTTCCATCAACCGCTAAAGTGAGGCGAAGGCAGGATTGCTTTAGTGAATGTATATCGCATCAACTCGAAATTATCTTACTACTTTGCTATGGTCTCATTAGGATGTTTTCTTTGCAAGCCCATTATAACATTCCTAAGTATATCGAACGACGTTGTATTCGACAACTTCTAAGCCATCATCGCTTGAAGAACCAAGTTCAATAAGTAAATGAACCACTTCAATATGATTTTATGTATTTGTTATATAACATATTTACTAATACGTTTACTTGTTTATTTAAATGTTTCTGAGCTAGTTCTAGCAGCTACATATTAAGATACGGAATAATTTTGTTTATATAATGAACTAGCTGGTGCCCGCGGCTCCGCCCGCGTTTCATATGTTCTGTGCATATGACGTTTTCATTTATAGAAAGAAAATAAATGTATTTGTTACACACATAATATACAATTAATATACAAAAAGAATATCACAAAAAAAAATATTGAAAAAGAACAGAGAAAACAAAGATAAAATAAGTGTGTGTGTGTGTGTGTTACAAAAAGGTGTCAAGTCAGCATATATGCTGAAGGAGGTGAAGCCACCAGCGCTGATTTTCACTCGACGCCCAGAGTGTTGTGTGCGCAACGATTGCGAGTGCGTGTGTCCTTAGTCGTAACTTTATTTAGGGAACGTGTCATAAATGGACGCTTCATAGGTAGAAAGACGTTGAACATAATGACAATATTAGTTGAAAAACAAATGAATGAATAAAAGTAAGAGTATTTTGTTTTTATTAGCGGAAAAAAAGTATATAAGTGGAAAATGTTCAAAAGAGTAAATCGAAAAAAAAAATGAGAGAGGATCGGTGGAATCCAAAAAATGCCCGTCTACGAAAAAATACTGCGTTGAAAGGTTAAATGCCTGATTTTTGTTTTATGGGAGCAAATAAATTAATAAACAAACAAACTGAGAAAACATGGCAAAGAGCTCATAGAATTGGAAAAATATGTAGCCTATAACCATCTACGATTAATTCCGTGTCGAATGGTTGTGGTTTCATGCTGATCGGTCCAGTAGTTTTCGAGTTTATCACGGATAAAGAAAACAAACTTTGCTTATATATATATTTATATATATATATATATATATATATATATATATATATATATATAGAAGATAAGGATTATAAGATAGAAGATAAAAAATACAAGAAAACATATCGATGGTCATGCACTACAATTCATGCAATACAATTTTACAATTCAGACTTACCCTGATATGTGTATCCTTATGTTACAACCAAACTATTACTATAATTATTTAAGTAATAGTAATAATAAGGTACAATTAGTCAGTTTTGTATTATTTAATTATAATGGATATTATATACTTAATTCGAATCAAACTAATGTAACATTATTACATACGAATACATCTAAGATATAAAAATAACTATGTAAATCGGTTCAGTTCTCCTTAAAGAGGGCACCTTTTACAATATGAAAAACCTTTAGTATCACACAAGGATACGGATACAGTACGAGTCTATGCTCGAATAACTATCTGTAATGAAAATTCCGTGTAATTTGTCTTAGCTAAGCCCTATTGCGGTTAAGGAAAAAAAATAAGACCTAAAAACAATGCCATATGCAGTTTAATGCATACTATGTTAATGAATGCGTTATCAGTATATCATACTGGAATTAGTTCTAGAAGGAGATCACGACGCAAGAAACTGCCGGAGGCTGGTTGTGATCATGACGGTTATAGGTGGTCTTTTTGGGGCATTCATTTCATTGTCCGACTTTCTGGCTATTAAAGAGATGTTTGTTTTCATGAACGACTAGATGGAGCATATAAACCTTGATTCATCACAGCTTTGTAATATTTTTGGTGTTACAATTGTATATAGGCGGCGATAATCCTTTACTTTCATGTCCGTCTACTGATACTGCCCTATAACACAAAAAGGTTGGTCGTCACGGGAAGTCCGGCAGATGATAATCATCAAACATCATTTGCCGTCACAGCATACGAGTCGGTTTGAATGGTAAGGTGCGTCAATAGACATTTCACATAAAAACAATGAGAACGCTCAAAAAATTTTTTTCAAAGACAATTTTTTTTAATATATCATATAATTTATATCCATGAATCTTTTACATTGGTGTATTTTTAAATAATTCCATAATTATCAACACACAACAAATATTTAAACATACATTATACGAATACATCTAATCGATTATATGTTTTTTTTTTATATATTTGATATTATTCAAACAGATAATTTGTGTATAATAATGTTAATATTCGAATGAAGTTAAATGATAGAAATTGTGTTTAAGTGTACAACACTGAACAGTGCTGTCAGCGATAGGCAACTCTACTAAATATTTTTTAAACATATTATTTTCTACGATAAGCCTGTTACTACGATATGCGACTTTACGTCTGAATATGAGGCTAACACATTTTTTTTTCTAATTACGACACTCTTAAAATTATTTTTCTCTTTTTACATGTGAAAGTATATGTTTTTTTGTTGTATTTTGTTTTCATATAAGAGTATATATTTATAACAATAATAATACTCAGTGATATAAAATCAGCAAAACTAATGTAATTGATGTCATAAAATTGACTCTAGAATGTTTATGTTTGTGTTTTTATAAGACTTACAAAAAGACGATTTAACACAATTGTTAAAAAAAAATTATGAGAAAGTAAGTTGGAAATCATATTTCGTATATGACTTTTAATATTTATAGATGCATTATTAACTTAAGAATAGTTTCCTAAAAGCAATGATAAATGTATAATAATACTTAATTACATGACGAAAAAATTATCCGATTAATTAAAATTATCGTATCATAATAAAACAGTGTACGTATATATGTTAAATATCTCATCGAATAGATGCTGACATATTTATCTTAACTAATATTGTTACCTAATAGTTATATTCTAAAAAAATAATGTGCTCATGTTTAACAGAATTTGATATAAATCGTATTGTCTATGTCCTCTAGAGATAATTAGATTTAGTGTTAACCGAATACGACAGTAACAGATTGTTACTAACGTATAGCCGGTGCGACAGTTAATACGCAGTAATAAGTAACCAGAGATGCAGCAATGTAATTAAAACTGTATTAACTGTCTCTCATTATATCCTAATGACACTGTCCAAGTAAACACCTACATATAATTAGACATTAATATAGCATAGTAATAACAAGAGTACAAACAGATTTATATACGCAGGTAGATAGATATAATACTATACAGTTATTTATTTATACACTGATAAAACGTATTTACAAATATATTTGATAATAACATTTTATTACGATTTCTAATTTAATATATATTTCAGGCCAAAGGCCCGAGAGCCGTAGCGAAAATCTGTAATGAATACACACGTTTTAAGAATATTAACATTGATTTTTATTTAACTTTGTGATTTCAGTTTATTTCAAAGGTTACGTCGATGTTAAATATATTAAATAATATAGCGACATCTTTAATTAGTGTTATCAATTAATTATAGCTGTCAAGTTTACTTCTAGCTAGGGAATTTGTATATGAAACAAAATTTTAGGCGGAAATGGTAGTTATAAAAGTAAGGTATACAAACAATTCCGAAACTAGAACTATCTAAACATAGTTTGCGCCTTTGCATTAATAACCTTTAATATATTTCACTAAATAAATATATAAATCTGATTAGATAAACTGTTCTTTTATTTATCTCGCAATCAAATTTCATGTATTGTTTTTAAATATATAATTACAAAGTTGGATAAAATTATAAAATTTCTTGTTATAATATTTTATTTAATATTTTTTATTTTTAATAATAAAAAATGTCGTTGTAATTTTTAAAATTATTTAAAAAATAACAACAAAGGTCGTTCTGAAAAAATTAACATCAAAACACAGAAATATCAACGATCATAAAAAGTAACAGATCCCTACTCCAGCTTGCTAAATACGTTGACAATTTTTATCTAACATCTATAGAATAATAATACTAATTATGTTTAATATTTTACTGCACAAATATATAACAATGAATTTAGTTATATATATTTTTTAATTTACTATAAATGTATTCAATATGTAGTGATTTATTTCCTTTTCCAAAATTAATTCCCAATGTCCATTTTTACTCCAATGCTAACTAGGAAATCTTTTTATAATTAAACCTCTGTCTAATTCGAGGGCGTTTTCAACAAGTGCTAATACAATGCCTAATAAACTATTTTTTAATTAAAGGTGAAACACAGCGTTGACAGTAACTAAATAATTGCGTTGAAAACATAACCGAACTCAAATTTAATCTTTATATAAATTCTGTCAACATTTTAATAATTATTTCTCAATTCAATGTATCGAATATTAAATGAAAAATTCATGTTCAAGGCAGAAGATTTGGTCTTTCGTGAATGAAATTTTCGAGAATGCGTCATATTACAATGTTTAATTAACAGTTGCAGTTCGGATTGCTATTCCCTTGAGGTTGTTCGGTTAGACGTTGGCCGCGAGCGCCGCCTGCCAACATGGCCGGCTCCGAGTCGAGACTCTCTGACATCTTGTCACATATTATATCCACTAGTCGCTCGAACACGGTCTGAAAATATAAAAAAAACAACAATTAAAATATTGTTGTACATCTACTACGCGTATACACAGTAAACGTACGTAATCAATATTCCAAAGACGAGATCATCGAGAGCAGAAAGTAAATGGTATTCGAATGTATTCCCCGTTCGTTAAAATATCTCCTAAGAGAGGCTACAACTAGCATGACTCATATCAGCAACATATTATCAATGAGAGAATTACATCTTCTTATATAATAAATAAAACCAAAAAAACTTAATTCTTGTATTTTGACTGCGTAACATAACCCCGTTCGTAACTCCTTTTAATAGCTTCGTAAAATTAGTAAGAGTAAGATTGAAAATTAGATTAGGATCAAATTAATTTAAACTTTGATTAAATGTTTGGATTCAAAACTAGCGGGAGATTTTTTTTTAAATTTGTTAATAATATGAAAGTGAAAAAAAATCGAATCACATTATAGTACCCGTACTTAAAGCAACCATCCTCAGTTAGTAGTATGGTCGGATTCCTGATCGATGGATATGGGTTCGAACCCACCTATCAAAGTCTCTAATAAACCTTTTCTGTGACAGAAAACATCGCGAACAAAACCATAGCATTGTTGCGCAATTTCTAATAATTGGGTAGTTTTCACCCTCAAGTTTGAAGATCTTGCGCTATGTACCAAATAGGTGTGTTCCTCTAGACGCGGTGTGTTTACCATCCTGAACCACATCGTTTCTAACATTAGGTGAGATAGGGATCTAGGCACTGTAACTATCCAATATAAAAAAAAAACATGATGTACAAAATAGGTATGAATAATGGTATTCCGTTGATAGACAACAGACAGTACCTTTACGTTGATGTTCTCTTTAGCACTGGTCTCGTAAAATTCCACGCCCAGTTGATCAGCAAGCTGTCTCCCGCGTTCCGCGCTAACCACACGTTCTTCCTCCATATCACATTTATTCCCGACGAGAATCACTTGCGCGTTGTCCCACGAATAAGTCTTGATTTGTGTTACCCTGTTCAGAAAAGATAAAAATAGATCTGAAAAGACTCATATTATTGCATCGGAATTCAATCGATTGGCAATTTTCAAATTATTCACCAAATGTACGGATAGAAATGGTTTAGTTTTAAATTTTCAATAGGGTAATTTATTTAGTATATGTATTGCACATTACTTTTACAGAGAGTAACTTAATTTTTTTACAATTTACATTTTTGCAGATTAGCACAATATTTGCAAAGCTATTTTTATAATATGTCATCCAAGACAATCCATGTAATTAAATATTTGAATTACATGAATTAATTAAGTGATTAATTCCATGATATATTATATAAACTAAGATGATATTTAAACGAAGAGCAGTTAGATATTTTTAAAAATCCCCTACCCTCTTTTTAGATGTATTTTTTTATAAATTTTAAAATCTTGTCGATTTGCAGATTCTTTGATTCATCCTTGAAAATAATCCCAAATCATTAACAATCGTGTTTAATAGATTTTTTTTCATATTTATAACTGGAACTTTACCAATGGAGGGGGGAGGGGAGGGTGACAATGCCAAACGGACCTCTAATTCGCATTCAACGGGTCGAAATACACGTCCGTAGGTGGGTCCGATCAAATGCACAAACAACTTTATTTTTGTGTGCCTATGTTATTGTTACTTACAATCGATTTTAAATGTTGAATTTAATTTTTACAAAGAATAACCAATTTTAATAAATTTTATTATTATAATAAACTATATTCTGTTAGCCAAATGACTCTAACAAAAATAACTAAGTTTAAAAATTATTAAGTGGAAATATATCGTAACTGTTCCTTTAATTTATAATATCATCACTGTTTTAGAACGAAAACATTTTCATTAGTGGCAAATAAAACTTTCTCAGATGCTGAACCACACACACTGATGCAGGCCACAGCTGTAGCTTAATACCTAAAAAATAAAACTCACAGTTCAACAATACAACTAACCAATCTTGTACACTGTTGAAACTCTCTTCGTTAGTAATATCATACATTAGTATAAATCCCATTGCTCCTCTGTAGTATGCTGTGGTAATAGTGCGGTAACGTTCTTGTCCCGCAGTATCCTGAAATTGAGATACAGGGAATCCTAGTTTGGCAGGCAGATGTGTAAAATTATGAAGTTATCCTCCCAATACTTCTATGTTTATTTTGATAATGCATGAGATTATGTAATTTTTTGGTCTAATAAATTATTATTATTATTGAGCAAAGATTGTATCCTATATTTAATTTACATTTAAATTTAGGTGAAATCAATTATTAAAAGTCAGTTACATGTTTACAGTGTGTCTCTAACTAAACTGACTACTAATAATCTCAATAGCTTTGATAAAAAAAAACATCATCTACCAAATCCGCAAGTAATTGACCTCAATCGCCTCTCATAGAAATTAAAGGCGACGCAGACGATATAGCGCATTTCTATGGTAAACCTAATTTATTATTCACTGGAATTGGATTGGATTACAGGGATAATAGAGAATAATATACAACATACACTGAGATTAACTTATAATTAAAATATTGATTACATATACTTAACAAATGTACGCACCCATATCTGAAGCTTCACTCTCTTATCGTGCCGAAAGACTGTCTTTACTTTGAAGTCGATGCCAACGGTCGAAACGAAGGCTGAGGTGAATGAGTCGTCGGCATATCGAAATAGAAAACTGAAAATATAATTAACAATTAAATATTCTAAATATATACTGAAAATTCTAAAGATTTTTTACACAATCAGTAGATGAAAACAATGTGAAATTTGCAAATTATCTTAGTGTTAATAATAATAGATGAAAATAGTTTACCTAGTCTTTCCTACGGAACTGTTTCCTATGATAAGCAGTTTGAACATATAGTCGAAGTTCTGGTCCGCGGCATCCTTCTGCCATTTAACATCCCCAGTCATCTGTAAAATGCAAACTTTCATTGTTACACCATCTCAGTTTTAAAATCGATAAATAAATTAGGTCACCTCTTCATCTTTGCCGTTAACAGCGTGTTCGTATATAGTCTCCATTTTATTTATCCCCTTTATAGTTGTTACCGCTACCTTCTCGTTTACATCGTTGTAACATACTAATGAGCTATCCAGTTAATGTAAAATATGAACCGTTTCCATACAGATATAATTCGATGTAGTAAAATAAACTCTATAGAAGATTGTAACTGCATGTAAATAAGTGATATTTAATTCTATAACAGAATTAGATTCCAGTTATAATTATTAAATAAACTGTTTAAAAAATGGAATGCGATAAAAGCTATTTTCATTTGACAATAAATTTATAACAATTCATATAAAACATACGAATGATTTTAGATAATGCGACTGTTGTCACATCCTTAGCGATAGGATAATTTTCTATATTCACGTTGCATACAAATTAAGTAGATATTGTACACGAGGTCATAATATTTAATATTGCACATTTTAATAAACTTCTACAGATAAAGTGAAATAACTATTATTAAAACATTAAAGTTTATGTAAAAATAGAAGTGACACGTGCGTACGTATTAATATTACAATTAAATAACAATATGTTTTATAAAAAATCCTACGATTATCTGGCGTTATTTTAAAAGAAGATTTAAAAATAGCATAAGAACGAGGTTGTAAATAATTTAGTGTTGATAAGAAGTTGTATAACATAGATGTCAATGTTACAAAATATCAAGGTTGCTGGATTTCCAGTATACAAAAACATTTTTAACAAATTTAAAATTAAAAGTATGTGATGGATATCCAGTTGAGGTGAATTACGTTTAGGAAATGAATTTAAAGCTTTGTTGGCTGGTAAGAAATCCTATTAAACAGAAACTTCTAGAACGAATTATCCTAGGTACATAAAAATATGTAAGTTTACTATCAGGTTACGTCAATCCCTTTTCTAAATAACACCTTATTCTTATTAATTTTTCAATATTCCTTTCAAGCGGTAATAGCGCGTTTACCGAGAGAGATAAATCAATCAAGGAAGTAAAATAGCCCAAGACCACCACTGTTCCAATTATAAATTGAATAAATTATAGAATATAGGATGGTAGTAACTATTATGTAATCATTTAGATTCATAATCAATAAAGATGAACTTAGAAAAAAACAAAAGTCACAAAACAACGTGTAAAACAGAAATATAATAGTTCTAGTTAAAGATAAATAAACATACAAACCTTTAATCGGTCTTCTTTCTTTCTTTGTATACGAAAGCACGATAGGGGAACCTATCAGTAAAATTTTATCTAACGTATGCTATCGTGGCGGTATGGTACTTTACATTCACGACAACGAAGCGAACCTGACACTGTTATCGATTTTTCTCTAACTATTCTGTTGGGATTCTGTTACTTCTTATAATAAAACTATATAAGTATGGCGAACAAAATACCACAGTACTGTAGCGATTTAGCGTTATATAAAATCAATAATTGGGCAATGTTATTTTGTAACTCACGGGTATATCGCCAAAATACCGTTAGAAGAACTAACGTCGACTGAAGACCGTCGCTTTTATTTCTTCAAAATTATGTTCGATCTTTCTACATGTATTATAGTTAAGAAATAACTTTGGAGCTCAACAGTGTTTCACGGACACAGCTGTTACGTCTTTAGTGATCCCTATTCTATAGGGGGCGAGATGGAAATTCAAGATGGCGGTCAACTGCGCGCGCATATGGCTGCGCAACCTATCAAGGGTACACATGAATACATCTGTTTTTCCATCTCAAGTCTCGGATATGAATAAGAATTTTATATAGCATAGTTATGATATATAAAACCTATAGTTATAGGTATATGAGATATTTTTTGTTATCACATTCCAATTAATGCTTTCACAGCGATTCAGTATGCACAACATTTATTTTCAGTTGATATTAGTCACATATAAATAAAAAAATCATATAAAATGAATTATCCAATAACATTATAACCATAGGAATATTTTTAAAGTAGGTCGTTCTAAGCTTTAAGCATTTGATTTATTAAACAAATCCTATTAACAATGTCTAATAAAATAAATATGTTGTATTACTTAATAATCTATTCCAATTTCGTTTTTTTTGACACAGGACCTTAAAAATTCCATCGGCTCCTATATTAACCATTAGGATTCAGTTATATTTTATTAAGTAGGTCTGGTTTGTAGGGAATATTCTACTGGGTGAGCCCAGAGCCTTGACCTCTGTTTGACCCAATTACCTACATATAACATTGACTAGGGTTTCTTCAACAATGCATGTGAATTGGAGCTATATATTCATGCATTCTTATGCAAAATTACGATAAACATGATATTAGGTTGGGCAATTCCTGACTAGCGACATAACAAAACAGAGGTGAAATTACAAAAACTGTTACATTCCAAGTTTTGCACAAATGAAGAACGAATTTATAAAAAGCTATTATAATTTGCTTATACTTCTGAGTTTTTTAGTATGTTCTTAAAATATTTTACCTGATTTTAAAATGTTTTATGTATTATGAAAGACTAATATAATTTTATTGATAACCATGTAAATATATAGTAATAAATGTTTGAAATCTAGTGTATAATAATAGGTTTACTAAAAAAAACAAGTCACTAAAAACGAATATTGTAACTATGTAGGTGCTTTAATGTTTGAATTCCGTATAGAAATATAAAATACCTATCCAAAAAATTGTTAACGTGGCCCCTTGCAAATTAAATGCCTCTTTGTATGACCTAATTAATTGGATAAGGTATTTCAATTCCGGAGACGTATCCACTAAGCAAATTTTTCTTTTAATATATGATTTGGTTTCTATTTCTTTTTACTTTTATTATTCTGATTTTATTTGTTATGAGGATATAATAAAATTGAATTTTTGACAAAGTAAGACATGCAAAAAAACGTATTTGTCACCTTTTTGTCAATTTGATTCAAACGTTTTTTGTTAATCTTAACCTGTCCCATATATTTATTACATAATGAAATAAACATGATAATGTTATATTCTACATATTAATACAATATCATATACATAAAAATTTTAGAAGGAAAAACGCCATCTGTTAACAATTTTACGAAACTTGTCCTTCTAGTTCATTTGATTTCTCCACAAAAACTCATGAGATATTTAATACTCATAATTTTTAACAGATGGCGCTTTTATAAAATATAATATGGTACTTAAGGGACTTCATAGATCTGTCTTATAAGAAAAGATATTTGTCACAAATTCAAACTTTTAAAATTTTTATCTGACTGTCTGTTTGTGTAATCTCCGGAATGGCTGGACCGATTTTGACGGGATTTTCTTGGTAGATAGCTAAAGTTACTCCGCGCATCTTAGGCTATTATTATTTTAGGAAAATAATAAGTGTTCCCGTAAAAAAATAAAAACTCATGTCATTGTGGATAAATTCCAGATTTACAGAAAAGTGCTTGAATTTATGAGAAATATTTTTGCTTTCTCCTAGTACCACGCCAAAACGCACTAAAAAGTCAATAAAGAATTACTTTATTAATCTGCTGCTAATTTTAAAATCAGTCCCAGCTTATGGATAACAGAGCGGTGTAAATGTACGTCGCTAATAATTATATATTCAATTTTGATTATTTGTTCTTTAAAATCACCCAAGCCCTTTATTTAGCTTATATGTAACTGTCATAAAGTTTAGGCAGTTATTTTCATTTATAAATGAGTACATTAGTTAACGTTAGCTGGCACCGACTCCAAAATTAACGAAGCAGAATCATAAAGTAATTATTTATTGACTTTTTAGTGCATTTTTATAATTTATTCTTTTGAAGTCGGTTTTGTTTTTAATTTTAAAAAATGTTTGTTTCTAATTTTTACTTTAAGTTTGTACTTTTAGGCATAGCTGTGAAACCTACTTCATACCTTTGGATACGAATATATGAAACACGTGTAAATGAGTATTCGACGGTTTTTTCTCAATTTCCCTGAGTTCAACTGACCAGATCCTGATCTGGTGGAAATGGGACAACCTAGGAAGTGAACTCCTTCAATTAAAAAAAATTGCAAATCGGTTATCAAATGACATAGAAATCGCATAACAAACATAAAAAAAGAAAAGAACGTATAGACGAATTGATAACCTCCTTCTTTTGAAGACGGTTAAAAACAAAACATACTTCAAAAGAAGATACTATAAAAATGCACTAAAATGTAAATAAATAATTCTTTTATTAATCTACTTTTGTTAACTTCGATATTTCCTTTGATAAACAAATATGTATACAAATGTTTAAGTATTCTATAAAATGTAAGGGTTTCTCTTGATTTCCCTGAGATCCACTGGACAGATCCACTACCTCGGGAGTGTGCTCCATCAAAAACAGTTTTTTTTTTTAAATCGGTCAATAACTACCAGAGAAATCACGTAACAAACGTACAAAAAAGAAAACATACAGACGAATTTATAACCTCCTATTTTGTGAAGTCGGTTAATTTAAGTAATGTATTAGACGGTATTTCCGAAGTTTTTCATTTATTCACAAGCGTTAAAATACTTAATCACAACATTGTTTTCATTTCTAATAATATAATTTCTATTAATTCTTCTTTAGTTTAATTTAGGATTTTAAAATTTACAAAACCCAACGATGTGCGTTGTCGGTGTATCCTACCTACGCAACAAAATGAGTCACTCCTCTTACTACAGAATATTTAGTTTTATTATAGGTACTTTATTATGATACAAAAACAAACCAATAATATATCTCATTCGAGTGCTTAGCAAAATTATTTAATCCGACAATTTCTTTAATTACTAAAAATAGTAAAAGTTGTAACTTTTATTTATTACAATTTTTTTTAACTTATAAATATATCACAAATTCCAAACTAGAGAATCAAATAATATTCCTAAATGAAGTCAAATTAGTTTAGCCCCAATTCCATGAATTTCATAGATACGTATTATCTTAATAAAACTTCCCTTTCTTTTTTAGATATTTTTTCTTGATAATATGACTATCAATCATTATGATCGACGAAAGTTAAATTCCTTCATGTGTTAAGAAAACGGTTTACATTCTAAATAATTAGAAAACATTATACAGCATTTCAAAATTGATAAAGGAATTCAATAGAGAAAGGATTATTCAAATTTGAAAATCGTAATTTGTAATTTGAAATGATAACTCCAAATGAGATGTTTATCTATTTCAAAATGTAAAATGCGTGAGTTGCATTTTAACCGAGGATGATTCATTTTATAATTGTTTTTTTTTATGTACTGTATAGTACCAGCCATGATCATAGGACGATGTGATCCAGGTGCGATAAATACACTGCAATACTTATACCAGAATTTGTTGAACAGTACGCCTCCCCTGTATCGGTCATAACTAGTAATTTTCCGATCGTCTATGATCTTCGCTTGCCTCATCCAAAAGTCTGCCCGCTATAATGTAATAGTGTTGCCGGATTTTTTTATTGTCCATCAATTTACTATATTTAATAAATTGCTCGTTGAGTGCCGTTTAATCTTCATCACCCACAGTGTGCCTGATTACATTATTTTACATACATAGTCTTCTCAAGAAATGGTTGAGAGACCGATTTTATCTTCCAATACGACCTCTCGCTCTCAATCCCGTTGTCTTAATGAATCAAAATTCTATTGTTTCTCGGCGTTCCAAATATTTAAAATTTAAATGTTCTTTTTTTAAACGTCCTCCTCAATAAACCAAATAAAAACTCATGTTAGCAGAACGCACGGGTAAGATATACTGACAATTGACAAGAATAAACTAATACAAAACCTTCGGGTTTCCTTAATGAATTTAATAAATAAATATAATGAAAATTTATAAATAATAATAATATTATAAATATGAATTGAACTAAAATCAATCATTACAAAGTGATGATGAGGTTGTAATTACTATTTTTAATGCCCGAGAGTTTATTTTGAACGCACAACAGTAAAAAGTTGAAATCATAGGAATAAGGATTCGCCGTGATTCTACTTGTGTAGCGTGTAGGAGAGCTTCTCTTCTTTCTTCTAAGTTCAAGCAAGTTTGAAATTGAAAAGACTATTATCAGGTGGATTATTATGTGAACGATGGTGATATCTGGAAGTGACAACTTACTATTTTTCTTTTTTTACACGGAATAGGCTCAGT
Source organism: Samia ricini (assembly GCA_014132275.2). Lineage (NCBI taxonomy): Eukaryota > Metazoa > Arthropoda > Insecta > Lepidoptera > Saturniidae > Samia > Samia ricini. The sequence goes on from AP028170.1 coordinate 10,545,327, forward strand.
GCTTTGACCATAATCTCACCTGACGTTAAGTGGCGATGTGGTCCAGGATGGTAAGCACACTAAACCTAGAGATACTGGTTTTCAATTGATGCTGCCGGAACACACCTATTGGTATTTGGCGACAGGTTTTCAAACTTGAGGGTGGTAGCTACCTAGGGGGGCATCGTTAGAAAATGCTCTACCACCATGCTATGGTTCCTCACGATGTTTTCCTTCACCGAAAGCTCAGGTCGATTTCAGAGTCGAATAGGTGGGAGATCGAACCCAGGTCGATTGACGCGGATTCCGGCCGGACTACCCGCTGCGCCATCATCGCTTCTCTAAGCATCTACTAATAAACTTTGTAACTTCGAGCTGTCTAGTTCCAAAAAAAAAACATTTAAAAAAATCAGATCAAATGTTTCCGAACCGGTGGTAGTATTTTGACGTTCATAAGTACCTTACCTGGTAAATCGAATAAAGTGTTTTAAATTTGAATTCTTTTACGGATATAACATTTTTGTTACTGATATGCTTCAGTGTCACGTATTCATTTATATTAATAACAATAAACCTTTTATAAGTTTAGTCATTTTAACCGGCATGATCAATCGGCGGTCGGTAGCACGTGCGTTGCAATTATGATTAATAAAAGAGGTGAGATGAAAATACAAGGATTGTGTTACCGTTGTGCAAACAATTCTAGACTAAACAACACCTATAGGTGTTTGGTGAGAGAATTTCAAACCTCCGAGTGGGAGTTAATCAAGCGGGCATTACTGTACATTATCACACTATCAACACTTCAAGATTAGCACACGATGGTATTATAAGTAAAGAACTAAGAAATTTATAAACCATTACAAATGAAATGTCAAAAATCCCCTTGGATCCTACATTTGCAAAAAGTTTTTATCCAAAGTCAATAATTCAGGATTTTTCCATTTTTCTCTTAAACAGTAAGTGTTATCATAAAAAGTTGTAGAACATGCAATTGTCTATAAAAATTGTTCTAGTAATTTTTTTTGTGCGTATCCCCATTAGTGAGATGTCGCGATTTCAAAAGTTAAAAAATTCATGTTCTACATAATATGCACACATTTTCGCACTACATATAAGGTAATGTACTTGACGCATTTTTTTAACGTGGTTTCCCCAGTAGGCATTTTTTTCCGTGGTGAAATGCATTTACGCATCCCCCAACCAACTTAAGGGGGGAGTAAATTCTCCTTGGTTAAATTGGCAGAGGGTGTGTGTTGGACTTGCCCGGCGTGGAGCGCTAGAAATACCCATTAAAACCCCACGGTGCCGTCCGCCGCCTTCCGCTTGGCAAAAGATGCCCCTTTTACCCACCCGCCGTCTAAAAAATATTCGGTCTCTCTCCTCCTCTCGTCCTTGTTTGTCGAGAAAAAACTAGGAGCAGAGGGAGTGTGGGGGAAAAAAGAAGGAGGACGAAGTCGGCTTAAGGGAGCTGAAGAGTACGGACGTGCCTCACCCTCCTGCGCCTTACCCTTCGACAGCAAAGAGGATCCGCTAGGGGATCCTCCTCCCGACCTTTCCCAGCAGGCATACTCCACTATCTATTGTGATAAAGAAAGTCTGATCAGATCGTATCCTATTGACTAAAAGAATGGTACTATTGCAAATGATTAAAGTGGAACGGGTTAATTTCTTCTAAATGTTATTAGGATAGATAATTATCTAATTCTATTTCAACAGTTATTTCTTCATCTTCACTCTCTTCTGACTAACTGTAGTTATTACGTTTACGTCCTTCAATAATAGGAAGGTACGTGCACCACACTCAGACAACGACGTAGCAGGCAGATGTTGTTCAAGGTTACGGAAGAAGGGAGTTAGGGAACCATAACTAGGGTTCCAGGTAAAAAATTGAACCTTACAATATTGTAAACAGTTTCAATGGTTAGTTTTTACTGGCGAGTGTTTGAATTAATGAGAAATATCTTTATTCTCTGTTATTACCAAAATTAATGTAAGGGAAATAATTAAAATTCTGCGGTCAATAATGCAAGTCATGAAATGGTGAATAAAATCCGTTTCAAGAGTCAATTATACCGGCAGGTGTTTGAATTTGTATCCAATCTTTTCCAATGATTATTTAAGAACTATATGATACGATGAACGATTATGCAGAATAGAAAATGCGTATTATACGCAGGCGGAGCCGCAGGATCGGCTATATTTAAATAATTTGTTAGAAGTAATTATATAACAGTTACGTAGTAATATTATATTTGTGGTTGTTTATGCAGTTGACCTTTGAATGTCGTCAAATATTTTCGATACGTTGCCGCCGGTGCTACACGGTGTCACGTTTGCTTGTCGCCGGTGTCTTTCCTACGCGCGGAAATGTCGCAAAGACGAGAATAGACTGTACGTCGACGAATGGCGGGCGTATATACTAAAGACGTCATCAATTACACGTCAACCCATCCGCATGATCTGCGCGACGTCTACATTTTAAATTATATTTTAGAATATTTTTTTATAAATCTCTAATTAGTTTCGTATAATTGTTTTTACAACTGTTAGTATACGCATATTTTGAATTTATTTAATTTATCCTTTATAAAGATGTATGTTTTAAATTGAGGTAACAAATGTGTTTAGAAGTAATATGAAATAAAGTTAATTAGTATAAATATTGTATGTGAATGTAAAGTTGTATGTCCACAGATACGACAGTTAAGAATAATTAAAAATATGACGCCTAATCACATGATATAAAATTTTACACTTATAGATGTTTATGTAACTGTAATACAATCAGAAATAAGGCGACCCGCAGAAAAAGCAAACTAATTTGCCCGAAGAACTACCAAACTTAAGTGGCAGTGGGCTGGGCACATCGCTTGTAGAAACGATGTACGATGGGGCAACGGGTTCTCGAATTACTACCGCGTTCTGGAAGATGCAGCGTGGGCAGGCCCCCAATCAGGTGGACCAGCGACCTGATGAAGGTCGCAGGAAACCGCTACATGCGGTGTGGGGGTACCTTTGGGGAGGCTTATGTTCAAAAGTGGATGTTTTTCATGATGATGATCATGTAACTATTCCTAATATACAAAAATAATTTTATTTTGGGATGCTAAAAAAATTGAACGACAATAATTATCAAGGATCAAGGCATTACCCTAAATATATAATAATATGTCTATTCTTAGTGTAAATTACGTTAACTACGTATAATGATTCTCGTCTGTTTATCAACAACTTTTTATTTTATTTAGTAACTATGGATGAAAATTTAAAAAAACTTTTGGAAATATTATTTTTCAACACATTTTCAATATTAATTATGATCGAATTATCGATCTTTGATCGACACTAGTAATATAAATTGAACTAATGTCCGTCGCACGAATACATTCGAAATCGAAAAAAATAATTGAGCATGTTAAAATTGCACGAAGCTTGCACGGTGCATCATAGCATTTAGCTACTGAGCATGGCTGGCAGAGAGAGTTTTGAGTTGAAGTTACCGGGAGTCCGTAGTCGTATTTCGAGCAGAGCGCTCGTCGTCCGCCGCGTCGCAGTCGTGTTAACGCAAACGTACGTCTCCCCCACAAAACCCGATGAACTACGATCGACCAAACGAACTCAACTCAACTTAAATTCACGATAACTATTCAATGACCTTTAATAAAATTAACGAACGAATCGCGCGAGCTTAAGATGCCACCCGAACTCTCTTTCGGTAACTTTTACCAACCCTTTCAACAGCATTATTAGTGGATTAAAAATATATCCTTTTTAGTGATATCCTCCTCCTAACCTATTATTTAAATATGCGTCCTCTGGGTAATTTTCTTCGAAACATTTATGCACATAAAAAACGACTGAAAATTTTGAATTTCGAACTTTAAAAAAATATATACATACATATATTGTAGACGTTTTGTGGACAATTTACACACGATTGATAAGTTAATTTGAACTATAATCTTATACTAGTTGAGACAATTCTTTAATGTGCAAACTCTTAAAGTAACTCTATAATAAGAAGTGTGTTTTAATATTAGATGTGTTAATACGAATGTGATAAAGACGAAATTATCAGTGTCATCCCGTTGTTAATACTATAGTGCATATTTTGGTGTGTCATCGTAATCAAGAATTTAAAGTTTTCAATACGGAATTATATATATATGAATTGGTAAGATTTACGTTTTATTAAAATTATTTTTATTCATATACGAAGTTAAGAGTGCCAGAGATAGAAAATGCGACCGTGATATTAAGCAAAGATTTGTGTTAGTGAATCGAGTGAACAGGGCTCTGCGTTACTTTATGTCCAGCCAGAATGCGTTTGAAAGGGCGCGTTTGATTCTGCATCTTAGTTTGCTAGTCCCTACACTTTTATATGGTAGTGATTGGTGGGTCTGGCAGAAGAAACATGAAACCAAGATTAATGCAGTAGAGATGAAAAGTCTAAGAAGTATAACTGACATGAAAATTATAAAAAAAAAAAGTAAGGAATAATGTGATAAAGAAACGTTGTGGTACGATAAAGGATGTAGTGACAAAGATAGAGAAAAGGATGGTTAATTGGTAAGGACATGTAGCGAGGATTGACGAAACAGATTTATAAGGCGAGTGTGACTGGGCAAGCTGGTTAGGGTAGTCCTAGGCGAAAGTATCTCGACCAGAATGAGGACGTTCTCAAGAAAAGCCAGGTCAAAAGTACCCACAACCGAAGAGCATCTATGAAAGCGCTTATGGAAGTAGAAGAAGCGAAAGACGTGTGCCAGGGTCGCAGCAAGTGGATGCATTCTCTGCCTAACCTTATGGGAAAGAGGCGTGGCGTAACGTGTGTATGTACGAACTTAAGTTTCAAAGGGTTTTGAATAATGATATCAATAGATATTGTGAATGACAAACAATCAGGACACTGAAACAGTTGGCTTAGTCAACTAAGTATTTATAATAAAAAATATACCGCTTGTTAAAAGAAATGCCACGGAAGTTAGGTTTTTACAATTGTCTTAAAATAAATTTGTTTGCGTGTACGAATGCCAGTGTTCTACTTTTATTTAGCTAATATTGAGATCACTTTAAATATACGCAAGACACAGAAAAAAAATTAACAAATTCATACAGAAACAGTATTAGAAAAATAGCCGGTTGGATACCAGAAAGACATCAATTGGTTATGAATACAATTCTTTTATAATGCCTATCGTTTATCAAGAGATTCTGCTATCAAATACTGATATATTTACTTTTTATTTGACATTACTAATAAATGAAAAAGAATTAAATACAATAAAATTACGTTTGTAAATATCAAAAGATTATATATACTCAAATGCATTGTTACTGTATTGTAAGGGATAGTAACACAAGGTATGATGCGATGACTATGTTATAATTATAGAGACCATAACATCTCGTGCCAAGTCCAATGACATCGTGAAGTATTTATAATATGATTTTACAATGCCAAGCGTCTTCCTGATTGTTAAAGATATCGACTTAAAATTGATATATTTTATATATGTAATATATTTAAATTAATTTCAAACATAATTTTTGACTCTGACTGATAATATTTTGTAAATACACATATACACACACACACATATATGTATACATTGAAATAATTACGTAAAATAATAAATTGTCATAAAATACAAACTACTATTTTTTGTTTTTTTTTTTAAGGATAATTTTTAAATGTTATTTGAAAGTAGCAAACAATCGTAAAATCTTAAATTAAATTAGTTACATGAAATACTATTTGATTAGGAATTACTACTAATTATATATTCTATTAATTATATATACTATTGCACTAAGTTTTTGTACACATAATTAATTAAATATTACATTTATATGCCTTTTTTAACATTCAATAAAACCATTCGTTTAAGTTACTTTATCTATATATGTATAATATATACACAAACATATTTTTATTTAACCAATTTTATTTATTTACGTTAAAAAATAAAATGCGTATGATAACAAAAAATACAAAATTAGGGGTTCGCCTACATTAAGAACGTAAGTAATGGGGCTCATTTTCCCTTACAAAACATTCATATTTCAGGGAAAATAAAGTGTTATACTTTCATGAAGCCAGCAAATTACAAAAATTAATTCAATTGTATCAGCGTAGATCATATATTATTTTTCACCATAAACAGAGACAAATACCATCCACATAATTGTTCCCTATACATATAAATAGTTTATTATATTACAATTAAGTTTATAATAAGGTTACTAAAGCAAATTATAATGTTAGCTACATAATATAAAAAAGAAAAAGAAAGAATTTAAAAATAAATGATTAAATTTAAGGACTTATTTAAAATAGATGGATCCGATTTAGGTGAAATAAGATGAACCTTTTCGTTCGATAACTTGGTCCTTCTTTGAAGGTAATTTTATTATGCTTCTCTTATAGAAACACTCGACCCTGATCATTCTCATGCCCTGTTTCCAATTCCCTTAGAGTCTGCCCAGTATGTTTTCTTCTTTCATACTTCCCTATCAGGCGTTATTTCTTCATTTACTTAAAGAACCTACCGACCAAACTTGAAATACAGTTTATTAAGCTGAGAGTGTAAAGGATTTCAAATTTTGTGATTCGCTTTGCATTTAAATGAACTACTCCATTCATTTGTTTATTTACCCACTTAAATGCGGTGAAAATTATTTTCATATCCATACTCCTAAAACATAACAATTTAGGTTATCACTCTATAGAATACTGGTCGTCACACTTTTATGCACAAGGTGCACATAGAGCCATATGAGGTTCCACCATTGCGGGTCACACTTATATGGATTTGATAGTTGATGTCATCTATTAACTGACATATTTTTATGAGCTGTCAAACGCAAATTCTACATAGATTTAGTATGACAATAACAACCTATGTAGTTATTATTAACAACCCAATGCACTGACTATATGTAATCTCGATTTTGAGTTATTGCCTACCAAAATTGGTTGCGACATTGCGGGCCATCCAAATACCATCCAATGGTCGTATGTGGCCCGCAGTCCGTAGCTTGACGATTACTGTTATAGATTATATATAAAATATCCAAAAATCAATGATGTTTTCATTACTAAAGTAGGTGAGAAAAAAGAAAATATAACACAATATGTTCACGAACAGAAAATCCAATACAAACTCATTGATACATTAACGTGGTGTATTTTAAAATTAGTAATCAAATATATTCTATCCAGTCATGCATACAAATTTACTTCAGATTTGGTACACTGGATCGCATTCGATAGTCAAATAAAATTTTAGATTCTAAGTATTTAAAATGAATTTATAGATTTACTAGATATTTTATCAGTTTTTTTCTTAAAGAATCTCGCTAGAATGGAGATATCCTCTGTGTGAATTTTAATAAATATCAAAAATAAATGATAGTATTTTATCATGGTTCTTGGGCAATTGAACCCAACTGGGTCGCAACCATCGCACACATAGTGAAAAACCCGTCATAGGTACACGTTACGATGCATCGCAATCCGGGAACAGCGATGGTGTATCGCTGCCTTCCGAGGCATTAGGCATGGTAAATGTAGGCCAGCAAACAGATGACAGCTGTCAATACATTCTCATGTATCGGCGGTCCTTATCATTCTTGGACTGTAATTTTTTTTTAATAACATCATATCATGAAAAGTCGAATTGAAAAAAAAAAAAAATTAAAACTTATAAATTAAATTTAAAACAGTGAAAAGAAATTCAATTTGAAATTATTTCTGCGATGATACTAATTTACTGCAGTGTATTTAAAATTATTTTTCATTGACTTCGATAATTGTAATTCTGAAGTAAACTCTTCATCGTTGTGTTCGAGAGAATCAGGAACGTATTCGTCTATTCTCTGAATTTGTTTTATTGTTTGCATTTTGTATTTGTAAGTAAATTTTTAACTGTAACATTTTTATGTTATTTATTTTCGTGCAGTTTTTTTTTCTGAATACTTTGTATATACATAACTAGAAAGAAAATTATATGATGGTTGAAAATAGCAGCACCGATAGATACGAGTATATTAGGGTCTAATAGATTAGTGTGGTATGGGTATATAATGAGGGGAGATCTATGTCAAGAAACTAGAAGAGTATTAAGTATTAAGGTAAATGGATATAGAGAATAGAATACCGAAGTGTGTATGAATGGATTGTGTGAGGAACAATATTTATAAAAGATCAGGGAGATGAAATGAGGGTTGATAGAGAAGAGTGGAAAAAAGTCATGATGTAGATTAGTGTAGGTTAAGGATGTGACGATAAATATCTTCGTACCTAAAAACACAGTGATATTTATTAAAGATTACAAGAAGCTTTTATCGTTATGGCGCCCGACTCGTTCGATTGATTAATTCTTCAAAAGTAGATTTGTTATTTTTCCACGTGCGTATTTTATTCGAAACCATAACAATACGTATAATATGTTATCACAACGCCGAGCGATATTACCGATCGATACTGTTGGACTAATTTCGAAATAGGTATTGTCATATATTTCATGTTTGAATGTATAGCTTATACTCATCGATATGAAACAAAATAATAGCTTTTATTTCAGATAGCTTATAATGTGTTTTTTTTGTAATACATTTCAAGACATAGTCTTTATGGCTTTAAAGTTTTTCCGTAATTTAGACCTGTGGTCACTCTTCTATACTATAATCAGGTGAGTTGCACGACATTAAAATTTGGCGAGGTATAGCCACTACTCCATCTCTCCTTTATAAGGCAGACCTTTATAATCGGATTTAGCTGTAAAATCATACTGGATAACTGGTTTGAGTGAGTTGACAGGCGGTCCTTGTAGTTGGTAGAATATCGTTTAACTTGTCCAAGATTGTTGGGATGTCCAGCTACTCATAGATTTCCGAATTGCGAGCATACCAAAGCGCCGATAAGAATGTACCCTTAGAATATTGTTTTGTACTCTATGGGGTCACATAATAATACATTTGGTAACTGTCGACCATAGTTGGATTCTAAATGTCCTCATCGGTTTTATTATGAGGCAATATATTATTAGCTTGTTGGATAGGGATAGGGCAGACTGTCTACCTAGCGCCCAGGAACCAGTGTGGGTTTTTAACCATAGGTTGATTTCGTTGTTTTTAAAATGAATAGGTCCGATTACTTTCAATTTTATGTAATCCTTACCTAATCGAATTCTGAATATTAATCATCATTACTTATGAATATATAATGTGTATTTAAAGATACATTTTTGTAATTAAATGAACTTTACTACTTTCTGTTGCACTTTTATTACTTTTTTTTTTTGAAAAGAAGCAGTGCTTATGCTAGTTTGCTCCTATTCATACGATGAGTTTGCAGCACTAGCATTTGTTGTCTTGCAACGTGATAGTCAAAGGTAACAACTTATTTCAAAAGAGGTTATAAAAATGCTATATGAAATAAATTAATGATGATTTTATGGAAAAAGATATTCATAATTTTTTTTTTTATTTTTGCATCAAGAACTCATGTTAGAGGTTGTATGGATGTTATTAAAACCGATAAATTAAATAAGAAATAACAGTTTCTGTACAGTTTTGTTTAGTCTTAGTTCCGAATGGTCATGAGAATCATATGACAGTTTATGTATGATGCATTGCATACCAATTTCCTAAATTAAACAAAAACTGTATTCTATGAGTAAGTAAATCTTTGAGATTGTGTCAATACCACCGCTTGAAGTTTATCATTAAAGAGTTGTTATTATTTGTATTATACATTCGCGGGAAGATGATTTAAACATGAAAAGTATAGGATTAAATTTCGAGTTATATTTTCAAATTTATACGATCGTAATAAAAGTAAACTGCAATATTTTATTTCAATCTCATTTAAATACCTTCTTTTCCCTTCAGATGAATGCGAAGAATACATATACATATATTGAGTGAATCTCAGTTCGAAAGAAAACATCCGTCGATTTCTAGGATGAATAAATTGGCAAATGTACATTCGAATCACTAAGATTTTCTAAATACGCGATATACTGATTTGGTAATAATTATCCATGAAAAAACGAACTCTTTCCTTTTGACATAAAAACTTGTGAGTTATTGCCGTTAGTTAGATTTTTTAACATTCTTAATTTAAAAAAACAATTTTTCTTCTCGAAATAACTATTAATTTATAACTACCAAGTCATGATTGCGTCATTCATATTATGTCATTTGATAAGGATAGCGACCTTTACCTTTTAACTAATTGACTAATACCTCTGTATCGCTAAAAGTTACAAACTTTTCACATTGGGATTCGCTTGAAATGGTCGTTTTTAATCTTATTTTATAACAATGGCTCTACTTCGTTTAAACTTCAGCAATTTAAGACACATTCGTTATTATATATCTAATAAATACTGTCGTAAATTACACGTTCCCGTTTACTACGGATTTAAAATAAATAGAACATCAACCATATTTACCAAAATTTACCAGTAGTACCAAAATCATGTGTTTATTTAACGATAAAAAGTTACGAATTTAAAAATGTATTCATACTAGGAAGCTGATATTTTGGTGTTCGATTTTATACAGAACGCATTAGTTTCGAACTCGGTGGTTATAATGGCCAGCTAAAGTTTTTCGTGACAGATTCTCAGATGATTAATTTGGAAAAGAACCGAGGTATATTTTATAATATTAAAATCTATAAATTTCCTTTGTGTACAATTTATTATAATTATTGTACCTCAGTAAAAACCAACATGATCGATTGGTATAAGTTGTTGTTATTATTACGCTTCAATATTTTTATTATTTTTTGAATTTATTTGTTAATTAGTATTTGTATAAGTTGATTAAATTTCATTATTAAATTCTAATGATGCTATGTAACAATTATACATTTAATATTATTTTCTGATTTTCCTTTTATTTCAATATGTATTTGGTTATAAACAATTTGGTAGGTACTAGTAAAAATAAAGTAAAAATAAGACAAATGATAATTACTAGATAAAGAACTCCATCTTATAAGTACTAAATTTATAGAACAAAATCCTGTAGTCCATTAACATATCAGCTTATTGACAACAATACTTACGTTGGCTCACGACGATGCCAAATAGGTACCTCACCATTATACGTCCATAATATATGCAAACAGAGAACATAGTTATTTTAATTGTAAACCGAATGTTTTCTGTGGGATCACATTGAAATTTATACAGGATACAAATGTCGACAAATTAATTCCATGTTGCAACCGAACGAACCCTAGTTGACAAAAATATGCGCATATTAAACGTGTTTAGACTCTTCTATATTTGATTCTGTTCATATAAAATATTATATAATAATGCTATATTTTAAAGAATCAAGCGTATTAAAACATTTAGTTATGATTTTGGCTCTCGATAAGACTTATTTTCTTAAACTCATGATTAACTTTGACACGAATCATAGGTAGCTCACTCCGAATGATCATCGATAGATATCAATTGCAATACTAAAATTACACTCAGGTAATGACCAAGTCAAGTTTCGTACCACTTTGGTGCCCTTGCGCTAGTTACCTTTTGCGGCGAGTGCCTTCAGCACTCGTTCACAAAGTTACGGGGAAGCTGTAAAGGCCCTTTCGGTCAACAGCATTTGCTAGGTTAGAAAAAAGGTTTTTCTGCGATTGAAAACATAGTAATTTGCTTAATTCACTAGCATTTTAAATCTAAAAGAAATGTACCATTTAAATCATTATATTAATCTAATTTGACAAATATAAAAATACGCCACTAATGCACTACGTAGACTTTGTATTTTTTTCGTAAATTGCAAAGCAGTCTTTATTGCTGGAATATCTTTTTCACAAACTTCATTGGATATATACCCATATCGAATAATTAAGATGGGAGTAATTTTCGTGTGAATTATTTTTAATCATATTTCTTATACCATTACGAAGTTTTCATATAAAAAATGCAGTTGGTTACAATATCGAACTAATTTAATGGGTCAATCTCGCGGTCATATACCTGAAATAACTAGGTCGAGAATCTGATATGAACATTCTATACAATTAAAATTCTCGATAATATAATTAATCTCAATATTTACTCTGTAATCACAATAGTTATCGTTAACCTTTACTAATGCTGAAGGTGATGTTTCCAGTATTTAATGTAGTTAGTCGCTCCGTCTTGATATCTAAATCTTTTGTAGTTCAGATGTTATGAGCTTACTCATGTCATCCATAATGAATGAAAAAATATCTTTTCAAATAGCTACGCACTGTATAAATCATTTAAAATTAGGTGGATTGTATGTCTCTTTCTTATTTTATTTTCATAACAATTACAAGTACTATCATATACCAGTGTATGCTTCCTTTATTTCAAGTAACAATATTCATGACATAAAAACTCGAAATGTAATTTATTGCGGTTCCTAGAAATATACACATAAGCGTAAAAAATCGCAAACATATAACCTTTTAATTTCAATCAAGAAACAAATATAAATCCTTTATCATCGGGGTAATTGATGAGTCCTTCAATTATCTACCCATAAAATATTAAGAAAGTATAATTTATTTAAGATCTTTGACTCGAAATTGATACGTTTGAAAAAAATTGAAATTTGAATAGTCAGTCTCATTTTGAAACTTCTTATGGTACTAAAATTCCTATTTTAAATTTTCTAAAATAGTCTCATCAAATTATATAAACTTGAACAGAAATGATTAGTTTATTTTTGATCCAATGAATTATTTCATAATATGTTAAATGTACGAATTGTCTTCAGTAGGTATCAAATTTATTTTCGTGTCAAGCCAAAATATAAGAAACATTATCTTTAAATAGTCAAGTCGCTTAACAATTAAAACACCTTCAAACTGTTCAGTCATAATCTAAATTAAATCAAAATATATTTATATTTTACACCCTTTATTTCTTTCGACGTGTAATTCGTCAATTTTCGTGAGGAAATCTGAATAAAAAGTTTACTATGATAAAGTATGGAATGTAACATTGAAGAACTTTACTAGCATGTGTCGCACGTACATTGAAAGTGCTAACTGACGAACGAGAATCTTATAATAGAAGAGTGTTTGGACACTTGCACTCACAATTTTCACAACAACACGTTGTATAAAACACGTAATAGTTACTCACTATATTAAGACGTATTACGTACACACAGCTTCGTAATGGCTGAATCCATTTTAAGTATACGATGGCCTAAACATTTAGACTTGCTTTATGATATTAGGTATATAATTTTGTAGATTTTGATTGAATGATTAAAACAGTATTGCACGTTTATTTCACATATTTATAGCGTATATTTTATTAGATAATAATTGATCCGGAAAACATCCTCTTTGATGTTAACAGTTTAAGGTCACGTCTCGAGGAAATCTCTTAGGAGCCAATTACGACGTCACATGAACAGCTGAGCGACGAGTCCCGGCTGCAGGTGGGACGTTATATATAAATTTAGCTCATGATTCGACCGTTCATTGTCACCACCACGCGCCAAGGCCCAACTCCAAATTGTTGGCCCATCCGCGGTACAAGCGCACGAACATTAAATTAAAGTGACACGATTTTAGCAACTCTTGTATGTAATGAATTTTCAATTACTTTAAATAGTATGAGATTTTATCACGGTGGGTACAAATATGTTCGTAACAGAAATGAAAATCTTAGTAAGTTATGTTTAATTTTTTGCAATTAACTATATTTATATATGATATTATTACTACTTATTTGTTTTGTAACTTATATAGGTGACAAAAACATAACAATATCATTCGATTTTAGACTTATCTTTAAAAAAAAGTACATATGCATGATAATCTATACACTTTTTTACGTGAGGAAAGTGCATTGCCAAAGTCAACGGAAATACCCATTAAAACCCCACAATGTACCGACAATAAAACCGCCATTGAGGACAATGCGGCATCGCTAGATAAAACTGGGCCTGATCGCGCGGAAAGAGATTAAATGAATGCATTGGATGGTTAAGTCTCCCGATCCTACTTCCCATGAAAAGATATACAATTGAATCTCAGAATAATTATATAATATACAATATAGATAATTTTAATAATTACAGAAATCAGTCAATCGATCCGTACTACGTGCAGGTGTGGTTGGCAGTTTAACTTTTTCAATGGCTATCACATGAATCGAATTATTATATGCAGATAGTATCACACTTTTCTCACCCGTGGTACTTTTTATCTGGTGTTTCTTTGGGAATTCTTCGATCTGGTTTCCCTTTAGGTGTACCTTTAAGGACGTGCCCAATCATCCTCGCATTATAAATTTATTTCATCAATCTTCTGTAATGCAAGCTGGGTCCACGTGCACATATTAACTTCTAATCAAATTATCAGAATCAATTGTTATTATTTAAAGTGCACAAAAACTTACAATCGCCAACACATTCAAGAGATTAACTTAATCGCTAGATTAATAAATAATCGTTATTTAAGTTAAAGATTAGATAATCGGTTTGTTATTTTGTTTTTTGATGTATTTAAACTAGAATCTAATAATTTGTTCGTTGACTTAAACTTATATTACTTCACTCAAACTAGATTATTCAGATCTGCAGGGATTAAGCTTTGTCAATTTATTTTAATTTCTTCGTAGCGTACCCAATATCCGTGAATCTCAAAAGTATTAACAAATGTTTGTTCGAGAAGCCATTGACGGCATATAATTTTGAATTGACTATCAATAGACAAAACAATAGAAAAACAGCTGTCTGTTGTTTTGATAGAGACAATTCTCTTCCGTGTCTAAACGTAGAATGTTGCAAAATGGTCGACTATTTGTCATGTCGAATGTTGAAAAGAATTTATGGGCAGCATAAAATGTTTTATTGTGCGACGTATAACGAATTGACTGAATTTTCAAGTAGATACAAAGACTTGGTAGTTTGTGAAAAAATGTATTACAGTCATACGTGTACCAATTTTTGGTTTAATTTGTTTTCAAGATTTCACTTTAGAATTAACATTAAATTAAATTATATTTCTTTTACAAAAATGTAAGCTTTGCTCGTGGTTAAACAATCCACGTAATTATTCTCATGCCCTGTTCCCGACTCACTTGGGGTCAGCTCGCTATGTTTTCTTCTTCCATACGTCTCTATCAGCCGTCATCTCTTCATTTATTCCTTTTTCTTTCCTGTCATTTCTTACACAATCCATCCACACTTTCTTTGGGCTTCCTCTACTTTCCACACTTCTTCCACATTTATATTCATTACTATTTTAACCACATGCGCTTCCTCTTTTCTCATAACATGTTCATACCACGATAAACTAGTACCTTTTTATTTTTCTACCATTTACAAATAATTCAAACATTAAAAACTATTTGTTAACATTCTTTAGAGCTGTAACTTGAATAATAAACAGTGTTTTTTATAAAAATACGAAAGAGCAATAAGTTGTGAGCAGTAAAATGGTAAAATACAAAACAAATAGCGGTGTGGTGCCGGCTAAGAATAGTATCATCCCTTATCTTCCTGTGGGTGTCGTAAAAGGTGACTAAGCGATATGAACCAGGGGAAGGGCAGCAGCATCCTCTGAGAACCACAAACACCCACTGCGATCACCAAGCCGCCTGCTAAGCGTGGTGATCATGGCGTTCCCCCCTTTTTGGGGGAGACCTATGCCCAACAGTGGACGTCTTCCGGTTGAATCAATTAATCATAATACATACGTGATTTAAGAAGTAAAATAATATAATGTAAAATAGTACATAATAGATGTACAAATTACTAATAAACAGTATGATTATGATTCAAAATTTTATTAGTTTGTAAAATTAATTGAAATCATTGATATCTGTATTAAAATTAAATGCGGTCCATTAAACTTCTAAAGATAAAGTTTTTCAGGCCGATCCTTAAATGAATTTTTAAAAGTTTGTCGAAACTCAACGGTTCGTTAAAAATTATTGGTAATTTTTCAGGTTATTTATTTAAAAAGGATTTGAGATCCAATCGAATTTCTCTTTTCAACCCGTTTTTCAATATTCAATTAGCTGAAGGTTTTAAACATTTTTAATACTTTAAAAGTAGGTTTTTTTTATGTGTTTTAGGCTGTTTTAATATTAATCTTGAATCTATTGAGGAATGAAAATGATATATTGTTCCGTCTAAAATGTATCTTCCATTTGTTTGTATCTACAAAAATCTGGAGTTTTCTCACAATTTTCGAATACCTATTTAATATAATTTATTTAAATATTTCATATCTTCTTCACTGCATTTTAATTTTTTTGTACGGAACCATAATTATATCGAAAATTAAACGGACCTTAAGTTACCCGAATTCTACCGAACCCGAACAGCTATCTACCGAAGAAATCCGTCTACCGAATCGGCCCAGTCGTTTCTAAAATTACCCATTACAAACAGACAGACGACATACATTTAAAAAAATGTATTTTTGATGTAGGTCTATGATGTTTAGATACATTTACATCTATTTAGCAAAAAAAAATAGAATTAATGTTAACATTACAAACAGACACTTCAATTTTATTTATTAGTATAGATAATATAAAATGTTAAAGTTGTATTTGCGCTCATTAACCGTAACTGTCCATGTTTTTGTTAAAATGAAAACAGAAATAAATGTGTAGAAAATCCCGTTCTAGCATCACGTATTTTTACCCTAAAATATGAGCCCAATATATCTAGCTAAAGTAACAAGATCTCTGTCAACATCAGCTTAGTTGATATCGTTTTCGCTGGGGGCTGGTAATTGTGAAACAATGTTTTGCCTCTACATCAGAAATAATGAAACACATCTTTTGTTTACACAAATAACCTATCCATGATTTGCATATTTTTACAAACTGATGACGTAAAATTAAATAAACCGTTGGTTACTACTGTCTCCGTTATACAATAGTTTGGGATCTTTGTCCAATTTTACTTCGGTTTGATAAAACTTATGAAATAATTTACTTCCCTCGTGATAAATACTAATTAAGCTGGAACCACTTATAAAAAACACCTTTCATAGCCCTGTTTGATGAAATCTAATTGTTTTTGAAATCTAATTATATCTTCTTATTTTCTAATAATTCTTTACTGACGACTACGTCTACTTCGTTGAATATTATTAAATTTTAATACATTGTAGGAAATAGGTAATATTGTAACTTTTTATGTTCTTCAATATTGAATAGGCTAATGACAGAAATGCTAGTGATATTTTTCTGTCATTTTCTACTATAAGTTTATTTTGCTAGTAAAATGAACAGGAACAAAGCCATCAGAATACAGGGTGCGGTCAACATAACAAGCGAGTCAACTGCGGATAATAATTTATGAAACGAATGCGTGTCATGTGAAATTATTAATTTGTTACGGGCCTGCCGGTCGTGCCTCCGCTAGTTACCAGTACTATCGACTTCATTTCGTATGGTATTTCCGTTTTATTGTGTTTATGGGGAGAAAACTTTTTGTAAAATATTTATTTTTATAATTATTTATTTTCAGTATTATTGACAATGTTAACTAAATGATGAGTGATTGTGATTTATATGTTCGAATACATACACTAACAACATAAATTTATTTAATACTAGTTTTATGCCCGCGACTCCGCTCGCGTTTCAAATATTTTCCAGAGTGTAACATACTTTTTAAAAATATTCATAAGAAAATAATGTTTTAATGGTACTGTTCAGTTTTTTTTTAATTTCCTGTGTTATTTTATGGGGAGCCCTTATAATTAACCCGAAATTATTTCTAACAGAAAGCAAAGGTACTTCTCACAAATTGTAATACTTGCCAGTAAAAGTGCATTGAATCGGATTTTGTTCACAATTTAATGAGTTTCAATTTCAATTCACGGTAGCCTATTTACAAAAATTAAACTTTACGCTGTGTAACTTCAGCTAACTGTCAGAAAAAGTCCCGACAAAAAAGGCTCAGCCGTTCCGAAGAATAACCAAAACAACCGGACGGATAGAAATTTTAAAAATTGTGTTTTTGGTATAAACTATCGTATATACATTCATTTGTAATGTATTCAATTAGTATTAAAAAGTTATTATTTTAATATTACAAACAGAACCTTTACATCTTATAAAATATACATCAAACCTTGATAAAAAAATATAGATAGAAAAACTAAAAAAAGAGGCTTGTAAGAAAACCTAATTTAACCAAATCGTATGAAGTCTGTTTAGCCATTCCAAGTTATACAAAACGTACATTTTACGATTGAAGTCTATGCATGCAAAATGTATGGTAGGTGTATACATATAATGAGCAAATATTAATTATTTTATCACACACACATGAACTGCTCCAGGGAACCAGGTGGGTTAGAAACGTGACAATTAGCGTGAAATGGCTTCCACATCTGTTTGCGGTTACGTGTTGTGTTTTGTACAATTTAAAGGCAAACTGCGTAACATTGGGATTGCATTTGTTTCGATAATAGTAATTTAAATAAAGTATTCTCTACATATTTACAGAAATCTAAAAGATCTATCAAACGTGTACTGGTTTGTATTTTGCCATGAACCATTGGATTTTTCAGAATTCACGAATACTTAATTGAAAATTTTATTAGCACTGTTCAAAAGTATTTAAATTGACTCGTCAGTGAGTTTGAACTGTATGATATGATCACGAATAAACTCCTGAATAGCAGCAATAAAGGACAACATAAACCATCAAAACCTCTTTTTCATTTATTAACTACTGAAAAACAAATGCTACCTACGGTCGAAAAACAAAAGTAAAATCATAGATTTATTTTTACTTTTCAATATATACCGGATTAGGATGGAGGTATGGGTCGTTTCTCAGAAAATGCCTTTCTCCAGAGTAGGGACTTTATAAACTAGTATTATTGTTATTATTATATTACAGAGCAGTATCCAAAATTATTTTTTTCAATAATCCAGTTTTATCATTTACATTTTTTTACTTACATTCTATAAAGTCAATTCTTTGTATTTATTCAAGATAATCGTATTTTTAACCGACTTCAATAAGGAGGAAGTTATCAATTCGTCTGTATGTTCTTTTTTTTCTTTTTTTTTTGTATGTTACTTACGGGATTTCTCAGTCATTTGTGGGCCGATTTCAAAATTAATGAACCAGATTAATAAAGTAATTATTTATTCGCTTTTTAGTGCATTTTTATAGTTTATTCTTTTGACGTTGGTTGTGTTTTTAATTTAAAAAGTTTTTTTTTTTTTTACTATTGTCTCATCATCATTAACATGACAGCCGAAAGACGTTCTCTACTGAACATAGGGTCTTGGAAGGATCTTAACAAATACCGATCTTGCGTTACCTGCATCCAAAAAATTGCCACGAACTTCACCAGATCGTCGGTTAATTTTTTGGACGCTCGCAAACGCTGAGTTTTCCAGTATATGGACACCATTAAAAACTCGATTGGACCCATTGGTGTTGAGGTTACGGGTAATGTACCCGCTCACTGCCTTTGTTCTTCTGCGAATCTCCTCATTTCTAATTCGATCACATAATGAAACTCCGAGCATAGCTTCTGCCTTTGAGTAATTTTGAGCCTTATGAAGCCCATTGTGAGTAACCAGTGACTACGTTTCTGAGCCTTATATTTTCAGTGGCAATACTCACTAGTCTATGTATTTCATCTTGGGACACTGCGGTATTTCAGACTTGAAGCTTCCCAAACAGCCTATTATTATAATTTTTATAATCGTACACATTTTTTTTGTTTTTAATTTCTATTTTGCAGAAACCACAAATACTTTTAAAAAAAAACACTACTTGTATTCGAAAACACACATGAAGTTAATTATGCAAATTTGCTTACAAGAGCAAGAATGTGGTCTTTATTTTGAAGTCTATAATTAACGGCGAAACTTCTTGCTACTTACTACATAAATAACACTGAATTGAATAGGAGACTTCGGCTTATTTTTTTATTGAGAAGAGAAAATTCATTTCGCCTGTCAAGCTAATTACAAACACGATGGAAATAGTTAAACAATCTTACATCGTGTTACTCGAATAATGACTAAACAACTTTTGTATTGTTTATCTAATTAAAAACAATAAGGTATAATTTTAATTACGTTTTTATATTAACATTTTATTTACAGTTATTTTATTCATATCAGAAGCACAGAAGATCAGAAAATAGTCAAACTTATAGAACTTGTATTCAGGGCAGTTATAAATTATATAAGAAAGAAAACTAAAAATATAAAAAATAAAACTTATTGTTTGTAACTTAATCTAGATAAAATATAATAAATGAATCAATTTATATGACAATTCTAATTGAATGCGTTAAGAAAGCAACTGTCACAATATGATAACTTTCAAATTTAATAATTTCAATATGAGACAATCTTTGTATTAACAGATAGAATCTATACTATGAAATATAATTGAAGTGTCTGTTTATAATATCATTTTTTTTTACTGAGCAGGTATGAATGTACCTATATACGATACCTATACTTATTTTGGTGAATAGCTGAAGTTACTCCGCGTAACTTAACACATTTGATTACATTACATTTAATTTTAGAAAATAAATAGGGTGCCGCGTAAAAAATTAAACTCATGAAATTGTGAATAAAATCCGATTCAAATTCAAATACTGCAGGTATTTGAATTTGGGAGAAATGTCTTTACTTAATGTTAGTACCAAAAGAAATTTGGAAAATAATTAGGGTCCCGTAGAACAAAAAATTAAAAGTATATTACACAGTAAAATATATATGAAACGCGGCACGCAGTCACGGGCACACATTTAGCTATAAATAAAAATGATAATGTATGTAGAAACGATATAAGAACTACTATAGTATAGCAACTAAATGGAAACTTAGCTAAGTAAAAAACAATCAGTATAAATGTACGAATTGAATACTTTTAATTGTATTAAAATTCCTTTTTTAATTTACTATTTTTTGTTGATGAGACTTCGGTATATTCCATTAATTAATTGACAATGTATATGTATGATAACTCTTGTTTTTAGATTACCTATAAAACATTCAAATATAAGAACATAATATTGTATAACAGCCAGCCGTAAATTGCAATGACAACAAAGGTTTTAACATTTTTGGGTCTAGTGTTTTCACATCAAGGAAAGACATACGTACCTAAATCATGCAGCCAAGTTTAATATTCCAATCATGTAAGCAAACCGTTTAGCAAACCGTTGATCATCTTGTTAAAACTCTTTAGGGAGAGTAGTGACATTTATGTTTTATGTTTATTACTTCTAACTTATTTATTGCAACACAATAAACACCTATATCACATACTAGCTGCGTATCCGCGGCTACGCTCGCGTTTCATAGATTCTTCATTGCTTTTTAATTTTTTATACGGAACCCTATTAATTTTATGAGTACTAAGATAAACTAAAAATATGTCTCATAAATTTAAGCACTTGCCCGTAAAACTGTGCATTGAATCGGATTTTATTAAATTTTTTAGGTGTTTTAGTTTTTAACGCGGAACCCTAATAATTTTCCAAAATTAAAAGTACCCTAAGTTACCCGGCGTGACTTCAGAGCTATGTAAAAAAAAAGTTTCGTCAAAGTCCGTCCCGACGTTCCGGAGATTACCCGGAAGAAACAGACAGACAAAAATTTTAATACTTGTATTTTTCGTATAGGTATCGGATATGCATTCAAATCTATTTAGTAAAAAAAAAATTACATTACAAACAGACGCTTCAATTTCATTTATTAGTTTAGATGTAGAGTTAAATACTGTAAAATGATGAATAACAAATAATAACCACTAATTGGCAGAATAAGATGCCAATGTACAAATTCTTATGGTTACTCGAAATATAAATACTTATTTAAAATTTTCAAGCAGTTGATAATCGCATCTCACGGCATTTATCAAAAAGAAAGAAATGCATTAATTTGCTAAAAGTATAAATGTATTGTGCTAAATTATCTAGGAACTTAGCTGTATCTCCTGGCAAGAATAGATAATGAGATGCCAAAATAGATGAGTCGATAGTCGCGTATGACACAGTTTTGTTACACGGCCAAGTGCGATGCAAAATATCGGTCAAGTTGAGAATGACGGTGTTGATTGTTTTATAACAATATCTATTAAAATTATTGGATTCAAATGTCTTTATTAATTCAAATATCTATACACTTATCCATTATTTAATTAGTTTAAATAAAAGCTATATTATACACAAGGAGAACTAAACGTTATCGCTCAAGAAATTAAAATTGATATTATTACGTGAGTAATCAGTTGTAATTTTTCAATGTTGTCTCAAAACCCCGAATCGTGTGTGTATATATATATATATATAATATAATATAATTAACCAAGCAAATGTATATTACATAGATTATATAAATATAGGTTGTTTTTCGTACAGAAATCTCTTCTTAAAACAACGATTAAAAAATATTATATATTTAGTGGATCCGTGCGGTACCGCCCAAGAATATTACTACTCCATATCTTCCCGTGGTAAATGGATATGGAATATAAACCAGGGGATTGGTAGGAGCATCCTCTACGCACCTTACTGTGATCACCAACCCGCCAGCCCGTCAGAAAATAAAATTTCCATTAATTGTTTTATTCTTTCTTTTGTTTATTATTCATTGTTATTGATAAAACATGTTTTATTTTTTTAGAATTATTATGTTAATATGTCATTTTAGTATCAGCAATTTATCTTCTACTTAATTAATAGCAACTGTGAGCATACACAATTTTGCTGAGGTTCTTGGCGTAGTTTTGGTTTGTTATGTTGTAGCCCTTGTTTTTAATTCGTTAATTTGGAGTACTAACGGCACGTTAGTGGTATAATACATGATATAATTTGGTTATTATGTAAATAAGGTCTATTGAATATAATGACACAGAACATGAATTCTAAGATCACACAACAACTCCTTAGGACCGCTTTAATAAATGCCCGCCTTCGAGCACTGAAGATTAGTAAAATATCATAAAGTTGGACAAAGAACTTGTATTCTTTATTCTTCCTGTATTCAGGCCATAACACATGTAAAAAATAATTTTACCATTGCCACCTGGATAGTAACCTTTATCTAGTTTTCATCCAGCGCGTTGTTGTGAGGTCTCAGAATGTACACTTCGTGACATTCTTTTAATACATTTCACTTGCGCAAAATAACCAAACTATTCTACGTAAAATGTATATCCCATTCTATGCTACATAAAAAAACTGCCATGACACACCAAGATCTCGCCGAACTAGTTTAAATATTAATTGTGATTATAAATTAACCGTCGATTTGATTGAAGTAATTTTTGGAAGATGGAGTATTTATATTGAACATTAATTATATATATATACACACACGATTCGGGGTTTTGAGACAACATTGAAAAATTACAACAGATTGTAACAGTAATTGCAGTGGATTGTTAATTACTCACGTAATAATATCAATTTTAATTTCTTGAGCGATAACGTTTAGTTCTCCTTGTGTATAATATAGCTTTTATTTAAACTAATTAAATAATGGATAAGTGTATAGATATTTGAATTAATAAAGACATTTGAATCCAATAATTTTAATAGATATTGTTATAAAACAATCAACACCGTCATTCTCAACTTCATACATACATTTTAAAAAGAATGGGAAAATCATTAAATTCTTGTGGCGTAACTTATGGAAAGTCCATTTATGCATTCTATAAAAATTAGCTGTACCCGCAGCTCCGCCCACGTATTATATTTTCTATTCCATATAGTTATTTACTGTGTAATTTAGTTTTCAAATAAGATTAGACCCTTATTAAGTTTTGGACCTAAATTATTTTTAGTATTAATAGAAAGCGAAGACATTACTCACAGATTCTAACACTTTCTAGTAAAATTGACAAGCGTATCTTATTTTGTTTACAATTTTTCATTAATTTTAATTTCTTACTAGAAAACCTCATGATTTTCCTAAAACAAAAGTAGCACAAGTTGTTAAGTTGTTCTTTATAACTTCAGCGACCTGCCATAACAGTCCATCAAAATCAGTTCCACCGTTTCAAAGATTAGTCGGAACAAACAGACAAACAATTTAAAAAAATGCTTTTCAGTATGTGTACGCACATTCATAATACGTATATGGTAAAAATCTGTTATTTTGATTTATGAACAGACATTACTATTTATTTGTGTTATTAATTTTATTTATTTGTGTAGACGATCGTAAGAAACGCATATAATTATCGTCAATGGATGATAGCATTTATCGACTCCCGGCGTTATTAGTGACCGTCACATAAATTTTCATTAGTCAAGAACGCTCAGAATTCCTTCGTTCGCATTATACATTCGTTATGTGAACATATTTTCCACTCCAAGAAACGCGTACCTGAACTAACTCCGCTGTTTGATATTCGTAAAAGTTAAACTCATATCGGCAGTTCGAATGCTATATGTATTAAGTTGTGTATGTTCTAATCTCAGTAGAGTAAGCTTAAGTTAATCTAAACTTAGTTCGGTGTTTTAAGGACATGTATTTGTTGAACAGCAACTTCGTAACTAATGTAAACATGTAATATATAATGAAGAAAATAAATTTATTTGTTACACACATACACACATTCTATACAATAAATAAAAATCACGAAATAATAATAAAAATTAATAAGAGCAAAAATCAAAGAGTAAATACAAATCTAAAACATGTTTTACAAAAGGGTGCCGAGTCAGCATATATGCTGAAGGAGGTGAGGCCTCTAGAGCTGATTTTCACTCGACGCCCAGAGTATTGTGTGTGCAGCGATTATGTATGTGTTCTTTGTTATGGGTTTATTTTGTTAATGTGTTATGAAAGGTATTATTATAGGTAATAGTCTAGTGATAAAATAAAAACAATATGATGAAATAAAACATAATTAATTAATGAAATAATGATACCTAAAAAATCTCTCATTTTGTTGTATAAATCTCTTGATTCAAAATTAAATATTTATTGTTTACTAGCTGTGTGTATGCAGCTGTGCTCGCATTTTACATGTTCTTCACAGCGTTTTTATTTATATAGAACCCTAATTATTTTCTTTAATTTTTATCGCTACTAACATAAAGTAAAACTATTTCCCACAAATTCACACACATGTCAGTGAAACTGTAAGTTGAATCGGATTTTGTTGGAAATTTCATGAGTTTTTTACCCAGACTAATATTATTTTCGAAAAACAAAAGTACTCTAAGTTACTCTAAGTTATTTCCGCTTTCTAACAAAAAAAGTTCAGTCAAAATCGGTTCAGCCGTTCCGGAGATTACCTGAAACAGACAGACAGAATAAAAAAGTTTAATTGTATTTTTGGTATTGTACTCGTATGTATATAAGGTGAAGGTTGAGAGAATCCGCTTGATGCGGGTGGCGCAAGACCGGTCGTCTTGGAGGTCTTTTGGGGAGACCTGTGTTCAGCAGTGGACGTCTTTCGGTTGAATAGATAGATAGACTGTATATACAGATTCATATATATTTAGCCTAAAATTGTTATTTTGACATTACAAACAGACACTTCAATTTAATTTATTAATATAGATTTCAGAACAAATTGAAATGTAAAATGTAGCATACGATAATAAGTACTATTTAATTAACACAGCGGTATAAAAACACGAAACCTCTAGATAAAGAAAAATTTAAATAACGTTTATTATTATTATCAATTTCTTTTGCTATTCGAGTATTCAAAGAACGCTGAAGTGAATTATTACAAAACATTTCTCATATTTCTTTCTGTTATTTCTTCTTTTAAGTTGTTCGTTGAATACAATACGATTCTTATTTATGCATACTTATGTCTATATATATATGCATACTTGTATTAAAACAGCAGAAATCTATCTTGAACAGTTTTCTCTTCATCTCTTTATATATAGATTTTGTGTATGTTATAGGTGCGTAATAAAATATGAACAGTATTTTTTTACACTATATAATTTATATATACTGGTATATTGATCACAATATCACCTGATGTTGCCGCAACACACCTATTGATATTCGGCGACAGGTTTTCAAACTTGATGGTCGTGGCTAACCAGGCGGGCTTTATTAGAAAATTCCCTACCACCATGCTATGGTTTCCTCGAGATGTTTTCATTTACCGAAAGCTCAGGATGATTTTTGAGTTGGATAGGTGGGATTGACCCCGCATCCATTGAATTAGATTCCGACCGCATTACCATCTGCGCCATCAAGTATCCAAAGTAAAAAGATTTTATAAATGTTTTTGAATTCTGTAGACTCAGTGCTATGACCATAATCTCGCTTAATATGAAATGATGAGGTTTAAGATAGTAAATACATTTAACCTAGAGGTCGTGGCTCTCAACTGATTCTGCCGCAAGGTAGTATACCTGGGTAATTGAAGACAGATTTTAAAACTTAAACTGATCATAATAATACTGAGCTATCATCGCTTCAAATATGAATTAGTAAAAACATTAGAGTTGGTATCAATTTAAATTTAATATAGTAACAAAAACTACACCCTTTTTTTCTAATTAAATTATGAAAACACGCAATGGAAATAAATACTTTCTGTGATATTGTACTGTGAATAGCGTTTCTACAGTTTTTAAAATTTCATTTTACGCGAGGGCATTTTCAACTTTGTCGGGTATCAATCAATTAACCAATGATATAGCAAAGTTGAAATATTTCAATTAATTAAATTATTAAAGTACCTGAATAGAATCAGCGATTCCGCTTTCTTTAAACTTAAATTTAATAATTATGAACATTTCGAAAATTATATTAAGAGACTAATTTTACATCTGATCGATTTAATGCAATTAACAGATATGGTATTATTCTGGTAATTTCAAAACAATTTTATAAAATTATAGATGTTTTACAAAAAATAATTCATCGAAATTAGTCAACCCGTACATTTATGTAAACCCGACATTATCTAAATAATCCATACAACTATATAAAAAATGAATTTTCTTTAATATTTTTTTTCCTGAAATTTTCTATTCTTCTGCTATGACAGAGACAAAGCTAACAAATCAAAGATCATGAAAATCGGTCTGGCCGTTATTAAAATGGTTTAAATAGGCTGATGTTGTTTTATTTGTATAGATATGTGTTTCATATACATCCATCCATCCATTCAACCGAAAGACGTCCACTGCTCCCCCAAAGACCTCCACGACGGCCGGTCTTGCACCATTCGTATCCAGCGAATTCCTGCAATATTCACTAGTCTTCTAGGACACGGCAGCCATTCGAGAACCCCAAGGGGCCAATCCTATACGATCCCATACGAGCAATGTACTTAGCTCATTGCCACTTCAATTTACAATTATTCGGGTAATGTCGGTTACTTTGATTCTTCTGCGAGTCTCCTCATTTCCTATTTGATCACGCAGACAAACTCCGAGCATAGTCCTGTCCATTGCCCTTTGTGTAACTTTGAGCTTTCTAATTTGCCCCATTTTTAGGGACTACGTCTCAGTGCCATAAGTCATCAATGGAAACACACACTGGTCGATGACTTTTGTCTTACGACACTGCGGTATCTCGGATGAGAATAGTAAGAGTAGCTTCCCAAACGCGGCCCAGCCGAGTTGGATTCGCCGATTCAACGCTTTTTCGAAATTGAACCTACCTAACTGGACAGTTTGTCCCAGGTATATATAAATGTCAATTGAGAGCGTAGGGTCACCGATTTTTATAGGAGTTGGCATAACATGGACATTAGACATGATTTTCTTATTGCCCGTGTTCATTTTAAGACCAACTTGTTCGGAGGCTCTACTGAGGTCATCGAGCATCTTACTATAGTCTTTTGCGGTCTCAGCCATAACTACTATATCATCGGCAAAGCAAAGGTGTGTTATGTACTCACCGTTTATGTTGATGCAAAGTCCTTTCCAATCCAGAAGAACCTTGAAGGAATCCGCGAGCGCAGCGGTGTACCGGTTTCGGAGAAATAACATCTCCCTGTCTAACACCACGCCGCAAAGATATAGGTTTCGAGGTCTGGTCATCAGGTAAGCTGGTAATCAGACTGACATGGCGGTGTTTTCGCACAAATCGTTCAACGCTTTGATATATTTATAGTCTACTTGGCACCGCCGGAGAGACCGGAGCACAGCCCAGGTCTCAATCGAATCGAAGGTTTTTTCGTAGTCCACAAACGCTAAACAAATGGGTCATACTCCTAGGTTATACAATTCGTCAATAATTTGGTCAACGTTCAAACTACCTCTAACCGTTTACACCAACCATAGCGGCCAGCGCTATATAAAATATTTACTTAATCAACTACTTTCGAAAACAGTTCACTCATTCAAATCAATAAAAGTCTTATGAGATATGATAACTGATCGAATTTCAAATCACTATTGTATTCAATATAATCATATTATACAAACCTACAAAAAACTACAGAGTATAAGATAAAATAAAAAATATATTAACGTACCTAGATTCATCTCTCCTTTACTACCACAATAAACCAGTAAAAGCGATGGTTCGTTTATATTTTATAACCACATAAACTTAACCTTAAACCCAGTTTGGATATAACTATTGAGTCTTCTGAATATTCCAATATTATTTTTGACTTAACATCAGTTGTCATTTGTTCTTGTCGATCTTAAGAGGATATAGAGAGTTTATTCCATACAAACGTAGTCTTCTGATTCCGCTCTCGATATTATCGTTATGTTAATTATTTGTATATCAAATAAAATATATCAACTACCGCCATGGCAGTACAATTTTTTTTATTCATAAAGTTATTGTAGAAACTAGGAGCTTTTGAAAATGAAAAGATTGCTCGTTTTTTACCGTCATTTTCAGACGTTTGTTAAACAAATTTGATCAATAAAACAAAAACGTAAAGTCATAGCCAAAGTCCTTTTTATTCTATAATTGAAAGAAAATTAAAAATCGATTCAGTTTTGGAGGAGGAAACAGGGTACTACGAAATTATGTTTTTGTCTATTTTTCATAAATAAAATCAGCCCGAGCTGCAGTTATCCCTTTCATGTTCTAAAACCCTTTTGGGGCACAACGCGATAGCAATAGATTTCTGAAATACCTACTTTTCTAAAATTTGTCGTCGACCGCATATCCTCTTAACCACGCTACCGAACAAAATATGTAGAATAATGATACAAGCATGTAAATACTCCATTCCTAGGTAAAAACCTCTTTGTTTTGGGAATGCGTGGTATTTTTCCCTCAGATAATGGTAGGTAAAGTTTGAGGGTTCACCTCACTATCCCTTCACTGTTGTTGAATAAATTCAAATGAATATCATTTATACCTACGTGAAATTCTAATATATTTTTAAAATAATGTAAGTCTAGTCACAAACCAATATAATAAAACCTTCGATCACCACTGAAATGTTATAACTTGATGTAATTAACATATTCTAATATTACACGAAGATTTTAGTTCTGAATACATATAAATAGCTTGAAACATTGCGATTCGAACCGAATTACTACTAAAGAAGCCATACAGCTTTAACATAGGGAAGACTGACTGAGCTGTTACGACTAATCGCGTTACCATATTTATCGTAGAAAATGTAATATATAATATATGAATATAATTATATATTACTTTATTATATATATAATTATTTAAAGCTATTATTGTTACTCTTTTCTTATATAGTAAAAGGACTCCTTTTTATAAATTGCAATAACATAGCAAAAGGTTGGTCTGGATTGTAAGCTTTATTAAAATGCGTATGTTCATTTTAAATGGATATTGCGCATTGCTCTGATATTTTTATCGTTGATTATAATAATTTGTCAATAGTGCTAAACCTATTGATCTATAGTTAGGATGTTCTCTCTCTCGTTCTCTGTCTCATCGTTAGTTGAATTGTAACTCGAGAGCCATAGAACCGATTTTCATGATTCTTTTTTTAACCGACTTCAACAAGGAGGAAGTTACGAATTCGTCTGTTTTTTTTTTTTGTATTTTTACGTGGTTTCTCCATCATTTGTGGACCGATTTGCAAAATTTGATCTGATCAGTGGAATTCAGGGAAATTCCAAAGTGCCCTCGAATATTTTAGACACTTAATCGTGTTTCATTTATTCGTTTCCAAAGCTATGAAGTAAGCTTCACAGCTATATCTAAAAGAACATATTTAAACTAAAAAGTAGAAAAAAAAAACTTATTTCATTAAAAACATAAGCGAGTTCAAAAGAATAAACTCTAAAAATGCACTAAAAATTCCATAAATAATTACTTTATTAATCTGCATCGTTAGTTTTGGAGTCAGTGCCAGTTAGAGTTAACTAATGTACTCATTTATAAATGTAAATAACTGCCTAAACTTAATCATAATTATATATACGCTAAATAAAGGACTAGGGTGATTTTAAAGAACAATTAATTAAAATCGAATATAATTAGCGACGTACATTTACACTACTTTGTTATCTATAAGCTGGCACCGATTTCAGAATTAACGAAGCAGATTAATAAAGTAATTATTTATTGCATTTTTATAGTTAATTTTTTTGAAGTTTGTTATCTTTTTAATTTTAAAAGTGTTTCAAATCATAGATATATTATCTAGCCAGGTTTTAGTAAGTGTATATTTTGTTAAATCTGGTAGTATATAGAAAAAGTTATAAGGATACTATATTTATAGTTAATTAGGTAAATAATTTAAAATCTCTTTATGGTCTATCAATTGGTCTTTAATGCATACTTTTCGTCTACAAAGTTTCATCCAAATCGGTGAAGCAGTTTTTGACTTAAATCAGGACATTTACACTGGTAGACAAAAATAAAATTAATGTCATTTTAGAGATTAGTAACGACTAAAATCACAAGAGATCTGTTACAAAATTTCTAAAGTAATAAAACTAAATGTAGAGACAAATCTTCAGTTTTATTTTTAGTTAGTATAGACGAAATCGTCAACGGTCAAATTACCTTTATTGAGTTCCTAGCGTTACATGAACTTAATCGTTGAATATTTTCGAGAAATATAATGTAGTGAAATAATATGAATACGAGTGGAACCACTATTACATCATGTGTATACTCGATTGACATAATCCGTTTATATCAGTTTAATGAAATACATTAAAACTATTTTAAGAACAATGTATTATCGGAAACGTATTTTCCAGAGCTCTCGAAATATCCAACTCAGCGTAATGGAGGATCGGCTTGACCCTCTCGCATGCCAGCTATAGCCACTCTAGTGGAACACGGAAAATAATAAAATAAAACGATTTTATTTTCACGCATCGATCCCTCTTTTATATTCAAAAACATACCTTTTTTCAATAATAAAGTATTTAAAGAAAGCGAAGAAAAAAATGTCTGTAATAATAAAAGTAGGTTAACCCTTTCACGACTAGGGGAAACATTTATCCTGTTATCTATTTAATTATAATATTACATGAATTTTGAATTTGAAAAATATTGACAAATTCTACACACAATTTAAAAAAATACATTCTAATGCATTATTTTATGATTTTCACATACTCTACGTTTAAAAAAAATTAAATAAATAGTTGAAACAATTCATACTATTAACTAGTCTTAGCCAGCGGCTAATTCTATTGCAGTTATACACATCATGCAAAAGTCACTTAACAATAAAATAAAATATGGACTTATTTACCCTTATTTCTTAAATTGACTTAATTTTTTTTAATTTAAGTATGATATAAATGGTCATTTCATTCGCCTATATCATATTTAAAATCTCTTAGCTTAAAGCAAGAATTGCTAAAGTGCGATCTATGTAGATATAATTTTGACGTGCAATTATTTTTACATAAAGAAGAACATGACGAGTTGTACGTTATTTATATGTGTTAATTTATTCTAATACCAAGGAAAAAAATTGATATTAAAAACATCGTATTATATCAAGTAATAACAAGGTAGCAATCAATAAAAAACTAGAACAAAATGGTAAAGCAGCTTGTTAATTATTGTCGTTTAAACTCGGAACTAAATTATAATATTTAAAACCATATGGTACAGTCTTTTCTATGTTCATAATATAAACATAAGTATTATTATATGTAGGAGTCTACGGAACCCTGAAATAGCATTACAAATGCAATCGAACGCTAATGGCTTTCCTTATCGAAAACCTATGCCCTGTGGAAATGAACCGCAAGCCACGCCAGCTTATTTCCCCTTACTAATAACATCCAACACATTGTTTACATTTCGCTTCTGACTGCAGTAAAATTCAATTACAAAAAACCAGTAGTGATTCATTTCAAATGAACATAATTATGTTTTAGTATACTTATGGATTCAAGATATCCTTTCGTTGCCTCATTAAATTCTAAAAATAAACTAAAGTTAAGATAAATCTCATGTTTCTTAATTATACGTTTCAATTTTGTTTTAAACCTTTTAGAATTTAATTAGAAACGGCAAGATTATGATTTGTATTTTAATTAATAATTTGTTATTTGTAACAAATTATCTTAAAGGGGTTTTTCGTTAAATTCAACTTTAGTAGCAATAGTTTTTCTACAATTACTTGATAGTCTATTTGAGTGAAATAATTAATCGATATAAAAAAAACAGTTTAATTTAACATAATTTCGTTGAAAATTAATTATGTGTCTAATTACATTGAACTGCAATTAGTTACTTCAAATTACATAAAAATTACACTATTAAAATGAGAGAAATACACAAAGAAAGGACTTATTTACTGACTCTCCGAAATGTAATAATCTACCTGTCACATAATATCCTTAAGATCCCTTGAATAATTCCCTTACATTAATTACTGAATAAGTTGCGAATGAAATGAAAGCGAATATAAGTAACCAACTGGATTCGACAAGAAAACTAAATTTGTATTGTATAAAATCGTATTATTAAATTTTCTTCGGATCCCTTAGGATCGACATTTGAATAGGTATTCCGAAATAATTTCTAGTTCCAATAACCAATATTAGAAAGATACCTTATAAAGGTATATCTGTCTACGAAGTCCCGACCTATCGATACCAATAAACAAGTAATATTTCTCAGTCATGAATTTTAGTACAAGTAATTTTCAACAAACAATATTCGTTCGTATTTTCAATTATAGACTTATAATAAGATGTGAGTTTAACACCATTACATCCAAATTTTGTGATATTAAATATATAAGAAATGTTTCTTTTAAATATGTACCTAAATAAAATTCCTTTCATAATAAATCGGAATAATAGTATCCTTTGAAGAACGCAAACCTATATATCAAGGCTTAAATTCTTCCAGAAGAGTTATATTACCAACAAATTTATGCCTGCGATTTCTTTCACCTGACCACAGATAAAACGGTCCACGCAAACTACGACCCTCAAGTATGTTGTATCAGTCTGGTTTTTATATTTTTATAAAATTCAGACTTTGCGTTTTGATCATAATGCGCTCGAAGAATGTTAACACATTAAACCTAGAGGTATTGGTTCTCATTTGTGGAAAACGTCTTGGTGAGAGATTGCTCTACCGCCATTTACTTTATGATCCTACCAGTGTACCATAATCGCTTCAAAATTTATGATACTATTTATAATGATAATTTATACTTACTGCCTAACCCTTATAAAACATTGTAATTATATGTATCTTAAATCTTTCCTAAGGTTCAGTAGAAAACTACATTCGAATTTATTAATTACTTTCTAAATGAAGCGCGTTTCAAAATGCAAAATTTACGTTTTGTTTTAAAATAAACATTTAGGCCTGAAATCTTCGTTTAAATTAAAAAATATATATATATTCCTCCAAATCTCAAGAAATACCTAAACGATATAAGCTTAGATTCTTCCTTGAAGTTCACTTATTTATATTAATTTGAGAAGTACATTAGAACTGGTTTAGGTTAATACATAAAACGAATGATGTTATAAATACTTTAATTATTATTGGTAAACAAAAATAATCTACAATTATTCAATGAGACTATGTTTTTTAGAATACAAATAGAAGTAGATCACTTCAATTGAAAAATAACTCTGGTTGTTTATGAAATTCAGTCATAAATTTTGCATTAAAACTTTGTTAAAATATGTCTCGTAATAAATAAACTCCAATTCGGCTGGGCCGCGTTTGGGAAGCTACGCAGAATATTTCCGTCCGAGATACCGCAGTGTCTCAAGACAAAAGTGTTTTGACCAGTGTGTGTTGCCAGTGGTCGCTTACAATGGCCCTTTTATTTTTTTTTTGACGGTGGGAAATGCATTTACGCACTACCCTTACCTATTGTATTAGTGAGACCGAAGTCCCCCAATACAATAGGTAAGGGGGCACGGAGTGACGTAAGGGGTGGTTTCCCTTTCCTTTTTTACGTGGGAAATGCATTTACGCATCCCCCCTGCCAAGTCTAATCCGGGAGATGCTCGGAGTTTCCCTGCATGATCAAATTAGAAATAAGGAGATCCGCAGAAGAACCAAATTAACCGACATTCCCCGAAGTATTGCTAAGCTTAACTGGCAGTGGGCTAGGCACATTGATCGTAGAACCGACGCCCGATGGGGCCAACGGGTTCTCGAATGGCTGCCGCTCACTGGAAGACGCAGCGTGGGTAGGCCTCCACAAGGTGGACCGACGACCTGGTGAAAATCGCGGGAGTCCGCTGGATTCAGGTGGCGCAAGACCGGTCGTCGTGGAGATCTTTGTGGGAGACCTTT
Source organism: Samia ricini (assembly GCA_014132275.2). Lineage (NCBI taxonomy): Eukaryota > Metazoa > Arthropoda > Insecta > Lepidoptera > Saturniidae > Samia > Samia ricini. The sequence goes on from AP028170.1 coordinate 10,579,994, forward strand.
GTCCAGCAGTGGACGTCTTTCGATTGAATGGATGGATGGATGGCAAAGTGATACTCATCAGTGAAATATTATATGACTCTCGTGTATATATTTATATATACTGGTACAGATTTTTTTATCAGAAAATAATGTCGCCAATCGTTTAAAACATTAGGTGACGAATACAGAATAATTAGCGGTCGTAGCAAAGCGTAGGTGTTTTGTACGTAACCACGTACATATTTTGTGGTTGTGATTTATTTTTCATTTGCGAAATACACACATATTTTTTGCACAGACGTTACAATATGCTGAATGATTAATAAGAGTTTCATTGTTCCGAATTTTATTATACACTTTAAATTTAAAATAACCGCTTATACTTTTATCTTAGAGTAAAAGAACGGGTCATTTGTTTTGAGTGAATGTCGGGTATTAACTGATCGATTGACAATGAATTCCCTATCGAAGCTTTGCTGGCATTATTATCTATTTATTAGTTATTACCTGATGTTTAGTAATGTTGTGATCCCGACTGATAAAAACATTAAGCTTAAAGGCAGGCTCTTAAGTGATGCTGCCGGAACTCAGCTAATAGTGTTCGGCGACATATTTTCAAACTAAAATTTGACTTTATTAGACATTTTGTACCTACCACCATGTTATGGTTTTCTCACGATGTTTTCCTTAACCAAAAACTCATGCTCAGTTTAGAGTAAATTAGATGGATTCGTATCTACATCAATCGATGCGAAATCCCACCGCACTACCAACTGCGCGTCATCATCGCTTCAAAGGTGACTAAATATAGTAAATACGTTCAAGTTCTGTATTTTTCACGCAGCAACGCTTTGTCTGTTCTCAACTAAGACATTTGCAACATCTTAGCATTCGCCTGTATTATTTTATCTATACTAATAAGCAAAATTGAAGGTCTGTTTGTAATGTCAATGTACAATTTTTTTACTAAATAGATATGAATGTAAATACAAACGACACCCATACCAAAATAACAATTTTTAAAATTAATGTCTTTCTGTCTGTTTGTTCCGGCTAATCAATCCAGAACGGCTGAATCAATTTGAGTGAGACATTTTTTTGTTAGGAAGAGCTGAAGTTACTCCGCGTAACTTAGGATACTTTTATTTTTCGAAAATAATTAGGGCTCCGCGTAATAAAATTAAAACTCATAAAAATTTGAACAAAATCGATTCAATGCACAGTTTTACTGACAGGTTTGGTTGGCACTGTGTACTGGCATTTGTGAGAAATATATTTGCTTAACGTAAGCAGCAATAAAAATTGTGGAAAATAATAAGGGTTCCGTATAAAAAAAATTGAAATCTAAATTATGCAGTGAAAAATATATGAAACGCGGGCCCAGCCGCGGGCACTCAGCTAGTCTACAATATTATTTACTATACATTGATCTAGCTATAAAATGTGCATGTATATGCTATAATATTTGTTAGGTGGAATTTTAATTCAAATAAAGTATTATTTCCAAAAAAACGTAATTTTGAGAATGGCTAATATTTTCATAGCCTTATAATTCTCTCATTAAATTATATTATTAAATAACACAATTTAACGTAAATGTGTAAATGAAATTATTTATAAAATGTAATTTATTCATGAACTTAAATCACTTGTGTTTGGATGTTAATTAAGTACTTTTAAATTACTATGGCAGAAATTGGTTAAATATAGATATGTAAAATATATAAATAATTATACATAATTATATGAGATAATTAGAGATATGTAGTTTTACTTTATGTTGAACTTAATTTAAAATACGTTCTCGTAACACTATTTACAGTATAATTGTTTTAATGGAATTACTTTTCATGTAAATGGACTATTGGTGGTTATAGACTTTATCCCTAGGAATTGTGCCGACTTAATTAAGACACAAACTGTGACTTATATAAGCAATAAAAAAAGTTCTATATTTTTTTCATTATATTTTTGTACTGCAGAAACCGTTCTAAAAGCGTTCATTTTTCCTTCGTCGTAATCCTAGTGTTAATAATACACGTATACACAACGTGAATTGTGAATTATTTTGTTTTTGTTCGCGATTCAATCTTCTTCTATCATGATGCAGAGATTTAACTGAACTAAATGGCTTTATATTAAGGACTAGCTGTGCGCCTGCGGCTACGCCCGGGTTTCATATATTTTTCACTACGTAATGTAGTTTTTAAATAATCATTGGAAAATAATGTTTTGATAGTGCTGCCCATTGAATCGTATTTTGTGCAAAATTTCATGAGTTTTAATTTTTTACAAGGAATCCTAATTATTTTCGAAAATTAAAAGTACTGCAAGCTACGTGGAGTAACTTCAGCTATCTACCAAAAAAGCCCCGTCAAAATCCGTCTAGCCGTTCCGGAGATTAGCCGGAACAAACAGACATACAAACAAAAATGTAAAAAAATTGTATTATGGGCGTAAGTATCGTATATACATTCATATCTATTTGGTAAAAAAAAAAAATTACATTACAAACAGACACTTCAATTTTATTTATTAGTATAGATCTATGCATCTATTCAACCAAAAGATGTCCAGTGCTGGATATAAGTCATTGCTAATTAACGCAATCAGCAAGGTATCTTATTATTTACACCATCAATAATAGATGCACAAGCGATTGTAAATGGGTTATATATGGTATGAGAGTTGTAAAAAATTTCATACATCGTCTCAATAAAATGTTTATAACTCGGGTAAACGTTGCCCATATTGTAACATTTTATTGTTTTTCCCTTTCTTAACCCATTTAGTAAGTCGTTTTACGTGATTATTTGATTTTACGATAGACTTTATGACGTCATGAAATATTTTGACCACGCGATTTTGACTTGCGTATTATATTCATTACACACGAGAGAAAATGAAATTGCGGTTTGAATTTCACGAAAATAGTTCGGTGACCACTTAAACCCAATGAACATGCTTGCAGATGAAAATGCATATCGTATTGTACCCAGAAATATTGTAGACAGCGTTTACATAACACTGTAATTATTATTTAAGAAGCTCACATTTATACACTAAACGACAGGCTCGCCCCCTGTTACATCTGGAACGGAACTAAGCTCGGCGAAATATGGGTGGTCTAGTTCACTATTTCACCTCTGCCTAACCCTTCGGGGATAACAAGCTTGAGCTTATGTTATGTTATACACTTATTAGGTGCATGTAATAGTTTACACATAAAATGTGTTAAAAGGCTTATGTAAAAAAAATCTATATTAGGTTAGTGAAACCTCTTTATCTTCATCCAACACTTATCCTATACGTGTTCTTTTACAATTGCACTTTTTACTCAAATTATACATTTATAAAGTTAACGATTGTATAGTATCCCGAGACACAAAATATTTTTTTCCCGGGTCCAAAACACCCTCTGGGTCTTATTGTGTAAATTTATGATTAAAGATTATATTATTATTATTATTAGTATGTAAGTACTACAGTTTTTGTATAATATTGTGTAATAAGGTGACGCTTGAATTAAAATACATCCCTATATTCATTTCATGAAGGCAATTACTGTTTAAAAGTGTTGTGATCTAATATTTAGAATAATAAAATGAGATCCATGTGTTTGTTAATTTCCTTTTAATTTGACACAATCACGCCCTTTTTTTTCTATTTGGGATAAACCGTCATGGATACACACCTGTCAAATAGGCCAGCAAACGGGGCATATAGGGCTGCACACTAGTCTTGCGCAAAACAGGGCCGGCTGATGATCGGACCTGTAGCAGTTCCTTTTCTCAGAGGAATTAGATGCAGTAAGCAAGTTCGGTGAACTGTCTCTATCGGTGAAATCACATATATCATTTGTTTCATGTTCGTGTTATTAGAGGAAACAGTTTAACAGTTTTTTTTACGGTTTTTGAGGTTTGGTTAAAAAGAAAGTAATATATTGATCGAGGTTCACATTTTTAGGCTTTCAACCAATAATTAATATGACATTAAAATGATTTTTAATACTATATTTAATATAGGCTCAGCGCTTTGATCACAATTTTACCTAATGCTAAGTTCAGGTTGGTAAACACTCTCAACTGATGTTGACGTAACATACCCATTGGTATTGGCTTTGGCGACATGTTTTCAAACTTTAATCAACTTTAGTTAATTTTTTCCTCAAATAATATATTTTATGAATGCTTACAAATTTGTATACTTTAAATAATTCCGTCTGTACGTGAATTTCTGATTTGTCTTTTGTAATTTGCCATGTGCGCTTGGCTTGGCCTATTTCAATGAAATTTAGTATACTGAAATTATAATACGTCTGTAACGGACGGACACACGAGTATGAGCGTCCGTTTATACTATTACGTAGACTGCTCTGCCACGCCCTATCAGCATAGAAACAGGATGGTATACGTTTGACAATTCTTTATGCTGAAAGGGACGCAGTAGAGCACGTGGACCGGGTCGTTGGCGGGAAAAATGCAACAACGCAGTATATTCTATTGTGCACACTTTTTATTGTCTCACTAAACTACTACAAAGAAATCACTTGTCTTGAACTAACTTTCACTTTGACGATCGCGACGAGACTACCCTTTCTCGGCCCATATGGCCCATTCTTATTGTGCCGGCTAGTTCGGCACCCCGTACGCGAGAAGCTCTTTCATACCCCTACTGTAGCGCGCTGTATGGTCAAATATTATTATTATCCACGTTGTTATTTATTTATTTATCTCAATAATTATTATCTTAATAATACAGCGCACTACGTAACATTGAATAATTATTACTCTATCTACTAAGCTACCTAACTAGGAAATTATCTTTATTTAACATCTTACACATAATTTACACATCGCATAGTATCTTATTTCTAAAGTCTTGAAGCGTCGCTAACAATCTCCCCCCCAGTGCTCGCTCCGCCGTGCACTCCAACTCCAGGTCGCGACGCTGCAGACACGATGATGATGAGGCGTGACGTAGGACGCCTCAGCACTCCGCCTCGCGAAGTCCGTATGTCTGCTACTCGGGTTCTGCCGTCCGGCCTAGGGTAGCGCGCGACGACCTCTCCCCTCAGCCATGTGTTGCGGGGAAGCGATGCATCGGCGATGATGGCGATGTCACCGGGCTGTGGTGACTGTGCTTCTTTTCCGTTGACTCGTCTCGGCGTGAGTACCGGCAGGTACTCTTTTAGCCACCTCCTCCAGATGTGGTCGGCCAGCTGCTGCGTCGTTCTCCAGTCGGCTCTCCCGACCAGGGTGTGCTCGTTAAAGGTCTCGAAGACCGCGGAGCCACATGAGCGCCCAATGAGAAAGTGATTGGGCGTTAGGCATTCTTCATCGTCAGGACTCGCTCCCAGGTGAGTGAGAGGGCGCGAGTTGACGGTGTGTTCGACTTCTGGTGGGTGTTGTTTGTTTGGTACCGCCGAGAGGGCGGTCTTCATGCTGCGTACCATGCGTTCCCAAGCGCCGCCCATGTTTGGGGCGCCCGGGGGAATAAATTTCCAGCGTATTCCTTCGTGATGTGTCGCGCGCGTAGTCAGGCAGGTGAATAGAACATCCCGTTTTCTTCTTTCTTCGTCGTCCGATGATCATGTACCTCGGCCCGAAGTAGTCGACCGTGGTGTACGTGAAGGGTGGTGCTTCCGGTTTTGATTTTCGAACCAACCTTAACACGCCGAACTCGTCGAGTTGAACATCAATTTTTCGTAATCGGCTGCTTGTTTTCATGGGTGAACTTTTGTTAATGTTCTCTATTTCTTCGCCGAAGGAATCGCGTTGACAATTTTTTATTATTATCATATCGGCCTTTTGCAGGCATTCTTCCGGTATCGGTAACAAATTCTTGTTATTATCCATGCTTTTGTTCCGCCGTTTGCACGCAACTTCATCCTTATTTTCGCTTTTCAGCGCGCTGATCAATTCTTCGGGGTCGGAGGCAGCGAACATAAGCCTCCGAACCGTTTCCTTCGCGCTTCCGTCTATGCAGTGCCTCAGTCTGGCTAGGTTCTGTACATCGTTGAACTGACCTGCCGTATCCCGATACGTGCGTATGAATGGTAGCCATTCCTCCGGTGCTCCATTGAAGCTAGGCAATTCGGCGTACTTCTGCGGTGCGACCGGCGTGGCTGATTTTGAGACCTGCACAGCGGTGATGAGCGCGTTCGCTAGTTCCTTGATGTCGCTCCCTTTAACGACATCATCTTTGTTTTGAATCTTCTCTTGTTCATCGTGGAACGTAGCGCTGTCGTTGACCCACTGTTCAATATGCGTGGATCCGTCCTGTTCATCGAGTTCGTCGTCGTCAGACTGACACTGAATCATTTCTAATTCTATTTGTGCCAGTGCAGCGGCTAATTTTGCTATTTCCAATTTCTTCATTGCTTCAAGTTCAAGGCGTCGTGATTTCGATGACTTCATCGATCTTGATATCGTGGCGCGTGGTACAAAGGGTGCGTCCGGTGAGGCCTGTTGATGCTCTCCAATGTCCCTAAGTACCGTACACGTCGGTTTGCCGGCGGCGGGAACGCACGGTGAGGTACGTGTCTCTCCAATGTCCCTCGGAGCCGGCATATTTGACGCGTCTTGCGCTTGCGACGACGTGAGCGCGTGTGCCGCAGCGGCAGCGGCGACGGCGCCGCGTGTTCGTACCGGCGCGGATGACGTCGATGGCGCGACGGTTCGCCTATTTGATACCGACGTCATAGCTGCGGAGCTAGTTTCCGTAGGCGTCGACCTAACCGGAGACCGCGTTGTTGGCATTTTTATGTGTGTTCCCGATCCGGCAGCGAAGGACCAAAAATTGTAACGGACGGACACACGAGTATGAGCGTCCGTTTATACTATTACGTAGACTGCTCTGCCACGCCCTATCAGCATAGAAACAGGATGGTATACGTTTGACAATTCTTTATGCTGAAAGGGACGCAGTAGAGCACGTGGACCGGGTCGTTGGCGGGAAAAATGCAACAACGCAGTATATTCTATTGTGCACACTTTTTATTGTCTCACTAAACTACTACAAAGAAATCACTTGTCTTGAACTAACTTTCACTTTGACGATCGCGACGAGACTACCCTTTCTCGGCCCATATGGCCCATTCTTATTGTGCCGGCTAGTTCGGCACCCCGTACGCGAGAAGCTCTTTCATACCCCTACTGTAGCGCGCTGTATGGTCAAATATTATTATTATCCACGTTGTTATTTATTTATTTATCTCAATAATTATTATCTTAATAATACAGCGCACTACGTAACATTGAATAATTATTACTCTATCTACTAAGCTACCTAACTAGGAAATTATCTTTATTTAACATCTTACACATAATTTACACATCGCATAGTATCTTATTTCTAAAGTCTTGAAGCGTCGCTAACAACGTCAATAAGCAATTAAGAGGCTACAAACTATATAAACAAAATGGTACTACTTTTAGAAATAAAAAGCATATAATTTACCTTAAAAACGATATTAACAATACAAAATCATAATATGTTCTAGTATAGTGACATATAACATGGAAATATAATATAATATTATAATTATTATTTATCGGTATTTTTCATTACTGGTTTATAGGCTTATCTCAAGTCTAGTTAATTGATTAAAGTCTTTCAATACAGTGTTGGTTAATACCGACTCTCGTAAACCAAATAAATATGTGAATTTGTTAAAATTATCATGATAATTGTTACATTATGTCATTTGTTTTATATCTTTAGATATTTTATAATTTATTTAAGGACTGTAATAAACGAATATGTACATCAATAGTTACTATATTTGCTTGAGATGACTTATGACTGATTTTTTAAAATTATTGAATTACAATGGCGTAATTGCATCTGTCACTCAATCAGAATACCTATATAATATAATAAGTCGTGTAAGTGCCATTCGAGGTTTAACGTGTTCATCATAACTGATACATCAAACTTATTAAAAATTTGTGTACTCACTTTTATACGAATATATACAAAACGATTTTTTTTCTGTGTCTTAAAAATCCCTCGAACATAATAAATGTTTTATTTGTGAGCGAAACCGTTCTCCTGAGAGTCTCCTGCTTATGTGGATAAGTGAATAGTGAATAGTGGTATAATAATGAAAAAATAGTTAGTTAGCTCTATTGTGTACATTTGCATTATCTTGAAAGACTGCCGTAAAAAAAACAGTCTTTAAAATTAACTTGTAAGGTCTATTTTATTGACAAATATCAAATATATTATAGTTAACTGTTAATTGTTGAACTATATAATCGTACATCTTTCGTTTAGATAAAAAGAGCGAAATTTGTAAATTAACATACACAAAATATAGACAATAAGAATGGAGAGACGCGATATCAAACACAATAAAGAGACCGCGACTATAGGACACTGTATAACGTCTTCTTTCTCATTCTCTTGCACGTTAAATTCTATAGATGATGATGTGTTATCTTTTTTTAATGCCGCTTTTTCGTTTCATCGAGTTTCAAATCACAACGGGGCTGAAGAAGTTTTCACTTCAAAAACATACATTAATAAGTTCCTCTTATTCAAATTAAAAGTGTTAAACAAATAAGAACACAGAATTGGTGTCATTTGTGTGTCGTGTCGTTAAAGTTCTACACCAGAGTAATGAGAAAAGAGTCGTCACAACGACGCGGACGTTCCATTGTGAGCAAGCACTTGACCTTTTTATTTGCTTCCGAATACCGTGCCATGGCTGCATCACTCGTCAGCTCGACGAAAATAAAGTAAATAAACTATGTCATAAGTTTACAGAGTATACGTACGTTCATACAGTGCTGAATAAAAAGAACATTTTCTGTCAGTTGAACTGTTTAGAATACCATCCAATATATAATATTAATATAAGATATTATATAAGACAATATAATTTTATCCCATATTTATTATACAGCATATGAAATACATACCTTTTACAATTTACATTTAACATTATTAATGCAATTTATTAAGTGGAAGCGGTCCAGTAAATTCGTATTGTTCACTTCAAACAGAGCTGAAATAAGCCGTAGAATGCAACATTTCCTCTTATAATGTTTTAATTTCGCTTACGATCATCAATCTTTACCTTCCTTTTATTATCTATATATATCTATATACATCTATATTATCTTCTTATTCTGATAGCTTGTGAGTACTGTATACGTATTCTAATTCACAAGCAGAATTTTATAATAAAGAAAAACGGTAGAGTGATTGTTATCGTACCGACAGATATCGTCCTAGTCAAATTTCAATAAACTGCAATGATTGGTAGCATTAATATGTCGATTACGAAAAATGAGACTATAGGAAGACGATAGGTAAACAATGGAAAGCTGGCGTAAACGCCAGGTTAGTGCTCAAGGGGTTAATAAAGTTACGATTTGTACAGATAGTACGATTTTTTTTAACTTTTCTATGTAATTTTTCACATTTCTTTCTACGTAGAAATAGAAAACAAAAATATGCAATTTCATAGTCAAAAGAATCATGAGTTATGGTCGAAATTTCAAAGGGAAATCGTATAAAAACGCAGTTTCAGTTTTTCCGGATTATCTCATTATTGGAACAATAATTAAAATTTTCTTTAACTATAATATTGTTCGGACTACTAAAAACACTGAAAAAGATGTATCCAAAAATCACTGAAGTATATATATATATATATAATGACAATACAATAATTACGCTATTAAGTTAAAATCATTTAATTGATTTAGAAAAAAACAAAGAACAAAGTTTTAACCATAAAAATATTTTTTCAATCAAAAATAATAAGGCAGACATTTTCTTTATTCAAAACAAAGCACGGTCAGATTAAACTCCGTAGTAATTACGACTTTTTGGTTAATTCAGATTTGTCCTTATACTTTAGCCGTAAATTTAAAATGTAAAGACTATACTATAGTGAAGAACAATGTTATATTATACAATTAATTCTTATTGTCGACAAAGATTAACTTTCACGGATAAAAAAAAGAAATAAAGAATTATAGGTTATAGGTAAGATTCACCTGAAGTTGGTAGAGAATCTGAAAAAATCGTACAATATAAGGCCACAGAAAATATATGCCTTTCTGTCTACGCCGTTAGAGATATCTATACTAATAAATAAAAAAATTGAAGTGCCTGCTTTTACTAAATAGATATGAATGTATACACGAATACCTATACCAAAAATGCAATTTTTTTACATTTTTGTCTTTCTGTTTGTTTGTTCCGGGTAATCTCCGGAACTGGTGGACGTATTTTGACGGAACTTTTTTGGTAAATTTCTGAAGTTACTACTTTTAATTTTCGAAAATGATTAGGGTTCCGCGTAAAAATGTAACTCATAAAAAAATAAATAAAATCCGATTCAACGCACAGTTTTACGGGCAGCAAGTACTGGAATTTATGACAAATATATAATATTTACTTTATCGTAGTACTAAAAATGTTTTAGGAAAATTATTAGGGTTCCATATAAAAACATTAAAACGCAGTGAGGTATATACAAAAGGCAGGCGCAGCCGCGGGTGCACAGCTAGTTGGATAATAAGTATCTGTATATAAGTAATAAAAAAAATAATTCAAGTATACTATTAACGAACTTTAGTGTTATCAATAAACAAAAGTCTCAATAATGCTTGAATTTAAGCAACGCATTTATTTAAAGGAATAAATTGATTTGATCAACGTTATAACATATTTCATTGGATACTTTAGAATTTGCATTTTTTTATAAACGGTATTGTAACTTTTCGTTTATCCTATTTCATGTATATAGAAATAAATCATTCTCACCCACGCAAAAAAATCAAATCACCGGGTACTGTGAAATGAAACTAATGCTTGGTTACGTAATTTTATGCATCAAGTTCTTATAACCGTAATAATTCGTTTAAACAAACACTTGCGTATTTAAATCAGATCCTGTATGTACAGCGCGCATTCACTAGTATCGTAGTCTGTGAGTAGGCTCTGTGCCAAGTCGCATACATTGAACTCAACGTACCGTACAATCATATTTACGTATGATAGTGTATCACAATTAATTTGCAAAGTTCATATTTTAAATTCGTAACAACATTATTAATTACAGTAAAAATTAGTTTTCCAGTATTAATTGTTTTTCAAATACCATTATTACTAATTTTGCCAACGGATGAAACATTTCCATGGTATTTTATTACAATTATATAACGCACCTATATTTAACATTTTATAAATTACAAAATATAACATAAGCTCATCCCAGTTATCCCCGAAGGGTTAGACAGAGGTGAAATAGCGAACTACACCACCCATATTTCGCTGAGCTTAGTTCCGTCCCAGATGTGACAGGGGGCGAGCCTGTCGCCATATCGGACACAAATTCCAGACTCGGGGATGATACTGAGTATAAAAATCCAATATTACTTGACCCGACCCGGGGATCGAATCTGTGACCTCAGAACGACAGTCGTATCGTAATACAACTGTGCCACTGAGGCAGTTAAATTAAATTACATATAAATATTATGGAAGAAAGTAAAGACAAGTTTATGACAGAGTACAATTATTGTTTAGTAAATACTCATTAGTGGCAATCGAGTATTAGTTATGCAGAACTTCAAATAGTTTTGACCTCCTTCCCCCATCTTGTCAGCAATAGTAAGCAAGATTATATAACCATCATCATTATCGTCCTGCTTCCAATTTGTTGTTTGGGTTCGGTGGAGTATCCCTTTTTCTTCAATACATCTCTATCAGCAACTATGTCTACATTCACCCCTTTTGCATTCATATCTTCGCTGATACCCTCCATACGTCTTTTCTTTGGACGTCCTTTCCCCCTCCATCCTTGAACTTTCATAGTCATCGCTTTGTCATCACATGAGTTTCGTCTCTTCTCAAAACGTGTCCATATCAAGACAAAAGATTTCTGCCTATCTCCGGAGCCGCTTTCAAACTTCCTCTAACATACATATTCCTGATCCTATCCGTTCTCGTCACGCCACACATTCATCTTACCATTCGCATCTCTGCTGCATGTAGTCGTTTTTCATGGGCGTTGGCATAATTTAAAAAAAATGTATATATATATAAAAATTATGTATTATTATATTTTATAATATAAAAAGTTTAGTTTATATGGTTAAGAAGGTCATGCTGGCCGTAATGATATTTTCTTACATGTCAAATATATTTTATATTATAATAGGATAATTGTATTTTCAGTTTGGACTTGTAAATAAATAAACTTAAAATGTCGTTTCTTTATTAAAAAGCGACACATCATTTATTTTAATTGTCCTTTATTTATCTTATACCACAATCTCTATATACATGTCGTTAAAAATAACTAAAGTATTACATCACACTTGTATGACCCCTTATTGATTAATATGTAGTTGCAGTTGAAGTATGCGAGGCAGGATCATAATAATATGATTCGTACAAAGCAATATATAAATGCTAACCAATACTAAAACAAACTGATAGTGATGACGGTACAGTGGAAAGTGCGGCCGGATGTCATGTCAATCGACGCGGGTTCGAGCTCACCTGTCCAACTGTAACATGAACATTTTTTTTTTTTTTTGACGGGGGGAAATGCATTTACGCACTACCCTTATCTATTGTATTTGGAGGATCAAAGTCCCCCAAATACAATAGATAAGGGGGCACGGAGTGACGAGCTCCGTGCCAGTGTGGGACTCACCCGGGCGAGAGTCGCCCGGAAATACCCACTAAAACCCCCCGGGGCCGTCCGCTGCATTTGGGATGGGGGCGACACGGGGTGGCTTTCGCAAGCACCGCGTCGCAACTGTAACATGAACCTGAGTTTTCGGTGAAGGAAAACCTCGTGAGGAAACTATAGAACGGCAGGGTATTTTCTAATCCGATTACGGCGAGGATGGCGGGGGAACTAGGCGCTTCTTTGAAGCCTCGCGTAGGCTAAACGCCGACGGCGGGGGAGTCCGGATGTCGCCCGTGTGGCATCGGGACTTCACCGCTTTGCTGAACCAAGGGGGGAAGGGGCGGGGGCCCTGACCTTCCATTGTACTGGGGAAGCCGTCGGGGGGCTAGTTTTGGTTGACCGGGACCGGTCCCTAAGCGGGTTAGGGGCTTGGCCTTCGGGCCGGGCCGTCCGTCCGGGGGGTATGTCGCGCGGTGCATGCTTGCGATCCCGTGTTGTCTCCCCTCGTGTGGTGGTAGAGACGGTCACTCATAGGGTTTTAGTGGGTAGTCGCTAGGGTCTCCTTCCCTAGTGTTAGTCCCACACACCCTCCCTGCCCCCGCATGGGAGGACGGTGCCTAAATGCATTTCCCTAAGTTAAAAAAAAAAGGGTATTTTCTAATAATGCCCGCTTGAGTAGCTACCGCCCTCAAGTTTGAAAACCTGTCGCCGAATACTTATAGGTGTGTTCCGGCAGAGCATCAATTGAGAACCAGTACCTCTAAGCTTTTTTTTTTTCTAACTAGCTAACGCTGTTGGCCGGAAGGGCCTTTAAAGCTTCACGGTGACTTTGGGAGCGAGTGTTGATAGCACTCAGCCGCAAAAAAGAAACTAGCATAAGGGTTACCAAAGTGGTACGGACCTCGGCTTAACCGTTACCTGAGTGTAAAAAATTCCCCAGAATTTTGAACCTAGCTAAACCCTACATTTTTTATTTAATACTAATTTAAAAAAAAGGTTCCTTACAGAAATTATGTACCTGCGTGTTATATGCAGGAGTGTGTGTGTGTGAAGTATCGTGCGTGTAATGCTTAATGCATGTTCAGTGTCACTGTATCGCGCTGGCAGCGGCGTCAAGAGCCTCCCCAGTTGGGGAACGCAGCACGTCTTGAGCCGCCACGGAGGGGGACCCGGAGTGTGTGCGGAAACAAAGTTTGCCGCGCGTCCCTTGTGGCGGGAACGCCGGTTGCGTGGGCGTGGGCCCTCTAAGTTTAGTGTGTTTACCATCCTGGACCACATCTTCACTTAACATCAGGTGAGATTGTGGTCAAATTACTGAGCCTATAACGTGTAAAAAAAGTATCGAAAACTTACTCTGACATAATTACTAAATCTGTAGTAAAGGTGAACTACGCAAAATGAATTAAAAAAATAAGATAGAACAATATATAAAAAGAACAATTTGAGAATAACAAATTTCTATGAGCAATCTACGTTATAAAATTGCTCTTTAAATAATTTAATTACTTTTTGAATAATATTTAATATTCAGTGAACCGTATTTAATAGTTCATAGTTTTTACGAAAGTAATAACTTAATAAAATAAAAGCCTCGACTTAACATAATATTTGACAATATCAAAAGATAAAAGCCATGCGATGCGAATAAGAGTATCTTTTATAATGAGATCACTCTACAAAAAACACAGTAACTTATACGAAATATTTTACATTACATGTCGACAAAAGATTTATTTTCCTACAAATTTCAAAAATTAAAATGATTTATAGAATATGTAAATATGTAATATAATATGTAAAAAAACAATAATAAACATGTAATAATTTGTCTATCAAATTCCTAGGAATTTTTCTTTGACAAAATGATGTAAATTTTATAAAAATTCACGAAAATAATTGATGAAAACATGTTTTTATACATATTTACCTACTTTTATTCTAAGTATCATAAATATTAATATCTAATATTAATTTTATGTTTACCGAAAATACTTGGACCCTCTTTACATTTAAAGTTTTTGAAGGGAAAGTTTCTTTAGTGGCCTTGAGTGATTCTCGGTAGATGAAGAACTTAAAGATTCACGTTACCAATGGTATGACGTCAGCCGTCAACATGCTACAAATTACTACAGTATGTCAAGTATAAGATGGCGTTTAAGTGTTGCCGCTTAGAGATAAATAAAAAAATGCATACTTACGCAGCCTATCGTATGTTTCGATTATGAATAAGCTAAATGGGAATGTACATAATAATTATTGGTTGGAACGCCAACAGATTTAAAATCCAATTTTTATATTTTAAATGTTAGGTTTTATTAATAATTTAAATTAACAATTTATGAAATTTAAACATAAAAATCAGTTATCCTAATTTTCGAGTTTTCTCTTCTGTCGGCAGTTCTTATCGCTACTTAGATTTTAACATAAATCGCATTTTAAAATAACGTATAAAAATATTATATATTATTGACTTTAATTTGTTTAGTTCCATATCATTTCACAAGAACCATTGTCTAAATTATAAAATAAAGTTCAAGTTTCAATAATTAAAAAACTGTAGCTTAATTTTTTTGTTAGCGTCAATAGAGTGGGATGTAAATGAATCTGTGTTAAATCGCAGCGTCGAGAATTTAGAGTGCTCTCATTGAAGCCTCCTCTTTTGTATTGTGACGATACTTGACCCGCTTGTATCCACGAGCCATTGCCGCCTAGTTTGCACTTCAGATAGACTATAAACTTATATAGCCTATGCATACAGTTTTAATTATGCTTGACTATTTACCAAATATTCTGCTTTAGAAACTTTTTCAAGAGGTATTGTACTTATTATTTTTAATGAAATAATGTTGAATGACATAGTTTTAAAATTGCGAATATTGCATCATCTAATATATGTTGAAACGGCTTGAGGTCATGAATCTTAATTTTATTATATCAAATGAAGAATATTTACTCCTTCTTATCTAAATCCCATAGAGATCTTGTTTAAATCCTTTCACTTATATATTACTAAAAAAAATTTTTTTTCTGACTAACCCTATTTACGGGAAGTGCTTAACAGCTGCTTCAGCGAACTTTGAGGCGAGCACTTAAGATGCTCAGCTTAGGAATGGTAGCCAGCACAAGGGCACCAAAATGGCACGAGCCTTGGATTGAGCTGCTACCCCGTGATAAAAATTCCACGGAATTTGCCCTAGCCAACTGAACGGTTAGTTAACCTGTAAAGTAACAAACCTGTAAGGTCCTTTACAGAACCTATATATGTACCTTGCGTGTAGTGTGCAAGTATGTGTGTGCAGTATGATGCGTGTGATTGCTAGCGCATGGAGTGTCACTGTATCACGCTGGCAGCGGCTAAAAGAGCTTTCCCAGATGGGGGTCGAAGCAAGTCTTGTGCATCTTCTGAGGGGGATCTGGAGTGTTTTAGTCTTAAGTTACAAAGAAAAGTCTGGCGGACTAACATTAGTATGTAGCAAGCAGGCAATTATACTATGACACATTGGAAACGTTTTTTTTGTCAGATCATTATATAATATATTTCAAAAAGTCACATTGTTAATGAATTATTATTTTATTAATTACAATTTACAAACTATAAATTGTAAATCGTGGCAATATACATATAAATGTACATTTTATTTATTATGGTTATGTAATTTTAACACATTTATCTAAAATATATGACCTTTGATATACATTACTACAAAAGCTTTAATTAATCCATTGTACACAATAATCCGCTTACACTCTCTAGGGGAGTTATTTCTGATGACATCTACAGTCTGAGACAGAATATTTTCTCGGCTTGTCCATAGGGTTTAGAAAGCTTTTAAAAGTTTAATAATTAAGGCAATAAATGAAAGTAAATCATGGAGTTTTAAGAATTATATTTATGACTAGCTGTGCGCGCGCGGCTGCGCCCGCGTTTCTTATATTCTTCATGATGTTTTAATTTTTTTTATACGAAACCCTAATTATTATTTTCCAAAATTTATTTTGGTACTAAATGAAAGTAAAAGGATTTCTCATAAATTCAAGCACTTACCCGTAAAACTGACCATTGAGTCGGATTTCATTCATAATTGCATAGGTTTTTTTTAACCCGGAACACTAATTATTTTTCAAAAAATATTTTGGTACTAAATTAAAGTAAAAGTATTTCTCATAAATTCAAGCACTTGCCCGTAAAACTGACCATTTAGTCGGATTCCATTCACAATTGCATAAGTTTTTTTTAACTGGAACCCTAATTATTTTCGAAAATCAAAAGTACTCTAAGTCATCCGGAGTGACTTCAGCTATCTACCAAAAAGAGTCCCGTCAAAATCGGTTCAGCCCTTCCGGAGATTACCCGGAACAAACAGACAGACAACAATTATAAAAATTGTATTTTAGGTATAGGTATCGTCCATACATTAATATGTATTTAGAAAAAATGTTATTTAGACATTACAAACAGACATTTACATTTTATTATTATTAGTATAGATTTTACTTGTTTTTTTGTAATTTTTCTAATATAATTTTTCACTGTCTAGACTGTCTTCAGACACCGATGTTGTTTGTTTTCACTGTATCCTCGTGTTTCTACATATAGAGCATGATTCCGCTTCTAAATAGTTTTCAACTGTCACATCTGTTGGAATCTATGTAAAAAATTATGTAAAATGAGATTAAATAACATGACAAAATCCTACATAAATATAAAAAATTTAATAACTGAACACTAATAATAATATAATAATAGTAAAATTATATTCCTGCTGAAGTCATATGGGCAAGAGATGTGACAACTATAAATCATTTCAGAGTGGAAACAGCAAAGGAGCAACCAAACTGTAATAATAATATCAAGTATTCGTGCGGATCACCTTTTAAAATGTTTTAACTCGACGTGAATCGAAAATAAAACATTAATTTTACGCTATTTTCATTGTCATTCATTTCATATTTGCCAAACACATAAAAATGATTACACATTGACTACTTTCACATAATCACTTTTGTTTACATTACCTTTTAAATGTATGTTTAATGAAAATTTAATTAATTTCTGATCGACTACTACAATTTTTTAAAATTTCAATTACAAAAGCTAGCACAAATAATATTTTTTTACGTACACACTTAACTCTGTCTCTGATATATTGTAATACCTATGTATATCATATTAATTTAGTATTATTTTCCCTATTTCTGTCTAGGTTGAAGATTTCTATGTGGCTGATATTAGACGAAGAAAAATTCTCCTTATCCACTGATTATGGCTCAAAATCCTTTCTACGACACATTCCTTAATTTTTCATTTTATGCTCTACGAAACATTTTACTTCGTTCTTATTAACATTCCACTGTCGTAAGCGTAACAACTTACGCGTAAAATAATATCTCTGATAAATCAGTCACTTTTTAATTATTATTACTTGCAGTAGTGAGATCGAGTGTGACGCGTTACCTCTTCGGAGGGCGCGAGGGACCTGCGCAATGCGGTCTCGCCAGGGATGTACGTAATATACCCTGCGGATGAAGTAGTTTCCCTGACATACAGCTCGCAATCGCTACCACGGCCACGGCAGCGGCCTACGCTCGACGTCCTCTTTGGGCCGCTGCCACCGGCGCCGACCAGTGCGCACCCCCCGCCCTTGGCTCCCACCCTCGTCTGCGGCAACAGCCTCAAAACGGCGCCTCCGGAGCCCGAGGAGCGCGCGACGGCATCGCCAACGCCGTCGCTAGAGCGCTCGGCCAAATTGCGCGAACGCACTAAAGCTAAGCTATTCAAGAAACTCGGCCGCCACGAGAATAATGAATTTGGCAAAATCGTTAGAACTCCTGCTCCCGATGAATTCGAGCTTCCCGCTCCGTTACCCCACACCCGCGTTTTCACGTAAGAATATCTTCGACCGCGATTTTGATGCACTTTTTGAAGTTGCAAGCACGCCCCAATTCGGGGCTAATATTCGCGTAACGACCCCTGAACCGGACCGTCGGTCAGACGTATCAGCAACTCATTTCCCTTCCCCTGAAGAGTCACCTCTGAGCTTACTGCCACCAAGACCCAGTTCCGAGCCAACTCGTTCGCCTGCCAACTACGGTCGCACTTCTACGCCATCGACACCGTCGCCTCAACGTTCGTCTCTGGAAGGTTTAAAACGAGAGTGGATTGAGTGGACCTGATAATTAACCAAGAATGCCTTACTCATGCGCATGGTACATAATAACATAACAATAGGCTTGTTTACGGCTTCGTCGTTTCACATATGATTTATTTAACACGTGTGAAATTTTATTGGTTTTCATTATTAATATAAAAACTAGTTTTCATTACTCTTTTAGGCAAAATGTTTTTTTGTTTCTTATTAGTATTGATTTTTCGCAGGATCAAACTCGAAACCAACTAAACGGAGTTTCTTCAGTAAGCTAAGCCGATCGAAGGAAGCAGTGCCTCCTCGCCCGCCACAATCAACAATGCAGCAACCTTCGGTAGAAATGGCTCTTCGTGAATTAACGCATCCAGCACATAATGACCAACTTAAAAACCAACAACAAGTTACATTCAAATTAGTTAAAACAGGTAAGAACACTCAAATTTATCTCAAAAGTGGCAATGAAAATATTGATATGTCTGAGGTATAGAAACAGTGAAAATAATTATTGTAACTGAACTAAAAAAAATCTACTTGTATTAATGATTGTCCATTTGATATCAAATTTTTGCACGCTGTGAACAAAACAACTGGCATTATGGATTGTAGTAGACTATGTTAATTTACTAACCTTAAGGTTACAAAATTTATTTTTTGTGTACAATTTCACGAACTTAATTTACTTGAGTTGTCCGAATTTGACGTTAACAATTTTATGAAGAATTTTGCACCAAAATAGCTTTAAGTTTCTTTACAATATTTATTTCGATACGTGTAAAAATATTATACTAATTTGATTAACTTTATAATAGATATCTGTTATCATAATAGTTCCAAAATTTATCGCAGTAATTATTCTGTATCCTTTTAAACACTCGTGCGTCTAGCGCTAGTTGAAATCAGAGTAATTAAAACCTTAATATAGACTATTTTCATTCATCTTCTTCTAGTGTAAATGAGATTTAGAAATTGTTTATCGAAAATGTAAGGAATAGTAATACTATACAAAACTTAATCATAGTAATCAACTCGTACTTATATGAGACACGAAGTAAACATAGGCAATTTCAAAGAAAGCCTTTGATTACTTCAATCGAATACGAACGAGTTTCCAAATTGAAGTCAGCCTTACAAAAACGTGCTCCACCAAAAATAAACTCACGTTTATACTCAACAAAGTGATGAAAAGAAACAGAGCTTTTACAAAATAATGATGTAGATAAAAACACTGCTTATTTACCTATGCTTTGCAAAGATTTTTTCTTCAATTTTTCTGTAAATACAGTATTTATTTACTCAAATAGAGTATTACTTTACTTTCATACAATACTTTTTAAAATACAAAAAATAATTGTGAAAAATATATGCAATAAATTTAACATTGATTGTTAAAAACTATTCACATCCGTAACGAAATAATTATCTTTTGTATTAATTTTAAAATAAGTACTAACCGCTTAAACATGACAAAGAATATGCAATACATTCAAGCGTATAAGTTAGATTTTTATATGCTCCTTTTTTTGCTTTTTGGTACGGGACGTTTTAACTTGTTATTCGATAAAATAACACATACAAATAAATAATGTATTTATTTATTGGTTTACAATAATTCTTGCATCGATTCATATGTGTAACCTTGTGATGTACAATTTATCAGCAAACACAGCTTGCATAATAATGCCAACAAAGAGGCAATATATCCGCAAAAATTTAGCTACAGTTATGCAAAGTATATGGTGCGTGGAAATTTTGAAGTCACAGTAATCAGACAGAATAAACATAATTATTAGTATCGAACATGTACCACAAAATTAATAAGGCATTAAATTTGATATTGAAGCTTATGATTAACGAGCTGAACTCGGTAGACGTTGTCCTAGGCAATATATGAAATATTATCATTGCTCGAATCTATTTATATCAATTTTCTTTGCGGTCGATTGGCCTGTGGAGAGAACTAGGCCGGAAATTATGTCTGGCGGCATCTGGTGTCATGTGGCAATGGTCTTCATGGTCTACTCCATTAAAAATACATATACATACCAATTTTTATGGTAATCGGTCGAATGGTATTGGAGTTTACCGATCTCATTAACTCAAACACCTATTGGTAGAAAATACCAACTGCGGGCTGGCCGGCCTCCAAATCTCCTATTTCTTGCCGAGGGTCTGGTGATACACTGGGTCGCTCAGGGCGAAAATATAAGGAATATGTCCACTTACCGAGCAATCTCTCGTGCACATCCAATCCCGAGGATCCTGCAGCTTATGTAATGGCGTAGAAGCGGTGTAAAAACGTGATGCGGCGATATTGTAGATTATTATAAAAGTTATGCGGTTTGCGTTGCGGAGCGGTTGCGCGTATACTTTTTAAACACAACTGTCAAACTTTTTTTTTTTCGCGGCGCGGGTTGCCAGGCAAGAGAAAATCACTCGGCAAGAATGACAGTGATTCCTGACATTCTCACCCCAGCAACCGAATGATTCACCATAACCCCCGACCTTAGGAGAGAAGCGTCTCCTAAGCTCAAAATATTGGAGAGGAGGTGAAAGAAAATTAGATGGATGAGCGGAAATGCGGAAGCGGAATTACAAATTTAACTGAAGGATAAACTAATATTAAAGTAGAAAAAGGATAATAATATACAAAGGAAAGGAACTATTAGAAGGATTATTGGGTAGGTAAAGGACAGACCTTTACAACCGGGCGCGTATAAGTACCGCTTTGAGTGCGGACAGTAACCACACGGACTATTCCGTCAGCACCAGGGTGGCAGGTTTCAATAATACCAAGTGGCCACCTTAATGGAGGAGCGTTATCAGATTTAAGTATAACAACAGAACCTACAGTAGGATTTGCGGTACGTGCATTCCATTTTTGTCTAGTTTGGAGCGTTGACAAATATTCATTCCTCCAGCGTTTCCAATAGGATTCCAGGAGCTTATCCAATAAGTATTTGCGCTTCAACAAAGATTGCGGTTGCGAAGCAGTGTCAACTAAATTAAAAGAATTGAGCGGTTCATAGTTAACAAAATGTGCGGGAGTTAGAGCTGTAGGTTCGGCCGGATCCGAACTCAAAACAGAAAGTGGTCGTGAGTTTAGTATACATTCGATTTGTGTAAGAAGTGTTGTAAACTCTTCATAGGTAAGTAGCGTGTCGCCTATAACGCGTTTTAAATGCGACTTAATGCTTTTTATATTAGATTCCCAAGCACCACCAAAATGAGGAGCGTTGGGAGTGATCGTTTTCCAGGTAATACCGTGCTCTACAGCTTCATTCAAAAATGCCTCCGAATAAGTTTTAGATTTAATAAAATTATGTAAATCATTATAATGCGCTTTTGCACCTACAAAGTTAGTGCCATTGTCCGAAAATAACTCCAAGCAATTTCCTCTACGTGATATAAATCGCTTGAAAGCTTTGATAAATGACTCAGTACTTAAATCAACCGCGAATTCAATGTGCACAGCTCTTGTTACTAAACAAGTAAATAAACAAATAAAAGCCTTTTCTTGGCGCGCACCTCGATATCTACTTATTAATATAGGAATTGGGCCTGCATAATCGGTCCCGGTTTTTAGAAAAGGCTTAGCTTCATTAACTCGAAAGGAGGGAAGAGCGGACATATATGGAAACATGGGTTTAGGCGAAACTTTAAAACAGCTGTTACAAGCTTGAAAACGCTTTCGAACTACTGTCCTGCCTGAAATAATCCAGTAATTTAAGCGTAACATCGAGAGTAATTGGTGAGGACCTGCGTGTAAATATTTTTTATGATAATAATCGATAAGTATATTTGTGATGTGATCGCGTTTAGGAAGCAGAATAGGGTGTTTCGCTTCGAACCGTAAGCTACTGTGCTGTAATCTGCCCCCAACCCTGATCAAGCCATCGCTATCTATAAAGGGTGACAGTGTTCTAAATGATTTTGTAAGTGGACGATTTTCTTTTAAAGAAGTTAGTTCGGTTGCAAAATGAACTTGCTGAACGCTGCGCAAAATGTACAACTCAGCTATTTTTAACTGATTTACCGTTACAGTATTAGATCTAGGAATTTTCCTAATAAATATTAAAACATAAGTCGCAACTCGCAAAAGTTTCGACCACGAAGATAGTCGAGCTGCGACTGTATGGAAAAAGGGTTGTTCATTTATCGTCGTGACTAAAGCGCGATCATTTTTATGTTCATATTGTTTATCAGGTGGGAATATTTGATCCTCAAATAAAAAGCGTCGAATAGGCCATTCTGTCACTGGATTTTGAAGCCAAGTGGGGCCATGCATCCATGTCGGATGGTCTAATAATTGGGAAGGCAATAAACCTCTCGATAAGCAATCACTCGGATTATCCTTTCCCGCTACGTGAAAAATGTGTTTGGGTGATAAATACTCTTGAACGCGAGCGATGCGGTTTGCTACGTATACTTGAAATCTATGCGGAGAAGAATGTGCCCAATATAAGGCTACTGTGGAATCGGTTAAGGCGAATATATTTGTAATATTGCAACGCGGTGAAATAGTGGTGATAACAAAGTGAATAAGCTTCGATAATAATAACAATGCACATAATTCGAGGCGTGCTAGAGTTTGCATTTTATTAGCAGTTGGCGACACCTTGCTTTTAGCGCATACTAGATTGACCGTGTTGGGAGAACCCTTAATGCACAAATAAACGTTGGCGCCGTATCCACTTTCACTTGCGTCTGAAAAACCTACTACTATCAACTCAGAACTGTAAGATGGCACTCCTAAGAAACGAGGAATTTTTACACTAGATAAAAGTGGTAGCTCATTTCGAAGGATGCACCATGCGTCGCAAATATCTTGCGGTGGGCATTCATCCCAATCTACATGTTGTAACCAAAGCGATTTCATAATTAACTTAGCCTTTAATATTACGGGTGCACAGAAACCATTGATATCCCACAAGCGAGCGATAGTTGCTAAGATAATGCGTTTAGTAATTATTTGCGAAGTTTCCTTTACCGAGATTACGAATTGATCTTTTTCAGGAATCCATTTTAAGCCTAATAATTTTAAATTGTCATTTTGATCAAAATGAACATGTGAAAGGTTATGATTTTCAGGAATTGATTCTAATAATGCGGGGCAATTACTTATAAATTTTACTAGATCAAAACCACCTTTTTTAAACATGTTTATTAATTGGTTAGATAGGTTTATACCTTCTTGCGGTGTACATACGGATATTGCCAAATCGTCCATGAATAAATTACTTTGAGCTACATCTGCTGCGTATGGATATTCCTGTCTCTCTTGTTCAGCTAGTTCGCGGATTGTCCGCATTGCTAAATATGGGCTGCAAGACAGACCGAAACAAACGCGATTGAACTCATATAAATTAGCGCTATCCTCATCTTCAAAGCGATATAGAATTCGTAAAAATTTACGATAATTATTATGTACCAATATTTGTAAATACATCTGCTTAATATCGGCACTCATAGCAATAGGAAATAAACGAAATTGAATTAAGATCGCAAGTAAATCATTTTGTAAGTTTGGCCCGGTATGCAGACAGTCGTTTAACGACAACCCGGAAGTTGTTTTTTGCACTTGCATCTAGAACTATTCGTAATTTCGTACTAATTTTATCATTGCGTGAAACTGCGTGGTGAGGAATAATATATTGCCTCTCACTGGAATTATAATTATCTATGCGGGTAATATAATTTTTATTTAAGTACTCTCTAATAATTTCATCATACTGTAATTTTAAATTATTATTGAGTTTAAACTTGCGTTCTAAATGCGTATATCTCTTAGATGCGATTTTAAATGAATCCCCTAACTGCGACGGGTCTTGGTTAAAGGGTAAAATAGTAGTGAAGCGGCCTGATTTATCGCGAGAAATATTATTTGAATATAACAACTCACATTGTTTATCCACGGGTGAAAAATGTTTTTTGTCCGGTACATCTTCAACGTTCAAAAAACGATTCATTAAACCTTCCATTGAAGTATCCTCACTACAAATATATGAGTATGTGTCACTGAGACAAGCGGTAGCGTTAGCGGACGCGGATTGTAAAACACGTGCGGAGCCTATAATAATATAACCAAATTCGGATTCAAGAGCGTCGGGATTCCCATTCGAACCTATGATTTTATTTCCCTTCAATATGTGGGCAAAAACTTCTGAACCAATTAGCATGTCTATTGGACCCTTCGTATGAAACGATTGGTCTGCGAGCGGTAAATTAAATAAATAATCGAGCGATGTACAATCTACATTCACTTGCGGTAAATCACCCGAAATCTTATTAATAACTAAACATTGTATGTTCAAGCGGAAATCATTATGTCGCGAAAATACTGTTACATTGGCTATACCCTGTATCGGTTGCGGATTGTCACCAATACCATTTACTTGAATGGAATTGGCGGAGTTAAATATATTTAATCCAAGTTTCTTACAACATTGTTTGGTAATAAAATGTCTCTGAGAACCCATATCGATAAGTACTCTGACTGGGTGTAATATAGAATTTTTATCTTTTACTAAAATGACTGCGGAACCTAACAAAATAATTTTATTTTTATGACGCGTGGATTCAGAATTCATCTGACTACAAAGAGATACAGTTTTGTCTTGGGTACTTTTAGATGTATCGTTATTATGTAGTTGATTATCAGAGGTCAATGACCTTGAATTACCCCCGACCATGCCATCTAAACTGTTCTCAGGAAAGTGTAACAAGGAATGGTGCCTCTTGTTTCCTTTACAAAATTTACACGATGATACAGACTGACAAAATCGACTAGTATGCAACAAACTCAAACAATTTATACAACCGTTCACATTCTTTATATATTTGTATCTATCTAGCGGTGAAAGAGTTTTAAATTTCGCGCAATTATATATTTGTTCATGTTCATTCGATTTACAAAATGAACAGTGTTTATTAAGACGCGCGGTGACGTCATTTGCAATTAATGCGCGTGGAGCTCGCTGTGTCGAGCGACCGCTCCTCGCGTCTCCAGCGGCGCAGTGCTTATACTTACTACCGGCGCTTGCGTTGATTTTAATATCTGGCGTAATTCTTTTTAATATTTTATATTGTTCCCTGAGAAATATTACAAATTCTTCGTAATTGGGATATGATTGTTTTCTATTAATATTTTCGAATTGTTGCACTGTGTCCGTATCTAGTTTGCGTAAACCTAAATGAACAAACATGTAATCTAACAAATTATCGATCTTTAATTGTTTCAAAGCGGCTACAGACGTAGAATATTCGTCAATGAATGCGTCTAATTGACTCGGCGTAGCATTGTGAAGCGATTTTAGATTTAATATTTTTTCTATATAGGTAGTAGCTATCTCACGGTCGTCCGTGTATTTATCAACCAGTGCGTTATAAATTATATTATAATTTTCTGCGGTCGGGCTTAAACTTAGCCATATTGACTCAGCCTTCCCTTTAAGTTTACTAATTAAGTACCTTACACGTAGTGAGTCATTTAGACTCGGATTATTGTGAACCATTGAGTTATAACATTCAATGAACATAGGAAATTTTTCATAGTCACCATAGAATTCCGGTATTGATAATTTCTCTAATTGAAAATTTAAATATTGTTCATTGTGTTCAGCGGTATTAACATTTTGCGATATATTGAAGCGTGTTAAGGCATTTTTTTACTCCACAATAATAATCTTCGAATGCCCATATTGCCTCATAATTTGGTAGGTACTTAGGATCTAATTTCAAATTAAGTCGGTTAATATTATCGACTATATTTTGAAATTCTTCGCGCATCGAATCTATGTTTGTCGCTTGACTAATAAAGAGAGGAGTTTGGCGATCCTCCTGACTCGTAGGTATAGATTCGTAAATAGATTTAATGCGTAAATAATAAGATTGTTTTTTTACTTTCGAGTAGAGATATTTCTCCGATACCTACTGAACCTTCAGCTACTTCTCCCTTTTTGGACCTATGCTCCATTTTTAAAGTTAATAATATTAAACAATGTAATTAAAAAACAAATACAATTGAATAGTATTCGTCTCAACGGTAATATAAAATATCAAAAATGCGAGGGTAAATAATAAATTTATGAAATTGCGTATGCGGTTTTAAAGTCTTAGGATGTAAAAATAGGGAATTTAGGACACAATCCAGGAACGAAGGACCATTAAAAGATGGTAGAAAATACCAACTGCGGGCTGGCCGGCCTCCAAATCTCCTATTTCTTGCCGAGGGTCTGGTGATACACTGGGTCGCTCAGGGCGAAAATATAAGGAATATGTCCACTTACCGAGCAATCTCTCGTGCACATCCAATCCCGAGGATCCTGCAGCTTATGTAATGGCGTAGAAGCGGTGTAAAAACGTGATGCGGCGATATTGTAGATTATTATAAAAGTTATGCGGTTTGCGTTGCGGAGCGGTTGCGCGTATACTTTTTAAACACAACTGTCAAACTTTTTTTTTTTTCGCGGCGCGGGTTGCCAGGCAAGAGAAAATCACTCGGCAAGAATGACAGTGATTCCTGACATTCTCACCCCAGCAACCGAATGATTCACCACCTATTTTAATTTGAGTCGTATAGAATCAAAAGCGGCTACATCTACATGTCAACTCATTTATGGGAAAGCGGAAAAAATGTTTTTTTTCTAAAGTATTAACGTATAAACTGTATTTTAACCTTTAGGTAGTTAGTTCACTTTTATGGCAACATGAAGTTAGTACCACAAAGTTTAAAAATAAACCAATATTAACGTTTTTTTTTTTGTTGGTGATTGTAAATAGCTAAGTTGTAGATAGCCGCCTATGATTCTATACGACTCACATGCAAAAAGGGCTTATTACAGCAGTTAGATAAGATTATATACCAAAAGGCACATAACTTTTTTAAATAAACCTCTTAAATTCTGTCAAAACTTAAAGATCCATAAAATCTGTAAAAGAGTTTAGCAATCTCATATATACATTTTAATACACCGCATGTCAAATGCAAAAAGGGCATATAAGCAGTTGGATAGGGTTTTATCCCAAAAAGACACATATATAAATTTGTACTAGTCCTCTTAAAATCCCTTAAAACTATTTGTTCAAAAAAATGCAGTAGACAATTTTAAAAAAATATTAGCCGTTTTTAGCTTTTGGCACGTGATATAGAGATAAAAATTATATAGAGAAAATAGATGTAGTGCACTTAATTGAAAACTGGTGATAGGTAAACAGATCTCACAATCCGATTCTAACTGAATTGAACTTGCATCGAGTCAGACTGATTTATGTTTGTCAAATCGCTAAAACTTAACACACATTACCATACAGAAGTTTCAGTTCAAAAAACAATATTTCATCATAAAGCTGTAAAATGAACCGTTGGAACATTACTGAAATTTCTAACCTACAATTCAAAGTCGTTCCTATATTTAAAAAAATACACAATGCTAAGATAATATTTACTCATACTGGCTATTATTTTCGTCCGGTAAGAACATATTACTATAATATCGCACATATTTGCGAACTCCGTGAGAATAAAAGAGTTTCTCTTTCCACGCAAAATCGCTCCGAGCGCTGTTTGCTATTCAGGTTAACAATCAAGCGAATATCTCTGTCTTTACCACATTTACTACATATATGGATTATAATAATATTTTTAGAACGTGTTAAATGGCTTTTTTATTTAAAATCATGATAATAATTAAAACATTACAAATAAAATTTCCGTAATGAAAACTTGTTTAAGAATTTAGTTTGACAGTATCCTAAATGAAAAACATTGTATTATTTCTTGTAAATACCTTTTTTTATAATAAGTTAACTTCACTATATATCTTAATTACAATAATACACGTAACAAAAAGTAATTTTCGTTCTTTAGAACACCTCAATCTTAATATTTTATTCTTTGCTTAATTTAATAAAAATTTACGAATCCCTAATACACAAATTCAGATTTTGCAAAAACTTTTTTCAACAATGGCATTGCTTAATGTGCCTAAATTTTAGCAAGGAAAGGATCGTTATAAAATTTTCTTGCCGTGGTATGGCCGCTTCTAGCTATTGCATGACTCGTTACAAACTTTCAGACTGAAAAAGTAATTATTACTAAGTTCCAGCAACTTCATTTTGTTACTCTGTTCTATGGTTAGTGTAATACCATCTTTAGTCATATATGCAGCCACTAACAGATAAGATTTTGCATGAAGAAATGCACTTTATTTAATAAAACACTCTATTATGAGTCTTGTGAGGTTAAAAGAACGGGAAAAGGTATAAATAGATAATCTTTATTTGATTTAATGTACCTACTCGCGTCGTAGATAACGCCTCCCAGCCTTTTGGAGAAAAGGGCTCTCTCGAATATTAATAAAATATCATCTCCCTTTATGGCTAAGTTAAGATTCATACTACCTCTTGGCAGAGATACAGTTTTAGAAATTAAGTGTTTGACATCGTAAAGCTTCACTTAAGGTTTGGAAAATTTAGCAACAGCTACTGTATTTATTTATGTATATCTTTGACTCTATATATTACGTGATTGATTAGCCTTTCAAGAAAACCCAATCTAAAAAAAAATACAAAATCTAATCTAACTATATAAATATTTATGCCCTTCATTCACTTAGTAACCCATTTCAATGACTCCTTTCATGTCGTCGTGTTTATTAATCAGCCTTTGATAATCTAGATGAGATTAGTACTATGAAAAGTTTTCATTCATATTTACTTATAACCGCTAGAAATTATTCTTATTCAACATTTCTCTTTGACTGTAAGAGATGAAGATAAAAATTTATTTCGCGCTTAGTTATTGAATATTTATTTATTGTATTTTTATTAAATTGACTATTAAAAAAAACGAATTTTTGATCAAGCTGTTCTGACCGTAATCGAATCAGTGACGTTCGATTTACAAAGAAATTAGTGACCAATTTGCAAGCGTAAGCCATACGTTAATTACTTAATTTTTCTTTGTATATTGTACTCTGTAAAAAATATTTTCAGAGTAATTGCTATTTTATTTTTCAGACATTAGACTAATCTACTTAAATTTGATCTTAAGCGGTTTACAATTTGCTTATTTTAATAATTACATTTCAATATTTGCTTTTATTTTCACTACTAAAATTAGTCACCTTTTTTAATATAAGGTTTTTTGATCCCCGTGATCCCTTGATAATAATTAATCCGAGACTTCATTTTTGTGGGTATAAATGTGCATCGCCATTAATCTTTATCTCATTCATATTATATTTAACAATAATAATTATAGTCATAATTTAAAACAGTTTCATTGTAAATAAAAAGATCCCTTTAAAATCGTATTTATATAAATCCATTTTTCATTTGCTTAGGCTTTAGGGTGTAATTCATGTTATGATTTCAAAGATGTCAATATCAGAGTATGCTATATGTGTGTACTTCAACGCAATAGATATAATGTAAAGACATAGGAAATTTTATTTTGGAAATATTTATTTACTGTTGAAATTAATAGTGTAATTTTTATTGTAAAATAATGATATTATTCTGTAGTTCATTTTAATAAATAAGTCCGTCTCATAGTGGATTTACCGTGTGACATGCAAGCGGATATTAATAGTTAATAATAATTTATAACGTCTAATCGTAGGTAAAGATTTATACAAAGAACATTAGTTACTTTATATATCAACTAAGTTTTGTCAATGTAGTGTTATCGTAATGTGTATAATGAGTTAAAGTCTGTATTAAACCATTTTGGCTTAATTATATCTACGTTGTATATGAACTACAATATGGAATCCATTAAGCAAAACTTTTAGAACAGATTGTATCAACACCTTCGGGTATTAGGCAAATGGATACATTTAGTTGATCGTTAAAAGCTTTACATTATTTAAATGGTGGTTTCATTCATATTCATTTTATATTGACTTAACTTATGACAACGTATACCAGCTTCTATGTAAGACAACGAAATAAAATTGTAATGATGTGGTTAAAAAATAACAAGCGGTTGATCTCCCTTTACACAAGAAACAAATATATGTGTAGAAATTTAACAGTCCATGGTCCTAGTTTTTTAGTACGCAAAGACGTTCATTTTGTATACAGATTGATTTATTTCGTCATCTATGTGCAAATTTGGATCGCTACTATAGCGACTATTCGGAGATACTACAATCATTATCAAGAGAACACAATACGCTTCACCACGCGAACGGATTATTTGGAATGGAATACATCATTCCCGACTATAACAATATGTGAAGTTAGTAACATTGAAAAAATTTGGACTATAAGTAACAACTTCCAAAGTGTAAATATTGGAAAATTTGACAGGTTTATTAGCGATATAGCGTTTTTCAGTGGGACTTGTTTCAGTTGTTTCTCTACATGTGAGAGAGAATCAACGTGCGATATGGATTATTCCATGATTACAAAACTCTTTCGCATTTCATGTGTGGATTTTTTTATTAGTTGCAAATGGAACAATAAACCCATAGACTGTTGCGTTCATTTCAAACCGTTACAAACGGAGTACGGTGTATGTTTTTCAATAAACAACAAACTCGTTATCGGTAAACAAAACGCATTTATCACCTCTTCCGATCGTCGTCAACGGGAAATATTGGAAATAATTGCGTCTCAAGATTACGAAGCGTTTATTCATTCGTCTGAAGATGTACCATTCTGGAATACGGAGTACGATCGAAGAATTAAAGTAATATACGGTTCTAAAGCAACAGTAATATTTTCAATTATGGATGTCCTAAACGAGCCAGAAGTTTCTCTCACTACGCCAGAGGTTAGACAATGTAGATTTCCTGACGAAGTACCTAAGGATTTTCTAGCATACAGAACTTATAGTTTATTCTGTTTGCATATCTCAGTGTCGTGTTGACGCACAAATAAAACTCTGCAACTGTACTCATCATCTAACGCCAATTCAGTATAAGAACTATTATTGC
The DNA here is from genome assembly GCA_014132275.2 of Samia ricini. Classification (NCBI taxonomy): domain Eukaryota; kingdom Metazoa; phylum Arthropoda; class Insecta; order Lepidoptera; family Saturniidae; genus Samia; species Samia ricini. The sequence continues at coordinate 10,611,724 of AP028170.1, forward strand.
GACTTGGAAGGTTTGAAGTGTTTAACAAAGTACTACAAGACACTTAGTAAACTCAAAGTTCCCGGTACGAACGTGAGTGGCTTAGACTGTGATTGTTTGCCATCTTGTACGGAACCAGACTATAACGTGATTGCTAAAAAATTGATTGAACCTGAAAAAGAGCTGAGAGCTCACTCCACTAAATTCATTTTGGGAAATAGACCATATCAGCGGGTGATACGTCAAGTGGCTCGAACTAAACTAGACCTTGTCGTCGCCATAGGCAATTGTTTCGGCCTTTGTTTCGGCGGATCTTTGCTTTCAATAGCCGAAGTCATTTATTACTTGTGTTTCAAGCGTTGGAAGTATACAAAAGGAAGTTAAATTAATTTTGACTGGCTACAGGGCAAAAACAAGTATATATTTTTTAAATATCCGTAGTTTCTAAGCAGTTTGCTTGTTGATAGAATACATTTACACCAAATCTACCTGTACACAAGGCATACAATACAATGTTATAGCCATAGTCTATGTATTTCATTATTCCTATAATTGTTAAGTTCTAAATAAAAATAAGTTTTTTTTTCATTGTTATGCAGAACAAAACCATTTAGCTTTAAGCTATTCATAATGAATATTCATTGCGCCCGAGGAAAACGTAAAAGAAAAAATGTAAATGTTGTGACAGCTACCTGTGTTTTAAATACGAGAGATCGGGTCGTTATGTAGTACCTACATATATTGTTTCTGTTTTACTGTTATACGGTTATATAATGTAAAGGGAATTGCTTCTGTAGTAAATAGATATAATTGTACAGGTCTAATATTAATTCTTTTAAAATTACATGTGCACAAAAATATATTCAACATTAACTATAAATAGAAAATTCAACTTGGAACAATGTTTTGATTTTTATTCGTAAGTAATTAAATTGAAAATTATTCATTTGAGTTAAAACGATGGTGCCGGATTCCGCATCAATGGACGCGGGTTCGAGCCCACCTATTCAATTTCAAAATCAGCCGGAGTTTTCGTGAAATTGTTACTTGTTGGTGGGTTCCTGTTTCTGTAACTAGCTACATTTGCGGTCCGTTATGCGTGTAGGATTAGCCAGCTACTCGAGCCAGCCCAGCTCCTTCCAGAAGCGCCAAAGCCTCCTGGGGCGATCACAGGCTTCCTGGAGCGACCTCGTTTAATATATAAAACTTTATCATGTCACTAGACCAGATTTTTTTTTCAAAAAATCTTTAAAATAAATCTAGTAAATGATAATGCTTGTTCAAAGTACACTTCAAAGCTATTAAAAATTCTTTGCGAGTATTTAACAAAACTAATATTTACCTTTCTGATGTTTTCATTGTCTGAAAGTCAACAGAATCAAGTAGACGAATTTTATATTTAATATAGTTATATTGTACTATGTATTGATCTATTTTTAATTACGATTAATTTTATACCAGTCTTATCACATCCGTAATTGTAAAGCTGAGTACAAATGCAATAACATGATTTTGTACAAAATAGAGATAACGCATAACAAAAACAGATCTGGGAGAATTGAGACATCTATCTTGTAATCGTGAATACTTAGTAAGGCAGCTGTTATACATTAGAACGCTTTCTCGGGGGATTCTTGACAAATTGTAAGAAGATCAAAGTGTTTTGTGTACGCGACAGATTAACATGGTCGGAATACTGGTCCTCGTCACTTGCTTATCCTAAGCCAAATTTATTTATATCCAGCAAAAATCAATTTTCTGCGTTGATGAAAATAAAATATTTTAAGAATTATTTATTTGGTGTTTCACTACCATTTGCAATATTAAGTTATAGTCGTAAATTGTTGTGACATATTTAGCAGTTATTAAAATATACTCTCAAGAGTTTAGTCTTATAATATGATCAACTGTTTTATTATGAACTAGCTGTATACCCCTGACTCCGTTCGCGTGGAATTCAGTGTTTGTATTACGACGATTTTATGGTATCATAATATTTCACAGCTTCAATATTGAAACTAATCATAAATATAACTTACTTTTCGAATACATCATCTTTTTAAAATGTTTATGATTTAGTTATCATTGTGTAATTTTCACAGTATTATTTTAAGATTCAGCAAAATATTATTTTATTTTGTCTATTCGAAAGAAATAGATTTACCGTTAAATCGCTAATTTTGGGTTAATATAATATTTAAATCATTATTAATTATATTAGTTTTAATGTAAATAATCAATTTAAGGAAAATAATTAGGGCTTTGTGTAAAAAAATAAAACTAAAGAACTTGTAGACAAAATCCAATTCATTGATCAGTTTTATTGGCAACTATTTGAATTTGTGAAAAATATATTTACGTTCTGTTAGTACCAAAAATAATTTAGGTCTTATACAAAAAAAAAATTGCGTCCATTCTTTTCTAATAATCAAAATTAAAAATTTAGCTACACAGTGAAGATTTACGCAGGATATATAACATGAGCGTAGCGAAGCCGCGGGAGTAGCTAGTATGTGAATAAATATACTCAGAACATCATACTTACTAATAGGTTTGTAGTTATACAGTTCAAAGCACTTGAGTTAACAGCACAAATTTTGAAGGGTTAAGATATTATATAACATCTAGTACATAGTTCAAGTTGTAATTACGTCTCCTATTTATTTATATAGAAGAATTTAATTTCATAAAAATAAATTCTTACATCTTTTCGAAATGTAAATAAACATTTCTTGTAAACTTATTCCAATTTCTGTAAATGCTGTTTGATAAGATTTATTGGAGAATCGTTTTACTTTTGGTATCGTCATCAAAAAAATAAATTGATTTTTATAGCCTTCATACCAATCAAGTACGTATTAATTTGCTACGATTTTTTTTTTTTTCAAATATATAACAGAAAACGTTTGATTATTTTTCACTTGTGTTTATTTAATGTCTCCTTTAATTAACAGAAGAGGAATAACGCGTCTCAAAATTTTCGTGATTGTTTTTATAAGGGATCGTTAATTAATAACGTGGACGTCGAAACGGGGGGGGGAGATTCTTAAAAAATCACAAGGGTGACTAAAAGGTAAAGTGAGATGTCACGCGCCAAAGATTTAAAAAAATGACTAGAATTTAATTATATCATATCTATTGTGTGGTATTGTATCACATATATGGTATTGTAAAATTGGTTTTGATATTTTTTATCGAAAAATATTTGAGATATTTTATGTTTAAAAACTGGCCACGTATCACGGAGTAGGAAAGGGCGTTTAAAATTGCTAAAATATCGCGTGATTATCGAAAATACACGAAAATACATTAAGAGGACATACGGTCAGAAAAGTAGGTATTTTAGAAATCTATTGCTATTGCGTTGCGCCTCGAAGAAATAGTTATGAAACACGAAAGGGACAACTACAGTTCAGGCTGATTTTACCGTATGCAAAATAGAGGAAAACATCACTTCGAAGTACCCTGTTTCCTCCTCCAAAACCGAACCCATTTTTAATTTTCTTTCCTTTTTAGAAGAATAAAGACTATGGGTATGCCTGTACGTTTTGCTTTTTTAAATTTTATCTATCAAATTTGTTTACGAATGTCTGAAAATGACGGTAAAAATCGAGCATTTTTTTAATTTTCAAAGGCTTCTATTTTTTAAAATCACTAAGTAAAAAAAAAAATCAAAACGTACACGGCGGTGGTGAATATGTATTTTTTGGTATAAAAATACTTACCATATTGCTATTATGGAACATGGCATGGAACGAATGCCGCTAGGATTTCCTCTTAATAAAAATAAAATTTTACTATAAAAGAGGTCGCACAAGACTCGCGTCTATCATACTCGCGTGTATCACACACGTGGCAATATGTACAAAGATCGCGCTGATGTCTCGGAAGGGAAATAAACATACAAAATACATATTAGTATTGAAAATATTATAGTTTTTAAAATTAAAAACTACATGCACAAAACCCAAAGCATTATTATTTAATTTGATCAAACCATCAAATAAATAAATCTAAATTGTAATGAATCTTAATTCTTGAGACTGATTTAAGTGACTGAAGTCAGCGTCTACTGTAGCTTGCGATGTCTATTATGCATGGGCAACTCCCATCTGTTTGCGGTTTGTTTGCTAAGATATTACCGCCTTTGCAGCTCAGTCCAGTGTAAATTATTTTGAATTGGATAATTTTCTAGGTAAATGTATCTTAATTTTCGTAATACGTAAACACCTTGTGGTGCCTGCTAAGAATATTACCATACCATATCTTCCCGTTGGTGTCGTAAAAGGCGACTATGGGATAAACCAGGGAATGGGCAGCAGCATCCACTGAGTACCACAAACACCTGACTGCAATCGCCAACCCGCCTGCCAAGTGCGGTGATTATGGCTATTCCCCCCATTTTAGGAGAGACCTATTGTCCAGCACTCGAATGGTGGAATGGATTCGTATTGATTTTGGGCGTTTATCTCTTACCCTTTATCTTTTCTTGTATAAGAAGCATTTATACAGCCTTAATTTAGTAAATATATTGCATATATTTTTCCAAAAAAAAAAAATGATAAGAATGTTTTTGAAAATCCTATTATACTTACATATAAATATATTTTAAAATACTTTGATTACTTTCAGTCAAAAGTGAAGATATAACTTAGTTATAATGTCTAACGAGTGATTTATATTTTTTTACCCGAATAATAATCATATTTTTATTTTTAGATGCTTTACATACAAAGAAGAATACTATATAAACTTAATTTTGACTTAACTTAATTTTAACTTTGGAACCCAAAAACCCACTACTCATAAACTATACATCTACGACGCCTCCACACGGTTACAGTATATCGCAAAAAAACACATAAATGCGACTCCATATGTGCTCCAGTGCTTGAAATTCTAATGATGATGATACTGGCTTAAAATATACATTTAGTGCATAAATATATTATTGCATTATTTTATTAGCTCAATTCAAACATAAATATTTACGTACTTTAAAGTAATACCTCAATATTGTTTATTTTAGTTCATTCAGCGCATTTTCAGCACTAACCACATTCTTTTCATAACTGTAATTTTAAATAAGTTATGTTTTAATAAGGACTACAATATGTCTTTACCAATAACTCACCCACAATATGAACAAAAATTTAATGGAAGAGAATTTACCGTACCCTATTACCGTTATTTGCTATAAAACATTAGTTAGATTCTTCTCCAACTGTGTAAAATATTCAAAAAAACCGCAGCAGTCTCCGAAGCTGAATTAAGAACGTTTAAGTTTTGTAAATTGTCGTCAAGGAGTTTTCGCGTAATTTTCTCTCGTTTTCTTCACCGGCACAAACTCATTAATAATGGCTGCAGATTATTTTATCTATGTTGATAATTAATTCATAAGAATCAAATTATGAATAGACTTATCACTTATTAATAAAAAAAAAAACAAAAATAAATCAGGATTCTTGATAAGTCAAAATTATATTAAAAAAACCTTTTTTAATTTTATTTTACTCGATTAAGGTAAACAAGTAAAATTTGTAATTCTTAAAAAGGAACATAAACATTTTTAGTACAAGGACTATGGACGTAAAGATTATCAATTTTACGTACGAATAAGATTAATTTTCGTAAGTCTTGGAACTTCTGTATTCAGATACAAATATATACTATTAGCTACGAAAAAACCCAATATGGATTGGGTAGATATGATTCAAAATCAGTTCCATAACTCACCTATAATTTTTTGGGATATAAGGTTTTATTAGTTTATTTTCAACCGCAATAATGTAACGTCTTGACACTTTATCATACTTATTGAATAATTCATGAAGAGAGAGAGGCTGCATCATAACCTACTTCGTAGGTTTACATGTTTTTACGTCTAAAATTCAACTCGCGGATCATAATATCATGTGAATTTTTAAACGTACTTATGATTTTTTACGATGTTTAAAGATATAAAATTATGTTAAGCAGATTACACTATAAGAACGCAATTCAATTTTAGTTATAAAATTATTATTTATTTTTTTATTATATAATTCTATAGTAAATATAAACAAGTAGTCCCTTTGTATTTTGCCTTTTTAATTTGGATATCTCATTAAAATAAGAGAATAACCATTATGTGTCCATAATTTCTTGATAGAATGTTCCAGTAACTTTAATAATAAGATGTTACTGACCACTAGTTTTAATATTTGTTTTTCTTGGTTTTGACAGTCTGCGATTTACACACATAATTCTGACAGCGTCATGTGATAAGTTATGCATTCAATCTTGTAGCAATGTTTCTAAACTTGCTAGAACATGGAGTTTACGTGGCACCTCAGAATAAACGTTTCGCGTTATTATTTCCAATACACTTTATAATGCATAATAGCCAAACTGTATCATAAAACATTACACAATATAGGGTGAAATATGCAAGTTAATAGATTAAAGACAATAACTGCTACGTGACAAACAGAAATCCCGCCAAAAACTCCAGGTTTAAAATTAATATATGTTGGCGTCTATCAGAGCACTCTGGCAGCTCCAACATCGAAGTCTGCCAGAATGCTGTGTAGTGCATTTAAATTTAGTTTATAGTTTATTTTAAATTGTTTATATTTTTTATTTAAGATTATTTGTTTGTTTTTTAAATTGTATTAAGATTTGTCACGATGCCAGTCATTGGCATGTCTCATAAAAGTCCCTATGGAAAAAAAAAAAACGCAATGTAATTATTAAATCTTACTTATTTATTACTTACAAAAACCAGATCGGGAGTACAGGTAATATGTTTATATGCGGTCTGCACCTTTATGTGCAAGCACGTATCATAAAATTAATGGCTTTGTACAACTTTTAATTTATTACCTATGTAATTATTGAAAGAGCAAATAATATATGCATTTTTAGATTTAGCTAAGAAGTACCTTAGTTCAAACGATTCTGTACACCATTTAGCGAAAATTTGATCAAGTTAATGTAAAAAACAATTATTGATCACAAATACAATAAATCATTTTTTTTTAATTTAGTATATTACCCGAATTATTTCCGAAATTCAAAACTACCCTACCTTACGCGGAGTAACTTCATCTATCTAACAATAAAGTCCAGTTAAAATTGGTCCAGATGTTCTGGAGATTACTCGGAATAAACAGACAGACAGACGTTAGGACAGACAGACAGAGAAAACTTTTATAAATTATATTTTTGGTATAGGTAGCGTATATACATTTATATTTAATTAGTAAAAAAAAGTTATTTTGACATTACAAAGAGACAATTCAATGTTATTTATTAGTAAGATTATCTAAATTATACGCAAGAAATCCACAAAAAATTTGTAATTAACATCGATGTTTTACCTGTTCATTTCTCCGGTTAATTGCTTAACTTTCTGTGCAAGTGAAGTCAGAGTTAATGAGAAATACCGTTGAAGATCTCTACCTATAAAATCCTATATTAGGAATTGTTCTAGATAAAAGTTTAAATACCGATATAGACTGGATCTTGAATTTCTTCGCTTCGTTCGAGACTATTTTTTAAATCGTTTTTACAATTACAAAGATTTCATTCGTATCTTTAATGGAATGTATATTTTTAACTTTTAGTTACATTGAGAGACGTTTTATATTCACTTTTAGCATCAATGGGCTAAAATTTTAGTGTCCATAATGTTATACTTACAAAATATGAATGTAATATATGAAGGCTAGACATTTTATTATCCCATTTTATGTATCCCATGTACATATAAATTGCGCACCGTTAAGCGTAGGTATTAATATTTTATGCAAGATTCTGATACAAAAAAAAAACTAGGCTTCTGTGGGAACTGCCGGTAAAAGTGAAAACATTGAAAAAATTGAAGTGAAATTAATAAATTAACTTATTTACTCAACTAACGGAATTATTTAGTAGTCGAAAATATTTTAGATGTGGCAAGACAAAATGCGTCCACTTAAACGCCATCTTAAATTTGGCAGACTGAGGCATGCCACTGAAGGCTGGCATCATAAGTGAGGCGAATCTATAAGTGTTTCCCATAGCGCAAATCGCTCAACGAAAAAAGTTTTCACTTCAAAAATTAAGTCAAAAGCTAAAGATTGACTGTGGTGTTCTAATCCTTCTTATAATAATATCAGAAACATATCTTATTACAACCACTATTTACTAATGCTTATATAACTATATTATATAAAAGTGCATAAAATGTTAATCTAAACATATGTACTTACAATAAACCTTATTTAACTATTTCAATGATTATCTTAATTCTTTAATGTTTTATTGGTATAATACAGAAACTATTGTAAGCGGGCGGATTCATGGCTACAGTTTTGTAATGATTTAATAGAAAATGACATTTTATAATATGAATCGAAGGATACCGGTTTTATTACAAATCAAAGGACCACACACTAAATAGGACTATCGGATATTAAATCAGATTAGTAGAAAGACATGCGTGCTTAACAATAAACCTCACATAGGTAACTCGCTTATAAACTTGTCTTTATTATGAATAGAATCCAGGATTCTCCTGTTAGTTAATAGGTAAATTTGCCAAAATTTTTTATTGAAAATTTAAGAAAAAAAAAACTGTTACAATTTTTTTACAAAATACTTAAGCTACTCAACAACTACAGGCACAAACTGAATAATCTTTGTTTTTTTATCTATACTAATAAATAAACTTGAAGTATCTGTTTGTAATATCAAAATACCTATACCAAAAATAGTTTTTTTTTTTTTAATTTTTGATGGGACTTTTTTGGTAGTAGCAGAAGTACTCTGTGTAACTTAAGATACTTTTAATTTTCGAAAATAATTAGGGATCCGCATAAAAATATCAAATCTCATAAAAGTTTGAAACATAAAAATCCGATTGAACTCAGTTTTAAGGGAAAGTGCTTGAATTTATAAGAAAATAATGAGGGTTCCGTATAAATAAAAATAAAAAGCACTGAAGAATATATACAACACGGGCGCAGCCACAAGAACACAGCTAGTGTTAAATATAAATATTGATATTATTCAATATAAAAGTTAATATTTATTATATTTAAAAAAAATCTTTAACCACACAATAAAATAAGAACGCTTAATGAAACTCCAAGACTCGCCGCAGAAAATAATTAACTTACAATGTACAAACAACGAACAAGTAACTTTGTTTATTTTCATTCGACTGTTATTATTATATTGAACTTTTGAACGAAGTAAGATTTTCTCGTGTTTTAAAAGTCTATCACTGCATTAATTAAAACCTTTATACCTATATATAAGAACAAAATAGCATACAAATATACTTATAATTGAGAATAGTGTTTTTATTTTATCGTTACAATAATAATAAAACAAAAAAAACTAAAAGACCGAGATACGTTCAGTTGTTTTTAAGTTTTTGTCTTTCTAATTTTTTATTTATTTGTACACTAATGACGTAAGAATTGTTGTACCGAATTTAACGAAATTTGATTTTATCATCATAGTTTTTTTCATGTATGGACGTATTAGGTTAGCAATTTCATCTTTGATAGCTTATTCACGTTTATTAAATTTAGACACAGAACAGTTAGGTATTAATATGTTTGTTAATTATTTTTCATATAAGACTTTCCAGATGAACACAGTCGCCAACAAAACTAATATAACACATTCAATAGGTACAGTTTCTGAGTCATTGCAAAAATACATTCAGGTAAATCATATTATTGCTCTTATTCCCTTGTAATTTATACCGTATTATACTAGTATTATAAATAACTTATTAAATATATTTCATACTAGCTGTGTGCCCGTGTATCATATATTCTTCACTGCATTTTAATTTTTTATACGGAACCGATATTATTTTCCAAAATTATTGTTACTACTAACATTAAGCAAAAATATTTCTCATAAAGTTGTCAGTAAAACTGTATATTGAATCGGATTTTTTATTCACAGTTTCATGAGTTAAAATTTTTACACGGAACCCTAATTATTTTCGAAAAATTAAAGTAGACTTAGTTAGCCCCGGTAACTTCAGCTATCTAACAAAATAGTTCCGTAAAAATTGGTCCAGTCTTTCCGGAGATTACCCGGAACAAAAAAGTAGATAGATAAAAGTAAAAAAAAAAAAATGCATTTTTGTATAGGTATCGTAGGTACATTCATATCTACGTAGCAAAAAAATATTTTCACATTACAAACCGACACTACAATTTTATTTATTAGTATAGATCAAGTTATTTTTATATTACGTAGGATGTTATTACAACGGCGAAAACGGTTTTCATACGTTAAGGCTATTAACGTGGTACTTATCGTTAAGTTCGTAATATTTAATCATAAGTTCGAAGCTGAAATTTTAGAATGGTCCAGAATGATTGGAACTTAAGTTATTATACATTGTTCCTCAAATCATCCACTTTAGAATCTTATTATTAATAGTAATAAAATTAATAATTTCCTGTTTAGATATTATTTTATTCCTTGATTGTTTTTTAGACTTACACAAATACAATAAGGTTCATCGAAAGAATAACCACGTTTCAAATAAGCTTATCTGTTTCTATCAGATACATAACATGCCATTTTGGTTTATTACACTCACTAACCAATCACCACTTCACTATACTAATTTATACAAAAATTTTGTCCCAAATTCGTAATTATAGACAATATCTGTAACCTTTTTTTACTTTATATGCTAACTAACCGTTAAGTTAGCAGCTTATGGCGAGGTTCTTGAGGTTCTTACCATTTAAGTGCTTTTTTTGCTGACTACTATTTTTAGTCTGATTTCCTTAAGCTATCGCTTCAAGATCCAGTGAACCTATCGAGACCATTCTGATCAACAGTATTCATCAGTTTAAAAAACTACATGCAATAGTTAGGTATAACAAAACAATCGAGTGCGTCTGCTCAACATACATCCCCTTAATTTTCTTGCTGTCCAGTTTTGTTAGTGAGATATTATATGATATTTTAATTTATCCGTCTTACTTCAACCTAGGATCCTTTAAACGCAACGTGAAGAGGTATTTATGCATGCCAGCATGACAGTTGCGATCCACTATGGACATACGATCTCTTAGATCCCGTCGCTGTTATTGGATTGTACTGGGCTTACCATAGGTCCAGTACAGTCACTTTACCGTTTACAGTAAAAAAATGTTTTACTTAATTTCATATATTTATACAACGTCATATTATTCTTCTAGTGTCAGACTTCAGCACACAACTGTCTCAAATATACGAGCGACACTCCTCTGAGCTGCAGCTTCTCGTCGCCAACTTCCGGAAACGCAATAGTGAACTTAGGAAAGAAAGGTATGTGAAATTTATTTTACTCTGTTATATATGAATTAATCAGACTAAATGGTTAACATAACATCCTTAAGAGGATACCCGGTAGGTAATTGATTTGAATAATAAAGATTTAATTTGAGAAATGTATTGCTATCGCGTCGCGTCGCAAACAAAGACTTATGAAACGCGAAATGGGCAACTGCAGCTCAGGTTGATTATACCTTTACAAAATAAACGAAATCACCACTTCGCATTTGTTGCATAAATTATAATCTGTGCTCTAGAATGATCGTCTATGTTTGTGATTAGTCAGTCTAGAGCAGTCTATGGGTTCGCCTCAACAAAGTTGTCTCACGTGCAATGTAACTCTGAGTTTTATTTAAACTATTAACCCAGCAGCCCTGCACATATTAAGTAAATATGTACAAACAGTATTCCATTCTTTTCCCCACCAAAAATGGATAGATTTTAATTATTTCTTTCAATGATGAAATAAGTAAATACTTTGGTTATGCCTCTATGTTTTACTTTTTTAAAATCGGTGGTATATATGATTACAACATATTTATTATAATGCCATTATCCAGAGAGGAAGTAGAGAAATACGATTGTAAAGAATAAACGCCGCCGGCAAATCCTATTATAGGTTGAATCATCAATTTTTTTTAAAACCATTTCGTAGTTGATAATAATTATATGCAATGAGTAATTCACATTCACCACAATAGCTTTATAGTCATTTATGTCATATTTTATGTCAAAATAAGAATTATACACATAACAGCATAATTTTTAAAAGATGATAATTACCTAATAAAACATATTTCACTCTTTGTTATTAGATTTAAATTTCTAATTATACGAAAATATTTTTATGAAAATAATACAATTTATTTAATCATAAAGATAAATTTCTATGAAAAGTAGGTAATATTATACTTTACCTAATACCTACCTATGTAATAGAGCGAAGATAGTTAAGCGAAGTTATATCTTATACACAATTCAATTCCAAATATCTTGGACTTCGAGTCGAGCTGATATCCAATAAAACTAATGTATTGAATACAAAGTACCTATCTATGTTCGATACCAAATCGGTAGTCTACGAATGAGAGGTTACACAAGTACATATCAAATTTACCGTTTATTGAAAATAAGTGTGAATGAATATATTAAATATTCATAGAAAGAGTGGTGTCTTATTTCTACCATCTTCGCTTTCAACACTCTCTGGAGTTTTGTTCCGTATATTTACCCGTTTATTTATGCATAATACCAACGACTTCAAAAATTACAAGTGAGAAAAGTCGGTCTTTGTACATTCATAATGTTCGAATAAGTTAATGGTGCCGTCATAAACATTTCACAATATATTCCATATTCAATAGACAGATCAGGTGAAAAGGTAAGGAGCTTTGTCAAAACAGCGACCTACATCACACAATTGTGAATACAAAAGTAATATTGTAAGAGAAAACAAATTTCTCTTGCAAATCTTTTCGAAGTGAATATAGACGTGTAATTTGTTATGTGTTTCCATATTTTTTGTTACAACGATGTAAACTAAAAAAACGTTATAATTAGAAAGATAAATATATCGGTTTTTTAAATTGTTTTTAAACGATTGTACAAAGGTTTATAATGTTATTTTAAGAAATAGTGGTTTTCTTAAATGGTCATAGAAAATTATCAGACTATTGAATCCGCGTATTTTCAACAGTATCCACTTAAACTTTAAAATTATATTATCACGGTGATATCAAAAAAAAAAGATAGATGATAACTTTACAACTATGTTTATTAGTTTTATAGATTACAAACTTTCAATTTTTATTAATTTTACCACACAAAGTCTTGATAGCAGCACATAAAAATTTGTTAGTCTGTAACTATTTAAATATTAACTATACAAAAAATAATATAACTTTTTTATTGGGATAAAGTAAACTATTAAAATACCATTTCATTTTTTTTTATTCCAATAGTTGTGCCTTAACATGCGAAAAATGTGTCTTCAAATTTTAGTTTCAGGGCTATGTAGAAAACCAAACGATGTTGATGGGACTCAATGGTTCAATTGAAGGACTCAAAAATATTTTTTGTTCATAATTTATTGCCAAATAGAATTCATTCACTTGTTATAGACACAATAAAAAAATCTGAATTTGCGGAAAAGAATAACATAAAATTTCATTATTATTTATATGAGAAAATTTGGATTCGATGAGGGACCTCTTAGAAATAAAATTATGACCTCTGCTTGTAACCGGATATTTGTTTAGTCATCTTTTGTGATATTTTGAGCGGAGAGAATAAAAAAAAATATTTTTGCTACATCCTAATGTTACACGAATACTTCTTAAAATATGTTTACTGTATGTCTATTAAGCTAAACTCAAACCTCAAAACATAAATACAGAACATTATTTCGAAACCATACATCGACAAGTAAATTGAAACATCTCCTTCGCTTGCAAGATTACCAATATAAGATATATACACATGTTTTCTTATGCTTCAAAGCATTTCGCTCCAATAAGTTGAAGTAATAAGCTTATCCCTCGTTGCCGTGTCAGCGCATCTGCGTACCGATTACCTTCATAACATTCACTTTAGGTAGTTATTCCAGTTATTTTTACCTTTACCTTACATTGTGAGGTATTTAAAATGTATCAATAAACATTTGCAACGTCATGGCATTTTTGGTAAATATCTATGTAGGGTTAAACTTTTGAAATAATTTCATACCAATTTTTTTTCTACTTAACATCTCTACTATTCCAATGAGATGTCGTTAAGTAAGTTTGTACATTGTAAAAGTAAATTTGCAAAAAGAACATTAGATTAAACAATTTTAACAATTACACCCGGGAAATAGTCGGTGTACAGACTACATTTAACTCTTAAAACAAAGAACACGACAAAAGCATTGGAACACGCAAAAGTTTGTTCGTTGTCTGGAACATAATTCATGTAATATTCAACGTTCGGAGCAACTTTACCGCTTCAAGCGTCGTAGAATATCCCCTTCGTAAAGGTTCATACATCAATTTATACATGTTAATAATAATTAGTTAATGAAGAAAGTTTGCTAATGAACAGGCTTGTAATAAAGACAGTGGGTCTTATTTTTCAACCAGGTTCATCATTTTATGGAGTACATAATTCTCAGATTTTAAAAAGTAGTTGTAAATCTATCTACAATACTCTCCATTCAAAAATACCTATACAGTAAAGGTGTATTAGAGAGCGCAATCATAAAAAGATATTTATCTATTCTTAGCTATTCTATTCATGCGTCTGTCACTCAGATGACTCCAAAAATAGTTTATGAAAATATGTAAAACAATTTTAAGCATATTTTAAAGTAAATTACATTATAAAATAGAAATAACAGAAAATTTAATGTAAATTGACCTAATAAGCCTCCAGGTTTCTCTTTGAACATTTGCCTTAAAAACAATCTTTTCATTTCTTATCATCCCGTAAATTGAATAACATTAAACTCTGTTTTGCTACCATTAAGCGTTAAATTACCTCACAAAAAAATCAACATTATCTTCAGTAATCTGATTACTTTCTTAAGTGGGAAAAAAATGATAAATTAACATGAACACTCTCTTGCACGCGTTAGCTATGAAGAATCACGGATTTTCAAATTTGTTTTAATTTAATTTCTAACTATGTTTTGAATACTAGTTATTTCGACAGCTATTTAATTGAAAACTACAATATTTATTTAGAGTCATTCTTTTTCCTATACAATAATAGTGATGAAAAGTTTTCTCAACTGCACCCGTTGAAGCTATTACTCTTAAGTCTTTAGGGTAAGGTTCTGTAGGATACTGTAATTGGCTTTATTGTGTTCAGCTTGTGGCTTTGGCTCGGCTCCTATTAGTGGTATTCTTTTTGTTAATTTGCATTGAGATAAGCCATTGTTGACTTCTTATTTTCTTATATTGTATAAAGTTTAATATATCAACTTATTAGATTTATATAATTAGCTAACTAGCTGTGCCGGCGACTTCGCTCGCGTGTAATTGTGATATTCATATTCTAATAGATAACCTATATTTTACCGACCCGTCCCGTTCCTAATTTCATAAAATCGGTTCAGTAATTTTTGCGTGATTGGCGAACAAATTAATAAGCAGACAGACAATTTTTTTTTAAACTATCGAAATGTGTCCTATCGATAAGTATAAATTATGTATGTTCTTGTAGTGTTTCATAAAAGTCAAAATTATTCAAAAATAAGTATAGCTATAGTATATATAGTATAGCTATAGCTGTCATCAAAAATGAACAAAGCATGAAATAGAGTTAAAAAATATTATGTTCCGCGCCATATTTATTGATTGTATAATTGAAATTTAGCTCACTACTTTCATAAAATCACTCCTTAATATGTCGATTACCCATAAAAATGAGACAATAGGAAAACAATGTAAAGCTGGCGTAAACGCCAGGTAAGTGCTCAAGGGGTTATTACAACGCCTAAAATGTCTATATGATTGTGTGAAAATTGAATGTCAAAATATTGTTTTCTCATTTACTATGTCTTAGAGATTTATAATTTGTATACTATGTACTTTATATTATGTCATTTTGTTTAATTTCAATCATTGCATCATTTATTTGTTCTCGAATAAGGCTAAAATGCATTTTTTACCAAATCTTCTTGCATACTAAAGTCGCCGCGTGTCATTCAAATTGCTACAACTTTTGATACAGTGGACCGATTTTAATGAAATAAAGTTTATATGCTACCCCGGAGTAATAAAATATACTTAGTTCTTTCTAATTGATACCTGCACAACCAAAAAAAGAGACAGATATTTCTAAAAATGATAGAAAGGTGTTTAATTTTTATTCCCTTGAAATAATTTTCTTTACAAAAATCGTATATGTGCAGACACGTGAAATTTACAATTTACTTATAAGTATAGATATTGTAGTGTGTAAGAAGCGATGATGGCGCAGTGGGTAGTGAGACCGGATTCCGCGTCAATCGACGCGGGTTCGATCCCAACCATCCAACTCTAAAATCGGCCTGAGCTTCCGGTGAAGGAAAAAATCGTGAGGAAACCATACCATGGTGGTAGGGGATTTCCTAATGATGCCCGCCTAGGTAGCTACCACCCTCAGGTTTGAAAACTCGTGGCCAAATACCAATATGTGTGTTTCGGCAGCATCAAAGTCTAAAGTCTTATCATTTTCATATATAAATGTTTAGTAAAACAATAAACAAGTAGCATTAATTTTAACGATTTCAATTTACATATCCAAAAAAAATAACTTTAATTATTCATAACAAATAGATTATAACAATAACAAATACCGCATGGTAAAAAAGTCTATCTAAACGAACAAAAATAATTTTAAAACCATTTATTTGACAACTATCGAACTTAAATCGTTAATGAGATTTAAGAAATCAATAATTAACAATAGTTTAATTTAAAAAGAGAAATGCATTACAACATTATCTTGTCCGTAAATTTAATTCTCGCAAGTCTAGGTGATACAATAATTTAACGAGTCATGGCACGCATTCCAATTCGCAATAGCAAGAACTTACACGTTTTAACTAGATTATATTATTGGATAAGTACACATTCGATGTTTAGAAAATGACAACACAGTTAAAAATCAGCATTGCTTCGGCAGTACATACATATACTTAAGCCAATCATTAATTGCCGTTGTAGAGACTTAGAAATTGCCCTTTCAAATGTATAAAAGTATGTAACTCGTATAAAAGATGGTAAAAAATTAATAATGATTTACAGTATGGCGTAAAGAAGCTGGATCTAAGTTAATTATATAAAAAAGATCGATAAAATGGGAAATAAACAACACGTATATAGAGTTTTATTGATAAAGTTGCGTGCATAAATTACCTTCCTACACCGACCTTCTGAATATTATATTACTTTGCCCCTAGGGCGTAGTCGCAGAACTGTCATAAATTAGGCGAATATGTTTATTTCTTTGAAAACCTGTCCAGTAAGTAACATCTTACCTCATATTTTTTATGGTTGTTAAATAATGCCGGTGGAATTTATCATTATGAATTTTTTAATACTTATTTCCTTTTTTTTAAATAATAATATACATTAATAATAGTTTATTTTGTATATTTATTATTCCTTTTAAATGTTATTTGTTTTGTTCCATTTTTTTAAGGAAAAGGCAAAGGTAGTATAGACCATTTAGCCACAATTAGTTACACTATTCATAAACGTGGTAACAAAATGACGGCCTTCTGTATCTGCTACTTCACAGATCTCAGAATTAAATAAACTATTTCATGTAAAATGCCACCAAAAGTACATAATACTTATTCAAATATTGCAAGTTTATGAATTAAAAATAAGGACAACTACAAGACAAATCATATTTCCGCCAAGCACTCCTTTTAAATATTATTTAATAAAGTGCTTGATGACTCTATAATAAAGTAATGTATCAGAGATCAATAAAGACTATTGCAATAATCTTATACCTTGAATTATAATTGACCAAAGATAAGTTCTATATATTTTAGTATCGGAATATCTTTCAGTGCGGAAATGTAGGCAGTTATGCAAGCCTGACCGCACTAATTACAAACTTGATGGAATCACTACGCTCGACTCAGGTATACATACATACAACAGCCGCAGCTTTATTACAATGTGCAACGCTAAATATAATATTATAACAACAAAACGGTAATTCCACTTCGTTTTTATTGAGATCAATTAAATTTTTTTTCACAATAAGGTTTAAATCTATACTAATAAACAAAATTAAACTTTCTGTTTGTAATATCAAAATAACAATTTTTTTAGTTAATACATAAGAATACGATAATACGAATAAAAAAACGAAATACGATACTTGTTCCTAAAACACAATTCAAAAACATGTCTGTCTGTTTGTTCCAAGTAATCTCCGAAAAGGATCTATTTTTACGAGATTTTTTGCCAGATAGCTGGCATTACTCCGCTAGGTACTATCATTATTCACAATTAATTAGGTTTCCGCGTAAAAAAAATTATAATAAAACTCATAAAACTATTAACAAAACCGGATTTAAAGCACAGTTTTACTGGCAGGTGTGTGAATTTGTGAGAAAATACCTTTGATTACTCTTAGTATAAAAAATTAAAACCGTAGAAATTGTAAAGAAAATAATTTAATGGTCAGTTTTACTGGTAGTACATGAATTTCTGACAAATATCATTTCTTTCTTTGAGTACCAAAAAAAATGTAAGAAAATAATTAACCCCTTGAGCACTAACCTGGCGTTTACGCCAGTTTTCCATTGTTTTCCTATTGTCTTTTATTGTCTCATTTTTATGGGTACTCGACACATTAAGGTCCAATGAAAAAAATTTGAACTAATGAAATTGTGAACATAATATTCAATGAGCAGCTACATCAAAACATTATTTTCCAACGATTATTTAAAAAAAATATATTACGCACTGAATAATGCGTGTGCGGTGCCGCGGCATACAGCTAGTCGATAATAAAACTTCTTATTTTCTTAATTATCTTTTTTTGTTTGCTAATAATTATCGATTACAATAATTATACAAAATTTTTAATCGTTCTATGCAATCAGAAGTTTGCTCCGATTTTTTTTCCTTTCATTACGTTTTAGCCCACGAGTTGAAAGCGCTACTACTAGTGAGGTCTGACTTTTGTATAATTGTGTCGTTCAACGTTCGTGTAGAAGTGGTGTAACTCCATACTTGTACTGTTTCTTTTTTACGTAATGGAAACTCATTTAGATTTGTCTAGCAATATAGAAGCTAAGTAATCAAATTCATTAGTACTGTAGGTAACGTTAGGTATACGTTTTTTTCTAACTAAACGCTGTTGACATAACAGGTTAGACAGCATCACTGGAGTTCACTTAACTGGACTGGATTTCAAAGGTATTACTTATTTACTGAAGGGAATTAAAAAAGCTACATGTACGTAATAAAAATGAAGTACCTAAAACAATAAGTAATCCAAAATTTAATTACAATTACTTTTTTTTCTAACTAGCTAACGCTTTTGACCGGAAGGGCCTTTACAGCTTCACCGTGACTTTGGGGACGAGTGCTGAAGGCACTCAGCCGCAAAAAGGTAACTAGCACAAGGGTTATCAAAGTGGCTACAATTAAATAATTCACTTTTACAGTGAACGACTCAGTCGTGATAACTACTTTTAATGATAATAGGGCATTTAGGTTCAAATTTAAATATAAAAAATACTTACATATAATTTTTACATTTACTCGTAATTAATTTTAATTAAACTAATTTACTTTATATCTTTAGCTATCATCGATACTTACGACACGATTATTAGATTTCAGTGAGATATATTACAAAGTAACTTTGGGACACTAATGAACTTAACTAGAACCAAATATCAAAGACACAGAATTGTAAGACATTTTTTATGGCCCATAAAAGAGCGGAGCAAATTTTGTTAAATAATAAAATTTTTTTTCTACAATATTAAAACCGTAATCCACATCTGCAGTACTCACTACATATGAAATAATATGTGAATAAAATTGAAATATTACTTAAAAACAAAAACGGTAACAAACATTTTTGTAAGTGTTCGTTCCTTTGGGAATTATTCGTGATCCAATTTAGCATTTCGTGTTGGAACAGAATGTGTTTACATTATTCATAGTTTTTTAGGTAAAGTGGGACGTTTTATAATTAAAGCTATACTTGTTCGTTAACGTCACAAAACTCACTAACTGCGTTAAGTACATTACAGACCACACAAGGGAAATTCACATAGCAACGACTCGGAGAAAATATAGTTTTTTTTTTTCTACGGAATTACATGAAGCTGTTATTCTTTTTGTAATAATATAGTATACAGTAGAATATTGTATAAATTTATAAATTAAATAATTATCATGCCTATATGCCATAAATATACAATGATTTATAAGATTTTTATGTTCTTTGACCACACCTGATGTTAGACAGACTAAATCTAGAATTACGGATTCATAAATGATACTGCCGGAATACAGCTATAGATGCTTGGCCACAGATTCTCAAACTTGAGAGTAGTATAGCTAGCCACACGGGCGTATTAGAAAGTACCCTAACACCATGCAGTCGATTCAATTCACCAAATGTTAAGGCTTATTATTACTAATAGTGGGTACTTCGAACTTAGTACCATCGATGTGATTTTCGACCAAAACAAATTGAAATCCAAAACACTTGAAAAATTCGTTACAGAATGTAATTAAAAACCGAAATATAATTAAAAAATACTAAGTTCATCTGTGGCTTACATTTGCGTAGACTTGTTTTCCTAATAGTCAACAAACTAAAACTACTTACGACCAAGTAGATATACATTATGATCAAGTCTTCTATATTATATTTGTAATTTTACTTACTACGTTAATATAACCTAATTTTAAAAACAGATCCAGTTTTGTTAAACAATCCCATTAACACTGAGATTTGATATTCGCAATCTATAATACATTTTTAAATATATAAAAAATACCTATCACATAGGTTTCTCCTTGATAAATTTTGAAACTACTCCACTGATTTCATTAATGAAATTCTGCACAATGTGTTTAATTAGGCCCAACTTGAAAGGTAGGGGTAGATTTCATCTCGAATAATGACATCAATATTTTTTTATTGTAAAATTTAAAAGTAGGTTATAAATTAGTAGTAATTTTATTAGTATAAATACAGGGAAATGTGTATATAAAAATTAAGTAAATAAACATACCACCATAGCTTAACAAACCTATAATCACCGTTATACCCCGCGCCTACTTCAATTTGTCTATTTGGGGAGACATTCGTATTCTGTCATTTATAAAATGACTAGGTAAATAATAATTACACTCGACACAATAGAACACGTAATGGAAAACTAGGTTACACGTCAAAATGGTACGTATTAAAAACTAGACACGCTAGTTTGACATTAAATTTTAAAGTTTATTTTATAAACTATACAAATGTCAAGATAATTCTATTGCTGCTTAGAAACAAATGGGGGTGTATTTGTTGGTGTAGTAAATTAATCATGCTAATAAAATATAGTGCACATTTCAGTTAAAACAATATGGAAAACTAATATTACTTAGTTAACTTTATTTTATTTCTGTCTACTTAAAATTCGTTGCTAAGTAATAGCACTGCCAAATCACGATTTCAAAATTTACCCTCTGAGCACTTATCTGGCGTTTACGCCAGCCTTCCATTGTTTTCCTATTGTCTTATTTTTACGGGTACTCGACACATAAAGCGATCAATTTCAAAAACAAAATGATTTTACCTAAACTTATCTACATGATTAAATGCAAAATTGTATAACGACTCCTAAAATGTAAGGATTACCATGTATTTTAAGGAAACCATAGCTTGATGGTAGGGCATTTTAAAATAATGTACATCTTGGGTAGCTACCATCCTTAAGTTAAAAAACCTTTCGCCAAATACCAATACTTGTGTTCCAGCTGCATCACTTGAGAACCAGTATGTCTAGACTTAGTGTATATACCATCCTGGATCAAAAAATTGCTGTATAAACATCGTGATCCGGTACTAATTTGTCTGTTCTAATAGTTTCAGTTTCATTCACGAATACTTAGAAATTACTGAAAGCAAAACGTTGTGAAAGTAAATGTCACTCAACTTTCCTATATTTTGACATTCCAATTTTCGTCGCAATGGTTGTAGGTTTACATTTATTTTTGAAATAAATTACATTTTTCGTAACGAACGATTTTAACGAAAAGTTTTATTGCATAAAAAAAATATTACTGCACTGTTCACGTCCCATTATCAATCTTAACTGGTAAAAATGTATTATCTCTTTTTATAATACTGTCAATACGATGTATTATTACTATACGTTAATTACAATTCAGTTCGCATACACGAAGAAATTGATATAATCCAATGAAGAATTAATAGTATTTACCTTACTGAATAAAGTTCAAAGTCTCCTTTAAAAATATATTAATAGCACATTTCTATAATCCGAGGTCAAGAGTTCAAATAAATCATCACGAAAAAAGTTTCTCAAGGAATCCCATAAAATTGTTTGCAATTAAATTTTCAATACTTTATTTTATTTTTCAAAACGAAGTAATAAAAATTATTACGTCAAGCCGAATCTGCCTTATACGGTTTTTTTTCTTAAACGTTTTAAGATTTATGCCCGAATGAAAGTCTTCCAAGCGACGCTTCACGTAAATGTAAAGTAAATGTTGGCCTAACCCATTTGCTTTTCCGTTGGGGTTTAAATTTTGAACACAAGGTGAGTATAATATTATACATAACCAACGGCACCGCTTTAATGTAATTTTAACAAGCTTATCCGTTGAAGTTAATGAAATCTTATTTGCTTTGTTTAAATAACGTACTACATAAGGAGTACCTCAAGTATTTAGTGTCAGTTACATTAGATTTCTTTTCAAAATAAAATTGTTTACTAATTTAATGAGAATTAATTTCTTCATTTCTATATAAAAAATATTTTGATATATTCATCGCTGCAAAACTGAATAAAGCATTTTTCAAAACCATGTCTGTATATTATGAAATAATAGCAGATATTCGTAATTTTAAACCCTAACAGTAAACGTAAATATCAACTCGTTAAAGAATGTTCAATAATTCTTTGCCACTCAATTATTTTGTGGTTTCACAAAAATGAAATTCAAAGTTATGACTCCAGACATAAATGTGTAAAATATTCATATAATTTTTATACGAACAAAGAACGATATTATACATTTTAAAGGTCTTAAACAAATTAATTCCAAACGGCACCAATTAAAAAAAGTATCATAATATAAAATTGAAAGAGTCTAGCGCTGAAGTTAAAAAAAATTAAGTCTGTTCTATGATAGATTAAATTGTTCTGAGGGTTTTTGTCGTAACCTCAGTCTGTCATTTAGAATACTTCTTTTTTTCTACTAGTTATTTGACCTTAATTTATGTAATTTTTGTGGTATTTTACGTGATATAGATTTCGTACTGTGTACAATTGCAATATATAAGAAATAATAATACGTAACATGAATAGGCTTAGCTAGATTCAAAATTCCGCGGATTTTTTTACACTCAGATAACGGCCAAGCCGAGGTTCATACCGCTTTAATAACCCTTGTGCTTGTTACATTGTTGCGGTTACCTTGGTCCCCAAAGCCACGGTGTAGCTGTAAAGGCCCTTCCGGTGAAAAGCGTTAGCTAGTTAGAAAAAAAAAACACGAATATCAGGATGCTACAAAGACTCCTTGGATAGTTGTAGCAACATGATCACCACAGGTGGACCGACGACGTGTTGAAGGTCGCAGGTATCCGCTGACCGGTCATCATAGAGATCTTTGGAGGAGACCTACGTCCAGCTATGTCCAGCAATGGACGTCTTTCTCTTGAATGGATGGATAGATCACCGTTTCGCTAGAGCGTTGAAGAATTCATGTAAAATTAACTTCAGAGTTGGTATTTTGGATTGATTGGTTCGTCTGTCCGATTGGATTAATATTGCTAATTAAACTATTAGGTGTTTCTTTTGGAATTATTGAGTTTGAAGTGAACGATGGCGCAGTTGGTAGCACGGCCTCCTATCCAAATCTAAAAATCAGCCTGAGCTTTCGGTAAAGGAAAATATCGTTAATTACCCTTGGCATGGCGGTAGGGCATTTTCTAATAATCCCCGCCTGGGTAGCTACCAACCTCAAGTTTGAAAACCTCTTCTCAAATACCAACCAGTGAGTTTCGGCAGCTTCACTCGAGAACAAGTATCTCTAAGCTAAGTGTGTTTACCATTCTCGACCACATCGTCATTTAATATCAGGTGAGATTGTGGTCAAAGCACTGAGCTTATACAGTATTTAAAAAAAGTTCTAGCAACCTGCACCGGTTTATAACGAGTGTACAGAAATATCTAATTAAAAAAACATATATTATCAACGAGTAACTAAGGATATTATTCTTTTTAACTACGGATTTATATATTTCCGGGTGAAGCCGGGACTGGTCACTAGTTATTTATTTATTAGCATTTGTTTTTTTATTATTATTATAATCAAAACTCATTGCATATTTTTCATATTGTCTCTAATGTATTTTTATTGTAAAAGATTTTATTTACATAAGAACATTTTTCCCCGCTTTCTACGAAATATTTACAAAACATTGAGGACAATAAAGCAGCGACGTTACCAGAATTGACTTTATTGTTGCGTGATAAATTAAAGGCATTCAAACGTGTAGAGTCGCCGAGTTATGCCGTGCATTATGGATGAGGTCAAGGCCTGAATTCAGTAAATTTACCGTGGGAACCTAAGTCAATTCTCTTCGTTTGTTTTGTTCCTGTATGAAAATGTTCTCAGAATTAACGCGTTTAGTGTGGTAAAACGCGTTTATGGTTTTAAAATATACTGTGTCTATCAACTGTTCCGTCGTTTCATTTATTTAAAAAGTATCGTAATCAAAGTAAGTAACTTGTAAAAGAGTAAGTAAGCTAATATTGCGTAGTAGGCACATATATTTTGAGCATAGAACATACGTTAAAATTTAATGAATCAACTTACGATTAACAATTTAAGTATTAATTAAATATTATTTTTTTAATACCGTTGCCTTATAATATTTTTTTGTTCGCTTTAAATTACAATTATATAATTATGTAATATGTCATATTATAAATATTATATTTTTATTTTTATTTAAAACTTCAAAAGATATATGTTTTTAAAACACAACAATTTAACTGCTGTAATTATTTACTCGCCCGCAGCAATTTAACAAATTAATCGAGACGACGTATTCAATCCTTTTAGAGTATAAATAAAAATAGGATTGTTGAGAAAATTATGTAATTAAGCAGATTATTTTGCAGCGATTCGGCGAGTAGAAGCCAAACGTTTTGAAATGTTTTTTAAAGAAACTTCCCCCTACTCAACCTTGTTTGTCACCGAGTAGCTCCAAGGGTTTTATAATATTTTTTTCCGATCTCAATATTTTAATTTAGCGATGTGCGTGCGTGCGGATTTCGTGTTTCTCCTGCTGGAAATTTGATTATTCTAAAGCAGTCAGTAATAAAAAAGTACGCTGATATTGTTTATACTACGAAATTGACGGAAAATACGTGCTAAAATTAACATAACATAATTTATGTGAATCGTAATGCATATGATATAAAAAGTATACATTTTACACACGCCTTAATTTCATATACATAATCACCGGAATGTATAGTCTTCCTACAACACCAGAACCATAAATAAATGAATTAGTATATAAACTTAAAACGTAACATCTCTCTGTCTTTCTGTTTTTTAGGTATCATATTATTCGTATACTACTAAACTGATTTATATATTGTTTTAACTCATACAAATATCATTTGGCTAGGTTTTACGTTGTTTTTCTTTTATATAGCCGTGTGGTGCCGACTAAGAATAGTACCATTCAATCCATCAACCTTCCCCTGGGTGTCGCAAAAAACGACTAAGTGATAAACCAGGGGGTGGGTAGCACCATTCTCTGAGTACCATAAACACGTACTGCGGTCGTCAACCTGCCTTTTTTACACGGTATAGGCTTAATGCTTTGACCACAATCTCACTTAATGTTAAGTAATGATGTGGTCCGTACGAAATACATAATGATAAATACTGGTTCTCAAGTGATTCTGCCGGAACACACCTATTGGTATTTGGTGACAAGTTTTTCAACCTTGAGGGTGGAAACTAACCAGGCGGACATTATTATTATATATGCTATGTTTTCATAACGATGTTTTCCTTCAACGAAAGCTCAGGCTGATTTTAGGTGATAGGTGGGCTCGAACCCGCCTCCATTTACGCTTCGAAGCGATTATGGCACTTATGTCCAACAGTGGACGTCTGGGGGTTGGTTGATTTAGGATTTATATATTTTGTTTTATTACATAACAATCATAAGAAGTTGCAATGGGAATAAGAAATGAAACCAAATATCATATCTTTTCGATAGTTCACCTCATCTTTTGAGTATGATTCTCTTAATCATAATCATAATTATAATCCACAAATAATTGTTATGAAAAGAAAATACTTTATGCAGTCGAAGTCGTGCGCACAGCTTGATATAATTAAAATCTCAATGTTTTAAAAATTAAGATATTGTAATCAATATTGTGTTAAAAAAATAATTAGGTAATCATCAGAAATCGAGTAATTAAAATTTTTATATAATTACAGTAGCTAATATTTTCCTATTCATTATTTAGAACTAACAGATAGTTAATTAATTTTAGAAAAAAACATTTTAACCTTCTGCTATATTCGCTTCCGATGTATTTCCATTTTTATGTAACCCTGAAAGAGAATCAGTGTAATAAATCAAGGTGAAGATGAGATTCGAGTCAAAATTGCGTTGTCACTTATACTTACCGAATGCCGGCAGCTCACGCCTGTCATAATTAACCTTGTCTGCGGATGTTGGTCGTGATCTTGACAGTAGACCACACCACACAGACAAATACGATTACGAAAAGGGTTTTTTTTTTATTAGTAATAATTTTCAATTTAGTTAATTTATGAGTAATTCGATAATAACCTAAAAATATGATGTTGCAACATGATAAAATTGATAATGGTTCAAAAATACATTTAAAATTATTTTGTAGTCAAGAAACAGTGCAATTTCTATAATGATCAATCAAATTAAATATCTATATAAATAAGCCAAAACTTAATTACTGAAATTGGTTAATGGGCGTGGATTTAATATCCAGAAAAAATTAAAAGCAGCAAAAGTCCGACAGCGGACTAAAACGTGTACTAACCCCCAACTGGGGAAGCTTTCGTAGCCGCTGCCAGCGCGATATAGTGACACTATGCACACCACAACTCTATATTATATATGACCTCGATAATCTACTAAAGATGCTTTAGGTAGCATCGCGAAAACACTTTTTCTTATTGCTTACCAAGCCGATAAGGCATACGATATGGGTGACGTCGACAACCACACTGAGCACATCCAAACAGACCATCTCCAACTATAAGATTTCCAGTGTTCATGCCCTATTATGCCCTTCACAGAGAAATTCTTAAACCAGACGGAGTCATGGAATTTACAGCTGTCTGCAAGTGCTTTTTTCCACACATTATGATTTTCTGCCAATTTCTACCGGCAACGTAGGTATATGAATTGTGTAAAGGACCGTTTTGCCTTCATTACCCACCATAGAGCTAAGCCAAATTCGTCGGAATTTCTGTCATATGTAGCTCATAAACCCAAACCGAGATTTGCATCACTTTGGTCGCCTTAAGCTAATTGCCCCACTCTTTCGGACCGCTCGTCCCAAAACTCTTGGGAAGCTGTGAAAGCTCGTTAGGTTAACACCACACAGCCAATTTAAAAAACCACTTGAACACTAAAAATTTATACAGGTTACATTCAAAGAACTGAATTTGTTTATTAACAAGAAATGAATTATGATCAGAATGAAAATTCAATCATTTATCTATGAATAATATAGTACAAGTAACCATAATACCAAATATATAATCTCTTCTAGGTAATTTAACTCTTTGATAACGAAGTCTCTGCCACCAGTCATTACAAGAAAATTGTAATGCTCTGATGACAACAAACCAGCTGTTTGGCAAACTCCCAGATTAGTACCAGATGACCGACGAGAAAATTATATTTATGCGTTTATAAATTACCGTCGACATGTGTATTGCTATTGCTAATTTGATTTTTTAATAGTGTTAACTTATCTTTTCCGCTATCAATATCATCCGTTTTTATAATAAATATAAAAATGTCCTAAAATTTTCAAATAAAAACCAATGTGTTTTTTTAATATTTCGTTCATTTAATAAGGTATTATTTAACGTGTATTTTTTATTGAAACTAGAATAGTTTAACTGTAAATATCAAATTAATAGATAGCCGAATAATTTCTCTTTTGCACGTAATAACGAACTTTGCGGAATTCATCTACATATAGTAACATAAATAAAATTGCTAATAGTAACGCCGGATGATAACGATAAAACCTATTTACTCGAGAGAAGTCAACGCGATTTACAAACTAATGCCAAAATGCGATACGAAAAGTCGATAGTTAGAAAAATTTAACCAGATAATCTCTCAGAGCCTTTATTTTATTTAATTCGTGGTTTATATAAAATACCGGCATTGTATAACTAACCCGTTTCGAAAGTTTTAATCCAAGCAATCAAACCCACTATTTTTTGTTGATGTTATGTTTTATTTTTTTGTTTGTTATGTTATGTTATGTTTTTTTTTTTTTGTTTTTTGTTATAATATATTTGGAAACATAATGGATTTCTCAATTTATTATTTTCCAGTTTGTACAATTCGAACGTCGTCCAATTAGTTTCTTTCTTTCTTATTTAAATTGATCGGTAACAACTTTTACGTGACCTAATTATTGGTTTATAAAAGTCATTTTATTTCGGGCGTGAGCAGTCGTTACGCTTTAAGGCAATAATACTCACACCCACACTATTCTCTGTATATTTATAATTAAATTAATTCAAAGCTCGAACATTGCGTTGCATTTAATTGTGATTCCTGTTGAACCTCCTGTACATAATCTCATATAAAGCAAAATCGGGTTAGTTATATCATTGGAGGGTGGAACTGATTTTTATGATCTTTAATTTGTTGGATTCGTTGGATTCGCCCTGGATAGCAGAATAACTAAAAACAGTTAGGAAAATAATATTATGTAAATTTTTATTATTATAATTAGTATGGAACACATTTTACCCCGGATGATACCCTGAGAACTAATAAGATAACTTGAAAAAACTTATTGCACTCGAATAATATACTCGCGCATTGGAAGAAAAACTAAATTTAGCAGAGCTAATGATACAACATTTATGGACTGTGAAGAGGTACGAAAATCGCGGGTACCGCTAGTTTCAAATAATTCGCAATATTAATAAATAAAAATCTGTAAAATACACAAATGAGTTTTTTATGTATTTAATATTTGTATGTTTAACAGAATAACGTACAGACATTGCATAACAATTATCTATCCAGTTTCAATTATTCGGGCAATATCGGTTACTTTGGTATTTCTGCGGCTTCTGCTACTTTGTATCTTATCATTCCTGATTGAATTACGGAGTAAATCTCCAAGAATAACCTCTCCCTTTGAACAACATCAAGCTTTATCATTAGGCTTATTATGGGCGACCATGTTTCAGTACCGTATGTCATCTCTGCTAACAGACACTGGTTGAAGAGATTCCCCTTGATACACTGCGGCATTTCATATGAAAATATTCTTAGTAGCTTCCCGATTTTGGCCCAACCAAGTTGGATTCTACTATCTATCTCTTTCTGGGAGGTAGACCTAACTGGAGGGTTTATTTCATTGTATGTTTGTAACAACTTCGAGACTAAAATCAACGATTCTTATTGAAGTTGGTACAACATAGCCATTAGACACGGTGTTGGTCTTGTACATGTTCATTTAAGACCAACTCTTTCAGATGCTCTACTGAGATCAACAAGCGTCGTACTTAGTTCTTGTGCGGTCTCAACCGTTAACCACAATACCATCGGCAAAGCGGAAATGTATTATGTATTCGCTGCTTCAGTTGATGCCAAGTAGTTTCCAGTTCAGAACCTTGAAGACATACTCGAGCGTAGCGTTGACCGGTTTCGGAGAAATAACACCCCTGTGTCTAACGCCATGCCGCACTGGAATAAGTTCAAGCTCTAGTCCTATAATTAGACTGACATGGTGGCGTTTTTGTAAAAAGCTTTCAACGCTATGATCTGTGTTTAGTCTAGTTGGCACCACTGGATAGGCTGCATTAAAGTCGAATCTAAGGCTTTTTTGGTCCAAAAACGCTATAATAAAAAGGTAGGCTATTCTCGCAACCAGCCACAGTGTATGTAAGTGGTCTACGTTATTAAAACCTTTTCGGAAGCCGACTTGTTCAGAAGTTGTCTAGCTTATAAGTTGGTAAATATCAAGTATATATTTTCACAATAGACCTTTATCAATTAAACTTTACAGTTAAATTAAAATAAATATTTAACCTGCATTTTACACATCATATTTTTACGTAGACTTGACTTGATCCTTTTAAACAATTTATAAATCTGCTTACATTCAGAGTTATGAATACAATTGTTAACATTGTTACTCAAAAATTATTGTTATACCCCAATTATGTCTTCAAATTTTTAAAACTCATGATCTCATTTAATCTTTTTTAAAATAAATTTGCTATAGAATACTATTCTGCCCACATAAATTGTACGTTGGAAAATCCTATTATAGTGGTACGAAACTATTTCTTTATTGCTTTGAATTTTAACACTGCACCTCTTGGACTCGCATGTACGCCCACTCAGTCTTAGAATATAATGCCAGCTCAAGTATTCTTTGTATCCTCCTTTTATCTATTAAAAGATCTAAAATAAGTATATTTATTTATTAAAACACGAAGATAATAATAGAAATATCTAGTATCAATAAATTTTACTTCTTTTATTGTGATGGCTGAGCACGTCGGTAAGCGTCAACCCAGGCGAACGTATCTTCTCCAAATCGAGCACGTCTTAAATAAAGGTCATGCGAAAAGTACCCATAATCGACGAGCATATATGAAAGCACTATATGAGAGTGGAAAAAGCGAAAGAACTGTGTCAAGATTGTAGCCAGTGGAAGGTAGTCTCTACCTACCCCCACAGGAGAGTCGTTTATGTATGATTTTTCGTTGTTATACAAGCGTGTATGAATCGTTATGGTAATAGATTGATTGTGCAAATATGTGTTAAGCTAGCTCCAACCGCAAATCTGGTTGTGTGGAAATACAAGTTTTAAACAGTGATTTAAAAATATAAACACATTTTGTGACTCGTTTTTTTTATGGCGTTAAGTCGAATAATTTTTGCTTGCCCTAATAATTAACAAACATAGTTACAGAGATAATTTCAATAACCTTCAAAATATATTACCTTATATCCTTACCTATTAAACCATATATATATATATATATATATATATATTTTTTTATTATAAATTTAGAAGGTAAATAGTATGATGAATAGTTATAGTCGTAGATTCAATACCTATAGATAGTATTTAAACTACGGAAACTAAAAGCAAAAACTATATACTCACTATTATTATTGTGTGAAACCAATCCACTAAATTGTAAGTAGACTATTTTGAGCGTAAATTTAGTTGGCCATAACAGGAATCCTGGTGGGACCTATGGAAGTGTACATTCACATTAAATAGTTTAACGGAACATTAACGATTGTTTATTATTCACTTTAGACTTACATTCTAAGTCACTAACAATTCTCATCAAAAAACAAATTTAAAAGTCTTAACTTCGAGACAGTTTATTTGTATTTCTAAGTTATTTTAGATGTATATTATAATGCCTATTGTAAAATTTGTCAATTTTCCTCACATGACCTATATTTTCGTCTACTGTGTAATAAAGAACATGTAGCTATTAATTTTACAAATCTAACAATGAATTTAAACTTAGTAATAAATTTTCCTTTCTCAGCAAATTATTCCTCATTATAATAATATCTAGAATTTATATTGATTATACACTACTTTGTTAGTAAAGTGATGAACTAAGCTTGTGAAGGCTTAATTAATAATATCATATTAACAATTAATGAAATTATTGATTGGTATTCCTTTTAAAGCCTACTTGCAATGGTGGAAATACAACGCAGTACGCCATAAATAATTAAATTCCCTTTGTTGGTAATATAATATCTTTCAAAACTATAAAATGTGATTATTAAGGATCGATGTTGATTACATTTATAAAAATGTTTAAATTATTATATAAATTGTAAATATTTTAATCTAAAAGAATTACTAATAATTCATAACAGTAAAAATCTATACAACCGGATCATAAATGTATTCGGCGGAAATAGTTTTTCATGTAATACGAGAGGATAGAAAATATGATCACTCTCTCGAGATTGAAAGATCGATTTGATCGCTGAACAAATATAGAAGAGTGACCCCGATATAGCATCGGATAATAACATTCTGGTCACTCAATATGAGGGTGAATCTACTGGAATCCTTAAAAACGATGACAATAATACGGAACCATTTTTACAAACTTCCTTCTCATTATAAAAACCGAATGAATCAACTCCTTGTAATTAGTGAACTTGTACTCCGAATAAATTTCTAATCAGGAGACCAGAGACAAAATAATGAACATGTCTCTTGCGAAACAAAACTAATTGTTTGTGGCCCGTAATTATTTAAATCACTGTCTAACAGATTTCGGTTGAGAATTTAAATATTCTGATACCAGACTCCATTATTGTGTATCGTCTGATCATTTTCGAAGAATATGAGATATCTTTCAAAATTTGTTAAACATTGCCATTTTTAACTTGTCAACTCCACGTTTCACTAGCGTTAAATTTATAATTACTGCAATGCTTCTTATACTTCTATAGTGAGGTTACATAATTTAGAATATTTTTCAATAAACACATTACTTAACGCAAAAATAACCTGTCAAATCGGACTAATAATTACTTAAATTAATGCATTCGTAAATTCTTCATTTAAAATATTAACTTCTGTGACAAAAAATAAATTCCACTTTAAAATATATGTAATTGGCACTTAATCTTTTGTAAGTTTACGTTCTTATAGTTTGTTGTCGAACTACTAGTAGTATTTTAATAATAAGCGTTCTGTCGAGTTAGGCCAGATTTTCAATGTAGTAATTATTGTAGGTAGAAAACATGTTTGATTAGCCGAAATATAAGGACCAATAAAAATGGCCTCATTATACCAATATAGTAACTAGCTAAAACGTAGTCAACGCCCAATTAAGTTTTTTAATATCTCTTATGATCGAAATTACAAATTACTTATAGTCGCATACAGTGGGCTTAATAAGGTCGCTCAAAGAGCAATGGAGAGTACTATGCTTGGAGTTTTACTGCTTGATCAAATCAGGAATGAGGAGATCCGCAGAAGAACCAAAGTAATCGACATTACCCGAAGAATTGCTAAACTTAAGTAGCAGTGGGCTGGAAACATTGCTCGCAGAACTGACGCCCGATGGGGTCAACGGATTCTCGAATAGGTACCACGCATCGGACGACGTAGCATGGGTAGGTCCCGATAAGGTGGACAGACGACCTGGTGAAGGTCGCGGGAATCCGCTGGATGCGGATGGTGCAATACCGGTCATCGTGGAGATCTTTGGGGAGACCTATGCCCAGCAGTGAACGTCTTTCGCTTGAATAGATAGATAGATACCCATATTCACCAATCTTTAATCCTCCTCAAAAGATTAACCCTACTTAATATGTTATTTATTCAACTATGAATATTTGATTAGTTAATTTCCGTTTTATTTCATTTCGTAATTAGTTTATAAATTGCGTTTTGTTATTGACAAGTACCTATATAAATTGAGCCTGCTCGTAATCAGAAACGTTGTCAAATATCTTGACAGATCTATCAACGTGGGTTGATGAATTAGCGGGAATATTCTGTTAATACACATTTATTAATAATGGCAATTTATCGTGGTTAAAATAAATTATTTTAATGGAATGAATTAATCGTATATAGATTAAAGTTGATAATAATTAATAAATAGCTTTTAGTTGAACAGCTTTGTTTAAGGTTACAGATGCCAACCAAATTTACAAAAAGAAAAAGAAAAGTGATTTAATTTAGAAATATTTTGTTTACTTTCAGTAGAAATACTATCAACACAAATAAGTATTTTTACCATATAAGGTACACTATAATATTTATAAATATAACCTAAAAACTATCATTATTAGTTAGCAATCTCGTACTTACTTATTGTATGTTATGTGCGGCAGTAAAGGTTGTTACATATTTGTATCTTGCAAGATAAACTCTTTCAATATACTCGTAAATCATACATTAATATAAAAAAAAAACATTTAACTTAATTAAATGTCAGCAAAACTACGATAATTAAAATAACTTTTTAAAACAAAATTCTTCCAGTAATAACTCGTTTATTTGAAAACATTTTCATATTTTTCAACACAATTTGACCAATTAAAAACCAATCGCTGTTGATTTTCTTCTTCGTTTGTGCTTTCAAAAGAGCTGCGAACTAATGGTTCAAAGAGAAACGATTCATGAAATTTAAAAACAATTTTCTCTCAAGTTCAATTTGAATATTCCAGTTAACTTAGTCATGATTTATTATGATTTCTTTTTTTTTTAACTGTAAACATTTTACCTAGACATGTATCTACTTTTCTGAATTCATCAACAATTCATAATAGCTTATTTTAGCACTCAATTATTTTTTTATGTTCCTATTATATGCTGAGACAATATTTATTTAGACCAGGAACATTTTCGAAAATATATATTATATATGTATATAGATGTGTATATATATGTTAACTTGCGTTAACAATAATATGATACATTTAAGTTATTGTGATTGTTGAAATGTATTTAAAATAATAACACGGAACATTAATGTGGAGGATGCCCGAAAATTCCCTGGATAGTTTCAGCAAAATAGCCGTCATATTATAGTACCAACATAACATTAGCAAAATTTGTATACTAGCAAGTGCTCTTAATTAAGAAGAAAAAGAAGCACTCGCGTTATTTTGTAGATGGTATAATAAGTTCCGAAAAAATGATACTTTATCACTATTTAATTCATTATGCTCGCTTGTGTTCGAGCGGCAGGAGGAAAATGGTGTTTTAAAATACGTCAAAAGCATTATCGCCTACAACCTTTTTAAACAGGTTTCATTTATCTACAAGGTTGCCATATGTCGATGATTCTTTTATTGTCGGTCGATTAATCCGAACAAAAGCCTAATTTATTTCTTACTGGATTTACTCTAAATTTATATATGAACAATATAAAGTATAAAATGAGCATACGCGTTACATGTCTCTTTATAACCCCTTGAGCATTTACCTGGCGCCAGCTTTCCATTGTTTGCCTATTGTCTTTCTATTGTCTTATTTTTATGGGTACTCGACACATTAATAGTTCTTTTTACGATATAAAATATACTAATACTAATAATAAATGATATATTTTATATTGTTTTTACAACATGGAAAGTAACTTTTATTTATCACTTATGACCAGTACTAAAAATTAATAATTCAATAGTCTACGGCAAATTGTACAACGATGATCACTAAAATTACTTACGGAAGCTAGATGTTCCCGAAGTATGAAGAGTGGATTTATGTTATCATAAATCTTTTGGTAACTTAAGATACACTGAACACTAAGTACTTAGTCAATATTATCTGTACTTCCGTAAGATATAATTAGCCAACAGTTTCTGTAATCTACGTTAAAAATAATATGGCCTATTAATATCAAAATATTGTCAAGTTAAAAAAGTAAATTATAAAGTCAGATATCCAACTAAACTTACAGGGGTATAAAGGAAATCACTAAATAAAGTATGTTTTGCACATTTAAAAATATGCGGAAAAAACCGTTACATGTTTCCGACAAAATATGTACCAGGCGCACATGGCAGACAGTAGGTTGTGGAACTATATATCGTCTGAATATTTTATTGAGAATCGTATACAAACACGACAGACCTAGAAATAGACGGGTTCGATGACCGAGGTCACATTTTAACAGCGATCAATGATGGCTTGATCGTTATAATCATATATTTTTAAATTTCACATTATTACAAAGCTAAATTGAACATTTAAATTCGTTTTTAAACTAAATTTTTACTTATTAGTAGACGATATTTTTTTATCAAACAGTAAAATCGTGCACAGTAGCTCCAATAGCAAATTAAGAACAAATTAAGTGGTAGATAACACAGAGGAAAATAAAATACGTGCAAAATAGAAAAAGGCTTTGTTAGCTAACCATTTGTACGTGCTTCTATTTATGCTACGGATAAACAGTGGTAAGTAAAACCACCTAAATATATAGAGACATCTGACATTAACGTAAGTTATGGGTTATTATTTGCGTGTTAAGAGTCTTAAGCGCAAAAAATATAAAAGAAATTCATGTCAATTTCCTTACTTAGATTTAAAAAATAAATAAACTTATAAATTATTTATGTTCAGTAAGTAAAAGAATGTAAATTTAGTTAATATTAAAAATATATAAAATAAGGCTCGTACAGTTTTACGTTTCCAGAAAATGTTTCAGGGTATTTTTGATAATGGTAAGTGAAAAGATCTACCTACATATCTTCCTTTGATTCGGTTTTGGTACGAAACATTATTTCATTAAAAAGTTTTTGTTTTTTGTTGGGCCGTAAATCGTAGCAAGAAAGACTGTATAATCAGAACGGTTAGTTCGTTTCGCCGGCGGCCATCTCGCTGCATTCGACTTACGGAAATAGGACAGCAGACGCAATCTCACGCTTTTCAAGAATCGTCAGCTTTATCCTCTATTTACATCGCTTTCCACGACATACTATCAAGATAGTACTAATACTAAAAGGTGCTTCTAATAGTACCTAATATAAAATCATTTCACATGATTGATAAAATTTTATGGAATTATAATAAAATTCAAAATTTTACTAACTAATATTCGTTAATAAAATTTATTTTAATTCCCCAAGTAGTAAATCTGCTGAATTTATACATTCTAGCAACAGCTGTTGACAATTTATCGTTGACACTATAACATTGGAAAATAAAATAAAAATATCAAAAATAACGCAGTATATTTGAAAATGATCTAAACTATGAAGCTAAAGGTCTCATTATAAATTATGTAGCCATCGAAAATTAGATTAGATTACTAACCTATTACATGTCTAAAATTTCTATGGATTTATTGACTAAGGTTGAATACTTTTTTTAAATGTTTTGCTCCGTGCTTTGACCATAATCTCACCTAAGTGACGATGTGGTCCAGAATGGTAAACATATTAAGCCTAGAGATAATTGTTCCCAAGTAATGCTGCCGGAACACTTCTATTTGTATTTGGCGTATGTTTACCTTCACCGAAAGCACATGTTCATATTATAGAGTTGGATAGGTGAACTCGAACCTGCGTCCACTGTCGTGAATCCTGACTGCACTACTAATTGCGCATCCTCTCTTCAAACTTTCATCATTTCTATACAAATAACACCAAATGGTTGGATCAAATGTATCTAGTGAATAATATTATGTTTCTGATTGAATGTTATTCAGTTGATGCAGCCATACTTTCGAAATCTTAAATACGCTTCAGTTTTACGGTAAAAGTAAACAACTTCGAGGAATCTTAGTATGCATTGAAGCTACCCAACTATTTCCAAGTAAAAATTTTGTAAACAGTTATCTATTGACGTGTTCCAGTAGCTTGTTTAAAACTCAGTTTTCTTTCAAGTTTATACCATATTTGTGTACATCATCATAAATGTTACAGTTACTTTAATTATTACAGTTATCTTAAATCTATTACACTACAACGATAAACAAGTCTTCTATTTTTATTACCGCTTTGATTATAGACC
Source organism: Samia ricini (assembly GCA_014132275.2). NCBI lineage: Eukaryota > Metazoa > Arthropoda > Insecta > Lepidoptera > Saturniidae > Samia > Samia ricini. Next base: position 10,649,543 of record AP028170.1, read on the forward strand.
AAAAATTATTGACACATTGAGTAAGAATGAATGTTTTATCGACATTAACAATTATTGTAAAAGAAATACTGATATTAACAAGAAGCTATTTTTATTAAACTTTTTTAATTAAAGTAACTGTCTCTTTCATTTATAAAGATTAAAACTTATGTAGAACGGAGTGCAATGGACCTATTACATTGCTTTAAAAATAATTTAAATAGAAAATATTATTAATAGTAAAATTTAACCATAGAAATACATCAAAACAAAATTTACATAAAATACACAAAGCGCATCTGTAAGTATTAAAATGGTACAATTCATTATGTAACGTAGCCTTGCAAGGATGTATGTGTTATGTGTTATTTTACACATATTTCACGGAAGTCTCATGAGAGAGTTGAAACGTTAGAAAACAGCTCTTACGTCTTTGAATACTGAAATGAGTATTTCAAATGTATTCAAATTGTAATGTTTTTAAATTGTGTTTGATATCACTTTAAATTGCACACATGTTTATTTGGCGGTCCCATCAAAAATAAACAAAAACGCAGAGTGATATTAATTCTGGTAATAAGACTGACTCTTAAAAATTTAAAGTGAAAACGCATCGACATTTTACAAAATACGAAAGAACATTTATAAATTTTCACCAGACGTTTGTAAGTGTATTGTATGTATGAGTGTATTTTTTACCAAATACATATGAACGTATATACGACACATATACCAAAAATGTAATTGTTAAAAATTTTGTCTGTCTGTCTATTTGTTCTGTATAACCTCCGGAACGGTTAAACTAATTTTAACGTGACATTTTTGGTAGATAGCTGAAGTTACTCCGCGTACTTTGGGTGTTTTTCATTTTCGAGTCTAATTAGGGTTCCGTTTAAAAAAATTAAAACGCAGTAAAGAACATGTGATGTGCTGGCAGATTTCTAAGCTTTTGTGTTGCCACGTCTAAAATGTTTCCCCCAAATGCCCGAAATGTTCTAGTCGAAACGATTACTATTACGATTATTTCGTTGATTGTCCAAGCAACAGAAAAAATGGTATATAACAAAGTTTTCTCTACGGTATATAACAAAGTGTTGACAGTCCCCAAGGCTGCATAGTTTTTTTTAACTATACTTTATTCACAAACATTTTGATTTAAAGTAATTTTTATTGACACAGAAGTTTAAATAAAAGTTCCGTTAGAAACGTAAAGTAAGAAAACCGTTTAAATAATCTAAAATGATTATATAGTAACTAATGTAAATTAGTTGCTAATAGGTATAATACCACTTAGAAACGCACGTTCAAGTAATATATAGATTAATCCTATTACTCCACACTCATCCTTCTCTCTCTGTCAAACTTCGTATAATATAGCTCTAAAAGCAAGAATAGAATTGTCACAATTATTTGTAATATAACGTCTCGTATATAGTCTCTACTCTACTCTACTCTACTCTATTGGTAATATAGCAATAATCCAAACGAATGTAACACATTTATTATATAATATAAAATCATATTGCAATATTTTTTTACCATCTAAACCATTTAATACTATATATTTATGTAGTCTAAAGTGACACATAATAGATGTACGATGCGCTCAAGACTAATTCAAAGTGGTTTTTTCCGCTTAAAACAAAATAGAAAACTTCGAAATTATGAATAAAATCCTCATCAATGCACATAGTCACTGGCAGGTGTTTGAATTTGTGAGAACTGAGAAATATGTTTGCTTTATGTTAGTACTGAAAATGATTTAAATTATTATCAAGGGTTCCATGTAATAAAAAAATATTTAAAGGTTATATTGCACAATGAAGGATATCTGAAACGCGTGCACTGTTAGTTATAAAAATAAATCACACACACCTAGATTATAGGATCAGATTTGCAAAATAAAAGTTGATCATGCTACACGTTAAATAATTATTATGTTGTCCACCGGATCATCGGATGCCATCGGTAAAAGCTTTTAACTTTATTAATATTTGGTTTATTCGTTGTAGAACGGGGCAAAAAGCTTTTAACTAATTTATATTGTTATCACCTCATCAAATTACAAAAGTTTTTGATGTGAAACATCTATTAGCGCTTTTTTGTAGTTAAACCAACTCATAATATTATGCCGTGACGGTGAATGGGATGTTGATGGGTGGACAGCAAATGATGTTTAACGTTTCACATCTGCAGGCATCCCGTGACGGTCAACTTTTTTTAAAATATCTAAACGCATTTAATGTTTATTTAAAAGGAAATGAATACAGACTATACATACATTATATATAATAACTATATTAAAATACTAATTTAAGGTACACCTAATGTTAGAACTAAAGATCTTTAATTAATTTTTTTTTCAATGTTAGAACCTTGATTCACTTTTGTCATCAAACCTTTTAAATTACGATTTATAACGAACCTTTCAATTTGTATGATTGAAAGAGAAGAAATCAATTCCAGACCTCTGATTGATATTTAATGAAGACTGAGTAAAAAAAGCAGAGATTATCTAAACAGAGATATCAAAATAATGCTAAGCTACCAACCTGATGACTTCTCTACTAAATGATATCGTACAAAAGTTCCAAATGCCAAATAGATTTACATCAAATACAATTAGGACATATAACGCACAATATGTTTTAGAGATATCATGTTGATTTTTTTCATTTCAGTAAGATTTGGACGCACGTTGTTTTAATAACTCATATGTATAGTCGTATACACCTTTTACGTTTATCTATAGAAATAATTAAAATTGAAGTGTCTGTTTGTAGCATCAAAATAACAGTTTATACTAAATACATATGAATGTGTCCATGGAACTAATAACAGAAACACATTGTTTAAATTTTTTATATGTCTGTTTAATTTTTATTTTTTTTATTTAGTGCCCTTACATATCAGACATAATCCGAGTTTTGTTTACTTTACTTTATTGTTTTCATGTTATTTCTATTTTACAATTTTATTCTATTTTTTATCTATGTGTTCCTATTACTTTGTGGTTATGACGAATCTTTATATTTACATAAATCCTATTTCTAATTTACAATCCTTAGCAATTGACACACACAACATATAATACACCTTCAGTTATTCATCATTTTTCAATTGTTTCAGTCAATTTGATAATTCTATTGTTTTAAATTTCTATAATATAAATACCATTGTTTGTTGTTAAATGTTTGTTGTGACTAATCTCTGTGGCGGCTAGACCGATTTTAACCAGACTTTTGCTGGGAGATAACTTAAGTTAAAAGGCGTAACTGAGGCTACTTTTTTTGTAATTAAAGTTCCGCGTAATAAAATAGCTAACAGCTTTCTGTTATTATCAAAAATAATTTAACGTCTGACCAAAATTGGGGTCCATTTTTTTCAAATGATTATTTAAAATGTATATTAAGTATTAAGTAACTGTACGAATTAGAATATACGATACATGAAAGGAGCCGCGAGAATAGCTAGTTAATAGTTAAGGATATATATAATTTAAGTCAATAACAATAGGTACATAAAAGCAATAGGTATTTCAAATAATAATAGATAAAAACCACTCTAACTCACTTAATCTCCGTATGTTTAATGTCCCATGGCGATACAATCTAACGAGATACTAGGTCGAAGTTATTCGGCATTATACCCAAACTGTTAAGCTAAAGCAAAACAAATTACTATTACCCAACTCACTCTATACAAAGCTCCAAATTAAATTATTGTAACGAACACAAATACGTGAATAAAGTGAACATTGTCAGTTACGTTTTGCATAACAAATCCTGTTGGGAAATATTATACACTCCAATAAGAACATCTTAAATTTACTTTGCTATTCAGTAATACTCGAATTCGAAGGAAAATAAAAAGAAACATTCCATTAGGGGTAAATTGTAATATCGCTTGCGTTGACTTTACGTGAAGCAGTTAAATTTAAATAACATACAATGGTAATAAAATGCATATTATTCTATGTATTTTTATTTGAAATATACCTTAACTAATAAAGAAAATTGAAGTGTCTGTTTGTAATATCATTTATTTCTTTCAATAGATATGCAATACATGTAATAAAAATACAATTTTTGTCTGTCTGTCTGTTTCTAAAGGGTAATCTCTGGAACGGATGGACCGATTTTGGCGGGACTTTTTTGGTAGATTACCGAAGTTACTCCACGTAACTTAGGGTACCTTTAATTTTCGAAAATAATTAGGGTTCGGCGTAAGAAAAAATAAAACTCATATAAATTGGAATAAAAATTCGATTCAATGCACAGTTTTACGGGCAAATACTATGAGATATATACTTTATGAGATATATTTCACTTTATAATAGAGCCACATTTTTTATAGAAAATAATTAGGGTTCCGTATAAAATAATTAGAACGCACTGATGAATTTATGAAACGCGGGCACAGCCGCGGGCTCACAGACTTGTAGAGTATATGATTACAATAAATTATGCAATAAAAGTCCAATAAATTATGCAATAGTAAAAATAAAGCATTTAAATATGTTAGAGCTATGGTAACGTCGAATGACGTATGCATTATGATCGTTTATTACTTTCCAATCGTCCTCTAATGAGCAATCAATCGTCGAATTGAATGTCTATTTTTATTTCGCTAAAATCCGTTCTTTTTATGTTTTATCATCATCATCTTATCATCAATAAAGATATTATCTTTTGAGTACTTCAAAAACTTTTCACTTTTCATTTGGAAAGTAAATGAAAGCATCTCCAATAAAGAAATAACAGAAAATATATGCATAAATACACATACCGATTATCACATACACATAACAGACTTATTCACATTAGTACATATAATCATTCGTATTAGTTTCATGGTATATAACCAGCAGAGGTTAGCAAGTAATATAACCTTATTTTATTGACACGTTTGTGGTCTCAGTAGACGCCGGGCAATTTCCTAGTGAAGTAATTCGCTTCTTCGGTTTCGACGTGCCCTTTGGCGAACTACGTCTGTGATTAGTTTCAGGGCCCTCGGCCGACACGTCTATCGACTCGTGTTCTCTATAAGTACCTGACAAATATTGATAGATAGCTTTAAGCTTCCGTCTGATTCTTTAATATTATATTAATTCTGGTGCAGAAATATACTTTATATAACAAAATTTATATTTTCGTTTTATATAGAAACCACGAAATTCTTGTCATTTTTTTATTAGTAGTATTAGTAGCTTTTTTATTATTTTTAATATAACATTTCGTTCGATACGACCGATACTTGGAGATGTGGTTATTTTAGTATAAATAGAAAAAAAAAACAAATAGTAATATTTGAGGTTTGAAAGTCTACTGGTAAGATTGCTTGTTGCAAATAAATTACTAAAAAAACTCGAAACTTAGAAAAACCTATTTTTTTAATATATAAATTTCAAAAATTTTTGTCATTACAATTATTAACATAACCTAACATTTAACGATGGTTTGCGTAAGTATACATTTTATATATCTCTGACCGCCGGCACTTAAACGCCATCTTATAAATATACTATAGCATGTTGACGGCTGACGTCATAGCATTGGTAACGCGAATTTATAAGTTTTTCCCCTACCGAGAATCGCTCAACGCCGCTAAAGCAGTTCTCGCTTTAAAAAACACAACTATTATATAACTAAAATTAATATAACCCTTTTAGAAATGCACTTAATTTATTTTACAGGTTATAGTCAATTGTTTGTAGAGCCAATTTACATACCTACACAGCCAGTTATTATCATGTCGATGCAACGCAGTTCATGTGTGAATGCTTTGAGGATTCATCAAAGCGACACCAACATAACTATGATGCATTAACCCAATCGACATAGCTTTCAATTTGCTTTGCAGACATAATAGTATAGATAGAGTTAATTTGATTGCATGTGATCCCTAATGTACTATACAAAACTTTGTTAATATCTATGTAGCTAGGTCGATATGTGTACATAGAACAATATATTATTTAACATGGCTCGTCAAACATAGTGTTATATATTTATAGATACATTAAAAGCACTAAGAGAATTGTACTGTTTATTTTTTAACTTTGTTTTATTATAAGATAATGCTAATATAATGTGTTGTATGTACTCGTATGTCGAATATTTTTTTTCTTTCCGTTTCTCTTTTTACTCTTTTTACAACGATTAAGGCCGTTAAAAAAGTTTTACAAAAGATGCAAAGTACAACCGTTACAGAACGTAGCCATTATGGTCAAAATTGTTTCAAAATTAAAATGTTTAAATTATTGTATCATTGAAAAATACTTATCACTTACAACTATTTAGGTCACTCACTCAGTGTCAGTCGTAAAATGGAACCTCCTTCAGAGAGTGATGGACACTCGGGAAGACAAATAGTCGTTTAAAAGCCGGTCAAAGTAAGAAATAAAACATAAAAGTCAAAGACAGGAAATCCCATGAGGACGGTTCAAGGGATGTTCCTTGGTTTAAACCAAAAACAAAAGCTGTAATGACAAAAAATAGCCACCATTAAACAACATTTTAAAATGTATTTTTTTGTATTACCTACCATTGTATTCACATATGAAGTTTATCGTATTATATAATGTCGTTTGATCTGAAACAAATTATAAATTTACAAAAGGCCCCAGGAATAGAAAAAGTACGTATAATAAACTTAAAACAAACAGAGCACACACATATATAAAAGGGCCAATATATGAACTATATAATAATCAGAAATCTGTAGCATATTTTAGTGTATTAAATACCAACCTGCCAAAGCCAACCCAAATGACAAACAATAGTTATTAGGTAAATTATTAGGTAGTATTTATTAGGTATTAGGTAAAAATTAGGAAAAATATTGGTGACATATAAAGCCTTTTAAGAATCGTTAATTGTGTTAAAATAATAATTACTTTTTTCTGATATACTGCTTTGTTGCCGCGGCTGCGCCAGCGTTTCATATATTCTTCACTGCATTTTAATTTTTTTATACGGAACCTTAATTATTTTCGTATTTTTTTTATTTTAATATAAAGTAAAAATATCTTATGACTTCAAGTTCTTGCTCGTCAAAATGTGCATTGAATCGGATTTTATTCAAATTTTTATGTTTTAATGTTTTGAGCGGAACACTCATTATTTTCGAAAATACGCGGAGGAACTTCAGTAATCTACCAAAAAAAAGTCAAAATCGGAGATTACCTGGAAAAAAAAAAACGACAAAATACGGACAGACAAACATTTTAAAAATTGTATTTTTTGGTATAGGTATCGTATATATGTACATTCATGTCTATTAAGCAACAAAATATGTGGATAATACAAACAGACACATCAATTTCATTTATTATTATGTATAACTCTTTGTAATAACATCCATTACTTATATTTCAGAAGGACATTCACAATATTGATCTTTTCGAGTTTTAGTTATATTACATACATGATTGTAATAAAGGATATAGACTAATGTACCGCATATCCTAAGTCAATGATATCAAAAGCTGTGACCTCATTTCCTCAATGGCAAGCGTAGTACGATCTCGCCGCTTTGACGGAGGAGTCTCGGCGCAACTCCATCTATGTCAAAGGCTAAATACTTACTATATTCTACACATCTACCTATCGATCATTTAATAGTTTCCTAGTGGTAAAATTTTATTTCATATTTATTAATAACGACAGCGTGCTACATTGGAACTTGTCTAAAAATCTTTTTTTAATAATTTGCTACGCTCATGAATACAAGTTCCTTACATGAAGAGGATGGATGAAGGAAGATTCAGGAAACAAGTCTACAAGGCAATGGTAACTGGGCAAGCCGCTGTGGGCCGATCTAGGGAACGTATCTCGACCAGATCGAATACAGTTTAATGAAAGAGCAGGTCAAAAATACCCGTAACTGAAGAGCGTGTATGAAAGCGCTCATGAAAGCAGAAGAAGCGAAAGATGTGTGTCAAGATCGTAGCAGGGGGAAAGATTAGATATTATATATGTACCTACGTACAGAAAAAATTATAAAAAACTCTCGCAAAAGACTTTTCTTTAACAATTAATAAACAAATAAAAACTAATATACACAATTTTTGCATACTGCATGAGCTCAGTGCTTCGAGCACGATCTCATCTGTTGTTAAGTGACGAGATGGTCCAGGATGGTTAACACACTAAGCCTAGAGGAATACTTGAGAATCAATAGATTCTCAGGTGATACTGCAGGAATATACACTTATTCATATTTCATACTTGAGGGTGATAGCTACCCAGGCGGGCATTATTAGAAAATGTCCAACCACCATGCTATGGTTTACTTACAATATCTTCCTTCACCAAGCTGATTTTAGAGTAGGATAGGTGGGCTGGGACCCGCGTCCTTTGACACGAACCTCGAACGCGCTAACTGCGCTATCATCGCTTCAAAAATTAAAACTAAAAAATGTATAATCTGTTCACTAATTTTCATAATCAAATTCGCTATGAGTCATTAATTACCATTTGTAATTTTTAACAAAATAAAAAAACATAATATATTTATTTTTGTTTCAGAGCGACATGCCCTTCATCTCTATTCCACACGTGGGAAACATTACTGCAAGAAGTCGAAACCGACGTAGTCGGTTACAATACCGCCGCGTCGTCCCTTGAACGGCTCGTGGCGACTCCTCTGTTAGAACGAACCTTCCATATGAAAGTGCAAGCTAGAAAAATATTCGCCCATCGAGAAGGATGTGAAGTGATACTCGGAAAGGCTGATGATCAACTTACCAAGGTTTGTATTAAAGATGTTTTTTTTCTTCTTAAACCTGATAAAAATGGTAGCCATTATAACTAATTCACATTTATTTTAAGTGAGACCATTTCGAAGATACTTTCCATAGCAATTCGTTATTTCAGAAACTTTAGCACTCGAATATTCTCTTGGCTATATTAATTCCGATGAACCCACATTAGCACCTTTACTATTCAATCCCGTGCATATGAACTACATAAGACATACATTTACATATTTACAGTACATACGTATATTTTGTACATATTAAGTTAGACTTTAGTTAATATCTTTAATGCTTTGAGTAAATTCGTAGAAACTAATATGGTTAATCTAGACATAAACGCCTTTACTTAACGAAGTCTTTGATCTGTCTATATCGTAATACGTTGCCGATTTTATTTTCTGTAATTGTTTAATAACTATTATTAGAGTTTTTATAAAAAAAGATAATAATTTTAATTTAATCTTTAAATATATCATTACATCATATTATTATAATTTTCACACTTATGTTTATCACTAAAATCTTAATACTATTAAAATAGTAATATGTACGCAATTAAAATTCACGCTACTTAAACACCCAGGTCTTGAAACTCTAAAGAAATTTAATTTAACATGCTTCCTTCTAGTAAAGAACTGGATAATTATTGTCATATTTACCTGAATTCCTTTGTGTTATATATATCTTTGGTTTCACTAATTCTATTATTACCTATATATGATTCATTTTTATATTAAAATTATAACAATATGCAACGCAAGGAGTAAACAGGTGAAGTTTAAAAAGTATCATAATTGAAGTAAAATGACATTTATTTAAACACATTGATTTCTATAATTTTATATCATCAAATACAAACAACGTTTTTCGCATTACAAAAAGAATATACTTTTTATTAAATAAAAAAAGCTTTTAGTAATTACAGCGAGGTGAAACCCTAGTAGTTGTGTAAACTAGATTACCTACTTTGCATGTCTATTCGATGTTTTTTTTTCTTCAAACAGAATTAAAACTAACTTTCACTCAATTCATACGTTGCACAGTGCCAGAACACTACTAGGTACTGTTAAATACAGGAATGAAAGCTGGAGAAATAGAGTAATTTAATATGCGTTAAGTAAATATAAATTATTTTTTGTAAACAAAGTCAATGATACAAATTACTCGAAATAAACTTTATAAAAAAAATCCATTCAGAAGTAATACAGCTAGTTTATTGATTAATACGTTTACTACATATTGAACTAGAAACTACAATAAACTTTTTACGAAGTGACCCTGATAATTTGACCACCATCTGTATTAAGTATCAAAAATTATTAATAATATTATTTGATAATATTCGAGATCATTCATTCTTAAATAATAATTCAGTTAGCATTGTAAATTTTTCGACTTTGAAGTTCCTTACGAAAATTATTCCAAAGCGAACGTCTTATTTTACGGCGCCTTTAATTTCAATCAACTTTTATTAAAATTATACCAGTAACTTTCGGTACTAATAATATCTCGTGTAAATTTGATTAGTTTCAGCTTCTCATTAATTTATTATTTCATGCTTTTGAACAGGGAACGAACCTTATTTTTTATATAAGAAAGTAAGAAGTAATTGTTATATATTAACACTTTGTAAAAATTTCATTCCTTTGTCGTTCACTAAAAGCTCATTACATGCTACATTGTGGTACGCTAGGCTACGCTCAGTTTCTCATAATATGAAGCAGCATACTCCTAAAAGCACGTGTTGAATGCTACACATAAATTATATAGTACGTGTTACAGTTACTATTTTTTGTTTATGCATAGCCATGTTGCTTTACCGATATTTCTAAAAACTATTTGCGACTAATTTATTGAATGAGTAATATCCTTACTTCTGTTAAATTTTTATCAACAATTATTGTAGAATTACGATTTCCGTTCAAATATTAACACTAATGGTACATTAAATGAGCAATTCTGGTAAAAATATACATGTAATTGTCAAAACCAGTTATATCTCTATGTAAAATACTATGAAACAATATCTCAATCAATCAATTGTCATCCTTGACGTATCCATCAAAGGCGAAACCTAGCTAGATCAGGTCATGAGCTCAGAAAAAGCTGGCAAAAGATAATTTGCGTCTGCATCGGCGCGGAATGCGAACACCGTCGATAGGCAATTTCTTTCGGCAACCGTGGCGATGAAGCAAGATGATGCGCCTTAAAGGGCTCTAACCAGGATCTTGATATAGTCGGTGGCCAAATCACTACATCTCTTCTACCACTAATAGTACCAGAAAACTGGTCCATCGGATTCTGGTAAAATGAGAGAGAGAGTAGGTTTGTGTCAGCACAACCGCTAACTCACTTTAAGCAACTCACGCGCAGATGAATCCTAGCTAGACTTTTACGGACTATGAGCAAAAGACCTATGGCGATGGCGCGATGGTGGTGGGTATTCGATCCCCGGTGTAACAATATCTACACGAAGACTATCATAACATGTAAAAAATCATTCATCTAAAAAGTGTTACAAAACCTTGTAGGCATTAGAATTGTCCCGTTACCTTTCCTACGTCTTAACAAAACGTCGAGTTCAATTTTCAAAATCAAATTCAATCCAAACCTTTTTTTTTACGTAGGGAATGCGTTTAACCATCCTCTCTGCCATGTCTAACCCGTGAATAAAAATCCCCGGATAAAGATACCAGAGTGGTATGCGGGACTCACCCGGCGTAAAGCGCCAGGAATACCCACTAAACCCCACGGTACCATCCGCCGCCAGTTCGATTCGAAACTACACCAATCGATATGGTAACCAACTACTACCATTAAGTGATCATTGCTTAAAATAGATGTTCTTTGATTTAGCCTTTCACGTTCAAAGCGCTCTACGAACTCTAATTACGTTAGCATAGAAGACGAGTATATAACGAAATAGGAGATAGGATAACGCTCACCAATTATTACTAAAGTTTAATTATTTACAGGCCGCAAAGCGAGCGGATAAGCACCTAGTTCTGTACCCTCCAGTTTAACTAATACCTATTACGAAGACGAAATATAAAGAAGAATAAAAAATTCTACAGCAATAATTTAAAGTATCCTCGATTCAGGCTTACACTTGACCGAGTATCTCGTATAACTGTAACAAATTGGAGGAAAATTGAACTATTTAAGCCTCAATTGAGGAAAAGTTGAATATATTGCTAGCTTTTTTATTTTTTTGTACAGATTAACCTTTATAGATGTTGACTTTAAAATTTTTAACACGTGATACGTAAAAATAATAGTATGGCTTATATGTTTTATTAATTTTCTTAGCAATACAAAATCCGTAATTATATTAGGTACACTTCAAATATGCCCAAATATGTTTTGTATTTACAAATTCATTCCATATTCGCTCTAAACACTTTAAACGTGGAAGTTATATACCTCCGGTGATCGGCAAACAGAGACAAAGAGATCTCTACTAAAACATAATTCCGATAATGGAATGTTTCATGTAACGTTGGTATATTGCAACTCTAACCAAGTCGAAAACGAATTTAAGATAAAAAAAATTATCTTACTGTTAATGTAATCCTTACTGTAAATTATTTATTTATTAAAAAAAAATTAAATATTCCAAAATTTCAATATTAAACGATGTAAATTAGAATGTTTTAGTCCAACTCTATAATTCTGTTCTATTTTAAATAATAGCAGCAAAATTCTAACCCGTAATAGTGATAATACGCACACTAATTGAATTACTGAAATGTGTAATACATATATATAAAATGTATGCATAAAAACTTTTCGTTACAGAGTCGACAGGATTACAGAGCAGCGTTTTTGAACTACTGCAATAATCCGAATCCAGCCGCTTTGGCTATATACTACGAATCGCACAACACATATGTTCAACAACTGACAGCAAAACCAACGCTATGCTCGATCAATATCATAAGCATACTTTACCTACAATATTGCAGGTAAGCTACATTGTTGTATTCATCAAAAAGGGCCTTTTAAAATAAAACAAAATTCAATACTTTTAATGTAATAATTAATTGACTCTCATGAAACGGGACCGGGTAGTTTAAAAGTTACACTTCCAGTCCTTTGTCGGCCAACAATTATTTTTATAATTTGAACCCTGAATGCGTAACATAAATTCAGCGAGATTATTGAACTGTGATTTTGTAAGTGATTCTGAAACGAACAAAAGAAACTTGAGCGGGTCATCGAAAAACGTTTACTACATTTATGATGAGGTCGTCATTTTTGATCTCTTTAACATGTTGTATGCTTATAAATAAAATTTCAGAACGAACATAATACAGAAACATATGTATATAAACATAATGTAAATTTTACTGAAATATACTAACAATAAATTTGTTTGAAAGGACATCCTTTCATTAGTTAATGTTTCAATTCCCATAAATATCGTATTTACAGACACCCCTATATTTAAATTGTATTACTTTGGGACTTCAATTTCATCACTTTAATGGAAAGTAGCTTTACATTTGATCAGTTCAATAATACGTAACGACTTTTATATAAGTATGTATTAAGTAAGTGACTGATGTCTAAGATACATTTTATCTTTATAGCAGTTACTTTCGATTTATTACTTTACCATACCCAATACTTGTACTAGGGATGGAACAAAACAAAACTACGACTGGCTGTTATTGCTTTTCCGAAACTTTGTTTAGCAAAAATAAAAATGTAATCTCGAACCAAACGGAGAACGTGCGGAATCAAGTGGAATAGGTAAACGATTCGCCGGAATTGAAAAACTTCATCTTTATATTTGCAACAACCCTAAACTAGAATTCGCAGTCCAGAGATTCTCTTGAATACAGGCCCCGCTAACTCCGCTTTTAATTAAACTGACGCTCAATTTGCTGCAGCTGTCAGAAACTGATTCCATTGTTAGAATACATAAGTAAAATTGATATTATGTACTAGAGAACTGAATAGTAAATATTAATTGAAGCAAATATTTTGTTTTGATTACAGGAATTGGAAGAAATATTGACTGATGTGACAACTGCAGTGAGCGAAGCGATTTGCCAGGGGGGAGAGATAATCACAGATAAGGTAATATATTCGTATCTAGTTTTTTTTTTAATTGTAATAAAACGCAATCTGCACATTTTTTGAAATTGGAGCTTTTATTCGACTTGCGTCAAAACATTACTTTACGATAGTCATAAATGCAGCAATACAGTTTCATTTTTTCTTAATTAAGTGCACTTATTTGCTAAATGTAATATCTGAGAGTATAATTAAAGTTTTTTTTACATTTTGTTACTTATTATAATTATTACTAGTTGTTTTTTTGTGTAATTATTTGGTTTGATTTTTTATTCTTTTTTATTTTTTAATATATGTATCTAGATTTAACCTTACTATGTTGGAAACCTTTGAGCAACCCTAGACCATGGGCTATAGTCCCATCATAAATTTGAGCTTTGATGAGCGTTAATACCATGATGAAAATTTAGCACAAAGGATGGTTGTTTTACAATGATTGCCTGGTTGACTAATAATAGAGTTAATAATTCGAGCATGGTCTGGCCATTTTGTAGATTCCGGTTTTGGTATTTAGTAACAATTAACTACTATGTTACTTTACATCAGATATCAGATCAGAACAGAATTTTAATAACATAGATAGTCATGTATAATTTTACAAACAAACGTAAATAGGTTAGGTACTTAATTTTATGGAATAAATCAATTACGTTAAAGCAAAACAGATAAATTTAAATTACAATTATGTATGTAGGCGGGGAATGCGAGAAGCCTTTTAATTACTTACAGTAACTCGTCAGTTAATTAATATAACAATCAGTGAAACTTCAGACAAGTCGATAATTGTACGTACTCAAATATTTAACAACGCTTGTAAAACTTTTGTAATATGAAATTATGTTAATAATATGTTATTATTATGTTTACTCTATAATCACTTGTCAATATTTAGTGTTATTTTATTTTTCTCGTAAAAACATTAGGGATATACCTATTATTTTTGCATATAAACAATAATTCGTCTTCTAAGTAATTAATTTCTTTGATATGCCATTTAATCATAATATATTTTGCCCTATTTTGAAAACATTGTTTGTATTACACTAATACACTTTATATAATATATGAATGTGCTATAAATCAGTAATTAATTTTTTAATCTATAAATACTTATTAGAATTGGATTATATTTGAGGTATGAATCTACTGCTTACAATTAATTAAGTACCTACTGAAAAAAGGTATTATTATTAATTAATAAAATAAACGGTTTTCGAAACATGTTAGTTTTAATGTATAAGGATATAGCTACGTATAGCAGTAGTCACACTCATAAATGAGGTCACTAAATAATAAGTAGCTATTCGTAAGGACTTAGTTGGAATTAGGGTATGTAATATTCGTTCAATTTTACTATTCGTATACTTCGGATATTACGAATTTTTCAAATAATCAGAGAAACACCGTTTTTAAATAAACAATATAATCCGTTACATTTCTGATGACTTCACTTAGTATACGGTATAGCAGTATTTAAAAGGAGAATAAAGCATTTTTTAAGTGTAGGTAATTGAAAACGTAAATCAGTAGTACATCAAATAGGTACTGGGTATTTATAAAATATTTTTGGTTTCTCTGGTAATATGACCATACAAATGATAGAGTATCCAGTGTGATATTATTTAAACCACTTTTGATGTAGCAGCATGCTAACCTATTCGACGAGAATACCTTCTCTGACTGACACTAGTTGGGAGTTGTATAGCTTCTTTTATACGTGGAGGAAATGGATTTACGCACATCTTCGATGAGGCATGCAGGAATGTGTGGGACTCATACGGCAGACGAAATCGCCGCAAGTACCCACTAAAAACTACACGAGTTTCCGTCAAAGCACCTTAACGTGACGACGCGGAATAGCATGCTACGCTCTGCTTCGCTCCAGTGGGAAGCAACTCACGCCCTCCATGCGAACGGAAGCAGTCCTGGTAATAAGGCTAACTCCCAGACATACTCCCCAATGCAATGGAAGGTCAGGGACCCCGCCTTTTCCCCCCTTATTTCGGCAGGTTGATGTCACCAGAACGGCCGTAAGTTGCGCTGCCTAGATTTTTACCACCTAAATGGCCGCTACAAAGACAACTTAATGTGACTTATTTGGAGCCATACCAACCGACATAACCACATGCGGTGACCGACAGTACTTACAATCAATTGATGTCACCCATCCCTCGTCAAATCTGCCCACAACGTGCAGTGCAGATTTTCCGTCCCACACTCTATAGCCATGTGTCTCTGCTGACCCCAACGGTAACACAAATTTCCCCTGTTATTAGAGGTCAGACGTGTATCCCCTAGACCCATACACTTGAAGCAGTGCAGAGTCTGTTTGCTCCAAGCAGATGGACCCGGGTGACTTTGCCTTCCGTTACTGAGTCTTCCATCATCCCACGAACATCAGCCCACTTAATCCTGGAGATCTCCACCACCTCCGAAAAGGCCGTTCGGAGTCTCTACGTGAGAACATCTGCCTGTTTCACGCCACGGGGACCCGGATCAATGAACAGAAAGATATTCTCATCCTCCAAGTCAATCCAAGTTATAGCCAAGTTATAGTCTGCGTTCTCTCCTCCTGCCCTTGAGGCTGGTCTCGACTGCGTCTTCTTCCTATTTCTTGAACCTTTCCTGGTCTGCTGACCAGACGGTTGTCTCTCCGGTTTATCCTGACTGCCTGATAGTCGTTTTTCATCAATATATTTAGGAAGACTAGTAGAATTTTTGTAGGTTTGAGATTTTAAATCAGGTATTTATTTTTCTTGAGGTCATTTTTAATCACTAACGTTCAAAACTCGAGCTTCTTAAACAAGCGAATGAGAATACTGATATTAACAAAAGTTAATTCGGTGTCTTTTCAATCCTTTAGCTCATTCCGTTCGCGGTTATGTTTTGAATTGTTCAAATACCTAAACACATCTTTTAAATTATTATTCGAAAAATTCGAATTATTCGAATTACTAAAATTGATGAAATTGGAATGGTTAAATACGGCGAATATTCGAATAAAACGAGTATTCGAACATTTGAAACCAATCTCTAGTTGAAACACTAGTGCGTCTTAACCATGCCTTCACATCGAAATACAGAAGCGGTATTGCTTTGCCACTTGTTTCTGCGCGTAAACTGTGCATGCTGCTACCACTCTATTTTTATTATATTCATAGTAATTGCCATACAATTCTGGGATGATATTAATTTATCAATAAAAGTAATCCATCTTGTGGTTGGTTATATTAGTTCGTTCCCTTGTGGCGAAATCTCTCAGATATCTAACAGCAAGACATTTATCTAATACGAATCCCAACTAACTTCTGATAATTATTAACTCGACGAGGGAAATCAAAGCGTAGGAAATTTTCGTAAACATTTTACTAATTGGCGAACATAATCTTCATAAAATATTTTTATTAAATTACAGTAAAGAAAATATCAACAAATATTTAAATACTAGACAAATTACATTATTGGGAACAGAAAATACGTTAGCAATGGATATTTATATATATATATATCAATTATATATATAAAACTTAAAACAAAACTCATAAAAAAAAATATCTACATGACTTGAACTGCTGACGCTACTGTATGAATTAAAGTCGTATTTTATTTTCAAGTACGAATTCTGATAATAAAAAAATGTTTGCTAAAGTACAATTATGTTTCAACCAGGTACATAAAACGGTTAAATAAACACCGAACTCATCTAACCTGAATACATTTTCACAAACTTGAATTAATCTAATATTAAATTTAGATTGTAATAAAATTCCTCCACTTCTTGTTTATGAAACAATAATTATGTAAATTTATTTTACAACACTTAAAGAATTATTAATGATTAGAAAAATTATATTTTGTTTTCCTTCAAATTTTCTTTACCTACCCTCCTCTTATAGAATGTCATAGAATGTGTGTTTATTTAAAGACGATTTACTATAATCTATATACAACGTATAGAGAGAATATATTACATTATCAACCTCATACAATGCTAATAAGTATTTTAAGTGGCCCAAATAGAATAGAATATTTTGAAGAAAAAAATTGAAATTAAATAAAGAAGCTACGAGTATTAGTGAGAGTACTAACTGGGTACCATTGTTAACATTCTTGTCCAGAACAGATTGCAGACTCTGTGAAACTGCAGACGAAAGCACAAAGCACATTTTATTTTAATGTGATCTATTAATAGCCAGACGCAACCGAGTTCTGGGTAAGCATATGTTGCTCCATGGAGGATGTACAGACGTCTCAGCGAAAACGATTTTACAATATATTAAGGCTTGCAGATCTAAACACTAAGCCCTAGTAGTGTGGGGTGATCACAATAGATAGATATATCTAGGTTGCAGTGATACAAAATCGTTCTAACCTGCATAGCCCCTTTCGAAATAATAAAAAAAATAATAAACATTTATATACCTACTGTTATTATTTGGAAATATTATTTCTTTTTTAGTGTAACGTACAACTACGGCGCTACGAATCCTTGTGCACTCAAGCTCGGGCTGTATCGAGTACGGCAGATCTAGCACATCTAGCTAGAACTTTGCTCACCGCTCAGTCACCGATGAAGCCACCAAAAAGGCCCTTCCTGCCACCCTATCCACCAGACCCTGATGATCCACAACTAGATGTCGCAGCGGTAATATTAAATTAAATTAATTTAAAGAATATACGCAATCTCTGCATTATAAGTTAAAAAATCACTTTTTAAAAGAATCATTATTCCTAGATATATATATTAGGTTGCATTTTCTAATTTTTTTTGGTCCTGACGCAAATTTTATTGGAAATATGTAAAATAAATGCGTAAAAATTTGAGTTCTTAATACTAACTGCAAGTACTCTCCAAGAGCGTGAGAAAATTTCCCATATATAAAACACGTACACTTTGAGTTAAAAAAAAAATTAAAACTAGGTGGCACTTTGTGCTATCAAATCGATCGAATTCCGGAATTACTAAGGGTTGAGCGCTCTACAATAGTGCATATTGTGACTTTTAATATTTTTGAATGTTGAATATTTAGTTAATCCGTCAAAATTGTATGCTACAAAAAACTAAAAGCTCAGTATCTCGAGAAATAACGATCTTAGAGATTTGATTTACAAGACTTTATTGTAGAAAATTAAGTTATCTACAAATATCTCAATATTTATCCCGTAGGTTCAGTCATTAATAATATAACAACTAAAAAACAAGAATTTTCTACAAAATTTTACTTTAGTGGCCTGTACTGCCTCACTGGTGTGAATTACAGTTAATTCGCAATAGGCACTATTGTAGAATGCTCAATTCCTGAGTTCAAATGATATGATATAACAGCACAAATTGCAGCCGAGTTATACAAATTAAAAAAAAAATAACAAAGTTTACGTGTATTTTATATGGCAAACCTTTTCACGCTCTGGGAGAGTATTTACAATTATTATTCAGATCCCAAATTTTCAGATCTTTTTTTTACATATTCCCAACAAATTATTCCGTCAACAACGAAAAAAAATAGTCGTTAAAAAAAGAACCCCAATATATACAAGCCGGTGTGCGCGTCTCCGTCCGCGTTTCATATGTTCTTTAGGTGTGAGTGAAAAAATGCATACAACATTTAATTTATACATAACTTGAACAAAAAAGAATAAAGAAAATTTAGAGTCTTTTGTTTTTATTAGCGGAAAAAAAATTACATAAGAGTAAATTGAAAAAATAAAAGACAAAGAGTCGATAGAAATAGACTATAACCATCTACGAAAAATTCCGAGTGGTAGTATCCTGATATGTTCAGTAGTTTTGAGGTGATAGTGCGTCAAAGGACACCATTTATATATACATATATAGAAGATATATATATACATAATATATATGTAGTATTTATCATTTATATGTTCGATGGTAAGCCATCGTACGATCCCATTTAACCTAATTAAACGACTTGTGAGGTCCTCTCAGATACATCGGTTAATACGCTAGTTCAAAGTAATCCTGGTGCAAATCGTTTCCATATGTAAAATTTTATACGTGCAAAGTAGAATTCGATCGTCCCAACATGGAATTCAATTTTCTCTGAACCTTTCGGATCACCTGGGCTTAAATTAAATCAACGTTCAGAACGTTTACATAATACTGACCCTAATTTTATATTTCTGATTATTATGAAAATATACAGTGAAGAATTAAAGCAAATATCCAGAAGCTTAGAAAATGTATATCTATGACGTCATAAATATGTAATATTATGATGATGTCGATTTGTGTTCTCATTTTGTTTTTTGTTTGTTGGAAGAAGAACCATTTAAAAAAGAATTCATTAAACTATGCGAAACTTTTAACTTAGTCTACTCCTAGACGTGATTAAGCTTCTCCGTAAAAACTAAGGAATGTTGATGAATTTGCAAGTGATGAAATCAAATCACGTCAAACCTCACATTACTCGTAAATACTTACTATTAACTTTTTTCTTATAAGGCGGCCTTTTTTCTTATAATTCTCAAACGGCCAGGATTTTCATTAAAGATATAGTTTATTGCCGGCTTTTCTCGACTGGTCTATTTTCCGAACCGGTGGTAGTTTTTTGACGTTTGTAAGCCCTTTTTCAGGGCCCAAATTAAATAATTGCAACATTAATTCAGAGTGAAGTCAAATAAACAGCTACGAGTATTAGTGAGAACACTAACTGGACACTGTTATAATGAATAAACACATGAATGATATTGGAGTCCACAAGACAGCAAAGTGTAAGCTCTTTGAAAATTTGGACGAAAGGGTGAAATACATCTTGTGTGAGTGTGATCCATTCCAACCGAATTCTCAGCAACCAAATATTGCGACCGGAAGAAGTGTAGACGCTCTCTGCGAAAAAGATTATACAGTACATTCAAACTATAGATAGTTCTAGGTAGTAAACTTACGCAGTGTAGGGCGATCACAATAGATCTAAATAGGTTGCAGAGATACAGGAATATTTGAGCCTGAGTTATCTTCCTATGACGCACCTAAAACAAAACAAAGAAAATTACATTTAAACGAATACATGTACTACTAAAGGAATAAATAAATGTTTATGGTAATTGAACATTTAACTATAATATTTTATTTTATACCTTAGGACTACCTAAAATGTAAGAAAAAATATACACGATAAAAGTCTTTTTATTTCCCAAACACACAAATGTCAAAAGTAAAATTAAGTAGATTACATATTCATACATAATATCACTTTATCAAATCCTTTATAATTATGATGTCAGTCCAGTCCCGTAGATCAATGACCCTTTTTTGCATAACACGGATTACACTGCCCCCCACATTCCTGCACACTAAATGCCGGTATATGAGTTCTGTAACGGACCTTGAGATACGTATTTTCCCTTAATTACTGTAGGTTTTTTGCGTGAAATCCCTCAGGAATAATGTCTCAGGTCTGCCCAAACCAAGGTTCGTAGCACTTTTGTACCCTTGTGCTAGCTACCACACACCCGGCTGATCATTATAAGCTCTCGCCGCAATGGTTCGGTGAAGCTGTCAAGGTTTTCACTGTCAATAGCATGTAGGTAGTATAAAAAAATAATTAAAAAAAGTGATATCTTACACTAGATGGATTCATTGTGATAACAAGTATTTTCTATTACTGCAGGAAAGCATGCCTCCGATCCTTCGCGAGGAAATGTTGTTGGATCGAATGGGAGGAACGCAAGCACGTCTCAACTACGAGCAGTTGAAAAAAGACGCACAGGACTTAGAACTGGAAATCAAACAGCTTCAAGTTAGTATAACATCCGTCCATTCAACGATAAGACGTCCACTGATGGATATAGGTCTTCCCCAATGAAGGGAGGATTGTCATAATCGCCTCGCTAGGCATGCGGTTTGGCTACCGCAGTAAAGTGTTTTTAGTACTCAGAGAATGCTGCTGCCCATCCCCTGGTTTATATCCCTTAGTCAACTTTTATGACACCCACGGGAATATATAGGTAATGTATCACATCATTTTACTACAGTTTTGTCTATCTATAAATATGTCTACAAGGTATAATTATTTTCAAAAACAATTTTCATAAAAGTACAGTGTTTTATATTTAATTTTAAAATCTATATATAAAAAACAAACATAAAACAGTTCACAACATTTTTCTCCTTTTTTTATCTTAGCTATAGATGAGCTTTCACGGCTACTGTATTCAATAAAATAAATGGAACTAGATTTTTTTCTTCAGATTTTGAATAATTATTACATTCGAATATACCACCGGGCGAACATACAAATTTAAATTAAACTATGTTAAATTGTGTAAATACCATTATCTAAACCAAATACATAATGTACTTAACTTCATACAGTACACGATTTTGCTTAAGTTTGATTTATTATCAGCTAAATGTCCTAACTACCCGACGCATAAATGTCAAGATGCAATAGCGTTAGTGAGTTAAGAAAAAATAGCCTAACCTAAATAACCTAAACTTAATTATGATTTTATCATCCCATTTTACTTCACAGGATAATCTCGATTCATTGGGTCGTCATCAAAGTCGAAGTCTCGAAAATAACCTGTACAATAAAGTCAATGAAATACAAGTGAGTTCAATTATTATTATACTTAATGTTCATAATTATAATTCATATTATTCTATACCAAACAAGATGTAGGTACATAGTTTGTTATTTTTAGGTATATTATGTATAAAATAATAATATAATGGGATCTAAACAACTAATATTAATTTAAGATTCGATATTGACACCCGCTGTAAATAGATATAATTTCAAAAATAATAATTTTGTTACATTTTACAAGTAGATAAATTGAGGCTGAAATAATTCATATGTTTAATAATAGCATTGCAATTAAAATACGCTTGGCTTCGTCATCATTAAAATTTTAAGCTCGAAATATTACGGAATAATGAGAATGTACGTCGATTAGGCATGATTGAATTAACCTCCATTCGTATATTATAAAGTATACAAATATAAGGTAAGTCACTTATAAGGTGAAGTCTTTTTTTACATTATATAGGTTCAGCGCTTTGACCACAATCTCGCCTTGTGTTAAGTGACGATATTGTTCAGAACAGTAAATATATTAAGCCTAGAGGTGTTGACTTTCAAGGGATACTGCCGGAACATATCCAAAATTCTCTACCACCATGCTATGGTTTCCTTTGCCGAAAGCTCAGGTTCAGCAGGAAACCAGCGTCCGTCGACGCATAATCGGCCGCATTACGCACTACCAAATGTGCCATCTTCGCTTCGAATGTCTACTTCTTGATTTAATTAAAAACGAACACAGTAAATTAAACGTGAATGACTTACTTTGTAAGTCTAAGTGTCTTACTTTAGAAAACAGACTCTTAACTGTGGAAGATTTTTTTTTTTCAAATAGCGCAAATGAAAATTATAATATTATTTTCTTTAAGGGTCCTTCAAGTATAACATAAGCACCCATTGAGGTCGGGGGGTTTATGCTTTGTTTGCGTTTTGTTTATGCTTTGTTTACGCTTTGTATATAATTTGATTAATTTTGCTAAATTTAATGGTGATGTTTACTTAATCAATCAATGCTTACGTATTTATTTTTTTACAAAAATATCAAAAAATTATATTACCTAATACCTGAACGGCTTCTTATATTCAATCAATCTATTCGTTGCCACCTTAATAGGAATAAAACGTTAATGGAGAAGGCGATTATATGGCTCATACCAGTGGCGTAACTATACCATCTGAGGCTCGTGGAAACTTCATTGTATGTGGCCCAGTAAAAATCGTTAGTTTGTAATATGATTTTAATAAATCAATAAAGTGATCACTGAATCGTTTGAATACTTAGCCATGTCTAACTTTAATTGTATTTATATTTTATACTGAATTTTGTTTAACATGCTAGGATTCTTCTGAGCTGGCGGCTTCGTGGACTGGGGTCCCATCGGACCGGATCCCATGGTATTTTGCCAGTTCTGCCAGTCTGCAACCCTATAGTTACGCCTCTGGCTCCTACTTTGTTTTTGAACCTTGGGGGTAAAAAATACCCAGCATAAAATTCATTTATTACGTTGAAGTACACCTAGTCCAAATCCCTATACATTATTAATTAGTTTAATTAATTCGTAATGTAAAAGAAATAAAAAAATATGTTTGTTAATTTGGTACAGCTTATCTGTTTTTTAAAGGATATTTGTATAATGTGAGACAAATTAAATATAAAATATTTTAAAGAATTACTTCAGTAGATTAATTATTAACGTTAATATATCATTTTATATGATATACTATTTGTTTAAAACTGTAATTGAACTTAACATTTCAAGTAGGTATAAGATTGACTAATGAGCACGGAAATTTACTGTTAGTGACATCTCTATTTTGTTGTGATAACTATGCTATGCAATCTTCTTGTGCAGCGCCATCTAGTTAAAAAGGATGTATCAAATTGTTACAAAATGAAACAGCTTACTTATCGCGTAGATGGTAGATGTCAGGTAAATGCTATGATTTGCAGCCTGATACAAAAAATTAACCGCATGATATACCAATTTTAGTATATATTCTGTCGAAAGGTCAGCTAGGTTCAAAATTTCACAGAATTTTTCACACTCAGCTAATTAATTACCAAGCCGAGGTTTGTATCATTTTGGTAAACTTTGTGTTAAAATGGCCATAAAGAGGCGAGATGACATAGTGATAAACATCATAACCCAAAAGTTAGTCATATCCACGGTAGTTCCGAGGATGTGGCTAGGGTTTGGAGAGGAAAAATAGGAATTGAAGAGAGGGAAAGGAAAACAACAATAAAAATAAACTAATAATATAGACTAACCCATACAGTTAAGGAAAAAATAATAACAATATAGTAATGTAAAATAGTTATAAAGCTCACATAGATGTAAGTCGTATTTGTTTTTTGTATCTTTATATTTTAAAAGAATTTATTGTACAAACTTTTGTGAAAAAAACATATCTAATAAAGAGTGCGGACCAAGAGTCTGCAGTGCATAAACAAATTAATAAAAAAAAAAAAACCTTGTGCTACCTTTTTGCAGCTGAGTGCCTTCAGCACTCGCCCCCAAAGTCACGGTGAAGCTACGAAGGCAATTTCGGTCAACAGCATTAACTAGTTAAATTTCAATATGTATTCATTTTAATTCAACAACAAATAATTTTTGGAGAATATTTCTTATATTTGTTATTATTCGATACAACATTTTTCATATATTTACAAATTAATCACAATTTGAACTTGTACTTCTATCTAATTCTTATATAATAATGTCTACCTAATAATAATGTAAATTTTATAGTAATTTGCAAATTATGATACATTTTCTTTCAATTTTATGTATGCTTACGTACCTAGTGTAAGCATCTTGTATAAAAAGAAAGTTGTTCAAATGTACAAACTTTATTTCATTATTTTATTTTTTTTACTTCATAGTTACAATATATAATTAAAACGCAGGTAATAACCATATTATTTATTTCAATTAAGGAGGAGATTTCGATGAAAAAATACGACTACAGAGCCACCCAGCTTCATCTTGCAGCTGTTAGAGCCCAGGTAACGTGATTTTTTTAAAAGTTAAAGAGAAAAACTTTATAATTTAAAAAAACACAGCTGACTTCCAAAGTTAAACTATAAAATGCACAAAAAAGTCAATAAATAAATTACTTTATTAATCTACTTCGTTAAGTTTGAAAATGGTACCAGCTTACGGATAACAAAAGATGCAATTGTACGTCGCTAATTATATTCGATTTTGATTAATTGTTCTTTAAAATCACCCTAGTCCTTAATTAAGCTTCTATGAAAATGTGATAAAGTTTAGGCAGTTATTTTAATTTGTAAATAGTTTATTCTTTTAAAGCTGGTTTTGTTGTTAATGAAAAAGTTTTTTTTCTACTTTTTAGTTTAAGTATGTACTTTTAGATATAGCTGTGAAGCCTACTTCATAGCTTTAGAAACGAATATTTTAAACACGTGTAAGTGTCTATAATATTCGCGGGTTTTTTTTAATTGCCACTGATCAAATCCTGCTTTGGTGGAAATGGGGCCACCTCGGAAGAATACTCCTTCGATTAAAAAAGAGTTTTGCAAATCGGTCCACAAATGGAGAACGGTGACGGAGAAATCACGAAACAAACATACAAAAAAAACATACAGATGAATTGATAACCTCCTCCTTTTTAAAATGGTTAAAAATAATAAGATTTTTACGTAACATTTTACTAATACTATCTTGATAATTTATTCTTTTTCTTAGCTAACCAATGTGAGTTATACATATGGACCATTCTGTCAGTGTGGATGAGATATTTATTGAATCTTGTAACAGTACTCTAGCAAAACTGCGACCATCTTGCTTGAAATATCCAGAGACTTTTTATGACACCTCAGAATAAACGTTCCGAGTTATTATTTCCAATAGACACAACGTATACAATAACTTAACTAATCACGCAAAACACTACCAAAATTATATTATAGACTCAAATTACCAAAAATTAATTATAAACAAGAACTGCTCACATGACCGACTGAGATCCCTTCGAAAACTTCTTATTTTTCATCGTAAACTTTAAATAGTCATCATTATAGTTTATTATAAATAAATGAGTCTATGTCTAATTCTGTTATCCTCTTTTATTCTCTTTCTAGTACATACAAATGTACCTTTTTTTTTGACGAGGGGAATGCATTTACGCACTACCCACCTAATTTATTTTTCGTACTAAAAACAAACTATAAAAGTAAGTATGGTGCGCAAAACAGATTGAATAATATTACATGAAAGCAACAATAATATTAATTAGTAAGTACTGACCAATAAAAGGTAACCAATTAATTTTGTTTTATTACTAACTGAAGTACTTTAATTCACGTAACTATGCTAAAAATTTAAATAATTATTTCTATAATACACTAGATCTTAACATTTTATGCACTTTAAGCTGTAAGTATGTACAAACCGATCGCGTGATAATGACCCCGTTATGCTTCAAATGTTATCTAGTCCAACTGTATATAAGGATTGCTTTTTCTATATTATATTTGCTAATTATTAAAAACCTCTTGAAAATCTTTACGTTTACGGTCTTTCCGTTATCTTTTTTAATATATACCCTACATACAATAATCAGACTATAGGAATAGGACATATAAAGGAACTCATGCTTTTTAAAAACCATAACTTTGCCCTGAAACGGAGATACTTTGATGTATTAATGATGAACAAAAGAAAGAAAAGGGTAAAAAATATACAAATGTAAAAAAGTCGCATATAGCTGTTTATCTATAATTAAATTTTAAAAACCGGTTTTTAATCGTTTGTTTAAGTCTTAAAAACAAGTAGGTGTATAAAGTTTTCCCAAAAAATTGAGATGCTTACTGGGCAACCAGTATCCTAGACATATATGTTAATTAATACCTAAGTACTAAGTTTGTTCAGAAATATATTATCGGGTTTTACTTAATTGTTAATGGTCGTCGCATTGAAATTATCGAAAATATTTGTTCATGCCTGAAAATATAATTGTGTTTATAAGAAAACTACTAAAACTGGAACAAAAAACTATAATATAATTACACGAAACCTCACTGTATTAATAAAGTTTTGAATTATTCAAAAAATATTAATGTATTTCTCAGTAAATCATTCTGTTAATAAATTATACAATTTTTTCGGGCTACAAACCACTATAAGTAAATTTGAATATAGATATTTTACAAAACAGGAAAATTTGTCTTTATTTCACTGATATACACGATTAATAGTAAAATAGCCAAAGGGTTTTATGAGAGAATATACCGAGGCACGCTACAATATCTTATCAGTCTCAAGGTACAAAGTTTCAACGCGCTTGCGTACCTATAGGTTGCACATGCGTTGTAGCAAACATGGACGCGATCAATATTTTTAAAATTTGCCGCACATTTCGATGTAAACAAAACTATCAGTATTACATCGTTCAGCAAAAATTAAACACTCAAATAACTCAATATTTTGCGCTTTTAAAAAAAATCGAATGTAAGTAATATTTTATATGTACGATTATTTTGTCACTCATAAATACATACTAAATAATAAAATTGTTAAATAGATTAAAATACTGTTTATACCGTTATAACTTGGTTTAAATAAAAATATAACTTATATTGTACATATTTAGGTGTAACTGTGTCTCGTTTGAATGACTCATTTAGAAAGAAATAATTCTCAATGTTTTGAAACTGAATGTTGTCGCATTGCGCACAGCTTCCCGTTCAGTCTGATAAAAGATCTCGGAGACTGACTTAACCTCCCAAACGCGTACCTTATATTTCAGGTCGTATTTTTGTTAAAATTTAATAGTAATTGTCATAATTTTTCATAGAAAGTGAGTATAGCAAAACAATAACCACGGATAAAAAACGAAAAATTAAGTTCCACGCTAAAATGGGCTGGATTTCAATTAAAAATCACATGGTAAGTTTTTAATATTCTTGAATTAATTTTTTCATATTTACTTCATAATTTAATGACTTATCAGAAAAAATGTTAATAGCAGTTTGTGATTAATTAACTTATTATATATCTATAGTATATAGATATTTTTTAATTCTGCTTCTTTAGTAGGTTTACGAAATATATTCCAAGGGAATTATGTAATAATGAAATGAAGTTAATTTCTGTGAAAAGTAATTTGATGTGATTGAGACTACTGGTTGATACAATAGGTATCTGACAAAACAAGTTTATAATACGTTAATCAACATAAAAAATATCGGATTATGAAATATCCCAAATAAATAAATAATGGGGAAAATGGCAAATAGATATTTCTTTAATCCTACTTACACGCAACGATATAGGCCCGGAAACCTTTGCTAGCCTAACCTACTGCCTTATACTGATTACTAGCTGTATGACCGCGGCTGCGCCCGCGTTTCATATATTCTTCGCTGCATTTTTTTACGGAACCCTATTTTTTTTTTAGTATTAAGGTAAAGTAAAAATATGTCTCATAAATTATAGATCTGCCCGTAAAACTGTGCATTAAACCGGATTTTATTCAAATTTTAATGAGTTTTTTTTTACGCAGAATCCTAATTGTTTTCGAAAATTAAAAGTATTCTAAGAAACCCGGAGTAACTTGAGCTATCTACCAAAAAAAGGCCCATAAAAATTCGTCCATCCGTTCCGGAGATAACCCAGCACAAACAGACAAACAAATTTTTTTTCAATTATGTTTTTGGTATTGGTATGAAGAATCGTATATACATTCATATCTATTTAGTAAAAAAAAAGGTTAATTTTGACATTACAAACAAACACTTTAATTTTATTTATTAGTGTATATAGAACTTGATTATAGATTGACATTATAGAACTGAGTTAAGTACTTATCCATCCATTCAACCGAAAGACGTCCACTGCTGGACAAGGTCTCACCCAAAGATCTCCGCAACGCGGTCGTCGTCCGGTGTCTTCCGCCACCCGCATCTAGCGGATTCCCGCAACTTTCACCAGGTCGTTGGTTCACCTTGTGTCCACCCACGCTACGTCTACCGGTGCGTTCGAGAACCTGTTGGCCCCTTCGGGCATAGGTTCTCTGAGCAATGTGCCACTTTAGTTTAGCAATTCTTCGGTCAATGTCGGTTACTGTGGTTCTTCTGCGGATCTCCTCATTCCTGATTCGATCACGAAACTCAAAGCATAGCACTCTCCATTACCCTTTGAGCAACTTTGAGCTTTTTTTAGGCCTATTGTGAGCGACCACGTCTCCGTGCCTTATGCCATCACTAACAACACACACTAGTCGAAGACTTTCGTCTTGATACAATGCGGTATTTTGGACGAGAAGATTCTGAGTAGCTTTCCGAACGCGAATATTTATGTGTAATGTTGTTGGAATTCCAAATAAAATAAAATTAAAAGTAATACTACAGTACAGTCCTATTCATAGCAGAACGTATGGTCATGTTATGATGATTAGTTATGACACAAAATTATAAAAAATAATGGTACATAATTTTATATTTCCGGATAAAAAAATGTTATGCTTTGTAGTTAATAGATTAGTTTTTCACTTTTCAGTTACATTTTTTTAATATTAAAGTAACTGCTATTGAAATATGAGCATGAAAGAGTTTTAGCCCTATAATACAATGAAATATTAACCCTATTTAACTAAATTTGAACTTACGCCAAAATAATATAAGTACATATGATATAAGTAATGAAAAAAGATATATTTGCAAATAGTTATGTCATAGGTATCTTATGGTTTCAAGGTTTTCTAGAGTTTATACGGAAATAATTATAATAAATACGATACGATACGATTGTTAAATACTTTGTAAAAAAATTAATACATAAAAATATGTCGTGACTATCGGTGTACATAAATGATTTTTGTTTATCAAATATATCACGATTAACCACGAACGCTTCTGTAGTTTTCCGTGCATTTTTATTTTTTTTCATTAGGAAATGGAAGCGCCACTGTGCCGTACGGGTAATTTTGGAACTGCTTATGTCATGAAAGCTGTAATCAAACCAGTGTGCGTGTCGTGTTTGTATTCGTGGAAATAATTTTAAATTTAGTGAACAAACTGTGGCTAAGTGAAAATACATGTCAAAAAAAGATGAAAAATTATGAAGGTAAGCTTTACAGTGTATAATTTATTTATTATGTAACTGAGTAAACAACTACAGTATTGTATTTATCACTGAACTTATTCTTACAAAAAATAAATTAAATTAACAATTTTATAAAAGAATCTATCTTTTAAAACATATTTTTTTGTCATTTAATATCTTATTATTGTGTTTAAAATAGATTATGAAATTACTTAACGTTGAGATCACATAACCTAAAATGTAACATTTAGTTTATCAACGATATTATTTTATTTTTCTTCAATTTGATATGTCTCTCAGAATTCTTACATATATTTTAAATGAGTTTATAATATGTTGGGTATCTATTAAAATATTGTATCGATATGACTTTGTATAAACAAAATTTGGGCGGGAAAGTTTACCAATCTCCAACACGCGTCTAACGCCTTGTTACTTTGTAGGTATAGAGTAGGTTTCCGATAGATACGATGGTGCTTAGGTAGTCTCACTTTCATGAATACTGATTGATTGTAGTCTGTATGTTTTCAGGTGTATCCTTTAATTTCTGACTATAAAGGATAAGCATTCCACACCATTATTTTATATTATAAATAAGATGAAGCCAACTACTACAAACAGATTAGCCAAAAAGAATGGATATCAATCTGATGATGACAACATTCGCTATAAAATAAATACTCAATTTGTAAACAACAATAGAAAAGCGTCACCTAAAAAAGATACAGTTAAAAAAGATAAAGTAATAGATGAGGATAATGATGTACGCTATAAGTTTCCAACTGTTTCATCAAAATTAAAACAGGAACAAAAACCTAAGTCAAAACCTAAAATTAAAGTAAATTTTTGGAGTAACAAGCAGTCATCAAAAAAACTGGGCAAATCAGATACCAATAAACAGACTACAAATAGAAGACATACTGTAGGTGGATTGATTCAAGAGCAAAGTGATTTGAAACAAAAAAATACAACTGTAAAGGTACGTAAACGAGTATCATTTCTTCCGTCTCCTTTATTTTCTGAGAACCATGTACCAATGGTCACGGTTCCTGACGACTTAACTATACAGTTAAATGAAGATGAAGCCAATGATTTAGGTGAAGATTTAAATGAGGCCTTTGTAAACAGTAGTAATAATGATAAGTCAAATTATCCAAAGAAGAAGTCGAGAGCATCATTACCCCAAACAAGCCCAAGAGGTTCTAAACGCAAACAAATCAGTGATGATTCCCATTATCAAGTACATGGTAATGAGAATGAGCTTGAATTTTTTTCCAAATATGTTGTTCAAAAATTAAGAAGAATGGAGACAAACCAACGTATATATACTCGGAAAATTTAATAAATACAGTTCTTATGCTAGGGCAACTTAGTAAGTTACATGGAAAATCCAAGATTGCTGATGCTTGAACATAATTATAATAAGTACAACAAAATTAAAAGTACATTATATATAAGTTTGAATTTGTAAATAATTATTTAGGTATCTTTTACAATAACTAGACAATTGTTATGTTAAAAATTTATATTTCCTGAATTACAAATGATGTATTTAGTTATTGAAAAACAATTAACCTCAATACCTATTCCATTATTACTACAGTGTTATTGTAATTTAAATTAGAAAAAAAACAACTTGGTGAAACACATTATTTTGAAGGAGTTCACAATTGTAGATAACAAATAAGTTACCTTAACAATACAGTGTGTGGATGTAAAGTGTATAAGAGTGTTTTGTTTTGTGATCATTTTATTATTTTCTTGTGTCCTTATATATTACACCACAAATTTCTCTATTAACTAGTGGCCTTATATTCTTTGTACTAATATGTATAAGGGAAAATTGAATAACATTTTTTTAATATAAATAAACAGATACTAAAATGATGTTGATAGTGAAAAGGTTTTTGCATAAATTTTTTGTACTGAACTAATTGACTAATAAATACTGAATTAAATATTATGATATTTGTAATACTTTTCTAATTAAAAAAAATATAAATAAGTACATATTTTCTAAGAAATTATTCTGAGACAATGACAACTATGAAGCATATTGTACTTTTATTATTATCCTTTGTGAAACACCTAAATTATGTATCTTAAAATAACATGCATCTTCATTTACCATTATTGGGTTATTAGTCCACTGTTCTGTCCAGTGATGTAATAATGAATATTAAGATATCATTAAATATATTTATAATTAAGATTAAGATCTCTTACATAAAAGTTTGACAATAACTACTAATTACATATCAACTATTTGTATTACAAGTTTAGTGTTTTTTTGCTACTAACAATGTCTAGCACAATGTATTTGTTTAATTAAACTTAACTTAATAAATAAATTTAAAGAAGTGCTACAATAATAATCATAGTGTTGGCATTATCAAATAGTTTATTACTGTTAATGATGGTAGAATTTAATGTTTACACTATTTTTATAGCAATATTGATTGATAATGGTTATTGCTGAAATTTATATTTAATCTTCTTTGTTTTTGTAATCAATATTGATTATTATGTTTTTAAGAATTTCATAGAAGCGCGTTTGCAGCTTATTGAATAAATGCTTATTTAAGAAGAATTATTTGTTTTCATCATAATGAATTGTCATTAGAAGAGTTCAGAAATTAATTGATGCCGATATGCTATATAATAAGTCTAAATTAAATAAAACAGTTTTAATATTGCTCTGTGGCAGTATGTTTGAAAACTGTCGACTTTTTAAATGTTGCAACAATCATAACATTGTGTGATGAAACTATAGTATAATGACGCAGTTGGTAGTGCACTCGGATTCAAGCCCACCTTTGCAACTCTAAAATCAGCCTGAACTTCTGGTGAAGGAAAACATTGTGAGGAAACCCATGGTAGGGCATTTTCTAAATTAGCTCTACCACTCTCAAGTTTGAAAACCTGGCACCTAATAACAATAGGTGTCTTCCGGCAGCATCACTTGTAAACCAGTACCTTTAGGCTTGATGTGTTAACCATTTTGAACCTTATCGTCTTTTAATATCAATTGCTTAAAGCATTGAGAATGTACAGTATTTAAAAGGTAACTGGTTCGCATCCTACTATCTACCGAACTTTAGTCGAAAATTTGTCACAAAATGGCGAACCATAGTCCTCGTTCCTACCACTGACCTATTTTATGAAGGGCATAGTTAAACTAGTAAAATGTTTACCATACTATCATCATATCATTACGTCTATTCCCCATGTGGATAAGTAGATACTACATGCTTCCATTTGCTAACAAAAACTAAAAAAGTATTCTGCTCTGAAAACATCGTGATTTGATAGTCGATGAAACGAAACAGCGACAGAACGTGTTTGTGCGCGCATGCGTATTACAAAGCGTGGAAGAAGGCATTACAACAACCGTGGTGTTTTCTATACGTGTATGTATTTACATTTTTTGAAGGTTTCACATCTACCACGTGAATTGCATACATTAATTTTGAAGTTTTTATCACTAAAATGGCGAACAGGCATGCGATCCGTTTGATGCAAAACGGTCGCCGTAGCCTATGGATGCCCTGTAACACATCCGCGTTGCCAACCCTTTAAAAACTTACTCACGCTCCTTTTGAAAAATCTTTACTGTATTCTGAGGTAAAACACGACTGCTGGGAGTTTATTTCACATCCGGGAGGAAACTCATCACATTAGGTGTTGGCATTATGTCAAACAATTCATTAGAACACAACCCATTATACAAACTGTAGAACACATAAGGAACCAAAGTCCCTCCTTAGACTTCAAGGTTCTAAACCGCTTGCGAGATTGGAATCGTCAACGATTATCGCAGCACGTTATTAAACCGAGTTAAGTGTCTCGAGCTGATATCCAGGTGTTCTTGCCCAGAAGTGACAGCATTACTCCATATGGGGTCGGACTTGGGGACTTGTACAGCTGCGGTCTTTGCTCCGATGCGAGGTTTCGCTTCGCTGTATTCAGCACACCTAGCTTTTTAATCTCAACTTGACCATGCCTTCTAAGTCACTACGGTACTGAACATCGCTGGAGATGTCAACACCAAGGATCCCAATTCTCTTCGAGATAGTAAGGGGTGTATCCTTGCATTGTATCGTTCAGTAAACGGGGCTTTCTTAACTGTGAATGCGCAAACATGTGTTTTAGTCAGGTTAAATTGGACTAAATTATCTCGACTCCCCCAGGAGTTATATTCTTTAATAAAACATATAAAATTAAAATATGTGATTAATTGTTATCTAGAATTTAGAAACATTGATAGGTATAAGAAACTTTAAAAATTCCTTTAGAACGGTGACATGGCAGGTTTCACACATGACACACATTTTATCATATGGTCTAGAGAGGATTTCCTATATAGTAAACTATCTAATATATCTCTTGTGATATAGCAATCAAATAGATAATACGCATAGTTAATTCTTGTTCAACATCCTACTTTGTGTAATTGTAATAATACAAATTAAAATAACATATAACACAAAATAAGTACGTATTATTCGATAAAGGTTGTTCAGATATCACGTTAACAGTATTTTAGAAGTTTTTGACTCCTGGTCAATCAAAGTAAGCAAAACAAATACTCCCTTTCTCCATGGTAACATTAGCATTGACAAACTTAATTGGTTCCTAGTTGCAAAATGAAAATTAAGAATTGCTGACGTAATAAGCAATCTAACTTTCCTGTCATCAAAAAATAGCAAATCACCTTTGATGCTTACGTAAATTGAATGGTCCTATGTCGTTTTCTGAACTTATCGGGTAACTATAAGCAAAATAAATTAGCAACTTCATTTTTAGTATTCTTAATTTAGACTGATGCATTAAAGAAGTACAGCTTACATATTTTTATATGTCTAATGCGTATGTTGCGTGTTGTTTGCAAACGGTTGCCATGCGACGTCGGATTGGCTCCGGCACGCTACATCCGGCGCCTTCAGCTGGTTTGCTACCCAGTACCCAGTCACTCCGCGCCCGCCCTAACAGGCGGAGGACTATTTACAATTTTACTCGATTTATTTACTACGAGTTTTGTTGCCTATTTGTGTATTATCACGGGTTAAACAAATATATTTATCTCTAACTATTTAAGTTCAAACTTTAACTGAGAATATTTTTTACATCATCAATATAGTAAGGATATTAAGCTGTAAATAAAGATAAATTAGTTTATTTTTGTGGATTTTTTTTTATTTATGTGAAATGGATATCGTTCATCGTTTACATTACATGGTTCTGTCCCAAAAATCGGACCTTATGACCATGGAACGAGAGCAAAGAATCCGTGTACGACGCCAATCTAGTCTACCTGAGTACAGTAAAGCAAATAAAACTCGGCAACGTCTGGAACAAGCGTATTTTAACGATGTAAGTTTTAATTATATTATGATATTGAAATTAAAAGTTACAAAAGATTATTGTATTTTTAAATGCTGCTTTAAACTATCCATAATCTCAAAACAGCATTCAGAATAATAGATATTATAAAAAATTATTGCAAAAATGTTGTTGCAATTTTGATCACGTTATATACAAATTACAAGTTTATACTATGATTATGGTTAATTCCTTAGAGCATATTAGTTTAGCTTTAACAAAAACGTGACTTCAATAATTAAAGCTCAATGAACAATCTGAGTATTGGTTTTGATCACGCAATGTGCCTAATTAAAATGGTTCACTACTGCTAAGGCTACAATGAATGTTTATTACATGAGACATGTTTTCTGATAACAACTGCTTAAATATTTATAACCGCAAACGTTTTCTTCGTTTAAACAAAATGCATCAAGATAGAATATTCGTGTCAAGCACAAATACGAACTGTGAGCATAATAAAGAGTCTTATCGCAGCGTTTGATCGACGAGGGTGAGACGGGCGGGTTATCTCTAACCCATTATATCTTTTCATTTGACCGTCCCTTACGAGTTAAAACTATTTTTTATAGTCGAGTTTTAAATCAGTACTTTTTTACCTCGACCCTCTATTGTGAAGTACTTTACTTAAATGATCAAAATTTGATTTTAAATCTACAAAAATATGTATGTGTTACATACTAACCTATCTACTCGATGTTACACTTTCAAAGAAATAAAAAAAAGGATAGATATTACTTGGAAAAATATATTATTCCAATTTTTTAAAGTTATATTATGAAGTTTTTTTACACGGTTCACGTTTATTTAACTTTTTAAAAGTTTTATAACAATTTTAATGCAAAATGAGATTTAAACATTATCCTGTCTTTATCAATATTTTAAACATAGATACCAAAACCAATCAAAAAGATTTAGATAAAGAGAAATAAAAAGATTTTTCTAAATAGTAAAATAATATGTCTAATTCTGATAGAAATTATTTTATTCTTGAAGTTGCAAAAATTTGTATTCAAGCTACTTGTTTTCTGAAAATTTGTTTTGTAACAAGTGGCTTAAAAACTAATTTTCGTGACTTCATAAATAAAACGACTTTTGTCTGAACTAATCTTTTTTTTTGTGAGGAAATCTTGCAAAAGCGGAATAGCGAAGGGTGGGAGTTAAGTCAAATTATTACCCGTTAGTTCGGGTCGGATGTTGAGGACCGTTCTAACGAACCATTGGGAAGGTGCATTAAACATTAATAAGCCCGCCTGTAATTTCAAGGGCAATGGACATCCCCCGCAGACCCTTTGTACGGCGGCCATAGGTCATCCGTAAAGACCCACATGTCTTAGCTTCTGACTAGTCGGTTGCTTTAGACCTAGGAAATATGAATATATACGTAATTAAATTAAAATATACATCATATTTTTATACCAGGGTTGCCAAACTTTTTTTACTAAAATAAATATCAGATTGTTCGAATATAAATAATAGAGTATTTCCAAGAAGATAAAAAGTATTTCTAGTTCACGTATTATTGATTATTATCTTTGAGTTTTTTAAAATCAATGATACTTCTACGTAACTTCGATTTAAAATAAATCATTCCGTTTTTGTTTAATTTATCGATTATCCGTTTGTCTACTTTCCTCTTCAGATTCATTGGTTAAAACTACTAAAGAAAGCTGAAGTAGCGAGAAAAGAGTAAATAGAATTTAATTTTACAGCTTATCAGATACTTTCATAAGCATACGTTTTTAAGACTTTAACATGATTATTTTCACTGGTGAAGCATTATCAGAATTAGAAACTCATCATTTACAAAAACGGGGATGTTGACTGATTTCTTTTTCATATATATTTTTATTATTATTTATTAATATCTCTCCATTATAAAACAGACTATTTTGAAGATTCCTCTAGTATTTTTAAGAAGTTCATCATTTTGATATATCTTTTATATTTAAAATGTATTTATTTGCCAAACACAAGCACACATGTACATTCTAAGCTGTACTTTCATCAACATGTTTCTGTACCCGAATGTTTTGGACTTATTTCGAAGCCAAATTAAGCGATCTGAAGCTTTGTGCAAGGATGGTATGTGGTCGATAAACCCCTCGATCAATAAATTTGAACTTACTGTAAAGAAATAAGGAATTTTATAATACTATCATAATTAGTTGACACATTCAAATTAAAAAAAAAACTCATTCATCAACCACTTGAAGTGTGTTCTGCCAAAATCATTACCTTATTAAGACTTACAATCTTCAGTTACGAGTTTATAACCAAATACAAATTCTATAAGAAAAACAGTCCGAGTCATTACACTGAGCTAGTAGTATAATTGATCTAAAAAAATGTTTAGAAAGAAACTGTTACCCTTTTATCTTTGTATTTAATCTCAATAAAATCTAACAAAACAATTTAATATGAAGAAATAGAGGACTTATAATAAAATATCATTAATACACATTTTTGAGAATCATTTGCGGATACAATAAAACTTTTGTTTATTCTTAAATTGCTATTTTGTGATAAAATAAAATCTTGCTCATAGATACTTAGACGCCGCTTGTAAAAAGGTTTTTATTTCTACAATAGAAAATTGTAATCATCAGTCAGTCGTAGTGATCGTCCATTAATCAAGATACATCATAAGTCGGGTAAGAGGGTCAATGCAGTGTGATGTCACGTATATTTATTCCTTATTTCGTTAAACGCGCGATGTGTAAACCGAAAAGCAATCAGCCACCAATGCTAGCTATACTTATTGCTTGTTAGTACATGGTAGAACGTACCTACATGGTACAGTACATACATGGCAGACGTTCATTGAACTATCCATTGTTTATATAGTTAGATGTTAACACAACTTACTAATAATTTATTAAATATGTTATATAAATGTTTAGCACCAAATGTTGTAACTACCTACTTATTTAGTTTGACAACATTTTATGTTTACTTGGGGCTTAATGCGCTCTGACGCAACCATACCTAATAACTTTAAAACAAAATGTCGTTAGGAAATTTGTCGGATTCTAATAAATACGTTTCGAAACTTTCTTTATTTATTTTTGTTACAACTTTTTTGTACGTATCTTTTACACAAACTTATGAAGTCAGTTGTGTAACACTGCCCTTTAAACTTACTTAATTTGAAAACCATTCGGATTTAAACATAAGTTTTGACATAATTTTCTCGACAATTAATTTGACATTGTTGTGCAAACTAAAAGCAACCCACAATATGTTGTTATTTTTGAGTTAATTGAATTTTTGTCAAAAAACAAAAAACTACAAGATTATTTATTTTGAACTAATAACTTGACTAACTTATATGTAGGGGGGACACTAATGATAGTATAATACTCTGGAACACTATTGGAACTCCAAAGGTTTTCTCTCAAATTGTCGATAGGTTCAAATTTGCATTACTCTACCCATTTTTTTTCTAGAACTAAAATATAGGAATGATCAGCTAAAAAAATAAAAACGATATTTTTTCTGTTACGTATTTTTGGGATTCAAGATCGAGTGTATAAATTCAGAATTGCCTCATCAAAATATAGTAGAAATAGTATATTTTTTTTACTTTGTCCGATATATTAAATACCGGATGAAAAATAACAATGGTATATATCGATAACAGATGATTTTATAATATCGTGTTGAGTTGATATATCGAGAGTCTGTATCGATATTTTATTGGGCAGTCCTAATGTGATGTGTGAATTGTTAGTTCAATTATAATTCGTGTTTTGATTTTGTTTAGAGAGAACTGTTCGCGGCAAAAGCTGAAAGCGGTGCTACTGCAGTTGATCGCAAACTCTCCTCCTCATCCGCCGGCAGTATGAAAAATAAATGGCTAAAGGCTTTCCGAAGTCTGAAGCCACCCAGCGCTCCGCCACCCCACGCCGCTCCACCCGACAAGTAATTGTTTCACTCAACTTTCTTACATGCAGCCGACAAACACAAGTTTTTCACCTTCACAATAAAAAACTTGACATTAAAACCGGATATAAAATTCTAATTTCTAAATATTCATTTTGAAAATTACACATACTAATCCATGAATTACAAGAGATTTATAATACTGATACGAAAATTTTATTTAAGTAAAATTCGTCACTAAAGAATGTAAACACCTTCCACTTGTTTTACTACGGACTCTAAAAAAAGTATATAGGATTATAAAACTAATTAACTAAAAGTCATTATCCTTTAATTAAAAAAACGTTTCATTTGAATAAAATACTAATTTATGATCATTTAAATCTGTAATAACTTGTTTTGCAGTCAAGAGATAGTACCTACATGAGAAGTATTTTTAAAGCAAACCCATCGTACGGTCTGCATGTTATCTTGGAAAAGATTCTTTTTATGAGCATGATTAATTTTATATAAATAATTATTCATTTTACATTAATAAAATTGATAGTAAACGAAGTTAGGTATATTTTATGTTAGATCTTAATCACGTTTAGAACAATTTATCATTACTATTATTACTCCCTGTCTTTGGCTTAATGCTGAAAACTCCAAAAGTTAATCACCTGTTTCATATTTTTTTACATAATTGTTTATCTACTTTT
Organism: Samia ricini; assembly: GCA_014132275.2. Taxonomy (NCBI): domain Eukaryota; kingdom Metazoa; phylum Arthropoda; class Insecta; order Lepidoptera; family Saturniidae; genus Samia; species Samia ricini. Next base: position 10,689,948 of record AP028170.1, read on the forward strand.
TAATATGAAACCATATGTTTATTTTTTTCTTTTTACAATGTAACGTACCGTATATCTATCGAAATTTGAAATCTCCAACCCAATAAAAATTATACCTATTGCCATTGCCATTAATAATCATAGAAATCATGCTATATGTATATATATTTATATTTGAAGTAACTTGTTGAAGAAAATCTACATTAATTCAATATTTACACACTCTTTTTTAAATATTTTGTTTAGAAATCTATCACATTACACAGTAACACCATATAGTAATTTCGAAATATCAAAACATCTAATAATAAATTAATAGTCCAAACAAATATTTATTGGATGGTATCATACTTTAAAATATTAAATCCATTAGTTTTCCGTACACATTTTACAGCAAACATTTCGTAGCAGCATCGTGTGAGCCAAATATCGAACGAGCCAGATTTTAATCTATCTGACAATAGACGGTAACAAGTTAATCTAGGCGCTAACATTTCTCTGCAGCTTCGTTGATTTTGATACGTATACACAAATCTCAGATTACAGCTGATCGAACACATTCATTATATAAACACATTAGTCCTGATACTGTAAATAAGATTAAGGAAACAAGTGCCCTTATTAAAACATGTAGGGCTTCTGTTAGCGACTTCATAGCTGTTTACGTAGATACCTAGTATGTAATTTAAAACTTAGTTTATTTTATTTCTAAATCTAATCGGTAAGGGAGATATTTAAAAGCTAGTTTATAAGGAAATCAGGTTGAGTGTACTTCTGAGCGCACTGTGCAAATAATAAAACACAGTAACGAGCTGCATACAACAGTTACGGAAAAGTGTTTGCTTAATACAAAAAGTAGCAGAATATTTTCACTCGTTTAAATTTTCTGTTTTAAATTCCCTGTCTTTATTCACATATTGGCACCATTATCTTTCTAATAAAATAGATTATTCTTATTGATATACCTAGCTAATTCAACTTCTATATTCATAAAATTACCATAACTAACTTTATTAATTATGCAGATAATTTAAAATCTATTTTAAATTATTTCTAAGTTCGTTTTCATTAATTAGGCAACATAGACACTTTCCGGCCTTAATATCTATGTGAGACTTCCACATTATTAGTTTTCTTTTCCTTCCATTCGTATATTATTAATGTGTGGTTCTTTTATGTTATTTTGTAATTAATCATGAAATACATTTACGATAGTGTTGTCTGTTATGTTCATCTTGATGTTTCTCTCTCTTTTTGCATCATTAAAGAAAGAATCAAATGTACCACGCGGTGTCGACGGTTATGGCGATGAGGTAACTCTCCCCTGTTAGTGTGAACCTGTGTTGATAAGTGTGCTCTACCTTGACCTACGAAGCTGAACACTAAAACTTACATCCCTTTCCACGTAGTGCAAACATTCCGATAAAGCATGTTTTATGTTTTCACATAATACGTTACAAGTAGTGTTTATTTTTCACCTGCTCATTGATGGCGTGTAGCGACGACCAAGTAATTAATTATGCTCAGGAAACCCCTGAATTACGTTAAATCTGCTCTAAGCTTGAGATTTATTTCGCAATTAATAGTTATCGAATGTTGTAGTTTACTGAACTTGATTTTAGTTAAGCTCTCTGTATTTAGATGACTATAGATGGTTTAATGTTCAGATATCTTTCTTTTAGAGAGTGGCCATGTACTAAGGGTCATTTACGGTGCTTAAATTGACTACCTTATCATGTATTATCTCATTCTGACCTTGAATGTCAGCGAATAAATATCTATAGAACGTTTACTACTCGTTATATCATTCTAGAGAGAGAGTGTTCTTGAAAAATTTCCCAACATGTAGCAAAAGGATTTTATTATGTATTGATTGATCATAGTCTATTATGACGATAACACAGCACGTATATGTAACTTAGATAATTATTATGTTATTTATTTTTACTCGCCTCACTACTAGTTATTATCAATGTATTATTAGCTACATCTCATAAATTAATCCTATCTATACTTTCTTACCTACCTAACGTCCATTATAGCTTTAAAAAATGAATGAATAATGCAATTCATAAAGAATTATTCGTCACGTACAATCTACACGTAGGAATGTCTTGATTTTATAAATCAACCGATAAAAAATAACTTATACAAATTGGAAACATTAAATAACATTTTAATGTGCTTTTTAGGAGGAATGGCGCGACCCGCGACGCAATTCGTACCGGGGATTCTGAGGCACATAATTTCCAAGAATACACTTACAAGAAAATAACGCCTTGCGATGTTTGCTCCCAAGTACTTAGAGGTATTAATGATTTTGAACTTGTGTGATTGTAAATAATCATTGATTGTCAGCATCAATAATCATTAGTAATAATCAGTTATTACAAAAGAAAATGAAGGATAGGGAAAACCAATGAGAGAATTGAGCTTGGCTTTGATTAGATAATAATTTACGAGTATATTGTCAAGACGTTGTCGCCTTTTTCATAATAAAATTTAGACGTACTCGAATCTTTTTGAATAACTTGTCGACGTAGATCCAAGGATTAGCTTACTAATATTAATTAGGTTACATTTTATCTGCTAAAGAATCGATAATAAGTAAGTTGAATAATTAAAAGCTATATGTCGATAAATGTATGACCTTGCGAAATTCCATATGCAAAGCTTTACGAGACTAAATATGAAATAACGAAGATCCAGTGCTATTTTTATTTACTAGCTTTCGTATAGTATAGACTTGTGTCCAGGGTTAAACTAATATAGCTTAATAAGAGTAATTAGAATATTATGAATAATAATATAAAATATTATTTGTACGTATTAGTGATGGTTTATAAAATATTATAATTTATATAAACTCCATAATACGATCATTCGTTAACGCTATAAATATCGATAAGATTAACAACAAATGTCACTTTGAGAAAAAAAAAAGATTTGATTACGATCATGGAACCTATAATAAAAAATGAAGATCACTGGTAAACATTATCGATTGAGGACTCAAACTTAAAAAGAATATCAAAATATAAACACTGCGTTAGCTGTGCCTGGCACGTAAATTACTACTGCCATTAAAATAAACTTTGACAGATAGTATTTCGTGTGGATTTCGGTATCACACTATGCGAGACCTAGTATTATTCTATTGAAGGTGAAACTAAAATACGAATTCTTTCTTTTTATAAATTCAAGATCACTGTTTGATCATTTTTATATATCCCTTTGATTCCAATATTACTGAATTAAATAGTAAAACATATAAAAATCAAATAACAAATTTATACATGCGAAATCAAATTAGTATTCTAAGAACTGCTGTTGTCTAAGAACTAAGAAAAGTTGTACTCGTACAATCCATACTTAAGTACATAAGTAAAATTGGAGTGTCTGTTTGTAATGTCAATTTTTTTTTTACTAAATAGATATGAATGTAAAACCGATACCTATACCAAAAATACAATGTTTAAAATTTTTGTTTGTCTGTCTGTTTGTTCCGGGTAATCTCCGGAGCGGCTGGACGGATTTTGACGAGACTTTCTTTGGTAGATAGCTGAAGTTTCTCCGGGTAATTTAGGGTACTTTTAATTTTCTAAAATAATTAGAGGTTCGCGTAAAAAAATTAAAACTCATAAAAAATCGAATAAAATCCGACTCAATGCACGGTTTTACGGGCAAGTGCTTGGATCTATGAGAAATATTTTTACTTTATCTTAGTACTAAAAACATTAGGGTTCCGTAAAAAATAAATAAAACAAAGTGAAGAATATATGAAGCGCGGGCACAGCCGCGTGCACACGGCTAGTTTCAATAATAAAGTTGTAAAGATATCATACCATTTCTTTATGTCTCAAGGTTATTTATCTTGTTAGTAACGAATATATGTGTTTTCTAAGAATTTGCGATTCTCGGTAGGTTTTACAACGATGAAAGAAGTGTTCTTTGAATTTGAGTACGTCTACTTACTTTCTTTCTCAACTTAAGTGTAATAAGATTACTTACTTTTACTGTGTTATATTATTTACATTTGAATTTAAACTTTACATAAGATGCTATTTTGGTATCTCAACCATTAGGGACCAATACACATGTAAAGAGTTCTGAAAGAAATTACCGGCACAAAATAATTCCAAAGAGCTTATCAGGACATTCACTCAGCGCAAAGATGAAGGAGCCTTGATGCTCATTAACTACGAGTATTAGCGAGACCACTGACTGAACACAGTTGTTTGAGCAAACATATGCACAACATTGGTGTCCAGAAAACAAGAGAGTGTAGGTTCTGTGAAATTACTGACAAAACCCCAAAGCACAGCTTGTGTGAATGCGCTACTAATACCCACCCATATGCAACCGAATTCTGTGCCCATCCGATACGCGCAGGAGTCCCTCAGGGTTCCATTCTGACGCCTGTCCTCTTCAATCTCTACCTAGCATTCAATCTCTACCTAGCAGACCTCCTTGAACTCGAAAGAGTTCAGTTAGGTCTATAGGCGGATGACACAGTCATATATTATGCCCATCGTAGGAAACATCTCCGAAAATACGTACAAAGTGCCGTCGACGATTTCAGCTCTTGGTACTTCAAGTGACGTATCGCGATAAATCCGAGTAAGAGTACCGCGGTCGTATTCAATAGAGACCGTGCGATTAGGAAAAATTCTCCCAGACCCATCAAGTACGCAGGTACTTGTATCCCTTATAGCACCAAGGTTAGATACCTAGGTGTTCAACTAGACGCCCAACTGACTTTCAAAGCTCACATTCAGAAAGTCAAGCGTCAGACTGCCATGGTGCTAGGCCGTCTCTACCCTCTTTATAACACCAAGTGCAAAATGGCCCTTCACCATAAAATTACCCTATACAAGATGGTGGTTAGACACATCATCACGTACTGTGCCTTCGGTCACATTAGGAGATCCCAGATGCACGCCTTACAAAGCTGCAGGCGCTCAATGATTCCAGAGAAATGTGAATTTACACAGAGAACTGAACCTGCCCACCATTAGGTCTGTTCTTAAAACCCACTGTCACGCCTTCTTCGAACGCGCTCGTACTCGCCAGACCGACACACCGTCCACAATAGGCGGCGAACGCGTAACATTTCAATCGATCCCGAAGATAAAGTCACTCGCAGTAATAGGATCTTTCCACGTTCATTTGCGTGTCAATGCCCACGCCCGCGCAACCGCCATTCCTGCCGTTGGGGACAGACGGCTAACTTTGCTCCCGCACACTCCTGGCCCCCCTCCGGTGGCGGTCCAAGACGTGTTCCGTTCCCCAACTGGGGAGGCTCTTGACGCCGCTACCAGCGCGATACAGTCACACTACCCATGCATCAAACATTACACGCACAACACTGCATTCACACTCCTGTACATAACACGCAGCTATATAGGTCCTGTACGGAACCTTTTTTTTATTATTAAGAAATAAAAAATGTAGAGTTTAGCTAGGTTCAATTTCCGCGGGAATTTTATGATATAGGTAGCGGCCAAGCCGAGGTTCGAACCCTTGTGCTAGATATCTTTTACAGTGAGTACCTTAAGCACTCGCCGCCAAAGGTACGATGAAGCTGTAAAGGCCCTTCCGGTCAACAGCATTAGCTAGCTTAGATAAAAAAACCGAATTATGGGCAAGAACGTGTTGCTCCCGGAGGAGGTACAGACATTCTCTGCCAAAAAGATACTACTGTATATTTAATAATATGGGACGATCATAATAGTTCTTCTTGCGGTTGCAGTGATATAGGTTTGTTCTAGCTTACATGGCTCCTTCTGGAATAATAATATTTAGGTATTTACAGAAGTGAATAATATAAAGCGCAATGATAAATGTTTATTTGAAAATAAACATTTGTAATTGTTTTTATTTTATTTGAGACAAATTTAATTAACCTTATTGGGATACTTAACCCCTTGTGCACTAACCTGGCGTTTACGCCAGCTTTCCATTGTTTTCCTATTATCTCATTTTTATGGGTAATCGACATATTCAAATATTGGCTAATTTTAATCAGTTCCAAAGGAACTAAGTACGCGAAGTAAGTAAGCCTAACGTACTGAGAGCATTAGTATTAGTATTAGATGAACATACTAACGTTGCTTTAGGTTTGAGCTCGTAAGTTTTAATAGTTTTTGCAGGTTTAATACTAGCATGATATTATGGACAGGCTTCATAGTATTAGTAAATATTACGATTAAAGATGTGTTAATTACTGTTAACTAAGTTATGTGTGAAATTATTTAGTGTATTTAAAAAAAAACTATACTTTGACCAAATATTACCTGATGTTAATAGACGATATAGTTCAAGACGGTAAACACACGAAGATTTGAGGTAGTCTCAAGTGTCTGAACAATCCCAGTGGTGTTTGGCGATAGGTTTTCAAACTTGAAGGCTGGCTGCAGGCTGGCATTATTAGAATACCCTTCCATTATGTATTTTAATATTGTGATTTTATAAACAGGGCACACAAGGCAAGGTTTGCGATGTCGTCTGTGCAAGATGAATGTACACACAGACTGCATGCCTCAGGTTGGCAAATGCCAGACCAAGTCGCGACTGCTCCGCAGACAGAAAAGTACCTCTGAGATCGAATCTCACAGAGTTCAAGAGACAGCGTTTGACGACGAAAGTAAATATTTTTTTATAATTGTTATAAAACTTAGTAAAGAAATACGATGTCACTAATAAATAATTTCTACAGTAATTAGAGGATGTTATCATAATAGAATGTTACCATTAGGGGTTTTGAAATTATTCTGCTTAAAAATCAATTCTATATTACAAAAATATGTTCGGTGTATTATAGTTAGGCATAAAAAGAACTTTTGATTGCAAAAATGATGCTGTCTGAAGATTTGGTAAGTTTTATTCTTTCTGAAGCCTAAAAATAATACGTATAATGATTATGGCAATACAATTATTTAATTCAATATATATATTGTAATAAAAATAATATTTATACTTATTTCTTAAAAAATTAACGAATTCGTTAAAGCAGTTCAGAATTACAAACATATACAAATTAACAAAACAACCGAAAGCTAACATGACATTGTTTAGGCGTGGAAGACTGTTGGCTGCCAGGACAGAGAGTCGCCAAGATCTCGTTCAAGAGATCGGTCGAGTACGATGATGATTACAATAGCTGCATTGACGATGGTACGGTATCAGTCTGGAGTGACCCCAAACCGAACGTCCGATATTACTAACAACCCCCACAGACTGAGTACTGCATAGATCCGAACACAATTCCACTAACATTAGACTGTTATTTAGACCGACTCCTGCTCACATCCAATGTTTACTTGATAGCCGTGGTAATGACAATCGCACTGTGTCTAATCGCATTTCGCTCAATGCTCAGAGGGGGAAGTGGATCAAACCTACCAAGTTCTGAAGCGGGCCAACGAAATAGCGAAGCCGGGCGGAGGGGATACGCGAGGGGGTCCCGTAGTGCGCGTGTCGGCGCCCGAAGAGTCATCCGCTGCGCGGTCTCCGGCGCGGCCCACGGCCGGGCTAGCCGTCGCACCGCAGCCTGTCTCCTCTAGTTCAGGTGTGGCGCCGCACCCGAGCTCGCTCGCTTCTCCGCTCGAGTCGCGCCGTAGGCCGCCGGCCGTCGCACTCCGCGTGGCGGGGTGCGGTGCGCGATGGCCTCTCGGCAGCTTCACTCAGATCACTCGTTTTCAGTAGTGTCGAGTTGTTATTGCACGCAATATATCTACATAGTCGCGGGCGCAGGGCGGGGGCGGGGTGCGGTCGGTACTGAGCAGTGCTTGTCGGTAGGCGCGGCGACGCGGCCCGACGGTGGTGTGCGGCGGAGGCTCTTCGCAGGCGTCAAGAGTTTATCGATGTGGGGCTCACGATCGCGCCGCGGCTCGCCACAGCATCGGTCCATTTCTCTACCAGAAAGTACGCGCCCACGACAACCGTAGCGCATCGCTCTCTCGGCCTCGCGGCTTTCTTTGTCCCGTCCTCCTGCTGGGTTACGGTGCCTCGTTTTTATTGTGTGTTCCGTATTTTATGTTCTTTTGGTTTTAATTTCGCGACTGCAGTGTTAGTTTAGAATATAAATCAAAAATTAGATGGCGCTCGGCAAACACCTTAGTCGCTTTACCTATCCACCTGCAAGGGACCCTAAATCGACAGTCGTCATAGATAAACACAAAACGTCATATCCGACTTTTACTTTTCATTATTTCAACGTACATCAATGTTTTATTTTTAGCTGTTATAATTTATCTTTTGTTTTATTTATTTTGTTTTGTTTACCCATTGTCTTGCAGAGTCGGAGGAGACAACAACACGACCTTTCGGGCAGCCCTTATGTTTCGTTAATGACAACGGCGATCCGCCACCATCAATTCTCAAATCTACAGCGAGCGTCCGCAAGAAAAAATGATTAGCAAAAGTTAGGATTCACGGAGACAAGACCATTGTCAATCAGACTCGCTCGTAGTAAAGAGCACTGATACAGGAAGGCATTACGGCCTGTCCTTATAAGTCGCTTCACGAATGTCTTAATTATAAATACCCCGAAGCGCCCCGCGTACTGTGATATGTAAATTGTTACTGTTACAATAAAAATCTATTTTAAGAATCCCTTTCTTTATTCTTAAATATTATTCTATCAATTGAAGTACATTCTCTCCCCAAAGTTTCTTTTGATGTAAGTGATGCATGGCTTATCGCAGCGTACCAAATCTGCATGCGATATTTGTTGAAATACACATTTTGACTAAACCTACGGTTACTAATTAACTAATACTAATGCTAAATAAATTAATATAATAACATTTCGTTTAACAAATAATTGAATGTATTTTTAAAGATACGCCGAGCAAACTAATTTCAGAATACACGCAATTTAACCGTCATATCTATTAACGTATAAGAAATAAATAACTTTATTAGTGTAGTGGTATTTCTTTTTACTCCTATTTTCTAGGGCATCACCCAAAAGGTTCAGTAGTATCAGTATTGAAGTAATTATGGACTCGTTTCTATTTACTTGTCCACACAGGTTCAATGAAGAACTCGAAGAGTGCCCAAATGTTGAGGCAAGCAGACCGCACCAGTCCCTTACCTGGTACCGATACTAAAATCGTACATAAAAGAACCCCTGTAGTATTTATTCTTAGGTTTAAAAAAAACATATCTTGCATTGAGTACCATTCATTGAATTAATTTATAATATAATTCCTGTTTACTAAAGGCTGTACATGATTATGCTGCATCTAATAAAGTTCAGTTCCGTAGTAGGTGCAATAGATTGATAAAGTTATTGATTGTATACTATTTAATAATACTATTTTTATAATTGTTTAATTCTTTCTCTCACTTTTATTATTTTCTTTTGTTTTTATGTCTGTAATGTGAAAACTTTCATTTGAATTGTCCACAGCACTATTGCATATTGTATAATTTAAATTTTGTGTTGCAAAAACATGCTTGCATAAATAAACAAAATATCTGTGATTAAATTGCTTTCATTATTTATTATAACAAATTAATGTTTTATTTTTTTTTTGTATTTATATTATTATTGTTGTTGTATAAGAAATACATCGTTTTTAACCTTTAAATTAATTTCATATTTTCTAAATATTTAATCAAAAAACCTTTTTATAATTACCCTATAAATTTTAAACATATAATATATTAGCCAGCATCGAATACTGTAAATACACATAATAATTATTTTACGCTAACACGGCATCAAAGGTTACCACGATATTATGCTTGCCAATAGAAGCACCATCACTTTTATTCATTGTCCATAATCAAAAACGACAATTCTGTTTTATACAGCATTAGTAAATACAGCAAATAATGTAAATAATGACACGAGCAAAGGTAAGTGCAAGACAAATATTTATACTGAGTCAAATGTTTATAGCTCCGCATTCACCGAGACGTCAAAAGTTGAATCTTAGGATGAAGAGTTTATCACTGGACTCACCGGAATGTGGGGAGCTAAGGCGTCGTCCGGCCCGAGATCAACAGCCCACACAAGGCAGCCGTGTACTATGTACGAAAACGCCAGTATTAAAAACGCCGAAGCCCAAATAAATAAGAATCATTAAGATTTATCATTAACAAACCTCTCGGCGGAATTAGTGTCATATATTATTCTAATAATTACGTTATTGTAATGTTGTCACCTATTGAAATTATTTGGGCTACGGTAAATTTATGTCGAGCAATGTTGTGGGCGCAAGCGATGTTTACTTCCAAAGTACCTCCTCTTGGCTTAGCTTGTGTGTTATAGTACTTATGCAAGTACCCTCTGGTTGTTTTCTCCAAATGGTTTTCTTGTTTCACCGTACATATATTTGTAAAGTCCATATTATGTGGACAAATGAAATAACTGTTTCAACAGTGTATCTAAGTTTTAATATGTGTCGTCTTTCTAAAACAAATTATATTGGAACAAAAAATATCTCAACACTTTCTTTTGAGTCTATTGTTAAAATATCACTTTCAATGTCATTTCAGTATCATGTAATGCAATCAAATTTAGTTTACTATCAGTCGTTAGTATTAAGCATGTATCCGAGCATGAAATGCTTAAGTTTATTTTTGTTTATGTTTCTAGGTAACAGCAGAGCATATTGCATGAGGCATGGTTTTAATAAAATAAATAACTATTCGATATACAGTTACACACGTTCATGTACGTTGTTAATATTTTCGCATTAAAACGCAAGGGAAATAATCCGGTAAATGAATTTTTGATAAAACGGGAAAGTAAACTTTCATATAAACTATATTTTCGTTGTTAAAAATAACTTAATTCCTACTCAAGGATAATCCATTAATTATTTGCGATATCTATTGACCGGTACATTGTTTTCCTGCGTTATTTAATAAATAGATAAGGTAGCTTTAATAACGAGCTCACTCAAGTTCTATGGTTACAGGCACATTTATGATGGTTGGCAAGCATATAAACAAATGAAGCCCACACAATAAAGGCTTATATCAAATTGTTTTGCTAAAGAAATTCAAGTTTATCTGTAATGATGACGAAAATATTATTGAAGTTGATACAAATTATAAAAAATCTATTTTGTCTTTGCTCAAATTTTTGTCATTTTAGAAATATTCTGATGATAAAACAACTATTGTAGTAAATCAAGATTTTTTTAAATTCTAATGTGACGTAAAGTTTAAATTTATTTATTAAATTATATTAAAACTAAATTTAACTTAAATCAAAACAATTAACACAACTATTTTTAACAAATTAATTTGTAATTAAGCATCAATTAAATTAATTTGAATTGGTACAGCTCCATCGTCACCAGTTCACAGCAGGAGATTATTGAGCGCACGAGGAGGTAGAATGAGCAGTGTTGAGTTGCCAGATGAACCGGACAAAAGCCTTTCTTCTAACAGTGCCAGCCCTTGTCCTTCCCCTGTGAAACAACCAAGTGTAAGTAATCTCTTATATTTTGTTAATAACGTCACTATTAATATGGAGTGTCAAAGAATCACAACACGCGTGTTCAAATACTCTTTGTATTTGAAGTTGTTAAGTGACGATGTTGTCCAGGGTGGTAAACACATTAAGCCTAGAGATACTGTTCTCAAATGATGCTGCCGGAGCACACCTATTGGTATTTGGCGTCAGGTTTTCAAACTTGAGGGTGGTATGTACCCAGGTGAAGGCATTATTAGCAAATGCACAAACATTATGCTATGGTTTACTCACTATGTTTTTCTTCACCGGAAGCTCAAGTTCATTTTTAGAGTTAGATCGGTGGCTTCTACCTACGTCCACAGACACGAAATCCGACTGCACTACAATGAAATGCATGCTTTACACTTAATGATCAAAACAGTATTTTGTCTCTACTGAACAGTTATCCAGTTATCCATTTAAATTTGAAACATACAAAAATACCTAAAAAAGTTGGAATCAGGGGGTTAGCGTACATTTATGACGTGACAGATCTAAAACGGCAATATCCTTCCTTAATATAACTAACTGTAGCGATTGGTGGCTGTACATTTAATAGCGTCAATGGAGAGATGACGAAACGACATGATCCAATATAAACATACCATGGTAAAGTTATAGTTTAACTTTAAAATTGTCATTTTCAATGACACAGTCATTTTACAAACAGCAATTTAACTTTTACAGAAACATCAACGCCTACTTCCAACAAATCTTTACGTGATCCTATACAATTTCAAATCGCGCCATGATGATGAACTCGACCTCAAAGCAGGTTATAAGGTGACCGTTATCGATACATCTGATCCTGACTGGTGGAAAGGAAAATGCTTGGGCAAAGTTGGATATTTTCCTTCTAAATATTGTACCAAACTACAAGCTGGGGAGAGACCACTACAAGTTACTCATAATCTTCAGGTAAGTAAATTCTTGTGGACTATTTGAAAAAAAATTACATTACATTACATCAGAAAACCATGTGTATGTTATAGATACATATTAATTGACTAAATAATGGCCGCGTATTCCATATTAGACTTAAAGAATTGTGCATTTTATGGCGTTAAAACTGATGTTATTTTACTATTATTCTATGTATTCTGGGGCGTCTTTACCTATAGTGCTGGGTGTGTAGTGCACACGGCCGCAGGGTTTTAGGGGGCGTCGAGCGAAGCTTGCGACACCTACTTAGATGCCTCACTCGGGGCGCCAACGTTCTCAAAGATCCTATGCCCGTGTTATAGGCGATACCGAGCGCAGCAATGGTTAATATTGCTTCCCGACTTCATAAATTGCATCCGAATTGTCGTTTTAAAATATAACTGTCAGTATTACATTTTGATCGCGCGCCTACTAGAACCGCCTGTGTATGTTAAATAAATATAAATAAAGTATAAAAAATTATACTGTTTATTGTTTAATAATTATGTGTTTAATAATAACTGTTGTCGTTATTTAAAGTGGATTGATACTACATATATATGCAGTGTATTATTGTATGTACAATAACGTATATCAAACAAAGTCGAGTAGTTGAGACGTTTTAGGGCGTTCATCGTTAAATGGAGTTTACACTCTATATTTTTTTAATAATTATATAAAAGCACTGGAGTTCAGGACTATAGCTAAAATCTAAATCAAATTTGTAGAATTGCATGAAACTGAATAATTAGGTAGTTCGCTTGTTTTATTTAGGTCCCATATTACAAACTTATTAGTATCTACATGATTGCAAAGGCCGTAAAATAAGCAATTGCAGAGTATGAAGAGTTTGATGGCCGAGCGGTAGGCAAGGGCTTCACTAATACAAGACAGGCAATTGCCATTTCCGCCGAGGCATATATAGTGCTTTTCTCAAAAGAATGCAGGGAAATAAAACATACTTTTTACATTATACATTTAATTGAATTAATATTAAAATTGTTTGATGAGTTCGCTAGTAAAAAAAATTGATATTTTGCTTTTGAGTCCGGTCGATTGTCGTTTAAGAAAAGTAGTTCAATTTTCATATTTTTTTTTAAATTAATGTCGATTTTAATCGTACGTGCATGGAATAAGTTGCCCATAATTTAGATGTTTTTTTAGTTTTAGCAATCTCATTAAAATACGCCAGAAATACTGTTTCGGAGAAAATGTTCACTATTTTCTCGTTTTTCCAAGTCATAAAATTTTCATATACTTTTATGTATTTTTCTTTTGATTTTGCTGGAAGCCTGCTGATCTTAAATCTGGCGGAGTACAATGTACAGGATATTTAATTGTACTTGTGCATATCCTATATAAAAATGATACAGCTCCAACCATATAATTAGCACTATATTTATTTCCGTACCAAACTTCTATACATGACCAGGTTTTTTTTAGTAATCCAATTTTAATTCTTTTTTGTTGCCACATATCAAATATTTAAAAAACATCTAATCAGCAACCGTAGTCCAAAAAGATCGCGACTGAAGCAAGAGATTTTTGCTGCGTTCAGCCGCCACAAATCAATCTCCATTTCACTCTCTGAACCGTTGAAACTCATATTAATTATGAAATTTATAAATATTTATTAAGTATGTAAATAACAAATCAAGACAAATTTGAACGAAATTTATACTAAGTAAAGAGACTTACTTTGGTATGCCAAGAACGATAAAAGAGATCCAATCAAAGAGTATTTAATATCCCCAGCACGCCGTTTCATATAACATTGCTGGAGCTTTGTAATATTTCAAATTCAAAAAGCGCTTCTGCAATGGATTTGATTTTCTTTGTCCGTAAATTCGATACTTCGCGTTTCCTTTTTAAAAAACTAATTACAATATTTCCATGCATGTTTGAGAAAAAAAACTATTACTCCATCTGCAGGTGTCCGATGGAGACAATGGACTAATGCTTTTACGGGATCAGATTGTGATTCAAGTTGGTGACGAAGTAGATGGCATGGTCATGATCCGTTCAGGCGACAATCGCCAGGGCGTTTGCCCTGTCAAATTTCTACAGGAAGTGTGACGCTTCAAGCTACCTAACTTCCATATTATGAAGGTAATTGTACTGCCATTGCTTAGGATAGTCTACTTTGCCTACTTTCCTAGCTTGATATCTTATAGAATCGTGCTATGACGGACAGTAATTGAAGTAGATACTTTGTTTACTTTTGATATAAAACCTCGTGAATCACTTAAAAACATGTTTCCGGAATTTAATATCTTAACTTTTCCCTCCTAATAAATAGAGCGTTGATAAATTCTCAATAATGTACCTCTGACAAAAATAATGTACAATAAGTTCACAAAGAACGTTATAGATTTACCTGACAATAAGTCCAGGCAGCATGTCAAGCAAGTTTTAATTTCAAAGGGTTTTCATAGAATGGAATATTATGAAAACGATAGTAATATCTGACAACCTTCTCATGCATCCATTATAATGAGTTGTAACTTTGAATTTTTTAACGCATATCCTTATTTTATATAAAAGGCATCTTGTATCTGATGTGTGTATATATGTCTGTCTGTTCCTTAGTTGACTTATAACTTGATAACCAGTAAACCGATTTACATTTTTTTAAATCTTATTCGTAATATCTGGTGCGGTGTTAGTATATATTCTGTTACGTTCTTGTATCATGAACACATGAAAATTAATCAAAATAATAGAAAAAAATCACAAAAATGTTCCTTCTTACATATAATGTACAAAGCAATTTCTATCTGTATGTTTGTCGATTAGTACACCGAGCACAGCAGCCGGCACACAACAATTATTCCTATAAAAGATAAACCAGATGGAGATTCTTGCCGGCTCTTCTCGATGACATTCCGCTTTACGCATTTTTCAGAAACGCAGATCTTTAACCGACGAGAATATTGCATATTACGAGCCGAAAACTATTCGAAGTGCACCGGTCACTCCCTGCGACAGCGAATCTTCAACGTGGTCTGACAGGAGTTGGGCAAATAACCAATACAACTTATCCGCTCCATACGAATCAGGGTATGATAAAAACTATGACCGATATACAGACGAGCCTAGATACGACAGAGGTGGTTACGAACCGTCAATGGACGGTGTTTGGTGGTGGCAGAGGCCATTGGGAGTCCGGCGTACGCAGTGCCGTAGATGCGGTGCCTCGTCCTCGACCAGGCCTTTGCGTATGACCCCCTGTGCTGGAGTTAGCCAAGAGGACAGAGACACAGAGCGTAGGCGTTTCAAATCTAGAGATCGTCCACTGCAGTTTGTGAAGCAGTTGTTTTTGTGATTTTATTTCACGGATTTAACCCATGTGTTTTGTTTATATAATAGAAATAACTTTTCAAATAATCAATAGCTGTTTCCATCCATCTAATTTGAAAATTTTCAAAAATTATTGCTCGTGATCTATACTTATGATTGACATACTCTTCTTCTTCTTAGTTAATGGCAATCTGTGTGTACACACAATTTGTGCCAATGTCATGTAGGTAAGATTTTCAATCTTGTATCAGCGTTACCAAGCTCCAACAGAACGGTGGCCTATCCTGCTCAAACTTTCCATGGAGCTTTGTCGGCACCTCAGAATGTATGCTACGCGTTGTCTTCTATAATAAACTTAACTTGAACACAATAACTAAACTATTTCACACAAAACGCCACCAAGATTACATGATGTAGAGTCAAGTACTCAAGTTTAATGAATTAAAGAAAACAATTGCCACATGTCAGACTGAGATCCCGCCAAAAACTCGATTGACATACTCAAATGGCGGTTAAATAAAAATGGAATCAAAAATACCTATTTACTAGTGTAACTTGGAGCTAACAGTGAATTTTGTTATCATAACAAATCTTTAATCGCTTTCAGATTGAGCTAAGATGTTTATCTTTATTTTTTTATTAGTTCATCGAAAGTTATTTTTGTTAAAAATTAAATCACAAACGGCCTACGCTACTAATATCATTTCCGTTTATAATATTTATTACGATTAATTGTTATAAAGGTATTATTACTAATAACATACACCTATTCCTAATATTAATTTCAATATAATATATATTATATTATTGTGAATCCATATAAAATATAATGGGTATATGTATTGTCAACCTACATATCATTTTTGAATTTTATAATAAATAATAATATGTAATTTAGTTTTATTGTGATATTTTTATAAGTGTATTTTACTAAAAGAATATTAACAACATTATCTTATAATATATACAATATAATGTACATTAATTGCGGTATCTTGTTTAAATCGGTATATTACATATATAATAATACAATTATTATCAAAAACCAAAAATTAATATTAATTTACGAATTTAATAAGAAGTTTTTATAATATCGTCCAGTAAAGATTTACGGAATTTTGAATCGATATGTAACATTATAAAGAATTCATTATGCGAACCAAATATTAATCGTGAACATTATTTGTAAAACCGTAAACAATACTTGGCTAAAGTACCTTTGGTTACGCCATTTAAAAATCTTCTTTTATAGTCGTTTTTATAAGATTTGAAAAAATGTCTTACGCTTCCGTAATTAATAATTCCGAAGCGAGCCAAATATTTTTTTTATCCAAAAGATTACATCAGCTTTTGTATGTTTAAAATGTAGTACTTTTATTAATGATTTGTGACTTAATCGATTTACCAGAGTTATACCAGCCTGGTAGGATACATTCCCAAAATGATAACCTAGTATTCTAGATAATGAACCTTTATTATTAGATAACAAACTTGTAATTTTTCCGAGTTACTTAACAAACCATAAAAATTATTATGCTATGCCAATATTAGTTTCAATTAAAAAACTTAAGAAAAATTTTCAAGATTTCTCTGTTTTTAATGCGCTAAAGTGATTCTATAGAACCACGTTGTTCGTGTATTTCTAAGATTAATTAACAAATTCTTTGAGAGGAATATGTCCAGAACCAATCTTATGAATTATAATAACATTCAAAATAGTAAATTTAAACTTAATAATCTGGATGTTTTCATTATAATATAATTATATTGTATTGTCTGTCTGATTTATTTAGTTAAATGAAAAAAAGAAGCGAATGAAATGGATTACGTTACATTCCTCATTACACGAACGTTTATTAATCAGCACGAATATAAATATTTAATTAATAATTTTGGTGGCGAGAAATCATCGCGAAGGAAATTGTGTAATTATGTAGACATCTCGAGTTTTAAATTCAATGAATGCATGCTATCGTTCTGTTAATCATATCTATTTATTTAATTTTTTATAGTTATATTTAAAATATTGCATTTAAACAGCCTTTTAATAATATTCATAACAACGATTAAAAAAAGGACTTGTTTTACAAAATCGTATAAGTATCAATTTATTTGACAATGTTTCATTTTTTAGTAATTTAATATTAGATTTACCTGACCTTTATAGATAGATTATATTTATATAGAATTGAATCCACCACAATTATGTTAAAATACACACCGTTGAAGAATTATATTATGTTTATTAATCATTAAAATAAATTATTATTCAATTTATGTTAATTTATAAAACATTTAGGGTTCATATTAATTTAAGTTCAATTGTACTTAGTAAATACAATTATATTATATTCTGTTGACACGCTAAACCGTCCCCTGGAGTTTTAAACATAATTTATTAATTATAGTAATAATATATTCAAAAATATACAGTTACAACATTATTTTAAGATTTAGAATAAAAGTAATAAGTAGCGAGCAAAATGTAATTTAGATTGTTGCAGTCACTACCCTTGTGTCTAGAAGTACCTCTGCATCTTAAAGATTTTTGTCTTAATAAAATAGACTTTGTTATAACAAGCCTTAGGATTGCCAATTATCCTGAAGTATAATATCTTAATTCTAACCTCTGAAGATGTTTTTATTTACGAAAGAACTAGTATGTATATGGTATATATGTAGTATATGGTGGGTTATGGCCGAACTGGTATAAAAGTAAAAACTTTAGAAGATATTTAGCGATATTTTTCAAATTTGTCTTTAAATATTGACATTTTTTTAACATTTTACAGTTTATGAAAGATAAGAACTCTTTAGACATCGGCCAAATATTATAAAAACCTATAAGCTATTTCTTATAAACTATATCATGACGTCATTATTATAATTTCAAGGGTTTTATTAAGGCAAAAATACTTTGCAATCGTAGAAATTAATCATTTGTAATACCCTACACACATAATGTACCTACGTCTCAAGTATACCATAAATCTTAGAATGTTTAGAATTAATAACGAACATAAAAATGTATAGTTGATAGTAGACAGAAACTAAAATAATTTATGACAAAGCACAGTTTACGATTAGATAAATATAATATGTAGTTAGAGATATATGTTTGACTTATACAAGACGTTTTATCATTATATTGTTTTGTTCTTCTAATGCTACTAAAATAACTGACTAAACAATTAAACAAAATACAAAAACAAAACATTTAAAAACTATTTTTTATAATTTAAAGGAGCAACCTTCTGGTAGACACGTGCAAATATGATGATTCAGTAAGTCGCCCAAATTCTGAAAATCTGAAAACTAGTATCTTATCTAAATTAAGCGATGATGGCTCAGTTGGTAGAGCTACCGAATTCCGCGTCAATGGACGCGGGTTCGAGTCCTACTATCCAACAACAAAAATCGGCCTGAGCTTCCGGTGAATGAAAACATCGTGAGAAAACCATAGTATGGTGATTGGTCATTTTCTAATAATGCCTTCTACCACCCTCAAGTTTGAAAACCTGTCGCCAAATACCAATAGGTGTGTTACGGCAGTATCCCTTGAAAACCAGTACCTCTAGGCTTAGTGTGTTTACCATCCTGGCCCACATCGTCACTTAACATTAGGTGAGATTGTGTGGTCAAAGCATTACGCCTATACAGCATAAAAAATAATAATAAACAGTTTGCTGTTAATTACCTGATTCGTAGTAAGTTAAACATAGAATGAAAATTCTAAATTAATAACCTAGATATACAACGTGCATATAATACGTGCCAATGTTGCTAGCATCTTGGGCACAGATACTTAATGCCACCATTACAATGTTTTTAGTTTTGTTTTTATTTGTATGTGACATATCTACTGAGTTAAGCTGACTTAATTGGTCATCTTCTATTTGCTGAACCTTGCTATCGTTATCGAATATTATCAGAATAAGTTAATTATATGTCAATGAGTCCATGTTTTAATGATAAGGTATTTAATATATCATCATAATCTTTTTATCTTACAGATCTAAGTTACTGTTACAATTCAGTAAACAATAAACCTTCATTTTCCAAGCCTTACTCAATATTCAGATATCGGCTCAAAGCACCTGTAGGATAGACCGGTGAGATTTATAGACTGTCAGAACTGAGTTATATCATTCCAATCTAATTTAGTCCATGCAAAAACTGAGTCTTATTTCAAAGTATTTTCCTCGCGAAAAAAGTAATTTTTACTTGCGATTTAACATTAAATACATTTTTATGTATTATTTTATAGAAATACAAATCGAATATGTGTATTATGACTGAAATATATAAGTATATTTTACTACATACTGAAAAAACGATACTTTCAGAATGAAACTGACTCAAATCAAAAATCTATCTACTAATCAAATTATGTGCATATTAAAAATAAGTTCACATAATCATTAACTAATTTATATGTAAATGCTGTCAAATAAACACAAAGATGCAGACTTTTAAAAACTTTAATTACTATTTAATCAAAAGTACATTTTTTGAGCTAGGTCACTTACATTATCTAATGCAATAGGTAAGGGTAGTGCGTAAATGCATTTCCCCTCGAGAAAAAAAAAGGTCACTTACATTATAAAGGTATACGATGCTCCATAAATGCGGACAATTAACATTCAATAAAAAATACCATATTACTATCAATATATTGACAGAACATCTTGTATAAATAAATCTGTATAAGTTAATTGACTTAAATAATTATCCTTAATTAATCAAATTCTTATATATAACCATATAATATTAAACTTAATCAATTTATTCAGGATTATGTAGCGTCGGGAATAGATAACTTATTTTATTAGGTACGTACTAGGGTTGTCGAGAGCCGTAGTAATTCAATTTTAGCATGTAGAGGTATCGGTGTTGGACAATGGTATATTAGTTGTTACTAACTTCAAACTGGTTTCATCTCTGTCTTTGGAATTGGGCTGGTTTACCAATTGTAAAGATAGAGGTTTAGCACCGGTCCCAGTATCCCTTTATTAAGATAGAACGGGATTGTCTTTCGGCGATCTTTGGTAGACACTTTTACAAAATTGGTGGTAATTTAATTCATTTATATATACAAAACAAAGTCCGATTAATGTAAAATAACACAATTAAAACATTGATAATATTATTAATTACTTAATATTACTAATAATACACCATTACTAGAACATGACTAGACAGATTTTTATGATCTTTGATTCATTCAATCTGTATCCTCCGCGAATAGCAGTATAACTATGAAAACAATGGAAAAAATCACGAATAAAAGAATTATAAAAAAACAATTCATCCTCTCATACCGTTTTTCGGTTAAACTATACAAGGAAACAAGATACTACGAAGTGATGTTTTCGTCTATTTTGCATAGGTAAAATCAGCATAAGCTGCAGTTGTCCCTTGCGGCGAGTGCCTTCAGTACTCGCCCCCAAAGTTACGGTGAAGCTGTAATAGCACTTCCGATCAACAGCATTAGCCAGGTATAAAACATGCAGTTTATCCTTTCGTGTTTTCAAATTCTTTCTTTAGGGCGCAACGCGATAGCAATTGATTTCTGAAATAGCTACTTTTCCGACCGCATGTCCTCTTTAATACATCGACGTTCCATGGTCCTGTATAAAATGATTACTAACGTGGCTTATACGTATTTTCAAAATGGAACCAAATCATTATACCTAATCATGTGTTGTATGCAAGTGAATGTTTCGCAATAAAACTACATATTGAAAAAGTCCTGTATAAGTTGTTTTACCTTTTTTTTAAATGGATATACAACGGTATTTTGAACTTTGATATTTAGCATCGCGACTATCAAAATTGGTAAAAGCGTTTTTTTTTTTTAAATAAGGAAATAAGTCTTGATGCTTAAATGAAATGTTTAATCAGCGCCTATTTGAATATATTGTTGTTTATTTATTGTTTATTTTTCTAATTGTTTTGGCCTGTTATTCGAGCTATAAAGAAATTCTACAATTTCAGTTTTTTTTTTTAATCGTAGTAAGGGGAAAAATAAACCAAATATAATTTCTACTTATTAAATTAACTTGGAAATCAAAACTGTTTTAGTCAATGACATGTTTTGTTCAAAACTCTCTTATTACATATTTCTTTATTAATAACATCTAATGTACTGTAATGAACTAATAGATGTATCTAATAATTTAAAAAATAAACCAACGAGAGAGATCATAAATAAAATTATAAGTTACAATTATTTTTATATTATATTTAACTGTTTTTTTTACTTACAGTTTTTTTAATGTTAACTCTTTTCCATATTCAAGCCACGTAAACGTAAAATTATAGCTCGAATAAAGCCTCTTTTTAATTATTTAAGGAATATTATAAATCGATCCATTATATTATTTTGTTGCACTGACCTTAGATTGAACCATAAGTATTTATCTACATACTATATATTACTGTTAAGATTCCTATACATATAAAAAGTAATTTATTAGATAATTAACTAGTTAAATGACCGCTTATATTTGATTGAAAATGCGTTGATTCATTAATGAGGTTTATCAAGAATGTTGTGTTTAGAATTAAATTAAAGTTTGTGTTTAATGAAAATTATTGTTTTATTTCATATCTATTTAGAGATACTTTTTTGTTATGATACAGAGAAGCAGACAGCTATACAAAATACCTGATGATAATCGACAACTGCAGTTTGTAATTAATTTCACTACAGTCAGTTTATGGTCTAGTCTATCGCGTGTGCCAATACGTATTACTAACCATAGCTATCGCAACAAGTTTTTTTTTTCGGTCGTCACACTTTTCTGGTCAAAGGCTACATAGGTCAATGTGAGGTACTATTGCCGGCCACATTTTTGTGAACACCATGGTCGTTGATACCGTCTATTAATTGGTTTTTTTTATTAGCTGTAAAATGCAAATTCTCTACAGATCTTGTGTGGTAATAACAAACTATGAATTTATTGTTAACAGTCTAATTCGGTAATTATATGCAAACTCGCCTTTGAGTTATTGACTACCAAAATTGTTTGCAACATCGTAGGCTGCACAAATATCGCCCACGGGCTGCATTTTGACGGTCTATATGGTGTTGAACAGAAGGCCCTTTACAATTTCACTAAACTTTTGAGGCGAGTAGATAAGGAGGAAAAGTCGTACGGATCTCAGCTTAGGTTAAATTCCGCGCAATTTATACTACCTAAACCTACTGTGGTTAAGGGAGATTAAAGATCCCAAGGTTCCTTATAGAACCTATTTACCTGGGTGTATTATCTGTAGGTTTGTGGAGTGTAGTGTAATGGGTATTATTATACTGCATGAATGTGTCAGTGTATTGCGTTAGTGGCGACTACAAAAACCTCCCCAATCGGGGATCGGAACACGACCTAGGCTGCTGCCAGAGGGAGCTCCGGGGTGTGTATTCGTCGCAACCGCGAAGTAGGAGATAAAATGCTGCTATTTGGCAAAGTTTCTAGCATTATTTTCCAGCCCTATGAATATTCATTGGAAATATGGTCTTACATTGCATCGATCAACGTGACAACAAATCCTATGATGGTAATTTTTGGTGAAAGAAAAGGTTTTTTTATGGAAGTATGTCTCTTATGTCTGTTAACAAAAATCCATTACCTAAAAAAATAGATAGAGACACATATATCAGACCACTTTTTTTAAGGGTCATAATGAAACCATAGAGCATTTTATATGTCCGCCTGGCTACCTACCACTGTCAAGGTAAAGATCTACCGCCAAGCAACTATACATATGTTCCGTCAAAGTCATTTACTATCAGTTAAAATTGTAGTCAGACATAGAAACTATACGCTATTAGTAAAAAAAAGTTTTTTCGTAACTATCTAGCATAATATGTTGTCTCTACACAATAAGTAACATTACCTACTATAAAATATTTTTACAGTCAGTAGATTTTCTAAATAATTTATATGTCTATTGAAGTAAATCCATGCACTAATAGTCAGTATAAAAATAGACAGAGACATATATCAAAACGGCTTATTATGCGTCAGTTCAGTGGGAGTTTAATTGAATTTCACGTCGTCCGAAGTAGATGCGAATCCTCTTATCCTATTGATGCTGAGTTTCCGATAAAGGAAAATATCGTAATAAAACCAGTCTGAATCTTTAAGCTAGAAAATCTTTCGCCAATCATCCATAGACGTATTCCGTCAATATAATTTGAGGGCTAATACCTCTGCACTTAGTGTGTCTATTACTCTAGACCACATCTTCACTTAACATCGGATGTGATTGTGGTTCAATCATTGAGTCTCTACGTTTTAAAAACAAACAAAAATAATTACGGTCCTGTAAAGTATTGCCCTCAGACGAAAATAGTTTATCTGGTCCATTGTTTAAATTATGTGTATGGTACCAAAGACTATAAAATATACAATTTATCTATGGTATTAAGATTCTTTTTATGGGTATTAGGTATTGCTCCAGTATATAATATAGTCTTTGATAATATATACGAAAACATTTTATGCAATAAATGTAACAACATATTAGTGACAGTCTCGTATAATTTTACACCTATTTTTCATCTTTGTTAACGTGGTATTTATCATTGAAGTGAACTTTCTTTAGAATCATTGGTGGTTTGAAACTCGATGAAACGGAAATGCTTCATGTCAAAGAGACATGAATGTTTAATACATCATCAATAATACATAACACATACATCAATAGGAGATATTAGTCTACTTATTAGATTTTATGCTTCTGATTTAACTGATTAATAATTTTGAAACCTGGTGCAAAATTGCTTTAGCTATGTTGTAACGTTTAGTACTTAAACGTGGGATATCGACGTAAGTTCACTACCTAGCGATGGAGTTTTTTTTAAAGAATAGATAAATGAAACAGCTTAAATTTTAGCTAATTTGTTTGCTAGCATTTGATAGCACAAATAAAATTTCATCAAAATCTGACAAGAATTTCATTTGCTACAATTTGTTGACTTTTATCCATTATTCTGGAGAACCCCTTGCGTTTTATGAGACAAAAAGTATCCTAGATGTTACTTTATAATATTAGTTATCACTGTGTCAAGTTTCGTCAAAACTGATTCGGTACTTTTCGAGTCATAAGCGTACATACACAGGGAAAGACATACAGACAGACAAAAATTGTAAATAAAATATTTTTGGCTTCTATATCGATAACAAAGTCCACCCCGATTATAATTTTCAAAAAATATTTAATGTATAGGTTTGGCCTAGTTACAGTTTTCGGAAATATCGAAAAAAATGTGATACTAAAATACAAATATTCTCCAAATGAATGAATAAAATATACACCGTGTTGTAGTTTCCGAACAAAAGCAAAATAAAAACTAAACTATTGACAGACACTTTACAGCCTTGATTTAGTTGCTCTAAGCGGCTTGTAGATGGCGGTAAACGACTTGAAATTTAAAACCTTCAGGCTATCTTCAGGGTAGTGATACTTCCTGCTTACTGAAATAAATAATAGTCTTCTCTATCTAACAGAAGGCTGAATACTTGTTTTTTTTTTTTACATTTTACCTACATAAACATATATATTTTATGTATATTACATTTATGTTATTATTTCTCTTAAAACTATCGAACTAAGAAATATTCAATTTAGACAATTAAATGGCATAGTACTGCGAAAACTTTTACCTTGAAATTAATTTCTTTTTAATTTTCGACGTGTGAATGATCGTACAAAATGTGACTATAATCTCTGTTAACAAAATCAATACTGTAATATCTGTAAATTCCAAGAATATAGTACGTATTATTATAAAACTATGTAAATTTTGCTCCTTCAACTGGCAGCTAATATATCGCACAATATAGTGTGCATTGTAAATATTTATAGGTACTAATTATATCTAAGAATTTTATTATATAGATAGAAAGAAATACTTACATAAAAATTGTGAAACTTATAAAACATAACGGTAATCCTATAATACTAATCCTTTGTTCAATCCCATGAAATTAATTGGTTCATATTAACTCACAAGCGGGAAAGTACATCTGAGTTATAATATCACAAAGAAAAAAATAGTCGCTAAGTAGAGGTAGGAGTGTGTTTAAATATAAATAAAATATCGTAACGTACTCTCGATATATTGAATATAGCGGATATTATCGAATCATCTGATTTCGCTATATTTCATTTGATAGAAATATGTTGAACAAAATTTAAAATGGCACATGTAATAATGTTATATTGCAATAACAGATAATTATAAAAAAATTGAGACGGGGGGCTGGGAGCTGGGGAATTGAGTTGAACATACGATATATCGCATAGCATCGATACAACACTACGATATATCATATCAACAAAAATAGAGAAATTTTAGTTTATGCACATCCCTAGGCAGACGATAAATATCAAACATCATTTGCCGTCACGGCATATGAATTGGTTTTAACTACCAGGTTGCGCCAAAAGAAGTTTCACGTCAATAATATTTTAATTTTTTCCCATAAACAATTATGTTTACAAGTATTTAATTGTATGACATTCATAAATTTGGTCTATAAAATATGCTATTTTTCTACTTTACCACTAATTTTATACAACATAATTAATACGTAAAAGTCGCGTCAATTTTGAAGGAGTTATAGTTTCTGGTTTCCACTAATATTTTTCATATTTATTTTATTTGTGTATTAAAAAACGTCTCAAATTGGTTGTAAAAGTGACGCAGACTTAAAACACAAATAGTTACATTTTTTCAGTCAATTTGATGAATTTTTGAAAAACATGTTTACGTTACAAATATGTTTTACGAGTATTATGTAAATTATATAGTCTGAGCCTTAAACTACAAGCTTATGAATAAGTACCGTTTGTACGAAATTCTAATGTCAATAATTTAAAGTTTAAGAATAAAATGGCTAAATCTTTTTATTACTTAACAATTTTTCAATCTAATTGCGATATAAGTTAATGTTTTATATTGCTTGCTAGGCTTTAAAAATATATGTATTGTTGATGAACCTACAATAATTGTATTAATGTGGAGTTGGTTTTTATAAGAAAGTTAACGACTGTTTGAATATAAGCTATGAATTTTAGTTTTATTAAGAAAAACAGAAATTCTAGATACATTTATATTTTTTTCTAATATGATGTTTTTTAATGCAGATAGCTAAGACATTTTAAAAAAATAATCTTGTTATGGTCGAGAAATTTCATTATCTCAGACACATTCTAATGAAAGTATCGAACCGAAACTGTTATGCTACATGCGCAGGCTGGCACTGCGACCCTACTCCTCGCCTCTAAAGTATGTGTCGATAACCCTGCAGCAGACGAACGCGCGGTAACCAACATCACGCCTGCGCTAGCCAGTGACGTCTTCCAGAGGCGGCTTACATTGGACGCATTCCATTGGATTCGCAAACGTGCCATAGAATTGGTGCAATACTTTCATATTTTCATTTATATTAAAAACTACAAATAACTAAAATTAAAACTAGTTAATGAATATAATTATATGCTAGAAATATAGTTTTTGGTTGTATTCAGTAAAAGATAGTAGCATTCGTGTTCACAACAAAAGGCTACGTCGTATGTACTCCAGTGTACCGCCTTTACGGACATTAAAATTCCTGTCCACAGATGGCGGTACTGAAAATATTTGACATTCCGCGAATTCCAATCACAGTGGGCTCGGCTCAAATGTCAAACGCGACTATTTCGTCAACAGAGTCGTGGCGCGATAGTTGGATTTTATGAAATAACAATAAATCCTTACTACAACAGTGTTTGACGGACAATGTATTATAAACGATAGATCAGTATAATATTTTTTGCGTCGCAGTACCGAGTAGCGTGTCGCGGCATTCTGACGAATGTAACTATAAGAATTATTGCGATTTTGATACATTCATATTGATTTCTGTAGTACGCCGGTTTTATAGTATTGTCATGAATGTTTCAGTAGTTAGAACATTATTAACAAACTAAAGAATATATGTAAACGTCGTGTCGCTTCATTGATTCCTTTTAAGTGTGAAAAATAATTTGTTTAGTTCAGTGGAACGTCGTGGGAATTGCAATTATTGTAAGTAAAACATTAAAAAGTTAATTGTGTTCTAACAATCGACTGTAATTTCATTTGTTTTTTTTTTCATCAAAGAATTGACGTATCTGACATTGACATGTATGTATGTACTAATTATCTTAAAAACATTATATTGACAGTATGTCTTTAGTGTTATTTTATAATATAATAGAATTAGTGATTACCTACCTAGTAATGTTATCATGTAAAAAGTTAAGGCTTAATTTATGAGTTCACGGCGCAAAAAAATTCGCCGCTACACGAAAGTAACGAACCGTACATTGGTTGTATTAGGTACATGGAATCTCGCGAACATAATAGCTTGGAATGCGACCATTCGCAGTGTATTCGATCGAATCCCTCATGCGCATGCTGGCCGCACGTTGATAAGAACCTGATAAAACATACGCCGATTAACCAACTCTATGACCCGCGGAGATTTATACATATGCATCATAATATGAAATACTATGGGAGACCCATTTCAATCACTAAATTATGATTCACATTTTTTTATTAAAGAATCTCAACAACTTTTTTGGACACTTCACCATTTAATCATATTTATCTGTGAATGCAACGTTTGAATATTTATGCAAATGCTACCATGACGTCACGAGTTTTTATCACACTTCACAAAGCAATGAGAATTTCACACACCTAATGTAAAAAAAATCATAATTATTAATGAAAATCTAAATTAATACCTACCATTAGCATTATTATTGTAGGTATTAAAAGAGAAAGGACTTAAATAACTGCAGCTAAGACTACAGGGTTATTTTAAATAACTTATTTAGTTTACTTTTATCAATGTAAGTTTTGATTTCATACGTACTGTATGTAGACCAATAAATACATATATATGCGTATAATACAACATAATATACATTCATACAACTCCAGATGCCTTAATACTAAACATCTGCTAGTATTCCAAAGCCGACCCCTCGACTAACGTGCGCATGCGCAGCAGGGGTAGCGGCTGTCGTAAAATAAAACATTCACCCCAAAATAAGGGGCACGACTGACAATGGCTTCATAAAATATTCCAACATTCAACCTTATGGCTGAAACGTAAAGTTTATATTGCAGAAAACACCGATGTCATTTTAACTGAACTACAGTATTATTTTTAACACTCGGAATGTCAAGGTTTGACTACCATGTGGTTTTCGTTTAAAAAGACTGGCAGGTGATAACAATTTAGATGTCGGTTAGTTGACATTGCATTTATTCGTCTCTGTACGTATTGGTTATAACCAAAGGTATTCTTACTAATAACTATCACTATGCCCGCGGCTGCACCCGCGTTTTATCTGTTCTTCACTGCGTTTTAATTTTTTTTTTTTTTATTTAGGGCCCTAAATTTTTTTTTTAAATTTTTTTTTAGTTGTAAGATAAAGTAAACATATTTCTCATAAATTTAAACACTTGCCCGTAAAACTGTGCATTGAATCGCATTTCATTCATTTTTTAATGAATTTTTATTATTTTACACGGAGCCCTATTTTCGAAAAAAAACAAAAAGTACCATAAGTAACACGCAGTAAACTCAGCAATCTACACAAAAAATCGTCAAAATCGGTCCAGCCGTTCCGGAGATTACCCGTAACATACAGACGGACAGATAAACATACAGACAAAAATTTAAAAAAATGTATTTTTGGTATAGGTATTGTATATACATTCATATACATTTAGTGAAAAAAATGTTTTGTTGACATTACAAGCAGACACTTAAATTTTATTTATTAGTATAGATTTGTATTGATTGTGTACCGCATATTGTATATTTTTAGTGTAGGTACATTAACCGATATCTAGTCATCCCATATTCACCTATTTAATAACCTATTATAACACTTATCTGTCATTCTTACTAAAATTATCAAATAATTAAAACTATAATCTCTATGCTCAAAGGATCAGAGTATTTTTCGCGTTTCGATTCCACCGGTACTCACTAAAACAGTACGCATATACTTTGTTCCACTTCAACCTAATAAAAAGACAAACAAACTTATAATTAATTTCACTGTGCATCAATGGGAGCGGGTGGGCTATATTTTGCTTATTTTTGATCAAATATTTATTTCCGTCTCGTTTCTTTTGTCAACACACATACTGGTAACATAAATAACTATTGTTAAATTTAATCATAGTAGATTTTGCCAATAGAAAACGAATTCCGGTTAGGTATAACCATTAGTTTGTGTATTAGCTATAGTCAAATTGACAAATGGATAATGGTAACTTAGACTACGGATCAAAAATATCGGGTATTAGTTACCTACATATTTTGATTTACAAACGGCCGTCTGTGAGATTGTCACGCAAAATATTTTACGTATTTATTTAGGCAACTAATAAGGTAATGTATTTCCTCAACAAGTAACTAGTTTTTGGTGCTATCGAAGACGGTTTCGTTTTAATCATAAATGCTTCCTTAATATATAACCCAGTATGTATTTCACGGAAATAGTAATTACTCGTTTTTATTTTTATAAATAAACAAGTCATTATATTTACATATCCTAGAAAGATATTTATTCAACAAAAAAACACTATGAATTTAACCCAAAACTATAGTTGTATAGTGTACACAGTAAATAGTTTGGTTCATATTACTTTACTAATACCGCTTTAATATAGTTTGCTAATTCTGCTTTAGTTAAAAGCGGATTTTTTACGAAAGGTTTATAAAAAATAACGAATTGGTACAGTAAAATATTCAAGTTATAACGAACAGGAAGCTTTACCCGAGAAAAAAACTTTATTAATTCATCTTTAAAAATTAACATTTGTATACATAAAAAATTCAATTAACTTTAATCACTTTAAATAATGAGATTCATGGATGCAATTACTTAGGTACTGTGTTATTTGTATAGACTGTAGTCATTAGAATTATCCTCAATGTTCGTTGTTATCGGTCAATGATTACAAACATACGGAATGTGAATTACCCGAAATAATGTCAATTATTGTGATAATTTAAAGAATAAGAAACATCGTTAGGAAACAGCATTGCCTTTAAACAGTAAACTTATATATATGCAAATAAATAAAATTGAAGTATCTTTTTGTAAAATCAAAATAATGTTTTTTTACTAAATACATATGAATGTGTATACGATACGATACTTATACCAAAAACACCATTTTAATTAATTTTTCCGGAACAGATGTACCCATTTTGATGAGACTTTTTCTGACAGATAGCTGAATATGCTAAGAGTAACTTAGATAACTTTTTTTTTTTTTAATATTAGGGTGCATTGTAAAATCATTCATATTTATTAAATGGTGAAACAATATGAAAGTGAATGGTGAAATGGTGAAATTCAATGGACAGCGCCATCAATACATTATTTAAAAAATTATATTACGCAGTGAATAATACATGAAACGCGAGCGGAGCTGCCGGCACACAGCTAGTCTAACATATTTCTAATCAATTCCTTTTTTAATCAGTGTTTTCCTTTCTGCTGAGCCTTTTCCATCGTTTGGTACTTCTTCTGTATGAAGAGATCTGGTAGATAGAGAACCAACCGCGATTACTAAATCACATTACGACCATTAGGAGCTATTATTGTTTGATGTTATCAATACTTTAATTTAATAATAATAAATTGTAAAACTCTGAATTCCTTTACTTGTTAATGAATTATCCCGCTTGACTATAATGTTACGAATTACATATATATATTCCTTATGTACCTACATAACGTCGCATTCAACTTTCGTGACTAGGTACGCCTCCGGACAGAAAAATTCTTTTGTGGTTAATGTACCAAATTCCTCATCATTAACGGAGTCACCGACTCCACCACTCATACGACGTTGTTTATTCTACCATTTATTATACCTTCATACTTCCTTCAAATATCCTGGTCTAAATGTAGTGTCGTTATACCACTTAGCATTCCCAGAATTTTACGTTAATTATATTTGCATACGTCGCTTTTGTTTATAAATTATTTGAAGTATTTTCGGAATGCGTATAAACGAGTTAGGTATTTCTGGTATACCTACATATATAAATCTACATTATGTATGAAAAGATATTTTAAGGTTATCTGATATAAAAATACCTCTATTATTATAATACGTTTTTGTTGGCTGTCACAGAAACATTTGCCTGGCATCCGAACCAAGCTAGAGCTATGCGAATCTCATTTTATTACTATCACAATATTTTGGTCCGCGTTATCTACTATAACACACAGGTTATTTTGAAATTTTGTTATGTTATAGTTATTTTATATATCTTTTATTTTTATTATAATCTATTCTGATCACGTAGTAATATTTGAAATAAATATACAACATTATTATAGTTATCATAGCAATGTTGTAAATGAATCAGTTCAGATTCTTTTATATTATCTTTTTTATATATAGATATTTACCTACAAGAATTGATGATTGTATAAATATTTACTAAAATAACTACAAAAAAAGAAAGCGATAACATATATGTACCTATATTCCGTTGGGCTGATTAATTTAATATATTTGAACTAAATCAAACGATATATATTATATAAAACTTTAAGGAATTGTGTTAAGAACAAAGTTGCTAAATCGATCTTGACTAAGTTTTTTCAATGTGTTGATTATTATGCTCGAGGTATGAAAGCAATATCATTCTATTATATTCTTCTGCTTCCTCTTTTCCATTTATTATCTTTATGGTATCAATATTTTATTATTTTACACGATTTTCCTATTTTCTTATCGTCATTCGGTTTCTTCGCCTCGCGGATCTCGTTTTGTTAGTAAATTGTGGTCATGACGTTCGGCACTCTTAATTACCTATTAGTTAATCATTCATTTACATGTTCTTATCTTGCATTATATATCTCCGTGCTCCGATCACCATCTGGGGAAGCTTTTGTAGCCGCTGTCAGCGCGATACAGTGACACTGCATGCACTAGCAATTTCACGCATCATACTGCACACACATACGAGTACATCTTCTTCTTAGATAATGGCAATTTGTGTTCAAACAATTAGTGTCAATATCATGTAGATAAGATGTATTTTCAATCTTGTATCAGTATTACCGAGCTCCAGCAAAACTGTGGCTCATTCTGCTAGAACTTTCCATAGAGCCTTGTCGGCATCTCAGAATAAATGCTACGCTTTATTTTCCATAATAAACTTGACTTGAACACAATAATCAAACTATACCGCACAAAACGCCACCAAAATTACATAATATAGAGTCAAATACACAAATTTAATAAATTAAAGAAAACAACCACTACATCACAGACTGAGATCCCGCCAAAAACTCCACACACATACTTGCACACTACACGCAAGGTACATAGGTTCTGTAAGGGACCTTTTTGGTGACCTTGTGCTGGTTTCCATTCCTAGGCTGACCGCCTTAAAGTCCGTGAAGCTGATAAGGACCTTCCAGTCAACGGTGTTAGTCAGATAATAAAATTTTGCATTATTCTTTAGAACGCTACCAGTTTCGTAGATTTAAAGATAAAATGGAGGTAGAAAATATCAACATTTGATACAATAATTATTAGAGATCTGTTTTGTTAAATAGCCGTACTTCGTGAAGATTATCTACATGATAATTGTGCGATTTGGGGAGCAGCGGTCCATTGGCTAGGTTCCCAGGACGGGCGCGGTATGCGGCCGATAGCCACGTTTCACAACTCTTTGTTTGCGCTGACTCCTCTGTTATTTACGTGGTAGCCGTAGAACTTGGCGCACGTCTGTCCACCGTCTAGCCGAATTGCCGTCAAGAATTTCCGCCGCTTTGGTTGGCATTCGCATGTCGTTATGTCTTTTAGTCTGCAGTACTTATGATTTTTTTTAAATAGCGCCAGCCGGCACGTCGTGATTACAAAATTATCCCACTTACAGTATAAAAACACGATCTGTGCAGGCTGATTAGTTTATATATACATTTACAATGCGGTAAAATTTATAGGAATACCATTTTGATATCATTTACTGTGAACAATTTTGATTGGTTATTCTTAATGGTAATTAAGCATTTGAACAATTAATATGTTAATATCATAAAGCTATTTAGTTTTGACGACGTCAATGATTCTATTATGAATACATTTATTACTTTTATAGACACAACATGGAAAAAGTGGAAACCGCGCTGGACGTGCTTTCGCGTGCGGCTACCATGGTGCAGCCCTGCCCTGCATACCCGGCAAGCGATTCAGACAGCTTTGGTAAATAAACTTTTATTTTATTTTCCATGTCCGATATGAAAATCATATAGGTATTAATAATCTGCAATTATTGAAATATAATGTTTGTTGATTTATATATTACTTAACATTGCGTTTATTGTTTTTTTAGATTAAACCCTTGAAGAACTTACCATCTGCTTGTGTAATTCTAAAATAATGTACCTTTATGACCAAAATTATTCATTATTAATACTTAAGTACCTTGAGCTTAGGTTATGCCTAAATAATGGGGTGCAATAGTTATTTTAGGTATATTGTTTAACCTATTGATCACCTTCCTGGCGTTTACGCCAGCTTTCCATTGTTTTCCTATTGTCTTTCTATTGTTTCATTTTTATGGGTACTGGACACATTAAGAAAATATGCACGTGATTTTTATTTTATGCAAGATAACTTAAAAGGGATTCGCATATATAAATTTATTTTGCAATAATAATTCGAGACCTTGATTACAGTGAATTTAAGTATCGGCAGGGAAAATAAATTCCTTGCGGGAATCAAGTAATTGAAATATCTCTTATATTAGAAAATACAATATAACAATAACTAATAAAATAGCAAACCAATTAATAATATTGCTATAAGCGACAAACAACGTTATCGAACAGAACGGCGCGGCGGCGCGAGATGGCTCGCGGCCTTGTAGGCGGGTCGCATTCCAGATTCCAGCTGACATTGTTTAGTATAAGTCCAAGTAGAATGTCGCGTGGTCGCGTGCTACCTATAATATAACAAAAAGGCATCTGCAACATCTCTCGTTTGGACGCTGTTTTATTTTTAGAAACTCCTATTAAGATCACTTTTATAATTTATTACAAATTTAAATTATAATACTCTCCGTAATACTTACTCCAGCTTTACATCCATATTGGCAATATTATTTTTCATATATGTAAGTAGATATTTATTATATCACAATGTTCTTTTTGAGAAGGCGGATAGGATGAATGTAAAGAAAATTCTTATAACCCTTTTTGTTTTTCATGATCATTAATTTGTCACAATTTTATACTTTTATGAAACCAAATTTAATTGTTCATTTGCCGGTATATAATTCCATTATTAAGTGAGATTTTTGATTTAACTCTAATATTGGGTTAAATTCGTGTAATAATTAAATAATAGTAAACATTTAAATTTTTTAAACAATGCGTATTATTTTTTTAATCTCAAGCCAAAGTAACAAGTTATTCGGTGGTAATCTAAATATCAATCAAGTAATATATGTATTTGAGAAAACTGTGTAAACGTGTCGTAAAAAAGTACGTTGCCAATAGGTACCTAGTAAAAATGTATCAAATCAAACGGGATTGCGTTTTACATGCATATTGTTATTTTCATATTTACAACTTTTTAAATTGATTAAAAATTAAATAAATTGTACATTCAGTTTTGTCACTAAAATAACTTCCAGTTTTCCTAAAGCTATACTACTATACTAGATAAGCATTCAGAAAATATTTGTATGTAGAATATAAAATAAAATTCAAAACTGTTTATACATATAAATTGTATATATAAATAACCATTTCGAAAATTAATTAGTCAAAATGAAAAGAAGAATGGGCGCCTAAACATTATTTTTTAAGTTTTGAACAGTTTACTTTCTAAATTAACAGTTGAAGATTTTTGTCCTTTCGAAATACGAATTTGTTAAACGTAAGAATAAATCTGAAAGTCTTTATTGCTTTTTTCAAATTAACGAATTGATATCATTTGGCGTGAACGAAGTTAATATATTTGACCACTATTTTAAATTATCAAAGTGATTCTTCAAATACGAAATCTTTATCGGTCACCAGTTGAATCCCTAAAATATCGATTTTATAACCAACCGGTTTAAACTTGGAACATATGATATTAAAAATAATGTTCACTTTGCAATTTTTGTGGAATTTAGTAGACATTATAGCAAGGTTTGTCATTGCAAGCGATGCCGACACCTTTATCACATTCGTGTGACGTAATATCTCTGTATTCGTCTTCAAACTACATGTTCGTAACCAACATTAGTTTTATTTTAAAATATGAAGTGCTCTTAATTAGTATAATTATGTTTAAAAGTAGTAGATGGAAATCACCATCTATTGTAATAAAGTAACATAAAATTATATATTTGTAAAGAGACTTTAAATAACATAAGGAACATAACAATAATTGTTATAAAGGATGTCATTGTTCTTCGAACTGGTTTCGCAATAAACGGCTCCATTGATGATTAAACCTTGCTTCCCAGTCGCGATGACCGACCGCTGGAATTTGGCCATCACGGGTCTCACGACACGACGAGGCGCAACGCTGAGCGGCCATTGTTTAAATGATTTTTATCACAGGCTTATTCGACCGGTACATTATACCTTAACTTTAAAACATATTTCACCTTGATCAAGTTATTATAGACTAAAGTCAAGAAAAAAAGCAATTATGTAGAAACTTGACAATGGAGTTAAACGTTTGTTGAGAAAGCAGTAATCGTTGAGAGCGAGCCGTACCTATTATAGACGACATGAAATGCGTCCCGCGAGAATTTCGCCGACCCACAATCGGGCTGCCCATCCGGCTTGCATCCCCTTAACAGAAATTTCCGCATTCCAATGCTCATTTATTAATATTATTTATACAGACATCAGACTTCTTTAAACAGGTTACATCGCTTACATCACCAAAATATTCATTATTTTGTCGGTATTTGATAATTTAAATTCTATTTCGTTGTATAAAAAATTTAAACATCTAAAAACAATACAACATCAATCAACAGTTAAGCTGCCTGTAGACATAGATATTTTATTGTAAAAATTTCAAATCGTTTAAATGATTGTGTATTTTCAATCTATGCCCGGGTAATCTTATCTACGATTACGCCAAGGAATTGAATATTCTTGTTTATTGAGTGTTTACAAACAATGGTTGTATCGCGGGAATTATGCAATGCGATGACAGCGGTGCAGCCGCTTTTGCGCTCACCTTCGTTGCGATGCGTGCAATGCTCGAAGACGAACGCACGCCCAGTAAGTACCACACAGCTAGAGAAAGCGTTCAGGAATTTGGTCGGACCATGCTCTCGACATCGGTCGATAAATACTGTACTTTTTTTACTTTTTTTTACGATTGTTGCTTCATAAACGGTTACATTATTCAACAATACAAACATTCCAAGTAATCATAACTATGCATATATATATATATATAAATATCATGTTTTAAAAAATAAACTATCATAAGTTTATAAAGACTAATGATAACATAAACAATTATTTTCTAATAATTGATTAAATACAACAATATCCTTTCATCTGTTCAAAACAATTTCATACATTTTTCTCACTTTTGTTTAATTCTATGTTCTGTGTCTTCTGAAAAGTTTATAGTGAAATTATTATATTAAATTTATAGTAAATATTTATTATATAGATTATACTATCTTTACTATGCTATCAATCGATGGATATCTTTCACATATTACTTAGTATGTTGTTTTACAACTCTCTAGAATTGCAATAGTTGCCATTCTTTATGCCGTACTAAATCGAAGTCGGTTTTATTGCGAAAGATATTAAGGTGAAATTGGCATGTGTATATGTATATATATATATATGATACTGATATCCGGAACACGGGCGGCGTGTTACGGTTTCGAAAAGAATGCTAAATGTAGGTTGCGTTACAGACTACAGTTACCAGCATTCTTAGGACAATATGCATGCAGTCCCTGATCACTATAATTGTTGTCAACACAATTATTATTTTCAAGATTTATAATAATAAATCGAAAATTTAGGTCACACGTTTATGTACTCCAGATACTAACAACTGAGTTATAGATGACAGTCGTTTAAATTCAGCACAACATAATCTTGGCATAAAGGTTATGCATATACACTCGTAAAACTGTGGAACAATCTTCCAGACGATGTATTCCCTCCTCCCTATAGTATCACGTCCTTCCAACGTATCGTGAAGAGATATCTGTGGAGGTCCGCATGACAGGGACGACTGACGATGGATAACCGATCGCTCACCAGTCGCCACTGTTTCAGGATTGTATTGTGCTTACCATCAGCCACAATGCCGTCACTTTGCCGAGCTACTATTAAAAAAAATTAAAGTTTTTAATGTAAATTCCTAGACGGTTAATAGTAAAGATCTGCAATGTTCGTGACACAATATCATTGGCAAAGCACAAAGAATGCGCTGAAGGAATACCACAAGCAATGAAGTCATCGAATACAGTGGAATTTCTAATAGCAACGGACTCCATTTCGTTACCAGTGATGCGAGAGTCCGCCTATTCGAGGTATTCGCACTGCCCCGCATACTGTTTTAATGATCTAATAGTATTAGATGACATTCAGTTTTGATAATTTACTTGATTCTTCATTCTACTAAGATTTTAATTACCTATGATTCATTGTTTAGATTATGAATACTCAATTATTTATAGTTATTATAGCTTCCCTCGTGTACATAAATCGAATAAATTACATAAATATCATGCCTATTAAAAATTTGTTCCGCGATTCCTACGACACGATTCTAGATAAGTACTCGTTTCAATCTGCACTTAATTATAAACAAAGAATTTTAATAATCTCCGAAGGCGTTTCATTTTTTACTTGACTTTTATGAAATCATATAGAGAATGCTTATAACAGGGTATAAAAAAATGACAAGATCACATCTCTACAACCCGATTTAATCAATGTTGTATACAGGAAGAATTGAGCTTTTTTTTAAATAACAATGAAATCCAGAAATGCCCAAAGAGATATATATATAATATATATATATTCACGGGTAAGATTACAAAAGTCAGAATAATAACGAAATAAGATGTTCTTTACATATTACTAGCTGAGCCCGCGGCTTTACCCGCTTGGAATTCAGACAATTTGCAATTTTCCAATTCGGTTCAGTAGTTTTTACGTGATTTACGAATAAAATTAAAAACCAGACAGACGAAAGCTTTTAAAACTATCGAAATGTGTTCTGTAGTCGTTTCTGAAGCCCCGCATAGTATTTCTTCAAATATCTTCAATGTACAGATTTCATCTCGCTTGCCTTTTATTATAAGTATACATTATAATTATTTCTTTTACATTGTTTATAATTAGGTATGCCGTATGCACAGTATTGAGTGTCTATAAAATATTGGACCAATATTTGACTCCGCATAAGGGATCACACCTTATAGTTAGTT
This sequence comes from Samia ricini, assembly GCA_014132275.2. Classification (NCBI taxonomy): domain Eukaryota; kingdom Metazoa; phylum Arthropoda; class Insecta; order Lepidoptera; family Saturniidae; genus Samia; species Samia ricini. The sequence continues at coordinate 10,729,149 of AP028170.1, forward strand.
AAATTGTGATTCAGTTTGTCGAAGCATGTCAGGGCTATAACGTACTCGCGGCATACGAATGTACGTGGTGTTATGCTGAGTTATGTAATAGCAAAGATCGTCGCATACTTAACGAGACATTAAATATTATTATATGTCTACGATTCTTAGGTAACCTCGCGACTTATATATTTACATATTCCTCAATCAGTGTTGACCAGACGTCATGACCCATATCGCTCTGGCCTTTTCTTTCGTGTGGGGAAATCCTTCTAGGATACCTACCACCGTTGGGTAACGATGGGTATGTCAGACTTCTATCCACTAAAACCCCACAAAATACTCCGTATCTTAAGTCCGGGGTGGTGTGGGCGCGTAAACACAATCGTCGCACCACACCCGGTAAGGTCTAGTTAGGCTTGATGATTCCTCGCCGCGGTCAGAGTGGCTGTGTGAACCAAAGTCTAAGACGTGCGCAGAGTATGACAAGTTCCGTCACGAGCCAGCGTTCAATGCGCCGGACTCGCCCAAGTCCAACGCGTGCAGGCCACAAATCGTTTTGCCTAATTTAATTATATGTAAGTTGTGTGTTTATTAAGATTTATTATATCCTACATACATTAAGGGAAGTTCATGTTTCACGTGTACGCTTTGATTCATTATTTTTGATGACATGGGAGACGGGGTGGTCTGAATGCTGATTACGTAAGCAATGATTACTTATATATTTTTAATTACTAAAGCAGATTTTTGCTTACTTTATTATTAATTAATGCTTACGTTACCATGGGGGAGGGGAAGTCAAAGCCTCTTACAAGTATAATATATTCTAGCTGTGTGCCCGAGGCTGCGCCCGCGTTTCATATATTCTTCACTGCGTTTTAATTTTTTTATACGGAACCCTAATTATTTAACCTAAAAAAATTTAGTACTAAGATAAAGTAAAATATTTCTCATAAATTATAGCACTTTCCGTAAAACTGTGCATTGAATCTGATTTAATCAAAGTTTTATGAGTTTTTTTTTTTTTTTACGCGGAACCATAATTATTTTCGAAAATTGAAAGTTTAAATTACCTGGAGTAACTTCAGCTATCTACCAAAAAAAGTCCCGTAATAATCGGTCCAGCCGTTCCGGAGTTTATCCATTACAAATAGATAGGCAAAACTTTTAAAAATTGTAATTTTGGTATAGGCATTGTATTTTACATTCATATCTATTTAGTAAAAAAAATAATGTTGACATTACAAACGGACACTTGAAATTTATTTATTAGTACAGATATGTGATGTGTAGTTTACTTGGTAAGCGCGCATAACTTTACACATAGTCACTCATAAAGGATACCATATAAAAATATCACTTACCTTGCACCGTGACATTGCTAACTATAAATGAATTTTAATGTACCCCGCTACTAATCTCGACCAGTTTTATAAATCACCTTAGAGTTAAACTTGAAATCGAAATGTATATATATCACTTCCTGACACTTTCAAGTTGTCTCTTTTATTCGTCTATGAACAATGTTTGTATTGAGAATATGATATAGATATATATATATATATATATATATATATATATATATATATATATATATATATATATATATATATATATATATATATATATATATATATATATATATAGGCGAATGGCAGATCTATCCTTTCTTTTAAATATAACAAGTGGAGTCGTGGACTGTTCTGAATTACTGAGTAGTATTTATCTGCGAACTCCTACTGCTAACCTCAGAAATCCACAGCTCCTCTACGTGCTATCTGTAAATGCTACTTACCGACGCAATAGCTATATTTTAAGAGTATGTAGCCAATTCAATGCACTCGACCAAAGTTATGATATATATAATATTACTTCTTCTTTATTTAAGCATAGATTTAAATCATCATTCTTCGTGTAATCTATCCGTTACACGCTTTATTAATCAACCGACTTTAATTTTCTTACAATAGTTTGTATTGTACTCGTGAAAACTTTTAAATAGCCTTCAGTATTATTCATTGTATTTACTCTAGTGTTTAGCTGTAAGTTTTCCTGTAAGAAATAAAAAAAAAAAAAAAAAAAAAAATAAAAAATACTTTATAAATGAACTCTATCAATTTTTTATATTACCCAATATTTGATTGAATATAATATAAGTTCACTCCTTCTACAATGTAATACAATATATTTGTCTACTAAAAATAATATTACATATATTTTCTATTTTGTAAAATCAAACTGCTTCTTTTTACTTAACTTCAATTGAAGTATTTTCAAGGGAACTCGTAATGGCTCCATCTTTTAAAAAATGTTTGTACGTATAACTGGGTGCTGTAACTTGTCCGTTTTCCTATTTTATCATTAATAACAGATGGCGCTGGTTGCAATTTCCCTTTTTCTATCTAGATGTCACTATAAAGTATAAATGTATGAATAAATAAGCTTTTGAGTACCAACTATCGAGATTCAACTTTAGACATGAAATTTTTTATAGAAATGTTTATATATAATCTTATATAAAATCTTAATTTTAAATAAATGGTTAAATCTTATAAAAATACAGAAATTCAATATAAGTAAAATTTAAAATAATAATTATAATCGATATTAGCACTAACAAAAAAATATCTCAAAACTTTTTGGAAAAGTACTGTTATTACGTAAATAACTCAAAAAATTAATTACAAAAATAATAACACAATTTATTTGTCACATAATAAATATATCAAACGTCGGCAATATAGTAATAAATAATAGTAGGTACCTACTAAGATACTTTGTTTCTTGCATGAAGTGTGGAATGCGGAATGTTTGGATGGCGCTTCCCGCACTTTCGCTTCAAACATCCGCCTTCCGCACCTGTACTACTGGAGTTACCTATATTTGTTGTGTAAACAATTTATTCGACACATCTTTCATGGCAGAGAGGATGTTTTACAAACATTCGATTTATTAATGACTCTATTCGAGAGTAGGCACTTTTAAACTCTTTATTCTGTACTCATGTCTGCAGGACAGTTCTTTTTGGTTTTGAATGCAGGGTTTTGTGTATCAATAACCAATAATCTTACCTTAGAACTAAAGTAAGTCTATTTTTTTTTTTGCTGCCGATTCAAATGATAAGACAATATCAGTACTAACCCTTCAAATTTCACTGAAATTTAACTGAAGATTAACTTTACCCTTCGTTTTAGATACTCATCAGGCGAATGTACTTACTAACTAGACTTTTCTTACATGGGAAATCTATCAAAATCACGCAGGGCAACAAAAGGTCGGTGGGTTCGCCGCAGGGGGCGACGCGGTGGCATGCATTGCAATCCCGTATCGCCCCCATCCCAAATGCGGCGGACGGCCCCGGGGGGTTTTAGTAGGTATTTCCGGGCGACTCTCGCCCGGGTGAGTCCCACACTGACACGGAGTTCGTCCCTCCGTGCCCCCTTACCTATTGCATTGGGGGAATCCGGTCTCACTAATGCAATAGGCAAGGGTAGTGCGTAAATGCATTTCCCCCGACAAAAAAAAAGGGCAAAAGGTGCGATTTGTTGCATTAATTCCGACAAATAAGTATACTATTAAATACAAAATACATCGAATTAAAATTACTATTACTATAATTAACTGAAATCATAATTAAATACAAAGTGTATCAAAATAGGTAAAAGTGTTTTACTTTTAATAAAATTTAACCTTTTCCATAAACAATTAACCACAACTAATTTGTATCCATACGAAATATTTTCATGATTTTTTTTTTATTTTTCTTTTATATCCGTTAGTATTACTATAATCAATCAAGTAAATTATAATGTTCACTTATAAAATTAAACAATTAAAACCTCTCGTCAATCGTGTTTATTTACCTTTCAATTTAAATCAAATTCAAACTGGAATATAATCTTAGTGAATAGTGTATATTGGGTTTATTATAATTTTTCATCTTGCCAAATCAAAGCCAAAGTTACTTCTATAACGTTATTGAGAAGAAACGAATATTCAAACGTCGGTTATTATTTGTAATATTCGCCGTCATTGTAACACAGGGTCAATGAAAAAGTTTCACAGACCACCGTCGTGTAAAAATCCGATTTCTATATAATAAGATTTTAATTACACCTTCAGTTATTAATAATGTATATACTACGTACAGCCATAACGGTTAGCGGCTACAAAAATGTCGTGTCGTTACATACTATTGTCGACTGAGGACCGTCCAACCTATATGAAAGTATTGTTATAATTGTGCGCATGCAAGTTAATAACATACCTATATTTATACAGATAGCTGCTATATTACTTTATAATAATTATTTAAGTTAGGTCTGTGACAGAACTAAGTGATAGTAAACCTTACGATTGTTTTTTGTTGTTGTTGAAAAATGTAAAAGTTTAGAATATTTCCAAACTACATACTTAATTTTTATTGTGATTTATTATTCACATTTTCAATTTATTCTATTTTCATGTAAAATCGTACTTACAGATAGTGTAAGCTGTTTATCTGTAAGTGCTGACGCTTTAGGCTATTATTCTGATATTTTTACACCAAATAGGGTCAACTCTATGACCATAAACTCACCTGACGTAAAGTTACAATTTAATCCAAGATGGCGTATATACTAAGCCTAGAGCCGCTAGTTATAAGTGGTACAAACCTTAGAGCGATCCCAAAACAATTTGTATAGGTATTCAATTAATTTACCAAGATTCTTGATAATTGGCAATGAAGCGAGTTTTAGTTGATCACAATCACCATATATTTCTGCAGAAATATTAATTACGTTGCGAAATACTTGCTTCATTGAAATATTTGCATTCGTGTACCTTCAAGAAATCATCACGAAGATCTTGCCGCTATCTACATATTTCTTAAACAATGTCAACGCACTTACCAATTGATTTCTGTTTTACATTATAGTAACTGGACGAAAGTCGGATTAAATTTTCAAATAGCAACATAACAAATTAATTTTAAAGCAAGTTTCTCCATAGACTTGTAATGAAATGATTTTCTATATAAGTCTTGAAAGAAAAAGTGATGTGGAAGTAAGATGCTTCTACAGGGAGCATAGCGGAGGGGAAACTGGTTATTTACTTATTACTTTTAATTTCTTAAGCAGAATTTGTAAAAATTATGACAACGTTTTCTTTACTATTTTTGGTTAAAATTTTACTTAGTATCATCGATGTAAAATTGTCTAAAATTCTGCCTACGTAATACATGAACAACCCCAAATAGTATATCATTTCATAACGCATGAAAAGTGACTTTAGCACTAAATGGATTATATAAAGAAATAACACGGTTACCTTTAACTGATCTCATTCACTTTATGTTTACTTAGTTGCAATTTTCGCAAATGTCCTCATTGTCATACAATCATTTGTGCTTGTTGTATTTTGTGTTTTTTCCTGTTTAATGTGTATTTCATGAGTAATACTTAATTTAAGTATTACGTTTCCCGTTTCTAATCAGATGAGTGTCGGTTGGCCCTAAAATTCCAATCGTAAATACGTGTCGTTAAATTCTTGTATGTACGGAAATTTAATGTACCTACACCTACCTAACGTTTATTACCAACATTCCAACATATTTATATCATGTAATGCCACTTATGAATATCGTGTAGGTATATCATTAAACTGTTTTACAAGTCAGTTATAAATTACGATGTACAGTTAATCAAAAATAGCCTTGTACTTATTGTTATCTTACTTTGAATTGGACTTCAATACTACTACTTCAATTTAATTTTGTTGTTAAAAATACCTCTTTCGTATTAAAATTGATTTTGCTGAATTCCTCAAACTGTCTTTTTTCATACTTCATACGCTTTGACAATAATCTCACTTGTTTTTAAGTGACGATGCGTTTCATGATGGTAACACACACTAAGCCTATAGATACTGGCTCTTTAGTAATGATGGCTGAACACCTATTTGTTATTGGCGACATGTTTTCACACCTGAGGGCGGTAGCGTGATGCTATAGTTTCCTCACGATGTCTTCCTTCACCGAAAGTTCAGGCTCGACATCGACACAGATTTTTTTCCACACAACCAACTGAGCCATCATCGCTTTAAAAGGTAACATTTAAAATAATCATAATTAAAAAAATTACAGTACCGTAAATAATACGAACATACAGAATTTTATTTACCAAAGAAATAAATTAGAATCTTCTATGATTTTACTCAATATACCCAAATACACTATCTCTGATTTAATATGTAAGTTAATTTAAATAATTGGTGTATTCATAAATTTATATAAACTTTTAAAAAAAACTAACAAATTATTTACGGTTTTAAAATCTATTAACTATGTATAAAAGTAAACTAATAAGATTTATAGTTATTCATAACTGTATTACGCATGAATTTATTAAATAGTGCCGTGCATATAATTGGTCCCTGAAGCTATTCACGGGTGCGATCAGGAGCGGATACGCTCGGAGCCTTCTTCCAACAAAGCATACACTAAATTACGTCCTCTCCGCCGGGGACGCGCGGCTAACTTTGCTCCGATACACAATCCAGCCTAGGAGTGTTGGAGATATATATTCAATAAAACATCGATAAATACTCTCAATGTATAAATTCAACACGATATTATCAATCATCTGATATCGATATATTTCATTCGATATATAATACATCGAACAAAATTAAAAAATAAACTATTTCTACTTTATTTACACAACTAAATTTATACACCCTATCGTGAATACCAAAAATACGCAACAGAATATTTTTACCCATTCACATGCCACCTACAAATATTCACAATAATTTCGTGGGTTGCATAAATGCTACTTGTAAAAAAGTTATATTTTAATAATAGATAATTATTATAATATTTTTAGTCAATTGGGGGGTGCTGGTGCACTTAAGTTGAGCATACGATATATCGCTTAGTGTCGATATAACATTACGATATATTGTATGGAAAAAAAAAACAATATAATTTTGTAAATGAACATCCCTACGGCCCGGGAGGACTTGCTTCGATACCGAGCTCAGGAGGCTTCTGTATCTGTAAGAATGTGACAGTCTCATTTGAATGCATTAGCACCACATCACATTGCACCCCGTGACACGCAAATACACGGGCTCTGTAAGCGCTTGCCCCAAAAGTTCGGTGAAGCTGTCCAGGCTCTTACGGTAACCAGTATTCGGTCAATTTGAAAAGAAAAAACACTAAATTACATGTATTATTTACGTTAGAACTGTTATATTCTTATGAAAATGAAAAGGATTTTATTAAGTACTTACTACACCAAATAAAAATGTTGATATAAAATTTAAAATATGTAGATATATATATATACAATACGATATTTTGAATAAAAATACTAGATGAATTTTAATTTATATTTTCTAACCCATGAATCGAATCATGGAACCGATATATGTTTTTAATGCTAACAAAATATAGAATTAAAAAGGTGTTTTCATTAAAAAAAATACAATATGTGTATTTTTAAATAATATACACGCAACCTGTATGAAAGAAATCGATTATCAATCAAAGTGCAAATTTAAATCTCTAAATCGTTCCTGAGACTCGTAGCGGATGTACCCGCGGCCATTTTATTGCACATGCGAACACTGTATTACACATATCCTTTCTACATAGGTAGCCGAAAATATTATCGACTTTTTTTTCGACAACGCAAAGGATATCCGCTACTATTTGTACAGCCGGCGCGATAACTGATAATAATTCTCATACTTTTTTTAATTTTTCTATATGAATTGACTAAGACCGATTCATTATTAGAATTAAGAACAACATATGAGTAAATTTGTTTTCAAGTAATTAAAGTATAATTATTTTATTTTAATTTTTAAAAATCAGCAAGCAATGACTCTTAGGATATAACTATTAAACAAGTTTCTAACTCTGTGAAATATTGTACTTGATTAATATTAAACATTGCAAAAGGAACGAAAGCGCAATCAAAGTATGTTATTTTCCCTTAAATAAGCCAAAGGCTTTATAAGATTTAACTGAAGTATGGTTCAAGGAATCCATATTTGTATAACAGTATGAGTATCTTTTATGAAAATATTTTACATAAACTTCATCTTAAACTTCAATCGTACACCAAAATTAAAGTAACATATACGTATACATAGTAAGTAATATTACAATTTTCTAACATTTCAAGGAGAAACAGGCGTGAGTCAACGCCGAGCCACATCATAAATTAACCATACCGATAAAAAGTATATACGCTTGTTGTGTAATTAAAGTCTACGCGGCATCTTTTAAATGTAAGTTAAAACTTGCCGAATTGTTTGATTCACATACTATTTAAAAAAAAACATTAAACGTTAAATAAAACCTTAGTAAAATTTTTAACAATGAACATTCTAATTAAATATGTATTTCCAATTTCTATTCAGCAATTCGTCCAGACATAATTAAAGCAGCGGTGCGGCGCCAAAGTCTACCTGTCGGTGCACTTTGCCTCCCGCTCTATTAGACAATAAAAAAATTAATGCCTGTAAGACCTTGCAGAGATGCGCGGCAACTTCCCACAATCTGGGTACCCCGGACCCCTTGGCATCGAACCTCCCGGCTTACAACAAAATAAAATACAACCTTCCAAGGCTACAACCAGCATATTATAGAATACACATAACACTATTAAGAGTAGCTAGCAATATTAAATGTTACTGTACACATTATAAAGTTTAATATTGAATTAAAAAATATTTTATTAAGAGAATTTATCAATGCAATGAACTAAGAACTTAAAGGTATCCGACTACAGTCGAATATTGCTGGAATTTAAAATCAATTTTTGATTCTTGATCGAAGGAAGGCAGTGGGGCGAGGGACCATTAATCCCCGCGCACGCACTTTCATGAATGGACAGAACAGGTTGATGTGTTTTAAACTACAGGATGTTACTTATGTATTTCCTTAAATTATATTACTATGATATACATTATTATTACTATGATAGAAACGTCATCGAATATGATAAGGTTTAAATGTGCCTATATTATATAATATGTAAATGTGAATTAATAAATAGGCTGTTAATGTGTCGAGTACCCATAAAAATAAGACAATAGGAAAACAATGGAAAGCTGGCGTAAACGCCAAGTAACTGCTCAAGGGGTTAATGGAAATGAATAATATGAATAATAAAGTTAACAAATCAATTGAAATTAAAACGTATGGAAGGTAATTCTGTCTTGAGTACATGACATCACATAAATGAAAATAATTTTAATCACCGGGATATGTGACCTTGTTGATGGAGATCTATTTAATACACAGCACAATAAAATCTATTTAATTGTGGTTTATATATATGGCCCATCTAGACGGTATATTACATAACATATATTAAAACGATAGAAATGTTAAATTGGCACTAAGAGCCCTTGCAGCCGCCGTCAGTGCGGTACAGCGACACTGCATGCATTCTACCATCACGTGGATTACACTGCATACACACTCCTCCTACAAATTCCGCAGAATTTTTCACTAAAAGAAACAGCCAAGCCGAAGCTCGTACCACCTTGGCTACCACTTACCTCTTTCGGCTGAGTCCCCTAAACCCTCGCCCCAAAGTTGAAGCTGTCAAGGGTCTTCCGATCAACAGCATTAGTCAGTTAAATTAACAGTCCATTGAAGAAGCAACGAGCACTTATAACAGCTGTTTATTTGAAAAAACCCGAGTGACGGTTTACGAATGACAAATGCTTTGTGATTTTTGCTTGAAAATTTATCCGTCTATGGAAAATAATTTTTAATCTTAAAGGGTATATTATTAATACCACAGCTAAATATCAATGCGAGTTGAAAAAAAAACGCTTTTACAAACGGCAAAAAAAAAAAAACAAGAATCAGAACCTCCTTAAAGAACAAGTTTTTTTTTTCACACTAGTAAAATTATGTTAGATTCTAATAGTGTTCCTTATAATTAAGTTAGGCAATATCAGTCTATGGGGTGTATCATGTATTAATAGCATCTTCTTCCAGTCTGCTATTGGCTTAACATAAACCTATACAATATTGTGCTTTAAGTTAATACTTTTAGAAAAAATATTTTTTTAATTGACACACGTTTTAGATTTACTTTTGACCCACGAGAAGCTTATTGCATTAATTATTCTTAGCATATTGTGACTTGATTTGACAAATAATAAGGTCACCGATTAAAATGACGAAACAATGTGTTCACTGATTAGGCTGTCTCATTGCCATCGAAATCGTGTCATATCATCATTTTCTTTGTTAACAAAGGGTAAAGATGAACGTGATAATGTCTTCATAAGTTATGCGTCGCATACGTTAAGATAACTTAGTTATTGACGTTCACTTTGGTAATTAGTATGGTGTAAATCGTTCGATGTGTGTTGTGTCAATGTAAGGTATTGGAGTTGTCAAACTGGTTGTTCCAGTAACATCCTGTTTATGAAAAGGTTCGAAGGAAGCGCCGCAACGTCCGGCCGTGTGGATGTAGCGTGATGTTCTTTTTGCTTTTCGGTTTTTTTTTTTTTTTTTTGTTCATCTCATTTATTTATTCCAATGTAATCTCTTCCAGTTCGTTTTTTATTCAGTCGGCCTTCAGTGTTACCTGTGCCGAGACGCCAATCCATTTACTATATAGGATTGCTCCTGGGAAATTAACTATTGTTTTAATTTTTAATTTACCGTTCTGTTAAAATTGAGAGTTTTTGTCATTGGATTGTATTTGTTATGGGACAGTATTTATTGTTTTCTTTGATTTGTGTCAAGTACGTCCGTTGTGATAACTCTGTGTTGTGATGATGGAAATACCGAATTATTTGTTAATCCTCGCTCGGACTTCAATAAACAATTCACACCCATCAATGGATCCTCCGCAATCACCTAAGTTCAATATGCCTTTATGGCAACCATGGATTGTTTCACCGGGAGCAGGTAAAAAATCATATTTAATATGGATGCTTCAAAATAAATACTGTGATGTGAATCTCAATGATTTGTCTAACCTAAGTGTGGTAACTAAGAAAAAGGAAATGCAAAAGTGCATAACTTTAATTTTAGTAAAGGTTCTGGAAATATTTTGTTTGAGAGTGTAACAGAAATAATAATACACATGATATGTTCAAATTACAATATTTAAATCAGTAAATAAATACTTAAAATTTTAGCTATTATTATAATGAACCCTTTGAGCACTTACCTGGCGTTTACGCCAGCTTTCCGTTGTTTTCCTATTGTCTTATTTTTATGGGTACTCGACACATTAAGTACTTAAAATTTTAGCTATTAATTAGCTAATTAGCTGCGATTAATCTCAAAGAACATGTTGAAACTATAATCCACATTACAAAATTTAAATCATATTTTTGAACAAGAAGTCTCGTTATAATTTAATAGTTTAAATATTATCACATGCATGAGGTATTCGTAGAATGCTTATCAACCATCGCGGGCAGTCTTCAATACCAAACCTTATTCCAACGTATTGAGAAGATAAATTTTGATTTTCGAAATTTGTCCGCGTTATCATCTCACCAAAACTGAGATATAACAAAATAATTAAATTATTGAGTGAATGAAAGAAGAATTAAGTATGTGAGTATCGGCGAAAAATCAATGTACATTGGGTATCATAATGAAGAAGTACACCGTACTATGTAGGTATATACAGTTACCATAACTATGTATTCGACAGTGTTGTATTATTTATTTGTATTTCTGCCTAAATATATTTTGACTATATTCATATTTACGTATTATATTAGCTATCTTAATAACAACTTACTTACTTTTTTTTATCTACACTAAATGACTATACATTGCCTTCCTCATATTCGGATGGAGATAAGCATAATTTATAATATGTGCCAATTGCAGCTTTATCCGACATGCAAGACATCAAAGGAGACTCTAAATAAACTTTGCGTTTAATTGGCCCTAATAGTTATGGAACCTTCTCCTGCCGCAGATTTAATATTGACATCAATTATAATATTTAAAAAAAAAATCAAACTCATGTTTGATTTAATGAATACTTTAACTTGGTTTACGAAATAGTAATACAATACAATTTTGTCATGTTTATAAGTTTATAAAATATAGGTAACCGAAAAGATAGATAACGAAACACGTTTATTAATTACTTAACTATTTTCTTTTACATTTCAGTACTCAATGGTTTAATAAATGTTAATACTGTTATCTGTATTTCTCAATTCACATAAACAAACTGTTTAAAACAATTGAAACTAGGTTTTTGAATTTTACTACATTTAAATAATTCATAATGAAAACTGCATATTCCTTTTAGTGGTAAATTATAAAAATCTGTTTAGATGGGTTGGTACATAATATTTACATAATAATTTCAATTATTATTCTAAATAATTGAACACGTTTCATAATTGAAAAACATTATTAAACATACATTTTCTATTGAATTCCAGAAACACCGTCAACGGCGTCGAGCGGAGAATCAGAAGGGGACCGCACGCTTTCGCCCGAAACACCCCGTAGCCAATCCAAGGAGTTAACAGGCAAATGGAGGAGGGAACGCCGTGCGACGCGGTTGCCCGACTACCGACCAAGGTAATTTATTTTAATAGAACTCATTTACAGCTTGTAATTCTATCGCTTTTTTATTTCATTTTAGGATATCGGGTACTGTTTAATTAAAGTCCAAACCATTTCCGATTCTAGCACTAAGAAATAATTTGACGGTCCCTACGTACAAAGCGACATGTCAAAAATGACATTTGACCGAGACTTGACCGACAGGGTCGAAAACATGAAAATATATTTATAAAGTGAAAGCACCATAAACTTCAAAAATCTAACAAAACATTTCATAAAAATAAATATTAAAATGTAAATAGATTTATTTCTAGAGTGATTTGAATATTCATTACGCTCTCCTGTGAACCTCAGTTTTTTAGACATGTAGCTGTGCACGTAGGGACTGTCGATTTGAGCTATTGTACTATGGCCACCTTATGTCTGTGGCGAGTTCGGTAAAACAGCCTTGTAAGACAAGACAGAACAAGTGAACGCTTTAAGATTAGTAACCTATCACTTGTCAAGGAAAGATCATGGGCCGTTGTTTTGTTTGATATTTTTGCATAGATCAGATTCATTGATTGTATGAAAGTTACATATTTCAAGTCTACCTATTTTTTACTTCGTAAAAGTATACAATAGTTTCAATAAAGGTTGTCTAAATTGGGTATAGGGTATCCATAACGTCGTAATTTAAAAGTAAAGTATGAGTTAAAATTATTGTGACCCAATTACTGTTTATTACATTTTATTTACACGTCCATTAACATACAATACAATTTTTAAGTATAATTTATCAGCGAAACAATGTACCTATTGTATTTACCTAAGGTAAATGTAATTTTACCTGTAAAACGAGAAATAAACGCAATAATGTATGAAGAAACCAAAATGAATGTTAAGGAAAACTGACTAGGTAGTACCTATTTGAAATGCATAACAGAAAACTAATTGTAACTTCCAATAACAGTTAGCTTTAGCTAACGTCGCGATAAGTTTTCACAGGTAATAACAAACGCTTTGTGTCACTTTTTTAATCAAAATAAATTGCTCAAAACCAAATGCATTACTCGATTATATTATGTAGATCAATTATATAATATTTGTACGATATCATAACCAACAGTGGCTTCTATTATTTCTATATGAATCGTTTAGATTACGAGAAATAAATAACTCAAACTTTAATACTCTCTATAAAACAGACCACAAATAGCAGTATGATAATAAAACCACCCACGAGCTTATAATTTTATTAGCTCTTTGTTATTAAACAACCGTTTATATATGCAAAGTATCTTATAAATTTACAAATAACTAAATTATTTGGAATATAAATCACTTTTGTTAAATGTAGGCCTTGTGATAATATTAAAAGTTATTTTGTAGGTTGTCACTGGTCAAAATATTATTAAAGATTGTATGCTTACTTACAGTCTAAGATTTTTTATTTCAACTCCAGCAAGTAAAATTTAATTATGAGTCATTAAAATATACGAATCTACTAGTAGCTAAACAAAATATGTCCAAATTTAAAAATAATTAAATTAAAATAAAAAAAAAAATTAAAAAATAACCGTCAGCTATACTTGCACTATCATTGACTATTACGGATATTTTTGAATTTAGCTATAGGATAATGCTTGTTTTGTAGAATACTTACTTCAATTTAATGGATTTTTACGAGATTACGTAGTTTCCGTTACATAAAATAAGTAAGAAAATATTTTTTTAACAATATTTAGAATTTAAAATCAAAGATATCTAATTTTTCTTTTAACGTAGATTTTGTTGTATTTGAAACTAGTATGGTCATTATTATAGATAATTTTGTCATATATAAATAAACAAAAAAAGTATACTAATATGTATTCTAGAGAAAACTGCAAAATGGCGCTGCGATCTCAATCGTTCAACGAAAGACGTAGCGTGACGTCTGTCACTCGAGCGCAGCCCCACAGTGAGGGAGAACTGTCAGATGAAAATGAAGAGGGTCCTGCCAACTTAACCATAAATGGGAACCGTAAGTAACCTTTATTTTCTTACGTATTAAAATAAAGACAACCTTCAAGATAAATAAATAGAATGCGTTAACTATGAAAATGTATGTGCCATTTACAAACTATTCTAGGCTGTTCTACACTTTTTTATAGTTCAATTCATTTTCATATAAATATAAACAGATTCAAAATAAAAATGAAGTGATTAAATCTTTTACTGTTTACATTCCAATAATTTCATAATTTTTCGTTATGGAGATTTTTCTGGGAAACCTATTTCCAGCAGTGGACGTCATTTGGTTTAATGGATGGATTATATAATCAATTAAAATACGAATGTAAAAAATATATATTTATAGTAACTAAAACAAAGTATAATCTAGTAACGCAATCGGAAATCAAATACACGGTTCCTAAATTCCTATTTGAATTTCATTCACATACTTAATATGTCGATTACCCATAAAAATGAGACAATAGGAAAATAATGGAAAACTGGCGTATACGCCAGGTTAGTGCTGAAGAGGTTAAGATACCAAAACGATTATTTATATTTAGTTTGATTAGTAGTATAGAGGAATATAGTGTATATAAGTGTACGATTAAATCTTACATTAAAGCTTTAGGATATTATTTTCATCTTCCCTTTGGTCTCGATGTAATCAATACTCATAATATAAATTTCTATGAATCTACCAGGTGCACCGCCAGAGTATCCAGGCAACAAGCACGAAGTTCCCATAGACATGCGGCTCCGGTCCCGACCGGCGCCTCCGCCTTACATACGACCCTCGGTTATCACCAAAAACAGTGATTCACCACCTGGTGAGTTATGCGTTTCATTTAGAAAATTTATCCTTATTAGTTAATGTCAATGTAATTTACATACACAATTCTTTCCTATGGATAAGATACTATTCCAATCTCGTATCAGTATTTCAATACTCTAGCAAGACGTTGGTCATTTTACTAGAATCTTCCAGTTTTTGCGACATCTCAGGATAAAATTTCAAGTTATTATTTCAATATAATTGTGAATAACAATCAATCACAATATCACAGAAAACGCCGTCAAATTTAAGTAATATAGAGTACTCAACAACACCAGTTAAAAAATTAAAGACAACATATACCATTGAATTACAATTGAAATCACGTCTGTCATGTGATCTGGTACGCGGCAGCCATTCGAGATCCCGTTGGCCCCACCGGGCATTGGTTCTACCAGCAATGGACCCAGCCTATTGCCATTTAGTTTGGTAATTCTTCGTCCAATGATGTTTACTTTGATTCTTCTGTGAACCTCCATACTTCTGAATTGATTACGCAGTGAAACTCCGAGCATAGCCCGCTCCATTAGCTTTTGAGCAACTTTGAGCTTTCTTATTAAGCCCATTATAAGCGACTGTGTCCCAGTGCCATATGTCATCATTGGCAATATACGCTGGTCCAAAATTTTCCCGTTGAGAGACTGCGGTATTTCGGACTAGAAGATTCTGTGTAGCTTCCCGAACATGGATCAGCCGAGTTAGATTCGACGATAAACCGCTTTCTTAAAGTTCTAACTGGCAACAATTTTGAGTGTAGAGTCACCGATTTTTTTTATAATTCGGCACAACATGGACATCAGGCATGATTTTCGTTTTCCATGTTCTTTTTTTTGCACTGGATAGGCTCAGTGCTTTAACCATAATCTCATCTGATGTTAAGTGACGATGCTGTCCAGGATGGTAAACATACTAAGCCAAGAGGTATTGATTCTCAAGTGATGCTGCCGGAACACACCTATTGGTATTTGACGACAGGTTTTCAAATTTGAGGATAGTAGCAACCCAGGTGGGCATCATCAGAAAATGCCCTACCACCATGCTATGGTTTCCTCGCGATGTTTTCCTTCACCGAAAGCTCAGGCCGTTTTTAGAGTCGGATAAGTGGGATCGAACCCGATTCCGCGATTGACGCAAAATCCGGCAGCACTACCCGTTGCGCCATCATCGCTTCATTTTAAGACCAACTCGTTTGAAGGCTCTACTTAGACTACTCTACCAATTTCATTAACACTAAAAAAATGTCTACCATCGATGTGTGATTTCAATACTTTGCCCTATATCAGCTATATGTGGAATGACATTTTTTACATTCCAGGATCAATGTCGATGTGCGATCCGGTGATAGACGAGCACTTCCGCAGATCACTCGGCGATGACTATATGAATCTGTTTAAGAAGAACAGCGAAAACACACAACCGGGGCCGAAGCCGAACACGAAGGACAGAGCGAGCAGCCCGATACAGTTCAGAACGGAAGAGCCGAAACCGGCCAAGATAATCGCAATGGAAGTCGACGACGCAAGTCTCTCGGTCGACGATCATTTCGCTAAAGCGCTCGGTGACACCTGGAAGAAGTTACAAACTTCCAGATTAAAAGACAACTGCAAACCGGAGGTAGGTAGTAGTAATAGAGCCGGTGTCGATGATCATTTCAGCAAAGCACTGGGTGATACATGGAATAAGATACAATCTACGAAACATCATAATAAATTAGACGCAACAACGGATAAAGAGAAATCAAGAGATCAAACGACGAAAATCATCACAAGAAGCGGCGTAGTGATATAATATATTATTTAAATCTAATAATAATACAGTTGTTGTTAATACGGTTGAGTTTATTGATAAATGCTCTTAGGGGGCAAGTATTACGTAAGGAAAATTTTGACTTTTTGGCCCCGAACCCCCGTGTCAGAAATTGTTAGCAAAGCTGTTATCCTCTCCAATGTTTACGTAAGCATTTTAATAAAGATGCTTACGCATAATAATTTGAAGAAAAAAAAATGAAAATTTTATAAAACATGATTCAGGGCCTCCGTTTCCCATATCATAAAAATATAAGCAAATCATAAATCCTCACTTTGACTCCTACGTAATACTGGAACGGGCCCTTACTTGTCAAATTCGCGATGCTAATCCAGAGTGTGTCGATAAAATTCGGCATTCTTCATTTAACATAAAGAGTGCTATTAAATGGTTTTAAGAATCTAGTTATGAGCTATACGATGAGAATGAATGAAGCTTGTGTTTTCGAATAATCCAGAATAATCCATGACAATTCTGTTACCTTTGTTTTTTAGGTTTTTGGGGGTAATATTTTTTTTTTATGTTATTTAATTTTATATGTTATAATACGATGTAGTTACACTGTTTAGTCAGTTAGTAGTCACCATTGTAAGTTATATTAATTACCTCATTAAGAGCGCTTTTGCACAATTCACTAATAGATTTAAGTTAATAAGCGTTGTAAATAATAATAGTCACTTTGAATGTAATTTTAAAAGTATGTTTAGGTATTATTTTGAAAGTTTTTTATTTTGTATTTTGGAAGGTTTTTGAATGGTTTTTTTTATATATTAATTTGTTATGTAAAATATATTGTTCCTCGTCTTAATATTGTCTATTATAAATTCAAAACATCGAATACGTGTATTTTAGCCGTAAACTGATGATCATTAGGTGTATGGATATTTGTATTAAAAGTATAATAAAAGTAAATTACTTCAGGTAAATAAAAATTCGTTCCTAATTTTTTATTATTTTAAAAACACATAAGTACTAATTTCAGTGTATAAGCTAACATCTGTGGTAGATTTTCTCTTAATTGTGTTATTTACATATAAAAGAGTTTTATACATATTCGTTGTAAGATATAGTAAAACTATTGTTCATATTATCACACAAAGTAACGTGTGGACAGCTGGCTGTCTATTCTAAATCATGCGGTTTACATAGTAATGATAAGAATTTTAAACTGTATGTAAATAATTACATTTCCTATTTATGCACTACCTACTAAGTTTAAGCATGACATCGAGAACAAGTTAATACACATATTCAACTATGGAATTATTCGTTTTATTTGTAATCCTTATTATTTATAATGAAAGAAAATAAAATTATATACAACGGCAATCACTGAACTTTTTTCTTCTTTTTTTTTTGTCGAGGGGCAATGCATTTACGCAATACCCTTACTTATTGCATTAGTGAGACCGAAGTCCCCCAATGCAATAGGTAAGAGGGCACGGAGGGACGAACTCCGTGCCAGTGTGTGGGACTCGCCCGGGCGTGAAGCGCCCGGAAATACCCACTAAAACCCCCCGGGGCCGTACGCCGCATTTGAGATGGGGGAGACACGGGGTGGCTTTCGCAAGCACCGCGTCGCAGATGACTGAACTTAAAAACGCCTGAACCCATTTATGATTCTTTTTTTTTTTTCAAAATATATTTTAGCTGATCTTATATTTAACAGTATAATAATAATTTGTTACGTTGGGAAGAATGGACAATAATAGTGGAGTTGTCACAAATTGACACCATTATCTACACTGTGTTCCTCACAATAACTTTGCATAGGTAATTATTATAAAGAACATTTGGCACCTCTTATTTATTGATATTAAGTTTATAATTTTGTTGGCTTCTTTTATCGAATATTTGTTTATTCAAGTAAAATATTTTTTTTTACAATCTTGTTACTCTGTATTTTATTTATCATTTATGATTCGTACTATCATCACAAATTTATTAAGTTTTACGTAACGGCCCTAACAGCTCGTGTTAATAAATTAATCTAAAACTTATGTTGTAAGTAAATTAGATACAATAAAATTAATGTGAAAACCGTAATCCTATAATAACTATCGATTGGCTTTGGCGGGATCTCAGTCTGTCACATAGCAGTTATTGTCTTTAATCCATTAACTTGCGTATTTGACGATATATCGTGTAATTAAGTATGATATAGTTTGGTTATCGTGTAATTAAGTATGATATAGTTTGGTTATTGTGCACAGGTGAAAGTATATTGGAAACATTTATTCTGAGGTGCCACGAAAACTCCATGGAAAGTTCTAGGAACCTGCTTTGCTGGGGCTTAGAAAGAAACGTTTAGACAAGATTGAAAACATAACTTATCAGATGACGCTAGTAGAAATGTGTATTTAAATCGCAGATTGCCATTAACCCAGAAGACAAACTATCGACTAACATGGTTTTTTTAAATGGGGCACATTCTTGAAACATTTTTAGATGAAGTAAGCTTGTGATTGTAAGATGTTATTGAATACTGTGTGAATGGGTTTAATGATTGATAAAAATAACATCTGATATTAAGTGACATCGTGGGCGTAGAACGCACTTATACTATAGATTATAGAAGAACTGACTTTCAAGTGATGTCTAAACAGACATACAGGAGCTGGGCAATAGTGTTAAAGTATGATGGAGCCTGGATACGGATGATAATAGCCCTGCCTTTGTAATATGATTTCATAACAATGGTTTTCTTTATCGAAAATTCGACCTGGTCAAAACCGCTGAGAGCCGCGAAGTCTGACAACAACATTATTGAGATACTATCGTCGTTCAAAATGTACTTTCAATATCTTCAGACCACCGTTTGCTAAATAAACCCACTACCGATTAAATTACCTACCTATAGCAGTTAATTGAAGTGGACACTTCTTTAGCAGCGTTAAACGATTCTCGGTAGAGGAAAAACTAATAGATTCGCGTTACTGTCACGTACAAGATGGCGTTTAAGTGCTGGCGCCCAGAGATAAATGAAATTTATACTTAGGCGTACTATCGCATGTTTTGATTATGAATAAACTGTATGAAATGTACATAATTATTGCTCGGAGCGTAAAAAGATGTAAAAAAAACCAAACAAATGTTATATCTTATATTAATAATTATAATTAACATATTATATAACTTAATTCTTCAAACTATAATTTGAGAATTAAAAAAAAAACAGTTTTTCTATAGTTTCGAGTTTTCAGTTCTATTGCAGACCCCATAGCGGACTATTTTTTATATTGGTTAATGATTATGACCACACTAAACATCAGAGTATGTTTAACACGTTCTCAATCGGTCGATAACAGCATACGATTCCTGATCTCGATATAACCATAGTGTATAGAAATAATTTCTTTGTAGTAA
Source organism: Samia ricini (assembly GCA_014132275.2). Classification (NCBI taxonomy): domain Eukaryota; kingdom Metazoa; phylum Arthropoda; class Insecta; order Lepidoptera; family Saturniidae; genus Samia; species Samia ricini. Next base: position 10,749,683 of record AP028170.1, read on the forward strand.
TGTTTCGTACACAATAAAAGTGCATATAAGAATTAAGGAAGGATGATAATATATTTCAGTAAAATAGCTTGTGGTAGGTTCTGGGCTTGACAACAGAGTGCCCCACTTACCGCATTGCGCAAGGCGTAAATTATTGTAACTGCAAAGTGAATATGTTATTGAAATGGCTTTTTATTTTTCAAGAGATGCAAGTTTTTTAAGTATTTATTTATTAATACTAGAGTAAGTAAATAATGTAATTGTTTTATATGAAGAGCAACTAAAAGAAAACGTAGTCTATACGAATGTGACGCAAAATATTTTTGTATATGATTTTGCTTTCTTTCGGTGCCTATATTATCCGCAGATTCTTATTTACAAAAGAAAATAGAACTTGCCCATACGACATTTACAACCTGTTTTACTTTGTTTTCAATTAAAATATATTATATATAATTTGAACAGTAGACGTAATTTTTTTTCGGATATTCCTTTTTTTAGGAAGCTTAGAAAATTAATTCAACGTTAAACTACTGTAATAGTTCACTTTGATCACCAATAAAAAAAAATAAAAAATAGTTAATTAATTGATTTAATTCATTATTAAATTACTATTACTTACTTAAAAAATAATATCTACTTTTATAAAAAATTTTCCTTTTATTTGACGCCATTTAGGGGCTTATTATCACACTATGGGGAATACAAATTCTTTATTTGGAGCTAACCAGTAGAACAAATTTGCATCCTGTTAAATTCTTCGCATTTGATTCTCGAAAATAAACAACCCTGTGAAATTAATTGTACTCCTTTGTGTTCTAGTCCAGTACCTAGTCGTCACACTATTCGGTTCAAGGGCCACATTGGTCAGTGTGAGAAACCACTGCGGGCTGCACTTTTATAAATTGGGTAGTTGATACCACCTATTAATTGATATATTATTATGAGGTGTCAAACGCGAATTCCCCATAGATTTTGTATGGCAATAACAACCCATGAAATCATTTTTGAACTATTCATTGATTTCAAAGCAACTGAAAAAGTAATTTACAGTAAATTGTAGCTAGAAGCTAAAATGAAGTGTTTTACAGATGTTGTGTTTTGGAATTATTGATTCATGGTGTCAACTACCTATTTCCATATTAGTCTATTAGCAACATAGGTAGCATAATGAGAACATATGTGAATTAATAATGTATATTGAAAAAGATATTTTTGTTTAACCAACCAACCAATTTCAGTTTTTTTTTACTACGTATCGTCTAGTATCCTTGTCTTATTAAATTTCATAATAATACCAAAAAGCCTTTGTCGTGAATTCTCTTCCACAACCCACCAACTGACTCTACTTATACTCCTGTTCCGATCCTGCGTATTTCTATATAGTTAACTTCATAGTGTGTAAACTCGATTTTGAGTCATTTTCTATCAGAATTGTTTGGTAAGTCGTGGGCCGAACAAATTCCGGCCAAAGGCCAAGGGTCTAGTCTATAAAAATTATGAAGATCTTTTTCATTAACACGATACAAGGATTTAACACACTTCTTATTTTCTTATAAATGCAAAAATATTTAAGAAATTTATAAAGAATAATATAAAATGTGTACATTCTAAATTTAATATTTCTCTAATATTCAGTTACACATGAAAAGCTGAAGTCAAAGTTCTTTTTTATAAACATAGGTACTAATTTGGGACAATCCTTAATCAAAATAAATATATATTAGGTATACAAAATTAATACAATAGGTAAGGGATGTGAGTAAATGCATTTGCCCTCCTCAAAAAAAAAAAAAGGTATACAAAATTAAATAAGAAATAAAATAGAATAAATTGATTCAATGAGACATTGTGGGATAAATAAAACCAATTCGACAATTTTATGAATTTATTACAAAAAAATATAATATTACTAACATATGGTTTGGAATAAAATCATTTCAAAATTGAAGGAGTAGCATAAATATGACACAATATACTTTTTTATTACGTTCTATACACCGTTATATAACATTTATATAATGAATAATCGATTTAAAGTTTTGCGGAATGTAGCCACGTGCCGAGTCGATATTTTCTCACACGCCTTGAATTATGCACCATAAATCATCATTTTCTACTAATAATGTAGGGTTAAAAGATCGTTTTTATGTAGTTTTTTTTTTGCATCTTACAGTTTAAAGAGTACATATTTCTTACAACGTGCTTGTAATTCTAAATGACTGACGATTGAAAATTTTATGAATAAAGCGTTTTCAAATATATTTTATTGAAAATAATACTACTGTATACTAAATAAATATTCTATATACGGGAAAGAAAATCGGTTGGCCAACAGCTGAATAATATTATACAATAACAAAATGAAAAAAAAAAAAAGTAAATAAGTGTTTTACCTTAGGCTGTTTATAAGTATTTAGGCAATTAGATAAAGGATTACAATATTCAGAATTTATTTGTTAACTTTACTTTATTCCGACATAACAAAAATGTTATATTTTCGTTTTTCTTATTTTCAACGTAAAGTCACATCATACGCTATATAGATATCATAAGACTATGAAAAGAAACTTTTCAAGTTTGACCATAGTTATGCCCTTATACAGTTCACTTAGGTATTTCAAATGTAAATGTAATACAATATAATTAGTACTAATTAAAAACTTGCATAATAATAATGATTTACACACAAAAAAAAATTTAGATAATTAATTACATTAAACAAGACAATTAAAAGTTATAAATACGTTTAATGAAAAAATAAGAAAACGTAATAAATTGACGAACTAATAAAATTGAACACTTCAAAATGAACATGTTATTCACTTGATACGTACATAAGGACGTAATTGCCTCATCTGATTACGTTGCCATGTTAAACCGGTGAGTATTTCAAATTGCCTACGCAGCAGTTTGCACAACCTATGCACAAAGATTTGGACAGTTCGTCAAGAGCTATGTGTATAACAAGGTCCAAAGATTGTGCCCTATTAAAGGTCGCTCAACGTACGATGCAAAGAAGATTATTACCGGTTAGAAGTAAACGGTTGAGGGGTTTGAATTACAATAACAGATGAGATACTAAGAATTGAAAAATAACTGGGAACACTTTTTCTAAACTTTTATAGTAAACATTTATATGTATATAATATAGTTAATAGCTTATATAAATAATTACCTAGTATATAAATTTATGTTTTTATATTTACTTCTTTATGTTAAATATGTATATAATTCAATACTGTAAATTAGACCGCAATCTTTGTTAAATAAATATTTCAAACTTCAATACTTCAAGATACAAGCATTGCCTAGTTTTTGTAGACTACAGTCAAAACAAAATATTTGTAAGCAAGTTGTAAAAAAAAAAACATTTTGAATTTTTTAATTCGATGTTCAATCTAGGTCTTCATAAGTTTTTTATGAACTTTGAGATAAGAAACAATGGATAAGTGTATATAAAACTTTTGATGTGAAATGTTCATTACCTTACCCAGGCAGTGAACCCAAATCGTATGCCGTGATAACAAACGACAACGGACGTCTCGGGACGATCAATTTTTTTTATCCCGTGTAATTATTTAAATAATAACGTGATTAACCTTAACCTTACCAATGATCCTTCAATACGTCAAACTTGATGTGGAATTCTTACAAGAATGTATTATTAAAATCTTCATAATATCAATGTTCTGTGCAGTGAATCCACATTCAAGCACTGAATTCGAATGGTGCTAGAGAATGTAATCACTCTACCCACACACGCGAATTCAGTAGTCAAATTATAGAGCCGATGAGTTCACGAGCAATCTTGAGTCTTCACAGTCGGGGCTTCATTTTGATTTATCAACAAGAAAAAATATAAGTACAGCTTTGTAGAATACAACTATTCTAGAGACTTTACTATAAATGAAACAGTTAAACGCATTCATAATTCTTAACATTTCACGTGACAATATTTTTACAATTAATAAAGAAATCCGTTTGTTTGTAAGATTAGTCGCTCAAATACATTTCGTTACAAAATAAGTAGAATTGCTTGAGGAATTTGGAAATTTTTCATATTTTGAACAGTTGAAGAATCCAATAATTTAGCTTTCTATTGTAGGGCATTCTATGGAGCTATGAAAAATAACCAGTAATATGATTTTCCTAATGCATCTAAAAAGTCTAAGGATTAACAAATCGCAACTGTTGCGTTGATTCACAATTCTGTATCTAGGCAACAGACTATTTTGCCCATTTCTCGATAAACTCAAAAATGAACTAACAATAACATTAGTTATCCGTAGTTCATACACGGTAAGACATGCCCAATACGCTATATTATCTTGTATGATGGTTTTATTATTCTAATAATGTTTATTAAAAAAGCGTCCACGTGCCACATTTGATTGATATTGACATTTGACACGAGTCGTTCCGAGGCGGCTACGGTGAGTTACGTTTATGAATGCTTTCATTATTTACGTATAGGTGTACACCTGGAAGACCGCGCGGCCGTGGGCCGTATCGATCTGGCGACGCCCCTCCGCTGCCGCACCGCTTCCCTCCATACGCGACACCAACTGACTAAATATGAAATTAATTAAATCGCATCAGCTGCCTTATTCAATAACTGTAAAATCGTTACGCCAAACTTAAAACAATCTTAATATAAATAATGTTAATATCAGAAATAAAAGTTGTCTCATGCTTTAGGCTCAGTAAAATTAATAAAAAGCTTTGATGCACCGTTCAGCTTGTAAGCATCAACAGAGGTGAGAGGTATATGTTAATTTCGAATTTGTAATCGTTAACTTAATTTGTTAAATTTTATGACATGGAGGATGGGGGTTATATGAATGCTAATTACTTGTAATGGTACTTAAAAATATTTAGGTAATTTTAGGTGGTATTTTCTACAATACGATCGAAGCACTATGTCAAGCAAGTTTTAATTTCAAAACGTTATAATTACAAGGTGTACCATTATGTGAACGAAATGACACACCTCTCTGTGCTTCTGCTGAAGATTATAACTATAATTTTATATTAAAAAAAAATAGGTATATTTATAGAAAAAAAAGATAAATCAGTTTCAGTTCCTTGTCGGCTCTTCTCAATGATTAAGCTGGTTTCCAAATCGGTGTTAGTGTTTTAATATTCTCGAGCGCTCTTAAGAATGTTTAAATTTTAATTTAATAGACATATATATATAGATATGAACATTGATTACATTCATAATATCGGTAGTCTCCCTCGGTTGTTCAATTTAAACCGTTTTCGTGCAAAGGGTACAAAATACGGAACCTTTGATTCGAGAAATGGCAAATTGAGTCAGTGTCGAACGGGATCGAAAAGAACGCAAAAGGGATTTCGGTACAAAGGTTTTGCAACAGATTGAAGCTCAGGTCATCAACCCTCATAGCGATTTAACTTCATCCCTCTCATAAATATTTAATGTTAAACCCTTTCGCTTCGATGTAATAATGCAGAGAATTTTAAAATATAATAGATTTTCGTATATACCTAAATGTTTTAACATACTAATTTATTAAAAGGTTCGTAATCAACCGGCCTTCGTTAGGATATTTTATAAGTAAGTATATTTATAAGTAATGGCAATATAATACGACGGAGTCAAAATTAATTATTCATGACTGTTTTAAATGTGAAAGAAGTTCCGCAAGAAAGAGAGTCGAATATTTTTTTCGATTATTCGAGGGGTTCTGACATGGTTAGACAATTCGCTAAACGTGATCTGATAGTCGACATCTGTGAGGCTCCCCGGACTTCGTTATGTATTCAGGGTTCAAACTCTGGAGGCTATTTTGCAATCTTAAAGAAGAACTAAATAAAGCACTTTTCCAATTACATATTCCATTAAGTTATTTATAGTTCAGTGAGCATTATAAAAAACTAGGCAGCTATGAGAACTGCTGACAGAAGTAAAAACTCGAATCTCTGTAAAAAAAAAAAATATATTTTTATAAATTGGTAATTGAAATTATTAAAATAACGTAACATAGAATATTTGTCTGGTTTTTACATCGAGCAATAATTATGTACATTTCCATATAGTTTGTTCATAATCAAAACATACGATAGGCTGTGTAAGTATGTTTTTTTAATATATATCTCTGAGCGCTATCTTATACTTGACATACTGTATGTAATGACGGCTGCGTCATATCATTGGTAACGCGAATCTATAAGTTTTTCCCCTACCAAGAATCGCAAGGAGAAGGAAATCGAGAAAAGATTGTTCATTCCAAGTCCTTTTATAAAGCACTGGATATACGAGTACATGGTGTTGCAGTGATGTTATATTAGATGGCATATTATTTATGATAACTTTGTTTTAATTTTAATACATTGTAATTTTCCGTTATTTAATTATTTTTGTTATGGAGCCTTTTTGTCTATAAATGAACTTAAATAAAGCATTTAGCAATTACATGATTAACCTGTAATTATAGACTGAATCTTATAAATACGTTATAGATCAAGAAAGGATTTACCTGCGAGGAATAACCGTCTAATAAATTTTTGATATACTGTTGAATAAAAATAAATTAAACTTCACATCACACGCACTACTAAACTGCGTTAGATCTTCTCAAACAAATGCAAATAGAATACTGATGCTGAATGTCCAAGGATAGTTATTTAAGGCATAGAGGTGTTCCACACGAAAGGTCCAGGACAATTAGATAGACGCATCCCGTCGAGAGCTGCCGGTCTCTACACAAAGCCTGTAAGGGGATACTTCCTCTAACAAAGGTTTAAGTCGCTTCTAGGGACGTTCTAGTTCACCGCTACGGCGAGTAGAGAATACTCTATATTGGTAACATTTTCATGAATTGAAATTATTAATTTATAAAATTAATCCCATTTAATTTAAAATACCAATGTAAAAAAATATTAGCATAATGGCTTATGACTAAACCCTTCTACGAAACAGAAGAACTCTTAAAAATGATTGAATAAGTTTTTACTAGAAACCTAATCAGAATAAATACAGCAAGTTAATAAAGAAGCTAAAACAAATGCTATATTTTCTAAATTACCACACGTTCGTACACCCTCTCACACATACAATCTTAATAATGGCTTTTAATTTTGGGGTAGGGTATTTTCTAATAATACCCGACTGGGTAGCTACCACTCTCAATGTTTGAAAACCTGTCGCCAAATACCAATAGGTGTGCTGGCAGCATCACTTGAGAAGCAGTACCTTTAGGCTTAGTGTGCTTACCATCCTGGACCACATCGTCACTTAACATCAGGAGATTGTGGTCAAAGCACTGAGCGTATATCGTTTAAAATAAAAAAATTGTTACATACTTTGATGTATTACGTATTTGACCTTCATAGCATTGCTATAATTTTGTTCACGTAATGACTACTAAGACCACCCCGACCCCCATGTCATCAAAAATAAGCAATTTGTAAATTACTGCTTACGTAGGTAATACATAAGCAGCCTCCAGTACCCAGAATAAAGCAGGTGGCATTAATTTTCGCGTTTCATAACGACATAAAATTATTAAACACGGTAAAAAAGTAAATAAATAAATCCCGTTTGGGCTCATGCTAAATAACTTTATGTTACATTAATTATTGACAAGTGAAACTATAGCATTTTCCTCTTGTATATATCTTCTTTGGTCTGAATAAAATAAACTAATTTAGTGTTCTATTGTGAACATGCCACCAAGGCGCCAAGCCTTGTCATTTGACGCTCCAGATCTAGTTGCGTCGCTCAGAGACGTACCGTTATGAATAGGTGAACATTGAGAAGCAACTACCATTAAAATATTATATTATTCTCTAAAAGGTTTATTTTGAACATGCAATAATTAACTCTAACAAGTCTATGGTGAAATTTATGGAGTAAATTTAATTACTGCTATAATATTTCGTAAATTAATAAATGGTAGATATTTCAGGTAAGTATAAGAATTCAAATAAAAACTGTTTAAGAACATTGTAAGAAAAAGTAAACAACAAATTACTCTTAAAAGACTTTACGTAATAGAAATAATCAATTCATCTTTAACCCGTTTTTACTAACCACATCTGAACATAGACATTATTCTCTACTGAATAATGTGTTCTATGAAACGACCATGCGAAACTACATATGTATTGACTATTAAGTTATTGTTTACTTTTTGTTGAATCTGCCATTTTGCCTCACCCTTACAGTGCTTCTAGTTTTATTCCAATATTGCAAATCGTGTTCGAAGCAAAACACAGATTTTGAAACATATATTTCTATAAATTTTCCTTCCCTAAAAATAAACATGCCAAGAAGATTACTGAAATTGTGATCTGAAAGACGAATCGTTTTAGTTAGACAACCTGGCCAAAACAAGGTCAGAGACGAGGGAATAATCAATAAACGTTCATAAATATCACGTTTAAGTTTTATCTTATAATAGTAATAAAAATTTCTTTTTTTCCAAGGTAAAGCCAAACAAGAATTTTAATAAACGTTAAAATTGTTTAAGATCATGGAACTTAATACGCTTTAGTTTAGTTGGTTAACTAATTTAGTTACTTCTTAGCCTTTTTGGGAAAGCGTAATAATATGCAGAATGTACATATCCAATCTAGTAGGTGTTAACCTGAAAATTACATATAAACAGTTCAATTTTTTCCAATACACAATATTTACGATTTATTTATTTATACTATATTCTCCAAAACTTTTTATGACATTTATTTTTCCAAAAAAATGTACGTGAAATATAAACGTCTCACTTACTGCTTTCAGATACCTCCCTACTCCATTCCTATATTGACAAATAGATACGGAAAACTCTTCTTTTGTTCCAACAACGTCATTTTTACTATAAGTGGGTTTCGTGAATGATTTTCTTCAACATCAGAATATTACTTACGCACTATGATTAATTAATATTGCAACATTCGCAAAAATAAAAAAATGTCAGTAATATTTTGTTTAATAATATATGTATCTCCGCAATCTAACGGTAATAAAACCTATTTCTCCAGTATTAAGTTTGCATTTTTTAATATCTGATAATATTAGAAGAACTACTGTAAAATTTGTCTGGCCCTAAACTACGGGAAATTGCGAATATGCCTTTATAAAGTAATGTAGTTAGAATTGGTATCATTTAACTTCTCGGGTAGGGCAAATTAAGTTTTACCGTCTCAAGGCTCTCAACCTTCATCTTGTTACAATTAACTGCCCATAAAAATGTTATTGCATAATTATGATATTAGTGAAGTTATGTAAATTAATCTCAATTTTCTATTAAATGTAATATTAAGCCATCTACAGATATCGTTAATAGCATTACATTAAAATTATTTTAAGATCTATTCTAAACGAAATTTTCTGACAAGATGATTAAATTAGTATGTCCTTATTGTCAAGAGCTTAAACCCAATTGTCATATGAATCGTCTATACAAAATGATTTTTTTTTTATGTAGGCACACTAACATAAGTCAGTACCTGATATACTGCATTAGATATGTTTTATAATAAATTTTTGAACAACCTAAAATATTTTATAAACTTTTATATAATATATTGTAAATGTCAACTGGAAACCATTGAAACAGAATAATTTTGCAGTTACTCAGTAATTTAACTGCACAATACAATTCTGAGAAAAGTCTCTCAGGGCTATATATATTAATAAACAAGCGAAAGAAGCCACTACACTTCAAAGGCGAATGTCGAAATAAAATGAATTGTTTGAACAAGTATCGACTCTACTTTAACTTTATACAATCGCTGTATCAAAAAGTTTAATACATTTACTAAGTTTTTTTTTGTTTTACATAAAAAATACCAAATTCAAATTACGTACTTAAGAAAGTATTATTTAGTAACTAAAATTTTAAGAAGACTTTCAAGGTATTTTAAGTAAAGTTATTCTTTAAATATCCGTTTAAGTAACTAAGAAATATTGTGAAATAGCTATTTCATAAAGTAAACCTCTAAGTTATACATAATGGAAGTTCTTTTTCCAAAGCTTGTATTACGTAAGAAAGGAGTGTTATTATCATCCTTAGTCGTACAAACTTTATGGTTACAGTAATTTCAAACATAGATTTTCTAATACGAAGAAGCAAATATACAAGATGTTATGAAACTTAAAAAATATCAGGATCGTATATAAAAGATTCAAGGATTATGTAATATCGACTACCACAATTCTAAGTCATATTACAAATGAACAATACAATAACAACCTATGTCTATATTATTTAATTCAATTGCTTCACCTGTGGATTCTATTATAAACTCGTAATTATCTATCAAACTGACTTACTTTGCTGAGCTGCTTGCTTTACTTACTTTAAGCGCTTAAGGCACTCCAACGATAATGGCTACTAACTAGCACAAAGGCTCCATATAGTGCTACGAAATTCGACGTATTTGCTACTTGCTTGTAAATTCTAACGAGTTGGCACTAGCTAAATGTAGGGTTTTTTTTAAGAAAAGAAAGTATCTTACAGTACCTATGTACCTTCTTCGTAGTGTGTAAATGTTTGATATGCATAGTGCCGCATGTGTTATTGGATGACGAGATCGAGCCACGTCTTGGGCCGCAGTCGGAGGGGCCTGGCGCTTGATGTGTGCGGGAATACAATTAACCACCCATTCCCCTCGTAATTTAGTAACTTAGGTACATATTTTATACAAATACTTTCTTGGTATCTCCAAAAAAAAGTGAAGTGTTAAAGTTTACTTTAAAGTTTAAAATCTTATTGTAGACGCCGAATAATTTACGGTTGTATTACAAAGCAAGCAAAATTTCAACAACAATAATCAAGAAGTCGCTATTGTTACACAGAGTTGATTAATTTCTCTTACATCGGAAGTGATTTGAAAATTTTAATTAGAATTACAAATTACAACTACGTGGCTTATTCAAATTCCTTAAAACGTTCACGAATAAAGATATGGAGTAGAGTCGAGGAAATGTTAAAACAGAACTTTTCTTAAATACTTTATATTTTTATGTTCGTTGATTTTATTTTCATAAAATAATTTATTTACCCTAATACTTACATAATAAATATAAATATTCAAAACAGAATAGAATAAAAAATTTAAAGCATATTATGATAGCAATTGATTTCAATTTAGACGTAGAGTGAAATTTGTACAGAACTATCTTACAAGATTTATATATTTTTAATAAATCAAAGTAAACTAGAAACTATATCGTATCTTTATTTGTAAAAAAAGTAATTTACATCCGCTTAAGATATCCGCACGCAGATCCGCAAAGTCATAAATTTGACGACCAATCGTATAAATTCCAGTCAAATTTGCGCTGCGCTACACTTTCCATGGCTTAGTGCGACGTTGTCATTCTGTAACTTTTCAAAAGAGAAGAAAAGGCAATTTTGTCATTGAAAATACTTTTGAAACTATTTTTAAATGGCCAAAAACTATAATGTAACTTCAAACTATGATGGTGAGTGTAAACACGGCTGAGTAGCTAATATACCAATCCAACTTATAATCCATCGTTTATTGTACATAGATCAAAGAGATAATTCATAGACTAGTTACATAATATTGTATATTATATAAACAAATAACAGAGTCGATTCATCTACATAATTGGTATGCTATTTAGAATTTAAAAGTTGATAAATTTATTTCATATATAATTAAGTTACTTGAAATATTTTTTTTTATTAAACTAATACTATACATTGCTAGCTTTCATATTTTTTATTTAACTTAATTTGATTGGAACGGTTTTATTTATTCACGTTTGTGATCATAAAACACCTACGTGGGATATAGATCTTCTAGCACCAATACCGCAAAATTTCCCGCGGGATAGGAATAACTACAGTATTACAATCCCTACTTACGATTCATGTGATAATAAAGCTGTGAGGTAATAAAAACCAGCATCAACATTATCATTTATTACGAAAGGTATAATAACTATCAATTCAAAGAAATATTTAATACAGATAATAGTCACATAAGGCATATCCTATCCAGACTAAACCCAGTAAAGAAATAAAATTATTATAAATTGGTTTACCTTTCTGGTAGGTGATGATGATGTGGTGACGTTACGTTACTTCCGAATTAGTGTTGGCAAGAGGGATTCGTAAATGCATTTCTTCACGTAAAAAAAAGGTGGTGACATATTTAAATTTTGATTTAAGATTTTGATTGTATTCTTTACCTATTCATTTATTTGATCCACAAAAATGGAATAACACTAAGTTTTAATCAAATTTGTCTGATAATTATGTTCTAATCAATTAGTTTTAAATTATAATATTTCTATTAATATCTTTTAAACTTCTATTGATACAATTCAAAATTTAAAACCTATCTGTTGCTATTGGAAATAACCATTATCGGTTAGATGTAATATTATTTCAAGTATAAAAATTTATATAGGTATTACTTGATTATCATTTTTTTACACGATATAGTACGATAAAGCACTCAGTGCTTTGACCACAATTTTATCTAAAGTTAAGTGACGATGGGGTCCAGGATGGTAAATTCATTAAGAGTAGTGGTACTAGTTCTCAAGTGATGCTGCCAGAACACATATGTTGGTATTTGGCGACAGGTTTTCTCTATATTCATCTTATTTGTTCTATAAATACCTATTGGGCGCTTATAAATTAGTTCACTTCAAAAAAAATCCTCGGGTTGATTATGAAAATACATTAAATTTGATTTAATAATTTTTAATAAGACGCGATCAAACTCTGAAAAGATACCATTTCATTATATGGACAGAAAGATTAATGCGATGTTCTTATACAAAAACCACAATAATGGCGTTTGTTAGTTATAAGTAAGCAGTTAGAAGCGGTGTGTTGATATGTTATTATAGTCTGCCCACTTTATTACTATTAGTACTTAGTCGATAAAATCAGCGATAGGCGATACGATTTTGAATAAGGGGCGCGTGATGTTTGATAAAGGATGGTGAGTTTGCTGAGCAGTTTTAGACGGGCATTGTAGACGTTATCTATGTTGACAGGGTGCGGACGAGAGGGTCTGGGCGAACCGCCGACCGTCAGCACCGCAAACAGCAAAACTACCGACCTGTAAACATAAAGCGGTAAGCCACTCGTGCCTTTGTACACCTGCTTGTTGTACTTAATCAACTTATTTTGTTATATACCTATATATGTAGAAAATATGTGTTTATTATTTTCAATTATCTCATTAGAATATTAGAATATACTTATTTGTAGTGCTTTTATACAGAAAATATCAAAACTTTTAGCTCGTCTATTAGAAATGAAAAAAAAAAAACTTTCTTTTTATTTCTCGAATCAGTAATCAGTATGGTACCATATATAGATTATAAATGGTATACACTAAGAACGGAGAAAATGCTACTTAAATGTTTCTAAAAACCTACATGCTATTGGGACTTGTAACAATATTTTGACTTCACCTTTAGGCCAGCATGATCGACAGGCTAGTCAATATATGTATTAAGAGATGGTGACATTATGTTTATCAATTAGGGATAGCATGATCACATTGTGACCAAATCCTTTAAATAGAGAAAAAAGTCGCTAATTTTAGTGAGGAAAATTAATTGACAAACGAATGTAGACGATTTCATAAATGCATTAAAGAATGCTTTTTTCTTAGATACTACTATAAAATTGTTCGTTACACAAATATATTTCAACCAACAGTCGTAAAAATATACACTAAATTGAGTTGTATTACGTTTTCTGTGAAATTGGATTAAAACTAGGGTTTTAAGTAATACTTCGTATGTAAAAAGACTTAACTAATCAGCCATGACAGAAGCAACGGCTTATCTGTAATTTAAACCACTATATCGTGAATAGAGAAACTCGGAAACTATATTTTACTATACTATGTTCGGTCTTAAAATTTTATTCTCATAACGTGAAATCGACTGGAGTAAATTATTTATTAATTGTAAAGCTCTATTAATTTTGTTAACGGAAAATAAACAATTCCTCTTCCGGAGTCATGATTGTTTTCGGTTTCGTTTGATGAAATATTAATTCAGTAGCTGAAAATTGTACAAAGGAAATAGCATCAAATAACAAGTTTTGTAAAATGTATTTTATATTTGTTCAGTAAATTAAACGTATTCTGTTTGCAGCGGGCCGTGTTGGTAAATATCTTATCAACCGTGGAGTACGATGGCAACCAAAAGATGAATCCTTCAAAGTTGTTGTGGTTAGGGGACCTTGTGAATACTGTGTTATGAACCTTCAAGTTAACTAATACAAACCTGAAATTCAATAGACTAGGAGGAGCAGGTACTATAGACCATGAAACATAAGATATAAGGAAACTATTACATAAATGTAATATAAAATTTAGGGTTAAAACAGTTGGTTCTGCTTACGGATGCTTAGAAAAAATTAGAGTTTTATTCGCTACTATTTACTTCTACTATTTATACATCTTTTGAACTTTACAGATGATGAAAAAACTTTCATGATTCCGAGGCAGTTTGTATGGCTTCAGTATTCAACAACTCATTGTCTATATTTATCAATGAATTAAGTTTTCTCGCTTCTAAGTGTTCTAATTGTGTATCAATCTCATCTAGAAACAAAAGAAATACTCGCATCAATTAACAATCCTTATAGAAAAAATTATGGCAATGAATCCAATAAAGAATTAGTAGTATGGCGTATTTTCTTAAAACAAACGAATTGTAATTCTTTAATAAATTATTTACTTTTAAAAGATATGTATTTAATATATGTAATTTAGTTTTAAAACTTTGTTTGTAAGACGTCTCGGGGACACGATGTTCGACAAAATGTATGACTTCTGTTAAATTCGCTCTAACCACAAACCAAAACAAAATTGTCTACTTTCATGTGGTTAAAGAACCGACATATTGAAAATCTTTCACAGAGTTGATCTATGGCCCACAAACTCCGTGTAAATTAAAGCTCACATCTCAATCGTCAAATGCTGTGAACATAACGCACAGGTAAGTCAATTTAGATATTAATATTTTACTTGTAATAAAATAAAATTTCAAATTGTCTCAGCCGATTACATAAATTTACATCCTCTGTAACTAAGAGACATTTTTCTTTCAAGTTAATTATCTGCCTACCTACATTTTTCAGTAACAAACTAATTCTGTTATAGAATATTACACAAATTTTAGATCTATTTATCACTGTTATACGAAGTCATGTAAAATACAGTGTTTTAATAAAAAAAAATTGTATATTCTTATTTATTTTATTGTTTATCCATTATATATAGTTTTCAAATAAAAACAACTTTACTATGATAATAAATATTTGGCTCTCAAACGAAAATAAGTGTTTACGACTTAGATGAAAAATTAGTTATAACTCATTCATACGTCCTTCATACGGAAAACATTTCATAGCTCAGAGGGACACGAGCAAAATGTAGCGTTGCTTTAGCTGGAAACTTTTCACTTCACGGTTCGTGATTTTAGTGCAATTTAGCTTTCATAATAGAAACGCTTTGGAGTTTAGTACGAAGTAAGCATTATACCCCCGAGGATACTAAAGCCAAATTACATTATTCGAGAGAGGAGAATTTAGGACTTGAGTAAAAATATTATGTTAGCTTTTGATTGTTTATGGTGAGATAATAATGATGATCCACCCTAAAGAAAAATATTATTGTATTACTAAAAAGATTAGAGGAAAAAATTGTGAAATTTGTTATACAGAAATAAAAGTTTGCGAAAAACTGTATAAATGTTAATAAATAGATACAACTTTTTATATGCTGAAGAGTAGAAAGAGAAATTAAATTATATGAAATAAGAAACAAAGTAAGTTCAATATTCATTTTTCCAAGCTTCATTGAAAGAGGATCGCATAATTTAGTTGAAATTATTATTTACTAGTTATGTACCCGTGGCTCTGCTAGATTTACACGGAACCCTATTTGCCTAATTTTTTTTTTTTTTGGTTTTAATAGAAAGCAAAGATATTGCTCATAAATTAAAATACCTGCTGGTGAAACTGTGAATTGAATTGGATTTTATTCAAATGTGTTTTAATCCGCAAAACCCTAACTATTTTTCAAAAATAATAGTAGCCTAAGTTACCCGGAGAAACGTCAGTTATCTGTCAGAAAAATAGTATTTTTGGTATAGGTATCGTATATACATTCATATTTATTCAGTAAAAAGTTGTTATATTGATTACAAATAGATATTTCAATTTTAATTATTAGTATAAATAATAGATATCTTATTACAAGTAATTATGGATTGCTACTGCTGTAATTATGTCATGTATACTACATCGGTGGAGGTTACAAAATGGTGCAGGAGCCCCCAGCCATCATCTTTCAGTTCATTGCGCTTTACCCACCGCCTAAGCTCGTTGAATACCTTATTTATTTAGGATCGCTCTCAATATCCGAACTAGTTTTTTTGAGAGCCGTTGACAAAGTCCAAAAAAATCATATAAAAAACAGAGGGTAAACTTATATGAACTGCTTTACTATCTCTCATCTATTACTATTTTACTCCTCAATTACGGTATCCTATACTACCCGTTTTAATATTTTGTCCAGGAGAACCTTTTTTATGTTTTAATTTCTATATTATTGTTTTACTTTTAGCAGAATATAGTTAAACCTAACTTTTTACATGCATACAGGAAATTTTAGGTAAAACTAATCAAAATCGTCTTATCGCCCAAAATTAGTGTTTAGCGAAATCAATTTCACCATCACTGTTGTAGATGTTTGACCAAAATAATTAAGTTACTGGACACTTTAAATGGTATTTGGCCTATTTTAAAAAGCAATTTTAAACCATTAAATCATAACTCAACATCCAATAAACCAATGCAACCCTAGAACCAGAATAACAAATATTTTAAATCTAAATAATCTGGGCATACAGGTCGTGCGTTCCCAATATTATCATAAAATTGCGTTAATAAATATCTAGAATGAATCGTCTATAGAGGACAATGCCACAGCTCGCTCGTTGATATCCGGCGGCTGACAATCTACGCTAATCTCCGGTCATACTGCAAAGCCCTCAAAAGCCGTGGCCAAGTTCTCTGTTTCATTCTCTCATCATCCGTCAAGTAATAGCTCTCTCCCTCTCTCAGTTTATTCGGCAAACATTGGACACAGCCACACCAAGTGTCGACATCGATTGTTGGACTGAAACCTCTGTACACAAATTTTCCGATAGTTAGACACGAGGTTCCATGAGAGCGGCTAGAATGTAGCGTTATGACGATAGTTTATATAACATGATTTTATTATATACCATTATTGTTTTAATATTTATAATGGATTTGTACATTCTCTGTTCATAAAGAGTTAATATACTTAAGTGCAAATGGCGTTTTATTTCGGTTTTCCAATTTATTTTCAGTTTCAAAATCAGACCAAAATCTATGTATGCAGTGAAGTACTTGTCGGTACATCACAATTCAAAACTGTTGCACAGAATTTGAACATATTGCGTGATATTTAAGCGTTGTAACAGGGCATCGTATATTTCATTAAACATAAATGGTTCAGGAGAGTTTTTTTTTTCAAAATTTGGCTTGTATTATTTTAAATAACTTGGTGAGATGTAAAATAATTGATTGACGATTAACATCAAGTAGTTTCTTACTTTCAGGTAACGCGTAGATCAAGTTATAGAGCTTTCATAGGAGGTACAAAGTGTAATTAATTAGCTCTGGTTTAGGTGACTACTATTAACTCAATCCAATAGTGGTGGTATTGATTAAAAGTATTATTTAAAATGTAGTTATTAAATTGGTGATAGTCGCATTAGAAAAATAAAGATTTTTATGAGTGTTATAGATATTTAAAAAAATTGTAGCATATTATATATTGAAGTGGTTCTAGATAGGAATGTTTATTTTCTGTTTCAAAAAAGTTTACGCATTTCATATTTACGTAGGTACTAACAAAAATTGTATTTACAATACCAAAAATAATACATCACAAACACAGCATATTCACAAATTTTAAACTACTTTTCGTGTAAGTTAATAAGGGAGTTCAATTTTAAAATTACTACACAATAATTATTTAAGTACTTAAATATATTCATAGTATAATGACATTAAAACTGATCTTAAAATATTCTAAAATTTGCAAAAATATTTGCAAGATTTGTAATTATTAGATTTTAATTGTGATTTGCAGAGTTAGTAATAATTTTAAACAGAACAAAAAAGAAAAGTATTTATATTATAAAACAAAAGTTTATCAGTGAGCAATTCATTATAAAGTAGTTTTATTTTACTTAATTTTGGATTTTTATACGTTTACCAATTTATATAATATACGAACTTAGTTTGACAATTACATAAATAACTTACTTTATACAGCAGTTAGTCATTTCATAAGCGCCTATGAAATTTTGTAATTGTATCATAAAATAATTATTATCAGAATTTGAATAATACCTAGCACTTTTATATTGTTAATAAAATTTATGCTTCGCAAACCTGTTTCGTTATTTAATTACCTTCTTAATTTTCCTACCTAAGTTACTTTTATCTCAATACTTTATTATTAACCGTTCACTTCAGATACGGGGTTACGAGTTCTCGGAACTTCCAACAACTCCCTTCTATCCGAAGTTAACTAGAAAAGTTTTGTTAATTACATGATTCTGTTATTTTTTATTATATCTCTGCCTTTTGTATTCGAGTATTGTTTTATAATAATAGTAAAACAGACGTATTTCACCTGTCAATTAATAAGTTCAAGCTAAAGTTCTTGAAACAACTTTGATGAAACTTAATTAAAACTGGAAATGTTAACTGTATTTGATTATTCAGAGCCATATTATATGATCCAAGTATTATTAAGATGATCCACAGAAAGCGTTAATATTTTTCGTTGTTTTTTTTTTTTCTCGTCAAACACTACACTTAGAAAAACTGTATACTCTCCTGTAAGTGCCATGCACTCAATGTTACTTAACTAAAACAATATATTGTGTAAACCATATTTTTTAATTTTTGAATATATATTTGCAATCTTATTGGAGTAACAAATAAAATAAAATAAAAATTAAATATATTTCGTATTAGACAGTAAAATAAGAGAGTATGGGAAATCAGAAAAAATATATATGTAGTTTTTGAGCGCATTATTAATTAAGTCGGCCTTGACAACAAAATGAAACGTTTCTCTAGCATCTTAATGAGAACTGAATACGCTAAGCTACAATGGCTCATCACTACGGCCTAGCTATCTTCTGAGCGTAAAGAAAATTCTATTTCCGACATAATAAAGAATAGTAATTTACCAAGAGGAATACTTGTCTGAACAAAATATGTTTTTATACAATCTTTACTTAGTTCAGTCTTTTATGTTATCGTCGAAAATGAGATTATTTGTCGAAATGCAAATGTTATTTGGCTTCTTAAGTCTGAATCCCACTGGGACCGTACTTTTATGTACGCTGAATTATTTTTTATAAAGGTTTAGACAACATGTTCAAAAAAACGATTCATAAAAATATATTTTTCTAACTTCAAACTAAATCTCTGCAAAATTATTGTTTTAAATATAGTTAAGTAAAAAAATTAATATTTTTTAGATATATCTATATAAAACTTTCATAAACTATATATTTACAATCTGTTAAAAAGGTATGTACATATCCATATGCAGGGTGTATTCTAGCTTTCTTCTTGAAATAATTTAGAGAGTAAATAATACAAAACTGGTGATTTTGAACATAAACACTAATCAAATTGACTGATTTCTTGTACATAAATAAATATTATAATGAAGGAAAAACTGTTTAATTATTGTTTAATTTAGATAAATCCATTATCCATAAAATAATTTTGCATAAATATTTATATAAATAGGCTAACATAAAAAAACAATTTATTACCTTTTACTCTTCAGTTTATTAACTTCTTTTTTGTTTATTAGCTATTGACAAGCATCAGCTTTAGTGTTGTCAATAAAAAAAAATGTAAACAGGTTTTTGTCCAGAAATTTATAATCATGGTCGTGGCCGAACTTCAAGTATAAAACACTACAAGGAATACTAGTTATAGCGTAGGAAATTTGTTAGTTGGATAAAAAGTAAGAATGAAATAAGTTGAGTACTCCCAAAGTTGTCGAACTAAGGTTGCTAAATATTTATTGTCGTTAAAAGTTCACACCTGGACTATATTCAATGTACTCGTTTAAGTGTGTCCTAATTAAATTCATAATCTGTTAATCATAGACAAAGGAAAAAACATTTAATTACCAATTATTTATTTATCAAAATATTCTAAAACATATTCAATAACTTATAAAAGGATTCTGAAACATTATTTATACACAAATTATTTAATCATTCGTTTTACTTGTCAAACTCACTAAATCAACATTAATATCAACATCAACACTGATCAATATTAAATAATTGGGTACTTCATAAACCGTAGACGTATGTTATAAAAATTAATAATGAGTCATTCGAAATAGTACATTTATCTGATGAAAAAATTCATGGTATTTCATAGTTAACAACATACAATACCTATTTCATTGTTAAATATTAAATATTATGAATATGTAACATATATAATCATGTACAGAAACTCAAGCATATTTAATTTATAAGAAAATTAAATACAAACAACAATTTCGTTTTAAAGATACGAGCTTGTTTTGTAAATTACTGAAGATTCGAGATTTTTCGTCAGCCTCGCGATGAAAGACCCAAATTGATAACGAAAACGGAATTGGACAGAATAATATTTTTGTGTCAAATTTTACGCTCGCTCTTAAGTAAGTTAAAAAGGGTCTTAAAATGTACTCGTATACATAATTTAGACAGTTGTGATAATTTTAGATATATTATAATACATAAAGTAAAATGTAAAGGGATAATTAAAATTGCATTGGAGCGATGATGGCGCAGTGAGTAGTGCGGGCGGATTCCGCAATAATCGACGCTGGTTCGATCCCATCTATCCAACTCTAAAATCGGTCTGAGTTTTCGGTGAAGGAAAACATCGTGAGGAAACCATGGGATGGTGGTAGGGCGTTATCTAATTATACTCGCCTGGGTAGCTACCACCCTCAAATTTAAAAACCTGTCTCCAAATACCAATAGCTGTGTTCCGGCAAGACTTGAGAACTAGTACCTAG
The DNA here is from genome assembly GCA_014132275.2 of Samia ricini. Taxonomy (NCBI): domain Eukaryota; kingdom Metazoa; phylum Arthropoda; class Insecta; order Lepidoptera; family Saturniidae; genus Samia; species Samia ricini. The sequence goes on from AP028170.1 coordinate 10,770,794, forward strand.
GTTTAGGGTGTTTACCATCACGAACCACATCGTCACTTAACACCAGTTGAAATTGTGATCAAAGCACTAAACCTATATCGTGTAAAAAAAGATTAAACCCTAATTTGTTTTTTCCTTTTTATAAATTACATTAGGTACCTACTTTTATTTAAATTCATGTTATTACTGAGGTTATGATTTTTTTTTCTTTAAGTACGATTTTTTACGTTGTCATTTAATATTATCAGGGTTCTTATTTACCCCTAATATTACTTTTTCCTCAATTCTAATACTATTTCTTAGTTTCTTCGTGACCTATTATATTTTTATAATATGTGTATAATGTATAGATATGTATATAATATGTGGTAGTCGAATACGTATATTTCTATCAGTTTATTCTATTAGCTATTAGTAAGGAACGACTTTGTAACTATAATATTATGACCAATATTTTCTAATAAGAATATTAAATTATGTATCCTAACTTAAAAAAACATACAAACATTTTTTATTTAGCGTCGTGTTGCTCTTAGAAACGATGTCCAGTGTGTCGTCATTTAAACCACTTCAGAGGTAGCTGTTACCCACACGTATAGAATACCCTCAAATGAATGACATTAACATTAGTCTGTTGGCAGCAGTTTTATTTAATTCGGTATCTCGTCAATTATTATGCTCCTGCCGTTCCCGGTAGTGTTATGAAGAGTTCAAATACACGTATTTTTACGTTAAACGTTTTTACGTTAAAGTTGGTTAAATTCGAACAGTAAACTTTGGCGAATGTTCTATTAAAATAAACATTCGAATACGAAGCCCTAGTACAGGCGAGTACAGAGCCCTAACATCCTGTATGAAATAAATTGAAGTACAGTAGTAGATACTGAAAATATAGAAGCGAAATGATTACGTTTCAAAACGTTTTCACAAGCCATTAAATGAGTAAGCAACGGGACAAGTCAATTTAGAATAACAAGGCAGCCTGGTAAAGTGATTTTATATTTTCGTCTCTTTGACGTTTCTTCGCGTTTATCATAATAAATGATGATTCTTAGAGAAGGTTCAACTATATAATATTTACAAAATAAATATTTATGTATAGTTATTTGTACTGATATACATTATTTGACTTCGGAACAGTCATTCCTGTCACAAAACTTTTGCCGTTTTGTTACAGCCCGTCAGGTGGGATTGACAAAACTCTTTGACACAAAGCGTTTCGTTCAAGTTTTCGGAAGTAACCTATAATAACTAGTTCATTATACATTACAATTAGCTATAGCGACTATATAATAAGCGATGATCTTTATTACATTACATTACAATGTAGTGTGTTAAAAAACATTTTTTAAAGTAGAAAGAGAGCGTAGGGTGTTGACTGTGCGTGGAAATATGTTGGTTCGCAAGTTCGCGTTGCACAGCACGTGTAAAATTCAAAGCACACTGTCAATGTGTTTACACAAGCAGCGTCTGGATGTTATGTACGCAGCTTGCTTACAACACTCTGCGTGTACGACAATGACTTCCAGGCATTATTAGGCCTGCATCGGTGTCCAAGTATTTCAGGAAGGTTTAGTAAACCACGTATTAATGATTTTTACGTAATTATCTGTAAAAAAACATATTATTATCTGATGGTACGACTAGGGACTAGGTATTAGGCAACTCTAATTTTATCCGGAGGATGTTGTAGGGATGATGTCAAACAGTTTCTTCTTCCTTTACCACTGTAACGGCATTTATAAAAAGTGTGTGTTAGTTGTTTGTTTGTTTGTTTGTTTGTTATAGAGTTAGTTATTTTGCATGTGTTACTCATACAAGTTTGATTAATATATTTATGCCTAGTGTATATACTGTTATATCAAATAGCTATATACTACTTTACTAACAGGCTAAGTTTACTAATAATAGTGGATGTATCTTTGTCCGAAATAAGTTATTAATGTTATTATACCACGTGCGATTTATGATTAAATGAATGAATCGATCAGTAATGTTTGGATTATGGGTCAATTAATAGAGGTTTGAATTTTACTATGTATTTTTAACCTGACCTTTTATGAAGGAAAATCCACAAGTACGGTGTTAGGGCTTAATACCCACCCGGCTAGCTATCGCTCTCAGGTTAAAAATCTACCACCATGTAACTATAGGTCTATTTCGACAGCATAACATGAAAGTCTGTACCTTTAAGTTTAGTGTACATTATAACATGTAACAGTGTTGTCTTTATACTAAAAAAAAAAATTATAATTGAGAAAGACAAAGTTTCAAAAGAAAAAAATTCCATTCAAAAACTTTCAACTCGCCTTTGTAAACGATATCCACGTTAAAAGTCTTTAACACAACAGAAACTGTATAAAATGTTTCGCCTTTTATATTACAGAATAGCAAAATTTTTACATCGTTTTTTCATTTAATAACAGCCTAATTAATGTTAATTATAATGTTCAACAAAGAGCCGTTATCATAAACATGGTTATGTTTTACTAAAAAAAAACCCTAACATGATTTCATCTGAAAACAATCTCACTCTCCTAAAAGGCTTAGAAACTCTGGCTATTACATTTAACGTTATATTAATAACTAACGGGCGCCCGTGATTTCGTCTACGTGTCTTATCTTGATTGAATGTGGGATGTCCTGATTTTGTTTTAGTTTTCACAGCCTAATGTATTCCCAAATGCTTCCCATACACCAATTTTTTATTTAAATTCCACAAATTTTTATGGCCTATTGAGCGCTAATTAACTTACCACAGATAACATTTTATCAAAATCAGTCAATCCATTTTTGAGTTAAAGACGAACAGAATTTAATCTCAATTTTTTTTTTTTACCAATTTAAAAAAATCATTATACACGATCAATTGCTCCTTGACATATACTTCCAGTGTACAAAGTTTTATTGAAGTCGGTTTAACCTTTTTTGAGTTACATCCGGATATATATACAATCAGGCAAAAAAAAAAACATCTAATGTCAGATTTGAGTTTAGTTCGTTACCAATCTAAAATAGACCTAAGATAAGAAATTCTTTAAAAAAAAACTAAATGTATACACGAAATTTATTACTACTAGTCTAGTATATATACTGTATTCATACATACATAACAATAAATGTTCATATTAACAATTAATAGGTGTTAATGCGCATAAAGTGTAAACGTTTAAAATGAATAATCTATTTAGCAGTGAGTTTATCCAATTTTACAAATTTTGTTCTATTACGACATATTAATGATTTTTTTATAGGAACATAAAGAATTCAAATAAATTCAAGACAAAAATTAAATATAATCTTTCGACGCTCGATCGATATTCCACAAACGTAATTTTATCATCTTTCATAACATATAACTTCAGTATTACGTGACTGCATAAATTGAAACATCTTATCATGTCCATGTATTTTCCTCGACGCGCTTCATCAATTCGCAAGATGTTATGTTTACTTTAAAATTTCATAAAATCATTCCTATTCTTTGCTTTATTTATAAAAACAAATAAGCTCTGTTCAGAATAAACCTTGAAATGATATTTCTACTCGTCTAAATTACTGTTATTAGGTTAATTTCCCTGTCATCCACAGAATCCTGTTAGAAATTTAACCTTATCTGTCTATCCGTCATTTATTATAATGACAATCAAAATAATGTACAAATGTATTTGTACAATAATAATAGGTATTGTTGTTATTATTTCAATTATAGTATTTACCACTATATATAGAAATAGCAATCCGACCCGGCTTCGCACGGGCACATAGAAATATATATTTAAAAAATATATTATACAGCCTATGTTACTAACTGCAAGCGTAGCTTTATACAAGAGAAAGAATTTTTAAAATTGGTTTAGTAGTTTTTGAGTTTTTTTTTTTAATAATAATAATAATCTTTATTCATGAAATGCAAATACAAATCAGAGGGTGCAATGGACCCGGAAAAAAAAAAAATATTTTGTGCCCCGGGATCCAGTGCCTTCCTTTATAACATTACAGCTTTATAATAAAAGATATACTCGTGTTGTGTATGTATGAGGTGCGAGTCAGCGTGGGTATAATCGGTTGTGTGATTGGATTTGTATGTGTGTGTTTAAACTATTGTAAAATAAATTAGATGACACGACTAAAAACAGCTTACTTTATTCGAATGTAAGAAAACAGAATTTCATTCCAAAATTACAAAAAACTTATTTATCCATAAACAAGCGAAAAATTAATTTTACCTTTTACCATATATAAAATAGTACAGTATAAATGAAATAATTTATGGTTACAAAATTATCCTCTTTATAATTAATCTGCATTCAGAAAATACATACAACCTTTTTAACAAGATCCATAAATTTGTCCATAAAATATCCAAAATCAAAACTGGTAGATAATAATTTATCTATGTAGGTACCTACGACATTGTATTTCATAGACATATACAAAGATTTTCTAACCCTAAAACATTGTAGCTACTCTCAGTGGGTCTGCCACTGACCTAATTATATAACAATAGTGCCTGAGATCCAACGCGGCTTTGAGCCGCTAAATTAATATTAATAAAAGTAAACGGATTCATAAAAACATTGAGCATGTAAACCAACACGTATATTAAAATAAAGAACAATGTATCTTCGTCTTATGTTATTATATTTTAAGTAATGCATAGTCAAGAATATCAGTATAAAAAATAAGGAATATCATTCCAAGTACTGAACAAGAAATATCAAGGCAAAATATTTAAGTAGATATGTAGATCACGAAATATCCAAGCCTTCTTTGTCTTATATATTATGTATCTAGTAAGTAACACAGTCTAAGAATATCAATATAAGAAGTGAGGAATATCATACCAATAACTGAACAAGAATTACTAAGACAAAATATATAAATAGGTAGATCTCGAAACATCCAAGCCCTTTAACAAACAAATAACTAGCTAACTAACTAACACTAACTAAGCTAAATAACAAAGCTAACGTGAACAATTTCATCTGTAAGCATGGCCGTGCCCAAGGATGAGCAATGTGCGGTAATGCCCTTTCTAAAAATATCAATTTCGATACTTTAATTTAATATTGCATTTATATGTTGATTATAATATTTCATATGCAATAAACAATAATGATAGAGGTGCAAAAATGAATAAAAAGTCTTTTACTGCCCCTCCGCCTGCAACAACAGCTGCCGTAACTCTTCTCTAAATTCGACTCTAGCTGCGTAATTACTAATACGTACATATGAATAGTATTAATTTACGAATAAATACTTATAATGTTTAAGTCAGGAATTGAATGAAACTAAATATCAACTTAACAATACAGTTCCATTAAAACACATTATTATTTATTCTTCAAACATTATTTGAAAAAAAAATGTCATGCTTAAAAGCGTTTCTTATGAAATTGTATAACGAATAAAAATGTTTATACTCTGTGTCGCTCAAAGCGAAAGAAAATGATTTTCCTACTGAATAAACACAAACATATAAGACTAATATATTTTTCTCGTAGTGGATTTCTATGAAAAAGGTTTTTGCAACAGCTTGTTGTTTGTTGAGTAAGTTTTTAATAAAGTCTTTGTGGGCATTTGTAGGGAATCGTTTGTTATATATACTATATTAACGTACGTTATTTGGACCTTATAATTTTATTTCATTACCGTCTGTAGCTCAATCTATGTACTTTAAATTATTCACAGTATTACAATATCTACTTTTTTGATGGTTTAGTTATACGATGCGTAGTGTTGCAAAAATCTCGATCGATTTTTAACCAACTTCAAAAAGGAGGAGCTTATCAATTCGTCTGTAGGGTTTTTTAAATGTCTTGTTACGCCATTTCTCCTTCAATTGTGGACCATTTGTATTTTTTTTAGTTCGAAGTACCGAGTTCTCTTTGTCACCAATATTGGAGTCAATGCAAGCTAGTGTTAACCAATGTACACATTTATAAATGGAAATAACCGCCTAAACTCCATCACAATTACATAAAACCTTAAATCAACTTGTCCTAAGGAACAATGAATCAAAATCGAATATAATTAGCGACGTACATTTGCACCACTTTGTTATCCGTAAGTTCGTTACGCTTTCAAAATTATTAATGGTATTAAAACAAAGGATATGTCGAAGTTAGAAAAAGTAGATTAACAAAGTAATTATTTATTTACTTTTTAGTGCATTTTAAAGAATATTCTTTTGAGGTCGGTTTTGTTTATTATTAAAAACAGTTTTTAAGTATTAATTCTTAGTAATTATACAAATAAGTATTAACTAAATAACATATATTCATGTATTTATATGCATCGAGAGACTATAATATCGACCAATTTTTTTCTCCTAATGTGTGTTATAAAACAATAAACAATCTGAAAATAATTACAATTTTTAATAAATTTGTTACTATGTTAATCTAAAATCTTTTGATATCTAAATACATTTTGCAACATTTTGTTTTTATTTTTACAGAAAATAGTAGTTTTATTAACAATTTCAAAAGGAAAGGAATACGAGGTTTTTTATAGATAGGCATTACTAAATACCCTTTCTATCATAGAGGAATAAATAGGATAGATAAAATATTTTTTTTACAAGTTATAGGCTCAGGCTTTGGTAACAATCTCACCTGCTGTTAAATGACGATGTGGTCCAGGATGGTAAACACATTAAGCCTAGAGGTACTGATTCTCAAGAGATGCTGTCGGAACACACTTATTGATATTCGGCGACAGGTTTTCAAACTTGAGGGTTGTAGCTACCCAGGCGGACATTATAGAAAATGCCCTACCACCATGCTATGGTTTCCTCACGGTGTTTTCCTTCACCGAAAGCTCAGGCTGATTTTAGAGTCGAATAGGTGGATTCGAACCCGCATCCATTGGTGCGGAATCTGGCTACAATATCCACTGCGCCATCATCGCTTCAATTAGTTCAAATAAATGTATTGTTATAAATCTAATGGCTACGGAAACTGTTACGAGGGAAAACTATTTCCATTACGCCTAACAAATTAACAAGTTATTTACAAACTTGTTTTTTTTGCTACTAATAAACAAATTGTTAGTTACCCAACACAATTAGAGACATGTTGTAGGAAGAATTAGGCGGGTGAGTAATTAAATCATTTACTTTGACGACGACATGACGCAGAAATAGAGTTTATCACGAACATAATACGACCTTATCATTACAATGAGTAGAGGGAATTCTACGAAATATTATTTTCGTCCTTTAGTGCTGACTACCAGCGGAGAAAATAAACCTTATCAGATAAAATTTGTCTCAAGGTCTATGTACAGCACATTTCCAGGTTTTTTTGTTACATTCATCAAAAGTAAGTTCATGAAGTCAAATAAAACTTCTAATGAGGTGACGGCAAATACTGTTTAGACAAAAACGTATAAATTAGCATTTTAGCAGAAGAAAAAAATAAAATAATATTTTCTTGAAACCAATTATTATGTACGTACCTAGGCAAAAAAGTATGTAAATATAAGACAATATTTTTTTAATAATGTACTATACTGTAATTTATCATATATATGGTACAAAATAAAGATTAATCTCTGATCAAAATCTATGGACTTTCTCGAAAAGCACTCATTCATTCTTCGTTTAACGACTCCAGTAGGAATTAAGTTAACAGATAGGTTGGAGAAATATTTCCATTAATAAAAGTAATAAATGTTTTTGGTAAATCACATTTTATCAATAAAAAAATAAATCTGCGATATCTTTCATAAAACAGTCCTCGTAGTTTATTTGGCTTTTACTTTTTAGTAACACCAAATTGGTATAAAAGCAAATCGTGACTCTCTTCTTCTTCTTAGGTATTGGCAATATTAGTACACACAATTTGTGCCAATGTCATGTGGGTAAGATGTATTTTCAATCTTGAATCAGCGTTACCAAGCTCCAGCAAAACCGTGGCCCATCCTGCTCGAACTTTCCATGGATCTTTTCGACACGTCAGAATACATATTACACGTTATCTTCTAAAGTAAACTTGAACACAATTACTAAACTAAAGAATATAATTGCTATATAAAAGACTGAGATCCCACCAAAAACCCCCATCGTGACCCTGATTTTTATTTTTTATTTCCTTTCTAATTTATCATGGACTTGAATACACGTTATTTAAGGTTAAATTCACATTATTTTAATAACAGTGTTCCAACAAAATGATAGCCATTTATTAGGACGTTCTAGGGATTTTTTGTGTCATTGAGAATTCATACTCGGCGTCATTGCTACTAATAAATTGAAGTGTCTGTTTGCAATGTCAAAATTATTTTCTTTTACTAAATGGATATGAATGTATACACGATACCTATACCAATTTTTAAAATTTTTGTCTGCCTGTCTGTTTGTTCCGGGTAATCTCTAGAACGGCTGGACGGGTTTTAACGGGATTTTTTGGTAGATAGCTGAAGTTACTCCGGGTAACTTAGGGTACTTTTAATTTTCGAAAATAATTAGGCTTCCACGTAAAAAATTAATACTCCTAAAAGAATTAATAAAATCCAATTCAATACAGTGTTACGGGCAAGTACTTGAACTTATGAGAAATATTTTCACTTAATCTTAGTACTAAAAAAAATTAGGGGTCCGTATAAAAAAAAATTAAAACGCAGTGAAGAACATATGAAACGCGGGGGCAGCCGCGGATACACAGCTAGTTTTAAATATAAGAGTACAACACTCGTGAATAATAATCAAACAAACCAAACCAAATATCAGGCAAATTACCGTCAAAATCACATAATATAGGGGGCAAATACTACAACTTAATGAATTACAAGCAAGAACTACATCATATGAAACCAAAGTCATGCGAAAAACTCCCATTTTCACATAAACTATGTATGTATTTCCTGATCATTATGACATATATTATGTGAATAGTATTTTTTTCATCTAATATCAGCTCTTTAAAAAAATGAATTGTTACAATATCATTAGAAATAATATTTAAAAAATCAAGAGTTTTAAAATATTTATTACAGATAAGTGCGCGGAAGCGTCGGCTGTCTGTTAACTTGAGCTTCTTGTAAAACTTTCGTTTTTTTATCTTTTATTCGTTGGTATATCAGTACTATCTTTCCGAAGAATCGCAAAGGAAAGCATCGATTATTCTATTATTATTGGAAGAATTTATTATACATACTATAAACACAATATATAAGTATCGTATAAATAAAAAAAATTGTACGTATTTAATTGCGTAACATTTGAATAGGATGCGATTTTCATTATTTAGTGTTATTTACAGAAAATATATTTAGAAATTTTATTAATATAATATTTGCTAAATTAAGAAGCTTCTTATTTTCCTTTCATACAGAGAATAGTGTTTAAATAATCTGCAACACGACCAAATTTACCAGCGGCTTCGCTCGCATTAACAGTTTCATTTTTTCATGAGCTATTCACTACATTATAAGAAAAATATTCAACTACCCAGCTGTGTGCCCGCGACAGCGCCCGCGTTTTATATAAATTTTCACTGCATAATACAGTTCTTAATTTTTTTATACAGAACCCTAATTATATCGTAAACAATTAACTGCTACTAACATATATTGTATAGTGTAAGTATTTCTCATAAATTCAAATACCTGGCAATGAAACTGTGCATTGAATCGGATTTCATTCAAATTTTAATGAGTTTTAATTATTTTAAGCGGAACCCTAATAATTTTATAAAATTGAAAGTAACCTATGTTACGCGGCGTAACTTCAGCCAACTACCAAAAAAGTTCTGTCAAAACCGTCCAGCCTTTTCCGAAATTACCTGTGAATAAAAATTTTGACTTTTGTCCGTTATCCTGGAGAACCCTTTGCGTTTTATGTAACAAAAAGTATCCTAGATGTTACTTTATAATAATAGTTATTACTGTGTCATATAAACATTCTACATGTTATATGAATGCAAGGCACGACCTGCTTGTAAAATCCCTCCTTTTTTCTAATTTGCATAGATAATATCTAAATCCCGTAGCGTATAACACCCAGAATTTTTAGTAGAGTAATAATTACATTGATAGTTTTTTTTTATTTTGTATCTATATTAGTTTTTAACATAATCCACAATTACGTAATAAAAAAAAAATATGTGTTGATAAAACATGCACATTATATAAGATTATTTTATGCTTAAGATACTATTCATTAGGTAGACTATAGTATAATATAGTTAAAATTAGCATTTTAATTTCAAAATATGTCACAAATAAGAAAATAAAAATACAATTCCTTTTTAAATTACATCACAACACAAAAGCGATTACATTACATTTACGTTCGTATTACTTTTTGAAAATTACTTATTGAACCATTGTTATTTATATAAATGAAAGCGTTCCGATTCCCTGAAAGCCTCTTGAATGTTATGAGGGAATATTAACGGGAAAATGGTAATATAATCGACTCCTACCATGTAAGTAATGTGATAAGCAATAAGACTATTGAATAAAAGCGTTTGTTGGTAAAAGAAATATAGAAAACGTATCGAATAATAGGAATGTTTACTAAATTTAATTGAAATTAAATGAGCAAAATATAAATGTAATCATAAATAAGAAATTTCGTTTTAATTTTATCCTATAGAGAGAGGTAGCGTACTATAGGTACTAAAATATGTCGTCACACATTACGTGTTTCGTAAAAGTTCTATACTGAGATGTGTTTTGCGATCACAACATAAGTCAACTACCCTATTATGATTGAATCTATGTCGCAGTTTTTTATTTAATCGTCTACAATGCTCTAACAACATATTGTTTACTAGCTGTGTGCCCGCGGTTGCACCCGCGTTTAATATATTCTTCACTTCGTTTTTTTTTTATACGGCACCCTAATATTTTTTTGTAATAAGATAAAGTAAAAATATTTCTCACTAATTCAAGCATTGAATTTAATTTTTTTAAATTTTAAATCAGGTTTTTTTTACGCGGAACCCTAATTATTTTATATTATTTAAAGTACCTTAAGTTACCCGGAGTAACTTTAGTTATCTACCAAACAAAGTCCGGTCAAAATCCGTCAAGCCGTTCCGGAGATTACCCGGAACAAACAAACAAAACTTTTAAAAATTGTATTTTTGCTATAGGTATCTTATATTCATGTCTATTGAATAAAAAAATGACAATACAAACAAACACTTTAATTTTATTTATTAGTATAGATAAGTAGTTAAGTGCATTTTTATAAATGAATTAAAAAAAACAATGTTATAACTAAAAGTTATCATGTGCTGATAAACCTTTATTTTAAGAGCGAAAAGCATTTACGCATGTTCCTGCCATCTCCCAGATAAGAGATGCCAGGGGGGTATGCGGGACTCGCCCGGCGTGAAGCGCCGGGAATACCGACTGAAACCAAGTGCTAATATACCTAATTCATTGTAAAAATTTACAAGCGAGTATGGATTTAGTGTACTTATTAAGTGTGTTTATATTATATATTTTTTGGTCTAAAAGGTCGATTACTACAAATCCCATCTAAAAATAGACATTCCAGTCATCATCATTCTCATGCCCTATTTCTAACTTGCTTAGGGTCGGCGAAGTATGATTTCTCTTTCTATACATCACTATCAACCGTCATTTCTTCATTAACTCCTTTTACTTTCATATTATTCGTCACACACTTTCTTTGTCCTTTCTCTAATTTCCCATTCTTCCACAGTCATGTTCTTTACTATTTAAGTTACATGCGCTTTTCTCTCTTCTCATACCATGTCCATCCCACGATAAACGATTCGCTTTCAACTTTTCTACCACTAGCGCACTTTCACACTCCCTCTAATATATAAATAAACATTTCAGTATGACGACGAAGTTTTCGTCACATAATCGGAGACTCACTAAGATATTTTACGACAGGGTGGTATGCGTGAAGAATCCTTATTATTGGACATATCGAAAGGTATTTGTATGTACTCTATTGTGTTGTAAGGCAGTATTATTACATCAACATCTCGTATAATATCAAGAAATTACCTGACATCTTCAAATGCTATCTATAGATCTAGTTCTCTGTAAAACATAGATCGTTATTTAATTTACGACCGGTAACTAATCCGACGAGCTTGCAGAGCTTTTTGTTCGGAACATAATTCAATGTTCTACAGATGAGAATCTTATTCATAAAATTGTGAAGTCACGTTGTCCAATCAACGTGGTGGGAGTTTTCATATCGACTCTGCTTACGTACTAGGTAGTACATAACAGCTATTAAATCGGACTCTAATTTAGATTAAGTTGACTTTTAAAACCGTCATTTTAACCGATATATAAAAATAAACATATAATTCTTTATTAGCGGTACTAGCCGGTTTGCGATTTCGTGGCCGTTTGAAATAAAGCAACCCTACCGTGGGAATTTCAACGTATATGAATGCGTAAATTATCTAGATAAGTTGTTTGGTGTTTGGAACAAACCGGTCCAGGGATAATATGCTTATCAATAAACATCTACTTGAAATCGGTAAAAAAACGTTTATAACCGATATGTTACAAACCGGTTTGAAACTTTGGAGACGGAAACAATTATTACCATGTATCAAACAGGATTAAGTTTTTTTGGGAATGCCTATTTAATGCCTGTTTACTGAGGCTAAGTAAATTTCTTGGTTCTTGTGTAGATGACCGGATTTGGTTAGCAATGCAAAGGCATACTTAGTATAAAGAGATACACATATTATTGACTTGCCTCTGCAATCTCTTTTAAGGTTGTTTATAAATAATATAGGCAACAGTAAACACTCAAAGGAAATTACGATCGCGAACGGACGTGTAACTAATTATTAAACCAGTTCTTAAACACACCCTTGGTCTCCTTCCGGCAGCAGCCCTCGAATGTACCGATCTTTAGCTAGGGTAGTTTAAACAGGACGATATAGTGCATTCTGTAAGGGACCCTTGTTTTATCATTTAGCTAGAAGTCATTTTGCAGCATTTCTATGCCGGTAACAACCAATGCCGTGATTCGTATCATTATTCTGGCCTTGTGCCTAGTTACGATTTTCCAGCTGAATACGCTCACCGCAAAGCCCCGTTGAAAGCTATTCGTTTGCCACAAAACATTACCATACCTATTTGTTAAATATGTAATATGAATAAATCAATAATTTCTAACAAGTCATTTCAATTATTATTTATTAACACAAGTCCATTGTTTCAGTATATACGAAATAAGATTTAATTTTTTTTCTAACATGATCGAACGACTGGACTCACAATAAAGAAAATAATAGCTCGGAGTAAAAATAGGCTTCAGTAGTAAATCTCAGCCGTCTGTTTCGATCGATCGATACAGAATAATACATTTTGGTATAAAACTACATTTCAAGTAATTGGAATAGAAATATACGAAACTGCTAATAAAATTCAATACATTACTGTTGGCCAATACCTACGCTAGATACAAGAATATATTCATAATTAAAGTTATTAAATATTTCAAATGAAATACATTTTGTGTATTATATAGATAAAAAATTAAGATTATTTTAACTTTTACTTTATTAGGATTCATATTCATTAATTCATGCATACATAACGCATACAGCATCACATCTCTCTCCTTTGGGGGTAGGCAGAGACTACGTCCTTCCAGTTGCTACGATCTTGACATTTATTTCGCTTCTTCTATTTTCAAGAGCGCTTTCATACACACTCGTCGGTTATGGGCTATTTTTACCTAACCTTTCTTTAGAAAGTAAATTATTAGCTGAAATTTTTTTATTGGCCCAGGAACTTACGTGGGTTTATGTAAAACAACTTACTAAATTGTTATAATAATCAGATGAATAGTTTAGGAGGTATTTGGCGGGATCTCAGTCTATCACATAGCAGTTATTGTCTTTAATCCATTTGATTGCGTATTTGACCATAAATTGTGTAGTTTTAGTGGCGTTCTATATCATATAGTTTGTTTATTATGAACAGGTGAAGTGTATTGGAAATAATAACACGAAACGTTTATTCTGAAATGCCACAAAAACCCCATGGAAAATTATAGGTAGATGAGCCACCTGTTTTTTGTTGTAGTATACAAACGTTGCCACAAGATTGAATACATAACCTATCACATGACATTGGCAGAATTGTGTACGTAAATCGCAGATTGCCACTAACCAAGAAGAATTGTTTAGGAATGCATAGAGTACATACTTATTCACAATGATTTTTTATTTATATAGCTATTACTTAGACTATAATATCACATACGCGTAGGCACTCGATAAATATTATTTGAACGAAGATTCTGACGTGGTTAATAATAATTTTGATCACGTGGTGGCAGCACTACATCGCCGAGACTGGGGTGTTTCTCGTTATTAAATAACTTTTATCGACCAACGCCCCGCTGTTTTGCGTCCTCGTTCGTCGCTACCTACCGACCCCTCGCTCTGGGCTTATTTACAGAAAATATTGCGTATTTAAAGAAAATTAAACCTGGAATATGATATGTACAATAAACTTAAAACGAAGCCCGACATATGACGAGCAGATATGAAGAAATAGAATTTCTTACGTGAATATTTCAAAGTAAAGATAAGGCAAAGGTAATTAAAAATAAAAGGCTTTGGCATATTTATTCACAACCTACATACATACCTGCAGCAATTAAGGACAAAAATCCAAATCAATAATCAAAACTCAAATCCAGGGGTATTATATTTATAGGAGGTAAATAACATATAATAATGCTTCGGAGTTCTACGACAATATTATGGATAAGAGGCAACCCTGACCTCTTTTAAATGGCGGATTAGGGAATAAAATGATATTTTATTGGACGGCACTGCTAAAGTCGTTATATACTTTGGGATACTTAACATTTTTTTTTGTACTGGTTACATGGTTTCCTTACAGGTCTTCGAGACGATTAATTGTAATAGTAAAAAAAATATTGAAATATTATATACGTCAATAAGTAATCGATACTCATTAGCACCCAGTTTCAATATGCGATCTCAATCTGTTTTACCTCGTGAAATTTAGAGATAAGTCAAAAAAACTGATATATTTTTGATTAGATCTTAAACATAATTTTTAAGATACAATATTGAAACCCGCCGTTATACGACCAATTGAGTTGATTCTTAATTCTTGTAAATTTGACTGGTACATCGACGATTGATATTTCAAGACGTGTTCACTTCAAACTATGGACTAAACACTCAAAATTTATCCAAAAATGATAAGCTACAAATGAAGTCCACAAAAAGAACGAGATCGAGATCGAATGTATAGAAGTTAAAATAAAAAATAAACTAAATGTTAACAGTACATATCTCATTTACTCTAGTTACTCATACATATGAACAGCTTATAAATGTATATAAATAGCATAATTTATTGAGCTAGAAAATGGAACAATTTAAAGTTGCAGTATACATTTTCTAGAAAGTAATTATACAAAAAATCATGCAAATCATGTTAGTTGTTAATTTTTGGGAAACACTTTTACTGTGAAGAAGGCTAATAAAATTCATACTACAGATGGAAATAACAATGCAATAGCTAACGTTTCCGTAAACACCATGCTTGTACAGCTGTGTTCCGGTTTTACTAACCGCGGCCTCTGTATGTTACATGTGCCAGAACACAAGAAATGCTTCTTCCTTTCACGTAAATAAATAATCTTATATACGTTTTTTTTTTACATGTAATATGATCAAATTTGTTTATTTACAGTAGACCATAAACTATAACCACATAACATCATGCCTCGTTCTCATGAGGGTAGGCAGAGACTTCATCCTTCCACCTGTTACGATCCTGATTCACGTCTTTCGTTTTTTCTACTTTCATGAGCGCTTTCACAAATGCTCTTCTGTTATGAGTACTTTAAACCTGGCCTTTCTTCAAAACCAACTTATCATTCCTTTCTCTATCTTTTTCACTACATCCTCTACCACACAACGTTCCCTTATTACACAATTACTTACTAAATCTATCATTCTCACGGCAGCATTACTTCTTAGACATCTGATTTCAACAGCGTTCATAGTTCTAGACTAGCATACTCCGATGCATAGCCAAACGTGCTATTTCGGACACATTCGGGCTGTCCAGGAAGTGAACGAAAGGCCCTGTTATTACATATATAGTTTCCTTGAAAATATTGACAAGTAAATTTATTTATCAAACAAATAGATTATAATAGAAAAATCCCAGAGTACTCCCATTTCTGATTGCTCAATAGTGGTAAATAAGAATTCAACATTGAACTGAGCCTTCTATGACAGAAAAGGTGTTAAAAGCATAGCATAATAGTAGAGAATTTTTATTACGTCTGTGGCTACCTGCCACCAATGAGTTGTTAATCTGACGCAAACCAACTATGTATGTGTCCCGGCAGAGTCAAGTGAGAACCAATTCTTCTAATCTTAGCGAATTTTCCATACAAACTTCGCTTTCATAGTGACTCAAACTTCGGTAATATATCTTAATTAAATATGAACCTATACAGTATTAAAAAATAAAAACAAAAATAACTTAACCGTAAAGATTAAATACTAAATTTATGCAGTATATTCTATTGTTGTTGAAAAAAATAAATAATTATGTTCTATACTTTTTTAAAGTCAATTTTCCTAAGCAGTAGCGTTTACTGAGTTTCATGAGTTTAGAGCATTTTGGTAATTTTTACGATGGAAAATTATTTTGAAGCATTCTGGATTTTGAAGATGAAAATTACACAGAGAAGTCGTGAGCAACGTGTATTAGGTACTAAAAACAATGTTTTTAAATAAAACGTATATTCGCCAGAAGACGAAGTATTTAAAAATAAATTATTTCTATGCTTAAAACTAACCATATACAAGTCGCCAGACCACTTGGTTGCAAATTCTCTTATCATTGCAAGCTCAGCGTCTAGGTTTTTTATAAGATAAAGTGCTGACTCACGTTCTTGTTAAGTCAACACCCTAAACAAATTATTTTAAAAACTCAAATACTACGACTACTATTGGTATAGGTTAAGAGAAGCGTGGTCATGAGTAATAATGGTTTATACGCTTTTTAGATCTATTTACTCAATAAAAAACTAGAATTATAAAGTCTAATTTTTAGTATAGTACAACAAAAAAAACTCGGTATTTATCTACCTTGATTGTGAATAGTAGCCAAAGACATGAATATTGTAATAAAATATCCATCATAAACCGACAAGCCTAAATAACGTTATGTTCTTACGTTAGTAAGGAACGACTGAAATAATTTTATTAACTAGACGCTTTTAATGTATGTTCGCCGATGAAAACTGAACGATAGTCGTGACACGCCTATCACTCATGACACAACTAGTAATATATTTTCTAGTGTCAAATCGAAAGATGATATTCATTATTCAGTCAATTGTAAAGTTTTTTTAAAATTTTAGTCCATATTAAAATGTTTGTTGTTGAGTCAAAATATACTTAAATTTTCATAAGACCCTGAAATTTACTATTTTTGTAGTCTATATAACAGTATTCGATTAAGTTTGGATGAAAGTTACATTAAAACTATCACCTACATACGGCCTATATCAGCTATACATTATTTAGGTAAATAAATATATATAGGTAACTCTATAAATTTTCTTGCCATAAACATCAAACACAAACAAGTAGGTGAAGATTTTCAATGTCAGGTCAGTGAAGTCTTCAGCTATTCGTAACTGATTTAAAAAGGACAATTATTTTAATTAAGGCCAGTCAATACTTAGGTACATCTAAGACGATATTTGTTACACGACATTAATATGAAACAATAAAAATATAACTTAGTTTACATTGGAAAATGCAAACAAATTATTTAAAAATAGCTGCTCTCCACGGTTTTCCCGCGTAGTTCCCGTTCCCGTGGGATTTTCGGAATAAAAACTATCCAATGTCACTCCATGGATTTCAAACTATCCATACCAAATTTCAGCCAAATCGGTCCAGTAATTTTTAAGTTTATTCATTACATACAAATTTTTCCTCTTTATAATATTAGTATAGATAACTAAAATTTCATTATTTTACACTGTAATAAATCTTACGATTACATTACACGACTTCCAGTCTCGCTGGTCACTTGGTATATTAATATTCTTTAAAAGATTGAAACCAAAAAAGAGAAAAGGCGGCGACACGCGGTCTGCGACCTTTCGATCGTGTCCATTTGCAGAATAAAGCAACTACCAGCTTTTGGCCCCATTACATCCCTCGGGGGCAATGACATTTTAAAGCATGTATGAAAGCTGAATATGTATGTATAGACAGAAGGGCAGAATTACATAAATTATTTCTCTAAAATATAGATACTTAGTTAATAATCTATCGTTAGAATTGTTACTTATTTGACTAAATACGATAACATAAATTTTTAACATTGTAACTTCTTTTTAAGTAAATATATAGTAAAATATCTGTAAATATAGAGCATACTTAACACGTCAGATTTGTGTACTTAAAACAACTGACTTTAATTACTAATGGCACGCTAACTTATTCATAGCAGTTGAAACAAATCTGCGTACATTGTTTCCTGTAAGTACAGATATGGAAAAATAACTTATTAGATATCATATGTCTTGCTTTAAATAAACTATTATTAACATTACTATTATTATTATTTTTATTAATATCAAACCTCTTTAAAACATGGAACCACAAGAACGGATGTGCACTGTATACGTTGTCATAAGTATTGCCAGGCTTTGATAATGTGAAAACATTTTTATACTACGGGGCAAAATATCTGTCGAATAGACTGAGGAGTTTAAGTCTGTCAGAACAGTTTTTATATTATCCTCACCTGATTTCGTCCTGGTTAAAAATGATTACTTGTTAAGATCTCAACCTGTAGCTTACATTAAGACCCTGACTATTGCATGCCAAGTGTATATTGAATAGCATTTAATTAAAAAAATTAAACTAAAACTACTTCAGTCTGCAGTAGAACTGTAGTTAAACTGTAATTGAAGGGATGGAAATTTTAACTTGATAACACGAATTTAGGACACGATGTAAAAACTTCTCGAGGTGATAATAATTATCCAATTGATAACCAAAACGTTTGATTTTCTGTGCAAAATTAGAGAACAGTCTCCTCGACAGCTTGTGTTGCGGATCTATTTTTATCTATACGAGCGTTAACTACGTGACCTCGTTAATGGGTGGTCTAGTTCGAAAAGCTCATGTCAGTTAATGGGAGGTTTTTTTTGCTCACTGCTGCTATTTTTTTTTTCATCCACCTTCACTCTATCAACACATCCGTGAAAACAACGATAAAATAATGCAATTAAAACTCAATAGCTACAGGTATAATTATAATAATAGAAATAAAAACCAATTAGTAAACCATTACATAAACTTAGCAATAATATTAAAAGTTTCTTTAGTAAATAGATTGTACAATACTGTTGCACATTATTAATTTACCGGAAAGAAACTGAAAGAACGTGAAAAGCGAGCTTTATAGGTGTTTAGTTATTATAGGGTGGTAATAGATCTGGAAGTTATGTATTCTTCTCTTATAATTTAACAAAAATATTATTAATTTGTGTTAAAAATACATTCACAGTTGAAAATATACTGAAGTATAAAGATAGGCCGATTGAGTTTATTGCCCGCTCTTCACGATGACTGGAATGTTTTCCGAACCAGCGAACATGTATTAACGTATCGTTTAAAGCCCTAACAG
This sequence comes from Samia ricini, assembly GCA_014132275.2. Taxonomy (NCBI): domain Eukaryota; kingdom Metazoa; phylum Arthropoda; class Insecta; order Lepidoptera; family Saturniidae; genus Samia; species Samia ricini. Next base: position 10,790,459 of record AP028170.1, read on the forward strand.
GCCTAAATGAATTTTTTCATGGATAATATTAACCTCGGGGTTTTTTAATGTTAGCTCGGCAATCTAAATGTAGAGCAACACCCTATGATACGGACGGTGCAGTTCGAAAAGAAGGGCAAAAATATTGACAACTTTCAATGGTAGTCAAGCGGGCTTACCGAGATGCCTCTTATGAAAATCCAGTGTCAGATCCAGGAAGTAACACGTTGACAGGGCGTCAACTTTTACTATTTTACTTTTAATATGTAGCAATTACGTTTATACACAAAGTGAAATCGAAATAAAAACAACACATCATAATGCACGATGAGCAACTTGTTAAGCAAAAAAAGCGCAAGTTTGTATGATTATTACAAAACCCCAAGATCCATGGAATAGATAGTCCCTACTACCTTAATCCAAGGAACCACATCGGGATTGCTATCTCCGTACCAATTTAAGATACCAAGAAACCGCAGAAGAGTGCTGTATGAAATTTTGGTTTTGATGAAATTTTTTAGGCTGTTATCATGATTTCTTTGTAAAAGCTTTGATGCCCGGAGCACATTACAAAAAATTGGACATCAGTATTACGACAATGCAAATTTCATCAAGAATCTTGAACTGAAGGGAGCTACGAAGATATATTTTCTCAATAAGCGTGTTTAATAGACCGTGTTACGGAAATACTTTGACGAGTTGTTTGTCTTTATTCAAACTTATCCCATTAGAGAACCAGTCCAGCTGGTCTGTGAAGTTATAACTCCTGTAGATTCGCTTTCCGCACGAATAAAGACGCTCACAAAGTCTTTTCCCCGTTCAGCTAGTATGTTTCCTACTTTCAACATTACTTGGTCCTTAAAAATACGAAACAAGATAAGAAAACGACAATCACTTATGGAATTAGTTACTCGATAATCACCGTTGTTTTCCTATGCTGAACTTTCATCAGACGACCACATACGTATTTTGTCAAACTAAAAAAACATCTTATCATTTTAACACATTTTAATAATTTCTCATAACACTACTTAGGTACACGAAACAAGTATGTTATTGGTTTTATTAACGATGTTAATAAAATATAAGTGAAATAACTAAATAATTTAAATGCTGTTGCTCGTAGTTGACAAGCTAAAGTTTTTTTTAGTGTAGAAAATAAATTACTTACGTCGAAACCAGCAGAATATAGTTATAATTAATATTTTGTTAAAATGTTCTCAAGTTATTTTTCTTGATTAATTTAATTTTTTCTTAGGAACATGGAACATCTATCTGTATCATTGTAATAATAGGTAAAGGTAAAAATACTCTCAATGGCTACATTTCATAATTTCCATTATCAGATATTATAGTCTTATCTATAAGCCTATAAATCCGAAATGTATACTGGTTTTTTTCTAAAATCAGAAATAGGCTGAGGAGATATTGTATAAGAAGTGAAAGCCGCTATTCAGTGATAAGGCACGCATCATCGCGCCTGCAAATTTCATCACGTTTCTCGCCTAAGCGTCTTTATTTACATAAGTAGAAGTAACATCACCATTACATACTATACCTGCGTAAATATACATCTAAATATATTAAACAAAGTCGGGTAATTTACACCATTTATAACTCAAGAAATGCTGAACCTATTTTGTATGATGTTAGATTTGTTGGATTGGAGTCCGCCCCGAATAGCAGAATAATATATCAGAAAATTCATTAAAAAAAAATTATGAAGAAAATCAATTTTCTCATACATTTTGTATAGAACGGTTTTTTTCATTCGAAGGTGGTACGAAGTTTTCCAGGTCAGTTAGTATTATATACAACATATGTTTAGGATACTAAAATTTTATATCATATAGCAAACAACGTATAGAATGTCACATACTAGGGCGTTATAAAGAAAAATCAATTTACAAATCTATATACAGGACAAGTAGCTCAGTAGTAGTACAGTAATATGTGAGTCATAATCCAATTAACGAAATCGTTTAAAATAGCGTAGATATTTGATGTTCTCAGGAAATATATTGATATTTAATTGTATTTATATGGCAGAGAGGACATGCGGCCGATGACAGATTTGAAAGTAGGTATTTCAGAAATCTATTGCTATCGTGTTGCCCCCCATGTAAAGAGTTATAAAACACGAAAGGGGCAACTGCAGCTCGGGCTGATTATACATCTATGCAAAATAGATGAAATCACTTCGTAGTACCCTGTTTCCTCTTCCAAAACTGAACCGATTTTTAATTTTCTTTCAGTTATAGAATAAGAAAGACTTTGGCTATGGCTCTACATTTTGCTTTTTTAAATTTTATTCATCGAATTTGTTTGACGAACTTCTGAAAATGACGATAATAATCGAGCATTATTTTTTTCAAAGGCTCCTAGTTTCTACAATAACTAATTTATGGAAAAACCCGTACCGGCATGGCGGTGGTAGATATATATTATTTGGTATAGTAATATTTAGCATAATCCTATTATCCAGAGAAGAATCAGAGGCCTACGTATGGAAAATGGTATGGAAAAAATACCGCTAACATATCCTCTTAAGTCATTTTTTTTTTTAAAGATTCTAATAACGAATATACTAAATTCATTGATCTAATTTATTATAAACTACAAGTAGATGTCCTATCATGAATAGCCTGAAATACATTTATCTAAAAAAAAAAAAAGAAATACATTGAATAAAAATTTGAACTAAAAAAATATTGTTGCATTTTTTTTTAAATTATTATAGAAAACCCCCACAAAAAACACACATATTTAGAGTATATTTAAGTTATTTAAACTTTAATACAGTTTGTAATGTAAAATATCATTTCTTATGATTATAATATTATTTTTAAGAAATGTAAAAAGAAATACAAAAACAAGTATCGCCTCAACAAAAAAAATATATATATATATATTAATAATATATAGATAAGTGATTGTCACACCTTTTCTAAAAAGCTAATATTGTCTATGGTATACGTGAATATTATAATATATGCATAGAAGAAGTAATAAACGAATTGAAGATCTGGAAGACGTAAAAAATATACTCACAATTGTAAAGTTAAGAAAACTGATTTTTTTCACTTAAAATAAGTAGTTAATAATAAATGTGTAAATCAGCAAAACATATGGGAAAGAATATAAAGAAAATATAGTTATATATCATCTTCATATAAATGTTGTGACAGTAATCCACATAGCTTTAACGAATTGGAACCAAGCAATAAATCACACGACCCGCCCGGAATTCTTTGAACGATTTGTGTGGTATACGACAAAAGACAATATTCGTATTGCCGACGAGAAATTTCAGAATACAAAGGTCCTAATCTATGCTAAATGTGAATGAAAAATATAAATGAGAAAATAATTTATCTTTATTACTTACTTTTTTATACCTACATAATCGATTTTTATATACTAGTACCTACATTTAAAATATCGTAATTGTTAAAAGAAATACATATTTGAGAATAAGTGAATTTTGAGTAGAATATTTTGTAAAATTGTAGTATAATTAAAAAAATTTATAAATCAAAGTGATTAATGTAAGAAACCAAATAAATATATTAATATCGCACACATTTTTAAAGTTATAATCCTAACATTACCACATAATTTAAAATGTGTACAAATAAATTATTAACATTCAATTTATAATACCACTACATCCAACAAAAAAAAGGAGAATAAAAAAACTTCATATTCAACTTATAACGATCATAAAATCATAATTAACGTACCTCAGAATAAGTACGTATTTTTACATAACTCTCTATAGGCTGTTTGAAAATAAAATATTTCTATAATTAGGAAAAAAAAACATCCAAAAATCATATATAAAGTGTTCATAATTGGTAAGTAGTGTCCTGAAAATGATAAATAATCGTATTATTTTATTAGTTATATTTCGTTTATAAAAAAAAACGGGTATCATAATTTTGTTTAAATTTAATAGTTAGACCCGTTAAGTAATAATATCTGAACTATGGATAGAAAAATGTAATATAATATTAAATTTTAACTACATTATTATTGCTTAGCTATCTCGCAATTATTAACAAGATATTGCGTGTAACCGTAGACATGATGGTGTCGAATGTCGACCAAACATCCTACGCATACAACTGTGTTTGAATTCACTACAGAACTAACACAGTATCAAATATCTATTAACTAGACTTGGAATACGTATTAGTTTTCACATCTAGATTCTATTAAGCAATAGGTATTTTAACACAACAGTTAGAAGATATATCCAGATAAGTTCAGTGACCGGGTTAAAACAATTTGATACGAATATCCTGTAGAAATTACAAATACGATAAATAATATAATTAAAGTACATTATTCGGTTATGAAATAATTGTTTATTTTTTAATTTTTTTTTTACGGTATTATTAATTTTTATCGAATAAAAGTTGGGGTAGCAGCCACTACACCCATACAGTGATGAGAGTCTAGCTTCCCCTAGAGTGGACTATATTTTATTTTAAATTGGCTATAAGTAGATCCCGATAAAATTAGACTAAAAATATAAAACTGTACCCAGGATGAAAGCTCACTTACCTTTCGTCGGCGAGTAGATGCCGATGTGTCTAGAATTCTCCCCAACTCCTTCAAACTTGTACACCAAACACTAAAATGACAGATAGTTCGCTTCATGACTATATACTTTGCCGCCGTCCGAACAAGTGACCGACCATCCGTGTGGTTTAAACCGTCAAAATAAAAAGTAAAAAATTTGCATACCCCCAACCAATTTATCAGCCCGAACAAAAGTATTTTTATAATTACTGTTTATCATTTAATGGTAATAATACAGAGGACCATCAAGAGATGGACCATTAACATATAGTTTTTATGTTAGACGCTAGTACATCCATCGCCTTTGCAATCAATGTACAGGCGGAAAAGAGAATATGCTAGCGGCATTTAATCTATACAAACATGATCCCCTGTTTCCTCCCTAGATAATAGCATCATGGTAAATATTTTTATACCAAATACTATATATTAACCACCATCATGGCCGTACGTTTTGATTTTTTTTTTGAGCAGTCTTTGAAAATGAATAGAATGCTCGATATTAACAGTCATTTTCAGATGTTCGTCAAACAAATTTGATGAATAAAATTTAAAAAAGCAAAAGTTTTTCAAAAATCGGTTCAGTTTTGGAGGGGGAAACAAGGTACTATGAAATGATGTTTTCGTCTCTTTTGCATAGGTACAATCAACTCGACCTGCAGTTGTCCCTTTCATGTTCTATAACTCTTTCTTTGGGGTGCAACGCGATAGCAATAGATTTCTGAAATACCTACTTTTCAAATCTGTTGCCGACCGCATGTCCTCTTAAGGAGCATTAGGAATCAATTCCTCATTCCAACGGTACCTCAAAAGAGTTTCTCAGGTCACCGAATAAGAATTTAAAAGAAGGGTTCGCATCTAGCAGTACAGGTACAGGGCGCAGGTAGAGTGTAGTGCATTACAAATAACGCGAAGATAGTTAGATCGATCATTTCGATCGTTAGCTAGATAGATAGATAGAAGATAGTTCCGTCCAAATAAACCTAGGAACACCGTGGTAATTTAGTCAGAGAGTAATCGACTAATCGACTATTCAAAACTAGGTGAAAGTGAGTATATGTGGGTGGGTAATATATGCAGGGCTTCCACACGCTTAAAAAGCAGTTAACATGCCAGACTATAAAAACTACGACAAACGCTACACCGTCGTAGTGATTGCTACACGCTGATTGAACTGTTCTTAGCTGGTGACTGAATGGATTAAGAGTTATGTTGTATTTTCTACTTAATTACTAAGTAATACATTTAAAAATAAAGAACATATAAATGCCTAAAGATTTAAACACTTTTAAGACAAACATTACAAGAAAAATAAATTAAATTCTAAAATTTAAAATAACTATTGTTCTATTTTCAAATTTCATATATTGATTTAGAAGGCCAGTATGTAAACAGAATCTTTATCAAAAATACGTTTAGCTTTCATTTAAATATGTAGATGATACTCCTACACCAGTGTAATTTGCTCATAATATCTCAAGTTTTGTAAGAATACGATATTCAGCGAATGCTTATTGAGTGGGTAATATTACTTGAACGGAATCGACATAAAACGAACTTACCTTAATTTCTTTTTATTTCTGGACAGAAATGATTGATATATTGGTTTCTGTTTTCTTTACCTTTCGTTTCTTAAACTTTCGTCTACCTCCGGGTATATATTATGGCTAACATCAGCTAGCCAGTCCTTAACTTATTTCTTATCTTGAAATATCGATTCATGCTTATTATTTTTAATTTTCAAATAAAGTATTCATTAATATGTTGATTACCCGTAAAAATGAGACAATAGGAAAACAATAGAAAGCTGGCGTAAACGCCAGGTTAGTGCTCAATTTAGCTTTGTATACCTATTGGTGATTAGATAAACTCAACTAGGTATGCTAAGTTATGTAGTTATGCTAATCTCATGTATGTAAATTTTTGAACTTATTATTTGCCACGTCTTAATGGTGAGAACTCTTCAAAAGTAATTGTAACTTCGAGTTCTCTTTGAAAAAGAAAAAATACAGTGATACGAATATTCCTGTGAAATCTGCTTCCCTTTTTGCAAATATTCACTCACCCCTCACTAAAGCTATGCTCATATAAAAATCGATAATACAACCGGTTTACTGATCGAGATGTTCTGTGCGTGATTGTTCTACTTATTATTATTCCGGGTTTATTGTACACATCGGTTTTTCACATTTGAATAAAGGGTAATCTTTTTATAGATACTTTAGATTGTAAATTCTTACCGACTATTTTGCTTAACAACAACATACAAGTAGGTAGTCATATTATAAACGACCAATGAATATCCTTATGTCTAACTTATTCTTATTCCTTTTATTATTTATCCGACATCATTCAAATCTATGGGCTGTCAGATTATTGCATTCTTTGGACTACTGGTTTGTATACACAAATTTATGTTAAAAGATTTTCTATAAAAAATCATCAACGGTATGAATAAAATTACGTTGATAGCATTGTTAGCATAGATTTACTAAAGATAAATTTAAATTTTCCATTCATTATTAATTAACAGAGCAAGAAAATTAAAAATAAATAGAACTATAAAACACTTTTGTGTTTCCATTTCATTACAGGACACGAATATAAACCGCTGAGCTAGTATTTTAACGCATACGGGGTCATTGACATGAAGCACCACGCGCATTTCGTTATAAGAATTTGCACAACCCCTATGAGGGTAAAGTTAGGTTATTCAACCCGAACCTTCAAACAGAAACACAACCAAGTATATTATAAAGTTAAAATGGATTATAAATGTTAATCAAAATCGAAATAATAATATTCAAAATTAATTTGCTTTTCAGTCGCATGCTCTCCGCACGCTCTCATCACTAATAAAATTCAACAAGAAACTTACCGATTCATTCATGCACGTATTGACATAGTCGATCACCGTACACACACAATATTTCGCGTATAGTTAAGTAGTCCACGATCGATAGTATTCGCATATTAGATGCATAAACGCTGTACGGCGTGTATCCGACGTTCCTACTGCACGTAATATTCTCAAGTTATAATTTTACATGCACGTCCACTCATGAGAAAAGCAACCTGAGACGACCGCAATGTTCGAAACCTTAATACTTCCCTTCGCTATAAATATTAGGTGACAGAACCGAACACGGAGCCAATCGAATGTCTTATAAATTTGCAAAACTCCGCAGCCGAGTAGATTTAATTTACACACATAGATAATTTACACTGTAACCTACCTACTTACAGTAATTATACAATATCGGAATTGTAAGTTTTTAAAACTACCGGCACATAGCTGCTAAAACTTCGCGTAACGCGTCAAGCGAATACCAATATATTTATGAACAATATGGGGGACAGGAACAGGAGTCGCGTAATAATAAGTGTGCTTGCGTGGGGATGGTACGGAGGGTGCATTGTGCACCGGCAAATTTCGGAAGGGCCCGTTTCGAAAGCCCTTGTTTGTTCCCCCTGCACTTGCGCAAGATGCGAACCAGTTTTGATTTTTGTGAAACAGCCGTGTAGTTTGCCCGTTCACAAGGGGTCTTTCATCCCGCACCGTTATGAACCGGTAACTATAATTGTTAAAACGTAAGGATACCAATAAAGAAAACTCGGCCAAATATATTCACCAAATCTAAAGTGATAAACAAATTCCTAAAAAGGTATTCACATGTCATAGAGTGATTATGTGTTCTGTGATTGTATTACATTTTCTGTATTATATTATAGTTACTGTTGATGTAATTAGGTAGACTTACTAAGCCCTATATAACTACGGTAATTAGGTAAGGTTCACTATAATTTAAGTAAGCTTAATTGTACTAAATGTACAGCACTGCTTAGTTATAGAACTGCAGGAATAACGATGCAGGACTTTTTATTGTAAAAAGAGAATTTATTATGAGGGCATGCGGTCGAAAAAGTAGGTATTTCAGAAATCTATCGCCATCGCGTTGCGACCCTAAGAAAAAATTATAAAACACGAAAGGAACTACTGCAGCGCGTGCTGATTTTACCTGTGCAAAATAAACGATAACATCACTTCGTAGGACCCTGTTTCCTCCTCCAAAACTAAAACCGATTTTTTTAATTTTCTTTCAGTTTTAGAATAATAAATACTTTGACTATGCCTGTACGTTTTGATTTTTTAATTTTATCCATCAAATTTGTTTGACGAACGTCAGACATTGACGGTAAAAATCGAGAATTTTTTTCAAAGGGCTTCTATATTCTATATTAACAAATTTATGGAAAAAATTATAACATACCGGGGTATGGCGGTGATGGATATATGTTGTTTGGTATAAACATATTTACCATAATGCTATTATTCAGGGAGGAAATAGGGCACTACGTTTGTATGGAATAAATTCGGCTATGATATCCTCTTAATTCTAATATTTAAATTACATTACATAATACGAGATTTTTCATTCTAATAATAGATGTGTGCTCGCAGCTCTGCCCGCAGGTCATATTTTCTATTCCACACAATTCTTCACTGCGTAATATAGTTTTTAAATAATAATTGGAAAATAAAGATTTGTGGTCACTATTTTTGACCCTAAATTGTTTTTGGTACTAACAGAAAGCGAAAACATTTCTTACAAATTCAAGCACTAGTTTGTTAAACAATCAATTGAATCGTATTTTGTACACAATTTCATAAGTTTTAATTATTTTACGCGGACCCTAATTATTTTCGAAAAATAAAAGAAAAGGTCCCATCAAAATCAGTCCAACCGTTCCGGAGATTAGCCGGAATAAAAAGACAGACAGACAGACAAGTTTTTTTGGTTTAAAAGTTGTTATATTGATTTTATAAACAGACACTTCAATCTTATTTATGTGGATAGATTAATATTGTAACGATCCAATGGACAGTTTAATTGCTGGTTAACTAAATGTTTGAATTCGTGAAAAATGTCTTTGTTTACAGTTAGTACTAAAAATAATTTAGGGCTGCAAACAGTCACCATCAAGACATTATTTTCTAATGATTATTTACAAACTATATTACGCAGTGAAGAATTGTGCAGAATAGAAAATATGCTACGCGAGCTGAGCCCCGGGCACAAATCTTGTAAATAAAAATAATTTAATACAGCAAGAATGCATGTAAGTTTACAATAATTCCTGTTACTTAGAATTTGAGATCATGCCCTTATTTATTCTCAATAGGGTAATAAAAAGTTAAGTCAATTTTCTTTACTGACATTTAAATGACCTTTTCACAAGCCGGACGTGGGCGTCTAGTGCGGGAATGAATAAATGTATATTGGAACGACTTTTTTATTGTGTTATAGATTAATATTACGCCACAATCTCGCTCGATATCTATATAGCTAAAACTATATGTACCTATCTATATGTGCTGAACTTGGAAAGGAAACTAATTTTAAAGGAAGCTCAAGAAAACATTACATCTGTTAAAACACAGTATTAACATCTGAGGATTCAACATCTCACATAAACATCTATGCTGACTATACTCTGTTTCGTCGTTCGAAACAAACCAGTGTGTATTTGTCAATAGATTTACTTCAGCTACGACATTTTACAGCATAGATAAATCTAAGTATATACTTTTATAAATGTATTCATATATAGTATATTTTTGGGTATATATATATATATATATATATATATATATATATATATATATATATATATATATATATATATATATTTATATGTATATATTGAAATTTATAAAGTTATTCCTTCTTTATTTCGAATAGCACTACCTTTTATAATATATTATTTCCAATGATATTATATAGAAATTTATTCAAAATCAAAATCAAAATTTATTTATTCAATTTAGGCCCTAAGAAGGCGCTTATGAACGTCTAAAACACTACCACCGGTTCGGAAAACAACCCAGTCGAGAAGAGCCGGCAAGAAACTCGATCTGGTTCTTTTTTTTTTCATAAATATAATATATCATTTTTTTTGTCATATAAAAAATTATACAAATCGTAGTTTTAATAATGTTAGTGGAAGCACAGAGATGTGGGTTATTTCCAGACATCACTATCGTTCACGTAATGATCCACCCTGTAATAACCTTTTGAGATTAAAACTTGCTTGACATAATACTTGAACTTATTGTCAGGTAAATCGGTAATGTTACTTGGGATCTTATTGTAAAACCGAATACTATTACCTATAAAGCTTTTATTACACTTACTTAACCTAAAGCGTGGGACAGCCAACTTGTCTTTACTTCTAGTATTAAAATTATGACGATCATTCACTAGATCTAGCTTGTCTAAATTTTTACGAATATGCATTAAGTTATCGAAGATGTATTGGGAGGGCAAAGTTAAGATATCATATTCTTGAAACTTGTTCTTTAGAGATTCGCGAGGTCCCATATTATATATTGCTCGAACAGCTCTCTTTTGTAACGTAAAAATGGTGTCTACCTCTGCTGCTGTACCCCACAGCAAAATACCGTAAGACATTAAGCTGTGAAAGTAAGCAAAGTAGACTAACCTAGCAGTAGCAATATCCGTCAACTGGCGAATTTTCCGAACCGCAAAAGCAGCGGAACTAAGCCTTCCTACCAAAGTTTTAATATGCGGACCCCATTGTAACTTATTATCAAGTATGATACCTAAAAACAGAGTTTTGTCAACTAAGCCTACTAAATTCCCTTCTATCTCTAACTTACAATCAATATGTTGCACATTGGGCAACATAAATTTGATGCATTTATTATTATTATTTATTATTATTATTATTATTTCTGTATTATCACTGGTTAGCTGTTAGAAAATGCCTTATGGGATTATATTAGTGACAGATTATTGGTACAATAAAGAATTCATTCATTCATAGGTAATTTAGGTTCATCATCATTTTATGCGAAAGCTGTGTACCCGCGGCTGCGCCCGCGTTTCATATATTCTTCACTAGAGTGTTTTTATACGGACCCCTAATTTTTGTTTAGTACTAAGATAAATTAACAATATGACTCATAAATTCAAGCACTTGCCCGTAAAACTGTGCATCGAATCGGATTTTATTCAATTTTTTAGGAATTTTAATTTTTACATGAGGAACCCTAATGATTTTCGAATATTAAAAGTACCCTTAGTTACCCGGAGTAACTACAGTTATCTACCAAAAAATTCCCGTGAAAATCCGTCCAGCCGTTCCGGAGATTACCCAGACAAACATACAGACAAAAACTTTAAAAATCGCATTTTTGGTATCATACATACATTCATATGTTAAGTAAAAATCGTTATTTTGACATTATAAACAGACACTTCAAGTTTTTACACACACTTCAGCAGACACTTCAAACCTTTTCAAATATCTGTAATTATATATGAAGTGCATAAATTCTTGTTAGATATATATAAAATACATAACATTAATTTTAATTCGGAGACCGGTACATAGTCATAAAATAACTCATAAATTACAACAATTACGAGTCTATTATTGAGCCAATAATTCCTACTAATGCTTACTATGTTCGCTACGGAATAACTAGATGGCGCAAATAAGAACTCTCAATTCAGTAATTCTCTCTGGTTTTAGCATTGCGCTAGTGTATCGATTTTGTGAAACATGCTAGGGTTACCAAAGTTAAAATGTAAAACAATTAAACTTGTTTTCTTGATAAATTAAAATCTTACTGATACTATATTGAAGGGACGTAACCTTAAGAATAGCTTTCTTGATGCCTATATTTTTTAAACCGCGAAAACAATATATTTACAAAGCTTTAAAAGTAATAATTATCTAAAAATTTCTCTAGCAACACAGTAGTGTCTATGAATTTGACCCCGGAGTTCGTGTTCAGAACAGGAGAGTGTGGTGTGGTGTAGGGCCAGGCCCTTCGATTTTATTCTTCATCACGTAGACTATTGTGTAAAATGGGCACATAATAGGTAAATAATTTATATTGTATCGTAATATAGATGTAAATGTTAAATTGTTTTGTTTAGCGAGACCAATATTATAACGATTAGCAAGTCTTATGCTCGTACTAAGAATATCGTTTAAAATCATGCAATGATTATTGAGGATGATTATAATAATTATAATTTAATGAATATTTGAATAATTCGTGTAAAGTAACGTATGCTATATTATAAATTTGTAAAGAGAAAATTATTGGCCTCGAAATATTGGTGAATGTGTTGAGACAATGGTGTATCGATTAATTTGCGCAAACTAAATGTCATCCGGTTCGGTAGTGTTAATATTAGAAGTGTGTGTTTGTGATCACTATTACTATTGTCTGAGCATCTACGCGTTTTATAATAAGCATGTAGAACATCAATTTAGTTTAAGTGACCGAAATAGTGCCGACTATTCTCATTCGGATAAATTTCGACTGCTGACCGCTCCTTGACAATATCTATTTTTTGACCAATTCGTGAGTCGGCTATAAGTAGTTATCAATATTATATAAAGTATAAATAGATTTCAACTCAGAGTATTCCATCTGAAATAATTTATTATTTTTACTTAGTAGGGTATACAACCAAATTTACACCCAAGACTATCAGAATTTAATATATACTCGAATTCTCTAACGTTAATAATATATTATACCCGAAAGTATTGTAAGTACCCTGCCGTTTTAGATAGTAAAATCATACGTAAACATTTACGCGATATTAAAGCTAACTATTTTCCGTAACTTTGTCTACGTGAATATGCTTTTAATGTTCTACAAGGAGTATGGATTGAATAGTGGGTTTTTTTTTGTTATTATAAAATATCATTATTTATAAAATCTTACGGAAAAGTATATCAGCCCATACCCGATATTAATACATATATTTTTGTGTATTCAGCCTTATAATTAATTTGTAAAATCTAGTCACATTTGCTTATTACTTTTCAAGTGATTACAGTTTAACACGGAAAATTTATGATTTTTTTGTATAATGGTTGGTATTCCCAGCTTCATTCGAATAAATACGCTTTTATTTCGAGCTTTCGTATCTTATCTGAATTCAAACTGAATTCTGCTTTTTTTTCTAATTTTGCCATGAATGTTTATCCCACATGGAAAAGTCTAATAATGTGTAGACTAGATCCTTCCTACAGTTCAGTTACTCAAACATCCCATATTTTCACATTTATAAAATAAAATAAAAAATGGATTGTATCCTGAATTAGAGTACACCTAACTCTCAAATTATTGGCATCAGAAAGATTGGATTGGATGAAAGATTATATTACATAAATCATTTGTACTGCAGTAGTTGACTGCAAATTGTTAGTAATTACAGAGTACACACTCTTAGCCAATGATTTGAATGGATGCAATAAACCCAAAATTCGTTACATTTTTATAAGTAGCTATTAGTTTGTTACAAACCATTTATTATATGTGTAAGAAATTTCGTAACTCGTCAACTTCAGATTATTTTAAGATATTTTATATCAAAAAATCTTTCACATTAGCGATTCTGCTATTATAAGTTAATGTGAGATATAAACACAAATATATTTATTATTTCAGATAAATCTCAGAATTGTGAAGAACTGTGCTCAAATTTATGCAGTAAGTAATTAATTTTTAAATTTGGTGAAGGTAATATTGTAGAAAACATGGCCAATCCAAATCGTGAGAGTGTCAGTACTCGGTTTTCTGATAATTATGACCTGAAAGAAGAATTAGGGAAAGGAGCATTTTCTATAGTAAGGCGAGCAGTACAAAAATCTACTGGGTTCGAATTTGCAGCCAAAATTATAAACACGAAAAAAAACTGTCTGCTAGAGACTTTCAGAAATTGGAGCGAGAGGCTCGAATTTGTCGAAAACTTCAACATCCTAATATCGTAAGGTTACATGACTCTATCCAAGAAGAACATTTCCACTACCTCGTGTTTGATTTGGTTACTGGTGGCGAATTATTTGAAGACATCGTAGCGCGAGAATTTTATTCTGAAGCCGATGCTTCTCATTGTATTCAGCAGATTCTAGAATCAGTGCACCATTGCCACCATAACGGAGTTGTGCATAGGGACTTGAAACCCGAGAACCTTTTACTTGCAAGCAAAGCTAAAGGAGCTGCTGTTAAATTGGCGGACTTTGGATTAGCTATTGAGGTGCAAGGAGATCAACAAGCGTGGTTTGGATTTGCTGGTACTCCAGGGTACTTATCACCAGAAGTCCTTAAGAAAGAACCTTATGGTAAACCAGTAGATATATGGGCATGTGGTGTTATTTTATATATCCTACTAGTTGGATACCCTCCATTTTGGGATGAAGATCAACATCGTCTGTATGGACAAATTAAGGCTGGTGCTTACGATTATCCGTCTCCTGAATGGGACACAGTAACACCTGAAGCAAAAAGCCTCATTAATCAAATGTTAACCGTTAATCCGGGTAAAAGAATAACTGCTTCGGAAGCTTTAAAACACCCATGGATTTGTCACCGTGAGAGGGTTGCTTCTATTATGCACAGACAAGAAACTGTGGACTGCCTGAAGAAATTCAATGCGCGCCGTAAATTGAAGGGTGCTATCTTAACTACAATGCTTGCAACGCGGAATTTTTCGGGCAAATCGATGGTTAACAAAAAAGGAGATGGATCTCAAGTGAAAGAATCAACAGACAGTAGTACGACATTGGAAGATGATGATTTGGATAAAGATAAGAAAGGCGTAGATCGGGCATGTACTGTTATATCCAAAGAACACGACGAAGACGCTTTGACAAAGGCTGACTCATTTGGGAAAGCTCGTGGTGATAGTAACGCATCCTTGCGTCGTGCTGAAGTAATTAAAGTTACCGAGGTACTTATAGATGCTATCAATAATGGAGATTACGATACTTATTCTAAATTATGTGATCCTAATGTAACTGCGTTTGATCCTGACGCTTTAGGAAACTTGGTGGAAGGTGTGGAGTTCCATAAATTCTTTATTGATAACACCCCCTCTCATGTGAAGACAAATACTACAATACTGAATCCGCGGGTACATCTTATCGGGGACGATGTAGCTGTTATAGCATATGTCTGCGTAACACAAAGTGTAGACGCCGATGGTCGACGAGCTACACATCAATCGCAAGAGACTCGTATATGGCACAAACGCCACAACAAGTGGACCGCGATACATTTCCATCGTTCCTAACTAGTTCCTTTATTCACTGAATCCCAAACATCTGAGGGTAATGATCTGTCTACGCGAATGATTAACAATTACCATGACACTGCAGTATTAGCAATCATTCGCAACATGGAATAAATACATACATCGCGTTAAATCCACTGGAAGTTTAATATAATAAAACTCTCCAGTTTTGCTATAAAATTACTCGAATTTCATTAGAATTCTTTATAAACGGATGTTTTTTGTTAATATAAGTACAGTTATAAAATCATAGCCAATGGGAAGGGCCGATAAAGATGATACAAACTCGAATCACAAAATTGTGTGATACCGATTTAATATCCTATGCTTTCTGCTAGTTATGGGTAGGTTTATAGGTATAATACAAAATTATCATCAAGGCCACTATCGAAGATCGTCAACGAATGTCGAAAGCAACTCATATTATTGGATTGTCAGTTTAATGAAATCTCAACATAAATAACATCATGATCTGATACCATTGAATCTTTATTATAAGTAAAAGAGCAAAAAATTCAACGTTTAGAATTATTAGCACATTTCTCAGTAAGTCTCTCTACATTTTAACTATCAATGTTTTGTCGTGCTTAAAATGGTGTTCTATTTGTTATCAAATACCTAGTTAGTAAGATTTAACTAATATAATAATTATGAATATTGCAGTTATTGGCACTATGCCTCTAGAGGTATTTTACCCGGAGTGTAGTGTAAGTGTAAAATTAATTTAATTGGTCTATTTATAGAGTGCATTAATTTATATAGAATTATACCCAACTTAATGTCTGCCTAGACGTCTATTTATTCATTAGAGCAGATTGTATTAAAGGTATTATAAGTTTAAGTGATTATATCAATTTCGTCAATTTTAGATTTAATGTTATTGACATTATTATGCTTTCTGTACCTATCCAAACCTATTAAGATAATACAATCGTTTAAATTTTAATGTTACTACAACTACATTTTTTTTATATTGCGCTCCAGTGACTGCACTGGACCTAATGTTAAGAACAGTACAATCCAATACAGCGGCGACTGACACTGAACAGAATTCACTGCCAGTCACCGCTGTCATGCTGGCCTGCTAAATATAAATATTATGTAACACCATTAGTATTATCCTGAATTAAAATATCGAAGAATATAAAAAATTAAAAGCAAACACTGAAAATGTGTATCTAGTGATATTTAATGTACTTACTTAAACACTTCTGTAATTTTTTTTTTTAAACAGTACACGAAGAAATGTACTTTACTAACAAAGTACAGTAAAATCAGTATTTTTTTAGAAATATAAAAGACATTTAACAGCAATGTTCTTTAACAATTTTCAAATATTTGTTATTAAGTATACTTAGTAAATGTTTATTTGGAATGACAACAATAACAAAGTACAATGGAAATAATGAAATACCACCTAATGTGTAATTCTTAAAATTGGTGGTGTTTTCACTGAATCAAGAGTACATTGTAATTGTGCCATTTTAATTGAATTTAGTGCCAATAACTGTAAAAGATAATAAAAATGTATTCTAGTCTTTATTGTTACGCATATTTAGTAATTAATCAAATATTTTCAAATTAATTTTGAACATAATATACACATTATACATGAATACTTAGTAATTCAAAATGTGTACATAAATGTGTGTTTACACATGTTTGAAAATATTGCTCTTTTCATTATTGAACTAACTCGAAAATATTTTAATGAGTGTCCTGTTTAAATGTTCCGTTTATTTATTTATTTTTACTATCATACTGGGCTGGTTGTTTAATACTTATTAGCCCTCCATGTAAGCAGAACAAATAACAGCATGATCTCTGGCACTACATACGTAACTGACAAATATAAAAAATATAAGTTACCAGTTTTGTGAATTCATACAAAAATATTGCATTATAGAAATAAGTGCCTCCTTATTAATTGTTAAACCAAATTATTGATTAATTTAGTAAACCAATAATCCACTGTTCCTAATGAATTTTATTTTAAAATTTTTTTTTTTTAACATTATTTTTCGTTAACTTACTTTATAATTGTTATATTAATTTTTATTACAACTGCTACAATTACTAACAAAATAGAATTTATCCTCACACATTTATGAAGGCTAGACAAAACCATTTGCTTTAAACTGAAACTGTTTCTTAGCAGAAGACGGTAATTAAAAAGATCTATCTATACCACAAAAAGAAACAGAATGCACCAATGGGTGTTTCACATATCTTCCATAATTCTTCACAAATTTTTTCCAAGGCTCTTTTAATTAACTTTGTTTGATGTATTCTATCATATATTGTCTTCCCACATCAGAACTTAAATATCTCATTGATACCTTACTATGTAAAGTTAAAGTGAATGTTAATTACTAATTTGAAAATTTTATTAGCTCTCTGCAACTTGTTGATAATGCACATTTACCTGTTTGCATGCATTTTTATCTCACCAGCTTATATATTTAGGGGAGCTTTTAAAGAATATTGAAATATTTTATATTGGCTGCTTTTATTAGATATTATACTTGACAAGTAATATTATTTTATACTTATGTTCTACAAAATAAATTACATTCTTATCTCTCTCTCTTTCTGTTTCTCTGACTATTTTTATAGAAATTTGTTACATTTAATATAAAGGTAATCAATCAACTTTATTGTTCAAGTAGGTACCAAATATTTCTATGAAATTTTCTCAAACAGTATGATAATTACGACTTCCGAAAATAAATATTTACCTAGTACTTACTTTCTTACATAATATTTTAATTGATATATGTAATTTTATCATAGATGCATTTATTATAAAAATATACGTTTATCTATGTGACAACCACCAAAATTCATGAACAACTATGAAGCAAATCAATTTTTTATGAAAACTATAAAAATCTAGTTGAAGAAAAATAAAATTAAAGAAACCATGAACATTTTACTAAAATAAATTTAATCTCTGTTCATAATGTACATTAAAATACTGTTCTCTATGGTCTCATGGTAATTAAGTCAACACAGTTTGTTATAAATGCCATACAATTAGGTGTTTACAATCTTATTAAAATATTTTCAAAATTTTGTGCTATTTTTTTCTCTAATTTGTAAACTTAATTTTTGTGAACTGAGCTAGTTGTTTTTGATTATGTAAATCTTATAAAATTATTAAACAATGAGTCCTAACACATTTTAATACAAATTTGCTGTGTAGGGTGTTTTGTGTAATACCTCTGTTTGATTTTGATCAGACAACATCTGCTCGACCAAAATCCAACCGCATAATTCAGTTCCACAGTCTATACCTAGTCAACCTGTGACCATGGCTGGTGCTATCCACCCAAAATAACAGGATAAAAAAGTTTTTTGGAATATAACACAATAAGACAAAATGTTTAATAATTTTATATGTAAATTTTGATTTTTTTAGCTACTTAAAACATTTTTTTGGAAATAATATATTGAAATATATTGCAAATGTACTTAAAACAAATCATATAACTTCCCACTTGATAAAATAGCATTTGGTGAGGCGTGATTTGCATTAATTTAAGTGATACATATATTTTAATGATTTGTTAAAATTTGTCATTTATTAATAATAGAAATATTGCACACTGTTTTGTTTAGAATTTCTCTGTATTATGGTGATAGATAAATTAATTGTAGAATAATTTTTTAGATGTATGGAAAATTGTCAGTATATTTGTATTCAAAATAATTTCTTAATCTCTGCAATTGCCGATTATCATGTAAAAATCTCTAAAATAAAGTTCTTTTGATCTACAATTATGTTTTTATTGCATTTCTTTACAACTATACTACTAAGTTTACTACCTGGTGATTCATATCATCTATTGTAGAGTTTCATACATTTTTCTTTAATATATATTAAATTGGAACTGATAACAGATAAAATCTGTATTGCTCCCATATTATAATATAAATATAAAGCCTTCTGAAAAGTTAGCTACTAGTATACTCAAAAAGACTAAGTTAATTTCATGTCCTAAATAAACAAAAAGCAATGGAATCAAATAAAAATACACTCAATACAACAAACAATTATATTTAGGTCTCTAAATTCATTAACACATACCTCACTTGATATTTAGTAGTTTAATTTTACTGTGTACACCTTTACAGCCATCTGCTGTGACATTAAATTTTTTAGAAATTTTTTCATAACTCTGGTCATTAATTCTTTCGTTGCCCAGTTCTTTTTCAATGCATTTTTTTAAATGTATTTCAGATAATGGTTTAAATTTTTTATGAGTTTTTTCATAACTTTCATATCACTAAAGCTTTTCAACAACTTTAATTCAAATTCTTCATCACAACTTTTTACAAAATTGTCCCCAATATTATCACAATTGTATATCAATATGATAGTAATATTTTTACCCAAATTTTCATTTTTATTAATGAGCTCAATAAGTTCTTTTGATAAATTCATATCAGTACTATCACAATCATCAATAATGATCAGTGAATTTGGACACAAAATCAAACCCATCATAAGATCTGTGGATATTGATTTGACAAAGCTTGGTAATGTGTAATGGTAAATATTTGAAGAATATCCCAAAGTGTCCATCAACAATGATGCAGCAAAAGTCTTGCCTACACCTGTACCACCATAGAAAAATAGAATTTTACTTTTTTCTCCTTCTTTAAAAGTTTCAATTATTGAATCAATAGCTTTTGATTGTCCAACCAAATGCTTCGTTAAGGTAGATCTTAAGTTTTCTAAATCTATTTCCTCAGAACAATTGATATTTAAAATAAAATATGCAACTATAGATATCAGTAACACAAAGACAGTAGTAAATAATCTGATTTTTAAAACATTACATTTCACATTCTTTTGAATATTGATGTGAATTTTTTTAATATTATTTTCAGAAGCCTTAAAAGTAGTCCCAACTATTACAGTATCTACATCCTTTTCCTGTTTTATTTCTACAGATGGGTCATCATTAGATATATCCATTATGCTATTAGAATGAGCACTTAGGTCAACATCCATAGGTTCGAAACTTCTATCGTGGTCCTCCATAATTATGGCCAATGGCTTTGATTTTTGAAACTGTTCACAGGAGCCACAGACAATACCGACTACTTCAAAACCTAATCTCGTGTAAACATAAGTGCATATAGTTAACATAAAATGCAGAAACTTCTAGTTTATTTCACTAATTTTATTTTATAGCACTTATAAAATAAGTCCCAATAATAGTCTTATTTAGTTTATTATAAAATATCTACGAATTAAATTATTTACTTATAATTAATTATAGTACTGAATACAAGTTCTTTAGGCTCACCTTCATACTATTATAATCTACGGTATTACAATACAGACAATACCGGCTACTTCAAAACCTTATCTTGTATAAACATTCTTGCATATAGGTAACGCGAAATGCAAAAAGTTTTATTTTATTTCACTAATTTTATTTTATAGCATTTATAAAATAAGTACTCATAATAGTCTTATTTAGTTTATTATAAACTATCTACAAATGAAATTGTTTATTTATAATTAATTATAGCACTGAATACAAGTTGTATGTCATTCAAATTACCTTTTTTTACCTTCGAGAAAATCCATTTACTCACTGCCTCTGGTGTGGGAGCATAGAGCAGTGTGTGGGGCTCACACAGTGGTCGCAACTGTCACGCAGAAAGGCGCAGCAGTTTCGATTGCCGTACATTACGCACTAAAAACTCCATGAATTACCGTCTTACCGCCTTAAACAAACAGGACGATTCGGGATGGAAACAAGCTCCGATTCACCCCAGCGGGAGGCATCTAGAACCCTGCAAGTGTAAGAGACTGCCTCGATAACGAAAGAGGCTGCCTCCTAGATGGCTTCCCCTGAAGATCAGGGCCCCAACCCCGTCCCCCCATGGTGTAGGAACCATCTGCGCGGACCTAACGACGAGGCTTTGCCGGGGTAGACAATTCATTTCAATTAGCTACAATAACTCTAGATAGAGTGAACCTCTAGATGAGTAACAGAGTTTTTGGCGGTATCTGAGTTTGACATGTAGCAGTTCTTTTCTTTATTTTATTAAACTTGTGTATTCGACTCTGTATCATAAAATCTTGGTGGCGTTTTGTGTGATATATTTTAGTTATTATGTTAAGTTAAGTTAAGTTTATCATAGAAGATAATGCGTAGCATGCATTCTGAGGTGCCGACAAAGCTCTATGGAAAGTTCAAACAGGATGGGCCATCGGTTTGCTCCTATCGATTTTTTTTACATTTTTGCAGTGTCTGATGTCAAAAAACTACCTGAAGAGTTTTAACGAACGATAACTATTTTATTAGAATTCTGAAGATTTAAAAAAAATAATAAAAAGTTGGCCCTTAAAAAGATGTTTTGAAAACCGTTGTCAATCATTACAAATACATAGTTATAAATAGTTTACACATTAGCGGAAAAGTATTATTAGTAGTATCTTTGCTATAATTTTGGGGGAAAATTTTGTCTGTTGGCTGAGATTATTTCGGTGTGTCCAGATAGTGAGTATTTTTTCGCAATTTTGGGAAAAAATATTTTTTTACCGAATGTTTTGGGGAAACGAAAGCCTTGAGGAAACAAATTCCTCTACGGGGAAAATTGGGGAAGTATTTTAACTGCCTAGCCTTGTTGATATAGTATATAAGTAGCATAAAGATAAAGATGTCAAGTCACTTATAAATATAATTCTTGCTTTACCCCGTTATAAATTATAATTAAATATTTATATGTTTTATATATAGAAGAATTTCCAACAAGGAATAATCAGTGATAAAATAATTATCATGCATACAAACTATCGAATCTTGTGCTTCCTTAGTTATAGAAAATTAAGACTATGATATTCATTGTGGTTACTTTTTGAATGAATAAATCATTATAATATTAAAAAAAGATAGTATAAGTAGTAAGATAGTACGAGTATATATGTTGGCACTGATACAATATATATAGTACAAATCACATATTAATATAAATACATTCGTTCAACTATGTTACTATATAATTTTATTTTGAGAGTAAATCATCATCATCATTCTCATGCCCTGTTTCCAACTCACTTGGACTTGGCACATTATGTTTTCTTCTCCCATACGTCGCTCAGTCGTCATAGCTTCATTTATTTTATTCAAAGTTGTCCCTTTAGAACTTGTATTCATCACTTTTATGTGTGATAAAAAACGAAACGAAGAAATACATAAGTTTACATACTTGGGCAAAAGTTTTTGAAATATATCATTTTAGGGAAATTTTTTGCTTGTAATGGGGAAATTTTGAATACTTTATTTGAGTACTCTGGATTTTTTAAATATTTTCTGTATCTGTGTAAAGTTTGGTTATTTTTATTTTACTATCACTATCGATCAATAATAAAAGATTTTGTAGTATTCAATATTCATAATAAAGTAATAATATTAAACTGTTACCCTATTACTACTTTTAAACTAATGAAATTGCATAAATACTTAAAGGAGTATTCGGAATGAACAATAAAAATGATCATCATAAATCAACGCCTCCACAAACACATAGGAAAGTTCGAAATCCTTTCGATAAAGCCTTGATAGACAGATTGCACAAACCCATATGCAGGTGAGGTGATTTATGTAAATGATGGTATATTTATTGTACACAATAATCTTTTAATTGTGTTTTTGATTATGTTCACCTAGCCCGGGTATGTGCAAGATATATAAGAAAGAAAGAGAAGGTTCGTTTCGATGGGATATTGATCAAACTTGCACTTTAGTGCCAGCTGATATTGTAGCTTGCAGTAGTCAATTTGAACCTTCACCAGATCCAGCTTTAGAGAAACTCGCAGAAGAAACTACAGACAGGTAAGTATTCATAGTGTATACTGCCGTGATGATATATAGATAGATATAGATGATAATGAATTAACAATTGTGGAAAATCACAATCTCAGTCACTAATTTATCATTGAAAGTAGTTAATAATTCTCATCGGTGTTCCAAAAATCTATTGGTGTGATAATTGGTTGGTTAAATCTTCTTGCAAGAAAGGCCAGATATAGCTAATATAAAAACAATTAAAAAATCTCAAAATTTAAAATGAAAACTGAAGCTCCAAATATGGTTATAAGCTGTTTGTACTTTGTTATAGATATAACTATATTAGTTTTTATCTACCACATTAATATAGAGTTTAATATATCTTAAAGTGAAAACTAATTATTTAATTAATACAGTTATTAAGTATGTAGGTATGAGGTATTAATTTTCTTAATATATCATATTTAGCTACTGTTTTACCAAAAAAATCTAATTTCAACCTTAGAATTTTGCTTATATTTCATGTTCTGTAGAAAAACTAGTTATCACAATCTTATTATTAATTTACTATTCTATAAATTTAAATAAAGGATGTTTGAATTATTAAATGAAAGTAAATATTCCACTGATTTAGTTACAAGTATAAATTAAATATTTCAAATGAAATCATTAAGTACATAAAGTATATTTTCTTTGAACATGTTATTGTGTTTTGTAAGTTTAATTGTATGATTTCTAAATAAAAAAGTATATAAGGGCATAAATAGGTTAAAAAATCGTGATGTCTTTGTTTTGTAACATGGATTATTTCAGATTTTTCTCTCAAGAATTGGTTATACCCAGTCCTCTTGAATCATCAAAAAAAATAAAACCAGTGATAAAATGTTACTCTGAAACAAACACTCTTCTAAGCAGTGTCAAGAAGAAACCAAAAATAGTTACTAGAGATAGTAAGTAATATAATATTTTTATTTCTTGTAAATTGTTCTTTTTAAGAGTTCATTTCTCTCTTATTGTATTTCTTCCACATACCTATCAAATTAAGATTAAATTTGTCCTTTAAAAGTCGTCGCAGATGGTTTGCGGACATGGTACTTGTAGACGACAGAACTGACTGAAGTTATCAGTCACCTTGTTGGCAGTATGTCATTATTGAAACACAAAGAAATAGTATATAGACAATTAGTTGTAGCTTTTTATAACATGTATTGATTATAATGATACCAATGACAGATAACTTCATCTTCACTTTGTGTCTCAGTTATGCTTTTAATTGTTGTCAAGACCAAATATGTACTCATATTTATTTATTTTCAGTCACATGAGGCTATTATGAAATAAAAAAAATATTTAAAGAATGTTACAGGGTAGTTTGATAATATATACTATGTAAACTTCATTTAATGCCACACAATTTAACATAGTTGTCCATACAATGATACAGTCTATGTA
This sequence comes from Samia ricini, assembly GCA_014132275.2. NCBI lineage: Eukaryota > Metazoa > Arthropoda > Insecta > Lepidoptera > Saturniidae > Samia > Samia ricini. The sequence goes on from AP028170.1 coordinate 10,815,417, forward strand.
GCACAACACCCCACTATAAAAAAACTAAACAATATGTCATTATTACCAATAAAAAGAGTTTTTTCTCAGTTGCCAGTTTTTTTTTTCTTACTTTATTGATCTAACAAATAATTACCTCGACTGTAAGAATTAAATGTATTGTTACCTAGGATAAAATGTATTGTTACCTTGATCACCTTACGCATGTTTGGCTCGTTAGGTTGTTATACATTCTCTTTAAATTATTATATTCTTAGTAGCTGACAAACTTTCAAACTGTAAATATACTTACATAAGTAATTGATTTTTTTTTGTATTACTGAAAAAGAAAGTATTAGTTTTCTTAATATTTTTTTATAATAGAGATAGGAGAAAAGATAAATGACTCCCTTTACTATTGCTAGATAGAGTTCACATTATATGAATATTGTATAATCCCTAAAAAGTTTTAATAAACTGAGAACATAATCTTAGTTTCAGCTCAAACTGTACTTAGCTTGCCACCAGAACTACCAACAGAATTAGAGAAACTACTACAGCCTTTCTGCACTTTCACACAGGTGATGATATTTTTTCATTTTTTACACAATATTTCATATTAAAATAATATAATTCCATCAATGCTTTTTATAATGGCAAGATGCAAAACGAAATTAAAATTACCTTAAAATTTCTACCAAATCATTAAATTTCATTTCTAATTATATTCACATTAAAGTGTATTTCAAATTATCTAAAGAGTATATACGAGTATAGTAATTACATAGTTTCATAAAGTAATAAATGTATATAAGATTACTTAAAAAAATTATGGAAAAATTGTTTTTTTTATTTAATTGATTGAATGCTTTAATTTGGGTCATTATGACAGCAACAAAAAAAATATGACTAGATAAATAATTAAATGTGGTGGAAAGTAATTACTGTCCGACCGAAGGTACGGTTCCGGCCTAAAATGCAGTTTATTTTCCGTATATATAGTTCCGTTATTATGGACTACTATTTTTATACTTTTTTGGTACTGAGAGGAAACAAAGATATTTCTCATAAATTTAAGCACTTGCCAGTAAAACTGTGCATTGAATCACATTCTATTATCATTTCATGAGTTTTTTTTACCGGTACCCTAATTGTTTTTAATTATAAGTAACGTAGCGTAGGCACGCGGAGTAACTTCTGTCAAAGACCCGTCGAAATAGATTCAGCCGAAACTGAGATTAGCTGGAACAAACGCACAGGCACAATTTTTTAAAATTATATTTTTGTTATTTACTGTATATACATTCATATGTATTTAATAAAAAGTTTTTTCACATTACAAAGGGGTACGTCAATTTTATTTAGTGTTAGAGGTTATATTACCTACAAGAGTGAGGTTAATATATTTAGTTATATTTTTGTTCATATTAACCGCTTGAGCACTTACCTGGCGTTTACACCAGCTCTCCATTGTTTTCCTATTGTCTTATTTTATGGGTACTCGACACATTAAATTGAAAATATAACATGTATAAATAAATAAATACTCTTGTTACGGTAATTTAATTAATCTATATTTGTGTGAAATATATAGAAAATTTCAGTATAAACTACAAAATTGTACAAGTCTAAATTAAGTTTCGGTTTCGGCCGAAACTGAAAGTCAGGCCGAAGGGTCGGTTTAGGTTTCGGCTGAAAATCCTGTTTCGGTCAGACACTAAAAATAATATGCAATGAAACTTTTAACATTACAGGATCAAAATACGTCAGATGAATATGAGTTGACTGCAAATGGTTCAATATGCTATAAATTGTCCTTTGAAGAACACATTGACTTCAATCATTATGACTCGGAGCAAACTGATGATGAGATCCTCATAGAAGAACATCCATTGTCTAGTTTTGAAGCTCATACACCAGTTGTCTTTAGTCCTGATTTTGTAAGTCACTTGTGTCTAAAATTCTATAAATTTAATTTTGATTATATTTATGGTCACTAGACGAGTCTATATCTATTATAAAGGTGTTAGTAATAATTATTGTAATGAGTAGATGATACAAAAATTTGCTACGTATCTCAACAGCATTTATACCCCTTCCAAAAATTTATTTTATTTTTGACATAAGCACGCCGAAAGTTGAAGTTCGTAATTATTAACAGGCAACCATGGACAAAAAAATGCAACTGTTCATGGTCGCTGTTTTTTTCAATAGTGAAGCGACATGCTTTTTACCCTCCATATATATCATCGAATATTTATCAAGCCCACAGATTATGTAAATATTTTCATTTAACGAAATATATATTAAATATTAATTTACTTATGTATACTCTATACTGATAAATAAAGTTGAAATGTCTGTTTGTAATGTCAAAATTATTTAGTGAATGTATATACTATATCGATATCAAAAATACAACTTTTAAAATTGTTGTCTGTTTGTTCCGGGTAATTTCCGGAACAGCTGGACGGATTTTGACGGGACTTTTTTGGTAGACAGCTGAAGTTACTCCGGGTGACTCAGGGTACTTTTGATTTTGGGAAATGATTAGGAATCCGCGTTAAAAAATTAAAACTCCAAAAATTATATCTAATTTAATGTACAGATTTACGGGTAAGTGCTTGAATTCATGAGAATTATTTTTACTTTATCTTATTACAAAAAAAAAGTTAAGGTTCCGTATAAAAAAAACTAAAACGCAGCGAAGAAAAATGAAACGCGGACGCAGCCGCGGGCATACAGCTAGTTATTATTTAAATAATCAATTTAAACGGCTGAGTATGTTTATACAAAAAAAATGTTGTGTAAAAGTAAAATACTTATCAATGTCTTGAATCGATTAAAACTTCTTCATATATAAAATCAATTGTTACAGGACATCACTAATTCGAACTGTCAAAAATATAATTAATGATCGGAAGGGGTGTAGTCTGGCTGACGTAAGTTCAGCCCGTGACTATATATAGCGTTGCTAAAATAGGAATGTAGTTAAGACTAGCTAGTCAGAACTAAACCAAACCAAACAAAAAGTATAATATATGTTTACATTGAATGTGAAAATGCTAAACCTCACAAATTTTAAATACCTTAATAACGATTGCATGTAACTGAGATGCGAATGTTGAGATGCGATGGATGTGTGGTATCACAAGAATGGATAAACTAAGGTGTAAATATATTAAAGGGAGTTTGAAAGTTGGGCCAGTGGTAAACAAGTTTAAAGGTTCTCGTTTATCGCGGTATATGAAAGAATCGCGAAAGAGAGGGAAGCTTGTGGGTGAAATAGTAATTTATATGAATTTGGTATGATGGAAAAGTAGAGGAAGGCCAAAGAAAGTGTGTAAGAAATGATATGAATGAAAAAGGAGTGAATGAAAAGATAACAGACATATAGAAGAAATATACTGCGCCGACCCCAAGCGAGTTGGGAACAAGTCATGACAATGAAATTGGTAACATAACTTATTAGGTACTATAGTTCTTAGTTTTCGTAGATAAATAAGTCGGAATCGAAGATTATGAAACGCAATTTTTGATACACCATTGAAGAATACAAATTCTATGAATGCAAGCGCCTGCTATCAGAACAAGATGTTAGTAGATGTTGGCGATATTGGAGAGCCATGTTTGAGGTCAATTGAATGTCAAACACCGATACGCTATGATCAGAGATCCTACACGTCGTCTTCTTTAGCTTCAGTTTCTATATCACCAGTTACCAAAGCTACTTCCAGTGATGAAGAGGTATTTAAAAAAAACCATAAATATATATATACTAGATGTGTGCCCGCGGCTGCACCCGCGTTTCAAATATTCTTCACTGTGTTTTATTTTTTTTTATACGGAAACCCTAATCATTTTCCTAAAAAAAAATTACTACTAACATAATAAAGTAAAAATATTTTTCATAAATTATAACACTTCCCCGTAAAACTGTGCATTGAATCGAAACTTATTGAAATTTTAATGAGTTTTATTTTTTTTTACGCGGAACCCTAATCATTTTCGAAAATTAAAAGTGCCGTCCAAATCGGTCCAGCCTTTCCGGAGATTACCCATTACAAAAAGAATAAAAAAATAAAATAATATATTAATAAAATATATAAAATAATAAAATTTTGCCATTAGAAACAGAGAAACACTTCAATTTTATTTATTAGTATAGATATATATTTTTCAAGTATCTACTAGAGTTAAAAAGTATTATATAATATGAAAGTTGGCTAATTCGTGTGGTGCCGGCAAAAAATAAAGTACCACCTCATATGTTCCCGTGGGTATCGTAGAACGCGGCTAAGGGATAATCCGGGGGACGGGCTGCAGCATTCTCTGTGCACCACAAACACCTGACTGCGATCTGCAACCTGCCTGCCAAGCGTGGCGATTATGCCAAATCCCCCACTTATGTTCAATACACCATCACAATAGGCATCATTGGTATAGTTACAAGATAGAGTAAAATTGAATACGGAGGTATCTTTATGGCCGTTCAATTGTTATGTAAGCAAAATATTGGTCGTTTTTCACGTTCACTGCTGGACATTGGTCTTCCCCAAAAAGTGGGGAATTGCTAGATCGGCACTCTTGCCAGACCAGTTGGCGATCGCAGTAGGTGTTTGTGGTACTCAGAGGATGCTGCTGCCCATCTCCTGGTTTATTAGTCACTTTTTACGACACCCACGGGAATGATATGCCCATGGTCGATCCCAACTATCCAACTCAAAAATCGGTCTTAGTTTTCGGTGAAGGAAAACATCGTGAGAAAACCATTCCATGATGGTTGGACATGCCCGCCTAGGTAGCTATCACCCTCAAGTTTGAAAACCTGTCGCCAAATACGCCAATAGGTGTGTTCCGGCAGCATCACTTGAGAACCAGTACCTAGGTTTAGCGTGTTTACCATCCTGGACCACAACGTCACTTAACATCAGGTGAGACTGTGGTCAAAGCACTAAGCCTAAATCTTGTAAAAAAAAGAAATGTACATACATGTGTTATTTTTTAGAAAAATAACTTTACCACACCTGAGTCCGATACGATGGCCACTTGCCTTGACTGTATATCGGAACGTGACGTAGAGAACAAAGGCAAATGTTTCTGCAAACTGACTCCGAATAAAACAAGGCGAAGTGCCTCACTCAAGGGATCTCCGAACAGAAGCAGGAAGAGTTCGATAACATTTTCAGAGAAACGTAGTTTGAGTCTATCCAGTTTACATCGAAGTCGGTCAGTGCAGAAGCTAGACTTTAGTATGAACATGAGTATTGACGGTTCAACTCATAATAGATCTCAAGGTATGTTCAATAAAGGTGTAAAAGTAGCTTTACTTTCGTAACGTTACGTTACACGTTACGTTTGCTACCGCATTGTTGCTACGTTGCATTGTTCGTACTTTATAGAAAACTTACTTGTACTTTTAGATACCTACCTGTTTAAAGTACATTTTTAACCTTACTGTATAATGTAGCATAAGACTTGTATTTAGACCTTTTTTTTTAAAAAAAAAAAACATTTTTATGCAAATACCTAATTCAGCGCATCAACAGTACTTGAAGTGAAACAGTTGCATTTGTTTTTATAAAGAATCAATCATACTAACATCGGTACAAAAATACGAAACATGCGAGTAACGAAATGCACTCGTGAGTAACGTTTTGTTACTCGGTACTAAATGACGTGCCCGTTACTCAGTAACGAATACATACGGTTTGCTGCAGCTCTAAATTGTTCAATTTCTTTTTCTTGTTATATCATTAGTTACTTATTAAAAATTCGAAGATTATCTTGGAGTATTGTTACAACTTATAAGTTAGTTACCGGGGATTAAATAAGTCCCGATAGGTATGTGGATCTAGAAAAAATATCGTTGTTTTTTTTATTCGATATGATATATCGTAATGATGTATCAAAGTTTTGCTATATATCGTATGCTCAACTCTACTCAACCACTTTATTTATTTATAGAATCTAGTTTTAAATATCTCAATTCTTGTTGATCAAAGCATTTTACAACTCTATTAAATTGTCAATAACCAGTCTCATACAGAATCGTGATTTCAAACCAGTGTATGATAAATAATACATTTTAGTTGCATCAATTATAATTTCGTAGATTGTTTTTCAAATAATTATCTTGCATAATAGATTAGTTAAAAATAATGAAGTTATAAGCATTTTATTTAGAGAGTGTTTGTAATATGGCAAGATATGACGTCACACCTTGCATGTCCCATGCAAGTTCTTCTAACAATTAATAACAAGTTTATTAATATGTCGATTACCCCCAAAAATGACACAATAGGAAAACAATGGAAAGCGGGCGTAAACACCAGGTTAGTGGTCAAGGGGTTAAAATCTATAACAAACAATAACAAGTTCTTCTTTCTTGGTACAGATTTTGCTACGAGAAAGAGACAAAGCATGATCAATGCTTATGAAATAATTTAAATTATGTCTCACTTTTTTTACTCGAGTTTCATATTTTTGAACTGAAAAATTCTTTAGCGGCATTGAGTGATTTTCGGTAGGGAAAAACTTATAGTTTCACGTTACCAACGCTATGACGTCAGCCGTCAACATGCTACAGTATGTCAAGTTTAAGATGGCGTTTAAGTGCTGTCGCTCAGAGAAATTTAATAAAATGTATACCTGCGCGGGCCTATAAACCTATGTTTTTATGGTAAAGTAGCTGCGCTCCGCTTTTTTACCTGCGTAGTTTCCGTTCCCGTGGGATGTTCGGAATAAAAACTATCCTGTGTCATTCCTTGGATTTCAAACTATCTCCATACCCAATTTCATCTAAATCGGTCCAGTCGTTTTTAACTTTATTTGTTACATACAAAAATACAAATATTTCCTTTTTATAATATTAGTGTAGATAAAGTACATATGTGAAAATGTACATAACTTTTTGTTCGAGTTAGTCACGACTGTAATCAAACGAATCGCGCTGGGCCCTAGTCTAAACGATTCGGGGTCGTGATTATCCCTGGCCGACCAGCGATTCGCAGTAGACCAAAATAATGTAAGATCGACACTTATTTCTCGAGTAACGCCGGTGTCCTGCTTCACCTTCCGTAACCCGTGTGTAGTAAACAGTGTATAGTGTGAATTGAGTAATAGCTAGGAAGGCTTAACAATCAACAAACAATCAATTTAACATTTAACGCTAATCACAAATAACTTTCATCTATAACAACGTGTATTCTCGCGTCAAGTTATTTCCAAACTGAACCCTGCGACAATTCTCGCGGGCACGAAAGAATTCAAGTGCCCCTTTTTTTTATGATCAATACTTAACACTTTTCCTCGGAGCTCTAACAGATGTCATAATGTAATTAAAAATTTGAAAAAAAAAAAAAAACAGTTTCGGATCAATAGTTTTGAGTTTTCACTTCTGTCGGCAGCCCCCATGGCAACCTATTTTTTTTTGTAATATACATATTTATGTTTAATCGTATTCTCTATTAAGCATCTTGTTTTCTATAAATTAAATATTATAAAAAAAAACCATCATTTCCTACCATCAGATTGTGACTACAGTCCGCAGCGGTGTGTCCAAGCGTCCTGGTCCATGGTCGAAGACTCATGTATCGATCATATTAAGTCGGAAACGACCGGAGACGACATGAAGCCCGTACAATCGTCGACTAAAATACACAGTAATAATATTGACATATTAGACGATACACCTATCAAAGGGAAATGCAGGAGCAGTGTACGTTCCCACGAGATCAGTAAAATCCGTATAGCGGTCCCGTTCAGCCCGTCACGTATGTCTCTGGATACTAGCTTGGACGGTTCAGACAATCCACTGAGTATGGAAGACAAGAAGATAGATTTTAACAACGTCAATCTCAAGTTCCTGAACGTTTCAAAGTTTGACTGTGACAGTACGACCAAGACCGGTGACGATTGCTCGTCCAGTTTCAAAAGAGTCGACAGCGGGTTCAACGAGAACACATTTTATAACCCAAACGCTTCAAGTTACTACGAGAGCGCTATAAAACCATCAGAACTAACCGTGACCAATGTCTCCAAGACGTACTATAATAAAACGCCCCTTAAGGAGATATCCAATATACACTGGATGAGAGTCGACAGTGGTTTTAAAGATGAGAATTCTACGGACAATACACAGTTTTACAGTAATAATACGGATGAGAATTTTACCGGAGAGAACGGATTGACCGGTTTCAAGTTTACTGAAACTATTTATAATTGCAAAGGGAATGGTGCAAGGGATGTTGATTTTAATGGATTCTTCAATCCGTTAGCGAATAAGGGAACTCGGACTGTATCGGAGAGTTTCACCGATGATATGACGTTTAATTGCAATTTCTCATCGACACCGTCTAAGAATAAAACGAGAAAAGTTAATTCTTAATGTAAAAGATAGGAGGATAAATTGTTTTTTTTTTTTTTGTTTCCGAGTGCCAATTTTTGTGAACGTAATGAATTTTATATGCATTTACTTAGTTAATTTTATTATGATTATTTTAGAAAAAAAAAATAGTTAAAATTCCTTTTTTTTTTGTTTAGGTGTCAGATATATATATTATTTTTCATAATAAAGTTTTATTTTATAACGGTTTAGGGGATAGAAGGAGGTTATATATGACGACCGTATATTTGTGGTATAACTTTTTAATTATTGAATAACTCACTGTTTTTTTTTGTTACTTTACTATAATGCGTAGGTAAATATTTGAATCAAGTTAAATAGAAATAAAGATCAAAGACTGATGTTGCAATTACTTCTGATTATTCATTAAAATAAATACGGAATAAACATCTTGTAAGTGTAAAAACTTATTCAATATGGCATAAAGTTTATTGTTCAATATAAATAATTCATTCTAATTTTAGTTATCCCGGATCCTTCTTTATATCACTCCGCAGTAATTAACTAGTTGATTAAAACAATGTTTACACAATTAATTTATTTTGATAATTACAAGTTACTATCAGAAGCGGTTACAAAGTCCAAGATTTGTTTATTATTTTTCAATTTATCATCTTTTTTTTTTTTTTTTCGCGATCACTTTAATAAAAACATCACATTTATTTAATTTACTATATTTAACTTACTTTATTAATAATTAGATATGCTTAGCAATTTCTTGTTGTTACCAAAACGTAAAAAACGTACGAGATATTTTACTGAAATAGAATCTAGGAACAATATTTATCACTGGATCAAATAATGGGGATAAAAAAAGTTCGAAATAAGTATTTGATGTTGTACACAGCTAAAACATCAAACAGCAAAAAACTAGAACAATCGTTTCTTTTGTAAATCATATTTTTTTACAATTAGGATAGGTAGTTATTAATAAGGTATAATGATCTAAGTGTGATCAAGGTTCGTATATGAGGTGTACCACTGTCACTCAATGAAGTATAATTTGTAATGAAATAAAAACGAAACATATTGATAAAATTAAGTAGTTTTGTTTATAACCCATTAAATAAGTCATTACAATTATTTTACAAATAAGTACTTAATCTATATCCACCATCTTGTCGAAAGAGTTTGAGGTTATTATTATTTGTGATTTGCAGGTTATATTTTATTTTTTGTATCTACAAAACTATTAATTATCCTTATTATTTTACTCATATTTCGTTTACGTGTACGAGGTAAGTTGTACATTTCTTCTAAATATAATTAAAACGTGCCTAACAATTTTCAATTAGGTAGGTAGGTACCCAGACCGTTCACGACTGTTCGTGCGTCAATCGTTTTTATAACTTCGTGATAACGTTGTAACCCTTGTTATCGCCGTATCCCGGAACGTCTGCGAACTAGAAGCTATCAGGATCTTGTTAGGTAACAATGAGAGGTGGTGGAAGCATGTACATGATGCATCCATAACCTCGTATATAAACGAGAGACGGGTTACACGCATTTCATTTCACATTCCACTGGCGACTAGACAATTAGCAAGCATTGTTTCAACTCTCGGGGTCAATCACGGATCATATTACGCTGAAACTGTTTCGATAACGCAAACAGTGACGTACACACCACGTACGCCGCGAAACGTTTACATTTATTAGTAAATAGAGTTTTAATTATTATTTTGCGTAAGTAAAAGCGTATAAGGACTCGTAATGTATAACCGGACCAGCGCTACATTGATGCTGCAAACTATTATGGTGCTGATGGATAAACAGAATTCGACAGATGTCACCAATTATCCTGGAAGTTATACTGGTTAGTAACATATATAACGTCATTTATACTTTTCCCTGAATTACGTTAAAAGATAAATATGTTATTTATAAATAAATAACAAAAAAAAAAAATCATTAACTGATATTAGTACATAATTAGAGTTACCTTTTCTGCCCACAAAAAGCGTGATAAGGATGCTTATGATAAGGGCCTTGCGTCTGTTGCGATAAAGATGTAAACTTTTATGCCATTATTTCAGTGTAAAGAATAAGTTGATAAATATTTCTACATCTATATTTTCGGCTATTTTGATGGTGAATTTGATTTTGACCTTGTATACTTTGATCCATTTTATTTATCGAAAAATGACTGTAGAGCGTTTAAGTTTCTACAAAAATATTTCAAGAACTTTACAGTACAACCCATCGTTCGTTAGTTATAAAAATCAGAAAGAAAATAATATTTTTTCCCAAGTTATTCTTAAGGAATTTTTTAAAACCTTATCATGAGGTTAGTGAAGTACTTTCTAGTATCTGCTATTGGCTATAATGGTCCTAGGTTTCTATATCACCCTTTAATTGCCATGAATTTAAGTTATTTTTCAGACGTTAGATAAAAAAGCTTATTACTGATTGAAGCTATCGGTCCATGGAAAATAAAATAAAACCCAAAAACCCTACTTAGTCTTACCTTTCCGTAAGATAGCATTATTAAATTCATGTTTTTCTTTCAGCTGATTTTGAGCTGGAGCGTTGTTACGGTATTTATGGGTGTTTCTCGAAGGCATACCCGTGGACCGAACATAGACCAGACAATTATTTTCCAATGACTCCTGAATCCATGGGCGTAATGTAAGTTATATAGGTTCAATTAAATATTTATTATTTACTATTCCGCGGTTTCACTCGTTTGGAATTCAAACAATTTGCATCCTACGTTCTCCTCCTGGACGCAATAGATGTTATTACTAAATTTCATCGAATACGGTTCAATAGTTTTTGGATGATTGGCGATGAAATTAATAAAAACACCTAAAAAAATGTAAACTATCCAAAATATGTTCTGTTGTTGAGTCTGAAGCTCCGCGTAGATTTTTTTTTGTTAAATTCTATACAGATTTCCTCTCCTTGGCCTTTTATTATAAGTATAGATTTATTCAAGAAACACACAGTTAATAAAATACATGTCTGAAATTGCATAACAATATTACATAAATCATGCAAATATCCACTGATATTATAATTAACCAAAAGTAAATATAACAATAATAATTCATTTATAACTATAACCTATAATATTATAGCAACCGTTAGAAATTTAAATCTTTTCTCAGCATATTTTTTACAGAACTGATAGGAAAATCAAATACATCAATCTTATTTAAATTCTTATTTTACATATGGCATGAACGAAATAAATATGTGTACTCAACATACTTAGTTCGTGCAACAGGGATTTTAAAAAGTTAGTAATTTCTGGCATTAGGTCGAGAAACCCTAAAATTAATTTCACTAACAAGAAACGGGAAGTCTATTTGATATCTGATTATGTTTTTCTATTGCTGTGAGTAGAGTAAGTCAGATAGGATCATGGTGAAAAAGTCGTTACAAGTCACGTGTTTCAGCCGTTTCAGTAACAATCAGTGTAGGTCTAGCCGTTATGAGTTCAATACACAGCGGACGGGTCGGGACGCCAACGCGCTTTTACTATTTCTTATAAGCTCCCGGCAGCCGTGTTTTCCGAGGAGTACGGTATGGGATCCTTCATGAGGGGCATGAAAAACATATAAAGAGTTAGAAATGCGCATGTGATACCTCTGGTATTGAAGTTATCCGACCCATTACCATCAGGCGGATCCTATGTGTGTGGAAACCACTAGCGGGATGGTAGGGTGTAATTGAATCTGAATGCACCGCGACTACTATAGAATTGTGCTAAACCCTATATAGTGAGACATAAAGGCGTGACGCGTTCAGAGAACACTATATACTCGTATATCCCGGATCATACGCTATTATAGGAGACGATAAAATAACTCGCAAAAATAGAATATTTCCTTAACAACCTCGTTCATTTGAATGTCAGCACCCACGCCCGCGAAACCACCGTTCCCGCCGCCGGAGACAGGCGGCTAATTTTGCTCCCGCACACACTCCGGGTCCCCCTCAAGCGGCGACCCAAGACATGTCTCGTTCCCCAACTGCCAGCTCGATTCAGTGACACTGCTCATGCGTCAAGCATTACACACACAACACTGCATACACACTCCTGCACATAACACGCAGGTACATAGGTCCTGTAAGGAACCTTTTTTTTCATTATTTAAGAAAAGAAATTTAAGATAAGCTAGGTTCAAATTCCGCGGGAATTTTATGATATAGGTAGCGGCCAAGCCGAGGTTCGAACCCTTGTGCTAGTTACCTTTTTGCGGCTGAGTGCCTTCAATACTCGCCCCCAATGTTCGTTGAAGCTGTAAAAGCTCTTCCGGTCAACAGCATTAGCTAGAAAAAAAAGCCGTTATAGAAGTGTTTTGTATAGCGCAGAATAACGCTCCTAAAAATGTATGTTTAGGTAGCCGATATTGCTTATTTGAAAAAGTTTCAGATTTCCAAATATCCTTCCAAACATAAACCTGAAAGAGTTGATTTAAAGCATTTATTATAAGCTTTTTCATACTATTTAAAATTAATGTTTAACCACTATTTGACCTGATGTTAAGCTCGGCGAAATGTGGGTGGTGTCGTTCGCTATTTCACCTCTGCCTAACCCTTCGGGGATAACAGGCGTGAGCTTATGTATGTTATGTTAAGTTACGATGTAACCTAAAATTGTAACTCAATAAACTTAAGACGAATGACTATGTAGATCAACTTCTTATATTCCTTCTAATAAAAATGCACTTTATTATCAACAACTAATTACAATAAAGCCAAAATCCATTAAGTAAATCGATGTATATAAGTTGTTTTATGATAACGTTTTATAATAATCCAATAGTATATTATATTACATGCGACGCAAATGCGTATGCGCAATGTTATTTTTTAATAAACTGATACCCTTTCAGATAAATTCAATAATTTCACATTAATGATAACATCTTTCATATCAAATTGCCAAACATGTTTGTTTAATTTGATAGTGACGAAATATATAGACAAAATAACCTAAAAATTTAAACCATCAGGATTGTTTATTTCAACGTTATAATAGATATTCCAAGTAGTAAATAAGAATGTATGGCAACGTGCCAATCTTTAACACTGTATCAATGTCTAATTATATATATATGTATACAATTAAAGTGTACGTTTGCAATGTAATTTTTTTTTACTAAATAGATATGAACGTATATACAATAATAAAAAATTTAAAATGTTTGGCTGTCAGTTTGTTCTGAGTAAGCTTCGGAACAACTGAACCGATTTTTACGGGATTTTTTTATGGGTAGCTGAAGTTGCACCGCGTATTTTCGAAAATAATTAGGGTTCCGTGTAAAAAATGAAAACTCATGAAATTTCGTATAAAATTCAACGCACAGTTTTACTGTACAGTTGAACTTGTGAGAAATAGTTTTACTTTAACTTAGTATCGAAAAAAATTAAAACGCAGTGAAGAACATAAGAAACGCGGACGCAGTCGCGTTCATTTAGCTAGTATAGTATAAAATAACTAAATAGACACACAACACATCAATAAAAAGTAGGCGTGGTAGCTGTTCCTTAAAAGTCTGATAAAGTTGTTTACTCGCAATACATATCATTGGATTTTAAACCTAAACCTGAGGGTCTTAGTACTAAAGCGAGCTGATTACAAGATCCGTTTCATATATCTATACACTTATACGAATGTAGTAGGTAGGTACATACGTGTAACGTCTCTGTAAGATAAGACCGCGGGGGCTCGTCCGTGACATCAATAAATCATATAACCGGAGACAAAACAAATGTTTACGTACAGAGTAACTGCATAGTGACGTCATGATTACATTTCGATGATAAACAAATTGTTTATTTTTATTGCAGTACTAATTACTACTACGTTTTATACAGTGGTCTATCTAATTTTGAAACATAAAATTCCGACCATTTTATGATCTGAACTTTTGGAGTACAAATAGAATGAGGAATTTATGTTTTTAATAATAGGACCTACATATTTTTTGTTTTTTTTAATACTTAGTAGAAATTTCAAATGGCAAATATGAATCTATAAATATATTAACAATCTACCTAATTATCAAGTAAACTGAAATAAAGACAAATAACATTTCTAATAGTTAATTAATTACAACACTGATCATTTAAATTAATATTATGTATTATATATAATCTATGGATTTAGAAGCGAAGAAGCGCTAATAATATGAACGTGTAACGATTATAGAAAATACATTTAAATATTATTATGAATCTCATAAGAGTTGTAACGCTTGGCCCCGCAATTAATTGATGCTTGCTGATGGAATTATTATTTTCAAAGAAAACCATAATACATGAAAACTATGTTTTCACTTGCAGCTTTACAACTTACTTACTTGTACCTATGAAATATTTTTTAAATAAAAGGTCGAGTCCTAGATATTCAGTTAACCTAGAACCCCCAAAATACCGCCCCTGACCATATCCTTACTTGATAGAAAGTAGCTAAAGTTAGTTACATCTAGACATTAGAGTCTTTCAGAGAGTTACTGTGAATGGATGCTTGATGATATATATTCAATTTAACTGGCCATATAGGCATCATATTTTAATAACATGCAATTACTTCCTTCAATTAATGTTCAAATTTACGAAACTACATCGATTGCCGCGCCATCCAAACTCTTCATCGATGAAATTATAAGATTACTACAGTTTATGTCCAGTGGATGATTGTATGTGAATTGTTTATTCGTTCCAGATTCCCAACATTCACACGTAGGAACAGGAAAATACCAGTAATGCTACACGCGGACAGTACGGATAAAATTAAAAACGCTAATCTCAACCCGCGAGGACCGTTTTACATCATATCGCACGGGTTCATAGATGACGGTCATAAGCCTTGGGTATTTATTGTTTTCAACTTTACGACTTGCTGAAGCTCGTTCTATTTTCCTTAATATTAATAAAATTTTACAATAATAACAGCTATCATATACCTATACCATAAGTGTATTGATTTTTTAAATGACTGATTTCAATTTTTAGATTCAAAACATGGCAAATGCACTTCTAGACTTGGAAGGAAATGTCGATGCAACTGTTGTTATTGTAGATTGGCGCGGTGGATCTCAACCGCCTTATGGTCAGGCCGTGGCTAATATAAGACTTGTAGGGGCTATGACGGCAAATCTTATTCATAATATTCATGTGAGTGTGCCAATTACATACAAGTAACGTGTTTACCGCCATTTTGTCACAGTTTCTCAACCTTATTTTGCTCACCGCCCACTTTGACAATATGTTTTTTTTTCAGTCCCCCAACTTAATTTTTTTCCCTTCATTTTCTCTATGCCTTCTATTTCCACAAGGGGGCATTGAGAATATAAGTTATAGATTATTAGTTTCGCGAAAATCTTGGTGGACATAATATAAATAAAGTGAATAGACATACATAGAAACACATTATGGGTACTCTGTAAATAGTTTTTTTATTTAATTTATTATTGAGAGTTTTTTTAATTGACACTTTCAGGGTATTTTGTGAACTATTAATCGATTCTGTTTTGTATAAAAAATCGTTAAATGAAAGAATTTTTCATTAATTGCAGGATATTTTAGGTTTGCCAGATTTAGATAATTTCCACTACATTGGGCATTCGTTGGGCGCACATTTAGGCGGGTACTGCGGACATGAATTACAAAAGGTATTGTTAAAAATATTTATTATTATTATTATTATATAATCTTAATGTTTTTTAAAGAAATAAAATATTATATAAACTTTCTTAACTTAAAAATTTAGTTATTAATACTTTATCTCACAATATGCCCAATTTTTCTAAAATAATATTGATGTATGGTAAATGTAAACATTATTTTCTGTTGTTGACTGTACGTCACAATAGATTAACTTCTTAAACAAAATGTTTATTCATTTTTAGTCTGCGTTTATTTCGGTAAATTATAAATGTGTGATTTGAATTTCAGAAATTCAATTTAAAATTAGGTAGAATAACAGGCTTGGACCCGGCAGCGCCGTATTTCAGTAAAACAGTTACTTTGGTTCGATTGGATAGATCCGATGCTAAATACGTGGATATAATACACAGTAACGCTATGCCACTTTATTTTTCAGGTAAATTTATAGATTATTTATATTTTTAAAACTCACTAGGTTAGGTATCCCCGACACTCTAATTCACATAATACACAACTACCTCACAGATTGTAGCTTCCGCTATAGAGAGTAGGAAACGCTCTCTCTATAGCCCACCCGATACGAGCAGGAGACTCTCAAGGTTCCATTCTGGCGCCTGTCCTCTTCAATATCTACCTAGCAGACCTCCCTGCACTCGAAAGAGTTCAGTAAGGTCTATACGCGGAAGACACAGTCATATACTATGCCCATCGTAGGAAACATCTCCGAAAATACGTCCAAAGGGCCGTCTACGATCTCAGTTATTGGTACTTCAAGTGGCGTATCGTACTTAGGTGTTCAATTAGACGCCCAACTGACTTTCAAAGCTCACATCCAGAAAGTCAAGCACCAGTCCGCCATGGTGCTAGGCCGTCTCTACCCGCTCTATAACACCAAGAGCAAAATGGCCCTCCGCCATAAAATTACCCTATACAAGATGGTGGTTAGATCCATCATTACGTACTGTGCACCCGCCTCCGGTCACATTAGGAGATCTCAGATGCACGTCTTACAAAGGATTCAGAATCGCTATGTAAGGAAAGCTGCAGGCGCTCAATGGTTCCAGAGAAATGTGGATTAACACAGAGATCTGAACCTGCCCACTGTTAGATCCGTTCTTAAAAACCAATGTCGCGCCTTCATCGAACGCGCAGAGACACCCGAATCCCCTCATAGTACGAGCCGTCTCGTACTCGCCAGTCCTACGCGCCGTCTACAAGAGGCGGCGACCGCGTAACATCCTAATCGACCGCGACGATAAAATCACTTGCAGAAATAGGAACCTTCCTTATAATCCACGTTCACTTGCGTGCCAGCGCCCACGCCCGCGAAACCGCCGTTCTCGCCAGTCGGTGACAGGCGGCTAACTTTTCTCCAGCACACTCTTCGGGTCCCCCTCAGGCGGTGACCCAAGACGTGTCTTGTTTCCCCAACTGCCAGCTCGATTCAGTGACACTGCTCATGCGTCAAGCATTACACACACAACACTGCATACACACTCCTGCACATAACACGCAGGTACATAGGTCCTGTAAGGAACCTTTTTTTTTCATTCATTATTTAAGAAAAGAAATTTAAGAAAAGCTAGGTTCAAATTCCGCGGGAATTTTATGATATAGGTAGCGGCCAAGCACATAACACACAGGTACATAGGTCCTGTAAGAAACCTTTTTATATAATTATAAATAAAGAATGTAGGGTTTAGCTAGGTTCAAATTCCGTGGCAATTTTATGTCACAGGTAGTGACATAGTAGGCCAAGCCGAGGTTCGAACCCTTGTGCTAGTTACCTTTTGCGGCGAGTGCCTTCAGCACTCTCCTCCAAAGTTACGGTGAGGCTGTTAAGGCCCTTCGGATCAACAGCATTAGCTAGTTTAGGAAATATATATATATTTAAATAGATGTTATGAATTTGACTTTTAGTATGCAGAAAAATCTAGAAGTAAAAAATTTCTATTTCGTTGATTGGCAACGGCGAGTCAAAGTCACATGCATAAACATCGTTTGTTCGAAAAATGAATAATTATGATTTCCTGATTTTTCTCCCCTTTTATATAGACGATCCTTTATAGCAATGGTCGTCACTCTTTTCCGCCCAAGGGCCACATATGTAGGTCAATGTTTAGTGCGTAAATGCATTTCCCCTCGACAAAAAAAAAAAAAAAGAAAAAAAGTACCACCGCGGGCCGCACTTTTATGGATTAGGTCCAATCTATTAATTGAAATATTTTTGTGAGGTATCAAACGCAAATTCTCAATAGATTTTTTTGTATGACAATAACAGCCTATGAAGTAATTTTTGACAACCTAATTCAGCAACTATATGCAAACTCCGTTTTGAGTCATCGTCTACCAAAATCGTTTGCGGCATCGCGGGCAGCACAAATACCACCCAAGGGCTACATGTGACCCGCGGGCCGCAGTTTTGACGACCACTGCTTTCTTTAATTTAGCAGTCATTTAGCAGTTATTTTCTTTAATTCATTAGACATGTGTATTCTAACTCTATATCACGTAATCTTGGTGGCGTTTTGTGCGATATAGTTTGGTTATTGTGTTCAATAATGCGTAACATATATTCAGAGGTGCCAACGTTTTTGTGGAGCTTGGTAATCTTACATCTTACGCACATGACACTGACACAAATTGTGTATGCATACATTGCCATTATCTAAGAAGATATCTCGACTATATGACTGTGCCGAAATATCTGTAATAATAATTCCAGGTTTCGGTATTTCGGAGGCGATCGGTCATGTAGACTTTTACCCGAACGGTGGTTCGACCCAGCCGGGTTGCAAGGCTGTTGACTCCCCGGCCGGTGCGTCGTACCAACACATCGTAACGTTTGTCGGTTGCAATCACCAGCGGAGTCACGAATACTTTCAGGAGAGCATATCGCCTTCGTGCCCTTTCCTGGCGATCCAGTGCGAATCTTATGATGTGAGCAGCTTTTTTTTATGTCAGAGCTATCTAGATGTTTCAGCTTTGGTAGATATAATCCGATATCATGTCGTATAAGAAATGCACTGTCAATCCTCAAAAACAATCGAGATCTTGGTATATCAAAAGCAATATCTCATCGTAATGTATTTATTTTTTAAACTAGACACCTACGGGAACTGCAGACAGAAGTGAAAGTAGAAACTTAGAATAAACGGTTTTTATTTTTAATGTTTAATTGACATAATTTGTTAGTAGAAATTATTAACATAACCTTTCCTAACACATAACACTTCTCTAGTTTTTGCATCTATATATATAAAAATTACATTTAAATATGTATTTTCATATAGTTATTCATAATCAAAACACGATACCGCGCATTAACATAAATGAATGACCGACAGCACGTAAATACCATCCTTATACTTGACATACTGTAGCAAGTTGACTGCTGACGTCATAGCATTGGTAACGCGAATCTCTATAAGTTTTTTTCTACCATGAATAGCTCAAAGCCGCTAAAGCTGTTTTCACTTCAAAAAAGAAGAAAGAAAATAAATAAAATGATAAGCCAACCACTGTTATCAAATAAAATCAAAGCCATTTAAATATCTATAAGTAACTTAAAATATAGTTTTCTTAAAATGCCTTAAAAATGGCTATCGCGTAGGTTGATGCTATATGTTTTTATATACATATACTAGCTGGTGCCCGCGGCTCCGCCCGCGTTTCATTTGAAAAATATATAGCCTATAGCCATCTACGATTAATTCCGTTTCGAATGTTTGTGGTTTCATGCTGATCGGTCCAGTAGTTTTCGAGTTTACCTCGGACAAAGAAAACAAACTTTGCTTATATATATATACGGTAAACAAATCATTTTCGTATGGAAATAGGGTAATTGATTATTTTTAAATAATGGATTTGATTGAAAAATTGAAATTGAAAAAATCATTACACAAACAAATAGAGCCTGTACGAAAGACTTATTAAAACACAATACGCACTCTATTAATCATTAAAGTTTCTTAATTTTGATAAAATCTGTACTCAGCTCTATTTATATGGCTCTATGTATATGGTCTGTTTTTATGAAACACTGATCTCCCCGATTTTACCCGCGCAGGTTTCGTTTCCTTGGGATTTTTGTAATAAAAACTATACCTATGCCAATCCCTGGATTTCAAACCAAATTTCATCCAAATCGGTCCAGTAGTTTTTAAGTTTATTCCTTACATATAAAAATTCAAATCTTTCCTCGTCATAATATTAGTATATATAATACAATAATCAGTCAACTGCATATAATTCTCAGTAATATTGTTTATTCATACGAACGAGTTTACAGTCTTTGATGCAAACTAATTAAAAATAATTAATTTTCTTCTCATATTTCATAGGAACTCGTATCGAATGACGTATAAAATTGTATCTACATTTACCTTGTCCACTTAATCGTGTTACAGTCAGGGTTATCTTTGTTGATGTTGATTAATAATTCTAAATTATACAACTACTATTTTATTTACTTTGTACAGATAACATACAGGGGGGTGTTGTTTATTTTAATTTCAACAGGCATTCCTTGCCGGGAATTGTACGAATTGTGACAACAAACACTTCTGTATACCGATGGGATACCATTCGTATAGCATTTACAAACGTCTGCAGTTAGGTGGTCTTGCTGATTCTAATTCCAATATAGCGTTGTATTCGTCGACTGGAACTTCAAGGCCGTATTGCAGTTAGTAATTTTTTTTTTGTTAATTTACCATGGATTACTTAATTATAGATCGCAGATTAGATTTGTTTTTCTTATCTTTGGTATATTTGTATTAAGTAGGTCGTTTTATTTTATTAACGATAATAATCAAATACTCTTGATTTAAATATTAACCACGCCTTGAGGTGCTTGGTGCTTCCGTATAATATATATATATTATACAGAATAGACTCAGTGCTTTTGACCACAATCTAACTTGATGTTAAGTGATGAAGTGGTGTAGAATGGTAAGCACACTAAGCGTAGAGGTACTGGTTCTCAAGTGATGCTGCCGGAACACACCTATTGGTATTTAGCGACAGTTTTTCATACTTGAGAGTGGTAGCTACCGAGGCGGGCATTATTAGTAAATGCTCTACTCTACCCATGCTATGGTTTCCTTCCGATGTTTTCCTTCACCGATAGCTCAGACTGATTTTAGAGTCAGAGTAAGATAAGCCCCGGTAAATATGAAAATCGGTAAAATACAGTTTTGTGTGAAATGTATTTTTAATGCAATGTAATTGTATTTTTGCTAAAAAAATATGACATTCTCACTTTAAAAAGTAGTAAAATCAATTGTTTTGTCATAGTAATTTCAGTTTATAGTTTCATGGTATATCAAACTCATGAGTCGAATCAATCAGATAAATCCTCTGCTGTATATCAAACTGGGCTATATCCAAACTTTTAATTCCTTTCTTAACTTCAATTTATGTATATTTAAGTATGTTAAAATACATAAAATTACCATATCACGTTGATAAAACCAAACGTAAATACATTCTACAAGTAAAATTAGTTCCAACCATCTGTTATTGTTTGAAAAGCCCACGAAAAAAACATTAGTTGCGATATAACCACTTTTGATATTAACCGACTCATGTGTGTTTCGAATCCATTTCGATAAACTGGCAACACTGCATCTGAGTCATCAACATCATCATGAGATATCCCTATATAGAAAGTCAAACAAAACAAAACAAGAGGCCGTACAAGAATTACGTAAACAACAATAGGATTGGGACGAGGGCTCTATGTTTTACTCATCTTTGATAACATATGAGACGGGGCGTTATAAATTGTGAATACGTTATTATTTTTCCAAATTGTGGCAATTCTTACGTTCAAGGTAGTCGCCTCGGTGGCGCAGTTTGTATTACGGTGCGACTGCCGTTCTGAGGTCTCGGGTTCGATCCCCGGGTCGGGTCAAGTGATATTGGGTTTTTCTACTCAGTATCATCCCGGAGTTTGGAATTTGTGCCCGATATGGCGACAGGCTCGCTCCTTGTTGAACTAAGCTCTGGGAAATGTGGAGGTGGTGTAGTTCGCTACACATCACCTCTGCCTAACCCTTCGGGGATAACAGGCGTGAGCTTATGTTATGTTATGTTAAGGTAGTCGAAAATGTGTAAAATTTTATTTATGTAATATTAATAATTTTACAGGGGTACACTACGAAGTTATTTTGAAAGTTTCGAATACAACTGAAAGTAGAAACCACGGACCCGAATCTGGGAAATTGTCAATTACGTTAGTCGATAGAAATAATAACAGGAGCGATCCGAGATCCTTGAATGACGAACAGTGAGTAAAATTTAATCATTTATTTAATGTTTCATTGTAAGAAATTGTTTGGAATGTATATGGAATGGAAGAATGGATAAAATAAGGAATGAATATATTAGAGGGAGTTTGAAAGTTGCGTCAATGGTAGAAAAGTTGAAAGGTTCTCGTTTGTCGTGGTATGGACATGTTATGAGAAGAGAGGAAGCGCATGTGGGTAAAATAGTAATGAGTATGAATGTGGAAGGATGGAAAAGTAGAGGAAGGCCAAAGAAAGTGTGGATGGAGTGTGTAAGAAATGATATGAAAGAAAAAGGAGTGAATGAAGAGATGACGGCTGATAGAGACGTATGGAAGAAGAAAACATACTGCGCCGACCCCAAGTGAGTTGGGAAAAGGCAGGAGAATGATGATGTAAGAAATTGTTTATTTATATTCATTAAAAGTATTTTACTATAGTTTAGTTGTATATTGATTAATAGATATAGATAAATATATTTACTATATATTTGATAGATATAATACATAAATTCGATTATACACTTACTTTACTAGCTGCGTGCCCGCGTCTCTGTCCGGGTTGAATAGATTCTTTACTACTTAATATAGTTTTTTTGTACAAAAAAAATCAATCCATTCTGCAATTATTCTCGCCAATCTTCACATTAACCAATGTCAAATAAAAGCTACCATATAACAGTCTAATTTCCCGTTAAAAACCCTCGAAATATACTCAATCCACTGATAACTTTATTCGTATGTAGTTTGGTTATAGTAAATTTAATTATTTCTGCAAAAGTATGTTTAGGAAAAAGTATAGGTAACCCTTATAATCAAATCGTTTCCCTTTAAGCAATTTACAAAATCTATTTATAATTTTGAACTAGCTGCGTGCCCGCGGCTGCGCCCGCTTTTCGTATGTTCTTCATTGCGTTTTAATTTTTTTATATACGGAACCCTAATTTTTTTTTTTAAATTAAGATAAAGTAAATATATTTCTTATAAATTCAAGCACTTGCCCGTAAAACTGTATTGAATCGGATTTTATTCATTTTCTTTATGAGTTTTAATTTTTTTACGTGGAACTCTAATTATTTTCGAAAATTAAAATTCCTAAGTTTCCCGGAGTAACTTCAGCTATCTACCAAAAAAGTCGCGTCGAAATCCGTCCAGCCGTTCCGATGATTACCTGGAACAAACAGACAGATAGACGACATACAACAGACATAAATTTTAAAAATTGTATTTTTGATATTGGTATCGTATATACATATCTATTTAGTAAAAAAATAATATTGACATTATAAACACACACTCCAATTTAATTTTATTACTGGTTAAGATTAAGCTCTAATCCTTAAATTATATAAAATCTTAACACACTTTTCGTACGAACGAGATAATACTTTCAACGGAACTATATTATCAGATTTTTTTTATTCTGACAATGACGCGTTCGCTTTTATTATACTTAAGATAATTCATTCAACTACTAATACAACTGTATATTATTATAATAACAATGATTACATTTACATAAACATGTGTCAAATTTTAAAATACAATTATGCCTACTTTTAATTGAATATAAATATTTAGTTGTTTCATAATCGGATATGTGTTTTGTTATTTAACAATCATATCAGAGAATATTCAAAACAATATAGTTTTTCGAACTATATTCAGGCTGATCATAAATGATAACTTTGTTATGAATGTACTTTTGAGTTGGAATTATGTAATGCCTTTTTTTTACTTTTTTGTTTGTTTTAATTTTTTCCATTAACTCAAGAGATCTTTACTTTTAGTTGTGTTTAGTAATTAGTCGACTACATCGAGTTATTTGCTTCAATTGTAACAAAATAACCTCAAAGCTTACAACTACAATTAATTCAAAAGATAACATTATTATTTATTTATTTTCCATCTATCCGCTAAATTCTAAAAGAATGCGTTATACTTCGCCTATTATATTGATTTAAAGAAAATAAAACGTATTAGGGAGAATTTAGAATATCGATATTTTGCCAAATATTTGCAAAGTAGGTACTAACTAGGATTAAGGATGGTCTTTTCAAAAAATGACATTATGATACCTGTTTGTTGAATGGATGGATGGACTGACTACCATGCTTGACCCAAAACTTGGTCCTAATCTGGACATTTCTGCGCCTCTTCAGGCGTTCGCTTTATGTTAGGCAACACTGGCACCCCCGAGTTATGTCACTGTATACTTACCTTACACTATTTATCCATTAATTACACTGTTTAAATCTGAACTTATTAATTATAATGTGCTTGAATGAATAATTTACCTTATCCTGCATGATTTTTTGAAATAAAGGAAAAATAATATTCATTCTAGAAAATACTACAAACCGGGCGAAATAGAGACAAAAATGATTGCATTGAAAGACACGGGACACCCCCCCATATTCGTCATCGTCGAATGGAATTATGAAGCAAATCTTTTTAACCCGATGACTTGGCGACTCCTCAAATCACCTAGTATTTATGTCGAATATATAAAGTTGTCGTCTATCGAATACAATACTGAGTAAGTTTTTTAACGTTTTTTTTTCCATAGTAGGGTTTTTGTGAGATCAAAATGGCATATGATTTCACTTTTCTAGATCACTGTAAATAATCTCAGCCGGTCGCTTCCTATGGAGAGCTTCCGCTCTTTTTCGGGACGACAAGAACCTCTTTGTTTGTAGACGATCTTTTAATTACGTAATAATGATCGTATTACGTAATTATTAATATGTAGCTATATACATCTCTCATACATACTCAGCAGCTACATATATATACTATTTATAATGTCCTTTTTTCAGTATAACAGTTTGTCCGAAGTTGAATAAACCAGTCGTCGCAAATCTTCCCACTGTCATGAAGACAAAATATTGTAAATTTACAAAATAAAGTGTACACTTACTAAAGGCCAAATCTGACGATCAACGCAAAATAACTAGGACAATATAAACTTAAGTAATGCAAAATGTCGCCAAAAAGTATTTTTAAAGTATTTGTTTTAGTATTAAAGAAAATTGAACAATATTTAGGAATATGTATGTTATTGATATATAATTGTCATTACAAAAACAATAAATCATAAGTGTATAGTTCTATATTATAAGTACATATATGATTGTTAAATAGATATTTTAAATTGTATTTGAGTTATTATTTAGAAAACTATAATATTAAATAATTATATAAATGATCTTTTCAATTATTTTTACAACCCTATAACCGGACATGAAATTAAGATAAAATAAAATCCTTTATTCAATTTGGGCACTGAAAAGTTGCTTACGAATGTCAAAAAATACCAACAGTTCGGATAACAGACTAGTCGAAAAAGCCAGCACGAAACAGCCAGCTGTTTTTTTAGATGAAATCTTATTGTTTCTAAAATATACAATTCATAGCAACTATAAATAATAAAGTTTATAGAAAATTTTAACTGATTAAAAACATTAAGACAATTAATAATAACAAAATGAGTTCATAGTTACAGACGGTTTTAGTGGAAGTATAGAGAGCGGTGTCATTTCCAGACATCACTATCGTTCATGTAATAATCTACCATATAATAACTTTTGGATATTAAAACATGGGTGCTTAAAGTTATTGTCAGGTAATGTAATTTTTTAAGTTTTCGCGTTCCATATTTAAAATCAGTTAATTTTAACGGGTTTTTACGCGTTACCTTTGGTTTTTTCTTCCTATCCCGACGTTTCGGCTGGGTTTCACCAACCGTGGTCACGGGCTGACTGGCGGTGTGCGGCGTCGCCTGCTGCGTTGAGGGGTATTTTGATGAACTACCCCCGTTTGGTCTTTATATTTATTATAGTCACAACACACAACACTAACAGTATCCATCGACGATGCCTGTGACGATAAATCACGAACCTTTAGATTTTCTAGCACCGGATTCCACGCTGAGGAAAGCCTATACCTATAAAACTATCGAAGAATGGCTCGCGAAGCGATTGAAATTAAAAAACATCCAAATTTCAATCGCGAGGATGGGTATAGGCTTTCCTCAGCGTGGAATCCGGTGCTAGAAAATCTAAAGGTTCGTGATTTATCGTCACAGGCATCGTCGATGGATACTGTTAGTGTTGTGTGTTGTGACTATAATAAATATAAAGACCAAACGGGGGTAGTTCATCAAAATACCCCTCAACGCAGCAGGCGACGCCGCACACCGCCAGTCAGCCCGTGACCACGGTTGGTGAAACCCAGCCGAAACGTCGGGATAGGAAGAAAAAACCAAAGGTAACGCGTAAAAACCCGTTAAAATTAACTGATTTTAAATTGTCAGGTAACTCGTCAATGTGCTTAGGAACAATATTGTAGAACATGACACTATTACCTAAAAGGCTTTTATTAGACTTATTAAGCCTAAAGGATGGGAAAGCTAATTTGTGATTATTTCTGATATTTAAGTTTTGCCAGCCGTTTGCTATGCTTGTCTAATTTTTAGCGAACGTACATTAAATTATCAAGCCAAATAAAAGCTGACACGGCCGTAGAAGCTGTACACTAAAAAATCATGAAAGCATTAAAATTTATTAATTGTATGGTACAGCTGCTGTAGATTTAGTAAAATTAGATAAAATTAAGTTAATCCCCATTTGGGACGTTATATAGAATTATTAGTTTAGTAGCTTTACCATTTTTTATTATTTATCTCTGGTTTTACCAACGTACGGTTTGCTCTTCTTCATGGTAAATATATTTTCCTTACCTTTGATTGATATTTTTTTTTTCATTGGGAATGTCAAATATGTCAATGATGACAAGTGACAGTTGACTCTGACAGTTCTGAGTTGAGTATAATCTTCGGTCGATGCGTAGGTATAGTTTGTTACATTTGTTACATTGGGTGTTGTCGAGTTAATTCAATACGTAACACATTTCAATTTGTTAGATCATACTTTAACATAATAGACGTTTGAAGTATCTAGTGTTTTTTGCTCCAGACACAATGGGTGACACAAGGAAAAAGAAAAAGTTTTACTTTAGGAAGCGCCGAAACAAATACTTCTTGGAACCCGGCTTTAGAGGGTTTTTCTGCACGTGTAACTTCAGAGAGAAAGACTGCGTAAAGGAAGTTTACAATTTGCTAAATGAATTTGCTGGGAAACTGTATCCAGATTTAGGTGTTGAGCAGATCCCCGTAGAAACTACGTCGTCCACCAATGACGCTTCTGAAGATAGATCAGAAAGTGAATCGGAAGATGAGACTGATATCGGAGACTTACTTAAACGCGAGGTTGATTCTATGAAAAAAAGATTCCCAAAAATCTCTTAAGCACAAGAGGTTTCAGGTAGTCGAAACTGGAGCTTCAAATTGCATTTTTGTAAAGACAAATTTACCCAATCCTGAAGAATTAACTACAGCTATTTTTAGTGATTTATTCACAACACGGACACAAAAAACTAGACATGTTTTGCGTTTGCTCCCGATAATGGCTACATGTAAAGCAAACTTACCAGATATTATGGAGTGTGCTGGGAAACTTTTTGACAAATTCTTTTTGAAAGATTCATCCACATTTGCTGTAATATTCAACAAAAGGTTCAACAGTAGTGTGTCCAGGGATTTAATCATCAAAGAACTTGCAGAACTTGTTGTTCTGAAGAATGGAAACAATAAGGCTGATTTGAAGAATCCTAGTCTATGTATTATTGTTGAAATCATTAAAGGGATATGCTTACTAAGTATTGTAAACAATTACTTTACTTATAAAAAATATAATTTAAATGAAATATGTAAAGAAGAAACTAATGATTCAGAGGGAACACAAGCTAAGAAGTTTAAGAGTAATGTAAACTCTCAAACTGAGAATCAAAATGATACTCACTAATTTTTGTCTTACATACCAACTATATTTTATTAAACTTTTAGACTTAAATCTAGGTCCTTAATGCACCTAGTTTTTCTCAATACCAATTCTTACACCAAAATTTTCTATTATCTAAAATTTAATTAAATAAAATGTGTAATAAAACGGAGCTGTTGTGTTTTTATTCTCATTATGTCCTTACATAAACACTCACTGTTATATAAATCTTGTTGCTAGTTACATAAGATTTACAGTATACACCACTGACCTTATATAATGGAAGCAATAACAGACTGTTAAGTAATAATGCAGTAGATACTGTATTACATAATCATCATACAGGGCAATGTAGTACTATATTAGTGATTCAATTTTGTGATATAAAATTTGTTTATTATGATCAAGCAAAATAAATACACAAATTATGTCTTTAATGTGTAATAATTTACATTCTTACTTTCATAGTTTGAAAAGTTTATATTCCCGCTCGATTCGTAGCATCAGTTCTAATCTTACGAGTGCTTTACCATTGTAACCGAAAGATGGCACCAGTGCTTGGTAGAGACGTAAAAATTAAAACTTAAGTAGGTGTGTTTTCAATTCAACAAAATCATAATAAAAATATATTCATACATATCATCTTTAGATTGCATTTATGAATAAACTTTGTTAAAACATTCTCACAAAACAAACCGTTTCTATGTTAAATTAATAGCAATATAAAGTCAGTAGGTAATGTTAATTCAGCAAAATCGTTTTAAAACAGAGCCCTCTCACGGTGGCACTTCTCCTTTGAACCTATTACAGGTAACGCGATAAGTTAGGTACCCATTTAATGTTATGCTTACTAGTTTATTCCATTACGCAATAGATTTCGCTGGAGTCAGAAAATAATTCTGCATCGGTACTTTAAAACTTTAATGCTCGTTTAGTAAGGGATCTTAATATAGATGAAAAAATTCCACACATTCGCCACTTGGCGTCGTTTTTGGAAAACCCGTTAAAGGATTGATAGGGCTTTCGCGTCCGTTTAGGTCGCAACCACCATGCTCATGGTATAGTAAAAACCCACCATTGTAACAAGGCGTGTAATGTTCTGTGAGTGAGGATTCGTTTAAGTATTACGTGCTTAAAATTTTGGTCGTTTTTGACTCCGTAAGAAACGGCTGAAGGCAAAAACATATTTCTGTTTCCAGACCGCAGGTGACGGGTTAACCACCAAAAAAAGCAACCTCAAAGACGTCATGCAGGCGGGCGGTTGTAAAATAAATAGCCGAAACTTAAAGGCAACATGAATACAAAAACGAAACGAAATCTTAAGGTTGACATGTTGCGATGACCCCAAATAAGTGCAGGGAGATTACTTACCATCAGATTGATGCCTATTTATATTCAAATAATTAATGGAAACAAAATACAATAGTAGGTAGTGATACGAGTTTCAAAATGCCGTGTCTTTTTAATGTTACCTAATTTTATTCATGCTGAACTGCAGAATGAGGTTTGGAGTTTTTATTCAACCTAAACATATTAAGTAACCAAGAATGTAATTTACAGTTTTATCCTGTATTGTTATGTATATATATAATACATTATTTAACGTACACGTATGTACGATCGCCTTTCTTTTAGCTCCATATAGTTCCTATGTTCCTGAAGTGAGCGACTGCCTACGGCCTTGCGGACCGAGGGGCCTCGTGCCATGGCCCAAATATATGTATTACTAGCTGAGTGCTCGCGGATCCGTCCGCGATGTATATAATGCATTTGTATTGAGTTGCTGTCGTGGGGGAGGGGCCTCGCGAAATGTACTTCGCCCACATCAAATTTTAGTCTAGCCACACCACTGCATAGAAACAAGGAACATAAGAATATTAAATTGGAGATTCGTCCGTCGAAATGAAATAAAGATTATTATAACTTGTTTTTTTCTGAAAATACTGTTGGAGAGACCAATTAAAAGTTACCAAGGGCAACCACAGTTGGAATTACGCCAATACACTTGAGTAATATATTGCCTGTAATGATAAGAATATCTGCCTACGTCAGTAATAATGTTTTTTTTTTTTCTGTGTTAACCATGTTTATGTAATCCAAAGAAATATTCTCTTTTTTTCTTAGATAATTAATCCATATGGTAAGGTTTCATATAAACATTAATATGTCGATTACCCATAAAAATAAGACAATAGGAAAACAATGGAAAGCTGCCGTAAATGCCAGGTTAGTGCTAAAGGGGTTAATATAATTACTTTAAAATAACATCATTGCATGTATGGTGTCGGCCAAGAATAGTACCACCCCATATCTTCCGATGGGTTTCGTAAAAGGCGACTAAGCAAGAAAAAAAACAGAGGACGTGCAGCAGCACCTTATAAGTATCACAAACGTGCGATTATGGCAATCCCCCTTATTGAGGGAGACCTATGTTCAACAGTGGGCGTTTTATAGTTGAATGGATGGATGTTTCAATAGTGTTCTGAGATGGATTTGCCATGCAATAGAATGCTAACACTCAAGAAAGAGAAAATACGGTTTGGGCCAAAAATGCTCTCACTGCATTAAAGTAGCATAAACAAGCCCCAGGTTAGATAGATATATATAGCAAATGTGATGCGGTAGAATTTCCAGCATACACGGTATACCTTGATCTCGAGACTTGCATCAATCCTCAACAGAGAAAGTGTGATATAGCGATACTATATGCACTAGTTCAAAATTCTCTACACAGCATATCACAGTCACACACGCACATCCCACGTAAGTGGTATGCTGATTCTGTTTAATTCAGTGTGATTCTTAAAAATCGCAGCTCAAATTGATGTTCGTATCATTTACATACAATATATTTTGCAGCTATCTTAAGTGCTCCCTAGTAAACCAGTGACATGTCGTTTAAAATATTACTTTATAATGATCCCTGAGATCAACAATGTTGTAAAAAAAAATGATATTGATTTCGCCCTCGGAGTTATAAATAAGGGAAGGTCGAGGAATTGCGTTAACTTAAGGAAAATACCACGTGTTTTTTAAATAATAGTTTTATTTCACAATTAGGAAAACTAACTTTAGAAAAATAAACAGGTTTGAGCGTCATTACTTCTACCTCTGGTTAATGCCGCTCAAGATAAGCGGTAATGACCTAAATCTATTTTTTGAGATATAAAAAGTGAAAGTCGTTTTATTTAGCTAGAATCGTGAGATTAACCTTATACTCAATCCGGTACTCAATTCAAACCAGCTGTTTTCCTTTTTTAATCAAAAGTGTTTTTGATCTTGTTGAGCTCAGCATATTTATATACAAATTTAAGTAAATCTGAGATATTGAGTCAATTACGTAACAAATCCAGTAGCTCAACATATTCTGTAATTGCATTTTTGGTGTGGTATAAATAACATAGTTTTTGGTTGCTCGTATTTTGTCGATCTTTTTTAGTCGTTCTTTCAAAGTAGTAAATGGAATATTATATTGTTTTGCGGTTTGTTTTTTAGGCATTTTCAATAACAATTTTAAACAGATTGAAGGTGTTTTTTTTTTCCATGCTAATTTAGAAGTTGTTCTTTGGCGAGCTCTGTGCACGTCTATAACAAAAAATCTCTAAAGGTAAATGGGGCTTAGGTGAGCGGTATAACCCAAAAGGTCGATTTGAATTTAACTTAAAATTTGAAAGCATTAAGATGCAATTGTTAAAAATTAGATCAGTGCAGCCGCATGTAAAGAAACGTACTTTAAGGTTAGGTGTCACGAGCTCTTCGATCCCCTAAATACAATGGATAAGGGTAGTGCGTAAATGCATTTGCCCCGTCAAAAAAAAAAAAAAAAAAAAAAGGTGTCACGAGCTGTCTGCCCATACGCATCGTGGTATATTAGAGGACCCACGACTTAGGCGACATAGCACGTTGTTATGTATAATTTTTATAAAGTTATAGAGGTGAGCGCCATTACCCGGTGAGCGCCATTACCCGGTGAGCGCTATTCCCCCTGCTTACCCTACCAACAAAAGTAATCGATGAAACTGAGCCACACTTTATGCATTTTAATCGGCGTTTAATATTTTCATTTAAAAATCCAAGGACATCAAATGTCGAAAGTTAAAAGAAATGTCATTGTAGTGCCTAACACACGTAAATCAGCTAAAAACGGCTTGCAGTTGCTACATTTTAGTTATCTATCTATCCGTAAGTGAAAAAATTAACCTAGTCTATAAATAAAATAAAAATAAACACTAATCGATTCCGGGTAATAACTAGGTATTTTTAAAATGATGTAAACTAGTGTTCGATCACCGTTATTTTAAAAGAACTGTTTCCAATTTATTTTTTATTTACATTACTAAATATCATCAAACAAAATTAAAAGAATGTATAGTATTATACGTATTTATTTAAACATAAAATAATAAACTGTTACCATAGCAGTAGTAGAGTCAATGTTTTTACTTCTTTAAAAGTAAGTAAATTATTATCTACTCTCTCTGCTTACAGATGATTCTAATTTGAGTCATGCAGGAATAGACATCAGCTAATGACATCCCTTGATGGTCGTTAGGACAGATTCCTCCTTTATTTTTTTTTCCCTTGAGTGATTCAGTCAGCGAATTTCCTTTTTCAACAGTTCCGTTTTTACTGAACTAACGGAAAATTTGTCGTCGGCCAGTAACTCCGACAAATGACGGCATGTACCTAATCAGATTTCTTTAAAGATATTTTACGAACCGTTTTATGTTTAAAATTATGCGTAACGTAATTTGGTATTTTTTGAGATTTTATTTCTTTTAATGAAATAATTTAGGTACATTTATTTCGTTACAGGTATTTAGAATTTTATAAAACATTTTTATACCGGACGTTCGGCGGATATGAAGCATTACACATCACATTGTTTACCGTCATGGCATACGATTCTGTTTAAGGGATCGTCCATTAATTACGTAAGCCTTGAAAGAAGAAAAGGGAACCCCCTTTGAAAAGTCTGGATTTTTTTGCATCAAAACTTTGTATCATAACGTATAAATGATATTTGGTGTGTGATCTAAAACTAAACATGTATCACCAAAGGGAAATGGAAGTCAAAAAGTAGCACAAAACATCACGTGATGAATTCATGACCCCTAAATGCAAAGGCGCGCTAATAGATACTCATTGACAGTTAGTGTTTTAATTTTTTTACTTATCAATAAATCTGTATCTCTTGTATCAGTGACGTTATAATTATCGTTTCGACTCGATTCATTTTATACATACTTACTACGTGAGTATCAATTCAATTTACTGTTAGTACAGTAAAGGAAACTCCTCTATCTCGTGTGTGAGCTTCACTTAAGCTCGCTCTCGGTCTGCCGGCATTGGAATAACAAGCACAAAACGGACACCGGCAAATCCAACCCAAGTCCCGGATTTGTAACAAAGTACGGCTTATTCCGCTCACTTCTACATAATATGACCGAAATACTTGGAGCGCAGATGCTGCTTGCAGATTTTCAATGTTCTTTCAATTTCTAAACGGTTAGAATGTTCGCAATAGTTCACAATTCTGTACAGATACCTTTCACATATTTTAAACATGGAAAATAGCTATTCAGTGTTTATAGTTTTGAGTAAATGTATATTAGACGCGTATTTTATTGCCAAGTAATAAAATATTAACCGAAAACTATATTAATTATTTATTCTAAGAATGAATGACTAATACTTCTTTATTAAGTAGTATACAATTAATTAGATCTTTATTCATACTTTATGAAGTTTTTATTAAAATATTTATCATACTTAACTTTTAATACAACAGTGCATAAAACAACTTTGAATGATGAAATTTTGACTATGATAATAATCTGGATGTTTTACATCGTAATCCGAAAGTCAATTACTAGCTTGGAAATTTAACCAATCATACTTTGATAGACATGACTTGCTTGTGAATTTAACTCTATTACTTATTTGTACTTCTAATTTAATCTATTCTTATAATAAAACACAAGTTTTATCTGACTTTCGAATCTTAAAAGTTAAGATAGAGATCAAATCCAAAATATATAGGGTTTTTCTGACTGATCAATGACCTGACACTTTAAAGAAAGAAAGAATTTCGGATTTCATTATGTAAAACAGATTGAGATCGCATAGTGAAACTAGTCGTTAGTCTACAGGATCTATCCGTTGGTTAATATAAATTAAGTTTGTTTCTGAACGTAACGCATTTTCGGTTTAAGTTGAACTACGTACAAAAGAGTTAAAAGCGTAGAGCCGTTGAAATTATTTTCATAAATTATTCTAAATCATAATTTTATATTCCGATGCTACAAAGTTCTATTGTGGTTCTTTTTTTTTAAATAATGGCAATCTGTGTAGACACAACTTTCCCAGTGTCATGTGGGTAAGATTTTCAATCTTGTATCTGCGTTACCTAAATCTAGCAAAACGCTGGTCCATCCTTCTCGGACTTTCTATGGAGCTTTGTCAGCACCTCAGTATATACGAGTATATTACGCGTTGTCTTCTATAATAAACTTAATTTAAACATTATAACCAAACTATATCACACAAAATGCCACCAAGATTAAATAATATAAAGTCAAATGCACAAGTTAAATTAATTAAAGAAAACAACTGCTACATTACAGACTGAGAACCTGCCAAAAACCTTATATTCCGGTTATAGATATCTGTAAGGTGAAAAAGGTCGGATGCATGCCGGTTTGCTATTTCATTTCTCAACAAAAAAGTTCGTATACGTGTTAAAACCTGTATAAATAAGTCTATTTGATAGAATAATGTAAATGTAGGGTTAGAAACGATTAATTTGTATGTTGATTACACGAACGTTAAAGCAGTTGTGCCTATTGCGGTCACGTGGCGGTAGCGCGATACTAAGTAATGTTAAACCGCATTCAACGTAACAACTTCATGGTGCGTGCGACAAAGCGTTTGCGGGGAAACTTCTAGATGCGTTTTACACACCATAAACACGACAGTAACATATCCTTAATGTTACCAGATTGTTTTGTTACCGAGTCAACTACCGTTCTTAATGGGGCATTAAAGAAATCTGAATATAGTGTACAGGGAAATATGAGGTTTAGTCGTTTCGTTTATGTAAAGCATACTTACTTACACTTCATTTTCAGACTATATTTTTATACTAAGTTTATAGTTATACAGTGTATGGTAAGTAACCATATGACATTTCTAAATATAACAATGTATTAATATGTCGATCACCCATAAAAATAAGACAATAGGAAACCAATGGAAAGCTGGCGTAAACGTCAGGTAAGTGCTCAAGGAGTTAAGAAAATATTATAATATGGTATATTATGTATGGGTTATAATATATATGTACTAGTATACATATATATTTGTTTATTTGCAAAGCAAATACGTATTTTATAAAAATCAAATACATCAAT
This sequence comes from Samia ricini, assembly GCA_014132275.2. Taxonomy (NCBI): domain Eukaryota; kingdom Metazoa; phylum Arthropoda; class Insecta; order Lepidoptera; family Saturniidae; genus Samia; species Samia ricini. The sequence goes on from AP028170.1 coordinate 10,850,945, forward strand.
AAACATGTACAGAATATTGGTGTCCTGACCACAAGAGAGTGCAGGTTCTGTAAATACGCAGACAAAACGCTAGAGAACATCTTGTGTGAGTGTGATCCATTAATATCTATACGTAACCGAATTTTGGGTAAGCACGTGTTGCTCCCGGAGGAGATACAGACACTCTGCAAATAAATCCAGTATATCACAATAAATCTAACTAGGTCGCATTGATACAGGACTATTTTAGCCTTCATAGCCCCTTTTCGAATAGGTAATAATAATTGTCTGGTTAGCTACCACCCGCAAGCGTGAGAGTCTGTCGTCAAGGGCCTACAGGCATATTCAAACACACTTCTACTAAATTTCCCATCTTAGGGCACATCTTCACCTAACATCAGAAGAGATTACAATCATACATTACATTGTATATATAAATAATATTATAGAAGTCCTTTTTTCGCATCACGTAAAAACTACTGCATAGTTTATGATTAACATTTTAGATACTTGATTTTTTCATAAAAATAAATTGTCATGATACATTCATTCAATATATTGTTAAGATAATAAAAGGTGGTGTCGCGGGTATCATCTTGTATACGAAAGGTATTATTGATTTTTAAATAATTTGTATTCTGTACAATACATTGCTTTAGGTCAATCAATATTTAATGGTTTAGGTAAAGTATTCAAAAAGAACGTGAGGCTTTTACGTACATAAAAGCAATCATTGTATTTTAAACATAAAAGTTAAATTTATGGCACCAACGACCGATTATTTTGCATTAACTTATATTCTTAATGCTTTATATTGTTCAACATATAATTATTATACCAAACGTTAAAATATAACCACATATGTACTTAAAATCTTGTTAGAAAATACATGTATATGATTTAAAAAAAAACTTTTTTAATTACAAACAAAACAAATTATTTATTTACTTTTTAGTGCATTTTTATAGAATATTCTTTTGAAGTCGATTTTGTTTTTTATTTAAAAAGATTTGTTTTTTACTTATATAAGTATAAGTGTGTTCTTTTATGTATAGTTTTGAAGCTAGGTTTTTGACTATTCTCGAAATAAATAAAGTACAGCAAAAAAAATACTCTTCTCCTACTCGTTAAAATGTTGTACCTTCCACCATCAGCTCAGCAAAATAAGATGGTGACCGATATACGCAAATACATGAATAGTTGTGGCAACAAATATATGAAACACGTGTATAAATACATATTTATACGTTTATAATTCGAGGGTTTCTCTCGATTTTCCTGAGTTCCACTGATCAGTTCTTGACTTAACGACAATGGGACCACCTCGTAGGTGTACTCCTTCGAATAATAATTTACATATCGGTCCACAAATGCAGGAGATATCGCGTAACAAACATCGAAAAAAAAAAAAAACATACAGCGACGAATTGATTACCTCCTCCTGTTTGAAATCTGCTAAAAACAATCATGTAAATCGGTTCATTGGTTCTAGATCTACAAACGTACCAACTAATAAAGACGTTTTTTTTTATAATAAGCAATTATTTGTTATAATTATAAAAAAAGACTTTTCGTACAAAACTTAACTTAAAAAAAGGAGCTTTACCTTATAAATAAAGTGTTACGTACTTTCCTGCCTGTTGTTTACGTACATACCAGTTCTACAGTACAAAACTCTTTGCTGGCTCTACTCATTTTTGAACCGATAAGGTAGGGGAAATATGAGATTTTATACATCCTATTAGATAATACAGGTAATCTGTATCCTTGTTTATGCGGTTCGCGCTGTAATATCACGGGAAGCGATAAATAATACAGTGTACGTGTATGTCAGAGAGTCGGAGCTGAGTTTCCTTTGTTTGTAACTTTTATGCTATGTTGTAACGAACCTTACTACCTATTCACAACGATGATACAGTATTAAGGGGGTGAATGAAGGACTCTGTTATCGCACACCGGATAGGCCCAACTCTAATAAAATTTTGCCTTATTTATATGATGCGGTATTCATCAGTCCACAATCTATTACTATTTTTTTTGTGCTTATATTTGATTGTTGTGGTAAATTATTTGAATGAATTCATAAGTCATGAATATATGATTACCATCTGAATTAACACTACAATATTTACACTAATTTAAAATAATTGAATTTATTGATATATTTGTATGTCTCATAAGATCTTTTAGAAAAATGCTGAGCAAAGAATTATAATTCTAGTGTTTGCCATAATATTATAGGTTGTAATTGTAAAGGTTAATTTACTTTTCAAAAGGTAAAGGTAAGGTATATTGTTAAATTTACTTTTCATTAATTATAATTTTATTGGCAACTTGAATGGTTTATGTAATGCTGTTTCAGATATGTATTTTGTTAACTGTTTCCCGTATAAATAAATAAATATTCAACTTAATCTTTGTGTCAAATGAGCTTACGTAATGTAATATTTTCCACGAGTATAATAAACTTTTCGAAATCTAGTCTTTTTATGAATGTAAACGTGTTTTTCTTGCATTATTTTTTAAGTGAACTAATTTCATTTAAGTAGTAATTGCTTAAACAAATGCTAGATTTTGACCATCATTTTCTTATTCTGTAACTGAAAGGAAATTAAAAATCGGTTCAGTTTTTGAGGAGAGAACAGGGTACTACGAAGTTTATATTTTCATCTATTTTGCATAGGTAATCAACCCGAGCTGCAATTTTCCCTTTCGTATTTTATAACTCTTTTTTTGAGGCACAACGCGATAGCAATAGATTTCTGGAATACCTACTTTTCAAATCTGTTGCCACCTGCATGTCCTTTTAACGTATTGCCAATTGAATTGATAAGTATCAAAATAATATACTCATCTATTTAGAATATAATCTTTGATAGCGCGAAATCTTTTTAACTAAAATCATTTCCGAGCTTTTTATTTGGAAATGTACTCTGTTAACGCGTATGTTTGTTCAAATGATCTGTAATGCACGAAAAACTACACCACGTAAGCGGTTTAACTTTTTCAGTTTTACTAATGTATTATTCTACGTGAATTTATATAAAAGCCAGAGAGACAATAATGTCTTCCATTTGTTAAAAGACGAGAATTGCAGCTAACGTTCCTTCGTTGACAACAGAAAAGAAAAAAAAAAAGGATTACTTTTGTTGGTAATGATAGAGGTTATAAATTTTAATGCACCTGTCTTTCTTATTCATGTACTTATGTTTATGGTAATTGGAACGTCCTTTCGGAGGGTTTCATTAATTATAATATGCAAAGAGTACGAGGGGCTAATTGTAATCAAAATATGCCACTGTGGTAATATGTCAGTAATAACTTTTCTTGAGATTTTAATATTATCTATACTCTATACTAACAAAGGAAATGTAAGTGTCTGTGTGTAACGTCATTTTTGTATTTTTTTTAAATAAATAGATATGAATGTATATACGATGCCGATACCAAACCAAATTTTTTTTATTCTGTCTGTCTGTTTGTATCGGGTAATCTCAAGAACGGCGGAACCGATTTTGAACGTACTTTTTTTGGTAGATAGCTGAAGTTACTCAAGGTAACTTGGGTACTTTTAATTTTCGAAAATAATTAGGGTTCCGCGTAAAAACAAACTCATAAAAAATGTAATAAAAATCCGATTCAATGCACAGTTTTACGGGCAAGTGCTATAATTTATGAGAAATATTTTAAGATAAATAGTACTAATTTTTTTTTTTGGAAAATAAATAGGGTTCCGTATAAAAAAAAAACCTTTAAACTTAGTGAAAAATATACGAAATGCGGGCACACAGCTAGTATTATATATGGATATTAAAAGAATATTCGTCGTACATCGACCCGGGGTGTTGAGTGTCTATCGAATTATTGAACAAATCAGCCTGTCAAATGGAAACAGCGAATTTTTTGTCATAATACGTTTTCAATTTTGATTTGAAAAAAAAATATGGCGATACATATGTTGCGGAAAAAATAGGACGAGTCTATGTGTTTTTAAAAATAAACAAAACCAAGGCTATGGTTTGCTAAAATCTTCTATCTATAGATAAACCTAATAATTTATTTGTACAATGAAACTCAAAAGAACATACTGTTAGAATCAAGAAATTATATTTGGAACAATCAAAGACAAAAACTATATATAATTATAACAATCCCATTTTTAATTAAACCGAATTGTAAAATACAACTTTCCCTCTCTTCCTTTATAATATTGTATTATTAAAGTGTTTTACTTGGTAACCAATAAAAAATCTAAGTGAACTTCGGGTTTTATTAAAATTCGTTAAACCACAGAGACGGATGTTTGCATCACAAAGATTTAATTCAAATGAGCTTTTTATTACGACGCTTATGAACCTTTCGCAGTATGCTTCGCCACGAATTTCATTTACGGCACCGAGCTTATAAAAATTTTCATAATTTCTAAAGTCGAGAAAAAGGAAACGAACCAAAAATTTAAACTAAAATTTAAATTTACCGAGACTTGAAATTGAAAAATAGCAAATCCAATTAAAGGTTGTTCAACTTATTTGACTTTTTAAAGTACATAATCGAACACGTCTTAATTATAACATTACATCATAACTACTAGTTCTAATTACTCCGATTAATTCATATGTAATTTAATACTATATATTAAGATAAGGAATAGGTTATAATCTAAATGAACTCACAAATAAGATTATATATAGAAATTAAAGTATATATATTTTACGGAAATTTGATATTTTAATTCAAATAATCCTGTAATAAGTTATTTAGGAAACGGTTAGTAGCTAGCAATGAATATTTGTTTTATATTAAAGGTTTAAGTGACTGTAGTCTGAAGCACCGATATAGGGCCGAATGGACTTACGTAATTCCCGAAGGAAGCGGTTTTTTAAAAATTTATAGAATCGTTTTCATTGTGCACTCTCTTAGAATGTGTTTTGTTCGAAAATATAAAAAGAAAGTAGTAAACGCAAACCAAACATGTAATACTGTAAAATATTATACTAAAGTTTATTTGGAACAGGTTAATATTGTTTGGTAGAAGTAATCACAGAAAAACCATAATATGGTTCTTATATATTATAGGCGAAGAAATCTGAATTAAAAACAACACAAAATCTACTTTTTTGTGTTTGATATTAAAATTGAATCTACTCATAGCTCTACGTGGTGATAAAACTCAATACAAGAATATTGTAATTTTTTCTTGAAATCAAACACTACATCGTGCGGATAATAATAATTAATAAAATTATTCAAGTACTATTTCACACACGCTAAGAGACTCGAAAGAATCTGCAAGTAAAAAAGGTGTCCTGAATATAATTGCTATGATAATAATATACACTTGTGGCAGCATTATATAGACAGTAAAATGGCGATGTTGGTAAAATCGTTCAATATTTATCAACCGATTCCAAGTATATGGCATTTGATTTAGTAGATTTGGGATTAACGGCACTGATTGTCTGGTATATAATTCATTTCTAATAACATTACCAACAGAAATTTTTTTTACAGCTTAGTAGAGCAATACAATGTGTGTGTACAATTTCCAAAGAAGTTTTTGATTAATCTTGTTCAATGACAGTTGCGCAATTGTTTCGTATATGGCGTAATGAACTTCAATATAATGTTGTACGATATTGAAAAGTATTCAAAGTGGTTTTTAAACACTGATAAAATACAAAATTATTTGCCAAAAATCTACGAACAAATGAAAGTCGGACGTCAATTGTCCGTAACTTTGAAGTGGTACCGCTAACGAGGGCGTGGTCCGTCGTATAAAATAAAAGGTCTAAAACTTGCTTCAATTCTTTTTGATTAAATAAAAACTATTGTACCTACGGTAGTGTACTCTAGACTATTAATCAGGCTCATTATACGACCTCGAATGTAATAGTACTATCAAGTTAAGTACTATTCCAGTCTATTTGATAGTACCGTAGAGCTTACACAAAACCCAATTTTTAAATATCTAATTTTAATAGGGGTGGCGATTATAAATCGATTAATCAAAGAAACTACTATTTAGAGAAAAATATCGATTTTGAAAACGTAATATTAAACTAAAACGTTCCAATGAATTTATTATTAACCGTAGACAACTGAGAATCGATTTTTTTTTGTATTGATTAAAACCATAAATAAGAATACAACCAAATAAGATATATATACAATTAAGAGTACTAGTGATCGCATGTGGTCTTGTTTCAACCATAGTTAATTATATATTATTGTATTATATATGTATATATTGTATATTATAGTATTTGGTTTCTTTTATAAGTTAGTTTCATTAGTAGATAAAAGTTAAGTTTATTAAAACAATTTTCTTTTATCAACAAAAATGGTGATTCATCCTCTACACTTAATAATCTATAAAATTTGTTAAAAAGAACACCAAAATATTACTATTGCTGTAGGTAATGAAGACTTAATATTATTTTAACGATAAAATAAGATACAAACTAAAAATTCTATAACAATATTTGAGAATACAGATAATGCAAGAATAGTTCGGAATCGTTCCCGAACGTTTTACAAGGAGCTTGAAATGGGGCACCGAGTTCTTGACTCTCAAGTTGAGAAAATGCGGGGTTTGAAGCCGCTACTGGCCGTTGTTATCTTGCACAGTTCGAAACTACCTCGCTGCACTAGAGAAAACGCTTGCAAAGGTCGAACGAACACTGTAACAACGAGAAGGAGGAAATTCTCGTACAGTTTTTTTAATCTAATTTTATTAATTAACTAGCGTATGCCCGCGGCTTTGTGTTTTATCTTGATTAAATATGGGATGTCATGATTTTGTTTTGTATCTCATAGCCGAACGTGTTGTATCTCATCTCCTTTGTTTCCGAACGACATATATGCTTCCCGTACACCAAATTTTACACAACCATTTTTTTTATCATTTCTAAATATGAAATCGACAATTTTTACTGTTAGTATAGTTAGTTAGTCCACTCAGGTATCCAAATATGTATATGTGTGATCATATAAATTATAAATCATTACTTAGATTAACTTTCGGGTTCATAGCTATTGTGGAAACTTTATAGGGATTTTTATGCTACATAAAAGTCCTAAGAATTTCAGCATAACATTCGCAATAAAAACTCTTTAAAATTTAGGACGTTTAATGATGATGTAATATTTGAAGCTATGATGTCTCAGTGATAGTATTATCAGATTTTGCGTCAATGAATGTCTTTTTCACCTAACCTATTCTATGAGTTTGAACAATCGGTGAAGGACAACATCGTGCGATAAAGCCGTAGCATGGTGGTAAAACTTATTCTAATCTCCATCTGTTCAGTTTAAGTTTAAAAATTTTTCGCCAAGCACCTGTAGGTATGTTTGGACATCAAACCCTGAATACCAGTATACCTCTATATTTAGTATATTTATCATCCTGGACCACACATCCAAACTGAGGGTCGTGTCCAGCATAGCCCTCGACTGTAGTGCTCTCCACACCGGCCGATCTTCTGCTTTCTGTATACAGTTCTGAAATTTGACGTAGCCTTCTCAATCGCGTCCATCCAGCATGTGCGGGGTGTATCCTGCCTCTACTTTTGTTACCCCCCCCCAAAATGACTGACGAGCATCAGCTTTTCTAAACTATCCGCCTCCCGCCGGGCTAAGTGACCAAAGACGTAGAGAATTCTCCGAGACAGGGATGAAGCGAGTGTCTATATTAAACTCTAATAAGTCTAATAGGAAAGACGCCGTTGCACCGTGCGCAGTTCCGTAATACCTAATATTTTGCTAACACCACATTTCAAACGCGTCTATTCGTGTACTTGTACGAACTTTCAAGATCCTAGTTTCCGCTACAAAGAGAATTATGGAGAACACCAGTGTGAGCATGAGAAGTACTTTAGTGCGTCGTTTAATATGTTTGTTCTTGCATATATTCTCCAGACGTTTGACAGCTGATTAGGACATTTGTCGGCACCATCTAACATACTTATCAGGATCGCCATTGTTACAGATTAGTGATCCCAAGTGGCAGGTATATGATTTCCTGTACAGTATCCAGGTCGCGCTGTTTGTAAGTCCTATATATTTGGTTTTCTCTATCAACAAACATCAGTTTGGTTTTGCTTAAATTGATGAGTAGTCCATATTATGTGCTCACTAGTTCTACTCTGCTCAGCAGTTCCATAAGTTCAGCCTATACAGTAAAGTATACTGAAATATGTATAAAAAAATACTATGGATGGGTAAATAATGCAACGTTTTAAAAGTGGTATATTTATGGATTTATTTTATCTGTCATGACAGTAGGTAAATGAAATAAATAATAAAAAAAAACTAAATGGTTTTTGGGAAAGATTGTGTAGATAATTACATAACTCGTTATAAAGTTTGATTACTTCCGTACTCCTGTAGGTGACTGAGTTGAGTGGTGAATCACAGACATTCAAAAGGGTCTGTCGGTTGATACGCTAGCGAATCTTACGTTTAACTTACAAATTATATTAATATAATAGTTACAATTTCTACATCAAATCATGTCACTTACAGTATAGCTTGTTTACACCTATTAAGTAACGAAGTTGATTAATAAAATTTTATCTTAAATTATAATGCATGGAAACAACCAAATGATTTTTAGAAATAAGTTATAAGTAAACGATAAATGTCCCTCAGTAGGCGTAGTAAGCCATAAATAAAAATAAAAGGATTGTAAAATGTTTACAGTTGTAATTCTAGTATTACGTTTTCCATAATTACCCCGCTCATTGATGCTTACTGCTTGCTTACCGAAACTTTGCTGTTTAAACGAGCCCTATAAGTGAAATAAAAGTAAAACAACTATAAACGATTAGGTTAAAATTTGGTTCAATATGTGTACACTGCCTAGTAAAAACAATTAATCAATTCGTCACTTAATACCCTTAAACAAGCTATTTAAAATAAAATGTACGCCAGATTCTGGTAGATTATAGGTACTTTTGTTCTTTTTTTCATTCTTTCAACCATAAGACGTCCACTGCTGGACATGTGTCTCGCCCTATAAGGAGGGGACTGCCATACTCGCCATGCTAGGCATTCGGGTTGGTGATTCCAGCCAGGTGTTTATGGGTACTCAGAAGATGCTGCTGCCCATCTCTTTAGTCACTTTTTACGACACCCACGGGAAGATATCAGGTGGTACTATTCTTACCCGGTACGAGCAATAGTTTAATTAATCTATTATAATGAAAAAAAAAAGACTTTTATCCGAATGCTGTGTTGATTTTTTACAATGTCTCAATGAAGTTATTGGACAATTTCAAACTTGCAGCCACTAAAGCTCACGCCTTACCGTCGATATGAATTTCATGCGAACCGCGAATATTACGTACAATGGCCCCTGAACCGGTGCGATTGTCGGTTACATTTCTTATCTATACATACGTATTGGGGCAGTTACCGCTCTCTAAGGTTCACGTTCTTTTACGTTCGGATAGAAGTCGTGTACCGACTCCGATACGATATGGCATGTCTGCTGTTCATATGTATTGATTTATATTAAGTATGGTGGTAGGGCATAATATAATAATGCCCGCCTGGGTAGCTACCACCCTCAAGTTTGTAAATCTGTTGCCAAATACCAAAAGGTGTTTTCTGTTTATTAATACGTTCAAAAAGCACTGCGATTTCGATGAAATTTGGTATGGTAGTAGTTCGTACTTATGTGTGTGTGTGTACTATGTGTTTATATAATGTATGAATAGCGTTTATCTAGATTCATTAAAAACCATAATAATGAAATGTATTAATAATATAAAGATCTAAAGATTATGAGTTTGGATGTTCGGGGTATAATCTCCGGTACTACTCATCCGATTTTGAAAATTTTTTCACTGTTAGTAAGGTATATAAGGCTTATTAGGTATAGGCTTTTTGTTTTGGTAAATATATATTTTCAATAATTTATCATAATAAATTTAATTGAAGTCGGCAATAACTCTATACTATGTGTGCGCTACCTGAACGGTTTGGTCTAGGCCCCTGCGTTGCTTCCGATGTTTGGGCCTGAGTCACACTCGCCCAGTCTAGCCTTCGGGGATAGAACGGGCAGGCCAATGTTTTAGGTGTGAGGAGCATGGGTACAAGGCCGTTGATTGTAGGGGTGAGGCGGGAATGAGTGTCACACTCATCCCCATATGGGTAGTATGCTGTGCAGGCCGCCAATTAGGCCTATTAGGGCAAGAATTAGTGCATAGTTTCGGCGGGGTCTGGACTCTGCTGTGTTGCCGAGTCAAGGGGGGAATAGGCGGGGGCCTAAACCTTCCATTGCACTGGGAAGGCTATCTGGGAGTTGGTTTGGTCTGCCCGGGTGTCCTTCTCCGTGCGTAGGGGAATCGATGGGACGGGACGGGACGCTGGACGGAAGAATATAGGCTGTCTATTACGATATAATTATCTGAATTCCACGCGAGCGAAGTAGCGAGCTCAGGTAGTATAAAATAAAAAAAATTAATTATATTTCAAACTACTCAAAATCGGATCGACATTCCACGGATCGTATTCATTCAAGTGTAAATATTTATAAATAATTTGTTATTTGTTTATTCAAAATAAAATCTTTAACGTTACGTTTTAGGACAACAGACCTGAGACTATAAATTGTTATTGAGCTTTCACAATGCTGATATTAGACTTCTAGCGTTGATATTCCACGTGGAGTGAAGTGGATGGTGGTCGGAAATACGTCAGTAATTTAATATTCATATCGAGGTGATATTGGTCTGGCTAGACAGCGGTACAATGAGTTTCTTAAAAAGCTTCAGAGATTATGAAGTCATTGGTATTCACTTTATATCATTCACTTCAATAGCCTATTTTATTATTTTTAGAAGCCCATCTTAAATTGTCAATAATGTTATGATAATACCAAAAATTGTTTTTTTTTTTATTGTTTTTAGTAATTTTGCTGAAAATCAACAGTTTCACAAAATTGGTTTCCGTTGCTATCTATACTAATAAATAAAAGTGAAGTGTCTGTTGTAATGATAAATTTTTTTTTATTATTAAACACATATAAATGTACATACGATATCAATAAAACATTTTTTTTTTTTAATTTTTTGTCTGTCTATCTGTTTGTTCCGGGTAATCTCCGAATCGGCAGCACTGATTTTGACGGGATTTTTTGGTAGATACCTGAAGTTACACCGCGTAACTTTTGATTTCCGAAAATAATTAGGGTTTCACACAAATAAATTAGAACTCATAAAAAATTGAACAAAATTCGATTCAATTCAGTTTTTGGGAAAGTGTTTTAATTTATGAGAAATATATTTATTTATTCTTAGTACAATTTTTTTTTAGAAAAATAATTAGGGTTTCATATAAAAAAAATGAAACGTAAAGAATATATGAAACGCGGACGCAGCCGTGGCCACACAGCTAGTATAAAATAAATGTTTTATTGTTTGTGATGTACTTACATACTAAAGTTTAGTGTATAGTAGTATTGGCTTAGTAACTAAACCAATCATGAAGCGTTTGCGATCACGTGACCTTACCTTACAACGATGTATTTTATTTCGTGGTTTAATGAATAATCATAAAACATTTCTGACCTTTTAAATATAAAAAGCATTTAAATAAGATGTAGGTAATCACACGGAATTATATCAGTACGACGTATATTTTTAACAGTCAAATACCGTATTGCCGTGAAATATTTTAGATTTAGGAGTAAAAACCCAACGATGGCTTCCTCTTTGTTTTATCCAAAAGTCTAATCAGTAAAAATGCTATGGTACATAATGAACTAACTTTGTAGGTATTAAATTAGATCCCCCTTACCTATTGCATTGGGGGACTCCGGTCTCACTAATGCAATAGGTAAGGGTAGTGCGTAAATGCATTTCCCCCCGTCAAAAAAAAAAGGTATTAAATCAGAAGGTTTGTGTTTTTTTTTGTTTGGGCAAGTGGACAGGATTGATGCAAGGAGATTGGCGAAACAGATTTACGAGGCGAGGGTGATTGGGCAAGTCGGTAAAGACGTTCGGAAAAATGGCCAGGTTTTAAAGTACTTGTAACCGAAGAGCGTATGTGAAAGCGTTCATGAAAGTAGAAGAAGCGAAAGACGTGAGGATCGTAGCAGGTGGTAGAATGTAGACTCTGCCTACGCTAATGAGCGGTGTGATGTTATGTATGTTTCTTTTATTTATTCATATGACTAGCGTACAAAAAACTCTACCACACAAACACTTGAAAAATATAATTTGACATATACCTAAGTAAAACGTCCGGTTTTCTTCCATTTTAAAACTTGTACCAGTCGAAAGCGGAAGCTAAATTGCATGCGGAGTTTCCGTATTTACGTACACAGAGGTAGTGACTTTTTACAACATGAAATACTAAGTTAAATCCAGAATTGGTATAGTTTAGTTGTATATTTTGATTTTCAAACTACTAAAATACTTTATTACATAAAACTGCAATCCATTTTTATCATTTTTTGCTTACTTTGGCAGACAAAAAAGGCTACATTTTGCTTACGTGATTCTTGTACTGCCGCCTACTCAGGTTGGTAGTATTAAAAGAAATCATTCTATGCGAGCATTTCCTATACAAACGGTGTATAGGCAAATTAAAAAAAAACCAGTACACAAAAAAGTTTTATAAGGAAAAGTTTTAAAAATGTGAAATTAGTTGCTTATTTGAGTATTTACCTGATGAAATTGCTGCGTTCTGTGATCTTTCTAAAGCCTTTGACTGCGTTGATCATAGTACTCAACTTTAAAACTTAAACATTATGTTTCTGGAACTTCTCTTGTCGTCTTTATCTCTTACCTAAAAGACCGATGTCAGAAAGTTAGTGTAAATGGAGCTACTTCCACGGGTTCCTTAGAGCAAATAGGCGTCCCCTAAGGTTTGATTTTGGGACCCTTTTTATTCCTTGTATATATAAACGATTTACTGCAAACGGTTGATAACCGTGTTGACATAGTGCTTTTTGCAGACAACACTTCCCTTATTTTCAAAGTGAAAAGAAAAGAGTCAGAGGTTAGTCAAGTAAACCGTACCTTAGCTAATATCCCTAAATGGTTTTCTATCAATAATTTACTACTAAATAGTAATAAAACAAAATTTGTCAAATTTGCCTTCCCCAACATCCAACATGTTGATTGTGATATCAATATAGATAGGAACTTAGTAGGCTTTCCGGAATATAGTATCTTAAGTTTACTCTCTCAATATATTCTTGATAACTTACCGTATGTCCGCAAAAAAATTAGATAAACTTGAACTTAAACGACCAGCATAACTTTATTACAAGGAATAAACATAAATTAACAGTTCCATGTTTCAGATTTAGCATAACTAATAAGAGTTTTGTAGGCAATAGTGTTAGGTATTACAATAAAATCCCAAAAACAAATTACCGATTTATCGAACAATAAGTTCAGGCACCATGTCAAGCAAGTTTTAATTTTCTAACGTTTTTATAGAGTGGATCATGTGAACGATGGTGATGTCTGGAAGTGACAGCCTTCTCTGTGCATCTATTAATAAAACTTTGTAAATTTTAGTTGTAAAGTTCCAAAAAAACATAATAATAATAACACAGATTATAGTAACAACAACTAGCTGTGTGCCTGCGGCTGCGCCTGCGCTGCATATATTCTTCGCTGCGTTTTTTTTTTATACGGAACCCTATTTTTTTTTGTAATAAGTTAAAGTAAAATATTCCTCATAAATTCAAGCACTCGCCCTTAAAACTTTGTATTGAATCGAATTTTATTTAACTTTTTTTAAGTTTCATTTTTTATTTTATATTCTAAGTTACCCGGAGTAACTTCACCTGTCTACTAAAAAAGTCCCATCACAATCTGTCCGCCGTTTTGGAGATTAACCGGAACAAACAGATAGACAGACATACAAAATTTTTAAAAATTACACTTTTGGTATTGGTATCGTATACATACATTCATATCTATGTAGTAAAAAAAATTGACATTACAAACTGACACTTCAATTTTATTTATTAGTATAGATTAATGCACTTTTTTGAAGTGTTTTCAAAATTTGCCTTCTACACAGGCAGAGATCACTCGATCGGGTTACGCACTTGAATAGCACTCACTATATATTAAATAAATCATCATGAGGGACGGTCCTACGCTTACGTACGCATCTACAGGAAGGGGTCTCTATGGTATGCTTATTTTTGATGACATGAGAGGTTTGAATGGTAAGCAATATTTGACTACTATTTCTGAGAAGGACTGAGGGGTCAAAAATATCTAAAAATTACTCACGTAATACTTGAACGACCCCTTATACGAGGAATAGGTAAAATTAATAGTGATCTCTTCTTCAACACCATTATAACAATTACATACGAAACCGGGTAAGTAAATGTTTAAGAAAACATGCGGTCGGAAAAGTAGATTTTTCAGAAATCTGTTGATAAAAAAAGAATTATAAAACACGAAAGGGACAACTGCATCGCAAGCTGATTTTACCGCATGAAAAATAGACGTAAACAGCACTTTGTAGTACCCTGTTTCCTCCTCCATAACTGAACCGATTTTTAATTTTCTTTCAGTTTTAGAATAATAAATACTTTGGCTATCCCTGTACGTCTTGCTTTTTTTTATTTTATCCATAAAATTTATTTGACGAACGCCTGAAAATGATGGTAAAAATCGAACTTTTTTTGGTGACTTATTTAATTTCTGTAATTTTAATTTATTTATACTCTTTACAAATGTCCTTATTATCACAAAATTACTTAGGATTCCAAAATAAAAGTAAATTAAGAGCTCTTAATATAATGAAACTAAAGCCATACCTATAAAAAATTACTATGTATAATAAAAGTATATAATTATGATGATAAATATTATTATTGATAAAACGAAGATTTATAGAATATAATAAAAAAGAGTCGTGTGAGAGACCACTAGTCTAACTAGCAGAAGACCAAAGGTTCCGTTAACACCATGATATTATTATTTTCAAGTAATTCCAGTAAATTTTATAATAAAACATGAAACAAGTAATTTTTAAAAATATTATTTTACACAAAGGAAAGCGGCATTTGAGCACAAAAAAATGCGTATTTTCCAATGAAAGCCACAAATTGAAATAATTCCATGGGAGAGGAAGGAAGTACGAACGACAATGAAGTCACTTGAACAGGGGCGGGCGAAAGAATTATCGCGGTGGCTTGCTGCGGTAGCGACCTGTGTTACTCACTCACTCGTGGATATTATTCCAACTTATTCGTTCCCCCACGAACATTGTAAAGGTATATTAGACGTTTATAATGCTAACTTTGCAAATTTTCTTTTATTATTATAATTTAGTATTAAGAACTTACAGTGGAGTTTATTTGAAATAAAATGGATATTGAATAATTTATTTAGTGGCTACAATAACCTTGATAACGTATGAATTATATACACAATTCAGTCAATTTCAAGTGAATAGAATATAATTGTCTCGTCATATTTTTCATAACTTCATAGTCAGCGTTTTATTAAAATCATGCAAAACACTAAATAGGAACAATTGACAAAAATTACTAAAAACCATCGCGTTCTCTTATGTTGAAGTTTTGAGAGATATAAAAATAATACAGAAAATTAATAAAAAAAAGAAATTCAAACGGAGATTATTATTTTAAGACTTAGGTAACTTGTATAAGATTGTTCATCCGAGTTAGCTTTGTAAATGACTACTGTACCTAATAGTAAACGTAGAACATCCCAAACATAATTGTGATTGTCTATTGAAAATCATCTTAGTCATGAGAACCTACAAATCACGGTAATATTTCCTGGATAAGTAACCTACCTAGGTAAATCCTTCTAGTACCTAAGAAACACTTCAGCTGATCTGGGAACAAAGAACTTATAACGGACTAATTCTAGACATTATTTTAAATCATCAATGTAACTCTTAAACATAAGAGCATTAAAGTAAAAAAGGCGAATAAATTCAAATATCCGAATAGTTAAAAAAAAGAAGTCAAATATTTTGTTTATTATGTTTCCACTTGAGATCAGATAATTTCACAATAGTTATTTATTAATCTTAAAAACTAGCATTTACTTACAAAAACAATTTTACCAAACTTAAGTATGTTAATTTTTTTTAAATTTCCATGTTAAAATTACTTCAATAACTATTTAAGCGGACTTTATAGTATCTGAAACTCCTTACGGTAATGAACTGCTGGATATCTGCTTCGTATGTCGCTATTTATCTGCCATACATGTTACCAAGCTACTATTAGTCACTGGTGAGCCGAGCTGGTTTCGAACTAAGCAGTTCGAGCATCCGAACAATGACCTACCTAATACACTCACATTCTTCATGTATTTTCACAGCGATTCGTTTCTGAAACCATTATTTCAAGCGCTAAATCGCATACATTTTGGGTATTTTATGATAGCTGTACGTATGATATTTATTTATATTTTATAGTAAGAAAAAGCTTGTGAAATAAAATATCACGAACGTAAATGTTGGTTAACAATAATCGTTAATTGACATGACCGAAGTTATCGCAAGTATAATCATTTCTTCAGAAACTTGTTAAAAGTGTTAAATTAAAAAATAATAATTTTCATGATTATATGAACTTTAATATATACTAGCTGTGCCCGCGGCTTTACCCGCTTGGAATACAGACAATTTTCAATTTGCCTACGTTCTCGGTCTGGATGCAATTATATATCATTAGTCACTACCAATTTTCATCGAAATCGGTTCAGTAGCTTTTGCGTGATTGGCGAACAAAGTAATAAACAGACAGACAGATAAAAAAAGTTTAAACCATCGAAATGTGTTCTGTAGTCTATTCTGAAGCCCTGCAAAGTATTATTTCTTAAATGTCTTCAATGTACAGACTTCACCTCGTTAGCCTTTCATTATAAGTATACATTTACGAAATGAACAAAATATCAAACGAATACAGTTTAGTAATTGACATACAGTTATAGATGCACGTATTGGTCGAGTTATAAATCAAGTTATCAAACCATATCAAGATGTCGCAGTACAGATACTTATGTAATAAATCATTTTGAATATAAATCATGGAGTCTGACTGAACATAACTGATATATATATATATATATATATATATATACATATATAAGAATAAGCAATTAAAATAAAAAGTTTTAACTGCATTATGATGCATTCAAATGAATTAAGTTATTATTAAGTTTTAATTATTAAGTTTATTATTATTATTATTAAGTTATTATTATTGTTATTATTAAATTAAGTATTTATCCAATCTATTTCTAACCATGGGAATTGGCATCCTTGGCATAAGTGTAAAATCTTAATTTAAGATAATTAGCGTTATCGTTTTTTGTGACATTTTTACTCTCGAATTTCAAGACTAAGCATGGAACTTGTTCTCATTTACAAGAGCATAGAGGCATATACGGGAAATCCGGAGTCAACCTATTTCATATTCGTGTATTTAAAAACCGTAAAATCAGCCAGTTTCCAGGGGAGCTAATCACGAAGATGCCCTGGTTTTAGTTAGTTCTTCTAAATTCTAAACGATAATATTTAGAATCACTTCCCAAAATTATAATGTTCATACCCCTCTTTTTTACAATGTATTAGCTCAGTGTTTTGACCACAATCTCACCTGATGTTAAGTGACGATGTTGTCCGGGATTGTAAATATAGTTATGCTGCCAGAGCCCACCTATTGGCATTTAACGACAAGTTTTTAAAGATAATACCATCATACTATGGTTCCCTTACGATGTTTTCTTTCACCGAAAGCTCAGGTTGATTTTAGAGTTGGATAGGTGAGCCTTTAACCCGCGTCTATTGACGCTAATCCGACTGCACTATGAACTGCACCACCATCACCACCACTTGGATATGTTGTATGTATTCCCATTTTTTTTACAAGTATTTACTTTGTAATATCTTTTAAATTATCAACAGCTTGGTTAAACAATTAAGCGATTATTTAATTCGTCTATTACATGACTTTAAGAAAATCTTTACTATAAAATGGACTAACTCGTATTATGTCCCGTATCTTGTCTTTAGAACTGTAAAGGAATTTACAGTATCGATAATTACGTCTGGTTTTTGTTTACGGAAATTGAAGGCAATAAAATGTTTGAATTTAAATGAACGACTTATTAGAAATCATAACAATAAACCACGGTTTCGCGCGTAAGTTTTTGTGCGTTAAAGCAATTGTCATGTCAGTAACGAGCCCTGCAGATGTTGCTGTTTAATTAAAACTTTGAACCGTAGTTATCCAACCCTTCGTTATTATTGAACCTTCCCGTGACTCGCCACTTGTAAGCTGACTATAAACTTTCCAATAGCTTCTAGTTTGTGGAGCGATTTTGCAATTTTCGATAATATCCTCACCTGGATATGAGAATTAGCGAGTACCTGTGAAAACCATTGTTGAAATCGCTTGGACGTTAGGCCCTGTTCTAATGTTATATATTTGCTGTTGAAGGATCACTATGAAATTTTACTATCTATTAGCAGATGTATAATTGTAATTTTTTTACCATCAAACATAGGCATTTTGTCTACTAATGATAGGTAATATTACAATTAGGTACGTTTTTGAAGTGAAATTTTATCTAATTTCGTTGAGCGATTCATGGTAGGGGAAAAAACTCATAGATTCGCGTTACCAAAGCAATGACGTAAGCCGTCAACATGCTACAGTGTGTTAAGTAGAAGATGACGTTTAAATGCTGGCGCTCATAGATAAAAATAATAAAATGTTTCGTAGGCAGCTTTTGATTATAAATAAACAATATGGAAATGTACAGAATTATTTCTTGGAGCGCCAATAGATGTAATAACCAGTTAAATGTTATATCTTAGGTTAGGTTAATACTTTCAATTAACAAATTATGTTTGTTAAAAAAAAAACAGTATCTCCAATGTTTCAAGTTTTTACTTCTATCGACAGTTCTCATTTCATTTTATTAGAACTAGTTTTTATTTTATCAGAACTTAGTAAAATAATTATACTTCATCTAATGTTAA
Source organism: Samia ricini (assembly GCA_014132275.2). NCBI lineage: Eukaryota > Metazoa > Arthropoda > Insecta > Lepidoptera > Saturniidae > Samia > Samia ricini. The sequence goes on from AP028170.1 coordinate 10,869,938, forward strand.
AGAAAGTGCAGTTTAAAAACCATGACGAACTCAGACATATGAGAATATATCGACCTACATCTACCTCTATTAAAATCACTATGTGGGTGTGGATAATATATACTTTTTGTTTTCAGAACACGCTGCGCCATCATGTGTCATCTATGATGGGTTTCTTCATAATGGTACGGTAGTCGCAATCGACTTGAACTCTTCTTCTTGGTTAATGGCAATCTGCGGTTTTAATACACATTTCTGCCAGTGTCATGTGATAAGTTTTGAAATCACGAAATCTTTACTTATAATAAATTTAATAAAACGAGACGAAATCTGTACATTGAAGATATTTAAGAGAAAATACTATGCGGAACTTCAAAATCGACTACAGAACACAATTCGATGGATAAAGAAAAATGTTGTCTGTCTGTTTATTAAGTTCTTCGCCAATCACGCAAAAACTGCTAAATTGAATTCCATGAAATTTGGCAAATACATATATTGCATCTAGGGTGTTCTCCCCTAAAGCATGCAAATTGTTTGAATTCCAAGCGGGTGAAGCTAGTATAAATTTAAAATGAAAGAAAATACACTCTGAATACATCGAAATAATTAAAATAATCCTATGTGGAAAAAACTTTGTACTATACATTAAAACAAAGACTACGATTCATATTATATTCTGTATTTTTTTTAGTAAAACTTTTCGTAAATCAAAATTTTCATAAAAATATTTTCGTTTCAAAGTAAGTGCATAAGACAACGATAAAATGTTTCGCTAGAATGCAACCATTGTCGTTCAAACGAAATGAGAATGTACCAACGTGAGAAGTAAGCGCCGTTGCATAATATTATATTGTTACAGCCACTACAATATTGCACTGCAAATTCTCCAGAGCTCAACATTCCGTTGAAAATTTACCTCTGAAATAATTGACTTGTTTACAGATGGCTATCTATCGTGTCCATCTAACTAATGTACAACATCTGTACAAACTTTTTAACATTTACTTGAGCACTGCCCCTAGTTTCATTGGCAGAGGTTGAACCACGTGATGCTTTGCTAATCTTCATTCATTCATTCATTTTTCCTTCTTCATTCTCCCTTCAACCTTCATCTTTAACCTTCGTGTAATAAAGGAAAAAATCTACTCAATGTCCTAGTACAAAATTGTAACGAGGTAACACTAGTGTGATAAATGTTTTATGTTTTAACACTAGTTGCGCCCACGAATCCGCCCGATTGAAATTTCGTGTATGATTTAAAAAATTAAAATTGACAAATCGTAACAAGTGTGTTTAAACAAGTTTATTTTATTCCTGCATATTTACTATCTATTTTGAATGGTGTAATGTGTTGTTTACAAGAATGAAGTAACAAATATGGTACAATTGTGTTTGTGTAATTAACGAATGAATTAATGATCAAACAAAATAATAGAAAAAATATAGAAATGTTCTCTGTGTTAGCTTATTTAAAATTCATATACTCATTTTAGCTGAATATTGGACGTTGCCCCGATATTTTTATTACTGATTATAAATAATATGTCAATAGTACAATATAACTTGTTGATTGTTTTAAATAAAATAATAAATAATTTACCACCTGTAATAAAATATGCTTAATTTTAAATTGCATTTATAATAAGTTGTAATTTTTACTAATTTATTTTATAAATTTAAATCTGTAAGTAACTTAAGCTCGGTTTCCGCCTATGAGAGAAAATTATATTTCGGAGCAATAGAGGCCAGTCATAATGAGCTTGTGCGGTTCTAGTAAAAAAAGTGAAGTGCCCACAAATCTATAATAGTTGAATAGAGAATTCTTTCGCAATATAAAAAGCAATATAAACAATATATTGCAAACAAAAGCAATATAAAAAGAGTTTAACATCTGTGATATACTATTCTTTTAGTCTTCTTTTTTTTAGATAATGGCAATTTGTGTTAAAACAATTAGTGCCAATGTCATGTATGTAAGATGTATTTTCAATCTTGTATTAGCGTTACCAAGCTCCAGCAAAACTGCTAGAACTTTCCATGGAGCTTTGTGCGACACCTCAGAATAAATACGACGCGTTATTTTCCATAATAAACTTGACTTGAACACAATAACCAAACTATATCACACAAAACGCCACCAAAATTACACGATACAGAGTCAAATACACAAATTTAATGAATTAAAGAAAACAACTGCTACATATCAGACTGAGATGATCTGATGACTGAGAGATACCGCCAAAAACCTCCTCTTACTCTTATGATCCTCAGTAGATGTTATGAATATTAGGTATAAAAGCTTAATAACTTACTAAAAAAAAAACAATTTTTTCATCAAGCCGTCTAGTCAACACGTCTCGCAATCAAAGGGCTGGTCAATATCTTGCACAGTCCATTACCAATGCCATTCAACGTGGCAATGGAGCCAGCACTCATATACTAATTACTAGCTGTCTGCCCGCGGCTCAGCCCTCGTTTCATATATTCTTCACTGCATAATAATTCTTAAATAATTTATACCTAACCTAAAAAAAAAAAAAGAAATGAATGAAGAAAAATGTGTCATTTTTTTTTTTTTTTGCGAAAAAAAATGTACAGAAGATAAAAAATCGAAAAAAAAAATAGAAAGGGTCGAGGCATTCCAAAAAGTAATTGCTATAATTTCCTTTATTTATTTAAATATATAGATTATGTATGAATATTATACAGTTATGTACTATGTGTTTTTAATAAAGATTTTAATGAAAAGCAAGCAAATAGTGATTGTAAGTAAAAGGATTATTATAATGTGAAGGATTGAATGCCTAGGGCGGCCATTAAAACTTTTATGAGTTTCTCCGAGTTTCCTGAGTATTTTGAACAGATTGAGACCCTTAATGACTTGTTGCGAACCGATGCAATCTACAGAGGTTTTATTTAATTTTTAATCGAAATTCTTTTGTTTGTGTAAATAATCGTGGAAGTAATTCATTCCTTTTAACGAGTTACAGGGTAGCGTTTTGTACTAACGTTTAGTACGTCTAAATCAGTGATTCACAACCTTTTTTTTACGAGGTATCACTTTGATTTCGTAATCAATAACTGGGCCCATGATGAAAAGAAAACTAAAATTAGCCAATATCAGAAATAAAATGTTGTTATTAACTTAACACCAATACAATTAATATTTTAATAGAAAATATTTTTACTAGAAAGATGTTTTTTAATTAAAGTGAATTTTGAGCTTTGGGCCCCGTTCCGATGGGACACCGGCCCGCGAAGCTGCAAGCTCATATGAATCCTAGCATTTTAACAAAACTTAGTAAAAATTATAAGAACAATTAAATTTAGAGACGACTAAAGATTTAAACTCCTTAGTGATTACTATAATGATTTATTTAAAATTTTACTGGAGCCCCATAAAATGAATTTACCACGGGCCTCAGATGGCATGGTTACGCCACGCCACTGTAAACAACATTAGTCGGTTGGAAATAAAACATAATAAATATGTTACTCACAAAGCGTTTTAATTTGAACGAATGGTAAAATAAAATATATTTTATTGATAAGCGAGGAGTCGAATTAAGAGCAATCTACATGAAACGATTTTCAGTCGCCGACCGCGATACGTGTGACGACAATTCAATTAACAAGCGAACCTTTCATATTCACAGTGAATATCAAATGTATTTATTTACCATAGTTGATTTTTCAAACAAATAAACTACGTAATTATATAAAATAAATAGATGATAAAAGACTTTTTTTAACAATCATCAAAAACTATTTTGGAAACAGATTTTTTCTCTGATTATGGTCGAATTCCAATCGATAGGCGAATACTAATTACATAATTATATTATAGCTAATATTTACCTACATTTAAAAAAACACTAGTACAATAAAATTCGTAGTATGAAGAATTAACTTTTAACAATTTCGTATGATTTGTAAATATTTGTCTTGAATAAATGTTAATATGTATAACTGTAAAAACAAATTGTAAATATGTTTTATAATCTTCATTGTTTTTTGTGTAATAAAATACTAATAAAGCTTCATAAGAAGTTTACTAAAACAATATTATGTTACTTTATACTTGGTTTTTTTTTCACTCGTGTATTGTAACCTATAGTAAGCAGTTGCTGGTCGCTAGTAAAACCATATAAAAATTCAACCGAAACGATTAAATTTGATTTTTACAGTAATTAGGAGACTAATTTATTTAGTATATGTTCTAAGATAAACCTACACTATGCGGTACCATCAACAATCGCTATCATCTTATAGAACGATATAATAAAGTATAGATTTGAGTAGTTACAACATTTTTTCAAGCCCAATGTTTTATATTCACACAAGGTTTAAAATGTAAGCACTTTTTAGAAAAATAAATGTTTACTGTATTATTGGTACATAGTAATTGGCGGTCATCGTACAGCGACCAAAATTTTAATACATTACGTTTTTTATAAAATCTTGTACTACTCAGACATTACATTATAATAATTCTTAAACATTCAGCAAATATGTAATTTCTGAAAAGCGAATCCAATTATTGAGAAAATGTCACACAAATGTTAGGGACAATAAGAGGTTGATTTGATTTACCCATTTCAAATATAAACTTTAAAACTTTAAAAAATTTCAATGCAAAGCAATAATATAATATGGCTTCGGAGATTAGAATGTTTTCAATTTTTTCATATTCGTATAGATAGATGTTCCCTTGTTAATTTTGCATATTTCTTCATTATTCATGAATTATTCTTAATATGTTTTCTATTTTGTAAGAAACTAATTAAGGACTAATTTAAAAAAATAATAAGGAACATTGCGAGTGTTACTATTCACAGTATTTGAAAGTGTAAAAATCTGTACATCATAATATTAAAAAAATACCATGAAGGGGTTCAAAATCGACAATAAAACACATTTCGTTTTTTTAAAATGTTTGTCTGCCTTTATGTCTGTTGATTAATTTTTTCGCCAATCACGCAAAAATTACTGGGCTGAATTGGATGAAATTTAGTATGATTGTAGTCTACACTCTGTAGTAACTTTTTTATACATATGTACATACATTTAATTTAAAAAATTTATAAATGTATATATGACGATTATTCATAAATGGCGTTATACTTACTTTTTATTCATTTAGACTGTTTTGAAACATTATAAGTACAGATAATCTGTACTAAATAATACTATAATAATAAAAGGCTAAAAAATATTGTCTGGCTGTTTATTAATTTGTTCACTAACTGCTGAAACGATTTCGGTGAAATTTTGTATGGTAGTAGTTTAAATTATATAGTAACATCTATGTATTTATAATGTATGAATAGCGTTTATCTAGATTTCTTAAAAACCATATTAAGGAAGTGTATGAACAACATCTATACTATAATAATATTATAAAGATGTAAAGTTTGTGAGTTTGGATGTTCGAGGTAAACTCCGGTGCTACTTTTTATTTTGATAAATATATATTTTGAATAATTAATCACAATGAATGTTATTGAATTCGGTAAAAAATCTATAATGTGGCGTGCGGTGCCTGAACGGTTTGATAAATGCCTCTGCGTTGCTTACGGTATTTGAGCCTGAGTCACACTCGTCCAGTCTATCCTTCGGGGGTGGACCGAGGAGGTCAATGTTTTAGGTGTGGAGGGTGCAGGGCAATAAGGCCGTAGATTGTAGGGCTGAGGCGGAAGGTTACACTCATCACCACATGGGTAGTATGCTGTGCAGGACACCATTCAGCTCTATTAGGGCGAGGGCTAAGCGTAGATAGTAACTCAATTTGGGCGAGGTATTGACCTTCCATTGCACTGGAAGGCTGTCTGTGATGTGGCCTGGTCTGGCCGCGGGTAGAGAACGGGACGGGACATATATAGAGATAAGAATATGTTGGTAGAGATACAGGTATGGGAGAATACAGGTCGTCTATTACAATATAATTGTCTGAATCCAACGCATGCGAAGTCGCGGGCACAGCTAGTATAACATAGTGCTTAAATTAACATACTTATATTTATATAAAACAACTATTTGTTTAATTCTAAAAACGTTTATTGGTAATGTATTTATTTGGGAACATAACATATGTTATTCTACATTTCAACGGAACTTATATGATTATACTCGTTATTTATGTAAATACTGTTAATAATACTGAGCCCGAAGCTGGTCACTTACTGTACAGTATTCCTCTATACTTACAATCATAGTATATAGGTACCTAATTCTCATCAATATTCCGTCCACATTCATTGAACCTCGCTCCATGATGAAACCGTTATAAAATTACTGGACGTAAAAAGTTCTCATTATGATGGTCCTGCTATAGTAGTAACAGATTGCTCAGTCGCAGTCGTCTTGATTTCCCACAAGATTACCTCAATGAGGGTAAGAAGTCAACCGACGCTACGGAATGTTTCTGCCTCGCCTTATAATTTTATATCTCGCTCCATCAATCTCGTAATGTATTATTTGAATATTTCATTCGGTACCTATATGCTATATCTATTTTTATAATATCTTTCAGAGGTTTAACTGTGGTATTGTTATGTGAATTACAATATTTTTTTAGGATTCTCTTTACAAAGGACCGATGCTAAATATAACAAAGAGAATTCGTTCACACGAATTTATATTGTTCTAACTATTTCAGTACTCACTTATATTGACAATATAATACTCGTATATTTTATTTCGAATTATTTACATACCTGTTCGACAACGTATTATTGAGATACGAAAGGTTCGGTACGAATGTATGCTTATGAAAATGATTTTATAACCGTTGTACTTAATTGAATTTTTATTTAACTAGCGGCGTCCCCGCGACTGCGCCCGCGTTTCATATATTCTTCACTGATTTTTGTTCATACAGTACCCTGATATTTTTTTAGTACTAAGATAAAGTAAAAATATTTCTCATAAATTCAAACACTTGCACGTAAAACTATGCATTGAATCGGATTTTATAAAGTTTTTATATGTTTAAATTTTTTTTCGGGAAAGCCTAATTATTTTCGAAACTTAAAAATACCCTAAGTTACGCGGAGTAACTTCAGCTATCTAACAAAAAAGTCACGTCAAAATCGGTCCAGCTGTTCCGGAGATTACCGAGAACAAAGAGACAGAATTATTTTTTTTAAATGTATTTTTAGTATAGGTAACGTATGTACATTAATATGTATTTAGTAAACAATTGTTATTTTGACATTACAACAAAACGCTTCAATTTATCAGTATAGATATAGATATTAGACAATAAAAATGTTACCATATATCAAGTAAACAAATAAATAAACATAAATGCTTTCAATAAACTAACATAAAACAATTCGAGCTGGTGACATAAGGGTCTTGTAACATTTTGGTCTGTCACAACAAAGTTTTAATTACGATTAATGCTTAGATCGATTTCTTATTTACAACTTCAATCATAGACCGTGGATAATATGACTTATATGAGAGTGTTGATGAAAGTTTTTAATGATTGTGTTGTGTGTCCCTACATATTATAAAGTTTACATCTCTCTCTCTATATATATAACCTTTTATAACTCTAAAAGGATTTAGCAACTTTCACAATTTAATTCACTAAAATCGATTATCTGACTAGGTTTTATTATACATATTTTATGTTATGGGAATAATAATGGATTACTACGGTGATGAAAATTATTTTAAAATAATTCATCGTGACCACCGACTATTTAAATGATATGAGTACCTATTATTTAATGAATAAAAACAGAAATATGTGGAAATGTTTTCAAACGAATTCGCAGTAACAATTAACAGTGTAATGAAATTGTAAATTTCAATGAATTATGAATACAACTCTATATTGTTACGCTATATCAAGGGGCTTAACGGGAACAATAAAATTATTTTACACTATCTGTGTGGCCGCGGCTGCACCTGCATATATTTTTCACTGCGTAAGATAGTTTTTCATTTTTTTATTCGGGAGCCTAATTATTTTCTACATTTTTTTGTCTGCCAACATTAAGCTAAGATATTTCTCACAAATTCAAATACCTGCCAGTAAATCTGTGCATGGTATCGGATTTTATTCAAAATTTTAATGTTATAACGCGGAACCCTAATTATTTTCGAAACAATAAAGTAGCCTATTCTACATGGAGTCATTTCAGCTATCTAACAAAAAAGTCCCATCCAAATTGATTCAGCCGTTCCGGAGATTACCCATTACAAACAGACAGACTAAAATTTAAAAAAATTGTATTTTTGATATAGGTATCCGTATATACATTCATATGTATTTGGTAAATAAAATAGACACATGAATTTGATATATTAACGATATCAAAATTTGAGTTTCTTTGAACGCTTCTACATCGCGCCATGGTTATGTTGTCTTCCATTATACATATATGTTTCGAAACAGTCTGCGCTTCTATTTTGTTTATTAGTATAGAGTATAGATAGTATGGATAATCAAAGGTGCAGGAAATTTAAGTAGGTTTTATTACATTGTGTAGGCTCTTACTCAGAATTTCGCCTGATGCTAGGTGACGGTATCGTACAAAATATCTTAGAGGCGAAAGAATTTTTGATCAATATTTATAACTTATTATTTTAACTTATTATATTTACTTTATTATTTATAACTTTATTTCGTAAATAACTTCGGAACGTGTTATCGTAAAAATAAAATAAAATTGTTCTAGAAACTGTGAAATATCCACAATAAAAAGGCAATAAGACAAAAAAAACATTTGATCAAAGATTATTATATGATCAAATAATGCTTTCCCCTTTTTTAATTACTAGCGGATATAATTGTTTGAGACTAATGACAAGCATAAATAAATATTTCCTCGATTAAGGATCTTTTGGCTAATGCAGAAATAAATTCAACCTTCCGCGATCTACTACTCCAGGGAAAATATTGATTTTGACCCTCGTGCTCCACGGTCCGGCAATTAGATTATTTTATATACGAGCATGTAACGTAGATTTGAAACCCGATACAATCGGAAAATAACATTAATTTTTGAATATTTTAAACGATGATTTTATTTGTAACGATTCTTTTTGGATTGTTAGGACTAATTTACTACAGAGCAATGTTATATTGATGTTGTTTTGAAGCGATGATGGCATAGTTATTAGTGCGGCCGGATTCTGCGTCAATAGAAGCGGGTTCGAGCCCACCTATCCAAGTCTAAAATCAGCCTGGGCTTTCGGTGAAGGAAGACACTTTCTTACTTTGGTACACGTAAATCTAATTCAAATAACATTTGCTGAGTTAACACGCGAAATAATAATATTTATTGAGATTCTTAGAAAATATTTATGGACATTAACGAAGTATTTTTAACATTTCAATTGAAGAAACAGGAAAAATCGTACATATACCGATGGCTTGTTCCAAAAAAAACTTAATTTATTATTTACTCTTATTTGTATACAAAGTAACGGAACAGTTGAAGTACTCTCCGCTGGTTGTCGCTATCCAAGGTACGAGAACCTCTGTAACTTTTAATTGGCCTTACAGATTGAAAACAGTCAAGAGTCCTTCTAACTTAATTAAATTTAAGTAGTACACTCCAGTCAACAAATAAAATATACTTTTGGTCAACGCCCGTATTTTGGTTACAAAATAGTATTCCATAGCTATTCGTCTTGTAGCCGGAACACTTAACTTCTAAAAACCTGCAAATTTCACATATTATATTTGATTCTACGTATATATTGCTGGCTGGCTGGCAATAGTAATGTAAGATGTTGAACTCGTACTAATTTATTCGATTCGCCAATATTTCAATAAATACGGATGTTGGGGAGACAAACAATGAAGTGATTTGAAAAAGTTTGGATACCATTGCTCTAAACTAAATTTTTAAGGGTGTTTTTTACCTAAGTAGATAAATCCTCCGATGAACAAAAAAAAGTAAAACGTAAATTTCGTTATTGTTCAAAATGTTTAATTAAATTTAACCATTATTGTATAGCTTATAAGTGTTCATTACAACAAAATGAAACGTAATATATTGACGTTCCCAAAATCTGATGCCCGATGGATAAAACAAAGGACTTTAATAACAAAAGATGGATTTATGCGGAAACTGGAAGCTCAGTATTAATTATGTGACGGCTTGTATCGGTACGAAGCGGCTAAGGGGCTTTGCTCAGTCTCCAGCGGCAACGAGATGTTCTCATTCGGACATCTTTGTACTTGAATACGATGAAAGGATTTCTTATCTCGCAACTGCAACGTGTCGATAAAATTGCTAGACGCAAAAGAGATTTTAATTGTTATTCTTATTACGTTTACTTAATTTACTAATCGCTCTATTGCAGACTTTAATTATCTGATGTAGTCAAAACTGACATTCGGTGGTAAACTTCGTATGATATCAATAGTAGTAACAGCTCTCAATTATATATTCAAGTAAATAGTTATTAAAATATTGGATTAGTCAAACAAGATTTCAAAATTACTTTTAAAACGTAAATATTTTAATAAAAACGAAATCCTAAATTAAAATTCACATGAATATAATGTGAAATGTGACTCACAATACACAATCTTTTACAAAATGTAGGTACATAGGAACTGTAACATCACTGATGCGTGTGAATCGACTTTAAAAGAATTTAAGATGGCACCCGAGTGGTCAATATGGCGACTGCTACTTGCACTATTAGAATTTAACAAAATGCCCAACAATTCGAATTTTGCGGATATATGTTGTCGAATCGAAATCATTATTTTTAATTTTTTATTATTCAGGTAAGGTTTCAATCGAGTCTACCGTACAGTCGAGTTTACAACGTGAGCTAAATTTCATTATACTATAAAACTGATCTATACATTAAAATTAGGTATCTGATATTATAAAACAATTATTAAATCAAAGAAAATAATTAAATCAAAGTAAAAAGTATCCGCATATGTTGCGTGATGGAGTATTTGTATGAATGTGTGTTTTTGATGTATTAATTAGGTACACAATAATAAAGGAATTTTTCTCTTAAACGCTACACTGCCAAAAAAATGTATCTATGATAGTAGTGTTAATATTTTATGTAAGATGTATTTTATGTAAGTTGAGAAAACTATAATAGCTTACTTTTTTAATTTAGCTACAGTCAGTCAGTCAATCACTTTATGTTTTACTTTGTGTTTTATTTGATTAATTTTGTGTTTAAACATATCTTATGTATTATAGGAAAGTCAATTTCATCTTTATCTTGTTCTGTAAGAAATAAATTGAGAAAATGTAAAAACAATATTTATTCAATTTTGTGATCGCTGGCCTTGAGAATATCGTTGGCGAGTACTGATAATTTACGTAGCAAAATTAAAGTAAGGAAATTTTTAAGTACGGGTTAACGGTAAATAATCTTTATTTTAAATAAATATTAACTTTTTAGTTGACAAGATTAAAAAATAAATAAATGAAATAATCACTTAAAACAATGTTTTTTTTTTACATTATATACACATTTTTATATTTCAGAAACAAAGAACTCATTCTTTTGTTTCTTTCTGACATTATTTATTATGCTGTAATTAATGTTTATCAGTTAAAATATATTAAAGAATCATATCAAAACAAATCATTTACAAAGATTAATATAAATTATTCAATATATTATACAGGTACGCTTGTTGTTTTTTTTTTTCATGTAAAGAAGAATTCTTACATTGCTTTAAAAATATTTGCTGCGTGATTGAAACAAGCTACGTCAGGAAACGATGGTGTAAGTACTACTCTTGTTGGCGAGCCCTGTTCTATCTCAGGCGCAGTGTTCAATCACGTCCTCTTCGACAGTCATCGCCCTAACTTCAAGTAGAATAAGCTATTGTTTTAAACTGTCTCCTCTGTAAAAAAGAATAATCAATATTTTAAATATTTGAATGTACACTTATCTGATAAAGGAAATGAGTAAAAAAATCTCACTCACTCGAAACTCAGTTAAATCTTTTGTTGATTTAGGAATTTTAGAATCCACTAAGGTACTTTTTCATTTTTGTAATCTCGGCGTTGCAACATTGTTAAAGTAAGTAATTATTGTTGTTTTATATACGATCATTCATATACATACATAGGAGTCCGTAATATAATAACAACATGGTTGATACCTGTGTTCAAAAATACTTTACCTGCTTGGTTATGTTAGTTCATTTGGTTGCATGAATTTGTTGAAAATTAGTATTTTCTTAAAGTTTGTATTGGAATTAAATACTTTAAAATTGGATTAATCCGGATAGATATTAAGCTAGAATCAAGCCGACGTCACATGTAAAAATGAGTTAATGTTTTCTACTTCATGAGTTTAATAAGCGCGTGGATCTCTAAATTCTATTGAACTTCCTCGACCTAAAGCATATTTTTTTATTAAACACTTGTGCAAAGCCGGTAGCTTTTATGGCAGAATACAAACATGACTTAAATAAACTATTTGAATTGTTAATATACCAAATATATTCCAAAACTCGTACAATGGTAATTCGGAAAAAAAGGGTAAGTAGGTATTATTGTATTCCCGTTTACATTACGTTGGTCTACTTATCTTGACTTCAGCCTCTATCGAGTTCGGATGATTAAATACACAAAAGGTATTTCGCTTTAGGTCTTTACTGAGGATCGTCAAGTGATAATAATAGCATAGTTTATCTTATTTATAACACTGCATACTTTGTAATTGGTATCTACATTTTTTATTCAAATTTAAAGCAGTGTGTACATATTTTTTTTTGTTTGTTTGTTTGTGTGACCAAAATATTTTTTTTCACGGAATAGGTTCAGTGCTTTGACTATAATCTCAACTGATGTAAAGTGATGATGTGGTCTAGGATGGTAAGCACACTAAGCCTAGAGGTACTGGTTCTCAAGTGATGCTGCCGGAACACACCTATTGGTATTTGGCGACAGGTTTTCAAACTTGAGGTTTTCAAACTAGATGAAAACGTATATCCCATGACTACTCATACAATCACGGGTTATCGCATTTATGTTTATTAAATAAACTGAGCTATTAAATAAAATTGAAGTGTCTGTTTGTGATGTCAAAATTAACTTTTTTTACTAAATGGATATGAATGTATATACGATACGATGCCTATACTAAAAAAACAATTTTCAAAATTTTTGTCTGTTTGTCTGCTTATAATAGGTAATCTCCGGAACGGCTGGACCAATTTTGACGAGACTTTTTTCGGTAGACAGCTGAAGTTACTCTGGGTAACGAAGAGTACCTTTAATTTCTGAAAATAATTTGGATTCCTAGTAAAAAAAAAACTCCTAAATATTTGAATAAAATCTGATTCAATCCATAGTTTTACCGACAAGTGGTGTAATTTATGAGAAATATTTTTACTTAATCTTAGTACTAAGTTTTTATTTGGAAATAATTAGGGTTCTGTACAAAAAAAATTAAAATCTAGTGAATAATACATGAAACGCGGGCGTAGTCGCGGGCACTCAGCTAGTTACGTATATATGTAAGGGGTCGTTCAAGCATCACCTAAGCTTTAAGGTTTTTGATTTTTAATGACATGAAGACGTGGGGTTCGAATGGTGATTACGTAAGCAATGTTTAATTATTATTTATTTATTTCTGGAGTGAAAACTGCTTTAGCGTCGTTGAGTAACTCTCGGTAGGGTAACAACTTATAGATACGCCTAATCAATGCTGTAACGTCAGTCATCAACATGCTACATATGTCAATAGATGTAAAAGTCAGACAAATATATTAGGTTAGGTTATTAACTTCAATAAAAAAGTTATGAAATGTAAACATTAAAAAAACAGTATTTCAAACAAAGTTACGAGTTATCATTTCTGTTGGCAGTCCGCATGGCTGCCTAGTTTTTTTTAATTATGGCAATGCTTACGTTATCATAGTTGAGAAGTGATAGCTTTACTATTGCTGAAAAAGGGAAGCAGAGACTCAAAAACGTAATTTTTTTTAAGTAATACTTGAATGACCCCTAGTATTTTAATATTGTCAAATTATATTTGAATCACATAAAGTTTCACGAAGTCCGAGTTATAGCAGACCTTGGGCTAAACGGATATTGATGACCAAAAATAGTCAAATGGTATTATTTATTTAATAACATAATATTGTGGAGAACTATGAAAGTAATGTATTCGTATCAGTGTTCGTATGTTTAAGAACAATGAAAGATCGTTGGTTCGATGACCTGAATTGTCCTCTCTGCACGTATCAACAAACTTTTCAAATTACGAATTAACTTTCTAATTTAAAATTATCGTCGTAGGCTGGCGCGATGATGAAAGCCGTAGCGATCCTCAAGAAGAATCATATATTCAATAGAACGTTTCCAAAATTGAATTGTTATTATTACTCGTAAGGTTTCTTTCATTTGAAAATAGACGAAAACCAATATTTAAGAATTGACGTTTCGCTAATATTTTATACCTTAAACCGTTGCTTATGCAAATAATTAAAATTATCTACCACTAAACAAATTTCCGATTAAATAAAACCGAACCCCGATAGGGCCAACGGCTTCTCGAATGGCTATCGCGTACTGAAAGAAGCAGAGAGGGTAGGCCCCCCACAAGGTGGACCGAAGACCTGGCGAAGGTCACGGAAATCCGCTGGATGCGGGTGGCGCAAGACCGTCATCATCGTGGAGATTTTTGGGGGAGACCTAAGTCCAGCAGTGGACGTCTTTCGATTGAATGGATGGATGGATGGATTGATATCACTAACTCTTGTCAATAGCTACTATCTTAAAAGGATATAGAACTGTAACTTATTTATTTATATACAGATCACTCGATACAAAATTTCAATAATTAACCTATTTTAGATCTTTTAAGGTAGTATCACATATTAATTCCGATTTTTTTCTCGAAAAAAAATCTTTGCTGTAAGAATGCTTGGTCAGATATAATGACTTCTTAATTGACAATATTACTAGTTTATATTGAAGGTAAATTATATTTAAAAAACGAAGAAATGTATTGTTTTAACGATTGTAAAGTTTAAAAACGATTATATACTCTATCTATATTCCAACAGAATTATGCTCCACGTTGGTCCACCTTGTGGGGGCCTACCCACGCTACGTCTTTCGGTGCGTGGTAACCATTCCAGAACCCGTTGCCCCCATCGGGCATCGGTTCTGCGATCAATGTGCCCAGCCCACTGCCAATTATGTTTAACAATTCTTCGGGCAAAATTAAAAACAAAAAATTTAATTTGAACAACTTTTCAAGAAATACAGCACTGACTGTAAGTACAAATAAAGTGTATCACCATCATCCCCCAACCCTTTTCCCATTTTCATTTGGGGTTGGCACAACATGTCTTCCTCTTCCATTCCCCTCTATTTGCTTTCTATTTCTCTATATTTCTACAAATAAAAGTGTATATTATCTTTTAAATTCATGAAATATATTTGCCTCATAACTTCAAGGCTCATTTTAATAATATTATAATAAAAATGATTATGGTCAAATTTCGACCATCGACGAATCATCACTAATTTATATAATTTAGTACAAATATAAAATATTGTTCATCTTCTAACGTTATATACTGAACGCGTCTAAGACAATACTATCCAAAGAAAACCATTTCATTTACCTTAACTAAGAATAATATCATATAAAAAGGTTCAATAGACGTAAAATAAATATTGAGGAATCCTTATGAGTATGTATTAGGGTTCGTTGTACCGAAAAATATATCGTGACATAAATAGTCACAAACAATTCTGTTCCATAAACTAAGGTTACTGTATAAATAACTCATAATATATAATAAGTTATATCTCTACGATGCTTGTATAAAATATTGAAAAAACTTAAGTGCTAAGTTATAAAATACATATTTATTAGGTGAATATAACTTCCATCATCAAAATCGACAACAGAATAATTCCGAGTCATTGTGATGATATGTTTATTTTTTTCTTTTTCATCAGCATTTTGTAAATATTATAAACAAAAGTGCTTCGAGGATTATTAAATTTCCTCTTATTTCTTTGTTCTTGTATCAAGTATAATGTATCTTCTTTGAATGACGATACGTAATTACGATAAATATCTATGTCGTCATCAGAAATCTTTTATGTTCTTGTTATTATTTATTTATTGCAAAAGCTGTGCGCCTTCGACTGCGTGCGCGTTACATATTCATCACTGCGTTTTAATTTTTTAAACGGAAACCTAATTATGTTCCTAAAAAAAATTTAGTACTAAAATAAAGTAAAAATATTTCTTATAAATTCAAGCATTTACCCGTAAAACTGTGCATTAAATCTGATTTTATTTAGATTTTTATGAGTGTCATTTTTTTTACGCGGAACCCTAATTATTTTCGAAAATTATAAGTACCCTAAGTTACCCATATTACCCACCTAACTTCAGCCATCGACTAAAAAAGTCCCGCCAAAATCGGTCCAGCCGTTTCGGAGATTACCTGATACAAACAGATAGAGGCACAAAAATATTAAATATTGTATTTATGGTATTGGTATCGTATATACATTCGTATCTATTCAGTAAAAAAAAGGGACATTACAAACAGACAATTTTATTTATTAGTATAGAATGGCGACGCGAATCGGCTTCGCACGGGTGTATAAAAATCTCTAATTTGTAATTTTAGTAGTTTTTGAGTGTATCCATAACAAACAAAAAACCAGATTTACCTCTTTACATAATAAAGCAAATACAGTAAAAAGTTCAAGTAAAAAAAGTCTACCTACGTAGAATTAACTACATTACTACGCAACAGATGTTGACTTGCTTTTCACCTCTTTAGTTTGATATTTTTCACAGAAAGTTATGTATATATTACCTAGTATTCTAATAAGCTTTTGTGTCAGTAAAAAAAAATCAACATGTCGGTAACCAAGTCGGTAAAAAAATATACATTTAGCCTACGTAGGTGATACATCTTAATGTATGGTATAATGGTGGTAGGGGGGCATTTTCTAATAATGCCCGCCTGGGTAAAAATTCACAAATAGTTCACTAACAATAGTTATTGTTTAATGTTACAAGGCTTTCTTTTTGTACGTTTGTTCCTATTTTTATGCGGATTTTGAAACTTTAATGAAATTATACCTTTGTGGTGAGGTTAAAAGAATTTTTTATAGTATTTTTATTTTCATCGTATTGTGTTATCCGATACATGGTTGAAGTTGAAGCGATGATGGTGCATTTAATAGTGCGGTCGGATTTCGCGTCTTTGGACTCAGATTCGAGCTCACCTTTCCAACTCTAAAATCAGTCTGAGCTTTCGGTGAAGGAAAACATCGTGAGAAAACCAATAGCATGACGTTAGGGCATTATTTAATTACGCCCGTCTGGGTAGCTACCACCCGTTTGAGAACCTGTCGCCAAATATCAATAGGTGTTTTTCGGCAGCATTACTTCAGAACCAGTCACTCTAAGCTTGGTACATTTACCATACTGGACCACATCATCAGTTGGCAATCACAATTCTGGTCAAATCACTGAGCCATTTTACTAATTATTTATTTTAATTTTTCTCTCTGGAACCAATTTTAAATTGAACGCAAACGAAGTCGCGGACAGTAGCTAATTATTTTGAGTTTTATTTTTATATTGCATAGTGTTAGGGTTTCGATTTCGAAATTAATAAAACAGCTACGAAACTAGATAATATGATTTTCAGCTTATTTGAACGTATTTAAAATATAAACTAATTCTTACATATTAAGCAAACATTAATGATTCGTTTATAATCTATACATACATATAATAAAAATGTAACGGATCGCTGTCTGTACATGGAAGATATATGAGAAAAAATATTATTAGGACCTTTATAAACGCAAACAGGACCCACAACTATGATTTTTAAAATTTTTGTCTGTTTGTCTGTGCGTTTGTGCACGCTAATCTCAGAAACGGCTTATCCGATTTAGATGCAGTTTTCACTAATATATTGTAGTAAGCTTCACTTAACATTTAGTGTTTGTTTCATGTCAATCGGTACATAAATAAAAAAGTTATGCCAATTTAAAGAATCACGTTGAACATTTATTCTACCTAAATTTTTTCTCTGTTCAGATGCATTGTATGAAACTTTACTAAGCTCCATAATGGTCTATATAAAAGTATGATTATATATTTTATTAATAATAATATGATAATAAATAGAAGTTAAAAATGATCAGTTTCGGAAATGTTATTATTCCAATTTAAGTTGACCTCAGACATATATCATCATTCATATGAAATAGGGTTCAGGTTAGGCTGGCAATGCAGGTTGTTTATAAATAAGATATTATAGATAAAGCACGTCGAGAACCGGGCCGCTTTCGGAGGCGCATGGCGTAACACTGACTGTTTGCTTATTTTATTTATTTATATTTTAGGGTTTGTAAATACATATTGTATGTATATAGTATAGGTTAATTAGTCTTCAAATTAGGTAAACACGTCTTATTAGTTAAACTGTAAATACAAGTTTATACAAGTTCTTAATTTTTATGTTTAAAAAACAATTTAGTAATTTGCGATTAATTAATACATAAATGTATCTATTAGACATTTCTTTTATTTTCGATAATTAATAGGTTAGGTTAATACGTCTTAATAGTTATTAAACTGTAATAAAGTTAAACTGTGTAATAATCTGTAAGTATTTAATTTTTTTGTTTATGATGAGTATGTGTGTTCACTAAATAACGCTGAGTTAGTACTAATTACTACTTCTTATGCCTCGAAAAAGATCCAACCTCCCCCGGAGCAGCAGAAATGCAATAAGGATGAGATAAGTTCTCATTAGTTCACTGCATTTCAGTAACGTTAGGCCAGGTTTCATATTACAGAAACTTCAGCTCAGCGAAAATCTCGATTGAGTTCACATCGTTCTCGAATGATGGCTACTTGAGTTAGGATGAACAGGGAACAGCGTGAAGCACGTTTGTCCACCGATCGCAAGGCTCATGCAATATCGCGTGAGTCTGAGACCTTTACTGATAGGGAAACCCGCCTGAGCTCTCAAAAAGCACGAACTTTGCAGTCTAGAAAGCTGGAAAGTAGCTTAGATCGTGAATCTCGATTAACAGCTGATCGTTAAGAAGAAAGAAACTGCAGAACAACGTCAGTCACGACTAAATGCCGATCGACTTCGGCATATACTCAATAAAATGTTATCAAGTTTGATAGAAGACCCAGAAACTGGAGAGGAAATTGATATCCTTCCATGGATTACTAAAGAGCAAACAGGTTATTTGTATTCGCCCAGAATTGATTACTCTGAATTCGCATCTATAGTAGGTATGGTGGTATGTTGTCAGTTTTGTAATGCTCAAAAATGGAGAAAAGAACCAAATGGAATATGCTATTCAGGTGGCAAAATCTTCATTTAAACTTATTATGAGCCCCTTTATAAAAGTTTTACTAAATAGTGAGCATCCTCAGTGTAAACATTTTTAGACTATATCCGTTTATATAATAGTGTATTCCAAATGACATCTTTTGGGGTCAAACATATCACATCCAACTTTTAAGATGTAGGGCCAATTTATCACTTGATTGGATCTTTGCTTCTCCAAAATGAGCCAAAATTTCTTTAAATTTATTTTGTATCAAATAACAATGAACAGGCCCATATACGACATCATAACTTTCCTCAGCTGAACATCAACTTTATATTTCAACTTGAGAATATGTTACATCAAGTAAATCCGTATGTCAGAAGTTTCAAAGCCGCAATAGATTCCATCCTACAAGGCCAAAATAACAATGATAAAGTTATAAATAAGGCTGATAGACGTCCTGCAGAAGAACATCGTGAAAAGTACAATGTCCCCGTTGCAGACGAACTTGCAGTAATATTAGTCAATCAGGAATGTAATAGACGTGACATCGTGCAGCGCACTCATGATGATCGCTTACAACGTATTTATGAAACACACCGAGCATATGATGCCCTGCAATATCCTTTGATATATTTCCATGGTTAGGATGGGTACAATTTCAGACTCTACCAAGTTAATCCAAGCACTAGCATAACAAATTATAATAAAAAATATCAGCCTTACAGTTTTATTCATACCAGATACAAATTAGATGAAATTATTGTATCTATTGCTACTATATTTTCTCTATAGTAACTTGAGATCGGTAACGATGTGTATCCGCAGGAACAAGCAAAATTTGTTCTAAACGCAAACCTATGCTGCGAAGTTTCGTGAATGCGAGATCTCATATCATCCGTGTATGGAAACGCAACGCAAATACCAACTTGCGAAAATTCATGGCTTTGCGAAAGAGCTATTTTAAGTCCACGAAACGACCAAGCAGCAGCAATAAATGTTGAAGTTTTGAGCTTTGTTTCGGAGGATAATGTGGAGTATACCTCCATTAACAGAGTTATGAAAGATGAAGAATTTACCAATTACCCAGTAGAATTTTTAGAATCCCTCAGTGCTCCTGGACTACCAGCTCATAAAATAAATTTAAAGTCGGCGTACCCATAATGCTGCTAAGAAATTTAAGACCGCCAAAACTTTGCAATAATACTAGATTAAAAGTGAATTTTTCTCTTTTAAATTTCTGGTTCTGCGAAACCTGATAGAAGCAGAGATTTTAACAGGTGGTAGTGTTTTTATGCCTCGGGTTCCTCTCATCCCAAACAATTTTCCGTTTAGTTTTAAACAAGTTCAGTTTCCAGTGAGCTTATGACCAGTTTCGCGATGACAATTAATAAAGCCTATGGTCGGACGTTAAAAGTTGTGGATGTGGATCTAAGTATTAGCTGTTTTTCGCACGGTCAGCTTTATGTGGCTTTATCACGTGTTAAACAAGTTCAGTTTCCAGTGAGCTTATGACCAGTTTCGCGATGACAATTAATAAAGCCTATGGTCAGACGCTAAAAGTTGTGGATGTGGATCTAAGTATTAGCTGTTTTTCGCACACGGTCAGCTTTATGTGGCTTTATCACGTGTTAATAATTCTAGCAGCCTGTATGCTTTGTTCCCCGATGGCTATACGATGTAACGACGGTGATTATAATCCAGAATTAACCAAAATCCGAAAAAATGCTGCCCAAAGTCACTATTTCACGCAGACGAAGTTGCGGGCACAGCTAGTTTTGTAATAAAACTGACAAAATTCGAAGTTGCTTTTTAATTGAAAATAATGGAAAGGTTTAGTTATTAAATGAATTATCCTAACAAGGCAAACCGCCAGGCAATGCAAATTGCCAGATGTGAATTTTGTCTTTTCGTCCGACACCCAATGAAATATACGCAAATATGCAATTTAACCGCCTCGAATAACTTAAGTAAAATGTTTTAAGTTATCATTTTCTTAGTTGATACATGCAATTGAATATATTCAGGTTTCGATAGAAATAAAGTCAGACCTATTAAAATGAAAAGAGTTAAACAAATGTATTAAAAACATCTTTCCCTCATAAATACCTACTTTATATATTATACTATCTGGCAATAACAATCTTCGTGTGTTAAGCGATGTAGCGTGATAATTCTCTCTCACTGTAATCTATTTTTAACACCTATCAACAAGAATATACGTTAAGAACGTATAAATTTGACAAAGAAGTAGGTACCTGTTTACAGCTGATTACGAAGAAATTGCGGCCAAATGCACAACAGCAACCAAATCTTTTCAAGTTACCTACATATATCGAAGTGGATAATTTTTTTTTTAGAAAACAAGTAAATTCTTGAAAAAAAAGACAATTAAAATTATTTCGAATATTCTAATAATCTGATAACCACCTCGGCAAATATATATATGCCCTCATTTTATATAGTTCTTTAGTATAACTCTAGTTTTGTATATATTGTAATGTAGTTCTAGTTAATGCGGATTCTTGCAGCCGGATCACGTACTTAAAAGAAGATACAGTTATTTTGACGCTTAGTTTATGTTCTCATTTCTTTTTGTAAAAACATTTTTAACCTCAAAATCAAAATTTTCTAAACGCATAGAAAAGAAGTAAAGAAAAAAAAAATATAATATATTCCAGGAAACTAACAATATATAACTTTAATAAAGAAATGTTAACATTTAAAAAAAGTCTACGTACATACCTGAATCAAGGATGAGATGAATTCACAATAGTTTCTAAGCGGCCGCTGTAACGAGGGTTAGCAAAACCTTCCCTAATTGTTCTCCCTTAGTTATAATGTTTGACTGAAATCCTTCGGCTAAAGTAAAGGTATACCGGTCAACAAAGTGACGTAGATAAGAGTATAAGGTTAATTGAAGATCAAAATCACGAAACTTTTACCACAAATAGTAGGTATTAGAATTTCTCTGTATATTGTCTATTTTAAATTTCATTATTTGATATAAGTGGTTTACAATTGAAGTCTAATAAAAGCTTTTAAGGTGTTCAGTTTTACAAGAAGAACTCAAAGAACATTACCTATTTACCAGACAATAAGTTTAAGCACTATGTGAATCAAGTCTTTATTTCAAAAGGTTATTACAGAGTGGATCACTACGTGAACGGTAGTGATGTATGGAAATTACACCTCTTCCTGTGCTTCTGCTAACAATGACTATATTTGTATAGTTTTTATATAATATATAACAATATTTATAACTCTTCTCGACTGGATTGTTTTCCGAACCGGTTGTAGAGTTTTGACAATCATAAGTGCCTTCTCAGAACCTACATTGAATAAGATTTTTTTATTTTGAATATTAGTGAGTCTTTATTGCAGTAATAATGTACGACGAAATAATTCTTTTTTTAGATTTAAATAACGAAGCCATGAAAGTCATAAAGTTCATCCAATGAATTTAAGTGGTAGGTCGTCTGTAACTTTTAGTCAAAGAAATCAACAAGAATCAAATTTAAAATTGTAGATACTAATAAAAAAGTGCTTCAAACATTTTTGAAATTATATTTATTGAGTAGTTTACTCAGTAATCTCGGGCAAAAAGTATAATTTGAAAACTGTACGGTAAAGGAGATACAAAGAAAAAAGAAGAAATGCTATAGGCTGACGAAAATATTGGAAACTAAAAGAAATCATAAAAAATAAAGAAATATACATAAATATAAAAAATAGAGTACTTGAAATGGCCGTGCTACCTTGTTTGACCTATGGCTGCCAAACATGGTCTCTCAGAAAACAAGACGAGGAAAAAATTGCTATCTGCCAGAGAGAAAAATTGAAAGAAGTATCATGGCAATAAAATTAAGCGATAGAATAAGTAACAAAAACATAAGATCAAAAACAAAGGTAACTGATATAAAAAGAAGAATAAGGGAAACCAAATGGAAATGGACGGGACATATACATATATCGAATAGACAAAACTAGGTGGACCAAAAAAGTCACGGAGTGGACTCCGATTGATAAAAAAAGGAAGAGAGGAAGACAGAGAAAGAGGTGGCGAGATGTTTTCTCTGAGAGTTGCGGTACTAACTTGATGACGCTAACTAGGGATCGAGATGTTTGGAAGACCTTAAGGGAGGCTTACTCCGCTGTTACGACTAATACAACAATATAATTACAACAATGTAAAATTAAACATTGTACCAGATTCCTGCTTGTAATAGAGTTAAAGGCTTTATTTATTTTATTATTTTCTATTTATATCTATGGATATAATTTTCCTTAAAATATGAAAACAATTTATCATTGGATATGAAATACTTGTAAAACTATACTATAATGAGAAATGTCAACTTGAAAGTTGTCACAAAATATATAAAAATATTTCGTAGTAAATCAAAGATCAAAATAGATACTGTTTGAGTCATTTTACATACAGTAAAGCAACTCTCTGTGAGAATCGCAACAATTTTCCGGAACATTTCCTGGCGGGCTAACGAACGGAAACGCAAGGGACGCGGCCAATTGCCGTATAAATGCACCTCAATTACTATCTTGCGGCAACATTTTTCCTAATGTTCTTTACTAGCGATAACTTTTGTATAATTTTGTGAAATAAGTGCAGATTGCATTTTACTGTTATTGAAAATTTTCCCTACGTTTTATGCATTAAGGAAATTCAATTGGAACACTAAGATTGATTTGTTTATCTTTATTATAATGTTAATATAATATATTATTGAATAAGATTATCCGTATTTATTAGTTAAACAAAATCAAAATATTTTAAAGAATCCTACATGTATGTATGGCAGTGCTTTAAAATTGATTACGTCAACGCAGCTTTATTCAAATAATAATCTAGATATTTGTTTCAATTATCCAATAACTTTATCGTTTTTATATCAGTACGAATAAAAAATATGCTATGCGCTCAATATATATTATACAATTTTCTAAATTCATAAATTTCACCAAGAAGTTCGAAAACCTCTATTATTCCTTCTCTCCTCCTCTCTATTCCTTCTATTATTTGAATTACTATATTTCTTTTTTTTTCACTATTTCAGATTTGTTTCATTCCAGGGGATGAATCCATCTATATAATTTTATTTCTTTATCTACAATAACCCATACACTTCTTAAATCTATGTATGAAATGCAAAATTGGATTAATTTTACGAAAAAAAAATTGATGAACTTTCTTGATATTATTCTTCTTGATATTATTATTCTTGATCATGATAGTGTAAATCTGGTTTTTAAACTAAAAAAATATATCATATGTGTATATTTAATGAAATTCTACCTATTGTTTAAAAACACCCGCGAAAATATTTATGGGTACATATAAAAGAACGTTACATGTAGGAATAAAGTTTGGGAGAAATCAGGGATGCGCGCGATATTTATGACTTCCTTTGAGCTCGAGACATTCAATAGCTTAAAAAAATGGTGTCACAAGTGACAGAATTCTGTGTAAATGTTCAAAAAATGATATTTTTAGTAGAATGTTTAAAATTTAAATTTTTCCTTATTTTAAACATTATATGTACAATGCGAACAATAATGTTCCGTGCAAATGATATAAATATAAAAAATTCTATGCCATCTGAATTAGACATTTTTGATTAAACCTATTTAACCAAAGCTGTATCAGCCGTATCAATGATATAGGCCTACCGGACATCAAAGGCCCCGACGTACTATGTTAAATTAGTAAAATGTTAACCGCAATCTTTACCTTCCAATTGAGTTTTGCCCTCTCGATAAATTTTGATACAGGGCCTGTCTAAAGCAAGCTACGCTAGTGGAATTGACATACATTTTTATTATTTTTCTAAAATGAAATGGATAAATAAAAACTGCAAGGTCTCTTGATTTCTAGCTAAATAAACTGGTTATACTTTTGTTTCTGAACATGTGAAAAATACTTTTTTATACCTGTTCGACATAGCGACTGGACTTAATATGTGCAACAAACAAAAAATCTACATTCAGCCAACATCTATCATGGTTAAATCCTCTATTAGGCAGGTCTGTATATACATTTGCTGATTCTGGAATAAGATACGCCTTTACGTGCCACTAGGGCGGATTTTTCACAAGTATACACTGGTCGCAATACATTCTTGTTCAACTGCCCTACCACACTTATAACAGTGTGGATTGTACACTGACTGGTCTCGAAACGCGACGTGCTCAACCTGTTACTATGGTCTTTAATTACGTGCATGGTAGTCACTATCCAGGCTGGTACGAAAGCCTTATCTTAAATGGTACATGTACAAATTTTAAACTATTATTAAAACCTACAACATTTGTCTCTATATATTTTCATATAATTACATTTTCTTACCTCCTTAGTTTTTGCATGATGTGCCTCTAAATTCTACATCTACGCGATATTATAATTTTCATAAAAAACATTCTAATCACGTAAGAATAACAATCTAAAAATAACATGTCAGTAACAATCGATTTTTACCTATTACGATATAAAAATAAAATGCAATTTTCTTCTATATCAGAGTCAGCTGTTTATTTTCTTAAGTCTTTCGATGGCGTCGGAAGGGTAGAGGTGCGCGAGACGTCGAGGCGTCTCGTTTAGATAAACCCACCCTCGTACGCCTCGTTGACGTTAACACGTCCTCAAAAGTAATTTCAATGTTACACGGCTTAGCTTTAATTCGTGCTTACACGTGTACCTTTAATTTCGACTTTGTCAACAATATAAGAACGTTAATTACTTTCACATCGTATTTATCGTTTAGTAAAAAGTATTAGAAAAATATAACTCATTACAATATCGTATTATTTTCGCTGTATTATATCGGCACCATATTATTACGTAAGCAAAATTTTAGATATTTCAACTCCTCCCTCCACCCCACTCGCTTAGTATAGTAAACGTAACCATTTGCATAATTAAAAAAAAAACTAAATAGTCCGCCGCACTATAATGATACTAATGTTTGGTCAGACCCTAATTCATAAAATAATATCTTATTCATTATTAACAATACTTACGTCAAATGAAAACTTAAAAGAACCATTTAAATAATTCTATGAATTATTTATTATAATGTTTAAAATTAAAGCATTCTTCTGTTGTATTCAATTCTGTGAACTCATTTCTAAAAAGTCTGGCTTGTGACTACAAGATTTAGATAAGAAAACTTTACTATTAAAAATTCACACGAAAATAATAACATTAAATTAAAATAAAGTTCTTAAATGCATATATAACTTTATTATGAAAAAGGTTTAATAACCTTCGTAAATGTATTAATTACCATTCGTCTACGATCCATAGAGAATAACTTTAATATCATTGAAGTGTAATAATAATAAGAATTTGTACCAATCGATCGTTTGTTTTTATTGGGGTATAATAATTATAATGCATTGTACATACAGGAATACGTAGATTTTAATTATATTTAACACGAGTTGTGTCCTTTTCCCAAAATAATTATCTGACAATCTGTCTGGAAAAACTTTAGCTGGCCATTAATAACCACAGAGTTCTAAACCAATAATTCTGTATAAATCGAACGCCACATCATAAATGAGAATGTTTCTTTCATGGATTATTTGTTTATTTCAAAAACGATATATCGTGAAGTCAACGTATATACAGTACAAACTCTCGATAATTTGTCACTCAAAAGATCAAAAATGTCAAACTACTAAGAGTCCAAAGTAATAGGAATTTAAATAACCAAAAGGAAGGGAGTAAAACGTTAAGTAACATTGAATATTTAATAGATATTGCAATCGAACTAAAGATTGTTGATACGAAAAATATATTATAACCTAAAATTGTATGTTTGACATTCCTCAATGGCACATTGTTCTAAAATTAAATATTTTCAAAACAGTTTGTAGTTTTCAGTGGCGCTGTACTGATAGTTATAGTGTAATAAAAAACAAATTAATGTTATAATAGTAAGTGAACGACTTCAGTTTGTCATTGTGCCAGTTCTGAGGGTGTAGAATCATTACCCTACGCTAAGAGATCTCGTTGCATTGCTCATGTGACTGGAATTGGCGGTTGTCCTTCTTAGTTTTCTTCCTCATCCAGAGAAGCCAAATTTAACAATTCAGCATGGGTTATGGCACCGTCGAATCTGATGCCATCATCAAAATGTGCATAATCCTTTACATGCATAGAGTACATTAATGTCATCAAACGAAAGATCTGTGCATGATAAATGCTACAAATTATAGAGAGTATGGAATCTCGAACTACAAATTATTGCATGTTTGCTAATATGATATTAGTCCTTCAAATTATTAAGGGAACAAATTAATATTGGTTTACATTTCATTTACCGAGTGTCAAATTATAAAGAGTCGACCGTATTATTTGTTAAATAGTAATGTAAACAATTCGATTTTATAATATTTTACTTTGTAGTTTTCGTATAAGTCTGGGAAACGAGGTAGACAGTTTGAATAAACACCTCCTTTAAATAAACACACCCTTGTGTGCTTCAGCGATTCTCGCACGACTTCAAATGTAATTTGAACGTATACGTAACCGATTACACAAGAACACGAGCTTAATTTTATCATTATTGATCCACCTATTAATATTTAGTCAGTTTTATAGAATTGTCTGACTTATTCTTCTTTTGTCACTGACCGGCTATTAATTATACGTTGACAGCTTTTTTATTTCTAGGAACTTTTTTGCGTGGGTAAATGGATTTACGAATCGCCCTTGCAAACTTCATTGGGAATTTAAGTTGGACACCTATATGGGACTAGTCTGACGTTAAGTGTCGGGAACACGTAAAATTCCATGATGCCGTCTGCTGCCTTCACTGGGCGATAGCCTCTTTCGACTGAGCGCCTTAAGTTCTCGCTACAAAGTTCAGTGAAGCTGTCAAGGCACTTCAGGTAAACTGCTTTAGTCAGTTCGAAAAATAAACATCACACATGACCTTTCATCGTGACCTTTTTGATATAAAAAAGACAGTGGTAAGTAAACCTATATGTACATATAGGTAGATAAGAAATATAACCAACAATCGCACCGCTTCAGAGGCCATTGTTCGTAATATTCGCGGCTTGTATGAAATTCATATCTCGAATACGGGTCCCGTGCGCCAGTGACGGGGGAGAACGGAATTATTCAAAAGATAAAATAGCAATAACTTTACTTTCCGCGATTTAAAAATGTTATTTTGTTTTAGTCGGGATGATAATGATAACTAAATTTTTATATAATAATTCTTTTATACATTAAGCTATCTGAACCCACTACTTTGCTTCTATATAAAGATTTTATTCTCGAATCTCTTATAAATTCAATTATTTTTGCTTACATAATTCATTGTCATCCTCTTAACATCATACATGTGTTTATTTAATATAACAAAATAAACACTGATTTTGAGGGGACTTTTTTGATAGATAGCTGAAGTGACGCCGCGTAACTTAGGGTACTTTTAAAAATTTAAATTTATAAAATTTTTGGAAATAGTTGGGTTTACGTGCAAAAAATTAAAACTCATAAATATTTGCATAAAATTCGATTCAATGGTTAGTTTTACGGGCACGTGCTTGATTTATGAGAAATATTTTTACTTTATTTTAGTGGCAAAAAATATCGGAGAATAATTCCGTAAGGCTTCCGTATAAAAAATAGTGTTAATAATAATGCTTTTGTAATGTACAAAGTAGAAAACAATACCAACTGCATTAACACCAGCAAAGACTTTGTTCCTGACGACTGACAGAGGGGTGGAATATTTTTTCGAACGGCCATCGAAACTTTCGGTCAGAACGGATTTCGTTTTCGTTCTAGTGATTCAAGTACGCGAAATGTTATGTGTACTTTACGGATAAACTATGATCACTCAAAAAAGTTTTTGTAGCTCATTCTTCTATATTTGTCCCTTAACTTTTTAATAAGGCATACGCATATAATTAAAATGTATATAATGCTTTATGCTAGTTTATTTTTGTTAAAGACAATAATTATTTATGTGTCGAAACGAAAATTTGATGAAATCTGAATTTTGCTAATGCGATCACAAATGACCCATTTAAATAGTTATCAGTAGCGATAGCGTCTACAAATAAGACAAACTGACAAAACTTGCGAAAGCTGAGTTGCAGTTTGATAAGTCTTAAAGCAAAGCGATTTGGCTATAAGTTAAATTGTGCACTGAATACAGGCGC
Organism: Samia ricini; assembly: GCA_014132275.2. Taxonomy (NCBI): domain Eukaryota; kingdom Metazoa; phylum Arthropoda; class Insecta; order Lepidoptera; family Saturniidae; genus Samia; species Samia ricini. The sequence goes on from AP028170.1 coordinate 10,899,436, forward strand.
ATTGGTTCAATAATATTGTTCAAGTTAAGGTTCATAGTAAATAATTGAGCTGTGTAAACAGTTTAGTTGCCAATAGATTTTTGAATTCAAACCAACTATTATATAGACGGTGTTTATCCAACTAGAGTTGGGGATGTGTCTATATGGCATAGTTAGTATTATTTATTTCGGATAAACGCGGTACGTTTTCTTCTTCTATATACCTCTATCAGCCACCATGTTCTTTTCCAACTATCTTTTCTTTGCCCGACCTCTCTCTTTCTATATCCTAACATTTGTGTTCATTACTTCTTTATACACACATTTTCTCTATTATCATGACGTGTCCATACTCAGACAAACGATTGCATTTTAGCTTTTCTACCATAGGTACCACTTTCAAAATCTCACTAACATATTTATCCGTGTCCATTTTTATCACGAAAACATACATCTCAACTTCCGCGGCATAGAGTCGATTCTCATTCATCTTCTTACTATCCTTCCATACATACGCAGGTAATATAATTTAATTCGATAGATAATATACAAGATACAGATAATGATTTGATCGAACGGAATATTCGATAAAGTATTCCTTCCGACAGGTGCACGAGAAGTGCTTCCCCCATCTGGAGAAGCTCTTGTAGCCGCTGCCAGCGCGATACAGTGATACTGCATGCACTAGCAATCACATGCATCATACTGCACATACATACTTGCACACTATACGCAAGGTACATAGGTTCTGTAAGAGGCATTTATTACTTTAGAGGTTTACTAACCTTTCGGTTAGCTAGGACAAAGTCCGCGGAATTTTTATCCTGGGTAGCAGCTCAAGCCGAGGTTCGTGTCATTTTGGTGCCCTTGTGCTGGCTACCATTTCTTGGTTGAGCATCTTAAGCGCTCGCCTTAAGGCTCGGTGAAGCTGTTAAGGCACTTCCGGTCAACAGCATTAGTCAGATAAAAAAAAGTATTTCTTTACTTAGATCAAATAAAACCAAAAATGTACTGTTAAATAAGTAGTTAGAACGTCTCATCTTGGGAACGGATGGGATGCAAAATCTTCGCTACCTAGCGCCCACATGCGGACGTCTTGGCTCAAGTTTCAAAATTATAAAATATTTTATGTAAAAATTTTATGATACAAATTTTGCATTGAAGCATAAAATATTCCAAATACTTATTCTATCTTGGTATGGAACTGTATTTTGGACATAAAACATTTTAAATTTATGTTAGGAGTAAGGGACGAGGGAAGAGATCTAATTTACGAGCTCCGGAGATAAATATACGCTTGATAAAAAACTTTAAATATTTTTTAATCGCTGTTATATATAGGCTTGTCCCGAATAGAAGATTTTATTTGGAGGAGTGCATTTGTAGGTTAGTGGCGCTGACTTGTATTTGTTGAATTTGTTACCCTTTAATAGTTTTTGATAAGTGTCGGGTAAAAATAAAATAAAATACATCTGTATTGACAATTTATTTCTAGTAACGTTTTTTGCTTTATCAGACCGTATACAATAAAGTTATGAAGTTAAATAGTTCGCAAGTTTTTAAATGTTATACTCATATTTGCTTTTGATTATGTCTGTAAACATCAGCTAGATTGCGTTATGTGTTTGAGATATTACATAATTGTTGTATGTGTGATAGTTTTCGTTTAGTAAATAAAATGTTATTTGTGATTTTGGGTTCTTATAAGGTGGACTTTGCTCTCGTTAGTACGTCTCTTGAAAATCGCGCAAAAGATCTCGTTACCAAGTTTATGGAAGACACTTGATTGGCCAAGTGATATTTTACCTTATTTTCTGTAAATTTGTTGATATTTCGTGGTACAGTTTGGTCGTTGTAAAGGAATAAAATAAACTTGAAAATTTCAAGCTGTCTAAAAATCAACCTAGACGACCTTATTAACGTAGTCATCACTTTAAGAGCCCTTTATTATGTTAAGTATACGTATTCGACTACAGCTTGACGTAGTCTTTAATGAATGAAAATAAACTATAAGTGGAAAAAATTAAGTAATGACTTACGGTACATGAATACATACGGTAAAAATATTTTATTATACATATTTGTTAAAAAAATTACATCAAATATAATTCAACGATAAAGTACACTACACAATTTCCTTCTTGGCCCTTAATGAACGTAATTGAATGGCTCGATCGTGCTCGAACATTTATTTTCTTAGTGATTACCTGTTCTGTGACACGGACAAATAGTTGTCTTCCTCTAGAAAATATCTACTAGCTGTTAATCGAGGAGTTTCATTGTTATAGCATTATTCATCACTAGATGACAATTCAGTCATTTATATGCTAATAGACATCCTATATTCTTCTACTAGATACAATCTATCTCTACCAATATATTCTTATCTCTATCTATTCCCCATCCCGTCTCATCTCCGCGGAGATCACCCCGGCCTGACCAGGCCAGGCAGCTTTCCCAGTGTTATCATCGTTTTATTTACGCCAAGCAAAGCGGACGGGAACCAGTTACTAATATAAAAAAAATTTATAATTATTATTCAAATTTATTACCAACTAACCCTCGCCTGCAACGTCACTCACAAGAATTTGCTTTCAATATTTCACATATACACTGATGTAGTTCGGAACAAAATCTACACTGTTAATAACATTACAATACATTTTTTAAAGAATTTCTATTTATTTTTAAAATACGATATACCTTAGGCCTTGTTTCTATAGAATAACAGTACATATGTCATTTTATGTTTATTCTATACATTAAACATGCTACACTAATTCCAAATAGTTTAAAAATACATATTTTTATTCGTATAAATATTCGAAGACGAGATTGGTATCAATCAATTCGTATTCCGTTAACATACATTTGTTAAGTCTGTGGCTGAAATGTGACAATTATTAGCTTTATTTATCTCTCTAAACATTGTATTTATTTCCATTACGTCTCATGACTTATTTTGTTGTATGTAGGATCGACGCCTGTACGTGTGGCGACAAACTTGCTTCTAATCAAATACGAGTTTCACTTAAAGAGACTTATATTTATCTTGTGTTTGTTTAGGTTAAAAGTTTTGTATTCTGATTAAATTCCTTCACATTGTCTCTGTTATTTGAGTATTTTGAAATCTCTGTTATTTGCGTACCGGGTGGTAAGTGGTAATCATTTTCGTTCCTTATAATATCATTAGCGGTAAAATTTATTTGTCTGTAATTTTACTCATAACTCGGAAATCATTTTATCTATATAATATACTTATTATATTAAAAGGTTACATTTGTTTTTTGTTATGGATAAACTCATAAATTACTTATCGATTTTAAAAAATATTTTATCAGTAGGCAACACTATAGCTGAATAACATAGGCTATATAAATACATCTAAAACCGAATCGGGTTTTTATAAATAGGCTATGCTAGTTTTATATAAATAGGCAAAAATAAAGCAGCTCTTTTTTGTTTTTAGTGGTTATTTACAAGTTATTATTAATTAATAAAAATATTTTACAAACGCTCTCTCTCTCTTTGAATAACGATTACAGTTGGTTTTGGATCGAGTAGGTAAACAATAGTATTTTAAATTTGACTATCGCTGATGCTTCAGCATTCAACCTTAATAAACATCCTGATGGTTGTACTTGTTGTTATGTAATGGTAGCATAAACACCTGAAGACATGTCTATGATTAGGCAGTAACTGATGTTAAAGGAAATTACTGTCGATCACGTGCACTAAAACTTTATCAAGACAAGTTATATATCATATAGTTAAATATAGAGAGCGCTGGCCCAGGCTGGCCCACTATTGCAAGGGACAGGGAAGTATGGTCGGTATTGGGGGTGGCCTACGCCGAGGAGGCGACTATAACCTATTAGTTTAATTTTTCTTTAATTTCTCTGTTTTTTTAATGTGTCATTTAAGTTATGTTTTTTTTTAATATATATAACGTAAGCAAAATTTGGATCATTTTTGACTTCCTTCCCTTGTTAGCATTACTAAGTCAGTAAGCAAAACTTAACCCCTCCTCATGATTCTCATACGTAAGCATTGACATAATTTTAAATAAAAAACGAAGAGTATTAATATTATTAAATAAATATTGCTTAGGTAATGAGCATTCAAACCATGAACCCGTCGTCCCCATGGATGCTTACCACATATTTGATTTATTTATTGATATAGGTCGTAAACAGAGTCCACGCCGATACATACAAAACTACAATTCCATACTCTAGTTTAGATGTATCTCTAATTAGCAACTTAAATAGGCAACGACGGCATTCATAGTAAATTTCATTGTATTATATAATGACAAAAAAGTCATTATGAAAAACAATTCTTTAAAAAAATCAAAATATTATAACATTAGTTTTGATTAAATAAAACTAATGACAGTCGTGTGCAAATACTTTTATAAAAAGAAAGAACAAAAAAAAGATAATTGGTTAAACTCTTCATCAACAAGAAAATGACCTCCTAATGGTGGTATCAGTGTTGCAGAAATTATCTTTGCTTCATTACAGTGATACGTTTACAAATTATGTCAAATTAAAATATTCATTGTTTTAACCTATCGATATTATTGATATCAATTGGATTCTGTTAAAATAACATTTGTACATACAATAAAATTTAAAATTAGTTTATCATTACATAGGTCTATAGGTCTTTAGCGTCTTTATGTTTAAATTATACCGAACTTTTATTAATGAAAATTTTTAAAGTGTATACTATATTTTTATACAGGATACAAAGAATCAATAAGCAATATCTGTAAGCTGCTTAACTTGGACTGTAAAGTGCACAATATGTAATAAAATAAAAATTCTGAGAGATCTTTGACTGAATATATGTATTTTTTTCGACCTAATCTATAGGATACCTCACTTTGTTGATGTAAATTGTAGACTGTAAATGATTGAAATGTAAATGTTTGATGATAAAATCATGTATTCGAGTTTATAGCAATTTTATTATCATGTTGCTAATGTACTGTAACTGTAAATAAAAACATCAATTTGCTACAAAATTAAATTGTGTCCCGCAGCTACACAAAATATTATTAACAAGGCAACGTTGCATGACTACGTTACTTGGATAAAGTGTAGGTGCAGTGACTAGCTCGAATGTTTCCCACTATATTCCGAATTGTAACGGTGGAGTGTGCTAAACAGGAATAAACGCGCAGTTTCAATGCCGCCCTCGCTTCAGAGAGATACTACACCTGTTTGTCCTCGTTAATTAACGAGCCACTTGAAATTTTAATAACATTTCTACGTGTAGGTATGTCTTTCTTATTGAATTCTGAATCATAAACATAATCTTAATTTTATGATTTACGATGACTTATTTCACTAGTGTTTAAATAAATAAATAAAAATGATGTATCTGTTTGTAATATTAAAATAACGATTTTTTAGTTAAAACCTATATGCATGTATATACGGTGCCCATTCCAAATTTTTTGTAAGTATGTCTCTTTGTTCCGACTAATCTCCGGAACGGCTCGATTGATTTTTACGGTATTGTTTCTGGCAGATAGCTGAAGAGGTACGTGGCGTAACCAAGGCTACTTTTATTTTTCTAAAATTAATTAGGGTACCACGTATAAAAATTAAAACTCATGAAATTGTGAATAAAATGCTATTCAATGGTCAGTTTTAGTGGAAAATGTTAGAATTTGTAAGAAATACCTTTGCTTTCTCTTAGTAACAATTTTTTTTAGGATAATAATTCGGGCGCCGTGTAAATCGGACACACAATTAGTTAATAATATAACTGGAAATAATACGTATATCAAAATAATTATATAATTAGAAATACGAAATTCTGAGAAACTAGCGTTCAAAATTTTTGGAGAATTGATACTTTATTCCCTTTCCCGAAAAACGAATGTTAGTATAGAACTTGCATGAAATACGTATAGGGGTGGCGTCATATTTTAGCATATTTCGTTCACTCTCTAGGATGAAATAGTCAGCCTTATTTATAGTCTATTTTTGACGATCCCACAAAAAATAGTGTATACTATATACCTATAATATATGTGTGTATCATACATATGGTATGTATGTACCTATTATCCTAATACAATAACTGGAATTAATTTCGCTCTTATTGTTTACGTCGTAAAGATTCTTATGCGTTGCTTCTAATAATAAACATATAATTTTGCTCATATTTTCTTTATATACCACATCTAGATTCACAAAGATACTTACGAGTCTTCGAGATAACCTCGGCAACGGCACAATAACGTCTAAATAAAGCAGCTTTAGCTCCAAAGATGTACACAATGAGAATTTCTTTTACTTCTAAAGACCATCTTCTTTTAATCCGAAATAAAAGCTTGAAACGTTATGTAATATCGACTAGAGCAAAAAGAATCATATTTTTTAAGTTTTTTATATACCACTGTGTAGTTGTGAGCCCGCAGCTCCGCCCGCGTAACTCTGTACATTAAATTATACTTTGTTCACGATTTCATAAGTTTTAAATATTTTACGCGGAACCCCGCTGATTATTATCCTATAATTATTTCTTATACTATAATAGAAAAGAAAGTTATTTCTCACAGAATCAAAACTCTCCATTAAAAATAAACAGAATCGAATTTTATTCACAATTATTTTCTAAAAGGAAAAGTAGCCTTAATTACACTGTGTAACTCAACTATCTGCCAGAAAGTCTCGTCAAAATCTGCCAAGTCGCCTCTGAGATTAACCAAAACGAACAAACAGACTGACGGACAAACAGACACTTCTTAATAATTAAAACGTTGTTATTTTGATATGACAAATAGACACATCAATTTTATTCATTTGTATAGACAACTACTTATTTATGAATGCTTCATAACAATGATCACATTAGCCCCCAATGGTTAATTTGTCAGGTTAGTGGTTTCTATTAGTCGCTACTAATGGATCCTTACTGCCAAAATAAGGGATGCGTTAGGGTGATGATAATATATCGGTATAGGTATATTTACTCAAACTTCAAGGAAGTCTGTTAAATATTGACGATACAATTACGTACGTCCCATTTCTCTATGGTTATATATACTCTTAAGTTCAAGTACTGTAGTAAAAACTTATAAGTAACACGTAGTATAAATTGCAATTTTAAGAAGTAAAATGAAAATACATTTTGCCGTTTAAAGCTATCTTTTATTTGATTTTAAAACAAAGTCAGTAACATATAGTGGGGTAAAATGCCTACCCATAAAATCCATTTCATTTTATAATTTAACCAATTAGAAATTATATACTGTACTTAATTATCATTACGTGAACGATAGTGATGTCTGGAAATGGTACCCATCCCTGTGGTTCCGCTAAAACAATCTGTAACCATGAACTTTATAATTTATAAATAAAAATATTATATAAAAAATGTATATAGATTTTCTTGTCGCTTCTTCTCGATTGGGTTGTTTTCCGAACCGGTGATAGTTTTTTGATATTCATAAACGCCTTTTCAGAGCCTAAAGCCCTTTCAGAGAAATATTTATTTTATTTTATTTTATTTGAATTATGTTTCTAATGAACTTTGAAATATCTTATTTCGTTTTGTTATCGAGAGAAATTAACGTTTAAAAATGTTGTACTTCAATGGGTATTTAATTGAATGCATTGCATTGAATTAAAAAATTATATTTAATGAAATGTTTATTTTTACTTATAACATAGATAAACTTATGATTATAAAACTTTTGTTCTAAACAATGCGTACAAAGTGCCCCTGTAAAGTCTAAATAAATATATTTTATGTTGGGTTTAAAATAATCCTCCTAGCTTTGAATTATAATTCCCTTTTTGGTACGATCAAGGGTAATGATATAATATAATGATATAATGAGATAGATAATATAGTTGTAAATTTTTGACGTTGGAGAAAATTAGTAAAAAAAATTTGGGTCGTTAACAGCTATGCGATAGTAAAAATTCAAATAATTTTTATAAGTGATGTCTGTATTTACAAAATTACTGTGCCCTAACTTCATATTTAGTACATTCCACTAAAATAAAACACTACCATATGCGTCATTTTCACCTTGTCACTACTATGGATATTTTTTTTTATTCTGAATGTATATTCAGGTTAATGTACGACTGGATACGAGGAAAGATTTAAAATACATAGCTTTACGCTTTTTGGTAGGATGTAAGCAAAAAGAATTAACTTTACAGTTAAAAAAATTAAATCCAATTAATAGAGGTTTCAATTTCCGATGCAATATCGAATACTTCTGAACGTATATGCATGTGTGTGTACATAGAAATGTACTAATAAACATTTGTAGAGGTATACATTCATCGCTTTAAATATCAATAAAATTTAACAATAGGATAATAATTGGAAGCTGGCATTAATGCCAGGTTGGTGCTTAACTGGTTCGTAAAATAATACACATTTATAAAAACAGGGATCACCTTTATTTTTAATATCTTACGTAAAGTTTAACAATTACGTACATAATTTTCATGTTAAGCAAAACGTTTCTAATACCTCTTAAAATGTTAACATAATTAATATCTAATTATTTACAAGTATAAAATTCACTACAAAGTTACGTCGCTTATAGAATCCCTTTACCTGCATAGTTTCATATATTTTCACTAAAACTTTTGTCTAACACTGATTTTATGTTTAGAAAAAACTTATATTGGTTTCGTCTTGGTCTTCAAATCATCGGGCAGACCTGAAACAACACAAGGAGTAATTAATACGATTAATAATCATATTAATATGATCATTAATATGCTTGATTGAATAAGAACTGAGGAGAATCCGTAGAAGAACAAAGAAAGAAGTAACTGACGCAGCGTGGATAGGCCCCCACAAGGTGGATTGATGTCGCTGGAGTTAGCTGGATGCGGGTGGCGTATAACCGGTCGTCGTGAAGATCTTTGAGGAGACCTATATCCAGCAGGGGACGTCTTTCTGTTGAATGGATGGATAGAATAATCATATTCACTAGGTAATTGTATTACTAACTCAAGGCGAGACTTCCTTTAACATATTAAATGTTATTTAGTGGTTCTAATCTTTAATTCAATAACTTGTTTTGTCAGACTATATATTGTGTAATTTTAATGGTGTTCTGCGTGATAATGTTTTGTTATTGTGCACAAGTACAATACACATTGTATTGGAAATAATAACACGGGAGGTTTATTCTGAGGTGCCACATAAACTCCCAGTAATTATGGCCATCTTGCTAGAAAGTTGAAGTACTGATATCTGATTGGAAAAATATCTTATCAGTATGACTCTGGGTGAATTGCGTGTACAAATAACAAATTCCCAATATAACCAAGAAGAAGAAGAACTTGTGAAACTTGGAATATTAACGTTAGTTATGTATGTATGTTAGTATATTTTTCTATAAAATCTATATTTAAATAAAGTTAATTATATATGAAAATGTGCCTTATGATATCATGAGAATAAACACTTATTGATGGGGTAAAAATAAGCCAACAATCAATCAACCCTCTGGTTTGTTCACTATTTTGATTCGACCTTGCTGATACTTTATCTCGTCTGTGGCGTTGCAGCGTCTGCGTCATTTCTAGTATAACGCTTGTCGTCAACATATGATTTCGAACTGTCTGCATTCAAGTAGTGGGCATATAGTGGGAGAGCGGCGTGGCGTCTGCGTCTGATATTCCTTTATTTATTTTTTACACCAAATATAAATAATTGTCCAAGAATGAAGACCGTTGCCACCTGAACTAGGACTACCCGTATCGAGAGATTAAAAACTAATTTCGGCTTTTGAAACTTAAAGTTACAAGTTTGTTCGGTTAGTTACATCTAACCAGATAAGGATTTTAACCTTTTTGTAAATTTTATTCAACATTGTTTTTGGGGTCAATAAAATTATGAAATATAATAATTGAATTTTATGCAATTTATTAGAACTTCGTATGTTTTCACTGTAAATATTTTACATAGAAAATATATAGATGAATTAAAAAAAAAAAAAACAAGAACTTCAAACAAAAACATACAAATAACACTAAATTATTGTTAAAAAAAAGACAGAGAATGATTTCCAGTTATATTTCGTTTCGATGAAAAATGCATCCATTAGTTAGAATATTTGAAGCTTTTCGATATATCAATACTTCACTATGAGAGTTTTATTTTATATAGCAAATAAAATTTGTGTTTTTGTTTGAATCAGTCTAAATTATTAACCATAAATACTATAAATGGTTTAAATTGTCATAAATTACTTACCAATGCCTGTATATAATGCTATTGCTTAATATTAGTACTCCTAGGAAGGATTTACATGTACGTGGTCCTAAAACAGAAAAAACAAACAACCACATTAACCACAAACATTTGATAATTATGATACAATAATTCTTTAAATTGTTAATACATGTTAACTTAACCTTATTATTACAGAAAAACTTACACGTAATTTAACGCTTTTAGATCTAAAAAAATATAAATAAAGACTAGATGTAATCGGTTCCCATGTTAGTTAGTTAATTCTTAGATCTATTTTCCTTCCCAACTTATTTTGTATTCGACAATCGAACCTAATTGTTAAACTAAGCGTGTTAGACATTTCTTATATCAAATTATAATAGATTATACGTTATTCGGAATCATAGTACATTGTCTTAATTATTGATTTTTAATGTACTATGTCTACTTTTGAAAAAAAAAAGAGAATTATCTCCAATACTAAAAAAATGTACATTGAGACAAACATCATCTATCTATATACGTATTAAATCAAACAGCTTGTTAAAACTATATACTGGTAACACAATATTCTTAATTAACATGGTTTAAGAAATGATTTAATCGTTTATGGTTTTAATAATAGATATACTAGACCTTCGTCTACTACATGAGTTTAAAAAATATTATAGCAATACGGTTTAAAATTAATTTATACCTGAACTCGAGTCTATGCTACCCATGACGGGTGCAATTTGTGGCCTTTCTTCGTCCAGCAAAACTACACCACTCGCGGTCCAGACTGATAACACGTGCGCTACGCACGTCACGTTCAGACGTCCCTGTTAACATCACAAAACCTTTAACCTTTCGGAGATTATATATATGTTACTTATAGAACGAAGCCTTAAATTAACATTTAAAAAGCTTTAAGTAACATAATGTAGTATAATTAAATTATGAGTTAAATATAACACATAATATAAGCTCACGCCTGTTATTCCCGAAGGGTTAGGCAGAGGTGAAATAGCGAACTACATTACCTACATTTCGCCGAGCTTAGTTCCGTCGCAGATGTTGCAGTCGCCGAGATTGTCGGCATATCGGGCCCAAATTCCAGAATTCGGGATGATACAGAGCAGAAAAACCCAATATCACTTGACCCGACCCGGGGATCGAACCCGAGACCTCAGAATGACAGTCGTACTAATACGATTACGGCACTGAGGGAGGTAAATGTTCAATTCAATTGTAACTGTAATATATGCAAAAGATACATAATATTACATACGACTTTAAAAGAAAACAAGTTTACAGTTTTAAACTGTAAACAAATTTTACCAATCCGTTTGTACATTTAAAGACGAAATATCTAATTCACAATAATTGTTATGATAAATTAAAACATACTAGCTACATGTCACGGCTGCGCATGGGTACACGTTCTAATGGAATTTCAAAGTTAATCGATTACAAACAAACAAATCATTCCTCTTTATTGTTATAGATTTCGTACCCTAAAGAGAATCGCATTCTTGCTATTAAAAACCGTGTAACTAACGGATTTACATTTTATGTATTACAGTTAAACAATTAGTTTTGAAAAGTTCAAAAAAATATAATTCTATAAAACCACATGAAAAACGAAAAATCGTAAAAATAAGTACATTTACTACTCATTTTTGATACTGTAAAGTAATGAATGAATAACTGAAATATACATTTTCTTAGAGCGATTATTATTACAACAATTAACCTTTTAAGACTTCATAATAATGATGTAGTGTTTTAATTAACTCTAATTAGTGTACCTTAATTTGGTAATTATTTATCATGTATATATTTATTTTTTGTTTGCTATTTCTGTATAGTAAACAAAATAGATACTAAATAGAATAAATAAATATACACTCGTATGATTGTCGCCAATCATTTTTGTTTAAATGTCGTTAAGCGTCACTCATATTTTTTTTCGTGTTATAGATTATCTACGCTAATAGATAAAATCGAAGTGTTTGTTTGTAAAGTTAATTTTTTTTTTTTTACTGAATATATATGCGATACCTATATCAAAAATACAATCTGTCTGTCTGTTTGTTCTGGGTAACCTGCGGAACGGCTAGACGGAATTGGACGGGACTTTTTTTTGGTAGATAGCTGAAGTTTACTCCGGGTAACTTAGAGCACCTATAATTTTCGAAAATAATTAGGGTTCCGCGTAAAAAAATTAAATCTCATAAAACTTTGAATAAATTCTGATTAAATGCACAGTTTTACGGGCTTGAATTATTTAAATATAGAAATATTTGTTCTTGATCTTAATATTAAAAAAATTTAGGGGTTCATATAAAAAAAACTGAAATGCTCTCTGCCGCAGTCGCGGGCACACAGCTAGAATTTAATACGATAATAAGATTTTTCAACCATAAAATAATGTTCCCTCAAAAAAAAAGAAACAGAATTTAATTTTTTCGATAAAAGCATTTTAAGCACGTATTTACCTAGAAATCGTGCAATTAATTTTGAATTTCATGAAATTGCTTCGTTTACAAATTTCGAATTTTTACTAAAATTTTATTCCCTACATAAAACATATTTCATTGAAAACTGCAATTTTCGGGAACTAAATTAAAAACGTTTCTGCAAGTTTATTAATGTAAAAGGAAAATAAAAAAGTAACAAATATTTCAGATGTTAAATTTGAACAAATGCTATTATATAGGTAGCTGTTCACGCGGTTCCGCTCACGAATGTTGAGAGACAGAAAGTCAGATAGATTTTTATATATAATCTAGGAATAAGCATGTAAGAAAGAACACATGAATGGTAGTTTTTTGTCATTTTTATCTGTTATTCTGATTATGTTTCCTATACACTCATATAATTATTTAATATAATTAAAAAGTTGATCGGATAATATACCTAGTATTTAAATTATAAAAATCTATTCAGTGGTTTTTGAGTTATAAGCCAACTAACGAACAGGATATGTAATAAAATAATGTAAGAATAATAATATATGAATCAATGAATCAAAAACTATAATAATATACCGTTGCTTACCTTATGAAAGTGTACAGACTGCACTCTTATAACAAGCTGGCTGAATGCGGATGATTTATTAGATTTCTCTTCTTCAGTACTAATGTTCAATTTATTTGCTATTTGCTCTATTCTCGAGGGCGGGCGGGTGGTGGTGGCCTCCTTGTTTTTCCGATTGCTATCAACGTCTGGAATGCTCACTACTCCGGCGATATTGCTCAGAATGTCTATTACATTGTCGGTTGCCGGTTCCTCGTACCCTGAGATTGCATCCCACGGACTGAATATAATTCTGTTTGCATCTTCAAGAGATGCATCGGTTATCACAGGTCTTTTTTCGGGATGTGGTGTATTCAAAGGAATATTGAGGCCTTTGACCTATTAAAGAGAGTTGAAAAAATTTATTATCTATGTGTTACTTTTATTCGGATTGCATTAAGTGTTTTGTGAATATTAGTAAAGCTACAGGAAGACATCTTTTATTTGACAACTAGAAATTAGTTTGAAACCACAAAACTAGTTAGTTGAATATCTATAGTACATTCAAATTATCGAAAATTGTTATCTACTTGTAATATCATTTCTGAATCAATTGCGTTTTTAGAAAAAATCTTATTTAACTTTATGCCTTTTCGTTAGATTTAAATAGATTTCAGATTTTTTTTGGTCGAGATTTGAAGGAGATTGTAAATGGCAGGCAAGTCAGGAAACCCACAGAATATTGATATGTGATTGGATTTTAATAAACATCAAAATGTACAATATTAATGTTTCTTACACATAATTTTATAATAAGTGTATATACAAATGAGACAGAAACTTGAAGAGACTTAAAGATCTCCACGACGACCGGTCTTGCGCCAACTGCATCCAACGGACTCCCGCGACCTTCACTAGTTCCACAGTCCACCTTGCAGGAAGCCTACTCACGCTGCGTCTTCCTGTGCATGCAGTGAAACTCCAAGCATATTCCTCTCTATTGCCCTTTGAGCAACTTTGAGCTTTTTGATTAGACCCATTGTGAACGAGCACGTATGTTGATGACATACGGCATCACATACAGGTCGAAGACTTTCACGTCTTGAGACACTGCGGTATTACGGACGAGAATATTCTATGTAGCTTCCCGAATGCGGAACTGGATGGGTGGAACAATCAATTACAATATGTCAATAAATATGGTACCTCTTGCCCGTTGAGTAACCACGTGAGATTAGCTGGTGGATCTGCTGGTGGGGATGTACAATTGGCTCGAAGCATATCACCGACTGAATACCAACTTTTCTGCACCTGGACGATCGGTCCTGAATCTGGTAAATCTGTTAAGTAATTTAAGATTACTGTTTTAAGTATAAGCTTTTATAGTATTTAAATTTATTATTATTTTTAAAAGAACATGCTTTTTGTTTTTTTTATTAATAAAACATTATTAATATGATTGGTAGTAATTACTATTAATGATTAACATTTTCAGAATAGAACTAACAAAGTCTCGAATTATGATCGAGGGATTCGGGGAGTATTTCCAAAAACCAAGCTGAAGATTCTTAACATTATAAATTCATGACATAATTCCATTCTCCTTCTTTTATTACATAGCTATAGTCCAGATAGTTACCTTAACGCTTAACCGTCTACTAGTTTCAATTTGACTGTTTCCAGCTACAGATTTGTAGTTATCATACATAATATCTCTCTCCAAAGAAATATGAAATTATCATCTATGCTTTAGCTTAGTTCTTATCATATCTGTAATTACTGACCCTGATAAACGGTAGACTCGGACTAGTAATATTATATTTGTTAAGAATGTTCATATTATAGTAATAAATATAATTGATATGCAGTAAGATAATATATAATATATAAGCAAAAAATATGTCGTTTAACTTTATAAATAATTTATAGCCGATAAAATATTTAATCGTAAATGTATGTAAAATGTTCTGGACACCGATACTGGATAAAGAATCGAAATAATTACCTATCATTGATAGTATAGCAATTTATTAACGTTATAATTACCAAAAAAAGGCGAAGATAGATTATTTGTAGGAAATTAAAAACCGATGAAGCGAGAAAATTCAACGATATTAAATTCTTAAGTTTAAGTGAAACGCAAGCCAAATACCGGTAAAGCATTACCATCTAAAGTAAATAATAACTTAAATTATTATTGCTTATGTAATATGATATTCTAAAATTATTAATTACGATGAAATTTAGTTACTTTATGTTATTCAAAGAGTATTCTCTAAAATGTAAATATTTATTTTATTACACGTTCCAGTCGCGTGTAATGTATGTGATCCAAGGATAAATTACATCAGTTCTACAAGTATCAGTATATACAACTTAATAAAAAAGGCTACAGCCTGTTTATTGCTTCAATTTCATATATATGTTATGGCGTCTTCTGTCTGGCACTATATCTAAATCATATCAATCAGAATGGAGATGAGAACTTTTCTGAAATATAATTCCGTCATATTTAAATTTTTTGTGTTACATAATCAAATGATAGTTTTGTCAGTACTTTAGAAAATAATACTGATTTTATGTTTCCAAAATAATAACTTTAATTTAAATGTAAGCCAAATAAATAGTATTTATCATAGAGATTATGATATTAATTTAATCAGCAGAAAATGTGGCCTGATAAAATGAAGCTCGATATTAAGTTTTTGTACGCAAGTACTAGAGAAAATTAGTAAAAGATAATAGAATTCATATTAGTGATGACGTGAAATGTTCTTTGTCTCTTGAATGTAGACATTTATTTTATAACTTAAGATAATCTTACTATTATTTTTCCTAATTTTAATCATTTTTTAGTAGTTTATTTTGTTCTTATGTTTTTTTCGTTCATTTAAAATCGGTTTATTATCGGTATTATTTTTTTATTGTGCATTTACACGGAAAAAAACAAATTACCAAAATATAGACCGACTAAATTCCTAACAATGGTCGGGACGAAAAGCATATTTTCCATTTGTAATTTTTATGTTTTTAATGTATATTACAAGTCTAGTTACGACTATTGATTATCTGTGCTGTATCTAGAGGTTTTAATGGTAGTTTATTTAGTTAAACTGTGTCTATAATAAAATAATTTCTCATCATTGTAATTTATAGGAAAATGTTGGCGGTAGACGGTAGACACTGCTGTTGCATATTCATTTCTGATACGAATTTGTTCCATTTTACCTAGAAATTCTGTAGAACGCGGTTAAAACGCCGAACAGACAGAGTGGCGAGCCGAACTAAAACTCGGCATGCTTTTGTTTGCCAGCAAGCTCCCTCTATTACAGCGAGGCAGTGGAACTCAACGTCGAGCAAAGTTTTAAGTGTTTACATTCCTGTTCTGTCGCTTTTTGCCAATTCTACTTAATGGGAAAGCGGGGTGTTTCCCACCACCTTATTTAATTTGACCATCGTGGGTTTATTTTAGTGTTGATTTAATTCGTCAAAACTTCGCTTAATTTATAAAACAAACAATAATTCTTGTCTTTAATTAATGTACGTTTTCAAAATATTCATTATTATCTTCGTAAAACAATCGTCTATTCTGTCGACGTATCTACACAATTTAGTCTAACTGTTCAAGTTACTTCAGTTTTATTTTTGCTAAAAATATTTTCCTCAGAACACATGGTAAGGTTAATAATGCTAAGTGGATTAACATTTTTGAAGTTATTGTAATTTAAAACTGACCTATATTTACCTTATCACATTAAATAAATCCGTATTGAATGAATAAGTTAAATAGATATTAAATTTATAGGATAATAATGGACCTTCTAAATTTTATATCATGCTTTTATTGTTATGTTATGTTACCTATTAATTAAGTTTTATACGCGTTATTCCAAATAACAACACTACGTATTATTATTATTTAATAAAACAATACAACATTATACACTAAAATATTTGAATTGTTCTTAGTCGGATAGTCTGATATATCAGTACCAAGTCTTATAAGAAAATATGATAGCTATTACAAATTGAAATGAAAGTTGCATTGTATGTAAATCCCTGTCACTTATAAGTCAGCACTTTTATACCAAATATAATCGTTTGCAGTTCGTGATCGCCAGTCAGTGAATAATCCCTATTGATATCGAGTATTACGTTGCAGACAACGGTTGTAAGATATCCCTGAACGTAATATTGATTTAGTTCGGTATGGCTTAATGCAATGTTTCCTAATTGTTTATAATATGTTACTGCAATGCCATTGCCATCTAGTGCCGGCTAAGAATAATATTACCCTATATCTTCCCGTGGGTGTCGTAAAAGGCGAACAAGGGATAAACCAGAGGATGGGCCGCAGCATCCTATGAGTAACAAAAACATCTTATTGGGGGAGACCTATATTCAATAGTGGGCGTCTATCGGTATTTAATTACAATGTAGATTATAAAACATTTCTCTCTTATCCAGTTTCAAAAACCATTGCTGAACATTTTATTAACCTGATATTTATCTCTATTCACCTAATCGAATTAAGTTCCTCCATATTATAAATTAAACGAGATAAACCTTAATCAAACATCCTTTGTGTTCGATACCCAACGTTTATTACTTAATAATATTGTATTGATTTATGATTTGCACTGCAACAAAGGAACAATTGAATTGTTGCTGTTATTTGTTTAATAAATGTTACAATTAGATCGAAATCTACTCAGATTGCGCAGAAACTTTATCGAGCGTCAGCTGTGAAATACCGCGGAAAGTTTTTAATAAGTTATTTAACCTCAATGCAGTTTATAGGGAGTTTCAAATGAATTTACATATTTTAAATTTAAAAAACTAGTAAAAGCTTTAAATAGTTAGGACTTGAGTTTGTTTAAGAATAACTTCTATCAGATATGTTTTCTTTTAATTTTTAGATACGCTTAGGGAGTATTAAATTCCGTTCACGCGATAAAATATCACTTCGAACATATCTGTGAGTTTATTATTGTTTTTAGAAAAACATTACCTATTAATTATTGTGTAGATAATGAAAATATCGAATATTGACATAGGAGTAACTTTTAGGATGAGAGTAGACTTTTATCTATACTTAACCCCTTGAGCACTTACCTGGCGTTTACACCAGCTTTCCATTGTTTTCCTATTGTCTTACTTTTATGGGTACTCGACACATTAATAAATAAAATTGAAGTGTCTATTTGTAATGTCAATTTTTTTTCTATTAAATTGACATGAATGTATATATGATACCTATACCAAAAATATATATTTTTTTATATTTGTCTATTTGTCCAGGGTAATCTCCGGAATGGGTTGACCGATTTTGACGAGACTTTTGTAGTAGATAGCTGAAGTTACTTAGCGTACTTTTGTTTTTCGAAAATAATTTGGGTTCCGTATAAAAAAATAAAAAACTATATTACGCAGTGAAAATTTGTATGATACGCGGGCGCACCCGTGTGTTCAATTAAACCAAATCTAATTATATCACGTAATATTTACCAGCCATTATATTATATTTATGAAATTAAATATATAAGTAATTTTAGTTAAAATGCAGTTGCTTCATCGTATTAGGATACCAAAATAAATTTACTTCGTATGTAACTATAGCAATAAGGCATTAAACAAATAAAATTAATTTAAATAATTTATTCCTGTATCTATTTTGTCTTTGTTATATTGTGATAGAGTATCTCTCGTAGACAAGAATAAACGGTTTATAAACTTACCAACGACCCTGATATAAGCGCTTTTGTATACTGTGTGGAAGAAGGGTGCGTCGGCGGAAACTTCGCACCGATATCTGCCGCTGAGTCCTCTTGTAGCACCTCTTAAAACAACTTGCTGTGCTCCTGAGCGTGATACCTGTGTAGATGGTTCTAATCACTCCTTAATACAAATACACTTTTCTTTCACAACACTGTTCAAAAAACTGCACTAAAACAATAACCCTATTTTTGTTAATCTGTTTAATTAACGAGGTTTCAGTGCATGCTGGATGACTATGCCAGCCTCATACGAGAAATGGATGGTATATGTTATATCTAGTTCTTCAATATTTACTTTATGTACACCGAAGAGATAAATTCATAGAGAACACGGGCAGCATGTGACCTTGGATTTCCTAAAATTATGTTTATCTACCCCGTCCTCCTCCAGGAATCTGAATTTACTGACGCATTTCTACAGTTTGAACCCTTTCCCACAGTAAATCGTCAGTACTTTGACAAAAATTACATAAAGGTGACGTTTTTTCTTTATCATAAAAAAATACACGTTTAGAGGTATATATCCCAACCGGAAACGAAATACACCAACCAATTATTTTCTCTCGATTACAAGCTGACTCCATATTATAGAATTATTTATTTACTTTAAAACATTATACAGCACCAATTTAAAAACTTTTCAAAAAGGTCTAACCGATGTAGTCTCTGGAATCAATCGACTATCGACATCGAGTGATGTTAGTTGGACTTATGAATCGTAAAATAAAAAGAGATCATATGATATTGGATATTATATTTTCCATTAGCTAATTAAGAATGTTATTACCAAAAATGACTCTTAAAAAAAACTAATTTTTCTTACTACACTCGATTTGCCAATACCAGTTTTAATATTATTATTTATACTACAATAGAGTTATAAAGACGCTTCAGTGAACATAAAATAGTTTGTATGATTAATATTAGAATACACTTTGCTATTAATTCTGCTATTAAAATATTATGAAGGAAATCCGCTTCTAATAGATGTTATAAGCAATATTCAAAATAACCCTGTCGCTGATATCTATAAAATGCCGTACCTCTATAAACATAAAAATAAAACTAACACTCGAGTGTGTCATATTCAGCATTAGTACTCATGTACAGCTCGTTTCGCACCCTTGGCCTATTAGACCCAAGAGACGGCAAGACGGGTTCTTCCTTTGCCAAAGTTTTAAAATGCGATATACGAATATTTCATCAGGGATGTTTTAATACAATATGATTTTATCTTTGTATTTAATATTTTCAACTTTCACGTGAAATATTTTATACACATCTACTTTTTTTTTAAATTATTTTTATCATACATTTATAAAGAATATTACATTTCAAACTAGTTGGCTCTTGCAACTAACTCTGCGTTCAGATTGTTCTAAATATTGTTTAGTATAGCAAAATTTATAACCAAACCTGAAAGGAGAATAAATTTATGAATCTATTTCAATAATATTTTATCAAGGTAATGAATATAGGATACGTTTTACAAGTATACGTGGCTGCGGCCTAGTTAGTTACACAGACATTTACACTGACCAAAACATACTGGATCAGCAAAATATAATAGAATCATTATTATTCCATGTTAGACAATATACCATATTGTAGGTAACTCAATAGGTAGGTGCACTTTTTCGGAAGTACACCGGGCCCTAGTGACGTGGACCATGTAAGCAATTTAGTCACTAAATCCCCTTCTTTGGGGAAAATTCCACCCTTATAAGGACGATACGCATGTTCCAATACTCAGTCAATAAGCAAATTTCAAACACTAAAAACAGGTAAACGTATTTCGCCGTCATCCTCATCAACATTTAAATCATGTGAGATCGAAACCAGGCGTGTGCCTGTAGTACATTAAAAAATATGTAAATCGATTGAACATTACTGAACTAATTCAATTGTAGATTTTTACCAAGCCAGAATTGAACTAATAGAACTCGATAATCCATGCTACATATAATAAAATACCTTCATTGGAGAGAATAGTTATTAGAGCACTAATTTTTTACGTGAACGTAAAACAATGAAATTATGAGCGTAACTTTCTTTTGAGTAATAATAATAAATAAATAATATTAACTATCGGTTATTCGTTGATATGTTATGGCAATCAATATTCATAATACTGGTATCGATTGAAATTAATACAGAGGGTCAATATGCATAGCTGATAGAGTTCTAAAATAACAGCAAACAAAAATGTGGAAGTAATAGAACGACATGAACTTTGAATTTAGTTTATAATACGTTCAATATGGACTTAAGATTTACTTTATCAAAGAAATAATTCTTTTTTTTTATTTATAATCTTTTTTGTTTATTTTGCATTCATATTTTGTATTTTATATAACAAATAAGATAACTTCATAAAATGGTCTTTGGATTTGTCCTATTTGTATCCTATCCTTCATCGTTAAACGAATTCTAAATTAATTACGATATCGTATACATTTATTACTGGCATTGTCTAAATGAAGAGTTTACACAGGTCCTGATTGTTTATTACAATTGCTAAGGGACGTGTATTACGCGAGTACTCGCTATGGGCGTGCAAGGCTAGTGAATATCTTACTTTAGAAGTAAATCACTGTCAAATCTTTTATAATGAAATCCCATCATTGTACCTAGGGATTGATCCCAAAAAATGTATTTACCACAGCACTAATGGGTTAATACGCGTAAAGATGTCTTCTGTATATAAAGAACAGTACAATAAAACCTCTGTTTGATCTCATAATAGCAAAAGCGTAAACGTTACCGTCCGGTCGTGGCGAGTCAGATTGCACTAAAAGCTTTGATTCATCTTATGGCAAGCCGGTTCACTTTAAGAAACCGTCGAAGTAAATCATGCTCGTACTGCGCTCGAGAGACGTCTGACCCGGTTTTCAAGGATCACGCTGAGTCACATTCGACGGAAAACGACGCGGATAAGCATCCAGTGTTGTTTTAATTTTTTTAATATGAAATACTTTTTTTATTTCATTTAGTAGCGAACAGACAAACGGCCCATCTGGTGATAAATGGTTACACCGTCACCTATGGACAACTGCAACACCCGGAGTATTACCGATGCGTTGCCGACCTTGGAGAGCGTTTTTAAGTCTCGTTTTGTCGTACCCATGGGGGAGGACTGTACTGGGTAAACCATTTAACAACGCTATAAAAACCCTGAGGTACCTTAGGGTAGTTGCATTACAACTATGTTTAAGGATGTGGGGATGAGCATTCAGCCAACAGCGGAGGGTACAGGTTTGAAATAACAACGAGGGTACGAAAAAAAATTAAGTCGAACTTATCATGCCAAAATACGCGATTCATAAAATTACGCTCGTTTGACCTCACCCATATGTTCACATGACGTTATTCCTAATTTAAAAAACTAAAATAAAAATCTTATAGGTAGTTTTAATTATTATTTTAAATAAGGATATTTAAATATTTTAATGTTTTTGTTTGTTTTAAAATACCTACAAGACTAACGATGCATAATCTCACGAAATGACATCACCAAAATGGACGCTAGATGCGTTAACAATTAGCGTAGCTTATATTTAAAAATAGACTCCTCGTATATATTTTAATATATCCTTTGAGAATTAAAAACAATTTCAATATTTACGTCTAATATGTATCGTATAGGAATTACAATTGAATGGTTGAATCCTGGCAACATTCCAATAACTTTAGTGTTACTGTGCCTTCGCAATGTTCTGAAGTGATTTTTTCACGAAAGCATTTTAACGAATGAACAAGATGTCGCAGAGGCAACGACCTACACAAATAGTCATTTTAATAATTACTTTATAACCTTGCTATAGATGCACTCTCAAAATAACAAAGGCTTGTTCATTCTATTTTTTTCTTATTAATATCTTTAAAGTTTAATAACTGAAGTAAGATCAGTTTTCTTATTCCCTTTAAATTGTTTTCTTATGCCTTTAATATTCGCTCGGGTGGTAGATTATTTTTTCGCTTGAATAAAATGTTATAGAATAAAGTATAAAGATATTATCTGACGATGATTTTCTTAAAACGACTGGCTTTCTACAGCACGTTAAGTTCCACTTTTACAATAATGGCATAGCGATGCTCAATCTAATATTTAAAAATTACAAGACTAGAGTTATGTCACATTAATTTTATTACAATGGGATTACATAAATGGTCGATTTATATCATGACAACTTGTCAGGGTAGGCACTAAGCACAAGCTTTTTTTATTTGTGTTAATATTAAAACATTACCATATCAGTGATAAATTCAAAATTAAATAAGGAGTTTGGTTCTAATCGTTCTATAAATGTATATACTGTTCAGTTACATTTTGTAGGTTTTGATTATATTTCGATTTAGGGTGCGTCCTTTTACGTATAGACGTTCACGATCTTAAATAGCAAATAAGCCTGCTATCTCTGAATCATTACTGCTTACAAATTCACCTTTATAAAAAATAACTCACATCGACACTGATTCCTGTTTGTGAAAATACTCGCGTGTTGGGTAGCTCTTTGGGCACGAAACGGAAGAATTCCTGAGCGCCGTGATACCACTTTACGGTGTATAGAGTTTCACCGGTATCAAGAGACCATCGGCAGCCCAGCGAGGCGCTGGATCCAACGCCTACCGCCTCGGGAACATTTAATTGGATGTCACGGAGGCCCAATGCACCTGCACAAGTTAGAGACGCTGTGTTAATGAGACACCTTTGAAAGTGTAATTGAAATAAACGTTTTAGTATATTATATCTTAATAAAAGTAGTAGCTACTGTATGCATTAGCGTAATATTGAACTCTGATTAGAACATGTGCTTGTAAAAACAAAAGTTAAAGATCTTTCAATACAACCTGAATATATTTAGTCCTATAATAATACAGTCGTAAGTTTTTCGTGTTAAAACGCATATTACTCAAAAACTACGACTTGAGTGTAGTTGTGTAGTGTAGTGAATCCGAGGAAAAATCTACACTACATTTAATTACGCTGTATTATAGTAGATAAACAGTAATCTATACTTATAATAAAAGGCTAGAGGTACGAAATCTATACATTGAAGACATTTCAGAAAAAATACTATGTCGGGGTTCAGAATGGACAACAGAATACATTTCGATGGTTTTTTAAAATGTTGTCTGTCTATCTGTCTGTTTATTAATTTGTTCGCCAATCACGCAAAAACTACTACACTGAATTGGATGAAACTTGGTACGATTGTAGTATATACTCTGTAGTAACATTTAGAATACATTTTTTTACGTAAATACATTTATATAATGCGTAAATAGTGTTTATCTATATTCATATAAAACATCATAATAAATATGTGTTTACTTAATAGTATTATAATCGAATAGTGAAATGAGGAGGATGAGGAGGACTGGAGGGTGTCCTGGTCTGGCCGAGGTGAACATTTAGTCAATATATTAAGTTCTTTTTTTTGCAGTTGTTAAAAATGACTTCATAGGTTATTATTGCCATACCAAAATCTACGGGGACTTCGCTTTTGACAGCTCATAAAAATATGTCAATTAATAGATAGTATCCATAAAAGTATGGCCCGTGATACCTCACATTGACCTATATGGCACTTGACCAGAAAAATGAGACGACCACTGGTCTAAAATAACTAGTTCTTTCACCTTATATATGACCATAACAATCTCAAGTATAAAGTGACACTGGCTTTATTAAAGTTTAGTTTTTAGCAATGATATTTTAGAAGATTAAAACAAAATAATATGTTGTTTTTAAAATAATATACTCAATTTGGAAGTCGCAACTCGCTGCGACTTGTGGATATTTCGTTCAAGAATATGGGTGATTGCAAAGAGTTAATGACCCATTTACGAAACATTAATTAATTAAATTATTTGTTATTTAAAACGCATGCAATTAATCTTCTAGTGACAACAGACTATAAATTATATTTTTAAAACCACAAGGAGCTTTTAAACAAAGTTAAATGTGGCGAAGAAACTAAATATGTTATACTCAAATTATTCCCTATTTTATGGATCAGACCAAAACGATTGAAAAACGACAGTCTATAGTTATATATTGGAAATAGACTGTAATTCATATTCAAAAATACTTTATTCAATTTATGCCCTGATAAGGCGCTTATGAACGTCAAAATACTCTACCACCGGTTTGGAAAACAGCCCAGTCATCGAGAAGAACCGGCAAGAAACTCGATTTTTTTTTAATTCATATAAATAAACATATAAGGTGTCTTTTCATCTTTATAGAGTGTAATTTACCATACAACTTTCTATTGAAAAGGTATCCTGATACAACTTAAACACAAATATAATATTACTTTACTTTCATACTTTCTCGTAACTAGTAACAACTCATAGAATGAAAATAAATACGACGTTATTACATTCAGCCTTGTTATTGTGAAAGTAATAACGTATTAGGTAGTCCGATTGACATTACTTTTTCTTAACCTGAAAATCTATATTGCCTCTTATATTGAAAATTTGTAAAAGGAAACGTATTTTTCTACTATTTAATAGCAATCTAATTGCTGAAGGTAAAAAGTAATATAACTTGTCAATTTTCTAGAAAAAATGATCCTTTGTCAGACTTTGACAGCGTTTTTAAGATCATAAACAATGAATTTAACAAACACTGCCCAACAAAGGTTATAACAAAAAATATCTATCGAATAAGCAACTACAGGAATAAAAAAAGTATAAATCATTGAGTTATATTATAGAATGATTTGACAACTAGTAAGTCTTTTCATGCTTATGTCCGGATTTATTAGAAACTTTTTAAACGCATTTGTGTAACTACCAAAGCAATTTTTTACGAAATAAACTTCGAGAGTCTAAAAGTAAGACTAAGAGTGTATGTAAAAGTAAAATATATGTAAAT
Organism: Samia ricini; assembly: GCA_014132275.2. Classification (NCBI taxonomy): domain Eukaryota; kingdom Metazoa; phylum Arthropoda; class Insecta; order Lepidoptera; family Saturniidae; genus Samia; species Samia ricini. The sequence continues at coordinate 10,925,314 of AP028170.1, forward strand.
TCACTTGATCTGAACGTCAACGGAGCACACATTTCAGAGTTCAGAGGTAGCTACTGTTTTTCAAGAGTATTATAGGGTGTATGTAAATGTGAACTAATAAACTTTGTAACTATTAGTCGTAGTTAAAAACAAAACATGCAGAAAAAAAAACGAGATCGAGTTTCTGTGCCGGTTTTTCTCGATAACAGAGTTATTTTCAGAACCGGTGGTAGTATTTTGACGTTCATAAGCGTCTTATCCAGGGCATAAATTGAATGAAGTATTTTAGAATTTAAATTTGAATCAATCTATCACACATTTTTTTCTGTACGTTTTCTGTGTTTTTTTGTTACTAAATACTATTTTCGCATATCGAAAACTAAGAACATTAATTTAAATTTATAAAGCAAAAATATATTCTACTAAATGTAAACAATCTTTAAATAATTCTTTACAAATGTTATACCTAGGTAATTTCTTTTAACTTAGTTAAAGGTCGATTGGTTAGCGGTTCACTAAACAGAACTCCGCTCCGACAACGTAAGTAATCAAATCTTGGCCTTCAATAAAGGTGGTCGGAATACATAAATCAAGTGAACGGTACGTGATCGAATTCAAGATCAAGCCAATACAAAATTCCTGACGACATGAACTCATTACAATGTAACCAAATTCAATTTACGTTCCCGGCCACATCATAATATTTCATCCCGGCCCAAGTTTAATATTTATACGAAATGAATTTCATTTCAGTTGTCCTCTGTTTAAATATGAATGTATATTTTAGGTGTTCGATACCCCGTACATTTTTGGTGTAAATACGAATTTAATTTCCGTACGAACGATGTCTCCATACAATATATTGCGTAAATCAATAACATAATTAAGCTCTTATTTATTTCAATAAATCAGAAAATTATTCAACTTTGCAATTTAAAACGACAAAAAATTAGATTTTAGATTGAATTTAAAACTAATTATTTATTAATCGTAGATTTATAGTAAAATCATTTAAACGAAATAATTAAAGAACATAAGAAAAGCAATGGTAAATATGAATAAACGTATATTATTATTAGTAACTTAGTTAAAACAAAATCGAATATAAAATTAGATTTGTATTTCTAGTAATTTCCCCATATGATAAATATGTCTAAACATATTTTTTTAATTTAATTTTTTTTAAAACATATATTTTTAATTAGCTCTTACCCGCATTGTTTACGTGAAAACGCTTTTGATGTTCCGTGAGAGAGATTACAAATGCGTTGTTTTTTTATTGTCTTCAATCTTAATTCTCTGTCACCACTTAATCTCTACAAAAGACGAATTTATATGTGGTCCCTACACGGGTTCAATCTTACAGCAATATTTTTTTTTGTGTTGCGCAGCAAAGTGACTGCTCTGGACCTGATGTTAAATTCAGTACAATAAAATCAGCAGCGACTTACACTGAACAGAATTCACTGCCAGTCACCGCTGTGATGCAGGCCTGCTTAGTTCTGCAATTATCTTACTAACTTTAACAACTTTACAAAATTTGAATACGAACTTATAAATATTATTTTTAACACGCTTTTACTAGCATCATACGTATGTTAGTATGCCTATGTAACGGAAAATTTGAATATGATTTTGACCTCCTTCAAAACGTCGGATTGACTCGAAATTTGGTATACTTATCAAGGACCGATGACAATTTGATATTTTTAACAGTTAGTCCCGTTATCCTTACCAGGATATTCAGTAATAGCAATTTTTAGTATCTGATAACCGAAAACTAAAAAACACGCTTGTATAGAAAATTGAGCTAAATAAAAAATTAGAAAATAATTAATAAATATCAATTAAGAATAGTGTAAAAAGAGAGAAAAAATGGATAATGGATTTTATTGTAAAAATAGCGTGTTAAAAAGCGTGGTATGCATGGTGTCAATAGTTGTAAATATTTTATTGACAGATATGTGTAGAAGTATTATCATTTTCATAATATTTTAAAAAGCACCTTACGTTTTTTTACAATAAAATCGGTTTTTTTTTCTTTTGACTCTATTCTTAATTTATGTATATTATCTATTTTTTTAGTTGAATTTTCTATAAAAGTGTGTTTTTTACTTCTTTTAAGTAGTATTTTTATATGTAATATAAATTACTATTACTATGTAAATGATATTATGCCAATGAAAACATCTTCTTTTAAGGTCTTCAAGTAAAACGATAACATACATATGTTATTATATTACGGGAAACGATTGAAGCAATTCTCATAAAAATTACTATCCTTTTATCCGTTTCATGTTGTAAGTAAGCTTTTTTATAATACAGAAATAGGTTTATGGACGGAAATTTTCCGTTCATCAATAAAAAAACCGCTGACACAACCTAGTTACTTAATATCCAAATACATTCCCCTTCATTGGCTATAAATGTCAGGAAGTCAAATATTTTATTGAGTTTCGCGAAGTTATGTGAACTGCTGTGATGTGGAAGGAAGGGTATAAGAACGCGCACTGGACCCAACTTGGGTCCTATGTATAATAAATGAATGGACTTACGTGTTCCGAGCCAATAATTTTAGCCATCTCCCATCGAACCAAGAGAGATTGGCACTTTACAGAATTTTCGAGAAATGCCCGCTCTACGGAGGATTCCGATAATCAGCTTTACTTAAGGGATTGGATTCGAAAACTCGATTGTATCCGGAGTGATTTTAATAATTCATCACATCTGTACAGCTATTCCATATTACGAGATGAAAAATCTGATTGAAAAAAAAAAAAAGAAGAACCGACGAACGTACTTACTTTTCATATTTTTTTAATGAAAATGTAGAGACCGTTGAATATTTATCACCGAAATGAATTAAAGTATAAAGTATAACTTGGTAATAAGAAATAAATCGACGCTCTGCTTGGTGTTAGGGAATTTTAAAATAACACCCGCCTGGGTAGCTACCACCCTCAAGTCAGAAAACCTACTAAATACTAAATACCAATATGTGATTTCCAGCAGCATTACTTGAGAACCAGTATCTCTAGGCTTAGTGTGTTTACCATCCTGGACCACATCGTCACTTAACATCAGGTGAGATCGTGGTCAAAGCACTGAGCTTATATCGTGTAAAAAAGACGCAAATAACAGGATAAAAAAGCTAACACAATATAATAGTTATATTTTCTGGTTGGTTAGATATAAATTGATACACAATGTAGATTATAACTCTAGGAATACTTATTAGATTAACTAATTATTATTTGGTTTGGTTTTGCTAAGGTTGTCAAGTAATACTTAAATGTTAAGTTAATTTAAATGGAAAAAACGTGTTATTAATTAAGGTAAAAGAATTAAAGACATTCATGGTAATACTTACTTCCGCCAAGCCACAGCAGCACGGCGGCTAGTTGCGATGTCATTTTGTCACTATAAAGACACGGACCGCGACCACACATCATGTCACGACCGCCTCTGTACAGGTCCCGGCAGCCATCTTCATTTTTTCCTTCATATCTATAGAAATCTTCCAAGAACGGAGCCCATTCTACTCATATCGAAATTGAATCAAGGACGTTTAATAATAAAATTACTTTAGGGTCCTCATATCTTCCCCGTTATCTCAAAACGCCCATTGTATAAATCTGTAACAAGAGTTATAACCTTATTTAACTTACATAAATAATCGTAATTAGTTAGAACAGAGTATAAAACTCACTTATGCTTAAAAATACTTTGTTTTGATTAAAACTTGGGCACCGTACAGACCTACAAATCAAATGGACTTGTTGAAAGTTTCCCTGAAGCGGTATTGCAAACTTTGAACATTCGCCGGAGACGAATTTGTATTGTTTAACTTAAATAATATATCGGTAACAGGAGTACCCCAAAATTTTCTATTGAAACACTTAAGTAAATGATAACTCTTAAGTACAGTCTCTAATAAGCAAAAAAATCATTTAATTTAGTTTAATATTATATTATAAACTAAACTTTTATCTCTCTGAAAAAGGGATTAATAAATAAACTACTATTATTTACTATTAAAATTGTCTGTTGTCAACATATGCTTTTAAAATAACGAAATATACGATTGATGTATATTAAATACAGAGTAAAGATATTTTATTGATTAATGAATTAATTTAGTTTCACGTATATTTATTGTTCAAAAGATAAGTATTTGTCTCTAATATTAACATTTTTTATCATATTTTGAACCGATGATGGCGCAGCAGGGTAGTGTGGCCGAATTCCGCGTCAATCCATACGGGTTCGATCCCCACCTGCCCGACTCTAAAATCGGCTTTGAGCTTTCGGTAAAAGAAAACATCGCGAGAAAACCACAGCGTGGTGGTAGGGCATTTTTTAATGATGCACGCCTAGGTAGCTATCATCCTCATGTTTGAAAACCTGTCGACAAATATCAATAGGTGTGTTCCGACAGCATCACTTGAGAACCAGTACCTCTAGACTTAGTGTGTTTACCATCCTGGACCACATTTTCACTTAACATCAGGTGAGATTGTGATAAAACTTAGTGCTTTTACCTACACCGTCTAAAAAAATTAATTTAGTTACGTTTTTATTTTATTATATTATTTCATTTATTAATATATTTTATACTATTTTTTATTTATTTACTACAAACTATATTACAAATTTATTATTCATATAAATTGTAATATTTATCTAAATGTTTCTTCTTATTTATTATCTATATTTATTAACTCATATTAGTATAAATAAATCAGGTTCCAAATACGTAAATACGTAAATAAAATTGCTGAAAATAATTTCAAGCTGAATTAGTAAAGTACCATCAACAATTACCAAAGTAAATGTTTTGTTAAGTAAAGTATAAAGGATTGACAATCGAATTTATCATCTCTACTTTCAACTATAAACATAGATTTAAAATGTACTTTATAACAACAATATAATTACATACCACACCGATACAATATAATTGTATTCGTTTTGTGAATCGAAGCGCTGAGTACGATAGTAATAAAATAGGGTGCGAGCTAAGAAGATCTTTTCATTAAACGTATCGTAGATGTCGGTGATTTATCGCCTCGCGAGACACTCTATTCAGTGTGTGTTTTGTTGTCTAGAGATCGATTGGCTACGAATAAAATACATTCGGCTATTGAATAGCGCACCCCAGCGCAATGTTTCAGTGAGAGCGACAGTTTTTCAGGCGTATAGAAAACTAATGGTTTCACGCGTTGGCCCCTGGCTTTCAATAAATGCCTGGTGTGAGATCGCTCCAGACTGTCACATTGACACTCGTCGCCGAGACTTTGTTAATCTATGCGATTTGGGCACGTGTCTCCAATACTTTCTCACTTAAGAAGAACAACTAAAGTAAACACTCCGAATATAAAGTGTGGTTTTTTTAGATTTAAATACGTGTTTTAGTTGATTTTTTTGTTGTAACTCTGATAATTTGCGTGAGGTTTTTTTTTAGAAAAATTATTGTTGTATTGAAATGTTAATATAGAGCCAATTTTTTTTTTTAAATAAGTACGATGTATAAAATAAATATATCATGAGTTTTATTCGCGTTTTTTTTTTTGTAGTTTTGTTTACGTAATAAAATATACTTCGTCGTCTATCGAACGACCTCCAAAATTAATGTAACACTTAATTCATTTTTGAGTAAACCTTGAACGTACTTTGTATTAGTTATTAAGTAAATTAATTAAAGTTTTTGAAAACCGACTAGGCTTTTTGAGAAGAATACATAAGGTATGTTTTCTGCTATATATCACATGGTATGTATAACTTACTAGTAATATATAGCATGCGTTGCAATTCCACATAATGATTTCTTGCAGCAAGTACCATATCGTTGTATCCGAACAAATTCAGCATAGTGTCATCACAATGGGATGACATTTTTTTGTTATGCTTAATAAAAAACATATTAAAAAGTAGTTCTTTTATTTATACAAATAGATAGATCATATTTGTAAACGAATAAGTTTTACTAAACTACCATACATAGTTATGCAACCTGCATCCTCTCTCAATATTGTAACCACGGTTTGATCGGCGTACGTTACGGGCGGGAGACGCTGTCTACACGCGATTATGTTTTAAGAACAGTATGGCGACATACATCTGTTGGCCACTGGATAAGAACTTAGTTTTAACATTTAACATTAATAATAAGTCAGTCTGCATTAAACCTTCAGGCGATTCGATCGTTTTATTTTTTTTAAACAAAAAGTAGCGCCCCCGGTACTTAACTACATACCTTTATGTTTGCATATAATATTTAATATGTAGAGATGCCACGAATCCTTTGAAGATTAACTAACACTAATTTTAATTAATAAATAGTATCCATTATTTTACTATTATTATTCGATTATACGTATTTATAATATTTATGTAAATGCTTTTAAAAACTTAACCAAATACAATTCATGAAAATTGTATTTAATGTGAACTACATTATTTAATCTAAACTGTTCACGGTAATTTTAGCCACTTTCGGTACGAATCATTGTTCAATAACTGTAGGCGGTACACGTAGCTTCCACTGTTAAATCGAGTTGAAATTATAAACGAGCGTTACACGGTACCTAGCTAGATTCGTAGGTTGCGGTAGCGTGTGAGATGCAGGCAAACATCCAAGCGGCCACCCGGAAACCTGAGGTTGTTTGGCAAGCTGTCTAACTAATTTTCATTTACAAGCGCACAATTCGCTTCACTGTTTAAAGAACACAGATGAAATAACACTTATTATCTATGTAATTATTAATTTTTTTTAATATCCATAATTATTTACATGGTTCCAATAGCTTAGTATGTGGTTTTTTATTATTGTATCTTAAATATTTCGTTTTACTATTGATGGCAATAGTTATTTTGTCTTTAACATAAATTATCTGTTATTATGGAACCATTCATAGATAATTTTTATTAAAGACAAAATAACTTATAAGCAAAGAAGTATAAGTATTATAAGTATTCATTATTAAATAGTTACATTTGCAAATTTGATTATTGTAATAGGTATATTAATTCTTTTCTTTTCTATAACATTATGGATTATGTGTGTTTTGTTTTTAACTTTTATCTCTTTTCAATTGATTCTACATGTTAGTCTACCATCATGAGTTATTTTTATACCAACAGAGTGTTTTGATAATATAATCACTCTCCTAACCAAATTATTTACGATTGATTCCTGTAACCAAACGCCGTCGTCGACCGAATGTCTTTTCCATTATATTTATAACGCCATATTTATTCCATTTATATTTTTTTATATCCATTTATATTCCATATAATGAAACGCCATATTTGTCTATGACATAATACATTTTCTTATTATACCTCATTTTGAAATAACTATTAATTCAGTGTTAGAATTTAAATCAACATGATTCTGTAATTAGGTATAAGTTAAAATAAAAATCAAAGTCTCCTCAATTATATTCATTACCAGATTTAAAGCAGCTGAACTAAATTTCGTTACATTCTATATTGTTTTAAGGAGTGTAATTAATAGTACAGTTCTAATACAAGAGTTAATTTCATTAATTTAGGTATTGAGAGCAAGAGAAATAAATAATCGAACGCAAGTATCTGAAAGTATCCCACGTCACATCAAACCATTTACAGGGAGCGAGGCGACTGTTTTTAAATGACACTTTATTTTATTGATCCCTTCACACTTCAACGGACTGATTGTTTTGCGATTCAGCAGTCATTCTAAATCAATATTTTTTTTTGCAAAATTTCTTCTACATAATAATTTACTTAGATATATCGTCATTATAAAAATGTATTTACATAAACACGGTATATTTACCCTAACCTTAAGCAGATATAATAATTCTGGGAAACAAAAATTCAAGTACTTATACGTACATGTTTAAAATAATACATTTATTATAAATACTCTTTACCAAATTTAAAAGTCCAATAAAATAGGTAACGAGTATGTCTCTATAGTTATCTCATATCAATTATTAATTTCTATCAACATTTCTTCGCACCTTTCAAAGATACCGTATAAACCTTACAGTACCTCAAATGGTTTTAAAATTTTGTATAATTTTTGAATATGTAAAATCAGTTATTTCAATATCAATATTTTCGTCTACTGCGAAATCGATCCCGTGTTCAGTGTTCAATTGATTTCATATTTAAAATACATTTTGAGGTACAGATACGTTTATTATTAGGGTTTATTTATAGACTTTTTGAGCGTTGGTAGAGAGACGTTCTTAGAAACACGAAAGGCATTACGATAGCATTATAATACATACCGATGTGTCAACCAAACTTTACGATATGAAGTGAGTCGCGTCGACTCGCCCCACTTCATTTGATACTACATTTTATTGGTCCATTCGCACTTTAGCGAACAGACAATTATCTTCAGAATCGGAGAAAGCGTTTGTAAAATGTATTTTAAATTTGGAATTATAATATATATCAACATTTCGTATGTATGTTTGAATAATTGTAAATCTTTATTTATGTTAACAAAGAAGTATGCACTAACGAATTTTATTTTGAAAATCATTGTGCCTCCCTGTTAATCTCCATGATGGTATTAATATTGATTTTTAATGTATTATGTAGTATATATAATTTTTTTCTATGTTGTTAAACAAAATTTTCTTAGTTGATTGAATAGATTATCTGCATAAAAAATATATGATCATTTCATGGATAACAACTTTTATCAATGAAGATATTTATCACAAAACCTCAGGTACACTTTGGTAAAAAGCGCCCGAAAACATAAAGCTTTTTAGGAAAGGATCATGTACGGAAAGTTGTTTAAATAATATAAATGAATAGTTTAACCGTAACAGAGGTACATCGTTAGACCCTTTACGAAACTTTATTTAGCTCAATAGACAAGTTCTTACAACCGCGGTGTTTCTTGACTGAGAGAGGCATGTTTCTTGCCCAAGTTTTAGATATGTTGGACATGTTCCCAAAAGTAAATTCGACGCGCTTGTCACTATAATGAAAATGTTATTCGGTAAAAAAAAAATTGTTACCGAAAGTTTAGTGATCGACGTATCCTCCTCATTCGTCTTTATGTATGCAGGAAAGTAATGAAACTAAAGTTTCTAAGATGTAAAATATATCTTTTCTAAAGAAAGTACAATTTTAGTAAAAATGATAATGTTTTTGCTTACGACTTGTACTATTTAATAAGTATTATGCCCCTGACCTTAAAATATTAATTAAAAAGAAAGCATCAAATTTAATCATCTGTATATAACTTATTTTACACATTAATTAACCTTCAGGCATGTGGAGAGGATGGACGACAGTAGATTGACATAACGAATTTACTAAGCGGGGGTGACTGGGTTAGTCGGTAAGAATCGACCTAGGCAAACGTATCTTGACTGAATCGGCCACGTCTTAAATAAAAGCCAGGTGAAAAGAATCGATAACCGACGAGCATGTATGTAAGCGCCCATGATAGTAGAAGAAGCGAAAGAGGTGTGTCAAGATCGTAGCAAGTGGAAGGACTTACTCTCTGCCTAACCCCTACGGCAAAAAGGCGTAATGCTATACATGTATATTCCAATTAAATTAATATTCAACAAAATTTAAAAAGGAATTAAGTGTTCCCAACTTACTTGGATTGATGCCGTATGTTTTCTTTTTCCATACGTCCCTCTCAAACGTGATCTCTTCTTTTACTCTTTTTCTTTCATGTTATCACTCATGTTTCATTCACACTTTCTTTGGCTCTCCCCTACTATTTCATAATCACAAATTCATATTCAAGACTATTTTATCCACATGAGCTTTGTCTCCTAACATGTCCATACCACGACAAACTATTCCCTGTCAACTTTTCTATCTCATCAATCTTCTTACTAACCTAACTATATAATAATAATTAACTAATGAAGAATTAAAAACTTATGTGGTTTTTTTCCAACTAGATAACGCTGTTGACCAGAAGGGCCTTTACAGCTGTGAAGCTTCACCATAACATTGGGGGCGAGCGCTAAAAGCACTTAGTCGCAAAAAGGTAACTATCACAAGGGTTTCCAACGTGATACGGACGTCGGCTTGGCCGTTACTTGAGTGTAAAAAAATCCGCGGAATTTTGAAACTTGCCCTACATTTTTTGTTTAATAAAAAAAAGGTTCCTTACAGAACCTATGTACCTGCGTGTCATGTGTAGGAGTATGTGTGCAGTGCTGTGCGTGTAATACTTAATTAATGTTCAGTGTCACTATATAGCGCTGGCAGCGGCATCAATAGCCTCCCCAGTTGGGGAAGCGGAGCTAATTTTTCAGGTGTGTCTATTAAAGTATCTACCTAAGTATGTATATGCCTGGTTAATTTTATTGTTTTGTAAATAATTTTTTATTTCAATATTACTTCTATGTCTGGATTTTTTGCATACTATACAGATTTTAATCAATTCAATATTATTTTACTTATTTATTTATCGATGTATGATCAGTACCTGAAGTTGTAAATCATTGTATTAAAATATTTGTTGTATACCTAATGATATTTAAAATGTTTGATTATAATTAAGTTTTTTCTATAATCTTATTATGAAATCTTATTCAAACGCTTAGAAGAGTTTTTAAAAAGTATCTGTTTAATTTCTCAAATTAATCATCCTCATTTCGTCGAATTAATTAAACATTTTAAATAATTTTAATGAACTTGGTATAAGAGACTCGTTTCCAAAATTGAAGTGCTTTAAATAGAATGATTATAAAATATGTAGGAAAATAATTACTTACATGTATATTATTGTACGTGGACATGGATAAGAATGTTCTTATTAATTCGATTTAAACGATTAACTGTTTCAACTAGTTATTTTGTCACACTACTTTGTTAAATTTTAATGTTTAATTAAAGAACTTTCTGTTTGTATATATTCTAAGGTAGGTAAATTATAAAAGTATATATAATACTATCGAAAGATCACATTCATTCATTAAAGGACATTCAAGGCATTGAGTCCGCCTTTGTACATAAATGTGTGCAAGAAGTGTTAAATAAATAAATGAATAAATAGTAAAGATGAATTATAATAACAATATAAATAATATGTAAAGTATTCAGTTGGGATAAACATAAAAACTATGATAATTTTGTGATTAACCTTTTAAATAATTATGTAAAAAATGTGTAATTAAAACTGAATCGATGTCTATTAATTTTAATGATTACTATAGTTCTGCAAGTCTTACTATGCGTGCTTGGTATGAATTACCATTCGTATTTCAACCCGGTAATTATTTTACTTTGTTGCGAATGTAACGGTCAGCTAATCATAAAACATGCAAAAATGCAATGTAATAATAACTTTTTCAAATAAATCTTTTGGTTTATGGAAACTTTTTACGTTATTATATATGTTTTTAATTTTATTCATTAAAATCTTGCAATTGAAGTAGCAATTATTCAAAAACTTTGCGTCATTTGAATAAGAAAGCAGTCGACGAGTATTTAATTATATACAATAAATATTTATATTTGTATTTTTTTTGTATATTTTTGAACTAACGTTTTGATTAAGCACTAGAAAATTATTATATGTTGTTTTATTAAGAACTTTATAGTCATTGTTTTATAGTCATTGTAATGAAATGCGTGTCTAGTATGAAACAAACAAAACATGTATCAAAACATTATTCTTATAGATTTCATAATTTAAAAAGGTATCAAAGGAACAACATATACAAGTACAAGAAGCCCTGTATATTAAACGCGTTATTTTACATTTGAATTATTTTTTTTTTATTTTTATCTTTATTTGGATAAGTTAGTGCTGTTAAATTTTTATATTCTTACCTTTCTTTAATATAACACAAACCACTTATCGGTTAGGTGTAGTGGTAACTAATGGATAGGGCAGTATCCCTAAAAATGAGGGTATGAAGCTTATCAGGTACATTTAGCTAGTAATAGTTATTGTTCAAACCAGGGTTCTGTAGTCAGGAAAAATTTCAGTACGCAAATTATATATATTTAGTAGGTACATCACTCCTACTTATATGATTAAGATTAATTGAAACGTTAATGATGTATGCATTCATATAAAAGTGTACTATATGTGTAAACGATTATCTGTGTCAACAGTCGATTTACCATGGATCAACCCTATTTAGATGTCAACGTTTAAAAATGCGTTATCCATATAATATACATACACAAAGTAACCTTTTAACTGTTTTTTTTTTAATAATAAATGATAATCATAAACATACAAGACAGCAAAACATTAAATTATCACATTTTTAAAGGCTGGAATGAGCGCATCGATTTGCTAGAATTATCCATATAAATTAATTCTTATCTGTGGGCTTTCTTATCCCTATTGTTGGTATACTACTACAATAATGCTACTTCAAAAGGTTTTACAGGGTGGATCATTATTTGAACGATACTGATGTCTGGAATTTACACCCCTCTCTGTGCTTCCACTAACAATGGTTGTAACTATGGTTTGTATAGTTTTTTATTTAAAATTATTTTGTATATTAAAAGGAACCTGATCGAGTTGTCGACTATTCTCGCCTGGGTTACTTTTCGAAACGGTGGTATTGTTTTGACGTTCATAAGCTCCTTCTTAAAGCCTGAATTGAAATTAAAAAAAAACATTTTTTTTGACAATAATATTTGTTTAATTATTTTATTAAACTAGTATAAAAGTAAATTTACTTTGTGTGTTTCCAAACTAGGTTTTTCATAAGTTTACCAATAAATACGCTTTACAAGAAACAATCACTTCTATTCAATAATATTTGGAGGATTTTGTTATATTGCTAATATGAAATCAAAATAATACCAAAAAAATCTTCATTTATATTTTTATAGTTTCAGTCAGTTACTTCATCTGCGAAACAAATGTGCTGGAAACTGGAAATATCTATAAACAAATCTATATAGCCTCTATTTTTATACCTATACGTATAATTCTATATTATTGTAACATAGATATCTAATGTATTTCTTCTTGCTTATTTATTTCGAATCGAACTAACTTATTTCGAAAATATTACATTTTTATCTCTCTGTTTCAAGGCTTATTTTAAAACGAATTGACGGAATTTAATAAGATTAATATCTTTCTATAAAATATATGATTATAATTCCGTAGTTGATAAAATGGTCGTGGACAGGACACATATTAGGAGAGAAAAAAGTGAAATGAACCAAACTTATCAAAAAATAATAGGCACTTAAGAGAGAATAAAAGACACCAAGGTAGACTAATTAAAAATATAAAACCTTTTAAAAAAAATGTAACTAGCGAAACTTAGATTCAAATGGGGAAAAGCCAAGAGAAAGTCTTTAGTAAAAAGTTTTGTCGAAAAACAAGCTATATTAAAAACCGGCCGCCAATAAATAAATATGTATTTTCAAAATACACTGTATTTTCGTCATAATATTTTGAAATTTAGCTTTAACAATACACTAAATATAAATTTTACATATAATAATGAAAATAAGATAGTAAGTTTCAAAATGGATAGATTTATTTAATACATATACGTATGCATATGAAACGCCCAGTTATTTTATATGAATAAACCAATTCGAAAGATGGAACCTTGCTTATGCAAAGTCACTTGACCACTTACCAGTACTTAACAATAATCTTAGTCTCAATATTTTAAAATTTAGTTTCATAGTATCTAATATCCTTCTTCCTTATCTCATAGATGCTTATTCATAACCATTTTAAAGCGCAACTTCACTCTGTATGTTTATATAAACATAGAGATATCTCTATAATAAGTCAAATGTTTATTTTGATTTAATACATAATTTTTTTCTGTGTGTTTTGGAACATATATTGATTTATTAAATTATATGCGGATTTAATAATTTAAATAAATCTGAATAAAACTTTACTCCTACCAACTTAAATTTTAATTAAATATTATTTAAAAAACTTCTAATAGGTATCAGTTGTTTTTTTAACTTGAAGCTATAATGGATACTTTAATGTTACAAAGAATATTTAAAACATTTTAAATGGATTCACATATATTTTTTTAAACTAAAAACAATAGCCCTTATCGAAATAGATTATTTCGTCGTCATAAGTACTTTATAAGGATAACACCTTTAAAAGCAATTGCTATCTAATTAAAACCTTAATTACTTCATATTATTTAAATTATAATTTATACATTTTGAATACTTACACATATTGCTTTTAATTATCCATATATCCACTTTGTATTATAAAACGTTAGCACATAATAATTTTGAAAAGTAATTCAAACGAGTAAAATGTTTTATAAAAATTATCCACCAAATTTGTAAAACATCAGTTAGTGTTCAGTTTGTGTACTTGTGTGGTTGGTTATAAAACTGTGGCGCGCCCGCGTACTCTAAGAATTAAATCGTAGGCAGCTACGGACTACGCGCACGACTACGATCAGCCGATAGAGAGGAGCGCCCATGAACGACTGAGTGCTAATGCTGCATCGCTAAAACATCGTTCCTTGTGCAACCGCGCATCTACACTGTATTTTTATTCTTCACTGTCCTTCTTAATCGTTAATGCATGTTTATTGAAGATCGTTGATTTTATATCGAAATGATCTCAATTTGAATAATATAGTATCCATTGTAATCACGTATGTACATTAAAAATACATTTAGTTTTAGTTTTTTTTAATATCAATTATGTTTTTGTTGGTCATTAATTTTATTTTGGTAATAAAAAATCAGAAACAGTCTAATCAATTTCGTTAATTTATCTGGAAAATCTAATAAAATAATTAATAAGTATACTCATCGTAACATAGAACGATAAGAATAATGAAATTCCATAACAATATTAAAAAATCCCTAAACCCGACGGTGGTTTTATAAAAGAATTTATTAATAAAGAGCAGAATATTATTCAATTTTTCTTAAAAACAAAGATGGAGTAGGAAGAAAGTCAGTTTCCACCTGGGGCTCAGGGGCTAGTCGAATTTATTAGCATTCAAATGATTTATAACTAGCGAGCGGCAGCTGAATATTTTCTGATTCGCCTTAAATTAAATTCTTTCTTTCCTTTGGGATGGATTTCATTAAGGTTAGCGAAATGCCGCAGAAATGAAAAAGATAATCTTTCGGCTGAGTTACACCGCACCGTTGTTTAGGATGCACATAAAACTTTTGGGTTTTTTTTATAAAAGTCCTCGATATCAATAATTGAGTAAATATAAAAGTAATTGCTACATCCAGACAGATCCGGTGACAGTTGTGATTTACGTTTTATTATATTATAACTTACCTTAATAACTTCGCTTGCATGAAGTTATAATTATTTTGAAGTTTAGTACACACAATACACAACTTAAATTCCCTGTATAGCTAATTAAAGAGTCATTAAAAATTAGAATGTTACTTATATATTTGAAATTGTTCGATTTTTTTATCAATGAGATTTCAACATCCATTAATTCTAACAAAACTTTTTAAATATCAATGTACTACATTGTTGTTTTTTTATTGTGTTTTGTACATCATTCACCCAATTTGAATTACTTCAGATATAGAAGATGCCATCTCAAATTTCCTGCTAAGAAACAAAAAACTCCCATACAAATTAAGAACAATTATTTTAGACCATCCCTTTTTAAAACTTTAAAAATATTACATCATTTCAATGTTAATCGTAAATGATTTTTGTAATACTTTTTTTGAACACTCTAAGAGAAACATTAAAAGGATCATTACGATATAATACGTTATTGTAAAATTACATGCACGTCTGATAAATGAGTTTTCTGTATATTATGTTTAAAAGATGCTATTGAACATAAAAAAAATGCGAATAATTCTTTCTTTCTTACAAGGCACACGAAAATTAATTTTACTAAAAAGCATTGGTGAATCAAAGATATTATTAATAATAATATATTATATACATACATCCATTTAAAATTCATGAACATATTTCTATTTGTTTCTTTTGGGACGCTTAGCAAGGAGCATTTTCCCATCCCTAACTGTAAAAATGATTATTTACCAACAAAAGCTTTTTTATCCCCTTAAAATATCTAGATTTTTCTAATATTTAACATTTATTTCACAATAGGAACGCATACTTTATTCATACTTTCTTGTTAAAAGTTTGACTGTGGGTTGATATCAGTTTAGACTTGGATATTATAAAAGACAACAATTGTCAATCTGCCTTAAAACAGTGCATTCATATATTATATACGCTTAATGAAATCGTTGAAAATTTTAGTGATATAGTGGGATCAATATTTATTTTGTATATTTATTTGAGTTAATAGTTTCTAATTTTCTCAGTAAATAAACCACACGCTTTTGTAAATATATTATTTAAAAAATAAACTGGTTACTGGTGTTATACATATATTAATTAAAATAGAGCACTACTTATTATACAACAGTTTTATATCAAAACAATTAATAATTTATAATAGAACGAGCTACACACAGCAGCAGTCATATTACATCCTTAATCTGTCACATTTTGTATAGCACTAAAAGGGCTTAATAATGTTACTTTAATGTCAGTTACCGACAACATAGGTACTTCTAATTAATTACAGTAATTAACAATTTTGCCCCCTATTTCTCTATTTCTAAAAATCTCATGAGATTATCAATAATTCAAAGAAGAGATTCTAAATATTATAAGTTCATTAATTTTTCTCATTGTATGCATGAATCTTAATATCTTTCATCCATACTATTCTGAGATAAGTAATTCATAAAAATCTGAGAAAAGCAAAGCAAAGGTTAGCGTGATTATAACTCGAGTACCAATTAACTAATTTGCATAAGTCTTTTTAAATCATAAATGTATTTATTTATCTGGCAATTTTTTACTGGATAGTTAGTTACATATTAGTGTAGCGGTAGGGCTTACGTAACTACAGTACAATTGTGAAAAAGTCGTCATTGCATTATTGAAGGCATTATGACAAAGATAGAGAAAGGGATACTTAATTGGTTAGGACACGTAGATGAGGCATGGAAGAAGATTGACGAAACATATTTACAAGGCGAGTGTGACTGTGCAAGCTGATAAGGATCTCAACCAGATTGAGAACGTTCTGATGAAAAGGCAGGTCAAAAGTACCCGTAACTGAAGAGCAAGTATGAAAGCGCTTATAAAAGTAGAAAAGGCAAAAGACGTGTGTTAGGGTCATAGCAAACGGAAGGATGTAGTCTCTGCTTACCCTTATGAGAGAGAGACGTGACGTTATGTATGTATGTATCGTGATACACTATTACCCGTCTTGTTCTAGGATCAGCAAGCCTTGGATTTAGCTATGGTAGATGTTGTCCGCCATGATGATGGCGCCTGTCGATATATGTCATCTGTTGGCGATTATTAATATTTAAACTGTACTTTATTTAGAATCAGGTGAAGTGTATTCATTTTGCCGTGAGTGTACAGAAATATATCGCCAATAATAAAAATAAATGTCAATTCACTCCAAATAAAATCTTCTCGTTCTATTTCAATACTTTACTGAAACAATTGATTATTTTAGATACCTTATGCAGGAATCCCAGAAATAAATTACTCATACTCTTATATGGCGCTGCCCGATTACATTTATATAAAATTAAAAAAATATGACATTAATGTTAAAACCTTTGTTTATATTGCAATTTACGGCTGGCTGTTATACAATATTACATTCTTATATTTAAAGGTTTTATAAGTAATCTAAAAACAAGAGTTGTTATATATAATATACATTGTCAATGAATTTATTGAATATACCGAAGTCTCTTTAATAATTAAATCATGACTCAATTTTTTAAAGTTATATGTTGAATTACCCGCGTAGTTAGCGCTTACAATTTTTTTTTATTTAGTCCAAGTATTAATAAACTTAGTACCTCATCCGTGGCATCAATAGTAGTGGTCCGAGGGGTTATGATATCTCAGGGCATAATTATAATAATCACTGTGTCAAATATCATTCTTATCATTAGAAAATAGACGCAAAACTAGTGATATTTATTCATAATAAAGTTAGCTATGTGTACTATTGATTGTTCTGAGTTGTTATCTAAAATCAAGCATCGTATTGTCTAAGCGTGTCGTCTCTTTTCGTACTGTCTATACTTCGTCTTAGAACAAAGTCTTAGACAACGTTCTGTACTACAAATTCCATTTGCACACTTGAACTACAAGAAAAATGCATTTATTGTATGCAGTTCTAGGAGCTGGAGGGAACTACCTCTTAACTTATAGATAGATCTTTTGTACACTAGGTTGAACACGGTAAAACGCTTGTTAACACATGACTTATATAACATAATAGTGACACTCAAACATTATTCGTTATGATAATTATTAAGGCGTTTATGTTATTACATAAAGGAGGAGGTTTATAATTAGAAATTGTATTATTTTCATATGTTTTACCTATATCTTAAATTCGGCTGTAAGCTTTCCATAAAGCTATAAAATAAAGTGATTAAAAAAAATCGTGAAACACAACATTTAAAAAATAAGACCCCCTTCTTTCTCAAGTCCGGCTGCGACCGTGCCTGGACATAATACCATATCAATTTCAAAACAGAGTAATAAATTTTAATTTCTATAAAACGTACATTATTACGTATTATATTATAGATAAACAATAATTATTTAGTACCCTAAACTAGATAATGAGTTAGAAAAGTGTTAGCAAAAAACAAGAATGTTTATGTTATTTACAAAAAATTTCACCAAATAACAAATATATTCTAGTTAATTACGTACCTACATAGTTTTTTTAGAGCACGGCATTGTTATAATTTACATAAATTTCAGTTTCTAGTGATCAACACAATGTTTCTAAATAATTGTGAGAATGTAATATCAAATTTTGTAACACCATATAAAAACTGTACTACTTATGATACAACTTTTATTAAAACGAAAACAAAAAACAGACATGTCTTCTAATGGATTCATAGAATTTTATCATTTTAACAAGGATATTGGGTAAATGTAACGTGTTAAAAAACTTTTAATCTGCAAATTTTTTAATCATAATATTTAAAAAATGATCTGTCATTACTTATCCAGGTATTTTGTAATAGAGGAATACGGTCAATATAAAAATATTATTCGGACAACAAAAGAAAAACAATGAAAAATTATTGCCTATCCAAATTGTAAAAATGTGTCATATTTGTAGCTGTCAAAAACATGACATGGGACATTAATTTTTTTAATCATTCTTATATTATAACTAAGATTTTATACCAACTTTAAAATGACATAATCGAACGATAAAAAATCATGTAAAATGTATATATCATATTATTATATATTTAATACTCAAATCTAACAAAAAAATAATGTTGAATACGTTGAACACTGAATGCTCACATGGGTCTAGTTTGAATTTTAAAGCTAAAATATTTAAGAGCGCAACGTAAAGAACAAAGCCGGCTCTCTGTTTCCAGCTGCACATGTCTACCGCTACCAAAAGCCGGCCGTCATTAAATTCAGCGCGCCTTTATACGTCTCCAACTTCGTTAACTATGACGGAGCCTTCAAAACAAATGCGCTACCATCCTAACGACATACTCTGTAATGTAAACAGCCCTATTAACATTTTATTACTCGTGAATAATCTAGAAGATATCTACGTAATGTTATGAATACCTATATAGTAACAGATCAAATGTGCGAGAGATGATACAATGTCAGGAGAGAATAACAGATTAATATCTTTATAACAATCACATGATTTTCACTTCATTCTTTCGTAAGTTACTAAAAATAACAAAGGAATTATAAAATGTTATATTTTTTACAGCATAAGGCAAGACCAATAATAGTATCATTGTCTAAAAGACTACAAATAACACGCAATTAGGTATTTCTTCAATGCCTTTCGAACGCCATTAATGTGTTTATTCGGATTTACTCGGATATCCGAAATTAAATTTGATAAACCAGTGGTAAAAATTACAGCATGCGCGCTCATAAATCACGGAAATAAAGGATACAAAAAATATTTACATCATATTATTTTTTATTTTACATTTAAAAATCTTGAAATACTTAGGTCTACACTGTAGAAATAATGATGTTCTGGCGTGTAGGATATTTAAACTTAAGCGGCATCTTGCTCGTGTAGTATGTACGTCAAAGGCTCTCATGTTCGTAGTCGGCCTAATGAGCCGTAGCCAGAGACAAGCGCCTGGAATGAATGCCCTATACGCATACTTACCGCTTACAGGAATATTATAATATTCAGTCAATGCTTGAACGTTAAAATACCGAAATAGATACTAAATCTATATAAGAGACTGTATTATCAAAAACTCTAAATTAACTTGAAAAACACTTATTAAATTATTGCAATTTATTGCTTATACGAGCAATGTGAGCAGCCTATTCCCACTTAAGTTTAGCAATGTCGTTACTAACACATAAATTACTTCGTATTTGTAAATGCTTCAGGCAAAAAAGAACATTAAAGTTTCTCTTTAATGCTAGGTAATAAATAGGTAGTTTAATATTTAGCTAATTTGATTTTAAGCGGTAATAATATTCTTCACATAATTACTTAATTAAACAAAACCACTGTTTAATTTGCGGTACTTCAGGCCTTTATGTATTTATTATAATACCTTATTTATTATAATTTCTTATATTAATTGTACTCGTATATGAGTGTTTGTTACCTTAATAAATACATAAATAACATTATCAAATGAAATCTCATTTAATTACTTTTGTTTTGCTAAAAATAATTAATGTCGTTATCAAAACTTGTAAATATCAAAACAATACAAAATATCAGTTAAATTTTACACCAACATGACAGTGTTGTCATTAAAAAGGTTTTATCAGTTGTATAATTTTTTGCGTCCTAAATACATGTCAAGAAGTCCTAAAAGTATTACAATCATAAGTTAAATCGATTTAAAATATGTGCGTTTGTATAAAATTCCATTGTCATATATTGCAAACTAAAGTTTAATTTTTTAATTTTATGCTAGTTAAAGGATTAATCCTTCGGCATGTATCTCTTTTATGCCTATAGTACAGCATTATCGATATCCCTTGCATAAGCCGGTAAACTCCGGTTTATCTCGTGCGCTATTAATCGTAAACGTCCCAAGCGGTTCCTAGACAGCTACACATTTATAATTAACAAAATACATAACTTTAAGAGTTTTACCGCAATTAGAGATTTGTTAAAGATATTGACATGAAAATTATTCAAATGGAATTACTCACAACTATCTGTTAATTAATGTATTTAAAAAAAATCAATGTAATTCATGCCGTGAAGTCTTTTATTATTTCGAAAAGAAATATTGAAGTCAAAATCATTTCATAACATTTTTAATATAAAGCTTTTTAATGAGCATCGGATTCAATAAAAGAAACAATAGCGTATGTGAACTCATATTGTGATTCTTTTGTTTCGGTCTGAGCGTTGTCATTATAAATTCTTCACCGCCACTGTCTAATGAGGTATAAAACTGTGGCCATAGTATGTAGTTTTATATACATGTATGTAAAATATATACGTAAGTACGGATAATAACATATTACAAAAGAGAATCAAGGTTTCATGTTATAGTTTTAAATTATACGATGTTGTAACGTGTTTAAATACATGATGTTATGTATTACTTAAATAATTATCCATTATTATCCAATTAAATATCAACTGTGAAATTATAGAAAATCTTTTTAATTTGTAAATTACATATTTTTCAAACACTAATTCGTACAATGGTTTTTGTTGTACTTTATGTTTCATAATAGAGCTTAATAAAACACAAGATGTTTAACTTTAATGTATAAAGAACAGTGTTTTTTTTTTAATAAACAGTTTTTTGTTTTATTTTAAAAATACTATAAACTCTTTATCTTAATAAATTGTATATTTTTGTATACAAATTAACATTAATTTGTGTAAAAATATTTTGGTTAATATGTACATATTTTTAATAGGCCGGTTGACGGATTTCTCCACATCTTTGCGAAAAAGAAATCTACATCTTTGTTTTTAATTACAAAAATTCATTCAATGTTTCCCTGATAAGTGTGTTAAAATCAGTCAGTTGTTGTCAATACATTCTTGGATTACATTAGGGCTAAATTAAATAAATTTACAAATTACATGAATCATTCATTTAAATAATATTAATCTTCACAAACGGTAAAATCAGTTATTGTTCATTTCCGACAAATGTGATAAATCACATAGTATGTTTAGTTTCGTTTTATGTTCAAAGTATATTGACCGACAGAAGATCTAGTTACACGAGCCATTTCGTTGGTTGATTTCGGCAGGTGAGCGAGGTAGTGTCGAACGCCTGCAGAGAAGCTTCACATGGCGCCGGAAATAATGACTGCCGCTCTGTAATTGGAACGAAATCGTGCGCTAGCTAGTGACCCCGCTTCTTGCTTCTTTTTCTTTTATGCGCATTTACTTTTATTGGATCCATTGATTTTAAATATAAAACTCAGTTAGTATAAGTAACTCTAGTTAAAAAATTGTTTATTATATTCATGATTTGATTATTTACAAAATTAAAACTAAAAATCCATACAACAAAAGAATTGACGATCTTTATTGATAAAGAAACCTTAGATGCTACGCGGCGTTATATATTTTATTTTATTAACAAACAAATTAAATTAGTTCAGTAATTCTTTTGTTTTTTTATTGCATAAGTTTCCAAATAAAAACTAGGATGATAAGAAAATATTTTAACTACAATAGTTACAATTAAATTGATAACCAACGAATCGTATGGCACGTTAGTATTCGTGTAGTTTATATATAGAGAAAAGAGGAATATTTCCAAGTAGGAGAGCATACAGGAAATAATGATGTCCGGCGAACCACCGGGCAAGTGAGACCTGCCCCTAACCCAACTGAATTACAGCACGGAAAACGTATCCTAAAACGGATATGCGCTTAGATGCTTATTTCCACATTTTAATTAAAGGTTTGATACAAACTGTCAAGATTTTCGCGGTCCTAAAATATCACTAACATTTACTATTAAAAAAAAAAAACGATTTTGAAAAACTAAAAACATAAAATAAGTTCACAAGTTACATAGCACAAAGAACGATAGTTATTCTTATTAAATTAAAAAATGCTTAGAAAATGCAATAAAATAAACTTGTATTATATTCTTTTACAAACGGTGGTTTAAATTACTTGGATTTGAAAAAAACTTAAGTGGAATTGGAAACTAAAGCTTTCATTAATCAAATATAAAAAGCTATGAATATGCTGATCACATCATATTTTAAAAAAAAGGTAGAAATTCTAATAATTTTGTAAAGATAAAACATTCGTTCATGTCAATAATATTCTATCTTTGTAAAGTTATTCTTTATATGAAGCTGTACTTCAGTTTAGTTTGTCGCACGAAAAATAAACTGATTTTGTTGCAAACTGAAATTGAGAAAATTTTCCTATGACAGTACCACTAAAGTTTCTGACGCTTGTCGACGTACATGCATTGTTACTGCAAAATAACTTTTTGATGGTACGTATTATGTGTGTTAACTTTATATTTTTTCAGAACTAAACGTATATGTATTTTTACCGTTCAATTTCATATTTGTTTATACATAGTAAATATCATCGGTGCCATGGAAGTCAATAGGGTAAACTGATTACTTCGAACTTCCGGTATTGTATCCGGTCTATTACGGAAGTAAGAAAATCTAGTTTAATTAATAAGCTTGAAACGAAAGTTACTTTGCACGCCACTTGTGAATAATTGTCTAGAGAAATAAACTATTATTTGGGATATGTCTTGATATAGAATATATAAACGTCAATCTTTTGAATGTGAGGAGGGATAAAAGGTACAAAAGTATATTATTTACTTAATATGTCGATTACCGATAAAAATGATACAATAGGAAGACAGTATAAAAACAATGGAAAGCTGGCGTTAACACCAGGTTAGTGCTCCAGGGGTTACGGAAATATTACTTCAAATTAATTATTTTAAAATGGTAGGCCATTATATTCCATCCACCTTTCCTATACTACTCCAAAGAAACAGACTTATGTTTACGAATGTCAAGATGTTGGCTCGACTTCCACTTTTGTTACTAAACAAAACAAGTAATACAATATTTTTAAGTTGACTTATAAGACTTTATATGATAAAATGGTTCAAATTCACTGCGACTACATGTTTGAGTTTTTAATACGGTTAAATGTACGAAGTCTCGTGTTGAATCTTACACCTGATATAAACCCTTAAAACTGTAACCCTATTGGAAGTTTCAAAGTGACTGACGGAGTAAGTTTGCTCTGATAGTGAAGCTTGCAGTACAATCAAGAAAATATGTAAAAAGTCGAAGCTTTTGTTGCATGAAAGGCAGAAAAGTAAAATAGATAAATGCAGCTCTATTGAAAGTTGCAGTGAAAAATTCTAAACTCATTTAAACGTACTTATCGAATGAGTGCATGAGGAAATCCGAGTCTAACATTACACGTTTACAATAAAGATGAGAATCATTGCTATATTTACTAAGCACGATAAGTTTTAAATGCCAATTAAATTTGGCACGTTATTAATGTTGCTATAGTTTATAAAAAACTTAACAAATCGTAATTTAAGGAAATTTTCGCGATCGTGGATTTCAGAAATAATAAATAACGAGATTCATAATACGAAAAATGACGATTAATGGCATGATATGTTAGATTAAATAATAACACAGATTGATTTATATTTCCTTCATACTATAAAATGTATTTAGATTACATTTTTAGTATTTCGTTTTAAATACGCTATAACTTTAACAGACTTATAGGTCACATAATTGTAACAAATAATTATGAAATTAATGTCATACTAATTACTATGTAAATATATTAAATCATCAAAATGGTATGTATATCTATTATTAAAAAATGTTGTTTAATTAAATATTGTACATCAATCACGCACAAATGGCTGCACGGAACCTAACCGAATTTATCTTAGGAAACGACATGATAAAATAAAACTTGAAATAATAAAAAAACAATATTTTTTAACAGTGATTATTATTATTTTAAAATTTCATTCAATATTTCGAAAGGAGACATTAGATATTTTTATTTTCAAATAAACGTTGTCTATGGAGATCATCGAGATTTTTCGTGTATTTGAATACCTTTGTCGGATTACTATTACCGACGGGCTTTGAAAAGACCTATCTATACTAATAAATAAAATTGAAGCGTAGACTGTTTGAAATATGTATATTAATATGTCGGTTACCCATAAAAATGAGACAATAAAAAAACAATGGAAATCTGGCGTAAACGCCAGGTTAGTGCTTAAGGGGTTAATGGAAGACAAAAGAACCATGGCGTGATGTAGAATCGTTCAAAGAAAATAACTTTTTGTTGTTGTTAATACATAAAATTATAGTGTCTGTTTTTTTATGTATTTAACATATGAATTTATATATGGTACCCCTATAACAAAAATGCAATTTTTAATATGTTTGCCTGTCTTTCTGTTTATTCCGGCTAATCTCCGGAACGGCTTGACCGATTTGTACTGGACTTTTTTGTTAGATAGCTAAAGTTACACCGCGTAACTTAGGCTACTATATCGTGTAAAAAAAATTAGGGTTCCACGTAAAAAAATTAAAACCCATAAAAATTGAAATAAAATCCGATACAAAGCACAGTTTTACTGGCAGGTATTTGAATTTGTGAGAAATATCTTTGTTTAATGTTAAGAGCAAAAATAATTAGGATCCCGCATAAAAAAAAATTAAAAACTATTACACAGTGAAAAATATATGAAACTTGGGTGTAGCCGCGGGCACACAGCTAGTATAATATATAAGTCTTTTACAGATATAATAATCATATAAAAAATTATGATCTATTTTATTTGAAAATTTATAGATCGTAAAAATTGAACGATCTACTTATCTCTATTGTCCGTCGGTACAATAAGAAACCTTCAAACTGACATATTAAAAATGTAATGAAAGATTTGTCTTGTACATAAAATACATAACATACTTACGACATGCATATATTTGATTTATTTATTTGATATATTTATCTGTGTATTATATGAAAGGCAAAATCTCTGTCTCCCTGATAGTTCGCTTATAACACGAGAACTACGAAACCGATTTACATATTTTTTTTAAATTGTTTAATGTTTGGTATTGATGTTTGGTAAGGGTTTTAGTAGCTATATATTTTGTTACGTTAAATAATATATCTAAGTAACATATAACACACTTATTCTTATTTTATATAACTTAACCTTTTTTTTTTTTTTTTGACGGGGGGAAATGCATTTACGCACTACCCTTATCTATTGTATTTGTGGGATCAGGTCCCCCAAATACAATAGATAAGGGGGCACGGAGTGACGAGCTCCGTGCCAGTGTGGGACTCACCCGGGCGAGAGTCGCCCGGAAATACCCACTAAAACCCCCGGGGCCGTCCGCTGCATTTGGGATGGGGGCGACACGGGGTGGCTTTCGCAAGCACCGCGTCGCCTTTATATAACTTAACCTGAAAGCGGCTTGTGCTATAAATATTATCAATATCATGTTTAGGAATTATTAACAAAATAATATTAAAAATTCAAAAATGGATTGGTCGATTTGAATGAGATTTCGTGTACGGGAAGAATGTATTAGATTGATTAGGTTATGAAAAACAAAACAAAATCAGGACATCCCAAATTTAACTAAGACACAGATAAGACATGTAGACAAAGTCACAGGCACCCACTAGTATGTGATATAGTTGGCCGTTTCATCACAGGACTTTATTTTATTATAAACATTAACATAATAGATTAACACGAAAACATTTGTCGGAACAATATATATTTATGAAACTAATAGTGTTAAACCTGTAGACAATGATGTGTTCCGTAATCGTGACAGACGTCGTCTTCGACGGATCAAGTATTGGTTCGAAGGAGTACGTCCTGATCCCTACAAAGCCTTCGAGCAGCGCTACGTAAACTTCAGCAAACGAATTAGATGGAACAACTTAAAAACAGGATTAACCACTAAAAGTTTTTACACGGATTATTTACGGAATAAGTACGATCTTAATTTTTTGTTTAATATGAGAACAATATAATTTAATTACCTATGAACCAAATAATTATAATTTGCCAAGCCCAATAAATCTAATACTTACGTTATCTAAAGTTCATATTATCAATTTTACAATTTATTGAATCGATTTCTACTTTCCTAATCTCCAATTTATTATAAACTTCAGGTTCAACTTGCTTGATAATACATAAATGAATTATCAACCAATAATTGAAAAGTTACACAGTTAAACTTTCTTCATTGTAACATTGTAAATTTACTTACGTATTTTTATTTCGATATGCTTTTTTATTTCAAAATACTTCATTATTTCAGTTTTGTTTCAACAATTAAAAACTAATAATATTGTATTATAAATTATAATTTATTGATTTTGATGTATTATACATCAGCGGAATCGTCTCGAAATAATATATATGGTCGCTATTACGGGATCACCTACGGTTTCTTTTCTTGTGCACCTGGTATCTTGTTTTGGCATATTGATAGCAGCGGCTCAAAAATTCCAGAGCTGGTGTCAGCTCGTTCGAGGCCATTAGGCCATAGAAAGGCGCCACAGCTCCCTAAACTCCTGTCTGACCACCTTTTAAACTCCTTTAGATAGTTCATAATGAAAATGAGCTCGAATCAAGTGTTACTGCTGTGCTGACAGTATGTATGATATGCAGTACGTTGTGATTTATTGTCCTGTTTGAAGAGAGCCTATTCGGAATTTACTCGCCAGAGTAGGCCAGGATTTCTTAGTTTTATCGCTAGTTAGGTCGATTTTGCATAGCCTTAGGGTTGCGCATCTGTTATTCTTGGAAAGGAGAATACAGAGCGAGAAAAGAGGCGAACCTGTCGCTCTCGAGCTAAACGAAATGTGAGGTAGGCAGTCGGTAGTAACGTCCATCCTCCTTACCTTCCCAATTCAAGAATTCAACCTCATTTAACAAAAGAGCGTGTGTATAGAGTACTCGTGTCAGAAATGAAACTTTTTGGTAGTCTTTAGTTTAAATCAATATTTATAAATAAGGAACACATATATCTTAAGAACAAATATACCTTTCTCTCTTACTACTTACTTACTTTTCTGTTACTTTCCGTCCTTTAATATTCAAAATCTGGACTCCGATTCTGTTACTCATCGCATGAAGTGAACATGAAATTTCAGACTCATTGACTGAAAGAAGCTTCACTTAAATAATGTGACCAAGAGCGAGGATTTCGTGATCATTGCATCCCTCTGAGTCAGGCTCAGCGTGACCTGCGTACTGAAATTGTCTGGACGAACTACGCAAGTGCTCCCAAATACCGATGCAAGACGCATGTTGAAATGATCCGAGGAGTTTAAGTCAACCAGACCCGTTTTCATGTTGACCCGATCTGACTCCGTTTCCGACATCCAGATGGGTTCCGATACCCTTTTCGCATGATTTTATTTCCTATACGAAAATGGTTTTCTTATACGACCATAAATTTCATAATGGCTGTTGGTATTGTAATAATACATTTTGAATATTTGTTTTAAGCAGATTATTATAATTACCTATTTATCTGTCTTCATCATCATCATCATCATCATCTCCCTACCCTTTTCCCATTTTTATTTGGGGTCGGCGCAACATGTCTTCCTCTTCCATTCCTCTCTATTTGTTGTCATCTCCGCATTCACTCCTTTTCTAAACATATCATCTTTCACACAGTCCATCCATCTTTTCTTTGGTCTTCCCCTTCCCATGTAACCGTCCACATTCATATCCAATACCTTTCTTACAACATTCTCTTTCTCCCTGCGCATCACATGTCCATACCAGGATAAACGCCCGCCTCTTAACTTGTCTGTTATTGGCGCCACTTTCAAACTTCCTCTAATATACTCATTCCTAATCCTGTCCATTCTTGTTACCCCACACATCCATCTCAACATTCGCATCTCAGCTGCATGTAATCTTCTTTCGTCCGTCACCTTTATGGGGTAACATTCTGATCCATACAAGACGACAGGTCGTATTATGTTCTTGTAAATCTTGCCCTTTAATTTAAAGGGGATTTGCGGATCACACGTAGTAGCCGAAACCTGCCGCCATTTCATCCATGCTGCGTTAATTCTATGCTTTACCGTCCGGTCTATTTCGCCATTGCTTTGCAGGAGTGAGCCGAGGTACTTGAACTCGTGGCAGATTGGCATTGGAGTGCCATCTAGTGTTATGACAGTTGAACTAGAGGTGCCGCCGAAATCACAAAACATATATTCCGTTTTGGATCTGCTCACTTTTAGGCCGACACTCTCCAGCTTCTGTTGCCACTTTACCAATCTGCTCTGGACCCCAGTTCCATCCTCACCGACAAGGACAATATCGTCGGCAAACAACATACACCAAGGTGCCTCTTCCTGTAAATCCGCTGTCAAGGCATCCAATATTAACATGAAGAGGTATGGACTCAAGGTCGACCCTTGGTGTAAGCCTACCGATACCCTGAACTTGTCGGTGTTGCCAGCAGCTGACCGGACATACGTACGCGGTTGGTCGTACATAGCACGAATTAACTCTACATACTTCACAGGCACACCTTTCCCTTTCAATGCCCACCACAAAACTGCTCGTGATACCTTGTCGTATGCCTTTTCCAGGTCCACAAATACCATATGCAGGTTTTTGTGTATGCGTCTATATTTCTCACATAGCTGACGCAATGCAAATATGGCATCTGTGGTACCTCGACCCGGCATAAAACCGAACTGGTTTTGTGTAATCTTACTTTCTTCTCTCAGTCGTCTTCTCTATCACCTTCTCCCACACTTTCATACTATGTGTCATGAGCTTTATTTCTCGGTAATTATTGCAGTCTTGCACGTCACCCTTATTTTTATAGATAGGTACCAGCGAACTAATGCACATATTGATAGAAATATCAAGTAATGGCTTTTGTTAAAAATAGACCTATTTTGAGAATAACCAATGAGGAAACACCGGTGTTTTTTAAACCATTCTAATAACAATTATTTTTATACTTTATTTTTCGTTATTTTCTATTTACAAAAGGGAGAAGTAAAATGAAAGTCCATTACTCGTAAATAAACATTTTGCAAACAGCCGGAGATATTTATACAAGGCTGTTTATTTATAAAGCACTCGAGAATAAACAATTTTATTGACTCAAGTAATTTATGCAAACATTTGTTTCTAAATGATTTCTGCTTGGATTCATGAAATTAATACAATAAATCAATGTCACGACATGTTTACGAGCTAACAGTGTTAGTGTCACTGTGCCATGACGTTTATGTACGTGAGAAATTGTTGATTGTGTGTAATATAACGAGCCGCCAAATCCTTGTATCTTTGTATTTATTTATTAATTTACTTTGAAATTATTAATTATAAAAAATGTCATCATCATTCTCATGTCCTTTCCCAACTGACTTAGGGTCGGCGCAGTATGTTCTCTTCTTCCATACGTCCCTATCAGCCGTCATCTCTTCATTTACTCCTTTTTCTTTCATATCATTTCTTACACACTCCATCCACACTTTCTTTGGCCTTTTTCTATTTTTACATCCTTCCATGTTCATATTCTAATGAATCGTATGGTAATCCATCATTACTCACATTCTGTGGATCTAGTAATAAACTTTGTAACTATGAGTTGTATAGTTAATAAAAAACATGAAAAGAAAGTAGACCGAGTTCCCTGCCGGTTCTTCTCGAATACTGGGGTTTTATCTGAACCGGTATCAGTATTTTGACGTATAGTGCCCGCGACCACGTTCGCGTTTCATATATAAAAAAATAATTAAATAAATATTATCCATTGCACCAAATTGCGAATCTAAACCATTTTCAAATCCTTAGAAATTTCATTTCAGAAAAAAAATCATTCAAATCTGATCAGCCGTTTAGGAAAAGTCTAGTCACAAACACACGCACAAAAGATTTATTTTTATGATATAGATTAACTAAAAAAAAAGGGGTTTGATTTTTTGCATATATCTCAAGCACTATTTGAGATATTTCAAATCTATGAAAAGATTAAAAAAAAGAAGAAAATTTTCTAAAAAGTTCCACTTCTCGAAAAAGTAAGACCAATATTTATAATTTTTCCAAGAGTTGACAATACGTCCGAAAACGAGTACTCGGGTAGCGCAAGCCTCGCCCCTTCGAGTACTACAACAAAAAATATTATTGAAACATATTATATATTATACTTTGAAAAAAATCCAGGACATACAGGATAGATGGATAAAAACTAATTATTAAGGGGTAATAATATTTCCTATGAATTCTTACTTTATATACATTAACTGCAAAATAACTAGTTAATTTAATCTTATGGAAAGACTGAGTTTTGTACAAAATGCTAACCTTAGCGAAAATCAGAAGTGATCTGAACTAGCTCTAAACCACGAAGGAATCATGAATCTTAAAAAAATAAAACAGGTTCATACTGATAGAGAACCAGTAGTTCCACCATCTTTCTCGGCTGCTTAAGGATTCAGCATTTCAATACATAGCTAGATAATACTTACCGCAAAATATCATCATGCATTACTTGCTTTCAGATACTATAGATTAAATAAATAAAAGCTGTCAAACCCGTTCTGGTCAACAGCGTATCGACACTTAAAAACCAATAGTCAATTTCATAAAATCGTTGAGGAAGAATAAAACCACTCAATAATTCAGTAGGTAATTCCGAAAATGATATCAAATAAGTAAAATGTACTAAGCAATTTGATGATATTAGCCCGCATGAGAGAAATAGGCCATACATCAACGTCAGACCCGCAGCTTACGTAAAAAGTTGTTATCAAACGAACCAGGACACTGCGATAATGTGAAACGCTTTTAATACCACTTACGCCTTCACCATGTAAGTTTACTTAAGCCAAATGTAATAGTGGAGTGATTAAAAATTTAATAAATACGGACTAACAACATATAGTTGCTTTAAATCGATATGGTAATAAATATATACAACAAGAGATGAGAATAAGTCGGCATGAGATTCCTTATTACACGAAGAACAGATCCAACTCTTTGTCCAAGAGCTGGTTAACATTTTAAGGTCGGTGTTTGAGGCACCGTGAAAATTTGAACAAATGCACTATCATTTTAGGGGCCGTCCATAAATCAAGTCACATGAATTCCCTGATTTTTCGATCCTATCGTCACATTTGGGAGACTTCCCCATCCTAGTGCGACGTCACATATTTTGCCATTTTGCATCATCAAAACATTTAAATTAAAACAGTAATTTGGATACTACTTTTGTACTCATTTAAAATATCTCTTAATAAAATCAACATACAATCAATCATAGGAAAAAAATGCTAAAAACACGATTAGTTATATGACTATTTATATATCGATTTTGATACGTCAAGAAACTTAGGACTTCTATTACCCATTGTTACACAATGTCACCACCCACTTATCATGACCCACTTCTTCCCAGCGCTTAACATGTGCGTATCTTGTGCATGGGGCCTCACCTTCTTGCAAGAGTGCAGGTCTGGCTGTAGTGGGACTTAACCAAACCTCGACTTTTCAATTGGTGCTTATTTGCGTTAAACTTTATATTAAGGCTTTTCCGCAAAATAAAAAAAAAACCTCTCATTACATTTTAGTTACTGCTACACCATACATAATAAACTAGGTGTTTATATGGAAAACAATATGGAAAACAATATGTTTAAGGCACTAATTCAACTTTTTACTAGTCCCTAATAATAATCTAAGCAGAAAGGCCTTAGATTAACAAAAGGGTACATCTTTACATGTGTGTATGTTGATACTTCTGTTTAACATCCTATAAACATAGACCCAAAGTGAGGTTATTACAATCCAAATAAAATCCGTTTTCCGTTGAAGTTTTAAATGATCCCAAGTATTATACTCATAAAACTTCTAAGTCTAATTGTAAAAGAACAAAACAATCAGTAGGTAAAACAGAAAAGATAAAAGCATTGTCGCCTTGAAACATTCACGTTTTTGCCAAGGGTCCGTCGTAAAACTTTATTAGGCGCATTAAGGTCGCGGTTGAATCCTGTTTATGTAATCGCCGCCGGGGACCTTTACCAGGAAAATATTAAGTGAAAAAAGAACACACAATGTCGCCCTAAAGAAGATTATATTTATTACAACGTATCTTAGTACTTGCCGGAGGTGCCGTGAATGTCAGAAGAAACGAAATCACGGGTCGGAAGCTCGATATAAATTACTGACCAACGCCCTTAATACAAGTTCGTATATCTTTTTAATACATTGCACTGAAAATATATCTGTATCATAAATTACACTAAATATAAACATAGATTACTACATAGCTTTATTTAAATTTTAATTTCTACTAACTGTGTGCCCGCGACAGCGCCCGCGTTTTATTTATTTTTAACTGTGTCATATTACGTCATTGGTTAATCACCGGAAAATGATGTTTTATTTGTGCTGTCCATTGAATCGTATTTTGTTCACACATTTATGGGATTTATTCGTTTGAACCCTAATTGTTTTCCTAAAAAGAATTGGTACTAAGAGAAAACAACGACATTTCACACAAATTCAAGCCATTGCTCAAAAAACTGACAACTGAATCGGTTTTTTCATAATTTCATGAGTTTCAATTTTTTTACACGAAACTAGATATTTTCGAAAATTAAAAGTAGCCTAAGTTACGCGGAGTCACATCAGTTATCTATCAAAAGAGTCCCGTTAAAATAGATCTAGCCGTTCCGGAGATTAGCCGCAACAAACAAACAATAAAATTTAAAAAATGTGATTTGTATAGATACCCTATCTATACTAATAAATAAAATTGAAGTATCTGTTTGTAATTTCAAAATAATATTCTTTTACTAAATAACTATGAATGTATATACGATGTATATACCAAAAAATATATTTTTTTTATTTCTGTCTGTCTATCTGTCTTTTTGTTCCGGGTAATCTCCAGACTGACTGGACCCATTTTGACGGGACGGGACTCCACGTAACTTAAGGTACTTTTTTTTTCAAAATAATTAGAGTTCCGGGTAAAAAAATTAAAACTCATAAAAAATTGAATAAAATCCAATAGGTTTAAGGGCAAGTTTAGCAACATATTTTTATTTTATCTTAGTACTCAATTTTTTTTTTTGGAAAATTAATACTGTATAACCCTTACATAGTTCAAACTCCATTTAACGCACCTCGATTTAAAGATAAACTCCCTCAAAACTTCGAAATGACTTTTTTTACACGCTTTTATTATTACACGCTTTCTTGGTGCTTTGACCACAATCTCACCTCATGTTAAGTAACGATGTGTTCCAAGATGGTACTGGTTCTCAAGTGATGCTGCCGGAACACAGCTATGGTTATTTAGCGACAGGTTTTCATACTTGAGGGTGGTATCTACCCAGGCGGGTATTTTTAGAAAATGCCCTACCACCATCCCATGGTTTCCTCGGGATGTCTTCCTTCACCGAAAGCTCAGACTAATTTTAGAGTTTGACAGGTGGTCTCGAACCCGCGGCCATTGACGCGGATTCCGGCCACACTACCTCCGTTTTGTTTAGTTTACCTTATTGTTCATACAATGTTATACTATGTAGCATCACACCCACTCTAAACAACGGAAACAATACGTCATGTTTAGGCAATGAACGGTACTTTCTAAGTTTTCTAAATGAATAAGAAATGCTCTTTTGTTTAGAACGTATTTGCGTCGACTGTCAGGATCATACGTACGGAAAATTCTAAGAAATTCGTTCTTTTACTCCGTACATGGAATAAAGGTTGTCATTTATATAAATATGAGTGTTTTTGTGTGTAAATGTTATACTTTATTAGTTACTACAATTCTCAATAATGTAATAAAAAATTCCCAGCTATTTAGAGTTTACAATTTTTTTAACATGAGAAAATCTGACATAAGTTACTTATATATATATGAATATGAATTAACCCATTATTCTACCATACAATATAGCAGTCGAGTTCATTCATAAGATATATTTCCTTAGCCTGTTCTGTGGGTGGAATATAATTTCCTTAATATTACGCTCCGAAATCTTATTCAAATAATCAGAAGTTTGCGACTCCGAATCCGACTAGATGCAAATTGCATGCAGACTGTTTAATTAACACGGCAGATACGACGCGACCTCAGGCGATGAAGTAAACCTTTGTGTAAACTGATGAATGTATTGGAGCAGACGAGTCTAATCAACTTAATTAATTATTAAAGAGATTTATGACATGGCAACAATAATAACATAACAACAACAAAAAATCTAGGCAGCCATGTGGCTGCCGACAGAATTGAAAAAAAAAAACTTAGGAGAAATTGTTTTTTTATGTTAAAATTTTGTTATTAAAATTAATTGTAATTATTAACATAACGTTTTTAACAAATAACATTAGTATGGTTTTAACATCTATTGGCGCTCCGAGCAATAATATAAAACATATTCATATATTTGATTCACAATCAAAACATACGATAGGCTGCGTAAGTATACATTTTATCATTTATCTCTAAACGCCAGCATTTAAACGCCATCTTATGCTTGACATACTGTTAGCATCTTACCACTGACGTCATAGCTTTGGTAACGTGAATCTATAAGTTTTCCGCTACCGGAATCGCTGAAAGCCACTAAAGAAGTTTAAACATCAAAAACAACGCGTTTTGATTGACATTGACATTGAACAATGAATTGTTCCGAATTAGATCGTTCTCATAACGTCGTAGTGTTTTGTTTTAGTGTACAACATTTTGGGACCATTTAGGCAACTAGAGGCTTTAACTATAGTAATGACAATGATGAACATCTGATAAATCCAAACTTCACTACAGTCAAATAGATTTTTATTTCGGAACTTTAGACTAAATTCTGTTTATCAGTCTGGATTGCGGTTTATAAGTTAACCCTATTTATAAGTTAAAAACTTTTATGAATAATTAAGAGTACTGATAAACCAACACAAAGTTATAAATTGGCAATTTTGAACTTAGTGGCTGATAGTAACACGTTCAGTTTTTGGAATTACATTATCTACGAACCTAATAAATATGTAGTTACAAAAATATTTGCGTACGTAATGAATTATCTTATTTACACATATAACTTTGTGAATATAATCTGTTGATAACTTTTATAAAAACGTGTGATCTATATACCTATACTTACGTTAGGTTAGGTTAGTTAAATAAATTGTATCATTACATATAAGACATGCATATGAAAAAAGGGTCAAGAAATTAAATAGCTCACGCACAAGACGTACAACGAAACGACATTGACAAGTGATCTGTCAGTGGGCAGTGTGCCTACGCCCTTAGCATCGCGTAGTAAAGCTAAGCTTACACGGATTTGAGAAAATAACCAGTTCAACCATCGTTCTGTTTGATTAATGATCTTGTCTAGAAAACAATCTTATTTTTATAACTATTTCTAAGTCTTACTAACTTATTTTATTCGTTATAGTAGGACGGACATGCCAAATACCATGTTAAATTTTATTAGATTTTTTAACTGATTAGATGCTGCTGACTTGAGGTTCCTTGACAGTTTCACCGGAGTTTTAGGACGAATGCTTAAGATACTGAGTCGATAAAGGGTGATTAGCGTAATGACATCAAATTGGTACACACTTCTGCTTGGACTGGTATCCGTGAAGAAAATTCCGCATGTGTTTTGACTAAAGTTAACCTAGCTACTTAATTAAGACTTTTTTACGTGGGAAAAACAATTTACGCATCCTTCCTGGGATCTCTAATCCGGAAGTAGAATCTCCCGGATTAGAGATGCCAGGGGGTATGTGGGACTCACCCAGCGTGAAGCGTCGGGAATACCCAGTAAAACCCACGGTACC
This sequence comes from Samia ricini, assembly GCA_014132275.2. Lineage (NCBI taxonomy): Eukaryota > Metazoa > Arthropoda > Insecta > Lepidoptera > Saturniidae > Samia > Samia ricini. Next base: position 10,962,202 of record AP028170.1, read on the forward strand.
ATCCGCCGCCTGTCTGGGATGCGACATGGGATTATTCTAGCACGCTCCGCGTCACCCCACAGGCAGGCACAAAAACAGGGCCACGACCTTTGTCTACCTATTGTAAAAGAACAGCCTGGTACTAGCTGCCCACCCCCTCTTCTCCATCCGCTAATCAACGAGCCCTCATCCCTCTCCTCTATACTTTCTTGTCGTATGACAAGTTGTCACAAGGAAATGACAGTAGGGCTCCCCGACCATCTGAGAAAAGCACTGCCTTCCGACCTCCTTCTCTCCCTCCGGCGGCTTTTTTCGCTTAATTAAGCATAGCTAAGTGAAAAAAAGGGGTTCATTACAAATCCATTCACGTAACGTGTAGTATGTAAAGGTCTGATATGTAATGCTAGTTCATGTAGTGTCACTATATCGTTCTGGAAATAGGAATAAAAGCTTTCCCAGTTGGGAATCAGAGTACGTCCTGAATCGCTGCTTTGAGGTAAAGTTAGTAGCCCCCATCGGATATTTATAAGAGTTCGTATGGTAACTCAATAGTTTTTTACTTTGTCGTTTGTATACTTGTTAAAGGTTAACGCTTGAACACACTCGTAAATGAACTTAATTGACCGGAAATAATTCATAAATACTCACGCTTTCTTAAACTTCGACGTATTCCACTAGTATTGGATTATACTATACTAACCAATGTATATAATAGTAATTATTACATTTATCCAATTTTATATTGAATTATTTATAAATATTAAAAGGAAAACGTCATTAATCAGTAATGATGTGACTATTTGATCACTGAATTTTATATCTCTAGCAGATAATTTAAAACCTATCTCATTTTAAAAGTAAACATTTCTCCAGTAAATATTACTATTGACATAACCGGATACAATACGACATCGTAAAATTCTGTATTTAATTTTATTCACTACACCGCGTTTGCAATTCCAATACTATTTTATATAAATAAAACTAGCTGTGTGCCCGCGGTTGCGCCCACTCTTCATATATTTTTCACTGCGTATTATACTTTTTATTTTTTTATACGGAACCCTAATAATTTTGCTAAATTTTATTAGCTACTAATATGAAACAAAGATATTTCTCATAAATTCAAATACCTGTCAGTGAAACTGTGCATTGAATCGGATTTTATTCACAACTAGCTGTGCCCGCAACTTCGTCTGCGTGGAATAGTGACTTTGGGCAGCATTTTTCGGATTTTGGTCAATTCTGGATTATAATCACCGTCGTTACATCGTATAGCCATCGGGGAACAAAGCATACAGGCTGCTAGAATTATTAACACGTGATAAAGCCACATAAAGCTGACCGTGCGAAAAACAGCTAATACTTAGATCCACATCCACAACTTTTAGCCTCTGACCATAGGCTTTATTAATTGTCATCGCGAAACTGGTCATAAGCTCACTGGAAACTGAACTTGTTTAACACGTGATAAAGCCACATAAAGCTGACCGTGCGAAAAACAGCTAATACTTAGATCCACATCCACAACTTTTAGCGTCCTACCATAGGCTTTATTAATTGTCATCGCGAAACTGGTCATAAGCTCACTGGAAACTGAACTTGTTTAAAACTAAACGGAAAATTGTTTGGGATGAGAGGAACCCGAGGCATAAAAAAACACTACCACCTGTTAAAATCTCTGCTTCTATCAGGTTTCGCAGAACCAGAAATTTAAAAGAGAAAAATTCACTTTTAATCTAGTATTATTGCAAAGTTTTGGCGGTCTTAAATTTCTTGGCAGCATTATGGGTACGCCGACTTTAAATTTATTTTATGAGCTGGTAGTCCAGGAGCACTGAGGGATTCTAAAAATTCTACTGGGTAATTGGTAAATTCTTCATCTTTCATAACTCTGTTAATGGAGGTATACTCCACATTATCCTCCGAAACAAAGCTCAAAACTTCAGCATTTATTGCTGCTGCTTGGTCGTTTCGTGGACTTAAAATAGCTCTTTCGCAAAGCCATGAATTTTCGCAAGTTGGTATTTGCGTTGCGTTTCCATACACGGATGATATGAGATCTCGCATTCACGAAACTTCGCAGCATAGGTTTGCGTTTAGAACAAATTTTGCTTGTTCCTGCGGATACACACCGTTACCGATCTCAAGTTACTATAGAGAAAATATAGTAGCAATAGATACAATAATTTCATCTAATTTGTATCTGGTATGAATAAAACTGTAAGGCTGATATTTTTTATTATAATTTGTTATGCTAGTGCTTGGATTAACTTGGTAGAGTCTGAAATTGTACCCATCCTAACCATGGAAATATGCGAATGTTCTCTCACTCCCCAAGACAACTCGAGTAGAAAAACCCAGACCAAGCTTCGCACTTATTGTCTCGTCTGACACTATAGAGAACAATAGTACCGAACTCATACAAAAGGTCAGAGGAGCTCTCGACACGAAAAGAAGCGGGATACAGATAGACCGGATGAGGAAAATAAAGGATGGCAAATTAGTCTTGAGTTGCGCAAGTAAAAGTGAGGCAGATAGAACAACGGCGCAACTCAAGAAAGATGGGAACCTCAAAGTCGAGGAAGCTAAAAATAAAAACCCTCTCGTGATCCTAAAACATCTTATGGCCTACATCAGTGATGGAGATATCCAAACGGCCCTTGCCAGTCAGAACGCGCACCTTTTGAAAGACATGACACCCGAGGAGATTGCCATAGTGGTGAAGTATAGGATGCATACGAGGAATCCACACCAATGCCACGTAATCCTACAGGTCCATCCTAAGCTATGGCATAAACTCACCACCACTAGCAAGTTATACATCGACGTGCAACAGGTGCGCGTCGAAGACAAGTCGCCGTTAATCCAGTGCACTAAGTGCCTGGGATACGGGCACGGGCGCAAGCTATGCACGGAAGAGCAAGATACCTGTCACCATTGTGGAGGCCAGCATTTAAAAACTGAGTGCCCCGATTGGAGGGCGAGAGCCCCACCGTCCTGTATAAATTGTAAGAGGGCCAATCAGGGGGACAAGGGGCATATGCCGCACAGTGACGCATGCCCGGTTCGTCGTAAATGGGACGCGTTAGCCAGAGCCACAACGACATATTGCTGAAGTTGCCTCTGGCAGTACACAGATAGAGGCTACGCGGCGGCAAACAAGGCTGACCAACACCCTCAGACAGACCGCTCTCCCATCGCACACAATAGCGCAAGCGAACCTACAGAGGAAGGAACTAGCAACTAACGAATTGATGCTCGAAGCCAAAGAGAGGAATCTGTTGTTGGCTATGATACAGGAACCATACGTGGGAAATCGAAAAGCTATGAGGTCGTACGGCGGGGCGAGAATCTTCCAAAACACGAATAGAGGAGAGGGCACTGTGAAGGCCGCGATAGCGGTATTCAATGCTGATGTTGCGGTCACTCAGTGCACTCAGCTTACAACGAACAACATTGTAGCTGTTAGAATAGAAACCACCTCATGGAGCATCCTCGTCGTGTCCTACTATTTCGAACCAGACCAGCCGATAGAAACATACTTGGAACACCTGGAGAAAATAGGTCAGCAAGCGGGATCCAGAAACATAATTATAGGAGGAGACACGAACGCGAAATGTGTGCTGTGGGGGAGCGCAAAAACGGATAAAAGGGGAGAGGGGATGGTCGAAGCGTTGACAGCGATGGGGCTCAACATACTAAACGTTGGCGATACACCCACTTTCGACACAATCAGAGGCGGCCAAAGACTCACCAGTCATGTAGACGTAACTGCGTGTACTGACGATCTTTTGAACTTGATTGATGACTGGAAAGTGACCGAGAGCCTTACCAGTTCGGACCACAACGGAATACTCTTTAAAATTTACCTACATCAAATTAAAGGGATAGAAATAAAAAGAACAACTAGAAAATACAACACAAAAAAAGTTAATTGGACCGAATTCCATACAGAACTAAATCTCCTTAAAATAGAAAACAAAATTAATACACAAACCATAGAAACCTTAAATAGTAAGGAAGAAATAGACATATTTATAAACAAACAAAATAACATTGTAACGAGAGTATGTGATGAACTAATTCCTAAAAAGAATAGAGTAGTAAAACTTACCATCCCGTGGTGGACCGAAGAGCTCGCGCTGATGAAAAGGGGAGTCGCGACCAGAAAACGCAGAGTCCGTTGCGCCGCACCACATCGTAGGCCAGGAACCGTAGCAGACTATCTGAAAGAGAAAGAGAAATATGAGACAGCAGTAAAAAATGCACAGATAAGAAGCTGGAAGGGATTCTGTGAAAGACAGGATAGAGAAGGAGTATGGGAAGGAATATATAGAGTGATAAGGAATACAGGCAAAAGGGAAGAGGATACACCGATGGAACGAAACGGAGAGACGTTGAACATGGAGGAGTCGGCCAGGTTGCTAGCTGAAACGTTCTACCCGGAGGACTCGGAAGAACTAGATAATCTCGACCACCGACGTATCAGATACCAGGCTGAACAGGAAAGACACCGGAGTCATGATGATCATGAACCAATGTTCACATTGCAGGAGATGATAACGTCGGTGCAGAGCTTCAACCCGAAGAAAGCCCCGGGTATGGACGGCTTCACGGCTGATATTTGTAGGCAAATCATCGTAAACGATGCCGAGCTACAACTCGCGCTTTTTAATAAATGCTGGCGATTTGGATATTTTCCGACTGCGTGGAAGATTGCCACGGTGATAGTACTGAGGAAGCCTGGAAAAGAGAACTATGCACGCCCCAAATCATACAGGCCCATAGGTTTGCTACCGGTCATGGGGAAAATCTATGAGAAGATGATCATCAAAAGGCTGACGTGGCACCTGGTACCCAGAATCAGCCCCCACCAATACGGATTTATGCCCCAGCGTAGTACGGAGGACGCCCTCTATACCCTGGTAGAGCATGTGAGGAGCAAGCTTCAGGAGAAGAAGCTCATCACATTGGTCTCCCTGGATATAGAGGGCGCCTTTGATGGCGCATGGTGGCCTGCCATCAAAGTCCGATTGTTGGAAGAGCAGTGCCCCGGGACGCTCACAGATACGCTATATAGCTATCTCAGTGACAGGGAAATAAAACTGCTATATGCGGGATTCGAGGTTACCAGGAGCACGCGCAAAGGGTGCGTGCAGGGTTCCATCGGGGGCCCCATTTTATGGAACCTCTTACTGGACCCGTTATTAAAAGAACTAGCCGGGAGAGGCGACTTCTGCCAGGCGTTCGCAGACGACGTGGTCCTCGTCATCTCCGGAGACACTGCCGAGGAGGTCCAGCGACGAGGCAATGCTGCCCTCGAACGTGTTTGGGAGTGGGGTGTTATGAATAAATTAAGATTTGCTCCGCAAAAAACTAATAGCTTGATAATAACTAGGAAGCACAAATATGACACACCGCTCCTGAGCATGGGAGGGGTCGACATCATCGCCACGGTCAAGGAAATTAAAAAATATTAGGGGTGACCATTGACAGCGGTCTGACATTCGCGAGCCACGTCGATAGTGTCTGCAGGAAGGCGCTCGGGGTGTACAAACAACTCATGAGGGCCGCAAAAACTAGCTGGGGCCTACACCCCGAGGTCATAAAAATAATTTACACAGCGACAGTGGAACCAATTATAACGTATGCCTCCAGCGTGTGGGCACCGGCGACGAAAAAAGCATACATAAGAGACAGACTCAACTCGACGCAAAGACTCTTCGCTATAAAACTAACTAAGGCGTATCGGACGGTGTCTCTCCACGCAGCTCTACTGTTGGCTGGGATACTCCCTCTCGATATCCGGGTAAGGGAAAACGCCTCTCTCTTCGCAGCCAGAAGGGGAATATCGTAGCCGCAAATGGACAGGGAGATAGAGATGCCCGTAGAATTCGCTGAAAAATCCCATCCCGCGGAACATGTGGCCCGACAGTTCACTAACCTGGAGAACGAAGAAGATCTAGTGGAAAAGCTGAAAGGTGAAATACACTACTACACGGATGGGAGCAAGATCCAAGGCAAAGTAGGTGCAGCCATCTCGGTATGGAGAAACCAGGTTGAAACCGGGCGCCGAAAGATCAAGCTCTCACCGCACTGTACAGTCTTCCAGGCCGAACTGTTGGCCATATGCATGGCAACAGAGATGGCGTTGCGCACCCAAGCGAAAGAAACTGCAATAATTAGTGACTCTAGATCTGCCTTAGAGACCATCACAAACTGCGAGACTCTGAACCCGCTAGCAGTAAAAACCAGAGCACTAATGGACGGGGCAAAAAAGAATATAAAGCTGTACTGGATTAAAGCCCACGCGGGTATACCTGGCAACGAAAGGGCGGACTATTTGGCTAAAGAGGCTGCGCTCAAAACAAAAAAACAGCACCATATTATGACAAATGTCCGATCTCTTTCGTCAGGGGGCAAATAAGATCGCGGTCGCTTGAAGAGTGGGGATAGACGTTACCAAGAGGGAACCACCGCTGAGACAACAAAAATATTCTTCCCGAACGCCATCGAAGCCTACGCAATAGTGAAGAAACTGGAAATAAACAGCATACTTACACAAATACTGACTGGACACGGCGGATTTTCAGCGTATCTAAATAGATTTAAATGTAAAACAGATCCGTCGTGCGCCTGCCAGACAGACAGCGAAGAAACAGTAATTCACATACTACTGGAATGCCCCGTGAATGAATATGAGAGATATACCCTGTCACAACAAATTAACATGGACGTAGAAAAGAACAACATAAGTAAAATAATGAGCGAAAAAGAAACACGGAATAAATTTATAGAATACGCAACAAAATTGGCAAGAAAGGTAATTGATAGAAATAAAATAAACTAAATACAAGAAAAAGCTAGTTCAATTAGACAGACTCATAATCTCTGATTATGTCAGAGGACCTCGGTATTATATAAAAAAAAAAAAAAAAAAAACCATGGAAATATATCAAAGGATATTGCAGGGTATCATATGCTCGGTGTGTTTCATAAATACGTTGTAAGCGATCATCATGAGTGCGCTGCACGATGTCACGTCTATTACATTCCTGATTGACTAATATTACTGCAAGTTCGTCTGCAACGGGGACGTTGTACTTTTCACGATGTTCTTCCGCAGGACGTCTATCAGCCTTATTTATAACTTTATCATTGTTATTTTGGCCTTGTAGGATGGAATCTATTGCGGCTTTGAAACTTCTGACATACGGATTTACTTGATGTAACATATTCTCAAGTTGAAATATAAAGTTGATGTTCAGCTGAGGAAAGTTATGATGTCGTATATGGGCCTGTTCATTGTTATTTGATACAAAATAAATTTAAAGAAATTTTGGCTCATTTTGGAGAAGCAAAGACCCAATCAATTAATAAATTGGCCCTACATCTTAAAAGTTGGATGTGATATGTTTGACCCCAAAAGATGTCATTTGGAATACACTATTATATAAACGGATATAGTCTAAAAATATTTACACTGAGGATGCTCACTATTTAGTAAAACTTTTATAAAGGGGCTCATGATAAGTTTAAATGAACATTTTGCCACCTGAATGGCATATTCCATTTGGTTCTTTTCTCCATTTTTGAGCATTACAAAACTGACAACATACCACCATACCTACTATAGATGCGAATTCAGAGTAATCAATTCTGGGCGAATACAAATAACCTGTTTGCTCTTTGGTAATCCATGGAAGGATATCAATTTCCTCTCCAGTTTCTGGGTCTTCTATCAAACTTGATAACATTTTATTGAGTATATGCCGAAGTCGATCGGCATTTAGTCGTGACTGACGTTGTTCTGCAGTTTCTTTCTTCTTAACGATCAGCTGTTAATCGAGATACACGATCTAAGCTACTTTCCAGCTTTCTAGACTGCAAAGTTCGTGCTTTTTTTGAGAGCTCAGGCGGGTTTCCCTATCAGTAAAGGTCTCAGACTCACGCGATATTGGATGAGCCTTGCGATCGGTGGACAAACGTGCTTCACGCTGGTCTCTGTTCATCCTAACTCAAGTGGCCATCATTCGAGAACGATGTGAACTCAATCGAGATTTTCGCTGAGCTGAAGTTTCTGTAATATGAAACCTGGCCTGACGTTACTGAAATGCAGTGAACTAATGAGAACTAATCTCATCCTTATAGCATTTCTGCTGCACCGGGGGAGGTTGGATCTTTTTCGAGGCATTCTTATAAGAAGTAGTAATTAGTACTAATTCAGCGTTATTTAGTGAACACATACTCATCATAAACAAAAAAATTAAATACTTACAGATTATTACACAGTTTAACTTACGTATATAAACAACCTGAATTTCCAGCCTAACCTGAACCCTATTTCATATGAATGATGATATATGTCTGAGGTCAACTTAAATTGGAATAATAACATTTCCGAAACTGATCATTTTTAACTTCTATTTATTATCATATTATTATTAATAAAATATATAATCATACTTTTATATAGACCATTATGGAGCTTAGTAAAGTTTCATACAATGCATCTGAACAGAGAAAGAATTTAGGTAGAATAAATGTTCAACGTGATTCTTTAAATTGGCATAACTTTTTTATTTATGTACCGATTGACATGAAACAAACACTAAATGTTAAGTGAAGCTTACTACAATATATTAGTGAAAACTGCATCTAAATCGGATAAGCCGTTTCTGAGATTAGCGTGCACAAACGCACAGACAAACAGACAAAAATTTTAAAAATCATAGTTGTGGGTCCTGTTTGCGTTTATAAAGGTCCTAATAATATTTTTTCTCATATATCTTCCATGTACAGACAGCGATCCGTTACATTTTTATTATATGTATAGATTTCAAGAGTTTTCATTTTTTTACGCATGACCCTAATCATTTTCGAAAAATTAAACCTAGTAGCCTGAGTTACGTGAAGTAACTTCAGCTATTTGCAAAAAAAAGTCCCGCCAAAATCGGTCCAGTCGTTCCGAAGATTACTTGGAACAGACAGACAGACAAAAAATTGATATTTGTAGTTTTGGTATAGGTATCGTACATACATTCATATATTTATAGTAAAAAATTATGATATTATAAACAGATACTTAAATTTTATTTATTAGTATAGACTATTGTTCGTTTGTAAGCGGCGGCTGGACCGAACTGACTTTTTATATGTTTACAATAGTCCGAATAAGATTTTCAACTAAACAAGAAATATCAAAACGGCCCAGAATATAAGAAAAAAAAAACTGAATATGTTTTTTCGGACTTTTGTATGAACTTTTGGAACACGACTCATTATTCGAGCGATATATTTGCGTAATTCTGTTTAGTTTTGTTCCTTTGAAAAATAATCATATATAAATATTATAATTATAATAATGTTTTTTTTGTACAGTTACCGGAATAAGTTTAAATATGATAGAACATGCATATTTTTATCCCATTTCCTGGAAAACGTATTACTCAATACTCGAAAAATTTTATAGCGAGTGATTTCGTGTACACATCGAACATATTGGCAATAAACAAGATTTACTTAGCATATTGCGCTATAAAACAAATTGTTTTTAGTAATATTTGAAATGATCACAAAGTAAAATCGGTGTAGGGTATGTAACATAAAAAATATATTTTTACTATTTATGACTATTACTTTTGATTTAAAGTAATTAGTTAACATAATAATTAATAGATTTTTATATTATATTGCATGTAGAATTTAACTATTGTTAAAAAGATTGTTAATTTTATTTAATTATAAATTGCATATAAATTATCCATGTTTCCGTTATAATTGACACATTTTATTTATTGTTCTATTGCCAAATTATCTATATGTACTAATAAATAAAATTGACGTGTGTATTTGTAATGTCAAAATACCAGTACCAAAAATACAATTATAAATTGCATATAAATTATCCATGTTTCCGTTATAATTGACACATTTTATTTATTGTTCTATTGCCAAATTATCTATATGTACTAATAAATAAAATTGACGTGTGTGTTTGTAATGTCAAAATACTAGTACCAAAAATACAATTTTTAAAATTATCGTCTGTCTGTCTGCTTGTTCCGGGTTATCTCCGGTACGGTCGAAACTATTTTGACGGAACTTTTTTTGGTAAATAGATGAAGTTAGTCCGCGTAATTTAGAGTACTTTCGATTTTCGAAAATAATTAGGGTTCTGCGTAAAAAAAGTTAAAACTCATACGAAATTGTATAAAATCCGATTCAATGTACAGTTTTACGAGCGGACAAGTGAGAGATTTATGAGAAATATAATGTTTAATCTTAGTACAGAAATTGTTAAGGTATAAAAAAATTAAATCTCAATGAAGTGTATACGAAACGCGGGCGCAGTCGCGGCACACAGCTAGTTTATAATAAATATTGGAAATATGTACACAATACTAAATATCGATTTAAAACGAACATATGAATTTCAGTACAGCAAACAATAAGGAAAAAGTTATAAGAATAATAATGAACTAAGTAGACAATTAAAACCACTAAACCGGAAGTACTGATGATTTTATAAATGTATATCGTTAAACTACATAAAAAATGATGTTATATTATCGACAGAAATATTGTTTTGGCAGGAAATCGTAGTAGCATTTACCTCCTCAATAGTCGTAAGGAAAAGTTATATTCTTGAAGATGTGACTGTTAAAGTTTGATCAGTATGAAAAGTTTTAATTGCCACTGAACGGTATTTCCAGTGAGATGCGAACGAATTCCATTTTCAAAGTATTTTATTCGTGCAAATCGATACACGACTTTTTACGCAAACAACTTTAATAAAGAAAAAAAAACACATCAACAACTTCTTTCTGGACATTTTTTTCTTTTCTTTTTAATTCTGATATAACTTTAAATGTATTTTTTATTCGAACTGAAAACTTTTATGAAATTTTATTATTCAACGCGTTTGTTGCTTGCTGATTATGATCAATTTAAACTTTACATTAAGTACATTTGCTAAATTCATTTTATTAAATTCTAAAAGGCCTTATAAGTTTAGATTAAATTCTTTTGAAAGGGGTGTATGTTACCCTACAACGCATTTGAACAAAAAAACACTAATTTCATATTATCAGAATTATACTAATATAACGTGCGATGGAGTCTCATTCTCAAGTGTAATAAGAGCGAGAGATGTCGAAAAGAGTTAATAAGGCAGATTCTAACCTACGAAAGAATATTTTTACATCTGCAAAAGAATTATAAAACTTAAGTATTGTATGAAATTAAAGTTACAAGAAATATGCTTTTCAATATATTTCAAATTGCTTTTGAGATGTAGACAGATATATATTTTTTAAATGCAATGTTTAAATATAATATACTATTTAAACGTCATGGGAAACACACATCATATCCTGACTCACAAGAAGAAGGGAAAATGATTGAGTGTATTATTATCTCAAAAGGGGATATGCTAGCTAGAACAGTTCTTTATCACTGCGACCTATATAGATCTATTGTTATCACCCTACACTACTAAAGCTCTCTCTCTCTAGACCTATAATAGTCTGGATAAATTTTAAAATATTTTTGATAGAGAGCGCCTGTATCTCCTCCGGGAGCAACACATGCTTAGAACTCGATTGCGTTTGGGTATTAATGGATTACATTCACACAAGATGTGAATTGACGTTTCGTCTGCAGTTGCACAGATCTACTCTTTGTTCTGGACATCAATGCTGTGTATGCGTTTGCTCAAACAACAGTGCCGAGTTAATGCTCTCACTAATACTCGTAGCCGATTCCTACTAATCATCAGGGCTTCTTCAGCTGTGCGCTTAGGGTGGAGTGCACGAAATGTCCAGTTATAGTAAAGTTTAAATTTAAACTTAATCTTTACTACATCTTTAACCATAGCAGTAGCAAAGTTTCGAGTGCACAACCCAACTTTTAGTAAGGTTTAAAGTTAAAAGGGTTGTCAGTTGAAAGAGACATCATCTCTTAATAAATATTAAGGAGAATATTTTATGTATGGTAACATCGTTAAAAATGTCAAAAACAATATTGACAAATAGAAAACAAACGTGTTGTTATTGTTGTCAGTTTGGACTAAAACGAAAATTTTGGATATATTTCGTTATGGATCAAATTCTATTAACTGTAAAAACCAAATAAGTTTATCAAGAATTAAAAAAGATAGTATATGTCTTACATTTTAATTATTATTGTTGCCGAGTATTATTACTTATTCATTCGTGTTTATGTTTTAGGGATAAAATTAGTAGCTTTACAAAATCTGAAATATTAAGTGTTCAAACACTTATTGGTAAACATAAAAACATTTTACATTTTATTTTACATTTTATGTAAAAAAAATGATGGTATTAGCTTGAAACAAAAAGAGAAAACATCGCTAGAAAACAATTCCCACGAAATATCTTACAATAGAGACATATTTTTGTACAATATAAATAATAGGATCTCTTAAATATCGTTGGCAGATGACATGACAATCGAAATAAACTTGGTTTAAATTTTAAACGCCCAAATTTCGTGGTTTATGGTTACAGTTAAATTATGACGTAATTTAAGCTAAACTCGGATGGTGCAACACGTTTTTGCCTAACTGTAGATTTAACTACGGATTTGACTTTTGTCAAATATAAGCTTAGATGATGCACGCCAGCCTTAGTAAATGTCCTGCAAAGTTCTTTGGAATGAAATTGTCCAGGCAATTTATTCCAGAATTTTCTAGCTTTACATGTGTATTAGCCTGTGATTGAGCGTGTACTAAAGTCAATGTATTTACTATGAAATCAATAAAATTTATTCTCAATAACAATCGAATATTCTCAATAATACATAAAGATCTCCATCTCACAAAAAATCATATATCTAGGGAGGCCAGATAGCCAAGTAACTTAAGTTTGGGCAAATTTACAATAATAAACAAATATGATTTTATGTAATTTAATACGAACAAGAACATATGAGGAATGTAAATTGCACTTAAAATTAAATTATGATTTTGTTTCGTTACATGTGTATAACAGAATGAAATCGTACTTATGAACGTATTATATTTACTTAGGTACCTAGTTGTTTGTATATAATTCATCCTCATTCGATTTGTATTCAGAGTTCGTTAACTCCGCTCTCATTGATTACCCTGAGGCGGACACGTTCTCAAATATATGTATTCATCCAAATATTCCGTTCGTACCTGGAGAGCTCGATTAGTTACACTAAATAATACACACTGATATTATTCAGAACACCTAACTACATACTCTGTGGTCGTAGTCTACACCTGCTTTCCTGTATGACGAAATATTTACATGCTACCAATAAATCATCTATTTCCTCGCTAAAAGCTTTATAGGGTTGATTGACTCCCTGAACAAACTATTAAATACATCATTACCCACAATAGTTCCCAACAACTATTATTAACTCTTAATACCCATCGTCTCTTTATATGATTTTTATAAACTCTTAAAACGGAGATTTTATTAAATTTAACTCATCGGTATCGGATACGAGAGTAGCTAAAGTAAAGGTTAAGAGTTAGTAAAATTAAGATAGTATAAAGTTATATAAAATTGTAATATTCTCAGGTGCATTAATTCAGTGTTGAAATCGTATTCTAGTTACAAACTACCTCAGAGTGGGTTAAGCGACATCGACGAGTACCATAATGGCTCATACGGTGTGCCGTAAAATTTTATAGGCGACTTTGTGCTACAGGATGTATCCCCCGGGGCGAGCCACGTCGACCTCGGATTATGCCTCTCCAGACCTACTTATCTACCCCCTGATTAATTTGGTTTATCTAACAAATGCTCCGAGAGACTCGGTTCACTTGAACGCGCATATACTACGTAGCCGATCAACTAAATTTGTTTACCACTAAATCTATTCACTCGTAAAGTTTTATCCTAGCTAATCCAACCTGTATGAGAAGTATTCAGTTCGTTTTGATTTTAAATTTATATTTAATAGCACTGAATTATTACATTGTTATCTGACAACAATACTTATAAAATAGTCATTTAAAATGTATTTTAAATTTTATGTTTGGTTCATCTGTATTCATCGTGTTTGTATTTGACAATATTTAACCTTTATTTATGATATCATGAACATGTCATATGATAACTATACCATAGTAGTTTATAAAAATTACGATAGCTCCAGAAAGATATTTCCGTTTGAGTCTAAAAATCAAAACGAGGATATATAATTTCAGCCGTCAATTACTCGTAAAAATCGAAATAAAGGCTGAATACATGCAATTCAAAGGGCGAGTCTTTTCAAGACATTTTTACATTTAAACTCGAAAACAAATCTCATCAGGCTGTCAAACTTCAGCAAACTGTTTTGGCGCAGTTTTGGTCTACATTTGTTAATTGCTTCGGAACTTGTTTTGTGCATAATTGTGGCTAATTGCAGTCGCGCTCTCTACTCGGGGCAAGTACAATCACTGCACATACATCTTTGCTTCAGTAATTTTGCAAAGACTTTGAAAACCCTATTAACTTGTGTTTGCTTTTACAGTTTGAGACATTTTACCTGTATCGTCTAAAGTTTATATATACAAAGATGGATGGTATTAATGGAGTAATGAAAGAGTAATTACATATTGTAAACGTAAATTATAAAAAAAGCCTTTAAATTTTTGTCGTATAGGTTAAGCTAGAATGAATTCCACGGATTTGCGTACCAGTAACAGCTCGAGCTGAGGCTCGTACAATTTTGGTTGTCAACTTATTACTATTTTCCGGATGTATGCCCTAAATTTCTCTCCACTAAACCTGGTGAATCAGCCAAAAAACTCTTTAGATCTATGGCGTTAGTCAGTTAAAAAAAAACATTTAGAATTGTATTGTATTATTCCTGCGAATATCGTTGACACGAAGCGTTTATTTGTCACAAGCACACGGCTATAAAGCACGTTTCAAATTTAATTCACAGCAAAACAGACACATATTCACAACACTAATATTTATAATTCACAACACTTGTTCAATTTTACCTTTAGCATTTGTAGTTATTTTCTTATTAGTAGGTAGAATTTCTAATTCAAACTGAACTGTCTGAGTCGCCCCACGGTATTCCGTACATAGTAAAATTAACGAATTCCAGAACAGCAGAGAGAGTTCAAAGATCAATGTTTTATTTGTAATTTAAAGTATCTTTTTTAATTTCGTTTATACATACATGCATACATAACGTCACGCCTCTTTACCAGAAGCGTAGGCAGAGACCATATCCTTTCACTTGCTACGATCCTGACACAGACCTGTCGCTTTTTCTACTTTCATAAGCACCTTCATACATCTCTTCGGTTACGGGTACTTTTGACCTGGCCTTTCTACAGAACGTCCTCGATCTGGTCGATATACGTTCACCTAGGTCGACCATTACCAGCTTGCCCAGTCACACTCGCCTTGTAAATTTTGTGTCGTCAATCTTCTTTCATTCATCTTCTCTACATGTCCATACCAATTAAGCATCCCTTTCTCTATCTTTATCACTACATCCTCTATCATACCACAACGTACCCTTATTCCTATTCCTTACTTTATCTATCATTCACATGCCAGCATTTGTTTATGAGTGTTGGTTATATAATCTACATCTACATTCTCTCCCTTTCCTACCTTTACAGGGTTGTTACATAATATTCAATAGGAATATACGAACTATTACTAATACGAATTATTGTTTTTATTAGGAAATTTTAAAAACGGTAATCAAATTAACGGAATAAGGATAACTTCTCAAAGAAAATTATTCCGATTTTGATAATAAAAATAAGTGAAAATAGAAAGAAGCTATACAGAGAACTACTAAGTCCATTAACAAATTTTCTTTCGCACTTAACGCTTACAGATAAGCGTGTGTATATTAACTTTAATATAAAGACAATAATTTATGTAAAATTTTATTACAAATTACCTATGAGCAGTTATCAAATTTCCTTTTCGTGTCTAACATTACTAATTTACTTTAATTTTAGGCATAATTATAATGAATCGCTATCTTAATATATTTTAGATATCTAGCCCATACCTCTTCCTGTTAGTAATGGACACTATTTCATCAGATATATAGAAAGAGGCACCCTGGTGCATGATTTTCGCTGATGACATCGTGCTGGTCGTTAAAAGTGACCAAGAGATGCAAAACAGACTGGATGAGTGGCGGCAAATACTGGAGAATGTAGGCCCAAAAGTTAGCAGAACAAAAACAGAATACTTGTTCTGCGACTTCGGCGGTATCTCCAGTCTTAAGCCTTAAGCAGAAATCGACCGAGAAATAAGGCAGAGAATCAGCTAAAGTTGGATGAAATGGCGTCTGGTCTCTGGTGTAATTTATGACTCCAGAATGCCTCTTAAAATAAAGGGTATGATATACAAGTCCATCATAAGACCTGTTGTATGGATCAGAATGCTGCGCTAGTAAACGATTGTATGTAGCTGAGATGCGAACATTGAAATGGATGTGTGGTGTCACAAGAATGGATACATTAGAGGGAGTTTGAAAGTTACACCAGTGGTAGAAAAGTTTAAAGTCTCCCATTTGTCGTTGTATGGACATGTTGTGAGAAGAGAGGAAGCGCATGTGGGTAAAATAGTAATGAATATGAATGTGGAAGTATGTAAAAGTGAGGTAGGCTAAAGAAAGTATGGTTGGAGTGTGTAAGAAATTGTATGAAAGAAAAAGGAGTAAATGAAGAAATGACGACTGATAGAGAGGTTTGGAAGAAAAAAACATACTGTGCCGACACCAAGTGAGTTGTAACGGGCATGAGAATAAATGATAATCTAAGGATATATGAATTCTGCATATATATTAAAACACATATACAAATAATACCAAAAAAATTAACACCATATTATCCGAACAGTTACGAATAGGTCTCTAGTTTCAAACAAGCTTTGTAATGGTTGTAGGATCGAATTGTTCAACAGCTTATAATAAATGGGACAATTTATTTCGGAAGCGCGAACTTTTTCATTTTGTTAACTTTTTGCTCGGATCCGAAATTCGCGAGCAAAACATTGTGATCGCTTCACGGGTCATGTTTTGATAACGTTGTGACATCGTTATCTTGTTTGATGAATGGACTTTTTGTTACAAATGGACAATGTTATTATTCTAGTGAACTCAGTTGGTTTGAACGTTTTTGAAAGGTGTATAGAGAAAGCTTCGAGAGTTTGTTTTTTCTTTCTATTTCTGAGTTGTAAATTTCAATCAAATAACAATGAAGTTATATGACGAATTAATAGCCTGTGAATCTTTACAGCGAAATTATACTTATGAAATATATAAGTTTGACAGACTCATTGAATGTCAATTTCTTTTAATAAACTGAGTAGTGATCTTTTTTCATATTATTATTGTTATACAAATTTATAACTACTTATTATTTTGTTTCAAACTCTAAATTCATTAACAAACTAATACATAATTGCTCCAGTGAATATTTTAACGATTTATTATAATTCTAACACAGAACTAGGTACATGTTTTGAAAGTATTAAAATAAACTACGTAAGTTTGAGTAAAATGGTGCCACAGAGTGTATATCTAGTTAATTAATTTATAAAATCTGCCTATTTTTATAATTATTTTGTAATGAATATGTTACAAATAATACCTACATATCTACAGAATGTGTAATGCAAAATAGCTAAATGAAGATAATATAAGACTCATAATTAATCATTAACTCGACATAATATTTAATCAGTTAAAATCAAGAAATAATGCAAGCTGTTATGTGTATCACATACTTTCTTGGGTAAAGCTGGGCTATTGTATCTATTTCAATGATTAAACTAATCATTCTGAATTCAAATTAACAAATAACTATATAAATTTATGTGCAATCTTAAAACCAAAATCAATAGAAAATAATAATGTGTTGATTATAATAAAGCCATCAATCGAAATTAAACAAAATAATAAAAAAAAACAATCGTATTCCATAATAATGGAACAACAAATAATTGCAAAGATAATGTTCATTCCATCAACTAGGTAATAAACTGAGGCGGAAATATACTAGACTGAGAAACTTTCGTATTCAATTTAAATTATATTTTCCTTCATTTAAAAATAAAAAAAACTGAATCAATTCGCGGTTACGGGGGTATGAATAATTTAATAACATTGCCTTATTTCAGCTGAAACCTCTTTTAGCGTTTTACTCTCCGCGAAAAAACTACTCTGGCAAAATTATGACTAGGTGTATATAATAAAATGTGCAGTATGTATCTGAAGCTATGTAACATATTCGCTTACCCATAACATTTAGAGTAATTACAAATATTAAGATAGAACTGCTTGTTGTCATCAAAGTACCTGTTGCAAAATCAATTTTGTATTATTAAACTAATCAAGTAGATTATACAACTAAGTATTTATTTCAAAACAGTTGTAGTCGAAGAATTAAACGTCGATTATGTCAATATATGTTGGTGATTGTTGTCATATTGAGAGTTTTTAATACCTGTGGAAACAATTCGTTCAACGTTAAGCGAATAAACGGCAAACAGAAGTGCAATTCTAAAATTGCTTTAAAAGATCTAACTTCAACACTAACTTTTGTTGATATTTCGATTCTGAATAGTACAATAGTACTTGAGTTAGGATAGACATTGAAGGAAAGCGTAGGCTAGTCTGAATATGTGTAATTAGTGAGTCCGCGACGTACTAGTCAGTTGAAGGAACACATTCAACGAGAACCTTCTCAGAACTTTTCGCATTATGGTACCACATTCCGATTCCCATCAAAACTTTTGTCGTTTGGTGTTCTTTCATTGAAATAGTGTACGTGCATTTTTATAAATCAGCACCACACTCGTGCGGCGGATTTAGTTAACAGTTCTAGCTTTATAAAAGTCTAGCTGTGCCCGCGACTTCACTTGCGTGTAATTCAGACAGTTATATCATAAAGACTCTGAAGTATCTATACTTGTAATGTTTCGAATTAAAATGCCTAGAAGATTGTGTGAAAATTGAATTTCAAAATATTATTTTCTCATTTTACATAAATTTATATATTATGTCAATTTCAATCAATCCATAATTCATTGTTCTTGAATAAGACTAAAACGCATTTACTTACAAACACTTCTTTTAGTCTAAAAACCGCTGCGTGTCATTCAAATGTCTATAACTTTTAATAGAGTTTTTATATTTGTTGTTTTTATAGTTGGACCGATTTTAATGAAATGAAGTTTTTATGCTACTCCGGAATATGCTTTATAATTTTTAAAATTTACTTAGTACTTTCTAATTAGACAGCTGCACAGACAAACCGATATTTCTATAAATAATAGAAATGTGTTTAATAATTTATTAATTACTTATTTTTAGTCCCTTGCATTTCACGAAAATCGAAAATATACAGACACGTGAAATTTACAATTTTGTTATTAGTATAAAAGATGTATAATATTTT
Source organism: Samia ricini (assembly GCA_014132275.2). Lineage (NCBI taxonomy): Eukaryota > Metazoa > Arthropoda > Insecta > Lepidoptera > Saturniidae > Samia > Samia ricini. Next base: position 10,981,619 of record AP028170.1, read on the forward strand.
AAAATATATACTTCTTGAGATTTTAGTAAGTAGCTTAAAAGGCATGTAACTAGAAGAGTGTTAAGTATGAAGGTGGATACAGAAATATAGAGAGGTAGACCTAAAAAGGATGGATGGATTTTGTGGAGAAATTTAAATATTTAAAAGTTGTTAATGTTCATATAACAGCTGATAGAGAGGAAGAAAAAACATAGTATATTGTCCCTTTCTAATGCAGAACAGGACAAAGACAAAAATGAATGATATTTCAATATATGCTTAAAAAAATCGCTTTTGGAAAAAAAACTATAGTTAGATTGATTTTAAAATTATAGTTTTACTATAAAACATATACTATAATATACTATAAAAATAGCATCCAGTACTTATATGAACATTTTATTATTTATCAAGAACATAATAAGTGAACATGGGAATATCATCAAACCATTAGAATACATATTTGAATATTATTATCAATATTCAAATGCACGTACATAAAGCGATTATATTATTACGAATTACAGATATTATGGTTTGTACTATAGACACTATTCAGCGTATTCTGCTCTATAATGTTTGCAATAAAATTTTATGAAGAATCTTCCATAAGCTTTGATTGTAATGATCATCTGACATGTAATACAGTGTTAACCCTCAAAAACAAAGATCACATTATAAACCACAAAATATCAGTTTAAAAAACGCAAAAAAAGTTAATACCAAACTAGATTACAATCAAAGATATTCTATACTATAATGTTACACACCTCAACATTTCTATTTTATTCAATTTATCAATGATTTAAATAAACTCATACGTCAATCGCTATTATAATAAAATCAAAACCTGTTAAATGTCTATAGTAACTTATAATATAATATTATATAATATTTCTACATTGTTTAAAAATATACTTTTAAATGTTTAAACTGCCATTTTCTCAAAATGCTGTTTTCGTAGGTTGATACTGGGTTGCTTATCATGATCCATATGCAGATGAGAATAAATATTTGTCATTAGAATATTATATGCATGCTATTTACCATAAGCTTCTATCATTTAAAATGTGCATTTGCAATCCAAATATTTAGTTTTTTTATTTGTTTGTTTTTAAATTCATATTTAAAATGATAATAAAAAAAAGTTTAGCACCACAGGTCTCCTATGAAATATCAAACATCAATTGGGTATCACGTTAGCTATCACGGTATATGAGTCGTTTCAACTGCTAACTATATGCCTATAGGCTAAGTTCTCTATGGACATGCCAAACATCTAACATCGGTAAAAGAAAACATTGTGCGGATACCATAGCATGATTGAAGGGCAATTTCTAATCACGCCTGCTTGGGTAGCTCACACATCCTCAAGTTGGAAAATCTGATGCCAAACACCAATCGGCTTCACTTAACATCAGGTCGCAAAACAAAATCTGCACAGCGCGCCATTATTTCTTAATATAATATTGTTTATATTAGGTCCAATATGTACAAGTTTTAGGTCCAAACGAATTCAATTATACTTCACGATTGTGTATACAAATTGTGTGGAGACGAAATGAGAAGTAAATCTGTTTTAAACCGCAGCAGACGGAGGGCAGAACGCGCAGAGCTCTCGATCCGTCACGTGTCGCGCAAACTTAATCCTTCATCAAATCCAGATTAATTAAACTGGAGCCACCCACGATGCCTACATAGCCGCTCACGCATATTACATACGTCACATTATATGTCTATGTAAATAAAGAATCGTATTGCATCACTCTACTTAAACTATACTACTTTTAAAACTGCTTCTTAAGATTTCTAATCTTAGTTAAAACAATTAGTTTAGATTTAGTTATTTATTATTGAGTGTGTCTCTAAGTTTAATAAGTTGAAAACTTTCTCAATTGAGAGAATTTGATTAAAACAAGAAAATTAAATAACAACTTATATTTATTGGTGATCGTCCACGTAAATCTCGTGTCATAGAAAAATAAATTAACTATATTTATATAACTATAACTATAAGAAATCATTTATTTAATAATAATGATTTCAATAAATAAAATAGTTTTGAAAGTTTTCTACTTACGGCGGGTTTCAATATCGAATCTTAAAATTTAAGATTGGGAGGAAACTAAAAATATATCGGTTTTTCTGACTGATTGCTAATCTGATACTATAAAGAGAAAAAGAATTGCAATTTCGGATGTAAGTAGGTAAAACACATCAAGATTGCATATTGAAACAGTCCGTTAGACTTTTATTTATACGTTGTTTATTCACAGGGTAGTTAAAACCTACCGAATTCGTTAATTATAGTATATTTGGTGAATCCAAATGACTTAATAACTATACACAGATTTTTTAAAAAAATACTATTGCAGGCGATAAATTAACAAGCCTCTTGGTGAGCGAGTAATATAATCAGAACTTTTGATGAATTTCGTCAAAAATGTCTTTGTTTCCCTTTTCTGTTGGAGTTAAATAATAAAATCTACTGTGGAGACCTCACTTACTCCAATAAAAAGTTTCATTAGAGTATAAAAAATGTATAATTTAACGATCAGCATTTATTGTGTTCAGTTAATTATACTTATAGCAGTCACCAACGAGTAAACTAGCAATGATGTTACTGAATATGTCAATATTTTTATGTACTGCATTGTATTTTCATTATATGGATACGAACAAAGACGTCCACAGCTGGATATAGGTCTCCCCCAAAGATCTCCACAACAATCGGTATTGCAACACCCGTATCCAGCGGATAACCGCGACCTTCACCAGGACAGCGATTCACTTTGTGGGGGGTGGGCAGACCCCTCTGCGTCTTCGGGTACGCGACAGCCATTCGACAACCCGTTGGCCTCATCGGCCAAACTGTTTAGTTAGATAAGTCCAACTTCGAGAAAGAGGTTTATCGTTGAATCCAGCTCTTTTGGGAAGCTATGAAGAATCTACTCGTCTGAAATACCGCAGTGTCTCAAAGTAAAGTCTTCGGATGACATACGGCACTAAGACATGATCGCTTACAATGGGTCTAATTGGAATACTCAAAGCTACCCAAAAGACAATGGAGAGAGCTCAGAGTATCACTACGTGATCGAATCAGAAATGAGATGGTCCGCAATTTTTTTTACACGATATAGGCTCAGTGCTTTAACTACTATCTCATCTGATGTTAAGTCGTTACTTAACATCCTAGTCCTGGTAAACACACTAAGCATAGAGGTACTGGTTCTGAAGTGATGCTGCCGGAATACACCTATTGGTATTTGGTGACAGGTTTTCAAACTGACAGGTAGCTACCACCCACCTTTTTTTTTTTTTTTTTTTTTTTTCGAGTGGAATGCATTTTCGCACTTGCTGCCCAGCCAGACCTGCAAGGGACGTACCCGAACAGGAGAGACTGGAGCGACTGATGATGTGTGACAGTCTCTCGCACTCAAGTACGAGGGGCTGTCACACAGGTTTAGTGTGGGACTCGTGGCGAGAAGCGCCGTTGACCACTACCCACTAAACCCCCCGGTTCCTCCCGCCACCTTATTGGAGCAACACGAGTTCGCTAGGCATTTCACCGCGAAGACTCCAGTGGCCGCCAAGAGAGACATCTTAAACTACATCCGGGAGGGGGGTGGAGAGCAGTCACTATTAACCACCTCTCACCCCCTCCCCAAAAACACCCTCACCTCCCGGCATCTGTGGCCACCCACCTAGGCGGACATTATTAGAAAATGCCCTTTTTTGAGTAGGAAATGCCTTTATGCATTCCTTCTGGCATCTCTAATCCGGTAGAGAAGAGAACCTCGCAGATTAGAGATGCCAGAGAGGTATGTGGGATTCACCCAATGTGAAGCGCTGGGAGTACCCACTAAAACCCTACCGCTGCCTATGCTAAAGCATGCTCCGCGTCGGCCCGGCGGCAAACTCGAAAAAGGCCACTACTATTATCTTCCCTCTGAGAAGGGAACTCCCACTCCATCTTACCCACCAGCCGTGAAGATCCGGCCCCTCTCTTCCTTGGGTTCTTGTAAGGACAAGAACTCCGGAAAAGAGGGGTATGCGGAATAGGTAGCTAGCTTAAGGAGGTGGGAGAGCATGGGCTAACCGTGCCTTCCTACACCCCGCCTTCCTAAAATCCGCTAAATGATCCTCTTCCCGCTCCCTCTCTGCGGCCTTCTTCTGCAGCAAGACTTGCTCGCAGAAGGAGACCACAAAAATGGCCTACCATATCCAAATCAAAAATAAGCAAAATAAAAATATCCAAAGTAACCGACATTGCTCGAAGAATTGCCAAAATTACGTGCCAATTGGCTAGGCATATTACTCATAGAACCGATATTTCCAACTTACCTGAAAATATTTATCTGTATTGATGAATATCTTACAGTTATGTAAATAAAGATTGGTATAAATATGTATTCACCCTATATCGTTATTCCAACAAGCATTTTTACTTTAGTTCATATTATTGAAGAATTCTCCTTATCCGTTTGTTGATTTATTGAATGTCAGTGTGCAATGCAATACTAAAGTACGAGCGGACGTCGCGTCGCGTCGTCGGAAACGAGTCACAGAACCTTCGCAACGGACCGAACCCCGTTTTTCATATGTCGCTGGTCTCATCCACGGATCAACATGAAAAATTTATTGCGAACGTTTATACGATGGACAAAATAAATTGGAATGTCTCGAAATGGACTTATTTTGCGTTTTAGTCCTATTTTAAGACGATCTAAATAGGCTACTACTTCCGAGAGTAAGTTGGTAACGCCTAATATGAGAGTGAACGTTGACAACTACATCTTTAGACTGCTATATGATACAACTCGTAAATAATTTACTCCAAAAACTTGTGGCATTGTGAAAATATTTCTATTATCTCAGCCTCGGGCAGATACTATGAATTTCTAACCTACGTAGTTCTAACCTAACATATTGGATAATTTAGATCAATTAATATCATTAGGTTACATACGTTCTTTTTTTTTAGTTTTGCTGCATTTGATCGAGTATAAAAATCGGAGTCTTACGAAAACTCGACATCCTCAAGTTGCTATAAAAACGCGACATTATGAAATACATTTAGATAAAACCGTCTAAATCACATTAATACATAATTCTAATAATTACTTCGAAAGAAATTACTTGTTAGAAATCGTATAGCAACGACATAAGAGCGTATCATGACTAAAAATAGTGAAGCTCGATATATTCCCGTAATTATAATAGACACACTCGAGTGGGTCGAAGTGACTTGTCCTCGAATAAAATATCTGAATTATTACTTAGATAGGTACACTGACAAGCTTGTAGAAAATAAAGTTTAACAATTAATTACGAAATCTTACAATTTTATATAATTGTCGAACTAAATGAAATAGCTCAATAGAATATATTTTTATAGAATAACTTTTAAATAAAACAACTGAGAGAAATACGATTCTATTTTACCATCATCCAACAATATTTTTACATAATGTTCTCCAGGACAATAAAGATTCGCTGATTTATAATATTTTCATGTTAAATAATGACTTAGAATTCTTTTAGTAAATATATTAAGGTAATATGTCTTGTTGATTTTATTATAAGTCTTAATACAAAATGTGACATTTGTACATATATCTTATTTTTTTAGTTAATGACAACGTGTAAAATATTATACATTTGTACCATTATCAAGTTGATAGAATTGTTCTAATATTATCAACGCTATAGCAAAACCGGGCCATCAAGCTAGAATTTTCTAGAGAGTTTTTGTGACACTTCAATACTCACGTTCCGTGTCATTGTGTATGTATTGATCGAAGAGGAATACACAGCACTTTCACAATAGTTATAAAGACATATTCCACCATTAGCACTCATTAGGAATTAGTACGTACTACATTTTTACAATGGGTCTAATTAGAACGTCTCGTTGTGGAGATCTTTCGGAGAGACCTATGTCCAGCAGTGGACGTCTTTCGGTTAAATGGACGGATGAATGAACATTTTGAAAACGAAGTACAATACATTACGTGTGTGAGGGTGTGAGTATGTAAGCGTGTATAAGAAATGTTGAATGCACATCCATTCAACATAAACACATCAGTTATTAAATTGAAATCTACTTTAATCCAGATGCAACTACTTTAACTAGACTGAAGTTAAAAACCGATAACGACTAAGATGGAAAATAACAATGTCATTGAAAAGGTTATATTAATTATTAAATTCTGAGTATAAATATGCTTTACAGAAGAAGTCTTAAAGAGATACGAGTGCACTTAGTAAATACCTAATATAAAATTTAATTTACCTAATAGTGCTGATCTATCTAACGACCAATTAACTAGATTATAAAGAAGTTTCACATTGTTTATGACCTGACGCTGTTTCAGTGATAATATGTTATACCGCTTTAAATTGTTATCTTAATAGTCAACGAGTTCATTCTTACTTTTAATACTTGAAAATTTTAAAACTTATTTTCTATATTTTATCTGCTGTCATCTATATGTATAATAATAATAATAAAATTGTAAATTTCACATGTCTGTACATTTTCGATTTTTGTTAAAAAGAATTATTGCAAGGAACTAGAAATAGGCAACTGAACACATTTCTATAATTTTAGAAATGTCTGTTTATCTGTCTATCTATCCGTTTGTTTGCGCAGGTATCAATTCTAAAGTACTAAGTATATTTTAAAAATTCAAAATGATAATTATAAAGCATATTTAAAAGTAACATCAAAACTTTATTTCATTAAAATCGGTTTGCTCTATCAAAAGTTATAGTAATATTAATGAAACGCGGCAACTGTACAACGAAAGAAAAGTTTGTAAATAAATGCATTTTAGTCTTATTCGAGAACAAAAAATTGATGGATTGATTAAAATTAAAGAAAATGACATAATATAAAATATATGTAAACTATACAAATAATAAATATATATGACATAGTAAATGAGAAAACAATATTTTGATATTTTTGTATAATATCTAGGCATTTTAACCGTTGTATTAAGAAGGTTTTTTTTATGAAAATAGTGAATTGAATTTTAATTATAATATCAATAGGTAAATATGGCGGAGAATATAATATTATTTCATTGTAACTATAATTAGAAGGTTCATGTTTTGTTTATATTTAATGACGAAGTATTACGGGACGGGACGGGAGAGTATAGGCTGTATCTATTAGAATATAATTATCTAAATTCCACGCGAGCGAAGTCGCGGGCACAGCTAGTGTGTAATTGTGATAAAATTTAGGCAGTTATTTTTAAATGAGTACATTGATTAACTCTAGCTGGCACCGACTCCAAAATGAACGAAGCAGATTAATAAAGTATAGTATTTATTGACTTTTTAGTGCATCGTTATAGTTCATTCTTTTGAAGTTGGTTTTGTTTTTAATTTAAAAAGTTTTTTTGTACTTTTTAGTTTAAGTATATTCTTTTAGGTATAGCTGTGAAGCCTACTTTATAGCATTGGAAACGAATATATGAATCACGTCTCTATAATATTCGAGAGTATTTCGCTGAGTTCCACTAATCAGATCCCGATCTGGTGGAAATGGGACCACCTCGAAAGTGCAGTCTTTCGAATTAAAAAAAAAAAAAAATTTGCAAATCGGTCCACAAATGACGGAGAAATTGAGTAACAAACATACAAAAAAAAGAACATACAGACGAATTGATAATCTCCTCCTTTTTGAAGTCTGTTAAAAATATAGCAAAACACAAAAACCAAAATATTTTACGTAAAATGCCACAAAAATAAATAATAAAATACGGTTACATACAGCAAGATAATGAATAAGAAAATTAAACTACAACATGACATATGTAAATCCCGCGCCGCGAACAGTCTTCCGTCTACATTTTTCATAATATACCTATCTTATCAGATGCCTGATACACGTTAGTACATTATTGCAAAGGCCGTGAAATAGGCAATTGCAGGTCGAGTATGAGTTTGTGGCCGAGCCGTAGGCAAGGATTTCACTAATACGAGACTGGCAATTGCCATTTCCGCCTAGGCACATATAGTGCTTTTCTCAAAAGAATGCATGAAAATAAAAAACATACTTTTTATATTATACATTTAATTTAATTAATATTAAAAGTTACATTAGTCATATTGGGCCAATTACTAAAAAAATGATATTGATTTCCCCGGTACATTTATGTTTGTTTGTTGAACTTCTGATGAGGTTTGCAGGTGGGCATTGGATGTAGTGGTGGGTGGCTGTGGACTTAGATGTTGGCAAGTGGCCAGCGGGTGAGATTCTGTTTCCGAATTAGGTTGCAATGTGATGTTTTAATTTATTTAATCTGCTGGAGTACAATGAATCTTCATTTTACTCTCGGAACCGTTGTAAAACATTTTAATTATCAAATTTATATCAATTATTAAGTATGTTAATAAAAAATCAAGAGGAATTTTCAGCTTTGCCGCCAATTTTCTATTTATTATCTGTGCCGAAAGGCAAGCGCATCTATGGCTATACAGCCACGTGAACGCAATTTGTACTAAGCAAAGAGACTTACTTTGGTATGCCAAGAATGATAAAAGAGATCTAAAGAGTTTTTAATAACCCCAGCATGCCGTTTCATACAACATTGCTGGAGTGTTGTAATGTTCCAAATTTAAAAAATGCTCCTGCAATGGATTTGAATTTCTTTGTCCGCAAATTCGATACTTCGCGTGTTCTTTTTTTAGAAAATAATGACAATATTTCCATGCGTGTTTGAGAAAAAAAAATTATATCAACTTAACCCAAAATATGATTAACTACCGATCTAACCATCAGAAACTAACCATACCACAACTAACCATAGAAACTAACCATCAGAATAAATGAATGCGATACACTAAATGTTTGGCATAAATTCGTTCACAATGATTCATATTAACTTAATCTTGGAATGCACATATGAAATACATATATTCATCGACACGCCGCGATGAGGTTAAATAGGAGCTAACACTTGCGCTCCGTGATACCGAGAGACAAAGTTCGGCTTAGAATTTGAAAGCTCCGCATATTCAAATAATCTCTTAAAGTTTCACACGGTACAGATAACCTCTCTACCTTTGTGTGTCGTAGGACATTATCGTACCTACATTTGTATGCTACATATTTCTTTTAAGTTTAAAATAAATAACCCACGTTGCTTAAAATCAAGGACATATTTTATCAGATAAATAATCTGAATCTCAGGGTTGCGTAGTGCTCACAAATTTAGCGGTTCTAATTTTATTTAAATAAAATATAAAGGAAGGAACAATTATTTATGTATATGAATAATTTATTCTTTTTTTCCAATTTTACAACAATTCTTATTCAGTTCTGTCATATAAAAAGGCCGTTAACGAATAAATAAAAAAAAGCAGTAGGTATTATTAACTCCTAATTGCAACGTTATTCACTCTATATTTGTATACAAATTTGGAAGTGAAAATATAATTCAAACAAAATACTAATTTGATATATTAACTGCCGGTATTACTTTTCATATCGGACTTTACTATGAAATTAAAAGATAAACGTTAACAGAAATAAATGACCCAAACAGTTCACTTTGAAGTGTGTAACATAAAACATCAATGTAACTTCCTAGTAACACGTATAATATTATGACTAATGCGAGTTAGAGTTGGACTATGAAAAATACTTAGAAAATGTTTGTGCTTAAAAAAAAAAGAAAAAAAGAATGAAAATAATACAAACAGAGTTCAAACACATCTAAAAGGATATCAGAGCAAACAATGTCGAATCAACACGATGGATTTATCTGAAGGGAAATCTTTTCAGCGTAAAGCAAACACGTCTCGAGCATAAGACTACTGAGGGATGAGTGATTCACTCAGTTAGAAAATGTTAGTTGATTTTTGAATCTTCCGCTCGAGTGCTTATTTCAACTCGGCGATGTGAACCGGTTTGTATTAGTTTATATTGAAATACTCTTCAGTGCTCAGCAAGTTCTATCGTAGTTTCAATTATATCTGTATAATGACAATGGTGTAATGTTCATTATTTTAAAATTTTAATATCAAATTAGGACTGTGCTTATCTAAGTTAATTGCCTCGAGAGTAGTGGTCGACACACTTTTCCAGGGCTACACACATCATTGCGAGGTACCACTGCGGGCTGCACTTTTATGGATTGGGTAGTTGATATCATCTAGCCATTGACATATTTTTATAAAGTGTCAAACGCGAATTCATATATATACATATATATTTATAGTTTGAAGTCGGTGTCTACCAAAATTGTTTGCTACATCGCGGGCCGCACAAATACCATCCAAGTTTGACGATTTACTGCTTTAGATGCTGAGTGTGCTTACCATACTGGACCACATCTTCACTTAATATCGATGCGATTGTGGTCAAAGCACTAAGCCTATACAGTGTAAAAAAAACAGCCACGGGGACTCCCGACAGGAGTGATAACTCAAAACTTTTTCATATTTGAATTATAGTGTGAGTAATTAAAATTGTATAATTTCGTAATTGAAATTATGAACCTAACCTAATATTTGACATTTGTCTGGTTTTTACGTCTGTTGGTGCTCCGAGCAATAATTATATACATTTTCAGATAGATTATTCATAATTAAAACATACGATAGGTTGCGGAAGTATACATTTCATTATTTATCTCCGACCGCCAGCACTTGAACGCCATCTTATATTTGACATACTGTAATATGCTGACGGCTTATGTCATGGGAACGCAAATCTATAAGTTTATCCCTGACGAGAATCGCTGAACGCCGCTAAAGAAGTTTGCACTTCAAAAAAGATAACTGATGTTGTATGTATGGATATGGTATGGTATGGTAGGACTCTTTTATAAAGTAAAAAAATATATTAAAACTATTTTTACATACTTACGTATTTAAATAAAATAAGTTATCATTTAAATTAGAACAATTTTATGAAATAATTATCAGACGGTTGATACAAAACACAGTAAACTTCAGTAAAAAAAGGGCCTAACTGAAATAAGGGTAATTTCTACAGATATCCATGAACTTTCTTTAATGTTATTACAGTTGAATTTATGGTTGAAACTTTGTAGTGCCGCGACTTGCCATCTTCACAATTCAATAAGGTTCCGACGATTATGAAAAATCGCTTTTTACATTAAAACTTTTTTGTTATAATTTGTTCTTACAATTTTAGTAGGTATTTATATTCTAGATTAAATATTACGTATTTTTACTAGAAATAAATTTTACACAATTTTATTACTTTTAACTTGATTACGCGGAACCCTAATTATTTCTCGAAATATAAAAGTATCGTATGTTACACGAAATAACTTCAGCTATGTGCCAAGAAAAGACCCGTCAAAATCGGTTCAGCCGTTCCAAAGATTAGCCGGAACAAGCAAACAGACAGACAGACATATAAAAAGTAGAATATTACGTGGTTAAGTGTCACCGACGGTTGATTTTTTCTTCTTTTTTTTTGTTTCACCTATCAACATATAGTAAAACGTTCGAGGATGGGCAAGTGTCCGAGTTGACCGCCGGCGGATATCCTAAAGATTGAGGCAGGAATCCCTAAATTGAAGTGAAGTTTTCTCATTAATTTGATTACGTCGATCCCGGAGCTCGACCCGTGTCACAAGTTACTTCATTAGTTACGCAACTTGCTGAAAGTAATCCTAGCGAATTACGTTCTGGAAGACACGAATCGCCTAAATTATACTTCTATCTGCGAGCGTTTATGCTACTTTTGATTGACCCAAATACACATAGATATATTTAAGTGGAAAATTGAGTCTAGCTTGTTCTATAATCAAATTTTATTGGCTCAGCTCTTACCTGATGTTAAGTGACGATGTGGTCCAGGACGGTAAACACACTAGTATTGGGTATCGAGTGTTTTGCGACAGGTTTTCAAACTTGAGTGTCGTAGCTACCTAGGCGAGCTTTGTTACAAATCGTTAGTACAAAGTTACAAAGTTAGTAAACTTGCTATGGTTTATACCATTATCGCTTCAACTTAAATACAAACAAATAATATTTAAAAAAGTTTCACAAAGTTAATGGAGTTCAAATTCACATGATTAATTTAAATATAGAAATTTATTTTAATATGTCGATTACCCATAAAAATGAGACAGTAGGAAAACAATAGAAAGCTGGCGTAAACGCCAGGTTAGTGCTCAAGGGGTTAAAAGCAAATCGAATAATAAGGGAATTGTAGAAGTGAAATAAAGATGTGTGTATGTGTGTTTTGTTTGTGTACAGTTTACTTTTTAGACCGGTAGTATGTAATTTAATGTTATAATTTATGATGTGTTTCGACCGAACACATTATGATATGCAAAACGAGACGATTCATAAAATTAGACTTTAAAATTAGAAGCTCCGTTTCAGAGGTGTTTTTGTCTCGGGACTACGCGACATGGCGCACATAAGTTACTGAGAATTATTTATGTTTTCTGATGCCACCTACAGGCTTACCGCGTTCATATTTACCACCGACATCTCCTTTACTGCACTCTCGTATTTGCATTTTACATTTGTTATATTTGTATTTTGATAAAAATATATTCAGAACATGTGTTAAACTTTTTATAATAATACAAAGACTCTAAATTTATTTATGGTCTTTGTGGTACCTACTTTATGAAACACTATAAGAATGTTATAAAATTATGAGTTGATGTGTGTTTTTAATATACCAATTAAATACTATGGGAATCTTTCTTTTTCTTTTAAATACTGTAATACTAAAATACTTTTTCAATAACATGATTTTCTACAGTATTTATCACAATATTAAAAATATTATTATTACAATTACATTAACGATTACTTTGTTATCATTATAGTATTCTGTGAATCAATCTTAAGATTCATGAATGGGAAAGTTTCGATTGACTTACAAATTTATCTCTGCCTGAATATAGGAGTTGAGGCACTCAAAAACAACTTAGATCAGTCATAAGTTCAATGGATAGACAAACAAATGTCATTTAAATGTAAATTACGCTATGTCAATTTAATATTTAACAAATATAGGTAGAATTGAGAATAGTGGTGAAGTGTTGCTATAAATAATATATATATCTTATACTGCCTCGGTAGCGCAGTTGTATTACATACGACTGCCGTTCTGAGGTCTCGGGTTCGATCCCCGGGTCGTGTCAAGTGATATTGGGTTTTTTCTACTCAGTATCATCCCGGAGTTTGGAATTTGTGCCCGATATGGCGACAGGCTTCGCCCCCTGTCACATCTGGGACGGAACTAATCTCGGCGAAATGTGGGTGGTGTAGTTCGCTACTTCACCTCTGCCTAACCCTTCGGGGAAAACAGGCGTGAGCATATGTATGTATGTATGTATGTATATATCTTATATGATAGCGGCATACTATGACGGCCCTTTTGACGTTTGTTCGCTCACGAACTTTCGGAGTAATTTTAACTACGTTTGAAGAAGCTAATTGTTGTTCTTTCTTGTAAATAGTGACGTGACGAATATGATTTAGCATTTTTGTTATCTTTTTTGAAGTTATATACTTCTTTTGGTGCGTTAGGGAAAAATTGTGAGAGTAAATATTTTTACAATACGCGTGCAACTCTCACGAAAAGCTAACATCCTGAAGTTTGCTGTCAACGTTTGTTTTTTTTTTATTATTACATCAAAGAAGTATAACTTCTTACGTTCTTCTTAGTTATACTTCTTTAAGCGTGTTAGGGAAGAATGATGAGAGTAAATTTTAGCGATGAGCGCGCAACCGACATGAAAAAACGACACCTTGTTGTTAGGTAGTTAACATACGATGCGCACGCACATCGTCACGAAAAACCAACACCCTGAAGTTAGCTGTCAACGTTTTAGTATTTTCTACTATTACGTCAAAGAACTAGAACTTCTTACGTACGTACACAACCACATGCAAACTAATTTTACAGTCTCTTTCTGTAGAAATTGTTCCTAGTGTGTAAATATAATTACGTATGTTATTTTCATGCCAATATTGAATAAAGATGTTTTTAGAAAATAAATTGACATTTCACTCTTGTAATGTGTAAAAACGGTCATCATAGCGTGCCGCTGATATAGATGTTAGAAACATACGTAACTTTATATGCAATGCACAAGTATTAATAATAATCTTTCAACATAATATTAGGGCTATTACTGTCGTGTCACGACTTTACGAAGCCTATTCATTTTTTCGAGGTTAAACTTCGTTGCGCGCGATCAGTGTAAAATTTCAAGATCACGTCATGCGATGAACGTCAGAATATTAGTAGAGTCACGATTTTGATTATGAAAGGACGGACATAGTAAGAAAGAAATATACAAAGATAATAAGCATCCTATACTTTTTGACTGTTATTTTTACTTCTTGTGCTAAATTCGTTCCTTACAGATTTGAAATAAACATTACAACATATATACTCTGTACACACACTCTTTTTTTTAAAAGCAAGTACATCTCATAATTATTATTTCAGTATCATAGTTCAAAAATAAATCCATGTAGATTCATATCTAATATTTCCAAACGTTACTGATTAATTACTGACCATTTACTGATTAATTAACAAATGTGATTTAAATCTTATAAATTTTGTTCATTTCTGATGGATATAGCGTGTTGAAATAAATATTATTACGAATTATGATATAACAGACGTGTTAAAGGAGCCAATGCTAAAACTAATTTACAGAAAACTGTGTCCTTCATTCAACGAAAACCTTTTAGGGTTCCTGATAAACCTATAGATATTAGAATGAAAACTCCATGCGAACAAAGCCGTGGATAACAACTGGTTATTAATAACTTAATGCTTTTTCATTTTCCTATTTAAAATATTAGCTTATTTAAACCTGAAATTTATATTTTTTCCTCAACTATAGATGCGCAGTCGATGGACGCTTATGCATATTATCATATATATCATACTCAAAAATTATTTGTAAATGGAACAAGTGCCTAAATATAATAGAAACAACGAATTTATTTGATAAAATTAATTGACAATGTTAATATAGATAGGCTACAATGATTTGACTGAAACTGATCTATACTAATACACAAAATTAGAGTTTCTGTTTGTAATGTCAAAATAATTTTTTTTTACTAAATAGATATGAATGTATATACGATATCTGTAACAAACGTACAATTTTCAAAATGTTTTGCCTGTCTGTTTGTTTTTAACGGGTAATCTCCGGAACGGCTGAACCGATTTTGACGGGACTTTTTTTGGTAGATAGCTGAAGTTACTCCGGCTAACTTAGGGTGCTTTTATATTCGAATATAATTAGGATTCCGCGTAAAAAAATAAAACTCATAAATATTTGAATAAAATCTGATTCAATGCACAGTTTTTACGGGCAAGTGCTATAATTTATGAGAATATTTTTACTTTATCTTAGTACTAAAATTTGTTTAGGAAAATAATTAGGGTTCCATATAAAAAAATTAAAACGCAGTGAAAAATAAATGAAACGCGGTCGCAGCCGCGGGCACACAGCTAGTATTAAATAAATATGAAGCAAGCCCCCTAAACGAACTCTTATGATATAAAAGTTGTGTTGTAGTTCTCGTTTTTAAACCCTTAAATAAAGGGTTATTAGATTGTGAGTTACGTTGTTGGTGACAAGCCAGTTAATTACGCCCGTGCGAACGTAATGAAATTGAATGAAAAAGTTTCCACAGCCTGTCGGGTTAAAGTTTCTTTTGACTAATTTTAAAATATCGATTCTTAATAAGTGATTAGGAGGTTCCGAAATAGATTAATTTCAGAGTTTATTTTGGTAGATTTTTATTGCAATCACAGATAGGTATATCTACATGATCTTGTAATTATACTAACTGAGTATTATTGCACAAAAACATTTTGTATTAAGGATATGAAGCGTCGATGGAGTGTGGTCTAATTTCGTGTCGACGAGTATTGGTTTGAATCCACATATACTATCTTATAATAATCCTGAGTTTCCGTTCAAAAATCATCGTAATCAACCATGGACATGGCTTTTTTAATATGAATGCCCGCTTGTCTAGTCACCACTTTCTGTTATTTGCTTTGTGCGTGACGTGGTTAAATAACAACCTATCTACTATTTCTGTACAGTTTATTTGTCCTTCTACAACCATAAATCATAACTACTGACATATTTTATTAAAGTTTAATTTACGACATATTGATATCATTACGAACCACCATCTTGAAAAGCAACTCAACGCAGAGACGTCCGGTGTTGCCAACTATAATTCAGTGTGGCTATATTTTAATACAAAATCTCCAACATTCTCAAGTTTAGAAACGTGTTGTCATGCACCCATATATGTGAATCACTTGAAAGCCTCTTAGCCTCTAGGCTTAGTGTGTTTACCGTCTTAGACTTGTCGTTACTTGCTAATACAAGAAAGATTATTGAAACTATTTCATATATAATTAAGAGATATAAAAATCTTATCTGAACTAAATAATAACAAATTAAATGTGTATGATTCAACTGAAAGACGTCCACTGCTGTACATAGGTCTCCCCAAAAAGGAAGGAATCACTATAATCGACACGCTTGGCAGGCGGGTTGACGATCATATAAGGTGTTTGTGGTGATCAAAGGATGCTGCTGCCCATCCCCTTGTTATAATGATATATTTTTTAAACCTCTTGTAACAGTTATCGTTAATTCCTTAGTACTATGAAGTAAGGCAATAAAGGGGAAATGTAATAGGTTTGGGTAATATAATTAGTTTTAGGTTCGGTTAAAATTTACAATGATTTGCAAATTTCCTTTCATGCCTCATCGAAGGTTACCAAGCAGACGGCGCTCGCTTCGTGTTCTGAATACAGTCTACATAATATTAGTACCCAATTATAAATTTGCAGATACCACAAAAACCGTATTGCAAGGAAATGAAAAAAAAAAAATACGGTGTAGCTCACGATACAAGCATAAAAAAGTAAATGTTCATCGATTTATTGTAAACAGGAAACCTCCAGGAAACAGAATTAACAACGAGCGAACCACATACATTGTGAAATACTTATTATTATGAAATACATACTTATTTATTCTCCAAAGATGATTGAATATTATCTATACTATCTATGCTAATAAACAAAATTAAAGTGTCTGTTTGTAATGCCAAAATATTTTTTTTACTAAACAAATATGAATGTATATACGATACTTATACCAAAAATACAATTAAAAAACAAATTATGTCTGTTTATTCCGAGTAATCTCCGGAACGGCTCGAAGGATTTCGACAAGACATTTTTTGGTAGATAGCTGAAGTTACTCCTGGTAATTTGAGGAACTTTTAATTCTCGAAAATAATTAGGATTCCACGTAAAAAAAATATAAAACCCACTAAAAACTTGATAAAATCCGGTTCAATGCACAGTTTACTGGCAAGTGCTTGAATTTATGAGAAATACTTTTATTTCATCTCAGTATTAAATTTGTTAAGGGAAATAATTAGGGTGCCATATAAAAAATTAAAACACAGTTAAGAATATATCTAACGCGGGCGCAGTCATTAATAAAAATTAAAGAGCAATCAAACAAAAAAGAATCAATTAATAAAGGAGAAAAGACACGGCAGTATTTTATAAATCCCTAAACATAGATAAATGACTTAAAAAAAAAATAACAAACATAAGCTCACACCTGTTATCCCCGAAAGGTTAGGCAGAGGTGAAGTAGCGAACTACACCGTCCACTTTTCGCCGAGCTTACTTCCGTCCCAGATGTGACGAGTCTGTAGCCATATCGGACACGAATTCCAAACTCCAGGATAATACTGAGTTAAAAATACCCAATATCACTTAACCCGACCCGGGAATCGAACCCGAGATCTCAGAACGACAGTCGTACCGTAATACAGCTGCACCACCGATACAAAAATAACATGAAGGAAAATATCTTCACCATATTCTAATACCTAAATCAAAAAGAAAGGTTCATATTCTATACAATTTAGACATGCTACATGTCTTATTTACGTACTGTACCTAAACCTCGGTTGTGCATGTCATAATGTACTACTATTCTCCACCTGTTTCTTCTATTCCTTAGTACGTAACTCAGTAAACATTTTATATGAAGCACGAAATTGCGCAGTTGAACCTCTTACACTCCAGCACACATAACTTCAGCGCGTCTGTAATAAATTAGTTGTTTTAGTGGAAACATTTCCGTTTTAGCTAGAGTTCATAAACACATATACAATAGAGTTACAATCTATTACAATTGTTATAAATCTACTTAGATAATTATTGAGTGTACTTTTACAATACTTAATTTTTACTCCTGCAGTAACTGTTTGTTCGGATTTTCACTTAATTATATATCAGTAACTGGCTGTGCGTCCGCGTTTCGTATATTCTATGTTTTTATACGGAACGCTATTTTTTTTTTGTATTAAGATAAAGTAAAAATATTTCTCGTAAATTCAAACACTTGCCCGTAAAACTGTGCATTGAATAGAGTTTTGTTAAATTTTTAGGAGTTTTAATTTTTTTACGCGGAACAATAATTATTATCGATAATTAAAAGTCTTCAAGTTAGCCGGAATAACTTCAGCTATCTACCAAAATAAGTACTGTCTAAATCCATCCAGTCGTTCCGGAGATTACCCCGGAACAAACAGACAGACAAAAAAAAAAATCAAATTATATTTTTGGTATAGTTGTCTTATATACATTCATGCCTACTTAGTAAAAAAAAATATTTTGATATTGCAAACAGACACTTCAATTTTATTTATTAGTATAGATGAGACAGAGATCACAATATATAAAGGCCCTCCAAGTAAGCAGACATGGGAGACAGGGGATCTGAACGGTGATTACATAAGCAATATTTGGTTTTTAATTTTCGTTTCTTTTGCAACCCAATGCCAATGCTTACGGGGGGAGGGTAAGAACTTTGCTGACAAGGAGGGGTACGTCAAAAGTCCATAATTTTGCTTACGTAATTACTATTTGAACGCTCCCTAATTCTATTTCGAAAATTACTGTTATTTAATTAAATCGAAATGAAAATAAATAAATGAAAGTATTACTCTTCTTCTTTGTAGTTAATACTAATCTGTGAATACATACACAATTCCGCCAGTGTCATGTGAAAAGATATTTTGCAAATGTTGTATTATTGTAACAGCCCGCGTTGATTGCCGTTTTGACATTTGTTGTCGTGATGTCATTAATGACGTCACTAAACAAATCTATAACAAAACAAATCGTTTTATGCTAAAAATCGACTTAAAATAACGAATTCATAATCATTTCAATATTTACACTACAAGTAAAACGTTCATGAAAATTTACAAGTTTATTAATGTGTCGAGTACCCATAAAAATAAGACAATAGGAAAACAATGGAAAACTGGCGTAAACGCGAGGTAAGTGCTCAAGGAGTTAAAATACATTACAGTCTGAGATTCCGTCAAAAACATACATAAGAAGGGAGGGAAGCGAACACATATTGTCTCTATGGATAAAATAACGCAGTTCGATTACTATTTTGTTTTATTCCAAATTAATACAAAATAAATGAATTAACGCATTGCAAATGTATATAAGAAAGGATGTAAAAGATCGTAGCTACACCGATCTTACAACGGTGAGTTATTCATTGTCACGTACCAACTCGCCGTGTTGTACAGTTTAAGTGGTGGTCTTATATTACAATCGACGTTTTCTCCATTAGCCATTCTAAATGTTTTTGCTATTGATATTAATCCATAGCATGTAATATTGATTTTTGAAGTGAAACTTCTTTAGCCGCGTTCAGCAATTCTCGGTATGGGAAAAACTTATAAGTTCGAGTTGTCTGTCTAGTTTTTTTTATGTAATATTATTACTTTAAAAAATGTAATTAATGTAACTATCGGCTCTATCCAGTAGCAAAGAGAACCATATTTTTTTTTAGCCATTAAGTGAAATTATCAGTTGCCAATTCTTCATGATCTCACATAGAGATTATGCCCGCCCGTGCTTTCCTTTGAAATAGAGGAAATTTTATAATTTATTAGTATAGTATTATGAATTATCTTATTAATATTTTTGTTGTTTTTTTCTCTCCTCTAATGGTGACTAAATCAATCATATTACAAGCACATTCAAATATAATAATTATATAAATAATATTTCTGTCTTCTATCTGTTACTATAGCAGTTTTATTGTGGTTATTTCTAAGTACTGACTTAAAAGAACTTAGTTTCTTATTGGAAAAAAAATCATAGCATTAAATTTTATTTAATCTTTCGTCGAAATATTCCAGCATATTTATACATAAGGATTCGGACCTTATGTTAATGATATTTGCGAAAATGAAAACGCCTCCGGTAAGGGTGTTGAATTCGTATGTGGCACACGTTTTAAAGATTAAACACACCTGTGTACTTATATTTACCTTGAATAATTTATACATGCTGGTAACATCAAAAAATACTTGACCACGCATAAATATTAATGGACAAAGATAAAACAGTTCAAGACTTTCTTCTTATTTGTTTATCAATCGGTTCTATTTTTTATACAGTAATACCCCGCTTTACGTGAGGGATACGTTCCGAAAAAAATCGCGTTAACTGAAATTCGCGTATACCGAGGTTTATGATTAAACATAGTCAAAATTTAATACAAAAAAATACAAATCATTTTAATCAATCACTTTAATTCTACGAACACTTTATGCAATACATACCCTTATTTTTTACGGAAAAATACATCTATTGTCTTTACATTATGTTCATACGCACTCTTTCGCGTAATGCGAGGCATTTGAGCGCGAAATTTGAAATTCGCGTTATAGTGAAACCGCGTGTAACGGGGTCGCGCTAAGCGGGGTATTACTGTATGTTTTTCCTTTAGTGTTATAAAAAAAAATTGGTAACAGTTTTTTCTGAATGTTTCATTAATGATTGTAGTTGTACTTCGATCGCTTGATTAAATATATTACGTAGAAATTATGTTGCAATTAAAAGTAAGTACTAGGCCAAAATCAATAAATCAGTTAAACTATATTTTATACTTATTTTCCAATTGAAATTAATAAAAAAATAATAAAAAACTACTACTTATTATATTTTCTACATACGTTTTGACAAATAAAAATAAATTTGTATGGAACATCAACAACGTTCAACATCCTTATTTATTTTCGAAAAATATAAGATAACTAAGTTAGGCGAAGTAACTTCAACTATCTGGCGGAAAAAGTCCGGTTAATGTCGGTCCGGCCGTTCCGGAGAGTAGTTCGAACAAACACGCAGACATCATTTTTAAATACTCTGTTTTTGGTATAGGTACCGAATGCCGTACATTCATATGCATTTAATAAATAGTTATTTTGATATTACAAAATCAAAACACACAAAAGCATACAAAATGAAAGCACTTCAATTTTATTCATTTTTATAGGATAAAAATTGCATTTGTATTTCGAAAGAACAATATTAGAATTGTACTTCTAAAAACATGAAATAAAAAAAAACTGAATAAACGAACACCGAACAAAGAAACAACAAACGGCATATTAGATATATTAGTGGTATGGGAAGAATAGAGTTAGTTTATACATTCGAAACACGTTCCCCCTCGCGTTCATTCACACGACTCTAACGGCGTAGATAATAGAGACTTACTGGGGTACTTTACTCGTACATATATACCTAAGGTCATAATTCTCCCGGAGTAGTTTCACTCGCAGAAAGTAAAAGATGCGACGAAATCGACCTGTGGAGGATGACTGGCTCAAGAAAAGTGTCATTGTCTTTTTTTATGATGCCCAACAACGTTAAACAACAATGTCCATGATTACATCGTCTAGATACAGTTCTATAGGTGTTACAATTTTTTATTATAAAATTACTTAAAACGGTAATTTACTTATTTTATTCGTAGGTATCTAAATAGTCAATTTAATTATTACACATGTATGCTCGCATATGAAAACACAATAAGTTATATTTGTATTCTACTTCATCTTGAAAGAATTTGGCGAAACAGTCATTTCAAAAAGCGTCAGTTACTGACGCGTCGAATCAACCAAATCAATTTTCTGACATATTATAAACATTTCTCTCGGCTCGAATAATCGCTGAACTGCATTTACGAAATTGTTTTTTGTTATCATAAGTCTATTCTAAGACCGTATTAAATATTAGTTATATAATTCAAAAGACGGAAAAAATTATGAGGACTATTGTTATAATTAATTCTATAAAAAAATACAACCAGCATATTCCTTTGCATTTTGCATCAGTAACAGATATAATATAGGCAAAAACTATAAACAATAAAAAATTGCATACTCAATCGGAATCGCGAGACTCAGCTAGTGAAAAAATAAATTTATACAACGTTTAATTTACACAAGAAAAAATGTCTTGGACGTATTAAGAGCGCAGTTTACAGATGACTATATAGTAATATAATAACATTCATGTAACAAACTAGTTAACATCCCGTGAACGATGTTAGAAAGTATAAAACTAGTTATCGTCCAGCAAACGATGTTCGATACTAACTCATTATTTTTTTTAGTTCATTTCATAAGAGAGCAATATTTAATTCAAAAAAATTGCTGTTTGTTTGTCTTGCATTTTCAATTGCTTGAAAAGATTTTCAGCTGATCGAAAGTAAACTAAATGTCTACGCGATAAATTAATGTAAAGTCTGACAATGGCATCTGATTGAAAATGTATTTATTGGTAATCGTTAAGGATAATAACGTTGACATTGCCAGAATGAACATAAACAATGAACTATTTGATGTGAAACATTTAATATAATATAAATAATTGTAATACACCATCCATCCATCCATACAACCGAAAGGCATCCATTGCTGGGCATAGAGGTCTCCATTTTCATAAACTCTACAAAGCTGAGATCCGACCTCACATGGAATACTGTTCTCATCTCTGGGTGGTGGCACCCCAGTACCAGCTTTTTCCATTAGACCACATTCAACGCAGAGCGCCTCGAATTGTCAATAACCAAATTCTTTCCAATCGACTTGATCGACTGGCATTGTGAAGAGACGGGATGGATGTGGGTTTTTTATTAAATTTACCATGGGGAGTGTTATTATATGTATCAGGTGACCCACTTACTCGTTTGTTCCCTATTCCTTAAAAAAGAACCAAAGATTTTCACAACGACCGGTCTTCCGCCATCCCCATCCAGCGGATTCCCATGACTTTAACCAGGTTCTCGGTCCACCATGTGGGGGGTCTGAAACACTGAGTTTTCTGGTACGCGGCAGCTATTCGAGAACCCATTCTCATCAGTACTACGAGCCCAGCCCATTGCTTGCGTGAAACTCCAATTTTAGCTCTCTCCATTGCCCTTTAGGGAACTTTGAGCTTTCTAATTAGGCACACATGAAACATAAATTTTAACTTCTGCACTTATTCTCTACCTATATAAACTTTAATTATGCCAAATATAACATTCTGAGGAATGTACTGAGGTACACGCAGTATTCTTCATCGTTCAATCTAAAGTGTTCGCTTCACGTATTGTGGATATTTATTCTAACTCTTAAACGATTGACCCATTTTAAAAACTATTGTGAACGATATAATTTACTACTAATTACTACATTTTCTAATCAAGGTCCTTAATATATCCGTACTATAATTAAATTTTTGTTGTTAATTTCATAGTGTATAATAATGACTTCAGGCTTTTGTTAATAGCGTTCTGCCTATCACAGTAACCGCCTCTCAGATTGTACTGTCAATTACGTCACAGTTTTCCGGTCCTTAATCTGTCATCTAGACACCAATTAGGGGAAATCTGCCACGGCACAGAGTTGCTATAATTTGTCTTATGGAAAAATAGCCTTCATAAAAGAATTACGTCGAATAACGAAAGAGTACTTAAAAGATATAATTGTTTTTTTTTTTTGTTATTCAGGAAAATCTTTAAAATCTTTGGGCCGATTTTGGACGAATTTTTGTGTTACGCTTCTTATAATATTGCAAAGGATATATAGGCTACTTTTCATTTTGCACTAGCTGTGTGCCCGCTACTGTGCCTGCGTTATATATGTTTTCACTTAGTAATATAGTTTTTATTATATTTATACGGGCCCTAATTTTTTTCTCACAAATTCAAATAAAACACAAGTAAAACTGTTAATTGAATTGGATGTTATTCCAATTTTTATGAGTTTTAATCTTTTTACGCGAAACCCTAGTTATTTTCGAAAAAATAAAGTATCCTAAGTTACGCGGAATAATTTCAGCTATCTCACAAATAAATCCTGTCCAAATCAGTCCAGCCGTTCCGGTGATTAGCGGGAATAAACAGACAGACATACAGAGAAATTGCATTCTTGGTATAGGTATCGTACATACATTCATATGTATTTAGTAAAAAAAATGTTATTTTTACATTACAAAGAGACACTTAAATTGCATATATTAATATAAAAAATATATTTTTGAGCGATTCTACATCGCGCTATGTTTCTGTTGTCTTCCATTAAACATATATGTTCCGAAACAGTGTGCTCTTGACTTTTATTTATAAGTATATATTTATAAATTAAAAATAAACCATATATTCCGAACTACAAAAACTGGAATAATCTGTTTCTTAAATAACAATTTTAATATCCTTTTTTTTCCAATTTTTTGCTTTCATAAATCCAATCAACGTGGAGCAGGGCAATTAGTCCTTACATTATATAAAATACAACGTCTCTCTGTATGTCTGTTTATTGGCTTAAAACTCGAGAAAGACTGAACTGATTTACATGATTCTTTTCTTTTTAATTCTGTTATATTTTCTGGCCAGGCCGTTTTTCTACTCTTAAAAGTGATCTGAATAATAGACAAAAAAAGCTTCCTAATAATCATTATTAACAAACTTACTTACATCCTAATATTATATAAAATGCAACGGGATCAGAGATGCTAGAAGGGATGCGTTGGGATGCATTTCCCACAATAAAAAAAGGTACCAATCTCCTGGCTGACCATCTTAAGCGCTCGCCTAAAAAGATCGGCGAAGTAGCATTTAGTCACCAACATTTTTTTTAGTAAACCTCAGGTAACTACTTGTTCCGATTCTTTTAATCGTGATGGTCGAATTGTATGAACATCAGAATTTTCATGTGATAAATAAAAACATTGCGAAGTGATGTATCTAAGTAAAAAAATTCTGTCGGTGGAATGTACTAGAAATGCGGGACCTAGAACTTTGTTTGGTCTTGGGTTTACAATTATTCAGATATAGGCATGGTTCCATGGTGTATTAACAGAACTGTCTTCCGATTCTGTTACTATGCTGTTATTATTAGTAGTAGTAAGTAAAGAGGTAATTTTATTTAGTTCTTTATTATTGTTAATTTAATGGTATATATTGAGTATGCTCCAATAGGGCTGACATATACTAATGTGAAAAAGCCCTGTGTAAATAAACGGTGAATTAAAAAAAAAAAAAATTGGAAAAATCATAATAAAAAAAACAAAAAGGATGTACAAAATGTTTATAACATCGCAATATAATCGTAGGTACCTACTAGGTAATGTAATCGCAGTACCTACGGCTTCGCTTCTTTTTTACTGTCGAATAAAATTCGGACAACATTTACGAAGACAATGCTATAAAATTAGGCATAAAATCTCGGCGCCGAAATTTTTTATATCCAGTTACTATAACGTTCATAAAGCGATGAGGGGGAATCATTGGTAAAGTATGAGTTTTAGGTAACAATACGCTTAAGTATTTTAATTTTACTTTTTTAAAGCATTTACCGCTAAATGTTTGTTTTTCAGAGCTAGGCTTTATATAATACCAGCTGAGTGCCCGCGGCTGCGCCCGCGTTTCTTACATTCTTCACTGCGTTTTAATTTTTATATATGGAACCTTAATTATTTTACGTATTTTTTTGGTTCTAAGATAAAGAAACAATATTTGTCATAACTTCAAGCACTTTCCCGTAAAACTGTGCATTGAATCGAATTTTATTAAATTTTTTGAGATTTAATTTTTTTACGCGTAACCCTAATTATTTTCGAAAACTTAAAGTACCCTAAGTTACGCGGAGTAACTTCAGCTATCTACCTAAAAAAGTTCCGTCAAAACCGTCCAGCCGTTCCGGAGATTAGCCAGAACAAACAGACACACAAAATTGTTAAAAATTGTATTTTGACATTACAAACTGACACTTCAATTTTACTTATTAGTATAGAGTATAGTTTAAATTAGTAAAGTTCAGGAACGATGGACGGCAATCAATAGATATGAATTTATCTATGGATTTACCGGACAACTAGCTGTGCCCGCGATGTCGTTCGCGTTTTAAATAAACATTATCCATTGGACCAAATTGTGAATCCAAAGCATTCTCGGATCCTCAGGAATAGACACAAAAAATTTCATTAAAATCAGTTCAGCTGTTTAGGAGGAGTTTAGTCACAACACACGCACAGAAGATTTATATCTATAACGATAAGTTCAGGCTCTATGTCAAGCGGATTTTAATTTGCAAAGGTTATTATGGGGTGAATCATTAGGCTTGCAGGAAAGCGACGGTAGGGTTTTAGTGGGTATTCCCTGCGCGTCACGCCGGGCGAGTCCCACGTACCCCTCTGGCATTTCTAATCCGCGAGATTCTCTTCCGGATTAGAGATGCAAGAGTGAATGCGTAAAGGCATTTCCCACTCAAAAAAAAAGGGTGGACCATTATATGAACGATGGTGATGTCTGGAAATGACATCCTTCTCAGTGCATGTACTAATGAACGTTGTAACTATGAGTTCTATAGTTTTAAAAAACGTACGACAAAACAATCAGTTCGAGTTTCTTGCCGGTTCTTCTCGATGACTGTAAGTATTTTTGAATTTGATTTTGATCATGTCAGCCTACGTCTATACGCCTAATATATACTTGATGATTCTAGAAAGCGACATGCCTTAGTGTATCATAATAATAGGTTTTTTACCAAGTGAAATCGGGCTTACCTAATTGCCCTAACACCCTGCAAATTATTTATATTATAAGAATCATTTTAATAATTATTGGTTTTTGTTAAAGCTCTCGAATGTACAGCACTTACAAAGTTTCACACGTTTTAAACTGACGCTCATTGTATCTGATATTAACATTTTTTTTATTGTAATAGAAGTCGTATAAAGTCTGTATACGGACATAATAAAGTTACATGTTAGATCAAATAAAAACTCGAACAACAAAATGAGGAAATGCGTCGTACGTAGGTGGTCGTTTCGAAATGTAAAAGTACATTCGTAAATCATATATTTATTTGTATGAAAGGCGGTACCTGCCGATACGACCAACACGCGTTCCCATTCAAAACTCCCCGCGATTCTATATCACACAAAGACCTTAATTTATTCTTGAACAGGATTTATTCTTCCCGTGTGTTAGGTTCGTGACAGAGGGTCCTTAAGGTTAATGTAGGTCTTGTCATCGGAAATTGGAACGGGATAAAACCGAGAATTTTGTCAAATATCGTGCGAAATTGAATGCTTAAGGTGAAGTAGAAAATTAATTTGCTGTATGATGAATAATATATAAATCAAATAATAATGTGTCCATTGAATTTATAATCGGAATATGTCTCATACAATCGGTTTACGCATGGTATATTCCATATTTCGTTAACATAGAGACCTAAGTCCAACAGTGGAAGTCTTATGGTTGTATGGATGGATGTATGTTTTTTTTGCTCCTAACATTAATCAAAGATATTTCTTACAAATTCAAATACCTGCCAGTAAATCTGTAGATTAAATCGGATTTTATTCAAATTTTTATGAGTTTTAATTTTTTTACAGATAACACTTATAATCTTTGAAAATTAAAAGTAAGTTACGCGGATTAACCTCAGGTATCTATCAAAAAAAGTTCCGTCAAAATCTGTTCAGCCGTTCCGAAGATTACCCGTTACTTTATTATTACAAGTAGTAAGTTAAGAGATAATTTCATTTAGTTGTTTTTTTTTAACTTTTATTATTGTTATGTAAGGTATATTGGGTATGCTCCGATAGGGCTGGCATACATTAATGTGTAAAAGCCCTGTTTATATAAATGATAAAAAAACAGACAGACAAAAATTTTTTTTTAAAAAGTTGTATTCGTATCTTTTCGGTAAGTAAAATTAATTTTGTCATTACAAACAGATACTTCAATTTTATTTATTAGTATAGATTTATGATCGTTCAGACACTCTTCTATCATAAAACGATACTAAACTGCAATTGAAGATTACTTAGATCATTTTGACAATCAAAATATTTCGTTACTATTAAAATCAATAGACCCGTAAAATGAACCAAAAGAATAGTCGATTTTTCAATATAACCAGAGTAAAGTACAATTGAAAAGAGCATTTGTCGCGGTTCGACATCGCAATAAGCGTCGAACGTAGAGTGTGCGGTTGTGTACTTTATAAATCGGGCTAAAGTTCAGTCGAATATGTGGAGGGATGTCTGGGAGGTGGCACGGACGGGCCCCTACACCAGACGCAGTAAAAAACACCATAACACAGTGTAATTTTTCCTGTGGGTAGATAAAAGCTTACACATTGAGCCGAAATTCAACAAAGTCTGGTAAACATTTAAGCTATTGTAAATACTATTATTTATTTGACGTATTCATTGATTTTAAAATAAGAATAAAATACTTTCTTTGTCTAAACGTGTATAGAAAAACGGTTATTTTAGTTTTCTTCATTAGTGATTATAGATGATGCAATTTATCTATTAATACTTTAGTTCTCTACAAAGTTAAATGTTACAAGTTACAAATTACATTACAAATTACAAAGTTAAAAGTTAAATGTTAAAAGGTATCTACACTTAAAATACTCTACGTACCATAATATTCAATTCTATTACAAAACTAACGAACGTATGTATTTTCGAAATAGACTAAGAAATTATTTTTGCTTAATACTACAAAGGTTGTCCTAAAAAAATAAATCAAAGCTAAAGCAAATTTAAGTGTTTGTGAATAATATGCTTTTCCTGAGACCTACTTTTGGCTCCGTGCCCAGAACACGACAGCAATTAGCTAAAATTATGCTCAAAAGTATATTTCGAAGCAATTGGCAAACGTAGACGAAGTTAAACAATACTAAACTATAATAGTTTTTTTTTTCAATTAAGTGAGATATTTTAATTTTGTATTTATTGACAAGAAGAAAGTGTTTTATACTGTATAGGCCTCAGTGATTTTACCACAATCCGACGAAGTGGTCAAGGATTGTAAGTACATTAAGCCTTAACCGAAAGCTTAGACTCATTATAGAACTGTACAGGTGAGAAGAGATATATACGAGACGGAATATGATATAAAACATTTGATTTCTTGGTGTTTCAAATTCCCTTTAAATTAAAAAAAAAAAAAGGACATATGCCTACCTGATACATATTTCCCGTGTGTTCAATAACAAATTCTCAAAAGTGAATGAAAACAAGTAATAAAAAATAGGCAATAAAATAATAAAATGTAGGAAATTTTACATGATGCAATTAATTTTACAAAATTGTGATGTAATCTTACGTGATTCATTACTTTAAATAAGTGGATTGCCTGTATTGCTCATACATCTTGGTCTTTTTTTAAACTGATTAAACGCTATGCACCTGAAGAGCCTCGACAGCTTCACTGGAAGGTTGGTAAAAAAATAAACAGGTCCTTTAAGGATTCCATGTAACTGTGTAGTGTACCAGCGAAGGATGTAGTTACGGGGCAAAGTTTTACCAGTTGGGGTACAAAGTACGTTTGAACAACTGCTATTTCTGGATTTAAAGATGAAATTACTGTCGAAAATAATTCATTTTTAAGTTATCTGTATTGAAAGTAAGTATAAAAAAACAATAATTGCCTATTTGACAAGCATTTAAGAACATGTATTTATATTTGATTTGCTAAATTAATACTCACAGCATTAGGTACCTTAAAAATAAATTAATATACAATAGTAAAATTGATGACAGTAAAATTATAATTCACATCGAAATGTATGCGTTAAGTTCCCCAACATGAAACAAAATCCATTACATTAATGTTAAAGAAGCTCTACAATACGTCACTGTCAGGAGCGAAGAGTGGGGCTGGGAAGTGATTTCAAAGGCGGAATGCCCGCAACGTGCCACGACTCTGAATTATATCCACTTGAACTACATTAATAATTCCAAGAATTAGCGAACGTGACTATTTCATCCTACTCACTTCATTATCAATATTTAAAATAACTATAGGTACTACCTACACCTCATTACACTTTTTACAGTTTCACTGGAACCTTTCACTTTTTACAAACTAATTCGGTAATCCATCCATTTAACCGAAAGACGTCCACTGCCAGACATAGATCGACCTAAAGATCTCCACAACGATCGGTCTTGCGCCACCCGCAGCCAGCGGATTCACGAAACCTTCGCCAGGTCGGCGGACATCTTTGAGGGGGCTTGCTCACGCTACGTCTTGCGGTACTCGGCAGCCAGTCGAGAACCAGTTGGCCCCATCGGGCATCGGTTGTACGAGCAATGTACTCCGCCCATTGCCATTTCATTTTGACAATTCTTCGAACAATGTCGGTTTCATTGATTCTTCTTGTGATACTAATATTAATAAATAACATGTGAGGTATTTTCTTATTATTTTCTAGTGACCGACCGTCGAATTGAAAATATCGCTCCAAACACCTATGAGTGGGTTTGACGGCTGCAGTTAAAAGCCCGTCTCTCTATGCTTAACGCTTTACTATGTTAGAGAGGGACCTTCATCACTACCCATTAATTAAATAAGACTGTGATCGAGTAAAGTTATAAAGAAAAAAAAACCAGTTTGTTAATTTTGCTGCAGCTCAATAGCAACCTACTACTAATCCTTTTTATTCAAGATCGACAAAATCCCTGATGTACGTAAAATAAAGAATAGTTCATGACCGAGCACTATAGCCGACAGTCCCTTCATCAAGCCGACTTACATGTACCATGGCTTAAGCCTGTAGGTAGGTTTGGATGTATACTACATGATCCTGGAACATGACGCGCCTTAGCATGTAATTTTGACGGGTTTTAATACGTATACAATGATCAAAATCCAGTCGGGTTTAATTACCCTACAACTACGCTAACTACAGGCTCTGAACTGGCTGTGATCCCCAAATGAGACACATAGAAATATGTCACTAAGACGGGATTTTACTTCTACTACCGCACAATATTAGAATCATTATCAAATATTCTTTACGGTTTCACCGTAGCAATTATATTGAGGCTGAAGCTATTTCTTCCCGCACAACATTTTGTTATTTGTTCCAAATGTTTTATTTTTATGCTTGTACTAAAGCTTTTACACCGTTTTTTTTTAATTGTTACTTATATACAATTTTCCTATCTGTAGTCCATCGATGTATGCCATGAGGTACATAAATAAACTTTCTTTACAATAATAAACTCTATAAATAAGAAAGTTGCATGTGAAGAGTAATCACCTGCGCGGTATACATAACAATTTTTTTTTAAGAAAATGAGTTTCATGCTGTATCTTCTTGACTGGGTTGTTTTCCGAACCGGTGGTAGTGTTTTGACGTAGGCGCCTTTTCAGAGCCCTAATTGATTTTTTTTTGTTTTAACTTATAATGTGAGTTTTTGATAAGGAATTCCGTTTCGTATACTTAACAATTAGTACAGCTTATAGACAGACAAAAAATTGTGTTTTATTATAAGTACCGTAAATACATTCATACGTATTTAGTAAAAAGATGTTATTTTGATATTACAAACAGCCAGTTCAATTTTATTTATTAGTATAGAACAGATGAAATGGAGTTATTTTGCTTAGCCCCTATAAAAATACATAAAATATCAAATATTATTAAGGGAGCTTTTGGTAAATGAGTGATGTATGATAAGCAGTGCTTGTTATTTCTATGATGTAGAAGAAGGTATATTATGTATAGAATAGCATAGTGGGTATGTTACAGTTCAGGTTGAGATTAAATTGATCTAGCCAGAATGATGGATGGTAGCGAGCGGGCTCGGCGTGGCGCGTTGCGGTTGCTACGGGCGGTTTTGCGGTTGTTATACGAATCTAAGTGCCGCTTCCGCAAGATGCTTTCAATGCTCCGTAGCTTCTCAGGTACGCTTATAGGTATAATTCTATCTTAGTAATCTTGTTGAACTATGAACCAAGTTATAATTAAAAATTATTTATGTAATCTACCACTTAGATTTTTTTGGAAAAACGTATTAACTAGTTGATATGGTTGTTTATATAACGTGACACAACGTCAAACTTATTTGTAATCATTATATAAACGACTTTTTTTTTAATCTTTTAAAGTTACAAAAGTTAACAAGCAACTAATTACGATATTTGAGATAAGTTTAAATAATATTGACAAAAGTATGAGACATGCGAGGTACCTACTAAGAAAATCATAAAACACAATCAATAATTTATGTTTTTCGTGAATGCATTTAACAAATTCACAATCTATCTAAATACCTACAAATTTGTCATTATATAACTAATATATCATATAAACATATCATAGCACCATCACAATTAAATTGGCATAAAACATGTTTTGAGAAAATGGCAATAAAAGTTTTTAAAAGTCTGCACCTTCGCGTTTATTTGTCAATATTTTCATATACGTTCATAGTAATAATTGGAAATTATTTCTTAAACATACTTAAGTTTAATAACATAGTTTAAATTTTACGTTTTCGAGTCCAAGTCAATAACATGTTGTTTTTTTTTTACTTGAGCCAGTTTCCTTCTAAATGTGCGATTAATTCCTTTAGTAATATATTTTATTTAGAGCACCACAGTAGAAAAATTCGTATTTTTTTTTTATATAACACTTTAGGTATTTATTGTTACTTGTTTAAACTATTGAAAATATAAATAATTTTAAATAGTATTAAATTATAACAAGATTTTCACAGGTGTTTCTATATCGTTGAGATAAATCTCAGTGATAGCTTCCCTCAAGAACATTACGGGGACATATTGTCGGTTGACAGCAAAAATGAGCGCGTATGTTTCAGTTGGCTTGTAATGTTTACTACAGTCTGTTATGTCAATCATGATTTCTTGTATCCAGAAATTGAACTATGCGCTTTCTTATTACATTCTTCGATAGAGAAAATAATGAATTTACCAGCTCTAATTATAATATTTTATTTACCTATCTTATAAGATATTGCTTTTTGGAAATTAAATAAATAAATAACCTACGTGGTGATTGTAAAAAACTATCAACGTTGTGGTCTCAGCAGATTAGATTAGGTGCTTGATCCTGATGATTTTATGAATTATATCTATACATTACATTACTAATATATTACGATCAAAATGATATAATCAAATCCTAAACACAGATAGAGAATGGCACTTAATATTTTACTGTGTTTCTATTGTATAGGAAAATGGTATGGGGTATATGGACAATAAATTATTTACCTCTAAACGAAGTATTACCGATGTACAAAAAAAAAAAACATTTTAAATACTTTAGTTCCTAATTAATAATAGTAACTAACTAGCTATGTGCCCGCGTTTTTTTTACTGCATTTTCCTGTTTTTATACGGAACCCTAATATTTTTTAGTACTAAAATTATATTTTTTTATGAGTTTAATTTTTTTTACGCGGATACCTTTATCGAATATTAAAAGTACTCCAAGTTACCCGGAGTAACTGCAGCTATCTACCATAAAAAGTCCCGTCATAATCCGTCTTGCCGTTCCGAAGATTACCTGGAACAAACAGACATACAGATAAAAGTGAAAAAATTGTGTTTTTAGTATAGGTATCATATATACATTCAAACATATTTAGTAAAAAAAAACATTTTGAAATTACAATAATACACTCCAATTTTATTTATTAACTAGCTGTGCCCGCAACTTCGTTTGCGTGGAATAGTGACTTTAGGCAGCATTTTTCGGATTTTGGTTTATTCTGGATTATAATCACCGTCGTTACATCGTATAGCCATCGGGGAACAAAGCATACAGGCTGCTAGAATTATTAACACGTGATAAAGCCACATAAAGCTGACCGTGCGAAAAACAGCTAATACTTAGATCCACATCCACAACTTTTAGCGTCTGACCATAGGCTTTATTAATTGTCATCGCAAAACTGGTCATAAGCTCACTGGAAACTGAACTCATTTAAACCCGGAACCCGGAACCCGAGGCATAAAAACACTACCACCTGTTAAAATCTCTGCTTCTATCAGGTTTCGCAGAATCAGAAATTTAAATGAGAAAAATTCACTTTTAATCAAGTATTGTTGCAAAGTTTTGGCGGTGTTAAATTTCTTAGCAGCATTATGGGTACGCCGACTTTAAATTTATTTTATGAGCTGGTAGTCCAGGAGCACTGAGGGATTCTAAAAATTCTAATGGGTAATTGGTAGATTCTTCATCTTTCATAACTCTGTTAATGGAGATATACTCTACATTATCCTCCGAAACAAAGCTCAAAACTTCAGCACTTATTGCTGCTGCTTGGTTATGCTAGTGCTTGGATTTACTTGGTAGAGTCTGAAATTGTACCCATCCTGACCATGCAAATATATCAAAGGATACTGCAGGGCATCATATGCTCGGTGTGTTTCATAAATACGTTGTAAGCGATCATTATGAGTGCGCTGCACGATGTCACGTCTATCACATTCCTAATTGACTAATATTACTGCAACTTCGTCTGCAACGGGGATAGTGTACTTTTCACGATGTTCTTTCTTCCGCAGGACGTCTATCAGCCTTATTTATAACTTTATAATTGTTATTTTGGCCTTGTGGGATGGAATCTATTGCGGCTTTGAAACTTCTGACATACGGATTTACTTGATGTAATATATTCTCAAGTTGAAATATAAAGTTGATGTTCAGCTGAGGAAAGTTATGATGTCGTATATGGGCCTGTTCAATGTAATTTGATACAAAATAAATTTAAAGAAATTTTGGATCATTTTGGAGAAGCAAAGATCCAATCAAGTGATAAATTGGCCCTGCACCTTAAAAGTTGGATGTGATATGTTTGACCCCAAAAGATGTCATTTGGAATACACTATTATGTAAACGGACATAGTCTAAAAATGTTTACACTGAGGATGCTCACTATTTAGTAAAACTTTTATAAAGGGGCTCATGATAAGTTTAAATGAGCACTTTGCCACCTGAATAGCATATTCCATTTGGTTTGTTTTCTTCATTTTTGAGCATTACAAAACTGACAACATACCACCATACCTACTGTAGATGCGAATTCATAGTAATCAATTCTGGGCGAATACAAATAACCTGTTTTCTCTTTGGTAATCCATGGAAGGATATCAATTTCCGCTCCAGTTTCTGGGTCTTCTATCAAACTTGATAACATTTTATTGAGTGTATGCCGAAGTCGATCGGCATTTAGTCGTGACTAACGTTGTTCTGCAGTTTTCTTTCTTCTTCTCGATCAGCTGTTAATCGAGATTCACCATCTAAACTACTTTCCAGCTTTCTAGACTGCAAAGTTCGTGCTTTTTGAGAGCTCAGCCGGGTTTCCCTATCAGTAAAGGTCTCAGACTCACGCGATATTGCATGAGCCTTGCGATCGGTGGACAAACGTGCTTAACGCTGTTCCCTGTTCATCCTAACTCAAGTGGCCATCATTCGAGAACGATGTGAACTCAATCGAGATTTTCGCTGAGCTGAAGTTTCTGTAATATGAAACCTGGCCTAACGTTACTGAAATGCAGTGAACTAATGAGAACTTATCTCATCCTTATTGCATTTCTGCTGCTCCGGGGGAGGTTGGATCTTTTTCGAGGCATAAGAAGTAGTAATTAGTACTAACTCAGCGTTATTTAGTGAACACACATACTCATCATAAACAAAAAAATTAAATACTTACAGATTATTACACAGTTTAACTTTATTACAGTTTAATAACTATTAAGACGTATTAACCTAACCTATTAATTATCGAAAATAAAAGAAATGTCTAATAGATACATTTATGTATTAATTAATCGCAAATTACTAAATTGTTTTTTAAACATAAAAATTAAGAACTTGTATAAACTTGTATTTACAGTTTAACTAATAAGACGTGTTTACCTAATTTGAAGACTAATTAACCTATACTATATACATACAATATGTATTTACAAACCCTAAAATATAAATAAATAAAATAAGCAAACAGTCAGTGTTACGCCATGCGCCTCCGAAAGCGGCCCGGTTCTCGACGTGCTTTATCTATACATATATAAACAACCTGCATTGCCAGCCTAACCTGAACCCTATTTCATATGAATGATGATACATATGTCTGAGGTCAACTTAAATTGGATTAAGAACATTTCCAAAACTGATCATTTTTAACTTATATTTATTATCATATTATTATTATTATATAATCATACTTTTTATATAGACCATTATGGAGTTTAGTAAAGTTTCATACAATGCATCTGAACAGAGAAAGAATTTAGATAGAATAAATGTTCAACGTGATTCTTTAAATTGACATAACTTTTTTATTTATGTACCGATTGACATGAAACAAACACTAAATGTTAAGTGAAACTTACTACAATATATTAGTGAAAACTACATCTAAATCGGATAAGCCGTTTCTGAGATTAGCGTGCACAAACGCACAGACAAACAGACAAACAGACAAAAATTTTAAAAATTATAGTTTTGGGTCCTATTTGCGTTTATAAAGATCCTAATAATATTTTTTTCTCATATATCTCTCATGTACAGACAGCGATCCGTTACATTTTTATTATATGTATAGATATAGAATAGATTACTATCCAACTCTTGAATTATATTAAAGATAAAAAATTAAATAAAGATATCTTTGATGATACTAGTAAAATTTGTCCAATAGGACAGGCAAGGTAAATACTAATAAATAAAATTGAAGTGTTTGTCTGTAATGTGAAATTAACATTTTTTTTACTAAATACGTAAAATGAATGTATATACGATACCTTTACGGAAAATACAATTTTTCACATTTTTATCTGTCTGCCGTCCGTTTGTCTGTCTTTTGTTCTGGGTAATCTCCGGAACGGTTGGACAGATTTTGACAGGTTCCGCGTTAAATAAAACTCATGAAATTGCGAATAAAATCCGATTTAATGGTCAGTTTTACGGGCAAGTGCTTGAATTTATAAGAAATAATTTTAAGTAATAAATAAGTACCAAAAAAATTAGAAGAATAATTAGGGTTCCATATTATAAGATTAAAACGCAGTGAAGAATACATTAAACGCGGGTGCAGCCGCAGTGCACATATCTAGTTTCCAAATAAAAGTAAACACCGGGCAGAAAATAAAACCCCGTGTATTGTAAATGTGCACGTGCATTTTGATACCTGTATTTACTTTCCTTTTGTAATTATTAAAACTATAAATTCATCCAAGAGAAATAATCTTCAACATTTCAAAAATGTTAGCACCTCCAAGTGGAAAGACATAACCGCGCAAATCTGTAGGAATTTTCACACGACTCGTCTAAGTGTAATAAATGTGCAACTATACTTAAACGCGAAACCGAATTGAACACTCCTGATCAAAATGCTCTAGATAAGTTTCCTTTGCAATTTGATACAATTTGGCTTGTGAAAGGTGTGTTAATGTTACTTTTAGAAAAAATATAATGATTGTGCCACAACATAACTATTACATGATTAAGCGTTGAAGAACCTTTTTTTTTTTTGACGAGGGGAAATGCATTTACGAACTACCCTTACCTATTGCATTAGTGAGACCGGAGTCCCCTAAAGCAATAGGTAAGGGGGCACGGAGGGACGAACTCCGTGCCAGTGTGGGACTCACCCGGGCGTGAAGCGCCCGGAAATACCCACTAAAACCCCCTGGGGCCGTCCGCCGCATTTGGGATGGGGGCGACACGGGGTGGCTTTCGCAAGCACCGCGTCGCAAGCGTTGAAGAACCTAAGATGTTTTTCGAAGTATAGATGTTTTTACGCCCGATATATTTTAGCAACATCAAAGTAGGGCAATTGTGGCAATGTGGATATATAATTAAATATTCATGAATTTATTCTTCCTGTATTTAGAGACGATGTTAACTACACTGCTGCTGTAATTGAAAGGAAATTCTTCTTTCATGAGTAAGTATTTGTCTTCTCTTTACTAAGTATATAATTTTATTATATTACACTAGCTGTGTGCTCGCTTCTGCGCCCGCGTTTCATATATTTTTCACTGTGTAATATAGTTTTCTTTTTTTTTTTATATGGGACCTTAATTATTTTCCTAATATTTTTTTGCTACTAACATTAAGTAAATATATTTCTCACAAATTCAAATACCTGTTAGTAAAACTGTGCATTGAATCAAATTTTATTACAATTTTTATGAGTTTTAATTTTTTTAACCTGACCCTAATTATTTTTGCATAATAAAGTAGCCTAAGTTACGCGGAGTAACTTCAGCCATCTAATAAAAGAAGTCCCGTCCAAATTGGTCCAGCCGTTCCGAAGATTAACCGGATACATACAGCAAAAAATAAACGTACATATATACATTCACATGCATTTAATTTTAAAAAAACCAGACACCTTTATTTTATTTCACCAAAGTTCGGTGAAGCTGTAAAGCCCCTTCCGGTCAACACCATTAGCTAGGTTAGAAAAAAAATCTACGCTTCAATTTTCTTTATTAGTATAGATGTCATAGGAGTGAAGTATGGAAGAGAATCTCTGATTACTTCCTTCGAATGATTATCAATTTTACCGTCCTACCGTTTAATTTTTATCTCGTGTAAGAACAATTGATGATGATAACAAATGACAAATAAGGTATTTTTATACGGTATAGGCTCAGTGCTTTTACTACAATCTCACCTGATTTTAAGTGACGATGTGGTGCAGGATGGTAAACCTAGGTACTAGTTCTCAAGTGATGCTTGTCAATAAATGTTTGGTGAACCCTCCGTTTGTCATGTGCCTAGTAGTTGTCATCTTTATTAATCCAATAACTTGTGTTATTGGAACCTATATTGTGTAATTCTGATGGCGTTTTACGTAATATAGTTTGGTTATTGTCTACAAGTGTATTGAAAATAATACCACGGTACCTTTATTCTAAGGTTCCACGAAAATGCTATACCCATCGCCTTACTATAGTGTTGATACAAGATTGAACTTTAGAATAGGAAGTATAGATAAATAAAAGTCCGTTCGAATGTCCTATTGCACGAATATTTATATTTCTACTACCTACAAAAAAGGCCGCTTTCAGATTATCCAACTATTATCAACATAATAAATATTCACACACAGCGGTAAAGTTGAAGTTGGAAATTCAGCTATGTTTTTTCTCCACAGACTAGCAGGTGCTTTCCTCATTTACATACGACATGGTTAAAACTTTGTTCGATTCGCTACCCATCTGAAAACTGTGTGAATTTTTTCGGTGCACGCTTCAGTAATTGTGCGCCTCCAGTCCTTAAAAGCTTTACTTTGAAAGGATTTCAACACATCCGTAACATTGGAGGTTTTATTTTAAAACGTTTTGAGTTGTTATTACGAGACTTCAACAATTGTAAAACCATTAAAGCTCAAAGGTTGTATTACTGTATTTTTCCTTTGATGTTATGTTTCCTGATTTCTCACGAATTGTACTCGAAAAAGACAATTATTATTATAAAACTCAAAGATTATAAACTACTCCTACATATTCATTTATTTTTTGCGTATCTGTTGTTTATGATTTTTTTATATCATCAATATAAAATAACCGATTTACCGGCCAATAAGTACAGGCTCCATGCAAGCAAGTTTTAATTTCAAAGGTTTATTTATTTATTTATTATAGGATGGATCATTATTTGAACGATAGAGATGTCTGTGCATCTACTACCTAAACTATTTTCTGAATCGGTGGTAATATTTAGACGTTAATAAGTGCCTTATCAGGACCTAAAATGTTTTTCAATATTGATTTAAGGATAACTTAGCATTAATACAATTTAATCGAGTGTATTTAACAATCATGAATCTTACACAACTTTCTACACAGCTCGACTTATGCAAAAACACTCCACTACAAAATTATTCAAGTACAAATTTCGCGTACGAAGATGATTACCTTCTCATTCTTATTATTACTTACTTACCTCAGTACCTATATACCTCATTACCTATATACCTCATTACCTTCTCAGATATTTTTAGTCTTACATTATCCTAACAACTGCATGCTAACAGGTTAAAGATTTTCCAAGTAATGCGAGTTCTATTACGTAAAATGTATGATTTAAATAATGTACTTAAATTTATTTGTGGTAATTTCAATCGAAATATGATTTAAAAAGTGTTTCCACTTTTCTAGAATTTTCCGGGTATCTAGTTTAACTTTTATGCTCGAATATAGTACTATGTCCCTAGGTACACTGAAACTTGGATATAAAATACGTTTATGATTTAAAACCCTGCAATAAGGTTTACTGGTTTTCGAGTTATTGCCTTTGAGTTAATTGGCCTTTTATAATTTTAAAGATTTAACCTGTCTTTTGTTGTGTTAAAATGAATTTAGTGTTTAAATTACCAGTCCAAAAGTAAGTATATGTTTACAAACTCAAAACACCATAACATTCCATATAAAACTAAAAACGAAGTGGTGATGGCTCAGACGTATAATAATGAGTTCAACGTCAAAGGAAGTCGGTTCCAATCCAACTACACTATTTCATATGAGCCTGATCTAGACAGACCCATTGTTATGAAACCATAGCATTTTCTAATGCAAACCTGGCTAGCTACACCCCTCAAGTCAGAAAATCAGTCAGCAGTTACCTATAGGTATGTTCTGACTACATCACTTGAGAGTCTGTACCCTGTGTCGGACGAGTCCAGTTAAAAGTTGGAGCGAGGTCAAATCTTGGCGCACCCTTTTTTATACATATAGGAAATGCATTCACTCACATCGGTGTGGGGACATGGAGGGATATGTGAAACTCACACGGCAATCGCAAATAATCACTAAAAACTCCACGAGACACCGTCAAACCATCTTAACGGGAGGCGCACCCCGCACCAGGGCACAAAAAAGTGCACCCACAAACGGAGACGCCTTCGCTTACCCTTGGCGCCTGAAGCAGCCACTCCGTTCCCCGTATAGACTTACTGGCCTAGAGGGTGCCATTTAGGATTTGCTATCTTGGACTACATCGTCACTTAAAATCTCTATTGCACATTTCTAATTTAAACAGTCCATAATTGTAATTTGAAAAATTCAAATATATATTTGTAAATCGTCTGGAACAGTCTATAACTGTTTTAGGAAGATTCATATAGGTGCCTAGTCACCAAAATCATTATAATCGTGTACCAACGTTTATATACGAAGTATGAACTTACTCTGCGAGTTACCGACCACCATCACATAAA
Organism: Samia ricini; assembly: GCA_014132275.2. Lineage (NCBI taxonomy): Eukaryota > Metazoa > Arthropoda > Insecta > Lepidoptera > Saturniidae > Samia > Samia ricini. The sequence continues at coordinate 11,023,029 of AP028170.1, forward strand.
CTTGGAACTGTAACTGTTCGTAAACAAGTCTTAACAAAGTTTTGCGGTTAAGTTGTAGTCTTGGTGTTACGTGGGCTCCTCTACTTCTATTGTTTAGTATGAACTTGTACAGTTAGTCAGAGCACACCTGTCTTCTACGTCGAAGATTCCAAGTTAGATGTTGAATGAAGTTAAGATTTGTTGATTTTCAACTTTAATATGAACTTTATTTTGTTTCGTTTGTCATGTCCGCGACTCCGTCTGCGTGGAATTTATAGCCAGTAGTCACTCACTTTGTGGTAAGCTTAAAAAAATTACCTATACGTTACTCCGGAATAATTTTTTTCATAATTAAGTCTTTAAAGTCTTAAACTTTGTATATAAATACAAAGATCCCAAGTCCCTAAAACTTAGTCATTTCCCTTACACATTTTTATCCTCTTTTTCACCCACTTCAGGGTGAGTTTGCAAATTTTTGTAATACTATACTTTACTTAAAGATAAAGACTTCCTTTATAACTATTTATAAATATATATATATATATATATATATATATATATATATATATATATATATATATATATATATATATATATATATATATATATATATATTCATAAGATCTTAAATACAAACTTTAATTCTCATATAAACCTTTATCTCCTTTTCCCTATACTTTCGGGTGAGTTTTTAATCCATACCAAATTTCATCAAAATCCATACGAAAGATTTTGCGTGATGCGTGCAATAGATATTAATTAAGATACATAGATATAGTAAAAAATCCAACAATCATAGTAATGTGTTAAGCCGAGTGACTTTTCTCAAATATATTTATTCTGAAGTTTTCAATGCGTTACTGTTTTAATAATAATAGAAAAGAAATTCACTGTATTCATTGACATTGTTACACAGTATAAACTACTATCATAACAAATTTCATAGAATTCGGTTCAAATATTTTTGCGTGATTGGCGAACAAATTTCGTCCTTTAACCTTTTATTATAAGCATAGACTCAAATGATAGATTAATTTTTCGCTGAAATAAATCGACGGGTATTTCTAATGACATACCTATACATTTTGTCAAGAAGGTACTGGGTATTGATAATTTAAAAAGCTCGATGAGAGAGATAGCCGCTGAAGTGTTTTTACTTACGAATGAATTCGTACCATTTAAAACGATTGTTTAGTCCAGTTGTTGTCAACCGCGGCCCGTTGCCCGAACTTATACGCCCTGTGACATAATAAAAAAAATTAGTAGATAATGACTATTATAAACCTTAGTTTGCATATCAAGTTAACAAAATAGGCGGGACAGGAACACGAGTATAAGAATGTTTTGCGGGAGGTTAATCACAACCAGCTACCCCACCCGCGATCTTCGCTCCCGACAGTGCTTAACTGCTCACTGCGACATGCATTCAGTATGTTTGCAGGCCATTTATTGTTTGCTATTACATATTATACAAAGTTCTAAACGAAACAAAAAAAAATAAAATAAAACACAACGTTCAATACTCATTTCACTAAACATCATTAAAAGTAGGAACACATTTAATTAAAAAAATATGAGACTAATAACTAAAACGTTACTAATATTGAGCACAATTCACTGTGACAATAGCACACTGAGAATGACATGTTGAAATAAAATAAATTAATGTACTATATTTTATCAATATACGTTATGATTCCAGGCTATATCTTAACTTTATTTTAGCCCTGAAAATGTTCATTTTAAATACACATTTCATTTTTGGTTCACCACTTTGAAATCAATCGTTTGTTAATTAGGTAGATAAATAAAAGGGTGCACCAATTGCTATCCATTTCCATTAAAAAAAGTTGGAAATCGCATTTTGACAACATATAGCAATTGGTAATTTATTGGTGGTGTCCAATACCTAATTCACAGATATGCAGCTCGCAGTGTTTTCCTCATATTGTCCAATGTGGCCCTTGACCAGAATAGTGTGTCGATCGCTGGCTTTAGAGCCGCCTCAGGTAGCCTTTAGTGCAGAATGTGCAGCGCACACGGTCGCAGAGTTTTTTGGGAGCCACACTTGCAAAGATGCACACGGGCGCTACAAGGGCTAGAGCTGCTGCTGACTGGTTTAGTCGGTTTTAAGGCAAGTATTTAATTCATAAGCCACGTCTACAGAGGGGAATGCGGGAAGGGAGGTTACCTAACGAAAAAATAGCCTATTCTATTTGATCAATAAATCTCAATTTAGTCAACTTGCAACTTACGACTAATAATCTGTTGAGTGGTCGTTTACACGCCTCGTTTTAGTTAAAATTAAGCTAATCACTTGTCACTTATTTACGCGTAACTTTAGGTACGTACAGGGGCGAAATGAATGCTCTTGAAATTAGGAGATCAAGTAACTTATACTCAAGCCAATCCATGAAACAGAAATATACAAACAAGCTAGGGTAAAGACCTATGGTTACAATCATAACTTATTGGCAATATGAGGAACATATTGACATTCAAGTGGCATACAACGGTAATAAATGCAAGTAGCCCAAATTCTCCAATGTTATAAAATGTACATCCTGAAGTGTTAGTTTTTTTACGATTTTACTTATTCGGGTTCAGATTATCACTTCTAAATAAGAAGTGAACTTAACACAAACTATTCATGATACTATGTTCACATCTTAAGATTTTAACTATAATTTTCGACTATAATGAAAGGAATACTTTGATACCTTGAAATAAATAACAAATTTAGGATTTAATATAAAACATTTATTTTTAATACTACATTCACAATATTTTGACCATTTATATTTATTTCATATTTAATCTACTAATGGTTTACTTTTGATCGTTAACCGAATGTCTAGTACAACTATTTTCTTAAAAACTTCTACTAAATCATTTCTTACATTCGTCCTAATCTGATTTAACCGACCGCCCCCAGCGCCCCCTATTAGTCTCAATATTCTCTCTGATGGGCACTCGACAGTAACTGAGCAGATAATTTTATCTTGTTCCTCTATCTCTTCATAATATTCTAATTTGATCTGCAAGTTATAAGGGATTTCTTGTTGGAGGAAATCCAAGAATTTAGCCCTAACTGCTTCTTCGATTAGTGATTCGGGCATTTGGTCGGTCCATTCATTTGGTGAGTATTGATATCTTGACACTTTGGCATTGCTAATCAAGTAATCCTATAATAGAGAAACAAAATATTGATTTTTTTTTTTGTGTATACAGTGATACCCCGCTTTACGCGAGGGATACGTTCCGAAAAAAATCGCGTTAACTGAAATTCGCGTATATCGAGGTTTATGATTGAACATAGTTAAAATTTAATACAAAAAAATACAAATCATTTTAATCAATCACTTTAATTCTAAGAACATTTTATGCAATACATACTGTTATTTTTTTACGGAAAAATACATCTATTGTCTTTACATTATGTTTATACGCACTCTTTCGCGTAATGCGAGGTATTTGAGCGCGAAATTTGACTTCGCGTTATAGTGAAACTGCGCGTAACGGGGTCGCGCTAAGCGGGGTATTACTGTAGTATATAGTTAACCCTCGTCCCACCTGCATGAAGACACTCCTTACATTCACTCCGTTTGTCTTCGTTATTTGTAAATTAATAGTCTCAAATGAAATCAAACTTTAATTATAATGTTATTTAACCCCTTGAGCACCTTCCTGGCGTTTACGCCAGCTTTCCATTGTTTTCCTATTGTCTTATTTTCGACACATTAATGTTTCGAGTACCCATAAAAATGAAATAATAGGAAAACAATGGAAAGCTGGCGTAAACGCCAGGAAGGTGCTCGAGGGGTTAATCTATAAAACATCGTTAATGTTTATTATGTAGTCTATACTAACATTATTAATGTGATGTTTCTACGAACCCTAATCATATTGCTTTTTATTATAGATTTAGTTACTATTCAATGAAGATCTTTTGGTGTACAGTTTTTAATAATAATTCTGTTCATTTACTGCTCTGCTGATTATTATAGTTAATACATGACACTGGCTGAATTGTGAAATCATGCACAATAATATTAATTTTCTATTAATATTCAATCTTGCTATATGTAATCAGAATTGTAAGAAGTATACGGATTTTAGACTCCATAAGTATTAAAGGTACAATTTAAGTATGTATAGAAAAAATAGAACACTATTTTAAATGCCATACCCTTATATCTGAAATGCCATCTCCATTCAATGCTGATACCAAAAATACATCAGAAAATTTACTATATCCTTTGTCCGGATTATTTTTCTCTTGCTTTAATCCAGGCATTGGTTTTCCAGCAATGTAACCATTTGTTAAACTTCTAATAATGGACAATAGTTGCGTCTTAGATTTTAATTGATCAATCTGTAATCAGGAAAATCAAATAGTTATTTATATAAAAATTCTATTAAATAAGCTACCAGCTTAGCTTACACATGACTTTCATAAATTACATTATTTTTAAAATTACCAAATAAAGAGAATCATTTGATGATATATTTTGTATATCCTGAAGATTGCTATTAAAAACTGCTAGTGTTCAAGAAATAACTTGAGAATATGATTACTTATTACATACTCTATTTATCCCATAAAAAAAAAAAAACAATTTTGTTATCAAAGTAAAAAAAACCTGTGTAGTTTAACCAAATGTAACCTTTCTTTATATTAAACGAGCTGTAAGCCTGCGGTTGTGCCCCCGTTTCATATATATTCTTCAGTGCACCATATAGTTTTTAAACAATCATTGGGAAATAATGTTGTGATTGTGTTGTCCATTGAATCAAATTTTATTCACAATTCATAGTTTTAACTTTTTTATGCGGAACCCTATTTTCCAAAAATCAAAGTCATTTCAGTTATCTGCTAGTAAAGGTCCCATCAAAATTGATCCAGCCGTTCCGGAGATAAGCCAGAACAAACAGACAGACAAACATTTTTAAAAATTGAGTTTTTGGTTTTGGTACCATATATACCTTATGTTTTTAGTAAAAATTTCTTACTTTGATATTCCAAACAGACACTTCAATTTTATTTATTAGTATAGATAATTTAAAAATATATACAGAACCTTGTTAATAATAAGAAAACTTGGTATGTTTTGGATACTAGAGTTTAACAAGTTAATCACATCTGGGTGAATATTGTTCTTAGAATATCTGTTGGATATATCATGCACAACACCAACAACGTCTGCACATCTTAAACTCTTGTAACAAGCTTCAACCATTGACTGTGGTAAATTATATCTGTAACAAAAATTACAGAAAAAACTTGTACATTAATGAAGAATATTTTAGTGAAAATTTCTAAATAAATATAGGTAGATTCATACATGGTTACCTATGTTCTATTTCAATAAATTTTAATGGAAATCATTCTAAAAATACACCTTTGATAATAAGAACTCAGTATGGTTAACTTACTTCTTTTGCTCTCTGTTGGTCACAATTCCTGGTGTATCTAAAAATATTATTTGGGTCTCGTTGTAATAACACATGGCTCTAATTAATTTTATCGTTGTGTGAACTTTGTTAGATGCAGCACAAGCCTGAAAATGATTCACATGGATTGGATTCATTTTGTTCTCCTAATTTGGTACATAAAATAAAATGAATATCTAATTTTACCTGCATAATTGGATTAGATAACATTAATGACTATACGATTAAAGCTAATAGTAATATAAAGTTGACAAACTAACAGTAATAGACAGTAAATAAACAAATGTGAACTCAAAGGTTATATTAAATTACACTTACTTTCCTCTTGGTAATGTTGTTAATCAATGTACTTTTCCCAGAATTAGGAGCTCCTATTATAGCGACATTCACAATTTTTCCCAGTTTTTTTTCATAAGCCTGATCAGGTTGAGATGAAAATAAAACCAATTTGTTACAAGAAGTCTTGAACGAAAGCCTTTTGATACAAGACAGAAAGGAAAACATGATTTCCTTAAAATAAGTACTTTATTATCATAATCACAATCAACGTGTAATCTTTTCTCGTTTTACAACAATGTAAGTTTTTATTTACACAACATCAACAGAGATAAATAATAAAATCATACACAATACCAAATTTCATTTTTATATTTTTTTGGTTCATTTTTTTTAAGGAAAAAGCAAAGGTACTAGTAAACCATGCAGCCAAGCCATACGTTAGGAACTATCAGTATATGGTGGTAGCAAAATGGCGGCCTTCTGTTACTACCACAATGGGAATGATTGGGACGTTTCAGAATTCACGTTCCACGTTCTTATTTTGACTTCACAACACTTGTGCATCATAACTACACTATACCACGTAAAATTACATAATATATAGTCAAATACTGCGAGACAATGAATTAAGAATAAAGACGACCACATGACAAACCAAAATTGCACCAAGCACCCCCTTTAGTTCTCAAATCCCAATTCTTCATCATCTTGGGAATGGTAATCCGTGATTTACGTAAACCATTCTGCCAGCGTCATGTAGTAAGTTATGTTTTCAATTTTGTATTATTTATCTCCATAAATAAATAACAAAATTTATCTATTTTCAATCTTATAACAACGTTTTTAAGCTTCAGCAAAACAGGCTCATCTTGCTATAACATGGAGTTTTCGTAGCACCTTAGAATAATCGTTTTGCATCATTATTTTCATACTTCACCTGTCCACAATAACCAAACTATATCATACAAAATGGAATCAAATACACAAGTTAAACGATTAAACACAATAACTGCTACATGGCAAACTAAAATCCTCCAAAAATTCCTTGCTTCCAGTTATTCTTTTTTTTGTTCTTAGGTAATGGCAATCTATGTACACACAATTTGTGCCAGTGTCATGTGGGAAAAATGTATTTTCAATCTTGTGTCAGCGTTACCAAACTCCAGCAAAACGGTGGCTCATCCTGCTCGAACTTTCCATGGAGCTTTGTCGGCACCTCAGATTACATGTTACGCGTTATCTTCTATAATAAACGTAACTTGAACAGAATAACCAAACTATATCACACTAAGCGCCACCAAGATAACATGACATAGAGTTAAATACTCAAGTTTAATGAATTAAAGAAAACTACTGCTGCATGACGACTGAGATCCCGCCGAAATTAACAGTATTTTTTTTTATTGTGCCCATTATTGTCGTTCGATGATAACATGCTACTATATTTATTTGCGTAAACAAAGTATTGTCCGTCAACATTTTTTCGATAGTTAAGTGCCCAAATAAGTCACTTAAATTTTAAATTATAAATTCCCGCGCGAGAACACTAACCCTTATGCTGCTTTATTTAGTAACGTCACGTAGTAATCAACAACCTAGGGATATATGCTTTTGGAAAAGATTGTATGTTGAATCGATTGGTATCAAGGTAAATGAATTGATTGAAATAAAAAATTGACGTTCAAAAGATCGATTTCTCAAAAAATTAATAAGAATAGAAACAAAATAGATAAAATGCTTTGTATTGTTCTTTAAATTCTTGTGGAACATTTCATATTATTTTTTTATTTCATATTATGAACGTATTTTGTGTAATGCCGATCCAGTTAGTCAGTTTCCGTCATCTCTCTGTAAAATTTAAAATATCTTTTATATCTCAGTAAGATAATAGACGAATATCTTGTCTGGTGTTAGGCAGCATCTATAAGCGATAGACACGATGTGCGTTAGGAATATTTGGAGCGTGGTAGCAATCCTAAAACTTCTTCACTTATTAAAAAAACTTTCATATGCTTGTAAGATCAACTCTTATTATTTTAAAAAACGATTAAAGATCGACATGTAAGTAGGTAAAGATTAAATAATTTAGTATTTTTTTCTCCTGTACTTGTCAATAGTTTTTTTTTTTTGTTTAGATGATATTGATGAGCTTTATTTGGCATTAAAAAAAAACTAAGCAGTCATGGGATGGTACCAACAGATGTTAAAAAACTCGTAACTTTGGTATAACTGTTTTTTTAAAATCTTTATATTATAATACGAGTATAATTTGTTAATTTCAATTATTAACATAACCTAACTTTTGTCTGGTTTTTACTCGTATAGGCGTTCCAAACAATAATTATGTACATATTCTTGCAATTTATTTATAATCAAAACATACGGTTGGCTGCGTAAGTATATATTTTATTATTTATCTCTGAGTGCCAGCCCTTAAACACCATCTTATACTTGACATACTGTGGCATCTTAACGGCTGACGTCACAGTAATGGTAATGCAAATCTACAAGTTTTCCCCCTACTGAGAATAGCTCAAAGCTGATAAAAGAGTTTTATTTCAAACATTTTTGAAACAGTTTTTGGCGATTTATTACCCGGAGGTACCGTGTAGTTGGTCGACGGAGGAGTTAAAATAGAACACCGTAGATTGACTCACTGCTTTTAATTATTACCAAAAATACAGATGAGTATATATATTTTACAATATAAATCAATGTAATGACAAGACGTATTGTTTTTTGCTTAATGTTTTTTCGGCGTCTATCATAGCGTCCTGCAGCAAAGAGTATCTAATACACGTTAAAGTTAAATAGTTAAAATATGAAACTTAATAATATTAATACAAAAAAGGCGGAACGCCACATCACCCCCCCACGGAGAAGGATAAATGCCTAAAAATAGAAATAATCCTCAGCTTTCCGAAATTTTACACGACGACCGGATCTTGATGCACTAGGTTGTGAGTTAGGGGTGACGGAATCTGCGGTTGAGGGTTCAGGATCCTGAGGTATGTCTGAAGGAGGTAAGTTACCTGCAGTTGTGTCTTTAGTCGTAGGACGTTCCCAGTTGTCAGACTCAGAAAAAGCTGGTTTGACGCGGTTTACGCTCACCACAATCTGTCTGCCCTTGATATTCAAGGTCAGGGTCTTTCCATCAGTAGAACGCTCTAATATAGCGAACGGACCGGTGTAAGGAGGTTGTAGTGGGTGTCGTACTGTGTCGTCTCGTAGGAAAACGTGGGAGGCCGAAGATAATGATTGAAATACAAAAGCAGCTGGATTTGCGTGACGTGAGGCAGGTATTGGCCGTAAAGCTGCCATCTTACGTCGTAGTTGACCTACAAAATCAACAGGGTCGTATGGACGGTCTGCGCCAGGTGGATGAGCCAACATTTCTCCTGGCAAACGCAGCGTTTCACCATACAGCATCTCTGCTGCTGTAGACTTAAGGTCTTCTTTGTATGCCGTTCGCATTCCGAGAAGTACGAGCGGAAGAGCCCGAACCCATGATTCTGTGTGGCACATAAGGGCTGCCTTCATTTGGCGATGTACTCGCTCGATCATCCCGTTTGCGCAGGGGTGATAGGCGGTCGTCCTAGTACGTTTTTTATGGCGAACGTTGCCATGAGTCGACGAAACAGATCAGACTCAAATTGAGTGCCTTGGTCTGTTGTAATTACTGCGGGTACGCCAAAACGCGATATCCATTCTCGAATGAGAGTGTCAGCCACTTCTTCAGCTGTAATGGATCTCATGGGCCACGCCTCAGGCCATCGTGAAACTCTGTCAACCGCGGTTAGGCAATAACGATAGTCGTTGCAGACTGGCAGAGGTCCCACGATGTCGATATGGATATGCATGAAACGACCAGATGGTTGATCGATGGTACCGAGAGGAGCAGAAATGTGTCTGGATACTTTAGCGCGTTGACAAGCCATACAAGCCTGAGCCCATTGGCGAGAGTCCTTTCTAATCGAGGGCCAAACGTAGCGTTCGACCAGAAGAAGGCGAGTGGTTGCTCGCACGCCAGGGTGGCTCAAGTTATGAATCTTGTCGAACACCGCACGGCGAAATGAAGGGGTCAAGTAAGGACGAGGCTTGTCTGTGGACATGTCACATAGGACAGAAACCTTAGTCCCTGGAATGATAACCTGATCAAATTTAAGGCTACAATTTCCTTGACGTAGGCTTACGAGTTCTTGATCCTCCTCCTGTGATTTTGAGAGGGCCTCGTAATCTTCTTCTAAAGAAATGGCCTCTATCCGGGACATTGCATCAGCTACAATGTTGTCCTCACCTTTGATATAGCGGATGTCTGTCGTAAACTGGCCTATGAACGATAACTGGTTCAACTGCGCAGGCGGAAGTTTTTCTCGGCGCTGTACGAAAGCGTACAGCAACGGTTTGTGATCTGTGTAAATCGTAACGTGCTGGACTTCGAGTATGTGTCGGAAATGTTGAACGCTCTCGTACACCGCCAATAATTCCCGATAATAAGCTGGCCACTGTGTCTGTTGTGGAGTCAGCTTTTTGCTGAAGAAGGCCAGCGGGCACCATTGGCCGTTCACTTGCTGCTGAATACAGGATCCAATGTGGACACTTGATGCGTCCGTATACAGGCCAAGGGGTATGCCGTTGACTGGGTGCTGTAACAGAGTCGCGTTAGATAAGCTCGATTTGCAATTTTCAAACTGTACCAGAAGCTCAGGTGACCATACAAATGGCTTAGCACCTTTGCCATTGGTAGCAACAACAGCTTCGATTAGGGGAGCCTGAAACTGAGCAGCGTGGGGCACAAAACGGCGGTAGTAATTTAACATACCGAGAAAACGACGCACACCTTGAACAGTCTTCGGAGGGGGAAAATCCAGAAGGGCTTGAATGCGATCTTGAGGAGGACGCGTGCCTTCCCCGCTAATATTAAAGCCCAGGAACACAACCTCTGTGGCTCCGAATACACACTTTGACGGATTAATTACAACCCCATAATCATTCAAGCGCTTAAAAAGGATTCTTAAATGTTCCTTGTGAAGAGCCTCATTTGCTGAATATATGAGGATGTCATCTATGTAAGGAAAAACAAAATCAAGACCCCGAGTGACCTCATCGATGAACCGTTGAAAAGTTTGCCCTGCATTTCGCAACCCAAAAGTCATGTAAGGGAATTCGAAAAGGCCAAACGGGGTAATGATGGCGGTCTTAGGGATATCCTCCTCAGCAACAGGTATCTGATGATAGGCCTTCACAAGGTCAACAGTACTAAATATTTTAGCCCCAGAAAGATTATGGGTAAAATCATTGATGTGTCGTACCGGGTAACGGTCTGGTATGGTCCTGGCGTTCAGGGCACGAAAGTCGCCCCATTGACGCCATGACTGGTCTTTTTTACGGGTCATGTGCAACGGAGAGGACCAAGCACTTTGCGAAGGTCGCGCTGTGCCATTCCGCAGCATATCCTCGAATTCCTTTCTGGCAGCAGTCAATTTATGTGGCGCCAAACGTCGAGGACGGGAGGAAGTTGGAGGTCCATCTGTGGTCCGAATATGATGCACAGTGTTATGCTTTATTTCCCGTGGTAGTCCAGGTGGTTTAGTGACGTCAGGGAACTCGGCCAGCACTTGTGCAAAAACAGAGCTCTGAATATTAATAGTCTTGATGCTGGACTGTTTGCTGGTGGCATCAGAAGCAATGATGGCTAAACCAGTAGTGCCGTCAACTAATCTCTTGGTACGGCAGTCTGGCAGGAGGTGGTAGTATGCTAGGAAATCTGATCCTATAATGGCAGTGCTGACGTCAGCAACCACAAACTGCCAAACAAAGGTACGGCGCAGTCCAAGATTAAGTTTAAGGTTCACAGTTCCAAAGGTCTTGATAGTGCTACCGTTGGCAGCACTGAGTTCCCAGTCAGAAGGTTTCCTCTGATCTCGAACCCAGCGATAAGGGTAGCAGCATAAGTCAGACCCGGTATCAACTAAGAACTGGTGTTTGGTCTCCTTGTCTGTAACAAATAGACGGCGGCCGTGATCCACTAAGCAGCAATCAGTTTCCGCCCTTACTGATTGATGGTCGGGTTTTCCGGCTTCCAATCGCAGGGCTTTGTGCACTTGGTAGCATTGGTACCATACTTTTTGTGATACCAACACCGCTTGGTTACCGGAGTGCCACTTCGGCTGTTGTTCCGTGAGGCAGGTCGATTCCTAAGTCTACCACGTGGCTGCAAAGCAGTATAATCCTTGAAATGTTTATTTAATTGAATCAGGACGTCTTTGATTGATGGATGTTCGTTAGGTTCGCTGTTTACAGCGTATACCTTTGAAGAACTAGGTACGGTCACTTCAATAATTTTATCTGCTAGCTCAGCTAGTTTTTGTAAGCTGAGATCCTCCTGTGCAGCCAGAATTGCTTGGACCTGGGTGGGCAATCGACGCATCCAAAGCCGTCTAATGATACTGTCGTCTTTAGATTTGCCGGCAAGTGACTGCAGATGCCGAAGAAAAGCTGTAGGCTTCCGGTCTCCTAGTTCTTCGTCACTAACCAAGCGTTCCACCCGCTGTTGTTCTGATGCCGATAGTCTGTGTATGAGTTCCTGTTTTAATATATGATATTTGTTTTCAGGTGGCGGATCCAAGACAATATCCTCAATTTCCCCAATTAACCTTTGGTCTATTGTGCTGATAACGTGGCTGAACATTGTGGTATCATTTTAATGCCTGCCAGGTGAAATTGAGCCTCCGCCTGAGCAAACCAGACTGCAGGTCTGTCTGCCCAGAAGGAAGGAAGCTTGACGGATACTGAATTAACCTGGTGTTGTACTGGCTGTGTCTGAAGGCGTGCCTCGAGTGCGGCATTCTGTGTCCGCAGGTGTTCGAGTTCTACACGCAGGTCTTCGTTCATTATGACAACCTTGTATGTGCTCACAATATGTTGGTAGGCTTACCCTTTTCCGTGAGTTGTGGACAATTATATAAAGCAATATTTAATTATAATAATATAAATACACAAATAATACAATTTACAATCGTACACCAGAGAATAAAAGAAGATAAACAAAAAATAATAGCAATTGAAACTGTTAAATGCACAAAACCAAACAATTAATGTAAATAATAATTATTGTTACCCAAAATAAAATAAAGGTGGTTATTAAATAGTTTGCAAGTTCTATGCACACTTAAAATTAACTAATGGTCAAAAATGTTTTGAGAAACACAAAAAATAAAATAAAATATAAGATTTTGTTCAGCTACCTAAAAAGATTACATTTAACAAATTATGTTTAGTTAGTAACTTAATGTTCCAAACTCCAATCCAAAAAAAAGTTTTTACGTGTGTTCAGGAATTTCTGTCGAAATTATGTTTTGTATTATACAAAATTAATATACAAGAGTTCGAAATTATTATGACCGCACTTAGAAAAAAAAAAAAAAAACACGCACATATGACACGATATCACTCTTAACACAATGCTGTTTTAACGTGGTGTTGTAATGCCGGTCGAATGAACACGTTGACCTCGAGGTGTTTATCGGCCGCCAGATGCCGAAGCCGCAATCGGAGATGAGTGATATGCACTCAATGCACGCTGCAGGAAGAGAAGAATCCAGGTGCGGTGCAGGGATAGATGCCTTCTTCGATGCGTTGACTTAGGTGTCGTAAGTCGAGGGTCACCACTTTGGCGATTTATTACCCGGAGGTACCGTGTAGTTGGTCGACGGAGGAGTTAAAATAGAACACCGTAGATTGACTCACTGCTTTTAATTATTACCAAAAATACAGAATGAGTATATATATTTTACAATATAAATCAATGTAATGACAAGACGTATTGTTTTTTGCTTAATGTTTTTTCGGCGTCTATCATAGCGTCCTGCAGCAAAGAGTATCTAATACACGTTAAAGTTAAATAGTTAAAATATGAAACTTAATAATATTAATACAAAAAAGGCGGAACGCCACAAGTTTTATCCTCAAATCTTTAATATGGTAATTATTACCTAATTTGGAAAACGAATATTACTTAGGAATAACAACTCAAAATAAGTCGAAAAAACTGATTTTTGAGAAACAGATGTCTTGGACCTTGATTTTTTTTTTGTAAATGGATTTATTAGAACCGTTCATTCAATAGAAATTATACTATTCATTTATTGATTAGAAAGACGCCCATCCAGAGATGAATAATAAAAGTTTCAATTATTAGTAGAACAGATAAAAAATTGTTAAATTTTTAAAATCAATTATAAAATTTATCTTATAGTTTAATAAATTGGGATTAACATATTTCAATTAGTTACGGTGAAATGTACCTTATTAATAACTTCTTAATACTTTTTACGCTTATAGTAAAATAACCTATTGTAAACACAGATAATTAATAAAATAAATAGAAGCAAAATCGCACTCTGTTAAAAAAGCTGCATGGTTTAGATACCTTTGCCATTTTCTTAGAAAAGAAAAACGGAAACAATAAAAAAACTGTGAAAACTGGAAAAAAACATTTGACGAAAACTAAATAATATATAAACTTATACCTATTATGTTTTCTACCTATGTACAGTGTTGATACATAGTTCCGTGCCCTTTTCTATAATTGTTTAAACAATCTATAAAATTAGTTTTTGGACAAACTACCTTACTAGCAAAAATAATTTATCATCAATTAGAGTTAGAACATGAGCGTATAAGTTAATTAAATTCGCCGGCATGATTGAACTTAGGTATAATAAATTTGATTTTTATTTTAAACTGTAATGTTTATTCTTTATATATAATATAAATCTTTTCGAGTTACAGAAATGTCAGAGATAAAGTATAAGAATCAAATACTGGCCGCAATTGATCATTTACGTTCTCGAAAATCCCGTCCAGATGCCAATAGAATTTGCAAGTTTATGCTAAAGTGTTACAAAGTGTCACCCAAAGATACAAAAGCAGATCTAAAACGTTGCTTAAAAGAAAAAAGTATATTTAAGGTTGATTACAAAGATAATGTAAGCTACAGGAACGCTGCTAAGTGGCGAAAAAAATCTAGAAATAGTAATAGTAAGTTATACCCAAATTTTAATAAAGAGCAACAATGGTTAAGATGCCAATAGTACTTTTGGTAAGCAAATACTGATGTTACACATACCTGACAATTTCCTTATGTGGTCTGTATCTTCTTTCGTCTGGATTTTTATTTAATTGTGGTGTGCATGCATATTTAACATTTTTTTACAAGCACATTTTCTTAATTTATTTTACATAAATATGTTGCATTCTTATTTTATGTTAATGCAAATAATATTTAATAGCACTAGATGTGATACCTGGGGGTTGTAAATATCATTTGTTTATACTTTAAATTCCAGTATCATTTATTATTGCGTTATTGACTTATGACAAAATTTTAATGATTATGTGTATATGTAGGAAGACAAGTTGCGCCGACCCCAAATGAAAATGGGAAAATGGTAGGGAGATGATGATATGTGTATAATTAACGAACTGCTCTCTGCGGTTTTACTTGGCTAGTTCCCATTCCCGAGGGATTTTTAAAATAAAAATTATCCTATGTCACTCCCTGGATTTCAAACTATCTCCATACCAAATTGGTCCAGTAGTATTTAAGTTTGTTAGTTGCATACAAAAATGCAAATCTTTCCTCTTTATAATATTAGTATATATGACAGATCATGCAAATATAGGTAAAATATTGTTGAAAATATTCCAAATGTGCACCACACTTTGTGCATCTTACTATGATGATTACTATGATGTGGATACTATCAGTGATAGACAAGAGGAAATAGGCTGATTAGAGTATATTATATACAAGTGTACCTTTTGGAAACATATTTGTAAAACTAATATCATCTTGAGCTTTTAATTCTTGAGTGTCTTCACATTTTAAGTATGTTGAAAAATAGTGAAGATTCTTAATACATAAGTTGTATGTAATCAATACTGGTAAATGATTTCTTCTGATATATTTATTTAGCAAATAAATTTATAATAAAAACTTTAATTTTAATTATATTTTTTTAGCAGTTCTTGGTTGCAAATTATATTGTTCATACTTATTATTTTCTCTATTGCTATTAAATTCTTCTTTTCTCATTTGATTTTGTATGACATATAAAATAAAATTTATACTATGTAAATTATGATATACTGTATAACTTTTTAGCTATGAACTCTGCAGTAGCCACAAGTGAACGCAGAATTATTACATCTGCTATAGCAACTCTCATTTACCAAGATCAAAGTTACTTAGAAAATGGCATTGCATTTGAGGATTTGATTAGATCAGCATCTTCACAAGAATCAAGATATTCTAAGAAACAATTAGAAATTATTGTGAACAAAGAGCTAGCGTCTGGAAGTCTTGTCAAGTTACAAAATGGAAATTTAGCATTAGGTCCTGCAGACCATGATGGAGACAGTTCTGATAGTTTCAAGTTTGAATGTGTTGTAGAATCTAGCACAAAGGTATGTATTATATTTAATTTTCACGCAAAAAGGGACTTTTTGAATAATTGTGACTATTAGATAATAAGAATCAATTTCATTTATGCTACCGGAGCAGCTACAAACAGGTTAGTAATTCATAAAAGAGCACGTCACAATTTCAGATGACGTCTTCGGCTAATTCATCATGTAGATCATCTCCCCAGAGAACGAGAGGACGACCGAAAAAACGTGGCGGATTGTCAGGCAGCGGGGCAAGTAGCAGCGCCAGGAATGCCGGCGTGCGTGTCGGCGAACGACGAAAGATGGCCAAAAAAGTATTCGATCCTTCTGATAATAATGTGCCAAGTAAAAGAAAACGAGGGCGTCCAGTGGGCTCATTGAATAAAAGTACAATCAAAAAGAGACAATTGATAAATGGAAATAAGGGAGAAGATACACCTTTATCTGAAAGCCAACATTCTCTAGATGGAAGTGGCGATGAAATGTTAGATCAAGAGGATACAATACATCATGAAGAATCTGGTGGCGTGTGCTCTGTGTGCCGGATACAGAAAAACCTCGAGGTTCAAACGATAGATTAGTAGAATGTCGCGATTGTAACAATAAAGCTCATCTTCGCTGCCTTCAATCAGGTTCGGGTATATTGAAGCCACGGCCTGATAATACATGGCAATGTCCTCATTGCAAAACATGTGTTGTTTGCTGTGAAACAAATGATGCTGTAAGTTATACTGATTTCTATTTAATTAATTGTAATCAAAGAAAAATAATAAAGATGCTTTAAATTAATTATAACTATTATAGTAAACAACTGGTAAAACTTGCACAAGATTTAAGGAAATTGTGAATATGATAACTGAATAGTTAATTGTTACTACTTAAAATCAAGTGAACAACCAGCTTACTAACTTCATTACATGAAAAAAAAAATAGGTAGTCATGGGGACTGCCCACAGAATTGAAAACTCGAAATGTTTTTAATGTTTAAATTTGTTAATTGGCGAATATTACGAACTGAAAATGGAGCTTAACTCAACCTTCTCGCTTTTAATATGTGGACTCTATTGTAATTTATTATCAAGTGTAATACCTGAGAACACAACATTATCAACTAAGCCTACAAGATTCCCTTCTATCTTAATACTGCAATCAAACATACTTCACATTGGGCAAGATAAGTCTCATACGTTTAGCTTTATTAGCATTTAGCAATAAATTATTCAAGGCAATTCATTTTGAGAAGTTTTCATAAGTGTTATATGGCTGTCACAAAGTACAGATCATTTACATTGATTGTACCACATCATATTTTATCACTTAATTATAAGTGGATATCAAGAACAGTAAAATTATTAAGAGACTAGCTGTGTGTCCGCTCGCATGAAGTTGTCATCGTTTTTTGTTAACAATTTCAAGAGTTTTAAGATTTTTATATGAAACCCTTATTAATTTCCAACTATTTTGGTACTAAGAGAAAGCAAAGTTATATTTCTCACAAATTCTTTTGTATTCATTTTTTATGCATATCTCTAATAATTTTTCCTGAAATTATTCTTTGTACTACTAGAAAGCAAATATATTTTTCATTATTTCAAACATCTGCCAGTAAAACTGGATTCAATCGAATTCGTATGAGTTTTAATTTTTTTACGCGGAACCCTAATTATTTTCAAAAAATAATAATAGCCTATTTAAATAAAAAGTTACGCTAGAGGTAAATTTTAAAAATTGTGATTATCATATAGGTAAAATACCATATATACATTCATTTGTATTTAGTAAAAAGTTGGTTTGTTAATACAAACAGACACTTCAATTTTATTTATATGTATCGATAAGGAAATCTTCATTACCACTGTTGACTGATCTCAAAATTCGAGAAGTCAAACAAGTCACGTCGATTATACTAACCAAATCATCCATAGAACCCCTAGCATTCTACTAAAAATCGTTTTTTTTTTTTCAGGGTATTTTAACAGTTTGCAGCATTTGTTCAGATGCTTATCATGCACTTTGTCATACACCGCGGATCCCAGAAAGATTAAAAGCTTGGGATCAATGGGAATGTAATAATTGTCTAGAATCTCGTCCTACTATAGTAGGATCTCCAGCAATAATACCTAGAAATCTTGAATACAATGACCACAATTCACCAAATATTGATCCATTTTTAAAACCACATGAAATTGATCGAGCACCATCAAAGTTAACAGAAGATATTTCCGTTGACCTTAATATACCAGATATTACAAATTGGACAACTGATGATGTTTTTGAATACTTTTCCAAACATCACCCTGAGGCTGCATCTATTTTAAAAGAACAGGTAGATATTTGAAAAACGAAAAAACATCAATATTAAATAAGTTATATATAATAATGTGAAAAATGGCTAAATTATTATTGAAAACTAACTGTGTGTCCACGGCTGCGCCTGCGTTTCATATATTCACTGCGTAATATAGTTTTTTTTTAATATACGGAACACTAAAGAATTTTTACTACTAACATTAAACAAAGATATTTCTCACAAGTTCAAACACCTGTCAGCAAAACTGCATTTTCACAATTCACATAATCCGATTTTATTCACAATTCATGTTTTAATTAATTTACACGGAACCCTAATTATTTTCGAAAATTTAAAGTAGTTTAAGTTACACGCGTCAAAATCTGTACAGCCATTCCTGAGATTTCCCGGAAAAACGCACAGACACAAAAATTTAAATAATTTCTGCTATATGTATCACATGATATATTCATATGCATTTAGAAAAATAATTGTTATTACGAAGGGACACCTCAATTTTATTTCTTAGTATATTGTAAACTTTTGAGTAAAAAATCTATTGTTAATAAATATGTTTTGTATAGTTACTTTATATAACACAAATTCTCTCCATAAAAATCTTTTTCATCACTATATCTAAATTACATTAATAACTAATATAAATTTGCTTTCAGGAATTTGATGGGCAAGCTCTTAGTATGGCACGTCGAGCTGATATCGTTAGGGGTTTAGGATTACCTCTAGGGCCCGCCTTATCATTATACCGTATTGTTGTTAAATTGCAAACGAGAGTCGATGACTGGACAATGTGCTGGGGTTGAATAGAATTTTAAGTAAATATGAAAACTGTCTATTTATCATAAGCCAAACTGTAATGTACTATTTTCTTTATCTTAAAGTAAAAAGTTCATATTATACACATGAATCACCTGAAATTAATCTATTTTTAATTACAAAAAATACATACAAAATAATAATAATACAAAATACAAATAATAATAAAGTTTTTTTTTTCAATATTATTTAAAACAATACATAAGACTAAAAGGTATATTGGTTGTTATTAATGCACATTAAATTATTTTCATCGATTATTCATATTCAATGTGATATGTATATAATAACTTCTCTTTTTATGATTGAGTCTTTTTATAGCCTTCCTAAAACCGTATTATTTAAATTGCATTTTTTTCCAACTGTTAAAATGACTTAATATTGGTGATGAAGTAAAAAAATTATAAAGAATTTTATTATTAACTCTCATGAAGTCATTTTGCAATTAAGATAGGTAAAAAAATACAGTGATATCCATCTTTGGCATTTAATTATGAATCTATTTATGTAACTGTAAAGACGTCCACCATTAATCACGTGATTTCAAATTTGTGACCCTTTGTGTTGTTCACATTAAATGAGGTGAGGTTTTAGACTGCCCAATATCTACCATTAATTACATGCCAATGCGAGTCAAGGTCACATGTTACTTATCCCTATAGACAAGCTCTCAACAAAAAAATTAATGTAAGTTAGTTTGATGGATCCATAAAGATCTTAGTCCTTTTTCTATTTTAAGAATCTTCTTTATTGCATTCCAATGTGATTTGTAACAACTTCATCAATTAATAAATAACTTAGGAACTTCTCTTCTGTTTTGGATAATTATATATTATGCCAAAACCATAGACATTGCCAAAACTGATAAATTCATATATGCACAAAAAAAACTTTTATAACAATAAATTCTTCAATTTATTTCCATAACATAATTCTAAAATGAATTCATTTATATTAATTGTAATAAATAATTATTGCACATAATACATTGATTGATAACATCACAGTAAAAATAACTATAAACATTCATCTTTGTAATGTCAATGTTGATCAAAGTGTTTCATGTATGATAAGAATATATTATATATCATTGTTGCAAGATTAATATAAACTACTCTATATTCTGTTGGTAAATAATAAAAATTGATGAATTGTACAGGTGGCCAAAAGAACCAGTCTCCCTGAAAAAAAAAGATTTCATTGTAGATTATACTAGAATGTAGACATTAAATAAATATTATTTTTCATTTCTGCATATTACTATTTCATTATTCCCATTCGTTAATTAGAAGTCAATAAATATACAATTTCTTTTATATTTAGGTTAGGTTAGTTACACCATTTGTAACTCAAGAGTAGCTTCAAGGATTTTTATGGTGTTAGAAATAATTTATTAGGAAAATTCATTTTATCATACATTTTTTAAGGACAACTTTATTGCTACTGAGACACTATGAAGTTCACCAGGTCAGATAATATATACTAATATTATAAAGAGGAAAGATTTTGTGTTTTTGTATGTAGCAAATAAACTTAAAAACTACTGGACCAATTTGGATGAAATTTGGTATGGAGATAGCTTGAAATCCAGGGAGTGACATAGGATAATTTTTATTTTAAAAATCCCTCGGGAATGGGAACTAGCCAAGTAAAACCGCAGAGAGCAGTTCGTTAATTATACACATATCATCATCTCCCTACCATTTTCCCATTTTCATTTGGGGTCGGCGCAACTTGTCTTCCTACATATACACATAATCATTAAAATTTTGTCATAAGTCAATAACGCAATAATAAATGATACTGGAATTTAAAGTATAAACAAATGATATTTACAACCCCCAGGTATCACATCTAGTGCTATTAAATATTATTTGCATTAACATAAAATAAGAATGCAACATATTTATGTAAAATAAATTAAGAAAATGTGCTTGTAAAAAAATGTTAAATATGCATGCACACCACAATTAAATAAAAATCCAGACGAAAGAAGATACAGACCACATAAGGAAATTGTCAGGTATGTGTAACATCAGTATTTGCTTACCAAAAGTACTATTGGCATCTTAACCATTGTTGCTCTTTATTAAAATTTGGGTGTATATTCCGATACCCCACGGGAACAGGAACTACATAGAGATCAGCTAGTCTTCAATAAAATAAAAAATTATAAATGTCTTTAAAATGATATATTCTTTTACTTACCATATATACATATGTAAATTTCCTCTTAATCTCCTCTGTGCTCTCATGTATCGTCTTTCTTTCTAAAATACTCATTCCATAGAAGAAAAATATGATAGTTAATGGAGATACAACTACTTGATCACATAATATTTTCTTTGTAATAGTAGTCAAATCTATTTTAGGTAATATTTTGTCCAATTGTATATAATAATAATGATGCAATGGACCTAACATCATGCCAACTAAGAAACATTCGCACTGGAACAAATATACATTCATTGACAATAACTCGGAATGATAATTAAATATTTTTATTTGCTCACATAAAAACACATTGCTAACTTGAATGAAACAATAAATATTTATATATATATATACATTACGTAACAAATGCAATAATACCTGTACGAGGCCAATCATATCTTTCCAGTAAAACTTTAGTTTGAAATTCATATTCCTGTTGGACCAAATCACCTATAGCAATAAAAGCACCTGACGTAATACTGTTAGTTAATAATAAATTTTTCTTAAATAAAAAATTTACTCCACGTCGAAAAGTTGACTTAAATTTCCTATTCTCTTGCAAAGGTGAAAAAGTTTTTCTCCATTTCATACACCGAAAAGCAAACATAACCTGAAGCAAAAAATCATGAACTTTCAACTTATACATAATTTTTTAAAGTTAACAATACTCGAGTTGTCATAAAATCTTACGTATGTTAGTTTTTCACTTAATTATATTCGCTCAACACTGAACACGATATAGCTAATATGTACAAATTCAAAATTGCGCCTTTGTGCACTTATAGTTACTAAGTACATATACAAGTACTTTCTTAACAGATATTGGCAATCTGTGTGTTACATACATATAATTTGTGCCAGTGTCATGTGGGTAAGATGAAATTTCAAACTTGTATCAGCGTTACCAAGATCCAGCAAAACGATGGCATATCCTGCTCTAACTTTCCATGGAGTTTTCTCGGCGTTACGCGTATTCTTTATAATAGACTTAACTTGTACACAACAATAAAACTATATCACATAAAACGCCACCAAAGTTACATACCTATGAGTAAAATACACAAGTGAATGAATTAAAGAAAATAAGTAAAAAAATTTTTTTTGCTACTAGCATAAGCAAAAATATTTCTCACAAATTCAAATACCTGTCAATAAAACTGCATTGAATCGGATTTTATTCCAATTTTCATAAGTTTTAATTTTTTTACGCGGAATCCTAATTATTTTTGATAATCAAAAGTATCCTAAGTTACACGGAGTTAATTCAGCTATCTACCAAAAATAGTCCCGTCAAAATCGGTCCAGCCGTTTCGGAGATTACCCAGAATAAACAGACAGACAGACCAAAAATTTCTTTTTCTGTCAAATTAAGTAATATTCGTGGAGTTGTAATTTTGTTGTGGCCACGCTATTGGTCGATATGTATAAATCCAGCGTGACCACTGTTAATAGATTTCTACTTTTTTAGTAGATTCTGAGCTGAAATTATGAACCTTTGGTAGGTTAAAATCATTTAGTCGATTTGATATTATGAAAGATGTAACAATACATTTATATAATTGCAAACACTCATTGGAGACCTATTATATTCAACGAGCATCGGGAAAGCTATTACTGACATTGAAGATTTTTTGGCATCCGTCAGTAAATTATGAAATATTGACAATAAGCCCAAGTTTAAGAACTTGAAGAAATTTAACAAACACTAGCAATGTCTTCCCGTATCCGATGCAAAATGTGATAACATTAAAAAAGCCTGCAGAAGGTCTGCAATAAGTAGGAAACAGTACAAAGTTTCTACATGGTACATAATATATGTTGCTCTGATCTGTCTGTCGACCTGTTGGACGTTCTGTCTGGAGATCTCTCTGCCAATCAGTCTATGGATCTGTTTGCCGATCTGTTCTCCCATTTCTTTACCGATTCGTCTGCCCATCTGCGTTTTGATTTATCTATGTCTGTCTTATTGTAGAGTATGTGTTTCGTAAGTGTTTAGTTGAAATCTGAAAGATTTTAATTATTAGTAAGAGATAGACATCAGCCACTAAGAATATATATGTCCATTCTCTGAAATATAGTTATGCGCATGCTTTTTTAAACTGATTATACGCTGTTGAGCCGAAGGGCCTTAAGTAAGTAAGTAAGCACATTGTGTAAAATGGCAGACAGCTCAATGGTACCAAAATGGAACGAACCTTGGCCTATGTTAAAATTTTACGAAATTTGCCTAACTTAACCTAACGGTTATAGTCATGCACATGCTTCCTCAAGAACGAATACATCAGAAAGAAGATGTATGCTGTGTTTATTATTTTTGACTCTTCCACTCTCACTACGTGCTTCTATGACTTTACTTTCATCGCGCATAAAGAAGTTTCACCTCCAAAATGTAGAAAAATAAAATTCAATAGAGACGGCTAGAATTAGGATATAATAACTTTTTAATAAATAAACCATTTTGCTTAAGAATTTGATTTTTATGTTATATGAAACACTGTCTGTCTGGTAAGTAGAAACTGAGTAGATTTGTAAAATATGTAAGTAGTTTTAGTAGATTTGCTGAAAAAAAGTGGTCACGCTGTTTAAATCTGTGATGTATTCATATTCATCTGTGGTATAGTATTGATTATTGATTACCTGTGACGGCTTGACAATTAGGGATGAGCATGTAAAAGATTTATCGAAAAATTCAAGCAATAATGAAATATGCAAAGTAAAAAATATCGATATTTCGATATTTTTATCTCAAGACGCGATTACCTGAAAAATAGTCGAAATATATGAACGTGAAAAATATGAACATTTATTTGTTAGATTTATTAGTTTTATGTACTATCAACTATACATTTATTTTGGTTGCGTTGACAAATTACACAGTGGTACTGAGCAGAGTTACGTTTAGAACGAATCCATTTAAATATAGAGGCACCACTTATACCAAAACTCACGCGCTTTAGTTTATATTAATTTATACTTACATGAAACGAACAAAAAATATTATAAGAGGAATAACATCATAAATATTACAAAATATAATAAAGCAAGTAAAAAATGTCGAATTCGATTTTCGGAAATAAATATCTATTGTAGAAATTTAATATATTGCCGTTATTTTTCAATTATTTTCTAAAAAAATATCGATATATTGATAGTTGGTGCGCATCCCTAGTGACAATAGCTAGGTAAAATACGTATGTTATTTTACGTTACGAATAGATAATTCGTATTTACGAGTATATAATAAAATATACGTATAACCAAAAATTACTATATAATACTGCATAAAACTTATTGTATATATAATTCATGTTTATAATTATATTCAAGATCAAGACGAATTGTTAATGAATAAAAGATAGTTGAAAAAAGAAAATGTTTCATATAACGCACCGAAGAATGGTTCTACAATCAGAAGCACCTGATTTTTCAGGTTTATTCAAACTAGATTTGCTCGTCCATCTTAATATAAAGGCATACAGTTTCTATGAAGTGGGTCTTAAAAAATTTTTCGCTTTTTCGAGTGATAAAGAGTTAGTTTTCATTTACATAAATCCCCAGTCTGAGAGGTTTGAGAAAAGTTATGACTGGGACTTTTTAGATAATCCAATTTACTGTGTGTGTTTCGAACCTAGTGGAACTTGGTTGGTTATTGTTAGTGAACAGAAGATTTTATTGGTGCCCTTCTTACCCCTTTTTATATCTCAAAATGTGTTTGATCATAAATGGTCCCTGACAAGTGTTACAGTCCTACCATTTGAGAATATAATAAAACCCACATCTGCTGTATTTTGGTTAACAAAGGAATCTGAAAATATATTGATAATTGGGTTAAAGGTTAGAAAATATTTATTTTCATTATTATTATTTATTTATTTTCATAGAACACATTATTGCACATGCCCAATTTTATATATGAAGGCCTCAAGTGATAAAAATGGTAAATGCTTCCAAATCTTTGCAAGTAAACAATAGGATCTCTCAAAGAATAAATTTTAGGTTTAGTATTATTCATAAGAGCCAATTTCTATAAACAGTAATCATAGTTTTTAAGAAAGTATGAAATGTATAGGTTTTATGTTATAAAGGTATTGCTCATCAAGGCTATTAATAGACAAAACTTCCAAAATTATCTATGAAATTGATTGTAATGTTTCTAAGAAATCTGAGTAACACTGAGATTGGTAAAATATCTTATAAATAGTGATGATATTTCCCTCAGTCTGTTCAAACCATAAAACATCCACTGTTGGATTTGGGTCTCCCCCTATAAGGAGGCATTGCCATGCTTGGCAGAGGGGTTGGGGATTGAGGTAGGTGATTGTAGTACTGAGAAGATGCTGCTGCCCATCCTCTGTTTTTATCTTTTAATTATCTTTACAACACCCACAGGAAAATATGGGTAATTAATAACAGATAAATTAATATAAGAAATTATTTACAGACTGGTGGATTAATATTCTATTCTTTGGAATCACAAAGTATTGCTGGTGAGTGTAAAGTTTCTGGAGAAATAAATGATTTGCAAATGTGCTTTGATGATTCTTTGGACTTGTTAACACTTTTGGTAAGTTTAAATATAGTGAGTTTTGTGATAGGCATCAATTGTTGAATGTATCTTTAAGCTGTTAACACACATACTGACCGGACTACAGACATGGTATGGCGAGCGGCCAAGGTCATCAGTCGCTTAAGTAGGGATGGGGAATAAGATTTTTCAAAAAGATCAATTTTTGTTAACAGCCCCAAAGGTCATCAATAGCAACTAAACGAAAAAGGTAGAATGCCTAACCCAATAAGGAAACTTGACACTGAACTGTTTTATTTTTGACTATTTACAGATGATTGTCATATCTTACAAAACGAAAAGGACACTAACAATTGATACTTTATTAGTTTGAAAGACTAATATTTTGGAACTTAATGTTTTGTGAACCAATTCATCAAACTTAGATTCGAATTGATTCAAAAATCAATCTTTTTGGAAAGGATTCCCATCCCTACTTAGGCAACTGATAACCTGCTGGCTGCCCATCATACTATGTCTGTGGTCTGGTCCGTATGTGTGTTAACCTCATTAAAATTAAAATCATGAAAGCTACATCACTGATATTGTTTAATATTATAAGTTGAAAATTGAAGAATAATAGTAAAGTCTTTTCAAAATTGTATTATATTTTTAGATAACCAGTAACAAATCACAACAATGGAAGCTGGTGCTTGAACATAGATCTTTTGAATACAGTTGGATACAGCAAATTAGATCTCAAAATGAGAAGGATAAAAAGGATAGTTTTATGTCATATATTAGACAGTTATCTAGAGACAAAATTACTTTCTTTATTCAAAGTGGTTCAAAAGGTATTGACCAGATATTTATTATATTAGTGTCGACCAAAACAGTTGACAGGAAATTTGCAACTAGCAATTAACTTTTATTTCAGATGATAACAAACCTCAAACAGTTGAACATTTAGTAAAACCCACTGATTATCTACCATTATTTCGCAAAGGAGTTAACAATTGGGCGTTATCAGCACAGTATGTTAATGGAAGACATTTTTTGACTGCATTTGAATTGAATGAGGGAACAATGATTGTAAGTGCATATTAAAACTTCATGTATTCTAATTAATATGTTTGGTTAATGTTTTCTTGCTTACTTATGTACAACCTATGACTGTTTTTCAGATGAATGTTTCAATAAAGATTTTAAGACCTTTTTGTTGATCTTGTCCCTGGAGCATTCTCTAGCTCCCTTTACATTTCGCCTTTCTCTTGACATCTTGTAACATAATATCAATTTATTCTTTCACTCTTTGTATGTATCTGATCATCCATCTGCCACACATGCCTTTCACATCAAGTGCCCCAGTATCTTTTCTCTCCTGTTTTTTGTAGATTTTGATATCATTGGCTTTATAGTGCGTGCAGGGTTTTAGGGGTCGTCAACACTCTCAAAGAGTGCCTGGATATTGGTGGCACACGGGCCCAATACGGGCTAGAGGTGTTGCTGGTTATAACCATTGTTAGCGGGAGCACAGAGAAGTGCGTAAATTCCAGACACCACTATAGGTCATTTTAACTGTCTTCCACAAAAATAAAACGCTCAGAAAGGCAGTAGTCAGATTGAAAGTGAAGCCATTTCATGTTGGCCTTAAAAGGCCATGTAAAATTACGTGCTGATGACTACGTCATTCCATGTCACTAACACAAATATAATTTTTTTGGCTTTATGTTAAGCAACTTTTTAGATGAAACTATTACTCTTAGTGTTATTACTCTATGTGGTCCCTACTTCTCCAGCATCACATTTTGAATATTCGCTATCACTCTGAGTCATGCTTATTAACATCTATAAGGAGCTACACTCCAGTACACTTTTATTGGTTTCATTTCAACATGGCTTGATATCCATAGGCATAGCTGTAAATAGGTATTTCTTATTGTTAAGAGCTTGTTTTTGCCATGTTTTATCGGGCTATTATGTCTTTAGTTCATTTAGAATTATAAGTGACTCGCTGTTCTCCGCGATTTTACCCGCGTAGTTCCCGTTTCCGTAGAATTTTCGAATTTAAAACTATCTTATGTCACTCCCTGGATTTCAAAATATCTCCATACCAAATCTGTCCAGTAGTTTTAAAGTTAATTTGTTACATACAAAACTTTCCTCTTTATAATATTAATATACATAATACATCCTAGGTGTTTGAATGTCTATTCCTTTTTAACATGTTTCTCATTACCTTATGTAATTTTGATTATTTGTAGCTTGAAAATCCAGAAGAAAATATTCCCTCCAGAACGCTAAGACCTATAATAAAGAATGATGGGATGTACATTCAGGGCTTATGGTCACCAAGACTTATATATTTACTGAGGAATAATGAGTTGGAAATACACAGTACTAATTTTTCAGTTATCCAGGTAAGATTAATTCTCCAGATGGGCATCCTCAATTTAATTACTTACTTTTTTATTTTTAATTACTTTTAAATATTTACTTCGATTATTCTGGTTAATTATTGTACAGTGGTGTAATGTTATTTGATTGAAATTTGTTGAAAGTTACTTTTTCTATTTTATAATCAACCTGTGCTTTTGAGTAAGGAAAACCATAGCTTAGTGGCATAGCATTTTCTAACTTCATCTGGCTTAGCTACTTCTATCAAAATTGAAAATCTGCTGCCAAGTTTTTATTGGGTGTGTCCGGGCACCAACATTTGAGACCCCTGTTCTTTTAAGCTTGTTGAGTTAAGATCTTTTGCTAAATCGTCACTAAATATCAAATGAGTTTGTGGTAAAAGTGCAAAAGTTCTTCTTTTTTATTTCTTGGCAACGTGTGTGTATACACAATTTCGCCAATCTCACGTGGATAGAACCTTGCTTGGTAAAGTTAATTACAGATATCAGTCGGGGCTATCTATAAATCATGCACAAAGACCACCATTTCAGATATTAACTAGAAATAAGTTACCCGCGGTTCAAGATTAGTTGCATACATACAACATAAGGGGAATGGATTAGGATCTAAAGCTTAATGTCATTAATTTTTATGAATTTTACCAAGCACTCTACTATTGAAGGATGTGTAGGGACCAGAGTTAAGAAAATGCAAAAGTTCATACAGCATAAAAAGTGTAGTTTGTGACCTTTTAACTCGACACGTCACATTGCTGTTCAAGAGACCAAAGGCCGCATTGTGGCAATTAGTTCTCTTGAAATAATTTAAAAAAAAATATCCCAATGGTTTTGGGCAAGAGGCATAAGTGCATGATTGCAAAATTTTAACGATTTTTACTATGGCTTCTATGACAGAAGAAATTTTTAAAACGATCGAATATTCAATATACTATTGATAAAAATAAAGTGAGATATATACCGTATTGCTAACATTAATACAAAACTATACATATTACAGTTCTTCATATGAATGTATATATACACTGAAATTTACACATATATACATCCATACATACATATCATCACGCCTTTCTTCCGTGTGGGTAGGCAGAGATTACGTCCTTCTACTTGCTACGATCTTGACGCACCTCTTTCGCTTCCTCTACTTTTATGAGCGCTTTCATACATGCTCGTCGGTTAGGATTACTTTTTACCTGTCCTTTATTTAACACATGATTGATTTGGTCTAGATACGTTCGCCTAGGTCGACACTTACCGACTTGCCCATTCACCGTCGCCTTATAAATTCGTTTCGTTAATCTTCTCTCATCCATCCTCTCTCTACATGCCCAAACCAACTAAGCATACCTTTACTCTATTTTGGTCACATATATATATATATATATATATATACCACATTTCATATATTTATATAACAGAATTAATTAAAATTTACATAGAAGCAAAGAAACCACCAACTGCCGATATTATAATGTATTGTGGAAAATAAGACGTATTTTATTCTCCAGGGAGATGGTCTTTTGGGAACGAAGAGAGAGTTTACATTGTTGTGGTCGATAGAAGTGATCGGTGAAGTCCGTCGCGCTCATTTGATGACTGCTAAACATCCACCAGCGATTAGTGGCGGTTGGCAAGTGCCGACATTTCTGTGCGATTTGCAATTGCCGCGATTTAGTATTGAACCGTGTTTAGTGATTACCGATTGTGGGGCATATATTATGAATACCGTGTAAGTATGAATAATTAATGACTTTTACAAAACTATCTATATGTTTATAAGTCTGTGTTAACTAAAGTGTCTGTTTGTAATATCAAAATAACAACTTGTTACTAAATACATATGAATATATATATACGGTGCCTATATGGAAATATGATTTTTTAAACTTTTGTCTGTATCTGTCTGTTTGTTCCGGCTAATCTCCGGAAAAACTAGGCCGATTTTGACGAGACTTTTTTTTGACATATAGCTGAAGTTACTCCGTTTAACGCTGGCCACTGTTATTTTTCGAAAGTAATTAGGGTTCCGCGTAAAAAAATTAAAACTCATGAAATTTTACTGGCAAGTATTTCATTTTGTGAGATTTGTGAAAATAATGTTTTCTTAATGTTAGTAGCAAAAAAATTAGCGTTTCGTAAAAAAAAAATACGCCCCGTGGTGCCGGCCAAGAATAGTACCACCCTATATGTTCCCTCTGGTGTCGTAAAAGACGACTAAGGGATAAAAACCAGAGAATGGACAGCAGCATCCTCTTGAGTATCACAAACACCTACTGCGATCGCCAACCCGCCTGCCAAGCGTGGTGATTATGTCAATGTGGGGGACATTGGGGGAGACCTAAGTCCAACAGTTGACGCCTTTGCGGTTGGATGGATGAAAAAAACAAATAAATCAGTGAAAGTCCGTATGTTTAGTTGTGAACCGTGTGAGTGGATCGTTGGTTTGATAATGAGAGGCGGCAGTGGCGCAGAGCAGTCTGCCGCCGGGCTGGGCGCCCCGGTCGGGGAACTATTACGCGCTGCCTCCGACATGCTCATGTCGCGAGGCAAAGTCGCACCCGCGCAGTATCTGTACTCACTGTCGCAGGTCAGTTGTTATGGTTACGACACACAGCGAACGAGTCATCGCGCTGTTGCCAAACCCGCCCGTTGTGTGTTGCAACCATTATATATCTATAACTATAGTATAACTTTCTCATACTTAAGTGATTAGTTCAGAGTTCTTTTTTTAAATTATTTAAACAACATCACTTTATTTGTCAATCTTGTATTTATATAAATAGGCAAAAATAAAATGGTTCAGTAAATTATTTTTTGTTTAGGTAGTTATTGAACTGTTTTCTGTAAATTTCCTATACACACTACTAGTATAATATACGTATGAAAACTTACCAATGATTATGAATGAATTCTTATTGTTAAGCTAACCAGCGAGAATGTGGAAATAATATATTAAAGTAGGTAGTCTTATTCATAAAAATAAAGAGAAAAATAACATTTAGAATTACAATATACATTACACATATACAGCATAAGCAGGGATACTTTGTTTATTTTATTGCCTTTCCATTCTTAATTTCTAAAAATCTCTTTAAGACAGACTTAGACCCTGTCAAAAAACTGCTACCTGTTTTATTTACTGCAAATGTAATGCCACCACTGATAGAATTGTTTTTGGGCCATTGCTTCGGGATATTTGCAAAAAAAACCAAACTCCTTTTGTTTCAGTAAATAGTTTATAACTTTTGCATTTATTCAGAACGTTTTTTTTTTTTTTTTCAAAAAGCTTGCTAGTTAGAAACAAATGACACCTCGTTCGTATTTTTTTGCGACTCCTGAAAAACGTTTAACAGAAAAGTCCTTGTTGACTAGAATATAAATGCAGAACAAGTCACCAAAGATTCATAGTTCAGATAAATAGTTTAGGAGCGCATAGAGAACAAACATACGTTTACTTTTTATATAAAAGATTTATTGTGATATTTATGTCATCGTCTTATAACTGTTACCTATCTAAATTCAAATCAAATAATTAAGTTATCACTTTTATTTCTATATGTACTTTCAGTGTGAGCCGGACGGGTGGGTCGCACGGTTGGGTGTGTTTGGGCAATTATATCATTTGCTTGGGTTCAAACCTTTGCCAAATACCGGTAATCTCGGTCACGCGGCTATTACCATAAAAATATTAACAACACTACATAAAATGAGTACAGACAGCAAACAAAAAGTTGATTTGTAAGTATATTATTATTATCATTATTTCATAATTTTTATACATCTGTACTTACTTATGTTATATTTCATCTCTTGAATTCTAGTCTATTATTGTTTAATAGATCATTATGGAGAGGTTTGTTATTGTCGTCTACTGAAACAAACTAAAATTTTTATTTTATTTTAATCAATCGTGTAAAGTAAAAAAAAAAAACATGTTTCATATTTAGAGGGATATAACCAACAAAAAAAAATGGGTTTATCTAAAATGCACATTTTAATATATATCATTATTATCGTTACATCGTTGCCTTTTATTACATTACATAAAATGCATTTATATGTATATTTAGAACAAAGGCAATAATAATCAATATTTTACGAAGGTTTTTGCGGCGTTACGCTAATCTCGAACTTGTTGATTCGCGTTACCAAGGCTATGATGACAGCAACATGTTACACATTGACGTTTGACATTCTGATGTCAAAATTAATATGGCGTTTAAATGCTGGCGCTCAAAGATAAATAATAAAATTTTTATACATACTTATGCATCCTTTCGTATGTTTTGATTTAGTATAAATAAAATATACCAGATAGTACAAAATTATTGCTCTAAGCGGCAAAAATTAAACTTAATCATTAAAAAAAAAAAAGTTCTTCTAAATGTCTGCCTAATTTTTTTGAATATATTAACGTTTACACTATCATCTTTAAGGGATGTGAAATTCGCAACATTAAACGCGTCCGAACTAGAAGAGCTAACATGTTTTGCGGCAGCCATAGGGTTATGGCACTTGGTGCCTGTGTTTAGCGTTAGCAGAGGGAATCCGGGTTCTATTCTATCGGCGATAAAATATAGAAAAAGTATTTGTAGAGGAGCACTTAATTCATTACTGACGCAACGCTGCTTAATACTTTTACTACTAGAGAGAAACGAGGATTGGTTGTTCAAATTTATCTCCGAGAATTGTGACAAATTTGACACGGCTATATTGAAGGTGAGATAAAGAATAAAGTATTTTTAACTGAATGTTTTTTTTGTTATCATTATATTATTATGAAAAAAATATTTTTACAACATTACAGTGTTTTTGTCTATGGTTGAATCCTTTACAAGATCAGCTAAGGCCGATGATGCGTAATATGAAACAAGGAATTGAATCTGATTACGTACGTATAGTTTTTTTTTTGTTATTGAAGTAAACATTTATTTAGCCCCGTTGCGATTTAAAAACTCCATGTAACGAAAAAGCGACATTAAAAAGAGACAAACATATAATCTATGGGATGTAACGTGCGAGTGAATGAGATAGAATACATTATACATTATTGAAGGTTTCATTTCTACCACGTTTGAACTGCACACATGTTATCTATACTAATAAATAAAATTGAAGTGTCTGTTTGTAATATCGAAATAACAATTTGTTACTAAATAGATATTAATGTATATACGATACCTATACCAAAAGTTCCAATATTTAAAAATTTTGTCTGTCTGTCTTTCTGTTTGTTCCGGGTAATCTCCGGAACGGCTTGACCGAATTTGACGGGACTTATGTTTGTAGACAGCTGAAGTTACTCCGCGTAACTTAGGGTACTTTTAAGTTTCAAAAATAATTAGGGTTCCTTGTAAAAATAATTACCAACTCATGAAATTATGAATAAAATCCGAATTAATGCACAGTTTTACTGTCAGGTATTTGAATTTGTATCGGGGGCAGGAAACTTATCCTGCCCCCCGGCTGGCTGACCATCTAGGTCATGCTTCCTACGGGAGGCGGGCGAAGAGGTGGGGTTGAGTAGTGTGTACACTCCCCCATCCCCACTGGGCCATTGCACGACGAGGCCCGGCGGGTTCGCTGCAGGGGGCGACACGGTGCTTGCGAAAGCCACCCCGTGTCGCCCCCATCCCAAATGCAGCGGACGGCCCCGGGGCGTTTTAGTGGGTATTTCCGGGCGACTCTCGCCCGGGTGAGTCCCACACTGCACGGAGCTCGTCACTCCGTGCCCCTTATCTAGTGTACTGGGGGACTTTGATCCCCTAAGTACAATAGATAAGGGTAGTGCGTAAATGCATTTCCCCCCGTCAAAAAAAAAAAAAAAAAAAAAAAAGGTATTTGAATTTGTGAGAAATATCTTTGCTTAATGTTAGCAGCAAAAAAGATTTAGATAATTAAAAAAATCGATAATAATTGTGAAAATCAGAAATTGTTTGATACGAACTAGTTACATCTTTCATAATAATAGGCTAGTTGACTGGTGTTTCATTTGTTAAAAAATGACAGACTTAGCGAAATATATAATTAAACATTATAATATGTATACCTATTGAAAAGAATATATTATTTGATTAACTTGTACGAAACACGTGAGTGTGACGTCATATCTCGCAGTATAATACACACACTTTTCTCTCTCTCTCTCTCTCTCTGGGTTATTCTTAACTTTTTAGTTTTGGTTTTAGTGGTAAGGTTTATTTAACCGTCAAAGCACGAACTTGGTGTTTACGCCAGCTTTCAATTGTTTACCTATTGTTAAAATTTTCTTGGTATTAGAGCTAATAGGAAAATTTTTTGACGAGGCAATACTTAATTTATTTACAAGTTAAAGGTGTGCGACTCGAATCGAATATTAATATTATAATTCGCGAATTATCGAAATGTCACTGATTCACTGGATTTTCTATTGTTTCCAATTTGAATTCTATTACATCGTGTATAAAGATATTCTACTTATGAATAATATACATTTTGATTAAAAATAAATTATCCGGAGAACATTTTTCGAATAGTTCGAAATTTTTCGAGTTATTCGGGAACTTTCGAATTATTTGCAAACCCCCATAATAAGTTTATTTTTATTTTTTTATAGTGTAACCTTTAAAATAATAAACATGCCAGGTCGCTAAGTAGGTTATAGATGTTCAGGGACGTGATTTTCGAATTCTATTTTCGATTGCTAAATTGCTAGAATAAAGTAAGACTCCTTCTACGGCTTGAAAACTATGAAAACTATTCTTTAACTTTTTTTGTTATGTCAGACGTTGAGAGTGCGACTCCTCATAGCGACGTTTGTACGCGTTGCGAGCGTCATCGAAGCGCGGGAACCTTGCCCCGATATGTATATGGAAGTGAAACTGATACCGGAGACGTGGAAGAATCATTTCATACCGCGGCGTGCGCTCAGCTGCGGGCTCACACATTGGGCGATCGTCGACGAGGGTCACGCGAGGGTCATGGTCGCCAACGTGCCCGTCAACACTGAACTCATCGGTAGAGTCATCGATGTCGCTTGCGGGAGACATCACACACTCGTCCTAACCGAAAATGGGGTAAGTAGTATAATATCTTTCACCTAATACAGTAGAACAAGGCTGGCTTGACTTTTTTATCGGTCGGGTCAAATGGACGATTCAGAAATTTTTAGAAGACGCTCTAGCAAAGCGATGGCAATCCGGCAAGAACTTTCAAATGAATTTTCATGGCACCTCAGAATAAACGCTCCGTGCTATTATTGCCAATACACTTGTAAACAATAATCAAAGTTACGTTACGCGAAACACCACTAAAATTACATAATTTAAGGTGCAATAACAGAAGTTATTATAACAGCTTCTACGTCACAGGCAGGTGCCGCCGAAAACTAAAAATTCAAATATAAGTACTTTATTAAATTTAGGCCCGGATTAGGCATTTATTTTTGACATAATTAAGATCTAAGTAAAGCTTTCGTTTCATTCAAATATATGTTCATGTGAAACTACTTAAGAATTAATAAGTCTTTGTGCAGTGTTGCAAGGTTTAATAATAGGAAAATTTTCTGCCGGAGGCCGCGTACGGAACTCTCAACTTGATGGGAATATACTGAAGGATACGGGGCGTTTAAAAGTCAAAATTTAAAAAAATCTTATTAGCTTCCCACCAGAGCCAAAAACCTCTTATAACTTAATAAAATACGAAACCTCGATAACTTGAACGAATAATTATATTTTTAAAGCATCAATTGTTTAATTTATTGAGGTTCCATAGTAATATTAACAAGTTTTGAAGTGGTAGCCCCTTTTTGTCGGGATCACCAGTCATATATTGAAAACCAGCTATAATGACACGTGCGCGGCGTTAAAGGATCATCAAACGTATATATCCAGAGGTATCGTTCGATGCATACTTTATGACAACTCTTCTTCTTAGATAAATGGCAATTTGTGTTCAAACAATTAGTGCCAATGTCATGTATGTAAGATGTATTTTCAATCTTGAATCAGCGTTACCAAGCTCCAGCTCCAGCAAAACGATGGTTCATCCTACTCGAACCTTCCATATTGCTCTGTCAATATAGTCAAATAGTCAGTAATAACAAAACTTAACAAAAACCTTTAGGATGTAATAATAAAAACAATATATTAAAATATGAAGAGGTCAACTGTGCGTAGACAGAAGTGCGCATGTGACGACTCGAAAATCGTGTTTTGTGCGTTATCTTGCGCGATGTTCCGAGCCGCCATTAAGTTTGAATCGGGTTACACCTAGCCTTAGTAGACGTAGTCCATTAGAATGATGGCGACTGCCTATGAATTCTCATCTACTCTTGCCGAGCTAACAAAAAAACTAGCCAGCCACGGGGATTGCCAACAGAAGTGAAAACTCAAAAATTTCGGAAAAGCTGTTTTTTTAGTGTTTAAATTTCATAATATGTAAATTTAAATTACGTATTAATATAACCTAACATTTATCAAGTTTTTACATCTGTTGGCACTCAAAACACATAATAGATTTAAGTTTAAATTTTATTATTTATCTCTGAGCGCCACCACTTAAACACCATCTTACACTTGACATACTGTAGCAAGTTGACGGCTGACGCCACAGCATTGGTAACGCGAATCTATAAGTTTTTCTCTTACCGAGAATCGCTCAACGACGCTAAAGCTTTCACTTCAAAAAAATCTAGTCCAAAGTTATGCGTGATCATGTCTTCTGTATGAAACAATCTTCACATATCCGTCGACAGATATACAGTGCGGGCGATAACATGTTCGGTCAGTTGGGTGTGGGAGGTGCGTGGGGGGGAGTGGTGGGGGAGGCGACTAAGGCTCACGGTTCATTGATGCACGTAGCGCGTCGATGGACTGCCCCATTAGTTGCAGTCGCCGCGGGGCACTACCACTCCGCTGCGGTTGACCTCGGCGGTAGACTTTACACCTGGGGGTTAGTTTTAATGTTCCCAGTACTAGTTTTATCATGAATTGCATGACCCATATGAAATTCAATTTGAGGTATTTATAGCGCAGTTGGTAATGCGGTTGGATTCTTGTTCGAGGTTTGAAATTAGCCTGAGCTTTCGGTGAAGGGAAACATCGTGAGGATACCGTAGCATGGTAATAGGGCATTTACGAACAATGTCAGTCTGGGTAGTTACCACTCTCCAGTATGAAAACCTGTCGCTAAATACCAATAGGTGTGTTCCGGCAGCATCACTTGAGAACCAGTGCCTCTAAGCTGAAACACTGAGCTGACACCGTGCAAAAAAAGTGGTAGAAGCTGTTTATATTTCTGCCGCAAGTTCCCCTCTGGCAGAGTTTCAAGACGTGCCTTGAATTGCCAACTAGGAATACTTTTTGTATAATCTTTGCAAATTGGTAATATGCAGATCACAGTATAACCTTCGATTGAGTTTCTGTGACAATATTTCGAATACACTTCAATTGTGTACATTAGTGATGGATAAGAACTGCTACATGACAGACTGACATACATACATAACGTCACGCGGCATTCCCATTAGGTTAGGCAGAGACTACAAACCTTCCACCTGTTACGATTCTGAGATACGCTTTTTCTACTTTCATTCATGCTCTACGGTTACGGGTACTTTTGCCCATGCCTTTCAAAATAAAAAAAAACTATTTAGGCCTGAAGAAGGCGCTTATGAACGTCAAAAAAAACACTACCACCGATACGGAAAACAACCCAGTCGAAACTCGATCTGGTAACTTTTTTTTAATAAATATAATATAGATATAATTTTTTTATATAGAAACTATACAAATCATAGTCATAACCAATGTTAGCGGTAGTTAGTAGTTCTCCAGAACGTCCTCGATTTGGTCAATATACGTTCGCCTATGGCGATCCTTACCGGTTTGCAGTCACCCTCGCCATATAAATTATATCATCCTCTGTACGTGTTCAAAGCAAATTATCTCGCCAAAAACTATTTTTACCATTTTAATACTACGATATTTTTTCTTCTCTATAGTTACATTTTCCCAAACGAGTATGAATATGGCTGATTTTATTTTGATTGAATTGTTTGGAATAAGTTTCATGAATACGTTTTAGTTGGGGAGTACACGGTCAACTGGGCCTGGGTAACATAGAAGATCAATGGAGTCCGCAGTTGGTACCGAAATTTCTAGGTCGGAAGGTGAGTAAATACGAGTAATATTATTATAAATAATTTTAATCTAATTCGCATTAGTACTCGCGGATTTGAATCAACATGTAATTAAATATAAACTATTTGACATATTTCCCAAAAAGTAGATACATGAAAAAAAAATCCAAATAATTATCATTATGTATTGCAAGACAAGTTCTTAAACCGAATACAGCACTGTAGTTGTATAAATGTTTCACAATTACAGTTTTCTTATTATTGTTTATTATTAATATATCGATTACCCATAAAAATGAGACAATAGCAAGATTATAGGAAAACAACGGATAGCTGGCGTATACGCCAGGTTAGTGCTCAAGGGGTTAAAACTAAAACAAAAAAAGATTGTTGTTGTCGTAAATTAAGTTACATAACTTAAGCTCACGCCTGTTATCCCCGAAGGGTTAGGCAGAGGTGAAGTAGCGAACTACACCACTCACATTTCGCCGAGCTTAGTTCCGTCCCAGATGTGACAGGGGGTGGAGTCTGTTGCCATGTCGGGCACACATTACAGACTCCGGGATGATACTGAGTAGAAAAACCCAATACCACTTGACCCGACCCGGGGATCGAACCCGAGACCTCAAAACGGCAGTCGCACCGTTATACCACTGCGCCACCGAGGCGCACGTAATTAAGTAACGGTGGCATTGAATATGTTTTTACTTAAGTTTTTCTTCATAATATTTAATTTACTAGTAGTTATAAGCATGCTGCGCAGGCTTATGCAATAAACACCGTATTAATGTGTCGAGTACTCATAAAAATAAGACAATAGAAAACCATGAAAAGTTGGCGTAAACGCCAGGTTACTGCTCAAGGGGTTAATAATTACGGATATTATTAGTCAAATTATTTTCATTTGTTTTGATTTTATACCTGCGGTATGATAAAGTATTATGCTTGTCAATAATACGTGAAATCTTTGGATGTGGGGAGGGGTTCTTGGCATATACTACGAGTGGTCACCGAGCAGGGGGGGGGGTCGAAATATCTTAAAAAACAGGTAACGTTCTGTTAGGAGACCGTCCCTGTCTGTCTTGAAAAAAAAAAACTACACTTTGCATTAATAAAAATATGTGTAAATTTTTATAAAGATTTACACTTAACACTGACTTCCGAATTTGATTTGAGTGGTTACAACCGAACTCCGCGAGGCTTAAATCCTGACTGACTGCAATTTATAATAAAGAAAATTAAAAATGCCTAAATTGTGCATGTGATAAAACAACGTTCATAAGCTAAGACGGTGAGTAAGCTTTGTTTACATAGAAATAAGGGTTATAACAGTTCCCTTACTAGATATTTTTTTTTTTTAGTCCCCCGCCGGTTTCCCTCTGGCATGACCAGAGACCTTTTTATTACTTTTTGTTTATTGTGATCTTTTTTTTTCTTTTTGAAGCGTGTTCTTTTGCTTTTACTATTTTCTTTTATGTTGCTTATTCTTTATTTATTTACATGTCACATTCATATTCATTACCTCTAGCAGTAATAACAATAAGTCTGATTTACTATACAGCATTGTCAAAACCCATGGTAGTCACTTAACTCTAGTAATATAATAAACTACTAGATATTGATTTTGTGTGTAATGGTCGCAAAAGGTAGTAAGCGCGAGTTGCGGCGCGTGTCACACGTGCGTGCTGGTCGGCGGCGAGGTGTGGGTGTGCGGGGCGGGCGCGTGCGGACAGCTCGGCGCGCCCGGCTCGCGTACTAAAGCCTCGCTGCCGATCCGCGTGCGTTTGCAGGACAATGTGCGCGCCATCACCTCCGGATACTTCCACAATGTACGTTACAAACCGATTCGTACCCTCTCAAGTATCACGTTAGCGTCATTTGAAACCATTCGTGAGTCCGTCTCCCCCCTTGTTAGCAATAGTAAAGCGCTTACCGGATTCCCTTTTGTTTTGTTTGGACTTCGATATGAAGTTTAGGTGATTACTTCGATTGTTATATAGGTAGATATATTTTTTAATAAATTGTACAGGCTCATCTCTTTAACGTCAATCTCATCTGATGTTAAATGATGATGTGGTTCAGGATAGTAAACACACTAAGCCTAGAGGTACTGACTTCTAAGCGATGCTGCCGGAACACACTTATTGCCGTTTGATAACAGGTTTTCAAACTTTAAGGAGGGAGCTACCCAGACGGGCATTATTAAAAAAATCTCCTACCACCATCTTATAGTTACCTCACGATGATTTCCATCACAGAAAGCTCAGGCTCATTATAGAATTGGATAGGAGAATATTATCGCATCTTTGTCATAAAATAACAATATGAGTATCATAATGCAATAATTTTGAATATTCACTTTTTATATTCAAAAACATTTTTTTTTTGTCTTTGACCTTCGTTAATTGTCGTATTTGACGGGAAATGTATATATTGTGGAACAGTTGGCCTTAACGGATAAAGGGCAGGTGTGGGTGTGGGGGGCGAGCCCCCAACAGGTGCGTGCGTTGGCGGCTCGTCGCCCCACGGAGGTTCCTTCACCGAACGCGGCACCCCCCGCCGCCCCCGCCTCGCCCTCCTCCCCATCGGAGTTACCGCAAGAACAACATTTGCAGCCCCAACTTGTCAATATATCCAACGTTCGCGGCCGAATAGTTAAGGTATGTTTCTATGTTTTTTTCCATTTTATTTTAATATTGCATGAAAACCCGCTTGGATGAAATGTGACTCGTAATATACAATTTTTTACAAAATGGAATAGAAACTGTAACCTTAACAAACTCAAGATGGCGTCCGAGTGGACAATATGGCGATTGCCATTTGCACCGTTTGAATTTAACAAAATACCGAAGTTTGCGAATATATGCTGTCGACTCGAAATTATTATTTTTATTCAGGTAAGGTTTCAATCGAGTCTACTGTAACCTTTGATTGAATTATTAATATAAATCGGTTTTCTTTCTACGTGGAGGAAATGCTTGCGAGCACGTCCTCGGTGCGGAGACACAGAGGTGTGGGACTCGTACGGCAGTCGAAACCGCCGCAAATACCCACTAAAGACTCAATGAGTTGTCACGCTACGTTCAGTTTCGGCTGGGCGGGAGTTATATAAACCTGTCCATATGGACGGAGGTAGCTATAATGGTGCCTCTCAGACGGCTTCCCCAGTGAAATGGAAGATCAAGGTTCCCCCCCCCCTACCCCCTCGGTTCAGTATGGTGATGTCATCCGAACGGCGCTACATTGCACTACCTAGATTTCTGCCCAACTGTCTTGTCTGTTCCTTATCCAAACAGTTCGATTCAAACTTTATGGCGGTTCGAAGTAAGACGCGGAGGGGAAGTGTTAGTCCGCGTTGCTGTCAGTAGTGCTCTTAATTTTTTTTTTTATTAATCCGTTTTTTATTTTTGTAAAATTTTTATTATAATCGACTATTTTGTTTCGTTTGTACAAAATAATGTTAACTTTTGAAAGTTGTGCTTTGTAATTTTAATGGTGAATGAAACCTTTTTTTTTTTGTCACGGGGTAATGCATTTACGCACTACCCTTACCTATTGCATTAGTGAGACCGGAGTCCCCCAATGCAATAGCTAAGGGAGCACGGAGGGACGAACTCTGTGCCAGTGTGGGACTCACCCGGGCGTGAAGCGCCCGGAAATGCCCACTAAAACCCCCCGGGGCCGTCCGCCGCATTTGAGATGGGGGCGACACGGGGGTGGCTTTCGCAAGCACCGCGTCGCCCCCTGCGGCGAACCCACAGGGACTCGTCCGTGCAATGGCCCAATGGGAATGGGGGGGGAATACTTCCCCACCCACCTCTCAAAGAGAGGTATGACCAATTGGTCAAACATCCGAGGGTCTCAAACATCCGGGGGGCATGGTGAATGAAACCTACCATGAACAAAGAAGTTAATAATAAGGGGGTACACAAAGGTGTAACAAATAATGTATTATTTATTTTTGCGATACATTACAATTGTATTGAATTCAATATTAAATCAATATCACATTTACAGATGGCTGCAGGTTGGCACCATTCTTGCATAATGAACAATGTCGGTACACTTTACGCATGGGGTCTCAATTTTGATGGTCAACTGGGTGAGTGAGTGCATGTCTCGTGTCTCCTCTAGTCCTCACAAAATAAGGGACCCGTTTTGTCAATTTTCATACATGAAGATATTTACAAACCAAATCAAATAATTTTTGAATGTTTTATTTTAGTTAAATTTCCTTTTTACGGACTGGATAACGCTTTGAATCTGTAGGACGTTTATAGTTTCTTTATTTCTTTCGTTTCGATCCTCGACTGAAAGATAAATTCCCCCAAAAAATGGTTTTTATAATGCATCGACAGCTTGCAGTACAATTAAATCGAGTCACAACCTATGTGTGTGTTTTCGTTGCATTGTGCAATTGAAATGATTTGCATTGTGAAAAAAGGGTGGAAATTGTTTTAAGTGTTTTTTTTTTGTTGTTTCTTGTTTACAATACTAATAAGTGTCATTATAATAATAATGTGAACGTCACGACTTCGAATATTAAATGACAGATAAAAAGAAGTACGTGTTGCAAAACAAAGATACTAAAGATAACAATAAGCTTGCTTTACTTTTTGACTGTAGAATGTTTATTTTCTCTTCTTTCCTGTATATTCTACGTGGTATACTGTATTTTAGAACGTGTTCATACATATTTATTATGATATATTCTGTGTCTCTTACTCTAATGATTTGTGTGCTCAGATTCAGACTAAATATTGTTCTAAGAAATTTCACTTCTGACACGTGTACTCTGTAGGCATGTTTTTTTATGTTATTATAATTTTTTTAAACGATTCAAGGAATGATCAAGGAGAACGTGGGTATGAAACATTGGTTTTCAATATTCACACAATTTATTAC
Source organism: Samia ricini (assembly GCA_014132275.2). Lineage (NCBI taxonomy): Eukaryota > Metazoa > Arthropoda > Insecta > Lepidoptera > Saturniidae > Samia > Samia ricini. The sequence continues at coordinate 11,066,477 of AP028170.1, forward strand.
GTCTGTTTTATTTTTTTTTAAAAGAGGAATTAAAACGTTTTCACATTTACGGACAATTTTTTCTTTATATTAGAATTTTTAGGCGTATATTCTTTGCTATCTCTGCGAAACCGGGGCAGGTCGCTAGTTATTAAAATATAGTATGTATACATGAGAAAAATATTTTATCCAGCTAATAAAACTGTGAGATAAAAGGCGATTGAAGTTTTAATGAGGGGATGCTGCATATCTTTCTCACAAAACGAACGTTAATAACATAGAACCTAATATGAAAAACGCAAAGTGTGACGTCATATCATAGTGGTAAAATTAAAACGCTTACAAGTTTTTTTTTCGTCGTATTATGCGGTCTGTTTTTTTTTTTTGTTTTTTTTGATAAACGAAGTAAGGAATAATCAGTCAAGACGGTTGTATTGTTATCGCGTTTACAGGTAGCGGCGATCGTAAATTAATACAGATACCGACAGAAGTAAAGATACGGACCGACTCGCAGCCGGATACCGTCAAGAGCTGCAACGAGCCACCTCTTCAGCTGGTGGAAGCTGAGGAGTTGAAGACGAAGGCGCTGGTCGCTTGCGGCGCCGACTTCACCGTGTATATAGACGACGACGGTCGGATATACGCGACTGGAAATGCACTCTTAAAGGTAATGCTCATAAAGTTTACAATGTCCTGTTTGTTTACAGTTTTGAAGCGGTGTCGGCGCAGCGGGTAGTGCGCCCGGATATCGTTTCAATCGATGCGGGTTCGATACCCACCTATCTGACTCTAAAATCCGGCTGAACTTTCGGTGAAGGAAAACATTGTGAGGGAAACTATATCATGGTCGCCGGGGTAGCTACCACTCTCAAGTTTGAAAACCTGTCGCCAAATACCAATAGTGTGTTCCGGCATGAAGCGAGGTGTACTAAGGCAAGCATCATCACTTTGATAACCAGTACCTCTAGGCTTAGTATGTTTACCATCCAGGACCACATCGTCACTTAACATCAGGTGAGATTGCGGTTAAAACACTGAGCCTATACCGTGTACACAAAAAGAGCATCAATGTTATCATCCTAACATTTTATGAAAAGCAACGACTCTGTCTGTCCGTTAGTTAGCTTATAACTCGAGAACCATTGAGTCGATTGAAATGGATCTTTGTTAAATTCGTACCTAATCTATACAGATTTTAGTATATATTTTTTCAAATAAAATATAATAATACAAAATTATAGAAAACAATTACCGCATAAAAATTACCATTATGATGTTCATTCTTTTATTTTAAAAAGCAACATCTGCTTTTCTAGTAAAATTTTGAGTTATATCAATGAAAAAAAAGTATAAAAAAACATATATGTATATAAAATCATGTATAGTTCATATATATATATTGGCACTTCTGTTTTAAATAAATGATGTATGTGATTTTTATCTACTAAATACACGAAAGTGATTAATTTTTTAATCGTTAATCTCTTGATTATTTCTAATCCAAAATGCATGCAATTCATCAGGTAAATAACGACAATGATAAAGGGAACAGTCGTATCATTATGATGAAGACGACTAAGAGAATAATCAAGATTCCCGCGAGTAAAGCCGTTAACAAGTTCCAATATCAGCCCATAGACAGAATCGATGTGATGTTTCCGTTTAATATCAATGACCTAAAACGGAAACCCTTAGAACCGAGAATCAATCCTTTGGTCTCGATCAATGATTTCAAAAAAAAAACCTGGCCCGACTATTTGATAATTCTTTTGAAACAGTGGATTAATAGAGAAGACCTAAACGGGAGTTTGAATATGAAAGCGAAATTCGCTTTCCACAATAAAGAGTACGTTGAATGTTTAAAACTTTTATTAGAGAACGCGAAACTTGCAACACCGGACGACTGTTTCTATATAAAACATACTTTGATAAATAATGAAGTCTCCAATACTGATATTGTTCTTCCTAAAGAGGATGAGGTGAAGATAGCAACGACTACTGTCATGTCGAAACGTATTAAAGATATATCGTTGAGGATTCTCAACGAAGAGGCATACACTGAAGCCGATCCGGCCATTTTTTGAAGCTTTATATTGTTCCTGTGATGAGATGAAATATTTTAAAAAGCCCGCCATTACAACGCCTGTTTTAAATACTGTAACAGATGATTTATCGACTAAAGCCGGTAAAATTATCGATAAATGCATGAGCATTTTCCCAGTCGATACTGATCTATGGGAGGCGTGTTTTAAGATTTCAAAGGATTTTTTTATGGAAAACGATCTATCGATATCGGTTTTGGAATGTGTTTTAAATAAATACATGGAATCTAATTCGTCAGTGATGGCCGCTGCTATAATGTATTCCAACGATTGCTCGGAGTATAATGAGATACTTACGTCGAAATTTTTCCTTAACATGTGCAGCAGTGTATTAGATTCGTGGGGTTAATCGTTTATTATCATTTATTATTGTATGTATAATTACATACAGAACACGTTTTCAAAATTATCTTTAGGCGTAAATTAGTAGTGTATCAACTCTACATATAAGGTTTTGTTATATCTCTCTCTCTAAAATACAACTTGATTTAGTATAAAAAGACTAATAATGCTGAAAAAGTACTAAATGCAGAAATTGGAGTCAATATTTTTGAATTATTTAAATATACCAAATCAAACCAGCGGAATTATCATAACAACTTAACTCTATAGTTTTGTCATTATTTCCTAATAATCTTTTATTCTCGATATATTTACATTTATCGAATTGCCCCATCTCTAAAATGTTTACAACATGGCGTACCGTTATAAGGACACGGTAGGTTATTAGGTTTATTTTTTTATAGGTATGAATTAGTGCGAATTGTTTATATGTTTTTAATTAATTTATATGTGAATTAAAATGACATATTAATATGCCAGATATCATTTTTCCGGTGACAATATTTAGACTCGTTATGAGTTTAAAAAACTCATATTATTACTCATAATGATTGTTCTGATAAAGTTGTATTTTAATGATAACAATATTTAATGTGTCGTTTCCAGGCGAGATCCTGTGATGAAAGTTTTTCTAGTCTATATATGCAGTTGCCTATATAATGTCTAAGGGGGCGTCCATAAATTACGTGAGATGTTTAAGGGGAGGAAGGGGGTCGAGTCAAATCTCATCTAATCTTACGTTGGAGAGAGGGGGCGTCTCGGCAAATATCACGCAATTTTTTTTCTGATTGAAACAAAAAAAAAAAAAAACTATTTTGGTCCATTTAATCAAGATTGTACATGCTTAAGATTTAATCTTAAGCGTAATCGTAATACGATTAAGATCATTTACTAATTCTTTCGAAAGAAAATAATTTCATTCATACTTCAACGTTATACATTTACTGACTGCCAAACCACCATATTTGTTTTATACCAAATAGCTCAATTTAATCTGAATTTACGGTACAGTGTAGCCCGTCCTTTGTTTTCGCGCCACTGTCAGCCGAACGTAAGAAACTCACATTTTGAAAAATCTCACATGAGATTGGGGTTTGGGGGGGGAGGGGGTTGAATAAAATCCCACATCTCAACAGGGGGGAGTGGCAGAAAATAAAAAAAAAAAACACCGCACGTAATTTATGGACGCCCCCTAAAAAGCAATTATATAACCTGAATATTGTAATTTTAATAATGTGTAGTCATTAGTAATGTAGATCTTTTTTAATATATCTTTCAAAGGCAAAATAACTATTTGAAATAGTCTCGACACATTTTTAATAATAAACTTGATATCTGTAGCTAAATATTTTATTAAATGACTAAAAATTGTTTGTATAGAAGTTATCTTTGATTTGTTTCATTTGTTTTATCTTTGTGTAAGAATCTAGTCATTAGATTAAGTTTTTTTTTAAATTTAAATATGAATTGTATATGTATACTCGAATATATGGAAATAAAATTCTCAAATGTATCTTCAATGTTTATGAAATAAAATCTTTTTATAATATAAACAACTGGTTTTGGTAAATTATTTACAAAGTATAAAATAAAAAACACGTATAATATTAAACAACATTCGCTTCGAGCGAATGAAGTTTTAGATATATTTCCAAAGAAAAAAAAAAAAAAAAAAACGGAATGAAGAGAAAAAAATAATAAATTCAGAAATAAATAAATACATAGTAATAATATGAGAAGAATTATCACATGTTGCATAAAACTGGTACTCATTATTTATTACAAGAGCCGTTTCAAGTTGAAATTATAAATGACGTCATAAAGTTGGCAGAAACAAAGTTATAACAGCATACATTATTTATCGGAATATTGTTCATATCAGATTCACGTAAGATCTTCACTAATAAGTCATCATCATCACCGTCACCCTGATGTTAAATCGGGTATATATACATATATAATAAATTATATTTATTTACATTTTGAGCTAAAATTAGAAATTGATAGGTTTGCCGCTATACGCCGCCAAGTTCGCTTCGCGTAGTGCTTCAGCACAAGTCTGTAAAGTAAAAAAAAAAACAAATTTTGAAATTGTGAAAACTCTTTTAGCGTCGTTAAGCGATTTTCGGTAGGGGAAAAACTCATAGATTCGCGTTACAAACGTCATGACGTCAACCGCCAACATGCTACAGTATATCATGTATAAGATGGTCTTTAACTGCTGGCGCTAATAGATAATATTAAAATGTATTCGTAAGCAGCTTTTGATTATAAATAAACAATATGGAAATATTTATTTCTAGGAGCGTCAATAGATCTAAAACCCAGACAAATCTTATATGTTAAATCTTAGGTTAGGTTAATAATTACAATTAGCAAGAAAAACAAGTTTAAAAAAAATTTAATTATTGATCGCATGTTAAGTGAAGATGTGCCCTAAGATTGTAACACACTAAGTCTAAACGTACTGGCTCTTAAGTGTTGCTGCTACAATACACCACAATGATGTTTGGTTATAGATTTTAAAATCTGAAGATGGCTAATAATAACGTCACAAAATAGATTATCCATCCACTATATATTCGAATAGTCAACAAAGGTGTATGTATAAACAATGATGGGTAAAGCTGGAGCATAAAAAAAATCTACCAGGTCGTCATAGTTCTTCCTTTTGTAAATTAGTACAGTAATGAATGATGGATGCTTGTGTTACTGAGCGAAGATATCCAGTTGCAGTTAGTGTTAACCACATTCATAGTACTTGACCTCACTGGAGTTACATAAACAGTGCATGTCGAGTATGGTAAGTTGTTTTGAGATTAAAGATGAAAATTCATTTCGCTTGTGATAAATGTTCCTATAATTATGACAACCTAGTAAATTGTAAATAACAGATGGCATTGCACTTTATGTATATATTACAAAATTGATACATTTATATATAAATATACTTACGGGATGTGCGTGACATACTCTCGCGACATCTTCAGCCGCTGCTCCATACTCTTGCGCTAATACAGCTTCGTTGATCAACTCACCGCCACCCTGTAATTTTATATTACGATAAACGACCAACAATTTTCTAAAAGATTCTTTTTAACTTCAGATATATATTATAAAAATATCGAAAAACATCTTGAACATAAGTCGTCGCACTGGGGCAAAAGATCACTGAACTGATCTACCAATCACACGATAAATAAGACAGTTCCCCGCGTGACGTCGACCATTTACACTTATAAACCCATATCGGCATAATCGTCAATTGTCATTGAAGGGGCCGGCTGTTCTTCAGCAATGAAACCCCAACTCCTCTATATAATGTGGACTGTATTTATTTATCTTCGAATTACACGTATTTACTATTAGAAACTATATTTTGCCGGTACGACTTTGCCGGCGGTCGGCACGGGTTCCTGTACATTTTTAATCCTTACAACTAGCACAGGGTTAACCTTTGTCTAAAAACTTATAATCTATTTCTTTTACACACATGAGGTAAATATGTTATAACTCTCTCTTGTTTTTAGGTGTGTGTGTGTGTTGTAAGGCTTGTGACGATGTTATTCTCGTAATCGAATGTATTAGATGTAAGAAGTTCATTTGTTCTCAACAGTCATGATGTTTGCACGTATTTGTAGTAGATAACAAAGTCGTCTCATGGTGAAGAAATCAATCATATACACTTAAAATATTGATATATGCTTCGATCTAACGGTAAAATACAGAATTAAAGTTTCTTATACCGATAAGTAATGCCATACCCATGATACTACGCTATGTACTATTCAATATGTCGATTACCCATAAAAATGAGGCAATAGAAAAACAATAGAAAGCTGGCGTAAACGCCAGGTTAGTGCTCAAGGGGTTAAATACATCAGTATATGTTTTACTAGGTTGTAATTTTAACACTAAATCTAGTAAAAAAACATTAATTTTTATACATTAAATTCAACTAATACTCCCACAATCAAAACTTATTCTATTCCATATGATATCACTCATCATCATTCGTCATAGAGAGATAAAACATATAAGACAAAATGAGAAAGCAATAACGTTTCAGATAAAATTTCAGGCAAGGCAATATCACTTTTCCGTAGATTGTCTTGTGGCATAATACCTAGTTTTGCCATCGAAAACGACTAAAATGTTCTTGATTCTGTTGCAACTAAGCCTTGTCTTTACACAATACTACTGCAATTATATTAAATCTACATTCCTAACAATAAAGATTGGTTAAAATGACAGCTGTCAATAATAATACAAGCCTGAATTTTTAATCTTATTACCGTCAAATGAAGAGTAAGGAAATGTCATAGTTTATCGTCAGTGGTACATTATAGTGGTGTCATTACTTCGTCTTAACCATAGATAATTTTAATATTGAGCTTATCAAATAAAATAAAAATGTACTTCTGTCATTAGTGTCAGTTTACTTATTACATCATTTTCACATTTAACTCTATACTCGACTAGTAATATTTATATCAGTACTACAGTTTGAAAGCTGTCATAATAATGATTTATATATTGTACATGCTGATTAATTATATAACTTTTAATATAATATAAAAGTAATACTCACAGGGCCAATTATGTGGGTACCGAGGATGACATCGGTCGTCTTATCGGACAGTACTTTAACAAACCCGTCCGGCTCACCGTTTGTCTTTGCTCTCGAGTTTGCCAAGAACGGGAACTTGCCCACTTTGTATGCTCTACCCTGTAAATATCATACAGATTATAAAAAACGTAGAAGTATTGGGAATCTGTAAATTTGTTATCGACTCGAGGAAGGGGGGGGAGGGAGCAAAACATGGGAGCGCCGTAGCGGCCGTTTGCTTGTAAAAATTGATATGGTAAATTTTACCAATAACGAGAAAAATGTACAGAAATTATTTCTTAGTGGATCATTACACCACGAAAGGTATATTCTATGTATTGTCAAAATGTCAAGTTTGTAGGTTCAGTAGTTTCGGATCTGCGTTGATGCATCAGCCAATGAGGACAACTAATTTTGTATATAAACTATAAACAAAATGTTTTGTTTTTTTTTTTAATAAAAAAAAAAACCAAATGTTTTGTTGTTTTTTTTTTAATAAAAAATATCCCTTATTAACAAATGTATATACATATTTAAGAGGCGGTAATTTGTCTAAAGGAGTGTCCGGAGCGACGTAACTGCTAGATGGGACGCTGCCGACAGTTGATAATCATAGTCACAATGTTTCACATAAATTATTAAATTTTGATTGTCTCCTTTACCATTGAAGATTTTAAAAATCATATTTAAATTTTAAAGTTGACAATAACTTTTAACCCCTTGAGTATTAACCTGGCGTTTACGCCAGCTGTCCATTGTTTTCCTATTGTCTCATTTTTATGGGTAAATCGACATATTAAGTAACAATTTGAAATAAATATAGTGGCATTATATGTTACTCTTTTTGTTACAGATTTTTGTATGTACATACATTTTTTTTACATTACATAACATATTGAATAAGTTATCGAGAATAATCGCAGGAAGGAGACGCAAAAATACCCACGCCCTCTTACTTTAACTATTGCATGTATTAGCTGTGGTATGTAATAGATAATTATTAAATGCCTCTGAATATACAAAATTAGTTGCTAGCACATTCTGAATTCAATAAAGAAGGGCTTTTTTTACGATAATAAAGTTATAGAATACCTCTTTCTTAAGATCTTCCTCAGTTTTACCGACCCAACCGACTTCTGGTGATGTGTATATAACTGATGGGATCGCATCGTAGTTGAAATGTACTGGCATACCCTGGCAATAGACAAAAAACCTTTATGTTATAATTACATTTATTAAATTATTATTTTTTGCACATTCTATAGTTTAAAGTAAAATATTTATATGTCACAATAAAACTCTATAGTATGACAAAAATGAAAATTAACTTCTTTCTTTCTCACAATCTCACCTGATGTTAAGTGACAATGTAGTTTTAGGATACACATTAAGTCTAGAGGTACTGGTGATGCTGGAACACATCAAGTGGTATTTGAGGTTTTCAAACTTGAGGGTGGTAACTACCCAGTCGAGTATTGTTAGAACTTGTCCTACCCCCAATGATAGTTTCCTAGCAATGTTTTCCTTCAACGAAAACTTAGGCTGGTTTTACAAGTTGCGCGGGTTCGAATTCGCGTCCAGTCACGCGGATTCCGATCGCACTACCCACTGCGCCATTATCGCTTCGCAACTCTGGTAGAAAAAAATTGGATCAGGCCCTAAAACCGTCATGGCTTTTCAGCTTAGTTATATTACCTTGATACCCTCGACGCAAACGATGCCTTCATCTTCAGCCTTATGAGCCAACATGGGACCGTGAATGACGTCACCAATTGCATAAATTCTAGAATTAAAAACATTCAAAGTTAAAAAGGTGTCTTATAGATGTTTCCATAATAAAATACGCATGTATTTATACCAAATTTATCTAAATTATTATGCCCTTGATTGCGAAAAAAAACATTCGATCAAAATCAGTCTAGTCGATTTCAAAATTTTCTTAAACAAAAATACACAATTACATCTTAGAGCACATAAAGTATCGATATGGAAAAAGTTATAATAACAATTATGTGAAATTAAATGCTGATAAAGAAATATTTATTAGAATTAATATTTTTACTTAATAATAGTAATGTAAGAGGATTTGCTAGCGGCGTTTATTCCGTACAAACGTGGACTACCTGTATCCTTCCTAAATAATAGCGTTATGGTAAATATTTTTACACCAAGTAATATATATCCACCACCGCCATGTCCGTACGTTTTGATTTTTTCCATAAAATAGTTATTGTAGAAACTACGAACCTATGAAAATGGAAAAAATACTCGATTTTTACAGTCATTTTCAGACGTTCATCAAACAAACCTTACTTATACTATAACAAAAAAAATAAAACAAAAAAATTGCTACAATACTGGAGGGGGAATCAGGCTATTACGAAGTGATGTTTTCGTCTATTTTGCATACGGTACGATCAACCCGGGCTGCAGTTGTCCCTTTCGTTTTTGTAAAGGCGCAACGCGATAGCAATAGATTTCTGAAATACCTACTTATCAAATTTCTCGCCGACTGCATATCCTTTTAATTATAAAGAGAAGGTAAATGATTTTTTTACAGGAAACATTATTAATATGGTTAGTTACGAATGAAACTTACCCAGGTACTGTTGTTTGGAATTTGTTATTGACGGGAACGCGGCCGCGGTCGTCCAGGGCGATGCCCACTTTGTCTAGACCGAGATTCTTAGTGTAAGGACGACGTCCGATTGATATCAGTACGACATCGCAATCCAACTACGACAAAAAATCCTTTGTAAATTCGAAACATGTGTGCCTGCGTTTCATATATTCTTCACTGCGTTTGAATTGTTTTATACGGAACACTAATTATTATCGAAAATCAAATGTACCCTAAGTTGCCCGGAGTAACTTCAGCTATCTACCAAAAAAAGTGCCGTCCAAATCGGTCAAGACGTTCCGGAGATTACCCATTACAATAAGACAGACAACATTAAAAAAAAATTTCGGTATACGTATCGTATAAACATACATATATAATTAGTAAAAAATAATAATTTAGATATTACAAACAGACACTTTCATTTTATTCATTAGTATAGAGTAATATTTAAATCCCCATGATTAAAAGTATTCCAAAAGTCAGGCTTGGCTGTATGATCTCAGTACCTTTGCCTTCAGAAAGGAATAATTAAATAATTTGCATGTTTTAAATATCTTTGTACCGCAACATTCGACTTGGCTGCATGGTCTTGGTACCTTTGCCTAAACCTTAGTAAGGAACGAACCGAAAAAAAAAAAATCTTTGTACCTATTATAATACTTTAAGTATTAATTTCTCAACATTCTTGATAAGGGAACGTCGTCATATTCGGCCTAATTTTGTTGGGAATGTGTTTCAACATTGTTTACAAATCATAAACATAATATTAAAACAAACACTGTATTACGCTGAAGCAATTATTGATATAAAAGATTGTGTAATATCTATTGCTGATTATTGTGACTATATATAGTAACAAATAAAATTGAAGTGTCTGTTTGTAATTGTATTTTTTTTTTTTTTTTTACTAAACATGTAGGTTACCAAAAACAAAACTACAATTTTCAAAATTCTTGTTCTCTCTGTTTGTTCAGCATAATCTCCGGAACGGCTGGACCTATTTTGACGGGACTTTTTTTTTGGTAGATAACTGAAGTTACTCGGAGTAACTTAGGGAACTTTTGATATTCGAAAAAAAATAGGGTTCCACGTAAAAAAAATTAAAACTCATAAAAAATTTAATATAATCCGATTCAATGCACAGTTTTACTGGCAAGTGTTTGTATTTATGAGAAAATATTTTTACTTTAACTTAGTAGTACAATTTTTTTAGGAAAATAATTAGGGTCCCGTATGAAAAAAAATGCACTGAAGAATATATTAAACGCGGGCGCAGCCGCGGTCGCACAGCTAATTCTATATACTTTTATTAATAAACTAATTGCCTATTAGTGACAAAAGTGACTTTTCTAATAGTGTTTATTTTTAGTAGGATTTTAATTTGTATATCTGAAATACTGTTTTTTTTTCTGACTATTAATTCTGACTAATAATTCTAAAAGGTTATAGTTTGAATTATAAACTTTTTTGTTCTGTTTTCACATATTTGTTCATGTACATGTCATTTTTTTTTCTTAAATATATTAGTATAATTTAATGCTATATCTAAATATTATACACATTTTAAACTATTTTAAAGTAAGCTTACAGTTTCTTTATTGCCTCCTTTAGCAGCTTCAACGTCGACTTTGACTGTATTACCTTCTTTCTTTACACCCATGACTTTGGTACCGAGTTTGAACTTCATACCTTGCTTATCAAGGATCTTATGAAGCGTTTTAGCTACTTCGCCATCGATACCCACACCTAAAAATCATGTTTATTTCTTATCAGCGCCGTTATTTGAGAATACATATTTGAAATCTTTCATTTTACTTTAAAGTAAATACTTCTTTTTATCATTAGAAGCAGACAGATAAACATATCTAATCAGAAATAGGTCTTAAAAGAGATTTTGGATTCTTAATTTAAATCTTTTGCTCCTTGAGTATCTATAACAGCTACAATTTTTGAAGTGAAAATACTTTAGCGTCGTTGCGCGATTGTCGGGGAACAACTAATAGATTCGCGTTACCAATGCTATGACGTCAGCCATTAACATGTTACAGTTTGTCAAGTATAAGATGGCGTCCAAGTGCTGGTGCAGCAGCTTATTCTGTGTTTTGATTATGAATAAACTATATGAAAAAAGTACATAAGTGTTTCTCGGAGCGCCAATAGATGTAACGACCAGACAAATATGTTAAATGTTAGGTTATGTTGATAATTTTTATTAACAAATTATGAAATTTAATCATTGGAAAAACAGTTTTTTACGAAGTTTCCGAGTTTTTACTTCTATACATAGTTATTTTTTTAAATAATATATACATGTAAAGAAATCCACTGTAGTCGAGTTTTTATTGTTGTCTATGCCTGGTCAGCAAAGATGACATTTGAATGGCATATTTAAAATATATATAAGTGAGTTGTCAGAGAAAGAAAATACAATTGAAAATAAAGGGCTTAAATGTTGTTTCTTTCGTCTTACAGTGAAACCCAATTAAGTCGTTTTATCTTTACCCAAAGTTACACTAAGATTAAAACTATATTATATACATTAAACTTTTAACCACAATCTCACTTGATGTTAGTCGTAGTGTGACCTAGTATGGTAACTCGTGACCCTAGAGCAACTGGCTCTCAAGTGGAACACAATTATACACAGTTAGGAAAAGATTTTAAACTTAACAGTGGTTAATTGTCAAACAAATATCGAAAAATCTCATAACAAATTACTATAGTTATTGATTCCACTTTTCTCCAAATAAAAAATAAAAATTGTTGACAATCATCAGAGTTATAAATTATACTTAACATTAAAGCAAACCTTAGTCATTTTTCTTTTCATAATTCATTTTTTTTAAATTTTATATTATTAGTTTACTTTTAGTGTTATGAACAAAAAAATAATTGCTCAAATTTTCAATAACACTTATTTAAATTGATAAATGGTAGAATTTCGTCTAATAAATAATCATTTACCTCCGATTGAAGTGAGGAATTCAATAGCTGTGACATCAGAGCCCAGCCTTTGGTAAACCGAACCCAATTCTAAGCCAATAACACCGGCACCGATTACTAACATTTTCTTTGGTACAGATTCAAGTGATAGTGCACCAGTAGATGTAACGATTTGTTTCTCATCAAACTATAAATAATAATAAAAAATCTTATAGGGGTCATCCAAATACTATGTGAGCATAATGTTTTTTACACCATAAAAACTCAGTGCTTTGACCACAATCTCATCTTAAGTGAGGATGTGATCCAGGATGTTAAACATATTAAGCCTTCTAATTTTTTAACATTTAATTTTTTTGTACGGAAACCTAATTATTTTCCAATAAAATTTTTCCTACTAACATTAAGCAAAGGTATTACTCACAAATTCAAATACCGGCCAATAAAACTATGCATTGAAGTGGATTTTATTCAAATTTTTATAAGTCCTAAGTTTAAGTTTACCCAAAACCCTAAATATTTTAGAAAATAAAAAGCAACTTATGCTATGCGGAGTAACTTAAGCTATCTACCAAAAAAAGTCCCATGAAAATCCAGACAGCCTTACCTGTTAATAAAATTTTTGACTATTGTCCATTATCCTGTATAACCCCTTGCATTTTATGAGACAAAAAGTATCCTAGATGTTTATTTTATAATATTAGTTATCACTGTGTCAAGCTTTGTCAAAATCGGTTCAGTGCTTTCAGAGTGACAAACATACATAGGGAAAGACAGATAGATAAACAGACAGACATAAATTCTAAATAAAAATTTTTGGGCTTCTATATCGATAACAAAGCCTACCCCAATTATAATTTTCAAAAAATATTTAATGTACACATTTGGCCTAAGTACAGTTTTATTATATTATAGGTATAACAGTGTAAATAAGAAATTCACTAACGGTAACACCGGGGAAAGGAGTGACTTCAGAACCAGTTGCAATCAGAATATTTTTTGCATTAACAGTTTCCGTTCCTTTTTCACCTTTCACTTCAACCTTGTTTGGTGCTACAATTGTACCTTCACCTCGAACCAATTTGACCTGGGACAAAATTAGCAATAAATCTTTAATTTATTTATCATACAATCACTATAAAACTATTATTACATGCATTATAAATGTTGAGGTTTTTATCTTCACAGAAATCAACAATATATATACAGATAAGAGTAAGATGGTGGATTCTATTCTAGTGTTTCCAAATTTCTGTTGTTAAATAGCTTTCTTATTATGATCTTTCTATTTAGAACATGAATTAAAATGATAAATACATCTTATTCTAAAACTTATAAATCTTAAGGTTTTACATTTTAAATAGTGTTAGGATTGAGTTAACAGTTGTTCAAAAAAGTTATTATATTAAGTATCTCTTTAATATGATAGGATTAATAACAGGTTATGTTTTACCTTATTTTTTTGGAACAGCATAGCGATACCACCAGTCAGGGATTTTACTGCATTTGATTTGTAGTCCATCATTGTTTTAAAATTAAATTTCACCTCTCCTGTCTCAATACCACGGTGCTTGAAGTCATGTTTTGCCATGTGGTATAAATGTGAATTGTGTAATAGTGCTTTTGAAGGAATGCAGCCAACATTTAGACATGTTCCACCAAGTGTGGGGTCTTTTTCTACAGAGACCACCTATGAGTGCAATATTTAAGATTATTCACAAAGTAAAGTATTATATATAAAATTTATTTCATTATGCCATTTATAAAATACAGTGAAAATCTGATCTGATCTGAATCTGATTTATTTACATAGATGTGTTTTCAAAGCAGAAAAAAAAATTAGCAAAGCATTGTTCTCATTCTGAATACTTTTCAACTATATTGATTGATATTTTAATTATGAAATAATTTTATTTCTTTGCCAAAATATAGAAAAAACAGCATTTCTATTTAAGAAATTTAACTATTACCTTCATGCCAAGTTGTGCGGCTTTGATGGCTGCAACATACCCACCAGGGCCAGACCCAATTACCACAAGATCTGCATCATGAGATGCAGAATATTGCCTTGTTGCAATTCTTATGCATCCATTCTAAACATAAAGATTTATTAACCATTATTAATTATTTTATGTTTTGTAAAGATAAAATAGATATTAGAAATATAAGCTTTTAAATCAAAGCTTAGACAGAGCCCTAGATTTAATCACAAGATGATAAGAAATCGTTGAAATGACAATTGGTCACATGTTTGAAGGTCATTATAGATTAAGGATTCAGGCTATATAAATTTTACATTTTTATTATTTATTCGAAATAAATTTCCAGTTAGCCTCTTTTTACTATCAGAACCAATCCAGACAGATCCTGTCTACTAAGGTTTCGAACATTGCATAACTACTGACTGGTTCGTTCAGAATGAAGACTAAGTCTAATAAACAAAAACACTGTTTAAAACTTACCCTAAAAGGCGGGGAAGCAAGTTTTAGAAATTTGTAGCCCATCCCTAATAAATTTCGCCTTCAGCAAGTTATATGTTAGCTGGAAATAAAAATACAAGACCCTGGTGATCGGCGATCAATGTAACGTCAAATATGTCAGTTTCTTAAATGCGTTCCTTATCCATATAGTCAACATATGAACATAGTATTTACTATATCTTTTTTCAAAACATATAATATTATCTTCCTAGGAAATATTTTATTTAATTAATACTGGAATTGCAAATATTCCATATTACTTGCAGAATGTTTATTTTATACAATAAGACAAATCACACAGGTTTTTTTACTAATGCAACACTGAATTGCGCGCGCTGCGTAAACGGAAGTTTTGTTTTGCATTATCAATTTCATTTCATTTTCTATCAAGTCGAGTTGTGAATGGCCGTATTCATGTGGTTTAGTGGTGTCTTAAAATCGAAAGCGTGTTTCTAACATTAATCATTTGAAAATACGTTTTTCAGTAAATAATCTTATGAATACTTGCTATCTCATTAGTTTTACTAAAATATTCTGTGCTTAAAATACAAACGATCGCTATTTAATTTGTGAACTGTATGATTTTCATATTTGAGGTAAGTTTTTTTAAATATTTTAATTATATAATATGCATATATTTAATTTGTCTGCAATTATAGAGGAATAAATTAATTATTCAATATTGTGTTTTTTAGTTTTGCAGTTTAAGTTAATTATATTATGTTTCAGTTATTACGTATGTATAAAATATTTCTTATATAGTTTCTTTAAAGATTAGGCTATTAACACTATTTGTTATAAACATTTGTAGAGTAAAATGATATTATTTATTTAAAAATAATGGCGAGTCCACATAAAAATGGTTTATTTATGTGAATACAAGAATATTTAAATATAAATTTACATTTAATAATTCAATATATATATTCAATATATATGCAAAATGTATAAAAAATGATTTTACGCTTCAAAAAATTATGTCGCACTAAGCGTGCTACGTGTTTCTTTTAATTGTCAAACTACAGACGGAGTTTCAACCTTATTCGCATTGTATGTGTTTTATGTAAACATTATAAACTTTATCTTACTTTGATTAGATATAAGGATTAAATAGCATGTGACGTAGATATCATAATTTTCATCTTCAATTTCATTAAATTTGATAGCGATATCATTTTTGAAACACTTTTCATGAAAAATAAATACCAGGAAATAATACATTATTTAGTTAAAATTAATAAATATATTATGTAAAAATATCTGGTTTCCAACATAACGTAGAAGAGGGTATTTATAATTGTAATTCAGGAAATGGCTGAAGATTTCGCAAAAACCTTATCAAAATACCTATCTCCTTAGATTTTTCTCCTTAGATCTATAAAACTTACACCGAAGAGAAATAAGATAGCGGGTTAGAGAAAATATTAATTAAACTATAACATAAATTGAAAATGTGGATTCATTTCGTGATGAAGAAATTTTTGAGTCTTGACAATTTCCGTTTCATACGGCAGTTACTTGTAATACTTTATTACTAATTTAACTTTTTATCTCTATTTAAGATTACAGATGTATAATAACTTTTCTTTTAAATTAGAATTTTATTTTGAATCTCACGACGTTTCTTATAATCGTTCCGAAATACCTACTTATGTAAATACTAGACACAGTTGATAAACAGTGTGATAATTTCATCTTAAGTGATTACGTATTCGATAAAATAGTCTTGACGATACTTCAACGTTAAAACCAATTTAGAATTATCGTATGACCGATAATAGTTGTTAGTTGTTAGTTGTATGAAAATACATGCATAGTAATTTGTTGTCGAACACGTTATGAAGCGAATAGAGTGAAGTTAAAGGTTTTAAATTACAGGAGTTTTTTAAAACAAGCAAATACTCGTAATTACCTATACTTTTTATTTAAAAAGGTTTATACGAGTTTTTTCTAGAATTTTGTGCTTTTTTATGAAATACTTTTCAATAATATAGGATGAACTTGAGTTCTAATTTTCTAAATCTACATGTATTTAAATTCTAAACAATCTACACAAATTTAACTAGGTACTATTACAGTAGATATCTACGTACATTGATCTACTTACTTGCAGTTCAAAGGTTATAAGTACATATATTGTTTAATTATCGAGTCAGTGGAAGTTAATTCGTTTAATTTGTAGTCTGTTAACGATAAATACAAATAAATAAATACAATTTGATAAATAAATCTGTAATCTACACACAAACACACACACACTTTTTTCTTTAGATTAGTCAAGTCTAGTTTAAACCAGGAAACATTTTTCTATGGTCACTTTAAGACTTGTTATAGATTACAAAAAAAAAACTAAAGACACATTGTTATTTTTCTGTATGGCGTCGTGCCATATCAGTAAAAATCTAGTCCAAACAAAAAGTTCATGTTTGAATGTTAAATTTCATGTACCTAAATTATATTAAAGTATACCATTAATATTTACGCATTTACTGATTTACATATCATATAATTGTTTTATGAAATTACTGTTTTATGGAAGTTATATGTGGGCTATGACCCAAAAAACATTTATACCGTCCAAGTTGCCGAAATTAAGATGCTGAGGTGGTTGTGCGGTGTAACCAAGCTTGATAAAATGCAGGAGAGCAGGTTGCGATGATATAGGCATGTATTGACAAGGCCACCAGACTACATAGGAAATTTAGTTCTACACCTCTCTATTTTAAACCTTCAAAATAAACTGAAAAGGTATAGTTCTTAAAGATATGAGAGCAGTGATAAAGAAAAACACGTAAAGCTGATCCCACCATCATATGGGACGAATAGTTAGGAAGAGGATATCAGTGTGTTCGGTAATGAATGGATAACCTTGAACTGGCTTTTAGCAGAACTTGTGGCCTTTCAGAAAAAAATAGTAAACAAAATATATCCTAGCTAGTTTCTAAGATATGATCTTTTAAAATTAAACACTACTAATTTTTTAGCAAAATAATACAACATATTATATAATAGCAAATTATTCTTTATGTACAAAGTTTGTATTAAAACCGGCACTTATGGGAATATCTTTTACAATGTATGTAATTCAAGGTTATTTCTCTTCTCATATTTGCCGTATAGCGATATAATATTAGTAAATACTCAATGATAATTTATATTTAAAGTATGTAGAAATATATCTAAACATTCGTACTTAACCATATTGGTATACATTTGTAATTTTACAAAATGAGATATAAATTATTTTACACTGTATAGGCTCAATGCTTTGACCGCAATCTCAAGTGATGATGTGGTCCAAGATTGGAAAGACACTAAAACTAGATGTACTAGTTTTAAAGTGATGCTGTCGGGACACACCTATTGGCATTATTAGAAATTGTCTTATTGCCAAGCCGAGGTTCGAACCCTTGTGCTTCAGCACTCGCCCCCAAAGTTCGGTGAAGTTGTAAAGCCCCTTCCGGTCAACAGCATTAGCTAGGTAAGAAAAAAAAATTGTCTTACCACCGCGCAATAGTTTTTCTTCATGATGTTTTCCTTCACTGAAAGCTCAAGATCATATTTTTGCTCCATTGACGCTAAATCCGACCTCACTACCAACTGATCAAATATATATCAATTCGCCTAGTTACTCTTTTTTAGCATAATAAGTAAATATTAAGTTTAAAATAAATGCATAGCTTGTAGCATTACATACAATTTCACTAAGCCCTGGTAATGATTATCAGAGTAATTAGATATGTGCAATAAGTTTCTTGAAGCTTACACCTGATTAATTTAGTATTATGTTTAAAGATGGATGAAACATCTGCACGAATGTTGTTCCATTTACCTGCGCAGTAGGTCGAGAAGTTAATCCTGTTAGTTGACCGTGACACGTTACCCGGCTTCTGTAACGAGGCATTTAGTTGTTGTTCTTCGTTGCGCATATCTATACTTGCAATGTGCGACACGAGACCGCGTAAACTGGCACCCTCTATACAAGAGAAGCTCGCCTTCTATGAGAACGGTATTGAAATCATAAAGCATTAGTAACATGCTCCAATCACATCATCGGATACCGATTTGGGCTCTAATTATAAATATTTACGATCGGAAATATCTTAACCCAATTTCCCTATTACGTATGTGTACATATATACCTCAGTCTATGCAGTGTTTCACCACCCGGCTTGTTGTCATTTCGCGCACGTACCAATAGAACTGTTCAAACAAAAAAACACATGTCCAACGAGCAACGCTTTCACGCTGTACGATTGCGATATCCGATACCCGGTGACATACTGCACCAGTACTATACTGTAACTTAATACCCTTTGTTACGTATTATCCTGAATATTTTTACGAGTGTGAAATAGTACGTAATTAGTGTCATGTGTTAGGACTCTTTGTGTAAGCGTCGTTCAACACACTATAATGTTTTTAACTGGCTTCACTCCGTGTGTGACTTCCGTTATAAGTATTTTACTTCTATGGTTATAATTATAATATAAAACGAGCTGTGTGCCCGCGGCTGCGCTCACGTTTCATATATTCTGCACTGCGTTTTAATTTTTTTATAAGGAATCATAATTATTTTCCTAAAAAAAATTTAGTGCTAAGATAAAGTAAAAATATTTCTCATAAATTTTAGCACTTACCCGTAAAACTGTGCATTGTATCGGATTTTAGTCATTTTTTTATGAGTTTTATTTTTTTTTTACGCGAAAGTCTAATTATTTTCGAAAATTAAAAGTACCCTAAGTTACCTGGAGTAACTTCAGCTATCTACCAAAAAAGTGTCTTCCAAATCGGTCCTGCCGTTCCGGAGATTACCCATTAGAAATAGACAAAAATTTTAAAAATTGTTTTTTGTTATAGGTCTCGTATATACATTGATATCTATTTAGTAAAAAAAAGAATTTTGAGATTACAAACAGACACTTTAATTTTATTTATTAGTATAGTAGACTCGAATTTAGAAATATCTAAATAGGTATCTAAAGTTTTAAACTATCTTTACAATATTAATGGTTGACTTTTAATGTTGGTATTTTGAATATTTTTAGATGTTATGAGACTGAGATGGTTTTATTATATATATTTATTAGAAATTATCATGATATCTTGATGTTAATATTTGAACGTTGGCACTGGTATTGGTCAACCGCATATTAAGTTTTACTATTAAAAATTTAAAAAAAAACATATGTATATATGTGTGCGTTTCTCTTGATTATGTTTATCACATGCGATTTGGTCTTGTTACGCGTTGGCAGCCATCTCTAATGATAAATACAGTCGGTCAGAGTTTAATAATGCCCTATTCTCACGTTCTCATGTGAATACGAACTATTCGCTTTATAGTTAACCGTCAGAAGGTGACCGCCTGTTTTATCTTGTCACCGTTTATAATTTAAAGTAAGCATGTGTATGTATTATGACGTACTATAGTTATATCTATGTGTGCACAACCTTTAATTGACTCGAGATTATGAACAATGTTTCAGTTCCAAACCGATATTATTTTATGTACGTCAACAAATCATTTCATTAATAAATATAGTTCATTGATGTTGTTGTTGTTTCAGTACATAATGTTAAATGAAAGAAACGTCAAAAAACTTTTTTATATTTTGGTAAAATTTTCATGATTTTTTTTTACGTCTAAGGATGATATAGTAATTTATTTTTATCGACTTTAGAAATCTAAACCATTTGCTTTCGAAACCTGTGATCTTACAATTATAAGATCACAGGTTTCAACATCATTATATACATAATTATGTATGTGACTATTATTAAAGAAACTAACATAGGAAGTGGTACCAAAGAAGCTTTTATTATTTTACTAACATTAGTATATCTATTTTTATACTTAGTAATTTTAATATTTTTCTCAAAGTAAAATTTTCTTTTGCCTAGAAACAATCAATTGTACGGGCAGTTGACAATTGGTAATTGGTTGCGACTAACGATTTTATCTTCAATCAATGTCTAAATAATACGTTGTATTTTAATTTACAAAATCAATGATGTCTGGAATTCTCAACCCAGTATAATTAACTGGTAGGTTTTTATATAAAAAAAAAATTATTAAGCTGTCGCGAGCAACAGTCGAAGGATGCATTAATTAGTATGCTATGCCGTGCCAAATATTTGGCACGGGAATCGAATAAAAAAGTTTACGATCAGGATAAGCATAGATGATTGACGCTATGAGTGGCATACTTGCCACTCGTGTCATCATTCTTTTTTTCTAAACATAGCTAACGTAATATATGTGTGTACCTACATTTAACAGTGTTATGTTTGTATATTTTAGTTAGGTGTAGGAATATATATAACCAGTTGTGTGCCCGCGGCTGCGCCCGCGTTTCATATGTTTTCCACTGCGTTTTTTTTTTTATACGGAATCCTAATTATTTTCCCTATCTTTTTCGGTACTAAGATAAAGTACAAATATTTCTCATAAATTCAAGCCCGTAAAACTGCATTGAATCGGATGTTAATAAACTTTTTATGAGTTTTTAATTTTTTACGCGGTACCCTAATTTAAGTTACACGGAGTGACTTCAGCTATCTAACAAAAGTCCCGTCAAAATCGGTTCAGCAGTCTTGGAGATTACCCGGAACAAACAGACACTAAGACAAACAAAAATTTAAAAAAATATATTTTTGGTTTAGGTATCGTATATACATTAATATGTGTTTAGTAAAAAAAAAATCTATTTTGATATTACAAACAGACACTTCGGTTTTATTTATTAGTATAGATTTGACTTGTACGTGGAGGTTTTTATTAGTCACCGCGAACAATTAAAAAGAACCTACATTGTACATATGTTGGTTTTACGAATTATAGTAACAATTAATGTTATAACGGTTTGATAATTTTAAAAAACTTAAACTGCACCTTACGAGCAAACATACTAAAGATATTTATAATCATTACGTATAGAATGTGATGTGATAAATTCATTCAAAACTTATTGTACAGGTTGGTAAAAAATTATTTAAAAATTCAGTTCCTACTATGAAATAAATTAGAATCAAAACGATTCTGCTATTATATCTATTAATAAATTATGAAAGTGATGCCTTTTGTTATGACAAATAATGAACATAATAAAAAAAATTTTATTCGGGAACATTGTTATTATAATTTTAGGAGTTATCATTAAGACGTTGCACACGTTTTATGCAGGGATAGTTTATATACGTTTAACTTTTCAAATTTAATGCAATGCAGCATTGTGTTTTATACAACTGACGATGACTTTTACTGACCTCCTAAATGCAAAAAGATTTCTGGGACGCAAGCATCATGTTACTTCCTAATTACATCACGTGGATATTTATTTATTTCATAAAATTTTACCGACGCAAATCGCTTTGGATCATTTTTTTGTTATTAAGTAGTGTTTTCACGTTATTAACAGGTAGCTTTTATTTTATGTTATATTATGTGATTTTTATGCAACTAAGAACGATCATTATTGTATGTAATGGTAAACTATTATAAATGTTACAATAATTAGAAAATTCACTTTGGCGTAATAATTATACAATATATTTTTACCAATGTAGTAAAAAAAAGTATTTGTATAGTGTTATTTTTTCAAAATCTAAAAGTTTGTCTTTGAAGCTGATCCATTAATACCATAAAAGTCCAAGTATTCATTCGTCCAGTGATATATCAGTAAAGTATGCCTTCGAAAAGAAAGTGGAAGCTTAACTATGTTGTCGAACTACGACGCGCCCATTACGCATTTATCGTAATTTATTACGAAGTGGAGCTCGATGTACAAGTTAATCATTTTGTATCTTTATAGTATCTATTTCTTATAGTAAAAATTAGAAAAAAAAAACTACACAGCCATGGAGACTGCCGACAGAAGTGAAAACTGGTCTATGGAAATACTGTTTGTTAATGATTAAATTTCATAATTTGTTAATTAAATAATTATTAACATAATCTAACAAATAACGTATAACATTTGTCTGGTTTTCACATCTTTTGGCGTTCCGATGGCGCTACATTTTCATATGGTGTTCCATAATCAAAACATATGATAGCCTGCGTAAGTATTAATTTTATTATCAATGAGCAACACTTAATAGCCGATTACTCATAAAAATGAGTTAATAGGA
This sequence comes from Samia ricini, assembly GCA_014132275.2. NCBI lineage: Eukaryota > Metazoa > Arthropoda > Insecta > Lepidoptera > Saturniidae > Samia > Samia ricini. Next base: position 11,089,688 of record AP028170.1, read on the forward strand.
AAACAAGGCTGGAGTAAACGCCAGGTTAGTGCTCAAGGGGTTAAATGCCTTCTTACACTTGCCGCACAGTAACGTGAAGACGACTGACGTCATAGCATTGGTAACTAGATTCTATAAACTTTTTTCACTACCGAGAATCGCTCAACGCCACTAAAGAATTTTTCACTTTAAAAATTAGGATTTAAATAATTAATAATATCTAAATTTAATCTCGACGAGGGTGTATTTGTCGAAGTAGTTTATTGAAGTTATGCAACTGATACTGTTGTTGTAATCACCTTGCAGTGTCAACAAATTTATTTCTACTATTTGTTTATCATTATCGTTGTCCTAACCCATCCATTCAACCGAAAGACGGCCACTGTTGGACCGTTTTTTTTTTTGACGAGGGGAATGCATTTACGCTCTACCCTTACCTATTGCATTAGTGAGACCGAAGTCCCCTAAATGCAATAAGGTAAGAGGGGGACGGAGGGCCGACTCCGTGCCAGTGTGGGACTCGCCCGGACGTGAAGCGTTCGGAAATACCCACTAAACTCCCCGGGCCATTAAACCCCCTGGGCTACTAAACCCCCCGGGACACTAAACCCCCCGGGAGCCACTGTTGGACCTAGGTTTTCTCCAAATATCTCCAAAACGATCGATCTTACACCATCCATATGCCATTCGAGAACTCGTTCGCCCATCCGGCATCAGTTCTGTAAGCAATGTGCCCAGCCCGCTGACACTAAAGTTTAGCAATTCTTCGGGCAATATCGTTACTTTGTTTTCTTTGGTTCTTCAAAGGACCTCCTCATTCCTGATTCGATCACGCAGTGAAATTTTTTTTTACATGGGGAAAATAGACTACGTCTTCCCCGACATATGGGCTAGCTAATGCTATGCTAAACCCATACCCAGCGGCCTTGCCAGTGCATTGGAGGGTCAGGTCCCCCACTCCTTCTCCCCTTGTTTCGGCAGAGTGATGTCATCCGGGAGATATTATTGGATCTTCCAAGTTCCACCACACCTTCCGTTCGCACTTGACCTCTACCGAGGTCTACGAGCAAATTACCTGCAGAAAAAACGCAGCGAAATTCCTAGCATTACCCTTTTAATCAATTATTTTCTATCAGTAACAAATGTTTTTTAAACAATAAATTAGATTCGCAAACACGTGAAAGACAATTTAAGTACACCTGTCCATCTAACACGTCCGTTTAAATGAAAGCGAAAGTGTAGTCTAGTATTGTCGACTGCCACAGCCGGTCCTGAATGTAGACAAGAATCGGCCACTGTACTTGTGTACCGTTTTAAAAGGACAAAGGAAGTCGCTCGACCGGCCCGACGCATCTGTTTACTGAAGCTATATAGCTTTCATTGCAGTCTCTTAATATAGGTTTACATGGAATATTAACTTTTAATCGATTCTATTTCTAAGTTACCTTAGTTCTTTATTTTGTATATTAAATAAACTACAGAGTTTGAATGATAATAATTAAATTAAAAGTTTAAATTTTAATGTTGCATTCTTAATTTATTTTTATTTTAAATAAACGTGAACATTGCAGATGATAATCTTCATATAAATATGCAAGCAAAAAAATTCAAGACATTTTTCTCCTCTGTTTAAACATTGTTTTATTGTTTATTATTTTCATTAAATATTTTATTATGGCCCTGAATACAAACTTCTTAAGCCCTATTATGTATTTTTTCACTAATCTTCATTGCTGCAAATAAATGGCGGCCTTTGTTTAAAAGTAGCAATCATGTTGTTGGGAGATCTCAAAATCTCCTTGTCATTATTTTCAATACACTATATGAAGTAAAACGTCACCGAAATGACATAATTCAGAGTCATATATAGCAAGCTATAATAATCAAATTAAAACAAGGACCTACATGACAAAATAAAATCGCAACAATGCCTATTAATACGTAAATTTTGCACATAATCTTTATCTTCAAATTTTCAATAACGATTATAGCAACTACAAAACATTACGTGCATTTCATACCAAGTGATAAATTTGTAGTCTAAATAAACGAAGGTGGAAAATGCATTAAATTACTATTAAAACGATAAGCATAACTGAATAGCTATTCAATTGAAATGTAATGTTTTAAAGTAACGTATATATTCCGGATGTACATACTTATATATATTGATTTTTTAATTAACAATTGAAACCTTTTTGAGGTACCTATCCGGATCTTGTTGACTGTTTCAACTTAAGTCAGGGGAAATGGTATCAAGAGTACTTCGTACCACAGTATAGTACTTGAGCACGATTTTCGGTCGCGCCCCTTTAAATTTTAAGGAACTCTTACGAGGTGTTATAAATTTTTTTCTAAAAAAAAAAAAACATACTCCGTTATATGTTTTATAAATACGTAATAAATGTGCAATTAAAGTTTATTTTAATAACTATATTCCTAATAATAATTGATTGTCGATATTTTTTCGTAATTAAAAAACATTAAATTTGAGTCCTTCATTTTATTGAGTTTTGTTCTGTAGCTTTCCTACGTCATTGAGTGAATAAAAAATAGTTATGTGATTGCGTGTTGGGCGGGCGGCCGGTCGTCATGTAGGGCGAGAGACGCGAAAAGCATCGTCTGCTAAGAGTTCAACGACCTCAGAGTCCTGTCCGTGAACGCACGTACGATCCAAGGATATTCTATTGTTCTAACAACATTTTCATTACTGCGTAAATATTATGCAATAACGCATACTTTGTTATTTACACTAGCTAAACAAGTAAAAATACTCAGTGTTCTATTCAAGGTATGTTTATAACAGTTGATTATACTCGTACGATATGTAATTTAACATTGAACCAGGATACTACAATTTTGCAACTAACCATCGAGTTCGATGATATAATACACACGACAAGACACAAGACATTTCTACATAATACGTGAACTAGGAAGTTTACGTAATAGATTCGCGGAAAACACTATTTATAAGGTGTTGTATGATTATAGAATATCGAATGTATGCATGCAACGTAACCTATAAACGATTTAATAAAATAAATGAATAAAAGTTAATTAAATTATGTTGAGCTGTAGTTAATTAATAACCATCTGATATATAGATGTGCATTTTACCGTCAAACGGTAGTTTTTACGGTTTCCTGAGTTTTCTTCTTTGTCAACGGTATACACGGAAATTTACAGAAACCAACCCATTGTTGTTCATATATAATTCCGTCTTTATAGCTTCCACCTGATAATAATCGCACACGTAAGTTTTATCCCTTTTACTTTGGTTTAGTTACTTTGTCAAAACCCGTTATCTTAAATAATAAATTCTTGAAATAATAAACTAAACGCAAGTTTCAAAGTGTTTTGGTTAACGCGTTATATATTTTTCTAGTTATTGATGCTATATTTTACAGAAACTATAAATTGTATTGTAAAATTATCTCAAGAGGTTTCACGTGCAGTATTTGATTACACCATGATGAAGGTCTCTGATAAAAATACAGGACCGGTAAAGGCGCGATTCATAAAATGATAGAACAAAATTACTTTTATGAAATTTGTCCTTAGCAAAATTACTCTTACTTACATAAAATTACTTATAATAATAAACCAACAAGTATTACTGAATTTAATAATACTTAAGAATGAAAATCCTAAAAATACGTATATTAAAAATTCATGTCTTTCAATTCGTTTATGCGGATCGTCTTAAATAAATTAATAAAATAAAATAAAAGTATGTTATATAAATATTACAATAAACTTTTATTGTATGACATTCGAAACCATTTGTCATTGTAACGATAATAATAATTTATTATTATTATTATTGATGCTTATAAACCGACGACTTGTTGCCCGGTTTCCTTGGAATGCCATCTGTGTTCGGTGTTCTATTTAAGGTATGCTTAGTATTCATTATGTATTTAGGTGAACTGTCTGGTACGTGGTTAAACTGACTTCTGTGTTTGCCGCTGTAACTAGGCATTGTACGAACTATAGACTAATTAAATTGTATTTGTATTTAGGAATATGATTACTATGGGTAGGGCAAAAGAACTCTAGTAAGAGTATGTTTTGTCTTGTGTATGTAGGTCACATACAATACAGAAAGAATGGTTGGTCTGATAGTAGTTACAATGTAACTTCATGTATACATTACATCAGGGAATTCCAATATATAAAAGTCGTCTAGTGAACGTCTGTCGCAACTCTTAATTCCAATAAACCATTTCTTAGTGTTTGTATAATGGCATAAATGTTATTTTTCAATAGTAACTTATACGTCGTATTATTTGTGATCTCCTTTTATTTGACTTGTTCGTTGCCAATTATTATACATATAACTATAGATATATAACTGTATAATGTGTAGCGAATACGACGTATCATGTTAATGTCCTTGTAACATTATGTGAGGGATCTTCCCCCAATCGTTTAACCCTTTCTAGTTACACCCTAGTTAATTTCAAATGCACCATAATCTGTAACAACAGAATAAGTAATTGTCACGAATTTTTTTACATAGGGTTAGAAAAATTAAACGCGAAATTTTATAATATCTTTGCGAACGAATTTAATAGTTGACCGAAACATAAATTTAGTCCGTTCGTCTATGAGAATAACAATCAACAATTATTCGTTTTATTGACGCTATTAACCGTTTGAATGTAAGTACATCGCATCTTGGTCGTATCAGTTGACCTCTCGCAATGAGGCACACGGGAAAACTTGTATTGAAATCATAACTGTCGTCGGATATAATAACTGATACGTGTGCAACCCGCATGAGGGAAGTAGTTCATTGATTGAATCACGCATCAAGGAGGGATCTCTCATTCAACGTTGATTAACTAACTACGTTATTACAACATACTATTTTAATACTTTTATCCGAAGCCCCACTTGGTGTGTAGTTATTTAAGTAATGTCATTTAAGAAACAACTTACTGCAATTATTTATTTTATAATACCCATATCACCTATAATTTTAAGAGTATGTTTTACACGCTCTTTTAGGAGTTTTAACTTAGTTGAATGGTATTTCTTATTTATAATTTTATGCCTATTATACTATACTATTATTGTATAAAAAAAAAGATTACGCGTACGTGTCTCAAGGATGTATTTCTAAAAAAAGAATCTTTTCCTTCCTAGTATTATCTTTGTTCGACAATTAACCCAGTATTTTATTGTCTTATGGTCACGTCTGTTTTATAATGACTATCCAAATCGTAAAATTTCGATTAATATAGGAATTCCTATTAATATAATGCAATACGGAATTAATGGTACGATTTATCACTGACCTACATTTTTAGAATTTAGCCAAGTTATAGGTATTTCAAACTTGAGTTATCGACTTATAGTTCATATTAAATAGTAAAAGGTAAAATATTCAAATGAAGCGGTTTTAAGTTGTAACGTGACTAACTTCGAACAGTTCCGATTTCCAGTTTTTTAAATTAATTACCTTATATATGTTACATAGTTAGAATTATTTCTATGTATTTACTTCTGAAGATAGAATAATGTTGTTGCGTTCTTCAGACGTCTTAAAGTGGTTTTGATACTGCAGGTTAATAAAAGTAATCACAACCGAATTTTATAGTATTTTTAAAATAGTTTAAAAATAGTATTTTGAAATTTATCACATTTTTCACGCCCCGATTATATTCATAACTATCTATATGTTTTACAACTGAATTGTATTTTACTTAACTCGTGTAACCTGTTGTCACTTTTTTATGATCCATGTGAGATTGTCGTTTAAACCCGGCTAGGATTGTCCAATGAATAAATGTATGTGTAGTGTGCATATTTTCTGCTCTATATGTGTTTATAGATATATATTATAGTAATATAAAAAAATTCAGAGATTAGACATATTTTCTATCGTCATAAGAATTTCATAATCTATTCTATTATTATTTCGTGTGATTTACTGATTGATTTGCGTTATAAAACTTTTCAAAGAATACATTACAAGGAAACATTTTTTTGAATGTCTTAAAACTTATTTATGCTTTAACTAGGGATTGAATGGTGATTTACGTTTGTAATTTCTTTGCGTAATTATATTGTAAAATCATCACCTTTGAAATGTCAAAGAATTAATGCAATGAGCCGTAACATAATAATGACTTGACGGTGTTCGTACCCAAAATCTATCTAAAAGATTAATGTGTAATCTGTTACGTATAAGTGTATAAATAATAGAGACTTATCTGATTATCAGTAAAGTACAGACTAAGTGATATAACATTTTGGATACTATTGCAATTGTACAATACGATACCGTAAACTCAAAATAATCTAAATATTTACAGGTAGCCTTATTATAGTTACATATAAATTAAAGTTTCTTGGGTCTAAACCTTGAGTTAATAATTAAAGTTTAATGTTTGTTGGTTGTATATACAGAAAGAAAGAAATAGTTAATTAGTTGTAATATATGTAGTTTATATTATAATTCAAATAACACAATTTGTACGTATTCATAACTGTGTTCTCTTGATGGAAAACTTCCATTAGAACTAAAAACACATTTGTCAAATAACGTTTTTATGTATGTAGGCGTTTATGGCAAAACTGTTCAAAAGCTTGAACAATCCGACACAACCTGAATAGCGAATGCGACACAGGATTCAGTTCTCTAAGCAACGCGAATGAAAACGTAAGAAAACTCGTATGCGAAGTACTCAAAGCAGAATCTTCATCTTACAGAAAGCTATGAGCCTTGTTTACTTTATGCATACATATGAGTATTCTTGTGAATTTTGTTATATATTAAAGTTACGCATCCGTGAAGGTCATACTTATCTAATTAACAAAGTAGTCTTAAACGAGCACGCAACCTTCAGACATAGAATGACGTCAATTGTTTCAGCAAATGAACATAAAAGGCCTCGCTGAAGCAATATAACTTGATGGAGTGCTAAAAATACCCATAGGTCAGAGGTCAGTTGAGCTTATGGCTATGCTACTATCGATGTTAATAGTAGGAATGTCTTCGAACGATTTAAAAACGTAGAATAAAATGCATAATATACAAACTATTTACGTTTTAAGAAAATTTTCGTACAACCAAATCGCGCCTCTTTTATCATTGGTTTTAAATGCTGGGATTATACCTCTTTATAAACATTCTTTATACTTTATCTAATTTAGATAATGCTCAATCACGTTAGTAGTGTAATTTGTATTTTATAACGTGTAAAGTTTGAAAGTAATCTGAAAATTGTTTAGAAATTAATTTGATTCCAAATACTGATTCACAGCTCAAAAAAACCTTCGCTGGCGGGGCAGTTGGTTCAATATATGCAGCTCCATTTACACAGCATATATCCTCCTCAAGGGCAATCGTTCCAGACTATTTGTATAGACGAACCAGAATTTTATCGTTCGATACTTTATGCCTGTAATTATTACAAGCATTTACAAATAAACTTACTTCGTTTCAAGTGAAATCGTTATCGTTTGCTCATTAAAATACAGTAATTTGTGGTTATCTTTAGAAGATGCACAAGGTTAATGTGTTTAATGTAGTAAATATGGTTTCGTAGCACTCGCGCGTTATGAACAATTATTTAGTTTCAAGTTTCTACAAAATACCGCGTTCCTGCTCTACATTAGTACGTTATTTCCTGGATTGTTGCAATGTTGTTCGTGCTAACGACCGCTGCAATTTGTGGTGGTTGCTTGAAATAGTAATATTTATAATTTAAATATGTGAAAGTTTAATTTTAAAATAAAAATTTACGAATCACTCTAAGTTATATTAATATAAATGTACATTGAACATTACTTTACATAAACCACTACTTCAATAGGAAAATTAATAAAAACTACGTATGTTACTTTTATACGTTGTTCAACTGCGTAATGAAACACGTAAGTAAATTTTTTGTTTTATGTAATTTCCTCATAATATCTTAAAGCGTTTTTTTTTTTTTTTTTTTGTTATTGACTAAATAAGAGCTAAGATCAATATTTTTAATGATTAAAAGTGGTGTAAATCTTAAGTCCAGTGTACCAGCAATCAGTGAGTTCAATAAATTCAGATAAAAACAATACTAAACATTAGTATTGTTCTTCGTGTACCTATTTATACATCAAACTTATAATATTTAATTTATATAATTTCCTTTATATTTTATTAATGTTTTCGGTTCTAGAACGCGCACTTACTTGTTTTTATTTTCTCGACGTTTTGATCTGGTTACACAGGTCGTGGTCACGAGACGACCTAGGTGTTGCGGTGTCTTCGTCAGCGGAGTAATTATTCGACACCCTTGTTTGTTTATAGTTATTAATTATGTTTTGGCACACTCATTGTATCCACATTAAACTTTGTCGATCACCTGCGAGGTATTAGTTTTTCGATCACTGGATTCCATGCCAAAGATAGTTTAACCCGTATTCTCGATTGAAATTTTTTGTTTTTTTTTTTTAAATTTCAATCGCTTCTCTTACTATGATTCTAGGATAATAGAAGCGATCTGTCGACCGAATTGTTGGCTGATATAATTCGATCCAGTGATTGGGAGCCTCTTCCAGTAGATGTTTTGCGATGACTGACTTCTGTGTTTATTGGTTTTTACTGCAGCTATGTGTTCTTTGACCCTTGTTGCAATTGTACTCTTTATTTGACCTATGTAAGACGAACCTCGGCTACAGTCAATTTTATAAACACCGGGAGTCTGATATGGTATAGTGTCTTTTGGTGAAGGCAGACTATTCTGAACTGAAATACCTTGCAGGCGATCGACAGAGTTTAAAGTGGATACAGTGAGTGTAGTGTGCTAAAATATAATTAATAACCATAAACAGACGAGGGCAGTTTCCAATAATTACTCCGCTGACGAAGACACCGCACCACCTCAGTTGTCTCGTGACCACGGCCTGTGTAACCAGGTGGAAACGTCGAGAAAATAAAAACAAGTAAGAGTGCGTTCTAGACCCGAAAACATTAATAAAATATGAGTACACAACGCGAAAGTTTAAAAAGTGTCGTAATTTCCCTTACTATCACGTGCAAACCATACAGGGCGTGTAACAGATTAATATTAATTCCCAAATATTATCTCAAGGTACATTGACTTTGTTTTTTTATACTTTCGTAATATTACTCGCTACGGATTCATTATCATGAAAATTAGAAATAAAATATAAACAGTAAATTCATTATTATTTCCATTTCTGGGCATTAAAATAACTTGCAAAACTTTATATTACGTAAGATTCACGGTTAGTTAAAAAGATACTTGGATACTTTTTACTATTTCGAAAAATAACTATAAAATAGTTATCTATAAGTCACAATCATTCATTATGATTGCTTCAGTTTCCTTCACTGCTGATTTCGACAAAAGATAGTTAAATTAATTCACTATTACGAGGTCGTTTTTATTTCACACATGCAAGTTACTTTTCATTTACAGAATCATTTTATATGCCATGTCATTTTCGACTTGCATGTCGATTCATTGTGTATTTTTAATGTATAGGTAGATTAAATCGTTTAATACCTATCTCTTTTTTCTGACGTTTTTGCAGGCTTAGATAAATCATTATCATATCAAACAAAAGACGTCCATTTCTCATTTAATTACACAGTGAAACTACGTACATAGCCCTTCTATTGCCCTTTGGGTAACATTAAACCTTGTTATGAGGTCCATTGTGAGTGACCACGTCTCAGTGCCGTATGGCATCACTGGTAATACATACTATTCGAAGACTTTCTTCTTGAAACACTATTGGTATTTGGGACGAGAAGATTCTGCGTAGCTTCTCAAACGTAATATAGCTAAGTTGGATCCAACGATTGACCTCTTTGTCTAAGTTGGACCTACTTAACTGAACGATTCGACCCAGATATTCGTATCTGGCGATAACTTCTATTGAAGAGTTGCCGATTTTTATAGGAGTTGGTACAACATTGGCATTAGACATAATTTTAGTGCTATCTATGTTGAATTTTAGATCAACACACTCGGAGACACTACTGAGGTCATCGGGCATCGTACTTTAGTCTTTCGCGGTCTTAGCCTTAACTACTATATGATCGGCAAAGCGAAGGTGCGTTATCTATTTGCCGTTTATATTGAAACCTTAGCTTTACAATGCAGAGTTTTAAAGACGTTATCCAATGGAGTGATAGCGTCTCCGTGACTAACACCACGTTGCAGAATTATAGGTTTCGAGATCTGGTCATTCAATTAGATTGACTTAGGTGCATTTTCGTAAAAGACCTTCCGTTAGTTTACTTGGTTGAAGTGACTGCAATACATCCCAGGTCTGAATCAAACCGGTCTCAATTAAAAGCATTGTTATTGAAAACAACAATATTTTAAAACTTTCAATTAAGTAATCACATAAACTAATACGCATTTCTGTGTAAACGCATAACACAATATAGTTTTATAAATTTCTTCATACTTACTTATATTAATGTTTCGTATATTACATTTAAAATTAACGAACCATTATTGTTTTAACTTGCATTGTAGAATTTTAATTGTTGCTTTTTGATGTTATTCGTTGTTCAGCTGCGAAAAGTATTATAAATTAATTTGAAAAGTTCATAATTGCATAGTTTTCATCTCTGCAGGTACCTGAAATGAGGCCGAGGCGCGTGAGATAACGAGCGGGAACGACCCGTCGAAACATTATAAAAATCCTGTTAGGGTATTTTCATTGCATTCAGTTTGAGTGTGTAATTTTTGTGAAAGGAAGGAAGGCCTCTCTCAGAAAGATTGCAATCGCTCCACGGAGACAAATGAATTGGGTCACAGGTTTTAAACAGTGCTTCTTTTGTTTTGTTTTTTTTGAACTATTAACATCGAGATAAGGAATACGAAAAAAGAAATACAATCAAACAGTCTGTTAGGAAACCCGGCAACTCTATTTTAATGTTATGCGTATTATTTAATCTAAGGTCACAAGACGCGTAAAGTAAGGAGGTAAAAATCTATCTTCTATATTTATATTGGCAAAAATAATAAAAAAAGTTCAGCACCTTCTTTGTTTAGTGGTTATTGACGAGCTTCAGTGTTATCAATAAAAATGTGGAAATAATAGTTATAATAATAAGATTAGAGTTTATTCATATTGACTTCAGTAACAAAAGAAAGACTTAATCCCAATGTGAGTCACTTCATACTACTTAGCATAGTTTGACGCCTGGACATGTAACTATGAAAAGATATATAATTCCTTAATTTTAATTAAACGGGAAAACAAAGTATTGTTAGGCAGTAGCCTAATTGAAATTTTAGACAGGAAACAGTTCGATTAAAATATTGTAGACAGACCGTACTATAGCATAGTTAAGCAGTGGGTTCATATTGAAAACTTCAAGCCTCTATTCCATAAGAGTAGGCAGAGACTACATCTTTCCACTCGCTACTTTTTTTTTCTAACCTAGCTAATGCTGTTGACCGGAAGGACCTTTACAGCTTCTCCGAACTTTGTGGGTGAGTGGGTGGGTGAAAGCACTCAGCTGCAAAAGGTAACTAGCACAAGGATTCGAACCTCGGCTTGGCCGCCACCTGAGTGTGAAAACTCCCGCGTTATTTTAATCCTAGCTAACCTCTACATTTTTTATTTAACATAAAAAAAAAGATTCCTTACAGGACCTATGTACCCCTGTGTGTTGCGTGCAGGAATGTGTGTGCAGTGTTGCTAATGCTGTTGACCGGAAGGGCCTTTATAGCTTCTCCGTAACTTTGGGGGCGAGTGCTGAAGGTACTCGCCGCAAAAGGTAACGAGCACAAGGGCACCCCACCTAATTCCCCTTTTATTGCCACGTGGCCACCATTCTATCAACGTTTTAGTCCACCTGCCATCTCTCTGTCTAGCAGTATGTCTTGCACAACTCCTCCCGCCCTCCCCCTCCAATATGTTTTTGATACCTTGTGAAATGTCGAAAAATAATATTTTAAGATACTCAAATAGGTGTTTATAAAGTCGTAGTCAAAATTATTTACGAAAAGCAAGCATTTGACCTTATTAACATCAAATGCAAAGTGAAGAGCTAATGATTAATTGCACAGTATACGTTAGGAATGAAGACTTGACTCGATTTGTGAGTACGTAAAGTATATTTATTGAAAATCAGCAGTAGTCCTTATAACGTCTTAATATAATATAAAAAATACTAATAAATGAAAGAATAACATAAGAAAATTTTTGCTTTTTTATAGTTTTCAATAACCTGCTGAGGTTGTTGCAAATGATAAAATGCACGATGTAAACTCTAGATGTTATAAAAGTCATATTTATTTAAATATTGCACACATGCACGAATATTTACAGATACATGTAATTTATGATTGATTACAAACTACTTAACTCTTCACGTAGAATATGTGAAACATGATAAGAGATTACACGACATAAGTAAGCTCCTTGACCTTTTACGAAAGATCTAACGTGACAGTCCCTACATTTATCAGTCATGATTGTAGTGTATATCTGATGTCTAGAAAACTAGCTTCTAGTATGTATTATTTTTAAATATTCCCAGTTCTTGAAGTAATTCTTTCAAATTCAGCTGTTATGATATAATTATAATTTTATACTTTCGCGTATAGATAAGTATTCGAAACAATTAAACTATTTTACTATTATTATTAATTCTTATTATTGTCTCTTGTTTATAGATACACGTTTAACGCAGTGTTTTTTCGGAGATATATAAAATAGGTTCTTTATGTTCTTTAATTCCAGAAATATAGTTAGGTATAATGTATTGTATAATCACCTGACCTAACCTTATTTTATTTCGTATTTTTGTAAGATTTGTAAGTACCCAATTTACGTGGAACTAATACAAAATTCAGATTATTTAAGATTACTTTCTGAGAAAACCGAATTGGATATGTGTTTATTTACTAATATGGCTCGTATATTGGTTAAGGCCGGACTAAAATCATAACTATTACTATCCAATCGATGTAGTCGTTAACCTACTTTTTTTGTAAAAACTCCAATGCTAAAATTATATACTAATAAACACATCAGCCTATATAGCAAACGTGTATAGCGAGCCATAACTTCGATGATATCATCAATGATTCATTAAAAATTTTAACTTGCGTAAGATTAATTTCAAAAACAACCCATAAATCTTTAAAAGGTAAACACATTGTTGCTCGTGGTTCAACTAACTGTGTGCGTAATTTCTAGATCATAAGTTTAAGAGACCGGGATGTGCATAGAAAGTGTTTGATTACGTTGAAAAGGGCGCAACATCGTATTTCTAATTGAAAAACTTTAAAAGACCTGTTTCAACGTAATTAATACAAAACAGATTAAAGTAATATTTGCTATTTTATTGAATAACTTATATATATAACACAAATATTTTAACAAAAAATAAATAAAAAAAATTAAGATCCATTACGGCGCTTACCATTAGTTCGTCGTAACCCTGGCCGAAAAGAAAATTCAGAAGGCCGAATTTTAAGTGTAATTGGCCTACACATACTATTATCTTTGTAGAATAAATACTTTTTGATGAAATAAATGCATATCTGTATGTTTATATATGAATAAAACGATGTGTTTTTTTTAAAAACCTAAAATAAATAATATGTATATTTGGTTATAACTATCGAACTTACATTATTTAATAGCATTCTGTTTTAGTCGTTTTAAATTACAAAAGAAAATGATAGTCTTTATACATTTTAATGAACATATGAATCTGAGGTGTTCATACACATGGGTTTAACTCTTAGTTACAAAGATATATTTTCGGGTCAATTGAAACTATTAACGAATAGTAATATATTTACTTTTGTTATTAAACGAATAAATCTTATTCATGTTAATTTCATTTGCCGTATCACATAGAAACGCTATCGTTATTAGTAATACTTGGAGATAATTGGGCGTTACAATTTAGTGGCCTAATATGGGCCAAAAACCATCTATGTAGGAGTAATAGCATTCATAACTGCGTCACCTTAAGTATGTTAATTTAATGCTGTTATCAATACAAAATATGCAATATTAAACACACGTAAAATAGTACTAACAAAGGTGTCAAGATTTTTAAGCTACCATAAAGCGATGATGGGTGGTTAATCGGCCTGAGCTTTCGGTGAAGGATAACATCTTGAGGAAACCATAGCATGGTGGTAGCGCATTTTCTAATGATGCCCGCCTGGGTAGCTACCACCCTCAAGTTCTAAAACCTGTCGCCAAATACCAATAGGTGTGTCCCGGCAGCATCACCTGAGAACACCTAGGTTTAGTGTGTTTACCATCCTGGACCACATCGTCACTTAACATCAGGTGAGATTGTGGTCAAAGCACTGAGCGTATATCGTATAAAAAAAAACCTAATATCTGATAATTGTATTATGCATACTCGTACATTACTTATCGAATTAACTATGAAAATGAATTCATGACTCGCTATGAATTATACATTCATTGGAGCTTCATAAGACATTTACTCGAACAGGGATTATTACAATTAGATTCTATATTTCCGCACAATATGAATGTAACACGGCGTTTTTATGATTGCTGTAAAAAATTCAATCGTTCGACCGACCATGCACGTGATAGCGATGTTTTACAGTTTAATGTTTTTAAACGGTTTTTATTTTTGTATGTCTGGTTCATGATCAGTACAACTCGAAAGTTTTTTTTATTGTCAAATCTTCCACGGTTTTTAAAATTTGTGTGTATACGAGTAAAAAAAACATCAATAATTGAGACATGTAATTTATAGATGTATTTTTGACCATGAAACTCATAAACCGATTTATGTAAAAAAACAATGCTATGGTAAAAAAACAAGTAAATAAAATTATTACTGTTAAAAATAATAAGTGACATTAAGGGGTCGATGTTTGATGATGTAGCTAGCCGATATCATTACCAGTGTGTAGGTGTATAAGTGATAATAAAGACTTTTGTGTATTTTAGTATCTATGTATAATTGTTCCCAGTACTATCAGTGAGCGCGTTGAGCGCGGCAGGCGGCGTGGGCTTCGTTCCCACGCTGGTAACAGAAGCAGCTCTGGGAACCGTGGGCATGGTGCAAGAAGGGGAGACAGGGGGCGACAGCCTCATCGCCCCGCGTCGTCTACCCAACCCCTGTTTGGAGAGCCCTCAGCGGATGGACCTGCATAGAGAACTGCTCTTCAATCAAAGGATGTAAGTACCGCTTACAATACATACATAGCTCGGTTTGTTTTGATCACTTTAAACGCGACTGAGCTCTCTGTCTTAGATTATCAGTAGATCAGTATAGTTATAAAAAATTATAACCAATACACCGGTGGATATTTTTATTATTATTTATTAGTTTACTGCATGTAATCCCCGATATTTAGATTTAGATTGTAGATACCTGTTTAAAGCCCGTTGTCCCTTCACTGTTGCTATCTGCTCTTGACCTTACCATGTTGGTTGAGATGTATTTTAGAACATAATTCCAATATGCGGACTACAAACTTCTCAGCTGTATATGGTAATGGTATAGATTTATCCAAATTTTGCCTGTAGGTACATGGCATAGGATTGCACTTGACACGACTCAGTATAATGAAGTTCCTTAAGAAATTCAAGCCTTGTTCTCACCTCTGTCGCACCTAGTGCAGTGCATCCATTGTCCATTGTTATTACAAAGAGTCCTTAAGAAACACTTCATACCTGCCACAAAGGTTCCCACGATAAGCTTTGTGTCGCAGACAAATGCCGCTTCATTTCAAAAAAATATTTCTCTTTGACAATGCCTACGGTATTCTGATAACACTTCCTATAGCAAATAGTTTTTATAGCAAAATAGCAGAAATTTACTAATATTTTTAATTTTTGTTGTCCAAGTTAATTTATAAAATATTTAAGAAGAGGTTGTAACTTTGTATAAACAACGTTAGTTGTTTACTTAAATCTCGTTTAGAATTTTTATGACTGCAACTTTGTAATGATTTCAATAAATATATAACATATTTGAAGGATCATATTTGAATTGCTTTTTGCCATACTTAGTTGTAAAACAACAAATTCTGTTTTCTAAAGTACAAGCAGTTATATATGCAATGATCGCAAATATGTACGCAGCGAGGTACTGAAATAGCCGGGTGCAAAGTTTTTGCTACGATTAAATATAGTTCGAATTCTTAAGCACAGGTGTACAGCATCCTGTCACGAGAGAGAATCCGGTGCAATTACTTTACATCTGTTACCGGCATTCTGTTTCTGAATTTATACAACCATAGGTACGTTCCACTTTTGTGCTGAGAGAATATTTGTTATAATGATTTTAGAGTTGGAAGTGATGGTTTATAAAATTTAAATAAACGAAAAATAAATATAAGAATGTATACTAAAAACAGATCAAATTGTAAATTATGTAAATTACTTGCGGTTGGTTCCCAGCATAGTCGATGTGCTCGTATAGTTCATTTCCTTGTCCAATCTGATTATCGGAGCCATCTCGTCCTGTTATTTCCGCACAGCCCGTAAACGCAGTGACGGAAGGAAGCAATTTTCAGTCTACTGCCTGGAGTTTATCTCATAACAATGTTACTTTCAATAACCTTACTCTGTATAATATTCAAAATTAAAATTACCGCATGCCTTTTTTTAGATGTTTTAATAGATTCTAAGTTTTCAAATAATTGTAAATTATTATAAAATGATTAATTAATAAATACATTTATTACCTTTATATAATTTCAAATTGCGCAACATGAGCAAGTTGTGTGATATTTATTAAAATATGTGTAATCCATCTTCATTATTAGTACCAGGTAGTTACTTCGTACTTCTGCACAGTTACCATGTTAATATCGTTTCGGTGCTAGCGATAAAACAAAAACTAATTTGTTTAGCAAAATTTGTTTATTGACTGTCATCTGGAATGAGTTGTTATGCTGACGGAGTTAATTAGAACGGGAGTGGGCGCTGATGGATTTGAATACTGTAGGTAAATAGAGTTACATCTCATCAGGAAGCGTTAAACGGGAAAGGCTGTAGTAACATGCCAGAAACTCGGTAATTAACGCGAATTAAAACGTGCCAACATAAACTTAGTTAAGAAGCATACCCGGCGTTTCTGTTGACTTAAACAACTCATGCATAAATTGAAATGTAATGCTCTAAATAAGTCATGATAAATAAATATATACACTATTAGAATAAACTTTTAACAATAATTTATACGAGAATATTTGAAATGTATGAGGAGAACATGTGTAAATATTATTTTCAAAGATTTTTTTTTTAAATGAATTTTAATATTTTCATTTGTAAATGAATACTAGAGTTTATACAAATGTTATACATGTTTAATTGTTTTGAATTATATAGACCATTAAACTTTATTTTATTCAATTATAATTTATGCTAACAGAGGTAGCGTCTATGCTATTTAAATACATTATGTAAATATTTTTAAATATATAAATCGTTTTAAATCTACATTATTATTAATTCATTGCGTATATTTTTGAATCGATTTCAGAATTAAAACATAATTTCTACTAAGTTACTGGAAAATTAAACAAATCTCCTGATGAATCATGCATGCGTTTTAAAAATACAAAACATTGAAATTGTATTATTTTATAATAATCGATTTCGTTTTGCTTATATGGGATATAGAAACTATGCGTATCTTGATATTAATTTTAAGAGCTACTGGTTTTCAGTATTGTTTGCCATTTCGTACATTTCCGATAGCTTAAAAAGAAAATTAGTATGTTTGACAAAATTTAAAAGAAGTGCGTAAGATTATCTATACTAGTAAATAAAATTGAAGTGTCTGTTTGTAATGTAATTTTTTTTTACTAAATAGATATAATTGTATATACGATACCTTTATCAAAAATACAATTTTGAATATTTTTGTCTGTCTATCTGTCTGTCTGTTTGTTCCGGGTAATCTGCGGAACGGCTAGACGGATATTGACGAGACTTTTTTTGGTAGATAGCTGAAAGTACTCCAAGTAACATAGGGCACTTTTTATTTTTGAAAATAATTAGGGTTCCGCGTAAAATAATTAAAACTTATAAAAAATTGAATAAAATCTGATTAAATTCACAGTTTTACGGGCAAGTGCTTGATGTTATTAGAAATATTTACTTTATCTTATTACAAAAAAGAAATATTCGGGTTCCGTAAAAAAAATTTAATCGCAGTGAAGAACATATGAAACGCGGGCGCAGCCGCGTGCTCTCAGCTAGTAATTTACATAAGTACACAATATATTCAGAATTCAGATTCAGATATTTCAAAAGGAAATACATTTACTCGTATAACATATCTTTTAAGTGTTCATTTTTGGCCTTGGCTGTAGAAACCAAAATTTTGTGAAAGTTTGGTGGTAATATTAAGGTATAGATTGTTAAGTTTAGGTTAGGTTGGGACTGACATGTTCTTAATGAACCCAAGTCCCTCAACTAAATATAGATAATAAAAATAGTATCCATGAGAATATATCAGGTATGAAAATAATCAACAAAGCTAATAAAAATCAAGGAGCATACAGAAATCATATAATCAATGTGTTACAAAACAGCATCTGCGCAGTTAAACAAATAAAACAATGCAGTCTGCTCTGACGTCATGTAACCAAATGCCAACAAAATAGTCCACACATGCAGGTACTGGTCGTGGGAAAGCCTCTATGCGACTGATCTATACTCGTGTTATATTGATTTTTTTTTATTGTCACTTATTCAGTTTTCATCAATAATATAACTAAGAGGATTTATCTGAACTATATTATATATGTATTGACATCTAGAATATCTAAATACGGACTCTTACGTTTCTAAGCTGAAAACCTCATATAGCCATATATCTTTTTAATATGTTTCCGAATAGTTCAATCTCTAAAATACTTCGGTTAAATCACAAAATGAAATTTAAGTTTCATAGCTTTAACCATATATCATTCATGGGGCCATGGCGACAATCCGATCAGAAATTATTTCAATATAAAATAACTATATTCTATGTATAAGTGAGTAATCAATAATACAAAAGAACTCACTATTGCATTGATAATTGATAAGATTGTATCGGTAGCTACTATTTTCTATTGTTTATTAACATCGTATATATCTCAGCATAGTTTTATATAAGTTTTTCAATTAAAAATAAACATACTCCTTTTATTAACTTTGAAAGTTACAATGTTGGTTTCAAAATATACTAATCATAAATATTATACATTGCATTCAATAAGATAAGGTTTTATTATAATTAATTAATATAACGTTTATTTTATTTCAGAGGAAAAAATGTTCTCAACCAAAAGAGCGAACTACAAAAAGCGCTATCGAAACATAAAGAGAAGCAAATTTTAAATCAAGTAAAACAGAACAGAGAAGCTCCAGGTAAAGATATTATAATGCTATATGTTCATAACTAAAGATGTGCATATTACGTACAAAGTTTAAAAAAAAAAACTATCAATTATCCATGTAGACAACGTGATGATGTACCTATTCTGTTATGTGACAAAGTTCCATAGAAGGAATATCGCATTTGACTCGAAAGATGCGAATATGCTTGAGATTATAAATAAATCGTATCTAATGTCATCATTTGTCAAATGTGCCCAAAACTATAGGTACATATTTTTCAATGCCCAAAAACAGCGGGACGCGACACCTGCTTGTTGTGTACGACACCCATAGTAACCGGCTGCCATTGCTATTTAGTACTAGTTTACTATTGAGTCTACTACCGTCTCTGTCTATATTATATACATAATGAGATTATCGAAGTATGCTAAGAACTTAAGGCTCTTTCATACTTGTAATATAAGAGATTTGCGAAGTCTCAAATCATGTAGATCAAGGTGCGTTCGTTTATCCGTCGCAGGCTTTGTTACGTAACAGTGTGTCTTATTAATTATTACTAACGTAATAAATTTAATAATGATAGTGGTTAATTAACTTAATCATATTTATAATATGATTTATAATTTTCTCGAACAGCTAATAACTAACCATCTGTTTATATTGCGATAAATAATGGTTGTAATAATTTAGAAATAATTCTTACGCTTCATGGTAAGATGATAGTAATTTAGTTATGCAACGTTTTCGTAATCAATTTGTAAAATAGACCACGTTAACTACCAATATCTACGTTTTATTGTATATTTTATAAGCGTCTCTGCTAATACGATTTTATCGATTTCTAATAATGTTAATTTATATTTGTATATTTCATTAGAGAAAGTTATCAGAGATTCCTTAGTATGTGATTGACTAAATACATGATTTGGTATACACATAATCTGTATGGTATTTATAATCTGACGTGGTCGTTCCTAATAGGCCTAGGCCTAATAACAAAGCTCAAAGTTTCTGAAAGGGCTATACTTCGAGTTTTACTGCGTGATCGAATCAAGACATTGCTCGAAGAATCGCTACACTTAAGTGGCAGTGGGCTGGGTATATGTTTACATTACTCGCAGAACCGATGCCCGATGAGGCCAACGGGTTCTCGAACGGTTACTACGCACCTGAAGACGTAGCGTGGATAGGCTTCCCACAAGGTGGACCGACGTCCTGGTGAAGGTCGCGGCATTCCGCTGGATACGGGTGGCGCGAGACCGGTCGTTGTGCTGTTTTTGGGGGAGATCTACGCCCAGCAGTGGACGTCTTTCGGTTAAATAGATGGATAGATTTTGAATATTCCTCATGTTATGAGGAGACATGAAAGTCGCGTAAATAGATGAGTGTTAAGTATGAAGAAGTATGAAAGAGGTAGAGGGAGACTGATAAACAAGAATATGTTTATAAAAGGTGTGAATGTTTACATGACAGAGAAACGTAAAAGAAGAAAAGATTTTGTATTATTATATTTAAACACTTTATACAGTAAAAAATATAACAATTCTCATAATACATTAACAAATAAATTAATGAAATGAAACAATATTTTTCTTAATTTACTATTAAATTTCCTTAGTAAAACCTTAATGTAAAAATATTTTCAAATTACAAAAATGAACCTACATAAAGATAACATTAAAGATGATTGCGTAGGTATTCAAATGTCCTGAAAATATTTTTACATACATTACAAACTACGCTTATTCTCCATAAAGACCCCTGGCAAGTTTTAACAGCGAAATTATGTTGCAAATGTTTTGCAAACTCGCCCAAACCACACGGGTTATGTTTTTGTTCGATTATTTTTGGATACGGGGGCCTTTCAAACCGGCACAGTGCATTATGTGCATCGGTTTGCAGGTGCATGCGAGCGTTCACCCCCACATGCCGATATTATGGTCACATTCCTTGTTGAAGAACACATTGGCATAATAATATAATGAAATTCGTTGTCGGTTTGTAAAGTAAATTCAAAAATTTTTAAGTTCAAGCATTCCTTCATTATTATCGAACGAGTATGGAGATGATAGACTCTGTGTATGAAAGTGAAATTGCGTAATGTTTGGCATCTGATAGATTGAACGTGGGAGAATATATGGTATTAATAACAGACGGGCATAGAACAAACGCTACCTTATATACTGATTTGAACGTCGAGATTAATGTGCTTAATTAAATTTGCAGAGGTTCCGGATTAGATATCATTTAGAGGAAACTAAACTTATTTACGTATTTTGGTAAGGTTATCGAATATTCTTTTGCATACATGATAATGACTAGAACACTCTCTAATAATATCTAAAAGGCCAATCTTATTATAATTTTAATAAAATAAAATGAAAGAAATCTGGTACTGTTTGAAAAAAAAATGATTAAAAAAATAACGTGTTTGCACATTGTTATACGTTTGCAAAATAATATTCCATGACTTATTTTATTTCTGGTATTCAGGTGTTCGATTTTATTCTCAAATATAACCCGTCAACTTCTCTTATGACATACCTAATTAATATCAATTCTAAAGTTCTGAAAGTGATCTCAACCTACCTCTGCCTAGCTCTTAATGGCTATTTTTTCTATGTATGTTATTTTAAGACGTAATAATTAACGTAAACGTAATAAACGTAATTGAACCTATTTAAATAAAAAATAGTTTTGACTGAAATTTGTGTAGGAGCTATTTAAATAACTAGAGGCCTTGTTTATCAACTGTTTTGTTTTTAAATTGATGATAAGGGATATGTGATTTCCTTAACAACTAGATATGATTCGCGTATACCAACAGCTGCGACTCAAACATATTCGTATTGAATATGAAAGAATATATTCTTATCCGATATTACCTAAACTGAAAGTATTGTAGTAGGCGTACTTATCTTAATATCATAATTTAATGACAATTATTTATCTATATCTGTCTTAATATACTATCACAATTTTATTACATTAAAAGTTTAATACTTACATTATTACTTTACGTTTCAATTTTTTATTATAATATTAATATTTTAATTTAACATATTTTTCCTTTCTGGAACAATCTTTTATCGCTCTTTGCAATTTCAACAAACGAGATTGTTAGGTATTTAGTTACACAAATTTTCCCGTTTGAACCATATGAACACAAATAAAACGTAAGTCGACGTCTGATAATATGTTGTAATGTATTTTATAAAGTTTTGTCATGTTTTTAATAAGTCATTAATAAAAAAAATTGAGTAATATTTTATAATCGTTGGTGAATACAACCATAGATCAACTGTGATAAATGTCATAATGAGTTAAAAATATGCATCACGTTTTGATGGAATGTGTCCGGGACAAATCAGAGAGGAAAATACTTGTAGCGCACCTTGGTTTCGATGTTGTGGTTTCAAGGTCCATTCCAAGAAATATATTTACGGACTTTGACACACAACCTTGTTATTAGTTATTTTAAATAAAATTCGAGTGTAAAGCGGACCGGTCTATTAAATCAAAGGTACTAAATTTATTTAAAACCTAAAACGATTAAAAAAAGAACACTTCTTTTTTAAGTCAAATGTATTTACATTAGTGTCCTCTTGCAACTATAACCCAGATATCGTTAGTTCTAATCGTAGTTTAGATTACTTTTGTATTTATTGAAAATCTAAATTAAAATCGGTTGAGTTATTTCATCAAAATACGCTTAGAAAGACAAAAAATTACAATTTTATCATGTGCACGGATTGCACAGGCAAATCTCTTCAAAATAGACAATTTACATAAATTTAAAAGGAATTACAAACTTCTAGCTTACAACGTCTAAAGAATGAAATGAAATATGAAAAAATGCATGAAACCCGATCCCAAATAAATTATGTCCCCATGAGTCTTTGGCTTCTTGGCGGACTATGGCAATAAGTAAAATAGAAAATATACTAATGCCAAGAACATATACATAAATATGCCATTAAAGTTGTGAAACTGAAATAGAGTAAATTTTAAATATTTGGCAATTAAACTCAAAGTACACACACATATATATATATATATATATATATGTATCATTGGGCAATTTTATTTACGAGTGCGTGAACTAAACATTTTTATGATGTAAAGCGACTACTGAACAGTTAGTGAAAATCGTACTTAACCTAATTTCGTATGGCGTGTGTAGAGATAAGTAACGACTACTATAACGTTTGTATCAACATCCTAACTATTATCTGAACCGGTTTCCGTTTCGTACGTTGATAAAAAGACATCGATTCTATTATGACGCTGAAAAATACCGAAAAAAATATTTATTGACATTTATTATTTTTTTTCTTTCCTCGAGCGGTGATAATAGGCAAAGGTTTTTTTCCTCTGTTTTTTCAAACGGTTTTATTTATTTTTATTTAGTAAGTAAGGAAAAGTTTTACTTTTATGAAATAAAAAAAATAAAGTCATCTAAGTTCTGTTTCTTTAAATTTAGAGGGAAATCTAACGATTATGGCTGATATTCGAACACTTCGAACAGAGCTTCTTTCAGATAATATTCTCTACTTGTCTAAAAGACACATAAAGACTTTAAAACGAGTATTTACATGTGTCTGGAAATATTATGCCACAATATAAAAGCCTTTAATTTAATGTAAACAATTTATCAATATTTGTATGATATATATTTTTTTGTAATAACTTATTTGGAATAATCATTTACAATAAGATTCGAAATATACTTGTATTGATAACCCTCGCACTTGGGCATTCGCCATGTATCGCGGGTATGTAATATTAGTTCATAATGGCAATATTAATGATTATCATTAAATACATAAATGACGTCAAAGAATGTTAATGATTATTAATGACTGCAACGATTATTTTTGTAAGCATTTAAAAAATATTTGCATATTACTTTTAAGAACTTGAACGAGCTATCGCAGAACGCGCGCGCAGGCTTGAGCAAGCTGAACAAAACACAGATGAAACGGAACCTGGGACTAATCCTACACTACAGGAGGTACGAGCTCGCCTGCGACATGCGCCTCCGCCAGGCCACTCACCTGCCGCGTCCGCGAATTGAATCTTACCTGACTACTAGTACTAAACAAACCCTTAGAGACCCTAAAAATATTTTAAAATAATCTTCCGTTTCTCGAAAAAAGACGAAATTCTATCAACTATCAGAGGTTTTTAAAAAATGACAAAAAAAATGTAGATGTCGTAACTGAGTAGTGATTGTTAAAAATAAATATCGGTGCAGTGTCGGTTAAGATGCCCCATATTTTTTTAATATTGTTCTGTGTTTGATTCGTTAAATTACATTTGTGTTGTGAGTTGCGCCATCTTTTATGTGATTAACAAACTGCTTGGTGTCGACATCTAGTTAAAAATAACGAAACTACTTACGGGCGATAGTTGATCTAATGTGAACAGGGGAAAATGTGGTATTTTTAAATGATACGTAAATAATAATTTTGATGTATTTTGTTTAGTTATTGATGTATTGTATATTACGCTTTGGTTGCCAAAGCTTGTATGATTTATAAATTATTGTTTTACATTATATGTTGCGTGTTTTGAATGTTTTAAATAATAATAATAATTATTATTATTATTATCATCTTCATAATCATCATCGAAATGATATTACGAATGTCACAAAGATTGAAATGTTCATTTAATAAATGAAATGTAATTTGTTTGTATTTGAAAATGTTTGTTATACAGTAAATTTGATGTTATAAATTTATTTTTATTAAATCAAATGTACTAACAATAACGTATTATTAACATTGTTTGACAACTTATATTTATATATATAATATATGTAGTTATAAGTATATATCTATAACAAAAAAACTCCTGTTGTCCTTGTAATTTCACGCCAAAGAATACATTTTCATTTTTAATATACTACATATTTACGACGGGCTGTTTCATAGTTTTACTCTTAAGTTTTTATTGCGCCTACAGTTTATTTTATAGCAATAATCTTTTACATTTTTATGGCCTATTCAAGTACGTAATATGAATTACTTCTGAGTAATATATGATATAATAATAATAAAAAAAACTAATAAACTTTGTTCTACAGAATAATTAATAAATACATTACAAGAGTTTTGCTACTCATTGATTAATTAATTATAAAGACCATAAGTTGGAATTAAACAAACTTGATGAGTTAATTAAATCGTAATAAAAAAAAATAAAAATTGACTGATGTATCGACTGCGTGTTGTTATTATAATAAAAGAAATATAATTTTCATAAAAGATGGTGAAACAATATTTTTCTAAACTTTTTAAATGTGTCTGTATCTATAAATTTTTTATTCCAACCTGTAGCTATCTTAATAGTATATAGAGATTATAAATAGTATAAATAGATAGTAGATAGATGTTGTCATATACAAAATATAAGAAACATGACATCATATTTTTTGCGAATGTAGCTAGTTCACTTAGAAATTAAACCCTGGTAAAAAATATTAGCAAATTCCAACGTATCTATTTAATAGCTAATAATAGATTTTCATATAAATTTGAAATATTTACGATGAGAAATAGATTAAATGATAATTAATTACGATTTATATACATCCCTATTAAATACAATGTTACAAATTCTTAAAATAAACCTTTGCACCTTATGGAGAATGCCTTATATACACATACAAACAAACATACATTTATATGTATATACCTAAGTAGTCGACCACTATATTTTGATTGAAAGTGTTCATGAAAGTGATAGAAAAATATTTTTGTATATTTCATACTGTCTGTAGATGATTGAAGATGTTCAAAGTTTCATTAAAATGCGTAGTAATTCCATCATTTTTTTACTCCCGTAACATCTAAAATGTCTATGATTAACTTAAGTTTAACTTTAAGCTTTTAAATTTTATTCATATCAAATCAAATATATTATTATAGCATTAATTAATCTTACTTCAAGTAGAATGTATAATTCTATGAAAATTAAAAAGTTTTAGTTACCTACCTATTTAATTGGAAAAATGATATATTTGCGTTTATTATTTTGAAGTGATGTACGGGTCTTATTTTACAATGAACCCGAGCTTACCTACAATCAGTTTGAGCTTTTGATGAAGTAAAATGTTAATACTATAATATGATAGATCTTTTTATAATATCTGACTGATAAGCTACCACCCTAAAGTTTGAAAAGCTGTTACCACTGCAGAATATAGATGTTTTCCGTTATCATACCTTAACAAGCCAGTATACCTCTAGAGATTATTTATATAGTTAAATACCAAACGTAAACAGCATAAAAAAGTACAATTGCTGTTATTTATTACATAGGGTTTTGCATATATATGTATATATATAGATACGTCTTCTTACATTACTGATTTTATTTTAGACTGTTAACAATCTTGAAAAATAGTACATATTTTAATTAATTAATAGTTTTAGATGTTATTCTTTCGGATAATTCACATATACATTCAAGCATATTAGCAGATATCAATGTAAAAATTCTAATTTCTTTCATTACTTTTTAATAATTTAAACGATTCACGGAATTGAGTAATATAGGTATTCTACAGACTTTGTGTTTATAACGTATGGTCCAGTTACTAACAATTATCACGAATCTCAAATGTTTCTAGAACAAAATATCTTTAACTGTCATTGGTCCTGTTTAAAAATGATTTTGAATTATATTACATCTATTTAATTGTTGCACTTGTATTATTAATGTTTTATTTTTCACCTCATCCTAACTAATACGTATATTTTATTTTTATTACCTAATCTATTACAGTATTTGCCCTCATTAAAAAATATACCATCCATGTACTTTCATATACACGAATTTCAATTTAGATCAAAGTTTTTTTCCCCATTCCACTTGTTATCGGGTCACTTCCAATGGGATTTCAATGTCGTTTATTGAAAGTTTTTTTTTTTTTACGATTATTGTTAAGTTGTAATTTCAAATTAACTAGTACAAAGTGGCACTTTCGTTAAGCGAAGGTTGAATGTAGAAGCTTCAAAAGCAGCTGTGTGGCCATTTTAAATTGGTTATTATGTACCTATCTTGATACTTTTAAGCAAATTACCCTTTGTAATTAAAATTTTATGGAGAAGCTGTATTAAAAATATAATAGTTTGCATAGTCAAATAAAAATGTTTCAGAATATATATATATTTTTTGGTTTTATTTCACCTTAAATAAAATGTTGACGACGATATCGAATATTTAGGAATCTATATCTGAACCTATGTTCTTGACATTATCCTTGTTTTGAAACAAAAATAATTTTAAACGATGATGGCCATAACGGTAGAGCGCTCGGAATCCGCGACGACGGACCAGCGTCCGTTCGAACCAGCGTTCGAACCCTTATCAACTCTATAAATAAGCTTGAGCTTTCGGTGAAGGAAACCATAGCATGATGGCTTTTTATGATAATGTCCGTCACATCACACGTAACAATTACCTAAGAATAAACTTTACTTGGGTCACCAGCGACAGTAAAAAATGAGATGTTTGAATTTGTGAGAAATATTTTTGATATCTGTTTGTACCAAAAATAATCTCAGTAAAATTATTAGGGCTCCGCATAAAAAAAAAAACGATTTAATGAACACACCAACAAAACATTACTTTTCAATGATTATTTAAAAAGTATAAATTACGCAGTGAAAAATATTTGAAACGCGAGCGGAGGCGCTGGTACATAGCCAGTAGCTTAAAAAAATTCTTCGATATATGTGTGGTTATTATACCTTAGTGGAAAGGTGTAAGGGGAGATTTTACTCCCGAATTAGAGATGTCAAGAGGGATGCGTTAATGCATTTCACAAGACAAACAAAAAAGGGTAAGATGTACGAGATCCTTTGTCCTCTGAGGTAAGATGATCATTTTTAGTTTGAACGAAACTATTAGCCTTATCTATGTTTTCTTTAGTAAAACGTAGTTACCGTCAAACCCTCACATCAGACAATTCGTAAGCGTGTCAGCGCTAACGCCCGCATAACCGCCGTTCCCGCCGCTGGGGTCACGCAGCTGACTTTGCTCCCGCACACACTCCGGTTCCCCTCCGATGGCGGCCTCCGATGTGTTTCGTTCCCCAACTGGGAAGATTCTTGACGTCGCCGCCAGCACGATACATTGACACTGAACATACATTAAGAGGATATCCTGGTGGCATTTGTTTCATACAAACGTAGTCCCCTCTTTCTTCGCTGGATAATAGCATTATCGTAAATATTTTTATACCAAATAATATATATCCACAACCGCCACCCCTATACGTTTTGATTTTTTTCATAAATTACTTATTGTAGAAACTAGAAGTCTTAGAAATATAAAAAAATGCTCGATTTTTACCGTTATTTTCAGACGTTTGTTATACAAATTTGATGTATAAAATTAATAAAAGCAAAAGATACAGGCATAGCCAAAGTCTTTATTATTCTATAACTGAAAGAAAATCGGTTCCAGTTTGGTGGAGGAAACAGGTGGGGATGTATGACCGAATCGAAGGACCTTGAATTATTTCGATAGCCTTGTCGCCGATCCTAGGGCTTCCTACTCCTTATCAATTGTTCTGGCTCACCAAATAACCGCACCCAGTAGTAACAGTGTCGACTTACCTGGTGTGCCGATGCAGATACTTCGCCCTGCTATGATGCACAGCTCCGTCCACTGTGTCTTCTTGATGTTGAGCGGCCGCTCTTTTCCGTAACCAATTTCACTATAGCTACTTTTAATATCCAAGCACGCACAAACGTTGAACACGTTTTGAGCTTAAAATAAGCCAAAATAATATCCAAGTCGATTTTATTGTAAAATGTTCCGAGGAGACCGTGTCGCGTGATTGAAAAACCGTTGGCGAGAGAGGGGCGCCACCAAGCGTCGAAACACCGAAAACAACCGGGCACAGATTACATGGTGTTGCCTGAACATCCCGCCGCCTAAGCAAGACCCTTCTTGCTTACCTATACTAAATTGACTAAAGGCAACCTACATAATTTTGAGACGGGTCTCATTAAAAGTCCGCCCTGAGTTTTTAATTCTACTACCCTAACGATTCCGTCTTTACCGGGTAATAGTTTTATAATCCGACCGCGTCTCCAATGAAGAGGAGATAAATTGTCATCATTAATCAAAACTAAATCATCCACTTTAGGTGGATCCGTAACCGAAGTCCATTTAAATCGTTGTTGGAGTGTATGAAGATATTCGTTTCGCCAACGTGACCAAAAATGTTGAGACATCTTTTGTAACTGTTGATACCGAGACAACCGAGTAATATTAACTTCCGTATAAGGATATTCTGGGAGCGCTACCAGCGGCTGTCCAATCAAGAAATGTCCCGGTGTTAACACTTCCAAGTCCATCGGATCTGTACTAAGGGAACATAAGGGCCGTGAATTTAGGATCGCTTCTATTTTAGTAAAGAGCGTGGTAAACTCCTCAAAGGTAAGTTTGGTTTCTCCTATAACACGCCGAGCATGAGTCTTTGCCGACTTAACAGTGGACTCAAATAAACCTCCGAAATTAGGGCTCGCAGGAGCGTTGAATAGCCAAGTTATATTGTCCTTGGTTAATTTCCGTTCTAAGTCAGAATGGTTGTTTCGCAAAAAGACGTACAACTCTTTGAGATATTTATCAGTACCCGTAAAATTTGTACCGCAATCCGAACGAATTAAAGAAGGCAATCCTCTCCTGGAAACAAACCGAGTGAAGGCTGCTACAAATGCCTCTACCGACAGATCTGTAACTATCTCTAAGTGAACCGCTTTAGTCGCGAGACAAACAAAAAACACATAAATAACATTTTTGGATTTTAGGGTTCCGTAATGTATTTGATTTAATAAAATAGGGGCCAGCAAAATCCGTACAGACTCCTAGAAATGCACGCACGCCTGTTATACGATCCGGTGGTAAATCTGCCATATAGGGTTGCGTGGGTTTTGCCCGAGTCCGATAGCATTGAATGCATTTAAATGTAATGTGTCTAGTAATACGCCGAGCCGAAATAATCCAATAATTTCTAGACAATATAGCCGCTAACATATTTGAACCGACGTGACAATAAACCTGGTGATAATGTGTAACTAATAATTCCGTGAATTTTCCTTGGCCTGGTAATAATATGGGATGTTTCGCATCGTAAGATAACTCCGAATGTCTTATTCTTCCGCCGACCCGTAATAAATTATTTCTATCGCAAAATAAACTTAACCGTCGTAAATGAGTTTTAATAATTTTGCCCGATTTTAAATTTAAAATATCCTCCCCAAAATGTGCTTCTTGGATTTGCCGAATCAAACACAAGAGAGCAGTCCGTCGTTCCGATAACGAGATGTTTCCGAATTTCCGTGATGATTGTTTGTTTTTGCAATTATTTACAAAACGCAACAGGTACGCTGTAACGATAACCAATTTATCGAAAGAGCTAAAACGTTCTAAGAGATTAAATTCCGAATTCAAAATGCCGATGTTAACAATTTTAGCTGTCTTTCGTAAACCAGGTAGTAAATCCGATCCAGGTAATTCAAAATTATTTTTAGGCCAAGTTTCTGAAGATTTACACAACCATTGTGGGGTCCACCACAGGTCATGTGTTAATAATGCCGCCGCCGTGGAACCGCGTGATGCAACGTCAGCACAATCCATATCACTGGGGACATGTCGCCAAGTGATTCTTGTCTTTGCGGAAATAATTTCCGAAACACGATTTCCTTCAAAAACTTGAAGCTGGTGAGCCGGTGTCCGTAGCCATGCTAGCACAATTGTACTGTCACACCAGGCTGTGACGTTAACAAACTGGATGTTGTTTTCTGTACAAGACACAATGTGATTCAAAAGACCCGTTAATAATTTTGCCCCATTTAATTCCAATTTGGGAATAGTAAGCTTAGTTCTTAGAGGTGCTACTCTAGACTTTGCCATCAATAACTGAATTGTGCCTGTACCGTCCGAAGCTTCTGGGCGAATATATACCGCTGCCGAATAGCCCAAAGAACTACCGTCCGAGAAACCGTGGAGGCTATATCGAGCCTCATACCTCGGCTTTAAACAACGAGGCAGAGATACCTCCTGTAGTCTTGACAAGTCCGATATGACTTCTTGCCACCGCTGAACTATTTCTGCCGGGGCTGGAGCATCCCAGTCCACCTTCCGGGAACCACTACAATCGCTGCCTAGTAACGATTGAAGTATCCGTTTCAATGAAAAAATTACTGGACTAATCCAGCCTAGTGGATCATATAGCCGAGCTACCAAAGATAGAATCTTACGCCGAGTAACTGTTCCGTCCGAAGGTAAATTAACCGTGTAGGTAAAACTATCCGAAACTGGATCCCATTGGATGCCTAAAACTTTGATAAGACCATTAGTGTCAAAACCGTCAAAATACCGTGGGGTATCCAAATGATCGGTAGGTAGACCATCTAACAATTTTGGTACATTGCTGGACCACTTTCTCAACTCATAGCCCGCCGAGTGCATGAGTTGGATTAGTTCATCGCGTAGCTCTAAGGCATCTTCCAAAGTATCTTCACCGCCGTTTAAATCGTCTACGTAACTATTTTTAATGAGAAGACGAGCCGCGCGCGACATCTTCTCAATCTGAACCGGAACCGATAAACTACAACCCGAGTTATTATTTGAATGCGAGTTGACCGTCCTTAATTCATCATAAGCTATTTGATGTAAACAACGTATGGAAATAAATGGGCTGGACTTCAAACCGTACGTGTTTGTACAAAGTTCATAAACTAACAATGGATCCGATGGAGATGACCGCCAGAAGATTAACTGATACCGACGGTCTTCAGGATGTATCCAAGTTTGTCTAAACATCATTTTGATATCCGTCGTGAATACTATTCGAGGCCACCGAAAATTCAAAATGATGTCTGTTATGTCATTTTGAAGCCGTTCGCCGCAATAAAGGCAGTCGTTCAACGACACCCCTGAGCTAGTTTTATCACTACCGTTAAATACTACGCGAATTTTCGATACATCTCCTGATTTTTTAAACACACCGTGATGTCCGATAAAATAATGTTCGAGTCCTGAATTAAAATCAAAAGACGAAACTTGCATATGACCGAGTTCCAAATATTCATTCATGAAATTAACATATTTCTCGCGAAATTTTGGGTTGCGTGCCATTCTACGTTCTAACGAGTAGAACTGGCTCAAAGCTTTATTCCGAGATTCTCCCAATAATTTTCTATCACACTCCGGAAGAAGTGGAAGACGCACCGTATATTTACCGTCTGAACTACGTGACGTAGTATTTAAAAACAGACGTCCACAATCCACGTCTAAAGGATCCATAATTTTCATCTGAGGTGGTTCCTCAGTACGCAAAACTTTTCTACCGTTTCAAGTAAAGTATTTCCGATGAAATAATCCGTTTTATTATCCGAAAGTACTGGGCCGAAAATCGCAAAATCAAAAATAGTACCTAAGGCATAAGGACCGTGTTTCCCTAAATTAATTTTATCTCCATTTAAAATTTTACCCAAAATATCACAACCGAAAATTATATCAATCTCTTGTAATCGAGAACATGCTTTATCCGAGTTTAAATTATTACTATTGCAATTTAAATTTAATTTTTCTGCTAAATAAGTAGTAGGTTTCTTTAACAACACCGCCGTGACCGATAATAAGTTATTCGAACTTGTAGGTTTGAAATATAATTTAACGACCGATTGACTATCATTAGTCTGTAGACCACCGATACCTATTAAAGGTACATCCATATAATGTCGACGTAAACCTAACCGAGAGACTAAATCATTTCGTACAATGGTTACTTGTGCCCCGAGATCTAATAGAGCGCGCGCTTTAATGAAACAATTATTTTGTCTTTTTACGTCAATAACCACAGTTGGTAAAATAACGTTATCAATGAGTTTAGGTACCGTTATATCCGAAATATTATTTAAACTACGCGCGCCGACCAATTGTTTTGACGAAATAATCTTATTTTCATTATGCATTAATTGCTATACCGAATTATTACTACGCGGCCGGGCGTCTGCCGGACTAACTGAATCTCGATGATGCCGCGAATATTCACCAGATCGTGCGCAAACGCAATCTGGGTTCCGACTACCGAGCTTATTATCGTCGTTGCGTCTGCGCTCCGAGAGTCTATTTTGACTTGACACATAGCGGCGAACACCTGCGCCACTCGCATTGTAATCAGCTGGCTTATTATTGGTCGGAGATCGCTTACTTACACGATCTTGACGCCTAGCTTCATAATACATTACCGGCCGAATATGTCGTGATTGTTTGTCAGTGAAACAAACTAACCGATGGTGACCTACGTGACCGCATTTATCGCATGGCACATATTTGTCGCAAGATGCCGCTGTATGAGATCCGAAACATTTAAAACAAAGGCCGTTGTACACTATCCACTCTCGACGTTCAAATGAATTAAGATTAATAAATTTGAAACATTCCGAAATATTGTGATTTTTCATGTTGCAGTACATACAAGTATTCCGATCAGTTGTATGTTTGTCTGTTGCTACAACATGAATCATCCGTTTCCGTCTAGTGTAACCCGACCGTAGATTCTTGTTTGAATCTGACTGATTATTCGTAGTCGATATTTCCGAAGTAGCCGTATCTATTACACGACACTCGTTCTGTAGAAATTCTATCAGTTGCGAAAATGTAGGTAATATTAAATTATTTTCCCCGTATTTTTGTTCAAACCGCGATTTTAAATCCGCAGGGAGTTTGGTTAAAATAATATGGAGTAATAAATAACTCCACTCCGATACCGGAAAACCCATATTTTCTAATGCCCTTGATGATTCTAATAAGGGAATTAGAATTTGAGTACGAAGTCCGTTACATTTACTCATAGGTGGCAAATTCAAAATTCGAGAAATGTGACTATCCGCTAATAAACGTTTGTTTTCGTACCGACCGCGTAAAATTTCTAAAGCCGTATCTAATGATTCGTCGACCATAGGTAAATGTTTTATCAACGATCTAGGTTCCTTTTCTACATGCGAAAACAAATAGTGAAATTTCTCCGTTTTAGAAATATCATTCCGGGCCAAAACCAATGATGTAAACAATGAAATAAAGCTTGTCCACGAATATACATCACCGTCAAAGTATGTGAGATCTATGGTGGGCAAACGTGCTGATTGAGCACTCTCCGTGGGCTTATGGACCCCTTCCAGATTGGGATAAGCCGCCGATACCGCCTCCAGTTGGTTGTAAATTTCCTCAGCTTCCTTATATTTTTGATCATACTGCTTAACTAACTCTTCATCGGTCTCATCAGTTAAAAGATCCACATAAGATTCATACAAACAATTATACCGCTCATCTAATTTCCGTAAACGTGCCGAAATCACGCCCGATGCGTGTTTTTTACTATTAATCATTTCCAAAGTATTGAAAAACCAATCATATTGTGCTTTGAATATCACTTGTTGTTTAGGCATTTTTACCGACTTTATTACAAATTAAAACAAAATAAATGGACTTCCGTTAATATCCGTACCAAATAATATAATAAGTTAGTGTACTCCTAGCCTTATAACAGTTTTTGAAATACCGACAAATAAATTGTGAATCTAATATGTGTAATATTGAACTAAGCACATATGATATATGTTGAAATAAAGTAAATTAACCGTATTTAATCGTATATATAGAAATATAACCGATAAAATAATTTTTAATAACGAAATCAAACAATTTTTTTTTTTTTTTTACCGAACTACCCCTTATTACCGATTCGAATAGTGAAATTGATTATATTTTTAACAAATTGTACCGAATCAAACCGTTAATTGATTAAGGATGATTTAAGCAAGTCCCTATGCGGCTCGAAGAACCAAATTTTTGGGGATGTATGACCGAATCGAAGGACCTTGAATTATTTCGATAGCCTTGTCGCCGATCCTAGGGCTTCCTACTCCTTATCAATTGTTCTGGCTCACCAAATAACCGCACCCAGTAGTAACAGTGTCGACTTACCTGGTGTGCCGATGCAGATACTTCGCCCTGCTATGATGCACAGCTCCGTCCACTGTGTCTTCTTGATGTTGAGCGGCCGCTCTTTTCCGTAACCAATTTCACTATAGCTACTTTTAATATCCAAGCACGCACAAACGTTGAACACGTTTTGAGCTTAAAATAAGCCAAAATAATATCCAAGTCGATTTTATTGTAAAATGTTCCGAGGAGACCGTGTCGCGTGATTGAAAAACCGTTGGCGAGAGAGGGGCGCCACCAAGCGTCGAAACACCGAAAACAACCGGGCACAGATTACATGGTGTTGCCTGAACAACAGGGTACTACGAAGTGATGTCTTCGTCTATTTTGCATAGGTAAAATCAGCCCGAGCTGCAGTTGTCCCTTTCGCTTTCTTTGAAGCGCAACGCGATAGCAATAGATTTCCGAAATACTCACTTTTCCGACCGCATGCCCTCTTAAGCATTACACGCACAACACTGCACACACACTCCAGCACATAACACGCAGGTACATAGGTCTTGTAAGTATTTTTTTTATTGTTACTATTATTAAATAAAAAATGTAGGGCTGAGCTAGGTTCAAAATTCCGCGGATTTTTTTAGGCTCAGGTGACGGCCAAACCGAGGTCGTACGGTTCTCACTACTTTGGTAACCCTTGTGCTAGTTACCTTGTTGCGACAGAGTGCCTTCAGCACTCGCCCCCAAATTCACAGTGAAGCTGTAAAGACTCTTCCGGTCAACAGCATTAGCTAGTGTATTTGTGCTAATGTATTAGCTGGTTGTATTAGTAGTTATATAGAGAATAAAACATTCGTAATAACGGTTTCAGAGACATCGACCTATGATATATGAGTAAATTTTTTTGGATAAAAACAACTTTGTTTGACCTATGGTAAGGTTGGTTTTAAGTATAAGTAGGTAACTTTGTTCTATGCAATCAATTACAAATAATATAATATTATTAGCATTTTACAATGGTCTATTTCGTATTTTAATGGCATGAAAGTAATAGAAAACATTAACGGTTATCATATCGAATAAAGATGTGCGTGCGTGCGGATTATCTTCCATTTGAACGGCATATTTTCATTTAGCCTTTTTTATCCATTGTCAGGGTTTTATAAACAATAAATAAAATAATAAAAGATCAATTAATTACACTATTCGAGTATACGGACAGTTAGATGGATAAATTTGCTACCATTGAATGCTTTTACAAATGTAAAAGCTTTAAGTTAAATGTCTTATAAACTACGAGGATTCTGCTACATCATCTTTCTCCAACTTATGTAAACTGAAGCAGAAATACAATAAACTAAATAATAATTTTTTAGCATGATTATAGTGTGGATTGTGATCTTGAGATTTAAGATACAAGTGAACTGATGTGTATGGCCTACTTCCTTGTTTTGTTTTTCAGCACGGCACATCTTATACAGCTTTACTTTAAGTTTCTATACAATATTAATTTGTATACAAGAAAAAAGACCCTGGTATTAACTAAAACTCGCATAATATATTATGTAAATGACTACATACCGACATAATCACATTAACGCTGACGGAAGACTTGCTTCAAGGCACGATAAGTTAATTTATTCCACGCACTGAATATATCAATTAGGATACATCGAACTCATTAAATGCAATATTTAATTAATCGGGGAAAATGGCAGAGTTGCTGATGCATGAAACGCTTTCCTTTTCTTGGGACGAATGAGTAACTATTAGTCGTTGAAGCGATTGGAGGCGGCGTGTCGATACATTTTCATGATCAAGTTGATATGAACGTTCAGTCATCACTCGGACTTTATCTGCTGCTCACGCTTTCG
The DNA here is from genome assembly GCA_014132275.2 of Samia ricini. Lineage (NCBI taxonomy): Eukaryota > Metazoa > Arthropoda > Insecta > Lepidoptera > Saturniidae > Samia > Samia ricini. The sequence continues at coordinate 11,126,857 of AP028170.1, forward strand.
TAAAATGTAATTTGTGTGTTACATAGAGATTGGGTGATTGTTATAGCTATGTACTATAAAAAAATCTGCGTCGCTTTAATAGCATTTACAGTTATCCATAACATCGTAGATGCCAAGAAAACAAAGAAAACTAAGCGGCCCTTATATGAGAATGAAGAAAGCACCCCTCAGCCTAAAGTCATCTCGTACTCGAATTTTGGTTTTAATGACGTAGCGTCATATGATGGTTTTGTACCAACTTCACCGGAATACGCTAACTATATCAATGATGTAAATCAAGAGTCCACTACGAGATTATATGCTCCGGCCTTTCCAACAGCTTTAGAATCAATTGGTTATGGGAATATTAATTATGAGGCAAAGCCCGTTCACGAACAACTTTACAATTTGGATGAAGAGCAAAGGCACCAAACAAATGTTTTGCAATACCCACAGAATATTAAGCATTTTTTTAATCCTTCGTTTCAAGAAAATGATAACATAATCTCGCATAATCAAGAGTCTTCTGCGAAAAATGAAGACAATACAAATTATCCATTATATGGAGCTAAATTAAACTATAAAGATAAAAATAAATCGAAGCAATTCAACGAAACCAAAACTAATACATTATACAATGCTGGGTACATAAGTGATAAATATTTTAATTTACCTGAAACCCAAACAACATACGATACCAAACCTAACTACGGTGAGTCTTATTTTAAATATGAAAATATACCTAATAATATTGTAACAACCTCTCCGACAGGGATAGACAACTTTGTAACACCAGCAACTGAGACCACACAAAACTTATTCCATTATCCGAGGGTAGTTGATTTTACAAAAATGATGCAAATACATTATCCAACTGGAACAGAAAATGTTGCTACTACAACAGTTTCTACTATTCAAAAAGAAAACTCATATAGTAATTCTTACACTGATCATAATAACAAAATTCCCAAAAAGTTATCACTTTATGATGATATATATGATTCAGACAGAAATGAAGGCCCATTGATAAAAAAGGTTCACAAACCACATAGTAGTCAAGATAGTCAAGGATTTTCCTACAGTTATTCTACTTCTCATAATAAAAACTATACTGCTGCTGCTGTTAAACCGAATACAGAATATAAAAAGAAGTCAAACAACAAGCATTGGATACCAAATAAAAATCAAACAAATCATTTTAAAAACTGGAGGGATGCATCGTTTTTGAAAGGATACGAGTATCCTACTAATGCCCAGAACATATCTTTCAATCATGGTCCTGAAATAAATGGAGATCAAATAAAAAATAATTTTGGTGAAATACCCGACAGTAGTAGTAATTCAATAGATATTGCAAAATATCAATTCAGTGACACTGATTTTGCAAATTTTAAAAAAATGCCAGAATTTCCATATGATGATAAAGATTATAATAATATACTGCCAATGAAATCTATATATAACAACTATTTAAATCCGTACAAACATTTCACTGACATCACATCTACTGCAACCTCATACTGGGGAAATGTTTATAAAACCTAACGAGTACGTGTCGTATCAAGCACCATTAAAGAAATTTCCATATCATGAAGAAGAAAATGACGATAATATTGTAAGTATAACAAAAAGGCCAAACAGATACAGTTTCAACAGACCTGCTGATGTAAAATCGACTGATTGGGTTTACGGTAATCACGTGCCATATAAATCAATCCAGGCACCAAAAGATTGGAGTAAAGAGCTGCTAACTAGCTATAAATCAGAAGAGGATTTGTTAAGTCTAAGAAATCACGATACGTCGCATCCTTCGTATCTACCGTTACAGAAACCGTTTCATAACAGTGTCTCAGACATTGAATATAAAAATATATTACAGAAATGGAAACAGTCGTATTTGAAAGCGAAATTCAAAAATTCACATGTACGTGATTATGAAGCCATTGGTTCAGAGGCTGAGCCTTTGCATGTGCATATACCAAAACCTTATCCGGTAAGTATATTCATATCTACTATTTATTATACACCGATTATTATTTACGCATGTGAATGATTTGTATGTTAGAATAAGACACTTGTGCAATCATCTGGATCTGGATATGCAATTATATAGCAAAAAAATATTATATGATGGAATGCGGATCGGAAAAGCAGACAACACACGTCGCGCACTAATTTCCTTGCTCTCGATAAGTAAAATGAACTGCGCCCACGCAACTAAGAGAAATCATAAAAACCAAACACTTATCTACACATGTCTCTGGACTCAGTTTGCATTTTATAAAATTTAAAATAGAAATTTATCTAACAAAATGATTTATACGTTGGTGATGAAAGAAACTACTAGTTAAGTATTACCATAATTCGTGTATTGAAGTTAAGTCACGGTGCATTAGATACTACGGTCGATAGTGAAAGTTAAACCTAGGTAGTAGCTGAAAGGAGACCTCTCTTATAGTTCAAATTACACCTTTCAATACAGCGTGTTACGTACAATCACAGTGTTATTACAAAAAAGATAAACTGCCGTTGAACACATGTTTAAAAAAAAGTTCAATTACCAAGTTTATTTTAGGGTTGTTTAGAAATTATATCTCATAAAATATTCAATTTTAGGCACTGTTTAGTAAAAAACGCTAGTTTATTTTTGTTTTTTTAAGACCGTTAATGTTTTGATATTCGTTTCTCTTGAAATCCCTTTCTACATTTGCATTAGTTTATGTCTGTTTGTGCAATATCAAAAATCAGTTAATTTTATCGGGTTTTCACGCGTTACCTTTGCTTTTTTCTTCCTATCCCGACGTTTCGGCTGGTCACGGGCTGACTGGCGGTGCGCGGCGTCGCCTGCTGCGTTGAGGGGTATTTTTATGAGTTTGGTCTTTATATTTATTATAGACACAACACACAACACTAACAGTGTCCACCGACGATGCTTGTGACGATAAATCACGAACCTGTAGATTTTCTAGCACCGGATTCCACGCTGAGGAAAGCCTATACCCATCCTCGCGATTGAAATTTGGATGTTTTTTAATTTCAATCGCTTCGCGAGCCATTCTACGATAGTATTGGCGATCAGTGGATAAAACTTTCGGCCAGTGGAATTCGATCCAATGGTTGGTATTGGAGTTGAGCAGATGTTCTGCTATCGCTGACTTCGTTGTTTGGCGATTCTTTACAGCTGCGATATGTTCTTTGACTCTTTGCGCGATAGTGCGCTTAGTCTGCCAGATATAGGAACTACCGCAACTGCAGTCGATTTTGTAGACACCTGGTTTCTGGTACGGGATTACATCCTTCGGCGTGCGAATCAAATTTTCAATTAAAAAAAAAATTACATGTGCAATATCAATAAGTGAAACAAAATAGATTTCAACAAACATATTAGATAACGTAATAAAAATGTCATATAGCAATTTTACTCTTAGAAAATTCACATTGCATGAGCGCTATCTCACTAAAGTAACATAATAGCACATTAGTTATACATTTAGATGGCAACAAAACTTAAATATTACAATGCAATTAATTGGATTCTTAAAAAATAAATGTAACGTACATTTCAAGCTTATATAAAGTATCTGTAAAATTTAGTAAACAAATCCGAAAAGATAAGTGTAAAAATTCACAGATAGAAATTCCCCATCCGGTAATAGTGCCGGTGCCACAACCTTATCCGGTTCGTATTCCGATTGCCAAACCGGTGGCGGTGCCAGTGATACAAGAACTGACTGTGCCGATCGAGAAACCAGTGCCGTATCCTGTTTACAAAAAGGTTCCTTATCCTATAGAGAAGCCTGTCCCGGTAACTGTCGAAAAAGAGGTTAGTGCATGTACCGATATCAATCATACTGAAGAGACGGTTTGGAAATATTATTCTTTATAAATTAAAAGATTAAAGACAATTTTTATAGTTTTCATTTATGTGTATTGTTTTAAATGTAACTCATTAAAATATCCATAGCATGAGAATTTCCAGCGAATACTGTATGTTAACATAAACCCAACACAACTTATTTAGAATGGGAGCAAATATGCTTGCAGCATGCGAATTATGCACACTCACATGAAAATCTACTTGTGGTTTAAATAAAAGATATATATTGACTTTGCCATACATACTCCATCCGAATAATATATTTTTTTAGGTTGCAGTACCAGTTATTAAACCTTACCCAGTTCAAATTCCCTACATAAGACCGGTGTTCCATCACACGAAACCAATATATGAAGACTCGGATAATGCTGAAGATGATGATTATATGCCTCGTCCTGAAAGTAGTAACAAAAATATAAATTACAGACGAAGGCCTCATAGGTAAGTCAACATAAATCGATAACAACTGTCGCTGATAAATAGAAAATATCGTCAACATTTTCTGTTACCTACACTCTATAGTTAAAACCATCTAAAGATAATTAATAAACAGTTTTAGTGACCACAATTGAGGTTTAAAAATATATCTTTGTAAAATATTTTGTTTATTCGCGAACGGCTGGAGCGATGTTGCCGGGATGTTATTTTTTTGTCAGATAGCTGAAGACACTCCGCGTAACTTAGGCTACTTTATTTTTCGAAAATATTTAGGGTTTTTTATACACATGAGATGGTGAATAAAATTCGATTCAAGGCACAGTTTTACAGTGTTTGAATTTGTGAGAAATAACTTTGCTTTCTATTAGTATCAAGAATAATTTCAGGAACATTAACTAGGATCTTTAACATCAACTAGGATCCCGTGTAAAGCACGCGGAGCCGAGTACACAGTCTGTTATATATTTTTCACAATCTTGGAAACATCTATTGTCAGTTTTTTTTAATCTACGAACGTTATTAACTATGTTAAGGTTATTATTATTCATATGAATAATTATTGACTACATATGTGTGTATACATATATGAAAGAAACAGTAATGTTTGTATTGTTTCAATTTATTTCAGTTCACACAGTAGAATGCGAAGGCCGAGTCGTGGTAGCCATCAAGAACGAAATAGAAGGTATTGGCTAAACCGTCGCCGACCTTCTATCTCAGCAGAAGACAATAGATACAAGAGACCATATGAAGAAGATATCCATGTGGTACCTCACAAATATCAGGAACAAGATAATGAAAGATTGAAAGTCGACGATCATAGGGCGTATATGATGTCGTATTGCAAGCGACGAGGGACTTGCTAATTTTATTTGTACCTCTTTTAGATATTTAGTGATAAAAGCTATTAATTCATATTATATTAGTTTTAGTCGTGAACTCGCATTTCTGTAAATATAAATCTAATTTTAATAAATATTTTATTCGTTACACGTTATGGAAATTTATTATTTATCACCAGCAGATAAATCGTACAATGTACAACTTAATAATTATTTTTAGTCCTACGTTGTGAGTTTAGTTTGACAAAAATGAAAAATTCACAAACAATTTTTTTGTCTTATCTCTATAAAAAATGTTGTGGTTTTTTTCAAAAAATATGCTTATTATTAAAATAGATTAGAATTAGAAGAAGGAGACGCTATTTATATATTACCTACAAAGGTAATTAAAGTAGTACATACTGTAGGTAACCGCCAATCTTTTTAGCCGTTCTGAATACACGTAGTTCCTTGATATAGTAGTGTGAGTGCTTCGTGTACGAACTACGAGCACACTAACAGTTACAGTACTGTCACGATCAAAATAATTTCTTATTTTCATTTCCTTTGTAATGTTGTGTCTCATGTTTTTATTTGGTTGTTGTCATAATAGCTCGTAGACATCATGTATTATTTCGTCAAGTACAAAAACTGTATTGTCAGGTATTTATCAAAGTGTGTACAAAGCAAAAAAAATGGAAGTGATATTATGAATTATACAAACGATTTAGTCCCTCGGACTAGCACTAAAATTCAAATAAAACTCGATATATTTTTTGTAAAACCGTGTACTTACTTATTGTATTAATACATTATTAGTTATCCTTTACAATATTTTTCGGAAAAGCAACTTCGCATTTTTAATTATGAAAAAAGTTTATAGCTTATTCATTCAATACAGCTCTAAGTAATGTCAGAGATACGTTTCTATACCCTAAACTTTCGAAGATCATAAGTAAACTAAATAAGCAAAAGTATATTCATTTGTACGTTTCATTTTGTGTAATCTTCCTAGACGATTTCAGTTACAGCGACTAGACTCTGTTTAAGGGCTGGCATGTTAGTTAGTTAAACGGGCTATATGACTAACGTAGCCAGTTTTCAACAAGAGCCCATTCAGATGCGCAGGATATATTACGGTACATAGATGTATGCGCAATACACAGGTGCACCCTCTCATCCGAATCTCCTGGATCTAGTGGAACGGAGAGAAGAGTTGAATGCATTTTCTGGTATACGATAAATGAAATTCCTATCGCCACCTATTATAGGCTTTCCACAATCGCCTGGTTGTCCGGAGTAACTTCAGCTATCTACCAGAAAAGTCATGAGCTCTAGTTCTAACTAGGTAATCTTACAACATACCTAATTACTATGCTAGATATATTCAATACTTTGTTTCTTTCACTGTCTTATTATTAAATTCGTATCGACATTTTGCATGATCCGGATATCGATGCTCAACCATTATCACTTGAAATACACCAGAAAAAAGTAATCATTTGTCGTATTAAATGAAATTACTATCTACTGCATATATAAATACATGATTAGTGAGTAGTGATTACATACGTATACAAAATTACTGACATGCGCATATTTGCTTGTTGTAACAAGTATTGCAAAATAATGTGCATGCTAAATATGTTTATGTTAATTAATGAATAAATAGTTAAATTATTAAAACAATTATATTGTAAAAATATATTACATTAAATTTTAAGTACAAGGATTGTTGTTTGTAGGCTAAATTATATTATAAAATTCTTAGTGAATTATTACTCAAGTAATTAGCATCTACAACTGCGGTGCACCTAATCACGAAGAATTTTTATTTTTCACTTAATTGTATTTATTTAAAACCGCAGAACAGGTTGTCTGTGCTCGATATCAGTCCTGTTTCGACAGGATCCTTTCAATAGATGAGAAGGCTAAGTTGATTTAATTTGAAAAGAAATTCCCATCATTACATTTGGTTAAAAATAACTAGATTTTATTTCATTTGACAGTTTATGGAAACTAAACATAATATAAAAATACTAATTGATTGGTTCGTTAAACCCTAATATTTACGATATATTATAAACAATAGATGTGTAGAGTATGCAAAATGTAATTTCAGATGTTAATTATTTGAAACAAGATCTATCCAAGCTATTAAACATTCATTTCTTAACTTATTTATAATAATAATTCATTATAAACTTCTTGTTTTTTGTAAATAAATGCTATTGACCTGAGGGGACTTAACACCTTCACCGAGCTTTTGAGCGAGTGCTTTAGGCACTCAACCGAAAAATAGTAGAGGGCGCAAGGGACCCGAAATAGTACAATCCTCGGCTAATTCTAGCTAATCTTACGGGAACCAAAAAAAGGAAAAAGGTCCGCTTCAGAATCCATGTACGATCAGCTGCAAAAATGCATGGTCATCTTAAGGTCTATAATTGCATGAACTCAATTGAGTTCACGTTGAGTTGAGTTCAATAATTGAAAGTTCGAGTAGCTCCACTAAGAATAATATGTTTTGCATGACCTTAAGTTATAAGAAGATATGTAATAACTAACTTACGTTGGTTTCCATCGGCTTTGGTATACAAAAATTTACAAAATTCTGGCTTCATTGTACAAACCAATTATTTGTAATCTTGTGACTAAGTGGAATTTATTTTATTATCAAAGTTTTCAGCCAATCGCACAAGACGCAATGAACGAATTAACGAGCATAAGTTATTGAAAAGGAATCCGATATTTAAAAAATTTCAGCTTTCCTCCTTAACTTTGCCCTCTTAAATCTATAAAATAAAGCTCATTAAGTGATAGTCAATTTCGCAAAAAATATGTGAAGGTTAGATGGTTGGATGGCGCATGTAGCGGACATGAAATCCGCTAGGTTGCAGGTTCAAATCCCGGCTTCCTGCAGATATGACAAAAAAGTCTTTTTGAGAATTTTAAATAATCTTGATTTGGAGTTTCGTTACTTTCACAGTATAATAAATAAAAAAATAATGCTTACATAGATCTAGGAAATCATTTTTTTAAGATAGCGCAGCGCCATTTTTTGAATATTTTATTTAGCTTTACTGTTACACCTCGAAGATAAATTCACATCATCATAGATGGCGACAATTTTAGCTTCATACGAAAATGATTACATACCGGTCATGCACTTTTAAAGCCTACTGTACCTTGTATGTGCAAATTTGTGTGTGCAGTATGATGCTTCATGGTAGTGCATGCGGTGTCACATATCACATATAAGCTTACAGATATATTTATATTTAATAGAAAGAATATTCGCATAATTATTATCGCCATAAAAGGAATCTGCCCGTTTCTTTCATTTAATTTGTTAAGGGCCTTTAGACATCGATCATACGATCCCCACCAAAACCTAATATTAAAGTTAATATCTTCATACATCCTCTTTAAAAAAATCATCTTTAACTCATTTTAAATTGCTTTTTTCACATCTTATGTGACTTTATTTACATGCATCAATCAACGAGCACTACTAATTTCATAGGAAATTATAATAGAAAACAAGAATAGGAAAACTTTAAAATTATGGTAGCTGTAAAGGTTTATAGTCGGGAATTTCAAAACTTATTGTTATTTGTTACGATTCTCTAAATTTGAAACGAGCATTATAATTTTCAATTTAGGTTCAATTAATTTATTATAAACAGTAATAAAGTTACCCGTCAGTAGATAACTAATTTAAGAATGTGAAACTAAATTTGCATAGATTTGAACATAAATAAGTCTATAACCAGTTTAATTAATTCATCCATGTAATTTGCAAATAATCCATTACAAGAGTACAAAAAATTTAAAGGTACAGTGGAATATTTTCTGTACACTAATACTATAAGGGGCCTATCTGGGTAATATATTTAAAATGACCTGTTCTATGACCATCGGAATAAAGAATCTTGAAAGATGGAAAAAAATCACTCATTATACAAATGCCAAATGAATTATTAAGGTGGAATGGATTATCGTACAATACATTCAATACAATACTATAAATTTATCATAAATTACAATCACAAAAGAGATATTGCTGTATTATAAAACTGAAAGGCTATGTTTTTTTTACACAGTATAGGCTTAGTGCTTTGACCACAATCTCACCTGAGGTTAAGTGACGATGTGGTCGAGGATGATAGCTTTGTAAATACATAAAAATACTTTACATAAACTTACAATTAAAATAATAATTAAATTAAACTGTAGTTAGCGGTGTACCCAAAAAGCAAGGCCGCATTGTTATCTGGGGGCTGGTTGCCTCCTTCTGTGAGCGAGTTATGCTACAGAAGGAGGCAGCGAAAAGGGGGTGGGAGGAGGATCCGGGGTCGGATCCTCGCCGAAGGAAGAGGCCCAGGGGGAGATGGACACGCTACGTCGGAGTTTTTTTTTTCCGCATGTAGGCGTGACGGGGGGGGGTGTTGGTTTTTGGTTTTGGGGGGATTTGTGTTGGGGGGGGTTGTTTTTGTTTTGTGAGTGTGCTTGTGTGTATTTTTGTGTTTTGTTTGTGTTCTCTTTCTCTGTTCTTCTAGGTATCCCTCTCCTTCCTACGTCTTGTTGATTAAGACAAGATGAGTGAAGGGGAGGGACCTATTTCCCTTCTATAGCAGTGGCGGGTTTCTTCTTCTTTTCTCTTTGCCCGCCACTGCTCTGTCCCAATCTTCTGTTTTTCCTTTTTATGGGGGGCAGGAAGTACATCCTGCCCCCGGGACTTTCGACCATTGGTCGTGCCTCTCTTTGAGAGGTGGGCTAAGAGGTGGGGGGGGGGCTGGCCTCCCCATCCCCATCGGGCCATTGCACGGACGAGGCCTGGTGGGCTTGCCGCAGGGGGCGACGCCGTGTAATGCTAACGCAATCCCGTATCGCCCCCATCCCAAATGCGGCGGACGGCCCCGGGGGGTTTAGTGGGTATTTCCGGACGCTTCACGTCCGTTCGAGTTCCACACTGGCACTGGAGTCATCCCTCCGTGCCCCCTTACCTATTGCATTGGGGGACTCCGGTCTCACTAATGCAATAGGTAAGGGTAGTGCGTAAATGCATTCCCCTCGTCAAAATGTTGTATAACGGTGATGTTTCCTTAGGAAAAGTGGTAGCCAGGCATTATATAACTAGCGGTGTGCCCACGGCTGCGTGGGTGTGTCATATAAATTTTCACTGCGTAATATAGTTTTTAGTTTGTTTTACGCGGAACCCTAATTACCTTCAAAAATTGCAAATACCGTAAGTTACCCAGAGTAACTTCAGCTATTTATAAAAAAAAGTCCCTTCAAAATAGGTCCAGCCGTTCCGGAGAGTACCCATTACAAACAGACAGACAGACAGAAATTTTAAATATTGTGTTTTTGGTATAGGTATCTTATATACATTCATATCTACTTAGTAAAAAATAGAATTATGAAATTACAAACAAACACTTCAATTTTATTTATTAGTATAGAAGATGATTGCGTTGATTGATATTTGATTGAATAATGTTTTATTCCGTTCAGCAGTGGCTCTAGCCCTTGTAGCGCCCATGTGTCACCAATATCCTGAGGTTCAATGAGAGCTTTGGCACACCCTGCGCGAAGCATCTTTGTAGGTGTCGCGAATTTCGCTCGGCGACCCCTGTACTATAGACAAAGCCGACTCTGATTCCGTTTTAATAATTACACAAAACGCCACAGTTTTATTCTAAAAATCTAGGCGACCACCAGCTATCTGTAAATTCTTCGCTCCAAAGAACCAAATGTAGACACGAAAATAACTTTTGAGATAGTAAGTTTTTCTAGAAATATATATAGATGTTTCAGTAAACACTCTCGTATGAAATAACATTGGTAAAAAATACATTCAAACATTTTTTTAAATATATAATGAATAGGATATAAGACGTCGAATCTTTGTTTATGTTTAGTGTGTTTCCGCGATCCCGCTCAACTGGTTGCGTGTTGTCAATTGTCTCTGAACTTTATCTGAGGACCATCCAATACATTTAAACTAAGATACATTACGTGTAAGTACATATTTCAAATTGGCTAAAATAATGTGACTTTTAATTTATTAAACCACATATATAAATGTATGTTTGTCGAGTGTAATATAAAGTTATTGTATTAAACTGGAATGATAAGTGTTTGTATATCGACGTTTGTTGTTGTTGCTGATTTTTTCGTTATTAATTTATTAAATTACTGATTATTAGATTAATTATCATATTATAACAATTAAATTATTTATCAAAGACCGTTGAAATAGAAGGTTATCAGTAATTTAATTAAAAGTTAATGATTTGAAAAATTCTACAACAGCTACAAAAATGTACTTATTTATAATTTATTTATACAGTACATCTCTAATGTATAATTCCTAGTCTCACAAAACCGTATTATCGGTTTGTCCGTGGGATCTAGTCTCCGTACATAAGTAACAAACAACATAAACCATATATTTATTAATTATAACTAATAAAATATTTTATTAACTTATTTTTGAAAGTATTTTTATTACTTTCATGCCTGATGTCATCTGGCAGACTATTTAATAAATAAACTGTTTTTTAAAGTTCTATCGCCGTTATAGTTATGAATGTTTGTTATTTGGAACTTGCAAGATGACATCAAGCAGGTACAATATTTATTATTAATATTCATGAGGTTATGATCTTGATTGCCATGATTGTTTATAGCCAGCAAGTATTTATGTTTCAGACTAATAGGTATGATTTTTAGTTCTAACGTGAATTTGTTCTAATTTGGTAATGTAACTTTTAAAGTTAAGTTCATTGCAATCAAGTGCATAACTGAGTATAGAGTCTACTAACATTATGTCTTATTTTACACGGTATAGGCTTAGTGATACAATCACACCTGATGTTAGGTGACGATGTTGTCTAGGATGGTAAACTAGGATGCTGCCGGAACACACCTATTGGTATTTGGCGATAGGTTTTCAATCCTGAGAGTGGTAGCTACCCAGGCGGGCATCATTAGTAAATGCCCTACCACCATTCTATGGTTTCCTTCACGAAAGCTCAGGCCGATTTTAGAGTAGGATAGTTGGGATCAAACCCGCGTTGATTGACGCGGAATCCGGACGCACTACCCACTGCACCATCATCTCTTCATCTCAATGTGTTTCTAGGAAGTATTCCAGCAATTTTCTGGGTTCACCACAGATATAATCTACATGATGTATCCAGGAGAAATAATCATCCATTTTCATTTCAAGTTAGGTTACACAGTTTACTTTTTCTATAGGTTTACACTTATAATTTAACCACTTAATTTGTAAATAAAAGAAATCATGGATATACACAGAACTGGGCGAGTAGTTTGACCCAAGTAGCGGAAATGAATGATCATGAAATTAGTTTTTACCAGAATTCAATACGATACCGTTGTCATGTGACCATTTTACAACGGCATCTATATCTTGTTGAACTAACTGACAAGTATCTGATATTATGTTAACATCAGCAAGTAGCACACACAGGTGATCCGCGAACATATAAACGGTACAGTGCAGTAAAATATTGATCATGCTATTTACGTACATCAGATAGCGTATAGGTTCACATCCGGAGCCCTGCGGTACACCACATTGCATCTCTATCTTATCACTTAGTGTGCCATTTATCTTGACGTGATAAGAGCGCTTCTTGAGATACCTAATCATAGAACCATTGGTTTAGAGGTTCACTCACGTCGCAATACTCCATCGCACCAAGAAGTATCTTTCTAGTAAGTAGGTTTCTAAGGTATCAAATGCTTTTTTGAAATAAAAAAATATTGCTACCACAATTTTTTTATCTTACAAATTATTAATTTCATCAGTGAATTTTGACAATATTGTGGTAGTACTTTTCCCTTTCAAAAAACCATGCTGACAGTTGTCTAAAATGTTACTTGTTTTGCAAGAATTTACTTGTCTGATTAGCTGTACATTTTTCTATTATTTTATCAACGCTGGATAATCTGGCTGTTGGTCGGTAGTTTCCTATATTTTTAACGATCTCCTTTTATATAAATTGGACGAACTATCGCTTCTTTTAATTTGTTAAGAAATTTTCTATGTTTCCACCAATAAGTTGACCAGGTTAGCTAGTACTGGACTCACCTTCTCATCTATCAATAATAAGTCGGTCATGCGTATGCGATCGCAGCCTGGTGATTTGTTAGTGTTCATATTTTTTATTATATTTTGTATCCTCAGTATTAGTAACAGGCTGTCATCTCAAAAACGCGTCCACCCTATTAACATATAATTCTGTATTTAATAATTTCTCATTACATGCATGTTTTATTTCAATGATTGCATCAGAAAAAAACATTCATGAATTTGTTACATATATTTTTAATACTTTTTTCCCATACATATTAGAGATAATTATTATTATCATATTAGTATATTAAAATTATTTATTGTTACCTAACATAATATTAATTTTTTATATTCTAATATACTTTCCTTGTGGTATTTATTTTTACTTTTATTTATTTCTTTGTGACATTAATTTCTGTATTTGGTATAGTTGAGGGTCTTTAAGTGTTACTAGACCATTTTTTTTATTACAGATTCTTATAAACCCGTGCGAAGCGAACCCGTGTTGGTAGTATATTATAAAATTTTAGCCAAATTTTTAAAGTATCTTATCCATTTAACCAAAAGACCGAAAGACAATAAGTCTCCCCAAAAATTTTTACAACGGGCCGTTTGCGCCACTCTCATCCAAAGGACTCCCGCGATGTTCACCAGGTCGTCGGTCCACCTTGTGAGAGGCTACCCATTGTACGTTATTGTACATTCGAAAACGCGTTGGCCCCATCTTGCATCAATTCTACGAGCAATGTGCCCATTGGATTGCTTCTTAAGTTTGGCAATTCTTCGAGCAAAGTCGGTTACTTTGGTTTTGTCAGTGGATCTCCTCAATGCTGATTTGATCACGTAGTGAAACTCTGAGCATTGCCCTCTCCATTGCCCTTTAGTTAACCTTAAGTTTTCTAATTAAGCACATTGTAAGCGACCATGTATAGTATCTTATGAAAAGAATATAGGTTTACGTAAGTAGTAGCAAACATAAGTGGAAGTAGAGTAACTATTTGTAAAGTATTAACCAAAATCATTGAATACCAGTAATGTTTCAGGTCAACCATGCGGGCGATTGGTTTTATCATAGCCTTGGCAGTTGTATCAGTATGCCAAGCAGCAAACCCACAGTTGCGCTTCGCGTGGAAACAATTAGATTATGTATGGGATACTCCCGCTGACCGTGAAAACGCTATCCAAGCTGGAAATTTCATACCAGCCAATAACTTACCTGTAGGCATGGCGCGTTGGAAAGACAAAGTTTTCGTCACAGTAACAAGATGGAGGCGTGGTGTTGTGTCTTCATTAAATTATATTGACTTAAACGGACCTCAAGATCAACCTCTCAAGCCGTACCCGTCTTTCAAAGATAACTTGGTACCTGACACAGCAACGGATTTGCCTTCAAATAGCTCGATTATATCAGTATTTAGAGTGTTTGTGGATCCATGCGACAGATTATGGGTTATGGACACAGGATTAGCTGATATTTTTGGTAAGTAGCTGATTTGTGAGACGGTTAGCTTTACTTTGAACCAGAAGTACATAATTCCGCTCCTTTCATACCCGATCGTTGTTCTCAGTATTAATGTATGTCTTCCAAGAACAACAACACAACTATTTACCGTGCAGATAGTGCAACGATACGATTATAACATAAATAACCCGGAAATTATTAAAGTGCCCAGAATGATGAAGATACTTTTTGTATTGTGTGAATGATATTGACTTCGAAATTAAGAAATATATATGAAGAAACTTGTTTGAATATAGATACCAGATTTTTTGTGTTGCAATAGAACTAGTTTTTCATGTGAATCAACAATATTGAATAATTATAAATTAAACAAGTATAATAAAAAAAAATATGTCTCGAATAATATTCCATAACAGAATTGGAGTTACTCTAGAGTCACAGCTAAATATTTATTTCAGTAAAAAAATGACGTTTGAGATACCATATTCTTGTACCGTTTACAGTACTTAATAAGTATTGAATACTTTAGTATTGAAATCGTTTTTCTACTTTTTATACTGAGTTGTTCAAATGTGTGAAGGTTTATTGTCGATCAATGGGTTTCTCGGTGCGCATCACTATTTTCGTTTAGTGTTAGTACTTGTAGTTAGTACTTGGTGGTATCAAACATAGTGCTGCGCTATGAAAAACATAACCACAAGTGCTATCCACGACAGTTGACGAAGGGTAGAATCCTAAAATTATAAATATGGTGTAAAGAATATAATTACATAAGTTCCAAAGAAGATAGCATGAAGTTAAGTAAAGACAGCTTAATAACAGCGCGACTCTTGATACTGCTCTGAAGCGAGTACTCTGATGAACTGTTTAACGTGATCCCTTCATCTGCCTTCCATAGTAGAATCACACGCGTTGGCATTCGGACCACAGCCGTAGTTTAAAGCCGTGGAACAGTCTTCCGGTCGATATAATGCCTGTTTCTTATAACATCACATCCTTCCAACGTAGCGTGAAGAAGAGATCTGTGCAGGCCTTCATGACAGGGACGACTGACGATGGATAACCAATATCTCGACGGTTGCCACTGTTTCTGGATTGCATTGTGCTTACCATCAGGTACAATGCTGTCACTTCACACTTGTACAATAAAAACTCTAGGATCTGTTGCGTACAAGTATCGTACAACTCTTGACATTCGACGACGTATCGTGAACAATAAACATACATACAGAATGCGCCCGTATTACAAATGCGCCCGCATCGATAACAAAATTATTAATTGTATTAAAACAAAGGATATATCGAAGTTAGCAGAAATAGATTAACCCCTTGAACAGTAACCTGGCGTCTACGCCAGCTTTCCATTGTTTTCCTATTGTCTCATTTTTAGGGGTAAATCGACATATTAATCAAGTCATTATTTTAGTGCATTTTTAAAGTATATTCTTTTGAAGCCGGTTTTATTTTTAATTAAAAAAGTTTTTTCTTTGTAATCTTATTATTATGGTTATAATATTGTAATTTGTTTCAAGAATCTATTTATTTTTACTTTTATCCAAAAAAGTATATACTTGTGGAATATTTTTGCATGGTTATTATCATTTTTTTATTTCTAGGTATACGAAACCGAGTAACTACACCGTCAATTGTGATATTCGACTTAAATACTGACCAGCTGTTGCTCAGATACTTTTTCAAAAGTACTGATTTGAATGACGACTCTTTCTTTGGCAATATATTAAGTATCTTTACAATATTTTTATAAATACCTGTTTCTATCTTGGACTTTATCTAATCTAGATTTATTTATGACTTGAGAATTTCCTTGACCTTTGATATTCGACTTAGTTGTTTATTGTGTCATACCTACAGCTACTATTGACTTAATGTAGTAGCTTCTAATTATATTATTAGACTAGCCGTGTGACCGCGACTCCGCCCGCGTTTCATATATTCTTCACTGCGTAATATATAATAGTTTTTTAATTAACTTTTGAAAATAATGTTTTGATGTTGCTGTCCATTGGACCGTATTTTGTTTACAATTTCATGAGTTGTAATCTTTTTACACATAACCCTAATATATCCCGTCAAAATCGGTCCAGCTGTTCCGGAAATTAGCCGGAACAAACAGTAATATTTTTTTATACTGTTTTTGATATAAATAAGTACTGTTTATACATTCATATGCATTTAGTAAAAAAATATTTTAATATTACACACAAACACTTCAACTTTATTAATTGGTATAGATAGACTGGATGGTTCCTCTAACTTTAACATGGAGTTAATAAAAAGTGTTTAAAAGACAGTGACTTTGATTGTGTGGAAGATTTATTCGTGGCATTTTCTAATGATGTCCGCCTGGGTACTACCCTCAAGTTCGAAAACCTGTCGCCAAATACCAATAGGTATGTTCCGGCAGCATCACTTGAGCACCAGTACCTAGGCATAGTGTTTATACGATCCTGAACCACATCGCCACTTAACATCAGGTGAGATTGTGGTCAAAGCACTGAGCCTATATTGTGTAAAAAATATATATAATTAGCCAAGTATCTTTTTTTTATTCTTCTTCTGTAAACATTCGTTATAAAAAAAATCCAATCTAGCCTAAACTAATAAATATATAAAACATTTAGTTATGCTCGTATTTATAAAAAAATTCTAAACTTATATGTAATTTTTATAGCAGTTGTCGTTATTTTATTATGTTTAATGAATTCGTACATTTTGTTTCAGATCGTAGATGTGGATAAAAACTCGTGTGACAATGCGTTTGCGTACGTTCCTGATCTAGGAGCCTACGCGGTCGTTGTCTACAGCCTTAAGCAAGATGACTCCTGGCGTGTGAAGCATCATTACTTCCACCTCGATCCCCTGG
Organism: Samia ricini; assembly: GCA_014132275.2. Classification (NCBI taxonomy): domain Eukaryota; kingdom Metazoa; phylum Arthropoda; class Insecta; order Lepidoptera; family Saturniidae; genus Samia; species Samia ricini. The sequence continues at coordinate 11,144,428 of AP028170.1, forward strand.
CCGGTTCATATGATGTTAATGGTTTACAGTTTCAATGGAGCGATGGCATTTTTAGTTTAGCGCTCACCGAACCGCTGGAAAATGGGTAAACAATAACCTAAAAATTTTCAATAGGGCTGTTGACTGATTATTAATTTTATTGCCGCATCAAAAAATAACACTCGATTGTCGCTCCACCAAAAACGTCAAATGCATTTTTGCGCAACGTGAAATATGGAAAGCCATGTAACTTTATATAAAACTTTATATGAGACTAGTTATGTGCCCGCGGCTCCACCCACGTTTCACATATTCTTCACTGCGAAGTATACATAGGTTTTAAATAATTTTATACCTAGTCTAAAAAACAAATAAATGAAGAGAAATGTACATAAGAGTAAATCGATGAGTAATGAGAAAGGGTAGATGGAAAATAAATAAATAGCCTATAACCATCTACAAAAAATTCCGCATCGAAAGGTAGTAGTCCCATCCCGATACGTTCAGTAGTTTTGAGGTAATGATGCCTCAAAGGACTCCCATTTTCCTTTTATTTATATTAATAGAAAAAGTTAGATTACACATTTTTAAAAGTAACATACGATATTAACATACTTTATCTACTATTGTTTTAAAATATAGCCAAAAATATTTTACGTTTCCGCCATTGTTCAAGTTAATTATGTCGTAATTGTTTCAGGTACAAAACAGCGTTCTTCCACCCATTTTCCAGTACAAAAGAATTCTATGTCTCGACTGAGATTTTGCGTAATTACACGAATTTAGACAAGATAAAAACTTTCCACGATTTTAAGGTAACCAAAGTATACAGTAATAATTATAATTAATTGAGCTAACAAAGCCTGTAACATATGCAAATCATTTTATTTTTCATTAATAAGCGATAAATAAAGATTTTAGGGATAATTTCCTACTTGGAATTGATACCCGCGACAATTAAATTTGATTTTGCTTTATTTCTGTTGTCTTTGTAAGATTTCGAATAATATTGGAACGAAGTTCTTTAACACGGCTTACCGGTAGTACGATATAGTAGAAATAGTCACGTAACGAAATGCCGTATGCTGTGTATGCGTGTGTATATTAGTTTATTCATGTCAACAGTCAGTTTTATAGAATATCTTACGCGTGTACTCTGCTAATCGAACATGAGTTTTTAATGGATTTATTGAGTAGTCCGTCTATGAAAGAACATTTAAAATTTGTACAACCGTGTGTTGAATTTATATGATAAAAATCAAATTTTAAATGTTCCTTCATAAACAATGTTCCTCAATGAATCCATTTAAAACTCATAATTTCTGTTGTAACTAAGAACTTCGTTCTTAACGGGGGTCTCCAGACCACACAATTGTTTTTTTCTTTTTATAGTTATTGGGTGACAGGGGTGAAATGACTCAGTCGTCGGCGAGTTACTACGATACAAAAAATCATGTTTTATTCTACACACAGGTATTACATATTATTTATATACTTACATATTATTAAGTTATTAAAATAATATATTGAGTTTTGCCTTTCCGAATTTAATAATAATATCATTCTTTTATAATCATATCCTTAAATAAAATAAGATACATTAAATATTATAATGCTTACGCTTCTCTTAATTGTCGAATGATATTTAGTACAATATGTTATATTCTTATTATTTCTAATGATAGTTGTTAATCTGTAGTAGTCGTGTAATTTCTAAAACACTTGACTATTTGAGATCACATTATTTGTAAAATAGATTCATAATTATACTAAGTATGCCATAGTAGATATCATTATATTATTATTAATCATTATTAACAATTCATGGACCAAAGTTACACAGTTTAAATGGTGTAGTATTAACAATCAAAATCATAAAATAGATACTCGATAAATGGCGTACCATTAAAAGGACAACAAAAGCCTGCAGAGTCTACTGGTTTTCATATAAAATTATATTGAATCTTTAAGTTATTTCTTTAAGATTATAGAATTTATAAACCTTTTTGTTAACATGCAAAATATATTTTTCTTATAACGTATACTTATATATTTCACAAGACCCGTAGTTCATTAAAATTATGATATAGAAATGTTACAGTTTGCACAATATATAGCGTACATCATAAATATAATGATTTATATAAAAAGAGGTATACAAAGTTCATCTAATATATTCCAGGTAAATCGTAACGGCATCGGTTGCTGGAACTCCAATAAACCGTATACTCCTGCTAACAATCCACTGATTTTCAACGATCCTGAATTATATGAATTTCCCAATGACGTGAAGGTAATTAAAAACAAACAATATAGTTAGTTACTATACTAGTAAATGTTTGAACGGCGTTTATTCTTTGGAAATGTTTAAAAATTTAATTGGACTAATCGAGTGTTTGAAGTCAGAGGTAAATAAGTTGATTTGCGTTTGACGTCAAATTTCAGTATGATATTCAACCACCAAATGATTATTAGAAAATTGACACGAGTCATTAATTAAATGAATTTATTTCCAGATCGATAATGAAGACACTTTGTGGGTACTAATCAATAGAATACCAAGATTCTTTTACACATCACTGGATCCCAATGAAATTAATTATAGAATTTACACGATCAGTACTAAAGATGCTATTGCTGGCACTACTTGTGAATGAGTTCACATTTTAATCAATTATATCTTTCATATTATAACGCGTTGATTGCGCTGTCATCGATTAAACAATATCAAAAACTAGTGTGTTATATAAAAAAATAAAAATTATAAACCCATCATTAATATTCATCAAATTGTGAGCTAATCTTGGAAATAAATATTATATCTTCTGTATCTGGAATAAACCACAAAAATGTTATAATAATTTTATTCATTTAACCCACCGTGTAATTTATTCATTACACAGGTATCTGCTTGGTATCGGGATGTAAATATTTTAGAATAGCCCAAATATTATACTATACTTGCAATGGGCAAATTAAATTTGCAAAGGATTTGATCAAATGTGCACAACTTGCATAAATTAGCAAGTTCGTTGTAATATTCGCAATTCTATGCTGACTTAATAGCAACCGCGAGGCATGTGATAATGAACTTAACGAAAAAAGTAATTCATTTAATGTTTCTATGTAAATCAGTGTACCTACATTCAATTTATTAGTGATTTTAGCTATGGTAGTTGCATACCAATGTAAATGGATATCGCCACGAAACATGGGTTCGAATTAGCATTCCTAAACAAATGAATTTTCGATAAATTTGTCATTAAAGTGAAAAACCTTAATTAATTATGGGTGAAGCGAATCCCAGTTTTTAAAATATAGGAATACGGAAAACAGAATCAGATTTAGTTTGTTTACATTTAAAATAGTATTATTGAATTTGTTTAGAAGTTTTATCTTTAAATAACTAAATACCAAGTAGTTACGTTTTAAACTGAAAAATTTAATTATTTGACAACACAAATTGATGCCTATCTATATGGGTCACATTATTCTTCGCTTAAATTCATATAAAGAATGCAACTTGAATTAAATAGTAAAAAATAGTACTTGTCTTGTTCTCCCTCTTTCAATTTCCTTTGTCATTAAATTTACTTCTGACTGGGATCAAATAGTTCAAAATTATATAAATAAATATTAGCAGGTCTACCTTCTTACTAAAGCATAAAATAAACAAACTAAATTATAAAATTAGAAAAGTGAGATAGAGTTTACAACCACTTTATCTGGGTTAAGAGAATCATTTATTTTGTGATTTTAATAGTTAGGTGCGTATGAGCATTAACCTGGCGTTTACGCCAGCTTTCCATAGTTTTCCTATTGTCTCATTTTATGGGTAATCGTCATATTAATGACGAGATTTTAATGGCAAGTATTTAACAATTCAGGCAGACCTAAACGTCTTGGAATAAAACCATAAGTCTTTCTGAACATTTAACCGTATTCATAAATGCTTAAACCATATTCATAGGAAAAAATCAATAAGGAAAATACGGCGATGTAATTGTAATGTAGTGGAATTACTTTACTGATTGTCTTATTAGCTACCAACCTTAAATTAAAATTAATCGAGCTGTGTAACTTTATTTGTTTTTGTGTTAGAATCACGTTGCCTACATTAAAAAATAGCAACAATGTTCTACACCAGTATCTAATCTAAGGATGTATAAAAAGTATTACCTGGGAGACGTCCACTGCTGGACATAGGCTGAACATAAGATCTCTACAGCGGCCGGTTTTACGTCATCTGCATCTCAGCGAATTCTCGCGTTCTTCACCAGGTCGGTCCAACTTGTTAGGAGTCTACACATGCTGTGTTTTCTTGTATGTGTTTGTCTTTCGAGAACCTTTTGACCTCAATAGAGATGCCCCCTACATTGGCACGTTCATAATCACGAAATTTCGAGAACAGCCCTCTCCATTGCCCTTTTAGTAACTTTGAGTTCTCTTATCAAACCAATTGTGAGTAACTACATCTCAGTGCCGTATATTATTACTGGTCGAAGACTTTTTTCTTGAAACACTGGGGTATTTCGAACGAGAAGATTCTGTCATTAAATAAAAATAATATCAAAAGTATTTTTCCACTACTGTTTAATACTTAGAACCAATAAAAACGTCTGTACATTAAAAACGATTATTGCTATGCGACACAAATTAGTAACATAACATATACCATTAAACAGTATGAGAGGCCCGCATGGGTAAGTATTATGAAATTTAGTTTTTCTGTCACCATTGAAACGCACTCATGCGAATGAATGATTTGCACTATTTGTGCAAATAATAATAACGTGTGGTGCCGGCTAAAAATGATACCACTCCATATCTTGCTGTGGGCGTCGTAAAAGACGATTAAGGGATATAAACCAAGGGATGGGCAGCAGCATCCACTCCGACCTACTGCGATCGTCAACTCGCCTGCCAAGTGTGGCTATTACGGCAATCCCCTCATATTGGGGGAAACCTATGTTCAGCAGTGGAAGTCTTATGGTTGAATGAATTAATGGAAAAAATGTGCAAATAAGAGGCCGCTTACTAAAGCATCAAAGCTTTTCGCTTATTTTTAATGTCATGGGAGAGGGGGTCTGAATTTCATAAGCAATATTTGCTTATCAAACTTCATTTTTCAAAATTATGCCATTGCTTATGTCATTATTGTGAGTAAAAGTTTTTCTTACTATTAAAGATAAGGGAGGTTTAATATGCCCAAAATATTCCTTACCTAGTACTTGGTCGCACTCTAATCTGAGACATCTATGTCTTTCGCGCTCAATGACTGGTCATTGCAAAGCTTGTACCTTTTATTACTCTATGATTTGTTAACAACTTACGATTCAAAAGCGTGATAGTTCGTGTAAAGTCGAAATACCAATAAATATTAAACGATTTATGTTTATATCAGTCAAACATTATTGTCAAACAATATTTCGATGGTTTCCGATTACGTTATCTATCTATACTAATAAATAAAATTGATGTGTCTGTTTGTAATGTCAAATTTTTTTTTATTAAATTGATATGAATATATACGATATCTATACCAAAGGTACAATTTTAATTTTTTTTGTCTGTGTGTCTGTTTGTTTGTAACGGGTAATCAGCGGAACAGCTCGACAAACTTTGAAGGGACTTTTTGGTATATAGCTGAAGTTACTCCGTGTAACTTAGGACACTCTAAATCTTCTAATATTATTATAGTGCTGCGTAAAAAACATTAAAAGTCATAAAAAAATAATAAAATCCGATTCAATGCAGTTTTACTGTGAGGTATTTGAATTTGCCAGAAATATCTTTGCTTAATGTTAGTAGCAAAAAACTCATTGGCAAATAATTATGGTTTCGTATTTTAAAAAAAAATAATAGCTATATTATGCAGTGAAAATTTATATGAAACGCGGGCGCGGTCGCGTGCGGACAGCTAGTCTAATATAAAAGAATACTGCTATTTCCATTTATTGTGTGTGAATATTTCACCTGACCAACTCCAAATTAACACATGGTTGTTTGGATAATTTGTCGACATGAATGGGCAGCGGATGCATTAGTCACGGGGAGTTGGGCCTTGGCTTATTTGATTCGAATTTACACATAGGGCTACACAGCTGTTTTTCTAACAGCTTAAATATAAATAGTTTGCTTGCCAAATACAAATATTTTAGTTACATCTAAAATTATTTTATAGATTTATAGTTATAAATAGATGAATAATAAAATAAATAACTCTGAAATCAGAACGCCAATTTAATTGCTGTTAGCGGAAACGCACATAGACATTGCTATTTTTAAGATTTTCTGGTTTTAAGATTTGCCTTCAAGGTCCAACCTCGTTAAAAATTAAATAAGTGGGGGGGGGGGCATGATTTTTAGAATATTTAAATTTCAAGAGTAGTCTGCGTGTTGGGAATGACTGAAAGAATTTCTACGTATATTCTTGTACGCAAATTTCACTGTGCTATTTTGACTTCAGCATAATGGCCTCTATGACCCATTAGTAATTAAAACACATCTTTTAATCTTGTTTACGTGTTTGTTTTATTAAAATCGTGTGTACTAATTTGTTATTGCTTAAAATTAAGCCTTATTTTAGGTTTCAAAATGTATATGAATACTGTATTTATTTATTTATTTTAAACTTTTAAGAAAACTTACAGCTAATATAAATCATAAAATTGTACACAATAAAAACAGAAGGCCATTTACAAGTTTCCACATATATATATATATATAACAGAAAAATAGAAAGAAACTAACAGCAGTCAAAAGCACAAAGGGTTTAAGCAAAGAAAGAGGAACTTAAAATATTTTTCAGTTTCTTAGGACTACTATTGAAGAAATCTAAGTCTACTTCATTGAGCACTTTATTTGTGCTATCGGTCACTGTAATGAAATATGAGTTCTGCCTGTATGTAGCTCTAACTAAAGAATTGTAAAACATATTACATTTTCTACACTGCACTGCCGGTACACTTAAGTTAACTTACTCAGTATCTCCGAACAATCAATATAACCGTTGAGTATGCACAATAAATAAAGTATATCAGCTATTTTTCTCCGTTCATACAATGGAAGCATATGATGTTTCTTACAACGCAATGTATAGTCAGACACAAACATACTTGATCTAAACTGGAGATAACGAAGAAATCGTTTTTGTATCTTTTCAATGCGAGTAATATATATATATTATAATTTGGATTCCAAATTTGAGAGGCATATTCAAGTTGGCTTCTAACAAATGAACAATAAAGGACTTTGAAGGTTTTTATGGACTTAAACTCGTTGGACAATCTGAAAACGTAACCCAATGCTTTCGAGGCTTTGTTAGTAATGTGATCGACATGTTTATCGAAAATTAGTTTAGAATCAAAGATAACGCCAAGATCATTAGTTGTACTAACTCGTGTTAGTATAGTATTTTTAAGTGTATAATTATAGATTAGTGGGTTGGGTTTGCGAGTTTATGTTATTACATTACACTTACCGACGTTTAAGTCTAATTTGTTCAAAATGCAGTAGTTTTCAAACCTTTCTAAATCATTTTGAACAGAAATTGCATCAGATATAGTTTTTACAGGACGTAGAATTTTGAGATCGTCAGCATATAGAAGGATTTTGCAGCTAGTAAAACAGATAGATATGTCGTTAATGAAAATATTAAAAAAAAGAAGAGGTCCTAATAAAGATCCCTGCGGAACTCCTGAAGGAATCTGGATAGGTGAGGATGTATAACCATTCAGCACTACTGTTTGGTATCTGTTCTCCACATAAGATGAGAACCATCTGTATAGATTACCATGTATTCCTATGTCTTTTAGCTTGCGAAGTAATATCTTGTGGTCTATTCTATCGAATGCCTTGCTGAAGTCGGTATAAATTACATCAACTTGGCCTGGCTCAGACATATGATGAGATATGTATTCACTTGATAGAATAAGATTAGAGGTAGTTGATCTCCCTTTAATGAATCCATGCTGATGGTCACTCAGTGAGTGTTTGAGAGTAGCAAAGAGTTGCTTAAAAATAACTCTTTCTAGAACTTTGGCAAAAATGCAGAGTTTGGATATTGGTATATAATTAATCACTAAGTCTTTGACACCTGTTTTATGTATAGGAGTAATTAAAGCAGATTTCCAAATAGTTGGCATTACTCCAATGCTAAGAGATCTTTGGTACAATAGACATAGAGGAACAGATATGCTATTTGCACACTTAATTATGAAAACAGGAGGTATATTGTCTGGTCCTTTTTTTTTTTTTTTTTTTTTTTTTTTTTTTTTTTTTTTTTTTTTTTGACGGGGGAAATGCATTTACGCACTCACCTTACCTATTGTATTAGTGAGAGCAAGTCTCTCCAATACAATAAGTAAGGGGGCACGGAGTGACGAGTTCCGTGCCAGTGTGGGACTCAAACCCGGGCGAGAAGCGCCCGGGAATACCCACTAAAACCCCCCGGGGCCGTCCGCCGCATTTGGAGTGGGGGCGATACGGGGTTGCTAGGCATGTCGCCGCGCTGCCGCAATATAACAAACGAATTGTAATCAGAAACATTCTTATATTTTTTAAATTTAGTATAAAATTTGTGCTTCTCCTTTAAGACTTTGATTAATGCAGATTTATACCAACAAGGATATTTATTGGTGGGCATCGTAGTTTTACTAGGAATAAACTTATCACGTAGGGTATATAGAGTTTGGTAGAAAAATGAAACCGCATCTTCGATGGATTTTGAGGTAAATTCATGATGCCAATTTATTCTACTGATCTTTGTTGATATCGAGTCGAAATCACCTAAGTGGTATAAAAATTTAACATGTGGACGTTTTGGTAAGGTGGGAAATTCAGTGTATATGTAAGTATATGTATGTATTGTGTTGCTCAAAATACGATTCAATTTATATAAATAATAATTAGTTAGGTTAGGTAGTTATGCATTATAAACCTTTATTTATTTTACCTCCCTTATTTAAGTAATTTGATAAACATAAGATAAATACCTTTTGTTAAGAATTCAAAACAAATAATAAACACAAAAACATTTTTAACTTGTAATATTTTTGACGTGTATATTAACTTTTATCTAATTTAACAATTTAATAAAGAAAGTTAACTTAGATGTTAACTTGAAGTGAAATAAATAATCATATCTATATTTCATTCCAGAGTAATGTCTATGAATGAACAGTTCTGTTTTTTATTTATATTACAGCAGAATATCTTTATAGAAATAAAATTAAAGTGTCTGTTTGTAAAACCAAAATAACAGCTTTTACTAAATACGTTTATTCTATGCATATACGGTACTTATACCAAAAACAAAATTAAAAAATGTTTTGTGTTTCTGTCTCTCTGTCTGTTTGTTTCGAATAATCTTCGGACTAACTGTACCGATTTTGGCAGATAGCTGAAGTTATTAGGCGTAAATTAAGTTGTTTTTATTTTTGGAAAATAATTAAGTTTTTGCGTGAAAAACTAACACTCATGAAATCGTGAAAAAATCGCTTCAAGGGTCCAATGGTTTTACTGGTAATATTTGAATTTGTGTGAAATGCTTTCTGTTAGTGCCAAAAACAATTTAGGACCTGCACAAAAAAATAAGGTCCATTTTTGTGCCGAATAGAAAATATGTTACGCGAGGTGAGCCGTTGAAATAGCTAATATAGACAGAGCGTAACAGATTTTAATCTATACATACCATCTAGGCCATTTTAGATTTTTTTTTAGAGATTCCATTTTAGATTTCGAGCTTTTGAAGTTCATAATGTAATAATAGTTCGCAAATGATGAGTTACAAAGTTGGTTGTATGGCAAAGTTGTCGTAAATATAATATAATAAGAGGTAAGACCTCGAATGGTTTAGTCTGGCTTCGTGGTCTCGCAGAACCGGTCGCGTATTGACTGACCCTGCTCTACAGTTTACCTGTGTCGATCGTCCATCACATTTACTATAGGACACAACTACGTGTAAGTACAAAAAAAATTAACTTACGGAATTGCGCACTTTAAGTTTTGAAAAAGTAATCCAGTACATTAATTACCGAGTTTATTAAACAATTTTCTGGAATAATTAATGTTTATCGAAAACAATATTAAGATTTGGATTTTACAGTAAATATATATTTAAATGATAAGTATAGTTTAACATCTCAAATAATTATGTATTTTATAATTCTCTTAACAGCAATTAATTACGGAAAATATGTTATAAATTAGCGTGGTTTAATTATATATTTGTATATTATGTGCACGCAGCTGTTAAATTGGCTCACTCGCTCCGGTGTGAAAACCTTTCATATGAATTTATATGCATAAAAATTTAGACACATTTACAATTAAAATACAAGATAAATAAAAATAATCAAAACTAGCATGCAACAATTATTCTGTTACCTTTTTCGATGTTAGCACGACATACGGTACATTATTTTATCTATCTATTATACTATTATTAAAGGGATAAATTGGTTTTTTGTTTGTCATGAGTAAACACAAAAATTACTGAAACGATTATAAAAATTCTATAGAGAGTTTACGCTATGACCGAGTAACATAGGTCTTATTTATTTTTAATTAAAGATTTCGCTTAGATTAATTAGAAGTAGAGATTTAGAATTAGGTCGGGTCGCTATAAATATATTTAAGTGTTTTCTTATACAAGGTATTAAATTATTTTTTAAACCATTGACAAGAATATTGACTGTTCCTAATAAAACTGTAAGTTATTTGCGTAAAATATCAATTGAGACGTCGATGTTGAGTGCGTTTAAATTAAATCTTTTTAGTAATTATAAACATTATGAAAGCACGAATACTACACTTTACAAGTTACATTACTCAATATTCAATAGGATTTATCACTTAATCTGGTTTTTTTTATGAGCTGTTGTACATACAATAATGCTTTTGAGAAAATGTATTTTAAATGTCATACGTAAATCATCTCTTGCAAATCGACAATATATCAAAAATAATATATGTAACTGAAAAAGGAATTTATAATAGTTATAATTTATAATTTATAGTCATATATAATCACTGATCGTAGAGATTAAATTTGATATTCTATAGGGTTTGTTTCTATTTCTACTTTCTAAATTTCTACATTGTACGAATAATTAAATAGACAAATGTTTTTAAATTTATTTTGTGTCCATATATCACACTGTATTGCCAACAGATTACAATATGTAGACCTGAAAGATCTTTGATGCTGGATAAAATATGTTTCTCAATAAAGTTCGCAATAAGTGACAGTACATAACGTTAAACAATAAACAATCACCGGAGGCAATGGCAACACATCTTCAAAACTATAAAACTTATCCTAGTTTCTGATGGTGCAAATTCTTTATTCATTGAAACTTTATAACAGTTACTTCATAGTAATACAACCTTGTTTTAAAACAACAAATATATATATATACTTATTTTTAAATTATTTTGTATCTTATTAAACTCAAGAATATTCTAAATCAAATCATATCAATGCGAACTAATAATGATAATCCTGTTTTAAAAGATATACCCGCTAGAATACTGCAATATAGTTTATAGTATATTTAAATAATATATTTAAACGAATTTATTACAATAATTATGTATACAGTCTAAATCATCTATATGTTTTAAATAATTTATTTATTTGAGTCATAAAGCAAAATTGTTTATATCTATACAGTATATGTAGATAATAACATTTAGATATTAAAATAGATTTAAAATCTGTAAATTCGTTAAATTAAAATAATCTAATCAATCGCTATGAAACTTGAGACTAAAACTAAATTCAGATACGTTCAGTAGATTTCAAGTACATGTACTTGAAATCTACTGAACGTATCTGAATTTAGTTTTAGTCTCAAGTTTCATAGCGATTGATTAGATTATTTTAATTTAACGAATTTACAGATTTTAAATCTATTTTAATATAACTTTGGTTAGAATATAACAAAATATTGCGCTGACATAAATGAATATACAAATTAGTTTGTGATTCAAGAAATATTATTTTAGAAAAATAGTCTCAATTCCAGATTAATTTATGTTTATATTTACATAACAAAATACTTTATTTAGAGGTAATTTTAAGCACATAAGTTATTGTTATAACGTGCATATCACATCACATTATTACCGTACCGAAGTTTGGTAAACTTAATTGAATTGAATAATATTTTATTTTAAGAAACTTTGTTTTACATAATATTGGTGTATAGTAGGTATGCTATTTTTTCTCAACAAAAAAAACTCCAATTCGTATGTGTCAGAGGGATATTTATTATTTGTATAATAATAACATTCATAAATTATGCTGATAACCAATGTTTATAGTAATGACGAATATAATTATTATTTGTACTATGTATCTTTATTTTATCGTATACCTTTTTTACATAGTTTATTGTTAAAGTTTTGTTTTGTTTTTAAACTATGCATACTCACTGTCCATTTTATAATGATAGAGACACGTAATATTAGTTGCTAACGATTAAGTTATCTGCACTTGTGTCTTAATATTTAAAAAGTTATTTATAGTTAAGGGATAGCCTCTTATTATGTGAATTTCTAATCTATAGTAGTGCATTTTGAAATAAAATAAAATTTCACCTTGTACATTTGGATAGGTGATATGTATAAACTCTCGGACTTTCATTGTCATCCTCTGGCACGTGACTCGACTTGCTATTTTAAATCCATTAAACCAAAACACTAGCAGGCCTTGAAACTGGAACGGTTTGTATTATGAATTAGAATCTTACTACATTCACTAGCCTCACGATAAGTTTATTTAGCTAAGGTACTATTCGGAAATGACAGAAACATGTGAGTAACCTTAAGTGTGTAAACTTTGTGCTTGCTAACAATTTTAAAAGCAATTAAATTTTTTAACAAATATAACCGAGGACAGTTTAATTTAATTGGTACGATATTAAAAGCATTAAACCTGGTGACATTTCATAAAATTGCTCTGATTAATATACCTACATAAAATATCTGGATTTCAAATTGGAAATAAACCTTGTTAAACAGGCCGCATTCATAAAAGTATAATAAATTAAATGTATAAAATTACGTTTACTCTCTGAGTAGTTACTTCAATTTTCTAATGCCAAAAAGCTCATGTATTTTTATTAATGTTATCTTAGGGGCTAGAATATAGTTTAAAGTACAAAAAGGATTTTTGTTAAGTTAAATTGTAAATAAACACACACATAATATTTCATATAAAAATTAAAATAAAAACTTACTGGAACGTTTGTCGCGACTAACTACGATGTTCTAGCCAATACGGCACTAAATGATGAAGGTAAATTAAATTTAATTAATTACGCTTCCTTCCGGCGGCGATTTAGAGGGCTTCGATCTTTTGTGAATCAAATATACTCTTTTAATGATTACTATGTGCTAACTGATTATATAATAACTTACCTAAGAAATTAATCAATATTTTTTTTGTTTAAATCATTATTTTAGAATTCGCAATGAATATTAGGTGCCCGTAAGTATGGTGTATACTTTCATTTCAGAATTCGAAATTATCCTTTGATATTATCGCACTTAAACAGTTGTTTACGACCGTCGTTCTGAGGTATCGGGTTCGATCCCCGGGTCGGGTCAAGTGATATTGGGTTTTCCTACTCAGTATCATCCTGGAGTCTAGAATTTGTGCCCGATATGGCGACAGGCTCGCCCCCTGTCACATCTGGGACTGAACTAAGCTCGGCGAAATGTGGGTGCTGTAGTTCGCTACTTCACCTCTGCCTAACCCTTCGGAGATAACAGTCGTGAGCTTATGTTATGTTATGTTATGTTAAACATAGGATAATGGGCTTACTTTGCCAAACTTGCATAATAAATGGTTGATTAATTTAATTAATTCAACAATAAAACTTTATAAAGTTACATAACCCTGTAACGGTTCCCACACTGTTAAAATGCATAATAAGCGCGATTTGGTCGGATAAGGAAGAATATGTATCTTGCTGTTTCTCAATAACGAGATCAGAAACCGTCCGCAAAAACGTGAGCGAGCTATTATTGTGGAGTTTGTCAGATGTTCTGCTTCACAATATTGTCATTAGCTTGTTACGAAATTTAACTTAGATGAATTGAGTTTACCACTATTGAAAAATGGCGACCTAGAATTTAAAATTAATTTTATAAATACTGAATAACATTGTGTTAGAGACAAGAGATCATTGAAATCGTATAAAGAACTGACTAAAAAATCAACAAGTCTGTGATCAAACTTCCTTTAAAGTATGAACTAGTGTAGTGCTTAAAAAAATCATACTATTATACCTAGTGAAGTAGCTCGAAAAAATTTTTTTCTTTAAAATTCGAAATATTTCGACTTATATCGAATTATTCTTATTCTTAATATTTGTTTTATACTATTGACTCTATTCATTCATATATTGACTTTTTAAAATTTATACATACTAGCTGCGTGCCCACGGCTGCGCCCGAGTTTTATATATTCTTCACTGCGTTTTATTTTTTTATAAAGAACCTTAATTATTTTCCTAAAAAAATGTTAGTACTAATATAAAGTATAAATATTTGTCATATATTGAGATTGAGAAGAAGAAATGAGACACCAACAACAACAACATAAAAGGGTTAAAAACCCCCGACTTACACAACAAAATATAAATAAAGATTAATTACACTTGAATACTTTTATCAAATAAATGAAAATACAAATGTTAGCGATGCTTTTTTTGTCTGATCTCTGAAACTTATTACCAAAATTTGTTTAAGTCGAAAGGCGTCGATTCCAACTATTGGTCGATTTGAGGTGGAATGACCATTTTAAAATATTTATTTCAAGAAAACAACAGCTAATAATTAATTCTATACTGTGCACATATTATAATAATTCATCACAATTGACTCAAACAAAGCTAATTATTTTAACACAACCTATCTTGGTATATAAAAGTTTCAACAATTATGGATATCAAACAAAAAAAAAAAACCTAAAAACATAAAAGATTTGCCGAGAAAAGAACTGATGACTGTGACAACTTGTATATATGCAAGACATGAAACATTTCTTTAAATTAAGAAATATTTAAAAAACACAAGAGTCACTGTTACTATTAGAAAAGGATTGACTAAATTATTCAATAACAGTATTGTTTTCAGGTCAACCATGAGGGCGATTGGTTTCATAATCGCCTTAACAGTTGCATCAGTATGCGAAGCAGCAAACCCGCAGTTGCGTTTTGCGTGGAAACAACTCGATTATGTATGGGATACAGCGGCTGACCGTGAAAATGCTATCAAGGACAAAACTTTCGTACCAGCTAATAACCTACCGTTAGGATTAGCACGTTGGAAAAACAAACTATTCGTCACTGTACCAAAATGGAAGAGCGGTGTGGCGTCTTCACTAAACTATATTGACGTAAACGGGCCCCAAGATCAACTTCTTAAACCGTACCCGTCGTTCAAAGATAACCTGGTACCTGACACAGCAAAGGATTTAACTTCGAACAGCTCAATTATATCAGTCTTTAGAGTTTTTGTGGACGCATGCGATAGATTGTGGGTAATGGATTCAGGACTAGCTGATATTTTAGGTATGATTACGTAATTAAATTTATAAATAGAATAAATCACTAGGAAATGTAAAAAAATAAGAGTTAATACTTTGAATATATTTATTGTCTTTCTGTTGAATCTATAATATTAATTTCACATTCAGTGAGATTTACAAGTAGCTTAATCATTACTTACACTGATTTATGACAAGAAAATGTAAATTATAATTCAAGGTGTTGTTTCGCTAACACGCTATATACGTAAAGATTCAATTAGAAAGTTAATTTTAAAGATGTACTTACTGAATAAAAACAAAAATTATTGCCTCAGCAAGCTACATTAAAAGATTATTCATATGTTAAAATTGAAATTTAAACGCACATATTTTAATTTCATAATTTTTTTTCTCGTATCTTTAGATAAGTTCCAAATAATCAGAACAGTGCTTAGTATTTCAGTTACAAATATCTACTTATGTCCCTGTTGTTTTCGATTACCTACTGTTCTCATTAATACTTTTATGTTGTTTTTATTAACAATAAAAAAATCGCTAACTACACCTATTTACTGTGCACACAATAGAAGATCATACTGCACGATTACAGTCTTAATAACCCGGAACTTATTTAAGTGTTTTGATTAGCTCATTTTTCCTGTCAATAATCGTCGACTTATAAAAAAGTAGTGTTGAATTTTGTAAATACTTGCATTAATTTTTTTTAATGAATTAACAAAACTGGAAAAAAACCAACATAACCAATTTACTACAATTTCAATTGAAGGTAAACATATAGCTCAAGAATAATGTAACTGTAGAGAGTATAGGCTTTTTATTATTTTCCCTTTGACCAAAATCTGATCCAATGTTAAGTGAATATGTGCTCCAGGATTGTAAACACACTAAGGCTAGAGGTACAGTCACTCAACTATTAGTGCCTGTAGATAGGTTTTGGAATCTAAGGGTAATAGATAGCCGGGCGGGCATTATTACAAAATGTTCTACCACTATGCTTTCCTTCACCAAAAGCTCTGACTCATTGTCTCATGATGAAGCCAAGTCCATTTACGTGCAATCCAACCACACTATTAACTGAGCCATTAACGCTTCGAAACTGTCTCAATGCCGTCACATGTTGTCTATAACCAAGAAGATTGCCACTAAACAGTTAATAGAATACTTTGTCAATAATAAAAGACGGTACATTGAAGCGAGGGTCGATAAAGAGTTTCTCATCTCACAAATGTCAATTCCATTTGGCAAAAATTCCCTATTACACCTCCTTTATAAATTCATATTGAATGTTCTTCTTAGAATTTAATCGAGGTTAACTCTATTTTAATCGTTTATTTTCAGGTTCACCAAACCAAATAGCTGGACCATCGATTGTGATCTTTGACTTGAATACTGATCGGCTACTACATAGATATTTCTTCAAGATTACTGACATGACAGAAGACTCTTTCTTTGCTAATATATTAAGTATCAGTGCAATGTTATTTTTAATTACAAATCAGTTTTCCCCAGCTTTATCTGGCTCTGGATTTCGATCGACCTTTTTAATCATGACTTTATATTTTGAACTGAATTATATTTGCAAAGATAACGCTCTAGTCAATTATAAATTGAATGACTAAAAGTGATATCATAAGAAAACCCTATTATATATGCCTGTTCGTTCAGATATGTTTATTAAATTACGATAAAATACAAAACAATAGTTTATATTAAACCATTTATATTAGTTTAAATGAGTATACACAAAGTAAAACTTTGTTTCTTAAAGAAATTTAATTTTAATGTTTCATCTTGTCTAATGAATCGTAAAATTATCTTTCAGGTAGTAGATGTGGATAAAAACTCATGTGACAATGCGTTTGCGTACGTTCCTGATTTGGGAGGTTATGGTGTCGTTGTCTATAGCCTTAAGCAAAACGACTCCTGGCGCGTGAAACACCATTACTTCCATTTCGATCCATTGGCTGGTTCATACAACGTTAACGGCGTGAAGTTCCAATGGACCGACGGAGTCTTTAGTTTAGCGCTGTCTGAACCACGAGATAATGGGTTGGTAGAAAACAAAAAATAAAACGTTAATATAACAATAATTTTCTAGCTTCAGCTTAATTTCTATATAGAAATCTAGACCAAAGATAGCTTCAGTTCAGTTTAGTTTCTGTGAAGAAAAATATTTGAAAACAGTTATTTTCTTGTGTCATAATTATCATCAAATGACGACCACTGGGTGTATACTAACTAATATTTGTTACATGATATGCTGTTTGCGCAACATAAAATAAGTAGACGGGCGAAAACATTAACATATTAAACAGTTAATACTAATATTTTAAGTAATGAGTATTTGCTTAGATTTTTATACGAGGATGTTTTCAGAATAGTTTATTAAAAATAATTTAACTAGTAATGGTTTGAAGTATTTGAAATGATATTAATACAACAGTAATGAGATCGGAGACTGCGTCGAATGGCGTGGGTTTGAATCCGGTTCTATAATGATCCTGAGTTTTCGGTGATGGAATTCATAATAATGAAATTTTAAAATGATGTTCGGAGATTTTCTAAAACTCGCCTAGTTATCTAATCAGATAACTAGTGTTTAGTAGCTAGTGGCCACCATTAAGTTGAACATTTTCCACGAATCACTGATAGCATTTCAGATGCATTAATTAAGAGACAGTTCCTCTAAATTTTGTAGGTTACCACATTCAGTTACAACGTCATATAACATCAGCTGAGATTGTGGTAAAATGTAGGTATACAGTACTAAAAATATAGGTAATTGCGCAAGACTATTTTCCGTTTCTGATATATGGGTATATATAACTGCAAAATTCTAACATCGATATTGATTTAATGCTCAATCGAACTATACAACAAGTGAGCGGCTCGTAAGACCTTTTTTCTCTATTAAGGCCTTGATTTATTTACGTGAAACATAATTAAGTCACGTTTCGATCTATGTAACTATTCATACAATGTTTAAAAATATTCCTACGACTTGTAAATTAATATAAGATGGTCAGAATGTCACAAGCTTTTAGCCTCCAGTATTGACTATAATGAATGAATAAGAGCCATTTTAAACAGAGGCCAGACAACGGTTACATTAGTGTTAAAATCTGATAGTTAATGATAATGCTATTGTTTAATTATAATTCTTGTGTATTAAATTTTCATAATTATATTTTTTATTGTTGTAAGAGCTTGTTCCATTTAATTGTTACAGATACAGAACAATGTTCTTCCACGCGTTTTCTAGTACAAAGGAGTTCTGCGTCTCGACTGAGCTTTTGCGCAATTACACACACATAGACAAGAGTGAAGCGTTCCACGATTTCAAGGTTCAAACACTTAGTACATAAAGTGAATAATAATTAAGTAAACATTTAGTTTAACGGTTTACTCGTAATACTTACGTGTTCTACTCGATTATATATATATTATTATGTTATTAATAGTTTATAATTACAATACCTTTTTTGTAGTTATTGTAAGGATGTTTTTCATTGTAGTAATTGTTACCTACGGATTAAAATTAGATTCGATAAATATCACAACTAATTTTAAAAAAATAACGTTAGTTTATTTTAATTTTTCTTGTTTAACCCCTTGTGTACTACTTGGCATTCACGCCAGCTTTCCATTGTTTTCCTATTGTCTAATTATTATGGGTAATCGACATATTAATAATAATACTTTTTTCTTACAGTTATTGGGCGACAGGGGTGAACGAACTCAGGCATCAGCGAGTTACTATGATACTAAAAATCACGTTTTATTCTACACGCAGGTGACCAAAATATTAATATATTATTACTGATTCGGTGAGCAAAATAAGCGCATAATTTGCATCCTGTTTCTCTTTCATTGTTTTTAAATGTAGCCAATGTCGTTATAATGACAACAAATATCATTCATTCAAAACGAATAACAAAAGTTGTTCTTCTCAATATTGTTATTTTTAAACAGGTCTTATATAGTAATATAATATATTTAAAATACGAACTATATAATTAATTTATTGATCTCATTTATGAGAAGGAAAAAGGAGGTTAAGAATTTGAAATGGTTTGCTTAATTAATCCGAAATTATTTTTTTCTTATTAAAAATTGTATTGAAATTATATTTTGTTATTAGTATTTCACAATTATCTACTTAACATTAATTATTGATATTTATGTATTAAAATCATATAGTAACATAACTACATTATACTAAAGTAGAAACAAAACAGTTTTTTTTTTTCATAATTTTCAGGTAAATCGTAATGGTGTCGGTTGCTGGAACTCCAACAAGCCTTATACTCCAGCTAACAATCCATTGATCTTCAGTGACTCTGAATTATATGAATTTCCTAATGATCTAAAGGTACGTTCTAAACGATTACTATGAAATTCTAAATGTAATTATAATTTAATGAAATGTCTTTCAGAATATGTAATAAAACTAATATGAAGTATATATTATTAAGATTAATAAAAAAAAAAAAACAAAGAGTCATTGAATAAACTGTGCTTAATTACAAACATGCAGTTTGCATGTTATATAAGTGTTGCTTATACTTACAACGTAGACTAGATATATTTTTTAAATCATGTCATGAATTTCGTATAACTATCACGTCCTCTGGAAGTAAAAATTGCATTCGAGTAACATAAAATCTTAATGTGTAATTACCATTTGAATATTTTACCACTTAATGTAAATTAGTAACAATATGGTTTGGATGCTTACAATTTGTTGGAATAAAATTATTTGTAAACAGATTTACAAACAACAATCGATATTAATACAAATTCATTTATTTCCAGATCGACGATGAAGACACTCTCTGGTTACTAGTCGACAGAATGCCACGTTTCCTATACAAGTCACTGGATGATAACGAACTTAATTATAGGATATACTCAATCAGTACTAAAGACGCTATTGCCGGAACTGCTTGTGAATCAGATTAAATAGTTATAAGCACTCTACTATTATCACTGTATGCACTCGGGTAACATTAAACGCTGTAGTGCTTACTTCATTTATTTACCGAGATAGATTATAGATACGTTACGTTTACACGAGCTCATAAAAGCAACCGATTTTATAAAATTAAATACATATGCTGGTAGCGCCTCCTCGAGAGGTCGCGGGGCGCGTTTTCAAGGGTACGCAATACTACATTCTTTTTATTGTGTCCTTACATAGTTATTAGTTCAGCATAAACTAAAGTACGATTATTACGTTTCTATAAAACATGAATAAAATTATAGTAATGAATACTCATTTGTGAATTCATATAAATTTTATAATTTACTTCTAGAGGATTTTGATCAGCCGAGATCGTGAAGAGTTTATATTTCCGTACAAGAATAACATGTTATAAATAAGCATTTAAGAAGCGCTTAACTTTCTTACATCGTTAAATATCTGAGTGTTTCTAGCAGAAAAAAATTACTACTATTTTTTACTATTGCTAGCTGTTCCTCTCGGTGTTGCCAGGGTTACATTTATGTCAAATATTGAATAATATTTTTTATTCTAGATTGTTTTAAAGTTATAACTCTCTAACGATTTAAACGATATAAATGAAATTTGGTGAAAAGATAAGTTTTTATAAAGGAAATGAACATATGATATTTATAATTCTAAATAATTTCAATCACACCAATTTTAAATGTATGCTAAGCGATGTGAATTAGCTCAAGCTAGTCCGTTCGTTGTATTTAAATATTGTACATACAGGGCAGTGATTTGTAATTCGATTGAAGGAGACCTTACTTAGGTGTTTGATATTTCCTTAGCTTAGACACTTAGCTAATTTGCTAATTCTGCTTCAAATAATTTTCAGTTGTCATGTCTTTTAGAAGCCGGCATACTTTGCTAATTCGGCTTCTAATGAAGTTCTGCTGTCATATCTTTTAGAAGCTGACTTAATTTGCTAATTTTGCTTCAAATGAATTTCAGTTCTACATTTTGTAGAAACTGACTTACTTTGATGATTTTATTCGATTACAGCTTAATTAGAACCAAATAAAATACGGTCCTTTTGCCGAGCATTTCTATACTAAGAAATAAAATTGAAGTGTCTGTTTGTATATACGATACACATATCAAAAATGAAATTGTCTATCTGTTTGTTTCGGGTTATGTCCAGGACGGCTGGGCCGGTTTTGACGGGACTTTTTTTTGGCAGATAGCTGAAGTTACTCCGCGTAAGTTGGCTACTGTTATTTTGCAACAATAATTAGGGATCCGGGTAAAAAATATTAAACTAATAAAAATGTGAATAAAATCCAATTCAATGTTGTTTCAACGATGTTGTACTGGCAGGTATTTGAATTTATGAGAAATATTACTGATTAACATGTCGATATAATATAAGACAATAGGAAAACAATAGAAAGCTGGCGAAAACGCGACGTTAGTGCTCAAGGGGTGATAATGTTAAAAACAAAAAAAATTTGGAGTATAATTAGGGTTACGTATACAAAAATTAAAAACTATATTACGTATTGAAAATTATATGAAACGCGGGCGTAGCCGCGGACATACTGCTAGTTATGAATAAAATTGCTTATTTATAATTGCTTAGTAGTAATTTTATTATAAATGAACCATTATAATTCAAAAAAACCTACCCGCACTTAGCACGGACACACGTATCGTGATACGTTCCGGAATAAAAAATAGTTTTAAGTGGTAATAACAAACATATAATAGTTATATTTATATACAAAGTGAAGTTAATACATCGTGCTACATAGTGCTCAGTGAATTTATGGAAAGTTTACAATCGACATAAACTGTGAATGATTATAGTGTGACCTTTGAACAAATGTGTTGTGGCAGTTCTGATATCGGTAATAATATAGCAAATTTGCACGCGCAGGCTATTAAGGCGTAGCGCAGTGTTTTGTGCGATAGATTCAGTTTTCACAGCCGTGGTTCAAAACACGCTTACATTTTTTTTTTCTCATAATTTTTTTTTTTTTCTTTTCTTATAATTAATTTGCTTCCACCCTTGTTTTAACACACTGGCAATACAATGCGAAGCTTGCAAAGAAAATATTATAGTATCACAAAAGCGTATCAAGTGTGTACCCTGTCAAAGAACTTATCACTCCGAATGCGTCAATTTCGTGGGTGACTCATCAGTAACGCGATCACTGTGGAAATGTCCTATTTGTATGTCGTCTCAAAAAAGAGTAGGCGATAACACAGGGACACCTGTTCGTTCTGTAAAAATAACTAATGATCCTAAGCTGCAATCTGAATCACCTGTAATGCAAACTGGAACTTCATCTACTGATGCAAGTACACAATTTGAATTAATTAAACAACTTGAGATTATGTTAGATAGTAAACTACGTGCTATCAAAGAAGAAATTATTGAAGAACTCCGATCCACACTGTTCAGTCAACTAAAAACGGAAATTGCAGGCATCTTAGGAGAGATAAAAGAACTTCAGCATTCACATAATGCTCTGCATCATGAAAATGAACGCCTTCAGAAAGAGTTAGATATAATGAAAAAATCCTTCACAGAAACAAACACCCAGATGTTAGAGCTTCAGACTGTAATGAATAAGCAGCAACAATGGGCACGATTGCCTAATATAGAAATAGTAGGATTGCCGCAAACACCAACAGAATCACTTAGTCACATTGTCACGAACATTGCTAAGTATGCTGGCATTGATTTGAAGCCTGATATCATAGAGTTCTCTCATCGGGTGCAGCCATTCCAAAAGCAAGCAGACCGCCCAAAAACTATTGTCGTAAAATTCAAAGACAGACGTATAAAGGATCAGATTATCTCCGGTGTGCGCAGAAAAAAAAAGGAATCACTACGGCAGACATTGGTATGTCGGGAACGTCCAGAAGTTTTTACATCAACGAGCACCTTACTCCAGAAAATAAACATATACTGAGTATGACTAAAACACGGGCTAAACAATATGCTTATAAATTTGTCTGGGTTAGAAATTGCATTTTTTTAAAAAAAAAGAGATGTCTCCTGTTTTAGCAATAAACTCTTTACAAGACCTAACAAAAATAATATAAGCATTTTTATAATGATAGAAATATGTTTTTTGATTTGTATACAAGCACTAGTAATTTTTATAGTTTCCTATTTTTCACATGTCGTTATTACTTTTCATGTTATTAATTTTTATTTGTCTAAAAACTTTGTAATCATTATAAGACTCATTAACTGGCGCCCACTAATAAATTTGCACACACATCCTTTTACACATGCAAATTCACAAACTTTATTTATCAAAAATCACACACACTTTTACTCACTTACTCACATACAACTCATCCATGGAACTTTGTCTTTGCAGTTTATCTACTTTACCAAAAACGCGATGTTAATCAATTAAAAGATTCGTTATTTTTCGCAAACAAATTTTTATATGATGTAAAATGTAAACAAATATATTTAATCACAAAAATACAAATACTAACGATTATATTGGCTGTAATGCTTAACACAATTCTCTATGGCAGTTAAACCTTTACGGATTCTATATAAAAATGTAAGAGGACTACGAACTAAAACAAAAGAGTTACGTCTTAATATATTGCAAAATAATTATGATATTTATCTCGTAACAGAAACTTGGTTAACTGAAGGTTTCTATGACAGCGAACTATGTGATAATAGGTACACCGTTTATCGTTGTGACCGTACTAAAGATACATCTTCCAAAAAAAATGGAGGAGGAGTCATGATATGTACACTTAATTCTCTTCATGCTTATGAAAGACTCGAATGGGCTGTACCTGGTGTAGAGAGTATTTGGATTACGATTAGTGGGACTTCTCATAATATGTGTGACAAAAAAGACCTACACATAGGAGTAATATATATCCCGCCTGATTTTTGTCAAGCTAGTCGGCTAGAAGCCGTTATTAATAAATTAGCAAAAATCTTTTCTGACTCTCCAAAAGATCATTGTATAATCGCTGGTGATTTTAATACACCCAACATATGTTGGACATTGGAAGGCCCGATATTACGCAAACAAGGTTCCACGGACTTGCAAAATGCTACCTCACATCTTATTGAAATATGTAATCTAGTAGGACTTGAGCAATACAATAATATCAAAAATGTTAGGGACAATACTTTGGATCTCATTTTTAGTGATACAGTAGTTTCTGTAAGTATGGCTGATTTTCCTTTGGTCAAGCAGGATGTATATCATCCTTGTTTATCTATTACATTATTAGATTTACTCTTACCACATTTGCGTCCTAACCCATTAAAAATATATAACTTTAATCGAGCAGACTATTGCAAAAAAAATTGCCTACTAGCAGCGCAAGACTGGCAAAAAATCATTCTATCAAATTCAATGGATGAGGCTACTAGTAATTTTTATACAGTATTAAATCAAATAATAGACAGCCACGTACCCTTTTATATAAAAAATAATAGCAATTGTTTTACTGTATGGTATTCTAAGTCTTTAAATCATATAATTAGAGATAAATTAAAAATACATAAGAAATGGAAAAAATATAAAAATCCTCGTGACTATGATGAATTTACTTTGTTACGTGCCCGCCAAAAGTTAATCCAAAAACAGTGCTATGACCATTATTTGTATCATATACAGCAAATGATTCGAACGGACCCCAAGCAGTTATGGTCGTACGTTAAAATGTTACGGTCAAATACTTCAGCATATCCTAGCAGGTTAACATTAGGTGAAAAATAATATACTTCTGAGATAGAGATTTGTAATGGCTTTAGCACTTTTTTTGAAAGTGTTTTTACAAAAAATAACTCTTCACCAGTGAATTATGAATTTTCCACAATTGCAAGAAACTCAGATAATATACATAATTTGTTAATCGAAGAAAAATCTGTACTTACTATTCTTAAATCCCTTAGAATCAACAAAGGACCGAGTACTGATAAAATACCTCCACTTTTTTTTCAAAAACTGTGCTAAAAATTTAACTATGGCTTAGTTAAATTTATTTAATCTTTCGCTTAATAAGAATTGTTGCTTTCCTAAAAAGTGGAAGGAGGCACTTATTATGCCGATACATAAAAGCGGAACTAAATCTGAGATCCAAAATTATCGACCTATATCTATTTTAAATACCTTAGGCAAGGTATTTGAAAAAATGATTTACACGCAGGTCAGTCCGCTTATCTTTAGGTCCATACCAAGCCAGCAGCACAGTTTTTTATGAAAAGGCGTTCCACAGCTACTAACCTTTTTATTTTTACGGACTATATACTAACGAGTATGGACAATAAGCAGCAGGTTGATGTTATTTATACTGATTTTGCTAAAAAGCGTTTGATCGTGTGGATCATATCATATTGCTCCAAAAGTTACAGTTTCTTGGTATACGTGGTAACCTATATAGGTGGTTTCAATCATATATCACGAATAGGATGCAAGCAGTTTCAGTAGGAGGCTCTCGCAGTGACTTTATAAAAATACCTTCTGGAGTCCCGCAAGGATCCATACTGGGCCCACTACTTTATAACGCTTATCTTTTTGACATAGGATGTTGTTTTAGATACTCTAACTTTATAATGTTTGCTGACGACAAAAAGATTTACTTAAAAGTTAACTCAGATATTGACTGTATACACATTCAAAGTGATATTAATGCGCTTGAAATTTATTACAACAAAAATAAAATAACTGTTAATACTAATAAGTGTGTACATATTACCTTTTTACGTAAAACTAAAATCATTAACTTCCAATATCTTATAAATAATACACCAATTAAAAAAGTTACTAAGGTCAGAGACTTGGGCGTTATACTAGACCATAAACTAACTATGAATGATCATATAGATACAATAGTCAGCAAGGCATACAAACAATTAGGCTTTTTAAAACGTATATGTGAGCCATTCAAAAGCATAGAGTGTATTAAAATGTTATACTACGCATATGTAAGAAGTATTTTAGAATATTCGTCGGTTGTATGGTCGCCACAGTATGTGTATACTGATAAAATAGAAGCTATTCAAAAAAAATTTCTTAAATTCTTATGCTATAAAGATTTCAAACAATTAACAAACTACAGCGATTTATGCAGCTACTTCAAACTAGATTCTTTAGAAATTCGGCGACGTCAACATAATATGATGTTTTTGCATACTATATTATCAGGTTACGTGGACTGTGCCGACCTTCTAAGTTCAATTTCACTGCGAGTACCAACATATTGTACACGCAAGACACCTTTGCTAGTCGTCCCATCCGCTAAAACTAACTATGCTCAGAATTCGGTTCTATGTCGTATTACTCGCTCATATAATAAACAATACGATTCCATAGATATATTTCGACACACAAAACAGTCATTTAAAAACGAAATAATAAAATTAAATCGCGAAAATATATAAATTAATTATTAACATATGTCATATACCATAAGACAAGTCTTCACACTCAATCACTTGCTTAGACATTCAAACACACGACACTCACACACACACAACACATACAAGCGTCACAGCTCCAGCGTCAGACAATAGTGCCTTTTTTCTTTAACTTGTATTAATATTATAATTATATACCACTATGAAGTAATGGTGGAACCCTGTATTGGCTTTAATTACTAAACAATGTGTGTTATTCTATATAATTATGTATGCTGTTGGGTTTCCTAGAAATAAATAAATAAATAATATAGTAATATAATATAAACACTCAGAAATACTAAATTACATATTAAAATTACCTACTGTTGTGCATTTTAGCAATATCTACATATATTATTTGTTTTAAAATAAGTAAAATTGGACATCGTTTATTATAAAATGTCTAGATGCTAGCTGACTCGATGGACTTTGCCTTGTCTTAACTATAAATATATTGACTTGGAAATGTATAATTCATCAAAAAAATATTATTCCAAAATATGTGCAACAAGAAATGATAAATTAATCTATACTAATAAATAAAAATGAAGTGTTTGTTTGTAATGTATTTTTTTTTTTTAATAAATATATACGAAACCTACACCAAAAATGCCATTTTTAAAAATTTTGTCCGTCAGTCTGTTTGTTCCGGGTAATCTCCGGAACGGATGGACGGATTTTGACGGGCCTTTTTTTGGCAGATAGCTGAAGTTATTAATTTTCGAATATAATTAGAGATCCACGTAATAAAGTTAAAACTCCTAAAAAAAATAATATAATCTTATTCAATGCACAGTTTTACGGGCAAGTGTTTGAATTTATGAGAAATATTTTTTTCTTTAACTTAGTAGTAAAAAAAATTTGGGTTCCGTATAAAAAAAATTAAATCGCAGTGAAGAATATATGAAACGCGGGCGCAGCCGCGGGCTAACAGCTAGTTATTTATATAATTCCAACCGATGCTTCTGTTGAACGATGTAACGAGGTTGTTAATGTAACAACCCTCTACGAATTATTAAGAAACATTTTAAAAAAGTTGAATGAAAATCGGTAAAGCCTTTTCTCAAGTTAGAGCGTGACCGGAAGAAATGTGGGTTCATTTATATATATATATAAATATAAATAAGAATAATAGATAGAATAATGAGAAATTAATTATCTCACAAATTGAACCAAAAATTTACTGAGTGGTGTTTTTTTATCAATAAACTGTAAATCTATACAGCTGTAACATACGATTTGAATTATCGTCTAAGTAATACATAATATGTTAACAAGCATAATTGTAAGAATTTAAAATAAACTTATTTTAATAAATCGTTTTATTTAAATGTAATATAACATAGAACAAACAAAATAATATTAGACTATTTTCGTCATATTCAGTTACAGATTAGGCATAATGACAAAAAAGTCAAACGTAATAAATTAATTTATCTCTTATTTTACATTAATTTATTCTCTTATTGACAAAGGAATTTTTTTATGTGAAGATTTGCATTTATATGTATGTACCTTTTACAAATAATCAATAAATTATTTTATGAGACACATCATAACAAAGTTTTTATTTTTATTTCACAATACTTTATGATATTACTGTCTCGATCCACATAAAAACGCCATATTAAGTTTTCATATCTTCCTATGTGAATTTTTGTACACACAGATCTTTGTTTTTGCCGGTTGTAGTTATTTCAAGTAAGTATATACACCTGCCTAAGTTAGCTCAACAAAATCCATATGCTGAAAACAGAAATAATGCTTTATTTACTGAATTTGTATACATATAAATATATTGTGTCAATAAGAATACTTTTCGCCTTCTAACATTTATCAAGATATCTGAGTTACTTAAATGTATAATATACGAGAAAAAAGTGATAAAGGGGTGATAGATAACCATACACATGGGATCAAATAAACGTTGCCCATCGTGATCGGTGTATTTCCAACAACCTAATGGGTTTTCACCATGATTACTTACATATGTTAACAGACGTAAGTAACAAACAACAAAGAAACAAACATGCGTTCTCCTTAGCTTTTCTAAGATTTTTGTTTACCTATTATTAGGTACAGTGGATAAATTTTAACGAGTTTGTATTTAAAACAATTCTAGAATACCTCGATGCATTATTTTTTATTTATTTGGGAAACACATATTCAATAACATACACAT
This sequence comes from Samia ricini, assembly GCA_014132275.2. Classification (NCBI taxonomy): domain Eukaryota; kingdom Metazoa; phylum Arthropoda; class Insecta; order Lepidoptera; family Saturniidae; genus Samia; species Samia ricini. The sequence continues at coordinate 11,173,562 of AP028170.1, forward strand.
ATGGAATTACATAACAATAATACATAAACCAGTCAAGTTTCCAATAAAATCATAATTAATGAAAGTAAATATAACAACACTAATACCTCCATCATTACAAGCTATAATATTATGGCAAACACTATAAATTTAAAAACTAAATGCTTACTACTAAATTGTATTCATGATACATTTCATTAATCAATTTACTATGTAAGAAAAATATATGTTAAAATTGTAATAAATTGCTTTTGATTTATACGGAAGTTAATTTGGCATCTAACAATAAAATTGAGAGTAGGTTCTTGCATGAGATTTGTCATATTTGCAAGGCCTTGCTAAGCCTTCACTTGTTGTTTTTTTTTTCGTTTCAGAAGAAATATCAATTACTTACTTAAAACATAATTTAATTTATACTAATAAATAAAATTGAAACGTCTGTTTGTAATGTCAAAATTATTTTTTTTACTCAATAGATATGAATGAATATACGATACCTACACCAAAATTACAATTTTTAAAATGTTTGTCTGTGTGACTGTTTGTATCAGGTAATCTCCTGAGTTGTTGGACCTATTTTGACAGATTTGGTAGATAGTTGAAGTTACTCCGCGTAAATTAGGATATTTTTTATTTTCGAAAATAAATACTGTTCCGCGTTAAAAAATTAAAACTCATAAAAAATCAATAAAACCCGATTCAGTGCACAGTTTTACGGGTAAGTGTTTGAATTCATGAGAATTATTTTTACTTTATCTTAGTATTAAAACTTTGTTAGGAAAATAATTAGGGTTCTGTACAAAACAATTTAAACGTATTGAAGAACACATGAAACGCGTGCGCAGCCGCGGGCTCACAGGTAGCTATGTAAATATATTTATTTAAAATATCAAGTGAATTAAATTAAGTTATAATATAAATTAATTAAAATATTTATTATATCATAAACTTTGTAAAAATGAGTTCAAAAGTAAAATCCGATGTAATGTAATATTATAGTTAAATATTAAACGATTGAGGTGTGATTTTTTTAAATATTTTCAATCGCCACACCAATTAAATCGATCAGCGACCCGTAAAACATGTCATTTACATTCAAGTGATTATAATATGTTATAAGTAGTGATAAGATTAAGAATTATAACATTTAAATTTCAAGTCGGAAAAAATCTATTGGCGTTCTTTTTACTTGATTTTACTGTTATATTTAAGAAACTTTTTCGTATTGGAATAAAAAAAAACATTTTAAATGCTGATCTACATCGATTATAAATTGAACATTAACGAATACTTTTATTATGGGCACCTTATTTTCGCATTAATATTTTTCATAACAGATTATTGCTGCGTCTTTTAATTATGATATCGACTGTAACAATTAACAAAGTTATATCTGAAAAACGATTACTTTTCAGGGTGGCCGATTAAACTTTTAAACAAGAATAAAATTGGTATATTATTATATTCTATCAAATCAAAATGTACAGTGCTATAGTTTTGCATACTTAAATAGATTAAATGATAAGAAAGTACTTTAATTAATAAGAATTGTGAAAAGTGCATATGCTACGTGTTTAACTGTATGGTCACCAAGTTTCTGTGTCGGAAGTGGAATATCCTACACTGTTAATCGGAGTTTTATTTGTCGAACATATCGGAAGTGGGACTTTCTTCTCTGTTAACCGGACTGTAACTTCTAGATTGTGTCGGATAGGGTAAATAATACAATGTTAACTGTGCGGGACAGCCTGGGATGTTATTTAGGCAGTCCGCTAAAACACACCGTTGTTGCTGGATTGCGAGAGATGTAGTAAATAATGCCAGATGCCAAAGTTTCAACAATATGTTTATTACAGGTTAGACACGAGTTTACACTATAAACAGACAACACAATTACAATATAAAACAGACACAATCTAGGAATACTATATAACACAGAGACAACACAACTACAATAGAAACAAGATAGACAGAGACAACACAATATAGAAACAGTAGACACAAGATATTAAACAGGATATAAAGCATGCACAAGATTAACACGACATATAGCAAGATACGATTTACAGTTAGACAATATAAAAACACACAATAGTCCTCACTATAGTCCCTATACTAGTACTTACACTAGTACTCACAGTTGTCCTTACACTAAGACTCACACTCGTACTCACACCCGTGTGCGAGTTTACGCGCACGATATGTCTCGAATTACGCGGAATTCGAGACCCACTATAGTTCGATACGCGGTTCACTGGTTCGGTTCGCGGATCGCGTAGGTTCGGAACGCGGATCACTGTGGCTCGGGGACGCGGAATCACGGTCAGGTCGGAGCGCGGTTCTCGTACTCGGGGACGCGGATTCACGGTCAGGTCGGAGCGCGGATCACTATGGTTCAAGACGCGGATCCTTGAACGCAGTGCACTGTTGCTTGATGACTTCTTGAGGACTACTTCTTGCTGAATGTTTGACTACTGCTTCTGTCTCAGAGATTAGTTCTTAGTTGTTTCTTCTTCGGAGAGCGATCGATGACTGCACAATTGGCACCGTCCCGGGCGGATACTTAAGCTCCCGGCATGTGCGTGACCCCGTTCCTACGGATCGAGGTAGGCCGGTCGCGTTCGGCGAATCAGAGCGCACCGCCCGGCGGTGCCGCGAGGTGTTTTGTCTCGCTCTCACGAAGATGCGACGTGTCCGACGCGCACGTTCACGTAATATTCTTTACAATTACGTAATATCTTCAAGTATTTCATTATTTCACAACTATTATTTCACAACTATTTAAGCAGGACATATCTAATAGATATGCGAAATCTAGATAATATGCGCCCGCAGGACATATCTAATAAATATGTGAATCTGGATAATATGCGCCCTCTATCTGGAGGGCGCTGTCCTGCACATTACTCCCGCCGTGCGTCGTCCGCGATCAGCGGCGGCGCATTTACAAGTGGTGCAGGACCCGTGTGCGGTGCAGGAACCGCACCATCCTCTATGACGACATTGTTCTTCGGCATGTTCGTGTAGGTCGTGCAGGACTTCCTCTGCGTGCGGTGTAGGTCCTCCATCGTAGGGTGTTTCTCGCGCCACCTCGACGGAGCACACCATATGCTCCCATCAATGGAGCTCCAGACGGGACGAGTTGCCAATCTAAATTCTTCTATGAGGCTTCGACCGCCGTGCCGTCTTCGTAAACGGCGCGTCGAAACTCGTTGCTTGCCCCGTGGGAGTTCGTACCAATGTTCTGAGGCGCGACCGTGTCTGTCGCTCCTCGCTCCCGCCGGTCTCGAGATCTGTACCGGGATCTGACATGTCCTGGGATGGCCGCTGTGGTTCTTGTTGCGGAACCTCGGGCGGAAACACAGGCGATACTTCTTCGCCAAATGCCGCCTCGCGCCGACCGATGCGTTCCTCTGCTGATCTGTTGCACCTGCTGCGTGTCCCTGTCGATAGTACAGGTGACACTTGTTCGGTCGATCCTCGACGACGGTGCGAACTCTATGACGTCGTGCCTGAGGTTCGGTGTTCCTCGGCTGGCGATGCTGCGCGGCTTGCACTGGATACAGCAGCTGGTGTAGGTTCGCCCTCGATCGCTGGGCGGTGAAGGCCCGCGGCTGGTACCCTGGACTCCACCAGAGTGCTGCGGCGGCGGCTGTCGGAGGTTGTGGTGCTCCCGAATGCCAGGACTCGTCTGTGGCCACTGGCTGCGGCACGCTATGTTCCCTCCTCGGCTTGATCATTCGTGTCGGTTCCTCTTGCGGCAGCGGGTGTGCGGCAGTGACGCCCGCTGGCTGGGCCGCGGCGCCCCAGGATGCGGCAGTGATCACTGGGGGTGCGGCAGACTGTGACGGCGGTTCTCGCCGTTGTTCGGGCAGCGGGTGTGCGTTAGTGACGCCCGCTGACTGGACCGCAGCGCCCCAGGATGCGTTAGTGATCACTGGGGGTGCGGCGACTGACTGTGACGGCGGTCGCCGTCGTTCCGGCAGCGGGTGTGCGGCGATGACGCCCGCTGGCTCGGCCGTAGCGCCCCAGGATGCGGCAGCGCTCACTGGGACCTCGGCTGACTGTGACGGCGGCTCTCGCCGTTGTTCCGGCAGCGGGTGTGCGTCGATGATGACGCCCGCTGGCTGCCCCGTAGCGCCCCAGGATGCGACAGCGCTCACTGGGACCTCGGCAGACTTCGGTAGCTGTGCGGCGGTGGCTCCCGCCGATGCTGTCATCATGTTACCCCAGGATGCGGCTCTGCTCACTGTGGATTCGGCTGACTGCGGCGGATGTGCGGCAGTAGCTTCCGCTGATGCTGTCACTCTGTTACCCCAGGATGCGTCAGTGATCACTGGGAACTCGGCCGACTGCGGCGGCTGTGCGGCGGTGGCTCCCGCCGATGCGGTCATCAGGTTACCCCAGGATACGGTAATCACTGAGGGTTTGGCTTGCTGCGGCAGATGTGCGGCAGTAGCTTCCGCTGATGCAGTCACCATGTTACCCCAGGATGCGTCAGTGATCACTGGGAACTCGGCCGACTGCGGCGGCTGTGCGGCGGTGGCTCCCGCCGATGCGGTCATCTTACCCCAGGATACGGTAATCACTGAGGGTTTGGCTTGCTGCGGCAGATGTGCGGCAGTAGCTTCCGCTGACGCAGTCACCATGTTACCCCAGGATGCGTCAGTGATCACTGGGAACTCGGCCGACTGCGGCGGCTGTGCGGCGGTGGCTCCCGCCGATGCGGTCATTTTACCCCAGGATACGTCACTGATCACTGGGGACTCGGCTTGCTGCGGCAGATGTGCGGCAGTGGCTCCCGCCGATGCGCTTACCTTACCCCAGGCTACGGCTCTGCTCGCTGGGGGCTCAGGTGGTGCTGTATCCGTCGCCTTCGTTCTGCTGGTCGGAGGACGCGGCGCTCTCGACTGCCAGGACTCGGCTGTGGTCACTGGCGGCGGCACACAATGTTCCATCCTCGATTCGACCATTGGCGGCGGCAGCGGGTGTACGACGATGACGCCCGCTGGCTGAAGTGCAGCGTCCCAGGATGCGGCGGTGATCACTGGGACTTTGGCTGGCTGTGGAGGCGGATGTGCGGCGGTGGCTCCCGCCGGTGTAGACGCTGTGATGTCCCAGGATGCGGCTGGGAGTTGAGGTCGCTGCGGTGACGGCTGTGCGGCGGTGGATCCCGCCGATGTTATCACCATGTCGTCCCAGGATACGTCACTGATCACTGGGCATGATGATCCTATATCCGTCGCCTCGGGTCTGAACGTTCGTTCTGCTATTGCGACCAACTCCGTCGTGGTCGTATCCAACCACGTGTGGACATGCTGCGTCTTGTCGGATCTGGAAGTATACCCGACATACCTACTCTGTTCCGCCTCGTATTCGGCTGCAGCCAGTTCCAATTTCAGTCTGGCTATTCTGGCTGCAGCCTCGGCTAGACGTTCGGCCTTTGAACGCCTGCTCGTCTGTGATGCAGCTCGACGCTCTCCGTGCTCTGCGCTGGCGGCGTCGGACTTCGTGACCGCCTGCTGCTGCTGTGTGACTTCTGTGACGGCTCGCTGTTCAGTTGCGGCCGTTGACTGGTTCCTGGTCCCCGTTACTGTGACACACGTCGTAGTGCCAGTGGCGAATTCGGACCCCATCACGGTGACTGTCGATAGTGAAGTCTGTGTCTCCCCGTGCCTTCCTGTAGATCTGATGGCTGGCATGTTCGCTGTATTTATTTACTACACTCTCTCGTAGATCCGGCTGCGAAGGACCATGCGATGTGCGGGACAGCCTGGGATGTTATTTAGGCAGTCCGCTAAAACACACCGTTGTTGCTGGATTGCGAGAGATGTAGTAAATAATGCCAGATGCCAAAGTTTCAACAATATGTTTATTACAGGTTAGACACGAGTTTACACTATAAACAGACAACACAATTACAATATAAAACAGACACAATCTAGGAATACTATATAACACAGAGACAACACAACTACAATAGAAACAAGATAGACAGAGACAACACAATATAGAAACAGTAGACACAAGATATTAAACAGGATATAAAGCATGCACAAGATTAACACGACATATAGCAAGATACGATTTACAGTTAGACAATATAAAAACACACAATAGTCCTCACTATAGTCCCTATACTAGTACTTACACTAGTACTCACAGTTGTCCTTACACTAAGACTCACACTCGTACTCACACCCGTGTGCGAGTTTACGCGCACGATATGTCTCGAATTACGCGGAATTCGAGACCCACTATAGTTCGATACGCGGTTCACTGGTTCGGTTCGCGGATCGCGTAGGTTCGGAACGCGGATCACTGTGGCTCGGGGACGCGGAATCACGGTCAGGTCGGAGCGCGGTTCTCGTACTCGGGGACGCGGATTCACGGTCAGGTCGGAGCGCGGATCACTATGGTTCAAGACGCGGATCCTTGAACGCAGTGCACTGTTGCTTGATGACTTCTTGAGGACTACTTCTTGCTGAATGTTTGACTACTGCTTCTGTCTCAGAGATTAGTTCTTAGTTGTTTCTTCTTCGGAGAGCGATCGATGACTGCACAATTGGCACCGTCCCGGGCGGATACTTAAGCTCCCGGCATGTGCGTGACCCCGTTCCTACGGATCGAGGTAGGCCGGTCGCGTTCGGCGAATCAGAGCGCACCGCCCGGCGGTGCCGCGAGGTGTTTTGTCTCGCTCTCACGAAGATGCGACGTGTCCGACGCGCACGTTCACGTAATATTCTTTACAATTACGTAATATCTTCAAGTATTTCATTATTTCACAACTATTATTTCACAACTATTTAAGCAGGACATATCTAATAGATATGCGAAATCTAGATAATATGCGCCCGCAGGACATATCTAATAAATATGTGAATCTGGATAATATGCGCCCTCTATCTGGAGGGCGCTGTCCTGCACATTAACTGGATTTTACATTCTTAATCATGTCGGAACAATCATATTGTAATACTAGTTATTCATGTAAAAAAATGTTTACGAAAGCTAAAAGAAAAAACAATGAATAGGTAATGACAACATAAATAGTATCTTACATATAATAATTTTAATCAAAAATCAAATATAAACACAAAATTATTTCTTGGAATTAAAGTAAAATATTTTTATCTTTTCATAGCCATTAAAACTATCATAAGTTTAATCACAGCCAACAGCTACAGCCTAATATAGTATGGCAGTACGTTACAATAACAAGAACCTATACTATATAAGGTCAATTGAAAAGCAATTAATAATTAAAGATTTTCTCGGTCATCAGCCATATTATTCGTGGCATGAGCGTGGTGTAGTTTGAAATAACGTGATGGCGTTGGGGTATGATTCCAGCTCAACAGAGGTCTGTCAAATACTTGTAATTTCCTATGGTGATAGGTAAAGTTCCATTATAAGCCTGATTCAAATCAAAATCGTTTGCCCAACGTTTCTTGCTTCGCATACTTGCCCTTATTATAGTTATTGTATTTGGTTCGTCACCTAAATCGTATATGTACTCTATGCGATCATACTGTTCAGCATAAACTTTAACCTCTCTTATCGAGGTCCACTCCACCTTTTCAATTTCTGTATTCTTAGTCCAGTTTTTATTAGCTAGCAAAGCTTTGAAATCATAAATCTTTTCTAATACTTTCTAAAAATCAGATGTTGCTGCGACTATGTCTCGATTGGTTTTTGTTTCTTGTTTGTCAGCTTTCTTTAATTCTCTAGCTCTATTTTTTCGAATTTGATGTTTAGAATATGCACTTTTTTTTCTTCATCAGTATACGAAGATTTGTTCTCAAATATGTGAAAAGTGTCACATTTATCCTTTTTCGGTTTTTACAATGCCAGATTATAGGTCAGATTAACGATTTCTCTGTATTGTCTTTTTGTTTGTGCTTTTGCTGAATATTTACTGACATCAAACCATTCGCAATACTGTTTAAACATCCGAGATAAGCTTTCAACGCCTTCGAAATAAATCTTACTAAAATTTTTTCGAACATAATGGGCCTTGACCTAAGAAAAACATTTCAGGTGATCACATACACTCTTAATCATGGCATCATTATAAACACGATTATTATGTTTATAATGTCCTCATTTATCTACTTTAACCATAGAATTTCCGTAGTATTTCTTCCATGCTGTGCTTAATATACACTTATTTAATAAGATTGTATTAAGAAACCTAGTCTTACAAACCTTAACTGCATTTTTTTTTGGCATCTGGGAATATTGAAATGTGTTTCATCTATCATGTTTTGTAACTTAAGTAGGTTGTCGTCGTTTTAAAGTTTTTGTTGTTTATTTAATAACAAATTCCTAGTGCCGTTTCTTCTCACCTAAAAGCCAAAAGTATTTTGAAAATTCGTACACGTTCTTCAGGAGAGTTTTTAGTTACATTTCAATCGGCACTTTGCAGTACACGGATCTTTCATTTGTTTTCTTTAACTATTATATTTTACCGTTTTTTTTACAAGTTTTTGGCCACTATTTTTTTTCTGCTTTCTTTGAACTGTGACCCATATTTTTTTTTATGAACAAGGCGTTCCTTTCCCTTGTCAGTTTTATAATTTTTAGCTCTCGAAGTGGTTGTAGAAAATGGCGTGAGTAACAGAAAAGATCTCGGACGGTGTTGCTATGTTTTCGAACGCACTCTGCAAAATTTCATGATAAACAGAAGAAACATACACTTAATTTACATAATTTTGATCATGTAACAGGATTGGAAACGGCACAGGTATTGAGACAAAAAAATCATCGAAAATATGGCTGTCTATTTCGACATCGGCTCTAAAATTGGAAGCAGATTGTTTGTTAATTGATGTCGCTAATGATGGCGTGTTAGGAACGATTTGGGAGGAAAAATTTTCATCGTTTTCAGTAGGTTGTTCTCATCTGATGTTAAGTGATTTGGCCGAAGATGGTAGCACGATAAACCTAGCGGGTGCTGGCTCCCAAGTGTGGCTGCCGCAACACACCTATGACTATAGGTATTTGGCGACAGATTTTCAACTTGAGTGTGATAGCTAATTAGTTGGGCATTAGAAAATGGCCCTTCCACCATGCTGTGGTTTTCTCACGATGTTTTCCTTCGCCTGGAGCTCAGGCTCATTTTTTTAGGGCATGATTCGAAATAGCAGCAATTGTGCGCAAGTCCGTACACAATTGTACGTTGTAGCATCTTACATAAAAATCGGATAACTTTAAAGTTTTTCCACAATCGACCATATTTTTTCCATGATTTACAAATAATAATGCAGGTATTACCTAATCCAACATATGTCCAATTTATATTACACTATTAACAATGTTGATATTACCACATGCGACAAAACTTAGTAACAGGTGAACAAGTAACAACGTCAGTAATGCCATATTACCACCTGGAGCAAACAATAATGTCGAAAGTGTTACATGCAACAGAAATAACATTAAAGAAATCCGTTAACACTGTTTGATCTGACATCTACTACAATGTTACCTGTCCAGACTAGTTCCTACTACTTTTGTAATACTACTGCTACTTGAATAAATATATTCAGGTATAATGAAAATTAAAACTCATTTTCTGTTTCAAATACGTTAAAATTTGGTTATAAAAACTAATTCAACTTACGTTTTTTTATTCCTATTGGTAGATTTTTGAATATCAGTGCCGGTTAATTTTGGATTGATTTGAATATATTAACAAAAAAATTGTTCTTGAGCTAATTTTAAAATCTGCTTAGATCTAGAAGACATCATGAAATTATTTTTTCATCTATTAGGGTAAAAACGATATTTTTGAGAAATGGAACATCGGGCGTGCGCTCGTCCCGTGAACAATGTACGAAATGGCAGGTCCACACGTTGCTCGAGCGCCCGCTCCTCTCCAAAGCCCCAGAAAGAACGTCGCAACATATTTACGTACAGTTTAATTGAACTTTACAAAAACTTCTGACTTTTTTAAATTTGAAAAACAAAGAATGAGTCCAGTATGAGACATAATTGTTTGTGAGATTATAAGTATTGATATTTTAAGCCTTGTTGTGAATTAAAGTAAAAAATGTTAAAATGTAGTTTGGACAATATTAATAGCTGCAGTCGATATCTACGATAAGTTAAAGAAAAAGTCGGTGTGAATATTTTGAAAACTTCAACATAAATATATTATACTAGCTGTGTGCCTGCGGCTTAGCCCACGTTTCATATATTTTTCACTGCGTTTTAATTTTTTTATACGGAATCTCATTAACGGAACATTAATTTTTTTAGTACTATGATAAATTAATAATATTTCTCAATAATTATCGCAGTTTCCCGTGAAACAGTGCTCTGAGTCGAATTTTATTCAGTTTTTGATGAGTTTTAATTTTTATACTCGTAACTCTAATTATTTTCGAATATTAAAAGTACCCTAAGTCACCCGGAGTAACTTCAGCTATCTACCAAAAACAAGTCCCGTTAAAATCTGTCCAACCGTTCCGGAGATTACACTGAACAAACAGCCAAACAAACATTTAAAAACTTTTGTGTTTGCTATAGATTTGATATCGTATATTATGTTAAGTTTATTAAAAATATGAGCAAGAATAAGCAAAATCATTCACCTTCTTTAAAGGCGCTATATTGAATTGTTAAAGTATATCCATTTGCCATGGAAATTTAATCATTTAACATTTAGGAATAAAACTCAAAGAAACACTTTTAGAACATAAAATTTATTTGTAACAATCAATAACAATAAGATATGAACTTCATATGGCAGGGAGGTGAACTTCGAGCAGCGCCCGAGGGAGGATGCAGGAGAGTCGCCGAGTTAGCCGAGGCGTTTGCACGCATGTCTGTCCGCTCGCTCCAAATGGAGATCGATCGTTTTTTCGCGCCTTCCGTTCCGTGTCAAGATAGTGTGTCTTCGTGACGTCAATTACTGAAACTTGTTTTAGTAATCGAGTACACGCAGATTTGCTTCGCGTCGCGCATACGAGTTGAAGTGAGTTTATAATATTCGGTTTTATAAATTATTTGTAACTCCGTATATTATCGAAAAACGTACTTTTTAGTACGCGCGCGTTGTACGTATAATCACCCTTAAGGTGATGATACGTGATCGCTTTTTAACTTTGAAACCCACTTTTTCTTGATTGTGGTCACCACTGGAGACCTAATGGTGCCAACGTAGGAGGTGCGGGGTTCATCAAGTTCCCCGGGGATCTTCTACTGGGGTCTCCTCATACCGAGTTAGATTCGGCGCGTAATCGCGCCGAATATCCCCCGTCACACCGTTTTCGCTCCTACTTCAGTTCCAACCTCTGGGTGCTGTTTGGGCGTAAGGTCGGATCAGCTGATTTACGTCCTCGGCACTAGGGTTTGTTAGGGCGTCCCCCTAGACCTAGTAGGTACCAACTCCTTTGGGTAGCCTCTTTAGATTTTTGGCGCGCCCCCCTGTCCCTAAGACAGGGAGGAAGTTCACCCCCCCCCCCCCCTCCCGCCATCTCGGGATGGCCGCAGCTATGTTGTCGGAGCACGAGCACCTTAATTTCTGTAAATTTATCTCCCGGGAGAACCCAGATCTGATCAGGAAGTTCAGATCAATCATACGCGTTCCTTCTAACCCGTTAGAACCGCGAGTCCGCGCACCGCCCGCGCGCGTTAATGCTCCCGACCGGTCGGGGCTCCGGACTCCGCCGCCGGAGTAACTAAGTATGCGTGACCGTTCGCGATCTCTGGCGCGGTCATGTTCCAGGACGCGCTCAGTGGAGACAATTAACGTCCCCATCGCAAACTCATACTCTCCACTATCCCCAGACACGGTAGACAGGCGTCCGTGCCTGATACCGAAATTCCTGGTACCGCGTGCCCCCTCCGTCCAGTTGTTTGGATTTGATTCGACATGGACGTAGTTTTTTTATTTTTTTATTAAAAATAATACATATTCTGCGCACTCTGGGTCCACACCTTTTTTTATATTGTAGGTTTAATTCTTGTAGTTATCTTCTTTCACAATTAATTAGGTGAGCTTAAATCTACTTATATTTTACATCTAAATTATTTTCTATATCTATATGTTATCTATTTTATCTATATGTTAAATTATTGTGTAGACACTTATTTTGTTATTATTAATTAATTACTTACTTAATTCTTACTTCAATTTTTTTATTTTTTTATTAAAGGTCGTAACAAGCCAAGCAGAACTAGGTCCGTGTCCGCATAGTTACCTCATAGTTTGGGTTTGGGTAATTATTGATTGTATGACCTTTTGGTCTCCATGTTTTATGGCCATCTTGAAATTATAATCCACTATGTCCTTCGCCGGTGCGCTCACCGCTCGGTGGATGAAGCGGCCTATTGCGTCGTCGGCCACGTCGGTTTAATAGACACAGGTCTACGTGTGCCTCGAGATGGCCACAATAGCGTGGGGATACACTATCGTGGATCTGTAGCTTTCTCCCCTTGGTCTGGAGGATCACCACCGATTTGAATGTCAACCCCTGCGACTCTTGAATCGTCAGGACTCGCGACCCCTCCCCTGTCCCGTAGCCTTGTTTATAAGGGCTTTCTTCTCTACCTGAGTATGTACTAGGTAGAGAGTATCGGGGGGATGTGGGATTATCTGCGCTCCAGAGTAACCCTTGAGTCTCAGGGACCTCACTATCGGTTTGGATGAGTATATACCGTCATAGATCTCGCTGCTTTGGTCAATTAATCCAGTGTTACTCAAAGTTTTCAAACGTTTTTATCCAACATTTACGGATCCGATCAAACATCATGAGTACATATACATGTGGAGTATGTGATGAATCACTGTCTATCGGAGCTCACTGTTCAGTCTGTAACCAAGTTTTACATTTCCACTGTGTTGGATTAACAGAATCTGGATTTAGGAAGCTTGGCGATAGAAGACATACCTGGCGTTGTACCAAGTGCAAGGTGGCCGGTTCTAACTTGCCTGCCACATCGCTTAGCTCAGAGTCTGATTCACTCATACTAAGAGAAATAAGAGCAATCAATGAAAAACTGACTCCATTGGAAAGCTTAAAGGATGAGATATTTCAGCTGCGTAGCGAATTTACAAATTTATAATCATCACTAGATGTAACAAGAATTAAGTAAGTTCAACTCAAAAATAAAGGATATAGAATCGCGTCTCACGGAAGTGGAGAAAGTGCAAGGTCAGGTGGATGTCATTCACACCCGGCTGGATAAAATCGAAGAAGAGCATAATGCAAAGGAGCAGTGGACCAGAATGAACAATATTGAGATAAAAGGCTTACCACAGTCCAACCATGAGAACCTATTTGACATCATGAGCAAAATAGGTGCTAAGATACATTATTCTGTCTCTAAGGCTCAGATAAATTTTAACGCCTGGGGTACCAACTCGCGAGAAAGATCACACGAAACCGATTATAGGTTGTTTCTGTAACCGTTATGTGAAGGAAGACTTCATCGCCGCCGCTAGATTAGCATTCAAGACCGCTCCTCTATCTGCGGGGCAGATTGGACTTCCTGGACACCAAAGAATATTTATTAACGACCACCTAACAATACATAACAAAACTCTACTATCCAAAACGAAAAAAGCGGCCGCCGAGATGGGTTTTCAATATGTCTGGGTGAAACATTCAAAAATACACGCACGAAAATCCGATACGTCTCCTACAATAGTACTAAAATCAGAAAAAGATTTACTAAGAATAAAATAATTATTTATAAGTACTTATCTATACTTACAAAACAAATAATTACTTTAAATGTTGGTTGTGCAAAAGTAATTAATATAAATAAGTTTGAGAACCGCGCATTGGTGAGTGCAACTTGTATATTTCATCAGCAGGTGTGTCACTTCATATCTTTAAAAATGATTAATATATACTACCAGAACGTACGTGGCTTACGCACGAAAACGAATAGTCTGTAGCAATGTCTATATGAGTTCCTACGATATCATTATTTTTACGGAAACTTGGTTAGTGGATAGTATTTTCAGTAGTGAACTATTTGATGGTCGGTATCTTGTGTGGAGACGAGACCGAGATTATTGTAGAACGGGTCAGACCCGCGGTGGTGGTGTCTTGATCACGGCTAGGAAAGACCTGACCGTTGTTGAGAGGTGCGATTGGCGTACGACCGCCGAGGATCTATGGATTACTATCACTCTTAGAAGATCGAGACCCTCAGTAATTTATAATATACACATTTATTGCTTATATTTATGTAAAGAATATTCTGGTAACTCCTACGCTACCCAGTTACAAATTTTTTACCATAATCTGAATACTTTAGTGACTGCGCACCCTCTAAACACATTTATTATAGCAGGCGATTTTAATTTCGGGAGTAATGTGGAGTGGTGTAGTGTCAACGATAGCCCTGAATTATACCCGAAAAATATTTCCTCCCAGTATGTTTCAGATTTTTGTGATACCATAAATGTGTGTAATTTATCGCAACTAAGTAATGTGCGTAACCAAAATGGCAGGCTATTGGATCTTGTATTCTCTAATGGTACAGCTACTGTAAATGAATGTAGTGAATCCCTAGCTTTGCCTGTTGACCCACACCACAAGCCCTTGTTAATTGAAGTTAATTTTGTTGAAATTCACAAGCATTTACAAAAACCATGTGTGCGATATATGCTTCATCGGGGTGATTATACCGCTATAACTGCAGCATTAGATTGTGTAGACTGGAATAAATTGTTATCAATTGAATCATTGGACCTAGCCCTGACTCTCTTCTATAGCAAGTTATATGAACTTAGAGATCGGCACATTCCTGCTAAGCCGGTCAAAAAACTGACATATCCTCCCTGGTATACCAATGCTTTGATAAAAATACTAAAAGAAAAACGTAAATATCACACAAATCACCCATAGTGCGAGCCGTCTCGTACACGCCCGACCCGAATGCCCTCCCAAGATGCGACAACAACGTAACATCTTGACCGACCGCGAACATAACATCACTCGTATGAATAGGATCTTTCCATATAAGCCTCGTTCACTTGAGTGTCAGCGCACACGCCCGATAAACCACCGTTCCCGCCGCCGGGAACTGGCAGCTAACTTTGCTTCCGCATACTCTCCGGGTCCCCCTCAGGCGGCGACCCAAGACGTGTCTCGTTCCCCAACTGGGGAGGCTCTTGACGTCGCCGCCAGCGCGATACAGTGACACTGACCATACATTAAGCATTACACGCACAACACTGCACACACTCTCCTGCACATAACACACAGGAGAAAAAGGTCCTGTAAGGAACATTTTTATTATGTTAAATAAAAAATCTAGGGATTAGATAGGATCCAACTCGAGAGTGAGTTTGCATACTCAGGTAACGGCCAAGCCGAGGTTCGTACCACTTTGGTAACCCTTGTGCTAGTTATATTTTACGGCTGAGTGCCTTCAGCACTCGTCCCCAAAGTCACGATGAAGCTGTAAAGGCCCTTCCGGTCAACAGCATTAAATAGGTTAGAAAAAAAAAAGACAGCGCCCGAGACTTGTGACCCAGGTGTCGGTTTAAGGTAACGGTTCGCAACAGGCGGACCTCGGTCCGTTTGCGGACCCGGGGAATGGTTGAACCTAGGTCTTACTTATTAGTATGGTTATAGATAACGAAAAACTGCGTTTACAATATTTACAAAATAAATATGAATTGTTTAGTGTTAATTTTATTCAAATCAATAACAGCACATTTCCACTGTACTCGTAAGTACGTATTCGCAATTAAAACACTTTCCAAGTCATATGTGATGTAAATTGTCCTTGTATGAAAGCTATTGAATTGTAATTGTATTGTAATATTGTAAAGACTGAGTAAATACAACGTGCTGTTGATTATATTATTAACCTTGTAAATATATAGATAACTAGTTTGTAGACGGTTTTAAGAACTGCTTGACTCGAAATTATTTCATTCGTTAGTAGTGTGCCGGCCGTTACAAACGCTGCGTGTCGTCATGGCTTCCAAGTTTAAATCGGAAAAAGTTGGAATTGTTGGGAGGTAAGATAAATTAATATTTTAACGAAAATTAAACACCATTTGATTTTAATATCCTCTCAAAAACATAAATTGAAATTCATATCGACTTTAAAAAGTAATCTTTGATTTGTAATTTACTTAAGGAAAATGATAAAACATGCAAGTAGATATATTTATTTCTGACATTTAACATCAAATACGTATACCCCTTGAGCACTAACCTGGCGTAAATACCAGCTTTCCATTGTTTTCCTATTTTTATGGGTAATCGACATATAAAGATTTCTAGTTTACACTATTAATTTACATATCAATGTGAGAAATTAAATTACCCACTCAATTTATTTAATAACTTACGTACAAATAGAAACCACTACGATTGGTTTGATTACAAAATAAGTAATAGAAAATAGTTATACCTTTTGTTTATAACTTTTAGCGAACAATTTTCAAATAAGTATTTTCCGATTATGTATAGGGTTTCATTGTGAATTATAGGGGGTTATGGGACTGGAATATTGAATGATAGATGATGGACAAGTTGCAATTCGGTCGGATATTTATCTATCCAACCTACCTACAACAACGTCGTTCATTTTGTCTCACTTCATAACGGCCTTATGGTTCCTTTGCAGCTTCCCTTATTTTTGGCTTCGTGCTTCATAGATGAAGAACAAAGCCTCTTAAATACTGACTTGCTACATTGAGTCGTTAATTCAAACAAATTCGGTGGTGGTATTTTAACGTTCATAAGCGCCTTATCAGGGCCTAAATTGAATAAAGTATTTTTGTTTTTGATTTTGAATTATATTGTTCAATACATAATACGTAAAAAAGCCTTTCTTGGATTTATTTTCTATTCAGTTCAATGATCGATTAATCATATTCAATAAAATGACATCAAAACCAAATGCAACATATTAACATGTTCGTGTTTGGAACCTGTTAGAGGGTTTGTAGGTAAATATAATACAGGTTTTGATAAGTCCACAGGTATCATATACATAATTTGCAATATATAGGTGCATTGAATTTTATAAAAACATGAAAATTTTGGTCGGACTGGATCACGACTACCATATACCAAGTGTAACATCCACAGTTTGCGTTTTGGAATCAATCAATGTTGGATATCCAGTTTTTTTATTGTGGTGATATTGTTTCTGATATTGTTTTTACCATACGCACGTGATAAACCAGTCACAGTGATCCACTTAATATGTTTTTTTTTGTTTTTGAATTATATTGTTCTTAGCATCCGTTACCACTGCAGTCACCATGCCGTGCAATAATAATTTAAAAAATGTTGGCTATGATTTTGAATTAATTTTGTTAGGCACTACTTTCTACTTTTTTCTATTCGTTTAAACCATTTTGTCAATACATATATACATAAGAATTAATATTTTCGGGCGAGCATTTGCATAAGAAGATATTTATGCAAATTAAATTGTATGTATTTTATACCTTTTATTCGTGAATTTAAAATATATTCTAATGGTTTATTATGTTGAATTTTATTTAAAAAAACAATATGGTTGGTTGATGGTTATTATAATACAATCTAAAAAGAAAATTGATAGCGCGATCTTTTCCAATCCTTAGAGAGTTTTCAATTTTTTATATATAATTTCCAGTGGACTGATCGGGAGATCATGGGCTATGTTGTTCGCTTCAGTCGGATACCAAGTAACTTTGTTCGATGTTGTTGAGAAGCAAATTACCGATGCAATCGCTGATATTAAGGTGCAATTGAAAACTTTAGAGAAAGATGGACTCCTAAGGGGAAATCTAAATGCGGATGAACAGTTCCAATGTGTGAAAGGTATTTACAAAACCTACTGTTCAATTTGTTTATAGGTGATATCAAATTTAACGTAACCTTTATTTATAAACTAACTGCGGCCCCTCGGCTACGCCTACGTTTCATATACATATTTTCAATGCGTAATATAATTATAAAATAATCATTGGAAAGTAATGTTTTGATGGTGCTGTTCATTGAATCGTATTTTGTTTACAATTTCATGAGTTTTTACGTCAAAATTGCTCCAGTCATTCCGGAGGCCAGCTGGAACAAATAGACAGAAAGACGGACAAAATTTAAAAAAAATTGTTTTTGGTATTAGTATCGTCAACACATTCATATGTATTTAGTAAAAAGTTATTAGTAATTTTGTTGTTACAAACAAAAACAGTAATTTTTTTGGATTAGTATATATACATATATATATATATATATATTTATACTAATATCTTATGTATATCTAGGTAACTTCGTGATAGCCAATACTACTTGCATATAGATTTCACAAGGTTTCAGATGGAACATCTAACTCAAGGTTATCTGAGCAAACCTTGGCAATGTAATTTCTTGATGTTTTACCTTTTTACCTGCGTGTTTTGTATAATTGATTATAAATCGTTTGTCGTGCAACTATAGTAGGACCTAGTTTAGCTAATTCTGTTATATTGTTTAAATATTGTTGACTAAATTAAAATAGGCTTAAAATGTTTTTTGTATTTTATAATTATAACTATTGAATTTTATAATTTACACTTAAGATCTTGTTACTTAACCCTTATCATGTTCTATATTTGCAGATTACATATTTTTATCATGAACTTTAGTTTCGTGTCAGATATACATAACAAAAAACATAATATTTACTTAACTACAGAAAGATAACATTATTTGTTTTATTTTATTAGTGACATGACTTGTTACATAACATATTAAAAATTATGCGTATTTATATATTACTATAAAGCTTTGTCTTGTACGTTCGTTAGATGTTAATTATAAATAATCTATAAAAGATCATGCAGACATTGACAAATATTTACAAGTTTATTTCTACATGAATATTACTGGTTAATTAATAGATTGCGATAAATTTCTGCAAAAATAAAAGAAACTAAAAATTATAACTAAGCCACGCAAAGATGTTTGAAATTAGCGATATAATTTGTTAATTTATTCATGATACTATCGTTCCTTATGAATATGAATATGGAAGGATGGAAAAGTAGAGGAAGACCAAAGCGTGGATGGAGTGTGTAAGAAATGATGTGAAAGAAAAAGGAGTAAATGAAGAGATGTCGGCTAATATGGACGTATGGAAGAAAAAACATACTACGCCGACCCCAAGTGAGTTGGGAAAAGGCATGAGAATGATGACTACCGTTACTTATATAATTATTAGTGATGATGATAAATTTATTTTTATATGTAATTACACATATACCTGCGCTTTAATAATTTACGGGTGGGTATTATTATAACAGTGTGGTGCTGGCTAAGAATAGTACCACTCCATATATTACCATGGGTATCGTAAAAAGCGACTAAGGGATAAACCAGGGGATGGGCAGTAAAATCCTCTGAGTACAGCAAACACCTGACTTATGGCTATTCCCCTGTTTTTGGGAAAGACCTATGTCCAGTAGTGGACTCTTTCGGTTGAATCAATCAATTATTGTAATATTAAATTAAAACTTGTAAACCGAGCACAAGTTTTCTAAATACCTCCATATGGTCTAAAGTTCCATTTTTATTTCATAACACGTTTAATGTTTTATTTTGTTTTAAGAAATATCACCGGAAACTATTTTGTAAATAAATTGTCGCTGTCAACATTTATTGTTTGCATTAAAAATAAACTGATTTTTGCAATTTTCGGATGACAGTAAATACTAGAGTAAAAAGAATTTCATTTTCACAAAAACATTTAACTTTGTATTTACTCTAATTGTTAGTAAGTACTCGTATGAATTAAATAATAATTACCGTGGAAATAATTAATACATAATTACAGGTACCTGTGATTTAGCGATTGCCGTTAAGGATGCGATTTTCGTACAAGAATGCGTCCCGGAAAATTTGGAACTCAAAAAGAAAGTATTCCAAAATTTGGACAAAGTCGTCGATGACAACACTATCTTATCGAGTTCAACTAGTACAACACTACCGTCGCTGTTTTCTGAAAATATGAAACATAAGGCTCAGGTAAAATACTATTTTAACCTGTTTGATGTCAGTTAGCAGTTTTGCAGCTGATTTCTGTGTCAAGGAGCCCCGGGTTTAGTTTTCGCATTCTCTGTTTTAATATATTCTTAGCTATTTAATCTAGGTATATTTCATATAATTTTTTATACAATATCCTACGTCCACGAGCTCGTCTTACTTAATAAATGAATAAAAAGTGATAAGAAAACGTAAGAATTTATACTTCTTTGACGCAATAATAGATAAAACTAAAACATTGACAGCTAACTTCAGGGTGTTGGTTTTTCGTGACGGTTGCGAGCGCATCGTAAAAAATTACTCTCATCATTTTTGCCTAACACACCAAGAAAAGTATAACTTCAAAAATATTTTCATAGGAAAGAAATGTCTTGAACTGTTTTATATTTGCTTATTTATATGCAGGTTTTTTTACTCTTATCTCAATTTGGAATCCCGATTATTTAGCTATTTGCAATAAACATCGGTTTCAATATGCGAACTCAATCTGTTTTACCAACTGAAATCCGAAATTTCAATCCGTTTTTTCTCAAATCAATGCCATTGAATAATAATAAAAACCGACATATTATTGATTAGAAATTAATCTTAATTTTTAATGATACCCGCTTTTTTTGCTTTACTATATGTCATCAGAATTACCGTGTAACAAATTAAATTTATTTTTGGTTTAGGTCATAGTGTCTCATCCAGTTAATCCACCATACTACGTGCCACTTGTAGAGATAGTTCCAGCGCCGTGGACAAAACCAGAAGTGACTAAGAAAACAAGAGCTATCATGGAAGAAATAGGCCAAGAGCCTGTCACCCTATCAAGAGAAATAGATGGATTCGTCCTTAATCGTATTCAGTAAGTAATTTTTCATACGTTCGTGGTCGATAATATCACTGCAATTTACCTGAACGTAAAGGGAAGAGCAGTTTAAAAGATAACGGCACCTAATATGATAACACATGAATTAATCTACCTATATAGTTGCCACCCGCATACAGTGGTCTGAAATTCCAATATCGCGAGCATTTGAATTCGAGTCTAAATTCTGCTTAGATTAGTCAAAAACTGATTTCGATATAAAAATGAATTAAGTAATAAATATTTATAAGTACAATTACGAAATTTAAACCATCGTTTAAAAAAACCATATGGTCAGAAGCCTGAATACCATGATAGGTATTGTAGCAAAGTAATTCAAAATAACTAGAAGCCTATTTAATATACGAATAAAATAATTGTACTCTATTTCTATACAGGTATTAAACTATTTTTGTTACTAACAGGAAACAGTTTTAAAGCAATGATGGTTTAGTTGGTAGCGCGTCGTTGGACGAGGGTTCAAATCCTCCTATCCAACTCTAAAAATCAGCCTGAGCTTACGGTGAAGGAAAACATCGTGAGGAAACTATAGCTTGGTGGTAGGACATTTTAAAATAATGCCTACCTGGGTAGCTAGTAGCTACCATCCTCAAGTTAGAAAACCTGTCACCAAATACCAATAGGTGTCTTCCGGCAGCATCACTTCAGAACCAGTACCTCCAGGCTTAGTGTATTTACCACCCTGAACCACGTCGTCTCTTAACATCAGGTGAGATTGAGGTCAAAGTACTGAGCCTATATCGAGTAAAAAGCAATGATATTCCTCACAAATTGAAACACTTACAATAAAACTGACCATTGAATCGGATTGTGTTCACAATTTTGAGTATTAATTTTTTTACGCAGAATATTAATTTTTTAAACTATATGTCAAAAAGTCTCGTCAAAATCGGCCCAACCGTTCCCGAGATTAGCCGCAATAAATAGATAGATAGGCAGACAGAAATTTTTAAAAAAATGTGTATTTGGTATAAGCACCGTATATACATTCATATTTATGTGGTAAAAAGTTGTTATAATGATGTTACAAACAGACATTTCAATTTTATTTATTTCTATATATTAAATAGAGGCGTCGCACGCCTCATTTCTGTATAGGTATGTACATTATACGTCTATAGATGTGTATCTTTTAATGTTCAGCACTAGAGAAGTATATGCGTATTTGTATTACCATTTTTTCAGATACGCGATACTGGGCGAAGTGTGGCGTCTAGTAGACGAAGACATTATTGATGTCAAAGATATTGACAAAGTCATATCGGAGGGTCTCGGAATGCGATATGCTTTCCTTGGGTCACTAGAGACTGCGCACTTGAATGCTGAAGGCATGGATAATTACATTGATCGGTAAGCGATAAATTAAAAAAGAAATTGAGATTACTCACATATTACTTAATATTTATTTTAATATATTTTTCATTGTTTTTAACAAACACTTTAGATAGGTAAGCATTTGGTTAGTTCAAGTACATTTTTAAAAGGTGGAACGATAAAAATGATTAAGTTAGAAACGAATATAATATATCAAGGCGCCCTATTTTAAACTTCCTAAAAAAATGTCATGTATTTATTACAGTCACACCAAATATTGATTATTTCTGATTGTGAAGTACAGGTTTTTCTAGCGAAAATTTGGATTCAGAGAAAACACATCTTTCCATCAAAAACAACATGTTCCAAATATATACATGAATATATTATGATAGGGAATTTTCTAATAGTATACCGGCGGTATCACTTGAGAGCCAGACCTCAAAGCTTAATGTGGTTACTATCCTGTACCACATCGTCGCTTAACATCAGATTAGATTGTGGTACTATACAGTATGTAAAAATACGAATTTTAACTTTATACATAAATCATGAACTCTATACAATAATGTTACCTGATTCTATCTTACTTGAGTTATAAGCCCAGTAACAAATAATACAGAAATAAAAGCATGATACCATTTATAATATTATGTTAGTAAGAAATCCTATTCGTATGAGGTTATGCTTAAACATTTCGTTAATGCAAAATATCATTTAAGGAAATACGCAATAACATGCCTTTCTTTATAATTAACATTGTTTGATTTTTAGATACGGCGAGACGATTCATAATGTTAGCAATACATTCGGCCCTATACCGAAAATGACAACAAATAAGAGCAGAGAAACAGTATGCAAACAATTAGAAAAGATGACACCCCTGGATAAATTACAGGAACGTCGTGCGTGGCGCGATGCCTGCCTCACCAGGCTTTCTATTCTCAAGAAAGAAATGAACAAGAAATATAACAGTTGAATAAGTAATACTCTTTACTAAAAAAACTGTTTTTTTTTTTACCTTTTTTATTAAAACAAATTTTTAATTTCGTACTTTTCATGTGTGTTGTTTTTTTTTTAATTATTTAATCTTTAGATTATGTTTATTTGATACAGAGTGCAGATTTGATGTATTTTTTTAATCTGAGTATGTGAATAGATCATATAATGCGAATCATGGCCCCTGTATGGTCACTACATATTACTAAATATTCTGTTTTGGTCAAGGACATTAATATGGTAAATCCTTTTTCCTATAAACGTTTTTTTATATAAACATTTAAAAGAAGTGTTTTAATAAAACAAACAACCAAACGCTGAAGTTTCCCTTATTTTTCAAGTCTTCCTTTAAAATACCTTGGCTTGTACAAGAGTCAATAGATACAAGTAATATTGTGCCCAGTAAGAATGGAACTGGTGACATCCGTGCATTCAGTTAGATTCAAATATCTTTCTCATATGTAGATGATCTAATAAAAATAGAATAAAACAAATTTTAAGCAGAATTGACAAAGAAAATAATATCAATCATTTCATTTACGCTGGGTTTCCGAAAAGATAACGCCTTTATAAACCGAAAAATAATGAATAATACAGATGTCCTGATTTAAAAATTCTTTTGGGCTTTTTACATTGATTTTTATGCGAGCATGTCACTGTCACAGGAAAACATCATGGGGAAAAACAAAAACGAATATCACACATACATGCGGAGGTGTGAAACGGAAGTTGTAATTTGGTGCACTCTTTATTATCTATACATGGCAAATTTATTTAGATAACGAAAATCCTTCGTCCTGTTTGAAGGCATATGAAATGTTGCCCTTTTTTCTATTTAGAAGGGTAGATAGGAATCTAAATTCTTAGATATTATGACATGAATTATATACCGTATAAACTGTTTCTATGTCGTATTTTTGTACGTAGAAACTATAAACCAAAAAAAAACTGCTGTAAAATTTACCCACTTGCTAACAGTACACCCTTGTTTTTTTTTTTTTTTTTTTTGACGAGGGGAATGCATTTACGCACTACCCTTACCTATTGCATTAGTGAGACCGAAGTCCCCTAATGCAATAGGTAAGGGGGCACGGAGGGACGACTACGTGCCAGTGTGGGACTCGCCCAGACGTGAAGCGTCCGGAAATACCCACTAAACCCCCCGGGGCCGCCCGCCGCATTTGGGATGGGGGCGATACGGGATTGTGTTAGCATTACACCGCGTCGCCCCCTGCGGCAAGCCCACCGGGCCTCGTCCATGCAATGGCCCAAAAAACAATGTGTTACCCATTCTGGGTTCGAACCACCGACCTTTCAGTCGTACCGTCTATGAGACACGCGCATAAGTCCACTAGGCTAACCACGCTCTCGCTAACAGTACACCCTAATGTGACGCTTGTCGTCAGACACTTTTTCACAAACAAAGGTTTTTCACAAACAAAGGTACTCCAGCTTTCTTAGCTTAGTCTCTATGATTGCGCCGTAACATTTAACAAACAAAGATCTTCTTTTTTATCTTGGCAACTCAGTCCTCTTTAGAGTCTGTTACTGCCATTTTCAAGTGACAGGGTTTTGTAATTTGAGACAAATGACGGGAATAAACGGGTAAATGCCAAATGGTGAAGTGGTAATATATAAATATAAATAAAATGAGAAGTTTACAATAAATAATTAAGATATTTAACTAATGATTTAATAAACATTTTATTATTGAGAGACAGTATAGACGACAGGTCACAAGGAAGAATAGCCTTATAAAATATTATACAGTGGTAAAGAACAAACAAAATACTAATAACCAGAGATATTTTTTTTGGTGCCATTTACTCCTTTATAAGGAAAAGGTAAAAGTACTAGTAGACCATGCAGCCAAGTGAAACGTTAGGAACAATATCAATAAATAAATGGAGGTAACAAAATGGTGGCCTTCTGTTACGACCACAACGGGAATGAATTAGGACATTTCAGAATTCACGCTTAGTGGCATTATTTTCACTTCACTACACTTGCGTATCATAACTACACTATGTAACGTAAAATGCCCCCAAAATTACATAATATATAATAAAATACTGAAAATAATGAATTAAAAACAAAGATGACAACATGAAGCACCAAAATCGCGCCAAGCACCCCTAACCAGAGATAAATAATAATACTGCTGATAACGACAAGTGACAGTTGTTTTGAAATTCATTAAGACCTCTGTTTTAACAAAAAGAAAACACCAATTTATTGACACACTGAAAATTATAAAAAAATGTTGAACTTGTATTCATGACCATAATAAAACATAAAAATGTATATTTTTCTTAACCACAGACTAAAGAACTACGATAATTTATAGACTTGTTATAAATTTTATTTATTTTAAAAAGTAACAAAATTAATTTTGATAATGAATATTTACAAACTATAGAACACTTTAAAAATTTGTCGTGTGATTTGTGTATAGTTATGTTTTCGTTTTAAATAACATAGCCTATAAAATCTCATGACAAAAGGCCTTGCAATACGGACAGTTTTACAAATGTGTTGTTTTGGTAGATAATGGATCCAAGAATGTGCAGGAAAATCAGTAATAGTGAAAGTCTTTCAGATGTTGATAATATGGAATACGAGGTATCGAACGTTATAGCAGCGCAAGACAGCGACGATAATTTTATGTTGGAAGGTAGTCCTGAGCCACATTCTGTGACCTGGCTCGACGACGAACAGATAGACGAATTAGATCTTAATTTAGAACAAACTAATTTGTGCTTTCATAGGGTTGATAGCGCGGACATAATATATAGGAGTAAGAAAAAAAAATGTAAAATGGTAGGTAAATATGTGATGGGCGATGCCCTCGGAGAAGGTTCATATGGGAAAGTTAAAGAGATGTTAGACTCTGAGTCACTGTGCAG
Organism: Samia ricini; assembly: GCA_014132275.2. Lineage (NCBI taxonomy): Eukaryota > Metazoa > Arthropoda > Insecta > Lepidoptera > Saturniidae > Samia > Samia ricini. The sequence goes on from AP028170.1 coordinate 11,199,634, forward strand.
GCGGGCTGTTAAAATATTGAAGAAAAGAAAGCTAAGAAGGATCCCAAATGGTGAACAGAATGTACAGCGAGAGATACAGTTGCTGCGAATACTTAGACATAAAAATGTGATAGAACTAGTCGATGTTATGTATAATGATGAAAAACAAAAAATGTACCTTGTTATGGAATTTTGTGTTGGAGTGCTTCAGGTACATTCTAAATTTCGATTAGTTATTAATTAAAAACTTAGATAAATCCATTATAAAACAATCCTATGTTGACTGATATTTTTTATTACTTCATCAAAAATAGACCATAAACAAGGTTGACAACTGAAAATAAAGTTAAAATCTGATTAGAATTGATGACCTTAGCATTGTAATTGTGAGCTAGACAGAGAGAATATTTATTTACATATGTTAATGACACTTTACATATGTACTGACATTCATTTTACAGGAAATGGATAAAACATCCCTTTTCAATTCTGAACAAAAGTTGTATACATCTGTATCTCAGATTATTATTATCCAAATTATTATTTTTTTTCATTTGTGTTTATTATAACAACTTTTAATGATTTTTACATAAACAAATGTTTTTTTTTTAGAGACCATGCTTTATTTTTTATTTGGCCATATATTAGTATGACATTCTTTTATTAGTTATACATATAATGAAAAATAAGATTCAAAGTAATTTTTCCATACCATTTTTGGGAAATATTTATTTCATCGGACCTGTGGCTTTAAAAACTGTTTTAGATTGACAGAGTTGCTGAAATTATAATTTATATTTTGTATGATGAATTTAATATTTGAAATTTTAGGATATGTTAGAGGCAAGTCCCGGCAAAAAGTTTCCGCAAAAACAAGCCCATGACTATTTTAGCCAGCTGCTGGAGGGTTTAGAATATTTACATGGACAAGGTGTCATACATAAGGATATAAAACCTGGAAATTTACTTCTTACATTGGACCAAACTCTTAAGATCACAGATTTTGGTGTTGCAGAGGTTAACTTTTGTGAAATTTTAAAATTATAGTCATAATATATTTACATATATACATTACATATATTATAAAAATAGTTTACATATATATGGTTCACATGTTTGTTGCTATCATAGTCAGTTACTTATAAATATATTGAATAAAAGAAGGGTAAAATAAGTGTGAGCTAAATTTTTTCACAAAAATGTCTTATTAATATTTGTATAGCAGTATTTAAGAGTGTTCATAGATTCTCTTGGTATTTCAATTTTCTCTGTTATTATATATTTAGTCAGTAAGGAAGAGTATGAAGTGATGTTTTTTTATTTTGTTTATAGCTTTGATCATAGACCGATTTTAAGTGACAATGTGATCCAGCATACTAAATACACTAAGCCTAGGTCAAACCTAACTGGCTCAAACAATATTGTTAGGACTCACCTATAGGTTTTTGGTGACAGATTTTCAAATTTGAGGATGGGAGCTAATCGGGCGAGTTTTAGAAAATCCCCTATGAGAATCCTATTTTGATTTTCTACAGCTTGTATTAGATACATTTTTTCAAGTATCTTGAGTGATTATGATCTTTTATTATTTTTAGGCATTAGATATGTTTTCCCCAGAAGATACATGTTACACTGGGCAAGGTTCTCCTGCCTTCCAACCACCAGAGATAGCTAATGGAGCTGAACAATTTTCGGGAACAAAAGTAGATATATGGAGCAGTGGAGTTACATTGTAAGTAAAACTTATAAGTAATGTTTTCACATATTTGTATTAATTTTTATTTACTTCTATAAAAATCACAGACAATTTTAAGTAATTATGGTATCATTTTAATATGTATTGATAATGTCACTTTTATATATTTTCAAATTATATGTTTTTTATTGTAGAAGAATTAGTTAGATACATTAAGATCTTATGGGCTAGCTTTTTATGGTGTACATTTATAAAATACTAGCTGTGTGCCCGCGGCTCTGACTCTCTTTTTTATATTCTTCCCTGCACTGTTTAATTATTTTACATGGTACTTACTCTAATTGCTTTTCTTATATCTTTTTGGTACTAAGAGACAGTCGAAATATTTCTCATAAATTCAAGCACTTGCCAATAAAACTGACCATTGAATCGAATATTCATAATTTAATGAGTTTTCATTTATTAACATGGAATCCTAAATATTTTCTAAAATAAAAGTAGTCCAAGTTACACTTTGTAACTTCAGTTATCTACGAAAAAAAGTCCCATCAAAATAGATTCTGCCGTTCCAGATATTAGGAGAAACAAACAGAGAAGCAGATTTTTTTTAAATTCGTTTTTGGTAAATATTAAGTACCGTATATTGTGTAAAATTACTTTCTCAGAATATTCTGATAATAGGTTAGTACTTTCTGATATTTTTTATATTATGTTTGAAAAAATTGTATATTGGGGAATAGGTACAAGAATTTTCTTTTGGTAACAGTATCTTTGGATTATTTTCTATTACATATATTATTTATAAGTTATTAAAGCAGGAAATAAACCTATTTTTTGAGGTACATAACAACAATAACAATATGTTACAAAGGCAACATCTCTGTGTCCATTTGCTAGTTCGTTCATAACGTGAAAACCACTGTACCAATTTTCATAATATTTTTTTTAAACAATACATGTATTCCCTCAGGTCAGATTTTAGTGTAGTTTATTTTTCATATATTTATATTTTGTTACATTAAGTTGTATTTATAAAGTTACGAATATAATAGTGAGAAGTCGTAACGAAAAGACCATCCTAATAAGAATTAATGTCCCTGAGTTAATTATAATTTGATGTAGTATTACAAGGAATGGTAAATAAACAGAACTTCTGGCATATATTGTGATGATATAAAACTGTTACTTCTCAATAAAATCATAACTCAAAATATGCATATAGAAATTCAACCTTGACAGATGTATCGACCAAGCCGAGTATTAAGAGCAGGTCGGCTCCGATAAAATATGTGTATATTTAGCGCATTTCTCACACGTTCGCATAGTATCTACCCGATCGATTTATAACCTTGTTCTACCTACCTGAGTATGACGGGATTTATTTATAACTAGCTAACCGCCCGCGGCTGCGCCTGCGTTTCATATATTATTCACTGCAATATTTTTTAGTACTAAGATAAAGTAAAAATATTTCTCATAAATTAAAGCACTTGTCCATAAAATCGGGCTCTATTCCTTTTTTTACGAGTTTTTTTAATTTTTTTACGCGTAACCCTAATAATTTTCGAAAATGAAAAGGACACTGAATTACCCGGAGTAACTTCAGCTATCTACCAAAGTCCCGTCAAAATCCGTCCAGCCGTTCCGGAGATTACCCGGAACAAACAGACAGACAGACACACACAGCTAGTTTTGTGATATGTTATTTTAATGATTGTTGTTTTAAATTATTTAGTATTTTAATTAATATTTTTAATGGTATGTTTATGTTTAAATATTAGTAAATTTAATTTAATTACTTATTAGGATATGGAATTAATTGAGCTTATTTAATTAGTATTCATTATTTGTTACAAGGAAATGGGACGGATAAATAAATTAACAATTAGCATTTATGTATGATGTTCTCACTCTATCGGATCTGAAAATTCAACTCGTATATAATATTTTGCAAAATTATTTTAATAGTGATTCCATACTCATTCAGTTAACTTATTATTCATTTCCAACTAAATTATTGCTATCCTAATCATATACAAGATCTAATTTTTTCTGCAATATTTAGGATTTCTAAGTTATTTCATCTTATTTTTTTTTAAACACAATCAGTTTTGGTTACAAAAAACTGTACGCTCTACTTTTTTCTGTAATATACATAATATTAACGATTGATTTTATGAAATTAAAAAAACTAAAAACAAAAATAGTATTGATTTAGGTAATTGATGTAATTATAAAGGGAACACGCGAGGACTATTGTTGGTATCGAACTAAATTTATAAAATAATAGGACATTTGGACCTTATAGAAAGTAGGTAATTTAATAAGTGGGTCACATGGTAAATAATGGCCCGTACTCTTTTAAATATTGTAAATCAGTCCATATTCAAAATTTACAAAATGGGTGCCGCGGAAAATTGTACACGGACGTTGATTCTAATTTCGAATTAAATTGCCGTTTTATATTGGATCGAGCCATTTTATAATAGGATATTTTGAATAAATATAGGAAGTAAATTGGGGTCACATGATAAATAATGTCTTTTTTCAGTATGTTAAAGCCCCTCCTCAAAGTTTACAAAATGGGTTCCGCGGAAAAATGTACACAGGCGTTGATTCTAATTCCGAATTAAATTGCCATTTTATAATGTGACATTTTGATGTTATAGGAGGAATTGAATCATTAATTAAAATGGGGTCACACGGTAATTAATGACCCTGTACTCTTTTCAGTATGATATATAAAAAAGCCCGCGACGAAAGTTTACATACAGAAAGGGTTCAGAGAAAAAAAAAATGTGATGAATTATTAGGTACAACATGACGACAGGCCGGTACCCGTTTGAGGGTGATAACGTGTACCGGCTGCTGGAGGCGATCGGGCGGTGTACGCCGATACCGCCACCCGCCTCGCTCGGTCCAGCGCTGGGCTCGCTGCTCGCGCACATGCTGAGCCGGGATCCAGACCTGAGGCCCTCCGTGCACGACATCAAAAGACACGCGTGAGTGTAAAATTAAAAATTTCTGAATTGAATTTAGGCCCTGGAGAGGCGTTTATGAACGTCAAAAACATTATCATCGGTTCGGAAAGATAATCGATCTGGTTTTTTTTTTTTGTTGTAATATTTTTATGCATAAAATAGTTGCACCAGGCAATCGTCTTATTCTAGAGAACCGAATGTGGTTCAGACATCACGTCATAAATGTTAAGAACCAAGCAGTCATAGTCCTAGGGCGTCTACACGCTCTTTTAAATTTCCAAAGTAGAATGGTCCTCAGCCACACTATATGAAACTTGTATCAGACCCCTAATTACATACTGTGCCCCCGTTTTCGCAAATATGGCGAAATCGCAGATAACCTTGACCTTATAAAGAATTCAAAATCGTTAAGTCAGGAAAGCTGTACGGTGCCCATTGGTTCCAAAGGAACTTGGATCAGAGATCTGAATTTACTCTCGATCGAAAGAAAACCATTTTTTTTTTCTTTTTTTTTTACACGATATAGGTCAGTGTTTTACCAATCTCACCTGATGTTAAGTGACGATGTGGTCCAGGATGGTAACACACACCAAGCCTAGATAATGGTTCTCGAAGTGATGATGCCGGAACACATCTATTGGTATTTGGCGACGGGTTTTCAAACTTGAGGATGGTAGTTACCCAGGCGGCATTGTTAGAAAATGCCTTACCACCATGCTAACCCATCCTCGGATCCATCCAATCCACATGCATGCAAACCCTTTGATGGTAGCCGCCGCGACCTGCACCCCAGACCCGAATGCCCCGCGAAAGGAATGACGTCCACGTATAATAACGTATAACTGATCCAGAAGACATGATAACGCTCGCGAACAGAATTTATCCCCCTCAACCGAAACATCGAGCGTTATCGCGCTCACGAGCGCGTAACCAGCGTTCCTTTCCGATATTTTCGAACCTCCCCTTTCGAACCTGACGTTATCAATTAACATTCCCTTATTTTATAAAATCTATAATTCATTTTTCGACTCATAACATCTTGGATAATTTATCCTTGGAATATAAATTCCAACACATAAACATAACAACTTATATTTTGAATCGTCGAATTTACTAATATAAGGTGTAGTGAGCTGTTTTCTGGTTTAATCAAGTGTGTATGTAAATATATTTGAACCAATAACACATGTATTCGAGATGCTTCGAAAAATTATAATAAGTTCCATAGGACAAACAAAGCGTTGTATAAATGTGTAAATTTTCCTGTATTTGATCTGAACCCAGCGACGGCTTTAAATATAAACAGTGACGTAATTATGGTAAAGAGTATTAATGCGTGGTGTAAACAAACATACGACGCGACGCTAAGAATCCTTTGGTTTAATGTAAATATTGTTCTTTGTTATTATAACAGACTGTATACGGTCTGTATGCCTCGGTGGCGCAGTTGTATTACGGTACAACGGTTCCGTTTTGAGGTCTCGCGTTCGATCCCCGGGTCGGGACAAGTGATATTGGGTTTTTCAGTAGAAAGTATCGAAGTTTAGTCGATTTAGCCGATTTTAGAGTCGGATAGGTGGGGATCGAACCCACGTCGATTGACGCGACATGAGACCAAACTAACCGCTGCGAGTATGCTTAGGTGGTTTCTTGTTTTTTCATACCATTATTAATAATAATTATCTTTAAGTACAGGTTCATACAATCGATTTTAATTTTAGAACATTTTCGAAATTGTTACTTAGCAATGGCGAGTCCAGACAAAAGTTGTTTTTCGGCTAAGATATCGCGCGTTCAGCAAAAAAATTAACACGTGATATCTCACTATACTCACCCATTCTCCCTCCTTCACCTTGTGATATTTGATGCTTTTTTCTGAACCCCCACCACTTTCGAGCATCACGTGATTAATTTACGATCCCTTACTGCGTGTTTTTTATTTTTTCGTGTACTCGACTTCGTATAGTATCATCTCGGAGTTTGGAATTTGTGCCCGATATGGCGACAGGCTCGCCCCCTGTCACATCTGGGACGGAACTAAGCTCGGCGAAATGTGGGTGGTATAGTTCGCTATTTCACCTCTGCCTAACCCTTCGGGGATAACAGGCGTGAGCTTATATTATGTTATGTATACGCGAAAGTATTATATTTTAATTCGTAATTGGAACTTGTAATTTTTTTAGTTAACTCATGGTATTCTTTTACGTATTGGCAATCTATTTAGAGAGATTGAACGAAAGTATTTGCATTGGGGGACTTCGGTTTCACTAATGCAATGGGTAATGGTAGTGCGTAAATGCATTCCCTCGTCAAAAAAAAAAAAAAAAAAAAAAAAAAAAAAAAGGTTCACATTACCCTCGATCAGCAATATCTGTAAAACCTTGGCCGCCGTCCTACAAGATGTTTTATATTGTAAATATAGAAATGCGTTCTTAATTCCACAATTTAGCATTTTGTAATGTAAATTAATTGTAATTTGTAATCTAATTCGCTTGTAATTATAAGACATTCCTGTTCTCCCGTCTGACTATATTTTGCCCTGATTTTTTTTTAACGTTATACTAGAAACGTTAAGGTTATAATAGACGCGCGGAACAAACCGGGTCCATGGTACGGCGGACGACCAAACTTATCAGTCGCCTTCTGGGCACAGTCGGGTCCTAAAGTTATTACCAACGCGCGAAAAATAATGAAATTGCTATTTATTCAATTAAAGGACATACACACAGATAGATGTTGCTTTTTTATATGCCTGAATTTTTATATTGGCGTTAAACGTTTCTTCTATAGCTGTAGAATTTTTACCTATTTCAATTATGTCGTCGGTAAATGAATGTGCTCGCAAGGAGGTTGATAATTTTGGTCGAGCGCCGTATTATATACGCGGTCCAGTTCGCGCGTCTGTTAGCGGTTTTATAATTTGTGTCCTACATTTTGAATAATTTGCGGAGCCTTTAATAAAATTAATATAGTCGTTTAGACAAAATTAAGAAAGATTATTATGTTTACTCCAGATGGGTACAATCCCGTCCGGTACTAGAGCCGGGGGAGAAGTTAGTCAGTCCGCGGTCTCGCCGTTCCGACGAACTGCACAATTCCACAGTTATACCGTACCTCGTGGAGAGACACTATGCCTCCGCTCAGGAGTACTTCACCGAACGAGACTTGAGGCATGGTGAGTTATTATTCCTTTTACAATATATATATATATATATATATATATATATATATATATATATATATATATATATATATATATATATATATATATATATATATATATATATATATATATATATATATATATATATATATATATAAAAGTTTACATATATTATGATTACAAGAACTCTTTATCATGAAGTATAAAGGTAAGGAGATTTGTTTTGTGTAAAGGTAAAGATGAAAAAGTGTTTACATGTACAAAGTAAATAACAGTTTAAAAACCCTGCCAGAAAATGGCGCATGAATGTAGCAGCCGTAGACAGATTGAAGTCGGTTCAAGTTGCAAAATTTAGTGTTTTTGATTACTGAAGTATGGAAAATATGACCTATTCACGTAGTCAAAAAATTTTTTTTTAGGAAATATAACCTAAAAAATATGTTTAACGCATCAGCCTATTGACGTTATTCTTGTGTCAAATCACAGATGCATTTACTGTCTTGTTTTAGTATATATTTGGTTAAATTAGATTGTATATACAATACTTGTCCCATATGGGACAAGTTACAGTGAAAGACGATTGAAAATGATAGAATAACTGAAGTCACTAAGTAAATAACTTAACGTCTAAGGGGATAACAAACATTTGCATGAAGTTGACTGATTAACTTTTTATTTTTTCGTCATTTCATTAACTATCAGTATGACCTTGAAGTGAACGTGAATCGTAATTTTAGATAGACATTGACATCCTTTTTAATATGTCGAGTACCTATAAAAATGAAACAATACAGAGACAATAGGAAAACAATGGAAAGCTGGCGTAAACGCCGGGAAGGTGCTCAAGGGATTAATAACTAGTATTTTTTTGTCTAAAATCGGAATCAAAGTCCAGATACGGGCAATTTGACCTACAACAATTCGCAGTAATTTGAAAGATTGCTAATTGCAAATGCTACTTGGACTTAGATAATAAAAATTGTAGTCAGTCGGTGAGATTGTTTGTGGACTTGAGGCAGCAAAAATAGTCCTACATGTAACTATTACGTTGATTTATTAAGAACATCATTATTTGTATTATAATAGTTTTGATTCTTGGGACGACACCATAATAAGTACATTAGTAATTTTTTATACATGATTAATGAAACTGACTGATGTGACTGTTTGACTATAATAGACAATAGTCTTAAAACTGCATTTTCAAAATTGTCAATAATTTACCTTTTTCCTGATGTCACGTAGATGTTTTTCTTGTCGGCTTAAAGGGCTTTTTTTTCTTATTCTCTTTATTTAAAGGCCTAGAGATCGCTACCGAACGTGGAACGAGATATCTATATTAATATCATCGTTAAAAAATATTTTGTAAATTATTTTATACGTCTCACCTTAGAACTAATGTAAGACGCTCGCATGTAAATGTTAATACATTAAAAGTGTGTTAACATTACAGAAACTGAGGGAGTTTGCGTTGCAGGACGCGTCCGCGCGCGCGTTTGTTCACTCAGTTAGGTTCGTTGCATGACGAGTGCTATAGTGATTAAAATAAAAACTACATTACAATAACCAGACCTATTAACACAACTCTATAGCTGCCCTTAAAATATAATTTCGCTGGAATGACAGATGTCAGCGGAAAGCGACTACTGCTAACTGGTCAAATCGTTGAAATGACACTATTGACCAGAAGTGCAAAAACATAATTTTAAACCTTTAAAAATCTTGAAATATAACAACGGAAACAATTGATTTTTTATTGTTAAAAATTGAACATTCATATTATTATTATGATCTGTGATCAAAACGACGTAAGGGCATCACTAATGCTGTTCCACCATAGATAAACAATGATGTTGTTTACCTTCCTTTTTACGAAAAATCAATTAGTACGTAACTACATGTACGTCGTCTCAATGACAGCTGTCATTCTTTTCAAGCTATATTTTATAGGATGTGACAAATATTTTGCTATATTTAACACAATGTAGTTAAAACTAACAAAAAAATAGTGTAAAAAAGAAAAACTTTCTTGAAAGTCATTTAAAAATTTACGTAGGTTACGTGTGATTATGATTCATTGCAAATATATATCTTTCGTATACACAATTCGATCGATTTTATACAGATTCTTGACACTATTGATCTTAAAAATAATTATTTAATAGGATATTTTAGGAATTAATATTCCTGAAATCTGTGTAATTTTCGTTTACACATTTCGATAAACGCCATGTTCGTTGAAACCTCATATAAAATGTCATGGCCTACCCATGATATTATTTTTCCGTATCTGTATTATATGTGACTTACATAAGTTATAATAAATTCATGGATATTTTATACTAATCCCTCGACTTTAAAATTTTCATACTCTATAAGAGTTTATGAATATAGAAGGCAACAGTTAAAAATACTGTGTTGTAGTGTGACTATAGTCCGTTCACGGTTATTTTACCTCTACTTGTCGTACCTTAAGTTGTCGTTCTGAATGTTGTGTTACCATATTTGATATGTACTATTCGTTAGGATTTGATTGAATATTGAATGAAGTTTGAAAAACGTGTTAGATTCTAAATAGACCGACCGGAAACATGAGTTATCAAAGCAAAAGAAACTCCGTAGCTACTGGCCAGTTTGGCATGTCGATGAGCCGGATATACTTCAGTTTCAAGATATGTTTCGTTAAAAACATAGTTTACATGTATTTTATTTCTGATCGCATATCAGTCAAAATCCTCTTTTTTGGATCCGTATCTTTCTTGGAGTACTCAGTATTGAGACATAGAAGCTGTAACTTCTCCTTCTTTGGGGAAAAAATAATATAAAATTTATTTATTTACTGTATTGTGATATAAATCAAGACTTGTTTATTTATTTTAATTACAAACCGAGGTGACTTTTTCGATATTTATGCCTAGAAAATTTAGAAAAATATAAATATAGAGATAACACTATTTTATATACGAGACTACGTGACAGCTGCTAGTAATGCCGAAATACCAAAATGAGACTTCAGAGGTAAAAGAACTGCGAACGGACTGTAGTGTTGCCACAGAATTATTTTGTTCATTTTGACATTTGTCATCGCAACGTTATTAGAGATGTAACCAAATAAGCCGACAACAAAAAAAGTCATATTTTGGTTTTGATACTAGCAGTAGTAGAATCATATGTTCTTTTTCAGATATGGGTGAGGGTGGTTCTCGTACTATGTCCACAGCTGAAGTGTCAGACGGTGAGTCGAGTCGGCAGAAGCGTCGCTGGCACTCGTCTTGCGGGCGGCTCCCCTCCTGCCGACTCACTTGATCACGACTCGCTTCGTTCACTTGAACCAATAACAACAACAACCCCCCCCCCCCGCACTCAACCACAACACCCCACCAAATCGTCGCCGAACACCCCCTCCTCGCCGACCCCGGACACTTCTCCAGATATTATGAGGATATACCGCAAATACACGTGTTTATTTTACGTTCTAATCACTCACGTTACTAACACTACGGTCGTCATAAAATAAAAGAGACTCGTTTTGTTTGACAAAAGGGACTCGTTTTGACATCTGTCATAGTCGATAGAGATCTCTATGGTTCACAATATGTGTCCCATCGTGATTTATACCTAAACATACCACGGAAACATGACTAGAATAATAATATAAATAGATTTATTCACATTACAATTATTCTAATAGAAATTAAAAAATGAAACAAAAAAAAAATACATAGCGTTCTAGCAGTCCACAGCCCACATATTAATTATTTATGAATTTGGTGATATTAAAGATTGATATCCAAAGGATTCCATTTATACGAGAACTCTGTAAAATATAATTCTATTTTATGTCGTGCTGATTTATATAGTAGAACTTGGTTATTATTCTACTGACTTTTTTACAGTCAACCATAGAAATTTTTACTTGCGTTTTTTTTTAGAACAACACGTGATTATAAATTAGTTCAAACGAAACGCTTTGATTTGAAATTAAACAATAGTATTGGTAACATGAAGATTCGTTTAGTTTACATATCGACTGATACAACATTGTAAAGGAGCCCTGTTTGTTATATTGTTCCGTGAAGAATTAATTATATTTCAAAATATTATATATAATATAGTTTTGGTTAACAAATAACTTTCTCGGAAAGTGGAAGTTTTTAAATTTCTCACAACGCTCATACAAAGTTTATGAAGTTCGAAAACGAGAAACGTCAAAACAAGAAACCTATTATTTCGTGACGAATATAATATTGAATAGAATCTGCCTTTAAGTGTTAAAGATTATATTGTTTTAATGTTATTTAGTACTGTTTAACAGCACCCGGGAACATGAGGTCAGTGTGATTTAACAAAAATGTAAGTTGATTCGTCTCATACATGCAGGGTAAATAATATTCAATGAAGACAGGAGGGATCATAGTCTAATATTATTTTTTTGTATTTTTCCAAATGCTAGTTATTCGTATATAAAAAACAGATGTGAGATATGATCGAATATAAATTGTTATTTGCGAAAATACGTCTTACTACATCCCTACCCTAATACTAATACATCGTAATCTGTTTTAAAATTAATCGACAAACATTTTTTTTAATTCATATATTACATTACATCTACAGTCGTGATCTGAATCGCCGAAGGAAAGAAATATCTGAAACCTATAATTTAATTGCAAGTTTTTTCTTTAAGAAATTGTTTTCGTAATAGCCGGCATTAAGTGTTGGATTATTTAAATTATGTTTCTATGTAAATTATCTCACTTTGAGATATATTATCTTTTTCATCTAACCTAATAGTAATTAATTACACCTAAATAATCGATGTTATGGTATAGTTGAAGACAGTTTTGCCTCCGAAAACATAATTATTCAAAACCAAATGCATAATTTTTTCAAGTGCCCAATCCAGTCAGAAACTTAGATATATTGTTTCAAGGCATTGTAGTGGTTCAGAATTTAAAAAAATCAATTCATTGTCAATCTTCAGCCGAATATGTTATTTGAGTTTGAAATCTTGCCACATAATTTTGTAAAGACTTTGTATAAAATGAAGTATTGTCGACCAAATTACATAATAGTATATAGTTTGATTAATTTGATTAATGTTGGCAAAATTTCTTTAAATAGTTGTTTATATGTTCTTTTATCATAGCCACTGTATAATTGTGTTAAAAAAAATTAGGAGATTAAAGTGAATAATTTCTCTTTTTGGAACATTTTAAAACTGTTTTACATCGAATCTCTTAACAGAAGCTATAAAATTCTTAATACATTAGTTGTTATTCTGTGTGATTGAACTAAAAAGAGAAATAAAACCTGCAACCATAATGATACAATGATTCCGGTGAATACAGAATTACATTGTAAAGTACCTGTTTAGATTACATGTCATACTAAATATAGTAATTATTATTGTAGTATAAGTAGATCTCAAATTTCTGTGGCAATAAATAATAAAAAGAAAACAAAAATAAATCTATTTTTATATAAAACACATGAATATTTTAACTAGAGAGGGAAACGTTTGTCTTATTTTTGCATTTTCTCATTAATATGCGCTCTTAATAAATCGATAAATATATTATTTATTGCATCTGTACATTTGAATTTCGATAAGCGTGTTTGAAAGGTAAGTTCGAGTTACATTACAAAGTGTTGAATGCAAGTGAAATTCTGAGCCGAATTAACTGCTCAACTTCTGAGTGCCGCGTACAAGACTCAATGTTATCCTTTTACCTAAAATCTGGTATCTGAGCGCACATTCGTATATATGTGCTTCCGTGTAAATACCTTTATTCGTGTAAGTGTATTTACATCGCATGCTTAACAATAGACTGACCTAACTCTAAAAAGCTGATTTATGGGAAATTGCTAAAAACTTTTTGCTATTAACGATACATTCCATATATTGTCATATATGCAAATAAAAACGTCGTGAGGGCAATATATTGTGTATTATTATTTAGAATAAAATAATCATGTTTTATTAAGATTTTTTCATTTTAAATAAAAAAAACGGCAGAAGTTCACTTCGAAGATGATTGACGTATAATTGTTTACGTCAGTGCAACATAAAAAGTCTTGTCAAAACGTCTAAGAGTGAAAAATAGCGATATCTCAGTATGGGAACACGATATCGACAAAAATCTTAGATTGACCGATAGAGGGGTTGAAAAAATTCTCCCCCTTTGAATATGTCCTTTTGGACCTAAACCTGAATCGGTCACTCTATTGTTAAGCGTGCGACATGTAAATTTACCTTCATTCGTGTAAGTGTGCTTACACGTGTATTATAAATACCTTCATTCGTGTGTGTTTACGTGTAAATACGTTTAGACACGGCCCTTATTGGCCTGAGAGTAACCTCAGAATACAAATTATTGCACGATGATGTTGTTGATTAGTGAATTTAATTTAACAAACAAACGTAAATATTGAATTTTTTAATTACAAAATTCTAATGACAGTTTTATCTGCAATTTTGTTTGGCAATCGGAAATATTCTGATCGTATGAGCTTACTATGTAATTTTCATTGTTTAATTATTTACCGTTCTATATTCTGTATTACTATTTACTACTATAGTAAGAAAGTTAGTTATAATGTTTACTAAATTACTTGTCATAATATTTCTAACTTGAGCTCTATTCGCCAACCTCACTTTTTAAAGCAAATTTTAAATGTATGTTTTGGAGAAAATAGTGTTTTGTATGTATTTTCGTTCCAAATAATAAACGTCTTTTATCATTATAGTGCATATCAGATCAGTGAGTTGATATATTTATTTAGACGTTTTAATAAATATAATAATAATAACATAAATTTGTATATATATAGAAATTTGTTGTGTATTTGAAATAGTGCAATATTTCTATTTTACACCGATTTTAGAAAAACTAAAACCTATTTCGCCTAAAACGTTTTCTGAACGAACACTATATACGAGTATATCGTTTATTTACACAAATTCTATTTTATTCGTCTCTGTAAAATTATGTTTCGTTTATTATTACGTGTTTGAGTAATTGTTTACATAAATGGAAAGTGTATTTTAGTTCATAATTGTAGGTTAAACGAATCAGAAGCCATTATTTACTGAGATTATTGTGAAAATGATCTCTCATCGCCAAAGGCGTCCGTCTACTGAAAATTATGTAGGTTTATAAAAAACAAAAAACAGTCTATATGTTTTCGTTTCTTTAAAAAGTGAGGTTCTTTACAATGCTGTTAGAGATGTGTTTTACGCTTATAAAAATAAAAAAGAGATGTACGTTTTGTGCCTGAACTGTAAAAATATTTAAAAAATAAAACAATAAAAAAAAAGATTATTAATATATTGTAAATAAAAGGAAAAAATATTGTGGATTTAAAATGTGTTTTATTAAAGTCATCCTTAGAGTAATAAGTATCAGCCGTTTCTTAAAACCTGGTAACTGCAATAAGTTCTATTGACATCGGCGTAGGAACTACGTTCTCAAAGTGTGCGTTAACGTCATGTGGAAGTAGAAAGATCCAGAGAAAATTAGGTGGCATTGGCATAGCGCAGAGGCGGCGTGGGTAGATTAAAAATATCTAAAAAAGGCATATAAAAAACTAGACCAAAACATAAACTCTTAATGTGGGCGGTTCACGAGGAACTGGTATAGAGGCTATTATCTAAACTTGTAAGAGTATAGTACTAGATGAGCTAGTATCGTATTAATTTATTCAACGAGTTTCCATTTTTAGCTATCGAGTCTTACTACTACTTCTCGTGTGTAGAAAAACTATAGTTAGTACTAAAATGACAAATGGATTAGAACATGGATAAAATTCGAAAAAAGGTTCTTTATTCCGTTAAAGAGTAAGTACCTCTTCTTTTCCGTGGATTTCAAAGTAGATATATGGAGGGTTAGCTGTAGAATATCGGATCAAGGTATTGAGCGTCTGAATAGCAGCGCCGAATCTAGGGGAGGAGGGGGCGGCAAAATTATAATAAATTAAGATGCAGGTACATAGATTTACATGAATGTAGAGACCTACTTTATTTTTTCCCGGGTATATAATTAAGTCCAATGTACATATAATCCTACATAGCAAACACGAAGCTATAAAAATCTTATTTTTTAAATTTAATGTGATGTGTTATTGAGTAATAAATAAAAAATGAAAAATATATTAAAAAATTCATTGCAAAAACCCCATTTAAGTCAAATTTAATCATGTATCTGGTTTCAACTGAATCGACTTAGTTGAAATTTTATATTCAGATAAAGTTTCATTTACATTTCAAGCTTTGATAAGTTTTTTTAGTGAAATATATTCTTATATATTTGAAGTAATTTAGCTACTTCATAACAGATGGCATTGCGCTACAAAATCAATGCTTTTCCACACTGACATACAAGACATTAAATCCATATTAGCTATGCAACAACAGATGGCGCTATATGATACTGACAATTTTATTAATGTTAGAATGTGCATTTTTATCTTAATTGCTGTCTTGATACATTGATACTGAATATAATAATTATTCCTTAATAAATAGAGATTATACATATTTTGTGCTGCTCATGTTGATCTTTAACTTACCATATAACTGATGACATTGGACGCAGCTATGGAATTTGAATAAAATTAACCTAGATCTAGAACCCGTTTTTTTTTTTTTTTTGACGGGGGGAAATGCATTTACGCACTACCCTTATCTATTGTATTTGAGGGATCGGAGTCCCCCAATACAATAGATAAGGGGGCACGGAGTGACGAGCTCCGTGCCAGTGTGGGACTCACCCGGGCGAGAGTTGCCCGGAAATACCCACTAAAACCCCCCGGGGCCGTAGATCTAGAACCCTGATAATCAGTCAAATTTTGATCTATCTATAAAGTTGTTATTTATTATAAAATAGTCTTCTCTTATTTTCAATATAATTTTAAGTATACATAGAATTATTACATCATATTATCAAATTTATTACGGGGAATAAATTACTGGGTCTTCACATCTAATTACTTTTATTTATTTTCATTTCGATTGTAATCATTAAGTATTGCTTAATTATAAAACATAAGAAGCCCGTCTATAAGACATTGTTATTCTTAGTTTAAATAAGACGCAAAATTACGTTTTTTTATATTATGGTGTAAACCTTATTGGTAACTGTATGGGCTTAAACTTTAGACCGGTTGTTGGTGTACCCTAAATAAATAAATAGTTACATGTGTTGTTTTGCTTTAATTTTCTCGCTTAGGAGACGCCGTTGTTAGTGTAAGCCTTACCTGTTACATAACAAGCCGGTTTCTAAAATTATGCTCATATGTTTTTTTTAAATAATTAGTAAACCAAAAGAAGTGATGTGGGCTCACAGTGTGGTCAGATACGTCGATGTACGAAGTTCAAATCCATCTATCCTATTTTTAATTAATTATGAAAGCATATCTTGGTGATATAGCCGTTTTTAATATTCGGTTTGCTATTAAGCTCAACTTTGAAAATCTGTTGCCAAGTGTCTGCACGCGTGTTCCGGCAGCATCCCTCGAGAGGCTTCTGCTAGTGAGCTAATATTTATCATCTTAAGCTTCATCGACACTTAACATCAGATGAGACACAATATCAAAGCGCTAAGCGTACAGTGTATAAAAAAGCTTAAACTAGATGGTAGGTGTCGGCGATTACATAATAGTTCTTTGTAAAACTGTTTGAGTAAATTGAAATAAAAAACCTTTTATTTGTTGTTACATAAACGAAGTTCTGAAAATAAAAAGATAATTTAGTCTAAGTATTAGTATCAAATTAATAGTTTAAAGTATTTAAAATACAAGAAGCCTTCATATGAGGGAGAACGCTTCCTCCAGACTTGTCCAATCGTCTCTGTTTATGGCTCTCCATATTTTTTCTATTAATTTTAGAATATCTTCTTCCTATCGTGGTTTGGGTCTTCCTCTCCTTTTCGCACCCACTGGACCAGACCTTTTACTAAGCCGGTACGTCCAGCGATCGTCGCTTGTTCTTGCGACATGTTCGGCCCAACGCCACTTTTATTTCGCTTTTAATAATGGAATGGCGTATCTTTTCGATTCGTCTGACATGCTCTCTACACTCCGCTCGCAGGGTCTTATTTTCTTTTTAACACAGTTTATTTCCACGTCTGACCTGAATAAGTAATAGATGGAAGTAAACAGGAATTCATCACCTTCTTTTTATTTTCTTAGACTTAACTTTTTTTAAAGAATTTCTTTGAAATTCCAATTTTTTTTCCATCCGCTCGCAATTCTTCTTGCCACTTCTGATTCATTGCAATTATTTTCAAAAGTGATCTATTTGCCGAGATAAATGTAATTTTTAACATATTGTAATGGTTCATCATCAAGGTTTATGGGATGTTTTACTGAGTTTGTCATAATTTTAGCTTTATTAATGTTTTTTTTTTTCAAACCAACATTTCTACTTGCTATTGGTTGTAAAGATAACAAAGATTTCACTTAATCTTTCTTCTAAAAAAAAAGAGATAAAACTGCTTAACGTTTTTCTATTAACGAATTTTCTATTAGTACAGATATTTTTTAAACAATAATAAAGTATAAAATAAACTCTCAAATAATTTTAAAAAAATATGGCGCCTACCATGTTGAGAAAGAGAATTAAATTAAGAGCGAATATCCCATACTCGACATTATAAAATACAATTAAAGTGTAAATATTAATATTAATGCGACAGTTATATAACCGAATATAGAGTATTAGGTTATTGGAAAGGTCAAAAAATTTACAGTAATTTATGTATATGTAACCTACCTACGGTAATAATGACGATCTCGTAATGTGGTTCTACAAATGTTTACTGTATCCTTGCTGTCACTTTATTCGTGTTTGTAGATTGTGAAAGGGAATGAGAAGAGCAATTCACTTATAGGCAGTAGTTATAGTCCTTGATGTACGATATTCCTACTTATGTTACGCAAGATCACTGAAATTGCCTATCAAAATACTGCATCAGTTTTTATGTGTGATTTAATTTGGATATTATATAATTATTTTTACATCTCGTCTACTTTTCACATTTCTCCAAGACTACGTTCACATATCGAGTGGCTGTAAAACCGATTTCAAGATGTTTTTCTCTCTAGTTTATTTCCTTTTTTTATTAGTAGTAATTTTTTTTAAACCAGGATTTTAATCCAACTACATACTATTTTACTAATCTTCAAAGTTCCAATAAAATAGCGGCCATTTGTTAAAGATCGTTCTGAGGAAGATTTTAGAATTCTTGATCTGTGTCTATATTTTCCATAACAATTCAAAACAAAATGGCATTATACAGGGACTATAAACTGCAAGTTTAAATATAACACAAATTAATTAAAAATAAGGACTTGACAAGCCAAAATCACTTCAAGAAATGAAATGAATTGATGAGCTTTAGTTTTATCCAATAAGAAAATTTGGAATAACGATTATGATCTCATTTCGACCACCACTATAAATAAAAGAACTTATACAAACTATAAGTTTCAATTAAAATATAAAAAGCATACTAAAACAAACTTTGATATCATTTCAATAATTAATTAGACTTTGAAATGTATTATTGAAGTGTCTGTTTGCAAAATTAAAATAATAGATTTTACTAAGCATTTTCTCGCAGATAGTTGAAGTTATAAGACGTAACTTAGGCTACTTTTATTTTTGAAAAAAAAAAAAAAAAAAATTATGGTCCATCGTGAAAAAATTAAAACCCATGAATTGTGAAATGAAAAAACAGGGCAAGTGTTTGAATTTGTAAGATATAATTTTGCTTTATTTTAGTACCAAAAATAATTCAGAGCATGCTCAAAAATAGGAACCGTTGTTCTTTAATGATTATTTGAAATTACGCAATGAATAATTGTGTACAAAAGAAAATATGACAAGCGAGCGGAGCCGCAGAAGCAGCTAGTAAAAATAAATAAAAATAATTCACTTTAGCAAACAATTTATCGCCGTTCAAAAGTGGTAATTAAATTAAAAAAAATGTTAATAAATCATACCAATAAAACGTGTGTCCAATTTGATTATTATTGTTTTGCACGATTATGTCATATAATTAATTATCTAATCGATTATTTTATTCTTTGATGTTTTGTTTTCAGAGGTCAAGTAAATACCAGCATTGAAGTATGCGGACATTAACAAATGGGAACTAATTGATATATTAGAGTTTAGTTTGCCTACATATAAAAAAAAAAAACACATGAAGGTTTTGCAAATATCATTCAATATTTTATATACGAGAAATATATATACCAATCTTATTACATTGAATATTATAGTATTTTATATTGTATTTATTTGTAGTAAAGTATAGATCAGTTCTTTGACCACAATGTTATCTGCTGTTAAATGATGATGTTGCCCAGGATGGTAAATACACTAAACCTAGAGGCACTAGTTCTCAACTGATGCTGCCGGAACACACCTATTGGTATTTGGCAACATGTTTTCCAACTTGAGGGTGATAGCTACCCAGGCGGGCATTATTACAAAATGGTCCATCACCATGCTATGGTTTCCTCACGATGTTTTCCTTCACCGAAAGCTCAGGCTGATTTTGTAGTTGAATAGATTCGGCAGTTGGGCTCGAACCCGCGTCCATTGTCCAACTGCGCCGTCATCAGTTTACCATTTCTTCATATACTTTTTTGTCTTCGTTGATCCAATAAGACGAGTTAGATCACAATGAATAAGGTTATATCATTAGAAATTAATAATGCGTTATCGCGTTCAAAGTATGCACTGATTTTTAATTCAAATTTCTGTTATTATTATACCATTGTAAAAAGTTTTTTTTTCAATACCATCTATATCTATACATATAATAAAAATGTAACGGATCGCTGTCTGTACATGAGAGATATATGAGAAAAAATATTATTAGGACCTTTATAAACGCAAATAGGACCCAAAACTATAATTTTTAAAATTTTTGTCTGTTTGTCTGTGCGTTGTGCACGCTAATCTCAGAAACGGCTTATCCGATTTAGATGTAGTTTTCACTAATATATTGTAGTAAGCTTCACTTAACATTTAGTGTTTGTTTCATGTCAATCGGTACATAAATAAAAAAGTTATGTCAATTTAAAGAATCACGTTGAACATTTATTCTATCTAAATTCTTTCTCTGTTCAGATGCATTGTATGAAACTTTACTAAACTCCATAATGGTCTATATAAAAGTATGATTATATAATAATAATTATATAATAATATGATAATAAATATAAGTTAAAAATGATCAGTTTCGGAAATGTTCTCATTCCAATTTAAGTTGACCTCAGACATATGTATCATCATTCATATGAAATAGGGTTCAGGTTAGGCTGGCAATGCAGGTTGTTTATATATGTATAGATAAAGCACGTCGAGAACCGGGCCGCTTTCGGAGGCGCATGGCGCAACACTGACTGTTTGCTTATTTTATTTATTTATATTTTAGGGTTTGTAAATACATATTGTATGTATATAGTATAGGTTAATTAGTCTTCAAATTAGGTAAACACGTCTTATTAGTTAAACTGTAAATACAAGTTTATACAAGTTCTTAATTTTTATGTTTAAAAAACAATTTAGTAATTTGCGATTAATTAATACATAAATGTATCTATTAGACATTTCTTTTATTTTCGATAATTAATAGGTTAGGTTAATACGTCTTAATAGTTATTAAACTGTAATAAAGTTAAACTGTGTAATAATCTGTAAGTATTTAATTTTTTTGTTTATGATGAGTATGTGTGTTCACTAAATAACGCTGAGTTAGTACTAATTACTACTTCTTATGCCTCGAAAAAGATCCAACCTCCCCCGGAGCAGCAGAAATGCAATAAGGATGAGATAAGTTCTCATTAGTTCACTGCATTTCAGTAACGTTAGGCCAGGTTTCATATTACAGAAACTTCAGCTCAGCGAAAATCTCGATTGAGTTCACATCGTTCTCGAATGATGGCTACTTGAGTTAGGATGAACAGGGAACAGCGTGAAGCACGTTTGTCCACCGATCGCAAGGCTCATGCAATATCGCGTGAGTCTGAGACCTTTACTGATAGGGAAACCCGGCTGAGCTCTCAAAAAGCACGAACTTTGCAGTCTAGAAAGCTGGAAAGTAGTTTAGATGGTGAATCTCGATTAACAGCTGATCGAGAAGAAGAAAGAAACTGCAGAACAACGTTAGTCACGACTAAATGCCGATCGACTTCGGCATACACTCAATAAAATGTTATCAAGTTTGATAGAAGACCCAGAAACTGGAGCGGAAATTGATATCCTTCCATGGATTACCAAAGAGAAAACAGGTTATTTGTATTCGCCCAGAATTGATTACTCGGAATTCGCATCTACAGTAGGTATGGTGGTATGTTGTCAGTTTTGTAATGCTCAAAAATGAAGAAAAGAACCAAATGGAATATGCTATTCAGGTGGCAAAGTGCTCATTTAAACTTATCATGAGCCCCTTTATAAAAGTTTTACTAAATAGTGAGCATCCTCAGTGTAAACATTTTTAGACTATGTCCGTTTATATAATAGTGTATTCCAAATGACATCTTTTGGGGGGGTCAAACATATCACATCCAACTTTTAAGGTGCAGGGCCAATTTATCACTTGATTGGATCTTTGCTTCTCCAAAATGATCCAAAATTTCTTTAAATTTATTTTGTATCAAATTACATTGAACAGGCCCATATACGACATCATAACTTTCCTCAGCTGAACATCAACTTTATATTTCAACTTGAGAATATGTTACATCAAGTAAATCCGTATGTCAGAAGTTTCAAAGCCACAAGGCCATCCCACAAGGCCAAAATAACAATTATAAAGTTATAAATAAGGCTGATAGAAGTCCTGCGGAAGAACATCGTGAAAAGTACACTATCCCCGTTGCAGACGAAGTTGCAGTAATATTAGTCAATTAGGAATGTGATAGACGTGACATCGTGCAGCGCACTCATAATGATCGCTTACAACGTATTTATGAAAAACACACCGAGCATATGATGCCCTGCAGTATCTTTTGATATATTTGCATGGTCAGGATGGGTACAATTTCAGACTCTACCAAGTAAATCCAAGCACTAGCATAACAAATTATAATAAAAAATATCAGCCTTACAGTTTTATTCATACCAGATACAAATTAGATGAAGTTGTTGTATCTATTGCTACTATATTTTCTCTATAGTAACTTGAGATCGGTAACGGTGTGTATCCGCAGGAACAAGCAAAATTTGTTCTAAACGCAAACCTATGCTGCAAAGTTTCATGAATGCGAGACCTCATATCATCCGTGTATGGAAACGCAACGCAAATACCAACTTGCGAAAATTCATGGCTTTGCGAAAGAGCTATTTTAAGTCCACGAAACGACCAAGCAGCAGCAATAAATGCTGAAGTTTTGAGCTTTGTTTCGGAGGATAATGTAGAGTATATCTCCATTAACAGACTTATGAAAGATGAAGAATCTACCAATTACCCAGTAGAATTTTCAGAATCCCTCAGTGCTCCTGGACTACCAGCTCATAAAATAAATTTAAAGTCGGCGTACCCATAATGCTGCTAAGAAATTTAACACCGTCAAAACTTTGCAACAATACTTGATTAAAAGTGAATTTTTCTCATTTAAATTTCTGATTCTGCGAAACCTGATAGAAGCAGAGATTTTAACAGGTGGTAGTGTCTTTATGCCTCGGGTTCCGGGTTTAAATGAGTTCAGTTTCCAGTGAGCTTATGACCAGTTTTGCGATGACAATTAATAAAGCCTATGGTCAGACGCTAAAAGTTGTGGATGTGGATCTAAGTATTAGCTGTTTTTCGCACGGTCAGCTTTATGTGGCTTTATCACGTGTTAATAATTCTAGCAGCCTGTATGCTTTGTTCCCCGATGGCTATACGATGTAACGACGGTGATTATAATCCAGAATAAACCAAAATCCGAAAAATGCTGCCTAAAGTCACTATTCCACGCAAACGAATTTGCGGTCACAGCTAGTTGTAAATAAAATCGATTCACAAGATACACGATAAGTTACTATATATCGCAGCATCATTGTTCTTCGAAATTTATTATTTTTTTATATTTCATTAGTATAGTAATTTTCATTGAATGAAAAATAATATTTATAAAAGATTATTTGCCTGTCTTATCAATTAATTTTTTTTGCGCTTTTTAATCGATTACCAACTAGTACTTAATTAATATTCTTGCTTCATTAAGATTTTTTTTTATAACCTAGCTAATGCTGTTTACCGAAAGGACCTTAACAGCTTCACCGAACTTTGGGGGCGAGTGCAGAAGGCACTCAGCCGCAAAAAGGTAACTAGCACAAGGGTTCGAACATCGGCTTGGCTGCTACCTACACAAAAAAATTCCCGCGGAATTTGAACCTAGCTAATTCCTACATTTTTTATTCTTAAATAATAAAAAATGGTTCCTTACAAGACCTATGTACCTGCGTGTTACGTGCAGGAGTGTTATACAGTGTTGTGCGTGTAATGCTCAATGCATGGGCAGTGTCACTGTATCGCGCTAGCGGCGACGTCAAGAGCCTCCCCAGTTGGGGAACGAGACACGTCTTGGGTCACTGCCTGAGGGGGACTCGGAGAGTGTGCTGGAGCAAAATTAGCCGCCTGTCACCGTCGGCGGGAACGGCGGTTACGCGGGCGTGGGCGCTGACACGCATATGTTCGAGGTACATGAGGAAAGATCCTATTACTGCGAGTGATGGTATCGTCGCTACTCTTTAATATATTACGTGGACGTCGCAGCTTTCGGCCGACGCGTCGGACTGGCAAGGACGAGACAGCTCGTACAACGAGGGGGTTCGAGTTTGTCTGTGCGCGTTCGAAGAAGGCGTGACATTGGATTTTGATGGCGGTCCTAATGGATGGCAGGTTGAGATCCCTGTGTAAATCCACATTTCTCTCGAACCATTGGGCAACTACAACTTTTCTTACAAAGCGATTCTGAATCCTTTGTAAGGTGTGCATCTGGGATCGGCTAATATGACCGAAGGCAGGCGCGCAGTACGTGATGATGGGTCTGACCACCATTTTGTTCTTACTGTTGTAGAGCGGGTAAAGACGGCCTAGCACCATGGAGGTCTGGCGCTTGACTTTCTTAAGGTGGGCTTTGAAAGTCAGCTTATCGTCTAACTGAACTCCTAGGTACCTGACTTCGGTACTATAAGGGATGACAGTACCTGCGTACTGGATGGGTCTGGGAGGATTTTCCGGCCTTTCTGAATATTGTCGCGGTATTCTTACTCGGGTTTATCGTGATACGCCACTTGAAATACCAAGAGCTGAGATCGTCGACGGCTCTTTGGACGTATTTCCGGAGAAGATTTGCCTTCCGGTGGGCATAGTATATGACTGTATCATCCGCGTATAGACCTTTTTTTTTTTTACGTGGTTGAAATCTGCTCATTGAACGCTCGGAAGTATGCCGAAACCGTAGTTTTTTGCAAACGTTGATCCTTGCGACAGACTGGATCAACGAGGCACACCCCTCTGCGAGAGGCGCCCTCTTTGGTGTCCGTGTGCCAGGTTGGCCGTAACCGACTGACTAAACACTCCACATCCCTAACCGGCGCAAAGATGCCAGGGCCTCCGGAGGCACATTATACATGTATTCTGCAGAGGCTCTGACAGCACCCCCGCGTATAGACCTAGCTTAACTCTTCCGAGATCAGGGAGGTCTGCTAAGTAGAGGTTGAAGAGGACAGGCGCAAGAATGGAACCTTGGGGGACTCCTGCGTTTATCGGGAGGGCAATAGAGAGAGCGTTTCTCTACTCTATAGCGGAAACTACGATCGGCGAGGTAATCGTGTATGATTCTAACTAGAGTGTCGGGGATACCTAAACTAGTGAGTTTGTAGACATGGCCCGTGTGCCAGACCTTGTCGAATGCTTTGGCCACGTCGAAGAAGACTTCGAGCGTGTGCCAGGGTTTCTTAAATTTGGGGTGATTCAAATTTGAGATTATGTACTCCGTGAGGCGGAGTACTTGATGCGCACAGGAATGTCTGGCTCGGAAACCAAACTGATGGGGCGGCAAGAGATTTTTGTCCTCTATCACCTCTATGAGACGGTTCATAAGGACCCGCTCAAAGAGTTTCCCCAACATCTTGAGAAGGCTGATGGGACGGTAACTATCGGACCTCATTAAGAAGTACATTTGTGCAATTTTAATATAACTGTTGCGGCTTATATGTCGTAGATACGTTTAATTAGTTAACCAGTTTCTGAGTATACCAATAAATCTATTGCTATACTGTATATCTAATTGTTGCAATATATGCAAATATGGTCACACAGGAAATGTAAAATATGTTGTATTTATAATAGATAAATATACTGAACTCTGCCTACACGACTACATTTAACTCACACGAATTTAGCTTGATCGGGATGATTAGGTTATGCCCTACCTAACAGACACTTCAATTTTATTTATTAGTATAGATTATAAAAACGTGTATGGTATGTTTAATAAGCCGTAACGAAAAACAATTCATTGAATAGAAGATTAATCTACATCCGTTTCTATCAGTTATTTCTCGAATTCGCTACGGTGTTCGTTGTAAGATTGATTTACCATACATTCTTATACCCATAATTAATATCGTCTCTTGAGAAATATGTCTTTATTTTCTTCATCATTACATCTTAATCTAACTATATATCTTTCTTAATATATATAAGCAAAGTTTGTTTACTTTGTCCGAGGTAAACTCGAAAACTACTGGAGCGATCAGCATGAAACCACAACCATTCGACGCGGAATTAATCGTAGATGGTTATAGGCTATATATTTTTCAAATGAAATGCGGGCGGAGCCGCGGGCACCAGCTAGTATAATATAAATGCAAAAGTAACTCTGTCTGTCGCGCTTTCACGCCAAAACTACTGAACCGATTTAAATGAAATTTAATACATAGATAGTCTAGAGCCTGAGAAAGGACATAGGCTACTTTAATGCGAAAAAAGGGTTGAAAGGGGGGATGAAAATTTGTATGGAAGTAACGTCATTATTAGAGCTAGAAGCTTGAAACTTATTGTTTAGGCTGTTGATTCGATATAAATAAATATGACATTCACAATTTGTAAAAGTTTTACCCTCAAAGGTGTAAAATAACAATCGGGAATAGGGAATGAAAGTTTGTATGGAAATATGTAAGGTTTATGTGATATAATATTAGAGCTATTCTGATGTAATATTTACGGAAAGGGGGAGGGAGGGGGCGGAGTGCGGCGGGGGGCAGCGGAGCGCGTCATGGTACGGCCCGGTCTAGGTGGGGAAATATGTCTAAGCGTGGTTACCCGAACGGGCGGACACGTGAAGGGAAATGACTGCGTCACACGCATGCGAAATACCGATGGCAAAAGATGGGAAAACGAAAGACGTAGTTTATAAAAATGTATTTAAATATACTCATATTATAAATATACTCAATTACTCACTTTATACCTTATGTACTTAAATAATTTAAAATGCTACCCAAAGACACTATTCTAAGCGGAGGAAGTCGCGGGCACAGCTAGAATATTGTATTAACGTTACGTGGCTGTACCCCTACTTAAGTTACTGTGTCTCTATTTTGTAAATGATAAATTATTTTTAGCACAAATTTAGTGTCCGACCGAACCTTCGGCTCCAGCTTCGGCTTCGGCCACCTTCGGTCAAATATACCACTTTCGGCTAAATATTCGGCTTCGGCCAAAATGCGCCGAAGTTTTAGCCGAAACCGAAAGTTTCCAGCAAGAACCAAAATTAAACGATCTATTATGATACGAATGCGTGAGAGCGCTTCAAAAAACGCCACGCGGGGAAGGGAGGGGTTACATTGCGTCATAACGGCCAACGGTCATCCGCTATTGTCATTTAATAACCCAAACACGACAAATTCGTATGGGCATTTTGATTATCTGCTTTGATATTTATGTTTGTTATACGATGGTGAAAATTATTATTTGATTGAGAAAAAGCAAAAGTAAAATATATATCTCACTATGCCCTACCTTATTTAAAGCAATAATTAAACTAATTAACAACACCTTTGGATGTATTTTTATTTATGTGACTTTTTCAAACAATACTCAATGAAGAAATAATATATTTTTTTAGAAAGCTAATTTAAAATGTTGTTTAGCGAACTTTTTTTAAAGTGAGGTATTCCTTCTAGGATACTCACCCCGTCAGGCATTAGTGGGTGGGTTATGTCAGACTTCTACTGACTAAAACTCCACTGTACGCTAAAACCCTGTTTGGGTTGGAGTGGAGTACACTAAAGAGTGCATTCGTCGCTTCAATTTTTAACCAATTAGAGGTAATTTTAATCATCTCGTTAAGTTAATATAGCCATCATAACTTTTCAATATATAGCCAATCATGGACCATATTTATTAGGGTTCGGCTTCAGCCTTCGGCTCCGACCGAAGGTTTTGGCGATGGCCTATTAATCGGCTCCAGCTTCGGCTTCGGCCACCTTCGGTCAAATATACCACTTTCGGCTAAATATTCGGCTTCGGCCAAAATGCGCCGAAGTTTTAGCCGAAACCGAAAGTTTCCAGCAAGAACCAAAATTAAACGATCTATTATGATACGAATGCGTGAGAGCGCTTCAAAAAACGCCACGCGGGGAAGGGAGGGGTTACATTGCGTCATAACGGCCAACGGTCATCCGCTATTGTCATTTAATAACCCAAACACGACAAATTCGTATGGGCATTTTGATTATCTGCTTTGATATTTATGTTTGTTATACGATGGTGAAAATTATTATTTGATTGAGAAAAAGCAAAAGTAAAATATATATCTCACTATGCCCTACCTTATTTAAAGCAATAATTAAACTAATTAACAACACCTTTGGATGTATTTTTATTTATGTGACTTTTTCAAACAATACTCAATGAAGAAATAATATATTTTTTTAGAAAGCTAATTTAAAATGTTGTTTAGCGAACTTTTTTTAAAGTGAGGTATTCCTTCTAGGATACTCACCCCGTCAGGCATTAGTGGGTGGGTTATGTCAGACTTCTACTGACTAAAAACTCCACTGTACGCTAAAACCCTGTTTGGGTTGGAGTGGAGTACACTAAAGAGTGCATTCGTCGCTTCAATTTTTAACCAATTAGAGGTAATTTTAATCATCTCGTTAAGTTAATATAGCCATCATAACTTTTCAATATATAGCCAATCATGGACCATATTTATTAGGGTTCGGCTTCAGCCTTCGGCTCCGACCGAAGGTTTTGGCGATGGCCTATTAATCGGCTCCAGCTTCGGCTTCGGCCAAAAATCGACCTTCGGTCGGACACTACGCATATTAGTTTAATACCAAACACAAGCAGGATACAATTACCTTAGTGATTTTCGGCCTTATATGTATTCAATAGTTTCATTTTAGGCAGATTTAGGTTATTCGTATTAACATTTATCAGTGTCCACGTTTGAGAAGTCTTTGTATGTCACCCTGGTAACTGGTATTCAGGTTATATGATGTGGCAATAAGTTTTTCTTTGTATTTTGAATAGGTATTACCGCGTTGTAAGTTTGAGGTGTTTTCCAATTGCTAAGTTTTGTTCAGGTATGAAATGTATATTTTTATGACACAAATAATTATATTAATTCAGATTGTGCCAATACTGTGATTTATTAAATTGCCATACCAATCAAACGATGACCTCATTTGCAGTACGTTATACATTATTACAACATTGTTTAAAACGATCGCGTTGCCGAAGTTAAAATCTATAGGTAGGTACCTAAAGTCGCTATTTTGATAGCTATCATCAATTCAACTATTGACCCGGCATAAAAATGATGCTTATGACGTTCCATATTTAGAATGAACCATTTTCGATTGTCATTGAAGATAATTTAAATCTGTCAGTTTTAATGATCATCTGCAATCGGTTTACCAAATTGGAAAAATGTTATCACGAGTATTTATTTTGATGTAACGTAATGGTTTTGTCTGGACCAATAATGGGGACCAAGTTACCAATTTTTAATAAACATAAAGAAGACGACTAATTTCGAGTGATACATATGTATATCTCTCTTTTTACAAGTAATAACTAACATTGTTATTGTTTTCCACAAATTAATAACTGTCTCCTATTATTCTAAATAGTTATTTAGTAAATAAATATTTTTGTTTAGTCCTACGTAACTACGTACTATTTATTTTATTAATTTATTACTATTTATATTTATTAACTATAAATATCTACGTATTTACCTACAATAGGCAATTGCACGTTGCATCAAAGACTTTAGTGACAATGTAACAGTTACAAGCCCTTATGAGACTCAGGAAGTATTTAAGAATATGTCACACAAAAGACAGATAAATTCAAATTCTAAGTGAAAGTTGAGTTCTGGTATTGCTCAGTTGTTTAACGAACCATATGAACATGTTTACCCTTTTAACTAAATAATCTTTGTATTGAATCATGGTACATTTATTTACACCTATACCTACATATAGGTGTGGAGGAGAAATGAAACAGCCGAGAGCTCCGTGACAACTGATTTATTAATTAAGAAACATCGTATTTAATATACCACACATACATGTGCCCCTACAAGTGCCCCTACATAGGTATATAATTTTACATAATACAAATATGTATGTATACAAAAATTTATACAGATATGAAGGAAATTAATATATATATATATATATATATATATATATATATATATATATATATATATATATATATATATATATATATGCTAAAATGGTCCATTGTTTGTCAAAGTTCTCTTTCAAGGAGTAGATATTTTTATTTACATAAATTAAATTCTATTCGAATATAGTGAATCTTTAGCGTATCTTTCAGCCGAGAGATAAATAATTATCTATTAGATTACATGTTACGTTTAATTTATAAATCAAATTTATCATCTGATAGAAATTGCTCTGGGTGTTGTTTACGTTATGAAATAATACTATCTGAAGCATGTTGTAAGAAGCTATTCACGACCTTCAGTACGCGTGAGAAGCATTGGTCTGCGTGTGAGACTACATTGTCTCTTGTTAAATAATCGACAACAGAGTCGCGTGTTGCAACTAATGCGCCACGAACGTTTTCATAAAGTCTCGTGAAATAGTTGGTAAATTGGCAAAAAAAAATCGCATTAAATATTTTATTGTCTCTATTAATTGCTAAATAAATAAAAGCTTTGTTAATGTCAGTCCTGGGTTCAGTAATATTACCCTATATTATTTCAATTTTGCAGCGACGAATGCTCTCTTCTGTATGCCCCGCTCCACCCAGTAACAGTGTACAGTGGGGTTTTAGTCAGTAGAAGTCTGACATAACCCATCCACCGTTGCCCGAAGAGGGAGGATTTCACCACTTAAAAAAATATTTCAATGGATTAAAAGTTAGGTCAAAGAGTCAAAGATCAAATTATTTAATATTAGGATAGTGCAATAGGATAGTCCAAATAGTGCAGGATGCGTAAGTGCACTTCCCCACGTACAATAAAGGTTAAATAATTACAGGACCAGGACCATAAGTTTTATGTATGGCATTCTTCTTAAATTCTATTTTTTTATTAGCATTCCTTGTGGTGTCGGCTTAATAGTACCACCCCATATCTACCCGTGGGTGTCGTAAAAGGCGACTAAAGGATACACCAGAGGATGGGCAGCAGCATCCTCTGGGGAACACAAACACCTACTTCGATCGCTAACCCGCTTGCCAAGCGTGGCGATTGTGGCAATTCCCCTCTCATCTTTGGGGCAGACCAAGTCCAGCATTGGACGTCTTTACGGTTGGATGTATGTATGGATGGATGGATTAGCATTATCAACCTACTTCGTTAATAATTCTAAATATTAATTTATTCAAAAATTCATGCCTATTTTTAATGATCTGCACATAAAAATAAAAACACCATTACAAATATCGGTTTGGCATTTAAACTCGTGTTTTATAATAGCCAGTTGTTACAAATTCTAAAATTACTGTCTCAAATATAATTGAAAAATTCATAGATAACGTCACGTACTAATGATAAATGTTATTTAATCGTGGGAAAGTTCGAGAACAGCGGCCCGGAACGAAAGTGAGAACTCTTTCGTTTACCTCCGGAGTGCACCGATATGCATACAGATTACACAATCATTTTTTTTATATCACTCTAGTACTTTCACATAGATAAGTGTTATCGGCAGATTATTTAATCAGAATATATGAAAATTGAGAATAATGTCTTCGTTATTTTAGTTAAAGTGTAATTATTATTCTTTTACATCGCTTTTTTACAACTCTTTTGAAGAAATACATCAAGAATTTAATAATGGGTAATTATTTATTATAAAACATATATTAAAAACAAACAGTATTAAATTAAAAATAATCTTGCTAGTTCGGAGATGTACGATATGAGCTAAATGAGCAAAAAAAACCCCCTTTAAATATGATTTGAATATGTGGAGTATATAATAGCCGAAATTCTTATGATAAACATCTTGCGTGTTTTGGTTCCGTGATAACGATGAGGTCATGTTTAGCTTACGGATGTTTCTTCAATGGATAATTAAGTTCCTGTATCGCTTGATATACTGTGATCTAGTGCAGTACATGACATTAGCTATAGAATACTCACATTGAAAATTTGTAACTAAAGCTAAATATAATGGCGTGTAATGCATTTAGCCAAGTGATTTACATGCTACATTTAATTTGAAAGGAATTTTGTTAATACGGTTTTTAGAGTTAACTTTAAAAATAGTTTTATTATAGTCGTAACGAATAATCATAAATTATTTTGACATTTACCAAGATTGTTGGCTCCCACGGTGACGTTATCTGTGCGCGAGCTACATCACGGAAGTAATACACACCCATCGAGTGTTTACTTTGAAAGAAATGGTAGTTACGTTTCAAACTACACACTATGTCAATGAAATCTTAGTTGGTGGTATTTTCATAATGGTTAAAATATGTACGTAATCGATTTAAGGGTATGCGAATAAGGTTTATTACCTTAATTCTTGTGGTACTTTATATATTAAAAACAATAATAAAATATATACAAATCGAGAAACTACAAAAAATACTTAGTAATAAAAGAGGATTTGTATACCTTGTTTTTAAAATTTTACTTTTTTTTTTAAATACAGTACTTATTTAATTTTACAAACAGATACATATAACCAACATTTCACTTAAGAAACTATAACTCGCATAACTGTAAAAAAAACGTTTCATAACTGATAGAAGAAAAAATAACAATGGATCATAAGATTCCGCTGATTGCTTCAATCGGATATGGTTTGGTCTGTTCAGCAGACAGTAGGTAGTGGGTACAAATGCGTCGCGCCGCACCGGCAGCCTCCGCCCCCCGGTCATACACCATGAAGAATATTTAGTTCACGGCCATTCACCGTACGGCCTCCGTATACTTCATTACGCACATATTATATTCTCGTAACTCATTTTATTTTCTAATTAGATATCCGATATAAGAATGTAAATATTAAAAAACAGAACTTATTTTAGTTATTTATATTAAAATACGATGCTGTTTATTTTATTCAAAATACCTAGTAATTTTGTTTATAAGGATTACCACTCATTGAAAAAGTTGCTGGCTGGTATTTGCCACTTTGTTCACATGAAACTGCTATTGAAGTTTAACTAATTATTGCCTTATAATATAATTGAGTGTGGCGTACTTTCTTTAGAACTAGTGCTAAAAATTATATTTTACGTGATTTATTAACAAGATGAAATAATCAAATATACGATATATATCTTTCTTATTCAGAAGCCATCTTTCCGTTTTATTTATTTGGAATCTCGTCCTCGAATTTATACTCAACTGTTTTTCTACATAAATGCAAGAAACAAACAAATGTCGTAATTTCAATGCGGCACGCGACTTTGCGTTTTCATAAGATCCTAAGTACTTACCGTTTCACAATATCAGGTTTTACTAAAAAAATACTTGTTTCATCAAATTTAGTTCTGTGTTTTAAGATTGTGTTCAGAGTGTTATTCTCGGCGTTTTACTGCGTGATCCAATCAGGAATAAAGATATCTGCTGAAGAATCAAAGTAACAGACATTACCCGAGGAATTGCCGAACTAAATTGGCAGTGGACTGGGCAAATTATTTGTAGAACCGACGCCCGATGGGCCTAACGAGTTGTCGAGTGACTGCCGTGTACTGGAGGACGCAGCTTGGATAGACCTCCCGCACAAGCTGGACCGACGACTTGGTGAAGGTCACGGGAATCCGCTGGATACGGATGGCGTAAGACCGGTCGTTGTGGAGATCTTTGGGGGAGACCTATGTATGTTCAGGAGTAAACATGTTTCAATTGAATGGATGGTTTTAAGACTATCTATATTGAAAAGGATTGAAATAATTTAATTTATTATATGTAAACATTTCATATCAAAATTTAAAGATATGAGCGTGCCTTTAGAGTGCAGTGAATATAGTATTATTTTACAAAGTAAGGTACATAGTTACTACTGATAACTTCCCATCTTGTATTAAGAACTTATTACAAACTAGCTGTGTACCCGCGACTGCAGACTCGTTTTATATATGAAACCCTATTTATTTTATAGTACTAAGATACAGTAAAAATATTTCTCATAAATTTTAGAACTTGCCCGTAAAACTGTACATGAAATCGAATTTAATTCAAATTTGTTTGAGTTTTTTTTACGCGGAACTCTAATTATTTTGGTAAATTAAAAGTACTCTAAGTTACCCTGAGTAAGTTCAGTTATCTATCAAAAAAAGTTGCGTCAAAATCAGTTCAGCCGTTCCGGAGATTACCCATTACAAACAGACAGACAGACAAAAAATTTGAAAATTATATTTTTGGTATAGGTATCGTATAAATTGGTATACATTCATAACTATTCAGTAAAAAAATGACATTACAAACAGCAACTTTAATCTTATTATTAGAATAGCTTATTTTAACATCAATTTATTATAAAATTGTTAGTCATAAAATGTGTGTAATTTTGTTAATCTATAAATAGACTAAACCTTACATAGGTTCTTGTTTTAAAATATATATCTGACAGTCTACCTTTTCTTCCTGAATGGTTCCTGAAGCGGATTGCATTATTTATTATTTATTTGTAAACCTATTTTCAGATTAAGTTTATAATCTGTTACATATATGTAATAAGCTATAAGGATAACAAGTCGGCAAAAATGGTATTTCTGAATTTCTCTAAAATACTCGAAGAATATTGAAAAGATATACCTACTAATTAATGCAGAGAGTTGCTGTGGCTACATGAGTCTGGACCAAAACATTAACTGAAATGTATTATGTTGTTAATAAATTAATGTTAGTATAATTAACATGCTTGTTGCAATAAAAATAGGAAGTATAAATGAACGGAAGGAATTAAAACAGCGATGTACTAAAACAAAACATTATAAAGTAGTTCGAGTGGAAAATAGTGAATAATAAAGTAAAGAATTATTCATGAAGTTCTTGATTAATTCATTTGTGTTAACTGTAGGGAGAAAATCATGTTAATGAAGGTAATTAACTTTACCATAATTTCAAGTGTATGAGATGCTTTGTACATCTATACTTATAGTTTTATATTAATTTGTGAATTCCAAGATGTTTGTAATCACAAGCAAAGCTATTGCAAGATAAATTATGGTATGCATTTAATTAATAAAATAAACACAAAAAAAAATGTAATAAATAGGGAAGTAAGTCCAAACTAAAACGAAACCGCTTTTCTTATCTAAAATTATCCCGACTACTTAAAAAGATAGCTAAGAGTTATCCATCGTCATAGAATAAATATACTACTAACATTGATGATTCATACCGTTAATTATGTTAATACGAGTACATACAAGAGAAAAATAGTTAAATGCTTGAGATTGGCTACAAAGTTTTGTTTACTTTTTAAACGTTCGCAATAGTTTGACTGATGCATTTAAAATAATTTCAACTGGTTTTTTTAAAGATAAAACAGGTATGGGAAATTACAAAATTTTAAAAAAAAAAACTAACAATATTTTTGTGGAATTTATGTGTGAACTCTCGCGATCCTAATTCACAGTTTAAATGATGGACCTTTGTAATATTTAGCCTTTTGATACCTACGGTTTTGCAAAAGTTTTCAGTCAAAAAATAAAGTACGTAGAAAGTTTTCGACCTTCGGAAAAAATCATCATTTTAATATATTCTCAATCACAACTACGAGTATTACAGGCAGATTACTATAGGAATAGTCTGAGTCACATACGAGTATTATTAATATTTATAATGGGGCTTAAGTGTGCGTAATTAATTTGTAATTGAAAAAAGGTAACCTTATTAAAATACAATAAAACCCAGAAAAAACACGAAGATATCTGAAGCATATTGATGTGAAGAAAGAAAGTAGTATTTTATAAATTTCAAACTATTAGTTTGCAAATCTAATTATTAGTATACGAAAATTAACTTTTTAAATTAATGTATCTTTGATAATCAATGTTCCATAAATTGTTCATCCGTATAAACATCTCTCTTATATTTCAAAGAACATTGCACGGTTTCAAGTTCCTCACGAACAAGACGAAAACGAATACATTCCTTGCAAATGTAATTAATAGTATAAATTAATTTATCTTGGGTAATACATTTTTATAAGCTGTTTATACGATAAAAATACGGTTTTAATTAGAGTATTGAAATTGTTAAATAATAATAAATATGCTTAGGTAGATGCATGCCTCAATCATGAAATCTTAGCTATGTGAATTGCAAAGAAGTATAAACATCTCTCTCACATTACTATGTGGTACAAAAGAACCTTGGACTGTTTCATGTTCGTCTCGAACAAGACGAAAACGGATGTTAAGCTAACATTATCAAGTACATGATTAATGATGCTTCGTAATTATAAGTGTATTGAAACAAGATGAACGTGAGAATAATAATAGTAAGTGCAGTGGTAACTGCAGGTTAAATTTTTATGGATTGTAATCGTATGTAATTTTAGTCTACAGTCGCTTCTCTTGTTTATCTGGCGTTTCGGAGCCATTCGTTTATAAATTATAGGTTACATAATTATGTATAGTTAGGTACGAATAATATCATAGATTTCGAAGAATTAAAGTTTGTACAAATGATTGTAATCCAATTTAAGAGTTTCATCAAATAGTAAATAAATAATATCTGTGTAAAAAACCTGAAAAGTGGTCATCTGAGGCTACTGATATAGGACTATTTTTCTTATTTCTTCAACATTTTACAAATTAATTGTCACAAAATTATTTACTTTATTGGCTTATTTGCAGTTTTTATAACTATTATACCGTTGTTGAAAAAACAACAACTAAGCAGAGAATTTTACATGCATAAGATTCGAATATTTTATTTATTTTTATGCTTTGAAATAGAGAATAAACATTTTTAGGGTTCCGTTCCTCAAAAGGAAAAAATGGAACCGTTATAGGATCACTTTGCTGTCCGTCTGTCACAAGCTTTTTTCTCAGGAACACGTAGAAGTATCAAAATTCATATCCAATATTAAGATCTACTGTCCCTTGGAGCTGTGAAAAAATCAAACATCTAAGCCAACGCAATCAAAAGAAACAACACTTTAAGCTGCATATTTTGAAACTCGCAACTTCTCGTAAGGGAATCAAAACCTAAAAGATACTTCTAGTCGACCTAGAATCTTGAAATTTGGCATGAAGCAACGTTTAATAGCACACATAAAGGAAAAATTTCGAAAACCTTAAATTTTTAGTTAAAATAAATAAAAAAATATCGATTTTAGAATGAATCCCCAAAACGAAATTTCCACATATTTTTCATCCATAATCATGTTTCCATCAATAAACACTAGCACTCGTGTAGTGCAACTATAGTACAACTATAGATAACGTTTTTTTTCGAAATTTCATATTCAATGTGGTATTCAATTCATACCTTTTTCAGTCATCATTTACAGATCGGGTTCAAATTTTTTGGAATTAATTAGTATTTTTAAACCAGATTTCTAAATAGTGATTAAAAACTTTGTAAATAAACAACTTTGACAAAAGAACTTTTGCAAGGCTGCTGCAAGGCTAGTGTAGGTATTTCAGCTTTATTATAATGATGTGTTAATATCATATAAAGAATTACTGAAACGATAAAGAGACCTTTGTCTTAAATTTATGCTCCTCCAGATTACCACATTGTAATGTTATGAATTTCATTTGGTAAAAAATACCATAACTATTACTTATAATATATACCTACAGGTTTGTACGGAACGGTGCGCGAGTCCGACTCACACTTGGCCGGTTTTGTCATTTTATTAAAATTCAATTAAATTAATTTTTAAAGATATTTAACACTCAAACTATAACATTCATAACTAATAGGGTATCCTTCCTAGTCATAGATATTAAATAATAAATGTAAAAAATATTTTTTATACAAATATTTGAAATGTATTATTTGTATATAATATTTAAATATATTTTTACTATAGTTTTATTAATCTACTCATAGATTTCAAAACTATAAAAATAGGTATATAACAAGTACAATTCTTTTAAAGTTTGTAATTACTATAATTATGACCTTATGTCGTTTACGCATAGTTACTAAACAATGAAATAAGAATCAATTTATAAATTCCCACATAACCGTAGCCTTTGGAGCATTCGCTGGATTGGAATGTGAGCATCCTCAGAGTCAAAGGTCACTGCGAGGTTGAGCGGAACGTAATCTACACTAGAAGGTATAGCTCGCCGTTTACAAAACAATAACATCATCGCAATTAAGTAAAAGGTAAATTGCGGAACACAAACGAATTTTGCTCATGTGAATAATTGTTTAAACTGTACTGATATTTCGAACTAATTAATATTCTTCAGTGTTATTCTCTTATCGAACTAATTTTTGTTCACAGCGCATATATTGTTTAAAATAAAAGTTAATTTAGTGCTTCAGTTATTTTTAACATAATACTATTATGTTGTAATATGGTAATCACAATCGTTGTCAATTCACCTGTCTTAATCTATACTAATAAATAAAATTGAAGTGTCTGTTTATAATACCAAAAAATTTTTTTTTAATTTTCTCTGCCAGTCTGTTCCGGACTGTTTTGGTAG
The DNA here is from genome assembly GCA_014132275.2 of Samia ricini. NCBI lineage: Eukaryota > Metazoa > Arthropoda > Insecta > Lepidoptera > Saturniidae > Samia > Samia ricini. Next base: position 11,238,595 of record AP028170.1, read on the forward strand.
ATAGCTTACGCCGCGTAACTTAACTTAAATTTGAGAAAATAATTACGGTTTCGCGTAAAAAAAAACTCATGAAATTGTGAATAAAATCAATGCACAGTTTTACTGGCAGGTGTTTGAATTTGTGAAAAGTATATTTGCTTTCTGTTAGTACCAAAAATAATTTCAGGCAAAATTATTCCTGGGTCCCACATGAAAAAAAAATAAAACACAAAAAGTTTGGAAAAGGCGATTCAATTGTCAGTGTTACAGGCAAGTGAATTTATGAAAAAAAAATTCTTTATCTTAGTACTGACAAAAAATTAGGAAAATAATTATAGTTCCGTATAAAAAAAATAAAATGCAGTTAAGAATATATGCCATACAGGCGCAGCCGAGGGCACACAACTAGTCTACAAAAAGGCTGACTTTTCGGTAAAAAAATACATCGCGATGAAGCCTATATAGCGCTTTGTAGATTATTTTCTAATGTCTGTCTGGTCACAGTCGCTGGTCGGTAGTAACATTTGAGAGCCAATATCTTTATGCTCAGCGTATTTACCTTCTCATGCCGCATCGACATTTACCATCTTATGGGATTGAGTTGAAAGTGCAGAGCCGTATAAACAAAGTCATTTAAGAGAAACCTTTTATAATTCAAGCACTATCCCCTTTAACATTGTTATTTTGACTGTTGCGTCTACTCATAAAATCTTTTTGCTTTCGTTTTTTTAGTAATTGTCCAATTTGGGCTTCAAACATTCACTAGTTAAAGATATCATCGCTTAAGCATACCATAAAGTAGCTCCTACGGAATTAATATAAATCTTGATAAAAAAAACCTTCTGTTTAAAGTTACCCGCTTATCTGCTGATTTCGGTAGAGAACGATACCTCGTCTCACAGTGGACCTATTATATATTCCATTGTGAGTTGACCCTAGACGTTGGTCTGTCGCAATGTGCGACTACAGTATTGTTATATCATCCTCAATTTCGATGCGTTCATTGTTTCACTTAATAATACATTCGAAACATAGTACTTGTGATAGCGACGTATCCGTTCCTTTATTATTTTTTTTTAAGAATTGTATAAGGAAATAAAAATATTTTAACATAATAAAATTGTTTTCTCAATAAGAAAACAACTTTGAAATAAATAAACGCAATGTATTTTTTTCTTGTATATTTAATTATTGATATATAACAGTACAGAACTTTTCGAGCATATTATTATAATATACAAAACTTATTAAAAACTTAAAAACTTACAGGCCTTTGATACATTAGAATAAAAATGATTTTTTATACTAATATCTCACTCATAATATTTAATCATAATCATTAATATTAATTTTGAATTTAGAGCAAAATGTTACTTCAGTGGAAAATTATAGTAAGAAAAGTTTCTTTATCATTAACCAATACAACGCAATGCATTGTCATTATGTTACGCGACAGTTGTGTATGCCTTTATTGTAATACTTGTTTTATAGTAATTTCTATTGATACGCAAAAAATATAACGCGTATTACGTAAATAATATGTATTTATTGCATACGTATTAGGTTTATTTGTCTAGTATAATTAAGTATCATCAACGATTTTCTGACAGTAAACTAAATAATAAAAAGATTTTATATACATAATAGGTTATACCTATTATAAAAATAGGTATTAATAAATGTAGTATTTTTTTATCCAAATGGTATAAAACAAAATAAAATATTTAATAGTTGTCAAATTTGTTTCGTTACGTTGAAAATTTAAAAGATTTCAACGAGTTATCGTAGACATGACGCACGATTTTTGAGCTGTTCGTTTATCAGAACATTATTATCGAACTTAGGTGTAATAAAAAGTAATCATAATGAAAATTATTTATTCATTATAACTATTGGTGTATTTTGGTATTTATATACCGAAAGAAAAGACTGAATTTATTATTTCGTCATTTGTTTATTTGCATTACTTTAAATTAATATTTTATACACACGAAACTGTCATAGACTAATGCAGACTTATGAAATAGTTTAATATATTTGGGATGAAAGAATTAAAAATGAAGCCATTACTTCCTTTTCTAAAAATTGTGTAGCTACAAAAAAATTAAATACACCCTGGAATTGCAACACATATTGAAAGTATTACAACTTAATGTGTCGAGTACCCGTAAAAATAAGACAATAGAAAGACAATAGGAAAACAATGGAAAGCTGGCGTAAACGCCAGGTAAGTTCTCAAGGGGTAAAGAAATATTATTAATGCCATTTCTAGTTAATATTAATAGGCCAATTAATGTCTAAAGGTAGTATAGAACAATTTAATCATCTTTTCTCAAACGGAATTGATTGATCACTATTATTACGTACTTTTATTAGCTACGTAAAATAATTTAATTTATTAACCAACATAATAGTATACGCTTGAATAACGCTGGAACTGTTCAACAAATATGGTATAGGCATTGGTTATGTGAGGAGGAATAGGACATAGGATATATTTTTTAATTATCACTAAAGCTTCATTTGCTGTATAATTAAACAAGACCGTAAAGAAACCGTAACTAGCTTTTAAATTATATAAATTATCCCAATTTTTTTTTGGCACAGACACATTTTTCGTAGTAATTTATTTATACAGTATGGTCATCATAAAACAAGTAATCATAAAATAGAGATATATCACAGATATCATGTACGAAATGATACATGAATATGGTTTGCGACAGAACAGACACTGTTGCGTCTTAAACGATCTCCCATTAAACTCGTTTGATTGCAAACCGGCGATAATCTTTATAGGCATAGTCATCATTACACAACGGATATGTTACCTTTGAACAAGGAAGGTCAAAATTCATATAAAGGTCTTATATAATTATAAATAAAGGAACTACTTAAATGATTTAAACAGAGAATTATAGCGGAATTAATGCTATATTATGGAACATTTATGACGTTACTTCAATCTGAAGGATTGATTTAATCTGCTTTTAAGATTATTATTAAGTACATTTACGAAATATACGATAAGATATAAGAAAAGAAATGCTCAAATATTTGAAAAGTTGTACGAAATGAAAATTGATTATGTTAAATTTATCATTGTATTTAATGTTAATGTTTAAGAATTAAGTTTAAAGTTTAAATTAAATCAAGTTTTGTGTAAGTAAAACTTTATATGCAAGCCTTCTCACAAAGTTGGTGTAACAATACATTCTAATGGCATTCCTAAAGAATTAAGTAAGTTTGTTAATCGCACATACAATGCGGAATCAGTCAAATTTTGAAAATCAATTATCACGCATCTAGCACCGGATAATCAATTTATTCTTAACACAACACAATGTTTCCTAACATGGAGCATTTTAAGTCCTCTGTAGTTTATGAAGAGGAATTACAATATATTCTATGTCAAAATACCTTGATTGGTGTTGTATAGAAAATAATCTTATTTGTTATATGTTTATTTTAAAATATTCATTATTCATTTATTTTTTGTAGATCCATCTTTATATAACTTTTTTATTTTTATTTTTTTTTTTTACTTATTTTGTTTATTCTCTTGTTTACACCTCACAACATAGATATAAAAATGTGACTGATATACCTTTTACGATATATGTCTACTTTAATGGCCCGTTTGTTATGTATGAGATTTTCTATAGTGGGTTCAAAACAATACACAACTGATCGCTCTTAAGTAACACTTGGACAAGACTGAACTATTACGTGATGACATAAAGTTCATAGCGAATAATCTCTGATTTATACAGTAATATAAACAAAAAGACGTGATAAATTAAAACCGAGTTGTGACAAAACAAAGCATGTAACGATTTCCTCATAATTCATAATTTACTATTAAAATATAGAGAATATATAAAACTAACTGGTCTTGACTTATTGAGCGAGTAAATATTTTACTTTTTTTTAACTGACCAAATACTGTCGATCTAAGTTGATATTATAGCTTTACTAAACTTTTGGGGCGAGTGCAGAAGGTACTCATCAAAAAAGATAGCCACCAAGCGGCATAAATCTTTATATCGTATTGGGCATAAAATTTCGCGGAATTTGTTCTAGATATGTCTTTTAAAAACACAAAAAAAGCTCCATTGCAGAATATGTAGTGTGATATCTTCTAACCCTTTAGATTATTATGGTTAATTCTCTTGCATATTTCAGAACAGACATACCAATTCCTAATCCTGCGTTAGTTGAAAAGTAGTTACTTCTCTCCTTGATACTTCGCTACGAGTCTTTCTTTAGACTCTGTAAAAAACCATTCTATATACATGCCAGTTTCGAATGCTTCTCATTTTCCCTACATTCGGTATTCAGTCAAAGTCAGTTTCAATCATTCTCAACTTTTACTTCTATACATATTTCCATGGACTATCTTTTTTTATTATTTCGTAACATATAAGTATTATAAATACGAATAGGCATTTAAACATTGTGTCGTTGTCTCTTTCTTATAGACAAAACCAGACCAGCAAGCCAATGTTATTGAATATTTAAAAATAACTCAATATCTACATTTCGTTATGAAGTGAAAATTTATTTAGCAGTGTTAAGGGATTCTCGGTAGAGGAAAAACTTGTTATATTACTAGATTCGCGTTACCAATGCTATGAAACCACCCGTCAATATGCTACAGTATGTCAAGTATAAGATGGGGACAATTACTATAAAAATCAGACAAATATTATGTTGGGTGAATATTAACTATAGCGTGAGCGTGTTTTGATACTGTCGTTTCTATGTGTAAACATTTTTATGTACACGTTTTTTTTTTATTGTTTTGTATTAATATTTGAAAATATCCTGTTTTGTTTGACATATTAAATAAATAAATAAATTTCAATTAAAACAAATTAAAAAATAACAGTTTTACAGAGTTTCGAGCTATCACTTCTGTCAGCAATCCTTATGGTTGCCTAGTTTTTTTAACCCAAAGATTATACTTTCATTTCCATCTTTCTTTGAGTATCATTTGATTATTTATCTATTTCACTAAATGTCACTTTATTTAAAAAAAAAATGTTATTTTGTTTTATGCGATTAAGTAATTAGAAGTTTTGTTGCAAGAACGTGCGAGATATTATCACAGGACGTGTCGTGGTACTGAGCCACCCCAGTCTCTTCGTGATATTCTGTGTCGTGGGGTCGTGATATACGAAAAAGTACTATGTTCTGTGCACTCGCATACAAACTTACTCATAAATTTCTCCTAACTATCCTTTTAGTAGTATCTTAAGTGAATTAGGTTAAGTGGTTCTTTGCTTTTAGTTCCGTGGTTGTGACTATTTAAGCGTGAAAGTTCAACCAAACGAACACCTATTTAGTAATCCACGTCGATATGAACCTCTTTCACCTTTTTCAGATGGCTGGTACTAACTAAAAATGCCATATTTCATTAAAATATATCAATCACTTTTTGAATTTTTCAGATTTATTCAGACATTCTAACATACAAATGAAAATACCGATAAAAATGACAAATTTAAGATTACTTTTATTTTTAACATTTGTTTTAGACCATGCGGGATATGTAGCTGAGATAAATATTTTTTGTTATTTTTTATGATTTGTTAATAATTCTTTATTTACATTGCGGTTTGGTTTGGGCACGTTGAGAGGATGGATGAAAGAAGTTTGAGTTGGTAAAAGTCGGCCAAGGCGTACGTATCTCGACCAGATCGAACACGTTCTAAAAAGAAGGGCCAGGTCAAAAGTACTTGTAACCTAGACCGTGTATGAGAGCACTTATGAAAGATGAAGAAGCGAAAGATGTGTCTGGATCGTAGCAGGAAGTATGGAAGAAAGAAAGGATGTAGTCTTTGCCTATGGAGAGAGGCCTGATGTTATTTATTATTGATTTTTATGTATATATTTATAGCCTCCTAATTGCTTATTAATTAATTATATATACTTAATGCACACAAAACTTTAACCAAATTAATCAAACCGTTTATAAGTTAATGCTGAAAATAATTTTTTCTACATTTTCTTTACGATTTAAATAATCTTAATAGCATCTATTGCCTCTTGAATTTTACTTTTCACGTACAATGTTTCATCAAAATCGGATAACCCATTTTCAAGTTATCCAAACATACCCACAAACAGGCAGCAAAAAAATTTAATGTCAATTTCGAGATAAGTAAAGTATATATATTTACATATGTATATATATACATACAGAGAGCCTACAGGTTTATTAATAGTGTATATATGAAAACCAAGAAATACTAAACAACTTGTGATATAATAATGGTGTAAAAATTAACATTTACACTTTAAAATAAATTATGCGAGATAAGTGTGCAGACTTTCTTATTTACGAAACCAGTGCTTTGAAACTATGGTGTCGGTCAATATAACACGCGTGATGTAACATAATAAAAAGTATGACTAATGTACGGGCAAGACAATAGTTTGTCGGAGATAGCCATCGTTCGCGTCTAATAAATCACTCTCGTCTCTCCGACCTACAATGAGCAACGACACAGTGTAAACGTTAGTTATTTTCTAACCAGTCTACGTTTATTATAATCTATACTAATAAATAAAATTGAATAGTCTGTTTGGAATATTAAAATAACAATTTTTTACTAAATACATATGAATGTATAGCTATAGCACAGCTATACCAAAAATACAATTTTTTTTACAAATTTCTTACTGTCAGTTTGTTCCGGGTAATCTCTACAACGGCTGGACCGATTTTGACGGGACTTTTCTTGGCAGATAGCTGAAGTTACCCTGCGTAACTTAGCCTACTTATATTTTTGAGAAATATCTATTATTATTATTAATAACATATTTATTTTATTTGTTTAATCATTTTCTAATATCATAGAATTTTACCTCAATTTATTTATTAAACTCTTTGTTCAGTATTATTATTGAGGGATAAAGGGATGCAGGTTTGAATAATCACAAAGCGACCTAATTAGATCTATTACGATATCGCTAAAGCTGAACGCTTAGACATACTTAGACTTAGTAGAATCTTTTTGGCAAAGAGCGTCTGTACCTCCTTCGGGAGCAAAACGTGCTTACCCAGAACTCGGTTGCGTATGGGTATTAATAGATCACACGCACAGAAGTTCACAGAACCTGCAGTCGCTTGTGTTCTAGATACCAATGTTGTGCATGTGTTTGCTCAAACAACAGTGTGTAACTAGCGCTCTCAGTAATACCCGTAGCTGAATTCTACTGAGCATTCTTTGAAATTAATTTAGTCCTGGCAATTTATTCGAATTATATCGGTCTCTTACTTTCAATCGAAATAGGCTACCACTAGAGCCTTCACTTTAAGATTCAGGGCCAATTTGTGTCTCCATTGCTCCTGCTCATATGCAGCTTCATTGCCGAGAACTCCTGCATGCTCCGTGACCCATATTAGAATCAGCCTGTTATTATATACTTTGTGCAGTAAGTATTATATTAAAATTTTACCAAAATTTGTATTAAAGTAACATGTGTAAACAATGTATTAACACATATTAATGTTGTGTCAATGATTTTGAAAATACTAGTACTTCAAAGGTCAATACAATTAAATATAATAATAACGTACTGTTTAATATTTGCACTGCTGTGGTAAATGGAGAATTACGGGCGGGCGGCAAGCTTTCAGAGCCCCCTCCAGAGTGACGGGGCGGGCGGCGCGAGCGCATCCAAATGCCAGTTCCTTCGCGACGCACCTCGCGGCATCATGTCCCCACTGTGGTTCTTATTCATATTGCTCCCGATACTGGGTAAGTCAATCGACATCGTGATAATATGTGACCTACGGCGAGCGTTGTGCACCACTTCGGAAGTGATGGGATATTGTTTCTTGGAATATTAGCACTTATCGATGTACTGAGGTAACGAGGTTTTGTTTAGAAGATGACCTGAAGATAGTTTTCAGTAATATCAGAGATAACTGATATTGCAATTGTAAAATAGTGTTGTTATTATAGTGATTCTTTACGTAAATATTATTAGCCTATTTAACATGTTGAAAAATGTACGTCATTTGTAAACCCATTAAATGAATTTATTTAAAAAATAATATGCATTAATAATCAGTTAAAATTTGCTTTTAAAGCTTCAAATATAAATGCTGAAGGCCTTTTTTTACGATAAATCACCAAACATAATAAGAGAAAAGGAGAATAAGATATAAAACATAATAAGATTTAATTTGACAGTCCGTTATTGTAAAATAAACATAATATTTTTTATAATATTTTTCATTCATAATATTTTCATAATTCTTAAATACATTCATAGTATAATATTTCTGCATTCCAGCTAGTTAGCTGGTAAAAAAATACCTTGTGGCATTAAGTTATGTACGCTAGTGTATAAAGTGCAATAACGTACAATAAATAATTAATTTATTCTTTGAATATTAATACAATGAAATATATAGAATTTGCATATTATTATTACCAGCTCGTCTGAATGACACAGATCAATCAAGTGTGCACGATGTGCTTACTTAGATGTAGATAACATATCCTAGTATTGGCGCAGTACCGACTCTTGCGCAACCGCTAATGCACTTTCCATTCCATAAATGCGGAATGCACAGTTACACAGGTGGTTGGATATTTACAAAATTATGTAGGTATTACACACATATTAAAGTTACGAAAATAATTATCAATACCAATTACCGATGTGTGAATATGCCTGCGGGTTTGCACGTTTAAAGCAATTTATAGTTACTATAAATATTCACTGTAAAATATCTTTTAAATTCAATACAAGTATTTAGTTCAAATTGGAATGAGAATGAAATATAAAGTAAATAATGGTGAGTAGAGAGGCGTGATGTTATTTATGTATGTATTTAGTTAAACTATTACAGGAAGCGCGTTGGTTCATCTTTTTGAACACTTCATTTATGATAGTTTTCAGAATTTGCAAAATGATTTTTCTTAATATGACAGAATATGTAGCCTGCAAACTATATACATTCGCTTAAATGGATGTCGATTTTAAAGGCCACTAATGAACAGACTATATAAAAATTAAACACGAGCAAAGTCGTGGGTACAACCAGTATAATACCAATTAAATTAAACAACCAAGAAATTATGTGAAAATATGTTTATTACTAGCTACGCGCCCGCGTTTCATATATTCTTCACTGCTTTTTTTTAACGGAACCCAAATAGGTATTTTTTGTTCTAAAATAAAGTAAAAATGTTTATCATAAATTCAAGCACTTACCCGTCAAATTGTGCATTGAATCGGATTTTATTAAAATTTTTATGATTTTTTTTTTTACGCGAGGCCCTAATTATTTTCGAAAATTAAAAGTACCCTAAGTTACGCACAGTAGATATAGCTATGAACAAAAAAAAACCAGTCAAATTTCGTCCAGCTGTTCCAGATATTACCACAAACAAACGGTATTGTGTTAAAAAAAAAAAAAAATGACATTACAAACAAACACTTCAATTTTATTTATTAGTATAGATATGTTATTTCTGTATCGAATTAATTTTACATTATTAAACATAAGTAAATTTTATAAACATAACTGATACGAACTTCCTAATCGGTAAAGCTGAAAAGAAAAAGCAAGCTACACAGTTACAATAAAAACATATGTTTCTGATTATAGATAAATATGCTTGTGTATATCTTCTTTTTTTTCATATAGGTTCCACAGGTAAATGAATAATCATACTTTTTACTAGAAAGTCGTAATAATCTAATATACTTGATCTGGAAGAAACGCTTAAGCAAACTAACCATTAATGTATTGTTCCACAATTCATTAATGATTAGTTAATAATTGGTTTAATACAAACGGATCTGCATATGATCGGGGGACACTTACTTGCTACGTCACAATCGTAGAGCTCATCTCCTCTCTAATCGATTCCCCGGGTTAGTGTATTTGCATAAGTGATTTTCCCACGATCCGCTCTCCGTTCGAACTGGGGCGGCGTGACGGCCGCCAGAGAGTGGATGGGTAACTTCAAGGCTCATCAAGACATTTACCAAGTGTGTATTTTGAAAACGCGAATTGTTGTAACCTTTACGACTCATTCCCTTAGAGGTCAACAATAATTATTGTCCACTTAGCATTGTGACTCTACAAAAAAAATATTATTGTATTTAGCTTGTGTGAAACATCTAGTTTATAGACTCTTTCCGATTATAATTAAAACTCAAATATGATGGAATAAAAAAAATAACAGAAAATCATTTAATTGAAAGACATTTGAAATCTATACTGATAAATAAAATTGAAGTGTCTGCTTGTAATGTCAATTTTTTTTCCTAAACATATATGCGTGCAATAAGAGACATTCCAAAAAACAATTTTTTAATATTTGTCGTTGTTTCCGGGTAATCTCCGGAACGACAGGACCGATTTGAATAGGACTTTTTTTTGGTAGATAGCTAAAGTTTGTCCGAGGAACTTAGGCTACTTTTATTTTTCGACAATAATTAGGGGTTCGGACAAAAAAAAAACTCATAAAATTTTGAATATAATCCGATTCAATGGCTCATTTTACGGGCTAGTGCTTGAATTTGTGAGAAATATCTTTGCCTAATGTTTGTAGAAAAAAAATTGGAAAGTAGAGTACCGAATAAAAGAACCAGATCGAGTTTCTTGCCGGCTCTTCTCGATCGGGTTGTTTTCCGAACCGGTGGTAGTGTTTTAGACGTTCATAAGCGCCTTCTTAGGGGCTAAATTGAATAAAGATATTTTGTTTTTTTGTTTCTTTTTAATAAAAAAATACGCAGTGAAAGAATATAAAACGCGGACACAGCCACGGGCACACAGCTAATATATAATATAAGAAATACATACCATAAGTGTATTTTACTTAGTGTTCCAGTTTACTTAAACAAATTCCACACAAAAATAAAATGTCGAGGGAAACCTTCTTGATAAAATTATATAAACATCGTGATAACAGTATAGTTACATTACAGTCTCATGCTTTAGAAAGTGCAATCATTCATATAATTTAATCAATTGAAACGTGTAACCATATCACGGATGTACATATAATTTAAAATCTTCTCATCACTAATGGAATTTTGGCAGGAAGTCAGTCTGAATTTTTTTTCTTCTTTTTAATTACCTTGAGTTATCTAGCTGTATAATTAGACCTATATTGTGTGTATTCTAGTGATATTTCACGTAATGGTTTGCTACTTTTGCACAAATTAAGTGTACTGGAAATAATAACACGAAACATATATGTATTCTGTGGTACCATTAAAACTACCTGGAAAGTTCTAGCAATACACGATACCGTTCTAGAGCGTCGGAGCCTTGATAATTAATATATTGAAATATATCTTATTTGCACTGCTATTACAGAATTGTTGTAGCTCAAAAATTGTATAAAATGAGTTTTTTATTATTTTATCTATAATATAAAAAGAGAGAAATAAGATTGTGTCGATATTGAAAAAAGTATTACAACTGTTTTCTAACAGCAGTATGTTATGTAAAATTGTTATGTAACATACGAATCGTCCTTAACTAAGAAGAAGTTAATAAACTGGTGAGTGTATAAATATATAAAGCAAATTTCCAAGAAGTTCGACGACCGATTAATAAAAAATTACACACCAAAAGTAATAATTATTAAACTGGAAATATTTGTTAAATTTAATATTATTATTGCTATAACGCAATGCACGCAATAATCAACATAACCGAAAACAATTTCATGTATAAAGAGGCGTGTACTGTTACGTCACATGTCATTTCATGCATCAAAGTAATGACTAAGTATGATGGTTTTTTTAAGTACTTTTTTATCCTTTACATCTATATAATGTTTAATATACATACTACTGTGCTATAAAACTATTTGCAATGCTTTTAATGAATCATTGCACTGGTTTCAATAATGTGCTGAAATTAAAGTTACAACATATTTCAATTCTTTAAGTGTTTATTTTCTTAATGTAATACGGTATTTCTAAATTGAGACGCCATCTTGAAAATAGACGTTAAAACGGATACAAAAGAATAGGGCATTGTTAGACAAATATTCATTACTTTGTATTCTTAACTTTTAAGTTTTTATTTTAATAACTGAAATGTTTCATAAATACATCATTAGTATTATCTTTGGATGTCGACGAATAGTTTTATAGGAATATGTGTTACTTAGTACCTACTAATTACATAAGGCAGTATGTATGACCTTTTGTAGAGGAAGCTGCACCTTACAACGTTCGGCTTGTTGCGCAATTGCTCTCTATGATATCTCATCGATCGTATAGTACCGGAGACATGTACAGGTTTTAAATCACTAGTAAATAAATATTACATATCTTATAATTATATAAAAAAAAAATAAAGGTAAACGTATTCTAATAAAATTTTAAGTTGAATGATAAATTACTTACGTTTATACTATTCTTTTCTAGTTGTACTAAAGTACGGCTATTTTAACATATTAAATGATGTATCACTGCGTCTATTGAATTGTCTACAGTATTTAAGCTAATAACTTTTACCTGAATGTCTGAAACAAATAAAGATTAATGTTAAATCCACACAGATACGGAGTAAATCGTACATGCAGTTTCTAGACTCATCCATAGGTTTACTAGAATTAACTAAAGTAACATTTTGAATGACATCAAATTCTTTCAAATATAAACTGAAATTAATTACCAATGTATTTTATTTATTTCTTCTACGACAAATTTTATTCATTCTCAATTTTCTGTTAATGTATATGAAAAAAAAAAAATAATTGGCATGATTATAGATTTGTTTAATGCTTACCGTTTACCATATAAAAACAACTTGTTTCAAAAGTTTACAAAACCTTTATTATCCATTGGTAGACAAACCTTTACCAGTAGTCCAATAAGTTACCGCAAAATTCTTGTGGTTTACATACGGATTCAATCTTCGACCACCGAAACACAGTTTAGGTATTTATATCACAAGATTACACAACTACGGTTACATTACTTACTTCATGCTATAGTTTAAATGTTGAAAGTTTACTGGGTAATAATTGTATTGATGCATAATACTCGTGCCGTGTGGTGCCGGATAAGAATAGTACCACTCCATATCTTCTCGTGGGTGTCGCTAAAGACGACTATGAGATAATTTGATGAGCAGCCGCGTCCTCTGAGCACCACAAACGCCTGACTGCAGTCGCCAACCCACCTGCCAAACGTAGCGATTATGGCCCCTTTATTGACTGAGTCATATGTCTAGCAGTAGACGCTTTTCGGTTGAATAGATGGATGGATGGATAAATAATATTCCTACCATCCTTATAGTATATATGTTTACAGATATCAACACCTCACCATATCTTGTCATCTATTAAAGTAAAATTATTTATTTGCATTTTATAATAATTTAGCACATAGAGTCTTAAATACTCTTCAATAATCTTTAGCTTTTAATACCGCCAGTAAGAAAACTGTAGTACAGTTCCAGTAAGAAAATAAAATGGTTTTTATGATATATCTCATAATAAAAAAAAAAAATTCTCAGAGACTCATAAAATTTAATAATCTCTCGATAAGATATTTCATTTATTTGATTAACATCTTTTCATTAGTTCTGAAAATCTTGCTAAAATACTCTTCCTTCAAATACCAGCTACATCCCACTATTCAAAAACACCACAATCAAGACTAGACTTAAGGTAAAACAAAATTGTACATTAGATTCAAGTTATGCGAAATAAAGGTTAATTAGGAACAGGACTGATTATAATTGTAATAAATAAAGAGCTAGAACACTTGTCGGGCAAATCAGTAGAAATTAGACCAACAATGTCTTGGAATATATTCGGGGAATTTGGACACTTAAAAAAAATCAAAACCTACGTTAAGTTCTAAATATGATTTGCATTTTAATATTTTGTAGCTATACTTGCAATTACGTACTTGTCTTATTTATAATTATCAGTTCAAAATTATATATTGTGATTAAAATACATAGGTATTTCTCCTATAATTATTTATTTTATATGCTTTTAAATTACATCTTACTAAGTTGTTTTTTTATATAATAAATTAACCTCTGACATTATTTTATGTATGATACCTTATTTTTAAGAATAAGGTGACTTTTATCATTGATTTGATTAATTGTCCTTTATAGTACATATTTTTAATTGATCTCATTAGATTTTACATGTGTCGTTATACGTACGTAGTGCTTTTTCTCTTCACCATAATATTCTTACACGCCACCTTTTTGTACTGTTTTCTCTAGTGACACAAAAAAAGTTCAATAAAAGTTAAATAAAACATTTCCATATATTTTGTTGAGTTCTAGACTATTCTATTATTCATTTAAAATGTTTTTGATTTCAAGTCGTTTATTTTGTAATGTTTACAGGAGGAGCTGAAAGGTTCAACTGCAAAACCCGCATCCTCGGCGCATATTACCCTGATACGAAGTCAGGATGCAAGGCGTTTCATGTTTGCGTAAGAGTAGCCGGTGGAGGCATCCGTGATTTTAGATTCTTTTGCCCTCCCGGTACACTGTTCCATCAAGAAGCTCAGACGTGTACCGACTGGGGCGACGACGATCCGCTCGCTTGCCCGGCAGAAATCTACGACGGTCAGTTCGATCTGTACAGAATAGGATCCGGTGAGCCCGCTTTGCAACTAACAAAAACACTCATAAATATTTTTATACTCTAAGAAAGTTAATAACTTTCATTTAAAAACATTAGGTATATTAGATATTTTTGAGGAATTATTACTTTATGTTCAGGAAATCTATTGTAAGAAAGAAAATTATTTTTTGATTATTCACACTGCATGTTTAGCTAGTAAATGAACTACTTCGCTAAATAAAAAACACGTTATATGGTAATAACAATAGGCAATTAACTTCAAAAGAGTTATAGACGAACATATTGATGACCAAGGTGAACTGAAAAGCGTAAAGCGAAAATAGCATTTGAAATTATTTTTATGATGTTCCAGTTGTCAGTTATTTTATGAATGTTGTGTATAGTTTTCAAATTATTTATAATAATAATATGACTAGTAATAGTATTGATAATATTTTCATATATTCGTAAATACTCTAACGAATTATATTGTGAAATATTTTCAGAAATTTATGACACCTAAGTACTTGTACACAAGACTGTTAAGGAATGGTTTGTAATAACTACTGGCTATTTAATAAGCGTCAGGGCTTGAACACTAGACATGTAGACGGTAATGGATTATAAAATAATGCTTCTGCAGTGCCTGCTTCAATAGTACTACTTCTGAATGATGTCAACACTTTAAATTTTTAACTGTTTATATATATTTGGAATTACAATTTTACACGTAACTATTGAAATATAATTAAGAAAAATATAATGTAATTTTAAATTTGCTTACAGGATTTGACACAAAGAAGTTGTCGTCTCCTGGAAATAGCGAAGATGAAACAGATTATGCTTTGCAGCAAGCCGAGACTGGAGATCGCCGGTTTTCACAAAACAATATAGCTCACAATGCACCAGCTTCTGATCTTCGTGCAGCACACTCGTCAGATTTCTTTACCGGGCGACGTGATCGCGGACGCGATGAACCCGTTAATTCACCACAAAGTCCGTCTGACCCACAATCCCCAGCACCTTTTGCTCCTCAATCTCCGACAATACCACCAATACCTCAAGCTCCACCAGCCCCTCCACGCCAATCCTTCAGAAGACCAACAACATCTAAAACAATAATTAATCGGTTCACTATCCCTACATCACCTCCATCTCAACCTACAAATACCCCGCAGTACGAAATATCTAAGCGAAAATTAACGAGAAAACGCCCTGTTTCGACACAAAATAATTTATCTTCTACCACATTTGCCCCTTATGCTCCATCAACTGCTTATTCGGAAAAACCACAGCAAAACTTCAATCGTCGTGTTACATTCCAAAGTAGACAGACTACTCCGAATCTCCCACCACAATTCAAGGAATATAAAGACGAATACGTAGAAGTAAGTAAGGTAAATCCAAAAACTAACAAGTTTCACTCGAACGAACTGGCTTCGTCGTCATTTCCACAGCAGTCGACAGGTTCAAAATATAATAAAAAAGAAGGTTTAAATGAACAATATAATTACGAGACTCTCTCGACTCCAGGACTGAACGCGCAAAAAGATTACGGACCTTTTAATGTTAAAAATAATTTCAACATCCCAGACGTTCCAAGAGAAACGAATTCTGAAAGAAATAAAAATGGCAACGGTTATTTTAACAGAAGAGTAAGCATCCCGACAACAGCTGAATACAATACCGTCAGAGATAGTAGTAATACCACACCAGCTTACAAAAATTTCAACAGTGTTCCGTATGAGCCAGAAAAACAAAGTTACGTTTCTCATTCTAAAAATAATAATTATCGGAACCCAACTATTAACACCTCCACAACAAGTACTACTATACGTTTTGATCATCTAACAAATTTAAATACAATCGCGTACAATACCAATATCGGTTTTAACGCGCAGCCAAATAATCTCGCTGAAAGTGAAAGAAGATGATGGTCAATATCGCCCACCTCAGGGTGAAGACGATGGCCAATATAGACCGGAGTTATATGAAAAAGAATTGCTTTCCGGTGCTCATTCTATCAATATAGCCGCTAGTGGAAACAGACTATTAGAAAATAAAAAAAACTTTTGAAAAATCACACAAAGTCGCAAAGCCAACGGTAGCGCCGCAACCGTTCCAGCCTGTAGCGTCGTCAAATTTACCCTCGGTTATAACTCGAGAACCCGAAACTTACACTACGACCCAACCACCAAAAACAATTAATACACAACGTACTTTTGACTATTATAAAACTTACACGACAACTTCAAGACCTAATGATAACACGGAACGCAACTTTGATAGCAATGTACCCTCTAGAGCAACGACTTCCGCAATAAAAAACTCTGAGAGGCGTCGACCATCCACGACAGTTCCGGCGACAGAGCCATCAACTAGGTCACAACTCTTTGCGAAGTCTTCGAACAATAAGGAAGACAACAGTTACGATTACGCCTATTACGATTCTGACACAGGATTCTCTGAATACGATCATAATTTAGAATTCGGAAAAACTAAAACAAAATTGTAAGAACTTCTATTAAATATTATGCTATTCACTGCCATTATATCAAGGTTTCAAAAATACATTCTAAACTATTTTGTGCCGTTTCAGTAAGTTCAGTAAAATAAGAGAAGAAAGTAAATCTTTATTGATATACATTTTATTCTAATGTTGTATGATATGAGTTTAATTTCAGTGTAAAATAATATTTTCATCTTGCAATTGTAATTACAAATTTAATTCTAAAGGCCTGTGTAGTTACAGAATAAAACCAGTTACCATATCTGAACATGCTTAGCTATTAATAAGTTATTTGTGATAATTATTTTATTATCTATTTTATATAAGTGCGAAAGTAACTCAAGTACGTATTATGACTATTAAATTATGCAGTACAAAACACCCAGAGTAGACATCTTAACCCATGTCGCTGTTAAGCCTATTACCTATAATGAAAAAACGCTCACAGTACTTGCCAATATTAATGTTATTTACATAAATTTTGATAAACGAATTATATATATATATATATATAATCATAAATTAGGTATGTTTAATAGAAAGTAAGTTTCAACGATAGATTGTAAAATATTATTACATTGTAAATAAAGTTGTCTTTAAAACAAAGGCTTGTGTAATTTGTGTCAATTCTCAAAGCTCGTGGGAACTAGTTACTGCAGACAATTTAGATGTTTAGGCACTGCGTTTAGGCATGTAAACAAAAGAAACTCCCAACACATTGCATTAGGTGATGATAATGTGAACAGATAATCCAATTTCAATGCCATATCGTCTTAGGTAAAACTTAAATTCAACGGTAATAAATATAAATAGTAATGACTAATTACTGATGAGAAATTTAAATACACCTTTTTCATAGTATAATCATCAGTAAACATAATATTATTCTGTACGTTTAGACAAACAGGATATACATTTATATATAACTATTTTATTACAATTAACTATAAAAAATAGAAGAATTCTTAATATACATATAAACAGTGTAGTGTTCGTTTGTAACTTATTATTAGCGGTAAACAGTAAATTGAATTATTTTAACAATGTAAGTTACTATTCAATACACTGTCAAACTATAAGGAAATCTGAATATTAATTTTAAATAGTCTGAATATAGAATGGGTTACGCAAATATTGTGTAAAATACGGAAGGTACCAGGAAATATTAGCGTAGTTGTAACGTATGTCTCCTATCACTTCTTTGGACAAATATCGTCCATCGGGGTACAAATATAGCTTGTTATTACAGTATTTTCTAGTTTTTGCTTGGCTAGCTATCATACTTAAGTTTTCAAAACTGTTACCAAGAAATAATAGTAACGTAAGATGTTTTAGCACATGTGTCATCTCTGATCACACCAGTTCATATTTGATAAATATATAGCATGTTTATAGGATAAATTAAAAAATAATAAAAAATCAATAAAAATCGTGGACTGATAAGTGGAACAAAATGTTATCAAGTCATCATATGAATCATGTACTATTTTTAAACGAAAATTAGTGTAAAAATATTTGAGCATAAATCAGAAAATGTGCATGTTTAAAACTGCGCCATCTTTTGTCGAGTGGCTGTACTCAGAAAATGAATAGTGAAACATTACTATATGCTATACTATAATAACGTACTTCGCTTTATATAACTTATTTTTATACTGTGTATTTTCAAATAATGAGGTGGTATGTATAATTTTAAGTAAAAGTATTTATTTCTTAGTACAGGAAACTATTAGACAACAGATGTCGCAGGTATACGCATTTTATTGATAATAAAAGTGAGTTCACTGTGTAGATATTATTAGTATATACTTATAAATACTGATGTACACTTCAATAAATGAATGAATAATGCATTGATTATTTTAAAACAAGTTTGAAATCGGTTTAGTTCATTTTATTAAGTATTTTTACGATCGTAAAATTATTTATGGCATTGAGACTATCGCAGCTATAGCTACCAAGGATTAAGGAAGTTATATTTAAATGTTGGCCGAGGTCTATACCACTTTGGTGCCCTTGTGCTAGCTACCACTCTCCCCGGCTGAGGGCCCATAGCGCTCAACCCAAAAGTTCTTCACAGTTGTTAAGGCCCTTTCGATCAACAACATTTATTAAAGTCGAAAAAAATGTTACACCGTAGACGTTATAAGATGCTGCGTAATTATGTGCTAAAATTAAAAAAGTCTAAAGTAAAAACAAAAACAAAGGCGATTACGAAATTGGAAGCTGTTTTAATAATCTCTATGTGAACGTAATTTATTGATATCAGTATGATGGTATCGTCAGGTATTTATCTCGTTGAATCACTGATAAACTTTATAAATTAGTTGTCCACTTACATAGCAAGTAACTAGAATTAAATTTATCTTATAACGTTAACGATAAATGCGTGATGATAATGATATTTTTCTTTTACTGTCACTTACAGGAAACAAACCATCCTAGTATATATTGATTACGCTGAATTTTAAAAGGAACATCACATTTTGTTCATAAACTCAAATTTAACATAGTATTCTATTAGAATCGTATTTCAAATAAATCCAAAAGCTCAATAAAGTAATAGCGGTATAAATACAGAGTTTTACCTAATTATTTTGTGAATAAATTTGATTAAAAATTAATCTTTTTTTTATTAAGTTCATCAATCAACAGATACATTTAAAGAAATAAGTATTAAAAAGATGGATGGATGATAGAAAGCTGTGAATTAGTTCAAGTTTTGAAATTAAAAATAAACCTAGGATGATGTGGTGTACCTAATTAAAGTTGTAAAGATTGGAGCGAATGAAGAATTAATGATTCATTTACATAAACACTTCATCACATTTACCAAGACACAATTCGTATTTCATACATTAATTATTAGTGTAATTATTAAGAGATCAACGATTTCTTCAACACAACCAAGTAGACAATAAGGAGAAAATTAAAAAAAAATACCAATAGTATGAAAATTGTTTTATTAAAATGAATATCACAATTTATCAAGCGGACCTATTTGTTACCCTGCCATTTTCGAGCAATAACTACCTGAGTTTCTTATATTACGTTCGTAGATATTGTACGTGTAAAATTCTAACGTAACATTTGCTAATAACTACATATGAATCCAAAACACAAAAATAAAGAAATCTTTACTGTATAATCGATTTGATCAGACGATAATCAGATAATAAACTTGTTCTATTTTATTTAATACAAGACGACATAAAAAAATAAAACAAATAAAATTAATATAGATTATAACCCGTCTGCATATAAAACAATCAGGCGTGTTACAACAAAAAACACTGTTTCAATATTGGATAAACTAGTTTTACAAATGTCACTAGTTTAAAATTTTCCACATACTATATAAATAATAAAATAATGAAATCATATTGTCGCAGCAAATGCTAAATATATATTATTATTGAATTGTTTGGTAAATCTGATCTACAAATAAATGTCAACGATATTTAGTGTCCTCTTATTCGGGCAAAGCAAGTTATAGTAGACTTCTTTTTTATTAACGGATATACAAGACACTGGTCGTTAAGGCATTTATATTATTGCACTCCTCATAAACTAAATATATTCGGGATTTTTTTTTATTATATTATTTTGTGTTCAATTTTGTACACGCAAATAATATGGACACACATCGTATCTCTGTTTATTTATTTGGGTTAATTTTCTTATTCAAGTAGCTGTGTGACCGCGGCTGCACCCGCGTTTCATATGTTCTTTCCTGCTTTTAATTTGTTTAAACGGAGGCCTAATATTTTTTTAAGGACTAAGATAGAGTAAAAATATTTCTCATAAATTTAACCACTTGCCCGTAAAATTGTGAATTGATTCGGATTTTATTCAAATTTTTAGAAGTTTTAATTTTTTACACGAAACCCTAATTATTTTCGAACATTAAAAGTACCCAAGTTACCCGGAGTAACTTCTACCAAAAAAGTCCCGTCAAAATCTGTCCAGCCGTTCCGGAGATTACCCGGAACAAACAGACAGATAGGCAAACATTTTAAAAAATTATACTTTTGGCAGAGTTATCGTATATACATTCATATCTATTTAAAAAAAAAAAAACAATTTTGACATTAGAAACAGTAATTTATAATTAATTAAACAGTAATATTAGTATAGATAGTCGTATTGAAATCTATTTCAAAAGAATATATAACACTAATAATTTAAAAAAATGTTACGGATGTTTTAACTTTATCACATGCAGACCGTGGTCACAAACACACTCAACAGACTGACGATATTATGTACAAGACTGGACACAGTAACATAATACAAGAGGTAACAGCGATGCTAATTACCTCAATTTTATTCAAAATACTCCACTACTATATAATGCTGAATTTAATCCACATATTACATATGCTTAAAAATACTATACGTACTTTTTTCGAAGATAGTAAATAGTAAATTCTTGTTCAGTTTTAAAACAACTATATAAATATATATATAAGTTGATAAAACATTAAATTTACTAACGTATTTACATATAATCATAACAATTGACGCATAGCGCAATAAAATTTATTGAAAAATTAATCCACTACGAAGCAATTATTTAATTCTAATTCTAGTGACGACTACGATATTTACTAAAATGGTACAAGCATAATAATGCTGACATAAAGCGCACTGACGCTACCAAAGCCCTACCGTATCCATTAAATAAATAAATGTAAGTCAATTCGTAAAAAAAAACAACCCTACAGTAAGTTTATCTAATTTTAATAAATTACAATTAATATCACTAATTTAAGTAACTTAAAAAATAATTGAGCTTTCTTCCTTCGTCATTTTACAATTTATATTTATTATATCGGTATTTGAGCTTCGTTTTTTTTTTTTGTACTTTACACACTTTTATGGGGTAATATCTAATGTTTAGGAGAACACATACTGTCACTTGTAATTACATATGTATAATTTTTATAGTTCGTTATGTTCACAATCCAGATCATAGTGGAAGGCAATATGCTCACTGCGAAGCGACCGCTCCCGCCATTCTCTGTCGGACTTCGTTCAAAGCGGATCCATTACTGAAACCATTCAGTAACGGTAGTTTCATTTCTTTGGACTCGTTCGTCTTCGTCTGTTCGACGTCTACTTTTACTTTGGCTGCCTTTTCCTGTAAATAAACAATTTACAAATACCATATCTATAACTAACATAACGAATTGTATTTAACGTAATTTGAACTTTTGAAATTTATTACCCTAATGTAAAATAAACGGTATCTATCTGTATGTCTGTGAAACATTAAACGTATGTAATGATGATCGTGCAGTTGGTAGTGCGGCCGGATTCAACGCCAATGCACGCAGGTTCGACCCCACATATCAAATTCTAAAATAAGCCTGAGCTTTCGGCGAAGGGTAAACATCGTGAGGAAACCTTTAGCATGTTGGTAGGGCATGATCGCCGAGGTAGCTACCACCCTCAAATTTGAAAACCTGTTGCCAAATACCAATAGGTGTGTTCCGGCAGCATCGCTTGAGAACCAGTATTTAGGCTTAATGTGTCTACCATCCTGAACAACATAAAAAAAAAAAAAAAAAAAAAAATACAAAAATCTTTATTATTTTTTTACAAATTTAACACACAAATATATGTCTATTGATCCCCGCACTAGGAATGAATTCCTGTATCGCGGGAGATCATTCAAAATTCCGAGTTATAGTAGTTGATTACGCTGTGGTCGAATCGCAAGTGTCTCAAAGAATCATAAATTTACATTCCGGTAGTTTTATTACATAGTTAATTTATAGATAAATAAACGATAACATAGTCTGTTAACATCAGATGGGATTGTGGTCCTAGCACTTAGACTAGAGAAATGACATTGTGATAACACCAAACGAAAAACCTTTAAACTTACTTTGGATTTCTTGATGTAAGCCTGTTTGTAGAAATCAGAGAATAGATAGTAAAATAGAACAGCGTGCATCCCGATCCACCAGACAAATGCACGAGGATAATCACAATCAATAAAGAGCAGTTGGAACGCGTGAATGAACACCAATATAAACTGAACCTGCAATATAAATATACTTTAAATATCATGACCGCCGAGTAAAACTGAATCGACAGTACAATATATACATAATGTGAATTCAAATAAAATCATATTTTTTAATAATAGCGTAATCAACGATTTGTGTTATGTACGACATTTGCTAAATATTATTTTCCAGCTATGTTTTTTGTAGATAACTTTTATAATATTCTAGACTAATTAATAAAATTCAGGTGTCTGTTTGTAATGCTAAATATATATTTTTTTCGATATATATATATGATACCTATACCAAAAATACAATTTTCACAACGTTTATCTCTCTATCTGTTTGTTCCGGATAATCTCCGGAACGGCAGAATCTATTTTGAAGGGACTTTTTTTGGTAGATAGCTGAAGTTACTCCACGTAACTTACGAGTATTCTTGTTTTCGCAAAATAATTAGGGTTCCGTATAAAAAAAATATTTATAAAATATTACGTAGTGAAAAATTATACAGAACGCGGCCGCAGCCTCGGGCGCATAGCTAGTCACTAATAAAAGAATGAGTCACTGTCCGTATTGATTATTGTTATAAGCGATATTGTATTACTCGGTAGTTGTATTACGGTGCGACTGCCGTTCTGAGGTCTCGGGTTCGATCCCCGGGTCGGGTCAAGTGATATTGGATTTTTCTACTTAGTATCATCCCGGAGTTTGGAATTTGTGCCCGATATGGCGACAGGTTCGCCCCCTGTCACATCAGGGACGGAACTAAGCTCGGCGAAATGTGGGTAGTGTAGTTCGCTATTTCACCTCTGCCTAACCCTTTGGAGATAACAGGCGTGAGCTTATATTATGATGTTATGTTATGATATTTCTTACCATTTGAAGAGCGGTTAGGTATTTCTTCCACCACAGGTATTTCTGGACATTAGGACCCAAAGCAGCCAACAGATAGTAAGAATACATAATGATATGGACGAAGGTGTTGAGCATGCCAAAGAACGTAGAATGACCACCTGTAAAAGGAGCGTGCATATTAATAGCTGTTTCCGCGACTCCGCTCGTCTATTTGTTTAGTTTTAATTGTCTTGTGGAACCTTAATTATTTTCTTAAAATAAAAGTAGCTCAAGTCCCGTCATAATCGATCCATCTTTTCTAGAAATTAGCCGAAACTAAACTGGCAGACAGACAGAAATTGTAATAATTGCGTTTTTGGTTTAAGTATCATATATACATAATACATTCATATGTTAAGTAATAAGTACAGTAGATAGAAGTTACATTACCCATATCTTATGTGAGCCCATAAATAAATAATAAATAGATAGATTTATATTCATTCATACACACACGAACACATGCAAACGCAACGAATTTAAAAAGTTCTTATTTAGTTAGTAACCTTATTTCATACTAGTTGATGCCCATTCACGAGAAAAACGCATTTGTCTATACTAATAAATAAAATTGAAGTGCCAAAATAACGTTTTTTTACTAAATACGTATAAATGTAAAGATACCTACCTATAACAAAAATACAATTTTTAAAATTTTTGTCTGTCTGTCTGTTCCAGATAATCTCCGGAAGGGCTAAACCGATTTTAACAGGACTTTTTTTGTTAGATAGCTGAAGTTACACCATGTAACTTAGGGTACTTTTGTTTTAAAGAGCGTAAATGCATTTCTCCCCGTCAAAAAAAAAAAAAAAATGGTACTTTTGTTTTTCGAAAAATCCACAAGGTTCAATCTTCTACCTTCGATCTATATATACAATGAATCTTTTTACAATATTATAACATCCTTATATTTACATAAATGTGTTATATTTGCTCTTTATTGTCTGAGTATTTCATAAAACTTGCTTTATATCTTGTATATTATTATATGTCTCAAGTTTTTCCTGTTTTGGCGATCCACATTCATTCCGGGTGCAGTATGTTGGTTAATTTTTACTTCCAATGCACAAGCTCTTACCACACATGATTGCGTATGTAAAGACATCAATTAAGAAAAAACCTAGGCATTCATTGGTTCTGCCAACACAAGTGAAAATTCGAAACTTCGGAAAACTGTTTTTTTTTTTACATATTTATATTTAATAATCTATATTAATAAACAAAATAGAAATGTTTGTTTGTAACGTCAAAAGATTTTTTTTAATAAACACAAAATAGATGTATATACAGTTACCTACACCGAAAATACAATTTTTATTTTTTTTGTCAGTCTGTCTTTGTGTTTCGGATAATCTCCGGAACGGCTAAACCGATTTTAACAGGACTTCTTTTGTTAGATAGCTGTAGTTACACCATGTAACTTAGGGTACTTTTGTTTTTCGAAAATAATTAGGGTTCCGCGTAAAAATATTAACAATAATGTAATTTTGAATAAAATCTGATTCAATATAAAGTTGTACTGGCAGGTATTTGAATTTATGAGAAATAGTTTTACTTTATATTAATACCGAAAAACATTCAGAAAAATAGTTACAGTTTCGTAAAAAAAAATTAAAACGCAGTGTAGAACATAAGAAACGTGGGCGCAGCCGCGGGCACAAATGAATTACAAAAATGATAAAAATGAATTCCTGTTCGTCATTCCCGCTAAAACTCGAGAACGGCTAGACCGATATTGCTAAATTTGGCTGTGAAATATTTGGGGAAGTCCAGAGTAAGTAGATCTAAGTAGCTTTATATGGTGAGAAAATATGAAAGAATTGCGAATTTTTTTTTCTACAATTCCATTTTCCTCATACAAACTCTTCCTTCCTGTCGAACTAAATACTGTCACTGTCACAAAGGATCGAGATTTTTTTTTTGGTATCAAATATTTATTGGTGCTGTGCTATTGGAAATTTATTTTGTTACGAAAAAAAAAATACTTTCTAAACATTGCCCAAGAAGAAGTCGACCTGATTTTAGGTCGGCGAAGTCAGCAAATGTGCGACGAGCTAACTCACGTGCTAACTGCACTTATGATGAGCGAGAGACAGAAAGTGATAATAGTCCTATTAGTATGCTCTAGAGTGACTGAAAATAAAGTGGATGGGCTTAGAACCCAACGAATTCATGGACACGAAACTCAACAGCGAGCACGAGCCAAAAAAAGGTGATACGAAGTTCACCGAGTCAAGCTAGTCAACAAATTTCTTTTGTTATTCGCATAATATATAGTATTGTTTTTTTATATGTACACTGTAATTTAATTAAATTACAGTTTTCTTTATAGTATTAAGTCGGTGAAGGTTATATTGCGAGAAATTCGCCAGTGAGCAAACTTGGCGGTTAAGCACTTGACTCCTTTCAAGTGAAACCCTAAAAAGGTTTAGTGTTAATGAGTTATTTACGTCTATTTTTTATATTAAAAATAGATTACGAATAACGCTATGTAACCTTTGTAATCTTGTAAACGGCTAAAAAAAAATGTCTGTGCATGTCCATAAACGAATGAATTTTATTTGTCCAGTGTCGTTCAAACATTTAGGAAGCGGTCAAGTACACTCGATGGCTTACTCATACAAATATCGTTGAGTAATATTACGTGATACATCTACGCGTCTATACGTTTTTTTTTTTATTATTGTCTGCACTTAACTTTGCTTTAATTTCGGTACCTACCTACTTTAATTGACGTAAATACACAAAAAATAATCTCAACACACACAATACATCAAGGGTATTTATTTTTTATGTGTGAGGATAACATAAAACAATATTTGTAAATGCACAATTACTTTGACGTTAGGCATTTTTACAAGGATTATATATTTATAGTGTGTGTGTGTGTGTGTTTTATTAAATAAAAGGTCAGAGACACGATTGAAAAATCTTTTGTCAAAATAACGTTTATAAATTCAGTACTAATGAATGCTAAAGTGTAGCACAATCGTATAGAAATTTCTTTTGAAGCAGATGATTAGGACTACTTGTAGTATTTGTAACTATTTTAATAAATCAAATCAAAGGCAGTAATGATACGTAATGTAAAGGTTATGTAAGATATTTATCATAACAAAAATACGTATCCATCCATTCAACCGAAAGTCGTCCACTGCTGGACATAGGTCTCCCCCAAAGATATCTGCGACGGCCGGTCTTGCGCCAACCACATCCAGCGGACTCCCGCGATCTTCACCAGTAAGTGGCAGCCATTCGAGAACCTGTTTGCCCCATCGGGCATCGGTTCTACGAGTAATGTGGCCAGCCCACTGCCACTTCAGTTTGACAATTCTCCGGGTAATGTCAGTTACTTTGGTTCTTCCGCGGATCTCCTCATTTCTGATTCAATCACGCAGAGAATCTCCGAGTTTAGCCCTTTCCATTGCCCTTTGGCTAATTTTGAGCTTCCTAATAAGGACCATTGTAAGTGACCACGTCTCAGTATTATATAATATTCGTATACCCATATACAATAAAATACATAAATATTAGAAATAAATATACAGGTAATTATGATGTATGTACGTACGTTAACATACAAAAAATTTGTGCCCTTTCATTTCATTTCATTCATCATCAGTTCATTTCCAAGGATCTGATTTCATGTGACAGTTCAGTTTAAGATAAGTGGCTTTCTTCAAGTTTTAACTATTTAATAAAAAGATACTATATTTAACACCATGTTATTGTACAATTTACATATAATTATGAAATCCGTATGTAAAATGGAATTTTTGTGTATCTTTAAAAAAACTTACGCGGCAATATATTGCAATTACAGTAGAGTAGGAAATACACACACATATGCAAAAATAGTCCCTCCAAGGCGAACAAGATGATTCTACACACACATAATTATTTAAATATCTTACTACGATTATGGCTACTATTAATTTATAAGCTAAGGTACGTAAACCCACCAGTTCTCTATGGATGGATATCCATAAAAGGTAAACGTGGGTGTTTTAAATATTTAGAATGTAGCGTTATTGAAACAATGCAACTATTTAAGTGAATGCTGAAAACATACGGCGTGTGTTAAACTACACAAATTAATACAATTTCTATACATGGTAAAGTGATCGAGGAGGTAGAAACAAAGCCGTTTCATTTTTTGCGAGGATCCGAACTTGTAAAAAATATATGCTAAATTTTACTAATAAATCACTCAATATCAATTCTTTCGTTCGCTAAAAATTGTATTGTTTATGCAATACATTTAACATTATTTTAAGGTAGAATTTGTAACGGGTTCTTATTTGAAAATTCGTTGCTATGGTTACTTCTATGAATTGTTAATTTACAAATGGATGGAATGTAAACGGAAAGGAGTGGGCTACTATTTTTTCGTGACTTCGATATCCATGAATACTAATGCCGGGGGCCCTAAAACTGTTGATTCGACTCTGGCCAGAAAGATTGTTCAGATTAATGACTTCTTTTCGTACGATAAAATAAACTAAAAAGCTTTAGGACACAACCGTAGAGATTAGGTATCATCATGCCTAAATATAGAATTTCACATAAAGGTTTGTGGATATTTATAATACGAAGGAATGAGAACGGAGGAATAAAAATAAAAAGAGAAACGCATTCAAGATTATGGTGAATAAAATGTTACTTATTAAATGTTTAAAACCTGTATAAAAATGAATGTTTTTCCTCTATGACCTATATACGATACCAACCCATTAATCCCATTGTGATGAGACTTTGAGATTTGTTTTACATTCGCACGTAAAAATTGTTGGGCAAAAAAATATTTCCATGGGATTCTAACTCGTGCCTATCCGGCTTTCCAGTATAGTATTATATATATGTATATGATTTATTAAAATAATATCTTGAAAATTAGTTATATTGAGAAGAGTGAAAAAAAATAATCATAACAAACTATGATAAATAATCAATTATGGTTCCTTTTTTTTGTCTTGGTTAATCCTAAACTAGTAAGTATAATTCCTTATATATCCGGTTTGATTATTAAGATAACTAGCATAAAATTAATTCACTATACATTGTATTATGACTAATAAAAACTCGATAATAATTAATGTATTTTCATAAAAAGCATGAGGTTAACGGCTCTTTGATATCATTGTGACCTTTGCTCACGTCGATCTGAGAAATATTACATTAACTTGCGGATTTCGAGAACTCATTCACAATAACTAGTCGTATGGCCGAAGAAATAAGTATACTTTTTACACTGATTTGATTAAATCGCGAGAGGCGGGAATTTAGTCCGGTATTCCCGTTTCGTATCTCTGAGGGTTTCTTGTGTTTATAAGTTATCGAGTCATTTCACAAGGTATTTGAATGTTTGCATATAATCTGATCGTTGTAAGACTTTACTCTGCTTGTTAGGTATTTATCGATAATTCTGTTATGACTTCACAGATTTACCAAGCCTATTAGTTTTCCTATGCTAAGTGAGGGCGAAGATATTGTTATCTGATTTGAACTACTCGATAGTATCACATTATAAATATATAGCACGTTATAATAATAATGTATCGCTTAACAAATAAACGTTATAATGTAATCAATACAAAACTAGCGGAAATAATAATAGTTATTATAATTACTTATCACTAATTCGTCATTTTTATTTTACAGTATGTACATTTTCCAAGTCACGTCAGTTCATTAGTACAGCCTGTGATATCATGATCGATTCAATCTTTAGGGCGGCTCGAAACATGTGCCGTACGATCATAAATCCCAATTTTAGGTATCCGTGGGACGAAAAGGCGCGGCGATGAGAGAATAACACATTCTCTCATCGACAGTCGCTTCACGCGCTTAATATTTGATTACTAGCTGTGTGCGCGCGGTTGCGCCCGCCTTTCATATATTCATCACTGCGTTTTTTATTTTTTTATACGGAAGCCTAGTAATTTTTTTAGTACTAAGATAAAGTAAAAAAAAATCTCATAAATTCAAGCACTTGCTCGTGAAACTATGCATTGAATTGGATTTTATTCAAATTTTTATGAGGTTTAATTTTTTTACACGGAATCCTAATTATTTTCGAAAATTAAAAGTATCCTAAGTTACGCGGAGTAAATTCAGCTATCTACCAAAAAAACTCCCGTCAAAATCCGTCCAGCCGTTCGGTAGATTACCCGGAACAAACAGACAGATAGACAAACAAACATTTTAAAAATTCTATTATTGGTATAGGTATCGTATAAACATTCACAACTATTTAGTAAATTAAAAAAATTTACATTGCAAACATACACTTCAATTTTATTTTTATTATCGATTGTTTGTTAATGCTTAGTTGTTTATTATTGTATTTTGTTTCATCTGTTCATTGTTTACGTTAAGTTTTTGAGATTTGTTTGAGCATTGTTATTTGAATGTTCAATAGCTTAACATTCCGCGAGTATAGTATATATATATATATATGGAGGGGGTACTACAACCTTTGCGACAAATAAAATATTGTTTTATTTCATAAAACTTATTTTTGTTTATTCCTCCACTCAAATTAGCATATTTCTCATTTAGCGTTCTAGAAACAAACTTATACGTAATACCAATACAATAAAAAACTTTTTTTAAATAATCTATGAATACATATGAACATTTAAAATTGATTAAACGACTCCAAATTATTTTCAGCCTTTTTTTTTTTTTTTTGACGGGGGGAAATCCATTTACGCTCTACCCTTACCTATTGTATTAGTGAGACCGAAGTGACGAGTGACGAGTTCCGTGCCAGTGTGGGACTCAGACTGTACTGTACATCCACTCACTTTTACGTCTAACTTCCGAGCCGCCATAAAGTTTGGATCGAACTATGTTTTACGATCTCGTATTTAACTTCCATCTTTGAATATTACTAGTGGATTATTAGTAGATGTACTGATTATGGTTTTCGAGAATCGATTGTTTTTATTTATTTTTTGTATGTGAATCTGATACATTTGGAATTCTAGCGTCGAGTTAATAAATATGTTTATGTGACAACTATTTTTTTATGACGTCGAGAACCTTGAAAACAACTTTCTAGGTCGAAGTCGTCATATTAAGGTTTTAAACAGCATAACCACAATTATAAGGTTTTACTGGTCAATATTGTCTT
Organism: Samia ricini; assembly: GCA_014132275.2. Lineage (NCBI taxonomy): Eukaryota > Metazoa > Arthropoda > Insecta > Lepidoptera > Saturniidae > Samia > Samia ricini. The sequence goes on from AP028170.1 coordinate 11,269,729, forward strand.
AGTAAAGTTGTAATATATATTACGATAAAGTTATGTCGTTTTGTATTCACTACACATTAGTATCAAATAATATTATGATAATTAAATAATAATAAATCTACTATACAACGTAGTTTCATCGACTCACAGACACCTATTGTAAGAAATAAAGTTAAAACAAATTAGCATTCATAAATGTATAATTGTAAAATATATAATTTATTTAAAAAAATATATAATTATTCTTAAATTCTTGCAAAGTTAGCTTTACGCTATGCTGATTTTCGATTCAATTTCTTTTTTTGCACAAGATTTTATTTTAAGACTATTTGAAATTATAATAATAGGTACTAGTTACTAATAATTCAAATGATAAATACTTCCATGTGTAGTACGTAAAAGTAGGTTTAATATAATATTCGATATTTAAAAAAAAAATAGATAACCTTATAAATATAATCATCGAACATAATAAAAATCATTATTATTATACGAATAGCGATCCATAATATTCGTTGCAACTATTTTTATGTCCTCATTATGCACACACCAGAGATTATATTTCATTGGACGATTTTCTTTTTTTTTTTTTTGCATTGATAGCTAATTTTACCGTTACGTAAGCAGAATTGTAGGTAAAAATTATTGTTTATATAATTATAAAATTTACATACAGAAAATATACAAGTAGGATTTATTATTCATTCATCATTGTAGATAAATAAAATTCCCATAACCTTTGTGTAATTAAATAGTGTTTTGAATTTTTAAATATCTGTTTGACATTGAATTATCTTATTTATATTGAAAATGAACGCATTAAGTTATAAACAGTTTCCTAGATTATTCTACTCTGTTATTCGATTGTTTTTTTTGTTCTATGTTTACTGGCTATTGATAAAATTTAGTGTTATCTATAAAAATATTGGAATAATTTTTCTTTCGTCAAATTATAATAATTGATTATGCCCGAATTTCGAACACAGTGCGATCACAAGTATCAATAATTAGATAATATTAACAGAATTAATATCAAACGTATGTTCTTTATAGGATACTTTTAACTTAGGATGTATCGAATAAAACGTTAGGAACTTTTTTTGAACTCACTAAATGCTATTTACCGGAAGTTAGGAATTTTTAAGGCGATTACTTAAGGCGCACAACACAGGAGAGTGGCGAATAGCTAAATTCTTCCTTGTTCTTCTTCTTTATTCTTCCTTGTCTTAATCATGAATCGGGTTTACGCTTAATTCAAATATTGTCATGATTTTTAATTAATAAACAATTCTTCACAGCTTTTCGGGATCAACTAGTAACTTTATAACTAGCACCGTTTATAATTAGTAACTTGTACTACGATATGCACACATACACGTGTTGCACCATATTGGGCCGTTAGTTTAAGAATAGTCACTTTAAGGAGCTAATATAAAACTATATATAATAAACTTACCCGGTGTGAATTTAACTCCAAACCATACCGACATAGGCATAATACCATGATGAATTACGTGAAGTTTCGACACTTGATCAAATTTTTTGCGCATCACGAAGAATATCTGAAAAAAAATATATTACGATATGTAATGCAAAAAATATAAGAAGCTACAAAAACTGTATAAAGTAATTATCATGTAATTATATTTGTGTAGTAAGAAATGTACGTCATTGTATTTAGTTATTAAACCACTAATGAGTAAATTAATAAGTTTTGCCAGGTGGGTTAGCGATCGCATTAGGTGTTTGTGGTTCTCACCCAGCTCTTTGTTTATTTATCGTTTTTACGACACTTTTACGACACGACAGTGGGCGTCTTTCGGTTGAATAGATGGATGGAGTAAATTCATATTAGCTTATTGTTACATATCTCCCTCGGTGCCGCAGTTGTATTACGGTGCGATTGTCCTTCTGAGGTCTCGGGTTCGATCCCCGGGTCGGGGCAAGTGCTATTGGGTTTTTCTACTGATTATCATCCTAGAGTCTGGAATTTGTACCCGATATGATGACAGTCTCGCCCCCTGTTTACTTCTGGGACGGAACTGGGTCGGATAACAGGCGTGAGCTTATGTTATGTTATATATATACATATACATATATATATATAATACTCACTAACACAATAACGGAACACTTAAATATTTAGTAGAGACATAAAATTGTTTGGCTCTAAATACACTTCTATAACGTGCTGGACGAAAGCTTTCAACAATGTAATATGAAGTATTATAAAGTATTACATAGCTGTATCTGGCAAGCGTTGCGATTCAAATTCAAAATACTTTATTAAATTTAGCTCGTGTTAAGGCGCTTATGAACGTCAAAATACTACCACTGGTTCGGAAAACAGACCAACCATCGAGAAGAACCGGCAAGAAAATAGATGTGTTTTTTTCATATGTTTTTTACAGAACTATACAACACATATAGTTACAAGGTTTAGTAGTAGATTCTCAGAGAAAGGTATCATTCCCAGACATCATCATCGTTCACATAACGATCCACCCTATAATCCCTTTGCAAATTAAAAGTTGCTTGACTTGATGCCTGATCTTATTGCCCGGTAAATCAGTAATGTGCTTTGGTATATTATTGTGAAATCTAACACTAGAAACCCAGAAAACTCTTATTAGTTTAACTATCTCTGAAACGTGAAACTGTTAATTTATGGTTATTCCTTGTATTAAAGATATGCGCTGCCGGAAATACAATAAGTTATCTACACTAATAAATGAAATTGAAGTGTCTGTTTGTCATGTCAAAATTGTTTTTTTTTTTACTAAATAGATACGAATGTACATACGATACCTATACCAAAAGTATATTTTTAATTCTTTGTCTGTCTGTCTGTTTGTAATGGGTATTCGTCGAAACGGCTGGACCGATTTTGATGGGACTTTTTTTGGTAGATAGCTGAAGTTACTCTCCGGGTAACTTAGGGTAAGTTTGATTTTCGAAAATAAAAATTGAATAAAATACTATTCTATGCACAGATTTACGGGCAAGTGCCATAATTTGTGAGAAATATTTTTACTTTACTAAATTATTTAGGAAAATAATTAGGATTCCGTATAAAAAAAATTGAAACGCAGTGAAAAATATATAAAACGCGAGCGCAGCCGCGGGCACTCAGCTAATAATAATGCATAGAAGACAAACATACAATCATTGACACTTGTATATATATTTAAATTACGAATGCGATGTAAACATTAAAAGTACGTCGTTAATGATAAATTTATGTTAATAGATTGCTATAATGTACGAGGCAGTTTTTTTACATATTCATGTAATCATAATATCAAAAATGAGGAAGTAAACAAATTCTTATTATATTGTAATAGAAGTATGTAAATAATATTTATTTTGATATGTCCGCTACGGAAATAAATTTCAAAAAAAATAATCCTAAATAGACGTATAGCGACTTGGCAATGAGAATGAGCTAATCTTAGAAATTCATTCCTACTCTGTTCACAAACGTGAAACGTGTTTGAAACATAATGGATAAGAAACCAAATACATTTTTTGATAAGACGAATTCTGATAAACCTGATTTCAACGGAAGAATTGATAGTAAATATTTTGTCATTTAAACATTCTATATTATAATTATCTCAATTCCTAGAAATGAGATCATAAGGATTTCTCTGAAATATGGTGCAATTTTCCAACCATATTTTTTTTTTTAATAGTGTGAATACGAAAGATCAAAACAGCTTCTATCAAACAACTTTTAACTCAATCTTCTCGTCTTTAAAAAGAAAACTAGTATCTTGACTAAAATAGTTAAAATATTTAATAGAAAAACTTTAACAAAAGTTGCCTAAACAAGGATCACTAATTGAATATTTATAACATTCAAATATCTACGCAAAAATAGTTACATTTAAAAAAAGATGTGCTAATTTTATTATCTCTCTATGTTTCTACCTAATGTATTATTCTAGAATATTTTTGCTTTATAAGCCTATAAATCCCAAAACATCTGTAATTCAGTTTTGACAAAATTATAAAGTCATCCACGATAGCAATAGCCAACTTGACCTTCATATACCTAGACCACTTTATCTCTAGGGCATATCATTCTTATGTGGAGTAAATAATTACACAATTCTAGAAGATCCGTTTTTTACAGACTGGTGTTGACGCATTAAGATATTCATGACACACACCCACAACACAGCTCAGAATCACAATAATATAATGTATAACATAACATAAGCTCACGCCTATTATCCCTGGAGGGTTAGGCAGAGGTAAAATAGCGAAGTACACCAACCATATTTTGCTGAGCTTAGTTCCGTCCCAGATGTGACAGGAGGCGAGCCTGTCGTCATATCGGGCACAAATTCCAGACTCCTGGATAATACTGAGTAGGAAACCCTAATATCACTTGCCCCGACCCTGGGATCGAACCTACGAGTTGCTCCTCATGCCCGGTGCCAAAATCGAGAATTCACTTATCATTAATTCGGGCACATCGCTTCCTGAGATTGCTACGGAGTGCAGTTGCTTCGGCGCAACCCCACAGTCGTGGAACCGCGCCCCTGTACGCCCGTCCTCCGAAGCAACACTTCATACTTACGCTGCGCTCTAAGTGAAGTGACGTTTATGTGCAACAACCTAGTGTCATGGAAGTATCGACCGAATCCAGTGATCGAGGCGTGTTTGCGCCGTCACGATGCTGCCATTAAAAAGGGAATTGCGCTCTGTCACAGTACCCACACCTTCCCATGTGGGGAGGCTGAGAAGGCTACGAGTGTGTGTGGATCGAACTCGAGACCTCAGAACGACGGTCGTACCGTAATACTACTGCCCCACCGAGGCATCGAGGTACATAATTTATATCCTAATTAATTTCTAAAATATTAGTCCAAATGTTCCTGGAATATCGCACCGACTTTAAAATCGTATATCTACATGGAAATTAGTGCGAACTAAGCAAAACCTGCTATAAATGTGTCTTATGTACATGTGGTCTTAGTTAACTACCGGCACTTTATACACTACATAAAAAATGTAATTGCCACAATTTTGAATAAATTATCTCAAAAATCTACAAAGCAACAAAATAAAATTGAATTTGTTACCTGATTATAAATATGTATGCATATTCTAATAGGTTCCTAAGATAAAAATAAAAATAAGAAAATATATACCTAATATATCATAATTGATTTAATAAGCACACACCAACTTATGGTTTGAAATAAATCAAGTTCAATTTTGTTCTCATTCATATTAACACTCCACAGGAAGTTTATATTTACCCTTGAATTCGTTTATTATTGAAGTATCTACAATGATTAATGAGTTTCGAGAACCAAAGAAAAGGAAATGAATGCATAACTTACTGTGTCGAAGAACTCTGTGAATTTTGAGAAGTAATACCACCAACAGCCGCTAACAGTCTGTAAACAAAACGTAATTAATAAACTTATAATAAATAACAAATTTTTAATATTCATTACCAATTTACCATACGTTTTTGCCCATCAATGTAAAGTAACATAGTACAGTAATACCCCGCTTAGCGCGACCCCGTTACGCGCGGTTTCACTATAACGCGAATTTCAAATTTCGCGCTCAAATGCCTCGAGTTACGCGAAAGAGTGCGTGTAAACATAATGTAAAGACAATAGATGTATTTTTCCGTAAAAAAAATAAGAGTATGTATTGCATAAAGTGTTCTTAGAATTTAAGTGATTGATTAAAATGATTTGTATTTTTTTTTTGTATTAAACTTTGACTATGTTTAATCATAAACCTCGATATACGCGAATTTCAGTTAACGCGATTTGTTTTCGGAACGTATCCCTCGCGTTAAGCGGGGTATTACTGTACAGCAATTTGTACTTAAAATAAAGATTTTTAAACTTAGAATAATCCGTGTAACTTGTTAAATGAATTTTAACAATAGTTTATTTTACACATTTTAGATGTTAATGTATTTTTTAGAAAATATCCGTTATGAAATAACGGTGGTAACTTCGTATTAACAGGGAAAGAAAACCTTTGAAGAAATCTAAGAGAAGCACCACTCTACTCAATAAATTTATATATTAAAAATATATATATTAATGTATCTAAATTTAGTTTATAAAAATCTAAGCTATTTCAATACAGAATTCATAGTTATGGACCTAAAAATTATCGTTTATTTTTTCCGTTTCAAACTTTAGTTCCGTTAATAGTATATTGTATATTATATTTTAAAACTGGGAGAATCCAAAATAGTAAAATCATTATTTATAAGCAGGCACTGGGAAAAATGTAACAACGAAGTAAATAAAACATTGCGCGTAATTATTATAATTTATACTTCAACTTTATATAGTAGAACTATTTCTTGTAAGAATTAAATGCGGCGATGCGAATAAACTTGAATGCAAGCTACCTTGGGTTTACCGCGTGCCGTGCCATGAGCCAATCCACGGACATTAACGTTGGCCAAGCAAATGGAAATATTTATTAAGTTCATTATATAGAATGAATAGCACAATCATGAAAGATAATATTTGTTATACGTGTTAAGTTTAAATTAAATTGAACCTGTGATAATTTCATTACATCACACAACTTGTATGAAACATCATTGAAGTGTATTATTTTAAAATAGTTAAATAGTTCTTCATTAACAGCTATAAAAATGAGATTAAAAAAAATTAAATAGTAATAGTTTAGTAATAAATACTAAACATATTTTGTTTTTTGTATTTTGTATTTGTATTTTTAATTACATGATATCTTTAAGATAATATTGTTCAAACCGAATTACCATATAATGCACTATCCATAATGTTATAGTACAAGACATACTTATTTACGGGAAACGTATTATGTAAAATTAGTGTATACCAAGTGATCATAATCATTATTGGTAAGAGGAAAAATTGTATTTATTAATAATATTAATGAGTCGTTCTAATATTACGTAAGTAGAATTTTGGTCATCTGTAACCTACCTCATCAGATAGTAAGCAAAGCGTTACCTTCCTCCTCCCTATAATTTCTTAAGCATTGACATGGTTTTTGATATGGAAACTCAAATTAATAAGTGTTGCTTATGGTTTCACAATCCAGATACCCCAACCAATTTATAAAAAAATAAGCCAAGCATATACCCTCCCTCCAATTAATAATTACGCAGCTCGTCAACAGATACTGAACAAAACATTTAAAAAATCTGTTGACATACATAGTAGAAAAACGCACTGTATTTATTATCATTGTCCATTAAAAGGTGCAATAAACAGATTAATTTATCCTAACAAAAAACAATAAGGTAATAATACTATGTATATACTATAGAATTTAAATTCTTACCCGCATTACTTCAGGACTTCTCGAATAGTCGACTGGTTGGCATCGAAAACTGTACGTGGTAAACCATCCACTCGCTATGCTCTAAATATAACACAAACATAATATGTATCAAATTCAATAGTTATACAAAAATATTTTTATTTCCAAGTAGTGAATTGAATATGAGTGCAGAAATTGTAAATGTATAAATTCGAGAAACTAAAGTGTTGGTTAATTGTCAAACGTCATAAACGTTTAGAGGGTGGTCGAATAAAATGTTAAACACATAAGCCAAAGCTATTAAAGAATAATGGTTGAAGCATACAGGGGGTGGGTTGAACGCCATCGCGATGTTTCTACAGAAGACATGCCGACGCGAAAGGAGCGCGACCACTTCTATGCTACAAACGCGCTGGCGTTCTAACCCGCTCGCTATGTATTAAACCATAAAAGAGGTTATAGTGATACTAGGATGGTAGAGTAAGTCGGTTCTCAATTGTTTTTTTTTAATTTGAACTCAGCAAAGTGACTGCACTTGATGTTAAAAAAGTATAGTCCAAGAACAATGGCGACTGTCCATAGATAAGAATCTATTGAAAATCGCCATCAAAATACCAGGCTACATCAACCACGGTAAAAGCCTCTAGATAACTCTGGATAATAACTTGCTGATTCAATAATGCGATATGCCTTTACATTTCCCTATGATAGACTTTTCGCATACATACATAACGTCACTTCTCTCTTACATTAGGGTAGGCAGAGACTACAGTGCATCCTTCCACCTGCTATGACCCTGACACATGTCTTTCGCTTCTTCTACTTTCAAAAGTGCTTGCATTCAAAAGTACATACTCTTCGGTTACGGGTACTTTTGACCTTGAGAACGTCCTCGATCTGCTCGAGATACGTTCGCCTAGGACATCTTTTACCGGTTTGCCCAGTCACCCCCTAAATTTGTTTCGGCAATCTTTTTTCATTAATCCTCTCCGCGTCTCTAAACTAGTTAAGTTTTCCTTTCTCTATCTTTGTTACTACATTCTGTATTACACCGCAACGATCCGTTATCACACTATTTCTTACTTTATGTATCATTATGAAAGCAGCTATACTACTTTGACTTCTTATCTCTACTGTATTATTCTTGCTTTCATGCTTCTTCTGCCAGACCCAACACGTACTATCACACATAAGTGTTGGGATTAGCAAACCCCAATCCACAGCAAAACGTGCCTTTTCGTGCACAGATATGACTTTTCACAAGTGTACCTCATCCAGTCGGACTCAATTGCCCAAACATACCACTAAGGGATCGTTCATTAATAACGTGAGCCTCAAAAGGGGAGTCCGGAAAAAACCACGAAACATCACATGTTATGTTATGTAAACCGAAAATCGGCGCGAGCGGAGTGACCTTGACTGGTCGTTGCCAGATAACGATTTCCAAAATTTTAAAGAATTAAATAATATTATATATTTACTTAAAGACTAGCTGCTCTCTGCGATTTTACCACGCGATAGTTCCCTTACCCGTGGGATTTTCGGAATAAAAACTCCTATGCCACTCCCTGGATTTCAAACTATCCCCATACCATATTTTATCGAAATCGGTCCAGTAGTTTTTAAGTTTATTCGTTACAAACAAAAATAAAAATCTTTCCTCTTTGTAATATTAGTTTAGATTGATGATAATAATCTGATTTTTTTATGACACATTGTACCATAAACATCATGTGATGAACAACTCCTGAGCGCTGGATTTATACTAGCTGATCGCGGAACGCAATACACCAAAATGTTTTTTTAAAACTACGTACATGGTGGTTGCAACTCTGCCATACCTAACATTCCATAAAGAGAGATACGCGAGTTTATCATGCTATAGCTTGACGAGTTTCACCAATATCGACGGTTGTTCACATGTCGTACGCATATATATTAACTTTAATTCGGGTTCTGGTTTTAGGCAGTTGGATATCAGATTATCGTAAAAAAACATAGATTTTTACTATACTGTAAAAATAATATTTACAATTACTTTACATATGTGTTAATTACCTCATAAAATAGCCAGATACTGAATATTACTTGGAACAGGTTGTACCAGATAAGTACTTTCTTGAGTTCAAATGTTTTTTCTGTTCTCCATAAACTTTGGTCCTATTACCTGCAAAAAACATAAATGTTATTATTACGTAATTATTTATTTAACCTTACATCATTACTACAAACATAATTATTGTAATTCTAGTGCTTCTGTGTAATGATAAATAATGAATAAATGTAGGAATGAAAGGAACTTAAGACTGAGTGAAGTAACAGAGTGTAAGTGAACGAATGAGATTGATGAATGAATGAGATAGGTAATGGCGAAGCGCGAAGTGGTGTCCGTTGATTTTTTTGTTAAATGTTATGTTTTTTTTTACTTTTTTGTATTAGCCTAACCTCTATGTTTATATTATCTATCTAACGGAATCTTCGAACTTAATTTTCATTGATTTATACATATATAAAACACTGATGTTAATACAATAAATTTGTCTCGTTATCCTGGCCAGGATCTCGTGACAGAGTTATTTTCATAATCTACAATAATAAACAAAATTGAAGAGTTGGTTTGTAATATCATAATAACTTTTTTTTACTAAATATATATGAATGTATATTCGATACCTATACCACAAATACAATTTTTGTCTGTAAAACGTAGTGTCATCACTTCTTTCACACAAATGAAACACGGGCGCAACCGCGGGGACACAGCTAGTATAAAATAAAATAGAATCTTGTGAAAATAAGGGAAAATATATAGACGATTTATTTATGTATAATTTTACGAATTAGTCAATATTATGACACAGTTGCGTAGACAGCGCTTTTAAAAAAGTTACGATAAGAAGGATGCAGGAAATCCAATATTGGTAAAAAAATATACCGGCTATCTATAAAAGCTTATTTCAGTTTAGTTTTTTTTAATCTATATTAATAAATAAAATTGATGTGTCTGTTTGTAATATCAAAGTAATATTTTTTTACATATCAATTTATATACGAAACCTATAGCAAAAATACAGTTTTTATGTTTTTTTTGTTAGTCTGTTAGTTCTTTTTTTTAGTAGATAGCTGAAGTTACTCCGTGTAGCTTAGGGTACTTTTGATTTTAGAAAATAATTAGGGCTCCACGTAAAAATTGAATAAAATGAGATTCAGCGCACAGTTTAACGGGAAAATATTTGAATTTATGAGAAATATTTTTACTTTTACTAAAAACAATTTAGGGAAATATTCAGGGTTCCGTATAAAAAAAATGAAAACAGTGAAGAATATATGAAACGCGGGCGCAACCGCGGGCACACAGCTAGTTTGTAACTATTACTTATCTTCTTTTAAATTTAAACTAGTATTTAAAAAATGAATACGTTTATTTACTTGAAATACTTACTTTGACTAGGATCACATATGTGAGACAGATAGCCAGTGTGGGAAAGGGCGAAGACATGAGGAACCAGCCATTGACTCTTTGATCGCTTTTGTTTTCCATTAAATCGTGGTACGCCGACACTACCCTATCGATCACCTCCATTTTCACTGTAACAAGTTTTTTTAAGATTAATTAAAAATATACATAAATATATGCTTAATCTATACTAATAAATAAAATTGAAGTGACTGTAATGTCAAAATGTAATTATTTTACTTAATAGGCAAGAATGTATGCAACACCTATACCAATAATATAATTTTATAAATGTTTGTCTGTTTGTCTATTTGTATGGGGTAATCTCCAGAACGGATGTACAGATTTTGACGGGAATGTTTTGGTAGATAGCAGAAGTTACTCCGGGTAGCTTAGGTTATTTGAATAATAAGGGTTCCGTATAAAAAATTAAAACGCAGGGAAGAATATATAAAACGCGGGCGCAACCGCGGGTGCACAAATAGTGGTATATAAATATAAAACGTATAATATGGAATACATTCAAAGAGATTTGTCTCTGGTTTCCGGTGCGAAAAGTTAGTTGAACTGCCCGCGAACTCAAGCGTCAAGCTTACGATTATCAAGGTGAACCTGTTATGGATCGTTAACTCTCTTTAGGGGTCTTCCATAAATTACGTTACTTGAATTTAATTTACTTTGACCTCCCTCTTTGTCACAGCTGATCTTGTTTGTGAGACTCCTTATCTAGTGTGACGTCACATATATATGCTATAGATGTTGCTAGAAATGATTCAATGAAAATCGTTTTTTTTAAACAATAACATCAAATCAAATCAAACATTCGAATAGATTGACAAAACAAAAGACGATTAATTATTTGAATACTTAGATATAGGTTTTGATGTGTGACGTCACGAAACTTATGATTCCTTCCACCCGTTGTCATACAATGTAACACGTTGTCGTCCTTTTCAACTCCTCTTACTGAATGACGTAATTTATTGATGGGCTTTATGTCCTTTGAAAAGTTTATTAACCTCTTAAATTTCTTATTAACACGTGCGTCTTAATTTACCCATGATATAATGTGACGAAAAGGTAAAAAAAAAAAATGATCATATTGTTAAAACGATCATGACCGTTGTGTGATGGATGTTACAAATTACATTTTACATTACTTTTACAGTAATTACATTACTTATAAATTAAGTAACAATCTCTGTATAATGTTAATTTATTAAAAATATTGTATATCAGAAAAAATAAATGCAGGTTTATGTAACGTGACGTATACGTATAACCGTAAAAAAGTTAATATCTATAGGTAGATAAAATTGAATGAATGCTTAGAATTAGTAGTAGCTCATGTAGATTAAAATAACATTAATTGTTGCAACACACAGTGGGCGGCCCGGGACGCTGGCGCGATTTTTCTATAGAAGACGATGATTGCGCAGTTGGTAATGCGGCGGCATTCCGCGTTAATGGGCGCGTGTTCGAGCTCACCTATTCAACTCATGGTGGGGCATTTTCTAATAATCCCTACCAGGGTAACTACCACTCTCAAGTTTCAACATCTGCGCCAAATACCCATACGTGTGTTCCGCCAGCATCACTTGACAACCAGTACTTCTAGGATTAGTGTTTACCATCCTAGACCACATCGTCACTTAAAATCATGTGAGATTATGGTCAAAGAACTGAGCAATGTATAAAAAAAACGTAGCGTAGATGTGAACCAATCGCGACCTCTTTTATTATAAAAGCGCGCTGGCTTCTTGTCCCGCCCGTTGTATGTTGAAACTATTACGTAATATTCATGGAAGCATCGGGGTAATGAAATATTTGTTTATACTCAACAAAAATATTATCCACTAGCTGTGCCCGCGGCTTCGTTCGCGTGGAATTCAGACAAATATATTCTAATAAACCGACTATGTTCTCCGTCTAGATGCAATCTCATTACCAAGATATTCTCTATGTCCCGTTCCGTCCCTTTACACGCGGTGGAGGTTACGCCGGCCAGACCAGGCTACCTTCCACCCTTAGTTTGGCAATGCGGCAGAGTCTAGACCCCACCGGTGAGGTGTCCGGACTAAGCCGCCGTCTCCGCTTAGCCCTCGCGGGGCACCTGAGCTGTAACTATGCACCCAGCCATTCTTGTCCTAATAGGCCTGAATGCTATAGATTTTATTTCTTAATTTCAAACCATTCAAGCAGCGCACACTATATTATATTATTATTACCTACTTCAAGTACATTTATTATGATTAATTATTAAAAATTTATCAAAATAAAAAGTAGCCTATATGTAAAGTACCTTTCTAATGGTGAAATAATTTTCAAAATCGGATTAGTACTACTGGAGATTACCCCGGAAATCCAAACTCACACACTTTACAATATACATTTTACAATAAATGCATACACTACATTATTATTTTTTTAATGAATCTAGTTAAACGCTATTCATACATTATCTAAATACATATGCGTGTAAAAAGTATGCCAGATGTTACTATAGAGTTCCAAATTTAATAGCAAATTTCATCGAAATCGGTTGAGTAGTTCACGTATGATTGGCGAGCAAATTAATATACGAACAGACGGACAAAATATTTTAAAACTATCGAAATGGAGTACAGATTTCGTTCATTGTCCAGTATATAATCGTCTTTGTAATGTTTGAAAAAGTCCAATTAAAAAAAAAAAGTAAAAAAAAAAAAAATAAGCTGGCAACGTGGCTCTTATAATTTAGCTCAATTAGGGAATAGCGCTATCTTATTATTATTAACGCATTATTAAGATTCTGATGTCATTATAGATAGACTTCTATTGAATTTGAAACATTCATTGACTCTTTTCATTTTCAGGTTTTATCGTATTACGATTCTTTTTATGGGTATTATCGGTCTAGTATTTTATATAGTCTTTGATAATATATAACGAAACATTTTTATACAATAAATGTATAAAAATGTACTAATATGTCAACATATTAGTGACAGTCTCGTATAATTTTACACCTATTTTTTAACTTTGTCGACGTGGTATTTATTAGACTTTCTTTAGAGTCATTGGTGGTTTGAAACTCGATGAAACGGAAATGCTTCATGGCAAAGAAACAAACACATAGATCAATAGGATTACGTCCACTTATTATATTTTATACTTCTAATTTAACTGATTGATAATTTCGCTGCTAAACGCTAAGTTTACTACACGGGCTATAGACGTCGGTTCAAGGCCTATCGATTGATTTTATTATTCTATTCTTTTTTTTTTAATAAGAATAGAGATGTGAAATCTAGCTTAAATTTTAGCTAATTTGTTTGCTATAGAACAAATAAAATGTCATCAAAATCTGTCAAGAATTTAATTTACTACAAATTTTTGAATTTTGTCCGTTATCCTGTAGAACGCCTTGCGTTTTTATGGGACAAAAAGTATCCTAGTTACTCTATAATATTAGTTATCACCGTTTCAATTTTCGTCAAAATTAGTTCAGTAGGTACTTTCACAGTGATACGCGTACATAGGGAAAGACAGACAGACAAAAATTCTAAGTAAAATGTTTTTGGCTTCTATATAACAAAGTCCATCCCGATTATATTTTCAAAAAATATTTTAGATTAGACAGATTTGGCCTAGCTACAGCTTTTATTATATTCTAGATTATAAATTAGCACATAATGAAATAATTTATTTCTCATTATTAAAATAATGTCTTTATTATAAATTAGCGAAATTAAACTTGAACTTGACAAAGGTAATTAGCACAAAAAATAATTTAATGTAGTGGATAATTAATGCAAATATTTCCTAATATCTTATATAATTAATTTTATACTAAATAATAGAAAATTAAACAGGCCGAAAAAAAAATTACAGAATGTGATTAATTCAAATGGTACCTCTCCGTTTAGCATATGACAATAGTACAAGGATAGTTATGCAATATTTTCCAACTCACTGATCGACTACGCATCAACCAATTAATACGCTGTCCTTCATATTTACATATTTGATGCGGTCTTTTTACTGTTATGAAATTATTGCACGTTATATTTACTAAGAATCTTTATAACGAACTGTTGAAGTTTATTTATTAATTATTTTTAATGTTATAGTAAATTTTAATGTCTGTCTGTTAAAAATGAAGTCATTTTGATTTTTTTAATTAGAAGACTATAATATGTACTAGCAGACCCGATGAACTTCGTACCGCCTCAAAATTAATTAATCCATTTCACGCAAAATTTATGGAAAGTGAATACACTTACTATTTGGGGTCGGTGTAACACGTCTTCCTCTTTCATTCCCTTCTATTTGCAGTCATCTCCATATTCACTCCCTTCCTAAGCATATCATCTTTCACACAGTCCATCCACCATTTCTTTGGTGTTCCCCTTCCCATATAATGTGGACGACATTCATATCCAATACCTTTCTTACAACATCCTCTTCCTCCTTGCGCATCATATCTAATGTACTCATTCGTAATACTGTCCATTCTTGTTATCCCACACATCCGTTTTAACATTCGCATTTCAATTGCATGAAGTCTTCGTTTGTCCATCACCTTTATGGGGAAACATTTTAATCCATACAAGACGACATATCGTATTATGTTCTTGTAAATCTTCTTCTTTAGTTTAAATGGGATTTTCGGATCACACGTAATAAACGTAACCCTCCGCCATTTCATTCATTTTGCGTTAATTCTATGCTTTATAGCCCGGTCTATTTCGCCATTACTTTGCATGTATGAAAAGTGAATTCTGTTCATAATTTTTCTTGAAATTTTTATGTTTTCGATAGTTATTCTGCTATTCCGGACGGATATCAATCTAACATAGCAAACATAAAAATTGGCCCAGCCGTTCTTTATTAAAATTCAAAAAAATATTTATGTAATTTAGGCCCTGATAAGGCGCTCATAAACGTCACGTTTCCAGACATCCCTATAAAATAACCTTTGCAAATTAAAGTTGCTTCATATGGTGCCTGAAGTTAATGTCCGGTAGATAAGTATTGTGCTTTGAGACTTTGTTTTAAAATTTACCACTATTACCTAGAAAACTCTTATTAGTTTGTATACACCCATAATGGATATTATAGGTACATGAAATTCTTAACCCCTTGAGCCCTAACCTGGCGTTTACGCCAGCTTTCCATTATTTTCCTATTGTCTTCCAATTGTCTCATTTTTATGGGTATTCGACACATTAACAGAAATATTTATTGGAACACTATCTGTGTGCCATGGCTACGCCCGCGTTTTATATATTCTTCACTACGTTTTAATTTTTTTATATGGAATGCTAATTATTTTTTTTAATTATAAATTAAATTAATAAAATAAAAATTATTCTCTTAAATTCAATTCGGGCAAGTGGTCCGTAAAACTGTGAGTTGAATCGAATTTTATTAAAATTTTGAGTTTTAATTTTTTATGTGAAATACTAATTATTTTTGAATATTAAGAGTACCCTAAGTAACGCGGAGTAACTTGAGCTATCTGCCAAAAAAAGTCCCGTCAAAATTCGTCCAGCCGTTCCGGAGGTTACACGGAATCAACAGACAGACAGACTATGAAGGCAATTGTACTAATTTTGGTGTAAATTATAACATGCAATCGACCGTATTAAATACATTCTCTATCATATGAGAAAATAAAACAAAAAAAAAAAAACTATTATTAGCAAAATATAGATAAAGATATATTCTTTCTTTGTTTGGATTACATATTTCTGTGATATTATCAATATAAAAAAGTAGTGTTACCAAAAATAAAACAATAACAAGAAATGCAACACAAAGAGGTATAATTTACATTACAGGTTTTATATGAAGATTTAAAAAATGTATGTTACATGACAATATTGACGACTATTTATTGATAATAATAGATAAGTAGTTATTGTTATCTTCACGATGAATTTAGAGTTACAGATGTTTTTGCGAAGATTCAGATATGTTCTCGAATCAGAACCAATTATTTATACTATTAAAAATTCAGTAGATCAAAACGACTTCTTTTTGAGAACTTGAAACAACGCCTGAAATGCAGAAATCTACATATACTTATAATAAAAGGCTAGAGGGACGAAATCTGAACATTGAAGATATTTGAGAAAATATCTATCTATCTAGTAGGGCTTCAGAATATACGACAGGAAAACTTTTGGATAGTTTAAAAATATGTTTCTCTGTGTATATTAATTTATTCGCCATGATGATTCGAAATTCAGTGGTTTATATCTAGAAGTAATGAACATAACGTCATATCCATGTAGTATTCAATATCAGTATACGCTTTTATTTAGTTTAATAATAACTTCCCACTTTAGTATTATGTAGGTACAATATGTTTCAAATAAGAATGTCCATGGACCTGCGCCATATTGTGACGTCATAGCTAACGAAAAATGTATATAGGTGTGTTCATTAAAACAACGCATATCTTCTTATTAATTTTAATAATTAGGCAAATAATTTACTAAAAAAAAAAAAAAAAAAATTATGCAAATATTTTTGTTGCTTTCCCTATTATTTTATCGAGCTTTAACAGATCAAGGACATTGACGTGCACACTCGTATTTGAAACGCATAGTTGCATATTGCACTCGTAAATCTGTAATTTGAAAATTTTTAAAGATCTATAAACGGCCCATTGGTATCTGTGTCATTATGAATAACGGAATCGTTAAAATACCTGTTTATTTTACTAGTTTAATATTATAATACCACTTTGATAGATATATTTATAGCGGTACTTGTTTTTATGGAAAATTACCGTAACATAATAGGTACCGAAATAGATGAAACGTGTACATAATTACGAAATTGGTTGAATGTATATTGCTTCATTTGTATATTTATAAATTTGTAATTGTACATCAACTGATATTTGAGACTCATTATAATTGGTGTTTCAAATGTTTTTTCCGCAGGTCTCCGGCCTCCAAATGCATATTTTTTTATTTAATATTATATTGTTTAAGATAATAATGTAGATTAATTGCATATGAGTAAACAATATGAAGACCTTAATTGTAATCCATTATTAACCCCTTGAGCACCTTCCCGGCGTTTACGCCAGCTGTCCATTGTTTTCCTATTGTCTTTCTATTGTTTCATTTTTATGGGTACTCATTAGTACACAATAATTAAAAAAAATTGCATTTTCGTGTTTCTATTAAATTTTGATAGCTATCATATTTCAAGCCAGTATATAACAAAAAGGAAGTTATTTGAAGGCAGTTAATTTCAAGAATTCAGGTTTGTTGTTATTAGACATATTGTTGTTATAATATATATATATATATTAATTTATATGCCACAGATTGACATAATTGATAGATATAAGGGTATATTAAAAATATGAGGTTTTAATATATTATAGTTATTCATATTGTGCTTCAAGCACAGAACTTTAAAAAAATGCTAATTTAATACATTGGAAATTTATTAAATTGAAATACGTTATAGAATTAAATGAAAATATGAAACAAAATTAAAACTAAAAGTATTATTTATTGCACTAAATAATAGTATCGTGTACTAATTTAAAATTATATATGTATAAAAAAAGCGTAATTGAATAACAATACAATATACACAGAATGGTTTAAAAAATTTGTGATCCATGAGAAGAACAATGATGTAATAATATGGTCTTTTTAAATTTTGTTCTATTATCAAAAAATATGTCACAAGTTTTGTGTAATAAATTATTTGATCTTGATAATCTATTAACAGGTGCATAAAAACCTAAATTTGTAGAGTAATGCGGAACTTTCTTACTATTCGATGAAATAATATATCCCATCATACATTTTTTTTTACAAAATAAGTTAAATCTACTAAATAATTAATTACAAATTATTACGAGGTACAAAAACCAGTCATCGTAATTATTATTTTACAAAACATTTCAATACACAATATATTATGGTTTTTTATTTATTTTTTTGAGTAGCAATCATTAGGATGTAGCTACAATATGGACTATGCACTAGGATGTAGCTATTAATGTATGTAAATTATTTAAAAACATGTGTAGATATAAAACTTTTTTATAATTTATTTTGTATTGATGCTGTTTTATAAATGAACTAAATAATTAAATAAAGAGTCTATTAAAAAACTGCAGAACTCACAGACAGAATAAAAGAAAAACAAACGGTCTTTAAAATGTTATTTATTTAGAGATTATTATCTCTTTGAGCAGTTTAAAACGAATGAAGCAACTTTTATTCTTATTTTATACCTACATAAGCAAATAAATATCTACTCAAATAATTAGCATTTAAACAAATAATCATATTATAACACGAGTAGTAACTATAATAAAGAACAACATTTATGTTGTAAAAATGAAAATTGATTTTCAGTAAACATATATTTGATTACTAATCTATTTAGGTCTGTAATACCTTGTAACATTTAAGTTTTTCTTTTTAATTATGAATTACATACACAATTCTGCCAGTTTGAATTAGGTGCAGTGGTCATCTTGTTAGAACTTTACAGGGTGTTTTTATGACACTTCAATTAAGCAGAGGATTTACGATTTTTCGACCATGGACAGAAACTTGACCGCTCTCTTCAGCGTTAATAAGCTTTTAATATACAATTGAAAACTAGTTTAAAAGTGCTAAACAAGAAACCAATTTAAATGGAACGGAAGCGAACATTGAGCCTATACGAGTATTTCTTGTATAATATGCAAATATGTCCTTTAATGTAGTTATAATCACTTAACTTTTTATACATTATGTAAATTTTATAAAATAATAATTTATATATACTCAAGCGTACTCACCTGCTAAACCAAATTTCATATAGGAAACAATCAGTTGCAAGACAAAATCTGCTAGCTAGTTTTAACTTCTTAAATAAATCCTAATTAGTCTTATAACTCTTTTTTTTTTGTAAACTTTTTTGGTATTTAACTCGGATTGCGCGTTTATACGGTATATGCTATGTACATGGATTAAGACGCCATCGCGCATTAATGATACATTTGCAGACTGGAATTAGATATTATAATGATTATACGAGGGATACCGTATATACCTAACCTTATTTTCAACTAGCTGTTATCGTTTGTGTATAATATTTCTATTCCTCAAAAAATAATTACGGAAATAAATATTTTATAAATATGGAATAGTTGAGCTAAAATATTGCCAGATAATTAAATGCTGGTGGCAATTGTTTTTATTAACTTTGCTTTTATTTTCATAATTTGTCCATTTTAGTTTAAATGTAGAATATGTTATGCTGTTTATAAGCCAATTATCGGAGAGAATTTTAAATAGAATTTAAATGAGGAACACGATAAGAATGATTTTAACGATTATTTTATTAATTATCAGATAATTACTATTATATACGCATACATACTATTTAACGTAAGATAATTATTAAAACATAACTAAATATTATATCTATGATTTAAGAAAAGAATCATGTAAATCGGTTCGGTGGTTCTCGAGTTACAAGCCAGTTAACGTACATTGCCTGTTAATTTAAGGTTATTTCAGTTTGAACGCGTTTAGTTATAAAGTCATTGTTAAAATATTCCAAGATAGTATTGTTAGTAGCGAGTACAGCATGTAAATATTTGCTAGTAATGGCTAATGGTTATTATTATATTACGGCGCAGTCGGGGCGGCCTCTGCGCTCACTAATTTTATTGCGCATTGAGAACAGCGTCCACGCGAGCACCGCATACACACGACTTCGTTTATAAGCCGTTACAAGCGACGCTAGGACAAACAAATATATGATCCTTATTGTGGGGTCGAACCTGCCGACACGTTATAGAATAAATTTCAGGATAACAGAAACAAACCGTTTACGCCACGAATATTAAAACATTTGGTAATAATATACGATAGAAAATACAATCAAGATTGTTGTTGAAACTAACTGTAAAATTAAATATTTTGCATATTATTCTGTATATTCTTCTCACGATCTCTTTGTAATAGACATAACGGTTTCTATCATGTAGGTATTATTTTATAATATAGGTACTTGATTAGTTTTTTTTACACTAAAGAACGATTAGATGTTTCCGTTTAAAGTCTTATGACTAAGAGTACAATATAAATTAGCTGATTTAATGAGACCACTCAGAAGACAAAAGATTGCGGAACAATAAAAACAACCAGGGAGTTCTAATCGATGCGAAACAATTAAATCATCTACTGTTATTAATATACTGCGACGCGTATATTCTACATCCTTATAAGTCTTGAACTAATAACGTCCCAGCCAAGTGAATGATGTAAAAGTCGATTAGTAAATTACACATTAACTCTCAAATATAAAGAAACAACTCAGTTCAAAAATATCACTCTCTTTTGCATACATCATACATAAGCTCACGCTTGTTATCTCCGAACGGTTAGGCTGAGGTGAAATAGCGAACTACGCCACCCACATGTCGCCGTGCTTATTTCCGTCCCAGATGTGACAGGAGGCGAGCCTGTCGCCATATCAGGCACAAATTCCAAACTCCAGGATGATACTGAGTAGAAAAACCCAATACCACTTGACCCGACCCGGGGATCGAACCCGAGACCTCAGAACGGCAGTCGCATCGTAATACAACTGCGCCACCGAGTAGCACAATATCGCTTACAACAATAATCAATACGGACAGTGAATCATTCTTTTATTAATTACTAGCTTTACGCCCGCGTTCTATATAATTTTTCACTGCGTAATATTTTATAAATATTTTTTTATATGGAACCCTAATTATTTTGCGAAAACAAGAATACTCTAAGTTGCGCGGAGTAACATCAGCTATCTACCAAAAAAAGTCCCGTCAAAATCGGGCCCGCCGTTCCGGAGATTACCCGGAACAAACAGATAGAGAGATAAACATTTTGAAAATTGTATTTTTGGTATAGAACCGAACCCGAGACCTCAGAACGGCAGTCGCACCGTAATACATCTGCGCCACCGAGGCAGGTTTTTGCATACCTATAGGTATAATAGAAAAGTGTCAATTCAGCATACTTATCATACATATTAAGAGAATATGCGGTCTGAAACAAATTTCTAAAATAGGTATTTCAAAACTCTATTGCTATCGCGTTACGGTCCAAATAAAGATTTATAAAACACGAAAGGGCATTTGCAGCTCGGGCTGATATTACCTATGCAAAATAGATGCAAACAACATCACTTCGTATTCCTCTGTTCGTTCCTTCAAAACTGAGCTGATTTTAATTTTTAGAATAACAAAAACTTTCGTTACGCTTCTACGTTTTGCTTTTTTTCTTTTTTATTCATCAAGATTATTTGACGGACGTTTGAAAGCCACGGTAAAATTGAGCAATTTTTCTCATTTTCAAAGGCTCCTATTTTCTATACTAATTAGGAATAAAATGAAAACGTGCAGGTGTGGCGGTGATGAATATATATTAAATGGTACATATTTACCATAATGCATAATTACTCAAGGAAGAAACAGGGGAATTCGGTTGTATGAAATAAACGCCGCTCGCATAAGGAGACAATGTAAAAATACAAATAAGGCTCGCCTATATACAAATTAAATGATCAAAATAAGAAATTCCTCATTGAACTAACTACTACGGTTTTCCTGTTATGAATATCAATATGATGTGAGATCACACAGAAATTCTATTCCTAGCGATTTTTTTTAACAAACAAATTTTTCCTTAACAATAAGTTGTATTAAGTAGACTTCCTGCATCTGAAATTTCAAACATATTTTAGGAAATTATTGTAACAAACAAAATAGATGAGGTTAAGTTATCATTTGATTTGATTAGATTCTATTTGGAATTCATTTAACTCGTTGAGGACGTTACTTAACTAAAAAAATAATTAATTAATTATAATTATTGTAATAAGTAACCAAAATGATTAGTTTCTTATTGGAATATTAATTTACAATATCTCAAGATTTTTTTTGCATTCTACCTTACAACATATGTTCTGTTGCAAATTTGCGTAGAGGTTTTTAATCTGATTGGCTATAAAACAAGTTACGTTAATATGTAATTTATAGTGTGTTACGAATATTTAAATTAAGTAAAATATTTAAAATAAAATAATTCATTTTTTACGTTCGGTCAGTCTGAAAGTCATTATTCCTTACGATAAATGTATACAATGCATGTTCTATGACAAATCATAGTCATATTTTACATTTGTTGACGGAATGAATTTACTTTAATTATGTCTTAGAAGAAGAAGACTTAGGACTTCAAGCGATTGAAAACGCAAAGCAAAGAAAATTTGGAGATGTTTTTTATTACCTACTTATTTTTTTTTACTGAAAGTAAATTTAATGCATTATGATTAGAACATTGCCACTTGTATTACTCAAAAACTACGCTCTTGAAATGGCTGTAGTCGTGTAAAAAAAATAAACGAGAATATTTGTATGTTTGTTCTTTTGATAGCTCTCAAACGATTGGATAAAGGATTATAGAATTATACTATGTTAATATGTTGTATACTTGTCAAATAACAATCTCATTAGTTTAAAAAATCATTCCAAGGATTTCGAGTTTATGATAAGGTCTCTTTCTTATGTTCCCCACTTGCAAAGTCGTAACTAGGCTCTCAAAACGCCAAAGTTTACGAATAACAAAGAACGTAAATTTACTTAAGACTTTTAATACAATTCTAGTCTTACTAGTTAATATTTAACTGTAACTGGGATATAAATACTTTATACTGAAATAAGAGTTAAATGGAATTTAGGTAGCTATCTAATTTTCTTAATACCTTTACATTCATGCGATTAAAAATAAAACAAAGAGATAACAATTAAGATTTCATCACGATATAACAACATAAAAACTATCGTGAGCATCTACGCCTTATTTTCCACGGTTTAACTTCCCCATTTGTCTGTTATAAAAATATCATATAATTTCTTTATTTTTCAGCGTCAGTGTATGAGACTTGATGCGAAATAATTGGGCAAAAAGGGCAAACTGAAGTAAATGTATTTATGTAGGCTCAGATAAAGATCCCCTCATGGCAGTTCGGTCTCAACTTTCAAAGTCAAACAGGTTTTAAGAGCTTTAAATAGATATCGTAAAACAGAGATGATTCGGAAAACGGTGCTCGGTTGAACAGTTATTTAAATACGAAAGCAGGTTGGCTTTGATTGGCACAAAGACGATTTAGTTAGAACTAGACTAGGCTAGGAATTAAGCAACAACAGAAGGAATGGAATTCACTCCCGTCATCTCTCATTCCGTCCTCTTATGTCTGGAAGTTTTGAAAAAAAGACAATAGGTAAACATGTTTCACCGTCGACCTCATCTACACTTAGTATCAGGTCAGGCCAAATACGAGTCTCTTGTACAATTTTTTTTAAAGAAGAAGACAATAATTGGTTTAATAAAAATGATTACACCAACGACCTCTTGTAAATAATTGTAGCCTTCTTTATAAAATCACTGCATCTTTAAGTTTAATTAATTTAAAAAAAAATAATTGAAATTACTTCCGTAATAGAACGTATGTTATTAAAAACATTTTAACAATACACGTATTTATTTATTTTGTTTCATTTCAATAATGCCAGATTTCCTCCTGCCTTCAAGTAATCTGCTAAAACAAAAGTTTACAATTTCAAGAAGATATTCGCGTAATAATTCACATAAATATAATTTCGGTAACTGTAACATAAGTATAAAATATATGATTTATTTTATTAATCTTCTTTAAAAGCTTCGTCATAAATGAACTTTAAAATATACGTTATGAACTTGCATAAATTAGATATATTATTATATAATACAAACACTATTGACGTAGGTGTAACTAGCCTAGACATTGAAACTCTGTGACCTCTTGCATTCTTTTGTGCATCTATTAAACTGTTCATGTTAATTTAAATTTTGTTTTGACGAAAATAAGTATAAAAGAAAATTATACACTTTTTTTAAAGCTGATTTCCATAATTCTGAAGAAAACAGTTTTTGGTTAAAATTAAATAACAATTTATAATATATTCCTATGAAGCTAATATTTATTAGAATTATACAGATAAATCCAAAGAATAATTACAAATTGATAATGAATGAATTTTCTCTTACGAAAATATATACACAGGTATATAACAGGTACTTAATACTTTATTTGTTTTTTTTTGGACTCTGTTTCCAATTTGAATTTATTTCGTATCTAAAAGTCGCTACAAAATATAGATTACTTTCTGATAAAACCATTGCTTGCTTTAGAAATCCAGTATCTAAACCGAATTACTAACCAAACCGTAAAATACAAATTTTATAATTAGGTAGGATTTTGTTAATTTATAAAGTCAATATACTCTATAAGAAAAAACCTTTATTTCGAAATTATACACAGACGCTTTAATTTATCCTACAGAATAATGAACAAAATACCAGTTCGTATAATTTTAATTATAACAAGAACAGTAAGATTTTTATAAGATAAATAGCGATATAATTTTTTTTACACAGAATCTAAGAGGTTTACTATATAAGAGTTTTCTATATAGACATCACGCTGGCGTCCCGACCCGTCCGTTGTGTTTGCAACTATTAAAGACGATTAACGCCTAATACAAGCTTGTGTATAATCTAGGTATAAACCACAATTTTAAAAAATTTTGTCTGTCTCTCTGTTTGTTTCGGATAATCTCCGGAACGGCTGAACAGATTTTGACGGGACTTTTTTGGTAGATAGCTGTAGTTACTCCGGGTAACTAAGGGTACTTTTAGTATTCGAAAATAATTAGGGTTCCAAGTGTAAAAATTAAAACCCATAAAGAATTGAATAAAATCCGGTAAAATGCACAGTTTTACGGGCAAGTGCTTAAATTTATAAGAAATAAGTTACTTTATCTCAGTACTAAAAAAAATATTACTAAATAAATTGGGTTCCGTATAAAAAAAAATTAGAAAAACAATGAAGAACATATAAAAGGCGGGTGAAGCCGCGGGCACACAACCAGTGTATAGTATAAACATCATACCTTCATATTATATTACGTTTTACATTACAAAAGTAACAGGACTACTTATCGCATTATTCGTTTTCATCATTTATTCACTTTATTTCCAAAAAAAGGTTAGTATAAACAGCGTATAAAGGCCACGTGATAATATTGTTGTACAGTTTTTTTAAGCATACTTTTTTAACTTGACTTCGTTTCGCATTGTACATTTCCGTAAAAAAAGAGTAAACCCATATGATTTAATTAGCAAACCATATACTACGTATCATATTTTATTTAATGTTTTTAATTACGACGTTGTTTTAAAAATTATGAAATTACATTCAATAATTTTATTGACCTCGGAGCGATAGAATCTTCTTAATTTACCAGTGAGATTATTACAACGAATTAAAAATGTGGGTGTTTGAGATACCTTGTTTAGAAAATAATTAATGGTGACATTTCAACGAGAGAAGGACATGACCTCGAGCAGACCTCCGATTGTTTGCGTGGTAGACGGCATTTGTTTCTTCCGCTTGTTATGATTATAATTATAGGAAATACCCGTAACAGCAATCAAACAGCAATATCATGTCGCTCGTAAGACTGAATCATATTTCAAGACCGTTATAAATTGACCTGTACCTAGAATGTTCTGCTGTGATGCTGCGTCGGCGAGTGGTTGGTAGTTACAACATTTTTTTAATGACTATTGTATAGTTTAATGCGCTGCTCGAGGACTCCTTTATCTCAGTTGCGAAATTAGTCCTAAAGCCTACTTACTACTAGTCTTAACATAGCGGAAAGGAAATGCTCGACGTTTCATCGCCCAACCTTCAGAATTTCAAGATCACTTTTATTATAGTTTGCGATGTTTATTTTTTGATTATGTTACTAGCTGTATACCCGCGGCTGCGCCCGCGTTTCATCTAATTGTTTACTGGGTAATATAGTTTTTAGTTTCATTCAGATATCTACTAAAAAAATGTCCCGTCAAAATCAGTCTAGGCGTTCCGGAGATTATCCGGAACAAACAGACAGACAGACAAAATTTTAAAAAATTGTATCTTTGGTATAGGTATCGTATATACTTGTATTTATACATATTTATGTTGTATTTATGTATATATATGTATTTAGTATTTTTTTTTATATTTTGATATTACA
This sequence comes from Samia ricini, assembly GCA_014132275.2. Taxonomy (NCBI): domain Eukaryota; kingdom Metazoa; phylum Arthropoda; class Insecta; order Lepidoptera; family Saturniidae; genus Samia; species Samia ricini. The sequence continues at coordinate 11,296,605 of AP028170.1, forward strand.
AACAGACACTTCAATTTTATTTATCAGTATAGGTAATTTTTATTATATGCTCGCAATCATAATAAGTGACTTAATTTGCGCTTATCTTTGTTTAGGGCAATAAAAATTTACATTATAAAGGAGAATAAGTATTTTTTTTTTTTTTTTTTCACTCCCAAATATGTTATGAGTCATATTTTGTGCTTATCCGATTGTAGTTGACGAATTATTGATATGTCTAAGTCCCTATGACTTAGGCAGCCCAAACTTAATTCAAATAATTAGGGATGTTACATTGTGTGAGTAAGTATTTAAGTCCATGTCAGCAACAAACAGCTCATTATTTGTTTTATCACAAGATTTTCGAAAGTGATTGGAGTTATTACATTAAAATAAAAATTACATGCAAAAAAAATTACAACACGGAAAATATCCTCTCTACGAGTTTCTTTGTTGCTACAAACGTATACACATTACCATAAATATCTTCTATAAGGATGATTAATGCAATTCCAGTAAGTATACTAAACATTCTGCATATTTTAAATATAAAATGTAATCTTAATACCTAATACAACTAAATATGCAAAGAACGATTACAAGTACCATTTATTAAATGGCTTCAACTATTACAATGTTTTTTTTAAATATAAATATTTTATTAGAAATAGTTTATAAATACATAAGTATTCGACTTATAAAATTTTCTGTGCAAGTTAAAACTGTACAATGGATCATTTATGCAAATAATAGTAGAGAGTCTAAATAATTAATCCATGAGCAAGATTTATATGATAGATGACTGTCCAAATAGAAATAATGTTTTTTGGTTCCGTGTGTACATTTAACTATAGTTTATATGCCTTCGCAAATGCTATAGAAAATGTATCCATAAGCTCGACTGATTTTGTAATCTGATATTCTATAAGACAAGAATATTTCCCTAGTAGATACTAGATTTTAATTATGTTTTTAAGTTCTTGGATACATTGGATAAAATTTACTGGATATTCAATTTTGAAAAGTAATCTTCTAAAGTATTTTTATGTGCACATTTTACGAGGTACTCAAAAGACCTTTATTCAGTAAAGGGACCTTAAACCATAAACACCGATGGGATTTTCGTATTATAGTTCTATTTACAGATACAAAAGTACATAAAAGAATTTTTTTATCACAACAAAATAAGTTTGTACGGTTTTTATATACATTCTTATGCAAATAATGTCTTATAAATAACACCTAGTTATAGATAAAATAATCAGAGCCTGCCTACACTACATAATGTGAAAGACGATTTAACTGTACAACTTTGTATTTATTACGAAGACGCTAAGTATATCCGTATGCTTAAATATGTATCTTGGTCAATTATGCTTTTGTTAAATATTCACCAAACATTATTTTAAAATGTGTATAACTGAATAAGATAAATTCATCAACAACTGTTCGAATAATAGAAAGTTACAGTAAGTATTTATTTGGTAATTTTATATAAAAGAACCTCATAAACTCTTGAAATTAGTTTCTACAAATAAACGAGAATATAAATATTATTTAATTTTAAGTTAAACTATTTAAATTGTGTTCATGACTATTTTGTTACAAGATATAAATAAGTGTACGTGTTACAAAGAGTTGTAATTAATACAATAATAATTATAAAAAATGCATAGTACACGGTAAAGTCAGCTAAACCAATTCCTGGATAGCATCATGTGCGTGTTCCCGTTTCAAGTTCGCGTAAGTTTCAACAATTTCTCAAGCAAGTTTAAGTATTCTCTGCGTTTTTCTTAACTAAAAAACTGAATTTAAAAGTATGAATCAATAATATAAATTAATTTGGAGAAATAAATAACTATTTTTAAGGCATTTTGCCTAGAAATATATAAGTACATACTTATAATAAAAGGCTAACGAGACGAAATCTGTACACTGAAGATATTTAAGAAATAATACTATGCTGAGCTTCAGAATCGACTACAGATCACATTTCGATATTAATTTGTTCCCATCACGCAAAAACTACTAAACCGATTTCGATGAAATTTGGTATGGTAGCAGTTTATACTCTATCGTAACATCTTTTTTCATATGTATGCATTTATATAACGAATAGCATGTGTCTAGATTCATTAAAAAAATAAATATTTTGAATATATATTTAATAATATATATATTTTCAATAATTAACCACAATAGATATAATTGAAGTCGGCAAAAATTCTATACTATGGCGTGCGCTACCTGAACGATCTGATCTATGCCCCTGCGATGCCTCCAGTGTTTGTGCCTGGGTCACACTCGTCCAGTTTGTCTTTCGGGGGTAGACCAGGGAGGCTAAACGGGAAGGGCGAGAATATGATTGTCTGAACTTCACGTGAACGAAGTCGCGGGCAAAGCTAGTTAATAACGTAAGCAATAAAACTAAAATAGTATTTGATTAAAGATCTTTTATCGATTATAACGGTGGCCGCATTTAGCAATTATTATCAACAGATCTGTTATTTTAATGTTTTGTAATATAAAGCGAGTATATTACAATTTATCAAAATGCTTGGAGTTGCTCATCACGGGTACTGTCCCTTTATCTATTGTTTGACTTTCATTACAATAGGTTAGTGAATATTGCTTCGGCTTAAAACACCAAAATTGTTGTTTTTTTTTATTTCAGTTTAAATTTGAATGAAAACGGTCGACTCTACTAACAACAAACAAGTAAATGTGAACACATGATCGTATGTAGTCCTCAAAAGGAGTTTGCACCAAGTTTTTCTATTTATAAAAGGCAATGTAACGTAATAAGATCTCAAAAATGTTACCTACGTTAATTCGACGTATACAGGTCAGTCAGTCGGCAAGCCGCTTAACGCAGTCGCCTTGAAATTGATATACGCTAAATTCGTCACTACAGGTCAGAAACCTTAAACACATTGAACTTATTATCAGTTCCAGTAATTAATATAATTTTTTAAAGATTAGTTTTAGTAGTATTACCTTTATAACATTTTCGTTTTGTTATTTTCATTTATATCGAAGCTGATAAATAAACAAAACCAAAAATAAAATCGACTTTTAAATATGAGAGAGTAAAAAAATATTTCTACTCAAGTGCACTTTAAAAGTAACATTAATTATAATTAATATTATAATTTTGCAATAAATTAGATAATAAGAAGTCGTAGATTTAAGACATTTTTATAAATAAATGTATATGTTACTGAAATTGTAAAATGTATGTGAAAGCATTATACCCGTATTCTAATACGACATGTATTTAAGGATATAATGGAAAATGCCTTACAATAATCTATCTATACTAATAAATAAAATTTAAGTGTCTCTTTGTAATGTCAAAATATATTTTTTTTACTAAATAGAAGAATGTGTCCACGATACTCGGCTACCGATACCTATTCCAGAAAACACAATTTTCAAAATTTTTGTCTGTATGTTTGTTCCGGGTAGTCCTCGGATCGGCCGGCCGGATTTTGTCGGAGCTTTTTTGTTAGATAGCTGAAGCTACTCCGCGTAACTTAGAGTACTATTAATTTTTGAAAGTAATTAGTGTTCCGTGTAAAAAAAATAAACTAAAAATGTTAATAAAACCCGATTCAATGCACAGATTTACGGGCAAATGCTTGAATTTATAAGACTTTTTTACTTTATCTTAAAATATTTTTTTTTTTGACACTGAACACTGACACTGATCAATTCACTGCCAGTCACCGCTGTTATGCTGTCCTGCTCAAATACCTCTTTACGCCTCTTTTGAAGGACCCAATATCATATGAACACGCTGACAGGAAGACGGTTCCATAACCTTACAGTGCGACAAAAGTAAGAGTTAGCAAACTTTTTGGTTCGTGAAGTTATGGGTCACCGTGAAACCGTGGCACCGAAGTCCCGCCCGCGTGGTTTGTTATGGAATGGAGAGGAGGGAATCAGCTCAAAGAGCTCTTCAAAACACTCGCCATGATAAAAGCGGTAACGATACGTAAAAATGATACGATAATAATTAGGTTTCCGTAAAAAAAAAACAAAAGGTAGTGAAGATTATATTAAACGCAGACGCAGCCGCGGTCACACAGCTAGTTGTGAAATAATATTGAAATAAAAAGTTTAAATATCACAAACACTTTAAAGAACTATACAGCAGTAGTCAGCTCATGGCCCGGAGTTTCTGGAATTCACTTGTTTAAAGCTCAAAAGAAATCATGAATTTATGACTCTGCTGTAGTGTGGTCTAATTCCACGTCGATAGATATAAATCCATTTATGCCAAAACTCTAATGAGCTTCAGCTGTTGATGAAAGAAAACGTCGTGATAAAACTATAGTACGATGGTATTTCATTTTGTAATAATGCCCGCCCGGCAAGCTACCATCTTGTAATTTGAAAATCTATGGTTGTATTCCGGCAATATCACTAGAGACTTGAAAGACAATATTACTCTTAGACTTAATGTGTTTACTATCCTGGACTACCTTGTCATTTAAGTCAGTTGAGATTGGTGAGAGATGATCATAGTCCTGAGCCTACATATAATGAAACGGCAATATATTATGTGTGAGATTGTTATTTTGATGAGCTAGTTAACTATAATGTCTCAATTTAGTGCCATGAAATCGGTAAAATTATGACAAAACTATGATTATTGTATTATCATTCAAACCAAGGACCCTGGTAATATTTGATTAGCCCTCACACTTGTTTAACATCCCACTTATATGTAGTTTAAACAAAATACATAAATTTATATGTAGTTTGGTTAAATATATAAGTACTACTTTTCAAATAAATGCCATAAATATTGAAGTTTTTATTCATCATAATATTATACCCAGACGCGCCATATATTATCTTAGAAGTATGAAATAGCTGATGAAGGCTTTCATTAAAAAATATTGTATATTGTATAAAGCAAGTTATCTAAAGTTTGAAATAGAGCAGTTTTTGTCTTTAAAAAAGTTTGCGGAAGCATTTACCACTGTCTTTTTGTTTAGTTCTCTGTCAGTGACATGTAATTCGAGTTTATTTACATATCTTGTTCTTATGCAGTGTTTCCCATATACCGCAGCATCTACACTATTAACTAAGCAAGTATATTCACTATATTAATATTTTGTAGAGATATTTTGTGGAACGTTAATTTTGGAAAAAATGACGGAGATTGCAGTCAGTAAGTTCCACCTCTTTGTAGTTAGCAAATCGAAGCCCTTTGTGTAAATATTTTACAATTATGGGGGAGTTTTGGCTGGATCCTAGACATATAGTAGGTTTATTCTGTTGTGTTCATTATATGTAATTTTTGCATGGTATTGTTTGATTTTTATGCACAAATGTATTAACATAGATGAACATAATTCTGCAATGCAATAGAAAATTTCTGGATGGTTAAGTAAAATAGCCGCCTTTTGATAAAATAATGAATGAAAACTGGCTAAATATTATTTATTCTATGTACGTGACATTGGCAGAATTGTACATTATAAAGTAGTCATTGATTAAGGAGGAATAAAATTGCGTATGTGGGAAATTATTACGGCCCATTTTAGTTCACAGATGGAACACCGATGATAATCAACATAATTTTAGAAACGCTTGAAATATTATTAATATAATATAAATAAAGAGGTAAATTAATTTTACTTGCGTAAACATATTTACTTTTTGGTACAATTTTTGGTAGGTAAAATTAAAGCACATTAATTATAATGTATTCACACGTTTTCAATACGGTTTTATATAAACAGCCGGGTTTATATGGTTTTTACCATATATATGGTTTATGAATATAATATGTTAAAAGCAGAAATATTTAATATGTAATCATTGTAAAGTCGAAGCTATATTATAATATTAACTTATTTGCTTTGGCTTTAGATGTCTATGTGATTTTAAATATACTCATGTTGGTTCAGCAAAGAATCACATATATCCTTTATTTATACAAAAGTATAAATCTTTCAATGAATTGTAAAGTTTATATTAGAATTGAAACGTATAATAAGTAATTAAAATTAGGACAGTTTCTAGATAGTTTCTCTATTATTTTGTTTCTGTTACCAGCCTCGTTTTCGTATGGAAATATACGTTGATTTAAAAACCAGTTTTTAACTCACAAATTACTGTTTACTGATTCCGTAACAAGAACTTTATGAGTGACTTAATTACAAAAAAGTATATGTGTAACGTAGCGTAACTATACCTACTAATGATTTATAATGAAATTAAGTATATAATTTTAATTGAATATTTATTTTGTCTGATTAATGAATATATGTAAAACAAAATTTAAAATATTTACTCGATTACTTAACCATTAGAATTTATGCGTAAGACTAATATTATTATTCCCTGTTGTGATGAAAAAAAGTTTCATTTTGCAAAATATATATTTAATTATTTATATTTAATTAATTATAATTAGAGATAATTAATTAAATAGTTAATTATTAATAAATTGATATAGGTTGTAATTTAAAAAACAAACACCCTACATGGTGTGTATAAATACAAACGTAAAGTGATTAAACAAGGTTGCATCAGAACTCACCGGTCCAGTAAGATATTGAACACAAATATTCACAAAAAGCACTGGTGTAATGTAATTACAATTAAGTTGACTGCTACGTCCGCAACAGTCAAGATTCAACGTGAACTGCGAGGCGCGTGGGCAATGCACGGATCACTTCATTACTGGTAATGTACGCGATCATTCTACTCGCCACTATATATTAGGAAGGTTTTGACGTCACTCGAATCTCCGCGATAAGAATTTGCACCATCGATACACGTTTCACGAAAACGTGTTATATATATCTAAGATCACCAAAAAATCCAATATGTAGTTAATTATCATACAAAAGGTTATATTATTTTCATTATATAAGACATTTCTTCAATGTCAAAATAAGCTATTTTTCTTCCTTTTAAAAAAAAATCCTCAAAAAGTCTAATGTATGCGAACGAAAAAATAAATTTTGAATTTATTTCGCGCAACTCTGTAGTTTTCGAATTATACATTTATGTCGCTTATTTATAAGATTTAGCTTTAGATTAGTCAATAGCATTAGTAGTTGTTGAGATAAATGATTCTGTATAGATGTAGGTTTATTTAAAGTTTCCATACAAATATTTTACCTACCATATCACCGAATTAAAGGTTAATTTTATAATTTTATCTTCAGAATTTTTTCATATTTTATAATGTTGAACACTTAGAGGTTAGAGTTACTGCCCGGAAAATGATACAATCGCAACTTGCCAGTCTTAACCTTAAGCCAACCAGGACTTAGCTATTGTGAGGCTTCGGGCGTTAGGTTTTTGCAAGACTCCGGGTTAATTAATGTAAACTTATCGTATTTTAATGTCGATTCTTGAAGAGATATGCTAAACCTGTAGTCTCTGTATGTACCCTTCATTTTTTCATGTTGGACGATTTAATACGTCTATGATAAGATATCTGACCACATCAGCACTGAGCTATTATCGCTTAAAGAACAAAAATATAATATAATATGGCAATTTAATTTCTATATTTAGACAATTGATTATAGCTTGCACTAAGTCAACTAAATGTACGATGAATTAAGTACATAATTGTGCTTATGAATCTATACTAATAAATAAAATTTAAGTGTCTTTTGTAATGTCAAAATAAACTTTTTTTTTACTAAGTAAATATGTATGGTATATATGATATGACACCCATAGAAAAAATACATCTCCGGAAAGAATTTTGACACCGGTTACCTTCGAGTACTTTTAATTTTCGACAATAATTAAAGTTCCGCGTAAAAAAAAAAAAAATCATGAAATTGTGAATAAAATCCGATTCAATGCACAGTTTTACTTGGAGGTTTTTGAATTTGTAAGAAATATTTTTACTTAATATTAGTGAAATTAATTCAATTAATGAATTGTAAATTGTTATTCACTGACGTCAGAAATAGTAACGACACATTAAATCAAATCCTTGCTAATTGTCAATGCCATGTGTGATTAGGAACCCAAAGGTTAAACAAAAATTATTGCGCACTTTGTACTTTAATCTACTTTAATTTAATTTACTTTTGTTTTATGTTTGCCTGGCTTATAACGAACTTTATTACGAAGAAACTATGCCACCACTTGCTTCTTTCTAAATTTAACATATTACCTATATACTAGGGGCCGTGTGAGTATTACATAAACTCAAAGGAGATGGGGGTTGGCAGGGGGGGGGGAGGTGTAATAAATATCAATATCCGCGAGCACAGTTATTGATTACATCACTGATAACCCACGAATTATATTGATTTTAGTGCACAGTTTCTCAAACTTTTTTGCTCATCGACCACTTTGAGAATATGTTTTTCTCTAGAGTTCCCCATTTTGACTTCTTGCGCTATCTCAATGTTCCATATTTTTTTCTGGGTCACAAAGGGATGTTATCGCCCACGTTGAGAACCTAGGTTCTAGTGTAATGTAACTTTTTCAACCTATATATAGCTAAACTAGAACACAATGAGTGAAATAAATATAATCGATATCCATAGGTCTCCAGTCTCGCAGAGTCTGAATTGTACGTGAATGAACTCGTGACCTCCGTTCTAGAAGAAGGCTCGGTTTTTATCTTATCGAAATAGTTGAATGGATTATTTCAAATTAGACATTTTGACTTAATTAAAAGAATAAGTAACTCAACCCCGTTTACATAAACTCTTCCAGATTCTCACCTCTCTTCCATTAACTTTTCTGACGATAATAAAAATAATAATACAATGAAATTTTTGTGTCTTTCATGATTCATTTTTTATAACGAACGCAGATGACAATGAATTGCACCAAGAGAACAATTTGATCTTTTGCGTCGCGCTTGTTTCATGTACTTCATTTAATTGCTCCTGTTATATTATCCTTTACAAAAACTCTGGCGTTCCAAGATTGATGATCCACTTGCTGTTTGCATTGTTATTCCGCTTTGGTTATATAACTCCATTTACTTTGAAATTTGTTCAGACCGTGTTACATTCTGCAATACAAGTTTAAACGCTTGAGTTACTTACATATTACGGATTCCGCAGAAAACATGAGGTCGAAATCTAAGTTTTCTCCAGTAAAAATATAACTATGGTACAATTATTCTTCTTCGTGGTCGAAGTTCATGGATTATCTAGCAAGTTGGTTGCGGCTTTAAGGAAGCTTCTTTATGTATCTCTATTCATGGCACTGCGTGCATATTGAGTAAAGGAACACTTTGTAGATGACTTAACAATATCTTCTAGGTAATCGGCCGGAACAATGACCTTCTCTCTTCCTTGCAACATCGATTGTTCTAAAGAGCTTTCGTTACGGGTAATACTATGTCCAAACCTCTTTAGTATTCATACTTGCACAATCGACGAAAGTCTTTTGTTTGATGGGAAGCTCTTTCAAAATGTAAACATTAGTGCAGTGAGCAGTCCATTTTATTCTCAGCAAACGTCTCCCACACCAAATCTCAAGGGCGTAAATCTTTATATGCATACTCGTATAACTCTCTTCTCATTAAACCCCCTATATACTATTTTTCATATTAAAAAATAGCACTTTTGTGGTATTAATCTGCTCCACATCATAGGTCAATTTGGTCAAAAAGGTGACTAACCTTGACACGCCAATTCCGGAAAAAATTTCGCCTGGCTGTTTTCATCTTATAAACTTATCGAAAAACCTAGCGATTATATATCACGTGTCCTCCTATCGATCGCTATAAATAATAAATCCCCCGCTCTGATATTAAGAGCTTCCTGTCCAATACCAAAATGACCAATTGTGACTGTTATTCACTTCAAGTTAGAATAAATTTGTCTTAAATTTTACAGACTCCAGGAAAAATGAATTATTACGCAAGGGCATTATTTGTCGCCAATGAATACTGATTACTTTTTTCAAATTTGTTGCCTTGAAAATTCCGACGATGAAATCAATCATTGTTATACCATCAGTCGTCGGTAAATTTAGAGATTATTGCATAACTGCAACAATGATTAAAAGAACACAATTAATTGATCAAGGCTACACTAGAAATTATGAACTCAAATGATCACAAAATAATGATTATAGCAAATAAATTAAATAGGTGGTCATGGGGACTAATGGGGGGAGTGTTCACTCCTAGAAGACTTAAAAATAGGAAATAACTGGAATAGATTTTTTAAATCCACGATAAAATACTATCAAACAACTAAAAATCTATTTACTCCGCGGTTAAGATAAATTCCAAGCCACAATGAAATTAAATGAGATTAAATATTACAAAACTAAATAATAATAATAATAATAATAGTAATATCAAAAATTTCAAAGGAAATATTATAGTAACGATATTGGAAATATTCGAAAATAATTGCTAGTTTTTATTATTTGTTTTTCTACATAACCAGTTTAACGCAACACGTCACAATAGCATGTTGGTGTCGCGAACCCATAAGTTTTACCTCCACCAAATTTCGTACGACGCGGCTGTTGAAATTTTCACTTAAAAATTCAGCAGGCGTGATAGACACTCGAGTACACTGATGTTGGATAATTGGAATGAATGGATAAAAAGCTCTGGATTGGCGGTGGTGAGAATAATCTCGGGACATTGTTATTGGACAACTTGATGTCGATAGTGAAACCCGTCGTTCGTAGGATGTATTATATTGATATTTTGTTGACGAGAGCATGGACATAATTCTTTCAATAACACGATTACACCATTACCTGGTACGGATCGAATTAATACTATTAATCGTCTTTCAATTCGATTTCTAACAAGAGTTCATTATTAATATACAGGCCAAGAAACATACAAATAGGTCAGCTCGATGAATTCTTATGCCTAACATTTCATGACTTGTCGAAATTATTGAAACGATGAAATGACGTCAATTGTTTTATTATTAGTTCGTAATTGATATGTGTATCAAAATTAAAACGGATCGTTTGATATAATTATTCATTTATTTAAATTAGAAAAAAGTAGCGTACAGAAGAATATTTGCATCTATGTCAGGGGATGCTCGAACAATTGATCGCGTATGCTATTTGACGATCTTGAGAACTACCAGCCAAATCCAGTACAGAATGTACAAATTTTATCTACTGATGGCATGTTTCATATTTCAATTGATGCACATGTAAACAGAATAATCCTCTTATTAGTATTTTATTTTGGAATAATCCCGCTAGCATCGGTAGCTTTATCATAGAAACTTTGATTCGCACTATTTTTTTTTAATTTAGTCTTCAAGAATTATTCCCCGAAACATTTGTTTTCTAAATTGACACAAATCTAAAGAATAATTAAGTTGGATAGTTGCCTTTTCAAAGAACTTATTGACAGACAACGCATAGCCAAAACTAACATAAAAACCACACAGTCGACACTTGATATGAACAACTAGTATCAAAAAAAGCTATTTTTTATAAGACACTGTAAAGTTTTTGTCTTTTATGAAAAGATTAAAATACAGACGATTTAAGGTAATCTTTTCTCAAAAGTCTTCCTTATAAATTCACTCTAATGAAACATAATGTTGGTCATGATAATGTAACCTAATCTCTTGGCAAATGGGTCAATTAAAGACAACCAACATTTTGTTTTGCATGGAGAAGAACAAGTTGTTTTGATCACAACAAATACCTCTTAATATAGAGGCAATATGTATACACTAGTTGAGACGGAGGTTTCACCCGCATGGAATTCAGAAAATTTACTATATTGCCTAAATTCCCCCTCTGAATGCAATTTGTCGATTGCCCAATTTTATTAAAAATCAGGCAGAAACATAGAGCTAGCTGATGACTTCACATGTTTAGAATTAATACTTCCAGTACTCTATAGAGCACAAACTACTTCCATAACAAATTTCTTCGTATTGGATTCAGTAGTATTTTCATAATTGGCAAACAAATTAACAAACAGACGAACAAAAACTTTAAAAACCATCGAAATGTTTTCACTAGTCGATTCAGAAGCCGGTGACATAGTTTCTTTTAATAACTTCAGTGTATGGATTTAGTCACGTTAGCCTTTTATTGTAAGTATAGTTGATTCTAAGCCTGTCGTCTAAACCTAGGAGCTATAAAGTATCAAAAACAGTTTGCTGACCTTCGTCGGGCTTTCATTTATTGAGGCTAATTAATTACTAACATGCAGACAGTTTCAAATTAGAGATTTTATAACAGCTGTAAGGTTACACAAGCAATAATCGTAAACTTGGGATTCATAAGATTTTTTTCCTCCTATCATAATAGAATATACGCGCACATTCGACATATTCTAACTAATTCATGTGATTTAACTTTAAATGGTACAATAATTCGATGACTTTGTAAAATTTAACAATAGCTAAGACCAATTGTTGTTTGACTTTATGTCAAAGTTCAATTTGTAATTTATGTTTACTTAGGTTCGTCGCATATTTCTTTGATTTCAGTGAATTTAACATAATATAAAAATATTTAAATGAAAATTTCTTATTCGTCAGGTTGATTGATGAAGAATATACATAAATCGATTTCTCGCACGAATCCACTAAAACGGTCAACAGATCCTATAGACCTGAGGATGCGTTGTACACATATTAAAAAAAAAAGGATCAAGTAATAAATTAACGTTGAAAGATCAAATAGTTACTTGTACGTACATGATAAATGACGTACGTGAAACGTCAATGCAGCAAATATGAAAATACTAAATATGTTTTGTTAATTTTTAGTAATATAACCCTGTGTACTGTGTAAATAATCATTGGAAAATAATGTTTTGATTATGCTATCCCTTGAATTGTATTTTGTTCATAATTTCATGAATTTTAATTTATTTACGGAACCCTATTTTTTTTTACTTTTGATACTTAAAGAAAGCAAATATATATATATATATATATATATATATATATATATATATATATATTTAGTTTCAGTGCTTTGACCACAATCTCACCTCATGTTAAATGACGATGTGGTCCAGGATGGTAAACACACTAAACCTAGGTACTGGTTCTCAAGTGATGCTGCCGGTACACACCTATAGGTATTTGGCAACAGGTTTTCAAACTTGAGGGTGGTAACACCCAGGCGGGCATTATTAGAAAATGCCCTACCACCATGCAAATTTCTCATAAATACAAGCACTTGGCAGTAAAGTTGACCATTAAAACATTTTTTTCCCATTTTTTTTTGTTTTTCTATTTTTTTATGCGGAACCCTGATTGTTTGAAATTATTAATAATACCTGATTTTATTTTTGGTACTAAAATGTGTTACTTACTTACCTTACTTTACCTTTACTATTCAGTAAAGGTATTTCTTACAAATTCAAACACCTGCCAGTGAAACTGTGTGTTGAATGATTTTATTCAAAATTTCAAGTTTTAATTTTTTGCGCAGAACCCTAGTTATTTTCGAAAAACAAATGACTCCAAGTTACACGCAGTAACTTCAGCTATCTACGAAATAAAATTCCCTTCAAAATCGGTCGTTCCGTTCCGGAGATTACCCGGAAGAAACAGAAAGAAAGACAAAAATTTTAAAAATTGTATCTTTGTTATATGTTTCGTATATGCATTCATATGTATTTAGTAAGAAATTGTTATTTTAACATTGCAAACAGATACTTAAATTTTATTTATTAGTATAGATATTTGACAGTTCTGTCTGAACCATGCCAAGTATCCTAAAATATATGAAAAAGTATTACGTATAATGCATTTATACACTACGTAAGAAAATACGCTTTTAGCCTGTTTAGATAGGTGCATGAACATGGCCGTACAAATTACTAGTAGTTAGGTATGGTAAGTCCATTTAAAATTCTTTACCTTTTACGTAATATGAGGAAATAATTTGATAACATAATTGTACTTGTGTGTGCCATATTTTTCTAAGCAATTTTAATTTTCATTCAATTCATTCAATTTTAATATTATTATTATTAATTTTGAATAAAATTTCTTATATTAAAATAAACTTGACGATAGCGTAGATTTGTTGTCGTCAGACACTGAGTCTATAAATGTGTATGGTATTTTTTTACACTGTAGAGGGTCAGTTATTTGACCACAATCTCACATGTGTTGTGGTCTAGGATGGTAAATAAACTAAGCCTAAATTGGCTAAGATTGGCCCGAGATATTTAAGCAAAAATTATTATAGAGTCGGAAAATCTGGAAAAACTAAAATCGCCCATAGATATAATTTAATTTAATAACTAAAATGACCAATTTATAGAAAATTTTATAGAAATGTACCTATATACCTATTTGAATAGTTGGCTGATAGGTTCTTAGTAGCACTTATTGGAAGTGATCTATTCATATTTATTTATTTATTAATTTTACTGATTAGCTAGCTTCTTATAGTGCAAAACCTATAGACGTGTTCTGGAAACATCATTTTTAAAACCAGTTTCTCCTCTAAGATTCACATATTATATTTATTTATTAAGAAATGTTCACAGTTTAAATAAAAAAAAAATAAAATAAAGTTTAATTATAGAAAAAGTGTCAGAACCAGTAATGTATTTATTCCTTTTTTAAATACGTTGTTTACATGTGTGTTTGTACATATGATGAAGGTGTGTGTCTGCCAGTATTCGTATATATATATATTTGAGGACTTTTTTTTGTTATATCTTCATAAGAGCCACTTGCATTTCATTTCTTAAATAGTACTCAGATATAATATTGTAATAACGTTTTATTTTAAACATTTATTAAACGCAATACTTAAGATACAAGAAGATTGATGAAGAAATTTCACTTTTTTTTTGCAATGACTATCTTCGTGGGTGGTTTAAAATGTTCCGCAGGCCGAATCAAACGTAGAGGCCGTAATGCGCGCCGCGCATTCTCCGTCTAAACTGTAAAGAGTAGTTACGTATAAAAAACTTGATTATATATATGTAACAAGGTTCATTAATTATTTACATAGTACATTCATTTATTAGTTCTGTTCTTATTTAGGTGTGGAAACTAGAAAGTCGGTAATTAAGTAATATTAGGATAGTAATGATTAGTATATAGTGAGGTCTGGACAAAAGCCATCAAGCATATTTGGTTACGTAAAGAAAATAATACAAAATATATATATGTTATGATTAATCAAAGATTGATTAAGTACATTTTGATTATGTTCTAAAAATCATAGTAATAGGACCAATAGACTGATGATAGAAATAACAAATTCGATATTGAAAATTTACTGAATTTCTGTGTAATTGGTTCTTATTAATAGTCCTATGTATACATCCTATATATACTTATATTATGTATTAAATAATCGCATATTTTATTTTATGTTTCTTATTTGTGATTAGTTTCAAGTTACAATGTGACATTTAATCGTGAGTATAATTAAAATTCAAAAATTCTGGTTAAGTGATTATGATTATACTATGAGATTCACGTGAATCGCACTTCAACCGCAAAAAGTTACAAAATTTTTGTTTCAAATTGCTTATCTAATGAACACATTTTTGAAGCGATGTTCTCTTAATTGTAGTAATAGTCGGATACCGCATATATCGTACATTTGAATACGCCTATGCTATTCTGTAATATACCCTCTCGATGACTGGTCTGTTTTCCGAACCGGTGGTAGTATTTTGACGTTTATAAGCGCCTTATAAGGGCCTAAAATGAATAAAGCATTTTTGAACTTGAATTTACCTTAGCTTCTGGCGAAACAAAATGTCGTGATAAAACCATAGTAAGGTGATAAGATTTTTGTCACATCCACCTGTTTAGAGACAGCCTTCAAGTTTGTTCATGCCTTATCTGTGGATGTGTTCCGGCAGCATAATATCTCTCACATCGTCATTTAACATTAGGTAAGGTTATGGCCAAACGATAAACCTAAACAGTATAAAAATGTCATTGATTTAGTCAAATTTTTAATGTATAAATTATACTAAACTGCAAAATTAATATTTCAGAACTTTTTCTGTAGACTTGAGAATTTTTTCGATAGGTTTAACTTTAATTAGGTTACAGAAAGACTATGACTGTATGACTTGCTGAATGTTAGGTTCGTGACACACAACATCTTAAAGGTGAACTACTAGGCACATAGGTTATGCACGGACTACTTGATTACTGATAATATACGCGCGTGCTCTATACTTTTTCTTTCTAACTAGCTAAAGCTGTTGACCGAAATGGCCTTTACGGCTTCACCGTGACTTTGGGTTCAAGTACTGTAGGAACTCAGCCGCAAAAAGGTAACTACACAAGGGTTACTAAAGAGGTACAAACCTCGGTTTGGCCGTTACCTGAGTGTATAAAATTGTGCGGAATTTTGAACCTAGCTAAGCCCTATATTTAAAAAAAGGTTCCTTGCAGGACCTACGTACGTGCGTGTTATGTGCAGGAGTGTGTGTGCAGTGTTATGCGTGTAATGCTTAATGCATGTTCAGTGTCACTGTATCGCGTTGGCAGCGGTGTCAAGAGCCTCTCCAGTTGGGGAACGAAGCACGTCTTGGGCCGCCACCGGAAGGGTACCCGGAGTAACACGCGCGCGCTCTACACACCGCTTTATATTATTAGGAAGTTTGTGACGTCAATTAGTCTCCGCGATAATAATTGCGAACCATCGTGGATGCACGCTAGCCAAAAACGTGTTGTATCTTTCGTCATTACTATATACGATACATTATTCATAAACACGCAAAAGGTTAAATTACTTATATTATATAAGTCTTAATGACGGACATTTTTTGAATGTCAAAATATGTACTCTTTTTTATTTTTTTCCAGAATTTCAATCGTTTTTTTTTTATCTTTTTGAATAAATAAATTAAAAAAATGTCACATTTTTATAGTCAAATTATGCAGATTGTTTATTTTACCTGATACAAAATAATTACATAAATCGAATCTAATCTAATAAGTGTTTTTGTCTTTCTGTTTATCGAATTTATACAACAATATTTTGAAGGATATCAATTAGACATTGTAATCCATTATTTTGAAATTAGGAATGAAAATAAATACGTCCCGTTTTATTCCCAGTATAGGATCATTATCTCGATGTATTACATAAAAATTGTAAAAAGTAGTTTTTATACTGAACAAGAAGGAAAGAAATAAGTTTTCTTTCTTTCATCGTATTGTTTTCTGTAGAAATAGCAAATATATAGTGTGGGATATTGATCATAAGTGAGCAAACCGCTGGTAGAACCTAGTTTTAAATAAAGTTCCTGTTTACATCTAATCTAACGAGTTATAATAACTTATACAGGTAATAAATGTAATAAAATATATCTTGTATAATAAACATAATACGTAAAAAAGAAGAAAATAAATATAAGGAATGAATATTAATGTAACATAAGAGTAAAAAATGTTAAAATAAATTCAACTATTCGTAAAATAAATGTTAAATTAACATATAGATACTAAATTCAAAAAATACTTTCAAAATATTAAATGACATTATTGAAGTTGATTCCGTCCGTTCATAGTCCAGAAGGGAATTAGACAGATTTTTTTAAAATATCTCCAAGTTAAGAGAGCGATGTTTTGTAATACTTTCTTAGATAGAATAGATTTTCAAGCTAGGTAAAAATATACCACGTGCTCCTTTCTTTTTATTTTATACGTTTTTTTTTACACGGAATAGGCCTAGTGATTTGACCGTAAGACCAATGGTAAGCACACTAAGCCTATAGGTACTGGTTCTCAAGTGATACTGCCGGAACACGCCTATTGGTATTTGGCGACAGGTTTTCAAACTTGAGGGTGGTAGCTACCCAGGCGGGCATCATTAGAAAATGCCCTACCACCATGCTATGGTTCCTCACGATGTATTCCTTCACAAAAAGCTCAGGCCGATTTTAAAGTCGGAATGGTGGGGATCGACCCCGTCTGGACTGTGCGTGTGCGTTCACTGCATCATATATCATCGTCACCGAGTGGCATTTCAGCGGCTAGTCTAATCAAGGTACGTGCGTTATATCTTTACTGTGGTTAGCTGGATTTAAACTCATGAGAGCATCATGAGAGTAAAGTAGCCAAGAATGTAAAACAAGAGGGCTCGATATATCACCTGTATTACAAACAGTATATCCCCCCTCCTATCGTTTTGATAGGAGAAATCACAAATACGAGTATACATATGAGTAAATAGGTAAAGACATTTTCAAGACTTGTTGTTCTTTACTACCTGTAAGCCCGCGGCTGCGCCCACTTTTCATATGTTCCTCACTGGGTTTTGATTATTTTTTCGGAACTCTAATTATTATCCACAAAATTTTTGCTACTAACATTAAGCAAACGTATTTCTCACAAATCAAAATAACTGCCAGTAAAACTTTGCATTGAATCGAATTTTATTAACAATTTTATGAGTTTTCATTTTTTTTTCTACTCGGAAACCTAATTCTTTTCGAAAAATTAAAGGGCGCAGCCGCGGTTATACAGCTAGTTTTAAATAAGTACTTAATGACGGAATACACGTTTTGTTAATACTTTACTTCAATTTCATATAAAAGCAGTTTCCATTTGATTTGTGAGAGCTAATCTTGTAATAAAACATATGGCAAGGCACTAACTAACCTTTAAAGTAGTCTTTGTCAGAATCTTTTTTTATACTTTTACTGATACGAAAAAGAATTTCGCTCATAGTCAGAAGTGTAGATACGCAACCTAATGCCGCGGCGAGTTGTTTATTAATAGTAACCCACTATTTAATTATGCGCCTAGAAAACCGCTTTACTAAATCACGATTAGAAGAAAGTACCTAATTTATTTATTTGATATTACCGAAATAATATCTCAAGACTGCATCGGTGGCGCAGTTGTATTACGGTACGACTGTCGTTCTGAGGTCTCGAGTTCGATTCCCGGGTTGGGTCAAGTGATATTGGGTAATTCTTCTCAGTATGTCGCAAGAATCCGCTGGACGTAGATAACGTACGGCTAATGATTGTGGAGTTGCTTGAAGGAGAGCCTATATCCAGCAGTGGACGTTTTTTGGCTGAAACGATGATGATGACTAGAAACTTTTGCCTTTTAATTGGTTATGTATATATTATTGTCAACACATCACATGCTGACCTTCGTTGAGATCTCATTTACTGAGTATAGTTAATTACTAACACCGTGACAGCGTTAAATCAGAGATTTTATAACGGCTGTAGGTTACACAAGGGATAATTGTTGACTTGGCAATTGGCGTTCGTGAGAATTTTTTTACTCGCATCGTCAGAAATTATACGCGCAAGTCAAGTAGTGCCTTAGTGAATGCATCACTTAATTCATGTGACTACACTGACAGGTCAATTAATATTATCTATATTTTTGTGTCCCTTTTTCAGAAAACTGCGCGAGCGGAGTAGCTTGAGATTTGGCATAGTTAAAATGTATAATAATAATAAGATAATAAGATATTAGACCCAAAAAATACACAATCTTATACATTACAAAATAAACACAAAAGTATTGGGAACATAACTTATTAATTTTGTATATGTGCCTGCTAAACTAGGATTCCCTGTGTAGGTTAGGCTCTGTTGATAATTACCTATTTGTCGTTACAGTATGTTAACATATAGATATTTAATAAGATGTGATGACAAATATAGAAGGATATGATATGCATGCATTAGAAGTATATTAAACTAGCTGGGTGCTCGCGGCTGCGCCCGTGTTACATATGTTCTTCACTGCTTTTTAATTTTCTTTATACGGAACCTTAATTATTTTCCAAAAAAAGTTTTAGTACTAAGATTTAATTAATATCAATTTTAATCATCAGTAATCAATCAGTAATTGTATCATTTATTTTTATATATTATTATTATTATATGTATATAATATATGATCACATTTTTAATTTAATATTTTCCCCATATATCATAACTAAACTTTCAGTTACTATAAACTTGAATTACCTCTCTAAATCTATTATAATATAATTAAGGGCCATCAATTTATTTAATTTTCATTAATACGGTTCAATAACCGTTACTTAATAGTTCAGTCCTGTTTTATATATATGGAAAAATCCCACATCTACACCTAAAGCCGGAGTAGGTGCTTAATGGTTCCAGAGAAATGTAGACCTCCACAAAAAACTAAAATTGTAGTTGATCTAACATCCCAACGGAACGGAACGGAAGATCTTTGCTTACTAGGGGGTCGTCCTTAAATCACGTAATGCTTTTAGCAACTATTTCACCCGCTCCCCCTTCGAGATATATAGTGAGGTTTAGACTAACCCTCAAAGATTTTTTATTAGAATGGTTCGTAAACATTTTCAGAATATCAACTTTAAAAACAGGTATAACAGATACAAGGTAATAGCTAAGGTAAGGGTCCCTTTTCTTTTTTACAAACTGTAGGATGAATAACTAGGGTCAATTTAGCATTGGCATGTCAATAACTGCTTAAGCCTCTGCCTATAGCACTGTATTATTCCCTTATGCTGTAATTACTAATTTTCGCTTGCTACTCTAATCGCTAGCTACGGAGTCCGTTGAAATGTCAAGGCCTTTCGAGTCAACAGTCTTAAAAAAAAAGACAAAAAGTTGTCATCGAATGACTAAAATCAGCACAACTAGTGACAATGTCGATCCGGTGACATCTGGTTTGTATGTACGTTGGTATATATTAACGAATTCGAATACATTATTTATTCACTAATCTAAATTGAATAGACTTCAGGTTGTTAAGGAAATTACCTTTTTAACATAGGAGAATGCGTTTACGCACGCCTTCGCGTACAAAGGTAGTGTAGGACTAACATGGGAGATTGTGACTACCCACTAGACCCTATGTTAGGCCGTCCTCTACCCCACCTATAGGAGAGCAACGTTATGAGCGACAGCAATAACCCGCGACGCTCCCAGCGGAAGGCACTGCCAAGAAGGCATGGCTTGTACCTGCGTAGGAGATAACCCCGGCCAGACCTGGCCATCTCCCAAACGGCCTCCCCAGTGCAATGAGGTAGAGTCCAGACTCCGGCGGTGCGGCGTGCATACTTAGGCACCGTCTGCGCTTAGCCCTCGCGGGGTCCTTGAGCTGAAACTTGACCACTTGACCGGCCTGGAGACCACGGCAGCGTCGCTTAGGACTGTCCGGATTCAGGCAGCAGGTCTATCTGCTTGCTCCACCCCACGAGAACCCGAAATATGAATGATCCTGGACCCCGTTAGGGTAAGAAAATTATAACCTATTATAACCTACCTACATTGTATTATTAATTCCCAGAAAAATCAGGTTTATTGTAGCATCAAAGTTTGTCTTGATTCCTTGATTTCCTTATTAAATCGTGTATTTTAATTTTACCATTAAATCAAGTGTGACGGTTAAAGTAATACAATGTCTTCATTATTTGAACGTAGATTGACAGAGTCGTGTATTAAGACCTGGATTCTCCTGGAGCTAGTCTTTGGAATCTTGAAATTAGTGACTTGAGTCATTTTTTTTGTTTTTTCTCTGTTATAAATAACTGACGAATGAAAAGTTGCAAAGATATTGCAACAATAATTTTTATTTAGTAAACAATTTCATATGTATTCATTTCATAACTTAATTTTCAAACAATTACAAATCTTGAAAACTATTTTAAATATTTTTGGTATAGTTTTTGCGAATATATTTGGAATATATTTTAATTTACAAATAGCATAAATATAGTCTTAATGTATGCTTGATAAACGGGCAGACATTAGGTTTTTTTTTTTTAAATTTATATGTAAATTGCAATAATAAAACAAAACTTAAACATCCGTATACACTAATATCATCGTACTATAAGAAAAATAATAATATTACTCTTTTAATTTTATTTTGTCTAATTGTATGGCAAAATAAAATCAATATCTAATTCGTTAAGTAAGTCGGTAAGATTGATAAGACCGACGACCGATTTTTGTTTTCTCTCTTCACAGCGTGTAAATCAATATCGATATCTAATATCAGCACACTATCCCGTAACCCATTTCAAGCGATGATGTCGCAGTTTCTACTGAGGTAGGATTTCACGACCGCGGTGGGACACGGGTTCGAGCCCTCCTAATAGTAAGGCATTTTCTAAAAATACCCGCCCATACCCTTCCACGTTTGAAACCCTGTCGCCAAATACTAATAAGTGTATTCCCGGTAGTAACACTTGAGAACCAATATCTCAAGGCTTGTTACCTCAAAGTATGTTTACCATCCTAGAACACATCTTCACTTAACATCAAGTGAGATTGTAGTCAAAGGATTAGTTCTTTACAATGCTCAGGCCTGTATAGGGCAAAAAATACGCAATCTATTGAGCTCACACATTGCCTCAGCACGGTAAAGGTTCAATGCTTTGATTACTATCTTGCCTGATGTTAAGTGACGATGTAGTCCAGGATGGTAAACATACTAAACCTAGATGATGAACATGAAATAATAAGTTTTTCAATGTAATTATCATATTTCATTCATTATCTTTTTCATTTAAAACAAAGCCGGGTTAGTTACACCATGTATAACTGGGTTGGACCGATTTCTATGACCTTTATATATATTGTCTTTATCTGCACCCCGAAAAGCAGAATAAATATATGAAAGCAAGGAAAATATTCACAAAAAAAATAGATGATTTTTCTTTTTTCTCGGACTCGAGAAGTTTCCTGGCGCATTTGAAGAAAATCTAAATTGAATTTAGCTAACATTTCATTAATATTCATAATTTTTATTGATTCTAAAAGTCAGAAGATTATCACTCAAGCAACTATGATATGTAAATTTATAAAACTAAAATTAAAACTATGCTGAAAGCTGGCAGCATTGCCCCATTGTACGGCAATCCTGATTCTCCGACCGAAAAATAGGGTAGCCCTCTGATCATGAGACGTCTCGGCCAAACGACCCTCGAGCTCCCTGTACGGGCTACGAACAACCGGTCCCCTCGGTCCCAGAGCATTTAAAGCATACAACATTACGAAGTTAGTTATCAATGTATAATCAATCCGACTAATTGTGAGGTATTATACCTACCTACTACACTCAAAGACTTTAATGGAATCACAAAATAGAAATTGGTTGATGGTTATTATTTTGCACTACTGGCTGCTTCAAATTTTCTACCTACCTATCGTTTTAGCTAACAATTCTAAATATAAACCAATTTTATTTTATTATAACAGAATTTTATGCACATTAGTAGTTTGTTTGACGAGTAGTGTATTGTTTTGATCACATTTCTAAATTGCGTTCGTCAGCCTGGACTAATTAAAAGTTTGAATAGGTACATTTTTATTACGATTTTCGAGATTGTTAAAATGACAAATAGCAACAACGACGTAGGCTAAAACAAACACTCAACACATTTTTAAGTTTTACGCATTCGTTTTGTTTATTTTGATTTAAATAATTATTTTCGGAATGTTAAAGATACTGAATTAAATGTTTTTATAGAAGCTGATGATTCTCATTCTAAAGGGAAGGTAACAGTTGCTTTCGACGTTAGCATGAAAAGTCATTAGTCCATTTATATTAGTAGGGGAAAGAAAAAAAAGGCTCATACGTAAATATTTCCCTTACGCTGCACTACAGATACATAAATTATCATATTTAGAACTTAATTGTTGCTTGCAATGCAAATAAATTTCTAGCCACAATTACATGTACAAAATTGACGAAAATGTTTGAAGATTTACTTACCATACAATACAACAGTTACTGCAGATCTACCTATATTATAAGGAACTGAACATAATGATGAAGAAATTCGTAAATAACTAGGAAGCTTTAGTCAAGCACTCCTTTCCTCCTCCACAATAACGCCCAAGCGCACGCTTTAAAACAAATAAGTGACAAGAAGCAAAAACTATCTGCGCTTTAATATATTTATCAAACATTATGCTAAATTCATAATATATATCAAGCCTTCTTCCCGTGGAGGTAGCCAGAGATTACGTCCTTCTACTTGCTACGATCTTGACACCCCTTTTTCGCTTCCTCTACTTTCATGAGCCCTTTCATACATGCTCGCCGGTTATGGGTACTTGTCACCTGGTCTTTATTTAAGACTTGCTTGATTTGGTCAAAATATATTCGTTTATCTTGACCCTTACGGACGTGCCCAGTCACCTTTGCCTTATAAATTCGTTTCGTTAAACATCTCTATCATCTATCCTCTCCACATGCCCGAACCAACTAAGCATAATCATCTTCACTCCAGCTATACTTCTTAGATTTCTCATGTCCACAGCGGTAATCGTTCTTTCATGCTTCTTCTGCCAAACCCAGCACTCATTACCGTACCTAAGTGTAGGTACCAAGACTTCTCAATGCACAGCCAAACGCGCCTTTTCAGTTACTTTCTGTCCGCACATGAAGTTACGCGGGCCCTGTGCATTCATTCTATTCCCTAAAAAAACTCTTCGTTCAGTATGTTCTTTCAATATGTGTTTTTTCACTGTACGTTTCTTCAGTGTACTAAATAGCTTCTATTTTTATATGCAACATTTCGACAACTTCTTATCGAGAAAAAAATCATTACTAACGACTTCCAAAATGGAAGGGTTAATGATTTACCACTACTCTATTAAAGGGGCATTCTTGATTCGTCATTATTGAAAATATGAATAAAGTTTTTGATTGTTTAAAAATAAGAGATTTTTTTACAATTTCATAGACGGATAAAATAACAAAGGATACTCCCTTTTTTGAAAACTTTGCGTTATGTAATTTTTTATTATTATTATTACTAGTGGTAGCCTGCTGGTTGAAATTCGATCGAAAAAAGGAAAAACATATCCAAAACCTTTTTTATTCTCAACACTAAAGTTCGTCAATAGGTACCAACCAAAAAATCAACTGACAGAAGTAAAATTACAGAAACATCTGATCTTTATTACATACTAGCTGTGATAAGGGAACGCAGTGGTGTGGTAGAGGATGTGGTGACCAAAATAGAGAAAGGTATGCTTAGTTGGTTTGGACATGTAGAGAGGATGGATGAGAGAAGATTAACGAAATTAATTTATAAGGCGAGGGTGAATGGGCAAGTCGGTAAGGGTCGACCTAGGCGAACGTATCTAGACCAAATCAATCATGTGTTAAATAAAGGCCAGGTAAAAAGTACTCCTAACCGACGAGCATGTATGAAAGCGCTCATGAAAGTAGAGGAAGCGAAAGAGGTGTGTCAAGATCGTAGCAAGTGGAAGGACGTAATCTCTGCCTACCCCCACGGGAGAAAGGCCTGATGATATGTATGTGTGTACTAGCTGTGCGCCCGCGTTTCATATATTCTTCCCTGATTTAATTTTTTATACGGAACTCTAATATTTTTTTAGTATTAAGATAAAGTAAAAATATTACTCACAAATTCAACCACTCGCCCGTAAAACTATATTAAATTGGATTTTATTCGATTGTTATAAGTTTAAATTATTTTAAGCGGAACCCTAATTATTTACGAAAATTAAAAGTACCCTAAGTTACCCGGAGTAACGTCAGAAATTTACCAAAAAAGTCTCGTCAAAATCCTTCCAGTCGTTCCGGAGCTTACCCGGAACAAACAAACAGACATACAAAAATTTAAAAAATTGTATTTTTGGTATAGGTATCGTATATACATTCATATCTATTTATTTAAAAAAATAATTATGATGTTACAACCAGACACTTCTATTTTATTTGTCTGGTTGTAACATCATAATTATTTTTTTAAATAAATAGATATGAATGTATATACGATACGATGTATATATATATATATATATATATATATATATATATATATATATATATATATATATACATACATACAAAAAGTTGTAAATATGAAAAAAATTATACAAAATAAACGTTGATGAAATTACCTTAATTCCTATTATAATTAATCTTGTAGAGGTTTGCATATAATTATTCTCAGCTGTTATCATGTAAGTCCTAATCTGTTATTGACTTATGAAAAGATAAAAACAGGTAGGTACTTAAATTTCTTTTTCACCAACTTTTAAACTTCTTGAATACCTACATGCGATAATTTCGATAGTTTTGTATTTTTCCGCCTAAATATATATATATGTAAGTCATCATATGCAATTAACAAATCATTCTAATCAACACACATGTGTAACTAATTAAAAATATATATAAAGTGGAAAAAAAGATGTTTCCAGGATGGTAAACACACTAAGCCTAGAGGTACTGGTTCTCAAGTGATGCTACTGGAACCTATTGGTAGTTGGCGACAGGTTTTTAAACTTAAGGGTGGTAGCTACCCAAGCGAACATTATTAGAAAATGCCCTTCCACCATACTATGGTTTCCTCACGATGTTTTCCTTCGCCGAAATCTCAGGCTGATTTTAGAGTGGGATAGGTGGGCTCAAACCCGCTTCCATTGACGCGGAATCCAGTCGCACTACCCGTTGCGCCATCATCGCTTCAAATCTATATATATATATATATATATATATATATATATATATATAAAGCTTCTTAAAGCTACGTGCGTATTTAGTACATCTCGACGCGAACCGAATTGAACCAAGTAGTATGGAAAGGCGCTCGGTAAACTTCAATTCCTTTGACTCGGGTGCACAAACCGACACAAATCGGAAGTTGCCCGAAGCGAGGTAGTACGAAGTGATCTCTCGCACTCTCGTACTCTCTAAACTACGTCCAACTTCGCGAGCAATGTAGACGCGTTTTAAAATTGTTAGGATTTCTTCACAAGTTCTGACAAGCGACTATCAATATTAACGTTCACACATGTATTACATTCAATTTTATTAGTAACTCTCCAAGAGCGCAGACAGCGTGTCTGATATTAGTGCGTCGTTTGGAAATGCCCATTCTATTTTATTTTTTACTTCACTTTAAAGTCATGGCCGTCTACCGTTTCTATAAAAAACATTCACTGACGGACTAGGCTTTACTCGAAGTCTTAAAAAAATCATTTTCCAAATAATAAAAACTATCCTAGACAAACTTGGATGGTAAATTATTATCAAAATATAAAATATGAACCAAATCATTAGGGTAGTTTCTAAGAATATGTATGTAGTAAAATTGATGATTTTTTTGTGTAAATAAATAATTGAATACGCGCAAAATTATTTACACCTAAGTGCAATTAAATGAGGATATAAATGTACATAGTTCATGTTTAAGTTGCTATGAAAAACTATAAGTAAATAATTGAATAAAAACATCATCTCGCTTACTATTTACAACTATTTTTTTAACATAATTTTAATATTAACTTACAAGGATGTGTAAAAACCAGGTTTAAAGCCGTTTCCTGTAATAGTAAAAATATGTTTCCGTGACGTTATACTTATTGTACTAAATGTTAATTTTAAATGGTTTAAACAAGTTTTTTTTAAATTTTCCTCTAGTTAAACAACGATAACATCGTTAGTTTAAAATTAACAAAACTAGTTGTGTTGTTTATATGGGTATTTTTTAGCACAGGAAAAGCCATACTTTCAATAAATAATCTGTGTCCAATAAAAGTAGAAAAGTTTTTATTCTAGGAATGTTTTATGTAAAACAACTAATAATTATCTTAACCCTGTATCCATATAGATGTAAGTTAAATATGAATTAACTTAAATTAAATCGTGTAAAGACTACATTCTTAAAAAGTAACATAGATTATGATTGATTCTAGATAATTCATCTTTCGTGTTTTCGCAAATTCAGATGTATTTATGTAGATGTAAGAGAGAAATCAGTGTACCTGTTCATTTCTTTATGATTATTTTATTCTTATTTCACTAAGATGATACGTTTAGGATATACCCGAGTGTTAAATGTATTTCAAACAGCAGCAAATTCACGAAATAATTCTCTTGACAGAGGTAGATTACCAACTAACAACTTTATTGTATTTTAATATGATCCTCTCATTAACAATAGGAATCGACATAAATACTGTGTCATGTCCAACGCATTCAAGTTTTAATCAATGAAATGATAGAATTAATAGTATTTTTTATGGCAAATTAATGTTTATTTTTAATATATTTAATTTACGCTTTCATACAGTTAAAACTATAGAGGTTATTTATTTACATATAAGTAAACCTTATATTATAATAACAAAAACAAAATGTTAGATAAAATTACCTGGATAGAACATTACATAATTTGAAATGTAAAAAAAAAAATATTTTAAATATTTCAAACGACAAAAACACACACACAATTGATTAGGTATGATTTGCAATTCAAACTAACAACTAACACAATATGTTAAGATTTATTTAAATAATTTATTTCTATTTTAACATTGTGAAATGTACAAATACTTTTCAACGTATATAATATTGTACCTATGTATTATCGATTAATGTACTATAATATAATTCTAATTCCAGTTAATATAACATTCAGGAAGATAGTTATTGCATTTCTGACTGGAATAAAAATGTCAGTGCTTTTGAGCAGAATTTGGATAGGTTCAACTGTTTATAAAAATTTACTAGCTAATATTATGTACATATTAATAACATTAATATGATAGAATAGCAAATCTTTTACTTTCTATGTTCTTCTGCATAAACTTTTGATTTTACCTCAAGTTTATAAGATATTTTTGTATATACGTGTATGATAAATAAAGAATAGTAGTTTAATTTCTACATCCAGGTCGTTACCGCTATGTACTGTGTTGCGTCGACACCTAATTAATAAATCGATTAGTTTTATAACAACATGTTAATGACACAGTTTTATTAAAAACTAAATTTATAATTAATTTAAATTTTGTACTGATTTACTTTAAACATCCGGAAACGTTTACAAAACTCTTTTAAAAACACATTACAAGGGAGACAATTATAAATACAAATATTTGTTAAGTAATATTTCTTTTTCTTTACAGTTTTATTATAAATAATGAAATATCAACCAATCAAGCTGTGCCATTTCACGTTCACTGAATTTCACTTCAAGTTAATTATTGATAGTTGATTGATGTAAAATTAAAATTTCAATAGTCAGCTTAATTCAGATGTGATTTCATTTGACAGTAGGAAATTCATCAATCATAGCCGTGACTGCGATAAACCGCACAGCAAAACCAATCGTCTAATATCCCCCTTAAATTTTTATGCAGCGATCAATTTCATTCAACTATTATTACTTTGACAGCCGGTCTCTTTATAGAAATTAAGTGTTAATAGAATCTACTATACCATTAATTAACAGATGGATATGATTATGGCCAAACCTTAATTTATAATGTAAAAAAAAAAAAACAAATTTAGAAGGTTTAAATATAATTTGAGAGTCATATCCAGACTCTATCCCCATTTCTTTACATGGGTGTTATTAAAGGGGACCAAGGGATATAAACCAGTGGATAGACAGCGGCATCCTCTGAGTACCCACAAAAACCTGACTTCGATCGCCAACCTACCTGCCAAGCGTGGCGATTATGGCAATCCCTCCCTTATTGGGAGAGACCTATGACCAGTAGTGGACGTCTTATGGTTGAATAAATAGAACCAGTCTCAACTTAAAATAATATTGTTACTGTTTTATGATAAAGTCTAATGCACGCTATAATGTGATTAACTCAGATCGTTATAAGTTATAGAATGACGCAATTAGTATTAAAAAAATATGAACATAAAGCTTGATCAAAAACCTATTACTACATTTTGAAATTGTTGTAACAATAATGTTTTTTTTAATTATAATATATATCAAATAAAAATACAATCATTGGATAATGAATATAGGAAACGTAAAATATTTTTTCATGACATTGTTAATGAATACTGCAAATTTCACATATTATTGTTTGAATTTTACGAATTAAAAAAAAATAAAGTAATTATTTTCATGTTTTATAAATAGATGTGTATGTTTGTAATTTTCTTCAAATTGTATTTTATGTTTAAATTTTATTAGTTCGAACGCGCTTAGATCTAGACGAGATTCAAGATTAAAAAGTCTAAAGTATCTTAATATGTCGATTACCTATAATGAAACAATAGAAAGCTAGCGTAAACGCCAGGTTAGTGCTCAAGCGGTTAATCAACAATTGTATGATTAACTATTGTTAAATAGTAAAAACTTTGCTATCTTTTACTTCTGAATAAATGTCAAATGACCACTTTACTGGGCTTGATGAGCTTGATGATATAGAGATTTATCAGTCGTATTTTGTGTATACTTTTACTATTGAAGATAACTGTACTAAATAACCAATGATTTTTAATTCAAGACATAAAATTAAAACGCACGAATCGCTTAAAAACACTTAAATTATCAACTATCGGATTATTTATTAGCAACAATAAACAGGCAAAAACCAGGGTAAAATCAAACGAAATAAATGTACTCTTTAATTGAATGTAGATCTACCTATATAATATTTAGATCGTTTATTTCAATCACTTTAAAAATTCCTTCAATATCGACATTAAATAACAGCTTCATATATTATTTAGAGGAAATGTTAAGATATCAGGTTATGTGAAATACTAAACATACTTTTAATAATAATTACTTACCTACTAAGATCATGTATTAAATTTTGACTATTACTTCTGACCAAGTCGCTTGGTATTCTGTGTGGTACTCACGGTGTCGTGTGAGATACCTATAGCAGTTAAAGAATATCCCGCCCATAGTAGTTTAGTTAAAAGTAGCAGTTTTAATGTAAAATAAAAGATCGTCACCGTCAGAAGACAAACAGAAAGTATATTCTGATGTCAAACAAATCATGTTTCCATTATTCCTTGGTAATTAATTATCATTATCCATATAACATAACCCCTATAACCTGATAGCCCTATTATGCATTTGGTTGAGTTGCAATAAATAATTAAAAACATAAATCACGCACACAAAAGGTAAAAATAAATGTCTACTCAAATTTCCCATAAATCATCCATAAAATCTTAGAAGGTCGAAAACCAGGAAGTCTGTGATGAATATTAGTTAAACAAGTTTTATTTATTTATTCGTTTTTCAAATAAAAATACTTATGTCGATTCAAATTATATCGTTTTAGCAATTATACAATACCCGGATTAAGTTCTCTTTTCATTTCTACGCCAAATCATTCATTATGTGGTTAATTTTAAATAAATGTTAATAAGTCACCAAAAAACTAAAAGCTCTAAAGTAAAGCTAGGATAAATAAAATGCTCTGACAAACCAAGGGTCCCCCGGGCACTGATCTTCCACTGAGGGAAACCGTCTGAAAGCTGGCCTTTTACCTGGGTTGTTTTCTTTTGCATATGTGGGTTTTGCCTTTTGCCTATTAAAATGCCTCCCACCTGGGCGAAGTGGAGCGTGTTTTCATCCCGAATCGGTCCCGTTAAGGCGGTTAGACGGCAACTCGTGGAGGTTTAGTGGGTATTGATAGTAACCAAAATGACTGTGTACTAATGCGGTCATCTCGGCCACTGTGTGAGTCCCACATACCCCTCCGTGCCCCGCACCAAGGATGTGTGTAAATGCATTATTCCACATAGAAAAAGGATAAATAAAATGAACCAAATTCCACATAAATACTATTTACATATTCATTGCATCATGATATATCGATTAAATGAAATTGTCGTAATATTACTTTCAATTATTCAAGGAAAAAATAATAATGACTGACTAAAGATAACCAATAAAATAACAAATAAAATAGTGATATACAATAAAAAATTAAACAAACAAACAAACAATGAATTAGTTATTTCATAATTAGATTATACGACAATTCAATATAATTTTTGGCAGGAACATGTTGTCAATTTTATTTTTATTCCATTAGCTTGCTTTATTATGGCAATACTTTTTGTTTTTGATAGCGTTCTGCACGATATAGTTAGGTTATTGTGCATGAATGCAATAGGTAAGGGTAGTGCGTAAATGCATTTCCCCCCGTAAAAAAAAAAAGGTTATTGTGCATGAGTGAAATGTATTGTGAAAAATATAGACTGAATTGCCACGAAAGTTATCTGGAAAGTTCTAAGAAGATGGCCACCGTTTCTAAGTAAGAATTAGCCAATAAAAAAAAATATTTACTTTTCGAAACGATACAGGAGGTTATTATGGTTTTAAGAATAAGAAACAAGAAAATGAAGGACAGCGGGTAAGGAAACAAAAGGATCACACAAAATCATATATTTCATTTACGGAATTGGAAAAAAAAAAAACAATATTCAAATAAATCGAAAATCGCTTAATTATTAGTCTTAGATTACAACAACAAGAGGCAAGAAGGTCGCATAACATTATCACCGATTAGTCGACAGACGTGTGTTATTAAAATATTTACTCACTATTAAAATATATCGGCTCAGTAAACTCATTATTGTTCGAATGGATGCGAATAAGGAAAGTACGCATCTCATACTTCATTAGGATGGTTAATACGCATCATACGGAGAATGTTATTCTGTAAATAGTAATTATTAACATTAGAATGAATTGAGTAATCAAGTAAAAATATAAAAAAAAAACATTTGGTACCTACTAGCAGCGCAAGATTGTAATTAATCAAAAGCCAACAAAATAAATCATAGGTAATGTTAGAAAAAATATTTTTTACTTAATAAGAAAAATCATTTAGATAAGTGAAGAATAATAAAATGAACGAATTAAAAATTCAAAACGGATATTTGTATTTTTAACCGACTTCAAAAAGGAGGAGGATATCAATTCGTCTGTATGACTCTTTTATGGTATGTTTTTTTTTTTATTTGCAAATATTTTTTTAATCGAAGGAGTACACTCCCGAGATGGTCCCATTTCCACTAAATGACAAGATTTGATCAGTAGAACTCAGGGAAATCGAGAAAACCCCTCAAGTATTATATACAGTTACTCGTGCTTCATATATTTGTTTCCAAAATTATTAAGTAGGCTTCACAGATATACCTAAAAGTACATTACTTAAACTAAAAAAGTAGAAGTTAACTTTAGCTGAAACCAACTTTAAAATTATTAATGATATTAAAACAAAGGATATGTTGATGTAAATAGAAGCAGATTAATAAAGTAATTATTGATTTACTTTTTAGTGCATTTTTATAGTTTATTCTTTTCGGTCGGTTTTATTTTTAATCAAAAAAGTTTTGATATTGTAAATATACTACAATATCTTAATATAATTAATGGTTTTGCAAAACATTAAAGTATTAAATACAAAAATAAGAAACATTGAAAATAATTTTACACCACTGAGCACAAAATTTAAACTATGGGAAAACTTTAAAGACAGACTTTGAATCAAGCAATACTTAAATTTATAAATGCATGTCTTTTACATACTTCCTAAATCATTAAATATTATAAATATGTGAACGGACAAAAATTAATTTCATGTAAATATTCAATACATGTGACTTTTTACACATTCGCGTAAAAAATCGCAAATACGTGTAATACTATAATAATAGCCTTAGCAAATAATGTAACTATTGCTATCGATATCGTTGCGAATATATCAAAATTTCTAACATATATATTATTGAAGCACAAACATATTGAAGCAACGTACATGTTTTAGAAATAATATATTTCTTAACAACCAATACAAAAAAATACAATTACATAAGTATAGTATAGATTTTTTAGATAGATCATTTAGTGAGATGAAAATAATACCTAAAATACAAAAAAATATTATTTGTATTAAAGGTATTACTGTGCAAAAAATTATCTTAGATATTACTTTACTAATTCTGCTTTCTAATACTAATTTACTAAATGATTTAAAATAATTAGGGTTCTCGGTAAACAATTAAAAAAGAAACAAAGTTGTGAACAAAATACGATTGAATTGTCAGTTTTACTGGCAAGTGTTTGAGTTTGTGAAAAAAACTTTGTTTTCTGTTAGTTCTAAAATAATTCTAGGGCTGTATCTAAAAACAAAACCCATTCTTATCCAGTATTTAAAAAGAAAACTATATTATGCAGTGAAAGTATAAGAAATTATACTCGGACACAGCCGCGAAAACTGCTAGTCAGGATATACATTTAGAAAACGTTAGCATGCTTTCAAATCTAATTATAAATAGTCATCAATATTCGTTTGTCATTGAAAAAGTTTCCAACCATAAAATAAGCCATTATCTCCGATTAAACTAAACTTAATCTGTAACTTAAAATTTTAAAATCGTACTGGTGATCGCCTGACAAATATAATAAACATAAAATTGGATTTAGATATAATGTGATTATATCCGATTATTTTTTACGAGTAGTAAATGAGAAATATTATAGCAATGATTTAATAATTTCATCTGTTAATCAAAGTATAATGCAACAATTTGTGTAAACCGTCTGAGAAAGTAATAACAAGTATGTGTTTACCTACTCGCATTACTATGTTTAAAAGTGCGAATTAAACAAATTGTGCAAATGCTATGAGCGTGAATTTAGATTCTTACTTGGAGTGCATCGTTCACAAAATAGTATTCAAGTGCAACGTGCACAAAGTAATGAAAATCGCCATGAGTGACATGTACGTAAATATGCAATGTACCTAGTCTGGTCGTAAGTTCTGACACAACCTTATCGGTAATACGACTCAGTTATTAATCGATATACTTCGACTAATTTTGAAAATAGAACTTTCGCGCATTCTGAATATAAAAAAGAAATTCATTTTTATTCTATGGTATTTGAAATATTTTGTGTATAAGTTCAATAAGTTTTAATTATAGAAAAAAACATTTTTTTTTTCTCAAATGCATTATTTATAACATTTTCTGTTACTGATTTGGTATATAACTCCAATGAATTGTAGGATGCAGAACTAATCAAGAAGGACGAATTGGTATAAGCTTTATTGAAATTCATATGTTCAAGTAAAAGTAATTTTACACAATGTTTACATATTTTTATAATACGAAAAATGCTTTAATTGAGGGTGCATATCACAGTACACTAAAATCTATATACCCAAAACTGGATAAATGCAAATATTGCAAGTCACCACCATAAAACGTTGTTTTTGACAGATGTAGTGTGCAAAACAAAAACTGTTTTTGTCTAATCTACCTAATGCTGTTGACCAGATGCAAAACAAAAACTGGAAAATGATATTTACCATTAATTTTATATTTATTTAAATAATCTAATCCAATAAAAATTGAAGTGTCTGTCTGTAAAATCAAAAAAACATTTTTTTAACTAAATATATTTACGTATTTATATCCGATACCTATATCAAAAGTACAATTTTTAAAAACTTTGTTTATCTGTCTGTTTGTTCCGGGTAATCTCCGGAACGGCTAGACCGATTTAGATCGGACTTTTTTTGGTAAATAGCTGAAGTTACTTCGCTCAACTTAGGCTTATATTTTTCGAATACAATTAGAGTTTCGTGTAAAACAATTAAAACTCATAAAAATAAAATCCAATTCAATGCACAGTTTTATGGGCAAGTGCTTGAATTAAAGAAAACTATTTTTTTTTTATTACTAAAAAATTTTGTTACAGAAATATTTAGGATTCCTATTTTTTTTTTAAATGCCGTGAGGAATATTTGAAATGCGAGCGCAGCCTCGTGCACACAGCTGGTAACTTATAAAGTGTATAAAAATAAACGTCGAATCATTAAAAAGTACGGTTTTGTCTTACGGTTGCCTGCATTCAGTGTATTGTTTGTATATTAATAAAAAACATACCGATTAATTCTTAGGTTTCCAACGCTGATGACCTCTTGAGGCCGTCGGGTTACACTGGCTTTGTTGCAAGCATTTAAAAGGCGTTTCGTTGACTTTGGGAGTACTTAAGACCCTAGGGCCTAGATGCTTCCATCCATTCAACCGAAAGACGTCCACTGCTGGACATAGGTCTCCCCCAAAAATCTCCACAACGACCCGTCTTGCGTCACCCGCATCCAGCGAATTCCCGCGACCTTCACCAGATTGTCGATCCACCTTGTGGGGACCTACCCGCGCTACGTCTGCCGAATGCTTAGGAAACGTTTGTAATATTTCTATGATAGCTTGGACCGAGTAATAACAAGGAACAAATTTAATAAAGTATTAATTACCTTTTGAATTTAACGGGTCTGATTGTGAATTATTGTTTGTTCTAGTTGAACTTTTATAGGCTTCTGTTTCATCATAGTTTAGGTTGAACTCAAAAATAATGTCAGCCGAAATGACCAGAAGTTATAATTAGACCCTATAATTAACCTTTAAAGTTTTAGAATTTGAACCTTCGTTCCTGGAAGTGGCATCATATAGCACAACTATTAATCATCACAATACCAATTAATGCTTTATATTGATATAAAACTAATTATATTAAAAAAAACTATTATTATGAAAACAGCGATAAACATTGAAATAGTAACTTTAATGACACTCATATAACAAATACAAAACATCTTTAACATTATCTTATACTACCGACATATAAAACTATAAATCATCCTAATTACAACGAATACTAGCATTATAATATAATTTGCAAAATCTCATTATCAATAATATGTTCGTTACGTTTTTAATAGCTGTTAAGTCGTAATTACGTCGTGCAAAAACTGCCTTGTATTAAAAATGCAGAAACTTCACAGTTGTATTATTTATACTAATCTATACTTCTATACTAATAAATAAAATTGAAGTGTCTGTTTGTAAGTAAAAATAACATTTTTTACTAAATATGTATTACGACCCGAATTTATTACGACACCTATACCAATAACACAATTTTTGAAATCTTTGTCTATCGGTGTGTTTGTTCCGGGTAATCTCCGGAATGGCTAGACTAATTTAGAAGGAACTATTTTCGGTAAGTTGCTGAATCTACTTGTCGTAACTAAGGCTATTATTTTTTGAAAACAATTAGGGGTTCGCTTAAAAAAAATTAAAACTCATAAAAATTAAATCCCATTCAATGCACAGTTTTACCAGCAAGTGCTTGAATTTATGAGAAATCTTTTTTCTTTATCTTAGAACTAAATTTTGTTTAGGAAAATGATTGGGATGCAAGATATTTTTTTTTTAAATTCAGTGAAGAAAATATAAAACGTGGACGTAGCCGCGGGCATACAGCTAGTTGGATATATAAACTGTAGTCGATCATAAAGAATTTTATTTAATGTTGATCTAATTGGCTAGCACAGTGAAGTTGAGAATTCAAATGGTCCGTTAACTACTGGTAATGCCCTGCTTAGGCTTAAGCAAAATACGAAATTTGAGAAAACTGAGTTCAAAGTGTCCGTTTTTTAAACTGTAAAATGTATTAGTATTATTATGACATAACAAAGTGAATGACTATGAAAACTTTAATAGTGAGTCATTTAAATGTGATTTCGGAATATAACTATTCTCGAAGGCCAAAATAAGTGACGTTATTATTATTATTATTATTCGGAAAGGGGCTATGCAGGCTTAAACAGTCCTGTATCACTGCGACCTAGCCAGGTCTATTGTGATCGCCCCTATATTGCTAAACCTCACTGCCTAGACCTACAACCTGAATATACTGTAGGATCTTTTTGGCAGAGAGCGTCTGTACCTCCTCCGGGAGCAACACGTGCTTACCCAGAATTCGGTTACGTATGGGTATTAATGGATCACATTCACACAAGATGTGCTTTGGTGTTTTGTCTGCTATTTCACAGAACCTGCACTCTCTTGTGTTCTGGACACCGATGTAGTGCATATGCTTGCCCAAACAACAGTGCCCAGTTAGTGCTCTCACTAATACTCGTAGCTGATTCCTACTGAGCATCAGGGCTTCTTCAGCTTTGCGCTGAGTGAATGCTCTGATGAGCTCTTTGGAATAAATTTGTCCTAGCAATTTATTCCAGAATTCTATATCCCTTATGGTCAGTCGATGGGCTTTTTGGAATGCCACAAAATGGTTCAGGCCCAATTTGTGTTTCCATAGCCCCTGCTCTTGCAAGTGCATCCGCAGTTTTATTGCCGGGAACCCCTGCATGGCCTGGGACCCATCTTAAAATCAGCCTGTTATTCTTACCCAGGCTGTTTAGCATTGCTACACAATTTGCAACTAGCTTCGACTCAACTACGTCCGAAGCCAGCGCCAATAGAGCAACTTGACTATCCGAATATATTTATATTTCTAACAGTGAAGAAAATTTCAATATTGGATCAGTAGTACTGAAATTTACCCCGAACATCGAAACTCACAAACTTTACATCTTTACAATATTACTATAGATGTTAACATGCATACATTTCATTATTATTTTTTAATGAAGCTAGATAATCGCTATTCATACATTATATAAATACATAGATGGTACTATAGAGTATAAATTACTACCATACAAAATTTCATCGAAATCGGCTTAGTAGTTTTTGAACAAATTAATAAACAGACAGACAACATTTTTAGCCTTTTATTACATATTATAGTATTGTTTAGTTTAGATGATCTTAGATCTATATCCTTGTAATATTTCAAAACAGTCCAAATTATTAAAAATTAAGTATAGGCTCATTTCAATATTCTTTAAACATTAATACTATTAAGCAAACACATATTTATTACTAGCTGTGCCCGCGACTTCGCTTGCGTGGAATTATGGTCCCGTCCCGTTCTTTCATTCCAAAATTTGCCGAAATCGGCTTAGTAGTTTTTGCGTCATTTCGAACAAACAGACAAAATCTGTCCTGTAATAGATTCTGAATCCGTTACTTGATTTATAATCATCTTTTTGAATTTTTAAAAATATACTTATTTCATTTTAATTGACACTAGCATAGCCAATCAGACAGACAGACATTTCCAAAAATGATAAAAATGTGTTAAATTATCTATTTTTAGTCCCTTGCAATAATTATTTTAACAAAAATCGAAAAAGTACAGACACGTGAAGTTTTTAGATTCCATTATTAGATATGACAACGGCTGATCATTTCAGCAAAACTCAATAAAACGATATAGTTGTCATATCTTTCACGTCTGTAAGTGCTGCAGCTCTATATTATATAATTGATGTCTAATACCAGATTTAATTTTTTTAGGGAAAAATTTAGAACACCACGAACAAGGTCGAATATTGTGAAATGCAATCATTGAGTTGACTTTATTACCGATGATAGCGTAGTTGCTACTGCGGTCGGGTTCTACATCGATGGGCGCAGCTTCGAATCCACCTATCCATCTCTACAATGAGCCTGATCTGAGCCTGACCTATTCTCATAATGCGCATCTGCCCAGACGTAGGTAACCACATATGTACCATCCTCAAGTTTGAAAACCCGTCGCTAAGCACCAAAAGGTGTATTCCGACACTCTATTCACTTGAGTGTGTTAGTTACACGCTTATTGTGTTTACCATCTAAGGTGAGATTGTAGTCAAAGCACTGAGCCTGTACAGTGTAAAATGGAACATTACCATCAGCGAGTGAATGACTTTTTGCAACTAGAAAAAGGTTCTATATACGGCTGTGGAAACGCAAAA
Source organism: Samia ricini (assembly GCA_014132275.2). Classification (NCBI taxonomy): domain Eukaryota; kingdom Metazoa; phylum Arthropoda; class Insecta; order Lepidoptera; family Saturniidae; genus Samia; species Samia ricini. The sequence continues at coordinate 11,335,954 of AP028170.1, forward strand.
TTTTAACCCGGGGAGTTTAACGGAAAATTCCATTTTATAACACCATCATATCCTTGGTCTTGATAAAGTACATAAAACTTCAGAGCGAAATATAACAGACAATGAAGATGATGACAGCGAACTGGAAAATCAAGTTAAACAACTAGAGCAGGAAGGTAACGTGATTTAAAGAAATATAAAGCTGCAAATTTGCTTATTTTTTATAATTAAAATAAAAAAAGTCTTCTTACAATTCGTAAACCTATAAATATAAATATATATAAAAATAGTATAGATTTATAATAAATATATACAAACTATTTAATTTGAATATAAAATAAATTGACGAAAAATTATCAAATGAATGTCTTTTTTATGAATAACAAATTTTCCATTAGTAAATTATGATTATTTAATCATTAATTCATTATAATATTTATACCAAATTGTGGACATAGGTGACATGATTGTACAAAAAAACTAAGGGCCCATTTTTGGGCCACTCGAAAACCATTAATTGTGTATCCGCGGCTCCGCTCAATTTAAGCGAAACCCTAATTATTTCCATAATTTTTTTGGTTCTAAAAGAAAGCAAATATATTTTCACAAATCCAAACACCTGCTAGTAAAACTGTGTAATGAAACGGATTTCATTTATAACTTCATGAGTATGTTTTTTTTAATTATTTTCGATAAATAAAAGGAACATAAGTTACGCCGCGTAACTTCAACTATCTTACAGAAAAAGCAATTCCATCAATACCGGTCCAGCCGTTCCGACAGACAGAGAAAAAAATTAAAAATTGTTTTTAGAATAGGTCAGTGTATACATTCATATGTATTTAGTAAAAAGTAGTATTTTTTTATATTACATAGACATTTCAATCTTATTTATTTGTATAGATACAATTTATTGATCATTCCAAATGTTGTTTGAAATAAAAAAATGTGTATTTATTTAATACTAGCCGTGTACGCAACTTCGCTAGAATTCAGTCGCCCCGTCCCGTCCCGTAAAAGTACCCTATATATAATACTAGCTGACCCGGCGAACTTTGTTCCGCCTTAATGGCAATAAATAAGCAGATTGTGTTTTTAATTTATTGGAAAAAATACAAAAAAAAATTAAATAACTACATTAATCATTCATTATTATTTCTGTATTTTAGTACATAGGTTGCTCTTCACTTAAGTACCTTGTGATACACGACATTTTTTGTTTTATTATCAGGCGCAAAAACAAACAACGCAGATGGTCTTCCGACCCGTGAACATGCCACGTATAATTGACCATGGGAAAAACATGAATGTTCTAGATTTAAACCACAAACTTTTAAGGATTGGCCTTGTGATTTGTTGATGGTCATGGCAAATGCAAGACGTATCGGAAATTGAAGTCTTTTAAATTCAAACGGCATATCGGTTGGGATCATCCGGATCCTCGGAATGAGAACTTCCTCACCTTTGAATTTTCCTATCATTATCGTAGCGTAAATTACATTGTTCATCAATTTACTAACCACCAAACGCGTACCGTTGCACAGTTTTGGTTGGTTTATGTTTTGAAGCATGATTACTACGGAGCCAACCTTTAGGCGTAAATTGTGCGGTGGTAAGCCAGGCACGTCCAAAGAGTTTAAAAATTCAATTGGATAGTTGGTGGCTTCATCTTCATTTATGACGCGACGCAGTCAATAGATTTGAATGAATGCATTGTTCCAATGATCTCATTTTGAATTATGTAGTTCAGGTCATCTACATCTTTATTCTTAGCCGCTAAAATTGCTCGCTCACTCAACCATTCATTATTTTTGTAGTTAGAAATAATATTTGGAAATACATTGTTGATAAGTTCGTCCTTTGATGAGACAAAATTACAGAAATTATTTGGAAATGATATTAATCCGCTCGATTCATCGACAGGTACTTGACCATTACCGATAGTCAGCAATTGCTCCGAGAAATCTTCAGCAGATGTATCATTAAGCAATGTAACTCTCATGTTTGTTGTCAGCTGCAGTTTCTTCACATAGCGCCATAGATTTGACGATTTGAGGCAAGCGTTTATTTCGTCGGCAGCCGTAGATCTTGGAATTACTGGCAGTATTTGGCGGAAATCGCCAGACAGTAAAATCATTGCTCCTCCAAAACATCTCGAGTCATTGCGTAAATCTTTTAATGTTCGGTTAAGTGCTTCTAATGCACGTTTATGCGCCATTGTGCATTCGTCCCAGATGATGATTTTCGATGCCGCTAAAACTTTGGCCATTGCTGAGTGTTTTGCAATATTACACGTTGGTTCTTCAATAGTTTGAAGATTTAACGGTAATTTGAATGCTGAATGAGCCGTACGGCATCCTTCTAACAATGTGGCTGCTATTCCAGAAGAAGCAACTGCAACCGCTATGTTGGATCTCGCCCGAACAGTTGCTAAAACTAATGACATAAGGAATGTCTTGCCAGTTCCACCAGGGGCATCTAGGAAATATAAACCACCATTTTCATCAGCGATTGCCTTCATTAAAGTATCATAAACTTCCTTTTGTTGGTAATTCAACAGGGGTACATTCCTTTGAACTACTAGATCTAATTCCTGGTGATCATATTCACGTTCCCGTTCCAATTCTCGATTAAATGCGTCATTCATTTCACGATTTGGCGCTGGCAAATTACCGCACATGAGGTAACACATATCTTCGATCAAGAGTAAAGCACGATTATGTGTCTCCTCATTCATCTCAATATCTTGATTTCTGGAACTGACACGACTTTGATGTAAAATATCTTCTGACATACTATCCTTTTATTTGTGCCACAGGGTTTGATGGAAAACATGTCGAAATTATGATAGCGAATAATGTGCGTATCTGACTTGGAGATGCAGTGATAATGGCTTCAGTGATTGTCGTATCCCAATGGGTATCGTTTTCTAATAAGTTCAATTCTTCACATGCAGCACGATATGTTGGGAATATTACACCATTAACAGTTCGTAGTGTCTCAAATGAAGTTGGCCCACGCACATTTACCAGCAACAACCGCAAATAGAAACATTCATCATTCTTTGGATGAACTGTATACGACCAAGAGCATCAGTAGAACGCACATCTGGATACCCAGGAACCGCATCACCTTGCTTTCGTCTTTGAAAATTCTTGGATTAAGCATTCCAAGTATAATAACGTGGCATCTCCGAGTAAAGCAAAGTTCGTGCAAACTGATCGCTTTGGCAGATTGCAAAAAAACAATCAATGTCAATGTAGTTGCTGGAGGTGTTTCAGCACGTTGCGTAGCATTCGAAGCCGTGAAATATACTCGTTGACCATTCTCCAGATGCACCGCCAAATGTATAACAGTAGGATGACGTTCGTGAATGGGAAATGCGAATATACGCCAAATCGCTTCATTACAGTTCACATAACGACCAACTTGATAGCGTGAAATTTCATCGTTGGTATTCGAGGATTGCAATCCAAAAACCGCCATATCACTGCCTTTCGTGACATATTTGCAAATATATTTTATCGACTTAACTGAATTGCAGTATTCAACGTTGCAATGTGTCTTGAACGTTTTAGAAATAAGTGGCGAATATGGAACAATCCAACTGTTGTCGACAACGAAATCCATTCTTTTCACTTTCGTTGTGACAGTTCGACCGTTGTCATCTGGTGATTGACGCCGATACAGCGGATACCCATCGTTGCCAGTGACAGTCTCCGCCGTTAATTTCCGTGGATATCGTTTAGAGCACTTTCCATCGACCATGCAAGGTGATTGGGGGTTGATGACACCACACGGTCCATGAATCATATTAGTAGTAACAACATCATGTAGGTCTGGATCGACTTCATGATCAGGAATCTCGGCACATATGTTATCATCTATTTGGTCAGGCTGAATTCTTTCCACTAACCAAATAAGAATGTGTGCGTGCGGCAGGCCTCGCTTTTGCCATTCGATTGAATACATCCAGCATCGAGTATCTCCAAAGACGCGTTGTTTAACAATAAAGTTCATCAGGGACCGAATTTTTTGCCTGAATATACGTGCTGTGATGTCGTGTCTATCATTTGATGTTTGTCCGGGAAGCAGCAATTTAGTAATTTCTATCCATTTTGGATTACAGGTAAAAGTAATAAAGAGATCTGGCCGGCCGTAATGACGAACATATGTCATTGCATCTTGTGCATATTCATGCATATGACGTGGGCTACCAATGTACGTCGCCGGCAGAATAGTTAATCGACCAATATTAGCTGCATTTCCTTCAGTACTAACTGCATCACGTAAATGGATGTACTCCTCAGAACGCAGTTTGGCTTGGTTCAACCTAATAAATGTTAAACGTTCCGTTTCTATTTTTACATACATGTCAACGCAATACTGCTGAAACAATCGACGAAACCGCAGCAAATAGTTGTCAGCATTTTGACGAATCATCAAACGATATGCATAATAATTCATTAAGCTAACTTTCTTTGTAGTTTCTTCACCTGAAATTAAAAATTTGATAATTAACCATTTCAAAGGCAAATAATACAGACATTAACCATTATTAAGATACTGATACTTTACCATTCAATGGATTTATCATTTTAATATTAAAATAATATCCATCTTCTCCTTGCCAAAACATCAGTGGGTATTGCAATGCGTCATATGATCGATGAGTTTTCAGATATTTGTTGCAGTTGCCCAGTGCGACGTGTAAGCACAATATCGCGTTTTTCCAATTGTTCACCAACAATCAGGATGGCAACTTCGTCTACTGTTGGAGCATTAAATGTGCGTTCGTGTGTTCCAGATGGTCGTTTATCTGCTTTGATGACAACTTTATAGTCATCATTTGGCATGCGCTCTAAAGCACTTTTAAACAACCTGACCAACGCATGATGTTCATGAAGCAGACACTGCAAGTCTTGAAGAATTGCTCGCTTCATTCCTGCATTGATCCCTAGGCGTCGATCAAGTTGTTCTTCCATGTTGCCCATGAAATATATTTGTAAAAATTTATTCTGTGTATCTTCGAAAGGTAGTAATGATCCAATTCGATGGTGAATCTGTCCTTGTATCTACAAAATAAAAACTAGACAGTATTAACTGGGTTATAAACACTTTTTCTGTGGGAGAGTAGAGTTCAGTATTAGCAAATATAATACATACCAATAGATAAAGTAAGTTATTCTTTGACTACATTCTATGTAAGTACAAAAATAAATACCTTAAATGTCGGATTAAATCCTCCTTCTTCGATAATGTCTGCCCCAAATGACGTCATTTGGAAACAACTATTGTATTTTCGAGTATTTGCAAGAACCTTTGCTTTTTTCCATCCCGACGTTTCGGCTGGGTTTCACCAACCGTGGTCACGGGCTGACTCCGTGACCACGGTTGGTGAAACCCAGCCGAAACGTCGGGATGGAAAAAAGCAAAGGTAACGCGTGAAAACCCGTTAAAATTAACTGAATTTAAATATGGAACGCGAAAACTTAAAAAAAAAAAATATATTTGCAAGAAAGTGGCGTGATTCTTGTGTTTCGCCACAAAGCAATGAATACAATGGCTCATGTGGCGGAGTCAACACTGGCAATTTCACTTTACCATTAAGGCAGCATAATCCAGGCGTTTCTCCGGAAAACTTTAATGCACCACAATACTCGCAAACAACGTCCATTTGCCCATTGCAAACGCTAGGATGCAAGCTGTAATCATTACTGCAATCGTATCGAAACGCTGCTCGATTCAAATCAGCTAAATATCTTGTTCTGCGTCGCAAATTATCTATTTGTTGACTTCTGTTGTTCGCTCGACGATTCTGCATTGCCAACCGAGCTGTTTCACGGGCTGCTTCACTTTGCTCTCGTGATTGAGAAGCACGAAGTCGAGCCATACTATCGCGGCGCTGTTCACGTGCAATTTCTTGTTCTTCTTCAGTCCTTTCATTTGCAGTATTTTGTATTCTTCTTGCATCACGGCTTTGTCGGGAAAGATTCGATCGTTTTGGTCGCGGCATTATTAATTAAACTTCACTTCACTTCAATCCACTTGTTAATTATTTATTTAATAGAAATAGTTTTAATATTGATTTCTTACAAATATCAAATTGTCATCCATACGTCATTACATAGCTGTCATTTTACGTCAATTACATAGCTGTCATTTGCGTTTTGTTATTCCAAGTCTGATTCTTTTTTGTTATACCACGTTTTATAGTGACTGACGTTTCATGTCAAGTCACACGGGAACGCTGTCGAACGGGATATAAAGTATCCTATGTCCGTCTCCTGGCTCTAAGCTACCTCCCTACCAATTTTCAGCCAAATCTGTTCTGCCGTTCTTGAGTTATAAGTGGTGTAACTAACACGACTTTCTTTTATATATATATATATATATATATATATATATATATATATATATATATATAATATATATAATATAGATATAGAAATATAGATAATAGATGACCTTCTAACAGTGAAAGAATTTCCAAAATTAGATCAGATCAAACTCACAAACTTTACCTCGTTATTTATTTATTTATTTATATGGAAAATCTACAGCAATAAAACGATATAGCACTAAGAATATACAATGATTAGCCAATTACAGATTTTCAAGAATAGATATTAAATTTCTAGGAAATACACATGTGAAATAAAGTCACAACGTTATATCTAACTTATTTTATTCTAAATTTAAAAAGAGAAAATGATATTAAACATTAAAATAATAGATATTATAAGATGATATGATTAACAAAAAAGTCCAAGCTCAGCTGCCTTCTAGCAGATACTAAATTAGTGGAGAATACATCAAAGTCATGTAGCTTACAGATTTGGTTAAAGTTTCTACCTGCTCGCACTATAAAAGTATTTTGGCGATAGTTGGTGTAAGAACTGGGAACAAAAATTGAAGGGTTGAATCTAACGATTTTTCCGGGACAGTTTAAAGAGAATTTGGATAGAAGGTGTGGGCAGTCAATACTATCAGAGAAGATTTTAAGAAGTAAAGTACAGTCCGCAATTTCTAGTTGACAAACAAGTGGAAGAAGGTGAAAGTTTTTACATAAATCTAAGTAATTTCTGTAGCCATATGGAACTCCAGTACAATAGCACATGAATTTAATAAATTTCCTTTGTAAACTTTCAATACGATCTATGTATTTATTGTATTGGGGATTCCACACCTGCGAGGCATAATAGTATACATGTTCTTACGCATACACTTTATTATTATGGTATTTTTTTTTAATGAATCTAAATAAACGCTATTCATACATTACATAAACACATATATATTTGTGTAAAAAGACGTTACTATAAAATGTAAACTACTAAGATACCAAAGATCATCGAAATCGGTTCAGTAGATTTTGCGTCATTGGCGAATAAATTAATAAACAGACCCAAAAAATTTAAAACTGTCGAAATGTATCGTTTAGTTGATTCTGAAGTCTTACATAGTAATATTTCAGAACATTCCAAATTATTAACAAATTAGTATAAGACCAACTATAAATAATCGTCAGAAATACATAGATAACTTGGTTACGTAATCGCCATGCATATACTTCGTCACCTATGTCATCAAAAATAAACAAAACATGAACCGTCTAATTGTAGTCAGAATTAAATAATATTATGTTCCCCGCCATATTTACTTATTGATATAATTCAATGAAATTCAGTTCACTACTTCCATAGATGACTCCTTAGTACAACGGCTAATATGCTTAGATATTGTATAAAAATATCAAAATATTGTTTTCTCATTTAATACGTAGTTATGGGAAATGCCTCCAAAGAGACAAAACCAGAGAGTCAGCATCCTATATTTTAAGAAACCAGGCACTGAGTCGGCAGCGATAAGAGCATCCGCCTCAAGTGACCTGTTGTTCTCTTATTAAATATAAGATAAGCATTAAGTTAGTCTTAAGGCAACTGTTCAAGCGAATAAAAGTCTAAATTTAAAAGGAAGTCTTTTTTTTTTATAACGTGCCACTACGCCAGTTGACTACGTCTTAGATATTTATTATTTATATACTAAACATATATTTTGTATTATATCATTTTGTTCAATTTCAATCATTCCGTCAAAACGCACTTACTCGTGTTTACAAACTCTTCTTTCAAACTAAAGTCGCCTCGTATCATTCAAATTACTATAACTTTTGACAAAGTAAATCAATTTTAATAAAATAAAGTTTTCCTGTTACCCCGAAATATCCTTTATAATTATCTTTTTGAGTTTTTAAAATATACTTAGTACTTTTTCATTGAAGCCTATACAAATAAACATACAGACAGACCTTTCTAAAAATGATAGATATGTGTTTAACCCCTTGAACACTAACCTGGCGTGTACGCCAGCTTTCCATTGTTTTCCTATTGTCTTATTTTTATGGGTACTCGGGCACATTAATTTTTAGGCCCATGAAATAACTAATTTCACAAAAATTGAAAATGTACAGACACGTGAAATTTACAATTTTGTTATTATTTTAGATATAGATTCTGCTATAAATATTAAAATTTATAAAACTAAAAATATAGAAATAAATACCATCTATATACGATATGCTAGGTGGGTTCGAAGCCCATGTAAACTGGAAAAATCTATGTAAGGCTTCAGAATATACAGCAAGACAAGTTTCAACAGTTTAAAAAATAATTGGTTCCCTGTGTTTATTAATTCGTTCGCCGATTCTGTTTATCATTTTGGATGGGACGGGACGGGGCGGAATATACGTAATTGTCTGTATTATACGCGAGCGTAGTCGCGGGCACAGCTAGTTTCGTCTTAAATACAATCCGTCTCATAATTTCTTGTTGCTATCGTTATTCTAGTTTTTTAAGTCGAAATTACAGCTCTTGTTAAAAAAAAGTGTCTTGAATTAATCTATTCAATATGCATGATATTTTAACTACCTATTATTTGTTTATATAATTATTTTCTCACCGCAACAATGATGAGAACAATTTTTTTATACACTTTAATCAACTGACATCAACCGTTGTAGGATTGTAGATATGCTCAAGTTTCTTGTCCAAATTACGTTACTTTGATTAAATTTATAAATCATCTAAGTCACGTACAGCAGTAGCATTATGTGACTTATCATTGACACTTTAACTCATTCATTATAGATTTTTTATTATATACATAAAGTCATCGATATTATTTTATACTAACTGTGTGCTTGCGGCTGCACCTTCGTTTCATATGTTCTTCATTGCGTTTTAATTTTTTGATACGGAAACCTAATTTTTTTCCTAATTTTTTTTTTGTACTGATATAAAGTAAAAATATTTCTCATCAACTCAAACTCTTGCCTTTGAAACTTGAATCGGATTTTATTTAATTTTTTATGAGTGTAATTTTTTTTACACGGAACTCCTATTATTTTCGAAAATTAAAAGTACCCGGAGTAACTTCAGGTATCTAAATCTCTAAAAAAATCTCTAAAAAAGTCTCGTTCCAAATCGGTTTTGCCGTTCCGGAGATTACAATTGTATGTACATTAATATCTATTTAGTAAAAAAAAAAAGATTGACATTACAAACAGACACTTTAATTTTAGTTATTAGTAGGGATGTAAGAAAATATAGAAAACTTGTAAAGTTAGTGGACTATGAACAAAAAAATCACATAAATCGGTACACTGGTTCTCGAACTATAAGCCAACTAAGTTTATCCTTTATACATTGGATTTTATAATATGTTAGATATAACTACGATAGGTTAGTAAATTTTTGAAATAATTGTAAAAATAATACATCATGTTATAAGTAGGTATAGATACTATATTAACCTTAATACTCAAATGCTCCTAACAGTATTTCAATGTAAAAATATAGAAAAATATATATATATATATATATATATATATATATAAGATACAAAAAGCAAAAACGACTTACATATGTGTGAGTCTTTATAACTATTATTATGTTTACTATTTTTTTTCCCCTTAACTATATGGGTTAATCTATATTATAAGTTTTTTTTATTGTTGTTTTTCTTTCCCATCCTCCCTACCTATTTTTCTCTTCAAACCCTAGTCACATCCAGGGACTACATAACTTTTGGGTTATGGTGTTCATCGCCCTATCATCTCGCTTCTTTATGGCCATTTTGAGGTTGTAGTCCACGATGTATTTATCCGTCGCCGTCGACGCCATGCGGACGAACCTACTTATTGCGTCGTCTCCGTCGTCGGTGTAGTAGACACACTTGTCTGTGTATCTAGACACTGCCACCACGACATGCGGGGCGCTGTCATGGACTTGCAGTCACTTGCCTTTTGTGTTTGTAGGATTACTACCGACGGAAATGCTACTAGTAATATATTAGTCCTATCTAAAACCAAGTTGTAAGAGGCGAATAAGGTACCTTGATGGACCCTCACACAGCAAATCTTCATTCTAATCTGGAGCGCCATCATAATCAGAGGAAGAAAATTGAATAAATACAGAACTATATTTCCATAAGTAGCGATGATGGCTTAGTTGGTAGTGCGTCCGGATTCCGCGTCAATCGATGCGGGTTCGATCTCTCATCTATCCGACTCTAAAATCGGCCTGAGCTATCCGTGAAGGAAAACATCGTGAGGAAACCATAACATGGTGTTAGGACCATGCCTGTTTGGGTAGCTACCAAGTTAGAAAATCTGTCACCAAATACTAATAGGTGTGTTCCAGCAGTATCACCTGAGAACCAGTACATCTGTGTAGTGTGTTTTCCATCCTAGACCACCTCTTCACTTAACATCAGGTGAGATTGTGGTCAAAGCACTGAGCCTATAACTTGTAAAAAAGACTCCTGTCATGTCCTGCAACCGACAGCTACACCACACATAGTGACGAGTCATTCCTGTGATCCCTGCCGACAGGTCGAGAAGGTATGCCTATGCTAACTAAATTACATCGCAGTCTATGCAGCGTTCCTGAAAATTCTTTTTTAAACTGAGTAATGCTGTTGACCTCTAGTGCTTTGACAGCTTAACAACTGCCGATATTGGCAACGAAAAATCTTCCTCCTGCCTCTCCATAAGTTCACCTGACTCACCAAAAGCGGTCATTTCGTGGTTCTGTTCATCGTTTTTTTTTCCCGAACCTGGTCTTCTTTTGACCGAACTAATCTCTTGACACTATTATAAAATTATCTGGACAGTTGAACGACGCACACTTAATCGGTGAGACGCATGAGTTTGCAAACAACTTTCTTCGAGTAAGGTTATAATTTTACCAGTCCTTATCGCTTTATTAGTCATATCAGAAAGTGGTATTTCATGTAATAAGAAGATTGAATTGTTTAATTTTCAAAAAATACCCAAAAAGTAATCAGCAAAAAAACAGTTTCAGCGATTTGCGTCATGAGTGAAGCAATTTTACATCAATAATTATTTTTCGTTTGTTATTAAATGGGCCTAATAGAAAAGCTCGAAGTAGTTCCAAGGTCAATGGAGAGGCTATACTTGGAGCTTCACTGCGTAATCGAATCAGGAATGAGAGGATCCGCAGAAGAACCATTGTAACCGACACTGCCCGAAGAATTGCTAAACTTAAGAGGTAGTTGGCTGAGCTTGCAGAACCAATGCTCGGTTGGGCCAACGGGTTCTCGAATGGCTACCACACACCGGAAGACGTTGCGTGGGTAGGCTCCCCACAAGGTGTACCGACAACCTGGTGAAGGTCGCGGAAATCCGCTGGATGCGGGTGGCCCAAGACCGGTCGTCGTGGAGATCTTTCGGGGAGACCTATGTCCAGCAGGGGACGTCTTTCGGTTGAATGGATGGATGTTAATTATATAATTTAAATTTGAAACGTAAGAAATCGTGCCAGAATCCTTCAAGTAGAGAAAAAATCAAAAATAGCAATTGTTTTCCAAAAGAGTTTAGGCCACAGACAGTCGGAATTCCGTTACGGGATTTCGATTCGAAATATCGAAACGGAATTTCGAACGCAGTAAATCCATACAAATGTACAGGCCTATCATAAACATACGATAGTTTTTCGTTCGTAGTTTTCTCCGATTCGAAATTCCGCATGGTAGCCTCCGGGCGGAAATAAACTTATGTATGTGACATATGTACGGAATCCCGATTCGATATTTTGAATCGATATTCCGAAACGGATTTCTGATTGTATGTAGCCACTCTTAGAGTATAATTTTGTATTATTTTTTATGGATTAAAAAAAAATAGAAATTTAAGACGTAGCGTACATATACTACGGATTTATTCTGACTATATCTTGAATAAATTACAGTTTTTAATAACACACCAAGTAAACATAATTCTGTTAATTATCTGTTAGTTATCAATATATTATAATAATATCTATTATATTTCTAAATGTACAAAAGTATCGTCCTGATCAAGTGCATGTAATATAAGGTATGTTTTATGATATTCGAAATACGAAATTAATCAACACGCCAACTAACAAAGTATTGGCAATTGCAAGCGACAATAAATTTGATAATTCTTTAATTATTATTGCTATAAATAAATACTGTACGTACCCGTACGTAATTAAGTTCGACTTTGTAAATTTGTAAAAATAATAAATACAACATGTAAATTCCCATTATATGCGGAACCGTTTTAATTCTATAAGCAAACATAACAAATGTAATGAATACAATTAACGTGGTTAATTAAAACACCACTGGGCTTGAACTATATTCGCATGTACGTAAAAACGCGTTTTATAATTGAGGCGTTTTAATAGAAATATATCGTATAGAAAATGTAATAATTAGAGCAGATCATAGAAACAAATAATATTTGGTTTATCATATTTCGTTTTGCAACTTCTTCAGAAACTTTTTTCGAGCTTCTTTTTAAAAGTCAACCTTCACATACCCATTTAGATCATTTTAGATATCATCGGTCTACAATTTAAAAGTCATAGGAAGGTGAGATTTTATTTTAAGAAATTAATATTCGTGTACAAATAAAAATATTTTAAAATATATTAATGTCATTTCATAAAGCTTATAAAATTAAATGACGCGACGATTTGTTCTATTTTTTGTTATTGATATATAATAATTCGTTGGATTTAATGGCTCTTATGTCAATAAATTTTATAATTATTACTTGTTAGTACACGTAGCACCATCTATTATCTAATTGTATAATACAGCAAGAAACAAAAGTTATAGTTTTTTTTATCAGTTAGCATCAAAAAAGTATTTGCCAGTGTCAATAAAACTAAAAAGTTATATACATATTATTATATTTTATTATGCTTATAGATGTCAGAAAATTTGTATCAGTAAAAAACTGTTCTTAGGTGACTATACAGTGTGCTCCAAATTATTCGTTAAGTGAAAATTGATTACATACAGATTTGTACAAAATATAAAATCGATTATTACTCGCACAATAAATACTGAACCATGGCTTTAAGAGAATGAGAACTAACTGATAAACCGTGAACAATATTATATTATTCTATGCATTCGCACTATTACGAGTGTTCGATATGGATCGATATTCAATAAACTTATGTGGCGATACCAAAAAGTACCACCGCTATAGGTAGCTTTGTATTTTTGTATTGGCCATTATAAAACGATTTATAAAAGAAGACAATATGAGGTCATGTCATTATTAAACTTGTCGTAAAAGAATAAATATATCATATTAACTGATGTATATTAATTATTACGATAGTATTCTAAACATACTCTCGACATTATTTCTTCCTATTTCGAACAAATTTAAAACTAGAATTATAATTTGGTGAATTCCACAAAGGCCACTTGTAATAATGTTTTATTTCAATACATTATTTTCTCATCATTTTTGAGACGGGGAGCGGGGTTTTCTAGTGAACTCGAGTTGAGCATACTTATATCATATATATCGACAAATTTATTCTATTTATAGTATAGTATCGATAGAACGTTACGATATATCAAATCGTAGAAAAAAAAAGATATATTTTTTTTGTTTAAATGAAAGATTCTGGAGGTTTTTGGAGGAATCTCGGTCTGTCATACAGCAGTTATTTTCTTTAATTCATTAAACTCACGTATTTAATTCTATATCATGTAATTTTCGTGGCGTTTTGTGTGATATAGTTTGGCTATTGTGTTCAAGTTAGGTTTATTATGGAAGATAACGCATAACACATATGCTGCGGTGCCGATAAAGGTCTATGGAAAGTTCGAGTAGGGTGGGTCACCGTTTTGCTGGAGCTTGGTAACCCTAATACAAGATTAAAAATACGTCTTACCCATATGACACCGGCACAAATTGTGTGTACAAAGATTCCAATTAACTAAGAAGAAGAAAATCCTCTTAATAGTCTGTGGGTTGGGGTGCTTGGCGCGATTTTGGTCTGTCATGTTGTCATTCTTACTTGTTACTTGTCGGTGGGCACCTGTTTCCGCAACTAGACACATTTACAGTCAGACTTGCGCTGTTTATGTAACTCCAGTGAAGTCAAGTATGGTGAAGGTGGTTAATACAAACTGCAACAGGATTTCTTCGCTTAACGGTACAAGCATCCATCATTCATTATTGTACTAATTTTCAAGAGGAAGAAGTATGACGATCAGGTAGATTTTTTATGCTTCGGCTTTGGTGCCGATTTTCTTCTCGCCACGCCACTGATGCTCACCCAACCCTGTAGATAGCTTCATATTGAGATCTTGTGAGAATACTTCCTTACCTGTTCCAGATTCCATCTTGGATCCATATTAACTTTACTTGACTTCACCTGAAAGTGACAAGCGGGTATTGAAGAATTTCGGTAAAATCATATTTCTTTGATTTCTCTTTTTAGTGAACAGTACTAGTTCCGTCTTAGCCGGGTTAACTGTCAGTTCATGTTTAGAGCACCATTCTTCTACAATCCTAAAGGCAAGCCTCATACGATCGCAGAGTATGTTATGGAATGCGCCACTAATGAGTATGGCGAGGTCATCGGCGTAGCCTACTATGTACAACCCGACATCGTTTAGTCTCCGTATCAGTTCGTCGACTATAAAGTTCCACAGTAAAGGAGACAGGACCCCACCTTGGGCACAACCCCTGCATACCACCGCCCTCGTGGTTGTGTTCACAGTATATTAGACAGCCCTATAACGGAGCATGTTGTGTATCCACTTGGCAATTGTTGACACTACCTCATGCCTCGTCAGGACCTGATTTACGCTTGTTTTGTCAAAGGTGCCTTCGACATCAATGAAGGCTCCAACTGTTGATTGCCCAAGTCTTAGTCCGCTCTCAATACGCGTAATCACATTATGTAGTGCGGATTCCGTTGATTTGCCCTTCCAGTAAGCATGCTGATTAAAATGAATTGGTGCATTAGGCAGCGCATATGTCCTTATGTCCCTGTCACACAGCCTCTCCAGAACCTTGAGTAGGCACGATGTAAGGCTAATAGGTCTGTAGGAGTTTGGCTGTGTATAATCACCTTTGCCAGGTTTGGGTATAAACACTACCTTGACTTCCATCCATCGTAGAGGTGTGTATTTGTGTGCCAAACATTCTATGTAGATATTTTGATACTTTGATTTCTACTATTTACTTGATATTTTTGATTTCTACTAAATATTTTGCAGATTCAGTTATACTCCTTTGGAGCAGTCCCGGGACAATTCCATCCAGACCGGCGCTCTTATATGGAAAGAAACTGCTGATGGCCTACTTAATTTTTTCCAAACTGACAACCCGATGAGCATTAGCCCAATCTAACGCGGTCAGTGTCATGTTTGGGGTTGGTTCCACTCCCATGTCCGTTATCGCGTACCCAGGGGGAAGTGTGCTCCTAAAAGGAGTTCACAAGTTTCGGCGTCAGTTTTAGCAAAGATTCCGTCAGATTTTTTTAAACTGCCTAGATTTCTGTTTGGCTCCTTAGACAGAATTTTCTTGACTTAACATAACATAACATAAGCTGGCGCATTTTATTCCCGAGCAGTTAGGCAGAGGTGAAATAGCGAACTACACCCACATTTCGCCGAGCTTAGTTCCATCCCAGATGTGACAGGGGGCGAGCCTGTTTTGACTTTTGTTGTCTAATTAGTATTTTCGATATTGGTACAGAAGTGCCTTCAGCATCCCTGCTTCTTCTGACGAATTAGCTTTTTTATATTGGTATTGGGCTAGTTTATAATTGGTCTAGTCTGATTTCAGTCCAGTTTGATTCTTAGTGTTTTTGCCCTGTTGAAAAGTTTCCTTACCATACGACCCATTTTTCCAAAAGTGGTCCCCACCAGTGGTTCTTGCATTTCGGGTTTGGCGATGGCGTTACCAGAAGGCATGTTTTTTCATAGCTGTTTCTACTATAGATATATATATGTTACGTCGTTTACGTGTTTGTCGATCTCTGCAATAGACCGCGGGTATGAGTAATTCCCGTAACAGTGATGCAGTCATCACAGCTAGTTTTGAGCGGTCTGTCCTCCGGGAATAGAGTCTAGGGTCTGTAGGACTTATGTTGGATAGAAGACTAAATCTGATCCATCGATGGTCTGAGCTGGATAGCTCGTCCGATACCTTCCAGTTCGTGATAAACTGAGAGTTTTCTTTGGACGCTATGTTTAGATCTATGATTGTCTGCGCACGTGAGGTCACAAAAATGGATTCTGCGCCTTTGTTTAATATCCTTAAGTTGGTTGAGAAGAGATAAGTAATCAATTCCTCACCTCTTGTGTTCGTATATTATACGTACGTTATAATATTAATTAAACAGTGATTATTTGGTATAAGGCATAGAATCAACTTAGGTTGGATGAAATGACGACAGGTCTCTGGTGTGATTTGTGACTCCAGAATGCCCCTTAAATTGAAGGGGAGGATATATAAGTCCATCATAAGACCTGTCATATTGTATGGATCAGAATGCTGGGCTAGTAAGAAGATGGACGAGAAGCGACTGCTTGTAGCTGAAATGCGAATGTTGAGATGGATGTGTGGTGTTACAAGAATGGATAAAACAAGAAATGAATATATTAAAGGGAGTTTGAAAGTTGCGTCAATGGTAAAAAAGTTGAAAGGTTCTCGTTTGTCGTGGTATGGACATGTTATGAGAGAGAGAGGAAGCGCATGTGGGTAAAATAGTTTGTTCAGGGATTTGGGTGGGTGTGGGTTCAGGGATGCTGAATATGATTGTGGAAGGATGGAAAAGTAGAGGAAGGCCAAAGAAAGTGTGGATGGAGTGTGTAAGAAATGATATGAAAGAAAAAGGAATGAATGAAGAGATGACGGCTAATAGGGACGTATGGAAGAAGAAAACATACTGCGCCGACCCCAAGTGAGTTGGAAAAAGGCAGGAGAATGAGTTATTTTTTGATGAATGTGAATCTCAGTTATAATTTAGTAATAAAAAATGTGGAATGATTGGCGCAATTTTGGTCTGTCATGTTGTAATCCTTGTTTTTATTTAATTCATTATTTTGCAGTATTTGACAATATATTAAGTAGTTTTGGTAGCATTTTACGTGATATAGTGTAGTTATGATAAACAAGTGTAGTGAAGTGTAAATAATGACACGGAGCATGAATTCACATTCACCAAATAATTACTGTTTAATTAACATTTCATCTCTGTGAGAGATCAATTTTAGAATTCAAAAGAAATATGTGTTCCTTTATATGTAAGAGAAAAGCATATATTATTTAATTATATAGTTCTAAATTGTAATTTCAAGAACTATCTCATATATTTAATTATAGATAAATCACTCAATGATACTCAGTTTCATTAATTTTCTCAAATTATATTAATAGTTACAATAATTTCGCCGCTGAGATCTGGATAGATTTTCTTTCTTAATCATTATTAAATACAACATCCAGAAGAGCAATGAATATTTCTGCTATTAATATTACTGAAATGTCTGTGGAATTGAGAACATTATTGGTCACTTTACTTTATCAAAATTTCAATTATTTAATCGATATGACTTGGTTCTTGCCTATAACGGTTTTAGTGCGTTTACGACATATCGCAATCGCATCTAATCTACCGTACTATGTGAACTCTATTATATGGGCGTCACTAGGTGGGTGGTGCCAGTGGGTCGTTTGGCTGTTTTATTTTATAGACTTTTTTGTTATAATCACTTAGTTTTTAAAATGTTTCATAAAATTTATTAATAATGAGAGTTTTCGTTTTATAATTTTATTATATCCATAGAATAAACATGAGCAAGCTATTTTTATAACCTAAATTAGTCATCACCTGAAGATTGGAATATAAAATTCAGTACCTATACGAAGATCTATACTAGAGAGGATATAATTTATTATCCAGATTTTTCTTCTTGTTTTACTAGTGATATTATATAAAGGGCGGTAAGTCATTTGTCACAGATATTATACATTTATACAATTTTAGAATCATTGTAATTAATATATTGTAAATTTAGCTTAAATTCATGTTTTGGTATGTCAATAGTAAGTAATTTAATCCAAAAGTGTAATTTAATTATTACACATTTAATCTACTTATGAAGTATGGTGAATTTGAATGGCTTTCACTATTCACATCTAAAATTAATTTCAATAACAAAATAACCATTTAACTTACAGTTAACTGTTATGTTTTATGTAGTTTATTTCTAAATAAAACAGTTTAATATCTAGAGTGATCTATAGAATATAAATAAAATTATATCAAATTATAAATTCTATTTTAGAAAGAATGAAACCTATACTCTTTCGTTCTTGAGCACTAACCTGGCGTTTACGCCAGCATTCCATTGTTTTCCTATTGTCTTATTTTTATGGGTAATCGACATATTAAATTATAATATCAGATGCTCAATAAATAATCATAGGCTTAGAGATCCATTGTAAAGATAAGGTTCAAACTTTCTTATTTTATATATAAGCTAGCATGTTTAATAAAACACTACTTCGTTTAAAGTATAGAAACAAGAGTTTGCTCTTAGTTTAGGTCCACATTGTTTTATAATTATTTACAAAAATGTTTTGCTAACACCATCTGTAAAAATTCTGAGCAGATCTCTTGATTGACATACTATATATACATTTAACCTTACAAAGATATAAAAACGATGTGGACATGGTCGCAGGAATCCGCTGGATGCGAGTGGTGCAAGACTGGTCGTTGTGGAGTTTATTTATCTTTTGGGAAGACCTATGTCTAGCAGTGGACTGGTTGAATGGATGGATGGACATGTTTAGACTGTTGGATTGGTACATGATTGATTTGTCTTTAAAACTTAAAATATTAACACAACCTTGTAACTGCGATTTGTTCTTGTGAATATACTTTTGACCGGCCAAAAAACTTTGTATCCTATCTGAATGAAATGTGGGTTGTCATTCAAAATTTTATTTGTAATTTTTTAATTATTATTTAACATATTAACTTTAAAACAATGTTTAAGTTAATCCAGTAGTTTTCAGGAGACGGAAAAATGTTTTTTTTTTATCTGTCTAGTTTTTAGTTCTCTGTAAAGAACTGGTCAAAATATGTCAAACCACTATGTCATGCCTTTATGCTATAAAGCTAATAATTATATCAGTAATTTCAATAATTTCACTGCTGAGACCTGTTGTCTATCTGGTCATATCTGGTATAGATGTTCTTCCTAAAAGCTAAAAAGAAGTTTTAAGTAAACATTAGAAATATAAAAAACATCATTTACTGTACTTAAAAAACCTGTAGGAACGAATAGGACCAGTCTCAGCATAATTATAATACAGATTGGTTATTACTTTTAGTAAACTAGTGATAGATATAATTAGTTTATTGTAAAAGAAAATATAATATTCTAGATTTTTTTTATTACAATTTACTTTTGACAATATATGAAATTCATCTATCTCATATAATTATTCTCTGTTTATTTTTGGTCAGGATCAAACAATTTAAAAACATTTCAAATATCAACTACAAAACTGCTTATATAATTGCTTTGTATTTAAATAATATTTTTATATGCAAGTAGTGGTGATGTAATGGATATCTTGTATAAAAGAAAATTATATATTTATTTTAAAAAAATGAGCCCGATCAAGTTTCTTGCCAGCTTTGAATAAAGATATTTTGATTTTGGTTGTATTTAAGTACATATGATTAATTTTCACTGTAAACTAAGAGTACAAATGAAAAATTGGGCTACTGTGATTATGTGGTTGTAGTTGTGTAGGTTCAATATTGTTAATATTATATACAGTTTATTTTAATATTATTGTTTGAAGTCATTGGAAATGAACTGAATGAAATGGAATATGGAAAATGGAAAAATGGAAATAGATTCAATCTCTTTGATATGTGCATAGAGAACTTAAGTGAGCATTTCTATTAGAATACAATATTTCTTTATTTTTTATAATATACAGTTTTTTTATTCGTTTGGTGTTGCTGTGGCATTTGCCAATGTCAATTGTTTTTTTTCCAAAAAAAAATAGTATTACTAATTAAATTATCAATTATCTCATGGGTATTTTGATTTTTATGATATTTAATATCTATTGTGTAAAAATATTTACCATACTATAGTAAAAATGATGGTTACCTTAATACTAAAACATTAAAAGGAATTTTGATGTAAGTTGAAATTCACATTCCATGCCATTGCTACCAGTTCATTTTAGTTGTTTCATATAAAAGTTAATTTCAAATATAAATAAGTTACAGCAAATCATAACAATCATAACAAAATAGAGACTGACTTTTGAGAAGTTAATACACAAATGATATGTTTAACATATGTATATGATTACATAGATGATAGTTTTTATTTGAGAGTAAATTTAGCAAGTTGCTTGCTTGGCCTGTATACAAAATACTGCCTGTTTAAATACATTTAGACAAAATAATATCCAAAATATGTACTTTGAACTCTGATATAGTGTATTAAATGTAATGCTTTAAATTAAAAACAAGTACAATTAAACATTTCATGAAAGCTTACATTTTTACAGGTCTGTATGTAAATAAACATAATACATTTGCAAATATTGAACTCTGAAATGGTATGACTAATATGTAATGAACATACTGAAACAAAGTAATATGCTTTATAAAATTTCAACCATGTAGGTCACAATAGAAACTCTGTTGTTATTATTGGGTTTTACTATTGTTTTAAATTATCCTTTCGTCACTGTTAACATACTAACTTTTTTTCAAAATGTTAATTTCAATTGCAATAGTAAGGGGCCATTCGAGTGTTAAGTAGCAAAATTTTGGACATTTTCCCAGTATTATTTTTTTTCATTCATTCAACCATAAGACGTCCACTTTCGCCTTAAGAGAAATAGCTTACCAGAATTAGCAATAAGATTAGCAGGCAAATACTTTTATGACTAAGTTACCCGGAGTAACTTCAGCTATCTGCCAAAATAGTCTCGTCAAAATCGGTCCAGCCGTTCCGGAGATTACCCGTTACAAATTGACAAAAATTTTAAAAGTTGTATTTTTGGTATATGTGTCGATAGATTCATATCTATTTAGTTAAAAAAATTAATTGTGACATTACAAACAGACACTTCTATTTAATTTTAATAAATTTATACTAATGTATAGATTATAGCTTCTTATATTTTTACTGTTTGATATTCACATTGAGACAGTTAAATTTAAATTAATTATCACAGTAAATATATAAATGTATATACTAAAACGTTATTCATAATATTTTACATATTAGCCAATGTGATTTTGGTATTATTATTTTTTAATTCTGATAAATGCAGAATAATTACTTGGCAACACTTAAAATTATGCATAGGAGAACTCGATAACTTTAATAGATAACAAAAGTATTGATAACAATCATATCAACTTACATAAGTAGATAGATGTATGCTTTAACCACTGATATGGACGATATCGTATGATTCATTAAAAGTTAACTTATCGAGAAATATTGTATGAGTGAATCACAAAATTTTCACTCTCGTCCAACATGGTTGGTTTTATTTAGCTGCCTTAAATTCACATTTATTTTTTACTATAATTATGAATATTAAATATTTAGATTTGTTAAAATAATTATAATATTGTCTTTATAGGTATCACACGTGTAAAAATTATCTAATTCAGACCACCGTTGCTCTGTGATATACTTTCGTGGTAAGTTTTGCATTCATTTAATGTGGAATTTCTCATATAGAGTAGTTTAATTTATTGAAAACATCTGTCCAAGGGAATAGTATAATTAAATATAATTCATTTACTGAAATAAAAATCATTCGTCTAATAAAATTCAGAGATACAAACGTTTAAAGTTTTCGGTGAAGATTGAGAGAGAGTGCTCTATCCCTTTCCCGCAGGGTGAATGTTAATATAAACACTTATACGATACATCTTAGCAAGCATGACTTCGTGTAATAGTACAGTGTGCTCTGTCTCTATCTATATATATATATATACCTAGCTTTTTAAATTCCGAATCCTGATCAGATTTGAATTTTTGTTTTCAGTAGTTAGCCTTATTATTTGTATCTTTTTAAATGAGAAAATTTAAGCAAGTTGAGACCATATTATAAAAAGCAACGCTTCTCTCTGTCCCTCCATTTATGACCAACGTTTTATATATGATGTATATATTATATTGCATAAGTGACAAAAATTACGACATTACTTAAGTATATAGTAGTAGGATACAAAAAAAAAATCATGATTTTTTTGTTTAACCGTGAATCACTTTGTAAACTGGTGAACCGATCTGAACGTTGTTTTCAAATTAATACAAAAGTAGTTGAATCTATATATCATTACGTTTCTCTCAGGGGTTAAATAGTGATAAAAATTCTAGTTAATTTAAAAGGAAGTCGCAGACATCAGCTGTAATAATAAATTCATACAATTCCAGATATTGTAACTTCATATACTATCTACTTCATAATCTATTTCTCAAAATGAGCCTCTCCTTATAGATTACTCCACATATTCAATTAAATTGCTATCATATTATCATAGTAGATATATATTGCTTTAACGATAACCGTGCAGTTATTAATAAGAATAATGTAAAATAGAATTTTATAGAGTTAAATTAAATTCTGGTAAATTGCAATAGGGATCTAAAAATTGTGATGGAAAGTGGTACTTCTCTCTCATACCCTGTACGCCAATTAGAGGCAGTTTGTTCCGTAGAATCGAATGTAAAGGAGGGAAATTGCGTACGTCGCATCTGAGACAAATCGAATTCCCTAGTAACATAAGCATCATCCACCAATACGGATAGGCCTCTTTTGCAATCGAGGGTATCAAAAAGGTTTTTCACGAATCTATCTGAAAGATACCTACATAGTCTTCTTACCGGTGCCTGAAAAAAGGACCGTTTACTACCCGAGAAAAACTGACCCGAGGAATTAACACTCCTCAGGTAACCTCTGGACTTAATTCGCTGTACTAAGTACGGATTTCTGCTAATGTCAACACTTCACGATTTTGAATGAGACGTTCTAAACGAAGGGAAGCGAAAAAAACGTGAATTTTATATACAGTTTTCTTTGTATTAAAATTAAGGATATCGTTGCTCCCCTTATAAATATTTAGTTCAATAACTAATTTCTTCACTTTTATGTTCCTCCTCAATCAAAAGCTGTATTGTTGTAATAGCACCCATGAAGTATGTTGTTATCTTTACAGTAATGAATATGAGTCACAAATAACATATCATTGATACTTAAATAGTATCGGAAGAGTTCAGATATGAGTCAGAATAACGGGCCATTCAAATCAAATCAATAATACTTTATTCAATTTAGGCTCCGATAAGATACTTAGCAATGTCAAATTATTACCACAATTTTTCCATGGTTTTTCTTATGGAATTATACAACCCAAAGAGAAGGGTGTCATTTCTACTAGACATCGTCATAGTTTACATAATGATCCACTCTGCAATATAAGGTTTGCATATTAAAACTTGCTTGACATGGTGCCTGAACTTATTGTCTGGTAAAGTATAATATGCCTTGGGGCTTTATTGTAAAACATAACACTATTACTTAGAAAACTCTTTTTAGTTATACTAAGTCTGAAACATGGACCTGTTAATCTATATTTATTCCTTGTATTAAAATTATACTGGTCGTTTCACTGTCCTAATGGTAGTTGCAATCCGATTAGGTAAAGAGCGGTTTTTCAAATCACTTATAAATAAGCAACTATGTCGGCGACTGATTAAATTTTATTACTAAGTATTATTTATGGTTTTTTCAAAATAATTATAAACAATTCTTTCAGTTGTTATTATATCATTTAAATCCTGCAATGTAAACCACTCTTTATAAGTCAGTTTCTTCGCTAAACTTGTTCCGCTAAAATGCCACACGAATAAACCTGCATTACGATAATGTCCTGCTTTACTGTCAACATTACAAAAATAAACAATATTTTGTGATCTTGAGAAATACTTCTTTTTATGCATAAACTATGCCAGAGACTTCGCTCACGTGAAATACAAGATTTTTTGAAAGATTTATTTAAGAACTCTCGTTTTTTTAGTTATTTCTACTTCACTTATTTACTTACTACATTAAAATCCACAGTTTACGTAATTAAGTTATTGTGGTCGTGGCTATTATTTCGCCGATTTTATATTATGCGTGGTTATAATATTTATTCTAAATGGCTTTTGTCCGCGCCTTCGTCCGCAGTTATTTATTCATTATAAGATACATTACGTATTATAAGCAATACAAATATAAATTAGAAATTGGACACAGTTTTAAGCTAGATTATAAACCAATCAAATGTACGCACAAAAAGTTCCATATGGTAGCAGTTATAATAGGAAATTTTAAATTCTTATTCTTCTAAATTAATGTAAATCTACATTAATGTTAATGTTATGTCATTCACTTCAAGAATTAAATTGGTATCCCTGTTAACGCGTTTGCAAAAATCCTGATGATCGGGTGAGTAGTTAAGGCATGAAATCGTAACAAACAAACAAACTAACATTTATAATACTAGTTACCATTGTTTTGCTCGCGATTTCGTTCGCGGATAATGTTCGCGATCTTAATACTACATTATAAGACCAACATTGTTGGTTTTATTTAGCCTACAGACAGACAAAAATTTTAAAAATTATAATTTTGGTATAGGTATCGTAGATGTATGTATACATTCATATGTATAATATTTAGCAAAAAAAATGTTATTTTGACATTACTAACAGACACTTTAGTTTTATTTATTAGTATCGATTTAATTGTATTTGAATTTGCTTTATTATACTTTTATTTTAAAGCATTGAAATAATCTTATTGAAAGTTATTCATTTAATCAGAAAGCTATTTTATTTAAATTTATTTCAAATTTTTCTGTTGTTTTTTTTCTGTAGTTTGCTCTTTGTTTACTTGCTGCGTTTGATATATTATGATCCACCGTATCCTTTCATCCGTTGAATGGTCACATAACAAGTCTCAGTGTGCGGTTACATCATAATCATAGTTTTAGTCTATAGTACGTACAAATCAATAGTATGTAGATAGGTTAGTTATCGATTGTTTTGCTATTAGAATGTCTAAAAATTCTGTCCATATATTATCTCTTTTAAAAAACCAACTATTTTATATTTGTCTCAATCTTTTTGATGCCTACTATAAATATATTACAATAGCAGACGAATCCAGATTCTTTGTTCTTGCATAATTTTATGTAAAGGCTATGGTATTTTAAAATAAAATCTTTTCAAACAGTGACTATTTATTTGCTGAATTACTTTTTTAATAAGTATTAATTATTTTGCGTCTTTGATTATTTATTATTATAGTTTGTTAAAATTGTCTGAAAGAACATATCGAACTTTTTAATTTTGCATATCAGAGCATCAAGCACGCTTCCTACGAATGGAGTAAATCAGTAAAGTATGTTTATTTTTCAATAAACTTATATTGACAACAAGGTTACCCGCTTCGTAGTGTAAGGTATTCGTCAGTAACCTATAAGATTGCAATATTTAAATTACTCGTTTTGTACGTTTAATAAAGTCCGTTCCAAAACGTAACGTCCTTCTGGCTTTGTATAATCTGTAAGTCCTATATTGATAAGTACAATAATTTTCATGTTACAGCAATAGACTCGATTTTTAATACTGAAAAGGCAGACACTATGTAACAGACAGTTGTTTAAAATCAGATACCTCGCGCACCTACGCGACAATGTTAGTTCTCAGTGGTATGATGACATGACGCTATTATACAATGATAAAAATCGAAGTTATAATCAACAATGTTATTTAAATTTTCGGACGTGCCACACAGTCATTAGGTATCTGACTAGTATTTTGTATTTTCTTCTTGTTTCTCGTGAGTCAAAGTGTACACAGACATCATGATGAGGTTTTCTTGTTTGAGATTAATTTTATGGATATAAAATTGTTAAGAACTTGTTAAATGAGAACTATCTTTTTGTATTGTTATGTGACAATAATCAAACAATAAAACACTTTGTTTTTTTTAAATAAATAAAATAAATTTAACGTTGAATAGATTTTATGTTGATACTGTTGATGTTGATATTCTTCAGTAAGTATTGAGGAATCTTCATCAATTATAATATTTGCAAAGACTGTTAATTTAAACGGGTTTTCACGCGTTACCTTTGCTTTTTTCTATCCCGACGTTTCTGCTGGGTTTCACCAACCGTGGTCACGGGCTGACTGGCGGTGCGCGGCGTCGCCTGCTGCGTTGAGGGGTATTTTGATGAACTACCCCCATTCTTCCCCTACCACCCAACCCCCGTTCGTACTTCAATAATAAAAACCACGTCGACAAAGTTGAAAAATAGATGTAAAATTATACGAGACTGTCACTAATATGTTGTTACATTTATCTTATAAATCGTAATCGATAAATTATTACTTATTAAGATGAAAGGTGTCACTGAGTGTTTCAAATTGAAAAGAAGTCCATATTACTATTACAAACGATCTAACAAATCTCCTTGACCAAAATAAATGTGCCGATGTCATTTACACCGACTTTAGCAAAGCTTTCGACAAGGTCAATCACAGTCTTCTCCTCCGAAAATTAGCCAGCATTGGAATCGCTAACAACCTTTTAAAGTGGTTTGAATCATATCTTTCTTTTCATAAATCCGAGGTAGTTGTAAATGGGTATACTTCTCAACCCTTCTTCAATCTATCTGGAGTTCCTCAGGGTTTAAATCTGGGACCCATACTATTTAACATTTTTATTAACGACGTTCCTTCTCTGTTTAAATACTCAAAATGTTACCTCTTTGCCGACCACCTTAAACTGCTTCAACAAATAGATTCTCTCGAAGACGTGTTATTATTACAAAATGATTTAAATGCCTTAATTGATTGGTGTGCTGTGAATGGCATGGTCTTAAATGCGGATAAATGTTACGTGATACATTTTTCCCGTAAAAAGCAAAGCTGCGTTCCTCGTCAGTACATTATACATGCAAACGTCCTCAAAGAGCTAAACACTATTCGGGACTTGGGTATTATTTTAGATAACAAATTGAGGTTTAATATTCATATTGATAATGTTATTAATAAAGCGTTTAAGGTTTTAGGGTTCGTACTGCGTAACACTAAAGATTTCATACAGGCCGATACTAAAATAACGTTGTACAATGCACTCGTTCGTAGCAGCCTGGAATATTGTAATGTTGTATGGAACCCTCATTACAACGTTTACAAATACAAATTGGAGAGAGTACAAAAGTGGTTTCTGTGGCACTTAACCTACGGATTACATTTAGGTAAAAAACTTTTAAGTTAAGACAGACTTCAATATTTCAAGATAGATTCTTTAGAAGCTCGTAGAGAGATTTTTGATCTGACATTTCTATTTAAATTAGTAAATGGCATTTTTAACACACCAGAACTGTTAAGCAGAGTTAAATTAAATGCGCAAGGGCCGATTTTTTGATCCGTAGTCAAAGTTACTATATCCATTTGTCAATTTTACTATTACTATTACACAAACCCATGGTTATAATCACAATGCGTTTTTTGATGACAAAATCTACCATGGTTAAATTTAGCAATAGTTATTTATGTTGCCAGTAAAATGAACTGTATAATAGAATACTTTTGATTGCGGTAATTTTTTTTTTGTATGATCATTCCGAGTAAAATGTTTCAGGGTCCATAATTCGAGTTGTCGAGCAAACATTACAAAAAACAAAAGGTCGAGCTACTCTCGAACATCTGTGCCCATTATTATTTCTTGTGATAGTTTTGTAATGATATTAGCTTTATTTATTTCGTCTTGTCTAAAATATTATTTGATTTTATAATTTAATTCTTGAATTTAATATATTTTACAAGCCAAATAAATATTTGTACGAACTTTATATACTATACATAATTGAATACTGAATTCTTATGAAAAACAAAATTCATAAACAAAAATATTACGAAAAAGATAATAAATAGCAATACGTTGTAATTATTTAACAAATTATTTTGTATAAATTAATGTTATACAATGAAACTTCAAATTATCTACTTCAAATGTTACACAAAAGCAATGAAACAGCTGTTCGCACTAGAGTTAACCATCCGCCATCTTGCTAACCCGACTAGGCTGAATGGTTAAATTTTAAACAAATAGTCACATTTTTGACAAATGGTTAGCTTAACTATGTTTCAAAAAACGCGTCAGGGCATTATTTTAACCATTTGTTACAAATCTGACCATTTCTCAAGTTGACTACGGATCAAAAAATTGGCCCTAAATTACCCCGAGCCTCACGGTTTAATATTTCTATAACTAATCGTTTTATCGCACGAATTTAGGACTTTATTCTCCTATGAATAGAATACTATCGACATACAACAGAATATTCAAAACCACGAATCTTGATATATTCCAAAATATTTTGCATGAATATAAATCTAAATGTAGACAAATTAAATAAATAACTAAATTAGGCATTAAAAGAAAAAATAAATCTCCTTCAAATTCGTCTTCGATGTTACAATTAAAAATTGAATAATGAATAACTTTTATATTAGTTGCGTTTTTGCACTTAGTTCGTTGTATTTCTTTTTATATTTTAGTTTAATTTTGGTTTGTTTTTTTTTTATTTTATATTTTTTGTAACATATTAGATTAGATTACACCTGATTAGATCTACAAAAAAACTGAAGTTCATTGTCGCATAAATAATTTTTGCTCAAATAAATAATGCCGTACTCACCTATAATTAAAGTTACATTTAAGATATATTGTAATATTAATTTAATTTTTAATAAGCTAAGCACACTGTATACCTTGTTGGTGATTGAAATAAATAAATAAAATAATGACGTCAAAATCTTAATAATGGGCAAAAAATAATTTGATGGCGCTATTCCCCAATTTCCCTATTAAGATAAATTGTAATAGCCACGTTGCGAGCTCACGGTTCGTTGCATGCGACGTTGCCGCTCTTCGTTTTTGACTCTATATGGATTTGAAAATTTTTATGCGAATTTTTTAAGTGTTACTAGAATAGATATATTTCCATATATTACATCCATTTAGAATACATTTATATAATACGTAAATACCGTATATTTACATTTATGTTAAAATAATAAATATGTGTTTGCTTAATATAGTATTATAAATAAATGGAGGAATGAGCAGAAATAAAACTAAATCAAACCAACATAAATGATTTACATTAATATATGTGTGTGTAGTTCTGACGATTATTCATAGATGGCGCCTTACTAATTTTTTTAATAAGTTGGACTGTTTTCAAACATTACAAGGCCATAGATACTGTACAATGAACGAAATCTGTACATTGAAGATATTTGAGAAAAAAAAACTAATTAGGGCTTTAGATTCCACTACAGGACACATTTCTATAGTATAAAATATTTTATCTCTGTCCGTTTATTAATTTGTTCGCAAATCACGCAAAAACTATGATATTAAATTTGGAACTCTATAGTAACATCTGGCATACTTTTTATACATATATGGATTAGAATCGCAAGTAGCGTTTATCTACATTCATAAAAACAACTAAAACAATTAAGTTTATGCATAACAACATCTATACTAATATTGTATAGAAGTAAAGTTTGTGAGTTTGGATTTTCGGGGTAATCTCCGGTACTACTGATCTAATTTTGAAAATTCTTTCACCGTTAGAAAGGTATATTATATATAAGCTACTTTTTATTTTGGTAAATATGTATTATTTTCAATAAGTAATCAATATAAATGTAATTGAAGTAGGTAATAATTATATAATATAGTGTGCGCTGCTTGAATAGTTTGAAGTAAAGGAATAAAATCTATTGCATTTTCTCATATCTTTCATTCGAGCCTAGCATAGCATTCAGGCCTATTAGGGCAAGAATGGCTGGGTGCATAGTTTCAGCTCAGGTTCCCCGCGAGGGCTAAGCGGAGACGGCGGCTCAGTCCGGGCACCCCTGGTGGGGTCTGGACTCTGCCGCATTGTCAAACCAAGGGGGAAGGGCCGGGGCCCTGACCTTCCATTGCACTGGCAAAATTGTCTGGGAGGTGGCCTGGTTTGGCCGGCATGACCTCCACCGCGTGTGACGGAGGATACATAGAGAATATATTGGTAATGAGATAGATTGCATCTAGACGGAGAATATATTTGTCTGAACTCCACGTGAACGAAGTCACGTGCACAGTTAGTAATTTGAATAAAATCGTTTGAACTGATACATTCATATTTCTAAAAAAATTCCTGTATTCAAAACATGTGTAATTAGCACAAAAAGATTTCTATCGATTCCAGTGGAAACTGTTTCAATTGTCAGAAAATGTAATCCATGTCCCAACCTACCTTCGTACTTAATAAAGCTTATTACTACGGGGCTCTAAGTGCTCGCCTCAAAAGTCCAATGAAGCTGTCATAGCCCTTCCGGTCAAAAGAATTTGTTCAATTCGAAAATTTTAATCCCATAGTAAGGCAAATAGACCACTATAAATAAGACTTATCAAAATAAACAAACAAAAAATCGAACGGAAACTTCTAATTATTTTATTTACGGTATTAAATAAAAAATCTACATAAAAGTTTGTCGCTTTTACATTTTGAAACAAAATCACCTAAAGTATAATATGTTTAGACTAAGTAACTAAGTTGTTAAGCTTTTACGACAAAATGACAAAATACCTATCAAAACACACCGGACAGTCGATCAAGCAATTATCACTTTTTTATAAATGTGACTTCGCCGTCATCAACGTTATTCGGTCGCATAACGTTAACTTAAATCGGTTTAAGTGATTAGAAGATTTTTGAATTATTATAACTTTAACCCTGAGCTCATGGCAAGGCCTTTGTTCGCAAGAAAATATTTTATTTTATTTAATCTGTATTGTACACCATTATACACATATAATATTATGCATTAGAAAATATGAAACTAGTACAAAGGGCGGCCTTATTGCTAATAACTTGCATTAGGTCCGATTGTTAAATATTGATTTAATATTATTTTGCTTTATTGCAGTATGAACAACCTTTAGTTCTTTTGATTGCATGTTCATCTCTCTATTTGATAAGGACTTGTTCTTTTATATGCTAAGGTTACTTGTTTTTAAAATAATTCCGTTCTAATACAACATTTTAATTTGTAAAAAAATTTGTTACATTGTTGTGCAGCTATAATTTGGCGAACTATTAATCTTTTTAACAGTTTTTACGTGGTCATACTAGACCAACATATAGCATACGAAGTGTACCCGCGGCTCCGTCCACGATTTAACTTTAACTTAGTTACATCGTATAACTTCACCTATCGAACTGGATCAAAATCGGTCCGGCCGCTCTGCATATTATCCGGAACAAACAGACAGACAAAAAATGTGACATGGTATATTAACCATATTTAGTAAAAAGTTCTTATTTTGATGTTACCAACAGACACATTAATATTATTTATTTGTTTAGGATTATACTAATAAACCTTCAAAATACCTTATTATGGTTTTGGTTGTAATATTTATTTAAATGATGATGTGATGTGATAGTCTTTTATATTTGATAACAATACCGGATATATGGGCTTTCATCAAATTATAAGTTAATATTTGATTGCAATATTATTGAATGAGTGAGAGATATTGAGTGATCAGCGTCAGATTTGCAACCTGAGATTGGAGGTTAATCAAATGAGCAATAAAAATACAACAGTTATTGAATTTTGCTTTATTGAAAACTCAGGCTTACAGTAGAATTCATATATATATATATATCAGTTTCTGGTGCCAAGTAGCGGTGTTCGTGCTAAAGCTGCTTTTAAGAATTTGATTAGCAAGAAGCAATGGTATATATACGTGAAGTTGCAACTCTGTTGTTTGGGCACTGTACTATTGACTAAACTCAGTCGGGTCTGCTGTACTCTTTTTTTATTAATTGTATATTGGTGGATGATTTTTTTTTTATCAAGTATGCGACATCAAACGGACCATAAACTACAACAGATTTAATTAACCCTAACGGAAATTGAATCCTTAATCATATATAATATGTACTTTATTTAAATAAGTATAATTTTCAACGTTATAACTCGTTCATTAGGAATTTCCAACAAACGATTAACTTGATTTATAAACATAGTAACGATGACGTCCGCTTTACGTGTGCAATATTACGCGGGGAGCTTGCGTTGCCCGAGGTGTTTGGTCGACAGCAACGCGGGCGCATGTCAGTCATTCTCCGCCCAGCCGGTGGACTACAACACCTGCTCGTACGAATAAATCAACCGAATACGCGAAAGTGTAACCGATTTAACTATTTATTAATATATTCACGCAGTGTCCTGTTGACCGCGTTCCTTTAGAAAGGACCACAGCTTGCCTTTCCGCAGTCCATTATTTCTTAATCTTTCAACCTATGTCTGTCACACGTAAGTAAAATCAATACAAATTAAACAATTTAATTTTGCATAATTTCATTCATTATAAAGCATGTAAGGGAGAGATGGTTCAAAATCGTTGACTCATTTAATACCTACTGGTATAATAAGTACACTTAAAAAAATGCGTTTTTAAACATATAACTTTAAATCATTGCCAGATATGACTGCATGTAAAGATCGTATTTTCGCTACTTAATTTTAGAACATTTTATTTTTTATCTTATTGTTTATATTTCGTGGAGTTCTTATGAAAATACTTCCATAAGTTCATAATTCATAAGTTTAATTAAATAATATAAATTAATTATCGCTACAAAAAATTGTTAAATATTTTTTAATTATAATCTATAAGTACTACTAGCCAAAGTTTAAAAAAATAAATTTTATCGACATTTAAACGATAAGGTTTTAGATACATAAATAATAACACATTACATTTTTCGGGAAATTAAGCTTTTGTCAAGTATTGGGATATATACAATCTGATCTTACAACGTGGATATTTATTCAGTTACTAGCCCGCGGCTGCGCCCGCATTTCATATATTCTTAAATTACTGGCACTTGCCCGGTAAAACTGTGTATTGAATTGTATTTTGTTTAAATATTTTATGAATTTTATTTTTTTACGTGGAATCCTAATCATTTTCGAAAATGAAAAGTACCCTAAGTTACCCGGAGTAACTTCAGCTATCTACCAAAAAAGTCCGTCCAGCTGTTCCGGACATTACCCGGAACAAGCGGACAAAAATTCAAAAAATTGCATTTTTAGTATGGAGGTATCTAGCATACATTCATCTCTATTTAGTAAAAAAAAATTGTCATTACAAACAGACACTTCAATTTTATTTATTAGTATAGATATTTCGCATATCAACACAATCGTAGGATAAACTAATGACCCATTTTAAACATAACTGGAACAGGGTTAAGTTAGTTCTCCTAATGTCTTATAGCCAAGTATATTGGATCTCAACCATATCTGTCAGACTGGAACATTATATAACTATATTTATGCTGTTGTTTTTCAATAGAAAAAGGGTGTTGGACGTACATGTATTTAATTCTGTAAAGGTTCTTAACATAATTGGTTTTCTCAATTGAAAATTAACAGATTTCTAGATTATTCTAAAACCACATCTGCCAGCGATTCCGCTCGTTTTGTTTTTTATAATTGACTATTGATTATTTATTATTATTGACTTCAATAATAAAATACTTTTCTAAAATAACTAAAATCCTATTAAACGAAATGCTTAGTGTAACCTAGTTAGAGAATACATCTATTATTTAAAAAAAGAACATGTAAATCGGTACAGTAGTCCTCGAGTAATAAGACAACAAGCAGACATGCAATTAGAGAGATGTTACTTTTTATATTATGGAAGGTGTTTATAAGTTGTCACATGATTTTATATAAAGTTTGAAGTAAACACTTTATAAAGCACACATAACTCTTTATACTAATATATCAATATAGGATGCTATATGGAAATCTTTTTTGACTTGTCCATGCGAACAAAGGCGTAAACAAAATAATTACGTCGCAAACAATGTCAATACTAAAATTCATGATTTGTTTTGGCAAGTTTTTTAACACAGCGTTTCTTATAATGGTAATATTGTATTATTATAACTTCTTAGCGAAAAACTATATATGATAAAACTTTTAATAAAGTTTGTTATTTAGTTATGTCGTTTCTTTCTTCTATCATACTAATCTCATTCAACAGTGAACTGACTCACTATCTATGTCTATACTCATAAATAAAATTGAAGAGCTTGTTATATATATCCGGGATTTCGAATATAGTGACTGGATCCTGTTTAGAGCCTGGGGTATTTATTCATATGCCAATTTGAATGTACATATATGTAGTACCTACCTATACCAAAAATACAATTTTTGTCTATGTGTCTGACTGTCTGTTTATTTCGGCTAATCTCCGAAACAACGGAACCGATTATGACGGGATTTTTATTATATAGCTGAAGTTACTCCGCATAACTTAGGATACTATTGTTTATAAAAAATAATTAGGGATCCGCGTAGAAAAGTAAAAACTCATAAAATTTCGAATAAAACGCGATTCAACACACAGTTTCACTGGCAAGTGTTTGAATTTGTTAGAAATAATATTACTTTATCTTAGTCCCGAAAATAATTAGGGTTCCGTATTAAAACAAAATTAAAACACATTTAAGAACTTAGGGTACACCTAGTTAATAATAGAATCCAAATTTGTTCTATACTCGTAAAAACATTTTTATATTGTATCAATTTCATGTTTTGTTTCATATGTCATTGGATAAAATACTCTACCTAAGTAATGTAGTTATTGTAGTGAATATTTTATTAGCATACTTTATAATCGCATCAATCTCATGTTTTACTTTAATACCTCCGAATATATCGATACATTTTCGCGACTATAACAGTGAACTAGCCTTACTTTTGTATGATCCTTATTTTATATACTAATAGCTGTGCCCGCGAATTCGCTCGCGTGGAATTTAGGCGTCCCGTTCCGTCAAACAGACAGACAAACAAATTTGTCTATGTCCTTGTATTTCTTCAGAACAGTCCAAATATACCAGACTTGCTTACGTAATCACATTCATAACACTTCGTCCCCAAGTCTTAAAAAATAAACATGTCATGAACCGTCCAATTAATTAGAATCAAATAATATTATATTCCGCGCCTTATTTATACCTATTTATTGGTATATAATTGCAATTCAGTTCACTACTTCCAAAAAATGATTCCTTAAAAAACCTAAAATGCCTAAATGATTGCGTGAAAATTGAATATCAAAATATTGTTTTCTCATTTACTATGTCTTAGGTATTTATTATTTATACACTAAATATACATTTTATATTATTTTATTGAATTTCAATAATTCCATAATTTTTTTGTTCTAGAATTAGACAAAAACGCATTTACTTACAACATCTTTTTTCATGCTAAAGTCGCCGCGTGTCATTCAAATTACTATAACTTTTGATAGAGTGGACCGATTTTAATGAAATAAAATGTTTAAAATACACTTACTACTTTCTAATTGATGCCTCTGCACAAACAAACAGACACACATACATTTCTAAAAATGATAGAAATGCATTTTTTATTACCTATTTTTAGTCCCTTGTGGTAATTTTTTTCACAAAAATCCCAAATGTACAGACACATAAAATTTACAATTTCATTATTCGTATAGATTAAGGTGGTCTTTTAAATAGGGTCAATCAGTACAGTCATTTAGTACATATCAGTACATTTCACAAACTTTTATTCATAATCGTAATATATTACGTTTTAAGATAATCACTTGGAGTAATAGGAAATTTATGTCTTTGCAAATTTTGAACATATCCTAATAAGTAATTTGACACTATATAAATCTGGTCCCTTGACATATGTTATGAAGCGAGCAAAAACATCTCATTAGTTCACGGTGCGTAAGAATAAAATTATTATGTTTTACAACTATCCTCGCGATTTGTAGTGAGTGTATGTAAAACTAAATATTTAGAGGTTCATAGCCCGTTTACGTCGATAATAATATTTTAGATACCAATTATGTTTTTGAAGTCTTAACGGACCCTACAAAAATATTTTCCCCTTATATTAAAACACAGTTGGTTCTTTTGAATCGTTATATTAAACAGCTGTAATGTATTATAAAAAAAAAGTTTAAATCATTTAATTGTAAGCCGTCTATGTATAAAAGAAATATGTTATATTTTGCGGAAATAGATACGTCCTAAAACATACACACTGCACATAGAATAACACTTGTTTTTAACATGTTTTACGTAACAAATGAATGTAATCTGAAAAGGTTACTAACAATGTATTGTAAAATTTAAATTGTTAATCAGAGCGGTACTTCAGTAAAGAAGATTAGTTAATCACAACGTATTAATTTATGTGTACTCATGGTTTACTCATAAGTAGTCGAGACTGTATAATTAAATCTATACTGATAAATAAAATTGAAGTGTCTGTTTGTAATCTCAAAATAACAATTTTATACTAAATACATATGAATGTGCGAAACCTAAACAAAATTAATTTTTTTTTGTATGTCTGATTGTTTGTTCCGGGTAATCTCCGGAACTGCTGGACCGATTTTGACTTGACTTTTTTTGTTAGAAAGCTGAAGTTACTCTGCGTAATTTAGGCTACTTTAATTTTTCGAAAAAAATTAAGGTTCAGTGTAAAAAATTAAATTTCATGAAATTGTGAATAAAATCCGATTCAATGCACAATTTTAATGGCAGGTATTTGGATCTGTGAGAAATATCTTTGCTTAATGTTAGCAGTACAATTTTTTTTGTGAATAATTGGGGTTCTGAATAAAAATATTAAAAACTAAATTACGTGGTGAATAATGTTTGAAAACGCGCGGCCGCAGCTTTAGACTAATATAAAATAAATAATTTATACTAATAATTGAAATTGGAGTGTCTGTTTGTAATGTCAATTTATTTATTTTACTAAATAGATATGAATTTATATAATATACCTATACCAAAAACACATTCTTTTTTATTTTTGTCTGTCTATTTTTTGTTCCGGGTAATCTCCGAAACGGCTTTACGGATTTTGACGGGACTTTTTTTTTTTGGTAGATAGCTGAAGTTACTCCGGGTACTTAGAGTATTTTTCATTTTCAATAAATTGGGGTTCTGCGTAATAAAAACTCATAAAAAAATTGAATAAAACCCAACTCAATGCTCAGTTTTACGTGAAAGTACTTGAATTTATGAGAAATATATTTACTTTATCTTAGTACTAAAATAATTTTAGGTAAATAATTAGGTTTCCGTGTATAAAAATTAATATGCAGTGAAGGACATATATAACCCGGGCGCAGCCGCGGGCACACAGCTAGTGTGAAAGAAATGTAATATTTTCGTGATGTATATTTATACAATTGAAAATTAAATTTTTGTTCTTAAATGGATAAAAACTGTGTAAATCTGTTCCATCAAAAATCAATTCGATTTTATTATAAGTTTATTTAAACATAACTGTGTCCTCTTCCGTTATTTTGTACGTTAGAGATGAGAATATTATAAGAGATTTTTCTTGTTTTTGAAATTGAAATCGTCGAAACCAAGCGTTTAGTTAAAATGAAAAAATGCATCCATCTCTTTCAGTGGCATTGGACAAAGTTCTTCAAAAAGAGATGAAATACGAAATGTGTGTTTAGAGTTTTTTTCAATTTGGAACAATTTTGTACATTTTATACGATCGTTAAATAGTAATTGTACACGTACGAAGCTAAGAACACTTGTTTACTGTATTGATTAACATACTAAATTAAATTTATAATTTACTAAACATGGAAAGCTACATTGATAATTAATTAAGATTTTTTTTGTAATTTTTAATAATCCGTTTTACTATAATACTAACACCCTTGTTGCATCGTAGGTTAAAATTATGTGACAAGCAATACAACCATACACAGTTTATTGCAACAGTAAATAAACTTCTAGACTAGTGCAACGTAGAAAAAGCAAAAAATATGTTCACTATATAGAGGTCTACATATATATTTACAGACAGATTATTAAAAAGTCAACATCAGTTTATAAAAGACTCAAACGGAATTGAAATCGCATATAACAGTTTATCTTTAAAAAGCAGTTCTGTAAGAAGAACACAGAGGCTCTATACGTCACTCTAATAAAACAGTGTACAAGCGAAAGACAGTCGAACATAAGAGATTCTAATGTCACAATGAAAATATATATTTCTAAAATACCTTGAAAATTACTCTTGCCCTGACTTTAGAAACTGTACTATGAACAGGGTACTCCTTGAGGTTCAAGAAATGATGACTTCTCAAAAAACCTCAATGATTTTACTGAAATTTTTAAAGTTTGGAAAATTCTAAAGTCATTTGGAAATCATTCTCGTTTTGTTTCCGTGTCGTGAAGTAAAGAAGCCATGATATAAAGTTAAATACTAAATAATATACGACATTCATAATTAATTACAAAATTAAGAATAACATTTAAAAAAGTCTTCTTGGAAGTCATGAGGTTGCATAGGTAAATTATGTTTTATTTAAATTCATTTTAATGAAACATTGTTCTAAAAATAAATTTAAGTCGGATTTCTATACGACAGTTACAGTTCAAGAAAG
The DNA here is from genome assembly GCA_014132275.2 of Samia ricini. Classification (NCBI taxonomy): domain Eukaryota; kingdom Metazoa; phylum Arthropoda; class Insecta; order Lepidoptera; family Saturniidae; genus Samia; species Samia ricini. The sequence continues at coordinate 11,374,943 of AP028170.1, forward strand.
GTAGAAAACTGAATAGGACTTCTATGGGAATGAACTACACATTTATTACGACTGCGCGACTTGATATTATTTTGTTACGAAAACGAAAGAGGTCAAGTCAAAACAAATCTTTCGTCACTGACATAATTTAGTATCGTGTTATTTAATAGTTTTTGTAATAAGAATTATTGATAATGCACACCTCTGCTGATGATCTTATTATATATTCTATTTATCATTCAAGCCAATTAACCTACTCGACGATAAAATGATTATTTCGACATAGTTTTAAAAGCTAAAAGCGCGCACGATATTTCCATAAACAATATTAACGTAATATTTGAGAACGTTCGGGATACCGAATAGTGGTGGGGTTTTAGTGTGCCGTACGTGTGAGTAGTCTGTGGCACTGGGTCATTGGTACCGCAGGGCGCAAGCGCGGGCACGACGTGACTGCTGACTCTGGCGCAACTCCCTTACGTAAAAGCCTGTGGTGGATTCGTAGACTGAGTCGCGGTGAAAGTTGCAACTGCTTCATAGAACATTCGAGACGAAATCGTCATTTCAAAAAAACATATTCGTACGTGTTATCCTTGTAGATTAGAGATTTTTATAACAATTTTTTTTTTTCAAATTTATCGTTAAGATAATTGTAATGAATTTAATAAAAAATTTGGTACTCAAAAATGGTCTCATATTATTTAAAGCTAGCGCGTTACATAAATGTCAGTTTTGAACAATTTGGAATGATTCAGTTCAAGTGTGAGTGTAAGTGAATTTTGCCGTGAAGATCAGATCAAGGTCACCCACAATAAGCGGTTGTGCAACAGCGTAGTTACCGCTTGCAGCACGCTCGGGGCCGTGTCATCTCGTCACTACCGGCTCGCGCTGGGAATTCTTGAGCAGTTCACTAGTACAGATTTACTTAGTCCACGATAATATTACTACAATCGATATATTAATATACCGGAGCGATAATTATTTTTAATAGTGTAGCAAAGTAGTTCACCGATGTTATTAATGCCTTTTGCATGTCAATAACTCATTAACAACGATTAGGTGTGTAGTTTGTTCTAATAAGTTTCTGTATTTAAAGAACAGGTATTCAACGTTCGCTTTTCGTTCGACGTTATAGTTTTTAACTAGCTGTGTGCCCGCGTCTGCGCCCGCGTTTCATATATTTTCACTGCGTTTTATTTTTTTTTATACGGAACCATACTTATTTTCGCAAATTAAAAGTACCTTAAGTTACCCGAAGTAACTTCAGCTAACTACCAAAAAAAGTCTCGTCAAAATCCGTTTAGACGTTCCTAAGATTACCCGGAACAAACAGACAGACAGACAAAAATTTTTAAACATTGTATTTTTGGTATAGGTATCGTATATATATTCATATCTATTTAGTAAAAAAAAATATTTATTTCGAAATCCTTACCTCCTAGAATTTGACATTACAAACAGGTACTTCAACTTTATTTATTATGAACTGTAATTTTAAAGCTAGATGTTAATTATGTTTGTTTTAAAGACATTAGGAAACGTGACATTTACTTAAATGCATTTACCGCGCGACATTTACTATAGAGGTCATACTCGTATATTACTTCCGTTTGTAATTTTATGAATAAGGTCGTATTTTGGGAGATAATAAGATGTTTACCAATATCCGCATAGAGGATGTTAAATCTTGCTAAGTTAAATGCTTACTATGCTATGTCACGTGTCTTGTGTTTAGTGTTGTGACGATATATTCTGAACAACTAGTGATGTAGGATCGGCGCCCGCCTGCCCCCCTCTTTCTTTCGTATCGCAATTCGCAACGATGTATATTATGACGTAAGTGACGGAACACTTCTTAATCAGTTATTCTGTGTACGAAATTTGCAAACAGTTATTTTTAAGGACAGTACTACAATAGTGTGTTTATCTTATGCAACTAACACCTGATTACCTTAGAATGTTTACTTGCTTATACAACTAAATATTCAATGTGACATTTTAGATGGCATTAAACAAAAAATATAAGTTTCCGTAACAATTAGAGAGGCTTCAGTGGAATTGTACTCACTTATGCAAATGTTTTTGTTTTATTTTTATTAAAAGCTAGATTATTTTGTCGTGTGCTGGTTTATTTCTCGTAATAAGAAATTATCTATACTAATAAATAAAAGTGAAGTGTCTATTTGTATAGTAATAAAAAAAATTGTTTGTCTGTTTGTTCCGGGTAATCTCCGGAACGGCTGGACCTATTTTGACGGGACTTTTTTTTGGTAGATAGCTGAAGTTACTTACTCTGCGTAACTTATTCTAACTTTTGTTTTTCGAAAATAATTAGGGTTCCGCGTAAAATACACTCAAGAAATTGTGAATAAAATTACATTCAATGCACAGTTTTTACGGGCAAGTGTTTCAATTTATGAGAATAATTTTTACTCTATCTTACAACTAAAATTTATTAAAATTATTAAAATGCAATAAAAACATATTAAACAGGGGTGGCAGCCATGGGCACATAGCTAGTGTGTAATATAATTATCATCTTAGAAATTATCAACTACTGGACAAAGATACGAAGGAAGCCAATATGTTTTTAATAACCCGTAATTTGTATATCCAATATTAATACGTAAATTATGTATTGATTGTAACGCATATTACGTCAAGTTTACTACTGTTAAGCTATGTAAATATTTAAAAAATAAATAACAAAATAAATTATTATTAATTAAAAATTGAATGTATTGCTTTAATAAAGAGAAAATTTTTCGTTGTTACAGATCTAATTAGTCTGTAGAAACTTATCCAAAGATGGCGGCAACCATATACAATTGGTACAGAGATTTGATGGACGTCAGGGGTGGTAAGTTGTATTTTATACCCTTTAAACTATATAAATGTTTTCGTGTACTAGATGAATATATTAAATTTTAAAAACTAGGATATGATTCTCATTACATAATAACATAGGACAACGATATGAGATATCTATGTTTACACGAGCGATTCACGTATATTGTTGAAATAAGTGTAAACTACTTCATACATAATTAATTGAATTACTTTTAAAGGTTATTACGGTAAATCGAGATTTATTCGATTCGATGTAAATTAATTGGGATATGTTAAAAATATTTCGTTGTGTGTGGTGTATCATGCGGTTGTAACGGCGGATTGCAACGACACCGTTTGCTCAATAGGTTATGTAATTGTTACGATACGATTCACAATCTACAAGCTTAGTCCCCCCCATCCTCTCCCCCTCTTATTCCCCTCGTTTATCGTAAACGTAACACCATGATTGCACCGCGATGTCTCACGCTCAGCTGGTAGTTATGTCAACTAACTTCGCGGCCTTGTAATCTTCTAACGCTTGACCGCTCACCTCCTAATACATATTTCATGAAAAGTGGAAAACCTTGGCCAAATACAACACAGTGTGATTTACATGATCTAATATAATATCCGTGTTTGTTCATTTTTTTTTATCTACCACACATAAATCTTTAATAAAATACCTACATTAAAGTTTGACGAAATTATTTAAAGTTCTTATTAATACTTTAATGTATGAAGGCAACCATGTTTATATTAGGTGTTTAGCTTATGTAAACTAGTGTTTGCGTGTGATCGAAATTCGATAATAACTCACTAAAGTATTGAAATTTGTTTTATAAAAGAATATAATTGTAAGAATGCTAAAAATTTTGTTCGCCTTTCGCTGTCAATTGCTTAAAGCAGTTTCCCAACCTTATTTTGTTCACCGCTCAATTTCAGTATTTTTTTTTTTTTTTTTCTTTAGTCCCCGATCTTCATTTTTTTTAATTATAATTTTAACCTGGCCACGCTCCCTCTGTGCTATCTCAATGCCCCTTAATTTTCTCTGGTTCTTCTAATAGTTTATGCGAATTCGCAATAAACCGTTTCTATACCGAGTCATTTTAGTCGATTTTGATAATTCGCTATTCAGCTGCTCTCTGATAATCAATTTAACGCACAACTTGTTCAAACAAATTTGAATCAGTTATTACAATAATGCATCTTAAATTTTAAATAAATAATTAGTAGAAATTAAAGTCTAGCTTATTTTAAGTTTTCTGCTGGGGAAAAAACATAAGTTTATTTTTTTATTTTGTTTGGGAGCTTTTATTCGAAGGAACATATTAGCTCAAATGAAATAATCTTTTGGCCTTATTTGGTACAAGGTTCTAGTATACTCTGACAAATTCCTAAGTTTTGGTTTCTTACATTTAGATTGTCCCACAATAATTCTCTATCAGTTTTATTCTTGGCACACTCCATCAGTAAGTGATATTTTTTACACGGTATAGGCTCAGTGCTTTTACCACAATCTCACCTGATGTTAAGAGATGATGTGGTCCAGGATGGTGTTACCGCGACGCGGTGAATGCGAAAGCCACCCCGTGTCGCCCCCATCCCAAATGCGGCGGACGGCCCCGGGGGGTTTTAGTGGGTATTTCCGGGCGCTTCACACCCGGGTGAGTCCCGCACTGGTGCGGAGACGTCCCTCCGCACCCCCTTATCCATTGCATTGGGGACTTCGGTCTCACTTATGCAATGTGTAAGGGTAGTGCGTAAATGTATTTCCCCCCGTAAAAAAAAGGGATGGTGTTACCTAAGTCTAGACTTACTGGTTCTCAAGTGATGCTGCCGGAACTCACTTATTTATATTTGGCGACATGTTCAAACTTGAGGTTGATAGCTACACAGGCGAGCATTACTTGAAAACGCCCTTCCACCATGCTATGGTTACCTCACGATGTTTTCCTTAACCCAAAGCTCAGGCTGATTTTAGATTTGGATAGGTGGTCTCGAACCCGCGTCCATTGGCATCCGGCATCCGGCCGCACTATCCAATGCGCCATCATCATCAATTTTTCCACATGTATCACAATTTGGGGTTTCTCTTTTCTTTATGAGATGAGCCAAATTCCCTAATACATAGTGTCTTGTGCGAAGTTTTAAACCTATCTTAAATATAGTTTCTACTTAAATTGAACCAAGGTATCTGAAGAGGGTAGTATTAGATTGTTTTATACCAAATCTCTTTTACTTATATCCTTTCATCAAAATATTCTTTCCAGTTATTATAACATAACATCTTTTTCTAAATTTAAGTCAAATTTCCCAGTAATTGATTTTGACATACTTTGAGCCTCTTATTTATCTTAATTTAGCACTATAGTCAACTTTTTCCATTTCTTTTGATGCCAAGGTGAGAGGGAATCCATTGTAATATTAATATTTCTAAAACTGGGAATATTCGTTTAATATAATTCGACTGCCTCGGTGGCGCAGTTGTATTACGGTACGACTATCGTTCTGAGGTCTCGGGTTCGATCTCCGGGTCGGGTCAAGTGACATTAGGTTTATTTACTCATTATCATCCCGGAGTCTGGAATTTGTGCCCGATATGGCGACAGGCTCGCCCCCTGTCACATCTGGGACGGAACTAAGCTCAGCGAAATGTGGGTGGTGTAGTTCGCTATTTCACCTCTGCCTAACCATTCGAGGATAACAGGCATGAGCTTATGTTATGCTATAATTCATATGTAAACGCAAAAGAGATGTATGGCATTTTATTGACATATTGTGAACGTCTTAGCATTAAGTCTTTACCTCTATTTCTATTAACCTACATAAAATTCCTACTTCCTCTGCGTCTGTATCAATTCTGTTGTCTTCCATCTTCTACTGCTATCTAAACTGTAACTAGTAACTAATGTATATTAAGTATTTAAGAACAATATATGTAATAGAATAAATTGGTACCGCAGTGTAATAGATTAGGTTTAGGCTTAAGATTTTAAATAAATAAAAGCACACAAAAGAAAATAAACAGCAAAAGAACAAGCTGCAAAAAACAAAAAGAGCCAAAAGAGCGCAACAAATAAATAATAAATAAAAGAAATGTAGTAACAAGGTCCTTGGTTATGCCAGGGGAAATTGCGGGGACTATAAAAAAAAAAATATATATATATAGTATTTGCTCAAAAGTATAAACTAACTTAAAGACTAAGTAATAATGATAATAGATGTATGTATACTTTATTTCATCTAGGATAAATAGTAATGATAAAAATACAATACATTTAAAAAAAAAGTTAATTAAAAGTAACATATACTCGTATATATAAAGTGACTACACGTGCGAGGAAAAATTGTGTAATTATAAAATTATGCATACATTTTGTTACAGTGGATGATTTTTACAATTTCGGTTTATATATTTCGACTTAATAAATTATTATTAGTATTAAGTTTAAACATATAAAAGGATACTGGTAGCTATAAAAAAATCTTATTTGAAGTAAAACTTCCTTATATATTCAACTTATTTTTATCAATGGCTTTACCCGTGTGAAATGAGAGTTCTTAAGGGGTACTTATATTTGAAAGTTAATTTGTCAATTAAATTATAAACATTTAATTAGTTACGGAGATAGATCCTTATAGTGTGGTAGGGCATATTTTAATGTCCATTTATTTAAATATGTTGATGTTTTTTTTGGCCATATGCACCTAGAAATGCCTGTTCCTATATGCTTAGTAAGCTTCGACCAGATCGCTTCTTAACACAAGAGAATTGTAGTCAATTGCTTTCTATACATTTATATACAGCAATACAAAAAGTTTCAACATGAACTAAATTCGTGAACGCTACAATCGAAGACTAATAATAATAAACCATTGGGTATACTCGTAGATGTGGTTAAAATATGACAGTTTTAATTATTTGCCAAATTATAGACCTTAGACCTATTACGCCGGTTTTTATTTACACGTCTCACAAATAATTCATACTCAATTTATCTCTATAATATTTAAAATACGTGTTTATTTGTTATTGTTAATATGCTAAATGCATAACAAACAAAAAAACAATTTTACCTACCTATATAATATAGAGCAGTGGTTCCTAACCCTTTTTTGGCGAAGGACCAGTTTGATTTTGTTATTGATAGCTGGACCATGATAAATAAGAAAAAATCAATTTAATTAACATTATTATTCAAATAGAAAACTTACTTTTTTACTAGAAAGTTATCTTTTAAATTAATGTGACTTTTCAGCTCGCATCTTTTTTACAAGTTTAGTAATTATGGAGTAATTACTCAAAACTCCATCAGCCCTTATGTACTTCGACCAATTGCGCGGTTGTTGTGTTTTCGGCGAAATCTTAACTCGTTCACAGACTATATTTTAGGAACCACTGGTATAGATAAATAAAATCTTATAGTATATTAAAGCTGTTAATACACGTACAGACCGGACCGCGAACATGGTATAGCTTGGAGCTGAGGTGTTCAGTCGCCTAAGTAGGGGTGGGGAATAAGATTATTCAAAAAGATGGATATTTTAAATCAATTCACAAGACATCGAGGTCCAAGAGATCAATCTTGTTTTATTTAACTTTTTATTAGTAAATGGGATTCTTCTAGTGCTCTAAGTTAGACTAGAATCACCATTTATTACAAAAACTGTTTTCAATTTTTTCTATTAACAGCATTAAACCTCATCAATAGCAACTAAACAAAAAAAAAAGAACGCCTGACTTACTAAGGAAAAAATGACACTGAACTGTTTTATTTTTGCCTATTTACAGATAATCATCATATCATAGAAAACAAATAGGGTACTCTAGTAATCAATACTTTATTAGATTAAAAAGACCTTTTGGACCTCAATATTTTGTGAATCGATTCATCAAGCTTATATTCCAATTGATTAAAAAAACGATCTTTTTCGGAAAGATTTTTTACTTAGGCGACGTCCATGTACCATGTCTGCGGTCCTGTCCGTGCATGTATTAACCGCTTAACGTTGGTGGAAAAACAACTCATTTTGAATCCACAGAAAGGGTTCGTTCAAGTATTACGTAAGCATGAAAGACAAAGGTTTACTTGTCTTTTTATTTGAAAATATGCCAATCTTAATTATTATGAACGCTCAAACTAATTGATTATTGCTTAATCACTCACAGGCACTGTTTTATAATTAGGCAAGAAAGAATCGGAATCAGGGGAAGTACAGCGATCGCATACTATTCACTTATTTAAATTTGTACAGTCTAATATCGTTTGATTTGACTTACTCAGTTTGTTCTAAGTTAATATTAGTTTGCTATTGATCCATACATGAGCTTCAAATGTCGCTTTATTTAAACAATTCAAAAATTATTTTAAAGTTTCATTTTTCTCACACGAACACAGTATTAGAAAATCCATTGCAAATTCATATTCAGAATTCATCCATCCAAATCAATCCATAAAATTGGTTAACCAATTTTCTCGTCGTATATATAGAAGAGAGATATTACCAGAAATACAGCATCGAACAGCCAGCAACAAAATCATCGAAGACATAATAGTCATAGATATTGTCTTGGGCTGAGGACGATCAATAATTGTTAATCAAATTGTTAAATAAAACAAATGAAACAATGTCCTTTACGTAGAGTTATATCGCTAAGAGTGATAGTTCCATTCAAAAAACTCCCTTTACATTAAATAATAAAACGGGGAAGCGACACTGAATAATCGTCACGCAACGAAAGGCGTATGTGGCCTTTTAAGCCTTTTAAAATGGCTTCACTCTGCGGTCGTCTCCTGCCGTTCTGAATGTTTTACTTATATGAACCTTTGTATTTTAATAGCTTGAGTATATATTAAATGTGTATTTAAATATTTTTTCATACTTTTTATAAATCGCTTACAATAATTATTATAGGTGATTTCTGGTAAAGAAAATTGCGAGAAATTTTGCATAGGAGGCAGGTAATGGGGTTGCTTACTTTTACTGATAAGGTGATGATTAAAATATACTAAAATTCTGCTTATGTAACACTGGAACAACCCTAATTTATGAGAAATATTTTTACTTTAAAAATTCCAAAAAAAATTAGGATTATATTTAGGGTATCGTATAAAAAAACAGTGAAGAACATATGAAACGCGGGCATAGCCGGGGGTACACAGGTAGTTAATAGATAAATTTGCGTCACAGATTTTGTAATTTTTACGTAGAAAAACATCTGAGTGTTGGTCCATATCACTTATGTTTTCTAAATAAGGAAAATTACGATACCAACATATTTGCGCTAACTAAAGTTGTCATGTTTGAACAATTATGTATACTATAATAACATTGGATAGTATATTTTCTTGTATCCAAAGAAGATTAATATTGTAATCTGAACAGATTTTTTTTACATTACTCATTATTAGTTTACAGATAAAATATATTTGCTATGAATATAAGAATTTTGTAAAAAAAAAAAAAGTGTTCATATTATATACGAAACTTATATATAATTAAGGAAACGAGTTTCTTGCTAAGAATAAATGTCAGTATTTACATCAAATAGAAAACGTGAACATTTGAAAATAAAAAAAAATATACATGTATAATAAAATTTATTTATTTATTATTGACAAAATTAGAAACAATATAATCGATAAAAATAATTTGATGTCTAAATTTATGAGTAAAATCAAATATTTTAACGAACCCGTAACCTTCACTTGGACATTGATTCGTTTTTTTTGTATATATCTATAGTCCTTGTGCTATGTCATTTAAAATGCATATAATCATTATTATTGAATCACATTAAAACGAAGTTTTATATAATGTTAAAGTCCATTAAGATCGTTATTTATATTTCTAAATTACACTTTGAAAGGTTTACCAAAGTCGTTGTTCCCTTTCTAATAATTTTTTGTTGTTGCTTGCTTCAATTGACAGTTGAATGAAGTTTTTTCTGTTAATTTATAGATCCACGAGTGAAGGACTGGGCTATGATGGCATCACCGTGGCCCACCCTTGCGGCTTGCGTGTGTTACGCGTATTGCTCCAAAGAGCTTGGCCCCCGGCTTATGGCGAATCGAAAACCTTTCGAACTCAGAGGAGTGCTCGTTGTATATAACCTCGCACAGACTATATTTAGCACGTGGATCTTCTATGAGGTGGGATTAATATTTTTTAACATAAATAACAGTTCATATTATTTCATTTTTTTTAATTAGTTGTATAATTTGATATTCAATAACAAATAGCAAATAAAAAGGTACAGTTGAGCAATCATGAATATATAATATTTATAAAATCACTCACGATGACCCAGAGTGTTTATATTTGCTTTTGATTCTAAATATTAACTTATAAAATAAAATGTATAATATGTAGATTTAATATGTTTTAAATGGTAATTAATTAAGTTTGTTTAATTTTTCTTTTTGTTTCATTGTACCTATTTGCATCAGAAATTTATAATCTTCAAAATACCTACCATTTTTATTGTAATGTTTATGAAGTTCAGTATTATTTATTTTGTTGTAAATTTAATACCTTAGATACTACTGTCGTGAGTTATGAGGACTTTAAAAATATTCATCCAAAAGAATTTTATTCCGGTGTTCAAATGGTAATAAAAAAGTACGTCATAACTCTTCTAACGTCTTTTTTACATACAAAATCATAGTTAACATTCCATATACGTTGTAGTATTTTAAAATAATTCCATAAAATTAACTATACTATTACAATAATAGTTACTATGGGAATTAAATAATACTGATTGAATATTATAAATGCGTAGAATTTCTGAGGCTAATTTAAAATAAATATATATATAATAGGAAATACGAAACTGGATTTCACGATACATCGTTCAATACATAAGATACCTTATATAATACTATAATTGTGTAATTATAATGTATAATATAGGATCATAGTTTGCATTTCTTGGATGTTTTCCGAATGAAGGTTAAAGTTTAGTACTGTATACATATAAATGCGTCACATAAGTTAAGAGGATTAGATATCCTAGCGGCATTTATTCCATACAAACGTAATAAAAACCTACCAAATAATATTATATATATGGATATATGCGGTAATGGTACCGCCATGCCTGTACGTTCTGATTTTGTCTATAAATTAGTTATTGTAGAAACTAGGAGCCTTTCAAAATCGAAAAAATTCACGATTTTTACCGTCATTTTCAGACGTTCGTCAATCAAGTTTGATGGATAAAACTAAAAAAAAAAAAAAAAAAAAAAAAAAAACGTACAGAGATAACCAAAGTTTTCGTTATTTAAAAACTAAAATAAAAAAAAAGTAAACTAAAAATCCGTTCAGTTTTGAACAGTGTACTACGAAGTGATGTATTCGTCTATTTTGCATACGGTATCAGCTGAAAATCAGCTCGAGCTGCAGTTGTTATTTTCGTGTTTTATAATTCTTTGTTTGGGGCGCAACGCGATAGCAATAGATTTCTGAAATACTTACTTTTCCAACCGCATGTCCTCTTAACATTCCGTAATGAACATAAAACGTGGTTTATAATGAGATCTATTGTAAGTGGTTAACGTCACCAAGTCCCGTTATAATCTGTTATTTAAATCTAATAAACAGTCTTTTTTTAACTAAAAGCTTGTAGCATTGTATGTATCGATTGTGGTCGGTATAATAAAAGGTTTTATTTAAGTTGGATAATTGTGAACATATATCATATAACCCTTTTTTCAAATTTCCTAAACGACATATTAATTTCTATTAAAGTTACTTGCCGCAATAGAACTATAGCAATAAAAAAAAATTAAAAACAGTACTGTTAAAATGATTTTAAATAGATTTGTTTTTTATTTAAAAACCTTTTAATTATTCTAATTTCTAAGATATTTTTGTTGTTCAACGCGAAAATGTAATTTAAGAGAATTACTAATAAATAAAATAAAAGTGTGTCTGTTTATAAAGTCAAAATTGTTTTTTTTTTTTTAATAAATAGATATGAATGTATACACGATACCTATATCAAAAATGCAATTTTTAAATTGTTTATCTGACTTTCGTTTGTTCCGGGTAATCTCCAGAATGGCTGGATGGATTATGACGGGTTTTTGGTAGATAGCTGAAGTTACTCCGGGTAACTTAGAGTACTTTTAATTTTTAAAAATAAATAGGATTCTGTGTAAAAAAATATAACTCATAAAAAAATTAATAAAAACCGTTTCAATGCACAGTTTTACGGGCAAGTGCTTGAATTTATGAGAAATATATTTACTTTCTCTTAGTAATAAACATTTTGTAGAAAAATAATTAGGGTTCCATATAAAAAAATTAAAACGCAGTGAAGAACATATAAAACCGGGCGCAGCTAGTATATTTATATAGTTACAATGAAATAATAGTAAAACTTTTATTTATGTTTAGTTCTTAAGTAAAATAATTTACTTGTGTTGTATAGAATCTTTTGAACTTTGTATCTTCGCTGAACAAGCAGTTTCGGTCAACAAACAGCATTAAGTCAATGAAATATATATATATATATATATATTAAAAAAGTTAGAAATTTATCTCATATTTATTTATCCTTGAAAACGTGACAGCCAAAATATCTATATATCTATACATTATAATTTACACTATAATTATAATAATTATTGAAGATGTTTATATCAATGAATTGTTTATAAAAATTAGCCTTCATTTAGATCAACCTAATGATAAACAAAAAATATTCTAAAACAAATTTAATATTTTTTTTCTATTCCAGTATTTGCTGTTTTTTTATTTTCTGCAGATCTGTTTTTTGCCAATTGGCAAAGGCCACCTCCAACCTTGTCCATTCTGTTCTTACTTGAGCCACTCTTTTCCACATCACACTCCTCCTATCACTTCTCTAATATCATCATCCCACCTTTTTTGCGGTCTTCCTCTTTTCCTTTTACCCGCTCTGGGATACTACATTGTCACCTTCTTACTCCATTTGTCATGGACCCCATTTGAGTCTTTTAATGTTTAGTACTACGTCTATGGTTTTTGTTTGATTCCAGATGATTTTATTGTAAGTGAAGTTAACTTGTTGAACCCGTACTTTGTTCTATACTTAAGAATATAAAATAGTGGGGTGTGTCCACTACGTCGTTCTTCATGCGTGCAGATTCGCGGCGTTTTTATTTAACAATGATTTTACAAATGTTATATGTGCGTTTTTTTTTAAAGATTATTCTGGAGCGATCCGGTACACATTCACTTACGTTTTTCCTTTTCACTGCGAAACTAATTTATGTTTTTCAACTTGCATTGATTTATACAATTTTTTTTTATTATCCGCAGTACCTAATGAGTGGGTGGTGGGGTCACTACGACTTTAGATGTCAGCTGGTCGACTACTCACGAAGCCCCATGGCACTCAGAGTGAGTATACAGTTTTATTGTTCCTATTTTTTAAATAGATCGTTTTTTTAATAGTATTTTATTTGAAAATATTTTACCAGTTTTATTAGAAATAAGTCCAAATAATCATCTCGCTATCGTTTTCTAGATTTTTTGGTCTTCACCTATCGTTTCGTGTTACCCATACGAAGCACGATTGAATTCATCTTATGCTTTGCGGATATCAAACGTGATAACAAAAGAATGTTCCTAAATTCTATTGCAAAGCAAACTTCACTGTATATTTTTCTTAACAAACCAGGTGGCAAAATTTATACTACTATTCGAACATAACAATTACTTTTAATAATATATTTAAAAAAGAAACCGTTGATAAAATTATGGTTTATCTGTTAATTTTTGTCTAATTATATAATATAGATTTGATTAAAAAAATAATAAAAATAAATCATCAGTTTGTATGATTGTACCAGTGAGATTGTACCACTTAAAGTAATTTTTGATATAGATATTTTAATTAGCATCTGTTACTCGAGTATGTGATTGTTATAGTTAAAAAAAGTTATGTCTCGATTAACTATGTGAAACGGGACGCTTTGAATAAATCAAAACATCTGTTCTTTATCATCATCACAGTCGAAAAACAGATCTCTTCCACCAATGATCGCTTTAGCAATCTGACCTACGTTTATTGCATTTAGCTGGTTCTCGTAAACTATACCAGGCTATGGAACCATATTGTGGAAGGTTTGCCCGCGCATCGATCATCTGTTTTACGAAGAATGTACCAATCCTTTGCCTTCTTCTTTTTACGTGAAGAGAATGCATTTACGCACTTTCTCAGATAGGGGGGCACAGAGAGCTGAGTGTTGAGGGCTCACACAGTAGCCCATTGCCCTCTACTTCACACTAAGCTCACTGTATTGTTATTAGAACTTTGAACATGTTAGCGATGTAACTCATCACTGGTGTGTTGACCAGATGGTGTACGACATTCTGGAAAGTAAGATGCTATGTAGCAATCTAATAGTAATCGCATTTAAAGAACAATTTTTTTTTCTTGAAATAATTATATCTTATTAAAACTAGTTTCTACTTGAAATTGCAAAAAAGACTGGTTACTGATTACATTTAAATCATACGAATATGAAATGTAACAAAATATAAAAACTTTTAAAAAATTCCATTAATTTTAATATTACTAAAATTACTTTTACGACTCCACAATAATTATATCCGACAAGCAACGAATAATAATAACTTTTATTAGTGTATGTATAAAAAGTGATTAATGATTAATCAGTTTAGCAGTGATAATTAAATAGTTCAAGATTTAAATATCTAATTAAATATCTCCTGATGATTTCATTATGTAGTACTGAATCAATCCCCTAACTACATATTTACTCATTTCGACCTAATATTGATTGATTCCACCGAAAGATGTCCACTGCTGGACATAAGTGTTCCCAAAAAGGGGGGAATTGCCATAAGCAGCACGCTTGACAGCCCGGTTGGCGATCGTAGTCAGGTGTTTGTGGTACTCGGATGATGATGATGCCCATCTCCTGGTTTAACCCATATTCGCCTTTTACGACACCCACAGTAAGATGGGGTGGTATTATTCTTAACCGGCACCACACGGCTGATATATTTGTCAGAATAAAAATACAAGTAATTTATCAAATAAAGCTGATAACACACGTAAGGACCGGACCGTGGACATGGTATGGCGAGTTCCCGAGGTCATTAGTCGATTAAATAGGGATGGAAAATAAGATTTAAAAAAAAACGATTTTTCTTTATCGATTTACAAAACATCGAGGTGCAAGAGATCAATCTTTTTGGACTTGTTTTATTTGATTGTTTATTCGTAAATAGTAATCGTACATTCTAGTGGTCGAAATTAAAGTATAATCATCATTTATTGCAAAAAATGTTTCTAATTATTTTTATTAACAGCACTAATAAAAGTCAACACAATAGCACTTACGATTACTAAAAAAAAAAGAAAAACGTCTAACCTACTAAAGAAAAGATGACACTTAACTGTTTTATTTTTGCCTATTTACAGATAATCATCATATCATATGAAACAAAAAGAATACTCTAATAATCGGTACTTTATTCATTAGAAAGATCGATTTTTTTCCATCGTTAATTAAGCGACTTAGAGGTCATCCTCGGCCGCCCTCGTACCATGTCTGCGGTCCGGTCCGTACTTTTGTTAACCGCTTACCATTGATCCAAAATTACCTGTTCTGACTTGTTTTTTCAAAATTATTTATTTAATCATATGCTTACCATTAAAATACTTTTTGTGTTTTTTTTTTAGATAATACCCACAAATTTCTGATACCAAGACCAATACTAAATATATGTTGTATATATTTTAATATTGAAACCTCAGTTTCGTCAATGATTTAAAACTTGAACTTGATTGTATGTATAATTAAGTTAATAAAAAGTCATATATCTAATCAGATGGCGAACACATGCTGGTGGTACTACTTTAGCAAGTTTACGGAATTCATGGACACGCTTTTCTTTGTGCTACGTAAAAAGAACGAGCATGTGTCAACGCTTCATGTCATCCATCACGGCATAATGCCAATGTCCGTCTGGTTCGGACTCAAATTCGCACCAGGTATGTGTATATTTATTGTTGTCTTTTATTATTTGCGTATCATTTATAATCGGTTTAACAAAAAAAAAAAAAAAACATGTGTTTGCCCAATACTTTTTGTTGTACGTATTTTCAATTTGCGTCATTACCGGAGTAAATATGAATGCCAGTATTTTTCCGTGCAATTTTATGTATATGTGTACATGATTTTTTTACCATTCGTGTAACAGGTTTTTGAAAAAAAAAGTTTCTATGCTGTTTACGAAGTTGCTTATTAAAAAATACGATATTTGTATTTTCTAACAACATTTACGGATGCGTAATGAATAAAATGGTTTTGACTGTTCAAACGTTTCGAAGGTTCTCGATTATCCCCTTCTTTTTAGAAACGGAAAACGATGGTATGACATATATATATGGTACTTTATTTTTAATAACTGTACTATTTTCTTGTTACTTAAAACATCATATTGACTAACGCTATTGACCGGAAGGTCTTTACCAGCTTCACCGAACTTTGAGGCGAGCGCTTAAGGCGCTCAGCCTAGGAATGGTAGCCAGCACAATGGCACCAAAATGACACGAACCGTGTCGTACGTAAAATAGTGTATATTAAATTTTTCTACATTTTATAGGGATAAAAATTGAAAAAGTCATCTCGATTTATTATAAAATAAATTAAAAAAGCTTTGATGTGTATCAATGCAATCAATAAATAAATATTGTAATATTTTTTTCGTAAAGAAGGATAAGTTGCAGCTTCTATGTCTCAATACAAAGTACTCCAAGAAAAATAAGGATCCAATGAAGAGGATTTTGATTGTTATGCGATCAGAAATAAAATACATGTAAACTATGTTATTCTTATTGAGTTTTATTTTATTTTATTATTGATATTGACCCTTGTCCTATTAAAAAGATTAAAAAATATATATATAAACAACTATGATGAAATTAAAACAGATTTTGGTTTGTCATGTAATAGTGTTTGTTTTTAATTCATTAAATTGCAGTATACGATTCTATATTATGTAATGTTAGTGCCGTTTTTACGTGATATAGTTGTGTTATTGTGCACAAGTGACGTGTATTAAAAAATAATGACACGAACCGTGAATTGTGAGATCTAACAACAAATCCCTTGAAATGCTTTTACAAATGGCCGCTATTCCGTTGCATCACTGATTAGTAAAATAATAGAACTTAGGCCTATAGAACTTATATTCAGGGCCATAATAAATTATAAGAAAAATGGACATTCTATTAACTAATAGTCATATTGTTATTTTACTGAGTTGCCAACGTGGAAATTTATAATTACAACTAGTTGCGTGCTTCATACATTCTTCACTGCATTTTAATTTTTTTTGTACGTAACCCTAATATTTTTTATACTAATATGAATACAAGGACTTCCCCGTAAAACTGCATTGAAACGGATTTTATTTAAATTTTTATGAGTTTTATTTTTTTACACGAAACCCTAATTATTTTCGAAAATTAAAAGTACGTTACGCTTAAGTTACGCGGAGTAACTTCAGCTATCTACCAAAAAACGTCCTATCAAAATCGGTCCAGCAGTTCCGGAGATTACTCATTACAAACAGTCAGACAGACAAACCATTTTAAAATTATATTTATGCTATAGGTATCGTATATACATTCATATCTATTTAGTAAAAAAAAATTTTTTGACATTATACACTGACACTTCAATTTTATTTATTAGTATATAGATGATTTTATCCTTTACAGTATCCGATTGTTTTATTGTTATTACTTATATAAATAACTTGTAGTCTGTGTGTACCAATCAATGGGTTGAAATCTGAACTATTATTCATTTGTTTTTCGTATGATACGCTTTGACAGACACTGAAGCTTTTTTATGGTGTGAAGTAGCAATCAATTATTGATATAATTTCACTTTCTTTTTACACGATATTGCTTTGACCACAATCTCACCTGATGTTAAGTGCTGATGTATTTATTATATACATAGTATTCATGTATAGCCTAAAACTAGGAATTTACATACCTATTAGCTACATGTTACATATAGTATACAGGAATTATAAAGACAGGAGTATTTTTAGAATGTGCAAGAGATTTACAAAAGCAAGGACATAGCTAAGTGCAAGAACCATCATTTTTAGAACTGTAATGGATATTAAAGTAAAATATTCTCTTCTTGCTGTTTCTTATTTTTCATGATAAAACCGTGTGTATATATTATCATAACAAGGGTCATAGTGTCCCAATAACATAATCTTGATCTGTATTATAAAAATTTCAACGCGTGTTTGGAGAATAACATAATTAACACGATTCGCTGTATTATTGTCTTTGTTATTAGCATAACAAGATCCGTCATGAACCCATAAACAGAAAAAAAATTGACGAATAAAATTAATGATTCCATATTCGTCTATGGTCTCTCTATATTTTATCTCTCATTATGGCCAAGATAAATGTAAAATGAAAAAAAATAACATCAAATATAATGTAAATTCCGCATACGAATATGTTTATGCCGCTAATAATCTAACACTCAGGTAAGAAGAACTTGTTAACCATACATAATAAGGTGATACTACATATTTACTTATTATATATAACATATTTATTTAGAATACAAAAGAATTAAATGCGTTGATAGTTCTTTTAGGTTATTACATGTACTTTGTATGCACGACCCTCACGCGAAGCAACAAGATCCTATCAATGTTTTACAAGTTTCCACAAGTACGGACAGAAACATTCTAACGACACCTGTAATATTGTTAATAATTATGCAACAATAGCATGTTGGTGGGGCATTTTTTATCTTACCACTCTTTATTTGAAATATCTGTTAATTTAGCACATAAGTGCACTTAAAAACTAGTCCATTTAAACTTCATTTAGCTACTTCCCTTCCGTCTTTACCAGATTATCTTAACTTGTCACATTGTCATCAGGTAAGATTATTCCCGAAATAATCTTATCAGAAAAGTTGTTATTGTTTTAAACAGGTCCTTGTATTATTAATAGTCAGGTTATGTTTCTTTTTGTGAATATTTTTTAGGATCTGTATATTTTCAAACGACTTGTTTCATATTTTTAATTTTTTTGAAATTACATATCACGTCAATATCTAATAATTCCTGCGTGGCAACTATTGAACTTTGTTTTTAAAACAAAATATTGTATAGGTACTATATATTCACATTATAATCTGTCTAACTACTTAAAACCTGTTCGGTGCGGTTCTTTTTATTTATTATTCGTTTTAAATCGATAATGTGTGAATATTGCGAGTGTTAATAGAAATAAAACCTTAACAATTATTTGCTTTTTTTACTAATCGAATATACATACACATAATGTTTTAACGTCTGTGGCCAGGTGTCCAAAGAAAACGTGTGTTCGTGAGTTAACTTCAAAAATTAGCTGTTTACTTATTTATAACTAGGTATGCCAACGACTCTGCCCGTAATGTATATTTACAAACGAGTTAGAATTACGAAAATATTTCATGAAAGACCATTCTAATCGCTATTGCGATATGTTTTTAAAAAGTAGTGCTCTGGTGAGCGGAGTGAAAGAATTGAAAATTATACCAAGGAGGTTTTACTTAATTCATCTATATCTTCTTTCTGCGAACCTTCACAACTTCTCTAAGCAGCTATATTAGAAGATATGATGTGTGTTAAAATTCGAAGACGCTGTAATAATATACTGCAGGCATGCATACGGTAGTATTATTATAACCAGGTAGTTCGCATGTTTTACGTATAACAACTTCCGCATGGACATATTGGACGCTCCTTTTTTTAAATTTCAAGATCAAATAATACCATTCGCACTAATAACGATCATTCTAGTCTTTGTCAAGGTCGTTCACAATTTTACAATGTCAGAATCGTGACGTTGAATCGATTTTTTTTTATCTCGTTTAAGCACTTTTATTATTGCAGTATTTAAATGTGCTTTGAAATTTGTATTTAAAAGTACTAACTAACATTATAATGTCTGATCATTCAATAAACGAAATATGATAACATTTATCATTCATAATATCGGTTATTAAGTATTTTATTCATACTCTTACAAAATTAATTAAAATATATTATGACTGTATATGGATAATTATTCCAAAACATTCACACGTAGTTGATATTGTTATAAGTTGCTAAAATAAATTCGTTTTAGATACATTTGAAATTGTTAATTATTTAAATATTTTAAATAAGAATCAAATATGACTTTAACGGTAATAGAAAAATTTCTACTTTCAACAAATGTTCCGTTCGGTTAGTATTTCTATATTTTATTATTTTGGTGAAACTCGCCATGAAATATTTGTACATACGTACTAGTAATTGACTCGATCGAAAATCTTCAAGAACAATTAATACGTTTGAACAATCGAAACATATTTTTTTCCTTTCCTTTCGTCGTTGCGAATCGCTTCTGTTTGAATTCCTTACATCATATTCTATTACTTATTAATAGTCATTTGGAGTTAATGATCAATAAAATGACTATTCATGTTTTAAAAAGGTTCAAATAAGTTCAAGCAAACTTTACACTATTATATTTATCGTAAGACCTTGTTTTTTCCATAAGCAATCTGTGCTTTAGTAAGAAAATATTATAATATTCTATGCGCGCTGTAAAATGCAATAATCCACTTAAACAACCAGGTCGATTTTGTCATAGTATAAAAAAAAAAACGTATAAGTCTTGCTAAAAACACTCGTTGCCCAATATCTTCGCTAGCTCTTATACCATACTGGTTACATAACAATTCAAATATTTGAAATGTATTGAAACAACTAAACATTTTAAATTATTGATACATAATTATTTTTTGTTAGTTCTTATGGTCGCATAACATATTGTAGAGATGTAATAATACGTTCTTTAACATAAATATTTCATCTAATTTAATAACTGATTCTAATATGATTATTGTCGTTTGTCTTAGGTGGCCACAGCACATTCTTCGCGTTGTTAAATACATTTGTTCACATTGTAATGTACTTCTATTATATGGTAGCCGCCATGGGTCCAAAGTATCAGAAATACATTTGGTGGAAGAAGTACCTTACCGCTTTCCAGATGGTAAGTACCTACTAATGAATTACGTTACAAAACTTGATATCGTCTTTTTGTAAGTTGAATTTGAAATTGATAGTTTCGAGTTTTGTCATAAACGAATTTTAATTAGTATATTAAAAAAGAATAAAAAAATTCGGCCTACTCTTGGATTGGCGGGGATAATTGAAGTTTCTTTTTTTGTAAATAAAATAAGAAAAAATAGTGAACATTAAAAGACGACAATTTTATAAAATGTATTCTCTTCATTTTATAGATTACAGAGTTTTTTTTTTCAAAAGGTACATTTAATTAAGAAAAATTTTAAAAATAAATTTATGTTCGGCCAAGTTTTAACAAGGGTATGGTGGCAATCTGAAAAAAGGGAGAACCGTTTTTTTGAAAAAAAAAAAAAAAAAAAAAAACTTTATTCGAGGTGTGTAAAAAATTGGAAAAATTTCTGAATACCGTTGTTCATAGATTACAAAAAGATAAAATGAACTTTCAGCCAAATCGAAAGATACGATATGGAATAATGACCCGTATAATATACAAATTACAAAAAAAAAATGTTTGAAATGTCAAATATCGTGTTTCGTGTTGTTCTTAAAAATGCTCATTTTCCTTATCAGGTCCAGTTCGTGTTGATATTTAGCCATCAACTCCAGGTTCTGTTCAGACCGTCGTGTCAGTATCCACGCGTGTTCGTCTATTGGATCGCGATGCACGGCTTCCTGTTCCTCTTCCTCTTTAGCGACTTCTACAAAGCGAGGTACAACAAAGCCGAGAGGAAAGCCAACCTCAAAAATGGCCTTTGCATGGTGAGTTGACAATCAGAAATGTGGAATCATCTAGTGTGTTAGATATTTTGTAATATCGATGACAGCTGCTCAGTGCGAGACGTGGTTGGAGATCGCGTCATACGATGTAGATTTGGATATATACTTACCCTACAATAAGCTCTGCAGCATCAAACACAATTGGAAATCTGTCTGTCGCTTAAGAGTGGTCGAAAAGTAGGTATTTCAGAAATCTGTTGCTATCGCGTTACGCCCCAAAAGAAAGCGAAAGGGACGACTGCA
This sequence comes from Samia ricini, assembly GCA_014132275.2. Lineage (NCBI taxonomy): Eukaryota > Metazoa > Arthropoda > Insecta > Lepidoptera > Saturniidae > Samia > Samia ricini. The sequence goes on from AP028170.1 coordinate 11,396,915, forward strand.
GCGCGAGCTGAGTTAACGTATGCAAAACAGACGAAAACATTACTTTTTAGTACCCTGTTTCCTCCTCAAAAACAGAACCGATTTTTAATTTTCTTTCGGTTTCAAATTTGTTTGATGAACGTCTGAAAATGACGGTATAAAACGAGCATTTTTTTCATTTTCAAAGGCTTCTAGTTTCTACAATAATAAATTTATGGGAAAAAAACTAAACGTACACGGACATGGCGGTGGTGAAAATATATTATTTGGTATAAAAATATTTACCTTGATGTTATTATCCAGGGAGGAAACAAAGGACTATGTTTGTATGGAATAAACGTAATATGCTAAGCCGTAACGTAATCTATACTTAAAATAAAAGACTAACGATACGATATCTGTACATTGAAGAAGATATTTAAGGAAAACTACTAAGCGGGGCTTCAGAATCGGCTAAAGAACACATTTCGATAGTCTACATTTTTTTTGTCCGTTTATTTATTTATTTGAAAAATTACCCAAAAATTACTGAACTGATTTCGATGAAATTTAGCAATGACATATATTGCATCCAGGGGGGAGGAACACAGGATGCAAGTTGTATGAATTCCGAGCGGGTGAAGCTGCGGGCACAGCTAGCATAGTATAAATAAAGTATTTCTCTTCACATACCCTTGATTAATACAATTTTCTTAGTATAACAGAGTATACATAAGACATAGCTACAAATTTAATGAGAATAATACTGAAGGATCACGGAAACAACGTTAAAGTTATAAATTTGGATAGTCTCAAGGTTCTAACGGCCTTAGAACTCGAGACCTCATATTATAAACCTTTACATTATATGTATTATTTATATACATTACGGATGCGGTCACTATAATTATCTTTGTTAAACAAAATTATTTATAAAAAAATATATTATAAAATGATTTTATCCATAATTATAATTTAGTAGCAAATAATGCCAATATAATGATAGATTTATAGAAAATGTTAACCGAGTATAGTATTGAATTGTGAAGGAATGCCTCGGAATTCATCGTACAACTTCCGTAATTACCCCATTAAATTACATACTTATTAATTAATCTGCAAAATAGAGTACCTCCTCTGTTAAGCTTTGCAAATTTAATTTAAAACATCTTAAACTCGTACAATTAACATAACATTAACAGTAAAATTTTAACAAGGGCATTTGTTGTTCAAATATTATTTATTTACTTAATTCTATATTTAATGTAGTAATTATATTTTTTTAACAGAAAAAACTCCTTGGTTTGAGATTATTTACAAAGCACTTGTATACTTGCTTTACAAACACAAAGCTATAATATATTATACAAAAAAAGTATAACATCATTTCTATTGTGATAACGTCGCAGTTATCCAACTCTAAAATCAGGCTGAGCTTTCGGCGAAGGGAAAACATCGTGAGGAAACCATAGTATGGTGGTAGAGCATTTTCTAACCAAATCGTCACTTAACATCACGTGAGATTGTAGTCAGAGCACTGAGCCTATATCGTGTAAAAAAACTGAGTTCTTTTTTTTCTCCGAGCAGTACTCGGCACAAAAGATTACAGGAGTGCAGTAATTTTTCGTGCCCGAATAAAAATAATAGTAGTAATATATATATCTTTTTAAATGTACCTATTTTTCCAGGCGGTAATGGATGACAGTAGCAGTTCGTTGAACGGTAAGAACGGGTATAAACAGGAAGTCGGGTCAGAAGTGCCCAACTCTTACGCGTCTTCCGGCGCCGACGCGTTCGTACGCAGGCGAACTGTCTCATAGTGATCGTTCGTTCGACTCCCCTGGAACTCACTAAGTGCGCACACCACACACCATTTGGAAGTTTTGGTCTGTCTCACACACCCTTACCCCCTAATGATTACGTAAGCATTGCATTTATTTTGAACAAAAACAAAATGAAGATTAATAAGTAGATATCGCTTACGTAATCAGCATTCGGACTTCCCCCCCCTTCCCTCCCCCTCTCATCAATACTAAGTAAAACCTAAACGTAATGTTTAAACGATTCCATATTGATGTAAAACACGAAAACTGTCAGTGTGTACCTTATAATAGGGGGTTGAGTTATGGGACAGCGCGCGTTATTAGTTACTAGGACATTATCGATATTACCTACTATTTTTAATCACATCCCTATAGGACGCACAGTGTTTCTTAAAGTGCCTGATGACGATTAGCACTAACGTATGTTGTTAGTTAATAATAATAATAATAATAATGTTTAATAAGGAATTGTCCATTAATCACGTGAGGCTCAAAGGGCAGGGAAATATTACATGTATTTATTTTTCCCTTGAACAAAATAACGCACTACGCGTTACCTTAAATACCCATTGTCGGGTAAGGATTGCAAAATTTTCCATAGTTAATATTATTTGTAGCTGTATTGAAAAAATTAACGTGATTTCGGTAGGGTGGTGTCAAAAGGTAGCTTTAAAAAAAAATCTTCACGTGATTAATGGACGGCCCCAAAATAATAAAGTAAAAATGATTTGGAGACTCGTATCTGCTCTATATTTATTAACGTTTCGATGCACAAATATCACAATTTTCGAACTTCGCCTGTTGTGACGTTTAATGGCCTTGTGTAACTAAACTGTACAACACAGAAATTTTATTACTGTTATTTGATTGTAAAAAAAAAAAAAACTTGATCTGTGAGTTACAATCGGTTCGTTGCGAATTATAAAGAGTTTATTATTAAATAGTTTTTTTGCCCGTCAACTTATTTTAATGCTAAATGTATGTTGTATGTAGTAAGTACGTTTTAGGTGCAAGTGAAGTGGGATGGAACTTTTGTATTATATTATGTTTTAATTATGAGAAATAAGAAAATAATTATTTATGCATATAACTTAGTTTTATTAAAGGTGTTAAAGGATTCTTGTAAATAATTTTTTTATTAAGATGTTGCCGTAATCGTCACAAAATAAAAGGCTCGATTTGACATTTCCCTTTCAGGTTGATTAACTAGCTTTGTATGAGCGTACCAAGAACTAGTTTGTTTAATATATATTTATTTGTAAATATTTACTTTAATTTCATTTAAAAAAAAACAATTTATTCATCAGAGCGTTGTTACAACGTTGTATCAGTTTTATGTGCTAGATTTTGATTGAACCAAATATTATAAACATTAAATATTTCCAATTACCAATTTACAAATATTGATTAATTAATATAAAGATAATTAAAAAGAATTTAAAGTGCTATGAACAAATTTAGAATCATGAGTGTTTTATTTTAAAATATAATATTAACAAAAGGCACAGTGAAAATTAAATTTGTACGATTAATAAAGAAAACATCAACAGAATAATAATGAAATCAGTCAGAATTACAATCTTAAATAAACGTTGTATTTATAACACGCATTACTCAGAATAATTAGAAACTCATAAATTGAAGTCAATTACTCGTATTGTCTATTTAGTTATCGATTTGTTTGATTACATCTCTAGTGACGACGCGGTTATAAATGTCAAAAAGGATCTCTTACTTTGTGATGATTAGATATGCAACGTACTAAATCAATGAAAATGTTACCAAGGGTTACAGATTATAATACTTATACAAATAAAATTCATTATCCTTAACATTGACCATATAAAACTCTTTTCTTACTCTGCCGTAAGCTCAAATTTACCTACAGTACTGCTATATATGTATAATTTATTTCTTTTTTTTATAAATAGAACAACATATTTAAATTATTATTTTGTTTATTTAGTTTTAGGGTATTTTTGTATTGTATATATATTTTATAGATGCACATAACACTATGTAAAGTATAAAAACACGCCCCAATAGTTGTATTAAATTATTATTTTTTTTTATATTAATTAACTTGTCTCAGTGAGATATATTTCAATCGAACATGTCATCATAATAAGTTCACCCGATAAAATCTGATGTCGTAGATATGATGTAATTCTGACCTTTACATCTTTTTATTTTGCTTAAAAGGTTTTCAGACAATATCTTTAGATTACAATCAAGTATATTATTAATCATAACTACCTATTTAAGTATCCGTATCATAAATCGAATGGTTTAAATATAATACCAGTTTATATTATCCTTCTTAAATTCTTTTATAATATGCGAAAGATTTCATAAAGTATTATTTTGTATCTTGTTATTATTATTTCAAACGATGCTTTAAGTGTTGTGTATTAAGTACGGAAAGTGATGATTGCTTCGAGTTGGCGCAAGACTGTTGTCTACTGAGTGTCATCATGACAGGTCTGCTCAAGTAATAGCTAAAAGTTCACTCTTTGCAAACTTTATTTATTATTATTATACTATAATTTTAATAAAGGATTTTACAATTTACACGCGTGTTTTATTTAAAAAAAAAAGTAGACAGGCATGGGGTTTGCCGACAGAAGTGAAAACTCAAGGAGTGTTACCCCATCTCTCACTATGAGTGCTTTGGGTGTATTGACGCAAACGTGATCTAAAAGTACTGCATGTACGAGGAAGTTATACCACAGGGCCTGCCACTGTTGTCGTCGATCATCTTGCCAATTCATCTGCTGCGTCGTTACCCATTGATCCACTATGACCCATAATCCATTGTACGATGACCCTGTTGAATGTTGCTATGCCTTTGCAGTGCAAGGTGACATTCATAAATGAGGCCTGAGGGGATAGAAGTACTCTCAAGGGCTTGAAGTAAGGCCTTACTATAATAGAGAATTCGGATTCGGATACCAAAGTTCCTTATCTCTCTTTTGCATTTGCGGCTTGGATGATAGCGACACATTGGAATATGGTGCTATCCTCACCCAAACCTGTAGATATATATTGAGATCTTGGGAGAATACTCCCGCACCTGTTCCAGATTTCATCTTGGATCCATCTGTCTAGATGTGGTGCAGAAGGGTAATTTAGTATGAGACCCACCCTTTTTGCCTTAGGCCTTGGTGGGTGAGGCGTAGGGCCAGGACCATGTTCGCCTCCTGCTGTATAAACAGATCAAGAGGCGGTAAGTCGATAAACGCCTCTATGACTGTTGGAGCTGTTCGCATGCAGCCTGTTAGGGCCACACATACTAGTCTTGGATTGGTTGTACCTAACAAGTTACTTAATTGTTTGTATTTATTTAGTTTCAACTTATGTTCATATCAAATTAAATCATCCAACGAAGTTTAGCGAAAGTTAGTTTAAATAATTGTGAAATTGAATTGTTAAGTGCTCTTGATATCACACTTCAGACGCCCGTTTTACCTACACGTTTACATGATATGAAGCTGGATTTTATCTGAATATTTCGAAGTTTGGCTAAGATCTATCTGGTTTTTAACAAAATTAAAGCCATAATAAACGTGCTCAAGAGTATATATAATCAACGGAAAACGGTCTCATTTATTTATTGCCTAATAACGTAAATTAGTGTAATTTACTTCAATACTATATTGATTTTGTCAGTGTGGAATATAGCAAAGTTGCTTTTGGCAAATTACTTACAATTACTTAATTATTAAAAATTAGTTTTGGTAGTTTGAAAATAGGTAAGAGAAAATTTGTATACCTACTTCCAGTAGGGCGCGGTCGGAGCCAGACTTGAGAGAAAGGTAGTGGTCATATTGACCAACATAAAATATGTAGTGTTTCGCGCATTTTTCAAAATTATTTCGAATTCTTATCTATTTTTTATTTAATTGTTTATATGTTTTAAGCAAGAAGTTGTAATTTATTTAAAGTTTTCGCAACTTGTCTGTTTTTAAGAGACTTGTGTACGATTTTTTGACGGTATTATCGCCACTACAAATCTGCTCCGCCCCTGTCGGAGCGCCGCAGTTTGCAATAAAGTTAAAGGGATTTGATAATATTGAGGACTATCTGATAAAGACGAGCGAAGACCAGCAGTAGATGATAGGAAGTAGATGTTTCTTTAAACTGCTCCGGGAACCTCCAGCAGCGGCGCAGGAGAAATTCCAACGACCAACTAGAGAGGCTTTTGTACCAGCCGCCAGCGTGATATAGTGATATTTTCATGCAAAACATACATTAGACTATATGTCCCACAGTCCCAAACACTGCACACAGGTGCATAGGTTCTGTAGACCTTCAGATCTCAAACCTCTTCCGGTCAACAGTATTTAGTAAATTCGAAAAAAAAAACACTTTAAAACTAAGTAAAGTTAGGATTATTAAACCGTACAACATTGCATTGCGAGTTATGATGAACGATATTCTTAAAAGGATATAAGGATATCCGAGCGGAGTTTATTCCATACAAACGTATTTTCCTGATTTCTCCCTGGATAATGGCATTACGGTAAATAATTTTGTAACATCTATACTAATAAATAAAATTGAAGAGCAGTTTTTGGAATGAAGTTTGTTACGGGACGTTGCGGAGGGGTACCCTAGCCGGCAATAAACATCCGTAACGTTAAAAAAAAAGACGTAATTAAAAAAAAGCGTAAGCTTTTTGTAGCTGTTTTTTTTAGAACCTGTCTAATGCTGTTGATCAGAACGACCTTTACAGCTTCATCGACTTTGGGGGCGAGTGCTGAATGCACTCGCCGCAAAAAGGTAACTAGTACAAGGGCACCAAAGTGGTACGAACCTCGGCTTTGCCGTCACCTGTGTAGAAAGTTCCCAAGGAATTTTGAACCTAGCTAATCCCTACATTTTTTATTTAATATAAAAAAAAGTTCCTTACAGGACCTATGTACCTGCGTGTTATGTGAGGGAGTGTGAATGCAGTTGTGTCCGTGTAATGCTTAATGTATGTTCAGTGTCATTGTATCGCGCTGGTAGCGGCGTCAAAAGCCTTCCTAGTTGGGGAACGAAACTATTCTTGGGCCGCCACCGGACCGCTTTTTACAGCTGATCTCCCTGCGATCGATGGAGTAGTTACTGGGACATTTACTGATGACAGCAATCAATGGACAATTCTACAGACATTGGAGCTCAAAAGCTTCAATACAGTCTCGATCAGGTATCCAAATGGATCAAAGACTGGCGAAATAAAGCCAACGAAACCAAATCTGTCCAGGTTACTTTCACAAACAGGAAAAGAACATGTCCACCAGTCACTCTCAACGGCATACCTCTACCGCAAGAGGATTACGCTAAGTATCTTGGAATATACTTAGATACGTGTAACCTGAAAAAAAAACATATTTTCACAAAGCGATTAGCTATAGGCAAACAGTTGCGCACTATGTACTGGTTACTAAATAAAAACATCACGACTCTCACTTCAAAACAAACTATAGCTTTATGAATGCATAATAAAACCCATTTGGGCATATGGCTTACAGCTATGGGAAACAGCTGAAAAATCAAACATTGAAATAATACAGAGATTCCAGTCAAAGATACAAAGAATAATAACGAACGCACATTGGTACGTCTCAAATAATAGACTCCATCACGACCTCTGCGTTAAAACTGTTATAGATGAAATCTCCGAAAGGACAAAAGCGTATAAGAAGCGAATCACTAACCATCCAAATATTCAATCTCAATGCAGTCAATCTAATGAACATTCAAACAGTTGCTCGCAGACTAAAAAGAAAGATTCCTCAAGACTTGCTTTGAGAGGCACAAAAATTAACAGAGCAGGCACTGGACGGCTTTCGTGCAAGTCCTTTAATTAAATAAAATCTCACACATATTTCTGGATATCTGTAAGATTAATAGATTGCAATAATGACATTAAAAAAAAGGGTACGGGCATAGTTCTCGGACCTGCTTTATGGCTCCGAGTGTCTGCGTGAGCATCTCACCCCAGACTGCCCCTGTCCCAAGGACTCCTCCACACCCCCCAGCTGCGTTTTGTTCTGGCAGGAGGGTCTTCCGACCAATTACCGTAGGTGCCCGTGCACACACAAAGTAAAAAGGAACCACCCCAAAAAAGGTGATAGGCAGATTCTTCAGAGGAACCCTGCCCCCCTCTTCACTAAGCCTCAAGTGCCAGCGATGATGACACTTAAGGTTTTAAAACCTCCCAGGCACCTCCAAGATCAGGCACGCGCCTCCTTCCACCCGTAATTAATGGCTAGGATTAAGTCACGCGGTCTCTCTCTCTTTGTACAACGCGCGGATGCTTAGACCGCAGCGTGAACTAATCGCGAATTTTCTCCGCAATCACCAGAAAAGCATATTTCTTGTCCAGGAAACCTTTTTGAAACCTAGTATGCGCAATCCCAGGATTGCGAATAACAAAAATTGCGACTTTGAAGTCATCGCACCTTTAGAGCTCAACCACTATCAAGCGAACTGTCTACCGTCAGTTCTAGATATAGCTCTGATGAAAGATGTCTCGCTCCCTGTGCGTCTTATACAAGTCGTAAACGAACTTGACTCCGTCCACCGCCCAGTCATTTAACAGCTAGGACAAACGGATGACTATAGTGTAAGCCCGCCAGTTATAAAAGTCACGGACTACTACAAACTCGGCCATTATTTAAAGGATCATCCCTCCACCATCTATCTCGATAGGATCCCAGATGTACTGGATACGTCTGTGGACGCGGACCTCGCGATTGATGCTTTCGTTGAGCAAGACCGGCATCGGAGTGACCTCGAAAGAGGTTCAAGCAGCGAACGATCGCCGCTTTGTACTCCCCGATGACGTGAGAGCCAAGGTCAATCGAAAACATGCGGCAATCCTCGCCCATGATACGTATCCGACCGAGGAGCATCGTGTGCGCTTGCGTTCCTTATGAAAAGTGGTGAAAGATCGCATTGATCAAATCCGTAATGGTTGGTGGGACAGCCTCCTCGTGGAGTTGAAACCTTCCCACCTCGCGTACTAGAAGCTCGCACGATCAATGAAGACAGACCGTTCCGTCACTTATATGCTCCCCCTGGACAGAAATTTCAGGGTCTTCAACTCGCGTTTGACAATTCAGAAAAAACCGATAGCTTAGCCGAAAGCCTGACGCTGCAATGTATGTACCCCAGTAGCCAACAACATAGATGTCACCCATAACTCCGTTGTCGTATCCTCCGTGCAGGATTTAGTAGCTCTTACTTTGGTTGTTCCTCTCTCACCTGTCACCTGTGACGAGGTGGTGATCGCAATAAAGGGCCTTAAGCACAGAAAGTCCCCCGGTCCAGACGGAATCAAGAACGAAATGATTAAGCTTCTTCCTCCGCCTCTGATAGCGTTGCTGGTCTGCTACTTCAATGCGGCCATCAAGAATCGCCACTTTTCAGCCGTCTCGAAGGCAGCAATAGTCATAGGCATACACAACTGGCTGTCCCATCAACCTTCTCAACACGTTGGGAAAACTCTATGAGCGGGTCCCTATGAACCGTCTCATAAAGGTGATAGAGGACAAAAATCTCTTGCCTCCCCATCAGTTTTGTTTCCGAGCCATACACTTCTGTGCGCATCAAGTACACCTCCTCAAGAAGTACATCTTCTCTAACTTCAAACATGAGAAGTTTAATAAACCTTGGCACACGCTCGCAGTGTTCTTCAACGTGGCCAAAGTAGTCGACAAGGTCTGACACACAAGCCTTGCCTACAAACTCATTAAGCTAGACTTCCCTGACACTCTAGTCCACATAATACATAACTATCTCACAGACCGTAGCTTCCGCTATAGAGTAGGGAACGCTTTCTCTATAGCCCACCCGATACGCGCAGGATTCCGTCAAGGTTCCATTCTGGCGCCTGTCCTTTTTAATCTTTATCTAGCAGACCTCCCTGCACTCGAAAAAGTTCAGTTAGGGCTTTACGCGCATGACACAGCCAGTTATTATGCTTTCCGTAAGAAAGTAGTTTCTCGAAAATACGCCCAAAGAGCCGACAACGATCTCAGCCTTTGTTACTCCAGGTAGCGTATCGCGATAAACCCGAGTAAGAGCACCGCGATCATGTTCGATAGAGCCCGCTCGTCCCATCACGTACGCAGGTACGGAAATCCAATACAGCACCGAAATTAGGTACTTGGGTTTCAACTAGACGCCAAAATTACTTTCAACGCTCACCACAAGAAAATCAAGTGCCAAACCGCCATGGTGCTAGGCCGTCTCTATCCTCTTTATAACTCTGTTATCAAAATGGACCTCCGCCATAAAGTCACCCTGTACAAAATGTTGGTTAGACCCATCATTACGTACTGTGCACCCGTGTTCGTTTATATTAGGAGTTCCCAGATGTACACCTTACAAAAGATTCACAATCGTTTTGTAAGGAAAGTCGTAGGAGCCTGATGGTACCAGAGAAATATAGATTTACACAGGGATCTGGATCTGCACACCATCAAGTCCGTTTTCAAAACCCAGTGTCGCGTTTTCTTTGAACCCACAGAGATACACCCGAACCCCCTTATAATACAAGCCGTCTCGTGCTCGCCTGACCCGAATGAAGCGTCCCCAAGAAGCGACCACCGCGTAACGTCTTGACCAACCGATAACGACACGACAACGACAGCGACGATAACATCACTCGCATGAATAGGATCTTCCCGCATCAACCGCGTTTACTTGCATGGCAGTGCCCACGCACACGAAACCACCGTTCCCGCCGCCGAGGGCAGGCTGCTAACTTTGCTCCCGCACACACTTCGGGTCCCCCTACGGTGGCGGAGGCTCTTGAAGCCGCTACTAGCGTGATACAGTGACACTGACCATGTATCAAGCATTACACGCACAACACTGCATACACACTCCTGCACACAACACGCAGGTACAAAGGTCCTGTAAGGAACCTTTTTTTTTAATTTTTATTAATATATAAAAAATGTAGGGATTAGCTAAGATCAAAACTCCGCAGGAATTTTCATACACAATTCTTACTTTGGTGCCCTTGTGCTAGTTACCTTTTGCGGTGAGCGCCTTCAGACCCTTCCAGTCAACAGCATTAGCTAGATTAGAAAAAAAAATAGAAAAAATAAAGATTATGTATTATGCAGTATTTAGTTTGTATACATTTTATAAAATCTTTAATTTGATTCCGTAAACATTTCATTGGATTAATTTCATATAACTTGTCATGTCTTTTTAAGTCTGCATACTTTTTAATAATAAAACGAATGGAGATCGACACGGTCATTGTACGTCATTGAAGTATATAGGTACTATTATTTACAGAAGAATCTATATTGAAATAAAAAATATTTATCAAAGTTATAAAAAAACCATTGCGTATAGAATAGTTACACCTAGTTCCTGTTTGTTAAATAGGTAGATAGATACGTATGTAGTAGAGATATTTACATAACTCTCAATGACACGAGTGATGACGTCAGCAGCAGACTTTGTCCTGTGTCGAGATTTTCAGAGCAAATTGTTATGTAAATATTAATAACATTTAAACATGACATGTTTTTGCGCCATTATATTTTGCACTTAAATAATTAACCTGTGTTTTCGTATTTGCTATAAAGGAAAAAAAGAAGTATTTCTTTTTAATATTATTTAAATCTTTTATAAATTATCCGGCTCTTTTTTCATATATCCATTTTATTTCGCATATAATTTTGATTACATACATTAATTATTACTATTAAATTTCCATCGAGCTGTGATACAAAATAAATAAAAAATCACATTGATATCATGTTTTTACGAGTGAATATGAATAATGAATCGGAGAATATTATCTGAATACGTTTTGTAAGAAATATAAATATTATTTTATACGAAAAAAAGAGTTGTGCTCATTTTAGAATACTTCCTTAAAGAGAATGCATTTAACTCGTTTTAATCATTATTTTATTTATTATTTATCAGTTAAATTATTTAGGTCCTCAGAAGATGCTTATGAACGTCAAAACACTACCATCGGTTCAGAAGATAAGCGATGATGGCGCATTTGGCACTGCGGCCGGATTCCGCGTTAATGGACGCAGGTTCGAGCCCAAGTAACCAACTCTAAAATCCCACTGACAACTTTAATCCGGGAGTAACATCTTCTAAATTAGAGTTGGGAGGGTTGTGTGGGAGAAGCTTGGCGTGAAGCTCCTGGAATACCCACCAAAACCCCAAGGTTAAATTTATTACTGAATACTAGCTCACTCGGCAAACTTCGTACCGTCTCTGAATCGATAACCACGTTTTTACAAAAAGTACGAGAAAATGAATTTTACTTAAAATTTTTGTTCGTGAATTTTTTCGATTCTTTAATAGTTATTCTACTATACGGGGCAAACATCAATCCAACAAATTAAACCTCATGAAAATTGGCTCCGCCGTTATTGAATTATGTATGATGTAACTAACCAGACTTTGTTTTATATATAAATACTAGCTGTGTGCCCACAGCTGCACCCGCGTTTCATACATTCTGCACTGCCTAGTAATTTCTTTATATGAAACTTTAAGCACATCCACAACATCGGTCTCCAGAACACAAGAGAGTGCAGGTTCTGTGAAATTCAGACGAAACACCAAACCTCATCTTGTGTGAATGTGATCCATTAATACCGTAACCGAACGTAATCGAATTCTGGGTAAGCACGCATTGCTCCCGGAGGAGGTACACTCTGTGCCAAAAAGATCCGACAGTATATGCAGGTTGTAGGTCTAGGCAGTGAGGTTTAGCAATATAGGGGCGATCACAATAGATCTAACCAGATCGCAGTGACAGGACTGTTTAGCCTGCATAATCTCTTTTCGAATAATAATAATAATAAAAACGTTAGTTGGTACTAAGATAAAGTAAAAATATTTCTCATAAATTCAAGCATTTGTCCGTAAAACTTTGAATTGAATTGGATTTTATTCAATATTTGATGAGTATTCATTTCTTTACGCGGAACCCTAGTAATTTTAGGAAATGAAAAGTACCCTAGTTACGCGGATTAACTTCAGCTATCTACGAAAAAAATCCTGTCACGAAAATTTTTTTTGGTACTAACATTATGCATAAATATTTCATACAAATTCAAATACCTGCCAGTAGAACTGTGTATTGAATCGGATTGTATTCATAATTTTTCATGGGTTTTAATTTTTTTTACGTGGAACCCAAATTTTTTTTTTTGAAAAATGTAAATAGTCTAAGTTATGTGGGATAACTTTAACTGCCAAAAAAAAGTCCCGTCAAGATCGGTCCATCTGTTCCGGAGATTACCCAGAACAAACAGAACGGACATATAAAAATGAAAAAAAAAATTTTATTATATTTTTAGTAAATAATTGTTATTTTGATATTATAATCAGACACTTCAATTCTATTTATTAGTATTGATATAATTAGGTCTAAATTAGCTCCATATCATGTTACAACAAGCCGAACCTACCGTATTCCTCATATACCTCCATACCAATTTTTTTTTACATTAGATTTTCAGAAAAGTATTCTAATATATAAAGTTTTTATTATTAGTATTATTCTATTGTTATAGACAATTTATTATACTTAATTTCTTTTTATTATATTGTAAATTATTTAATTAATATAAAAGAATTATAACATTAATAAAGAGAACTTCTAATTTGTAATGGAAAACTATGATAAATATGATTTTGATTAATATACATATGACAGTGTTATTATTTAATTCCACGACTTATAAAGAGTATAGAATAATTGCATTACAGTGTTGTAGAATTACATTGTACCATTTATAGAAACCCTTACTATAACTAAATAAAGGCCTTTGTTACTTTTGTACATTTCTGAACAGTCATACTCCGCTTTAGTATAAATTTCTGACTCGTTATTTTAGGGGGCAACTGTATGTACTATTTGTAGCATTTTACATTATTAATTACAATACTTATTACGATTAAATTACTTTAATAACTAAAATTACTAAAAATTAAAACGATTAAAAAGATTAATACGATAAAATACTTGAAATCATATAAAGTAACAGATAATCACGTTACAGTGTTGTGTAGTGAAACTATATTGAATGTTCAATGAATAATTAATGCCTGCTCTCGAAAACTTGACTACTTACCTAAATTACTAGCATGTTATTTATTTAATGTTCTGTTGGTTCTATTGGTCTAAGTATTGTAAATATTTGGAAACTAACTTTATTTAAAAAGTATTTATAACCGCAAATCTAACTAATAATTAATCGTAAACATTTTCTTGACTAGTAAGGCTTATATTTAAATGGGCAACTATATACCAATACCTCATTTATTTAGGTGGTACAAATAAATGCTTGATTAGGTACCAATTTAGAATATGCCACCATTACTGGATACAATTAGGGTTGTGCTTACAATCAGGAAGTTTAAAATTCAAAAGAAATATATAACAAATGTATGATAACAAATTTTACTAGGTATGTTAATAAATTAACGTAACCTTTTACGCAAATAAGTTTCATAAATAATAAGAATTATTTAACCTACGTATTTAGTTCCTCACAAAATAGTATTTCACCCTTTTTCCATTATGAACAATCCGACGCTCGTAACTTCGTTCACCTGAAAATGTTTTTGTAGTTAATCTGAAATTATGCACGTGTTACAATCTGGATTAAGAGCAGGCAATAGGTAAAAAAATAGTAAATATCTAGACTAATGTAATTGTAGTTGTAAAGACAAAGATTACTTTAATACGTATTGTTGGTTATACTTTTGCCTAACTTATTTACTTGACCAGCACAATTTTAATACAAGGAATAAACATAAATTAACAGTTACATGTTTCAGACTTAGTAAATAATAAGAGTTTTCTAGATAATAGTGTTAGATTTCACAATAAAATCCCATAGTACATTACCCATCTAGGGATAATAAGTTCAGGCACCATGTCAAGCAAGTTTTAATCTGCAATGGTTATTATAGAGTGGATAGCTATGTAAACGATGGTGATGTCTCTAAATGACACCCTTCTCTGTGCATCTACTAATAAAGATTGTAAAAATGTGAACAGTTCTACAAAAAAATATTAACAAATTATCAGATCGAGTTTCTAGCCGGTTCTTCTCGATGTCTGGATTGTTTTCCGAACCGGTGGTAGTTTAACGTCCATAAGCGCCTCATCAGGGCCTAAATTGAATCAACAATTTTGGAATTTGAATTTATTATTTAATTTATAATATAGGTATTGGAATATTTATTACAATATTTTTGTAAGTATAGAAAAGTATAAGGAATAAAGAAATAGTAAATAGTAAATTATTTTAATACTATAACAAAAATACAAACTAACCGAGTTTCAAAAATGGTAATAGTTAATCATAAAATTAATTAGGTACATTAACAATTGAAATTTAAAAAATCTCTTATCGAATACAATTGATATCACTAATTCATCGTAAAGTTTATGTAGTTTTCCATTTGCAGTTAAAAAAATTATGAGAATAAAAAACATTCCGATCCGATATAACACGATTGAACTTGTAAAAAAAAAACTGCCCAATAAATAAACCAGTATGGCCAGTGCACAAAAAAATGGGAATAAAAAACAACAAACAATATTTAAAATAAAAAACTTTAACCTGATACAGGATGAGACCTCAGTAATCCATAACCTCTACATGTTTTTTTTTCTGTATACCGAGCAGCTGTTGGTAAGTAGGTATAATTTTTAATCTTTGTTTGTGTTCCAAAGAAAAAAATAGCAAAAGAATATATATGTTCCTAAAAATGTGTAAATGACAGTTATGAATAATGCGTACATGGCATCAAATATTGTTCTTAGTAAATAATAATTTAATACTCATGATAGCGTTTTCAGTTACCGTTATTTGATTTTAATAATTAACACGTATCTACTATCTGCTAAGAGTCAACTCTACGCACTGATATCAAATTTAACGGTATACTTTTAATCGTAAGCAATACCCGGTTCCTCCTCCGGTAGAGGTTCAAAACTTGCCTCGATCCCCGACTGGGGAGGCTCTTACGGCAGCCCCTAGCGCGATACAACTTCAGAACCAGTACCTCTAAGCTGTTTAGGGTGTTTACCATCCTTGACCACATCGTCAATTAACATTAGGTGAGATTGTGGCCAAAGCTCTGAGCCTATACAGTAAAAAAAAATACAAATGTTCATTTTCACGTATCGCGGGTACTAATTAGTATATACTATTAGGTATTATAAAGAGGTTCTAATCCCGTGTCACTCCGTAGGAAGGCGCCGGATGGTACCGTGGGTTTTAGTGGGTATTCCCGGTCCTTCACGCCCGGCGAGTTCCACATACTATATCTCCCGAATCAGAGATGGCAGGGGGGATGGATAAATGCATTTCCCACTTTTAAAAAAAGGTATTACAAAGAGGTAAAACTTGTAAGTTTGGACGACGAATGTAATCGTTGGAACTACTAATTCTGAAAATTATTTATCCTACGTTGTCCCTCAGTGCAATAATATTCTGAGCATCACGTTAGAAGTCACGGACAGTTTGTAGTATTTAACATCTACCTAAAATCCATATTATAATTTCTGTAATAAATCGTTTTTTTCTCAACCAATATCCAAAATTAGTCATCAATAGTCACAAATAGCGCATCCGCTATGTGAAAATATCTTGACAAATGTATAAACTAATTTTTTTAATGACAACTGTTTACCGTTTAATGCTTAGAATCATATTCTTATGTACGAAAATTTGGTTAGTGAACTAGTTAAAATGTCAATATTTCCAAAAAGAACCTACATATAGAAAACATTAGTTTATTTTTGCATAATTTTCAAAATACTTTTTATTGAAACTAAATACTTAAGACGATAATATATATACGATACTTAAATAGATAATATCAGGAATATATTTTATTTTTAAAATATACATAAGTATAAGATAATTATTTTATATTGTAACACCTATAAAGAAGTAGGTAAAACAATTTTGACATAGACTATCTCACAATTTACCTAAATTCGAATGGAATTTATAATCACAAATTAAATACCTTTGGTCTCGTGGCTCACGTGTTGTGATGATTATTATTATTCCAATATTTGTTACTGATCATTTACTGAACTGGTTCGCTTCTAACCAGTTATGATAAAATGTTAATACTTCCCACAACAAAATTACGAGTAAATACTGCTGCCAGGTAAGATTATACCTGCAAGGGTCGTCCAACATTCAATATAAGATTGTGTCTAGTGGTAGGTACATAATTATGTACGGAAGAGTCGTAAGTAT
The DNA here is from genome assembly GCA_014132275.2 of Samia ricini. Lineage (NCBI taxonomy): Eukaryota > Metazoa > Arthropoda > Insecta > Lepidoptera > Saturniidae > Samia > Samia ricini. The sequence goes on from AP028170.1 coordinate 11,413,974, forward strand.
ATACATAATAAAGAAATAGTAAAAAATTGGGTTTTTCTTTTTTAATTTATGAGACATATTTACTAACTAGTAAAAACCGGTCAACCGGTGGAACCAGTCGACAAATATTATTTAATTATACTACTATTTGTAACCTTTTGTTTTTTTGTTTATTTATTCAAAACTTCTAAATTGATAAATAACTTTTTAAGTTTTTTTATTTAATTTCCGCCTTAGAAATAAAACAAATGTCAAAAACTTTATAATCTGTACACGTTTGGCAATACAAATTTATTTCATTGTAAATGAAATATGAACTAAAAAAGAGAAATACGAGAAAGGGTTAAGCTCTGAGGCTTCAGTGTGATTATATTACAAGATATCCTAAACTTTAATAATTAGCTTGGGTATTTTACAATCCATATCACTCACTGACTCATCATGATCTAAACTACACACCCGATGATCATGAAATTTTGCATTGTTTGATTTGGTTGCAATTTTACGTAAATCCTATTCGGAATTGATTTTTCATCATTTTAATTTCATCACAATTATAACTTTCAGTATTAGTGTATTATCTATGTATATAACCGTTGCTACCGTCGTCATGGCAACAGTTTCTATGATAACATTATTTATTATATTTTTTATATAAATAAGAAGACCAGATTTTTATTCAGTAGCTACTGTTACTACCAATTTGTAATTACCTTTGTAATATGTATATAATAATTATCTATTACAATATTTTTTTCATAATATCGTGTTAATTAAATTGGATACAAACACACGTTGTCTGTAATTTACAACGTAGCACCGCCGCTTCCAGTATACCTCTTGTTTTCTCGCAGGGCAGGCTCGGCGTGAATTTGTTTCTCCTACCACTGTAGTTTATGCTGTAATTTTAAGAGAGTGTTCATCCGCTCCAATTGATGTGGATGACCTGGTTTGAATCGTCTTGATTCAGTCTACCTCCATAACAAAATTTCCTTGAATGGTCACATTTGTGGGCCTTGAAATAAAACCTCGTTAAAAATGTAGAAGAAATAACGGGGTGGAGTTTCGAAAAGGGTGAGCTCGTAACCAGAGGAAGAAAATCTTGCAAAACATATCACCGAAGAAGAACACCTTGTTAAAAATTATGACAGAGGCTGATGTTGCTTTTACAGATGAGAATTTCAATCCCTTATTTGAGGGGCTGTCCACTTCGGGGGTTATGAACGAATACAAAAATGATTACTCCTCTAATAGGTAATTAGCTTAATTCCTATTTACTCTCTTTCGACCCTCAAAGTGAAAGAGTACCTAGTAGAACTATGGCAGTTTCATTGTTGAAGCACCACAACCATTCTTATTTTTACCGTAATGTATGAATTTTCGTACTGCTGTTGCCAATCTAAAAGGTGTCCACAGGAGACAATTAATTTTAATAAAAGAATTAAAATAATGAGACGATAAATTTCACTAGTTTCAGTCGTTTAAAATTCGTTATCTGTAGGTCAGAGCAATCTTAATATCAGATGATTTAGAAGCTATAATGGCGCATTGGATAGTGCGGGTTCGAGCCCACCTATCCAACTCTAAAATCAGCCTGAGCTTTCGGTGAAGGAAAAACATCGTGAGGAAACCATAGCATGGTGGTAGGGGATTTTCTAATAATGCTCGCCTGGTTAGCTACCACCCTCGAGTTTTAAAACCTGTCACCAAATACCAATAGGTGTATTCTGGCAGGATCACTTGAGAACCAATACCTCTAGGCTTAGTGTGAGTAAAATCCTGGACCATATCGTCAGGTAACACCAGGTGAGATTGTGGTCAAAGCAATGAGCCCATATCGTATAAAGTAAAACTATATAAATAATTGATTGCTACTTCACTCCATAAAAAAGCTTCAGCGTCTGTCAAAGCGTATCATACGAAAAACAAATGAATAATAGTTTATATTTCAACCTATTGGTACATACATATTACAAGTTATTTATTTAAGTAATAACAATAAGACATAATCGCATACTGTAAAGCAGCTATACTCTAAGTGTGTTCCGCGGAACCCTAGGGTAACGCGATACGCCTGTAGGGGTTCCGTAAGAATTAAAAAAAAAATCAAAACACCTCTCTCTAGTCGAACGTTTTGACTCTTTGTGAGCGCCTAGTCCCTTTGATAAAAGCCGCTTCTGAACTAGACGCTGTAGTTGTGAACAAGCGACTTTCGGCTCTAACTTTAAGACATAAAGTTGAGACTGTATACAACGTGTTTTTTTTTTGTATTTTTATTTTTATTACCCCTTTTTGTTTATCAAAGGTGCTGACTCGAGTATTTTTTAGAATGTTCGATATCGAGTCTAGGAATAAGTACCTACTTATAAAAGCGAAGATCGCGAGTCGCGCCTCGTCAATCAGTTGACGATTAGCGTTCGGAGCAGACGAAGCGATAAGTTTCTACCTACCTACTTACAAGCTGGCTAGCGAATTGCGGAGTTTAAACGTGATAGGTGTTAAACTAGTGTTCATTGTTCTACTGTCTGATACATTCTGATTGTAACAGTTTTGTACATTTCTTCTTTAATTCAAATTAGTCTCTTATATAATATATTAGTAACGATTGTACATTATTTTGACCCCACCATCCTGACGTGTAACATTATTAATAAAGAAGAATGGAACGTTGGCTTAAAGGCGTTAAACGTGTTGCAACAACATCTTCTAATGACGCTGAATGTTCAAAATTAGTACGCGCGGAGAATACAGCAATTACCGATCCAGACGATAATGCCACGACGTCAAGCTCCACGGTTTCAAAGACGAAAAAAAGGAAGTATGATGAATCATATATCAGTTTCGGATTTGTTGAATCCAACAGCTTTCCGCTCTGCATGCTATGTAATAAACTGCTTCCTAATAGCTCCATGGCACCTGCCAAATTGCGCCGACGTTTAGAAACTGACAAGACAAGAATAAAGAATTTTTTGTTCGTAAAAAAGAACAGTTATTGGAAAGTCAAAAAAATATGATTCGTGTGACACAAACTTTCAACGAAAAGGCCACGGAGACATCATATTTAGTTAGCTATCGCATTGCACAAGCAGGTGAGGCGCACACTATCGCTGAGAATTTAATAAAATCATGCGTGTTTGACTTAACAAAATGTATGCTCGATGAAAAATCTTCAAAGCATCTTTCTACTGTGCCGCTATCAAACGATACTGTTTCACTGCGAATCCATGATCTGGCAAGCTACGTCAAACAAGAACTAGTTACACGTCTACAAAAAACACGATTCGCCTTGCAAATGGATGAGTCAACTGATGTCGCTGGTCTGGCTATGTGGCTGGTTATCGTCAGATATCTGTATGAAAGTTATTTTGAAGAAGACATGCTTGTATGCTTATGTGTTCACCGCTGCCTACAAACACTTCTGGGGAAGAAATTTTTAATAAAATAATCATATTTTTTTGAAGAATATAATCTCAGTTGGAACGATTGCATTGACATTTGTACAGATGGTGCCAAGGCGATGACAGGTAACACAGCAGGAGCAGTGTCACGAATAAAAAATAAAGCGCCTAATTGTAGTTCCAGTCATTGTATTCTGCATAGACAAGCACTTGCGATGAAGCAAATGCCCTCAAATCTGAAATTAGTTATGGATGAAGCGGTAAAAATAATTAATTTCATCAAATCACGACCACTACAATCTCGCTTGTTCTCATTATTGTGTGAAGATTATGGCAGCAAATATAAAACACTGCTGCTCCATACAGAAGTGCGATGGCTGTCTCGGGGTAAAACTTTAACAAGGCTATTTGAACTTAGAGCCGAGTTACAAATGTTTCTTTCAGATACTTCTTTTAATTTGAAAGACCGTTTTGTATGATAAAACTTGGCTGTTACGATTGTCTTTTATGGAAGATATCTTTGCAAAACTGAACGAATTGAATTTATCATTGCAAAGGTAAACAGACAACAGTGTTCCAAGCCTGTAACAAAATAACTGTCTTCAAAAGAAAATTCGATTTTTGGATTATTTGCATTGGTAAGAGAGAAAAGAAAGCTTTACGTCACTCAGTGAGTTTGTTACCGATAAGGACTCAGAAATGTTTCAAGATGATGTATTTGAAGAATTAGTCCAATGTCTCACTTCGATGCGCGTATCTTTTGAAAAGTATTTTCCCAAAGAACAGAATACAAAAATGAAACTGTATTCATGGATTCATAGTCCTTTTTTACCCAACTTGCAAAAGCCCGAAAGTATGTCAAACGAGATATATGAATCTCTTTTAGAAATGTCATCAGACACAAGTATGGAGTCACTGTTCAAAACGACGCCTCTTTGGTGCAGAATGCGTGATGAACATCCAATGCTTGGCAAAATAGCTCTGAATATTCTTCTCCCGTTCCCAACAACATATTTGTGCGAAACAGGATTCTCAACCTATGCAGCCACGAAAACAAAATACTGCAATAGACTGGACGCCGAACCTGATATGAGACTTCAACTGTCCTCTATCAAACCTGAAATCAACCAATTGATGAAAAATAAAAAACAGTTTCATACCTCCTTTTAGTTAGTGTTTTCCTTTTTTAATATCTTTTATTGTACTTTTATTATTCTTATTAATAAAAAACACACTTTTAAAAACTATTGTTTTATTGGAGGGTTCCGTCAAGTATTCTGCTTTCCAAAGGGGTTCCGTCACCAAAAAAGTTTGAGAACCGCTGTTGTAAAGGATAAAATCATCTATACTAATAAAATTAAATAAAATTAAAGTGTCTGTTTGTAATGTCAAAATAACAATTTTTCTACTAAATGCATGTGAATGTATATACGATACCTATACCAAATATACAATTTATAATTGTTTTGTTTTGTCTGTCTATCTGTTTGTTCCGGGTAATCTCCGCAACGGATGGACCGATTTTGGAGGGACTTTTTTTTGGTAGATAGCTGAAGTTACTCCGCATAACTGATTTTTGATTTTCGAAAATAATTAGAGTTCCTCATAAAAAAATGAATAAAACCCGATTCAGTGCTTGGTAAGTATTTGAATTTATGAGAAATATATTTACTTTATCTCAATACTAAAAAAAAATTAGGGTTTCGTCTTAAAAAGTTAAAATGCAGTGGTGAGCATATGAAACGCGGGCGCAGCCGCAGGCACATAGCTAGTGATATTATATACCTAAATCGGTGAGAAATTATCCAATAAACGTTGTAAACTAAGTGTACCTATATTAAAACGTGCAATTATCATTTAAATACAAAAGATAATTAACGAGTACTGCAGTGTTATTTTTTAATTTTTGTATTATATAGAGTCGTGGTATTTTTCCATACTCAGTGATTTAGGCAACGTGTTTTGTTGGAGAATGAGCTAACGGCAATTTTTTATCCGACTTGATTTACCATTATCATCTTTACTTATTACCTGTAATAACCCACGTAAAAAATGTGTACAAAAACCTGCCCAGAATACATATCTCCGAGCTTAAATATATTTATGTACGACAGCGTGTTTTAAGTGCAATATCGAAGTAATGGCGTTTTAGGATTCCTAAAAATCTATCGAAATATTATACGTATGTACCTTGTGCAAAAATCTACATCTATACTAATAAAATAAAATTGAAGTGTTTGTTTGTAATGTCAAAACATTGTTTTTTACTAAATGGATATGAATGTACACAAGAATACATTTTTTTCATTTTTTGTCTGTCTGTCTGCTTGTTCCGGGTGATCTCCGGAACTATTATTAAAGATAAAGATAATAATTAGGGCTTCGCGTAAAAAAAATTAATCCCTTAAAGAAATTAATAAATAACTAGAAAAGTTTAGTGAAATTATTACAAAATAATGACAATAATTTAAATATTACTTTTAACATTTGAATATACTTTATGTTCTAAAAATCCGACTGAGGTAATTTAGCTTAATAAATGATTTGCGTCTAACATTTGCTAACATTCACGATCAGTTATGTTAAAAGTTGATTAATTGCGAAGATATCTTAAGCCGTGACATTGAATCTTTAATATTGTTCTACTTGAAATTACGTCATATTATGTTGAACAAACATGGAAGTCATGGAATCACTTCAATAATCGGTGGCAATGAAAAATGACCTTTATGATCAAATAGACAAAATGAAAAATGTTTATTTAATAATTATTTAGTTAAAAGTGCAAATATTTTACCCGTCCAGCAGCTGCGGATAATAAATCAGTATATTATATGTATACAATTTAAAAATGACCCGTCCTGTATTGTAATTTTCGTAGATATGCTTCCTATTTATTTTACACTAGCTGTATCCCTGCGGCTCCAACCAAGTTTCACTTTTTATATAACCTAGTTAACGCTGTTGACCGGAGGGGCCTTTACAGCTTCACCGAACTTTAGGGGCGAGTGCTGAAGGCACTCAGCCACAAAAAATAACTAGCACCGCGTTTCATATATTTTACACTGCGTAATATAGCTTTTAAATAATTATTGGGATATAATGTTCTGCTGATGCTGTTTGAATTGAATCGTATTTTGTTCATAATTTCATGAGATATCATTTTATTACGCGAATCCCTAATTATTTTCGAAAAATAAAAGTAAACTTAAAACTTAGGTGCGACTGTAAATTTAACGCGGAGTAACTTTAATTATCTCCCGGAAAAAGTCCCGTCAAAATCTGTCCAGTCGTTCCAGGTCATTAGGTGGAACAAACTTACAGATAGAAACTAAGATATTACACAGACAAAAAAAAATGTGTTTTTGCTACAGTTATCGTATATATATTTAGTCAATAATATAATAATAGCAAAGTAGTAGCATATGTATTAAGTAAAAAGTTGTTACTTTGATATTACAAAAAGACACTTACTATTTATCGGAATAGATTATCGAGAATTTACTTACAATAAGACAAAACACAAGTGTTCACCATTTATGTTGAATAAAAAAACCTGTTGAATTATAGCTTTTATAGTTGTGTAGAGAAAAAACAGAATAATCAAAAAACATAAGCTTCTTTTAAAAACGACATAAATCGTTCTTAATAGGTCCGTCATCATTTAACATCTAAGCAAAAGTAAATTGTTTGCATTTTTCTATTCCTTATTTATTATTATAGTACTTATTAATGCAAAATCAAATGTTCACGGTAGTGTGTTAAGCCTATATTTATTTATAACATACTTACTATGTAATTCTACGGAAATCCCCCGCAATAGTTACTTATTTAATAAGTTATTGTTTAACATAAATTAACATTATTCAATGTAAGGTAATATGCAGTAAATTATAACGTTTGAATCGACATAATATTCAAATTACTTCTCATAGAAGGTTCAAGGACGTCTAAGGTCACTACGCATTGGGATTTTCTAGAAAAAATCCTTAAAGTGGCTTTTTACATTGAGACACAAAATTACGCAATCTGCCTACGTTTTCATCGGTTTCAAGGAATCTACAAATTTTTTGAGCAAACCTTGACAATTACAAACAGAGACCATGCTGATTCATAAACCACACCTATCTACTATTATAACTCTATGATTTATACGACATAACTCTGACGTCGTGTTTTATTATCTAGGCAGAAATTTTAAATTCAATAGGTTCAAGGCAAATATTACGTTATAATTATTTAAGCCCTCCAATTTCAAAGTAAGTTTTGTCAAAAAAAAAAAAGGAAAAAAACTTATTATTACATCTATGGATATTTTCAGGATAATTTTTATATGTTTCGTTATTATTTTTATTTTTTTACGAAAAGATCAAAAGTAAATATCTCTTTATTTACCTAATAAAACCTATTTGTGCGAAGCATTGATTACTTTTACTGGTATACTAGCTTTGTGCCCGCGGCTGCGCCCGCATTTCTTTTATTATTTACTGTGTTTATTTTTTTTATACGGAACCCGAATTATTTACCTAAAAAAATTTTGGTATTAAGAAAAAATAAAAGTGTTTCTCACAAATTTAAACACCTCTTAATGAAACTGCGTTGAATCGGGTTTTATTCGAAATTTCATGAGTTTGAATTAATTTACGCGGAACCGTAATTATTTTCGTAATTTACAGGTACCCTAAGTTACGCGAAATAATTTCAGCTATATATCGAAAAAAGTCCCTTTAAAATCGGAGATTACCACGCACAAACAGACAAATAGTCGAAAATTTTAAAAATTGTATTTTTGGTATAGGTATCGTATGTACATAATGTATTTAGTAAAAAAAAATTTAACATTAAAAACAAACACTTCAATTTTATTTATTCGTATAGATTTAGGCCCACAGCTCTACTTACTAATATTTATATCTCACTAAAGTAGCAACAAGTAAGGTAATTTGTATTTTTCTCAAACAAATTTAAAACATATTTAATCAAAACTTATTTCCAATAATGACAAATATTTTGACTGAAATATTATTATTTTTTTACAAAACTTTCATGAAAATTAGCAAATAATGCCTTCTATTTTATCGACGATAAAAAAAATTTAATATAAAAACACCTATGAATGTTTGAAACATTGATGATAATCCCTTTAGCTCAAATATAAAGCTCGCTCTACACAATCGCCCAACGCATTGGGCTAAGGCATTAAATTGATCCAATAGTAGATATCGATTGCCAAAAAATACACGTGATTTTAGTGACCACAACCTCACCTGATGTTAAGTGATGACGTGGTTCACGATGGTAAATACACTCCTAGAGGTACTGGTTCTCAAGTGATGCTGCCGGAACACACCTATTGGTATTTGGCGATAGGTTTTCAAACTTAAGGCTGGTAGCTACCGAGGCAGGCATTATTATAAAATGCCCTACCACCATGCTATGGTTTCCTCATTACTTTTTCCTTCACTGAAAGTTCAGACTGATTTTAGAGTTGGATAGGTGGGCTCGACCCGTATCCATTGAAAATTGAAATTCGGCCGTACAACCCACTGCGCCATAATCGCTTTAAAAATATTCTTGTAAATGAGTGAAAACATTAAATCTATAATTGCAGCATTTAGTATCATAAGCTTCTAGAACGTTTAATCTACTGTGGAGAATTTAGGTAATAATTAAAAGTACTGTATGAATAAAATACCGCAGCTGTAAACACATCCAACTTTATCAAAGCGCCAATTCGGATTGATCAACGCAAAAACATGTAAACGCAATTCAAATCTTGGGCAATGCGCTCTCCCAACGCTTGTGCGATGCGTTGGGCCATTGTGTGCATCGACTACAACAAATATTTTAATTCTTCATTCAAGCCTGTTTACACTGGACGAACGAATTCTTTAAAAATTAACATGTAGGTACGTGGTATTTTTTTATTAATATTGGTTATCTAAATGCATAAGATGTATTTATGTAGGGCTACGTCATTGTTAAACCTTTGATCTTAAATTGGTTTTTAAAAAGCACCAAGGTAAACATATCCTCACAACGTTCTGACCTTCCGCGCCTATCCTGTCAAGTACACAGCCATTCATATATATAGAGAACTCCAAAACTGTACGAATTAATCTGTAGGCCATTCGGCTTTTTAATATATCATTGATAATATTTATTAGAATTTTAACAACGTAGTATAGTCAGGAAATCCGCTAAGACCAAAATGACAGTACTCTAAAGTTAATTAAATCAAACATAAGTTGAGCATGAAATAACTGCACAACTTCTGAAAGCAGGTAATGGTATAGAAAAAAGAACTAGCGTTCCATAGTTAACGGGAGTATGGATAAGAAACATTAAAACATTATGTGTAGTATTGTTTTAAGATGGTAGGTATTTAAAAAAGTTGTCTTCTAGATTTTGATGCCAAGAGTCTAAGAATTCCCAACCGCCGGATCAGACAGCATTTTAAAAAACATTTGCGCTAGAATTTAGGTAATAGCCGAATCGAAATGGAAGTAATACAATCAGCCTTCATATATACATACATATGTATCCAGTACAAATAAGAAATTATCCAATCACGTAATATTGATAGAAGAAGGAAAAAATATGACGGCGCGCTTCTTTCGAATTACGTCGGAACGAGACTTAACAACTTGGCAGTCTGGCGAAGCATCGTGTCCGATGGTCGGTACAGTCGTTAAGTCGTGACAAACTTCACTTCTTGATGAACGTCAACAGCGAACGCAGATTGAGTCCGACTAATCGCCTATGTTCCTCGTAATATTATTCCATTGTGTATATTTACAATAATCTAGGCTATAATTTATATTATAAATTGAACATAATATTATTCTAAGTATAATTGGACGGTTCACGCTTTGTTTGTTTTTGACGACATGGAGGGACGGGACGGGACGGGACGGGACGGGACGGGACGGGACGGGACGGGACGGGACGGGACGGGACGGGACGGGACGGGACGGGACGGGACGGGACGGGACGGGACGGGACGGGACGGGACGGGACGGGACGGGACGGGACGGGACGGGACGGGACGGGACGGGACGGGACGGGACGGGACGGGACGGGACGGGACGGGACGGGACGGGACGGGACGGGACGGGACGGGACGGGACGGGACGGGACGGGACGGGACGGGACGGGACGGGACGGGACGGGACGGGACGGGACGGGACGGGACGGGACGGGACGGGACGGGACGGGACGGGACGGGACGGGACGGGACGGGACGGGACGGGACGGGACGGGACGGGACGGGACGGGACGGGACGGGACGGGACGGGACGGGACGGGACGGGACGGGACGGGACGGGACGGGACGGGACGGGACGGGACGGGACGGGACGGGACGGGACGGGACGGGACGGGACGGGACGGGACGGGACGGGACGGACGAGACGGGACGGGACGGTGCGACAATTGAAAGCAACATAAAAGAATATTGCAACGACATAAGTACATAATATGACCTCTGAAGAATGTTGCAATTAAGTTTTATTAATACACGCCGTTTATTTTATGCGTTTAAGTGTTCTATTGTGACACATTTGTGTATAAAATGTATGCTATATTCGTGAGTGATAATACATTATTTCATATAATTACATGACCTCTATCATTACACATGGACGTAACAATTAATAATAGACATTATACGCATCATTAAGTAAACGTGAATGTTTTCCCATAGAATGAATAGCCCGAAAAACATCAAGTGACAAATTCTTTGGAGGAGACCTATGTTCAGCAGTGGATGTCTTTCGGATGATATAAATTCAAGCATTTAGACGACATATTTCTTTTGTCTACATTTGGTACAACGGCAACAAATTACTAATTGTAATTAAAACCTTGAGGTTAATTTATATTAATCAAAACATATCTTTACAATTTCAGGCAGATTCCAAAATATATTTATTCCACAAGACTGTGACAGATTTGTATATGTAACTCACAAATTGAAGGTTCACTAGAAAGAACAATATCATATCAACATCATATCATTTGGGGTGGGCGCAGTCGCAGTCGTAGTCGCAGATATCTTCTTATTAGCCTAAAATTCTAATCCATACAATATGACAGATCTTATAATAGACTTATATATCCTTTAATTTAAGGTATATCATGGACTCGCAAATGACAGCAGATACCTGTCGCTATTTCATCCAAGTTGAGTTGAGATATTTCTTTAAGCCATATTACTCAGGCAATTTCTCCATCACCTTCCAAGAATTACCCGAGGTAGTGAAATTCAAAACAAACTGGTATTGGTGCTATTTCGATTATTATTGGCTTACAACTCTACATACAGCCAAAGTCGCAAAAGAAGTATTCAGGTTTGTGGTGTGTAGTCTCTAGATAGGTCTGGAGTTACGAAATTCAAATTTAAAAATACTTTATTCAATTTAGGCTTTATTAAGATGCTTATGAACGTCAAAATACTATCCAATCATGGAGAAAAACTGGAAAAAAACAGAGTCTAGTTTTTTTTTTATAGAACTAACAGTTACAAGGTTTATTAATAGATGCACAGAGAAGGGTGTTCACATAGTGATCCATCCTATAATAAATAAACCTTTGCAAATTAAAACTTTTTTCATATGGTGTCTGAACTTATTGTCCGGTAAATCGGTAATGTGCTTTGGGACTTTATTCTAAAATCTAAAACTATTACCCAGAAAACTTTCATTCAATTTTACTAAGTCTGAAACATGGAACCGTTAATGTTCATTCCTTATATTATTATTATTCTGATCGTTTACAAGGTAAAGCTCAGGTCAAGTCATTTTTGCGAACATACAATTAGTTGGCCAAGTCAAGATATTATATTCCGAAAACTTGAATGTGGTCCGATATTCCATTTTTGTAAAGTAAAACCTGCTGAACCCGGAACACGACGAGGTTTAGCGTGTCACTCAGGTAACGGCCAAGCCAAGGTCCTTTGGTAGCCCTTGTGCTAGTTACCTTCTTCCAGCTGAGTGCCTTCAGCACTCACCCCCAAAGTCACGGTGAAGCTGTAAAGGTCCTATCTTCGGTTAACAGCGTTAGTTAGATAGAAAAGAAGGTTTACCGTGTCACTGTAACAAGTTTTTCACCATGTACATGGCGGTCATAACCCAGTCGGTCATGAAAGCCACTACCACCCCTACTATGGAGATCGCAGACAAATGCAAAACTTTCCGTTTCCTATGTACGAAGCGATATCAGAATACAATTTTAGTCGTTCTTCTATCCTCCACAGCAGCAGGCTAGCACCTGTAGGTGGGATGGGTTTTCCCTAACTTAATAAAAGACTTATGATAATATATAATTATAATATTTTCCATTTTTGATACTAAATGTTATTAGTAACTACGTCAACTTTTTATCAGACACCAGACACCAAGTTTGGAAGTGTCCTAATGAGAAGTTTATACAAATGCCAGCTATATTGTTATTATTATATGATTAAACTAGCGTATATCCGCGATTTCGTTCACGTAAATAGGCTTTTGATTTTCAGCAGACATTACTTGTCTCATTTAAAAAACTATGGTGGCTCAGTGGTAGTATGATTTATGTACGTTCGAATCCCACAATTATGATATTAAAAGCGCAAGTCCGACCTGACATAGAGACCACACATATTCAGGCCGGTGCTCCTGAATACCAACTCTGTTTGTGTATTCTACCAAATGTACAACGGTGAATACTCTAAGGAAGTTTTTGATATGGTGCCCTCGTCGCAGTTGGTCACAAAACAACGACCTTGCCTTCCCTTTTCCTGGTAAGTTACAACCCTGAAGTTGACAATCAGTCGCCAAGCGCGGTTTAGAATAGGTTTTTAGTCGTTACAAATTGTCAATACTGAATCAGCTAGTCTGTCAACATTTATAATTTCCTACACTTCCAATAATCTCTTCATACATCTACATCTATTAATAACGAATAACAAATGTATAAATAATATTTTTTAAGTATAAATATTCACCGGTAGTTAACCACAGTGTTTTGATATTGCTACCAAATATTCAAAAGTCACGATTTAGGTAGGTATTAAACCACAAATACGCAAATAGATCTTATTTACCCGGAATTATAAGTGTGAGAGCTGCGGAATTGACGTCTACCTAATTCTTACGAAGATATTCCAAGATTTTACTCAACCAAATTTATCAAATCACAAAAGATAAAATATTTAATAGTTATCAATTTTACAAAGGTCATTGTGGAGATCTTTGAGGGAGGCCTATGTCCCTCAGTGGACGTCTTTCATGACAATGCACAATGAAGAATTTTATAATATGGAAGCTAAAAGATCGAAGTTATCTAACTAAAAACTGAAATAGATTTTAGGAAGCCGTTGATTACTTTTGAGTTCAGATGGTTTTTTTTGTTTTTCAGTTCATATTTTCCCATTAGTATAAAACAGAAAATAGTTTTTCATTTATATTTTCGTATCTTGAGATATTTTTTTAGTAAGAAAAGTAACCCAAACTTATATGAAATTTGTAACATCTGAAGTAAGAAAAGAATATGCATGTTAGCAGTATTTTTACAACAAGTTACCATGAACAGATATAAACAACATGTTAACCTAAGCCTACCACGTTATGGATATCTATCTATTAACACTAATATTATAAAGAGGAAAGATTTGTATTTTTGTATGTAATGAATAAACTTAAAAACTACTGAACCGATTTGGATTAAATTTAGTATGGGGATAGTTTGAAATCCAGGGAGTGACATAGGATAGTTTTTATTCCGAAAATCTCACGAGAACGGGAACTACGCGGGTAAAATCGCGGAGAGCAGCTAGTATATTATAAAAGCTAAATGGGGTTTCTTTGACGCCCCATCACCTTAAAACTGCTGAACATATCGGTATGGGACTACCACCATTCAACTTGGATTTTTTCTCCCTTTGACTCTTTCTCATGTTGCAATACGTAAGAATGGGCCTAGCTACCGTTTTGTACAGAGTAAGCTTATGGCGGAGGGCCATCTTACTCCGGAAGTTATAGAGGGGGAAAAGATATCCCAGAACCATACTCGCGCGGTTCCTAACTTTCAAAACGTGAGGTTTGAAAGTCATGTGGGCGTCTAGTGTGACCCCGAGGAACTTGACTTCGGTGGCCCATGAGATCTCTACTCCTAGGTAACTAACGGGACGAGGAGGGTCATCGTTCTTTACGCAGAACATGATCGCGGCGCTCTTTCCCGGGTGTTTCGGTATGCGCCACTTTTCGTACCAACGGCTTAAGATGTTAACAGCCTTTTGGACGCGAGAACATGCCAAACGCGGGCGTAGCCGCGGGCACACAGTTAGTATATATAGTAATATATATAACTACAGACGTTACCCAATAACTTACAATCAATTTAAAGATAGGAATATTAAAATTTAAATGTTATGTTAATTGAATTAAATAATTAAAGAGACTTCAAATATTTTGTAAGAATGAATAACTTCCTGGCAAATAATAATTATGACAAGCTGTCCAAGGTTTTCCTTTTTTGTATTACAACTTTAATACCCGTATTTAAATAACAGCTTATAATATATTACATATATATATATATATATATATATTGAATTATGTGAAAATGTTTTCAAATAGTTTAGTAAGCCGTTTCATTTTTGTTTATTAATCCTCGAGGTTATAATTTATCATCTTAATATTAAACATACATTTTTTATCCTTTTTATAACACTAATATTCTATTTGTTATATTATTTTTTATACGGCTGTTCGATGATGAATTGTTAACATAATAAAATTGACATTATTTTGTCTAAGTGTCTGTTTGTAATGTCAGAATAACAATTTTTTACTAAATGCATATGACGATATCTATACCAAAAATACATTTTTTTTTTATTTTAGTCTATCTGTCTGTTTGTAACGAGTAATCTCCGAAACGGCAGGAGCGATTTTGACGGAACTTTTTTTCGCAGATAGCTGAAGTTACTAGGGTTACTTAGGGATTTAGGGTACAGTGTAAAAGATTAAAACTTATGTAACTGTGAATAAAATCCAATTCAATGTAAAGTTGCAATTTACCTAATTTTAGTAGCATAAAATAAAAAATGCTGTGCTATCTATTCTAGTTTTATCCTATAATAAATTATTTATTACTTTGGACTTACAATCAGATAATTTAGTTAATTTGTTTTCATAATTTTTTTTCAGGTTTTTAAATATTTCGATTGTTAAAAAATAGTGCTAAATTTTATTTGTTTTGAGGCTAAGTATTTTGAAGTCTGTTTGTCTTCATCACCTTTTGAGCGGACCGCGATAAGGTGTTTCAGTTTTGACACGAACTACTAATAAAACCAATTGGTTCCTCTGATCTAGAGGACCCAACATCGTTAAAAATTGAAACCAGGATTGGTGACTACGGTGTCGTGAATCGTGACCGTTACAACCCTTTTAGTGAGACTTAGTTTAACTTGTGTGCTGCATGAAGGTTGTGCTGGAAAACTGCGAAGCCCCCAGATACCGCCGTAAAAAGCGTATCGGATATATCCCTGGAGTTTCAGTCATTAGCAACGGTTTCTATGATACCCTTCCAATCTGACACAGTAAGAGAGCTGGTAGTATAATCATTTATCCTACGGGTATCGCGGAAAAGCTGGTATAAAGTAAACCATCTTAAGCAAAAGTGTTAAACAATAACATACAAAATAACTAGTATTTTAGTGAAGTTTTTATTAATATCAATATGAAACCAAATATCGTTTATGTAGGTATATATACATACAAAACTCAATCTCTCCAAGTAATGAAAGTCCTACCTAGGAATCTAGATATATTGTGATTAGTAGAAATCACTTTTGAGTAAAAAAAATTGTATTAATCTAATTTCATAAACAATCATGATAATAATCATAATTGAACATTGCACCTGATCGTTCTATTAATTTTATGCTGTAAGTTCTGTTGTTCTATTGATGATTAAAAAAAATAGATAATAGATCAATTTTTTTTATGCACATCATTATACTTTTTATATAAAAACATGAATTTGCAAGTGGATTTTTTACAACCGTATAATCACGATAATGAGAATTACAATATTTTTCATCCGACGGTCCTGACATTATATGAAATATTTTTCTCTCGACTCCCAATTATTTTATATTATACAAAAAAGTAATGAAATCTGTTCACGGGGGGGGTTGTGTTGATAATATTATTAATAGGTTGATAATGTACATCAAACAGTACAGGGACATAAAAAAATCAGCTAGTAGCTACTACTAGTAGCCAGGATGTTTTGTAAGTTTTGCAAATATACGAACGTAGCAAATATTCACGTTATTATTACTATAAACAATCTTTAACCCCTTGAACACTTACCTTGCGTTTACGTCAGCTTTCCATTGTTTGCCTATTGTCTTATTTTTACGGGTACTCGACACATTAATTATGTGTATAATTCAAAAAGGCAACATATCTCTGTCTGTCTGTCCATGATAGTGTTTTTAACTCGAAAATAACTTAACCGATATAGGTGATTTTAATAACAGATATTTTTTTATAGTTTATAGTTTGTGTAAGTAACATACAGAACAACCAATGAAGTTAAATTAAACGAACCAAAAAAATTGCCAACAATACATTGCGCCGCAATATGTTGTCAAAATCATTATATACTAAACGAGACGATATACCTAATGCCGTAAATAATATAATTAGACAGAATAATGTTCAGCAGTGCAATAAATCTAAATTGTATATTTAAACCAGAATGACTATGAGAATGTAACAGAAGTAATTTCTCTAGAATTGTATCTACTTTATTGGAAGGATGTCTTACAGTCAATTATTCGTGTAAGAGCAAAGATAATGATTGATAACTGCGGCGGTTGATAATCACTTTTATTCAAATCCAAACCATTCAAAATTATTGCACGAATGCAATTTAACAGTTTGAGATTAAATAATCCTCTAATATTAAATTTGTAAATTGAATACTTCAACAGAACCAACATCAGTAAAGAAGTAACGCAAAAAGATATTATCAAAATCAAAATCAAAAACATCTTTATTCAATTTAGGCCCTAAGAAGGCGCTTATGAACGCCTAAAACACTACCACCGGTTCGGAAAAAAACAACCCAGCCGAGAAGAACCGGCAAGAAACTCGATCTGGTTCTTTTTTTTAATAAATATATTACATATCATTTTTTTTTTCATATAAAAAACTATACAAATCATAGTCTTAATAATGTTAGCGGAAGCACACAGATGTGGGTTAATTCCAGACATCATTATCGTTCACGTAATGATCCACCCTGTAATAACCTTTTTTACATAAATGTTTACTTTTATTAATAGACAAGATTAGTAGTTCTTGAGATTATTCCTTTCAATATACAAATTCTTTCAAAATTGGTATATAAATATCACGTAAATCATGGTATTATTATATTGAGATGAAAATCTCAATCTACAGGAAACGAACCAATAGAACATAGACTTAATAATATACTACGCCCCGAAGACACAATAAATAATAAACATAATAGTGCTGATTACTTGTAATGAAATTTATTTTTTACCTAAAATGTACATTTCTCAGCGTTCTAAGCATATTCTTATTACACCGGAAATGGTAATAGACGTAAAAAGTTATAAACATATTTGTATTCGCTTTAAAACAGTCTAAACTATAACTAAAAACTTCAATGGATAATATTTTGAATATAATAAGTAATTAAGTTATACACATCTTTAAGTTAGAGGAAAAATCCAGTAATGCAATTAACTACATATTCGTTTTGAATATTTTGATTACAAGTTGGTGGAATAATATTATCATATGTATAGAAGTTGACTGAATAAAAGAATAAGTCAAATTAAAATTAAATTCATATATATTAAAAAAACTGTACAACCAAAAAATAATATATTCAAGTAATTTGAAGTGTGAAAGGAATTGAGATTTTTAGAAGATTTAGAAGTACCTATATCATTTTAAACATAAATCATCGGTAGAATTGATTGCTTTCTTTATTTATAAACGGTAAACCGCTGATAGTAAAACTAATACTGGGTGAAAAAAATTAGATACTTATGTTTTTTAAATTAAAGAAGACATTCTGGGCTTGTTTTTCCTAGAGTGAGGGAGAGAAAGCGTTGCCTGACCCAAAAAAAAAAACTAAAGGTTACAATTTGTGTTGCAATCAAAAGAATTCATCATCTAGCTTATTTCAACGTAATGGTAATTATGCCGAAAACAAAAACCAAAATGTACATATCCCGTTTTTGAGTGATAATTTCCTTGAGCGGAAACAATGACAAATGAACGGATGATCAGTCAAATGACTATGGTGTAACAAACATTTTTTTAAATCCAAAATCGTATTCTGACTCTTGACTGATTTTACGCTCATAATAGATAAATGCCAATTTTTATCAAAATCAATTTTCTTTAGACTCTAATAAACAGTATTTTTGTATGAAAATTAAATCCCGGATATAATCTTAAACAAAAACTGATTACTTTATAACTAGTTTTTATATAAACATTGTAAAAAATATTAACACAAAAAATTTATAGCAAAGTATGAAATTATACTTAAACGTGTAACATACGTATATATGTTTAACTAGCGGTGCCCGCGACTTCGCTCGCGTGGAATTGAGATAATCATGTTGTTCAGTCCCGCCCCTTCCCCTTGCAATGTTTCAGAACAGTCCAAATTATGAAAAACAAAAGAATAGCGCCGTATATGAACAATCTTCAGAAATACATTTATAATTTGCCTACGAAATCACCATTTACAACACTTCGTCCCCCATGTCGTCAAAAACAAACAAAACGTAAACAAAACGTAAACGTAAACGTATAGTGAGAATAAAATAATATGATGTTCCGCGTCTTATTTATAATTATTGATATTATAATTGGAATTCAGTTCACTACTTCCATGTACTGACTCCTTAATACAAGGCCTAAAAAGCCTAGATGTTTGTCTGAAAATTATTTTTTTTTACATTTACTATGTCTTATATATTAATTATTTCTATTTATATACTATACATAAATTTTATATATTATGTAATTTTATAAAATTTCATTCAATCCATAATTTTTTTTGTTCTCTAATAAGACTAAAACGCATTTCCTTACAAACTCTTATTTCATACTAAATTCACCGCAGTATTATATTATAGTCTTTGGTCGCCGCGTGTCATTCAAATTACTATAACTTTCATTTGTTTTGTGTGAAACGATTTTAATGAAATAAAGTTTTGAAGCTTCTCCGGAATATACTTTATAATAATCTTTTTGAATTTTTGAAATATAGTTAGTACTTTTTAATTATTGTCTGCACAGACAAACAGACAAACATTTCTAAAAATGATAGAAATGTGTTTAATTACCTATTTTTAGTCACTTGCAATAATTCTTTAAAAAAAAACGGAAATGTACAGACACGTGATATTTACAATTTTATCATTAGTTTAGAAGATGTAACACGAATACTCATAGCTTATATTGTATATTTCTTATTCTTAAGTATATTTAGTTACGGATGATGATAATCAAAGCGATCTGACTTCTTAATTCGATTTTATGTTTTAAAGGGTAACGAATTCTGTCAGACGTAATCTATGCTTAGGGAACCTACCCAAATTACGTAACCCGTTAAGAGGAGGGAGGTCTTCAAAATACTACGCTTAGTCACAGGAGCGGGGGTGGCATAAGTTTTTATTACGTAGTCGATTTCGCCGAGAGAAAATTCGGACTTTTTGACCTCTCTTTGAATATGGCAAGCAGTGTTTAGTTCTTCTTAAGCTCACAGGAGGCCACATGAGGTTTTGTGTGTTATGGGAGAAAGCGTGGAGTGGTTATATGTTGAGGCCGTCAATGAGGAGGAAATGACCAAGTCTGAAGGAACTCCTGATAGTACTGCCCACGTGATCAATGATGTATCCGAGTGTATTGATGCTGGGAACGTATTCATTGAAGACGTGTGAAACGGATATTATTATAATTAAACAGAAAACCATTCTTGTTTTCGTAAATTAAGTTACGGTAGCATTGCTACCCTACATTTTGAGTATGTTTTTACATAAGTTTTTCTTCATAATATTTAACTTGGCATATATACTGCGAGTGGTCACATAGGCGAGGGAGAGGTCGAAAAATCTTAAAAAATAGGTCACGTAATACGAGTACGTTCCCTTATAATAAAAGGCTAACGAGACGAAATTTGTACCTTGAAGATATTTAAGAAAAAATTCTAACCAAGCCTGTAGAATCGACTACAGAACACATACGATAGTTTTTAAAAAAATTGTCTGGTTATTAAGTTCCTCGTCAATCACCCAAAAACTTCTAAACCGAATTCGATAAAATTTGGTAATGACATATATTGCATCCAGAGGGAGAACATAGGAAGCAAACTGGCTGAATTCCAAGCGGGTGAAGCCGGCGGGCACAGCTAGTAGATGCATAAATCGGTTGGAAATATGATTCAGAGAATAGAGATACCACAGTATAAATATACGAAACAGTATGAAAACTAATCATAGTTGATTACCATTCTTCCATTGTAGGGTTGTGGTGGTACGATCCAGTAAATAAGTGGACTGTAGCTGGTTTAAATGCGAGGGCAACGGTATAACGGATATGCTCAACCGCGGGAAGAAAATATATTGAATCAGTTGAGCTGTTAGGAAAGAAAAACATGCACACTTACTTGGCGGCGAGTGATGCGCGGGCGCTCAAGTGGCTCTGGTGGCAGCGCTGCTGTGGTGGCGATTTGTTCTATTAATTTATAGGCGAAACACTTTTGTAGATTGGATAATTAGCGGGTAGCGGTTTATATTTTATAGTCCGAAGGACACGGCAATCACGGCGGCGAGCTCTGGCCGATTTCAGACGTGGACTGACCACGAAACCACTTCGCGGCGTTGCGGTTTCGATGCACATGTTTTAGGAGCGGAAGTTAGGCACAAGAGGAAAAGGAGTTGCCCTCGCGGATACTATTAAAACTAACATAAATAACTACCAATTCCCCCCGGCTTTGAAGGATCCCTTCAACAGAAAAATAAAACAATGGCAAAGAACATATTTGCGGTGCGGGCTACGTATTACAATTATAAGTAATTTTGTGCGGAAATACAAGAAAACATTAAAGTTAAGTTACTATAAAATAATAAAAATCATAAATAAAAACTCTTAACAATGCTTATTACCCTATTGCGTTGGCAGTGGACAGAGTCGTACTATTGGCTACGCGTATGACACCATCCTTGCCAGGGTATAACTTAGTAATAATTCCTAATGGCCACTGAAGTGGCGGTGCGGTTTCAACGTTCAAAAGAACTATGGTCCCTACCTGTAAAGGCTTACTGGGAGTGTTCCATTTCTCACGAGTTTGCAAGTTGTGAAGGTATTCTGTTTTGAAACGCTTCCAAAAAGATTGTACAAGCGAATCCATTAAAGAGAAACGAGTCGTAAGCTTGGCTTGGTTCTCAGATAGATCAGGCGCAGGTAAAAATTCTAGCGGTGCGGTGGAAAGAAAATGAGCGGGGGTTAATGCGGTTAGCTCTGACGGATCAGAACTCAAACAATACAAAGGTCGACTATTTAACACGGCTTCAATCTGAGTGAGAACCGTGAGCATCTCTTCGTAAGTCAATATTTGTTTACCAATTACACGAAACAATAAGGATTTTATACATTTTATGTTTGATTCCCAAATGCCACCAAAATGACTGGCAGTGGGAGGATTCATACGCCATGTTATGCGGTGTTTAGCAAGTTCATCACAGAAAATTTTATAATAATTATCAAACACTAAAAATGTATGAAGCTCATTCAAATAAGCTTTTGCAGCAACAAAATTTTTTCCATTGTCACTATAAACAAACTTACAAGGACCGCGTCTAGATAAAAACCTTTTAAAAGCGTCTAAGAAAGAAGCAGAACTCAGATCAGAAGATAGTTCAATGTGGATCGCCTTTGTCACCAGGCATATGAAAATACATAGGTATGCCTTTTGACTGCGAACTCCATGTTTTCTCGTTAAGCTTATATATAAAGGGCCTGCATAATCGACCCCGGTATGCGTGAATGGCTTGCATTCTTCTAAACGACACTTCGGTAAGTCTGACATCGCGGGAAATGTAGGTTTTGGATTAACACAAAAGCAATTACGGCAATTATGTATACGTTTTCGAATCAAACGTCTAGCGGATAAAATCCAAAATTTATGGCGTAGAATCGACATTAATAGCTGAGGGCCTGCATGCATATTTTTACGATGGTACCAATCAACTAGTATTTCAATAATATGTCCGTGTTTAGGCAACAACGCGGGATGTTTCTGAGTGTATTCGAGAGTGGAGTATGTTAAGCGGCCTCCAACTCGTAGAATACCTTCAGATAAAAATGGAAACAATTTTCGAAGTGCGGGGGAACAAACCTTGTTGTTCTGCAGCTTATGCAAATCATCTGCAAAATAAGTTAGCTGTATAGCTTGCACTATTCTCAACTCTGCGGCGTCCATATCCTCAGCGGTTATGACATTAGAGCGCGGAATAAGTTTTAAAAATTTCAAAATATAAACCGTGGATCTCAAATATTTGTTCCAACAAGAAAATTTAGAACCTAAAATAATTAATACGTGTTCCTCGACTTTAGTACTCACATGAGCGACGACTTTCTCTTCCGGTAATTCTGATTTGTTTGGAGAGAACTTATAAACCGGCCAATCATTAAGGGGTAAAGCTAACCAAGGGGGGCCTTGGAACCACAGATTGTTACCAGTGAGTTGCGAGGGCAAAAGTCCGCGGGAAACGTAATCTGCGGGGTTTTCAGATCCAGGTATATGGTAGAAATTATAAGAAGGCAAGTTGGTCTGCACTTCAGATATCCTATTAGCCACAAAGGTGCTAAATCGGTGCGGCGAGGAACTAACCCAGCAGAGTGCGATTTCGGAATCAGAAAATGTAAACACATTTTTTTATGGTACATCTCCTTGATAAATTATCATAAACAATGCGCACTAATTTTGACAGTAAAACTAGCCCATTCAGCTCAAGTCTCGCCAATGTTATGGTTGGCTTTGCTGATGCCACCCGAGACTTTGAGCACACGAGCGATACGAACGGGGGTTGATCGTCGTTAACGACGTGTAAATAAATTACACAACCATACGCTTGTTGACTTGCATCAGAAAATGCAACCAGGGAGATCTCAGAATTCTTCTCAATGCCCATATGACGAGAGAACTTAAGATTCGATATTAGCGGTAACTCTGACACATAATCTTGCCAAAGATTGACAATACGTGTGGGAGGTGCATCATCCCACTCTAATTCTTGGAGCCATAACTCCTTGATTATCAATTTAGCGTAAAGAATAACCGGTCCCACCAAACCCAACACATCATATAAACGCGCGGTTACAGATAAAATTATTCGTTTAGTACAAAATGTGGGTGGTATAGTGGTTACAAAAATAAAATTATCGGAAGCGGGAAGCCACCGAAGACCCAAGATCTTATGTAAATTGTGTTCATCGAAAGAAATAGATTCCGATAGGCGGTGGGAAGCGGGTATGTGTTGCAACAACTCTGAAGAGTTGCTGGTCCACTTTACTAAATCGAATCCGCCAGCCTTAAAGAGTTGGATCAGATCCTGTGCCATCAAAACTGCTTCATCCAAGGATGACACAGATGAGGCCAGGTTATCCATGTATACATCTCTCTCCATGACACTAGCGGCATCTGGCCAATTTTTACCCTCATCACTAGCAAGTTGCCGAATAGTACGTATAGCTAAGTACGGCGATGAGCGCAAGCCAAATGTGACGCGATTAAACTGAAACAGTTCGAGTGGGTCCTCGGCGGAAAAGCGATATAAAATACGCTGAAACCTGCGGTGCGGTGGATGTATAGAAATACATAAATACATTTGCCTTACATCGGCTAAAAATGCGATACGAAACATACGAACATTTAACAGAATGTCAAAAATATCAGACTGTAAATTTCTACCCGTATGTAGAACGTCATTAAGTGATAGCCCTGAATCAGTTTCAGCGCTGGCATCCAAGACTATGCGGACCTGTGTCGTGGACTTGTCATTACGGATCACAGGATGGTGCGGTATAATATAACCAGGCAAGTGGTATTCATCGCGAGAGACGCGCGACAAAATACCCATTTCTAAATAATTACGAATAATTTTGTTATATTGTTCATATAAATCAGGTGACTTTGAAAATCTCCGTTCTAGAAGTAAAAATCTCCTTTTAGCGATAATGTAAGAATTTCCTAACCTTTGTGGATCGTCTTTAAAAGGGAGGTTAACTATGTAACTACCATCCGGTAAACGCCTGGTGGTAGTCGTGTATATATCCTCACAAGTCTGGTCTTCAGGACTCAAAAAACTTCGTGAAGGTACTTCCTCGGTTAACCAAAACTTCTCCACTAACTCATTAAGAGGTTCTTTAGTAAAAGCACAGATGGTACTGGCTGCGGGAGGAGACACAATAGGTGCGTCACCCATTATTAAATACCCTAAAGTTGTCTCTAGTGCGCAGGGTAAATTATTTATTCCGACAATTTTATCAAATAATAAAATTTGTAAATAAAAGTTTACGCCTAATAACAAGTCGATCGAACCGGGCTCGTGAAATGAGTCATCCGCCAATGGTACACCATGTAAATACTGTAAACAGGTGGTATCTACGCGCGAGTCCGGTAATTTAGATGTTATTTTACTTACAACGAGCGGTTGAATATTATACTCGTGCCCGCTGTCGAATCGAGACGTAAACGTGATATCAGTAAAACCCAAAATCCTTTGGGTTACACCTCCAATACCTTGAACATCGGAAAAGCGGTTTTGATTACGTACACGAAGCGATAAGCGCGTACAACAATCTGCGGTTATATAATTACTTTGAGAGCCGGGATCAATCAGGCATCTCAATAAATGCGAGCGGTTATATTTATCAATATATTTTATTTTAGCGGTTCCTAATAACGTGGTTGTAATTGTGCGCTTAACACTGTCACATGAGACAGTGCACTGACACTGACGCGTTACTATTTAGTTTAGATGTCTCAACCCTATGGTTATCATCGCACACAGAGTTGAGAATTGCGGGTGCGTTATTCGTACGACAAGTTGCCGATGAGCGACATATCGAATCACTAGCGATAACAGGAGCGGGGTTCGCATTCCTTTGTGCGGTTGTACAAATGTCAGAGACGACCATATTATTATTATTAGATTTAGCGGGCGGATTAAAGTGCAATAAAGAATGATGTCTTCGCGAGCATAATGTACAATTATGTTTAGAGTTACATACAAAACTTTTGTGTCTCATACTTAAACAGTTGCTACAATAATTATTGGTTTTTTAACAAAATTATATTTGTCATGCGGTGTTAATTTCATAAAGGAAGAACAGCTATAAAGATGTTGATGTATACCGGTTTTGCACAAACTACATTTAATTAATTTATTATTGTTGGCATTTGTACTACCCACCATCTCGGTGTTTACAAATGACTTCGTCGTTTTAGGTTGTGGGAAAGATTTATACTGGCGTGATGTTGCGGCAGAATTATTATTAATCGAACGCGATAACACTTTAGCTTGTTCCTTTACAAATACAACAAGATCATTATATGATGGAATCTTATTTTTGCGATGCGTAATCTCAAAGAATTTAATAGTATCAGAATCTAATCGTTGTAAAGCGAGATGTAATAATATAAAGTCAGTTAAGTCGCTTATTTGTAATTGTTTGAGCGCCTGAACCGCCGAGTCAAAGTTCGTTACAAATGACTCAAGATTAGATGCACTGCTAACCGTTAAATGCTTGAAATGTAACAACTGGTCAAGGTAAGAACTACCGAGGGATCGCGGGTCATCATATTTCTCAATTAAAGAGTTCCAAATTATTAAATAATTATCCTCGGTTGGCGGGAGCCCTGCACAGACGGATAACGCCTGACCGGATAATTTTCCAACTAAATAATGTACTTTATCACTCTTAGACAAGTCAGGGTCATCATGAATCATACTTTTAAATTGCTTATAAAAAATAGGCCATGTTCGAACATCGCCTGTGAAAGAAATTAAATCAATGGTAGGAAGGTGTTTTCTAGTGCGTTGCGGATTTGAAGTATTTTGGTTATCTGACTGAATTAAATTCAGATAAAACTTGTTTTACGTAAGAAAACATTTCATCAAAGGATATAAATGACTGGTGATTAATTTCAGAATTTGGATTAATTTTTAAATACATTAAATTATATGAATCCAAAACTGTTTCAAAATCTTTACGTAAATTTACAATGTTTGAAGCGGTATGAATAAATAATTTACGTTTAATGTCATCAGTTATGTCCATTGACTTATCATAAATGTTTTGCATTCGAGTAAATAGCATGTCACGCTTTGATTGTAACAATATCAACTTATTACTTTCTTCATCGCATGCCTGATCTTCAACCCTTTTCTTACTCATTGTAATCTATTATCAAACGCTACAATATACTTCAAATGAATAATATATATGAAAAATAACAAAACCTTCCTACAACGCGGTGCGATTATATTTGTATTCTAAAATAATAATTACGCCGAGCCTGCTCAGCCGCTAGCCACTGTGAGCGAATTATAAAAAACGTGCGGGTAAATATAAATAAAATTAACAATTATCTTATGGGATGTAACAATACGAAATGAATACTGATCACGCGGGATAATAATTAAATGAATATGCTGCCAATGCGGAATAAATATTATAAAGTAATTGGCAAACTTATTCTTATGATTCAGCACAAAATTACGTATGCACTTAGGCCCATGAGTTTGCGGGTGCGGTAATAAAAATGAAAATTAAACTTTATAAATGCGTAAAATGCCAAATTAAGTATGCAATAAGCGAAATATATTAATTTATGAAAACTATATACCGTTACAATAGACTAAAATGTTATAAATTCTATTCGACTCGTACGTAACAATAAATGACGGTACGATCCGGCTCGTACAAACCAATAAATGGTGGTACGATCCGGCCTGTACGAGCAAATTAAATGCGGTATCCGGTTCGTATGGACCAAAAAATGGTGGTACGATCCAGTAAATAAGTGGACTGTAGCTGGTTTAAATGCGAGGGCAACGGTATAACGGATATGCTCAACCGCGGGAAGAAAATATATTGAATCAGTTGAGCTGTTAGGAAAGAAAAACATGCACACTTACTTGGCGGCGAGTGATGCGCGGGCGCTCAAGTGGCTCTGGTGGCAGCGCTGCTGTGGTGGCGATTTGTTCTATTAATTTATAGGCGAAACACTTTTGTAGATTGGATAATTAGCGGGTAGCGGTTTATATTTTATAGTCCGAAGGACACGGCAATCACGGCGGCGAGCTCTGGCCGATTTCAGACGTGGACTGACCACGAAACCACTTCGCGGCGTTGCGGTTTCGATGCACATGTTTTAGGAGCGGAAGTTAGGCACAAGAGGAAAAGGAGTTGCCCTCGCGGATACTATTAAAACTAACATAAATAACTACCAGGTTGTAACTTTTAATGTTTTGATAATGTTTGTCTTTATTATTAAAAGATTATTGTTCTGTAGTGATCAATCAATCGAATTAAATAACTAGCTTACAAAAACAAGTTAAATAGGTAATCGTCGTTGAATAGGCGTCGGTTAATGTCAGTAAAAGACTATAATTTAAAACACGAAAAACAATTTAATATTAACACACAACAACTTGCAGAACTATAAATCTTGAACTTTGTCATGATGGCTTAACCAATGATATTCATTTCTATATAATATCATTGGCCGTAACCTTTGAAACTTTTGTCATTCATACATACATCTTCGTCATTTTCATCAGTGGTGGGAGGCGTAGGAGTTTGTTTAATAAACCAATAAATCATTCTATTACCTTTCAAAATAAACCCTAAGTATAAAATACGATAGCTCCGGTTTTGAAGAAGCCGAGTTCAAACAGCCGTATACTAAGCATTTTTAAAAATATCGCGGAGATAATCTTGTACGTGACCCACTCGTCTTGACGCGGCACTCACTACTGACACTTGACAGCTCCGCGACATCCGCTTAGGAGACTCGTCGATCCACATGTTTGTTTGAGTATGCCGTTTCGAGCATTTGTAGGTAGTTTCCTTACTGTTCTGTATATTTATACTGTGGTGGTACACACTCATAGATGCATAATATATGCGTTATTCTGAAAGAGGGCGTTGCAGCCTTGAACAATGACTGTACCACTGCGACCTATCTAGACCAATTGTGATCGTCCGAGACTGCTCAACCTCACTGGATAAAGACCTATAACTCGATACAGTGCTATCATTAATACCCGTAATTGTTCCACCTGAGCAATGAGGCTTCTTCAGCTATAATATTTTTTTGTAATGTGCTTGTCCTGGTAGTTTGTTCTAGAACTCTATAGGTTATATATGTGTCGGTCACTTATGGTCAATCGAACTAGGGTTTTAGTTTTATAATGGTAAAATAAGTCGAAAATGTTACCAATAAACACTTATGTAATGTAAACCATTGATTACTTAAGGAACACAAAGAACGGAATTTAGTGAGTGGAACCACGGGCTTAGCTACAAAGAATATACAGTAGACGAAAAATCTCGTTTAAAGTTTTTTACCGCCATAATCTTTAAGTTATTTCGCATAAAAACACTTCATTACGGTAGATAAACAAAGAAGCGTACTTCGCACCTCGAATATAACCGAACTAATACGTACTATCATATATACTTTTCAATTTAGTCAAATACTTTATCGATATAATAACATTACGTGTTACGTGTTATGTTAACTTTAACTATGTATAACACACTATATGAATATATAATTGATCTGTAGAGGCATAAAACTTTATACTGGGAAAAAGACTACATTAGTTTTAAAACATTGCTTTGGATTAAAGAATATCATACAAAAACTATGCTATAAATTCTAACACTTGCTTACGTTACCATGGTACCTTTATTTTCTATAAGTTTATTTCCTTTGTAATGTTTATTGATAACTTCGAATAAATTAATACTTCGAACGAGAAAATTCTATGTAGAATCACAAATTCAGCCCAGCAGATTTCTCAGCAGAGTTCTTTCTCGAAGTTATTACCTACCTAACTGGATGACTTATCCTGGATATACATAACTATTAACGACTTCGAGCGTGGAAGCGATTCGTGTTTGGTAAGCCGAGGTGTGCGCTCGCATGCCTTGTCCGCTCGCTCCAAGTCATTCTTGTGTTTTTGATTACGTTCCGTGCCATAGTTGTGTGTCTCCGTGACGTCGGTTCCCGGATTTCTTCAATAATCGGGGTCACACAGGCTTGCTTCATGTCGCGTGTTGAGTTTTAGCGAGTTTTCAATATTCGGTGTTATAAATTTATTTATAACATCGTCTAATTACGTCCAACGTACTTTTTAGTACGCGCGTGTTTCGTTACGTATACTCACTCTTAAGGTGAGGATACGTTGTCGCTTTTAGACATTTGAAAACCGCATTCTCTTGGTTGTGGTCACCACCGGAAACGGAAACCACTCACGGTGTACCCAATGGAAGGTGGTGCAGGGGTCTGTTTAACAGGTACCCCGGGGACCCCTTCTGGGGTATCCAAGCACCGGTAATTATATTCGGCGCGCAGTCGCGCCGAATATCCTACTTTCAAACCCTCCGATCCCGCGTCAGTTCCATCCTCTGGGTGCTATTTGGGTGTAAGCTCAGACTAGCTGACTTACGTCCTCGGCCCTAGGACTTGATAGGGCGTCCTCCTAGGCACGGTAGGTTCCAACTTCCATTGAGTCATTGCACTGGGACTAAATGGTATTTTGCTCGCGTAGCCTCAATAGATTTTTGGCGCGCTCCGCTGCCCTTCCGGCAGGGAGGTAGTTCACGAAATTCCTTCGTGAGGCCAAATACGTCTTTTTACCCATGCGCTGGAGGAGGAGAAGTCCCTCCGCGTAGTTATGAGGAGAGTTCCCAAGGAAGATAGTTTCCGATACAGAGTAGAGAACGCTTTCTCTATAGCTCACCCGATACACGCAGGGGTCCCCCAAGGTTCCATTCTTGCGCCTGTCCTCTTCAATCTCTACTTAGCAGACCTCCCTGATCTCGGAAGTGTTCGGTTAGGTCTATACGTGGAGGACACAGTCATTTATTATGCTTTCCGTAAGAAAACAGCCTTACGAAAATACATCCAAAGAGCCGTCGACGATCTCAGCTCTTGGTATTTCAAGTAGCGTCTCGCGATAAATCCGAGTAAGAGTACCACGTTATTATTCAGTAAAAGCCGGAAACTTAGAGAAAATCCTCCCAGAACCATCCAATACGCAGGTACTGACATCCCTTATAGCTCCGAAGTCAGGTACCTAGGAGTTCAGTTAGACGACAGACAGACTTTCAAAGCCCACCTTAAGAAAGTCAAGCGCCAGACCTCCATGGTGCTAGGCCGTCTTTACCAGCTCTACAACAGCAAGAGCAAAATGGCCCTCCGCCATAAGATTACCCTGTACAAGATGGTGGTGGTCAGACCCATCATCATGTACTGCTCACCTGTCTTCGTTCATATTAGGAGAACTCAGATGCACGCCTTACAAAGGATTCAGAATCGCTTTGTAAGGAAGGCT
This sequence comes from Samia ricini, assembly GCA_014132275.2. Lineage (NCBI taxonomy): Eukaryota > Metazoa > Arthropoda > Insecta > Lepidoptera > Saturniidae > Samia > Samia ricini. Next base: position 11,445,033 of record AP028170.1, read on the forward strand.
CTAGGTGCCCAATGGTTCGAGAGAAATGTGGATTTACACAAGGATCTCAACATGCCCTCCGTTAGCTCCGTCATGAAAACCCAGTGTCGCGTCGCGCCTTCTTCGAACGCGCAGAGACACACCCGAACCCCCTCATCATACGAGCCGTCTCGTACTTGCCAGTCCGACGCGCCGGCCGCAAGCGGCGACGTATACGACGTCTACGTAGAATATTATCGAGCCGCGACGATACTATCACTCGCAGTAATAGGATCTTTCCTCATTTACCCCGAGCATACGCGTGTCAGCGTCCACGTCCGCGTAACCGCCGTACTCGCCATTGGGGACAGGCGGCTAATATTGCTCCCGCACACTCTCCGGGTCCCTCTCAGGCGGCGACCCAAGACGTGTCTCGTTCCCCAAATGGGAAGGCCCTTGACGTCGCCGTCAGCGCGATACAGTGACACTGGCCATGCATTGAGCATTACACGCACAACACCGCATACACACTCCTGCACATAACACGCAGGTATATAGGTCCTGTAAGGAACCTATTTTTTTATTATTTAAGAATAAAAAATGTAGACATAGCTAGGATACAATTTGCGAGAGAGTTTGTATACTCAGGTGATGGCCAAGCCGAGGTCCGTACCATTTTGCTAACCCTTGTGCTAGTTGCCTTTTGGGGCTGAGTGCCTTCAGCACTCGCCCCCAAAGTTCGGTGAAGCTGTTAAGCCCCTTCCGGTCAACAGCATTACCTAGATTTAAAAAAAAAAGAAAAAGAAGCGGGGAGCACCGATTTTTTTAGGACTCGGCGCAACATGGATATCTGACATGATTTTGTTCATGTTAATTTTATGACCAACTCGTTCGGAGGCTCTATTGAGGCTATTGAGTATCATACTTAGGTCAAACTAGCTTAACTTTTAATGACTTTAGGATATTTTAAATTGTTGAACAAATATGATACACAAGTATTTTTTTTACTCCACCGTCAAATAGATTACGAATGAACACCATATGACTTCAGTCAAAAGGAGTTTCACATAACCCACTAACTACTGTCTGATGACAAATGGGATAAGTATACATTTCGGATTTTCTGTTAACAATCAATTTTAAATTATCAACTATTCTACTCCTAATTTGATTATTTGCCTCTCTCTCTCTCTCTCATTCTCAGTAATATTTTTAAATATTTATTTTCTAGACTTAAATTTATGAGCAAATTTCAGCACGCTTACTGGTTTCTTCACACAACGGGCGGGTCGGGACGACGACGGAACGTCAGTACGATGTGAGCAATTATAATGTACAAATCACTATCAGAGCTGTCGCGATCGGCTATAGAAACATCGCGCTGGCGTCAGACCCGCACACTGTGTATTGTAACCATTATAGTAACATCATGCTATCGTTCTTTTCCACCGCAGTTCCAAGCCGTCTGCTGTGTGACGAAACCTTAAATGTTACGAATCATCTTTTTACATAATAAACATTTTGTCGCATCGGACACTGACAAATCATATTTTTATGGCTACATCAGTTTTACGTGTCCAATACATTTTTTAATGTTATTCTGATGCATGTTATAGAATCATTAATGAGAAATCGGTATAATAAAACAAATGATCGACCAATATTATCCGGTAAGTAACTACATACCTAATCAATCTACAATAATTATGTTATGGAATTATATAAACTAATAAAGGTTTTTGTTTCTTTTTAAATGTTTTCAATTAGTAAATTACACCGTCAACTAAATAAATGGAATAAATAAATTATTTGTTGTTCCAAAGATTATTTTATGTTTTTCTAAACTTAATGATACTTTTAAATTAATAATTCTTCTAAAGTAGATATACACAAAATATATTAATATTTATCTTTACGCATATATAACTTAACATTTACAAATGTGACTCTAATGTGAGTATTGTGTTTTATTTTATTTTTATCGCATACTAAATCGCTAATCACTTTAAATGTCAACGTAGCTGTTGTTTTTAATACTAAATGATTTATACAGAAGTGCTAAATCCTATATAATTTAATTAATAATATCATTTAGAAACTGTAGTGTAATTTGCCTATTGTAATAAATATTATTGTGACCGAATAATTAAGGGTTCACAGATAGTCAAATAAATTAACCTCACTTGTCCTCTGACACGTGTACAGTTTATGTAAAAAATACTCGTATAAGATCGTAACATCAAAAGGGTTAAATTAAAAACAATAGATACACACATGTTACACATCGTTACAGTATTTTAAAATACACATGTAAACCGAAATTACATATTTGCTTTTTAACTTATAAAATACTTTAGTTTTAAATTTTATGTACATGATTCTTATACATCATTGTAGATTCAGAATATATTTTAATTGGATAATTTAAAGTATAATAACTTGTAATACACATGTGTATTTGTAAATATGTATACTTATTAACATGTTTATACCTATATATTTGATGTATTACGATTTTTTTTCTAACCAAGCTAATCCCGTTGACCGGAAGGGTCTTAACAGCTTCACCGAACTTTGGGGGCGAGTGCTGAAGGCACTCAGCCGCAAAAAGGTAACTAATACAAGGGTTACCAAAATGGTACGAACCTCGGCTTGACCGTTAACTCTCTCGCGAATTGGATCCTAGCCAATCCCTACATTTTTTATTTAACATAAAAAAAGGTTCCTTACAGGACCTATGTACCTGCGTCTTATGTGCAGGAGTGTGTATGCAGTGTTGAGCGTGTAATGCTCAATGAATGGGCAGTATCACTGTAGGCTCAATGGCTCAATGCATGGGCAGATGTATAACGATTTTGCAACGATGTTTTTAAATATTATTTTGTATAGGTTGCTTAATGTGTCGAGTACCCATAAAAATAAGACAATAGGAAGACAATAGGAAAAACAATGGAAAGCTGGCGTAAACGCCAGGTAAGTACTCAAGGGGTTAAAATACAAAAGGCGTTAAAAGACAATCTCTTTCCGCCATTTTACTTGTACGAACATTTAGTAGATTTCTCATTAGTAGATTAACCCCTTGAGCGTTTACGCCATCTTTCCATTGTTTTCCTATTGTTTCATTTTTATGGGTAATCGTCATAATAAATTTAGTTTTTTTTTTACATGCTAAATAAAACGCGATTCCTCTTATATGTGCAGGTACCTATACGAAATGCATTTCCCCCCGTAAATGCATTTCCACCCGTCAAAAAAAAAAGGTACGTATACGAACAAATTTGTTAAAATAAAATTGCACCTTTTTTTTTGACGGGGGGAAATGCATTTACGCACTACCCTTACCTACTGCATTAGTGAGACCGGAGTCCCCCAATGCAATAGGTAAGGGGGCACGGAGGGACGAGCTCCGTGCCAGTGTGGGACTCACCCGGGCGTGAAGCGCCCGGAAATACCCACTAAAACCCCCCAGGGCCGTCCGCCGCATTTGGGATGGGGGCGACACGGGGTGGCTTTCGCAAGCACCGCGTCGCAAATAAAATTGCACCTAAAGACAATTATCAAAAAGAAGCATTTATTATCTAAATAATAAAAAAATTCTGCAACGGAATTTCGACATCTTGTTTTGTAACTTTAGTTTGTTCAGGCTGCCTAGCAAAGAATGCAGACATGATGGGTTTCCCCACAAAAAAAAAAATACATTTTTAAATATAATAAAATATGTAACAAGCAAAAGACAGTACGAGCAAAGGTTTCTACATGTTTATTTAATTAAAAAGTAGATCTATAAAGTTTATGTACAATTATAATATAATATGAATCTCATGAGCGATACGCTACTTTGGCATTTCATTCAAGAAGTAAGAAAATACAAAAAAAAAACAATAACGATCAATATTTTTTAAATCTATACTAATAAATAAATTTGAAATGTCTATTTGTAATATCAAAATAACAATTTTTAACTAAATACATACGAATGTATTGACCCGTGTGGTGCCGGCTAAGAATAGTATAACCCCATATCTTTCCGTGGGTGTCGTAAATGGAGACTAAGGGATAAACCAGTGGATGGGCAGCAGCATCCTCTTAGTACCACAAACACCTGACTGCGATCGCTAACTCGCCTGCCAGGCGTTGCGATTGTGGCAATTCCCCCCTTTTAGGGGAGACCTATTCCAGTAGTGTACGTCTTATGGTTGAATGGATGGACATATGAATGTATATACGATACCTATACGAAAATAAAACCCATAAAAAAATCTTTCTGTCTGTTCCGGATTAAGCGATATTGACGAGACTTTTTTTGTTAGATAGCTGAAGTTACTCTGCATAACTTTGGGTACTTTCGATTTTTGACTATAATTGGGGTTCCACGTAAAAAAATTAAAACTTACGAAATTGTGAATAAAATCAGATTCAAAGGACAATTTTGCTGGCAGGAATTTAAATTTGTGGGAAATATGTATGCTTAATATTAGCAACCTAAGTTTTTTTTTTGAAAATTATTAGGGTTTCGTATAAAAATGTAAAGACTTTTTTATGGAATAGGGGCAAACGAGCAAGCGGGTTAACTGATGGTAATTGATCAAGTGATAGTAAGTGACGCCGACCATGGGCAACCACAACATCAGAGGAATCGCAGGTGCGTTGCCGGCCTTTAAGGTATGAGTAGGCTCTCTTCTTAAAGGTTCCCAAGTCGTATCGGTCTGGAGATACCGCTGATGGTGTAGGTGGAATTTAAGTTTATGGTGGTGGAATTCAGCAGCAGGTATTAATTCGAACAGTTCCTCGGAACACTACCCTATGGTAAATTATTAGACTATATTACGCAAGGAATTTATAAAACGCGGGCATAGCCGCGGGCATCCAGCTAGTAAAATTATAGACTTTTATTTACATGTAAATCACTCTACCGCATGACGTAAGCACTTGAAATTTTGGTCAGATTTCCGCAAGATGATATGCCAAGGTCTTAGAAATAATTAGTTTCGCTTACGAGAAGAAAAATGAAAAGTGACTAACAAATTTAAATGTTATTTGGTACTTTTCCAATCTTTTTATTTATATAAATCTTCTGTGTGTGTGTGACTAAACTAAATGTGACTAAAATGTTTATTTAATTAATTTTTGCGAACGAAGTCGCGGGCACAGTTAGTATAATCCTATATGCATACTTACTTAGTTATGTATAAAGTGATACAAATATTGCAGACGTCAGACGTTCAAAGGAAATATTTAAAAAATACTTTTTCATAAAATTGGCAATTGCCAGTGTAACAAATTTGTTACAATTATTCAATTAAATCACATTGTTTGTATTTAAAAATTGCTTAATAATAATAAAACGTACAACTTTAATTTGATATATTATCCTGGATAATGTTTGTGTTTTAAAAGGGTAGCTATGGGAAGGTAAAATAGTACTAGGTACATCATTTCATTATATGATCTTCATAATTAAATTAAATCTAAAAATTATGCGCTTAACTACTTTACTCTTCCATCACATCATATCTTGTAGCAATGTTAAAACGCGTCTCAATATGGAAAGTAAAAGATCGCAATTTTTCATTTTCTGTTAACATCAGTTTCGCTATAAAATATCTGGCGCCTTGTGATTGCGCTCTATGATTAAACATCAATAGACCCATTTGCAACATTTCTCTGCCCATTTGTATACATATAATTTATTTTTAAAAAATCCTTTGAGCATTAGAGCTAGTCCTGGGCAAAATCAACTTTGCCTTTTTATTTGGCCGCCAACTAATAATTTGAAAGCTGGCACACATTCCTCAAGAATATTCCTCTGGCTTCAGAGACGACACGGGAAGAAACACGGGTATACTCGGCGTACTATCACTCTGTCATCGGATATGCTAAATGGAACTTATTCCACCTGTCACCATCGTTTATATCATAATGAACATGTACGTTATCTCCGACTAGGACTGAAGGTGTGAGCTGCGAGGAAGAAAATGCAACCAATACAAAAATTACCCCAAAGGAGCTCAGTTGTGTACAACTGTATTGAGAAATAAAATCTTATTAAGAAATTAAGATAAAATAAAATTTTAAAAAATGTAAACTATATCAGCATGTTCATGTTTTTATCTATACAATTTAAAATGATGATCAAAATTGTTTTAATTGTGAACAGCAACATAAAATTCAACTCAAGAAAGGCAATTTATGATTTTCGGGCTTAAAAATTATATATATTAAAAAGATATTAGAGCTCTGATTGCAACGGAGTAGGAACGCGGCTTACACCACTAGTTTTGTACAATGTATGGTAAATTATAATATATTATTTAAAATCTGATTTCTAATAAACTTTATAAGATGACCTTTTATTTGTTTTATTTTTCTTCAATCATAAGCTAGCACAAAATAAATATTAAACAACTGGAAAAAGCAGCTCAAAAAACATGCAAATATAAAAAGTAGTTATAAAACAAGTTCTGTTTATGAATAAAAAGAAACAAGAATAATAAATTTCATTTGTTACTTGTAGATTAATAATCTCATATAACATTTATTTATACTATTAATAAAGTTGTAACTTTCACGCGTCTGTACTATTCAGATTTTTGACAAAATAATTGTTGCATGGGACTTAAAATAGGTTTCATATGTCGATTACCCATAAAAAATGAGACAATAGGAAAACAATGGAAAGCTGCCGTAAACGCCAGGTTAGTGCTCAAGGGGTTCAATACATTTCTATCATTTTTAGAAATGTATTTCTATCTGTTTGGTTATGCAAGCATCAGAAAATAATAACTATATTTTAAAAGATGGTTAGTAATATCAATTTTTTATTTCATTAAAATCGGTCCACTCTATCAAACGTTATAGTAGTTTGAATGACACGCGGCGACTTTAGTATGAAAGAAGAGTTTGTAAGTAAATGCGTTTTAGTCTTATGCAAAAACAAAAAATTGATGGATTGATTGCAATTGAACAAAATGGCATAATATAAAAATATATTTATAGTATATAAATAATAAATATCTAAGACACAGCAAATGAGAAAACAATGTTTTGATATTTCAATTTTCACACAATCATCTATGCGTTTTAGGCGTCGTATTAAGTAGTCATTTTATGGACGTAATGAACTGAATTTCAATTATAATATCAATAGGTATAAATATGGCGCAGAACATTATATTATTTTATTCTAACTTCAAACTTATTACACGTATACAAAGAGACCCTTTAAGTACCACGTAAGCATCATTGGAGTGTTCCCGTTTTGTTTCATTTTGATGACATGGGGGACTGACCTGATCAGTATAAATCAGGAAGGCAGTGTCCACAATTGCCGAGTCAATTTACTGAGAACACAACCACGAGGTCATTGGTATGCAGGGGTTGTCCCCAAGATGGGGTCCTGTCGCCTTTACTGTGGAACATTGTAGTTGACGAACTGTTACGACGACTTAACAATGTCTGGTTGTACACTGTAAGCTACACCGAAGACCTCGCCATACTCATTAGTGGATCCTTCCAGAACATACTCTGCGATCGGGTGAGGCTTGCCTTTAGGATTGTAGAAGAATGGTGCTGTGAACATGAACTGACAGTTAATCCAGCTGAGACGGAACTAGTACTGTTCACTAAAAAGAGAAGTCAAGGAAATATGATATTACCGAAACTCTTTAATACCTGCGTGTCACTATCAAGTGAAGTCAAGTACCTGGGCATTATTCTTGACAGCAAACTTTTATAGAACAAGCACCTAGACCAAAAGCTTGAAAAAGCTTGCATAATCTTTTAGCAGTGTCAGAGACTTCTGGGAAAAACCTGGAGGATCTCGTCAAAAATCACACTATGGCTTTGCACAGCCATTATAAGACCATTAATTACCTATGGTGCAGTAGTCTGGTGGCCCAGCACAGAACAAAGCACCACGAAAGTTCTTTTACAGAGGTTTCAAAGACTAGTCTGTGTGGCCCTAACAGGCTGCATGGGAACAGCTCCAACAGCAGCCATAGAGGCCTTCATCAACTTACCGCCTCTTGATCTCTTCAAACAGCACGAGGCGAGCATAGCAGCCCTATGCATGACCCACCTAGGCCTATGCCAAAACACGGGTGACTCTAATCCTAATTTATGGGATAGAATGGTAGGTTTACAACTCCTTCTCGAAGCCCCCTGCGACAAGATCCCTAAGATATTAATATTCGACATTACCCTTGAGCACCACATCTACACAGATGGATCCAAAAGAAATCTAGAACAGGTGCAGGATTATTCTCACAAGATCTCAATGTCAAGTTATCTACAGGTTTGGGTGAGCACAGTATCATAATCCCATGTGAATGTGTCGCTATTCGCTATATCGCTTCAAAAGAGAGATAAGGAACTTTGGTATTCGAATTCTCTCTTATAGTAAGACCGTACTTCAAGCACTTGAGAGTACTTCCATCACCTCAGGGCTCATCTATGAATGTCACCTTGCATTGCAACGTATAACGGCAATCAACAGGGTCATCCTACAATGAATTAAGGGTCACAGTGGATCAATGGGTAACGACGCGGCAGATTAACTAGCAAGAAGAGGATCGACGACAAAAGTGGAAGGCTCTGTGCCATATCTTCCTCTTACATATAATACTTTTAGATCATGGTTGCGCCAATACACTCAAAGCACTCACAGTGAGAGATGGGCCAACACCCTTGGCTATAGACAATCTAAACAAGTTGTCCCGGAAATATCACCGAGCTTGTCCCGGACACTGCTTAGCTTATCTCGCACTGATCTTCGTCTAGTAATGGGTGTAATGACGGGACATTGCTCACTTAATAAACATTTATTTACTATATGTCTGACAGACAGCCCCATGTGTAGGGGATGTCTGGAAGAAGAAGAAACTGTTGCCCACGTGGTCCTGGAATGCACAGCAGTAGTCAACCAACGGGTAAATCCCTCAAGAAAACGAAGTCGCTCCAGGAAGCCTGTGATCGCCCCAGGAGGCTTCTGTGCTTCTGGAAGGAGCTAAACTGGTTCGATTAGCTGACTAATCCTGCACGCACAACGGACCGCAAATGTGTCAGGTTGCGGAAACAGGAGTCAACCAACAAGTAACAAATATAGTTTTACTGGCAGGTCTTTGAATATGTAAGAAGTATCCTTGCTTTCTGTGAGTACTAAAAATAATTTCAGGAAAATTTTTAGGGTTCCGCATTTAATAAATAAGACACAAGGAATTGTGAACAAAATAAGATTCAATTAATAGCACCATCAAAAGATTATTTTCCATTGCTCATTTTAAAACTATATAACTCAGTGAAGAATAAAAAAAACACTGGCAGAGCCGCGGGCACACAGCTAGTAATAAATATAAATTAACTTATTTCTAACATTTGAATAAGATTCGTACAAAGATCATAAACACGAGGAGTCAAGTTGAAGGCATGTGAAGTAGCGATTAAATAAAAGAGGATGGAGGTAGCGCGCGCCGCCAGTACATAGTTTACCTGCGTGCAGAGCGCAGGCAGCGTGCGCGCATTTCTTGAAACCGCGATATCTGGGCACGCAACCCTAGCGCCCCCACATCTCGATAGGTTACATTCATTGCAAAGAACATTTATCTACATTAAAATAGTGAGTGTACTCTTGATCTTTACATAAAGAACAGGACTCCCGATCATCAATAATCAATTTTTCTCAGGTGAGATTAATAATAAACCCGTATATTACATATACCTACTATTTAAAAACACCTTGCGTCGGCTGAATCATGTGACGAAATGGAAGGTTGAAGAAATATCACGGTTTGCGCTTATAAAGTAACAGTGAACAATCCTTAACCAATTAGAACAATAAAAGTGAATTAATTATAACATTGTAATTAATTAATTTAGTATCAGAATATCAACGGAAAATAATTTAACATAATGTGACATTAGTGATCTTTGTAAGATATCATAATTTTTAGAACATATTAATTTATTTATAAATTTCAGTTTTATATCGTACATTGTAAATACTGAAAATGTATCCATTATTTAGTTTTTTATTGAGTTTCAATAAATTCTAAATTATACCCATCTCGAAAAGTGGTTGCAGGATAACGATATAAAATATAGATCTTATTTACTTAAAAAAAATGAATATCGTGAAATGTTATATAAATAAAAATCGTAACCTAACGACATCGCGTGCTCCTAATAATCATTTAATAACATGCGGTTGATCAAGGGTCAAATAATCCAGATCAAATGATGACGAATTAAAAGATCAACCGATGAACTAATTAATATACTCGACGCACGTTAGCAACAATAGTTATACCGGTACCAGAAATGAATATGAAACTTCGAGATTCTAAACACCTTATACCAGAGTTTGACGACAGTCACAGAGCACTTGTGTTGATCTTCATTATTATTTACGAATTGTGAGTAAACGTACACAAGAACATTAAAAGCGAACTGAATAGTAGCAAACGAACATTGAACGCAATAGTCTACTAAGAAAGGAGCTCGGTTTTGAAGCCAAGGATTCACCAAGGCGTTATGTTTGTGTTAGTATTCCCAACGCGTATGAAGGCGCAAAGCGGTGGGCGCATGACGTAAGGTCAGTACAGCTAGGCTGTCCACTGACACGAGATTAACATGTCTCCCTAAGATGCTCAGACACTGCTTTTTACCATGTTATCATTGTGTATGCCTCTAGATAGACCGAACGAAATTATAATCCATCGAATTTTCTGTATAGTTATTTATTATGCTTAAACTGATGATGATATTGCCATATCATCACATAAAAAATACACTGGAGTGATGTAATAAACAGTAATCCGTATATTTTATCCGTATATAATTTAAAAATTACATCCAGGAATGTAATTTATGCATCGGAAAGAAATTCACAGTCGTAAACAGATTCTCTCAATGATTAACCTCTTGAGTACTTACCTGGCGTTTATGCCAGCTTTCCATTGTTTTCTTATTGTTTTATTTTTATGGGTACTCGACACATTAAGAATCTCAACAATAATATAAAAATTACATTCAAGTTAATAATAAGTTCTAACAAAAAGATAGCAATAACTCTAAATAACAAAACCAACTGTATATAATAAGAATTGTTGAAATAAATCGTTTACTATAAGACTTGAAATACTTTGACTAATAACTTATAATGGATTCTATTATAGTAATAAAACTAAATATATGTAAGTAACATTAAATCCCAACGGATTTTTTATATCCAATAGCCAGCCATGTAAATATTAAAAGGTTAAATTAACCAAATAAGATTGTGACTATAATTGCACTACCTGCTATGCATTTTCTACGTGTTGACGTAGATTAACTGGAGCAAAATGTCTTGTAGCAAAAAGCAAACATGCAATAATATATTTTTTTTATATATAAGTTGAGGCCCTATAATTTTGTTTTCAGAAGAAAATAGCATAAAGCACATATTTTATATGTAATGAAAATGTTATAAGAAGCATACAACAACTTATTGAAGGGCGAAAATGGAATGCATATTTTTTTTAGGATCGAAAAACCAAACAACAATATATACTAATTAAATTTGGCACAATCATAATGAATTTTATTTAACATAATAAACACTAAAAAGATTATTATTTACGTTCTGAATCACACAACCATTTGCTTTCGTAATTACATCTCAAACGAGAAATACATTAAACAAAACCAAATACAAATAAAAGATTTTTTTTTCTGTAGACAAAAAAATCATGGAAAACCCGTTGTTTGAGCTATACTTTCATTAAATAATTATTTTCATTTTAAAAGTCTTTTTAATTGTCTTATAATTTAATAAGAAATAGTTTACAATGGTTTAAAATGACACAGCTGACAAGAATTGATATTCACCGTGATATAATGTAAAGCTTCTAATGATTTACTAACCAGGGAAATTAACGACCACTAACTGCCTATGTAAATAAGGAAAGCTAACATTGAAATTTCGAAGGTCAAGACACCATCGAAGTGCTAATATAAAACTGCGAATTAAACCTCATTAAACTTTTTCATTGACGTCATTTGTAACTCAAAGACGATCTGAAGTTACTTTGCCTTTTTTTTCAATCCGATAAAAAATTCCATCATCTATACGCTTAAGTTATTGACGTCAATAATAAGAGGTGCTTCAAATTGGAAAAACACTGAAGCAATTAAGTTAATAATCAATTTATTGTCCAAGGGTTACGCATGTTATTATTATTATATGTTTTTTTAAAGTAACCATAATATATTGAAGACAATTTTGTTATTTTTATGTAAAACACATATAAACAAGTATGTTTTAAATAATAGTTTGTCATGACATTTTTTATACGTAGTAGTGTCGCTTATATCTTAGCTTATATATCGCTTCATTGCAATAATTAACAAACGAAAATACGATAATGAAGCGTTTTAAATCGATGATGGCGCATTTGATTGTGCGATCAGATTTCGGTCATTGGACATGGGTTCAAGCCCACCTATGCAACTCTAAAATCAGCCTGAGATTTCGGTGAAGGAAAACATCACGAGGAAACCATAGCACATCGGTAGATAATTTTCTAATAAAACCTGGATAGCTCACCACCCTCAAGTTTGAAATCTGTCACAAAATATCAATAGGTGTGTTCCGGCAGCATTACTTCAGAACTAGTAACTCTAGGCTTAGTGTGATGATTACATCCTGGACCACATTGTCACTTAAAATTAGGTGCGATTGTGGTTTAAAGCACTAAGCCTATACCGTGTAAACAATAATAAATATGTTCTGTATGCTAAGACATAACCACAATCGTCCCTATAAAAGTGGCGCTGTAGCGAAAAATAGTAAACATGCTGAAGCTAAAAGAATTGACTCAGGACATATGTATAGATAATGCTTGGCGACCATCAAACCTGTCCTAGATCAAATTTGTTTTCAAGTCCCTAAGCAGTAGTTATTTCGAACGAACTGAAGTACACCCAAATCCTCTAGCTGGCGGTAGGTAACCGCCACGTTCTATACCCTAGACCCGAATTAAACAACGACCTCGTACCATCTTAACTGATCCTGAGAATGAAATAACGTTCGCGAACCGAATCATTAATTCTCAACCAAGAACACAAGCGTACTCGCAACAACACTCACGTATTTATTCACCTTTCCCGCCGCCAGGGACGGGTGGCTAACTTTGCCCAGATACAGACGTGCTCCGAACCCCAACTGGGGAAGCTCCTATACTTACTGCCAGCGCGATATATGTAGTAACACCGCATGCACATTGCATTACATGCCTTACACTTCATATCACACCCTTGCACACTGCATATGCACCTAGTACATGCAGGTCAAGTGAGGGACCTCTTTTTTCCTGAAGCACCACAGAATTTGTTTAGAGCATATTTTGCGAAATGTTCTTCATTGATAGCAGTCTAAGCCGAAATCAATACCAGTTTGATGCCCATACACGAGATGACATTTTTCAAATGATGGCGTTAAAGACTCGCCCCAGAAGTTCGGTAAAGCTGTCAAGGCCCCTCAGGTCAACAGCATTTAGTCAGTTCGAAAATAAACAGAATTGGACTACTTAGCCATGCAAGTTTTAAAAATTAATGCTCGACCATTATTCTATAGTTTCAAAACAATTATAACTTTAGGAAATAACAGACTTGTTTTAGGATACGAAGGATAGAAAGTAAATTAACTTCGTAATCAATCGTTAATATTTCGGATAAATTTGTATTAACAACAATAAAGAATAAATAGACAACCTTTCTAATTGCTCTCTTTTTTTAATAGATTTAAAAAAAGTTTAGCTCGTTATTATTTCTTAGTCTTTGTTATTATTAATTTATCTCTATAATAGCAAATTCATCCCTATCCATTTTGATTCAATCAACCGAAAACGTTCACTGCTGGACATAGGTCTCCTACAAAGATTTCCATGACGACTGGTATTGCGCCAGCCGCATCCAGCGTAGTCCCGCGACATTCACCAGGTCGTCGGTCCCCCTTGTAACATAATAACATTAAATGTAAATACTTATAACATTTTCCATATACAAAATTTAACATATTATAAAATATACTAAAGCCTCACCAGTGAATATTCGTTTCCAACAACAGGCAGACAAACCGACAAAGAGATGCTGTATTTTAAAATATACAAGGAAACTAATATTTAAGCAAAAGGAACCGGTTAACCCAAATGTGATATGAATTTTTATGATTCATGGCCGATTGGTTTTTGAATTTAAAATCGCGTACTAATCCGCAATCATCAATTCAAATCATTGAATAAAGTCAATTTAAGCAAAAATGTTCTTATTCTAACAATTAATTTACGATGACTTTGGGTGTAAGGGCTTACTTTGAGGTCGTTGGCATTGATATTCAAAAACTAGCCTCTATGTCACAACAATACAGTGTTGGCGAAGTAAATAACGTATTTGATTGTTTACGACCTTGCTAGTTTTAGACAAACGAAGTATTATGTTAGTCAAATGCTAACTGTAAATGTAAATCAAAAACGATTACGTGTTTAAAATGTGTTGTTATTATGACCTAATATGACCTAATACTGATACGAAACCTATATGCAGAACGATACACTGACTTAAATTATACATAAACTATAACCATAAATATTATACTTATTATACCATCAATACGCAAAAAAAATAAGCCGCACCTTTGTTTTAAAACCATATAAACTCTTTAGTAAAATTTAAATGACTTCGAATTTTATACATTTGCATATTGTGACAATTCGATGGACGCTTAGCAAGGATAGTCATTTATTTTGATGGTGTATGAAGTGTTAGAACACGTCCAATTCGACCTCGGAGCATTCGACTAACGCCTGCAAATGTTTACATTTGCGCCGACAACGTCCACTACGCCTCGCGGACCACCATTTAGTTGCAAAATGATCGCGGCCAAATTGAGTTCAGGGTCGAATGTGTTACCTCCGGGTATTGCGCGCAAAACGCATCATACAGTGCACCCATTTCACCTATAATAAGCACAATTAAAATATATTTACCAACCCCATTCATAACCCAAAATTCTCTTGACTATTTTCATTATGATTCGATAATTTTCTAGACATGATTTTAGTTAAATCCATATCTATACCAAGGACATGTAGATTATCTAAAGTTTATATTTTTACCTTCAGTAGAACTTCGTGCAAATTTTCGTCCCATACATACTGAAAGGTATATTAAATATATAATATAAAAACCATAATTGAAAAAATATCTAACTGCAACGGTCACCCGTTGCGTGCTTTAGGAGGTTTAGTTAGCGAATAAACAGACAAACACAAGCGAAAAGCTTCTTTGTTTTATACTATGTATAGAGAAGTTGCATTTTCAAAACGTAAAATAAGCCTCAATGGCATAATTAGAATCCATTTATTAATCCACAGTCATTTCAGTTAATAATTGTGGCGTGACAATTTTTTTATTTTTTATTTCTAGTCTAGCTAATGCTGTTGACCGGAAAGGCCTTTACAGCTTCACTGTAACTTTGGGGGCGAGAGCTGAAAGCACTCGCCGCAAAAGGTAATTAGCACAAAGGCACCAAAGTGGTAAGAACCTTGGCTTGGCCGAAAGCCGTTACCTAAGTGTAAAAATACCCGAGAAATTTTAATCCTATCTAATCCCTACATTTTTTATTTAATATAAAAAATGGTTCTTTAGAAGACCTAGGAGGAGTGTGAATGGAGTGTAACGTGACAATTTAAAACTGCTTCTTGCATTTTATCTGTACTATTTTATACTATTATGTATTTGAAAGAGAAGAAAGTATGACAGATTGCGTAATTTCGATAGAAGGAGACAGAGTGGAACAAGTGAAAGAGTTTGTGTACTTGGGATCAAAGGTTACGAGAGATGGAAAGTGTGACGATGATATTGAGCGAAGAGTTTTGTTAGGGAATAGAGTGAATGGGGCCCTGCGTAACTTCATGTGCAGCAGAAAGTGACTGAAAAGGCGCGTTTGGCTGTGCATCGAGGAGTCCTGGTCCCTACACTTAGGTATGGTAGTGAATGCTGGGTTTGGCAGAAGAAGCATGAAAGTAAGATTAACACAGTGGAAATGAGAAATCTGAGAAGTATAGCTGGAGTGAAGACGATTGACAAAGTCAGGAATAGTATGATAAGGGAACGCTGTGGTGTGGTAGAGGATGTGGTGACCAAAATAGAGAAAGGTATGCTTAGTTGGTTTGGGCATGTAGAGAGGATGGATGAGAGAAGATTAACGAAATTAATTTATAAGGCGAGGGTGAATGGGCAAGTCGGTAAGGGTCGACCTAGGCGAATGTATCTAGACCAAATCAATCATGTCTTAAATAAAGGCCAGGTAAAAAGTACCCATAACCGACGAGCATGTATGAAAGCGCTCATGAAAGTAGAGGAAGCGAAAGAGGTATGCCAAGATCGTAGCAAGTGGAAGGACGTAATCTCTGCCTACCCCACGGGAGAAAGGCGTGATGATATGTATGTATGTATGTATGTAAAAAGGTAAAATTGAAATGTCTGTTAGTAATGTCAAAATGATATTTTTTTTAGTAAATACATATGAATGTATATACGATACATAGACCACAAAAAATTTGTTTACGTTTTTGTCTGTTTGTTCCGGGGGTAATCTCCGGAATAGCTGGACAGATTTTGACGGGACTTTTTTTGGTAGATAGCTGAAGTTACGTCGCGTATTTTAGGATACTTTTAATTTTCGAAACGAATTACAGTTCTGTGTAAAAAATTAAAACACAGTGAAGAATATATGAAACGCGCACGCAGCCGTGGGCGCACAACTAGTATTAAATAATTATTATAAACTACTTATGCATTTATATTTTTTTAATCTTTCTGTCTTCGAGCAACTATGGTAAATTAATTGTCTTCTTCGCCACAATGATCAAAGCGTGAAAAAATAACTGAGTGTCACGTAATCTTAACTAAATATGATTTTTTGATGATTGTAGTCAAGAAGTTTGTTTATAGTTGTTTCAATGTTATGGACTCATCTCCGGTAAAACGTATGTCGTCAAAAAAACATCAAAATGTTAAAATATGTATTCTTGAACAGTTTACGCTTTATGAATTCTGGACAACAAAATAATTAAATACTTACTGGGGAAAAAAAACCTTCATGAAATAAATGAACAACCTGGCAAGTAAAGAGATGAAAACAAATACACATACTTTTATAATTATTTTATACTAGCTGTGTCCCCGGGCTCTGCCTTTGTTTCATATACAACATATTCTTCACCGCCTAATATAGTTTTTAAATAATTATTTGAAAATAATGTTTTGACGGTGCTGTCCTTTCGATCTTATTTTGTTGACAATTTTTTACGCGGAGCTCTAGTAATATTTATAAAATTATATTTAGAATTAACAGAAAGCAAAGATATTTCCCACAAATTGAAACACCTGCCAGTAAAACTGCGCATTGAATCGGATTTATTCGCGTTTTAATCAGTTTTAATTTTTTTTTACGCGGAACTGTAATTGTAAAAAAAGTTCTGTTTTTGGTATCGTTTATACATTCAAATGTTTTAGTTAATTTTGATTCAAACACAACTTTTTTTTACAATTTGAGTATTTGATATTTTTTGTAATCAAAGAGAGCTTCAATTTTATTTATTAGTATAGATTTAAAAAAATTAAGAGAATCACGTTTTTTTTGTTATTAGCTCTCATTGACTAAATAATTCACGAACGGGCGAACATTGGTCACAGGTATTCTTATAACTATAAAACAGTTTCGTTGACTCTAAAGCAACTTTACACTACGTGTTATATTGCGGATATTTCCAGAACTTTCAAAATAAGTACATATAAGTATATCGTAAATACAAGGTCTTGTTGGAATTTAATTTAAAATTCGAATAGAGTAAAATATAAAACTTAATCAGCAAAAAACAACAAGTTTAAGTTATTTTCGTCACAAGTTTAACAATTCAATTTGTTTTCGTTTATATAGCTTACAACTTGTACGCGTAGTTATTATTATTTGATAAATTATATCATTTAAATAAAACGTCCCATAATAATGCCTTCTTCAATAGTGACCAGTCCTTGAAACCTTGACGTCCACATAAAATTTGATTCACTGATTCTGCCGCTCTGCTTTTTATTTAAGATCTTTTGTAACACTCAGTATGCTTTTTACACTAACTCGCAATTTTTTCACCATCGTTCAGTATTACAACAAACTACTTATCAGTCGTTCAAGTCCGTATTTTCATATTAGATACTAGCTCTGTGGTCGCGGCTCCACCTGCGTTTTATGCACTCTTCACTAGTCTTTAAATAATCTTTGTGAAATAATGTTTTGACAATGCTGTCCATTGAATCGTATTTTGTTCACAGCTTTATTAGTTTTAATTTTTTTACCAGAAACCCTAATTTATTGTTCTATTTTTTGTATTTCTTTGTACAGTAAACTGAATTGGATTTTATACGCAACTTTAATTAGTTTTAATTTTTTGTTACACGTATCCCTAATAGTTTTAGAAAAATAAAAGTAGCCTAAGTTACGCGGACTAACTACAGCTAACTGCTAGAAACTGTCCCGTTAAAATCGATCCAGCCGTTTATTCGTTGTTGTTCGTTAGCCGTAACAAACTATCAGACAAACAGACGGACATTAAAATATGAAAATCAATTACCTACTTACATAAAGCTGTAGAGGAAATTAAAAAAAATAAGAATAGATAACATAATTAATTACATTTTTTAAATCACGCGATATCTATATTATTATTATACATATAAAGAGGTTAAATTTGTTTTTTGCTTGTTATAAACTGATAATTGCTAAATCGATTAAAAAAAATTTTCACCTGTAAAAACTGTGTATTATCCATTGATAATAAACGCAGCCGTGGGCACACTGATAGTTGTAAATATGAAAATAACTGTGTGTGTATGTTTAATGTGTAACCCATAAAAATAAGACAATAGGAAAACAATGGAAAACTGGCGTAAACGCCAGGTAAGTGCTCAAGGGGTTAAGAAACTAGATGGGACGTTACTGATTATAGTGTCATTTAATTTAACGCGTGCCAAAATGAAGCTAACGTTATCTACGTTAATCTTGTGAACGTCATGCGGAGAAGAAATATCTGTTTATAATTGAATAAAATTACATGAACATTTAAAACTATTCTTTCGATGCGTAATTAAATTGCTTGCATTCAAAATTACTTTCGTCCCATTTACTTCTCGAGTCCGCAAATAATGCTAATTCAAATTTCGTTCATTAAAAATATGCAAAGGATTACGCAGTCTTTTACTCCTAAACCATTCATTCGATTGTGATGAAACTTTACTCATGAGTAACATAGGCTATATGTATATTTTAATTAGAGACTTCTATGTAATTACGCGAAGCTAGGCTGTATTGTAAGTAATATATGAAATGTAATTTTAGAAATTAAATCAGAAGTTGTAAAATGTATGAAATAAATTTCTATGGAATCGCTTAGTATAGGTGACTTGCCAGAAATTCTATCCGATGCATACGAAATATGATAATGTACAGGTAGATAACGATCTATTGAGTATTATTGATTTTCACGAACACATAAAATAATTACTATGTAATACCATTTATTCGTTTGAACAAAAAAAATAAATAAATAAATACGGATATATCTTATTTACAAATCGTAAACTACAAACCCCCTTTTTAGGCACTTTTCGTTTCATAAATATTGGGTGTTTTTGACGTATCTACGACTTGTGAAACAGTAACATTTTTGTCCAGCTAAATTAGCATATTTAGAGTTGCGTCATAAAAAAGTATTGTGAAATTCGATATTTAAACAAATCTGGATGTTCTGATACTTTTGTCCTTGAAACATGAGGTGTCTGTAGATATCTAAATATGTATATTTTCCTACACAGAAACAATACTTATGATCTCCACTATGCCTATATACTAAACAAAATTAGGTTTCATAAAATTAAAATATAAAGTGTAAAAAAAGAAAAATCGTAATTAAAGTTTAGCAACCACATTCAAATCAACTAAATAATCAATACGATGAAATAATATATAATTAAAATAAAATTAAGAAACCGAGTTTAATTATCATAGCATTCATTCAGGTTAGGTCAATGACTTCTATAATATGATAGATTGCCACTTTGGAACAAAAATCAGAATTCAGATTACTGCAGTGCGAGTAGTGGTACTGCGAACGTCATAAAATGAATTGACTGGCAACGCATAATTATACTAAAGAGTAAGCGAGATAGAGATACAAATATTTCTTCACAATTTTATCAAGGTACAAAAAATAAACTGATTAAATATTTACAAAATAAATTTTATATCAGCTTACATAAAGTAGTAGGTAATGTAATGGAAAATTGCGAAGATAAATGAAATTAATGTGTAAAAATGTAACATGGTAACAACATAAATAAAAATAAACATTAATTTTAGATAAGTATTAAGAACTTTTCCTTCACAGACATAAAACATTATAAATTATCATATTTAAATATGATATAGATATACCTAATTTAAACTGCGATACACACTATGTTAATAACCTATTGACACGTAATAACAAGTATTCTACTATATATATAATAAGTAACCAATGTAACAAAATATTACAAATAAACAAATTCCTAAATAATTTAAATAACAAATTTTGCAACATTTGTTTATAAATAAGTAGTTGGCAAATCTAAACGTTAGATAATTAATGCTCTCACACTTTCTGATAATGTTACGGACGGAATCACACTGAGAATAAAATTATACTAACAGTCCCATCTATACTAATAAATAAAAATGAAGTGTCTGTTTGTAATATCAAAGCAATTTGTTTTAGATATGCATTATTATACCCATAACCAAAAACACAATTTAAAATTTTCTTTCTCTGGTTGTTCCGGCTAATCTCTGAATGACTGGACCAATTTTGATAGGACTTTTTCAAAAATAATTGGGTTTTTAGTTTTACTGGCAGGTATTTGAATGTGTTTTTGCTTATTGTTAAAACCAAAATAAATATTTTTTTAAATTTAGGGTTTAAATTAGTAAAAAAGAAATCATCTAATCGTCAGTTGTGCTGCTTGAGTTTATGAAAAATATATTTGCTTTCTTTCAGTACAATAAAATAATTAGCGTTCCGTGTAATAAAATTAAAAACTATATTACGCAGAGAAGAATATAATAAACGCAGCCGCGGGCACACTGATAGTTATAAATATGAAAATATCTGTATGTGTATGTTTAATGTGTAACCCATAAAAATAAGACAATAGGAAAACAATGGAAAACTGGCGTAAACGCCAGGTAAGTGCTCAAGGGGTTAAGAAACTAGATGGGACGTTACTGATTATAGTGTCATTTAATTTAACGCGTGCCAAAATGAAGCTAACGTTATCTACGTTAATCTTGTGAACGTCATGCGGAGAAGAAATATCTGTTTATAATTGAATAAAATTACTATTAACTACAAGCAACATGAACATTTAAAACTATTCTTTCGATGCGTAATTAAATTGCTTGCGTTCAAAATTACTTTCGTCGCATTTACTTCTCGAGTCCGCAAATAATGCTAATTCAAATTTCGTTCATTAAAAATATGCAAAGGATTACGCAGTCTTTTACTCCTAGACCATTCATACGATTGTGATGAAACTTTGGCGAGTTGTTCAGCATAGACACGCGAAGGTTCCTGACTTGAAAAACTTTCCGTGGCATTGTCACGCATGCCGGGTATAGCTACACTATAAATGACAAGACGACTTTTAAAAATCTATACAAATTGAGTAAATTTATTTTAATATAGTGAAGCCATGATGGCGCAGTGAGTAGTGCGGCCGGATTTCGCGTCTATCGGCGTGGGTTCGATCCCACATATCCAACTCTAAAATCGGCCTGAGCTTTCGATGAAGGAAAACATCGCGAGGAAACCATAGCATGGTGGTAGGGCATTTTCTAATGATGCCCGCCTGGATAGCTACCACCCTCAAGTTTGAAAACCTGTGGCCAAATACCAATAGCTGTGTTCCGGCAGCATCACTTGAGAACCAGTATCTAGGTTTAGTGTGTTTACCATCCTAGACCACATCGTCACTTTACATCATGTGAGATTGTGATCGACCGCTAGGCGAATACCATTCTTGATAAGTGTTTAATAATATCGTTTTGAACTGATAACCGCAAAACTGGATAAAGTCTAATTTTGAACCGATGGGTAATGGGTGGTAGGCCGTCAGTGATCTCGCTTACCAACAAGACACATGAACATATGCGTTCGTCCGCTACGCAAAAGAGTCAGGGTTAGCAATTCTTGACGACCTTGTATTTTGTACTGTCGTTTTGTGCCGTTGTCCGGAACATAGTACTATAATTGGATATTACACATAAGTATTTAGGCTACGCATTACCATAAATTCGGCCAACCCATATACATATGTAAAAATATTAACGAAAACAGGTATTACTTATCAGCATAGTGCTATTGTAGTAGTATAAAAAAATTACTTATTTAAAAGTTATATGATTTATTTTAAAAACTATACTTTTCATCGTTAAAGCGTACATCGACGAGAGAAAAGAAAAGAATGTCATTAGTACCGAATTTACATAAATGATTAATAAATATTTCGCTAACATATCATTTCGATTCAAAGATATCAAACGTTGCGTCAGTCAAATCTTCTAATGTGCAAATATTATTTTTTAGCACAGTTAAGAGCCTTGTGAATATTTATACTACGCAGATGATTTTACTGGATATTTACCTACTCTTCACTACCAGTTTCATAACTCACCTGGAACGTAAGGTTTGTGACGAATTTGCCAGAGTCAACGTCGATTACGGATTACAATACAGTCTGAATGTAATAAGGGGCAATCTAAGTATTACGTAACCATGAATAGTAAATCATAGGGAAAGTGGGGGTGCTGGTCTGAATGGTGAATAAGTAAGCAATATTTAATTATTAATTTTCGTTTTTAAAATTAAATTTTCTTTGGTGGCGTTGAACGATTCTTGGCAGGGGAAAAATGTATTGATTTGCTTTAACAATGCTATGACGTCAGACGTCAACATGCTACAGTATGTCAAGTATAAGACCGCATTTAAGTTCTGGCGCTCAGAGGTACATAATAAAATTCATACTTACGCAGCCTGTCGTATGTTTCGATATTATTAATAAACTATATAAAAATGTACATAAATATTCCTCGGAGCGTCAATATATGTTAAAACCAGTCACATGTTCAATTTTATGTATAATTTCAAATAACATATTACGATATTTGAACATTAAAACTTTCGAGTTTTCACTTCTAGCGGTAGCCCCATGGCTCCCTAGTTTTCTTTTAATTATATCAATGCTTACGTAGTTATAATTGGAGTTAGAGTTTTGATTGCTACTCCTGACAAGGGGAGGAAGTAAAAATATTCCAAATCACGTACGTAATCCTTGAACGACTCCTAAGAGTATTTAATAATACAAAAAAAAAAAAAATAGTTTATTCAATTTAGACCCAGATAAGGCGCTTATGGACGTCAAAATTACTACCGTCTTAAATAGTATACATAATTTATTTTATTTAATAAAAATAAAATTACTAGCGATCGGAGTGGCGATGTTAAACACGCGTTGGTTGCACATCGAAGCATCAACTCGCTTCGACGACGTTGCTTTCACGGACCGCCAGAGTCCATATTGCTACCTACGTCAATACGTTACATTGAAAGTTATTTTACAATTACAAAATGGAATTTTTAACGTTCTACTAGAATGTTAGCACGCATCGTTAATGCCAATGCCGAAACAATGAACGATTCATAAGAAACGACATGTTATAATAATGTTAAAAACCTTTATTTGCATACAATCGAATCAGAACATACGTAAGATGCAAGGGTAATTATTTTATTCTATCTGTGCGCCCGCATTTCATATATTTTTCACAACTTAAAATAGTTTTTAAGTTTTTTTATACGGAACAATAATTATTTTCCTAAAATTTTTTTGTTACTAAAATTAGGTAAGATATTTCTCACAAATTCAAATATCTACTAGTAAATTGTAAATTGAATCGTATCTTATTCACAATTTTAGGTGTGTTCATTTTTTAACGCGGATGCCTAACAAGTTTAGAAAAATAAAAGTAGCATAAGTTACACGGAATAACTTCAGCTATCTGCCAGAAAAAGTCCCATCGAAATCGGTCCAGCCGTTCCGGAGATTACCCGGAATAAACATACAAAGAGGCAAAAAATTTAAAAAGTGTATTTTTAGTACATGTATCGTATATACATTCATATCTATAGAATAAAAAAAATATTTTGATATTACAAACAGACATTTCAATTTTATTTTATTAGTTTAATTTATATATAACTTCATTTCGTTCGAATTGAATTATAATGAAGAATAATAAAATTTTCGCTAACGTATTATAAATACCCTTTTAGAGGCCGCCAATTCCTAACCATGCAATTATTAACATTGTAGGTCAAATTTAGACCTTGAAATAAAATTTGAAACTTACAATATCACGTGAATAATTATAATAAATTATTTTTTATATGTACCTATTACTTGATACTAGAGCTCTTGCTTAATAAACATAAAACTTAACAAAAAAAAATACTTGAAACATTTGATAATAATTAGTATCTACTTTGAGTAATTTTAAACAATCATTGAGACATTTTGTTGTCTAATTTAGACCTACAATCTAAATTATTTTTAATTTTAATTTTTCTATTATTACTCTTTCAAATTTTGATCGTAATCTTTTCTTTAACGAATTAATCCTATTTATATTATGTCATTCTTTAATTTAATAATTTATAAGCAAATTGACATTTCTTTTTTATTGTTAGGATTCATAAAAAACGAATATGTATTATTAAATTCGGATCATTTTGCGATGTTCAATGAAGTTCAAATAAAACCTTGTCAATGTGTAGATCTACTAACAATCTACAAAAAACGTGCAGAATTCTCATATAAAAGTTATAAGTTTGTTTCTATTTTTATAAAAAAAAAGTTAAATTAAGAAAGATTACATTATTATCAAACAATAAAATCTTACTTCAATATGTTTCCCGTTGCATGATATAAGTTTTCCTAGATCGGTTATTCAGACCTCCTTATCACATTTCCTAATCACGATACTCTGTGACAGAACACCAGGTACAGAGTATGAAAATGGGGAACTAGTCGCTTAGGCAGAAATACCTACGTGCTCCCATCTATCTAGTTATCATCTTAGTGAAAACCGTTTACCGAAGAAATTTCGAAGGATTATCAATACACGAATGACCAAATAAAAGAAATATTAATTAGGTAGGTAATTGATAAAGCCCTTTGTAGTAAAGTATCAAATAACAATGATATCCTTAGATTATAAAATTAGTAGGAAGGTTAATCTCTGTTCCGTAAAATTCACCAGTTAACATCTATTACATTCACTATATAATATATTTTATATATTGTATCCTTGGGAGATGTTATATACTTCATAAATACACATAATCTTACTTTTAGTTATACCTTTTGCATCTAACCTCGTTAATCTCTTCACCATCGCAATATTGACTGGCAGAAAATCGCTAAGGAATTCAGCCGGCTAATATTGTAATCACGTATGTGCAAAAGTGTAATAACATAAATAAATAAATATCGTATCAACCACAGCGGCTTGCTTGCCCTATCATTCAGTGGAACACCAAGCTAAATTATTAAAAAGTTTTAAACAAGATGTGTGTAAAGTATTATAATTATATCTTATAATTTACATTAATTATTAATTTTACGATGATACCCGAGGTTATAACAATCAAAGTCGTATCAATAAAACAAATTCCGTTTTAACAAGCTATTGACTGAATATTATAATTATAAATTAAGTTTGTTCATATTTTTCAAACATGGAAGTATCGCCAATATTATGATATTATATTATTATTACCTGATATTATTATCAGTATAGATATTAACTTTAAATAAGCAAAAGTATTTTAAATAAATATATAATATATATAATAGGTTATATTAAAAAACGTAAATTTAATAAAACGCAAACAATTAATAAATGTTCTAGAGCTATTATAAAGTAACGAAGATTTATTTTAATAAATATTTATTTTGTATTACTTTTAATAACATTCGTCTTGGATAGTAACTTTAATCACCTTGAATATAGAGTTTCGTTAAAAAAATACTTACCTTATATAAAAATTATATCATATTTATTTTAAAATAAAATTTCTTTGAAAATAATGTAGCTCTATTGTTAACTTAGCAAAATGTATCTTTCAACATATAAGTCTTTTTATTAAAACAACCTAAACAAGACAAATGGATGTCCATATTTAACTAACCGAAGTATTGGCCATGCCCTTTTTTAATTTTAATAGAAGTTCTTTAATGCACTACTTTTTGAGAGCTCACAATGGTCTTCTTGTTAAGGGTCAAGGTTGTTCAAAGAGTAATCAATAGACAAGGTTATGTTTTTAGTGTCACTGCGGAAGACTCCGCAAAAGAACCAAAGCAACCAATATTGCCCGAAGAATTGCTAAACTTAAGTCCAGTGCCTGTAGAACCGATGCACGATGGGGCCAACCAATTCTCGATTGGCGACCACGTACCGGAAAACGCACCTTGGGCAGGTCCCCAACAAGGTCGACCGACGACCATGTGAAGGTCGCTAGAATCCGCTGGATGTGAGTGGTGCAAGTCCAGTCGATGTGGAGATCTTTGACGTATGCATACATTATGCACTACATTTATGATTAAATCTTAAACTTAACTCATTTGGTCGATTTTAGTTTAGGAATAATCTTTTTTGTACTCAAGACAAGGAGTCGGTACCTGATTTTCATACACTGACCGGTGAGCTTCCACGTACCCTATTTCTCTATTTAGATATATCTAGATAGACATGTACATTATATTTTATTATTTAATGTATTTATGTCTAAATTTAACGACGCAATTTTTTTTAATAATCTTCTATAACACAACAATAATTGTTTAAATATTATATATACATATAAAATATAAATTAAATGTTCTTAAATGACCTCCTTCGGTGTAGGTAGTGATATTAATCTACTCGGAATTTCCTGACACATCTTACGAAGTAATAACTATGCTAAATACAGGAAGCCTATGCTAAATTTAACCTGAACGAAGGTTAGTTGTAATATGAAAACGAGATAGATATATTTTTAGATAGATCATCGTTTTTCAACCCCATTTTGCTTATTTTGAGAATATGTTTTTTTCTAGAGTCTCACATTTTAATTTATTTTTAATTTTTCCCCGCCCCCTGTGCGCTATATCAATGCCCCCTAATTTCCTCTGGGTTTACTACTTCCACAGGGGGGCGTTATCGCCCACGTTTAAAACTTAGAAAATAGATGAGGATATAGAAATAATTATAAAAGATGGTAAAAGAATACGACATTTATATTCGAACATTGGTAGCTAAAATATGTATCTATTTTTAATTGTATAAATTAACTGTTCAAATTAAAGATCTATCTTCTTCAATATCTGTCCATTATAATAAGTGACTTTTTTTCTGACGTGATTAACTAGACTAGGAAAAAACAATTTACGTCAAGTTTATAAAAGTACAGAACTATATTTACACATTTTCCTTGTATCTGTAATCACAATGTCTTTGTCAGAGAATCTTTGATTCCTTCAGTAGGTAGGTATATCATAAGTAGTACAGTGTAGATACAATAGATGTTTGTGCTAGGCACATAAATCGCCGTGGTATAACTTAATAATGTAAATATAATTAAAATTCCTAGTACGTGTATTCCCACGCGATGACCATGACGACAATGGCCGGCAGCTGTGCAATCAGACACTGTAAGAATCATGAAAGTTTTAGAAATAAAATAGACTAATCACATAGGAAAGGATAAAAATATACCTACATACATACATACATCTTCATTTACATTACGAATTTCAAAGAAATAATTAAACAAAATAACTCGTATATTGTTGATTGCATGTCCAACATATTAACACTAATATTTTTGTAAATGTTTAGGGGCAATATTTTCAAACATATTGTTAGTTTATAAATATACTTTATAACATCCTTACCGAATTCTAACCATATAGCCGTATGTGGTGGCGAATGCAAATTTGTACTAAATTAATGTCATTTCGTTTAAGATCTTGCAAAATGTCTTGCTCGCTGTTCTAAATTCTAAACTGGTTAAATAAAAACATAATATATCCATGTAACTATGTAAAAATCTCAGTGATGGTAAAACGAGGGGTCATAAAATGATAGAAGTCACACGATGCAGTGAGTGACATGTAAACCGCGAGTTGCGATCCGAGACGCTGTTCAACATTACATAATTCGACGTGCAGCCAATGACCCACTTAGGCACGAGTCGATTGCTCCAGCTAATGACAACAACAAAATTATATTATTACAATGGCTTTAACGGGCCCCGCGTACACAGACGAAACTAGTGGAGACTGCTTCTTTCACGCTATAAATATCTCTGCAGTTACCTGTTACGCTATTGCCTGATGTTGCAATCACAGCATTCTTGTTTCGTCACTATTTTACACAATAAAAATAACGTCTATAACATTATCATGTACTATGTACTTGAATGTAAAGTGATTAACTAACAGTATATCTGCAGACGTTTACTCTCCTTTATACTTAAAACGTCAACATAAAAGTGGATGCGACAGAACGAGGCAAATCACATTAATAAACATATTCATATTTCACAACGAACTAGCTCATGATATATCTAAAATATGACTACCACAGGTTCAGACAGCTGTGAATCTAGAACCGTAAATGCTTTTATGATGCATGTCGGTGCATGTCTTAAGATAAAGATCCACTCATAAATACGTATATGCCCGTACACAATCTTCTCGCAATTTGAATATTACATACTGTAAAAGACACACGCCTTCACAAGCCCTATATACAAGTGGTCATAAGGACAAAACACACCCATCAGTACATAAACTCTACGTGGCATTAATTATAAACGCCTGACCGTGAATACTCGCATCATAGTAAAACTCATGAACACGCTAAATATCCATGCGGCGACAAGCACTGCTAGAGTGTAAAACAGAGCGATTCATGCGTTTAAAATGCAAAATATCAGTTTATTAAGCGAATTATTTTATAACAAGTTTCATATCGTTACGATAAACTACGCTCAAATGAGTGACATCTCAAATTAATTTGACTGGTTGCTTACAATTGTATTTTCATATACTAAAACTATATTAGCATTTTTTTCAAATCAATAATGTGATACGAATAAACATAGAACATAGCACCAGCATCCTCTGAATACCACAAACACCTACTGCGATCGTCAACCCGTCTGTCAAGCGTGGCGATTATGGCAATCCCCCCCTTAATGGGGGAGACACTTATCTAGCAGTGGATGTCTCTTTGTTGAATGGATGAATGGATACCCACTGATAGAATAATTTTAGCATTGCAAAGCGTGTTGCATCCGTGGAAACCTTTAGAAATATCGTTAATATGGAGACTTCAAATCCATTTTGCCGCTGCACTTTCATTACTGTTCATTTTTAGGTATGAGCTAATTGTTAAATAATTAGTAACATACATACTCGTTCGTTCATACGTGCTGCGTTGGAATAACACGAGATTGATTGTGATAAAGTCTAGTTAAAGTGTTAGATTATTGTAGTAACACGCACTCAGTCTGATAAGATAAGAATCCGGTGCTCCGATAGATTGTCAGGTAAATAGACGCACAGAGTCTTATTCTCATACTGAACCATATTTAATTATTCTTAGTGTAAACTTTATATTACCTATATGTCTTATCACGTTTCTGTGTATTCACGTTACCATCTATGGCAATAAGTCTTGGTTCTGATACCACAATTTTATAAAGATTCAACACATATTAGCGTATGAAAATACGTATGCGCGTAATTTATAAAGAAAGTAATTAAAACAGACAATCTTAATAACAAGGCTGATATATTTTCTAAATAGTGTTATTTTAGCAGTCAATATTACGGCTTCTTGTTCGTTATGTATAGTTAGTTGCTTTTTGGTTTTATTTGTCCTATACCTGTTTAAACTTCTATGTATTTATTTAACCTACTTGGCCATTTTTTTTTTAATACTTTAAATGTGGTAGAAGTTAGATATGAACTATGTAGAATTGAGTGTAATGAGGGTGAAGAATCTATTTATATTTTATAAAATTATAATACTTGTACGTAGATAATATGTTTATCTATCGGAACGAGCTATATTTATTGTTATCTCACGATCTCGCGATGCGACGGTGATATATTCTGTCATATCATCGCATATGACGTGTTCAAACAGTATCTTATCTTTAAGAACCAACTAAAGACACGCCTCGTATAACTAGGTCATTAAATCCTGGAAATGTAACGTATCTAATTTTATACAGAATATATAGATTAGTATTTTATGTCATTCTCAGATGATTTTAAGTAATTGCCTAGCCCAGGGGGCGTGTCGAATATCAGAAGGTAACAAATACTACGGCATGCAATATATGTATGGGATTCATACTTGAGCGACATAATGCCTAGTAGTATGTCGGTAGATTTTCACTGAAGCATACTAACTTATCAGATGGAGATTAGCGAGTGCATTACTTAGTGCGATACTATGATTTTATAATAGTTTTGCTTTATGTAATGCAATAATTCGTTCCACTATTTGAATCCCTTGCAATTGAAGCAGTGTATGATCATGCTACCTCATCTCACTGGGCCATCGTTTAATATACTTATAGGTATATACAATACGTAACATTTGCGAATAACAATATAAAATACCTGTTTAAATTAGGACAAGTAAACCATTGACTTTTATTTCTATAGGGTATAGTGCTTGCTCTCTTTCGTTATGGTTGCGGCATATAGTGGACGGGTTTCGATGTCAGTGCGATGTTTCTATAGAAAACATCGCGTGGAAACAAGCCGAGCGCGAGCCCTGAAAAGAGCGCTGGCGTCCCGGCCCCACCGCTGTATGGCAAAACTATAATTCACGACTATTTAGTAAATTTAAAATATTACATTAAATGTATCGTTTTATGCTTTAATAATTAACTATTGTAATGGATGGAAAGAAAGCGCGTAAACATGTTTTATATCACTACGGGCGATATTTTTTCTAATTTGAAATATTTCAATACCCATATTGGTCAAATTCATTTTAAATGGAAGCAGGACTCAGAATCTAAAGTTGACCTCCTTTAAATCCGCCCATGACAACTTAAAAATTGTTGATTTAAAAATCGTATTCCAAAAGATTTTTTTTTTGTTACGGAATTTATTTGAAAAATTCATCAATTTTCTATATCTGTCAAATAAAGTGTCAGGACAAGAATCGTTATTTTTTAAGTTTTGTGTCTCGGCCATATTAAAACTCGAAATACAGTTAGATTACTGCAGATATTAATGATGATTAATCACTAACCTACTTAGGATTCATTCGCATATTGGCTTTAATGTAAATGTGATTTTTTTTTTAATCATAACGGATAATATTAAAAAACGAGAAATTAATCCTAATACCAAAACACGAAATACGACAGTTATTAGATAGATGTAGGCAATAGTTATTGTAAATCATTAATTTTGTATTTATAATCTAAACTTTCTTTAAACGACTAGTTTTCTTTAGCCCGAATGTTGAAATTTGACAATAAAAACAAAAATAAAACCGAATTGTTTCCAAAATATTTTATCGATTGACCTTTAAACATCAATATGTTACTAATGTATAAAAAAGAGCAGAAAAATTGTTTGAACGATAATATCTTTCTTATTACGTACTTGCATATGCAACACCTACTTGAATCAATAAAAACAACATGATTATTCTTATTATAATTATAATAGATGTAAGACCAAATTATGTAATATCTGTTTTTACTATAAAAAACTCATATTTTAGGCGAAACTATATTTTTCTCAACTATTCTTTTAAATTGTAAAAATGATAGAAAAATACGTAAAACTGAGAACTTGGAACAGGTGCATAAATTACCAAGTACTATTTTAATATAGCAATAGTTTACGACTACATTGTTGACTTCGTGATCTGGTAACATGTCACCGTATACGAGTACCGTATATTTGTACCGTATATTTAATTATGTTTCTTCGTATAAATTTCTGACGTATTCGTTACGGAAGCTGAATATTGTATCTCAATAAGCAATTATAATTGTTTAGCTTGTAGTTCTGCTTGTATTACTGACATGCTATTATTCGACAGTATCTTGTAATGTACGTCACACCAAGAAGGTTAACCGCTTTATTTACAGTAATTATAATAAACTTCCAAATAAATACCACCCAATCAGTTAAAGGAACTCGATAATCAATAAAACTTTCTAAATAATAACGACTTCATCGATAAAAATTTGAAAAGCTTTGCCAACAAGGAGGTTAAACTTCTAAATGTTTTTAATTTTTAAATCCCGTCAGGTCAACGTACTAGGTATTTTGAATAGCCGACTAAAGCCATCGTCATTTAAATCACATCTAATGTATACATAATGAATCTTATATGAGATAATAATTAAAATTGCATACTTATCTATGTGTACGTATTACGTATATATTTAGGCATTGTCTATACTAATAAATAAAATGGAAGTGTCTGTTTGTAATGTCAAAATATTTTTTTTTACTAATTAGTATGTATATACGATTCCTGTACCAAAAATACAATTTTTACAAGTTTTGTCCGTCTGTGTGTTCCGAGTAATCTCCCGAACGATTTTGACGGAACTTTTTGCAGTAGATAGCTGAAATTACTACGCGTAACTTAGGGTGCTTTTGTTTCTTGAGAATAATTAAGGTTCCACGTAGAAAATGAAAACTCATGAAATTGTAAATAAAAGTCGATTCAATGCACAATTTTACTGAAGCGATGATGGCGATGACTATCCGCTGATAGTGTGACCGGATTCCACGTCAATTGACGCGGGTTCAATCCCTACCTATCCAACTCTAAAATCGGCCTGAGCTTTCGGTGAAGGAAAACATCGTGAGGAAACCATAGCATGGTGGTAGGGCATTTTCTAATGATGCCTACACGGGTTAGTTTAGGTTTGAACCGTTTGAACCACCGTCAAGTTTGAAAACATGTCGCCAAATACCAATACATGTGTTGCGGTAGCATTACTTGAGAACCAGTACCTCTAGGCTTAGTGTGTTTACCATTCTGAACCACATCGTCACTTAACATCAGGTGAGATTGTGGTCAAAGCACGGAGCCTATATCGTGTAAAAAAAAGATATTTAAATTTGTGAGAAATATATTTGCTTTATGTTAGTAACAAAAAAATGTAGAACATAATTAGCGTTCCGTATAACAAAAAAAACTATATTACGCCGTAAAAATTTAAATGAAACACAGTCGCAGGCACGGGCGCACAGCTAGTAATTTATTATTCACTTCCAATGTGTGGGGTAAACCGCCGATTGGAAAAATACTCCAGCCATTTGACACTCGTACTCGTGTATATAATTCACACGTTGCTATTAATGAAGTAGAGAACATTAGAATTTTGTAATTACACAATTTTTTTTTTTTCTTTTCCAGTTTGCCTCGGGACTGTCTTCATAAAGTAAGTATTATCCAGACTCAATAAAATATCTGCAAACCATATAATTTGACAACAGTAAAGTACAATACAAAAATAATTAATATAAGTAACCACCAGATATGGAGAAATATATTTTTATTAAAAATCTTATTCAAATAGCTATAACGTATGAAATTTTATAATGTTACTCTGAATAAAGTTATAAGTACATATAATTGTCACCCCGCTCAGTGAAGTCTTTGGAATAATTATTTGAAATATCACAATACTGATGAAAACAAATTTCGTAATACAACACACAATAAATGCTAGAATAAACCTATCTAATATTTAATTATACTTGCTTATACTTACTATGTATGATACCTACCTCATTTCTAAAAACGATATAACAAATTTTATAAGCAATTTTTTGTGTTTAAGAAATAATATAAAACAAAATAACTCGAACAAAAATAAAATACATACATATACTAAATATTAAACTATACGGACGTAATTATTTCATTTAGAAATTTTGTTTGTTCTTCTTTCTTGGTCTTCAAACAGAGAGTGAAGTTACTTCCTAAGTAAGCGCGTTCCATCATAGACCACATTGTCACTTAACATCAGATGAGATTGTCACCAAGCGCTTACTTGTTCGATGTTTAAAAAAAAAGCTATTACATTGTTACAAGATACGTAGGTAATTAAAGGTAGATTAACTTTTCATTTGATAACAAACTCGACAGCTGTTTCAATTATTTATGGATTAATGATATTCAAAATGTAGTATGATATAATTCATTATTAATTTTCGATATTCTTTACTGCACGCCTCGGAATTAATAAATTTTTTTCGAAATTCATGTACATTAATTAATTATTTTACTTTGTACATTGTATATATTTGAGAAAAACCACTTGGGAGCATTTTTATCTGTCTGTCCGTCTATCTAAGCAAGGATCACGCAAAAACTACTGAATGGATTTTGATGAATCTCGGCATGAAAGCAGTCTATATACCGGAGTAACACATAAAACGCAATCTCGCCCAAGGTGAGTGAAATAGAGGATGCAAATTTACACGGGAATTAAATCAGATTTAGAATCGTGAAACTTTATGTGTTTGCCTTCTTAGTTGTGAAATGATGAAAATACATTTCAGCTTTTTGGAAAAAATAGATTATGTGGATGAAAAAAGGTCACAACATGCAAATTTCACAAACTTACTAACATCTTCTATACCTATAGGAAAACTGTAAGGAAACAAAATCTGTAACCACTATAGGAGCTTTAGAATCAACAACGGAACAGATTTCTATGATTTTCGAAAGTATGTACCTATGTTAAAGGGGTTTAATATTCGTAGGAAAATATGTTTATATGATTATGAATATTTATAATTAGAAAATGTAGTTTTTCGAATATAGCACGTTTGTTATTATTTATTTATAGTATAGTGTTATTTATTACAGTCCGTTTTATAGCATGTGTTGTTATTACTGTAATTATCAATGTGTGATAGTCCGGCCGTGAAGTTGTACGAACCACTTTTACGACACACCTTTTCGACCACCACGCAACACTTTTTTTTGTTACTTTGTTTTTTTATAAGATAATGTTATTATGTATTATATGTATGTATGTCGAATAAATATTTTCTTCTTTCTTTCTTAGATATCTATTGAAAGTGTAGTTTTACTGGTAATTACGTACGTAAAATACGTAGTAATTCGGATTCGCGAGCATAGCTAGTTTCTCCAATAAAACTGTTGACTGACCCTGTACATCGCTAAAAAAACTCATGGGAATTTTTTGAGCATTTGTACCCAATGTTTCTACTTTTGAATGACTTAAACATGTATAGCTGCGCTTTAATATTATATTTATTTAATTTCATTAAGTTTACCTTACATAATATATGTACTTGTTAGATTATTTACTTTGATGCCAAAAATCTACTGTACAATATGTACAATACAATACGTTTTCTTAGTTGTCCATTTTGTACATTAAAAAATCCAGTTCCAGATTTAAACTTATCTCTAACCCGGGACAATGCCGACTGTTTGTCAAAATGTTGCATTAAAATGGATAAAGTTTAGGTATACAATTTATTAATGCATACAATTACTCATTGATAAATTATAATTATAATATATTATATAATTATAAACATTATATTATTTTAATTATTCATTTTTGGTAGATTATCTCTTTTATTCATCACCCTCCGAATGTTGCCGCTTTTGAAAATTTGCTACCCTGGGACCTAGCCCCGAGTGCCCCCAGTATAAATTCAATGGCAAATCTACAATTAATATATAATATATAATATAATACAATATTCAAGCGTGTAAAAATTTACACCAGTAAATTTTTATGCATAGTTAAATGTAGTCAAAACTATGTTCTAGCATGACCATACTTCGAATATAATTTCGATTTTATTTCGAATTTGAAGGAGACTTACCTTTCCAAATAGGTACTCTTCGTGACTCCATGCTTAATTAATGGTTAATGGTGACCATCAATCTTAAATGTACTTATAGATGATACAATTATGGTTCAAATACTGTCAAAACTAAGATGCGAAATAAATAAATTGCATCTATATTTATAAATATTCTTTTAAATTGCATGTTAGGATGATTTTGACGATATTGACCCTCCCCCTATATTACACCCCTCTAGGTTACAAAAGAATTCTCGAACACCCCTCCTTCCTCTTCTTACGTAAGATTCAATCTCGTTTTTCTGAATAATAAAACGTTCTTAGAAAAGGATCAGTTACACTAAAAATTACAGTTTGAAGTAAATCAAAGGTTTTTTTTATAGCAGATAATTTAGGCTATACTTTATCATTGCTATCAGTTATAGATTATCTTTATATTCTTAGATAACCTTGTAGTCTTTGTATTATTATAATATAAAGTAAATTTTTAAATCATCTTAAAGTGGACAATCATAAACCAGTTAAACAATATATAAACAAATAACACTTTTTAAAATAATGATCGACTAGTTTTGAATTACTATTAAAGAAAATAAATTTCATAGTAAATCCTCAATTTAGATGACTAATCGTCATCTGGATTAAAGGGATTAGTAAGCCATGTTGTCAAATCGGAAACAATTGGTAACTCATTAGATGCAGTGTTAGATGGAACTTCATCTGGCACGTCTATTAGGACCTCATATTCTTCTAGCCACCGGTAACAGGATGAATTGTACGGCACAGTAAATCGAAGTGCACATTATAGAATGAAGAAAATCATTCAGCATCCGAAACAGAAAAAGATTTTTAATAATAAATTTCGACTTGTAAAATATTACGTAAGAATGGGTTCTACCCCCATCCCCCCAAGATAAGGGCATGTATAGATTTTCTTAACCCTTTTATTTATAATGTACGATAATTTTTACGTGAAAATACGATAATTAGAACTTATTGTGATAGCAACACTGAGCTCAAGTGTCACAGCAGTGTCTCTATAGATTGTTACTCTGTGAGTGTCACAGACGTCACCAAGACGTCACAGTCAATGCAGTTACATTCTCATAACCTATTTTCGTTCTTCGATTTTCATAAAATAAAATTAATGTTTCTTTACATTAAACTTCCATCTGAACAGATACCATGAATTAATTAATAACGCACTCCCTGCAGATTTTGTATTCCTCACAGGTATTTTCACTATTTGTTCAGCATACAGTTGGATGATTGAAATTGCCTATTTATGTTATTTAATTTATTCTGTGATGTTTTAATTTTGCTACCATTTACAGGATTGCACACGATGGCGTTAATATTGCAATATTTAAATGATATGCAAGTTTTTATGGATAAACATGGAGGTTAGTAAAAACTTCGATAAACTAATAATTAATCACCCCTCTCCATAAAATTGTGATAAAGTTTTATACATGCAATGAATATAACCGGTATGAATAATACATTTTTTTTTTTTCAAATCACATTACTTAAATTTTTTCCCAAAGTTAATATTCATAAAAAACAAATACTATAATGGCATGGAGCACTGATGACATATTTAAAAATAATTATGATTACATAGTTCTTTAAATATCAACATATTCATATGTCATACTAGTATGACATAATTATAGTATTTGTTGCAAGCCAGCCAGATTCCAGTTCTCAAAGGACTATATTTATAGATGACCTAAAAACAGATATACTACTGATTATCTACCCTTGATTTGACTAACCCATAAACATAACAATCTAAAATAATATTCATAGCATAGTATCTATTCATTGATAAATGACGCAGTAAATATTGTATTATTTTATTTTTGTGATAATTATTTATACTAAAATTAATTACAAGTCACAAATTTTTTTCTACCATCAATATTACTGTTTTTCTACTACCTTTTTACCTCGATATCAATAAATAATTGATGAATTAAAAAAATGCTGAACTGTAAAAAAAATTATTTGTTTTCAGATCCTAGGACTAATCCATGGTTCCTCATGAGTTCGCCTCTTCCTACTTTAGTCATATGTTTAAGTTACATTTATCTAGTCAAGGTATGTTTGTGTTTTTTTAGTATGTTTCTTTTTAATTCTGTATAAGTATATATTTAGCCAAATTTTGTTTCTACTTAAGCTAAGTCTTAGTAAGAAATACTTCTTATTTACTATCCATTTATATTTTGCAATCAGTGCATCAAGAAAATTATATTTTCACTATATATGTGTTTTTCTTAAAACATAATAAATCATTTTTCGTTCGAAAATCCATATGTATATTAAACTTTCAAAAAAGTAATCTTAACCTCCAATAACTGCATAGAACATAAGCTCATTCTATCTACATAAAAACTCAAATTATAAATACTATTTCAAAACAGTCTTACTTTGATAAATTATTGTATTTAATTGTTACAGGTTCTAGGTCCACAATTTATGGAAAATAGGAAACCATATGAACTAAAAAATTTATTAATATTATACAATTTTGTACAAGTTATTTTCAGCGCATGGCTGTTTTATGAGGTAAGAGCCTTATCTAAATGTTGAATTGCATTTTCTAATGATATATTGTTACATAATACCCATATAAATTAATTGGAATACTGTTCCCATATTAAGAAAGTTAATTGCTTACTTACTCAACGCCATTGTTTAGTTTTACTATAGAAACACTGTATAAAAGCGTTTGCAAATAAGTAAATAAAATTATAAATTTGCTATTGTTATTTTAGTTATTTGTATGCACAGATAGATTATTATGCATTATAAAGTGAGGACTGTCTCAGTGGTGCAGTTGTATTACAGTACGACTGTCGTTCTGAGGTCTCGGGTTTGATCCCCGAGTCAAGTCAGGTATATTGGGTTTTCCTACTCAGTATCATCCCGGAGTCTGGAATTTGTGCCGGATATGGCGACAGGGTCGCCCCTGTTATATCAGGAACGGAACTAAGCTCGGCGAAATGTGGATAGTTCACTATTTCACCTCTACCTAACCCTTCGGGGATAACAGGCGTGAGCATGTCTATATGTATGGTTTATAAAGTGAGGGAAAATATTATAATGAATCCATACTGCATTAAGGTATTTCAGCAAAAATGGCTCAGCATTAATGTAGTTACCTTCTGTATTAATGGACATAGGTTAAAATCTTCCTACCCTATTCTATAAAGAGCCTAAGCTCTCAGTGAAGTAAAACATTGTAATGAAACCATGATAGTAAGATAGTTTCTAATGCCCATCTGACTAGCTATCAACCTCAAGTTTGGTGTGGAGTGCTATGTTCTGGCATAAAATCATTTTACAGCAGGTATCTATAGGTCCAGTATTTTGTTGCTTCCATTCAACCGAATGATGTCCACCGCTGGACATAGGTCTCCCCCAAAGATCACGTCGACAGGTCTTGTGCCACCCGCATCAAGCGGATCTCGTGACCTTCACTAGGTCGTCGGTCCACCTTGTGGGGGGCCGGCCTACCTACGCTACGTCTTCCAGTGCGTGGTACCCATTCGAGAACCCGTGGTTCTAAAAATAATTATTTGCAAACCAATTTGTATAAGAACCCAGAAGCCATAGACTTATATCAAGGTTTTTGCAGTTTAGTAAAGCGGTACTGTTGATAAACATTGTCCTCGTCTCATCACATTCAGTACATACAAAATTTGAACCACTAAAATTTAAGTTAAATTAAAAAAAGAACATAATTAATATTATAGCAATAGGAATGCATAATATATTGTAATAATTAAATAAAGTTAATTAATAATTAGTTATTGCATTACTAAAAAATCCTAGTTTTGATATTTAACATGTTTGATTTCAATTTACAAATTTTATAATATTCTAATTACTAAAAACTATTCTCGTATATTATCAGCATACACAGGAATGTTACATATTTTATTATTACCTTAATATTTGTTTAAATGTAATTACTCAGAGTATGATGGGAGGCTGGCTATACCATTACAGTTTAAGATGCCAACCCGTGGACTATACAGACAATCCTGTAGCTCTTAGAGTAAGTGAACAAACAATGTTAGTCGGATCTTCGCCTGAAGCATTCGCACGAAAAACAACTAACAAACAATCCGCCATCTGTATATAAACATTCATCATTGTATTATTTACAGGACGCCAATATGCAAACTATATATATATGATTTGAGGGTTAATTTATATGGTACAGATAATATATATAAGTATTGTTAATTAGTATAAATTGGTTATACTAACAATTTAATATAGTAAGTTAGTCGGGTAAACGTCGAATAGAATGCTAGGCTTAACTAAACAACGAATACTGATAACGTGAGCAACCTGTATATAAGGGTCTGGTGTCGGTATATTGTTTCAGATTGGATCCGCAGGCTGGTTCACAGGCAGGTATAACTATCAATGTCAGCCGGTCGACCACTCGAAACATCCACAAACAATGAGGGTGAATTATCTACTCCGTTTATGATCTATTCTTAATGCAGGATTAATCCATAACATTTCTAAAAAAAAAATTCACAAAATATTTGTTGGCTATTTTCTTCACCCTCACTCACCCACAAACTGTTTCATTTATTTTAACGTGACATTAAAATTACATTAAGTGTGTAATACATACCCCTTTATATCAGTATAATTTAAGGGAGTTCATATTCTCAGCCTTTCTGCAGATTTTTTAAGTTCTCAAGAGACAAGGAAAAGGTCTTAAGGACATCGAAAAGTTATGAATCTTAATTCGCTTAAATCTTTTGTTAGCGTCATTTGATCATAGTGGTCACAAACAGACGCAGTTGTGCGCCTTATAACACAGGATTTCTCATTAATAGTGTATACATATTTTACTTATCCCGAAAGAAAAAAATAATGTCCTATTAGTATCACCACTGAAATACATAACATGATTTTTTTTAAATGTGTCCATATCACATAATGTATGTATACATTATCCACATTTATTATAAATAATTGCTATGATCATTGTAAAAGTCATATTTCATCTCATGTTCGTATAAGTCAAGTGAAAAATATGGCCTATTTTTTTTAAATAATATGCACAAAATTATATTATATTGATAAATATTTAAAAATGTCTGTAAAAGCTCAGTTAATACTTTATAAAGAAAAAATGAAAGCGTCCATTACATTATCCAAAGATCAAATTCAAATCTAGAAAATGTTGCATGGGCCGTTTATTCTATACGGGAAAGAATACGTATTATTTTGATAAACTTTGAAATTAACGTAACATGCCTTGAACATATTAAATTCCTAACGCAATGTAAATGGTACATTACAGATGTAAGCAATTGAAATGTACACTAGATTTGGTTAGTGTAGTTGTTGCTTTAGGCCATATTATATCTTGGCATAACGATCAATCACAGTAACAATTAATCATCCAATCATATCATGACTCGCGTATGTCTAATCCATTGATAACATTCATAAAAATCATCGTCATTAGATTAGTAATCTAATTAAAGTAATTAACATTTTAGGTATAATTAATTATTATCAATAAGTAGATAAAGTAATTCACACAGGTTATTTAGATTAAAGAGATAGATAGTTTAAAACAAGCAATTTTTTTTTCGATATCAACTAGTGTTATTATTAACCAATTTTGTTTTATTTGAAATTGAATTAAGTATAAAAAAATCTCATCACATAGGGTATTTTACAACACCAAAAATGCTAATGAATTCTGTAAGGTATATTGAAAAATAATATCTTAATTTTTAACAGTTCAAATTCTTAATATACCTAATAATTGATTACTTTTACTTGTAGTAAATTTTAGACTGCCACTGTATATTTTTTTTATGTGTTAGTGAAAATCCTTCTATGTTTTGTTGATATTCAAAGATTTTGAGGAAAATTAAAGATGTAAGTAAAAATATTTCAAAACCATATCAAAATGATTGAAACTATTAGTTAAAAAACCGACTTTTCATATAAAAATACTGCTACAACCAGTATTAATGAATATGTATGAGCCATTGTTTTTTTTTTTTTGTTCTAGTCTTTAAAATTTACATCTAATTATCTTAAAAAGTGCAATTATTTTGGTTTATTTTTCTAAAAAATAATATTCTACACATAAATTCGGTTTTATATTTCTTTCGACACATAATCGTCCAAAATTTTACCTATTTATAAAATTACTAAGATAAAGACAAGAAATGGAATGAAGTATATAGATATAAATAGAAAAAGTCATTATTTGTCTGCCCTTATCCCGTTTTTATTTGGGGTCAGCGCAAAATGTCTTCCTTTTCCATTCCTCTTTATTTGAGATCATACTTGCATTCACTCAATTTTTTTTTTTAACCTAGCTAATGCTGTTGACCGGAAAGGCCTTTACAGCTTCACCGTGACTTTGGGGACAAGTGCTGAAGGCACTTAGCCACAAAAAAATCCCGTTCACATTCATATCCAATACCTTTCTTACAACATCCTCTTCCTCCCTGCACATTACTTGCCCATACCAAAACAGACGCCTGCTCCTTCTCTATCACTGGAGCCACTTTCAAACTTCCTCTAATATATTATTCCTATTTTAATTTAATTTAATCTAATTCCTAACTCTGTCCATTCTTGTTACCTCACACATCAATCTCAAAATTCTCATCTCGGCTCCTTAACCGAAAATTTAAAAGCAATAAATAGTAAAAATATAAAAAATATTGCCAACTTTTTGTTATTTATTTATTTCTTGTCTATGAATATATTGACCTTTAATTATAATAACTCGGGGATCTCGAACAACAAGTCTCATACGTTCAAAACCAGTAACAACTGCATGTCGAACAAAAACAAAAGGGGGAAATACCAACGACCAGTTGTCTTGATCTAAATAGAGAACGATTATCTTTTAAAAGTCAATATGATGTTTCGCTTT
Organism: Samia ricini; assembly: GCA_014132275.2. NCBI lineage: Eukaryota > Metazoa > Arthropoda > Insecta > Lepidoptera > Saturniidae > Samia > Samia ricini. The sequence continues at coordinate 11,488,027 of AP028170.1, forward strand.
ATTGCGTCAAATTAATATTTAAAACCTGTGTGACTTTGAATTATATTTTATTTTTACAGATTCTAAATATCGTTTTATACATTTCGTACAGGCAAAAAAATACATAACGCAAAATAATATGCTGGTTTAGGCATAAAAAATCTTTGATTTTCCTTGTCTTGATTTTAGTATGCTATCAAATTCCTATAAGAAAAACAAGTTAAACTTGAAATTTAATGTTTTATTGTTTTGAAATAATGACTATAATTTAAACGTTTTTTTTTTTGTATAATTTATTGTTTATATCCTGGTCCCTAAACTCGTATGTATTCGATATAAATATTTTGTTATATCTATATAGTACTTCTAAATATTATTGTAAATATTTCAGATGGTTAACGTTTGCTGGTGGTACTACTTTTCAAAATTCACAGAATTCTTTGATACGGTAAGTTTTAAAATAATAAGAGTATATAATAATTATTCAATGAAATCGATACGTATATACCCTAGTAAGAACGTTGATTCAGGATTTTATTGAAGCTTCAGGGAACTGTTAGTTATATTTGCGTGAACGAATTGTTTCTTCGGGCGACTTCGGCTTATTCGGCATTAAGAGGTTAGGCTCGTAAGACCTGCAACCGAATACCGGGCATGCATAAAACTGATGCAAACTACGTCCAACATAACAAAATCAAATATAACGCAAGTATCATGGCGTCTCTTACCATAACTGAAAATGTTCAAACTACCTTGATTTCAAACGGCCTCGTACTGAAAGACATGTTTATTATTAACTTTGATCAGCAGGTATTATATAGTTATTATATTACTCGTTGATTTCTTAAAAACATAATTGCACACTTTACGTTTCATTGTGTTATTTTCTTCAATGCGGGCATACTTTTGTCCAAGCGCTGTAAGTCTAAATTATTGTTGCGGACTTCAACCGACAGCCAAAATTAAAAATTTACTAACAATTTATATTAATTCATCAAAAAATAAACTATAAGGCTGACTACTGAAACCAAAATTAAAATATGATCAAAAATAATAAACTTTAGCATATATTCATCATTTAACTATCAAAGCAAAGCTCTATCTATGAAAAAGTTGCCGCAGAAAGGCTTCGCTGGCTGTAAAGATTGTATAGAGTGAAAGAGAGAGCTCGTACCGCGTCATTCGTTTGACAAGGATGGAGATAGCCAACTGTGACAGTTAAATTAAACAGGATTTTTCCACTAGGTACATTATTATTAGTTACTAAATTATTTTTGATATATTATTTTACATTATGTTTGATACAATTAAATTGCTAGATTTAATGAAACTTGATTATATCAACTAAATAATATAAGTTTTTTTTTTTAATATATAATAATTAGGTATTCTTTTAGTAAAATATAACGTATATTAAAGGTAGGCGTCCACATTTCCGCATCGTACGTATAGGACGCATCTCATCAAACGGATCGTAGTATTCTTTGTATAGGAAGTTATACAAGTGTGTCCTTCGATACGGATCGCACGAATCTACCTTCGGCAATGCCAATGCCGACGCTCCGAGGGGCAACTTTTGTGATGCGTGCCGATGACGTCATACGTCAATGCCGATCAGTGGACGAACTTCGCGCGCTCGCTCGCTTTTTGTTATCGTCTGTTCACACGTGTTTTTACAGCATGGACGCGGCACAACTAAGTGCAATTGCACAAGAGTATAAAGAGATATATGATTTAATACAAGCTAAATCTTCATATTAACAAACAATAAATTAAAACAAATCTTCGTTTTCCTCCATTATCTTGCACATTCCACCGTACACTTCGCTACTACTTGCTTCGAAAATCCGAATGAAAGTGGCGTCGGCAATCCGATTGCTAGTAGCTGCGTCGGCAAATCCGATCGCTGCTAATACTGTGGACGCATTCTAAAAAAATCCGTTTGATGCGATGCGGAAATGTGGACGCCTACGTTCAAATATATAATTTCGGTATTATTGTTAGTAGAATGTGTTTAATGATCATTTGAAATAAGATGCGACTACCTGATAAATTATACCGGCTTGAAAAATACTTCTTTCCGACGTTTTCAAATATAAACAAGATTATTTTTTAAAACAGATGACCTTTAAAGCAGCGATTTATTATTCATATAATAACTATAAACTGATTTATTATTAACTTTATAATAAATAAAACTTACGATTTGAGTTTCGAAAAAATCCTCAACCTTTTGTTTATGTTTTTATATCCGAAGTTATCGGATTCCACTGTTAATGGTTATAATGTTTCTTCTACGACGAAACCATGTCATTGACAAACACTTTTTAAATGATGTGTTATTAAAGTTAAATGTTTTTATTGCACAGAGAACGCTTCATTTTCATCAAGAATGAATGATGTACCGCGCTAACTCTCTTTCACTCTAAACAATTGCTATTTGCGGCCATTTCTATTTAGGAAGAGGTAGTTTATCATGTACAGAAAAAATTGCTTTACTTTGATATATAAATGATGAATATACGTCATGAACGTATAAATGTATCAAAATATTACCTTCTTACATCTGGCTGCGACGAGGTTACGACCAAGCGTGCAAAATGGTGACCATCAGTTTTCAAGTTCTCTACTTTTGTTTTTGTGAGATGGTGTATATTTAATTTTAATAACTAGTGAATAAAATTCTTTCCAAAAAGTCTATTAATCTAATTAAAAATACTAGAGATCATATTTTGATAGGCAACCCGGCCAAAACATATTGCCCCTTTTATAATTGTAGTGACATTTAAAAAAATTAAATACTCGATAAACTTAGCAAACTTCAGCCGGATCCCGGATATACTCGATCCTCACTAAAAACTTCAAAACACTTATTATAACTTAATATACTAAACGAATGAAAATATTTTGTTCAGGATACGTATTATTATTATATTTTTCACCGAGCCTCGTGTTTTCTATAAATTAAATACTAATTTATTTAACGGATAGCAAAAGTATTCAATATTTAATTTATTATTCTTCTGTTTTTTTTAATGTTTGCTTCACGATACCTTGTCAAACGTGTCGGTCATCAGTTAAACTAGTGACACTCCTACAATGAGCCGCCCCAAGCAGATTTAATCTGGTCGTTCCATCGCATTAGTGCTATTCCGTGTATTATTTTGCCTACCACCTTCCCTTTTCAAAACCAAGCGATCTAACAACTCTCAAAAAAATCATGCTAGCTGTCTGTCCCCGACTGCGCCCGCGTTTCATATATTCTTCATTGCATTTTAATTTTTTATACGGAACCCTAATTATTATCCTACAAAAATTTTAGTACTAAGATAGAGTAAAAATATTTCTCATAAATTATAGCACTTGCCCGTAGAACACTTGCATTGAATCGGAATTTATTCAAATTTTTATGAGTTACATTTTTTAACGCGGACCTTAATTATTTTTTAAAATTAAAAGTACCCTAAGTTTCCCGGAGTAACTTCAGCTATCTACCAAAAAAAGTCACGTCAAAATCGGTCCAGCTGTTCCGTAAATTACCTATTACAAACAGACAGACAGGCAAATATTTAAAAAATTCTATTTTTGGTATAGGTATCGTATACATATCTACTCAGTAAAAAAATAATTTGACATTACAAGCAGACACTTCAATTGTATTTATTAGTATAGATATCGATTTAATTCAGTTGATCGTTTGCTCCCAGATCTTCTTTGTCTTGAGAAAGAAATTCGATCACGTATCAACTCTGCACGTGATCCACCACGGCGTAATGCCGATGTCGGTGTGGTTCGGTGTGAAGTTCACACCGGGCGGTCATTCGACATTCTTCGGTCTATTGAACACATTCGTGCACATCATTATGTACACGTACTATATGCTGGCAGCGATGGGCCCGCAAATGAGGAGGTACCTCTGGTGGAAAAAGTATCTCACCACTTTACAGATGGTAAGTTGTAATAATAATAATAATTTTACTAATCAATTAATTTCGTAACATTACTATCAAGAAAATAAAGGTTTTTTTTTACTCACGTTTAACCAGTAGCGTAGCTTCAAGCTCATTGGGCCATCGGACCCTTGTTTTACGTGGGAAATGCATTTACGCATCCTCCCTCCCATCTCTAATCCGGAAATAAAATCTCCCGAATTACAGATACCAGGGACTCGCCCGGCTTGAAGCGCTAGGAATACCCACTAAAACCAACCTGGCCACCAAGTTAGCCAAATTTCTGATAATGTCTCCCATTTTTGAGATATGCAACCAAATACAATCATGGTCACTTAGTTGAAAGCAATTCGAACTTGCAGCAATTATTTGTTGTTTGTACAGGGTTGCTAAACTTATTTGTTGAATAGTTTGCGTTGTTTTATTTCACTGCACAAATTGTTCCTTGACAAAAAAAAAATCAAAGTTTCGTCTGGAATCTTACTGTACTTATTAACGTACTCGAGTGTATTAATCATTTGTATAAACAACATTGAAGATTCAAAACATACGATTTTCATAAATTGAATTTTTGAACATGATAAAATTCAAGAAATCGATTCTTATAGAATTACAACAAAAAATTAGCCATTTTTTTCCTCCCTGGTATTCAATTATCTAGCTTCTGGCCTTTACTTGAATGAACTAAAATGAATTAATGAAAAGGGATAAAAATAATTCAATATATTTTAATGCAAGTATTACCTTGTTCATTCAATCGAAAGACGTTCACTGCTGGATATACGTCCCTAAAAATCTCCGCAATTATTGTGTTTTACATTGGAGGTCGGGGGGGGGGGGGGGGGGATGATTACCATAGTTGGCATGATTGGCAGGCGGTTGACGAACGCAGTTAGGTGTTTGTGGTACTCACAGGATGCTGCTGCTCATCCCCTGGCTTATCCCTTATACACCTTTTACGACACCCACAGGAACGATATGGGGTGATACTATTCTTAGCCTACACCACATTTGTGTATTTTAAAGAAATTCAATAAAGTTTAACACTTTGAGGACCATAAGGTGGCGGAGAGTAAATATTTTTTTAATTTTTTAAACGTAGTATAACGTAAAGTATTTGAACGTCATAAAATAATTGATTACAAAGTATAGTTTTTTTTTAAATTGTTTAACAAATATTGTCAATATTTTTTTAAATTCAAAATTAAAATAATGGTGTAATTTTTTTATTTTTTACACACTCAGTGCTTTGACCACAATCTCGGCTGATATTAAGTGACGATGTAGTCCATGACGGTAAACACATTAAGCCTAGGTACTGGTTCTCATTGGAATTAAATATAGATGATATACAGTTACCAATTTTACGATGGGACAAAATGTTTCCCCGGGTCGTGAAAAGGTTAACTAGTCGTGTTTGTTACTATAAGAAACCGAATGATTTATGCAGGTTCAATTCGTGGGTATAATGTTGCATGCATTCCAATTGTTGTTCATTGAGTGCGATTACCCGCGCGCGTTCGTCTGGTGGATGCGGCATGCACGCCGTCATGTTCTTCTTCCTCTTCAAAGACTTCTACAACCAATCTTATTCCAAGCCCAGAAAGGTAAAAAAAAAACGTTTCAATCATAACCACAGCATTCTGGCAGATTCAACATCGAAGTCTGCCAGAATGCTGTGTAGTTCTTTTAAATTTTAGTTTATAATTTATTGAAATTTATTATATTTTTTCCCGTTTTATTTTAAGACTTTTAAAAACCCCTTAAAAAAATTAAGAGAAAAAAAATGAAAACAGAAATAAATATATATCGGTTTCGGTATTTTATATCTACATGTTTTTCACTCCATGTACCTCTAAATAAAATAACAAATATCAAACCAATCGAAATAAACCATTATTCTATTAATTTATAGTAAATTCGGAATGCTTGTTTTTACTTTGTGAATTTTTAATTTTTTATGTCGATTTCACTAGCTATATGAGTTTGACAGCTGTCATTTTAATCAAGACATATTTCAAGGACTGTCACTTATTGAAATCGAATGAAGATAACTAGATAATCGATTGAGTTTAATAACAAAATCTTAAACGATTACAAATCGGAACTCGACAAGGATCTTGCAAATTTATAAATTAGTTTTAGACATAATTAAATATTTTATTTTTAGTGTTTCAATTTTAATTTATTTCGTGTTCCGGTTTCGTTATATTTGTATTCTACTAATGTATTATAAAGCAAAAAATATTGTTTAACTTTTTATGTACGTATAAAAACTGAAGTGGCCGCTACCACGAAACGTGAGCGATGCTACTATCAATAGTTATGAGTCGTTTCTGCTATTAGTGTTTTTTTTATTGTAACTTTATGTGCAGCCAGAATATGTCCGAAAAGGCACGTTTGCCTGTGCATCGGAGTGTGCTAGTTCCTACTCTTATGTATGGTAGCGAGTTCTGGGTCTGGCAGAAGAAACATGAAAGCAAAATTAATGTCGTAGAGATGAAGTCTAAGAAGTGTACCTGGCATGAGAATGATAGATAAAGTAAAAAATAGTGTGATAGGGAACGTTGTGGTGTGGTAGACGATGGATGTAAGAAGATTGAAGAAACAAATTTACAAGGTGAGTGTGACTGGCAAGCTGGTAAGGGTCGGCCTAGGTGAACGTATCTCGACCTGATCGAAGACGATCTCGAGGAAGGTCAGGTCAATAGTAGCGGCAACCCAAGAGCATGTATGAAGGTGCTTATGAAAGTAGATAAGCGAAAGACGTGTGTCAGGATCGTAACAAGTGGAAGGAAACGTCTCTGCCTACCCTTATGGGTAAGAGCCATGACGTTTATATATGTACGTTGTATATACGTATGTATGTATGTATTTATTTGTGTGTATGTATGTACGTACTAAATTGACGAGTGTTAATGGTAGGGAGGCGTTCGCATATTAAGTAACGCGAAAATATTTTATCACGTAAAAATACAGCGCACGTGTTTTTAATTAACAACTAGTAGTTTTCATATACGTATATGTAATAAAAAAATAATAAATATCAGTCTTTATGACTTATCATAGAGTAACATACACGTGAGTAGTGCCAAACAAGTTGGTAACCCTGAACCTCGTGCAAATTACTTTGCAATACGGAATTTCAAATTAATAATAAGCTATTGGACTATTAATATTTATGAGATAAAATTTATTATCTAGTTTGGTAAAATAATGATTTCCGTCTGGAAGTATATCCGTACTCGGCGTTAATATGTTGAATGCGCGGACAGGGTCGGATTTAAATACTAGGAAGTGATGATTTTGTGGAGGTCTGAATAATTTTTTTATGACTTTTTGATATAGTTCTCATTACTTTGCAGTATTAGACACTATATTATGTAATATTATACCTCATTTTACTATAAATAGTTCGGTTATAGTGCTGTGTATTAGAAATTAAAAGAACTAGGCTGCTAACAGAAATGAAAACTCGAAACTTTGGAAAGTCTGTTTTTTGTTACATTTAAATTTTATAACGCGACATATGCTGTTTTTTAAATCTATTGGCGCCCAAGCAGCAAACTTTCATATACAGCTGCGTACATACAAATCCGCCGATACCACGTACGCACAACGAAGCTCCAATAAAATGGAGTCTATTTTATTTGTACTGAACAAGAAGTTTTGCGGCACCTCAGAATTGATATTATTGAAGTGAAAATTTCTTTGGCGGCATTGAGGGATTCTCGCCAGGAAAAAACTTATAGATTCACGTTACTGATGCTATGACGTCATCAGTAAACATACCACATTATATCAAGTATAAGATGGCGTTTAAGTGGTGGCACTTTTGTGATGTCACATCTAAAATATTTTGTCATAAATGCTCATTTCTAAATGTGGTCTATTTTTTTTTAATAAATTGAATCGTGTTAAAACTTGAACAGATACATGTTTTGAAGAAACCGAGCTAATTTAAATAAATTTAAAAAAAACAGTTTCTCCAATGTTTCGAGTTTTTACTTCTGTCGGCAGTGCCCATGCCTGCATTATTTTTTTTTTTTGTTAATGTAATAAAATAGAAAACGTTTGTAAAACAACAGGTACAAGCGAGATCAACACAATCCGAGATGACGGATATAATAAAAGACACGACGACGTACAAGAACGGTTCAGTGAAGAACGGATACAGCAACGGGCACGCGAACGGTACGTTTGTCCGCGCGCGTACAGTACTGCCCGCGGGCAACTGACGGCGTACGCTTCGCCCACCTTACCATTCCGTTGTAATCTGTGATTCATCATAGCCTGAATATATGTATATATATCACTGGACACGTTCGTTATTAATTAATTAATTAATAATGCTTTTTATTTAATTAATGCGTGAACTTCATTGGGGTGACGGTGTTTCGATATATGTATGGGATTATTCGTAGCGCAGACCCCCCCCCCCCCTCCCTCTGCCTCTCCCGGCCACTCGCAGACCCTTCAACAATAATATAAATAGACTAGTTAGTAGTAGTGTTTAAATGTGATTTACCTAGTGTATATACAGTTTTTAAGAGGTGTTCATCAAACGGTGTATGTATCAATAAGAGGTATCTTACTGATCTTATAACTATATTTTACTGGTTATGTAAACGCATAGCGTTTTTATACGGTTAGGGTTGCCATGTATTTTTTTGATGTTACAACAAATCAAAATTGAATGATTGTTTTGTAAAGTTTGATTTTTATGTATTACAGATTGTATATATTGATTATGATCTATTCTTATAATTTTATCAAAAACTATATTTTCGAATCCACCTATCATGGGATAGGTCTGAGCTTTCGATGAAATAATAATAAAGGAAATGATAGCGCATGGCAGCATTTTAGGATTTAGTAACTACAATCTCCAGGTTTGAAAATCTGCCAAACGCCAAAATCTATACAGTATATTGATTAAAAAAAAAGAACTAGTATTTCTAATATAGTGGCGGTGGCAACCCTAGTTAATTATTTTTTCAACTTAGTTGACATCTCGACTGCACGCAGTCAACAAACAAACCTACAGATTATGTTTTATTGAAGGTGCTTATTGTAAACTTTGCGTTCAATATGCCCAGGTACTTTTAGTTAAAAGAAGCTCCTTATTAATATATTGTAGTATTGAAACTTTTTTTATTTTTGTAAATTAAATACTACATTTTTATTTAATCTGTGACCTATAGCAGTCTGTATTTTAATGTCATAATTAAATTGCGTTTTATTTTTTTCTTCATTATAATTTTCGTTGATGACAAAAAATAACATATGTAGATAGATAGTCGTTTCTAGCGATGCGTTTCACATCCTGTTAAAGTACAATAAATAATAATTATATTTTTTTTACATCAATATTAATAAATGGGCAGATAGATTTAGTAAAATTTATGACTCTTAAAAGTGGTTGTGTTGGTTATTTATTTTGTTTTATTAATTTATCTTTTATTTATACCAAAATTATGTATAATATAAGAGATCAAATCGATAACGGGTTTTTTATATAGAACAATAGCTGTTGAAATTGTTCATTGTGTTTTTTTTTTTTAATTTGTACTTAGCAAAATTACTAGGTGCTTTTGTTATGTATTCTGAAAAATATTTTCGCTGATATTGTTAAAAGCCGGTCATATAATGCAGAAACTCGCCATTTTGTAAATATAATATTTGTTTCTTCATGTAGAAATCAGTTATTGTAATTTTTATACAAGAATATGCAAATAAATAATAATAAGAATAACGATACAATAGCATTATTTATTTAATAACCCTTTAATGTGTCGAGTACACATAAAAATAAGACAATAGGAAAACAATGGAAATCTGGCGTAAACGCCAGGTAAGTGCTCAAGGGGTGAAATATATCAAACCGAAGTTATTCAGATAAATACACAGTATACCCAAAATAATGAATTACCAAATAAAGCAAATAAATATCAAGAGAAAATACTAATCCCAGGTGTATTACTTACAATTTTTTGTACTTAAGAAATATAAATTTTAAAATAAAAACAACTCTTTTAATTAACTACAAATTAATAAAAGTTTATCATCACTATAAGTATTAAAATAATGATATTATAATTATTTAATATAAGCAATACATATTTTAATATATTTTATAAATGAAATATAAATGAATTCTAATAGATCCGAAATTAGGCAGTTACAGAGATTATTTTTAAGTACTAAACATCTAGAAAAAAAATATACTTCTTATTTATAAAGATTTAACACAACGAAATCCCAAATTCCCCGCTGAACTGTCCTCGGTGTTCTGTGAACGAGCAGAACATCTGTACCGGTAGCAGTAGGAATGATGGCACAAATACGAACCACCTTTTTTCACTTTTTCTTTAGACTGAAATTAATAATGTAACTATTAAAAAAACCTATAATTTATATTATATGAAAAGAAAATGTTATAACTTAAACACGAACAATGATCATGTTTCATGGTCAAAAAGTTCACACACTATCAACTTTGATAGAATTAGGTACTTATAAAAAACAACACTTTAATAAACAACTACAGATATTATGACTATTTAAGAATATTATTTAACGGTAAGATATATCAGTTATACTTAAATAGTAAATTTACAAAACTTGAGCCAGAATAAAGTAAAAAAAAACGAAAATACTATTACAACCAAATTGTTTGACTTCAGGAGCACAAAAAAGCACGCCAACTAGCACGTGAATTAAGCTGGGATTATGTCAAATAATGGCATACAAATATTTTATTATTCTATAATAATTAAAAGGTAAATAGAAGACGGATATTACGAAATAGTGAAAAACAGTACATAGAAAAATGAACATAATTTTAAAAATCTGTTTTGATAGCATAATAACATTTTTAATTAAAAACAAAACCGACTACAAATGAATAAACTATAAAAATGTACTAAATTCAATAAATAATTACTTTATTACATCGGTCCACAAAATATGAAGAAATCAGGTAACAAACATACAAAGAAGAAAAAAAACAGACGAAATGATAACCTCCTCCTTTTTGAAATCGGTTGTTTTAAAAATGCAATACAATTTGCCGACCTCAAACTGATAAAAAGAAATAAATTGTAAAAAATCAACATGTAAGTATTGTTGTGAAACTACGTAATGCGAATCGCTCCGCTGCACGCTCGACCCCGCGGACTGAAAAACGAATCTGTCACCACAACCGTCATCGTCACAGACGATGCAAGCTTATGGTACAAACCTGGCGTTGACGCCAGTTCCAATTGTGAAATTTTCTTGATATTTAAGCAGAAGAGGCCAAATAATTCAATAAGAAAGACCGCAAGTTATAACCTCTAACCCCCGGACCAACGACAATAAAGGTGCCGGAAAGACACACTACTGGAAAGGGTAACACACCGTGGTACAGTATCCCTACCTCCTTATACGAGGACTACGACGACCCGTCAAAAAAACGGTGCTATTAATCTCCTATGAAAATTGTTTACACATTACGTTATTAATATTATTTTTTATTTAACTCCATGAATTCTCTTAAATAGATAAGATTCGGTTTTTATTTTCATTCTTTGGATAAGTGATTATAACTTTCCAGTATTATATTGTTGTCTTTGATTATAACCATGTATGTACAACATTTAAAAAGTTCCATACCTATTTTATAAATAGGTACTTCTGATTTGAAAGTTTTTTTAATTACCCCCTAAACATAGAATTATGAATTATCAATAGAAATAGCATACCGACTGCCACTCATACATGAATTTTACATGTATGCTTCCTGGACGCCCTCAGTCAGTTCGCTCGTTTCACTGATTTAGTTTCTGGGATAAAATAATATTTTACGTAATAACAATGGCCAGTTATGAAGTGAAATGTTGCAAAAACCATTATAGGAGCAAACCCCTAAATCTAATGGTGTATCTTTTGATGTGTAAGTATTGAATGATTTTTATTTTATCTAACAAAAATAATAGCCACATGAGGCGCCACCATGACGCTTTTGTTTAGACTAATTGCTGTAACTTTGTGCCTACTTTTGATTGTATGATTTTTCGAGTTAACAGTGTTTTAGAAAAAATAAATTTCATTAATCAGTTATTTCATAGGTGTCATTACATGCCACCAGTTCGATCAACATGCTTTGGATAACCATTTTCTTATTAATATAGAAATATATTTAAATGTCGGACTTTTCTACATTGTTTAAATCGAAAATATCAAGTATAATCAAAGAGATACATACACCTACGATAAAATTATTTTGTTTGAAGGACATTAAAAAAATTATCAACTTTTTATTAAAATATTATTACCATTAAAATTATTTGTAATAAATTTAATATAATAAAGTTGAAGTTATTGCTCTAACATTATCGAAACTATCGACACGGTATGCATACAGGCGTACGACACTCATCACTTTACGAATTCCGCCTGGTACCCGCGTCCTTCTTTACAACCGCGATAACCGACACACATGGTTCCCATACTTTGCACTGGTATTGTAATCTCTAGTGACCGCGACGACTTTGTTACTCTATGCTTCTAAACAGTACTACTCTTCTAAATAACAACATGCACGCACTATATTATCCTTACATCCTGTAAGGAACCTTTTTTTTATTTAACATAAAATAGGGTTAAGCTAGGATAAATTTGCGAGTTTTTCACACTCAGGTAACGGTCAAGCCAAGGTTCGTACCATTTTGGTAACCCTTGTGCTAGTTACCTTTTTGTGACTGAGTGCCTTCAGCACTCGCCTCCAGTCACGGTGAAGCTGTAAAGGCCCTTCCGGTCAACAGCGCTAGCTTTAGAAAAAAAAAATCCTTACATGATTAAAATCCCATTCGCTTTTTACAGCAGTAATTTATTTCGTTTCTTTGTATTAATTTCCAAGCTGTAGGAAAAATATAGAATTTACACGCGACTATTTTTGTCGTTATTTTTACCAACCACAACATTACATACTATGACGCATTCACAATACTAAGTACAGGAAAGCTCGAAGAAATTTAGCTGGATTGTAAATCCTAACTAAATTCCAATTTCTGACAAGGCATGCGCTATGTGCGCTTTGCTATACCCCCACCATGCACTTTGCAGGTAGTGAATAGGAAGAGAATCATTGTTTATTTGCCAGTATGGTTTTAAAAATATCAAATTGAGTAAAAACTCTAAGGTAAAAAATATTATCTTGAAAACCAAATTCACTAAATACGTTCTACTCTGTACAGATAGATCTAGTTCTCATTTTGATTTCAATGTCAATATAATCAGAGCCGGCTTTACCTATAGTGGAGGGTGTTCAGCGCACACGGGCACAGGGTTGTAGGAGGCGCCGAGCGACTCCTACAAAGATACATCGCTCGGAGGGCTCCAGGATATTGGTGACTCACGGGCGCTACAAGGGCTAGAGCCCATGCAGAATATAATCTATGTTTGTTTAATTTAAAAGTATTAATTATCCTTACATTTTTGTCAGACCATATATCTTCAGTCCACTCCCAAACATTACCAGCCATATTGTGCAGTCCAAAATCATTTTGTGGAAACAAATGCACTGGATTTGTACCGATATATCCATCTTTTGCTGAGTTGTGGTGTGGAAATGTTCCTTGCCAAATATTTGCCCTAAAATATTTATGCAACATTATTGACCACTAAATAGAATAACTTTATGCAATGATTTCACACATAAACTATTGCTAGTGATGAAAGTCTTAATTTAATAATGTTGGTTACATATTTAGCATATATTATATACCACTTTATAAAAGAAGCAAATGTTATTTGTAATTATTAAAGACTTTTTACTAATAATAACTTCAGTGGACAAAGGTTACACATACAAAAATAATACACCATATCACCATACCAATAATTACAAACCATATCAACTAACACCACAAAATAATATAAAGCTACACTTAAATTATAATTTCAAAAGTAAATGAGTGAATGAGACCGATTACTAACATATGTTTTCTTTCTGGGAATAACTTATCACCCCAGGGATACTTGGTATCTTGATGCCCTCCTCTACAAGCTGCCTCCCATTCAGCCTCAGTTGGTAATCTACCATTTCTCCATTTACAATACATTCGTGCATCATTCCATGAAATATGTGTAACAGGATGATCTTGTAATTCTACAATAAAATGTATTATTTGTTTAAGAATTCATAAATAAAGACCTACAATAAAAACGAATTCAATTAATAAATATTTTTTACAAAAAACGATTTTTGAAAACCGGATTTGATTTAAAAATTTAGGTAAGAAAAAATATAGGAAAAAAAACTGCTTTGATTCTTTTGTTATGATCTATATTGAAATGTGCTATTGTGTACTTGCACTAATTATTTAACCTATAGAAATAATATTTATTTCATAAAGCCTTCATTGATTGTGATGCAACTTAATGTGTTGAGTACACACAAAAATAACAAAATGGAAAAACAATAGGAAAACAATGGAAAGCTGGCATAAATGCCGGGTAAGTGCTCAAGGGGTTAAGCAAATTGTAATGTACACCATGAACCTAGGTGATATCAGAATTACTTTCAGGAATGTGGCTCTGCATCTACACATAATACTATTAAGTAATATAAAATATGGTATTTTATGTTATTGCTTGGAAAACTGATTTCTCGTATGCAAACATCAATTCACACTGTTCTTATTATACATATTAATAATGGATAGATTGCAAATCAGTTGTCTGTGATAAATCTGCTTATACAGAAAAAAAATCCAAAAAGCCAGATGTTGAATTTCAGCATCTTCAAGTACTTTTCAAACAGATCAAATCAACCATCTGAAAAAGTGGAAGAATATCTATATTTATCCCATAATTTCAACACTATTATTTCTTCACTAAAAATAAAATTTCTTCATAACACAAGAAAGCATTTTCGCTTATACAACTTCACCCAGAAATTATAAGCAAATGGGCAATTTTAGTGATAGCAAAAGATTACAGAACCATTACGGAGGTACCATTCTATAGAACTTCATTGCTGAGGCATGAAAGCAAATAATGAAATTTGAAATGAATCTGTTGTTGAATACTCAGATGTAATTGTTCAACCTACTCTGTTATACCCAGTATGTGAAGCAATTAAAATTGGTTCAACTAGTACAGCAATAATATGAAGCATTGAATGTACATTTAGCATGTTACAATACATGAAGATGTGGAATTGCTCAATAATGGGAGACACAAGGCTAAGAAACATGTGCATCTTCAGTGTTCACTGGAAAAGAGGATACTATATTTATAACTAGGTGATGAATACATTTGGACAGCAACCTAGACTCTTTCAGATTTTATTCAAACAGTAACTCAATAACTTTTTTTTCATTTTATATGTATTTTCTTTCCTAACATGGAGATGCAAGTGCACCCCTTGGCACTCATTAATTTACATAATAAATCCATCAGATTTTTCTAGACTATATTTAAAAAATACCATTGTTAGTAAATTCTTTCTTACAAACCGGATAAATCCGAATCTGGCCCATATGGATGTTTCCAGTTTGCCCCAAGCACTTTATACCACCATGTCGTTTGTACAACTCGAAAATCTTTCAAAAGCTCCTTGAAAGTGTTATTTAAAAAAATCGCAAATACAAAACTGTCACCAAAAACTTCCGTTTCGGTTTTATAATTTGTAGCAATGACAAAATTACTAAAATCTTTATTAGACACTTCATATTTATCTATATAAAAGCTGTCCAATTGAACAAGTCGTTTTGGACCCTCTTTATCGCTTTCTATAGCTATG
The DNA here is from genome assembly GCA_014132275.2 of Samia ricini. NCBI lineage: Eukaryota > Metazoa > Arthropoda > Insecta > Lepidoptera > Saturniidae > Samia > Samia ricini. Next base: position 11,503,747 of record AP028170.1, read on the forward strand.
TCGTCTGTACCGAATTGATAAACACCGGCCGGTATTAAAACCATATCTTCCTCACTGTGTTTTATTTTACTAATCCCAGCTGGACAGTGATCTTCCTTTAATGAAGGTTTAAAAATATTTTCTTTCATAATGTATTTCTTTTGATCGCGATCAACATTGCAACCACAAGAACTTTCCTTGTTTTGTGAAGTAACATATTGTGTTAATAACAAGAAAATTACAATCCAATACATTTGAATCGGTTAATATAGCACAATTTGGGGGTTTAAGTTAATAAAAATTAGGACCCGTTTATGTTATCACCCGAAGTTATCACTCACACTAAAAGAAAATAAATAACACTAAGTCTGTAACCTCAAAACATATATTAATAAATTTATCCAAAACATATTATATGTCAAAACAAACCCGTGAAACGAAACGAAAAATCAAATTTCTTGGTTTTCGAACGACAGTTTACTGTTTTTTTTTTGTTCCATTTATTCCTATTTAAGGCAAAGGTACGAATAAACTATGCAGCCAAGTCAGACGTTAGGAACACTATCAATAAATTAATGGCGGTAACGAAATGGTGGCCTTCTGTTACGACCACAAAGGGAATGATTGGTACATGTCAAAGTTCACGCTCTCTGTCAATATTATCACTTCACTACACTTGTGTATCATAACTACACTATATCACATAAAATGCCACCAAAATTAAATAATATATAGTAAAATACTCCAAAATGATGAATTAAAAACAAGGATGACAACATATCATACCAAAATTGCGACAAGCATCCCCCCCCCCCCCCAAACAAATAGTATGTCTGTTACGATAATACAAAGCATGAAACAAAACGCAGATGCCTACACGGTGTTTTTAAAACTTAAATATAGTTCAATGGAGCTACAATTATGACCAAAGCCAAAAAAAATCAAATTTCTTAAAGTATATACTAAAGTCTTTAAAAGTAAATAGTTAACGGGAAGCAACCCAATTACTTGTAGAAGGATTATTCTAAGATTTTTTGAATAACTAAGTATTACTAGACCTAAAATGTAAATGAAAGCTTGATGTACTTAACTCAGTGTAGCATTTCTGATTTTTAAAAGGTATCTTGTGGTCAGGTTATTTACATTTCTTCCTACGACTTAAGACAAGATGAGTGAAGGGGAGGGACCTATTTCCCTTTCATAGCAGTGGCGGGTATCTTCATCTTTTCTCTTTGCCCGCCACTGCTCTGTCCAACTCTTCTCTTTTCCCTTTATGGGGGGCAGGAAATATATCCTGCCCTCCGGACTTTTGACCAAATGGTCATACCTCTCTTTGAGAGGTGGGTGGGGAAGTATTCGGCGGACGGCCGCGGGGGGTTTTAGTGGGTATTTCCGGACGCTTCACGTCCGGGCGAGTCCCACACTGGCACGGAGTCGTCCCTCCGTGCCCCCTTACCTATTGCATTGGGGGACTCCGCTCTCACTAATGCAATAGGTAAGGGTAGTGCGTAAATGCATTTCCCCCCGTCAAAAAAAAAAAAGGTTATTTACCTTTAGTCTTATAGGGTAATTTAAGTAATTAATGGAAGTCCTAACAAAATATTAGTATAATTTACTTTATTATTTGTAAGATACATCATCCAAATAACATTCGATAGAAACATGCAAAAATTACAAAATAAAACGTCAACTTCAGTCCTCTTCGTAATAAAACTGCATAATAGGGCCGAGGGGGTACACTGAAAATAAATTAAAATGTGATGCATTATATACACATAATTATGGCCATAGCCTTAAAACACTCAAACATAAAAATATCTAAAATATATACCTAATGATTAATTTTGATATTTTATTCACTTGAAAATTATTTTTCTAGTATACCTAGTGTACATGCGCATGCATGTAAAAAGTTTCAAACATTTGCGTCATTAGCTATTAACAATAGCGCAAGTTTATTACCCTAGGCGTGCGTTTTTATACTTCTTAAAGATGTTTTAGTTTGACGTCAATCATACTCCATTCAAAATAGATTTTTCAAGTCAATCGAGAACAGTTAAATCTTAGAATTGACCTACGTCCGAATGTAGGTACAATGTAAAAATCTGAAGACATTATTTAAATTCACTTTGGAAAATTATTTGTAATTAAATAACTAAAACAAGCAATGAAATCAAGCTAATGTAAATATAAGTATGATCCTATAATAGGTTAATTCGATAGATTGCCATAATTTACTCGTTTCTAAATACGACCAACCGTTTAAAGTAAACAATATAAACCTACATAACACTAATCAATTAAAATACGCCACCCAAACATCGAAACTAATTACATATATTGTTATATATTCAATCATTTACATATCTAATAGTTATGTAGGTAGGTATGTATCTATAAAATAAGCGGTGACAAAAAAAAAACTATTATTTTTATTACAATCAGTTTCGCTAAAAATATAAAATGGCTTATAAATAATGTACATAGTATACCTAATAAAATCTTAAATAATTAAGTAATGGGTAATCTAATAAATATTACTTTATCTTTTTATTGTTACAAGTTTAAAGATCACACAAAGCTAATATAAAAACGCGTTGAATAATTCTAACTTATCTGTCTATTTATATAAATGAAGTAACAAGATATTTGTAATGTCAGAGGTTGTATAATGTATATCTTCCGATGTTGATCTCCGTTTACTAAGTAGATATGAATGCATATTCGATACCTATACCAGAAAAACAATTTTTAAAATTTTGTCTGTGTGTCCTTGTCTGTTTGTTTGTGTCTCTGGAAGATCTGGACCGATATTGACGAGACTTTTTTTAGTACATAACAGGAAGATACTCCGCGTAATCTGTGGTACTTTATTTGTTCGAAAATAATCAGGTTAAAGAATTAAAAATTAAAAATCTAAAAATTTTGAATAAAATCCAATATAATGAGCAGTTTTACTGGTAAGTATATGAATTTGTGGAAATATGTTAGCTTAATGTTAGTAGTAAAAATTTTTTTGGAAAATAATTAGGGTTCCATATAAAACAATTAAAAACTATTGTAAGCTGTGAAAATTTATATAAACGCGGGCATAGCCGCGGGCACACAACTAGTAATAAATAATTTCGCTACATTTACACACAGATAGGTAAAAATATCTGTAACCCAATAAAAACATGTTTAAAATGTTTATCGTATTATAAATTATTCATAACATTTGAAATCACCTACAATATATTATTAAAAAAACTAATTTTGTGCTGCGCCCACGTTTCATTTATTCTTCACTACGTTTTGCTTTTTATACGGAACCCTAATTTTTGATAGTACTAAAATAAAATTAAATTTTTTTTTATAAATTCAAGCACTTGCCCTTAATACTGTGCATTGAATCGGATTATATTAAATTTTTTATGACCTTACAATTTTTTACGTGAAGCCCAAATTATATGCGAAAATTAAAAGTTATAGTTACCCTAAGTTATAGTCCTAAGTTACCCGGAGTAACTACAGCTATCTACCTAAAATGTCTCGTCAAAATCCGTCCAGCCGTTCCGGAGATTACCTGGTACAAACAGAGACGGACAAACATTTTAAAAATTTGCATTTCGGTGTTGTTATTGTGTATACATTCATATCTATTTATTTAAAAAAATAGTTTTGACATTACTAACAGACACTTCAATTTTATTTATTAGTATAGATATATTATAACTGAAGACTATTCAAACTATACGTACATTTACATAGTAGACAAAAGGTAACTAACATAACTTACAAAAGTAGCGGAACAATATCCTCCCGTTTCATTTTACCATAATATTTAACAATACCATCTACGTGACCCATGCCCACCACAGCCAACACCCGGGGACTGTCTACTACTGAAAACAAATAGATTAACTAATAAATAAGAATGCCATATACCTACCATATTTATTTACACCAAGGATTTGCACAATAATAATGAAAATTAATTACAAAGTTCTTAAAGATAAAATTAGCATAACGTGTACTATTATTAGTTTAAGAGTGTTTGTTAATTTTTTACAAGTAATTAAATCTGAGAGATAATTTACCGCTACGAACGCATTCTTGAATAGAATAAGCTAGACACTTATCGCGTTCATCGACGAAAACATGAAATATTTTTTTGAATGCTGGCACATCCCTAGTGATCTCTTCAAATTGCGCTTGAACGTAATCTTTATCTTTATACTTTTCAAGTTGGTTTTTACTAAAACGTAAAAACAGATATCTGTACTAATAAATGAAATTGAAATGTTTTTGTAACATCAAAATAATTTTTTATTACTACATAGATATTAATGTATATACGAAATCTATACCAAAAATCACAATTTTAAATTTTTTTTAATGTCTGTCTGTCCGCTTGTTCCGGATAATCTCAGGAACGACGCGACCGATTTTTACGGGAAACTTCTTTTTAAATAGCTGAAATTACACTGCATAAATTAGACTACTTTAATTTTTCGAAAATAATTAGAGTGAAGAAAAAAAAAATTAAAACTCATGAACTTGTAAATAAAATCTGTTTCATACACGATTTTACTGAGAGGTATTTTAATTTGTGAGAAACATCTTTGATTAATGATTATTGCAAAAAAAATTGGAAGATATTTAGGGATCCGTATAAAGAAATTAAAGTACAGTGAATATATGAAATGAGGACGTAGCCGCGGTCACACAGTAGTTAACAAAAATCTTCAAAAAAAAACAATCAAAACCTTTTTGAACAAAAAAAAGTATGGATATTAAACATACTCTAATGGTTTTGGATTGGAAGTAGTAAGATGATAAAGCACTTGTCCTAACTCATAGACGCTTAATGTTTGAAATGCTCTCGCTATAGTTATTTGTATAGGACGATCACCGAGAAACAATTTGCATCCAGGAATTTTCTTCATCTGGAAATAAATGGCAACCAGGAATATAATTTGTAATTAACTATTGTAAATTTGTATGATATTTATAGGCAATTTAAATATTTGTGTAGTTAAATACCTCATGGTATGCTCTACGAAATTCTCCTCCTGGCGCAACACCAAGTTCTTTTGCGATGTCAGCGTATGTTTTCAACAACATAGCATGCAGCATACCGGAAACAAAGTTTTGACCTTTTACAGCTTGCCTTTGAAAATATATGCAGTTCAAATATATCGTTTATCTATAGTTCATGGTTAATAGAATGTAAACTTGGAAACGCTTACTTGAATTTCCTAGAATCGAAATTTTTAGCATCTTCTAAAAACTTTTTATCATCTAATTCCAATAGTGAAACTCTTTGTCGACATAACTCTACCAATATACCATTCGGTTGCAGAGTTTTTACTATCTAAAACAGCAATAATATTAAATATCCATTAAGTATTATTAATATTCCACTATTTTCTGTAGCCCAACACAATTAAACATGTATGTCTAATTTGTGGCACGTTTCCTAAGTTGGTAATATTTTCTAATACTAGTTTATAGCATTAGAAAAATCTACATGAAAGTTAATAGTAATTCTATCTTATGTTTTTTTTACCTTTTAGTAGGTTGAAAGTCAAATTGAGTAGAAATGTATACCAAAATTCGATTGCTTATATGGAGATTATTTAAATAGACGTAAAGACAACTTTAGATCATTACTAGTCTTTGCTTATTGACCCCGTTGCTCATTTTTGATGGCGAAGGGGAGGGTCTGAATAATTATTACTCAAGTAATATTTATTTATTAATTCTTATTTGTTTAATTGTTTTTTTTTTATAATTATCTCAATACTATTATGTAATTATAGTTAATAGGAAGGGAGTAACAATTTGCTTATTAACGCTGACAAAAGGGGTGAGTCATAAATATCCAAAATTTTACTTAATAGAATCATAACCTAAAATCGCATTACCTACCTACTCGTGTTATACATTCGACAGAGTCATCTATTCTCACAACATAATATGTTCATATCCTGATTCTACGGTTAGTATTTATCACAGCGTTAAATAACTGCACTCATAGATGGCGTTAGTAAGCAATATAACAAATCTATAGGTAGGTGTAGGTACTAATAAATAGAAGTGAAACTGTGTCTGTTTGTAATGCCAAAATATTTTTTTTCACTAATTGTATATGAATACATATACGATACCTATTCCAACAATATAATATTTTAAATTTTTATCTGTCTATCTGTGTGTTCCGAGTAATCTCCGGAACGGCTGGACGGATTTTAACGGGACTTTTTTTGGTAGATAACTGAAGTTACTCTGGGTAACTTTCAATTTTCGAAAATAATTAGGGTTCCGCGTAAAAGAATTAAAACTTAAATATTAGAATAAAATCCGATTCAGTGCACATTTTTACGGGTAAGTGCTTGAATAAGTGCTTGAATTTAAAGAATTCCGACGTTCCGTATAACAAAAAATGCAGTGAAGAATATATGAAACACGGGCGCATTTAGTTGTGAATAAAATCCGATTCAATGTATAGTTTAGCTGGCAGGTATTTGAATTTGTGATAAATTTCTTTGCTTAATGTAGTACCAAAAATTTTTTTTGGAAAATTATTAGGGTTACGTATAAAAAATTAAATTAATTGCACAGTGAAAACATATGAAACGCGACACACAGCTAGTCCCTTCTATAATTAATAACACTTCAAAATAATCAATTTGCAAATATACAATTATTCATGTAAAAGTCTATATATATCCAATTAATTATATTATCTGTGTTAACCCCCTTTGAAGTATAACTTCTAACGTGTCTATAAAGTTTTATGTTTAACGTTACACGGGAGCAGAATTAGTTTGTTTACATGTATTTATTCAAAGGTCAATTTACTACTATAATAAATATTCATAAAATCTTTTCCGTTACAAGGAATAAGGAAGGTCACGATTTAGGTATATTTTTAGCCTATATTACATAGGAATGTTAACTGCCTAAGGCCCTAGAGTAGTGAATTCCAAAGACAACTGGACCGCGTTGCCTACTTAAATGAAGAACTTTCCAATGAGGAAAAATCATTCAATTCCCACCAAAAAAGAAACACGGATCGTCTAATTTTTCAACTCATACTTTAGGAAATGTGGGTTTAACATTAAATATAGTTCTTTTCTAGATAATTTAATCATTATCCAAGTTACGCTATTAAATAAATAAGAACTAGGTAAACGGGTCAGTTAACAGGAAACAGAATACCAATACCTCTGTAACATCTTCCACTGATTGTTTACTAAAATGTACGGTACCTAGAAGGACGACAGTTGCCTGTTTATCTTTTTGTAGAAGCGTTGCAGCTGTCGGTAGTTTTAAAGACACGCCGCTGCACTTTCTAGAATTATACAATTCTGAAAATTTCAATGAAACTATGATTTTTGATAGATACTATATACACTTTAAAATCTGCAATACTCGAGATAATATCATTTGACGAGCTTAGACTTCTATATCAACACCATCATAGCGTAAGCACGTCCTCTGCTGGACATAGGTCTCTCCCAAGGTGCTTTATAAAGACCAGCCCTGCGGCGCTCGCATCCAGTGGATTCCTGCGACTTTCGCCAGGTTGTCAGTCTACCTTGAGCTCTTAAGAGTTTGATCAGACTGCGTCCAATTGAGCATAGTTTCCGCGAGCAATGGTCCCCCACCGACCGCCAATTAAGGTTGGCAATTCTGCCGGCAATTTCTATATAGTTACAATATTTTTAATGATGGCAAAATAATATTAAATTATTATTAGTTTTATATACAAAAAGCCATTCTTTTAATGTATCGGCGTACTGAACTGGCTAGAATGTTGTGATGATGTTCAACAGATTTGATAAGATAGTAAAAAATATCGGTAATATATTCGAGTAGGCTTCGTTAACTTACTAAGGAAAGGTGGTGTAAGTATGGGTTTAGAAGATACAAAGCTTTCATAACGTTTGTATAACAACTGTCTCGAAATTATCCATGTTTGCTGTCTCATATTTCGCTAATAAGTATTTTTCCCTACACATGAATTTTGTTATATTATTATCAAACATTGTAAAACTTATCTATGATAACGATTAATCCATTACTGAAATGTCAGTTATTGTGTGAAGTAAGTATTATGTCAACTATTGTCTTATTATGCCAGTATTAATTTTAATATCAACTGATATATATATATATATATATATATATATATATATATATATATATATATATATATATATATATATATATATATATTATGGTTCCATAATTGTAATTCCATATGGTGAACATATTAAAACTCATAAAATTGTGAACAAAATCCGATTCAATGGCCACTTTTACTGACAAGTTCCTTAATTTGTGAATATCTTTGCTTTCTGTTAATACCAAATGAATTTGGGTCTGCAAAAAAATAGGTTCTATTCTTTTCCAACGATTATTTGCAAACTATTATTACGCAGTGAAAAATTATGCGGAATAGAAAAATTGATCTACGGGTGGAACCGTGGGAACAGCTACTAACAAATGAAAACCACTACCTACATAACAGACCAAGATGCCGTCAAAAACCCTTACCTTGTTTTTATAACCTAAAGATAAAGAAATAAAGATTTGACATCGTTTTATAATGAAAAATAAATTCCGTGGAGAGCTTTACTATAAAAATATAGAATGAAATAAGAAAATAAAAAATTTTCTCAGAATTTATTTATTAGATTCTTATTAATTATTTGACGAACATACACTCAAAGTTATATAACATAAACATTACTAATACACTTTCATACTAAATACACATTCGACACTTTTTTAAATTAACTTTTATAATAAATTACCAGCATATAGTACAAATCTCGTATTTTCATCTCTAATAAATATGAATTTTTTATACACAATTAATTAGATATATAGTCAGTTTTAATTTAAAAATAATAGTAATACCAACAGGACATTCAAAACAAAAGAAATTTTAGTCTTCTAATTTTGACTTATCTAAGAACATGGAGGGAAAATTCAATTGCGATTTCTTAAATTATCACATACCTTATAGTAACATTATAGAGCAAACTATTTTAAAATATTAATATGGGAACAAATGTAATCATTACTTCAGGTATTAAAAAATAACAGAAAGTTAAAATTGTCAAACAAATAAACCGTTGTAATTCCTAATATCTATTATATGAGATTATCAATAAAACAAAAAGTCATAGATGGCCTTAGTTTATTTATTTATCAACTATTTTTATGAAGCAAAAACACGGGTGCAAACTATTTTATATTTGTTGAATCATGAGTCAATTAAACTAAATATACTTTATGACAAAGATTGGTGTATCGTTCTTACTTAGGAGGATATGCGGCGGTGACAAATTTGAAAAGTAGGTATTTCAAAAATCTATTGTTATCGCGTTGCGCCCCAAAGAAGAGTTATAAAACACGAAAGGGACAACTGCAGCGCGGGCTGATTGTACCGTATGCAAAGTAGACGAAAACATCACTTCGTAGTACCCGGTTTCCTCCTCCAAAAACGAACCGATTTTTTTCAGTTTTAGAATAAGACTTTGGCTTTGCCTCTACGTTTTTTTTTTTTTTGTGTTTTGATGTAACACATTTTTCTGACAAACGTCTGAAAATGACGGTAAAAATCGAGCACTTCTTTCATTTTCAAAGGCTCGTAGTCTCTACAACAACTAATTCCTGGAAAAAATCAAAACGTACGAGGCCATGGCCGTGGTGGCATATACATTATTTGATATAAAAATATTTACCATAATGCTGTTATCCAGGGGATGTTTGTATAAAATAAATGCCGCTCGCATATCCTCTTTACGTATAAATAAGTTGTTAATTGAGAGAGCTGTTAAAAATAAATAATATAACCGATAAAGGCAACGAATCAAGAATTTTATAATTTTTTTTTAGTGACGAAGGCTTTTGGAACAGTAACGTCTAGGGGTGGCAAAAAAAAGGATTTTTTTATGTAGAAAAAAAACGTCAAAGGACTTTATTTAGAAAAGGTTCTATTGTATATATTTAAACTAAATCTTACACTGATTATATCAGACAGATTTATCTCCTTAATCTTTATGTTTAATAAATGAATGTAATCCCAAGAAAATAACACTTTGTTTTTTTTTACAGATTAAAAGAATTAAAACGTCATAACATATTTGGAAAAATAAGCAAAAAAAAAATAAAATAAATAATGCAGTCAAATAGGAGAGTAGTACTAATACAACTATATACCTACCCGTTAGAATATAGAATGTTTTTTTTTTTATATTTATAAATCTAATTAATTAAACATAGACCTATAAGAAATGTCCTCTTTCTCTATATATATATATTTTTTAGTTATAAACCTTAAATCATCATACAATTTAACATACAGCCAAATAAATTCGCAATACCGATCGATAATATTTTTTTTACAAGTTTCGTAGTCTTCAGCGAAATGTATATGCAGGTAATCCTGAAAACATTACAAACAATTATTATTAGTAAAAGTAATGTATTAATTATAATTAGTTTCTTATTAACTCGTGCGTTTATAAAAAAATATAATTAACAGAAAAGTAAACAATTCAGAGGATTAAAAATATATCTTCATTATAATGACAGCTGTCAAACAGATAAAAATTATTTAAAATGCATAATATATATATATTTTAATCTCAGTGTTTTAAATTATCCAAATGTTAATATTAAATAAGACTCAAATAATTATTAAATAACTAGATGAGTGCCCACGGTTGCGCCCGTGTCTTGTATATTATTCAATGTGTAATATAGTTTTTTTTTTATAAGTATATATATTGGACCCTGATTATTTTCCAATTATTTTTTTTTAATACTAACATAAAGCAAAAATATTTGTTACAAATTCAAATAAGTGGCAGTAAAACTGTTCACCTAATCAGATTTTTATAAGTTTATTTTTTTCATGCAACCCTAATTTTTTTCCAACAAATAAAGTGTCCTAATTTACGCGGAGTAATTTCAGCTATCTAACATAAAAAGGTCCAGCCGTTCCGGAGTAATATCTCCGGATAATGACAAAACAAACAGACAGGCAATTTTTGGTATAGATATCGTATATGCATTCATATGTATTTAGTAAAAGAAAAAAAAAACAGATACTTCTTTTTATATATTAACAACAATAAAAATGTATTTTCTTTGAAGGAATCTACAACGAGCCATGGTTCTGTTGCCTTCCATTATACATATATATTTCGAAACAGCCTACGCTTCAATATAAAAATTTTAAAACATTGCCCTCATGTAAATAAGTTTAAGTTTAAATATATATATACACACGTATGTACTGACATAAGCAAGATGAAGCAATGATAAGTGCGAAGTCATCAAGGCAGCCAACGTCGCGGCAGGAGCTTGTATCCCGCGTAGACTAACGCGCCGACGCACGCGACGCGAACCGACACGCGGATCACACGGGTCGACATCGATACAGGCGGCACTCTTCAAAACCGTAAACATACACCATAAGACGTGTATAGATCAAAAGTATATAATCAAACGTTGATAGATCAAAAGTTTATAGATCAAAAGTACATAGATCAAAAGTGCATAGCTTGTGTTATATTTCTCTTATCTCCTTTTCCTCTCATACTAACTGAACTATTAGTTACCTTTCCTTCTATTATATTTGCTATCTTCAATTAATTATTATCCATAATTAACAACAAACAAAAAAACAAACAAAAACAAACAAAATAAAAAATAATAACAACAGAACGATTCTACAATACAATACTCTATGCAAACGCAAAAATAAGTTCAAACAAGATTGAAGATCGAAATTGTGATGAAACTTGTCTAAAATTGCAAATATTTCTATTAATATATTTAAGTGTTCAGAGACATAATCTATGAACCATAGAGAATATTTAAGGTATTTGGTTGTATTATTTTCATTAAAATCTATGATCTATTGATAATCGGGTTTCTATTTGTAATTAGATTTCTTTTTTTGTACAATAACTTTGATATCGTAAATATATTTTTCCTTTTTATGTACAGAGCATTCAGAAAAACTGTGCACTCTTATAAGTGACCAACACATCTAACACACTACTTGCTAAAAATTATGTCATCGATACTTTATTAAAACCATAACTTATATTTTTGAATATTTAAGAGGACATGCAATCGGTGGCAGATTTGAAAAGTAGGTATTTCAGACATCTATTGCTATTGCGTTGCGCCTCAAAGAAAAAGTTATAAAATACGAAAGGGACAACTGTAGCGCGGGCTGATTTTACCGTATGCAAAATAAAAGAAAACATCAATTCGTAGTACCTGTTTTCCTCCTCCAGAACGGAACCTATTTTTAATTTTCTTTTAGTTATAGAATAAGAAAAACTTTGGCTATGCCTCTACGTTTTGCTCTTTTTAATTTTATTCATCAAATTTGTTTGACGAACGTCTGAAAATACGGTAAAAATCGAGCATTATTTTCATTTTCGAAGGTCCCTAGTCTCTAACTAATTTATAGAAAAAATCAAAACGTACGGGCATGGCGGTGGTGGATATATATTATTTGGTATAAAAATATTTACTATAATGCAATAGCATGGATAATAATCCAGGGAGTAAAACAGGGTACTACGTTTGTGTGGAATAAATGCCGCTAGCATATCCTCTTATACATACTTAGTATCATGCCTTTCTCCCGTGGGGGTAGGCAAAGATTATGTCCTTCCACTTGCTACCATCTTGGCAGATCTCTTTCGCTCCTCTTCTTTCATGAACGCATTCATACATGCTCGCCGGTTACGGGCACTTGTCACCTGGACTTTATTTTAGACTTGCTCGATTTGGTAAAAATACGTTCCCCTAGGTCGACCCTTACCGACGTGCCCAGTTCCCCCTTTGCCTAATCTCATAAGTTTCGTCAATCTGCTTTCATCATTTTTGAAGGGATTATGGCGCAGCGGATAGTGCTGCCGGATTCCGCGTCAATCGACGCAGGTTTAATACCCACTTATCCAGCACTAAAAACCGGCCTGAGCTTTTCGTGAAGGAAAACATTGTGAGGAAACCACAGTAGGGTGGGTGGTAGGACATGCTCGCCGGGGTAGCTACCACCCTCAAGTTTGAAAACCTGTCGCCAAATACCAATAGGTGTGTTCCGGCAGCATCACTTGAGAACCAGTACCTCTAGGCTTAGTGCGGTTACCATGATGGACCACACCGTCGCTTAACATCAGGTGAGATTGTGGCCAAAGCAATGAGCCTATACCGTGAAAAAAAAAAACCATCCTCTCCACATGCCCGAACCAACTAAGCATACCCATTCATTATCTTGGCCATAACATCCTCCACCACACCACAGCGTTATCTTATCACAAATATAAAAAAATAAGATTTATCAATATATGAAATGAAATGATATAACTAACTTCAATAGTGGTGGTATGTCCTGTGGTTTGATTTTCCCCCAGTGTTCTACGATGCCCGCGACGTGCCCAATGCCGACCACTCCGACAATGCGGCACGGTTCCCGACCTATTACAGTATTGTTGCCGTAGGTTAAGTAAAAAAAAACAACAAAAAAATCCAGGCAATATATGACTTTGAAAAAAAAGCTGTGCGTAGACTTTTGGCAACGATATACTTTTATTACTAAAATTATTATAAAACAACTTTTCACTTATTTCATAAATTTGGATTTGTCCATTAATCACGTGATGTTTTTAGAGACTCTGTGACAAACATCCCCCCCCCCCCCCCCTCACCCACCCCCCCCCTTGATGATTCATGGTTAGGTGTTAAATCCGCCCCTACCCAAAGATCATATGTATGTGTTTGGTTCAAATTATCAAAAAATTCCAGAATATTATCTTAAATATAGGTATGAACTAATGTAATTTTGGAATGTTTTCTATTACGTTGCGTGGTACCGGCGAGTCAGCGTCACTCGCCGCTCTACAAAAATAAATAAACGTGATTTCTCACAGCACCCCCCCGCCCTCCTCCCACATTTCCGAACCCACGTGATTAAAGTACGATCCCTTTATTACCCACACGTTTGAAACGTTGGAAAAAAAAAAAAAAATTGTCAGCAAAAATAAGTGTCAAGTTTTTTCTCGCATAATATATTTATGTATGTAACTAGCTGTTTGCCCGCGGCTGCGCCCGCGTTTCTTATATTCTTCACTGTGTTTTAATTTTTTTTACACGGAACCCTAATTGTTATCATGAAAAAAAATTTAGTACTAAAATAAACTAAAAATATTTCTTATAAATTATAGCACTTGCCCGTAAAACTGCATTGAATCGGATTTTATTCAAATTTTTATGAGCTTTATTTTTTTTACGCGGAACCCTAATTATGTTGGAAATTTAAAAGGAATGTAAAAATCTACCAAAAAAGTCTCGTCAAAATCGGCCCAGCCGTTCCGGAAATTGCCCAATACAAACAGACAGACATACAGTGAGACAAAAATTTTAAAAATTGTATTTTTGATGTAGGTATCTATCGTATATATGTGTAAATTCATATCTGTTTAGTACAAAAAAATAATTTTAACGTTACAAACAGACACTTCAATTACATTTATTAATATAGATATGTGTATTGGTCTCCAATGTGCGTTCGCAAACGCATACATTAATGTTTTTGAATAAAATAAAATGGAATTGATAACAATATGCATTTAAGGGTTAAATACAATTTAAAAACCGTTTCATTTATTTAAATATAGTCTTATTTGTCAATTTGTCCACACTGACTCCCATTTTCGACACACGTGTCAAATTTGATGGAGTCAGTTCGTTAACGGGAGAAATTCAGTAAAATTATCGTTAATGAATAGCCGATATTATATGGAATGAAGCAGTTCAAAGAAAATGTTAAAACGACAACAATGGCTGGATAATTATTGCTGTATCTCCTGAAATTGATAGAGGTTAACACTCACGAGGCTGCAGGGCGGCGACCTGCAACGAATGACATAAATACATGTCCCTTTCAACTACAAAGACACGCTTAAGAGCGGGGAACTCTTCTGCCATTTCTTCTAGCATATCTTCTAGCATCTTCTTTTGCTTACATTTCTCCACTTCTTCTATGCTGTAATATAATTCATATACATTTATGGTTCAATTTATTTCTCACCAGCTTAAGTATTCGACACAATACAAAACAGAAACTTACCTAATACTCTGGTTTGATGTGAGCAAATGCCATACGAAACGCAATGTTTGACCCCAAGTAAGTGAGGCTATGGCTCTGTGGAGTGTTATATCTATAGCCCTATCGCCGAGTTGAACGATGCAATTCGGAATTTTCTTAGCCTACAATTAAATTACACATTATAATTATACAAATTTTTTTCTAACCTAGCTAATGCTGTTGACCGGAAGGGCCTTTATAGCTTCACCGAACTTTGGGGGCGAGTGCTGAAGGCACTCAGCCGCAAAAGGTAACTAGCACAAGGGTTCGAATTTCGGCTTGGCCGCTACCTATACCATAACAATTCCCGTGGAATTTGAAACTAGCTAAACCCTACATTTGTTATTTAAAAAAAAAAAGGTTGCTTGCTGGTTAAAATTATACGATAAATGGAGTAGGTACTAAATACAGTGTAAACTGTACATGGCAAAATCAAAGGGACCTGAAATTTTATTGCGTTATAAAGAGTTTTCGTTGAACGAAAAGTAAATAACATAATTTTACGAATAAGTGGCTTTAATTTTGACTAAATTAATCGATAAGGCAGTTAATTTTTCTATCTCTGCCTTTAGTGACACTTTTTCGTTAGTAAAAAAAGTTCACCTTTTGCTCGCCATGTTTCCAATTCAAAAGTTTAAAAGAACATGGTAAAATAATCCATAAAAGAGAACGACAGCGGAGACATAAAACAGACAGACACACAAATAAACGTAACACAGTCCAAAGAATTTCATTATGCATAAGTGATATTTATGACTGTACCAGTAATGTGTTAAAAGTCAAGCTAATGTTTATTAGAGTTTAATGTGTCGAGTACCCATAAAAATAAGACAATGGGAAAACAATGGCAAGCTGGCGTAGACGCCAGGTAAGTACTCGAGGGGTTAAATAATAACATAACCAAAGAAAAACCTATATTCCAAAAAAATACAAAAGTTTAAAAAAGTCGTAAAATATACAAAAATTGCTAATGCGCTAGAATTTTGAACACATTTACGTCCATGTAACATCATCAGCAAGTAAAAAACTATTAAAATAACTTATTTAATTGTTAAATTATTATTGTCTATAATATAAGATTAAAAGTATGTAAACTATTAATAAGTATTATCCTTTTAAATATAATTCGAATAATACTGAGCGTTCAATGTCCTAGACGCATTAGCAATTTGTCAATTACTCAATGATATAACTCTAAAGTACTATGAGAATGAACTTTTTGTTTTCACATTTAGGTTCAGAAGAACCATTATACAATTACCTACCTCAGCCATTGCCCGTCGAAATTCCCCACCGGGAGCCATCCCCAATTCCCGGGTTATATGCGCTGACATGTTCAATAGTAGAATGTACATTAGTCCATTGAACACACCATTCTGGGCCATTGTTGCTCTGAAAGGAAATAGCTAATTCCATAAACTTATGTAAGTAGTTTATCATTCTCATGCACCCTGTTCCCAACTCACGGACAGTATATGTTCTTCTGCCATACGTCTCTTTCAGCTGTCGCCACTTCCCCCCAGTCAAGGTGACGCTGTAAAAGCCCCTTCGGCGAACAGCGTTAGTTGGTTAGAAAAAAAGTCGCCTCTCAAAGTCATCTCTCATACGGTATTTCTTTGGATTTCCTCGACTTTTCCATCCGTCCAAGCTGAGCCAGGCAAATCAACTGAGAAAAATTGCTTGCCAGCGCCCACGCGCGCGTAACCACCGTTCCCGCCGGCGGGGACAGGCGGCTAACTTTGCTCCCGCAAACTCTCCCCTCCGGTGGTGGCCCAAGACTTTCCTCTTATTTTTACACGATCTAGGCTCAGTGCTTTGACCACAATATCACCTAATGTTAAGTGACGATGTGGTCCAGGATGGTAACCACACTAAGCCTAGAGGTACTGGTTCTCAAGTGATGCTGCCGGAACACACCTATTGGTATTTGGCGACAGGTGAGGGTAGTAACTACCCAGACGGGCATCATTAGAAAATGCCCTACCACCATGCTATGGTTTCCTCAAGATGTTTTCCTTCACCGAAAGCTCAGGCTGATTTTAGACTCGGATAGGTGGAGATCGAACCCGCGTCAATTGAGGCGGAATCTGGTCGCACTATCCGCTGCGCCATCATCGCTTCTAAATGATCGCTTCGTTCTCCAACTGAGAACGTTGACGTCTTTACGTCGTCACCAGCCCGATACAGTGACACTGACCATACATTAAGAATTACACGCACAACACTGCACACACACTCCTGCACACAACACGCAGGTGCATAGGTCCTGTACGGAAACTGTTTTTTTTTTTTAATATTATTATTATTAAAAAATAAAAAATGCAGGGCTTATCTAGGATTAAAATTCCGCGGAATGTTTACACACAAGTAACGCCCAAGTCGAGGTCCGTACCACTTTGGTAACCTTTGTGCTAATTATCTTTTGCGGCTGAGTGCCTTCAGCACTCGCCCACCAAGTTTGGTGAAGCTGTCAAAAGCATTAGCTAATTTAAGAAAAAAAAATCCTTCCATATTCAAATTCATTACTTCTTTATCTACATGTACATTCTCTCTTCTCATAAGTACTCTACTAATCTATACTATTAAATAAAATAAAGTCTGTTTGTAATATCAATTTTTCAATAAATACATATGAATGTATTTATAATATCTATACCAAAAATTCAATTTTGTAAATTGTTTATGTCTGTCTAGTTTTTTTTAGGGAATTATAATAATATAATAGGGTTCCGTATAAAAAAATTAAAACATAGTGAAGAATAAATGAAACGCGAGCAGAGCCACAGGCTCGCAGCTTATATATATATTTATGTCCATACCATGACAAACAATTCCCTTTCAACTTTTCGACCACTGGCAACATTTTCACACTCCCTCTAATATATGCCATTCTTATCAAAGCAGTCAGCACACATCCACCTTAACATTCGCAACTCTACTACATGTATTCATTTATCATCCCTCCTTTTACTAACCCAACTTCTAAACCCTAGGCAAGAGTTATAGATATAAAAGTAATAGAACTCACCTAATCTTTTTGATATTGATATTTTTTGCTTCTCTTAGTATAACTTCTTCATCTAACAACAGAATATTTGTTCTCTGTTCACACAACTCAACCATAACAATGTGTGGTTTTACTTCTCTTATCACCTGAAAATCAACTTCTTTTTTTGACTTTAATTCTACTACTATACATATACTATATTTTAATAATCATATTCAAATTATGTATTAAGATTGGCATATGATTGATAATTTACAGATGTGATTATTATCTGATGAAGAAATAACATAAAATTTTGTTTACATCCATATACACACTCACATCCTGATATACATACATGCACATGTAAACATATTTTTTAAGGTCTTTGTTGCATAGCGATAGTATCACCTCATAAAGAATAACAAATTAATATATGTACATATGAAATATAAAACAAAACTATCATAAACTTAAACCTAACTAACATTTATATATTAACATTTTTTTATTTTGAAATAAGAAATCAATCTAGTTTATATATGTTTAATAATTAAGCTAGGATTTTTGTTCTAAATCAAGTAAACATATTAACTTGCTATTTGCTTAGATTAACATACCCTTGAGACATCTTCTTGAGATTGCAAGCTAAAATGGGCTGTACCTACTACATATATTTTTCCACCATCTGGAGCATCTAGAACTGTTACAGTGCTGGGCATACCTTCATCTAATGGTATTTCAAGGATACCTAAAACATTAATTATTTATATCCGATACTTGAATAAAAACACACTAGTTATTTTGTTACTGTATTTTTCATCAAATTAGATAAACATCAATTGTAAAGAAAATTTAAATACATATTAAGAAAACCATAAAAATGATAATTTTGTAATAATAAGTTTCAAAAAATAATGTAAATGTTACCCTTCATATCACATTCCGGACTGGAATCAGCAACTTGATTTTCTGATGAGCTTTCTTTCTCTTGATCAGGTAGGGAAGTTACCAATTTCTCTTTTTCTGGAAATAGAAGTGAAGCTACTACTTGAATATGTACCTTATTTATTATAATATTTCATCACTCACTATATACACTAAGTGAGCATTTCCCAAAGTATGGGAAGTGACATACTGGAAGCTCGCTAAATATTATTGGGATGAGTCGTCAAATATATATTTGATACAAAAATGTTTTTTCTTTTCTCATTTGAAAAGTCCCTTTTTCACATGATTATGCTCCTGTTTATTTATGGTAACCTTTTATTTATGACACTATATGAATAAAAAGGATAGAAAGACAAACCATATTTACACAGAATTTGTTACATATGACTATTACTAACTTCATTGTCATCTATACCAATAATACCTATATGTCTGTTTATAATGTCAAAATAACATTTTTTTACTAAATACATATAAATCTACTTATTATACCTACACCAAAATACAATGTATAAATTATTGTCTGTCTGTTTGTTCCAATTAATCTTTGTACAGGCTGAACCGATTTTGACTGGACTTCTTTTGGTAGCTGAAGTTACTCCACATAAAGAATTAAAACTCATGAAATTGTAAACAAAATGTGACCCCATGAAACCCTACTTATAAGCATAGAACAAGTGTATAATATATGTGAAATATAATAACTGCAGTTATATCAACAAGTGAAATAGTGAAATTTTTTAAGAAAAAAATATTATAATGATGAAAAATCTAAGCAGAAAAACAATACCTTTATCGTCTTGTTTTACATTGTCGGTTGATTTTATCTGTGCATCACCACTCCCATCTTCAGCTTTTAGGAACACCTTGCACTCATTCACAATATCACATTTAATTCCTGTTGGAGCAGTTTTTAATAATAATTTTTCTTCATCCAAATCTTTGCCCGACGATATTGTCCCACTGTTATTAAGAAGATGATCGGCAGCATCCATTTTTCAAAAGAAATAAATGCCTATCCTGGAAAATGTAATTTTTTTGACAAAATGGCGTTTGTTTTTCATTGTGTTATATATTTAAGTTTATCGTGTACCAAGAAACGCTATTATATTATAACGTGCCTAAATAAAACTTATTCAATTTTAATTTAAATAAGGTACATATGGAAAAAGAAAATGCCAACTCAATACATAGAGAACTTGTAAAAAGTTACCTTTCAAATTGATTCATGCGGTAGAATGAAGACACACGAATAAGGTGATTACTCTAATAATTATGCAGTAATTATTTTTCAATTAAATTTTATAGTAATCCACGAGCCATACAAAATAACTTTCATGTATTAGTGTTTTATCTTTTAGGGAAGTGCACTAACTATCGATATATCTATAAACTGATATTTATTTTGAAAATAATCGATATATAACCGCAATATTTTTAAATTAGAAATATCGATAATCAATATTGATTTACGAATATAAATTCGATATTTTTTAAGTGTTTTATTATGTTTTATAATAATTATCATGTGTTTCACTTATGATAGCAATATTTTTGTTAGTTTCATATAAGTATAAATTAATATAAACTAAAGCGCGTGAGTTTTGGTTTAAGTGCTGTCTCTATCTTCAGATGGATTCGTTCTGAACGTAACTATGCGTAGTATCTGTGGATGCTATATGCACTCCCTGGATTTCACAAACTATCTCCATACCAAAATTTCATCCAAATGGGTCCAGTAGTTTTAAGTTTATTCGTTACATACAAAAATTTTTCTTGTTTATAATATTAGTATAGATATAGATTGAGAACTAATTAAGATAACTAAAATATATCAGGGCTTTTCGTTATGATGTTTTGTTGTTTTAAAATGTTTCTGTAATACTAAAATATAGAAATAACTTAAAATAGTTATAAATATTGTGTCTGTGCCTTATAAATTTTATTAGTCCTTATTTTATTAGTTATCGTGTCCTTAATCCTTGAAGAATGTACCAGGATCCTGATAATGCTTGGAGATGGGCACAGTCAGCGAAGTACACATAGAACTGTTGGTGTAACTCTTTCTACAGTTCAGCGAGTACCCTAGCGTTCCATGAAACTGGATCCAATCTTCGAAGACCAGGAACAGTTCAAGCAAGGTCCACGACGGCGAGGGAGAATCGCTATATGGTGTCAATAATTTTGAGAAATCACTTTCATACGGCTGTTGAAGTAAAGAATCATCATATACGAGCTGGAGGAAACAATCTGTGTATGGATGTAGTAAGGCGCCGTCTGGCTGAAATAAATTTAAAGGTAAATTTAAATTTAAATAAATTTGGATTCTGTTTCTACAAAGACAACGGGAGCAAAAGAGTATACAGAAGACTGGGAGAGCGTTATAACCAAGCCTGTATAGAAGAAAAAGTACCATACGGCGGGGGTTCTGTTCATGTGTGGGCTAGGATTTATTCCGAAAGCCGCACTGAGCTTGAGTGGTGACAAAAAATGGAACTTTAATTGCAAAAAGATATGTACTCAAATTCTGAATTACTATCTACTCCGATAAGGCTTGCCTATTTTAAAGACCTCAGTATCACACACATGGAGTAGCCAGCACGCAGGCCCTACTTAAACCCCATTGACTATGCATGTGACGAACTAGGAAGACGTGCATTTCATATAGCTAGGTCAGGTTGCTTTTGAAGATATTGAAGATTTTCTAACCAACACTTATTCTTTGAGATCAAGTGTATATGTTAATTTTTTTATGTTCAAATATTTTAACTATTTTTTAGGTAATCGCGTCTTGAGGTAAAATATCTATAAATTACTTTATATTTGCTCATCCCTATCATCTTTATCAAAATAACTGCTTTTGCCATTCATTGACAGACTTCAACACACTTTGACAACTAAAAACAAAAATTCACGAGTCGATAAAGAACCACAGAATAATATTACTCCTACCAGAGCAGAGCAGTGAAACGCTCCATAAAAAAGTGAATTAAAATAAATGTAATACTGATGTTTTGTCATAAGTTGAGGTGCAAAAATATATCCTAAAATAGGTAATTATGTAATTAGAAAGCACATACATTAGAGCATCACACTGTACAATCTGTAATTTTTTTCATGTCTCAAACATATTCTACATACAACAATTCAAACTAACAAAAGACAAGTGAGCTGTCAATAATCGTTTCAGTCAAACCTTACCACGCCGTAGTTTCAGTAATTTAAATATTTTTATGACTAATTGTAGAAAATTTTAGGTGGAATATACATATTATAGGCGTGCTCTATTTCAACCTATTCGCTATTGATTAAATTTGGTTTTATTTTATGATATATACTAACATAAATAATTTTGATATGACAAAAAAAACTCGGCAAATTGCCGCGAAAAATAAGAATTAAGCCTACAGAACTTATATTCAAGGTTGTAATAAATAATAAACTAAAAGAACCAAAACGGTCTTCAGATTTACGCATTTTTAGGTAAAATATTCTTTTGCAGGAAAACGAATCAGTGAACGATATTAGGAAACCAAATATGGCGCCCCTAAGGGCGCAATTTTACGCCCTTCAATATGATTCAATTCTACATATATAAGCTACCAGCACCAGTAATAATTGAGTTAAGTATTCGGGAAAACTATTCGAGATACTTGTATTTTTATTAGTTATCTCTGCTTTGTCATTCTGAGGAACATTTCGTCTAATATGAGGAAATACGATAACATAATCTGGAAATCCTACGTGCCTGTTAGGAATACGATTCTTTTCGAAAAAGATTAATTTTTGAATCGATTTCAACTCGACTATGATAACTTATTACACAAGTAAATTGGGGTTTAAAATCGATCTTTTATGTTTATTTTTTGGTTTGAGTGGTATTCTTCCAGCCTCCAGAGATTTCGATTAGAAAATTTGAGGAAAAACTATCTGCAACATTTTGTATAACATTAAAGCTAGGCAATAGAAACTAAACAAGAAAAGAAAAAAGGTAAACAAAGAGAAAAGATAAAATACTGAACAATTTTTTTTTTTTAACCTAGCTAATTCTGTTGACCGGAAGGGCCTTTACAGCTTCACCTAACTTTGTGGGCGAGTGCTGAAGGTACTCAGCCGCATAAGGTAGCTAGCTCAAGGGTTCGAACCTCGGCTTAGCCGCTACCTGAGTATGAAAACTCCCGCGGAATTTTTATCCTAGCTAAACCCTACATTTTTTATTCTTTATTTACATAAAAAAAAGGTTCCTTACAGGGCCTATGTACCTGCGTGTTATGTGCAAGAGTGTGTTTGCAGTGTTGTGCATGTAATGATTGATGCATGGGCAGTGTTACTGTATCGCGTTGGCGGCGACGTCAAGAGCCTCCCCAGTTGGAGAACGAAGCACGTCTTGGGCCGCCGCCTGGGGGAGACCCGGAGAGTGTGCGGGAGTACTGAACAATATCATGTTTTCTAATTTATATACAAATCCATCCAAGAAGACCTATTTTTGAATCGATTTAAATTGAAGCTTTATGAATCGATTCACAACGAAATTGAGATCTAAAAAATAGCTCTCTAGAAAATCAATTTTGTTTCTACTTAAGACAAAATAGAAGGGAGACTATAATAATGATTCCTTTATCATTTTAAAATAATTAGTGTTGTTTTTACAATCATATCAAAGTTAAAGTTGAAGAGATTTGGCAGAATACCTTAAATACTCTTGATAAGTAAGCGTTCAACTAATACTGTGTTTACTTACAATCAGGCAAGATATTTGACTGTCATCTTAATTGAATTGTACCTATACAAAATTTACAAATTAGACATTTACATTTTAATCTCACAAAGAAGCGAGAGAAACTGATCATAAAATCATCTCTTGAGTTTTTAATTAACTAAGTGAAAATCTTTTATACATGCTTGTGTTTGGGTTCCTCTTAATTGTAAATAATTTTATAGATCTTACTGAACCAGAAAAATTGAACTCTGACTTTCTGGGTTCTAAGATCGATTCAGTGCTAGACATTGATTACATAAAATCGTTTTTTTTTTTTGCTTTTATAGATCGATTTTAGAACGCTATCCCCAATTGAGTCATTTCACAAGTTTTATTATTTAGGTGAATTTTTTGTACCTTTATATTTGTTTTAGTACATTTTTAATTTATACATATTTCTGATTTTAATTGAGGTAGAAAAATGAACCTCGATTTTCTGGGACAAAAAGATCAATTCATTAAATCAATCCAATAATCAATATCGATTCAAAGAGATTGATTCTTCATTTAATCGAACTCAGATCGCCATCCCTAATCGTACTACCAGTTACCTGTTACAGTTACGTCATTCGTATCACTGACACTGGACTAAAATTGGGATTCGGAATTCAATTTTTAGAAACCAAGTACTTTGCAGTTCAAAAATTATTTAAAATGAGCGCGTGGAGACAAGCTGGTCTAAAGTAAGTGTAATATTTTAACAAAAATGAATTTGCTTCTTGTATCCTGAATTTTATACGACAGGTTATAAATTTTAGTTACATAAACTACTCCAACATTGCCGCTAAGGTTCTACGCCGCGCTTTGAAGCCCGAATTTCGGGCTGATGCTTTGAAACGAGATGAATCCCATGTTCGAATCACTCCGTGGGCTAATGGCAGACCAGCACGTAAGTAGCTTGTTATGTATTTGCTCAGTGTAACCTTTACAAATTCCGACTTTTATGAAATTGTATGGAGATTTTCACCCAACTTTAATTTGTTATATTCAGTACCCCATTAAAATTGTGTATGTTACAAATGTGAAATTTGACTAACAGATTTCATTTAGAATTACAGGTAGGTATTTAAAGATTTTTGAAACAAAAAATCTTTACTTTTGCTTTCAAATTGAAAACATAAATATGTAACGATTTCTCAGTTACAAATAAAAAAATATATAATATTTAACATTCTAGAATATTAACCAATATAGCATAAATAAAAACAGGATGAAATAATAAAAAATAGTAATTTGTAAGAGTGAAGTCATTTAAAAAAATTGATAGATAGCCATAACCATAGTCTATTATTTTTGGTTTGATTAAAAATATGCTATATGCACTTATATTATGAATATATTATAAGATAAAATCTCTTGATAATTTGATGTGATAGATATTATAATTATTACTTTTGTATTAAATATTACCTAAAATTGTTAAAATGGTACATGATGAATAATACAAAAATTATAACATCACATAGGTATAATAATTTGATTCAAATTGTTATTAATTTTTCAGATGAAAAGGAGTAAAATGGTGTAAGTTAGGCTTATTAGAAAAGTGTATTTTTTTTAGTTTTGTTGAGAATTGGAAGTAACTGTTATACTAACATAGATATAGATTTAAATAGTCAGTAATTTTTTTAATATTTACTAATTTCAAGTGAATGACATGACATATTAGATATGAAGTTGTTTTAATTAATTTTGTACAAATTTACTTGTAGAGTTAATCCCAATACAAACTGTTAGAGGAAATATTTTCCATAACAGTTTATTATTGTAGATTTGCATGAAGATATGTGTTTGTTACAATGTGCTTGAATGAACTACATTGAAATATGATTTTCAATTCATGATTGACAAATATTATACAACATCTTCTCAAATGTAAAACACATTTGAGTTTTCAGATCAATGTATCAAAGGAATTATAAATTTTATCATAAATAATGTGCATATTACATGTGTTGAAATATTGTCTATTAGTGGCATAGTTAATTGTCTGCTATAATATGATTGTGGAGTCTCGTTTGTTGTTTGAACAGTTCTAACAAACTAAAATATTCAGCAGAATGATTAAAATAAATGATAACAGTATTGAAATAATTTTCAGATCTGCAAAAGGCTGCACCAAAGTAAAAGAAGATAATTGTAACAACACCTTAAATGTCTACAAATATTTAACTAATTTATGGTAGAGCTTTAATTAATAAACACTTGTGAGTTTAATAGTTTTTTTATCACCTTTATTTGTATGTATGAATTGAACAAGATCTTGTTGGTCATAAATTTAGCATGTATACTATTTTAAGTTATTTAAAATATTTTACCTTCCTGATTATATTTCATTAGGATGACTAGAAAACTTCAAATACTTATATGGACTAACATATAATATGGTACATTAGATTATGCATACATAATGATTACATAAAAAGAAGTAAGCAAAGTGTACTATCACAAATTAAATAAAAAACTTCATCAATTTCCACATAACATTTTTAATCTTGTCACTTTTACAGGTAAATTTGCAGCTTTGACTTGAGAAATAAAGTTTTTACCTAAAGGCGCTTTTGGTTCAATGTCTTCAAGGTTAATTTTAGATAACACACTACATCCTTCTTTTAACTTTTCTATGCCATTCCAAGCTATCATAACTCCATTATCAGTGCACAAACTTGGTGGTGGTCTATAAGCATTATAACCCAGTTTTCTTGATATAAACTCAATTGATTTGAAAATATAATTGTTACATGCAACACCACCGGAGACAACAATGTTTTTATTGTTTTTGTCATTTAAATTCATTTTCTCACAAAATAATATTGCTCTCTCAGTTCGATGTACTAAATGCTCTCCTATGGCAATTTGAAAGGCAGCACACAGTTCTTTATACTCTGGTATAATGCCATCTCCCATTATTCCATGCTCAATTTCTTTTTGTATAAGTTTCCGAATTAAGGAGTCCTGCAGACCACTAAAACTGAAATTGCAATCTCTGTTTTTGGCTAATGATAGAGGAAACTTAAAGAGATCAATATTTTCTGCATCACTTGCAGCCAGTTCCACAGCTCTACCTCCTGCTATTTTTGAATATTCAGGAATATTTTTTAATTTCATCCTTCTTGCTACTTTATCTAATACTTCTCCAGGTGCATTATCTAATGTTTCACCTAGTAAAATGAAATTTTTCACATCTGTTACAACACCTAAAAGACTGTGACCTCCTGAAATCAGTAAAACAATGTACGGGAATGGTATTTCTTGGGCTATTCTCACGGTAAGTGCGTGGGCTTCCATGTGATGAATGGGAATTAATGGTTTCTTGTAAATTCGGGCTAAATAATTGGCAAACTTAACTCCAACCTGAAGACTAATGAGTAGTCCTGGTTTAGTTGTAACGGCAACAGCATTTACATCCCTTATATTTAGATTTGCCCGTGTTAGTGCTTTATTTACTGCTAATTCTATGTTCTGACGATGCAATTCATGTGCTACTATCGGATTTACTCCACCATATCTGATATGTATAGCATTTTGTGAAAACAATGATTCTCCAAGTATTCTTCCTGCACCATTAACTACAGCACACCCTGTCTCGTCACATGATGTTTCTATTCCTAAAACAGTTTTATTTTGTAAAAATGATAGAGTTTCATGGTAGGATTTTTTATGATTTTTATACAAATTATTTGTAACTAATATTCTTATGGATTTCAAACGTTTATAACAGACTGTCATATTTATACGCAAATATGTCACAAAGCAATAAAATTAACAGGTATTTAGTATATATTCTCTTATCTGTAACATAAACCGATCTTTGACAGCACAGAAAATATATTAGAGATGGGCTTGTCAAAAAGTATCGTATAAGTTTTCAGTTCTTGATATTGATATTTTTATCCGATATACCGACACAAAGTATCCAAAATTGTATCAAAAATGATGTTTTTTTAAATTTATGTTACTAAAGTCATTACAATACAAAATCGAAAAAGATCGGAACGAATGGATAAAAATAACTGCATTGTCTATGAACTATTGAGTAGTATGCATGGACTTATTATACTTAACATATTATTGTTAATATAATATGCCCATGGTAGTATGTTTTGTTTGCGTTGCGTGTATCAGTGTGTGCCGCAGACGTCCGTCACTTTCATTCCTGATTCTTTTGATGGTACTTTATGTTAATAAATACTGGTTTGCCTGATATAATAAATAGGGCGTAGAAATATTAGTTAGTAGAGCTGAGACTATAAAAATTATCATAGCCCTAGAGCATCTTCCCATATAACTTAAAGCAGCACACGTGTGGGGTAGGAACTACGATTATAATTAAACAGAGCGCTCGTCATTCACCGTTACGACCACGTCGCTGGCACATAAGCCCTTGAGGAATCATCAGAAGAGCCAAATGATACATTCTTTTAATTGCACGCCTGCTGCATTTTTGGGACATTAAATCCAAACAAGAATTGTCGTGTGTTTTGAGGCCGTTTGAAATTATTTTATTTGCACTTATAATGATTGTCGGTGAGGTCTGTCTAGTGGCAGACATCAATGTCAAATGTTACCATATCGCGCTTCGTAATGTTTTTGAATCTTAACAAAAGACGGCGTACTGGTCGCTTGGCATAAGCTATTTCTCCAAGGAAGATTGACCTGGGTAAACGAGGTCGCTACATAACTAATAAAATACCTTCATTTTTATTGAGATTTTTGTATGTTCATATAATGTCCATTTTGGGCAAACATTACTATTGCTATTATTGTGCTAGGGTCTAGCTAGCTTAGCTGCTAGGCTCAACTAAATACTAATGTATTTAAAATAAATTTTTATATTTTATAAAAATAATTTTTAATATCACAATTTTAATTATATATCGATATTTTTCTCTCTTCCTACATCCCTAATTAGAGATAACAGGATAAGGGTGGTATTCTAAGATCGATAAATTGAAAAGTCGATTTATAACAATCAATTTCTAGCACTGAATCGATCTTAGAATCTAGGAAATTAGAGTTAAATTTTTTCTGGTTCTAATTGAACCATCAAATTATTTACAATTAAGAAGTACGCAACCACAAGTAAATGTTTCAAAGTTTTCACTTAATTAAAATTCAAGAAAAACTTTATAGTAAGTTTCTTTTGCCTCTTTGTAAGATAAAAAATGTAACTTTATGTACAAAAAGAAAGCGGGCAAATATCTTGCTAGATATTAAGTAAAATTTATTATTTATCTATGCTGCCAACCATATCTTCACTTTAGGCCTTCAACTTTGATATGTTGTAAAATAAACTCTTAAATATTTTAAAATGATAAAAGATTGATTATTATAGTATCCTTTTTGTTTTTCGTTATATGAATTTACCTAAAAATATGCAAAGATAAAATAATTCAGTATAATTTCCTCCTCCATTGCTTTTGTTGTTTAATTTCTATAGACGAGTTTTATTGTTGTCAATAAAATTATTTCGAAAACAATACTTTTCCTCAAATGTTAAAAAATAAAGAGAATAAAAAAGCGTTGTTTCCTGAACTGAATTAACTACACACTTAAATCTATATTATCTATACAAAAAAAAAATAATTCTAAAGTTATGGCCTCTTATGGGTATAGGCCTCCTCTAATTCTTTCTATTTTTCTTTATTTTGTGCTTTATTATGCCATCCTTTCCCAGTTATTCTTTTTTTTTTCATCATCCCAACGCTTTTAAGGCTCTCCTCTTTTTCCTCCTTAAATGTTACTAGTTCCCAATAAAAAAGGCCGTAAAAAGATCGATCTTTAGAGATCCATCTTTTGGACCTCAATTTTGTGTGAATCCGTTCATAAAGTTTTATTCGAATCAATCTTTTTCGAAAAGTCGATTTCAGAGATAAAGTGCCACCAGTATAAATTGGCGGTGGTAATTTTAGGAACTAAAGCAGTCACCTTTCAAAGTCACTGACACCTCGAGAGTTGACGAACATCTCTGCTTTCAATTATAGTGTTTTATCTATGATTCTAATAAAAGGCCGCCGTTTTGTTACTGCGCTATATGAAAAGTGTTCCTAACTTCAGACTTGGCTGCATGGTCTACTAGTACCTTTGCCTTAAACGGAAGAAATGGAAAAAAAAAAACCCTAAAAGGTTACCACAGAGTGTTACTTTAAAACTTGTTATTCTAAAAATAAATAAAAATCTATTATTATATTACACTTAAAAAGTGAATTTATGTATACGAAGTATCTCTGTGAATAATAGTGCTTGTTTATCGTATATTATTATCGATTGTAAGTATACGTAAATTAAATGGAAAACGCAGAACCTACACCAGAAGCGTTGCAGAGAAAATTGTATTTTTTATTAGAGCAGTTGCAAGAAATGGCTAAAGAATTACCACCGTAAGTAGTTATAAGGACATTACGTTGCCCAGAAATTTAAAATTTATTGTTTACAATTCAAAGAACAATGCTTTAATTACTCTTATCGTTTGTATGGTATACCTATTGCTTATTTTTTATGCCCCATTTTGTTTGACTTTGAAAATTAAATTAGTTATTTTTTTAATTTATTGTTACACCATTTCAGTAAATATCAAATGAGAGTTCCTATAGAGTTGCTATCGGGTTTAGCAAACTGTCTTCTTAATGATACAGTATTTGAAATAGTCAAAGGTATAATGGAGATTCAGCATGTTACAGAAAAACATTTATTTCAACAGAGACTACAAGTTATAAATAAACACACCTGTGAGTAATTAGAGTTAATTAGTTAATAAAATTGTATTTTTCTCCCATAATTTAATACGATGTAAAATTACAAATACAACTAATTATTGAAAATAATGTCATTAATATATCGATTACCCATAAAAATGAGACAATAAGAAAACAATGGAAAGCTGGCGTAAATGCCAGGTTAGTTCTTAAGGGATTAAGTAATATTTTTTAAACAAAATTTAATACAAACAGGTTGTTCGATGAATTGACTAAAACCATAGGTAATTTTTAAAAAATAATTCAAGAACTAAGTAATGAATACTTCCCATTGAAATTATGCTATTATTGCTTGCAAATAATATTTAATGTCATATTTGAGTCTGGGCAGATTTTTTCTCACAGCACATAAACTGTTGTTATGTTTGTCTGTAAAAATCACAGCTATAGTTTTTATGTATCTGAAAATGTAGTTAAATTTTGAATCATCAAATCGACATCCTATAAAGCATTATATCTTTTTAGTCTCATTCATGCAAAAACATGGCTTAGGTAAATATATATTAATTATTATATTTAATAGAAGTAATATCTTTCAGTAGAAATGCAAACTATGATTAATAGTACACCATGCGTGGAACAACAAGCAATTCAAAAAACTATTTTATTGACAAGGCACAAAGAAGAATTGAAACAAACTGACATGAAATTAGTGATGCAACTTGATCAAAAAGTATGTATTCAATTATTCATTTTCATAAAATACAGGTAATTACATACATAAATAGTTATTTATTGCTATAATATAAACACTGAAAAGTATTTTAAAACTAAAAATATGTAATTTTAGATGGGTGATTTAAAATAATGTTATTCTCAGAATAAGTATATTGTCTATTGTAATAATAAAAATCGATTCCGGTGAATTGACTTTGTCAAATAAAAATATTATAATGTTTCTATATTTATTAACTGAGAAGGTTAATTTAATTCTCTTATAAATCAGGATTTAATATTTGCTTTCTACAACATGGCTTTTCTTAAATATATAAAGTTATATATTTATACCCCTTCCAACCATTTATTTTATTTTTGATACTTTGATTACAACTAGTGATGTCCTAATGCATTACTGATTTGATTTCCTATAACAATTAATTATATTTAAGAAGTTTAATCGATTCAACACATTGGTAAGTGTTTTATTTTTGCTTTTTAAACATACACAAGCTTTTGAAGAGATGATGGCTTAGTTGGTAGTGCGGTCGGATTTTGCATCAATGGATGCACATTCAAACTCACCTATCCAATTCTAGAATCAGCCTAAGCTTTCGGTGAAGGAAAACATTGTGAGGAAACCATAGCATGGTGGTAGGGCATTTACTAAAAATGCCCACCCTCAAGATTGAAAACCTTCCTCCAAATACCAATAGGTGTATTCCGGCAGCATCACTTGAAAATCAGTACCTAGGCTTACTATCCTGGACTACGTCGTCACTTAATATTAGGTGAGATTGAAACACTGATCCTATACCGTGTAAAAAAACACTTATATTTTATGTATTAAAATAAACCATTTATACTATAGTAAATGAATTTGTTATTTGGTAATATCAATCAAGAAACTCATAGAGAACATTCATAATTATATACATAACTTGCTATACTTGCGGCTACGCTCGCGTTAAATCTAAGTTTTCGCTGCATAATATAGTTTAATTTTTTTATTCATAACCCTAATTATTATCCAAAACATTTTTTTGCTATTAACATTAAGCAAAGAAATTTGACAGAAATTCAAATACCTGCCAGTAAAACTTTGAGTTGAATCGGATTTTATTCATTTTTTTTTTTTCAGTTTTCATATTTAATATACCTATATTTCATTAAATTATAATATTGATATAATCTGTGAGCTCTATAATTATTCGATGATAAATATCGGGGATAAAAAGCATACCGCTTCGCTATAGAAAAAGAAAACAATGGTTGTGTTTTTTTTTCCCATGGTTGCCTGTTAATAATTATAGAACTTAATGGGCGTGATTGTATATAAAATAAATTGTTGGAAGGGGTATGGTCTTAAAATGTACAATAGTAGTAATGTGATGATTTACTTCTCTTTCTAGGTTAGTGATCAACAAGTATTATTGGAAAAGGCAGGTGTTCCAGGTTTTTTTGTAACTAATAAACCAATTGAAGTGAAAGTTCAAATGTACCTTCTCGATTTTATTTTAAGGCTTAGTAAGATGGATATACCATAGGATGTTAAATAAAATTTTTTTACTCACTAATATTTTTTATTGACGCGTTCACCGACATGGACTACATATCATTGAAAACGTATATTGTTACCGTCAATATAGGAGAACTAAATCGATTAAAAACTTTCTTCAAATATTAACAGTAGTTAAAAATTAACAGTTTATTCTTATATCGCCTTAATATAACCGATACGTATAAATAAAATTGAAATGCCTCTGCAATGTCAAAATATTTTTTTTACTAAATAGATATGAATGTAGGTATATATGATACCTATACCAAAAATTCAATTTTGAAACCAGTGCTTCTCTATGACCCCTCATTGACCGTCAGGCTGTTAACCCGATCGGTCTGGTTATCTTATGTTTCACACCCACTCAATATTCGCTCGCGACCCTCCCATACATTGGGAACTCCTGCCCTAGAGAATTAGGTATTGAGATTGGGAGTAAAGAACAGGTTGGCAACGCGCATGTGCTACTGAAACGCGCAACTTACCATCATGCCCTGCGAACGCCTGTTTTGCCATCGTCGTAGTGAATTAAAAAAAAAAAACAAAATGTGTGAAAAGTGTATGCAACTTTATTAAAAATAATCGTAACTTTGGTACACATTACATACAACCTGCTGAGAACTCATTACCAAAACACTGTTAAATAAAATCCGTATCTGAAAAAAAAAAAACACTCTTGAAGTGTTACAAGTTCCATTATTTTGATTACCGTTACATATTCTATTTGAAAACAATGTAATTATGTAACTAGGTACATGTACAATTGAACTGTATAGTAAAATAAATTCATAGCAAAGTAATAAGTTTGTAAACACATTGAACATTTATTTTTGGCTTACATTTGTGTATTCATAAATATAATAATGTTCTAAATTATTTCCATTTCATTTAGTTGCATAAGTTCTAAAGCAGTGGTCGTCACATTTTTCTGGTCAAGGCCCACATAATTCAATGTAAGGGCTACACTTTTCCCCCCAGTCACGGTGAAGCTGTAAATGCCCTTCCCGTCAACAGCGGGAGTTAGTTAAAAACCCAAACGTTTATTACAATACACTACGAATTGCCCATATATTTTGTATAGCAATAATAACTTATAGTCATTTTTGACAACCTAATTCTCTAACTATATATATAAATTTGGTTTTGAGTTATTGTCTTCCTAAAATTATTTGTGACATCGCGAGCTGCAGAAATGCCGTCCAAGCGCAAATGCGGCCTGCACTTTGACGACCACTGTTATAAAGAATGTTGGGATAATAAAATTATTAAAACCAAAAAGTCTACTGTCATTTCCTACATGCAACATCCATTAATTTATTATAATTATTTTCTTCGTTTCGTCCATTGAAATATTTCTATAATATTCAATTTAAAGATGTGTAGTGTAGGAGATTCAAATCAAACGACGTGATTTTAACATATATTTTTTAATACTCCAAGTATAAAATTATATGAAAGTTTATAATGTGGTCAAGATGGAATTGGACAGAGATTTTTATTTTTCTCCCTTTTACTTCTTGAATAATAATTAGGTCTCCATGTAACTACTATGAAACTGCGTCGCTGTTTTGGATACGCTGTCCCTAATCGTACTTCTATGCGATCATTTGTAGATACGTTCTTACTGTAGATAAACTTGTCCTAAATGCGACGTAGGTACTTGCTTCTCTACAGTTACAACTTATTTTAGTGTGGATATGATGGGTCGTTGAGTTATATTATTACTATACTATCTTTTAAGATAAACATTGATGTAATATGTCTGGTAAAATAATTAAATGATATTTACGCTGCGAAAACCTTCACCGGCTTATCGAAAGCTTATCAATCAATTTAATTTACGTCCATATTAAAATTAACACTCCGCTATCAGATACAGACAATTTTAATGTTGTAAATGTTATACATTTGACCTTAGCAATGAATTTACCACGTTACCCACTTTCTTAAATGTAATATCTATAATTTGTTTCCTTTACATTATAGGGATTATTTAAGCCTCTTCACATGATTTAAATTTGTTGTAATCAAAATCAAGACATCGTTAGTAAACAGGTAACAAGATTATCGTTCAGTTCATTATATCTTATGAAGTGATATTGCAAAAGGAATTTTATTTCAATTTTTTTTTCTTAATTAACTCAAAGCTTGCAATCTGATAATTCAGAACAAAAATTTCATTTCTCGAATATCCTAATTATTATGAAGGATTTAATATAGTACTTACTTTTATATTAAGTTTGTATAAAATACAGTGCAAACTCCTGGTCGCTCTTGATAATTTTTTTGACCAGACGGCAAGAATTTTAAACAAACTCCCATATAAATAATTGATGCATATCGCACCCCCCGTGCAACATTGCCACTTATGCAAAAATGAGTTAAATATGTAATAACTGTCCTAAAGCACCTTTGCTTGGAGGGCTATGTGACATTCGTAGTAAGCAGTTTCTGTATGAGGACGTGTTATTACCGAATGATAAATTTATGACCAAGAACCAATTCATTACCGAAAAATAGGGGAAGAAAACGTACTCGTAATCTTAATAACTGGAAAAAAATTTGCAAAAAAAGTAAGGAATTCTGGCCATGAATATCGATCAATTAAAACTGGTAAAACAGTACAAGCTAGAAAAATTGGTCCCTCTTGTACAGAAAAGTGTCGACTGGTTTGTTCAACTAATTTTACTCAACAGAAAAGGATTCAAATATTCAATTCTTATTGGGAGCTAGGAAGCGTAGAAAGAAATCGTGATTTTTGAATTCCTGTATCAGACCACTCGAGTTTGCAAGTTGCCGTATAAAAACAAATAGGCGTTACCCAAGACAAAGTAACTCAGCATTTTATATTTACTCAATGAAAGTCAAACATTACGGGTTTGCAATACATTTTGAATTAACACTGGGTATTTCTCCAAGGACTATATGCACCGTCACTGATGCTCAAAAATTCAATGACAGTATCATTCCAGAAGACCACCGAGGGAAACACGGAAATCATTGCGGACAATGAAATGATAAAAGCCGTTAAAGATCACACGGAATCTATTCCGAAAGTGGAAAGTCACTATCTTAGTAGGCTAAGTATCTAAGTAGGCTTATTGTCCGGTGGTTTAACTATCGCAGAATTGTACATAATACTATAATGAAGCTTAGAAAGAAAAAATAATAAATATGGAACGCGATAACTTAAAACAAAAAAAATAATAATAAGCTGTTAATTACGACGCCTATCAGCGCATTTTTAATCAAGATTTCAATATTGGCTTCTTTAAGCCAAAGAAAGACCTTTGGAACCAATGTGTTGCATACAAAAATGCACCAGAACAAGAAAAAGTTATATGCCAGTTACAAGATTCACCCAGAAGAAAAGAGCTTGAGTAGAATTGAAAAGATAGATATGAAAGAATGTCAACATCCTCAAATCACACAGATCATATGTACCTAAGATTTACAAGCCGTCTTGCCATGCCCACTAGGAAAATATGTCAGCTATTTTTTATAAATCTAAATTGCTACAATTTTGTCTTATTTTATTTCTTACACCAATATTAGTGCATAATGCTGATTTCAAATAAAACTAAGTAAACAATTTGTTCTTGTTTTTTTTTGAAAACTCCCAGTGACATAATTACAATTATTATTTTTCGTTAGTGTCACAATGTCACTTCTGAGTTGGAAGGTTTTTAAAACAACTTTATAGTAACCTTTTAGCAATATTAAAAGTAATTATTCTGTCAATAGTAAGTTAAAAGTTAACTTTAAAATAAATATCATATCTTATTACGATGTCAAAGTTTTAAATGCTTCTCCTGAAAAGTTGAATTTTTGCATAAGTGACAGTGTCGCACCGGGGGTATCTATAAACATACTATGTACTTGTAAATGTAATAAAATATGAAACAAACATTTCAGAAGTCATAGATATATTATTTCATTATTCCGTCATTGGTTCTTAAGCATTATGTGTTATATTCCTTGCATTGTTATTTATACGTATAGTTGGAAGGATTTTAATTTTAAGGTCACGATGTTTACGAATTATAAATTATGCGAAATAAATTTACATTAAAATAGGTAGGTAAATAGATACTGCACGTCACTATCTAAAAACAATAGTTATCTTTATAAATTATCACGTCTTAATGATATTCAGAATATATATAAATAAATATTATAAGATAAATAATACTAATGAAAGACTTATTATTTAATCATCTTTTTTTTTTGAAGGAATATTGAAAGAAACGTTGTGAATGCGTTCGTTGTATAAAAACTGTTATTTTTGAAAATTATTTTAAATATAATTACGTTTGTGCGTTCAATTATTATTATGGTTGGTCTTAACATAATTGTCAAAAATATAAACAAAATAATAATAAACAATTTGTTCACAATTTGTTAACACCACAAATAGGTACAATGATTTTTTTTTATACCCATAAACATACCAGCATCCTATTGGCAATCTAGACCTAATTTATCACTAATATTTCGTTAAAATAACCACAACACAAGTATGATTCATATAAATAAGGTTTTTTTTTTTATAAAAATTAAATTTATTAAATGTAAAAGATTTGTGTTAAACATACAGCATCATATATATTTTTCATTTCTTCTCTGTCCCATATGATGATCCTTGACTAATTTTCGACATACCAATCGACTTTTGGAGAAGAATAAAAACTGGAAAAAAAAAAAAAAACATATACTTAATAGGATAGTACCTAATAAAAGGTATACGAGTATATAATGAAGTAACGTCAAGTACTATTACAAGCAAGTATTAATTGCAAAAGGTTATTACAGGGTGGATCATTACGCGAACGATAGTCATGTCTGGAAATTACACCCCTCCTGTGCTTGGGCTATAGCTATAATTCTATAGTTTTTATATAAAAAATTATATGCATATTTAAATTTAGAAAAAAAAAAACCGGAGTGTCTTGCCGATTCTTCTCGACTTTTCTAAACCGGTGGTAGTGTTTTGACAATCATACAAGCCTTCTTAGGGCCTAAATTAAAGAAAGAATTTTTTGATGTGATTAAAACTAATATAAGGCGTTTCATGTTTTATGAAAACAACGGTCCTGAAAATAGCCAATTCTTAATGTATAGTTAAAATACGTAATAATTATTAAAGAAATATATATATATAAAAAACTTTTAACCTCATACCTTTTAGAAATCAATTTTTTCATATAAAAATTAACATGGTAAATAAAAATTTACATTTAAATAATGGTGAAGAGGCATGCAGATATTTATTTCTGAAATAACTAACAGTAACTTATGACCTATGAAGTAATACATATTTTGACAAAAATTATTTACATCAAAAGTAGGGTTGCCAAAACATCGTTTAAATTAAATGATGGAGTTTTAGTTTAAGAAATATACCTTGCCAATCAAGAACAAAGATCGTCCTTAATTTTGAAAAGGCAATTTTATTAATAAATTTAGCTACTGTTTACATAACAAGTATAACACGAAAAAACATCACAATCCCCTTTACGTTAAATTCATGAAAACAAAATATATACATTAGCTGGCGACCCTATACATAAATTAAACTACAGATTTTTTTTAAATTAATTGGAATGAACTTGGCGATATGCAATGCAATGCATTCATTCTATCAACATTATTAATATAAATTTCAAGTTATATAATTATACCGATCCAAAGTTTAATATAATGAGTCAATTATAACCGATAACGAGCATTTATTAGTCCAGTGATAATGATAAATACATATATAATAAATAACGAATACTTACATGCAGCAATATGGCGCAACCGATGGAGAAATAAAGTAGTTTTCCACTGAAAAGTAATCCAAGTAAATAATATAACATCGGAGTGAGCGTTACTATTGCCCAACCGAGTGCGTTTAGCAACGAGTAAATCCGAGGGGGAACTTTGAAAGGTTCCACTCTCTCTACACCGGACTGTAGAAAGAAATCGCCCGTGTTCAAGAACGAGTCCTGCATTTTATCCTGAAATTAAACGGACAGGACATGCGGATCAGTAGTTTCTAGTTTTAAGAGAACATGCGGTCAGAAACGTAGTTATTTCAGAAATCTATTGCTATCGCGTAGCGCCTTAAAGAAAGCGAAAGGGACAACTGCAGCGCGGGCTGATTGTACCGTATGCAAAATAGACGAAAATATCACTTCATAGTACCGTTTCCTCCTCCAGAACTAAATTTCCGATTTATAATTTTCTTTCAGTTTTAGAATAATAAAGACATTGGCTATGCCTGTACGTTTTGCTGTTTTTAATTATATCCGTCATAATTGTTTGACGAACGTTTGAAAATAACGGTAAAACTAACAATAACTCACTAATGGAAAAAATCATGACCGTGGTGGTTATATATTATTTGGTATATATCCAGGGAGGAAACAGGGGAGTACGTTTGTATGGAATAAAGGCCGCTAGAATATCCTCTTAATATAGTTTTTAAATAATCATTGGAATATTATGTTTTCATAGTGCTGTCCATTTTTGTCCATTGAATCTTATTATGTTCACACAATTTCATGAGTTCAAAATTCCCGTCGAAATCGGTCAAGCCGTTGGCCGAAACAAACTGACAGACAGAATATTAAAAAAAATGTATTTATTGTATAGGTAGGTATATATATGTACATTTTTCCGCTAATAGAAACAAAAGACTTATTTTTTTCATTCATTTGTTTTTTAAGTTCGGG
Organism: Samia ricini; assembly: GCA_014132275.2. Classification (NCBI taxonomy): domain Eukaryota; kingdom Metazoa; phylum Arthropoda; class Insecta; order Lepidoptera; family Saturniidae; genus Samia; species Samia ricini. Next base: position 11,543,289 of record AP028170.1, read on the forward strand.
ATAAATGAAATGTTATATGCAGTTTTCACTCACACCTAAAGAACATATGAAAGCGGGCGGAGCCGCGGTCACCTGCTAATATATATAATATATTACCTTAATAACAAAGGTCTCGTGTAACCACTTGACAGCTTCTGCTTCATCTTCAGGCACTTTTTCAACTGGTATCCGTTCAATATACATATGAGCGTGCACAGGTTTGCCGTAGAGTAAGCTCGTTAACGTCGGTGGAGTCTGGATTTTTTAAAATTCTTTATAGCCTGTGACGATGTGGTCCAGTCCAGGATGATAAACACGCTATGCCTAGAGGTACTGGTTCTCAAGTGATGCTGCCGTAACACACCTATTGACATTTAGCGACAGGTTTTCAAACTTGAGGGTGGTTGCTACCCAGGCCCTACCACCATGCCATTTCCACACGATGTTTTCATTCACCGAAAGGTCTGGCTGATTTTTACAGTTAGATCGACGGACTCGCACCCCAAGGTCCATTGACGCGGAATTCGGCCGCACTACCAACTGCACCATCATCGCTTTAACTACGGATACTGCTACCAGATGCCCACAGTAGGCTTCCTTTAGCGTAAATAAACGACTGGAATGCGGCCCTTATAAACTTGTAAGAACCCGTCATAGTGCAAAATGAAAGCACGTCGCGATCCGGAATCAGAATCATCCAAAGCTATTTAGAAGACTTTTGTCTTACCAAGACAAGGACGATCATGATTATGGCTTTCGTCGATTGTTTTCATATTATCTTGGACTCTACTTTCATTTCATTTATGTCCAAAAAATAAGATATTAACGATAATAAGATATCAAAAAATATTACGATTTACGTAATGCTAGTAGCGTTTTTTTATTTTATTTTAAACTATCTGACCCGGCATGTTACATCTTGCACAATATTATAATATGGTGCATAACAAAACAAATCCAATAAAAATCGGTAGAGTAGAAAAAAATTGCCAGAACAAAACACTTACGTTTTTACATATCAAAAATAGATAGAGATTTTGGATGTTTATGAATTATATTATAATCAGTGTTTTATTAATAATAATTTCGAATGATTTTAGCATACAGCAACTATTTATCAGCGGTTTACATGAGATTAAGATAAGATTAAAAAAGAACCAGTTGAGTTTTTTTTTGATAAGTAAAGATTAGCGATTGTCTACATTTTAGGGGTTTTGTTAAATAATGATGTGATTAAAAGATATTCTAAGACTAGTAATTCGCCTAGTCTAAAAATTAAAATGATTAACTGAAGTTAACTAAAAAATTGTTTGGTTAACCAATGGACTTTTGGCTATTTATAAATTATAGCCAATCAGATTAGCACTAAAATATTATCTACCACCAATCTATATTGATTACTATATTATTTTGTTTTATTTCATGGGACATGAAAGTTCGCTGTCGACTTCGAAACTATATCGATAAAGGAGACGTTAAAGGCGTTCCACACTCAACCACCACTCCTTACCCAAGTTGCTATAGTATTCATATTTATATACACTAGCAACACTGATCCTATTAAATCAAGATGACGTTTTTGGCGAAATTTCAGTCTGTCATGTTGTAATTCTTGTTTTTTAATTCACTAATTTTGCACTTTTGCAGTATAGGACTCTATATTATGTAGTTTTTACGTGATATAGTTGGGTTATTGCGCAGAAATGAACTGTATTGAATATAATAACACGGATTATAAATTCTGAGGTCTCACAACTTCCTTGAAAGACTCTTTAACAAATTACCGGCACTTTGTTGGAGCATTAGAGGTCGGCAAAATAATACTGCTAATGAACTTGTATATAGGGACGTAATAAATTATAAACAACAAATGAACTTCCAAGGAGCTATTAATGACAGGATTAAAGATTTTAATCGTCTAACAAATAATAATGACAATTAAATGAATCAATTAAAACAATCGATTGGGTTATCTATTTTACCTACCTTGCTTTCCTTTTCAAATGCTAATTGTATATTGTAGATAGCTGGTATTTTCCCTCTGAAATATTGTAAGCTTGCAGTGAACCCCCTTGTACGTGGGGTCAAATGATGTTTCAAAAGTGGTAAATTTTTCTCTTTTGCGAAATTCAGTGAAGCTTCGTGCTTTGTTTTTTTGTATAACGCGTTCCTTCGGGAGTCATCAACAGCTATAAAAGCATACCTTTTTTTTGACTGCTCAGTGATTAGACTATAACTGATCTTATGTGATGATTTGGCCCATGATTGTAAACACGTTAAACCTTAAAGCATGTTGCTCTCAGTCTCAGGTGATGCTGCCGGAACTCATCTGTACGTGCTTGGCGACTAATTTTCAAACTTGACGGTGGTAATTAATATGTCGATTACCCATAAAAATGAGACAATAGGAAAACAATGGAAAGCTGGCGTGAACGCCAGGTTGGTGCTCAAGGGTGCTTAATGCAAACGTGCGTTTAAAATGCCTTACCACCACCATGCGTTATGATTTCATTACGATGTTTCCCTCGACTAAAATGTCAAGCTCATTATAGAAATTAGGATAAGTACATTCAAATCTATGTCAATTGACGTGATATCTGATTACACATGTTTATGTTGCATTTTAGGTTTCGGCTGTTTGATTTTACGCCCGGCCGACTATCTGACGTCAACCCTCCTTGGGAATGCTATTGTTGATGGTAAACCGCCACCTACTGTCTGGGTGCAGATATATGCCCGTGTTTTCCCCTTTTTTGTCGCCTTTTACGACACCCCAAGGGATAGGACAGGGGGGTGGTGGTATTCTAGAGCCGCCACCACACGACATATACGATTACACATGTATAATATTCAAATATCTTTAAGTTTAAATTTATCACGTAATCGTTATTGCATGATCATAGACGTATTGTAAAAGACGGACATTTTTCTAACATTAATTCACATTACATTTTAATATATTCGCAAATCAAATCTTTGAAGCTCCATTTATATAAAAGTATATTACAAAAACAAAAACATTATACCACTAAGCATCAAATGATTTTGGTATATGATTTATAGTTATATCATGGGTAAATTAATACAAAAATGTCAACATTTTCATTACGAAAATTAAGAATACATTTATTACAAACAATTTTAATTTATTCAAATACAGTAATACCCCGCTTAGCGCGACCCCGTTACGCGCGGTTTCACTATAACGCGAATTTAAAATTTCGCGCTCAAATGCCTCGCATTACGCGAAAGAGTGCGTATAAACATAATGTAAAGACAATAGATGTATTTTTCCGTAAAAAATAGAGTATGTATTGCATAAAGTGTTCTTAGAATTAAAGTGATTGATTAAAATGATTTGTATTTTTTTGTATTAAATTTTGACTATGTTTAATCATAAACCTCGATATACGCGAATTTCAGTTAACGCGATTTTTTTCGCAACGTATCCCTCGCGTAAAGCGGGGTATTACTGTATACATATTTTATTCTTGATATTGTTTAGTTTAATAAAAAAAAACTAAGCCTACGCTAATTCTTATTCATGAAAATAAATATGGAGGTTATATGTACCTACTGTATACCAGTATTTGTCATTCGGTATTATCCTGTTAATATGAGTAATTAAAAATATACAGACGAAATAATAGAGTACTTCGTACATAAAGTAGACGACGTAAGAATAGCTACAAACGTATCTTACACTTAGTTAAAACATATCTTATTTAATATTAAATGGAATTACTTACCCATATAGGATCTGGATAATCACAAAGTTCTAATATTTGATTCTTTATAATCTCCTTATCTTTGTCGAATGACCTTTCGAGAAATACAAAATCGGAAAATTTCCACATCCAACCGATGGGCGGCAAGTATTGTATTGATTTTTTAGCATACGCTTTGCAGTTCTAAAAATATTAAATATATATATTATCCTTTTTTATACGTATAATATAATAATAGTAATAATTTTTATATATATGTATGTTTGTAGATGGTGGTAGTATCAGAAACGGTACTGAATTATTAGTACATTTATAATAACGGTACATTTAACGTTTCTGCCGAGTTTACGACGCACAAAAACTTGACACCTATTTTTCTTTGTTTTATGTTCTACCTTAACCTTTTATCTTAAAATGACATGTAATTTTTTCTTTTATTATGTTTATTTCATTTTCGGTAATTTAATATTTACACTATGAGCTTTTCATTGATTTGTTCAAATTCTATAATAATTCGAAATTTAATACAGAAAACCATAAAAGTGGTTATGATAAATTATTATACATATATTGAAAATATTCACAAGGTCGTATTACTTTGTTAAACATATAAATACACAAAGAGCAAATGCATCCCTATGATTTATTTATTTTGATCTACGAATTGTAACCAACCAATACCATACTTGGAAGGTCAAATAAAATTTATCAATTTATGACGATTGACAAAGTATGATAGATGAGATTGTAGATATTAACTGACAACAAATATATGTTTCAATACATTATGGAAATCAAATCATATCAACTAAATTAACTGCAAATTTCATATGTATGTAGATGGTTTGAAACCTTTACCAAGTTACGAAGTCTCTGGATGATATTAATAAACTTTAAAAACACAAATCAATAATATCCCCAAACGGTGTAACCAAAATAACATGTTATAAAATTGTGAAAAATTATATTTGAAAAATATTTTTAAAGAAAATAAAACCTTTAGAAGCAATTGACTACATTGAAAACACTCCACTAAATGATGTTTCAAGTATAGGGGGTGATTATGGACAGTTGTCTATGTTGTATATGGATAGTAAGTGTTCGCTTTCACGTTGATGATACTGTACATAAAACTGTCCGATTATCAGCTTCTATGTCAAGGCAAAATAGATTGTTTGAATGTGTAAAGCTGTATATAACTCCATCTTTCATAGGATAAGGAAATCTGGCGTGAAATCCATGCTACGCAATATACTCAAATAAAATTGAATATGAACAAAAGTGCTTTCTCTATAATTTAGATTATTTTTAATATTATTAATTCCAAATTTATACATTGCATCGTCAATGAATACATCGTCATACTAATATTGTGTAAATAGTCCAACACAATATTAATATGACCATATTATTAAATGGCATGTGACCTTGATTCACTTTGTCAGATAAGATTTTCAAAATAAATATGTTTATATATTATAGAATACTTTTATATTCTAAAAATTTTAAGATTATTGGCACCAAATATATATGTATATGATTTTCAGTTGGTGTAAAAGCACCTGCGTTGTTTGGTTTTATTAATATTATATATTTTATTTTTATTCTAAGATATCAAAAAATATCACATCAGAAAAAAGGGGCTAGTTAATCTCGGTTTGAGCATAGCTTTTAAATAATTTTTAATTCAAAATGAGATCTTTATTTTTAAATAAAAATATTATGTATATTTTGGTGCAGTTAGTGAGAAATGTTTTAGATATATAACTGCAGTACTTAATACCTTGAGAGTTAGGTTAAAATGTTAAACAGTTTTGCCATAAACTTACCCCTAAAACACCAATGCCATCACAGAACTGCCATCCCATAAGCCAATCTATTTCATAGCTGTGATTCATTAGCAGGTATCCATGCTCTTTACCATACCATTTATTATATTCATCTTTCTTGATATATAGAGACATTGTAGACCCTGACCACCATTCTGACATAAAAACTAATTCTGAAAAATACATAATTTACATGTGGCGCCAATACTAATAATATGTATGACATGAAATAACATTGAATACATTTGCATACTTACGACTATAGAATGAATAAGATAGATAGTAATTTATTTTCCTGTACAATGACTTATTCAATGGTCTCAATCCAAAGTATAAAATTCCTTGTATAAAGTTCAATATAATACCAGAGGTGAAGTAAGAAATAGTGAAACACAGGTGGACAATAGTTGACTGTTTCAAAACTTTCAAGTTAATCATTTTGTACAATTTTTACGCACTATCTGTAAACCTGTGAATAATATTTTTAATACAATTATTTCAGAATATTAAGTAACATTATGTTTCTATATATCTTAGAAAATTTTAATTAGGTACAAGAATTTTTTATAAAATATAATCATAATAATGTTTTATTTTTTATTATTTAGAAACTTACTACTATATTATAAACTATTAACATAAAAGTTTCTAAAGTAATATAGCTAATTTTGATTAAGCTAGAACAAGATTATTAAAAAAAAAAACAATGCTTGCCCCTTAATATGTTGAGTACCCATAAAAATCAAACAATAGAAAGACAATAGGAAAACAATGGAAAGCTGGCGTAAACGCCGGGAAGGTGCTCAAGGGGTTAAGCAAGATGTAAAATAAGAGTTTAAATTAGCACTAACTTAATACTGGATACACATCTTTTAAATGTTTAATTAACTAAAATAACACTACAATTTTCATTATTTCTTTACAAATAAAGATGTATGATTTTAGATAATCAATTTTAGGGAAATATGAAATTTGACACTCATTTACATAATTTTATAAAAAAATTGGGTTAATGGTACTAATAAAGTCATGTTATTAATCATTGCTAACAGTAGCAACTTTTGCATTTTTATCTGAGTAACTAGTGATTACATATATATAAATAAACATTGTCACAACTCAGTTTAAATTAGTCATTCAGTAAGTTTAGAATTTCATAACAATACAATTTCGAAATAGTATTGTGAGGAAACATTATCATTTATGTAGATTATAATGACTAGCAAAATTATCTTGATTTGTAACTTAATCTGTAATTTCACTGAAATGACATGCTGATACAAATATCAATTACAGTTAGGATTATAAAATTATAAAGGCTAAACCGGTAAATTGATCAAATGGTTTTAAGTAACTTTTAAATAACGTTTTTTTTAATAAAAATAGAACTTGTACAATTCTGTCATAACTCTAAACGTATTTTTGGTTACGGTAAACACTTTTAGAACCGAATACATTATAATCACAATTATTGAATTTATTTTTCCTTATAATATAGGTAACTATGGATGTAACATTGTAATTTTCGTGCAGAAAATTGTTTACTTACCATATCAAATTTACAACGTGCGATTGATGAGTGATTCACACAAGAAAATTAGTTTAAAAAATGAAATTATACATAACGAATAATTACCACATTGGAATAGAAAAACGTCGCTTTCACAGATACCTATATAGAGGAATAAAATTGAATAAAATAAATCGCTTTTATCTTTTGACGTTTTGACCATAGATAAAAAACCACTATACTTGAAACAGATGTGCCACTTGAGTCTTGAACCCTTTTCATAGACAAAATGGGTGGAAAAGACAAAGCTACTATACCATGCAGCCAAGCCTGACTTTAGATCACTTTTCATATAACTCAAAACAAAATTGCGACCTTTTGTAAGAGCTTTTTCAAGGAAGATCTCACCACATTCGCTCCGTGTCATTCTTTCCAATTCACATCATTTGTGTAATATAAATAAAGTATATCACAACAATGCCACAAAAATTACATCATAGAAATATAAATAAATACTGCATGTACTATCAGACGGAAACACGATTTTCAGCAGAAACCGAAAAAGAACCTTCGGCCTGGGTCTCAGTTTTAGCCGAAATTACACACAATTTTGTATTTGAAACAATAAATTAAATAAATTTGAAGCGATGATGACGCAGTTAGCAGTGCGGTCAGATTACGCGTCAAAAGACGTGAGTTCGAACCCATCTATCCAACTTTAAAATCAGCCTGGTCTTTTGATATTCTTCAAATAATGCCCGCTTAGGTAGCTAAACTTGTCTCCATATACAAAAAAAGATATGTTCTGGCAGTACCATTTGAGAACCAGTACCTCTAGGCTTAACATGTTTACCATCTTGGAGCACATCATCACTTAACATCAGATGAGAATGTGGTCAAAGCACTAAGCTATACAGTCTAGTAAAAAAATATTTTTCGCATAAATGTAGATAAGTTATTCATATGAATGAACACACTTAAGAGTTTATTCTTGCTGTTAAGTTGAATTACGTACAAAGAATATTATACATAATTATATGTTTTATTTTCAATTTAATATGAAGAAAAATATATAAATTTCTTACTCATGTAAGTAAAATATTTATATACACATTTATTAAACGCAAAAACATAGGTATAATATCAGGCATACAATCCCGACATGGCACCATGTGACTTCATCCTATTATCAAAAATCAAGAATTGTCTACACAGTCAACGATTTTCAATACCAGAAGAGGTTGAAAAAAGTACATTTAATTTTTGACCAGTCATAATATTTTTTTGTAATTAATTCTGGAAACTTAGTACCCCCACGTATTAGGCCACTATAGGAATAAAATAAAACCAGATAATCGACTGCGAATCAGGAATAGAGCAGGATAAACATATTATCAAACGAGCATAATACAGTACAATAAGCACATGAAATGTATGATCGATATTTAATATATCGATTACCCATAAAAATCAGACAACAGGAAAACAATGGAAAGCTGACGTAAACGCCAGGTTAATGCTCAAGGAGTTTAACATCAGATTTTATGAAAAACTAATCGAAAAATTAAACAAGATACAAATCATTTCTAGTGAAAGCATCTAGAGAACGGATAACTTTGAATTCCAACATTTTTTTAAATTAAAAATAAAACCAACTTTTAGTGTATATGGGGCTTCCCAAACTTATTTTAACTGTGACGCCCTTGGGATGTTGACATATTTTTGCGATGCCCTGGCCTTCATGCCATATTTTTACCTTTTTTTTTTTTTTTTGACGGGGGGAAATGCATTTACGCACTCACCCTACCTGTTGTATTGGTGGGACCGAGTGCCCCTCCAATACAACAGGCAGAGGGGCACGGAGTGACGAGCTCCGCACCAGTGTGGGACTCAAACCCGGGCGAGAAGCGCCCGGGAATACCCACTAAAACCCCCCGGGGCCGTCCGCCGCATTTGGGGTGGGGGCGATACGGGGTTGCTAGGCATTTCGCCGCGTCGCCCCCTGCGGAAGACCCACCGGGCCCGTCAGTGCAATGGCCCAGCGGGGATGGGGGGGAGAATGAACTTCTGCCCCCCCACCTCTTAGCCCCCCCCCCCCAAAGGAGGGGGGGGGAGCCATATTTTTACCTACTAGATGTATTTCTAGCCTAATAACAATTTGTCAGAAAAACTTCAAATAGCATCTAAATTTTTTATTACAAAATAAAAAACAAAACATAAAAACAAAAATGAAAGCATTCAAAAAAGAGATAAAAACCAAGCACACACTTTTTATCTCTTTTCGTTTAGTATTAATGAGAAGGATGTGCTTGCTCTTCTGAGCATAGTTTCTCAAAACGTACGCTCAAGTATCGAAATTGGCACTCTCGTCTCTGTTTCTAAATTTATTTTCGATCTATACGTGTTCTTGATTAGTGCAACTGCAGAGAAACCTGTCTCGCACAAGCACGATGTCGCAAAAGGTAATATAATCCTCAATGCTGTAGTGTTCATGGAACGATATTCTTGATAAACTGAACTACAAAATTCAAGTAAATTATCCTTGTTACATTGGGGCTTAAGGTTGGAGTCACAATACAATTCTATTAATTATTCTTCTTCTGTTGTCGAAAATGTTGATGGTGAGATCGGTTGGAAAGGGGTTCTAAGATAGGATTGCTCCATTTCTAGGATAGCTCCAGATTTTCGGGAAAATATTTTTCAATATGTTTGCTCAAAGTGCTGTGTAAATTTTAATTTTAAACAAGGATCTAGGATGTCTGTCGATTTTTCTTGTAGAATGCCTGTACATTTTTTTTAATAGAATTATTCGCCATAGTGAATTTTAAATCGAAAATTAAAAGCGTGCGTAAGCTTGACTAAATGATGCCTAAGTATGGATTCCCGCGTGCGGGGGCGGTCAATGGCAGCGGATGGGCGCGCCCGCGCCTTGCAGTGGCCGGCCGCTCCTACCGCATCACAATGCGGATGCGAAAGGCGCTCGTTCGACTATGTTGCATCGACACAGACGGCCTATTTAGAGATCGCCTCGCGACGACCCTGAGATAATACCCTGGCACCCTAGGGCGTCGCGACGCACAGTTAGGGAAGCCCTGGTATATGTTATAAAAATGCACTAAAAAGTATATATATAATAACTTTAATCATCTGTTTATGTTTACTTTAAAATATTCTTTGTTAATACTAATACTAAATACTATTAATAATTTGGTAATCGGTGCCAGCTAACGGATAACAAAGTGGTGTAAACGTATACTTTCTGTTTTAAGTACCTACGTAATTTTGTGTATACCTAGTTTTGAAAATTATTACGGTTTCACATAAAAAAAAATAAAACAAGAAATTTATCAGAAATATTTTTGCTTTCTTTTAGTACCAAAAACTTTAAAGAAAATAATGAGGGTTCCGTGTAAAAAATTAAAACTCATAAAATTTGTGAAGAAAATACTATTCAATGGACATATAATGCGGACTAGCAAGGAAAAACGGACTAAGGATGTAATAGAGTGGTATCCGAGGAACGGGAAAAGACAACGAGGAGGTCAAATCAAAAGATGGGAGGATGATTTACCAAAAATATGGAGAAGGTCTGCCAAGGATAGAGAGACGTGGAAACAATTGGGGGAGGCCTATGTCGACAGACAATCTGACCAAGGTGGTTGCTAATAAATAAATTTACTATTCTGTTATATAAATTAGAATTAAGAATACTACTGTTTTATAAGAATAGCATGTAAGTTAAAAAGGTCAGCAAATAAAGGCTTTTATTATTATTATTATTCTACCACCAAAACATTATTTCTCAATGATTTTTTAAAAACTATATTATGCAGTGAAACATATAATTATGAAACGCGGGCGGAGTCGCGGGCACCCAGCAGTAAACACTCTTGTTATTAAGTAATTTAACAAAACAATACCTGTTGAGTGTTGTTCATTCATACGAGTTATTTTTATCTGTATTTGTGTGAATAATATACTAAATTTCAGTATAAATTACAAGATTGTACAAATAACTTACTCGCATTTTTTTTAAAACGATTTCAATTTGTAATCCAATAAAATAAATGGAAAAATAAAAAACAAGTATCTTTCCTCAAAGATTAATACACGAAGAAGCCTGTGGCTTAAAGCTTTAACATACTTTATGAGTTTTTGGCGGGATCTCAGTCTGACATGTAGCAGTTGTTTTCTTTAATTCGTTAAGCTTGTGTTTGACACTATATCATGTAATCGAGGTGGCGTTTGTGTGTTATATAGTTTAGTTATTATGTTCAAGTGAAGTTTACTATAGAAGATAACGAGTAGCATGTATTCTGAGGTGCCGTCAAAGCTCCATGGAAACTTCGAGCAGGATGGGCCACCGTTTTTTGTGCTGCTTGGTAACGCTAATACAAGATTGAAAATACATCTTACCCACATGTCATTGGCACAAATTGTGTACACAGATTGCCATTAACTAAGAAGAAGAAGAACATACTTTATTTAAGACAACGCGGTGAATAGCAGAGATGAATAAAAACTACATAATTCACAACATTGTTTTACCTTCTTTGGTTGAGCGCTTTAAGGCTGCATGGTCTAGTATTTTTGCCTTCTATTAAAAAGCAATAAATGGAACAAAAAACATTTTATTTTTGGTTATGTTCAATGTTTATATACTCTTTGATGTTCAAGTTCAACTCATTTTCACTTTTCAGAGTTCAGACCCAAATAGAAATTATAGTTGATATAATTTTAATAACAATATAAAATGAGCAGAAAATCTAGAAACACAGCATTGCTGAATATTATTATTTATGTTATTAATTGCAAATTGTTAAAAGCTGATATATCAAACAAAGGGTTTTCAGAAACAGAGACGCAATTGTAAATATTTTGTTTCATTGATGTTACAGATAAAGATATATAATGTAAGAAATAAGTATAAACTATAGAAGTGATCTGTATTCGAATGACATTTTTAGTGCCTATCTTGGAGAATGTTTCGACTTTTTGGATCCACTAGAATGCAAAATCTTATTAGATGATTTCGCTGACTCTGCGTCTAATTTTACAAACTGTTCTATAAAACACGCAAGACCAGTACGTCTATGTGAGAAGTGCATCGATTACTATGTGAAATTCCGTGACAAGTATGAGAAGTTACTGAAGACAAATGTAAATGGAACATCATGTAAAAGTATTTTTATATCCCATGATAGATTGGATGCCGTCTTAGATTACCATGATAATATAATGATGGTTTGGAATAAAGGAAATTGTAATGGTCTGTTCATTTTTCACAATACTATGTAATTATTTTGTTTTGAAATTAACAACATTATTTTATGTAGTAACAGCTGAAACCCCCAGTCGTAATCTTTTGAGCTTTAATGTAAATTCTTATTAAGTAAAAGAAAATCTTTTCAAATTATGCATACTCCTAATATTTATCAAAAATTCAGTTAATAGTGAAACTGTGCACCATCATTTGTTATGTAGAAAAGTTACAGCAAACTATAAATCCATTATTGTCACTTTAAGTATCTCAAATGGGAATGGTGCTGCTAATTAGGTTATATTTAATTTAAAATTTACTACCAAACAAACATTATTTTACCAAATATGTGAATTTGTGTATTAATCAGTTCTAATAATGCTACAATGTTTTTCAGGTTGCTACAGCTGGTCCAATTCAACACCAGTTGTATCGAATAACACAGTGAGGTTTTACCAAATATACAATGAAACTATGGAATGTATAGTTAATAATCTTAATAATACAGAGAAAAATTACACAGAAGTATGTGAGAACTGCATGCAAAGTTATATGCAATTGAATAATTTTTATGAGGCCTTGAGTACTGATCCAATTGGCCTCGATACTATATGCATGGATGTTGTAGATGCTGTTAGTATATATGTAATTTAATTATAACTTTAACTAGTTTTATGGTTACAAAAAACATTTAAGGCATAAAACCATATTTGCAATTTTATTATTGATAAACAATGTGCGAGTTACCATTTTAGTATGTGATGCTATCCATAACATACTATTGATTAATCACAGAATGGAATATCATGTTGAGGTTAAAGGTAAAGCTATATCAAATAACTAATAATTTTATATATAAGATATTTGTAATAACATATTTAGGTTAATGTTATTTAATTATTTTCAACCATTATTATAGATATGTTAAATCATTCCTCACAATTTAACATAATAGATAAATATTTTCAGATATGGAAGAAAATAGTGGCTTTTATTTAAATGCAAAATGCGTTTTTGCCTAAAGTGGTATGTCATAGGAGTGAGCTTTACTTTTTAATTCATGATGACATAAACAAATTTTTCCTTGTGAAATGAAAATTATTAAATTTAATTGCAATTATAACCTAATTCTACTTCATCACTAGTTGTCACCATGATATTCATTTTTACTTTTAGTATGAATTCACTATATATGCACTAGTCTTGCTCCTCTAACTTAAATAATATATTTGTTATGTATTCAATGCATTATTATATTTTGTCTATAGTCTACGGTGGATATCCTATATTGCAAGAATGTGATCTACTTGACATTGTTTTGTTGACTAAGTTACTATTATCCATAAAATTTTATCCACATATTACTTATTGTGATAAAATGTTTTAGAACAGTGCCAGAGAAATATTTGTATGATTTTAAAAATAATAATGTGTATTACTTCAATTGTAGTAGAGTTACAAAGCATCTAATGGACAAATAGGCAGACTGCACCTTTATATATTATGTATAAATCGAATATACAAATTTTGAACTGATGATGGCCCAGTTGTTAGTCTGCTCAGGTTTTTTTTTATTGATGGACATTCAAAAATATGTATCCAATACTAGAATAACCCCAAGCTTTCAATGAAGGAAAACATAGCATGGTTTTAGGCCATTTTTAAATTACACCAATGTTACAAGCCAAGATTTCTTTATACACTGTGGTTTAAGAAAAATGTTATATTATGTCTTGCAGATGAATGCAACAAGATCTATATGGAGCAAGAGCTTAAGTTGTTGTAAACTAAGAAAATCACCTGAAATAATATTTTTATGTTGTACAGCTATCATAGCCACACTGCCTTTACTTTATTATTTAGCAGTGAGATACTGTGGCCCTATTAGAGATCTACCTAATGTGTTAAAACGTAAGTATTATTTATTACACTACATGTTTCTATTTAACTGTTTGATTGTTTTTAAACATATTTTTCAGAATCAAGACTCAACCAGACTTTAATTAGAGCTGTTAATGGAAGAATTAATTAAGATTCAAAACAATAAACATGTTTATAATTATATATATTTATAAGTTGACTAAAGATGGAAAATAAACAATTTTATAAAATTTGATTTATTTCATTCATAATTATGGTTTTCAAATCCAAAATGTATATGTATATTTTATCGGTGTCTTGCCTTTTTATTGTTACTTTTCTTTAAACTGTTATTGTTACTTCCAGTGCTTGTTAATTTATGTTTAAGTGGGTTTGGTGTTAAATCACCTTTATTACTCAGTACACTCATATTGGGGTCTTTCTCTTTAGGTGTACCTGGCCTACTGTCCAATCCAATTCCTGATAGAATCTTGTCACTGTTAAAGGCCTTTTGTAGCATTCCAGATGAGGCTACAATCTTTTGTGTGACACTCTGTTTATTTTGAGATGGGGTGTTCACGACTTTTTCTATATTTCCATTTGTTTGTTGTTTGCCAGATGGTTTGGAGGCTATACTCTCTCTGTTGAACCGTGTATTGTTGTATGATTCAGACTACTAATGTTCAATCCAGAACTTATTTGTGTATCTGATGAGTCTTCATTTGTTTGGGATTCTGTTTCACTATTCCTTTCATCTAAAAAATTTGGTATATATATTGAAATATTTTTAGTTATAGGTAATACTATTGTTAAATATATAATATACTTACTTTTTGTCTCAGTAGGGTCAACCAGGCCACTAACAGCCTAAAAAAAAAAAAAAAAAAACAAAATTTATAATTAATAAACATTATATTTATACTGAATAGAATGCTATTCTATAAATCAAATGTTTTTGTTTCTTTTATAATATCTGTTATCTGTATCTGTTATTGAAATTCTGTTATTATTGTTCATTTAAAGATCTCTGATTGAATGCAAAAAAATTAAGCTTCTTCTATTTGAAAGAAGTGGCTATCACAATATTCAGTGTTTAAAGTGGCTGTACTTGTAGTAATACAGTGAAACCTTAGTATTTCGAGTAAATAGGAAGTAACTAAATGTAGTAGAATTCATTAATTTAATATTTTTTAGTATATTCGTTCACAATTCTTTTTAGTATATTTCCTTAAGGGGACACGCAGACAGAAAAGTAGCTATTTCTGAAAACTATTGATATCATATTACGCCACAAATAATGCGAAAGGGACAACTGAAGCACGAGCTGGTTTAACAATGCAAAATAGACGAAAGCATCACTTCGTAGTCTTCTGTTTTCTCCTCTAAAACTAAATCGATTTTTAATTTTTTTTCAGTTTTTCAATAATAAAGACTATGGCAATGTCTATATGTTTTGCTAAAAGTTTTTCCATCAAATTTGTTTGACAAATGTCGGAAAATGAAGGTAAAAATCAAGCAATTTTTCATTTTCAAAGGTTTCTAGTTTCTACAATAACTAATTTATGGAAAAAATCAAAGTATGGACACAGCAGTAGTGGATATTTGGTGTAACCATAACATTATTATCCGGGGAGGAAACAGGAGACTACATTTCTATGAAATAAAGGCCACTAGGTTATCCTCTTAATAATAAATACAACAAGGGTGGCTTGATCTAGGTAATTATCACAATGTTCAAGTTTTTTAAACATGCATAACATACAACAGACTAGCTGTGTGCCCACATTTCATATATTCTTCAGTGTTTTCATTTTCTAATATGGAACCATAATTTTTATAATTATTAAAATAAAGTAAAAAGATTTCTCATAAATTCAAGCACTTGCCTATTAAGCTAAACATTGAATTGGATTTTATTTGTGATTACATGGGTTTGATTTTTTAAATATAATCTGAATTATTTCTTCAAAAATTAAAATAGACTAAGTTATGCAGAGTAGCTTCAGATATCTATCAATAAAACTCACAACGAAATCCGTTCAACTCCAGACATTAACCGGAACAAACAAAAAAATTTTAATTTTGGTATAGGCACCTTATATACATTCATATGTATTTGGTTAAAAAAAGCTGTTATTTTGATATACAGAGACTGCAATTTTATTTATTAGTATAGATTAAATAGAAAGGGTGATCTTAAGGAATGCAGTACCAGAAACAAAAACAATTAGATGAAAGATTTAGGAAGCCATGTACTTTGGTAATGATAGAGAAAAGCCGTATTTATACACTACTCCAGTTTGGTGGTACTCACAGCTATTGATGTGATGCTAGATTTTGAGAATAGTCTTTCTGCTTCTTTGAACTTTCTGTTTCGTTTATCAGCCTTTGAATTAGTACTTTTATTTGTAGTTAGATATCTATCCCACCCTCTGATTATATTTCCATAGAGTTGAGTGTCTTCTAAATATGATCCTTCGAATGCATAAATTTGGCGCTCCAAGTTAGCTAATGTATCCTGTAATAAGTTTTTGTCACAAATGAGTTGTTAACTACTGTATTTAATTGTTTTTTTTTCATAAATAAAGGTCTCACAGCAACTTCAGCTTTACGTTTGACTAATTCTGCCAATTCTGCTCTTGTGTCGGCTACTGATGCCTGTTTAGATGCCATGTTGCTTTTTTTTGATTGCACACTTTGCGCGTCGTTGGCGGGGCTTTGAGGTGATACAACCATGACGCTATATGTGTTATTACAAACAATAATAAAGGAATTTAAATTTCCATAATACAAACTATGAATCTCTTGTAAAAAAAAAAAGAAACGTAAACAGATTGAGAACTTCTAACACAATTATGAGAGACCACCTGTGTTGCCAATAACTAACCTCAAAATTTTCCAAAATTTGTTCATACTTTACAATACCTATGTTATAAGATTGTTTGATAATTATTGAGTAATTGATAAAGTTAAAAAAACATTCTTGACAGTAACGAAAAAAAAGATGAAGAACAATAATTAAGGAAATCGCTTACGATGGCTTAAAGACGAACATCGCGTATTTAGGTTTATTAATAAATCTACTAGATTCATACATATACAATTCGTAGCTTGTAACTTTTTTTTTAATTTTACTATGAGAATAATACACATTTTTTCAACGCAAAAATTCAGCCACTTGTGTAATTATCTTCTATGTATCTGCCTTAAACCCCGAGCTTGCGAGAAAATTCAAATCTGGCAATTGAACCGGATTCTGAAAAACAAATTGATAATAAGAGGTGTTTTTTTTTGGTTTTTTATTTCTTCTTTTTTAAAGGAAAAGGAAAATGTACTGGTACATCATGCAGATAAGTCAGATGTTAGAAACACTATTCATAAATGAATCGCGGTAATAAAATGGTGGCTTTCCGTTACGACCAGAACGGGAGTGATTGAGACATTTCAGAATTCACGCTCCGTGTCATTATTTTCACTTCAATAAACTTGTATATTATAACTACACTATATCACGTAAATGCCACCAAAATTGCATAATATATAGTCAAATACTAATTTTTGGTTTCACTTATTCCTTAATCTTGCAGCCAAGTCAGACGTTAGGAACACTATCAATAAATGGTGGCAACAAAATAATGTAATAAATTAATTTTACTATATATCTCTGGTAGACGGGTGCTCGGCGTCATTTTAGTTTGTCATGTAGTCGTCCTTATTTTTAATTCATTATCTTGCAGTATTAGACTATATATAATATAATTTTGGTGGCATTTAACGTGATATAGCTTAGTTACGATGCAGAAGTGTAATAAAGTGAAAATAATGATACGGAGTGTGAACTGAAAGCGTGAATGAACAGAAAAAAAAGTACTGTTTTTGACTAGATCTGAGTCTGTTATGTCTACAGACTATTAAGAGGATACTATGTATGTTATGTCGCGGTTGTTTTCTTTAATTCGTTAAATTTGTGTATTTGCCTCTTTATCATGTAATTTTACAGTTTTGTTGGAGTTTGATACCCCAAATAAAAGATTAAAAATGCATCGTACCTACATGACATTGGCACTAATTGTTTGAACACAAATTGCCACTAAATGAGAAGAAGAAGAAATGGATAAAAAAAAAACAAATCTCTGTCACATTTATTGTTGTTTTTTTGCGAGTGTCACAAGATAAACAATTTTTGGGTAAGATAAAGAATGTGATATAGATAAAGTTAAAGAGTAAAAAAGTGATTTAGGAAGGGTGCAGTTAGGTGATAACTGTATGAAAATGTCTGTGAACTATATACCTCGTGTAACACAGGTAATTTATATTATGGTTGTAAAAAGTGAGCTTATTGCTTATATTTTGTAAAATATATTTGTCTTTTCAGCTAGATGCTGTGAATTTAGATATCCAAGTGGAGGAACTACTTAAGCAATTAGTCCTCGAAGGAACTAAATATTTAGAGGTACTCATATCTTTAACACAGTAAACCTAATTCGAATAATTCTTAAAGGTCTATAAGTATTTGGTTTATTTTAATTTGGTTTTTCTTTGTAGCCAGGATATCTCCAGCCGGTGTTACCTGAATTAGAACTTTTGATCAAAACATGGATTTTTAAGTATTCAATATTTGATAAAAAAAGTACATTTGGCCATGAAATGCTATCGTTGAAGTATCAAAGAAATAATTTTACAAGGAGCAAATTGTACTGGTACTATGGATACACAGTTGGATTGAAATATTTAAAAGAAAGGGCAATCTACAGTTTTACATCAAACAGAAAAGTACAAAATTTTGTACATAAGTTAGAAATATTTCAACTCCTTGCAGATATCATTAATTTTTTAAGATTTATTCAAAGTGGGAAGTATCCGATTTTTATTGACTATATACTTGGCTTAGAATTGTCAGCGGACAAATTGACGAGGGAAGATCTAAGTGACCTTTCGTGGACTAGAGAACTCTTATGGCACAATTTCATTGTAAGTTAACATTATTTTTAATAATTTATTAAGTACATAAATTTTGTTTCATTACTCCCGCATAAATTATTTGATGTATTTTTTTAATTTATTTAATACTATATTGATAATCAATAACAGACTATGTAAAATTACTTGTATTCACTGTTGTTTTTCAGGCATACATTTGTAGTGCAGGCCTCTACCCTAGCTGATATTACTATGTGTTCAATACTAAAAGATGGCTAGATAGTAAATGTTAGGTCATAGGTTTTTGCGATATTGTATTCTGGTTAGGTTGAGCAAAATACTAAATACATAAATTCTTGTAACATAAATTACAGAGACAATTTTTTTGAAACTTTCTCAGAGTTAGAGTGAATATTATGATAAAATGTATATTACCATTGAATTGAATTACATCTTTAAGTTAATTATAATAATAAAACACATAATTCTTGTTAACATTTATTATAAACTCTTCATCAGAACAACTTTACTTGACTTCTCTACTCTCTGGAATCATTATTCTGATGATTTCTTTCATTTTCTTTGTAAGCCATCTCTGTGGAAATGTTTGCTAATGGACCTCTGTTTTCTCATGCCCATGGTACAATAACTAACAATATTAAATTATATACTTTTCAGGAATTAATGGGTACAGTTATATCTCTTATGAATATATTTGGGTTGAGAAGAAAACTGTCAAGTATTTTGAAATATGTATGGTGGAGGAAGCATGTACACTCGGTTGTGTCCCGTGGGAGTCCAACTATGACACTGAACACTGTTTGTGCTTGTTGCTCCAATAAACCTGTACTACCTCATACTATGGGATGTAATCATATATTTTGTTATTATTGTTTGATGGTATGAGTTTTTATTAATAATTTAAGATTCAATTTTATGCACACTCCTTTATATATACTAATTTTATATTTGGTCAGTTTTTGAACCAGTGACATATTTAAATCACACTCTACTATTTGCTAAGTGTATCCATTTGTAAAATATTCATTTCAAATGTTTTATTAGAACATTTATGTTTTAAATGTATGTATAAATAACTATGGTTTTATTGAATAATTAATATTATTAATGTATAATTTTTATTTACAGGCCAATAAAACAGCAGATCCAGATTATACCTGCCCAAAATGTTACTATAATGGACAACAAATAAACAAATTTATAATGTTATGATAGACATTTGACATATAATATGGGACATATAGGGTATTTTATATATATTTAATGGGGTGGTTTAGTACTGTGATAAATTTATTGA
The DNA here is from genome assembly GCA_014132275.2 of Samia ricini. Lineage (NCBI taxonomy): Eukaryota > Metazoa > Arthropoda > Insecta > Lepidoptera > Saturniidae > Samia > Samia ricini. The sequence goes on from AP028170.1 coordinate 11,563,693, forward strand.
TTTATATGTTTAATGTTAAAAATATTGTAAAGTGAAATAATATTTTTCTTTTTGCTTGTGTTTTACTATTTCAAAGTTCAAAAAAGGTTTATAAGGTCAGTAAATATGAAAATATGCAAAATACATTACTTCAACAGAATATATTCAATTACATTGTAGATTAGCTATCAAAGACAGGAGTATTATTTTATTTCCCAACTGACTAATGTTGTTTAATCTAAAGTAGCTTGACAGCTTCAACATACTTTGTGGTGACTGAAAGATAACTTGGACAATGATACCTACTACTATGTATGTAGGCATAAACTTTAGCTTGGCCTATAGCTACATGAGATTTCCGCGGAATTCGTTCTGTCTAAAACTATTTCTTAAGCAATCATTAATGAAATAGAAAGACCTTTAAAGAACTTTTGCACCTTGCATGTAGTGTGCAATTATTTGATGTGCAGTATGTTGCATGTGTATCTAGTGCATGAAAAGTTATTGCAATGAACTGATAGTTGTTGCAAAACTTTTTCATTTAGGGAGAACAGACCATGTTTTTAGGTCACTACCAGGGGGGGGAAAAACATATATAACCTTAAAATGAAAACCGTTTTCGTACGTAACAACTAGAGCCAACCGTTAGGTATTTGATGTTTACCAAGCTGCCCCCTTGGACGGAAGATAAAGGAAGTGGCCCGGTGGCCTGCCGCCGGGGCTACGCGGAGCATGCAGGAATTATCCCTATATAATGATCCGGTAGTCTGGAATAAAGTTCTCGTATTTCGTATGCATAAACTTGTAATAAAATCTCTTTGGCTGCACTATTAGTATCTGGCTGGTTTTGATAATAAAAAAGGTTACATTACATTTCAAAAAAAGAAACGAATTAGTAAAATATTGTTTCCTGATGTTTTTTATTTGTTTTTCTTTCTGTAAAAAATAGTGAATATGATGAAGAAATTTGATACATATTAAAATTTTATTTAAAAAAAAGCAAATATTCAATGCAAGCCGTGATAACAATTTGTGATATTGTTTTTTTTTATTTCTTTATTTTTTTTTTTTGACGGGGGGAAATGCATTTACGCACTAGATATTTATGGACTTAATACAATGTTAGTATAGGCAGAGGTGTCTTTACCTATTATATTGCAGGTTGTGCAGCGCACACGGGCGCAGGTTTTTAAAAGGCGCCGAGCGACGCTCGCGACACCAAAAAAGATGCGTCATTCGGGGCGCCAACGCTCTCAAAGACCCTGCGTCCGTGTTATGGCCGACACTAAGCGCAGTAATGGTTAAAATTGCTTTCCTACATCATAAATTGCATTTGGATTGTTGTTTCGAAATATAACTGTAAGTAAGTATTCCATTTTGACCGAGGGCCTGCTTTAGGGCGGCAGGATATTGGTTGAGTACGGGCACTACAAGGGGTAGAACCGCCGCGCTAAGTAAGAGTAGCTAGCACAAAGTTGCTTTCAGGGTTTCAATCACGGAACTTTCATGTCAAATGTCCACCATGCTCTGGTCGAATAAAGTGGACGTCGTTTTTTTAAAAAGTGGTGCAAGTAGGCATACCTTTAGTTACCGACATAGTTGAAACACTGGGACTTTGCGTGCCATACGAGTTCATTGACTGAAACCTAATGAACCGTGTAAACATTTGCGATTCTATAACGAGACGCATTGAAACCGTTTTTGAAGATATTGATAACTGGTGATGAAAAGAGGACGTACGACAAGAACGTGCGAAAAAGTTGGTCAGACTTCACAGACTAGCAAAACCTGAATTAACTCGCAATAAGGTGATACTGTGCATATGGTGGGATTAGAAAGGAATCGTTCATTACGAGCTTTTCCCGTCGGGCGGGACCATTGATTTGGATCTTTACTGTCAACAACGAATGAGATTAAAGTAAGAAGTTGAGAGGAACCGGCTGGCATTTTATCAATAGAAAGGGTGTGGTCTTTCATCACACTAAAGCTAGATCACATATTTTTAGCCACTTAGTAAAAATTAAGAGAGTTTGGCTGGTGGGTGTAATGCATCCGTTATATAGACCTGATTTTGCACCTCCAGATTTTCACCTGTTTCGGTCTCTTCAAAATTCTTTAGGCAGTGCTAGTGTAATATTAATAAAGGACTGCCAAAACTACTTGTCGCATTTGTTTTATCAGAGGTCCCAAAATTTCTACAGCAACGGGATCTTGCCACAATTAAGGGAAAAACACAACCTGGAAGACGAATTTATAAGGCATACTCGGCTCTCGATAAAACAATTTAATATATACAGAATGAACTTAAACAACTAGTCACTAAGCAACAATACAGTTTCATAAATAATCTTTTTTATAAGAATGACAAATCAAATAGGTTTTTACATTGATAATGAAACCTTTAATAGCCACTACCTACAACATGACAGAGAGGCATCAAAACTAATGACATACATACAGTAAAATAATCTTTGTAAAAAATGTCGTTTGTTTTTATTTAAAATGCAAAGAAACTTTCCCAACCTAATAGTTGTTAGGGGGAAGCTTAAATGCATTTACCAACGTAAAAAAAATGTATTTCTCGTTTATATTTAAGATCTAAATTCTGGTAGACAATAGAAAAAACACATTATTACTCCGCAGTATTATGGTTGTTTTACCATGTTTATGTTAATTTTGTTTGGAATGGAAATATTTAACGAAGGAAATAGTTAATAGATCGCTTATCGTCGTTTATTTACCTGCTGTATTAAAACTTAAAACAACTACCCACCTGTGCAAAATTGCTGAAGCTTCCGTTTACAAAATCGGGTGTTTATAAATTCTTTTTTAGTTGTGTAGAAAAAAAAATGTTTTTAATGAACTGCACAGCGCTTGGCCTCAGTTACACCTGATGCAAAGTGAAGATCCTACACGGTGGTACGCGCTCGTCCAACCTTCATTTAAAGACCTTTATATTGGATGATTTTGGAAACACGCACAAGTAGCTTATTTCGTTCTTTGTTGAGTCTCATTATAAAGCAGATGCAAAATGCTTCGTTCGAATGAAAAGAATATCGACCATATGACTCATACGGATAGGAATATTGGTGAAATAATAATCGTAATATTAAAACTAATGGTAACATTTAATTCATATTAAAATTTGTCAGTCTAATTTGAATATTAACATTTCAAAAGTGATCTTTGTGCGATAAATAAATATCCTTGTCTACGTCGTTATTTGTGAATTTGATTATAATTATTTTTTTATACTTGATCGGCTCAGCTTTTTAAACACATCACGCCTCATATTAAGTGACGATATGGTCCAGGATGGTAAACACAGTCGTCCTGGGTCCATCAACGCGGAAACCGACTGCATTATAGTTTATATTTGTCACATACGATGGTAGAAAAAATATTTTTCTTTTTACATCAGGCAAGTTGTTTGGCAACAAATAATTTTCGATTTAGGAATTTCTAATTTATATTTTACAAATTTATTTTTAAGTTGTGTATACGTAATATTACAGTTATTGTGTTGGCACATCCTGAGAAACTTAATTTATTAAAAATGAAAGTGGTCAAACATGTGACCATGATATCTAGGTATCTAGTTTATACTAGAAACTATAGATTTGACTATATAACACAACATCGAATCTAGAAGTTTTTCGTTCGAAAACCTTTTATAGTCGAAAGTGATATTCAAATCGGGTGGCATGTGACATCTTATTGAGTGAAAGGTTGAACGAACAGTTCTGCACTCACCCAAAAGGTTCATAACATAATGTAGTCTCTTTACAATCTTGATACGAAATGACTCAACTCATTAAATCAAATTTCTGTTCTTAATGGACTCAATAACTAAACTTACAATATTAGACGTAAATTGTTATATAGACTTACATAAAACGTTAATTATGTAACTATAAATATTTAAACTTACTTTTTAAATATAAACTCACCTAGATATTATATATAATTTAGACAGACGTTTACCAATTAAATTAATACATGCATATAAAATATTTTTAGTTCTAATTCGTATTCACATAAATACAAGATTATATAATTATTATAAATAAATACGATATAGCAATAAAAACTTTAAATACCTACTGTAGGAATTGATTTCCGTTGTCATTGAATTTCTCGCAATCAAGTACATATTTTTTTTTTTTTTTAACATTAATTTACTGTATAGGGAATACATATCCGTAGATAGAACCACTGTATAAGGTAGCACTGGCAGTAACGTGATTTCATTTAGATCTAGTGTTGATTGTCTTTACTGTTGTGTACGTCGGCATGGAAACCGGTCTCCCAATCTGCAACGTAGTTCACAGTCCTCACAGAGCCGTCCGGTTCCACAAGGGAATACTGACCTGAATAATTCGCAAAAAGATATACGATTACTGTTTTGCTTACAACTTGTTTGTAGGGTTATCTTTCTTTGGGTCACTGTGTTGATATTTAGTTACTACTAGCTGTCCTAGGTAACTTCATATCGCCTCAGTATTATTACATGTTGTGTTATTTATTAGCGTAGTAGGAGGAAGTGGTATTATAATATTTTTTATATTGATACTCTAAACAATGTACGTACGACCCGTTTGTCGTGGTATGTGCATGTTATGATAAGAGAGAAAGCGCATGTGGGTAAAATATTAATGAATACGAATGTGAAAGAAGGGAAAAGTAGAGGGAGAGCAAAGAAAGTGTGGATGTAGTATGTAAGAAATAATAAGAAAGAAAAAGGAGAAAATAAAGGAGGAGCGATGACGGCTGATAGGCACGTCTGGAAAAAGAAAACGTACTGCGACGACCCTATAACTGTGTTGGGAACAGGGCAGGGGAATGATAACAACTATATAAATTACTTATTGTGACATTTAATTTGTGACATTACTAAAAGGAATTTTGCACAAATAATAATATTACAAAATTAAGGCATTATACTGGCTTTTGCTTGGATTTAAGGGTTACAACGTAATTTTTTAAGATTTTAATATTAAAAAAAAATTTGTATTATGTGTTCTAATTCTTTCTTAGTTTTTAAATAATAAAGGAGATTTATATATTTTTGAAGATTGCATAGGATATATAAAAGATAATAATGACCTTTGACAACTTCACCGTCACGTTGTTCCTTCTGTTGTTTTATGTCGCCTGTGTGAGGGTCGTTGACGCCGTACTCGAAAGCGTACCTTGGGTGGGCGTCCTGCAATGCGTGACGTTATATAACTTCAGATATTACCGTGAGAAATGTTAGACCCCGAGTCAAAAGTTCAATGTAATGTCGTTTGAACTTTATCGATAATTCCATTCGAAAATACATTACGGCGGGTTTTCCTTAGGAATATTGATATCGTCTTATCATTTCTTTTAGGTTGGTTTTTACAAAAAGCACAGAGGCATTTTTTTTGCAACAAAATACAAAAATTGTACAAATTATATTATTTTCAAGTTTCTAATTTTATTTATGGCGGTCTTTTCACAGTAGTTTGGATTCTGGTATAGGTTAAAATAAGAACGTGAATACTGAATTTACGGCAAACATATATATACTTATATAAATTCAAGGGAAAATTAGTCATGATTTTTAATTGACAGAACAACGATATTCATAGAGGTTTTCGTACAAAAGGTATATTCCTCCGCCTTCTAGTTTTATATCTTTACTATTATTATTTTTTAATACAAGCTTTTCTCTGTGTTTTTTCTAAATGTTCATTAAAAAACGACTTTGAATTTATATTATCGGTACAATTACTTATTACGGTAACTAGATTATTTATTTCGAACTTAAATCAATAAAAAATAACTTTATAAACTCTCTATCTTCATAAAATTTTAAGTTTATAACATTTTGTTACACTTTGTACATTTGGAAATAGTCAGTTGTATGTAAACGCGTTGATATCTTTTGTACTGTTTTATGTATGCGGAGACATTCATGATGATTCAGATTGTTTCTACAAAAAAAAATCTGTTACTAATTGGTTATTAGATTGTTATTGGCCCACCCATATTAGTACCCATAAAAATGAGACAATAGAAAGACAATAGGAAAACAATGGAAAGTTGGCGTAAACGCCAGATTAGTGCTCAAGGGGTTAAAAGTGAAGAATATGTGTTAGGCTTATTAATGAAATCATTTTTTACGAATTACATATTTTATGTTACATAATTTTCAAAGGGTAAATTTTCTTAAGAACGGTTTCGTGTTTCTTCAATATAAAAAATTTAGAATTTACATTGTTACTTATACTACTTGTATTGTTATTGTTCATCGAAAAGAAAAATTATTCATATTTAGCAATATTAGTGAAAGCAGTTTACACGGAGAACAGGTTTAAAGCGAACGTTATTGATGATATAAAAAAATAACTTTTTAATAAAAGGATTGGTATACTTCATGCGTGAATTAAAGGCACATAAAAGTATTGACAGAAACTTTTAAAATACTAGTAATGATATCTATAATTTAGAAATAACATAGTAACAATAATGTATAATTTCAAATTAGTTCCTAAAAATATTAATGTTTAAAACTGAACTGCAATGATAATTTAATTAACCACTACTGTTTACTTGTTTGTTTATATCTGAGAGATAAATGTAATTTAATAGCATATTAAGTAATTGTATACGCAGAATCGAAGGTTTAATATTGTAACCTGAGAGCGCTGTTCATGAACTACAAGTAACTTGGATTTGAACCGTAACGGTTATGTATTTTGGGTGCTAATTAATTTATTAATAACATTTTCAAGTTAAAGATAGGTGGCACACTAGATATTTTACCTTATTCTATATCAAAATTATGATTAATTTTAGTAAAGGGAACGTCTCGATCAATAGAATGATTTGGTTAATATTTCTCTACAAATATAGCGTATTTTAATCTTAACATTTGTAAGTTATAATTATGTTATATAATTCTTAAATGAAGGAGAGCGTGGGGTGGTATTTATACAAGAGACTGATAAGTGTTAATGTAAGACTTGGTTTTCATCGAAACCCATACGATTTTCCATTTATACTTAATTATTTAGCAATTATTTATAGCTGGTCGTGGCTCGTTCGGTCACTTCTTCCATGAAGGATAATAAGGTCGGGTATTTGATTAAAATCTCGTATCCTATTTGCTCTGAAAGAATGTTGTGACTCAGCCTGTACCAAGACTTGATTTCGAAGTTACTTCTAATTGACACCGATTTGAGATAGTTTATGAGAAGATGAAAGATTATTTCGGTGTTATCTGGGTCATAATACGGACACGCAGAACTATTCTTGACTTTGAAAGGGTGTAGGTACATTTGCGTCCGGCGTGGGTTGCCAACCACACACTTCCGATCGATACATAGCAATGCGAATATACTACTATTTCATGACAAAATTAGTAGTAAATTGGTGTTTTTTAAGTCGATCCCGCATAGTTTCTCTTGAAAATAATCTTCCAAATTCACATACATCATATATAAATAATTCGATACTGAAGCTATTTAACGTAAAATAAACCTTAATACACTTAGCATATATTGTGCTTGCCAGGTTGTAATTGCTCAATACTAGTAGCTGTTTTCAAAAGGTGCTTTGTGCAGATTATTAGTTGAATGGACTTGCATAATTTATAACTAAAATATAATTCGAACCACAGCGAGACAATTTATACATTAGTAACTCCCAGTTCTTGTAAGGTATTTAGCAATTTCTTACCGTATGATGTTGCGTACTTTATTTTGATAATTAAATAAACTAAAGATTACTTACTCAATTAAATTCATAATACTTTACTCCGTGAAAATAAATATGGATAATATGTTTCATCATCAAACACGCTTAGACATGTTATAAATTAATAAACTATGAGAAAGTTACATTGTCGAACACAAAGCAGACAAGGTAAACAAATAATGGTACTTGATACAATCTATTACTTTTGGGATTTTAAATTCTCGCATTACTATCGCGACACTACGGAATTGTGTTTCTTTACACTATACCTTTTTGTAAGTAAATTACATAATTGTTCATAAGTATACAACTGAAATTACTTAAACACATATAGTTTTTTGCTTTTTAAAAGATACTTGTGTATTGTTATTTTTCATTATTTTTTTATTAACTCTCATAATCTCTTTATACCTTAAATAGGTTCTATGTTTAAATGTATGGTGGGTAATAGAACAAGATTACGGTGTAATTGAACCAGCCCTCGACAAAACGATTGATCACACATACTAGTTACGTCATTGAATTAGGTGCTGGGACATGATGCAATTAAAACACGTTATACGGTTATATCCTAAGAGTTAATTAGATCACTAATTGAATACAGCTAACTGTGAGAATGAAATATTCAGTTACTATTAGTAAACGAATTAATTTCTGTATTGTATTTAATACATTTATATTTTAGCAAGTTCTGGACTCATTATTCGTCATAATTTATTTTTAAAATTAATTATTATTATAAGAGAATATCTCACAGTTTAACGGATTGAAATGATTTAGAAAAAAATTGTATTTTAAAGAATATCGTATAATCTATATCTTTCTCAAAGACAGTCGTGTTTTATATTTGTCAGGCCGCTTAAATTTTATGTACTAGTTATTTATGTTAATTTTGAAATATAACTGCCAAAGCTTTGTTTTATATTATTCACCACAATGATTCCTATTTAAAGCGTATTTATATTACTTACTGCCATTAATTTGATTTTTTCTACTGACTTTAATATAAGTAAACTTAAAATCTTAATAGCATGATTTAGGATTAAGAAATGAATTATTTAATTAAATTTGAAATTTTGAGTAAAACCAAAAAAAAACTAAGAAAAGAACATAATTAATATAAAAAGCTACTTACGTAATTTTCCAAAAACTCCGTGTGTACGTTCTTTGTAGATATAGCAGGAGCAGTAATGTGGGCTGGTCCTGATATAGATACGCTGGGTATCGACACTTGGGGTTTCCAGAGGATTTTGTGTATTTCGTGAATGATGATGCGGCTGGAGCAGTGTAACGAGATACAGTCGGGGCTGTGTATGTCGAGAGAGATGGAACTGAATAAGCCGCAAATGAAGGAGCACCATGTTGAGTAACTGATGACGAGTACTGAGTGACTGGTGCTGTGACATGAGTTGTTGCGTGTTGAACGACCTGAGGTGTTAAATGTTGAGAAACTTGCGGTGCAGAAAATTGAGGAACCACTGGAGCACTATGAGGAATCGTTGAAGCGTAACTTATAACAGGGGCAACATGTTGATTCACAGTTTGTGTGTATCTAGACACATCTGGAGTGTATTGAGTTACGCTGGGATATTGAGCTGAAGAAAAATACTGCAAAGCGGCTGACGAAGATCCGTGAGATAATGCAGCAGTAGGTAGTTGAACGGAAGGTGCTAACGCTTGAACTTGATTGTATTGGAGTCCGGACGAATAACTGTTTGAAGAAGCTTGTGCGGCTTGTTGTCCTTTCAAAGACGTTGCAGTAGCATAGCCTGCGGTCGGTGCTGCGAAAACTTGAGAAACAACTGGCCCACCAGTTTGCACAGTATTACTAAAGAGAGATGCTTTAGCTGATGATCCTGTCGCGTATGATGCTTGCTGTATAGCATTTTGAGATACGTATGTGGTTTTAACAGGAGCAATAGAAAACTTGGCTATTAATGGCGCAGCCGTGACTTTTGCTATGATAGGTGCTTGAGCGTATGTTGCGATTGGAACATTCGTTTTTTCACTTGTTGATGTTGCTGAGAGTCCAGCAGATGTTGCATATCCGTGAATTTCATTAGTAGAATATGCTGGTGAAAAATACGTGTTAGCAGCGGCTGTAGAGTGGTAAGTGGCAGGTTGTGATGCGTATGAAATTTGTGGAGCTACGTTCTGATACGTCACTCCTGATGAATACTGGAGAGGAGTGACTGACTGAGATAAGAGAGTCGGCGTAGCAGCTAAGTTCACATCCGCTGGGTTCAACTGTAACGTAGGTGCGGAGTACGTGTACCCAGTAACTCCGCAGTTTTGTGTTTTTTGCACTTGTTGCAAATGATAATTCAAGTCCGGATCATGATATGCGTAAGTCTTTGCTACTGCTAATACTAAAGCTATTAGAATGACCTGAAACAAAATTAATGTTTAAATGAAATTAATATATATGTAAACATTCGAAAGATATCATTTGTTCTTTAAATATAAATATATTAACAAAACACATTCATTTAAAAATAAATTTACATTTCAAACGGTGTATATAAAAGGTTTTTGTTGGTATATATATATATATATATATATATATATATATATATGTATATTCATGTATTCTTTTTCTTACCCGGTTCATTTTCATTTATTTATTAATAGTACTATTATTGTTATCGAAAGGTTACGTTATATACGCATTAAACTGTATCGAAACCTTACAGTGTATTTACCAAACTTAAACGTAAATCGAAATGAGAGCAAAATCGTACCGCATAGTCTTATATAGCGATCTCATATGTGTAAGAACAGGTCACACTTTTTCACATTCGCCGTCAACATGGATTGGTGGGCGCAGCTCGTGTGGGTAAAATATATTTATTATGAGTAAGTAAAGCTCCACTCGTCGGTATCTTTACGAAAATGACTAAGTTCGTTACTTCGTCTTTAGTACTTATTGCATAAAGTAAATCTAGTTAAAGTTAAACTTATATGAATAAAGAAATGTCATTATCTCAACATACTTAAAATAATAATCATATAATTATTAGAGCCGAAAAATAATGTTTTTATTAATTAACTAATTTGTTAAGTAAATTAATTCGCTTATACTATGAACAAAAAAAGAATGTGTTTAAGTGTTTGCCGTATGTACGTAAATATATATATACAACAACAAACATAAAGTGGCATCATTTTATTCATTAAATTAGTTTTCTTTAAATATGATAAGAGATTTATTTACATTTGGCATTAGATAAGAAATTGTGTGAACGTTTGTGTTGCTTAGTAAATTAAGAATAAATGATATTAATTTGATATTTGGAAAAACGGCGAAATGGTTGAGAAATTTAAGTAATGGAATCATGGTATTTACTTTACGAATTTATTAATTGGTCTGCTTATTATAAGTCAAAAAAAGAACCACTAACTTTAACCAGTAAGCAACTTAGATACCGCGTCGTTTACGTATATTGGAATTTTAAAATGAGCCAGAGCTATCTATATATGATAAAGAACATTTTTAGTATGAAATCATAATATGCTAGCAGGTTATTTTTAGCTCTCATCTGATCAGCTCCTTAAAGATGAAAGTCCATTTATTTTTGCATTTTCTGAAAGGAACAGTACGCTTCTATTTATAAAATTACTATAATATATGTTTTCTTATTATTAAGTACGTTTTTGTTTGAAAGCTATCCTAAAATCTTCCTTTTCAGGATGTTTGTACCCAATGTTCCATCATCTTACAAGCCTAACATTTTGATCAATATAGTATGACAGGTCTTATAACGGACTTTTGAAAATAACAAATAACGTAAATAAAATAAGTCAAACAAAACAAAATAGTAATTCAAATTATTAGGTAAAATAAAAAACATTCATCTTTATTTCTTCGACATTATATAAAATTACACATAATTAAATTAAAAAAAAATAATCTGTAGAATGAAAGTTAAAGTCATGAGTATATACTATGCATTGGCGAGGCGGAGTGAGAAAGAAAGAGAAGGGACGAGAGAACGGACAGAAAGAGGGAGAAAGAACAATTACAGCACTTCCATTATATATTTTTCTTACGGTTTTAGTCTTACATTTTTTTCAGTTCGGTCGCGCAGCAAAATCTCTATCTCCTCCAAGCACATTCGAGCCTGTTGTAAGGAACTTCGTTTCTATAACTTAGTATCTTCTAAATCTTAGTAGCAAAAAAAAAATTGGAAAATGATAAGGGTTCCGTATAAAAGAAATTAAAAACTATATCATGGAGTGAAAATTTATATGAATCACGGGCGCAGCCGCGGGGACACAGCTAGCAAGCATATATAATTTTTAGTTGAAATCTTGAAATAAATGTTTGATATTTAAAGATTAAAACTAAATACATTTTGTATGAAAATAATTCGATCGAACTGTAATTAATATTTGGGTGTGGGTGGTATTAAGAAACGTGCTATTAAACTTTCGTAGTAATACAGTCTACAATAAGGTGAAGTTTATTTATTCGCTTACGTAACTATTCATTCAATCAGACACTAATATCAGCGGATTTGTTAACACGTACCAATGATACTATTAATCAATTTAAAAAAAAAATTGAACGGGGTTTTATTAATTTAATTCATATTTGGTACAATAAAAGTATATTATGTATTTTTAGTCCGTGCGGAATTATATTTACTTTTGACGTGTGAAAAATTTACATTTTGTTTTATTATTGTGAATCTATAAATAGTTATTATAGGTTTGCGAATTTAAATTTCCGCATTTAATACTGTTTATCCAGTTACTACTCTGTCTCGAGTAAATGTAAATAAAGTTGAAAGTCTCCAGTTATTTGTAAACTTCACCATCTGACACAGGCTGTACTCAGTTAAAAACAACGATAGTTTTGGTGGTATTTTTAAAGTGAAAATATTTTTTAGCCATGTTGACTGATTTTCGGTAGGGGAAAAAGACTTATACGATTTGCGTCATCTATGACTTCAGCCTTTAGCGTCATGCTATGGTCTGTCAAATATAAGATAGCATTTATGTTGACGCTTGTTTGTTGCCACATTAAATATTTTCACATAAGGCCCGAATAAAATGTTCGAATCGAAACGATTACTTCTAAATAATTTCGGTGGTTGTCTAAATAAGTGATTGTTATCATAGCTTGATAGTATAAAAGATCATATGACCACGTATCTACTCTGGTCTCGAGTTGACTTAATCGCAAAACAAAAGTACTGTTTTATCTTTTCTGTATCACCAAAGACACACACACATAGAAAAGTAAAAAAAAAAAAACGCTATTTGGAAAATAAAAAAAAGGTGGTGTCATTTCGTCAAAATGGACCAATTTGGTTTTATGTGAGTACAATCTTACATATTCTTAAACTCTTCTCTCCAATTTATCAGGAGTAGTAAAAATAACCCTCACCAACCATTCCCTCTCATAATGACTTAAGCATAGATATAATTGAAAAAAAAAAAAACTAGGCAGCTATGGGGGCTGCCGACAGAAGTGAAAACTTTAAAAAAGACTGTTTTTTATTGTTGTTTAAATGATAGCACGAATAATTATTTAGAATTGACTAATATGTTATGTATATACAAATATTGTAGAAGATCCTTATCTATTTTCTCAATCCTAAATTTCTATTGTTTAGTCATTTAACTTCTTACATTTTTAATACAATGGTTACATTAGCAACATTACTAAAAGATCATTGAAACAAAACATCGATACTGGCAAATGCTTCTGCGGTGCCAAGATGAGAAAAAAAACAATAAAATATATATAATAGAACTTTCCATGTCGTTGACAGCAAGTTGATAGCTAATGTCACATTTCATTAGTAACATGAATCTATAAATTTCCCCTCATTGAAAATTGCTCAACGCCGCTAAAGAAGTTTTCAGTTCAAAGATACGAAAATTAAATATGTAAATTGCTTACGTAATCACTATTCAGACCCTTCTTCGTCCCTCATCATGTCATCAAAAATAAGCAACGCATAGATCCATCCCGGCTCCATTGTAAACGTAATGAATGGGCCGTCAGACATCTTGATTCCCTTTTCTTTCGATAAAGTGATATCAAGATAAAGAAATTTAAGACATTATTAATATTCGGTTTGGGTGACACATAATAAAAATACCTACATAAAACATTGTATCAGATTTTTACGATTCCTTCGTCAATACCGAAACTTATGGTACACAATGGAACTGTTGCTTCATTCTTTGCTAACACTGAATTAAACATTAAATTATCTGACAAACTTTTGACAATAGGCATGAGATACTGATAATATAGTTACAGCGCACTTCACATAAGATAAACACCACAAAATTAATGATGTCTTTATTATATAATGAAACATTTTTATTTTTCTTGTGATTTAATTTCAAAAATGACTGTAATCAGTGCATTAATTATGTTTGTATTTTGTTTTAAAGATTAATTAACTTATATTTTTAACCGACTTCAAAAAGGAGGAGGTTATCAATTCGTCTGTATTCGTTATTTGAGGACCGATTTGCATTTTTTTTAATGGAAAGAATACACTTCACAGCTACACCTAAGAGTACATACTTAAAGTAAAAGGTAGAAAAAAAACAATTTTATAAAAAAAAAAAAAAAACCGACTTCAAAAGAATAAACTATGAAAATGCACTAAAAAGTCAGCACATTATTACTTTATAATATGGTTCGTTAATTTTGGAGTCAGTGCCAACTAGCTATCACACTTAAATAACAACTTAATAAAGGACTAGGGTTATTTTAAAGAACAATTAATCAAATTTGAATATATTTAGCGACGTACATTTACATCACTTTTTTGTCCATAAGTTGGCACTGACTTCAAAATTAACCACTTGAGCACTAACTGACGTTTACGCCAGCTTTCCATTGTTTTCCTATTGTCTCATTTTTATGGGTACTCGACACATCGAAGTATATTAATAAAGTAATTATTCACTGACTTTTTTTTGTGAATTTTTATAGTGTGTTATTTTGAAGTCGGTTTTGTTCTAATTAAAAAGTTTTTTACAATATTTTAAACAAAAATGAATGTTGGTTTATCTGATAGGGCACTTTATAATCAGAATTGACTGGTTTTTATAACGTTGGCATATTAATTTAAATATTATGTAAACTGTATGATGGGTATCATGCCGCTTAAATTAAGTAAGAAACGATCTTATTTGACTTTTAAGGTAGTAATGAACATTGTTACTTAGGTACTTAGGTATACAATTTACTTATTTTTAAAGTAATATTGTTAAGATATTTAAAAAAATAAGTGAATGTTAAGGTAAGAAATAATTATATGGACCGCATTATTATGCCCACCCTATTTTATTGTTACTTAATTATTAGGTTATATCAAGCGAAAAATGTAAAATGTTTTGAACGAAAAAAAATAAATGTATAAACTCGACTCAATGACATTTAAAACTCGCACATTTTAGTAAAATTTAAACAAACGGAAAATAATTAAATATGAATGGTTTTCGGATAGAAAATAAATTATAAACCAATTTAAATATGTTACGCATATTATTACATAATTTTGCAATATTTTGTACATACGAGTACACTAGACGTTTTAATTATTGAAATGAATGTAAAAATATATATATGATGATTAATAGTTTTGTTTTGCAAATATTTTATTTTTGGCATTCTAATTAAACTTTACGTTTTATTTATTGGGATGATGGTTGTTTTCGAATTGAAAAGTTGCATAGAATGAAATCTTACTTTTGTTCGGTATATAGGATGTAAGTTCAATAAAGTATGTTACCTACATATAAGTAGGCACAGACAAAATAGTTCAGTACCTTTGCTTCTTTCCTTTGTCTACTGATTTCCTATTTTTGTCTTTAGTAGCTATTGACTTCTTTAGTCTGAGCAATAAAATTCGACATAGCTTTTTCCTCAAATTTTCAATAATGATTATGGTTGAATTTTGAAACTAATGTCTTAAATAGAGCCTATTTAAGCAGTTCTATAATGGATTTAGTTATATATAAGATATGCAATAGCGCTTCTCGTAGTAGGTAATAAACTCAGTAATATAATCAACGTATCTTACTGATCAATCCTTTCAAATCGATAATATATACTAATAAATAAAATTGAAGTGTCTGTTTCTAATGTCAAAATTATTTTTTTTATACGAAATAGATATGAATGTATTTAAGATAATTATACCAAAAATACAATCATTATCATTTTTGTCTGTCTGTCTGTTTGTTTGTAATGGGTAATCTCCGGAACGGCTCGACCGATTTTGACGGGACTTTTTTTGGTAGATAGCTGAAGTTACTCCGGGTAACATAGGGTGCTTTTAATTTCCGAAAATAATTAGGGTTCCGCGTAAAAAAAATAAAACTTATAAAAATTTGAATAAAATGTAATTGACTGCACAGTTTTATGCACAAGTACTATAATGTATGAGAAATATTTTTAATTTATCTTAGTACTAACATTTTTTTTAGAAAATAATTAGGATTCCGTATAAAAAAAAAATAAAACAGAGTGAAGAATATATGAAACCCGAGCTCACAGCTAGTCATTCATAAGATACGATGACGCGCATACATTATTAATGTTTACAAGATTATACGTTGTAAAGAAACCAACTAAATAAGTGTTTGATTTTATCATATACCATTACACTAGCAGTGGGCCGCGGCACCGCTCGCATATAAAAATGTCTATTATTTACTATTATTAATAGCATATTATGTGTAAGATATTGAATTATTTAGTTATAGTATTACATGGAGGATGATAGTGGTAATTTTTGTATCGACTTTATTGACTATAATTCTTATAACTTTCGCCAGTTTTGTCTAACATAACAAAAGATACTAATAATAAAGTCTATCTAGGAAATTTATGTATCATTTAAACAAAGAATTATGTAAATCGGCTCAGTGGTTCTCGAGTTATAAGCCAATTATTGAACTGACGTACAGTGAGTCATGCTGTGAAAGGACTGGCTGATTTATTTACACAATATTTTTATTTACGATTACGCTTAAATGATTTAGATATGGGAGAGAGAAATGGAAAGGGCTATGCTTGGAGATTCACTGCGTGATCGAATCAGGAATGAGGAAGATCCGCAGAAGAACCAAAGTAACCCGATTTACCCGATTGCCCGAAGAATTGCTAAACTTATGTGGCAGTGGGCTGAGCACATTGCTTGCAGAACCGATGCTCGGTTGGGCCAACGGGTTTTCGAATGACTACCACGCACTGGAAGACGTAGCGAGGGTAGGCTCCCCACAAGGTGTGGACCAACGACCTGGTGAAGGTCGCGGAAATCCGCTGGATGCGGGTGGCGCAAGACCGGTCGTCGTGGAGATCTTTCGGGGAGACCTATGTCCAGCAGGGGACGTCTTTCGGTTGAATGGATAGATGGATAGATGGTTACATACTTTTATAACTGTAACATCTGAAGTTAAGTTTAAAAATTTATTGAAATTGAACTTAATCATTCGACAATTTCGTCAAACATACTCTATCAGTGTACCCAGTGCGTAATTTACATCGTTTATTACAACTGTATACGGATTGGTTGCCTTGCATAAGACAAGCCCCTAAGCTGTTTACAGCTTACATGCAAATTACGACACGGCACACATGCCTCGTAGAAGGATTTTAAGCATAACGATTTACTGTCAGAATTTGCATCGCACCTGAATAGTTGCGATATGAAAATGTGTTGTTTAATATATATGATTTAAATATTTAATAGTTTACAACGATCTAAAGTACATAGCAAAATATTGCGTTTTTAAACATTCTCCAGAGTTTGAGTTGGATAAAGGAGACTCGGGGTTTTATATGTTACATCATGTAATTTAAAAAACTGTTTTTTAATGTTTTTTTTTATTTTTATATATAATAATAATTGTATACCTCAAAAAAACAACATATTAGATTGTATGCTATGCCAATGTTAAAACGGACGATAGGAAAATGAAAATACTTTCATAATTTATACTACAAACTGTGAGTGAAGCTGGTAATTTTGACTCTACGGGGCAATATTGGCTATAAAAATTATATAAGCTTCGATGTTCGTGATTTTTTCTCATGTGGTTTATGTAGGTAATCGTTTTTAAGAAGGGCATATATATTGGGCACTTAAGGCCATCGTTTTAATAAAAATAATTGAATAGGTATTGTTGGAGGTCGGCGTTGCAATTCTTTACGGTTACTATCAAGCTTGGTTAGTCAAGCTTTTCTAGTTATGAAGTCGGGTTTTTGAAGTTCTTCTCTGCAATGGTTGTTTTATAGTTTTTCCTGTTGAAATGGTTATATAACACTTTTTTCTATGATGCTTTATAACGTCCTTTTACTAGAATACCTTTGTTAACATTTCTAACATTTGTCCTCCTGAATCTCAAAACTTTGCAATTTTTTTTATCCATTAGTTGTGTAAGTTAAAGATATTGGAACCAAAATATTTAATAATGGAGCTCCAGCAACGATTTAATTATTGATCGACATTAGCTGATGTAGGCCTTCACGAAGTATTTGTGAGAAATAATATGTCTTACATATATACTATTCAGTGATAATTGTGTAGGAGATTTTTGTGCTTACTTTGAATTTAAACATATTGAAAAAATTGCTGCCAATGCGAAATCAGTAGTTAGCATGTACGACCACAAGTATAATGAGATTAGTGTCGATATTAGATCCCTTACTTTAGTCTATTGATAACGTGAAAGAAATTACGGACGAATGACTACTAATTTACGAATTTAAGAAATTATCAAAGGTCATTTCTATGTCAACAATGCGGACATTTGACGGCGGAGTCGCATTTTATATCTCCAGTAGTTATTGTACTGAAAATAATGGCGTCAGATGTTTTTTGATCAGTCCAAAAGCTTCGAAGCTTCACCGAAAAAAAAATCCAGTGATAGACATCGATAAATTCCACGATTAGAAACGCAACAAAATTCGCCTGTGTAAATAATGAATTTATGATGTAACGTATGGTAAATCAATCTTCAGTGTAGACCTTATTAGATAAGATTTTTTATATCGCAATAAAGTTTGCAACGAGCAGATTCGTGAAACGATAAAATTTGGGTACGCAGGCTCCAGTAATTTATCTTGTCACCGAATAGCAACGCGCTTCTGCAATGTGGTCAAACTTATTTGCCCGGTAGCGTTCCAAAACCTGATCATTACTCGTTTCGACTATTTGTTTTATTGGCCAGTTTTTTATAATCCACACATGTTATAAATGTAATTCATTTTTACGTAACTGTGTTATAACTGGCGCGAGGTTCCCAGAGTAATAGTCTGATGATATTGTGCGGACAAGGTCGATTTGCTTATTAGACACTTAAATAAAACATCAAAAAATGACTTCAGTTTACCTTGGAACACCTATTTAAATGGAAGCCAATGCAACAAAGAGAGGAGTTAATAGGTATAAGCGACTCTTATGATTAATGGTCAATTTTTAGAAAGGAATTTTGTAGTTTCAACTGGCTCACTAAAATTATGACAATAACTACTAATAATAATAAGTTACATAATTAAATTTAACTATTTAATTTAAAATACAATAAATAAGTTTTGCTATATTTCAGATTCTTGCTCACGTGTTGTGATATTTTATAAGAATAGATATTATACTATAACTATATAAGTACAATAACTCGTTTTATTCATTTCGTGTTACAATTGATCTGTAATTAAATAACGCTGTCATTTTGTTATTTATCTTTGGGATTGGAATGAACCGAAAAGCCATATTTGATAATTACAACCATTTATGAACCTTTTTAAAGATAACAAATCGATACGTATACACACAAAAATCGAGGTGGACGAGAAATTAAATTTAAAACCTTTTCGGATACATTTTTTTAGAGCAGACCTGAATTGTCTCGTTAGTATCAATTGTTCTGTTCGATACTAAAATTCCAAGTAACTATTAAGTTGGTAAATCTATATTTATAGACCTTCTGAAGTACATATGTTACAGTGGTTATTTAAAATTATTTGTTACAGACAAATGCGCTAGCGATACCTATAGTAAGGTAATACGGCACTGTGTCTTCCACGCAAACAGTCTGCTGTCCTTCATGGACGTTCCATGATCAAGATGGGTTTTCCCTATAAAAAAAAACTAATATAATTTACTGGCAGTCGTATGATATCTTCAAATACTATTACTATTCCAAATAAAGAAAGTCTTGATCAATAAATATGAAAAGCTTTTCAATAAAATAATAGTAATTTGAAATATGTCTATTCATAATGTCCGCAAACCATTCGTAAGGAGTTTCCAGTTTTGTGTTTTCTATACGTGAGTTATATGAAAATGTTATTAAAAAATATTTTTTTTCCAGTAAATAGCGTGTTTTAGTAAATTCAAATTAGTTTTGCATTTACAGCAGGCGATTCGATATTCTATTTTATATTGTTTAGGCTCAGCGTTTTGACCATAATCTGAATGTTTGTTAAGTGACGATGTGGTCCAAAAAGTGTATACACACTAAGCCTAGAGGTATTGGGTCTCGTGATGGATCACCCATTAGACCTCATTGGATGTATGGTTTCGAACCTACATCCATCGTGGCGGAATCTGACTACATTATAAACTGAGCCATCTTCGCTTCATCTGTTGTTTACCGTTTCATCATAAGCACGTTTCCTCCGGCAGCTGTTCAAGATGTGTTTCGATCCATCCTCCGAAAAGAGACTCCACGCTCCAATATACTACACGCAGGTACAAAGGTTCTGTAAGGGACCGTTTCTCGGAATTTACCTTTAAGGTAGCACCCCAAAGGCTATGTCCGTACCCTTTGGTGCCCTTGTGCTAACTATCACTCTCGTGGTTGAGCGTCCAAAGCCCTCCTGTTAAGGTCCTTCCCGTCAATATCCATCCATCCAACCATAGGTCTCCTCTAAAGATAAGGGGGGGGGGAATTGCCATAATCGCCCCGCAAGACAGGCAGGTAGCTGATCACAGTAGGTGTTTGTGAAGCGCAGACGATGCTGCTGCCCATCCTCTAGTGTATCCCTTAGTCGCTTCTTACGACACCCACGGGTAGATATGGGGTGGTACTATTCTTTAGCCGGCACCACACGGCTCGTCAACAGCATTTAGTCAATTCGAAAACAAAAAGCTTATCCACGTGACCTTGAAATATTAGCAACTTTACCGTAATTATGTGTACTTAGCGTCTTGCGGATCAAAGCTTCGTGTGAAGGTGTGTATATACGGTCAGAGCGCGTTAACCTCCGCCTGTGATAAATTGAATCACGTTTTCCATATAAACAATTTAGGTTAATATTACTAATACGTATGTTATTGGTTCACCAATATTAGTACTGAGTAGTATTGCTGCAATCCACGGAATATTGACGACATTTCCATATGTATTCCACTTTGGGTCGTTACACTTTGAAATGATTACTAAACTAAACAATCTATGATACTTAATTAAAATGTCTAGGCGTTTAGGTATCACAATATATTATTCCATTTGAAATTTTATATGTCAATTAACACTGTTGGAGTAGATTCTTAATGATTCGTAACAGAATGTAATATAAAGGCTATTTGTATTTTAAAAATGTATTATTCAGAAAGTAATTTAGTTAGATAAAAGTATACTAACTGAAATATGTTACAATTCGATTATATTCTATCGCTTCCTTAAATAGACAATTTAGCTCAGGGAAGGAGATTTTTGCAGTTTAATCCCATTATAATAGTTTGTAATTATGAGGTTTGTATTTTATTCCACTAATAAAAAGATAAACTCGTATGTTCATTAAATTATTCCGTCGTGTTGTACTAGGCAGATTTTGGGTAACATTTATCTATTTTCTTATCATTTAGATAAGTTAATATAAGTTGAATTACTTGTTACTATCTCAATCAATCTAAAAATGTCTATAGTGATGTAATCAGCTTCTCCAATGTTGAGATTAAATACAAAACCCTCATAATTATCAATGTAGTTTTACTATCGGATGACACAAAACCTAATAAAATTTGGCAGTAATTGCAAAACTAATTTAATTGTTAAATTTTGCACAACGAAATGCATAGTTCATGTTCGATATCAACAGGATCTTGTAGTGCCACGCCAAGTTAATTGACACATCAGTTTGATGTAGATGAGTAATCAGGTCGAAATCTGCAAATAATGAACTATATACACAGACAAAATTTAATCTTAATCATGCAGTTTTACTTTTATTTCAGTAAAAAAATTGTATGTAATTTATCTCGTATAAGTGTGATTTTAATTTCCATAGATTTTTTAATGTAAATAAAGAAATTACATATGTCGAATAAAACACTAATAAATTTACATATGATTATAAGTATTATAATTATTGATGTATTAACATAAACGGAAAGCATACAACACAGCTCCGCTTTGCTGATGATGTAGTAGTCATGGCTGAAACCACGGTGACCTCAGTAGAGCCTACTAACGAGTTGGCCTTAAAATTAATATGGACAAGACGAAAGTCATCTCTAACGTCCATGTTGTGCCAACTCCTATAAAAACCTGTGACTCTACCCTCGAAGTTGTTGACAGTTATGTATACCTTTTTTTTTTTTTTTTGACGGGGGGAAATGCATTTACGCACTACCCTTATCTATTGTATTTAATGGATCAGAGTCCCCCAATACAATAGATAAGGCACGGAGTGACGAGCTCCGCACCAGTGTGGGACTCACCCGGGCGAGGACAGTTATGTATACCTGGGACAAACCGTCCAGTTAGGTAGATCCAACTGCGAGAAAGAGGTTAATCGTTGAATCCAACTCGGATGGGCTGCGTTTGGGAAGCTACGTAGAATCTTATCGTCCGTAATACCGCAGTGTCTCAAGACGAGAGTCTTCGACCAGTGTGTGTTGCCTGTGATGACATGCGGCACTGAGATGAGTTCGCTCACAATGGACCTAATAATAAATCTCAAAGTTGCTCAAAGAAAAATGGAGCAATGTCCAATGGCTATGCTTCGAGTTTCATTGCGTGATCGAATCAGAAATTAGGAGATCCGCAGAAGAACCAAAGTAACGGAAATTGCCCGAAGAATTGCTAAACTTAAGTGGCAGTGGGCTGAGCACATTACTTGCAGAACCGATGCCTGGTTAGGCCAACGGGTTCTCGAATGGCTACCACGCACCGGAAGATGTAGCGTGGGTAGGCCCCCCACAAGGTGGGCCGACGACCTTGTCGCGGGATTCCGCTGGATGCGGGTGGCGCAAGACCGGTCATCGTGGAGATCTTTGGGGGAGACCTATGTCCAGCAGTAGACGTCTTTAGGTTGAATTGATAGATGGTTGGATGATTATATAAAAGACAAAGTCGTCCTCTAGTGTCATCTTGATTCTTCTTTAAAATCTTTTTTTGAGGAGATTTTCAACATATTTAGACATATTTTCGTACATATTTCTACATTAGATTAATATTTATATGCAGCAATTTATGAGGGTCAAATCAAATGCAGATGTCCAAAAAATTATAACCAGCCCATTTTTTATAGACTTTATTTTATATAAAGGATATCTAAGAGATATATAATACAGTCAAAATTTACAATTTTTATATGTAAGCCACGAGAACAGTCAATTGTAGTATACAGTAATTCCAATTACTAGTAGTGCATTGTAACGATGTGAATGTGTGTATAGATGTACGAAATATTTATGAAAAACACTGATATCGTTACTGGTTAATATTAAATTTTAAATAGAAATTAATTAGCATATTATTAAGTAAAAACCAACGTATACGTATAAAGGACGATACTTTACATATTTTTTTTACACGGTATAGGCTCAGACTCAGACAGGCTTTGACCAGAATCTCACCTGATGTTAAGTGACGATGTGATCCAGGTTGGTAAACACACTAAGCCTCGAGGTACTGGTTTTCAAGTGATTCTGCTGGAACACACCTATTGGTATTTGGCGATAGGTTTTCAAACTTGAGGGTGGTAGCAACCCAGGCGGGCATCATTATAAAATACCCCATAACCATGCTATGATTTCCTCACGAAGTTTTCCTTCACTGAAAGCTCAGGCCGATTTTAAAGTCGGATAGGTGAGGATCGAACCTGCGTTGATTGACGCGGAATCCGGCCGTACTACCCGCTGCGCCATAAAAATCATCATCCTAATTACATAATATATAGCTTTATATGCAATTATGTATCATTTTTAAAACAATAACATTTTTTCACCTATACACGTAATTTTATTAATCATATCTCTTTTTACACTATTTGTAATGCAATTATACAAGTTAATTTTATAAGCGTTTCGTATACGCTATTGACACATGTTCAGATTTTTTAATAAGTCTTTGAGCTTTAGGTAGAGAAAAATATTATGACGAAACTATAACATGATAGTAAGACATTTTCTAATGCCCGGATGACTAGCTTTCTCAATTTAAAACTCTATTGCTAAGCATCTGTAATTTCTTTTCGATAGTTACTTTAGTCTTAGAGTGTTTACACCCCTTTTTTATTCTGTTGCAGAAAACCCATCATGGTTACCAGACTGCCACGTAGATAGCAGAAGGGTTATGTGGGAACTCATCAACTAAAAACTCCAATGAACCTTCTCGGTACTTTTGTCTAAAGCTTCCGGATGGCATTCATGCTCGTATATGTGTCGTTATAACCCTTAGCTACATCGCTATTTAACATCAAGTGAAATAGTCATCAAACACCAAAGTATAAAAATGTAAATTCATCTGTACTTTGAAATTGCTTCATTCAATGTCGTACAACAAAGATCTTAAAGACCGCGCTTTCAAATAACGCTCGTTTGACATTGCAATGTACGCTACTGTGTTTATTTATCTACACGTACGTACCTACGTAAATGATGTACTATATATACACAAGTTTTTTTTCGTGCATTTGATACAGTGTTGTAATTGTGAAATTTTCTTGTACTGTTAAACATACTTCTTCTTAGTTAATGGCAATCTATTTACACACAATTTGTGCCGGTGTCATGTGGTTAAGATATATTTTCAATCTTGTTCAGCGTTATTAAGTTCCAACAAAACGATGGCCCACCTCAGAATATGTACATCTTACGCGTTATCCTCTATAATAAACTAAAATTTAACACAATAACAAAACTATATTGTACAAAACGTCACCAAAATTACACAATATAGAGTCAAATACAATGATATAGAGTCAGTTTAATGAATTACAGAAAATAAATTCTACATAACAGACTGAGATCTCGACAAAAACTTCTTGTAGGGACTATATTTTGACCAACATTTGTTTTATATTTATTAACTTATGTAAAAAATAAAGTAATGTAATTTTTCTTTGTTATGATATTCCAATAAATTTAACATTTTTGAGTAAGATAGTTTAAATTGTGGCATAAAAAAGTATAATATAATACTTATAACAAATCCAAATCCTGATTTCCAAAAAAAAATCCATCCTAAGGTTAGCTGGAAGAAATCACTGGCCTTAATAAGACCGCCCTTTATTCTCTACCTGCAATAGGTATATAATCTATGATATATATTCAATTGGTGAATATCAAACAATAAAGAATTAAATAAAATAAACTAAAAACAAATATTATCAAAGATATTAGGTACATGCAAATGACAACTATTTATCAATGACAAATCGAAGTTGACAATAATTGGAAAGCAATTGTATGAAACCATGAGAGAAACGTTTAAAAGAAATAAAAAAACTTTATTCTTGTCTATTATTAATTATACATAAATAATGATTCAGACAGACAATATGTTTGTTTATATTATTAACGAGTAAGCAAGTGCGTGTTAACTAGAATTCTATGATGTAAAAGAAGATTAAAGCAGGTGATAGTTTGATCTTTTGTTATGATCGATTATCTACATCCATTCACGACATGAACTAGAAACGGTACTGTCTTAACAATGTTACGTAGGCATTTGTTATCAAAGAATGTTAGTTCGGCCTTTAGATTAATATGATTGATAATAAATATTATACGGTATTGAATACGGCGTGAATAGTATATGTGTACAAAGAGAGGATTTATTAATGTTTTAGTGATATTACTTGTTATTACAACATATTCAAAGTTGCGCGAATATGTTATGGTGTACATAGTTTTATCATCTGAATCCATTCATAATGTACACTGGACTAATATAAGGGTAAGGAGTTGAGCGATAGCGTGCATCTAAATACAAACAAATGAGTTCGCTAATATTTATGTGTTGTATGAAACTAGACCAACATAATGTTTTTTTTTTTGTGGAGAAATCCTCTTAGTATATCCATCTCTACAGGGCAATCATGGGTTACCAGCGATGGGGAGATGGAGACGGTGGTACGTCGCCTGCGCGGGAGACGGAAGGCGCCAGGGCCAGACGGGGTCCCGGGGTGCGTCTTGGGCTTGGCCCTCCGGTACCTGGGGGGCAAAGTACGGGAGCTGTTCGACCGCTGCATAATGGTCGGACAGTTCCCTAGGCCCTGGAAGCAGGGCCGACTCTGCCTGATAGGTAAGGAGGGCCGCCCCCCGGACTGCCCGTCCGCGTATCGGCCCCTCGTAATGTTGGATGACGTCGGGAAGATGTTCGAGCGAATAATATCTTTCCGCGTCATCCAGCACATGAGGGACGTGGGGCCGGAGTTGGCGGACGCGCAGTTCGGGTTCCGGGCAGGACGCTCGACGATTGACGCCTTGGTGAGGCTGAAGAGGTGGTCGATGGAGGCCACCTCTCAGGGAGATAGGTTGTTGGCGGTGTCGCTCGACATCGCCAACGCCTTCAACAGCCTCCCGCACTCAGTGATAGTGGAGGCGCTCCGGTCATTTGGAGTGCCCCACTATCTGAGGGGGCTGTTGGAGGACTATCTCCGAGGGAGGGAGGTGTCCTGTGTGGACAGCCAAGGCGTCGTCGTCCAGCGTCCGGCGGGCTGCAGGGTTCCACAGGGGTCGGTGCTCGGACCGCTCCTGTGGAACGTGGGCTATGACTGGGTCGTCCGAGGCGCACTTCCGAGTGGGGTGCGCCTCATATGCTATGCGGACGACACCTTAGTCGTAGCCCGGGGGGGGAGGTGGGAGGAGGTGGAGCGCTTGGCCACGATGGGAGTCGCCCTGGTGGTCAAGCGCATCGAGATGCTCGGGCTCAGGGTAGCGGCCGAAAAGACCGAGGCCCTGCTGTTTCACGGGCCTCGGCATGGGCCGCCCCCTGGGGCGAGCATCTCGGTGGGGGGGCACCGGATCCGGGTTAAGGCCCAGATGAAGTATCTGGGCCTTACCCTGGACGGTAGATGGCGGTTCGAGTCCCACTTTAAGGGACTTGGACCGCGCATCGCCGGTGCCGCGGCGGCACTGGGGCGGCTCCTCCCGAATGTGGGGGGGCCTGGCCAGAGGTGCCGCCGGCTCCACGCAGGGGTCGTGCGCAGCATGGCCGTCTACGGGGCACCTGTGTGGGCGGACGCTCTCAACGCCCGTAATACCCGTGTGCTGCAGTCAGTGCAGCGCACGGTGGCGTTGAGAGCGATACGCGGTTACCGCACGGTGTCCGTGACGGCGGCCTGTGTGCTCGCCGGCTCCCTGCCGTGGGAGCGAGAAGCGGAGGTACTCGCTGCCGTGTACCGGCACTCGGCAGCGAGGAGGGATGGTGGTGGGTTCCGCTTGCACCCGGCTGAGGTGCGGAGAGTTAGGCTCGAGGAGAGGGAGCAGCAGTTGAGGAGGTGGGAGGAGGACCTGGTGGATGTGCGCTACGGACGGCCTACCGTAGACGCCATCCGCCCGGTCCTCCGGGAGTGGTTGAGGAGGGGGCACGGCTCCCTCACCTTCAGGCTTGTGCAGGTGCTGTCCGGACATGGCTGTTTCGGATGGTACCTGCACAAAATAGCCAGGAGGGAGCCGTTGCCAAGGTGCCACCACTGCGACGCGGCGGAGGACACGGCGCACCATACCCTCGCGGAGTGCGCCGCGTGGGAGGAGCCGCGTCGTGCAGTGGTGGCGGCGGTGGGGCCGGACCTCTCGCTGCCGACCGTTATCAGCGCTATGGTCGGCAGCGAGGAGGTCTGGGGGGTGGTTACCTCCTTCTGCGAGGAAGTGATGTTGCAGAAGGAGGCGGCCGAGAGGGCCCGTGAAGAGGATCCTGGGGCGGATCCTCGGAGGCGAAAAAGGCCCAGGGGGCGGTGGGCACGCTACGTGCGGAGTTTCTTCCGCATGTAGGCGTGCCCGGGGGGGGGGGGGCAGCGTTGTGGCGTGTGCCGTAGAGGGTTGGTGGCGTGTGCCGTGGGAGTATGTTTGTGTGTTTGTGGTAGTTGTACCCTTCTTCTGTCCCCCTTTTCTTCGGTCTTTCTCTTCTTTCGTCTCTCTTCAGGTATCCCTCTCCTTCCTACGTCTTGTCGACTAAGACAAGACGAGTGAAGGAGAGGGACCTACTTCCCTTAAAGCAGTGGCGGGTTTCTTCCCCATTTGTCCCTTTGCCCGTCACTGCTCTGTCCAACTCTTCCCTTTTCTTTCTACGGGGGGCGGGAACTTATCCCGCCCCCTGGATGTTGGACTTGTGTCTTGCCTCTCCTGAGGCGGGCTAAGAGGTGGAGGGGAACTTTTCTCCTCCATCCCCACCGGGCCATTGCACTGACGGGCCGGGTGGGTTCGCTGCAGGGGGCGACGCGGTGCTTGCGAAAGCCACCCGGTGTCGCCCCCATCCCAAATGCTGCGGACGGCCCCGGGGGGTTTTAGTGGGTATTTCCGGGCGACTCTCGCCCGGGTGAGTCCCACACTGGCACGGAGCTCGTCACTCCGTGCCCCCTTATCTAGTGTATTTGGAGGACCTTGATCCTCCAAATACAATAGATAAGGGTAGTGCGTAAATGCATTTCCCCCCGTCAAAAAAAAAAAAAAAGGGCAATCATGGGTGGGTTATGTCGGTCTTTTACCGAATAAAACGCTACAATACTCTGTATCTTAAGTCCGGATTGACGTGGGACACGTTAACGCAATCTTCGCACCACACCCGGTAAGGTCTTGGAGGGGCTTCGCCGCGGTCAGATCTTCGGCTCTGTGAAAAACTCCAAGACGCGTGCAGAGCATGCCACGTTCCGTCCTGCGCCTACATGTAATTCGCCGGACTCGCCCAACTCCGATGCGTGCAGGCCACAACCAACAAAATCTAAACTTATAATAAAAGGCTAAAGTGATGAAATCTGTAAATTGAAGATATTTTAGAAAAAATACCTTGAGAATCGACAACAGAACATTTCGATGAGTTTTTAAATTTTTATCTGTCTGTTTATTAATTTGTTCGCCAATCACGCAAAAACTACTGGACCGATTTGAATGAAATTTAATAGGGTTGTAGTCTATGCTTAGTAACAACATCTAGGATACTTTTGACACATATATGTATTTACATAATGTATAAAGAGCGTTTATCTAGATTCACATTAAAAACCACAATAATGAAATGTATGCATAATAGCAATATCAATAACAGTAAAATTAAGAAAAACATAATAAAAATAAAACTAGAATATATTATGTGTTTTCCATGGCTATTGAAAGATGGCATTATAACGTATTAGAGCTAGAAGCTTTAAACTTACTTTTTAGGCTGTTGATTCGATATAAATAAATATGACATTCAAAGTTTGTAAAAGATTTACCCTCAAGGGTGTAAAGTAATAATAGAGAATAGGGGATGAAAATTTGTATGGAAATATGTAATGTTTTACTGTTTTATAAGTTGCGACAAGAGACAAAATATTAGAGCTATTCTTATGTAACACTTACGGAGTCATTGCAAAATGTGGAACTCAAATTACCGCGAGTAAGAACAAAATATATAACCTAGTCTTCAGTCAATCGCCAAAGTTATCTTGAATAGAAAGTGTTCACTTCTTTCTCCAAGTTGGCAAAGTGCTTGCACCTAATTTTTTTTGGATTCCATCGAGCCTTTTTATTTTTTGTTTTTTATTTACTCTTATGTACAATCTGTTCTTCGATTTACTTCTTATGTTAATTTTTTCCTCTAATAAAAACACACTCATTTTTCTTCATTCATTTGTTTTTCACTCACACCTAAAGAACATATGACATAAATATATCGATCTGATGATGAGCTTCGAATCTCCTATGGGATTTCTTGATAGCTATAGAAATATATTTTTACAATCATTCTTATTGAAATACCACACAATAATCTTTATTTTTATTTGTTTTTACTATGTCTGGTGTGCCTAATTAAATAAATAAATGTTTCATTTTGTGTGTAGTAATGAGAGCTTACCACAGCATTGAATAGATCGACCTGATGATGGGCTTCGTAGCTTCTAGGGAACTTTTTGACGAGTCGAGATATATATATATATATATATATATATATATATATATTTAACTTTAACTAACGCTCAGACTCATTGTAGAATAGTAAAGATGAATTTCTATGTCTATCGACGAAGTATCCGACCACACTACCAGCTATCATCGCTTATTTTTATTTTGAAATATTGTAAAAATACAAAACATCTGCACTAAATGTACTTATACTTTGATATATAGCATTTATAAAACTGAAAACGAATTTTAAAATGAACGAACAAAGGTTGGAATTTCTTTTAAACTGAAATAGGTTTAGCGCTTTGACCACTATCTTACTTGATGTTTACTCACGATGTAGTCCAATGTGGTAAAGATCTTGTGAATATGTACTTGTATCTATATTTTATTACAATCGTCTTTTTACAAACACGGAATTACATGCGCACGGTGTCGCGGGCACAGCTAGTGAGTAATAACTGAGTAATCTATACCAATAAATAAAATTAAGTGTCTGTTTGTAATGTCAAAATTACTTTTTTACTAAATAGATATGAACGTATTATATATACGATACCTATACCAAAAATATAATTTTTAAATTTTTTGTCTGTGTTTGTGCGCGTAATGGATAATCTCAGGAACGGATGGACCGATTTTGAGAGGACTTTTTTTTGGCAGATAGCTTATTCCGGGTAATTTACCCTAAATTTAATTTTCGTTTAATTTTTTTCGTTCTTTTAATTTTCGAAAATAGTTAAGGTTCTGCGTAAAAAAAATAAAAATTGAAATAAAAACCGATTCAACACCCAATTTTACGGGCAAGTGCATGAGAAATATTTTTACTTTATCTTAGTACTAACAATTATTAAGGAAAATAATTATGGTTCCGAAAAAAATAATTAAAACACAGTAAAGAATGTATGAAACGCGGGCTTAGACGCGAGGATACAGCTAGTATATAATATGGGCAAAAAAAAATTCTTACTTTGTACGGTATACAAAGGAATTATTTTAAAGTTTTGATATCTCAGTTATCCTTAAAAAAAAATTTTTCACATAGTAATATAGTAATCAGTAATCATACGAACTTATATAATGGTACAATATAACTTGATTTTAATATTATCTCTAGCAGATATATTAAGATTACACAAGTACATAATCGTTCTAGTTTCGAACTAGGAACTCCCGTGCGTCAACCTGACATCTATTATATCAATACGAGTATCAATAGGCACGTTTACAGTTGCAAAATAACAAGTGAACCAAATTTCACGAGGAGACCAATATACGAGCGTGCTATGAAAATTTATTAGTTTTAGATTTCAATTTGAGTATTTTTTATCAGATACCTATCTCAATTATTATAATTGTAACAATTTATATTAATAGTCTTTATTATTATTGTACATTAGAACGATAATTACTCTGTTGATAAAGTTTTATTCAACGAGTAATTTAGAATGGTATAATTCTTTTATGATGTTTTACTCTTAAATTTTGACTGAGACAATGTGAAAATATTCATAACGCAAGAATGACTTTGAACAAGTTAAGATAGATTTTTAGCTGCGTCCTAAGACGTGTTTCGAATCACAACTAGAAAATATAGTAACATTTTGAAGGCTAGCAATACACTGTATATCAAATACTCGCACACTACACTCAATGTACATAGGTCGTGTAGAAGATATTTTTTTTCTTTAGGATTGTTAAACGGATAGACTTAGCTGTGGTGAATTCCATTAAATTACATACAGGTAACAGCTCAAGCCAAGTTTTGTAATATTGTGGTGCTTTGTTACCATTTTCCGACTAAGAGTATATAACATAAACATAAGCTCACGCTTGTTATCCCCGAAGGGTTAGGCAGAGGTGAAATAGCGAACTACACCACCCACATTTCGTCAAGCTTAGTTCCGTCCCAGATATGACAGGGGGCAGCGAGCCTGTCACCATATCGGGCACAAATTCCAAACTCCGGGATGATCCTGAGTAGAAAAACCCAATACAACTTGACCCGACCCGGGGATCGAACCCGAGACCTCAAAACGACAATCGCACCTTAATACAACTGCGCCACCGAGACAGTTTATTAAGAGGATATGCTATGACCCGTAGTTCGAAAAAACAAAGTTAATGAGTGAATATAACTCTTAAGTTTAATTTAAATATTAATTTTATATTGCTTAAAAGAACTAAACCATTAAGGTTTGTAAATTAACGAAATATCCTCTTTAGGATCTTGTTTCTAGAGTTGAATATAAATCAAAATCATCATTAAAGTAATTAGATTCTTTTATAAAGTTGTGAATAGATAAAGATAATTCATGTGTATATACACGCTCAAATGATTCTGATGGTCATTTATTAGAACTCGAAAGTAAATTTTATTCTATATCATAAGTAAGTTGAGTTAGTTAAAGATGTAAAAGGAATATAAAATTTATACGTGTTGTGTAATTTGTAAACCAGATATAATAAAAATAAATCGATCAAGAGAGTAATAATAACATATCTGTGGTTGTATAATTGATTTAGCCGTAATCAAAGCTACTAATAAATAATAGTTATAGAAGAAACTATTTATGAAGGTTTGTTATTTAAATGATTAATTAATATGATTTATGGACGACAAATATTTTGGAATTTATGATTTAATTGGTTGTCTTGTCAACAGAGCGTTATCGATTTAGAAGTATAGTTTTCTTTTGATTATAATTAAAATGACATTTAATTAAGTATTCTTTAATTCGTGTTTGGTGTAAAAGTCTGGTAATGCCCGTGGTTTTTGTAAGTGGAATTATGTTGTCAACTGATTCCATTTACAGTAGAACCAAAGAACCAAAATTTTGTTAGATGGTTTGAAATATACCTAACTATTATGTTTAAACAAAACTAGATTTAAAATGTTAAGGTATCTATCACACCTAGTATATCTGTAAATTATGGAGTGTTTTAAGTAAAATAATTGAGTACAGTTGCTACAGTTATATTTGATGAATAAATCAGACGTTATGCGAATACATATGTCGGTAAAGATAAGTATGCATAAAAATAATATTTCTCAAGTTCATTAAAACTAGAAACATGGATTTAATGGTTGGATATTTCTAGAAAAAACTTTTTTTTTTTTATTTATATTATATGTATTTATATCACAGTGATGGAAATTGACTACCAATGAATTCCTTCATTACTTATTGATACTCTATATAAAAAAACTAAACCCCAACCTGTAGCCTAGAGGATGGTCAGAATGAAGAGAACTGACCAAGTGTCTGATCAAAGTTATCGATATATATTTATATATTGTGTTTGTAATTAATTAAAACTTAATTACTAGTTGCACATTTACATTATCCTAACGAATTATGTTTGACAATTAGGTATATATTAGCATACTTATTATAGCAATCAAAGTTTTAATCAGAACTCTTGCGACAAATTGTGATGTTTCAAAATTTGTGGTTCGCTTCTGTTTTGTTTAAAGTCTGAGAGTACTTCATAATAATTTTATTGCTGCTGGCTAAAGTTGGAATTAATGTTACGTCAAATTTTGTAATACGGTCGCTGAGTGACATTTCGGAATAATAAAAAAAAAAATGTTTTTATTCACCAACATGGCGCTTGGTGATGTGCAAAATTAATTATAAAAAGAACGAACAAAATATATTTTTTTTTTCCAAAATACACAAATAGACATAATATTAGCTACAGCCCTTTATTACAATTTCTTTGCTTTGATTTCGTTCATCATTGTTTTTAACTATAACAGGGGTCACCAATTAGT
Source organism: Samia ricini (assembly GCA_014132275.2). Lineage (NCBI taxonomy): Eukaryota > Metazoa > Arthropoda > Insecta > Lepidoptera > Saturniidae > Samia > Samia ricini. The sequence goes on from AP028170.1 coordinate 11,597,494, forward strand.
TAGATTGAGAGTCCGTATAAAATCTAAAACAGATTGCCACAACCCGGTTGAAAAATCTACGGGCTAAAATATAAATATGTACATATGTCAGTTTGACACAAATGGAATGATATATTTTCTGCCTATTCACATGACAGAAGGGGTAATGTAGGTATGAATGTACTTGTAATTACAGTCCGCCATTTGGTGATCCCCGAACATAATGTTAGGTTAGGTCTATACGGAGGGGGATGACCAAGGCCAGGCTGCCCCCTAATTCGTGTCTGAAATACGACATGCGGCCTGGTCGGCTACAGGAGCGACGCCGGATCCCGTATCACCCCGTGAATAGCAGCAGACGGCACCGTGGGGTTTTAGCGGGTATTCCCGGTGCTTCACGCCGGGTGAATCCCACATCCCCTCTACCAGCTCTAATACGGAAGACCTCTCCCACAATAGAGTTGGAAGGTAAGATAGGTAAATGCGTAACCCCACGTAAAAAAATAGTCTATACTAAATTATTGAACTTTCTTGGTATTGTTTACAAGGTTGGTGTTTTACTATGGTTTCATTTTGTGTTAAGTGACGATGTGACCCAAAATGGCGGCGTGCTAAGCCTGTAAGTACTGGTTTTTAAGTGACGCTTCCGGAACATACCTATAGTTGCTCGTCTGGAAATCATGTGCGTATTAATAAACTAGCTGTGTGCCCGCGGCTGCGCTCGCGTTTAAAATTTTTTTCTTTGCGTTATAATTTTTTATACGGAACCCTAATTATTTTCTTTTATTTTTTTCGGTACTAAGATAAAGTAAAGCTATTTCTCACAAATTCAAAAACATGCCAATTAAACTATGCGTTGAATCGGATTTTATTTGAAACTAGCGGCTGTGCCCGCGTTTCGTATATTATTCACTGTGTTTTAATTTTTTATACGGAACCCTATTTATTTTCCTAAAGTATTTTTAGTACTAAGATAAATTAAAAATATTTATGATAAATTCAAATATTTTCCCGTAAAACTGTCTATTGAATTATACAAATACAAAAATCTTTACTACTTTTACAAATTAAAACACACAATTATATATCTATAGATTCCCGCACTAGGAAATAATACCTGTATCGCGGGAGATCATTCAAATTCTAAGTTACAGTAATTGATTACGCTGCGGTTTATGTCGCATGTGTGTCAAATGGATTAATTTTTTTATCAGTTTTAACTAATTTATGCGGAACGCTAATTATTTTCGAAATTTAAAAGTATAAGTTACTCCGAGTAACTTCAGCTATTTACCCAAAAAGTCCCGTCAAAATCCGTCCAGCCGTTCCGGAGATAACCCGGAACAAAAAGACAGAGCCAAAAATAAAAATAAGCAATTTTGGTATAGGTATAGGTATCTATTTATTAAAATAATTAATAAGAAAAATTTCGATAACGTCGTCTATATTTAAAGGTAATTTATATTTATTTAATCGTTGTAAGAATATTCTATATCTATATTAATAAATAAAATTAAAGCGTAGACTGATTCTAAACACATATGTATAATGGAAGACAACAAAACCATAGCGCGATGTAGAATCGTTGTTTTTGTAAAATTAAAGTATCTATTTTATTATACTAAATCCGATACCGATACGATGCGATAAGATACCGAAACAAAAAATGCACTTTTTAAAATTTTTCTCTGTCTTTCTATTTGTAACGGCTAATCTCCGGAACGAAACAACGGCTTGACAGATTTGGACGGGGCCTTTTTTTGTTAGATAGCTGAAGTTACTCCGCGTAACTTATGCTAAACTTTATTTTTTCGAAAATAATTAGGGTTCCGTATAAAAAAAAAACATAGTAAAGAATATATGAAACATGGACGCAGCCGCGGGCAGAGAGCTAGTCTGTCTGTATAATAAAACGTTGTATATCCTGATTGGTTTATCAACGCAGAGCATCGATTTCTGTAACTAAAAACTTAAATGTTAGCAAAAGATATAAGATATAGATATTGTGTAATCATTCTCTACGAAAGAATTATTGAAAACTTCACCCCTGGTTTTTTTTTTGTTTAACGTGGTTAAATGCTTTTACGCATTCCCCCTGCCAAATCTAATCCGGGAGTAAATAGGGGATTACTCTAGTACACTCCGCGTCGCCCTGGCGACAGGCCTGACCTGATGTTGGGTCGAGCCACTCCCTTTATCTTTCTTCTGGAAGGGGGCAGCTCGGTACCAGCTACCTCCCCCTAATCCGACTGCCAACCAAACCCAAATACTCCCTCTCCTCCCTGCTTTCTTGTTAGTCGATAAAAAGTTATGAGGAGAGGGGAGAAGAGGCACACGGCACTCCCACGGGAAAGAGAATCCCTAATGCTGGGGTGGGAAACCTCCTCGCGTCTCTCTATGTTGAGCGAGTGTGCCCCAGGCCCATGCACCTGAAGTATCACAAAGGCTTTACTCTAAGTGCATACACTCGGACTACGTCCCACCCGATCATAACTCGTCCCCTCATCTCCCTCCGCCGTGACAGGTAGGGACATATACATGGTCCTTATTCCTCCCTTGATTGCCTGGATTGGACCAACTTTCACGTCCTCCGCCTTGCATCCTAGTCCTAGTTCTAGTCATTGTTACTGATCTATCATACGGATCTTCCTCATTTCCTTCCTGAACTCCTATTCGGAGTCTTCAGACTCCTGTCGAGGTTCGTACGGCCAGCTTGGGAAATCGCATTCTCTAACTACCTCATAATCCGCGTCCTGTGATACCCAACGACTACGTTTAACCGTTAGTACCAGTTCATTTTTCTTCGCTTTCCTCCTGATCCTGAGTGCCGCTAACTTAGCAGACCCATTTTCCTGCAAAATCTTCACACACACACACACACACACACACACACACACACACGCACACGCACACGCACACGCACACACACACACGCACACGCACACGCACACGCACACGCACACGCACACGCACACGCACACGCACACACACACACACAATTATACAGCCAAGAATAAAGTCACTAAAATATTTACAAAACAGTACAAGAAATAAACTTATATACAGATGCAACTTGTACGGAAGGAAAAAGTTCTTCTACTCTATATAAGATGGTGTTACCAGCAAAAGTGAATTTGAAATCCATCTTAGCGCAAAGTCGGACTCTGCTTTTACGGCTCAAGTTCACACCTGCCACGAAGAGATGGGAACACGTGCGACTCAGTTCGGACTACAGAGGCGTGAGCCGAAATCGACATATAGGCGCCCAGCCGCGAAAACACGCCGTCCGCCGCGAGATGATCCCGTGCGGCGGGTCCCCCCGGAGAATGCTGCAAGGTACGTCCGCTCGCGGCAACAGTCGGCACGGGACCTAGGAATTTCACCCCCCTAAGGTTGTAGAGTAAGAGATGAAAATCCGTCATTTTCAAACTAAGAAACACGAAATTTATTATAATATGCATACTTCTGATTAAATAAATGTATCGGTGTTGTTCAAAATTTCACCCCTAATAGCAGTGCGTGACGGCCGCCCAGGGCGGAAGACAATTTTGCCACCCTTTTATTTCAATTTTTTATTTCAATCGGTCCGAATTGTGAAATTTTGCCGCCCCCTAAAAAGTTCCACCCTGGGCGGGCCGCCCCCACTACGCTACGCCACTGCCTAAGAGCGTGAATTAGAGTTTGTAAGATTATACGGCAAATTTATTCTAAAGAATGGTATAGAACCATGAAATTTTATCCCTAAAAATATAAATTAGGCAAGAACATCAGATGTAGGAATAGATCAACTGTTGTTAAATCTGAATTGCAAGGTTTACTTGAAAACGTCCAAGACGAACAGATGGTTTTTTTATTTGATCTAATTTGAATGGAGATGAATGAAATCTTAGAGGAAAAAATATGTAACTAGTATTTCTACACAGACGAAGTCGTGTGAATAAGTTAGCGCTGTCTATCTGTTACATATTCACACCTAGACCACTGAATAGATTGCAATAAAATTTGGTAATGAGATAAATTGCATCCAGAGGGAGAATATAGGCTGCAAATTGTCTGAATTCCATGCAAACGAAGCCGCGGTCACAGCTAGTTATGCATAAAATTGAATCGAAATTATGAGAATATTCGGAGTAACGAACAACTTCCTTCCAAGTGATTGTTACAGATTGTCGCAACGATGTTTTGTAGGTATTGTGAATGCGTTTTGTAATAAACATCCAAATTAGATTAATTATATATACTTACTGCGTTTTGTCCAAAGGATTCTTCGAACCGCATAACCTTTTATAATTAAACAATTCAGATTAATGTTTAAGTTTCAGTTATTTACTAACGTTTCCTATATATAAATTAATATAATTAAGTAATTTATAATTGAATAAAAATAACCGGATGGCTCTTAACAACTAGTTTGCTGGAGTAACTTCATCCGATTGCAACAATTAACTGATTATGAATTAATTGATTAATTATTATATGTCGATGACTCAAAAAGATGTTATAACTAATAACTATTTGCTATGTAAATTTCAATTAAGAAGGAACCCCTTTAAACCAATGTTTGAATCAATATTCAAAAATACGGAATATTATTATTTAATTTAGTATAGAGATACTAAGCACGCGTTATCATATCATTAAAATTTGAGTCTAAAGGAATAAATTTAACATATTTTTCTTACAAAATATTTTACGAAAATTGAAAATGAAAATTTGAAAATTTATTTATTTCAATTATACTCGAACAAGTGTCACGTAAAGTTTGAAGATTCAAAATTCTGTAATTATAATCATGATAGATAAATGAGTCAGGTTATTCAATTTACTACTATTTGAAAATTTAGTAAAATTAAAAATGTTCCTATGTGAAATATCTACTGGTAGTAGAGGTTCAAGATTTTTACTGCCCTTAAAAATTTCCACTCTGATAGAGTGTTTTTTTTTTTTCTTCTTTTAACACTTCCTTTAGACAATTTCCTATTGTATCTTTAGGTTATGTTACCAGAAATAGCATTAACCCCAAGGACCGATCCGCAGTAGCGGGCCGCGACGGCACCATTGATACTGCCTAGCCCTGCCTGCATAGCCCTGATACTTTACATAAGAGGTTGAGATAACCACTGGACAGATAATACAAAACAGTAAGTTTTGTAATAGTTAACACTAAAAGACTTTTCAAATTAAAAACAAAACCGACTTCAAAAGAATAAATCATAAAAAACGCACTAAAAAGTCAATAAATAATTACTTTATTAATCTGCTTTATTAATCGATTTTTAGTGCGTTTTTTATAGTTTATTCTTTTGAAGTCTGTTTTGTTTTTCATTATTACAGTTTTTTTCTACTTTTTAGTCTAAGTATTCACTTTTAGATTTAGCTGTGAAACCTACTTCATAGCTTTAGAAACGAATATATGAAACATGTTTAAGTGTCTGTAATATTCGAGGGGTTTTCTCAATTTCCCTGAGTTCCACTGATCAGATCATGACTTGGTGGAAATGGAACACGTCAGAAGTGTACTCCTTCGATTAAAAAAAAAATTGCAAATCATCCGCAAATGACAGACAAATAGCGTAACAAACATACAAAAGAACATAGAAGAATTGATAACCTTCCTTCTTTTTGAAGTTGGTTAAAAACATAATAAAACAAGACATATTTGACGATCATTTTATAATTACACATATGTTGTCAGCGCTGACTTTGATAAGTTTTGCATATGGAATAATTTAATGCTATTTGCGATTTCGTATTATTCGAAATCAAAAATTAAACAAGCCCAGCTTAATTGTGATGATCATGGTGATGATGATGGTGATGAGGGACGATGTGGTGATGAACACGTTTATGGTGAACAACAGCGTTGAAACTGTAAGTTGAATGTTAAATTATGAATTAATTAAACATATTCTAATACACCAATATAATATTTTATGTTTGGATATGTCCTCAGAGGCCGTAATACTACAGGTTAAATTTAAAAGTTCCTTTATCACACTTTGTAAATATTTAACAACAACAGATAAAATATCAAACAATAATAAACCATTATAAGATTAACTGTTAGATACACTTAAATAAAGTAATATTTAGATACCTACATATTAATCACAACCTAAATATAATGTTAAATACGAGTTTATGTATATATAAATAGGCAAAGATAAAACAGTTCGATACAAATTTATTAGATTCACAGACTTACCAAAAAAAAAAAAATTGTTGTTATCGATTTCAAAAATCCACATTTCCAATCATGTAATGACATTTACAAAAAAGCGCTAAGGAATTTCACTTAGTCATAAGAATGAATTTATTAAGGAAGTTATAAAATAACATACCCATGGTGGTCATCAGCAGTGTATTCTACAGTACGAACATTGCCGTCAGGTTCAACGAGCCAGTATACTCCCTTCACGCGATCGCCTTCACGTACTTCAGTTTGTGCCTTTTTGTCGCCGGTATGAGGATCCGACACGGAGTAAGAGAATTTGTACGAAGGATGCGAACTTTTCTGAAAAAAAAAAATAAAGTAACATAAAATGTTTACATGTACAATACATTCTCCTTAAACGTTAAAATTTAAGCGGTTTCAAATTATTTTGAAATATTCAAGCTTTTGACAATAATTAAAGAAGAGACAATATCCAACTATCATGTACTTTTTACAGTTGAGATAAAATTACATAAATTCTATTATGTTCTAATTAACAGTTAAAACGTTTACCTAAATATAAAAAAAAAAAACATACTGTGTATGTTTAGTTTATTTCGTCAATTCCTTGCAGATTCGTCTGTTGAATGTTCTATAAAAAAAGGAAGAGATTCGCTCCTGTTCATCAACTCGTAATTTTGCTATACCTACTAGTATTATTGATAGTTTGAGAAGGTCATATCAATTGCATATTGAATATTCAAATGGTATATGAAAACGAGATAAAAAATAATTACATGGTCCGAATGATCGTATTTGTGTTCGTAATGATCGTGATCATGATGTCCGTGATGTTTATGATCATCATGCCCATGAACATCTAGAGCGTGCAATCCATGATGCCCACGTTTGTAATGATGATCTATACGGAACTGATGCGATGTTGCCGGTGGATGCGACAAAGCACCAACGGCCAATAGAAATAAGGCGATTACCTGTAAACATAATGAATTATTGTTTACGTACATTTAAGAATAATAATAATATTATTTCATATTTTGGTTTATTAGTTTTAATCTTACCATAAAAAGAGTCTATGGAATACAAGACTTTAGTTAGCTAATAAAAAGATAGTTTCGTTCAACGGACAACGACCAAAATTCAACTAAAACTTAATATATTTAGGATAAATTTTGATTTTAAAAATGTTTTATGGTATCTATTTTTAATTATGATACTAATTTATTAGGTTGGTAACTTTTCTCCAATACTTCTGAATGAGAATCAGCACGTAAGTCTGAGGAAGTTTTTCAAATACATATAAACCTGTCATCATGAAGATTTAGCGAAAAAATTGAATACTATTTTTTTAAAAACAAGTACGAATAATTAATTGAAATGTAACGGGCATATTACAAATAATAAATACTCACTGGAAACCACATATTGTTTCAATTCGTTATTTTGCTTGCTGGACTTCGACTATTCTGAAATCCGACTTTAGATTCGTTTAAATATTGATGCGCTTGTGGGGATTTTTCGGTGAGATTATAGAGACACATAATTAGACCCTCGACAATTACCTTAAATCGATACTAATTTGAGAAATCTAAGCTTCCTTTTCAAGCCAAGGGCGGCGGCTGTAACGCTTGGTTTCCTCGATCAATTATTAAATTATTTACAGGTAATTATTATCGCTAATAATATCGTTGTATTGTTGTGTTTTCGCTATAAATGCTGATAGTGTCAAAAGTAAATTGATTAATTATTATAACCATATGTTTCTAAATTTCTATAATACATAAAGAAATCCGATGTATTTGTGTTTGTAATTTATCTCTAACTAAACGGCTTGAACGATTTTGATAAACTTTTTATTGTATACCTACGAAGTCACCGGGTGGGTATAGTTGGACCTAGCAGATGGTGCGGTGTTGTACGCGAGTAAAGATGCGGGCTCAGGTTTTCTATTTTGTAATTTATATTATTTGCAACTGTTTAGGTGTATTTGAATAATTAGCTTATAGATTTTTAGATTTCACATGATGACTGCTCTAGGAATATCATATTGTTTTTACATTAATACGATATTGAATGCGAAGAAAGATTGAAGCTTCCCATTATTATAATGTGTTATAATGTTTAAGCACTAATGATAAAATTATTTTTGACGATAAAAGTGAAGTTGCATGCTAATTTTTAAATAAAATAAAACATAACTAACTTGTACGCGTATCTATGGAAGACTGCTGAACTCATGTGGTTGTTATTTTCAGATTAAAATAAATGTGAATCTATAGTAGGATCATAGCTACATATCAATATGTTTTATCTGTAGGGGGTTAACAATAAAGCGAATAAATAATAATAGCTTTGTCGAATTTCGCGTCAATGGATGTAGATTTCAATCCACCTATCCTATCAAAATAAGCTCTCGGTAAAGGAAAATATGACGATGATGGTAGATGGTAGAGTTTTTTTATGAGTACCAATGCATTTGTTTTGTGCGGTGCGAACTTCAACTTGTTCTATGTTCTCTAGTCAGCTATCTTCGGCAGGATGTTGTTTGCGGTAATTTCGATAGTTCCGACTTTGTGGTCTGAGATCACTATTTTTACATCGTCTGCAAATGTTTGACACTGGACCTCCTCGTTTCAACTCGAATTTCAAATCGTTCAAATGCGTTGGATGTATATGCTCATTTACATAAGTTCTTTAAATTATTATATTTCATTATATAAATATTTATATAAACATTTATATAATTAAAATAATTGTGTTATGCGGCTTCCCTTGAATAAGACAATTTGTTTTCTTTATATATTACATCTTTTAAATATTCAATGATTTAGTTTACGTTAGGTTCATTGTTAAATAGGTTTTAGAGGTTCATAGACCAGGAGCCAGAGTAAGAAAACATCGTAAAAACACTGGGGAAGAAAGTGATGTCCGTGGCCCTTAACTATGTACGCCGAAGAGGTGCATTGGAGTTTTATTGGGCACAGTCCCACATAATCCGTTTGCTGTCCTCAGTGGCGTGAAAGAGTATGCTGATGGGCATTTTTCTAACTTAATCCACTATTATACTCGTAATATATTAAAAAATGACCATTTTTTTTTTTTTTTTTTGACGAGGGGAAATGCATTTACGCACTACCCTTATCTATTGTATTTGCGGGATCAGAGTCCCCCAAATACAATAGATAAGAGGGCACGGAGTGACGAGCTCCGTGCCAGTGTGGGACTCACCCGGGCGTGAAGCGCTCCGGAAATACCCACTAAAACCCTCCGGAGCCGTCCGCTGCATTTGGGATGGAGGCGACACGGGGGTAACTTTCGCAAGCGAAACGTTCTACCCGGAGGACTCGGAAGAACTAGATAATCTCGACCACCGACGTATCAGATACCAGGCTGAACAGGAAAGACACCGGAGTCATGATGATCATGAACCAATGTTCACATTGCAGGAGATGATAACGTCGGTGCAGAGCTTCAACCCGAAGAAAGCCCCGGGTATGGACGGCTTCACGGCTGATATTTGTAGGCAAATCATCGTAAACGATGCCGAGCTACAACTCGCGCTTTTTAATAAATGCTGGCGATTTGGATATTTTCCGACTGCGTGGAAGATTGCCACGGTGATAGTACTGAGGAAGCCTGGAAAAGAGAACTATGCACGCCCCAAATCATACAGGCCCATAGGTTTGCTACCGGTCATGGGGAAAATCTATGAGAAGATGATCATCAAAAGGCTGACGTGGCACCTGGTACCCAGAATCAGCCCCCACCAATACGGATTTATGCCCCAGCGTAGTACGGAGGACGCCCTCTATACCCTGGTAGAGCATGTGAGGAGCAAGCTTCAGGAGAAGAAGCTCATCACATTGGTCTCCCTGGATATAGAGGGCGCCTTTGATGGCGCATGGTGGCCTGCCATCAAAGTCCGATTGTTGGAAGAGCAGTGCCCCGGGACGCTCACAGATACGCTATATAGCTATCTCAGTGACAGGGAAATAAAACTGCTATATGCGGGATTCGAGGTTACCAGGAGCACGCGCAAAGGGTGCGTGCAGGGTTCCATCGGGGGCCCCATTTTATGGAACCTCTTACTGGACCCGTTATTAAAAGAACTAGCCGGGAGAGGCGACTTCTGCCAGGCGTTCGCAGACGACGTGGTCCTCGTCATCTCCGGAGACACTGCCGAGGAGGTCCAGCGACGAGGCAATGCTGCCCTCGAACGTGTTTGGGAGTGGGGTGTTATGAATAAATTAAGATTTGCTCCGCAAAAAAACTAATAGCTTGATAATAACTAGGAAGCACAAATATGACACACCGCTCCTGAGCATGGGAGGGGTCGACATTGCCACGGTCAAGGAAATTAAAATATTAGGGGTGACCATTGACAGCGGTCTGACATTCGCGAGCCACGTCGATAGTGTCTGCAGGAAGGCGCTCGGGGTGTACAAACAACTCATGAGGGCCGCAAAAACTAGCTGGGGCCTACACCCCGAGGTCATAAAAATAATTTACACAGCGACAGTGGAACCAATTATAACGTATGCCTCCAGCGTGTGGGCACCGGCGACGAAAAAAGCATACATACATAAGAGACAGACTCAACTCGACGCAAAGACTCTTCGCTATAAAACTAACTAAGGCGTATCGGACGGTGTCTCTCCACGCAGCTCTACTGTTGGCTGGGATACTCCCTCTCGATATCCGGGTAAGGGAAAACGCCTCTCTCTTCGCAGCCAGAAGGGGAATATCGCAGCCGCAAATGGACAGGGAGATAGAGATGCCCGTAGAATTCGCTGAAAAATCCCATCCCGCGGAACATGTGGCCCGACAGTTCACTAACCTGGAGAACGAAGAAGATCTAGTGGAAAAGCTGAAAGTGTGAAATACACTACTACACGGATGGGAGCAAGATCCAAGGCAAAGTAGGTGCAGCCATCTCGGTATGGAGAAACCAGGTTGAAACCGGGCGCCGAAAGATCAAGCTCTCACCGCACTGTACAGTCTTCCAGGCCGAACTGTTGGCCATATGCATGGCAACAGAGATGGCGTTGCGCACCCAAGCGAAAGAAACTGCAATAATTAGTGACTCTAGATCTGCCTTAGAGACCATCACAAACTGCGAGACTCTGAACCCGCTAGCAGTAAAAACCAGAGCACTAATGGACGGGGCAAAAAAGAATATAAAGCTGTACTGGATTAAAGCCCACGCGGGTATACCTGGCAACGAAAGGGCGGACTATTTGGCTAAAGAGGCTGCGCTCAAACAAAAACAGCACCATATTATGACAAATGTCCGATCTCTTTCGTCAGGGGGCAAATAAGATCGCGGTCGCTTGAAGAGTGGGATAGACGTTACCAAGAGGGAACCACCGCTGAGACAACAAAAATATTCTTCCCGAACGCCATCGAAGCCTACGCAATAGTGAAGAAACTGGAAATAAACAGCATACTTACACAAATACTGACTGGACACGGCGGATTTTCAGCGTATCTAAATAGATTTAAATGTAAAACAGATCCGTCGTGCGCCTGCCAGACAGACAGCGAAAGAAACAGTAATTCACATACTACTGGAATGCCCCATGAATGAATATGAGAGATATACCCTGTCACAACAAATTAACATGGACGTAGAAAAGAATAACATAAGTAAAATAATGAGCGAAAAAGAAACACGGAATAAATTTATAGAATACGCAACAAAATTGGCAAGAAAGGTAATTGATAGAAATAAAATAAACTAAATACAACAATATAAAAGAAAAAGCTAGTTCAATTAGACAGACTCATAATCTCTGATTATGTCAGAGGACCTCGGTTATTTAAATAAAAAAAAAAAAAAAAAAAAAAACTTTCGCAAGCACCGCGTCACCCCCTGCAGCGAACCCACCAGGCCCGTCAGTGCAATGGCCCAATGGGGATGGAGGAGAAAAGTTCCCCTCCACCACTTAGCCCGCCTCTTGAGGAGAGGCATGACCAAAGGTCAGACATCCAGGGGGCGGGATAAATACCCACCCCCCATAATATTAAAAAATGACCAGCGAAAACAATACTAATTGAAAATAAAAAAAACGTAAACCTGTCAAATGGTTTTCGAATTTAAAACACACTGTCATTTAATAATGATTGAGAATAAAATAATAAATATACAACTATTAAAATGTGATCATATTTCAAAAGTTATTACTTTTCATATTAATAGCTCATTTAAAAACTGCATATCGTAAACCGATTTCATATCCGTCAATAGTACTCAGCACCTCTCCTATAAATTACCGTCTAGTGTTAATGTAAATATCTATTTTTCTTTAATTTAATCCATCATACTTTAAACGACTTCAAATAAATATAATTACAATTTATAAACTTTCCATTTCACTTTGCTTTTAAAGTTATTCAAGGTCAGAAAATCGAATATTTTGTGAAAAAAAGAATTTTTTTTTAAATTATACAATTTAACCGTAGTAAAAATAAATACATATAGGTTGTTTGTTAGTAAAATCTTTAATATAATTATAGTAAGTCATCAAAATCCAGGGAAAAGGATGTAATATAGTATTAAGATAATAGAAAGATCGATAATAATTACAATAAATGTAGTGAAATTTTTTAATAATAAATATTCATGTTTAGGTGTCATAAACTCCTGTCAGTGACGTTGAGGTTTGCCCTTTTCAGCCATATTTCTCAGACGGAGATATTCTAACACACTACCGTAATTATTAGGAACTACTTTGTATTCTTCTGTATGAGCGTTTTTAGGACGAATTAGTCCTTGATGGTTAAGGGCACGGATGTAATCTTTGCCACCTGTCTTTAAGTACCGATAATCCAACACCCATGTTGGTTGATGATAATCTGGGCCATAGGCGTCTACCATAAACCTGTAATTTTATAGAATTTTAGAATTTGAGACTAGTTTCATACTTTAATGTGCATACATATAGTTAGTTTGTAAGTGTGCAGATATTTCTGCATAAATCTATGTTTTGCATGAGATTGCTCATTGTAAGGAAATATGTTTTTTTTTAGTATTTTTGGATAGTTATAATTGTCACTATTAATTTATTTTTAGTTTTAAATATCCATCTATCCATCCATTTAGACGAAAGACGTCCACTGCTGGACATAGGTCTCTCCCAAAGATCTCCACGACGACCGATCTTGCGCCACCTGCATCCAGCGGATTCCCGCGACCTTTACCGGGTCGTCGGTCCACCTTGTAGGGGGCCTACCTACGCTACATTTTCCGGGTGTGTGGTAGATACCCTTTTGAGAATCCGTTGGCACCATCGGGCATCAGTTGTGTGATCAATGTGCCCAGCCCACTGCCACTTAAGTGTAGCAATTCTTCGGGCAATGTCGGTTACTTTGGTTCTTCTGCGGATCTCCTCATTCCTGATTCGATCACGCAGTGAAACTCCAAGCATAACCACCTCCATTGCCCTTTAAGAAACTTTGAGCTTCCTTATTAGGCACATTATAAGCGAACACATCTCAGTGCCGCATTCACTGGCAAAACACACTGGTCGAAGACTTTCGTCTTGAAACACTGCGGTATCTCGGACGAAAAGATTTTGTGTAGTTTCCCGAAGGCGTCCCAGCCGAGTTGGATCCGACGATTACCTTTTGATTAATCAATCATGAAATATATCAATTAAATCAAATATATTGGAAAAGAAAGTAAAAATATATTTACATGTTTTGTCGTGCCATCCCACGATGATTTTCCTGTAAAAGATACACCGTACAATGTATTTAAATAGGTAACAATATTGTATTACTTATTCATAACAAAGATTGATTTGAAAAAATACAAAAGCAAAGTACATTAGAAAGAAATATCTTATACTGAGTTATAAAGAATATTGTGATTTTTAATGGATTTATTTTACGAATTATTCTAATAAGTAAAGAGTAATTTAAATTAATCTGGTCCCATTGGGATTACATTAACCTCTATGTTTTTGGTCAAACGTTCGATAATTACATTATAAAACACGTTGGTTATATACTTACGTGCATGTTATTCGCTCGTCTGTGGAAATCTCCATAGCCGTGTAACCTTATGGGGTAATCGTGTGTGTTCTGCGTCATCTTTGCCTTTTGTTTGATAAACGTTGCTATGGTCTTCCAGGTTATATTTTTGAGAGAAATATCGAGGGGCGATTTGCATGTTATCATTTTGGTTTATCGTATTTATTCCATAATAGTTACCTTCATTAAGCTCATCCCTGCTTAAAAGTCTTCCCGATTCAGCGGGCAGTACCACATCTGGCACTATTATTTTTAATTCACCGACAACCGCAGGTACCGCCAAGATACAAGTTAAGAGAAGTAACTGTGAAAGAGACGTTTTAATAACTGTTACTTATAGAGTAGATTCAACCTTTGACAGAAAATTAGCAACGACGTAACGTTTTACCTAAAATGTATAAATACAAAAAGATAGGTACTATGAAACATATGTTAATTAAAATTTGAGTTATTTAGCAAATTAAATTTTAAGAGTTTTTATTATTTCGTAAAAATGCTTTGTAAATTATTCAAAATGTCTTACTTGAAGCATGTTGCTGATGTAAATGTGCGAATCGTACCAACAAATGATACCGTGTTTATTATATGCAGTAAATCAAACATTATTATTTCAATTAGAGTTTCCTTTGAAATTATTACTAATATGTAATTTCCGTAGTAGGCAACTTTACTGTGTATGGTAAGTTTTTTGTTGGCGTTCAGAAAAACAAAACATATTTTGTCTATAAATTCAATACGGTTTTTTAAAAAACTGTTTAAAAATTAAATTATAAATTTAATAATTGTGCAAAAAAAATTATTTACTTTTTTTTTAATGCATATTATTGTACTATTTTATTTTTTCTATTACTTATTTTAATAATCATATTACTGTTAATATTAGATTGTTACTAACATACAATATAAACAATTGCTAGACTTTAATGCCTTTAATTTCATTTTTTCCCCCACCAAATTAAAAAAAAAAATGTGTTATTACCGAATATGGTGTCAAACGCGCCATGAAAGCTTGTGCAAAAATGAGACAATCAAATTAGCCATAAGTTAGGTAGATCGCTAAACAGACACAAACTTAGTAGTTTGTGTTATTTCCGTTGTACTAGGCATGTGTAGTCACATACCTCGTACAACGGATGGATGTTGAGAGTACTGGAGTGGTGATTCCCTATCGATAAATGCAGCTCAGTTAGTGCAACCACAAGGTGGATCGACGATCTTATATAGGTTATGAGAACCCGCAGGATATAAACAGCGCAGGGCCAGTCTTTGTGGAGATCACTTGTGCCCAGGGTTGAATGTTTTTTGGGTAAGATGATAATGATTATTATGAATCTAAAAATATTATTCCTTCAAAAATAATATTATGTTGCGAATTACGCAAATATTACATTGATAAGTGAAAGACGTGCAAGGTGCAGTGTAAGCTTAAAATTTATAAGTTTTGTGTACTTTGTTTAGCGATTTTAGCCAAAACTTAACAAGTAATAAAATTAGACCAGTATGAAAATGTTGTTTATCAGTTCCCGCTCACGTATCAATTAAGGTAGTGGCCGGTAATAATTATCACAAGCGGTATTGTTATTTTATTAACCGTATCTTTGGTACCTAATAATTAGAAGTGAAACTTCTGTAAAACTGTTTTGAAGTTTTATAAGAATTAGGGATTTTGAATAGATGTTAGTTTTTTACAATAGGATCCAGGCAGTTTGTTTTTTAAATATGTCTTAAGGTATGTAGTTACAATAACAGGATGTCTCTTATCTAGTAATGTATAAAACGTCTGTTATACATTTGCAAGACATAACGTCACCCGAGGTGTTTTAAATCTTCAAATGTCGTTACGTTTAAGACATTTTTCCTTATCTATTTCGCAGGTCTCAGGTGGTTCAGGAGGGGGTGTTTGGACAGGAGGGGGTGTTTGGACAGGAGGTGTGTGTTTGAGGTTAGGGGTTGTTGTTGTTGTGAGTTATAGTACTAAAGGGGTTGTGTGGTAGTATTGTGGGGTTGGATTGAAATATGGCTGACGGTCGAGATGATGGGGGGGGGGTCCTGCTGTGAAGCGGAAGAAAGGGAAGGGGAAGAAGGGCTCTAAGGAAGGGAACAATGGGAAAGGTGTTCAGGGGGCTAAAAGAGTTGGGGAGGGTCTCTGTATGAGTGATTTAGAGGATGAGTTGGGGGGTTTCGTTCCTCCATTGTTTCAAGAGGATGCGGATTACGACAGCCAGAGGGGGCTGCGTGCCCTACCGGTGGATTGGGTATTTGTGGAACGGAAGGGGGACAGTGTGGAGCAGCATAAGAGGGACTTGACGGCGCATAATATTAGGGGAGCGTCGCCGGGGGAGGTGATGAATTGTGCGGTGGAGTTTGTAACGTGGTTGCAAGATATAGAGGAGTCATTGCCGGTGGATGCGGAGGATGCTTCCGACTTGAGGAAGGCGGGGCGTTTTCTGTGGGATATCACTAGATTTGCGGTGGATGTGGCGGAGGAAGTGGGAAATGGATACAGAAAGAGAATGAGGCTAAGAGAAGAGGTGTTGAACTTGCGAGCAGAGGTAACGGACTGAGGATTGATAGGGAGAGGATGATTAATGAGCTGAAGGAACTGAAAGAGAAGGAGGCAGAGGGAGAGAAAAGAGAGGCTCTTGTGGGGTTAGTGGATATTCAGGGAGTTATTCGTGATGCCCTGGCTGGGACGGAGGAGAGATTAAGAGAGGCTCCTGTGGGGTTAGTGGATATTCAGGGAGTTATTCGTGATGCCCTGGCTGGGACGGAGGAAAGATTAAGAGGGACATTGGAGAGTGGATTGAGGGCTGCTGAGCAACGGTTGGAAACAGCAGTGGAGAAGCGGTTTTGAAGGAGAGGCCAGCAGTTCATTCTGCTCCACCTCTGCAACGAGGGGATGGACTGGGAGAGGGGGGTGCGCCTAAGAATAGGTATCAGGGTGAGGGAAGTGGTGCTGTGTTGGGTATGGAGTGGGAGCCGTTGCCTAGTGTGGCTCCGGTGCCGGTGGAGAGTGAGAAGAAGGGGTTGGATGGGGAGTGGTCGGTGATGGAACGAAGGAAGGAAGAGGGGTGCTAGGGAGTTGCAAGGGGGAGCTGACACCAGTGCTGCGGTGCGTACGGGGGGTGTATTGGGGCAGGGGGTAAGGAGGAGGGCTAAGCTCCCGGAGATTCCGCAGTCGGCTGCAGTGGTTATCACGCTGCGGCCGGAGGCGGTGGCTCGAGGAGTCAGTTATAAAGAGGTGATGGGGAAGACGAGGGGCGAGATTGGGATTGCGGATCTGGGCATAGAGGAGATTTCAACGCGCCCCACGGTCACGGGATCCCGGATCGTTGAGATTCCGGGTCCTCGTGGCGCGGAGCTCGCTGACAGCCTTGCTGCTCAGCTTCAGGCGGCTATATCGGATGTTGCGGTTATCTCCAGGCCGACAAAACGGGCTGGTGTTCGGATTGTCGGACTGGAGGACTCTGTAACGAAGGAGGAGGTTGTGTGGGTGGTGGCTCAGAAGACTGGGGTGAAGGAGTGTGATGTGAAGGGCGGGGACATTCGGGTTGTAAGGGGGGATCGGGTGCAATGAACCTGATGTTGCCGGTCGCAGCTGCGAGGCAATTGGTGGAGGCGGGCCGGATACTGGTCGGGTGGTGTGTGGCGAGGGTCTATGCACTTGATGCAAAGCCTCTGCGTTGCTACAGGTGCATGGCCCTTGGGCACACACGCTCGCTATGCCCGGCTTCGGTGGAGCGGAGTAGCCTTTGCTACAGATGTGGGGTGCCTGGGCACAAAGCGGCGGAGTGCGCGGCAGCGAAGCCCAGGTGTGCGCTGTGCGCGGAGTTGGGAAGAGAGGCGGACCACCAAATGGGTGGCGCCTTTTGTAGGCCGCCAGTGGTGGCGGTGGAATGGCCTCCCAGGGCCCGGACGTAGCTTTCTTCAGGTATCCCTCTCCTTGCTATGTCCTGTTGATAAACAGGATGAGTATAGGAGAGGGACCTATTTCTCTTTCCTACTTCTATAACGGAGGCGGGTTCTTTCCTCTCTTTTCTCTTGGCCCGTCTCCGTTCTGTCCCCTTCTTCCCATTTCTGCTTATGGGGGCAGGAGTACATCCTGTCCCCGGAATGATGACCGTTGGGTCAGGCCTCCCTTCGGGGGGGCGGGTGAAGAGGTGGGGTTGAGGAATATCCTCCCCCATCCCCATTGGGCCATTGCACGACGAGGCCCGGTGGGTTCGCTGCAGGGGGGGGCGACGCGGTGACATGCCTAGCAACCCCGTATCGCCCCCCATCCCAAATGCAGCGGACGGCCCCGGGGGGTTTTAGTGGGTATTTCCGGGCGACTCTCGCCCGGGCGAGTCCCACACTGGCACGGAGCTCGTCACTCCGTGCCCCCTTATCTATTGTATCTGGGGGACTTTGATCCTCCAGATACAATAGATAAGGGTAGTGCGTAAATGCATTTCCCCCCGTCAAAAAAAAAGGTCTCAGGTGGTTAGGAATAGCAATGTCTGCCTGAAGTTAGTTATAGACTGGGATAACTATTCATAATCCGGTGAATTATATACATACATGTTTGCTTCTTATAAAAACCTGATATCAATATTTTAATACAAGACAAAAATTTACATGCAACTAAAAAAAGTAACGGCATCCATCGAGAAATAATAGTAATATATAGCCATCGTTTTTATTTTAGTTTGTGTACGGCTTTTTTTAGGAGTTTCTTGGGATATATATTGTTTAAGGCACGCGACACCTTTCGTAGCTCTACTACCCATAGCTACTTAGAAAAAAATTGATGACGCGAAATCCGGCCGCACTACCCGCTGCGCCCTCATCGCTTCAAAGCATTGCTAATACACATTCACAGATCACCAGCAGTTGTTCAGTAATTACTTCTTTGTTTTCGATATACAAGTTTAATCCGTTGTTCTTTGTGTAAAAAGACTCTAGATGAAAAAAACGCCTTTACTTTAATTGTAAAACTAATATCTCAATGAGTTATTGCTATACAATAATGAAGGCGTAGATATTTTCTAATTTTTGAAGTGATAATTTCTTATGGTAGGGTGAACCGCTTTCTTACGTATCGCGTTACGGCGCCAGTCTGTCTGACTTCCCTCTCTCTCACGCATACGGTAGGCAGGCTCCTCCTCTCTCAGTCTAATCCACCGCGTCCACCGTATTTCGGACAGACGCTTCCCTCTCTCTATACTCAGTGTTTAGTGTGCGATGGACATATACTGTTGATTAAATAATGATACTAATAATGTATATACACAAAATTCTAATGTATATAATCAAGAATTATAACTAAAAATAAAATATATTTTATAATCAATACATGATTTTATTAATAAATGACTTTTTCTTACATTATCATATTAATATGCGTAAAATTTAAGTAATAACTTAAGCTTTTCTGAAGTTAAACAATTTCAATATTAAATTAGCTAAGATTAGTTTAAGTTATCACTTCTGTCGGGCGTCTCGAAACGCACACAATTTTTTTTTCGTAATTTCCATCATTAATTAGCGTTTTCACTATGATAATAAAATATTATCATAATACTATATGTAATATATACTGATAAGCAAGCAATATAGTGTCAACCTACGTGATGACCATTTTGAGAAAATTAACAGAAACATTTAAAACATCGTTTTGAATAATCTAGAAACTTACAAGTTACTCTTATAGTAAACAGATATAAAAAGATTTAATTGGTTTTGATTCCTTTACAACAGTGTTTGAGGTATCAATGTATTTAAAATATTGATAGATAATATAATGGAATAAAATTTAAGGTAGAACAAAATGTTTTTGTTTAGAAACCGCTTTCATTTTAACCTTTATTGATAGAAATATTACGTTGTTATTTTTTGTATGCACGTTTTTGACACTGTAAAAAATTTCAGTATTCTAGTTTTATTACTGACATTATCATCGTTCAAATAAAAAATAATAATAAACAGATTTTAAAGTTAAAATTTACCTAGTTTTTTCACTGTACGATAAACTTAGATTATCTTATCTAATTAGTTGTTCAATTGTTTCACTGTGTCACGTTACATCACTATAATATTTTAAAGAGATATTTCTGGCATATTAATGTATGTTAAAATTAAGATTTGTAGCAATGGTTAGGTTACAAATACAATACATTAAACTTAGCATATTATTATAGAATTTTTTTATTTAAAATCGTCCGCCCACGAACCAAATCATACTTAACTATGTGGAAATAAATTTATCTAAAGTCTACAATATTTATAAACTTATTTCTCAAGAATGTAGTTTGCTTTCATATATTAACAGGCGCTTGAGGTAGAGTGTTCAAATCACAGATAAGTGAATAAGGGAGATATGGCAAGAAGGCGTGTTGGGTGCGAGCGCACCTTGCCGAAAATGGGCTTGATGTATGTTTTTGTCTTTAGTCGAAATTATACGACTCAGGTGACGGCCAAGCCGAGGTTCGTACCAATTTGGTAGCCTTTGTGCTAGTCACCTTATTGCGGCTGAGTGCCTTCAGCACTCGCCCCCAAAGTTCGGTGAAGCTGTAAAGGCTCTCCCGGTCAACAGCATTAGCTAGGTTAGAAAAAAAAAATCGAAATTATACTGTGCACCGTTTAACATCTCTCGATTTTTTAACAAAATGCCACGTTGTTCTGTGTTTGTTTGCAAAGATACTGATTGTAGTTTAAATTAGTTGAAAGATGGTATCTCATTTCACACGTGAGTATTAAAAATATTATCATTATTCGTTTAATAATCAATAAAACATTATTTCGTGAAGTTCAAACATCGTAAAAATACTGAGTCGCTTATTTTCGATAGCACAAAAACGGTCGCTGGCTTAGTATAAAACGATTTGTGAATCATCTGGTCTAACTGCGCAATGGAAGGTTGGTTATACAATGCTCTCAGTAACGCGATAAGTTCGTGGTGCGATCGCTGCCGGCATCCGTGAATTAGAGATGTGGCATGATGAAAGCTGTCGATATTTTTTCATTCATACTTGGATTCATTATATTCGTTTATTTGTTGTATACAATTTTTTAATTATTTTTTCGCTACTTTAATTGTTTATAAGCATGCAAAAATGTATTAAAATGCAGTCACTTCATGTTTATGTCAATAAATAATTAATAAATATAGAGAAGATTGAGAAATAATACGAGAAAGTAACATATCGAACCATGCAGATAACCAAGAAAGCATGGAAATAGTCGAAACACTTTGAAAACAGAAAACTACGCCAATTGATATCTATACAAAAAATGTAATTAAACGGCAAAAATCACACATTAAAAAACTTCAAAAGAAATCTAGCAGCTATTGTAAAAGAATAACTGATTTAAAAGAAACCTTACAAAATCTTAATAAAAATACTGTATTAGTGCTGATAATGACATGCATTTAGAAAACCTTGGTATATCGGACCTTGTGCAGACACATAAAATTATTATTTATTGAACCGTATTTGTTATATAATATTTTTATATAAAATATTTTATTTCAACTTTACTCAGCAGTAAATAATAAAATATAACTGAAATTCACTACAAAGAAAATTTTCATATCGATTAACACTTTCAACTCTAATTGTGTTCGTGTGCTCATTTAGATACTGTAGGTACGGGCTTATGCCCCTACTTCTTTTGCACGTGTGCAGTTAGTAAGTTAATTAGTGTTTTTCTAACATTCTTAGTGTGCGTGAAAAATATGAACGAGTGCTATTTGGTATACTTATAGTTTTTTTTATGTTTGTGTTAGTGAGATAGGTAGATGTACCGTGGAGACATTAGAACACGAACATTTATTATTTCGAGGCATATCTCCCTTGTTTACTTATCTGTGGTTCAAATAGTGTGACAAACGATTTTAATTAGATCTTAAAACGATCTTACGATGAGTCTGAGGCATTGAGGAAGAGAAGGCATTTTTATAAAATCGTAGGAGCATAATAGGACATGCTATTATGCTGTTCTGACTATCTTATTATTCTTATGGTAAAATATGTTACAAAACATCTGAAGTATTGCCCAAATCTGGTTTCATTTTTATTCTTTACTTACTTTCCTAATATGTATTATGCCTCAAGACAATAACTAAGAGGGTGATAAAAACAAAAAAATAAACACAAATAAGCGCAATCATAATACAATGTTTATTGAATAAACTAATTGGCTTTTTACATTGCTACATATTTAAATACATATATTATTATCACATGACGTTTTCATTTGCCGCCAGTAAGTCTAGTAAAAGATTTTTATTTGTAGTTGCGTCAACAGTTAGTTTTTGATATCACCTGAAGTAAGAGGTCGTTTATACGGCATGCTTCCAAAAAAGTCTATGAAAGGTTTCTCCTCAGACGGGTATCCATGTTTATCATCATGGTAATACATATTCATGTCTTTTTCTTCGTGGTCCTCTACTTTGTGTCCGTCCTTATCGTCTATCTCTTTATAATCTACCTTTATCAATTTATGTTCTACTTTTGGATAATGTGGAATATGGTGTGACTTCTTATGATCTTTGTCGTGTTTTGCGTGGCCAATATATTTGACGTCTGCTTTAAATCTGTAAGGAATGGTTATTCTACAATTAAATATTTTTTAAGGCTATTTTAAATAGATAAACGAAATTGTGTTCAAAATTTCTACACGTTTTATTAATATTATGTTTATAAGATGTAAAATTTTTAGATTTACAATTTTTTAATGACTAAAAAATACTATAATTGAATTATCACGTCATTATTAGGTGTACACGATATACTCGTCTATGATCAAAATTACATATTGATTTTCAGGAAGAATTTTAAATATTTTTCACTAATTGTATAAATTATTTTGTTGTATTTAATTGTAAAAACAAAAAAGTGAAGAAGAAAGAACTGAAACTTCTGTTATTTAATGGGGTAAATAAAACTGATTTAAGGCGATAAATCACGTATGATGGGAAACATAGGAAAGCTAGACAGAATGAAATAATATATCAAGAAAATAGCTAACCCGCTTTTTTTATCAACGTAATACGTCACAATGCGCTTGCGACCATCGGGTTGCATACCAGTATTCGCCTTTGACCACGTCGCCATCTCGTTTTTCTTCGTGACCCTTTTTGTCACCAGTGTGAGGATCATCTACTTTGTATGCGAACTCGTATGATGGATATGACCATTCCTGCAAAAATTTCAAATAAGCTAATAATGTTTTTTAGTGTATTTCACACTATCGTATGGTACTTTTTTAGTTCTTTGCTTTTCCTTAACCTCATAGTTTGTAAACAAGGATATGAGCCTTCTGACCGTACACGATCATCGTAGCTTACAACGCTAATAAAGATACAATATATGCATTGTCAAGATACTAAAAATTGAAAAGAAGGTTTCTTTTGAACATCTCTATACTGTATTGGGAAAATTGTAGCCTACTACAATACGAGCTGATACCACATTTAGATTGTTAGCTGATGGAAACCTCCGTAATCGCATTATTCAAGAATATTTTGGCATCAAAATTTTAGAAAGAACCCCTACCGCTGGCGATATATACGTTGACTCAAAGCAAAGATTGGCATGATGTCAAACAGTTCTTCAGAACACAACTATCGACAAATAAATTCTTCTGAGTAATTTGAAACATAATTAAAACAGTAATATCATGAAAAACTATTCACAATGGTTTTCTGCAAAGTATCATCTTAAAAAATTAAATAGTTTTATGAAATAAAATTCGTTGTGGATGAAATTTTTTATATTAGCTTAATGAATCTGATGGTAAATGCAAAATAATGAATTTAAAGACACATATTCGCCATCGTTAAGTCGCTGTGGAAATATTTAAGTGATATTAACTAGACAACTAATTAGATAACCTAATTCTATCAAAGAATTGGAATTTAGTCGTAAAGAAGTTCATGCAAAGTAATGAAGTCTTTACAATTTGTATTATGCATCATTTGTTTTCACATTACCTGTAAACTTTTGCCAGCGTTAGGATATTATAGTTGCGTTTAAAAAGGTAGCTATATATTTAATACATGTGCCCTTGTACGCTTTAAATAATAACAAGCAGTAGTTGTTATTTAGTACTATATACTGCTGATTAAATTTATTTAGGATGACTTTAATTAATGTATTTTTTTAATGAATATAAAGTTGAGAACGTATTTAATTATAAGTCACATCAAATTACATTCATTACAATAAATACAATGAAAGTAGTTTCCATGATTAATCTGGTTCGTTAATTTTGAAATCGGTGCCAGCTTATGGATAACAAAGTGGTGCGTCGCTAATTATATTCAATTTTGATTAATTGTCCTTTAAATCACTCTTCCTTTTTGAAGTCGGTTAAAAATAAAGATGAAGTATGCTTACGTATTTGTCGTAGGCCTCGTGATGATCGTGTTTACCGTGGGCATCATGCTTATCATGGTCATCGTGCTCATCATGTCCATTGTGCCCATCATGACCATCATGTCCATCGTGGCCAACATGACCATCATGTCTATCGTAGCCATCATATTTGTCATGTCCATCGTGCCCATCATGCCCGTCATGTCTATTGTGGTCATCATGCCCATCGTGTCTACCGTGACCGTCATGAGATATTTTCTTATGACGTATTATAACTTTTTGCTCAGAAGTCGCGTGGAGGTCGCCTAGCACACATATTGCTAAACCTAGTAAAATTAGTGCCTGAAAATAGAGATGTAGTTAATGGCAATAGTAGTCCTGTGTACAGCTGTGTAAATAAAACATTTTAAAAGTTAAAGAGTAGAATTTAATTTTGTCCATTTTAGATAAAAGTTGATTTATGTTATGAGTTGTTGAGTTATGAAATGTTTGCTAATAATTTCTTTTAATTTTCCAATTTATTTGTTTTAGAATAAGCTTAATAAACTATACACTTATTTAATGTAAATAATTAAATATTTTTAGGATGTATAAGCCTACTGTACTTATCGCTTAAATATTTATATTTGACAACTTTTTTGAGTTTAGAACATTTTTAATAATTATAAAAATATTATAAAATAAAAAATGCTTAAAGTTCTAATATTTTGTTAGTTAATTACGTTAATTATTATTTTAGTTGGAAGATATATTTGATAAAATTTAAAAACCAAACTAGAAAAACATTAGAACAAAGAGTGTTCTTACCTTCCAAATCATTGTGTACTTTTGCACTGTATCGCACACTTATACCCTATCGTGATCTCATCAAGTATTTATATACATTGGATGTTACTTCTTAACAATCAATATCCTGCATTATAATCTACTTATTTGCAATTATGTATTAATTTTGTGAGATTTCTTGACTTATGGATGGGCGTGTATCAATCAATGACGATAAAAGGAAATCATGTTAAAAAAATATGTAGGTCGTTGAAACTACGTAGACTGCTAAATTAAATATTTACTTGGTTACATAAGTAAATATATATGATGACTTCTATTTAGTATTAAGAACATTAACAAAAAAACTACAATAATATAAATTTTAACTATTGAACGTTCATTATTTTTCAAAAGCATTAGATGTGTAGTTTTAGGATAAAAAAATATTATTACTGTGTTTCAAAATTATGACTAAAACTGTTAAATGAGACAAATCTGACGGTAGATCAGTGTCTTTTGGCCTAAAATGTGGTGCTAGACAGGGAGCCTTAATTCACTAACTCTGTTTAATTTATATGTGAATCAGCTGACTGAGCTCAGATTGGTCGTTCTGTTGTTGGGAAAATAATTCATTGCTTAAACTACGCCGGTGACATGATTCTATTCAACCCATTATTCAGCATTCTTAGTAAACAATTGCCTATCTATGAACAGTATGCTGAATCCCAAGGCTAGGGTATTATGCCACGAAAAGCGAAGTAATTTTTGTTTAAGGAGAGTAATAGAATAAGCCACACACAGATATCCTGTACGTTTCATTAAAAGGTACAGACAGGGCTTCACATTGGGACTCAGTTCAAAAACCTGGGACACGTTATCACGAATTGATTCAAGAATAACAGGATAAAGATAGAGAACGCAGAGCGTTAGCGGTCCGACGTAATGTGCTTGTCTGCAGATTTGCCCATTGCACAAATCCGGTGAAACTTAAACTATTTAGGGCGTACTGCCAGACATTTTACTTGTGCAGCCTATGGGTTAGGTATACGCAGATCCTTAGATCAATGCTTAGTGTATTCAGTGCAATAATGCATTCAGGGGGCTATTAGGATTGTCTCGATTCTGGAGCGCATATATGTTCGCTGAAGCTAGAGTCGATGACTTTTTTGCCATCATGCATCATCGTTATTAATCGATGCTACGGTGGTTCAGGAATTGTTCTAATACCATTCTAAACTGGGCAGATCCTTCGTAATGAATTGGATGAAATATCCCCTTTTTTTAGTTGCAACATAAAGGCCTATATAAAAGGAATTACAATAACAAAAAACTTACTGTAAGTAGTAAAATTAATTGTATTAAGATAACTAACTATGTAAAAAATAGATGAGTTTCAAATAAAATAATTAGGAACATAGTTTATTACTTTGCATGGTACCACCACTTTAATACTGTCAAGTTGGCTACTATTTTGAAGCTGAAAACTATCCAGGAAGGGATCATTTGTGGCCGCCTAGAGTAAGAAAATTTAGTAAAAAAATTGAAGGGAAAAAAAACATTTTAAAATTCATGAAGGAACAAAATACCGTTGAAAAATGAAGAAAATAAAAACAAAAACAAAAATACAGGACGTGGTCTGGGAATGGAGTGTACCTGGAGCTAGAGAAAGAAACCCTCGTAAAAATATTCCGAGCAAAAATCCTTCTTAAAAAATAACAATGAAGACTGAGGTTGCAGAAGGCAATGGCTTTTTATGAGACCAGCACTCGCTATGGATCGCGGACATAGGAGTACGTAAAAAGGAGTAAATTCCTCGGAAATAAGTAATTATTAAGATTACTTTGTGTTTCATTGAGATATAATTCAAACGCGAATATTTGAAAAAATAAAATGCTTTTAAATATAACATTAAATTTTGTAAATGGTACCCTAACGAGTCTCCACTGCGCTCGCACATTCAGAGAAATAATTGGGTACATAAGTCACTTGCAGGCAAAACACCCCAGCCTCTAGACAGGATCAAGTCACTGTAGCTGAAATCGGCCAGGGATAGATATATATAATTGTATATAACGCGTCTTCTGTCCTTCGTAGCTTAACTTCGTGGGGTTTCCCCAATTTAAAAAAAGGCTTAGCGTGTCTCACGTATAGCGTGTTTGGACACGTCACCACTTTACATCAAGTGTGATCGTGGTCAAAGGCTTAAAGTATTAAGGTATAGAGTGTCAAACAGCGTAACTATTCTTAAAAGCAGGCATATTTAACGCATTTTCACTATTAATAAACACAAAAATAATTAACATTCCTGAATATTATACCGACTAGGTAATTGAAATAAAAATATTATGATATTTTCCTGGATAAATTGATATTGACATTGAAAAATTAACATTGAAAAAGAAACATAATTAATCAAAGGAACACAGAAGAAAGTTAATTACTACTTAGATTTCATAAAATTGTAAACTATATTGTATATAAATATTAACTGTTTAATTATTTTTCTTTATACATAGAATCAACGAGTTGCTGCTATATATTCACAAGGCGATTATTTTAATTCATATTTTATTTGCTTCATTGATAGATTTTGATCAAATTACATTAGATCTAATATAAACATGGCTGTGTTATAATTAACTTTGGGGTAAAAACGGGAAAGTGTAGATGTTTTTTTTTACACTTTGTTTTTATATAACTACTCGTTAAAATAGTTATTGTTTCTGTTTGATCTGATTTGGATCATTCATTTATATCTTCGTATGTAACCGTAAATAATAGGAATATTAAAAAAAAGGATTTCTACAAAAATTGGTATTAAAATGAGAACATCAAATAGCAATTTGTATAACTTCGTGTAGGTAAGTACCCAATGATACGTAGGTACAATAATAGCAATTTATACATTGGATGATTTGACTAATATTCATGTAATAAGTTTGTGAATCTCTGATACAGATTTTTTTTTTCAACCTTTAGGTTACACAATAATAGTGTTTTTTTAAAACTATTCAATACCATTGTTCTGATATTGATAGACTTCGGTATCTCCACAAGGTTGTATGGCGAGGGTAAAGACACCCGAATGGGATAAACCTTGTTATGGATGATTGCCGTGGTTGCAGTTTTGCAAATTAAATTAAAATTACCTAAATATTCATTTGATGTAATTAATTATACATGTACAGGTTAACTAGTTCTATTTCTGTTTAAACTTAAACGAAAATGTTTATATAATATATTACGAACTAATGTTGTAGTAAGCAATATATTTTTAAATATATCCTTTGTTTTTTTAGTTGATTTTTGGTATTTATTCTATGAAAATAAAGTGTATTGAGAATTTATATAAAAATTTTTTGTCCACGTTTCAAACACCGGAATCGATCGAGTAAAATGCAATGAAAACTTTTACGGAACCTTATTAATAACAAATAATATTAATTTCGTAAATTTTTATTTTTTGAAAAATGTACTGCATATTTTGAGAAAATATCAATAGCAATTTTTCGAGATGAGAATATAAAAAAGTTTATTGGGTCAGACACACACACATATAAAGAGAATGTATACGTAGTTAATAATCATTAGTTCTCAGGGAAGTTATTTTTGTAATGTGATTGATTAAATAAAAAAGGTTCTTTTAAGAAATTATGTTCTTACCCTTACCTATGTATATATACTGTACTCTATTGTATGTATTTTATACCAAATACAGATCAAATAAGTATTATCTTTTCTCTGGAATTTATTATTAACTGTATCGCCTGTTCGATTTATTTAAATTTACATCTCGTGACCGCTTTACTAATGAAATATGCAAATTTAAAACATCCGTTCCACGAGTAGAATTAAAACACAGTTAATTGCAAAGTTAGTACTAGTTTATTCAATATTGAAATAAGAGTAATTTTGTACGTGTGTATCATTTTCATTATTATAGGTAGTAATCGTAAGTTGGTAATGTGGGTTTGGTAGTGTTGCTAGGCTCGATTGATATCAGTGATTTTAAATATGATGGGCGTGATGGACATGATGATGCGGCGACGAGTGATGTACGATGGCATTGAAACTGTAAAATGAAAAGAGTGAGTATTAGGTACAAAAGTTTAGAAAGAAGAAAAGTAAACCTTACAATTTTAATAGGTACTATATTAATTTTATAGTTATGTTTTGATTTGTATTTCAAATTAGTCCATCCATCCATTCAACTGAAAGACGTCCAATACTGGACATAGGTCTCCCCCAAAGATCTCCACATCAACCGGTCCTGCGCCACCCGCATCCAGCCGACTCCTGCTACCTTCACCAGACCGTCGGTCCACATTGCCTACCCACGTTATGTTTTCCAGTACGTAGTAGCCATTGGAGAACTCGTTTTTGCTCCCTACGCTATGTCTTCCGGTACGTTGTACCTATTCGAGAACTCGTTCTACATGTAATGCGCCACTTAAATTTAGTAATGCTTCGGGCAATGTCGATTACTTTGGTTCTTCTGCGGATGCCATCATTGCTGATTCGATCATGCAGTGAAATTCCAAACATAGCCCTCTCCATTGCCCTTTGAGCAACTTTGAGCTTTCTTATTAGGCCCATTGTGAGCGTCCACATCACAATGCCGTATGCCATTACTGGTAATACAAACTGGCCGAAGACACTGTGGTATTTCGAACGTGAAGATCCTGCGTAGTTTCCCAAATGCGGCCCAGCCGAATTGGAATCGACGATTAATCGCTTTTTCGAAGTTAGATTTTAACTAGATAGTTAGTTCCAGGTATATGTAGCTGTCAACATCTTCGAGCCTAGAGTCACCGATTTTTAAAGGAGTTGGCACAACATGGAATTTAGAATTAAATTAGAAGACGTTTACTAAAAATAAACATCAATACTTTGTCTTTTTCTATTGTCGTATAGTGTCGTATTGTTTTGTTCCCATTACTTATACGTAAAACGGCTGTTAGAAATGACTTTCACCATGTCTTGCTATAAAAAAAATAAGGTCATAAGAATTATCAGAGTTGTTGAATTGTTATAATCAAATTGATTGCGAGTGGAGCATAGAAAGTTCATTGATTTTTACTTAAAATACCTAGTACAAAACAATCAAATCATGCAAACGTTCCATAAGATACAGTTTTGAAATTTCTCACCCCGTGTGGTCATCAGCTTTGTACTCGACTTTCCTGAATCTGCCGTCCGGTTCCACAAGCTCGTAACCGCCTTTAACAACGTCACCGTGTCTAAATTCGTGCTGGGACTTTACGTCACCAGTGTGGTGATCATGCACCGCGTACGAGAATTTGTACTCTGGGAATGCCTAAAGAATTATTCCGGTTAGTAAAATATAATTTTTCTATTTTCAAATAACAAAGATTTTTTTTTTTCACTTAATGCTTTGTTTTTATTAAACGTGTAGAGTGTGAATTGAAAGAGTAATTTTTAGTAAAGAGATAATGTTGAAATTTATAAGCTATAAAATGTTCTTATGTAACTGTTCTGTATAAAATATTTTTAAAATTATCTATTAACAAAAATGTAGAAGCCAAGTATGTTTTTTTTATTGGGACATCAATAGGAGGTTCCCGGCGGCATCACTTAGGAGCCAGTACTTCTAGGCTTAGAATGTAAACAAGTGTCCTGGACCATATCGTCGTCACTTAAGATCAGGTGAGATTGTGTTATATTGCCTACACAGTATAAAAAATTGGAATTTGTTGATAAGGACATTATATAATCACCTACCGGCGATACAAACAAAAAAATATTTTGTGAATATTGAATTTATTCTGGAGCACCTTGTCACTTAACATCAGGTTAGATTGTGATAAAAGCGCTAAGCCTATACAGTTTAAAAAAAATCCTAAAACTTATGTTCAAACACGTACCTAACTACTTTGTAACACGGGCAGAGCATCTTAACACGATTTATAATCTTAAGTAACTTTGATTAACACGGTTCATTTGGAAACAATCTTTTTATTTAGTTATAAAAGTTGATTTGTTTGTTATGAATTTCATCGCTTTTAGACAATTTATTTGAACATCACGTATTAGTAGTGGTTGAATCATTCAAAGATAAAGTACGACCGGTAAATTTTATATATTTAAAGAAGATCGTGCTCGAAAATTTACTTCAAATTCAGAAAATCTATAAAAAATAGTCTTGGTCTTGCGTAGTTGATTTATTGGACATTCTGCACACAATTAAAAACTTAGTTTTGAAGAATCCAAATTATTTCGTACGAATTAAATTTTTGTTCTGAGTATTTTGCACATATGAGCTTTATTTTTGACAAGTGACTATTATTAAAATAATATAATATGCTAGCCAGTTGATAATACAATAAACAATACTTGAATGATTATTTGATGTAGTTAACCTTTTAAATCCTTCCACATGATTGAAAGTATTGTAAATCCTACTAGGAAAGAAATTCGAGGTTTCAGGACGATTAAAATTAAAAACAGCTACGTACATAATGATCATGATGGATTGGAATCGGTTGCGGTACGTGCTGTACTAATGGTACGTGATGATGTATTGGCACCGGAATCGGGTGATGAATCCCGACAGGGTGATGAAGACCGTCATGCTTTTGCAGCTCCTGATGCGAAAAAGCAGGAGGATGATGATGATGATGATGATGAACAACGGGAAAATTGCCTTACACGTTGTTACCACCAGAAGAATTGTTAAAATCTGTAACAAAATTATAATTATAAAATATGTTAAATAATTATTATTGCTATTTTAATTACAAATAGAACTTTGAAACTTTAATTTTCAAAGTGGACTTTTATTTTTGACTAATAACGTTCAACACGAAAGCAAACTACAATCATCAAATATATAAAAGTACAAAAATTTAGTTTGTTAAGGTACAACAGTAAAATTGGGCAAATCCATTAAGAATCATAATTATTTACAATTTAAACGCAATGTGTTAGCGCAGCCAAAATTTAAAAACCACTTTGTTATTTCAAAACATTAATCTTGATAACTAACTTTAGAAAACATTTCGTGATGATTGATTTAATTTTAAATGATTTTTCCTTATAATTGCATTACTGCTAATGCACGCGCTTGCTACGCTTCGTTAGCTTATATAGAATTTATAATTGTGGGAATTCTTAGAGCAAAAATCAATTTCTCAGGGTTCATTCAAAGACCTACCATAATAAACGTAACATTCATTGTATATGTGTGTCTAGATTTTATTGACAATAGTTTTATTACCTAACATTTTATTTTCTAAACAATTTCATTTATATAATATACTTAGTTTTATTTCCGTTATTATTTTGGTGATGAAGTTATCAATTTTGCTAATATTCGTTGAATGTTCTTTTTTCAAACTGAGAATTGAAACTGACACTCAGATGTAATTTATTTCTGTATTATTATTTATATTATAAATTAAAAAAAAAACATAAATATTTCTACATAATTCGTAAGGTATCTAACATAGTTCAAAGGTAATATTATCTTGAACCGATATTGCCCAAGCACGCATTTGTCGCATTGTTCATTTAATATGAGAAAATATACGAGTTCTACATTTAAAAAAAAACTTTACAATGAATTGTGCACTCAAATTATATGGGAATAACTTTGCGCTAAAATAAGGCGGTTAGTGTGGAAATACAAACATCGATTTAAGACGCACAATCGCTAATTAACATTAATGTACTACATATGGGACAAAATAAATCTTAATGGCTTTTTTGTTTACAAATTCTAAATAAATTAGTTTATTTTTTCAAACCTTTTTTTAATTATATTTTAAAATTTTTGATCAATGAAATAACTCAAACATTCGTCATTAGCCAACTTTTCATTGCAGATTGCAAAAACTATTATAATATATGCGATTTTGTAAGCAAACAAATTATAATTAAACTACTAGAAACCCGAAGTGGTTATATAGTATGCTATAATAAATATTACTCGATAACAACTAGTAACTGTACATATTTGATTATTTTGTGTTGACTGCACGACGCCTGTTATATTTATTATGTTAAATATAAGAAATAAAACAAATAAACGTCAGCATTTAATTAAAGTTTGCAAGAATTCGTGATAATTATAATATGCTCATGTTTTTGTTACTTTCATAACAAGAATCAGCAAACGCGTATTGTTAATCATTTAAGAACTGTTTTATATGTTTAGGTACGTGATAATGTTTGTTTAATTACATTTTTTATTTTTATAACTGTGTGCTTATTTCAGTTCTCAAGGTCGTTAATGAACAGTGAACAATAAATTTGTACTTTATCGTTTACTATTTTAGTTTCTATAGAAAAATTGTAAAACAGTGATGAGGTTATTTTTGTCATAAGGATTTCATTGGAAATAATTAGTTATGTTAAAATGTGCCATAAAATTACTGATTACACATTGCTGTCTTATGATTTTATACTGATTTTTTTGTATGTTATAAGTAGGTACTATATTCGTCAATAAAGAACGAAAATATCGCAAGGTAATTTTACAATCAAGTAATATACGTATAATAGCTACCGTCGTATAGAAGGAAAACATGAACTATGATTATATTGTTACTACATTTTTTGAAACCGCTAATACTTCGTGAGCTGGCGCGCTGATTAAGTTTTCCTTTCTAAGTATCAATACTCTGTGACCTTACATCAGGAATTTGCCATTGCTTATTATCAGTCCATTTACAATATCGTAGTAATATTTGCATGTGAAGGTATATTTACACAATTTTTATCATTTTAATTTCAAATTTGATGATTGCTAAAATACTATTTATTTAGTTACTTATACAATTTAAATTCATGATTTTTGTTAAGGTTAATTAGTTTATTATTAAAATACTTTAAAGTTAAATTAAACATACAATATTTAAAGGGTTTATAAAAAAGTAAACGAAAAAAAAAGTTGGTTGTCATGGGACGCTCGGTAGATGTCAAACAATGTTGTTGTGTAATTTTTTAAGTTTTCGCGTTCCATATTTAAATGTAGTTAATTTAAACGGGTTTTCACGCGTTACCTTTGCTTTTTTTTTTCTATCCCGACGTTTCGGCTGGGTTTCACCAACCGTGGTCACGGGCTGATTGGCGGTGCGCGGCGTCGCCTGCTGCATTGAGGGGTATTTTGATGAACTACCCCCGTTTGGTCTTTATATTTATTATAGTCACAACACACAACACTAACAGTGTCCATCGACGATGCCTGTGACGATAAATCGCGAACCTTAAGATTTTCTAGCACCGGATTCCACGCTGAGGAAAGCTTATATCCATCCTCGCGATTGAAATTTGGATGTTTTTTAATTTCGCGCTTTCGGCTTCTCGAGCCATTTTGCGATAGTATTGGTGATCAGTGGATAAAACTTTCGGCCGGTGGAATTCGATCCAATTGTTGGTATTGGAGTTGAGCAGATGTTCTGCTATCGCTGACTTCGTTGTTTGGCGATTATTTACAGCCGCGATATGTTCTTTGACTCTTTGCGCGATAGTGCGCTTAGTCTGCCCGATATAGGAACTACCGCAATTGCAGTCGATTTTGTAGACACCTGGTGTCAGGTACGGGATTACATCCTTCGGCGTGCAAATAAAATTTTCAATTTTGGATAACGGAACGTATACAGTCTTGATGGAGATTTTTTTCAAAACTGTTCCAACTTTGTCCGTTACTCCTTTGATATATGGCATGAACGCAGATTGCCTATTGACCTCCGGGTGTTTCATACGGTGTCGACCTAAGCCGTTTCGACTCGCTTTGTACTCGTTTCTTCTTAGGGTCTCCTGAACGTGTTCGAGCTCCGTATATAAATGTTCAGGGTCACAAAGTTCATATGCTCGCTTCGTCAAGGATGTTTCAACAGATAGTAGATGTCGCGGGTAATGGTGCGAGGAAGCGTTCAGGTATCTATCTGTGTGTGTGGGTTTCCGGTGTACAGTGTGTTCCAGAGAGCCATCCTCTCGTACATTTAACCTGACGTCCAGAAATGCCAGTGAGCGTTCACTCTCCATTTCATAAGTAAAACGGATCTTACTATGAATGGAGTTTAGGTGACCGAGGTATTGTTCTACTTCTCGCTTGGTTCCCCTGATTAGGCAAAATACGTCATCAATATACCATTTCCAAAATCGGATACTGAACGGCCCTGAGGTCAACGCTTTTTCCTCGAAATGTTCCATCCAGATGTTGGCTAGCGCTGGTGCTACAGGACTATTCATAGCTACTCCATCAATCTGAAGTAATGTTGATGCTGGTATAGCATTAATGTTGTTGGTAAAATTTATAATTAATGGCAACCAATATGTATATATAAAGTATACATAAATATAATAATAATATGAATAGAAAGACGCACGTAATACACAGCTCACACAGAGAACCAACGAAATAGTGGCGTAGAAAAGGTATGACGGCGTAACAGGCCATCATGCCGTCTGCTGAAAAAAAATTGAAGTACTTTCACTGCCAAGACTATAGATTTTTCACATTAACAATATTAATTAATGTACTCATTTTTTATAGTCGTCTATATTTTTATTTTCAATTCAATACATGTTTTCAAAATTAATAATTTGGTCTGTATTATATGTTGAGTAAGATTAACATATTGTATCAGATTTCATTTTCCGTATTCATTACAACATAAATTCTGTTTAGCAGACAGGGTTTAGTTGTCTATGGCATGTAGAAACTTGGTTGGCTGTTAGGCTGTGTTAAAAAATTAGGCAGCCGTGGGGACTGCAGACAAGTGACAACTCGAAACTTTCTTCTTCATAAACGACAAATCAACGATTTTGTTGTTCTAATCTCAAAAAAATTACGCATTTATTTAAATTTAGAGTTTCGTAATAACATATCGAATTTTATTTGGGTGGTTGAAACGTGGAAGAAAAATCTTTCCTAATACTTTATGTTCATCGTAAGTGTTTTTTTTAAACTAACAGTAAATAAAAATGTGTATATGCGAGATACATTATTAATAACATCGTTTGTATGCTATTTGATTGCAGTGGGCGTTCGTGTTTTGTGGTTTGTTTTGTCAAACCCCATTATCTCTCGGTGTAAACGAGTCGAGTTACACAATGCGAACAAAGACCCCGCAACATTAAGAGTACAACAAGATATAATAACTGTTACATTTAAAATCATTTTAGGTCAATGTCTAATGGATAAATAACATTATATTCCTTTGCCATATTTGGCATGTTAAATAATTAGTGAATTATTGCAGTTCAGGTTTTTAATATGTAAAAAGTATGTGTATTTAATGCGTTAAATTATATTACAAAATACATATTCACAACGAAACGTAAAAAAATTAGATTTCCTATTAATTCTTATTAGCTTTGGGATAATTTCGTTACTAAAAATTTAACATCTGTTCATATTCTTATGTGAATGTCTGTCTATGCCTAAGAAGAATCCCTAAAACCGATTTACACGATTCTTTTTTAAACCGCAGGAACGTTATCTGGTCAGGTCTTTGCTATATTGCGACGCGGTGCTTGCGAAAGCCACCCCGTGTCGCCCCCATCCCAAATGCAGCGGACGGCTCCGGTGGGTTTTAGTGGGTATTTCCGGGCGCTTCACGCCCGGGTGAGTCCCACGCTGGCACGGAACTCGTCACTCCGTGCCCCCTTACCTATTGTATTGGGGGACTTCGGTCTCACTAATACAATAGGTAAGGGTAGTGCGTAAATGCATTTCCCCCCGTCAAAAAAAAAGAAAAGGTCTTTGCTATATTAGTATGTCTTTCATAATTAAATGCTTTAGACAAAGTATCGGTTTTATAATTCACGCGAGCGGATTCGAGAGTACAGCCAGTAGCTTATAAGAGAAAAGCAGAATGTGCACAAGAATAGCATACAGTTCACATCTCAGAGATGTCCGTTATGGGCCGTTTGTATATTCTGCGTAAAATATTTTATATATTAACACTTTATAACAAATCTATATTTGTATATATATATATATAATAGTCATATTATAATAGTATAATAGTCATTGCATAATACAGGGCATATTTTGACGTCTATTTCACGGTGAATGTTTTGAAGAGTACCAACCAACACGTAGTTTTTTCATTTCCAAAGATACATGGTAACGTTGGTTTAGATACGAACAAAGGAGGTCGTAAACTCCGGCAGCATCACTTGAAACCAGTGCCTCTAAGATTAGTGTGTTTACCATCCTACGCCACATCACTTAACATCAGGTGAGATTGTGGTCAAAGCACTGAGCCTAAACCTGGTAAAAAAAATACTTTATCTAATATTTATTACTTTATAAAAACAATATTATATATATTGTAACTGTTAAGTTACAATTCTTCAAATCTACTGAAATAATAGCGTTAATACGCCTTAAATGGCAGCATACAGTGATTTCAAATCGCCACTTATGTTATCACTATTCTGATCTCTTTTAACCGAGAAATACTTATTGCATACATAGTGCTTATATATACTTGTAACTAGCTTCTACTAGTTTCATGACATTTTATTTTACAGTTTATTTATTTAATAATAATTTATTTTTCCTTATAATTAGACAAGATTACTGCACGACAACTGATGAATAGTACAGAAAAGCGGCGCAACGACTTAACCTCTTGGAATTTTTTTGCATTCTTTGTGATATATATATTTTTACATAGAGAAATACTGGAACACAAAAAGAATAGTTATAGAATTGGGTTTATTTTTTTATAGTGCATAGGTTTGCGTAGTGTGCGCTTTGAGCACAATGTCACTTAATTTTAAGTGACAATGTGGTCCAGGATGGACACACTAAATCTAGAAGTACTAACCAAGAGGTGTTTTGTAGTAAAGTGCTGTCCTTGGTGACAACTTTTCAAATTTGAAGTTAGTAGCTTTTGAGACGGGGATTATTAAAACATGCCCTACCATCATGCTATGGTTTCCTAACAATGTTATCCGTTACCGAAAGCCGAGCTCATTACAGAATTGAATAGGTTGGTTCGAATCTACATCCATCGAGGTGGAATCTGACCGCACTACCAACTGAGCGATCATCGCTTCTTATTATCATGATTATAGCAGGAATAACACTTACAAAGGAAGTTAAATGTTAGACTCGAGGATATACTGAACTGGCCGGATGTAAATAGTAAGTATGACTAGCTATATAAAAAATTAAAACATATATGTGTAAGTACAATTACTAAAAAAAAGCCTTGACACCTTTTAGTGTAACTTAAAACTTCCTGTGTATGTATATTTCATGCATAACTAATTTCAAGTTAATTTAATTATCGAATGCAATTATACGTAGTATATTATTTCATTTATTCGTTTGCAATAATTTTTTTTTTTTCGTTTGTGAATTTTAAGAAGCGGAAATTGTAAATGATTTATTATTCAAGACAGCAAGTTAAAATGTTAGCAGAGTTAACTGATTACTTTAAGTAATTATTATTCTTTACAGAAAGAAAAATATACATTTACGTACCTACTTCATCCATAAATCAAATTTAATCAATCTATCTTAAGCTAGGTGTTAAGTTTTTTACTTATACTTTTAAGTTCAGTAAACTACGATGACAAATGATATTGAGACGGATGTAGACAGGGCAGCAGCCTGTGGGCGGGTGCCGTAACAAATTGTGACCACGACATTGTAAAATTGTTAATAAAACATCAAATAACCTTCATTGTCCGCACTGAAATAATGAATAAGCCATAACTCACACCGGAAAACGTGACTTGTTAGGTATTACTTGTCGAAGAAATCGGCTCTAGTTATTATGTTCTAATTTGGATAAATGATAGGTAGGTATTTATTTTATTTGAGTACAAGATTCTTTTGTTTTTCTTCATACTTTATGTAGTTGTTAAAATAAACGAATATTCATAAAATAACATAGTTATTTTATTTTTAACAATTAAAATGTTGTTTCATTATTTATGAATATACTAGTAAATAAATGTGTGTATATTTTTCAAAAATTTAATTTGGTAAATTTTATGCCCGAGGGATTTGTCTAGGTTTTGTGATTATTTCATTTCATTTTCAATAACAAAAGAATGAGGCTGTTTAGGAACTAGCTATTTTTATTGACCTACGAAATATCATTATTTAGACATTTTACTTTTACTCTCCATAGTTATCTAATTAGTTTAAAATTTATTTATTTTGAGGAGGTTACTTGTCCGGTAAGTGTGTTATCCTGAAACATTTTTAACGTTATGATTTATTGTACACTTATTACCTAATAATTGTCGAGATAATTTAATGCAATTTCTTTACAAACCAAAATGAATACATTTAAATATTAAATATAAAGTGCATTAGAATCGCATGAATAAATTCAAATAGTAACCATGTCTATGCCACGATACAATGCGTCGATGCACGTTCCCAAAACTAAGAAGCGTTCAAACTGTTTATAATTATTCGTCTATATATTTTTTTGAACTTAATCTTTGTCTTATTATATAAACAACATGAAAAAGTTTAAACATAAACGATCTTTTGTAGAAAAACAGAGGAGAAAGTATTTCAAAGAAAATACAACGCCACAAAATATAGGTATTTGAAGGAGGACCGTGTCTATGACCCGTATAGATCAGGTGCATCTCCCTGACCCCTCAGAGTCCGATCGATAGAAGGATTAGCGCTCCCAGGAAACTCAGAAGATTACTCCACGAGGGACGCACCTTGTGTGCCTCACCCAGTAGACTTGTCCGTAGGCGCGGACAAAGGAGAGGCCACCGTCGAAGGGAATAGCCCTGATGCGGTTTCCTCGTGTCCCCTATTAGTTCGTAAGTTAGTAGTAGCGTAGTATGTAATCTCAACTGTATTTATTGTTAAGGAAAAAATTGTACTTTCAAATTGTAATTCTTTTTTTGATAAATAAAGATGGCTAGGGAGCACATGCTGCGCTGCTGCTGAGCTATAAGAGGTTGCACGAGAAGATTGCTCATCATCATCATCACAAAATTTGTATACAATTTGTCTGTTTGTTTAATACGACAAGGATAAATTACCTTAAACTGTGTGTAGTATATATATTTGGTTTTCTTCTATTTTCTACGTTACATATTTTATTTTTCTCATGTAATATTGTTGAAATGTACCTCGACGTGGTGTTCTTGAAATTTCACTTTAAATTATCGAAGTATCGTCTAAGAAGTTACACTTTAAAAACATGTATAACTAAAAAATAATTTATAATAAAATATTAATAGGTAATTTCCGGTGTATAGACAATTATCGGAATGGAATTTACAGGTAAAAATGTCTGTAAGCTTGGGAATTTATATGGGCTAAGTTCTCTATGTAAATACAACATAAACATTTGAAGTATTTACGTAGGCGCCACAAAAACAAAAGCTTTTCGCTAAAATATTTTATAATTAATTGGTTATGATGTTTATCGGTCAGTATGCGCCTTTAGTCATGCGCAACGCCACCATTAGGGTTTATTATAGGTAACTAGGCGTATCATGATTGATGATATCAAGGTTGGGTTTGGTATCTGAATGGTTACAAAAATATTATTATATAAAATTAAATAATATAATTTTTAGAATAATAATTAGGGTTCCGTATATAAAAAAATAAAAAGAAGTGAAGAATATATGAAAAGCGGGCACAGCCTTGATACACAGCCTTGATACACTAAACAATAAAATAATAAAAAAGTAGGAGGATAATAAATGTTGAATGAAAGAGAAACTCGCTTTTGAATAGAAGAGTGAATTTGTAAAAAAAATCTTATTTTCTTAAACTCAATTCTAAATAATGTCCCTCTCTCTACATCGATTGTGAATGTTTTTGAAATAAATAAAATGTGATTATTGTAACTACATATTATATCGGGTGTGACTGGTTTTTATTTCACGTAATTTAATACCGTCGGACCCAATTATCTGAGCCTGATTTGAGTTTATTATTAAGCTAATTGGGATACAGGCTACCTTTAGTAAACGTCCTTCTGACAGAAAAGTGACTCACAGGCCTCAATCATATTATGCCGAATTATAATCATTATTGTGAACATATTCGACAAATTGTAACAATTCGTTTACACACAATGCTATTTGTTTGTAGACTTACAAATTGGTTGTCCGTTTGTTATGATTACGTTTAAATTGATGTTAATTTTATTTAATGCTTAAGTATTGTGAAATAATATTTGAACTTTAACTTCCTTCTAAAAACTACACAACGGCGTCATATTTTGTAGTATCATGCTTTACGGATTCAAAGAGTTAGTTAAGTATATGATTACAGATTGTCATGGTATAACAAACGTGCAATAGTTAATTGTGAGTTTTTCTAGGCCGTATTTTTCGTAACCCTCCGTACAATGTGCTGTAATTATTGCAGCGAATGAGCAGCTGTTGGAATGCGCGTGGCTCGCTAGGTTCGCACGCAAGTACGCATGTTCACACATGCACAAGCATTGATAATAATTTTCGGCCAATGTCTTACAATTCAATGACGTGGTTTACATTACACGGCAAATATTAAATCTATTTGAACACTATTTCCGTGTTCAAACACTTCAGTTTCAATCAAGCAATTGTGAGTAACTTTTTGTAGAGAAAATAAAAATAAAATTATGAATTGTTTTGATAAATCGTGACTTTAAATTTAGTTATTTTGTTATTGTATATTTGACTTGGTAAGCTTCTTAAGCCGCATAATATACAGACTATTTTTATCAACTCTGTCAGTTTGATTTATAAATGAAGTAATTTATTTTGTGTGATGCTTTTTTCTATGTTCATTTAATGCATTGTTGCTCTGTTGTAATTTCATATATATTTTTATATATTCTTAAAAAAAAGTAGTAAAAATTTATTAATACGTTTCTTTGAGGGGTTTTTTTTTATAATTTTATCACAGATATTTTTTATTGTATAATAGTCACTATTTTTGTCTTCTGTGTATTGTGTATTGAATGTTAGTGTAATAGCCGTAACTTAGAGAGTAGAAGGACGGAAAAAAAAACCGATACTATTCAGCAGCTGAGTGTTTATTTACACTTGAGTATAAAATTCATCATCATTATGTACACATAAATATCACATTCATCAGTCATCCGTCACGATCATATCATGCAAAATGTACGCTAGTTGTTTAGTAGTGGAGGCCATGATGTCCATGTCCAAAGGGTGCGACGGCGTAATGCGCGAGGGGGGCGGCGTGTACTAAGGGGGCGGCGTGTACCACGGGGGCAGCGTGCACCACGGGAGCGGGATGAGCACCGGGGGTCTTGTGGACGACGGCGTTGAAACTATAACAAGAAGGTAAACATTATTATTAGCACAATCCTTACACCTTCAATGGACGGTGTATATTAAAATGCTTCGTACCCATGGTGGTCATCGGCGGTGTAGTCTACTTTGCGTACAGAACCGTCAGGCTCGACGAGGGAGTAGCTGCCGTGGACGGCGCCACCATCACGGCTCTCGTGTTGGCTCTTGTGGTCACCGGTGTGGGGGTCAGCAACGGAGTACGCGTAGTCATATCTGGGGTGAGCCTGGTAATAGAAATAAATACATGATGGTTATTTATTATGTAAATAATACAGATAATCGCAGTGCTTGTTTAGAGGGATAATATTGACTGAATATTTAAATGATATAATGATGGCAATAATAAGAAAACTATGCGAGATGCTCGTCTGGGTGCGATTAGCATACATATGTTGAAAAATCGTTAAAACTCATAACGTTCAGGAATCAGCCAGGGTAGACTTACCTAGAGGCTTTAGCTGTGCTTCTTGGTCTGTCATAACATAACATACTCGAATTTCAAAAAATGCGGGTGGTTCATCTACATAAAGATATGTATGATTTACTTACATAGGTATCATGACCGTGGGCAATAGCGAGGGGCGCAGCATGGACGAGAGGAGCGGCGTGGACAACAGGGGCGGCGTGTACAAGAGGCGCAGCGTGGACCAGAGGTGCAGCGCCGTAGTGCGCAGAGGCGTAATGCGCCGGGGCATCATGGCGTACAATGCTCTGCGAAGAAACCGCAGCAGCGTGGTGGTACGGCAATAAGCCGGCGTTGGCTGCAGCCAACACTGCGCTAAGGGCGAACACCTAGAATCACAAAACACAATAAGCCATGTCGATTTTTTTTTTAATATTATTATATCAAATAGTCTGATAACTTACTTTGGTAAACATTTTGCTCTAGTTAATCAGAACCGTTGACTGATACTATTATCGGTCTGGAGTGCTACTTTTATATGAAAAGCAAAACTGAGTCCGCTGTCCTGCCTATGGTGGGGAGTGCGGTCATTTCAGTTCCGTAAGTTTGACATCGCGAGGTCGCTACCTACTCGCATATCTAACTTCGATAATAATTCGCAGACAATCACTCTCTCGCATTCATAGCATTCGTCTTGCAGTCACTGCATATTTTAATTATAAGCAATATTAAAAAAAATGTGATAACTTCAAATTTAAAGGTTT
Source organism: Samia ricini (assembly GCA_014132275.2). Lineage (NCBI taxonomy): Eukaryota > Metazoa > Arthropoda > Insecta > Lepidoptera > Saturniidae > Samia > Samia ricini. The sequence continues at coordinate 11,641,264 of AP028170.1, forward strand.
AATAGTTTTGGCTCTAATCAAAATTAGACATTCATAATATATATTTAAAACTAAATGTATATTATTTTCAGTAATATAAATTATTTACATATGTAAGTATTATTATGATAATACTCTGGTAATTTATAATGACGAAACAAATTTGACTACTACATAAAATTCAATTTTAATTTAGTGTTAAATGATTAACACGACAAATAATAAAAAAATAAGGCATTTTCAATTCAGAAACCGTTTCGCGATTTATGTTAAAAGTTTCAAACAAACTTTCTTTAAAAATTAAAATTTAAAATAAAAAGATTCTTTATTCAATTTAGGCCTTAAGAAGGCGCTTATGTTCGTCAAAACACTACCACCGGTTCAGAAAATAACCCCGTCGAGAAGAGCCGGCAAGAAACTCGATCTCGTTCCTTTTTTATGTATAAAGCAAGAGTAATTCAAGTGTAATTCAATACATTTTATATTTAGAGTTTTTAGATAGGCTTTATATCTCTGTGAACAATAAAGCGATTGGTATAATGAAATTAAAAGTTCATATCTTGAGTAGTTAGACGAGATACAGTGTGATTAAAGCGAGCTTAGTTTTGCCACAACGTAACATTCTGATTAAAATTGTCTCTCTGTGTAGTGTTGTACTTATATGCATTATTTTGCATTTTTTTAAAATAACTAATATTTAAGGGCCTTCAGAGCGTCACCAGGCTTTGTTACGAGCACTTAGAGTAACATAGTAATTAGTACAAAGCCAACACAATGATACGAACCTAGACTTGATCTGTTATCGGTGTGTAAATTCGACAGAATCCATCTTAGCTAAACTTATTAGTTAGGCAAGCAAGTTAGTCTCTATTCGATGTTTTTTATGTCTCTATTTCGACTATTGGGCGAACGCAAGCGATAAGAAAACGAAATCTTTACGAATGAAAAAAATCGGTATACAATTTTCAACTTTATATATTATAAAAGGTAAAATCTCTGTTTCTGTTTATTCATTAGTGGGCTGATTAGTCGAGATACTAAATCAGTTTTTTTATATTATGTTTCAAGATTTTATAGAGTTTTTGATCACATTTTTACTGGATGTTAAGTGCCGCATTAAGTGAGAACGGGTTATCAAGTTGGTCCAACGAGACTGGAGTTAGAAGATGCTCTACCACTTTAATGTGTTTTCATCGTAATGGTTTTGTGTTATTGAAACCTCAAACTCACTGTGTAATAAAATTAATTCCCATGTTTATCGATGCAGTGTACGATAACACTAACACTGAGTACCTTTGATTTAATCATTTTTTAATCTCTATACTAATAATAAAACTGAAGTTATGTGTTACCGTACATTTGATTTGTTTTAAAACTTTGTAACAGATGTCTATTTTAGCCGTTACTAATCTCGAATCTGACATTAATTTTTTTTACTATCTGTCTGTATGAGGAGATTTTATAGGCTATAAAGTTTTTCAAATTATTTTTAGAATTCGTAAAAGACAAAAAAATAATTCAGAAAAACATCAACTCAAAAACGGTTATACCGGTTATGATAAAATTTTGCGTTCATACAGTAAATATTAATTAGTGATTGATACGCGATAAAAGTTATTCACTCCAATATATGAGTTTACATTAAAAAAATATTTGAATGAAACAAAATTAGGCCATCACACATTTAATCAAGATAAAGCACGTAGACAAAGTCACGGGTGCCAGCCGATATAATTTAGATGTCTATGTATTCTTTAGCCAGATAGATTTTATTCCATTAAGTAATTTATGAGTAAAGTATTGCAATAAACCAACGAAAATGCGGATACAGTTTCTTTCAATACACTAAACATTTATATAAAAGAACCTACGACGAAGAGAAATAAATCGTGATGTAATAATGATATATTTTCCGATATGTAAAACAGGAAAGTGCTTATTAAGCCAAAGAAGTACATTTCTTACGACTTATTGAGTATAGGTGTGTCGCAAAACTAAATACTATGAGATATATAATTGAATGCCATGATTGATATTTCATTGCTACAAAGCATATCGAACAAGATCTCAATTTACTCAGTGTATGTATATTATAATATAGATAGATTAGTATGAATTGCGACATCGCAGTATCGAATGCACTATGATTTAAACCACACGGCGGTTAACTATCAATATACCTATGATACTATTGAGCAGTGTTTACTTTCAAAACCGACATTTGTAATGTGATCGCAGTTATATGATAATTGATATCATAATTATAATTAGGTATTATAAACGCTTATTATAAATACCCGAAATTATAATAATAGACTTTCAGCTGTTAATGAAATAAGTATTGTTATACTCTGTTTACTTTATTGCATAGATTATATTGTGATAACTGAATGTTTGAAACAATTAGAAGGGCGTCGCACGGTGCGCGTGTAGGTTGTCTATGATTTTTATTTAAAGAAACCGGACATATCTGTTCTGATCTGGGACAAACAGTCCAATTGGCTAGATCCAACTTCGAGAAAGAGGTAAGTCCTCGAATTCAATTCGGCTGGGCCGCGTTCGGAAATCTATGCAGAATCTTCTCGTCCAAAATACCGCAGTGTCTCAAGACAAAGTCTTCGACCAGTGTGAGCGAGCCTAATAAGATAATTCAAAGTTGCTCAAAAGGCAATAGAGAGGGCTATGCTTGGAGTTTCACTGCGTGATCGAATCAGGAATAAGGAGACCGCACAAGAACCAAAGTAACCGACATTGCCCGAAGAATTGCTAAGCTTAACTGGCAGTGGGCTGGGCACACTGCTCGCAGAACCGATGCTCGATGAGGCAAAGGGGTTCTCGAATGGCTACCAGGCACCGGAAGATGTAGCGTGGGTAGGCCCCCTACAAGGTAGATCGACGACCTGTTGAAAGTCGCGGGAATCCACTGAAGCGATGACGGTCCAATGGATAGTATGGCCGGATTCCGCGTCAATGGATGCGGGTTTAAATGCTCTTATCCGACTCTAAAATCAGCCTGAGGTTTCCGTGAAGGAAACCATCACGAGGAAACCATAGCATGGTGATAGGACATTCCATAATAATGCCCGCCTGGGCATACTACCCTTACCACTACCACCCTTAAGATTGAAAACCTGCCGCCAAATGCCAATAGGTATGTTCCGGCAGCATCACTTGAAACCAGTGCCTCTAAGCTTAGTGTGTTTACTATCCTGGACCACATCATCACTTAACATCAGGTTAGATTGTGACTTTTTTTACACGCTATAGGCTCAGTGGTTTGACTACAATGTCATCTGATGTTAAGTGATGATGTGGTCCAGTATGATAAAACACACTAAACCTAGAAGTACTAGTTTTTAAGGGATGCTGCTGGAATATACCTATTGGTATTTGGCGATAGGTTTTCAAACTTTAGGGTGGTAGCTCTTATGCCTTAAATGCATGCATGCACATTGTATGCATTATCAGAAAATACCCTAACACCATGATTTTTTGCTCACGATATTTACCTTGACCGAAAGCTCAGGTTGATTTTAGAGTTGGATAGGTGGGCTCGAACCTGCGTCCATTGACGCGAAATCCCGCCTCACTAACAACTGCGCTATGATCACTTCTATACTGTACTGTCTCTCTATTATTGACATTATTAGACGAATGTTTTAAGTTTAATAATTAAATGAGTAAGTAAGATTATTTTTTAAAGCGATGATTGTAGCTTAATGTTAGTGTGTATGAAAGTAAAAACTCGATGTTTTTTTAAATTTATTTTCAGTGTAGTAATATACTATAAATATATAAAGTAGCAATGTAAAAACTATATTTAAATGATTGTAATATAATCAAAATATATCCGAAGTATATAATTTGATGCACAATTAAAACATTAGTATTTATGTCCAATATCTAGCTTAAAGCGTGGTCATTTTTTGGTTCAAATTGCATAAGTTTAGTTTATTGTTTAGTTAATAGTACGCCCATGGTTAAGCATTTCGTGTCGCATAGGTCCGGCACACAGCTTCTAGGTATTAATTGTCGTGAGCCTATATTTACATCGTCACGGAAGCGAAATATCTTTTCTTAGCTAATTACTTACAAGGTTATTAAGACTACACATAGTATTGATTGAAAGCAACCGAAAGTTAGTTCAGAGGTTAGTCACCCGCATAATTTTTGACCTTGACTTCGAGTCTATTAATTTAAAGATTTTTTTTAAAGTATCCCTCTGGCGAGACGTTATACTTACTGTGATCTAAATTTTAAATTTATTTTACGAGCTATTTAACCAGTAAATTGGCTCTGACTACGAAGAAGTTGTATAGTATATTTTAATAGATATTAAGTAGGTAGTTTAGTGGTGTTTTGTATGTATTTATTATAATTATAATAATTTAATTTTCAAATGACTACTGTTTGTAAATTACAGTAAATATATATTGGGCGTTTCTAATAAATGGTTTAATGGTAAATGACCAAAATTAAATGTATGTGGTGTTGTAATTATTTACCATTTTATTGGCGGTCCAAATTCAATCGTATTTCGAAGTAAGACAATCATTTTTATATTAATGTGAAATGATGAAAATTTGAGGGAAACAATTTTTTCTATTTATTTTTTTGTTATTGAACTAACTATTGAATAACTGTTTAGCAAAAAATTAAAGAAGTCTCGTTAATCTTACGTTTTTATGTCTGTTCGATTGGAATTTTGAAAATAAGGTAATGTTAAGTACTTAAATATATATGATATAATATATTTCTTGTTTTATTGTTATAAAGGCTAACTTTTGATGTCACTTGATTTGTTTTTAAATATGTTAGATCTGTTTTAGGTCCAGAAAATAATTCTTAAATGAGGTTGATAGGTATTTCACTGACAAATTTTCAACTTGATGCTGGAGATTTTTTTTGTCCTTTATGAATTAATTTGTTTTATTTTAAATTACTAATACAAAAATCTTAAATATTTCAAGTTAGTGGGTATAATTTATTCCGTAATTACAATATAACGGCTATAAATAACGTTTATGCAAATAGTAAATCTTTGTACGAATACCGTTCGTAGATCAAATAACAATAGATAATTCAAATTACGAACAATACATCGACTACAATATTGATATAATAAATCTAGTAAACGTAGTTCGCGAAAATCCTTATTGTTTTATTGTATATTTCAATGTTATATATATATATATAAACTGTATCTGCGGCTTTGTGTCTGCATTAGTAACACATGGTGAAAAACCTGGCATAGTTATATGTTAAGGCGCATCGCGTGTACATGACCAGCGTGATACTTATACCTAGAGGCTCTAACAGTGTTACAGGTAGGCGGTATATGATATGGTTGATGTAAATTTGCCAATTAACATTGCCGACTTTTGATACATTCGACTCCATTGGCGATCACCATAGTTATTACACGATAAATAAAGTATAGTCATTTTGATGAGACAGTATAAAAAAAAAACTATGCAATCATGGAGTTGCCGATAAAAGTGAAAACTCGTTACTTTGGAAAAAACTGTTTTTTTAAGTTTCATAATTTGTTAATTGCAATTATTAACTTAACATTTAAGATATACTATTTTTCTGGTTTATACATATATTAGCATTGTGAGTGATAATTATGTAGATTTTCGTAAACTTTATTCATAATCAAAACATACGATAGCCTGTGTAAGTATAAATTTTATTATTTACCTGTGTCCGCCATCTTACATTGTAGCATGTTGACGACTGACGTCATAGCATTGGTCATGCGAATCATTTAAGATTTCCTACTTGAAGTATTCACATCAAAAACGTTTTCTATTCTTATTAATTAAAATATCTCTTACATGTTTAATCGTTTTGTTAAAGTATTGCAAACAATTATGCTATTGATTTATTTTTTATTGACATCACTATTATTTTATTTATTTGTTTCAGTTTTTATTTCAAGCATTTTTGTGGAAGGCACATAATTTATACTTATAATAAAAGGCTATTGGAACGAAGATTTACATTGAAGATATTTGAAAAGAAATACCATTAGGGGATTCAGAAAAGACAACAGAACACATTTCAATGGTTTTAAAATTTGTGTCTGCCTGCCTGTCTGTTTATTAATTTGATCGCCAATCACGCAAGAACAACTGTCGAATTGGATGAAATTTGGTATGAGTGTAGTATGTATAATCTGTATTTAGAATATATACATAGTAAATTTTATACATATATACATTTTAATAATGCGGAAAGAACGTTTATCAATATTCATATTAAAACATCATAATAATAAATAAGTGTTTGATTAATAGTATTATAAATTAACAGTAAAATGAGTAGACAATTGACTAAATTAAATCAACATAATTTATTTACATTTAATTTAAAAAATTGTATATGTATTTCTGACGATTATTCACAGATGGCACTATTTTTATTTTTTATTAATTTAGTCTATTTTGAAACATTTCAAGGACATATATTATCTATTTTAAATAATATAATTCTATAATACTAAAAGGCTAAAAAATGTTTTCTGTCTGTTTATAGATTTGTTCAAAAACCGATTTCGATAAAAATTGTTATGGTAGTAGTTTATACTTCATAGTAACATTTATGTGTTTATATAATGTAAAAATAGCGTTTATTTAGATTGATTAATAAAACATAATAATGAAATTAATTCATAATATCATCTATACTAGTATTATAAAAATGTAAAGTTTGTGAGTTTGGATGTTCGGGGTAATACCCGGTACTACTGAACCGATTTTGAAATATTTTTCTATGCTAGAAAGGTATATTAAATATAGAGAACTTTATATTTTAGTCAATATATATTTTCAATAATTATGTTATTACTTTCGGTGTTCGGGCCTGAGTTACATTTGCTCTGTCTGTCGTTCGGGGTTAGAATGTTTTAGGTGTGGGGAGCAGGGCTATTAGGCCGTCGATTATAGAGTTGATACGGGAGGTGACATTCGTCACCACATGGGTTAGTTTGATGTGCAGGTCGTCATTTATGCCTATTAGGGCAGGAATGGTTGGGTGCATAGTTTCGGGGGGGTCAGGACGAGCTGTTTGGGATGTGGCCTGGTCAGGCTGGGGTTACCTTCTTCGCGGGTGGGGGCCTGGAAGAGACGGGACGGAACACAGACATATGTATGTACCAATATTGGTAATGAGATAGATTGCATTTAGAGATTGAATATAGGTTATCTATTAGCATACAGTTGTCCAGATTCCACGCGAGCGACATCACGGGCACAGCTAGTATATCATAAAACCATAAATACACATTTATTTAAAAAAAAGAGCCTTGTACATCGGTTGATTGATTCTCGAGATATAAACTCACTAATAGACATACTGATAATGTAACTAATAATGATGATTGATAATACTTAAGGATAATTAACGTATAGATAAAAATAGTATTTATTAAAATAATATACGGCTTAGATCATAAACGATTGCTTGCGTGTTCATTGGTGATTTAAAGTAAACAGCTGTCAGGCGTATTAGTGCTATCTGTAGCTTAGTGACAGTAACGTCTGGGTGCTACGTCAGAAGAAGGAGTTTGAATTCTGCACTGAACTGAAGCCTGGGGTTATTTGAAAATTCGTTACGCGAATCATGTACAATGATAAGAAATTTAGTATTGTTCGCATTAGGTAGTGTAGCCATTATGTCGAAATTATAGACTTTTTTTAAATAATAAGGACAACGCATTGTTTTTTTTTGTTCTTTATATTACCAAAGATATTACTTACGAAACAAAATATATGATTATGTGAAACAATTTGTTATATGTAATGTTGTTATGTGTTATAATCCAACTAACGGACATACGGACAGATGTTACCTTTTATATCCTAAAATATATATATCTGAACCAATAACAATAACACTTATATTGCTACTAGCTGTGCGCCCGCGGCTGTGCCCGCGTTTTATATGTTCTTCACTGCGTTTTAATTATTTATACGGAACCCTAATTATTTTCCTAAAAATAATTTATTACTAAAGTAAATATATTTTTCATAAATTCAAGCACTTGCTCGTAAAACTATGCATCGAATCGGCTTTTATTCATTTTTTTTATGAGGATTTTTTTTTTGTAATTAGGGTACCCTAATTATTTTTGTAAATCAAAAGTACTCTAAGTTACCCGAAGAAACGTCAGCAATCTACCAAAAAAAAAAAAAACCGTCCAGCAGTTCCGGAGATTACCCGGAGTAAACAGACAGATAGACAGACAAAAAATTAAATAAATTATATTTTAGGTATAGGTATCGTAATTATTTAGTAAAAAAAAATTGACATTACATACAGACACTTCAATTTTATTTATTGGTATAAAGTTACGAATGTTAAAAAATATATAATATATTAATATACTAACTAATAGCAATACGTGTGAATGAAATTCCTTTAATCGAAGGTAGTATCATTGTAAAAGTAAATGTTGTACCGGTAATTACTAAACTACTATAAAACTCGTTCCTTGTGACACCGCCGCGCCGTCCTCGTCCATATAACCTAGTAAACCAGCAAACTATCTATTCGGGCGTCAACAGGATTTGTGAAATTACAAATGTAAATAATTTCTCGTTGCCTTTAGTATGCATTAGCAAAAGTCGATCACTAAACTATCGGCTTAATAGACATTGTAGAGCATGATTTTTTCATTAAAAATAAATATTGTTGCTTGATTTGTCAAGAGTAATAAAATATTGGATGCTGATTAGAGGTTCGTTGTGTAATTTATGCCACTTTTTTCGAATAAGAATACATATACAAATTAGAATTTCATTTTACAAGGAAACTGTAAAAGTTCACTAACTTACGGCTATGACAAATAAAAGTACGAAAATGTACTAAGAAGACACATAACTTTTTTTGCATTCTCGTCGTTTTAAATCTTATATAGAAAGAACATGGAATAACATGATGATTACAACCTTACTGAATGCACACCGTATCATAAACTAAAGAGATAGACATTTTAATCGTTTTGAATTACAATTTAAAATCAATTTCACAAAACGATTTTTTTTTCAAATTGTTAATTTTGTAAAGACGAAGGAAACTGATATTAAAGCCATCTCTCGAGATTTTATTTAATTAAGTGAAAAATTTTCATGCCTTTATAACAGTCTATGTACATTCCTAATCATATAAAAATGTGTGTGTGTATTTAGAAGTTATATATCTTTGACGTAATAATAGAAAAAAACTTGTATTCATGGTCTTAATAAATTATAAACAAAAAAAATGAAAACGTTCACAGCTAACTTCAGGGTGTTGGTTTTTCGTGATGGTGTGTGCGCGCATCTTATGTTGACTAGCTAACTTCTGGGTGTCGTTTTTTCATGACGGTTGCGTGCGCATCGTAAAAAATTTACTCTCACCATTTTTCCCTAAAGCGCCAAAACAGTATAACTTAAAAAAAAAACATTTTTTTAAATTTTTAGTTGTGCTTGGTAAAATGACTATACACTAATATAATATCTGATATGAAATATACGAGAGTACAGTCTACGTATGCTGATGACACCCAGTAGTTTAAAATTACAAGAATTATCCGTTGTCATCGTCATGTCAGTCTTCATCTACCACGGTTCAAGCCCTAAGGTAGGTCTGTGTATTATATGGTTCTTATGGAAATAAGTGTGCTTTATTTAATGTATTTAAACTAGACGTTACTTTATGATCTAGTTTGTCCACGCAATATTTGAGTACCTACGGGCGACAGATAAATAGCTCGCATTGCTGTTTTGTGATAAACATTCAGTGATAGAAAATGCTTTCGACAGCATAGACAGCAGTATTTGTTAATATTGAAAGGGAACTTTCGTAACATTAGTAACTTTGCGTTATTACAACTGTTATCAAGGGATACATAATTGTTTTAAGATATTAGATAGTAACGCAACAATCAAGGTTATATTAGCTTAGTACAGTATTGTAGTACTGTGGAATTAAAATTCATAATGACTATAAATAAAAAAAAAACTTTACAATAAATACTCGAGTAATTATTTAAATGATTTTATTTACTTAAAAAATAAAAATAAAGATATACATAACGAAGATCACAGTAAGAGTAATATAGGTAAGCTAAAAAACCGTTTTGGGAGTTAATTAATAATGGTGATCCTGGGAATGGTGTGAGTTTTGGCTTGAATCGGAGTTATGGACGACCGCGTTGAAACTGGAAATGAGAAAACACGTTAGTTTTGTTTCTAGTTAATACAGTACCTGTTCTAGACGTATGTTAGTGTATGTGACGAAGCGATATAAGTCGGAAGAGGTCAATATACGTTCGCCAATGGAACGCGACATTACCGGTTTGACTGCCATGTGTTTTGATTGTAAACACGTAGGTACAATTATTATGACTTTACAAAGTCATACGAGTCATGACAAAGCTTTGTAAGAAAGCTGTGATTTGTGTCAGTTTAAATAAATTTTGCGTAATTCTGGGTAAGTTGACATTTATGGTATTTTACGTAGGTTCATCATACTCATATATTAGAGGCTAAATAGTTACGGACAGTGCGATTCCTGAGGTATTGTTGTCTATAGCGAAATGCTTGGATGTAGAATGAGCTTCCTTTTTGGTTTATCCAGGGAAATACGGTATGGGTATCTTTAAAAAAATGGGCTTAAATAATTTTACAAAGCGTTAGTAACGCGCATTTGGTGACTCTGGTCTAATAACCTACAGTGTCCACTTATTATCAGGTAGATCGTTAATTATCTTAAGCCTTATTTATCACCTTCATGGTTTAAAAATGTATTTACGTATTTTACTCACCCATTATGGTCGTCAGCGGAGTAGGAGACCTTGCGGATAGTGCCATCGGGCTGGAGCAGAGAGTATTCGCCTTTTACAACGTCACCATCACGAATCTCGTGCTGGGACTTGTGATCACCGGTGTTCGGATCTTCGACAGTGTAGGAGTATTGATATTTAGGGTGAGCCTGTTAACATTTTAAATTTTGTAGTAATGTTTTAAACGTAAATTCGTATTACGGTTGAATAATTTTTAATGTTTTTTTTAATTATATTTAGTTTTTGTACATGTTATAATCGATCGATTGCTGAGAGAAAACTTACGTAGTAATCTTCGTGACCGTGCCCAGAATAGCCTCCGAGGTGGCCAACAGCTCCAGCACCGATTGGGTAGTCGTTGTGACCTAAAGGAGAACCATGAGGAGCAGCGTGGCCGAATGGAGCGTTAGGAGCGATTTGAGCGGCGTGGCCGAATGGGGCGTTAGGAGCGGCGTGGCCAAATGGCGCGTTAGGAGCAATAGGAGCGGCGTGAGCAAAAGGAGCAGCATGACCAAGAGGTCCCGAATGAGCCAAACTGGAACCATGTCCATGACCATAAAGACCGGTACCGTGGTGTCCACCGTAGCCCAGAGAACCTCCATAGCCGAAAGAACCGCCATAGCCCAAAGAGCCACGGTAACCTAAAGAACCACCATGGCCATATGGACCATGACCAGCACCAGCGAATTGAGCACCGTGGTGGATTGAGTTATGTTGTGGTGCCGCACCGTAATCGCCATGTCCCAAGTGGCCACCGAAAGTTGACGCCACCAACGCGCAGAGAGCTAATATCTGAGTAAAAAATTATAATTTTAACTCTTAATGTTTAATAAATTTGTTATTGGTTTTTATAAAACACTTTTTTCACTACACCACTGTATAACACTTATTATGACTTACTTTGGAGATCATTTTTGTTTGAGATGGAAGTGCGTGACTGTAATACCTTCGATAACAGACAGTGCGTTTTATAAGAATAGCTGCTGGTGATCCGGTGGGGCATCCGAATGCCCGACGGAGCGCGTCCCCGCAGATGCAAGGTCATAACGCTGTGTCTTCGACATTCTCGGAATACATTATCACCGAAATAATTGTTACAAGAGTACGCTGTGAACCGAGTTACTATGCTGTCTTACAGTAGGTCAATGCAGACAAAGATAAGATGTTTCAAGCGTTTTACAATGATGTTTTTCTCAGAGCGTATAAGTGTCATCATGTTTTACGAATGTCTTAGATTTATTAATTACATTGGTTGGTGAACATTTACAGAAATTTAAAAGTAACGGCGATCCAAATCAATAACTGCAATCCTGTCAGCCTGTAAATATCGCAAGTTGATTGGGTAGATATTCATTTATTTAGAATTGACAGATCCATCCATCCATATATCCAACCGTAAAGCCGTCTAATGCTGAACATAGGTCTCCCCCAAAAATAAGGGGGAAATTGCCATAATCGCCACGCTTGGCAAGCGGGTTGGCGATTGCAGTCAGGTGTTTGTGGTACTCAGAGGATGCTGCTGCCCATCCTCTGGTGCATCCCTAAGTCGCCTTTTACGACACCCACGAGAAGATATGGGGTGGTACTATTGTTAACCCGGCACCACACGACATGGAATTGTCAGATACTAATATATTATTGGATTTTCGTTATTTTCGTCGTAGTCGTGATTTATTTGGGCTTAAATATCTCATTGTCTCTGAACCTAAATTATTTACAACATAATGATCATATGTGTACGATTACATTTTTTTTTATATTATAAACTAACGTTTAGTCGTAATTATGGACATTCGCTTTGAAATTATTGTATATGAAAAACATATAGAATTAAGTAATATTAGTTTCTATTTAATCATTATAAAAAAACCTATCAACAGTATGTATCAGTAATCTACATGTATTTGAATTAGTCAAAGAAGTACTGAATGATGGAATGTGGGAGAATAGTTAACAGGATATATTTAAAACGAGAACTATAGTACACTTTGGGTGTATAAAATATATTTACCAGGGTTGGTAAGACTGACGTAAATCTATAAGGAGGGCTCCCTACGTTTTAGACGTTTGAGAAGTGTGAAAGAAGTTTAAGAGGTTGTTGAGAAAAGAGTATTTTATTGGTTAATTTTGTGACTCTTCAAAGAGGGGAATTAACTGACAGAAGTTAAATACTCATAAACACAGATTTTCTTTGACACAACAGTTGGATACGTACAATAATAAATTATTGTAATCTTATGCATTATTCGTAAATTTCAGTAGTATTTACTCAGACCGAAATGGACTTTTAAATGTTTTCTTTACATAGAAAGTGATACATGTTATTGAATGTTCGACAAATAAGAAAAAAATATTTGGTTTGATGTTAACCTTGTCCTCTATGCTGATTTACTACGAGATTTATCTGTTGATGCAATCGGCCTACACCTTCCAATTGTTTTGTATGGACCTTCCTTTAGTCACGCCATTTAACGTTGTAATCTACCCTGTGATAATAATTATGTATAAATAAATAAGTAAGTAAAAATTTAGATTTGGCGTATGTTGAGCGGGAGATTGACAAAAGCTAACGATAATTATTCACTTAGTTTGTACGAAGAATGATTTTGGTTTTCATATAGAAATACTTTGATGTATCACATTGATATGTATCAGACTATGGAAAATATAAAAGTGAGATTTTTCTTTGAATTATATTTATAGTTATATAATATGTATTATAGTAAAAAAGATTTGTGATATTTCGAAATTCTAAATCTTGTTTTAAATTTCATTCAAGCTTTAAAAAGTGCAGTTATGGATAATTAAAGTAGGTTCTAATTTTAGTTGTTTTATTTAAGTTTAAGAAAAATATGTGGTGTTCTTTTGTACATGGCGAAAGTAATACATAGCGAAATAATTGTGTTTTGTTTTAATACAAATCCTAGAGCGCCTAGTTAAAAGATACCTCGGATTCATTCGATGTATCGAATAGTAAATAGTATATTAAAATATTTCTTTCACAAATAAAAATCGACTTTTTATGCTACTAAAATAATTTTACATTATATGAATGTATTATGTACACTGTAAACGTAAATACTTAAATAACTACACTACATATTTTTTATGAGCGGAATCACGCAAGCGCGCTGACCTTGTTATGGAATTATATCAGATCTTATGTCCGCGGCTGTCTATAATCTGTACTGAGCTAATAAATGCTCAGTATAAATTGAGTGTACAAAATATTTCAAAACAAACATTCAGTTTATTAATTGTTTTTTTTTGTGTAAATTCATAAATAATAATTTTTTTTGAAAACCCAATATTAGGCTTTGACGGGTGAATTTCATCTAATATCCTTTAAATTCGACGTGGAATGTAGATTATTTGTAATGAAAGAAGCCTTTGCAACAGAATTATTGGAATGATACTGATCGTATTATTTTTGAATATATAACGTAAGCTGTGGGTGATATTTTGGGAATGTTCAGTTCGCAATAGTTTTGTGAACGATTTTTTTGTGTACCAATGATTTTATCTAGGTATTAAGAGTCGAATTTTATTTATTGTTTTTATTTTTTACAAGCGACAGTGATTTGTGTTTCTATGGCACAAGTGATAATTGCTTTATAAGGGTTTTAATAACTTTACAACGGCAACAATATGTACACATTTCATTTACAAGGTTATTCGTGTATAACAAAGACGTCAAAGATTAGTTTAATTTGCTTGAGAATTATTATAATAAAATATACTAATTATTTGAAATAAATACTTTATTCATATTAATTACAAGTTTGGCATGAAGTTGTTCGATTTCTTGGCGGTACAGATATGTCTTTATTTAGTAGTAATGATTGTAAGGGTGAAGGGAAGGAGCCGAGTTGTGGACGACCGCGTTGAAACTGTAATATAAATTATTATTATAATAATGTTCGGCAAATATAACTGATATTTGTAAGTTTGTATACGATTTTGTATTGCAGGGATTCCCAAACTATTTTGGGCAAGAGAACCCTTTTCCAAAATGAACTGATACCTTAGACCCCCATAGCCAAATTACTTTAAAAATCCTATCTCAAATTTTTGCTATTGTTACAAAATACTTAAATATTTATATATTAGTCACTTTAATAGCAAGTTGGTACATGTAACGCAACTTATAACAGTATCTTGAAAATTTCAAATAGGAACTTGTGATAATCAGTTTTCGTTTATGTCGACCCCTGGAGAAACCGATATTGAGCCCATTGGGAATCCTTTTTGTAAGGTATTTCTAACAATTAATTCTTTAAGTATTTAATTTTTGCCGAGTATGTTTAGCAAAATGATTAGGGTAATAATATGTGATCTATTAACAAGAAAATATTCAGTTGATTAAATTATATCAAATTTCCTTACCCGGTGTGGTCATCAGCAGTATATACGACCTTGCGGACGGAGCCGTCGGGTTGTACCAGGGAGTAGGATCCGTGCACGGCGTCACCGTCGCGGCTCTCGTGCTGGGACTTGTGGTCACCGGTGTGAGGGTCAGCCACGGAGTACGCAAAGTCGTATTTGGGATAAGCCTATAAGTAGAAAACAGAATTAATTTATTTTTGAAGCTTCAAACTGTAGACTGTAAGGTATAGTTTAATATGTTATTTAATTTTGAAATTTTAAATCCGTGAAAAATAATTTATTTAATAGATTTAAAATTATTTAAATATAAATATTTTTTTACTAAATAGATATGAATGTTTATATTATATACTATTTTTATGGAATAGCAAAAATATAAATTTTAAAATTTATACTTTTCTGTTCGTTTTGCGTAATCTCCGGAACGGCTGAACCGATTTTGACGTTGTTTGTTGGATAGCTGAAGTTACTCTGCATAACTTAGGATACTTTACTTTTCGAAAATTTTAGGGTTCCGCATAAAAAAATTAAAACTCATAAATTTGTGAATAAAATCTCATTCAATGAACAGCTTTACTGGGATGTATGTGAAGTTTTGAGAAATATCTTTGCTTAATGTTAGTAGCAAAAAAATGTTAGAAAATAATTAAGGTTTTTTATAAAAAAGTAAAAAAAATATTTCGCAGTGAAAAATATATGAAAACTGGTTGCAGCCGTGGGTACACAGCTAGTCTTCTATAAAATGATCGTAATGTAATTAGATCCATTATGTGGAATAATTGTGCATATTACACATAACATTTTAAGAGCAACAAAATCTGTAATTGAATAATTTCTTCGAATATAAATTATATTCTCTCGAAATGTAGAAAAAATCATATTATGTCTTACGTATTGATCGTGACCATCGTAGTGTCCGGCGTACGCTCCAGGAGCGTAGTGAGCAACAGGTGCGTAAGCTGGACCGTAATGTCCTACAGGAGCATAACCACCATGGTGGACGATGCTTTGGGATGACACGGCATGACCGTATAAGCTAGCTTGTGCAGCAGCTAAGAAAGCGCCGAAAGATGCGATCTGAAACATGAACATTAATATTTGAGTAAAATGCAAATAATTATTGCTTTAAAAATACTCTTTAATACTGTAAATAAATACTGTATTACGGACTAGCGTTATCCTCATAATCCCTCTTTATGATATTAATGTTAATAGTGATACATAGAGAACGTATGAGTCAACAATTCTAAACTCAGGAACATCAAGATGTGTAGCGATCAATCCTTTACTCTATATTGATTTCGATTAACACAATTTTTCTCTTCATCAAAGGCTCATCAAACTCAGGTGCTATTATATAAACCTCATTTTGGATGTCGTTTATATTTTAAAAACATCATAAATTTGCTATGTTTACTTACTTTGCTGAACATTTTGTTGTTATGTAGATCAACGTTGCGTATTAATTGTTATTGACTGTCTACGGCGAGTCGTTTTTATATAAGTTAACACTAAACAAGAACAAGTGGGGCAGTCCATACCGCATACGGACCTCGGCACCGACAATGAAAACATTTAAAGGTCACATAATAAAAACTGTTTAAAGCATTCGCAATATATGTCATGGTATCAATATCTGTTGCTTTCTGTCATGCCATGCAGTTTACGTGAATGTATTTGTACAAGAGTGGTAGGTAGCGATGATGGTGCAGTTAGTAGTGCGGAAAGATTTCGCGTCGATGGACGCAGGTTTGAAACCACCTGTCTAACTTTATAATGAAGCTGAGCTTTCGGTGAAAGAAAACACCATCCACCAACCAGGCAGGGTTTTTTTAATACGCTAGCCCAAAACGCCAATAAGTGTGTTCGGGCAGCATCTACATTTTCATGTAGTTTATTCATAATCAAAGCTGCGTAAGCATACATTTTATTATTTATCTCCATACGCCATCTTATACTTGACATATGTAGCATGTTGACAGCTGACATTATAGCATTGGTAACCAGAATCTATAAGTTTTTCCCATATCGAGAATTCCTCAACGCCGCTAAAGAAGATTTCACATTATCATATTGGATCCCAACATTCTAATGAACAATAAAAACATATAACTTTGAAATATAAAAAGAAAGTATTTGTAAATAAATTCAAATCTTTCAGAAGTCGAAAGATGCAACAAATATTGTATATATAAAATAATACAGTAATGTCAGAAAAAATACCCTATTTGAAAGTCACTAATTCATATGGTTGTGTAATATTCTCAAACTAATTAGTTTCTCGAAAGGTAAATACTGGCCTTGAATGTAAAAATAAAAAAAAGGCGATTTATTACTTAGAATTGGGTAATAATAGTTTATATTTAGTTCCTTATCGATCATAATTTTATTAAGGAAGAAATATCTAAATAATTTATGCCGTTTGAAAGTGTATTTAATTATTATCGCTGTATGTATGTTAATTACATGATTAAAGAAAAATATCTCGAAATCAATTCTCTTTGTAACCTTTTAAATTAATGTAGTAATAAAAAAAATGAAATTACTAATGAACACCTTAAATTATAGTCGTTTTAAAATTAATATGGCATAACCCCACTAGCATCAATACTAGCGACGTTCCCTTTTGTTGGCAAAGCAAGAAGTTGTCTTATACAATCAAAATATTTATCCGTTTAGCTGCTTGAAAATTAAATTCAATTTACGGCAAACTTAATGAACTAGTTTATGGAATAAAATAACTAAACGAATATTTGGCTTATCGATATAGTTACGAATTTTTAAATACCTAGATTTTTATATATATATGAAATCATTTTTGTAAGTAATTGAAAACTTAAATAATTGTTTGTTATTAAATATTTTTGTTTCAAACTAATGGAGTTTCTAAAAAGGAACTGTTTTACGTTTTTAATTTAATATAGAGATATTTTTGTTTGTTTCTTTAATAGGTATAAAATAATCATTTATTTTTGTTTTGCAGTTCGAATAATCCCACCCGATTGTTCATACTTAACCCAGCGTTTTTTTATATACATATGTGCGGATCGCTGATATACAAAATGCTGCTCGCATTAGTGATAATTTTGAAGCTATAGTGCGGATGGATTCCGCATATTGTACGCGGGTTCGAACTCATCTATCTAATTCTAAAATCAGCCTGAGCTTTTAAGGTTCGGTAAAGGAAAACATCTTGAGGAAACCATAGCATGGTGTTAGGGCATTTTCTAATAATGCCCACCTTGGTAGCTACCGTCCTCAAGTTTAAAACCTGCCGTCAAATACCAATAGGTGTGTTCCAGCAGAATCACTTGAGAATCAGTACCTCTAGGTTTTAGTGAGATCAGTTGAGATTGTGCTCAAAGCACTGAGCCTATCTATACCGTGTAAAAAAAATCTTCGCTAAGGTGACAAATCGTCTGGGTTTTAGTGTAGCAGGTACAGAATACAAAAAATCCTCGTATTGCCGTATAAAATTTCAATTTAGAACCACCATGTTAGTGTCGGTCTTATATTTTTTTATGCTATATTTTTGATAATATTATGCAAATGCTAAAACCCGCTGAGTATTTGTAAGTGAGTACAATGTGATGTGATATCTCTGGTGCCGTTGGGGTTCACAGGTAACGTTGACCACTTAAGATTTAAGCGGGTTGTATGTCTGTTTACCCCTTTCGTTGTATGAAAAAGGTGTAATCACAAGAATTTTAGTATCTTTAAACTTTTTCAAAAATGAAACATTTAAATGGATTGTTTTGTTGAAACTGTTAATATTTTAGAACAGAGGGTAAAACGATTTGTACTGAGGTAGGTTTATTATCAGACAGGCTAGATTTATACTAGCATTATTCTAATGGTAGCAATAATACCGACCTGTTAATATATCACTACCTGTAAAGTAGTGGCTGACGGAAGGCGCGGCCTTAATCACCGAGGTAGTGTGCAATGTTTTTATTGGTCATAAAAATCTATAGTTCTGTATTTCCTGTTAGATGACGTTCAAGTTTTCCCACGAATTTCGATCTCTGTCAGCTGATGGTGTTATTAATTACATTACAATTGGTAAATGTAAACGAATATTGTAAAATTTGAAATGGTAAACGAAGCTATGTTAGTTTAGTGCTAGTGTTGTTGGATACCGGGTTGATGGACGTAAATACGAATTAACCTATTCTATTCAATAATGCACCTATGTTTTCTGGTGAAGGAAAACAACAAAATAATATCATAGCATAGTTGGGTAATTTTGTATTGATACCGACTATAGACTTCTTCTTCTTTTATGAAAATCTGTCGCCAAACACCAATAGGGGTGTACTAGAAACATTATTAGAAGCCAGTACCTCTACTTTTGGTGTGTCACCTACCTAGTCTATAGCGTCACTTATCAAGTGACTTATTGTCAAAATGCCGAGACGAAAGTATAGAAGTGTAGATGATTTGCATAAATTTTTAGTTTAGTAACATAAGGTTACCAAATCTCGAGTAATAATTTTGAAACAGGTAAAACAAATTTATGGAATTGCAAGAAGTTTTAAATTATTAATAAAGTTTCAGCATTTACTGAGGTAATTTTATTTTTAATTACAGTATGTTAATTGATATTTTGCTTCTAACTAATTAATTTCATTTAATTTATATTAGTTTGTTAATCACTTTATGATTATAATAATTATTTATTTTTTCATGATGAATAATTAAAAGAGATTCGAAAAGATATTAGTTCTATTAAAGTGTTCTATAGTATTTTTTTAATATTTAAACTTGGATACTAAAACAAATATACATGAATATTATTAAGTAGTAAGATTGTTATTACTTAGGTTTACGTCGTATCACAGTATAATTGAAATAGATATTTTTTTAGATTCCAATTGATTTTTTCTATTATAAAAGCTCACTCGCATTCCTCGTTGTCCTACTCTATTCCATAATAGGAAAGACGGGATTGAACCTAGGTCCATTGCCTATCAATGATCCATCATCGAATCAAACAAATATATTGTGATGAAACATAGTATTAGGGAATTTTCTAATAATGACCTACTGAAAAGCATAAAAATGAGTTGCTGTCCGCTTTTAGATGTTTCCAGGCAGGACCAGTAAGAGTTAGTACCTTTAGGCTTAGTGCGTTTACAAATCTAAATCATTTATCACGTCATTTAAAATCATGTATAAAAATACAAAGTATTTCAAAGTAGCAGTACTCTTCATAGTGTTGTTTGTGAGTTCGAAACACACACTAATTTCACAGAATCAGTTTTCAAGAGTAGAAATTTATTTCTTAACTGGCCTTAAAGTTTTTAGTCTAATTACAGTCGATTTTTTTAGATCAGTTAAAGTTTCAAAGATCTTTTAACATAAGGTGGAATGCATGCTTGTCTGCTAGTCTATTAAGCTGCAAAAATTATCGAAAATGTTACATCTGTCAAGTACAGTCATCAGTGACTTGGTCGGCTGGCTAGCTACCGTAATCAGCAATGCCAACCCTTACGATAATTATGGTGATAAAGATGATTATAAAGTAATGGATATAATATAAATTGGTCGAATATATATATATATTATTAATGCGCAAGAAGCATGCTGACAATAAACATTTCTCATAAGGCATAACAGCTAGAGCCAAGTTTATGTTTCCCTTAATCGTTTCAAACTTATTATACCTGAAAAGATAATTAAAATTTTTTTTAAAATAAAAAAGACTTTAGTCGTTATAAGCTTTACAGTATCGTATCGAAATAAAACTCGCAAAGGATAGCAATATGCTATCAAAAAGCTAAATATCACTTCGTAAGTTATTAAAATAATCGATTTGGTTTTTGTACACAATTTTATTAGTAAAATGATGATTTTCTTGAAGAAATTTGTAAGTTATTCATCAGTTGGTATTCTTGGATTGTATTGTTCTTAGCATTACCAAAAATTCAGTAATTTCGTTGTACTTCGACGTAACATGTTCGAAAAATATCACAATTATCTTCTTTTTAAATTAATGTATTTGTTTATGGAATTAGACTCCAAAGGATGTATGTAATAAGAAAAATACAAATATGATGTAGATAAGGTTTATTTACACATTTAATATGTCACATTATTATATTTACATTAAATAGTTGCAGACACAGTCATACATTCATCATTCATAGTCATCTTTAGGCTCAATTTTTTCAGTAATGATGGTATCCATGGACGGGAGCAGGTGCAGGATGCACGGAAGGAGCAGAGTTGTGTACCACAGCGTTGAATCTGAAAAATAATAATAAAATATACATAAATAAATACCTAATAATAATTAATAAAAATGCACTTTAACTTTTAAGCATTAAATTTGATAAAAAAAAACTTTTTTTCATTGTGAAATATATTTATTAATTGTTTGAACAGTATATTTGTCTTACCCGGTGTGGTCATCAGCGGAGTAATCAACCTTACGGACGGAACCGTCGGGTTGTACCAGGGAGTAGGACCCGTGCACGGCGTCACCGTCGCGGCTCTCGTGCTGGGACTTGTGGTCACCGGTGTGAGGGTCAGACACAGAGTAGGCGAAGTCGTATTTGGGATGAGCCTGAATAATGAAAAATTAAATCAATATCTTGTTTTATTTTCTATAAGAAATTGATGTTATTTAGACAACTTACGTATTCATCGTGACCAGCGTAGTGGCCAGCTAGAGGAGCGGCGTAGTGTGCAGCTAAAGGAGCTGCGTAGTGGGCAACAGGAGCTGCGTAATGGGCAATGGGAGCTGCATAGTGCGCTACAGGGGCGGCGTGGGCGAGAGAAGCGTAAGCCAGAGGAGCATGATGAGCTTCGTCGTGGCGAATAATACTTTGGGATGACACAGCATGACCATGACCGAACAAACCGGCGTTGGCAGCCGCCAGAAGAGCGCTGAAAGCTACGATCTGTAGATGGAAAATAAGTAACATTTATAATTTAAGCAGAAAATCTCACTTATTTTACTTTAAAAATTATCAAATTAACAGGAAATAAAAATTTTAGACATGTATTGACTGTGTATATTATTTTTACACCTCACAAACGAATATATATAAAATATATTGTATTTGTTTGCGGCATTATTTAAATAATTGTTAATTTAATTTTAGCTAATATATTTCATAATTCCTAATAACTTACTTTGCTGAACATTTTGGTTGTTCTGTTTGACTACTGAACGTTGATTGATGTCAACAGTCCAGAAATATGGTTATATATTATGTCGATGTCGGTCAGTGCAATAGTGGTGGGGTGGAGAAATGTACGCGGCTCCTTGACTGTAACTTTGACATGTACTGAAGGTCACTATGTTGATACAGTTGCGTGCATTAGTCAACGTATCCAATCAATCTTAATGGTTTAATTACTGGGTGATATGTTCGTCATGTAATCTGTCTATCATCAGACATACTTTATTAAATGAAAGAATTATATGCTCCAAAAGAATTGATGACATAATATTTAGGATAAATTATATCTATGATTGTTGTCTTATAAATTTTGTAAAACGAAGGAATTATGGCTTACTTGTAGGGGGTTCCGGACTGGATGAATATAAATCCGCTTTTAGCCCGCGAAACATTGTAAAACTGCTGTATTAAAACTAAATATTCTGAGAGTATGGTGTGAAATGAAGATTTTCTTATTTCATATTTATTCTATAATACTATTTCATTTTCATGTACTTTTAGTTTAAGTAATAAAAATATACCATATATGTTTTTGGATGCCTATTTTTACGATCCGCGCCATTCCCTTATATACATATATATAAATATTTTACACGGTATAGGATCAGTGCTTTGAGCTCAATCTCAACTGATCTCACTAAGCCTCGAGGTACTGGTTTTCAAGTGATTCTGCTGGAACACACCTATTGGTATTTGGCGATAGGTTTTCAAACTTGAGGGTGGTAGCTACCTAGGCGAGCATCATTAGAAAATGCCCTACCACCATGCTATGGTTTCCTCACGATGTTCTCCTTCACCGAAAGCTCTGGTCGATTTTAGAGTCAGATAGGTGGGGATCGATCCCGTGTCGACAGACGCGTAATCCGGCCGCACTACTCGCTGCGCCATCATCGCCTATATTCTAAAATTTGACCTGCAAGCTTAGAAAAATGGCCATATCTAGTCTAGAGTTAAGAAATTCACGGTTTATTCTGATTTTTAAATTTAACTGTGAAATACTGTGTATAATTAGAGTTGATATGGTACCATCTTCAGCCGCCTTTAAATAAAAAAGTACGTAGTTTCTGAAGTAACACAATATCTTAAAGCTTTCGATTGAGCAGTTCCTTGCTCTAGATTGTTATTATTCAATCGAATGTTAAACACACACGAACTTTATCCGAAATTAATTTTGATGCCCGACAACGAATTAATTTTTTGTAGTGTTAAATTAAGTGGCAGATTTGTGGAGCCTAAATTTGTTTCATTCTTTTTCTTTTCTTGTTTTAGAAGGTGTTTTAATTAAGTAATTGTGCATATCAATAGCTTATATGTTAACATAGGATCATCGTTCCGTAACGTTCCAACGACCTTAATTATACCGTATGGATATAGTAAAATTTTTGTTTGTTCGAAAAAAATTGTTGAGAAGGTTAATTAGCATTCAAATATAGAAACTTAAAATATATTCATTAAATATGAAATATGATTATCACATAATTATGAATATTTATATGTAGAATTACCAAGGTTTTTAATATTTGCAGTGAAAGTAATAGTGTATCCAAATGGTTAAGGGTGGTGGAGAATCTGATAAACGTTATTTAAGCCTTGGCAACTACTATTGATTTTTCTATCTTCATGTATGTTTTCTTCATTAAATTAAATTAGTAGTTACATTGTCGGGTTACAGTAGAGAAGATTAACGTTGAGAAAGATCGAGCAAGTGAAATATTCAGAATAGTAAATTCCTAAGAGTTTGAAATCATTAATAATGCTTGAGCCATGATTTCGCTCGTACCTTCGCTTGTGGCTTTGCCTAGAACACTTATAGGCCTAAATATTATTTGGATACATACATATCCTAGAAAATATTAAAGTAATAGTTATGAAAGTAGATATTCAATGACTAGTTATAGTTAATATTCTATGAACCAACTGCATTTATCTGATTAAAATGTTAAGTACTACCTGGTTTAAGTAAAATATGAAGAGATGAAAGCATAGTGGAATATGTTACTGTCGCAACACGTAAGGATAAGTATCGAACAACTCCATAATAAAACTATAGAACGTTGACAGGAAATTTCCTAATCTCGTTTGATTAGTCACAATTTTCGAGTTGAAAACCTATGGCTAATCCTCTATCAATGTGTTCGGGTAAATTTAATTGTAAATTTATTTGAGATATATATCGATTATATCATTTATTATTATATTATCATTTATTATTACATTAAATCATTTATAAAATGATTGATTATTATTCTCAAAGACAACATGACTAAACGTTATAAGTGTAACAACGGAAGTGTTGATCGTTAGATTAAAGCATTTCCTATATGTTTATTCATGTACAATATCTTATATATATATTACCAAAAGGAATACTTTTTATTATTGTAAATACTATATTGAATAAATATAATGTAATTGGTTAAGACAAGTATAAAAAGTTTTAAAATTTAATTGAATTTATTATTAATGTTTAAATATTATATAAATTACGTGTATAATAATCGATGATCAACATTTTTTTTTAATAGTGATGGTATCCAGATGGATGCACAAAAGGTCCAGAGTTGTGTACGACGGCGTTAAATCTGAAAGAGAAACAAAAGTTAATCAATTAAATATATAGTTAGTTTTGTACATCACTAAAGTTTATAAAAAGTAAACTAAATACAAGTGAGATTTATAAAAGTTTTCAATTGTAGTTTTCAAAATTTACCCGGTGTGGTCATCAGCTGTATATACGACCTTCCGAACAGAACCGTCGGGTTGTACCAGGGAGTAGGATCCGTGCACGGTGTCACCGTCGCGGCTCTCGTGCTGGGACTTGTGGTCACCGGTGTGAGGGTCAGCCACGGAGTACGCGAAGTCGTATTTGGGGTAAGCCTGGAAATATCATTGACGTATAAGATAAAATGAAAATACTATTTGAAATTTAGGTCACGAGAAGGAACTTATAAATATCAGTACTATCGGTTAAGAAATACCCGAGTCATCGATGAAAACTAGCAATAATATCGAAATGGTTTTATCGATATCCTTTTTTAACTGTTTAGGTATTATAGCAGTTTTTGTTTTTAATGTGTTTAATAGATGTACAGAGAGGTTGTCATTTTCAGATACCATCATCATTTACGTAATAGTCTATAAGAATAGCAACTTTTTGAAATTTAATATAACATTAGACGACTTACGTATCCATCATGATCGTCGTAGTGGTTTAATGGAGCTGCGTAGTAAGAGAGAGGACCGTAGTGCAGAGGAGATTGATGTATGTCGCTATGGTGAACTATGCTTTGGGATGACACAACATGTCCGTAAGGAGCAGCGTTAGCCGCAGCCAGGACTGCACTCAAAGCGAAGATCTAAAATTTGAAGGATCCAATTAATTATTACAGATTTAATAAAACAAATAATTAAGAAAAATCTTATTTTAATTAAATACGTTGTTTATTAAGCTTTTTTAAATGAATGGTCTCATTCGAGTTCTAAAGCCCTTACAGATTTTTGTTATTTGTAAAATAACTCACTTTGCTGATCATTTTTACTTTATTGTTAGAATAGATGCTAGAAGAATTACCAAATGTAGAATAATGTCAACAATCTTGCACTCTTATTATATAGATGGCTGTTACATTTCAGAGTCGGTAGTGGGGCGTAAAAATACGCACAAGTGCCTTGATGTTAATTGTTTTTACAAAATAATTCTGTTAAATTGAATTATAAATTTGTCACGTTTGTACATGCATTACGTGTGCACGCATTACTCTGCGGTATGTAGTAAGGACACTGTTTTATGAACAATAAAATTATGGAATGCTTAAGTGAAAATATTTTAGTTACGATTTAAAGTGAACCGTTAACTTATTCAGAAATATAGATCGAGTGGTTTAACAAAGCGATATGATTTATTTTTAATGAAAAAACAATATTCATTATACTTTTTTTCTTTTAGCTTTGTATGGTATCAGGGCGTTTTCTAATAATATCTACCTGACTAGCTAACATCTTAACTTTTTAAAATGAACCGCCAACCACAAATAATATAGGTGTGTTCCGGCATCATCAGAGCGAGCACCTCCAGGCTTAGCACACACTTCAGGACCACATCATTACTTAACACCTGGTGAAATTGTGTTCGTATTAATATTTATTTATATTTACAAAACACTAGCGAAACAAAAATCCAGTCACACCTCTGCCACAGTCATGCCTCTTTGAATTGAATTTTAGTAGCTATTCGGTCGAATTTTTCATAAAATATGTGCATGATGGCGGATGCCCTTACAAATAACAACAATAAAAACTTTTTAAATTAAAAACATAACTGACTTTAAAAGAATAAACTATAACAATGCCCTAAAAAGTCAGTAAATAAGTACTTTATTAATCTTCCTCGTTAATTTTGAAATCAGTGACAGCTTATAGATAACAAAGTGGTGTAGATGAACGTCGCTAATTATATTCAGTTTTGATTAATTGTTCTTTAAAAGTTCTTCATTTAGCTTATATATAATTATGATAAAGTTTAGGCAGTTTTTCTATTTGTAAGTGATTACATTGATTAACTGTATCTGGCACCGACTCCAAAATTACCAAAGCAGATTAATAAAGTAATTATTTATTGACTTTTTAGTGCATTGTTAAATATAGTTTATTCTTTTGAAGTCGGTTAAAATTGATATAATACATAACATAAATATGTTATGTATATGTTAGTATGTATAAACTCACTTTTGAGTGTTCTTTTTCGTTTATCTGTATTTTTATTGAATTCCATAAACATGAAGGTTCCGAAGCATAGAGATACATACATACGCACAATTGTAGTAATCCTTGGTGATAGTGTTATTACAAATTCGTTACTTAGGCCTATTTAATGTCTTTGAATGTCTTATAAACATATAATAATAAACTACGAATACTAAATTGAGATGTTAAACATCTTAGTTGAATTAACTTAACGGCCTTTAACTTCTTTATTATCATCGTCTGATAATAATAGAATAATTGTTAAAATAGGTACCGGTTATGTCAGTTTTATACTGCTCTATATGCCCTAATATACGATATAAGGTGTTAATATAATATGTACAAATTGAACACAATATGATTTCATAGTAAAATATCATATTTTCTTAATTTGGAAGTAACTATTTTATGGTACGTTACGTAACTAGAACTTACACAGTGGTCAATTTTTAGACAAAAATCGCAGGTTTGATTATTCCGAGAGCTAATAGACGTTTTATTTTATTCATTTAGTTTGGCAAACAAAACAGGATACAGTCGAATAGAAATACAAAACCATCTTAGAGCTAGGCTGAATCCCAATTAAAAGGTTTAAACATAAAAAACACAGAATCATAACACGCTTACGCTATAGTTAATGTTAACGTAAAAAAAAATTGATTAAGTGTTTGAGACACAATATAAAAGTGTACAAATTTTACTTTATGGGACCATCAATGCAAAACTACCGTTCTGCAGTGGAGTGATAGTGCAGTTTAATCAATACTCGGATTTATAATTACTAATTGTTTTTTTGTTCAGAATAAAGGTTTTTTTTGGAAATTAATTTAGTGCCGGTTTAAAACAATTCGAGATATAAATTCTCGGCTTTCTCGACTTCGTTTACATGGTCTTTGATAAAATAAGGGAAGGTTTTATTTTAAATTTAAAAGGAACTTCATGACACGACACATTGAAATGTGATAACACATTACATAAAACCTTAACATTAAGTTGTTTTTACTTAATAGTTGGTATACCATAAATATAGATTTCGTAGCGTGTTTCTAACATTTGCATATACATTTTTAAGTCGCAGTTATCGAAAAGTTTAACAATATTTTTACAGTTCGTCTTATAAATTTTGGATTTAAAAATAACTACTTCTATTGATTGAGACATTATTGTATTACAAATGTCAGTATTAATTTATTGCTACGATTACTGTTAAGAACTATGTACTCAAAATTATATCGAATATAGAAGATTTTGTATAGTTTTTCCGACGATAAAATAATTATCTCGAATAAGAATCGTTAATATTTTATTTTATAAAATATTTTTGGAAAAGTTTTTTGGAAGGTTTAATCAAATGTTGAATATAGGTAAAAGAAATTATGAAAGTATTACAATTGCTAATTATAAGCCTCTACTATCACTCTACTTTAATATTTAAGCATTTGCGTTTGGTTGTATTGTTATGATTCGTTATGAACACAAATGGAACACTATGAATTGAAATAAGAAGTACAATTATATTTCATTAGATTTATTTGCAAGAATAAATTACAAGGGTAAATTAGAACTTGAGTAAGTTAGGACAGGATAACAAAAATTGACTGGTGAATGTTGTTTTTAAAACTGCCTAAATTATGATTGTTTTTATTCTTCAGTAGTGATAGTAGGCAGGAGCGGGGTGAACGAAGGGCGCAGAGTTATGTACCACAGCATTGAAACTGAAAATAAATAATTAATTTGTATATAATTAAATCAGTTCATTAATCTAAACTAAATCTAAATTTCAAGTTATTAGTTTATAAAAGATAAATTAAAAAAAAATAATATTATAATTTTAAAAACGGACTTCTATGTAAAAATTTGAATCTTACCCCGTGTGGTCATCAGCGGTATATACGACCTTGCGGACGGAGCCGTCGGGTTGTACCAGGGAGTAGGATCCATGCACGGCGTCACCGTCGCGGCTCTCGTGCTGGGACTTGTGGTCACCGGTGTGAGGGTCAGCCACGGAGTACGCGAAGTCGTATTTGGGATAGGCCTAAATAATAAAAAAAAAAATGGTTTTAGGGCTCCCGTAACTGATTGGGACGTGACCACTATGCGGGTTCAGCCACTTTCACACACATGTGAAAATCCGTTATAGTGACACATCTGAGCATGTTCCGGTATCAGCATGTGCTTACTATTAGAAGTCTAATTAGAGAATTTAGCTGTATTAGATGTAAATAACCGTGATGACAGTTACTCGGTTTTTACCAAAACTGGTGTTTTGACGTTCATACGGAAAGGTCTAAATTGTATAAAGTATTAGCAAGTTGATAGATTCTCATCTATATACTGACGTTATTTTTCTTGTACTGTACTTTGTTTAACATCAGATGAAGTTTGAATGATTGTTAGTGTTATTTTTTTATCAATTAGTGTTTAGAATTGGTACAGTGAAACCAGATTATATCTCATTATTACTGATTACTAGATAAAGACCTGTTCCCGAATGCTAAACATTTGTTTCCTAATTTATAAAAAGCATTTTGGAATACTAACGTATTCATCGTGACCAGCGTAGTGAGCTACAGGTGCAGCGTATTGGGCAATGGGTGTTGCGTAGTGGGCAAAAGTATTGGTGTTGATAAGAGGAGCATAATGGGCAACGTCGTGGCGAATGATGTTCTGCGAAGATACAGCGTGTCCGTACGGTGCAGCGATGGCAGCCGCCATAACAGCGCTCAAGGCAACGATCTGAAAAAGCCAATATTATTCCATCTAACCATCCATTCAACCGAAAAACGTCCACTGCTGGATAAAGGTCTCAGGCAAAGATCTCCACGATGACCGGTCTTGCGCCACCCGAATCCAATGGATTACCGCGACCTTCATCGGATCGTCCGTCCATCTTGTGGGGGGCCTACCCACGCTACATCTTCCTGTTCGCGGTAGCCATTCGAAAACCCGTTGGCGTTATCAGGCATCGGTTCAATATCATTATTCAAGAGCAATATAATTCAAAACATTTCGATATACTCTACCTATAACGATATACTGTACCTAATAAAAAAATTAAACTATTGAATTTAAATTTGACTTACTTTGGTGAACATTTTTAACTGAATTGTTCTGTTATCAATTGTTTAATGGTTGATAGCAGCATGTGTTTGATATTATTTATACAATATTGTCGTTGACAAGAATTGAGTGGGGTTATAAAATGTAACCGCCTAGACTCTAACGTTACGGTAATTTGACAAATTAAAAGGTCGAAATTTTCAGTGTACGTTGTCTGAAATATAGATTTGGAATTGGCTTATGTTGATTACGTTGTACGTACGTGTTTGTACGTGATGTAATTGATTAGTTATGAGCAATTAGCTGCTAGGTTATTGATAAGACTAATTTCTGTAATAAGTTAATTACATCCAGTGTATGGAAATTTATTTTCAAGGTATGTTTTTACTCAATTAAATTGACTTAACATTAATCTTATTACTCATTAGTTTAACTACAATTTG
This sequence comes from Samia ricini, assembly GCA_014132275.2. Taxonomy (NCBI): domain Eukaryota; kingdom Metazoa; phylum Arthropoda; class Insecta; order Lepidoptera; family Saturniidae; genus Samia; species Samia ricini. Next base: position 11,671,896 of record AP028170.1, read on the forward strand.
GGTTACAACAGCGGAATCTAGAGAAGACTGTCTATATTTGGAGAAGGCCTTTACCCGAGGAAGGCTTCTTGCAAGTGGAAACATCACCTTAAATTATCCAACAAACATTGCTTGTTAACCACATAGACTCAAATTTTGTTTTGTAATGATACTTACAGGAAATAAAAGGTTTTTTTTATTTTTATTATTTATTATTATTACTTATAAGTTACAAAAAATTATCTTAAACTCTGTGGAGCATCCAAATGTAAATAAACAATTTATTAAAGTAATGAAAAATCTCTACAAACAATAATATAAAATTATTAGACTATATCTATAAGAATGTAAGAGGTACAACCAAACGTTTAATGGTAGATAAAAGATGCTCCTTAATAAGGGTGGTTACCCGTGTCAACTTGATAAAGTACATTCAAATGTAAGGTAGGTGAACCCTTCGATAGTTTAAGCTTAAAAAGTATTGACTTTAAATAAAAATGCATAGACTTTGTAAGACTAATAATATAAATACAAAAAAAAAAAATTACTCTATTTGTCTTTACTAACATAATTCTTAACTATCGTGATTATGTTGCTAATTTCTACGCAGTGCTAGTGGTAATGAGGAATGTGCCAGCATAATATCTATACAATTACTAAAACCTTTTGACCTCTTAAGAGTTATCACACATACATTATTCATTAGAACGAGGATCCAAACTCAGATTAGTAGCATCTTACTTAATTTAACTATGCAAAGAAGCTGAACATTACTGTGCATTGGTCTGTTATGGCCATTTTTAGGTCGTAAGTCCTAACAGCTGCTCTGATTTCCTCTTCGTCTAAATTTAGTTGTTTAAGTTTATTATTTATTTTAATTGGAATTTCATTTTTATGTACAAAGTCTCGTTAAAAATACAGATTAAAAAAATGTTATCACGAGAACGCAAATTAATATGATTTTATAGTATTTTACCGATGCATCTTCACTGACTTTGTACGTAAAATATTTGATTATTCAAATATTGGTCTACTAAATAAATCTAATATAAAAAATACTACATGGCAATTTTATTGGGACGTGGGACTATCCACATACAGTTTTACATGCTTGTTTTGGTTATTTCTAATTTAATGTTGCAGTGTTTGAAGATGACTCTATGTTCCGGTGATAACCTAGTTATTATCAACCTTGCTGACCGTAATATTATTAAGTTATATTAACAACCTATGAATGTGGAGTCAGCTTGAAAATTGTAAATTGTTGATGAGACGAAGTGAGATTATTATATCACACTGAATTTCCTTTGGTTAACTTTAACAAGCGGTTAAGGTTGCTATTGTTCTAAATAATTTGTCATGGAATCATTGAAAGCTAATCGTTACGAATTGAATATATTAATTATTCTATAACACGTACATACAAGTAATCGGGCATTCATTTGATAAGTAAATTAACATTTTTGTTTAGTTTATTAACATTTAGTAGAATGTAATTCTTTTTAATGGCAGATATAAATTAAAATATGAATTCTGAAATATAAAGTCGCATTTTTGTGTTTTTTTTTTGTTGTGTCATAGTGTGTGGCTTTCATGACATTCAATATTAAGATTAACTCGTAAAATATAGTCAAAGATAAAGGTAGCAATAATTAATAATGAACCTAATAATATTGTAAACAACCAAATACTAGTGATACATCTGAATACACATCTACACATTCATTATCAAATGAGAATCAATGTTATAGTGGGTGTAGGTTATTTTTCTTCATGAAAAGCTTATTTTATTCATAGGGTTCAAATTTCAGTAACGAAGTCCAGATTTGAAAAATCAATTTTTATAAGGAGATTAACGTTATACAAGTGTAGATATAATACCATCACTTATTACATATTGAAGATAATATACCATCAATTATTATTCTTTTTTCATCATAATTGTAAAACTGAAAAGTTAATTTATTTACTTTATAGACTACGTAGAAAAATTAACTTAAAAATATGTTAGTTATATGTTGTCCAATGGTGCCAACGGGTTCTCGAATGGCCATCACCCATTGGAAGACGTAGCGTGGGTAGGCTCCCCACAAGATGGACCAACGACTTGGTGAAGCTCGCGGAAATCCACTGGATGTGGGTGGCTCAAGACCGGCCGTCGTGGATATCTTTGGAGAAGACCTATGTCAAGCAGTGGACGTCTTTCGGTTGAATGGATGCATGGGTGGATAAATAAGAGCTTTGTCGATTATGTCAAAATCTTTTATGTAATAGATAATGTTTTTACAAAAATATCTTTTTTGAGCCTCTGGTGATAATTTATATTCTTTCTCTTATAAGGAGCTGCTTTACATCGCATTTATTCATGCGATACAGTTGTTGCAAAGATATTATTACTTTTATAATGTCTTTGGGTTATTGTTACTGTAATAGGCAAAGGTCACTCACGGTAAATTGTTATTATTAACTAGCTCTTTCAAAATAGTGACGTATTAATTTATGCTTTGAGAATGTCTGTAATTATAATTACTTATAACGTTAAAATATAAATTACCGGCATTTTGTGTTAAACTGTAACTAAATAGCTTTCTGGGTTACATAAACCTTGTGTAGATTACGTTGAGCATATATATTGACGTTTGTAATCATTGTTGATGTTTTAAATTAAAAGTAAATTATTATATTATTATTTGACATAAAAATAACTTCAAGTATAAATTATTAACACAAAAATACACTTCTTATAAACTTTATTAATTTATAAAATATATGTATTTATTTACAATACATAAATAGTTAAATATAATTTGGTCATGCGTTTTATCAATAAAATTGATATAAAATAGTTCTCTAGTAATGATGGTAGCCAGGGGCGGGATGCACAGATGGAGCGGAGTTGTGAACCACAGCGTTGAAACTGAAATATGATTTGAAATAATGAAATAAATTTTAAATAACAGTTAAAAATTACACTTTCCGTTTCATATAAGCTATAGTAATAATTATAACACCTAACATACCCGGTGTGCTCATCAGCGGAATATTCAACCTTGCGGACCGAGCCGTCGGGTTGTACCAGGGAGTAGGATCCGTGCACGGCATCACCGTCGCGGCTCTCGTGCTGGGACTTGTGGTCACCGGTGTGAGGGTCAGACACGGAGTAGGCGAAGTCGTATTTGGGGTAAGCCTGAAAAATTAAAAAAATCTTTGTTAATATGTTCTTTTTTCTTTTACATATTTTTTGTGTTATAAGGATATTTTATAGGGGTTTTATTTATTTGTTAAACTTACGTATTCATCATGACCATCGTAGTGAGCAGCTAGAGGAGCGGCGTAGTGGGCAACGGGAGCGGCGTAATGCGTAACGGGAGCACCGTAGTACGCTACAGGGGCGGCGTTGGCCAGAGGAGTGTAAGCATGATGAGCATGATGAGCTTCGTCGTGGCGGATGATACTTTGAGATGACACAGCGTGACCATGTCCATACTGCCACGGACCATATGCGCTGGCCACGGCTACGAAAGCACTGAGAGCTACTATCTGTGATAGAAAAAAAAATATCACAGATTATTTTTATTAAATGGAAGTAAATATCAGGACAAATTTGATTGCATTATATTTTAAAAGTTAAGAAATTCATAAATTATTCCTTTATAATTTATATGCACAAAAATAACTTACTTTGTTGAACATTTTGGGTGTATTGTTTTGCAAACAAATTTAGATTGATTTCAACCGTCCTGCAATATGGTTTTATAGATCGCGGTTTAACTTGAAAAGAATTTTGGTGGGGCGCAGAAAGTTACGCGTGTGTTATTATAGAGTACTTTTGACACGTACTTAAGGTCGCAATTTGGATACTATTGTGTGCAACATTTTAAATTAACAAATACGTTTCAATATAAATATTTTAATTGGTGATTTATGAAATGTATGTCATAATAAATTTATCTATTTAAATATAGAACAACAGGCATTATTTTTTCTAATATAAATTATTAACCATATCTAATGTACATTGAAATTTGACTACCTTCTGTGATTTTTATACTGTCTAAATTTCTGTCTTACTTTACATCTAACAAGACTGTTTGTGATTTATATACGGAATCTGCAATCATTTAAAACATATACACAAGTGCACATTCTAATAATATAAATATATTTTATACTAGCTGTTTTCGCTACTTCGCTCGCGCGGAATTTAGACAATCATATTTTACTAGACGGCCTATGTTCTCCTTTTACATGCAATCTATCTACGTCCCATCCCGCCCCGTTCAGGCCATTACTGGGGGAGGAGATCCCCCCGGCTAGACCAGGTCACCTTCCAGATGCAATGAAAGGCAATGAAAGGCCAGGTCCCATTTCCCTTCCCCCTTTAGTTTAACAACGCACCAGAGTCCAGACGCTGCCGGTGCGGTGCGCGGACGAGCCACCGTCTGTGCGTAGTCATCGTGGGGCCCCTGAGCTGAAACTATGCACCCAGCTTTTCTTGGCCTAATAGGTCCGAACGGCAGCCTGGTCAGCTTACTACCCATGTGGTGATGAGTACCACCTCTCGCTTTAGCCCTACAATCAACGACCTTATGGCCCTGCTCCCTACACCTAAAATATTGGCTTTCCTGGTCTACTCCCGAAGGATAGAGTGAGCGAGTGTGACCCAGGCCCAAACTCCGGAACCAACGCAGGGTATTGATCAAATCATTGAGACCAGAATGTTTGCCGACTTCAATTACATTTATTGAGATGAATTATTGAAATATATATGTTTAACAAAATAAAAAGTAGCCTATATATAATATACCTTTCTAACAAAGAAGAATTTTCAAAATCGGTTGAGTGGTTGCAGAGATTAGCCTGAACATCCAACATCACAAACTTTACCTCTCTGTTAGGATAGATTCTATGAAAATTGAATATTAAAATATTGTTTTTCTCATTTACTATATCTTAAATATTTTTAATTTATGAAGTATAAAGATAAAATATATTGTGTTATTTTGTTCAATATCAATCAATCTATCAATTTTTTGTTCTCGAAGAAGACTAAAACACATTTATTTACGTTCAGTAAGTAAAAAAGTTCCGCTGCGTGTCATTTAAATTATTATAAGTTTCAGTAGAGTGGACCGATTTTAATGAAATAAAACTTTAATGTTACTCCGGAATATACTTTATAGTTATATTTGAATTATACTTAGTACTTTCTAATTGATATCTGCACAACCAATCAGACAGACAGACAGACCGACAGACACACATTTATAAAAATAATAGAAATGTATTTAATTATCTATTTGACTCCCTTACAATGATTCTTTTCACAAAAATCGGAAATGTGCAGACTCGTGAAATATACAATTTTATTATTAGTATAGAAGAAGATAAAAGAACAAATTACAACATACACCACCTATATCTGTCTGGCTATTCATAACTCTATGGAATCACTGAATCTATTAACAAATACAAAAGATAGTCAAACATATCTACAGATTACAGGATAGTCTATAGAAAGACGTAGAATTTGTTATTACCATTATTTAATTGAAGGAATATGTACAGATGCCAGAGTTCACACCTATTCTTTTTTATTAGTTGGAAAAAAGTTTGTCACAGGTGGAAAAACAGAAAGAGTAATATTGTATCAAATTAGTAGAAAAAATATATTTAGTAGTCTAATTATAGTAGCTTTGAGAAGTTAAACTATGAGTTTTGCTTGATATATCTATTTTAGTTTATTGCTTCACATTTCAATATTATACCTACAAGAAAAAAAGTTTGATTTTCGAGTAAACCCATTCTAAAGACTACGTGATGTAAAGTTAGGCACATTAGAAATTAATAAAATGAAAGAAAAATCAGATATCTTTTGTTTTTTATATCATATGATAATGATGATAAATAAATTTGAGATAAAACAATTCAATAAACAATGATCATAGATAAGATGTCGATGTTTTAATTTCGTTATATCTTAGATCCCGGTGACAGGTCCGTCTAGGGCTCAGTGTTAAAACTGTAAATAACGAATTTTTTAAAATATATTTTTAGTGATAGTGAAATGGCTGAGTATACACTGCAATCAATAAAGAGCAATCCACTGTTTTTACTTATTGATCCACGCGAGTTATTCTATCTATATGGACGAATTGACAAAAATAATTTTGTTGTTATACAATATATATATTTATTTCTAGTCATAAGATTATTTTAATATTAGGGAACTGATAGGTAAATTCAAATATTTATACTTAATAAATATAATTGAATTGTCTGTTTCTAAGATCAAAATAACTTTTTCTTTTTACTAAATACATATAAACGTATATACGATACCTATACTAAAAATACAATTTTTAAAAATTTTGTCTATCCATATGTCTGTTTGTTTCGGATAATCTCGGGAATTGCTGGTTCAAATAAGATTTAATGGACAGCATCATCATAACATTATTTTCCAATGAGTATTTAGAAACCATGTTACGTAGTGAAGATTTTATTAAATGCAGACGGAGCTGCGAGCACACAGCTAGTAATATAATATATGTATTGTAAAGAAAAGTAAATCTAAAAGCTTACCCCGCTTTAAGTAGATGCTGGGAATGCAAACTTGCGGATGGAACCATCAGGTTGAATTACAGTGTACTGTATGGTATCAGAATCACTGCCATGACCTTCGGGCTGAGACTGCTGGGTACCGTTGGTTGCTGCTGTTGGTTGGTGATTTACCGAACCAAAGTAGTGATCCTGAAGTAATGATCACTAAATCAACATTTTACAAGATAGTGAAAGTGAGTTTTTGGTAGTTTTTTTTATCGTAAATTAAATATACATTTTGTAAATTGTGTGATATAGTTTGGTTGATAGTGAATATAAAGATAATGAAGTGTATAAGAAATCATAACTGAATATGAATTCTAGGATGTCACAAAATATCCTGCTGCAACTATAATAGTCTTAGAACATTATGCAGTACTAGATGACCCACATCTACTACACTTAAGTGGAAAATCTCTCGCCAAACACCAACAACTAAATTAGAGAGTTGGAGTATGCTAAAAATACTATGAAAAGCTTTAAATATTACTAATAGTTTGTAATATTACATTAAGTGAAAACTAAAGTAATAGCGCTAACCAAAAACGTTTTTAAAACCAAAGTAAATGTATGAAAATTAGAAAGTTAAACTCGAAATGTAATGCAATATATATCTACCTACATGACAAATTTCGCTTAAATCATTTCAAACGTTTAAGAACCATACAGGAATAAAGATAAAAATATTTACACGTATAATATTGTATGTACGAAATCTAGTTTTGTGTACTTTTTTTAATGAAATTATTTAAAGCATACCTCAGTTTTGAGAACTTACATATTCCTTGTTAATGTCATGTTGGACTACAAAAGAGCTATGTTGGTTCACATGAGGAGAGTGTGGGTATAAAAGGACATAGAAGAAATAAGGGTGATGGTTCTCGTCAGTATAAATCCCGTCATGTGGCGGCAGGATAGTGACGTGACATTCATGAAGGCCGGCATAAACCACAACCATGACAACGATGTAGGTTAAGACCTAAAAATAAAACATAACAAAATTTACCTTTTTTATCTTATAAATGGTATTTTTATTTCAAAATTATGCGGAATGGTATTCTTCTTTTTGCTTCTTTCTTTTATATCTGGTGTCATCGTTTTGACAACAATTTCACCAGATATTAAGTGACGGTGTGGTGCATGATAGTGAACACACTAAGATTACTGGGTACTGGTAAGGAAGTACTGGGTCTCAAGTGATGCTGCCGGAATACACCTACTTATATTTGGCGACAGGTTTTCAAACTTCAAGGTGATAACTACCCCAGGCAGGCATTATTAGACAATGCCCTACCACCACGCAGAACTGGCTAACTGATGATACTGAAACATACCTACATATAAGTGCTTGTCGAAAGGTTCAAAATGGTTCGAAAGGCAGGAAAGTGAATCTGGTAGCTACCCTGGCAAGCATTATCAGAAAATACCCAATGCACAATGGTACGAATATCAGCTTTAGTTTTTAGTACAGAAATTCCACTGAATTCATTCGTTGCGTTAAACCCATTCCGTCAGTAATCATAACTAAAAAAGATTTATCAAAAAAGTCATGTACATTGGCAAGCAGAATATTTAATTATTATAATATACCGTATATCACATTACAGATATAATAAATAGTATCAAAAAAGAGAATATATAATAAATTGTATACCTATAGGACAAGAGTAACGGAGAAAAAATGGTTTGTAATTTACTCACATTTGGCATTTTCTGTTGCTCCTTATAATCACAGAAAATTGTTACAATCGCCGTGTATTTAAACAGATTGACGATTTTATGTACAGTTTTACACTTATATAGAACAATCTATATAATATCTACAAAAAATACGGTGGAACTAGAAGTTTCAACTCTATGAATAATTAGGTATATAAATAAGATTTTGTTTTATTTTAACTGTCTGGGAAACTCAGAATCGTACATTGTTCTTGTTGAATTAAAAATGATAAGAATACATTATTATTTTTTATTACTTTAATTTTAAAGGGGAAGAAATAAAAGAGCATGATCCGGCCTGTCGTCTTTTATGGATCAGAATGTTGCACCATAAAGGTGCTGGACAAAAGGAGCATGCAGCCGAGATGATAATGTTGGGATGGATGTGTGGGGTAACAAGAATGGACAAGAATAGGAATGAACATTAGAGGAAATTTGAAATTGGCCCCAGTGAGAGAAGTTGAGGAACAGCCGTTTGTCTTGGTATGGACATGTAATGCGCAGGGAGGAAGAGGTTGTTGTATGAAAGATATTGGATATGAATGCGGACAGCTATAGGAAAAGGAGAATACCAAAGAAAACATGGCTGGACTGTGTGAAAAATAATATGCTTAGAAAGGATGTGAATGTAGATATGATCTCAAATAGAGATGAATGGAAGAGGAAGATATGTTGCACCAATATCAAATAAAAGTGAGATAAGAAGAAGGAGAAGATGATTACTTTGATTTTATTACTATAACTTAATGTATGCTGTTGGCTTGAAGGACCTTGACATGTTCACCAAACTTTGAGGCGAGCGCTTAGGGCGCAAGGGCACCAAAGCGGTAGGGATCTCACCCTAGGCTGCTGTTACCCGAGGCGTGAATACCGCTGAATCTGTCCCAATAAAAACTAAGTTAAAGAAACTACAGATTTAAAGATTCCCTTACAGAATCCAATCACCTGTCCCTAGTATGCAAGGAAGAATATTTTTTTAGTGTAGTAGGTAATAATTGAAAAACAAAATATTTTACCTAATTTGTTACCTATATAATATAGGGGTATTTGCGACAATACTGGTATATGAAGGTTTCAAACTCTATTTTTACAAATAAGAATCTATTTTTAATAGGACTTTTTTTCCTTTTTTTTATACGAAATGGGCTCAGTTCTTTGACCACAATCTCATCTGATGTTAAGTGATGATGTGGTCCATGATGGTAAACTTACTAAACCTAGGTACTGGATTTCAAGTGATGCTACCGGAACACACCTATTGGTATTTTGGGCCAGATTTTCAAACTTGAGGGTGGTAGCTACCCAGGCGGGCATCATTAGAAAATGCCCTACTACCATGCTATGGTTTCCTCACAATGTTTTCCTTCACCGAAAGCTCAGGTCGATTTTTAGACTTGGATAGGTGGAGACAGAACCTGCTTCGATGGACGTGGAATCCGACCGGACTACCTACTGCGGCATCATCGGTTCTTAAATGAGTCTGTTATTTTTACTGAAGTTGGTAAGTTGGTAAGACTATCTATAATGCAAAAAACACTTATAAGTGAGGTGGCATGCTTGTTTGGTACAATATACCATAAAAATGATAAAATCTATCCACAAAATACATCTAGGATTGACCAAGAGAGTCAATCAAATCATTCGTGAGTTAAAAAATATGTTAACAAACAGATAAGCAAAAAAAGATAAATATTTTTTTTTGCGATTACATCATTAACTCTTGTAAAAAAATTGCGTTATTTCAAGATTTGTATACTTTTTAATAGATTTTGCGAGTATATTTTCAATCTTACTTTATTCCATGATACTTGTAGAACATTTATTGTGCGAGTATAGTACTTTTTATATGGGTTTGGCAAAATGAGTGCACTTCATTTGGTGCTAAATAAAGTACAGTTCAAAAATAATGACGACAAAAAACAATCTATCGACAGTCACCATCTTCATGTCGGGCCAAAGTCTCTATAGGTAGGTCTATACTTGCTGAGCCCGGACACGTAAGGCGCACTAACGTATCACTTTGATGGGTTTGAAACAAGTCTACGACGCAAACGTCGTACAGACTGTGACAGACAGTCGTCCATGTAGTGGGTTCAGTTGCCATACGACTTCGCTAACTTTTAACTAACGTTAGTTAGATCCCGGAACGCGACACAAAGAATCTATGATGCAACTGTGGCGGATTTTTTTAATGGTTTAAGTACAGAAAATACAACTTGATTATAGTGTTTTAAAACCGTTTAGGTTACTTAGCTAATTTCCAGCCATCGCTTTGTCTAAGGATATAATCGAGTTTGAAATCGCCGATTAGAGATAAGGTGTTCCTAATAAAAACAAATCTGTGGAGTCCCATTTTAGCCCCCACTTAGCGCTGTTAAGTAATTAAGTAAGTATATGAAGTGTGTTTCTTTTTTACTATCAAGTTTTTGCTATTATGTATTGTTAATTATTAATTACTGTGAGATGTTTTATATATATGAAACTGTGCATGCGGAGCTACTAGAAAATTTCAATTCTTCACAGTTATTACCAGTATTATATATTATTTAAATAACGATATAGATAATTACCAAAACCCAGAAAATTAGCGCATTAGCGTAAATTGAGCAGCATAAGCGCTACTCTCGTAAAATATGTACATAAAAGTGGAGATATCGTTTGAAATTTAAAAGAGTCTTAGTGTAATTAGAAATGGTAAAAAAAAAAAATATTATATACTTACTGATAAGGAATAAATGTATTGAAATTGAACGATTAATAAAGTATAGATTTATTATATTATATTTTATTATTATTCGGGTTCTTTTGGGTGTGAAATATTTCTGTTTTTTTTCCGCTTTGGGCAAAAACAAATTTCTTGGCTCTACGACTCGCGAGCATGCAACATACAATTGGCCATGCCAATAATGCTACGAAAATATATTTTTTCATCCAGAAATCTCCTTTAAAGTACGCTTATATGAATATGTGTATATACTAGATAAAGACGATGATGTTATTAGTCTAACGAAGTATAATTAAGTAGTAACAAACGCTTTTTGTACTGTCGTGGTAAAACATAATATAATTAAAAAGAATAAAAATTAAAGTCAATGACTTCTTTGTAATATTTACACTTGTTTCATATATGTGTTTCCAAAGCTATTAAGTAGACTTCATAATTATACCTAAAAGTATACACTTAAACTAAAAAGTAGAAAAAAAACTTTTTAAATTAAAAACAAAACCGTCTTCAAAAGAATAAACTATAATTATGCACTAAAAAGTAAATAAATTACTTTATTAATCTGATTCTGTTTACTTCAATATATTCTTTGTTTTAATATCATTAATAATTTTAGACTCGGTGCCAGCTAGCGTTAACCAATGTACTCATTTATAAATGGAAATAACTGCCTAAACGTTATCACAATAACATATAAGCTAAATAAAGGACTAGAGTGTTTTAAAGAACAATTAATCTAATTGAATATAATGTGCGACGTGAATTTACACCACTTTTTTTAATACTGCCTCGGTGGCGCAGTTGTATTACGGTGCGACTGTCGTTCTGAGGTCTCGGGTTCGATCCCCGGGTCGGGTCAAGTGATATCGGGATTTTCTACTAAGTATCATCCCGAAGTCAGGAATTTGTGTCCGATATGGTGACAGGCTCACCCCCGTCACATCTGGGACGGAACTAAACTCGGCGAAATGTGGTTGGTGTAGCTTACTATTTCACCTCTGCCTAATCCTTAGAGGACAATAGACGTGATTTATGTTACTTTATGTTAATACGGATAATAATCTGGCACTTCTATAATAATATTGTAATTACATTTTCATAATTTTCATTCAAATAAACGTTATTCAATAAGGTTATGGTAATACTGAACAAAACATAATTTAAGAAAATTTACAAACATACTTTATTTACATTGATATAATCACATACACAAACATAAATAGGTACTAAAACGTAGACATACATTCATCATAATACATAGCGGCTTGAAATAAGTTTTCAGTATTTAGTAATGATGGTAACCATGGGCTGGCGCGGGTGCGGGATGCACGGAGGGAGCAGAGTTGTGTACAATAGCGTTGAAACTGAAATATAAAACAAAATGAATAAAAAATGTCAATAACGTGTATTCGGATACTACTATCTATGATAACTATAAGCTTGGACTTACCCGGTGTGGTCATCAGCGGTATATTCGACCTTGCGGACGGAGCCGTCGGGTTGTACCAGGGAGTAGGATCCGTGCACGGCATCACCGTCGCGGCTCTCGTGCTGGGACTTGTGATCACCGGTGTGGGGGTCAGCAACGGAGTACGCGAAGTCATATTTGGGATGAGCCTGAAATATTAAATAATCATTATTAGTCTGTTTAATAGTCTAGAATTCCTTGTTTTTATTTACTAAACTTACGTATTCATCGTGACCATCGTAATGGGCAGCTAGAGGAGCAGCGTAGTGGGCAACGGGAGCAGCGTAGTGGGCAATGGGAGCGGTGTAGTGCGCTACGGGGGCGGCGTGGGCGATAGGAGCGTAAGCCAGAGGAGCATGATGGGCCTCGTCGTGGCGGATGATACTTTGGGATGACACAGCATGACCATGTCCGAACAGACCGGCGTTGGCCGCTGCCAGGAGAGCGCTGAAAGCTACGATCTACATAAACAAAAAAAATATAGTTGTGATTAGGTACTTATAAATAATAATTATAGTTTCAGTTCTTCACGACACAAAGCTTGATTGATTTTATGCTTTGCTAAAATAAGGCGTTAGACTGAAACCCGTTTAAAGTGAATTTAATTTCTATAAATCCTTATAGTTGACTTAAATTTGTAATGATCTCTATAATCTTCTCTAATGATTATTTTTGCATTAATAATTAGCAATTTAGACTTAGCTATTTAACATAACACATGTCCAAAGTGATCTACATACTTCTTGATTAAAAAAAAAAAAAGTAATGTTTATTATTATATTTACTTCACTTTTTTGTTAAAGAATTTTAGTAATAACTTACTTTGCAGAACATTTTACTTGTGTTGTTAAGGTACTGTGTGTAGATTGATATCAACGGTCCAGTATAATGGTTTTATAGACGGCTGCGGCGGCCGGTGAGTGCTCGCGGTGGGGCAGAGAAATGTACCGTCGCCTTGACTCTAACTTTGACAGGCTTCAAGGTTACAATTCTGATACAATAAAATTACGTATAGGTTAACCAATAATTGATCCAGTATCCGGTAAGATCGGATAGTTTTAATTGTTGCGTGTCGTGTATTCTAATTTTCTATCAACATATCAATCTATTATAATTCATTTATCTATACACGGAAATTTACAAGGAACTTGTTTTAGGTATTTATTTTAATATTGCGCTATAGGTTATACGTGCTGTGTTAATCTCACTTGATGTTGACCTATCATGTAGACAAAAACGGTAATTTAATCTTAGACATTTTAGGGTGACATGGGGTGGAGATAATGTGGTTAGTGAACATATTATATTCGGTGGCTAATTTTGAATTAATCTTTTAGATATTTTAATTGGCAATGGAAGAACACGAAAACGTATTTGTAAATGCTAACGGAGACTCCCGTGGAGTTTGTTAGGAAGTCGCACCCTTTCAGAGTAATTCCGAAACCTGGCAACCTTTGGGCTCTTATTTTGGAATGGAATTTAGAGGCATTGGGAATTTACTTTTATTAAACTAAATCTATTTTAGAATCCTATCAGATGTTGTCCAATAGATTCCATCGTTAAGGTGTCTACTTACGCAACTTAATTTACACAATTGTACGTTTTGGAAATAGAGGGATTCTAAGATATTTTAGGGCATATTTCAAGCCCAAATGAATGTTAATTACATGTAGCATCACCATTTAAAAATTAAGTGATGAATGATCTGTGGTAGAGGGTGTCGCGTAGATCAATATGGGTTAAAATTTTATAATGAGCATAAACCACATGAAACTGTAGTTAGAAAAAGGCACCGTTATGAAACCATAGCTAACCATAGTTAGTAACCAACTAAGGTACTGTCAGAGAGACCTAAATGTGTGTTCCAGGAGTATCTTTATTTTAAATAGTACTGATTAAGATACCTCATCTGTTTTCTGGTACCTAGTTTATATAACTAATATTTTTCAATAATATTTTGATGTTTTTGCTGTTCGTCTCATTCAGGGGCAACTTATCTTTGTAGAACAAATAAGCATTGGTGTCATTTTATCAAGATGCAGTGGGTTTCAAAGGATTCAAACGAATAAATCTAAAAGTACGCAATACGTTTTTTTTTCATTAACACTTCATTATAAATACTTTTAGACAAATTTACAAATTCAGAGCAAATTATTGTAATAAATTACCTTTATTTTATTTTAAATCTTTATCCTCTAATTACGGGAACAGTTAATGCCAGGTTTTATTAAAATCTGACTAGATAATTATTTAAATTATATATTCTACATTCAAATTGTTTATTAGACCGTAGCTGTAACTAACACGGAGTCTACTATAATAACTCTATTGATTTATTATCGTATATGACTAAAATGTTTCTTTTTCATGTAGTAGAAATAGTTTAAGCTAAAAGAAACAGAACTAAAATTGATAATGGCATGTAATAGGCATAATGGGACATTTAATTTTATGAGAAAACTGACAAAACTTTGAGAATATAAATATTCTTTTGTTTTTGAATATGTCGTTTTTAATAATTGGAATGTGTAAAAATTACTCGTTAAATGATAGTTCTAAGAAATTATTAATGGGATTTTAAACTTTTATGAGTGCGTATTTTTGAAGTCAGTACAGATTAATAACATTCTTAATTCAAACATTGTAAGCAAAGTGAATGGTTTTAAAATGTATGCAGTCACAATATAAGTCACGGTTTCTCATAATTCACTTATTATCGGTATCATTTTCTTAACTATATTTTTACATGTACGAAATACTTATAATGAATTAGCATTTACGACGCGACGTATTGTATCACTTCTTGTGATAAGCATGATCATCATGATTTTAATATCACGTAAAGCGGACAACAATAGAAATTACTGTTACTTTTTTTTTTAATCAGAGTTTGAAGGTTGTTTTTGTGATCAACCGGAAGTTCACCTTATTTTTTACTTTTTGACTACAAAATAAAGTTTAATATTCATGAATTAATCCATAAAATTTTCAGAGTGGGTAAAAGGTTCTAAAAAAAAAAACATACTTTATCTATAATAATAATTTGAAATAATAAGTAATTTACATTTTCTAAGTATATTATAATACTATAATTAATTTCATTTCAGATATCTACAATAGAGAGACTTGAAAAGATTACAAAAATTTATAATAGAGGATTTCTTTAAATATTGATTTTTCATCTTTATGTTTAAACAGAGTTTGTTCGGAAATAATATACCATGAAATATACGCAAGGTCTAACAACGATTTTTTAAATTATTTTACGTTGTTTAGTTTTCTACATTCATATTTTTTTAAAACACAGAGTATTTTTTACTATAGTGGTACAGTACACGTAATGGTAACAAAAAATATGCACAGTAATAATTGTATGTTTCATTTGTCCTATGTATATTATTTAAATGAAACCTTCTGAATGATAACGTGGTGATTAACACATACTTTTATGTTTCTTTCTTTATATCATTTTATGTCCAATCTATCGAATTACAAGAAATTTACATACATATCATCACGCCTTTCTCCCGTCTACGTTCTTCCACTTGCTACGATCCTGTCACACCTCTTTAGCTTCTTCTATTTTCATGAGCGCTTTCACACCTGCTCGTCGGTTATGTTATGTTATGTTAGATGCATTTTTCAGAATTCAAAACATTTATCCATAATATTACTTAGAATGTCTTCAAATATATCCTAGGTTTTTTTTTTTAGTAAAGCGTTGCCAAAATACAACAAGATATAAATGAATCCTTGAATGCAATAAATAAATACATTTTGTTAAATTGTTTATTTAAAGTATTACCTATTAGCATAAATGAAACGAGGGTAAGGTCGCAAGATACATTTAATCATAAATATTCGGCAACAAAAGTAATCAATCGATGTTATCACATAAATTGAGAATGGTTTTAAAAGGTATGTATGTGGTTTGATTATGATCGATTACTCGATTAATAACGGCATTTAGCTATTTCGATGTTGAGTAACTAATTAGCTAAGATAAATTTGGCTAATGTAACTGAATTACTGATTATATTGACTTATAGAAAAAATGAATATAGAATTATAAAAACTTTTTTTAATAATCTATACTAACAAATCAAATTAAAGTGCAGACTGTTTTGAAACATATATATATATTAGACAACAGAACCATAGCGTGATGTTGAATCGTTCAAAGAAAACCAATTTTTCTTACTGTTAATATATAAAATTAAAGTGTCTGTTTGTAATTCCAAAAAACATTTTTTTTTTACTAAATACATGTGACTGTATATACTATGGCGTAGTTATTTTAAAATAAAAACTCAAACTGTTCAACATGCCCAATATTTACTAAATAATGTAACAACAGAGAACAAAACGACAATTTAAAAACAGTTTTTCTAACTGACAGCCA
This sequence comes from Samia ricini, assembly GCA_014132275.2. NCBI lineage: Eukaryota > Metazoa > Arthropoda > Insecta > Lepidoptera > Saturniidae > Samia > Samia ricini. Next base: position 11,688,792 of record AP028170.1, read on the forward strand.
CGTTCTTACTCTCTGCGGCTGCGCGTATGCGAGTCCTTGGACCCGGGGTGCGCGGGGATCGCCAGCAAGGCTGAGTAGAGGGGTGAGATGGTCCGCGCGCCGGTATTATAACCGTTGGACGCGCTATAATACGGTACTTATACGAAAAATACAATTTTTGTCTGCTATTCTGTTCCGGGTAATCTCTGAAACGGTTGGACCTATTTTGACGGGACTTTTTTGGTAGCTGAAGTTACTCCACGTTACTTACGATACTTTTCTTTTTCAAAAATAATTAGAGTTCCTCATAAAAAATTTAAAAGTAATAAAAATTGAATTAAAAATTTGATTGAATGCACTGTTTTTTACTGGCAGGCAAGTATTTGAATATGTGAGAAATATCTTTGCTTAATGTTAGCAGCAAAAAATAATTGAAAAATAATTACGGTTCCTTATAAAAAAAATTAAAAACTATATTACGTAATAAAAAATATATGAAGCCCGGGCGCAGCCGTGGGCACACAGGTAATATATACATTAAATACATTATTTTTAGTATAGAAGAAAATTAAATATATATGGATAGAAATTTTAGGGGTTTTTGATAAGAGTATTACCCAATCAGGTCCATCATAACTTAATGCTAGTAAAGTTATTACCTTTCCTACCTACATCATCCTTCAATCAATTCACATAGCAATTTGGCAACCTTATAATTTGATGCCAACAAATAAAAGTTACACAAATCTCTCTATATAAATAAAATCAATGTTTATTTGTTTTTTATGCAATCGTAAAATATTCATCCGATTCCCGATTACAGGCGAAGCGCATTGACCCATTTATATATATATATGTGTGTAAATTATATGAAATTGCTTAATCTGACTTACTGATTTAGAGCCTAAACCGCTGGGCCTACAAACTTGAAATTTTGGCAATTGATGTGTTTTTGGAAGAAGAAAGGATTTTTGAAAATTTCATCCCTATGCGTTTAAAATTAAGAATGAATAGTTATATGAGAGTTTTTGGTATAATTAAAAAATGTACAAGAGTATCAGCTTTTTTTTTAAGTTTTATCCGGTCGGTTGTCGTTGCACGTACAATAAAGAGACAATTAAAAATAAAAACTCATTTATTGAACATTATTCACATCAATTTCACATTACTGTATCAAATTAAGGTTTAAATAATTATATTTCATTCAGCGGCCTATTTACTTACATTCTGATACGTACATATTAATTTTTTTATTTATTAATTAGTATAGAGATTAATGAAAGCTAGTAGTAAAAAAATAGGGTATTCGAAGTACTAATTCTACACAGGCGAAGACACGGGCACCAATGCAGTTAGCACTGTCTGTTACCTTTTCACATAAAACCACTCAACAGATTTTGATTAAATTTAAGAGAGAATATAAGCTGCAAATTATGCGAATTCCACGCAAGCGAAGCCGTGGGCACAACTAGTATTTTGTATGTCCAACTACATGGTATGTAGAAAAATTATTGCTTTTAAAGTAATACTATACGCGAAACACATTAATATACTTGTAATATTTATAATTTCTATGAATTTCTGACAACTTTAAAACACGTGAATACAACTTATGAAAATGTTATTTCTCATTATAATTGCTCATATAAAACGATATTAGTAAATACAGTTCACAAATAAAGTTGATATAGTTAAGGGATACTTTAAATCTTGAGACTAGTTGATTTGGTAAGTTAACATTAACTTAACATGACTTATTAAGTATTATGTATGTCAGAGGTGATTCAGATTTTAGATTTTGATTACTTCCATCATTACCTGCTATCTGAATACATTTGATGATGTTGTTGAATGGACCCAATATTTCCGTTCCTTCTAAGCCCAGTTGAGTAGCTGTTGCTGTATTTAGTACTGCTATTTCAGTATTATCATTCGGTTCTCCCTTATTTATTTCTATAATTGAGAATTTTTTGTCCTCTGCAGGCGAGTCTACAGTTTCAAGTGCTTTTGGAAGCTTATTAGACTGCTGTGTTTCTATTAACGATTGTTCTGTTTGAGGTCTTGGTATATCTTCTGTCAGTGCTTCACTTACTAAGCCTTTAGGTGTTGCTGTTTCAGGCTCTTTTTGTGTGCTTACGTTAGTCGAAATTTTTTCAACGGGTTCTTCTTTTAATTTATTCCCATTACTTTCTTTAATTGAATTAACTTCATTATTGGATTCTATTTCGCCATTTTTCGGATTGTATAGATTTTTTTTTCTAAGTCGACTGTCAGTTTAGATAATTTTTGATATGTTTCTTCACCGGGGGTTTCGTGCTTACCTTCTGAAACTTCAGGTATATCGTTTTTAACTTCAGGACAAGGTGGTTCCTGGTTCGATTTCTCTTTAGTTTCCTTCTTTTTTTGTTCTTTTTCAGGTAAAAAATGCTTCACAATAGCATTAAATCTGTCAACAAAAGTGAAAAATTGGTTACGAAGGAATTATTATCTATTTGATTATAATGATAAGATCTTTATCGTTAGAAATAATCCTGAGCTTTCGGTGAAAGTAAAAAACATAGAATTCCAGTTGGGCCTTTTTAACACCCGCTAGTTTTAACATATACGGTGTTAAACATCATCATTAGATTTATTGTGATCAGTCAACCTAGAGGTATACAAAATAATAAAAGAATAACCCTTTTGCATTATCAGCAACATATGTTACTTCTCGCACTAATCCATCTGGTTGAAGGAACGAGTATTTGCCTTGAACAGTAGATCCATCGCTTTGTTCAAACTGTGATTTGTGGTCGCCTGTATTTTCGTCATACACAACATAAGAATATTCGTAACTTGGCGTTTCCTGAAAAGATAAATAAATATGATATATTGGATAAAATCTTTTCTTTAACATTATATAATACGAAATAAGTAATAGCAAAGTATTTATTACCTCTTCATTTTGTATTATAACAGGAACACTTGACTTATACGTGGCGGTTTTAGGCGCTGTTGGTGCTACTGCAGATACCACTTGGCCCGGATAGATACAAGGTATAGCACATGGTGCGACTAAGCCAGGTGCTGAAGGTACGGAAACAACTTGACCAGTAGATATTTGTCCTATTTGTGGACTTGTTAAAGACAATGTTGGGACTCCGTACTGAATATATTCAACCGGAAGAGCTTCTGATCCACTTTGAACAAAAACTTTAGAGAATGCAGCACTAGAAACATCGTTCACAACTACGCTTATTATTGAAGAAAATAAAACTATCTGAAACATTGACAAATGGATGTTGGGTTAGACAAAAAATTATGTTTTTAACAAAAAGAACGCCAAATATATAACTTACTTTAAGAATCATCTTTCCTGGTGATCGATGGATGAATACTGATAGTTTTTAAAATATAACACTGCTTATAAAAGGTGCTTTGTTTATCCTAATATATGCTGTTCGGTAATACCGAAACAAACTACCAATGTCGTAGACTCTATGAATAGCAGATAACAATCAAAATGTAAATGAGGATTTAACGCTGACTCCGTGTTATCTCTGTGCAGTATTCAAAGCACGTGGCATACAAAAAGTAGGTAATAAGGCATTACATTCGCTGTTGTTTTCAATGACTGGATACTGTAAAACTTGAGCAACGGTACAGGGAATTTCATTATGTACAACTTTACTTTATACTGATTGTTTTATATATCTTGGAAAATAGAGGCAATGGTGTTGGTGGCACAGTTCAAAAATAAACATTTATCACCAACTTGAGGCGTCTACATTTGAGATTTTGATTACATAAAATACTAATAATTAATTTTAGTTCAATTATTTTTTTTATCTACTTGTTCGCTCGAAAATCAAATACGACACTGTTTTTAAAAATATATGTATTAATAGCTGAACTAAAGCTCATTCGGTAGCTACGAAAGGACGAAAGAGCTGCTAAACAAAAGAAAAAGAAAATCAGTTGAGGAGAAAAATGACTTATATAAAATGACTATTGTTTTATATATACCTATTTTATATTTTATTATTCTATATTTATTATTTAAAATTTCTGCTACTTTCACATTTTTCCTATTACTTACTGAGACTTTAAAATAGTATTTCTAATTTATACATTGACTATAAATTCTACGCATTCCATCATCATTCTCATGCCCTATTCCCAATTCACTCGGGGTCGGCGTAAAATGTTTTCTTATTACATACATTCCTATCAGCCGTCATCTTTTCATCTACTCCTGTTTCTTTCATGTTATTTTTCACCCACTACATCCACACTTTATTTGGCTTGTATCTAGTTTTCCATCCATCCACATTTGTATTAATTAGCATTATATTCGCATACGCTTCCTCTCTTCGCATAACATATTCATTCTTAACTTTATCCATTTTTCTTTCATGCGATCTGTCATCCTAACTTTATATTCGTTACACAACAGTTGATGCTGTATATGCTCGAACACCCAATGCCCAGATTATTTGAGTCAGCAATATAAAGCGTAAAGTAAAGCGTACATATATAAGCCATACATTGTAATTTTCAATTCAGTTCTTTCTTCGTCCTTAATCGCTCCATAGCGACCTGACTTCAGACCCGGCCTTAGGTTTACCGGTCGGCTTAGACAGAGAAAGACTAGCTAGGGTGTAGATATATAGGTGTAGGTCCTCTAATGTAATGTTGTAAATTTATTAAGAAATAAATTACAGTATTAAAAGTTTTTTTTTAAATAATCAGCTAGCACCTTTTAACAGATCGTTTTTCAACTATATTTTTACTAGTCCCAGCATTCTGATCTATGGATGACAACATGACAGAACTTATAATAGACTTATATACTGTTAACTTAGGGGCATCTTGGAGTCACAAATCACAACATAGATCTGTCACCATTTCATACAACCTGAGTTGATTCTTTGCGCGATTTTAATATTACATAGTTAACGCCTATAAATATATTAAAAGCAAAACTATTCAGAGGCTTTTTGCTGTTTATTAATTCTTACATTATATTTTATTCGTTGTACGACTATATATAACTGGAGATAGTGTACCCGATCTACATGATTACTTTTTATAATTTTACATATATTAATTGGATAGATTTTGGCTTGTATTTTTGTTAAATTAATTTATTACTGAGTACTATAAGTATTATAAGTTACATGTACTTTAGATAATAAAGTCGATAAAAAATTAGCACCAGCACATTCTCTTGTAATTCCTTCTAGTTTTACTACTAGATTTGTTGTCGTTGCTAATGGTATAATATATATATATATATGTTTATTATATATGCACTTGAAGGGTTTGCATAATATTTAATGTTGTCGTATTTCTCGAATAATTATATAGTTACTTTGATTTCAAATCCCTAAATCACGGCGAGTAATAATTTCGTGGTGATATTTTAATTACTACTTTTACTCTTATTAAGATGTATCTATTCCTGATAAAACGGATCAGTATTGGCACCATGTTTATATAATATGATAACTAATTTATACAGTTGAATCTGAAATTTCTCGAAAATTACATAATCATTAGGGCTCTCAGGATGACACTATCGTCCATGTCATATGATGGACATACCTTGGAATTCATCGTAATCATCATGCCCTTGTCCTACATGAAATAAGCGATTGTAGATCCCAGTTAGTTATCTAAACAAGAAGGTCCTAAAGAGGACGAGCATCCGGTCATAAAATACTAAGCGAAATCTCAGTTTACCACGTAATTTGATTAACAAATTATTGTAAATATGTTTAAGCTAAAATGTAAATAGTCTCATTAATAATAATCGTTTCAAATACAGATATAACTTGAGACTTATTGTAAGCCATGATATGAAGAAAATATTGATTATTAATTAATTATTCAGATAGTTCATATTTTATTATTTGACACACACGATATCCTGTCTTCTTATTAATTTCATACTTACTGTGTATCTAAAATATTCAGTGATTTCATTAAGGAATGTGTTAGTAGTAAGCTTTTTCAAAACACTAGTTACCATAACTTGTAAATGGGTTTAGGAAAAACAAATTTCTATGAAAAAATAAACAATCATTCGGTGTGCCGTGTGGTGCCGGTTAAGAATAGTACCACCCCATACAGAGCTGTCTTTACATATAGTTCAGTGCGTCGCTCGGGGCACTGAGAATCTCAAAGACCCTGCGCCGCTGTTATGGCCGACACCGAGCGTGGTATTCGATACTGGTTAAATTGCTTCCTGATATCATAAATTTGAAAATATAGCTGTTAGTATTAGATTTTGACCGCGTGCCTACTAGAGGGCGCCATGATATTGGTTTCACACGGGCGCTACAAGGACTAGAGCCAGCGCTGACTCCATATCTTCTTGTAGGTGTCGTAATAGGTGACTAAGGGATACACCTGAGGATGGGGATTAGCATCCTCTGAGTACCACAAAAACCTACTGCAATAGCCAACCTGTATGCCAAGCGTGTCGATTATGGCAATTCCCCCTTATTGGGGGAGATCTATGTTCAACAGTGGACTTCTATTGGTTGGCTGATATTATAGTCTAGTCAACAAGTTCAAAAACATGAAAAATAGAGATAAAGGTCCTAAAAATATGAGCGATGGCTCATTCGATTCGGAATCACCTCTAGAAAAATGTTTTTGAAGGATTTTGGTGCAGGTTAAAAATTGCAATTGTTCTTAACAAAATAAGATGAAAAAAAAATGATATTTCGTTTTTTGTTAATAACTTGAAAAATATTAACATTTAAGCAATTTTGATAAAAGCTCGTTAAAAAGGGGGAAATTTCCAATAAAAAAGTCTTAACTCCAAGAACTCTATCTACATTATTTATAATTTTAATTAGACGTTGAAAGTAAGGCTCCGCGCGGCTGTTACAGCATGCGCGCGCTACCGCTAAAGAGAGTTCAGCAATAAAAATAACTTTTTTATAACATAAAATGTGATTTTAAAAATTTGAAAAAATTCTAGTATCTTCTTAAGAAAGAATCGAGCCCTGAAGAAAAAAAAGTTTAATCATCATTTTTCAAAAAGTTATTTAATTGTTAACTAACAAATTTTTTCCCAATCTCCATTGGCATAAAAAATGGGATAAAAGGTATAAATAATTGGCCTATAAATTTTAAACTTCGTGGAGCCCTCTCGGTATGGTATATATACTTCATAAGATCCTGCGATAAAAGTTCATAAAAATTTATTAATTTGTTAATTATGATTTTTTATAACTATTGCAAAATGAAACACCTAAACATTGTTGATAAAAAAAAAATTCAATTAATAATTTCAATAATTTTTCTATGCCTGTTTTCACATTAAACAATGGCAGTGATTAACATAGGTGATGAATTTTTTACGTAATATGTTTATGAAATTGTTTTAAACAAATAGAGAAATTCAATATTTTTGAAAAAATTGCAATTTTTAACCTGCACCAAAATCCTTCAAAAACATTTTTCTAGAGGTGATTCCGAATCGAATGAGCCATCGCTCATATTTTTAGGACCTTTATCTCTATTTTTCACGTTTTTGAACTTGTTGACTAGACTATTAATGATTTAAATAAGTTTAGCTGTCATCGATAAAAATAAGTTATGTAACAGACAAAAGAATAGACAGGTAAACATCTCATTTTATTACATGAAAGGACATTATTTAAACGTAAATATAGAAAGCGGTAAATATTGTAATACTTTTACGTTACGTTATGCATCTATTATTTAATGAAATAACTATTCTGGATAGGTAATACAAGGTATAGAATTAGCTAGTGGTTACATCTAGGAAACTCCACGTAACCAACCGCATTAGTAATGCTATTAGTAATGCAAAATATTGTCAACGGTGCCTTGACTAATGTAATATGTGACATAGATATAGAATATATACAGTGGAACCTCGATAACTTAAAGTCCGGGGGACGCAGGGTGGGAGGTTGGGGTAATCGAGGTTCGTTTCTATGCTTTATTCCGGGGATATTTTACATATGTATTTGTTTACATACATGGTTAGAGGGACTAGATTGAAATTCCAAAACTATTGTTCAAATGCCACTAACGTACTTTATTTTTTAATTTTATTGAAAGAAGTCCGTATTTTTTTTAAACAATCGATGCTTTCGGAACCATTTTTATTTTCAATATTTAATAAAGCAGAGAAAATATCGCCATCAACGTTACTACATTGTTCTACAAAATATCGTAAAATGCAAGTTATTCTTTTAAGTTATAGAGGTTTCTTTTTTAAGTTAGAGAGGATCTGGAGGGAAGGGTAAAGAACTTTAAATACATTGTGATCTTGAAAAAAAAAAAAACAACATTAAATTTATATATTATATATTTATAGTAATAGACTAACTGTGTGTTGGTCGGGCTACGTTCGCGTTTCATATATTCTTCAATGCATTTTAATTTTTTTTATACGGAACCATAGTTATTATCGAAAATTAAAAGTACCCTAAGTTGCGCGTAGTAACTTCAGCTGTCTACCAAAATAAGTCCTGTCGAAATCCGTCCAGCCGTTCCGGGATTAACGGGAACAAACAGATAGACAGACAAAAAACATTAAATCATATTTTTGGGATAGGTATCGTATATACATTCATAACTATTTAGTTAAAAAATAAAATATTTGACATTACAAACAGACATTTCAATTTTATTTATTACTATAGATGAGCACTTGTTCTGCGACTTCATTGGTTTATTTAGTTTTTCTCATATAGTCTTAAACGATGTATCTCTATCAGTTTGCTTGGATTTTCGGTAACTGGTTCATTTATAAAAACGACAATGACGTTGACCAGGACGTAAGGAACAGGGTAAAAGCAGGGTGGATGAAATGGCGTTATCTCCGGAAGTTTACATGTGACTCACATATGTCTCTAAAGCTTAAAGGAAAAATATATAACATTATTATAAAACCTGTCGTGCTGTATAGATCAGAGCATTACATTGCACACACACACAGTTGCACGCTATACGCAAATTTTACTAACCGCTAGATTAACTAGGGCAAATTCTGTGAAATTTTTAACTCAGGAAACAGCTCAAGCCGGGATTCGTATAAGTTTGGTGCCCTTGCGCTGGTTACCATGGGTGCCATAAGCGTTTCTTCTAAAGTCTGTTGAAACTATCAAGGTTCTTCGGGACAGCATAGTTCGGTCAGTTAAAAAAAAAATCTATATGCCAGAGGAAGATTTGAGAGTAACACCAGTGACAGAGAAGTTAAGGAGTAATAGTTACGTCGGGTATGGTCATATGTATCATGAAGAATAATAAGTGGATGAATATTGAGGTAGAGGGAGACAGATGAAGGTATAGATGGATTGTGTGAGAAATGATATGTGTATAAAAGGTTTAAATGTTGAGACGGCAAATGACAGAGCAGAGTGGAATAAGAATTCTATTAATAAGAGTACTAATAAGAGTCTATTCTCTATTGTTAAATAGAGAAGTGGCAGCTAACTGTGTAATCATATTTTTTTAATAAAATATTTGTATACAGTTTTAAGATGTTGTAGGCATCATTTGAAATAAAATAAAACAAAATGTTTATTTTTGATCAGTTTATTATCGCCGCAGTCTTATAATATATATAAAAAAAATGATTTCGACTAATGACTATCTACATTAATTGTTAAATATCACATGATAGAGAGTGGCTAGGTGCCCAGAATTAGGAATTAATGGTACTCGTGGTGTGCAGGAGCAGTGTTGTGGACGACCGCGTTGAAACTGAAAACAAAGAAAATCGATTTAAAATTAAAAAAAAGGAAACATTGGTGTATGAAATAAATAATTATACCATTTAAAATAACCTAAATCAACACCAACTTTTATTTACATCTACGGTATACTATAAAATAGGATAAGATCCTAAATATAACATAATTTTTACATAATGATTTTTATTTATAGTGAATATATAAGTTATAAATCCTCGCCTAGTATAGGAAGAAAGTTACGTGAACTAAAAGAATGTGATAATATGAAATCAGATGGATCTGGAATTAAAACAAAATTTTGGAAAAAAAATATTATAGATTATGGCTTCGTTCTGGTTGTTTTATATTTCGGTATTATTTGTTAATTTATTTATTTATTGTGTGTATCAAGTAAACAACTTTTTCTTCTTTCTTTCTTTCTAGGAATGGGTACTGAAAATGGAACGCATCTGCACTGTGTTTTCTTTTATAAAATAATTTAAGTAAACAAAATTATATAGTATGAATTAAAACAGACGACAATTATTTTACTAAAGTATAACTTAACTATAAAACCTTAAATATATAATTTTATGAGGAGTGATGAAAGTAACGTGAATTAAACACTGTTAAAGATGAAGGAATACACATATAGAATTAGAGGCAGAAAAGGAACGAAGGAAAAAAGTGTGAGTATTGAAATAACAGATGACCGAAGTGCGTGGAAGAAGATTACATATTCTGCCTACTTTATTTAGGACTAGCTGTGTGCCTGCGTTTCATATATTCATCACTGCGTTTTTTTAATAGTGAACACTAATTATTTTTCTTAAAAATAAATTTAGTACTAGGATAAAGTAATAATATTTTACACGTAAAATTGTGGACTGAATCTGATCGTATTCAAATTTTTATGAGTTTTGTTTTTTATTCGCGTCATCCTAATTATTTTCTTAAATTAAAAGTACCCTAAGTTACCCGGAGTAACTTTAGCTATCTACCAAAAAACAGTTCCTTCAAATTCCGTCCAGGCGTTCTTGAGTTTCTCCGAACAAACAGACAAGAATTTAAAAAAAATGTGTTTTTTGTAAAGGTATCGTTTATACATACATTCATATGTATTTACAAATAAAAATATATTTTTAAGCATTACAAATAGACACTTCAATTTTATTTATTAGTGTAGATAGGGACGAGATGAAAGCAAATTAATGAATGAAATAAATAAGTACCCGTTGTGGTCATCGGCTGTGTAAGTGACCTTCCTGAAGGAACCATCGGGCTGGAGGAGAGAGTACTCTCCTTTTACGACATCACCATCACGAGCCTCATGCTGGGTCTTATGGTCACCGGTATGCGGGTCAGATACTGAATATGAGTAATCGTATTTTGGATGTGCCTGAAAATAAAATTTATACATTATGTTAAACCTATTCGCATGGTGTTAGGGCATTGAAATCCTGTCGCCAAATACCTATGTGTGTATGGTGTGTTCCGGCAGCATCACTTGAGAACTAGTACATCTAGGCTTATTGTGCTTACCATCGTGGATTATATTGTCATTTCCCACCAAGTGAGATTGTGGTCAAAGCACTGAGCTTATAGAGTAATAAACTAGCTATCCTCTCATATCTGTCTGTTTATTAGCTCCTCCTAAAGTGCACAACGGATTTTGGTACGATTTTCGCAATCAGTTTGATATTTTTTTTGTTGTTGTTTTGTTTAGAGTTGTCAAAATATAAATGTGTTTGTCTTATATACCTAGGCTAGGAATTGAGACATTCATCAAAACATAAAGATAAGCAAAAAAGAAAGTAGGTAACGTAATGTAGCTGTAATTAAACTTCTATGTTAATATTTTATGCAGTTATCATTACATAAATTTAGTGGAAGTTCAAATTTCGGTAATTATCTGTATTATTAAAAAAATATTAGTTTACTATGAAATTAAAAATATTAAAAGCATGTAAAGTAAAATTAATAAAGCTCAAATAAATTCATTCTTTCATTTTGTTCCTGAGGAATTCTGTATAATCTTATATTGTAATAAACTTTATCAGCAATTTGAAACAGTGTTATAAAGCAAAATATAATCAACTTTGGTCAAATTTCACATATTAATATATAATATATAATAACTATATAAAATATAATAATAACATATTTATATATATATATATATATATATATATATATATATATATATATATATATATATATATATATATATATATATATATATATATATATGTATGTATGTATGTATAAATAAATAAAACTGATAAAATAGCTATGTTAAATGTCATTAAGTTTAGAGGAAAATAGGCAAATGTAATAATATAAACACATTATAAAACAAATAAATGCCGAGTTTAGCCATATTAATCAATTTGTAGAAGAATCAAAAGCTAATATGAATTTAAATACTAAATTACAATGGCTACTGTTACATAAGAAACATTGTAAAAATATTTACATTATATTAATAAAATAAAAAATACTATTAGCAATCAAACGATATTCATATACATAATCATATAACGATGCCGGAATCTATAAATAAATAAATGTCAAATAAAAATAATTAGGAATCAAAATAACAATCTTCCCTGATTCATCTCATAACGTCTTATTTCAAGTTTTATAACTTACTATTGATTATAATTTCTAACGATGTTAAATTAAGGAGGTATTACCCATAATCAGGATAAACTACGTCCTAGTTCAACTTCAGGAAAAAATTAAATACGTAATAAATAAAAAGTATTTGGCTAAATTTTACGTATCACATTTATCGTTTTTATAAACTATATAAAAGATATTTTCACTTTGCTTTATATGAATTTTCGTACTGTGAATATAAAAAGATTAAATCATGAACAGTTTTTAATGTAAGTAATAAATAAATTTATCAAAATTTGTTGGTAATTGTTATTCTAACAAATTACCGATAATTACGATGTGTTAAAGCGCTTACTTTCTGTACTAGATTCTTGGTAATTAATTATGCGTAAAGTTTACACGTAATCGTCCATCATCGGTAGAACTAGTTACCAGCGCTATTGTTACATTATCAAATAATAAATACCCTTTTTGCAATCGTTTTTAGGTCGTCATATATCCAAGCAGTCTGGTTACGTATCTTTATAAGTTATTCACCTCAGTCTATCTTGTAACTACACCGTTAACAATATAATAGTGTGAAGTTATATCTTCGCTACTTATAAATGTAATGTTCCCTTACATATAAGTAAAAACTCAAACATACTTTTCTTGTCATAATTACTAGATTCTTTACTTCTAAGAATTTGAATCCAAGAATTGTCATAAATTGGCTATTAAGTAAAAAAGAGTTTCTGAAATTAATAGATATGTACTATAAGTCCAATTATATCCCCTATATACTTGTAAATACTAATAATATATACGTGTATTGAAATTCGTAATGATCGTTCAAAATGAAGTAATATAAATGTGTTCGTTAATAAATCAAAATTTCTAAGTTTCTATTGTACATAATTTATTTAAAATTAATTTCGCTACGAAGAGAATTTGTAAAGTGAACGTGCAGTAATATATTATAACAGTGGGTTTAAAACAAGCTGTCATTTTCCTATTATTATGTCCCAAGGGCTGCGATGTTGCAAGTTCCTGGGAACCATTGCGCTAAAAGCCTTGTCACGACCGGGACTAACTCGAAGCTGTTATGCAACTCGATGCCGATTATACAAATTATTTCGTTCTATAGGTTTATAACGTCACGTCAAAGAAATATGCACTCAGTTATGTGCGAATGCTGTATTTTAGTGACAATCTACCTATTTGCGTATGATTGATTTTTATTTTTCAGACACATTTCTTATGATTCCGAGTGAAGACTTTAAATTTAAAATATTAGTATTTTGGAATGACCATTTATTATTAGATTTGGAGTACCATTTTTTTCTAAGTACATTTTTAATTAATTAACTATTTTTCTTTTGCAGTTTATTGAAATCTATTATATTTCGTTGCCTTAGAAATACAATTTATGGCTGACTTTAAGATGCATAATTTGACTTATTTTCTCTTAGTAAAGGTTTCTTCTTACATATTTATTTGACTACAGTATTTAATGTGATACAGTTAAACTTGTTTATATCATTTTATATATAAGTTAAATGCATCCGTTATTTACAATGATGCAATACTGTTTAGATTATGTCGATAGGTTTTATATCCCGGAAACGTCGACTATTGTATTAGATCAGTAACACGCGCAGTTTATGCAAGCTATTAATTAGCCACTTACTATTATGTGTATTATGAAATAGTAACAGGCCTAGGGAAACAGTAACAGCACCTTGCCGCTCCATTTTACTTGAATTTATTATAGTAAGTGTTTTTTTTAAACAGGCACTAAGAACAATTTACAAATATTTCGTAATGTAATGTTTCTTAAGTCTGAAATATTTTAAATTTATTTTACCCCTGGAGGACTAACCTGGCGTTTACGCCAGCTTTCCATTGTTTTCCTATTGTCTCATTTTAATGGGTAATCGACATATTAATATTGAGAGACATAGTTATGGAAGGTTGTAAAGTGTTGAAATTTTAATATAGTTTACAAGAGGCGTAAAAGATTACATTTCTTCTTTGTGTTGTTTTGGTCTGTGGATTGTAGTATCCTTGACCAATTTTTTATATGTAAGTATGTGATTGTTTAAAATGCGACATATAGTGTTGCATTACAACATGATTTTAAGATGATTACACTGTTCGCATGCTTTTATTGCGCCTAACAAAGATAATTAGTTGCGAGACGTTCGAATATTGATTTTAATAAAAAAAAATATTAATGAACAATATTCTATTGTCTATTGTTCTTACAGTGTTTTCAAATACAAAAAATAAATTTATTTCAAAATACAATTAATGATTACAAATATTTTTGTTGTAGTCAAATGTACAAATGAATAAACTTTAAATAAATTGATTTATTATTAAGGGTTTTAAATTATCTGTGATAGTTATTTAGAAATCAAGTCATGCATACTTCCTTGATTTAATCTAGCGAACACAAATTCATGTCGAGACAGGATGACTGCATTCCGTTAGGCTCTGTAGGCCGTATGGAACGATATATGCAATTTTATGACAAACGTTATTTCTCAAAAGTCTTTATGCATCCGTTGTAGTCCGACGCTTGAGCAATAAACGCAGTTTTGAGCGTTATTATTATTGTATACGTTATCATAATATGCAGATATTGTACTGGTTAATAAAAGTGGTTATTCCACTTTCTAAACTGCTTAATTTGATGTTTTGCTCTATTTATTCTGTGCACGAGGATTTATAGGATTACATGACAAAACTTCACTTAGATTTTATCCGTGCTTTGAGTGAAAATGTTATTATGTATATTAAAAGAATACTTCCATAGGTTTTTGACGTAGAGAATGGAGTATTACTAATCATAATTTGAACTTTTTACAATATCTAAATCTACAAAGAAAATAAACTGTGTTAATATTAAAGTACAAAACAATGAAGTGTATTTTTCTCGTTTAAGTTTATTAAACGATTTTCCTTCTTATTTGTTTAGGAGATGTGAGGGAAAAAAATTTGAAACATTTTTGGTATCTTAAATTATGGTGGAACTTATAATTAATGTCCATTCAGTACTTAGTTTAACGGCGATGAAATGTATATTCCATTTATCCGAAAGAGGTCCACTGCTATACGTAGGTCTCTTCCATAGATATCCACAACGACCGGTCTTGCATCCAGCGGATTCCCGCGACCTTCATCAGGTCGTCGGTCGTTCGTTTTTTTTATTTATGCGATAGAATGTTCTCTTACGTGATAGTCGACGTGTTCGTCTTCGTGTCCACCGTAATGGCCGATGTGTGCTGGAGCTACTGCAGCGACGGGAGCCACGGCTGCGACTGGAGCGTAAGCAAGGGCCTCATGGCCATAGTCCTCCCCGGCGTATCCATGCCCGGTCAGCTGAATAACACCAGCCGTTGCTACCGCCACTACAGACAGGATCACTGCGGCCTAAAATTATAATATTAATTTTTAATATACATTGCTACCTTCTATAAACATTACCAAACAGGATAGGATCTACTAAAAATGTAGCCTGTTTATGCTATATAGCAATAGTTCATCAAATTAAAAGGTGTTTTTAAGACTCTAGAGAAAAATATAATATCATAGGAATTTAAAAATTACAATTACAATTTTTCAAAAGGTACGCCATTATAAACTATATAAATATCCAAGACTGAATTAATTGTGAAACGATATTGAAGTACTTTCTACGATGATAAAACCAATTGTAAAGGTAAAGGATAATAATAAGCAAACAAATTATATAATCTAAAAATGAATTATATTAATTATATAAGAACGAAAAATGATAAAAACTACGAAGCTACTCCATCGATTTATTTGGTGTAAATAATGGATTGCTAGTTATTATTATTATGACATCAGTATATCAAACAATTGGTAAAATCGGGAAAAATATTTGAATGAAAAGGAACAAAAATACTAGATTCTGAGAGCGTTAACCCTTTCAACTGCTATGTCTGTAAGTCGTTAAGCTTGTTATTCCAGAAAACGGACGTCAACTAGCGATTTGGTTCCCTTTCACCAAAGACCAGGAGTAATTATAACAACAGGATATACTTACTTTAGCGAACATTTTGATTGTTTAAGGTTTGCTTCGTTAGCGAGATCACACACAACTAATGCCGACGAATGCAGCACACCGTCTTTTATATTGGTATACGCGGCAAGATGCGATGCATGCGGGGACCACGCAAATACGAGAGTTTGATAATGGTACAATAATTATATAAAATTACACAGTAAACATTGTGGTTCAAGGTGAGAAAACAATATTTATATTGAGACAATTGGTGTGAGGAAAGTGGATCATTTGTATTTTTTACGTGAAATATAATGGAATAAAAAAAAATTTCGCACACCAGCATGGCACTGTTTACGACCCTTTCTGTTTTCCAGTTAGATGATGTGATAGATACGTGACTACTATAGCTTGCCAAATTGCAATAAGGAAATAACTAATTTGCGTGCGAGTCTATTTGTTATTTAGCATTTGAAATAGCCGATTGATTTATTATAAACAAAATATTTTAAATATTTACACCTTAATGTTGACCAAAAAGCATACAAAATTGATATTTCTATATTGCGTTTTTATAAACGTTAATCTGTGGTAAAATTCTATTAAAATAATTTTGTTTTACCATTGGAAGGTTTGTATAATATAACGTATTATTATAACTTATTTTAAATTATTGGGCTAAAAATAATATAATAGTTCTCTCATAATAAAGAGGTTTTTCATAATGCGATTGTTAATACATAACACTCATTTGAATGACATTTGATTGGATGTCAAATATCAGATTAAATTACGTAACTGATCATTATTAATTTTCACAACTTACCTAGATAGATTACAAGGTCTTTGTCTGTTTTTAATTTTTAAGAAGACATGTGGCGGTTACAGTATTTATAAATAGATATTTCAGGAATATATTGCGATAGTGTTGCGCCCCATAGATAGAGTTACACAAAAGGGACAACTGCAGCTCGAGCTGATTTTATCTATGCGAAATTGATGATAACATTAGTTCGTAGTACTCTGTTTCCTCCTCCAAAACAGAACAGAAGATTTTTAATTTGTTTTAGTTATAGAATAAGAAAGACTTTGGCTATGCCTCTATGATTTGATTTTTTATATTTTATCCTTCAAATATCTATTACGAACGTCTTTAAATGACGGTAAAAATCGAGCATTTTTTTTCATTTTCAAAGGTTCTTAGTTTCTACAATAACTAATTTATGGAAAAAATCAAAATGTACGGGCATGGCGGTGGTAAACATACATTATTTGGTATATAACAATATTTACCATAATGCTATTATCCAGGGAAGAAATAAGGGCCTACATTTGTATGGAATAAATCCCACTTGCATATCCTCTTAATATTATATGTAACTTTAGACTACATTTTTTTAGAAGAATTTCATCTAGATTTCTCATAATTATATTTAACTTACGGATTTTGTTATTGTTATTGAAATACGTAATGTAATCCCCCTTAACCATTACAAATGAACATTTAATGTTATTAATTTTCTCACAACCCAAATTTCAGCAGCGTTTTGAGTTAAAAATATTTGTACAACATATAGTTTTACCAAAAACTAAAAGGTTCTGCATAAGATTAATGTAAATGCACTAGATTAACTGTGTTGTTAAAATATTTCAGCTATGAATCTGTAGTGATAATCACTTATAATGTAATTAATAGTTTATTATGTTTGGTTTTATTTTCACCTAGTAAATAATTATTTTTACATGGTGTAGGCTCTGTGCTTTTACCACAATCTCACCTGATGTTAGATGACGATGTGGTACAAGAAGGTTCTCATGTGATCACACACCTACTGGTGTTTGGGGACAGATCTTCAAACTTGAGGGTGTAGTAGCTACTCAGGCGTGCATTATTAGTAATTGCCCTACCACCATGCTATGGTTTCCTCACGATGTTTCCTTCACCGAAAGCTCAGACTGATTTTAGAGTTGAATTGGTGGGTTTGAACACGCGTCCATTGACACCAAATCAGACTGCACTACCAGCTAAGCCATCATCGCTTTTATTGCAATGGGGAAACTAGATCCATGGTTACATCGATAAACTGCGTTATTAACGAAATAATATTATATATACGAGTATATATACATTGAAATTTTTGAATTTTCTCCGTGAGGAAGAAAGAGTCAATAATTATTTTCTTCTTTTTCTGCTATATTCGTTTTTGAGGAATAGTTCGACTGTGTTTTAGAAAGTAGGTCCACAAATTTTTGTTTCTTTGTCGGATCTATTTTTCTTATTAATAATTTGTCTTACACATTTATGCTAAAAATTACTAATGAAGTTTCACTTCTAACACGTATACTCTTTACGCGCGCTCTTTTGTAATTCAACAAAATGTATTTATGTAGAGACCAATTCGAGGAATCAGGCTCATTTTAATTGTTTTAATAAATGTTTAAAAAAATATTGTCTTCGTGAACCATCTTGTTAATTCGTAATTACATGTACTAGTTAAGTAGAGCGTTACTGCCGAGGTGCCAACTGGAGCAGTGCAGGAGTGTAATTTAAAAGAAGTAAAAATAAACGCGTTAAGTGGATTAGTGTGTACGCTATAGAACAGTACGTATTTTCATTCACCCCTAGGAGTAATACAATCTCCCGTAAATTTCATACGAACCAAACGAGGAAAAAATGTCTGATTCTGAATTTTGTTCATAACTAGCTGAGTGCCCGCGGCTGCGCCCTCATTTCATATATTCTTCACTCCCTTTTAATCTGTTTGTGCAGAACCCTAATTTTTTTTTAGTAATAAGATAAAGTAAAAAAAATGATCATAAATTCAAGCACTTGCCCCTAAAACTGTGAATTAAATCGGATTTTATTAATTTTTTATGTGGAACCCTAACTATTTTCGAAAATTAAAAGTAGCCTTAATTACCCGAAGTAACTTCAGCTATCTATCAAAAAATGTCCTGTCATAATCGGTAAAGCCGTTCCGGAGATTACTCGTTACAAACAGATAGATAGATAGACAAAAATAATAAAATTGTATTTTTGGTAAATGGATGGTATATACATTCATTTTTCGTTCTGTGCTCGAGTATGCCTCTACTGTTTGGAGCCTGCATTACTCTAATCATATTGAAACTACTGAAAAAATTCAGCATAAATTCATGAAATATTTACAATATAAATTTTGTTATCAGCCTAACGCTTTTGTTTTACCTTCTCTGCATAAACGTCGAATAGTAAGAGATCAGATATTTTTATTTAAACTTGTCAATAATAAGATAAGACTTTATTAATAACTTTAGATGCCCTAGAGCTAATGCCAGAAATCGATTTTTGTTTAATGTGGCATTTTCCAAAACAAATTTTATTGCGAATACATTTTTACATAGAGCATGTTATTCACATAATTTATATTTTAATGAAATTGATATGTTTAATCACTCGCTTATCACATTTAAAAAACTAATTCAAACTAAGAGTGATGTTGTTAAGATTGGATTGCAAAAGTAATTATTTCATATTTAACTGGCTCGCTGTTCGTAATTTGATTGTCGGGCTATTTTTCATTTTAGTGTGTTTGTTTAAAACTTTTTGTTTTTTTTTTCAAATAATTTTTATTGTCAAATTAATATTTGTATACTACACGTTGGCTTGTATGTTTTAGTAATAAGTGGAAACTTTGTTGGAATATGAAAATTTAAAATATGATGTTTTAAGCGTAATTTACTGTTTGTTTCCCAAATATATAAATAAATAAATATCTAATTAATAAAAAAAATAATTTTGAGATTTAAACAGACACTTCAATTTTATTTATTAGTATAGATTGCGTTAAATGAACTTTTGTTGATTCTGAATAATTAATTTAATTGATCAAATTAAATTTATTTAAATTTCCTTTCCGCTCTTGATTTTTGGTCTTTCTGTAGCTAAAATCATCTATATGTATAATATGTTAAATTATCATGTTCACTTGTGTTATTTTTTTTCTGTCTTTCTCTTAACCAATTTACCAAATCTCTACATAATATAAAACGCAGAAAAATTTCCTTGGCAAAATATGTAGTTTGCTAAACGAGACATTAAATTTGAATGGTTTTTTCAGACATTTTGATCACAAAATCATCAAGGTGTGGGTAGTTTAATAAGCACGCGTTGTTTCAGTGTTTGCTACTGTATCATTATTTGTATAATAATGTAAATTGACATAAATTATTTTTAGTAATTATTCCTTTACATTTTTTATGTAGTAAATGTATTAAAAAATTTAATCAGTACTTATTTATTTTACGTTGTATTTTATACTGTATAGTCATTTCTTCACCACAATCTTACGTGATGTTAAGTGATGATGTGACTTTCAAGGTATACTACAGGCGGAAAACAGAAAATGCTCCACAACTATGCTATGAGTTCATAGTTGTAATGATAGTGCAGTGGATAGAGCGGGCGGATTCCGCGTTAATGTACGCCGGTTCGAGTCCATCTATCCAACTCTAAAATTAGATTGAGCTTTTGGTGAAGGAAAACATCGTGAGCAAAACTATAGCATGGTGGTAGGGCATTTTGTAATAATGCCCGCCCGGATGCTACCACCCTCAAGTTTGAAAATCTTTCTTCAGCATCCCTTAAGAACCAGTAACTCTAGGATTAGTTTGTTTACCATCCTAGAACACATCGTTACTTAACATCAGCTGAGATTTTTGTCAAAGCGCTGATCCATTGCCATGTAAAAAAAATTATATATTTCCTTAATTTAAAGTTCAATCTCATTGTAGAATTCGATTTGTACGTAATCCTATCGGTCGCGGTATCGGCCTTCACTACCAATTTAGCCATCATTTTTGAATGAGTTTGTTCGAACATACGTTTTTATACTTTTGAGGCAAATATGTAGGAGCATTAAATATAAACACACCATTGCAATTTTAGTCAAAATATAAAGCGGACACGCATTTCCGTGACAAATTTTAGCATATAATCGTGAGTTTTTCCATGTCATGATCATAACATCAAGATCTCGTAAACCATGAGTTACGTATTTCTTCCGTCATCTGATATTACGTCATTGCAATTCCTATGTCTTTGCGACGTAGCATTTTATGTGCTATAAACCCAAATTACGGATTTCTCTTTGAGAGCTAAATTTAATTTTTGTACGTGTTTGTAGAATATATGTAATTCATTAGACTATACAGGTTTACTACTGATATTAGTGAAGATAAATAGTTTATGACAATAGAAGATAAATAAGGTGCTTCACAAATTTTTCCTATAAAAATTAAAGTGTACATATCTTACAGACTGTGAAAGAAAAACAAAAAGAAAATTTAAGTTCAATAGTTTTTCCTTTTAATACAATTCCAGAGGATACTAAAATAAAAATAAAAAAAACATTTTTCATAAGTTTGATAATAATTGACTACATGAAAATATTAAATATCCTTAACGTTATATATTAGAGCTAGAATTAGGAGGAATGCATCGTGTTATCTTGAGCCAACTCGTCAAAATAACGCAGGTTTTGTAAGTTTTTTTTACTAATCACTGTATGTTTAATAGTACCAAATAGACGATCAAGAATTTTGATATAATTTCAAGCACAAATATATTTTCTCTGTTTAACACTTCTAAAGTAGTAAACTCGTTTAAACTTATACCGGGTTTAATTGCTAAGGCATAATAGTTACATCTACTTTTGTTGCATCTTGTTGTCTTATCGATTCAGTTTCTGTTATTATTCTTTTTGTCTATTATTCCTGGACGTAATGCGATACTGTTCTTCATTTCATAATCCCATATGTTACTTATCCATATTATTTTATTGTCCTTCTGTTATTATCCTAATTGGTATTATCTTTATTACCATACTTTTGCTATTAATTTATTATCACTTTTTACGAAAGTAGATACAGTTTTTAGGCATTCTTGTAATTAGTAATCTTTTATCGTGTGACGTCAATTAAGAATACTACGGTTCAATTTTAAATTCAACATTGACCTGTATAAAATAAAATAACATTTATTTAGATTTTATATATTTATGTAGAATTAACCCAATTGTTAGTAAAATCCAGAATCTTTTTTTTTTTCACTGTCCGCTTCGCGTGAAATCCTCCGCATGCTAATCATCAATCTGTTACTGTAACTAATGGTTAGGGCTATACCAATACCATATATGAACCAACTATATGGGTAATATAAAATAATTAATAATTTTTAATAAAATAATAAAAAAAACATCACGATGTTTTTTCTAATATTTCTGAGACAGAAGTAAATTGTAAATGAGTAAAATGAATTAATTAAATATTGAACACATTATGTAACATCAGCATTATCTTTAATTCGATTAAACTAACTCAAAATTGTCACAGATTATAATATATTTGAAACTTAATTAGAATATTTTTGCTATAAACAGGTAAATTATGATATTATCATCAAAAGTATATTTCAGTTAGTTGTTAGTTATATACTTAAATACTAGATGTAAAATGTTAATTGGATACAATTACATCATATCATACACATAAAGAAATAAAGCTATTGTCAACACATCGTTAGAATGTTTACAGACAAGTAAAGAAAATTCACAGAGACAGGTAGAAATATCCCGTTTTTGCTAGTTACGTATCGCCAGTATGAAGAGGTATGCCGGTAAAGAATAATTATCTGTTATTTAACTTTTACACATCCGATGTATGAGATTTCTACATACGCATCTTTGTTTTATTGTTCTCCTGGACTATTTACAGAATAAACGGTTTACATTAAATATTTGTGTAGAAACAAGTCTTGTGGCGAACTTTTTAAATCAGTAAGATATACTCACTGGAAAGTCTTTCGATGTATATGTGCTAACACATTTTTCTGATTTCGCTATGAAATATATATACATATATATATATATATATATATATATATATATATATATAAATATAAGTAGTTGAAAAATAAGTAACTATTATTTCTTGAGTACGTGTTTTTGTTAATTTAATATATAGGGACTCTACACTCTTTCTAAGGAAGAGGTTTAGTTCAAGAATGAGACCTTTCACGGTAAATAGACAAATTTTGTTAGTTCAATCAGTAAGTTTATCTATATTATTATAAAATTGAACTTTTGCATTTTAAATACTATTATTACAAACGAAATAAGAATTTACATACGTGCATCACGAATCAATTATTTTAATTTTGAGTGAGGAAACCATACAGATAATTGGTATTATAGAAGGTACAAAATTTAATACAAAAATATTCAAGGACCTAATAGATCTATCGAATGAGTCGTTTCTTTTCAAAAACATTTATTTAAAATTTTTGTATACTGTATACACTGGACTTATATGATATAATCTGTTATGCTATTTCATAGCTCAAAGTTACTTGCTTTCATTTATAATCACTGTATTTTTTAAAATAGCATTCCTTGTATTAGGATTTAGTATTTTTTTGGAGGTATAAGAAAACGCTAAGTAAATAGTAAAATTATCTTTATTCTTATTTAAATATATGTCAGTACAACTGTATCATTATTATATATAGTAGTTTAATGTTGGGTGGTGATGTAATGTGCAGGTGCTGCATGGACAGCGTGGACGATAGGTGCGGCATGAACCACTGGAGTAGCGTGGACCACGGGCGCAGTGTGGACCAGAGGTGCAGCGTGGACGACAGGCCCTGTGTGGATTAGTGGTGCAGCGTGGACCACAGGAGCGGAGTGTATTGCAGGAGCCGGAGCAGGAGGGGCAGCATTAGGGTTGGGCTCAGAGTTGTGGACGACGGCGTTAAAACTGGTGAACATAGAACAACACGTCAAAACAATCATATTAAAACGACAAATTATTTTTATCATTAAAATAAACTCTATTAATAAAAAAGACGTGAGATCGTTACGACCATTATTAAGCTATTCAAAGTTTGTCGAATATTTATATTAGAAAAAAATGTGCGACATGTTTCGTAATTTGATTTGTCTGTTACTCGTGCTAAGTTTGTCTATAAAAGTTTTTTTTTATTCTTAAAAATTACCCGAATGGCCTTTAAATACAATTGGGCGTTAAGTATTTTGTAAGTACGAAGCTGAATATACAAATTTTGTGTATACGATTCGATTCATCACACCGCGTCGTCGGATTTAAAATGCTTAATGAATCAACATTAAATATTATAATAATTTTTCATCGTTAACGGCTTGTTGTAAATGTATCTTATAACGTCTAATTACATTGTCGGTGTCTAATTATTTTTATATATACCACGAATAATGTATGTATGTATAACAAAGGGAATAATCAGTGGCCATCATAATTGCACCATTCTGCTGAAGTTGTTAAACGATGATGAGTTATCAACCAAAACAATAAATGTACTAAGATTAAAAGGCAGGTAAATTGCTTCGAACGTACTCGTATGTAAAGTAAAAACTATTAGTTTCGCTAGGTTAAATTTCTCACTAAATCGTATACTAGCCGGCCTCAAAATACTAAAGAGTATTATAACACAATTATGGAGAATAGTCAAAAGTTTACACGAATGGAAGTAAAACAATTACTTTCTCAGTATTTTTTTTTACATATATTTAACGCATTTTAATTACCTATTATACAATGAATTATGTGCTGAAACGGAATTATAAAATATAACATGAACATTGATATAAAAACTTTATAGATACATACGTAAATAAATGTAAGTACTTGAATATTAATTTATTATTAATATTTTATGGGGAATCATCACAGAATACTTTATTGAATTTTGTATTAATGTTTTTTAAATCAAGTCAAGTGTTTATATGCCACTCCAATACCAATCTGCCCCGAATTCAAGTATACTCCTGCAAAGTAATAATGCAATAGACCGGGCTGTAAAGCGTAGAATTAACGCAACACGGATGAAATGGCGATAGGTAACAGCCACTACGTGTGATCCGCAAATCTCTCTCAAATTAAAGGGGAAGATTTACAACAACATAATAGGGCCTGTCGTTTTTTTTAATAATCAGAATGTTAGCCTATAAAGGTGGTAGACGAAAGAAGACTACATGCAGCTGGGATGTGTGAATGTTGAGATGGATGTGTGGGGTAACAAGAATTGACAGGATTAGAAATGAGTACATTAGAGGAAGTTTGAAAGTACCGCCAGTAACAAAAAAGTTAAGTAGCGATCGTCTGTCCTGGTATGGATACGTTATGTGCAGGGAGAGCATGCTGTGAGAAAGGTATTGGATATATATGTGGACGGTTATATGGGAAGAGGAATGGATGAGGAAGACATGTTGCGCCGTCCCCAAATGAAAATGGGATAAAAGTAGGTTATGGTGATGATTTTTCAAGTCAAGTGCTCATCCTCTTCGACTTATCAACTAATTTGCACATGATTTTTAATCAGGTATCCAGTCATTAAAATTTTTACAAAGCGAATAGCGTAATATGATATATCATGACCTATATTATTTTAAATGTTTATTTAATGAGTGTGTTATAAAAATCCAACCAGTAATTACTGTATGATATTTGTCCAAATATAATAAACATTTTACTTTTTAATAATTTAAGATCTAAAGTTACCTAAGTTTTTCTTAATTTCCTCATTTCCAGTTTATATTTAAATTTATTATAAGTTGAAAGCATGCACTTACCCATTGTGATTGTCGGCTGTGTATTCGACTGTGCGAACAGAACCATCTGGTTGGTTGAAGCAGAGAGTATTCTCCCTTCACGACATCGCCATCACGACTTTCATGCTGAGACTTGTGATCACCTGTGTGGGGATCTTCCACTGAATATGAAAATTCATATTTCACGGGAGCCTGAAATATGATTAATTTATTAGCAACCCTTATCTTTTTGCATATTAACAAAACATATCTTTATCTGTTTTTTCATTAGTTGTTTTATTAATCATGAAACGATCCAACCGACTTATAAGATTTGTTTAAATGATAGGTGCATTTTTAGGAAAAGCGGCTTGGAAGAAGATGTAGTGACAAAGATATAGAAAAGTTAGTTAGTTCGGACTCATGGAGAGGATGGATTACAGGGCATTGATAAAGCAAATCCTAAGGGAGAGGGAATGGGTAAGTAGAAAAAGAGGTATGTGAGGATGAGGGAGAGATTTGATGTTATGTACGTATGTATTCTTAGGTCAGGTTTTAGTACATACGTTATTATATATTATTAGGCAACACATAAGTAATTTGGTTTATAGTGAATTATGTTTACAAAAATTTCTGCCAAATTACTCTCATACAATATTTTATCAGCTTCATTGATTACTTAAACAACATTATGGAGTGAGTAAGAATTTATAAATTATTACATTACAATGGATTTGCAAGTACAGTTAGTGAAAGTTATAACGTTTTTATATCAATCGTAATAAAACTATGTGCTCGAGGATCACAAGTTTGATCCCTGTACAAGACTGACTTTTTGTGATGAACAAAATGTTTATTTGGTTTTTATAGTAAAACAAATTTTTACTTGAAAATCAAAAGAACCGTATGTGAAACAGTCATTTCTAAGTAAAAAAAATGAACAGCGATTTTTAGATTTTTCACATAAACTGTTTTAGTAAATTGTTTTTTACTGCGTTACGAGTAATCTTATAATGTAGTTTGTTCAATATTGCTATTAAACAGTTTTATAAATATAAGTTCTATGAGTCATTCTATAAACAATGAGTAAAATATTATTATTGCAATATAATTGCAATATTGTAAGAAAACGCTTAACAGATAAACACGACTAATGATGTTTTGATAAATAGACAACTAATTCAAATTTCGGCATGCATGATGAATTACCCGTGTATGGTAGTTATAAAAGCATCCAAAGTCTTACAATAACAAGGAGCTTGCACAATAAATATTTTATTAGGTTCTATTAACTGATCACATTTTTAATCATAATAGTGGCCGGTGGTGCCTTTCACTTTCTTTGTGCTCGTAAATTTAGGTGCGTAACAACAGACTTTAGATTTCTGAAACAGTTACTATGTATCCGTTTAACGTATGCAAATATTATTACGAAGTAATTTATTTTATTAAACGAAATCTTTAATTTTGGATGTTAGTTTTGTAAAATACTTTAGTAAAGTAATTTACGAGGAGTCAATTTTGAATACTGGTAGATCATATAATATAGTTTTGATCAAAATCTCATTTTATGGTAGGTGATAAGATTGTAATTAAATACTAGGCTATAATTCGATAAAAACATATATAAAAGAAAATAATTAGTTTTTGACTATCAAATGATGCTTCATCACTTATAAGATATCTATAGATACTCTTATTGGTCTTGATAATGAGAGATAAAGTAAGGAGAATAGTATGATAAGGGAACGTTTTGGTGTAGTAGAGAGAAAAGAAGGCTTAATCGGTTCGGATATGTGGAGAGGATCGATGAAAAAAGATTTACGTAACAAATTTACAAGGCGAGGGTGACTGGGGAAACCGGTAAAGGTCTTCCTAGGCGAACATATCTCGAGAACGTTCTGCTGAAAGGCCAGCTCAAAAAAATCCTATAATCGAAGAACATTTATGAAAGCACTGATAACACTAGAGGAAGCGAAATGCGTGTGTCAGGAAGGATCTAGTCTTTACCTACCCTAATGGGAGAAAGGCATGACGTTATGTATGTATTGGTTATATAGTACTTACATGGTCCTCAACATGGTCGCCCTGGTTGACAGAAAGAGAAGAGAGTACTGGAGCATGGTGAATAGCAGGAGCAACGTGTTGAACGAAAGGAGTAGTGTGAACGTAGGATGGCTGCTCCAAAATTGGTCCAGAATGAACAACGGGAGCGTGTTCAAACAGTGCGGCCGCCGGATGTTGTAAAACAGGTGTGAAGTGAGCTGTATTTTGATGGGCACTTTCATCGTGACGTACTATGTTTTGGGAAGATACCGCATGAGATTGGCCCTCGTCAATCAAGCCACCTTGGCAGAACGCCAGTAAAGCTGTGATGATTGTAATCTGTAATAAATGCAAATGATATTTGAAAAATAACTACTTATTTACTAATAGTTCATATGTCGAGTACCCATAAAAATAAGACAACAGGAAAACAATAGAAAGCGGGCGTAAATGCCAGGTAAGTGCTTAAGGGATTAATAGACAAAAAACACCGAAGGGTCATGATGATATTAGATAGGACTGATTAAAAATAAATTGTATCCAATAAATTTACACGATCATAAAATTGTATCAAATAAACGTAAAGGATTTCGATTAATATTGCACATTTATTTTGGAATGGATTTCTAATTTAGGAATAAATAGTTTAAATTAATCTGGTGGTGGCAATTTTCGAGGTCTTATGGTTATGTGGGTTCTTAGTGATACGATTGATATTTGCATGCATTTACGTCACAGTATTTGAGTAACCGAGAGATATACAAACAATTGAGAATATCGGCTAATCCTATGTGATAACAGTTTTAGTTATAATGAAAAAATATTATTAATTTCTTTGAATTTAACTTATGCAAATTAAACATCAAATATTTTTAAAAAAATCCTTTGATCTTACTTTAAAATACATGTTGGATGTTCTTTACTGAAACTGTTGATTTCGTTTGATGATTCCCAATCGGGGTGGTAGTTTTTATACTCGTAAGGAAGCCGCGGCAAGTACTGACATGTCACTTGATACTGGAAACCGGCCCAACATATGACACTACCCCACACGATCACCTTTACACCTTTACGTCATTGCAACGACATTTCTCATTTTGTTGAAGGTTAATGATAAAGCTCTTTCCATACTCTTCATTAGAGAATAATTATTTATTACATGTACTCTTTAAAAATCGTTATTATGATTTAATTTGTAGTTAAACCCTTGTATACATTATCGGCCGGTTACAATCTGTATTTACTTACTGTAATCCGTAATTACAATTATTTTTCTTTAAAATGTCAAATTAGTGCCAGTGATCAATAAGAAAAACAGACTTGTTTCTTGGTTTGATCTCAATCTAAAATTTGTGTCGAAATAATTGTTTGAAAACACTATAATAAAATAAATTAAGAAAAATATGATTAAGATAAGATAGAATTAAGAAAAAAGGGTGATACCCATTAGATATATTATATGAAGTTTAAAGAAATAAATATTCCCTGGAAATTTCAAGGGTTACAAATAGGGAGACCTATGTCCAGCAGTAGACGTATTTCGGTTGAATGGATTGATACGAGTATATGGATGGAATGGGCACTAATAGTTATTGCTGAATTTCAATTTCATAAATGTAATTTACAACCTTCTCAAATGAAGTGCGTATATTATGCGTTGATGATTAGGTACTTGCAAAATTGACGTAATTAAATGTTTATATTAATTTATCATAATTGTACCAATAACTTTTTATTACTTCTTATCTCGGTATGTGATAAAAAGTATGCAATAAAAATTATATATAAAATACGGGAGTTTTTTTTACGGAACTCTACTTTATGAAATAAAATTAGAAAAAGGTAAGTTATAAATCATGAATATCGAGAATGATGGGCAACGTTATTTTTCCTAAATCGTTTATTGTAATTAGCGACCAAAATAACATGTTCAAAAAAGCTTAGAATAAGAAAATAAAACATCTGAAAAACTCATCGGATAAAATTTGTTGTTCACACATGCCCAATGTCTATCTTTCTTTACATCCTGGGTCCCATCCGGCAGGAGCCCAGGACGGTTTTTGATCCCCAAATGAGAAGGCTTTTGTACCTCCTTCCCGTAGCGTAGTAGACAACACTTTTGTACTAGCATAGCATTATACTGCTTTCCACACTCCTGTATACTACACGCAGGTACATATTGTAAGGGACCTTGAGATCCATTTTCTTTAACTTTCATTTTAGTGTAAGCTCATCCGTACCATTTTTTGCGTCTTTTGGCTAATTACCGCTTTCCCGGCTGAGCAGCCTAAGCGCTCTCCTCAAAAGTTCGGTGAAGCTATTAAGGGTCAACAGCATTTAGTCAATTAGAAAAAATACAATACATGTCTTGGACTGGCTTATTTGTATTTATATGAATTGTATTAGGTAGTAAAATAACACATTGATTGAGGGTTTACTTTGGCTTCTGTTTTTTAAATCAATAAATTTTTATTTTCTTAAGTATGTGCGTAAGGCCTTATAGTACATAGTAAGAAAGTAACGTTATGGGTCGGCTCCGCGTGCTCCAGTAAGCCGTTGCACAACTAAAAGTAAACACACCGAGACAAGCATAATATAACGATAATTAATTTTTAAGTTTATTTAAAAACGCTCTACTACTTCGTTACTTTTTAAAGTTCTCGGATATCTATGGTTTTATTGTAACTATTAAAAACGTCTATAATTAACGTATGTTATATTACTGGTTATATTTATTTGAATTACTTATAACATTAGTCTATCGTTTTATGTTTAGTATATTTTTTAAAATCTTTCCTTTTTAGGTAAGTTTTTGGAATGTGTTTCTTATACTGTTAACTAAGTAGTATTTAAAATAATACATTTAATACTTTTGTCTCCCTCCTCTTCGGTGTAGCGATTACGTAAGAATATGCATAGTTTTGAAAAAAAAAAAAAAAAATAGGAAATATTGCTAACGTAAATACCATTTAGACACCCTCGTCCCCCATGTCATCAAAAATAAGCAAAGCATAGACTTCCTACCCCATTGATGCTTTTGTAATAATTCCAGGTGATCATAGAAACTCAGTCCTTCTTTAAAAAATATTATCACGATATCTTCATTTAATATTTTGTTAAGATAATACACAACGCGGACAATGTCGCGGGTATCAGATAGTGTATTATATATTCCACCTTTTCACCAGTCACATAAAAATATAGTTATTAAATTTAATATTCTCGGTGTGTCACCAGCTTGTACGTTACACCGTCTGTGCAGTAAGCGAGCCGCTCTGTATATTTCCCCCATGCAACCGGTCACTCGGCCGTCGCGGTTTCACCGAAGCTTTCTGCCAAGGTCACTCCTGTAGTTAAATAACCAACTTTAATGTGATTTTTTCATGCATCGTCATTTTTTATTAAAGATGTTTTCGGGTACTCGTTCGACTGTGATGACATCGAAGTGAAATTAATGGGACTCCATGCATCCATACATGCAACACTTGTGTAATATGATAAATACTCGATTTACGCATGATTGAAATATTACTCAATTGTGGATGGTAAAGAGATTAATTACGCAAGAATTGGTTTATTGAATTATCGATACTACAAATCGCTTTTGTTTATTTTCTATTTGCGTTGTGAAGCACGTTTGGCTCTTTATTGATTGATAAAATACATAGAGATAAAGAATGAGTTGTTGACGGAGATTAGTAGTTAATCGTTTCTGTGATAGAACCTACATATTGTCACCTGGTAAACAGCACTATGGATATTTTTTTACACAGAATAGGTTCAGTGATTTGACCACAATCTAACTTGATGTTAAGTGACGATTTGGTCCATGATGGTAAACACACTAAGCCTAGAGGTACTGGTTCTCAAGTGATGCTGCCGGAAGACACTTATTGGTATTTGGCGAGAGGTTTTCAAACTTGAATATGGTAGGTACCCAGGCGGACATTTATTAGAAAATGCCCTACCACCATGCTATGGTTTCCTCACGATGTTTTCCTTCACCGAAAGCTCTGGCCGATTTTAGAGTCGATTGACAGGGTATCCGGCCGCACTATCCGCTGCACTATCATCGGTTTAATGTCACGATTCGCGATGTCTTTCATAGTTTAGGAATTTTATAATTATACTTAATTTGAAGGACAACATAAACGATCCGAACATTTATCGACAAATTATAATTGTCTTAATAATTAGTTCTGATACGAATTATTACTTTGTTAACAGATAAAGATCTTAACATTAAATACGTAGATACTTAAAATATACGAGTAGGTATTTACTTCTAGTAATAAAATTATACTTAAACTACAAACATCAAAGCACCAAATAAAAAAAAGCTCCTACTCCGCCTATATCTGTATTTATCGAATTATGTAATTAAACTTTAATTTATGTAATTCATTAGTCTATAGTCCATTGACTATATTGATTATTCAGAAAAGTGTACGCTTAAAGTTATATTTATCACGATTTGTTTACAAATATCTACCAGTTTCTTGTGTAATTAGCGCTTTCATAATATAATTGAGACTCATTTTACCATAATAGGGTAGTTGACAGTATCAACATTATTGGCAGATTTTAATTCATATGGCAGTTTATGCTCTAAACAAATAAAAATTAAAGATTCATCTTTATATATTTGAGAAATAATATTTCAATATTGCAGCCATTAGTACGTGACAATGAACGTCAATCAGAGCGCGTGACGTCGCATGGTGTATCCCGCCAGGGATTTACATACTTTGATGACGATGCCTCCTAAAGTAAATTATGACTTGGTAGACACAATTTTA
This sequence comes from Samia ricini, assembly GCA_014132275.2. Classification (NCBI taxonomy): domain Eukaryota; kingdom Metazoa; phylum Arthropoda; class Insecta; order Lepidoptera; family Saturniidae; genus Samia; species Samia ricini. The sequence continues at coordinate 11,721,559 of AP028170.1, forward strand.
ATAAATAACACTTAAAACCTTTATAAATCACTATAACACTATGAATAATATTTCAATATATAGTTAATAATAGTTCAATAGATATGTGATCTAATAGATAACATGTATTTGGCGATTGTTCTTGGTTATTGGCAATCTGCGATTTACATACGCAATTCTGACAGTATCACTTGATAAGTTATGTACCTATTCATAATTGTGGTAACGTTTCGAAGCTCCAGCAAAACAAGTGGCTCATTTTGCTAGAAATTTCCATGGAGTATTCGTGGCACCTCAGAATAAACGTTTTGCGTTATTATTTCCAATAAACTTCACCTCTGTACATTAATTAAACTATTTTTTTTAAGGCAAAGGCAAAGGTACTATGCAGCCAAATCTGGCGTTAGGTACACTTTTCATACGAGATTATAAAAACTTGATGACCATTTGTTATAACTCTTCAGGAAGTAATCGATATTTCACAGAATTCACTTATGGAACAAATACTAACCACGTAAAACGCCTGCAAAATTTTACACTAGGTACATAATTATAGGTAAATAATTTGAGTTAATTAATGAAAAACAAAGATTACTAGTAAACCAATATGCCACTGATAGCTGCGTAGAAGCTTAGACCACATAAACGAACTTAAAAACGAAAATAAATCTGTGAATAATAACTAAATTTATAAAAAACACGAGGCCTAATGAAACATTGATATATAGATCGTTGCCTCTATTATGGGTGTAATGACCTTGCAGTTGGAAGCATGACGAATCATATTAATATTATCAAAGCTTTGCATGTTAATTCATATATACGTCACGCAATTACACATCAGCTGATTCCAATGTCACTGATATTTTTTTAATTTAATTGCGCGTATATTTTATGTGCATGAAGTATGTAGGTAAATCGGCGTATATAATTATTGTGAGTTATATCCAGTTGGCAGTTCGTGATCAATTTTACCGAATCTAGTAATTTATGTTAACCCTATAAGGTGTTGGCAGATCGTTGAGTTACGAAACGCAAGTTCATCTCTGAGACGGCTACGCAATATGCATTAATCAAAAATGGCAGTAAATTCATCGAATAAACAACGCTAAAAATAAGTAGCTTATTTTGTTTTCACTGAAGACTGTTAAATTGTTTTATCATTATAATTATTAATCATTTTCTTAACTTTTTTAATAATAATTAACAATGATTGTAATTTGCTCAATAGTTTTTCAGTTCAATAGGCCATCATGCCTAACGATGACTAAAACACTTCATCAGACTGAAGTTTAAGGTGTATTCGTACAAATTTTAGTTAGGAACATTAAACTGCCGACAATTTCGATGAATTTGTTTTTATTACGATGAAATCATATTAGTCATACTTCCTTTATTATGTGATGAAAATAAATTTTATTCCTTCGATCAAATTTTTTTTAACCTAGCTAACGCTGTTGACCGGTAGAGCATTTACAGCTTCACCGAACTTTGGGGGCGAGTGCTGAAGGCACTCAGCCGTAAAAGGCAACTAGCACAAAGGTTCCCATAGTGATAGGAACCTCCGCTTGACCGTTACCTGATTACCATCGATCAAATTACGTTAAGAATTATTTTTTGTATCAAGCAAACCAACGCAAAAAACGTAACGGTAATATCGACGCTGCTGATTGATGGTTAGGATAAAGTGTAAGTGTATCACAATAATTTCAATTTCTTAGTGTTGGAATATTTTAAACGAATAAGATATCATCGTTACACAAGTTAGGTCTTCCACGGTACAGTAAAGACAGTCTTTGCTCTCATACGTTATTTCATTTTGGACATTGTTTGGTAATAGCTATTTGGATAAGATCCAATTTTTCTCACGCTCCGGCGAACTATTAATAGAATCAACACTTGCTGCTATTGCACGCCACATTTCGTTTAATTCCATTGTTTTCGTTTGAGATATAAAGTTAATTTTTATTTCTCAAATTGCGTTGATGACCGTTGCAAAAAATATCAGTGTGAACTATTCTTTTAAATATTTCCAACAATGAATAATAAAATACGGTTGTTTATGAAATAATTTACTTTATTATGTGTTAATCACAAAAAGCTCATCACGCACATTTGCTTCACCAAAAAGTTTTGGAAATCCAAATATGAAAGAAGGTAAAAAAGAAAACATTTGAAAACAAAAATTGTAGTATTACTATTTACAAAAAAGAAAAAAAAAATACAGGTAAGCAGAGGTACATCAGATTAAAATAGATTTTGACCTACACAAGCGAGTATATGAGAATAAAATTGTAGACTGGAATACCTAATTCAGGTTTTGAAATAATTACGTTAATACTAATATCACAGATTGGTTCAGGATGTCCTCCTAATGATGATGGATGATTGGAGGCGAGTTGTGAACGACCGCGTTGAAGCTGTTGACAATGTGAACATAAGTTAAGCTATGTAACAGATCTCAATTTTTTTAATGCAATCTACCAATTATACCTATAAACAGAAAAATATAAAACCAGTTTAAGACTTTTTACTGATGACTTTTACTTTTTGATGATCCACTATGGAGTGCCACTATGGAAAAAGTTTTTGTTTATGGTCTAATTTCGTCCACCGGACGATCACCAGTTTATATAATTACACTATGTTCTTTTCTGTTATACAGATATGTTATAAAATTGTCTATAAAATTGCGCATATCTTAAATGTAAATTCGTTTGAATTTTAATTCAGTTTTTTTTGTCATTCTTATCTGATATTTGATAAGTTCATTACTAAATTTCGAAGATTTGCATTTTATATTTCCTTACCCATTATGATGGTCGGCTGTGTATGTTACTTTGCGGAAGGAGCCATCAGGCTGGAGCAGAGAGTATTCTCCTTTAACAATATCCCCATCTCGAGTCTCATGCTGGGACTTATGGTCACCTGTGTGGGGATCTTCAACTGAGTAAGAGTATCCGTATTTCGGATGTGCCTGTAATTTTACAAAGTCAGTCATTATTAAAGACGTTTTAGACGTACTATATTACATAAAAAAAATATAAAATAAAACATTTGAAAGCTTATCAGTTCCTTACGTATTCATCAATAATATGTTCTTCGTGACCACCATGAACAGGGGTGATATGAATAGCGGAAGTAGCAGGAGCGACATGGACGGCAGGTGCAGCTTGAATTGCTGGTGTCCCATGATAAGCTGGTGCTGAGTGATAGGCAGGGGCATTATGGTACGTAGATCCTGAGTTAAAAGTTGGTGCCGCATTGATAGCAGATCCAGAATGTCCGGCATGTGAAGCAAGCCCAGCATGGTAAGCAGAGGGAGAATGCACGGCAGATCCAGCATTGTAATTAGAGCTGGCATGGTTAGCTGATGCTGCTTGAACTCCGTGAATAGCCTGACTGGCTTGATATTCGGGAATAGCGTGTGCTAAAGAAACCACTGCGTGACCCGCTCCGTCAGCGTTACCAGCGGAATAGTGAATTGGAACTTCGTGGTGGACGGTCTGCTCATGATGGACAATGTTGTGAGATGATACTGCTGGTGCATGGTGTACAAATCCAGCCTGCACAACGGCCACAATGGCGCACGCCAAAGAAACCTACAAATTAGACACTTTTTAAAATATTTCTAGAGATATAAATAAAATAGTTGATTTCACCGTTAATATCATGCAAGTCTTCTCAGTGTTAGATTTTAGGACAAATAGAAATATTAAATTATTATAATTGGTTTAATTTTGAATAAAAGTACTAAAAACAATTAATTTAATTCCGATTTCGGTCTCGTAAGATGTATGCCTGCTATTATTACGCAAGGTTTAGTTACAAATTTGAAAGGAGTAAAGCTTACTTTAGAGAACATTTTACTTTGGACACAAACGCCTTGACTGGTATAACTCTGATACTGCCACCTTTTTATATAAAAAAACAAAACATAACACAGAATCGTGGAGGGGGTCTATTCCCGATGATATCCGATCGGATCACAGTAATTGCCGCAATGGCAATCTGCTCGCTTTATCTGGTGGCGCAATAATCGATATGAACAGAGTATGTATAGAAAATTCATGCTAAGTGAGAGGTTGATATTGTTAACATTTTTTTGGAGATAGTTGGATCTGACTAACCAATATAACGATAATACGGAGATAAAAAAATAATGTTCTTGAGAACATAACTACAGAGTGTTAAATCAGATATTATAAGAGCGTACACTGAAGACCCGAGTCAACTGAAATTATAGTTTTCTTTATTCGCTTCACTCATCTTTTAATGAATCAATTTAATTAGATGACATAGAATAGGTTGTATTTATTGTTTGCTTATATATCAATGAGAAAGTATAACTACAACTTTTCTTTGTATAACGTACGCCATTTTGTTTTTAATTAGAGTCTCAAGTTTGTTATGAAATTTTAGAAAAAATCCTTTTTTTGACGATAACCTTTTTTAAATATAATCAGTCTTATTAAAAGAAATACGATATGTCGGTTCCTTTTTTTAAATCAGCGAAGTGTTCAATGATAATAATATGAGTACTCCGAGGTCAAGACTTCTTTTAAACCAATGTCAAAATTCATTAATATTAAAATTTCTTAAACGCATTATTTAATGTGGAGAAGGTTTAGTCTTACCGATAATAAACATTTTTACCTTTATAAAATTCAGCGTGATGCCGGCTTAAGAATAGTACCACCGCATATCTATCCGTAGATGTCGTAAAAGGAGACTAAGGGATACACAAGGAGATGGACAGCAGCACATTCTGATGACCACAAACACCTACTGCGATCACCAACCCGCCTGCCAAGCGTGGCGATTATGGCAATTCCCTCGTTATTTTTGGAGGAGACCTAGGTCCAGCAGTGGACGCCTTTACGCTTGGATGGACCTTCATAAAACTGTACTATCTAATTCTATACTATTATATATATGTAAAATCCACTGGACCGACTATGAACGGATTTATTTATCATCTATCTTTTAATACTGCGAAGGAAATTTTGTATACAAGTTTACTTCAAAATTTTTGTAAAAGTTGCTAACTACTAATAAAAAGATGTTAACTATGCTGATAGTAGGGGTAGGATAGTAGGGGTACTCAGCACAAAACTGAATACTGAATAATATATTTTTTACAAATTTATTTAATACTAGCTGTGTGCGTTTCAGATGTTTTTCTTTACGTTTTAATTTTTTTATACGGAACCCTAATTATTTTCCTAAAAAATGTTGAGTAAGTACTAAGATAAAGTAAAAATATTTCTTATAATTTCAAACACTTGCCCGTAAGACTGTGCATTGAATCAGATTTTGTTAAAAAAATTTTGAGTATAAATTTTTTTTACACGGAATCCTAAATATTTTAGTAAGTACATACGTATATGTACAATGTATATACATTGTAATCGTATATACAATACCTATACCAAAAATACAATTTTTAAAATTTTTCTCAGTCTGTCTTTTTGTTCCGGGTAATCTCCGGAACGGCTGGACGGATTTCGACGGGATTTGTTTGGTAGAAACTCCGGGTAACTTAGGGTACTTTTAATTTTCGAAAATAAATAGTTTCTCGTAAAAAATTAAAACTCATAAAAAAATTAATAAATTCAATGCACTGTTTCACGGGCAAGTGCTTGAATTTATGAGAAATGTTTTTACTTTACCTTAGCGCTAAAAATATTAGGGTTCCGTATAATTTTTTTTAAATGCAGTGAAGAATATGAAACGCGGGCGTAACCGCGGGCAGCTAGTGTAACATAAAATACATCGAAAACCAATGACAATTGCATACTGGTTGCTTAGTATATGGTTACATAAAATGTTGCAATTAATTTGTAATACGCCATGAAAACTAAAACCCGAGAAGAGTTAGTTGATTTTCTTGTCACGTGTGTCATATTAATTTTATAATAGTTACTCAAAAATATAAATCTAATTACAACGATAAATATGAATTCTTATGATCTAGATATTGTATAAGTTACGTGGACTTATGAAAATTAGGAATTATTCAGTCCAGTACACTTCCTGACTGAATGTAGGACGTCGACTGTGAATAATAACGTGCACATAGTTTTATCATTAAGTAATCCACAGACCGTCGTACTTTGCGATAGTTATAGCGTATCTTTCTTAGTTTATACGTTTTAGACCATATAATTATGTTTTAATTAAACTATTATATGATTTAAAAGTGATTGTTATCATAGGTGTCTATTAAAAAAAAGAGTTTTTGTATACTTTCATTTTTTTTTGTTTTGTTTCGTTTACCTTAAGTTTTTGACATTGAAGATTTCTTTGGTACGATTTTTCTGTTATATTCTCTTGTACGATTATTAATGCAAATACCTAGATCCTCTTAAAGTTCTTTTGATTTTTTTTTGTACTATTCTTTACACTGTATTGTACCAGTGCTTTGATCACAATCTCACCTGATATTAAGTGGTCCTGGATGGTAAAAACACTAAGCGTACTGGTTCTCGAGTAATGCTGCCCAGACACACTTATTGGCATTTGTTGACGGGTTTTCAAACTTGACGGTCGTAGCTACCATAGCGGATATTATTAGAAAATGATTTTAACATGGTAGTAGTATCATGTTAAAATTTACTCACAATGTTTTCTTTCAACGAATGATCAGGCTCATTATATTATACAGGATAAGTGAACTCAACCCTACGTCTTTGGACGCGAAATCCGACCTTATTACTACTGAGCATTCAGCGCTTCAAAACCCTGTATTCGTTTTCAAAATATCCTTTGTTCACTATTTAATTATTATTTGAATTTTTTTTTAATATATTTAATGGTTAACTTTAATTCGATTAGACATGTACAGTGTTTTGGTAATATTTTGTATCAAACTAACTATAAATTTTATTTTTTTGAACATTATACATAAGTTTACATGTTTGCACCATTCTAGAGCTCCCAGCTATTATCAATAACTGATTATAAACTGAGTAATGTAGTTTCCATATAAACTTGTGACATGAACATAACCAAAAAATAATGCTTCTATAAAATGTATACCGGTTTCTCATGCACATTTAAAACTTTAAAAGTTTTATTATGATGGAAGTTGTGTTGAAAAAAACTAGGCAGCCATGGGGACTCGCCACGTTGAATAAACTTTTTTTTTTACTTAGTTAAATTCCATAATTTGTTAATTATTAAATTGTAATTACTAACATTATAACTTAAGAAATTATATTTGTCTGCTTTTTTACTGACATACTGTTGATATATGTACTGCATGTTGAGAGCTGACGTCATAGCATTGGTAATGCGAACCTATAAGTTTTTTCTCCTACTGACAATCGCTCAATGCCGCTAAAGAAGTTTTGTCTTCAAAAATAGTTTACAGTTAAAACGTATGGAGTCACAAAAAAAAACATGTGTTTAAAAGAAAGAGAAAAATGGATTATACATAAAATAAACCTTGTGCAACCCGTACGGGATGGTAAGGTCTCATACGTACTTCTTGTTGAAAATGCGCTTTTAGCTGTAAAATTAAGAGACTAATTAACATATTTGAAATCGTATATACTTAAAACTGTATTGCGACTTTTTATACCTTACGACATACTAGAACCGATTATTTGTTTTCATAAACGATTGTATGAATGTTATTAACATTCGGATGAAAATTTATAGTGTTTGAAAACAAAATGTGTTATCTATTATAAATTGGCTAAATTATTTAGTGGACTTTCATTTTTAAAGTAGTGATGTCTCCTTTTGAATAGATAAAACTGTTCTTCAATAGAAAACATTTATTGTTGAATCCAATTGAACATAGTTTAAATTTTAGGTAATCAACTACACTCAATCAGGTCAGAGATCTTGTATTCCGAAACGTAATTTTGTCACACAGTCAGAAATAAAATATGAGTTACTAAGAACTTTTAGTTAAAAAAAACATTCAGGAAAAATTTAAACATATTATAAAAATACTATTCAAATTAATATATTCAATATGATAGCTTGTGTCAATTTTGATTGTTTTATATTAAAGGAATTTCCATTATAAAAGACAAGTTTTATTGACAAAAGTTCTATTGAGAAAAGATTTATAACCGGAACGGAAAAAATTACACCATGCGCAATATCTATTAAAAAAAAAAAAACAAAATGAATTTTAATAAACATAATAGTAGTCTACTTACCTTGATTACTTTAAAAGTTTTAATGAATTCGTCACGTTTTTTATATAATTAACTGAATAGCTACTATATACGTGTACATATATAACCGGTTATAAACCGAATGAGTGACGACAAATCCTTACATAATGTACAATTAACAAAGCTGCTTATAAGTTTTTAAGTGATTCGTGGAGGCACTTTATGATAATTCTTTAGTAAAATAAATACCGGGGGCTAAAATTTAATTCAACATCAGATTTATAATTAATTATACATAGTACATACATACATAACGTCACGCGTTCCTCCCATTAGGGTAAGCAGAGACTACATCCTTCCACTTGCTACGATCACGACACACGTCTACCGCTTATTCTTCTTTTATATGCTCTTTCATACATGTTCGTCGGTTACGGGTACTTTTAACTTTTTTTTAACGTGGGGAATTCATTTATGCACTATCCCTACCAAATTCGTTAGGAGGATCAAAGTCCCATCAATGAAAATGGTAAGGGAGTCTGGGACTCAGCCGGCGAGAAGCGTCGGAAATACCCACTAAACAGGGCTAGAAATACCCACTAAACACGAGTACTTTTGACTTGGCCTTTCTTCAGAACGTCCGCGATCTGGTCGAGATACGTTCGCATACGACGATCCTTATCAGCTTGCCTTATCACCCTCACCTTGTAAATTTGTTTCGTTAACCTTTTTTTATCCGTCCTCTCTACATGTTCAAACGAAGTAAGCATGCCTTTCTCTATCTTTATCACTACATCCTCTATCACACCACAACATTCCCTTATGCCACTATTCCTAATCTATCATTCTCGTGCTAGCTATACTTCTTATTTTAGTTTAAATGAAGTTTTTTTTTTCTACCGAGATAAGTTTAATGACTAAAATCTCAGCTAATATTAGAATGTTAAAGTGCTGAGTTTAGAGGTAATCTTAAGTGATGCGGTTTAAATAAACGCGTTTAGGTGTCCGACAACAGATTTTTTTGTGATTATAAAATACCCTCCCATATCAATACTCACCATAGTATGATTTCAATAAAATATTTTCTTTCAATTATAGTTCAGGCTTGTTATGATTCAAACATATGTATATAGTTTGAAGGGATATCTCACCGTAATTATACTATACTAGCCGCGCGTCCGCGGCTGTGCCCGCGTTTAATATATTCTTTACTGTGTTTTAATTTTTTAATACCGAACTCTAATTTTTTTAAAGTGTTAAGATAAAGTACATACATTTCTCGTAAATTCCAGCACTTGCCCGTAAAACTGTGCATTGAATTGGATAATATTAAATTTGTTAAGAGTTTCAATTATTTTTTTAACGCGGTACCCTTAACATTTTCGAAAATTAAAAGTACCCTAAGTTACCCGGAGTAACTTCAGTTATTTAGCAAAAACGTGTCGCCAAAATCCATTGAGCCGTTCCGAAAATTAGCCGGTACTAACAGACAGATAGACAAACAGACAAAAATTTTAAAAATTATATTTTTGGTTTTGGGATCGTATATATTTAATTTTGACATTACGAACAGTCACTTCAATTTTATTTATTAGTATAGATGGGCTCAGCGCTCTGACCTCAATCTTATCTGATGTTAAATGACGTTGTGGTACAGGTTGATACCTATACCTACACACTAAGCCCATCGACGCGCTACCAACTGCACTATCATCGCTTTATACACAGCCACTGACCCATCCCTTAAAAACATAAATAAATTATCTTAGTAAGTAACTAAATGTGCCGGATATATTTATGCGTATCTAATAGTGTTGATAAAGTAATTTAATTAATTCGATAAACACGTCGGTAAACATGATTATATACTAGCCGACTATATGAGTTCATTTACTAGGAAACTATATAAAATAATTATTAACTTAATTAAGCATTAAGTTATGAATAGTTTTGTTCTTTGTTTTATATTTGATTATTTGTAGAAGTAATTAATTATTTCATGCTAAGCCTATAGTTCTTGACTCTCAAGTAATGCTGGCAGAACATATTTGTACGTGACAATGAAGTTTAAGTCTAGAAGGTGGTAGTTCCTAAAACAGTCATTAGCAAAAGTCATAACACTATGCAATTGTTTCCTCATATTGACACCTTCATTGAAATCATAGGCTAAAAAAGAAATATGATTGCTGAATTTCAAGCTATATACTTAGACGCGACATCTGGCAATACTACCACTGACCCGTCGCTTCTACCATGATTATTAACCAACAATGTAAGAGATTGGATAGACGTAATATAAGACAAATATATTTAGGTAGGTTAGGTAAATAAAGGGCAGCAACACAATCGAGAACGAATGTCTACTAATGTACTAATCTACTAATATTTATGTACGCAAATAGATAATTGTACAAATCGTCAACAAGAACAACTTCTTAAAGTTAAAACAGTTTATCTTTGCAAGACTTTTGAGTAATATAGTACTGTGCACACGTAATATGATCGAATAATTATATATTATGAAAGTCATTATAACATTTACGACATCCAAACCATTGTCAGACACGTGCGTAAGTGGATAGTCCGTGTAGTAATTTCTTATATAAACTATCCCAAAAATATGAAATTCACTCGTTACTCAAATCCTCAATATAAGTAATGATAATTAATTTTAGAAAAAATAATAGTTTTAGATTTTGATACGAATAATATCTATGTCTAATATGTGTGTCAACCTATATAATAGTTAAGTACATAAATTATGTTACACTACCTAACTAAAATTACGTTATTAATAGTAAGCATTATTGAATTTAGTACAAACTTTAGTTTGTTATTCTTCTGTTATATAAAGTAAATTTGTAAGATAATATTTTTAAGGTTATATAATTATTTCCTATTAATTGTATCCAGCTAAATTGCAGTTATTTAGCTACAGAGATACATAAAGCCTGTTCAAGTATCTGCTTACAGAGAGATATATTTTGATTCAAATAAATGTTTTATCGCCATCTATTGGGTGTTATCTACACCTCTGACATATCGTTAATACAATCTCTTGTGCAAGAATGAGAATAAAAAGTCAAACCATTGCTTTTACTTTAAGAAACCATCTGTAGATGACGCTTTTTTAAGAAAACAATAAATATTATTGAGATTTATTTATTTCGTGGATATATTATCTAAATTGTTAAACAAAAATTAATCTAAATATTATAAACATATCGACTTTGATTTACTAAAATGCATAGTAAAATCTTGAATGGGAATAAGATGAAGCTGTTTCAGAATCGTGGTAAGAAGGTGGATCTTCCGTTTTTGGTTTCTGCTCTTCATTTGTTTGAGTCTTTTCTATTGTTGTTGTTTCCTCAGTCAGTTTATCATCTTTTATCGCAGTAACTGTTTCTTTGTTGCCATCTTCATTTACCATCATTTTTACAATAGCAGGTACAACATTAACAGACGTGACTTTTGTAGGTTCTGCATTGCTAATTGGTATTTGTATTTCTTCAACAGCTCTCACGTTTTCTGTTTCAATTTGTGGTCCTTTAGTTTCCGTCTCATTAAGAACTGAGATTGGGTGATCGTTAGAACTAATCAAAACATCTTGTTGAATTTCCTGAACAGGTTTACTTTCTTTAGGAATTACTTGATTGTTTACTCTTTCTTCGTAATTATGGTAATAATCTTTACCAGGGAAGTAACGGTTGATTTTTACTCCTTGCCCAACGGGATAGAAATATCTCGTGTGACCAAACACTGATACAGCGTGGTCGCCGTGCTTATTAATGGTTTTGCTGACTACCGCTTTGAAACTGAAATAATTAAAAAATATCTCAATACGATGGACATTTATTTAAAAGGTGTAATTTTAAAATAATTTACGTAAGTAAGATCTTTATAAAACTCCAAGGTCTTGCAATTTTACAACAAAAAATAATAATAAATACATTTATTTTTTGTTTATATCATTTAGAATTAATAATTTATTTCATTACCCATTGTGATCATCAGCATTATATTCCACTTTCCGTAATGAACCGTCAGGTTCGACAATGCTGTATTCACCATGAACTCTGTCACCGTCACGGGTTTCGTGATGATGTTTATGGTCACCAGTATTCTTGTCCGACACTGCATACTCGAATTCGTATTTTGGGTAAGCCTGTTGAAATAGAATAAAGTAAGTGTATGATTGAAAGTTATCTGATACTTGAAATGATACCATTTAGTATTTTCCAAAAAAAAAAATTTATCTGTAATACATGAGTGTATCATGAAACAGTCTATAATTCTAGCCCTTCAAATCTTTGGCAGTTCAAATTCCGGTTTTTTAAGAGAGATTACTAGTCGTACATCATTATTTGTATCTTTTATTTGATATAATTAGAATGATTACAATATAATAAATTATTGAATATTAGATTATTGAAATATCCAATATGCCTACACTATCTAAGCCTATGAGCGAAGACTAACTAAAGCACAAGTGTAAATGAAATTACTTACATGTTGTTCTATATTGTACTGAGTTGGAGGGTGATACATTTTAACCGTTTTCCAACTTTTATTATGTTCCTCATCAGATATAGGTGACGTACTAAAATCATTCTGTGGATCGATGAACACGGCTCGGCTGACCTCCACGAAGTAAATAAATAACAAAATCTAAAAAACATGTAATAACATTATGGTTATAAATCAATACAATTTCAGGTTTTACAATATGGCTAACCGGTCCAAATCCATATCTCTGTCTCTTGACACATATTCGATCGAATCTGAGGGGAAAATCCGGTACAGTAATTTTTGCAGACGTCCGACAAATTAAAATGACCTGAATATTTTTTTGTAATTAATATTTACACGGCCTTGTTAATACGATCGTATTTATTTTACGGAATATGCCGTATGGTATGAGAGACAATCGTAAATATATTTTATTTCATATCAAAAAAATTAAACAAACTATCGCTAATAGCTTTTAAATTTTTTAAAAAGATTATTATACCTTACTAGACATAATGAAGCACATAAGATGAACTAGCACGAACAGTTTACTTTAAAAGACTGTTGTTTAACTGGAATATCATAAACCATTTTATACTTTTCCCAAATGATGGTTATATAAATTACGGATGAAACCACTATTGTAGTAAGTGTCATTGTAAAAGATAAAAATGAAATTATAAAGAAGACTATCTCGCTTTTAATCGTAATTGTATTTTTGCAAAAGCCCTGAGGCACAACAGATTCGTTCGTATTTTATTTGTGCTATGATTTTACCCGTGTGTTTGTTTGGTTGAGCAATATGTTATTTAAGATCATTGAATTATCAAAATACTGCCAATAAACCTTCTAATACTGTTAAGTCAATTAAAATTAACGTCGCCTGCTTGTGTTATTTGATTCGTCATTATTATTTCTTTAATTATAATTATTCTTCAATACGTCTGACTAACTTCAAGATATGTTTATGCTATATATTAGATGCATTTTAATGTAATTATGTGAATATTAAATGAGTTTATTTCTTCACTATCATTATTATAAAGTAGATCTATTTCTGCATTCGAAAGTCAGGATATGACTACGAGTATGTTATGGTTAACAAAACATATTTTTTCTCGTATCATCAGAATCTAATTATTAAAGGATATTTCTCATGTCGAAGGAAGTGCGGCCTTTATGTACCCCATTAAAACCATAATATTTTTATTTTCAGTATTTTGTAAATTGAGTTAGGGTTAATTAGCTATTTAATTAACTGACTTGACAATTTATATATATTATGTTAATAACGTTTGAAAAACTTAGTATTCAACTGGATGAAAACATTATACGAATGCCACGTGGTCCGTGGTTGAGGATTAAATCTATAAAACTTGGAATAACACAGTTTTCTGAATAATTATTTTCCGGACGAAATCCGATTTCTACTAATCTAAACAGTTAATCTATTGCTTTATAGTCAATTATATAAAACCAAACCTGACGTGAACAGTGCTGTACAGTATTATATATTTAAAAAGTAGTATTTAAAATTTTGATATTTCTTTTTCTTGTAATTCTTTGGTTTTCAAAATACTTGAAAAACCACTCGATAAATCCCCACCAAAGAAGTTTTATAATACATAGCTAAAAGTTAGGTTGCGTATAAAAAAAAAATGATGATATGAAGTAAATTTCCCACTTTCAAAATTTGTAATTGTAATTTTACACACAATATCTTATCAATATTCGGCAAAGTTATGTTTATACAAAATTCGAGGGTTGGTGATATTATTGAAATGCGTTTCATTATAGTACTTATTCGTATATTGCTATAAATAAATTATTTATTAACATACATTTATTACAACAATGTAAATTTCTGGAAAATTACTTAATGGTGGTAGTATTGGAGGGCGGGGACAGCCTTGATGAGAGCGGGAGCAGCTTTGACGTAGGTGGTGGCGACCTTGGGAGCAGAGTTGTGTACAATTGCGTTGAAACCGTTGTGATCATCAGCGGTGTATTCTACAGTCCTTATGGAACCGTCAGCTTCGTGGAGTGAGTAGGATCCCTTTACAACATCGCCGTCACGGGACTCTTGCTGGGACTTGTTATCACCGGTTTGACCGTCAGCAACGGAGTAAGTGAAATCGTACTTAGGGTAAGCCTGGAAAATGAACATTCAGTTTTATAATGATACAATAACCCTACTGTATGATTATATTTTAGAATAATAATAACTTACGATTTCCTCGGCTTGGTGTGCGACAACTTTAGCGATAGGAGCGTGGTAGGCGAGAGCAGCGGGAGCAGCGTGGTAGGCTACGGCGGCGGGAGCTCCGTGGTAGGCGACAGCGGCGGGAGCGCCGTGATAAGCGACAGCGGCGGGAGCAGCGTGGTAGGTGACAGCGGCGGGAGCAGCGTGGTAGGCGACAGCGGCGGGAGCAGCGTGGTAGGAGATAGCTGCGGGAGCGGCGTGGTAGGCGACAGCGGCAGGAGCAGCTACAGCCAACTTGGTGGGTTCATCGTGTCTGATGATGCTCTGTGAGGATACAGCATCCGCAGAAGAGTAGTGGACGGGTGCGGCCAGTAAACCAGCCTGGGACACCGCCACAAATGCGCACAGAACTATAACCTGAGAAAAAAAAATGTAATTTTAATCTCAATTTATTTTGTTTTTTTTTAATAGTAGATATTAAACTGTCTTACTTTGGAGTACATTTTGATTGATGCGTTGAAATGATATGATGCAGGTCCCGATGTAGGTCTAATTTATATACACACGTCGCTGTAAGATTAACTGACAATTTTTGTAGGTAGTGGGTAGTGGAAGTTGTCAAGCGAGCTCATGGCGACCTTACTACATGTCGCATAATCTATCCATTCACTAAACTGTTTCAAAATAACGTAGCTGAAACATCTGGCAATAATTTTAATGGTGTATTATGAGTATTAGTTTCGTTTTTAGAAAATCTTAAGATGTTTGAATTACCTTTGATTTATTTAAAGTTTTCGTAAGATTAGTAGAGCCTTAGAGTAATCGAGTAAACAAAACGATACTTATCAAATATTTTAATGTTTATTCCAAACATTTCATTTGTTTAAAATTTGGAATCTTATGTATTTTTTAACTGAACACTATCACATGATTTTTATTTTTTTGTAAGTTAACTACTTTAAAGAAATCCATTTCAATTAAATTGACACATTAATTTCATTTCTCAATTGAATGAATAGTGATTCTTTGTATTCACTTATAACAAGTGTCTTATGCCCATTGTTTTATAAATTGTACTAAGAATAAAAGAGAGATGAAATGTTTACATTAGATATATTCTGTGTTATGAATTAGATTTAACTTGAAAAATGGGATTGCACTAGCTAACTTTGTATTTCGGACTATATTTTTTTGTAATTAAGGTTTTTGTAGATACAACTGATATAGATAATATTTAACATGCGCACAATTATAATCTATAGTAATAAAGAAAATTGAAGCGTATGTTTGTAATGTATTTTTTTTTACCTAAATAGATATAGATGTATATACATATTCAAAAATACAATTTTTGAAATATTCGTCTGCCTGCCTGTTTGTTCCGGATAATCTCCGAAACAGCTATTTTGACAGACCTATTTTACAGACCTATTTTGACGGGACTTTTTTTGGTAGATAGCTGAAGTTACTTCGTGTAACATCGTTTACTTTTTAATTTTCAAAAAATAAATAGTGTTCCGCTTAAAAAACATAAAACTCAAAAATAAAATTAGAATAAAATCCGATTCGATGCACAGTTTTACGGGCAAGTGTTTGAATTTATCAGAATTATTTTATATTATCTTAGTACCAAAAATAATTAGGGTTCAGTATAATTTTTTTATTTAAATGAAGGGAAGAATATATGAAGCGCAGACGCAGCCGCGGACACTCAGCTAGTTTTTAATGAAATTAAAGTTCCTTAATTCTTCTTCTGACTTACTCACTACTTACGATTTGTTGATTTTTATAGCACTATTTTTTATCCACGTAGAATTCGTCATGGGCACAGCTATCCACAGATCTGTTCGCGAATATTAACGATCAGACAGACAGATAGACGTTGTCTTTTATATAATGTATGGAAAAAGATGTAAGAAAAAAATTGGTCATTGTCATTTTTGTGAAGTTGTTCTGATTAGTTTTGTTATGTACAAAAAATTAACATATAAACTTAAAAACGAAATAATATATCTACAATTTAAATTTTTTTAATGTAAACTGTTTCATTTGTTGTCAAGTTATAAGCCAACTAACGTATAGACGTACATATAGACCTTTTGTATAATATAAAGATATAAGGATAACCTTCCTATGTTGTGTATCTATTCTTGTCGATTCAAATGTTCAACAAAACTATGTTTTGATAACCATTTCGCCTCGCATCAAAGAGAAATAAAACGTACTTTTTACTTAGTGTATCTTTAACGGCTTTTAAATTATTTAAAGAAGAGAAATCATTAAGAATCTCTACGATCTCTAAAGCTTTAAATAAATATAATGTTACTGTAATTTTGGATTGTACCAGAAAAAAAAACGATTTTATCGATTCTATGGTAGTTATCAAATAGCATTATCGTTCTTCTTTTCATATATCAGTAAGTCGGTGCTTATCACGACCATAAATCTTCAAGTTTTATGTATGTATTTTATAGAATGTACATAAAAATGAAATGTTTTTTAAACGTGAAAAGTATAAAATAATGATAAAATATAACACGAGTATTTTCACAGATACGAGAGTACGTTTTAACAAATCCTCACCTAATCTCTTCACACATTTATGCTATGGGAATATATGCTGATAAAAGGTATTATAGTTAATTTTCCCTTAAATTCAGTGTTTAGGTTGTAAAAAGTAAAAAAAAATTGGAACATGTGTGTTTTTATTTTCACATAAATACGGCTTATTTACCGAAATTTTCTTTAAGCACTAAGAATTACAGGTGAGAGAATAAAATAAATTAAAACTATATGAAATTTTATCCTAAAGTGTATGTAAACAATAATCATGAACGATTATTGTTACTACATAGTTTGTGTTAGATTTCATGCGTAACATATAAAGTTAACATATAAATGAAAAATGTATTAAGTTTGTTATTTTCCAAGAGTACACATTATCTATGTGAGTATGATAATATTATTTATAATAATTAATTCTCACTGCAATGCCTGCAATCATGATGGCTCAATTTTAGCTTAGTCGGATACTAAATCGGTAACTTATTCTATGATAACCCTAGCTTTTAGCCTATTTAGGCAATGCAGACACATTGTAATGAAATTGAAGTATGGCGGAAACTGTTTATGTATTCTCCCCCATCCCCACTATTCTCCTCCATCCCCACTGGGCCATTGCACGGACGAGGCCCGGTGGGTTTGCCGCAGGGGGCGACGCGGTGACTGCGAAAGCCACCCCGTGTCGCCCCCATCCCAAATGCGGCGGACGGCCCCGGGGGACTTCGGTCTCACTAATGCAATGGGTAAGGGTAGTGCGTAAATGCATTTCTCCCCGTCAAAAAAAAAAAAGGTAGCACTCTCAACTTTGAAAAATCTGTCGCCAAATGACTGACTCTAAAAATAATGATGCTGGGATGAGACACAATTCCTCTTGGATTAGCATATTCACATTACGCTAATTTTTGACTCTCAATGTAAAAAGAATTAATTTAACTTACTATTTTTAACGTAGGCAGGTAAATTTGGCATCGGTATAGTGAACAATAAATAATAAACAGTGCAACCTAATGCAATATCTCAGTTTAATCGAAACTTGGCCTTCGAAACTTAACATCGATGACCTTCAAGTAAGTACTATTTATGCATGTTACGACAAAATAGCGATCAAATTGATAAAGACATGTAATGCAATGAATACATTTTTGAATTTGCATATATCAAAATATAGAACAAACTGAAAGTGATTATAATTTGAAGATCAAGTTTCATTTTAATTACAACGTATTTTATTCAATGACTAGTTCTACCTGCGACTCCGTCCGCATGATGTAATTTATACTCTATAGAAGTATTTTCACAGTTTAGATATTAAATGAATCCTCTTCTTTATATAATTTCGAAAATATCAGAAATGTGTTGCGTATTTGATATCCCCAGATATATTTGATTTATAGTAGGTATTATAGATATAGTTATTACGTTACATTGAATCTTCTTTAAAAATACTTTTATATATTTTTAATACCTATCTGTACTCCCCTGCTTGAAACATTTCTTATAGCAAATTTTACTATCTTACTTATTTTGTCTATTTGAAATAAATATTTGATATGAGTAAATATGACTATTAAACACTTTTCTGTAAAAAGAGATAAACTAAATTATTCTAAACTCTAAACTAAGTCAATAGATTTCTTTGTGATAATGATTGTCAAATACGAGATTGTAAAAGTAACACCGAAGTCTGATTGCTAATATACTTGATTTATTTTATGACAGATGTGTAATACACCTGTTTTTAATTAGTCATTCAAGTTTGCAGCTAACTAAAATCAATATTAAACTGGATCTCAGTCCCATCTGAAGTCTGTTTAAGGTTATTTGCTATGTTTGAGTGAAATCATTTCTTGAGCATTTATTATAAGCAAATGTCCTTTTTCTTGTTGGACGTAGATTTGAATTCACCTATACTGTTCTATAATTATCCTGAATTTTCGGTTAAGGTAAACCATAACCGTGTTGAAACCATAAAACATGGTATTCGAGCTAATTCTAAAGTTCGCTTTTGTCTAGTTACTAATCTCAAGTTTGAAAATTTATCGCCAAGCATGTGTAGGTGGTTTCAGCAGCATGGCGAGAGCCAGTACCTCGAGATCTCTGGGCTTAGCGTATTTACAATCTTAAACTTGATCGTTACTTAGCATTAGGTGAGATTGCAGTACGAGTACAACCGCTAAGCATGTACAGTATTTAAAAAAAATGTATATACAGTTGTCAATTATTATAATTACATTAAGAGTATGAGTATAATGAAAGGCAAATATGGGTAGCCGTCTTGGCGGCTAAAAATAGTTCCACCCATATCTTCCTCTGAGTACTACAAACACCACCTGCGGTCGCCATCTCGCCCGCCAAGCGTGGTGATTATGGCAGTATCCCCCCAAAGCCCAAACCCCATCATATACAGACGACCTGGTGAAGGTTGTGAGAATCCGCTGGATGTGGATGGCGTAAAACCGGTCGTTGTGGAGATTTTTTGGGGAGCTAATGTCCAGCAGTGGACGTCTTTCAGTTAAAGGGATAGAAGATATAATGATACGCAAGAATGGTGACAGATTTTAAAACTAGAGACTGATAGATAGCCAGGTGAGGATCAGAGAACACCTTACCACCGTGCTATGTTTTATCACAATGTTTTTCTTCTCCTAAAGCTTCCAGTTATGCCACATCCTACCACATTACTACTGAGATATTGTCCCATCAAAATTAAGCTCAAACCCGAACTCAGAAAGTGGATTTTGCTCACTAGTGAGATATTTACGCCCGAGTGATTTATAAATTGTTCAATGATTGCATATAAAACTAAGTGACTGTGGATAGCTAAAGTATTTTGAACTAAAATTTCGCTATTATTAAATTATAAAATGGTCTTCTTTATCCCTTTCTTTTATGGTAACAAATAATCATGGCTTTTTTTGTCAATAAATACGGCTCAGGATACTCTTGATGATGCGTAAGCAAGCTCAGGTACATTGACAGTATAAGGCATTGAAAAAAATCAATAGTTTTATTTAAGAATTGTTTATTTCATTAAATAAGAATAAATAATTTTACACAAATAATAATTGTTTTTGACATTTAGTGGTAATATTTCAGAGCGGGGACAGCTTTGACAATGGCGGGCACACCTTTAGGGGCAGTGTTGTGAACAACTGCGTTGAAGCCGTTGTGGTCGTCGGCGGTGTATTCTACTGTTCTAATTGATCCATCGGCCTCGTGGAATGAATAAGAACCGTGGACAATGTCTCCATCACGAGATTCTTGCTGAGACTTGTTATCTCCGGATTGGCCATCAGCAACGGAATAATTGAATTCGTATTTGGGATAGGCCTGCAAAACAAACATAATTTTTAAGAACAACTATATAGTTGTGTGGTGCCGGCTAAGAATAGTACCACCTCATATCTTCCCGTGGGTGTTGTAAAAGGCGTCTAAGGGATAATCTAGGAAATAGGCAGCCCCATCCTCTGAGGGCCACAAACACCTACTGCGTTCGTCAATCCGTCTGCCAAGCGTGACGATTATGGCAATACCTTTTCCTTATTGTGGGAGACCTATGTCCAGTAGTGGACATCTAATGGTTGAATAGATAGATATACCGATTTAAATGTTAATTTTTATCAGAGTAAATTAGAATTTTGTAACGTGTGCTTACAATTTCTTGATCTTCATGAGCCAAGACTTTGGCGATGGGTGCATGATAGGCAATTGGTGCTGAAGCAGCGCGGTAAGCGACCGGTCCTACAACATTTGCAGGCTGATCGTGACGCACGATGCTTTGAGAAGACACGGCATCAGCGGCGGAATAGTGCACGACGGGGGCAGCCAAAAGGCCAGCTTGAGACACAGCCACTAACGCGCACAAAACTAAAACCTAAAAATAATTGTGTGAATATAGTAGTGAACACAATCATGATAACAATATGAAATAAAAAAATAATATTTGAAACTTACTTTACTGAACATTTTGTTTTCCTGTGATTATCACACACTAAATGATACCTATGAAGTCGTAGACTGAGCTTATATAGGTACTAAGAAATATTCGTGTTACGTGAACACGCGCAGAGGAGGTCGTCTAACAAGCTTACGGCGACCTTGCGCCGTCGTCTGTTGCAATTGCTAAGTGTATGCAAATTTCAACCCCGTGAAACATACAAAAATGTTTCTTTAAATAAATCAAAAGAAATTGCCTGAGTTTTCAACTTTTACACTTTGTTGTTTTGTTAGGAATATATGAAGTATATATTATGAATTTTAATTTATTATTTGCATGCTGTGCCATTTTTATTTAAATATCGGGTTTACTTTTTTTTTTTTTAAATTATATTTTGTTGTGTGTAACTTACTTGTATTGGTTTGTTTGTTAAAAAAATGGTTTACAACTATTTCGTTGTAAATTCTATATTACATTTCTTATTGTTTGTCACAGGCTGCGTAGAAACCAAGTACAAATATTGCATTAATCAGTAAAAATGAAATAATTAGATGCATATCTACGAATAATTTTAGCAAATAAATGTAATTAATAATATACCGATGTCTTTTCATGCTTCATTAATATATAAAACAGTTTTATTGAAAGCCTTTTATATTTTATAAAAAAAAAACCGTAATATTTTATTTTATATTTGCCTTAGTTATTGCGCAAGATGTATATTGTGTCAACAAAACAATTTGTAAATAATGATTTAAAATGAAAAAAAACGAGGAAATCAATACGGTTCAAATAATTATTTAAATATAAAAAACGCATCGAAAAATTAAAAAAATTGAACAGTTATGAATTCCTGGATTTTTAAGTAACCACATTAAATTGTGTTGTAATTTAGTAGGTACTACTGGCATAATCATTTTTTTTCATAAAAGTTTCTTACACTTGCATCGGTTTATCTTTTCACATCGAGTCGTAAAAACATAACTTATGGGGTCAAATGGTATTTCGACAAAATTCAACATTTGAGCGTGATTCATGCGTAAAGTAATTTGTAAGTTAAACAGTATTAATATAATTTTGATAATTAGAATTTGTTTAATTGGAGAAATTTGCTAAAGATTTATTGTTGTAATTTTGTTAGAAATTAATTTTAATAATTTTCTATACACAGCAGCAGACATTTTGTAACTTCAGTGTTTTTTTAACGTTTGTCATTTCAACCTAAGAATGCTAGCCAGCACAAGGGCACCAAAATGGTACGAACCTCGGCTTGAGTTGCTACCCGTAATAAAAATTACACGGAATTTGCCCCTGTAAAGTACCTGTAAAGTAAAAAAGGTCCCTTACAGAACCTACATATGTACATTGCGTTTAGTGTGTTATGTGTGTGCAGTTTGATGCAGATAAGGGTCGGAGCTCGTCTTGCGCAACTACCGAAGGAGACCCGGAGTGTGTGCTTATGTAGACTCAGCGCTTTGATCATAATCTCATTTGATGTTAAGTGACGATGTAGTCCATGTTGATATATATGTTAAGCCTAGAGATATTGTCTCTCAAGTAATACTACCGGAACACATCTATTGGTGCTTGGTGATACGTTATTAAAATTGGGGGTGGTAACTATTATAAAATGTCCTACTACTATGTTATATTTTCATCATGATGTTTTCCTTCATCGAAAACTAAAGCTCGATAAAGAATACGATAGGTGGATTTGAACGCACAACAAGCAGCGATGTATCCGATAACATTACCGCTGAGTTATTATAGCTTCGTCGGTTGTTAATAAACCTTATAATAAATACATATTACGTATTATAATGACAAAGGTATTTTTGAGATTCATGGATTCGGTTCCCTAGGAATTATATGCAAAATGAGAGCCTATAAATATCTGTAAAATAACTATCTATTTTGGCGTTACATGAATGCCAATTAGCTGTTTAGTTTATCAGGATAAGTAGTCTTTAATTTTTTTAAACTATTGCGATTCTTATTGTTATTAATATGGTTCTTTAATATAGGTCCTAACGTTTTTATTTCGACCGCTAAACGCATGGCATGGCTGGTGTAACCCATTCGAAATGACGGGGTAAAAAGTTAAATAAATAAATCGCGTTAAGGCTCTTGTTAAAATATTTTATCAGTTTGAAATCTAATGGTCGTAGGTATATTAAAAAAAACGTTTCTCTTGTAAGTATCAATACAAACGTATATTTTACGTAATAAGTCTTTGTAGTGAATTATTAAAGGTAGATTTAAGGAAGCTGCTGCCAGATCGCAAATAGTTGATGTGTATACCTTTAAATCTTTCTGTTTAGATTTATTAAAATAGTACTTTAAAATTATTTATAAAAAAATACTTGTAACTTTTTATGTGTTTTATTTTTTTAAGCGGAACCCTAATTATTTTCGAAAATTAAAAGTATCCAAGTTACGTGGTGTAACTTTAGCTATCTACTAACAAGTCTTATCAAAAATACCTCCAGCTGTTCCGGAGATTAGCCAGAACAAACTGACAGACAGATTGTATTTTTGGTACAGGTATCGTATATACATTCATACCTATTTAGTAAAAAAAATGTATTACTAACAGACACTTCAAATTTAATTATTAGTGTAGATAGTAATTTATGATCCAGCAGGAGGCGTCCTTTGATACACAATGTTTCGGCTTCTGTTGTTACAAGGAAAGGCAATATCAGTCAACTTTGTTACAGAAAATACCTGTATTGAAACGTGGTTATTTTGGTGGGTTGAGATTATTTCTTTAGCTTTACTTAATATCAGGTTTATTTGTTAAATGTCTCTCATGATCGTATTTTTTATATATATTGTAAAATTAATCTATGATAATACTTCATATTAATTATCATTTAGAACTAGTATGACTTAAATCTAATAATTATGACGTCATAAAATTAACATGGCCCATTTATTATTGTTGTTTGTGTGGTAGTGTGCGAGTAGTGTCTATTTATGATCTCAATGCTGATTTAGAAACAAAAACTACAGGCCATACCTTTCTTTAAAAATAAAATACATTATTTATTTATTAAAATTGTATAATGTAAATCTACCAATGTCGCAAACATTTTATAAATATAGATATAACTAGATGTGTGTCCGCGGACCCGCCCACGTTTCATGTACAAGTATTCTTCAGTACGTGTTTAACCCCTTAAGCACTTTTCATGAGTTTTAATTTTTTTATGGGGAACTTTAATTAAAAATGTAAGTTTATAAAAATTAAAAGTAGCCTAAGGTACGCTTGGTAACTTTAGCTATCTACCAAAAAAACGTCATGTCAGAACCGGTTCAGCCATTCCGGAGATTAGTCGGAACAAACAGACAATCAGACAAAAATTGTGTTTTCGGTATAGGTATCATATGTAATTAGTAAAAAGTTATTTTTTGTTATTACCGACAGACTCTTCAATTTTATTTATTAGCATAGATATACGAGTAGGTAGGTTTAAAATAAATAATTGTATTATATTTCTGATCGAATTTATTAGAGAATTGCTATAAATTAAATTATAATCTACATGACTGAAAAGAATTAATGGTGGTAATACTGGAGAGTGGGTACAGCAGAAGCGACCTTAGGTGCGGAGTTGTGGACCACGGCGTTGAAGCCGTTGTGGTCATCGGCAGTGTATTCCACTGTTCTGATTGAACCGTCAGCCTCGTGGAAAGAGTAAGAGCCTTTAACTACGTCACCATCACGAGATTCTTGCTGAGACTTATTGTCTCCGGACAGACCGTCGGACACGGAGTATGTGAAGTCGTATTTCGGGTAAGCCTGTCAACAATAAAATATGTATTGATATATTTTGCAATCACGCACCTAAAACATTTCCAAATAGTTTTATTTTAACATTTATCCTTTGATTTTGAAGATACGATGATTAAACTGTGTCACGTATTTATGGTACTTAGATCCGCATAGGTTAGAATTATACAATGCCCAAAATTGGTCTAAAAGGTAAGTAAAGCAAACCATGATGATGAGCTTAGTTAGTTAACAAATTCATTTTTTTTTTCAAATCTGATGACTTAGATCTCATTGAGTTTGGTTATTAATATCTTCATGTAATTTCTTAAGATAAGAAAAACAATATTTTTTATATTTACTTACAATTTCTTGGTCCTCACGCGACAGAACTTTGGCAATGGGTGCGTGGTATGCAATAGAAGCGGGGGCAGCATGATAAGCTAAAGGGGCAGTGACAGCCAACTTAGCGACAGCGGGTTGGTCGTGACGAACGATGCTCTGTGATGAGACAGCTTCAGCAGCAGAGTAATGCACAGGTGCCGTCAGAAGTCCCGCTTGGGACACCGCCACCAAAGCGCAAAGGGCTACAATCTAAAACATAAAATAAGGTTTAACGGGTTACCTTGATTATTATTTGAAAATTGAATATTATGAAATAATATACTTTAGAGAGCATGTTTATTGATTCTTGTAAATGAATGATAAAAATCTATGCGCAGTTTCAGCTTTTATACTTGCGAATATTAGCACGATTACATAACCGTTAGCATTTGTAGTTATCAAACAAGCTTTAGGGGACCTTGTAGTATGTTATGCACGCCAGAATTTGTTTAATAGTTTGCATTTAGTTTTTGGAATTATTTTTTCAACGTGACTGGTTCTGATCGAGAATTGTATCTATTAAGGTAGGTTTGAATCTAATAAAATAATGTCCCTGAGCCTTTTCTAATTCTTACTAACATTTTCTAAAATTCGTATGGATATCTGAAAGGTGAAAAATTGTGCAAGATATGTAGGAATAGGTATATCTATTATGAAACAGCTAGTTATGCGCTCCGCTAGCATCAACTGAGATACAATACCTCCACGCGTTCCTTCTAATTAAAACACTATGCCAGTATTAAGTATGTACTAGATATTTAAGAAAAGCTATTATAATTAGAGCATTATTTTAAAGTTATTAACAAGCAATAAAATATAGTTTTTTTTTAATAGTAGCTCGGTAAAGTGACGGCATGTTGCCTGATGGTAAGCACAATGCAATCCTGAAACTGTGGCGCCTGGCGTGAGATTGGTTATCCATCGTCAGTCGTCCCTGTGATTCCGGCCTGCACAGATATCTCTACACGCTACGTTAGGAGGAAGTAATGCTAAAAACTATTAAATTTCAGCGGATCCGTATGTGTATTTGTATATACTTGCTTAACAATAGGATGTACTCTAGATTGGTTTTAGAAAAAAAATTTTCTTAAGATAAGAAAATGCTTTGAACACAATCTCACCTGATGTTAAGTGACGATGTATTCCAGGATGGTGAAATACTAAGCTTAGATACTGGTTCTCGAGTGATGCCGCCGGAACACACCTATTGGTATTTGGCGACAGGTTTTTTGAACTTGATGATGGTAGGTATCCAGACGGGCATTGTTAGAAAATGCCCTACCACCATGCTATGGTTTCCTCACGATGTTTTCCTTCACCGAAAGCTCAGGCTGGTTTTAGAGTATGATTGGTGGGTTTGAACCCGTGTCCATTGACGTGGAATCCGACCGCACTATCCACTGCGCTATCATCCCTTCTGTTGTTTCCATTGTCTTCCACCATATTGTTTCCATATTCTGAACCATTGGAGATACATCCACTGTAGATAAATATTTCTGAACATTAGATTTTGTACATTCAGCTATGTGTAGTATCTAGTTTTAAAGTCGAAATTACAATTAAATAGTCTCGTTTATCAGCAGCAGTTATTAGTCTTTATTTTATTTTCCTTATCAATATATAAAGAGTAGCAAATCACCCAAGATTTCAACAATAACAACAAAAAAACACAAACAAAGGACTTGATTCATAGTTGGTGATAAGAATACCATTATAAGTGCCAACTTTCTTGCCTTGTATCGGAAAGTTTTTTTTGTGTAGACACTAGTTGTTTTTTTTTGTGTTTATATAAGAGGGAGTTTGAAAGTTGCGTCAGTGGTAGAAAAGCTGAAAAGGAATCATTTGTCATGTCGTGGTATAGATATGTTATATGAAAAGAGGAAGCGTATATTGATAAAATAGTAATTAATAGACACTGGAAGGACGGAAAGGTAGAGGAATACCTAAGAAACTGTAAATGGAATGGGGTAGGAATAATATGAAAGAAAAAGAGGTAAAAGAAGGGAAGACGGCTGATATGGTATGGAAGAAGAAAACATAATGTACCGACCCTGAGTGAGTTGGGAACAGAGCATAAGAATGATAATGTTACTAGTTTTTTTAATGTTTTTTTTTACACGGTATAGGTTCAGTGCTTTGACCACAATCTCACCTGATGTTAAGTGACGATGTGGTCCAGGATGGTAAACACACTATGCTTAGAGGTATTGGTTCTCAGGTGATGCTGCCGGAATAAACATACTGGTATTTGGCGACAGGTTTTCAAACTTGAGGGTGGTAGCTATCCAGGCGGGCGTTGTTAGAAAATGCCCAACCACCATGCTATGACTTCCTCGCGATGTTTTTCTTAACCGAAAGCTCAGAGCGATTTTAGAGTCGGATAGGTGGGGAGCGAACCCGCGTGGTTTTTGACTCGGAATCCGGCACCACTACCCGCTGCGCCATTATCGCTTCAAAATGCTTTTGCAGCATTTGTTCGCAATCACAAGTAATGTTACTGATATTTAAAGCAATCTGACGCTGGAAGGACTTACAGGCTATTGAAATGATGAAGCGATGCTGATTCAATGGTAAAATGATCAGGTATTGCATCGATAGACGTATGTGTGAATCGATCTACCTTATTTTATAGTGTATTTGTGGTTTCTTCAAAAGAATACCTAGTAATGAAACCATAGCATGGTGGTAGAACATTTTCGAATACCCGCCTGGTGATATTTATATAACCCATAAGTTCGAAAATCTGTTTCCAAGCACCTATAAGTAATACTTGGTTTAGTGGTACTTCTAGGCTTAGGGTGTTTGCGACGCGGTGCTTACGAAAGCCACCCCGTGTCGCCCCCATCCCAAATGCAGCGGACAGCCCCGGGGGGTTTTAGTGGGTATTTCCGGGCGACTCTCGCCCGGGTGAGTCCCACACTGGCACGGAGCTCGTCACTCCGTGCCCCCTTATCTATTGTATTTGGGGGACTCTGATCCCACAAATACAATAGATAAGGGTAGTGCGTAAATACATTTCCCTCCGTCAAAAAAAAAAAAAGGGTGTTTACCAGATTAAACCACATCGTCATTAAACATTGGACGAAATTTTGTTTAATCAATGATGATGTGTTTTTTTTACTTTGTGTAATAGCAAAATTGAATGATTTACCAAATTATGAAGTTTAATATATTACTTTAAGGCAATAGTGACGAAATCTTTATGTAAAGTTGTCGCGACTAAATTATTTCCGTTGAAGAAATTTTGTGTAAGGTGGTAGTAGCCTTATTTCACGCCTTCAGATTAAACGTTATTGTGTAACAAACACATAACGTGTTATTGACATGTGGTGTTTTGATACGTCTCGCGTAAAAATGAAGCATTACTTAATAACATTAAAATTTATTATCATACATTTGATTAATTATATTAATTAGATAGCAATAATAGTTGATGTAATGTTTAGAAACGTGTGACGAAAATTGAAACGGGTTTTATAATCTGATATAAATTGAAAAAAAAATAACTCCTCTTTTTTACCTTGGTTAAACAGGTCACTCTTGTAAGAACTTTAAATGCAGGAATATATGCAACTCTTAATTATATTTAACCTGTGTATCCTAGTGGTTTATAGAGTGCCCGCGACTTCATCTACGTATCTTATGTTTAATAAATGTAAGAGTCCTTTTATCGTTTTTTGCAATGTTATCAGTTTTGCTATTTTTTTCTATTCTTATCACATTTTTATGTTGAACCGACGCAAAATGTCTTCCTCTTATATTTATCTCTATTTGAAATCATCTCTGTATTCTTTCCCTTTCTAAATATATCATCATTCACACCTTTTATCCTTTTCTTTGGTTTTCCTCTTTCTCCTTAACCATTCATATTCATATCCAATACCTTTCTTACGACAAAGACTTCCCCTATATTAGGATAAACGACTAATCCTTAACTTCTGTGTCACATTCAAACTTCTTTTAATGTGCTCATTCCTAGTTTCTATTACTATCAGTATTGTTTACTGCTTATGAAATAATGTAATCTATGTGTTTATATGGAAACGACATCATTTTGAAGATAGTGTGAATGTAAACTGAGGTCAAAACCCACAATGAGCTTTAGCAAAGCATCGTGATAAAGCCTTAACATGGGTATAGAGTATTAATGCGCACTTGCTTAAGCCCCCAAGATAAGCATGTTCAGGATTTTTAATATAAAATTTATTAAAGTGTTAATTTGCTTGTAAATCATATGTTTATTATTTTTGTAGTCTTATTTTGTATTCATAACATTCTTTTAGCATACATATGAGGATTTACTGAAAGAGAAAATCTAAAACGATTTTTCCATAGCTTTTATAGCCAAAACAATACATGCTTTCCGTACATCAAATATCAAGTGATCAATTCATCTTTGTGTTAAATCTATACATACAACATATGGATGTATAAAGAAAGAAATATATCAAAATTTAAGATTACTTTTATTTATAATGCTTTAGCTTATATGCGGCAGATTTTTGAGAAAACCTATTGTTTAAAAAAATATATGACTGATTTTATGAAATGATATCGATAATTTTTATAGTTTATCAACTTTGTTTTTTTTTGTGTAGTCGCTATTGACGAACTGTAGTGTTATGAGTGTAAACAAAATTTTTAAAACAATAACTACCGCTTTTATGTTTATGCTATATAAGCGATAATGAAATAATAATACTAGTACTGTAGTAACTTTAGTTTTCTCTATGTCCAGACTGTTTCATTTAAAGTAATTGTTATATATTGCTCTATGAAAACATATTTTTATTAATATTTTTAGAATTTATAGATATCTTCCCCTCATTACCACGGTATCTATTCTACTTAGTTTAATTAAATATGGGAATACCTTAAATAAAAATATGATGGGTAAACAAGCTGTGTATAAAATGAACGTCAGGTTTAATCGAAATATCCGTATATTGTAATAAATAAATGAACTATTAATAGTAATTTTTGCAAAACAATGCAATTTCATTTTGATATTTAGTGGTGGTA
Organism: Samia ricini; assembly: GCA_014132275.2. Classification (NCBI taxonomy): domain Eukaryota; kingdom Metazoa; phylum Arthropoda; class Insecta; order Lepidoptera; family Saturniidae; genus Samia; species Samia ricini. Next base: position 11,752,065 of record AP028170.1, read on the forward strand.
GTACTGAAGGGCGGGGACAGCCTTAATGAGAGCGGGGGCAGCTTTGACGTAGGCAGGTGCAGCAGTCGCGGCAGAGTTGTGCACAACCGCGTTGAAACCGTTGTGGTCATCAGCTGAGTACTCGACTGTTCTGACGGAACCGTCGGCTTCGTGAAGTGAGTAGGATCCTTTCACAATATCACCATCACGGGATTCTTGCTGCGATTTGATATCACCAGAGTGATCATCAGCAACGGAGTAAGAGAAGTCGTATTTAGGGTAGGCCTGTATTACAAATAAAAACAAATATCAATAATAATTTGCTACATACAAAATAGCTTACTGTTTAATTCTCAATTTAACTATTCAATTATTTATACTATATAAATAAGCACAAAATTTAGGGAAACTTATATCTGTTTGTTTTGTTCATAGAAAGTTTAATTAAGTTAAATCTGGTTAACTTACGATTTCTTCTGCTTGGTGTGCGACAACTCTAGCGATCGGAGCGTGGTAGGCGACAGCGGCGGGAGCAGCGTGGTAGGCGACAGCGGCAGGAGCAGCGTGGTAGGCGACAGCGGCGGGAGCAGCGTGGTAGGCGACAGCGGCGGGAGCAGCGTGGTAGGCGACAGCGGCGGGAGCAGCGTGGTAAGCAAGACGTGCGGGAGCTGCTACTGCTAGCTTAGTTGGTTCATCGTGTCGAATGATGCTCTGAGAGGATACAGCATCCGCAGAAGAATAGTGGACGGGTGCGGCCAAAAGACCAGCTTGGGACACCGCCACAAGTGCGCACAGAACTATAACCTGCAGAAAATTTATGTTGTTAATTATAAATATATTTTTTTAAACACATCGCAGCATCTTATTTTTTTCATATGACTTACTTTGGAGTACATGTTATCTGTGAACTAAAAAAAACATAAAATGATAATTTTAATATCAGAAGTCTAGTTTTTATACTCGAAGCACGATACAAGATAATATGAGTAGTGGTGTAAGTTGTCAAACCAGCCTCGTGCGACCTTGCTCGGGTTATGAAGTCATATGTCAGTTCGTTCGAAGTTATTCGGAAGCTTTCGCAAGTGCATTTTATGCTATATGTACATTTCTTGAAATAACTTTTCTTTGCGTTGCTTTAATGACCATAGGTAATGCGTAAATATGATACTATGATATTTCATAGAAAGAAAAAAATAATTTTATGTGTACCTTGCCTGCATTATTGCACATTTCTAATATAATTTTTTGGGTAAGTAAATTTGATGTCTGAAAATCAGTGTGTATTCATATGGCATAATAAATATCATACTTGAGTGCGGAAAATGTTTATCATATCTAGCGAGAGTTAACAGTACTTAATATGGGTTTTTTTTTTAAATAAAAATGAAAATCTGTTTCATTGTATAAATCCATTGTTGTATTGTGATATTATTAAAGCAAGAAAAAATGCTACATTTTTAACTAGTATTGATTAAATAATCTTATATATATAAACTAAAGTTATCACTTTCTTAATAAATTGTCAAATTTACAATACAATTATATATATTTTTCTGAGTAAGCTGTCTCAACAATTCTGTTTTTTCAGTTTTATGTATTTAACAATATATTAAGTCATTGTGAAAAAAATATTCACGAGATTTGTGATTACCTATTAAAATTAAATAAAGGCCAGGTAAAAAGTACACATAACCGACGAGCATATATGAAAGCGCTCATGAAAGTAGAGGAAGCGAAAGAGGTGTGTAAAGATCGTAGGAAGTGGAAGGACGTAATCTCTGCCTACCCCCACGGGAGAAAGGCGTGTGATATGTATGTATTAAAGGGTCTTTTGTACTACATACTAGCCGGCTTCGCTCGCTTCACACGGAACCCTAATTATATTCCTAAAAAAAATCTGATACTAAGAGGCAGCATAGATATTTCTAACTAATTTAAGCACTTACCAGTAAAACTGTAGATTGAATCGTTTTTTTTTTTTCAATTTCCTGGATTTTATTTATTTTCTACGGAACCAATAATTTAATATTTTTTTTGCACTGATATAAATAACGAAAATTTCTCATAAAATCAAACACATGGCAGTAAAAATGTTCATTGAATCGAAATGTATTCCAATTTTTATGAGTTTTAATTTTTTTACGTGGAACCTTAATTCAAAAAGTTAAAGTAAACTAAGATACGCGGAGTAACTTCAGCTATCTACCAAAAAAAGTCCTGTCAAAATCCGTCCAGCCATTCCGAAGATTACCCGGAACAAACAGACACTCAGACAATAATTTTAAAAATTGCATTTTTGGTATAGGTGTATCTACATATTTAGTAAAAAAAATTTGAGCATACAAACAGACACATTAATTTTATATATTAGTATAGATGTTATTTTGCATACACTTCATTATTATGGTTTTTTAAATGAATCTAGATAAACGCTATTCATAGATTATATAAATACATAATTGTGTAAAAAGAATGCTAGATACTAAGAAGTATGTTACTATAGAGTATAAACTACTACCATACCAAATGTCATCGACATTTCATTTATTAGTTTTGCGTTTATAATTTAATAGTTTTTGCGTGATTGGCGAACAAATTAATAAACAGGCAGACAGTCAGAAAAGCAATTTAAAACTATCGAAATGTGTTCTGTAGTCAATTCTGAATATCCGCATAGTATTTTTTCTTATATATCTTCAATGTACAGATTTCGTCTCGTTAGCCTTTTATTATCAGTATGTAGATTTCCCTTTATAATAATTTTATGCTCGAATATTTTACTGAAAATTAAGAATTCATAATTATTAGACGGCAAGGAGTATAAAATAATATCTGTTATACTATCTAATACGATGAATGCTGAAAAATGAATGACACGACTAATTACAGATTTCAATGTTGGCATTCCCGTGGTAGAGTTCGCAAATATAAAGCATGTGGCAACGAATCGTGTTTCTGAATCTATATGTGTATGGCCAGTTACGTAAGAATGAACAATGAATTATATGCATTATAACTATGTAGGAATAAAAAATAAAACATTTCGCTATACAAAATGCTATAGTAAAATTATTACTGATTGTATGGTAAAAATATAATGAAAATAGTAATTAATCTTAATTTATCATTTGCGGTTTTAAAAGTATATGCAGTTTAAAGAAGTGCACATCATATTTCACAGGTTCAAACAAAATTATTACATAACATTTTTAAACGCTACTTAATTTTGTTTTTTTTTTGTAAAATTAACACGCTTAATTCTATACTTCTTCTTAGTTAATGGCAATCTGTGTACACACAATTTATGCCAATGCCATGTGGGTAAGATGTATTTTCAATCTTGTATCAGTGTTACCAAGCTCCAGCAAAACGATGGCCCATCCTGTTCGAACTTTCCATGGAGCTTTATCGGCACTTTAGAATTCATGCTACGTGTTATCTTCTATAATAAACTCAACTCGAACACAATAACTAAACTATATTACACAAAACGCCATCAATATTTCATGATTTAGAGTCAAATACACAAGTTTAATGGATTAAAGAAAATAACTGCTATATGTCAGACTGAGATCCCAAAATCGATACTTTCATGCAGTTGAAGATGAGAAGTAAATCTGCTCAAGAAGGCAAGAGGGCTGAGTGAAGGGAAGATTGAGCCAGGAAATTAGTTATTTCTCAGAAATTCTTTGTAAAAAGAAAAAAAAAATACAAATGAACTATTTAGTAATCAGTGACTTGTTCAAAATAGTGCTGTTTTTAAAATTATTCAGTAGTGGCTATATTGAATGGCAGGTATAGTCTGGAATACCGTGGGCTTTAGTGTGAGTTCCTAGCGCTTTATGCGGGACGTGTCCCACATACCTTCCTGCAATCTCTGATACGGGAGAGACTAATCCCAAATTAGGATTGGCAGGGGGGTATACATAAATGCATTTCCTACGTAAAAAAGGTATAGGCTAGACGTAGGTAGAAGCGATCGTCAGAGTATTATTGTATAGAGAAATAAAACAAAGTCGTTAATAGCCATAGTGATTATCAACAAAGTTTTCTTGGAAGGTTTCTTGAAATGGCCAAAATATCTTTCTAATGTCACTATCGTGGGAAATTTTATAGAACTCCATGTCATTGAAGTTGCCATGAACGACGTATTAAGCGTCATATGATGTTAAGTCATCATATCTTAATATGACTTACATACGGAACAGTAAAGTGTCAATACTCTATATCTTGATCACAAAATTGGCTACACCCATCATCTTCCTTCTGGGAGGGGGAGTTCCGCCCTCCTTTTTACCCGTCAGCCACGTAGGTCCCGCCCCTCTCTTCCTTGGGTTCTTGTAAGGACAAGAACTCCGGAAGAGAGAGCCATGTGGAATAGGTAGCTGGCTCAGGGAGGTGGGAGAGCACGGGCGAACCGAGCCCTCCGACTCCCCGCCCTCCTTCGCCGTAGAGGATCCGCTAAAGGATCTTCTTCCCGCTGCCTCTCTGATCCCTAACACATTACTTTTGAAAAAACAACAAAATATGTAAAAATTGTTTCTAAAAATATTTCTTGCAATTACTTAGTGATTGTTAATATACATAAAAATTGAAACTTTTTAGACTGTACTTAGAACATGACGCAGAACATATATTTTGATTTACGGATGCTAATACTGACCAAAGCTCTTAAAATAAAACTTTATTTCAAGTGGTTCTCTGTTTATATTGTCAGCATATATTAGAAATATAAATTCATTTTAAAAGTATTTAGAGGATGTAATAGGTAAGTTACGTTATGCTAATAAATAAACCTTAGTTAATCGAACTTATTCGTTTATTGCAATAAATTATTTAATTACTTAACATTCATTTTGGTCTATATAATTTATAGTCGTTAAAAATCAATGGTGGTAGTACTGGAGGGCGGGGACAGCCTTGATGAGAGCGGGGGCAGCTTTGACGTAGGCGGGAGCAGCAGCCGCGGCAGAGTTGTGGACAACCGCGTTGAAACCGTTGTGGTCATCAGCTGAGTACTCTACGGTTCTGACGGAACCGTCGGCTTCGTGAAGCGAGTAGGATCCCTTCACAATATCACCATCACGGGATTCCTGCTGAGACTTGATGTCACCAGAGTGGGCGTCAGCAACGGAGTAAGAGAAGTCGTATTTCGGATGCGCCTGAAATAATGATACATTATTAAATTTATTAGTAATGATGATTCAATAAATATTTTTATTGATTTCTCATTCCTTAATAATTCTGTACTTATTGTCGGTTCTATGTATATGCAACAAAGAAATTGTTTCAACTGATAAGAACATATATTAAACTTGCATTCAAGTTAAGTTTTCATAGGGTTACCTACAACTATAAGTAACACGGTAACAATGTGTGGGTAGGTTTAGTTAATTTAACTTACGATCTCTTCAGCTCCGTGGTAGGCTATGGCGGCAGGAGCAGCGTGGTAGGCTACAGCAGCAGGGGCGGCGTGGTATGCTACAGCGGCAGGGGCGGCATGGTAGGCTACAGCAGCAGGGGCGGCGTGGTAGGCGATGGGAGCGGACACAGCCACTTTAGCGATGGGAGCTGAGTATTTGATACTTTGGGGTTGGTCGTGACGAATGATATTCTGAGAGGAGACAGCGTCAGCAGAAGAGTAGTGGACGGGAGCCGCGTGGTAAGCGACTGCGGGAGCGGCGTGGTAGGCAACGGCAGGAGCAGCGTGGTAGGCTACGGGAGCTGCTACAGCTAGCTTGGCGTTCTCATCATGACGTACAATGCTCTGGGAAGATACAGCCCCAGCGGCAGAGTAATGTACAGGTGCAGCCAGGAGACCAGCCTGGGACACCGCCACGAAAGCGCACAGAACTACGATCTGAAAATATTCAAATATTTTTATTTTCTTGTTTTAAAATTTAAGTTAAAGTTATGTTTAATTAATTTATATCACTTACTTTGGAGAACATGTCTTTATTGTAATTAAACATTAAATGATAAAGTTTGTATCAACGGTCTAGTTTTTATACTCGCGGTTCGATATATGATAATCTGAATAGTAGTGTAAGTTGTTCAACCAGAATTATATGACCTCGCTTTGGGCTATACATTTTTATAGATACCAGTCCTCGTAGACTTTCATGCAACAGATTTTATCTGATGTATTTTTAAATTACTTCGTGGCATTGAACTTATATGCATCAATGTTTGCTTGTATTGTCCCGTTTTTCATACGTTGTACCTTTTCATGGTTCCCATTTAGTAATTGAACACTAAAATAATCAGTCCAAATGTTACAAAGATAATAACGACTTTTTACATAGTTGATAAAGTTTTTTTTTTAACTTTGATAGCTACACGAATAAGCAAATTACACACGTGCATCACATTATTTTTTTACTATTTATGTGTATTACAAGATATTACGCGCATGGATTTTTTTTTTTTTTTTTTTAATCCATTGTTGTCGTAATTATTATACCTTTCTGTACTAATTAAAGTTTCAAAGTTACACAAATTTACAAAATTAATACTTTACACGAACACCAAAATTTAAGAAGGAAAATAAAGTATGGTATTATTATTTTTTGTACTGTAGTAATACCCGATGGATGAATGATATTCTCCTTCTAGGTGCAATCTACCTCTACCAATATATTTTTATCTCTATCTATGCCAACCCGTCCCCGCGGAGAAGTTCACCCCGGTCTGACCAGTCCACCTTCCAGACAACCTTCCCAGTGTAATGCAGGGTCAGGACCCCCGCCTCTTTCCCTCTTAGTTTGGCAATGCGGCAGAGTGCAGACCCCCGCCGGTGCGGTGTCTGGACTGAGTCGCCTGAATGGTGGCCTGCACAGCAGACTAACCATGTGGTGATGAGTGTCACCTCCCGCATCAGCCCTACAATTTTTTTATTTTATTTTATTTATTACAGGAAAACTTACAGCTAAACACTATAATAAATACAATGAACTATATTGAAGGCCATTTAAAACTATTCACGAGTACAATACATAACTATAGTAAGGAAGTAAAAGTCAGTTGAGAGATAAAGTGTATACCGAGTACATTACAGGAAGAACGATGATTTGTGCTTAAGTAAAGAAGAAGTAGTTTTAAATATGTCATAACATTGGTCGAGTGCATTAAATTGGCTCAATACTCTTAAAATATTGATAGTGCGTCTGCAGTTAGCGTTTACAGATGGCACGAAGAGAAGCTGTGGACTTCTGAGGAGAGCAGGAGTTCGCAGAAAAATGTGAGTTAGTAATTCAGAACATTTCATGACTCGACTTGTTAAATTTAAAAGAAAGAAAACGATCAATCATCGGCCTTATGGCCCTACTCCCCACACCTAAAACATTGAAGCAACACAGGTGCATTGATCAAACCGTTCAGGAAGCGCACAATATCAATTACATTTACGACTTCAATTATTGTGAATAATTAATAAAAATGTATATTACTGTATGCTTTTCATTATTCAAATACATATATTTATGAAAAGTACTTTAAAAATGTTGTTATAAAAGGTACAAGATTAAAAAATGAAAGAAAAAATGAAAAATTTGCCTAACAAAGGGAATGTCAAATATGACTTTTCTTGAGATATTGAATTGCATTGAAGATGAATTCATGTTTTCGTTGCTTGATAAGTTTGATGTGTATCTCATTTTTATCAATTTTAACATTTGACTTCTGATAAAATGTAGAGAGCAGTAGCAATGCTACAAGCGGAAAAAAATCAGTCCCAGGTATCTTGGCACTTTGATGACAATAGGAATGTGATTTGTCTTCTTTGGTAGTGTAACGGTAATACAGAGGATTTTGCTGAGCAGCACCCAGAATCTGGAAGGAGTACAATTACTCAAGAGCACCGATACGTACAAATAACTGCAAGACATCTGCCTTTGTAATCACCTGGGAGATAGGTTTAAAGCTACAATTCTTAAGGGGTATTGTTGTTAGTTCCCAAACTGTTAGAAACAGGCATCGCAAATACAGCCTACGAACACGATGCCTAATTAGGTGTCTGCCTATACGTCATGGGATCCGCGCCAGTCGAAACAAATATTGACGAACGTACGACATAGACCCAGTAGCAATGATATAAAATTATATTTTGCTATTGCTCTGGTTTTGAGTACACTGATTCGAGAAGAGTAAAATATATTGTTGTACCGGATATGCTAAATGGGTGATATGAGTCCAAAAGTGATGCCAGGAATCGGCTCCATAGTGTTAGTATGGGCGAGTGTTATGAAGAAGAGACGAATTGAGCTCGTTTATTAAGATGGCAATATGAATGATAAAAATAGGTTGAACATATCCTCAGGGGTTATGTCTTATGTCTTTACGCAAAGTGTTGGCTCAGATTTCACGCTGATGCATAATAATGCGTGTTTACAAACAGCTCTGAGGATCAGAGGGTAGGTGCTTATGAATGGGAAACATCCGGAAATTGCCTTGGTTTGCATATTCACCAGACCTCAATCCCATCGTTCAAGCATGAGATATACTCCAGAGCAGTGTTCTATAGAACCTCGACGAAGTATCGACAACTCAACAACTGAAATACTTGGTATTATTTCATTGGGAATGATTGCCGCAGGACTGTAATCGGAGTCAATAGTTAAGTACTATGCAGGCCATAATTACGTCGGTGAAGTTTGATCAATTCTCGTACCTTAGATTTCATTATTATTTGTATTTTTGCCAACCAATGAAACATGCACAATATCAGTATGTTGTAAAATTTGTTAATAAAAAAAAACCAAACTTGTTAAAATAAGCTAAAAGATAAAAGGAGCTAGTTTACAATAAAATAATACACAATGTGCAGACAATATTTTGAAAACTACTGTGAGGACTTGCTGTGGTAATAAATAAACATTCATTAATCAAACTTATTCGTTTATTGCAATAAATTAGTTAATTACTTAACGCTCATTTTGGTTTAGATAGTTTAAAGTCATAAACAATTAATGGTGGTAGTATTGAAGGGCGGGGACGGCCTTGATGAGAGCGGGTGCCCCCGCTTTGACGTAGGCGGGAGCAGCAGTTACGGCAGAGTTGTGCACAACCGCGTTGAAACCGTTGTGGTCATCAGCTGAGTACTCTACAGTTCTGACGGAACCATCGGCTTCGTGAAGTGAGTAAGATCCCTGCACAATGTCACCATCGCGGGATTCTTGTTGTGACTTGATGTCACCAGAGTGGCTGTCAGCAACGGAGTAAGAGAAGTCGTATTTCGGGTGCGCCTGTAATAATAGTACATTTATTATCAGTATTAACGTAATTATTTCACAATATTATTTAAAACATACTTCATTAAATTTATTTATTAGAAAAACTAATTATTATTAATTCCTCATTCCTTAATAATTTCGTAGTTTTTATCATATATTAAATTTTATCGGTGTTAAGATGGATATATTTAGAGATATTGTTACAACTGATAATAAATAATTTACATTAAACTTCAGATTTCATGGGTTACAATATAACTAGCACAGTAACAATGTGTGAGTACGTTTAGTTAATTTAACTTACAAATTCTTCAGCTCCGTGGTAGGCTACGGCGGCAGGAGTGGCGTGGTAGGCCACAGCAGCAGGGGCGGCATGGTAGGCTACAGCAGCAGGGGTAGCGTGGTAAGCGATGGGAGCGGACACAGCCAATTTAGCTATGGGAGCCGAGTATTTGATAGTTTGGGGTTGGTCATGACGAATGATGTTCTGAGAGGAGACAGCGTCAGCAGAAGAGTAGTGGACGGGGGCGGCATGGTAAGCGACTGCGGGAGCGGCGTGGTAGGCAACTGCGGGAGCAGCGTGGTAGGCAACGGGAGCTGCTACAGCCAGCTTAGTGTTTTCGTCATGACGTACAATACTCTGGGAGGATACAGCCCCAGCGGCAGAGTAATGTACAGGTGCGGCCAAGAGCCCAGCCTGGGACACCGCCACTAAAGCGCACAGAACTACGATCTGAAAATATTCAAATATTTTAATTTTCTTGCTTAATTTAAATTAAAGATATGTGTATTTAATTTCATTACTCACTTTGGAGAACATGTTTTTATTGTGATTCAACATGAAATGATAAAGTTTATGTCAACGATCTAGTTTTTATACTCGCGGTTCAATATAATATGTTATTCACTGAATAGTAGTGTAAGTTGTTCAACCAGAATTATATGACCTCGCTTTAAACTATACATTCTTATATATCAGTCCTCGTAGACTTTCATGAAACAGTTATTATTTGATATACTTTTTTAATTGCTTTGTGACTGTGAAATTACCTGGATCAATGATAGCCAGTATTTTCGATACTTTGTTCCTTTTTACGAATGTCGTGTAAGTTTTTGAAACATTAAAAAAGACATAGTCCATGTCATATTATGACAATGCCATTTTGCTAAATACTTGAGAAACGTTAACATTTAATTGTAATATTATGTACTGGCTGTGCCCGCGGCTTTATCCGCTTGGAATTCAGACAATTTCCAGCCCGTGTTTTTCTTCCCTGAGATGCAATATATGTCAATACCAACTTTCATCGAATTCGGTTCAGTAGTTTTGCGTGATTGGCGAAAAAATTAATAAACAGACAGACAGACCGATAGACAGGTATTTTTTTTAAACTATCGAAATTTGTTCTGTAGTCGATGCTAAAGCTCCGCATACTTTTTATATCTTCAATGTGCAGATTTCGCTTCTTTAGCCTATTATTGTAAGTATAGGTTTTTGTAAATTACTACACCAACTGGCAAATTTACCCACGTCTATGTTTCTACAATTTAAGTATATTATGAGATATTGTGCTGGCAGAATATTTTTTTTTTTGATTGGTCGTATTAATTATTGTCACAATTGTTTATTCCTTATGGTGTTAACACACGTATGGACCGGAATGCGGAAATAGGCGACCGATGTTATCAGTCCCATAAGTAGGGAGAGAAATCCTATCCGAAACAGATCGATTTTTGAATCGATTCGAATCAAAATAGAAGAATTGATTCACAAAACATCGAGATTCAAAATATCGATTTTTCAAATTAATACAATATCAATATTAATAAAATATTGCGGATCTGATGTTAAATACGGTACAAACCAAAACAGCAGCGACTAACACTGAACAAAATTCACTACCAGTCACCGCTGTCATGCTATTGCTATAGATGACTTTTAGAACTGTTAATAAAAAACACCATTGGAAACAGTTTTGCAATATATGATAATTATAGTCTAATTTCAACCATTGGAAGAATACTATTTACCTATAAAAAGTCAAAAAGCAAAAATATTGATCTCCTAGGCCTCGATATTTGTGAATCGATTAAAAAAATCGATTTTTTTTTTAAAAGTCTTATTCACCATCCCTATGCAGGCGACTGATGACATCTGCCGCTCGACATACCATGTTCGCGCATTAATAACATTGTATTAACTAAATTTACAAAAATCTATTTACACGTTATTCAAACATAGTATCATAAATAAAACAAAATTCTGTAAGTTTAGCATTTTACTTTCATTTTCTTCATATATCAGATCAGTCTTTGTTTTCTTACATTTTTTATGATTTCACATTTCATTATATCTTTATTTATCCCTGGATGCAGCGCTTTTTGCTAATTGAAGCCTAATAAGGCCCGGCTTTGACATACATTGGTTTCGAATTATCCTTATTATAAATACACAGTTAGACAAACAGATAAAGGGAGAGTGTTTTATAATTTGGAAGTATAAGGATATGTCATACAAGCAGCAAACATTTTATGTTAATATGTAATTTTTGATTACTAATGTTTTAATGGTTGTTATAGTTTTATCGATTTGGTTATTTAATTTTTAGTATATCTTAGTATAATTCAATTTAAGAATAATAACTAACTAACCTATTCTGATTGTACCTAACCGATTATCTTGGACTAACTTGTAAATATATTACTAATGATCACATGGTTATTTTTATATAAATAGAAAAGTTGAAGTAACGAGAGAAATGTAGAGAGTAAAATGCTATTTTTAACATCGTTCCCTTGAAAAGATTACAGGTTAATTAAAAAAAAAACATTGTGCTACCGAGGTAATTGTTGAATAAGCCTTTTCTTGATTTATTTAATTTATTTTTAAAGCCGCCAGTTTTTTTTAATTTTTAAATATTCAATCAAATTTTGACCTCTAGGCGAACAACAGTTCTGAGAATTTCATAATTTAAGAATAAAATAAGATCACGATTCATTTAAACAGTATCTTAAATATATTTTGGTTTTAGTAATAAAAAACAAATAGTTACAAAGCAATAAAGTCAACATGAATAAACGAAGAGTGATATTAGAATCGTGTTAGCGGAATGGACAGACTTAAAAAAATGTGCGTATACAATACCTATTACCAATATTAGATACTGGACGTCTGTTGAAATAATGAGCGTGATGATCGATATGTTTATTTCTTACGGGTCGCCATTGTTCTTAGTGCATTTATTAACCAAGTGCATACTTCTCCACTCGACACCAGAATGATACGTTATTCATTTTAGTAAAAACTTGTTAAAATAACTGTATTAATTTCATCTCAATTAATAAAACTATAAATAAGAATAAATAACTATTATGTTTTGCAGATAATAGTTTGAAAAGGAGGTACTATGAGGTACCTTCTTTAGTAGGTTTTGTTAGGGTAATAAATAAACATTCATTAATCGTACTTATTCGTTTATTGCAATAAGTATTAAATTATTTAACAATCATTTTGGTATATAAGTTATAAAGACATTAATGGTGGTAATACTGAAGGGCGGGGACGCCTTTGTAGAGAGCGGGGGCAGATTTTACGTAGGCGGGAGCAGCAGTGGCGGCAGAGTTGTGCACAACCGCGTTGAAACCGTTGTGGTCATCAGCGGAGTACTCAACGGTTCTAACGGAACCATCAGCTTCGTGAAGCGAGTAGGATCCCTTCACAATATCACCATCACGTGATTCTTGTTGAGACTTGATGTCACCAGAGTGGCTGTCAGCAACGGAGTAAGAGAAGTCGTATTTCGGGTGCGCCTATAATATGAAATTGATTAGTGTATAGATGGTGACTTCAAATTAGACTATTTTTCTTATATATATATATATATATAATTTTACATAAGTTAATAATAAGAATGTTCAGTTTTTAAAAGATACTGGAATTTTATTATGATTATTTAAGCATACTTTTGATCACTTTTTACAATTAATCTGTGGTAAAAATACTATGAACCAGCATTCTAATTCTTATGTCTTACACTGAAATAATAGGAACGAAGATAAACATAATTTTTCGTATTGTTAGAAGTAAAATTAATTCTGGATTAATGTAAAGTTTTAACTTACAAATTCCTCAGCTCCGTGGTAGGCTACAGCGGGAGTAGCGTGGTAGGCTACAGCTGCAGGAGCGGCGTGGTAGGCGATGGGAGCGGACACAGCCACCTTAGCGATGGGAGCTGAGTATTGGATGGTTTGGGGTTGGTCGTGACGAATGATGTTTTGTGAGGAGACAGCGTCCGCAGAAGAGTAGTGGACGGGGCCCGCATGGTAAGCGACTGTGGGAGCGGCGTGGTAGGCAACGGCGGGAGCGGCGTGGTAGGCAACAGGGGCTGCTACAGCCAGCTTGGCGTTCTCATCATGACGCACAATGCTCTGGGAGGATACAGCCCCAGCGGCAGAATAATGTACAGGTGTTGCCAGGAGACCAGCCTGGGACACCGCCACTAAAGCGCACAGAACTACGATCTGGAAATATTAAAATATTTTTATTTTCTTGTTTTTATACTACCTACATAACTTTAGTTAAAGTTATGTTTGTTTAGTTTATATCACTTACTTTGGAGAACATGTCTTTATTGTAATTAAACATGAAATGATAAAGTTTGTATCAACGGTCTAGTTTTTATACTCGCAATTCGATATATGATAATAATCTGATTAACTTACATTACAACTTGTTAAACCGGTATTATATGACCTTACTTTGAACCCATAGCAATTTGTTACAATGAAATTCACATCTCAGTTTTCGCAGAGCTTTCATAAAAAAGTTGTTATCTTTATTTAGCTTAATTATTCTATTTATAACAATGTTCCTACATTGCTCAATGAATGCCACTGTTCATATTTTGCACTTTCTACGGATGGTATTAAATATTTCGTACAAGGTTGTATTTAAGTTGTATGTAAGGTCATATATAAATAATACAATATGTATCATTGGACGCCTTATTTAAAGTAAAAAATAGGTATCATATAAGAACTAGGCGACCCGGCAGCCCCAGTCTTGTGTTTTATGTTTTACTGTTCAAGAGTTTGAATTACAACATATGTAACATAATTTCATAATTGAAGTAGTTTTCTTATTATAAGCACACTAATGGATAGGCAGGCAGATATTGTATTTTTCTTGCGGATGCCATATCACAAAGAATATAAATGTCGATTTCATAAAAAAAAATACAGTTGTTAATTTTTTTTGGTAATTTAATCTTTAGTATGTGATGTTGCCTTACTTATTACAATAATACTGCCGTGCCCCCACCAAGTCAAGCAAAGGCAAAAAAAGACGGCACGGCCGTACCATCCTTTTCTCGAAGCAGTTCAAGCCATTTTCGACCCCTATATCTTCGTTGGAGATAAAACTAGAAGCCTGAATTTTAATACGATGACTCAATATTCCATAAATAGAGAATGACAAAGAATTAAATAAACACGAACCATCGCCAGGTATAGGGCCACCCATGACAAGGATGGTCATTCACATACAGTATTTCCGAATTCATTGCGACTACTAGTACTGGTACGCAAGAGTTTTTTTTGCAGGAATACGATTGATAGTAAAAATGACTTTGAAGTACTTTTAAAAAAATTACAGGTACACTGATTGGTTAACTGCAAATGTAATTTTGTTATTTATGCAGTTAGTTTATCTAGAAAACTAGACCGACATTAGAAAATATTTTACTTGTTCTGCTTCTTCTATTTCTGCTAGAAGTGCCTTAAACTTTTGATGATCGGTCAGTCAGTCAGTCAGTCAGTCAGTCAGTGAGTAACATTATGAAGAAATTTTGACTAATTATAATAATTAAACTTCTGGTTCAAATTGAATGAAATTTGAAATGTACCGCGTGTATACAATGCTTGCTTGGTCAAAATTCAGGCTTCTAGATTTATCCAAAGCGAAGTTATAGGGGGTTGAAAATAGCCTAAACTGCTTCAAGAAAAGGATGGTACGGCCGAGCCGCTTATTTTTGCTTTTCCTCGACTTGGCGGAATGGTTAGACGGATTTTGACGGGACTTTTTTAGTAAAATCAAAATCAAAATAAAAATATCTTTATTCAATTTAGGCCCTAAGAAGGTGCTTATGAACGTCTAAAACACTACCACCGGTTCGGAAAACAACCCAGTCGAGAAGAGCCGGCAAGAAACTCGATCTGGTTCTTTTTTTTATAAATATAATATATATTATTTTTTTTTCATATAAAAAACTATACAAATCATAGTCTTAACTAAGGTTAGCGGAAGCACAGAGATGTGGGTTAATTCCAGACATCACTATCGTTCATGTAATGATCCACCCTGGTTATTACCTTTAGAGATTAAGACTTGCTTGACATAATACTTGAACTTATTGTTAGGTACATCGGTAATGTTACTGTAAAATGTTGGATGTTATTGTAAAACCGAATACTATTACTATTATTAAAGCTTTTATTACACTTACTTAGCCTAAAGCGTGGGACGGCCAACTTGTCTTTATTTCTAATACTAAAATTATGACGACCATTCACTAGATCAAGCTTGTCTAAATTTTTAAATTCTAAATTAAGTTATCGAAGATATATTGGGAGGGCAAAGTTAAGATATCATATTCTTGAAACTTGTTCTTTAGAGATTCGCCAGGTCTCATATTGTATATTGCTCGAACAGCTCTCTTTTGTAATGTAAAAATGGTGTCTACCTCTGCTGCTGTACCCCACAGCAAAATACCGTAAGACATTAAGCTATGAAAGTAAGCAAAGTAGACTAACCTAACAGTACCAATATCCCTCAACTGGCGAATTTTTCGAACCGCAAAAGCAGCGGAACTAAGCCTTCCTGCCAAAGTTTTAATATGCGGACCCCATTGTAACTTATAATATTATCAAGTGTGATACCTAAAAATAGAGTTTTGTCAACTAAGCCTACTAAATTCCATTCTATCTCTAACTTACAATTAATATGCTGCCCATTGGGCAACATAAATTTTATACATTTAAAGCTACAGTAGACAGCTGACATTACTCCAGGTAACTTAGGGTACTTTTAATTTTCAAAAATAATTAGGGTTCCTCGTAAAAAAATTGAAATCCATAATAAATGGAATTAAATCCGATTCAATGCACCGTTTTACGAGGAAGTGCTTGAATTTATGAGAAATATTTATTTTAATTTTTACTCTATCTTATAAACTAAAAAAAACAGGGTTCCGTATAAAAGAATTACAATGCAGTGAGGAATATATGGAACGCAGGCACAGCCACAAGCACACAGTTGGTATAAAATAAGTGTTCACTTTAGAAATACATAAGTTTATTACTCCAATATCATTGTTTGATATTAGATCTTTGCATATGAAAATAGCTTTTATAGCTAAACGGATGAGATAAAATAAATTACATATTATGAAATTGTATACTTAATCAATCGTAGTATCTATTACGATTATCTATGCACTGGCCATTTTATTGGTATATATTAATTCCGTTATTAAAAAAAATTGGGAGCGCGATAAATCAAATCTTTGATGCGCTGTGGACTGTCTCATCGGAATTGGATTTTTTTTACTTGGAAGAAATTGTCCAAAATTACAAAAAAAATGGTAATCTGTTGGAGCAAGTTTCGGAGAGTATGGTGGAATACATTCCAACCGCAGTTCCTCTAATTTAGTGATCGCCTGTTATTAAATATGAGGACCAGCGTTGTCTTGCAGCATCTGAAGAGAAGGACCAGTCTAGGTTGTTTAACTGTTAAGTTTTCCATCATGGTTTGTAATTGTTGACAATACAGATCTACCGTAATCATCTGGTCAGATCATAGGTAGCTGTAGTATATAACATCAGCACGAATTTGAAAATTATTTAGGGATATGTCTTAAATAAAGAAACCGTTGTAAATTAATAAACATATGTTAATCGAACTTATTCCTTTATTGCAATAAATTATTAATTACTTAACACTCATTTTGGTTTAGATGATTTAAAGTCGTAAACAATTAATGGTGGTAGTACTGGAGGGCGGGGACGGCCTTGATGAGAGCGGGGGCAGCTTTGACGTAGGTGGGAGCAGCAGTCGCGGCAGAGTTGTGCACAACCGCGTTGAAACCGTTGTGGTCATCAGCTGAGTACTCTACGGTTCTGACGGAACCGTCAGCTTCGTGAAGTGAGTAGGATCCCTTCACAATATCACCATCGCGGGATTCTTGTTGTGACTTGATGTCACCAGAGTGGCTGTCAGCAACGGAGTAAGAGAAGTCGTATTTCGGGTGCGCCTGTAATGAGAAATAGATGTTTAAATATAAGAATATTGCCAATATATTTTTAATGAATATTAATCAAATTATCATTATCTAACATATACATATATTATTTACGCAACTTATATTAATTTAATAAAAATAATAAATTTAGTTTTATTTTTTGAGAAAATCATTGTTCTATATTTTGGGCAGATGTAACATTTTTGCTTATTAGGTGCTTGATGCCAATTTTTAATGATTTAAAAAGAATTTTAATACATATATCTAAAGAGCACATTGTTTATTTTCCATTGTGTTGCAACTAAAAGAGTAAGTCGTATATATTAGTATAGATAAGTTGAATTAATTTAACTTACGATTTCTTCAGCTCCGTGGTAGGCTACGGCGGCGGGAGCAGCGTGGTAGGCACAACAGCAGCAGGGGCGGCGTGGTAGGCTACAGCAGCAGGGGGGGCGGCGTGGTAGGCTACAGCAGCAGGTGCGGCGTGGTAGGCGATGGGAGCGGACACGGCCACCTTAGCGATGGGAGCTGCGTATTTGATAGTTTGGGGTTGATCGTGGCGAATGATGTTCTGAGAGGAGACAGCATCAGCAGAAGAGTAGTGGACGGGGGCCGCATGATAAGCGACTGCGGGAGCGGCGTGGTAGGCAACGGCGGGAGCGGCATGGTAGGCAACGGGAGCTGCTACAGCCAGCTTAGCATTCTCATCATGACGTACAATACTCTGCGAGGATACAGCACCAGCGGCAGAATAATGTACAGGTGCGGCCAGGAGACCAGCCTGGGACACCGCCACTAAAGCGCACAGAACTACGATCTGAAAAAAATGAATTAATTTTATTACGTAATTTATATTCAACTACTCATTTGACATGTTTATTGTATTCGCATTACTTACTTTGGAGAACATGTTTTGCTGCGATCAAAGACGAAATGATAAAATTTATATCAGATTTTTAGTTTATATACACGCGGTTTAATATAAGATATTACGAATATTAACTTGTCAAACATGATCCGTATGGCCTTGCTCCAGGTTATGATTTCACTTACTATGAGACCGTAGTAGCAACCTGTTTTATAAGCCTTCACATTAATAAGGTTATCGAATTTCGCTTTCTGTTTAATGTTCATACGTCATTTTGCTCTTTTCATTTCATTCAAAGTTTTTTCATCAAAAGTCTTTATCGTTTCACAATTTCAATAGACTTCTAAGTTTATTTACTCAATGCGTTGACAACAATCTCATCTGATGTTAAGAGACGATGTGGTCCAGGATGTTAAGCACACTAAGCCTAAAGTACCTGATTCTGAAGTAATGATGACGAAACATACTTATTAGTATTTCGCGACAGGTTCTCAAACTCGAGGGTAGTAGCTACTCAGGCGGGAGTTATTAGAAAATGCTCTATCACACTATGTGATGCTTTTGAATATTGAAAACTCAGAATGATTTTAGAGTTGCATTGAACCTGCGTCTTTTGACGCGGAATCCAACCACACTACAAACTACGCCATCATCGATGTTATTGGTTGGTTTACCTGATACATCATTTTATTCAATAATTATAAATTCAAATGCATACCATGATAACATTATAATTCATTAATTATGTCCAGCAGTGAACGTCTTTCGGTAGAATGGATGGACGGATGTGATAATAAAAATATAGGCTTCGAAATTAGCGAAATCTATTTTTCGGTATTAGAATTTACTAGGCATTACCTTATTCTATCATAATTAGCAATATTAAATTCTGAATTTCAGTGCATACAACATTTTGTAAAGTTTATTTCTTAAGTCGTATGTGTTGTATTAATAGCATTAGATCTCAGGTCAAATAATATAAGTTACAACCTATGCCCGTGACTTCGTTCACGTTTCATATATAAAAATTAAATATGACCAAATTGTGAATCTAAACCATTCTCGAATACTCACGAATAGACACAAAACATTTCATTAAAACCGGTTCAATCGTTTAGGATGTGTTTAGTCACATACACACGCACAGAAGATTTATATATATAAAGATGTAATAAGTTTTGGTCATATATGTATTCAATGATTCTTAAATACGATTGAATAAGTCTTACATTTTTAATACTATGCCAATCAGATGACAAGCACTCCTTTATCCGCAATGATTTCACAAACCAAAATATTGGTATATCAGCTAAATTAATTAAAACAACACAGGCTTTTATTGCTTTAGATTTGTCATTTATTTAACTTTAATTTGTAATAGTAAGTCAGGGAACAGAGTTATTGATGATTCTGTTCTGAAAAAAGACAGTGTTGGCAGACAGTTTGAAGCAATGATGGCGTAGTTAGTAGTGTGGTCGGGTTCCACGTTGATAGACGCAGGTTCTAACCCACGAATCCACTAAAAAATGAAAATTTTGTATAAGTATTTAAAATCATATAAAGTTACAAATTCAAGTAAATTATTAATAAGTGATAAATCCAGAACACAGTGGTTTTTTCTAATGTCCTCCTAGTTAGCTACCGACCTTAATTCATCGCTGAACACGTAAAAGTGTTTTGCAGCCACACCACTTTAGAGCCAGTACCTCTACAGCTTAGCGTGTTTATCATCTTAGACCACATCGTCCGTTAACATTAGGTGAGAATTTCGTGAAAAAACCTAACAGTATAAAATGATGCAATCCACCTTTCTACTCAAACCGTCTCATAGATTATAAATATTAACAATAATTATCTTTGATTGAGTGCGTATTTTCTTTATTCTTTTATGTTATTCTCTATCTATACTTCTATACTAATAAATAAAATTGAAGTGTCTGTTTGTAATTTCAAAAAAATGTTATTTTACTAAATAGATATTAATGTATATACGACACCTGTCTGTCTGTTTGTAATGGGTAATCTCCGAAACCGCCGGACCGATTTTGACGGGACTTGTTTTGGTAGATAGTAGAAGTTACTCAGGGTAACTTAGGATAATTTTAATTTACGAAAATAATAAGGTGTCCGCGTAAAAAAATAATTTGAATAAAATCCTGTTCAATGCACAGTTTTACGGGAAAGTACTATAATTTATGAGAAATATTTTACATTGTCTTAGTATTAATTTTTTTTTTGGTAAAATAGTTAGGGTTCCGTATAAAAAATTAAAACGCAGTAAAAATATATGAAAGGCGGCTGCAGCCGTGGGCACGCAGCTAATTTATAATAGAACAGTAATACTAACTGAATCAGTTTCAAGTGAAAATTGTCATTTTAAATGTTTAAATAAAATATTTTAAATTATTGAAAGTTTTCATATATTTGCAATAAATAAATTAGTCAACAGTTATTATCATAATTACATTGCTAAGTTTTTAAACAGTTTAGTGGTGGTAGTATTGGAGGGCGGGCACGGCCTTGATGAGAGCGGGGGCAGCCTTGACGTAGGTGGGAGCAGCAGTGGCGGCAGAGTTGTGCACAACCGCGTTGAAACCGTTGTGGTCATCAGCTGAGTACTCTACAGTTCTGATAGAGCCATCAGCTTCGTGGAAAGAGTATGAGCCTTTAACTACATCACCGTCGCGGGACTCCTGCTGGGATTTGTTGTCACCAGTGAGACTGTCAGCAACGGAGTAGTTGAAATCGTATTTCGGGTAAGCCTATGTGAAAATAAAAACATTATGTAAATTAAAAATAAACACCTTTAACATAAGCTTAAGTATTTTATCTAAGTATAAACGGTGATAGCGTTAGTGACTACCGATTACAAATTCATATATTTACATGCACTGCTGAGTTGTTTATTGTAAATATTCTATTTCATTTTTAGAAGGCGATAAAATAATTGAGGGAATATCGAAACATCAAAGAATAAAAGATTTAACAGTTGCCCCAAATACATTTTTTTTCTTTAATCTATGGTTTTATCACTCACGATTTCCTGGTCTTCACGGTGTGCTAAAACTTTAGCGATCGGGGCATGGTAGGCGATGGCGGCAGGGGCGGCGTGGTAGGCTATGGAAGCAGGAGCGGCGTGGTAGGCAACTGGAGCGGCAAGAGCCACCTTTGCAATAGGAGCTACCAGTTTAGCGGGTTGATCGTGACGCACGATGCTCTGAGAGGACACAGCCTCAGCAGGGGAGTAATGCACAGGTGCGGCCAGGAGACCAGCCTGGGAGACCGCTACTAGAGCGCACAAAACTACGATCTAAAACAAAATGTATTTTCGTAATATTAATTTACTTATATCTTATATCTATATAGTTATATGTTCTTTTTTGTCAATTTTACTCACTTTAGTGAACATTTTGTTTGTTACACTGTTATTTCCAGTGGATGATTGATAATTAAAACACATCAGTCACCATTTTTATACTAATCGCCTTATGAACTTAGAACGTGCAGCTCGACCAGGCGACCTTGCCGTAGGTCATAATATTTTGAACTGGTCTCCGTTCACTGACTGGGTCACTTTCGTCCGAAGTTTAGAAATAGATGTAGGAGTGACAAGTTACAATGAACGATTTGTATTTAATTTTGTTATAAGCCACAATTCTGTATAGATAACTGCCTCGGTGGCGGAGTTGTTAATGAGCGGTACGACTGTCGCGCTGAGGTCTCGGGTTCGATCGTCGGGCACGAGTGATATTGGACTTTTCTACTCAGTATCATCCTGGAGTCTCGAATTGGTGCCCGATATGGCGACAGGCACGCCTCTTTTCACATCTGGGACGGAACTAAGCTCGGAGAAATGTGGGTGGTGTAGTTCGCTATTTCACGTCTGCTTGACCCTTCGGGAATAACAGGCGTGAGCTTATGTTATGTATTATTACAATTCTGTTGTACTAGTCACGTAGGTTTCAGGGTATCGCTGTGAATAGAAATAGGGGTTTTCGAACTTAGACACTTTCATACATTATCTATACTAATAAATACAATTGAATTAGATACATTACACACAGACGTTTGTAATGTCAAAATAACACTTTTTTTTACAAAATATATAAGGATTTATATACGGATACTATACTAAAAATACAACTTTTTAATTTGTTGTCTGTTTATTTGTTCTGAGTGATCTCGAAAACGGATTTTGACTGGATTGTGACAGCTGAAGTTACTCCGCGTAACTAAGGCTACTTTTATAGTTAAAAAATAATTAGGGTTCTGTGTAAAAAAATTAAAAACTATATTACGTAGTGAATAATATATGAAACGCGGGCGGAGCCGCGGGCACACAGCTAGTTTGAAATAAACTCAAAACTCATTTTTGTCCCTCCCTTCCTCTTGTCAGCAATAGTAAGCAAAGCTCTAACTCCCTTAATGACGTAAGCAATTGGCATAATTTTGAACAAAAAAAACGATGATAAACTAGTTGATATTGTATACATAACCACTGTTCGGAGCCCCTCCCTCCTGCCACATTTCATCAAATATAAACAAAGCGTAACCCCCCCCATTAATGCTTACGGTATATTTGTACTGTCCCTTACTACGATCCATATTTATCGGTTTTCAATATGTAGTTTAGATTCGTAATACCATAATTTTATGTAATCATTTTTTCAAGTTCATAATCAAGTTTATTATTCTCAATTTCTTTACAGTAACTGTAACGTATTTATTTATAGTTTATAAACTTTCTTTTTCTGTATTTCGCATGCGTGTCTCTATTCTGTAACGATTCTTCAATATTAGTACTCATCATCACCTGTCTTCACTTTACCTATCAATAATTAAAAGTAATACTGGCGCGCGGAGAATTAGGAACGCGGCAAATTCAAAAATAAGGACACTATACTTTCATTTTCATTAAATTTTTTTCATTTTATTAGGTAGGTAACAAAATTGTCTAATTAAAATATTATTAGTATATAATTATAGTCATTTTATGCAACTACAAATTTGTATAGATCTACAATTTTCACGTATTAAAAATGTGTGAAGTTTTAAAATGAAACTTATTTAAAAACTCTTTTGCTGCACCCTCTTTTCTGCGCTTTCTGTATGTCAGTTTTAGAGCTTCGATATTACGTAGTTAAGAAATCCGTGTTCAGCTGACGTTTTTCGCTTCTTTGATCTGCCATCAAGCGCCCTAGCCACATTCAAATGTAGTCTGTGCGAGTTTGCATATGATAAATGCGGTTGTAGGGTTTCTATTGATTTAGTATCTCTACTGAGAAGTCTGAAACAATTGCAATGTTATTAAATTCTTAATTTTAAAGGAATTGTAATAGTGAAAATGATTCCAATGTAAATGTAACTGGGAATTAGGATTTTTGAATAGTTTTTATGTCACTCTTTTCGAAATAGGTTTTATTGGGTACTAGTAATATGCAAAAATATAATATATTACAGCATCGACTACAAGTAAGTTGAGCCCATCTTTATATTATTTTTTTATCTTCGGAACCTCAACAAAATGGCGACTCTTTTTAAAAGCTATCCAGAAGAGTTATTGCGAAATTTCAGAATTCATATCAGTGGCATTATTTTAAATACACACCACTTAGGCACAATAACCGAATTGTACCATGTAAATTGCCATCAAAATTATAAAATATCTAGTCAAATAATGCAATTTAATAAATTAAAAACAAGTTACCACATGTATTTAAGAAAAAATATATCATTACGAGTAAGTTCCGTTTCGGTGAATTGGTTTATCCAAATAAAGTCTTGTGGCCCGTGATGTTGGAGTTGTCTCGACTATTTCTGTACTTGGATAATATGTTCTTCCAGTTTGTTGATTAGGGTTTCGGCTGATAACATACTGTCTCAAAATATTAACCTTTAGAATTACAAAAAAATTATTTGGATGAAATTATTTAAAAGATATCATTATATATGTATGTGTTAATGGGTTACCTTGTTATATTTCTGATCTGAATCTTTAGGATAGTTGCGATATGCAGTGTTAAGTCCTGGACTATGACTTGCAGATTTTCGAACTTCGATGTTATGGCCTAGGATAAAAGGCGTATACATTGACCTGTCGAAATTATTCGTGAGCACTTTCTGTGGTTCTAAATGTTCTTTTTTAGTCTCCTGTAACTCTATGGTAGAAATTCTATGAGGATCATGATTTAATTCTGGCCTCTGTCTAAAATCTGAATTTATTATGTCCCCAGCATTGTGAGGTAGAGGAGCATATTGCAGAGCGCGGTATTTTTCTTTGTAATAATCTGGTTGGTATATTTCAGGTAAATGATTAGAGCTATGTGACGGATGATTATGGAGTTTATACGATAAAGGAATTTCACGCTTATTTCTCTGAGAATATGCTGTTCCATAACATAATGCTAGTAGCGATACCGTTGTTAATACCTGAAATAAATATTATTTCTCTATAAGAAAAGTATATTTGTCCTTTATGAACTCCTGACTCCTCCTAACTATTGATCCGATTGTGATGAAACAATGGCTTCGCGAAGCTTTCTGGTAATATTTCACATGACATTGCAAAGAATGCCTCATGTCTCCAATCTGCATTTTCTTTCATTTCTTGCTTGAGTGAGAATATGTGAGACAATAAAAACATAACCTCAATAAATTCGTTTAGTAAACTTATTAAGAGATAGACAATGCAGTTCATTTGAATGATTAAATCATTTGCTTATGTCAAAATTAAATATGTTTCAATATTTATTATTGATTTCATAGTTCGTATAGTAACATCTATTCTTTATAATGACATACTGCGTTATATGTTTTAAATAATAAATTATTCAAAGTTTTGGCAAGCAACACATAGAGAACCATTTTTGTCAACTCACTCACAATTATCCTCCTAATTCGATTAATTTATTACCTGATGTAATAAAATATTTACTAAAAATAGACAACGAAAATCATATCAAACATATTTTTATCCTGAAAATTCTATTGAAATTAATTTATGATTGAACTTACTGTTATTAACATCTTTCATGGGTTATCGTCGTTATAAGTTTACTTCGGAAGAGTCAGTTACTTCGTACTTCGTCAGCTAATGTTACAAATAAATCACTCGTCCACAATAAGTTTGTGCTCTTTGGAATTTAAAGTTCGAATTCTACTCTGACTTCTATTATTGATTTTGTTCAGAATGCTGTCCGATGTGGTTTTTTTCCGATCTAAAGTGTATTAGTTCTGTTATAATGGATGATTGACTGTTACAATACTATGTCTAAGCATATGTGTTAAAATAGATGATATCATTCTAAATGATATGAACGCATGAATGAGTATGAACGCATGAATGTTTATTTCGTCCATCTATTGTCTTGGGAAAGCCAGTTAAGGATTACGTCATTGTGCAGATAGAAAAGAGAGTGTCTTAAAGATTGAGTATCTTTCATACCTGTAAGATTATAATATGCTCTGGTAGAATGGTTATTTATTATCCTATTATTAGATAATCATAATATTAGAATTGATCGCTAAATATAGCCTTAGAATAGACTGTCTTTTTTCACGTTGATAATTTTTAGTAATTTAAATGTTCGTAAAATACGAATAGTTTATATTATGACTTTGCAGTGATTCTGTTTGTCGTCTTAACATTCGTTTTATATTGTTCATACAACCTAACACATTACGGGTTTAGTCAGATCTAGTTCTTTTCCAATAAGACAAAAGGAGTATTATTTATCAATTCACTATGAACATTTGTTGCAATTATTTTAATATGACAAAACTTATGCCTAACAACACATCATACATGAAAATAAAAATATGGTATTATTCCTTTTTGAAATCGGCATCGGTCACGTAAACAGACATGGTTATTAAACAGTGAATGTTGGCTTACCTATTAAAATACTTTATAAATAAAAACATCGTTTTACCAATATGTGAACCAGGAAAGTTGTTGTTTTGAATATTGTTAGTTATTATTAATGAAGTATACGTAAATCAACTGAGCATTATGTAACATTCATTTAGTTTTTAAAACAAAAGTGACATGAAAGTCTATTACAAGATGGAATTCAAATTAAATTTTAAAAAATCCAATAAAGTATTACTTTGCTTATTTCAAGTTTAATTCGATGTATCGATCAATCGATACTTATATTTTAAAAGGACCATTATTACATTTTTTAATGATGTAGGGAATAATAATATCGGAATTAAATATTTTCACCTCGGCCTACAAATAATCGGGCGTATAAAATATTTCATGTATCTTGTCGAAGGTTTAATGAAGTGAGTATTTATAAATTCCTTTTTAAAATAAAATCCTTGCCCAATTTGGATAGATCAGTTAATCTGTCAATAACATTACCTACTATGTATATTTTTTAAAATGATGTGTCAATTATTACATCGAGTATTTTAAAAGTTTACTTTTTAAGCGAAATCTTCTTTAGCGATTCTCGGTAAGTAAAAACTTACAGATTCGCGTTACCAATGCTATGACAACAACCTTCAACATGCTACACTATGTTAAGTATAAGGCGTTTAATTGCTGACGCTCAGAGATAAATAATAAAATGTATACTTACGAAGCCTATTGTAAGTTTTGATTATAAACAAACTATAGTACATAATTATTGCTTTGAGTGCCATTAGATGACATAACTAATGTTAAATGTTAGGTAATGTTAATGATTTCAATTAAATAATAATGAAAAATATATACATTAAAAATAGTTTTTTCCAAAGCCACGAGTTTTCACTCTAACGGCAGTTTCCATGCCTGCCTAGTTTTTTTTAGTACAAGAGATGGATCTGTTTAAAAACTCAGTACTTGTATAATAATGGGTGTAAGTTCAATCCACTATTCAATTCTATAATTAGTCTCAGGTTTGTGAAGGAAAACTTCACGATGGAATCATAAGATGGTTGTAGAGATTTTTCGGGGTTGCTAGTTACCACCTTTTGCAAGTTTATATAAATCTGTTGCCAAGCATTTCATGTAAGATTGTGTTTAAAACACCGAGACTATATTTTTTTTTTATTTAGCTCCCCTTACATTTCAGACATAATCCGAGTTTTGTTTACTTTTTTTGTGGCTTTATTGTTTTCGTCTTGTTTCTATTTTACAATCTTATTCTATTTCTTATCTATGTGTTCCTATTGCATTGTGGTTATGACGAATATTTATATTTACTTAAATCCTTACAGTAGCATTTGACACACAACATATAATACACCTTCATTATTCATCATTCACCGAGACTATATTAAGCATTTCTGTATTTTGTAATAATAATATTTTAGAGTAAGGAATTATGTATAATGGAACGGCACTGACACCTGAGACACAGGCTAAAAAGGCCTAGTTCAGATGACAATAAATTATTATTATTATGTACTATAAAAAATTGAATGTAATATTTTTGTATGTGTCAATTTAGATGAATTCGCTGTATGATAATTAATATTGTAAAGCCTTTTGTAATGTAATGCATAATATTTTAAATCATATTCGTATCAGTCGTATGAAGTATTTATAATATGTGTTGAAATGAGGGTGTGTGCCAACGTCTTGGGCGTTTTAATTTTTGTCAATTTATAGGAGACAGCGATAAAATGTAAAAAGTTGGTTCACTATTGCATTAGTCTGAAAATAATATTAAAAACGGCCCAGTGGTTTTCCAACGATATTTATTAGGAGGAGAGTCAATTACATAAATGAAACTTGAAATATATTTTATTATGATGGTATTTTAGTAGTAGCATGAAGGAGAAAGTTTTAAAGATATTTTAAATAATGATACAGACTACACATTTATTTATTTATTTCAATCACCAACAAGGTATAAATTGTGTTTAGCTTATTAAAAATTATATCTTTAATTTAACCTTAATTATAGTTGAGTACGGCATTATTTATGTGAGCAAAAATTATTTATGCGACAAAAATATTTAGTTTTTTTAGTAGATCTAATCTTTTCCCGTCGAGTCAAATCGCTTCCGTTTGTATTTTAAACTTAGACAGATCGCTTTTTGAACGCAATATAAATAAATTACACACCCATACGCTGATCAACAAGTCGGCGGTAATGCCTTTTGACACCGCCGGACATTCGGCTAGATATCCTTGACTTCAAATCTGGGTCATAAATTATTCGGAATCTTTAATAATAAAAGTGTTCGCTGATACTTAATTATGTTTTATTCGAAGTCTTTCTCATTAAATATGTTAAATAATAAGATTACATTTTTTATTTAATTCTATTGCTAAATATGTCAAGCATCTCAATTAAATGTATAAGGGATGATTTATTAAGTTGGTTTTCCTTCAAAATTAATTATAGAATTCAATACTTTGTTTGTATAAAATACGAGTGGATTCACATAGATGTATAGAAATCTCTAATTAAAGTATAGCTAATACACTGGTAATGCAGCTTTCTACAGGTAAAAGAATTTTTAAAATCGGTAAAGTAGTTTTTGAATATATCTCTACTTATAATAAAAGGCTAAGGAGACGAAATATATACATTGAAAAAATACTATGCGCGGCTGCAGTATCAACTACAAAAGACATTTATATAGTTTTAATTTTTTTTATCTGTCTGTCTGTTTTTTAATTTTTTCGCCAATCATGCAAAAGCTACTGAACAGATTTCGATGAAATTTGGTAATTACATATATGGGATCCAGAGAAAGAATTGTTTGAATTCCAAGCGGGTTCAATTTAATGACTACTAAATATAATTTATTATATATAAGTGGTTTATTCTGTTTATAGATAAAACTGTGAAGTGATATCATTTGCTCGTAACCCCATTTATTATATCGAAAATAATTAAAACAACTATACAGAAGTTATACATTTATCGAAAAATTTGATCATACAATAAACGCTGTAAATCAATAAAAAATTACGTTCATATTTGGCTTCATTTATTGAGACATTTTAAATGTCAGATGACATTTATTTGGCTTCATATTTAAATATAAAAACAAGAACAACCAAAAATGGCCCAAAGTTGCTTCCTTTCTGCAACCTGACACTTAAACTTATAGCATTATTGGAGTTTTTAAGTGGTCAGTTTTAAATTCCATTCACATGCACATTCCATGCACATGACTAATATTTCAAAAATTGAAGGTCTAATACTATTTAAAAAATAACATTTAATTGACATATTTTCAATTAAAAAAAAAATTATATTATATTAAATTATATTATATTAATTATATTAAAATTATACAAAAATACTTTATAAAATTTTTAGCCCCTGATAAGGCCCTTATGAGCGTCAAAATACTACCACCGGTTGGGAAAAACCATCAAGTCATCGAGAAGAACCAGCAAGAAACTCGACCAGGTTTTTTTTTTTTTTCTGCATGTATAATTTTTATCCATCCATTCAACTGAAAGACGTCCACTGCTGGACATAGGTCTCCCACAAATATTTCCACGACGACCGGTTTTGCGCCACCCGCCCGCACCCAGTGGATTCCCGCGATCTTCACCAGGTCGTCGGTCCACTTTGCTTACCCACGCTAGGTCTATAATTTTTATACATAATTTATTTCTTAAGTATATATTTGACAGTTTGTTTCGTGACGTAATTCTAAGCTGTGACTTAACTACGTCGGAAACCTGTTTGTAGCAGACGAGCTGACACCGTTAGCATCTACCTATTTATTGAGTGACATTGACACGAATGAATGACTCATCTTCAATTTATTATTTTATGAGGTCAAAGACCGTGAAAACGTGCTTCTGATGTTTATTTAATTAATCCCAATGACTATAGATGTTTTATGATATTTGTTTTTTTATGAAATATGCACTTCAATATTTTCTTCTTTTATTCTGACACGGGATTCATCAAATACACTCCGCGTTGCCCCGGCGGGAGACCCGAATCGGACCACTTCCCATGTCTCCCTTCCGCCGAGGGCGGGCAGCATTTGGACCAGCAGCCCTCCCCTCAACTCCTCACCTGCCAGACAAGTAGTCCAGCACCTCTCCTCCTTCCGTTCTTATCTGTCGATAAGGACATGTAGGATCGGTGGGATCGATGGATCCGTAAAGGAAACTCTTCCCGCTCCCTCTCTGCTGCTTCCTTGACTTGCCAGAAGGAAGCCACCGTACTAGACTAATAGAAAGTGACCTA
The DNA here is from genome assembly GCA_014132275.2 of Samia ricini. Classification (NCBI taxonomy): domain Eukaryota; kingdom Metazoa; phylum Arthropoda; class Insecta; order Lepidoptera; family Saturniidae; genus Samia; species Samia ricini. The sequence continues at coordinate 11,782,603 of AP028170.1, forward strand.
AATAAATGCATAAATATTATACTTTATATTATAATACTGTTGATTAATTCAACCATAATACGTCCACTCGACATAGGGCTTCCCGTAAAAACTGGGAGAATTGCCATAACCGCCACGCTTGGCAAGCGTAGAAGGTAAGGTAAGGTGTTTGTGGTAAAATGCTATAGTAATGATATATCACAGTAATTTACGCTTCAGGTTCGTTTATTTAACTACAATATTACGAAATTTCATTTAGTTAAATACCAACATTACAATAGAGCAATATCAGTAGGTAATAAAAGTACATTCATTACAATGGTTGCGTCGAATTTTTAAGCACTCAAGCCACTTTAAAGTTCACGCACTTAATTTATAAGGAAAGTGTATTGATCGAGTAGAATCGTGAATCGTGACCCGTCGACCTTGTTTCGTTCAAAATGTGTCCACCGTATATATAAGCAGCTGTTTGAACATGTCGCGTATCAGTTGCACCATAACAAACATATCAATATGCTCTCTAAAGTGAGTTTCTTGTATGCCGTTTATTGTTATTGAATATAATATTATCTTAGTTCCATGGTGTACAAGCGGAACCGACGTTCGATCCTGCTAGTATGCTATGGAACTTTACAAGTAGTGAGCAAAGATGTGATTTGTTTGTATTTTTTTTTCTATAGTATTTTATATTTAATAACTTTATATGTTGAGCATGGTTCTATAGGGCTAGTATACACTAATGTGTCTTAACTAATGCCCCGTGTAGATAAATGATGAATAAAAAAAACATTATCTATAACTAATTTAATAACTTTTATTTGTAGATCGTTGCTTTAAGCGCCGTATTAGCGGTAACAGCAGCTGGTCTTTTGCCTGAACCCCACTACTCTTCTGCTGATGCCGTTTCATCCCAAAGTATAGTACGACACGATGAGCCTCAACTGCACGCAGCCCCCGTAGCCTATCACTCTGATCCAGTCGCCTACCACACAGCCCCCGTTGCCTATCATGCCGCTCCCGTCGCCTATCATGCCGCTCCCGCTCAATATTCCTCGGCTAACTCAGTCTCTTCACAGACCATCTTACGTCACGAGCAGCCCCAAATTGCCAAATATTTAACAGCTACCCCAGTTCACTATACATCCCCTATTGCTAAAGTCATTGCACCTGCTCACAAACTTCTCGTTTCCGGGCACCATGAAGAGGAATACGTAAGTAATCGTATTTGTATTGACCCTGAATTTAAATTATACCAATAACGGAATTTATAAATCTTGTAATGAATATTTCTGCAGGCGCACCCGCGATACGAATTTTCGTATTCTGTCGCTGATGGACACACAGGTGATAACAAGTCCCAACACGAGAGCCGCGACGGTGATACTGTGCATGGCGAGTACAGCTTGGTGGAGGCTGATGGTTCCGTGCGCAGAGTGGAATATACCGCTGACGATCACAACGGCTTCAACGCGGTCGTGAGCAACTCAGCTCCCGCGCATCACGCATCCCAAGCACCTGTTGTCCTTGCACATCATTGAGTCATTAACTAGTCATAAATAAGACGATATTCTAGGATAAGATAACACGAGGAAGTGATTGTAAATAGTAAAATAATATTTATTAAAATATGAAGCAAATTGTTAAAATATTGTCTTTTAATTCTAACTAGTTTTCGACCAATAGTTTAGTAGACCATAATCATCATTATTGATATTTTTAGGCAAAAGAAACTGTTTTCAGAATTTTTTCATTGATAACACCAAAGTACGGTAAATAGCTAATAAATAATAATAAAACTCCTTTGATAAAGAGAAGATAATACAATTACTCCCTTTGTGGATTTTTTCTTTCTTTCGTTCTGAGAAAATGGTTTGGTTAACACTTGAAAAAATCTTTCTAATAAGTTTTACTAAACTAAAATTTAATAATTGATATTGAATTCACAAAAGAACTTAGCATTTTATTCGTTGGTAAGTTTTTCATAATTGGCCTTTCTTCTATAGGCAGCAAGAAGCGGATGACATCTAACTCTCCTATAAACTAAAACTAATATTTTTTTGCACTTATAACTGGTCGTGAGAATTGCTCACACTATTTTTTGCAACCTGTAGGTGTTACGTTCATCTACTATTTATTCAGTACCCTCACTTCAAGGTTTACATCATTTGACGTGTAATGCAACAGAGATTGAATGGAAATATTGATAAATATTTCAATACATAACTACTTTACATCTTATGGCAACTACATTATAATGGTTACGTTTCATGAGTGGTAGGGCATTTTCTAATAATGTCCGCCTGGGTAGCTACCACCCCTCAAGTTTGAAAACCTGTCGCCAAATACCAATACGTGTGTTCCGGCAGCATCACATGAGAACTTGTACCTCTAGGTAGGCTTAGTGTGTTTACCATCGTGGACCACATCGTCATTTAACATCAGGTGAGATTGTGGTCTGAGCATTAAGCCTATATAGTGTAAAAAAATTAAGATCATGTTGACTTACTACCAATATGTTGATATTATATATATAAGTTGTTATATCCTGATATTCAATAATGTATATTGTTCACAATTATACAATGCATTAAATCTCTTCAATGGTTATATTAAAAAATTTCAAGACAACGTGCTGATAGTAGCATATTATCTATATTTTAATGGTTATTCTCATGATTTTTATAAATGTAATATGATAGAGATAGGTGATAGAGAGTTTACTAATATTACCCGTCTGAGTAACTACCACCTTCAAGTTTGAAAATCATTAGTAGGTGTATTTTGAAAACATCACTTAAAACCTGTAATTTGTAGCAAAATATACGAAAATAATTGATCAGAGAATTTATTCGCTTTGTTCGCTAGTCACAAGTTAACTAGTAGACAAATAGAGAGATTATGCCTTTCGTAATCTTTCATAATGTCAATAGTAACAAAATATTTTTACATGGGTAAATCAATCAAGATAATGGACGTAATATTACTCTGGGTAAATAAGTGTTTTACTGAAAGCCGAATTATTAATAAGGTTTCGGAAGATACTAGAGAATGCCTTGTAAACTATATTTTAATGATTAAAAAAAGGTATGACTATGATTAAGAATGCTATTTAATCTTTTTGTTCAAAAAATATTTAGAATTAGTTTATAAATACATACAGGAATTTAATGTGGGTAACATAAAGTTTATTTCTTATCTTGCAAACATATTAAGTTTATAATATAATATATATATTACGACCCAGCAGCGTCTCTAGCACTTGTAGCGCCCGTGGGCCACCAATATCTTGGCTCTCTTTGAGAGTGACGCACCTTTATAGGTGTCGCGAGCATTGCTCAGCGCCCCCTAAAGCCCTGCGTCCGTGTGCACTGCATACCCTGCACTATAGGTATAGACGGTTCTGTTACGACATTCTTGGTATTTTGCTGACGTATTGTAGTATAAGGATACCTTTATAATATTTGATGCTAATATTTTTTGTAAACTGAATTGGTACTGCAATTGAAATGTCTATGTTTATTAACCGACTTCAAAAAGTAGGAGGTGCTCAATTCGTCTGTATGTTTTTCTTTTATATTATTTATTTCGTCAGGCTATGTACAGTTAACTTGTAAGTTAAAGGGAATAATATTTCTATATTTTTCTAAACTAAATGTTGCTCTTTTCTCTTCACTTGAAATAGCGTCCCTAGCACTGATATTCCATAATTCTAAAGAATAGATTAGTCTTAGTCTTCAATATTAGAAAACATTGAAATATACTGTTTTACAGACATAGAAGTATTCGTTCATTAATTGTTCGTTCGGTGTTCGGAATTCTACTTTAATTGTTATTGAAAATTTTAAGAAAAAAAAACGAAGTAATTTAAAAACGATTGATTTGGTGATTTCAAAATGGTTGATAACATAAAATGACATATTCACTAAACAACTAACTTACATAAGTGCCATACAACTCATAAATAAAAAAAAGAGGAAAATCTTGTTTAATTAAAAAACGACTTCAAATGAATGTACCATAAAAATGCACTACAAAGTTAATAAATAGACTTTATTAGTCTACTTCTGGTGTACTGGTGTAAATGTACGTCGCTTATCATTTAAGCTTATTATATAATTGTGATGGAGTTTAGGCAGTTATTTTCATTTATAAATGAGTACATTGGTTAATTCTAGCTGACACCGACTTCATATTATTAATGGCATTAAAACAAAGGATTTATCGAAGTTAGGAGAAGTAGACTAATAAAGTAATTATTTATTTACTTTTTAGTGCATTTTGATGGTATATTCTTTTGAAGTTGGTTTTGTTTTTAATTTAATAAGTTACGTTTTCTACTTTTTAGTTTAAGTATGTACTTTTAGCCTTTTGAGTATAGTTTTGAAGCTAGTTTTTTATTTTTCTCTAATAATAATTGAATTTCCGTATTACTTTGTTCTCTTTTCCTCTTTTTTACTTACTCTTAGTGCACATAAAGAAAGTAAAAAAATATTCTACTCGATCTCGTTAATATGTTGCACCTTGCATCATCAGTTCAGCAAAAAAAAATGGTAACTGCAATACACAAACACTTGAGTAGCTGTCGAAGCAAATATTTGTAAATACAAATATTCTATAGAATTCGAGGGCTTCTCTTGATTTCCCTGATATCCACTGATCAGATCCAGACTTGGTAACAAAGGGAGCACCTCGGAAGTGTACTCTTTAAAAATTTTTGCATATTGGTCCACAGTTGACGGAGAAATAGAGTAACAAACATACAAAAAAAAATACAGATGATTTCATAAACTCCTCCTTTTTAAAGTCGGTTGAAAAATGATTGAAAAGTTGTGTTAAAATATTTGCTAATTGTATGTCGTGTCCTTTTCTAAATAAATTTAGAGTAAAAAAATCTCGTTTTCCAATATATAAGTAGATTTATTTATTTTTAAAAATTAATTATATTTGACAAGGATTTTTTTTTATTAAAAAAATAAATTTGACTATAAATTTTCAAAATAAAATCAGCCAAAATATACTAATTATAGATTAATGATGTGCAAGGACAACAGGCGCGTGGGCTGCGTGATGCACGGGAGCGGAGTTGCTCACGACCGCGTTAAAACCGTTGTGATCGTCAGCGGTGTATTCCACTCTGCGCACGGAGCCATCAGCCTCCACCAAGCTGTACTCGCCATGCACAGCATCACCGTCACGGCTCTCGTGCTGGGACTTGTTGTCACCGGTGTGCCCATCAGCAACAGAGTACGAGAAATCGTATTTAGGGTGCGCCTGATGAAAAATGTATACTTTATACTTAGTGTGTTGTATTACTATGCTACTGGAATAAGGTACCATTTTTTAAGATAATTATGCTGAACCCTTCTTCTGTTATAAGTAACTTTGATTGAAAATAGTACATTGAAAAAAAAGTAACAGTTATACAGATATACGTAGCTACAAAATGAAAAAGGTGTGGTAACTATATGGTAATCCAAATGGGATCCTCTATGCATTTAAAGTAAAACAAAAACTTAAGATTTAACTACTTACGTAGTCATCATGTGAAGCGGTATAATGTGCGGGGGCGGCCTGGTACGCTACAGGAGCTGCATGGTAAGCGGCAGGCGCAGCATGATAGGCTACAGGGGCAGCATGATAGGCTACAGGGGCAGCATGCACCTGTTGCTCATCGTGACGAACAATGCTTTGAGAAGAAACTGCACCAGCTGAATTATAGTGCGGTTGAGGCAGGAGACCGGCCGCAGTAACTGCCAAAACAGCGCTTAGACCAAGGATCTAAAAATGACATTAGTTAAACTACTTACTTTTCCATACAAAAACTGTAAAACAAATATTGGTTAATTAATGGCTATAATTATATAAAGGCTGTGCTTGCAACTCTTTGCACGTGGAATTCCCTGTTCGTAAAATGAAATTTTTTTTATAATTATTTATTGTATTAAATCTCTTAAATATTTGGTGGTTCAGGTAAAATATTGCAGGAATACAGTGATGGATATTTTTGTTACGACTTCATTCACTATTATTCATATAACTTTTCGTATATACTTCTTAATGTAACTAAATATACAATAATACCTGATCAGATATGTCTACGCTTAAAAAACATGTAAATCGGTTCACTGATTATCGAGTTATATGACAACTAATGGCACTTGTATATACTATATATATAGTAGTTGCAAAAACTATGTTTGACTGAAAAATTGGTGGTGTGAATAAAACTCCGCAGTATGAACGCCGGCTCTTTGAATTCTAGTATATATACAGGATTTATAATAAAGATGAAAAACAATCAAAAGAGAAATTAAGGAGGTCTTGAAGTAATAATAACAGAAAAACATAAAAAGCCGGTTTTTTAAAAATTACTTTACGGCACAAAGGACAAACTCAAATGGAAATTATGATAAGAGATGTCTCTATCACTGAATGAAAGCATTATTATAAGTTGAAGCTAATAGAATCTGTAATAGAAGCTGATACCTATTGTATTTATAATAAAATCTTACTTTAGAGAACATGTTGATATATTTAGCTCAGACGCAACTGATGGATTGTATGTACAACGAGTTGCTTATATAGTACTGGTATTTGAAACGAAACAAGGTCGACAGGTCAAAGCTGTTTAAAAATTCAAAATTTGTTACGTTAGTAAGCTTTCAGGTTTTAATACTTAGCAGAATATTTTGAAAGTTTAATTTGAAATTAATACTTATATAACTAAAGATAATGTTTAATTGCAATATGGAACTAATCATCAACATCATGTCAGTGGGAAAAGTCCAGTTTTGAAAATAGGCGTCCTCCGAATACCGATATGTGGCACTCGCATCCCATACAGAGAATTCCCGCGACCTTCACATTGCTTCATATTGTTGGGGGCCTACCCACGCTACGTCTTCCCGCAGATGGTTATTATTCGAGAATCCGTTGGCTCTATTGGGTATCGATTCTACAAGTAATGTGCCTTACGTATTGCGACTTTATCTGGGTAAAATTATTCGGGTAATATCGGTTACATTCTGCAGATATCCTCATTCCTGATTCGATCAAGCAGTGCTACTCCGTGCATACCCCTTATTATAGAATTATTTAGTTATACTTTTTAGTTTTTGTACACTATTCTGAGTGATCATGACTACGATTTCCAAACCAGTTAACATTGAAGTAGCTGAGAAGATATCGAAAATCAAATAAGTTCATTTAACTTTAATGTACGTATATAAATAAAAATACCCCTAATTATGATAAAACTTTGACTAATTATTCTGCATACGCCTGCGAAGCTGTCTAATCAAAACAACTTTCCAAGTTATCATAACTCTTGCCGGGCATGGATTGTTTTGAATAATAAAGGCTCAATTTCAAGTATTATTCAATCTGCAACTAAGTATTTTCATTGAAACGTAATTAGAGTTATTGTATGTGATTATTTTGTTTAATTACAATGTTAAGTTGTTTTGCCTTCAAAATTTTCAATGATTTGATGACCGTATTTCGACCACCGTACAAAATGATAATGAAGTAAAGAAAACAATAAATATATATAAAAAGGTATAATTAATATTATTATTAGATATTTTATTTATTTTCTTATCTTAATATGTTCTTATCTTAGTGAAATAGTTCCTAATATTTAAAATTATTAAAATGTGATATCTAAATAAATACAATCAAATCACGGAATACAATCAAATATGTATAATTAAAAATTTGTACAAGAACTATAATTAAACAAGACATGAATTTAGTTATTTTAGCATGCAAAATTATAATTAAAGTGTTAATATTAAAATGCGTAAGAGATTCATACGTACAAAATAACCTGACCTTTAACTAATACGTGATTTCTGAATTATACACTTTTCAAATTTATTAGCAGGTATACTGAAGGTCATTATTTGAGTACTGGAACATCGTAATTCTAGAGGTATATTAACCAAAAATCCTTTGTTTGGTTCTTTCATTCATTTACTTTGTTGAGTTGTGCGTGTTTAACTATATTTTATTTTTGTTCATTTCAAAATCCATTTAAAGTTAAGAATGTGGTATTCTCGCATATTTTTCTGCTGTAATCTGAGTTACAAGTACACCAAAATTAAATGTTATTTACGGTGCTGGTAATATTATTTAATTATGTTGTGTGTTTATTCTTTTCAAATCAAGGTTCGTAAATATTATAAACATTTGAATGAGTTATCTAACTCTGGATGATTCTTGCTACATATCCCATATTTTGGTGGATCAACCTTCCGTATTTTTTCTTCTCCAATTTACTAGTCTTCGCAAACTTTGCGTGGATAGATGTCTTGGTTGCAGTTGGATTTTTTTAAGCAGCGACGTATACACGGGTTTACGGGCGAATATTGTGAGGCGCCTGGCGTGGTCTTGTCGTATCATCTTTGCAGCGATTTAGTTTTTCTCTTCAGTTTGTTTTAGAACTGCTTTTGGATTTTCGATGGGAAATATAAAGTTGTAATGCCAAATTCTTTATGAAATTTCACGTGACCATACCATTGCAGCCTTTACATTATATCGGGCATTCCGCTTCAGGCCAAAAATACTCATTCAGGATTTTATCGAGTCTGGTTATGCCACATATCCATTTAACAAGTCGCGTTAAAATCAGTTCAGCCCATCCGGAGATTACCCGAAACAAACAGACAGATAAAAATGTAAAAAACTGTAGTATTTCTATAGGTTTCGTATATATGCACATTCATGTCTGTTTAGAAAAAAAATTGACATTACAAACAGACACTTCAGTTTTATTTATTAGTATAGATTTTTATATATGTAGATAGATTAATAGGAAAGTACGCAAGTACGTGATTTTTTACTTTATTTCTTAAAAGATATTATAGTTTTTGCTTATTTTAAAATTGTGTAAACAAGAACGCAACAGTACAGTTAGAAAAAATGAACATTACTAATTTCTATGATCAAGCGCGATATTTGGAGAGCTCAGTGATAAGAAGAGCATTACTGTAGGTATTGGAGATAAAAAAGAAAGTATTTTAACACATTCTGCGTCTTTGTAACAATGAATTCATTTAATTTTCTAATATATCTTTATTAATTTATTTTATATTTACATCTTAATTTTGAAATTTATACTAATATACATATTTAATATCATATTATATACAAGCTGTGCGTCCGCGGCTGCGCCTGCGTTTCATATATTCTTTACTGCGTTTCAATTTTATTATACACAACACTATTTTCTTTTGTAGTATTAAGATAAAGTAAATATATTTCTCGTAGATTAAAGCACTTGCCCGTAAAATTGTGCATTGAATAGGATTTTATAACATTTTTTAGAAGTTTTAATTTTTTTTACGCTGAACTCGTAATTATTTTACAAAATTAAAAGTACCCTAAGTTACTCGAAGTACCTTCAACTATCTACCAAAAATGTCCGGTCAAAGTCCGGTCAAAATCCGTCCAGCCGTTTCGGACATTATCCGGAACAAACATATAGACAGAAAGACACAAATTTTCAAAATTGTATTTTTGGCTAAGGTATCGGATATACATTCATACCTATTTAGTAATAAAAAATAAGTTTGACATTACAGCAGACATTCCAATTTTATTTATTAGTATTAGTATAGAAGTATGGATACACACTTTGAATTATTTTAGGGAAAATAAAATTAAAACAACTTTTATTGTTAAATAAAAAGTAGCCCCTAAGCAAATCTATAAAGCACACTTAATTCAAGGCACTTAATTCAATCAGGGCATGTTTCGGAATAAACAAACGTTACATTTTAGAAATGATTGAAGTTGTTTTGAAAGTTGTTAATTTTAAGCGATTATATTGCAGCCGAATGGTTCTAGATATTCCTGATTAAATACCTTATTATAATTATGTCTGTTGTATTCCTATTAACTCACGTAATAGATATTTTCATAGGTGTGTTCAGCCAGTCAAAAAGATAAGTCAAATTTGAAATAATGAAAGGTTTATATAATTACATTATTCATTTGGTTTAAATTTAAGGCACTAATCTGCAGTTTACGTACCAAAAATATTCCATTTAAACTAACACCTAAGTTACAGGGAATACCTTTCAAGATCTTAAACAGTATGGGGATTCTTGTGCTCAATATGTCTAACGACGTACAGTTTCAGAGTTACTTGGAATGCAAAGCCAAATTGGCAGCTAAAAAGCTAGGTATTCTTAACCAGACTAAGCAGTACTTCACATCAAAACAACAACTCGTGCTGTTCAAAGCACCGACATCATATGGAATACTGTTTACATATTTGGGCCGGTTCTTCTGCTTACCAGCTTTCTCCTCTTGACTCCGTTGCAAAGGCGTGCTACTGGGTTTGTTGGTGATCCAAAAGTAACATTCAGTCTAGATTATTTAGAACTTAGCAGAGATAACGGGTCCCTATGTGTCTTCTACCGTATGCACAATGGCGAGTGCCATTGCAAACGCGTACCCTGCGCTGTTGGCTTGATGCTTATCCCTACAATCTTAAACTTAGCCGAAACGTAACCATAAAGTACTCCAGTACCTTTTTATCGCGTACCCTAGCGCTGTGGAATAGGTTACCCAGCACAGTCTTCCTGCAAGGTTACGAAATGTGACTCTTCAAAAAGAGACTTAAAAACGCTCTCCAAGTTTGGCAACACATCGGTAATACTCCTGGTGTTCGAGTTGTCTGTGGGCGACGGTAACCATTTACAATCAGATTGCCCGTTTGTCTGTTAGCCGTCCATAGAAATTAAATATATTTTATTACATATCAAATAACGTAGAGGTGAAAGATATCTCTGAACTGGATTTGATTAATAGACTTTAAACTACTTGAAAATTAAGAAGAAAGTGTAGACAATAGGTTCAATAAAAAAACATATTTAGCAAGAACAAGGCAATATTAACAACTATTGTTAATACAAACACTTTCACTGTCAATTCGCAATTTCCTGTTTTAAAAAACCTTGTTCAAGATCAAATCTTACGAAAATCATTACAATACCGTTCGTATATAAAGTAATTTCTTTTTTTGTTTTAATCATACGTACGTCGAGTGTTTTGTGTTATGTGCAAAGTGTTTCCATTTAACGCGATATGTTTAAGGTATTCAAGTTTTTTTTTAAATCAAAATAACAAGTTTACAATTTGTAAAGAATTAGTGTTTGAGTTATAATTTACCCTGAACAGTTAATTTCATATTGATGTATATCTCGTGCTTACATTAAAATTACTTTATTGTTGATGTTTCATCAGATAATATTTGTTATAAGCCGATTATCTTTAAGCTGGAATATAACTTATTAATATTTTTTTGCAGATTATATGCTTGGCTGTCTTCGTTGCAGTTAACGCACTGCCTTTTATGGAACATTACGGTCACGCGTTCTCGTCCCAAAATTTTGAATTTCACACTGATGATAATCATCATCACCATGAGCACACTGATGATAATCATCATCACCATGAACATCACCATCACCATAATGAAATTTACGATCCAATGCACATAGAGCACAAACACGAAGAGCATAAGCATCTAGAACATAAACACGAGGAGTATAAACATGAAGAACACATACATGAGCATAACTATGAAGAACACAAACATGACCATAAACATGAAGAACACAAACACGAGCATGACCATGAAGAACACAAATACGAGCATAAGCATGATGAACACAACCACGAGCATAAACAAGAAGAACACAAACACGAAGAACATAAGCATCATGAGAAACATCATGAGGAACCCAAGAAACAACATGAAAAACACGAAGAACATTACGTATGTTAAAAGATTATATAAAAGTATATCTTTAGTGCGTTCTGTCTTATTTATATTATATACTTGCTGTATTTCATTTCTCACTTTTTTGGTGTTTTAGAGGCTTATATTTATGTGTATTTTTAATACTCTTAAAGGATTTTGCTAGATTTTGAATAAATCTAATTTATTAAAAACTTGCCACTTTATAGCCGGACTAATTGAGCGATAAAAATAGGTAGAAACAAACAACAGTCTAGAAATATCTTTATTCTTCGAGTTTTAAAAATTTAAGTAGCCAGTAATTAATTAATTTAATTTATCTTGTTTTTCAGGAACACCCAAAGTATGCGTTTGATTACAAAGTAGAAGACACACATACTGGTGATTATAAGACGCACCATGAAACACGTCATGGAGATTTAGTTTATGGCTTCTACACGGTACATGAGGCCGATGGAACTACTAGAATCGTTGAGTACACTGCAGATAAACATAAGGGGTACGATGTTACCATAAATCTTGTTCAAATATAAGTAGATAATCAGTATTGACTTACATGTTACTTGCTAAATATTACATGCAGTATTCTGAAATATCTTTATTTAAATTATGATATATGAGAAATATTTATAATGTGTACTGTTGAATAAACTTTAAATCTATTTTTTTTGTGTATTATCAAATATGGTTTTAAATTTTTACTTTAATAATAACCATAAACACATTTTTAAATCTAAATTGCAGGTTCAAAGCGACCGTGAGGCACGAAGGACATCCGTCTAAATTGTAAATTTCTATATTACTTTTATAATCTGTGATATCCACCTGAGATTAGAATAAGTTTAATTAAGAATTGTTACTAGTTGTTACCTATTACTATGATAATGTTAAAATAAAAACATAACAAAATATGGTATTTTAATATTACCCTCTGTATTAATCTCTGTGACCACATACAATAATACTGATAAAAATATTATGCAAATTAAAGCGACTTACAAATAAAATCTATTACTAGCCCCTCTCCGCGGTTTTACCCGTGTGCAAATTAAAGCGACTTACAAATAAAATCTATTACTAGCCACTCTCCGCGGTTTTACCCGTGTAGTTCCCGTTCCCATGGAATTTTCGGAATAAATACTACCCTATATCCAACTATCTCCATACCAAATTTCATCCAAATCGGTCCACTAGTTTTTAAGTTCATTCGTTACGTACAAAAATACAAATCTTTCCTCTTTATAATATATATGTATGTATATATTTATAGATGTACTCTCATTTTAATGTAAATTAACGTAAATAATGAAATTGTTGAAAGTAAAAATTCATAGAAACACCTGGTGAACCCATTATAATTATTAAAACTATCGTGTGTTAGATTCTTTTGCAAGTAATATTCTGAAGGTAATTTATTTGCATTACAAATAAATTGCAGGCATGTTTTTGTAAAAGTATGCATGTAAATATGATAGAAGTTTCCAATTCCACGTAGCGCGCTCCGCGGTGTTAAGTAAAGTGGGAACCTTTTATATCTATATCTTTTTAACCTTGAGCACCTTCCTGGCGTTTACTCCAGCTTTACGTTGTTTTCCTATAGTCTTTCTATCGTTTCATTTTTATGGGTACTCGACACATTAAGAAGGTAATAGAAATAAATTATTTCAACAAAGTAATTTAACCCCTGAAGCACTTACCTGGCGTTTACGCCAGGTTTCCATTGTTTTCCTATTGTCTTATTTTTATGGGTACTCACTAGACACATTAAATATACGAATAAAAAAATTTCTAAAATAGAACTTATTATCGGTAGTTCAATAGATATAACTAGTAATAATATACCTTTTCTGTAATTAGAAAGTTGTTTGTCTTTTTAAAGGGATACATTATTACTGATTTAGAAAAAAGACTACAACGTTTCTTATTGTAGACACAGGTCAGGGTGCAGTAAATACGCGTATCCTAATTGGTTTTAAATATATATTTGGCCATGTATTCCACAATATTAGATTACGCTTTATATATTATCTGTCCCACGTCTCGATAATCACTGCCTTAAATATCCGTAAGGTGACTAATTTATATTGTAACGCATTCAATAACTTTTAATAATATTCTTCACAAACAAAATATTTAGACATTCAAAAATACGTTTTTTAAAAATATAGAAAATTCTTATATTGTTTATTGATAATATATCTAAAATTAACTTCACTTTCGTTTATATATTTTCTGGTTCCGGTTCTGAAATTTATACGTAATTTCTATTACAGTTTCATATTAATCAATGTTACGACTTATTGTGTGTTTATCCTTATTATCCTAACATTATATTGATAATCAATACGATGTATTCTACAATAAAAAATAATAAACCAAACGTCTATACACTATATGAAATATGTCTTTATTTACTACTACCACCTTTAAAAATCTATCAACACTTTTTCTTAAATTACTAAAATTTTTATGTAATTAGATTTAATTTTACAGTAATTATCTTTAATATGTAATTTAGTAATTTTGTTGTTCCTAGCTTTTACTTCGGTCTACTACTTCCTTCACTTTGATATCAACACGACAGGAATTTCATCGCAATATTAGAAATGAATTATTATCAAAAGGTTGTTTTTAAATACTGTTACAATTTATATAAACGGAGAGTAAAAAAGTTTGCATATTTTTCTGTTGTTTGTTAATGGATTTTCTTTTTTAATTTGTTTTGCTACTGACAAGTTGTAGTGTCATTAATAAAAAAAAAAAAAAATATATTTTTTTTCCCACAAAATTATGATCGCATTTCGATTAACCCCTTGAGCACTAACGAGGCGTTTACTTCAGTTTTCCATTGTTTTCCTATTGTCCTTTTGTCATTGTCCTATACAGTCCTATATTGTCATATTGTCCTATTGTTCATTTCCTATTGTCCTATTTATGGGTAATCGACATATTAATAGATAAACAATAATATAGATCATTGCTGTACCTCTGTAACCAGAAGCGTATGAAACCAGAGGCTGAAATGTACTTTTACTGTTAGTTAAAATACGTTTTAGGGGGTTCCTTTTCAGTTCTTTGTAATTATATATTTGGTACATTCTAAGATATTTTAAACCAAGTCGTAACATTTGTATAGACGTCATAGCAAATTATTCTCAAAGCTTTAAGAGGGATTTATACTCCAACTTTCATATTTTACACTAGCTGTTCCCGCGGCTCCGCTCGCTTATCAATATTCTATTTCGTACAGTTGTTCATCATTGCGTAATATATTGAACGCGCTTGCACTCTAGTGTCCAGTGACAATTAAGGAGAAAAAATTAGACCCTATTTTTTCTGTAGAGGTCATAATTTTTTTAGTACTAACAGAAAGCAAATTCTCACAAATTGAAACCCGGCAAGTCCAAGTATAACTAATCATTGAATCGGATTTTGTACACAACTGCATGAGCATTATTTTTCTACGTGGATCCCTAATTATTGTTTTATAGTTATATTTAAATTAGATTCTTTCATCGTTATTTTTTCAAGATAGTGGTAAATTCAAAACTCAACTCTAAAAATATTACTCGTGCAAGTAAATAAGTAAGATAAAGAATAATTGAAAAACACATAAAGGATAAAAAAATAATTATTTATTTTTATAATATAAGTAACACAACATAAAACATTTAGTAACGTAAACAAACTTTAATGATGATGATGCTTAGGAACGATGTGGTGGGTGCTATGTTTTACTGGAGCGTGAAAACTGCGAAAAAATATCAATTGTTATAATATGCATTTTAACTTTGTTCATTGCTGAACACTTAGCTTTTTTACAAAATTTCGTGAGAAACCGACTGACTATATTTTTTTATTGTATTATAATATGGAACTATAATTTGTGAATTGATAAATTTTGATAATCATTCCTTACCCGGAGTGTTTGTCAGCGTGATAGGGAACGTGACGTAGTGTGCCATCAGGGTCATGGAGTTCAAAGAAGCCCTTAACAGCGTCATGCTCACGTGTTTCATGCTGACTCTTGTAGTCATGTGTATGCGGATCCTTTACTTTATATTCAAAATCATATTTAGGATGAGTCTGGAAATTATAATTAAGTGTATTAGGGTAATAGAAATTCCTTTTTAATTATTAAAGATTAAATAAGAGGTATTGTAACATTACGTAATAGTCGTGGTGTTCGTGCTTATGACCATGTGTAACAAGTTCATGGTGTCCGTCGTGTTTGTGTATATGCTGTGACGAGTGTGCATGTTCTGCAGCTACTGCTCCTGCTAGCGCAATGAGAATCACCACCTGAAATTAAATGTAGTAACATTTTACAAAAAGCGAGTAATTCATGTTGTAGCTGTAGACTATAAAGCTATAAACGTTCGCGATCTGAAGATTTGTAAACATTGAAATTGTAATGTATAAATAATTGCTATTCTATTGTCTTATTTAATTTAATTGTAATTGTTTCGATATTAATACGAAGTAGAGCTTGCTTTAAGCTTTAAAGGACAATTTAAAAAAAAAAGTAATTAAAAGGTACTTTCGATTAACAAAATTTCGAGTTCTTAATTTATATCGAATTTTCATCTCGGTTTCAATTACCGTTTCGACGATAACGATTTAGTGGTAGTACGGATGAATATAACGGCGAAAAATGTGATTAAAGAATACGTTATAATTGAACTGTAGCATGATGCCTAGTTGTCAGGCAAGCATTAAGTTTTGAAAACCCGTCGTCATTGTCCGAAGTCTTTACGTGTGGTTTAGCTGCGTCACATGAGAGCCTTAAAGGTTTAGCGTGCTATAATCTCCAACCACGCATTTCATTCATTCAATATAACATTAACTTTAATAAAATGTAAATGAGGAAAAAGTTAGTGTTGAAAACCCTTCACATTTAATAGTAAATTTTACGATGAAACGATTTAAAAAAATCATAGAAACTCACCCTGAAGAACATATTATAATTATTTGTTGTATGTATTGTTGTAACGAGATCCAACACCGAACTGATACATGTTGTTGAAAATATGTGTCTTTTATGTAAATCTAAAACAAATCAAATCAAGGTAACATTGATTTCTCTTAATTTTAATCGGCAGTCAAAACTATTAACTACCTAAATAGCAGTTTTGCAATAATTACGTAATATCAATAATTCGATACAGTAACTGATATATCGCATGTGATTTTATTATTCGTTTGTATTATTTTAAAAGTCAAATTTTCTAAAATGATACTGAATACTCATTTAAAACTTATGTTAATATAGAAAGGCATACAACAAAGTAATATTTAAGTAGTGGAATTCACGAAAGATGATCATTTATTTATTTAGTGCGGATTGTAACTAACTTTTATCATATAATTGTTGCCACTTTCGTGATAGTAGTTAGATACTTTTTATCGTAAATTTAACGCTATATTTTTTTTAAGAATATGATTTATTAGCCTATAGAGAATGGTTATAGAGGCTTTTATTTAAATAAAAAATGTTAATAATCCTTTTTTGAATGCATATTTACACATACAAATAAAGGGTAACAACGTCTTTTTGAACGAAACATACTTCTAAATTAATTTATTCTTTTAGATCTAGGAACCTTTCATGACATTTTAAAAGTAGTCAAAATTGTATGAAAGTTTACGGGAAATATAAAGTTATAGAGCTAACTCTAAGTTATCACCATGGGACTAACATGTACTTTTTGAACCCAAGTCGCTAAATTGAATACAGATAAATAAAACGTATCTCTATCTCTTTGTTGGCAAATAGACTTGTACCTCGAGAACATTTGAATAAATTTTTGGTGTTTGGCTAGGCTTTATAAATTATTCCATTAGGTCAAAAAAATCAGTCAAAAAAGTATACGGTATGAATGATTTGTTTATGATTCCAAACTCAATTTTTTGTTGTTTTTGTTCGATTGGCACAATTGGTTTTCATTTTGCGCGGAGTTTTAAGTTTCATCTGTCATTTAGATTAAATACAGTGCTGTTTTGAGTTAGATCATATCTAGTGTGTATTACGAATTTCATAATGGAAAAAAAATCAAACAAAGAGTTTGCCTTAAATTTTGTATCGCCAATGGAATTTTGTATTTGTAGATTTGGAAGTACGTGTTAGAAGATTAATGGATCCTTTCTGTATATCACAGAAAAAAGTTATAATATGATGACAATTTAAATAATTAACATATGTATGAAGTTAAATTAGTATTAAAATTAGACATGTATTTGGTGCGAGTTAGAAGATGCTTCCTGAGAAATAAATCCAGCGGTACATTAAAACAGTGTGCGTAAGGTTTACACTCTACACAATACACCTCCATGCAGTGTTATTGGGCTAAATAAGATATTATAACAGTTATAAGAAATTTGCAATAAAAGTTTTTTTTTTATTTCTTATAATATTTTATTGGAATTATATTTTATGGTACATTTATTAATAACCAGTGTGGTGAATGTATCGCTTCACAGACGTAGAGAACCTGAAATAATTGTTAATGTTATTAAATGATTTGTAAGTAATTTGTATTCTGTAAAGTTAGAACAAAGTGAAGATAGAAAATAGTTTCAATTATTTAGAAAATGTATTTATTTGTACATTTCTATCTATTTTCACAGCCTATAGCTAGATTTACTTTGGCTAGATTACGTTAAGTAAATAATTTTAACCGTGAAAATTTTATTAAGGCGTGTTTAATCACTTATGTGATTTATATTCAATAAAAATATTTTTTTACGCGGTATAGGTTCAGTGCTTTGACCACAATCCCATATTATGTTAAGTGACGATGTGATCCAGGATAGTAAACACTAAGCCTAGAGGTACTGGCTCACAATTTGTGTTGCTGGAACACACCTAATGGTATTTGGCGACGGGTTTTCAAACTTGAGGGTGGTAGCTACCCAAGCTGGCATCATTAGAAAATGCCCTACCACCATACTATGGTATCCTCACAATGTTTTCCTGCACCGAAAGGTCAGGCTGATTTTTGGAGTTGAATAGGTGGGCTCAAACCTGCGTCCATTGACGCGGAATTCGGCCTCACTATCCACTGCGCTATAATCGCTTAATATCTGACTACCTTCATAGAAAAATCAGTCAT
The DNA here is from genome assembly GCA_014132275.2 of Samia ricini. Taxonomy (NCBI): domain Eukaryota; kingdom Metazoa; phylum Arthropoda; class Insecta; order Lepidoptera; family Saturniidae; genus Samia; species Samia ricini. The sequence continues at coordinate 11,801,464 of AP028170.1, forward strand.
TAAAAATAGCGTTTTTGCTTGGTGGTTAAGAATTTTCTAGATTTTAAGCAACCAATGTCACAGATCAATTTCGGCAAATTCACTGGGGGCTTTTTTTCACGAACTATACAGAATTACCGCATCAAAATTTAGAGCTAGCTGACGTATACAACATACCCCAAATAATTTGTTTAATATCTAATACTCTGTATATGAAAAAAAATTCTACACTTACCCAGCGTGGTCATCACCTTTGTGTACAGAATAGTAGCTGTCCACGTGATCTCCATCACGCTGTTCAGTTTGGATCTTGTGATCATGCGTATGCGGGTCATCCACTTTGTACTCGAAGCCATATTTAGGATAGGTCTGTAAATGTATGAGCATACAAAATTACATTTTATAATCTATAGGCACTTTTTGCAAAAATCTTGTTCAAAAAAATCTGATAGCAAAACACGGTTATTACTAATTATTTACTTATAAATGAATCAGTTTTCAAAAATTGTTCATGATGTGTATGAATGAGTAAACAAAAATTACTACGCTAAAGAGAGATGCATCTGTAGTCAAATTCGGCCTATTTTTTACAAGTTGTAGGTTTAATTTTGTATAAAGACGTATAAATTGATATATTAACAAGAAAATAATTAATAACTATGACATCCATATGACTTTTACCAACGTATGATCTGATTTTTGGCTCGGTAACTCATACAAAAAAAAATCTAAATATTTTTAATATGAAGCTTTGCTCTGACTGAAGTCACAATTATGTGGACCTTGAGATACTTTATATGCCATTTTTTCCCATAACCATACCTTATTATTAATACTCATCGGAGTATATCACAAAGTGAGATAACAACATAAAAAAAACCATTAACTACCTGAATACTAGATTTGTAATAATTACGTAATATTAATAATTTCATTTTAACAGATATATCTCATGTGATTTTATTATTCATTTATACTACTATAAATATTAAAAGAAAACTAAAAATTATACACCGCATATTTTTTTACAACAAAGTATAATTTAAATAGTGCATAAAACTAACAACCCATATAATTGACGTGAGCTCCGTAATGTGTGTTATTATATGGTGTATTTAGTTGTTTACTATTACATAAAATCGAAATAATAAGGATTGTATTTACATAGTAATAATGGTGGTCGTGTCCGTGATCCACCAACTCATGGTGTCCGTCGTATTTGTGAATGTGCTGAGAGGAGAAAGCGTACTCCGATGCTACTATACCCAGCATAGTTACAAGCATAACTCCCTGGAACAAAACAATGATTATATTTTTATTTACGAAAATATTTTTCATTAGCGTGAAAAAATATTAATTGTACTTGGAATACAATCGATATTATTTTTTCAGGAACTTTTTGAAACGCTGCACTTTCAAGTAAAGTAGTTTCAACTAAATATAAGAAATATCTGATGGAAATCTGTCTATCATGATATAGCTATCAATACTTTCGTTAAAAGATGAATACTCAAATAAATACTTTTTACCTCTTCAATAATTTAGGAATGTTTTTGAAGTCCCTTAAAATTTTTTTAAGAAGATTCTGGAATAGTTTTTATATATATAATGGTTCATGTTTTCTTCTACAAATACACGTGTGATATAAACTAGTACTTAAATTATTTCGTCCAATTCTGATTACATTTTTTTTGGCATAAAATATTAAAACGTATATAAATATATTAAAACGTACCTTGAATACCATTTTGATATCTTGAAAATTTGGACTAAATTTAGTAGGTGACTGTTATTGCTAGTTCAAATCTGTGTGCTTTTATATGGATTACAGTTGCGTTTATCCAAGGTAACTTTGAACTATTAGTATAGCCATGTAATACATAACAATTGCGTAACTATACATATAAATAACTTAAAGAATCAAAAACAATTACGGTTTGTTTTATTTAGTTCAAACTATAATAAATTAAAGATTGAGTTTCCTTACGGGGTTTTTTAATAATAATAAATATTTATATAATATTTTAACTCTTGGTATGAAATTATAGCAGAAAGTAAAACTAAATAAACTATACCTACGAACTTATAACTGCATTTCTCATTATTGATAATATTGTCATTATCGCTTTAAGCTACCAGCTTCAGGTGTTTTTCCAAGCGAAGACTTTCTTTATCAAATTCGCTCCTATTATAAATTAATTGCACAAAAGAGTAAACAGTAAAATGGTAATCCAATTTCTTAGATTTTGCATAATAATTTAGAATAACTGACCTGTCATTTCGGCTTTGCAATCATATAGTTTCACGTCACAAAGTCATCTGTTTTATGGTCGTAAGTATAATGGCCGCATGTTTTGTAAGTATTCGGAGTTATGTTTATTCTTATAAAGAAAAGTCTGTGTTAACTGACAAAACTAAAAAGTCAAATGGACGTCTACGCCGCTTTCGCAATCGTTAAAACAAAACCTATTTAAAGTATAATAAAATCAATATAATATATAATAAATATAATGTGATAATGGTGGAATGTGATTGGACGAATGTACGTTAAATTGGATTATTGCCAAAACGAGATGAACGCCTACGCTGCTCACGCAACCGCCGCCGCTAAATTATATCAAAGATAAAAACAAATGTAGGTTCTCAAACCAGCACCTAAGCCTCCTAAAGCCTAAATCACAACACCAGAGCTTAAACAGTGTTGTCAGGATTAATGACTGTGTAATCGGATTTGGAAGCGACAATATCTAAACTAATAATAGAATCGTAAATTTCACGTGACCTGTATATTTCCGATTTATATGAAAATAATGATTGCAAGTGACTAAAAGTAGGTTAATTACCTAGTTTCTATCATCTTTAGATATGTCTGTTTATCTGTCTGTTTGTTTGATCATTCATTAATTTGAAAGTATTAAGTATTAAACAAAAACAAATCTTAAAATTCTTCAAAAAATTTCTGGAGTAACATCAATATTTATTTCATTTAAATCGGTTCATTCTATTAAAAGTTATTATAAATAATTTTAATGACGCCTTGAGTTTAGTTTAGTGAATGAAAAACAATATTTTTATGTTCATTTAAGATACAATGATCTAGGCTTTGTGTTACGAACTGAATTTTAATATGGTGCTGAACGTAATATTTCATTCTACTCCGAACTTATTATTTACTATCTGTAAGCGCGCGGTTGCGCCCCCGCGTTTCATATATTTTTCATTGCGTAATATAATTTTCAATTTATTTTATACAAAAACCGTAATTCTTTTTCTTAAATTTTTACTCTACTATCATCAAGAAAAGATCTTGCTCACAAATTAAAATACCGGCCAGTAAAACTGTGCGTTGAATCGGATTTTATTCCCAATTTCATGAGTTTTTTTTTAATGTGGAACCCTAATTATTTTCGAAAATCATAAGTATCCTAAGTGATGTGGAGTACATTCAGCTATCTACCAAAAAAAGTCTCGTCAAAATCGGTCATGCTGTTCCGTAGATTACCCGGAGCAAACAGACAGACAAAAAATTTATAAATCGTATATTTGGTATAAGTATCGTATATACCATTTATATCTATTTAGTAAATAAAAATATTTTGACATTACAAACAGACACTTCGGTTTTATTTCTTAGTATAAATGGTTCCGTTCAAGTGTTCCGAACACCATTGGGTGGTTCATATTTTGCTTACTTTTGATGACATGGGAGACGAAGTTGTTATGTAAGCATTACTTTCCTGTTTATTTTTGGATTGAGGTAAGAGCTTTGCTTACTATTGTTGACAAGGGGAAGGAGGGGCTCCAAATGTACTTACATTACTTTACATAGTACTAGAACGGCCCCTAATTATAAACATCTGTTACTGTGTTCATATGTATATCTATTTAAGAATCTGGATGGGTTCCCAAAAAGGTCACAAAATGTCCAAAATTTTGCTTAAGTACTACTTGAAGAGCCCCTAACTATAAACAGATATTAGATTATATTTTGTAAATTATACATTATTATGTGATTTTGCGTTTGCGTTTGCGTTTTTTCGAAGGTTAAAACTGTATTACTTATCAGCGTTCATATAAACCTTGTTTAACATATTTTCTTTGAGATTATAGATTTTACAAAGAGATTGTATATTTTAAATAGTAATTAAAAAGTACGAAACATCAAGATAAGTTAATAACCATATTATTTATAAGACTGCCTCGGTGGCGCAGTTATATTACGGTGCGACTGTCTTTCCGGCGACCGGAATCCGCGTTAATCGACGTGAATTCGATCCCCACCTATCCGACTCTAAAATCGGTCTAAGCGCTCGATGAATGAAAACATCGTGAGGAAGCCATAGCATGTGGTACCATTGATGGCAGGGCATTTTCTAATGATACCCGTCTGGGTAGCTACCATCCTCAAGTTTGAAAACCTGTCGCCAAATACCAATAGGTGTGTTCTGGCATCATCAATTGAGAACGAGTACCTCTAGGCTTAGTGTGTTTACCATTTTGGACCACATCGTCACTTAACATAAAGTGAGATTGTGATCAAAGCACTGAGATTATTCCGTGTAAAATAAAAACGTATATGAGTTTTTTCTAAAACGTTTGACTGATACAAAATCTATGAACAACAGATTTATTAACAAAGATATCACAGTTTTAATGGAGTCATATTGATTAATGATGATGATGGTAGATTTCAACAGGGACCACGTGATCGACGTACCGCTTCACTGATGCGTACGAACTGAAATAGGAGAAATAGTTTTCTATCATAATTTTACCAATCAAATATTCAGGAAACAACATAATATTTTCGAACAAATCATAAGCGTAAGAATTATTATTACAAGAATATTATTAGACCCTTACCCAGAATTCGGTTACGTATGGGTGGGTATACATTGTCCACATTTACACAAGATGTGTACAAGAGTATGAAGTTTTACATTTTTATGTCACAGGACAGTAAACAGGCGCACCTGATGCCAAATGGTTACCGTCGCTTAGGGACAACTGCAACACCAGGAGTATTATCGATGCGTTGCCAACTATGCATAGCGTTTTAAAGTACCTTATGAAGAGACGCATGTCGTAGCCTTGGGTGAAAACTGTGCTGGATAACCCATTCCACAGCAAAGGCGTACGCGGTAAAAAGGTCCTAGAGTACCTTAATTTAGTTTCGTTTCTGCTAGGTTTAAGTGTGTAGGAATGAAAAGCTAAACAAAGGCGGAAAGTACAGGTTTGAAAAATCAATGAGGGCGCTATATCCAAGAGTTCCTCTGAGCAGTCACCATTATACATATATAGGGTAGAAGATACAGAGGTGTAATGTGTTTGCTCCAAAGAAACTATGAGAATTACTTACACGAATTCTTGAATAATAATGTGGAAATATTGTTTTAAATGTACTCAAGGAATAAATAGCTGTTTATATTTAAAGTTTCTTACTCTCCGTGCTTGTGTTTCGTGTGAACCGAGTAGACGTTTTCGACGTGATGACCGTCGCGGTTCTCGTGCTGGATCTTATGGTCATGGGTGTGTGGATCGTCCACTTTATACTCGAATTCATATTTGGGATAACTCTGTAAATTAATATGATTATGCAATATTATTTCTTATACTGATGTAATTAATTATTTTGTACCAGTGGCCCCTTTAAAATGTTTAAATAAATTCAGATCAGCAAAAGTATGCATACATTATATTAACATAAATAAAATTAATTATTGAATCTGTAAGCCCTTTTTTCTTCATAGTTAAAACAGGTTTTTATTCGTAACTTTGTGTAATTGTGTATTTTATGAAATTTAATTAATATACATATTTAACCCTCGAAGCGATGATTGCGCAGCGGGTAGTTCGGACGGATTCTGTGTCAATCGACGCGGGTTCGATCCCCACCTATCCGACTCTGAAATCGGCCTGAGTTTTCAGTGAAGGAAAGCATAGTGAGGAACCCATAGCATGGTGGTAGGGCATTTTCTAATGATGCCTATCTGGGTAGCTACCACCCTCAAGTTTAAATACCTGTCGCCAACTACCAATAGGTGTTTTCCGGCAGCATCACTTGAGAACAAGTACCCGTAGTCTTAGTGTGTTTACCATCCTGGACTACATCGTCACTTAACATCATGTGAGATTGTGGTCAAAGAACTGAGCTTATTCGGTGTACAAAAAAAACTTACGTAGTAATCGTAGTGTTTATGACCTTTGTAAACGAGCTCAGCGTGCCCTTCGTGTTTGTGGATATGCTGAGAAGACGTAGCATGTTGAGCGGTTACTGCGCCCGCCAATGCTACTAGAAACATTACCTGTAGATTATTGAAATATTTAATTGTTTATTTTAAATTATAAAATAATACAAAACAGGAAGCTACTCATTCTTATAGATATACTCGTATGTATGTACTAGTATATATAATATGTCTCATTGCCCCCGTTAGTTTCCCACTGTAAGTAGCTTTTCTTCTGTGTTGCGGTAGTCTTCTTTGAAATGTTTATCAATTAAAATTATGACATAATAAAATTATTTAAAAAAATGATACAAACATTGTTATATATTTAAAGTATTCAGTGCTATATATTTGCATAAACAAATCAATAAAATATTTACGAAATAATAATACCTTGGAAATCATTATGTTTTTGTTTATGTAACACACGACGTGCAGTACTTTAGTGAACTGATAAACTTAACAACGCTGTTGTGCTTTTATATTTCTTATTCCTTAAATAATAAAGGGATCAAGGCAGAATGGCTGCAATCAAATTAAAGTAAGTGTATGAAAATTTCATAACATTCACGCGGTACTTTTTTAATTGATTACAAAAGAAACTCAAGGGTAAAAAACAAGATATTAGGACCAGTTAATTATAAGAACGAAATTTCGGTTTTCTACCATGTACAATATCATAATTATGTATCACGATAAAAAAGGTTTGTTACATAAATTGACGTAAAAGAAATTTAACAACAAGATGCATGCATTCGTGGCTCGATCGTTACATGAATTAGAAATTTGATGTCGAGTTTAAAAGTTAATTATGTCTCTATATTATAACATTAGTTTTCAATAAGCGTTGCATACACTAAAAAATGTATTTCTTAGTAGCTGTGTGCCTGCGGCTGCGCCCGCCTTTCGTATGTTCTTTACTACGTTTTAATTTCTTTTATACGGAATCCTAATTGTTTCTCTATTTTTTTTTGTTCAAATATGTAAAAGTAATGATATTTCTCATAAATTGAAGCACTTGCCCGTAAAACTGTGCATTGAATCGGATTTTATTCAAATTTTTATGAGTTTTAATTTTTTTATGCGTAACTCTAATTTTTTATAATTATTTTCTAAAATTAAAAGTTGCATAAGTTATGCGTAGTAACTTCAGCTATATACCAAAAAAAGTCCCGTCAAAATCCGCCCAGGCATTCCGGAAATTACTCGGAAAAAAGAGACAGACAGACAAAAATTAAAATTTTTTTTTTTTGGTATACGTAGGTATCGTATATACATTCATATGTATTTAGTAAAAAACTGATAAACAGACATTTCAATTCTATTTATTATTATACAATATATTTAAAGTGACCGTTTTATTTTCCAACAAGCTTTACCGGTGGCTTTCATATAGTCATTTCTTTTTACGACAGTTGCTCACTGTATTATATCTCATCTACAAAAGATAATAAGATCATGATGAGAAGGATATTTAGTTAGTTAGTTAGTGTATTAGTTCTGTGTATGCACGTCTCTTTTTATTTACAATAATTTTATTGTTTAAATTTGTAATGCGGATAAATGTCGTATACGCTTAATGATCAATATTTAATAAATAGATAAATAAGATTTCTTGAAAAAAGGCTAGAAAAGGTGAGACGTATTTTAAAATAGAAGACAAGGGTCCTCTAATTAAGAATAAGGTTAACCCTTGAATGATGATAAAATGATTTTACCGCCTCTGTGATTATCAGGCCTAGTTCCGTATTTAATATTAAACTAAAACTTTCGGTTTAAAAGGAAAGCGTAAACTGATCTTAAGATCTAATTCGAAAGTAAATCTCATCTGACGATTCGGTTTTGTATCAAAATTATATTTCGAACTAATATTATCTAGAAGATTAGTGTGTTTACCATCCTGGACCACATCATCACTTAACAACAGGTGAGAATATGGTCAAAGCATTGAGTCTATACTGTGTAAAAAATGTCTCTGTTTAAAAAAATGTGGGTATCATCTTTGAAACTATTCGACTATACTATATATATATAATGATATTAAATATGTATAATGACTACGATAGAAATACATCCCAAAGTGTTATAAACCAAAAATGACGTGAAAGTAAATTACGTTGGCATAATTTTATTATATATTAACTTTACGCCCGCGGCTGCGCCCGCGTTTCATATTACTTTTGTTATACGGAACCCTAATTATTTTCCTAAATAAAATTAGTACAAAGATAAAGTAAAAATGTTTATCATAAACTATAGCGCTTGTCCGTAAAACTGTGCATTGAATCGTATTTCATTTAAATTTTTATGAGTTTTTTTTACGCAGTTCGAACGGTTCGAAAATTTAAAGTACTCTTACTTACCCGTAGTAACTTTAGCTCTCTACCAAAAAAAGACCCTTCAAAATCGGTCCGGTCGTTTGTATTTTTGGTATAGGTATAGTATTCATATCTATTTAGTAAAAAAAAATACTTTGACATTACAAAGAGACACTTCAGTTTTACTTATTAGTATAGGTTTATAATATTATCTTACGTACACGTGTTTACTATGTTTAAACTAATATGTAAACGCATGTATATGAAAAATATATATCCTAAATAAAGTAAAATTTGGTGCAACAGTTTTTGTATGATTAGCGAACAAATTAATAAACTGATAGTTTTCTTCTCATTACTCTGGTTATTTACAAATGTGAAAAGTTAATTTATGTAATTATATAATTTTTTGACAAATTTCTAGTGTATTTTCTTTTTTTTTAAAGCTTACGAGCTACGGAATTTATTTTTAAAGCAAACATCAATAAAATGAAATATTAATAGTTAACATCTACAAGACGAGAGATTTATATCGTGATTAGCACGCTTTTTAAAGCTATTACAAAGTTACGTTTTCATATACTTGGTTCATCATTTGAAATAAGTGCGATTTAACATCAAGGATTAACGTGGCTTAGTGTAATTTAAAGTTTATATTTAATTTATAATTATTTATTTAATAAAATGATTCTTATTATAAATACTAAGTAGGTTATAGTAATAAAGTACAATTATAAATCTGAAATATATCAATGATGGTGGTATTGAATTTCAACCGGTACGACATGATCGACGAAGCGTTTCACTGATGCATAAGAACTGAAACAGGAAAAATAGTGTTTGTAAATTGAGAAAATTATTATTTGCTAATGTAATCTTTTGTGTCTGTTTGAACTAAGCAAGTAAGAATTTGTAACACATCAGACGGCAATTAAGTAATCAAGCATAACTATCATGTAGTACTTGAAAGAAGATGATTTTTATTTTTATCTAACATCGAAAGTTATATTGTTGAAAATTTGATTATTTTTGTTTACCCCTTGAGCACTTACCTGGCGTTTACGCCAGCTTTCTATTGTTTTCATATTGTCTTATTTTTATGGGTACTCGACACATTAAGATATCACATCAACATATTTTCTGGTTAAATATACAAAGAAATCCTTACTCTCCGTGCTTGTGTTTCGTGTGAACCGAGTAGACGTTTTCGACGTGGTGACCATCGCGGTTCTCGTGTTGGATCTTATGGTCGTGGGTATGAGGATCATCGACCTTGTACTCGTACTCATATTTGGGGTGACCCTGTAAACAATCATTTTTATTTGTCTCTGTCACCGTATTCATTCATCATTTATGTTATAAATTTTTAAAATACTCTATTCAATCATATAGATTTATTATGGATTTAGAAATGTAATAACATATTTTAACTTACGTAGTAATCATAGTGTTTGTGATTATGAAGATGAGAATCGCCCGATGATCCAGACTGAGCAGATACTGCGCCAACCAGCGCTACTAGACACACCACCTGTAACATTGTTTTAATAATTAGAATAAATAACAAATATTTACCTGTCTGTGTCACCTCTAAATTAGTTCCATACTGGTTTTCGTAATTAATATGTCGATTAACTACAAAAATGAGACAGTAGGAAAACAATGGTAAGCTGGCGTAAATGCCAAGTTAGTGCTCAAGGGGTTAAATATGTATAAATACATTTAATTGAATATTTAATGAATGAATATTTAATGAATGATTATTGAACGAATGAATATTGAATTTAGAATATATTAGATACAAGAACATGATTGTCTGTTTTATATTAATCTATTTACATAAAATGTATCTTATTACTACTTAATATGAAAAATTATTTTAATAAAATACCTTGCAAATCATTTTATTTGTAGTAATTAAATGCACAACGTACAGTAATGAACTGATAATGTTACAAATTCTGCAGTGCTTTTATATTGTTATTTTTTAAGTGTTTTATTTCAATGTAATGTTTCATTATGTGATAGTTATGCCAAACTGGGCTTTACCATTTTAATTGATTACAATATTGTAAACAGAGAGAGACATGTTAACAAATAAATTAACCTGACATCTGATTTAAAAAACCTGAAACAATATATATTTTAGATATTATATTAAAGTATAGCCAGCCCAGTATTCACTTTCATATCCTCATACTGGATAACTAGGTCGACCAATCGGTCATGTTATATTCTTAATACTAACCTGGCGTTTACGCCAGCTTTTCATTGTTTTCCTATTGTCTCATTTTTATGGATAATCGACATATTAAAGAGTGGCATGATTTAGACCAGCGTATATAAATACTTGTGCTGCAGCGTATACAGCTAGTATACAGCGTATAAAAATGATGTTTTCTAGAATTCTATATCTTATTTTTTTTGCTTTTTGTTTTTGGGGCCACGACCTCTTTGCGCTGTCTCAATGCCCACTATTTTTTTTGGTTGTTCTACTATCACCCTGAAAGTCTCCAACGCACACAAGGGGACGCTATCGCCCAAGTTAAGAACCTAGGATTTAAATAGATAATATGTTAAAATTTCTCTCCTAGAGATATGATTTGTAATATACGTAACAGTTATTAGACAAAATCGAAAAACACAAAAGCCCTACCATCCAGCTAACATTATCTATATGACTATCTGCATCTCTATTAATATAAGTAATGTAGCCACAGATTTTCAAAATCGAAGGTTTTGAATATATCATTCTAACACAGGTAATTCTAATAGTAATATATAATATATTTTAAAGTAAAAAATGTTACATATTATAAATTTATTTTTATTTATTTTCATATAATTAATTATTTTTAAGCGTCTTTGGAACAGTTTATATTTTATTTTAAAATAGCTACACCATAATGTTCAATTTTTGCCAGAGAAGTCATTAAAATTCCCAATTGTTAACTCAAATTATTGATGGTGTATGTTCGAAGCCATCAATGTATTTAATTTTAAACTTTCTGTGAAGGAAAATGTGATAAAACTATAGCATTTTGGTAGGGAATATTCTAATATTATCACATAACCCGCCTAATTAGTTACCACCTCTATATTTGAAAATCTATTTATTACCAAGCACCTATAGAAGATTTTTTGGGCATTTTTGGGTCCATCGTTACTTAAAATCAGATGGCATGGAGGTCAAAATGCTCAGTCAATACACTATAAAATACAGAACCAGTTGTATTCAGTACGAATTCAGTAGAATGAACACTTAGTGAATCAGTGGCTAATCATCTATACTTCTATACTAATAAATAAAATTGGAGTGTCTGTAATGTCAAAAGTATTTTTTTACTAAATTAATATGAATACACAGATACATATACCAAAAATGCAATTTTTGAAATTTTCGTCTGACTGTCTGCCTGTTTGTTCCGGGTAATATCCAGAATAACTGAACGGATTTTGACAGGACTTTTTTTGGTAGATAGCTGAAGTTACTCCCGGTAACTTAGGTTACTTTTAATTTACGATAATAATTAGGGTTTCGCATAAAAAAATTAAAACTCATGAATATATGAAACGCGAGCGCAGCCGCGGGCACACGGCTAGTCGTAATATATAATAGTATATCAAAGAATAAATGTTTGATTTAGTACGAATAAACATTTTTGAATACAAACCATTGAAATGAAATACCTATTTTAAAATAAAGATGTCAATTTTTTATTTGTTATCGACGACTATTTATATGAGAAATAAAAATATTCTTAACTTTCAATAATAATTCATTAATTTACTTTCGGGGGCTTGGGGGCTGAAGTTACACTCGCCTGAACCCATCTCGTCTTAATTACCGTGGACCATCCCTCTTCCTCTTTATACTCTGTCTTTCTCCTTGCTCCGAGTCGGCAGAGGACCCCAGTCCATTTCTAGTGGGGCGTGGACTTTTCCACTCAACCTGTCTTTGCCACCGACTTCCTATTGGCCCCAACTGCGCTTTCTTGCCTGGCGCAGTCCCCCCACCAAGATCCGTCCTGAAGGGAAGTTAACCGGCTTTGCCCGGCCACCAGGACCTCCAACCTCTTGTTGGTCCGCGTCAACGTACCTTCAACGGTTGCCAAAGCCACCCTAACGACTTGGCAACAACATTTGCTAAGGGCCCCCTCACTGCATTCTCTCCCCCCCCACCCTATGAGGGCACATCTGAATCATCAATGCACTGTGTCGGCACCACACGCTGTCTCTCCTCCCTTTCTCAGTCTCTCGTTGTTCCCTCTCAACTTACTAATTTTCTCCATTAATTCTTTCACCCTCCTTGCCTTCTGCTCATCCCGTTTCTTCCATCCAGCCCTTATCGTAGCCTTCGATACCGATGTATTGCATTAGCCGTCATCCTTAAAACATCCCTTGTTCTTTCCACCCTTCTGGTACATTGCCCTGAACCCACCCTCTCACCAATTTCCTTCAACCCAATCTAGATATCGATGAACAGGTTGTCCACTTGCATCTTGCGGAAAAATTGTAACGTGTATGGACCTAATGCATACTGTATTAGTAGCAAGAGTAGCACAAAGTTGGTTAAAGCGTTTTCAATCCGGGAATTTTGATATCAAAGATGCGCCGAGCTCTAGTCTCCCTATTAAGGATAAAGTGGACGCCATTGCGGATGTAAAATCAACATATCAGTAGTTACGATATAATTAGATAGAACTGGGAGTAAACCACAAAACAGTTTTTTAAACCATTTAAATAGATGGGTACATAAAAAATCTCAATATTTGGGTCCTACGCTAACTCTCTGAAAGAAACCGAATGTACCATGTATTCATTTGTGATTCTTTATTGAGATGTAATAAAACCGAATCGTTTTTGAAGAGATTAATGGTGGTTATAAAGTGGATCACGTATGTGAAGCACGTGCGAAAAGGTCGTGGTCAAAGATAGGTCAGGCTTCTCAGACTGTGCCAAAACCTGGGTCAGCTCGCAATTAGGTGTTGCTGTATGTATGGTGAGATTGGAAGGGCAATGTTCTTTATGGGCTTTTACCGCCAGGCAGAACCCTTGACTTGGATCTCTACTGCCAACATCTAATTAGATTAAAGCCACAAGTTGAGAGAAAGCGGTCGGAATTAGCAATAAAAAGGCTGTGGTCTTTCATCAAAATAACGCTATAAAAAGTCTTGAGTTTTCATATAAAATATGAAGGAACTTTTTTCCTCGTCTAATATATATATATGTGGGCTGCTGCAGGAAGTTTTGCTACCGAAAAAAAGCTTAAAATAAATTAAACCCTTTGAAAAGATATATGTGAAATTCCGAAAAGTTATGATAACTAGTGTAAATGATCCGTTGGCAGCAAACACTTTGATTGATTGACACATTGATCACTTTAGAAGTGAAAGTTTATTACCGAGGACATAAAAATAAAACTATTTTATATTTAATAAATTGCAATTGAAACTATATTGTGGAGATAACATTTCGTCCTATTAAATTTTAAAGTTCTATATTCTTGCTTGTATCCAAGAGTTAAAGGAAGTGTTAAGGCGTCAATGTTAAATCTTTTATGAAGTTTATATAATTCGTCAAAAGATGGCGCCATAACGTTTTGGAAGTGGCTATTAAATTATGTAGTAAAAAGATAGTAGTTTGTAAATGTTTGTACTAATAAAAAATATTCTAAATTAATAACTGTCATTCTCTCTCCCTCTAAGTGGTGTTTGATCTCCTTAAATCAGTTGAAGTATCAGTGAAATACGTGTTTATTTGAAAAAAATTATCAAATTTGTTCATGGTCCTAATCGAGTCGCATATCAGAAATTATTTACGATAATTCAACGTACACGGCGGTGCTGCTGGCAAACACTTAAAAATTTCTACAAAAATTTGAAATTACATTTTACATATTATTACATGAAGATTGATTATATGATGAACGGCGATTTGATTTAACACAGTTTTGTCGACGTGTTTTATATTTTAAACACACAAAATGGAAACATATATTATATGTCAAGATGATGCAAAGTCGAAGATACATAAAGCAAGGATTAATTTCAAAAAGAGTCCTAAAGAGCGGCTTACGTTATCATATTTAGAGACACGCCTGGAAACATTAGAAAGTTATTGGACTTCATATCAAGATACCCACAAATTAATAATTACGGAGTACGACAGAAATGAGTTGGCGAATTCAATTTATTATACTTCTGATGCATATGGCGATACAGAAGAGCTATATACGGATTACAAGTCGGAATTAAAAGCAGCAATTTTAAAGGTGAACATGGCTTCTAGTTCACTTAAGTTAGCGGATGCTGGTATAAATGTGTCAAACGTAGAACAATATTTTAGTGTTGAATTACCAAAAATTTCAATTCCTACCTTCAATGGTGAGTATATTAAATGGACTAGTTTTCGTGACTTATTCACGTCATTAATTCATAACAATAAAAGATTGGACGACGTTCAACGTCTGCACTATCTTAAGGGATATTTAGCTGGCGAAGCCGAACAACTTCTTCGGCACATGCCTATCACTGCTTCAAATTATAATACATGTTGGGATATATTACAACACCGATATAATAATAAAAATCATTTAGCTAAATGTATTTTAAAACGATTCATGTCCCAAAAAAAATGTTTTGTCTGAATCTTCTGCTGCCATAAAAGATTTGTTTGATACAACTAATGAATGTATAAATGCTCTTAAAAATTTAGGTATTGATATGTCTTCTTGGGATATAATTATAATCTATATTATTAGTTTGAAGCTTGATACCGAGTCTCGGAAATTGTGGGAAGCCCAAATTAGTAAACTTACAGAGGAATTACCTAAATTATGTGATTTTTTAGATTTTTTGCATCAACGTTTTAGATCACTTGAGTTTTTAGATAATAAGGGTTCTAAGTCATATAATGTACAGTCGCCAAAAGTAATGCATATGACATCTGTAGTCTCTTGCATATTCTGTTCACAAAATCATAAAATAATGAATTGTAAAAAGTTTGCTAAAGAACATGTCGATGCCCGACGTGACTTTGCCAGAACCAAACGGTTATGTTTCAATTGTCTTGGTGTAAATCATTCTGTGCTTTCATGTCGTCAAACAACCAATTGCCGTATTTGTAAAAGGAGACACCATTCACTACTTCATACAAAAGCGATCCCTAGAACGGATATCAAAATTTGCGATCAATCAAATGGTGTGGAACTTATAGAAACTCAATCATCCACATCACAAGGAGAGGATTCAAGAGTTGTTACATGTTTCTCGAATATGAACAGTCAAGTGTTACTTGCCACTGCCTTGGTTAAGGTAGAATCGAGAAATGGTATTAATTTCTTAAGATGTCTTGTGGATCAAGGATCACAAGCTTCTTTTATTTCAGAGTCAGCTGCTCAGATGCTTGGCCTTAAAAAGATACCAAGTATAAGCTATATATCAGGTCTGTGCGGTGACCAGAGTGCAGTATTGCAGTCTAAATGGTGCGTTAATTTAACGATTCAGTCACGCCATGATCACGACTTTACTGTTGAGGTAAAAGCTCATATTATTAAAAAAATTACATCGTTACTTCCTGAAAAGAAAATTGGTTTTAAGTTTGTGTCATCACAATTTTCGGCTAAGGAATTAGCAGATCCATTATTTGATACTCCGAACAATATCCAATTATTACTAGGAGCTGAAGTATACTGTCAGATTTTGAAGGAAGGTGTCGTCAAGGGTCCACCAGGTTCTCCTATAGCACAAAATACTCACCTTGGTTGGATTCTCTCTGGTTTAATACATTCGCTTCATGATAATCATATTGTCGGACATAATAAAATAGTAAATATGCATACTAATAGCACTAACGATCTTCTATTAAAATTTTGGGAGTTGGAAGAGCCACATTTTAGAAATAATCGAATTTTTACTGAAGAAGAACAAGCATGCGAGGACCTTTTCATGAAAACAACCCAAAGAGATCATTCGGGTCGCTATATAGTTAAACTACCTTTTAAGTCTAAGGACCCAAGATGTAAATATGGAAATTCATTTCAGGTTGCACAAAAAAGGTTTAATTTATTACAAACAAAGCTAACTAATAATCCTGAACTTAAGATTCAATATCCTTCTGTGATAAAAGAATATTTGTCTTTAGGACATATGGAATTAGTACCTGGATCACAAATATGTAGCACTACTGCTGTATACCTCCCTCATCATGCAGTAGTTAAACAAGACAAATCGACAACAAAAGTTAGAGTTGTGTTTGACGCCTCATGTACTTTGAATAATGGATCATCATTAAACACAGACATGATGGTAGGTCCAACTTTACAACCAGATCTAAGACATATAATCATGCGTTGGCGATGTTATCCAATATGTCTAGTTGCGGACATCGAAAAAATGTACAGACAAATTAAGGTGTCAAAAGAAGACGTTGATTTTCAACGTCTTTTGTGGCGTAAGAATTCGGAGTCAGAACTTCAACATCTAAGGTTACTGCGAGTAGCTTTCGGAACATCCTCAGCACCTTATTTGGCTGTAAGAGCACTACAACAGCTTTCATATGATGAGGGGCAAGAATTCCCATTAGTAGCTGATAAAGTTCTCAAGGATTTTTATATGGATGATCTAATGACTGGTTGCGATAGTGTTCAGGAAGGGTTTCAAGTTTATAAGCAAATGAACGATTTACTAAGTCGTGGTGGATTTAAACTCCAAAAGTGGAGTTCTAACAATGAAGAGCTACTTCAAATAATCCAAGGGGAATTAAAGGATTCAATAAAAAATTTAGAATGTAAGCAAGATTCTATTATAAAGATCTTAGGTTTGACGTGGAACAGGTCTAGCGACCAATTCCAGTATACCGTACAATTACCTGCAGTTGAAACACCTGTGACCAAACGAAGAGTCATTTCAGACATAGCTAGACTATTTGACCCACTTGGTTGGATTGCGCCAGTCATGACATCCGCTAAAATATTTATTCAAAGATTATGGTTGTCTGGTTTAGGCTGGGATGAAGAAATCCCATCTAATATATTAAAAGACTGGCTTGTTTTTCGTAAAGAACTTGTTCACCTCACAGATTTCCGATTATCACGTTGGGTTGGGACGACTAAACACTCTGTTCACACCGAATTACAAGGGTTTGCTGACGCATCCAACGTGGCGTACGCTGCAGTAGTTTATATGAGAACTATTACCATCGAAGGAGAAATTCACGTGCACCTCATAGCTTCCAAAACCAGAGTTGCACCAGTAAAACAGGTATCGATACCGAGGCTGGAACTTTGTGGAGCTGTGTTGCTTGCTAAACTTCTTCATGAAGTTTCAGAAGCTTTAAACATACCAAAGGCAAACATTCATGCTTGGACGGACTCTAACATTGTTCTGGCTTGGTTGTGTAACCATCCAAGTAAGTGGAAAACTTTCGTTGCCAACAGAGTGTCTGAGGTGTTAACTACTATGGATGGTAGTCAATGGTCCCATGTATCATCGGAAGATAATCCAGCAGATTGTGCATCACGTGGCGTCAATCCAGGTGATTTAGCTAAAATTAAATTGTGGAAACATGGGCCCAACTGGCTTCAAGATAATACAGTCCATTACAAAAAGGAAAAGTTTAAAGAAACAAATTTAGAAATGAAGAAGGAGAAAATTTTTGCTAATGTTGTAACTGACAGTGTGAGTATTATTAGTAGATTTTCTAGTTTAAGTAAACTAATAAGAGTAATTTCTTATTGCAAACGATTTATTAACTCGATGAATAAAAAGGGATTGAAAGATAAAACTACACGTTGGCTAACTACAGTAGAACTAAATAATTCATTACTTACATGTATCCGGTTATGTCAGCAAGAAAGTTTCCTGGAAGAAGTACAAAGGTTAAAAAAAATCACAAAGAATAACACAAAAAGAGCAAACTTACCCCGCTTTCTCCGTTCCTTGATGGTGAAAGTATTCTCCGTGTGGGTGGCCGGTTACACAAGGCTGATGTGATAGAAAATATGAGACACCCAATACTGCTTCCACATAAATCACCTTTAACCAAGTTAATTGTTGCCGATGCACATGAGCGTATGCTTCATGGTGGGCCTCAATTAATGATGAATTATTTAAGGACACGATACTGGATCATTAACGCCAAGAACTTGGTTAAGCAACATGTTCGAAATTGCGTTGTGTGTATTCGTTATGCGGGTAAAACGAACCAACAGTTAATGGGTCAGTTACCATCAGCGCGTGTTTCAAAATGCCGTCCCTTTTATCATAGCGGTGTAGACTATGCCGGTCCTATTGCTATTAGACCCACAAAGGGGCGTGGTTATCACTCTACAAAAGGGTATATTTGTTTGTTCATCTGCATGGCCACTCGTGCAATTCATCTGGAAGTCGCCAGTGATCTAACATCAAATGCTTTTTTTAGGGGCGTTTAAGCGATTTGTTGCACGTAGAGGGCATTGTGCAGACATATGGAGTGATAACGGTACGAATTTTGTGGGTGCGGATAAGGAATTGAAACGCATTTTCCGAGAAGGTTCAGTTGTGACACGGGATATAACGGAATGGTTAACAGCTAACAAAACCACCTGGCACTTTATACCACCCCACTCTCCGAATTTTGGAGGGCTTTGGGAAGCTGGGGTGAAGTCTACAAAACACCATCTGAAGAGAGTCATCGGTAATAGCACACTTACGTTTGAGGAGATGACCACGCTTCTTTGTCAAATTGAAGCATGTCTCAATTCTCGTCCGATCACTCCAATTAGTAACAACCCAGAAGATAACCTTCCACTTACGCCAGGGCATTTTCTGGTTGGTGAACCTCTGGTGCTAGTTCCTGATGATAATGTTGTGAATTCAACAATAAGTACCCTTAAGAGATGGCAATTTGTACAAAAGCTCTTGCAACATTTTTGGCGCAGATGGTCACAGGAATATCTCACACAACTTCATCATCGATATAAGTGGTCTCAGATAACTCCCGAACCGAAAGTGGGGGATGTCGTGTTGGTGAAAGAAGATGATCTTCCTCCGGCAAAATGGCTTTATGGCATAATTACCGAAAAACACGTTGGTTCTGATAATCTGTCTCGTGTGGTTTCTATAAGATGTAAAGGATCTGTTATTAAAAGGCCGGTATCAAAGCTCATTATTCTGCCCGTCACAACCTAAATTACTGTATTTTTCTTTCTTGTATGTATGTTAAAAATTGTAATGACAACTAATTGCCTACTTTTAACTTGCTACTATTGTGCATATGTTGCAGTATTTGTTACACATATTAGAAAAATTTCTTTACTATATTGTTTGTATGAAATATGATTTAAAGTATAGTGTTATGTTACGGACACTCCGTCCATAGCGGGCGGAATGTTAAGGCGTCAATGTTAAATCTTTTATGAAGTTTATATAATTCGTCAAAAGATGGCGCCATAACGTTTTGGAAGTGGCTATTAAATTATGTAGTAAAAAGATAGTAGTTTGTAAATGTTTGTACTAATAAAAAATATTCTAAATTAATAACTGTCTATCTCTCTCCCTCTAAGTGGTGTTTGATCTCCTTAAATCAGTTGAAGTATCAGTGAAATACGTGTTTATTTGAAAAAAAATATCAAATTTGTTCAGGAAGTAACTCTCGCGAAGCCAGCCGGGAACCCAAGCGTGCAGCCACGCGCTGCACCGAACGACGTTACACCGATCTATTGAACAATACACAAACACGTTACACTAGATCTGATCACACACAGTCCACAGAAAGAAGAACAGTTAGAAAAAATTACATAATTATAGTACATTTATTTAATCATCTTCTTTGAATAGAAATGAATGTGATTCAGTGACATACAAGCACGCGCTGTCCGCCGCTGGCGACTGCCAGAGGACCGCCAGAGTCGCCTGGGCAAGTGCTTCTGCCGCCTGCTCCACTCACACAGAGGGTAGAGGCGATGATGTTTCCAAATGACTGCGCGCACACTGCATTAGTAATAACTGGTAGATTGACATGGCTCAGAACTTGGTTATTGCCAATGCCCACATCTGAAAAGAAGACACAAATGTAAATTAACGGTTGTCCTGAAATCTGTTAACTTTTTAAACTATTGTACAAAATACATACTATCACCAGTTCGCCCAAAGCCGGCCGCCGTGGCTGTGATACCGGCGAAGTTGTTTCCTGCTAGATGTCCGAGAGGCAAGTTGATGCGGTTGATGACATCTAAAAACAGGAAATATATAAATTATATTAGTCTCTGACTAGCTGGTCTATCATCTGGGGATATAACCGTTTGACATACAAATACTACTAACTGTTGAATCCGACCCAGCCGATAACGATAATAGCAACATCATTTTGAATGTTCCATGGGTTCCAGCTGCCATGCATCTGCACATTGTTAGTGTTGATCCTGACGCCGCCGGAGAACAGACGAAGGGAGCCGAGTACCACTTGGAACTGTCTCGCCTGGTTGCGTCCGTCCCACCAGCAGTGAGCAGCCGTCACCAGCCGCGTGTTCGATAGCAAAGAAGAGCCACATACAGAAGTGGCACCGTTTATCAAAGTAATCACCAAACCACCCTAGAAGATAATATTAAATAGCAGAGCAAGAAAGACCATACCTTAGAAAAAGTAAATAATTGTTATTAATTCGTATTTACAGGTAACTCTTCTTTTTCTTAGTTAATAGCAATCTTTGAGTTATATACAGAATACTACCAGTGTCATACCAATAAAATAATCTACAATCTACTATCAGTATTTCAACATTCTATCAAAACAGTAACTACTTACTTACTTTAACTTGAACGCCACTTTAATTACGTAATGTAGGATCAGTTAATGCCATGAATTAGCTATATTAACTACTATACGAGTGACTGAGATACAGCTAAAAACTCTAAAGCAACTCTTAAGTATTTTTATATAACAGCTAACGATTACGTCTATGAAGCTATCATTTCATACTCTAAACCTTAAGAAAAGGTTTAAAAAATCTATAACAATTGCTTATAGTGATAGAACTTCTATAAGCTATAAGGTGCGGAATCAGTAACACTGGCATTGCTGTATTTCAGTCCGAAAGGTGTAATTGAAAAAATACACTGAAACTTATTATTTACTTACTGTATACCAAAAAAAAGAAGGCAGCTATGGGGACCGCTGATAGAAGTAGAAACTCGAAATGTTGTTAAATTAAAAACTGATATTGTAATGTTTTAACTAGTTCGGTGTCTTAATAAGAACCGTAATTAGAACAATAAGAACGTGTAATCTATTTTTGTTTTAACACGCTTCAATTTATCAGAAAGACAATAAATTTAGTATGAATTTGAAATAATTTTAAAATAAAACCCATTTATAAAACAAAATTAATTTAAAATAAATATCAGTAATTAAAAAAAAAGCATTAAATGTTTTAGACTTGGAAACACAAACGTGCTAACACTTAAACACCATCTTATACTTCACATACTCTAGCATGTTGACCGCTGACGTCATGGCATTAGTAACGCGAATCTAAAAGTTTTCCCATGCCGAGAATCGCTCAACGCTGCTAAAGAATGTGTCACTTAAAAAAAACTCTACTAGAATGTCGATCTCTCTGTAATTAAATACATAAAATAACTTGGTGCTGTTACAAACTCACCATGTGTGGGTGAATTCCAAGTGTAGCAGCGGATCCGCCAGTGATTCTGCTGCCATCGAAGTCCTGAGCCTCCTCCGCCTGTTTGATGCGTGCTGCTTCTTTTATACCTTCAGTCCCATGGTAAAAACGCAGCGGCTCCTCAAGAGCGAACGCAATAGACGCGAACGCGGCGAACAATATCAAAGATTTCATATTGCAGCGACTGGGATCAACTTCTGCTAGTTAGTTTTCAATGTGCGGACCAACAGATTATATATACTAAGGAATACTCGTATGTGCCTATATCTTATCATAAATGTGATTAATTGGTATTGAATCCTTAAAATGTACATTGGTATATCTAATATCTGCCAAATGTAATGGATTGATTAATGATCATAATTGATTATGATCTTGTCAATTTTTACTAAGAATTGAAGTCAGGATTGATACAAGTTACTTTGATAACTGTTTGTTATAATGTTAACGGTTTTGTTATAATAGTATCTGTATTTATGTGGCTTCTTTATCCGTTACTTTACCGGTGGGATTGTTCGGATTTTTTTCTACCCAGCAACTGCATAAGATTTTTAAACAAATCACTCTCAAATTGGCGTCCTTGATCGCTTCTTTCAAGCGACAACCAAAACGTGTTATTCAACCATAATAAATATCTTGAGCTATCATTTCTGCTGTGATCTTTCTGACAGGAAACCCTTCGGGCTAATGTGTACGTTTGTCGATTATAGTTAAATAATATCTAGACCCATCAGCAGTAGTTGGAAGTGGACCTACTATATCTATATAGATATGTTCAAATCAATCGTACGTTGGGAAGGTTTCTAATGCAGAATTAGTATGTCTTGCTAATTTAGAACGTTGACAACTTAAACATATTTTAGGCCAAGTACCTACATCACGACGACTCATGTTAGGCCAAAAACATTTATCTGATAACAATTTTAGCGAGAAGGGATGGCTCAACCTGTGTATTGCGTCAAACATTGTTTTACAATAATCTTTAGGTAGATAATGTAAAAGTTTATGAACAAACATTTCACTGAAAATAAGTTTGCTACTCGTGGGTATAACTAGTATCTTAAACTGAATTGTATTACACATATACAGTACAGTATAGTATACATTGCTAGAAAGTTATGAGACAAACTTGTCGTTGCACTGTGCTTCAACTAACTCATCAAAATTTATTTAGGTTGGGCATGACACGTTCTCCACGCGTTACAAGGTGTCGGCTACCACGTTATTGCTGTTAATACACGTACAGAACAGATTGCGGACATGGTATGGCGGGCGGTCGAGGTCATCAGTCGCGTAAGTAGGGATGAGATATAGAAATTTTCAAATAAATCGATATTTTGATTCGATTCACAAAACATCGAGGTCTAAGAAGTTAGTCTTTTTCGACTTGTTTTATTTGAGATTTTATTCGAAAATGTTATTCTTTCATTGGGCGAAATTAGACTGTAAACATAATTTATTTCAAAAACTTTTTCCATTTTTTTTAATAACAGCACTAAAGCAATTGAAATTAAAATAGCAAATAAACAAAAAAAGAAGAACGCCTTACCTACTACGAAAACATGACACTGAACTGTTTTATCTTTACCTGTTTACAAATAATCATAATATCATAGAAAAAATGATACTCTAATAATCGATACTTGTTTGAAAGATCAATCTTTTGATTCTTGATGTTTTCTGAATCGATTGGAAGCTTAGATTCGAACCAATGGAAAAATGGATCTTTTTCGGAAAGGATGCCCATCCCTACTTAGGCACCTGATAACCACGGCTGCACGTTGTACTATGTCCGCGGTTCGACCCGTACGTGTATTAACAGCAAATCGCTACTGAGCACATACCGCATGTCAGAGGGGCCTAGTCACATTGCAAACTTATCATATCCATTATCTTTCATTATTTGCTAACGTCTTAGCATTATGTGAACTTAGGAAGATAAATTGTTATATAAGTTAACATCGATCGTCAACGTTGAAAGATAAAACTAATAAGTTTTTGTTTATGTTAATCTTTCATAAACGAAAAATAAGACTCTCCACAAAACTGCCGAACGAAATGCTTATTTAAGTACATAGCGTCGTCATGTGGGTTTTATAAACAATAGTTTATTATCAAAATGAGTGATAAACATGAAGTATGTACCGAAAACTAATAATACTAGTGAATGTGATCATAAATTTATTTCTTAAATTCGTCTTTCCTAGAATCGTTCATCCTAATGTTAAATTTGTCTATGTAAACCAATGTGCACAATGAAAATCACTGCGATTTTTGTTCGATAGATATTTCAATGTATATTAACAATATTACATTTTATTAGGCTTAAACCTGTATAAAAATACCATAAATATTTTTTTATTAGTTGAAATAATTTCTAGCAATTTTAACAGTTGGTTTATTGAGAATTAAGTATTAAAAGGAAATAAACCACACTGCATATGCGCTCCTTATTGCGCTGTAATATGCACATAGGTTTGTTCCACTTTTCTTCTGATTCCGTTATATTCTATTCCTATATCTTCTTCCTATCTTTTATTCCTATTTATTATATTCCTATAGCATTTAAATACGTGGTTCGTAAAACGTTTCCGGAATGAGTTAAGAAAGTACTGTTAAAAAATGAATGTTTTATTTCTCGACATATTTTCTCTTAGCATAAATTCACTTTTTCATACGGATAAACCAATTATTGAAACATTTATCACTTCTCCGTGGTTACCTCGTAAATGTAATTTTTCAATCAATCTTTTTTTTTGTAATGAAAATCGTTGACTGTGTGGACAATTCTTAATTTTTGAGAATAGGAAGAACTCGGATGATGTCATGTCAGTATAAAGATTGAGCCTGATATTATTTCTATTTCTTTTTCCGTTTAGAACATTTGGTTTGATTGTCTGGTCGTATGAGATCGAGCATTGTCAAGGTTCAAAATGTAACGTCGTTTTTGATCAATTTTACAGAGTTAGTTAATAACTTTTCACTATTTACGACAATCTTCTAAGGCGTCAAACTACTCATAAATTCGTAGTAAATCATACTACGAATTTTTTTACGAGTTAAGCCCATGGGAACGTCTCTCTATCCATCCATCCATTCAACCGAAAGACGTCCACTGCTGGACATAGGCCTCCCCTAAAGATCTCCACGACGACTGCATTTTAATTATGCGCAGAATTTCACTTTCAAATGTCCTAACTAGTTTAAATTTTATAAATGTGAGTGGCCAGTTCCAAAAACTTTTAGAGCGCCTTATGCGTCATATTCACTGTCTTCTGATAGAATATTGTTTTCCGAATCACTGAAATTTGATTCAAAATTACTTGTAATTTAAATTAAATAAAAAACAAACAAGTCATGGCTACTAATGCACGAGACACAAACTAATCCAAACAACACGCTATAATTGAGTTTCGGCGCGGCCGAAGATTCGGCCGATTCTTGGTCAAAATCATATATTTTGACCAAAATCGAAGCTTCGGTCGGACACTAATATATTTGTAATCAGAAACAGGTATGTAACATTTCATGCTTCTTATTTAAAAAATGTCGAACTTTCCATACAAACTTGCAATCTCTAATTCATCTCTTCATTCAACGCCGACAGTGTGTTTTATATAATGTAAGGATGTAAAAGTCTGCTTTAATTTATCCACGTAACAACCACCTGATATTTTTACAGTCCCTAATAATTAATATGAATTTTGTATATTAAAACAAAATATACTAACAGTATCATGACTTAAATCACTATTTTCATCATTTGTTTATCTGTCCATGTCTATCGATCTATCACTAAATTGTTTATATTATTTGCGTGTATGATGGTTATAGATGATAATGTGATATTATAAATTATTCTTGATAAACGGATACACAAATATTATTTATATATTTATTCGTATAATATGTGTATAACTTGTTAATATAGTTTTAAGTCTTTGATGTATTTATATTTAATTAAGTATTGTTTCCGAAGCGCATCAACAAGGAACAACCAGAATAGCAGCGCTGCTCTGACTCTTTTGACATTTCAGTGCAGTAATCAAGCTTAAATTGGACATTGTTTGCATAAGCGCAACACTTTGAATTATTTATACTAATAATACAATTGTAAATTTCACATGTCTGTACATTTTCTATTTTTGTGAAGGGACTAAAAATAGGTAATTCAATACATTTCTATCATTTTTACAAATATCTGGCTGTATTTTTGGTTGTGCAGGCATCAATTACAGAGTATTAAGGATATTTAAAAAATCAAAAAGATAATTGTAAAGCATATTATAGAAAGGATTTGCGTAAATTCCGTTCTTAGTGTGCGTCTGCATCGTGAAAGGATACATATATTATAGTTTCCGAGATTTCGTCATAAGTCATTGAGTGGTATTTCGCTTATAAATATAGATTAAGGCACACACATTTAATCTAATTGTATGATCTGCTAGTCCTGATACAGATAATCAATTTAAAATTCTACAGTATAATCACTCAGACTATCTTGATTGACAATAGTACTAATCGATTAATTTGTAATATCAAATGATTTTATCAGTTTCGAATTTACCAATAATTATTTTATAAACCCGGTTTATTATTTTCATTGAAATAATTAATTTTACATAGATTTTTGCATTTGCGTCACTTTTTTTACTTTATGTAGAATTGATTTAAGTATTGGCTAACAGTTTTGTTATCTTGTCACTTGTTGATATTTTTTTATTTTGTTGATATTTATTACGATAAGTGAATAATTGCGTGTGAAAAAATTATCTGAAAGATGATATACTTAGAAAGAATGTATATTTAGATAGATGAATAGAAGTGGAAGACATGTTGCGCCGACCCCAAATAAAAACTGAATAAAGGCAGGGAGATGATGAAGTGAATAATTGAGTTAATTTAAATATATAAGGGCTTTTGTTGTGGCAAATTGTTATTTTAAATTATTTCTGTTATTGTAATTTCTTTCTGTAATAAATTGTTTTTTTTTTAAATACTGTATACGGTTAATGATTTAATCACAACATACTAAGCCTAGAGGTACTGGCTCTGTTCTGGTACCCGTGACCTTCTATCACTCCACCGTTCTTGAGAACTCGCGGTTCTCCCTCAGCCTACATACATGGGTTTAACGTTGCTCTGTCCCACCAGTCAGCACCGCCGTGCTTGAAGTTTTCTAACCAAACGTTGCACTAGTATCATCACTACCAGCCTTCTCCGTCTTTTATTATCCAGAATACCGCATCGCTGCCATTGTTATTGTAACAACACACACACGCTTACAAAGAAACTGAAACATGTGGTAATCTAAAGGCGTAAGATCAGGGCTATATTGCGAATGCATTAACACCCTTCAGGCAAACTCTCTTAATTTTTGCAGAGTGGCTAGAAAGAAGTGTGTGGTCTAGCGTTATCTTAATTATAACCACTCTCTTTCTATTGACTGCTTCTGGCCGCTTACTCTCAATTTCTTGCTTTAATATCATTAGTGACCTTATAGGAGCTAATGAGACAATGTAAAAATTCAATAATAATGTATTTAACAACTAAAATAATTTGTTTTACTAAAACAATGTCTTAATATACTTAATAATAAACAATAACTATGCAGTCATATTTCTTAATGATGATGGTGAACTTCTACTGGGACGACATGGTCGACGTAGCGCTTAACTGATGCGTACGAACTGAAAAACGTAAATATTTAAAAGTTATTGTTAATGAATCATTATGGCATTATTCTTAATAAAAATAAAGTTAAAGTAATTATTTTTTTACCATATTAATAAGAATAATAATTAGAAGGTAATAATTTAGATATTATTGTAGAGTTTGCATTAAGTTATACAATCACGTTACTACTCAAAGATTGTGAATAAGAAAAGCTATGAAAGATTTATCATACTAGCGATAATATCCCGATCAAATAAATGTTATGCGGTTCGAATTATTGTTATCTCTCTAGAAAATAAGATTTGAATTCGATTTCTGTTAATTAATTGTACAGTAAAATGTCAATGCTTTTTAATATATCTACTTACTCTCCGTGCTTGTGCTTTGTGAGCACCGAGTAGATGTTTTCGACGTGATGTCCGACGCGTTTCTCGTGCTGGATCTTATGGTCGTGGGTGTGTGGATCGTCCACTTTATACTCGAATTCATACTTGGGATAGCTCTATAAATCGACATACATATGAATATATGACTGTTTTACAAATGACATTTATTTAACCCCTTGAGTAGTAACTTGGCGTTTACGCCAGCTTTCCATTGTTTTCCTATTGTCTTCCTATTGTCTCATTCTTATGGGTAATCGAAATATTAAGCATTTACAGGTTGTGTTTATATTTCTTACAATATTATGTATTTTGCGATGTTAGATTTGGAACAATGTTTAACTTACGTAGTAATCGTAGTGTTTATGACCTTTATGAACGAGTTCAGCGTGTCCTTCGTGTTTGTGGATATGCTGAGAAGACGTAGCGTGTTCAGAGGCTATTGCGCCTGCCAATGCTACTAAAAAAATTACCTGTAACAATAGTAATTTATATACAAAGATAAAAAGTTTAAATGCCTAATTAATATAATTAAATACCGTTCGAATTGTACAATGGTAGTGAATGTACCAATAGTATAATATTAAATTATAAAATGATTGTTAATAATTTATAATTTCACAAAATATTATATCGTACATAGTTAAAATTAAAGAAATTAATTTAACATTTAATCACCTTGCATATCATTTTGTTTAACTTTCTAAAGACAACGTACTATAGTAAACTGATACCCTTTTGAATACCGTAGTGCTTTTATATTATTTATTCATTCAAAAATATGCATTTTCAAGGTAATATTGCAATCGAGTTGAAATTATGTCAGTTTTAGGTTTACTTTTTAAATCGATTACAACATATTAAATTCAAAACTATACTATATACATATAATAAAAAATAACAATTATATGACAATATCATATGATATAACCTTTTTTAAATACACAAAGACAAAAAAACGCGCACGTATTTTGTTATTTTTTGACGTTTCGGCCTGGTTACACAGGCCGTGGTCACGAGACGACTGAGGTGTTGTGGTGTCTTCGTTAACGGGGTAATTATGGGAACCTAACCTAGTCTGTTTGTAGTCATTAAATTATATTTTGACATACTACACTTATTGTGTCCACTTTAAACTTTGTCGATCGTATGTGAGGTATTAGTTTTTTTTCAATCACTGAATTCCACGCCGACGAAAGTTTTAATCCGTCTTCCCGATTTAAAATTTGTGTTCTTTAATCTCAATCGCTTCTCTTACTACTCTAGAAAAGTAAAATCGATCTGTGGAGAGGATTTTTGGGCTTATGTAGTTCGCTCTAGTGATTAGAACCCTCTTCCAGCAGGTGTTTTGCGTTGGGCGACTTCTTTGAATATTTGCTATTTTCCAAGAACATGGAACCTGGCCAGATGTGTAGCTAGTCCCGAACCACCAGCATAGGAGCCAACCCAGGAGCGTATCTTTTCAACACTATTGGTGGAATTCCATCAGGCCCACTCGATTTATACACGTCTAGGGAGAAAAGAATGCGCCTAATCGCTGCCTGTGTAAAGCGTATTTAAGGCATTACATATGCACACCGTGAGATAAGCGTTCATATCCTCATTACCAGGTTCCTCTTTGCGGCTTTTTATTTTATATCACTTATGTAATATACCGAAACAAAAACATAGGTTCACTCAAGAAAAAACTTATTTTTTGATTCGCACCCTACTACCCTGATCGATCCATAATGAAAACTTTAAAATGTTATCGATGTTTTTTTTAATTTTCTTTGCTCCTCAATTTGTTGGAAAAACTTGCAACGCGATCATTTCTATTTAATTCACAGAAATATTTTAAGCATTGTATAGACTTTTCGAATGAAAAAGTAGGTGCTTCAAAATTTACAAAACTCCCATTAAGGTTTCCAGGCGTAGGTTATTGATATTAAAAACAATAATTAAAATTTTCTTAAGCTATCTTTATACTTACTTCACTAAGCCCACTAAAAAGGTTATTAAGTTCAGTGAAACAAACTTCCTCTTTCTGGTGTTAGGTTAAATCCTCCAAGTCCGCTCTACACTAGACTCTATTATAAATATGACGGCGCAGTGGTAGCGCCTTTTTTAGTTATATTGTTGTAGTACTACAACCCGTTCACTGTTAAAAGTCCCTTCGTTCAGGAGTTGGTAGCTCTGAGTGGGAGGATTGCATGCTTTCCCATTAAGTGCCTCCCAAATATTAGGGTAAACGAGGGAGGTTGAATAAACGGTGACTAATAATTATTTGTGTGACTAAGATTATCCACGTTAATTTAATTTCAGTAAAAGGATTAATATTTAACGACACTAAACTAACTAGTTAGTTATTGAAACGAAATTCAAACATAAATAATACTATTGACGGACATTTCACACAGTCAAGAAAAGCTGTCAAAGTGTAAACATTTATAGGGAATCTATATATTGATAAGTCAATTTCATGTATGCGGGTGTTACTCACTAACGTTTATATGCCATATCCACTAAGGGCAAATACTAATGTTTTCATTAACGTATCGTTAGTATACATCATATAAAATATCATTTTAATATAAAAGGAAATATTTGTCCTCGATCGTCTGAACAGCTTCATGATAAAATAATCTTTGCAAGGAAATTTTACCTCGATTAAATATATAGAGTAAATTTCATTCGAACGCATTCTGTGAAGTGCCATAATAAAGTAATGCAATAAATAAAAAGAAAATATTTAAAATATACTTTATTTTTACTATAATTTTTTTTATAATCTGAATGTTCTAAAGGACCATCATTGTCACTAGTCAAGTTTAACCTACCTATATATTTTTATGTACTTGTGTCTCCAAACTACAATATCATGTCTCTACATTAATAACTTTTATTTTGAACTACATTTTGTGTATTTGAATTCGATGATTCGTTGAATCTTTCTCAAGATTTTGTTTCTCGAAGTCATCCAATTTTACAGTCTTTCTCTTGGTGCATATTTTTCTCAGGGCTCTAATTTTATTTTATTTTATTTTTATTATTATTTCATTTCATTTCACTTCACTTTATTTCAAATAACTTCACTTCACTTTATTTTATTTTGTTTTATTTATTACAAGAAAACTTACAGCTAAAGATTAGAACAAATACAATGAACAATAATGAAGGCCATTTAAAAGTTTTCACGAGTACAATACAAAACTTTAGTAAGAAAATTAAAGCCGGTAGCTGCATCAATGACCGCTACCTTCATGATTTTGATAACGGGTTTTTCGGATATATCTGCAACACGCAAAATCAATAAAATAAACATTAGCAGGTAAAAATAATTAGATAATGTAAAGATTTCATAAATAGCGAGAAAAACTTTAATTTGAAATATGGTAAGTATTGTCCGGTAATTTTAAATATGGTAATGCTATCATCTCTAAAGTTTCTTTTCTTTTCCCGCCCCTACTGCTTTCTTCTTACTAATTTCTGGATAGATAGTAATTATCTCACTAAAATCCCTAATACAAAATATATACTAAGAAAATAAAAAAAATATTTGTCAAGTTATACGGAGTTTAAGGTATGGTAACTCGATTTTACTAACCTACCATGTCAACACACAGGATCGTACTCGTTTAATGGAATAATTGTAGATTTGTTTGCTTTTTCCCTTTCACAAAAAGCACAAACCTTCAATATAGTTTCTCTTGCACTACTTTTAAACGTATGAGGCATGATTAAGGCAATAAAAACCCTTATTCCTACTCTAAAATCACAGTGCTTGGATTTGACAGAATCGATTGACTTTCCAATGACGATATGTAGTGCCAACATGTAGGAAAGGGAGTCAAGGGACAAGTTATAGTGAATAGACTATAGATCTGACCAGTCAAACGAAACGTCATGAGGATGACCAATGCTACCATTATAATATAGTGTGTTATCTATGGTCGGTGTGGTTAAGTTGAAATTCACTCACAGGGTTTCTTAAGGTTAATTTCTGTTTGGACGTCAATAACGAGTGGATGGTGTGTCATAAAAATCGTTTATTTTTACCTTTTTATGTTGAATACAAATTGAGTAATTCACTAACTATTGATTGAATTAATATTCTTCTAAAATAATGTAGATTACTAAAGTAGATACTAAAGTAATGTAACTTTAGAGTGACTCGACCAATTCTTTCGCTATCATTTATCAATATACGCATATGATCTTGGTCCTTATAAAAGCGAAGAAGTCGCTTAACATTTATTTTTTCTTGAACTTTCTTTAGCTGGCTAGATACTAATTATCGACTCATCGCCATTTAGAAATTCACATTTTCCTATTTGTATAAATTCAGTCTATGTTATATACTTAACAATATATATTGTACTTAGATCTAGAAGATATGAAAGATTGTAATCCTTTTTTTTTTTTTTTTTGACGAGGGGAAATGCATTTACGCACTACCCTTATCTATTGTATTTGAGGGATCAGAGTCCCCCAATACAATAGATAAGGGGGCACGGAGTGACGAGCTCCGCGCCAGAAAGATTGTAATCCTGCCCAAACCGTTGGTTCTGCAAGCTATTCATTTATCTTTTACCTTCTGAATGCGTTACATTAGTCGATAATAAAAAAAAACTGGATGTTTTTTATTTTATTAACTAATTAGCTATTTTGATGAAATATTGTTACCGAGCTCATTTTTTAATAGTTTCAGTAATAAACCTTGTACTTGAATTCATATTTAAAATAACTATAAATGATTTACATCATTTTTGTGTATTTTTAGCATATTGAAAAACAGATGATGAATGAAAGTGATCTCAAGAATATATTGAGTTACAATTTATGTTAAAAAAAACTATCATTTATCATTTATTTTTTCTATAACAATTTATTAATATAAAAACAAATAGTAATTATGTAGTCAGGCTTGTTAATGATGATGGTGGTGAATTTCTACTGGGACGACATGATCGACGTAGCGCTTCACTGAAGCGTACGAACTGAAAAAGTAAGTATTTAAAATTTATATTGTATATAAATATAATTAAAAAAAAATAGCAATAGAAATAAAATTAAAAACAATTAACTTTACAATATTTGCGACATAAAATAAAAACGAAACGGTGTTGAGATAATTTAGAAAATGTTGTTGAGTTTGCTATAAATTATTCTCTTTGCTTATGGATTGACAATGAGAAGATTAAGAGACGAATAATGTATCAGTCATGACAATATTCAGATAAAACAAATTTTATGTACTTCAAGCTATTTCCATTTACTACAATACCTTTATTTGAAGCTGATTTTTGGCATACATTGGTTTTTTTTTTTTTTGTAATAATGGCACAGGTAAAATGTAAGTGTTTTATAATTTGTATCTACTTACTCTCCGTGCTTATGTTTTGTGTGCACCGAATAGACGTTCTCGACGTGGTGACCATCCCGTGTTTCGTGCTGGATCTTATGGTCGTGGGTGTGGGGGTCATCGACCTTGTACTCGAATTCATACTTGGGATAACTCTATAAATCAACACAGTTATGAATATACATATGTCTTTTGTGATATTATGTTTGTTCATGCAAGTTATATAAAAGGTAAAATAATTTCACAATATCTACCAATTATTAGAGTAGTGGTTATTTTTTAAATGTTTATTAATTGCTAGGTTTGGTGAACTACTTACCGATAAACCAAAATATCATTAACTTACGTAGTAATCGTAGTGCTTATGACCTTTGTGAACGAGCTCAGCGTGCCCTTTGTGTTTGTGGATATGCTGAGAAGACGTAGCGTGTTCTGCGGTTACGGCGCCTGCCAACGCTACTAGTAACACTACCTGCGATATTATTACAAATTTTAGCCTTACTACATAGATTTTTAATTATAGATATAATAAAATTGTTTCCACTTCACCACAAACTTTATATTGGGTCGTCGCGATTTTTAAGAATTTATAGATATGAAATAAACGATTGTAACTTCATTGTATCAAACAAAAGTGATTTTAACGTATTTCTGTAGCACTATACTTTTTTTTTTTTTTTTTTTACTAATTCTTTTTAAATCAACTTTTAATAATTATTACGTAAACTTCAACTAAACCAATACATTAATTACCTTGCAGACCATTTTGTTTTAACGTTAAAGTATCAACGTATAGTGTAGACTAATATCCTTACAGCAAACTCTGGTTCTTTTATATTGTTAATTTCTTCAGTAGCATATTAGTTCAAGGAAATATTACAAACGAGTTACTGCACTACCTATGGTATGTAAGAATTATGTAAAGATTGTACTTTACTTTTTAATCTGTTAAACCCAAGACAGGAGCACAGTGAACAAGTAAAAGCAATTAATACCTGATAAGAGGGTAAATAATATAGTTTAAATTGATTTATATTGCGTTAATTTTTAAAGAAAGATAAAATACATTTCATGTTTTATTCTGTTGTAACGTTTTTAATTAAAGTTAAGAAACGAATGCTTAACCGGTCAAGCACTAACCTGGCGTTTATGTCAGCTTTCAATTCTTTCCCTATTATCAAATTTAACTGTGTATTTAAGGGATTAAATTCATGGGATAAACATCATCTAACATAAATTAAAGTTATGAATTACAAATTTACTAGTGAACACCATTTTATGTTAATACTTGTTCTTGGATATTTAAACATTTTTACCTATATAAATTCAATGTCTCAGTTTAGAGAGTTTCATATTTCATATCTTACAATTGATAATTAACAGAAGTAACATTTTAAATAGTTTTGTATAGCTTTTGAGGTACAGATAAGAATAAAGTAATACTCGTAGTAATGTTAAGAGTGTTCCAAGACATTTAAAACAAAATTAAAGTAAACAAGCAGATGTTCGGACACAATTATTGGAACGCGGATATAAAACGTCGTGTTTACGGCCTGGCAATTAACGCTTTACTAATAAATCACTTGTGGTTATCGAAGTAATATCAATAACTTATATAATGTAAAGTGTACTAATATCAGTAAATTTTGTGAGATCGCGACGTGGTTCAACTGTTGGTTAGTGCTTGTAGCGTTTTTTTCTGCTAGATGTGAGGTTTACTGTTTTTTTTAATAAACCTTCATAACTGTTATTTAATTTCGTTGTTTAATTTCATTGTATATATTTCTATTGAACGCCAATACCTGTATAACAGTTTTTTGTTATGTATTCACATATTTTATTAATGGAGAACCCTTTGAATACCACAAAAAACATTGTATGATATAACTGAAACAAGAATATTAGTATTTTTTTTTTAATATTTGACTACTAATATTAATGAATTTATGAAGCGATGATGGCGTAATGGATAGTTCGGTCTGAATCCGCGTCAGTTGACGCGGGTTCAATTCCTCCTATCCGACTATAAAATCAGCCTGAGCTTTCGGTGAAGGAAAACATCATGAGAAAACCATAGCATGGTAGTATTTCATAATAATGCCCGTCTGGGTATCTACCACGCTCAATTTTGAAACCCTGTCGCCAAATACCAATAGGTGTGATCCGGCAGTATAATTTGAGAACCAGTACTTCTAGGCTTAGTGTGTTTACCATTCTGGATCACATTTTCATTTAACATTAGGTGAGATTGTGGTAAAAGCGCTGATCCTATATAGTATATAAAAATCACAATATTATTTAATTATTAGACAAAGATATTTTAGGTATAGTATTTACAACCCAATTGAGCATAAATACCCTACCATCTCTATAAATTATATTTGGTTTGCGTTTAGGATGAAACTACACTTGAAATCATTACAACTGCCAATTAATACGTTTTAAGAGTAAACGTAAAAAGTTAGTTACCAGTTTTACTTAGCTTCTAAATGGTAATTAATTCAATTTTAAATCAATTAGTATTATTTATTTAGTTAGTAAAATATATCGAATTAATCGTTTAAAATAAGAGTTAAAACTCTAAAACTCTTTTGAAGCAGGGTTCATTACAACTATCATATAAAATCACACTGAGTGCTTCGTTACATTACACAGCAGTCGCAATAACCAAGAAATTTTGATTCGTATCGTTACTTGTGACTGAAAATGAATGATTTTACGGCAATCGGAAACTATCATGTGTGTTCTCATTGGTTGAATATATCAGAATTAGCTAAATCCCGTCCCAAGCGAAAGGTAATTCAAAAAAAGGCACTAGTGAGTGCTTAGTGGAGCAGTGCTGGTTTCATACATTTAAAACTTTCTAAGATCGGGCCAGAAGTCTTTAACCAACAGAGTCCAGTCAATCTCTTTTGGCCCCTCCTAGTTCAAGATAATGTTAGACCTTATAGTTCACGAAAATTTCTTGCAAATAAATAAATTAAATACCGCTGAAGATAATAATGGTACATACTTCGATTGATTACATCTATAATTTCATTATTATTAATGTAAAGAAATATTGGCAATAAGCAATTCTACAATATTACCACCATAATCATAAAAATAATTTAAAGCGATGATGGTGCAGTTGGTAGTGCCGTCGGATTTAGCGTCGACGGGCGCGGGTTCGAGCCCATCTATCCAACTCTAAAATCAGCCTGAGATTTCGGTGAAAGAAAACACCGTGAGGAAACTATAGCATAACGGAAGCGCATTTTCTAATAAAGCATGCCTGGATAACCCATATGTTTTTTGGGTGCATCACTTGAGAGCCAATACCTCTAAGCTTAGTGTATTTACTATCCTGGACTGTTGTCCAGGTGACGATGTTTCGTCACTTAACATCAGGTGAGATTTTAGTCAAAGTACTGACCCAATACAGTGTATATGTAGATTATTAATGTATGTAGTCTGTGTTGAAAGTAATCAAGTAACCTGTTTAAAAAGAGTAACCATAAAAAAGTCCTTGTAAATTCTATTAGAGAATAAAGATGAAAAGCATTAAGAAGTTGTCTGTTAAGGTTGTTATGTTACAATCGTAATGCATAAAACAGGTAGTAGATTACATAAATCAAAAATGGCTTTAACAAAAAACCTCAATATGTTCTTCATAGAAAGTGATCATTTGCCATTTGGTGGGAAAAATCGAAGCAATAAATGATCACATACCATAACCATGTAAATATAATTTACATATAAATTTATAGAGACATTAAATTTTGTGAATTTTATAAGTTTTGATTTATTTTTTCTTTTAATTTTGTAGCTGTAGAAACTGTTTTTTTTAGATAGATCGTGACTGATAAATTTGTAAAGAATTTATCAAAATCTTCTAACTAAAATTATTAGGATTGATTCTGCATGGGCCCAGATTAATATTTTACGATTGCATGTTTACTATAGAAAATTATTGATATATAAAATTAAAATTACAATATATCTTTCAAAGTTTTTATTAAACTACTTAAAGTTATTGTAATTATACAGTCGTGGTTATTAATGATGATGGTGGTGAATTTCAACAGGGACGACGTGATCAACGTAGCGCTTCACTGATGCGTACGAACTGAAATAAAATAATTTAATAGTGTTACAGATTTTAATAATCGTATTTAATTATTGACATAATCTCCACATTATAATCTACATAATAATAATGACAACCTATAAATGGAATATGGGTCATTCCACCTGAAATCGACCAATAGTTGGAATCGATCCCTTTCGATTTGGACAAATTTTGGTCAGAAGTTTTCTTTTATCATATAACGACGTTCTACCAAAGAATTTTATTTTTTTCTAAACTTCAAAATTTCGATATTTTTCATATTTTTCAACGATATTTTAAATATAAAAATATCTGAAAAAACTATTATATTATAAATACAGAAATGTGCACTGTTTATTTCAGAAAAAAAAAAATTAAAACCTCGATTTATAAATTTAAAATTTTAGAAAATCGTGTAAATTATATGATGAATATCACATTTTTAGTTATGTTTTCTTTTGCTAAATACCTTGGAATATTGTTAAAAGATCCTCAAAATTTTGAAACTGTGCTTTTTATTTTTTCATAATTAAAAGTTTTGAATTTAAAAAAAAAAAAATGCATATTTCCATTTTTTGGGAAGTGACCAACTATTGGTCAATTTGAGGTGAAATGACCTGTATAGAAAAAAGTTCACGAGTTTGAAGTATTATATTTTAAATCATGAGAAAAGGTAGTCCCGGATATTGCTATTAAAATAATAGTAATTAGATGTAAACCCTTACTCTCCGTGTTTATGCTTTGTGTGCACCGAGTAGACGTTTTCGACGTGATGACCGTCGCGTTTCTCGTGCTGGATCTTATGGTCGTGGGTGTGTGGGTCATCGACCTTGTACTCGAACTCATATTTGGGATAACTCTATAAAACAATTATGAAGATATAAGTTTTACACAAATCAGTTTTCGTTTAATTACTGTGAAGAATGTTCAGTACCGTCATTTATAGATTATATTTCATAAATTGTTTTGAGTAGATTAATTTATAACGGTTAAATATTATTTAAATGCTAACAATTTATTTTTAAAGTAAAATACTATTACTTTGTTTTTTTTTTTTTAATTACGTAATTATATTTAAATACACATAATTTAATGCGTAACCTTGACTCGGTGGCGTAGTTGTATTTTGGTACGACTGTCGTTCTGAAGTTTGGGTTTGATCACCATGTCGGGCCAAGTGATATTGGGTTTTTCTACTCAATATCATCCCGGAGTTTGGAATTTGTGCTCGATATGGCGACAGGATCGCCCCATGTTACATCTAGGACGGAACTAAGCTCGGTGAAATGTGGGTGGTGTAGTTCGCTATATCACCAGTGCCTAACCCTTCGGGGATAACAGACGTGAGCTTATGTTATGTTATGTAACCTTGTGACATTGTATAGTTTTTTTTTATTTTTTATTATTTTCTATATTTAATTTAGGGACTTAGGTTCACCAAGAACATGTCAGTCCGATCGTAACCTAAACTTAAAACTAACAAACTATACCTTAAAATTACTCGCAAACTTCCACAAAATTTTGGCTTCTAGACTTGCAGGTAAAGCCAAAATTTCGTGAAAGGTTCCTAGATTTAATATGTTCAGTTTCAGTTGTTTGAGTACACTGTTTCTTTCAATTCTGTTTCGGCCACATTCCATCAACAAATGGTGTACAGACATTGTATAGTTTATATAAAAAAGTATTTATCAATATATTTAACTTACGTAGTAGTCGTAGTGTTTATTGCCGTGATGATCGACTTCAGACTGTCCTTCTTGTTTATGGTGATATTGAGCGGTTACAGCGCCTGCCAGTGCTACTAGAAATACTATCTGTAATATGAATACATAAATTGTAATTCCAAAGTTAAGAGAATAATTTACATTTTGATATAAACTTTTATATCCATTCTTAGTGATGTTTAACAGTAAAAAACCCTTTTAATATACACAGGTACCTAGACCTAATAGCCGCTCCGCGGATAACATTTCTCAGTGTCTTTATAATTATTTGCTGCATTATATCTATAAAATATTTGATGGTTGAACTAAGCAAAGACCGCAATAGTGGTCATTTTTTATCGATTTTATACACCATTGTCATCATAACTATTTCCATATACAACTTAATATAACAAAATATATACTAAAATACGTCTAAATAAGCTACGGTTGTCTTTACTAAGGAATCATGTAAATTGGTTTAGTAATTCATAAGTTATAAATCAACAAAAAACAGAGAGAAATTTGCTTTTTATATTAATAGAAGGATAATAGATGATTTGAATTATATCACATCAAATTAAGGAATAAATATTTCTATTATTTACATTAAAAAAAAGAACAAATATGTTTAAGTTATAAAAACCTCAATGAAAAGTGTATTAATTACCTTACAAATCATTTTGTTCAAACTTAAAGTTCCAACGTACGGTATGAAACTGATATCGTTCATAAAACGTTCTGATTCTTTTATATTGTTTATTTCTTCAGAAGTAAGTTTGTTCAAGGTAATATTACAATCATGGTATCATACTACTTACAGTACGTGATAAGTTAAATATTTTGCTTTACTTTTTAATTTGTTTCAACATTTTAAAAGCAAGACAACATCACAATAAACAAGCCAAACTAATTAATGCTCGATAAGAGGTTTTGAGACATGTACTTAACATTGTTATTACGTTTTAATTAATGAGTTGTGAGTTTTTAAGGTTCAATAAATAAATATCGTCTACATGATCTACAGTTGCAAATAATTACAAATATACTAGTTAATTTTTGTTAGTGATTTGTACTTTGGGGTTTTCTATTTATATGAAGTATATTACATTTAAATTCAGTTTTACTTTCTACTTCATACTTGAATTTTGGAAGTATATTTTATTTTTGAAATTTGAAATTTTATATGATATTTTACAATCGTTAATTCATTTAAATTAAATGCCATTAGATTATATTATGGTATAAGTTATGAGGTAATGGTAAATAGACAGTAATACACCACGACGGGGAAGACAGATGAGATGAACATATTTTCCTAATACACGTTACGCTCCATTATCAGAGAAAATTAAGTAACGTTATCTTGTACGAAGTGATATATCTTAGTCATTGTTAATATTACATTAAGAGTATCCAGATCAAAAATTTATTTGATAACAATTTTCGCTCTACCGCCACAGAACCTACTCTTAAATAATTTGTGGTTATCTAAGTAATATCAATGATTTATTTAGTGTAAAGAGCACCAGTGCTAGAAACAGTGATGCGATCGCGATGTGGTTAAACTATATCTGTTAGTCAATACTTTCCATGTTTTTTTCTAAAAGATTTGAAGTTTGCTATTGTTTTTTTAAAGATACAAACCTCCTAATAACTTACTCATTAACATTGTTTTGCTTCATTTTATTTATCTCTATTGCATACCTATATAGAAGTTTTATAGAAATAATATAGAAATGTACCAATATTTACATAATTTATCAGCGCAAGAACCCGATGAATAATTGAAACAAAACATTTGTATTTTTGATATCTTAGTTATTTATTTGGCGACTTTAATTAATTTTTTATCACA
The DNA here is from genome assembly GCA_014132275.2 of Samia ricini. Lineage (NCBI taxonomy): Eukaryota > Metazoa > Arthropoda > Insecta > Lepidoptera > Saturniidae > Samia > Samia ricini. The sequence continues at coordinate 11,842,702 of AP028170.1, forward strand.
GTTTTGCTTATCATTATGTAACGATATGTCTGTAGACGATTATGCATAAATTTATGTATAATGTGTAGAACTCAATTGTTCACATATGCCGTGTGCATAAATTATATTCGATTTGTCATTAGTGCGAAAGTACACTTTGTTGAAATTTATTATTTTTATAAGAGTAAAAATAAAGAGTAAACGTCATTGATAACTGATTGGATTATTTCAAAACAAATAATATTAGTTACATATTTTAAAATAATGGTTAAAGCATTTAAACTTTAAAACTGTTTTAAAAAAAGGTTCACTTGTAATAAGTGCTTGTAATAAATACATTTTTTACACTCTATAGACTCAGTGCTTTAACCACAATCTCACCTCATTACAAGTGACGATGTGATCTAGGATGGTAATCACACTAAGCCTAGAGGTAATGGTTCTCAAGTGATGCTGCCGGAACACACCTATTGGTATTAGGCGAAAGGTTTCTAACTTGAGGGTGGTAGCTACTCAGGCGGGCATTATTAGAAAATCTCCTACCACCATGGTTTCCTCATAATCTTTTCCTTTACCGAATGCTCAGGCTGATTTTAGAGTTGGATAGGTAGGCTCGAAGCCGCGTCCGTTGACGCGAAATCCGGCCGCACTATCCACTGCGCCATCAAGGTCTTATTTTGGGATAAAAAACAAATTACAATGAGTTAAATGCTAAGAAGTATCATAGAAGAGTTAATTGTTTATTAAATAAAAAAGGATTGTTAATTTCTTGTAAAAATAGGCATTTTCTTGATATAGTTTTTAAACTTTCATATCTTATATAGACACAAAAAGGATTTAGGTACATTGTACACTGTATTATTAAACATTACAAGTTTTTTATTAAGTATTAATTATAAATGTATGTAACCTGAGAAGAAAAAATATCAAGAAATATCTTTTAAAGACTTGCCATGAAGCAATACTTTCAAACACTATTAAGAATAAAGATGGAAAGTATTAAAGAAATTCTCTATTAAGACTGTTGTATTGAAAAATATTTATCATAAAAATAATGTAGTACTCTATTGGCATAACTAGCACCGGTTAGGGTTGTCAGAAAACTTTATCACATAAACTATTATCGCTGTTAAAATAGTTAGGCACATCTTATAGTATAACAACACATCTTGACAAAGAGACTCAAATAGAGAATTACTTAAAACAAAAATAGCTTTCACAAACAACTTGTATTATCTCAATAAATTGTTAACTCATATATGGTCGTCTAATTATATAATCACTCTCTTATAATTGAAATTATTCGAAAAAATTGAAACAATATATGACAAACAAATTTACTAAGACATTGGATGTTGTGAACTGTGACTTTTCTTCATTATATTTTTAAAACATTTTTTTCGCTTTTGCAGATTCTTGTAACATATAACAAATATTGTACTCATAATAAGAAGCCATAAGTTAGTTGTAAACATGAAACTAAAACCGTTAGGGTTGACTCTGGTCGGGTTAAAATTATATAATATTTGCAAGTTTATTAATGATGATTGCTGTTTCTTAGTTAATGAAAATCTATGATTTATATACACAGTTCTGTCAGGATCATGTGGGTAATTTATACTTTCAATATTATGTCAACGTGTCTAAACTCCAGCAAAATGGTGGTTTCTAGAATTTTCCATGGAGTTTTCGTAATATCTAAACAAACGTTGCGCGTCATTATTTCCAATACTCTTCATCTGTTTTTTTTTTTTTATTTGATTTTTTTTTGTTATATAAAAAGTCAGCAAACAGGTATCTGATCATAAATGGTTACCGTCACCTATGGACAACTGCAACACCATCGGCATTACTGTTCACAATACACTGTGTGCACAACACCAAACTGTATCATGCAAAACGCCACGCCCGAAATTATACAATAAAGAGTCAAATACTTAAGTTAATGAATTAAAGACACTGACTGTTACATGTCAGACTGAGATCCTGTCAAAAACTCTCGTAATGAAAATTATTTATAATATATATACAATTAAAATGCCAATTTATTCTTACAACAGTTTATTAATCTATTTAAATATAACAGGTTATTATGCAGTCGTGTTTGTTAATGATGATGGTGGTGAATTTCAACTGGCACGACATGATCGACATAACGCTTCACTGATGCGTACGAACTGAAAAAAGATAATTTAATAGTGTTTATAGATTTTAAAAGTCTCAATTAATTATTGATACAAGCTACTCGTTATATTCTAACTAAACAGTCAGCCAGCTATATTTAAAGCGCATATAATAATAAAAATAAAGTGTAAGTATAAGAAACAGTCCACGAATACGAAGTATTAATTCTTGTCTCAAACTCAAACCATGAGAATAGAAAATCTCGAAACTGGATAGGATATTCATAATAATAATCAGATTTAAAATCTTACTCTCCGTGCTTGTGCTTTGTGTGCACTAAGTAGACGCTTTCGACGTGATGTCCGTCGCGTTTCTCGTGCTGGATCTTATGGTCGTGGGTGTGTGGATCATCGACCTTGTACTCGAACTCATATTTGGGATAACTCTATAAATCAATACAGTTACGAATACATTCTAGTTATACAATTATTTTTTGTTGTAACTCTTAAAGGGGATGTTTACTTCGGTTTAATAGTTACATAGACAATATCTACTAAGAAGTCTAGGTGCTTTTATCATTTTCTCTTATATAGATTCGTATTGTCCTCGAACTCGAATTTGGATTAACTCTAAAAATCAAATACGAAGACTTTGTTTAACAAGTCTAGAGAATATTCAGTCCCGTCATTCATATGTATTTCAATAATAGTTTTATTTGAATTAGTAAATACACAATGGTTAAAAATTATTCAAATAATTACTATTATTACAATATTTATTAGTAAGTTGTCTTGTTTTTTATAATTTATAATGTGTTTGACTTACGTAGTAGTCGTAGTGTTTATGGCCGTGATGATCGACTTCAGAATGTCCTTCGTGTTTATGATGATATTGAGCGGACACTGCGCCCGCCAACGCTACTAGAAATACAACCTGTGAATTCATTGCAACAATTGTAGTTCTTATTGTACTTATTGTATTTCCAAAATTAGAAGAGTTATTATCTTTTTAATTATTTCTCATTTAAACTCGTAACATATAACTAGGTGTAAAAACGTACTCGTGGATAACATTTTAATATTCTATTAATTATATTATAAAAACATTAAATATCTTTAAGATATGAAAAACCTCAACAAAATTAATGTATCAATTACCTTACAGATCATTTTGTTTGACGTTAAAGTACCAATGTACAATATGAAACTGATATACATTACAAAATGCTGTGGGTATTTTATATTATTTATTTGTTCAGAATTACGTTGGTTTGAGGTAATTTTGCAAGCATATTATCATACAACTTACAGTATGTAACAATTAAGTAAAAAATGTGTTTTACTTTTTAATCTGTTACAACATTTTTAACGCCAGGACCATATATAGTACAGTAAATAAACAAAACTAATTAATACTTGATAACAAGTTCCAACCACAATTTGAACTAGTAATTTACTATATCATATAGTGAGTTCGAATTTAAGGTTGTAATTAAAGATTATTAATGGAAAATCAGTTAAAACATAATTACAATATCGTCTACGTTACGTAAAAAAAGCTTATTTTATGACTACAATGTAGTGTGCAGTTAATGCAGTGAACTGCAAATAGTCTATAATAATCTCGATCTACTAATCTGTTCACAGCAGTAACCAGTCTCTTGGTTACATGATCGAATAATTTGATCGAATAATTACCTCGATAGTTACCTATATGATTATCATGTAATCAGTTTTATTATGGGTTTTATATACGTTGAACTGGTTGTGTCAGTTCTGGATTATACCTTTCACACTTAATCACTTTAGTATTGGGTAATTATTCAAAATAATAACTACATTTCTATAATGTTTTTGGTGTGATTTTAAGTAAAGTAATAAAGAAAGATAACGTTAATGCGATATAGATTCTAATGTCATGCGATGTATAGATTTCGATGCATTGTCATTAGATAACATTCATTGCAAACAGATCAGTAACTACTACCTTTTTTCTCTCTTTTGTTTAGTTGTTATCGATGAATGTAATAAATAAAAAATCTAAGCAACCGTTAGTTTTATTTTAACCTCAAATTTCAGTAACGTTTTATAGTACATATCAACCACCGTATTAACACCAGTTATAAAAACTTCCTCAAAAGTATTACTATTCAAAATAATTTATAAATAATAATAGGTGATATTGGTAAAAACGAACAAATTAAATAAACTGAAATTCATCAGAAATAGAAAAATTTAAATATTTAAAAAAAATAATTTCATTTTGGCATGAGAATTTCATTTTTTGCAATTCTCTGTTTTTGGTTCCAAAACTAGCGCTATGATAAATAGTTGTAGTAAATTTTGAGCTGATCACCTTAATGATAAATATCATGTTAAAAATAATTTCACAACTTTTAAACACAGTAATATCTCAAATTTACGTGATTTGTGGGACTGAGCGATAACCACGTAAGACGAACTCGCACAAGTCTATAATTTCCATATAAATCTACATAAATTATTTTAAATTTGAATTTTTAAATAAAATAAATTTATAAAATTAATATAAAATCATCAACTGAAGTTATTTTGATGCAAATAAACGAACAAAATAAAATCGAACGACTCAAAAATTTTTTCCTCCCAGGAAATCTCCATAAAGCATGCTTATGTATTTTTTTTATTCCCTAATTGTATATAAGAAATACGCTTTTTATTGGAGTTTCTATATTTTCTAAAACTTGCAACCTCTTTTCAATTTAACAGCCCTCAATCAAGTTGCAAACTATAATTCGATCTCCTCAATGAACTAGACCTAAACAATAACGCTCTTAAATATCTTGCACTTACTTTTGTATTTCTATGGGTTCATAATTTATCAGCGCCTGATTGTGGGAATTCAGCAGTTCTTGAACGTCATCACAATTCAATTCGCCTTCTAAATTTATTCGCTTCTATAAACATTGTTTTGAATTATGCTACATAACATTGTACAAAAGTATACATTGTAATTATAAACAGTACAAGTAATCTGAAACTCATGTTAATGCTTATAGTGTATTTTAACTTTATTTAAAAGGTTCGAAATATTATCAAATCTGAGTCGTCAGCAAATGAAAGGGCCTGTCTAAACTAATATGTTTGAAAATAGCCAAATAACAATGTTATTAATAGATAACGCTTGTAAGTATTAAAGAACCTATAAGGTCGTACGGTGTGTTCTCAATTATTGAAAATGTAATAAACGAAATATTATATCGATATCTATAAAATAAATAGTAATTTAATAAATCTCAATAGCAAAAAGCTTTTACATCAAATATTGGCAAATACATGTTAGAAAATTTATTAAAAGCAGGAGACGATCGAAATTTTAAAACCAAGGTTTAAAATGGGCATGATAGGTAGGCCCATATGGTCGTTGAATACCCGAGTTGTTAAACAATTAAAGCGAAAATTTTATCGATAGATAAATTGGGTGTTTAGAACAATGATATATCCAAGTTTAAGACGAAATTATTCGTTAAAGGAATCTATTTATATGCACACCTCTTTACTGTTGAAAATATCAAGCTGAAATCATTGAGTTTTATGCCCGTGGGATCCAATATTTTGAATTTTCCATACAGTATGTATTTCATATAATAAAAAAATATTTATTTTTTATTATCCATGATCACTGAATAAGATTAAAATAATAATATTAAATATAAAATTTTACTAATCTAATTATGTATAATACAATAATTTTGTAGACTGGTCGACTAGTGGTGGTGATGAATTTCAACAGGGACGACGTGATCGACGTAGTACTTCCGAACCGTAATATATCGTTTACTGTATATGACCATTGCGTAAAAATTTTGCTTTACATTTTTTACTGATTACAGTATTCAAAATCAGAGATAAGCCTATGTTAACAAATTCATTCAGTATTTTATACCTTTTATCCAAATCATGGAATTAGCTAACTTATATTTTGTTATCGGTATATAGCTCACTTCACTGGACATTCTCAATAGATTATACCAATAGAACACTTAATAGACCAGAGTTGATAATTTTTGAGACCAAAAAAAATAATAGTAAGATGAAACCCATTGCAAAAGGAAGAGAATAGAACAAAATTCAAAGGAAAAATAATTTACGGGCATTTTGAGATCGGGAAGGGGAGGTGAGTTTTTAAGGGTAAAAAACAGTTTATCTCTGTTTCCGACAAAACTACAAGTCCCATGGAAAAAAAGTTAAATGGCAAAGTAGTAGGTAATAAAAAGATTTGCAACTTTTCTTTTTGGCACTTTTTTCACATAACCTCAAAATTTATTTGAAAAATTCAAATAACCCAGGTTTTGGTTTTTTTTATCTTTTACAAATTTTTTTTTTTCATGAAATTTGGTGAAAACTTTCCTTTTTATGTCCCAAACACACTGTTTTTTTCACCTTATTTTGACTGAATATCGAAAAAGCTCCCTAATTTTCAATCGGAAATTCTCACATCAAAATGTCTGCTTTTTTTTTTAAAGTCGATAGGCTTTTTGTTCTTTGAAATCTTTACTTTCTGACTGTGTAAAAAAAAAACATTACTCTGGTAAAATTTCTTATAAAACTCAAAAGAACTAACAAACTTTATCTGAAAGCTTTTTTTAATCATTTTGTATTTTGAGCTATTTGTATAAAAATAATCTTTAATGACTTGATAAACGTAAGCTTCCATGTTACATTGATAAGAAAAAAAAATGCAATTTGAAACGGTTACTATGTGGAATTCTAATCGTGTTGGTTTTACGCTCAATTAGTAATATTGGTGTAGTAATACCAAGTTGGTATAGTTATAAATATATTATCTAAGGATTTTTGCACTAGTTTATTTAAAAACTTTAAAATTCTATCTCAACAGTTTGTATAACTATTTATGTCCAAATATCTTCGATAAATTGCTTTTCATACGTTGCTCTGCAAATGTAATATATCGACATTTGATATTGTCTATCCATAAAATTTATAATAAAATCTAGTTCCCGTGTTAGTACTCCTCATCAGGTCTTCGAGTTGTATATATAAAAAAAAATGTAATAAAATTGTAAATTTCATGTCTGTATATTTCTGATTTTTGTGAAAAAACCTATTGCAAGAGACTAAAATAGCCAATTAAATACATTAATATCATTTTTAGAAAAGGTAATGTATGGAAGGAGACTGCATGCAGCCGAGATGATAATGTTGAGATGGACGTGTGGGGTAAGAAGAATGTAGAGGAATAGGACAGGATCATTTTTAGAAATGTCTGTCTGTCAGTTTCTCTCGGTCCAGGCATCAATTAGAAAGTACTAAGTCTATTTTAAAAATTCAAAAAGATAATTATAAAACATATATTCCGAGGTAACATCAAAACTTTATTTCATTACAATTGGTCCCCTTTAACAAAAAATATAGTAATTTGAACGACACGTGGCGACTTTAGTATAATAGAAGAATTACCTAACTTAAGTAGCAGTGGACAGGTCTTATTTCTTGTAGAACCTATGCCCGATGGAGCCATTAGCTTTTCGAATGGCTACTATATGAGTCCAAATTCTATTTATTATAATCTACACTACACAGCGCTTGCTGTCTCACTGTTCATAAAATAAATCTTTCATTTTTGCCAAGCTTTAAATTTGAAAATATTAGGATAAGATTATTTATTAATGTGTATTTATTTTTACGTTTTACGTATACATTATATATATATATATGTATTTATTAATATGATAACATTATTAGAATTATGAACGATGGCTATTTCTGAAAATGAAACCCTTCTTTGTTTATGTACTAATACTGAACTTTGTAATTTATGAGCTGTATATATTCATAAAAAAACATAAGAATTAAAAAATAAAATCGAGTTTCTTGTCGGCTCTTGTACTTTTCCGAACAACAACTCTTGTTGTTTCCCGAACCGGTTCTAATATTTCAACATTAATGAGCACATTGTCAGGGCCTTAATTGACTAAGTATTTTTTAATTTGAAATTTGGCTAGACACATAAATTGAAACGTGTTAAAAAACACGAATAGTTACACGTTCTTAAAATGCCGAGCTAAGCTCGGTCACCCAGGTACTATTAATTATTTGATGTTTGGATTTGTCGCAGTCACAATGTTTGTTAAAGTAAACCATACTTTAATTATAATTACAGTCATTTACAGGATGGATAACGGGTCATCCAATAATTACATGATATTTTTTTAGTTAACTTGAGAACCTCTCCCTCTTTGTGATACGCGATAAAGTTGTGCGAATATATATATAAGGACCAATCTTAATATAATAATGTAGTAAAAATAAAATTTATTCCCAAAATAATTTCGACATATTTGTAACAGAAGTGTTTTCATTATTCCATTTTTTTAATTCTTTATTTTTAACTAGGGTTTTTTTTTATAAAAAAACAGGCCATTCTTATCAATTAAATACTTTATATAGGGCCTATATTCATATAAAACCACTGAAATAATGACTACAAAAAATAATTCCTTTACCTAATACCGATGTCTAACGAATTATACTGACTGATTTGGCTTCTTTCTATTATAATATACAAACCAGCGTTATAATTAATTTTAAATATTTATCGTATTTCAGTTACGTTCTGGGCACATTCCATAGTTATATGATATACATTTGCCAGCACATTATAAATTTTACAATGTTACAGTGATTTACATACTTACGAGTAAAACCATTTTATATAACAAAAATAAAAGCTTGCTAATTTCGAGTAACAGTTTATTGATTAACTTAAATTAACAATGATTATTCAGTAGGGTTAATTAATGATGGTGATGAAATTCAACAGGAACGACGTGATCGACGTAGCGTTTCACTGATGCGTAGGAACTGAAAAAGTTAGGTTTTAAAGTTATTTCATATCAGTATTTAGAATTGCATAAACATAAAAAAGAACCTGTGTACAGAGTACACATGTCAGATGTATTAAACCTGTAGGAAAAACTGTTAGCAAGGCATAATAGGTTGAGTTTCCTGCCGTATTTTCACGTTCATAAGCGCCTCATCAGGGCACAAATTCAATAAAGTATTTTTGAAATTTGAGATATTACAGGTTGAGAAATAAACTAAAAAATGTATACTTTCTAAAAATATAGTTATACACACGCTTTCTCAAGAACTAATTTAGCACTACGAGTAGAAAATAATAATTCTATATTCAAAAAGTATAGATTGGCTATATTTTTGTCTCTTTCACTCTTACTAGGTACTTCTGTTCGTCCTTTTAACATTTAAAATCGTGACGTTGATTTCTGATTTATCGTGTCAAGTCTCATACATCCCATATAGCGATGTACGCAGATAAAATCACTGTGATGACTTTACATCTATGAACGTGGTGTAGATTATAACAAAACTATTTTAGATAATTGCTTCCACTTACTCTCCGTGCTTGTGTTTCGTGTGAACAGAGTAGACGTTTTCGACGTAATGACCGTCGCGGTTCTCGTATTGGATCTTATGGTCGTGGGTATGAGGGTCATCGACCTTGTACTCGTACTCGTATTTGGGGTGACTCTGTAAATAATATTTGTTATTAAATTGTGTTAAACCTTATTTATTGAAACGATTTTTCTTATGCAGTTGGAAGCAGACAGTAAGTATATTTTGTAGAACGCGTTAACATATACATAGATAATATTAATAATGGTAAGGAAGGTAAGATTATTTTGAAATTTATATTTATATAACAAATGCGTTTAGTAGTAGTTATTTTTGTTATAGTTATAAACTTACGTAGTAATCATAGTGATGATGATAATGGGATCCACCTGATGATCCGGATTGAGCAGATACTGCGCAAAACAGCGCTACTAGACACACTATCTGTAACATGGTTTAACTAATATTATTACTATTTATAATAAAAAAGTGTTATTTAAAAGTATCAAGAATTTTTTTCTGATCTATACAAGCTTTACGTTGGTACTTAATTCTTAATTTTTTTTTTAATCAAAATACTTTATATAACGTATGATCTTTATAGATCTTCACTAGTATTATAAAGCTATTTTTTTATATTTTTTGTAACGAATAAACATAAAAATTACTGAATCGATTTGGATAAAATTTGGTATGGTATGTACGGGAACTACGCGGGTAAAATCGCGGAGAGAAGTTAGTAAGAAATATTTTTACTTTATCTTGGTACTAAATTTTTTTTTAGGAAAATAATAAGGGTTCCGTATAAAGAAATTAAAAATTATATGAAATGCGGGCGCAGCCGCGAACACAGCTAGTAAAATATATTGATAGAGTGGATGAAGCTACACACAACTTATGTGAATCTAAAATAATCAGAATTGTATTTTAATTATCCATAAAACAAATTATTTGAAATCCTCTGCCTAAAAGTACCTTGATCATTTTCCTTCTACTAATTAAGTTCACAACGTACAGCAGTATACTGATAAAACTAAAAGCTCTGCGGTGCTTTTATATTGATATTTTTATTTTAGTATTTGGGTTAAAGGTATCATTGCAATCAAATTACCATACATTTTATTGTATATGAGTATTGCATAAAAATTTTGCTTTACATTTTGAATCTATTACAACATCAATAATCAGAGACAAGGGCATATAAGTAACTGAATTCATTCAGTATTTTATATCTTTCATACAAAACATGGAATAAGCTAATTTGTATTTTGTTGTCGGTCTATATCATACTTCGCTGAATATTCTCAATAGAACACTTGATAGTCGAGAATGTCTCGACATCATTCATTCGTAAAAGTAGTATTTATAAAATGCTCTCGTTAGATTATTATCAAAAAAATATAAAATAGTATAATCTCATCAGAATTTTTGCGATAAATTACTTTTAAGAAAATTTTACCGATAGATTACTTAATTTACTAATTAATATCTACCACCAGGATGCCTTCACATATTAAACAAAGATTAATCTTACAACTTACGTTTTTACTTTTTGAAACTATTCGCATTCTAGTCCGCAATTAGAGATAGATTCAGTGTTCAATATGGTCAGTGTTCAAAAATCTAACTAGTTCTAACATCACATAAAAGTAAAAAGTGCTATAGAAAATATTGAGGTATACACTAAAACGTACTTTATTATTTACTAACGAACATCACTGGGTATAGAGAAATTTCTAATAAAAAAACCGCAGTTTTTTTGAGTTCATCCATTATGAACAAAAAGGCAACTTTATATCCTTATCTATCGTTTTCTAAACCTATAAATGACTGTAATAGTATAGTTTACTTTAACGAAAACTGAGTGCATTGTGAAAGTGGCAAATCGAAACCATAGGTTATTAATATGGATAACTACATGATTTATCTTAATAAGGACTGCAAGAAGCCATCAATTATCTTTTATGGCCTTCTTATAATTATGAATGATACCTAAAAACGAAACAATATGATATCTTGTGATGAACAAAATTTTAAATAAACATATTTCCAAGAAGTTTTTTTGCATTTTAAGTTTATTTTAGACTAAGGTTTCTTGTCTCAAATGTCTAATTAGGAGCAGTAACTAGACCAGCGTGGCGTGACCAGAGTGAATCAAACAAGTATATTAAAGGAAATTTGAAAGTGACGACAGTGATAGAAAAGATGAAAGTGGATCGTTTTTCTTGGTATTTCTTTTCATGTTTATTGAAAAGAGACGAAAAGCATGTGACGACGAAAATGATGACTATGAAAGTTGAGGGATGGAGGGGGACAAGACGCCCAAAGAAAAGATGGATGATCGTATGAAGGAAGATATGACGGAAACCCAACCTAACCAGAACCAACTATCCACGTCATTCATTGATGACTAGATGTTTACACCTATAAAAATGAAAGCACCTAATGCAGACATTTTTTTTTTGATAGGAATGTAGCGTTTAAGCGAAAGATTCAATCTTATATATATATATATATACATATATATATATGCGTGTGTGAAAATGACACAGAATTACATAATCACCGGCACATAATAATATACGTACGTGGACTTTTAAGGCCAACTCGAAATGATTTCTCTCCGAGAGCGACTACTACTGTTCTGAGTGTTTTAATTCTATAATTTTGTACTTTAATACATCATTTAGAAAATATTAGCGGTAAAATACAATTGAAAGATTGCTCTCGATAAGAAACCAGAAAAGATTACTTTCGATATTGTCTATCCATAAAATCTGCAATAATATTCAGTTCCTATGTTCATCGTTCTGCCCCCAATTTGTTATTTGGGGTTGCGTAGTATGTCTTCTTCTTCTTCCACTCATCTCTCTCAGCTACTATATCTTCATTCAGTTCTTTTATTTTTATTATTTATTATTATAGAAATCAACAGGTCTTAATTACATATTCACTTAAATACTTATTAAGATATTAGGTTAGCCAAAGACGATTTCCAAATTTACTTAAAAAGATAAACAGTAAAACCTAAACGAAATAGCTACGATAAAACTAATCACTCGAATATAATACATATGTTTTCAATATGATCCCATCATAAAAATTACATTATACTATAAAACAGAACTATTTCGGAAAACTACATTACATTTAAAAAAAGAGAAATAATAAAAATAATAGAAATATTCGCATCAAAATTAATTAAAATAACAAATTAAATAAAAAATAATACTTCACGTAATTGTTGTGTAGTGTGCACGTATGTGTCTGTGTATCTATGAGTATATGCGTGTGTATGTTTATTTATGTGTGTGAGAGAACGTGTGTTTGGTATACATTATTAAAGGAAGATTGAATCTTTCGCTTAAACAAACGCTACACTCCTATCAAAAAAAAATGTCTGCATTAGGTGCTTTCATTTTTTATAGGTGTAAACATCTAGTCATCAATGAATGACGTGGATAGTTGGTTCTGGTTAGGTTGGGTTTCCGTCATATCTTCCTTCATACGATCATCCATCTTTTCTTTGGGCGTCTTGTCCCCCTCCATCCCTCAACTTTCATAGTCATCATTTTCGTCGTCACATGCTTTTCGTCTCTTTTCAATAAACATGAAAAGAAATACCAAGAAAAACGATCCACTTTCATCTTTTCTATCACTGTCGTCACTTTCAAATTTCCTTTAATATACTTGTTTGATTCACTCTGGTCACGCCACGCTGGTCTAGTTACTGCTCCTAATTAGACATTTGAGACAAGAAACCTAAGTCTAAAATAAACTTAAAATGCAAAAAAACTTCTTGGAAATATGTTTATTTAAAATTTTGTTCATCACAAGATATCATATTGTTTCGTTTTTAGGTATCATTCATAAATTATAAGAAGGCCATAAAAGATAATTGATGGCTTCTTGCAGTCCTTATTAAGATAAATCATGTAGTTATCCATATTAATAACCTATGGTTTCGATTTGCCACTTTCACAATGCACTCAGTTTTCGTTAAAGTAAACTATACTATTACAGTCATTTATAGGTTTAGAAAACGATAGATAAGGATATAAAGTTGCCTTTTTGTTCATAATGGATGAACTCAAAAACTGCGGTTTTTTTATTAGAAATTTCTCTATACCCAGTGATGTTCGTTAGTAAATAATAAAGTACGTTTTAGTGTATACCTCAATATTTTCTATAGCACTTTTTACTTTTATGTGATGTTAGAACTAGTTAGATTTTTGAACACTGACCATATTGAACACTGAATCTATCTCTAATTGCGGACTAGAATGCGAATAGTTTCAAAAAGTAAAAACGTAAGTTGTAAGATTAATCTTTGTTTAATATGTGAAGGCAACCTGGTGGTAGATATTAATTATCATTTTTTTTTAATGTGAAATATATTTATGTTGCTAGTAAGATGACACACGTGGTTACTTTTGAACCGATTTCATTTTTTTAATTTTTTTTTATTCCAGGAATTTTCCGTAATCTATTTCTGGGTTTATACTTAGGTACTCATTTAATCAAAGTTATTTCAGATCTAAAAGTAAATTTTAAAGTACTGTGTGACTGTAAATCACTTGAAGAGAAAGTAATCCAAAAGGGAGGGAAAAAAAATAAGACATTGTTATTTATTTCTCTTAAATTCCTTAATGAAATATTTGCAATTACAAAATTCATTACATATATAATTAAATAAAAGTCTTTGATTAAGTTATACGTTTTATGAGTTATAAATATGCGATTTTTGATTTAATTAACTAAATAACAATAACTGTATTATAGGTTAAACATTTAATTTCATAGGTAATTAAACAAAACTTTAATAACGTAATTTATTTAACATAGTAACACATAAATATGGGGTTTGTATGATCAATGATGATGATGATGTACAGGTACAATGTGGTGGAAGTAGCGCTTGACAGATGTGTGGAAACTGAAATAGAGTATAATTTTTTTATGATTAATAATCTATACTAATGAAAATACCTCTTCAAATATTTTTGAATCTTACAAAACACTTATTCAACAATTTAATGAGACAATGTTATTTTAGGCAAATGATATTCAGTCACGTTTTATGACCCATATGGCGGGGAATTACAGTCTGGAGTTTTTTTAATGAGAAAAAAAATAGTAAAATTAACGAAATGAATCACTGACCTGCCATGTTTGTCATCGTCTTTATGCACTGAGTAGACGTTTTCCACGTGATCGCCGTCGCGTTTCTCGTGCTGGATCTTATGGTCATGGGTGTGCGGGTCATCTACTTTATACTCGAAATCGTATTTGGGATGGGTCTGTAAAATTAGCAAGTATATTATTCTATTGCTCCAAAAAAAAAGTTGTTTTCTTGTAAATTTTGTAAATATATAAATTTACTGTGAAATCTTTACGTAGATATTTTAATAGTCTTAATTTTCCATCCATCCATAAGTATTCATAAAGATAAGGAGAGATCGCCATAATCATCACGCTTGGCAGGCGGGTTGGCGATCTCAGTAAGTGTTTGTGGTATTCAGAGGATGCTGCTGACCATCCTCTGGTTTATCTCTTAGTCACCTTTTACAAAACTCACGGGAAGATATGGGGTGCTATTATTCTTAGCCGCTACCACACAGACTGCCTCTATTAAATACATGTTGAAAATTGTGCATATTTCTATATAGTATACTTAGTTATCCGATACATACAGAATGAAAATACGAGAATATAAACAATAGTGTATTAAAGCTATATAAAAGTACTTTCAACTGAATTTAAACGATTCTGTGAAAGGATTTTTGTTAGTACTTTATATTATGAATACAATTAATAAACCTAGAAGTACGCAAAAGATAGCTGAATAAGATCAGTCTTTCACCGATCTAAGTAAAGATCTTAAGCGTTACAGAAGCTAAGTGTTGTACCTTTTCAAAATTATAGATAGTTAGGACCCGAATACAAAATCTAAAAGGAGAGTTTTGATACAATAATACAAGATTATTAAACCTAATCAACTCTTGATTTTATGGGAGAATTGGCGGTTAGTGCGGTACGCATAATAAACATGAAATTAACATTTGGGAAACTTTTTTGAAATGGGAATTTAAAAAAGTACCTAATAATGTAGACTGAAAGTGAAATTACTAAAATAATAATTAAGAAGTAAAGATAGGTCCTTCTAATACAATCTTACGTAATAGTCATGGTGTTCATGCCCATGACCATGGTGCACTAGTTCATGATGCCCGTCATGTTTGTGGATGTGCTGAGATGAGAAAGCATGTTCTGAGACCACAGCTCCCACCAGAACTGACAGCAAAAGCACCTAGAAGAGTTCAGTCGAATTTATTGCAAAATTGTACAACGGTCAAATCTTTTTCCTATGATATTAAAAATAAGAAAATTTACCTTGCAGATCATAGTGTATTGTTTTAAATAAATTAACTGACACAGTTTAGTATTAGACTGATACCAATATAGATATCTACGGGCTTTTATATTGTTAAAAGTAAATTTGTCCAAGGTAACGTTGCAGTGTATATCGGCAGGCAAATTATTTTACTG
Source organism: Samia ricini (assembly GCA_014132275.2). Lineage (NCBI taxonomy): Eukaryota > Metazoa > Arthropoda > Insecta > Lepidoptera > Saturniidae > Samia > Samia ricini. The sequence goes on from AP028170.1 coordinate 11,858,769, forward strand.
TATGTAACAATTTCATAACTTTCATACTTTTTTAATCAGTTTCAACATTGTTGTTAACACAAATATTATAATGGAATTTGTGCCTGATATTTATAATTGTATGTTATGATAATTATTAACTGATTTTTACAGGCATTTAAGTTAAGTTGAATAGGTAAAATATATTGTCTGTATATATAAAAAGGTGTTAAGTTTTAGTATATATACATGTTTTTTTTTAATAATTTATTATTATTTTAATTTACCTATGAAGTACAAAATTTTAAATAAATAATTTGTAACTTTCAAGGACATAATAATATGTTTAAAACACACATGTTCTCTCTCTCTCTCTTTTTATGTTGAAAACCAAGTCAACGCATCGCAACAACTTCTGTTTCTAATACTGCCTTGGAAATACAGTATTATTTTTAGACTAAGTTTGAACTATGTTTTATAATAGACATAGAAACTATATTTTAAAGACAATCTAACATTTCTTTTTATAATCTGGTCATCGATCAAATTCAACCATAAATCATTTTTGAAAATTTGAGGACGAAAATGTCTCCAAAATACTCTATTCAGTGATGCAGTAAGTAAATTCATTGGATCATATGCAATATGAGCTTCAACTACCTTGTATTCGAACTATTTGTAGTAACTATATAAGTTTATATATATATATAATTACGTCAATTGGCAACAGCGCGTTCATTCAATGTTTACGATAACATGGGTCTAACTATTAAAATTTTACAATATTACCAAATTTAATTTGTCTACCAGTCCTTATTTTAGACGTAATTTATGGCCGTATTTAATTACATCATTCTTAATTATCGTTGACAATTTTATCCAAAATACAATTTAGAAAATTCTGTAACAAGCGTTATTTGGTTCATTTAATAAACAGTCGTTTTAAACACGATAAATAAATTGATTTTTTTTAATAATTTTGTAAATTTAAGGGACTATGGTAAAACTCAGATATTCGTAAATCTATTTGTATATATGTTTATCCAATGATTGTTTAATACTTATTTGTATTCTTAATCCTTATAGATTTGGTGTGGCCTAGGCATATATGTACACATAAATGCTGCACTCACAAACTCTATGGTTGTAGAGCAAAATCATTACCCATGCAAATATCAAATAATTCGGGGTTTATTTGCTACGCATACACATCACATACTTTTTATCAATATCATAGAACACACAATTTATTTCTCTTAGTTGTCACTGATTATAGTTATTATTAATTTATTTGTTATATTTATGTAAGATAAAAGTTCATCTTTGTTTTTTCTAATGATTTGAAATGTAAAATGATTTAAGTCGTACGAGCTTCGAATTCGAATCTCGATGGAGTAAATAATAGCTATCAGTGTTTCATATGTTTTTGCACATAAGTTATTTAAATTTTCCATTGCTTTTCTGAGTAAATAAAGTTAAATTTGAATAGGATTAAATTATGTGGATATGAAAGCAGTGATATATAATAGTTTTTAATTCAACGCCCGATACGATCAAGCAAATCGCAATAAATTCACCATATTCACTACGTTTTAAATAAAGTAAGGCATAAGAAGTAAACAGGTTTTATATTAGCAAATTAAGATTACACTTGCGAAAAAAATCTGGACCATTCCCTTACATCTTTGCGTATAAAAGTGAAATGATATTTTTGTAAATTATCAGTTTTTTTTGTTGTTATGAAAAGACGAGAACCTCCGTCTTTTAATTAAAATGTATAAGGTACGTCATATATTTTTAATTCGTTATAGAAAATAAACACATTTATATACATACGAGTACGTAACTATAAATTATATTTGCATATTTTACTACTATAATTTCAGCTACTTTTACTAGCGAATATATTATTTGCTATCTCTCTAGCACGCCCTCATGATGGACAAGACCAAGGGCACGCGTCTCACACTATTGTTTTACATGTAAATCATGGAGATCAAAACCATCACGAGCAAGAAAGTCATTACGGTGATGATACTCAGCATGGTCATAAATCTCACCAAGGCCATGAAGCTTCTCTTGGTCATTTAACCCACCTCAATCATGATAGTTATCATGGTTTCGAGGTTCACCATGGTCACAGCATTGAACAGGGTCATGAAAGCCATCACGACCATAAGATTCATAATGATATCGACATTCATCATAGTCATGAAACTCATCACGGACTCGAAGCCCACCATGGTCATGAGATTCATCATGGTATCAATATTCAACATGATCATGAAACTCATCGTGGGCTCGAGAGCCACCATGGGCATGATATACATCATGTTATCAATATTCAACATGGTCAGGAAAACCACCACGATCATGAAACTCATAAGGGATTTGAATCTCACCACGGTCTTGAAACTCATCATGGACTTGAGAGCCACCATGGGCATGATATTAATCATGTTATCAATATTCAACATGGTCAGGAAACCCACCATGATGAAAAGACTCATCATGGAATCGATACCCACCACGATCACGTGATTCATCATGGTATCAATAATCAACATGGTCATGAGACTCACCACGATCATGAAACTCATCATGCACTCGAGAGTCACCTTGGTCATGATATTCATCATGGTATCAATATTCAACATGGTCATGAGACCCACCACGATCATGAAACTCATCACGGACTTAAATCTCACCATGGTCATGAAACTCATCATGGACTCGAAACCCATCAAGGCCATGAGATTCATCATGGTATCAATATTCAACATGGTCATGAGACCCACCACGATCATGAAACTCATCACGGACTTGAATCTCACCATGGTCATGAAACTCATCATGGACTCGAAACTCACCAAGGCCTTCATCATGGTATCAATATTCAACATGGTCATGAGACCTACCACAATCATGAAACTCATCATGGACTTGAATCTAACCACGATCATGAAACTCATCATGGACTCGAGAGCCACAATGGTCATGAAGTTCATCATGGTATTCATATTCAACATGGTCATGAGACCTCCCACGATCATGAAACTCATCACGGACTTGATTCTCACCATGGTCATGAAACTCATCATGGACTCGAAACCCACCAAAGCCATGAGATTCAACATGGTCATGAGACCCACCACGATCATGAAACTCATCACGGACTTGAATCTCACCATGGTCATGAAACTCATCATGGACTCGAAACTCATCAAGGCCTTCATCATGGTATCAATATTCAACATGGTCATGAGACCCACCACGATCATGAAACTCATCATGGACTCGAGAGCCACAATGGTCATGAAGTTTATCATGGTATTCATATTCAACATGGTCATGAGACCTCCCACGATCATGAAACTCATCATGGACTCGAAACGCACCACGGTCATGAATCTAATCACGGACTTGAAGCTCACTATGATCATGAAACTCATCATAATTCTCATTACGGCCATGAAACTCGTGCTTCAGGAGATAAAGAAACCCATGTGGATCATCATGTTGACTACTACGTAAGACTATTGAAAATTATGTAGATAGAAAATTTTTCTATCTACTATAATCTATTCTCAATTTTAAATAGACTAAGCCCTAAAAACTAATAATATTTGCAGGCTCATCCCAAATACGATTATGAGTACAAAGTAGAGGACTCCCACACCGGTGATAAACATTACCAACACGAGAGCCGAGACGGTGACGTGGTCAAAGGAGTCTATAGTCTGCACGAACCTGACGGCACTATTAGGGTTGTCAAATATATTGCAGACAAACATTCTGGGTAAGGCATACCAATGTAAATGAAAATCAATGTATGTTTTTCCTCTATGCACTCCTATCCTATTTATCCGTTTATTATGAAAATTTTGGTGAGTTGTTCTGAATATTCCCTAGAATGTTTCTGGTCCAAAAATCATTCTTTTCATGTCAACAACGCCACGTTTGCCGGGCGCAAGTAGTTTTTTTATACAAGTGTAATATGATTTTGAAATATTACAAAATTTGGAAACTTCTTATTTGTTTTTTGAAGTGAATAGTTCTTTAGTGATTCTCGGTAATAAAAAAATATAGGTTCGCGTTACCAATACTATGACGTCAACCGTCAACATGCTACTGCATGCCAACTATAAAATGGTGTTTAAGTGCTGGTTATATCGAAGTTTTGATTATGAATAAACTCTATGAAAATGAACATTATTATTGTTCGAAGAGTCAACAGATGTAAAAACAAGATAAATTTATGTTAATAAATTCAATTAAAAAATTATGAAATTTAAACAAACCTTTTAATAAATAAGTAACTTAATTTTATCAAATGTAATTATTTTCTTATTTTTACTTCCACAGATTCAATGCTGAAGTGAAAGTTGAAGGTCATGCAAAACATATCGTACCTGAACACCATCACTAAGACGTAATCTATGATCAATTCTTTTAATTTAATGGTTACATAGCATGATTGTTGAATAGTGAATAGTTTCGAGAGATGAATATATGTAAATGGATGTACTTGTTAAATTGTTATATAATATTAGTGTATAGGTTTCGTGTGTAATAAATTAATTTCATGTTTAATGTCGTAATATTTTTTTATTGTATTATTCGATATTATCCGATTTTCTATAAAGCGTAGTTAATCCAAGCTGTTCAAGTAATCCTGATCTGTTCGTAGATCTCTTGAACTACCATGAGATTCGTGGTGAACACCCACACACATACACCCACTCACGTTTTAAACAAAAAGTCAAACATAAGTCTACGATACCTTGAATTTCGAAAATCCGTTAAGGTAGTTAATAGAATTTCACCTTGCTATGTTTAGTGTTGTGAATTTAATGCACTTTGTTTTTGATATCTCTAGTACATTGCTCGCGTAGTTACTTCGATGAAGTTCTTTTCTAAATTGACCGAAGTCACAAACTTTGTGACCACACACTCGTCTAACCTCGTGAGGAGCTTCCTTGCCGGCGTCTGCTCGCTATGCATACTATATATATACCATTTCATTATCCGTGAATTAGACTAGGCAGGGAAAGAAACACGAGCAGGGAAGGCGAGTGTTAATGCAGTGCAGATGAATTTAGTAGAATTTAGTAGATTGATGCTTTGATTTTAAATACTTAAGAGGACATTCAAGAGGCATCAAATTTGAAAAGTAGGTATTTCAGAAATCTTGCTATCGCGTTGCGCTTCAAGGAAATAATTATAATACACGAAAGGGACAACTGCAGCTTGGACTGGTTTTACTTATGTAAAATAGACGAAAATATCACTACGTAGTACACTGGTTCCGCCTCCATAACTGAACTGATTTTTTTTTTTTCATTTATATAATACTAAAGACTTTAATTATGCCTCTACGTTTTTCTTTTTTAATTTTAGCCATCAAATTTGTTTGACGAACGTCTGAAATTGACAGTAAAAATCGAGAATTTTTACTTTTCAAATGTTCCTAGGTTCTACAATAATTAATTTATGGAAAAAATCAAAACGTACGAGTATGGCGGTGATAGATATATATCATTTGTTATAAAAAAATACCATAATACTATTAACAGGTGACTCCGTTTGAATGGAATAAATGCCGCTAGCATATCCTCTTAATAATAACCGTTATTTTACACTTAATATGTCGATTACCCATAAAAATAAGACAATAGGAAAACAATGGAAAGTTGGCGTAAACGCCAGGTTAGTGCTCAAGATGTAAAATATTTTTAATTAATTAATTTAAGATAGTTTTGATTCACCCTAACACATAATTTTTGTGTTATGATTACTTTATTACGTCTGAGTATGACTTACTAAAGTTACACAATTAACAATTCTATTTTAATTATTATTTATTTTATTTATTGATTTCTAATGTTCAAATTGTGAACTATAGGGCAACTGGTTGTTCCATAGAACTTAATCACGGTAGTTTTTTTTTGCTGTGTGATTTATTTATATGATTATAATATTATAAAAGGTAAAGAATTTTAATTAAATCATCTTTATTAATAAGGTTATTTTATTTGTTATAAAATATAGTAAGTGATCAGTCATTCCTTAGTAGTGGTGATAGTAATGATTCTCAGGAATAATGTGATGTATGCTGTGCTTGACATCTGCATGAAATCTAGAAAAAAAAAAGCAATTACGTCGATTTAGCGGATCTGCGAGACAGAAGCATGAGAGTATGAAATTGTTATCTGTCCAATCCTATTCACTCATTTTGAACAATTTTAAAGTATTAATTATCATTATTTTACAGAACATAAATTTTAGCCTTTTGATAATTTTTGACAATAACTTTTATAATTTAAAAACAATATCTGCCATTCTTTATTATGCACTTAAAAAAAATCTCCTTTTGACATTTGATGTGTTATTACTAATAGCTCCTTATCAGAAATTAATTAAGATATTTTGATTCTTTGGATATGTGTTACTAAAACCTGCTTGACTTTGAGAAATATCGTCTTTGACGTTTATATGCGAAATCTGTTTAATGTCTTACCCTGAATGTTTGTCGCCGTGGTAGTGCACATCCCTTACGGTGCCGTCAGGTTCATGGAGCGAGTAGAAGCCCTTCACTACATCACCATCACGTGACTCATGCTGAAGCTTGTAATCATGGGTGTGTGGGTCTTTCACCTCGTATTCAAACTCATATTTAGGATAAGTCTGAAATTTAAAGTCCAATTATGAATTCAAATGTTGTGTATCCGATCATATTTATTCAAACTATTTTTTTCATTGAAATCTAGCTTTTATCAGTGGATATGCTTGCATTCAATAAGTTTAAAAAAAAAACCAAACTGGTACTCGTAACTTCATTCAAGTGAAATTATATTTTTGCTAATGTGTAATTCATATATAAAAGTTTCGTTATATGCATTTAAAATTATAACTTAAGTCTATTCCTGTATTAATCTAAAAGCTACAATAAAATTGAACGCGGGTTCAAACCTACCTTTCCAACCATAAAATCAACCTGAGCTTTCGGTGAAGGAAAATGTAGGAGGAAATCCTAGCTTGGTGGTAGCGCTTTTTAAAGTAATGCTCGCCTGGGCAGCTGCCACCCTCAAGTCAGAACTCGCTTGAGAACCAGTAACTCTAGGCTTAGTGTGTTTACTATTTTGGACCACATCGTCACTTCACATAAGGTGAGATTATGATCAAAGCATATACCTGCCTGAGTATAAAGCCTGAGCCTATATATACCATGTAAAAAGAAAAAAGACAGTTGCCATCAACATGTCGATTTATATCTACCATATCTAATGCTTCTAAGTAGGACTAAATATACACACAAACTGATCACTGAACGTGCGACTTAACTTGTACCTATGACGGGTTTTTACCATGTGCATGGAGATAGCAACCCAGTCGTAAATGAAAACCCTACACCTCTATCAATAACTTGCCCTGTTTTAAGTTACTTTAGACAAAAAATCTTGCACTAACATAATCAAAAACGGGAAAACAAACAAACTCACATAATAATCGAGGTGCTCGCCATAGCCGTATTCGTGACCGTGATGATGTACAGGTTCATGGTGACCATCAATCTTATCTATATACTGAGAGGAGTAAGCGTATTCTGCAGCTACTGCACTTACCAGCATAACAAACAATACGAACTGCAACATAAAATTAAATTAAATAAAACAGTAATAGATTACTAATAGTATGGTATCCCCGAGCGAAAAATTCCATCATTTGGTTGCATGATTTAAAATGAATTCGAGGTTAACGCACAAGAAAATATAGTATAGTAATCGTATTATAATAGTTGAATATTCAATGTGGAAACCTCCTGATTTGCAACCAACATAGAGTTCACATCATATTCTGAGTGATATTAAATTTTAGCCTATAATATAAGACAGAGTTGGCATTCTTACTGGTATAAAAAAATGTTATAAATAAATTTTATAAACTGTAGCCTGATTCTACAAAACACTTAATTATTTATATTTAATTCATTATTATCATTATCATGCATTCATACATTTTATTCATATAAAATTTTAGTGAATATGTATCGAATTATAAAATAAAATAAGCATTTAATAAATTATATTTGCAAACCTTAGTGAACATTTTTTTTTGTAATTTTTAATTCACAATTTTATTTAGAATAGAAAACAAAATGTATACTGACGCACAGATTCTAACTTCTGTCTTTTATATGCTTTAAAACTCAATTTGTCCAAGGTGATATATACACAATGTTATTGACAGTTCAATTAAATTAATAATAATATAGTAGTTCGTAAATTCCTGACATTCATACTCAATTATTCGACTAATACCAAGCACGTAACAGTGACCGAGATACGTGTAATTATTTCTTTAAGTTTTGTGACTTTTCTGATAAAGTTATTGAAAATTGTAGTAAAGTAATGAGCAGTTAATTTATACCGAAAATGTTTTATTATAAATTGTACTATTCTCTAATTGATTAAATATTGGATGGTAACCAATTTCTATGTTTAATTTCAATACTGAAAGTTTCATTTAGAAAATTTATATATCTGTTTTAATTTTTAAAATTTACTTAGTACTTTCTAATTGATAACTGCACAAACAAACAGACAGACAAACATTTCTAAAAATGATTAAATTGTTTTTTAATTATCTATTTTTAGTCCCTTGCAATAATTCTTTTCACAAAAATCGAAAATGTACAGACACGTGAAATTTACAATTAGTGTAGATATTTTAGATTGTTTTCTATTTTTGTATAAATTATGGATTCATCACAAATTACAATTTGAAAAATAAAAGGTAAGAAATATTTCAATTTTTTACATGTTACTTATAAGATATTTATAAAGCATATTCCTGGGTAGCATCAAAACTTTAATTAAAACTTTCATTAAAATCGGTCCACTCTATCAAAAGTTATAGTAATTTGAATGACACGTGGCGACTTTAGTATGAAAGAAGTAAGTTTGTAAGTAAATAGGTTTTAGTCTTATTCGAGTACAAAAAAATTATGGAGATTGAATTCATAAGAAGATATTTGAATTCAGAGTCTACGACAAGATTCATATTGATAGTTTAAAAAAATAATTGTTCGTATATTGGAAGGTCGGAACGGGGAGAATATAGATTGTCTATTAGAATATAAATGTCTGAATTTCACGCGAGCGAAGTCGCGAGTACTGTTAGTATTTAATATAATATCTAAAGGACAAATAATGATCAATGAGCACAATTGAAACACAGCGTTTATTACAAAAAATGCTTGTAGGTACTGGACTTGCAGATAATATAGTCTGATTATAATAAGTTGGTAGATGTAAAAAATACTTATTGAAATATAGATAGATACAGTCTAAAAGAATCAGCTTTTCGGAAAAATCCCAGCCAGTGTGATAAATTTATAATTCTAATATTGTTATGATAAGACACATTAGAATCTAAATGAATTTATGCGGAAAGAGACCTGATATTAAGTCTAGCACTATTATTACTGTATAACACGCCCTTTCTTCAGTTCTATATTAATCTGAAATCTATTCAAGTTGGTGCAATAATCTTCGATAGATGTGCTTTCAAACATCGAGAATTTACGGTTTTATTATCCATATTAAGTTTGTATTTGTACTCCTAAACATTTTATTTAATTAAGGCCTGCAAGAAAATCGATCTGGTTTTTTGATGTCTGATGATCTGGTGTTGTCATTTTGGCGTTCGACTGTTTCGGTTAACGTAAATGAAATGTTGATAAAACTCGATAAAGCTATTTCTATTTCTATTTATAAAATCTAGCCGCTTTCCGCGATTTTACCCTCGTAGTTCCCGTTCCCGTAGGTTCTTCGGAATAAAAATCTTATGTCACTCCCTGGATTTCAAACTATCTCCATTACAAATTTCATCCAAATCAGTCTAGTAGTTTCTAAGTTTATTCGTTACATACAAATCTTTCCTCTTTATAATATAAGTGTAGATATAATATAGTCACTATGCGCAATATAACTTGGCCGGCTGTCCCGCACGGGTGTCGTCACGCCGTAGACTGATCGCAGCTATCGAACTCGATCTCTCACTCCTTATTCTCAACAAGGTGATGGTCGGAGTGAGAACGAATAGAAGTTACGCTCGCAAAAGTGGTGGTGAAGATTGTAGACGATCTAGCAATCAACAAATTGGACGGTATCCGTAGAAAAGGTCTAATCCATCCATCTATCTGTGCAACCAAAAGACGTCCACTGCTGAACATAGGTCTCCCCAAAGATCTCCACAACGACCGGCCTTGCGCCATTCGCATCCAGTGGATTCCCGCTACCTTCACCAAGTCGTCAGTCCACCTAGAGGGTGGCATACACATGCTGTCTCTTTCCGGTACGCTGTTGCCATTTGAGAACTCAGTGGCCCTATCGGACACAGAAAGAAACAAAGAAGGCCCATATCTATCAGAGAGTAGAAGTAATGCTCAGGCAACTCATACTTACCGGCCAAAATAGGTGGCAAATGAATACTTTGCCGTTTTAATCGGTAATAATACAGCATAACCCAGCTTTCACTTCCCGCTGGGGGGTTAATGTCTTAACCAAGACTTATTTGCGTAAAAACTTTTTGCAGTGAACAAGAAACAATAATAAATAAATATCGAGAATTATGTTATGTTGAGAACGCTAATGATAATTATGCAATAATTTCCTCAAATATGAATATATAAACAAGTACAAATGTGATTGGAATCGATTTCTATTTCTTTTCTTATATACTGTGTGTAATTGTGGCTATATTATTGTCTATGTAAGATCCGGAATGGGTATTTTGTATATTGGAATATACGTGAGGAACGTTATCTATTTCGTCATATTGATTATTCACAAAAATGTACTTTGAATTGATAATTCTATTAATAACATAAATAATAATATAAACTAGCAAATTTTGTTTACGACACTTTTTAGTTTTGTGTAAATTCAATACGTAAAAGCTTGTGTACTTCTATATTTAAAATTACTTGAAACTGTAAAATCCTGGTCGAAAAGATAAGATAATCCTGCTAAGTCGAATATTGTTCTGAAATATTATTCCTATATTAAAAAGAAAGCTCGCAATCGAAGTTCTATTCACAACAAACCTTCAAGTAATATCATAAACATAATTATTTGTATCATAGACATATAAAATAAAACAAGGTATGTTTTTATATTATATATTAAATAATTATTCTTAGTCTAGATTTTACAAAAACCAAACATCGTGATATAATAATAAGGTTTCAATAATGATAGTGATTATACTCAGGAGCGATGTGATGAGTGCTGTATTTGACATCAGCATGGAATCTAGAAAATAATTAAACCATTAAAGATATTTGTTTTTAATATGTCGAATTCTCATGAAAATGAGACAATAGAAAAACAATGGAAAGCTGGCGTAAAAGCCAGGTTAGTGCTCAAGGGGTTAAATGGAAATATTGTTAGAAGAGTTGAAAAAAGGATGAACTCTTACCCTGAGAGCTTGTCACCATGGTAGTGGACGTCTCTTACTGAACCATCTGGCTGATGTAGAGAGTAGAAACCCTTTACAAAGTCACCATCTCGGGTTTCATGTTGGATTTTGTGATCATGGGTGTGCGGGTCGTTGACTTCGTACTCGAATTCATACTTGGGATAGGTCTAGAAAATACACAAATTTGCAAACGAAATTTCTAAAAGATTATTTGTTAATGATAATTACATATTTGATAATGTGGTAAATATTAGGACCAAGTATAATTTACAGTCTGTTTCAATTTTTGACTATAATAAAACAAACTTATTCATTCATTCGTTATTTTTTAACATTTTCACAATAAACTGAACTGAAACTGAACCACTTACATAGAAATCATGGTGTTCATCATGACCATAGCTATGATACGCAGGCTCGTGATGTCCATCGTATTTCTGGATGTACTGAGAGGAGTGTGTGCGTACTCCGCTACAACTACGCCAGCCAGTGCTACGAATAAAATCACCTGGAAAGAGTAAAAAATACATATAAAAAAAAATCAATGGCAGTTGGCTGGGAAAATTACTCATAGAACTGATTCCCGACGGGGCCTAAGGGTTCTCGAATGGCTGCCACGCACTGGAAGATGCGTCGTGGGCAGAGCTAGAACCAGGTGCACCGATGACCTGGATGAATGTCGCAAAAATCCGCTGGATGCAGGTGGCGCAAGATAGGTCGTTGTGGAGATCTTTGGGGACACATATGCCCAACAGTGGACGTCTTTCAATTGATGATGGAGATAACAAGGAAATATGTTCTATTTATAAATACTAGTGTATGCCCAGAGATCTAAATGTTTACAAATTTTGTTAATAGTAACACTAAACTGCCTCGGTCGTGCAGTTGTATTACGGTACGACTTTCGTTCTGAGATCTCAGGTTCGATCCCCGGATCGGGTCAGGTGATATTGGGTTTTTCTACTCAGTATCATCCCGGAGTCTGGAATTTGTGCCCGATATGGCGACAGGCTCGCCCCCTGCCACTTCTGGAACGGCACTAAGCTCGGCGAAATGTGGGTGGTGTAGTTCGCTTTTTCACCTCTGCCTAACCCTTCGGGAATAACAGGCGTGAGCTTATGTTGTGTATGTAACACTAAAACTACATAAAAATATAGGTTGACAAACATAGAGAAAAGGGTACATAATCCTTTTATCCTTGCTTATTTATATATTGGTAATCAAATTTTATAACTATTACCTTAGACAGCATTTTTTTTTATTTTGTTCCGTCACTGTCAATATTGAGTAATGATTTGATATTATGTTACACCCAACTTTTGGCTTTTATACAGTTTTATTATTTGACCATGGTAACGTTCTAAGTAATTGTCAAATGAATTTACGTGTATATGCATATTAAGGTCAACGGTCCCTAGAGTAATTATTGTACAAAATGTTTTACTAGCTTTTACCGGCAGCTTTGCTCGCGTCAATGTAGATTTTGGCATTCAAGTCAGGTTGTCAGTGAGCACGTGAAGTGAATGAAATTATTTAATTCATTATGATTTACTGTGTAATCTAGAGCTCTTAGAACCATAATTTTACTTTAACGGGGTGAACAGACAGTGATGAATTAGCACAACGTAATTATTTTAAGATCTACTTAATAATAAATCAGTAACATTTTTTTTGTATTATACATTTTATTCCAGGATACCACATGCTCTAGTTTTTTGAAATTGAAGATTGCAAAAATTGTTTTCTGTTTTTAGAAGACTTCAAAAATAAAAAGTTTCTCAATTCGTCTGTATGTTGTTTTTTTTTGTATGATTGTTACGCGATTTCTCCGTCAATTGTGGATCGATTTGTATTTTTTTTTTATTCGAAAGAGTACACTCCCACGGTGGTCCCATTGTCGCCAAATCAAGATCTCATGAGTGGATCTCAAAGAAATTGAGAGCAACCCTTGAATGTTATAGTGTTAGATACGAAGTGAAATTTTAATTTAAACATATCATATCCAGCCATAGCATGCTTAGCCATGGCATGCTCAGGGACATTATGTTCATTCATATCATGATCACCAGTATCATACTCAGCCCGTCTCGTCCCGATCCGACTTAGAAGATTGTATTATAACCATACAATTCAACTGATTGATAATTTTGTAAAGATACGGTAAGTTACTGTAGCTAAATTAAATTATAATGACCAAAGACATCGATTCAGAACCTTGTTATGTGTTTTTGTTTTTTTTTTTAAGAAACAAAAAGAGATAAAATATGCCTTAAATGTTTAGCTAATTTCTCTACTATAGCACAAAAAAAATGTCATCAAAATCCGTTAAAAATTTACTACAAATTCTTGACTTTTGTCTGTTACTCTGGAGAACCCCTTCCGTTTTATGGGACAAAAAGTATCCTATATGTTATTTTATAATATTCACTGTATCCAGTTTCGTCAAAGTAGGTGCACTACTTTCAGTGTGATACCGCGTACACAGGGAAAGATAGATAGACAGAAAATTCTAAATTAAATATTTTTGGCTTCTATGTCGATAATACAATCCACTCCGATTATAATTTGCAAAAAATATTTACTGTACAGATTTGGCCTAGTTACAGTTTTATTATTTATGTAGATTCTTGTTCAGGTGTATTCGATTTAAAAACTTTTTATCGCTCTGATGAAATACGCTGATGTTGATAATGATGATTTGTTGCCTATGAAGGTAATCTAAGGGTAATCTATATATCTGCCTATCAAATTTCATGCAAATCGGTTAAGCTGTTTATACGTGAAGAAGTGACAAACATATAAACATGGAGAAACTTTCGCCTTTATAACTATTAGTTTGTCCTGAGCGTCGGCTACCTGTAAACCAAATTTCATCAAAATTTGTGTAGCCGTTTGAGCGTGAAGAAGTAACAAATATGTCAACTTACAAATTTTCGTCTATATAATATTAGTAGAATGAAAGACAAACAATCAAATAATTATAATTAAAATAACTAAAAAGATAATGTTACTAGTACGTTCTCAGTTAATTAATGTTGTACTGATCGCAATTTTTAGGGTTAAGTATAGGCTAGAATATTATACACTAATAAGAGCTGTAAATGGAAAACAACTTTTTTGTTCGTTTTTTATGTGGTACTTTCTCTCTATCTTTCTCTTACATTTTATTGATGTTAATTCTGTGTTGAATAATGTTTCACAAGCTAAACTAAAATTGTTTATCGGATATTTTCATTTAAAACGATAAAAAAATTTTTTTTAATTTAATTCACACATACGTAACACCATTTTGCTATAAGGATAGGTAGAGACTACACGACAATATGACTGCTACGATCCTAACATACGTCTTTTTCTTCTACTACTTTCATACATGCTCTTCCGGTATGGTTACTTCTTTGGAACTATATTTTCTTCAGAATGTGGTCAATTGAATATACTTACTAATAGTACGGATCAATATTGGAATACGGAATAATATAGGTTGAATTATTCAAGTGAATGTGGTTGCCAAATCCGAATTTTTAAAGAATAGTGCAAAATGCTAAAAGTTGGGTGAAGACTTTGGTAAAAATTAAAATTGCATTAATCAATTTTCTAAAAGTTATATTTTCAGTCGGTAATTGAGTATATTTGAAAAGCAAAATATATGTTTGTATAGCTACGCATCTACCGATAATTTCAAAAATCTAGAGAGTCATGCCATAAATGTGTCTAACTTAACAATATTCTTAAAAAACAAATTAACACTTTCAATGGTTAATATTTGTCCGTATTTGAAATACATATAATACACGGCGCTCATAAAAGAAAGTAAATAAAATCAGAAAAAAATAATCTATGTATAATTACAAAAAAGGTTTATTTATTTGAACTCAGGTTGTACTTAATTTTGTAATATATATAATAGACCAATATAGTACATTAGTATTATATTATTATCGTTTTATTATCATAAACATTATTTATAAAAACAAACACGTAAGCAACTTTAAAAAAAATGATATAACAACAGTCTAGTGATGATGGTGATAGATATGATGAGTGCTGTGTTTCACGTCGGCATGGAATCTGCAAAAAAAAATTAATTTTAATAATTAGTATCGTATAGTACATTCTAGATAGCATAGAGTCAATACAAATAATTACCCGGAGTGTTTATCAGCGTGGTAGTGGACGTGTCTGAGGGTACCGTCGGGGTCATGTAGTTCGTAGTAGCCCTTCACGACGTCACCGTCGCGCGTCTCGTGCTGACTCTTGTAGTCATGTGTATGCGGGTCCTTCACTTTGTACTCAAATTCGTATTTGGGGTGAGTCTGTAAAAGATTGAAATATTTAGTATATCATTTTAGAATCAATATGAACCTAGTTATTAAAATTCACTTACATAATAGTCATGATGTTCATGTCCATGACCGTGGTGTACGAGCTCATGGTGGCCATCATGTTTGTGAATGTGCTGAGTTGAGAATGCATGATCTGCGGAAGCCGCATTCACTGCAGCTACCAGCAGCATTATCTAAAATAGAACAATAATAATTATTGTTTAATAGATTAGTTTTTATAATAATTTACTCACATGTTAAGATTAAATACGACCCAAGAGAAACAACTAAAACTGGCGTATAGCGAGATAGCTCAACGATGGACATTAAGAAATACTTTACTTCTGTCCCATATTTTTATAATTACTCGTTTACCGAAAGCTCAGGTTCACTGAAAAATTCTCATCGTTAGTCGTCCAGTCCAACCTATTTATTAATAAGACATTATAAATCAGTTCTTAATAATTTAAACAATTGAGGACATATTTATCTTCTGTTTATTTACCGATTTTATTTTATTATTTTCCTTTAGTACTTATTAATGAGCTTTAGCGTTTTCAATTAAAAAAAAAAATTAAACAGTACTATGATTCTCAAGTAAGAGCCCGAGACGAGCTTCTATCACCTCTCATACGACTAAGTGCCCTAAGCGCTTGGCCCAAAAATTCAACGAAGCTATAAAGTCCCTTCCAGTTAAGCCGGTTAACATTTAGTCAGTAAAAAAATATTGTGTAATGATCAATTCAACCACCGGGTGAACACTAGTTTTAATAAATAGTATACTTACTTTTAGGAACATTTTGTATATTGAATTTGGATTATTGGTTATCACAAATGGAATTCACTGTTTGAATGATACATATCGTATAATCTTACGTCTTTTATATTGGTTATAAATGACCAAGGTGACTGATTTCACTGTAAATTACCTTAATAGTGATTATTCAACACTTGTTAAGAATTTCTAATAATTTCTCAATCGATTGTCTCTAACGCGTTATTGTTTAACATGTCGTATTCGTTAAAGTTTTATAGATAAGTAATAACTTTTATTAGGAATAGAACACCTTGAGGACGATCTTCACCTAAGTTTCCAGCACCAAAATAATTATTTTAATATTCACTTTAAACTAAAAAAAAATTATGCTATTGGTTAATGAAATTTACCTAATTCATTTGTTTATATTTTATCCTTAATATTTTGACGTCATGATGGCTTAAATTATATGCGACTAGCTGTGTGCTCGCGGCTGCGCCAGCGCTTCATATATTCTTTATAGTATTTTAATTATTTTATGCGCAACTTTAAATTTTATTTTGGTACTAAGATAAATTAAAAATATTTCTCATAAATTCTATCACTTGACCGTAAAACTGTGCATTGAATCAGATTTTATTAATTTTTTTATGAGTTTTAATTTTTTTACGCGGATCCCTAATTATTTCCGAAACTTAAAAGTACCTTTAGTTACCCGGAGTAACATCAGATATCTACCAAAAAAATACAGACAAAATCCGTCCAGCCATTCCGGAGATTACCCAGAACAAACAAAACAAAATTTTAAAAATTGTGTTTTTGGTATAGTTATCGTATATTTAATGTTCATATGTATTTATTTATAAAATCTATGTTGATGTTACAAACAGTTACTTCAATTTTATTTATTACTATAGATTAAAAATTTGAAGTCTGTGAATGGCGCAGTGAATAGTGCGGCCAGTTCCGCGTCAATGGACGTGGGTTCGAGCCCACCTATTCAAATCTAAAAATCAGCCTGTGTTTTCGGTGTAGGAAAACATAATGAGAAAACCATAGCATGGTGGTAAGGCATTTTCTAATAACGGCAGCCTAGGTAGCTACCACCCTCAAGTTTTAAAACCTGTCGCCAAATACCAATAAGTGTGTTCCGGCAGCGTCACTTGAAAACCAGTACTTAGTGGCCTAGTGTGTTTACCATCCTGGACCACAACTTACTTAACATCAGGTGAGATTGCTGTCAAAGCACTGAGCCCATACCGTATAAAACAAACAAAAAAAAATACAAGTTTAAGCATTTTTTAGTTCTTATTACTTGTAATTATTGTTTTTTTTTATTAAGTGCCTTCACTTACTAGAGTTTTATAGACCTATCATTATATTATCAAAATTGGTTACTATTCTAAATCACATCGTCACTATAATATCAGGTGAGATTGTGGTCAAGCCCTAATTCTATACAGTACAAAAAATTCTCTATAAACTGTAACTGGACATTGGTAAACGTAAATAATACAATTTTGTGAAACGAATTTCTTTAACGCGGCTTACGGATAGTGCAATTTAGTAAAAATCGTCACGTAACGAAATTCCGTATGCTGTAAATTTGTGTGTGTATAGTTCGTTCACTATATCTAGTCCCTTGACTCCCTTTCCTATATGTTGGCACTACAGACTGTCATTGGAATGTCAAGCGATTTTGTCAAATACAAACGCTGTGATTTTAGAGTAGGAATAAGGGTGTTTATTCCTTTAATCATGCCACAGACGTTTAAAAGTAATGTAACAGAAATTGTTTTGAAGGTTCGTGCTTTTTTGAAAAAGGGAAAAAGCAAACAAATCTCCGAATATTCCATTAAACGAGTACGATCTTGTGTGTTGACATGACAGGTTAGTAAAATCAAGTTGTCATACCTTTATATTTAAACTCCGTATAATTTGACAAACATGTTTTATTTTCTTAGCATAAATTTTGTATTAGGGATATTAGTACGATAATTACTATCTATCCCGAAAGTAGTAAAAAATAGCAATAGGGGCAGAAGGAGAAAAGAAACTTTAGAGATGATTGCATTACACCGGACAATACTTACCATATTTCAAATTAAAATGCTACTTCTCGCTATTTGTGCAATCATTACATTATGTAATTATTGTTACCAGCTAATGTTTATTTTATTTATTTTGTGTTGAAATATCTGTCAATAGTATTGCTATTAATGTTTCGTTTCAATAATCTGTACAGGACAACTTCTTTATGTACAGGAAATTTTAAAGGGATGTTTGAATCTTTAAAGTAAAATCTAGAAGGACACATCATTATGTTAATAAACAATTATAGCTCGTTATATTTTACGAATTATATTGGCTTAATTGAAGCATCCTCAACTAGACTGTCCATGTAATTCGTGCAATATTTTTTCTTTAGCTTATTGGTTTAGTGTTTGTACTTAGCCTCAACTAATATTAGGAGATGAGTGTATCTAAGAACAACTACGCTAATTCTAAAATAACTCTCTATAAATGTCGAATGTCAGATGCCATACTTAAATCTATTTAGTGACAAATACATTTAGGTTCCTTTAGACTACTTTATCATTTACGTTTTATTAAAAAAAAAGCCAGATTCATTGAAAATTGTACTTTAATGAAAAATCTCATTAAAATATATTTAATACAAAACTAATCAGACTGAATCTGTAAACCCTTGGATTGATAATATTTTTTATGTAATCAGGAATTTTAGTACTTTGTCCTAGAAAAAATCCTGTAAGATGGATCAAGTGCGATCACTTGTTGTATTATATACGGTGGTTTAAAGAGCACATACAATATTTTATTGTAATATCATGTACGTAATGTGTGTATATACATATGTATGTAAATTAATAATGAACGTGTATTGGTTGTGACGGATGTGCAACACAATACTTTAAAAGAATAACGTATGTTTGTAGTTTACGATTATTGTCTGATTCTACACGTCACTATTGTAATCAAGGTATCAAGTATCTGCAAAAATTAAAATGTATGAGATTTTTTTTTTCTAAATTTCCATTCATACACCTCAATTGAGTAGTTTATTTATTCAAGAAACACTATCGCTGAGTAATATACACATGTTGTCTTCTTTGATTATGGCAATTTGTGTTCAAACAATTAGTGCCAAAGTCATGTAGGTAAGACGTATTTTCAATCTTGTATCAGCGTTACCAAGCAAAACTGTGGCTCATCCTGCTAGAACTTTCCATGGAGCTTTATCGGCACCTCAGAATAAATGCTACGTGTTATTTTCCATAATAAACCTGACTTGTACACAATAACCTAACTATATCACACAAAACGCCACCAAAATTACATAATATAGAGTCAAATACACAAATTTAAATGAATTAAAGAAAACAACCGCTACATGACAGACTGAGATCCCGCCAAAATCTCCTAGACACATGTTATACTCGTTTAATATCGCCGGTACCGTTTTTTAACATTTTTATTTTAGGAACAAAATTATACACAGCGAATTTCGTGTTTAGCAATCAGATTTTGAATCAGAGGAATAAAAGTGTCTTTTTTACAATTTTATTTCATTACAAAAAAAGAGTCAAACAAATTATAAGTAAAAACATAAACATATTTTTTATTAAGAAGTATCAGTCTAGTGATGGTGGTGGTACACATGGTGAGTGCTGTGTTTGACGTCGGCATGGAATCTGCAAAAAATAATTAATTTTAATAGTTAGTATCGTACAGTGCATTATAGATAACATTAGAGTCAATGCAAATAATTACCCGGAGTGTTTGTCAGCGTGGTAGTGGACTTGTCTGAGGGTACCGTCGGGGT
Source organism: Samia ricini (assembly GCA_014132275.2). NCBI lineage: Eukaryota > Metazoa > Arthropoda > Insecta > Lepidoptera > Saturniidae > Samia > Samia ricini. The sequence goes on from AP028170.1 coordinate 11,879,137, forward strand.
CATGCAGTTCGTAGAAGCCCTTCACGACGTCACCGTCGCGGGTCTCGTGCTGACTCTTATAGTCATGTGTATGCGGGTCCTTCACTTTGTACTCGAACTCGTATTTAGGGTGAGTCTATAAAATGTTGAAATATTTAGTATACCGTTTTAGAATCAATATGAACCTGGCTATTAAAATTGACTTACATAATAGTCATGATGTTCATGACCATGACCGTGGTGTACGAGCTCGTGGTGTCCATCATGTTTGTGAATATGCTGAGACGAGAATCCATGATCAGCATATACTGCACCCAGGAACACCATAATTAAAGTGATCTATTGAATGAATTTAGAAACAGAATTCCATTATTATTACACAAGCTGTTCATACTTATCCAGTAAGTAGTCGGTCCATTCAGTAAATGTAAAATCTTACGGAATTAAATGAATTAACAAAAACTTAATTATAAACTTATATGTATAGTGTATAGGCACAGACAAACTACATTTCCACCTATTATTAAGTGAGGATATAGTCCAAGATTTTAAACACGGTAAGCTTAGAGGTACTGGTTCTTAAATGATGCTTTACTACACAAATGATACTAATAGGTTTTTGGCGACATATTTTCAACCTTGAGGGTGATAGTTTACCAGCTGTGCATTAGAAAAAGCCCTATTACCATGCTATGGTTTCATCACAAAATCTTCCTTCACCTTGTTAATCGCGTTGGATAAGTGGATTTTAATGTACAGCTATCGATGCAGTATCTGACCAGATTATCACTAGACCATCAATACTGTATCTTTTTTTGGGGATTATATATCTTGAGACAAGTGCTATAGTTACATAAATATAATTTTCCTTACCATAGAAATCATTTTATTTAAAGTATATAACTCTTAATTGTATGAAAAAATACGCGTTCGATAGTTGACTGATACACATTGTCTAAGCTTACGTCTTTTTATAACAGTAAGAAATATAGTCAAGGTGATTGGTTTCACCGTTAATTACCTCTTGACGCAACTTTTATTATTCAATTTCTTGTAACAGTATGTTATAATTCTTAAAGTATTATGTTTTTAATGTAACTTGTAACACGAAATTTTTCCTATAAAGATTGATATTATATATATAATTTTTGTAGTATTAAGCGCTTGATCACAATCTCATCTAATCTCTTCGGATATGGTCTATGGTGGTAAACACACTGATATTTATTTATATGGAATACAGCATACTATACTACAGCAATAACACAAAATAGCACTAAGAACTGACATTAATTAGCCAATTACAGATTTTCACGAATAGATAACATATTTTATAGAAAACACACATGTGAAAAAAGTCTCAACGTTATATCTGAATATTTTATCAAAAATTTAAATTAGAAAATGATAATAAATAGTGAAAGATAGACAGTAAAAGATGACCTGATTAACAAAAAAAAGCCCAGTCTCAGATGCCTTTCTAGCAGATACTAAATCAATTTCCGGGACATACCTGTCGGAGTAACCCAGTTTGCCATTAATATTAAATACCCAACCACCGTGTTATAGTTTCCTTACGATGTTTACCTTCACCATAACCTTTGGTTCATTATATAATTATATAATAGATAGGTTCAAATTTATGTCAATTGATTAGGAATTTGACCATGTTATGGATTGAACCATCATTGCTTCAAAGGTAAAATATTTTTTAAATGTAAATTTTAGTTAATAGTGTAGAGTTAATTAGATACGAAGGCTCTAATAAATTTGTTTAAAATCATGTTTTACATATCTGTACGATTCAGTGACTTCAAATTATTTATTACATATAATTTATAGTATCATGGTTTTGAGATAAGATCCATATTCTTCAATATTTATTAAGTAGTTTAGATTTGAAATAGCTATAGATGTGGTTGTATGGATTCATAATGCGGTTATTAACAAACAAGTATTTATTGGTATTTTAATTATTCTAGCAAATCGTTGTTATACATATGATTAATGTTTCGAGTACCTATAAAAATGAGACAATAGGAAGGCAATAGGAAAACAATGTTAAGCTGGCATAAACACCAGATTAGTGCTCAAGGGGTTAAACAATCGTAACGTGATAAAAACCTAACCGACGAGCACGATGAAAGTGCCTATAAAAGTAACAGAAACGGAAGATGTATGTCAATATCATTAGAAGTGGAAGGATATAGTCTCTGCCTACACTTATAAGAAAGAGTCGTGATGTATAGTGTAATTGATATCATTGGATTATCTTGTTTTATATTCGAAGTACGAATAGCTCAGTAGCTTTAGAAATGGTTACCAATCCATACACCTAATTAAGGCATAATAACAACTCGTAATCGGTGTAATTTTGATGTTATCTAGTGCATTTTACTAAAATACTAAACTTTAAGAAGTAATTGAAATCAAATAGTGATATTTTTGTAAATAGTAGCACTTAGTATAAAAACTCTAAGACAATCTACAGATTGTGTAATATCGCAGTCGTAAACGATATAATTATATACATTTTTACGAAATTGTTACAATTGTTGCATTTAAAAAATTGAATAATTTAACTACATTTACCTAATCTAAGAGAGAAATCAATGTCACCTTGATTGTACTTACTTGTTAACAATATAAAAGACATAAATGTTCAATGAAACTTATCAATCTATTTCCATCGATAACAAAGTTGACATTCATACTATAATGATTTTTAAGGTATATATCAAAATATAAGAACTAGTAAATGTGTGGTAATCTGTTATTATAGTAATCTCATCTCCAAAACAATAAGCTAAATTAAGTCTTAGGTTCAGACCTGGATTGTGGTGTAAATCAAATAACACCGGGATCAGTTAAACAACTTAATCTCCAGACGGTATACGTTATTGAATAACAAACGTGAAAATTGTTTGAGTTGGTTAATTTAGAACTCATGTAATACCTAATAGTGACCATTATGAATATAGTGGGAAACTCACTATATTTACTCCGAATCTATATGAATCGATTTCATTAAACGATTAAGTACCGCAAGAAAATTATTTGTATTTGTGACTTTTTTATATGTCTAGTTTTTATTTACACTTTATACGTTCAGTGTTTTGACCACGACCTCACCAAATATTAAGTAACGATATGGTCCAGGATGGTATTTGATTTGGTATTTACCTATTGGTATTTGCTGACAGATTTTAAAATTTGAGGTTGGTAGCTACCCATGTGGGTATTATTATAAAATGCTCTACCACCATGATATGGTTTCCTTACGATGTTTTTTTTCTTTATCGAAAGCTAAGGCTGGTTTTTTTAGTTAGATAAGTGGGTTCGAACCCGCGTAATTTGACGCGGAATCCGGCCACTGCGCCATTATTTGTGCAAAATTTTATGTTCAAAAGAGAATTCGAACATAAGTCTATCGATAAGGTGTAATTTAATGTAAGCGTTTATTTTTTTTAGGTGGGATTACTTGCCGCTTTAGTGGCTGTCGTTGTTACTGAACACGCTTTTTCATCTCAGCACATCCACAAACATGACGGATACCACGAGCCCGTACACCACGGACATGGACACCATGATTATTATGTAATAGATATAAGTTGTAATTTATTTTAAAAATTGTCATTAGCTTCACTGTAATAATTATTATTTTAAATCACCAGACTCACCCCAAATATGAGTTCGAGTACAAAGTAAAGGACCCGCATACACATGACTACAAGAGTCAGCACGAGACGCGCGACGGTGACGTCGTGAAGGGCTACTATGAACTGCATGACCCCGACGGTACCCTCAGACACGTCGACTACCACGCTGACAAACACTCTGGGTAATTTAAATACAATAAAAAATAATAATATATTGATTTAGTAAGTAACGGTTTATAATAAACTAAAATAAATTAATTAATTTTACAGTTTCCACGCGACAGTGAAACACAGCACTCACCATATAATTCCTCAGCACCATCATCATCATTGGTAGATTTTTTATTATTGATTTTATTAAGTTTTATAACGATTTGTAAAGAATTTAATAAACTTTTAATAAACACTTAAGTTTTTTTTTATTGTATCTGAGCTGCAATTTTGGGACTTCCGATCAAAAAAACACGACAAGTAGTTTTGGCAGTTCTTTCTTGATGTTAACCTGACACTACCTAAAGAATTTTGAAGAAACCGAAACAGGTCGAAATCTGAAAAGGCAAGGTCAGGGCTATATAGCGGATGCATTAACACTCTCCAGCCAAACTCTCTTAGTTTTCACTGAGTGGCTAAAGATGAGTGTGGTCTAGCGCTATATCATGATGAAAGTCCACACGTTTTCTGTTTATCAAATCCGGCTGCTTCCTCTCGAATTGTTGTTTTAATCTCATTAGATTAAGCAGAGATCAGAATAAATGGTTCTGCCCATAAAAGCTCATAATGATCAATGCCCTTCCAATCCCATCATACACACAGCGTCACTTTATTGCGAGTTAACCCAGGTTTTGCCCAGTCCCCTCCAGAGGGAAGATAAGGACAGTGGTCTCTTCGGGCCTGCCGCCGGGCTGACGCGAAACTTTATCTGACTAACAAATGTTCACATATACAAGTACATACAGCAAATACAATTAACCCGATCAGATCAAGTAATATTTTTTCCTTAACTGCAACCACAGCTGCCCTACCTTAAATTCAAGTCTAGTTCACATATTTTTTCTTTCAATATATTTTGCAAGTATTATATCTGTACTTGTTAAATCTATTCTAATTAGGTGAGGCGGATAAAGAAGGTTTACACTCATCATTGCATAATGATGAAATTCTGGTATGGAATTATAACAGTAATTTATATTTTTCTGACACAAATTAATAATATTTCTACTATAAAATAAATTGCAATAGTTGATTTATTTTTAAATTATGTTAGTATTAAAAAATAATACAATATATTTATTGTATAATATATATTTACATTACATTATAAGTGCATAACAAATGACATTTATCAAATAAAAATATTTTAACATTACAGAGACTTAATGATGATATTGATGTTTGTGTTCATGTACAATGTGCTTGGCGTGACCTTCTCGAAGCAATTCAGCATGAAAACTGTTAAAAAGAAAATAATTATCTATTATTAGATCTACATATTTTATTCTAACTTTATAGATGTAATGCTTCACAGTATTATAGAGTACAGTACAGTACAAAAATAATAAGGAGTAAAACAATACAAACGAATATATATATATATATTAGTTCAAGCTTACTCTTACCCGGAATGTTTATCTGCAGTATAGTTAACGATTTTGATGTTGCCGTCAGGTTCTTGCAAGCTGTAAACTCCCTTCACTACATCACCGTCGCGGCTTTCGTGCTGAGTTTACTTGTCACCGTTCTGAGAATCTTCCATTTTTACTCATATTCTGATTTTCCTCTGACTTACATTTGCTGCTATCAGCAAACATAGCCTTGACAATCTTACCCTCATCCTTTCTCTCCTCATCTTTACCACTTCGACCCTTTGTAGCGTAGCATCTGAAAAAAGCGTCCGTTCTCCGCCACGGCAGGCACGATACTCCCTTTGGTAGATAAATGAAGTTACTCAACGTAACTAAGGCTACTATTAAAATCAGAAAATAATTGTGGTTCCGCGTAAAAAAATTCAAACTCATAAAAATTTCAATAAAATCAGATTCAATATACAGTTTTATGAGCAAATGCTTGAATTCATGAGAAATACTTTTACTTTATCTTATTACTAAAAAAAAATTGTAGAAAAATAATTAGGGTTCAATATAAAAATAAAAAAAAAATAAATAAATGAAATGCGAGCGCAGCGGCGTATACACAGGTAGTATTATATCTAAAAGAAAAGGTCGTTCAAGTGCTACGTAATATATTGGCTGGAGATTGTAAAAAAAAGGTTAGTAAAGAAATAAATCAAAATACAATGGATACTGTTGTATTACTTTATTATCCATACTATCTTTACTTAATAAATGAAACTGGAGTTTCTGTTTGTAATATCAAAAAATTTTTTTTACTAAATAGATATGAATATATATACGATACCAATACCAAAAAAAAAATTTAAATTTTTTTTTTGTCTGTCTGTCTGTTTGTTCCGAGTAATCTTCGGAATGGCTGAACGGGTTTTGACAGGACTTTTTTTGGTAAATAGCTGCAGTTGGTCCGGGTAACTTAGGGTACTCTTAATTTTAGAAAATAATTAGGGTTTCGTGTAAAAAAATTAAAACTCATAAAAATTTGAATAAAATCCGATTCAATGCACAGTTTTACAGGCAAGTGCTTGAATTTATGAGAAATATATTTACTTTATCTTAATACTAAAGATCTAAGATTTTAGGAAAATAATTAGGGTTCCGTATAAAAAAGTTAAAACGCAGTGAAGAACATAAGAAATGCGGGCGCAGACGCGGGCACACTTTTTACTCGTATACTCAGTTGTTACTAAAATGATTACCATTATCATTATTACTGAAATCATTATTACAAATTTACAATTATTACTATTAAATTATTATATTTATTGTTATTACTAATATTATTACCATTGGAAAAAGAGAGAAATTTTAATGGATCGTTAAAAAAAAGCGAGAAGAGGAGGAAATTAGATTTAAAAAAAATTAGGAACGAGATACACATTAGTCAGGACAAAATCAATATAGATTAAACCAACAATATCCCGGGATTGTGTTCGGGGAATTCGGGGCCATATAAAAAAATTGTTTTTACGTAAATATTAATCTGGGATGGGGTTCTATGCTTTGATTCTTTTTATGATCCTTTAAGAGCTTAGCTTAGTTCAACTGACAAGAGGGAGCGGGTTTGAGCGACGAATACACTCTTCCGTATGCCCCGCTCCACCCAGAAACAGGGTTTGATAGTACAGTGGGGTTTTAGTCAGTAAAAGTCTAACATAACCTAGCCACCGTTGCCCGACGGGGATTGGGTAACCTAAGAAAATTTCCCCACTTAAAAAAAACGAGAGAGAGCGGGGAATAAAAAATGTCTAAAATTATCCTAACGTCAAACTTAAACAGCATTCCGACAATTATTAAATTTGCGTTATTTAAAAAGTATGTATTTCCATACATAAAACGACTCGTATGGTTACGGACTCATACTCGCTCTTTTTAATAGGCAAGCTTTCTTTTTATCTTCATACAAGTGATACTAAATATGTACACTACTGCATTGTAATCGTTTGAATATCGTACCGACATTGTTTAAATAATGTTAGTAACGAAGAAGATAATTGACGATGTATTTAGTTTTATTTGATATAAACTCTATGTTCATTTATTACCCATTCTTATCGGTTAGTTAAGCGGCTCACGCTAACTATAAAGTAGTAGGCTTTTGCAAAATATTTGCCAACAGTACATATCAAGCATAGGAAATTATTTTCACCGCCAATAGTAATTAAAGTGAAATCAATATTGCCTTGAATATTTGTAACAATATAAAAGAGATTGATTGTTAATTGAACATATCAGTTAGTTGTTGAATTTAGTCTCATTTTTGCTGTTCTTTTTTAAGTGCAAAAAAATGTTCTTAAAGGTTTATAACTTTCTTATAGTACCCAATTAATTAAAAACACAACTAACTTTTGCTGAGTTATATCTTATCTAATAAAATTAAATGGTTCTAAAAACTTGATGAGGTATTTTTTTTTAATTAAATGAACTTTATTTGGTCAGTAAAGGATGTGTATTACAGGTGACTTCGTTGGTCGTATTAATTGGTGTGGTATCTTCCGAACATGCATTTTCATCTCAGCACATCCACAAACATGACGGACATCATGAACTAGTTCACCATGGTCATAAACATAAGCACCATGATTATTATGTAAGTAAAGAAAAAAAACCCTTACTAACCTAATGTTTTCATTTGAAAGTTTCTTTACAGAAATGCTATTTTATCGAATTAACCTCGTATTTTTAACCGACTTCGAAAAGGTGGTTTTTTTTTACATGTTAGTTACGCGATTGGTCCACAAATTTGCAATTTTTTTTAAATCGAAGTAGTTCACTTCCGAGTTGGTCACATTTCCACCAGATAGTCGATGCCAGCTAGAGTTAACTAATGTACTCATTTACACATGGAAATAACAGCCTTAACTTTAACAATTTTATATAAGCTGTATTTAAAGAACACTTAATCAAAATTGCAGATAATTAGCGACGTACTTTTACACCACTTTGTTATCCATAAGCTGGTACCGATTTCAAAATTGTCGAAGCCGATTAATAAAGTAATTATTCATTGTCTTTTAAGTGAATTTTTATAGCGTACTCTTTTGAAGTCGGTTTTGTTTTGAAATAAAAAAGTTTTTTTGCTTAATTATAAAACCTATAAGTGGCCAAGTATTTGAAATGTGCAAATTTTATTTTTGAGAAAAAAGGCTTACAATTTTTTAACTACATATGTTGAAACATTAATCTACCTCTTATTCGGTTATAGGTTAAGAACTATTTACAATGACTAAGTATTTATCACATTCACGCAGATTAATGAGATATTATAATTAAAAGTTTGGGTAAAATAATGTTTGTAATACATAAACGTTTGTAAAATAATTATTTATAGATTTATTTTTTATTATGCGTATGGAATAATTTTTCTCATTTAAATTCAGAGTACGTTAGGCCTTGTAATATAAATTATGTATTAAAAAATAAAACACAATATAGGATTTTTATCTTTATACAATTAAAAAAATCACTTATAATTAATTTACAGACCCACCCGAAATACGATTTCGAGTACAAAGTGAAGGATCCACATACACACGATCATAAGAGTCACCACGAGACGCGTGACGGTGACGTTGTAAAAGGCTACTATGAACTCATGGAACCTGATGGAACCATCAGGCACGTGGAATATCACGCTGATAAGCATACTGGGTGAGCATAATTTATACTTTTCTAAGTCTACAGCCGTAATAGTTGGTTGACTTACAAAGGATTCACAAGTATAGAAATTACTCAAATTCCAAATTTATTTTATAAAATTTTAAATAAGTATATGTTAGAGACAGGTTGAAAGTGGCATAAGTGGTAGAAAAACGTAAAGAGACTTGTTTATCTTCAGAGAGATGTAATGAGAAGAGGGGAACTGCATGTGGTGATAAAAGTAATGTGTATGGCTTGTGAGGAATATAAAGGGAAAGGAGGGGCAAAGAAATGGATAGAGTGTATGAGGAAATATATGAACGTAAAATGGGCGAATGAAGAGTTTTAATGGTAAATAATTAATTAAGTGTATGATGTATGGAAGAAGAAAAATTACTGCGTCGAATTTATCATAATAGACAATCATTTTACAAGATTTGTTACAATTTTTCAGTTTCCACGCAACTGTGAAGCACAGTACTCATCACAAGCATCACCATCACCATCATCACCACCATCACTAAACAGAGATTCTTAAATTTAATCTCAGTTTTTGTGACCTAGTAGTTAATATGCTTTTTAATAAAAAAATATTTTTACAAAAGATAACCAATTTTATTTTTAATCTTAATAACCAGCAACAATCGTGACTTATTAGGCATGGCACATTTGTAATATTTTTTAAATTAAATAACAATTACAGTTGTACAAATAAGATATGTTTTGAAAATAATAAATAGATGATGTTATTATTTATTATATCAATACCGAAATACGAGTATGTACACCGACCTCACGTAATTTAATAACATTCATAAAACGTCATGAATAGTATAGGAACACGCTCCACTTTACCTGACGACTTTTGACTTATCTAGGCTAAAACTACAATTTTCACCGTGATGCATGATGACTGGATAAAATACTCTTGAGCACAGATGAGACAAATATACGTTTGTGTATATGTTTTGAATTAGATACTATTTGATTAAACAAATGAATTTTTAATGATGCAGACAAGTGAAATATTTTGCCGCTTGTCATACTATGCGTATGCCTCATGAATGTTTTAGTTGATATTTATTCGTCATCTCTAAGAGAAAGTTAATAAATACATACATTCTGCGAAGATTTTGAGAAAACAATGTACCTTGATTGCTAAAATTAAGTGCACATCGTTAGAAGTATCAATATTTACATATAGGAATGATAACAAATAAATTATGACTTATTTAGCTCTTTTTAACATATACGTCTTCATGAAATATTGTTTATATAGAAAATCTGAATGTTAAGTATCGACAAAATGAAGCTGCAATATGGATTATTTAAATTCAAAAACTATAGATGAAAAACGTATTTGTCAACATTTTGATAAATATTAATCTTTTAAATATATTATGTACTATGCATCTTTATCACTATCATGATTCGTCAATAAGCCAGTGTAGTCCCAAAGCCGGAACAAATTAGGATCATTTTAAATGAACAAAGATTTTGAGAGAGATTTGAAAATCGTAACAAAATTTAATATCTAATTTGATATTAAGTCTACACAGGATCCAAGTAATTGGCAAACATAGATAGAGCGTATTGTGTCCGGCTAAGCTGACCAGTATGATAGCACGACCTCGTTGAGATCAAGCGTAGATGTTTAGGTGATGGATCCCAGGAGGCGTATTCCAGCACTGTCTGGATGACACTACTCTGCCAAGTCAAGGAGGAAGGGTTTTTTTTTATTATTATTGAAATTAAACTATCTGCAGACTCTGGGTCCGCACCTTTTTTATATTGGAGATTTAAATCGACTTGCGTCGTAAAAAATTGCCTATAATAGCAATTCAAGCAGCTATGCAGCTAGTAATCTTCTTTCGCATATGTAAGCTTAAATCAACTTCTATTAATTTTTTTATATGTATATGTTAAATTATTTTGTAGACACTTATTTTGTTATTATTAATTAATTAATTACATAATTATAACTTGAAATTTCTTTTTGTTTTTTTTTTTTATTAAAGGTCGCAACAAGCCAAGCAGAACTAGGCCCGTGTCCGCATAGTTACCTCATAGTAAGGAGGAAGGGTTGGGATACCTGACTTTCTATTGCACTGGTTATGACAATCTGGGAGATAGCCCTTAACAGGCTATCTATCCTCACGCGAAGGGGGCTACACTTTTCTAGGTCTTGTTAGCCTTAGCGATACCCCGTTGTCTAGTATGGCAGTTCTTGTCGATACAGAATGGGATTTTAGTGGGTATTTCGGATGGTTTCGAACATTGGTTTAATCTTAAAAACTCCTCTGTTTCCCAGTCAGAAAGATTGCTTGAATATATCTTTTCATGGATAAAACAAGGATTATAAGCAATTACAAAATTTTATTATCATAATCAAAGTTAATAAAATCAAAATGAACCATAAACATATACAACAAAAGTTAATGTAGTCTTAAAATCTAATATCCATGATGATAATGTTTTTCAGGAACAATGTGATGAGTGCTATGTTTCAATGTAGCGTGAAATCTGTAAAATAAACCGTCATATAAAAAATAATGCATATTTATTTAAATTCGTAATTAATTTATAAAATCCAAAAATTATATTACTAGTAGAAGTTATTTATTTTAATGCCTCGGCCTATGTTAAATTGTGAATATAGTTAAAACTTCACAATAAAACTAGATTGGGAATTAAAGAGGGATGAGAAATAATAAAAATTGGATTATTATATACATTAACATGTATACTAATTAAATTATGGAAGGGAATGTATTGATTGAAAACGACTATGAAAAAGTTTTAATTGTACCAAATCTATGAAAGCGTTCAACAAACGATGTTCGAGTTTTGGAGAAGTAAAATAGTGCGAACAAGACTTTGTAGTCAAAGTGCTTGAGCTTTTACAAAGTAAAAAAATACATACCACAACTATTTAGTAAAATGTAATATTTTTTGGAATGGTGATAGTTTAGTAGTAGTGTGATTATACATAACATTAATTTAATTAGGTTTGAAATCATATAATTAGTTTAAAAATTCAGTAAATAAAAAATAAAATGTTTAAAGCACAACATACTAGTGGATCACCTACTGATGCCCATGTAGATAACAATCACCATCAATGTTAATTTTGTAGCATACTTATCGTCAGATCGAATGCTCAAAATTAATATGTCGATTACACATAAAAATGAGACAATAGGAAAACAATGGAAAGCTGGCGTGTACACCAGGTTAGTTTTCAAGGGGTGAATAAGAAATCTAAGATTAAACTGTAAACTAAAAATAAACTATAAACGCTAAAAATTAACTCACCCGGAGTGTTTGTCAGCGTGGTAGTCGACATGTCTATGGGTACCATCAGGGTCATGCAGCGCGTAGTAACCCTTGATAACGTCACCGTCGCGCGTCTCGTGCTGGTTCTTGTAGTCATGTGTATGGGGATCCTTCACCTCGTACTCAAACTCGTATTTGGGATAGGTCTGTCAGAGTTTATACATCGATATAAACGTCATCAAAGAAATAATTATACCTATTAGTACAGCTAATAATATATTACGGATAGAAAAAAAAAGAACGGACAGACTACTGCAGATTGAGTGAATGAGGATTTAATGAATGATATCTCTTTCGGTTGGGGAATGAGAGAATGTTGAGTCATGTGTATATTCCTTCTCTAATTTCAATGTAGAATGAGCCCAGTGCAGCTGATTATAAATGTAAGAAAGGATATGTGAAAATAAAGCAGGTAAAAAAGATTAACAATAAATATCTTAGAAAGACGAGAACTATAAAAATGACAACATTTGAGCTGATGGTAAACACCGTACAGTAATAAAAAAATAAACAACGATCACTGAAGGACCGACAAACTTTACTTATTCTATCAATGATCTAGTTGAATTTGAAATGTCATGTGCAGAAACAAATATCACCGTAATGGTTCTATCACCCTAGTATACCGATCACCAATAAATCAACCAAGCAACCGATAGAAGTTCACTGTTGGACATACATAGGTCTCTCCTTAATAAGGGAGGGATGACCATAATCGCCACGCTTGGCCAGCGGATTGGCGATCGCAGTAGGTATTTATGATAATCAGAGGATGCTGCTGCCCGTCTTCTGGTTTATTCCTTAGTCGCCTTTGATAAAACTCACGGGAAGATATGGGATGGTACTATTCTTAGCCGGCATCACATATACTGATCACGTTCGAATCAAATAGCTCGTTACATACCAGGTGGTATACTGTGTACATAATATTATGTAGCATAATTTATCATAGCGTGATATACCGACTCAGTTAATAAATATATTCTACGATAGCAATTCTAATTAACTCAGTTGGATAACAGGGTATTCATATGTAATCATATTAATGGGAGAAAAATTGAATTAATATTTACATACGTAGTAATCGTGGTGGCCATGTCCGTGACCGTGATCCACGAGCTCATGGTGACCATCATGTTTGTGGACGTGCTGTGAGCTGAATGCATGTTCCGTATAAACGGCACCAATTAGACATAAAAGGAATACCTGAAATGCGATTGTGGTTATAAATAAGGATATATCTGAAATATAATATTAACTAACTATAATATTATCACATCTTATAGAATACAAGCATTGAATAATCGTCTTAGACATAGGTCTCTACAAATGGTATGTAACGAATTTATTATAAACTAGCTGAGTGCCCGCGGCTGCGCCCGCGTTTCATACATTCTTCACTGAATTTTTTTTTTATCCGGAACCCTAATATTCTTTTTAGTACTAAGATGAAATAACATTATTTCTCATAAATTCAACCACTTACTAGTGAAACTGTATATTGAATTGGACTTTAATCAATTTTTTAAGTTTTTTTTTGTTTTTTACGCGGAACCCAAATATTTTCGAAAATTAAAAGTACCCTAAGATACCCTGAGTAACTTCTGCTATCTACCTAAAAAAGTCTCGTCAAAATCCGTCCAGCCGTTCCGTAGATTACCCAGAACAAACAGACAGACAGACAAAAATGTAAAAAATTGTATTTTTGGTGTAGGTTTCGTATATACAATTCATACCTATTTAGTAAAAAAAAATATTTTGATATTACAAGTAGACAGTCCAATTTCATTTATTAGTATAGATTATTACTGTATTTATCTGAATACTACATCAAAATTGACTCAGTAGTTTTCCAGTAATTTGTACCCAGAATATTTCGGTTATAGTTATATACAATACATAGACGTATATTTACTAATAATGATGATGATGATACATACCTTAATCAACATGGTTGTTATTATTTTATTGTACTTAGGGAAGTAGTATTGAAAACTGACTGGTATAGAACGCTAATGCACCTTATTTATATTGTTAAACAGTATTACAAATAACCAAGGCAATATATATTTCATTCTAATTACGGTAGGGTATTAAAATTATTCAATGTTTGGCATGCTGTGTTTGCAAACGTTTCGTAAAAGTAACTCACATAACGAACCTTATTTTATTTGATAACAAAGCTCTGAGCGTACGTTGAGAGTTGACGAAAATATTTCACATTGACCTATAGATTCGAAGTTTGAGAATAACTGTCATAATGGTTGTTAAGTTTCATATTATTATTACAATATAATAATTTAAATAATGAAAGGAAATTTACTCAACAATTAAGTAGGTGCATATTTTAAAATTATCACAGAATCAGTTTTACGGATCGTTTAATATTTATTCACACCGTATATGTACATAATTATATTTTATAAATCCATCCAATCAAGCGAAAGACGCCCACTGTTGGACATAGATTAACCCCAAAAACCACGACGACTGGTCTTGCGCCACCCGCATCCAGCGGAAACCTACGAACTTCACCAGGTTGTCAGTCCACCTTGTGGGGGACCTATCCATGCTCCGTCTTCCGGTACGCGGGAGCCATTCGAGAATCTGTTGGCCTCATCGGTCATCGGTTTTACGACCAATGTGCCCAGCCTATTGCCACTTGAGTTTGGCAATACTTCGGGCAATGTCGGTTACTTTAGTTCTTCTGTTGATCTTTTCATTTCTGACTTGGTCACTTAAAGAAACTCTGAGCATAGCCCTCTCCATTTCCCTTTGGGTAACTTTGAACTTTTAATGAACCATAAGTGCCATAAGTCATCATTGACAACACACACTGACACAAATATTTTGTACAAATCATTTTTTTTACATATTATGAGTCTTATTGAAGTTATAATTAGTTTGTTTACCGATAAGGTTTAAAGTAAAGAGGAAAATATGCAAAAGGATGGTCAAACCTAGTCTCCAAAAATTTGGAGCTATAAATCTTTACTTTTTCATGGCCCATAGTTTTAAAATAGGGTTTTAACGTGAATTTTTTTTAAGTGAAAACTTCTTCAGCGGAATTGAGCGATTCTCGGTAGAGGAAAAAATTATAGATTCGCGTTACCAATGCTCACTGCAGTCGTCAAAGTGCTATAGTATGTTTAGTATAAGATGGCGCTCAGAGATAAATAATAAAATGTATACTTACGCAGCCAATCGTATGCTTTGCTTATGAATAAACTATGTGAAAATGTACATAGCTATTGCTCAAAGCGTCAGTAAAAACCAGACAAGTGTAATATATTATAAATACTTCATTATCACGTGCTTTTATGAAACGTAATTCCTTAGTTTCTTTAATTAATTTGTATTTTGGTTTAGCTATTACTATTAAATATTAAAAATCACTTATACATATATAAAAGTAAGGAGCACTTATATTAATTTTCCCACATTTTTCTTATTATATAGATGGTTATTTATTATACTTATCAGAGTTCTCTACTAATAGAAGTCACTTCAGTTATTTTAGAAATGGTAAATCATAAATCAATACACCTATAAAAATACGTTACAAATTATTTAACTGTTTAAGTCAACAGTAATTTATTTATTTCAAGACAGCTATTGAATTCAATTTACATATAAGTTCTTATAAATAGTAAAGAATTCTATAGGATATACATATTATCATAACTAGCTGTCTACCCGCGGCTGCGCCCGCGTTACATATATTTTTCTCTGCGTAATTACAGTTTTCCATACAGAACCATAATTCTTTAAAAAAAAAATTGTTACTAATATTAAGCAAAGATATTTCTCACAAATTAAATACCTGTCAGAAAAATTGTCCATTGATTTGAATTTTCTTTACAATTTCATGAGTTTTTTTTTCATCTTACATCTTTTGCTAACATTTAAGTTAGTAGTCCCAGCGGTTTAGGCTCTGTGTTGATAAATCAATCAGGACATAATTATTTATTATAAAGATAGATTTTACATAAAACCATATAAGTTTTTAATTCACTTAGGTGTAAAATTTTGAAAAACGCTTAAATACGTGTTCTGGTTAGAAATAAATATTTCCAACCAGAAGCAGGTATATGTAATTGTACTGCCTCTTACATCAAAAATGTCAAACTTCCCGTACAAAATTGCAATACACCTAAATCACCCTCTTAGATTTATCATTTTGAAAAAATATGTGTTTATTTATTTCTAATCAGAAGAAAATTTATAAAATTAAAAATTTTGTGCTTCTAGATTTAAAAATGTCGAACTTTTCATACAAACTTGCATCCCCGTATGATCTATAGACAAATCGGCAGAATGATCGGTATACTGTTACTTGTTGGTGGGCTCCTGTTTCCGCAACTAGACACATTAGCGGTCCGTTGTACGTGCAGGATTAGCCAGCTACTCGAGCCAGCCCAGCTCCTTCCAGAAGTGCTGAAGACTCCTGGGGCGACCACAGGCTTCCTGGAGTGACGTCTTTTTCTTGAGGGGTTTTGCCCGTTGGCTAACTACTCCCGTGTATTCCAGGATTACGTGGGCACTAGTCTGATCGACAGACAGATCGATAGACTAATCGGCAGATTGTTCGACAGACAGCTCGGCAGATAGATAGGCAGACAGATCGGCAGACTGATCGGCAGACTTTTCGGTTACATTACATAAATGTATTCAAATGTTATAGCAATTAGAATAGTTTACGGGCTGAGCGGCTGCACAAAAGTGTTATTATTTAATAGTGTATCGAGGCTGGGACAGGCTGAAAATCAGCGTTATGTGGTAATGCCGCTTGGCAACAGCTGAGCTTGTCCCTTTGCCAAAATTATATCACGCCATGTTTATTTTTAAGCTCATGTATTATGTTTTGGTAATAAATCGTTTTTATTATTATTATTAAAAAATAATTAGCCTAAATAATTAAAAATTATACCCAAAGACAATAATCCATGCGGACGGAATCGCGGGCACAGCTAGTAACTTGTAAGTATTTGACTGTAAGCTAGCGTACCGACACAATAAGGCAGAGTAGTTTGGTTGTACTACTCGCGGTATCATAATTATATTAAAGCTTTTGCGAGATATAAATACAAAGAGAGCTGATATAATGTTTAAATAATTACATAAATAAAACTTTTTTTCTTTACATTGATGACTATATCAAATTTAGGAAAATAAATTATATCTGTAGCAATATTATACGAAAGAGAAATGTTCATTCGACGTGCGTAATAGTTACTTTAAGTAAGAACAATGTTTGTTAGTTGGAAACTAGTAATACCGTAGAGAATTTCACATCTAGTAATTTCAGCAGGAGCGTAGTTTCTAAGGTATGTCAATCACATAAATATTAAAGTAATCTACTAAATATAATATTTATTCACTTTAAATTTCATCGCAAAATATATAAATGTAACAAATAACAAACTATAGAAAATTATATCTATTTTAGTCTTCAATGATGATGGTGGTGTTTGGGCACGATGTGATGGGTGCTGTGTTTCACTGTAGCGTGGAAACTGTCAACAAACAATAAAATCAAATCAAAATGTAGATTAACCAGTTAGCGGGCTGGTAGAACAATTGAGCTCGACTGCATCGCGACCAACGTACACTTGTAAAAAACCTGTTACAGCGACATATTATGACGCGTCACGTTCCAAGATCAGCGTATATCCAGAACTACCTAGAGGTTTTAACCGTGTTACATATATACAAACTTGCATGATGATGGTGGTTGTCGATATATACCCACAACAACCGACTTTTTGTCAGGCTCGAATTAAAAGGTTTTTTTTTACACGATATAGGCTCAGTGTTGTGATCACAATTTCAACTAATGTTAAGTGACGATGTGGTCCATAATGGTAAACATACTAAGCCTAGAGGTACTGGTTCTAAAGTGACGCTGCTGGAACACACATATTGGTATTTGGCGACAGGTTTTCAAATTTGAGAGTGTTAGCTCTACCAACATCCAGACAGGCATTATTAGAAAAAGGCCTACCACCATGGTATGGTTTCCTCACGATGTTTTCCTTCACAGATAGCTCAGGCTGATATAAAATTGAACGCGGAATCAGGCCGCACTAACAACTGCGCCATCATCGCTCAAACCGATGCTTTTACCGTGGTACATATATAATAGACTTGGAAGATGATGGCGGTTGTCACTAGACTCATATCGAACGATTGTCGTCGACAAGCTTAACTTTGTTTACGGTATTTTATTCAACATGAAATATTGTGTACGCATATTTTATCAAACTCAAATTTTATCTTTAACTATTTTATCAAAAAATAGGTAGTTCTAATAATTAATATTGTTTTAATTACCCGGAGTGTTTGTCAGCGTGGTAGTCGACGTGTCTGAGGGTACCGTCGGGGTCATGCAGTTCGTAGTAGCCCTTTACGACGTCACCGTCGCGTGTCTCGTGCTGACTCTTGTAGTCATGTGTATGGGGATCCTTTACCTTGTACTCGAACTCATATTTAGGATGAGTCTGCAATAACAGAATAATAAATATAAACACTTTGAAGTTGCAAGATTTTAAACTTGAATAAATTAATAAATCTGGGAATGAAAATAATTCTTACGTAATAGTCATGGTGTTCGTGACCATGACCATGGTGTACGAGCTCATGGTGGCCATCATGCTTGTGAATGTGCTGAGATGAGAATGCATGTTCTGCGATAGCTGCACCAAATACAGCCACGAGTAGTATCACCACCTGAAATAATTTAAGTCGATATTTTATAAATACATTAGTTATTGCAAACCCTGTGGTGCCAGATAAAAATAATACCATCCAATATCTTGCCGTGGGTGTCATAAAAGACGACTAAGGAATAAACCACCAAACACCAATAGGCAACACGCAGTCCTAGCGTGGTGATTATAGCAATACCCCTCCTTTCACTAAATCTGAGGAGACCTATGTCCAACAGTGGACGTCTTTTTGTTGGGTAGTGGTAGATTTGTTAACGTTATAATAATTGGTAACTATGTCAAAATAAATTTTGCTAAAATATAAATTGGAGTATAATCGTTAAAAAGTAGAAATGAACTAAAAATACCCTTTTCGGGTCGTAAGACTGAAGAGAAAAAATTATAAATATAACCTTAGTGAACATTTTGTTCCCGAATATGTTGTTGGATACAGTACTAGTTATCGACTGATATGTTCCAGTTAAATTTCAAGTCTTTTATATTAAAAAAAAAAATTGCAGTTACCTATACCCAAGGTGACAGTGGTTTCACTATAACATTAGGTAAGTAAAGGCAATTAAATTATTCAATATTTAGTATGCAACTTTCATAATTATTTCGCAAATTATAATACACAACACTGTTCTCTTGTTCCGTTTAGTTACGGTTCTATGGTTCTTAATTAACACTGTGCTTATTTGCACAAAAATGCATTACAGAACTATAGTGTAAGTGGTCACATTATAGATTTTTTTAAATATATTCTTAGGTCTAATATTAATTAAGGGGGCATGCGTAAATGCATTTACCATGTAAACAAAGCTAATATTATTTATCGTACTTAGATCTTAAAATATGTTTATCGATGCTTATGAGATGTTCTGTTAACATTAACCATTTTTCATTAGGGTAACCAACCCATCATGCGTACAAAGCAGACAGGTTACGTGGAATTATATCTGTTAAAACCTTCCAATTTTTAGCGAGTTTTTGTTCCTCGGAGATTTTGTAAGTGGTTTTCTTCCCTTCAATTTTTATGCAGTCTACAAGTGAGTCCTTCTGGGATAATTTTTAGTAGAGATTGTCTTCCTTGCAGTCTTTGCGTTTAAATTCAGAACCTCGATCAGAACCTAGTCAGAGCAGAAGAACACGCTTCCAAGTTTACGTAATTATCGGCGGTAGAAACAAGAACAAGTTTCATCCCGTATGCCGGACATGGTAAGTGCTTATCAAGTCTACACTTGCTCACTCCAGGAATACTGGGAGGAGAATCGTCAGTGCCAGGTTTTCGTCCAACGGACAAGCTGAAGTTGCCCGGGGTATACATACTATGTGGAATTGCCTTCATACACAATGAGAGTATGGACCAATCATCAAAATTTTTATCAGTGATTAGCGGTTTGATACTCATTAATTTTTGTTATCTTCAGAAATAAATTTCATGATAGTCGAAAAAGAAACTAATCCTTTTTTTATTTCCAAATAGATATCAATTAGTAATATTTTTATAAAAGTTGTAGAACATTATCTATTCTCCTTTTGGATGACATATTAGTTTAATCCGTTTTCGATGCAGAAGGCTAATTGAAAGACTGCAGGGGCTGAGATTAATTTTAACCTCATAGAGGACGTTAAAACATTCCTACGAAAAATTATAGTTTTTGATGAAATACTTCGTTTAAATTGTAATAATAAAAAACGAACTTATAACACTTTAATCGATTATTTGTAGTTATATGTACTTATAATAAGATTATTACAGGTGCGTGAACTTTCAAAGAAAAAGTTCGAATCATTTAAACCTAGTCTACTTTTACCAGATTTGACTGCCAACATAATACGAGCTTCAATAAGATATACTTGCATGTGTGTTATTTAGTAAAATAAAGTAATTATAAATGTATCGTGTATAGATATAAATATAGCCTGATGAATTCGAACACTTTTATTTGTCTAGATACCAGATTTCAGAAATACTTCTCAGAAGGCGGGAAGTAGAAGTTTTTGAAAGTAGTCTCAAGAAGGTGGATTTAATCGATAATAATACCAATTTCCACCCTTCACTGCTGTATCTAGATTTTTGTTGTAAAAAAATGCTAGTTATATTAATTGTTTAAGGTAGTAAGTTATATACCTAACTTACAAAAAAATATGAAGAACCATCCTAATCTGTTGCATGCAGGTGCTGATGTCAGTACTGTAAAAAAAAAACATTAGTATTCAGTGACGGAATTGGTAAGGGCATAGGGTTGATGTTAGCACGGAATTTAAACCATAATATTATTAATTACTGCATGTCAGGTGCTACTTTTAAAAAAATAATTGATAGTATATTAAACACAGACTTGGACAAAAATTGTAATATTTTAATTTTAATAGGTAACAGTTTAGGGGTAAAAAAAATTGATTTACAGAAATCTTTAGAAAAACTGTTACATTTGACAGTTGGGAAAATAATGCTATGTGCTTTCCCATATTCAATAAACTTTAAAGAAAAAAATAATAATATTCACATGTTAAATAACTGTTTATACAATTTAACATGTCGTCATAGTGACAAATTTATATTTTTTGACATTAATAAATTTATTAATAACTTTATATTAACCCAGGAAAGGATGTATCTTTCCAATAAGTATAAACAAGACATAGCTACATTGATAGCATATAATATAAATAGGTTAAGTGACACGGCAGTATCATCTAGTTCAACTAATGATACTGCTAATATTACTATTTTAAACCAATAGATAAGACAAAGGAGCAGTGTTACATTACAGTTTATCATCCAAACATTAATCGCTTCTCCGGCAAAATATTAGATATAGACCTATTATTAGGTAGAGAGAGACTAGATATATTATGTTTTACAGAAACTTGGCTTAAACCGGATAGGATGTTATTTGATGTGCCACACTTTTCAGTTGCTAGTGTATTTAATAGAACAATCGCTGCCGGTGGTGGTTGCATTATACTATCTAAAAATAAATTAAACCTTAAAAACCGAAAAGATATATGTAGTCTCTCTATAGATCGTGTTGTGAAGTGGCTTGTGCAGAGATGGTAGATTTAATTATATTATGTGTTTTATAGACCTCCAGCCTCAAATGTTCTTCAATTCTTACAAACAATGGAGGTTATTTTAGTAAAAATGTTTAATTCTAAAAAGCGAGTGTTACTTTGTGGTGATTTTAATATAGATATTTTAAGCTCCACGCCAGAGGTCACTATGTTCATGTCGTTGTTTAGATCATATAATTTTAATCCACTCTTTAATGAACCAACAAGAACTACGGCTCACACTGCATCTTGTATAGACAATATTTTTACTAATTTTAAAACCATTGGCGGTGGTATAATATCTGGAATACGGTCTGATCACAAAGGTCAGCTCGTTAAAATTAGCTGTCATAAACCTAATGATGAATGTATGAAAACGACTAGACTTATATCCAAAAAATAGATTAGATAGTTTAAACAATAATATTCGCCAGCAATTGTCTACTAAGAATTTTAACAATCGAGATCCCAATAACGACACGAAAACTTGTTTAAGATTATAAGTAATGAATTTAATAAACAATGCCCAATAAAGGTTGTTATTGACAGGAAAAAAATTGCATTCAGTGATTGGGCAACTAAAGGAATAAGAAAAAGTAGAGAGTGTTTATATGAACTATATCATAGAAAATCACTAACTACTAATTCATCATTTCATGCTTATGTCAGGGAGTATTCAAAAACTTTTAAACGTGTATGTATAGAAGCTAAAGCAAAATTTTTGGGAAATAAAGTTCTCGTGTCTAAAAATAAGGTCAAAACCGTCTGGCACATCACAAATAAAGAAACAGGAAATAGTAAAATAAATAATAATACACTTAATCTGAACGTTGACGGAGTACATATTTCAAACAGTTCAGAGGTAGCAACTGTTTTTCAGGACTACTTCACTAACATACCTCTTGAAGTTACAAAACATATAACTTCATCACCCCAAGGTGCCGCATTGCTCCTTAATAACTTAAGTGCTCCTATAAATTCAAAATTCTACTTTACATCTATTACTGCAGGTGACATATTAAAAGCCTTTAAGCAATTAAATTTAAAACATACACAAGACATATGGGGGAATGTCGGTAATGGTTCTTCAAACCATGATTGTTAATATTTCACCATATTTGGCTAACATATTTAACGGATGCATAGCAACAGGCACTTTTCCTAATTTAATGAAAATAAGTAAAGTGGTACCCTTATTTAAATCAGGTTGCAGAAGTAGTCTTGAAAATTATAGACCAATTTCAGTACTTCCATCGATTAGTAAGATTTTCGAAAAGATTATGCTTAATCAGTTAGTTGAATACTTTAGAGCAGAAAAGATTTTAGATGATCGGCAATTTGGTTTCACGAAATCCAAATCTACCACTGACGCTGGTGCAACGTTAATAAGTCACATATTGGGAGCTTGGGAGATTTGGCAGGATGCAATAGGTGTATTCTGCGATCTCTCAAAGGCCTTTGACTGCGTTGATCACAGTACACTTATACTGAAAGTAAAACATTATGGTGTTTCTGAAACCTCTGTCTCCTTCCTGGCCTCTTACTTAACAAACCGATGTCAGAAAGTAAATGTTAATGGGGTTACCTCCACTGGGTCATTAGTTAGAATCGGTGTGCCGCAGGGGTCGATTTTGGGACCGTTTTTTATTCCTGGTTTATATTAATGACTTACCGCTAATGGTTAATAACTCAGCTGATATGGTTCTATTTGCAGACGATACTTCACTTATATTTAAAGTAAAAAGAAAAAATTCAGAGATTAGGCACTTAAATAATACACTAGCAAACATTTCCAAATGGTTTGCCTTAAATAATTTACTTCTTAACACTAAGAAAACGAAATGCATAAAATTTATGTTGCCCAATGTGCAACATATTGATTGTAAGTTAGAGATAGAAGGGAATTTAGTAGGCTTAGTAGACAAAACTCTGTTTTTAGGTATCATACTTGATAATAAGTTACAATGGGGTCCGCATATTAAAAACTTTGGCAGGAAGGCTTAGTTCCGCTGCTTTTGCGGTTCGGAAAATTCGCCAGTTGACGGATATTGCTACTGCTAGGTTAGTCTACTTTGCTTACTTTCACAGCTTAATGTCTTACGGTATTTTGCTGTGGGGTACAGCAGCAGAGGTAGACACCATTTTTACGTTACAAAAGAGAGCTGTTCGAGCAATATATAATATGGGACCTCGCGAATCTCTAAAGAACAAGTTTCAAGAATATGATACCTTAACTTTGCCCTCCCAATACATCTTCGATAACTTAATGCATATTCGTAAAAATTTAGACAAGCTAGATCTAGTGAATGATCGTCATAATTTTAATACTAGAAGTAAAGACAAGTTGGCCGTCCCACGCTTTAGGTTAAGTAAGTGTAATAAAAGCTTTATAGGTAATAGTATTCGGTTTTAAAATAAGATCCCAAGTAAAATTACCGATTTACCTGACAATAAGTTCAAGTATTATGTCAAGCAAGTTTTAATCTCAAAAGGTTATTACAGGGTGGATCATTACGTGAACGATAGTGATGTCTGGAAATAACCCCACATCTCTGTGCTTCCACTAAAAACTACGATTTGTATAGTTTTTTATGACATAAAAAAATTATATATATTATATTTATGAAAAAAAAAAAAAGAACCAGATCGAGTTTCTTACCGGCTCTTCTCGACTGGGTTGTTTTCCGAAGCGGTGGTAGTGTTTTAGACGTTCATAAACGCCTTCTTAGGGCCTAAATTGAATAAACAAATTTTGATTTGATTTGATTTGATTTGATTTGATTAATTTTAAAATAATCCCCGCCTGGGTAGCTACAACCTTCAAGTGGAACCAGTACATCTAGGCTTAGTATGTTTACTATTCTGGACCACACCGTCACTTAACATCAGGTGACACTGAGCCTATACCGTGTAAAAAAAGAAAAAGCTTATAAGTAAATAATAATAAATGCTTCTTTTACACTTTACAAATCGAATATAATTTGATAAATATTATTTTCCATATTTTTTAAAATTGCATATTTGATATGCCATAATTTATAACCGTCTTAACAAATGAAATGTTTTCCTACTTTTGTAGTACCTAGTAATGAATAAAACTTGATTGAAGAACTGTAATCTGCATTTAGTTCAGGAGTTTTTCTATTAAATATTATTTTTTTCAAAAAAGTGTATTATACATTTATGATTAAGTATAATTTAACCATAACATTTATCCTTCGCACTTTGTATATATGTTGAAAATAAGTATACCTACTAAATAAGCGTTTTACGCCACAGTACATACAATTGTGAAAAATGCAATCAAAACCCACGTACATAAAATTTAGTCATTTTTTTCATTGATATTATGAATTTGTAATTACATTTATGACCATACCAAGCAAATAATATTATAATATTATGTTTTGGATTTGTCTAATATTAATTTTATCGTAAAGTTTAATTTTTATTTAAAGAATATAGCATATGATATAATATTAAAACTCTCGTGACTTCTGTTTTGTCTAATAAAAGTATTTTATCTGTACTCTATAATACCAAGTTTTCTATATTTACAGAATTAATGTAGTTAATGTGATGTATTAAATTTGTGTAAAAATATTATGAAATAGTTGTTCAGATGTATAGTTTCTAACAGTAAGATGAAGTTACTACTTAAATTTCCAGTATACGTTACATCATCATCATCATCATCATCTCCCTACACTTTTCCCACTTTTATTTGGGGTCGGCGCAACATGTCTTCCTCTCTATTTGTTGTCATCTCCGCATTCACTCCTTTTCTAAACATATCATCTTTCACACAGTCCATCCATCTTTTCTTTGGTCTTCCCCTTCCCATGTAACCGTCCACATTCATATCCAATACCTTTCTTACAACATTCTATTTCTCCCTGCGCATCACATGTCCATACCAGGACAAACGACCGCTTCTTAACTTGTCTGTTATTGGCGCCACTTTTAAACTTCCTCTAATATACTCATTCCTAATCCTGTCCATTCTTGTTACCCCACACATTACGTTATATGGTACTCTATCAATTTTTGTACCGATAAGTATTATTCCTGATTTACACTATACAACTTGATAACTTTACTTACAACCAAAAACCAACTGAAGATTGTCGAGGAACTTTGTTATGACAGTTTTTTAATAGCACAACAAAAGTAAAATGGATAAGATTGTCTCAAATAGAGTGATCCAATTGGACAATCAACTATGCTAGTTTTGCTAGATTGATTAAGATAAGGCTATTTTATAACCACTGTTTTTACTTACACAAATATAGATAATATTAAGCTCATACAATTCCAGATTAAATGCAATACTTCCGGAGAGGCTATTTGCAGTAAAATACAGAATATTTTGAAAAGTTTATTGTATAAAATAAATTTCACAAATTTTCTATAAATTTATCAGTCTACCATTGATGATGGTGATGGTGTTCAGGAACAATATGGTGAGTGCTGTGCTTCACGGTCGCATGGAAACTGTAAAAACAATTAATTTTAATGAGATACGAATAGTTGTATGTAGAAAAAATTTTTGAATGGTATCTACCCGGAGTGTTTGTCAGCGTGGTAGTCGACGTGTCTGAGGGTACCGTCGGGGTCATGCAGTTCGTAGTAGCCCTTCACGACGTCACCGTCGCGCGTCTCGTGCTGACTCTTGTAGTCATGTGTATGCGGGTCCTTCACTTTATACTCGAACTCGTATTTGGGGTGAGTCTGTAGATTTAAGTTAATTGATTAGAAAAATGAAATCAAAGTGTTAGATGAAGTTTATAAGAGTAGTTATTTATTACATAATAATCATGATGTTCATGTCCGTGACCGTGGTGTACGAGCTCATGGTGTCCGTCATGTTTGTGAATGTGCTGAGATGAGAAAGCATGTTCCGCTACTGCTACTGCACCCAACAGAGCCATTAGTGTTAATGTCTGAAAATATTAATACAATTTCTTAATATTTATCACGGTTAAATAGCGTGATATAGCTTTTCAAAGTAATAAAATAATTAATTAAATGTTGACAGGAATACTACGATATTAAGACCTATACTGATTGAATAAATTACTAGTTGAGAATAAATGCGACTGCACAAATATTCATTTAATATTATCAACATCCCGCAGTCAGGCAAATACTTATTAACTAGAGATATGATTATTTTGACTAATTCAGTAACTCAGCGTGCTATGCATTTTACTGTATTGGGTCTTTCATCAAAATTTTGATGATTTCGCTGATGGTGATGGCAGAGTGTTGTGCCATATCTCTCACTAATAAATATCTGTTTATAATCTCAAAATATTTTCTTATACTAAATAAGTATGAACCTATATACGATACCTATACCAAAATTACATTTTTTTAAATTTTTGTCTGTCTGTCTGTTTGTTTTGGGTAATCTCGGGAGCGGTTCTACGGATTTTGACGGGACTTTTTTTGGTAGATAGCTGAAGTTACTCCGGGTAACATAGAGTACTTTTAATTCCCGAAAATATTTAGGGTTCCGGGTAAAAAAAATTAAAACACAAAAAATTCAATTCAATGCACAGTTTTACGGGCGAGTGCTTGAAGTTATTAGAAATATTTTTACTTTATCTTATTATGAAAAAAAATATTAGGTTTCCGTATAAAAAAATTAAGTCACAGTGAAGAACATATGAAAGGCGGGCGCAGCTGCGGGTACACAACTAGTATAGATATATTGACATCCATTGCCTGTTACATGTCTATGGACTTTCATAATACTCTGCACATTGTTTTACGCTATCAGACGGTTCTCATTGTAAAATTTATAGATGGAAAATATTTAAATTTTACCTTGCGGAACATTTTGCGTTTATGGTATTCACTAAAGTAGAACAAAGAACTGTTTGATATGTTTCATTTAGTATTCAAGTCTTATATATATTGTTAAAAAGTATGATCAAGGTGATATGGGTTTCACTCTAATGTCAGGTACGAGCAATTAAAATTATTCAATCTTTGATACGCAATATTAATAAGAATTACGCAAAGGTTGTAATTACAAAATGTATACATTTTCGTCGAATTAATAAGAAATGGGTTCTTGTAAAGATTTCCAATTTTATTTACTTTATTAAAGTACTTGATAGTAAATTTAGAAACAGTCCAGAATTTAATAAATCTCAACTTAAAAACAATATTAAATTTGTGTTCTACTTAATTATAATTTCTCTTTTGGCTAGCTATTAAAAGGTAACGCGGTTGGCAACAAATTTAAAGAATAGTTATTTCAGAAATCTATTGTTATTGCGTTGTGCTCCAATGAAAGAGTTATAAAGCACAAAAGGTCCAACTGCTGCTCGGGCAAAATAAACGATAGAAATTCAAATACCAGTAGGTGTGTTCTGACAACGTCACTTAAGAACCAATACATCTAAGATTAGTGTTTTTACCATTATGGGCGACTAAAATGAAAAAAAAAAACTCTATATTTCCCAGTTTAATTTTCCAAAAGTAGGTTAATTTTTTCCCAATGGTAAAATAAGAATAACTTTGGCTGTTTTTTATGGTGATTGTTAAAATAAACATGTACAAATATTACACCTGCTATTTTCTTTAATTATTCTTTTATATAGTTAACAGTTTAAAAAATGAATGCGTAATATGAAATTTTAATACTTTTTTTATAAATTACGCATTTTTTAGAATAAGCGTTTTTAGAAATACCTGAGCGGCGATTGTATGTTAAAATTTACTTAAATACCATCTTCAATTATAATGAACTGTGAAGAAATAATTATCTGTGATGTATGTCATATATATATTTGGGGAAAAAAACTGGGTGCTTTGAATTAATAATGGCGGAAAACATTTCCGTGAGTTTTAAAATGTTTATGTGTGTTTTTCGGTGGAGACATCACTTAAATGCCATTGGGCTGATTTAAAATTAATTTGTGTTCAAATAAAGTCAGTTTTAAAATACGAATCTTAGTTATAAATAAAGAAGTGGTTCATATATATATATTACAATCAGTATTGAAGTTTTGAATGTATGCTTTGTACTAAAGCTGCCTTTTATTTAAATATGGTTTATATAATTATTTTACAAACACGAAATTCCACGCAAACGTTCACGGAAACATCAAGTTTAAAATATTACTTAAAGTTAGGTCTTATTTAGTTTGTTGTTATCTGTATGAGAATATTTATTTACGTTTTCACTATTTCAAAAATATATGAAAGGCAGATGTAATAAATAACAACATTTAATAATACTGTATTTATAGCTAGACATTTGAATGTAGGTAACTCTTATGGGACGATGTAGTCGCTATGCGAAAAATGTCTTTAATAACATTTACAATAATGAATAAAGGGCAATTAAATAACAAAAAAAAAGTGATAGTTTAATTAAGAAATTAATTTAAATTTCACTCATTTCAAAAAACGGTCCTGATGTAAAGCAAAATTGTGTTACTGAACAGGTTACCTGAGGTCATATTAAGTTATCACCTGATATCATATATGTAACGAACGGGTTACAGATTTTTGAATAATTGTGAAATTTTACTCTCATTACTCGTTAATTATTGTGTATAAAAAGAATAAACAGTCACCAAGAAATTATCAGTAACATTTTTGTGTTCATACAGAAAGCAACTGAAATAATAAAAATGTTAAAGGTAAAGTTTTTAGGGTTCCCATAACGTATAATAAAAAATAAATATTCGATGAATATTTCAAGACTTTGAATTTGAAGAATTTGAATTTATTTTATTATATAAATGACTAAATTTCTACCTGTTTGGTACTTATATCGTTAACTCCTTTAAGAATTAAATAGTTTGAAATAAAATATAAATAATAGTGGTTTTACAATAACAATATAAATTAATAGTTAATGTCAAGAAACTTTGTTATTCTTTCAGATTATTCTGTTGGTTGCGATATTTGCGTTGGCTAAGGCGCGACCTCAAAATGGCTATGGCCATGATCATCATCATGGACATGCGTTTTCTTCTCAAAGCATTGTGTTGCATACCGGTCACGGTCACGAGGTCCACCATGCTCCTGCGCATCATGAGACCCATCATCAACATCACCAGACACAGGAAGCAGGACACCATGAAAATCACCATGTCGACTACTACGTAATTCAAATTCATAGACTATATTTAATTTAGTTTCAAAATAACATACTTATGGAAATAATAAGACAGGAGATTTTTCTCTATCTTCTAATAGATCCGAAAATAAATTAGATCGAGCTTGTTTCATTATATTAAAAAAATAAGAGCTGACCATTTTCTTGATATTAACGTAACTTTGTATTTAATAGGCTCATCCCAAATACGAATATGAATACAAAATAGAAGACTCTCACACCGGTGATAAGAAATCCCAGCACGAGAGCCGCGACGGTGACGTGGTGAAAGGATTTTACAGCCTGCACGAACCTGACGGCACCATCAGGATCGTTAAATACACTGCAGATAAACACAACGGGTAAATACAACCAATTATAATACTAATTTAATATCAGCCTGAAAATCACCAGCTACTGGAAAAAGTCCTCTTTCCTGTAATAAGTTTTTAACTAACCCATTTAATTTTAAACGTTGAAAAATCTACAATTCTGCATTTTCATATGATAATATTTCCTCATATTTCATTAAAAAAACTCACCTTTACCATCAGTCAACATGCTCCGATTAGATTTAAATTGCTTAATTTCTGTTAATTACAAATTTACCTTGGTAAACATCGGGTAGCGAAATTTGGAACATGGGGTCGATATAGTTACTATATTATACAAATGACGATCACTGGTTATTATGATATGTATAATGTTTCGTTTATGATTTCTCTCGTTTTCAGATTTAATGCTGAAGTTATCCGCGAAGGTCACGCCAAGCATATCGTACCTGAACATCATCACCATGATCATCACCACTACTAATTTAATATTACATTCTAATACGATACGTTAATGTTTAACGTTGATTCATTGTAAGTGTTCAAATTGGTTTAAGTGTTGTATGAATAAACTTTAAATATTTAATATATTTTATTTATTTTGCTACGAAATACGATGATGACTATTACGAGTGGTAGTATGTATAGCCCGTGTGCATCACCTTTTCATGTTTTTAGCCCACGGCCTCTTTTGGACTACTGAATGAGGCCCTTAATAAAAAAGTCCGCATCTGCCGGGCAATACAGATAATGTGATGTTTGAACTACATTCGGTTATTCAGAGTAAATTCTAAGCACTTGACTAGATAAAACTAGGGAATGTCATTTTGATTTGATACTTAAGGGGCCAAAGTTTATTATTGCAGATATTCAAATCGAACAATAGCTCGAAGATCTTCTTTCCTGGATTGATCTGTATTCGCTATTTATTGTACCGAGAGCCTAGCCTACCAAGAACCATTAATGGCATTTTGAAAGCGAGGATCTAAGTTTGTGTCTATGTCGGAGTG
This sequence comes from Samia ricini, assembly GCA_014132275.2. Classification (NCBI taxonomy): domain Eukaryota; kingdom Metazoa; phylum Arthropoda; class Insecta; order Lepidoptera; family Saturniidae; genus Samia; species Samia ricini. The sequence continues at coordinate 11,910,609 of AP028170.1, forward strand.
TCCAGTAAATGACTGTATCGTTTCTGCCTATATTACCTATATCGACGTTTGAGAGACGTGGATGGTCAACAATATAGAGATTGAATAAAACAGGGGCTAGTCTATACTAGGCTCTATAGCCTTGGGATACTCCTGCGAGAATCTGGTGGTCTATAGATATACTGTTTTTACTCTAAAGCGCAAACTACTTTTATTTAAAAAAAACTTACTTAGTAAAACTGGTAAATTACATTTTACGTTTACAGTTGAAATTATTTTATGAGTATTTTCACCCTAAACGCAAGCCAAATATAATTTATAGAGACGGTTGACACTCGTGGTAAATTGAGTACTGCACAGTATACCTATAATGCATTACCATACAAGCATTTTGTTACCTATTGTATATAAGTGAAAGTGTGATCAAAAACGAAATGTTGTGTGTCAGTTACTCAGGGGGTTCTTGCACTGACAAATTATGTAAATGTTTATTCATAGCAAAAACTTTTATGTAGGTATAACATAGAGAGAAATATAATGCAATAAAAAAAATTATTTCGTAAGTAATTAAGAGGTTTTTTAAAAAGAAACAAAAACATACTTTACCTCTTGTAGAAAAAAACATAACTATCAATGATCAATAGACAGTTGGACCACATCGCGATCTCGTCGCTGTTTGTTGCATTGGTGTCCTTTACACTAGGTAAATAATTGATATTACTTCAATATCCACAACTGATTCTGAATTAAGCCATGTAAGAATAGAGTGAAACAGTTTGTTTTATAAACATAACATAACATAAGCTCACGCCTGTTATCCCCGAAGGGTTAGGCAGAGGTGAAATAGACAACTACACCACCCACATTTCGCCAAGCTTAGTTCCGTTCCAGATGTGCTAGGGTGCGAGCCTATCGCCATATCGATCACAAATTCCATACTCCAGGATGATACTATGTAGAAAAAACCCAACATCACTTGGCCCGACCCGGAGATCGAACCCGAGACCACAGAACGACAGTCGTAGCGTAATACAACTGCACCACCGACGCAGCAGTTTAAGACGCTTTATAATGCTAACGTTTTCAAGTAATTGGTACTTTGAACACCCTTAATGTACTTATAACATAAGACATCACATAATAAAAGGTAACGTCGCTAATTTTTCTCTAATAATAAACGCGTATTAGCAAAATATGTTCATCACATCAATGTTCTCTTTCGAGGTACATTACTTTATACTTACTAGTTCCACATAACTTAAACCATACAATTATGAACAGAATATAAATTAATTTATATTGTGAGACATCAACATCATAATCATGTCCGTAATTTTTCCCCATTTTCATTTGGGGTCGGCGTAACATATGTTCCTTTTCCATTCCTCTCTATTTAAAGTCATCTCCGCATTCACTTCCTTTCTAAACACAATCTTTTACACAATCCATCCATCTTTTATTTGATCTTCCCTTTCCCATATAACAGTCCACATTCCTATCAAATACCATTCTCACAATATCCTCTTCCTCTGTGCGCATCACATGTCATATGACGTAAGAGATCATATGAAATTTAAAACATAATATATATTTTAAAAACTCAGGCATGAAGTAGAAAATAAAATTGAATTTAGTTTAGAAGACCCCAACTTACTAGGCACTAACCTAAAATCAACTCGTAAATTTGCAATTTGTAACTGTAGACCATGTAGAACCTCTTATCGAGCATTAATTATCTTGACTTGTTTATTGTGATGTTGTCTTGCTTTTAAAATGTTGAAACAAATTAAAAAGTAAAGGGTTTTTTTTATATTATCACATAAGTAGTATGATACCATGATTGCAATATTACCTTGAACCAACATACTTCTGAAGAAATAAATAATATAAAAGAATCACAACGTTTTACGAACAATATCAGTTTCATACGGTACGCTGGGACTTTAACTTTAAACAAAATGATCTGTAAGGTAATTAATATACTTTTTCATTGATATTTTACTACTTTCAATATATTTGATGTTTTCATGAAATAAAATGTTATCAATATAAATATGAAATCGTTCATTTTATGTGATTTAAATGAATTCATCTATTACCCATCCAATAATATTCAAAGGCAAATTTCTCTCTGTTTTTTTTTTTCTTTTCCATTTGTTGATTATGAATTACTGAACTAATTTACATGATTCCATTTGAAAATCATGCATTGTTCCTGTAGTCATTATTTACTATGTAATCTTTCCTTACATTAAGTTCTATGTGGAAAAAATATGATGTCATTGGTTAGTTAAACCATGTAACATTTTAGAGATATGATGCAGTAATTAATTATAAAGAGAATAAAAAATATTATTAAGGAAGCCGCTGGTACCATGTATATTAAAAAAGTTTTAACTGTTAAACATAACAAAGAATCGAGATGTAAAAATTGATATCAAAGTATAAATTAAAATTATTCTCTTAAATTTGAAATTTTAAACCAATGTAAAAAAACTATAATTGTTGAAATGATATTACAGGCAGTGTTTCTAATAGCGGTGGTAGGTGCAGTAACCGCTCAGTACTACCATAAACACGAAGGCCACGCTGAAGTCGATCATCACGGCCATAAACACTACGATTACTACGTAAGTTAAATGTAAATGTAAATAAATTAAATTTACAAAATACACCATATCACAAGGTTACGTATTAAAGCATGTGTATGTATAAACTATGTACTTCTTACTAAAATTGTTCATTTAGGCAGTAAGCTTTAGGGTTTATGCTTTTAGCTTCATATAGGGGCGATCACAATAGTTCTTTCGCGAATATTTATTTTAATAAATAAAAATTTATTCAATACAAATAATATTTAACAATATGCTTTTTTGAAAAAAGATGTTTCATAATCCTCTGACGAAACAAATTATTTCCAAGGTGTCATGATTATTTTTCTCAGTTCGAAAAAGGATGAAGCCTGCTACAGATTTAACCAGGTTGCAGTGATACAGGATTGTTTTACCCTGCATAGACCCTTTTCGAATAATAATAATATTAAAATAAAATTGTGAGCAATTCAAGGAATTTTTGACCAGTGCGAATTCATCGCTACTATTAAAACAATTTATGAAATATACAGTCTATAAATTACTGTACTGAACATTCTGTAGAGTGTTTAACCCCTTAAGTACTTGCCTTTTTTTTTGGCGAGGGGAATGCCATTACTCACTACCCTTACCTATTGCATCCCTTGAGTACTTACCTGGCGTTACGCCAGTTTTCCATTGTTTTCCTAATATATTTCTATTGTCTTATTTTTATGGGTACTCGACATATTAAATGAAAGATGATTTATACATTTTCATTATTGTTTTATAGAGTTATCCCAAATATGAGTTTGAGTACAAGGTCGATGATCCACATACCCACGATCATAAGATCCAGCACGAAAAACGCGACGGTCATCACATCGAAAACGTCTACTCGGTACACACAAAGCACAAGCACGGAGAGTAAGTAGTAGATACAAATTGCAAAACGATCATTTTTACACCTGTGTCATTTATTACCGAAAATTATATTTAATCTATACTAATAAATACAATTGAAGTGTCTGTATATAATATTAAAAAAATCAACAATTTACCGAATACGGTTCTCATACTAAAACACAATTTTTAAATTTTTTGTCCGTCTGACACCAATTTTGACGCGACTTTTTTGCGTTTCGCCTAAAAAAATTACAACTCATGCATTTGTGAATAAATCCGTTTCAATGCACAGTTTTACTGGCATGTAATCGATTTTCTGAGAAATGTCTTTGCTTTCTGTTAGTACCAACAAATAATTTTATGAAAATTATAAACAACTCAAAACTCACGAAATTGTGAAAAAAATACGACTCAATGGACAACGCCATCAAATCATTATTTTCCAATACTATTTAAAGTCAATATTACGCAGTGAGGAAAATATAAAAAGCAGGTGGAACCGCGGACGGGCAGCTAGTTAATAATATAATTGTTTTCTATACAAAAAATAGCTGCACATCATTTGTTTTATTGGGATATCGTCGTCACTTCGATAAATTTCACGTCTCTTCTTATAATAAGGAGAACATTCAATAAATTATTCTATAATTAACAATATTTTCTAAGTTATCTCATCTCCTTTTAATAACTAAAGGATTATTATTCTATGTTACAAATACTGTAAAGTTAAAACTTGTGTTTGCGTTAATAATTATTTTATGACTTTGAAATGTTTCATTTTTCAGTTCGTACGCATCAGTGAAGCGCTACGTTGATCACGTCGTGCCTGCTGAAATTCACCACCATCTTCATTAATAAGCCTGACTGCATAATGTTACTGTTTATTTAAGTACGACAATAAATTGTTACAGAAAATTAAATAATTTTTTTTAATGTAAAAGTAGTTACTATTCCCTGGCCCAAGTAGTAAGTGAAGGAGCGTCGTAGATTTCAAGAACTATTTTCAATTTCAATTTGATCTAGCTAGCGTATTTCGGGCGAAAATAACAAACTTTATACATATTAATAAGTAAAAAAAAAGCAATAACGACCGAAATACATAACTTTCAATATTACTTCGCACTTAAATAAATTGCTATCAAAGTAAACATTATTCCACTACTTTAACGTAATATTATTGAGTTTTATAAAAAATAATATAAAAAAAAGAAAATACAAAAAAGTTTTTAAAAATCACTAGATTACCGCGTTGGACTTTTTCATACCGACTATGCAGATTAAAGACAGAATACTAAGATATAATATTTAAACTTTGCAATCTAGACGTATCTAGACGTATATTTATATACCATTTCATTACATAAAATTATAAGTAACTATATTGATTTCGAATTTCTCATAGAAAAAAAATAGGCTTCGATATTCCTCGTTCTACCTCACGTTTTTAACGTATATTTCACATAGCATTTTCCTATAAAATAAAAAATAGTTTTTTTAAAACGTTCTTGTAAATATTAGAATAATTATTTTAATGAAATAGATATATTTTCCCGTTTGTCGTGGTATGGACATGTTATGAGAAGAGAGGAAGCGGATGTGGGTAAAATAGTAATGAATATGAATGTGGAAGGATGTAAAAGTAGAGGAAGCCCAAAGAAAGTGTGGATGGAGTGTGAAGAAATGATATGAAAGAAAAAGGATCGAATGAAGAGATGACGGCTGATAGGGACGTATGGAAGAAGAAAAGACAGGAGAATTACTGAAATAGAAATATTTTCAAATTCATTACATACATTTAAGAATAAAATAGGTACTTTAATATTTAGCTAATTTGATTTCAAGCGATTGTATTATTCTCCACATACTTTATCTCATATTTAATTTAATTTAACAAAACTACCGTTTATTTTTTTAGGTTTTATTGTTGTATTATTATACCTTCTAAATAAGGATTTTTATATAACTGTGTGTTATCTTAATCAATTAATAAATAGAAGATTCAGTATTAAATTTACACTTTTTTGCAAATTATAATAATGAAATAATTTTCATTTTAAAATTACTACAATTTTTATTAATAATCTAAACTAGTGAACTTTAACATCGGTAATGAATGAAAATGAATGAAAAAAAAAATATTTTGTACATTTTAGTTCGAAATGTTATTAAAACGCGTTATTAATTTTATTTAACTATACTTTATTTTCTTTTTCTAAAGTATCTACAAAACATCAAAAAACTTTTATTAATCACTTTGGAGACTTCATGTAGATAACAAGACTTAGCACGAATTTCGCTTATTACAAATCCGCTAATCGTGAAGATCCTGGATCCTGGACATAAGATAATACGAGAAACGTTTTAAATTATTGTAAAGTCCTTGATAAATTTGTAAAGTTTAAATTACATTGGACGATCTTTCTAAGTCAATAAAAATTGAGTTCGAAGATTCCGTTATATAAATAAAGGTTGAACTAATATAACGCACGTAAAAATTTTAGGTAAACTTATTTCAACAGTGATGGTGTAACAGTGTTATATGATACTAAATTAAAAAATTAAATTATTCCAGCGTCCTTTGATGAAATTCCGGTAAATCTATACTAATAATAAATTGAAGAATTTTTTTTTTGTAAGATGTATATTTTAGCCGTTATTCATCTCGAATCTGACATTTAAAAATATTGCATTTGTCTGTCTGTCTGTGCGTATGTACAGATTTAACTCGATAACAGCATTAACAATTTTGAAAAAATGTTGTGTGTAAAGTATATTTTACTTAGCGATCGATAGGCTACAAAATTACCAAAATTATTTTTAGAAATCATTTAATAAAATAATTGTATTTAATTGTCATCATCATCATTAATAATACGTGAAGCAAAAAGTTTGTACCCCTTTTTACGAAAATTGCGCGGACGGATGAGTACGACATTTCGCACACTCATCGTTTATATAGAGAAGGAGTGCAGAATGCTAATTGTTTTTTTATAAATAACCCATAAAAATATATTACATTAATAAAACAATTCAGTTCACACACTACCATTAGTCTGACACAGACACACATCTATCATATATTGCATAAAATATTAGCGTAAAAATTCAACAAAAAATAAAACGATTTTATAATGTTTAAAAATGATATTCAAAAATTTGATAACGTGTCCATCGCTTATTAACATATAAATGCACTTCATGCACACAAAGTTATATAAAAATTGCTCTACCTTTGCTTGAGTTAAAGCTGAACATCTATCAATCTGTTCAACCATTGACCATAGGTCTCCCCCATTAAGAGAACCAACAGCCTGTATTTAATATAGGCAGAAAACTTCAATGACTGGTTCGTGACATGAAGCTACTAAAGAGGGCAATGCCCTGTTATAGTATCCGCTCCTACCCTTGTGGGGGGCTGAGATGACCAGATGACTGACTGGCATTAAGGGGTGGATTGCCATAATCGCCACTCTAGGCAGGCTGTTTGGCGATCGCAGTCAGATGTTGTGGTACTCAGAGGATACTGTTACCCATCTACTGGCTTATCCCTTAGTCACGTTTTACGACGCCGGAAGATATAGGATGGTACTATCCTTAGCCGGTGCCACACGGCACGCCGGCACCACACGCCGCATCGGCACCACACTGCACTGAACTGAGCTGAACATCATTTTCCTTAATAACTATTCCACTGATTTCTAAAAATATTTTTATAGTCTATCAGTTGCTCCTTGTCATATACTTCCCATGTAAAAAGTATCATTCAAAATTGGTCAAGCGGTTTTTGAGTAAAATCCAAACGTACGCATAGCCAATATCTGTCACAACATTTATAAAGATACTAAATGGCCATAGTATACAGATTTATTATTAGTATATGTAGATATATATTTTTACTACTTTATCCGAAAACAAGCTAGCTAGTCAAAACTATTATTAGATTCTTCTCCATTCATACAAACTTGTGGTGCTCAGGGGATGCTGCTGTCCACCACCTAGCTTATCCCTTAGTTTTCTTTTACATCACCCAAGGGAACCTATTTAGTGGTACTATTCTTAACCGGCATCACACTCTGGCTTCCCTTCAATACGAATAAATCTTTCGCTTTTTACATGTCAGACACCAATAAATTTCACGGTGTTCTATAAGGACCAATTTACATATGCGATCTTAGTTTGTTTTACTTACTGAAATTCGATATTTAAAACCTTTTTTGTCAGATAATGTCAAATCAATGTCAGTGCTTATCCAGAAAAACTTTTTTTCCCTTAACTTTTGATTTCAATATTAATTTTTACGATTCGATATTGAAACTCGCCGTTAGGTACTTGCTAATTAGGCCAGGCCAGTAACTACTTTCGCATTATTTCTATTCGTCGTCAGGTGCGGATGTTTCTATTGAGGGCTTTCTTCAACCATCGGAGAGGTCGGGTGTTGAGAGACTTTTCTAACAGACAGATGTGAAGGTATATAAAATACTACTTACATGATTGTGCCTTGCTTTCAAAGGTGATAAACGCGGTCTGCAGGCAGTTTTTTATGGTGGATCATGATGCATGAAGTCATTATTGTTGCATCACTACGTTTTTCGTCATCAAGAACTCAGGCTCATTATAGAATATGTTATGTGGATTAATATCTACGTTGGTAGACTCAGTATCTTCACAATACCGCTCGCCATAGTCAATATCGTATTTCGTAGTAAAATAAATAAAACATATTAAATATTTAAAGTGTAATGTTTTTATTCATACAACACTTAAACCAAATTGAACACTTACAACGAATCAACATTAACGTATCGTATTAGAATGTAATATTAAATTAGTAGTGGTGATGATCATGGTGATGATGTTCAGGTACGATATGTTTGGCGTGACCTTCATGGATAACTTCAGCATTAAATCTGAAAACGATAGAAATCATAAACGAAACGTTATACACAATATAATAACTAGTGATCGTCATTTGTTTAAGATAGTAAATATGTCTATCTCATATTCCAAGTTTAGCAACCCGATGCGTACTAAGGTAATATTGTAATTTAAGCAATTCAAATTTAATGGGAACATGTTGATGACTGGTAAAGGATGAGTTTTTTGAAGAAGCCTAAGGAAATACTATCATATGAAAATACAGAATTGTAGATTTATCATCAGTTAAAATTAAATGAGTTAATTAAGACTTTATTTTAGGTAAGAGGACTTTGCTCAGTAGCTAGTGAATTTCAGGCCAATGTTATAATTGGTGTTTGGTTGTATTTACCCGTTGTGTTTATCAGCAGTGTATTTAACGATCCTGATGGTGCCGTCAGGTTCGTGCAGGCTGTAAACTCCTTTCACCACGTCACCGTCGCGGCTCTCGTGCTGGGATTTCTTGTCACCGGTGTGAGAGTCTTCTATTTTGTATTCAAACTCGTATTTGGGATGAGCCTATTAAATACAAAATTATATTAATAGAAAAACACTGGGCAGCTCTTATTTATTAAATATACAAGCTCAATTTAGTTTCTTTTTGGATCTATTAGAAGATAGAGAAAAGTCTCCAGTCTTCTGTCTTGCGATAGTATTTTTTGTTAAATACTATTTAACAAAAAAAAAATATTAAACTAAATTAAGTAAAGTTTATGAATTTGAATTACGTAGTAGTCGACATGGTGATGTTCATGGTGTCCTGCTTCCTGTGTCTGCTGATGTTGGTGGTGGGTGTCATGCTTCGCAGGAGCATGGTGGATCTCGTGACCGTGACCGGTATGCAACACAATGCTTTGAGAAGAAAACGCATGTCCATGGTGATGATCATGACCATGGTCATTTTGAGGTCGTGCATTAGCCAGCGCAAAGAACGCAACCAACAGAATAATCTGTAAGAGATTTAACAAAAACAATTACTATTAATTTATATTTTTACTATGGACCGCTTCTATTTTTATCTTATGACAATTTATTTAATTGTAATAATTAAAGGAATATTTTAAATTTAGTGAGATGTTAGAAATATAGCCAATTTCAGAAGACAGGCAATTCAGATAGACTCGACGTACGTTCTTATAATCTTTATTGAGTAAATACTTTTCTCATATGCTATGGAACTTTAAACTTTACCTTAAACATGTTTAAAATTTTTAGCACTCTATGTATGAAAATAAAAAGGTGACTGATAATTTCTTGGTGTCTGTTTTCTGTTTTTATACACAATAATTATGGTAATGAGAGTAATGTTTTTGCAATAATATGAAAATTTGTAACCCGTTTGTTACGTACTTAGTCTGAGAGGATAATTTCATAAGCCCTCCGGTAACTTGTCTTGAAACATGACCGTGCTTTACTATAGGACTGTTTTTTTTAAATGCATAAAATTTAATTTTCAAATAATTTAACTGTCACGTATTTTCTTTAAAATATTAAAACATATATACATAGTTTATCAAGACAATGACCATAAAATATATAGGTCAATTCGAGTATTATTTCATACTAGCTGCGCCCGTGACTTCTTCCGCGCGAAATTTCGTGTTTTGGAAATTATGATTTAAAAACAAGACAGCTTTGGTACTAGTGAAAGCTTCAGGTGCATTTTTTAATTTTACAATTAAAACAAATAAACTGTGTTTTATGTTTAACATTCACACTTTTTTACTATCAATTAATTATTATTTTGATAACTTAATTTTCAATTTAATATTATTAAAAAGTATTTATATCATAATTAAATTTACGTCGCTATAAAACGGAACTACGGGTTTGTTTATAAATATTTGAAAGGTTTGTGTTTATAAATATTTTTATCATCTTATTTATTTATTGGTTAAACAGGCAGTGTTTTTTATTCATTTTGAAACGTTTGAAGCTATATTAAATTAAACGTGTAAAGTATCCCAACTAAATTACTAAGTTTTACATATTTTTACGTAGGTGAACTGAGTAATTTTATTGTGAGTGAAGAAATAAATTTATGAAAGTAGCAAGAAAGCAAGTTATTTACTCTCAAACCATACCGTAAAACCCCTCAACTTGATTTCATTGATATCAAAATATGATTCAGTCCCTTAGTATCACGTGGAATAGTTATATATATTTGTTTTTTTTTCAATTGGTTTATCAAACGATATTATTAAGCTCTTATTAAATGTCTACTTACTGTTTCAAAACCTAGAGAAGGATTTAGTCTTTTTCGCTTGATTGGAAAATCAACGTATTAGCTTTTTTTAAGCTTATTAAGTAGTGCCACTAAGTTTTTACTATTAACCATAATTATAAGGATATCATAAAGTAGTAAACAGTAGACCCTTAATACGGATATTTAAGCTACACGCGTATTATTATATATGCTAGGTATTTTTTTAAATTATTTACGTATGTTTTGTTTATGCTGTAAATGGTATTTGATAAGTTAATATGTATACGTTAGTTAAACTGTCTTCTTCTGGATTTTGGAATTTATAAATATTCTAATATAGTATGTAACAAAATTAATATAGATGAGTTAATTAGGATTGAGAAAATACACAGCCACATATTTTATAAACAAGTTTATTTACACTAATAACATTATAAAAATTGCAGAAAACAATATATTTTTGGCTTCATTATGAAATCACAGTAATCGACATATTAATCTATCGATTACCCATAAAAATAAGAGAACAGGAAAATAATGGAAAGCAGGCGTAAACGCCAGGTTCGTGCTCAAGGGGTTAAATACTAATGGTATTGTTTAGCAGGAACGATGTGGTGAGTGCCGTGCTTCACTGTTGCGTGGAAACTGTGAACAAATAGTTTTAATATTGTTATCGTAAACTAATTCATCATTTCTCTCTCTCTCTCTCTCTCTCTCTTTGGGTTTTTAAATTTTTTAATTTAAATAGTGGTTAAAATTCGACCAAATGTTTTATTATCGAAAATTTGAGAGAACAAAAAGTTTTTAAAATATTTTTATCTATAATAACAAAACTCGTTAATAGGTACTTAACAAATTAAAATGTAGGTTGAAAAACAAAAGAGATAAATTTACTGAACGGTCTTGCCTATTTGTATATAGATTAATAATAGTATATAGTAGTAAAAACTCGATCATGAAGATACTTATTGACATGAACGACAGTCCTTTTAAAAAGCACTGGATGTCGGTATTTGTTCGTTGATATTACGTCACGCATGTCCCGCATAACTTTTTAAACTCTCCCACTTTAAAACATTAAACTTTGATAAATTCGATAAATTTTATACCTAACGCTGTTCTTGTGTATTATAACAAAAACTAACCCAGATTCTTTGTCTCCGTAATATTCGACATGTCTTACTGAACCATCAGGCTCATGAAGTGCGTAGTAGCCCTTCACCACATCACCGTCGCGGGTCTCATGCTGGCTCTTTTGATCACCAGTATGGGGATCTTTCACTTCATATGCGAAATCGTATTTAGGATATGCCTGAAAAAAAAAAACAAAGGTTATTAATTACTATGTTACAAGTTACAGTAAAATTTATAGGCTCAATCTTTTGACCACTATCTCACCTGATGTTAAATGACGACATAACCCAAACAGTAGGAAACGTTAAACATAGAGAGGCTGACTCTTAAATTATACCACCGAAATATACCTTACAAGTTTAGGACAATATTTTTTCAAACTTGAGTACCTAGATGTAAATAGATGGATTCGTACCAACGTTATTCGACGTGGTTTCCAACCTCACTATCAGTGAACCATCGTCGATCAATTACTATAGGGAATTAGTTTCCAAATATTATTCTTAGAATTAAGCACCAAGTGCCATGAAATAGAATTTAAATAGGAATTGTTGTATAATAATATTCTCCATAATGCCGCGATATTTGTGTCATCGAACCCTTGACACCGAATCTGAATGCCCTATCAATGTGTTATTTTGTATTCGTATATTAATACTGCATAATTAATATTCAAAAATTTTACAAAATACCAAGTATTGTCAAAATGTAGTGTATGACGTAATATATTAACATTGTAATTTTAATAAATAAGTTTGACATGTTTAATTAATGATAGGTTTAAGATGTAGCCTAAGTTCAATAAAGAAAATAAAGTGATGAAACAAAGAAAATTAAGAAGCAAAAGAACACGCTTTATATAATAAAAAAAAAAACAACAAAAGAGCACACATATAAAGAGAATCGTAGTAATAAGGTCCCTGGTTATGCCAGGGGAAACGGCGGGGAAAAATTAAAAAAAAAAATGTAGTGTAATTAAACTAACCAAACTAAAGTGGTTTACTTTTCAGTTCAGTCAAAAATAATCAAGATTTATTATAAATTATCTGTAGAGCATTTCTTTGTTTAAAATTTAAACAAATGAAAGTTATATTATATCAAAATTTATCTATGATTATATTTATAAAAGCGCTACTATTAATTTCTTACCTCTAGTTCTCCTTAGTAATTTATAGCCAGTGATAATTTTATATTTAGAATTTTCGCAAATGTTCTTGTTATAAGTTCGATATTTTAAACTTTAATTACATATAAATTCAACGAATTATTTTAGCATCGGATCTATTAAATAAGTCGCTTAATTAAGAAGCTTACATAATAATCGATGTGATCTTCACTTCCATGGCCGTGGCCGCCGTGACCTTTTACATGTACGACTTCCGCGGGTCCGTCGTGCCTCGAGACATGTTGAGATGAGTAAGCATGCCCGTGACCTTGACCTTGATCGTGACCGTAGCCATGACCGTAGTCAGCCGACACGGCAACTACGAAGACTGTGAAGCATAGTACCTTCGACAAAAATTTGAAATATAATCTAATTCCACATCAGCGATTCAATTCGGTCTGAAACCATGTCAATGGACGCGGGTTCGAGCCCACCTGTCTAACTCTTAAATCAATCTGAGCTTTCTGTGAAGGAAAACATCGTGAGGTAACCATAGCATGGTAGTAGGACATTCCCTAATAATGCCCGCCTGGGTAGCTACCACTCAATCTTGTTTGAAAACCTGTCGCTAAATACAAAAGGAGGTGTACCGGCAGGTTCACTTTTGAATCAGTACCTATGTTTAAGCCTATGCTTAGTATGCTCATCATCCTGTATCACATCACTTAACATCAGATATAATTGTGGTCAAGGCACTGAGCCTATAACTGTATAGAAACACATGCAATATTTAGCGAAAAACCCACCTATAGTTATATGTTACGGTGTGACGCTTTCCGGAATCACCCAGTATAGCTCCAACATTTAGTGGGGTAGTAGTGGAATTGATTTTAACTGGACATCGAGCTCGATACCCTTGTAAAATTTCATCATAGTGACTGATTAAGGTGCGTCACATTTCGGGATCAGCAAATTATATCGAGACCAACGTAGAAACTATAGTCGTGGTAAAAGTAAGTCTGTATGATAAGAGGAATTGTTCATAGATACTTGTCTATCGGCGGTCGCTATCGCTCGTAACTATCCACTGCAAAAACTTAGCTATTTATATTCCCATAAATTGTCATTCTTACTTTAATGAAATACATACATAACATCATGCCTGTCTCTCATAAGGGTAGACAGAGACCATATCTTTCCACTTGCTACGATCCTGACACACATCTTTCGCTTCTTCTACTTTCATAAGCACCTTCATACATGCTCTTCGGTTACAGGTACTTTTGACCTAACCTTACTTTAAAATGTCCTTGATCTGGTCGAGATACGTTCACCTAGGATGACCCTTACCGGCTTGCCCAGTCACACTCGCCTAGTAAATTTATTTTGTCAATATTCTTTCATACATCCTCTCTACATGCCCATACCAATTAAACATTCCTTTCTCTATCTTTGTCACTACATCCTCTACCAATTTAATTTAATATAGTATATTTAAATGTAATGTAAAAACATTTATCCGTTCAAAATGTAACCACAAATATCACTATTTTTTATCTTTATTTTAGTATATATAATTTTTATCACGATTAATATGCATGTAGTTATTTCGTACAATTAAGGAAGCACAAAATTCGATACGACTTTGTTTTCACATTAATTGCTTTACAGTGTATTCCTTGTTGCAAATCGTTTTATAAATAACACATAAGATGAAGTATATTCATTTTGCCGAGATCAAATAAAATATCTTAATATAATTCACATAATGCTTGGATAAAAAGAAATATACTCGAAGATAATATTACTAATTATTAGTACACCTTAACGTTTAATTTTGAAATAAGGTTAACAGATGGTAAATGTATAATTTATTTATAAATATTAAAGATATAGATGTGTGAGTAATAAATAATTATAAAATATAATATCTGTCTTGGTTGTAAATCAAATGCGCGGCCTCTCAACAGCTGCAAACTCTGCCCCAAAAAGCATGTCTCAGTTAATTATATAACAGCAAAATATAATGATAAAATCAAAATAGGCTAAGGACTACATAACCTTCCCTTTGTGTTTTAATTTTATAATCTGATTTATTTATAACATGGAAGATATTTAAAGGATACCAAACAAATAGTACATATTTTAAAATAAAGTCCGCTTGCAGCGTCTGTCTGACTGAACGAAATACACTCAAAAACTACTGAATGGGATTTCATATTTTTAACCAAGAGACAGAGACCTTTATGATGAAGGTTAAGGTATTTAATTTCTTAAGGCCCTTTGTTAACTTAGGAATATTCGCTATTATCCGCGCGATACTGAGTTACGGTCGCTAGCATTAGAAAAATAATAAGACTTTACAGGATATTTAAAACCTAAATAATCACTATACTTACTATTATTAAAAAAAATCTTAAAATAAACATTTCACTTGCTGTAGATATTAAAATAATAATAATTATTTCATTTACCTTTGTAAACATTTCGCAGTGTTTATTTGACCGTTGTGCGAATAACACAATTTAGTTGTTAACTGATAGACATCTAATAGAGTTCAAGTCTTTTATAATGTCTATTGAAAGAATCAAGGTAATATTGATTTCACTCTATATCATTGGGCATTTAAAATTATGCGAGAACTTAAGTATAGTGATTTGCAACAATATCATAATAAAAAACATTTGCCGGGTCGAACCCACTTGTATTTGGCAGTGTGACATTGCTGTTATGCAAGTTTCGCTCTGTAGTGTTATATTGACACAAATTTAAATAAGCAAAAAAAAAACAGCCTACCTCAAAATGAATACAGTTGCAAGAATTTCTTTGTGGTAAAACCCGTTATACTAATAATAGAACTTAATTTAATTTATTACTGTTACATTATAAAAAATTGAAGTTTGAAAAACATATGTTAGAATTATCAGTATGATAAATAATCACTATTCATATTATTATTAATATCATTATTAATATTAATGTTATTTAACAATAAATTAAATAATAAAAATAGATAGATTTAAATTCATCTTAAACAAATTATAACCAACTCAAGATTTAAAAATTTATATTGTGTAAATAAGAAAAAGTTTTCAAAATTATCACTCATATAATTTATTCCATATTACTTTTATATGTCTAACAAAATGTGCTAGTGGATCTGTTTCCATTTTGTTCTCTATTACTATTGAATGTATTAATAAATAAACAATAGACAATCAACAATATTTAATTAATAGTTCCATCCAATCCATTCAATATCAACACCATCCGCTTGAATTTCCGAGTTGATTTCAATAAAAAAAAATTTACATTAACTGGGATATGAACAAACAAACATATTGTCACTTCTTTTCATACAAATTCCCATGTTGATATAAACCCATTTGCCCCAAAAAAAAAAAAAAAATTAACCTACACTATATTATTCCGAGATGTAAGCTAAATTTTTAAAAGCTACATAAAATTTTGCACCCGTTAACACCCACTTTAGGATGAAGTTTCCATTTTTTTAATCCATATGTTACCCTGAGATATCTTGAATTTATTTTATAACTGATACCTTAAAAATACAGTTTCGTGATTCTAAAATGATTTGATTTCCATAAAAATTTTCATTGCATTGATCAATCAATTTGGGGAGAGCTTCATACAAATTATTACTATATATTTCTCAGGGATATATTCAATGTAAATTATTTTTTTCTCTACAGCTCTTATCAATCGATCCTTGATATACACATAGCCGGACACAATTTTTTTTAATAGCAAATACGAGATCAGTAACGGCTAAAATAGACATTTATCACAAAATTTTGTAATAAAAAAATATTAATGCACAGATATTACTTGAAATGTATTATTAGTATAGATATATATGATTTCAAAAAAGAATTATGTCAATCTAATGAGTGGTTTTCGAATTATAAGCCGAATAACAGATAGACCGATAGAGATACGGCGCCTTACAGAATATGTCAGGAATGAATTACATTGCATAAACAAACTTATGTTTTACTCGTAAATTAAATTTCTCAATTTGCCTACACGTTCTTAACGATGACCGAATGAAATAAACCACATTCACAATTCTGAGCAAAACTGAAATAAACCTGTTTGAAGTTAAATTTTTTCTCTCATATAAATTCGTATTGATTCAGTGCATACACCATCAGAGGTAAGTTCTGTTTTGAGGAATCCACAAGCAAAATGTTCATTAAGGTAAGATTTTCGTATGTACTTTGTTAAATATAGCTTTTTCATTACGTACATTTTTTTAAAATATGAAAACATTGAAATGCAAACCTCAGTTATTATCATTTTTTTGTAAATCAAGAATCGATAAAAATTAAATTATATCGTATATATTTTTAAAATATCATTATTTCATTACTAAAGCTTACTTATTAATTGATTTATGAATTATAATCCTTTATGTACTTAAGTTAATCAAAATAATTTATGTGCTATATTTTTGTACAGGTTTTATGTTTTCTTTACTTCGTAGCGGCATTCTACTGTCAAGATTATTCTCACGATAGATACTCACTTCACACTTTAGTTAATAATGAAGTTTCAAAAAAAGTTGAAATTCCCGGATACAAGCATCATCAACAGCCTCACTACTTCGTTCCCGTCCATCATCACGAACCGGCGCCGGTACATGAAACTATTGTAGATACCCCGATTCCAATTGTCGTACTTCAGAAACCCGTTCATCATGTCGTGCAAAACACCGTACAGCAGATACAATCTCACCACGAAGTATCGCAAAAGGAAGATCATCGTGAGGGTCATTACGTAGATTATTATGTGAGTTAACTTTTGAACACTAAATTTTTGATAATGTAATTGTCTTAATTTATCAACAACTAGTCGAATACCGACGATCTACTTTTCTGGTTGTATCTATCCTACGAACTAAAAAGGCAGTCGTACATAGTTCGTAGAACCGATGGTCGATGGAGCCAACAAGTTCTCCAATGGTAACCACGTACCGGAAGACGCAGCGTGAGTAGGCTTCCAACAGAACGTGAACGTGTAGATCGCGGCAATCCGCTGCGATTGGAGCAAGAGCGGTCGTTGTAGGGATCTTTAGAGAAGGCCTATGTCCAGGAGTGGACTTCTTCCGCCTGATATGATGATGAGAAATATTATTGTTACTCTATGTACCGTTTAATTTTTTTGGCAGGTTTATTTAACGAATTTCATATTTGTTTTAACAATCTTGATCGGATTTAATTAATAATACGTGAAAAAATAAAAGCTTCCTTTATCTGTTACTGGAGCATTATACATGCTTTTTAATCCGTGACGTCATCAACGAGCGATTTGATGCGATGATGGCGCAGTGGATAGTGCGTGCGGATTTCGCGTCAAAGGACGCGGGATCGGGCCTTCCTCTTCAACTCTAAAACCAGCCTGAGCTTTCGGTTAAGGAAAACATAGTGAGGAAACCATAGCACAGTGGTAGGGTATTTGATTAGAATGCCCGACTGAACATAGACCCTACCACCCTCATGTTTGAAAACATGTCGCCAAATGCCCTAGGTGTGTTCCGGCAGCATCACTTGGGAACCAGTACCTCTAGGCTTAGTGTGTTTATCATCCTGGACTGATAAGGAGAAGGAAAATAACGTGTAAAAAATCATTTTGTGTGACTGATATCTCCTTTTTTTATAATTATTTTTTTACGTCGTCTAGTTCACGGACTTTTATACTGTATTTTAAACCTCTCCATTTTTATTTTCCTAATATTTTTATGCTATGATGGTAACTAATCTGTTGTTCTCTTAGACCTATCCTAAATACGAATACGAGTACAAAGTAGAGGATCCACATACCGGTGATAAGAAATACCAGCATGAGAGCCGCGACGGAGATCATGTCCAGGGAGTGTATAGTCTCCAAGAGGCCGACGGTTCTGTGCGCACTGTCAAATATACTGCTGACAAGAAAACAGGGTAAAGAATGTTACTATTCAACCAAATGTCACGATACTAACTTTTTACTATGGTACGGTTCATCAAGGGTATTCATCCTGCATCTTTGAGTTTAACTGGTCACGGATAGTGTGATTGCATAGAATGAGGTCATTATTGTGTTTTTTCCCAGAAGAATCAATTTTCAAGAGTGGAGTATTAATCATTTTTAAAGAGTCAGCAACACCTTTGTCTTGTCACTGGTAACGCAGGAGTCCATATAATACAAGGACTGCTTATCAGGCGGACCGTATATCTCTTTACCACTTTCGTGGTATAAAAAAAATACGTAACTTTAGTGATGAATTAGTTAGTCGAACCTAAATACTATGTATTCGAGCTAGATTTGTAAACTTTACATCCATTTTGTTACATTGTAAACGTAATAATTGATTGTGTAACGATTGGTGTTGCCCGACTGATTGGTCCGTTAATTAATAGTATGCATTAATCTTATTTTGTAAATGTAAGGTGCTGCTATAATTTCGTTTATGATGGACAAAAAAATAATAGCATGTTTAGAAGCTATAGTAATTTATAAAGCCATTGTATAAAAAGAAAGGCGACCAAAATTTAAGTATACATTTTTAGTATGATGAGATTAAGAAATGAGGACAAAGCTTTGAAGTGATAAGTGGTAGTTTGGTTGACTATAACCTCAATGGACTTAGGTTTGAATCCAACGACCCTATTTTATAAAAGCTTTCAGTGCAGGAAAACCCTGTGATGAAAACATAGGACGGTGCTAGGGCTTGTCCGAAGCTTGTTTGGCTTCTAAGATATAGCCTTTGCCTAGTTTAGAAAGCCATTGTTAAAATGAAACATTGCAAATCTGTAACCTAAAATAAATAATTAAATGAAAATACAATAAATCTATTCAAGTTTGAAAATCTGTCGCAAAGCACCTAAAGTATCTTCTTGTGGTATCATTTGAGAACAAATAGATAATTTAATACGAGGTGAGGACGTGGTCAAAACTTTAACTTCATACATACTACTTCGTTACTAAGTAATATAAGTTAGCGTCGAAAAATAATTTTTGTTATTATAATTCTTATATTCTTACTATGTTCACAGATTCAATGCTGAAGTATCGCATAGCGGGCAGAAACACGAAGAGAATCATCATGACCATCATCACGCATATGTTCATTAATGCCACAGACACTATTATATATATATCTATAAGACTTAGCTTTACTTTATTTAAGATACATTAAATATTTTACTAAATTGAAAACGTCTACATTAATTGCATCCACCATTCAACCACGTCCACTGCTGGACATATGTCTCTCCCAAAGACCTCCACGACGATCGGTCTTGCACCACCTGCACCCATTCCCACGACCTTCACCAGCAATAGCTACACTTATATAATGTATACTAGCTGCACTCCGCGGTTTTGCCCGCTTAGTTTCCGTTCCCATGAGATTATCAGAATAAAAACTACCCTACGTCACTTCCTGGATTTTAAACTATCTTCATACCAAATTTCATACAAATCAGTGTAGTAGTTTTTAAGTTTATTCGTTACATACAACAATACAAATAATTTCTCTTTATAATATTTGTAAGGTATAGATATAGATCCATAGCTAAATTTTGTATTTCTTACACCTGTATACATTCCTATATATATATTTCTATTTGACTTAAATTAGTTTCTTGTTCTTTTGATAGTGACGCGTTTTGTGAAACCATTCATACGTCACTATCAATATTAATGGAATTTTCGAAATCTTTACAAAAAGTTAAATGTGGTTCATGGCTTGAAGAGAGGCAATGCGTACCCGGTTCGGTTGATCTTGTAACAAAAAGTGACAATGACACCTTAGAGGTCACTTTCAATAATCACGAGCGATAACGTTATTACTAGAATAACGGAGTTTAGTTGATGACATAATTTTTGTTTGTAACATACTTATGGTTATAATTTTGTAATGAAATTTTTAATTGACATTATCACATCGATTTATTCAGAATTTCTCAAATATGCGATCGATGTCTGACGACTTTTATGATTTAAATATTAAACTTATAACTTTAGCTGAAACTGGTGAATATAGAACATAAAATTTACAATTATTGAACATAACAGCGGTAAAGTATAACCGCTCAGAAGATGAGTTTTATCTCTTGGAAGTGTACATATATAGTAAGTTGAAAATTGGAAAATATTTCTTTCCCATAATGCCATAAATAGAATACCTTACAATTCTTTTATTTACTATCTAATGTTATTCGCTCTAATACACTTCATTTCCAACATTTAACCATAATTTTAAAGGTGAAATCGGACTTGATTAAAAAAGTAGGCATTTAGAGGAAACCGATAGAACTTAACTAGAATACGAAATTGAATAAGATTTCTCTCGTTAACTTGAAGCCCGTTAACTGTCTACTTGGGAGTCTAACGTATTCAATCTAACTGTGCACATCTAAAGTTCATTTTTATTGATCACATCACCCGTAAATAAGATTGGTGTACTAGTTTAGTGGATAGACAACCTTCACATTGGTTACATAAATTACGTCATGAAGTCTGTGCGCGTGTTGGGTTACAAACATGACGCCCCAAGCGGCTACAAATCTATTCAATACTCTCTCGTAACGTCTCCGGTATATATTGAGCTAATGACTATGTTAATTCATCAGTTCCACTGCGGAAGTCTACGGAGAAAGAGCAACATGATCGCAAAAGTGTGTGTTTTAAACAAAAAAAAAACAATAGTCTTTATGATATTTGACTTTATTTAATGCGAATCATCTTTACAGGTTTTGATACTTGCCGTCACAGTGACCGCAGTACTCTGCCAGGATAATGCATACCTGAAGAAACGACTTCATCAAGAGCAAGCCAAGGAATATAAACACTCCTATGATCATATTCATCCTTCTTACCCAATTCGGGTTCCGAAGGAACCTGCGCCAATCAGTGAGGACCAATATCAGACTGAACCAGAAAGTCACGTGTATGCACAGACACCAGAAACTCATGGTCAAGTGTATACACACGCACCCGAAAGTCATGGTCATGTGTATGCTCACGTGCCAGAAAATCATGGTCACGTGTACGCCCAAGCACCTGAAAACCATGGACACGTTTACGAACAAGCACCCGAAAATCACGATCACGTATACGAACACACACCTGAAGGCTACAGATCTGCTTACTCATCTCAGAGCATCGTTCACCACCCTCAGCCCATCCATCAAGATTCACAGGAAAATAAAGATGAGCACGTATCTCCGTATCAATACGTTCAGGAGCAAAACGAAGAAGTGAATGCCCATCATCCAGCGCCACCTAAATATCAAACCGTTCACTATCCAGTTCCTGCGCATCAAGAAGGAAGCAAGCATGCGCATCAGGCCCAACCTCATCACGCGCAACCGCACGAAGGATTCAATTTTCATCGTGGCGTTCAGATAAAGCAAGCACCTGAACATCATCCCGTTGAAGTCCACGCTTACGAATCTCACGATGAACCTATAGACTATTACGTAAGTGTTATAAAACAGAATTATTTACATCCGACTTGTAAGTCTATATTAACTTTCCATTCAATTTATTCTAAACACAGTGTGATCCGTTTAAACGACGATAGATTGTAAACGCATTCAAATTGCGTAGTTTATGTTAATCGACTTTTACTATTATAGGCTTACCCAAAGTACCAGTACGAGTACAAAGTAGAGGATCCCCATACTGGTGACAATAAATTCCAACACGAGATTCGTGACGGCGATACCGTTAAGGGCGTCTACAGTCTGCACGAAGCTGATGGATCTGTCAGAATTGTCGAATATAGTTCTGACAAGCATAACGGGTTTGTTTATTTTATTTAAACTATCTATTCTTTTATAGTGGTTTCCTTTCAACGACCTCTTAATATAATTAATTAGTTGTATTTCTTATATTTGTTTAATAATCAATTTTTCTTTTTGTAAATTAAGTTGTTGAAATGACTTCTGGCTAATATTTTACTTAAAGTTAATTTTGTTTTCAGTTTTAACGCTGTTGTGAAGCACTCAGCCCCCGGTCAGCATGTGCATATTGAAACTCACCATGAAAACTAAATGTTTATGTGAAGACT
This sequence comes from Samia ricini, assembly GCA_014132275.2. NCBI lineage: Eukaryota > Metazoa > Arthropoda > Insecta > Lepidoptera > Saturniidae > Samia > Samia ricini. The sequence continues at coordinate 11,933,504 of AP028170.1, forward strand.
GAATCGGAATGCTAGTTCCGATAACTGTACTTCAGTTTTGTTGCCTTTTTTAATTACTGTTACTAGATGTGTACCTAATTATTATTGTAAGCATATTTATTTCAATATAAGATGATTCATGAATTAATTTGTATATTTTTTTATAATTATAATATTATATATAATTTCCGTGAGTATTTCATATATTGTGTCTACATCAAAAACACTATTTACGTCATTACAACCTTACGATACCTATTTTAACCCCTTGAGCGCTAACCTGGCGTTTACGCCAGCTTTCTATTGTTTTCCTATTGTCTCATTTTTTATGGGTACTCGAAACATTAATATGGATTCAGATAGTTTTATTTCAAAAAATTAAAACTTCGATAATACATATATACTATCAAATTTTCAAAGCGTGTTCCCATTATCAATTAATAAAGTTAATTCGTTGTATTAGAACCATTCATTTTAATATAATGTTTATTCTAGGTACTTTTTATTTGCAAGTAAAATTTGAAACTTATCTTAGATCACTACGAGTTAAATATCTAAACAGAATGTTAATAAATAATGCTCTTAATGGTTCTTATATAAACAGTATATATTATTATGTCTTACAATATGTCATGTATCAAAATAATATTACACAATTGATTCGATATTTTCTTAGATTGATGTCCTACTTCTTGTATATCATTGTGGTAAGATCATAATGAAACTAATTACATAACTCAAAACAAATCTTTCTCTGAACTATTTAAATGACTAACGATTGGCTAACGATTTTATTACAATGTATACTAAAAATAGAATATGATAAATACGATGTGTAATTACATATATACAATTAATTAATATATTACACATAAAGTAAAAGAAAATAATATTTAATGATTAGACGTGTTATTAAAAATAGTAGTAATTATGAGAAGTGGGAGCCAAATGCGAATTAAGTTCAGCGATGGTAATATTATAAAGAATGAGCTTATTTGAGTAGAGCAGAATGTTTCACGATTATCTGTCGAGTCTGTAAGTTTTAACAGTAGTTAAACAAGTAAATAATAACTAAAGAATAGTGTAACATCTTAATCGTTATCGTCAATAAAAAGTAGAAATACGGTTAATATTACGAAATGGTTACTTTACCGACAAATAAAAGTTATTATAGTTAAACTTTCAGATTATGACGTCAATTACTTTTTTTTTTTCCTTTCAGAATGTTTTATAAAGAAATGTGTGTTTATATTTTCTTAAACAGTATACTTATATTACCTACAAAAAAAATATATAGCCTATTTATATGTTTTTGTTACCTATTTTTAATGAAATGCGAATAAAATGCCAATGAGATCCTATATCAATACGAAAACGTTGAATGGTTTATACAGTTTGTGATGAACATACCTAGTGGAAATGCTGTACTGTTAGAAAGATTTAAGATCCAATAAATAAATGGAAGTGTATTATTAATTATGTGATCTGATTTCAACATTGTGTTTGTTTCTATCGGAAGTATATCGAATTGATAAAATAGAAATAATTAAACATTGCCTATGTGACTATTCCATATCAATTAATTTACAGTTTCAGTAGAAACAACAAACCCTTTTTAATGACCTGCTACATACAATTTGCATTTTCGTAATAAAGGCGCTTGATTCTATGTTAGTCAACTAATCTTTGATCTTACTTTGCACTACTTGGTAGTAAGTAGACACAGATATAAAATCTAGAAAGAAAACAATGAATGAAATTCAGCTTATTCAATAGGTAATTTGATGCTTAATCAACATTTGCAAAAGTTTTGTGTTAATTTATTTTTATCTATTTTTTTTTTAATATTTAATTCCATAGAACCGTGATGCCTTTGAACCTCTTGATCAGTCACAGAGTGATACGTCTTTATAATAGGTGCAGAATATTGGGCTATTCCGGGTGCACCATTATTTTAAGTAAAAGGTATGTCGTCGTGATGAACGTTTTCAGTTATTACCGTAATAGCCTGAATTGTACATTAGCCATTAGTTCGAGACGTAATGAAATTATTACATTTTTATTTATTTCAGAAAACTGTGCTCCAGTGTTGTTAATTTTTTTTAATGTAGTCATTATTAGTGAATTTAATTGTTATGATTTTCATAATCGAGTTCAAAATATTGTCAATAAAATACTTCTTATATATAACGTTCCTTTTTAGTAATATGTGTTTATCATTATTATCAATTAAGTGTTTAATGTTAATTGTTTTCGACAATTAAATAATTTAAATCTTTTATGATATTTTTTCAGAATTTCTAATACGATATTAGATGTTAAATTAAATTTACTTTTCTCGATATACATCCACTAGAAAATCTTCTAGAGTATATACGCCATTTCGTATGAAAATAAATGTAAAGTGTAAGTGTTTTTATAAATAAAAAGAAAGAAAACAATAGAAATTGTGAAAATATTATATAATTATTTTACACTTTCAGTCACAAAAACCATTTCTCCGTCACCTTCCAAAGCGCTGCTGCAATAACGTTTCATAAGATATATATTTACACCGTGTTTGAAAACAGAAAAATATCTAACATCTACAAGAAAATATCATACAAAAGTCAGCTAAAAAGCATAAACCATATAAACTAATTTGTGCCGTAGTCCCACTCGTACATCTTATGAAACGTTTATAGCCCTCTGATTGCGTATTTATACATTTATTATTTTCACGTACTTTTTTTCCTTTGCAACGTTCCGCTATGTTAAGTTATATGTATAATGTAGAAATAAATAGTCATCGATGTGTGATTATGCTTGAAGTCTAGCCGAGATAATGTCCATGACCGAGAGCTGGGGCTGCGACGACCGCAGCGCCTGCGGGATGCGCAGCGTGACCGCTCCTGTTCACCACTGCGTTAAATCTGAAAGAGTCGAATTTAATTGGTTAATAAGGTGTTTGATTATGATTATTAGTTCTCGCCTGGTAGTAGAAATTCAACCAAAACAATTTTTGAAAATTTGAACAAACAACTATTTGTAAGAATAAATCTCCTCAATGGTCAGTTTATTAAGAAAATCGTTAACAGGGACGAAAATTATCTTGACCTAGTAACTTTGTTTATTATTGTTAATCGATAACATGTTAGTATAAACATGCTCCTGTTATTATTATCTTATAGTACAATCGTTAGAGCTTTATATTGGATATTAGCTAGAAAAGGATGCCTCTTTTCAGGAATAAATTTGGTTTTATTATTTTATCAAATTCAGGAAAATGTTTGTGCTGAAATGTTTATTAAAATAATCATTTATTTTTAACTTTTTCACGTAATATATTAATTAATGTAATCTAGAATAAATCATTAAAAAAACTAATAATCAGTTAAATTATTGTTGAAGTTTAAAGCAAGTAATGCAGAGACAGACAAACAGAGAGAAACCCTTAACAGTTTATGGTAACGATAATAGTATGCAATAAGATTACCCATTGTGAGCGTCAGCAGTATAGTCGACGGTGCGGACAGTACCGTCGGGTTCGACTAGAGAGTATTGTCCCTTGACCACATCACCGTCGCGCGCCTCCCATTGGCTCTTTTGATCGCCGGTGTGACCGTCGGCTACACCATAATTAAACTGGTATCTGGGGTGGGCCTGTAATCATATTTTTAGCCTGTAATAGTATAATGATTCATAAATATTTCAATATTGAGCAAAGGCTCAGGTTGATCTCTTTTTAAGATTACTGGAAATAATCTTTTGGGACATCTATTAGCGTGTGATGGCAGTTGTTAAACCATCTCGTATGTTGTGACAGCAATCGGCGTGAATGTATCGAATGTATTTAAATGCGCACTTTCTTGCTTAACATTTGCTGGGATCCCGTGACAGCCATTTTTTGTCGCTAAGAGTGAAATCACATTTCAGATATCCTACTCAAATTTAACTAAATTTATACGGTTTAAAATATTACGTACACAAGTACAATATAGTACTCTGCAATACTCTAATAAATTGATTTGTCGCGTTGCATTTTATAATCAGTCAATATATTAGCCAGTTAGGCAGTTATGCATTGCTATAGTATATAATTTAGAGACTTAGATTCAATTAAGCATTCCGCTTTTATCTTATCCTAAACTTTATACGTACAAATTATGGCTAGCAAATTGGAATGAAATCATAGCAACACATCGCAACAACAATCAACGTATTAACATCGGCATCAGAATCAACAACTGTTTGTCTATGATCAGTAAACATAGCGATTGACTTTTATTAATACAATACTGTAGTAATCAGGTATACTAAAGATATTTTATACATGCAGTATAAGAATAGTTACATTAGTAAACATACATAAACTTCAACTGGAGCGGCGGCATGTCCGTACGACGCCAAGGGTGCTCGCAAAAGCGGTGCAGCGTGAGCAACAACAGAGCCATGACCTGTAACACACATATATTCAATAGAATTACATAGTACTGAATCACATAATTCCTACGAAACAATATGTATCTACCGTAGAAGTTAAAGACGATGCCACCAAGAAGATTTCTCTAATATTCTCTAGTACATCATTTTGATGTATCTCGTAAGACTTTTAGTCTACGTAAGAGATAATAATTTTTTTTTTTTGGTAAAAACATTACATTTTTCTCCTTACACAAAACCTTTATTGGGGTGTTCATAAATGTTTTAGGAAGAAATACCTAACGGAGGCTGAAAACCACATGAACATTACTTGCGTAGCTTGGAAGGAGTTAGTGCATAAACACACAATCAGAAACGGATAGCGACTTTACTTTATACTTTGTGTGTGTGTATATATATATATATATATATATATATATAAATTTATTATAATATAATCTAGATTTTTTATAGTGTTTGATTAATGTATTAAGTCATGTTAAAGAAGTTGTGTCCTAAGCCTAAAAAGCTGGACTCTAAAGTAATACCTTTGGAAGCCATCTTGACGGTATACTCGTATTTTTAACTCATGAGTAGTTGCTAGCTCTAGTATAAGCACTATCACCATGCCATAGTTTCATCACGATGCTTCCCTTCACCGAAAGCTCAAACTCATTATTGGTTAAATTTCGAAATAACGTCAATTGATGCATCATCGCATTTGTATCGTGCATCTTAGATGCTGCTCGAATAACCTTAGTTACTTACCTTACTTATCCGCTATTGTTAACATGTGTTATCCAAAATGTTATTTACAGATTTGAACTCATTATATAACAAACGAAGATAGATCATAATATAACGGTAAAAAATGACACCAACAATTAACTAATTAACTAACTGCTTTGTTCATATTGTGTTTTGCGAAAATATTCACTCAATTTTCTAAATAAATATTTTTTAAACTATTATATATATAATAGTTGATTATCGTATAAAGTGTACAACTTTATTGCTACCCACCTAATCCGAGGCCATAAGCAGCACGGCCGTAGCCTGGGGCAGCGCCATAGCCGTAGGCTGGGGCAGCGGCATAGCCATAGGCTGGGGCAGCAGCATAACCATGAGCAACAGCTGGTGCGCCTAGCACAATGCTCTGGGTTGACAACGCTCCATGCGGAGCGATGAGCCCAGCACGAGCCGCGCTAATTACAGCACACAGCAAAATAACCTATAAACAAGGAAACAATACTGATATTAACATCAAAATTACACATTCGTGTTCTCTCACATTTCTATAGGAATTTATAATGAAAGAATTTTTACTATAAATTCTGAATTAGTTTCTCAACTTTAGAAGACTATAAACTCACAGTTAGCTTTAAAAGGCTATTGTGTATAATTGTTTAATTTTTATCTTTTATTTTCACTAACTAGATCGAATATTTGAAATTTTACATTTATGTAAGTAATTGATTAATTAAATTATTACATTTTCCAAATTGTTCTTTTACTAATGAATAATATGTATAAAGTATGTATTTTTCAGAATACTTTTTATTTAACAAATAAAACATCATTATATTAATATTACTTGGTTGGATAATTATTTTAGTATGAACAATGTATTATTAATTTCATACAGCAGGGAGAAATATATATATATTTGTACAATAATTAATTTAATCTAAAACACTGAGAAAAAATTATTTCAAAAATTTAATTATGTTAGAAATAATAACCAGTTCAACTACTAATTTATTAGATAATTATTACCTTCCCGAACATTTTCTTAATAATTCCCTTAACTCTAAAACTGTACGTTAACCTAAGCACTAGGACTTGTTGTGTACTAAATTGTGTGATAACCTAGGCTTTTATACTGATCGTATGTTCTATAGATACAGGTTAAGGGTCCCGAGTGTGTAGCAAAACTCAGTTAAACTACATATATCTATCTATCTATTGGGCGTTGTCCGCAATGAGTCTAGATGTTTGACATACAGTGGATATGCGAAAAATAATCTAATAGAAGATAATAGGGAGCTCGTGGGTCGTTTCATCGAGACGTCTCATGGACTATTTCTCGGTTTGAGAATCAGCATTGCCATACAACGTGGCAATGCTGCCGGCTTTCTGGGTATGTTTCCTTACGGCGGCGATTTGGAGGGGATCGATTTTTTTGTTCTATCGAAATTTTAAAAAAAATGGTTATATGGAATATAAGAAATTATCCTTTAATGTATAGATAGTTTAGTTTAGATGTAAAATTACTATGTATAGATAGAAAATAATGAACAAATTATAAATATACCATATAAATAATATACTGATAAAGCTATAATATTGTCGTTATTGTTACTTAACTCCTAATAAAGGTACCGGAGAAAATCTGTGATTGGTTAATTATATTACATTGACCATTAAACTTGACAGTCATAAACATTGAAACAATTGCGAAAAATATATATACAAATAATAAAATCACACATTGCCTTTTATACATTTGTTTTTTTTTATTATAGACTATTCCAAATATAATATAATAATTATGTTATTTTATGTTTTTAATGGCTTCATATATTTTTTTAATTCTTTAACTGTGATCAGTATAAACATTAAATATTTTTTTCGTAGATGAAGAAAACAAAAAAGTACAAGCTAATTCTGTCTTTATTAATAAGTGTAATCTTGCAAACAATAATTTCTTTAATCTATAGAAATAATGAATGATGTAAATAAACTATAGAAATCTAACACTCAGTAGGTATGTCAAAAAACTTTAAAAAAAAAACCGAAGAAAACTATGAAACTTATTTTTAACTGATCCATAACACCTCAACGGTAAAGTTTGATATCGAATCGCTGTAATATCATGCGTTATAGGCCCACTCCACATAGTTTTATAAATTCTATACAAAATAAATTAATGTAAACGAATGCATTGTGGTCTATATATTGATTGCGATATTGGTTTAATGGATAAATATTTTTCTGCCCGGTTTATAATAAATCTTTAAAGTTACTTGTATGTAGAACTTAGATTTTAATACATGTAATTTTTAATAGCAGCAATAAACGGCATTATGTAAAGTATTGTAAAACCTAAAACTGTTAGAGAGATAATAAAGATCCATTAGTTTTTTAAAGCATTTATTTCTTGTTCCGTCCTGGACCACATCGTCACTTTACATCAAGTGGTCAAAGTATCTATGTGTACTTCTTCTATTAAAAAAAATGTAAATCGGGTCATAAATGACGAAGAAATCGAGTAACAAACATACCGAAAAAAAAAAAACATATAGACTATATGATAATCTCCTCGTTTTTGAATTCGATTAAAAATCATTAATTAATAAACAGATGTTTGAATTAGCATAATCCTAATATAGAAAGGAATCCAGTTGGTAATGATTTGAAATTAGACCTACATGAAACCGTAATGCGTATTATTAAAGTTTCGTTTGATTAGGTCATCAATTTCAAATAAAAATTTATCTATGGTTTTCTTTTTGTATTATGTTACACTTATGGTTAATTTATAAATAAAAAAAAGATCGTTTCTCTTTTGTTGTTGTATTGGAATTAACTCTGTATACCTCAATAGCCTGTTCAACTTCAACTGGGGTTTGTACATAAATCTTAGACCACAGCCAGAAAATGATAACTAGTTCTAGTTCATCATTATACTCCAAATGGTAACTGTTACTTGCATGCAAATTAAATATAGTTCATCATAGAAAAACCTATCGGATTACAAAAGAACAAAAATAGACAAACGGTCCCTTTCAAAATATTAAATACCTTACGTGTTGTGTGATTTGCAGCGTGTTGTATGCGTTGTAATGCACAAACATATCACTGTAACTTGCTGGCTTCTGGTGCAAGAGTTGGGGATTGAAGCATCTCTTAGGCTCCTCCCAGAGAGAAAGAATATCTCATCAACTATCACTTATATAGTATGGCCCATTAAAAAATTGAACAGTTATTATATGGGTAAATAGGAAAAATGTATAAGCAACATCGATGATATCGCGCTCTCACTAGAACTAACAAGTAATAAATAATCGATATAACATAAATTAATTTGATTTACAATTTTTCTTCTAATTAATATATTAATGCTACATATGTATGTAGTGGCAAACCAGTGAATTATATATATCCTTACCGTATTATATCATACATACACTTATGAAACAAGCCATCTTGGAGGTCGCGTGATATGAATCGCCTTGTAAGAACGTATTGACATTACAGTAGTGATAAAGTTCAGCGATGATGGCGCAGTGTATAGTGCGGCCGGGTTCCGTGTCAATAGACGCGGGTTCAAATCCACTTATCCAACACTAAAATCAGCCTGAGCTTTTCGGTGAACAAAATATCACGAGAAAACCATTGGCATGGTGGTGGCATGTCCAGCTGGGTAGCTACCACCCTCAAGTTCGATAACCTGTCGCCAAATTCCAATATGTGTGTTCCGGCAGCATCGCTTGAGGACCAATATCTAGGCTTAGTGTATTTGCCATCCTGGACAACATCATCACTTCACATCAGGTGAGATTGTGGTCAAAGCACTGAGCCACGTAAAAAAGGCAAAGATAGTCAAGAGTAAATTGTTAATATTAGAACGCGAAATATTTTATATATCAATTGATCCCAGGTCGACGCCAACTACTTTATAAAACTACAATAACAATTTGATATAACAAAACTCGTACATTGTTCGAGTTCCATTTAGTAAGACATTTTATTTCCATATAATTTATCGACAAAAATTACTTAATAAATGTGAGCATTTATTGGAAAAACAAACATAGGAAGTTGCTCTGGAACGTAAATATGTTTGAATCTTTCAATATTCGTCATACCTGAACCAGAAATTGCGCAGCAAACATGACACTGACCATGCATTGAGCATTACACGCACAACACAGAACACGCACTCCTGCACGCAACACGTAGTACATAGGTCCTGTAAAGCACTTTCTTTAATATTATTATTGATAAATAAAAAATGTAGGGATTAACTAGGATCAAAATTCCGCGGGAGTATTTATACTCAGGTAGCGGCCAAGCCGAGGTTCGAACTCTTTTGCTAGTTACGTTTTGCGGCTGAGTGGCTTCAGCCCTCGTCCACAATGTTCGGTGAAGTTGTAAAGGCCCTTCCGGTCAACAGCATTAGCTAGGTTAGAAAAAAAGCGCACCAAACTTATATTTCTGTGTCGCCTCAATGAAACCGCTGCTTAAAGTAAGGTGCGAACCGAGCACGTGGTATCATGTCTCGGATGTCTGCAGTCTGCGGTCTTATGACTCATCCATTAAATGTCATTAACCTCTTACAGATGATTGTTTTTATCAATTACTTTTTTGGGAATAACGGGTTGTAACATGTTGAGTACTATTATTTTACATAATTATATGTAAATTTAAAACGGATTTAGCCTAACATCCAAAACATGTATTAATCTTGGACAAACAGCACAATATCTGAAACTATTATTTTTAACAGAGAGTATTACGTATCGATGAATACCATGGCATAAAAACTATTCTTTGAAATTATGTATTTCTGAAATTTATCGCGTTACTTGAAATTTTAAAGGCTTGGGTTTGATACTCTATTAGTCAAATTACATTTGTCAATGTCTAAAGTAGTAGAGTTAATATAATTGTTATTAGAATCAGCAAATTGCGAATAACTTACGAAATCTATTCATTTGATATGTGGGTGCGTGTTTACGCCTACTATAATATGTAATAGATTCCTTGAAGGATAGTATTGTGTTTCGAATGAACTATGCATTCATCAATAGCATTCCTCTTACAAAATTTGTAAATAGGTTTCTTGAAGCCTTGACGTGTTTGTAATCTGTTTAACAATTACATACATATGTAAATTACGTAAAAATCTTTTTTTTCTCATATTTATAACTCATCGTACTATAAATCGTAATTTCTGTACAGTTTGATATTAACTATGTTTGATTTTTATCTAAATATAAGTATCTAAAGACAAAAGAGTTATGTAAATTTTTATCCTCTGTTTATTAATAAGACTTGCCTTTGTTTTTTCTGTTTAGTAACTATTAAAGAGTTTTAGTGTTGTTATTTAAAAAAATACAAACAATTAGTGTTTTTCCTCAATTTTTTTTATAATACTTGTGGTTGAATTTCCATGATTAGGCGAACAATAATTTTATGAAAATTACAAAACAGTACAAAAATGGCTATACAAACTTTAAACTCTTTAATGTGTCGAGTACCCATAAAAATACGTCAATAGGAAAATAATAGTGAAACAATGGAAAGCTGGCGTAAACGCCAGTTTAGTGCTCAAGGGGTTAATCTATATCTTTAGTATATAAAGAGGTAACTTTTTATCTTGAAATCCACAGAACCGATTTTGATCTTTTTTTTCCACGATACAGACAGTGCTTTGATCACAATTACACCTGATGTTAAATAACGTTTAGGCCCAGGATGGTAAACACACTAAGTCTAGAGGTATTGGTTCTCAAGTGATGTTGCCGGAACGCACCTATTGGAATTTGCGACAGGTTATCGAACTTGAGGTTGGTAGCTACCCAGCTGGACATGCTACCACCATGCTATGGTTTTCCTCACGATATTTTCCTTCACCGAAGTTCAGGCTTATTTTAAAGTTGGATAGGTGGATTCGAAACCGCGTCCATCGACGCGGAATCCTGTCGCACTATCCACTACACCTTAGTCGCTTCAAAGAATCCTTTTTTTTCTACGTTTCTTCTAATATTTTGATAGATATAGGGTAAATCATTTATTATTAATTCCCTTTAGAAAGTTTAAATATAGTGGCTACTTACGTGGGTCGTGTTGAGGGTTCTGTCTATAACCGAATAAATTAGAAATATTATTTTTGCAATATATGTAATATCATTTTTCATTTTCTTTAGACAATTATTGTAACCCGGGACAAAAAAAACAAATTACCGCCCCTTAAATATGTATTTTTAACTAAGTATAGTTCTTTTTTGTTAAAAAAAACAAAGAAAACATTCCATTTAATGTTTATTATCCTGATTAACCAATTCATCGGCGCAGAGCCCAAACCGCTGAACCTACAAGCTTGAAATTTTGAAACGCAATTTTTCTTTATTGTTACTATTTTACCATATCAACAAAAATGCCGCCGCAGCGCCCCCAAATTTTGGCGTCCCTGGCAAATGTCCGGTTTACCACCCCCCCCCCTCCTGGAACGGGGGCTGTACATAGTATATTATTAAGGTAACAATGTATATTTGACTATATCATCTCAGCGATATGGTGATTTTATTAGTGAACATTTTACCTACTTATAATATTATAGTAGATAATTCATGTAAAAATTTAATTATGCGTTGATTATAAGCCTCACTCGTTTATTCCATTTAATTTATTATTATTATTAAATTAAATTAAATCACTCGTAACTCAATCAAAAAGAGTAACTATATTTATTTTGAAAACGATCATTAATAGTAAAAGTAATCAGGTAATTACATTGATTCGACAAGTGAACGAACAAGTTAGTATTCAGGTGCAGTAGTTAACTATTACAAAATTAATTTCATGTAATTTATTTACACCACAAATATGTACTTATATAGGTATTTATTTTGTTCAGATATTATTATTTTTATATATTACTATTATTATTATTGTGAAAATTTGATTGATTCAACCGAAAGACTTCCACTACTGGACATAGGTCTCCTCCAAAAGGGGGGAAATTTATGGAAATTTCACGCGATGCCACGCCACGCTTTGCAGGCGGGTTGGCGATCCCAGTAGGTCCTTGATGTACTCAAAGGATGCTGCAACCCATCCCCTGGTTTACCCCTAAGTCGTCTTTTTTGACACCCACGGGAAGATATGGATCGGTACTATTCTTAGCCGGCACCTTACGGCCAAAATATACCATTAAAACTAAATTAAGCGACAAACGAAGTACTAATTATATTAAAACACTTCTTTTTATATGTTTTGCATACAATGTATTTGAATTGAAAAAATATATAAATTATAAACTAATGTAACAACGTGAATATTTGAAAACTTTATTGTATTTCCTATGGTAGAGGTATATATCGTAAACAGCCTTTAACTTTACATATATGGAACATAAAGTATTATAAATCATTGTGTAAAAACAAGTAAGATACTTTTACAAAATACACGAACGCATACTTCAAGTTCTCTATTTGCTTTGGTCAAAGCCGAAACATTTCAACATGTGTCATATCGAACATATGTTACATTTTATTCCGCTTGATCTAATGTAGCTTGGCCTTTTGGAGACGGTATGAAATATCATTGGTCCAGGCACAGATTACTAAGTACAATAAAAAATAAAAAAATCTACTTAGTATTCGCAAAGTGCTAGTTAAGAGACCAAATAATGTAGACTGGTATATAAATTTTAAAGAAATTTATGCATTATCTATTACTACATTTATCAGAAAATATTGTGACCTTATGATAACTCAAAATTTTATTGCGAATTGCTTTTAAAGCGAGACTGCTGTCCTTAAAAAGCGTCACATATTTTTTTACGAGCCCGCCATAAGTGTTGTTACAATTGTCGCATAATATTTAATACAAAACCATATAATAACGTATCGTTCCACTTTATGAACATTGCAATAATTGTAATTAGTGTCCACATTCTTCACGTATAGCTTGACAGATATTGAGGGGATTTATTAATAAAAATGTATGAAGTTAGTCAATGCCAAACACTTAGTGCGTACTACTTCAACAAATTAATGACAGGAATTATTCATTAAATTGAATAAAATATTAACTCAATAATAGACTAATTGCATAGTTATAGTTTTGAGGCGTCGAATTGCATGCATGCAACTACTTGAAAATGCACTACGAAGAAGTATAAAATACTAGAGTGGCATTGTATGGCAAAACAACAATTACAATAAAGTCCCTTAACCCTTCACAGAGATAACACAGAAGGGAGAAACTTGAGTATATAAGTAAATTTTACCTTGTTATGTTATATTTACGTAAATTTACGGTTTTAAAACTATTTATTTTTATTTTTAACTAGCTATATGTACGCAGCTGCGCCCGTGCTTCATATTTTCTTCAATGCGTTTTATTTTTTTATACGGAACCCTAATATTTGTTTTAGTACTAAGATAAAGTAAAAATATTTCGCATAAATTCAACCAGTTGCCTTTAAAACTGTGCACTGAATCGGATTTTATTCATGTTTGTACGACATTTATTTTTTTTTACGCGGAACCCGCGGATTAACTCTTCAGTTATCTACCAAAAAAGTCCTGTCAAAATCGGTCCAGCCGTTCCGGAGATTACCCAGAAAAAACATACATAAAATCGTAGCTTTTGGTATAGTTATCGTATATACATTCAAATTCATTTAGTAAAAAAAATTGACATTATAAACAGACACTTCAATTTTATTTATTAACATATATAGTTAAGTATAGATAGTTCTTAATTTTAAAATTCTCTTTCCATAATTATTATTTGTATAATCTAGAATGACTATTATCAATACACACCGTCACATCTTTTACCTTTTTTACGTTAAGTATGGCACAACAGGTTTTATTCTTCAAATAATCCATCCATTTCATCTTCGGAATCCCTCTACTTCTATATTCATCCACCTTCATACTTAAGACTCTACTAGTTACGTGACTTTCATATCAAAAATAATATTTAAAGGTACCTTAGATGGCGTTCAGTTACAAATAGAGTAAGATCCTAGAGCGAACAGATTTAATAGAGATAACATCGATTAAAGTCACTCGCTATGTTCAGCTCAATCGCTGTTGATAATAATTTAAAATATGCTAAAGAATATTCTAAAAATGATAAAATATCGTGATAAAGAAATCACGCAACCATTTTCTAATTAATAGACGAAATAATTAAACTTATGCTTTTTATTTCAAATGCGTTCATAAAAACATACTTTTGTTATATTTTCAAGTTCATATTTTTTTTCTATTTCTATTAAAGGATAGATTGCGCCTGTTACTTCCTACATGCACGAAAGTAAAGAAAAATATTAAAAAATAAAATAACCCTTCTGATTTTTTATATCTATGTATATTTGTCAGCGAAGTTATTACGACAATACCGATCGTGTCAGGGCCGAGCCTACCTGCAGTGAATGTTCGTAGAAAGCATATTTAGTTCAAATTAAACTTTACAGTGCTCGTTATTTTTGCGAATTAGAAGTTATATATTTCTTGATTTCACGTACATTTATAGGATTACCATGGGTATAGAAAAGCATATTTTATAATTTGCTTTGTTCTTCTATTTAACTGAGGTTTAAAAAAACACACACACAACATAACAACTTTTGTTACAATAATAAATTTTAATATTTTTATATCAGATGAATTATGTTATTGTAAGTTATTTTTAATGTAATGATATTTTCAAAAAATATGTATGTAACTGATTCGTTATAATGATGATAAGACAGAAACAGAAGTATATATCTGTAAAATTTATTTAAACTGTATAAACAATTACTCTGATGAACTAATTTGAAAATGTATGTTTTTAAGATTCAGTTTTAAGTGTCAGTAGTTCTGATTAATCACTGAGTTATCATGTTTCATGTTTTAAAAATATATGGAAACGTCCTTGGGAAGTAATACTGTACTCGCGGCGGCACACCCACTTGCTCCAGTTTTACGAGGCTTTGGACTTTCACTATCATTGTGAGATCGTTTTACGCAACCGCCGTACTGCATGTAAAATAATTGTTGTTTAGACATATGTATATAAACTTTTTAAACGTAAGCTTGTCGATCTTCTCATTAATTAATAGGATATCAATTTTTAAAAGGTTTTGATTATATTATTTTGGGATTTGATTAGAAAATAGATTTACTTTTTAACTTGATATAACTTACAAATTAAATAGCACTTTTGTTTCGACAATATCAAATTTTCTTTATCTTGTTTACAGATTTTAACAATATATGTTATCCTTTATAGTGACTAATCTTACTTTACTTTATGATTAAATAAAAAATAATAATTATTATAATATTAATTTGTGAAATATCCGACGTAGGTTCCATTTTATTATTAATCTTACCATCAATAAATAATTAGAATAACTGACATAAATAAATAACAATTTTATTAATTACACTTAAAATACTATAATTTATGTTAGAATTTCAATCATTGTGTTTCATTTTCAATTCGATTCGTATAATTTACAAAGATAACAACAAAAATTTCTTAATTTTTTTTATCTTTTCATGATGTTTCTTGCCAATTTATGCTTACTTTCAAATTTACTTATACTCGTGTATAAATTTACTTAAATATCGAGTATATCTAATAAATTAATTATAGGTTTCCTTTTCTTAACAACTTTTCGTATAATTTCTTTAGGAGCACTTCCCCTAACAGGACCGCGATAGCGATCATCCTGATCATCATAACCTCCATATTGTGGGCGCTCATAATCGTCTTCATATTCTTGGCGATAATCATTAGGCTCAACGATTCTTTGCGGCTTATACTTCTTCTTTGGCACTAAGATATAATCATCTAAATCATCATTAGGATACGGTTCACGTGCCTTGTATGGCCTATTTTTCTTTTTCGGCCTTGGCGGTAAATCATCTGGATAATATTTGTCCGGTACTACATCTGGCAAAACGGGAAACGTGTATTTGATTGACGATGACGGTTTCATCGTCACTTCTTCATATTTCGACGATTTATAAGGATAATGATTACTACTAGATGGTTTCGGCTTATCGAAATCGTAACTAGATAGATCACCGTATTTATAGAAATTGTCTCTGTATGGGTCTGGTGAAAACAGAGGATATTTACCTTTACTTAGTTCTAAGTCTACTGCGTTGGCATACAAATTGTTTTTGTTTTCGTTACTTTCTTTTCTCGTTTTGGTTTTGCAATTCGGATCGAAACCGTATCCGTCGTGACTCGGTGCAACGCTTTCTGGAAAATCATCATGTGGATGTTTCACACTAATACTGTGTGTGAACTCATCCGTTTCCAAATCGAAAGGATATTTTGTCCTTTTACTTAAAGAGTAATCTTTTATTATCTGAAACGGATATTTAGTTTTCTTTCTTTCGAAATAATCTTCGTCTGGATCTGGAAGAACAGGATATCTTTCATAGTCTCGCATAGATTTCGCTTCGATTGATTTTCCAGTAGTTATCTCAGGTTGTACTGCTCCGGCTTCATTATTCACGATTGCTGTGAATCCTGTTTTTGGACTTGCAGAGTACTCCACTGTCCTCATCGAGCCATCAGGTTCCAATACGCTGTAGTGACCTGAAATACAGAGCAAAATGGAACCTTTTTAAACATTGTTTATTCTATTTGACATGAAAGTAGTATAAAAATAGGGTTTAGTTTTTTTTTTTTATTTTAATTTTTCTAGATTCATAATATTACCTTTAACAGTATCACCTTCCTTTGTTTCCCATACAGTCTTTATGTCACCTGTGTGGGCGTCGGATACTCCATAGCTGAATGAATAGCTCGGTTTTCCCTGACAACAAAAAAGTAACATTACATTTTTACTCACACGCCTCGACGATTTTGCATTAAAAAAAGGCCGGGAATGTGTGAAGCGATAGCTCGCGTGCAATGATTCGGCATTTTAATCTATATGACAACGTGTTGCATGCTCGACTATTATAATTTTAGTATTTTGAATAACGAACGAGGGGCTTGATAGTTTCCATAAGGCCTGGAATGCGTGCAAATATAGTAAGTAAATGTACAGCTATTGTTTAGTCTATCGAACCGCTTGGTGTAATGAGTGGTCCGTTTATCACTCTCCATCAGAAGTTGTTACTTAACGCACGTATCAAATAAGTGGCATTAAAAAGGTACATAAAAATTATTGGCAATCGAATTGGAATGTTAAATAGATTGATGTTTTTTATTTTTACTATTTTATCTATTTACTATATTTAAAAAAAGTATCAGACATTAAAGCCTAAATGCGAGTTTTAATGTAAAACAAAAGTAAATTAAATACAAGATTAATTTGAAAATTGTAGTTTGTAAAATTTCCTTTGCTAGCTAGTTGTTGCAAGTTAATTTGAATTTAATTGTAATTAACTTGTTTTCATTATGGATAAGTATAGTTTTTGATGTCATTCGCCGGTCGTAAACCTCTCTTCAAGTTCAATGATAATCTACCTCGTGCGTGAGTGGATCTTGTGCTATTGCTTAATATAAATAATAAATAGCGGATCTTCACTTTCGATTGTTTCCGCTTGCGTGACCAAGATTGATTTAATTGATTGTGATAAATGTTTTTGTATCAGTCCATGAGATAAATTCTATCTTATCGTGCAAACGGGCGTTGACACCGAATTTGCTTTCCGTCTCATCTGAATATTGTTAAATTATTAAGAATTATATCATATAAGGACTGTAATAGTTATTTTCATTTACCATTTAAAAGTTCATCAAGCATTTGTAGTAACAAATATTTCTATAGGAAAATTACGAAGTACATCAACGAAATTTCCGACGATCTGTCATTCGTGTTAAGAAACAATACTACTATTTAAGTAACACATGCTATAACTAATTAAGAACAATTATTAACGTCGATATGAATATTGTCATTCACAGCGTAAATCAAACTAATTGACTGTAATTGCATATAATCGTTACTGTAATTTTATTTACAATTCGCGTAACTATATTAACAAGAAAACAAAAAAAATGTCGTGCTGTAAAGTTGTTGCTGCAAAACAAGTCGTCGTGAATGGAGAAAAGTTTGTAAGCAGTGGACGGCATTGACTGGATATGATACAAGTTATTTCGACACTAAATATCCACTTTCGAACGTTCCAACAATACTGTATACTAACTTACTTTTCTTATCTTTAAATGTTCGTAATAAAAGCTTTATGAAGTATCAAACTTGTATGCAGATTTCTTACTGTATCGGTTTTTATTTGATTTGTACAGAATCAATGGATTATTACTGTGGCATGACAGCAATTCTTAATTCAGACTGTGCGTGTACAAATCTTTTTTTTTTAAATTCAAGTAAAGTATTAACAAACTTTCAGTAATTCACAAAGTGTAATATGTAGAGAAATACTGCACAAGTTGTTTATCAAATGCAATATCTAAACTGTTTACAGAAAGGTTACTTAATTACGAAATACATCAAACTAAAAATACAAGTCCCAACTGAATGAATTATTTTCCTCAAATTTCTTTTATCCTGATACAACTAAATCACACATCAACAACCTTCCAGTTACTTCTAGTCGTAAATGAGATATTTGTACACTGTATAAGTTCTGTGCTTCTACTACATCTCACGTGATGTTAAGTGACGATGTAGTCCAAGATGGTAAAAGAGTCATATCGCCTGAACAAAGCTGTGGTTGCTTGGTGACAGATTAAAACTTAACGCTATAGTTCAGTACAACGTTTTATTTCACCCAAAGATCCCGGTCCTAATTTTGTTCTATTACACGAATTTAATGTTAGTTTGTCGTTACAATAATAAAAAAAGATTTGTTCCATTTTCAGTCTACATTTTTTTGCTTTAAAGTGTTTCCTGTTTTATTTTGTTTCCAAGTCAAAACATTCGTAAAATAAAATTTTCTTTTATAACGCCTATTAGATGGATACATTTAAATATTCAAATGATAGACAGGGAGTAATCACCTGCGCTGTAATAATGCATGCAAAGTGAAAATTGCGTGATAAAAGTACTTGAATTTATAAGTAATAGACATATTTTATATATTTTTTCCTTTTTTGCTTATTATTTTATACTTTGTTTTATATATATAATAAATATTTTTGATATTTTAGTAATGAAAACTATTTTTAAATGTATTGGTATAAAAAATATATTTAATCGCAAATATATTTTTTTATGCAGTAACGACTGAGTACTTTTGATAGAGGATAATTATTTTAATATTAAATTAATAATTAATTTCTAGAGTTTTTTTTTATTTATCTTCCAATGTTCCCCACATACAAACCTAAACTTTGTTTTTTCACTTTTATAGGTTGAAGGAAAATATTGTAACTGAAATATGAATTAAAATATTTATAGTGTTATACTTACCACGTTTGTATACGTCTTCTCTAAATTTTCTTGTGGTAGCTCATCTTGTTGACAATTTAACGCCAACAAATTGGCTAAAAGGATCTATAATTTTAATAAATACGTTAAATTATTCATATTATATTTACATGTTTTATATAACTATTATCGTAATTCCGAAAATAATTTAACAAACTATAAGTGTACAAATTTTATATTAATATATATTATGTTATAGTTATTGTTATATAAACTTTGAGAACATGTCAAATATAAAAATAAGGATATAAAGGTTTAAGTTTTAAAAAAAATGTACACACCAACGATACAAACTCTTTCATCGTAATTGGTCTAAAACTGCCGTCACCATTCGAATTCTCACACCACTAAATTAAAAAAAACTAAAAACTAGTTTTATTTTATTATAAAATGTTATTTGAAATCGCACTGAACCTGTCCATTGCCAAGGTAGGGGCTGCGTGAAGACGGGCCGCGTGACCACCACTTACCTATTTATAAACAAACGTCACACCCCCAAAGTGTGTACTAATAGGACAATTACCTGCGCATCGTTAACGTAATATTTTCAACGAATTACCTGGGATGCGTTTGAATTAATTCATCAATTTATTGATTAAAACAATTTAATTTTACATTGGACTTTTAATTGTAAGAAAATTTTATTCCTCTGTTTATAAGATATAGTAACTTTAATACACTCCGATAAAGATGTGTTTATAAGAGGGCTGTGAAATCATGTGGATTGTTTGAAATACGAATAAAAAAAATATTTATATAACATTTCTAGAAGTGAACTTAATTATGGTTTTTGTTAAGAACTAGATGCAGTTATTTATTCGCATTTTTTAAGTTTATGGTACATATTATCGCAGAAAAATAATTTAAATTTTGCCTGGAAAGAAAATCTACAAATTTGTAAATACAATTTTCGGCCTGTTGCATGTACTCTCATTTTATTCTTTATTACGTCTGTCCTTTTTACAATTTTTTGCTCACTTCTATATGAAGGTACATTTTTTCGACTTACTTTTAACCTTACTCATATAATCGGTGCCAGCTTACAGATAACAAACTGGTGTAAATTTACGTCGCTAATTATATTCAATTATAATTCAATTATAAAAAATTGCAAATCGGTCCACAAATGACGGAGAAATCGATAACAAAAAAATATATAAAAATACATACAGGCGAATTGATAACCTCCTGATTTTGAAGTCGGTAGAGGTTGTTAAATGAATAAATTTCTCATTGTCGAATTAAACAATAATGAAAATTATTAAGTACCTGTAACAAGTATTATAAATTTACATACCTACATACATACTTACATTTTAATTAATCAAAAAAACTATTCAACTTCGCTTCTTACTTATGTTCTTATGATTTAGCGGATTAGAAGACACGTGTAGAAAGCATAGAATATTAGACATTATTTGATGTCAGGAAACGGTGTGAGTTGATTCTTTCCGCAATTAAAATTGATTGCGAAAGTATACGTTGTAAAGAAAACTAGTTATTAAAAATTTTGTGTAACGTAAGTAAATATAGTACGAACAAAAAATATGGTATTATTCACATTATTATATATTTCTTCCTGTAAACGCTTAACGTGAACACATAAATATGGATTAAACTGACCGCGAATCCAGAAAAAATACAATTTAGGTACATTTCGAAATTCATATAACTGCGTCTGTAAGGGCCCTAGGTAATGAGTTCTGTTAAAATTTCATAAAGCCTTGTAACGTATAAACTTAATGATAGATTTTTCAACAAAAGAAATGATGTGTCAAAAATGTAATGTTTCCCAAAAATTCAAATATTTTTATTTATTTACATCACAAACTACAAATGTCTTTGCTTTGCAAAAAATATAATGAAAAAAAATGTATAAAAAGCATATTTATGTAGACAAAAATTTACATAGTAGTAATAAATACACAACAAAATAACAGCAATTTATCCTAACAACGTTCCTAACTAAAAAGATTCTCGACGTTGGTGGAGTAAATAAACACAGAAAATCTTTGAACATGACGTCCTCTATATCCATTGAATATTAACGTTTGTGAATAGTTTTTGTATGCGAACGTATGCAAACAAACGAAAGTAAATAATTTGCATAATTCTGCTTATGAGTACAGACACTTTTAATGTAATTTATAAACAGAGGCTTATTTTTTCCAAATATCTGTACATTTACAATTTTTTCTCTCATAAATAATTAAGTAAATATAGTTATTTTATTTTCTGCTCGTTTGATAATTTATGAGTTGTTATTTTTTTTTTATCTTCATCTACAACGAGATGAAGGATTCCATGAGAAGTCGCTATCATTATTACAGCCTACATCTATCACCATAATGAATAAATGATTAAATCCCTACTAGAGACTACTTCTGTCTTAAGTTATTACGTAATTAGCTAACCTAACAACATCTTATAGTGACCATATCAATGTTAAATTTTTGTAAGATCACTGTAAGATGATGTTAGGTTAGCTAATTACATAATAGCTTAAAACAGAAGGTACCTTAAGTAGGGACTTAATAAAGTAACCGACTTGGTATTACATGGATCTCACAACTTTTTACGGTAGAAGAACTGAGTTGCGAGACTTGGTTTTTTTACAAGTTTTGTTTATTGATGGCATATACTTTTACAGTAAAAGTAAAGGAAGTGAAGAAGACTTACCATCGAAGTGAAAGGTAAATAAAATTACAATTAAGATTTTAAAAGATAATATTTAACATTCAACCCGGTACTTTGTAAGATTGAAAGCGATAATGTTTATAATGCAGAAGGAAATACGCGTGCCAGGAATAATAGTAACACTTCTTATCGTATGTATCGCGTTACGTTGGAATTAACAACGTCAGTTTGTAATTTACCGTCAAGAGACGCATTAATTACAGTGTTTTAATGAATATAATGACTGATTATCCTTCACGCTGAAATCAGTTTGGTAGAGCGAAACGCCACCGACATTTTACATACACTTTTCTAGGGATCAAAAGATTTTACATGTTTGTAAAATCCATTGCTTGCAAATTATTTTATTTACTGAAATTTTATCTATATTAAATAAAATTGAAGTGTCTGTTTGTAATGTCAAAATAGGATATCATTTACTAAATACCTTTCCTATTTACCTATACCAAAAATATAATTTTAAATTTTTTGTCTGTCTGTCTGCCTGTTTGTTCCGGGCAATCTCCGAAACGGGTGGACCGATTTTGCTAAGACTCTTTTTGATAGATAGCCGAAATTACTTCACGTAACTTAGACTGCTATCAAAGATAATTATGGTAAAAAATTAAAACTCATATAAAAATTGAACACATTTCAATTCAAGCCACAGTTTTGCGCTCAAGTATTTAAATTTACGAGATATAATTTAACTTTGTCTTAGTACTAACAATTTTTAAGAAAATAGTTACGTATAAAATAATTAAAACGCAGTGAAGAACAAATGAAAGAAGAGCGCAGCCGCGGGCACACGGCTAATAAATTATAAAATTCCTCTTTAAACTCTTTTACATACTAGGAAGTCAATATGCTACAACAGATATTTATATTTAATGGATAACTACACAATGTCAACAAAAACTCATCATTCAAGCTACTTATTATTTAAAAAAAAGTTAAACATGAAAATTGTTTTTCTAAACGACTGACGTCATAGAAAACTATAGTTTTTTTTTTCAGTCTACGAGATTACTTTTAGCATAGTGATTAAATCCTTTCTTTGAGAATACATCTCAGTATTGAAAATCTACATGCTATCTTGTCATAAAAAATATTGCAATAATGCATAAAATATTTATCACTCGCCAGTCATAATAATATCTTTAACTTAACGCCTAGTTTAATTCAAGTCTGAATCTTATATTGATTGTAAAATAAAACTTTGCCATTCAAAATTTAAATGCTTTGCCATTGCCTTCTTCTCTCTCAGGTAGAAACAAAAGCTGATAAAAATTTAATAATTTATAAGAGTTTTGTTGGTTTATCTACTAAAGTAATTGTTATTGTCGTTGTAATAACACTGTATCATTATTGAAAGAATATTATTAAAGTTTTAGTAATCCTATAAGAAAATACAACATACGCATTATAGTATAGCATATTTCACTTGTAGAGAGTTTAATTTAAAAACATCTCAGAATATGTTTTAATATTGTTTTGTACAAAATACAAAAATGTATTTAATAGCAACAATAAAATTATTTCTACAGAACCCACACTTATATAAATGTATATAACACTCTCATATTGACGTATTTAAAAAAAAACACGATTGTAATAGGTAGTAGGCGTTGTCATCCTTTTAATTTCGTTCCTAAATAGTTACTCATGCATGAGTTACTCATACTTTCACTAAAATAGAAAATTGAAAAATACATGGCATTTACTTACGATTTTAATAAAATAAAAACCAATTAAATATAAAACTTTATTCAGTTTTACTACAAAAGGACTTATTGTTAATTTAAAAACCTTATCAGCTATATAAATAATATTCTTGTTTGATATACCTTAGATATTTTACATAAAACGGAGAATTAAAATTACTGGTGGATATTAATACATAATATCACAGTTCCACGCTGATACCGTTCTCATATTCGATTTCATAATGGTTTTAAATTACAACTGGAAAAGCGCCATCTATGTATGTAAATAGTAAACAATTCGTCATTATTTTTTAACGACATCTAGTGGTGACCGTAGTAACCAGCGCTGTCGTAGTGGTTTCCGTATACTTGCGGGTGTTGAGCGTGGCCGATACGCTTCACGATCGCGTTAAAGCCATTGTGCTTATCAGCAGTATATTCGACAATACGAGTAGTGCCGTCAGGCTCAGCTAGAGAATATGCACCTGTAAATTAGATCTAATTAGTTTGGAGAATGATCGTGAATAGGGAACTAAATAACTCTGACTATTGAAATTACTTTAATTCTAGTCTAATATTTAATAATAACAATTTGCACTGAGCCTTAATTTTTTACTAAGCTCTAACTTAGCTTAAATCGTTTCTGAAATTTTCGCCATGTTTTTGAGAAATAGCGCCATCTATCAGCAATGTTATGAAAAGTCAATTAAGTGGCAAGAGATGGCGCTCTTTTCTACTAACAAATATAATTGAAACTTTACTATATTAAAAAATTACCTTTCACAACATCACCATCACGGCTTTCCCATTGTGTTTTGTGATCACCGGTGTGAGGGTCCTGTACTGAGTAGTCGAACGCGTACTTAGGATAGGCCTAAACATAGTCCAGAAAAATTTGTAAGTAAAAGACATCAACGAGTTACTACTAAGTTTTTTTAAGCTATTGTTTTATACCTACATATTTGTGATAGCTATTTTTGAAACATAATCTATAACGATGTTACAATAAAACTGTATGATTTAATAATGTTTAATACCATTAGCACATTATATTATAATAAACAAAGAGGTTTGTGATTCATCAAAGCATATTTAATAAATATAGGTACAATTAAATCCATAAAGCGTAGATAACAAATTGTTTTCACATCCGAAAACTATTAACTAATAAATTAAAACCGTTAAAATTTGCATATAACCGTGGTTTATTACTTATATCCTACGAATATAATATCCGCTAACGGATTATCTGGAGGGAAAAATATGTCAAAATCGTCATCAAGGTTCACGTTCGGTAGAGTGGTGATTTAGTACGAACTATGACGAAATCATAGGACGTTATGATGTCTAAACACCACATCCGTTACGGTCTATAATTTCTGATGTTATGGACTACTTCGACTATATTATAAAAGACCTAGTTAAAATTACTGTAATATTTATCATTATGTATTTTGTAAAATAATTTTCTATAATCATTTACTAGTACATATCATTTTGTATTTATCAGAATAATTAATATGTTTATTGGTTAACTAATGTCAGTATGAAAATATCTCAATACGATGAAGAGGTGTTTTTGAAAGGAAATACGGATTGTAATTGCTATGGCAGGTCACGAGTCCTTGATCGTAATCTATGGTTCAGAATCTCTATGAAATTGTCATTTAAAGTTTTATAACTACTTTGTCTGATGATAGGGGCGATTAAAATGATAAAACCTTAAGTTTAGAAAAGAAAATCACATGGTATTTTGAAAAAAATATTTTTGCCTCTAACTTCGGTTAGAGAAGCTTAGAATAGAATAGAATAGAATTTTTCTTATCCCATCACATAAGCACATACTATCATTACGTGCTACCTACCCAGTGGTACACATCAGTATGTGTAAACAACCCATATATCCATTGTCCAACAAATAATTTTTATTTCTTTCTATAAAAGGAAATTAATATGATATGTTTTTAAGATAATATTATATTTGGAGGTATGCATATTGCATATGCCTTATTTCAAAGACACCAGTTCCTGTGCTGATGTGTTTCAGAAATGTACAAATAAATAAAATTGAAGTGTCTGTTTGTAGTATCAAAAAACAACTTTTTACTAAATATACGGTACCTGTACCCAAAAAAAACACAATTCTAACATTTGTTGTTTGTTTATCTGTCGGCCGGACCGATTTTGACGGGACTTTTTCTGGCAAATAGCTGTAGTTACACTGCGTAAATTGGCTACTTTTATTTCTTGAAAATAATTAGGGTTCCAACCAATTCACAGTTTTACTGGCAGGTGTTTGAATTTGTAAGAAATATCTCTGCTTATTATTACCCTTATTAGTACTCAAATAATTTCAAGAAAATAATTACTGTAAAGTGGGCAGGTACACAGCTAGTATTATAATATAATTACGTAATAATCCCCGTGGTCTGCACCATGTCCACTGGTATAACCGCCAATTGCGCCGCCATATCCGGCACCACCCGCACTATAGCCGCCAATCGCACCGCCATATCCGGCACCACCTGCGCCATAGCCGCCATATCCGGCACCCCCAGCGCTATAGCCGCCATACGCGTTGCCAATGTACCCAGCGCTTACAGCGGTACATACAGCAACGAATACTATAACCTGTAATAATCATGCACCAATTTCATTATAATTGGTGATTTGTATTTTCTAATATTCTTATTTTACTAGAGTATATTTAAACTGCCTCGGTGGCGCAGTTGTATTAGGGAACGACTATCGTTCTGAGGTCTCCAGTTCGATCCCCGGGTCGGGTATGGTGATATTGGGGTTTTCTACTCAGTATCATCCCGGAGTCTGGAATTTGTGCCCGATATGGTGACAGGATCGAAAATTATTCAAAACTCTTAGTGTGAAATTAAGTATTTACGGTATTAGTTTCAAAAGAAGTAAACAAAAATCATCATGGATTTTTCTTTTACATTTCAAGATATGGCCATTAAAAATTAAATTATCTAAGTACAAAATAGAAACGCATCAAGCACATAAAACAAATGATCTATCCATGAGTCACTTCATTCGTAACAACACATAACAATGCTGTTACATTACTCGCATGAATTCACAGTGTTATGCGTTCAACTCAAAACAATAGCTCTAGTAAAACAAATACAGGAAGCATAATTATTATATTTAAAAAAATCACATGTTGCTTGGTTTTGCAAATCTGACATTGTTATTATATTTTTTTTTAATCAATTTTTCTATGAACTGCTTTTTTTTATTTATCCAGTTTAAGCGCTAAGTAATAATAATTTATTTATTTAAATTACTTAATTGAGTGTCATTCAGTGATTGTATAAATTCACAAAAACTAGTTTCTGCTAATAGAAATTTGTACAGAAAAAACTTATTTAAATTAACTTCATATAATTCAAATAATACTGCTTAATTTTTTAAAAACCTGTTGCAAAATTTACAATAATACGATAGTAATTGTGTTTCTTATTTTCCTTCTTCATATATACTGTTACTGCTCATACTAACTAATGTTGTCGAAATTCGATATAATTATTATTCAATATTTCAAAGAAAGAAAAATTTTAATATCAAATAAATGTAAAAAACTAGGCAGCCACGAGGACTGCCTACAGAAGTGAAAACTCGTAACTTTGGAAAAACGTTTTTTTTAATGTTTAAATTTTCTACAATTGTTCATTGAATTATTAACATAACCCAACATTACGTGTAACATTTGTCTGATTTTTACATCGATTTACACTTCGATCATCATAATCAATACATACGATAGCTGCGTAAATATAAATTTAATCATTTATATCTGTGCGCCAGCACTTGTACGCAATCTTATATTTGGCACACTGTAGCATGTTGACGGCTGATGTCATAGCATTATCGGAAACGCCAATCTCAAAGGTTTTTCCTCCATCGAAAATCGGTCAACTCTACTAAAGTAGTTTTCACTTTAAAAAGTAACTGGAATCTATTTTATTTTACCTATTTCTAGGTACATGTGACCATATTCTACTATATTAATTTTGATTAAACTTTACTTTGAATTTGTATATATTTGTTATTGTATTTTGTAATTATTTAAAAAATATTACAAACCGATAATACTTTTTTCCCGAAGTTAAGAAAAAATGCTACATTATCTGGTAAGTGACGCTTCCCAGTCTAAGCAACGGTATGTCTTATTACGTGTAATGTCTACAGATACAATTTGCGACAATTCTATTGAAGTAAGAAAACAAGACTACGCAGTGTTTATATATACTAATAAATAAAATTAAAGTGTCTGTTTGTAATGTCAAAATTATTTTTTTACTAAATAGATATCAATGTATATACGATAACTAAACCAAAAATACAATGATAAATAATTTTTATCTGTCTGTCTGTTTGTTCCGGGTAATCTCCAGAACTACTGGACGGATTTTGACGGAACTTTCTTTGGTAGTTTTACCCGCGTAAAAAAAATGAAAAACCTATAAAAAATTGACTAAAATCCAATTCACTGCACAGTTTTACAGGCAAGTGCTTGAATTGATTAGAAATATTTTTACTTTATCCTATTACAAAAAAATATTAGGGTATCGTATAAAAAAAATATGTCTCGTTACTTATAATATTGTAAGCATCAAATAAGAAGAGAAATAATAATATTCAGATAATATTAATCCTATGCTTGATAAATATACGATATGTATAGAAAAATATTTACTATTATTAGAAATTAAACCATCAGTTTCATCATTCTTTTGCAAGGCATTACTACAATCGTTGTTTATACGAAAAATAAATGTTTTCATTTCTTTAATGGCAGTGGTAAGATTTGAATTTAACTCTAAGTCTACTCTAAGTCAACTCAACGTAGTATGTTTTATGATTCCTAATTATATAGTATTAAGAATCTAAATTAAAAACGAGTCCATATCAAATGACGAAGTTATCAAAAATTATATTAAAAAAAACTACTTTAATACTAACTCGAAATTAGTAACAGAGTAATAACTTTTTGAATAAACGTTAGATTAATTTTCAACAACTTATACCTTTAAGGAAAATGTAATATAACAAAATAAAATCATTTGAGTTATTATTTGTATTTTTTTAGTACGGGTAACTAATTTACAAACGAAACGTATAGAAAGCACGCATGTAACTATAGCGCACTTACTTGGAATGAATGCATTTTCTTCAAATATTCTCTGTACACTTGGTCACTTTCGTCCTCTTCAGCTATGCCGACAGGAGTAGAACTGACACTGATACATAGCTGGTCGACAGCACTCTATTTATAATGACCATGTTTACACCACCTCTAAAGCGCATACGTCTATTCGCAGCTTTGATACTTAACGTTTCAATGTATAGGCATTGTCGTATTTTTTTTTAAGTTGAAAAATTAAATTAAAGAAATAAACCTGTAGAAATATAATTTATTTATTTATTCTCAGAACCTCTTTCAATGTAAATAATAGCCCTGAATCTACAATCTAGTAAATAGTTATATTTTGAAAAATACAATTTAAAACATAAAATAAATGGTACGCAATAAGTAATTTATATTCTTAGTAAATTATTGGCTAATTGTACTCTTATCAGAGAATTTTGCAATATATATCTGTTTGCAATATATATTTTTTATTATTTTCAAAGCATCGTTATAAATTTTGATGTTCTTTTAAAATTCATAACCAATTTCTTTTATTATAATAATTTCACTTGTACGTTAATTTCTTGATAATTAATAGTCACGATATAATAAATTATATAATAATTTCTATGATTCACATGTATTTCTACTGAAAAATAGAAAAAGAGTAGGTTTCGATATCCAAAAGCATTAATTACTCTACATAATGGATAATCACGTAGGAAACAGGATATTGATGAATAAATATAAATTGAACATATAACTAATGCACACTAAAATTATAAAGTATTTATTAAAGAAATTTGTTCTACAATTGATAAAAAATAAAGATTACAGAAAACGTATTTTTAAGAACAATAAGAAACGATGGTTTCAATTTAATGCAACATAGTTTAATACAATTAAGGTTGACAATAGTGTCTGAGAGCATTTATTTCTATGTTGTATTTATAGTTTATTTCATGTTAACCCATTGAGCACTTATCTGGCGTTTACGCCAGCTTTCTATTGTTTTCCTATTGTCTTATTTTTATGGGTACTCGACACATTAAAGTATTCTTAAACATTATACAATTTGAATTTCTAAATCATTAAAAATACAAAAAAATACTTTACATTACAGTTAGTTTATATTTATAATTGATTTCCCCGAATTTTTTGGAGTGGAGTGGAGTGTAATATTCACTCAAAGTAACTAATCGTATTCCTTAGAACAAAGTAAATTTGCTACTGATCAAAATTTGCAACAGTTATAATTAAATTTGTCAGTAAACTTTATTGTGTAGTGATATAGGACAGGACATTTTTTCTCAAGTATCACTTTGAGTTACGCCTATCGAAATGATCGCACAGCAGCTTACATTATAAAAGTGAAAGTGTGTTTATTTGAATATTTGTCCATAAATCATGATCAAAAGACTGGACTGATTCCAAAAGAATTTGGCACAGATATCGATTATATGACGGAGTAAGAGACATAGGATACCTAAGTCTGCTTTTATATCAATTGATTCTAAAGTTTAATTTACGTCTCAAGAACCAAACAGGCTACTTAGCTCTTATATAAATACGTATATAGATTATTGTAATAGAGTCTTTAAGTGGGTTAGCCTGTCTAAACGCAGAAGCCAATCATAAGAATATTATGACACGTAGTTACAGTACACTACTGGTGTAATGCTAACATATACATTGATCTCTCTGCATAGTCGGTTCATGAATATTTAAAATTAAATACAACGGACATAAATTTAATTCTAGATTATGAAAGTAAAAATAATTCACGGATGATTTGAAAAAAGAAGTCTATTTGTAACAAATATGTAACCTCCTTAAATTATTAATTAATAATATCGCTTCATATAAATCCAATTTAAAATTAGGCATATTGTTCAATACAATAATATTACAAATTAAATAATCAATTGGATTTTTATTATTATTTTTTATTTTGTTGTTGCGATAAAACGTGGTTTATTTGTTTGTAGATAAAGTGTTACTGAACATATAATTTGTTTTACGTAAATACGATTAAATTCTATATAGAATATTTTAGCAACAAACGTAAATAATTCTAGTTGTAGAATTCACCGACTTGGCATCTATTACTTCTAAGCCGCCATAAAACAAGATCTTACTTTAAAATATTTCACATTAATTTGTTTACGTATTTCTAGATAAGATTATGCATAATATTACCTAATAATGATCAAGTATGAACAGTGATTTAGGGCAAATAAAGCTCCAATACTCGTTGTGTTATGAAACTATTAACTTGGAACTTATGCAAGTTAAATTAGACCAGGTTCTTTAAAATGATAACGCTTCCTTGTAAAGATACGTATTATATCAATTTATATACGGAACTTGATAGTATAATACTGTAACCACACGAATTCTTTATATTACATTTCAAGTCAAAATTAAGACGAGCATATTAATAAGGAAGTCAATGCGTTACAAATAAAGAACCTTAAATGTATTTACAATTCAGTTGTTTATAATTATTATCTACTACTGCGTACAAAATTTCTTTTTTTACACCATTGATTTTTGTTTCATGCAGACGTTGTCATCCCTTGGGCATGCCTCCGTTAAGACACTAGGTCGCTGTATCTGGTCAAGTATGCTACCTCGCATTATTCATCTGCAATAATATATAATTTTCTTAATAAGTCACATTGCTCGTGGAAGTGATGCCCCGTGAGGCCAACATGTTCTCGAATGGCTGCCGCGTACCGGAAGACAACGTGGGTAGGCTCCCCACAAGACGAACCGACGACTTGTTGAAGATCGCAGGAGTCTGTTGGATGCGGGTGGCGCAAGATCGGGCATTGTGGAGATCTTTGGGGGAGATCCAGCAGTGGACGTCTTTTGGTTGAATGGATGGAATATGTTATCAACTAGACTCATTTGGATTATTTGTTGACGTTATTTAAAACAAATAGTATTAAAATATGTATGTGGTTGGATTATGGTATCACTAACACATATTTTTCTGAAATAAATTGCAGTGAACTTTTGATACGATAGTATATCATCATGTGATTATATTTTATTAATGTTTTCGAGTCTAGAACACGCACTTAGTTGTTTTTGTTTTCTCTTAATTAAAAAACACAAAAATTTCAATCGAGAAGACGGATTAAAACTATCTTCGGCATGGAATCCAGTGATAGAAAAACTAATACCTCGCAGGCGATCGACAGAGTTTAAAGTGAGTGTAATGTCAAAATATAATTAATGACCCGAAATAGACGAGGGTAGTTTTCAAGAATTATCCCGCTGACGAAGAAACCGCAACACCTCAATCGTCTCGTGGCCACGGTCTGTATAACCAGGTCGACACGTCGAGAAAATGAAAATAAGTAAGTGCGCGTTCTAGACCCGAAAACATTAATAAAATATGAGTACAAAACCCGAAAGTTTTAAAAAAAGTGTTATCATGTGATTATTGCTTTAAATTATCTACATTGGTTTTATCGGCAACATACTCTTAACCAATAATATCCCTAAATTTTTTTCCCAAACTACATGCTCGTTTCATTAGTCTTATCTATACTTTGTAATACAGAGTCTTTTATTTTTACCTATTGAAACAGCTCACCGACATTTGATCGACGAATTGTTACCGTCTACAAGTTATTAAGAGCAAGAGTATTTCAATTCCGTTTTAATTATTGAAATAGCAGTTGTTGAGAAATATTTTAATAATATGTTACATCATGACATAAATGATTTTGAATGTCATTAAAGTCGAATATAATAACATCGGTTATAAATACGCTCTCATCCATTTCTAAATATACTTTATATTCGAAATTAACTTAATATAAATTTCACTAATAATTGATGCTTCATTGATAACGAATTCATGTTCAGTCAATTGAATAACGACAAGTTTACTAAAATAAAAGCGCTTTCATTTGAAAAACTAACTGTGTTCCCGCGACTTTGTCTGCGTATGCTAACGGGCAGACAGGCAAATAGACGGTGCCTTTTATATAATGAAGTAACAGAAATTAAAACTTGACCACACAATATATCCACGATTTAAAAAAAATCATGTACAACGGTTTAGAGATTCACGAGTAATAAAACAACTAACGGATATATAAATATGTAGATTGGCGTTGCCTTTTATATAATGTAAGGATTAAAAGTTTTTTATGAAAAAAAATTCGTTTACGTGGAAGAAGCACCAGATACTAGGTAATATTGTACCAAAAATTTTTATCACACTGATCATTTCACTTACTAAGTTACTAAATTGTACCAAAAAGATATAAGATTATGGAAACTGAGTAATTCGTAGAACTATCTAATTAATAAATTATAAATTTATTATTATTTCAGTACGAATTATAATCATAATACATTTATTATTATTGAATTTAAATAAAATTCAGATGTAAAACGGTGCATATCTTGTTTAGTAGTTGTTTATATACTAAAGCTATTTTTGAGAATATTTAATTACATACACAGAATATTTCATTATCTCACAGGAATTTGAAACAAATTTGATGGATAAAATTAAAAAACATAAAAGGCTTACAAGTAATACAGGCATATCCGAAGTCTTTATTATTCTAAAACAAAGAAAATGAAAAAATCTGTTCAATTTTGAATGTGATGTTTTCGTCTATTTTGCATAGGTAAAATCTGCTCGAGCTGCAGTTATCCCTTTCGTGTTTTATAATTCTTTTTTTGGGGCGCAACTCAATAACAATAGATTTCTGAAATATCTGCTTTTTCGACCGCATATCCTCTTGATAAAAATATAAATAATATAACGGGCATGGAAATAGGGGGATTTAATTGAAAAGCGTTGAATTTTTTATTTCATAAATGGAAAGAGATAGCATAACGGTTTAAAGAAATGGATTATTATTTACCAGTATATGTAATATATGTTAACATGTAATACTTCATGTTACCATGTCATGGCATGTTAGTCATGCATATCATTTATTGACCTTTTCCTTGATTCATTTTACATAAAACTTGAACCAATTTAAGTAATTGTAACTTTAGTTTTTTTTTCTAATTGTTATAACGACAAAATTCAAGGTGTTTCTATATTTGAACGTAGATCATATAATTAATTGCCACTCTATAAAAACTAAACCGTACTTAAATAGTCTAGGTAGCTATTGAAATTTTTACATTGTGTCGTCTATGACTAATACAAGTACAATCTATTTCAGTTATATTTATTATTTCTAAAAGACTGTTCTACATGACTATTTTTTATTTATGCTTCTGCTATAATTCAATCAAATTATCATAGTTAATTTGATTCAAGTAATTTGGTTTGGTTTGGGCATGTAGAGAGGATGGATGACAGAAGATTAACGAAACGAAGATTTATTAGGCAAGGGTGAATGGGCAAGTCGGTAAGGGTCGACCTAGGCAAACGTATCTAGACCAGATCGATCACGTCTTAAATAAAAGCTAGGTGAAAAGTACCGATAACCGATGAGCATGTATGAAAGCGCTCATGAAAGTGGAGGAAGCGAAAGAGGTGTGTCAAAATCGTAGCAAGTGGAAGAATGTAATCTTTGCCTACCCCTCACGGAAGAAAGGCGTGATGATATTTATGTATGTATGTAATTTCCAATCAGTTTGAACTTAGAACAATGAATTATGTAGATGTTTCCTACGTTTTTGAAGCGATAATGGCGCAGTGGGTAGTGCAGCCGGATTCCGCGTCAATAGACGCGGGTTCGATCCCCACCTAATCTTACTCTAAAATCGGCCTGAGCTTCCGGTGAAGGAAAACATCGTGAGGAACCATAGCATGGTGATAGGGCATTTTCTAAAAATGCCCGTCTGGGTAGCTACCAACCTCAAGTTTGAAAATCTGTCGCAAAATACCAATAGGTGTATTCCCGCAGCATCACTTGAGAATAAGGTGAATTTGTGGTCAAAGCACTAAGCCTATTCCGTGTAAAAAATATCTTGGCTGTATTATAAAAACTGGTAAATGACATAAACTTAATAGTTTCAATTATTTCATGGAGGAAAAACCTTTTTATTTGGTGTTAAACAAAATTCAATTTATACTAGATCTGTTCTTTAAAATAATAATTTCTTTATATCGTTTCTTTATATCGTAGTATCGTTTATTTCATGGATGTTTTACATTCTAAAGTAGCATTCTACAAGCTACAAATAAGTGTGGAACCGATGTCTTCAAAACGTCGTGTTGATGTTTCATTTCCATGGTTGGGCCCTTTCGCACTAACTTATATGACTTTTATCCATTTTCAATATCCTTTCATTGCTACGGAGCAGTAATTTCGTTTGGGGTAAGAGGTGTTTCTCTGTTTATATGTATCCTACATACAAACTATACACACATCTTAAAAGTGAAGCTATTGTCGACAACAAGTAAACTGTAAGCAATATGCATGTACCAAACATTTTTTGAAATTTATTTACACTTGAAGTTTATTTATACGAACTTTATTTAAATAAAAATGAAATCATAACATAGTGGGTTGGCTTTTTCTAACTCTCGACCGGCTAGCTACCAACTTCAAGTTTGAAAATCTGTAATCTCTTGAGGTGTGTTCCGGAAACACCACTTGAGAGTGTGTACTTCTAGATTTAGCGTCTTGACAATCATGTACCACATTAGGTGAAATTGTGGACAAAACGCCACATCGCCATAGGCCTATAGACGTATGTTTATTGTATATGCATGTAACAGATGATTTAAGAAGTATTGCGACGATACTTGCTCTCAATGCATGATTATAACCTGATGTGATAAACGATAAATTAAATAAATGATGTGTTAGTTCAAAAAGCGGTTAATTACTTAATGTGTATCACGAAAATGCGTGTACATTCGCATGTTACAGTTATGTTATTATTACGTTATAACTTCAGTAGTATTGCACAATGGTCTTGTGTCAGTATCATGAACATTTTCTTTTTTGTTTGTTTAGTGAAGGTGCCGTTTATCATAAAAAAATTCGAAGGTTATATAAAAGGGCTAATAAACTGGACATGAATTGACTGTTTAGTTATTTGTTGAAACCTTTATTGCCGATACTAAATATAATAATAACAATTTATTAAAATCTAAAATTCCAATATTTATCACATCGGGTTTTTTGTGTTTAGTGGTCAGGTGTGTCTTTACCAAATTGTTCGCCTAATTTATTTGTTATCTATACATCGTTTAACTTATCGGCGCGTTTTTCTTTTTACACCTCGTTGTTCCGTGGCCACTCTGTTAAAATTTGAATTAATTTTGTTCTCTTGTCATGCCGATTTCAACAACCTCATTTGTATTACTTACGAGAACAAATCACAGATATCTTTACAAACTTGACTATATTATGTACATTTACAATTTTCTACAAAATAAACCTTAAACATCTTTGAAAACCAAATCAAGTTTGAATGCTATCGTTAATTATTATTTAAATCAGATATTCCATAAAAATTACAAATTTTGACCACAGAAATAGAACAAGGCAATGGTTACTGCAACATCGGAGTTAGAACGCCTAAACCATTAATTAAAGTAACCGACTATAACACCTTTCGATAATAAGTAAGGCTGCATCAAATTAGTATTACTTTATTGTTTATTTACTAGTAAATTATAAACAGTACAAAGAAACATTACTTACATTGTTTACAGTAATAAAATACTGGGATTGTTTACAAAATTTTATATAAACCGAATTAATTAATTTGCAGCTAGTACTATTTGTGTTTATTATAATAGATATCGATATACCTACATAAGTTATTACATATTTTTATTAACAAATGAAGCTGGTAACCCCAATATAATAGACGGGGATACTTATCATTATACCAACGAATATGTAGCTAATTAGTTACAAATTGTTAAAGGATATTTTTCATTGATATCTAAATAAAAATAGAGTATTGAGTTTTTTTCTAAAGAGATTCTTGACTCTTTTATTATTACAGTTACTATTGCATGCCTTATTTATTCAAAATAGTTAACTTGTATACCGGAAAGCACACTGATTCCACATATTGAGTTCAAGGGACCCTACAAGATTTTTTACATACGATATGTTAATTACTTTTCAAAAGAAAGGAACGGTTTTTTTTTATTAAATCTCGGTAAAATTTGATTGGTATAGTAAATTTTAATAAAAATAAGATTAGATCTATTGTACAAGATTTACAACTCACAGTTTCTAACTTCATATTGTTTGCGTGGCGTATACGTGTGAACCTATATTAATTAAGTTTTTCTTCGAAATCTAAAGAGGCAACAACAGTGAAGAATATTGATATAAAATTCATTCATCAACAAATAACATAGGATAACGAACAAAAACGTTTCGCGCTTCATTAATCCATTGAAATATAACTGATTGCGAAAAGTCAAGATTCCAGTAAAAAAATATGTAAAACGCTGGTACGTGCTAGCGGCCAAGGAAACCGGCGAGGTATCTACTGACCACGTACTGCATCTACAAGGTTGTTCTAGTAGTGACAAACGTAGTAGGTTTGTCGTGCTTTATTTACACTATTTATTGTTAAATGGCTTCAAGTAAATTTATGTCAATCCGTTTTACGTTATCGTGACTGTCAATCAAATATTTCTTTTATCTATAGTAATAAATAAAATTGTCTGTTTGTAATGTCTAAATTTTTTTAAACTAAATAGATACATACGATACCTACATCAAAATTATAATTTTTAAAATTTTTGTCTGTCTGTCTGTCTGTCTGTTTGTAATGGGTAATCTCCGAAATGGCTGGACCGATTTTGATGGGACGGTTTTTGGTAGATAGCTGAAGTTACTCCGGGTAACTTAGGGTACTTTTAATTTAATCGAAAATAATAAAACAACATATTACAATATATAACAATCAACAATTTTTATAACAATCATAAAAAATGGAATAAAATCCAAAAAAAATTGAATGCACAGTTTTACGGGCAAGTTCAATTTATAAGAAACATTTTTACTTTATCTTAATACTAAAAAAATATTAAGGTTTCGTGTAAAAAAAATTAAAACGCCGTGAAGAATATATAAAACGCAGGCGCAGCCGCGGGCAGACAGCTACTAGTTAAATAAAATTATAGCATTCGTTGACAACATAAATTCGATCCAACTATTTAAATAAATCCTTCTCTGTTTTTTAAATCAATTTTCTGTTTTTGCATATATGAAAAGGCTCCAGAATTTAGAAGAAGTGAAAAATGTGTGTCAAGATCGTAGCAAGAGGAAGGATGAAGTATCTGCCTACTCTCATGACTACATTCAGTGACGATATGGTTTGAATGGTAATCACACTAAGGCTAGAAGTACTGACTCTCAAGTGATGCCGCTGGAATGCCTGGACGCCTATTGGTGTTTGTCAACAGGTTTTCAAGGTGGGCGTTAATAAAAAATGCTCTACCATTATGCTATGGTTTTTTATACAATGTTTTCCTTCACCGAAAGATAGAGTTATCGAGTTGGGCAGGTTGTTTTGAACCTGCGTAAATCAACGCACTACCAACTGAGCTATCTTGGGGTATACGCGGTTTATTGTGTAACGCTTAAAGACCTATGCTTTGACAATATTCTTTTTGTTGTATACTTTGAACACAATCGAGACTATTATGCTTATATTTTCATTGTAAGATCATAATTACGATTGCGATTGTTCGTGTTTAGTTATTTATAAAAACGTGCAATCTATTGAAGAAGGCGCTAGTTGTAAATAAAAGTTAAAAGTAATCATAAACTTCGAGTACTAAAACAAATTTCAACACACATATATACAGGAAACAGTCACAGATCTTTGTTAGTTTGTTTTGGCCATTTTGATATCCTCATCTTGTGGGATTTAACGAGACTATCTATTTTTAATAAGGACAAAGATATCGAATAAGATAAAGATAATCGATGACAAATAATTTTATTTTAAAGTAAATTGATTAGTGAAAAATCTTTTTACATGACGAATAAACCGTCTGAATGAATTAAAGAAGTTTTAATAACTGTGATCGACTGTTATTATTATTTATAAAACACTATCATTCAACTACTAAATAAATATGTAGTGGATATTACCTAAACTTTTTGTTGAATATAGTTTCATGAAGTTACCAAGAAAACATCTCATTTCGTACCTATGTAACTTTTTAACACGATGAATCTGAAAGTGGACCACGCGCTTCGTGGCCCAGTTCACACGCTAAGTGGTACAAAGAGTAACCTTGGTGATATGATAATTAGAAACTATATGAGTCACTGATAACACCTTGAAAATAATAATAAACATCACTCCATATTTCTACAGTCAATGGTGAGCTTAAAGGATACAAGTGATTTTTATCTCTCTGTCATATGTTGACCTTATACTTATATTCCTCAGTATTTTAATATTCTTATAGAGTAGTGTTTAAAAGATAAAAAAAACTGGCAGCCATAGGGACTTATGACTAATGTGAAAACGTTTGAAACTTTGGAAAAACTATATTTGTTGGTTTAAATTTATTAATACAAAAAATAATGAACACAACCTGACATTTAACATTTGTAAGGTTTTCACATCTATTGCCACTCCGAGCAATAATTATGTACAGATTCATATAGTTCATTCATAATCAAAACAGACGATAGGCTGCGTAAGTATACATTTTATTATTTATTTCTGAGTGGTGGCCCTTACACGGCATCTTATTCTACTGACGGCTGACGTCATAGCATTTGTAACGCGAAGCTATAAGTTTTTCCAGTATCGAGAATCGCTCAACGCAAAAAGAAATTTTTGCTTAAATAAAAATTAGAATAATATTTAAGTATCATGTGTGAAATAATTTTATATTGTTTACTCAAACCGCGGGGTCAGAGAACCAAAAAGTCATTCGTTTTTATCAGGTACGCTTTATTTGTAGTTAACTATTAAGACAGATCTTTCAACACCGCATCACTCTGACGATCAGTTAGTCGACCATTTAGGTAAATTAGGTTATATATTTTTCACATTACGTTGCACTCTGATTTTCTATACATAAACCAAACGACGTATATAATTATCGTGTATCAAATAAATACTGCCTAGATAATAAACAAACCCCTTGGGAAATTTGAAGCGATGATGGTTTAGTTGCTAGGGCGTACGGATTTTGCGTCAATGGACGCAGATTCAAATCCACCTATCCAACTCTAAAATCAGCCTGAGGTCTCAGTGAAGGAAAACATCGTGAGGAAACCATAGGCATGGTGGTAGGGCATTTAGTAATAATGCCCGACAGGGTAACTAACACCCTCAAGTTTGAAAACCTGTCGCCAAATACCAACAGGTGTGTTCCGGCAGCATCGCCTGAGAACTAGACTTAGTGTGTTCACCATCCTGGACCACATTGTTACTTAACATTAGGTGAGATTGAGGTAAAAGGTACATGAGGTAAAAAAAAAAAGTACACAAAAGATAAAGGATAAGTACCTTCGTTTATGATTTTTATAATTATAAATTAATTATGTATCTATGCTATACATAGGAATACAAAAATTAACCAAACAGTTTTATGTATGCATATTTTTTTATAAATTCACTGATTTTGATTTTTCGATTTTTATTTGTTAATTTCTTAAAATATTGCGAAGGGCATCATCTGTTGTTTTTTTTATGTTATTAAATGCAATCTGTGATAAAAGTGTTTTATCGTCTGTCAAACTTCAACCTTCTTTAAGCCTTCCTAGTTAGAACATAATGCATATTTAGCACACATGTATTCCGATAGAAATTAGGCTTCCGTGTCGATTTTTTTAGACGCTGTTTAAGATTTTATTTTTAAATTGCTTTATCTCACACTTGTTTACGTGTAACTCCGAGAATACATGTTTGTTGGGTATTTATATTAGGTAGTTATAATGTAAATCCATCCACCATACTCGTTTCAAAGTAATATTGTGTATAATAAATTCAATTATTAGTGCAGAAAATAAAAAAATAGTTGATGTTGATACGTCTTGAAAAAACAGTCTATTGATGGATGTCCTTTATTATTATCATTATATACAGTATGGTAACTGTATGTCACTTACAAATTATCTCGATAAAGAAAAACCAACACAAAAAGATACAATAATTAATAATATAGTTGGTGACCATATTGACAGGTTTTAGTGGATTTCGAAGTATGTAAGGCTAAATTTGTTTTACTTTGCATTCGGTTTTTTATAAAATTAAATAGACACTAACATGGAAGGATGATGGTAATACGGATCGTAGCGGGGGTTTAGTCTGACTTTTCAAAAACACTGTTTAATATCCACTGTTCATTTTTTTATTTAAATCTAACTCAGGCAAAGCAGAAAAGGAAAGCTAGTTTTTTTTTAATAAATGTATGTAGTTTTAAAATATTCATAAAATCATTTTATTATTGCAATGGTAGGGTTCTCTACAGCGCCATCTATAAAAACCTTATAGAATTAGTAAAGTTTTTTTAAGAACATCTTAACAACAGATCATAGCGTTTTGACGTTGCATCGGAGTTAAAAAGAATCTTATAAGTATTATTAACGTGTTACGATAGATGGCGCTTTGAAGTATAATTTCAATTTTGTAATAGTAGTTATTTAATACGTTCTATTATTATATTAATTGTTTGTATTATTGAGTTTTATTTTGTTACAATATTTACAAATGCCTTTATAAGTATTAATTTCTATTTTATATTATGACCCTTTCTTATAAAATATCGCCTTATTATCATAACTAATACCATTGATAAATTATATATTATATAGTCTTTGCTAATACTAATAAGTAAAGAATAATTTTGACAAAATTAAACTTTAAACTAAATAATTTACAGAGACACTTTCGTGTAGGGAACTTAACGTTGATCATGTTTCTTTAGAAATAGCCAATAAATCCCGAAATAATAGTAGGTAAGAACAAATAAATATATTTAACCGATTTTTTATTAAAGAATCTTTATAAGCACCAGGTAAGTAAATAATTGAATTGTTTAATAAAAAGTGAATAATTCTTAATTAGTTTAAGGAATAAATATTCATAACTAAAAAATTAAGCAAATATAATAAAATTCTTAACGGAATGTATATACTTTTAAACTCAATTAGTGAAAATTTCTGTTTTTTACACTATGGCAAAACCTGAGTGCCTGAGTATATCGTAAGAATATGGTGATATATTCGTATCTTCGATTATCATGTCATTATTTTCAGTATCTCAGTTGCATTCGTCATAATAATTGAAGTCCAGAGATAATTAAATATTTAGGTGAAAGGCTTTTTTTTGTTAGGTATAAGTTTGTATTGTGACTTTATAATACTACTTTTCGCCCAATAGACTAAATTCGAGCACAATTATCATTATCATGCTCTGATCCCAACTCACTTGGCATCGGCACAGTAAGTATTTTTATTCCATACGTCCCTGTTAGCCGTCATCTCTTCATTTACCTACTCCTTTTCTTTCCCTTGCACGCTACGTCTACTTTCTTTGGGCTTCTTCTACTTTTTTATTTTATTCGAAATTTAATTTTAATTTAATTCCAATATTTGTATTGATAAAACACTAACTAAACTCCTCAATACGTCAACAAAACAGAAGAAAATCGCGTAACGAACAGAGGACAAAATGTACTGAACTATTTTATCTTTCCCTATAATAAAATAGGTTTGCAGTGAAACCTTCACCAAAAATACAACTTTTAAAATTTTTGTATGTCTGTGTGTGTATTCCAGGTTATCTCCGGTACGGCTGAATCGATTAAGCCGGGACTTTTTTAGTAAATAGCTGAAGTTACTACTAATTAACTAACTGAGTACTAACGATTTTCGAAAATAATTCGTGTTCCGCGTAAAGAAAATTAAAAGTCATATAAAATTGAATAAAATTCGATTCAATGCACAGTTTTCCGGC
This sequence comes from Samia ricini, assembly GCA_014132275.2. Taxonomy (NCBI): domain Eukaryota; kingdom Metazoa; phylum Arthropoda; class Insecta; order Lepidoptera; family Saturniidae; genus Samia; species Samia ricini. The sequence continues at coordinate 11,976,474 of AP028170.1, forward strand.
AAGTATTTAAATTTATGAGAAATATTTTAACTTTACTTATTTAGTATGTACTAAAAACACACACAGCTAGTCACTGATATTTAATAAAGTACCCACTAACTAACATTCATTAAAAAACATTCAGCACTGTTTGCGCGATGCGTGCATAGACAAAGATAATTTTAAAATATCATGGCAATGGCAATACGTGTGATGGTTGTTTTTTTTTTTAATGAATATTTTATGGATACCACAAAATGCAAAGCAGTATTTTTTTTTCCGAGTCAGTATTTAAAATAGTTAAACTTACAAAGGTTGCCAACGTGTATAATTAAATTAAGCATACCTTACTGTTAGAAGCAACGCTTCCGCCGCTTTACAATGTTCTTCAAAATACTACATGATATAATAAATATTTTTTTTTAATTCTTTCGATTTTATCGTTAATTAACCCACATTATGAGTCCCAAGGTTCTAGCAATCCTTACCAAATATAGTAGGGAGCTTGGCGTTTGAGCATAAAGCTTAATACAACCTTGGTGCCAATTAAACATTGTCATGACCATATCAGTTTATTTTTGATGTCAACTAGATATTCGTAAGTAAATCTGCAGCTGAACTGAATCCTTGTTATTACGAGTCATCAATCACTCAGTCCAACACCTATCACTCATGTTACAGTGTAAATGACATTTTTTTTTTTTATGTTTATGTAATGATCAATTAAGTCTGCTCAATAATTTTTGAATAATTTTACCTTTACTATTTGTTAGACAGCTCAATGTTAAGTTTATTTTTTAAACCGTATTAAATTATGTATGTTAAATAGAATTATTGTTATATATAAAATTTTAAACTATGATGGTTCAGGAATAGTGCGGTACTAAAGAATCCATTAACGTGGGTTAGAATCGTCCTAATCTTTTTTAAAATATTCCATCTGTGAAGATAAACATCGGGTTGATGCTGTAGGCACTGTAAGCCTATTTTTTACTCTAGGAAGGTACTGCGATACCTTTAAAATAATTTACTAGTATATGTAGATTTTTACCCCTAAATCTAGTACAAATTCATTATGATCGACCAGTGGGTTGCAACTGCTTTTGATACTTACATATGTCTCGCTTACACATAAAATCGATGATAAATAAACTCTATAATCTCTCTAATTCTAAAATATCTTTAAAAAGTCCCTACAAAACAAGAGCATTGCGGTAGGTAGGTTTAGTTTGAAAATTTAACACTAAATACGTGTTTTTTGATAAAATCATTTGAGAACTCAACGTTTAACATATTTAGCATTCTCGGCCACATCGTCACTAAACATCAGTTGAAATTGCATTCAAAGCGCTCATAAACGCTTCTATGTTTTCTAATGTAATGCCCATATTTTTTGCTTGACTTAGGTTGTACCTGTCGATAGAGTAAGTGTCACATGCTGAACACTTTCCTGCTCGTTTGGGTCGCAAATGCACGAGGGGCTCTCTTTGCACTTGAAGCGGTGTCAGTACTCAGACAATGCTCCATGTCCCGTGAGTATTTGAGTTTCCACTTTGTTTATGCCTGGTTTATGTGACGGTCCGGTTCCATTCATCAACTGACACCAAATGGATTTCCCACTTGGATCGTGAAAACTTGTAGGGTAATCGAATCCGACCAGATTACAAACATCGTACATTTGTGCATAATCTATTCATAGAGACTAATGCACTTCGCTTTTCGGGATCAGCAAGTGTATGTTACTTGCTTAGACGATTTTGCCAAGGTAAATGTAGGTAAGCATACCCTACTGGTCAAAAAAACTATCATCTTAAGACACTGCGCTATTTCGGACGAGAAGATTCTGCATAACTTTCCGAACGCGGCCCAGCCAGCATAATAATGTTAATTCTCAATATCTGTCGATGCATTCATTTTTCCGAGCTTAAGTATGAAATTAAAATACAAAAAATAATGTCAAGAAAATTAATTAAAAGGTTTTCTACAAATGCGTATATACAATTCCGAACCCGCTTAATAAACCCGCCGATATAAATTTTCATGATAATATCATAAACACCAAATACAGTATATGTCGACTAATTAATAAATAGCGCTCGACTACCCATATCAGATTATGACAAGTATGTAAATGTTTTTATAAAGAACGAGAACCACTCGATACCAATTATTTAAATACGTGCACGTATTGCTATTAGCGTCTTTAATTTCAAGCACTATAATTATATAAAATCACATTACATATAAATTAGTTATATTTAAAATTGTTATGAAACATAGTATATATCTATTTTACATTTGAATTAACATTTGATCCTAATTACTTATCTTACAGATTTGAACAGGACATGTATCGACAAAAAGATTGAACATGTTACTTAGTAATCATTTCATGTTATTTTAAGAGGCCATTCCATCCCCCTTATTCGCAATGGCAAGCAAAGCTCTTATGGTTACGCCACACAGCACGCGGAGCGGGTCGCCAGCGTGCTATTACTACACAAGAGGTCACGCACAACTCCCGCTCGGCTCGCGTCGATGTGATGTATTCTAAAGAAACATCGCGCTCGCGTCCCAGCCCGCCCGCTGTGTGGCGAAGCCATTAGTAAGCATTAGCATAATTTTGAAAGAAAAAATAAAAGGAAAATTCATATGTAAATATTGCACAACTAATCACCATTCAGACCCCACCGTACCACAAGTCATCAAAAATAAGCAAAATTTAGACTCCCCCACTCTATATTGATGGCCCTCAAATAGTGTTATTCAGGATTCACTTTTATATTATTTTATTGGGCCAAGTATCTTCGCAGGCGTGTGATGAAGAATTCAAGAACACGCTTTTTACTAAATGTGTCTAAAATTTGAAATTGTATAAATATAATGTCTAAACAACCCTAAAATACTCTTTTGTAATTGAACTTTTTTTAAACATCAGCGGGAGTTTTAGCTTTTTTGGAATAACAGTTTCTCTGTAAATAGCAAACATTTATTTTATTATATTTTACACTTAGGATAAATAAAAACAGTTATTAAAGTATTTAATACTATGCTTGCATGTAAAAAGAAACGACATTAAAATCTATTCTACGTATATTTATTATAAAGTAGAAAAAATATGAATTCAAGTGACGTTTTACCATGTACCTACATAAACAAAATATACTCGCCGGACCCGCGATGTCAAGCTATTTATTTATGAGGACTGACTTGATAAATGCGTGGCAAGTATGAATTAAAGAAATAGTTTATTTCTCTATATACATATAAATTCATTTAATATAGCATTATAGTCGCAAGGTAAAATTTTCAAAGGAACATGATAACTACGTGCTTCACGTACCTTCGCCTTAATCAAAATTAAATTCTGTCATTTATCTGCTACGCGGAGCCCAATATAAATTCTGGTTTTAATGTGATTTCGCTTTGAAAGTAGGTTAATCTTGATGAGTACGATATCACATTCGCCTTGAAATTAAGAAAACCTTCGTTATAGAGGTGGCTCGGCTCATACATACGCATTACAAGTCTCGTGGCAATCTGTTTCTAATAATTTCAAATCAGACATCGATAAAATTACATTGTAAGACATACATTTTGTATACGGACCTTTTCAAGTTTTAAATGAATTAGGAATAACTTTATTTAAAACAAGCTGTGCCCTCGGCTATGCCCACGTTTCACATAGTTTTCATTTTTTTTTTGCTACTAACATTAAGTAAAGATATTTCTCACAGATTCAAATACCTGCTATTAAAACTGTGCATTGAATCGGATTTTATTCACAATTGCATGAGTTTTAATTTTTTTACGAGGAACACAAATTATTTTCGAAAAACAAAAATACCCTTAGAACGGTGTAGGGTCTAAGAAGGGTGTAAAACAGAGCGCAGCCGTGGACTAACACGGTCTAGACATGATGATGAAAATTCTATAATTATACCTTTAATACCATATTATTGTTAATAAGAGTTTCTCGAATACAAAAAGCAAACATTGAGTAGTAAACATGCAAATTTTTCATCGCGTGGAATTCTAAAATATCTTAAGTTGGACTAAAATGATTATTGAAAGATAATTTTGTTACTCAAATTATCATATTATTTTAGAGCTACGAAAGCAAAATATGCACGGGTTGTTTTATATAGTATCTAGCTGTGTTCCCACGGCTAATCTAACGGGCATACAGACAAATAGACGTTGACTTCATATATTCTAAGAACTTTATTCTTGTAAGAAGTACTAGAAGAAGTAATAGTCATGTTAGTGAAGTTTTTTTTTATTCTACTGATAACTATACCTATAAATATATTATGTTACGTAATAAAATATATACTGCAATCTGACCAAATAATATATTTAAAAACGAATCATGTAAATCGGTACAGTTCGTTATAAGCTAATTAACGCACAAATAGACTTCAAAAAATCAAAATAAAAGAAAATCTTTATTCAATTTAAACCCTAATAAGACGCTTATGAATGTTAAAACACTACCACTGGTTCGGAAAATAACACAGTTGAGAAGAGCTAACAAGAAAATCGATCTGGTTCCTTTTTTATAAATTCAAAATATAAATATGTATATTATTTTTTAAATAAAAACTATCCAAATCATAGTTCCAACCATTGTTTGCGGAAGCACAGGGAGAGGAGTAAATTCCAGACATCACTATCGATCAAGTAATGATTCACTTCATCAATCAAGTAATGATCGTCATAACTTTAATATTAGAAGTAAAGACAAGTTGGCCGTCCCACGCTTTAGGTTAAGTAAGTGTAATAAAAGCTTTATAGGTAATAGTATTCGGTTTTACAATAAGATCCCAAGTAACATTACCGATTTACCTGACAATAAGTTCAAGTATTATGTCAAGCAAGTTTTAATCTCAAAAGGTTATTACAGGGTGGATCATTACGTGAACGATAGTGATGTCTGGAATTAACCCACATCTCTGTGCTTCCACTAACATTATTAAAACTACGATTTGTATAGTTTTTTATATGATAAAAAAAATGATATATATTATATTTGTTAAAAAAAAAAAGAACCAGATCGAGTTTCTTGCCGGCTCTTCTCGACTGGGTTGTTTTCCGAACCGGTGGTAGTGTTTTAGACGTTCATAAGCGCCTTCTTAGGGCCTAAATTGAATAAATAAATTTTGATTTGATTTTTGATTTTGACTCTGTAATAACCTTTTTTACCTGCACCATGTTTTGAATTTATAGGGGGACTTATATAATTAAGAAGTAACACGGCACCATGGAGTGATGAAGTTATATGTTTTGTAACTTCAAGAGGTATGTTAGTGAAGTAATCCTGCAAAATAGTTGCTACCTCTGAACTGCTTGAAATATGTACTCCATCGACATTCAGATCGAAAGCATTATCATTTATTCTATTATTACCTATTTCCTTATTTATGATGTTCCAGACAGTCTTGGTCTCATTTCTACATTCAAGAACTTTGTTTCCCAAAAATTTTGCTTTGGCAGCTATACAAACACGTTTAAATATTTTTGAATAATTTCTAACATAAGCATGAAAAGCTTCACTCGTAGATAATGACTTTTTGTAGTATAGATCATATAAATGATCCGTACTTTTTTATTCCTATAGTTGCCCAATCCTTAAAAATAAAAACGTTAATTTTTAAATAATGTAAGCACATTTAACCACATCCTCACTTTGTATAAGATAAGGTTTTTGAATAAGGTGATAAGGCTCAACGGCTCCAGCTGTATCAACGCACCATTAGGTAACTTGATAAAAACTAAACTTAATAAACTTTAGAGTATGACAGTAAAGCAATCACGATATAATTACGTACAAGTATTGCCATGGTCGCTATACTTTCCTGGATCGAAAGTTCAGACTCAGAACTTAGTACTTAGAAGAATGAATTAGTTTTATCATTTAGTTTATGTATTCTGAATTAGTTTTGTCACACAGTAGATTAACAGCATAGTTACATCTCATATATAAATTAATAATGTCCAAAATTAAACAATCAAAAATTGAGTAATAAGTTTAAAATTTACAATATAAATGTACATATATAAAAATGAATTACTTGAAATTACCAACGTAAAATCATAATAGTGTTATCTGAGACAATATTTTTGATTACCTTATATGGTTTAAGAATACCATATCCAGAAAGGATTGCATGATGCAATAAACGAAGCTCATTGCTTCATTGTTACTGGAAGTTCAATGTCATAATATGTTTTACATTATCTGCAAAACAAGTACAGCGACACGGGTTTCAATAAGTAATTCATAAATAAGTAGTTTTATTACACTGAACCGCAAAGATGAGGTTCGATCAGAAAATCTTCAATATCTTCAAAAGTACCTATATGAAATAATACCTAGCTATATGAAATAAAGACTAAATTAAAAAATGTTTTAATGTTTTAAATAAAGTTTTCAAGCTTTTCATTTTTAATAAATATAAAATAAGTAAAAACGCGTAGTTTTTTCAGTATTTACGTAAATGTAGATCGGTTACAGATGTGCTGTTTTCACGCATTTTAGTACATACTTTGTGTTGCCTCTGCGAGCTCGCAATACTCCTGTTATGCAATTTGGCATACTTTCTCCTAGGTTTTTGAGGTGATGCTTTGAAATATGCCATTCATCTATTAAAGCTTCTTTTATTTAACATGTCGTGATTGGCGGCGTATTTCGCTGACGTATAAATCGTCGCAGTTTGTCCCATGCATGCTCAATGGTTAAGTCGGGGTTAGGTACTAGCCACTCCATGTGTGTGATACCGACTATTTGAAAATAGGCAAACACTATCTGACCTCCATGCGGGCGGGCATTGGCTTGTATATAAGCGGCAATCACGCCCATCTTCACTATAAATGGACCAACGTAGTCATTCAGAATTTCAGTGACAAATCTTTCTGCAGTTAAAGTTACATTTTCTAGTGTGGCTTTCGGAAGAAATCTCAGCCCACACGTGTACAGAGCCTCCGCCGTATGATACTTTTTCTTCTATACAGGCTTGGCTATAGCACTCTCCCGGTCTTCTGTACACTCTTTTCCTCCCGCCGTGGTCGTATAAACAGAATCTGAAACATAACTCTTGACAGTCATTCAGTTTCCAACTATCGTATTCTCTACAATCACTCAACCTTAAGTTTATGTGGTGTCTTTCTAGTTTTGAGCTATTTGCAGGCTTTTAATTTGCTTCAGCCAGACCCCGCCTTACTATATCCGTACTCCAATTGTTTTTCTGATTCTTTACCCCAACAGCCGTAAGAAAGCGATTTCTCAAAATTGTTGACACCATATTCTCCCGCGCCGTTGTGCACCTTATTTGGCCTATTCTTGGTCTTCGAAGATTGAATCAAATGTCATGAAAACGCTGGAGTACTCGCTGAACTGTACAAAGAGTCACACCAACAATAAGGCAGAGACACCATTTTTATAACTTTTTTTATTGTAAAACTAAAACAAACGCGAAATAATTGATTTTAATTTTTGGTCTGTATTATTATTATACATTTTCAGTTTTTTAACCAATTATCAAAAATGAAATAGAAAGGTTTGGTATAACATTCTATGTGGCATTAAATATTCTTTAATTTATTCTCTATTTCATAAAGCTGGGTCAGGTAATTTTGAAGAAGGGTAGTGCGTAAATGCTTTTCCCCACGTAAAAAAAAAGAGGTAATTTTGAAGATATTGAATTTTTTTTTACTTTTTAAAATGTTTTTTTAAATATTTAAAAGTACAATCCGAAAATAACGACAAATACATAGAGAATGAAAATCCATCATCAATCTCCTTAAGTTTTCGTCATTATCGTCTGTTTTGCATAAGTATTATTATCCTTAGCTGCAGCTGTCCCTTTCATGTTTTATAACTCTTTCTTAGGGGCGCAACGCGATAGCAATAGATTTCTGAAATTAGTATTTTTCAAATTTGTCACCGACCATATATATATACTCTTAATGGCTATGTTGAGATAATCCTCAACCTTCATCTATACATATAGTAAAATGGTAACGAGACGAAATCTGTACTTAGAAGATATTTAAGAAAAAAGTCGATGCTGGCCTTTAGAATCGATTACAGAACACATTTCGATAGTTTTAAATGAATTGCCTATCTGTCTGTGTATTAATTTCTTCACCAACCACGCAAAACTTACTGAACCGAATTCAATGAGGTTTGATAATGTCATATATTGCATTCAGAGGGTTCTGCAAATTGTATGAATTCCAAACGGGAGAAGCCGTGAGCTCTATTTACTAGTTGGGTGCAATTTTTTTTCACATTTTCATGAGTTTTAATGTTTTATACGGTTATTCCTCAAAAAATTTGGTACTAAAAGAAAGTAAAGACATTTCTCTCAAAATCAAATATCAGCCAGTAAAACTGTGCATTAAATCAGGTTTTATTCACTATTTTAATGAGTATTAATTTTTTACGCGGAACCTTAACAATTTACAAAAAGTATTATTAACTTAAGTTACACAAAGTAACTACAGCTATCTGCTAATAAAATTACCGTCCAAATTGCTCTAGTAGCCGGTAAAAAGAGCCAAACAGGCAAAAAAAAACAAAAATTGTGTTTTTTTTGGTATAGGTACCGTATATACATTCATATTTATTTAGTATAAAGTTTTTATTTTGATAAAACAAACGTACACTTCAATTGTATTTATTAGTGTAGATATACTAAAAGTAAGGTTTTCCATTAGTAAATATCTGGTTTCAATTGCCAAGAACTTAGAAATGTTCTCCGCTCTATCTACATAACTTGATAACCTCTAGGTGTATCATCTCCTGCGCGACGCGTACTAAGATTACCAAGAGTATAGATCGACCTAGAAGCCTTAGCCGCGGTGTATGTAGGTCAGAAGGTTTCATATATTTTATTAAAATCAGTTGTAGTGTAAACAATATTGATAACATTTTTTTGAACAATAACACATAATTTTGCATTTACCTATATTTTGTGACAAATATAAATATGAGGTATAATCCATAGAGTTGAACTTTACACATAACTAATAGTAGTTAAGCCAACTCATAAATTAAAGGCACAAACAATAATTCTATAGTTTCACTCAATTATATGAATAATAAATAATTTGTTTCACTATATCAAATCCTATTCATTACATTACAAAACTTCGGTGGCGCAATGAACCAGCAGCGTTATTGAGACCCTACCTCATATTTGGAATTACTATATAATAAATGAAATTATTTATTAGCTTATTGCTCTGAGGAAACTACATAGATTATATTTTATAAAGTCAAAGGAATCTCGACTGCGTCGGATTATGAGTTTAAGGCAACACCGTATATTCATAACGCACAGTTTCAGGTCCAAAACATATCAAGAGTTATTTTATTTCACATCAATAATATTTATTAAAAGTATTATGGGCATGGCATATATTTTTAAAGTGCAAATAAATTCCACAAAGAGCCTAACGGTCTCCACCTTCTTTATTAAACGTTAATACGTCGCATGAGAAAACAAAATTTAACAATAAATATTTAATCAAGCCTCCATTGAATTTTATATTTGAAAAAAGTAACCTTTCTCGATTTGCTTATATGTACTTTTAAATAAAATGTTATAATAGAATAAAAGAGGAACCTTTATGTCTGTTGGATATTATATATATACGAAGAATTTCTGATTACGAAATCATTTGAGTGTAGTGCCGCCGATTATCGAGTTTCAATTCAAAGCATCATTTGAATTTAAATTCAGAAAAATTAATTGCTCTTGTGACGAACTATCGCCTGTATATCGCCACGAAACTGTGTAAGTCCAGCAAATCTATTAACTCGACGACTATGTACATCAATCCCATACTTAATAAAACCTCCTAAATGGTGGATCTAGTTCAAAGTACCTAATAAATCTTATAAATGGTAACCAATCATAATACCCTTTTATAAATCTTACTAAGTGTTTAGATTAAATAAAATAAAAAATTGTGTTAATAACACATAGTAAAATTCAAATATGTAATTTGAACATTTTCAATAAAAGGTAACTAGTAAAATCTACAATGCAAAACGAGCAAGCAAGCAGTATTGTTTTGAATAAATTGACGACTTAGAAGTAACGACCATTTACTCTTATAAAAATTTCACTAAGTGCCTTTACGTACTAAAACAACATCAATGGAGATCGAAATGGCTCAATTTCCTTCATTACGATCTGAAATAAACATCGGAATGTTTACATTTGATAAAATAGATCGATTTAGTTAACATTAAAAATACTTTAAAAGCAAATATGGATATTTTTAAAGCATCACATTAAATCTCAAATTCTGATGAATCTCAAGTGGTGTCCAATATTACTTTGAAATGTATCTATGTAAATAACATTTTACCATACTGGTCAAATCACTGAATATTTGTTTTGAATTACTTCGTTTAATAATTCAATGTGCTAATGTTATAAGAGTTGTATTACATTTTGTGTATCATCATCATTCTGCTCCCAATTTGTTATTTAGTGTTGGTGTAGTATGACTTCTTCTATATATCTCTATCAACCATCATGTTTTCATTCACCCCTTTTGCTTTGATAGCTTCCTTCACACCATCATTTCTTCTATCATTCACCATCATCCATTTCTTATTTGGGAGTCCTCTCCACCTCTATCCCCCAACTTTCATATTCATTACTTTTTACATCACATGCATTTCCTCTCTTCCTAAAATATGTTTGTACTAAGACAAACGAGTCCCTTTCTATCAATTCTAGCAATTCTGGTCACGCAACACATCCATCTCCAACATTCACATCTTTGCTCAATGCAATCTTCTCTGCCCAACATTTCGATCCATACAGTATAACAGGTTTTATAAGTTACTAATATATTTTGCCCTTCAATTTAACGGGTATTCTAAAGTCGCAAGTGGTGTCTGAAACCTATCACTACTAAATTTTGTGTTGTTTATATGTTGGAAAAATCATATTGTATCTAAATTGAGTTTCCTCTAATGAAAAGGATACAAATGGCGTAATAAAATATTAGAGAACCACAGAACATATTCTATTATCGCTATGAGTAATTTCTTAAAGTTTCCATATAAGCAAGTATTTATTCTACAATAATTATTGGCATAAGTAAAATCTCTCATGAAGACTTGACCACTTGACTTGACATGAACTTATCAAGATTTGAATAGGAAATTGTCGGTAATTTTTATTTATCATATCAGTAGTTGAAATATTAAAACATCGAAAACTTTATATGCATGGACTAATAAGCAAAAAGACGTTCACTAAATTTGTAATTATAGTAATTAAAGTGTAGCACTATAAATTGCATCTATGAGTACCCAGGTTACGAAATATTTTTAAAAGCACTGATCACAGATCCTTGACATCAACTTAATGGATAACGATTAAAAGCATCAGTTGTTCAGACAAGATTCTTAAATTAATGTAACTATTATTATTTACTATATACAACAAGTGACTTTTATGATAATATTTATTGGTTTACATTCACAGAAATTTTAAATAGAGCATTTGCAAATACATCGAATGGTGTATAAATTTCGTTATCGATATTATTTTTTACGTATTTCAAAAAGAGTTTTGAAATATGTATATTAAACAAAGTCGGGTTAGTTACACCATTTATAGCTCAAGAACGACTGGACCGATTTTTATGATTTTTGATTTGTTTAATTGGTATCCGACCCACATAGCTATTAAAACATCGAAAAAATTATGAAGATAATTAATTTTTATACAGTTTGATACGACTTTTTGGATTTCGGAGAATTTCATTCGTTTTGAACACGAGAAATTTCTTTGCATATTGGCAGAACAGTTAAATTTAATTCAGCTAATATCACAACATTAATTGATTCTGAGGCGTACGAAATTCACCGGGACAGCTAGTATTAAATAAATTGAAAGTAAACCTTTAATAGTTTAATTAACTTTGATAATAACAACGTTTTATAACATGAGAAACCTTATCGTTTCCTATCGTATCCTTTTCGCCGAATAACATGGCGAGACAATGTGCAACTACTTTTCATACAACTCTACGGCACTTTTAACCTGTTTATTGGCCTACTGGCACTACTGGCTTTACAAACTATTGCATAATACACCGGGTCCAAAAACACAACGGCTCCAAAGTGCTACGAGCTTCAACTTGACCGCTATAAGATTGAAAAAATTCGCGAAATTTGCCTTAAATAATCCCTTTACAATGTGATGCAATGACAATGTACAGCGTTGGCGGCGGCTGCAAGAGCTTTTCTAGTTGAGGATCGATGAACATCTTATGCTGCTGCTAGAGAAGGACCCGGAGTGTGTGAGGAAGCAAAGTTAGCCACCCGTCTCCGTCAAACAAGAAATAGTGAAATAATAGAAATAAAATAAGTAACAAATGAGATCGAACCCGAAGATTCGATAAATGCAGAAATTGTACAGATTTTATATCACCACGAACACAATTGATTGCTCTTTGTTTGACTGACCACAAGAAATCCTCGGGATCCATTCCGAAAGGAGATCAAGAAAGACAAGAATCGATCCAACATTTAAATTAATGCAGTGCATCACAACAATCATTTAACTCGATCACAAACTTGCAAGGTTAGCGTCATTTCTTTAAAATTTACTTTATTTTATTTTATTACCTATACATATTATTATTTATTTGTTTAAAGTTATGGCGCATTATAGTGTTTTCTTTTAAAAAGGCTTTTCTATTGCAAAACATTTTAATACAATATTTACCTCACCGAAATTCATATTTGCTTTTAATTCTTTCGAATAATCATTGTATTAGAATATTTGTGGAAACGCAAATATAATTCTTTTTAGAATCATTTGATTGATACCTATTTATAAATAAATCAAATTAAAATCTAATATAAAAGCAAACCCGTTGGCGCTTTCTGATCTTAAAGTGTATTGTAAAACTATCGCAAGCGATGCAATGTGCCATAAATAAAATTGCACTGCAAAGACAAAACCGGTTTAGGCGACTGCGCATCGGATCGTGTACGCCAGACGCAGTAGCCAAACGTTTCTCACGAAGAAGGACAATATAAATTAACGATGCCGATTGTGATTCACTGATTTATTTATTGGGATTAACATAAATCAATGTTCTTTTATAGATGTTGTAGGTACAATAGCAATAGATATTACAATCAAGCAATTTGAATTAACAATGCGAACAGTAGTAGGTAATGTAAATATGTATATATTTACTTTCATTGCATTAATAAAAAAGAATTAAATATTTATGGGTACATAAGAATAAACATAGTAGGCATATGTTCATTAATCATCTTTCTTGACTTCATAATGAAATAGTTTCGTATTTATTATCTCGTTATTTAGCATGTTGTTCTTATACTTCAGAGTTGTATTGGTAGTCATCACACCCACATGGAATGAGGTATTCTACTATACCGGAAAAGTGGTTTGCATTTAAAAATTAGAACCAAGATTCACTTTCAATGTTTACTCTCCTTTCCTCACTGAGCTTACTCCGTGGCTTATTAATAAATCACAATTTAGAATTTTTTTATTATATAGTTATAGGAATGTATATACATATCGTCCCAACTCTCTCCATAAGGTTAGACAGAGACTATACCCTTCCACTTGCTACGTTCCTGACACACCTCTTTGGCTTCTTCTACTTTCATAAGCACCTTCAAACATACTCGTCGGTTCCGGGTATAGTTATTATGATAAAACAGAAATATGATCACATATTTATCAATATCATTTTTAAGTAAAATAGTTTTAGTTTTTAGCCGACTTCAAAAAGGGGGATGTTATCAATTCATCTGGATGTTCTTTTTTATGTTTGTTACTACATTTCTCCGCCATTTGTGGACCCATTTGCAAAAAAAAAAAATTTAATCGAAGGAGTACACTTCCGATGTGGTCCCATTTCCACCAGATCACGATCTGATCAGTGGAACTCAGAGAAATTTATAAAATCCCTCGAATATTATAAACACTTACACGTGTTTCATATATTCGTTTCCAAAGCTATGAAGTATGCTTCACAGCTATACCTAAAAGGAGACAAAACTTTTTTAATAAAAAACAAAACCGACTTTAAAAGAATAAACTATAACAATGCACTAGATAGTCAGTAAATAATTACATGATTAATCTGCTTCGTTAATTTTGGCATCGGTGCCAGCTAGAGTTAATCGATGTACTCATTTACAAATGGAAATAACTGCCTAAATTTTATCATAATTACATATAAGCTAAATAAAGAACGGATGATTTTAAAGAACAATTAATCAAAGTTGAATCTAATTAGCGACGTACATTTACACAGCTTTGTTATCCGTAAGCTGGCACCGATTTCAAAATTAACGAAGCAGATTGATAAAGTAATTATTTATTTACTTTTTAGTGCATTGTTATAGTTTATTCATTTGAAATCGGTTTTGTTTTTAATTTAAAAGGTCTTTAAAATACTTTACTGGAATTGTTGATTAGAAAATTTATTACTAATCGCCAAGGTAGAAATAAATTTCAAAATACACTACAGTATTAAACAACGATTCTACAGTATTAGTGTAGTCAGAAACTTCATCGACCCCAGCTGTAGATTCGAAACCTACAATGGGCCTGGCAGGGTATTGAATCTGAAATTCTGACACCAAGCAAATACTACGAATAAAAAAAATTATTTTTGTAAACTTTTTTGTTGTTTCCGTCGCATGCATAAAATATCACTTTCTATCTAAAATTTGACGTTTATTATACAGATAAAAATTACAAAAAATCACGAAACGATATTATAAATTTTAACGATACTGTCCATTTCGTGCGAATGGCATGGTGACCCTCGACCTAAAGTCTTCGCATCGTATTATATCTGTTTGCGGCCCATCAACAAGCCTTTTACGTTGTCGCTTTATTATGCAAGTATATAGGACCTTGTACTCTTTTCTATTGTATACATAAGGTTTGGACAACACTAACTTGTACCTCGTGGTGATCAACAGATTAGACGGCCGCGTAGCTGATCCAGCTGCCGCCGGTGCCAGTTAATTCCAGGAGTTTTGAATTACGAGATAAGTTAGTATGATTTCGACAGTAACTTCAGAAAACAGCACGTAAAAATTACATTTATGCTTATCGAGTTTAAAATTTTAGATGGCCGTTCAATGATTTCGCGGTAGTTTAAAAGTAACTTGAGATTGAGAGATTATAATTTTTTTTTTCAAACATGCATGGAAATATTGTCAATATTTTCGAAAAAAGAGTATCAAATTTACGGACAAAGAAAATCAAATCCATTGCAGGAACGTTTTTTGAATTTAGAACATTACAACGCTCCAGCAATATTATATGAAACGGCGTGCTGGGGTTATTAAATACTCTTTGATTGGATCTGTTTTATTATTCTTGGCATACTAAAATCTCTTTGCATAGTACGAATTGCGTTCACTTGGCAATGCAGCCAGAAATGAGCTTGCCTTTCGGCACAGATGACACATACAAAATTGGCGGCAAAGCTGACAATTCTTCTTGGTTTGTTATTTACATACTTAATGAATATAATAATTAAAATGAGTTCTAACGGTTCAGAGAGTGAAATGGAAATTGACTGTACTCCACCAGATTTAAGATCAGAAGCCAAAAATAATATTTTCTTTTAGTAATTGCCCTAATATGACTAATGTAACTTTTAATATTAATTAAATTAAATGTATAATATAAACTTAATAATATCTTATTTAGTAACTTACTAAATATTAACCATGTTTCACTTGTATAAATTTTCTTGTATTCCGATATGAACAAGCTACTATGAGCTCTAAATATATATTGCAAAAAAAAGAATTTAGGGAAAAATATTCTTTCTTCCGTACTTACTATAAAAGTAATGTATATATGGTTTTTTTTTAATACTGTATAGGCTCCGTGCTTTGACCTCAATCTCACCTGATGTTAAGTGATGATGTGGTAGAGGATTGTAAGCTGGAGATACTGGTTCTCAATTAATGCTGCCGGAACACGCCTATTGGTATTTGGCGAGAGATTTTCAAACTTGAGGACCATCCTCAAGGTAACCAAGCAGGCGTTATTAGAAAATGGGGTACCATCATGCTATGGTTTTCTCCCGGCCGGATTCCGCGTCGTTTTTATTCCGAAAATTCCACGGGAACGGGAACTACGAGGATAAACCCGCGGAGAGCAGTTAGTATAAAATAATAGTCCTATCAAAAATTTCATTAAAAAAAAACAATTCAAATATTTATTACAAATAATTAATAATGAAATATCGAGTAAAAAGGTAACTGTTTTGCAAAAGTATTAGACTAAACTAAGTTGCGTTTTTTCGCTCAATACGTTCATACTTTCATTATATTATGACGTAGTGACGGGTCACGTTAGTTTAGTCACATTTTAGTTGTCGTCACAGATGTTTGGGTAGGTCACGGACACTTCCACTTTCGATAAAAGCGAATCAACGAAAGTGAATCTGTTATTTTTACGGTTCACGTTACAATTCGTGACGTGTCCAGAGAAAATAAATATTACAACAAAGTTGTTCGTTTAAGTCCATAAAACAAGAAAAAAATATCAGGTTTTTTTTAATATCTCATTCAGACTAATAGGTTTTTTATTTATTATTTGAAACTTTTTACTGAACTACCTGTACTGAAAACGATTGCCATTTACATTTTAATGATTTATATCTTAAAAAAATTACAAATTATTTCGTTACCTGATTATTGAGCATATTGAAATTGTATTAATTAAGTAGTGAACAAAAAAAATATTTTGGATTTAAAATTTTTTACATTTAATTTTCTTATTTATGCTATAAATAAACAAACACTTGTGTAAGTTTACATAAATATGTTTACGTTTGATATGTTATCTATAATTGTTAACAACATGTAGGTCAATTAAAGGTACGAACACAACATAATTCAAGAAATTCCTTTTCTAAATCATAAATGCTGTTTTAAGCGTACGAATCCATAATACATAGGAACTTTACTTTTGTTATAGGTCTCAGAAGCATAATTGATGACTATGTACATTTCCTTCTCTTATTTCCTCAAAATCAGCAATGGACAGAAAATAATATAAAATACGACCCTTTCAAGTTTAACATCATTGAATCATCAAGGGTATATAATATCTTGACCGAATGTTCTTTTACAATGATGATTATTTATTAAATAACTTGGAAAGTTTTGTCGTAGCTGAAAACGTAAATAACTTTTTTCACACTTCAATAGCTTACGTATTAAGAAACTAAGCAAAATGGTATAATTATGTGAAGAATACTTTTGTAATTGCATTTCATTTCACAGAAAATAAGACGATATTTACTTAATACCTTACAGCCTGTAGATCGATTATAATATTATGATTTCAATATATATAGCTCAAGTCAATATAAAGCTGTGTGCTCAGGGTTGCGCGTTTTTTTTTTTTCACGATATAGGACCAGTGCTTGAACTACAATCTCACCTGATGTTAAGTGACGATGTGGTCCAGGATGGTAAACACACTAAGCTGTACTGATTCTCAAGTGATGCAATCGGAACACACCTCTTGGTGTTTGGCGATATGTTTTCAAACTTGAGCATGGTAGTTACCCTGGCGGGCATTATTATGAAATGCCCTACCACCACCCTATGGTTTCCTCACAATGTTTTCCTTTAACGAAAGCTCGGGCTGATTTTATAGTTGGATAGGTAGGCTCGAAATCGCGTCCATTAACGTGAATCCGGCGCACTATCCACTGCGCCATCATCGCTTTAAAATAATATTCACTGCGTAATAAACTTTTTAATTTTTTTACAGAACCCTAATTATTTTCCATGCGATAATATACAGAGATTGGAAACAGATATCAGCTTTAAGAAATATATATCTATACTAATAAATAAAATTGTAGTGGCGGTTTGTTATAACAAAATACTAACTTTTTACTAAATACATAGGGTACATATACCAAAAACACAATTTTTAAAATATTTATCTTTCTGTCTATTTGTTCCGGTTAGTGTCCGGAATTGCGTAATAAATTTGTGACGGGACTTTTTTGATAGATAGCTTAAATACTCCGCGTAACTAAGCCAAGTTTAATTTTTAACTATAATTAGGGTCCTGCGTTAAAAATAATCTCCTAAAATTGTGAACAAAATACAATTGAAGGGACAGCCCTATCAAAATATTATTTTCAAATGATGATTATTTAAAAATTATATTAAGCAGTGAAAAATATATGAACCGCGGGCAGAGCCGCGGGCGCACAGCTAGTAGGTAATAAAGTATGAGATGCAGAGTAATTTATTTATTGATATCTGTAAAACATATGTTAAATTTCTTTTTTAATTTTCATTTACTCTTTATTTAATTATTAAATATATGTTGTTATATTTAACATTTAATAGGCGTACATTATTGAGGCAATTAGTAGATTTTATCGTCTATTGAGTCTGCGTAATCGTTGTTACGAATAATTCGGAGTTTAACCAGAGGTTTTGCGGTAGGCGACCATTACAGCTCATTTCTAATTATAAAGTAAAATGCTATAAGAGACTACGCAATCGGTTTTGTGTTGTAACTTTTAATCATGGTCGGAGTATAATGGTGGATGTGGCCCAAAATAGTGGTTTGTGTTTATAGTTATTTGTTAAAATTATCATGCAGTGTATAAATTAATGATATGCTTTGAAGTTTATAAAAAGTAAGTCATATCGTGTTAAATAAAAGCTTTAAGGTAAATTTTAGTGTCTATATATTGATGTAAGTGAGTACACTTGTCTAGCATTCATTTCTATAGATACTGATTTAGGTAATTATTATTAAACCTATGCCGTATTTCAATGTTTCTAGATTTAAAATATACTAGAAAAAATATATTAATACTGAATACATACAATTGACATACAAAGTAATATCAAATAAGACTG
The DNA here is from genome assembly GCA_014132275.2 of Samia ricini. Lineage (NCBI taxonomy): Eukaryota > Metazoa > Arthropoda > Insecta > Lepidoptera > Saturniidae > Samia > Samia ricini. The sequence continues at coordinate 11,995,408 of AP028170.1, forward strand.
TATTTAATACTAGCTGTGTCCCCGCTGCTACGTTTGCGTTTCATATATTCTTTATTTAAATTTTTTTATACGGAACCCTAATTTTTTTAGTACTAAGATAAATAAATATTTCTCAAAAATTCAAGCACTTGCCCGTAAAACTGTGCATCGAATCGGATTTTAATCAATTTTTTATAAGATTTGATTTTTTACGCGGAACCTTTAATGTTTTCGAAAATTAAAAGTAGCCTAAGTTACCCGGAGTAACTTCAGCTATCTACCAGAAAAAGTTTTATCAAAATCCGGCCAGCCGTTCCGGAGATTACCCTGAACAAACAGACAGACAAGCAAACGGACAGACAGACAAAAAAATTTAAAATTGTATTTTAGGTTTAGGTATCGCATATACATTTATATCTATTTAGTAACAAAAAATCTAGACTTCACAAACAGACACTCCAATTTTATTTATTAGTATAGATTGAAAACATTTATACAGGAAAATAATTAAACAATAAACAAAAAAGTATTTTCAAAGTAAACCTGTATTCATAAAAGGACAGAATAAATTATGTATAAAAATTAACAAGGACTTGTTTTATTCGTGTGTTCATAAAAACAAGATCTTAATATACATTTTTACAACTTATATAGATAGGTATAGATAAAAAAAAAAATTATAGCAAGTTCACAACTACGATACTAAACGAAGTACCAAGGCCGACATCTATATATATAAACAATTTTTATTATTTCCTCTTAATTTTTACTCAACAATCTCATAAAACAATTATAATCCATTGTCCGATTTTTTACCAAAATACAATTTATTTCATTTACCTACTAGATAGCCATTTGCTCCGCTCGCATATATATTTAAAACTAGCTGTGTGACCGCGTCTCCGCCTGCTTTTAATATATTCTTCACTGCGCAATACCGTTTTTAAATAATAATTGGAAAATAATGGTTTGATGGTGCATTATTCACAATTTTATGAGTTTTACTTTTTTTACGCAAAACTCTAATTATTTTCGAAAAATAAATGTAGCCTAAGTGACGCTGTGTAACTTCAGCTATCTTTAAAAAAAAGTGCCACCAAAATTGCTATAGCCGTTCTGGATATTAGCCGGAACAAACAGACAGACTAATAAATAAAATTGATGTGTCTTCTTGTAATAAAAACTTTTAATAGATACATATCAACATAATATCATGTACATAGAACAGAAACACAATTTTTAAAATTTTTGTCTTCCTGTTTGTTCTTGTTAATCTCCGGAACGACTGGGTGGATTTTGACGGGACTTTTTTGGTAGATAGCCGAAGTTACTCCGCGTGACTTTTGCTACTTTTATTTTTCGAAAATAATTAGGTTCTGCGTGTAAAAATTAAAACTCGTAAAAATTGATATAAAATCCGATTCAACGCACAGTATTACGGACAAGTGCTTGAATGTATGTGAAATCTTTTTACTTTATCTTAACACTAAATTTTTTTTAGGAAAATAATTAAGGTTCCGTATATAAAAGTTACAACGCTGTGAAGAACATATGAAAGGGAGGCGCAGCCGTGGGCACACAGCTATAGAATAAATATAATAAAATCATTTATTACTAGCTGCGTGCACGCGTCTGCTCCCGCGTTTCATATATTCTTCACTTCGTTTTATTTTTTTTATACGGAACTCTAGTTTTTTTTAGTAGTAAGATAAATTAAAAAAAATTCTCATAAACTCAAACACTTGCCCGTAAAATCATGTGTTCATTTTTATTAAATTTTTTATGAGTTTTAATCTTTTTACACGAACCCCTAATTATTTTCAAAAATTATAAGTACCCTTAGTTACTTTACCTAACTACCAAAAAAAGTCCCGTCAAAATGCATCCAACCGATCCGAAGCTTACCCAGAGTAAACAGACAGACAGACAAAAATTTTAAAAATTGCATTTTTACTATTGGTATCGTACATACGTTCATATCTATTTAGTAAAAACAAAATAATTTAGACATTACAAACAGACACTCCAGTTTTATTTATTAAGTATAGATTACAGTTGGTTATTTCCTGTAATTTTTTTATCCAATTATACTTTATATACCACAAGGAAGTGTTGTCAACGAATCATCTTCCCACCTTGAAAGAATCTTCACGAGGTATGATGACTACTTTACGAGTCCATAGGTCAGGATTCATGACAAATGCGGTAATTCTACAGAAAACTCGTCATTTGTTCGACTCATCCTCGAGAATTCTATCAGTGGTTTTTTTTGTAGGTAATTATTATTATGCGTATTATTTATTGAAAAGCTACTGTCTTTTTAAATTATTATTGTATTATTGGCTTATTTGTACTATTTATCTTACCCACTTGTATTTGTTTTTAATTTTTACAATATATATAACTCGATGACAACTATCCTGAGATACAGGTAATCTTAATTCAGGAGGCAACGGTCTGTATTCTTTTCAAATTATTTGCATTTGGTGTAATAAATAAATAAATTACTCTCATAATGTAATAAGTAAAAATTATTCTAAGTTAAAAGGTTTTATTGTAAAAGAGATTTAATAATGATACCGATAACTTACTAAAAGTTTTAAAAAAACCTAAGTAGTTAACAGTCATCATGCCACTTTCTCTCCTTATTAATAAAAGGTATTGATCAGGTAAAAAAAAACCATGGGTCATAGCGTAACCTGAGCGAATATGTAAATAATCGTTCTTTTTTATAAACTGTATAGGCTCAGTGCTTTGACCACAATCTCACTTGATGTTAAGTGACGATGTGGTCCAACATAGTAAACACACTAAATCAGTTACTAGTTCTCAAGTGATGCTGCCGGAACACACCTATTGGTATTTGGTGACGGGATTTTAAGCTTGAGAGTGGTAGTTACACAGGCATGCATTATTACAAAATGCCCTAACATCATGGTATACTATCCTCACGATGCCTCAATGTCTTCCTCCACCGAAACCTCAGGCTGATTTTAGAGTTGGATAGGTGGGCTCGAACCCCCATCCATTGACGCGAAATTCGACCGCGCTGCAAGCTGCGCCTTCATCGCTTCGTTCTTGGATGTCGCACGAATTTACTTGTAGGTACACTTGTTTTTCATAAGGTGCCTATTGAGAAGTATATAACGATGTAAGCGATTGACTATAGATGCTATAAATATGACACGCCCCACAATTTTATTTTAGTAATTGTGTGCCTGCGCCTCCATTCGCGTATCATATTTTCTATTCTGCACAATTCTTCACTGAATTTTGAAATACAATACACAATTGTTTAATTATAATTAGAATATGACGTTTTGATGACCACTATTTGTCGACCCTAAATTGTTTTTATACTCACAGGAATCAACGACGGTTCTCACAAACTCTACCACTTGTCAGTGAAATTGTTCATTTAAATGTTTTTGTTTCCCAATTCATGAGTTCATGTTTTGGTTAGATACTTAAATTTCAGTTTTAACGTATTAATTATCGAAACTCTATGATCCGCCATTTTGTTTCGGTTACCATCTTGAATTTCGAATGTTTCATGGATACTTTATTCAAACCCTTTTAATTGTATTGTCATCAAAACCAAAGGTATATATTAAGTTTCAAATTATTTGGTTAACAAGAAAAGGAACGAATACCACTTACTATATTTAAATAAATTAAAAAAATTAAAACACAAACAAAGCTAAAAGAAACCGTTCAAAAAGATAGTTAAATGTAGTAATCTTACCATTACACTAGCTAAATACATCGACCCAACGACTCTAGACACAATAAAAGAATTCAGTACCATTTTCTCCTTTGTTAGTCAACTTTTTTTTAGTAGATTTGGAGCTTTTCTATTCATCACTAAAAAACTTGAAAACAGCTTTCTATACTGATTATGGCTTAATTTCGTCTATTGTGTTTAATTTCAAGACCTCAATTTGACTCGATTATACGTAATGTATTTTAATAAAGTAAAATCGTTTTCCAATAATAAATTATTTTTTTACTTTCTGGTAGATCCAACTTCGAAAAAGAAGTTAATCGTAGAATCTAACTCGGCTGAGCCGCGTTCGGGAAGCTACGCAGAATCTTCGCATCAGAAACAATGCAGTGTCTCAAGACGAAAGTCTTCGACCAATATGTTACCAATGGTGACATACGGCCCTGAGACGTGGTCGCTCTCAATGGTCCTAATTACAAAACTCAAAGTTGATCAATGGGCAATGGAAAGGGTAATGCTTGGTGTTTCACTGCGTGATCGAATCTGGAACGAATAGATCAACAGAAAAAGTAAAGTAACCATATCGGTTACTTTGCCCGAATAATTGCTAAACTTAAGTGGCACTAGGCTGGGCACTTTGCTCGCAGAACCGATACCTGATGAAGCCAATGGATTCTCGAATGGCTACCACGCTTACCGGAAAACTTAGCGTGGGTAGGCCCCCACAAGGTGGACTGACGACCTCGTGAAGGTTGTGGAACCCCGCTGGATGCGAGTGGCACAAGACCGGTCGTCGTGGATATCTTTGGGAGAAACCTATGTCCAGCAGTGGACGTCTTGCGGTTGAATGGATGGATGGATCAGATATTAAACTTTGTATCTAAATATCATTATATGTGCCTGTAAATATCTTACTATGAGGTAAACCGTAAAGGTGATATACACTTAATCAGCATATTAAACTTTTTGTTCTTCGAATAGCGGACGTTTGAGGGACGCACTTGGGGCACTTATCCCAGAGAGTAGTAGCTAACGTGAAAATTGGTAAGGACTTCGGCTAGGGGTGCTACCCGAGGCTGAAATTTTACGGAATTTGCCCTAGTTATACTTAAGCTAAAGGAAAACCTTAAAAGATATGCATTGATGATTTAGGGGTACATTCATTTCTGGCATTTATTGGTAAAATATTCAGTAACTATACAACTCACGTCTTATAAATTACAATAGTTTATTTCTATCATAATCGAGCATAGGTATTTTTATAATTTCTTTGTAAACAACAAGGGCTCTTAAGTAAATGATTAACTATTAATATAAAGATGTTAAGTTAAATTAAATGAAACATATTTGCCGGTAAAAATATTCCTTTAGTTTCATTTGTTTCATTTTTCTACCTTAAAAATGTCAACTTTAATAAACTTGTAATGTTATTTCCAATAAATAGTAACACATATTTGAAAATAGAATGATACTAAATAATAAACAACCTTATTGATATTAAACTCAGTGTTATAACATATAACATCGCAATATATAAATTAAGTAACCGCTTATTCTAGACCAGAGTAAAACAATCTTGATATTTACAAAACATTTTTAGTTGTAATTGTACTATCTACATCTGAAATGTTATTTGAACAAAACGTATGGTAATAAATCTTTCATCACGTTATTGTGAAATATGGGTAACTCGTAGATCGTATCTTTATTTAATTACATATATTCAATTACTCATGTTACATTTACATGTAAATATTTATTATCGTATGCAAATATATGAATCCAAGACCGATTACATTCGTATTTTGTAAGTACAGTTAATCAGGCGTGAAAACTCGTCAAAGTAATTATATCGCGCGGTTTAAATAATATTCTGGTTATAAAATCTAATATATAATAATTTAGAAATGTTTACATATGAAGTTTATTTTGAGTGCCTTATTTAATTAGTAGTGTTAGTTTTCGTGATGTAGTTGTAATACGATCTGTCGTCTTGTATGGATCAGAATGTTACCCTATAAAGGTGACGGACAAAGAAGATTACATGCAGCTGAGATGCAAATATTGAGGTGTATGTGTGGGGTAACAAGAATGGACAGGTTTAGGAATGAGTATATTAGAGAAAGTTTGAAAGTGGCGTCAATAACAGAGAGGTTAAGAAGCGGTCGTTTGTCCTGGTATGGACAAGAGATGCGCAAGGAGAAAGAGGATGTTGTAAGAAAGGTATTGGATATGAATGTGGACGTTTATATGGGAAGGGGACGACCAAAGAAATAATGGATTGACTGTGTTAAAGATGATATTCTTAGGAAAGGAGTGAATGCGGGGATGACAACAAATAGAGAGGAATGGAAGAGTAGGACATGTTGTGCCGAGCTCAAATGAAAATGGGAAAAGAGTAGGGAGATGATGATGATGACTTTTCGTGATGTAGCTAGTATCCAAGATCAGGATGTTATGATTAATAGTACACTAAATGTTCGTAAACATTTGAAACCATAATAGGAAAGACCTCTATTTTTTCTAGATTCTAGATTATCTAGATTCATTGCAATACATATTAAAATACTTTGAAAAACTAATACGTAAGATCCATAAGATGTCTCCTGGAATATTGCAATCCTAACTGGATCCCACGAACCAAATACACACTCAGAATAATACAATAACATTTCTTATGCCATCTCAAGTTCTTAAGTAACAAATGTCATTCGCTAAAATCATATGAATCATGCGTAGCTTGGCGGAGGTTATTTTCATAATTCTAAGCAATAAATCATTATACTTGTTCAGCATTTAAAAGATCATGCGCTATCTATTATCAAATACGAAATAAATTATGTGCAAAAGGTGGTGAGAAAAATAAAAATATTAACAATTTATAAAATCGTTTTTTATTTTACATATTTACAAACATAATTACAACTAAATACGTATTTAAAATAGTTATATCTAAAAACTAATTCATATAATGTACGCAACAAAAAAAAATTACATTAAGGATCAATGATAGCTTCGAAAATGACGCAAATATATATTTTGAAATTGTAGTACCTATGGAAACCATTTAGAAATCCTATTAGAAGTTATTTAGTACTTATAGATATAATCTAAATAAAATCATTATTTAAAATTGATCTGAGGGCTGACTTTCAAAATTTTTTGCGAGTTTATATTGTGAAAATAATAATATAATTCGAAGATGTAAGTACCTATTTTACAATTTACAATAGACTTAAGAAAGAATTAAAGAATAATAATGCGAAAAATAAAAACAATTTAATGACATACATCAAAGAAGTAGCTTATAAATGTATCATCTAACCCAAATAAATGTTCTCAAATAAAACAAAGTACAAACACGTCACGGTATTTTAATTTCAATATTATGCTGTTCGAAATTCTCAAGGTAATTTTGTTTGTTACATTTATTTAACAATTGCGTTCCATAAACATTAATAGATGAGTGAAACATCGCGTAATAGTAGAAATTATGTAACGGCAATTGTGTTCTCATAAAAAAAAACTTCTTACGTATACTATCTTATTTACAATGCTTAACCTTAAAACGGTCAACATTTTTTAAGCACTAACGATTCGAAAGGAATCGTTTATATTGCAATATTATGTCAACTATAATTAACATTAAAAAATTTTGAGAAGCAGCTTCAAGGGTAATAATAACTAACAATGTCTTCTTCCTCGTAAACGTAAATACGTAATTGAAAAAAAAGACTGTTATTAATTCTGTATTTTAACAAACAAATTTCAAATTCATAGAACTATTGGATTCGTCGTCACTATTTATTATGTATTTTACAATTCTGGCACTTTTTTTCTTAAATATACTTTAGTTGGTACCTAACAACACCACATTTACTATATTTTAAGATCCCAAATTGTTAGGTAAAGGTATGTAATATTTCGTAATTATATTTACAAACCAATTATTAAATAATACTAAACAAACATTTTACGTATTGTATAATGTGATATTATTTTTTATATCTTTCTTGTGGTAGAGTAATTGTCAACTATATTGTGAAACAAAAGTACAATTTAGGAAATTAATCTCGTTGTTAAACTGATTTGAAATGTGATGTTCTATATGTTTAAAGGATTGTACTGAATAACGTTAATGATGTCGTGGCAATACGTATGACGTCCACTGATACAACGGGATCACAGATTCCTAAAAATATAAAATATAAATTGTTTATACAGAAATAATACAACAAAAAATTTCAACTTGTTTAAATTTCAATTGATATTATATAATTATTCAATGTTTTCAACATTATTTTGAAGCACAAATATCTTTTAAAAATATAACTTCACAAATACAAATTGTCATAAATATTCATTAAACTCTGAATGATGTAATTTATTCATTTCATAATTATTTAGCATCCGCGTTTTATTATATTTCAACTTTTTATCAACGTATTTGAACCGACCTGTTCTCTTCGTTATTATGCTGAATATATTGTACGTAAGCTGAATATTTAATTAAAAAATGAACATTCGACTTGTTTGCCGATTTTGAACCCATTCAATCAAAATAAATTTCAAATTAACACCTAAAAAAGGCGTGCAAAGTCTTTTATGCTTATTTTATTGTTTTACTCTATTTACTATTAACATTGTTATGTGTTTTATAAGGAGATAATAAAAAGATTGTTATGTATTGTTATTGTACAATTGTAAATCACTTTTTGAATTTTAAAGACTTACATCTTGTGTATTTCTTACAACTCTTTTCGTCGCTTCCTTTTCAAATTTCCATTGCAAATCGCTCGCCGAATCATCACTCTCGTTATCTACGTTATTTGTATCGATGTGGTTATGTTTTTGCATCTTCTTGCTTCGTTTCTACATTCTTTCGTGAATCCTTTGCGTAGACAGGTACGAAATATCGTAACCCTATTCCAGGCAAATTACGTGAACTTAGTAATTGCGCTGGAGTAAAGTAGTTTTGTACTGGTTCAGCTTTGATTGGTCGGTGAATAGGTATGTACGAATTGACGAATCGCTGAGCATTGTTTAGATGCATGTGTTCTGGAACAGAAGCCTTGTAGACTACGTGGGTGTATCTCGGCTGAGTATTGAAAGGTCGAGGTCGCCTGAAAATATGTTACACTTATTAGTTAAAGACAATAGTAATGAAGTTTTTTTGATCTATATAAAACAAAGTAGCTTTGCCCACGTATAATATTTCTTTTCTTCAAAAATAGTTTTACAAACTCGCTACAATTTTTTTTGTTACTTCGCTTTTATCCCCGTAATTTGACCACATAATACGTCCATGTTTAAATATATTATATAATGTAAGAATAAGAACGTCAATGAACGCAGAATGATGGTGTGTCCTATAAGGTTTTTTCTTCTATTATTCAGATTACTTTTATTAAATACTCGTAGAATTTATACAGTATTAACTAAATGAAAACAATCAGTGGATTTATTTACATTGCGGTGCAGCAACGCATTCATTGCATTATCACAAGAAGTAAAATCCTAAATGAATCGAAATAATTTATAATAATCTATATACATAAAATTGCTTGACGTGATTGATTCATCAACGCAGGGCTTAAACCATTGAGCCTATAAACTTGAAATTTTTGCAATAATTACCTTTTATGATATAAGCATACACTAAGTAAGGATTTTAGGAAATGTCACACCTAAGAGGGTAAAATAAAATATGCATCGTAGTATGAAAGTCCGTAATTTTGAAACTAAGAAGAACGAAATTTAATATACATATTTCTGGTGAGCAATAAATGTACACTTTTTTCAAAAATTTCCCTCTAAAAGGGTGAATTAGGAGTTGTCATTTTATATGAGAAGTTTCTTATTTTTGAGGTAAGAAGCATGACATTTCACATAGTTTTAATAATGAGGGATAATATTAGAGCTGTAGCAAACCGTATGTATTTGTTACAAAGTAACTGGTACGCCATGTAGTACCGTGTACCGAAACGTTACTCACGAATGCATTTCGTTACTCGCATAATTCGTATTTTTGTACCGATGTTAGTTTGATTGATTCTATGTAAGTTTATACAAACAAATGCAACTTTTTCAGTTCGGCACGTACCGTTGATGCGTGAATTGAATATTTGAACGAAAACAAAATAACTCTAAAGATAAACTAAACCAATGCTTGATATATCTATACTAATAAATAAAATTGAAGTGTATATTTGTAATGTAGAAATTATTTTTTTTTTACTAAATAAATATGAATGTATATCATTCATACCTATACCAAAAATACAATTTTTGTCTGTATGTCTGTTTGTAATGGGTAATCTCCGGAACGGCTAGACCGATTTTGACGAGACTTTATGGTAGTTAGCTGAAGTTACTCTGGGTAACTTATGGTTCTTTTAATTTTCAAAAATAGTTAGGGTTCCGCGTAAAAAAATTAAAACTCCTAGAAAACTTATAAAATTCGATTTTATGCACAGTTTTACAGGCAAGTGGTTGAATTTATAAGAAATATTTTTATATTATCTTATTACAAATTTGTTTAGTTAAATAATTAGGTATATAGGTATATAATTAAGTAATATAAAATACGGTAAGGTTAAAAATGTACCTTATACAGCTAGGTATGTGAAGTGTAAATAAGTTTTCTACAAAGTACGAACAACGCGATATTAATGTCATACCGAACGCAACACGATTTAATGCCTTTAGGTATAACGTATCAAAAATAACGAGTAACGTAACGATACGAAAGTAACGGGTACCTACCTATTGTTATAGTAACGAAAACATACGGGTACGCTATTTTTCATTACTTTTACACCTACAGATAATATTTACTGCAAATGATCTGACATTCACACGGGTGAAGCCGTGGGCACAGCTAGTATATTTATAAAAACGTAGTTGTACAATAAGTAAAGTAAAATACAATGAGTTATACCATAGAGCGTTAGGATCAGGCGTATCGTTGGAACGTTCTTCCCAGACCGGTGCTGGAGCGCGGTAAGGCTGCGGCGGGGGCAGCGACGGCTCCGGCACCGGGGGCTCTATGGGACCACCTTTCGTGCCAAACTTCACCATGATACCGTGTGCGCTAGAAACGCACACCATCAGGCATGTCAGCATCTATAAAATATTAATTCCTATTTATAATATACAGATATGGAAAATAAATGATAAATAAATAATTCTCCTCCACAGTATTACGGTACACGGGAGATTAAATATTACGTTGTAGTTAAAAATCTTAACATTTTTTATTGTTTTTTGTATTAACTAGTATCCCAATATATCTTCTTCAAAAGTATTAAGAGTCGAATTACTTTTTTCATTAATAAAGTTTCATAGCAACGGAGTATCGGTTAAGTAAAACTTTTTGAATTCCTGTGTTGAAAATGTTGATACTATAGGTAAATGAAACAAAATTAATTTAATTAATTAATTAGTTTCATAATGAATTATACCATCTCGTTAGTTTAAGTAAGAGTTCAGAGAAAGTTGTTTTTTTTTTATAAACCTGTAAACTCCTCTGTTTGTCGGCAAATTGTCTTTTCTACTTATTTTTGGCTGTCTATTTAGTAGTTTTTCCCTACATTTTTCAATAACTATTATAGTCGAATTTCGATCACTAGCTTAATTAACCCCTTGAGCACTATCCTGGCATTTACCTACGTTATCCATTGATTTCCTATTATCTTCCAATTGTCTCATTTTAATGGAAAATCGACATATTAAACATTCCTTCACTACATATTAGAAAAGCATACAATACGTATAATCTAGAATATGTAGTTATATAAAGTATCTTATATTACATCACAAAATTCCTGTTGTATCGTCACGATTCAATGTTCATAATAATAAATCACATCTCTCGATTGCGACGCTATACGAATTTGTTCCCATGTGAACATCTTCTCAACACTCCATATAATAATGCACCTAACTAACTACCGACCAGTTTTTGCACGAAACTTTATCTATTAAATGTTCCGTGAATTGCGCATGCTTTATGTTACCGGTCGCCATTGTTTATGTAAAGTTTGTAACCTCTAATTTCCAAAGCAATTTTAAAATAATACGTACAACGGTTTATCAGTGCATCTTGACGATTTTATTCGAGTAGATATCGTAGTAGGAATACGAAATAACTACATTGATTTAAATTAAATGATGAACACAATAATTGCTACAAAACATTCTCAATTGTAGTGGATATTTTCCATAAAGCAACTTTATAGCAAACAAACTATAGCGAGATTTGTAATTTAGGAACCTTTTGTTTTTGTACTATAAAAATATAGGTTCTCTATAAATTATATATTAAACGCGTTAAACGTTCTCTATAAATTATTATCTTTATCATCGTGGTATTGAAAGAAGACCCTGTGTATGAAAAATATACAAAATCGTTGTCCAATCTGTCTATGGATCTCATTCAATATTTAACAATAGCAAATCTTTGCAAGATTAAATTGTAATAAAACAGAGCTTTCGGTATATGATATGGTAGTACGAAAATTGATTTCATAAAATGTTTACATAAATTCGTTACTGAATAAAATGTAAATGATTCCCAACTAAAATATTATCATAAAGTATTATAATAATAATATGGTATTGTGTTACGGTTCATGGTACACAGTTCTGTAGTAATCTAACATGCATGTAATAATATTTCTTATTATGTGATGAAAAATGTTAAATATCATTATAAATGCACATACATACCTTTATACTCGCCGTGACTTTCATGTTGTATTAATGGACGTGTGTAGTATTAACTTATCATTCGCTAGTGATTTCTGTAACAAAAATTAGCCACTCAGTTTTTTCGCTAACAAAATTTAAATATAATGTCTTAAAAGTATAATGTATAACAATTGCAACTGACAATTAGCAAGCGTCGTCTGATCAAGCGTTTTGGACGATATATAAATTTAAAAAAGTAATTAAATTCACGTTTGTAAGTAAGTATCCTGTTAAGTAAGTAAATCATATTTCTTATGACTTTAGGTACCCATTCTTATTTAATACAAATAAAATAGTAACTTGAAATATCTTTAAATTAACTCTAAATTTAAAATTGTTTTGTCACGAATATAAAAACATTTAGTACAAATTTTATTCACTAACGTATCAAATCCTATACATCTACCAGCATATACTTTTGAAAGCAAGAATTTACATATCATGTAGATTAAGCTGGTAAATTACAGTAATTATTATGAGAAATGGTTTAATATTTTGTAAGCAAACGGTTACGGTCGGCGGTTCAATATGAGAGATTCAGTTACTATTACCTCGGGGTCAAATACCGTGCGCGTCCACAATTAATCTTATTCTTATAAATAATATCGGTTAGGATTTAATTGATCGTTTGGATTTCAAACAATAAATTTACCGTTGCGTTAATTTCATAGAATTGTGACTTTCCATACTAATAAATAAAATTGAAGCGTCTCTTTGTTATATCGAAATAACAACTTTTTACTAAATACATATGAACAATATATAGGGACACCTACACGAAAAACAAAAATTTTTGTCTGTCTGTTGTTGAAGTTACATAACTTTATTTTTTCGAAAATAATTAAAGTTCCGCTTAAAAAAATTAAAACTGATGAAGTTATGGACAAAATACAAAGAATAAATAAATGAAAAGGATCATTAAAATATTATTTTCCAATGATTATTTACTAACTATATTACGCATTGAAGAGTATATGAAACGCAAACAGAGCACACAGCAAGCTATATCTATCTATACAAATAAATTGAAATTAATTCAAATGTTTTAATTTTAATCATAACCTATTATATAAAAAACTATTACTCAAAGTATGTTGCAATCAAGGAAGTTTTAAATGCAGAGACATAAACTAAAAGTGTTCATTCAGACCACACTCATGAGGCTGTTTACCTGGAACACTGCCAAGAATTATGAGTTGCAACCGTTATGAAATGGTTGAAGGAAGAAAGGTGAACTGGTCTACGATATCTCGTACGCATCACAATGTAAGTAAATAGACTTGACATTTTACTTGGAGTTAATGCTACCAGTAGATAATGCGGCTTGTTTTTGTGATCTATTTTGTAACATCCTCTCTACTTACCTCTAAATTGATGTTGACTTGTTACTAACGTAACCATTTATGTTTTTAAACAAAACGGGATATCAGTTTATTTACCTCACTTAGCAGGTTTTCCATTTTAAAAAAAAATATTTCGAAAAAGTTAGTTATTATTACAAAATAAAATGATTATGGCGTATATAATTTTTAGTTACCTATATTTATATTTATCAGAGGAACAAATTTGTTTTATTCCAGGTGATATTACTGAACTTTGAGTTTTTTTTAAGATTCACCTTATTAACAGCGATGTTCATATAAGTAGTTGTAATGATATTTTCACATAATTCTGTAATAATAAGCTAAGAGTAGAAAAACAAGAATTTCGATTGTCATAAGTAAAACAACAAAGTTATTTAAAATCAAGCGAAATGCTTTGCATGAACATAAATTTTTTTTTTTGGTAGATTTGAATGTTAATGTCTAAAAAACTTTAATTAATGTAACATCTAACATCTTATTATCTAATATGTTACATTTACACATTAATTACTCGTGTATGAAACTGAGTTTCATAAAAAATATTAATTTAACGTTTCGTATCGTCCAATAATATTGATTTATTTCCTAATACTATTATTTCGTTCGAGTATTTTCGTAGGCCGAACTTTATCTGTATCTTGAGGTGAATGGTAAATATACGAATATTCCTCAAATGAATTCATTGTGTACTGTACTGTACTGTATACTGTAACTTTAACACAGTTTATTTATACTTTACTTATAAGGCGAAAAAAAAAAATCGTACTAGTTACGCTGTTGACCTAAAAATCTTTCAAATTTGGCTGGACCTTTGTGCGAGCGCTGAAGGCACTCGGCCGAAAAAGGCAACCAACACAATGGTATTAACCTCGGTTTGCTGTTACGGGGCATCTTTATCCGCTTAATAATCCTAGCTTAACCTATCTGTTCCATATAAGTAAATGTACATAATATTTAAAATTCGTATACTTCCATGAATTTAAATAACCTGACAATTATTATACGAGTAACTAATCTTAATCACGCAAAAAGATACCTCAAAGCATCATTTTTCTATTGTGTTTCTGTATCGTGATCGTTTCTGTACCGCGTAAATAAATTAAAAATCGAGAAATTTCGAATAAAATCTGATTCCACGCAGTTTCTCTGACAAGTATTTGAATTTGTGAGAAATAGCTTTTTTTATCTTATTACCGAAAAAAATTAAGGAACATAATTAGTGATCCGGATAAAAAGTTTAAAACGCTGTGAGGAACATATGAAACGCGGGCGCAGTACCGAGCATACGGCTAGTCAAAAATCTTTGGATGTCTTTAGGTTGGCATATATATAAAAATCAATCAGAACCTTTCATTAATCTGTTGAATTAACCGTTAAAATATAATTACGCATAGCAGTTGCTCAGGAATATTATTGTAAAGCAAAAATATGTTTTGTATTATGTTTAAATGTATTCAGTGGTAATAACAAACTCACCTACAAGGGCACTGTTCATTCGTTTGTAGATATGCTAATAGACTATTAATGCAATAACAAAGTGTTGCAACGAAACCTAAAAAGAATCAACAGCCAAAGCATTTTTGGCACACTGCTTGACACCGTTTCGTGCTAAGAATATTTAAATGTGTCGATATGACTTCTTTACGATAAATCAATGGCTTTTACAAATGGTTTGAAAATGTAAATGCAAGATCGTGTTTTTATTACATCGATATTTTAGTCCCTAGTATTAAAATTGAAAACAAAAAAACTTATATTAATATTTCACATTAGCTACGTCTTCTGCGGAATATATTGAGTAACAGATTGTTTTGTTATTATGTTAAACTAAATAATCATTAAAAATGTAAATACTTATTTACCTGTTTATCTGTAGTAAAATATGTTTTATGGCAAACAAAGTACAAAGATTTATTTATTTATTTAAGTGCTATCAACAGTCCTAAAACAATATTTAACAATACTACAAGCATAAATATGGAGTTTAATTATAAATATCGACAGCACGTAACATTAATTATACACAACTACTAGTCGTGTGCCCGCGTCTGCACCCACGTTTAATACATTTTTCATCCAGTAATATAGTTTTTAAAGTTTTTATTATTGTTTTTAGAACCCTAATTGTTTTCGAAAAAAAATTATTTTTACTAAGAATAAGCAAAGATATTTCTCACATATTCATATACCCGCCAACTCCAATTTTTTTCGAAAAACAAAAGTATCCCAAGTTACGCGGGGTAACTTCAGCTATCTACCAAAACAAGTCAAACCCGGAGATTAACCGGAACAAACAAACAGACAGACAGACAAAAATTTTAAAAATTGTATTTTTGGTATAGGTATCGTAAATACATTCATATGTATTGATTAAAAAAAAAATATTTTCACATTACAGATAGACACTTCAATTTTATTTATTAATAGATAAAATTAGCTATAATAATAATTATAGTATAATAATAACTTTTGGGCTTAGATAATAAGCCCAAAATAGATCCTTGTGGGATTGTTTGATAAACTATCGATGAACGAAGAAATTTCATAGGCAGAGGATTCCTGTAAAATTCCTATTCTATGGTAACACCAAGAAAAACATTTAGGAGAATAATCCAACGAATAATATCATAGATAAATAATAGCCAATTAAAAGCATTATGATTTGCATTATTACAGAATATTCAAAAGGAAAATTGCATGACATTAATTTGTAAACTATGAAGTAATTATATATTATTGAAAGTGTAAACTGTTTCGGTTTGAAGAAACCACAAGAGTATTGTATTTACATTAATATTAAATTATATTTTACGAAATCTTGCAGAGGATATCACTATAAATTTCCAATATAATGCGGCATACAAATTAATTCAATATATTTTTGACATAAAATAACAAATAAAAATTATCGTACAATTTAAGAAATAAAATGTTGTAAATGGTTGACAGATATAATCTACCTATCCTTACATTATATAACACGGAACGTATAACGTCTGTCCATTAGTATACGTGATCAGAACCGCGGGCATATAGCTAGTGAATTTATAAGGTATAAATAACAGAACAAGCAAATTACTATATGCTTATTCAAAATAGCGCGTTATATGGGAAATTGATAATTAAACTAATTTAACTTCTAATAAATTGATCCGCATTTCAGAACGGTATAACTTTTTATAACATACTAAGTAAATTGTGTGATTTTTTTTTCGCAACGAAAGGTCATTTTAATCACTGGTTTTTTACTGTTTAAATATCTGTACCTGTAATCACTATATTTAGACCTCAATTAATACGAATATGTGCTTAATTATAAGAATTTATTGCTATTTTAATATATTTTTCATATTCGCAAATACATAAGTAATAGTTAACTTTGGATACTTGTTTTATAAGTATTAGTGAACATGAATCTCTTATTATTTTTCTTACGTACATATGTTTCAATATCTACCTAGCTAAACTAATAATTGTCTGATATTTTAGAAATTTTGTTACACGTCTTTATATGTATTTTAGCAGTTGAATCTGAAATTACGAATATGTTATGCGAATATGTTCCTACGAAGTTTCACAGGACTACTATCACATGCTATTGTATATTTGCTTGGGCCCTTTTTTGTGGGGAATGCATTTATGCATGTCCCCTAGTCAAATGTAATCCTGGATTAGAGATGCCACGAGTATATGTGGGACTAACCCGCCGTGAAGCGCCAAGAATACTCACTTAAACGCATGGTACCATCCGCTAATTAGGAGGGGCGACATGGGATTAAACATGTTCCGCGTCGCCCTAGCGGCCGGCCCGACCAAAAGCCACGACAGGTATGTCGTGGGGCCCCCTCTATCTTCGACCCTGTATGGAACTCGGTGCAAAGCATCCCCCTTCTTTCCTGGCGCCAGCGAAAAGATCCCGTCCCTATCCTTCTTGTGTTTTTGTAGGAACAAGAACTCCGGAGAAGAGAAATTTAGGACGGGAGACTGGCTCAAGGTGGACAAGGGCACAGTTTGCCTTCCTCCTACGGCAAACAGCATCCGCGAAGGGATCCTCCTCCCACTCCCTCTCTACGGCCTCCTTTTGTACCAATATTTATTTGGTCCTACGATATCTTATATTTATATAAAAAAATTATACAATCTGGCTTATGAAATAAATTCTGAAACAATTATGTTTGCAGTTCACACTGTTGTATTTTATCTGAACCAGAAGTCACTAACCAGACTAGCCAACGAGCGCCAAAAATGTCACTTGCCAGCCACTTGTTTAAGTTTTTTTAAGAACAATTGTTACGTTTTTTTTTCTGTTCATAAAATATAGTGCATCATGTTTCTGCATGTTAGTGAATGGATCAATATCACGGTCAATAGCGATTTTGTAAGTGGCTAGGTACGTAAATCGTAGAGGTCAAGATGTATTTTAAAAATGCAAAAAATATTCATTTTGAAAGACCATAACAAAATTATAATCATAATGGTATTTTGTAACAACACACTGACTAGAATAAATTATGTTATAAATAGTTTTTTTTTTATAAAAAAAACTAGCTATGTGTCCGCAGCTGCGCTCGCGTATCTTATATTCTTAATTCTTTATACGGAACCCTAATAATTGTCCCTTAAAACTTTTGAGTACCAAGATTAAGGAAAAATATTTCATCATACACACAAACACTTTTATTCAAATTTTTATGAGTTTTAAATGTTTTACGCGGATCCCTAATTATTTTTGAAAATCAACCTAAATGAACATAAGTTATGCGGAGTAACTTCAGCTATCTAACAAAACAAGTGCCGTCAAAATCGGTCCAGCCGTTCCAGAGATTACCCAGAATAAACAGACAGACAGTCAGACAGACAAAAATTTCACAAATTGTATTTTTGATATAGGTATCGTATAAACATTCATATCTATTCAGTACAAAAAAAAAAATAACATTTCAAACAGACATTTCAATTTTATTTATTATGTATAGAAAGTATAGATTACTCAAATAAACACAAGTCTGCATCTCTTGTAACTCAGTCTTCGGTAATCCGTGAACTTTAACCTGAATCCCACGGTTATCGGTAATTATTAACAAACAATAACTTCCCGATCACGTGCTTTATAAATCGAGGTTGAACATTGCAGTTGAAAATTCGGTTCGCCACTCACAGCCTTACTGAAATAAGTACAGATTTATATAAATTGCTGGTCAGATAAATACTTGAGCGTGGTAGCTACGCAGGTGAGCATTATTTTAAAATGCCCTTCGACCATGCCGTGGCTTCCTCACGATGTTTTCCTTCAGGCTCGGGCTGATTTTAGAATTGTATAGGTGGGTTACCCGTCTCTAATCCGGGAGACCACTCTTGAATTAGAGATGGCAGGGTGAATGGGTAAATGTATTTCCCACATAAAAAAGGTGGGTTTGAACCCGCGCCCATTGACGCGAAATCCGACCGCACTACTAACTAAGCCATCATCCCATATGTTAAGCTTTAGTTATAAACATAGATTTACCAATATATTGAACGTTATAAAAGGAAGAAGTACCACCCAGCGTTTTTGAAAAAATAGTTGAACTAAATGAATAAAAAAATAAGGTCACAATTGAGGTGTTAAATAAATCTGGAAGCTCCAGAATCAATAATGGAACTCATTCAATGTTTTCGGAAGTGTACGTGAAATGCATATTTAACTGAAAAAAATTGTTAGTCTCTATTTAATATCCAAGTAGCGAATATGTACTTATATTTTATTGAAATAGTCGTTTTACAAACACAAACTTCGACATGAACTCTGTTTATTTAATTGAAAAACATTACGGTACAAAATTTGTAAATTTAATATTGCGTTCTCTTATAAACAAGTGTGAATTAAAAGTCCTTTATTGTAATTACTTAGTGATACTTTTCGCAGATCATTAAACATTTATCAGCACAACGCCTAATTCTAAGAATTTAACGACAAGAAATAACTATCATTAGCGTTGGGACCGCAATTTATGCATTAGTAAGCGATTCGATGTCAGGCTTCATTGAATAACGAGATTTAATACATTAAATGATCGTTTCCTAATAGAGTGTATTATTTCCATAAACGCGAATGGGAATTTGTCACAAATCGACATCTATAGCATTCCAATGACCGCGGCTTCTTTTCGCTCTGTATAAAATCACATAATACCCTTCTACGTGAAGTCGTAACATTGATTGTGAAATATTATTACCTGCCAACATGATGGCTAATTTATAGAAATGTTTTTGTCATATCACATCTTTGAACATTACGGATACAAAAATTATCACCTTTATAATATTTAGAGGTTACGATTGTTATTATGCCTACAGATACATTTTTATTCAAATTCATTACATTTTGTTTATCAGAGAATAGATTAATAATCAAAACAATTATCAAAAATTAAAGTTAAACATCGCAGTATAAGAATTTCTCCTAAAGAAAGTAAAGAATCAAAGGATACAATTTATGAAAAAAAAAAGCGAACTTAGGTAACACTTAGGCAGGCTTATTATTTGATAAGAATTAATTTTGATCAAATATTTTAACTATATTCATCGTATGAATCACTGATTAAACTAAGTAAAATAATAATTCGATAAATACGAGTCGTGCAGAAATTGTTATGTTACGGATTACAATAATTTTATTTTATTGTATTAATTATTTGTCTTGTCTTAAAATTAGCAAAGTGATGAATTCTGAATTTTTTTATTAGTTAGCTGTCATAGATATATGCAAAGATTATTCTATGATTTCATCCACATCTAATACCTTTATGATTTAGATGGATAAACTATCTAGTAATTTAATTGTATTAATTATTATAATTCAATCGATTTGTATGCGAATCGAATTAATTGTTTTCACTTCAACATTCCTTCTCGGGTTGCATAAACTTGTATATCATTACTCTATTTCTATTTACCGATAGTGTAAATATAAGATATCAACTCTCAATATTAAAGGTCACCGTGTGATGTTAAATGTGATTAAATGCAAATATCATATGGATGAATTTAGAGACTAACTTAACACTTTCAAGCCTCAGTGAATTATTTCTTTGTCAATTAAAAAAAAACCACTTCATTGCCCTGTGATGCCGGCTAAGAATACTACCACCCTAAATCTTCCCGTGGGTGTAGTAAAGGGCGTATATGGGATAAATCATAGAATGAGCAGCTGCATCCTCTGAGTACAACAAACACCTGAACGTGAACGCCAACCCGCCTACAAAGCGTGGTATTTATGGCAAATCCACCCTTATTTGAGGAGACTTATGCACAGCAGTGGGCATCTTCATGTTTGAATAAATGGATGGACTTCATTACAAAGGTTTCACTTTGAGTGATAAGTTTCTCAACCTTATTTTGCTCACTGCCTATTTTGAGTATATGTTTACTATCTTTAACTCACACATCTTATTTTAAGTCTTTTTTAGACTATATTTTTAATCCGCCACGCTCACTCTGCGCTATCTCAATGGCCCTAATTTTCTATGGTTTCCACAAGGGGGTGTTATCGCCCAATTTGAGAACCTGTGTATCATTTACATCTTGTAAATGAAACATATGATATAAACCTAGTGCAAAGGCTAAAATTTTTAATTGCAATACTTATCACAACCATAGAATACACACATTTAAAAATTATATCAATCACTTGCAACAATCTACAACAGCTATAGTTTACTCTTGTCTAATTTAAAATAAATAACTGTATTATCTCATCTATCAACATCTATTTTACATTACTGCAGTATTATAGATTTAACAAGATCAGGATTAAGGATTAAACAGATAATACGTATATTTTGCTAATACTATCTTACAGATTCACCAATCAAGAATTCAAAATCAAAAACTCGAACAAATACTTTATCATGATTTAATTAAAGACTCATGTATTATTTGGTACATGTGCTACAACGTATCATGTATGTCGCTCAGTTAATAATGTCAGTATAAAGCATAATTATTAACCCATTTGCTTGGCTGACTGCCTTGACAGTATGTCAAATAAACAAAGAGGTGTCATTAGTTAAGACAGATAATGCAAATTCGTCCCACCCACTCAACCGAGGACTTATCCAATGGCTAAATATAACTATGTCTTACTGCATTTATTGTTAACGTCATATATATGTTTAATATACGTAATTCCTATTTGTATAACATCTATATTGGTAACCTACAAAGCCATTTCAATTCCTATTTAAGGAACATTCGTCAAACAAGATTTAAGTAATTTAAATTAAGAACACAATTTTACCCCATCACAGTTGCAGCAGATGAAAAGATGATGGCGCAACGGGTACTGCGGCCAGATTACGCGTCAATCGACGTGGGTTCGATCCCCACATATCTGACTCTAAAATCAGCCTAAGCTTTCGATGAAGGAAAACATCGTGAGCTAATATATATATATATATATATATATATATATATATATATATATATATATATATATATATATTATATATGTGCATCTGTATGTGTGTATATATATGTTATTTTATAAAGTTATTTTGATTTTTTTGTGTATTAAGTTCTGGGGCGAACAATTTTATAACTACAATAAACAATTCATTCATTTATTCAAGTACGTGAGGGTAAGTAATGATCATCAGAAACGAGCGCCTATGATTCGCTTATATCTTGTTATTTAAAAAGTTTTCAACAAATACTAAAACGCTGTAGCTCTAATGGCGTAGAATTAAGATGATCATCACCTTGTTACTACCATTTAAATGTTCATAACTCTAGGCTGTGTTCTTTTTTCTATTTATTAATCTTTGTGAGTACTTAGACAATAATTATTGTAATTAAACACCTTAGTTATATATATACCTTAGTTATATATAGTTATGTATATCATGACAGTTCTTACAATTCACTATCAAGGTCCGCTAAGAGCTTAAATATTAAGACAGACCAATTTTGTTTAAATTTTCTTGATATACCTACTGTCTACCTGTTACCAGTCTTAATATAGCGATCTTGGCACATTAATTGATTATAATGAGCTCGGATTCAGCCGTAATTTACGCGGAAGAAAACTAAGCTTTCAGTTAAAGAATACACTGTAATAATATCATAGTAAATTGGTATGCGATTTTTTAAGTTTGACTAAACAGTTAAATTAAACTCAAGTCAAAAATATGGCATTAAACATTTGAGAATAATTGTTACTTCGAGAATTAGTACCTTACCGTCCTCCACCATATTCTTGTATTACAGGAGATGAAAACCTAACCAAACGTAACTATCTAAATAGTATATTAATATTTTACGAACGACACTGACAATATAATTGTACGAAAAAAATAAAATAAGATGTCATCCACCATTTTTATTTTTTATCCCCTTCAAACCTACAATTACTAAAGACAATTACTTTAAAAAATGATGAATATATCATGATGGTTGATGAAATTAACAAAAAGTAGGTACCAACACTTTACGTAAATGTTAAAACCGTAATTACCCGATGGTGTAAATAGTGTTGTCACCTTCAGGTGTCAACTTATGATCCACCGAAAACCGTCTGATATTTGGACATTCCAAAAAAAAGAACAACAAAAATTATATTCTCCGAATGGTTTTCATGTAAGCGAACCTATTATTAGCAGTTGACAGAATCGTTTATACGATAAAAAAAAAACAGCTTACTTTAAATAAATATAACGATTACCTGTTGACAGGATAATTCTCAGCCGGCGTAAAGTATATTATTAACATTGCCTTCAAATGTATCTATATTTGTGAACCTTGCTTAAATCTCGTCACAATATAACTATAAATAGAAATAAATGCAACAGTTCACATCTAAAGACATTATTAATTTCCTTTAATACAATTATCGTCAATAATCAATTTAAATGAACAGTGGACAGATTTCAACCAAACGTAATTTTGTAAGTCTTGAAATAATATCATTTTATCAACAACAATTCCGTCTTCCGTTCGATTATATTAAAAGTCTTTCATTATGAAATTTTATATCGAAAATAAACAAAGATATAACAGTTCAATCTTTTTGCCCTGTTTTTTTTCCATTAATAGCCTTTGAAGAACTTTACTGTTATTAATAAAAACATCTCGAAAACAGTCTTTTTCCATCTATGCAAGAAAAATTAAACATAAGTGCTTTATATTGTGAGTACACACAAAAGTATATTTTCTGAAATATACAGTAAACGAATGTAAAATAGTACAAAAAAATATTTTCCAAAGTGTTCAGTATTAGTTTATAGTCGACTGTTGACCATGGGCGTACACTAGTCATTATGCAAGCGTTAATCGAAATATTCACTCAAGTGTTCCCTCACAGAGTAAATGGCTCAATTAGCTAATTAGTTCTGGTACTTAAACATTATAGACCGTAAAACACATACATTTTCATGTATGATACATAGTACATAATCTAGGTGTAATCAACAGGTTGCGGAGACAAGGAAGGGCAGGCTTGTCTATCCGATACACGCCCTTTCTCTGTTCTTGTTGCATAATTTATACACATATGTCAACACGCGGCAAAACTTACAAGCAATGTCAAAATGACACGCCACGCTTGCCAAGTGTCTGATTTCAGATGTATTCCGACCTAATATTTCGTAACGAATGAAGTTTACACGATAAATATACATTCATAAAATAAAGTAACAAGATAATTCAAACACTGTCGAATATTTCACTTTCTATGAGGATTTACTCAGTATCTGCTATCACAGAATAAATATTAGTACTTAATTATTTGCTAACACTATAATTGTAACGTTATAAGAAAATATTATGATAGATATGTAGATTGATATGCGTTCTGTATCCAAATCATTTAGCGGTAAATATTTATTAATTATATAATAGTTCCATCCACCCATTCAACCCAAGGACGTACACTGCTGCATATAGGTCGCCCCCAAAGAACTCCACGACGACCGGCCATGTACCACCCGCATCCAGCAGACTCCCACAACCTTCACCAGGTCTACTACCTATGGTGCGTCTTCCGGTACGCGGCAGCCATTCGAGAACCTGTTGGCCCCATCTGGCATCGGTTCTAAGAGTAATATGCCCAGCCCATTGCCACTTGAATTTGGCAATTCTTCGGGCAATTTCAGTTACTTTGGTGCTTCTGTGGATGATCTCCTCATTACTGATTCGATCACGTAGGGAAACTTCGAGCATAATCCTCTCAATTAGACTCATTGTAAGCAACCACGTCTCAGTGCCATAAGTCATCAATATTTATTAATACTTTACTTATTTTATTTCATTCTATATATAGTAAGTAATCTAGTAAATATATACATAATCTTTTTACCCTTAAAAATACAAATTTTAAAATTTTTGTCTGTGTGTTTTACTGTCCATCTATTTGTTCCGGGTAATCTTCGGAAAAGCTGGACGTATTTTGACGGGACTTTTTTTGGTAGAAAGCTGAATTTACTCCGGGTAACTTAGGGTACTTTTAATTTTCGAAAATAATTAGGGGTTCCGCGTAAAAAAAAGATTTTTTTTTTAAAAATTAAGAAAAATCCTTTTCAATGAATCTTTACTTTATCTTAATACATAAAAAAAAAACAAGGGTTCCCTATAAAAAAATTAAAACGCAATAAAGAATATATGGAACGCGGACGCAGCCGCAAGTGCACAGCTAGTCATCACATAAGATTTTGATCAACGCTCTAACCCTGTACAGTATATTTAATAAAAAATATTATTTAAATTTAAAAATACATGTATATTTATTTATTTACGTAACTGCAAATAAGTATTAGAATTGACAATCAAATGGAAAACCTTAAAATGGGCATCATTAAAGATTCAATGACCTCCTTATCAAATGTCGATAATAGTTAAAACGTTACTACATTAGACTATATTTTACTTTAAATGTAATTTATATAAATAGTTCGTCAATTTGTCAAATGACGTCATAGACTCGGAACAAGTTTAGTGTCTCTACTAATAACGGTTTTACTTCATTTACGATGTGAATAAACTGTTATAACTTTTCAGGATCAGAAAACCACATCAAAATCCGTAAAGTGGTTTAGGAGGAACTAACAGATAGACAGATGCTGAAAGTGACTTTTATATGCAATGTATGCTTTGTTTTAGCCACAGAAGATACAATGTTACAACATGAATAGGTATATTACATTTTACTATACATCAGAATTCAAGAAACGATAATGAATATGGCATTGTCATATAATTTCTTGATAATTGACTTCAATTATAAGACATGACTAAATTTACCAAATCAAACTGTTAGTCCGTGACTTTTCAGGGGCTAGAGAACCAATTTGTATACAATAATTTACAACGATTATTTATAAATAATAAATATTAATAGATAGTATATTATTCATAGCTTAAAAGTGTGGGACAATACAAAGGCCGAATTAAATCCATATTTTTAAGAAGAACAATGAGCCAACGCCAAAGCTAGCATTTTTAAAATATCTACATACATAGATACTTAGTTTGTTTTATTTTCAATCGACTTAATTCTGAATTGTTTAAAATTTTACTTGTTTTTCTCTTTTAATTTAATTTAAAAAAACAATATCTGTAATTCTTAAAGACAGATCTAAAATGTTAATACACAAATTATATGAGACAAAGAACATAAAAATTTCCATAATATTAATACATTTCATTTAATAATATATTAATTAATACTTCCTAAATCATTCGCGCAAAATAACATGAATAAATCTACGCTAACAAATATTCCTTTAATATTCAGATATTTCAAATACACACACGCAATAAAAACACGCATCATAATAATAAAATGCTATAGATAAAAAATACCACCAATTACGAACACAAGTCTCGGTGAGATAATAATAAAAAATGAAGAAGGTTATTAGCAACAGAAGAAGAAAAAAAAAACATCTTTGAGAAATAATTACAGCCTTACTACGGTCATTACATCCTAAGCTACCAGTTTTAACACTCGTACATCTTATGTGGCGTGGCACCTTCAAGGTCTGAACTCGGTCGCGCTTAGTGATTATAACCCAGCTCTGTCGTAATTGTCGCTCGTAATCGCATTAATATTAAACATCTCCATTGTAAAATGTAAAATATTTTACTCTGTACATAAACTTCTCATTCGACCGATTTTGACGGGACTTTTTTGGTAGATAGCTGGAGTTACTCCAGGTAACTTACGGTACTTTTAATTTTCGAAAACTTTTAGAGTTACGCGTAAATAAAATAAAACTCATAAAAATTTGGATAAAATCCGATTCAATGCACACTTTTACGGGCGAGTGCTATAATTTATGAGAATATTTTTACTTTATCATAGTACTAATTTTTATTAGGAAAGTAATTAGGGTTCCGTACAAAAAAATTTAAAATAGCCGTGAAGAATATATGAAACGCGGGTGCAGCCGCGGGCACACAGCTGGTTTTCAATAAATTACAAATTGATATGGTCATACATATTCTCTACAAATGATGCCACCTATTAAATATATAAGTAGATAAACATTTTAAAAGTTTTTTTTTAAAGCGATGATGGTGCAGTTGGTCATTTGGCTGGATTCCGTGTCAATGGACGTGGGTTAAAGCCCAACTCTATCCAACTCTAAAAATGAGCCTGAGCTTTCGGTGAAGGAAAACATCATGAAGAAAACAAAGCTGGGTGGTAGGGCATTGTCTAATGATGCCCGCCTGGGTAGCTGCCACCCTCAAATTTAGAGACTTGTCCCCAAATATCAATAGGTGTGTTCCAGCAGCATCACTTGAATTACCTTAGTGTATTATGTTACTCCAAACCCCATCGTCCCTTAACATAAGGTAAGAAAAAAATAACGACAATAAATACTGCCAATAGATTATTCTTCATAATGTTAACACTAATAATATATTGGAATTATAAAACTTCTAATAAATCCTCTTTAAATAAAAGTCAAATAAATAACATAAGGTTCATATGAAATAAACTCTCTTTATGATGTGAATTTGATTTATACGCTTTAATAAATTATATTTAAAGCAACATAACATAAACTCTTCGATATTATAATATTTATTATTAAAACATTATTTTTTTCCTTACATAGGTACCAATTAAGAATTAATATATATTTTTTATCATTTCGTTTACAACCTTGAGTAATATAACAAGAATAACTTAGCCATTCATCGATCAGAACGTCAACTTGACACTCATAATTCATACACATTAAATCATTCTACCTACAAATTAAAAAGCACGCTCCTTGATAGGTTTTCTTTGTATTAATGCTTCGATTATAATATAAAATAGCTAAATATACAATGATTATATAATTTTTATAATATAACTAAGATTAATTTAATTTACAATAAATCAATTAGTATAGATAATTAATTTAATTTAAATAAACTCCCAACTCACTTTAGGTCGGCGCAGAATGTTTTCTTCTTCCACACATCCCTATCAACCGCCATATCTTCAATTCAGTTCTTCTACTTCTAAATTGTTTTCCATCTTTTCTTTGGCCGTCCACTTCCTCTCCATCCATCAATCTTTATTCTCATGCGTTTCGTCTCTTCTCAAAATATATCCATACCAAGGCGAACGATTCACTAACAACTTTTCTATCACTGGTACCACTTTAAAACTTCCTCTAACAAATTAATTTCTGAGTCTGTCCATTCTTGTTACCCCATACATCCATCTCATCATCGCTTATGCTTGCAGCCATTTCTCATCCATCTTCTTACTAGCCCATCATTCCAATCCATACAGTAGGTCTTGAATGGCAATTCAATTTAACGAGCATCCTACTATCGTAAGTTGTGCCTGAAACCTCTCGCCTCTTCGTCCAAATTGAGTGGACTAATCTCTCGGTAAAACTCACTGTCACTTTATATAAGTTACAATAGGTAACGGAAGTCGGAAAAAGCTAAAAACAATCTATGACGTTAAATTTGTCATTTACTATACATTTAATGTATAATAACAAGACAGTACAGTAGTAAAAACCAGGTAAATATTACACGATTTAGGCTTAGTGCTTTGACCACAATCTCACCTGATGTTAAGTGATAATGTGGTCCAGGATGATGAACACACTAAGCCTAGAGTTACTGGTCCTCAAGTGATGCTGCAGAAATACAACTTTTGGTATTTGGCGACATGTTGTCTTTCTTGAGAGCGGTAGCTACCTAGGAGGGCATTAGGTTAATATTTGGTTATGTAAATAATTTCAATTAACAAATTATGAAATTTAAGGATTCAAAAAAAGTTTTCCATAGTTTCGAGTTTTCTCTTCTGTCAGCAGTCCCCATGACTGCATAGGTTTTTTTTACTTTTAATAAACTGTACAGTAATAATACTTTTATTATAAATTTATCTCGACTATGAATCTCAACCGTAACTTGTTCCCTCATGACTACATTCAAACAAAGTCGCATCTCATTACATTATAAAGCGAAAACCTGTATGTGGCCCAAGGTGTTTTAGTTTTTATAACATGCTATTGTTTATAGAGATGGAAAAACATAGGGAAGTAATTAATGATCTTCATTTATGATATTTTCCACTTGGCTTCTTATCACGCGTATTAAATAACAACGTTATATATTTTTTCATCCGTAAAACGAATTAAAGGAAACTACAAATTGAAGGCTGATTTTACCTATGCAAAATAGACGAAAACTTCACTTCGTAGTAACCTGTTGCCTCCTCCAAAACTGAACCGATTTTTAATTATCTTTCAGTTTAGAATAATAAAGACTTTGGCTATGTCTGTACTTTTAATGTACTTTTTTAGATTTTATACATCAAATTTGTTTGATGAACGTCTGAAAATGGCGGTAAAAATTGAGCATTTTTTTTCATTTTCAAAGGCACCTTCAAAAATAACTAATTTATGAAAAAAATTAAAACGTGCGGGTGTGGCGATGGTGAATATATATATTTTGGTGTAAAAACATCTACCATAATGCTATTATCCAGAGAGGAAACAGGGGACTACGTTTGTATGGAATAAATGCCGCTAGGATATCCTTTTTATATAATTTTAATATTGTTTGTCTTCCTAGAGCCAAAATCATGTATGTTTTATAATATTTTCAAATTGTATCCTCGGCTTCGCTCGCTGTAGATTTTGTCAGTCAATTCAGAGATAAATTGTACCCTATGCTATTTTCTTTACACGTAACATGGATGAATTTCATAAAGATCAGTTGAATAAATAATAATGTTGTTAATCTGTAACAAATAAGTAAATAACTGAATCACATTTTTTTTTTTTTCAGGCATACATATATAAAAATACTTTAAGTGACAATTTATGACAATATTTAATATGATTATAGAAACAGTTATGATAGAATTCATTTATTTTATGTTTATTAAATAATTTATTAAATATAAAAAATATAAAGCATCACTGAGTATCATTAACTAAATTAAAAATATAAGTGATAGATAATATTTATGTTTTACTTTATTAATCTTCTCTTAGTCTATTTGTCTATTGAAATTTGTATTCATTGACAATTATAATACATATGTACTAAATATTTTATTGACCATACATATTGTATTTATAATATAATAAACAATACTAAAATATCCCAAAAATACGTTATAAGTATATAAGGTACTTTATAAACAATGATTGTGTCAATATTTGTTTATTAAACAATTAGGTACTTTTTTCAACGATGGGACTAAATTTCCGAACCAGTCATGCATTTAATTAAAACATCCACAAACTTATCAACTTTTGTTTGTATTTAAAAACATAGTATAGGTAAAGACAATAGCGGGAAGATGTAAATTAAACAGGCCGCTAACACACGCCGGCTTGTAGAGTTCAAGGCCAAACCGGTCTTGCGTAACTCTCGTCTACGAGCCGCGATGGATCGTTGCAATAAACACAATCAATTACATACAGTATTTCGCTTTAAATATATCCTTAAAAATACTATTTTATTCGATAACCTTTTAAATAAATCCATAATTAGCATCAATACATTTATGATCTGTACTAATAAATAAAATTGAAGTGTCTGTTTGTAATGTCAAAATTAAATATTTTTAGATACTAAATAGATAGGAAATATATATACGATACCAATACCAAGAATACAATTTTAAATTTTTTGTCTGTCTGTCTGTTTGTCTATTCCGAGTAATTTCCGAAACGGCAGGTATATTTAATTTTCGAAAATAATTAGAATTCCTTGTAAAACATTTTATAACTCATAAAAAATTTAATTAAATCCGATCCAATGCACAATTGTACGTGCAAGTGCTTGAATTTATGAGAAATATTTTTACTTTATCTTAGTCTTAAAACAAGTATTAGGGTTCCGTATATAAAAAAAATTATAACACAATGAAGAATATGTAAAACGCGGGCTCAGCCGCGGACACACAACTAGTTATTAAATATAAACGTATAAAAGCATTTTAATGTATATTAAATACCAATACATTTACGGAAGACCTTTAATTATGATTTATTTAAAGAAGTGATAAATTAAAAAAATAAAATGTTAATCACAAAAGGTCCTCGGTAATTGTTTAATTTGTATGCGAAGATGAAAAGTACCTATGTACATACTTAAGCAATAAATGTCAACTTTCTTAACGTTCACTCAAAGAAATAATTGTTTTAATTTCAGCTGTTGATAACCTTTTTGTGTGTGATTGCGGTTACTTATGGGTATTTCGTTCGTGGAACGCGAGTCTGTGGAAGGCGACGGATGTTACACCGTGTGATTACAGTAAGCACGAGTCAACTCTAATGTAAAAAATATATATTTCATTCGTGATTATGAATAGCCGTAGAAAACTTCTTGTAACTGCAGACTGTATTTATCCGATTTACCGATATTTGTGTTCATTGTCACTCATGGATTTGGTTCCTAACCGATTTTTCTTAACGTCTGTTCTTATAAGTGAAAATAATTAACTAACAAAAATGAGGTGAATTAGTGCTATTTCTTTCAAATTACCACTTATTCTGTAAAATAAAAATTTTGTGCGAAATAAAATGATATGCTAGACTAGTTGTAAGCCCGCGGCTGCATCCGCGTTTCATCTATTCTTCACACACACACACACACAAGCTCACGCCTGTTGTCCCCGAAGGGTTAGGCAGAGGTTATATTGCGAACTACACCACCCACATTTCGCCGAGCTTAGTTCCGTTCCAGATGTGACAGGGGGCGAGCCTGTCGCCGTATCGGACTCAAATGCCAAACTCCGTTATGACACTGAGTAGAAAACTCTAATATCACTTTACCCGACCCGGAGATCGAACACGAGACCTCAGAAGGACAGTCGTACTGTAATCTATTCTTAAATGTGTTTTAATTTGTATATACGGAATACTAATTATTTTCCTTAAATTAAATTTAATACTAAGATAAAGTAAAAAATATTTCTCATAAATTCAAGCCCTTGCCCATATAACTGTGCTTTGAATGAATTCTGTTCAAATTTTTATGAATTTTATGTTTTTTACGCGGAACCCTAATTATTTTCGAAAATCAAATGTACCCTTTACTTACGTGGTGTATCTTCACCTATCTACCAATAAAAGTCCCGTCAAAAGCCGTCCAGTCGTTCTGGAGATTAGCCGACAAATAACAGACAGACAAGTAAAAATGTTAAAATTTGTATTTTTGGTATAGGTATCGTATATATGTATATTCATATATATATATATATATATATATATATATATATATATATATATGTTTAGTAAAACTACATATATGTTTTGTAAAGAAGAATACAAATATTGTAGGTCTATAGGTGAAGCTTTCAAAGCTGAACGGTCTAAACGAACTATTGTAACACAAATATCAGATTTCATAACGTGATAAATTACATGCAAACTGTATACTATCTACAGTGTTAACAAGCAATTAATTTCCAACATTCTTAATTTGTTTTTTGTTACTAATAAACAGGCATATAATCGAATACAAATAGTAAGACATCATAGTCAGCTTAGTTAGTCTTTCGTATGTTATTATGTGATTGAATCAGGAATGCGGAGATCCGCTGAAAAACCTAAGTAACCGACATTGCCCGAAGAATTGCTAAACCTAAGTGGCAGTGGGCTGAGCACATTGCTCGCAGAACTGATGCCCGATGGGGCTAATGGGTTCTCGAATGGCTACCACGCACCGGAAGACGTAGCGTGGGTAAGCCCCCCCCACAAAGTGGACCGACGATCAGGTGAAGGTCGCGGGAATCCGCTGGATGCGGATGGCGCAAAACCGGTCGTCGTGGAGATCTATTGAGAGGTCTATGCCCAGCAGTGAACTTCTTTTGGTTGAATGGATGGATGAATGTTATTCTTATTCAATAAACACTGTACAAAAGGTATATCATTTTATAATTAGGACTCATAATATATCACAAAAATGTATGTATATCGTATACATTTACTAGTAGCAACATTAGCGTTAAATAAATAAGGAATGTATAGAAGAAGATATGATTATTAATAACGATATCTGTAATTATCTTAATGATGGTTACCACGCAATACGGATAATAATACACGCTATAGTTATATTTGGTTTCAGAATTATTATGGATATAATTATAAGCAACCTTGTCTAAAGAGTTTTATTTTTCATACTGGCTTAATGCTGTTCACAGTTTTGTCGACATTTTGGTTTCAGCGCTTAGGGTGATCAGCCAGGAGAGTGCTAGATAACGTAAGTGCACCAAAGTGGTACCTACCTCCGCTTGGGCTTTTATTCTAGACGAAAATTCTGCGGAATTAACTAACTATACCTAAGTTAAAAGAAAGTACGGGTCTCAAGGTTCCTTACAAAACCCATGTAAATACCTGTAGTGTACATGTGTGCCTACTATGTTAATGCATGAAAGAGTCACTGTACCACGCTGGCGGCGAATCCTGAAGACTTCCTAGATATATATCGGAACACGTTCTGAGCTGTTTGTAATATGTTAATAAAAAATTCTCATGTTGTTTAGATTGAAAATTTCTATAAATGAGTACTGGAAGATAAAATAATTCAGTATCTCATTCTACTGTTTTTGATAACCGTTTTTTCTTTTTGTTTTTGACAATTCACCGGAAATTGGCAACGCGTCAAACACAACAATCATTGTAGGCGAGTGATTTAATTCCCAATAGGGACAAACATAACAACTACTTTCAACCGTAACCAGAATTTCGACCAAACTTCTCCAAGAATGAGAAACCAAAACCATAGGTAGATCGCTTGTAATTGAGCACGTATTTCTTCAGATAACTATAATAATAATAAATCCTATTTCAAGCGCAAACAACGATTACAATTTAGCTTCCGTAATAAACTTTCTAGCTGTTACTCCTAGTGCCGTACGATGTTCTATAAGATATCCTAGTTCGATAAGATAAGACGTTACATAAAGTGAATTTAACACAAGATATAGATTAAATAGGACACACTATTGACGTGGGAAATTCATCCTCGGCGCATCGATTACATAATACGCAGTAATGGAGGTCAGAGAGTAAGTTACGTACGTATTGTACACGTTTGTGTCCTCACGAACGTTTATTATTTAACAAAGACACGACTGACAACCATCATGTACAATAGTTAATTGCAAGCGAAAGGGATTATCTGCTCATTTCTTTGGCTATAACCATAATAGAAGTCATTAAGCGGCTTTCTTTGATGTTAAGTACTATAGTTTTGTAAGCTTAAGAAGTATCACATTAATTCGATACAATATGTTCGAGCAATATACAATATGGGACCTCGCGAATCTCTAAAGAACAAGATTCAAGAATATGATATCTTAACTTTGCCCTCTCAATACATCTTCGATAACTTAATACATATTTGTAAAAATTTAGACAAGTACGATCTAGTGAATAATTTTAATATTAGAAATAAAAACAAGTTGGCCGTCCCACGCTTTAGGCTAAGTAAGTCTAATATAAAAGCTTTATAGGTAATAGTAATAGTATTACCGATTTACCTGACAATAAGTTCAAGTGTTATCTCAAGCAAGTTTTAATCTCAAAAGGTTATTACACAGGGTGGATCATAACGTGAACGATAGTGAGGTCTGGAATAACCCACATCTCTGTGCTTCCGCTAACATTGGTTAAGACTATGATTTGTTTAGTTTTTTATGTTAAAAAAATGATACATATTATATTTATTTAAAAAAAAAGAACCAGATCGAGTTTCTTGCCAGCTCTTCTCGACTGGGTTGTTTTCCGAACCGGTGGTAGTGTCTTAGACGTTCATAAGCGCCTTCTTAGAGCCTAAATTCAATAAACATTTTTTTTTTATTTTGATTTTGAATTAGCTGCTTCGTTAGCGTGCTCCTTTTTAATAGTCTAATCTAATATTTTTAAGTGTACAAGAATACATACGTAAGAATACACGTGTAAATCGTTTCTCGTCAATTTGGCTGTATCGATTTAGATACAATTTTGTATTTAGATAAAGTTTTAATTTATAAGTTTACGTGAATAAGCGTTTTATTTTCCTTTTGCAATTGGATATTTATTGTCGATTTTCTTAAATTGATTTAAAGAAAAAAATAAATACTAAAACGTTCTATTGTTAATACTTTCTTATAAACTGATATTTGTGACTTTTATATTAGCGACGCAATAAGATATCTCATAGAGGTTTTTTTTTTAATATAAGTGACTATGTGTTTTATCTACATGAAAATAAAACACTACACAAACATTCAAGGAGTGCCTTCGTCTTGCATAAATAATACATTTCTAAGGTTAAGGTCCAAACTTACTTGGAAATGAATTGTTTTGTGTGAGTATTTCAAAACTTTGATTTATTTATATAGATAATTAAAATAGAGACATAATTTACTGTGAAACCTTAAGTTTCATTCGTATTCATTTTCTGAATCTTCGCAAAAATCTCTTAAACTTAATTATATTCACGGTTATGAAATAACCAATTTACATTTCAAGTAAGTAATAATTATACATTACCCTACAGATAATCTTCATTAATTATAAGCATAGAAATAATTTTATAACAATACACAATAATATAATTATAGTGAAATCTGTAGATTATATTAAGGAAATACATTCATAGTTTTCAATGGGAGCATAGTAAACCGCAACTCATCATGGAATTGTGAAAATTGTCCCGCACTACTATAAGTGAGAAACCACAAACATAAATGCAACATTAACGTGTATTGAACTTTCGCCTCGATGCGATTTTATATGGTCATTAATCTTGTGAGCCGTCAAAAATTTAATGCATCCTTTATGAACTACTAAGTCAGTATTAAGGTCAATTTCATTTCAGCTAAATAAGAAACAACTTTTTATAAGTTTTTTTTTTATGCCAAGTACCAAACAAACAATTGTACAATTTCTTTCTATGTCTAAAGCTGAAGCTTCGTATTTACTTTTCTTATTAGAAAAAAGCCAATATTTTACAATTCAATGACGACTCAATTGTAGTGTCGTATTCTGTAAAGAGCCTGATATTGTAGTAAAAAAACCTTACGATAAATCATTGCCGATAACCGCCGGGCTAGTTAATACCCTCAGTTAGAAAATCTATCACCAAGGACCCATAGATTGATCCTGGCATCACCAATTGAGTGCCAGTACTTCGAGGGTATGTATGTTGACCATTCCGGATCACATCATCACTTAACATAAGATTATACTAAAATCACTGAACCGAGCCTATTACAGTATAAAAAAGTCGACAATATAGTATATGGCCCCTGTAGTTTGCAGCTATTAATAGCAAACCTCAAAATGAATTATAATCCTAAGATTAGAAAATAATAGGTTGCTACTATAAGAAATTTGAAACGTTATATGTGCTAGTACGTTTTTTTTTTTCTTCGGACCAGAACACAAAAGTACAAGTAATGCTGTTTTGTAACGTAAAAGGTGTGTCCAGCTGCTGTTCCACTTTTTTCAAAATGATGCCACAGTTATGCTTTAATATAAAATCTCCTGTTATTTAGCAGAAGACGTACATGATCCATTATTAATTGAATCCTGAATAGATTGTCTTGCCTGAGTATACAAAATGTTTTCTATCCTCGAATATCTATTTTCTACAACTCTACCTAGTGGTGGGTTACCATTAACGGAATA
The DNA here is from genome assembly GCA_014132275.2 of Samia ricini. Taxonomy (NCBI): domain Eukaryota; kingdom Metazoa; phylum Arthropoda; class Insecta; order Lepidoptera; family Saturniidae; genus Samia; species Samia ricini. The sequence continues at coordinate 12,032,355 of AP028170.1, forward strand.
TGTAATGCAAAAACTTACATAATATGCATGTCAATTTATATGGTAATTGGTCGAATAGTCTTGAAGCTTAGTGATTTCATATATACAAACATCCGTTTTTATTGATTCGAATTTATTGTATTAATACCTATTATAATCTTGAACAGGAACTAGTTACTTTCCATTGTAAGCTATTTTATTCGCGAGATTCTCTGCATTAAAATTAAAAGTTTGTCTAAGCATTAGTATTTAAAGAACCGACTTATAAAAAGGTAACGTTAGTTTGTTTTATGTATCTATGAGTGAATTTATATGTACACGATATTGTTTTAAATATTGTAGATGTTTTTATAGCCATTTTTTAGTTTCTTTACTCACAGAGACTTTACATCATAGCACCATTAGCAGATAACAAAAGCATAAACTAAATAACATGACTATATCTATTCTTAGTACGACTGATAATAAAAAATACATTTTGTTACATTAGGTAATATATATAGAGCAAGTAATGAGGAAGGAAATCGGGCAAAAATGACCTTAAAAACGTTTTATCTTCATCCGAAACCATTAGATATTTAATCGATAATAATTGTGAAAAAAAGACATTATTACTTAGTAGCGAAATATGTAGCAAAACTAGGTGATCATAAAATATAAGAGCCCGCTATTGATAGCAAAGCAGTAAATTTCCAATTATAAAATAAACTACCTAAATCAAAGTTTAATAGAATAATTGTGGTTGAAATATTACAACTTTAGAATATACTAGCTGCTCTCCGCGGTTTTACCCGCGTAGTTCCCGTTCCCGTGGGTTTTTTCGGAATAAAAACTATCCTATGTTACTCCCTCGATTTCAAACTATCTCCATACCAAATTTTATCGAAATCGATAGAGTAGTTTTTAAGTTTATTTGTTACATACAAAAATACAAATCTTTCCCCTTTATAATATTAGTGTAGACTAGTACGTTAATGATAATAATAATACACGCGTTACATTATCATCGTAACACCGTCAAATCTGTTGAAAGCGTGATTTAAACAATTTATTTAAGAGGTGTCTATGGTACAATTTGAAACGTTATATTTGTTGTAACTCATTTCTATTTGAGTAATAAATAATAACACGCGAATATCTCGTTAAAATAAACGAAGAGTACAATAACATTTTTTGTAACAATTGCACGTTCTGGACGTACAACATCGACTTCATTGTTGATAGTGTACTTTCTATGTTTAAGCAAGATGTGTCGTCTTCCAATTAGCATATAATGGTGCTGTGTGTAACCAAGAATCAGAACAAAACTGTTACACGAACTGTTAAGTAATAGTGTGTTACCGGCTTAAGTCATACGAAACAATGTCACTAGGGTATAGCGAGCTCAACTGACGATGATCTATTGTGATTGGGACTTGAACTGAGTTAAGGAATGATAATTCGCGCGATTTTATAATGATAAGTTTCAACAGTCATCTAATCAGTTTGTATCTTATACTTTCGATATTCCCCGAAATTATCTATATATATATATATATATATATATATATATATATATATATATATATGAATTACATGGCCTGATTGACTGATTTATCAACGCAGAGCCTAAACCGCTGGGCCAAACAAACTTGAAATTTTGACATTCGATGTCTATTATGATGTAAACATCAGCTAAAAAGGTTTTTTTTAATTTCACCCCTAAGGGTGTAAGATAAGCGATACATTATATTGTTGTATGAAAGTCCATCATTTTCAAACCAAAAAGCACGAAATTTAATATACAGTAGAAATAAATGCACATGTGTATTTTTGTTATTCAAAATTTTACTCCTTTGAGATACGTAAATATGAACCTGAAATGGTTATTAACCTTTTAACCTTTTAATCATAAGGGAGAATATAGGCTGCAAATAGTTATCTATTTAAATGCGTTAAATTATACACACAGGTAAAATCCTCAAATGATACTATGAAATATAAATATTAATAAGGGATATTAGTGTAATATCTAAAATATTGAGCTCGGCAAATTTCATATCACATTATTATTTAGGTATCCGATATTTTCCTACACAGCGACTAAATGATAAAACAGACGATGGGCAGCAGTATTCTCTGATTACCATAAAAATCTTACTGCGATCGCAAATTCGCCTGACAAGAGTGGCGATTATAGTCTCCCCTGATCAACGACACAATTAATCGTTGTAGAGATTTTTGGGGGAGGCTCATGTCCAACAATGGACGTCTTTCGACTGACATGATGGTAAAAAGTATGCGTAATTTATGAAGCGATTATTCAATTCAATACATTTGTCAAAGTATTGTAAGAAACGTGATATCCCACCGCCAGCAGCCCAAAACATGCTCCAATCCTCATTAGGGGAAACTCATGTGGTCGCCGCCAGCTTCGTAAAGTGGCATTACATGTACTAGCACGCTCCTCGCAAGGTACATAAGTATTGTAAGGAACCTTCATTTTTATTTATTTACTAGCTGTGTGACCCCAGGCTGCGCTCGCGTTTCGTATATTTTTCACTTCATAATGTGGCATTACATGTACTAGCACGCTCCTCGCAAGGTACATAAGTTCTGTAAGGAACCTTCATTTTTATTTATTTACTAGCTGTGTGACCCCAGGCTGCGCTCGCGTTTCGTATATTTTTCACTTTATAATGTGGCATTACATGTACTAGCACGCTCCTCGCAAGGTACATAAGTTCTGTAAGGAAGCTTCATTTTTATTTATTTACTAGCTGTGTGACCCCAGGCTGCGCTCGCGTTTCGTATATTTTTCACTTCATAACATAGTTTTTATTCTTTTTTAATAGATAACCCTAATTATTTTCCACATTTATTCCACTGTGCATTGAATAGTTATGTGGAGTAACTTCAGCTATTTACCAAAAAAAAGCCCCGCTCAAATCGGTCCAGCTGTTCCGGAGATTAGCCGGTACAAAAAGACAGGCAACAATTTTAAAAATTATATTTTCTGTGTAGGTATGTCATATTTATTTAAAAAAAAAAAATGACATTACAAACAGACACTTCAACTTTATTTGTTAATACAGATAGTTACTTAACGCATAGGTTTTACCAAAAACGAATTCCGCGAAATTTGCATACGGATAATAAGATCAATCCAAAGTTTGTAACATTTCAGTACCCTTGTGCTGGGTATCATTTCCCGATGTCTTAAGACCTCGCTACAATGCCCAATGAAGCTGTGAACACCCGTCAGGTATATAGCGTAAGTAAGGTTAAATGGAAAACACAATCTTAGTTTATCCATAATTCTATACTAATAAATAAAATTGAAGTGTCTGTTTGTAATGTCAAAATAACAATTTTTTACTAAATTACATATGAATGTATAAATAGGATACCGACGCCAAAAAGACAATTATTTAAATTTTTGTCTATCTGTCTTTTTGTTCCAGGTATTCTCCGGAACGGCTGAACCGATTTTGACCGGATTTTTTTTTAGATGGCTGAAGTTAGTCCTCTTAATTTAGGTTACTTTTGTTTTTCGAAAATAATTAGTGTTTCATAGAAAAAAACTCATGAAAAATTAACAGCTTCACCGTGGCTTTGAGGGCAAGTGCTGAAAGTCCTTAGCCGCTAAAAGATAACTAGCACAAGGATTACCAAAGTAGTAGGAACGTCGGCTTGGCCGTTATCTGAGTATAACAAATTTCGCTGAATTTTGAACGTAGGTAAGCCCTACATTTTTTATTTAAAAATAGTAAAAAAAGGTTCCTTACAGGACCTATGTACCTGCGTGTTATGTACAGGAGTGTGTGTGCAGTATTGTACGTGTAATTCTTAATGTATGTTCAGTGTCATTGAATCGCGCTGGCAGCGGCGTCAAAAGCCTCCCCAGTTGGGGAACGAAGCGCGTCTTGGGCCGCCATCAGCGGCGAGAACGGCGGTTTCGCGGATTTGGGCGCTGACACGAGTAACACTGGGTTTTGAAAACGAACTGAATGGTGGGCAGATTCAGATCCCTGTGTATATTCACATTTTTCTGATACCATTGGGTGCCTACGGATTTCCTTAGAAAACGATTATGAATCTTTTGTAAGGTGTACATATGGTAACTTTTAATATGAGCAAACGCGGGGGCTAAGTACGTAATGATGGGGATACGTAATACATATAAATGATTGTGAGGCGCGTGCCAGACTTTGAACGGTCATGGCTATATTGGGGAACAGAGTTATCGCGTCTAACTCGGCGTTCGTGGAACCGCTGTTCAACAAATTGTTGAACGCTACGTCATGGACGAGCAAGAGAAAAAAGACCCAATCCAAGCAGGTGGGGTTTGAGAGGAATGCCTGAGGGGCATACAGTTAATAATCTCAGTTGTTGTACTTGACAAACGTAAAAATTAAGTTATCATTCAATAGACATATTATGTATATATGCAGCGAAATACTGAAGAATACAAGCTATAAACTGTTAATAAGGCAATTATAATGTTCAAACAGCAAAGTTCTTTTAAGTTATTTATAATTATTCGACACTGTTGAAATATTTTGTAATATTAAAAGCATGTATAAAAATTATAATTTAATTAGATAATAAAATGTTCAAACAAGTAACATTTTATTACATTTATATCGACAAATTATGCCATTTTTATTTAATATTATGGAGAAAAATGTTTAATTACTTATATTCCACATAATTCATGAAATTCTATACTCATTTGTTTTACTCACATACATGAGCAGGTAAGTACATAGATACTTTGTAACACTTCGTCTCTTTTTATGTATGGCTCCAACACACATATGGCATTGATTATTATAACACAATAGAACTTCAATTTACTGGTAAATGTAACAATATTGGATAAAGTTATCAGTTTAAAAATTAAAGATAATATTATATATATAAAATTAAGGTAAAATGAACTAATAATTTTTTTTTTCTAAATAGCCTAATATCGACGAAATCTATAAAAACACAGACAAACAATCAATTTAGAGATTGGAAAACAATATACTTTATCGTGAAGTTATTTGATTACAATCATACAAACATTAACGTTTATAATATCGAAATGAAGCTTTTCAACGAAGACATTGTCCATTCATCATTATTCGAATACAACACTTCATTGATTTTATAAATTATATATTGTAAGATTAATTAATTGGTTTTTTTACCAATACCGTGTGATAAAGTCATCCAAGTAAATGAGTACTTACAACAAAAGTTCTTTCTTGTACTTGTTTGAAACAGTTTTTTTCTGCGTTATCGTAAAGAAAGTTTCAAATATGGGTTACTAAAATGCAATCAATATGCGTAGATGTTTCTTTCATTAGTATGGTACTTACTAGTACAGGACATGCTTTTGAAAACAATAGTAAATTGAAACCCCGTAGTAACTCCCGTGAACTGTATTATAGTTGGTAAATAAACTACAGTAGCATGGTAAAATTTTGTCTCAACTATAGAAAACCCTTAAAATATTATCCTGTTACATATATTAAAAAACCTTCTATTTTGTAAATTTTGTATGTGCACAATTTTTTCACTTTTACTGGAATAATGGGCAGGATTTAGTATATAGTTAATATTGTCATGTGGTCACATATGGTCATTGTTTTATTGATGACATGTTTTTATTCGTTTCACAGCATAGTAAAAACGAATATGAACGGTCTTCAAAACAGATGAAATTAACTCACAAAGACTAACGTTTAACACACTAGATGTTTATAAAATTGTTTCATTAATGGTCTTAAGACCCTCGTATACCTACAGATTTTATTAATAAATATTCATTAAACTTTTAATTAAAATACACTATTAGATTCCAACCATAACCACATGCATATCAAAAACTGCGTAGTTGATCATAAGGAAGTTGACAATTATGTAGGTATATCAACCAATGATAAACATCAATTACCCAGTCAAAAGACATATGGCGGCCTAGCTGACACTGATTTATTAAATAACAAATCCACTTGAAGTTTAGATAAATTTATTTCTTTAATAATAAAATTAGACAATTTAAAACCTTTAAATGTAACATAACACGAATAAGTAGAGCAAAATAACACTCGATGTTATGAGTCGTACAAAACCGTAGATGAATGCAATTACAATTTCAAAATTGGATACTATGTTAATTATGAAATTAAGAACGCTAGAAGGTCGGCCCTCTTTGATTTTAGCTATATCCGATGTCAACAAACTTAAATATATATATATATATATTTTTTTTTTAACTACTGATTGAATCGTATTAACGATTTCGAAATATCAGAGACGTTGTACAGAGTATAGGAAGAGTCTGATGAAACTCATCGGGTTGTTTGAACGTTAGTTCCAAGTAATTTTAGAATAAAGTGAGGTAATAAACAACCTGGTCAGGCGAAATAGCACGATTGGTTAAACTTGCATCTATTACTTCGATTTTACCAGACGCGTCTAATGAGATAAATACCGTGGATATGGTACCGTGTATTCAATAAATGTTTTTCACCATATTTAAAAAATAATTCTACTATGACTTAGCATTTATTAGTAAATTATATCATGGAAGCGAGAAGCGTTACGAAATTCAGCTGGTATTACATTTATTTTGCATTTTATACAGGAAATCGAACATTAAACCTTTCATACAAAGATTTGTGAGTTTAAATTATTTTTATAATATTACAATAATTTGTATTTCGAATGCATTAATTCCGTGATGATAGTTATTTGGCATAAACTCTCTTGTTACAATAAATGCCATTATCCCTTTATTAGGAATTACCAACACGAGGTTGGTCTTAGCTATTATGGTTGGTGTAAAAATAAGTTGATGCAAATTGAACGAATATCATGCATCTACTCACTTGCGTCACGAAACTGCCATTTTAATTTTATTTCTTGTCCAGTTTTTACAAGACAAACTTATGTTTTAAAATTGTATAAATATTTTGCAGTCAAATTACAAACACCTTGTTATTAGACGGTGCTAGACAAGACACTGAAAAAAACAAGTCTTTAATGTTTTATAGTAATTCACAACTGAACGAGACATTGTTGTAACACATTTGAAACAAAGTTATATTATTCTAAAAAAGTAAAAGTAACTAATAACAGATTTGATAATAGATACTTGCAAGTGTAGTTCTATAATTATTAATACAGTCTTTAAAAGCATACTTAAATCCAATGCATAACAAGCCAATTAATACTACACACGCACTTACCAAGCCGCGAAATGCAGTCTACAATTACTGATCATCCTTAATGGTCATTTCTGGGTTTTAAACGATCAGTCTGTACATTTTACTGCGATAGACGTTTTTAAATTCCTCTAGATAATGTATGTTGATATTAACTACTAGTTAATTTGTTAAATGTTTTAAATTATTACTTCTAACTCCTTTATTAAATGAGATATCAGAGAACGTTGATTCTATAACCCTTTTATTAACAAGATAAATGGTCTAGATTGGAATACAATTTAATAGATGATTTGAATACAATATTTAATTGAGTTATCGTGCACACAATTTAAAACAAAGAAAGCAAGTAGGTACAAGTTTAGTAGAAATGGGACTATGGCCAACTATTGCAAATAGCCTCTCCATCACTACAACATAAGGAAAATCCTGCGTTGTTTTAGAATTGCTAACAAGCAAAGTAACGTTATCGATGAAGTGAAATACTTTCGAACCAATACCTTAAACAGTAATAGGAAGCGATTTGAGTAGAAAGATACACGACCGATGGGAGACATTCAGGGTACACGGTACCGTAGCGTGGTTTGCGTATTAGTTTGGCTTTATTGAATTCACGTTTCCTAATTGTGTAACAGCGAATGTAATCATCTTCGTGACTACTAAATCTCTATTATTTATTTTCATTCTTTCTTTTAATTAAAATGCTTTGACAGTTTAATTCAAGGAAGAGAGCGCATAAATACTGTAGTTAAATTTTAAATAAACCAACAGCGACACATTTGGATAGTTCAATTTTATGAACTGTTATTGTTTCTTTATTTGAAGTATTTGTTTTCTTAATATTGTAAAATGTCAAAAAATTTAAAGAAGTTTAAATAGTTCTTTAAATAATTCAAGAAAAATAGTTTTTCTTTTCCGTACTGTGTAATATGCATCAACATTTGTATGAAGTTATGCTAAAACTCGTATCTGTTTATGGCATATGTAAATAATTAGCTTTCTATTTTGTCTAAATACGGTCTAATGTGAGCTATCGCGTGGATTAGTTAACCATTAATGACATCAACCACGTGTTGCAAATCGTTACAATTTAGATATATCCATTAATTGCGCACATACTATTTAAATCCATTGAGTAAGTAAGTACTTAATATTAAGAACGTCTTAGTTTTAAGAATTTCATAAAGTTCTAAATAAATAATAATTATAATTTATGCAAATAGTACCCCACAAAGAACTGGTTTATATTTTTAAACTTTTGCCAATATCGTTAATATATTTTGTCATATGGTACATACTTGTTTCCAACTAATTGGGAAGTGATCTTAATATGTCGATAAAAATGAGACAATAGGAAAACAATGGAAAGATGCCGTAAACGCTCAAGGAGTTAACAAAAAATAAAAGTATCGATATACCAACCATATAATTTTAAATAGTATTGCTTTTATAAACTGAAGTCCGCTTATTTTTCTTTGTCCGTTGTTTTACTGTTATTATTGTATAGACGCATTAGATATACAAATATCGGTAAACATTAAAAAAGGGATTTGTAGTTTAGATCTTTTTTCGAATTGATAACTATGTCGATGTTATGGTCAGCATATGCAGATAAAAATCATAGTAACTGCTTTCATTGAATATTAAAAGTACAAACTATTTCCAGTTAAATGTTTAGGTATTATCTTTATAATTTATTTTACTGTACTATACGTTTCACTGAACAATGTAGGTACAGGCATGTAGATAATTGATAATAATATTTTATTCTTTAACTATCATTGCGACATACACTCTAGTATGAATAAATTATAAGAGTCACACGGAGGGCAACAACACACCTCGTTGGCAAGATTCCAATCCACAAGTTACAGAACGCCATTCAGATAGCTTAGTAACAAAACCTTCAAGTAAATTATTGTTTAAAGCCCATAAAAACACTCGAATACAATTATTACTAACAATGCAAATATTTTCATACAAGTCCTCTTATTTTTTGTATACTGGCGACGTGTGTGGATATAGTTTTTTTGTACTAATATTAATAATAGCGTGTATTTTTTTTCTTAAATCAAAATGACGTTTGAAGGATAATGAAAATAGTTCAACGTATTCATGTCGCGTGCGGCATTTTGTGGCTAGCACTCTCAAGGTTGAAATTTGACCCCAAGATCGCGTCAAGGAGTATTGATAGTAGCTGTATTTGAGGTCCAGTTACCTTCCAAGGTTTTAGGGTATATCGAGTTATCATTACTTAATTAACTAATAGTTCTTTAATTAACCAGGGGATTCAATCTAGTCAAAAGGTCTTGCGACCAAAGTGTATGCCATGATCTTGCACTATTAATGCTCGAGCATTGCCATACAACGTAGTAATGAGGCCATCCTTCTGGAAACGTTCCTGCGTGTAGACAATATGAATGTCGTTCACTATTTATACTTAAACTTCATTTAAAAAATTAACTAACTATTTAATTCAAATATAACAAAATTCTACTAAAATATTTAAAAGTAACACTAATGATTTTTAGTGAGAATAAGAACACAAATTTATATATCACTCAACTATTTTAATAAATTTATATTCCCAAGTATTTTAATTAATGTTTATTGTATTTTTTTTTTATTTTTATACTTAGATGACTATGTCTGTTGGTCGATTTATTTATTTTTTGTATACGGAAGTACACTGGCCTACTAGATACAACTACTTGCATAGTTTGTAGAACAGGGTATCCACTGTAAACACTGTAATCATTAATAACAGAAATAAATTGTAATAATTATTATTATTTGTGTATTAATTAGAAACTTTACCATATAGCTAAGCACTAAGCGGCAAGAACATCTCCAGCTGAAGTGACCAGTCGGCTGGAATTCAGTACACCACGGATAGAAGACGTTGAACGATCCTGGCATTGTCGAGCAGGACGGCACATAGGAGCCTTGCTATTGTCGGTCTTCCACGTAATCCCAGCCTCCTAAGGTATCCATCAAAATTAGCTAGGATTAGCCCGTCGCAGATATCACTATTGTTACTATTTTCGTGGATGCCAACCTCTATATTTCTTGATTTCGTTGGATTTTTTAACAGCTTCAGCTTATTATTATTATTTATTGAACTATTTCATCTAAACAAGACTCTAACCCTTGCACCGAAACTAAGGTATCTCCGATATACGATACATTTAATTAGGAATTTCAGAAACACAATTTTAACAAGTTATCCAATTTTGTAACATTATTGAAACGTGTACGAAAAACGCGGTATTTTAAAATATTGTTATTACAAAAACATTACATTCAACAACTATATTATTAAGTTTGTATAAAGAAAGAAATTATCGTTGCATAAATCTAACAAAGGACGAATGTACTTCTGTAAATGCTGCCCTTAACGGGTAAGTAATTATGATAAGTAGTAATCATGTAATGATGCGCCGGTGATGGGGCCCGGCGGTGCTACGCGTCATCAGCCACGTACCAATAAGGTTATAATTACGTGTTTTTTCTATTCCGAGTACCAGTATTAAAGTCTGTCAGGCGCATTTTGCACGACCGCTTTGTCGGTTATTACTTAATTAGAATGATTTATTTACTTATATTGCACACCGATAGATTAAAATAAATGAAAATATAACAATGTGATAACCTAATGAAAAGCAATATCTTCGTTCATAGAAATAAATCGTGATGTTAAAATATATCTGTGCGTGTGTGATGCCGAGATAGAAGAGTACCACTCCATGTTATCCCATGAATGTCGTAAAATTAGACTACAGGGTACACCAGCGGTTGAACAGCAGCGTCCTCTAAGCACATACACATACTGCGATCCCCAAGCTGCCTGCCAAGTGTGACGATTATGGCAATCCCTCGCTCTTTTGGGGGAGACATATGTCCAGCAATGGACGTTTTTCGGTTAAATGGATGGAATGTTAAAAGCAGCACCTGTAACGTCTCCTAAATTAAGTAGAATAAGCGCAAAATATTTTTCTCTCACATATAAATAGTCACTCAATCCTCACATATCTTTTTCAATCCCTCTCTATCTCTATACCTATCTACCTTCATACTTAACACACTTCTAATTACGTGATTTTCTTTTCTTCTCATAGCATATTCATAGCACGCTAACCTATTAATTCTAAACTCAAATTCGTGCTACTTTGAAGCATTCTCTGATATACTCATTTCTAATCTTATTCATTATATTTATGCCACATATCACTCTTAACTTTCCCATCTCCGCTGCATCCACTCATTTGTTGAATAAAAGATTTAAAAAAAAAAAAAAAAACAAACAAAATATATCAAATTTGCCCAATTTTAAAGATAGTCTTATATTAATTATTATTATTAATTTGAAAGGGATGAAAAAACTGCAGAAAATTTTGGGATTTTCTCATTACTTAAATCTTTCACACAAACGTCAAGTAGGAGACTATACAGCTAAATTTTTGAAAATTTCTTCGTTGAATATTGTTGCCTTATAGAAATGTTCCGTAAAATTTCCGGAGTATTACTATATTTAAACAGCTTGTACAAAAACCGTACCGAGAACAAGGACCGTCTGGCCGTATGGCTTACAGCAGAATAATTAAAATAGTGTATTGCGATTATTTTTAAGTTCGATTTTATCTGGGCTTACGTATGCAAATACGTATTAAATTATAAATTTGGTAAAAATTACCATATAGTCATTTAACATCAGGTAAAATTATGATCAAAATGCTGCAGTATAAAAATACAAAAATTACATTACTGAATTTTGTGATAACATACATAACATAAGCTTACGCCTGTTATCCCCGAAGGGTTGGGCAGAGGTGAAATAGCGAACTACACCAACCACATTTCGCCGAGCTTAGTTCCGTCCCAGATGTGACAGGTGGCGAGCCTGTCGCCATATCGGGCACAAATTCCAAACTCCGGGATGATACCGAGTAGAAAAACCGAATACCACTTGACCCGACCCGGGGATCGAACCCGAAACCTCAGAACGGCTGTCACACCGTAATAATACTGCGCCACCGAGGCAGTTCAATTCAAAAACAATTTCATAGATGGTTTAAATTGTCATAATAATTAATTTTAACCTTAATGCATAAGATTTTTATGTGTAATACATTTTTTTTTTTGTAGAATATTACTTTTTACTTTATCATATAAACCATAGTAATTAATTATAATATGGTATACGAAATTATTAGTAAAGTAAAATTGAAACGCGTTATTTTGAATCAAAATTTGTATCATTTTCTACATGAATTCTCTAAAGCGAAAAATTAATTATATAAAGATCATATAAATGATCTAATTATATAAGGACTAGTTCAACATTATAATTAAGTATGACGGGAAACTGTACTGAAATGATTAAATTTTTATGCATTGAATTTAAATTTATAACATTTATTTATTATACTAAATGACGTCTACTAATTCGGAAATTATCAAAAGTCAAATTATAAAAATAAATTATACATAATTACATTATTTATTTAAAATAAATAAATTACAGAAAGACATAGATAGATATGTAAAATATTCTTTGTTTTTTAATAAGTGTCATGTTATATTCATATTAATATTAGAAATTAAAGCACTAAAAATACGTACATACATAGACACAACAGAAATTCACTTCAATAATAAAACGTGTTATTTAAAATAAATTGTAAGGATGACGTCATGCAAATGAACATAATATAATTATTTAAGTAGAATAGAGAATATATAACAACTTAGACGAAAAATATTATAGAAAATTGATCTCATAAAAAGAAAGCAGATTGCTATTGGAGATTCGTCATATATTACAAGTTATATCCAATAATATATTGTAAGATAAATAATAGGTTATATAATAACAACAAAGTAATAATGTTCACCTCGTTTACTTGCGTGCCAGCGTCCACACCCGCGAAACCGCCGCTCCCGCCGCCGGGGACTAGTGGCTAACTTTTCTCCAGCACACTCTCCGGGTCCCCCTCAGGCGACGACCCAAGACGTGTATCGTTCCCCAACTGGGGAGGCTCTTGACGTCGTCGCCAGTGTGACATTGTGACAGTGTGATACAGTGACATTGCCCATACATCAAGCATTACATGCACACACTCCATAGACACTCCTGCACATAACACGCAGGTACATAGGTCCTGTAAGGAACCTTTTTTTTATTATTATTAATACATAAAAAATGTAGGGATTAGCTAGGATCAAATTCCGCGGGAATTTCTATACATAGGTAGCGGCCAAGCCGAGGTTCGAACCCATGTGCAGTTACCATTTACGGCGAGTGCCTGGGATGATGAATAATGATGATGAGATGAATAATGACTGAGGCTTTTAATGAATAATTATTTATGTATTCAACAAGTTTTATACGTCAATTTATTGCCATAACAATATTCTGTTAATTACTTGTAATATACTTTTTTAAATTACCCCATTTTTGTCTTATAAAAAGAAATTACTAATAATAATTTAATACTAAAATTGAGTCTATGTAGACAGTGTCGAATGGTAAATTATATACATTTATAAATTAATCGAGCAAGGGGAATCAATTTTATTACAGCTTTATGTAACATTTCGTTGATATAAATTCGATATTTCAATGATAACTCAGTCATAAATAATAACTGTTACTTATAATATTATAAAAACAAAAATTAATTGCTAATAGTTAAGTATTTCCGATATCAATAATAATTATAATTTATGTTTTAATGTTCCAAAATACTGAATAATGTGTTATTAAAATATACATAATACGAATACAATTTTATTCCCTCGTTTATTTTTAATTGTTTTGCAGTGTATGGGCTCAGTGCTTTCAACACAATCACACTTTGCGTGATTTTACGTCAATGGACGCATGTTCAAGCCCACCTATCCAACTCTAAAATGAACCAGAGCAGGTGAAAGAAAACATCGCGAGGGAACCGTAGCATAGTAGTAGGACATTTTTAACATTCCCCGTCTGGATAGCTAACATCCTCAAGTTTATAAACCTGTCACCAAATACCAATAGGTGTGTTTCAGTAACATTATGTGTTTACCATCCTGGACAACATCGTCACTTGGCATCAGGTGAGATCATGATTGAAGCGATGAAGCTATACAATATAAAAATACATACATACATATGCTCACGTCTGTTATCCCCGAAGGGTTAGGCAGAGGTGTAATAGCGAACTACACCACCCACATTTCGCCGAGCTTAATTCCGTCGCAGATGAGGCAGGGGGCGAGCCTGCCGCCATATCGGGTACAAATTCCAGACTCCGGGATGATACTGAGTAGAAAAACCCAATATCACTTAACCCGTCCCTGGGATCGAATCCGAGACCTCAAAACGACAGTCGTATGTAAAATGTTATTATTTCCAATGGACTTTACTTATAAACAATAATCAAACAATATTATGCAGAACGCCACTAAAATTACATAATGTAGCTTCTAATAACCCTTTGCTTTAATCAATTGAAGATTGGAACTACTACATAACAGATATAGATGACACTAAATATACCGTAAGTAAATCATTGCTAAAAATTACCAACCAAAGAAAGTGGGTTTTTCCTTTTCATAATTTCAAAATTGGCAATTGTTTTTTAAACATATTCTATATTTCCATATGGTGCCCGGCTAAGAATAGTACCACCCCATATCTTCCCGTGGGTCTGCTAAAAGGCGAACCGCAAACACCTACTGCGATCGCCAACCCGCCTGCAAAGCGCGGCGATTATGGCAATCTCTCCCTTGGGGGAGAGACCTATGTCTGACAGTGGACGACTTCCGGTTGAACGGATGGATGCATAACACATAAATTAAAGATTTATTTACTTTTAAAATTCTACATTCAAACTACAAACAAGCTGGTATTGAATAAGATTTTAATTAACCATTTTAAAAACAACTATACCATTACAAAATACAGTAAATAATGTATATAACGAATGGTACTTGTAAAACGGACAGTCAGACGCTCGTACGAAGTAATAAATGAGTAGTAACCAAACAATATTATAATATACTGGTTTCAAATAGGCCTGTAAATAATT
This sequence comes from Samia ricini, assembly GCA_014132275.2. Taxonomy (NCBI): domain Eukaryota; kingdom Metazoa; phylum Arthropoda; class Insecta; order Lepidoptera; family Saturniidae; genus Samia; species Samia ricini. The sequence continues at coordinate 12,047,605 of AP028170.1, forward strand.
TAACTTTGACAATGACATTGTACCAGACTGGATATAAGTTTCTTTAATTTATTCTTATTTACCTATTAACAATTTGATTTATAATTGTAAATCTTACGCGCATTAACGAACTCGTTATTAAATATTGTTCATAAACAATAAATAAATTATGTTAGTAGGCAACTTCATCTTAATACTATACATAAGCTTAACCGCCACGAGGTTCTGTTAATTTGACCTTATTCATCTTTTATGATGTAGATCGAAATCTATTAAAATTTAAAAAATATTGTTTTTTAAATAAACCTTGACTGTTTTTTGTGATTTAATTCGACCGAAGAGGTTGTATGATCGAAACCTATTCATTCAAAGATGGATTAGTTTTGTTGTACAATTAATCGATTATTGAACAATATATGATTTATTTATTTCTAATATAATTAAAATAGATATACTAATTTCAAAGCTTTATACATGAAAGCAAGTCACGATTTCAATTTTTGGCCACGATTACGGTTGGGGTTATGTAGTGATTGAGTTTTGTGCGTGATATAATAATATAAACAGATATTAAAATAAAAATCTTACTCGTAATTGTTATGTTAAACGAGTTGTGTTATCATTTGTAACAATTGATATAATAAAAAAGAGATGTCAGTGTCTATTGAGAAACCAATTGGCATAATTATTAAAATTAGTATTCTCGCGGTGGTCGAAAACCGACCGTAATTATTATTATAAATTTAGTAAAAAAAAAAAAACGCATTGTTTCCGAGATTTTTTATTAATACTAAGTAAAGTTCATCAAGAGCTACTAAACACGGTAATAAAGAATTTATTTTGATTAATATACAATGAAAATCTCTTAAACCGTTAATAATTATAATTATCCGTTAATTATTTTGCATAGTTATATGTAGAATTATTTTTTTACACGGATAGGCTCAGTGCTTTGACCACAATCTCAAATTATTTTAAGTGACGATGTGGTCCAGGATGGTAAACACACTAATCTTAGATACTGGTTCTCAAGTGATGGTGCCGGAACACACCTGTAGCTACCTAGGCGGGCATTGTTATAAAATGCCCTGCCACCATGTGCTATTAATATTTTAGTTAAAATAATTCAAGGAACGTGTTGGAGTTTATTTTTTTATCTTTATAACATTTTTGATATAACTAACGAAATAAAATGTACATTAAAACCTTTTTTTTTGTGTAAAAATCTTACATGGTGGTGTGTTGGGCTCCTACCGACCCAAAACCCCAAGGGTATCGATTTCCGACATAATGGACAAGGTACCACATGAGTACTCGCCATCTCACCCTGACGCATGCCCCTAGCAAAAGTAAAGAGACACAGTCAACAAATACATAAGCAGTAGTCTCCCAGACGGGCGAAACCAATTCATTGGAAAATTGAACCCTACGGCTCTTTCAGCTGGACGGTGTCTGACGGACTGCTCTAGCATGCGTTTTCCGACACTCTTACTATCCAGACGTCTACTCTCGCCTTCTAACAAGGACCAAGAGTATAATGGTTCGTCCCCGCCAGGTTAACGACCGACCAACGTCCGCGCAAATATATTAAAAACCAGCTAAGGACTCGCGGCTCTGCTCGCGTTTACTAACGGACAAACAGACAGATAGATATTTTCCTTTATGTAGTGAAAAAATAAGTATGCTGCATGCACTAGCAATCACATGCATTTACTGCACACACATACTTGCACACTACACGCAAGGTACATAGGTTCTGTAAGGGACCTTAATTAATTTACAGGTTTAGTAACCGTTCGGTTAGCTAGGGCAAATTCCGCGGTTCCGAGGTTCGTGCCATTTTGGTGCTCTTGTTTTGCCTACCATACCTAGGCCACACCTTAAGCGCTCGCCTCAAATTTCGGTGAAGCTGTTAAGGCTCTTCCGGTTTCCAGCGTTAGTCAGATTAAAAAAAAAGAGTGCAAAGGAACACGATATTGTTCATTTTTGCGAAATTATTTTTTCTATAATTCTGATTACTTTTTCTGTTTACTTTTTTATATTATTTAACGTAACAACCAAAACCTAACCTAACCTAAACCTAATCTAATATATACGATTTTAAAAATGATGTATATATCATGTAGATCGGTTTAATGGTTCTTAAATTACAAGTGCACAAACAAGAAAATTATCGTCATTTGTAACATGTGATACATGTTTATACATGCGCAGGTTTTACAAAAAAATGTTAAATGCTATTTATATTTCATCAGGTACATGAATAGTAGTTACATACGTACGGATATTCAAACGTTAATTAATTTCTCATTTACATATAACTACGATTATCATTTAATACTTTTATTAAACAATTCTTTAAACATGTTAAGATCGAAACTATAGAAACAATGCCTATTTTTCTCTACCTGGTAATTAACTGGTGATTTTTATCTGTAGAATTATTACATGAACGCACTACACGTTCAATTAGCTGAAAATATTAATTACTAATGTTTTTTAAACTTTAAACGTATAGGCACCCGTATGAGGTAACAGCCCTTACCTACGTACCTACTTAGTTCTGCATAACTGTAACGCTATTATAATATGCCAACTGTGTGGCCGCGGCTGCACTCGCGTTTCACTGGGTTTTAATTTTCTTTTTATACGGAACTCTAATACTTTTTTTAGTATTAAAATAAAGTAAAACATATTTCTAATAAATTCAAGCACTTCCCCATAAAACTGTGCATTGAATCGGATTGAGTTCAAATTTTTATGAGTTTTAATTTTTTCAGACAGAATCTTAATTATTTTCGAAAATTGAAAGTACCCTAAGTTACGCGGAGTAACTTTAGCTATCTACAAAAACGTCTCATCAAAATTAGTCCAGCCGTTCCGGAGATTACCCAATAGAAACAGACAGACATAAATTTTAAAAAATGTGTTTTCGGTTTAGGTTTTCGGATACACTCATATAAATTTGGAAAAAAAAAAAAAAAACGTTGTGGTAATAATGACGCGTAACGTTTATTCTGAGGTGCCACAAAAACTTCCATGTTCTAGCGAGATGAGCAACCCCTTTTGCTAGAGTTTAGAAACGTTGGTACAAGATTGAAGCCATAACTCATCACATAACGCTGGCAGAATTGTGTATGTAAATCGCAGATAATGTCATATCAATCATCATGTAAATATTATGTTTCAAGTAAACTTCTATTGAATAACATTCCAAGAATAATCTCAAATATTCAAATGATTTCTTGTATGTCATTGATAATCATCTATTTCATGGTAAACATAGCAAACTTAACGACGTAACAATTTCAAATGAATGTTGTTTTAACATAACTTAGATATAAACCAATGTTTTCTTATGCTACTATTAAGTTCGTCACGGACAACGGATACGTTCGTCTTAATTCACATTTTGTTGTGTAGAGAAAGCTTATTATACACAAAAAGTAATTTTAAGTTATGTAATTTGAACGATATTTTAGAAACTCTTTTTATGAGCACTTAATTGATATTATTTCGGAAGCTTATCTTCTTTAAGCATTTAGAAACGTCTATAAGTCATTATTATATTGTATTTTTTATTCAAAAACTTATTATTGTTTTTTTTTTTAACTATAAAAAAATACAATTGTTATCTTGATTTCTATATTGTTAAGCATACATACATTGGATTAACTGATAAGTTCAATTAATTTCTGATATGAAAATGAAACCAGATTGGTTATAAAACTTTATGCAGCTTTGAGCCTAAAATATTCTCATAAAGAACAAAACTTATTTCCTTTGAATCGACACTAAATAACACGACTTGTTTATTTTTTACTATTAGAGAAATATAATATAAACTGAAATGAAACATATAATACAATAAATTATACCTACACCGTAAAATATTGTATTAAAAAAAAAGTAAACGCACCCTCTTAATATAAAAGCCACTCGATTGTTTTAATTAAATCACTCGAAAACACTATATGAAAAGTCACTACCGCGGCGCTAGTGTTGACTAGCGGATGTGTCTTCCTCTCGACGCCCGAAACATCAACTGTTCGTCCGCGCATTCACACAACCAGTCGTCTGATAACCGATAGCCGCCATGGATAAGCCCCGATATATGCACTTTGTACGTCAAAAATTGCGATAAAGGCTTGTTTGCATCATTTCGCTGTATTTATGTGATTGTTCAGTTTCGGCGACCTCTTCCGTATATCGTTGTAAGCATTTCGATGAAATGCATGTTTGTTAACGAACTGGAAACATTGTGAATTAGTAAAGGCCTTGTGTAGTATAGCTAACGCAATAGATTAAAAATAGCCCATGATACGAAATTTATTATTTAATTGTATATTAATAATCAATACTAAAGAAGGCCGTGGAAGTATTAATTATATAGACATACAAACTAAATATAGAGTAGTTTTTATACATTTATTTAAGCAAATGTTTGTTGTCATCTTTATTAAGGTTTGAATAATTGTAAATTTTTTATTCCCTAAAATAATGCAGTAGTTAGTTTTTATCCCAATTATTTATAAAGTATATAATAATATACTTTTTACTTACTGTACTATGTTTGTAGTTATGTAATATTTATTAAGTACAGTCTTTATATATGGTACATCAATTATTCTATTTGCACTATCTAGTAGATACACTCTCACAAAATATTTTGCGGTATTAAGTTCGACATTGCTCGGTAACAATGTGCAATAAAGAATAATTCATTCATATTGTTTTGGCACAGATTTTAGAAGAATGGTTAAAAAACGAGGCTAGTAATTAAGTCATTATATAATTATAAATATAACAAAAATCTAGCAATTAAATCTTCAGGTACTATATGCAAGATATATCTTCCGATATACTTGGCCCTAATTTTTTTATATGTTAAGGGGTCGTTTTATAATAAAAGTATTTAATAATCATAATAAAAAAAAAAAAACAGAATTTATATCGATGAAAATAAAAAGAAATCGGGAATTATTTAACTTTCATATAATCAATGTAATTTAGGACATAAATAGACAAAAAACTTTCTATTAGGTAAACTATTAGGTAAATTGTGTAAAACTATTTTTTTATCATTGGGTATGTTATTGCTATGCTATATTTTTAATGAGAAGTCAGACATTATTTGCCGGTAACAGGTCTCAAAGATAGATTTTCATAATATCAAACTTGATATTCCATATCTGTTTACGGAAATGTTATTATTATAAACCATGACGTATATACAGTAGGTTTACGCTGCATTATTATTTAAAAAAAAAACGATACAATTTACTGCGTTTATTTTGATATCAAATTGCATTCTCTTATTTGATTATACGACCAACTGTTGTTGGTTGTAAATTGTTCAAATAATGATAATTTCAAAACAAAGATATTATCATGTTTATTTTAAACGTGCATTTTACACTTGAAAATATGTTATTTTGTAAATCTATTTTTTTTTATTTTTACAATTATACATTTTTAACGTAATAAAAGTCATACATTTGAATCACACGAAGGGTACCTCTAGCTTTAGTGTGCTTACCATCCTGGACCACATCATCACTTAAGATAAGGTAAGATTGAGGCCAAAGCACTGAGCCTATACAGTGTAAAAAAAAAAAATGATCATCCTCGGTATGAGATACCATTTATGTTAAAAGTACTATCTATTCTTGTTAAATCTGTGCTTTTCATTATAATATAACGAAATAATTAACAATGTTTAAAAAAAACTCTAAACTTTTTTAAAACGAAATATGCGCTTTAAATTCTAACACCCGCGTAAATAAGTATCGAAAAGCTTTATAAATGGAATCATCATAAATTGTTCGGCCTCAATATATCTAATATGGCATTAAAACTGTGTCGAACATTTATTTACTTCCACGTTATATAGAAATCCTTTCCGTTATGTCCCTGTAATGGATTCCGATATTATTTTTAAGTTGACACATTCATTGACTCCCTTTTAAATGAATTATAATCATTATTGTAAAACATGCCTATAGTCTGTGAATATAATTAACGACATAGATTAGTTGATAGACATAGCGATCCCTACACGAATCGTGTTGTAAAATATATATTTTATTATTCATTAAAATAATAACATCATAATTAATTTTAACATTTTAACTATTATGAAACTATTATAGTTAAATGGATTTGGAAATGGTGAAGTAAATGATAATTATAAATAAATACTACTGCCTTAAAATAAAGAATGGATATCTACACGGTAAATTAGTATTTCTTATTAGTTTATTTAAATATATATTATTTGTTCTAACAGTGCGCGCGACTACGTCCGCATTGAATTTATAGACCGTTTTTATAATTTGTAGACGTTAGGTCAAGCTAAAAAAACCTGTAGACTGCTTCTTTCATAATTAACAACTTAAATGTAAAGTTCCAAGTCCCTAAAATTGAATTAATTTCCTTACACATTCTCATCCTCGTTTTCAACAACTTCAGGGTAAGTTATCAAATTTTTGCAATATTATATTTTTCACCGAGATAAAGACTATTTTCTTTATAAAACTAATGTCTTAAATACTAATTTTCAGAGCAGTTACTTTAGAACTAATTTAATAATTCCCATAAAAATCTCATCAAAATTATTTAAAAAAAAAAGTTAAAACCATATGTTACTCCGAGATATATACTTCCATTATATTCGTAAGATCTTAAATACTAAGTTTTATAACTCTAAAACTGACCTGATTCTCATACAAACTTTCATCACCTTTTTTCCATACTTCGGAGTGAGTTTTCATTATTTTTTGCGGCTGATTGCCTTTCAGTCCCCAAAGTCACTTTGAAGCTGTAAAGGCTCTTCCGATCAATAGTGTTACCTAGCTAGTTATAGTTATATTTTTTTTAATCCATACTGAATTTCATCAAGATCAATTCGCAAGATTTTGCTTGATGCGTGCACAGATAGACAAACATTCAAAAATCATAGTAAAGCAATCTCCCTCGTGATTCTGAAATATATTCCTTATATAGTTTTCGCTCCTTTACTGTTTTATTAGGTGCAAGTAATAATAATAAAAATTCAAATGGAAGTGTTACTACTATCATACCAAATTTCAACGAATTCGGATCAGTGATCTGCGAAAAAATGTCTTTTATTATACCATAAGTATGTAATAGATTATTAAAATCACTTAAACACTACCTAAACTTCATAGTGTAAAAAGCAAAAAGCGTAGGCCACAATTTAATCGTTCTAAATTATGACCATATACTTTTCGGGTGAAGATTTAAGAAATGAAATCCTGTAGCTCCTCGGTTACTTCAATGTTTTATTTATTTCAACCTAATACTTACCTAATAATGGCGCTGGGTTTGCTGTGACGAAACACATTTTGAATTCTAACTCGACTATATATTTACCAATATGCAGTAGCGAAACTATGGGTTGGCAGAGCTGGCAAAATTCCACGAGCCCCGTTCCCCGAAGATACGAATTTAGAAGTATCCTAACGTTTGTAACAATATTTAGTAAAAATTATAAATACCATTAATGTTAGACACGACTAAAGATTTAAACACTTTAGTGATTACTTTAATTATTCATTAAAATGTAATCACAACGTGAAGATATTTACGGGAGGCCCTTACAATAAATTTGCTACGGACTCAGATAGCATAGTTACGCTACTGGCTATGAATATATAAGTCACCAAGATACCTATAACTAACGTATACGATGGCTTAACAATGTTATATGCAAAGTACAGTAAGCGTAATATTATAATATTTCAATACCATAAGACAGTGATGACTGTCAATGAATTTTAACTTCCGACAATACATGTTGTTAAGAGATTACAATATCCCTTAAGGTAAACCACAGTTACTTTAATGAACCATTCCAAAAAGTAAACTTGAGCTATATGAAATAGTTCGCCAATATATTATTTCTTCAGAATTTCCGCCATAATACTATTAGCCAATATAAAAAATAATCTTTTGATCGGCCCGTGTCTAGATTAATTTATACAAAATATAAACGATGTCTTATTGACCTTGTAATTTAAATTAGTTATATATAGATATGTTAATATAATGTTACATAAAGTCATGTATATGCATGCGTAAGAATCAAACAGAAACTGCGTAACATAAAAAAAGTTTCTATTCGGGTTATAGTAAAAACATAACTTACATTCTTTTGATAGTTTATTTTATTTTGATGTCTCTGCTTCAGATGCAGATGTATGCTTTACGTAAATATTAGCATTATCAGAAATGATAATCGATAATCTTATTATTTTAGTAATTGTAATTATATAGTAGGTAACTATTTAACGATTGTAATTTTTTTCTAACAGCGTTCTTTTTAAATTCGTTGAAATGTAATATATTTATAATTGTTAAATTGCCTTTTGTAGTTTAAATAATTTTAACCTTTATTAATAAAATTTTATTTATTATTATACAGCAATTAAGTCAAAAACATAAAGGGAGATTCTGTAAAAATAGATACCTGAGGCCCTACACAATGGTCCTGCAAATTTTTCACTTCCTTAATTCATTCAAACATAATGACATTTATTTTCTATTTTTGAAGTAAAAACTTTTGTAGTCGCGTTGATCGGTTTTCAGTAGGGGAAAAACTTATATATTCTCATCACCTATGACGTCAGCCTTTAACGACATGTTACAGTCTGTCAATTATAAGAAGGCGTTTAAGTAGACGCTTTTGTGCTACCATAACTACATTTTTATCCTATAAATGCCTGAATAAAATGCTAAAGTAGAAACGATTACTAGTTAATTAGTAATAACGGTACACTAGTAATCAATCAGAGTCAGAACTGTAGCCCGTGTATTATTAATTTCACTTATAATATTTTTTTACTAAATTGTTAATTTTAATCGGCATTCCCCATAACTAGTTGCCTAGGTTTTTTTTTATAAATAATATGTGTTAAATTTCGACATTATATTATATTATTTAATTGATTGTAAAATTGGATTTAAAACTTTCGCATTTAACTACAAAAACTTTAACCGAGTCTAATACGTAAAACACTATTTTGTTGACTTTACTTTAAGCAGGCCCTGTTTACGTAAGTTATCATCATCATCAATCAACCGATAGACGTCCACTGTTGGACATAAGTCTCCCCAATAAGGGAGGGATTGCCATAATCGGCACGCTTGGCAGGCGGTTTGGCGATCGCAGTATGTGTTTGTGGTACTCAGAGGAAGCTGCTGCTCACCCTCTGGTTTATCCCTTAATCGCGTTATACGACACCCATAGGAAGATATGGAGTGGTACTATTCTTAGCCAGCAACACACGACCGTCGTTAGTAATGAGTAATTTAGATTGGCTCAATTTTTCCATTTTTTACTTACATATTTAAGTTACAATGAGAAGCCGTAAAATTGATAATATAATTAAAATTCAACTGATAAAAAATGTAACTTGTAGTATTATATAAGTTACACTCTCATTTTGCTTAACATTTAACTGTAATTATAACATCACGTATTTGTTTAGACAACTTGATTTTCGTACTATTTAATCTGGCAATATTTAATTAATATTACATCCGCTTAATTATCGAAATTAAAGTATGTCATGGTACCTACACGCATACAACTAAACAAAAATTACATACATAGTCATATGATGCTTAATAATAACTATATACTATAATTAAAATAACTGGCTGATTAATATCTAAATTCTATTTACACTACAGCTATTTATTGTTTCTTTATTACAGTTATTTTATTACACATAAATTTATTACTATACAAAAAAGTTCGATAATCGTTATATAATTAGGCGCAAATAATTAAAAAAAAAACCTAGATAAAAAGCCTGTGGCTTTGCTTACACATCGCAATTTATATCCCCTATAATTATGCACTATATTATGATAATTTTCGATATATAAATTCTCATAATTTGGTTTTCATTTATACTAAAACCTAGCTAGATAATTGACCTATGATTTAAAAAAACAAGAATCGTGAAACTGGACAGAGAAATGAAACAATCGACGGTCGCAACTAATTAACAAAATACTATAATCAAATAATGTAAATAGTTTTCTAATGGCGTACGTTAGAACACAGAAAATTTACATATTAACAGACGGATTAATTACATTATACCTAGTAAAAAAACTCTGGCCTTAAAATAGGTAAACGATATGTAATTTACATCACATTTACATTGTACATCCAATGCGTAATGTATATATGAAAGTAAATAATCGTGGTTATATAAATAGTGACAGGTATTTTTGTTATATTAAGATTATTAGCTCTGTGCCCGCGGCTCTGCTCGCGTTTCATATATGCTTAACTGCATAATATAAATTTTTAAATAATCATTGGAAAATAATGGTTTGATGATGCTGTCCATAGAATTGTATTTTGGTCACTATTTCTTGTGTTATTTTTTTTACCCGGAGCCCTAATAATGTATTAATTAGTGTAATATTTTCATTAATGTGTAAAGTACCCATAAAAATAAGACAATAGGAAAACAATGGAAAGCTGGCGTAATGACCAGATTAGTGCTCAAGGGGTTAAAACGAAAAGTGATTGGTGACCTTGGGGACCGCTTACGAATTTTTGACGGCTGCGTAAAGCACAAGTCTTATCGAGTGGTGTTAGTTGTTGTCATAAAAAATACATTATATTACAAATATTTATCTGAACTATAATCGTCTTATCTGAAGACTAGATCCATGCCTGGACCCATACCGCCTGCCATATGGCAAGGTGAGTGAATTCGAGCCAATGTTTACTTCATCCCTGATGCATAATCTGTGTCAGATTATCAACCGCCGCTCAAACAATCCGACGTTCCTCCGGATTATACCACGAAGAGACTACTTGACTTTGTATCCCCATTTCTAAACGATTTTAAATTTAAATTTACGAATTTCACATAAATTTACTTTTAACGTTCATAACTGAGATACTGTGAATTTAATTAATATCGTGAATCACCGACATTTTTAATTTAAAAAAATGCTGTGAGTAAACCTAAAAGTTGAATAAATATTAAAATATCACTTTTTAACAGGAAAATGGCACTATACATTTCCTGCACTTATTTTGAAATCGGCAATAATAGTGGATAGACCTGCGTGTTAGTTTATGCCGTAATATTCCTTATATTATTTGCAAAGTAATGAGACATTTAGTACCTGATATCATAATTAACGCAATTACTGACAACTTAGGTCATGCAAGTTTTTGTACGCGTATGATATAACATTGTTTTATCGACAGTAAATGTAAGCGTTTTATGTCTATTACATAGTTGAAATCATAAAACAATGTTGATCGTAATCGACTATTAAATTTAATTTGAAATGAAATGTTCTCATTGTGTACAGTCAACGTAATATTCGTTCCTTTATATTACTAACACCAAATCTTTTTTGTTTTGTACCGACCTAAACATTGTTAGCCCGTAGGGTCGTAACAGCTTCGATGTACTTTGGAGCGAGCTCTTAGGCCACTCAGCGTAGAATGGTAGGCAGCACCAAAATGGTACGAACCTCGACTTGAGTTATAGCAATTTAAAAATTCTTCGGCATGTTCCTTAGCTAACCTGACTAAGAGACAAAGGTACCTCACAGAACCTATGGGTACCTTGCGTGTAGTATGCAAGTATATATGTGCAATATGATGCGTGTGTTGCTAGAGAATACAATGTAAATGTATCGCGCTGGCGACAGCTAAAATGCCTACCCCCAGCTGGGCATCGGAGCAGGTCCTGCGCCTCTGCCGCCCGTCCTCCACCAAATCTATTACAAAACGTCTTTTGGCATAAGGTATTTCATAATCTCCGGTTGAATACCTAATTAATACTTTCAATGAGTTAAAGTTATTACTAAGTAACTACCGACATGTTTAACGTACCTATTGATGTTTTTGTGTAGCTACATTTGAAAGTCAATTCCAATTTACACTTAACATTTTTATTTTCCCATTTTACTTAAAACTGTGAACTCACGCAATAGTATGTTGGTGAAAATTAAATTAGTGTGTGTATTCATAATTTAAGAGGATATCCTAGCAGCATTTATTACATACAAACAGTTCCCTGTTTCCTCCCTAGATAATAGCATTGTGGTAAATATTTTATACCAAATAACATATATCCACCACAGCCATAAATTAGTTATTCTAGAAACTAGGAGCCTGTGAAAATGAAAAAAAATGCTTTATTTTTACCGTCATGTTCAGACGTTCGTCAAACAAATTTGAAGGATAAAAGTAAGACGTACATGCAAAGCAAAGTCTTTATAGTTCTAAAACTGAAAGAAAATTAAAAGTCGGTTCAGTTTTGGAGGAAGAAACAGATTACTACGAAGTGATGTTTTCGTCTATTTTGCATACGTAGAATCAGACTGAGCTACAGTTGTTCCTTTTGTATTTTATAATTCTCCCTTTGGGGCGCAACGCGATAGCAACAGATTTCTGAAATATGTATCTACCTACTTTTCCGACCGTCCTCTTAAAAACTAACTTTACTTTCCAGTTTATCTTTACTAACAGATGATTATTTGTTTTATAGACCGGATATAATAAATAATGCCAAACTAAGGTTGTATATTTATATTTTCAAAACATAACATTCATTTTTTGATAAATTTATTGAAATATTTAATACCAGCTTCTCTCCGTTATTCTACCCGCGTACTTTCCGTTTCCATGAGATTTTCGGAATAAAAACTATCCTATGTCACTCCCTGGATTTCAAACTATATCCATTCCAAATTTAATACAAATCGGTCTGGACTACTGGTACTGCTGGTAGTTTTTAAGTTTATTCGTTACATACAAAAATACATACATACAAATCTTTCCTCTTTATAATATAAGTGTAGGAGAGTGTAGATGATGATTAGAGAATTTGAGTTTATATTATTATATTAAGATAAAATAAATGTCATTAAAAATTAAAATATCTTCAAATTATGACTACCTAAAAATTACTTTCTTTAGTATGGGGTTCATACAATGGTATGTTTCGAATTGGGAACAGTATATTAATATACGTCAGTAACAACTGTTAAACATCTACTATGGAGATGATAATAGTTCAATTTAATGTTATAGCTTAGACTATAAGACACTTTGGACTATGTTCGACAAATTAAATACAAAATTTGTATGTTGTTTACCTTCATAAATAAATATCTTACATACTCACCACGTTTTAAATAATAAAGAGCACAATTTCTAAAAGTAAAAGGTGATTTATTTTGTATACATCTGCCTATAAATGCCTATAAATCTACATTATAAAGAGTATGTTTCTTTAAGAAAAAAAGGATACAAAAGTCATAAGCAATTATTGCTCAGCTGTAGACTGGTTGCATTACGCATCGATAGACGTGGGTTCGACCCCACTTATTTATCTCCATAATGAACCTAAGCTTTCGGTGAAGAAAAATAACACAAGGAAACCAGAATATGTTCTCTTGTGGAATTACTATCCTCAACTTTGAAAACCTGTTGCCAAACACCAGCAACTGTGTTTCGGAAGGATCACTTAAGAACCAGTACCTCCAGGCTTAGTGTGTTCGCCATCCATATCATAACTTACCATGAGTTTATGGTCAAAGCACTGAGGCTACAGTATAAAAAAATAAAAAAACAATGGCAAAAGCATTTAGTCCATCGATATTTTGAAATAACAGTGTTTGAAGGGCTCCTTTTTAAACTTACCGTATAACAAATTGGAACACAATCACTTATTATCCGGCGAGATTATGATAAATGGCGGCCTACAGGTTGAATGAAAAAAAAAAACAAAACTGTTAAAATACCCATAAGTTGTCGAATACCACTTACTATACATAGACATGCTAAGGTAACATTTTAATTGTTTCATATAAATTAATAAACAATTGTCGTCTCATACAGAAACTTGTTTCGAATTGATGTTATTCCGTGATACTCGTATCAATAATAAAACTTATTCTTAAAATTGTATATTTCTTTATTTGGTATCCAGTAATCCTGCTATGAAATACTGTTTATATAGATGATGCTTGTTTCAAGGGCTACACATTTGTAGTAGGTTAATATTAAGTAAATTATATATTAAAGACTAGCAGGTATTATTTTTTTACATGGCGAACCGCGTTTCATATATTCTTTAGTGCGTAATGTCGATTTTAAATAATCAATGGAAAATAATATTTTGACGGTGCAGGTCATTGAGACGTATATTGTAACTGTAGTTCACAGTTTAATCAGTTTTAATTGTTTTTATACGAAACCCTAATATTTTTTTTTTTTAATAAGTGGTGTGGAAATATCTAGAAGGATGATGTTGAAAGGAGCAAACAGAACTTACCTTAATTATTAGCCTTCGATTAAGCTGGTTCAGATTTTATTTTCCACCTCACTTCACTTTATGAATGTTCTATATTCTCGTAAGTAATATAATTTAATAATTAATGTGCACTTTTAAATATAGCGGGAGACAGCGGCGGCGGTTACTTGTTGGCGTTCCGTTTTTGAACAGGAAGAGGAATGGATAATGAATTCATAGACTAAATAGAGCGGGGGCGTGTAGACAATATAGAGAAGAAATAACTTAGAATAAGAAGAGAATATATATGATAATAGATGGCGTTAACAATAAGAGAAAGCAAAGTTACGTCTCACAGATTGAAGCACTTGCCAGTAAAACAGACTATCGAATAGTTTTTTTTACAATTACTTGGGTTTTAATTTTTTTTTTTGGTACTAACAAAAAGCATATATATTTCTCACAAATTCAAATACCTGCCAGTAAAATTGTGGATTGAATCACAATTTCATGAGTTCTATATTATTACCAGGAACCTTAATTATTTTCGAAAAATAAAAGTAGCCCAAGTTATGCGGAGTAACTTCAGTTATCTGCCAGAAAAGTCCCGTCAAAATCGGACCAGCTGTTTCAGGGATTAGCCGGAACAGACAGACAGACGGATATGAAGACAAAAATTTTGTATCTTTGGTAAAATTGTAATTTTTTGTATAGGTATCGTATGTACACATTCATATGTAGTTAGTGAAAATGTGTTATTTTGACATTACAAAAAAGACATTTCAATTTTATTCATTAGTATAGATAATTAAATTATTTAAAATCAGAATTTATATGGATACATTGAGAGTATTTTTTCCATCAGATGTCATTGTCGGTTTTGCATTTTAGAAAAAGTCATATTTTTAAATCTAATATTACTTAGGTAGGTATTCTAATATCATAGGGCGCAGGAAGTATATCCTGCCCCCGGACTGTTGACCGTTGGGTCATGCCTCCCTTCGGGGGGGCGGGCGAAGAGGTGGGGGGGGGATTCTCCCCCCCATACCCATTGGGCCATTGCATGGACGAGGCCCGGTGGGTTCGCCGCAGGGGGCAACGCGGCGGCATGCTTGCAATCCCGTATCGCCCCCATCCCAAATGCGGCGGACGGCCCCGGGGGGTTTTAGTGGGTATTTCCGGGCGACTCTCGCCCGGGTGAGTCCCACACTGGCACGGAGCTCGTCCATCCGTGCCCCCTTACCTATTTCATTGGGGGACTCCGGTCTCACTAATGCAATAGGTAAGGGTAGTGCGTAAATGCATTTCCCCCGACAAAAAAAAAAAAAAAAAAAGGTTTTCTAATATCAAACTTTACTAAGCTTCATAATCGCATGGTGTAAGCTCATTTATATCACATAACCAGTTTACTCTCATTGCGTGGATGTACTCAAATCATGACATTAAAAACGTGAGCGCCGATTCTCAAGGTCAATGACAAAACGATAAATCGATTTTTTAATTTCATCCTACTCGTGATTACATTTTGACTTGTTAATCAAAGACAATTAAAATGCAAATAGATGCACAATAATCTAACAGGTCGTTAAGGAATTTAATTAATTCCGTTCCAATTGTAGTTTAATCAGGCCTTTTAAAAACCACAATAAAAACTATTAAAAATACTACTAGAAAATAATAAATAAGCAAATACAAAAGACATTGTTTTTTTTTTAATTCAATAATAAGTAAATAATGTTAATGAATGATACCATTGGCATCCGTCACAGGACCTGTTTCGATTTATGTTCACGGATATTCCGTGATGGACGGCAACTTTTGCCCATGTATATATGCTGTTCATATCTTACAGATTTAGGTAAATTTTTACATCGGTCTTACAGGCACGGATGTTCCGTGACGAATTGCATGTCCGTTCATATGGATTTTATATTCATAACACAGACACAGTCCGTCAGTTCAACCATATGAACAATTTTTGTCCAAGTTACCCGTGACAGACCCGTCATTTGCAAAATTTGCAATGTTCATTACACAATAATTTTCGCTTGAAAATGTAAATAAGTAATGTAGTATCAATAAACGCATTTGTTATAGGATTAGGTAAGCATCATACAATAAAAATATATATCTTTGTAATCCAAAGTTACTTTTAATTTATATCTAGATCCCAATCATTCTCTAGATATAATCTTTCACATTCCCATTTATGTCTAAAATGTTAAACATGCTTTAATTCATATGCTATATAAAAAATACATTTTGGTCTGATCAACTTATCAAATTTTTAAGCTTAGTTAGTTATCAATTTATTTTTTGTATTTGACAGGTTACGAGTAGATGTAACAGCTACATAACTAAAACTTAAAACATGTCCCACTACTAAAATTTTATACTTTGTATTAAGTGTAGAAGTAAACTGGACGAGTTTATATGTAAATAAAATACAAATGAAATAAATTATATATTCATACCGTACTATGACCACGGCACTTCTAAATTTCAAAGCAGTATGGAAGTGCTAATTATAAGGCGAGCTTCACATTAGGTACTATTTTATCCCAAACATAGTAAATCAACTCTAAAAAGCCAAATCGCCGTAAAGTTTTTGACGCCCACTTCTTGAAAATATAGCTGTCAATCATTTAAAACACGTCTGTAAACTTGTGAATCACAACTAACCTTTGACTAGCACGACTTACTACCGTCAACAGTACTTAATATCTATACTGTTTTGCTATAGTATAATTAACATATAATTTTTAGACTATACATCAATATACTACATATTTCACACATTTTCAAATAAATTTTAATGTTTTGGATTTACATTATCAGAGGTTTTATTTAAAAAAAAGTAGTTTAAAAAAATATTGCAAAATGTATGATTAATATTTAATATTAGCGCAATATCATATACACTCGCCGTTTTATGCCCTGGTCAATCCACACAAAATACATTTAATTTTATGTTATCTTATTGACAAAACTGTAGCCAAGAGCAATGACTCTATACGTTTTTACATCACAAAAAATGTTTATTTTTTTTAAATAAATATTATTATTATTATTATTGTAATGTTTTTGTTTTCGCAACTTAAGGAGCTCACGGTGAGATTAAGACATTTCGCTATATGCATAGAATGCGAGTTAACTGTCCTTTGAATTACCACAATCTCTTATAAAATATTTTTGTAAGTAAATATTTCCTTTAAAAATAAATGTAACGAGATTGTTTCATTAAATTCAAGGGAAATCCATATAATAAGGATTTATGAGAACCTGTTTGGAAAACAGCTTACATATCGGTATAATAAAAAGTTGTTTATTTAATTGCGTAGTTATCAACACTAGCAACCTAGTGTTATTTAAAAAGAATGTGGTTTGATTTGAATATTTGTCAACTTTCAAACAATTTTCTAAGCTTTATGGTATATTGAAATTAATTTTCTGAGTAAAGATTTTTGCAGGTTGGTTTTCGGTAATTACTTTTACCACTGGAAACTTTTTTTTAAACTGGAAATAATCAGAAATGTTCTAACTGACAGATAAAATATAACACTATAAAAGTATTTATTTTTTCTAATTCTAGACGAATATTTTAAATGTTTGTACTATTTATAGGTTATACGGGAAAATAAAAAATTAGTTTAATTTTTAAACTAAATTCTATGGTTTATGTGAATGAAATCATCGTTATTTATCCATAGCACTGTGGTAAGCATTTTTTAATACCTAACTTGATAGCTATCTAGATTCCAGCCTTATCGCACTACCTGCAGCAGGTGATAGACATGTCCATCCATTCAACTGAAAGACGTCCACTGCTGGACATTGGCTTCCCCAAAAGATCTCCACGATGACCGGCGTTGCACCACCCGCGACCACCAGATTCCCACCATCTTCGCCAGAGCGTCTTTCCACCTTGAAGGGAGCCTATCCACGCTGTCTTCCGGTCCGTTGTAGCCATTCGAGAACCCGTTGATCCCATCGAGTATCGGTTCTGCAAGCAATGTGCCCACTCCACTTCACGGTTACTTTGGTTCTTCTGCGGATCTCCTCATTTCTGATTTAATCAAGTATAGCCCTCTCCATTACCATTTGAGTTTTCTTATCAGGCCCATTATGAGCGACCACGTCTCAGTGCCGTATGTTATCGCTGGCAACACACACTGATCGAAGATTTTCTTCTTGAGACACTGCGGTGTTTTGGACGAGAAAATTTTGCGTAGCTTCCCAAACGCGGCCCAGCCGAGTTAGATTCGACGATTTCGATACACAAATGGTACCACTATATTGTCACTTGTTGAAAAACTAACCTAGAAATTAATAATTATCATGACACATGCTTACATAAGCAAATATTAAACTCGTATTTTTAGAGTTACATATTGTTAAAAACAGAAAGTGTTGTAGAATCTCTTTAATGTTGTTTTGTGTATTTGAAGTTTCTTTTTTTCTCAAAAACGGTTTACATAATATAATTAAAATTAATAAGGCAAATTAAAGTTCATGATCTTCTATCGCACCGAAAAATGAAGTTATTAG
The DNA here is from genome assembly GCA_014132275.2 of Samia ricini. Lineage (NCBI taxonomy): Eukaryota > Metazoa > Arthropoda > Insecta > Lepidoptera > Saturniidae > Samia > Samia ricini. The sequence continues at coordinate 12,066,441 of AP028170.1, forward strand.
GCTAGCGAAATAAAGATATACATAAACTAACACTAAAAGTCCGGCTCAATATCCAACTAACTACTAGTAGGGAATTACAGTTATAAAATTTAGCATATAAATTATGGGATATACCTAAAAATAGTGTATTTCAAATCTCGTGTACGTGTCAAAGTTGCATTTACTGTTAATTTTATGCAATGCGAATGTTCGATATTATTTTGCTCCATTTGCTTTAGTATGGCTTTCGTGTCCGCCTTTTTTTCATGTGGGAAAAATGGATTTACGCACGACCTCGTGTGGGAGGCGTGGAGGAATTTGTAGGACTCACATGGCGGTCGATCCCATCGCATAAATAAACGGAGGTTTCGATCGCCGCAAATACACTCTAAAACCAGCCACACGATAGTACCGTCTCCGCCAAAATACGGTATCAATTGAGTAAGATCCGCGTCGCCCCCTAATGGATACCCCAGCAAACTAGGCCCAAACCTGCGATCAAAGACATCATCCCATATTATATTTTTCTAGATATTTTTAAAACATAATATTCTAGTACGTAACCCTCAAGATGTCTTGAGTCTATTTCTACTTGTCTAATTGTCTCCTTAATATAGCAACAGCACAATTAGAATGATTGTACTCATGTTCAAATGTAACGCAGATATAGTTAAATAATAGAAACATGTACATTTGAACTTTCTTCAATAATTACATCCGTGTATATAACTTTCAAGTTGTTTATTTTGATTACGTATCCATTAACCATAATATTGAATAAGTAAGTTGTTTGATTATATTAGGTTTTGGTTCAGATAGATTTCCACAAATATAATAAACGGAGCCATGTATTTTGCTATAAAGTGTAAATACTGAAAGTTTATTGCAGTTTACATCACATCACAGTTTTTTATAATCTTATTATAAAGTCAGCAACAATAAGTTTTTTTGAAATAATATCTATAGTAGGTGCAAACCTAGTCATATTGGATCTTTTTTATAGTCTTAATACTATCTAGATCTAGTAAAGGTTTTGAATGCGATAATGGCGCAGTGGGTAAGTGCGTCCGGATTCCGCGTCAATCGACGCGGGTTCGAGCCCAGCTCTCCAACTCTAAAATCAGTCTAAGCTTTTGATGAAGGAAAACATCGCGAGGAAATCATAACATGGTGATAGGGCATTTTCTAATGATGCCCGCCTGGGTAGCTATCACCTTCAAGTTTGTAAACCTGTCGCCAAATACCAACAGATGAGTTCCGACAGCATCACTTGAGAAACAGTACCTATGTTTAGTGTGTTTACCATACTTGACAAAATCGTCTCTTAACATTAGGTGAGATTGTGATCAAAGCATAACTTGTAAAAAAGAAAGAATAAGTTTTATAATAGGTTCTCTTTTACTGTTTATGTTAGAATATCCTTTTATACTTGTATTAACTTTTTTACATTTATTTATCTGATGTTACCTACGTACCTATCCCATATATTTCTATATAATAATCTAAATATTCCATATCTTACATATTCACCCACTAGACTCAATAAATCGATTTATCAGATACAGACTTCCTTAGTTAAACTATAATTATACATAAATACAAATGTCATAATCATGTAATTTGATATGCAAAACGTATGCCTACGTCTAATCTTCAATTCAACTTTTATTTCGTAAGACCACCAAATACTTAAAGCCATGGCCAAATACCATCAAGATTGTTCTCAATGTGTATTAATATATCATAGACACATTCTTTTAACCTTATTGCAATCTCGATTCAATGGTTAAATGGTTTCTATTAAAGTTTTAAGAACGTATGGTGATGGCATTAAATTTAATAATACAAACATATGTATATTTGTCCTAGCTGTTTTCAACCACAGCGACAAGACTCTATCTAAAAGCTATAAAATAAAATTTTGTTCGGTTATACATAAATAAGCGATTTTAAGATACATAAACAATAAGAGGGAAAGCATTTTTTTATATATCCCTCTTTCACTCCTCAGGCGTGACCCGAGACCTCGTTAACTTTATTTAAATAATTTATGTCCACCCCTACTGTATAACCTGTATAACCACTGTATAACCTCAGTGCTTTAACCACAATCTCGACTGATGTCAAGTGATGATGTGGTCCAGGATAGTAAAGACACTAAACCTAGATACACTCTAGATACTAGGTTCTCAAGTGACACTGCCGAAACACACCTATTGGTATTTGGCGACAGGTGTTCAAATTTGAAGGTGATAGCTACCTAGGCGGGCATTATTAGAGAATGCCCTACCACCATGCTATGGTTACCTCATGATGTTTTCCTTCACCGGAATCTCAGGGGGATTTTTAGAGTTGGATACGGGGGCTCGAACCCGCGTCTGTTGACGAGGAAACCGCCCACACTACCAACTACGCCATCACCATTTTTATATGAAGAAAAGTAAATGATTGTAATACCAAATTTCATATACATCCCACAAAGCGAAATTAACAAAACACTGTTTGCCTGTCTGAGTGACCGTAATACTCAGGTTTGAATATAATTTCAGGTCAAAATAGAAAATATTATATTAATTTAATTTAATTGCGTTAACATGTGAGCGTAACATAATTATACCATATTTATTGTTGAAAAATAATACCCGTTATTGGGTATAACTAGGAATTAAAGTTTTATACTTCAAAATTGTCATACGCCTAATTGTATTCATTTAAACAAAATTAATTTAAATCGAATAATTATTATTTAGGACGTAAGTGTTAAACGATGGTTACTTACACGAGTGCGAAATATTTTGCGAAAATCTAATTAATTATTCAATCGTCTCTGTCTTTGTAATCATTTCGCAAACAAAACTTTGAAGTGGATTTGTCAAGTAAAATATATAGTCTTGTTTTTTTAATTCTTTGAGCGTTCTCGTGTAAACCATATTATAGCGAAATATTTTTTTATAAGTGACACTTATATCTCATAAATGGCGCGTTTCGGTGAATATTTATATACCTACCTATATATAAAACAAAGTGGGGTTAGTTACACCATTTATAACTAAAGATCGACTGGACGGATTTTTGTGGTCGTTGATTTATTGGATTTCTTCCCTCCCGAAACAGCAGAATGACTATTAAAACAACGAAAAATTACAAGAAATTATTCGATTGATGAACGCGATACTATGCGGAAATACATTATAAATAATCTGGTTGATTTTTTTTTTTCTAACTCCGTTTCATGAAATTGCTTTTGTTTTAAAATAAAACATTTATTGGTTCTGAGGCAGCAGGAAGTTAGGTGAGACAGATATTTTGCCGCACGGGGCGACGCGGTGACTGCGAAAGCCACCCCGTGTCACCCCCATCCCAAATGCGGCGGACGGCCCCGGGGGGTTTTAGTGGGTATTTCCGGGCGCTTCACGCCCGGGCGAGTCCCACACTGGTGCAGAGACGTCCCTCCGCACCCCCTTATCCATTACATTGGGGAACTTCGGTCTCACTAATGCAATGGGTAAGGGTAGTGCGTAAATGCATTTTCCCCCGTCAAAAAAAAAAAGGTGGGACAGATATGTATGTGTAATAAAAATCACTATATTTTATAAATTTAGAGTGTAAACATTTGTAATCACACATCACTGATTATCAAGTAAAGCTGTAATCTAACACAGATCTATTAGCTTCTCTCTCTCTTCTTCAGTATATTTTTACTCAATGAATTCATCTTCAATTAATCTATAAAAAATGCTTAGATGGGGGACGGGGGATGCATGGTGATTATCTATTTATTATTATTCTGTAAGGGGCTGTGCAGGCTAAAACAGACCTGTTACTGCGACCTAAGAAAATCTATTTTGATCGCCCATTATTAAAGCTCATTGCCTAGACCTCCAGTCCGGATATACTATTACCTAAGCGATGTTACTTGTTAAACTAACTTAAAAGGCTTTATAAAAATCATGCTAATGCTTACGTTGCCATCAAAGGTGGGAGGGAGGCAAAAGATTCGTTTACTTTTGTTGATCAGGGGGGCAGTTAAAATTATCTAAAATTTTGCTTACCTTATGCTCGAACGGCCCATTGATATATGTATATGAATAAACATAAAATTAGTTTAAATGTATAACTACATTCAGATTTATATCTTAAGACCAAGTAAATAAGAACAAATTAACCTACTAAATTAATACTGTAACAATATTAACGTATGGGCCTTAGTAATAAAATAAATAAATCAATAAAAGCCAAAAAAAAAAATTATTGGAATTGGTGAGGTTATACTTCCTGTACACTTTAAATTAAATTACATCTCTATTCATACCAAAGAAATACGTAACGACAGCATTGTTACTTTAAAGTGGCAGTGGGCGAAGTACAATTGTCACTGTCAATCTGATATACCTACTCCAAATATACCAGTTGATAAATAGTGACTATTTGACTGTCATATTATCATACAATGCGCCTCCGTGTGATACTGTTGACCCGGAGCTAGTATTCAAATGTCTCATATAATCAAACTGTAAGGCGTGTACATACGTTAATTAATATTATCTGCTTTATATTTTAAATCGATAAGGTATAGTCCTTTTTTAATTATCTAAACGCCGTTGACCTGAATGGCTTTGACAACTTTACCGGACTTTCGAGCGAGCGTTTAAAGCACTCAGCCAAAAGTAGTGTAGTCCAAAAGCAATTACTACCGAGAGATTCGTTTACATAAAGAAGCTAGCTTTAATTGGATGATAACACCCTAGGACTAATATCTGTACAAGCGGCTTTGCAAGCATTTTGAATAAATTTTAAGCTTGACTTTTAACATTATCTTAAGTCCTCTAGAACTATGTAACACTCATATACTCTTGATTACTGGATGATGTACTTGCATATATCCGACATGTATATAAATATATTTTCGTGATTTTTTTTCTTCATAATATTATCCCAGTATTATTACAAAAGTTTAATGTAGTGTTTCATTTACGTATTTTGATACACGTTCTTGCAAGTTCAATACTAAATTAACATGTAACCTTTTTAGTGTTTATTTGTAAATAACCTTGCACTGCTTTCTTGCCAAAGTTTTAATCTACGAAATGTTTGGTAAATTCGTAACTGGTATTTTGTCAAGTTTCTTAGCACAAAAAGAAATAACCAATTCCGACTATTGTCACTAAACTTACACTAAATACTGATATAAAAAAATTTTTTTGGTTTAAAATGCTTACATTTCAGACTTCATATTTATTTATTTTTTTTTATTAGAGAAATCAACAGCTTATAATGACATAATCACTTAAATAATTATTAACATTTTGGATTAGCCAAAGGCGACATCAAAATTTACTTTAATATATTTACTTTTTTAAGACATAATAAGGAACATAATAATAATAACAACAACATGTAAATTTCCTTTCAGTATAGCAAGTCCTCAAGAGAGTCGAAATTTAAAAAATAATTTGTTGGAATCATTGAAAATATTTGTTCAGAAATATGAAGTATATCGATCCTTACCACAGAAACCACAACAACTTCTGTTCTTCAAGTTTGTGGTTTGGGTACCTCTAAGTTTTAAAGGTCATGGTCTATATTTCACAGTTATAATTATTCGTAGATAGAAAATTACAAGAAAAAAAAACAACTCACACTTTATATTCGAGATATAAAACTAGCTTAATTCAATTAAGTACGAAAGTTAAATAAGCTCAAGGAGAGTTATAATGTCAAGAATATTCAAAATCGAAGTTAAAAATGTCGTATTTAAATCCAAACCATCTCTACGTCTGTCATATAAATAATTGTCAGCTGTCGCGTATTTTGATTTATATATTTCATGAATATTTATTGAATAGTTTCCAACTTTATTATCATCTGTTAATTTTTATTTATTTATTTATTCCTATGTATTATTTTCTTCTATTAATATGTTGATTACTCATAAAAGTGAGACATTAGGAAGACAATAGGAAAACAATGGAAAGCTACGTAAACGCCAGGTTAGTGCTCAGGGGGTTAATATTAATAATCATTTCAAGCGGAATTAGCAAGATAAAATCAACTATATTATTTAACGTCTTAAATATAAAAAACAACGTTATTAAACATATAAATGTAACTATGTGATATATGCACCTATTAACCGCAACATGAAAATGTTATAACAATCTTGCCTCCAATCTGTCAAATGGTCCAAATTATTCTGTCGGTCGCTAGTCTCTTAGTTTTATTGTAACAATCTCATTTGTCCTATATGCAGTTGGAGTTACGAAAATTTGACTTTAAAATTATTTCACGCCCTGGTGAATGCAGGCCATGCACCAGGACGAATGTTGTACAAGTACTTATAAGGAATAAAAAGATTTGATTCGGACGAAAAACATGCAACTCGCTGATTGCAAATATCATTATCAAGGCTCACCACGTCTATCTGGGTTACGCATCGAATACTAATTTGTTGTGTCATATAGTAAATAAATAACTTAATTTCCGTATTATTAAATGGAAGGGAGTTATGTATTGAATTTTCCCTATAATATTTGAAATTAATTTAACAACTTTTTGCAGTGAATTTAAATCAAGGATTTTAAAAGAACATATATTCGTGATATTGTAAACGATAATAAAATCAAACGTAAACATAATTAAAATGATAAGATTAACATAACTATTGTTCGCACAGCGATCGAAATTCCTCCATATAATCATAGTTGCAAAAGACAATCTGTGGACTTTCAAAGGAGTAAAACTTACAACTGTTTTAGTTTTTGTTTTTTTTTTCATAAATAGATATATTATTTTTATTATCAACTGTATGTGTTTCCTTAAAACAATATTTTTTGATCAACACAAATTAATTTTATACTTAGTTCAAAAACCTAGGAAAGACTCAATTGACCCCGTCTACATCTTTATTTATTCATAGTCTTATTAATCGGATATTAAGTCATTCATGCATATGAAACCATTTAAAAACGATTCAGTTGATTGGTTTATAAAATCTATTAAGATTAAAAGATTTAATTAACAGTTTTATTTGTTGTCCTTGTGTAAAAAAAAAAATTAAAGAGCAGTCATTTCACAAGCGATCTAGATTTAAAACTGATTTCATTGTTCTATAATATTTCAGACGACCGATGTCAGCACGATTATTATAACATTAACTATACTGAGGTTACCACACGTTTAAATCAGTCCCTGAGATTGCAAATTTATCATTTTATTTAAAATTTAAAAATTTCGCCAACACGACCTACGGCTATAGTTCACTTGTCTATCATTATTTAATCTGTAGAACAGTTACAGCCCGTTCCCACTAGTCGACTGTCTGGTACGGATCTTAATCGGGTGTCGGCGACTCTGTTCATACTATCGGTTCTCGGACACGGTCGAAGCTGGTGCCAATTTTTACGCGAGGCGTTTGTACACTATTGACGTCGATGAAGTTCTTGTTGTGATGTATTATCATTTGAGAAGAAAACGAATAAAGACAGCTAAGGGAAGAAAATATTGGGTGCACTCAATCCTGAGGGAAATATTTAATTTGGGAACATTTCAGAACTTAATAACAGAATTGAGAAGTGACGATATTCACTTTCAATTCTTTTAGGATATCAATAACTACATTTAACGGTCTACTGACTCGAATACCAGTGAGCATAAACTACCAAAATACAAGATTTAGAGAGAGAGAGATAGCGGGGAGAGGCTTACCGGTCCCGATATCCAACAAATGTGGACAGCGTAATACTCACTCAAAGTCAAACGTGATCCGACACGATTAGTTACCGAGCACAGAGGGTTGGAAAAACAATTAACATTCACTGCAGGCTCTGACACAAAATGGGTTTCAGACAAGTGTTAATAGTTTCATATAAAATGCTCTGCCGAATCCGATTAAAATCCGGTCCCGAGAGCCGTTAAGTGGGAACGAGCTCTTAGTTTCAGATATCTTGACGCGATACGTAGTCAGGACTGATTGTATTATTTCCAACCGCTACACTGACTCTAAACTCTGCTAGATTTAAGATTGTTAATTGAGTGTCTGTTAACGTTTACAATGGCGAATAAAAAATAGATTTAAAATTAATGTAAAGTGTTACCTAATTTTTTCAAAGAACTCGACACATTAATATCAATATTACGACAATAGTGCAATTACCATGATCGAGTGGGTACATAAAAAGTTAAAAGCATATTTGTTAAAAGATATTAAGGAAAAAATAATATTTAAAAAAAAAATCTTGTTAAAACAGATTGCCTTAGTGAGCCTGTTAGTTTAGCACTTTATTACATAAGTTTAAATTGTGAAACTTGACAAAATATTTTCAGTGGTTAGAAAGATTGGATTGCAGATTCACTTCTATACCTCAAATTTTTATTTTTTACTCTGATTTTCATTTCATTTATTGATAGCTAGAGTTTTTAATGATTTCAGAGCAGTATTAATATACTTTATGATGTAATTATCAAATTGTCCTCAATTAAAGTAATCTATTACTGCATCGTGAAATCTTGTTGCATCGCTTTCAACCGGTATATCCACGATGTAAAGGGTCACATTAAATAGAATGTTGCAAAACGAAGAGGCTTCCAAGAACGTACCTTATTTCGAAATTTGACTTAGGGCTCCTTTTGCACCAGACTTAACGAGTATACAGATCATCAGTGTTGCAAGTTAAATCGTGACTTATACTGTAGTTACCTTTCACCCCGTCTTTAATCTCATAGAATTGTTTACATCACAACATTAAATCTAATAATTTATTAGAAACTTAATGTGATTAATTTCCAATTCTTTTACGTTTACAGTTTAAGACCCGTTCAATAAAGAGTAAAAATGTTTTTCTCACGCAGCGCCTATGTGCATATTTTGCGTGTAATTTTTCAACAATGGAGAAAAATATTCTTTCATTTTCAATTATATAATAAAATCCTACTACGTGTTTTACTTCTACAATTAGAGTTTTCTATGATTATTTTCCAAGTTACTCATGTGATCGCATTTTAGATTTAGTAGTATAAATAATAATTTAAAGTAAATGATATCGCTACCTTTTATTTGTTAGATAATAAAAACATTTCGTGTGATTCCGGCCCAGAATAGTACCACTCCATATCTTCCCGTGGGTGTCGTAAAAGGTGACTAAGAGATAAACCAGAGGATGGGCAGCAGCAAGTTTCCCTGCATAATCGAATCAAAAAAAGGAGATCCGCAGGTGAACCAAAGTAACTGACATTGGCCGAAGAATTACCAAACTGACGTGGCAATGAGCTGGACACATTGCTCGTAGAATCGATGCTCGATTATGTTCTCGAATAGCTTCCTCGTACCGGAAGACGCAACGTGGGTAGGCCCCACAAGGTGGACCGACGACCTGGTAAAGATCGCGGGAGTCCGCTGAATACGGGTGGCGCAAGACCGGTCATCGTGAAGATCTTTGGGGAGAGACCTATGTCCAGCAGTGGATGTCTTTCTTACGGATGGATGAATGAAATGAAAATTAGTCTTAATCATATTTAAAGCAAATTTAAATATCCCTTAATAACGAGGTAAATACAATTACAATTTTCAACACAGTGTAACTAAAAGATTTTTAGAGTGTGCTTAAGGTGTGGGTACCATTTTAACTCGCCTAGCTCCTAGCCAAATCGCAACTTAAACAAAAGAATCCGACAATAATGAAACAAAAGTATTAGGGTTGGGATAAACTTAATTTATGAATTATATTTTATGAATATACTTTTACGTATTATTTAGAATTTAATCGACACAATATCATTATGTAATGGCATTTAAATAGGTAACGATAATAACACAAATTTTTGAACAAAGAATGAATCGACAAGTCACTCTTTACTTTCAATTCAGATAAAAAATACTTTTCTTCTATTAATATTATCTTATTAGACAACTAACCTATTGTGTTTATAATTTGGTTTTTTATTTAAATTTTAATTACGTCAAAATTAATTTGACATTGTATGTAGTTAATATTCGTTCAAAAATTAATGCATTTTACAACAAAAGTTTTCGACGTAGTGAAACACCTATATCTATACTAATAAATAAAATTGAAGTGTCTGTTTGTAATATCAATTTTTTTTACTAAATAGATATGAATGTATATACGATATCTATACCAAAAATACAATTTTAAAAATTGTTGTCTGTCTGTCTGTTTGATCCGGATAATCTCCGAAACGACTGGACGGATTTTAACGGGATTTTTTTTGGTACATAGCTGAAGTTACTCCGGGTAACATAGGCGACGTTTAATTTTCCAAAATAATTAGGCTTCCGTATAAAAAATTAAAAACAGGGAAGAATATATAAAACGCCGGCGCAGCCGCGGGCACACAGCAAGATGTATATATAATACGTTTGTTTTCCCTTTTCTTAGATTTCTTACTAGATTTTATTGAGCACCTAAATACCTAATCACCGTATTATTACAGTATACCAATACTGTCATTATTACTTCAGTCAATAATTCAATATCTATATAGTTGGAAGATTTTGATTAAATTTCTGCAACACCGTACACATATCAGGTCTAGAGAGACACCTAACCAATATTCATTAGCTTTCAAATCATCAGTAGCGAATTTAATAACCACTACTTATACGATATTAATAATGATTTATATCTCATAAATTATCTATACATATCAATTATTGAAAGTAGAATGAATTAAAACTGTGTTCACATAATTCAATGATGACATTGTGTATTATGCTTCATTCTTAATAAATATTTTATCTATATTATAATTTCAAAACTCTCAAGTAAGCAAATACCGCTACCAAAAAAAATGCTAATGTTACGTGACTTACAAAATTATTTTTTTAAGAAGCAATCGACAGAAATGGCAAAGCTACAATTGAACATAATATGTAATTGACAATATAATTTGGTTGGTTTTCGAAACAGCTAATGTGTTCATGCCTCGAGAAATGAGAAAATGTCCCCAAATCACATTGTAAATCTTGTCAAATAAACTCGGGGGTGTGTTTATCAATATTTTGATTTCTATCCAAACTGATTCCGTCCATAAATCTAGAAGGGAGTCACCAGTTTAGTTGTTAGAAAGATACATCTTTTAAAAAGGATGTTTATTGTTAATTTTATCATATTTAACTATCTTCAAAAACATTAAATTATATAAAGAATATTTTTTTTATATTATATATCAATTTATTAAAAAATAAAAAATCCGATGTAAACCGAGTAAAAATATAAAATCGAAAAGTACATTATTTATATAAAATACATTATAATTAAATAACAAGAAACTAAATAAAAGTACCTAATTATTACTATTGCCTCTATTAATAATGAATGCCGTCCAGCTCGCCGCCAGACGGGAAGGTTCCCAGAAGGCTGGCCACGTTGGATGGCAGTGCTTATTCGCTGTGCCAAATATTGACTTGCGAGCTCCTTAAAAAGACTATGAGCACTCGGACCCCACAGCCCCAGAAAAAAAAATATTCTATTTATTTTTTAATTAAAATATAAATAATAATAATGTATACCATAATAGTAAAAATATTGTTTTCTTTTTCATTATATATAGTGACATAGTTTTTATATCATAATTACGTGTTTCCGCAAATTGGACTTAAAATGTAATATCGAAATCATCGTAGAATTAATCTTCTGAAACCAATACAGATTGCTCAATATTATGAGAATTCGATCATGTATAATCAAAAAGTATTATCTTGTTAAAATTTGATTAATTGAATACAATCTACATCCAGCATAGAACTAAATAACTAAATCTCAAACTTTATATTCTGTGGTATATGGGTAGTATAATAGGTACCAATAGATAAAATATATCTAATGGAAAAGAAAACATAAAAGAAGATAGAAGACATGAAATCCATCTTATTTTTATTACGTGCTAAAGAAAGATATAATTATATTTTAGTGAGTAATCTGTTCCTTCAGACTTCCACCCTGAAAAAGGCAGAGTGTTAATTTAGCACTGACCCAGGATAAGAGCCTCTTGATTAGGCATTAAAGAAAATATATATGTAAAAAAGTCAACGTCCACGTCACAAAGTTCGAGTTCATATTCACATTCTTTTGAAGCCCTAACTCATGCTCAGCCACGAAACGAAACTCCGTGGAAGACTGGTCTAATATCATCACATCCTTCCAGCGATTTCATTTCTTTACCAAGGCAGGCTACCTCGGTGCCCTCACCGTCTAATATGGCCGACTGTCTCCCGACCAACGCTCTGATATTTACTTACTAACTAAATTACATTTATGCCCGTAAGCACCTATATCTATAGTTATTAATAAAATTAAATTGTATGTTTGTAATATCAATCTTTTTTTTACTAAATAGGTATGAATGTATATATATATGTACCTATATCAAAAATCCATTTTTTTATTATTGTCTGTCTGTCTGTTTGTTCCGGGTAATCCCCGGAACGGCTAGACGGATTTTGAGGGGGCTTTTTTTGCTACATAGCTCCGGGTAACATACCCTATGTTACTTTTAATTTTCGTAAATAATTCGCGTAAAAAAATTAAAACTTATAAAAAATTGAATAAAATCCGCTACCATGTACAGTTTTACGGGCAAGTGCTTGACGTTATTAGAAATGTTTTTACTATATCTTATTACGAAAAAAAAAATAGGGTTTCGTATAAAAAAAAGAATCGCACTGAAAAACATATGAAACACGAGCGCAGCCGCGGGCACACAGCTAGTAACAAATACAAGCGTAGTAGGTTATAACCAACCCCAATAACATTAGTGTTTAAAGTTGTTCATACATAAATTACTATAATAAGATTACGTTAAAACATAAATGACTTGCTAAGATTTAAAATTTCATTTTACAGTAAAAAGATTAACGCAACTGTTCTACAATTGTTACTGCTATAAATAATATCATTTAAATTAATGTGATTTAAATTTTTATAATACGTTCAGAAATTTATGAAGAAAGTAATCTATAAGATTAGCGTATCAAAGCTCATTCAGCATAATTGTTGGGTAATATGAGCCATTACCAACATTTTCAAACATTTACTAGAGTAATAAATTACACGTAGTATTAAAATAAAAATAAAAAATAATATCAATTCTAAATTATTATGAAACTATTCGTATAGTAGATACTTAAAAATACATATGCATGTATCATATAAATACATATGTATAACATACAAATTATAAATAATTACTAATAGTAAGAGACGTTAATATATGTGCATGTGCATATCGGAATTAATGCGCTTTATAATTAAACGGTTGACTTGATTTCTTCACTATTATAGTGTGTATTAATAAACGTATAAAGTAACTCATATAAATTTATACAAGCCGACCCACTACTTACATCACTCTTACATACCCACTAGATCGAGTACAGGCTAACTTTTAGTGATGTTAGAAATCTGGAAAAATGTAAAGGCTATAAAGGTCCCGGATTATGTAAGGGTAGTATTATCTTATTAAAAAAACCAATAGTTAAGGATGGATCAGCATGTGCAATGCTAGCTGTGCCTGCGACTTCACGCGCGTACAATATTTTTTTATTCTTCAAAAATTCTTCACTGTATCATACATTTTATTAAATATTTAATGGTATAGTTAAAACATTCACAAATATTGTGTTGACGTAATGTTTCCTAATTTCATTTTTAACTTAATAACTTAACCAAGTAATACATCTAAGTTTAAAAATAAAATTATATAAATCGGTTTAGTGATTCTCGAGTTATATATAATCCAAAATTCGGGCAGTCAGGCAGATAGACATTCATTGTCTTTTATGTACCTAATGCAAGAACAAGGATATAAGGAAGGACTATTATTATCGTGAATGTAATGAAGATTTTTTCTATTATTCGGATACTTTTGTTACATACTTATAGAAACCATGTAATGTATCAAAATACTAAAACCTGATCAGATAATATATATCCATGATTTAAAAGAAATATCATATAAATCGGGTCAATGGTTCTCAAGTTATAAGTCAACTGAAGGACAGACAGAAGACACACATACATACAGACGTTACATTTTACATAATGTAAGGATAAGTTATAACATGACGGAAAATGGGAACACATTAAATTTAAAATGAATACTTAGCACATAAACATAACTATCACAAAGTACAATGGCATTCAATTCAAACGAAGCAGCAAGCGTATAATAGCATCCGACGTTCCCTAGACTGTCGTTTACGCATCGAACTAACTATATTTTTTTCTAACAACGGATGACTTCAAGGCCAGAAGCCATCGATACGGCAGACCCAAAATGTCACGGAACCAAGTAAACTGCCAAGCGTAAGTAAAAATAGACAATAACTTGCGAGGCGATTTATTTTGACATTCAGACGTGTCCTCGGATTTATTTAACGTTTGCAATTTTTATTGTATGTAACACTGCATCGCCCTACTAAGCTCCGATGAATATTTATACCGGTGCATGTTATGTACTAAAAAAATACGAACAAAGAAATCAAATGACAGTGAAGTGAGTCGTGACATGTTTTTGCGCTTTACTTTATTAAAACTTTTAAGTCTAGTGTTTGTTTTTATTTAATATAATACTAGCTGTGTCCCCGCGTCTGTGCTCCGGGCAATTTAAGGTACTCTAATTTTCGAAAATAAACAGGGTTCCACGAAAAAAAAATTAAAAGTCATAAAAAATTGAATAAAATCCGATTTTACGGGCAAATGCCAGAATTTATGAGAACTATTTGAACATATCTTAGTACTAACAAAATGAGGTTTCCGTATAAAAAAATTAAAACACAGTGAAAAACATATAAAACCCGGGAGCAGCCGCGGGCACACAGCTAATCGTAAATATATGCATATGTATTTAGTAAAAAATTGTTATTTTAACATTACAAACAGACACTTTAATTTTATTTATTAATATTAATTCACATAGAAGATTTTTTGTAAAATTTTTGAGCCTCGACAATGAATATAAATATGTACAAAAATTCTGAAATCATTAACAATATATTCATTATAAGTAATACATTTAAAAAAAGATTTACTGGTAATTGTAGTAACTGTTTCCAAGAAATATTTCTTACAATATATGTTGAAAAGGCGAAGACTGTAAATGTGCTTATTACTCGAATATCACTGAACTGATTTACATTAATTACGCTTTCTCCAAATACTACTTGGGTGTTGTTTCTGGACAGAACTTTGCTATATATTTTGTTAAATCAATGAAACAAGTTATTATATTTGAATCTAACACAACAGAACCGTTTTGAATATAGTTTTTCCAGTTAATACAAGAGGTCATAGACTATATTTATGTATATTATCGATTAAAGATTATATGTTACAAATCATTACATTTTTCCATAAGAATTAAGTCGTAATGATGTATTTGTTTAACGTGAACGTAATTACGGGCCCTAGCCAATAAATAATTTGCCAGCACAACGTACACATGTACTAGTAAGTAGCATATGTTAAATGTCTAATTAAATGTAATTTATTCAATACAAATAGCGTAAAATAAAAAGGAACCCCAATCGATCAAATTGACACACAGCGTATATATAACTTGTAAAACCACTCTACATTTTTTTCTTATTCGTTTACACCGTGCACTTTTTGTAATGAGTCTGAAGTGTAGTCGTCAATAATAATTATATTTAGAAATATATATTCGTGTATATAGAATAAATTGTATGTACTCGGATAAATGTAATACCGTTTTGAGTAACTAAGGAGGTGAAAATCCCGTAATAGTAGCACGTTTCGGTGTGCCGGGTTCCGGAATCAGTCAGTGCAGATCCAGCAGCAGAATGATAATTCAGCGCAACTAAATCGTGGCCATCTCTAAAAACCCCGTCATTATAATACGTTTAAAGGTCACCAAGAGTGTATTCATGGTATAGCTACGATAGATTCTAATTAATCGACAGTTGTCACTGTCTGTACTTCATTTAACATCAGATCAGTGCATTCATTTTGCTAAACTTGAATTTCTATTGTAAGAAATCTGCTACTATGATCCCGGAACTTTCTCATATAGGTAAATAGAAAAAACCTTTAGAAATAAGCAGTGGTTTTTTTTTCTTCAGGTTTAAATGTAAATACTATTTTGTGCGTTTCCGAGGATTTGTAAATATTTAATGTAGGAACAAGATATTAATAAATTTTAACGTGAGAGAAGTCGCAGCCGCTCCTTTTAACCTTGTAATATTTGTAGGTCATAATACGACGACATTCTTATCGCCTACATAATTAAAACTTAATTACTGATTGCATACTTTATTCATATAATTTCTATGATAACAGTCTAGCTTCTATGGCAATACTAAAATTGTAAAATCACAATCAAAAATTCTTTATTAAATTTGGGCCCTGAGAAAGCCCTTATGAACATCAAAAAACTACCACCGGTTCGGAAAACCGTCGGAAAAAAGTCGAGAAGAGCCGGTAAGTAACTCGTCGATCTGTTTATTTTTTAATTTTTTTTTAGTCAAGTTTAATATAAATTATATAATTCATAAAATAATAAATGATTTTAGCGGAAGCACAGACAGGGGTGTCATTTCCAGACATCACTATCGTTGATGTAATATTCCACCCTATAATAGCCTTTAGACATTAAAACCGGCTTGACATAATACTTAAATTTATTATCAGGTAAATCATTAATGTGCTTTAGAACCATGTTGTAGAACCTGACAATGTTAGTAGTGTTGTAGATTATAATAGTCAATAGCAGATTATATATTATATTATATAGACTAAGTATAAAATTCATTTTCAGAAAGTATGCTTCATTACTTAAGTGTTCTTCGTCTTCTCTTTATAAATTTTTGTTACAAAAAAAAAAAACAAAACATTTACTATAAACAATTTACATGTAAATGGACATTTATTTAATCCTATCCAATCCTATCCAACATACTGCTTTTGCTTATGTCATACGAAGCACATGTAAATTGTGACCTAGACAACGGAATATAGTATCACGTTTGCCTCTGTGCACATCTGCGTCACATTTAGACGGCCTCAATTAATATGTATTTATGTTTTATATCTAAACATCACTCGGCTGTGCGTCTTCACGATAACAAAAATGTACGCATTATTTATAGATTTGTTTGTATAATTTACATTCAAGATTTCTTTAACTGTAATCAATGAATTTTAATTATACAATATTATTATAAACGGTTACCCTTCGACAGAAAGAAGTCCATTCCCCCAAAGATCTCCACAACGACCGGAATTGCACCACCCGCATCCAGCGGAATCCCGCGACCTTCACAAGATCATCGATACAGTAATCGGATATCCCTATGAAAGAACGCTGCAACAGGGATTCATTCGGTTGGTTGCCTTGAGCGCTCGGCCCAAAGTTCGTTAAAGCTATTAAGGCATTTCAGATACAATGTGTTAGCTATTTCGAAAGAAAAAAAAGGGATCATGATTCATTCTACGTCGCTCGTCGATATATGCGGACCTGTCAGTCAGTATACTGCTGGTCATAAATATGTACGGAGTACGGACGTAAATTGTCTCACGCGATCTGGTATTACATATTACTTTTTATGACTTATTGATAGACCCGTGTTTTACTAGTTTTTAGTAGATACTTGATAGTTTTACTTGTTAATTGCTTTTATTTAAATATTACGAGCTACGTATAAATAGGTAAATAAAAAACAGTTCCCTAATTTTTGTGTTTTACTTATTTTTTTACACGATTTAGGCTAAGTGCTTTGAACACAATCTCACCTGATGTTAAGTGACGATGTGGTCCAGGTTGGTAAACACACTAAACCTAGGTACTGGTTCTCAAGTGATGCTGCCGGAACACAGCTATTGGTATTTGGCGACAGGTTTTCAAACTTGAGGGTGGTAGCTACCCAGGCGGGCATCATTAGAAAATTCCCTACCACGATGCTACGGTTTCCTCCTCGCGATGTTTTTCTTCACCAAAAGCTCAGGCCGATTTTAGAGTCGGATAGGTGGAATCGAACCCGCGTCGATTGACGCGGAATCCGTCCGCAACCCACTGCGCCATCATCGCTTCAAATTTTGTTTAGTAGCTATTGACGATCTTTAGTGTGGCCAATAAGGAAACGTATTTTTTTCTTGAATTTTCATTAATGTTTATGGTCTAATTTTAACATTATTTAAATATAATTGTCTTTTCTACGATTCTTCTAGAAACATGAAAAGGCTCTGACAACAAGCCCTGTTGGTATAAGCAGTTCGTCAATGAGAAGCCGACTCGAACGATTACAAAAAAAAAAACAGAACTCTTAAAAATTAGGTAGTAAGGAAACTGGCAACTTTCAAGAAGTAAGTAAACAATAATGATATCATAACAAAATACATACGAAAGTATAACATCCATGTAAAATATGAGTGAAGTAATTGCATAAATTAAAATGCAAAAAATATTATTTTTAAATTTTAAACCTTCACTGACTGAAATATTATTAGCTATGATTATGGTATATTTTATTAACCTTGTGCCTAAATTTAAAAAAGCTATTGATTCTTAAACTTTTTTTAGTAATGTTTTTCGTACACACAAATCTTGGAATCTCTTACATCTTGCGTTATAATTTGTTTAAAACCCATAACGTGTATTGAAATGTTTTTTTATTTATTCAAACTCAGTTAAACGAATAAATCGTATCCTGGTAGCTAATAAAGTTAGTTCAAGAGCAACAGTGATTGCTGATCCATTGTACTTGACGGATGTTTCAATTACTAAACAATCTTAACTCAATTTATCAAATGTAACTTTTTGGTGCTGTAGTACTTACGTATTTATGTATGTACCATTTTATGACTAAACTGTGTATGTTATTTGCGTGTCTGATGGTATAGATGATAATCTGTTTTATAATTTATTTTTAAAAAATATGGATACTAAATTTGTTTCTGTATTGAATTGTATAATATTTTTATGACTAGTTCATATAACTCTCTGTTTTTGGTATCTTAATTTAAAAATATTTAATTAAATAGTGTGTTTTCCGCAGCGCGCCAACAATGTTCAACCAGAATACCAGCGCTGCTCTGATACTTTTGAAGTTTCAGTGCAACTATCAAACTTGAACAAGGTTGAACCTTGTTTGCATAAGTGGAACACTTTTGTTTTATCTTATAAAAAATATCTATTTTCTGTGTGTTTAATTTTGTGTTAAACTAAAAAAAAATCTATTCTAACTCAATCCGCAGAATATTTATTAAGAATCTTTGGAGAATTGGTTACGCATTCGAAACCAAAGCATAATAAAGTTTTTTTTTTTGTAAAGCAACAATAACAACAGCAAGTATGTGTATTATACAATTCCTATAATTATATGTTAGTTAATTTGTAACGAACATGGTTGTTTATTATTAGATTTAATCAACATGTTGCTCTAGTGTAATTGTGGACTCGTCTGCCGTCGATCACGGCTCAGGGCCGGTAACTACACGAATCACGTTTTGATATACATCACATTATCAACGCCGCTAAAACATATATATTCCCTTCTTTATTGTAACAGAAATACATAATAATAAATACTAGTATGAGCACACTTTCTAATATAATTTTAAAAAAGCTACTGTCTTAAGTAATTAGAAACCCTAACATCCATAATTCGTTGTGGTGACGGATATATGTAATTATTTGAAAGGGTTAGTTGTTGTTAATGAAGCTTAACTAAAATTGGGAATAAAGCTTTAACGTACCATCCATTCAACCGAAAAACGCCCACTGCTGGACGTACGTGTCCTCCAAAGACCGATCTTGCGCCACCCGTATCCACCGGATTCCCGCGATATTCACCAGCCCGTTGCTCCACCTTGTGAGGGGCCAACCCACACTGCTTCTACCGGTGCGTGGTAGAAATTCAAGAACTCTTTAGCCCATCGGGCATCGGTTCTACAAGCAATGTGCCCAGCCCACTGTTACTTAAATTTAACAATTCTGCAGACAATTTCGATTAATGTTATTTCTCTGAGGATCGACTCTGATTTGAGCACGCAGTGAAACTCCGAGTATTGCCGTTTGGGTAAATTGGGACTTTCTAAATAAGCTCATTTGTAACGCCATCTATAGGCGGTTTTTGAAGGATTGCTGGTGATTTGCTGTGCCATTAAGTGGTGGCGCTGTAGTACCTTACTGGACTACTGCGCCGACCCAACGGTCGAGTCATCAGAGAGCCGTGACAGTTGGATTTCATACTCGAGTTCGAACGCTCCCGCTACAAATATTGTTTATACCGCAAACCCGCGTTATTGCGCTGCACGTTTTTTATAATGATAATATATATAAGCTTTTACGTGGAAGTGAGTTCGAGGAAACCGTTCTGGACACTATACGCTGGCAGAGGGAACGGTTACCGCCACCATCGGTGAGTAGATTACTAGCTCCTTTCA
Source organism: Samia ricini (assembly GCA_014132275.2). Lineage (NCBI taxonomy): Eukaryota > Metazoa > Arthropoda > Insecta > Lepidoptera > Saturniidae > Samia > Samia ricini. The sequence goes on from AP028170.1 coordinate 12,086,837, forward strand.
CAACCGCATCACTTAGGTTAAGTTGCCCCCCAAAACACTCCTTGGGCTATTTACCCTAGGATACTTCTATACACCTATCATCAGAACAAACAACAGACTTTACAAGACATTGAGTTCCTTAAACCGCTACTGACTACGCAGAATACCCGAATTGAAAAAGAATATTCGGCCCATCTTTACTAATTAAACTGTTTTATACTGAAAACAGTAAATCGTCCACACCTGGATTAACTATTAGCAAACAAACGACATACAAATATTATTCACTTCGCTTAAGCCTACCTTTTTTTGGGAAACACCCAACATGGTTCAGCCGCGTCGAAGAACACCAGACGGGTTATATGGATATGCGCCTACTAAAAATATCAACATGCCTCCTCAGTACATCCAACGCTCCCAGTCTTTCTAAAGAGGTGCCTCACTAACAAGCCAAACTTCATGCGTTACCTAGGCCTTTCTTAAATTTTTTGTCGAGGCTTTCTTCCTCAGTGAGGTTTTTACAAAGATTTTTTGCTCCGATTCCCCGGGCTTAACCTTTTTTGTCCCACTATTAACTACTACGTAAAATAAGTTGGATTCAATTTAATAATGGTAAAAATATATACTAAAACCTGACCAGATAATATATTAGTGATTTAAAAAAAAGGAATCATGCAAATTATTCCAATACCTAGTTCTAGAGTTACAGACGATCTTTTATGATGTGGATAATTTTAATTTACGGTTTGTTTACACAACTAAACTTTATTTTAGATAAACAGATTATTTAATTCGTATTTATCTACAAAATAATATTTACCTTAAATAAAATTACATACACATATCCTAATAAGCCAATCTCGCTCCCTACGAAATTAGACCAATTTGATATGACTATAAATGGTCTACATTCTTTGGAGTTTCGTAGACTTCGTGACTCTATGTGTCTTGTACTGCATCTACAATGGAGAGTGCTCAGAGGAACTTTTCGAAATGGTAACCTCGTCGCCATTCCAAACCCGTACACTCTGCCGTTGGCTGGACGCTCATCCCCACGCCCTTAAACTTAGATGTACCACCACTACATCAAGATATTCCAAGACCTTTTTCCACGTACGCTAGCGCTGTGGAATGGGTAACCCAGCACTTTCTTTTCCCAAGGCTACGACTCTTTGACTATTCAAAAATAGACTTAAAAACGCTTTCTAAGATCAGCAACGCATCGGTAATATTCCTGGTTTTACAGTTGTCAATAGGCGACGGTAACCATTTACACTCATGGGCTGTCTGACTGTTCGCCGTCCATTGATATAAAAAAAAAATGTAATAATAAAATACTAAAGCAAAATATTGTAACGCAACATTTTAGTCGCCCGCTTTATAATTCATGATTTTCAATCATGATGGGATTTTTTTATAGAGGTATCTACACTAGCACGTTCGGCAACTAGTAAACATCTTATCTTCAGACTATTTGACGCATTAGGCTACATTAAATCGCAATTTTAAATGTAAATTTAACATGTAAAATCAATTTGAACTTTAAAAAATTTCGTAATTAAGATACGGTTGCTTGTCAAGCAGAATAAAACCAATAAAAAGGAGAGCAAACTTTATTTATTGCAAGTATTAGCTTATTTAAGAAAATGATGAATAAACACTTTAAATAGCTTTAAACTAATGTATACTGAACATTACTCAAATAAATAAGATTAAAAACGCATTAATATTTAATTTCGTAAAGTTTCTACATTCTTGTCCTTACATTATATAAAACGCAACGTCAGTCTGTCTATCCGTTAGTTGGTTTATTATCTTGAGAACTATTGAACCGATTTATATGATTATCTTATTAAATCGTAGATAAATTTTGTGGCCAGGTTTTAGTAAATACATATTGTGTTACTTTAAATATAGTACGGACATGAGTATACAACAAAAGTAAACTATAATATACATTCAAATATGAACAAAATAATCATGCAAATCAGTTCAGTATCTCTGGAGTTATAAGTCAAGTAAAGGAGAGACAGTCAGGTGACCGTTATTTTCTAATAAATATTTAAATGCTACATTTCACGGTAAATAATCGTAAGGAATAGAAAATATAATATGCGAGCAGAACCGCGATAACAGCTAGCATAATGAAGATAATGCGAATTTTCAAGTGTTTTTATTTTAATTTCATATAGGTACGTAAGAAATAAAATCTTATAAATTAGTCATAGATGATCGTTTTCCTTATTTAAAAGAGATTTATTATTATTGCCACGTCATTTATACTTGGAAATTAAAAATAAAAAAGCATTTATATAGAACCTAGAAGTAATATGACACAGTGGAAAAATTATTTTATATCATAATTCGAATATTTTAATCCATCCGTTAAAAAAATTCTACGACCCGGATTTTGTAATTGTTTTTACATTGAATGTACAGATAGGAGTATTTATCTCAAATTTAAATGGTAAACTTATTTATATGCAAATATTAGACCTTTACAGCATTTGTTATTTTTTCTTTTAGTTACAAGCCAGTCATATTGCTAGGTAAGGACTTTTATTTTATGTTATAACTAGATGTAATATAGTTTTTAAATAATCATTGGCAAATAATGTTTTGATAATGCTATCCACTGAATCGTTTTTGTTCACAATTTCAGGAATTTTTTTTACCGGGAAGCCTAATTATTTTCCTAAAAAAATTTTGTTACTAAAAGCAAGCAAAAATATTTCTCACAAATTCACTCACTTGCCAGTAAAACTGTGCATTTAATCGGATTCTACGCTGAACGCTTTTTATTTTCGAAAAATAAAAGTAGCCTATGTTATGCGGAGTAACTTCACCTATCTGCCAAATAAGTCCTGTCAAAGTCGGTTCAGTGGTTCCGGAGATTAGCCTGAACAAACAGACAGACAGACAAATTTTTTTTAAATTGTGTTTTTACCGTATATACATTAATATGTATTTAGTAAAAAAAAAACCTTATGTTGATGTTACAAACAGACACTTTAATTTTCTTTATACGAGGTATAAGTTCGAAATATCCAAGTGTGCTAATGACGGTCAAATTTAAGGCGATCTAGCAGATAACTCTGTGAACTAACATTTTGTGCTTCTACCAATTTTGGGCATATTGCAAATAACTAAACCGAATAAGGCTTCGGAGCATTTAAAAAATGATATTCATTAACTCCACTCCTGACTTCATGACTAAATTGTTATGTATTCGAATGTTATGTACAATGTGACCTGTAACTGCGACGTTTTCCGGCCGCTTTATCTTATACTATTAAGCGAGCAGTTCTTATATATATGTTGTGTGTATGTTTGTGTATGTGTGTGTGTAATTGAATTTTCGGAATCCGCTGTACCAATCGGGATGAAACTTGGGCATATAGGTAAAGCTTTATTTTCTAAGATTATATGGATTCATAGTTTTTTTTTTGGAAATCGCAGCCACAAGTTTATATTTAAATATTTGTTTTGATTTAATTATATAATAACAGAGGACAGTGACCTACACCGTTATATTTTTGCAAATGGCCGACAGTTGCTAAACGACTACAGGTCTCAATAAACAACATTATATATTATAATGTTACATTACATTTTTAATTCTTATTATTCAACTAGCCATATGACCGTGACTGCGCCCGCGTTTCATATATTCTTCACTGTGTTTTAATTTTTTTATCCGGAACCCTAATTTTTTTTTAATAAGATAAAATAAAAACATTTCTCATAAATTCAAGCACTTGTCCGTAAAACTGTGCATAGAATCAGACTTTTTAAATTTTTTAGGAGGTTTAATTTTTTACGCGGTACCCTAATTATTTTCGAAAATTAAAAACATTCTAAGATACCCTGAGTAACTTCAGCTATCTACCAAAAAAAAAGCCCGGTCAGAATCCGTTCTGGAGATTACCCGGAACAAACAGACAGACTGACAGGCAAAAATTGTAAAAATTGCATTTTCGTGTAGGTATCGTTTATACATTCATATCTACTCAGTAAAAAAATATTTGACATTACAAACAGACTCTCCAATTGTATTTATTACTATAGATATAGATATGTATTATGTTTATATTAGTAAAAGGTACTCATTATAAATTGATTTAAGAAATTTCATACTTCCACATGTAACATAGTAATTTTTTACATTTTGTATAACGATTAGACAATTGAATAGTTGTACCAAGAATTGACCACAGAACTGAATAGAGATGGACACTAACAACTACTGAATTTCAGAAAGTGCTGTGGATGTTCGTAAATTTTTACTGCGATTTTCTTTTTTATTCTTCCAGTGTTGATTTTTTAATTTTCTTGTTTTAGTTTTATTTTGCTAAACTATCTATTATTTAATTTCCAGTTATATTTTTTTTACATTTCCATTTTATTTTTTATTTTTTATTTTCAATTTTATTGTTTTTTCAAATTTCATTTTAACTTATTTTTCAATCAAACTTCTTTTTTATTTATAAATTTGTTTTTAATTTCTTTTGTTCTCTTTTTTTTTATTTACTTTATTAAATTTCTTTTTTATTATATATATTTTTCGTTCATTTATTCCAATTATTTTTTATTTTTATAATCGTTTTTTAACGTTCTGTTAAATTTTATTTGCTCCATTTTATTTTGTTTCATTTGTTTATTTTTATTAAATTATCTAAATTTTATTTATTTTAAAGTTTTATATAATTGACTACTGTACTACAAGTACGTCATGTAATAATATAACTAGAGTTATGAACGATGGTGATGTCTGGAAATGACACCCTTCTTTTTGCATGTAACGAACTTTGTAATCTATGAGTTGTATAATTTCTTAAAAACATATGCAATAAAAGTACATCGAGTTTCTTGTTAGCTAAAATAATCATGGCCTAAATTGAATAAAGTATTTTTTTTAATTTGAATTTGACATTTGAGCATGAAAACATGAATAAGTATACGTCCTTAAAAAACCGAACTAAGCTCGGTCACCCAGGTACTAAGTATCTATATACTGTCGTTAAAAATCTACTATCAATATTCGGGTATATCATGCCATATCGGTATGACTTGTTCGCGCGATGTACGTCACTCGTGTACTTGCACAAGTCGAAGATTATGTAATGTACCGATTTACTTACTATACCATTTCTGGGCGACGCAGAAATCATCGTTCCCTTCGCTAAGGACGCGCGGCCAACTTTACACCGATACATACCTTGGGATCCCCTCCGGCTGCAGTCCAGTACGTGTTCCAATCTCCAACTGGGGAGGGTTATGTAAGGGACAAGGGCATCCTTGAAAATCGTAGGTTTCTTTAACTTTATTATAGTTAAGGCAAATTCCACGAAATTTACACATAGGGTACTAGCTCAAGCCGAGGTACCAGTTTGGTGCCTTTGCGCTAGTTACCACTACCCTGAATTAGTGCCCTCCCAAAAGTTAAGTGAATGAGTCAAGGTTCTTCTGTTGCGCTATTTAGTCAATTCGTAAAAAAGACGGAGCAACGTTAGATTTTCGGACTTCTATCGGTCAAGAACCCTTTTTCCCCATGTCTTCCTTCGATAACTGTATAAAATATTTACGTATGTTTATCTAATAAATAAATTCATAGTAATGAGTGACAGATACTCCTTTGGATTGATCGCTTTTTTGTCAGACAACGCATGAAACTATTATGGAACAATACAAAACATATAATCCTGTATTTTCTTTCTGTTCTGTATTTAGTCCAGAGGTTCCCAAATGGAGCGTTGTAGAAAGTGCCGAAGGGCACTATGAAGCAATTCTATTTACCACTCTCTGAAACCTCAGCTTAAGTACTCGCGGGTACAAAATAAACATTCTTTTTTGTGTAGATTTATATGTACATGCTTATAAATTGTTTAGATTCATAATTTTGTACGAATGCTTTAATTATTGTGCCTATCTACCTACTAGTATCATTGTATCTATCTATTTCAATCATCTGGATAGGTTAGAGTACTGAATCAAAATAGTAAACATGTATGTGTGCCGCAGACTAAAAAAGATTGGAAACCCTGGGCTTAGTCTAAGCTTTTAGTGTAGTCAGCCTTCAAAATATTTCGATATTAAAAATATTATTAAAATGTTAACTATATTATTAATATAATTTCGTCTCTATAAATCAAATATCTTAACGCCCATATTAAACGGACAGCAATACGTCACATGATGTTATTGTCGCTAGGAAGCTACTCTGTCAGGAGCCAATCTCTAAAAGTCAAGGCCAACCCAACTTATACTGGACCAATGTTAACTTGTGTTATTTAAATATCAATACAACGTTATGACGATATAATACATGTGTATAGCAATAAGAGTTCCTTTCGAAATTTTACCTTTTTCCGAAAGGACACTTGTTTTGTCAATACGGGAAGTGTGTGAAGGGAACATTATGGAATGTTCTCATTTTTAAATAGATCGAATCCTAAGTCTTGTATTTTTAATTATAACTGGATTCATCTAAATTAGTAATACCCAGGACTGTCGACAAACGATAATACGTAATCATTTAGTTGCGTTATACGGTATACGCAACGCAAAATTATAAGTATACTTTTGGTTAATAAGTATCCTAATTTTTTTTTAGTTTTCATACTACAAAAGATTTTTAGAAATTAAAGTTTATTTTAAATAACCTTCTATAGTATTAATAACAATATATAAATATATATTCGGACAGTGTTTTAAATTTAACCACATAAGATAAAATAAAATATTGTATACACCTTATAATTTAACATACTTATGTGTCAAACATTTACGTTTAGTTGGTTTCCATCTACCTGAAAACCTTGTCTTTTTTACACGGAATAGGCTCATTGCTTTGACTACAATCTCACCAGATGTTAAGTGACGATGTGGTCCAGGATGGTAAAGACACTAAGCCTAGAGGTACTGGTTCTCAAATGATGATGCCGGAACACACCTATTGGTGTTTGGCGAAAGGTTTTTCCAACTTGAGGGTGGTAGCTACCCAGGCGGGCATCATTAGGAAATGGCCTACCACCATGCTATGGTTTTCTCACGATGTTTTCGTTCACCGAAACCTCAGGCTGAATTTAGAGTCCGATAGGTGGAGATCGAACCTGTGTCAATTGATACGGAATCCGGACGCACTACCCGCTGTACCATCATCGCTTATCAATTTCAATCTGAAAAATAATCTATTATAAGTATTGTAATTCTGTGAATGTGGAGATGACAACAAATAGAGAGGAATGGAAGAGGAACACATGTGGCTCCGACCCCAAATGAAAATGGGAAAAGGGTAGGCAGATGATGATCAAGTACTGTAATTCTGTGGTATATATTCACTGTAGTTCTAAATTCATGTCAATAAATTTATTGCATATCAATTGGATCAAAAATAATCGTTAGATGGATAATTTTCTTAAGGTCTAACTAAAAGACATTATAATACAAGAATTCCTGTGTATCAATCAACTACTCATCAGCGACGTTTCAATTTTTTTATAAAAACATATAGTCTGTATAATAATTACAAATTTTAACTACGAACGAGGTTGCATATTCTTCATGTAATTGTTGTCTAGAAACTGATAACTAATATAATTCCCAATTACATAATTTTTATTAACTCTCATCTCTGAAATAATGTCTTCTTTCTTTCTTATAAATTTTCAATCGAATCTTTCTGCAGTTGATATTACTTTGCTAATATCGCTTCAAATGGTTTCAGTTGTCACGTATTTTGGAACCAACTTAAAAAAATGCCTTCATCAATCAAATATTTTAACTCTACGTAGACTGTTATTTCAACGTGCATACATACCGATTTTAAACTTTACCTACTTTAATTTTAAATCCCTAATACAATGACTTCTATAAATATCAATAAGCGCGATAATACATTTAATTGGATTTCTGAAGCATAAACTCGATGCTCTTCAATATCTGATAATACTACGTTACTACTTCCACAAAGCCCAGTTGGTAGATTGAGTACAGACGATTGATTGGTATCATCGTAATTGGCTTGTACACCTTATTCGAAAATACAAATTGAGATTATAAAAAACAATTTACAAAGATCTGCGTAGGAAGTGAACTTAAGGAAGCGCCTTCAAGTTACACTGTATATTATTTAATAAATTTGTCTTTGTAATCGATATTTTTTTTTTTTTGTTCAAAAGCATATATTATTAAATTATTATAATTATTTCATCATAAACGAATTATTATATATAATTAAATTCGTATTATTTTTTTTGCTTTGACCCGGTTTGAAATGTTCGGTAGTTTCAAAGGAATTATTAACATTTTTAGATATACACTTAGATTTTAGAATTAGAAAACAATCTATCCTATTTGCTGGTAAAATTGTAACTGCTTCAAGAAAATGAGTTAAAACGAAATTCTGATTTTTCCAATAAAAAGTGGAACAACTTATGTGAGGGATAGAGATAGTATTTGAATATATACTATTTATGAAGATATATTGTTTATTTGTATATTCTTTATTTACTAATTACCGGGCATGCGTATGGTTTGATTGAATTTTTTTTGTTAGAATCTATCAGTGAACATCTCACAAAAGTTGCATCACAATCATCTGATTACGAATCAATCATTTATTCGCTATGAATGAAATAATTCATCTGAATGGTTTATGAGTAAATTGAGGGCAAACATTAATTTTTATTTATATAGAAGACTTGTAAGTTACTTTTACTTTTTCTTTCTTATTTATTATTTTTAACCAGCTTCAGAGATATGTTACAGCTTAAAATATTTTAAAGCGAAATCAGTAAAGTAATATCTACGAAACGATTTATGAATTTCCGTCTTCACAACTTATGAATTAAATTTTCACACAACGAAATCTAGTAAAACATTTACTTAAAAATATTTGAAAATGTTACAAAAGTAACATAGCAAAATAACATAATACAATTAACCTTCGTTATATTATATTTCAAAATAAATCATCACAGTGAAAGATATAGAATTTCCCAATAGCATTAATGTGAATCGAATGTTTATTACTGGTGTACTGTGATGGATACTGTTTGATAGTTAGTTAACCGTTCGCGAAATAAGAGTGACGAATCGCCGATGGATGTCATAGTAATACTTTTAAAAGGTCTCTGGGTTCTCATACTTTTTTAATGTCACTAGTAACAGCGCCAGGGGCTTTAAACATAGTGCACCGAGAGCGGATATGTATTGCGATCCTATATCATTAGTTGCATGAATTCTTTAAACGCTTTTGGGCTGAGAAATGTTAACAGAATAATTAATACTAATGTTTAAAGTTCATCCACATAATATATATTCAAATAATCTCTTTATTCATGAAATTTTTTACTTATCCTGCTTGTAAAAACTCTAACTACCTTGTATATTTGTATTTTTAATCATAAATGCTATATACAAACCTTGAAGGTTTTAAGTGTCATAATAAAGATGTATATTTTCTCTAATATTTGTTTTGGTAATTAAAAAAACTAAATAATACAAAACTAAATCAAAGTAAAAATTATTATTATTACCTAAAATACGACAATTTTTTTTCTAACTAGCTAACGCTGTTGACCGGAAGGGCCTTTATAGCTACACCGTGACTTTGAGGACGAGTGCTGAAGGCACTCAGCCGCAAAAAGGCGACTAGCACAAGGGTTACCAAAGCGATACGAACCTCGGCTTGGCCGTTACCTGAGTGTAAAAATTCCGCGGAATTTTTAACCTGGCTAAGCCCTATATTTTCTATTTAATAATTTAAAAAAGGTGTAGTGTTGTGCGTGTAATGCTTGATGCATGTTCAGTGTCACAGTATCGCGTTGGCAATGGCGTCAAGAGTCAATCAGTTCGCAGTTGGGGAACGAAGCACGTTTTGGGCCGCCACCGAAGGGTGACAAGAAGTGTGTGCGGGAGCAAAGTTAGCCACGCATCCCCGGCGGTGGGGACGGCGGTTACGGGTAAAACAATGAATGCCGTCCAGCTCGCCACCAGACGGGAAGGTTCCTAGAAGGCTGGCCACATTGCCACGTTGGATAGCAATGCTTATACGCTGTGTATAATATTGACCCGTCCTCTCAGTATAATTAAATACGCCCTACAATGTTGATCTACTTTATAAAAAACAGTGTCGAAGAATGTGGAACGAATATTTTGATGATCGTTCAATTAGTAAAGGAATCTGGTATAAAATTATACAACCAACCTTATTGCATTTTTATTAGATTTAAGGATTCCAGATTAGTCGGCCTGAGTTGGTTACTGCCTTTAAACTTCGGTCAGGGCATGTACTATTTAATAGTATTTTTACATTTAGTTAAACTAGTTGAACATATTATGAATTGATGCATACGAAGACAACATAATAGAATATTATTTCAAAATTGTATTAATAATTAATTGCATTGTGTAGGGTTGTGTAACAAACAGCTTCCTTGCTTTTGCGAAGTCTGGAAAAGCAAAATGCATTACAAGATGGTTATGGTAGGAATAAGAAGCCGATGAAATTTGTTGTGTCCAAAAAAAACGGACTTCACTGGGGTGACATGGTCAATGTTTGACCAAACCATTTAATAAAGAGAGAAAAAAAAATCATATAATGGTTTTTGAAAAAGGTAAGCGTTTCGAAACGTTTTTATAGATTACATAAGCACTCGTCAGGCGACAGGTCTATGGTGGGATTTGTGACGCCAAGATGCCTCTTAAATTGAAGGGCAGGATATATAAGTCCATCATGAGATCTGTCATATTGTATGGTTCAGAATCCTGGGCTAGTAAGAAAATGAATGAGAAGCGATTGGATGTAGCTGAGATCCGAATGTTGAGATGGATGTGTGGTGTCCAAGAATGGATAAAATAAGGAATCAACATATTAGAGGGAGTTTGAAAGTTGCACCAGTGGTAGAAAACTTCAAGGTACCCGTTTGTCGTGGTATGGACATGTTATTAGAAGAGAGGAAGTGCATGTGGGTAAAATAGCAATGAATCTGGTAGGATGGAAAAGTAGTAGAAGGCCAAAGAAAGTTTGGATGGAGTGTACAAGTAACGATATGAAAAAAAAGGAATAAATGAAGAGATAACGGCTGATTGGCACGTATGGAAGAAGAAAACAAACTGCGCCGACCCCAAATGAGTTGGGAACAGGGCATGAGAATGATGACATAAACACTCGTCAATAGCTACTAAACAAAGAAAATCTTTGCCTATTGGTTAATATATAATTAGCAACATGACAATGCCTACTTATAAAATAAATACTATTTACAAAATTATATTTTTAAACTTGAATTTTTAGCTGGTCAAGCGGGCTAACATCATATTATGGTCTCATCAGCATGTTTCCATGTCTAAAAGCTTAAGCTTTTGTTATGAATAGGAATTGAACCTATTAATTCGATACACTTTGCGACCATTGTACCACAGAGACATCGCTTTTTATGATAACGATAAAAATGTAAACTGCTGGCAGTTGGAAATAAATTAAATAAACGCTCAGACCTATTTTTTTCAAAATATTAATTTCTATCCACTTATCTATCCCGAATTACAACATCAACATAATTTACATATGTTTATAAATAATTTTTTTTAAGAATTAATTAATAAAAAATTGTTTTTAGTTTTAATACACGAGTACAAGTTTTTTTTTAAACTTAATTTTAAAATTTAACTTTAAAATTTTGAGCTTAAGCCCAAAATTTGTATACAATTTTCTCAATAAATGTTTCTGCTTTACCCAACGATTAATGTTTACTAGACGAATTAATTGAATATACATTTTGTGTTTTAGTTGAATTTTGTTGGTTAGGCATTATGAATACCACGACTTAGTTACTCTATGTTCATAGTCCTATGAAAGGATTATATCGTACATTGGACTGTTGTTTAAATGTATGGTTATAGTTTTAATAAATAGTACAATTTTTTATTCTAAAGAACTTATATAATATATATTGTATATAGAACTTTTATACGAATTTATATGGATTTTTCTACTCACAAAAAAACTCAATTAGGATTATATTTAACTGACTAAAGGTGAAAACCGTATAATAATCCGCTACTTAATTTAACAGGAGTTAGCGAATAAACAGAAGAAAACGGAAAGTGACTTTGTTTTATTAATGAAACGTTGTTTAAAATTGCAAAACTTTCCAAGTTATTCAATCAATAATTTCCAACTGTGTGGAGATTAGCTTTACTAAAAACAATCAGTGAAGTCTCGGTTATGTCACGTAATTCAGAGCCACGTTACAAAATGGCATCAACCGCATTCTTTGAAACTCCGTGAATAAACGATGCTTATCGTTCTTTTGTTCAACGATCGCGCATGCTTCGGTCGTGACCTCCAATCACATTTATTCGGAATCAATTATTTACACTTGCTTGCAATTTGTTGTAATCTCATTTTATTGCACTATTTTCACATTCTTTATTCTTTGACGATAATAATAATCATGCCACACGATAATTGTTCATTATAATCGTTAAAATGGTAAGGTTATTCAGTGTAGGGTCTTCAAATTTGAATAGAAGTGCAAAACTTCGTACTTAACTCAACTTTGAAAACTACCACTAACCACTAATAGGTATTTCGGCAGCATTACTCGAAAACCAGTACCTTTAGGCTTAGAATATTTACCACCTTGAACCACACCGTCACTTAACACCAGGTGAGATTCTGGTGGATAATAAAAATAGAGGAAAAAAAAATTCATGAAACTAAATTTATGAGAAAATTATACAAGTAATTAAATTATTCTGTCATGAAATCCGCTATATCATAAGGTTATAAATAAAAAAAATCCATTTATAGAAGCTATAACGCAAGTATTTCATAAAAATTGAGTTTTAACAATTTACATGTTAAATTATTAACGTAATTCTAATTGGAACACTTAAATACGCTGAATTATATTTTACATTGATATAATTATTAATTATTATGCTATAAATTATGAATGTATTATTGAATTATGAGATACTTCTAAAATATGACAAACATTATGTTATTTATCAATTTAATTTATAAAAAAAATATTCTGATTCTAATGAATAATCTATATATAATATGGGAGTGCAACGAATAAATAAAATATTCCCGGAAAATCCTAGAGGGAAGGGTAATTAATAATTTAAAATATTGCACAAAAGACATTTTATGAAAAATATACTTATTTTTTACGTAGCCTACCTTTCTTAAGTACTTTGGAATTAGCATGCTAATATGATTCGATTCAAGCTACTTTTATGTGTCCAAGAAAAAAACACAAATATATAATATACACCATATGTAGTAACTGAACTTTGAAGAAGATTCACCTATATAGTTGTATGGTTCTTGTATTTAGTTTTTCATCAATTAACACCTTTATAATTTAAAGAGGTGATAACAATTCATGTTGTCTAAAAGTATCCACTATTTTGCCTGTATTTTATTTTCCTTAGATCCCCAATTGTTTTTTTATTACATTCATAAAACATTCAAAAATATTTGCACCGAACTGTACGCATTTGAATGAAGATGCTCTATGAAACACATTCAAAAAAGACATCAACAGTCACGATTTGTTCATTCTTTGTCTTGTATAATAAACTAGCGGTATCCGTGACTTCGCTCATATATATAATCAAAATATTTTATATTCCACACAAATTTTAATTGAGTTACCTATATAACTATTAAATTTGCATTAATTTATTTCGAGTGATTTCACTGTGCTGACGGTATTTTTTCAACTGCCACCTATCTCTATTCGTCAGACTACTAGAAGACAACTGATGTCCAATGTAGTAAAATTAGTTAAATAACATAAAAAATTAAACGAACTAAATAACTTGATATCACTTAGAGAATCTTTCTGTAATTTATAAAGTATTGTAATAATATATTTGTTAAGTTTTTAAAACGATGTTGATTACGATCGTTACGGCATTCAAAGAAGAATGTTTAATCCGATTTCTTTAAAAATAGTTTAATATTCAAATAAATTCCCTATTTTTGAAATCACGAATTTATTTTATTTGATAATTTATTTCCTAGTTTATATCTAGATCTTTTAGAATGTTTTATGTTCTAATTAAAAATGAGATGATAATAATAATGTTTATAAAGTTTCTATTTTTCATTTTAAATCGTACACTTTAGAAAAAAAAGTTATATCATTTCGTAACTTGACCTAGGAGTTTTATTTTATTTTAACTATTACTACTAAATTTAATTTATGCTAATAAATAAAATTGAAGTGTCTGGTTGTAATATCAAAATTAATTTGACTAAATAGATTCCTAAATAGATATGAATGTATGTATGATACCTATTGCAAAATACAATATTTAATTTTTTTGTCTGTCTGTTTATTCCGGATAATCTCCAGAACAGTTGGACGAATTTGAACGGATTTTTTTTTGGTAGATAGCTGAAGTTACTCCTAGTAACTTTTGATTTTCGAAAATAATTAGGGTTAAAGGATATTATTTTATTATTATTTCATGTGAAGGTATTCTGTTTTATTTTCTGATAAACCCGGAAATATATCTTCCATCCATCTATTCAACCGAAAGAAGTACAGTGCCGGACAAGATCTCCACAACGACCGGTCTTGGGCCACCCGCATCCAGCAGACTTCCACGACCTTCACCAGGTCATCGGCCTTGAAGGGGGCCTTCCCCTGCTGCATCTTTTGGTACGCGGTATCCTTTAGCGAACTCATCTATCTTAGATGCCTCTCAATGAAAGACACACTTACTTACCCTTCGCGACTTTCTTCTAATAGAATACAAATAATTTAGCAGGATTTTCATAATAATATTTTATTTGGTAAAATATTATATATGTATCTTAGCATGTTGTAAGTGTATTTGTGTTATATTTACTATTGTATTGACATTTATGTTTGCATATAAAATTATATATATACATGTCTCTTCATCAGTCTGAAGTTGGCTGAAGAAAAGTCTAAGGCATGAAGCTGCCATTGTTCTTGTATGTGCATGAACGCTAAAAAATGATAAAAACATACTTTTATTATTTAATCAGTATATAGCTATATGAAAACTTATTCGCCTATAATACTTTAAAGTTTATCTGTAACTTTATTAATTTGCTATAAAAGTTTCACAGGCTTCAATTAAATCATATCTATGATGACTGCAAGTATTAAAAGCGCTTACAAGCCCTACGTCACAAAATCAGATTCCGAGTATATATAGATGCATTCCGGCAGCATCCCTCAAGAACCAGCACCTTTATGTTGAGCAGATTGACCAACTTGGCCGCACTGTCACTTCAGGTGAGATTGTAATTAATAACTATACTACTACACCTACAGTTCTAACAAAAATATTAATAGTTTTACTTCATATATAATTTTATAACGAATGACACAATAAAATCTTTTTATTATAAATAAATTGTATCTGTATCCGTACATAGAATAATGCCATATTTTACTAGTTTTCTTTTAGGTAAAAGAACCAATATTTTGATAGAACTATCTAGTAAAAAACTACTATTAAATGATACATTAAGATCCCACTAAAAAGTTTAATTTACTTATTATTATCCACATCATTGAAATATTTGTGAAGGAATTCTAACTGTAAAATTAAATGGAATAAAAACACTACAATCCTGTGTAAGTTTAATAGCAACAATACAAATGTACAGTAACATAACGATTATTTCGTATATTTTAACTATAATGCGGTGATTAAAAAATAAACTCTTAAGTTATTTTATTATCTAAACACATGCATTTTAAAAGTAATTAAATGTATTTTATAATACAATGGGTAATAAATAAGGTCCAGAACGAAGATTATTTTAATTCAATTTCAAACTTATTTACCTATACATGATAAAATATGCAGATATAAATATATTTAGTGACATCACTAACATAATTAACCATACACGAGTAAATGTAACAATATAATTAGCAATTAATTAAATTAAATCTAAATAAAATTAGTCACACAGAGGTTAAGGCACTATTAAATAAGTCCTGATATACTTTGAACATTAGTAATACTGATTGTTTGTTGGATGAACGTAGTATCCTTCTAGGTCAAAACCTTCGTAGTAGTCAGGAAATTGCGGAGGTGCGTCTTTCGGGTACACTGGAAAGCGAAAATTAATTAATATGTTAAACAGTAATTAATATACATATGTATTTAAACGTTTTTAAAAGTTGAGAAACAGTTTTAACATATCGTAATGCAATATCTACTATCTACGTTTTAAAGTTATGAGTGCCAGCCGCCTCGCTCGTTTAGATAAGCATTAATGAAAGATTGGTGTAACTCATTGGAGCTATTTAGAAATATAAAAGGTATTTCACATTCATGTCTTAGACGAAATATATCTGTATGCTGAATTTCTTAATATACTATAGCGACGTCTGGTAGTGGCTTAAAACAAATAACAATTATGTTTCATGAAAACCAAAAGACGTTCACAGCTGGACATAGGGCTCCCTCAAAGATCTCTACAACGGCCGGTCTTGTACCACCCACATCCAAGGGAATACCACGGTCCCTACCAGGTCATCGGTACAATTTGTTGAGGGGTTACCCACGCTGCGCCTTAAGTAAGAAGGTGACAATGTGGTATCCCAGAAAGGGTAAAAGGTAAAGAGGCAGACCTTCCGGCAGCATCACTTGAGAACCAGTACCTCTAGGCTGAGTATGAATACCATCCTGGATCACATCGTCACTTGACATCAGGTCAATTGTGAACGTGAGATTGTGGTCAATGCACTGAGCCTATACCGTGTAAAAAAAAAAACAATTATACTTTACAGAAAGGCTTCTATAAATAAAAAATAATTTTCATGGCGATCGGTCGATGGTGTTGAAATTTAGCGAACTTATTCTATCGGTATCTATACATAAACAGATAATAACTTTGAAGTTAGTAGTAGAATATATAAACTGAAAACCCATTGAGCACTAACCTGGCGTTTACACCAGCTTTCCATTGTTTTCCTTTTCTCTTCCTATTGTTTCATTTTATGGGTAATCGACATATTAAAAGATAAAAAAATATATAACATTTACTGAATAATATTATTTAAGATAAGCACAAAAGATATTAATACGGAAAGATGAATTGTAGATTTTCATAATACTTAAAAATGATTAAAATAATATAAAACTGCAATATATACTTTACTAGAAAATGTAACAACAACACATATGAACGTTCTTTTAAGAGCATCATTAAATAGTATAGCTATAATTTGACAGATGTTTTTTTTTTTCTATGAGATTAGGAAGATTCTATATATTAGATTTAAGTAATTATAATATTATACTCACAGTAAGGCCCGGGCGACGGATAAATCTGATGTGTGTACAAATCCGGAACTTCAACGGGCACCGGAATCGGCTTTCTTACATAATGTACAACAGGATTGTTTTCGGGTACAGGAGAGGCGACGGGTAAAGGAGCAGGCACAGGTATGGGGCTTGCTACAGGAGGAAGACTGTGAACATTAGGACCAATTTTCGAAACTACCGCATTAAAACCGTGTACAGAATCAGCAGTGTAATCTACAGTGCGCACGGAACCGTCAGGTTCGACAAGGGAATATTGACCTGAAATTATAGAAATATACAAGTTATTTTACTTTTTTACAGCTTGTCAATACTGTGGGTTTTTCACAAGTGTATGGTAGTGGTGGTCTAGTCGGGCTCAGTTGCTCTACCACCCTTGTTTCATAAATTTATTAACTGTTTGTTAATAGCATAGAGAACTTAACCTCAAGATATATAATCGATGGTTTCGCAAAATACAATAATTTTGTCTAAAACCAGAACATACTCTCATCACTAAAGTCAATGACCTTACCAGGATTTACTACTGCTTATTAACAAAGATGCGAGTTTTGAAATCGACATGTGTGTGAGAAACAATTCGATTATGTGTTTCTCACATACTTTTTGTGCGAATTGCATGAATTCGATTGTGCTAACATGTCTGTGGAGCTAACACACACTGATAATAGCATTATAGTTTTGACAACAATAATACAATACATACTGCGATTATATAAAATATGAATTTGTATGCATCTGTATCAAATATGGCCATGATTAACATTTAACGGTTGTCAACAGAAGGTTATGTTAGCCAAACAATACGTTAATAATAATAAATTGTAATTTGAATTGGACGTTTTGAAGGATTAGACTTCCTTAATTAGATTGCCAAGGCGCATTTATTCATTGCTAATTTATTTTATTATATCGTTTCATACAGGAGGAAATATGTCATTACTTGTCAATAATTTTTACTAGTTTTTTTTTTTCAACAGACCAAGACTTCGAACAGAAATAGATTTATACATTTTGATAACATTTTTTTTGAACGGGTAAAACTAAAGACTTATTTATTTAAGAATTAAAAGGTCGTTCAAGTATATGTTTTGTTTATTTTTGATGACAAGATGGGTTTCTGAATGGTGATGGAAACATGATAATTTTTTTTAAATTTTGTCAATGCTTATTTAAACATGTGAGCCCTCCGGTAACAAAATTAATATTGAACAGTGTGTCAAAATGAATTATGTAATAAACTATAAAGAGTGAAATAACCTTCAAGTAATTATATATGTATATACAAGTATTACAAAGAACAATACAAGGAAAAGTGCCAACTCAAAACGTACTTATATGATAATTTTTTGTGGTCTTGTTACCAAAAAATACAAGTAGCGTTTATTCAACCAATAAAAAAAATTACTACGTTTATAAGAGTACCCGGCATAAATGAATGAAATAGCTTTATCAACATAACATCAAAAATAAAGATATGTAGATTGTTGTTTTAAATTAGTGAAATAAAAAGTAATTAATAAAAAACACGTCTATATGACATTTGTACCTAGTTAACTTTTCATTTTTAGATCGTATGTATTTGAAAATCTTATAATATGTATTAATTTTATTTATTAACAAAAAACATAAAATTTTAATTGAAAAGATAATTTCTCTAAATCCATAACCAATGAATATTTATAAAGTACATATAACTTAGTGAATCATTACGAAGAATAAAAAATGTAATAAAGCGGACGGAGTCGTGAATGATATTTATTTAATTAATATATATTTAGTTACTAGCTGTGTGCATACGGCTTCGTACGCGTTTCATATGTTCTCCATTGCGTTTGAATTTTTTTATACGAAACCTTAATTATGTTCATAAATTAAAGGTACCCTGAGTTACTCGGAGTAACTTCAGCTATCTATCAAATAAAGTCAAGTCAAAATCCGTCCAGTCGTTCCGGAATTATCCGGAACAAAATGACAATTTTTTTTTTAAATTGTAATTTCGTTGTAGGTATCGTATATACATTAATATTTATCTAGTAAAAAAGACAATTTTGACATTATAGACAGACACTTCAATTTTATTTGTTAGTTTAGATGAGATAATTGCGTATTTACTATACCTTTTACGACATCTCCGTCCCTTGTCTCATGCTGTGACTTTACGTCACCCGTTGTGTGATCTGCGACACCATAATTAAAAGTATATTTGGGCGGATCCTGAAAATATAATAAAATTTGTTATTGTAGCATTTCGTAACAGCGAACATATCAAAGTAAGAATAAATATTAATTGCTTAATTTAATAAATTGGAGCGCAACGTGAAAGCTATTCAACGATAAAAAAAACTAAATATCTTCACAACTGGTATATTATAAACACAAATACCTAAAAAACAAATAATTAATCTTATAAATAGTTAATAAACAAAACAAAAAACAAAACCGTTCGACAAACAAGGGAGAAAAACGATCTGATCTGTTTTATTAAAGAAAAGCTGTGTGCCTGCGGCTGCGCCCGCGTTTCATATATATTCACTACGTTTTAATTTTTTTATTCGGAACACTAAATTTTTTTTAGTACTAAGATAAAGTAAATATATTTCTCGTAAATTCAAGCACTTGCCCTGCCCGTAAAACTGTGCATAGAATAGGATTTTATTACATTTTTAGGAGTATTATTTTTTTTACGCGAAACCCTAATTATTTTCGAAATTTAAGAGCACCTAAGTTACCCGGAGTAACTTCAGCCGTCTACCAAAAAAAAGTCCCGTCAAAATCCCTGCAGCCGTTCTGATTATTACCCGGAACACACAGACAAACAGACAAAAATATTAATAATTTTATTTTTGGTATAGGTATTGTATATACATTCATATCCATTTAGTAAAAGAAATAATTTTGACATTACAGATCCTTGAATTTTATTTATTAGTATAGATTAAAGAACTAAAAACCTATTTATAAATTTTTATACTACTGTTTTCAACTCAGACAAGCACTATAGGAATTATATTTATAGGTATTAATAATACTTTAAAAATGTTTATTAGTTTAGTGATAAAATTATCAGAGTGTATAAATACGTATCTTACGGTAACTTAGTATGATAAAATTTAAAAAGTTTTTATTGGTAAATAGATTAGACAATCACAATAACCATACATAATAATTATATCCCAACTCATACGGCGGATGCAAGTAAGCGATTGTACGTTTAGCTTGTACAACACCGAAGAGTATCACAATTAAAACACACTTATAACTACACATTGCAATAACACTTAGTTAAAATGATAGAATCAACCAACAGACTATACGTCCACTCCTTCAATAAAACAATGCCGGGTTCACGGGCATTTATATGTGTCCTTATTTGTTCACAGCGTAAGTCAGCCTTGGTTGGTGGGGCGGGAACCGCTTCCGAAAACTAAGTTTTCATCAGTAAAGACCATTGTATAAATAATTGAGAAAATTTTTCACACACGCTACAATAGGCCGTATTTAGATTGTGATTGCGCCACGATCAGATTTCATTAACCAAAATATTATATTTTCAAAGACACGCTTATGTAATAATTCAATATAATTAAATGTGTATTATTGCTTAAAAAATTTCTAAAAACTATATTCTGTTGCTAATAACCACGATATTGTGTAAAATACTAATGAATTATCGCTTAATTTTATAATGTTTTCAATGATTACGTCAACGCTGATGTTTAAATATAAAATATTGAGACAATATTTTCAATTGAAACAACAACAAAAAAATTGCTATTTATATTTTTATTAAATGTAGTAAAAACGAAGGTCCAAATGAAAATATAGTAATTTAAATTAAAGTATTAACTCTTTCCCATTTGTTCTATCTAAAAACTTAAACGTGATTTAATTAATTGCGGCTTTCAAATGATTCTTGAAGTCGGTTCTAAATTATACATCGCTAAATAAATGTGAATACAAGTTACAAGTAAAAGTTTCGATAATTTGATAATCCATTAATCTCTAATTCCTTGAGCGAACCGGACTGGTTCATTTCAAACACGAACCAACCTATCCAGTCATGCTTTGTACTCACATAAATTTTATATTACTTCCACATCGGTGATATATCACGAGGAAGAAAAACCGTAAACCGGTTGACACCGGGAAAGTGCAAAGTGCAAATATAATAATTATAATTTAATACTTTTTATTAACTAATTAAAGTAACGGGCTTAAAAGATGAAATCTGAATCAATAGATTACCAATAGATACCAAAGCAGCAAGGCTTAAAAAAATTAACGGGTTTCTAAACGATGCTATGAATATACACTTTTCAAATTCTACAACATGCTTTAACATTATAAATTAATATTAACGTTGTATGACATTTTTGCTTAAATAACTTGAGACTTGGAAAATAAGCCTGCAAGCTATATGTAAAAAATATCGATGTTATTTAAAAAGTATTTAAAAATTTACCAATTAATAAATTGTATGAAATAAAGAAGTAATGCAGGAATTAAAAACTTTAAAAATTACTTTTTGTTCTATAAGAAAAAAAACTCACTACGAGTCAACACAGAGTAAATTCTATTGAACGAACAAGTATCAATTCGTTTCGTATAATGTCCTGAATAAAGATTAAACAAATCAATTTATGAGAATAATGCGGTTATAAATAAAAGACTTTTTAGATATTCTTGTAAAATAAGTATCTAATCATAAAGTTATGAAAAAAATGAAAAAATAATTTAAGAATCCCATTATTTCCCGTTGGATGCGGGTGATGCAAGACCGGTCTCCGTGGAGATCTTTGGGACGTGGACGTCTTTTGGTTAAATGTATGGATGGATGGATCCCATTATTTCTTAGTTCAATTTTAATTATAGTTCGTATTTTTAAACATATTAAATATTATTTCTACTAGGGCTAACTGCTAAGGGCGTATTATACACGTTAGTGGGATACGTTACACTAACTTTATATCCGTGCTCTAACCTATTGGCCAAAAATGGTGCCTTTCCGGAAGTGGTTCTGTAGATGTTCCGATCCCCAACTGGGGATACTCCTGTATTTGCCACGAGCAGAAAACGTAGTCACACCATAGAAACACTTGCAAACTATACATAGTAACATACTTTCTATAAGGATTTTATTACAAACCATACGGTTCAGCTAAGGCAAATTCCGTGGAATTTTATTCAAAGGTAGTATTTCAAGCCGAGGTTCATACAATTTTGAAATGTTTGCGCTACCTTTTATTTTTCGCCTGCAACCTTATGCGCCAGTCCCAAATCTTCGGTCAAGTTGTGGAGCATTGGCCCTCGATCAACAACGTTTAGACAGTTCGTATTTAGAAAAAACTACGTTACTGAAATATGTTATGTTCAGTAAAAAAATGCGTTATTAATACCAACAGGTACGCTTAGTACATGTACAGATTATGTTTGAAGCGCACAGGGTATACATAATTAGGATCACTACTTTAGCATGACAGAATATTTACAGGATTGTTGCTAGTATCTACTGTCTCGAATTTTGATGCCAACGACACATCAAGAACAAAGTAGATGTCTTTTAATCCTCCTATTGTTATGTCAATTCCGGATGTTGTGACCTTAGAGGAAGCTAAGGAAGAAGGTCGCAGATTAGTTTCGTTTGTTATAAAATATATATATATATTTAAGTGTCCATAAGAAAGAATATGCTAACATAATATAGTTAATCCTTTGTAGCCAAATAATTAAACTATCGAAAGGGTGCCTCCGAATTTTTCGTATTTTCGCTTACTTTTTAATATTAACTGAATCTGTAACACTTCATTTATATAAACATAATCAAAGTCAATTTTGCTTTGCATTAAATCGAATAGATGTATATTATAAAAATGTAGATATGAATACAGATTATAACAAAAAAGCGAAGTTTATAGTCTATACTTCTATACTAATAAATAAAATTGAAGTGTCTGTTTGTAATGTCAAAATATTTTTCTTGCTGTCTGTCTCTCTGTTTGTTCCGACTAATCTCCGGAACGGCTGAACGGCTATTGACGGGACTATGTTTGGTAGATAGCTGAGGTTATTTCGCATAACTTTTCATTTATGAAAATTATTAGGGCTCCGTATAAACAAATTAAAACGCAATGAACAAAATAAGAAACCCGGGCACAGCCAATGGCACATAGCTAGTAAAATAAATATAATTCAATATATATCTCCTTCACCTTTATTTGGATTTGCTAAGAATTTCTTAGAATATTTTTTAATCCATAGTTTATTATTAAATTGTACTAGGTATTCATATAAAAATAACCTTTAATTTTTATTAACAATCAATTCAATGTATAAAAAGTTTACATGTATGAGAAATAAATAAATGTAGGCTGTATTTCTAAGACGTTATATCCGAAATACCAATACCTATAATCTAATATCTCCACAACAATTCGTTCCATAATTTCACTAATGACTTGTTGAACTTGGCGATAATAATAATTTATAACAGAAATACCTTTTACGAAGTTTTAAATTAACTTTAATTAAAACAATAAAATGATACTGAAACCTTGATAGGTCCAGTATATGTTACATTGTTTTCAAGCAACAAAGGTGTAAGTTCCTCTTATATCGTATAATGCTTTGCACGCAATTGAAAAGTTATGTATATCAGATATGAATCTTTCCCATGCATTTAAACGTTGTGAATAGGTTATATTGTTTTCGTTGATTTGATATTGTTATAATATTATTATATTTATATAAAATAGGTTAAGGCAAATAAATAGTTTACATGGAATAACTTTGCTATGAATTGAAGCATATACTTGTCAATCAAGTAATCAAGAGATCAAGGTACCGTGACGCCACACGAATGTCCCATAAAAGAAGGTGATTTTGATTTTCCCTCTCTATTGTCTCTATTTGAAAACTATGCTAGTGAACCATGAGACTATTATAAAGATTGAAAAAAAATAACCTGTCATTCAAACATTAGTTTTTTGATCGTGCCAACAAAAATATATTGACATTTAGATTCAATCCAGAGTATATTTCAACACATTATTAAGACATATCTCTAAATCGTATACATACTACCTTACAATAAAAAAATTATGATGTAATAAAACTTCAACAAATTAAGTGATCAAAAATCATCTCGTAAGATACATGTTATTGAACCTATTATTCTGTTTATCAAAAAAATTTTAGTAACTATTTAAAGTAATTATTTTAATATTTATTGCATCAACTTTTTCGTTATTCAAAAATATCTCTAAACTAAATATTACAGTTTTTTTTTAAATTCACGATAAGTAGTTAGAATTTAGGAAATAAAACATCTTTTATTCTTAGTCATTTTGATAACAAATTTAATGCAACAATAAACCTCAATAACATGAAAAATAGAATATTAAGAATAAACATATTGAGACTATGAAAATAAAATCGAATTTAAAACAATTCAGGTACATTTGGTAAGCAATAACAATAAATAAATAATAACAAGTAATAAATCATACACACAAATTAGTTTCACGCGTAGCATTACCTACTTAGCAAATCATATTCATCATACCATATAATTAAGCAAAATTATAACACAATTCACGTTAAATCATGTAGATAACATTCCGTAAAGTAATAACACGAAAATTTAATTTTAATAAGTTCACTCTCAACAGATAGTATAATTCATCAGCAAGCTGAATAAATTTTAACGCCTATTGATTTAATGTTATATTCAAATCCACAACTATGCGATTTTGCAATCAGATATTATAATTCAAAATTACACTTTTTTTAAAGTTATCAGCAATAACTCATAAATTCATCGGCGAGATGTTACAATCAAAAATTAAATTTAAAAGAGATCTAGAAATGAAACGTATGACTAATCCCTGTTAATTTGATATCTAATAATTTAAGTGGTGAAGATGAGCGGCTTCGTGCTCCGTTATTGGGGCGGTCTTGTGTACAACCGCGTTGAAACCATTGTGCTTGTCAGCTGTGTAGTCAACTGTGCGAATTGAACCGTCAGGTTCAACAACTGTGTACTGGCCTAGAAATTTATAATAGATACCAATTATTACAGTTGGAAATTTTAAGTAAAAATAGAGTGTAAAAATAAAGTAAAAATATACCTAACCAAAAATATATACGTAAAACACGCAGACCGAAACGCGTACATGATACGGCGTACGACCTTTTTTGCTGATTTAGCGACTTTGTCGTTAGAAATAACGGCTTTTGTTTGTCTTGGCGACAAAAAATACATTTAAGGACAAAAATGGTTTAGCGACTTATTTTGCAACTTTTAGAGTAAAAATCAAAACAGTTTTAGAACCAGTAATAGATATTAAACCCCCCTTCCCTCCAACGGAGAAATTAAATCCTGAGTCCAATTCTGATAAAACTAGTTCTAGCGACTTTTGATATTGAGTCAAGCTACTCAAATTTATAGGAGTTGGCAACACTAAACCGAAGTTTTCAGTCGCCTTGTGGGTACAGTCAGATACAGACATCATTATCGAAGTGCGAAAAAATTGCTTGCTTTGTAGAAGTAACGTTAACGCCTACATACATATTATAAAAGGCATCATCTTATATGTCTGTAAGTCCATTACTTGTATGAACAGCAATTTCTATTTTTGCGTGCTTGAATAATTTCTAAAGCAAGACGTCCGTACCTGTCTGTGTTCATAAGACAACTGAGAACTTTCACACGGACGGTCAATTCAGCCGTCCACCGAACCATATACGCAGTCCAGTTCATGCGTCTTTTCGGGGATTAATAGTATTTTCTTGATATTACATTTCGGCATTCATACCCTACTTGGTCGCCACCAACATGCAGATAGAGAAAAATCCGCGCTAGTAACACGTTTTGACTCGTTGCGTTCCAGGACAACCAATGTAGATGGTAGAGCAATTAAACCTAAACTAAGCACGATCCCTTCATACTTGTGAAAATGATCCGTACCTACTTCGAGGCTGTAGCCTTGGTAGAGATGTATGATGATGGCAACCGTAGATCGATCTATCGACGGTCGTCATCATTTCTGAGTTGTACTTTATTTAAGGTCAGATGAAGTACAAATGTCAGTAGTCAATATGCCTAGCCCAGATAAAAAACGATCTTACCATGAGCCCTTTCAAATTACTATTTAGATATAACTCACTATACTATGGACATCCGTCCATCCATTCAACCGAAAGACGTCCACTGCTGGGCATAGGTCTCCCCCAAAGATCTCCACGACAACCGGTCTTACGCCATCTGCATCCAGCGGACTCCCGCGACTTTCACCAGGTCGTCGGTCCATCTTGTGGGGTCCATCTACCCACGCTGCATCTTCCAGTACGCGGCATCCATTCGAGAACCCTTTAGCTCCATCGGGCATCGGTTCTACGAGCAATGTGGCCAGCCCATTGTCGTTTCAGTTTGGCAATTCTTCGGGCAATGTCGGTTATTTTGGTTCTTCTGCAGATCTCCTCATTTCTGATTCGATCACGCAGGAAAACTCCGAGCATAGCCCTCTCCATTGCTCTTTAGGGTAATTTTGAGCTTCCTAATTGGGCCCATTATAAGCGACCACGTCTCAGTACTATAAGTCATCACTGACAGCATACACTGGTCAAAGACTTTTGTCTTGAGACACTGCGGTATCTCGGACGAGAATATTCTGCATAGCTCCCCAAACGTGGCCCAGCCGAGTTGGATTTGACGATTAACCTCTTTTCCGAAGTTGGAAAACTACTATGGACAACTATAATTTACTTCAAAAACAAACAAGACCAAATTATCATAGCGTTAATTATATTACGTAAAAAAAATACAGTAGATTTCATCTATATTATGATTTATGTAGAAATGAATGCTAACTATTAATGTGTCGATTACCCATAAAAATAAGATTATAGGAAAACAATGGAAAGCTGGCGTAAACGCCAGGTAAGTGCTCAAGGGGTTAAATAAATGATTCAAATTTTATAATACCAATTCATTTATAATATTTACCTTTTACAACATCACCGTCCCGTGTCTCGTGGTGCGTCTTAATGTCGCCAGTATGAAAGTCGTTGACGCCGTATTTGAAGGTGTACTTTGGATACGCCTGAAAATATATAAAGATTTTATGTTTGTATATACCTTACAGCAGTCCACTTTTTTTACCACTTTAGAAATATATAAATACAAGCGATATTCAAACTTTGGAACCATTATTTATTATACCCAAGAAAACTATTTACACTATCCACCACAGTTTTAATTATGTCACGATAGAGGAATGAATTTACTTCATATTTAAATTAATAAATTAAAAAAATGTGTAATAAACTATAAATATAAAATTGTTGCCAGCTTACGGATAACAAACTGGAGTAAATGTACGTCGCCAATTATATTCACTTTTGATTAATTGTTCTTTAAAATCACCCTAGCCCTTTATTTCGCTTATATATAATTGTGATAAAGTTTAGGCAGTTATTTCCATTTATAAATAAGTACAGTGGTTAACTCTAGCTGGCACCGACTGCAAAATTATTAATGATATTAAAACAAAGGATATATTACAGAAGTAGATTAAAAAAGTATTTATTTATTTACTTATTAGTGAATTTTTATAGCTTATTGTTTTGTTTTTAATTAAAAAAGTTTTTGTTTCTATTTTTTAGTGTAAGTATGTACAAATATATGAAACACTTGTGTCTATAATATTCGAGGATTTTTTTCGATTTCCCTCAGTTCCACTGATTAGATTCTGATTTGGAAATGAGACCACCTCGGGAGTGTACATCTTGAATTAAAAATAAAAATTGCTAATCCGTTCACAATTAACAGAGAAATTGCGTAACAAACATACAAAAAAAACATACAGACGAATTGATAACCTGCTACTTTTTGAAGTCGGTTCATAACAAATACTTTAACGTTAGGAATATATCGTCTTAAGATATGATATGAAACTTGAGTATTGACACAAATTTAATCAATCAACCATAAACGAGCTTAATTTTCTTTAAGTTTACTTATTAAAATAACATTATTGATGGTTTTAATACCTGTCAACTAGAAATGCTTATCAGGAACTATAATATTATACGTGTAATTTTAATGCATAAATAATGTATTCCAAGCAGTCTATCAAGTCAAGGTTAGCATACAAGAAAGTAATTGAAAGTGCAATTGACGCGGAACCGTTGCCTACCGCAGTGGAACTTGATCGAAGTCCGAAGTCTTTATAAATATAAATTAACGATAAAACTGCGGGTTTTTGCTGGGCCTAATAATAGAAATTCTGATATCCGGATACCTGCATATTCGTCGAATAAATTGTTAAATATTACTACCATCTTTTCAATACACTGCCATAAATTAGTGAATTATTATTTTAAAACTAATTAAATGTCTAAAAGATTACAGTAGCAAAATGTC
Source organism: Samia ricini (assembly GCA_014132275.2). Classification (NCBI taxonomy): domain Eukaryota; kingdom Metazoa; phylum Arthropoda; class Insecta; order Lepidoptera; family Saturniidae; genus Samia; species Samia ricini. Next base: position 12,115,584 of record AP028170.1, read on the forward strand.
AATATTGCCTAAATTTATGTGTTATTATAAACGTATTGAGGTAGATATATTCGCTTATATAGAGTGGTTTGCTACACATTAGTAATGTCGAGGATCTTAGAAAAAATTTTCTACAAGTAAACATGACAAATAAATCTGCCAAATCAATACTTACTTAATCTCGTTATTTTGTATTCCTATTTTTATTTTTATACATTTAATGTTTAGCACATTTGCTATGTGTTACTGAGAATGGATACGTTTTAGTTATTTTTACAAAAAAAAATCATAAATTAAAATTATTAGTTTTAATAGTTTATTTCCTATCCCAAAACAATATTTCATATAATAAATTGAATTCATATCGATCAAGCTTTTTAACAGTTAAATTCGGACGGTTATTTAATTTATTTTAATAATTTTAAATTCCAGATTACTAATAGGTACTTAAAATAGATATTCTGTCATAAACGCAAAGCCTACAAGTTTGCTTATCATTTTTATAGATAACTTTACGAGTCTTACGATGTGTTACTTTATATTAAGCAATTGTCTTTTCATTATACGTTATATTATGTAAGCTAATTGAATCGCCAAATACAATGGTTTGTTGTCAGAGTTGTAAAATATCTTTTGTCTTTTTTTTACGTAATCCTATTTATTTTTTAATGAATAAGAATACTTATATCATGTATGTACGCATGAGTTAGAGTTTAATTACCACATTTAAATACTTGTTGCATTTTATTTTCATTGTTTAATATATACATTAATCCGTAAAAATAATGCAGTTACTAAAATTTATTGAAGATAAAAAATATTTATTTCAATTTTAAAGTAAAATATGTGTACGCTCGGAATTTTGGTAATAACTATAGTAATATAAATAAACCATAAAGTCTATAAAGAGCTATGCATTGTTTAATGTGTCGAGTACCCATAAAAATTAAACAATAGAAAGACAATAGGAAAATAATGGAAAGCTGGCGTAAACGCCAGGAAGGTGCTCAAGGGGTTAATATTCCATTAATTAGTTTCTAACAAGGCAGACTAAAATGAAAGACATTTTTGTAATATTGTTACTACCAAATTTTTCAAAAATTGATTATCAATTTTATAATTATGTACTTACATTTAAAAATAGATACTTACATAGTAATCGATGTGTTCGTCTTCAGATATATGATGGTGGTCATAGTGGTGGGAATATTCTGACGGGTGATTGAAAGTGTGTGCTGGTTGCAATTCTGGGTGTTTTGGTGCATAATACGCATATAAGCGCGCATATGCGCAAGACGCTATGGTTAGGATAACAAACGCCAACTAGAAGTAAAATCATTGAAATTGTTATTATATTTTAAATAGAGTTTCGGCATCGTAAAAGTTCAGTACATGTAATAAAATATTCCATCCATTCAACCATACGACATCTACTGCTGGACTTAGATATCCCCCAATAAGGGGGGATTGCCATAATCGCCATGCTTGTCAGGCGGATTGGGGATCGCAGTAAGGTGTTCAGCTACTCAGAGGATGCTGCTCCCCATCCCCTAGTTTATATCCCTTATTCGCCCTTTACGACAGGCTCGGGAAGATATAGAGTGATACTATAATTAGCCGGCACCACACGCCAACAATATATTAATCAATAATATGAAACAATTTTTAATATTATAATTTGGGTCATTAAAATGTCAATGCCTGAAACCATTACAAATGTAATATTTTATGTGAAATTTTAAATAACCCACATTAATAAATATAAAATACGAACAAAATTGGGCAAAATAAATTTTCAGTTTTAATACAACAAAATTAAAATTTAAATATATGCATGTAGACGAAGTATAACAGAGGTACAGTTAAACCTTTGTAACTATTATTTAATGTTTCGCTTTTGTGTTTAATACATAATGACTTATAACATAGTCATTATTACGTAAACTGGTATAACTATTACAGCCTTATGTGAAGCTTAAATAAACAATTAGATATGTACGAGTGTACAACATAAATGAACATACATGACGCATCCAGTAAATATCAAATCTCTTTCCTACTTTTATTATTTTCTGTTTTAATTCGACTACAGTAATAAAAATTTAAGTACGATTATTCGATATGCAAAATTTTTAAGGGGCTTTATGTATAAATAGAACAATATTCACTCTCTGTGTTAAAAGTTCTGGTTTGATTGCTAAATAAAATTAATACTATATGCAAACAATGTTATGTTGAGCTTATGTATATTCATTAACTCATACAACTATCTGTGCTCATTGGACCACAAATGAACCATAAAAATAATGAAGTTTTACACAAACTTCCCACAAACACTTTCAAACAAACAAACGTTACGTGCATTGTTTTCTTTGAACATGTTATCGCTTTCATATCGTAATATGTAATAATAGTAATTACATAAACTTGGGAATGTCCCTTGCAGAAATTAAATATGATAAAACAAGGTTTAATTAACATTAACTTTTTATATCATAATTAAAAAAAAAAAAAATTAATTTGATCTCTTTGTGCTTCCGCTAAATCCGATTAAAACAATAAGTTGTATAGTTTTATACTATTTATATTAACAAAAAAAAACAGATCGAGGTTCTTACCAGACCTTCTCGACAGGGGTTGTTTTTCAAACCGATGGTAGTTTTTGACGTTTATAACGACCTTCTCAAAGCCCAAATTGAAACTACACTCTTTTATTTTGATTTTATAAAACAAAACCCATAAAAATAAATTAGATCGACAGAAACTAGACTACTTTTTATGCATCGCCCTACTCCCAATTTTGTTATTTGTGGTCGGCGCATTATGTCTTTTACTTTCATCCATCTATATCAGCTATCATTTTGTCACTCTCCCCTTTTGCTTTCATATCTTCGAACACACACTCCATCCATCTTTTCTTTGGTCGTCCTCTCCCTTTCCTACATATCAAACTTTCATAGTCATCACTTTCTTCGTCACGTGGGTTACGTCTCTTCATAAAACACGTCCATCTCAAAACGATTAACTTTCATCTTTTCTATCACTGGAGCCATCTTCAAACTTCCTCTAACATACTCATTTTTGATCTTATCCATTCTGGTCACGCCACACATCCATCTCAACATTCGCATCTCTGCTACATGCAGTTGTTTTTCATCCATCTTCTTACTAGCCCAACATTCCGATCCATACAGTATAACCGGTCTTATAACGGACGTATACAATTTGCCCTTCAGTTTAACGAGCTTCCTACAGTCGCAAGTGATGCCTATGACCTGTCGCTATTTCATCCAACCTGAGTTGATTCTCCACCATAACACTACTTCTAATAAGAAATAGTTATGATCAAAAACATGCGTGACGTTTCTATCAATTATTTTAATACAGGTTGTAATACATTACTCTAAATTACCCAGTTTATTAAATATTATTGCAAATTATTCTTGATTTAGTGTTTTCTGTATGCAATGAAAACATTCTTCCTATAATTAAACATTGCGATTCATTATAAATGGTAAAATATTCAATATTTTCCTTCCGCACCGGACTGCATCAATAGCGGAACAAATTAAAACCGTATCGATATATATATATATTTTGTTTACATTTAATTTTTTTCTATCGTAAGAGATTTTTGCACGTTTTTTTTTTTTGTATTATTTATTATTAGCATAGTTTCCTCTAGATATGTGTATAATTTTAAAAGGATAAAAAAAATCGTTAAGCTACAACATTTTATTTTTAAGAGCTTTTTGTTCAATTTTACTTTTTAACGTCCATATATTTGTCCATTTAAAATTATTAAAAAAAAGTCACTAGTTTTCTTTTAAGAATCTAAATAAATTACAGAGCCTCTCTCACCTTAAAAAACATTTTCTCCGTGTTGAATAAATTCACTGTTTATATTTAAATCCTATAGACACGACCACTAGTCTATATTAATGTAAAAAGAGTAAAGTTTTATGAAACACTCTCTCCAATGACTATGTTTCGAATGTTGTGAGTGAAACCTTACGGTGAATTTATACGTGGCCGTTGGTAGAATCGGTGGTGGGTAAACTACAAACTCATCCAGCCTTTGAAAAAATGTTTGAATTTGGTACTAATTATTTTGACTCTTTATTTGAATGGTAATATACATACTCATTTAGAACGATTCTTATGTTTTTAAACTATAACATTTACATCACAATGACATTTTAACTTTATATTATAATCTCACCATCAATAATTTTTCGCTCATAATATTATTTGAAAATTTTATTTGTAATGGCAGTTCACTTCAAATAGGTATTAGCTATTAAACGACAAATTTTAATGTGTTTTTATGCAATTTAATGTTTTCTTCATAGGAGTATTATGTCATTGTCTAATTAGTTTTATATTCATATACGACAAAATACACATACGATGCAACTGATAGTAAGCTGGTGCTGTAGACTTTCGACGCCTGAGATACCAGTAGCATTACATGTACGTTCCCATCTATTTAAATTTACGAATCTGTAATAATAATACAGGTGACGCCAAAAGCGCATCTAACCCGTTTTGTAACCTTATGCGCACTTGCTAGTTTATGGTTTTGATGTTTTTTACACAACCTAAAATCTTTAAGTTAACTAAACATATGATGGAAAAAAATGTAGCATATGGTAGCAAAATAACACGTAAAAACCCGAGGAAGATAAGAAACTCCCACTGAAGTGAATTCTTTAGTCAGTTAAACTACAATATAACCTAAAAAGCTGTTTGTCAATTTGTACCTACATATACAAATAATTATCAGATCCCCGTAATTTAAATTTCTAGTAGATATTACCTAAGCGTATAATTTACGCGTTAAGCGTAGGTACTGTTTTCTTAATCTCGATAAAATTCAAAATCAAAATCAAAATTTATTTATTCAATTTAGGGCCTAAGAAGGCGCTTATGAACGTCTAAAACACTACCACCGGTTCGGAAAACAACCCAGTCGAGAAGAGCCGGCAAGAGAGTCGATCTGGTTCTTTTTTTTATAAATATAATATATATCATTTTTTTGTCATATAAAAAACTATACAAATGGTAGTCTTAATAATGTTAGTGGAAGCACAGAGATGTGGGTTAATTCCAGACATCACTATCGTTCACGTAATGATCCACCCTGTAATAACCTTTTGAGATTAAAACTTGCTTGACATAATACTTGAACTTATTGTCAGGTAATTCGGTAATGTCACTTGGGATCTTATTGTAAAACCGAATACTATTACCTATAAAGCTTTTATTACACTTACTTAACCTAAAGTGTGGGACGGCCAACTTGTCTTTACTTCTAATATTAAAATTATGACGATCATTCACTAGATCTAGCATCTATTATATAGCATAATACTTATAAAACCAAATACACTATTAATTTTCATTGTTCAAAATCCGCGTAAAAAACTAAGCCGCAAACGTGGTACTAAAACATTTTGAGTTGAAAAAGAGATAGAAAATAGTTATTCATCAACTACGGTGATACACAAAACAAATTATAAAAAGAATTTTAAAATGATACGCAAACAGTGATACATATTATATGAGGACAACTACATGTCACCCACCAGCGCATCTCGCCAGATGAAAGGGTGTCCTGCTCAACATTTGCTGAATTACCAAGAGATACAGCGTTATTTTTCAACTGGGTCCCAGAGCGAGTTAAGCTGGAATTTTTCTATCAAGCACAAACTGCAAGTTGAGAAATACAGTTAAGAGCTATTCCTTAGCTTAGCTATAGAATTATCGTGTTACTATATCCGAAGAGGAATCAAGATTGTGAGAAAACGATGAAATAAAAGACAGACAAATTTTCTATTTCGAGAAATAGCAAAATAATTTCCAAATAAACGAACTCGAGCGTACGAGCTTTTAACTGAATTTAGATAATTGTTACGTAATTTTTTTTACGTAAATTAATACAATAAATTCCAATCAGTCCATTCAGACTCAATAAAATTTTCAGAATTCTTAGTATGATTACTAGAAATTTACTCAGAGGTAGTTGCATTGTTAAAATAGCTATGTTTCGTTGCAAATAATAGGTCCAAGAACACATAATTTCTTATGTTAATAGAAATTAATTTGGCCAAATAAAATCTCAGGATTATTTTTCCGTGCAATCCACATAAATTAATCATGATTTGATTATATAATAAACAATTTTAACTTTAAACTCTGCTTTACATTATACATAATTCATATAGGACATTTAGTATTGCTAATGTGATAAGTGCCTAAAAGTGTTATAAAATCTTGTTAAGTCATTCGTTACTCAAGACCATGGCCAGTTTTACGTTAAGTTGTAATAACGTTTTCAATATGTCACTAACTCGCGAGAAATATTGCGAAATAATCGAGTACTGTATTGATAGCCCACTTTCGTCGTACACCTAATTATGTGACAATAGCGGTAATAGTTTGCCTTCATAACATAATATCGCAGCAGCCGGTTAAATGAATATTGTATTCTAATCAACTTCTCTTACCTGGTCTTTTAAAAATATTATGTTCAAAATCTACTTACTATTTTAGTTATGTTCCTTTGGCAAAAAATGTTCAGGTAAAAATATGTTTTTGGTAACTTAGTAAGAAGCAAGAAGTAATAGATAAAGTTAGCAAGAATCAAAAACTAGCAGATCTTTGTAAAAATACAACTCATATTAGATCGATTTTATAAATGACATTAGAACTTGTTCTTTCCTTTTTAAAAACGGTAGGAATATGAAGAGTTGAGGACTCGATTGAATGAAGCGGTAACTTTTTCTTTGTCCTTACTGGAACAGATTCTCGACTACTATATTTCTTTAAATTTAAATATGACTTCAAGCAAATTTTGTATCGTATTCAGAGAGGAGGATGTACTGGCTGTGTAAATCTATAACTGGTTGGCCAGTAACTCAAAATTTACATTTACGCCAACATGAGAGTTTAACTGTTATGCAAATTTCGTCTATACGCAGCCAAAAATATCTTTCTTAACTAAAAGACATATCGCAATTATATTTGTCAACTTTATCTTTTCAAGTTATATTTTTTTAATATATTCATAATACTCGAATAGTGGTTGTATACTATAGTAGTTTAGTTAATATTCGCCTCCAATAAAGTAGAGCAATTCACTACATTATTTAGTATTCGCGTAACATAATTGTTTCATCATAGCAAAGTCCGGATGCAATTCCAATAAGTGTTCACTACACGGCTATAATAATAAGAGCAGCGACGTAGAATACTTTCGCTATCAATAATTCCTACATACGGTACATGCCTAAAACAGAACAACGATCCACTCATTAGCATAAGTAAGCAAATAGAATATCAATTTAACACGGCCTATAAAACAGCTATTTAACTTAAATGTAAATTATCCAAGTATTAATGACGTAAGACCTCCGTTACCAAGATTGTAAAAATCTATGAGATGCAATCAAGTTATTTTCTTTTAAAATCTACGATTGTAATAACTAATTACCTTTAATAGTACAGCAATAAACACAATATTTATTACAATTAACGTTTAATATCCTCACAGAAAATTTGTAAAAATGTGTTTGAAATATAACAACCTTTTATAAAGTGTGAGGTAAGAAATCATTAATACAATAACGCAGTCCCTTTCAATTATTGATTATTCGCATAATGATTTATTTTATCAAGCAAAAAGTAAACAACACTATACGTATCAACCATTATAATCAATTGCATCGTATCTATTATTAACATTTCTAACCAATCTCTTCTCCTTTTCAAAGAATAACCGCACTTTATCTTTGCTGCATTTATTAGGAGCTCTTAATTCTTTTTCATAGAATATTTCATAATCTGTATTCGGTTTAACACCTTTAAAAGTTTTAGTTTTTTCCTGTTTCTTTGTTCAAATATTCACGTGGATCGATTTCGTTGTCAAAAACACGACATTTGATTTTTAACAGATCTGAGGCTACTTTAAGAGGTTCGATATTCTTTCCAAGTATATCAAATTCAGTTGCTTGTAGGAACGGCTCATTGGTGCTAGATTCTAAAACTTTAACACTTTTCAATTCAACCCTGTAATTTAAACTCTTACATATGATATACAATCGATAATAATAATAACACAACAGTATAATGTGTATTTATTTTCTTACCCATAGCTCGAATCGTCTGCATAATATTTAACCTGCACTGGGTTTCCTTCGTTATCTACATACCCATATTTACCGACAAAAGTGCCATTAGGATAATGTTTCTCGTCTTTTATAATTGGACTAGATTCTGAATTATTTTTAAATATTGGTGAACCTAAAATATTAAATGATCTGTAGCAAAACTATTCTCGAATTTTCGTTGATATATTAAGTAATCCGTTCAATTTAATTGGAATCAATCAATCAAATCAATTATTTGGAATAAAAATTCAGAACACACTACAATTACAAAATCTTATAATACAAGTGGATAAAATTATAAAAACGTATTATCATTACAAACTGCTAACTGTACTCTGGTTTACGTGTATTTTATCAAAAAGTCTCCAAAATATATATTTCATTATTCAGATATTTTTAATATTTAATTACCGTAAAATTTTCAATAATATTGTGTAATGATTGAAATATTCATTGAAATATAACTGAAGGTGTAAAAAGAAACAAATATTAGATGTACAACCATTGGAGAATTTTATTATATTATTTTATTCAAAACTATTAAATATAACTTACACGTTATCACTTCCAAAATCAACGATATTACACATATTATTTCTTTAATACTGTAATAGGACTTCAAAATAAGTTTCATCCTAATTTAAATCCAATATTCTTGTACCAAAATCCACGGCGATGTGAGGTTATGGTGTCATAAAGAAAGAACAAAATCAATCAATTTTTTTTTTAATTTGACATATAATATCACAACAATCAATTAATGTTCAACGTATAAGCTAGGAGGTCCAATCAAATTAAACTCTTGTGGTCTTTTATGTATCGACATTTTATCCAAAAGCGGTTTCGTAGGCCTCTCTTTCTTTGTCTTTTTCGGACGAGTCCAAGTAATCGAAGACTCGGTTGTAAGATCTGATAGTTGAAATGGTTTAGCCTTCATTTGATCCGTATTAGTATTACTGGGTTTAATTTCAAATATTCTGAAAAACAAACGAACGACAAATATGATACTTCAAATATAAAATTTGTTTTGTAAACCAGGACTTTTTCAAATTTAAATTCAATAGTAACGTTTTTTTTTGGTCGGTTATGAAATTATGAACTTTATCATATTCCTGTTCAGTATCTATGGTTGCATTTTACATAATATATTATAAATAATTAAAATGTACACAAGTATCATATGTTACAAATAATAATTTAGAACACTCACTTGGAGTTACTTTAGAATCTCCATAGTGAGATATACTAAGTTGGCCACCGTTTTACTAAAATATAACCAAAAATATACTTTCAGCTTGCACAGCTGCTTAAACAAATAATATTAACAGAAGGAAGGACAGAAAGAGCATGGACTTAACATAAAACGATATAAGTTCGGACCATTTTGGCTCCAAAAAGTCCCTCCGATGGCGAGCCGCACGATGGTAGAAATTAGGTGTCGGCATTATGTCGAAAAATTCATCAAAATACAACCCATTATACAACCGGTAGAATACATATAAGGAGGCAAAGTCCCTCCTTAGACTTAAAGGCTCTAAACCGCTTGCAAGATTGGGATAGTCAACAATTTTCGTATCTAGGTGCTCCCGCCCAGAGGGGGCAGCAGTACTTCATTTGGGGCGGGACTTGTACAGCTGCAGTCTTTGCTCCGATGTGAAGTATCGCTTCGCTCTGTTCAGTACACCTAGCTTTTTGGATGCCAGCTTGACCTTGTCTTCTAAGTGACTATAGAGCTGAACATCACTGGAGATGTCAACACCAAGGAACACAGTGATCTTCGAGATAGGAAAGGATGTATCCTGGAATTTTGGGGCTACAGTAAATGGAATTTTCTTAACAGTGAATGCGTAAACTTGTTACGGCCTTGAATACGTACTTCCCATCAATAATCTTCGACAGATACTCATAAAAAGTCTATACATCAATATACCAAAAAACAATAAGCCGAAATAAGTCATTGTGGTTCGTTCCACCATGCAATCGTTGCCGAATGAAAACCAGTCAATTTATTTATTAATAATTACATACTTACAACAAATATGATTAGATAAATTATTTTTCAATCAATAATATTTTAACAAACCATTAACAAACAGTGAAATATAAGAATGTATTTAAAAATACTTAGATACAAAATACTTTGCTTGCTCAAGTAAAACATGACAGTTTTTAACAATTCATTTATTCAATGAACATTTATTTATTTGGAAAATAAAATATATAAAATATTATTAGAATAATTTGTGTTCTAGCATTCTCAAAGCATTCGTTATTTGTTTTAAGCGGGGTATTTTATTTATTAAATCAAACAAATTGCCTAATGAAAATCAATAGCAAAGTAGCTTACCGACATTTATTTATTTGTTGAAAAACAGACAGGCTTAAAAATATATTACATAAATCGGTGCTAACAAAATGTACTAGTTTATTTTTAATTTAAATCTTTTCTAGTTCAAACATTGCTTTCTTACAGTCTATATCTGTATTTCCAAAAGTGTAAATGTAAAGAAGAACTTAAATTTTACCTGTATCCGTTTTTATCAGCAATATATTGAAATTTCCTAAGTGATCCTGATGCGTCTACATATCCATAATTTCCGATCACCGAGCTGTTTGGGTACCGTTCTTCTGCCCGAAACTGGAAATTTCCTGTCTTTGTATCACCAATGTCATAGCCGAAAGAGTAAGTACCAGAAATGCCTAAAAATATTAACAAAGTATAGAATATCCTGTAATGTAGAAGGTGTACAAAAAGTGGTTATAAAATATAAAAAAAGTGGTTAAGCAGATCCTCAAGCAACGGTCTTCCAAAATATTATTAATTTATAAAATATAACTTATGTTGAACATTTCCCCGAGTTACTATATGAAGTCTTGACTATTATTCTATTATTTCATTTGCTTTTGTGTTAGTCATATTATTAATTAGTAGCTCTAAAATTTTACAGCTGTAAGTTCTGAAAATATCATTTATTTACACGTGAATTTTTGTATATTATCATTATTAACCAACTTTTTTGTATTTCTATTTGAGTGTCTTCTGTTTTCCAAATTTAAATAAGTAATAAGTTTGTGTTTTCGAAGATTGTTTTATCTAAAAACTTTTATTGTATACACATTTTACGAGTTGATATTGATTCTTTTTAATTTATAAATTGAAAGCGTATTATTAGCATATTTTATATTAAACTGAAATATCTTAAAATATTCTCACCGTCAATATTTTGTATGTAATATGTAGGGGAATAATTTTCAGCTAAACTAAGCCTTGGTTTTCGTGGAGCAGAAAGTGATCCATTACAAAAATATATCATTAAACAAACCTGTAAATTCAAGATTAATAATACTTATTAAATAAGTCAATTCTTTTGTATACATTATTATGCAAACTTTAATTTCGTCGACATGGAAATTAATTAAAGACTACAGTAATTCATATTGAATGAACTATTAAGACTATTTAATTTAAATAATATTTAATATTTTATATATGAAATACATCCAACTTAGTGCTAATTAATAAACAAATTCTCACCTGTATTAAAAAGTTCATTGTCAATGTTCTCAAAACGCGCGCATACAATAAAAACAATAAAATTTTCACACGAAGACTGTCGCAATGAGCTTATGTGATCCTCTTTTATGTCTCGATTATTTTACTGGTTTTAAGTTGGCAACAAATACGCGGTAAACTGACAAGTTTGTGGGTGAAGGCGATTTCACAGATATCCGTTTAAACTGATGTCATAGCAACAAGTAAGGATAAACGACTTCAAAGCGATGAAAGCTAGTTTTAAGTTCACATTCTTATATGATATATAGGCATGGAACAAAGGAACGTAGCAAATTAGCGATTAAACTCTGTTTTGTTTCTTATCGAAAATAAGTAATTCTTCATTGAAGCGATTCTGGATGTTTTCGTCTATATTTATTCAACAAGGTCTATGTTCAAATTACAATCTAACCCTGTTAAATTTTTATTTAGAAAATCGTTCTGATATGCTCAACATTAATTTGTGTATATAATGGTGTTACTAACATAATTATCTACTATATCTTCCTATTCACGTTAACAGTAATCTTTTTTAACACATCTAAAATATTAGTTAAACTTTACAGCATTATATTTATATACCTACAAGAATCGTAAACAATTTATTAGTATACCAGTTAAGGAGATAAAAATATAACTACTATAAATTTTAGAGGATAATTTTCTACAGTTTATTAACCTTCTTATACGTTTGAGAAAATTAAGTAAAATATATATTTTTTACTATATAAAAATATCAACAATAGAATGATACAGACAATTTCAAAACTGTAAGTAACTATAAATCTTAATGGAAGAACCTTTTCAGTATATTACTTTACTCTATGGTAGAACCTTTCATTTTATGGAGGCCTAATAGTTATATTTAGATTATTAGAAATAAAAAAAGGATTATCGACGTACGAATATCTAAAAACAAAAATTTAGATTGAATTTAAATATTTTTTTAATTTAACCATTATTAATGTTTAAAAATAAACCATAAATAATTATATTTGGCGGTTGATTATCGATGGTGGGCTTCAACTAGCTAGCGATTACAAAAGTTATGCTCATCCTATGCTATACAAGAATACTAATACTAACCATTTATTATTTGATTATTTCAGTTGACAGCTAAATAAAACCTTGTGGTATTTTTATTATAATCACTAAAACTACATTCAAAAGTAGTAAAATCTATATCAAAAAACAACTAACTTAAAAACTAGTAAAATTCACAATACTAAAACAACATCCTCCGCCATCCATATCCGAATTAACCAACAGTTGTTTTGACCATACATGGATTTTATTACAAAGAATGAATTCATAATTTAATATTATATTCTGAGGTTATCGACCTTATATTTACCATACGTATTTATAAGCTGTTTTTATATGATCTTTTGAATTATGGTAAAAATATTATGGCGTTAGAATAAAAAGAATCCACATGTTCAGGACTATACTTACATTATATTCAAAGCAAAGTCAGGTAGCTTAAAGATTGAAAACCACTTAACCAATTTACATAATTCTTTTTTAAAAAACTTAGACATATGATCTGACAATAACATAATATTTAAAACACCTTTTGAATGATCATGGACACTATCGCTTGGTATGCAGACACGTTCTGAACCTGCACCATTCTCTTGACCTAAGCGATAGCGTGGTGTATGATTTGTTGCAAGTCTTTGTTCGAGCATTACGGACATACCATTTTCTACCGTCTTTCTAGTTTTCCTTCTCTGATTGTGATAGCGTTGCAGATTGAGTTAGGAGTATGTTAATAGGCACTATACATCAAAAATAGGCTAATTATAAATTAGTGATGCCCGAAACTGACTTAGTTTTATTGTTTTACGTTTCGCCTTATTCTATTGATCTCTAATTAATTAACTCGGTGTCATTCCAATTTAAAATTGGGCCTATATTACCTCCACTAACTAATTAGTAGCATATTTTTATAACCTTACTTCTCTACTATAAGGAAATAACTTCGAAACGAATATGTAATAATATATATAGACCATTAATAAGATAAATTTAAATGATCTTCATTTATTAAAATATCTCATTGTGATATAAATATGAAAATTTAATAGAGATCGGGTATCCATAATTGAGATAATTTAGGAATAATGAGAAAATAAACATTCCGACTATATATAATTTATATTTAATTACCAATAAATAGATGTTTTACAAATTCTTATAAATATAAATATAGCACAAAAATGGAACAAAAATTTATTTAAAATTAATAATTAATTGTACTTCAGATGCTGTCTTCAATGGCAAATTAAGCAAAATTATAATAACAATATATTCACAGTCAAAATCATTCAAACCTTCTATCGTTTACATTTAATCATATTTATTAGGGTATCTAGCATAATGACATTTCCATAATCCGACAAACAATTATTTTTTTAGATTTTCAATCCAATATCAAGGCAAATCAAAATACATTTGATTACTATAAGCATAAGAAGAAAAAGAAAATTTTAAATTATTAAACAATATACACGAGTTAATTATAAAAATGTTGTATCTCGTTGCTTAAATGTAGAATCAATCATCCATTTTAATCATAGCTAAAATCTAAACAATTTTTTATTATAGTACGATGACTTCGTCAATCTAACTTCGCCGTAGTTAATGTATTAAGTAAAATTATAGTTAAAACTAAAGATTAGGATGTCTTGTTAGTTCGTAGCTTAGTGAATTCCGTAATGCGACAAAGATATGGCTGGTGCGGCGGCGTAGTGTGCGAGCGGGGACACGTGTGCCACTGGAGCTACGTGAGCGACTGGAGCAACAGCAACCTACAAACAAATTATTTACATATAATCGAATTTACAAGTTGAATTACATAAATTAATTTGGCTGTGCATAGAGGTGTGCTAGTCCACACACTTATGTATACAGTGAGTGCTGAGTTTGACAGAACAAACACGTAAGTAATACTGTAGAAATGAAAAGTCTAAGAAATATGGCTTGCGTGAAAATGATGAACAAAGTAAGAAATAGTTATAATGGAACAGCTTTGGTATGTTAGAGGATGTAGTAACAATTAATATAATTATAACTATAGAGAAAGGGATACTTAATTGGTTTGGACTCGCGGACAAGGTGGATGAAAGAAGGTTGATGAATCAAATTTACAAGGCGATGATGATTGGGCAAGTCGATAAAGGTCGATCAGATCCGTTCTAAAGAAATGCCGGGTATTAGTGCGTAAATGCATTTGTGCGTAAATGCATTTGTAGTGCGTAAATGAATTTCCCCTCGTCAAAAAAAAAAAAAAAAGGTCAAAAGTACCCT
This sequence comes from Samia ricini, assembly GCA_014132275.2. Lineage (NCBI taxonomy): Eukaryota > Metazoa > Arthropoda > Insecta > Lepidoptera > Saturniidae > Samia > Samia ricini. The sequence goes on from AP028170.1 coordinate 12,130,599, forward strand.
TCTTGTCGGCAGACATGAACCAAATGTGGAGAGGGGCTGGACCTGGCTAGCGGCTGAGGAGGTGGATAAAAGGCAGCTGGTTCAAAGGATGTTCCCCTCTTCCCTAACGGAAGACAATGATAGTGGTTCAATTTGAGCCTGCTGTCGGGGCGACGCGGAGTGTGCTCAACTAATCCCGTGTCGCCCCAGGAAGGCGGGGGTAAGTAAAGTGGATTCTAGTGGGTATTCCCGGCGCTTCACGCCGGTCGAGTCTCGCATACCCTCCTGGCATCTGTAATCCGAGAGTTCGCAGAGGGTTTGCGTAAAGGTATTCCCAACCATAAAATAAAAAAAGGTCTAAAGTACCCGTCACCGAAGAGCGTGTATACTCGTAAAAGCACGTATGAAAAGCGAAAGACGAATGTCCGAATCTTAGCATGTGGAAGGATGTAGTCACTCCCTACCTTTATGGGAGAAAGGAGTGATACCTCATAAATACTTGAACGGCCCCTTATTAACCCCTTGAGCACTTACCTGGTGTTTACGTCATTGCTTTCCTATTGTCTTATTTTTAGGAGTACTCGACACTTTAAAGAACCATTCAAATTAAAAACAATGTATCCGCTATGCGATATAGTTATTATACCGATATGGAAATGTACACACACTCATTATTACATTTTTCCAAGAACTTCAAACGCGCTTTATATGGATAATTCGATAAACCAACATTAGAACTGACCCGTTTCCTTATAAGCCCACGCTTTGGACTTTCACAATCGCTAAGCAGTTAGTGATAGTAGAAAAGTAGTATTTAAGTAATGACAAACTACGTGACAGACTATCAGTGGGCAACATTCATAGAACTGACAAAATATACGTTAAACTGTATACTACTATACGTGTAAACTAAATGTGGTTATTAAATTATTAAAATCGTTTGTTTTCTAGAGATATCATTATAAACCTAAGAACCGTCTTAGTACCCAAATAATATTTAATAAATAGTCTAATACATACCATATTTAATAGAACATTAAATTTATAGTTAATGTTTACACAAATGCTAAATTATTTTTAACATAAATTGTAAGAACAATCATATTCAACATGTCTGTGCTGTAACAGAACTAATGATATTACAACGTGAATAAGTACGCAAGTATTTTAAACATAACCAAATTAAGTGACAATGCAAAAGCAAAACCAAAAAAAAAAAAGATTATGAAGATCAATCAGGAAAACCTAAAATTAGAGGAGATAGTTAACACCTATAAAACACCAAAAAAAAAGGTACAGATGTAAAGGTAATACAGCGAATGGCTGTTAAGGATTAATTCCGAAAAAGAAACCAGAATTTAATTTAAAATAACACTATGCTGGTGATATTAGAAGAGCAGTTTGCTTTAAGCAACCTTTAATTAATAATATATTTATTTCTATCCGCTAAAACTACAGGAGAAACTTGCTAATTTGATACTCATTACAAAAATGGCATCTTCTTGGAAATATGTAATTATTAAATGGATTACAACTCCTACAAAAATGCCACATAGACCAAGTAACGTGTTGAATTTAGGTCACTTTGATTTCGAGATAATGATAGGCTACATTTTAGAAAGAAGTACGATTTAATCCCTAGAGCACTAACCTGGCGTTTACGCCAATTTTCCATTGTTTTCCTGTTACCTCATTTTTTATGGGTAATCGACATATTATGCAAGTTTCCCTTACTTGTAATTAAAAATACATGTTTCCCTTACAGAAATGCACGATTTTTAAAATAAATATTAGTTATTCAAAAGTAGCCCATTGTCACATTTAAATATCTTCTAACGCAAAACATACAACTTTAATTTCAAGCAATAATAATTTACCTAAAAAAGTATATTTAAAAAATTAAACAAAAACCCCAAATCACTCAGTATTCCGAGAATCTTTACTTACAATTAAGCAACATGAGGCAACTAATGTTAAAATCGAGTACGTCAATGTAGACTTACCGGATGCACCGCATGTCCTGACTTATGCACGACAGCATTGAAACCGGTGTGGTCATCAGCTGAGTATTGTACGGTGCGTGTCGTGCCGTCTGGTTCTACCAGTGAGTAGCTACCTGAGAACAAAATAAGTAGTTACTAACAAATACCAGTGACTTCATATGCGTTGTTTATTATTTTAAAAATATATTTCATGTAAAGACAATGTGATATATAGATGCAGATGCAGGATATATAAGTCCATAATAAGACCTGTCATGTTATATAAATCAGAATCCTGGGCTAGTGAGAAGATGGATGAGAAACGATTGCATGTAGCTGAGATGCGAATGTTAAGATACATGTGTAGTGTCACAAGAATTTATAAAATAAGGAATTAATTTATTAGAGGGAGTTTGAAAGTTTCGCCCGTGGTAGAAAAGTTAAAAGGTTCCCGTTTGTCGTCGTATGAATATGCTATGAGAAGAGAGGAAGAGTATGTGGCTAAATTAATCGTGAATATTAATGTGGAAGGATGGAAAATTAGAAGATGGCCAAAGAACGTGTGGATAGGAGTAAATGAAGAGATAACGGCTCCCTATCAGCGTATGGAACAAGAAAAGATACTGCGCCGACCCCAAGTGAGTTGGGAATAAGGCATGAGAATAATGATGAAGTTTGCATAGAAAAAAAGTAAAGTAAAAACATACTACGCTTACAACATTTCTTTGTAAACAATGTTTTCCGTTTTTTATTTATACAGCTAAAATATATAGATTATCAGCGTTAGGGAGTTAGGGAAGTCATAAGCGGCGTACAGATGGCTTTGCTACAAATAGTTAGCCTTTCACCAGCGATCGTAGTTTCTTAAAACTTTATATTACATGAAGATATTGTGTGATGTTTTGTTAAATATAAGAAGTAAAGTAAAAAAACAAAATCTATCCCGTAGTTTTTGCGTGATACACGCACTAAATTACCACTCTATAGTTTTGTTTAAAATTCTAAGAATCTAAAAATCTAATCTAGATTAACAATAATTATTATTGATTGTAATTTAATAAATGCTTCTCTTTTTGTAAATATCTTATTATTAATGCTCACCCTTATTCCTAAAATATAAGAATACTGATGCTGTAAATGTACATGATTTATATTTTTTTTCACATTTATTCACTGAATCATAACCATAATATACATTCATCTGAAATATTCAATAATAATTATTATTATTATCTCAAAAGTATTGCGAGAAAGCGTGTTGACAGAAATTACATTGACGACTTTATTCGCTATTTATCCACATAATTTTTTCTATGAATTACTTAATCAACATAACCTATGCTAAAATCTAGTAAGAGAATAAATTCAATGTTGTACCTTAGCAAAGGATCATATAAATCTATCCAGTGGTTCTCGAATTATAAGCCAACTTAGAGAGAGATTTCGGTTTTTCATAATGTGTTAGGGACATTCTATTGTAATGCTTTATCATTATTAATTATGTCTGTCTGTCGTCGGGACGGAGCGACAATGGATCTTAATTTCATACTGCTTATCCAAAATTGACCAAAATCCAAAATTGACCCTAGCAATTTTGGTGCTTTTAGCGGGAATTTAGCCGCAACCTACCGAGCCTTTAATCAGACATCTTCAGCAGAGATGTACCTATTATTTTGTCAGTTCTATTTTTGCCATACATTCATAAAATTTCTTAAAATAATAAATAAACCGTTTTCAGACATAGAAAATCATGAGTTATATATTCTTTGAGAACCTCTAACGACGTCACCGTCCCTTTCCTCTTGTTGTGATTTAATATCACCAGTATGTGGGTCTTTCACTCCATAGTTGAACGCGTACTTTGGGTATGCCTGGAATCAACAATGACATATTTCAAATCCCGTATAATATAAAGTAAGTAAGTAAGTAATTACTTTATGATCGATATTAATATAAAATATAATAATTGTTTTTGTATATAATATTAGGAGTTTTTTAGAATTAAAGCTTTCATTTAATTATATTTTTTCATAGAACTGCAATAGGAAATAACTGATACTGAATTTATCAGTACCTTTCAAACGCATAATATTTGCTTTACCGATATTTTATGCTTCTAATTTGAACCGTCTATTCAGGTGTCCTTATTGTTAATGGGATGTTAAAGGTTGATCTAATCTTCATGTCTCAAACTGCCAAAAATTGACGTCCTAGTATCCAGTATGGGTGTAAATCTTAAATCGTTCAAATATTAACATATTTTATGGTAGTGATGCCAATAAATGTATAATAATTCTAAATTGAACGATTTTCGTTGTTCTAAACTAGACAATAATTTTATAGAGATAAGGCGTGAATACTCCGAACTGGTTACAAAAGCGTAAGCAGGCACCCGATTAAATTTAATGACGATCTGGTAACGGCGGCAGAAATATATTGAATGAGGACTGCCTTAGGTCGATTGCAGTGGCGAACATTAATTACATGATATCTTTTTTTCTTTTTTTTTAATATATAGCACGCTGACGTCCATACATGTCCTAATTATAAGAATATAAAATAACTAATTGCATTACAACACAACTACATAATAAAATAAAATACAATTTCAAGTATGTGTGTGTAATAAATATTATTTGCAACCAATTTTGTACTTTCCTTTTAGCTAATCGTCAAGGGCGTGGATATAATATTTTATCACGCAAATAAAAATAATTACTAACAATGGGTTCAGCGGCGACAGCGTGAACTGCTACAGGGGCAGCGTGAACGATAGGCGCAGCGTGAACTGCGAGAGGAGCTGCATACGACAATCCACCATGTAATCCAACTTCAATGGGCACCGCTACTGCAACACTCACTAATGCCAGCAACACCAGGACCTAAAAGTAAAACACATACGTTCTTAACGATCACTATGTTAGAGAAAACATATGTGTGAATGATTAATGTTTTTTTTTATTTTACCATTACAATTTTACCTGGTGTTTAGTGATGATGTGATCCAGCGTATTAAAATCCTGATGCTGAGGTAAGAGTTCTTAAGTGATCCTGCCGAAATACACCTATTTGTGCTTAGCTTATCGCCTATTACAAAACTGACAATGGTAGCTACCCTGGCGGGCATTATTAGAGATTTCCACGAGATGTTTTCCTTCTCCGACAACTCAGGCTTAGTAATGGTGGGTTCAGGTGAGTTCGAATCTACATCCTTTGATGAAGAATCTGATTACATTATCATCTGAACAATCATTTTCTCGAACTATTTCTTCGTACTCAACCTTATCACAAACACTGCAACTAAACATTTTAAGTTGTCATCTATACTGATAAATAAAATTGAAGTTTCTGTTTGTACTAACAAAATAACAATTTTTCACTTAACAAATATAAATATATATTAATATCTGTCTGTTTGCTTGCTCCGGCTAATCTCCGGAATGACTGGCTGGATTTTGACGAGACTTTGTTGGTAGATAGCTGATGTTCCTCCACGTAACTTTACTTTAATTTTTCGAAAATAATTCTGCATAAAAAAATTGAAACTCATGAAATTGTGAATAAAATCCGATTCAATGTACAGTTTTATCAACAGGTGATTGAATCTATGAGTAGTATAATTGTTAGTTAGTACCAAATATAATTTAAGGAAAATTATTATGCAAGGTTCCGCATAAAATTTAAAAAAACACGAAAAATTTGGAAAAAAAGACGATTCAATTGATCAGGTATATGGGCACGTGCTTGAATTTATGAAAACGATGTTGATTTTATCTTAGTACCGAAAAAAGTTTTGGAAAATAATTACGGTTCCGTGGAAAAAAATTGAAACTCAAGAAATCGTAAACAAAATACAATTCAATGGACAGCATCATCACCACATTATAATCCTATGATAATTTACAAACTTATATTATGTAATGAAGAGTATATGAAACGCGGTCAAAGCCGCGGGCACAAAGTATTTTATAAAATTTGCAATCCTTTTCATTCAACTAAATTATACCTTTTGTTAAATAAATAAATTTAACTTTGTCATGTTTCTTTTTTATTACATTGAAATGTTCATTACGTGTAATACAGACAAATGATAAACCATGTTACTATGATAATATTTAGTATTTATTTATTGCACTATTCGTAAACCATATATACTTACTTTCATGTTTGTATCAAAATGCACTATAACACAGGAGTAGGTATACGACAATCCCGGTGACGGTGGTGCGCCATGGCCTTATAAATATTGAACCCCACCATATCAATGCACCTTGCGCTGCATGCACCGTCTATCTACCACTTTCATCCTAGGTAACGACTAAACACAGTCCTGTTTACTACAAACATTAATATTTCACCAAAGGTTTCATAGATTTTTTTATCCTTATTAAATTCTAATTTATTTATTACTAGGTGAGCTGACTGAAAACGATATTTTCTTAAATTGTTTTAGTAAATAGACATCATGAACATTTACAGCAATATTAACATTTATTTGTACATTAGTTATAGAGGTAGTATATTTAAAACAGTAATTTCCTTTCACACATTTATATGATCAAACTTAATAACTTAATTTAATCCTTTGTGCATGCAATCATATATTCAGATTTACGCACCATAGAAAAAGAATGATTTCTGCAAATAAAAAATATTACCTAAATTATTACTCCATAGTTTTTCCAATTATAACAAAATGAATACACAATGAAGATTCTATTATGACTATAACAGTCGTTCTTGATACGTGACTCAAGTGGAACATTGTAATTTATCATAATTTTGCACTAACCATCGATAACCCAATTTTCATACAAACATATTTCAATATATATATGAGACAAGCAGGATTCTCCAAGTTTCATTGAATCATGCGTTTATTAGACATCATGTAGGTGTACGTAGGATATTGCGGAATGCAGCCAACAGCAACACACCGCTCCACATCTTGACCGATATAAATCAGTCATTGGTGTTAATATTATTGCAAAACTAGATATAGTCCCACGCTATAACTGATTATATGTCTCTTTAAGGGCTTTGGAAAGCTTACATTTTAACTAATTGCTACCTATGAAGTTTTGTAAATATGTAACACAACATACGCAGCGGCACACGGCGTTGTCTATAAACTGTTTTTATCTATATAAATAAATATGTTTGTCCATCATGCGCTCCTAAACTATTCATCCTATTGTGATGAAACTTGACTGAGTTGTTCTCTATAAGTTGGGGAAGGTAATATGCATATAACTCATCGCATGCCGGGTACACCTAGTAACTTATTAAATTATAGACTTAATTAAACTTATTATGGCTATTTCAATTATAATTATACAAGCTGCGCTCGCGGCTTCGATCGCTAATAAGAATATCTATTTACACAACTTTATGCTTTAACTATTAAATACTTAAGAGTCTAGGTAAAGTATCCCTGGCAAGGGACGGTTACTTTTTAATCGACTTCAAAAAGGAGGAGGTTATCTATTCGTCTGTATGTTCTTTTTTTTTGTATGTTTGTTACGTGATTTCTCCGTCATTAGGAGATCGATTTGTAAACATTTTTCTTTAATAAAAGGAGTACACTCTCGAGGTGGTCGTATTTCCACCAGATTAGGATCTGATCAGTGCAACTCAGGGTAATTGAGTAACACCTTAAATATTACACAGGTTATAGACACGCGTGCTTCAAACATTAGTTTCCAAAGCTATGAAGTAGATTTCACAGCTATATCTAAAAATACATAAATTGCATTTTGCAAATAATAAATAAATTCAAAACTCCACTAAAAATCATTAAAAATTACTTTATTAATCTGGTACGTTCATTTGGAGTCGGTGCCAGCTAGAGTTAACCAATGTACTCGTTTACAAATGGAAATAACTATCTTAACTTTATCACAATTACATATAAGCTAAAAAAGGACTAGGGTGATTTTAAAGAACAATTAATGAAAGTTGCATATAATTAGCGAAATACATTTACACCACTTTGTTATCCATAAGCTGGCACCGATTTGAAAATTCACGAACCAGATTAATAAAGTAGTTAATTATTGTCTATTTAGTACATTTTATAGTTTATTCTTTTAAAGACAGTTTTGTTTTTAATTTTATTAAAATATTATCAATTGTTGACTTCATACATTACTTATGTATATCTAAGCTCATTTGCAGGTACAGCATTTGCAACAATAGCGTCAAGCGCGCTAATAGATGTTTTACATGAAAATATTCATGTAAGTTGTTCCATTGATTCTTAAGCTAAAACTTATTCAACGGACAACCCTAGAGAATTTAGAGGTTATAGATTTAAGAGAAAACAAATACGCAAATTACTCAAATATTTTAGAAAATGCAAGTATTTATTACTACTATAATACTTTAATACTATAATACTAAAATAAATGAGTTCTTCTCAAAGTAAATAATAAACACTATATGTATAATAACTATTTTCTTAACAGCCTAACTATACATAAGCTCTCCATTACAAATTACTTATCCTATGAAATTGTTATGTATGGTATTACCTAATTAAAATAACCTATTTCTTCTTTTTCAGATACAATCTATACCAATAAATAAAATTTAATTGCCTATTTACAATGTCAAAATATTTCTTTTACTAAATAGATATGAATGTATATAAGATACGAAGAAACAAAAATGCAATTTTAAAAATTTTGTATGACTGTCTATACGTCTGTTTGTTCCGGTAATCTCCAGAACGGCTGTACCGATTTTGACGTAACTTTTTTTGGTAGATAGCTGAAGTTACAACGCGTAACTTAAGGTACTTTTGTTTTTAGAAAATAATTAGGTTTCCGTGTAAAAATCAAAAAACTCATGAAATTGTGAATAAAACTTAATTCAATGTACAGTTTTACTGGCAAGTATTTTAATTTGTCACAAATATCTTTCCTTAATGTTGGTAGCAAAATGAAATTTGCACAATAATTAGGATTCCGTACAAAAAAAAAGTTTATTACGGAATAAAAAATATATGAAACACCGACAAAGCCCTGGGCACATAGCTAGTTATTAAATATAAATAGATCTTTAACCATAGTTTAATAATTTTTACTGAGTCAGTTTAAGCTAAACTTGATAAAGTGATCATTTAATTCATAGTTTTTAGGTGCTGGTCATAACTTTATTTGTTCTGAAAGGATATTTAAATAAAAGCTAAAAATTACCTACAGACAAATTAAAAATATATGTTCCTGAATCTAGAAATTCGAGAATATATCTACATAACTATTACACTTGAATATATACACATAATTTAAATTAATTTACAACAAAAGAAATACTTGGTTTGTAATCTCGGCTTATCATGATTGACTCATTTCTTAAAAAATATATAAGTGCCATAAAGTCAAACATGTACAATTTCTCAACTACAAGCAAGGTATTTTTTGTTCACAATTATAACATAGCCAGTTACTACTTGTCAGCGAAACTAGTCTGTTTTATTAGAAGTTTGCTATAAGATGTGAATAATGCTTACGTAATAAAATTTGTTAATTGTGTCAAGATTTAAATTAAGTTATTTTTAAAAAACAGTATACAGTTTTTCATTATGTACGTAAATAACAAACCACATACAGTTCTTCTGGTTTGAAGACTCCACTGGAGCCTATGAAAATTTATAACCTATGACAAACGTTCCAGTTTCTTAGTTTGCAAGGACTTTTTGTAGTTTTTATTTTTTTTGAAGCGATGATGGCGCATTGGGTAGTGCCTCCGGATTCAGCGTCTATTGATGCGGGTTCGATCCCGCCTATTCAACTCTAAAATTGGTTTGAGCTTTCGGTGAAGGAAAACATCGTGAGGAAACCATAGCATGGGGGTAGGGCATTTTCTAATGATGCCAACCTGGCTTGCGACCACCCTTATGTTTGAAAACCTATCGCCAAATACCAATAGATGTGTTCCGGCACCATCACTTGAGAAACAGAACTTAGGTTTAGTGTGTTTACCATCCTGGACCACGTCGTCACTTAACATCAGGTGAGATTGTGTTCAAAGCTGAGCCTATATTGTATAAAAAGTATTGTCAGCTGTTCTTAATCATTGAAGATTTTCTAGCACACTACACTCACTATATTTACTTTAGTTTCGTCAATCGATAGATTCTACAGGGAAGATTAGTTCTCCCGATTGCAATTACATGTGAGTTTTATTTACAATCGTTAATTTTTGCTATCCTAGGTGACTTATCACCGGAATTAGTCAAAAGTTTCTGTAACAAACGTGAAAACATAAAAGTGTCAGTCTCAAACAGGCATTCTATCCTAACTAGGATGTATCAATAATATATTGGAATACCATAGACAAGACGTTTTAATTTAAAATTTTCATACTATTGCCTTCTCATTGGAACGCAGAAACATGAAACACTGCTATTTTGTGACCTAAATTTGTTTTATAATGTAGATTCCATAATAAAAGTCTTTTAAAGCTTCTACCACTCCTATTTACGAGTTGTCCATGTTTACATCAAAAACTAAGATACAGAAAATTATACAAAAAACAAACCAGTGTACAAACCAGAACAGTACACGAGTAAGAAGTATTTATTGAATGAAAATGGTTTGGCATAAATATGGAGATAAAGGAGATTTATTTGCTTCTAGAATGCACAGTCCGTAAACCTACTGATTTATTTCTGGTCACTTAATAGATTACATTACAGTAGTAGCAAAACCAGCAAAATGTTAATGCTAGTAAATATAACCTTATTTCAAACCGTTTACTCCCATTTCAGATAAACCAACGAGTCTATATTAAAAGTCACGACACGGCTCCACACAACCTTCCAACAATGAATCCTCTGTTTCTTCGGGCATATTATGCGGCCTGCAAAGCACTGTCCAGGAAGCAGATTATTTTAGGTAAAATAGACGGCAGAAGAGCTCAGGGAAAGGTGCCTACGAGATTGTCTGAAACAATAAGGAAGACGGTAGGCGGCAGCATGTACCATGCGGTCCACTCCGCATGTGATCGCACTCAATGGAGATTGTTCGTACATGGCCGCGATCCTCAGCAGTGAGGTAACGAGGAAGAACAAGGATAAATAAGGAAAATCTTGCAATTTTAAAGCAGAACCAATGTTATTTTCTCAACATGTTAATACTCTTATCTTTCGTTATTTAAATTTAACCTATCAGGAAGTTTTATTAACATGCGCATATGCTGCTCTAATTCAAAGTACTAGTTATAAAACAAAGGACGCTTTGTTCAGCGCATACTTCATTTGTGTTGAAATTCTCACTCAAGCCCGTGTAGGCGCGAAACGCGAATAGCAACTCTAATTTGTAGCTAAAACTAACAAAAGCTAAGGCATTATCCGTCTTCTTGTACAGCCTTTCTTAATTTATATAATAAAATTATATTATTTATAATTTTTATACATTCGATTACATAACGGTAATGGTAGCGAGTATGAAAACGGTATAAACTAAAAGAAAACTGCTTGATATAAAATTTGAGAATGTAGTTTAAAAAATAAATTAAAAAAAGGTCTGAATACAAGTCTGTTTCAAAATACAGTAAGGTAAACACCTATCGCCAAACACCTATAGGTGGATTCTGGCAGGATCACTTGAGAACCTGTAGACTCTAGGTTCTCAACGTTGGCGATAACACCCCCTTGTTGTAGTAGAAGACCCAGAGACAATTAAGGGGCATTAAGATAGCACGGAGGGGCCGTGGGCAGATTAAAAATATAGTCTTTAATTGTGTACCTTACACAGCTAGGTATGTAAAGTACAAGTAAGTTTCCTACAAAGTACGAACAACGCGACGTTAACGTCATAGCGTACAGATTACGGAATTCGACTCGATGCGGTTGGTGCTCTATGGTATCAAAAGTCACGAGTAACCATACGTAAGTAACGGGTACTGATTGTTATAGTAACGAATACATACCGGGTACGCTATTTTTCGTTACTTTTTATACCTCTAATGTTCACCACACGGTGAGCTCTGGACAGGTTATAAATGCCATCAATAGCTTAGTAACTAAAGTAATTGATTTTCTTTGTCATATACTAGAGAAATCTTTATAATCTTTATATATACTAATAAATAAAATTGAAGCGTCAACTATTTCATCAACTATTCTATTATATATATTTACATCTAATGGAAGACAACAGAACCATAGCGAGATGTATAATCGTTCAAAGCTGCAAGGAGACTGCTGTTCTATAATATGTACACATATTCATAAAGATATGTATCAAAAATAAATATAAATAAAAATAGTAAACTACACTGATCGTTTGGAAAAGATGAATATGGTTGTTGCAACTGGATATAGATTAAAGCGTGCGATAAATATCAGGTGAACAGTGTTACTATACTGTAGCCCTTTCCAATGTTATACAATAACAATTGAAGCTCTGTTTTAGTTATGTAACACTCAGAGAAGGATATTAGATCGCATTCTATCATGTTATATCACAGATGTCAGATACTTCCTAACACTGCAGAATAATACAATACAATTTGCCTCACTCTGAATTATGACAATAAAATTGGCAAGAATTATCTTACTTGGTACACTAGGGAAGTTATGATCTCGAAAATGGAAAATTAGTATGTTTATCTATTTATTAAATAGAGCGTTAGATTGTGTTAAAAATAAAAAATTAGCCTTACGTATTCAGGTGTCAATGTTTGTAACTGTCCGTTAGTAAGTTTATTTATATACAGGTAAACAGGCAAAAATATAACATTTCAAGACATTTTTCTTTTCTAATTTTCAAACGATTTTCTTTTGTTTATCTTAACTTTTTTATAGCTTATTACGACCATTAAACAAGTTATTTAGACCCAACTTTAAATTGTTCTATAAATATCTGGTCTTTGAGTAACAATATATTAAAGCGTTCTAAGGGATCTGAGTGTCATTATTTTCAATATGAAATATATTACACTTATACGCCATACATACATACGCCATACATACTGTTAGTGACTTAAAAACAAGGGCTACCACATGACAAATTAAAAACGCGCAAAACATTCAATAGCCATATGGCCAAATTTTGATGTTATTAATTTAAAAACACTTTTTTTTTTTTCGTTTTTGCAAACTATGCAAACACTAATTATGATGATTTTATGAAATTAATCGAAAAAAAAAAATCCAATTCTGATACAGTTATTGACGCATTCAAATCGTAGTATTAAATGGTACACCGGTCACTTAATATAATGCGTGTAAGGTATTTTTAACTTTTATTAAATTAGAAGAAATGTTTACTTATAAACTTATTTGAGGTTAAGAAACCGATAACAGTTAACTTAATTTTTAAGAATGCTAACAAAAAATCATAACGTTAAGCCCTAGTTAGCAAATATCGATCGTAAAATTTAAACCATTTCAACTTGCCAACTGGAAGTATGACAACAATTTTCCAATTATATTTTCTCAATGTAACTAGTTATATACGGGTTACACCCAGATAACTGTTAGTGGTGAAACTGGATCGAATGTGAAATATTACGATATAGTATTTTAATTTATTTTTTTTAATAATATTTATGGTATATTCTTTAAGAGCTGTACACGTATCACATAATCATCAACGAAGGAGGTTTATGCTTTATGTATTTTTGATGACATGAGGGCTCTTTATGGTGATAACGTAAGCATTGTTTACTTATTTACATTTATTTTCACAAGCAGATTTCTTAAAAGAAGATCCTAATACTTAGATAATCAGGGAGGATAAGGGGTTCTTTGCTTACTATTTCAAGGGGGAGTCAAAAATGTTTAAGATTCTGCTTACATAACACTTGAACAGTCCATAATCTTTAATCTGTATCGTAACGTCCTATAAATAGACAGAAATACAAACGTTATATATCCTCACAATTCTAAGCTTCTTTTTCATTCTTCAAATTTATCACAGTTCAGTGTCGTGTAATTTTTACTTTTGAGTCAGTTAATATAATTCGTTGTATTTTATATAAGATATTACTACTTTTCACAATTATTTAAGTATTGGATTATATGTATCTCTTAAATATCTTATTCTTTAGAAAAAAATATTTACAAATTTATTCAATGTATAAACACGATCTTTCATATATTACCTAAAACTATTAAACCTGCCCAGAGAATATATCTGTTCAAACATCGCATTTTTTAAATATTGTAAAGGATTAACGCTTGTGGACAAGGTGTTAGTGTTTGGACGTTCATAAGCGCCTTTAATTTGAATTTTGAATGTGGTCTAGGATCAAAAATCCAAACCAAAAATATGTTATTCAATTTGGCCCTGATAAGGCACTTATATACGTCAAAATACTACCACCGGGAAACAACCCAGTCGTCGCGAAGAACCGGCAAGATTAATTTTGATTCTGATTTTTTTATCTTCATGTTATTATTTCTTGGACTTTACAACTAATAGTTACAAAGTTTATTAATAGTTGGCTAAACCTTGAAACCTTGTAGAAATTTTAATTGTGCTATTTTTTAGAGAATACATACTCTGTATTACATAAAATATTCGACCTTAAACTTCATTGAAGTTGCAATGTAACTAAGAATAGGCCTTAATATATGCCGACGGCATTTCGTAAATGTCTCAAACTGTGCCCTTATACTGCTAGTGAACGTATTGACTAATTCCTAAATGTTACAATATCCTCCAATTAATTTTAATATGTTTGTGATATTTATCGTCAATGGTGTGTTTGTGTCACATTTTCCATTATAAAATTATACAATACAAAACGGCAGTAACATTATAAAAAAATATAAAGTAAGAGTAAAGTGTAATTTTGGCTTTTGATTAATAAAATAAATATTTAAACTATACCGTATGTAAAAATACCGTAGAGCCGAAATTTTCAATTAGACAGTAAAATCCTTTGATGTAGTTATCTATAAATAAAAGGCAAATATCAAACAGTAAATTTTTCTTTCAGGTTTAATTTTATTTTGTTTGGTAGCTATTAATGAGTTTTCGTTCTATTAGGTAATAAAACAGTTTCGGAAACTTTCTTCGGAAATAGTTTCTTTTTAAAATTTTGAAAATGATTTTGGTCAAATTTCTAAAAAAATAAATAAATAATAATACTGCTAAAAATATTCATTTAAGCAGGCATTTTTTACTTCCTCTTAATCGGATAGTATCTAACTCGTATCGTTGTTACGTTCATATTTTTGTTCACATCGAAGTTACAGTGAAAAAAAAATTAAAGGCAAAAAAAATTGTATGATTTTGAAATGAAGAATTTATTTGAATTAATTGAATGAATTTAGCTGTGTACCAGCGGCTGCGCCCGCGATTCATATACATATTCTTCACTGTGTTTTAATTTTTTTATACGGACCTAATTATTAAAAAAAAAAAAAAACAAATAATAATGTTTCTCATAAATTATAGCACTTGCCCGTAAAACTGTGCATTAAATCGGATTTATTCAATTTTTTTTTACGTGAAACCATAATTATTTTCGAAAATTAAAATTACCCTAAGTTACCCGGAGTAATTTCAGCTACCAAAAAAAAGTCCCGTCAATATTGGTCCAGCTGTTCCGGAGATTACCCGATACCGACAGACAAAAATTGTATTTTTGCTATAGGTATATCAAAATCAAAATCAAAATTTATTGATTCAATTTAGGCCCTAAGAAGGCGCTTATAAACGTCTAAAACAATACCACCGGTTCGGAAAACAACCCAGTCGAGAACAGGCCGGCAAGAAACTCGATCTGGTTCTTTTTTTTTATAAATATAATATATATCATTTTTTTGTCATATAAAAAACTATACAAATTAGTGTCTTAATAATGTTAGCAGAAGCACAGAGATGTGGGTTAATTCCAGACATCACTATCGTTCACGTAATGATCCATCCTGTAATAACCTTTTGAGATTAAAACTTGCTTGACATAATACTTGAACTTATTGTCAGGTAAATCGGTAATGTTACTTGGAATCTTATTGTAAAACCGAATACTATTATCTATAAAGCTTTTATTACACTTACTTAACCTAAAGCGTCGGACGGCCAACTTGTCTTTACTTCTAATATTAAAATTATGACGATCATTCACTAGATCTAGCTTCTCTAAATTTTTACGAATATGCATTAAGTTATCGAAGATGTATTGAGAGGGCAAAGTTAAGACATCATATTCTTGAAACTTGTTCTTCAGAGATTCGCGAGGTCCCATATTGTATATTGCTCGAACAGCTCTCTTTTGTAACGTAAAAATGGTGTCTACCTCTGCTGCTGTACCCCACAGCAAAATACCGTAAGACATTAAGCTGTGAAAGTAAGCAAAGTAGACTAACCTAGCAGTAGCAATATCCGTCAACTGGCGAATTTTTCGAACAGCAAAAGCAGCGTAACTAAGCTTTCCTACTAAAGTTTTAATATGCGGACCCCATTGTAACTTATTATCAAGTGTGATACCTAAAAACAGAGTTTTGTCAACTTAGCCTACTAAATTCCCTTCTATCTCTAACATATAATCAATATGTTGCACATAATATGTAGATAATACATTACACAATATACATTTATATATATTTAGTAAAAAAAAAACATAATTTTGACATTACAAACAGACACTTCAATTTTATTTATTAGTATGGATATAGAACACTTCCTACGATTGTTTTTTCGACGTAATTGTACAAAGAAATCCGTGTCACTGGACTATTGGGTTCAATGAATTCTATTTCATAAGCGATCTTTTATATTATCTTCATCTTCAATTTTATTTAAGTGGAATTAAACGCAAACTTGTGAGTTAAATCCAAATTCTAGATGCAAAATAAACAATGCTAGATGAAAGAAATAATTTACCTAATATTCTGAGGAATATAAAACTAGTCTATTATTATATTATATAAAATAAACCTCTGTGTTGATTTTTAAAAGAACTCTTAAGAATCGCCTTTCTACAATATCGTTCCTAAAAATTGGCAATAATTTTTAGAAAATTTTATCATGGTTCGCTTAACGCGGAAATCAAGGTCAGTAGTACTTCGCAATTGCTAATATAGCTAGCTAGCAATCGGATCATTATTCCGTTTTAGTTTTTATATATCTGCTTTAAAATCCATTTACCGGTTAAAATTTTAATGAAATAAAAACAATTTAGTTATTTATTATTTCCATAAGTTCACATAATGAAATACGTATTTTACTTAAACGGCTTATTTGATACATAATAGAAAAAAAAAAAAACACAATAACAAAAATTTAGTTAATAAACAAAGCCTTTTAAAATTAGAGTAATGTATTCATTTGTTTGAAATTCGACGAATAAAAAAAACTAGTATCTAACATTTTAGTTTAAAAAAAAAATTAGCTCCTCCAAAATAACGATAATGAACGAGATAAAAGAAAACTATAGGAACTTTGACATCGAACTACTAACTTCGAACATCGACTCGACCTATTTTGTGTTTTATGCCAAAAAATAATTTATTTATTGCCAAATTGCCTCATTAAAAACTATATTTAATACATTAATGTGTGCTCGATAATTAATTTGGATATCAGATGGTACTCGGTGCAATGAAGTAATCCAGTCTAAATTGTGGCTAATTAAACTACGTTTTATTGTGAATTTTTGTTTATTTTGAACACCTTATTTACTGTATAACTAAACATTTGTTTATATCATCTATGTAAAATTATCAGACTAGCTGTGTGCCCGCGGCTGCACCCGCGTTTCATATATTCTTCACTGCGTTTTATTTTTTTTCTTATACGTAACCCTATTTTTTTTTGTAGATAATAAATAAAGTAAAAATATTTCTTATAAATTCATGCACTTGCCCGTAAAACTATGAATTGGATAAGATAAATTTTTAGGAGTTTTAAAATTTTTACGCGGAACCCCAGTTATTTTCGAAAGCTATAACCCTAAGTTACCCTAAGTAACTTTAGCTATCTACCAAAAAAAGTCCCGTCAAAATCCGTCCGGCCGTTCAGGAGATTAACCGGACCAAACAGACAGACATAAACATTTTAAAAATTGTATTATTGGCATAGGTATCGTATATACATTCATATCTACTTAGTAAAAAAATTAACTTTGATATTACAAACAGACAAACATTACAAAACAAAAATTTTATTTATTAGTATAGATATAATGTATACCGCCGAACAATAATAAAAGAAGTGCATACTAGCTGTGATAACATAATTTATATTGTTTATATCCATTACTGCATTTTATCTTCTAAAAATTAATTGATTTAACTATGGTAAAGATCGTGCTGGATATTTTTTATTAAATAAACTGAATACTTTTCTCACAATTTGATTTAAATTGTACAATGTAACAAAGTAGTTTGATAATCGATTCGCTTTTTTTTTTTGTTTATTAACTATTAATGTTATCTATTCAAATCAATTAGAAACAGTTTTCTTTCCATTATTGTTTGATAATAATTCTTATCTAATTTAGTTAATATAAACAAGTCTAAATAGGAAACTTAAATCAAACAAGAACCCGAATATACGCTGGATTATCCGTAAGTATAGCAGTCGCTTTTTAAGACTCTTAGTAGATTCAATTTCATCCTTGTAGATACAGATTTAAAATTTATACTACAGTTATTTATCCGTTGACTGATCTAGATACTAGGCTTCTTCTTTCTTCAAATTTCGAATAATCTTTACGGTCGAATAACGGTCACTAATATATACTAAAACTTGATCAGTAGAACCTATTATTTACAGAAAAAATCACGTACACTGGTACGTACACTTCTCAAGGTATCAACTCCCATTCCCATTCCATCGCTCAGAAATTGAGGCGTTAGTTACCTTTTATATTTATATAATAAAACAAAACTAAAATTTAGAAATTATACTATAATATTAGTATAAGAATTGGCGTACAAGAAGCATGTGTCGTAACAATTAGGTAATGAAAAATACAACAAAATTAGGACAGGACATCCGACATTTAATCAAGATCGCCCGCTAATTATTATCTAAAAGGATATCTAAATTGAGGATTGGAAAACATTACAAAATGAACATTAAAGTAAGTAATACATTTTAAGTAGAAAAAAAAAGACTTAGAAAATTATGTAGATTTCCCGAAATAAAATGTAGAAAAATGTAAATAAATGTTAGGATACAATAAACACATAACGAACAGATAGATATTTAATATAAGTCCAAATAACAAAGGAATTTATTTAAACAGTATTACGTGGGCGTTTACAACTGTTGCTTCAAGAGGTGTATCATAATAAATCATTGCAATTTTATTAGGTAGAACCATATTTCAGTTGCACCAGTACGTATAAATGCAAGGAGTGTTTTCGACAATATATCATATGCAGTTAGTAATTTATGATTCTAATTAGAGTAGTGTTCAACAACCTTAAATCCATTTACAACATACGATTCTTAAAAAATAAGTTTTCGATGTTTAAAAATTTGCAAAATTCTGCCAGTCAGTAAAATGTCAGTAAGCTAGGATTAATTATTTGCACTTTATTTTATTCTTAATATGTCGATTACCCATAAAAATGAGACAATAGGAAAACAATGGAAAGCTGGCGTAAACGCCAGGTTAGTGCTCAAGAGCTCAATAATTTATACAGGGAAAACCTTCAACTTATTATATATACAATGGATACTCGATAACCACTTAGGATTCTTCAAAGTAGCTTTTATTGCTCGGGACGCTGCCATAAAGTATATACGATCGGAAATACTCAAAGTTATTATCCAAACATCCGCTGGTAATTTATATAGTGCAACAGCACAAGAGCCGCTTCCCAAATACCTAAATCTCGCAATTTGGTTCATCGTGGTCCGGTAAGCGCCCGCGCCCGACCATCGTCATGTCCGAAAGTGCGTTATTTATTTATTTTTATCGACAACCTGGTCTTCCGCGCTTCAAACCTTAGTTCCATTATAGACACCGGGAAGACACGACCACTTGACAACAATTGACAATAGTCAATGCTGTATACATTCCGCGATATCTTATTCCACATGGATTTCGGTTGCTACGACAAGGATTCGGGGGAAGTGGAGTGCTACTTCGAAATACGTAAATACATTTTGACTAAACTCTATCGACGGTGATTTATAGTTTTCTTATTGTTGTGGAACATCGCATTGTAATTGATATTTTTAGTTGGGATCAGTGTAGTTTTTGGGTCGTGTAAACAGCTGGACTCTTCTGACAGTAAGTTAGTCCGTATGTCAGCGCAGTCTGCGATTGTTAGCCGAGTTAAACGCTGTTATTGCTATTTTCCTTACTATAACGATAACAAAATAACACACGTAGCGTACGGCGGGCACTCAAAATGCGCACGGAACTAAGAACCATAAGCACTAGACGTGACAACGTGCCGAGTCGTGAGTAAACAAGAAATATTGTCTGAGATTTTTTTTTATTAAAATGAATTATATACAATTAAATTCGTTCTAATTTTTGTAAATTTGAATATTTTAGATTGCGATACGGGTACCTCTTGCGCTATCACGATACAAATGCGTAAGTAACTTGACAAATAAGAGTGCGAGCTTGTAAGAAAGCTTTACTGTTGTGCGCTTCACATTTCTTCGCATTAACCTAGTTTACGATACGTTACGTACATAATAACTGTCACAATAATAGTCTTATGAAATTAATCCGACCACAACAACATGGCCCAAATTATAAGCATTTTTTTCCATTAGGAACAAAATATTTACAGTGCGTGTTTTTTTTATTAAATGATTTTCAAATTGTTTTTTTTTTTATTTTCTGTGACAGCGAACCCTCAAGCTGTTGGATGTGTAGAGAGATTTGCAACATTACTATCGTTTCTGCTCGTCATCGTCACATTTCCATTTTCACTGTTTGAATGTTTCAAGGTACGATTCTTACGACTTTTATACGAATTTGATAAATTTATACTTATCGTACTTATAGTTTATGAAAGCAATTATTTATATATGCAATAAATTAAACGTAGACTGATGATATTTACGTGTAAGAAAAGAGTAAAAATTTAACACTTACCTGTCGTCAAGTTTACTGATAATATCAAAATTTGAGAATTAAATGTATCTCATAAATGAACAAAACATCTGTTTCTAGACGATTATTTGATACTAGCGTATTATCACTTCGATTAGAATTCAATTCGGATATGCGGGATTTCAACGTAGAATTATGATTAATTTTTATTTCAGGTAGTTCAAGAATTTGAACGAGCTGTTATATTTCGCCTCGGACGATTACGAAAAGGCGGTGCTAGAGGCCCGGGCCTTTTCTTCGTCCTCCCGTGCATCGATACGTATAGAAAAGTCGATCTGCGAACCGTTTTTCATTCGACGTGCCGCCACAAGAGGTAATCTCTTTTTTTACATTAGTTTGTTCAACCTCGCCTCGAAATAAATTACTCCACTATCGAGAGAAACTGGTACACTCGGCTGACACCTTCCATTAATTTGATTTAATTTATTGATACTCATTACTCACTCATTACTTTACTCATCCATTTAGTTTTTAGTCATAATCTAATCTCGATCGTAATCTACGAACACCATAAGGTTGTATATTATACTTGAATTACCTCTATGTATTCAATGTAATAACGTTTTAAATATACCAATATATACAATGAAATGATACATTTTAATAGGGTAAAATAAAAAATGATCGTTTTAATAGTACTTACTGATGTTAATTTAGCAGTCCAATACGGCCAAACCCAGTATTGAAAATTGGAAGAAAAAACTAACGTTTTTAAGGCGTTTTGTTTACTTTGGTTGCTATACTTAGAAACCTACGTTGTTTTTGAAACGACAAAATATCATCTAAAACAATCTTTTTATTTTATGTCTAAATTCTAAATACCTTTCGAATGTACAATTAATAACACACATAATTCCTAACACTGAAAAGGTAGAAAAAGGTACTTACGTCGTTTCGTAATTTACCATGATCAACTCATATAACTTTTGTAATTATTAGTTTGATAAATTATTAAATATTTTTGACTGTACAATTAGAAATTACCGTTAAGGCAACAATTTTTACTTTTACCCGTGTTTTAAAACAAAGTTAAAATCGTTTTCAAATTGTCGGGTCACAATAAATGTCATATTCCAGATCCTTTACAAGTAATGTTAAATAAATAATCTATTAAAATTAATACAAAGTTAATGCTAATTGATTCTTGTGAAGCAGTTTAAAATTTTCGATAATACATTATCCAAAAGAGAGTACCTTAATATTGAATGACCATGAATATTTACCAATTTAACTAAACGTACTAAGCAATGAGTACTTTAAAGAATTACAAAAACTCTGCTAAATACATATACACTGTAATATTACATCTATGAAGCGTTCAGTAGATACTATTCACCTGTCAAAATTAACATCTTACGGCCTCGATCTCCAAGGTTTTCTAAACCTACTACTGGAAACGATTATATTTTTTAAAAATTTTAAGTAAACTTCTCGATCGCAAAAATTATATCTTTTATAACAATTTCTCGGGAACCAGAAACGAGATAGATTATAATTGTAATGTGCGTTTTATTTCCGTGTCCTATTAATTCCACTAGGAATAAACTAGTTAGCAACTGTGACGTAGATGTATGATACTTTTTGTTCGAACTAATTGAAATGCAATTGACCTGAAGGGTCTTTCTTTACTGCTTCATGGATCTTTAGGGGCAAGCGCTGAAAAAGGCATTCAGCCGAAATAGTTAAATTACACAAGATTACTAGCTAACACTTTGGGGGTACGAACGTCGGTTTAGCCGTTACCAGAGTATTCATTCCATGGAATTTGCTCTGGCTAACGTATGATGTTCAGGGATGTTCACTATAATGCGTGTAATGCTAGAGTGTATAAAATTTCAATGTATCACGTTGACGGAGTCAGAAAGTATCGCTCCACTTAGGGATCGAAGCACGTCTTGGGTCGCTACCGGAGGGGAGCCTGGAGTATGTGCGGGAAAATTAACCAACTGTCCTCGATACCGGGAACGGTAATTACGCGGGCGTTGGCGCTGACACGCAGGTTATCTCGGGTGATCAGGAAATACAAAAAACACCAGAAGATTACGTTTTTCGTTCTGATTAAAAAGCCGTTGACAGAGACGAAGGATCTTGATAGCTCACCTGATTTTTGGGCGAGATCTCAAGTTACTCAGATGAAAAAGTAGCTACTAGTGCAAGAGCAACACAGTAGTAACTCTGCTTGTGCTGCTACCTGATAAGATAATTTTGCAGAATTTGCCCCGCCCTAAGCCTATGATGATTAAGGGTAATGAAGGATCTCAAGGTCCCTTACAGAACCCATATAACTGAGTGTAGTATGCCAGAATGTGAGGTGCAGTATAATACGTGTATATAGTGCATGCAAGTGTTATTGTATGTTGTTGGTGGCGGGTACAAGAGGCTCCACATTTGGTGATTAGATTTCGTCCAGAACCGTTACCGGAGCGGGCCTCGGGGTATAACGTTTTATGTGACAGTAATAATGTTTACGTATCAAGTTGATTTAGAAGGGGAACTGTCAGGATAAATAAATAATTAATTAGAGACAAAATGTATTTTAAAGGTATTGGCATTTTAAGCTAATACTATCAAAGACCAGTAGATTCTTTACAAAATTTACTTTAGCAAATGTTCAAAATCACTACAGGACTCCAACTCAGGACTTTCACCGCAACATGCGAACGCTCTACAACTAAACTATTTATTCGTTCCAATATTTTTATAATATAATACAATAGTTCCTAATGTTTTTATAAAATATTCCAGTTTGAAACAGACATGTTTATGTACATGATAATATTATTAATTTTATCTCTGAAAACAGATGTTCTGACAGATATTCACACCGCATAGAATAATAAACCCGCCGCTTCATAGGTATATTTTAATTTTAGACGACTGAGACCTTTTTCATCGCATACTATTTCAAACAATGCATTCCTGGTATTTCCGAACTTCTATATTAATTAAAATTGAAAACTTTTTAAAATTAATTACTTAAACACGAATGCTCTGAAAAATGTAGTTTCTAATTTAATATTTTGTCACTTATGCGCTTATTAAGTTTAAATTCATGCTGGTTCAGCGATAGTGCGGTCGCATAAAACGTCGACTAACGTAGGTTCAAACTCTACTGTATTCCAAAATTAGTTCGAGCTTTCAACCAAAGAAGATTTCGTATGAATCCATAGTATGGTGATGGTATTATTAATCATGCGTGCCTGACCCCCAACCACCATCAAATTTTGAAATCTGTTGCCAAATAATTGTAAGTCTTTTTCAGTTAAGTAATTTGAAAACCTTTAGATTTATCTTCTTTACCACCTTGAATGCAGGTTGCACGTGTGTTCCGGCAGCATTATGTAGAAGCCAGTACAGTAGTGAGTGCCATCATCTTCGGCCATATCGTCACTGAATTTTAGGAGAGACAGTGATCAAATGACTAAACTTATATAGCATAAAAAATAATATTTAATCACAAAACTAAGTGGCAATGCAATCACACATGGTAATAGCTTTGAAGTGCCCTAATACATTGACAGATATCTAGTAACCTGAATCAGCTGAACAATAAAACAATCAACCTGAATCGAGCACTAGAAAATGGTTTAATGGTTAATATTAAAGGATCATCATTATCACATGTTCAAAATAGCATTTCGATATCCAGACACTAAGTCATCATTGATATATTATATTGAAATTACCAGAACTTCATAACTTCATAAGATGTATAAATGCCAAGACATGTCTACATATTAAGGCTTATCAAAATCTGTTCTATAAGGACGTGTTATTTTTTTTTTGTTTAAGCAAATCTTTAATTACACTGCACCTATTTTGATAGGTTTTTTTGTTATTATTCTTTCAATGTTGTCCATGATATAGGTTATTTTTATTATCACTTTTTATTAAAAATGTCATAAATTAAATATACCCTAAATACGTGGGTCGTATTGAGGGATTCCGTCCACAACTAAAGAAATTGTAGTATAAATACATTTTTCATTTTATTGCCTGCCTGCCTCGACGGGGCTGTATTACGCTACAACTGTCGTTCTGAGGTCTTGGGTTCGATCCCCGGGTCGCATCAAGTGATAATGATTTTTTCTTATCAGTATCATCACGGAGTTTGGAATTTGTGCCCGATATGACGACAGGGTCGCTCCCGTCACATCTGGGATGGAACTAAGCTCGGTAAAATGTGGGTGGTGTAGTTCGTTATTTCACCTCTGCCTCTAACCCTTCGGGGATAACAGGCATGAGCTTATGTCATGTTCATTTTTATTTCCATATATGATTTCTTTTCAATGTGTTATATAAATGTAGAACAGCTAGTTTAGATTACACGATATAATTATTTCCTGTAGTAACAATTTGTATGGAATAGTGCTATTATTAAATTGGATAGAACACAGACAATAGATACCGTAGTAACGATTGTTTTCCGTCTCGTAAAACATTGATAGATAGTTTACAGGCGCATCAATTAGTCGTTAGCCAACTGAATGGCTGGGCTGACATCTGGGTTAACTGTTTTCAATACCAATGCCACAGCCAGAGCCAGAACACATTTTGCAAGACGCAATACACGAAGAGACTTGTGAGCCGTTTTTACGTTAACATTGAATCAATGAATGAAATGATATAGTGTTGTTCTACATTTTTCTTCTTCTTAAATTAATACTTGAAATATGTACATATATCAATGACTAAAATTGTATTTGATTGTATGTAATTGGTTTTGAACAGTAAGCATCATTTTTACCTGTATATATGTAAAGAAAATATATATCCTTAATTATGTATTATTATATTTTATAATGTAAAGAGTTTAGTTTATATGGTTAAGAAAGTCATGCTGGCCATTATGATATTTTGATTTATGTCAAATATGTTATAATTTATAATATTATTCAGAATTGTATTTTCAGTTTGAATTTGTAAAAAAATAAACTTAAAATGTCGTTTCTTTATTAAAAATCAACACATTGTTTATTTTAATTGTTCTTTATTTATCTTATATATATATATATATATATAAATAAGTAAAAAAACAGTTCACTATCGTTTTCTCATCTGTTTGCCCAACCGGTTTAATTTTTTTTTTGTTTTAGTCTCCATTGGCAAGCTTTAATGTTACCAACAAAAAATTAAATAAGTTTTTTAAGTGATACTTCTTTACGTACAATGAGAGTGAAACTACAAGGGCGCGATCACACGCGGTGACCGTCAGAATATTAGCGCCATTATTTTGAATATTAAGGACGGACATATAAGTATGTATTTACTGAAAAATAGGTAAATGATACTTTTACACTATAGAATTATGATTATTTTCTCGTGTTTGTGCAAAATTTATTACTGAGCAAGCCTGTGCATAACATTATTTATGAAAGTGGACATATAATTTTTTTATCTCTTTCTCGTTCTGTGATATCTATACCTATATTAATAATTCGTCTTACAGCAAGCATGTCAAAATCGCGGCCCTCTACACATTTGCCTACGGCGTTATCCAATTCTTCCCAATGCGGCCTGAGAGCCTTTTGCATGTAATTTGTTATAGTTAAAAGTTTAAATAAATGCACACTAAAGTGATGTACAAGAGGCGTGTTTTACTCTTTCACCCTTTCTTATTCAAATCTTCAATCGATCTTCTTTTTTTTTAACTGACTAAACGCTGTTGATCAGAAGTGCTTCCACAGCTTCACCGGACTTACTTCAATCGATCGGTTCTTCGATACTTGCAATGATTTTTTCTTTAATTAAGGGCTTTGCGGTCCACTGCCAACTTTTGTAAGTATTAGTTCTAAAGTTCCAAAAAAAACATGCTGTACAAAACCAGATTGAGTTTCTTGCCAGTGCTTCTGAATGACTAGGCTGTTTTCCGAACCGGTGGTTTACTACTTGGACATTCATAAGCGCCTTTTCAGGGTACATATTGAATAAAGTTTTTTTTTTTCATTTTTAACACTGTCTAAAATATTTTTAAATTTGACCCACCAAAGGCTTTTGAATTTGACATACGTCTCTTAAAGATTAAATCTAAAAATTGCCAAATAAGTTTCACTTGTGACACTTGTATTTTGTCTGTACAGGCGCTTTATTTTTCTAAAATTATCCATAATAATTATTATCAAATTTCGAACACTAATGCATAATATACGGTTTTTAAAAATAATCACAAAACACGAATCGAGTTATACTCTGTAACATCGAAATTTCGAGAAGTTAGTACGTAGTACTAATTATTTTCTTACATGATTATACGCGCAGTATACAATCAGTATAATGTATGGAGCTAAACAGCTGCTGTTTCAGTAGGTACATTATTAATGTAACGTATAATATTTTTTTCTACAATACAATTAATCATAACGTTCTTTAGTAGTTGCAACTTCTGGTTCTATCGATCATATAGTAAGTAATTGTTTTATCGAATCATCATGTAAATGCATGGTCAATATCATAATCCGTGGCCAGTGTTTATTTTAACATGTCGAATGTTCCCGGTCGCGATCAGATGTAATGCAGACACGACCTCAATACGTTCACGACGCAACTAGAACGATTAGCGTTCGCTGACAATAAAATTAAATTGGTCAGTAATGATTTTATTATAGTACTGATTTTTTTACTTTCAGCGCTAGTTTAATTTACGAAAAATTTGATGTTTTAATTTATTAAAAACTAGCTGAATACCTGCGGCTGCGCCCGAGTTTTATATATTTTTAAATAATTATCATATATATGTTAATTTTGAAAGATCGTATTTTATAATATAGTTTTATCTGTACGAGTATAAGTTACCTAAAATTATATTACATTTCATTTGTTAAATATTCTAAATGTAATTTGTATGTACGTTTCATATAATATTCATAACAACACGATCTATAATATAATATATTAATACCACGTAATATTTTAATAGAAATCAGAAAAGTACATTTTCATATTGTATGTAAAATATCTAAAATATAATATAATATAATTATAAAATATAATATAATTTCAATATACTTAATATTAATTTGTAAATTATATAATGAGTAAATTAAATATTATCTGTAAACTCCGAATGTATTTAACGAGTTTCATAAACAAACAGACGTTTTCTCAAAACATATTATTTTAAAACATAAACAAATCTTAATTGGTTTGTCCTCCAGTTAGCGTCCAATTAATATTCATCTAGAGCTTCCCACGACATTTAAACTTGACAAAGGGCATCCTTGCGATCGCTTCTTTATTATACGTTCTCCTTTGCAAAAGCTTCAAGCCTGTTTATAGACAGTTCATATATTTAATATCCATAAAGATGATTTCAACTCATTCCAAGCGATGATAGCTTAGTTGGTAGTGTGATCGGATTTCGCGTCAATGGACGCGGGTTCAAACCCGCCTACCTATCCAACTCTAAAATCAGCCTGAGCTTTCGGTGAAAGAAAACATTGTTAATAAACCTTTTCCAATAATGCCCGCCTGAGTAATTACCACCCTCAAGTGGAAAAACTGTCTCCAAATATCAACGGTGTGTTCCGGCAGCATCACTTACAGTACCAGTAGCTATAGGCTTAGTGTGTTTACCATTCTGGACCACATCATCTCTTAACATCAGGTGAGATTGTGATCAAAGCTCTGAACCTATACCGTGTAAAAAAATCCTTTAAATTTTATATCAGATTTCCATATTAAAGAGCTGCTCCAATTTGCTGTTATGTCTATTTCCTTGATGTCGTAATAACCTCCCGTAAAAACTAAAATAGAACAAATCTTTTCTCAATTATTATAATTCTACAATTATAACTGCTTCACCTCGTAATAGCACGATAACTCCAGCTAGATTTAGTGAACGTTAATTTTAGCTTATCTTACTAATGCGTGACCTACTACTAGTCGTTTTTATTTTTTTATCCAAGACATTTTCACGAGGACACAAATTATTACATTTAATATAAGATTACTTTTTTATTGGTTGTTAGTTTGTTTTTCATAAGAAGATGGATGAGACGCGATTGCATGTAGCTGAGATGCCAATGTTGAGATGGATGTTCGGTATCACAAGAATGAATAAAATAAGTAATGAATATATTTGAGGGAGTTTAAAAGTTGCACCAGTGGTAGAAAAGTTGAAAGGTTCCCGTTTGTCGTGGTATGAACATGTTATGAGAAGAAAGAAAGCGCATGTGGGTAAAATAGTAATGAATATAAATGTGGAAGGGTGGAAAAGTAGAGGAAGGCCTAAGAAAGTGTGTATGGAGTGTGTATGAAATGATATGAAAGAATAAGGAGTGAATGAAGAGATGACGGCTGGTAGGGACGTATGGAAGAAGAAACCATACTGCACCAACCCCAAGTGGGTTGGGAAAAGGCAGGTGAATGATGAGATTGATTTTCATAATGTGAGCAAAACTAAAGTCAAATCGAATATTTGAAAAAAATGTGGAAATAATCTCACATACGACTATTTCTAAGATGCGGTATATATATTGAGTTATTTAGCAGAGTGGTGAAGTTTGAGTGACGGACTAGGTCGCGGGTTCCATACACGTTGTGCAAACCCATAATAGCTAGTTCTGGCTTGTTGCATTTCAGGATTAACCAGCATATCCATAAGGTAATGGTAATGATATGAATCTGCTAGTGGTAACTGATAACAGATAACTTTGGCGATATGCTATAAAAAGAAACACATAAAAATAAACATATAAAATAAAAACAAAACGATTAGTCCTATTCATTTAACCAAAAAAAAATTATATATATTGTTCGGTTTTCCACCCGCCTTTAGCAGCGCGGCTGTTATGCCGTCATCACCCGGCGCCTTGTCGTTTTTTGAGCTGTTTGAGAGCAGTTCGAATTTCGTACAGGCTGACGTCCGGGATATCTTCGGTAAAGTTTCGGGTTAATCTATCTCTGGGGTCGTTAACTAGACTTCGAGTCGGCTTTCGCATTAATGTGTATAACTTTCCGTAGAAAGTCTCGACTTCTCTCAAAAGCTCAATAACGTGTATAAAATATAACTAACTTAAAGTTAAAATTGTATGTAACACAATAAAAGAAAAATTACGTCAATTGTACAATCAAGATACACAATCCAGATATACATAAAGATAACACTGTAAATAATTAGAAATTACAAAAACTTAAGTAATAATAGTAATTTTAGATAAGATAATAACCTTTAATTTCAGGTTCTAACCAGAGATTCAGTAACAGTCGCAGTCGACGCTGTGGTTTATTATAGGATCAAGGAGCCATTAAACGCAGTAGTTAAAGTTGCAGATTACAGGTAAATAGTGCAAGAAGCGAAACATCTTAATTACCTACGAAATGATACGTGACACAAGCAGTACAATGGTTTTACAGCCTAGAGACATACTCAAAATACACTGAGATAATTGTATAATATTATCAAATAGATTATCCAAAACATTTAATATAAATAAAAATGAAAAGATTGTAGTAACAATACCAATCGCATTTCTTGCTAGACCTTTACGATGACAAAATCTTTTCTGGTATCGTTTTTCGCAGTCACAAGTTCATACCGTGTAAATATATCAGCAATACTTTTAAAATTGAATCTACTGCATATAAATTTCAAAACAAATGAACAATAACAAAAATATTGCTAAATAATTCATGAAATCATGATGATGCAATTAGTAATGCAGTTGGATTCCGCGTCAATAGACGCGGGTTCGAGTGCACTAATCGAACTCTAACATCAGCCTAAGCTTTCGGTAAAAGAAAGCATCATGTGGAAAGCATAGTATGGTGGTAGGACTTTGATTTAATTTGAGTGTGTTTATCAATGGAAAAATAAATAAAAGATGTAAAATCTGCATGGACATAATAAACCATAGCCATAGTAAGCCATAACAAGTAATATGATATTCCAGTGCATCTACGCGTCTATTGGCTGCAACGACACTGCGAAATGTGCTTGGCATGCGTGACTTAGCACAATTACTCTCAGACCGAGAAGCAATAAGTCACATGATGCAAGCCAGTCTGGACGAAGCCACGGACCCTTGGGGTGTTGAAGTAGAAAGGGTTGAAATGTGAGTTATCCCTTTGAAAATACGCATACACTTATATTAGTGATATATAACGTCTTAAAATTTACTCATTTCGTTAGATAAAAATAAGGTGGTAATCTTTCAAAAAGTCTTTAGTGTTTGATTAGTGGTCGAAATTATGGCATAATCATAACAAAACATAGATAATAGAAAAACAGTTGACAAGTAGAGTAAAAAAAGCACTGAACTGTTTACCTTTGCATATTTTATATATAGACTAACTGTAACTCCGCGGCTGTGCCTGGCTTTCATATATTCTTTACTGAGTAACTTAGGGTACTTTAAATTGTCGAAAATAATTAAGGGTTCCGCGTAAATAAAATAAAACTCATAAGAATTTGAATAAAATCCGATTCAATAGACAGTTTTTTTACGGGCAAGTTGAATTTATGAGAAATATTTATACTTTATCTTGGTACTAAAACTTTTTAAATAAAATATTTAGGGTTCTGTACAAAAAAAAATTAAAACGGAGTGAAGAATATATGAAAACACGGGCGCAGCCGCGGGCACACAGCTAGTTTAATTATAAATATATATGCACTTATTTGTTTAATCTTCTAGAAAAGACGTTCGTTTACCTGTTCAACTTCAAAAAGCTATGGCCGCAGAAGCAGAAGCTGATCGAGAGGCTCGAGCTAAAATCATTGCTGCCGAAGGAGAGATCAAAGCGTCAAAAGCGCTGAGAGAAGCCTCACTTGTGATGATCGACAATCCGATGGCCTTACAGGTAAATTCACAAAATATTTTTGACCAATTTAGAATTTAGGTCTTGTTATTAAAATACAGGATTATTGTTCTTATTTTGGTCTCAAAGTGTTATATTTATAACGTATGGTTTATTTGGGTCCTAAAATATTCTGAACGATTATTTCTGATACAGATAAAAAAAAAAATCTCCACTGAGTCGCGACCACAATAGACATTTATTCTATTTATTTATTTATATGGAAAATCTACAGCAATAAAACAATATAGCACTAAGAATATACAATGATTAGCCAATTACAGATTTTCACGAATAGACATTAAGTTTCTAGGAAATACACATGTGAAATAAAGTCACAACGTTATATCTAACTTATTTTATCCTAAATTTAAAAAGAGAAAATGTTATTAAACATTAAATAATAGATATTACAAGATGACATGATTAACAAAAAAAGTCCAAGCTCAGCTGTCTTCTAGCAGATACTAAATTAGTGGAAAATACATCAAAGTCATGTAGCTTACAGATTTGGTTAAAGTTTCTACCTGCTCGCACTATAAAAGTATTTTGGCGATAGTCGGTGTAAGAACTGGGAACAAAAATTGGAGGGTTGAATCTAACGATTTTTCTGGGACAGTTTAAAGAGAATTTGGATAGAAGGTCTGGGCAGTCAATACTATCAGAGAAGATTTTAAGAAGTAAAGTACAGTCCGCAATTTCTCGTCGACAAACAAGTGGAAGAAGGTGAAAGTTTTTACATAAATCCAAGTAATTTCTGGAGTCATATGGAACTCCAGTACAATAGCACAAGTATTTAATAAATTTCCTTTGTAAACTTTCAATACGATCTATGTATTTATTGTATTAGGGATTCCACACCTGC
The DNA here is from genome assembly GCA_014132275.2 of Samia ricini. Classification (NCBI taxonomy): domain Eukaryota; kingdom Metazoa; phylum Arthropoda; class Insecta; order Lepidoptera; family Saturniidae; genus Samia; species Samia ricini. The sequence goes on from AP028170.1 coordinate 12,163,272, forward strand.
GAGGCATATTCAAGATGGCTTCTAACAAACGTACAATAAAGTATTTTAAAAGTCTTTGGCTCTTTAAAGGAACTACATAGACGCATTATAAAACCTAATGCTTTGGAAGCCTTTGCAACAATATGTTCAATGTGCCTATCAAAAATTAATTTCGAATCGTGAAATACTCCTAAGTCACGGATCACATCATGCTTTGGAAGCACTTCACCTCTTATTGTATACTGAGTAGGGATAGGAACGGGTTTACGTGAAAATGTCATCACAGCACATTTGAATGGATTAAGATCCAGTTGGTTTAAACTACAATAAGTAATCAGACGATTCAAATCGGATTGCAATGCAACCATATCGTCAATTGAGTTAATCTTTGAGTAAATTTTCATTTCATCTGCAAAGGATAACATCTGTGATGTTTGCAGGCAAGCACTAATGTCATTAATATACAAAATAAATAGCAATGGTCCGATCAAGGAGCCCTGAGGCACACCGCTAAGGATGCACTTCCAGGCAGATACATTATTATTTAAAACTACAGCTTGATTTCGATTTTCTATATATGAGATAAACCATCTTAGAAGATCTCCATGAATTAACATGGAGATATGACATGGTTAAGTATCGGCCAGTTTAGACACAGTAGTTAGCTGAGTAGTAAGACAATTGCACGCGACTGGACGTCATGGCGCGTCGCGTGTCCGGGATCAGCAACCAGGCGTAATTAGAGGCTTTAGTCGTGATAGATGTATGTATGTAGGTCGGCATGATTATGGAGACAGTTGATAGATTTATATCTATCGGCAGTCGTCATATATCTCTGAGTGTGCTTTCTTTAATATAAGTGGGTGTCCGCGTTCGTCTACGTGTTTCATCTTTATTAAATTTGGGGTGTGTCCTTTTTTTCTATCAGTCACCACAACACATGGTTCCCGAAGACCAAATTTCATTCAAATCAATCAAGTCCTTATTAAGTTTTTTAAGATTTATCCATACATACAAACATACAGGTGGATAAACAGACAAAAATAACAATTTTAAGATTACTTTTTCATTTCTGACACATATTTTAGCCCATGTGTTTTTATGATACGGAAAAGATTGTATTGATAATTTTTATAGCCCTCAGATGGCTTCATTCTGTACTTTATGCAAACAAAGTTCTATCAAAATTGGACAACCCGTTATTGAATTAAATCCGAACAGAATGTTTTCTTGATCATTTTTCTTCACGTTTTACAAAAATAATTTTAAATCTTTATAACCTATTAATTGCCCCTTGATATATATTTCCCGTATACAAAGTTTCATCAAAATCAAAAAAGCCGTTTTATCCGAGTTATCCAGACATACAAACATACAATACAGACAGACTTACAGTTAAAAAATTTGTTAACGTCAAATTCAAGATTAGTACCTAAGATTAGTAGCTAAAATAGCCATTTATCACAACAATTAAAAAAATACAGATAAAACTTTAGATTTATTATTACTATAGATTAGGTCATAGATAGATAAATTAGACAGATATAGATAGATTAGACAAAATACATATAGATGTATATATATTTTAAATTGTTCTATTCTCTATTGTTACAGCTTCGTTACCTTCAGTCGTTAAGCTCGATATCCGCTGAGAAAAATTCAACAATAATTTTTCCTTTTCCGATGGACTTCTTGAAAGCATTCCTAGGAGGTCCGGGTTCAAGTTCGGTACAAATGACGCAATCGCTTCCCATATAAATGATCTGTTATAATTTTATAATTCTAGTCAAATGGAACAAAATCTAAAATAAACATTTCAAAAATTAATATGACCTTTAATGTTCTTATGACAAAATTATTAGTATACTCAAAATATTCTTCAAGTATTACATTTATATATCTAACATATTTATGTCGAGTTATAAAACGAGATATGATAATTGATCAAAAGCATTAATCATTTATTTTATCCAAATATAATATAAATTAACAAAATGGATCCTACGGTTTTACATCATTTTTTTAAATAAGATTTACTTAACAGTGAGTAATTTTTTGATAGGTATTTTCTTTTTTTATTAACAAAGTAAGTTTAAAAATGAAGAAAAATGTTTCTAAACTAAATATCACAGGTTCGTAAACAGGATTAGATCAACTATTTCCAGTTCAACTATTTATAACGTAGACCGTTGTGTATTATTATTCCAGAGATCACAGAGAATACTTTGAAGGAGAAAATATTCCGGGAGCTCGCTATAATGACGATTATCATATTTCCATTGGCACTACAATGGTGTTTCAGGGTTAGTTATAAAGAATTTAACAGCATCAAAAGGCAGTACTCACTTTAGAAAGACTAAATATTTTTATTGAGAAGTCCGTATACCAATATATCAGAGCTGCGATCATACGTTTTGGAAGAGTTAAACAATTTTTTCCAGATAATACTGGAATCATTTGGGTTGTTCCATATACAAATAATGTTATTGTAATAGATCTTAAAACGTAATCCATCAATTTTCCGCAACAAGAGGTTATTTTTCGTTCCGAAAAAAATATGTTTTCAGTGTTAATAACTATTGTTAAGTGGCTAATGACAGATTACATTAATTGCAATAATTCATGTTTACATCCCGTGTGCCGTGTGTTACAGCATATCTTTCCTTGGGTGTAGTAAAAGGCGATTAAGGGATAAACCAGGGGATGGGCAGCAGCATCCTCTCAGCAGAATCATAAACAACTACTGAAATCGCCAACCCGCTTGCCAAGCGCGACGATTTTGGCAATTCCCCCTTTTTGAGGGAGATCTATGTCTAACAGTGGACGTCTAAAGGTTGAATGAATCAATTAATGTTTACATGAATCTTCAAAAAAAAAATACTTTTCCAGATTTTTACGAAAGACTCTGTGACCGTCACAGTCCATGACGTTGTTTATTTCCATGTCATTAAACTTCTTAACAATCTATTAAATGTTCAATCTAGCAAATAAAATTTATCCTTTCCAAGTTGATGTAATCATAGACGGCTATTTCCACATCTAATTATATTTTACAATTTCAGACGTGTTACAAAATTAATAGCAACAGATATTCTTAAAAATATACCAGGTAGAACGTATACAGTATACGTTAACTGCATTGCTTGCTAATCGTGAAATCATCAGTCATACCAATAAAAAAAAGTCGTTAGATTTACAACTGAATGAGGAAATGGAAGGTGTAACAAAATGTAACAAATAAAACGTATCAATGTATAGCGTACGATAAAATATCGATCTATATACATATCTTCCAAAATGGATGTTTTACTGCCATTTGAATTTCAAAAAGTAATGGCCGTAGAATCTGAAGGCATTCGATCGGCTAAGGGAAAAGTAATTGAAGAGGAAGATTAAATTAAAACCGCTGAAAGTCCTTAGGAATCTAGAATAATGATGTAGAAAAATCCAAAAGTCATGCTTGCACGTGTACCTACACATACATATTTTGTACGCAGGTGCTTAAATTTGTAATATTATTTTCCCGAAATCATTCGGAATATTACATTTATATACTCAACTAGCTGTGCGCCCAGGGTTCCGCCCGCGTCTTATATATTCTTCACCTTGTAATATAGTTTTCAATTAATTTATACCGAAACCAATAAAAAAAAAAAACAAGTTAATGAAGAAAAATGAGTCAATTATTTTTATTAGCGTGAGAAAAATTTAAATCGAAATAAAAATGAGAAATACCCGAAACCAACGATTTTATGATCAGTAAGGTAAAAAAAATCTTAAATGGAAAAAAGCTTAAATACTTATAGTTAGCAATGCCTCTTTGTAATTTTATTTGATGATATTAATATACTGCATCAATTATTGATGAACCGCTGACCCGTTTAACTGTGTAATTTTTAAAATTGACATTACACGAAATCATGTAATTCTGAATAGCTTATTATTCTTTTTTGTAATTTAAAAATAGGGGTCAGTTTCTTTTACAACAATGCTGACAACCGAAACGATGTCAAAAAACAATATTTAGTCTCATTCAATATGCAACCTTCGTTACTTATAAATGTCACTGTCCATTACATTGACATCATTCAAGTATTTTGTAATGATATCTAATGATTATATTTGAAGGGTTCTTATAACATTTTATAAAGAAATATTAAACAAATGTTTGGGGCTTTGGGGACGATTATTAAATGTTTATGGAAATTTAATATTATAAATTAAAAGCTTCTAAAATTGGGTTGTATTTTATTATTTAATATATTATAACTTGATTTCACTACTTCTTTTATTTTATTAAATAGTCATAAACGTCAGTATTTAAAATTAGAATGTTGTCAAGTAAAATAGTAGCCTTTTTGGAACAAAATGGTTGATTAACTATTATATCGACATCTGATAATTATGAAAACTTGCATATAATTAAAACCCGAACTGTTCTCACTAGTTTAATATAATAATGATTTTTGAGGAAATTCTACAAAAAACACCGTCACGACAGAATTTTGATATGTACGTACTAATTGTGTAGAAAATAAAACCTTTTTGAATTTTCATTACCGTCTAAATATACAGATGGTAGGACAGTTCAAAAGGGAGGTGTAGTATATGAGGAAGGGGACGAGGTGTAGTATATGAGGAAGGTACAAGGCGGTGTTTTGTGCTGCTTTTGTTATTGTTGTTGTTTTGTTTGAGGGGTTGTTATTTGGGGGGGTTGTTATTGTTAAAGGTGAGCGTTTTGTTGTTGTTGTTTTGTTGTGGTGTGTGGACTGTGGGGTTTGGGAGCGTTCTCGGTTGAGACGCTCGTAGACCTCCACTGTCCTACATGGCGCAGAAAGGCAAGGGGGGAAAGGGAAATGCGGGGAAGGCTCGAGCGCTGGAGAAATGGGAAGGGACTGATGACACTGTGGGGGATTTTGATGGAATGACGGAGTTGGAAGTTAATGAGGCGTACTATAAAGTGCAGGAGTATTTGGAGGAGATTCTGGGGAATATAGAGTTGGGTTATCTGACATGGAAGTTGGAGAAGTCGATGCGGATGGTCATGGTCTCTCGTAATGAGGTGACTCGGTATATGGAGGAGGCAGCTAGGGGGAGGAAGTGCATTGAGGAGGGGGAGAAAATGCGCAAGAGGATTAAGCAGTTGGAATTGAGATTGTATGATTGTAGGATGAGGGAGGAGAGTCGGGAGCGGAAGCGTTTTGCTGATGCTTCGGTTGGTACCTCACCGGGGGAGGTTGAGGGGAGGATGTCACGAGTTGGTGACCCTGGGGTGATGGAGGAGGTGATGCAGAAATTGGTGGGGGCGTTAGAAGGGGTTGAGCGGAGATTGGAGTTTCTGGAGGGACAGGGTGCGGAGGTGGTTAGGCAATTGTTGGCTAGGGTAGGAGTGGAAGTAGGGATAGGGGAAAAGAAGAAGGGAACGGGGAGAAGAGTCCCAGAACAATCTCCACCAATGGGGATGGACTGGGCTCCTCTTCCGGGAGATAGAGCGGTGGAGGAGGAAGTGGAAAGGGGGCAGGATGACAGTGGGAAGGGATGGGCTGTTGTTGCGGGAAGGAAGAAGAGGAAGGTTGTAGGTAAAGAGGGGGTGGTAGCGATACCTTCTGGACCCCGAGTCCCGGTGACCGGGGCTAGAGAGATGAGGCCCAGGGTGAGGCTCCCGGTGCTGCCGCGTCCGGCGGCCGTGGCGGTCACTTTGCGGCCGGAGGCGCTGGCACGGGGCCTAACATATGCGGGTGTTTTGGCTGAGGCAAGAGAGAAGATTGGGCTTGACGTGATGGGGATACAGGACATTTCGTGTCGCCCCACTGCCGTGGGGTCCCGAATCCTTGAGATTCCGGGTCCTGCGGGGGGGGAGCGGGCGGATGTCCTGGCAGCTCGGCTGCAGAAGGTTGTGCCGGAGGTGGCACTGGTCTCCAGGCCTACGAAGCGGGCTGATGTCCGCATAGTGGGCTTGGAGGACTCAGTGTCCAGAGAGGAGGCGCTTGCGAGGGTTGCACAGGAGGGAGGATGTCAGGTGGGGGATCTGAAGGCGGGAATGTTGAGCGAGACCCAGAGGGGTGTCAGAACACTCTTGGTGTCGTTGCCGGTGGAGGCTGCATTGAGGGTGTTAGAGAGGGGAACCATCAGGATGGGATGGAGTACGGCCCGGGTCTGTGCACTTGAGGTGCTTCCGTTGAGGTGCTTCAAGTTTATGGGTCTGGGCCATACAAGGGCGAGGTGTACGGAGGCTGTAGAGAGAGGGATGCAGTGCTACCGCTGTGGAGTTCAGGGCCATAAGGCTGTGGACTGCACAGCGGAGCACCCAAGATGTGCACTATGTGCGGAGGAAGGGAGGGAGGCAGGCCACCACATGGGGGGGGGTCTTTTGCCGACCTCCCTAAAAAGAGGGGCACCGATTGGTGCGCAGGTTGCACCTGTTTAATGTGCCGGGTGGTGCGTGGAGGCCCTCCCCTCTCTATGCCTTCCTTGGGGAAGATGAGAGTAGGGGAGAGCGGTGGTTGGGGGGCAGGAAGTATATCCTGCCCCCCGGACTTTTGACCATAGGTCATGCCTCTCTTCGGGGAGGTGGGCGAAGAGGTGGGAGGGGAAGTATTCCTCTCTCATCCCCATTGGGCCATTGGACGGACGAGGCCCGGTGGGTTCGCCGCAGGGGGCGACGCGGTGGCATGCATTGCGATCCCGTATCGCCCCCATCCCAAATGCGGCGGACGGCCCCGGGGGGTTTTAGTGGGTATTTACAGGCGGCTCTCGCCCGGGTGAGTCCCACACTGGCACGGAGTTCGTCCCTCCGTGCCCTCTTACCTATTGCATTGGGGGACTTCGGTCTCACTAATGCAATACCCTATCAGTTAGTTATATAACTAACTATCTATTATAACTATTTCCATTAATATCCAAGGTTTTGACCAATGATTCTCTAATTGTATCAATAGATGTAATAGCTTATTAAAGAATAAGTCACCCAGTTTTGGCAATTATCACCATAAGTGATTACAAGTACATATAATTCTTTTAATATTTTTAAGAATAACGAACCCCTGTGTAACTTGATGCTGCGTGAACAAAACCGCGACATCTACGAGTATTTCTGCCCTTAAATAATACTTTGCGACCCAGTTCTAACGAGTAGTAAACTGATAAAAATTTACCTCAGGATTATTAATAGCTTTCAATGGTAATATCAGTCGAACTGCTTGCCTGTTTATTACTTTCTATCATTAAATATTTATACATTTCTAATGACGTATCTCTATAAAATCAAATAAAAACTGATATATTTTTGTTCCAAAGGCTAACAAACTCTAACAAATAGCAGCCACTACACTACGTAATGAGTTCGGAATCTAGAAACTATCAGAGATTCCTGTCATTAGACTAGCAATCGACTATCGAGTATTTGTAAAATGTACTACAAAATTGTGTAGTTTTAGTTATAAGAATGGAAATGCAACATAAGGAGAGTAATTAGAATATATACATGCATTTTATTTTGATACTCGTTACGTTATAAGATGTTTTTATCACAAGGAGGGGGCATACCCATATGCCTATATGGCAGTGAACACTGACTGAAATAATATTATGACAAAGTTTTTTTTCTAAATCAGCAAGCTTTGTAATTCAGTTGAAAAAAGCAATGGCTGCAGAAATAGAATCATCTAGATTAACCAATGCAAAAATAATTGTAGGCAAAACAAAAATTTGAAATCTACTAATAATTTGCAGAAAGTGACTGCTTTATAAATAACCCGTAGTGTATGCAAGTTAGTGTTTCTTTCTGTTTATCAACATAAAGGTCTCATCTCACGGTTATAGTATACTTTTAATATATTATTTCGTGTTAGCTAACTATAATTAACTGCTTGGATTTACAGACTTTAAAACCTTTTTTCAATGTTGAAAGTTTAGGAATTAACCATATAGGCTAACTAAAAATTAGGGGGTGTTGAGATAGCGCAGAGGGGGCGAAGAAAGATTACAAATATAGTCTAAAAAAAACAAAAAAACAAATTAAGACGGGGAAATAGAAAAAACATATTCTCAAAGTAGGCGATGAGCAATATTTGTCTGTCTGTTTGTTCCCGGTAATCTCCGGAACGGCTGGACGGTTGTTGACGGAATTTTTTTGATAGATAGCTGAAGTTACTCCGGGTAGCTTAGGGTACTTTTCATTTTCGAAAATATTTAGGGTTCCACGTAAAAAAATTAAAACTCCTAAAGAAATCATATTCTTCTTTTTTTTTTTCATAGCAGTTTTACGGGCAACTGCTTGAATTTATGAGAAATATTTTTACTTTCTTAGTACTCAAAAAATTAAGGTTCCGTATTAAAAAATTAAAACGCAGCGGACACACGGCTAGTCATTATTAAAACAAAGTTTAAAGTAACTTGGTATCAATTAAATTGGTATTTTTTAGGTTTTAATTTATTTTATTTTATGTAACAATATAGGCACTTTTAATGATACTCGAATTTAAAAAATAACTATAAATAAGTACGAGTTAAAAAAATTATCTAATAACTGTATAAATGACTAGTAATCACTGGAATCGTTCTCTTCTTGTTTCTGGTGACCGTAGTGCACTGGCTGTTGAGCCTGACCACCAGCCTTTTTATGTACCGTCGCCTGCAATAACAAACGTATTTTTCTGGTTCAAAGTTCTGGTTAATATTACTTAATTACAGATTTTACTAAGACAAAATATTTAATTGAAATAGAAAACATAAATATGACTTGAAATTTTCTTTACAGTCTATAATACTATGTAACTAATAGGAACCAACACTAAATTTTTGAGTTCATTCGATGATAGATTGTTACTTTTTTGTAGTAAGCCAGAACTAGAGCGATGATGAGTTAATAAAAGTGTGATCGTATTTTGCATTGATGGAGGTAGGTTTCAATTCATAACGTTTTTGAACATCCTCGGCCATATCGTTATTTACGTTGGAGTTTTTGGCGGGATATAATTCTTTTATAACCCTATACTTTGGTTATTATACACAAGTAAAGTATATTTCAAATAATAACGCGGTACGTTTATTTTGAGGTGCCATAAAAACTCCGTGGAAAGTTCTAGAAAGCTAATCGTCGTTTTACTGGAAATGTATACCAATACCATTGAATACTAATACAAGTTTGTAAAAATATCGTTATCCAGCAGGCAGAATTGTGTATGTAATGTGTATGTATGATTACCTGGAAACCATTTTTAGGGTCAGCAGTGTAACGCACTAAACGAATAGAACCGTCAGGTTCGACCAGCGAGTACTCCCCTTGAACCACATCACCGTCGCGATGTTCTTTGTGGTTCTGCTGATTTCCCGTATTCGGGTCTTCTACCCCATACGCGTAAGTATAATCCGGTTTTGCCTGATAAAGTAAAAAAATAATAGATTAATGACAGAGCCAACGAGCATCGTTCGGTATTTTAAATAGCAACTGTCATTTAGAGCTCTGAAGCTATTTCTTCTCTTTCCTCTTAGCCTTAAATTCACTTTAAGCTAGCATTAAAAATTAAATTATTATTATTAAAAGAAAAATATATGTCAACGTTAAAATTTATTTACTATTGACAAATCCACCTATTCAAGTGAAGCTAAAAATATAGATACATACTAGCTGTGCCCGCGACGTTATTCGCGTTTCATGTATAAAAAAATAAATTGGACCAAATTGTGAATCTAAACCATTCTCGAATCCTCAGGAATAGACACAAAAAATGTCATAAAAATCGGTTCAGCCGTTTAGGATGAGTTTAGTCACATACACACGCACAGAAGATTGATATACTATATGAATATAAAGATAGTCGATGCCGATAAACTGCTAACGTAATAGCATTCGAATTGTCACATTGCATTGTATATTATTACCTAATATTTCCATACAAACACTGTTTAAATTTCTATATACGTCATCAAATTGTGTATGTAATTGTATTTCGACTTAACGTTACGGTCCGTACGAGAAGAAGAATTTAATATTTTATACATATTGTGATGTAATACTATGGTAATATTTATGTTTAAAAAGTACCTAATAAATGTAATTTAGTGCTTAAAAGTCTACAATAAATTAAACTTCAAGAATTCCGTCATAATATATCATCAGTTTATCGTTAACAGCTAAGAAAGATATTTTTAACACCATAGTCATGCACAAAAAATGATCACTAACCACATAGTCAACGGTTTTCAAACGAGCATATTTCGACGTGTCTGGGTGTATTTTGCCTGTGTTGTGGTCATATCCGTAATCGGCGTGTTGCTGTGCCGGAAGTCCTTCTGCAGCTGGAACTTGAACCTCTACTATTTGCCCACTAACGGGTCCACTAAATCGGTTGTACGAATAACCACCTGGAGCTTTACCCGATGAGGCTACAGACATCACCGCGAAAGAGCAGATGAACTGTAATTCGACGAAAAAATGTCACATTAGTAGTGGAATGAGTGATAATCACAATATAAATCAATGACATCATGTTCGTAACTCCAGAAACTGATTATTTGCGACTACATTGTCGTATAATGTTTCCCTTTGCGCAACAAGAAAATCGATATTAGATGATAAATGGAAAGATTTTTTAAAACATTGTCGTTATAGCTAAAGATTTGTTCATTTACCTTTCATCATATCAAAAGTAATTAATAATTAAGTACACTTAAATTTAGGCAGATATAATGTCTGCTGTAAATCATTATTTTCATGAAACTAACCACAAACAAGCCGACCTTCACGGTCAGTAAGTACTATCTCGTTACACAATAGCAGGTGACAATGAAAACTAATCGACTGGTGCCGAAGAAAGCTGCGGTGGGAAGTTTTTGCGTAAAAATAACGGGGTATTTGATTTACGTAATGTTTAAATAGAACTCAAGGTTACTGGGCTATTTTGTAAGCTATTGGTTTTTATTTTTATAATTGAATCGATTGTTTTTATATAGTTAGTGAATCGCTTATCGTAAGTTCTAATTGTTTATTCGCGTTAATTATTGTTATAGTTTACATTGTAAATTTTGATTTGATTGTATTATTCTATACTTTCGTCATTTTAACGTATTTGATGGAAGGTAGATTATTAGTGTGGTGCCGGCTGAGAATAGTACCACCCCAAATCTTCCCGTGGGTGTCGTAAAAAGCGACTAAGGGATTTAAACCAGTAGATGGGCAGCAGCATTCTCTGATTACTAAAAAAACACCTTACTGTGATCGCCAACCCGCCTGCCACAGCGTGATGAAGGCAATCCCCCCCCCCCTCATTGGGGGATACCTACGTCCAGCAGTGGACATCTTACGGTTGAATGGACGGATAGATGGAGATTATCAGGTAAACAACTGTCTAAATAGCTTAATATGGAATATCAGCTTTCAGGACATTTTAAGTTAAACAAAAAGCGATAATCTGAAATTTAAGCTTAAAGTATTTTAAGTAAAAAAGGATTATAAAAATCATATGATTTTATTAATAAAAAATTGTATTTTATAAATAAATACAAAATTGTTTAGAACTATAAATTATGTACCTTAAATACGAATGCCATTTTGATTAACAGTACCGTGGTAGTCAGCGTCTATGTTCCCGGCTGGACTGATGCCTTTGCCACAGGTGTTGTGGTTTTATAGTAGCCGTTAAACTTAGAAAGAATAGGTGCAATCGTATGCCTGTACAGTTCGGTTGCAGCAAACTATGAATCAATAATTTTCAATAATTTGGCACCAGCTACGCAGACTCGAAACATTGCGTAGGTTAGGTATTTTCAATTGACAAAAATAATAATACACTTCAGAGTAAACAATATATTTTTATTGTTGTTACCATGCTACGATAATGAAAGTGTATATTAACAGTTTCTTTAGTGATGTAATCAAGCACGAGTACACTAAAGAACTAGATGATGTATGAAGAAATACCACAAACTGACATATGTATGATATTATCCTATTCTGGTAATGAGGTTGAGGTACCTTACGATATTTTCCTGTGATATATACCATCTATATCAAACTTGTTATCAGCTACCTTAATTTACAGAAATGTAACTACACAGTACGCATATGTCAACGATATATAGAAATTATAAATATTAATAAAAATACCTAGGTATAAGCGAAATTTAATAAAATAAAATTAAAGCGAATTAGTTAATATAGGTATCTACACTTCTAATAAGAATCTATTACGATTTTATACTACAGATAAGGATAATGGATAGTAATAGTAACATTGAATAACTTTATATTTCTATAAAATTTAACTAAGATTAAAAATTGTAAAATCATTTATTTAAATAAATCTCAAGATATACGAATATACGAATCAATAGTCTCGTTAATTCCTTCAAATCGATAATACTTATTTTTGCATATAGAAAAATATCTTTCTCTGATACTTTCTAATAGATCGGGGGAAAAGTCTTTTCGGAGATAGTATGTTTAAACATGTAAAAAATATCTTTGGCTGTACTATTTGTATTTGGCTGGATTTAATGAAGTTAAAAAATTACATTTCAAAAAAGAAACAAAGTACTAAAATGTTGTTCCCAGCTATTCACACAGACTGTAGCAAAACAATTTTTCGTTGTTGTGGGAAATGCCGGGAGAGAATCTAGCGGGTTAGAGACGCCAGAGGGATATGTGGAACTCGCCCGGTGTAAAGAGCCGGGAATATCCACTAAAACCCTACCGCCGCCTTATTGGGGCAACACGGGATTGCAAGGCATAATCCGCGTCACCTCAGCGGCAGGCCCGGAATGGACCCCTTACATTATCTTTCATCTGGGGGTGGAAGAATAAGGTAATGTTGTGTGTATGGTGGGATTAAATGGGGTATTGTTCATTATCCGGTTTTAGTGCCAGGCATTGATCCGAATGTCTACTGCAACAAATGAGATTATACCAAAAAATTGAGAGGAAGCGGCCAGAATTCATCAATAGAAAGACTTTGGTATTTCATCACGATCGCTAGACCATACACTCTTTAGTCACTCAGCAAAAGTTAAATAAAAATTTGACTGGGGAGTGTTAATGCATCCGCATTTAGCTCTGATCATGTGCATTCAGATTTCCACTTGTTTCGGTCTCTGCAAAATTCTTTAGGTAGTATCAGGTTAACATCAAGAAAGGACTACGAAAACTACTTGTCGTGTTTTTTTTTTATCAGAAGTCCCAAAATTTTTACAGCAACGGGACCATAGCACTACCAACAAGATAGCAAATAGTGACCGAACAAAATGGCACATATGTACTGTAATTAAATGTAAACAAACTTTGGAAAAAAAATTCTTGAGTTTTCATCTAAAATGCGAAGAAACGGGTGTATAGATGATATCAATTACGTTTATAATAACAAGCTAGATCAGCTATAAGGCTTTTGACATTTACAACTGTAGTGGATAATACAGGTCTGGGAAAATAAAACTACTAATATGACAAATTAAGAGAACATGCTGGCGGCGTTTATTATTTTATTTATTATTATAAGAAAACGTGTACCTAGAATGATTTTTTTTCTAACCTAGCTAATGTTGTTGACCGGAAGGACCTTAACAGCTTCACCGTAACTTTGGGGGTGAGTGCTGAAGGTAGTCGCTGCAAAAGGTAACTAGCACAAGGGTTCGAATCTCGGCTTGGCCGCTACCTATATATTTCGTAAACTGTAAATAGTACGCTTATTGATTTGGCACTTCCTTTAAAATTTACCACGATTCTAATATGGTGCCACCCTAGTTGAATGCATATCGACGGACATTATTCTTATACACAGATGATTCTCCTTAGCACTACCCTCCATAGTTCACAGTTATTTTACCTTTGAAATCTCATTTTGATATGTTGGCATTACTAGCTGTCACGTAGTCAAAATATTTTGCTAATTGTTTTAGATTTTTAGTTTTTACAGTACATTTTACTGTACAATACTATTATACAAACATTCTACATTTGTGAAACAGATTCAAACAGTGATTACCCTAATGTTGCGAAATATTCCAAGACTTTTGCGACCGAGCTTTGTAAGATTATTGGAGGTAAACGTACATTCTTTGAAAGGAAAAAAAACAAATAAAGCTGTGTTCATTCTATTCAAAAATGTTCGTCTTCGATTTGCCCCCATGACTCGTATGTAAAATAGTGTTGCCGGTTGTCTGCAGTTTATTTTTTTCATAATTTTATACTAATAAATATTGAAAAAGTCATCTCGATTTATTACTAAATATAAAATAAATAGTTGAAAGTCTTTATTTTTATCACAATGCAATAAATAAATAAATATAATTATTTTAATTTTTCCTCAAAGAAAGAAAGAAGTTGCAGCTACTTTCTCAAAACTCCAAGAAAAATACATTTCCAAAAAAGTGAAATTTGACTGATGTTCGATCTGAAATGAAATACGTATGAAAATGTAATCTATGTTGTTTTTATTCATTTCCAGCTGTATGTCTTTGAGCTCATTGAAGACCAAAAATAAGAAAAGCAAAATTGGTCTAAAAAACTCGTATTCAATACCGTTATAAATATAATTTCCTTTTAATAAATGTCAGTGTCACATCGTTTTTGCACTATTCAGTATTCACCTTTTACTTATTTTTAAAATTTATCTCTGCTTTTACTCTTTTAAAATAAAATCGCTTATTATGTATCTAACACAATATAATATTTAGAAGATTGCAATACTTAGATATGAAAGGAGCTAACATTTCAAAAACTTTCTTCACCATAAATAGCTGATCGAAATTTAAAAGTACAATCATAACAAAACTATAAAAATATGCTACATATGTAAACATGAGTACGATTGAAGACTGTTGGATCGAATGAAAAAGTGAATAATCTATAATATTATAGTGATGATAAGTCAAGAGCTCACGGATAAAACAAGTGATATGCAACCGACGCTGAATCAAGATGAGCTACAGGTTAAAAAAAGAAAAAATTTTGTCACAGCTTGTAAATATGTTTCGAAAAAAGCTTATTATGATCAATGCTCAAGGCTACTTCTATCAAAATTGCCACAATGTGTTAAACAAAGCGCATGTAAACATCGAGAAAATAATCATGGTGTATGTATTTCAGCAATGATTACAAACTTACAAAATGTTAGTCTATTGTCAAACATAAAATTAACGAAATTTACTTGAAACTGATGAAAATGTGCTGAACTACACTTTCTTCTGCGACCTAATATTATGAACTAAATTTAATGTTTTTTATCAAAATATGTGATATTATAACATTACCATAATGCAAAAGAAACTATGAGTTGCTCTGCTTATGCATCAAAAAGCAACACTTTATCAAACTTTATACAATGTATAAGTTGTTTTGCCATTGACTTCATTGTTTTTATTTTCATATAAATGTAGATCATCACAATCACTACTGCTTAACTGCCATGATAAGTCCTAGATCCTTATTCAGTTCACTCCTGTTTCCTTTTTAATTAATATTTTATTTCTGTACAAAATATCAATACTTTTATGCACTGTTTAAACTATGTGAAAATTTTAAGTTTTTTATTTAAGTAAATACTAATTTATGATTGTTATAAGGATTCAATAAATCAAATGCCTGGTTATACAGAAGAGTTATTTAAAATCGAGATAAACACAAACATGTGGCCAGAAGCACTACAAGTATGTAATGTGTGTATCACACCAACACAATATTTGTCTGCAAGTGTACTTAAACATCTTGTGGAAATCATGCTGGTAAATATATATATTTTATAAATATGTATAATTTTAGAATTCATATAAACATTAGATCTGAAATTAAAGAATCAAAATTTCTATATTCCATTTGGGCCCTGAAAAAATGCTTGTGAATGCCAAAAAATTAGCACCGGTTTGGAAAACAGTCCAGTTAGAAGACACAGCAAACAACCTTTTTTAATAAAATATTTTTATGCATTGAAGTTGAAGTTATATTGAAATTGGAAATAGATGGATTAAAGAAAAATGCAGTTCCTGGCTCAAAATAAAATTCTGTTTTTTTTTTTAATACATTTCAGAATGCTCACAAAGATGACTACGGGGATTATACTATAAGCTTTCTACTAAATAAATGTGAAGAAACATTGATAAAAAATTTTACCACACATCCACCTTGTATTACAAAAAAATTAAGGAAATGCTACAGAGATTTTCTCACATCACCTATGGATCTCAGAGAAAAAACTTTTACAAATAGGTCACAATTTGGCCATGACAAAGGAATTGTAAAATATTGTTTTAACAGATTAGAAAATGAAATGAGTAGTGAAAGTTTAGATGGACCTCTAGTAAATAAGTATGAAAACACTCCAGAAGAAATGAGGCGAACCGTAAAAGGTTTACATTGGCAAAAAGAGAAATTTGAAATCTTTGAACTGCTTGAAAGGCATGACAGAATAGAGAGATTAATGTCTGTTTTGAAAAGTGTGGTAGTATTACTACAACTTGATTTAGCAATTTGGCATTCTAGGTAAACCATTAATTAAAAAAATATATATATGAATTTACAGTCAGTTATTATCCTAAACTCCCCATTTATATGCATAAACAAAATAAAATTTTGTTATTTACAAAGTTTATTTATAATTCACACTTCTAGAAAACATTGTTTGTTAGAAGTTTACTCCTTTGTTTAGTATTTTAATGAGCATTTCTTATGAATAGTAATAATCTTCTTTCATTATGTAAATGTAAATTAATTTTATTGACAAACAATATATACACTCAATGTGCTTCATCATCATCATCACTATCTGCCTACCCTTTTTCCATTTAAATGTTTAAAAGAGAGATATTTTATGAAACCATATGTTACAAATTTATATATTTACACAAAAACTAATTTAAAGATATACTTTAGAATCTTTATATTATTTTTTTTTAAATAATAGCAGTACCTTACATGATTAATAATGCTATTGTAAGTACACAAAATGACTTAAAAAATATCATCACTATCATGATATAATATTATTTTTCAGGTATACCAATAATTTAGGAAGCCATGTTATGAGAGCACACAAACCATTGATGGCTCTTATCTTATGGTCAGAAAATGTTTTGTATACCGGAGCAGTCAACAACAACTGTAGACAAATAATAAGAATTTTTGTTCATATGGTCCATCTACAGTATCCAGAAAATCATATAAAAATAATGGTGGTATGTCAATTGAATTATAAATTATTACATGTCATTATTTTTCTAAAAAGAATATTTACTTCATAGATCTTTTTAAACTGAAAAATAGTTCATTTTTAGGTTAATTTTATTTGTCATTTGTGACTATATTGCAATATTCTTTGCAATAATTTTATAATACATAATAAATCATTGCAATTATTTTATTATTTTACCTTGCTTATCAAAACTTTTCCTTTATCCATTTCAACTTTTCATTATGTATACCTATTCCAAGATTTTAGACTAGCACTGCTTAACTTTATATTTGGCTTTTGTTTAAACAATTATAATTTATAATTATCTAAATAATTATATTTCAGACCTGGTTAAATACTATTATACAAACATTCTACATTTGTGAAACAGATTCAAACAGTGATTACCCTAATGTTGCGAAATATTCCAAGACTTTTGCTACTGAGTTTTGTAAGATTATTGGAGGTAATTTTTAATCTAGTTACTATTTTAAATTTATTATGTATTTCAGATTTATAATAGAATGTAAAAAAAATAATACCTTTGTTTTACAGAAACACCTCATGAATCTGTGGTAAAATCATTAAATTATATCAAACCCTCATTTATGAGAATGTTAATTGGAACTCAACATATAAAAACATTATTGCCTACCACAGAAGACTGCATAGTAAAAATTTTAATCGATTTTGTAAAGGAGGAACGTTGGAAATTTTTTTTTAGAATCGGATACAAATGACCAGATTCCAAAACATTCCTTTCTACCCTCAAAGTTAAATGAGGATTTATGTTATCCTTCAGAAATATGTACAAAGTATCCTAAACTTAATTTAGAATCATTACAGCACAATACAGAAATCAAACTTAACTATATTGTGCAAATATTATATATCACCTTAGAAGCTTATTTGGCTGCATATAATGTGCAAAGGGTACAAGAAAAATTGGATTCCCTAAATGACAAATTACAAAATGATGATACAGAACTTGATAATTCAATTCCAGATTCTTATTATGTCTCTGAACAATTTGTCAAAAAATATGTATACATCTTCAAAATGTTGAAAGAACTTGTAATTAAATTCCAAAGTAAAACAACTGGAGATTTACCACAAATCATGATGATTTTTTAAAAATGTTGGTTTACTAGATTTGTGAGTAAATAATTTACAATATTGGATAATGTTCTATAAATGTACATTCTACATGTTATTGCTGTTTGTAAGATAATTACTGAAATCTTTTCTAATTTTTTAAACTTTTATATTTTAAATATTTTTGTAACCAATAAATACATGGCAGTTTGAATTTTCTTTAATCTAGTTCCAAAAAAAAATTGTATGTAATTATGACAAAAAGGAAGGTTTTTGTCAAAAATATTTACTAAATAAATAAAACTTGTAGTAATCCAATGAGGAGTGTAAGGTTTTGTGGTTATCTATAGGCAAATTGCCCATTGATTTATCACATAAGTTATTCAATAAACGTTTATTTGTCCAAAAAGCCTCACTTCTAAGATTGTAACATCAATAAGTTTAACCAAAAATGTCAAACTATGTCATACAATATAAACATCACATGGAATTTTGCATACATAAAAAACATTTAACATTTTTAGGATATTGTATTCTAAATTATTCTAGGATCCAAAATTTGTGATCTTAATGGCATATCATAAAGGTTCAGCTACTGCTATTCTATGTATATTGTATAACACTTTTTCTATATGTAATTAGCATTGTCATACATGTAATTATTTGAAATTAAACACATATGATAAGAAAGTCAGTTATTTTTACATTATTTAATACAATCATTATTTAGGAACAAAGTGACCCCTAGATTTTCGAGAGTGCATTGCCTTTTCTATATTTACATTAGGATATTCTTCTTTTAAATTTTGTATATTCATATCAGGATATCTTTTTAATAAATGTTGGACATGATTGAAGTCTCTATTACGAGCTTTCTTTTCTTGACGATATAGTTTTTCATTGTACAATCTCTTAAACTTTTTAACTGCCAAACTTTTAATAAATCCATTTTCTAAGTAAGGCCTAATCCAACGTGTGTTCATAAATATTGGTAAATAATATTCTGATTTCTGATATTTTTCAGGTAAACCTATAAGATTGACAACATTCTCCACAGGTCTTTCTCCAGTCTCCCCAGTTTCTAACCTGTAATAAGCAATATTACGCTCTCTTATTACCATTTCAATGTTGTTCATTGACTCTTGAACTTTATCAATTCGTTCTGGATTAGGGAATAATTTCACGTTTTCCTTGAATTCATGTTCCATTGTATAAAGCATGTTACGTTCCTTTAACAGCACATACCACAACTTGTGTAAGTCTGTGTTGGATTTTATTCTCAACTCGTCTAATCTCCACGATCTTCCAACTCTTATATTTGATTCCGCCCAATTTTTTTTTTGTATCAAAAAATTCCATTAGATCGTTCAAACCATTGGTAGTGTTGATATCTCTTTTAGCAACTGAAACTACAGCCGCTCTAGCGATATTTACAGGACGATAACAAAATAATAAAGCGTTTCTTATACAATTTTTAATGAGTGAAGAACTCATTTTTCTGTATGATTGAACTTTATTAGTACACTTCAAAATTTTCAAAAATGATTATGATAATAAAAGTAACACATGGATACTTTTCGCTTTTAGATTACACAAATAAATCAAAAGTAAAAGATGTTACTTTTTTTTCGGTTCTGTTAATTCCTTACTAAGAAATAGGCAAAGGTACCACGATCATACAGCCATAATTTTTTTTATTACGTTTCGTAGGTGCCTACCAGCGTTGCCAACACCAAGAAACTAAAAAATAACAGCTCACCAATAAAAAAACAAAATTAGATAAAGTAAAAAGGCCAATTTCATACTTTCATTATATAATTAAAACATTCGCCTACTTTTATTAGTTATCAGGATTCACATACATTGTTCTATTAGCATATTTGTCTCAACATAACAAAAATCAAAGTAAAATTATTTTCCACTTTTATCATCAGTATTTTTGGCCTGAGTCATACATATTTTTGTTAAATTTCTTCATGTGCTTTTCTGTAGCTTCAAATGAGTAGCAATCGGTTATTTCGGATTTAGTTTGTAATACTCCTTTAATAGTTGTTATCAAATCATCTAGAGTCATTGCCGTTTATTACATAGTGGTTATTATTAATTTCTGGTGGTTATCTAAAAATATTTGCATAGTGTAATAGGTGGCGCTGAACGATAATTGAAAAATTAAGAATGAAACAGGGGCATCAATGTGAAAGCAGCAAATCAACTGTTAACACAGTAGGTTTGGTAACACTGGTGGATACGTAGGAATGTTATAAGGGACGGCCTATCAAAATATCGATTTATTTTTAGAAAATATTTGATGAATATGAATGTTATTTTTAATTTCGAAATATCCATAATCAATGTTGACTTCCGAATATCGATTTCGATTTTTTTAAGTGCTTTTTAATATTTTATTTTAATGATTATGTATTCCACTTAAGTAATTATATATTATTAATTTTATGTAAGTATAAATTAATATAAACTAAAACGCGTGAGTTTTAATATGTCGATTACCCATAAAAATGAGACAATAGGGAAACAATGGAAAGCTGGCGTAAACGCCAGGTTAGTGCTCAAGGGTATAAGTGCTGCCTCTATCTTCAAATGGATTTGTTCTGAACGTAACTATGCCTATTAACCCTCTGTAGCTTGTGAGCGCAACCGAAAGAAATATCTAGTGAATAGCAGAGAGTGTGCTTGGCGCAATTTTGGTTTGTCATGTAGTTGTCCTTATTTTTATTTCATTATCTTACAGTATTTGACAATATATTATCTAATTTTGGTGGCATTTTACGTGATAGTGTAGTTATGATACACAAGTGTAGTGAAGTGAAATTAATGACACGGAGATTCTGAAATAGCACAATCATTACCGTTGTAGTGGTAACAGAAGGCCACCATTTTGTTACCACTATTCATTTATTGATAGTGTTCCTAACGTCTGACTTGGCTGCATGGTCTACTAGTACCTTTGCCTTTAAAAGGAATAAAATGAACCAAAAAAAAAAAACTTAAAACGTTTTAAAGTTGATTTAGTAAAATCTCATTTACAGAACTAAAAATAAATTAATTGTATAAAACTTTAGTAAAATGCTTAAAATTAGCTGTTCAATGTATATCAGATTTAACACAGTTTTGAAAAAATATAAAGCTACAAAAAAAAAGTTTAGTTATGTCTTTTTGACATTGGCATACAGTAACAAAACGTAATGGAAGGTAAGTTGTAATGTGGTCGAAAACAGTGTTTTTTATAGCTATACAAATTGTTTCGGTAAACATGTAGCCGACTTAACAAAATCCTGTATAAACTGAAACAAAACTGTGATGTAGTTACGTGGAAAATTATATTTAGTATTTTTGTGACTAAAAGAAACAATTATTAAGAAATTCTTAGTGTGTTTAGAAGAAAAGTGACCGTAGAGGAAGCTCACTCTAACAGGTACAAACAACATTTGAATGCGTCTCTTTTTCCAAAAACGCTTTTTTATTTGTTTCAATTATCAAAATATTAGGTGATCGTATAAAACTTTGTTATATTTAAAAGTATATTTTATATTGTATACCATGAAATAAATATTTTCTATGCCTATGTCAGTTTACTAAAAAAATTCAGTGCTCATTTAAACTTAATGATGAAAATGTAATAAGAAAGTTTAAGAATAATAGGATTAATAGCTGCTTATAAACAGAATATCTTGTTTTATGGTTTTGTCTTGTTTTTTTCTTGGATCGAGACAGTTTGTATTAAGTATAAATACATAAAAACTATAATCTCTACAAGATTATATAATCTCTTAACTTTCCCATTTCATAAAAATTGTATAGTTTAATTTGTAAAATACTTTAATTCTAACTTCCATAACTTATTTCACTAAAAAACCAATTTCAAGCTTATATTATATTTTATTATAGAGATCATTATTAATTTTTGTTTCTAATTTCACCATATAAAATATTATCCAATAACAAATTTGATAAATTTTCTAAGCCTTCTTCAACCAATGCTTAATCCCTCAAATACACAGTTAAATTTGACAATAGGAAAAACAATTGAAACCTGGTGTAAATGCCAGGTTAATGCTTGACCAGTTAAGTAGCCTTTTAACTAATACATTAATCATCTAAGTAATCCCTGTATAAAAAGAGCTATAGTCTAGTAACAGATAAATACATCAAATAATTTATTGAAATAATAAATCTGAAGCAGATATGTCAAAGTACATTATAATGAGATTTTTCTAGAAATATGCATAAAAACAATAATATTAACACCATTATTATAAACATATATTATAAATATATTATATAACAGGGATAATGTTCAAGGAATTGTCTTTCTTTTGTAATTAAAAGTAACTAAATAAAAGTTAAACAATAATAAACAAAAAAAAACTAGCACACTAAATTCTTGTGTGTACAAATAAGTGAACACCAATTTTATAATAATTTGATCCCATTTCTAATCCAATTTGCATTCTAATAAAAATATAACTAGTATTAATAATTTTTACATCTTATAATTTTTTTTATCTTACAGTATTTTATTTTGTAAAGGGAAGAATCAGGATATAAAAAATTAAGCAGTACATCTAAGTACTTAAGTATTTAATTAGTAATTTCCTTGTAAATGAAACTAAGAGAACTTCACTTTATTTTGAAACAGAAAATTGTTTTTACTAGGTATTTAAAAGTATTAGACAAAATTGTAATTTAAAAATGATGTATGAATGTTGCTTTAAAAAGTTAAACATACTTAAGAATTATAAAAGGAGTTCACACAATTTGAAGTATATCTTATTGCTATTCAATTAAAATTTGTTACCTGTGTCACACACATATTTTAGTTACTTAAAGGTTAAAGTACTAACCTGGTGTTTATGCCAGCTTCCAATTGTTTTCCTGTTGTTAGATTTTTATTGGTTTTGAGATATTAAAGAAAGTGAAAGTAAATTTTTTAAATCAATTTGACATAATTATTTTTTTCACATATTAGTTAAAGGAAGGATCAGTCTTAGCTTAGGAGGAAAGTTGTGTGTACCACCAAGGTGTGTATATAATATAATATCACAATACAACTCAGTAATTATTGTTTCATTTTTTTGTGTTCTCATCTCTAATTACTAATTTGCTTATTCTCACATTGAATGTATTTCTCAATTAACATGATGATGAAGACAACTAACGGCTGGTTTCAATATGCAATCTCAATCTATTTATACCTATTTGAAATTTCAATCCTTTTATTTCTAAAGTGTCAGATCAGCGACAATGATCTGACACTTTAGAAAAACCAATGTCTTTTTGGTTTGATCTCAATTTAAAAGTTAAGATTCAATATTGAAACCGGCTGCTAATAAGAAATTGATAAATATACTATAATTGAACCTTCTTTATAACATACATATCTATTTACATCTTCTTACACATTAAAACATGTGCAGTCCCATATTAGATTATCCACACAGAAAGGTTTGGGTTTAGATGTTCCGATTTTATGCTACTCTGAAATAATAATAAAAAGAATGAAATTATATTCATACATAATTACATATTAAACTGTACCTATACTTTTCCTAATATTGTTTAGTCTGTCTGTAACAAAATGTGAAATTAAAATAGTTATTACGACTTCCCAAGTATTTTTAGATATGGCACATTCTAAAACAAAGTTGTCTACCTCATTTCATCTTCTCACTGTGTCATAAAACCATTTTAAAATCATAGAACTACTGTCATTCAACTTTTTTTAAACACTGATTTAATACAATACTTTATAAGAAATCATATCTATGTAATTTGCTTATATTTACGATATTGATGAAATTATCCTGGCTGAGTCACTTGTATGTTAATGAAATTAGGTAGTAAGTTACAATGCCATAGGGTGTTATCTAATTAAAAATTCGATGCTCGATCCATGTTCAATTTATTGCTCTTATACCTGCATAATTTACTACATAACATTTGGTATTAATGTCACGTCGCATTACTATATCTGTCATCAACGTACATTGTACTCACACTGGATCTTCACATGAATAAGTGATGATGATTAAATCAGACGCCATCGCTTTGTTTAGCCCCACCAGTGTATATCGTGCGCTTTGCTTACTCCTTGTCAGTCACACTCTATCCGCTTATGATGTCGGCCATCTTACGGTTCCACTCGAAGGTACAAAATATACAGAAGCGAATAGAATTTCGTTATACAATTATCTTCCGGAATACTGACAATAGTATTTAATAACTAAGGGAAAACGTTTTCCAAAAACCACTGTTCTATTTTATGATCTACTTTTAAAATTTACGTAATTTTGGTATTTTACCTGTCTTCCGTAGTACCTAAATAACTGGTGGTTTATTTAGTTACACATATTATAAACCAAATTGTCATTAAAGCGAATATTTGATTGAACGCCATAAATTCAACTACTACTGAAGGTATTATCGTACCTTTTCACCAATAGACAGACTGATTCATAAGGAAGGTATAGTTCCTCTACCGGCCGTACGAAATCGCTAGTACCAATATGATTATCATGAAACCTATTTTAGTTAATTTCATATTGTTTAAAAGGATTGTTATTTTTTTTATTTCATTAAAAATTTTGTCTAAAAATTTCAATTAACAACATTAAGTAAACGGTTTACACTTTAAAAAAATGTTTAGTATATTTTGTCGATACCTACGAGTCTTTTATCCAGCAACAAACAGTTATTTCTTATGTGAACAGTGATCGTAAACTAAAATTATGCCTAAAAATAAGTGTAGAATTATATCGAGTCGTGCAGTGTGTTTTGTCAAGAAATTAAACGGATAGAACTATATATGCATTCACGTGGCCTATTTTCTGAATATCGTCAAATGTTTTTCAAAAGGTTGGAGATCAAAGCCGTTGAAGCGAATAAATAAAAAGGAAATGGGTACTCATTCCTTTGTGTTTGTTAAAGGGTTACATTTTATTCTGGTTCGTGGCTTTGATCTCCTGTCACAAATTGATAATCTATACAAATAAATATCTACCTAATATTGAAGTGTCTGTTTGTAGTATCAACTTAAAAGAGTTTTGCTAAATACATACAAATGTATATACGTTACTTTTATCCAAAAGTTAGTTGGTTTGGGCATGTAGAGAAGATTGATGATAGAAGATTAACGAAACGAATTTATAAAGCGAGGGTGAATGGGCAAGTCGGTAAGAGTCGACCTAAGTGAACGTATCTAGACCAAATCTATCACGTGTTAAATAAAAGCCAGGTGAAAAGTACTCATAACCGGCGAGCGCTCATGAAAGTAGAGGAAGCGAAAGAGGTCTGTCAAGATCGTAGCAAGTGGAAGGATGTAATCTCTGCCTACCCGCACGGGAGAAAGGCGTGAAAATATGTTTGTATGTATGTTATCCAAAAACACATTTTTTTGTACATTTTTGTCTCTGTATGTTTCGGCTAATCTCTTGGACGACGACCGATTTTGACAGGATTTTTTCCGGTAGATACATAATATTAACTATAAGGCATAAGATAGGCTAATTATTATTGAAAAATAATTATGATTCCGCGTAAAAAAATTAAACTCATGGAATTGTGAACAAGATCCGATTAAATGAATAGTTTTACTTGCAACTCATTTAAGTACTTAATTTGAGACAAATATCTTAGCTTTATGTTAGTAGCATAAATAATACTGGGCCTGCACCAAAAAAAGGAAACACTCTTTTCCAATGATTACTTAAAAACTGTATTACGCAGTGATTAATTGTGCGGAATATATAATAAGCGAACGGAGCCGCATTAACAACTAGTCTATACTAATAAATAAAAATGTATTCATATCCGGTTTCAAATTACTAAAAGGCTCACAATAATAAATTTAAAGGAGGCACCATATCCACGCAGGTTTATTTGGAAATGTTTTTTCTTAATGTTTTAATTGTCATAGTAACTACTACCGCCTAATCTATTGAGTAATTAGCCACATTGTGCTATAAATACGTTAAATAGTAAGAATTGAACACTTACTAGAGATGGCTTGAAGTATCTATAATATCGTATCTAATTAAAAATCCAATAAATGAAATAAATAGATCCTTGTCATTGTGTCTGTATAACACGTGTTTTATTTAGTCGTTTCTTCTATATGAATTAAAAAGGGGAACCGCATACTCCGTGTTGTGAATTGTCACCACCATCGCCTCTTCGTCACAGGTCTGCCCGTAGTCCAAAAACTAAAAACAAGCTAAGGTTCATTTGTCTATTAGGTAATTGTTTAAAGTGAATAAACGGTTGCGTTGACGCAAACCCACTCTCTTGTCCCATTTTGCCTGGATCCGATGTACCAGTTTCCAGGGCCTATCACTGGTAGAGATTTGCTTTGCTTGAAGCTATATCGGCATGTTCGTCGGAAGTAATTAGAATTACCTATTGACAGTACATGCCTTCCGTACCGACGTTGACTTTGTGTACTTTTTGGGAAATCATTCGAAGAAAAATAAAATTTGAAATTACCAGTCATCAATGAGCTCATGATCGGACCTTCGCCGTTGACGGATAGGACAAGGAGGACATTATCGTAAAGAAGGCTTCTGTCACTTGATCCTTTACTTTCTAAACTTGAATTGAGAAACCATTTTACGTGATTGTTTTTCAAAATAATTCTGTATTCAGGCTTTAGTAAACATAATATATTGTATGTCATTATGTGACATAAATCGAAAAAGTTACGAGTACAGCATACATAAATTATTATAGTGATAATTAAAAATATATCTTTTGCTTTTGCCTAAAAAAAATTAAAAAATGAAGCTTATAGTAGGGGCAAATATTAAACAAGTAACATACAAGCGAACACAACTAGTTCATTCATAAAGTCGCGATATTTGCTTACGAAATTTCCTTATTCTGGATGTGTGAACTGGATTATTCTGAATGTTATTATTCATACTAGATATACTACGATATTTTTTCTTGTTCCGTATATTTGATGTAATAGCCTTGTTCGGTTTTAGCGTCATTTATGTTGCCGACACAACGGCTAGTAATATAGTTTACTAGCCACTTTATTCTAGAGAGGTCACACGCTATCTAAAACAGCTGCTTACCGCAGACGGTTTTGTAATGGACCTCGTTTATTTCTGTTGTAATATTGTTTGTAATTTAAAATATCGGATATGTCGGCGTGGCGCAGGAGGTTTATTTTCCAGCTCAGTTGCGGAGTTATCCGAGGTGTATTGTTGCGTTGATTAGATCAGGGGAGCTTTGTTCCGAGAAGAAAGGCCGGCTTCACGCCGCTATCGTCCGTCGGTCACACGCGACCTGTTCACGAGTTTGTGGTTTCACTAATATTCAGTAGGTATGTTTATTTCAGCTGTCTTAGCTCTAATACAGGGCATAAAAGTTAAAGAAAATATTTTGTATTCTATAACTTATTTATCTCCAGAATAAATGATGAATAACAAATTAATTATAATATTTTCATGCTTAAATGTTGCAAACAATATGTATTAATATTTACGTTACAACCTATTGTTGTACTGCATATAGTATATAAAAGTAAACAGACTTAAAGTAAATCGTTTTAATATGAATACTTCGAGGCTCTCAAAATAAGTTCCTGAAAATGTGAACACGGTTCAAAAGACGGCAACAATACGCTAATGGCTTATGTTTGCGATGACTGTCCCTTCCAGCCAGCAGGCTCTATTATCACAGTCGGCCCTTTGCGTTGAATTGGCTAAATGTTTTGTGCTTCTGAAAAGATTAAGATGATGGTGAAATTGTAGAGAAAATTGATCACTTCCACACGAATAAGTCGACGTTGTTGTTGTAGGCGTTTTTAGATTTATTTCTGTATAAATACTTCGTAATATACGCCAAAAGGCTAAGCATAAACAAATGCATCGCGCTTACTCGTTTCGGGAACTTTTCAGTTGCAGAATATTAAGGCCTTAGGCCACCCTAGAATTTTTGAAATTTCTTTTTTTTTTTTTTTAATACCAAATGGTCCCTTAGGACCTCAAAAATGATGTCCCAGAAGAATATGGCCGGGAAAACCTTTGGGTACTCGGTTTTCGAATTTTAGTACAAGGCCATCTGGTCCGCAGCGAGCTCCTTTTGTGAGCGCTAGGGGGAAGGTTGAATGTTAGGGGACTAGAGCAGGTATACGGCAGATGTTATTGAAAATATTTATTTCCTGACTAGTCTAGACAAGTTTATCCTTGTCGAACGTCTCTTTTAGTTAGTTGGGCACAGCTAAGCATTTGAGAAGGACGCTAGTCGACGAACACTTGTTTTCCTCGATATTTCTGTGAACTTCCATTTCTTTTTCCGTGTATAATTATGGAGTTTTTACAATGAGTGATAAAGTAGTGTACAGTGCGAAGAAAGGAATAAAAACGTCGTTTTGCAATAGAAAGAGACCAAAAATATCTTGAAGAAGACCATTGAATCGCCATGCGCTAGAAGCACCAGACGACTTGAATGCCGGTACATCGGCAAAAAAACTAAAGCAATCGGAATATTTATATGATATTGAAGTGGATCTAGCGTTTGGATATCGTATAATTAACTTTATCGCAGTATTTTCAGCTATTTCGAACGCTGCGTTTGTAAGATATGCCAATCGGAAGTGAAATTTACTGAAAGCAGTAAGCGTGGTTTGGTATTCAAACTAGTAATGTCCGAAATCTATTTCAAGGGGTAAAACAATCTTGGATGTAGCCACGGATATTGCAGTTTGTGTGTTCAATGACGGATTTGTTTCAATTTTACACATAATCAAAGCAATGAACTTGGAAATCGGCCCAAACAGCTACGAAATGTGCCTGGAGATCGACAAACAGCGCATAAAGCTTGAAGAAAGATCGCTGTCCGACCGGGTAAAAGAGGCAAGAATCGCTTCAAGATCAAGCAGAAAAGAAATGCAAGAACTGGAAGATAATCTGGAAGGCCAATTGTATGGTGCAGGCATCGCAGATTAAAGGTATTGTGAAATTATTCATGATTTTCTACTACTCGAAACTTTAAACGCGTTTATCTCAATACTGTATTTTTCAAGTTGGCTGGACTCGTAACTCAAGCAATTTTCAACCGATTAACTTGAAATTTTGTAAATATCTTGAAATATACATTGTCTATGGAAGTACGTAGGATTTTTTTTTTAAATTGCGTAGTTCATTAGTTATTAACAATTATCTGACAATTTTTCAGGCAAGTTTGTCACTTTTCACTTTAGAAGGGCGCCATTTGACCAAAAATCAATATATCGCAAAAATCCTGCGTACTTCTATAGCAATTACTATATATAATCGAGAAATTCATTTGCTCATTATTATTTTAAAAATTACAGGAGCTGTTAGTCCGGCCGTGGACCCCGAAAAAAAAAAAAAGACGTCGTCGCAGAAACGCTCCACAGCCGCCATTTTGTAATGAATCGCTTCAAAAAAAATTATTGTTAGCAGTCACTGATATAGATAATAAAACCACGTTTCTGTTATCTTGATTTATTTTGTAGTTTTTCTGAAAAAAAATCCCCGTAAAAAAAAAAAGCGTATTTTTTTTCATCCTCTAGGGTGGCCTAAGGCCTTAAGCATGCAGAAATACGAGTTCTTTCTAAAAAAATAATTTCACAAATATTGTAATATTTTTCCTAAATGTTGGAAGAATCGGGTTTAATCACCACACCAGCGCACGCTGACGTCAGCCCTCTATACATATTATAAGCATCGATACATTTTCGTTTCCTGTTTGCTTATTACATGGTGTTATTAAGAGAATATTTATCAAAATTGTGTACAAATTTTCTCACAAAGTTTTATTTCACCGATAGTATTAATTTAGTTAGATTAGATCGTTTATAACAATCAGTTACTCTGCCGAGGTTTGTATTCAGATTGTTTGGATATTTTTTTTATATCTGAGATTATTTAAGCTTAATTAATCTGAGTTTTTACTATGACATTCTCCTTTTGTTTTAAATTATTAATGTACTTAACTTCAAATTCTCAAAATCAAAGTTTATTTTTGTAAGTATTCAAAAAGTCTTCTTAATATGCACTGACTTTAGACTCTTACTTTAAGCGTATTTTTTAGAGGAATAGCAAAATGTTAAGTTTATTATTATGTTCGTTCGAAAGTATATATATATTTATATATAAACAGATAGTAAACTAAAGGGGAAGATTTACAAGAACATAATACCACCTGTTGTCTTGTATGGATCAGAATGTTACCGCATAAACGTGACGGACGAAAGATGATTACATGCAGCTGAGATGCGAATGTTGAGATGGATGTGTGGGGTAACAAGAATAGACAGAATTAGGAATGAGTATATTAGAGGAAGTTTGAAAGTGGCGCCAATAACAGACAAGTTAAGAGGCGGTCGTTTGTCCTGGTATGGACATGTGATGCGCAGGGAGAAAGAGGATGTTGTAAGAAAGGTATTGGATATGAATGTGAGGAAGAGATCTTGCGCCGACCCCAAATAAAAAATTGAAAAAGAGTAGGGAGATGATGATGATGATGATAAACAGATAGTAAACTAATAACACTTTTGTAACCTAAATATACCACAAAAAGCGATTAATCTTCATTAACCATAAAAAAAATTTTGGGTTTCTATTTTTCAAATTACGAAGTTAATCTAAGCGTACAAATTCACTTTAATATATTTCCCTAAAAATAAAATTATTGTACAACTC
The DNA here is from genome assembly GCA_014132275.2 of Samia ricini. Taxonomy (NCBI): domain Eukaryota; kingdom Metazoa; phylum Arthropoda; class Insecta; order Lepidoptera; family Saturniidae; genus Samia; species Samia ricini. The sequence goes on from AP028170.1 coordinate 12,194,194, forward strand.
AGTGTAACAAACTGAAAAGTTTTCTAATAAAATCCAAATGCAATCTGTACTTACTGCTGAAATACGAGTCCTTTTGTCTTATACTTTCAAACATTCACGATTTTCTGATATAAAACTTTTTAAAGCACTTTTCTTTCTTTTTTTTTGGTAGATTATTACATAATTTCAAATCTTCTTAGTTTCTACTTTATGTGTTCATAACGCATAATAATATGTGCTGATTACCGTCGATCAATTTAGAATTGGCCCAATTTTTTATCTGAAAACTTCTTTAGTGGCGTTGAGCGATTCTCGGTAGGGAAAAATTTATAGATTCGCGTTATCAATGCTATGAAGTCAGTCGTCAACATGTTACAGAATGTCAAGTATAAGATGGTGTTTAATTGCTGGCACTCAAGAGATACATCCATTCAACCGACAGACGTCCACTGCTGGACATAAGTCTCCCCAAACATCTACACAACGACCGGTCCTAGGCCACCCGCATCCAGCGGATTCCCGACCAGACCAGACAAATGTTATATGTTATATGTTTTGTTAACATTTCAATTATGAAAGTGAAACAATAAAAAGCGTTTTTCCATAGTTTAAAGTTTTCGCTTACATGGGCAGTCCTCATGAGAAACTAGGCTCTTTTGTTAAACTCGTAAGTAGGTAAACCAAAGTTCAGAGTTCTGCGGCAGCATTTATACTGCTAAATTAGTAAGATATATATGTGATGGATTATCAGAAGATATCGTAGAGACGATAGAAGCGATGTGTGTGCACACGTCATGAGGGTGTGTCGATCAATCACGGGCCGCGGATGGACGAGCGACAGGCCATTAGGGGATGCCTCGGATCCCTGTCCGGTTGGTGGACCCAGGTGTTTGTAAGTTAGGACGACATCCATTGCTCATAAACTAAATACTACTCGACAACATCTATCCACGTCTCCTTGTATTATTTAACTAAGTACTAGTAAGTGATTCCTTTCTATATAATAAAATAATCTAAATGATTGCTAACTTAAATAGTCAAGAATTATTCGCATTATTTTTACCTTCAAAGTATAAGTACTTTTAAAATCTGCGGTAGGCAATAAATAAAAATCACAGTTGCAAACAAATTTAAAACAATAACAATAATTTTAGAGTGTTTAAATCAGGTTCTTTATTAGTTTAAATTGAAAGCAAACGTGTAAGTGGATTTGATTAGTATCCAATAACTATTAACCATGTTTAGGTTTGCTAATTATCTATCTACCTGATTATTTATATAGAAACAGTGTTGTAAATGTTACAATCGTATAAGCAATTTTTTTTTACAATTATCATAACTTTATAATGTCTTTTTACTTAATTATCTTATATATAAAATTAGATGTAACGTTTACTTATAACAGTTTACATTTTTTTTTGTTAATAATTATTCACTATATTATTATATCTTTTAAATATTTTAAGATTTAATTAATGTAGGTATTTAAGTGAACACAACAGCGAGCATTTAGTTTTGTCAACTACATGACTACATTCGTTATTAACCTCATAACTTTCCTTTTTCATTATATTAATTAATAAATAAAAAATTGTATACTAAAACAAGAGACAGCAGAATTCATCTACAATTAAAAAATCATGTAAATCGGTTCAGCAGTGTTCCAGTTACAAGCCAATTAACGGAAAGACAAACAGTTGCGTTTTGTAATATGAAAACGTAAGGATTAAAAAGCATTATATTTTACTACTTATTGAATGAGATGTTCTGTGTGTATAGGTATATATAAGACTCGCGCTATACCCGCGGCTGCGCCCGCATTCCATATATTCTTTATTGCATATATTTTATTAATACGGAACCTTAATTTTTGTTTAGTATTAAGATAAAGTAAAAAAATCTCATAAATTCAAGCATTTGCCCGTAAAATTGTGCATCGATTTTATTAAATTTTTTATGAGTTTTAATTTTTTATGCGGAACCCTAAGCATTTTCGAAAATTAAAAGTACCCGGAGTAACTTCAGTTATCTATCAAAAAAAGTCCTGTCATAATCCGTCCAGCCGTTCCGGAGATTATTCGAAACAAAATGACAGATACAAATTTAAATAATTGTATTTTCGGTGTAGGTGTCGTATATACATTCATATCTATTTAGTAAAAAAAATAATTTTCACTTTACAAACACACACATCAATTTCATTTATAGTATGTATAGATAATAGTTTATAGATATAGTGTAGCCTACCCGATATACGGAAGCACGATACAATAATAGACTGCCCATTAATTAGATCAACATGTTTCATAGTTAGACATCGACGACACGCTTTATACGGTATTGTTGTGACTGTTACTAGTTATAACATATTATTGATGGCCGCACCCCATAACATCACCCTTTTAAAACAATATTCATTTGTCGAAACAAGCTTTTTACCGTGTCGAGTTACAACGAAAACATTTATAAATCAAATGCTAATTCATTCCTAGAAAACCGTCACACAGTGATAATATTGATTCATTATTATTATGGACAGTGAGAAAGAAAATGTATTACGCTGATAATGTTAATGTCATTAACGTTTATGACGGATAACGCTAATTGTTTTTTGTATGTTGTTTGTTTTATGAAGAAAGTAAAGAATTTAGGTAATTATTTATGATGTAGATTATAAACAAATTCGTACAAAACCAGTAGCATGATTAATTGTACTTTTTTTAAAATTGATTATTATTCTTTTTCACTACGATCAAGATGATTATTTAAAATTCTAAGAACACTTTAGCGACATTAAACAGTTACTAAAAGAAGTAGATAAAATCGTTTGACAAACAAAGAATTTTATATTAATCACACTAGCATTAAATGGGCTCTTTTATTCTGTAAAATGATATACTGAAAGAATATATTAATAAACTAGATCTCAGTTTCACATCAGTTCTTCTCGATGAGTTTTATATTTTCCTCTTAAGTTGATAAGTGTTTTTTATTAATAAAAATTATTCTATTGACGAAGGCGTCACGTTGCGTATATCTATCGTAAGTAATATGATTTTATTACTTTGCTATTTCCACTTCAAATTAATGATTTTAAAGCGAAATTAAAAGAGTTATAATATTAACTATATTATTTAAAACTGTACTTTTCTTAACAATATTAGTTAGCTTAAATGTAATAGTAGATCTTAAATGTAAAATGTATTCAGACATTAAGATATCTTAAAGTAAGCATGACTAAAAAAATTCAGTCTACTCTATGTACAAAGCTTATCCGTACTTGCGCTTTCGTATGAAGCAATTCACCTTTCGCATGTAGACCATTAGTAGAAAGATAGGGTTGATATTGTGGGTTGTGCCGCTCGGGACCCGCGCCTCCTCGCTTTAGATAAGCCTCGAGCGTTAAATATGTGCCTCCCGTGGATTATGGCTGTTGATAGCACCCCCTTATACATTTTTTTCCCCATTATAATTCTTCAAATTGTTTAAAAGTTGATGTTAACATAAATATATAACTTTCGTGTTTCTTTGTTTCAGGTGCGTACAAACAACCCAGATAGTTTCCCGCGAGTGGAATGTGCCCGTATTTTGTAAATATGTATATGGATTTGAATTATATATTTTTTACTTAGTTAAGCGTATTTACTGCACTTCTGCTGATTATAAGTGAAGTTTAAGAATGACGGTAACTGGTGGAAGGTAGCAGTTGCTTTCGTCATCCTGGTTTAGAATTAGCCACTATGAAAGCTACTGCTACCTTATTCTAATATATTATACATCGAAGGCCAGAAACTATTTTACCGTATGTATGGTGGTCGAATCAATTGTTTTGACTTGCCCTAGTTATATAACCATTTTTTGAGTTGAGTATACCCGTTACATACAAGACTCGTTTATTGTATCACATAATTAAATTAATCAATTTACAATATCATTGGACACAACACATTCAATTCCTACATTTATGTTTCAATTACATATTTTATTATTCTTAGAATGCCGTATTTCTTATAATATCTGTAATAATCATCCTACCGTCGTTCTATTGAATCTAAAATCTTATTAAATACTTAGAATATACATATATTACGAGTATGTACTTTAAAATGACTATGAAACCTTTTTTTAGAAACCCTTTTATTCAAATTGCAGAACTATACTTATATACTCTGATATTGCATTCTATGTTTTGTAACTATACTGAAGGAAAATTAACAGACTTTTAAAATTTTTTACACATCTTTTTATTTTACCTGTTTCTATTTACAACTGCTTTCGTATTTTAATAATGATACTAAAAAGGATTTAATGAAGTTGCCTCTTGTATATTAGAAAAGTTAATCATCTATTAACATTCGATATGCCTCAACGTAAAATCTTGTTTCGGCGGTTTCTAATTAGTATGGGAATGGGAACATAAAGGATTGTGATGAATAACCGAAAAAAAAAAAAGATTACAGATTGAATAAACTTCAAATTACCTGGATTAAAAGTAACACAGTTTTGAGCTAAATATCATATAGCATTTAATTTTTTTACTATATGAACATTGTATATTCAAAATATAAAGTAAGTAGGCACGTTGTGTTAGTTTAACCTCAGAGTATTTGATCCCAAAATATTTCTAATATGGTGCAGCTAGTTAGTTATTTGTCACGACATTCCACGATGGCAAATTCGGTGAAATGTGGTATCCAGAGTGTCGAGTCGGTTGAGGTTTGTTATTGAGGACGAAAACAGGGGTTAATGGAATGCATATCGGTGATAATCAAGTTAAGGGAAATATTATCATGAAGAATTTCGAATAGAGTAACCGTCTTTCTCAATATACATATATCTCGGTTAAATTATTAATCTTTTATACAAGCTTCCTGTTTCTAGAAATATAAGATACTAGAAAATCGCCCTGGCTTTGCATGGATTTATAGAAATCTCTAATTAAAAGAAAAATATTGCCTCTTAATCACTGATATCGTAGGTGAAATTATTTTTCATTTGAAATGAGGGATATAAATGATAGACATAAACGTTTCGGAAGCAAGAACAAAAAAGGTCCATTATTTTCTCATTTATTTCTTAACAATATGATGATATATTGTAATTAATATACCGGAGCCTAATGCATCTGGGCAATTTATACAGTTGAAATAAAGTAAAAGCTCTAATTTATATCCATATTTATTAAGGTCGTTTCTTGTGTTTAATGACGGTAATACACCGAAATTATTTCGAAACGATTAAGGTTGAAAATAAAATGGAACGTTTTACTGGTGTGCCTATTTTATTCCTTATTAAAACGGAGACGCCATCTAAATAAATATTTCAAATGAATCACTCCGAGGTTTTAGACTTCAGTTACCTTTTTGAGGTTCGAAAGTAGCATCGTACTGATTGATTTATTCATTGTCTCCGAACAAAACCTTTAAAGAGATGCCAATTCTAACTTAATTACAATTGTTCTATGACGAGTTATTACTGTTATATTACTTGTGTAGTTTCTTTATAATTATATGGAACACTGCTATATATTTACATTCAACCCTTACAAATTACGTAATTCTTTATAACAGTATATTTGACGTAATTTACTAGTTTAATAACTACATTCTCAAACGAACTCGCCCCCAAAGTTATGGTGAAGCTGTAAAGGCCATTCCGGTCATCAGCATTAGTTAGGTTAAAAAAAATGATCGTGATTTGTTCTACGTCGACCGTCGATACGTGCGGACCTATTTAGACAAGTCACTCTGTTCATTGCTGTTTTCTTCACATATCACTTTTTATGATTGATAGGTGTAGTTTTCATTACTTTTTAAATTGAAATTTCACGAATTGTCTAACAATATCATTTAGTATTCCGTTTTCGAATCCTTTTACCAAGTCGATGTGCTTTGAGTAAATATATAATATGAAGTAGACAGAAATAGGTGGAAATAGAGACATTGTTCGTATGTCGGAAGGCCTTTGTTCCAGTAGGGCACGGACTGTGTAGTACGCCTTTATCTTATTACACGTCTCGCTGAAGGTCTACCTAAGCCGTCATCAACAATTATAGTGTAGAATTAATGTGTCTCCTTCGTCTTATAATAATCTCGCGAGGCATCCTAATTTACCTAAAATATATTATGGAAACGAAGTATGTTTTCATAAAACATGTAGGCAGTGCCTTATTATTGTTTATTATCGTTTAATACGTATGGAATGAAATAATTTAATCTATATTTTTATGTAATGTATTATAATGCCGTTAAATTACTATTAATTCGATACATATACAATACGTCATGTGTTTTCCTGACAACAAGTAATTAAGTATAACATCGTTCATATGTTTAATGCACATGTCATTTGAACCCTTGATTATAGAAACAGCGACATTGTTTTGCATTTACAGCTGTTTTTTTTTAAGTCACGTTCGTTTTTATTTATAACTAGTTGAGCTCCATGGTTTTCCCCGCGTAATTCCCGTTCCCGTGGGATTTTCGGAATAAAAACTATCTTATGTCACTCCCTGGATTTCAAACTATCTCCATATCAAATTTCATCCAAATCAGTCCAGTTTATCTTAAGTTTATTCGTTACATACAAAAATACAAATCTTTGCTCTTTATAATATTAGTGTAGTTTAATTTCAATTTTATATTACAAGTTTGTAAATTTGAAAAGGCTTTAAAAAGCTAGTTTCGTTTTAAGAAACTACAATTTAAAAAAATAAAGTCAACTACGATATATCATAATTATTTAGCAATGATAGCTAAGAAGTGACTACTCTATTGCAAGGTTAATAATAGGTCGATATTGTTTCGAATTTAATATTGAGTTTTGACCTCTCGGCAAAGAAAAACATCGTCATGAAGTTTAATCATTGTAATACATTTTCTAGTGGTTGCCTCTGTCACAGTTAAATTGAAAGTCTCCCGACATGTATGTCCACCATTTATGTATACCATCTCATCGTCATCGTTCACATCCACTCTTAGATGCAGTTGTCAATGAGATAATCAACTAACTTATACAGAGTTATTTAATTTTAATGAAATTTTGTACAAATAACGTGGCTAACAATGTAATTGACGTGTTAATTGAACGCATAAAAAACAGGATGGTTCGGTCTTGTTCAATTGTAGGCATTGCAACTCACCGCTATAATTGTCGACCGCCACAATTTATCGCTGACACAGGTAACTAGATAACTTATTAGTGTGATCGTACGGGCTGCGTGAGTAACGAACAATATTTGTCTCATTTAAGGTGAGAACAAAAAAATGTTTTTATACAATGTACTTTGTTTATTTGTGTTTAATTTTGTTGTAAGTAAACTTAAAAATACGGTCCATTAAACACATGTATATTTTATGCATCTGAATTAATTTAGAATTGTTAAAAACTATGTGTAAATTAGATTTAAGTAATACTATATCAAACTCTCATGCATGTTTACTAGATTTATTTTGAAAGAAAAATGAAAAAGTTTAAAAAGAAAATGTTGGACATTGCAACAAACAATACTTATAGAAGCCTCAACTTATAGGCCATTGTAATTGTAAAAACCCCTCAAGCTAAGAGTGTAGTCAATTCTACCGGGTCCAATGATAGCGTGACGAAAAAGCATTTAGTTCCACGATAACGATATTAAACTGGTATTTATGTAGAAAATGCGGGACATGTGCGTAAATATTATGTTATGTTTTATTATTTTCGTTAATAATGAAATTAAAGAAGGACATTCTTTGGTAAGTAAACCTTCGATATCATGGAAATCATTATATTATATTAGATGGCAAAATTAGATTACCTTAGTGCGAGTTGAATGTCACACTTTTTATCACATACCTTGACCGCTGGAGAGACTTGGATTTTAGCTCATTAAAAAAAAACAATATTTTTTGATGTTTGAGTAATCAGGTATATAGGTACGTTTCTCTCTAAAGTAATGAAAAGTTGAAGAACATTATAAGAGCATCCATTTGTTTTTAATTAATTTAAAATCTCTTTTGTTTTATATCATAGTAAAGTTTAATAGTCTTATTTTATTTAATTTTATTGTAATAAGACCAGTCTGTAAACGTAACCGACCTTTTTTCGAGGAGCATTTAATCTCCTCGCCAAGCCACAAGACCATAATATACTGGCTATTTCAAAACCCGAGAATTTTACAGTTCTGTTGTTCTCGAAGACTTGAACATTTCTCAAACGTTAATGTATCCTCAAAGTGTCTTCATTCTATCGTAACCGATTGCGTTAAATATTAAAGTCAAATTTGTAAAAGTGCCCAACTGTTCGTTAAACTTTTTGATACATGCTGAAGTCGTAACCAATGAAGCATCGTTTTGTTAAAAAAAATATCAAAGTTTTGGTACGAACTGATATCAACGATTCCAAGTGTGCAATTTCTAATATGTATTTACGTTTGAATTGTCTTACAATCTTTTAGTATTTTTTATGTTCTGCGTATTATTAGACGTATAGCTCTTCATACCGAAAAATGCTTTATCAAACAACGAATAATAGTTATCCTAACTTGAATAACTCTCATGTGCGTAAGAGTTAAGAAAGGTTCTATTTTACACGATGTCTTCAATACAGTCAAGAAAATATTTTTTGTTTAATTTCATACCAAAAAGTTAGTTACCTTACAGTTATTTATTACGTATTTCCTACATAGTAAAATTAATTTTATGTGAACACAGTGATCTTTGTATCTCATCTACCAGTTAGTAATAATTATGTCAATAGTGCCGTCAACAAATCTGTATATTCCGATCTCTACGACACGCATCATTAACTTGTAACACTTTTTGTTTGAAACCACGAATTTGATAGAGTCATGGATGAGTAATAAAAGTAAATCAAACCAAACTGAAAATACTATTTTCTCTATTAATAAAACTTGGAGAAATGTTACAAACTCAAAACTTATTCAATTTAACAAGTAAACTAATATTGCTTTCTTAATATACCTTTATATTTTAAATCTTATTTTGTGTAAAGGTTCTCTCCCTGTCCCTCTGTCCTTAACTACATCTAAGTTTTATTTGACTTATGTGCGACGGTCCCTTGTGAGAATCTTGCAGGTTCCCACTCTCTCTCTCTCTCTCTCTCTCTCTCTCTATAAATTTACCGTTATCCTTGGACTGAGTAACTTAAGTTGATAAACGTGTGTAACTAAAATGAACCTGTGTACAACATTTAAGTTGACAGGTTGTGTACATAAATCGTATACACGTAAAAAACACAGGTATACAATTATTTATTGTTTAATCTTAGCAACGTATGGCCCTCGTTAGTTAGCAAGAGAAGAGATCTTCTCCCGAATTAGAGCTGGTAGGAGAATGCGTAAAGCATCTCCCCATGTTAAAAAAATGGACATTAGAACTAATTACGAATAAGAAATAAAATATATATCTAAGATTGCATATTCAGGTTTTTAGGTCACACTCTCACTCTATGGTCCAGCTGAAAATCAGTGCTGAATATCTCTTGGTAGTTCAGCATATGCTGAGCTAAACACCCTTTTATCTGATAACATGACAGATGTCATATAGTTTTCCTTATAGTGTTTTTGTGTGAATGATATCTTTGTTTTTTATTTAATCCTATATTTTTATTCTTACGAATGTGATTTGCAGTTCGCAGTTAATTTTGATCTCAGTTCGCAATTAATACTTGGTTCTAGTCAGTTAACTATAAACTGCCGAAACGATTTACCATTAATTTGACTGTGTTCTTGTTTGCTCCTATTATTTTATAAGTAAATAGTTAGAGCAATCAATATTTAAACATTAGCGTATTAGTTATATAATCTAATTAGTGTATAGCAGTAATTATGTTGTTATTTAAAGTTTTCAAAACTTTAAACAATGATATTATAACGTTTCGTAACAATCATACAGCAATAGCGACCGACAAAACGGCGGCAGATGGTAAATTACCTTTAGTTAAGACCTGGATTGCGGCAGTTAGTTGTGCCATCGTGCGAATATGGCACATTAATGAGTTGAAACCATATGTGCCCATAATAAAACGACCTCGCAGTTGCCGCACACATAACATCCACGTTATGCTATTTCACAGTAAACTTTTGATCCAGTTTGTTTTAATGTTATGACAACTATTATTTGTATCGTGCTTGAGAATAAATTTAATTTAGTGTTGAAATATATATAGCCGAGATACCCTTACCTTATATGAAGATACCCTTTAGTTTTAGAGTAAGGTAAAATGAAAAATGTGTGTATTAATTATTTAAAGAAATGAAAAAGATATTATTGAAAAATAGAATTAAGCTTAAAGGGTTTAGGCGTATTATTTTACTCACGTTTCTGTTAATTACTGCTCAATATTCACTATCAATATTATTAACCCCTTGAGCACTTTCCTGGCGTTTACATTTCATTGTTTTCCTATTGTCTTTTTTTATGGGTACTCGACACATTAAAATACTAAAAATATATACAATAAAAAATTAGTGACACGTTTTTAGTATCTAATTATGTATTTATAGAAGATTAAAAAAAATAGTTAAAGTAATATAGATAATAGTGACGTACAATTATGGGAATATGACAACTGGTCTAACTCTATAATATATTTGTTGTATTTACCGTAGATTTAAATAAGTGCAAGAAATCAGTTCTATTACAGTAATTTCTAACAACTATAATTAATACAACTATAATATTACAACTGTAATTTGTAATTACAATTGCTTATACTTAAAATTATACCAACAGTTATGCAAACCGTTTGTGAGAAAATATGCATTTATCTATTGTCTATGTACTTTGAACTTGTGTTAGTACACTTTATTGCTCAACAAAACTTAGTCATCCAGTATTTGTTTTAAGTAGTTATCCGCAATCTATTAATATAATTTAATAAAATTTTTGTTTATATTATATCTAGTTCAAATTTCATAAGTATATATCCTCCATTTCAAATAATATCCTTTTAAATATCTACTCAAAGCGTTCAGTCTATATTGAAAGTTTGCATTTCCGGTTTTAAATTTGAAATGTTGTCAGACTAAATATTATGTGCTAGTTTAATAGATGTTTCTGAATCTCATTTCATATGAAAATGAGCTTGGGCGTTGCATGAAATATTCATGTCCCTCTTAAATTATAACTAGTACATCATTAATATTTCTGTTAATTCAAATTATTGTTTTTCTTATAAATAATAGTCGATTTTATTTGTATTTTAACTGGCTATGCTCAGCAGGCGTTGCGATGCAATGGAAATATTTTTAGGGCCAGGAACCTTCGCGGGTGTATGCAGAACAATTCACTAAAGTTTCATCACACTCAGATGAATACTAAGGAGTGCATAGAGGGCAAACGTATTTATGTTATTAACCCCTTGAGCACTTACCTGGCGTTTACGCCAGCTTTCCATTGTTTTCCTATTGTATTTCTATTGTCTTATTTTTACTGGTACTCGACACATTAATATGCACAGATAAAAAGCAGAATGTAATATAATTATTAGAATAGTGTATAATTATAAAGATAATATTGTCATCACAGAAGTTACCACTATCGCACTTCTTGCAATATTTTCAATTGAAATCATGAAAATTTTAAGAAATTTAAGTCCACTATTAGTTAAAAAAACAGCTCTTTATTCACTTTTAAAAAATAAGAGTAATCAATACCGGCACTCTGATTGGCTTCTCTTTTGACACTGCTGAACTTGTTTCATACGTACTCTTGAGGCGTTCTTTAAATAATGCGATTTTCTTAATAGATTTGTATTAAGGTAAATGGTTTCCGTTTAATAATAAATACTTAAGTAATAAATAAACACTATTTTTGTGGATACAATATTAGACCACAACGTTTAATTGTTCTTGAACTGTGAACCTTGCCGTTTTTAAAAACTGACAGTGATTATGAAGAATATAAATTATTTAATGCAAACGGAGCCATTGACGGAAATCTTGTTGCAAACTAAAAACGAACTCTATACCCCTTTCCTATATGAATTTATTATCCTTTGTCTTAATTTTCTTACAAAATATAATGATAAGGAAGAGTAAGAAAGTGGTTTCATTATTACTAATGATTAATGTTTGTATACATTATGTTATGATATATTTGTATTCATTATATCGCAATGATGATGACTGTTGATAGATTAATCAGCTGGGCAGACGCCATTGGTCGTTGATTGAATTGTGCTTGCCATCAAGTAACTCATTTTGTCATCTAGTATACAAGAGTCTGTTTGATATACCGTCGGTTGATGTAGATTCGAATCCACCTCTCCTATTTTACAATGAACCTAAGCTTTTGTGAAGGAAAGCATCGTCATGAAACAACCATAGCATAATGGTAAGGTATTTTCTAATACCCGTTTGTTTACCCAATACTCAATTAGTTATCACCCATAAATTTGAAAGACTCTCACCAGAGACATATAGGGTGATATTGATTTTTAAAACTAACAACAATCACAAACGTATAAGGTATTATAATAAATAGTAACAAGTGAAGCAATCGTTTAAATAAGTTCTTAGCAACATACGTTTGTAATATTAAAGAAACAGAAAACTTAAAGAAAATTATATTAGTTTAATAAGTGTAAGTAGGCTTACAGAAAGAAATATAATGATGTTACGTCAATATCAACGAAAGCAAATAACCAATACAATATAAATAGTTAATCTATACTAATAAATAAAATTGAAGTGTCTGTTTGTAATGTCAAAATTGTTTTTTTTTTACTAAATAGATATGAATGTAAATTCGATACCTATACCAAAAACAAAATTTTGTCTATCTCTCTGTTTATTCCGGGTAATCTCCGGAACGGTTGGGCGGATATTGACAGACTTTTTTTGGTATATAGTTACTCCGGGTTATCCGCGTTACAAAAATTAAAACTCATAAAATAAAATCCGATTCAATGTATATTTTTACGGGCAAATGCTTTGAATTCATGAGAAATATTTTTACTTTATGTTATTAAAAAAAATTAGGGATCCTTATAAAAAAATTAAAACGCGGTAATGAACATATGAAACGCGAGCGCAGCCGCGGGCACGCAGCTAGTCTTAATATAAAATGTATAAAAACGATACTCTACAACACTACAATAATTTACCAAATAATTCTCATCAAAATCGATTTTACATTTATAATTAATTAAGTCTAATTTTTTTTAATTTTGTACAGTAACTATGCTTTGTTAATGCATTTTTCCTTTTTATGTACAAAGCACTCAGCAATGCTGCGTACTAGTGGAGTAGATATCTAGGATATTACGTTATAAAAATTATATCACGTTATTAAAACCATAACTTGTTGGAGTTCGCAATAAAGTAAAATAAGAAATAAATTTTGAAAAACTAAAATATAGGGTATATATATGTGTATATATACTCAATCATTTCGTTATTATTAAAATAATGTAATAAAGTAAAATAGTAAAGAAAGGTCCTTAACAAATATCTGTAACTGGAAACAGCTGTAACCAAACACAAAATCAGTTAATTGCTGAGCTTCAATCATCTCCAATCTAACAGCACCTTATTATTTCTTCTTGATATTCATTATACTTAATTTATAATGAGACTTAAGACATTCTGAATTTATCACATACAAAATATTAATGGAATCTCGTGAAAATAATAATTATATGTGATTTGTATCACACATGTGTGATTGTGTGGTTTAAATAAAGAATGACACAATGAGGTCGTCGACGTATTTATTGTTAACGTAACTGCAATACATGCTTATACTTATCCGTCAACTAATCAATTAACTAGTTGATTCCATAGAAAAGTTAATGTTAGTTAGTGTTAATGGTTTTGTGAGACACTTTGTGTACACTGAGCGAGTAAACTATTTCTACATACATATATACGTTACTTGAGGAAAATTTCAAAAAGTTTTTATCGTGGTATTAATTCAATAGCAATAAACGAGAAATGAAATTTGTGTTATCTTCTCAGTTTAAGTGTTTATATATTCAACTAGTGTTATCAAATAATGAAAAAATCCGTGGAAGCAGATATTGTTTGTGCCCATTTGATTTAACAAGTTAGTTGATACTTATTCACTCATCCTTAATTGATGTGTATTTTATATTGTTGGAGCTTGATATAATTTCTTTACTATGCATGTGGTTCGTGGTTGCTTATTATTCTTCTTTAGCGAATAACAATAGGATTAATAACTCGGTTTTATTTATTCACAAAAGTTACAGAATGTTAAAGTATATATGATATTAAGTTTCACACTAGTGGCTTCATATAAGATATTAACTTCTACCAATGACTTCATAAAAGTCATTGACTTAAACGGATAAATAAATAACTCTGATGCATTTTAAAGAAATAATAGCAATTTATCAAGTACCTTTAGTTGCTCTTTCAAAGAATATATTTTTCGTTAAAACCGAAGAGTAAAACGCCTGAGGAAAAATTAATATAGTGTACGGGATCTACAAATATTGTTGTTTGGTCGGCGACTCCCGGGACTATAAGTAATCTCGGCACGTTATGCACTCCGTCCGGGATTTTATTGGGAAAGCGCTTCTACTGGTCACTGATAGTTATCATTAGATTTATTAGTTTTTATGATTCAGAATCCGCTACGTGACTTTTTTATAACTACTCATTTCACCCGTTACCATGGTAATTAATAATCAACCATAACCAGTCTCAAGTAGAAAATATTATTTAATTGAAACTTCGGGCCTATCAGTACGTCGTACCATCTACAGTTCTGACCGAAATGCGAAAACAAGAGCTATTTTGTTTTCAAACACAACAATCCTATTTGAACTGAATATAGGTTATAGACTATTATTATTCTTTTTAAACAGAATTGTACTATTATTGTTTAATGCAGGCTGGGGCAGGCTGAAAATCAGCGCTATGTGGTAATGCCGCCTAGCAACAGCTGAGCTTGTCCCATTGCCAAAATTGTTATATCACGCCATGATTATTTTTAAGCTCATGTATTATGTTTTGGCAATAAATCGTTTTTATTATTATTATTAATTCTTATAATAAAGCGTAATCATATTAATATATAGTTATTTATACTTTCTCTAATTCACTTTTCCGTACTCGATATTTGTATAACTTATAAAACACTGCATATAAATATTAAAATTTCAATTTACTTTAATGTATTAATTAACCAACGCGCCTCAATATAAATACTAAAATAAGCCTAGTAAAAAATCAAATCTTCTTGTAAGTCGATGAGTCACAAGTTACTAGTGCGATAGTATCAATAAATTGACTGTTTTTAAATAATACACGAGCCAACTTTAGCGGCAATCTGCGATACCACGCTACTACCAGCTATAGATTGATTTGTATGATTTAGTGCAAATAAACATCAAAAAATATTTAAGAAGCTCATAACACGTATTGGTTTTTTTCACCTATTAGTTATTTCTTTGAATTCATCTTCTCAATATTCAAGTCGTTTTGTTCATTTCGGTTCAATTAAATTATTTAATAAATTCTCAGAGACCTCAGCGCACCGCCTGCCTCTGATTCGACTCGAAGTTATGAATTTATATAGATAAAGAGACGTGTTCTGAATTTATACGCAGATGTATTTTCTTAGTTTGCTCTCTTGCAGCCCTTAGAAGTTTCAGCTAGATTGGAAATGCAAACGTTCACTTTCCATGGTTATTTAAATGTTTTTAATATGTAAAACCTAGCATATTAATCTGAATAATATTAGTTATCTCGTTTTATTACGTTCGTTAACGCAAGCATTTAAACTATTGTAATATTGAATAAAAATTCAGTTATTTTTGCTAAATTATGTCCGCCATTTTGAATTCAATGTAATGACATTTTGTTTTCGTATTCTTCTCATCAAACCCTTTCATTTGATATCCATGTCATGGGAGTGCATAAAAATAACTGGTTCGCCATATTTGAGAGTCCACCATATTAAATTTAGAATGACGTCATTTAGCTAACCATGTATTGTCCATCCAAACTAAATGTGCAGGCAAAATATCAGCTCAATCGGTTGAGGATAATTTTTATAAATTTAATTGCAAGATTTGGCCCATGCTTATAGAGGATGTTTAATAAAAACTTTTTAAAATAAACCTTACACAAAATATTCCAGGTGGAACTGTTATAAAGCTTTATTTAACTTGTAAACTTTTTAAAGCGACATTCGTCAATGAACAGCTTGATTGTAAATGTTTTATAGTCCCGATAACCGTTGATGCATCAGTTTACTGAACATATTTATTTTCTTGAGACGATGATTATAATAGGTCTAATAGGTGGTCCGGTCCTGTAACCGTTATTGATAACTATCATGTATAGTTTTCAATGGCTCGTGTTCATGAAATATTTGTATTTAGTCTCAAATAAGAAAATTATATAATCCGCACCCGATAGTGATCTAACAATTAAGTAACTTGATACAATCTTATAACGTCCCGCTAAAAGAGGCCTAGACACTGTCTATATACCGGACCAGCTAGTATTTTGTGGATAATAAAGTCTGGTAAATTCTAGAAGAAACAACCACGCTTTAAACTTTGTATTTTCGATGCCATAAATTTACTACTTGCTGGTTTTATTTTTTTTTTTTTTTATGATTTAAATTAAACTATCTGCAGACTCTGGGTCCGCACCTTTTTTTAGATTGGAGATTTAAATCGACTTGCGTCGGAAAAAATTGCCTATAATAGCAATTCAAGCAGCTATGCAGTTAGTAATCTTCTTTTGCATATGTGAGCTTAAATCTACTTCTATTAAATTTTTTATATCTATATATTCAATTATTTTGTAAACACTTATTTTGTTATTATTAATTACATAATTATTACATTTTTTTTTTTTTTTTTTTTTTTATTAACGGTCGTAACAAGCCAAGCAGAACTAGGTCCGTGTCCGCATAATTACCTCATAGTTTGGGTTTGGGCAATTATTGCTTGTATGACCTTTTGGTCTCCATGTTTTATGGCCATCTTGAAATTATAATCCGCTATGTCCTTCGCCGGTGCGCTCACCGCTCGGTGGATGAAGCGGCCTATTGCGTCGTCGGCCACGTCGGTATAATAGACACAGGTCTCCGTGTGTCTCGAGATGGCCACAATAGCGTGGGATACACTATCGTGGATCTGTAGCTTTCTCCCCTTGGTCTGGAGAATCACCACCGATTTGAATGTCAACCCCTGCGACTCGTGGATCGTCAGGACTCGCGACCCCTCCCCTGTTCCGTAGCCCTTGTTTATAAGGACTTTCTTCTCTACCTGAGTATGTACTAGGTAGAGAGTATCGGTGGAGTGGGGGGTATCTGCGCTCCCGAGTAACCCCCGAGTCTCAGGGACCTCACTATCGGTTTGGATGAGTATATACCGTCATAGACCTCGCTGAACTCCTTGCTGGTTACACTATTAGTTATTAGTCGGGACCTATTTCTCTTACTTTTGCAAATTGTTTTATTTTATCTTATTCAGATATTAAGACGTGAAAGTATAACAAACTCAGATTTCGTATTTATTTGTTGGATAAATTGTCCTCTGTCTTGATTGAACACTATCAAGCTAGGTCTTATTCCGTCACTGTATTATGAAAATATTAAATTATATCTCTAATATTAATAAAGTTTTAGGTTTTTCACGATTCAAACAACATTTAACTATTTTTAATCAACTTAATATAACTCATCAAGATAACTACATTTTTTTTTAAAGAATTTCTTAAATCAAAGGCGGTTACTGAAAAGCCATTGTTTAATCAAGTCACCGTTACAATGCTTAAAAAATATAGGTCGTGTTAAAATTTTAAAGGCGATACCTCGAAGTGAGGTACGTTATTGTAATTTGATTAAATAAGAATTATTATTATTACTGTTTTTTTGAATGATGAATTACAAACAACGACAAAACTACAATAAACTTACAAAATAAACTTATTGTACTAACATATCTTTTCGTTTTTAGTACATCAAATTTTGATGAGACTAGATTAGTGCTGATTAAAGTTAGTTGTACATATCTGTAGGGTTCTATTTACACCTTAAAATACATTAATCGATGTCAGTTAACTAGTTGCAAGTATTCTTACACCATTCTTAGTAGTTGACAGCTATATAAACACGTCTCTCATCGCTTTGTTTTCTCATACAGCTATTGTATACTAACTTGAATATTCATTTCCATTGAAGGAGTATTTTTAACTTGTAAGTATTTTAATTAGATTGTCTAGGTTGGTAGTTCTTATAGTTGAAATATTTCAAGAATGTCTTTAACATTTCGAAGATTTTTTACTAGTGTTGTTTAAATAGTCTGATACATTCTTAAATATCAATATACGAGTATAGATAGACAATGTCAAAACAATTCAATGCCCTTTTCTCCTCAGCTTGCCAACCGATTTTGCTTTATTTTTTACAGACTTCAAAAAGGAGGAGTCATTTGTGGACCAATGTGCAAATTTTTTTATATCGAAGGAGTACACACTCAAGGTGACCCCATTTCCATCAAATCAGGATCTGATCAGTAGAACTCAGGGAAATTGAGAAAAGCTCTCGAATTTTATAGACACTTGCATGTGTTTCATATATTCGTTTCCAAAGCTATAAAAAGTAGGTTTCACAGCTATATCTAAAAGTATATACTTATAATAAAAAGTAGCAAAAAACTTTTTAAATTAAAAACAAAACCGACTTCGAAAGAATAAACTATATAAAATGCACTAAAAAGTCAATAAATAATTACTCTATTAATCTGCTTCGTTAATTTTGGTGTAGGTGCCAGCTTGAGTACATTGCTTAATGTACTCATTTACAAATGAAAATAACACATTACATACAAGCTAAAGAAGGACTAGGGGGATTTTAAAGGACAATTAATCAAAATCGAATATAATTAGCGACGTACATTTGCACCACTTTGTTATCCGTAAGCTGGCACCGATTTCAAAATTAACGAACCAGATTAATAAAGTAATTATTTATTGACTTTTTAGTGCATTTTATATTGTTTATTCTTTTGAAGTTGGTTTTGTTTTTAATTTCAAAAGTTTTTTTTTGCATCCTATCTATTGACGAGCTATGAATGCCAATGAATAAACCACAGGGTGAATACAAGTCTATATATACTTGAATAAGTAAAGTATAATATCTATAATTATACTATAAATCTATATTTAGCTATATTATTAGTATAATTATTTCTTTTGCTTTATTTTGTTCAACTGTTATCTAAAAAAAAATCTAAGCTCCAATTCCTGTCTGATATCTTTATAATTTTTATTCAATTAATTATAATAAAGTAATTACGCCCATTTGTGTCGTGTAATGAATATCCGTGGTAAAACAGTAAATTCATTTGAAACAGAAACACTTAGAGAAAACTTTGCGTTATTAATAGCTAAATAGATAACGTAGGGTATAATAAATAAAAGTACAACTTTAACCATAAACTTACAAAAGTGATTCTTAAATTTAATTTTTGACTTGCACATTTCACGTACAAACAGCGGCATCTTAAGTTTTGAAATGTTGAAATTAATTTCTAATGTTGACATGGAAAGTGGGAGATACATTTAACTCGGGCTTTGAAGGAACCGTGATGTAATTAAAATAAATATTTGGCACAAAATCCGGGGTCGCGGTGGTTAAGCAGAGAAATTTTCACCCTTTGAACAAGTTTCTGTTTATGTTTTCTCATTAAACAAATAAAAGTGCGGGTTAGGCCCTTAATTTGGAGCAATTTTTACATTAACGTCTACGTTAAGGTAAAACGTATTTGAGTTACAAATTATGTTAGATGTAATCAAAATTTATTTTTAGGAAAGTTTAATTTTTAGCGATGATGCGGCCGGATTCCGCGTCAATCGACGCGGGTTCGATCTCCACCTATCCGACTCTAAAATCGGCCTGAGCTTCCGGTGAAGGAAAACATAGCATAGCATTTTGTAATGATGCCCGCCTAGGGTAGCTACCACTCTCAAGTTTGAAAACCTGTCGCCAAACACCAATAGGTTTGTTCCGGCAGCATCACTTGAGAACCAGTACCTCTAGGTTTAATGTGTTTACCATCCTGAACAATATCGTCACTTAACATCAGATGAGATTGTAGTCAAAGCCTATTCCGTGTAAAAAAAGGAATATAATATCTATGGTCCAGTCGCATGTCATAATTTATTTTATTCAAAAATATTCTTAAATAGTCAATGCTTGAAATACAGTTACGAAAGAACCTATTTAAGGTTATTTTTTCCTATCTAATTTATTGTTGTTATAAGTAATTCTATGTAAATATCTAATGTAACGGAATATATACCAAATTTGGTTAGAGGATACATAGAAACATCTCCTTTTCCCTGTGAGGGTAGGCAGATATTACGTCCTTCCACTTGTTACGATCTTGACACCTCTTTCGCTTCCTCTACTTTCATATATGCTCGCCAGTTCTGGGTACTTTTCACCTGAGGATACATATATGATTTAAATACTCATGCAGTGGTTCTACAGTTACGGACAGGGAGACTTTACCTTTATGTAGACCTTTAATAACATCTAAGGAAGTTGTCAACAAATGTTAAGATACGCAAGCTGATTCGCACATCGGCCTACTTACTACAAACTACAATCTCTCTCAACAAATATATATTGTCATCTTACCATCGTGTTAATGATTTACGCCTGTAAAGCAAGACATTGTGTTAACTATATCACGTTCTATTTGCATTCATGGCGCGTACACATAATTAACCGACAGTCAATGGCGCCATTTGATTATACATTAGCGAGCGAGTTTGATGCCAAGTCACGACTACGATACAACAATATAATCATATACAACATTTACAGTCAAAATATACACGATTAATCTTAACTGAATATAATCTAAATTACATTTACATTGAATCCTCTAATTACAGCCCGTATTCAGTTTATTATTAACTATCATACTGTGTATTACTGTTAATATTCGCAAAAACATTATAACATTATTTTATCATAGAATTAAAATGAAAATAATTGAAAGTAAATTAAAAATCGTGTCGCAATGAAATAAAAACTTCAATACGGGCTTCGAAAATATATTTTTAAATTCCAGAAGGTTTAAAAAGTTAATAGCAATGGTGGCTACATTCTATTGGTGTCGATAATGTGGAAAAGTGTGACCGGCGACATGCACACGTTATCTACCGTTTTTCTGTTTGCACCTGGAATAATATAGGTCATGTTTATTTTTTTATTTATTTCTAGTTCTATTAAATTGTTGAGATATACGACATTTTTGGTATTTCACTGAATATAATTGCATTTCTTAACCTCATTCGCTTTTCCGCCAATATGTTTACAAGCCAGAAAATGTGTTTCTTCAGCTTAGAGCTGACGTATCTTTGTAGTAAAGTTAATAGGTTGTAGTAAGTTGATGAGCGAAAACAAAAATCATTACATTTGTAGATACTGAGGATAATAGGAAAACAATGAAAAACTGACGTAAACGCCAGGTTAGTGCTCAAGGGGTTAATTTTTAGAAAAACGTTACAATGTTAAAGCAATAATACATAATAACAATTCCAAAACAGACTCCGTACCGTGAAAAATATCAATAAAGTCACCTAACTGCGCTAAGTGACAAAGTTTAATGCTCTATTGGGTGCGCCGGGTGAGTCCGAAAGGAAACCGTTTTCGCGATTGGATTTATTTCCTTTTATTTTGTTCGACTGCGAAAAGGTCGCAATGTCATTAATCGCTTTATAAGAAAGGAAAAGCGAACTGAAGGCGAACGAGCATGCTTAAGCGGAGCTTGTCGGGCCTTAGTCTGAATTCATTACTGTCTTCGTACTGAGGATGTGCTTCAAAGAAAATGCTGACTCCCATTCTATGCGACTCGGGTTAGTTCAAAGGTTTATTGCGCTTTTGGGGATCTTTGCATATTCACCTAGATGAGTGAAATTCTATAGTAATGGGTAGTCTAACTTAGCACTATATGAAGTTACACAATGGAGCTTCGTTAACGGGTAAAGGAGTCTTAAATAAAAATTATAATATATTGGTTTAGGTACTCGGAATAGAGAATAATTATATTTTACAAAGGAAAAATACTGCGATCCACTGATTAATAAAATTGTATTTGAAGTATTACTGTTCCTTTACCTATAAAATAAAGTATCTCATATTTATCATAAATAAAGTCCGGCCGGTGGTTGAAATTTCACTATAAGCATTGTTGAAACTTTGAAGACGAATATACTGTTTCTAATTTTTTTTATTGATTAATTAACATTAAAGCTTGTCAATACAAAAAAAAGAAAAAAGGATATTGGTTGATTGACAAAGGAGAAACATCCCGTGAACTGTCTTTGCCTATTTTTTTATATATGGACTAGCTGTGTCCCCGCGACTGCGCCCGAGTTTCATATATTCTTCACTACAATTAATTGTTTTTGTAGGGAACCCTAATTTTTTTAGTACTGAGATAAAGTAAAAATATTTCTTAGAAATTTAAGCACTTGCCCGTAAAACTGTGCATTGAATCGGATTTTATTCAATTTTTTAAGAGTTTTATTTTTTTTTACGCGGAACCCTAATTATTTTCGATAATTAAAAGTACCCTTAGTTACCCGGAGTAAATTCAGCTATCTACCAAAAAAAGTCCCGTCTAAATACGACCAGCCTTTCCGGAGATTATCCGGTAAAAACAGACAGACTGACAAAAATTTTAAATATTGCAATTTTTGTTATAGTTATCATATATACGTTCATATCTATTTAGTAAAAAAAATAATTTTAGCATTACAAACAGACTCTTCAATTTTATTTATTAGTATAGATAATATTATTATATTTTTGTTCGTTTAAGTTAAATGGATATTTAAAATATTAATTTAAGTTGTATAACTGTAAAGATTCATAATTGTCCCCGACTGAAACTTTTTAATGAAAGCTACACAAGATGTTTCAAATGTTCTTGAGTCTGATGCGCTCCGCTTTAATCATACTTGTTTGTGTTTAGTCTCGCCAGTCGCTTAACGTCTTAATTTTTTTTTTAATAAATCAAAAACATTTTAAGGCTCTGACTTAGAAATAAATAAATCATTATTAGAATATCAACTATTATTAGATTGCAAAAAATGCAATTAAATATATGGTTTTATTTTATTTCATCAAGATAGATGTTAAACCTAGATTACTGAAGATTAGCTGTTGCTTATAATTGACAATATAAGAACGATGACTTATTTCTTTTTTAATTATTATATCAGCTTGGTACTACAGAATAAATATTACATGTATTGATTTAATTAATAGATTTTTGTATAAATTTCATAATAACAATTAAATAAGTCAACACCCAGTGAACTTAAAAATTATTTTAAAGATAAAATTAAAATCAAATGGGATCATTATTGGAAAACAGACAATACATCGATGTTATTTAATGTCAGAAATTCAATTTTTGAGAAACCTTTTCTTTTACCACTAGAAAAGATCAAGTGGTTATCTGTAGACTGCGTATTGGACACACGAACATGACACACATTCACCTAATCACTAAGACCGACAGAAACAAATGCAAGTGTGGACAAGACCTAACTGTATTACATTTATTAGTGGAGTGTGTTGCATTTAACAATGAAAAAAGATTGTGTGGGGTTTCCAACACCTTAAAAAGATTGTTTAAATCATGACGGATACATGCATACTTTAAGCTTTTTGAAAATGATAAATGTTTATAAATTAGTGTAATCTACAGTAAATGTTGTTATAGCGTATTGTTAACTGTGGTCGTTAATGACCAGAGATGTTAAAAAGCGACCTTAAATAAATAAATAAATAAAAAAAAGAAACAAAAAAAACTATTATGTCTTTATGTCCAAAGAGTTATTGCGTGTTTTGTATATATTTTTCTACACAGAATAGGTTCATTGCTTTGACAACAATCTCACCTGATGTTAAGTGACTTTATGGTTCAGGATGGTAAACATACTGAACCTAGAGGTACTGGTTCTCAAGTGATGCTGTTGGAACACAACTATTGGTATTTGGCGACAGTTTTTCAAACTTGAGGGTGGTAGCTATCCAGGCGGTCATCATTAGAAAATGCCCTACCATCAATCTATGGTTTCCTCGCGATGTTTTCCTTCATCGATAGGTCAGGCCGATTTTAGAGTCGGATAGGTCTAACCCGCGCCGATAGACGTGGAATCCGGCCGCACTACCCGCTGCGCCATCATAGATTCAATAATAATAATATATATACAGTCAAAATCTGTTATAACGACATCGAAGAGACTACTCATATGTAGTCGTTACAACCGGTCATACGAAATCTTATTTTTTGTGAACTGGTATTATTGAATGTGTATTGTCGAGTGTGATACACTATATTTCTTTGCTAGTCTTTGATTAGAATTCCGCTCTCTAGCTTTGACATAATACGCGATTTTTCTTCGATATTATTTTGTTTCCTTTTTCTTTGCGACATGTTCAAAGTTTCACAATTAACTCTACAATATGTTTTGGTGCATCACGTGTACAGACGGATAAGTAACAAACTAACTGAAGATATATGAAAAAACCGGGATTTGAATCTACTGCATGTACGTTTTTCATTTCTAAGAATTACAAAATACCTTACACTCCTCACTAATTTTGTTTACTTTTGCGATTTTAAAAGCCATTGACCATTATACTGTGCCAGATGTGGATACTTATTCGAATTATTTACAATACAGGTTAGCTGATCGTTCTAACAAATCGAATTCTCCGAAAATATTAGTTAAATGTAGTCGTTTAATGAGGTATGTCGTAATAAGCAATGTCGTAAAAAGCAATGTTTTTGATAAGGCGGTCATATAGCATTCAGTCGGGATCTTTGTTTTGGGTCAATATAACCGGTATTTTTTTCTAAACGATGTCGCTATAAACAGTTTTGACTGTATGTCTATCTATAATATAATATATCTCTTATCTTGCAAAAAAATATTGTGTTCATTATTTTGACAAACATCGATTTGAATAAACATTATACTATTTTTAGCACAGCGTAATTTAAAAATACAATGTATATATATTGATATTTGAATTACGACCGAGTCAGACTTTCAAACTGCATGATCATATTAAAGTAATGTCACCGTGAAACTACTTTCAAAGGGTCTGATATTTTATTAATAAGAAGGCTTTACTACGGCGGGACTTTAATTAAAATTTGTCCATCTCTGTGATGTAGTTAGTTATATCTCATAAAATTTATAAGAGAGATACACTTGACACTGTCTGAGATGATTTACTGAAGTTATTCTTAAACCAGCTGTTTCTTTAACACATTCTGTATAATTAAGAGACGTTCTAAGTACATAATTGAATTTTAAATTATTATGCGTTAATTCATAGTCATCATGTCAGCCGAAAGATATCCAATACTGGACATAGGCCTCTCCAAGTATTGAATTTATGTTATGACATTTTAAATGTTATGAAAATCATAACAATCATTGATAAAAAATAATTATATAAATAAATAGCTAAAATTAATAATGTCATAATATTGCGATATACAGTTTTATTATTTATATGCGACCGCTTACCCGAGATCAACAACAACAAAGGTAGCAGTTTTCGCGGCATTCTTAGCAATACCTTAAGTGCGCAAAGGCATTGTTAAGTCGGCAGCCAACGAATTATGTAAATTGGTGGAAGTCCAATACTCACAAAACCGTTCTCCTGGGGAATATAAAATAATTATCTAATCCTAATAAAGGGAAAAGTATGGCAGCTTCTAAGATATCGAAATATATTCGCATCAAATTCTGATCATAATCTCATGACGTAATCTTTGTGTGATGTGCTACGCGTATGTAAGTTATTCGACTCGATAAATTAGGAATGGAAAACTAAGAAGTTTTATTCTTATTAAATCATCTACAATTTCTATGTTAATTAGTATTAAATAAAGTGTCAATACAAAAGTTTACACATCTACAGGAGCCAATCACTGATATCGTGCAGTTAACTTGATGGCGGTCGAATTCGCGTCGTTTGAGTCTTGGCAGCGGCTGGACACTTGAGACGCTGGCCGTCGCCCAATGCGCTTTATCTTAGTGCACTCGGCTGTTCGCTGCCTTCATTGTCACTTTAACTTGTTTTACTCTATTGTCTTATTTATGTACTTTGGTGTACTGTTTCAGTTAGCAGCTAGTCTGATTTATGGTTTATATAAACGGTTTCAAATACCCAACGGTTATAATTTTATAGATACTTTATTTTCTTTT
The DNA here is from genome assembly GCA_014132275.2 of Samia ricini. Lineage (NCBI taxonomy): Eukaryota > Metazoa > Arthropoda > Insecta > Lepidoptera > Saturniidae > Samia > Samia ricini. Next base: position 12,220,415 of record AP028170.1, read on the forward strand.
ATTATTGTTGCCTTTTGTATATTTTTGCATAAAATAGTGTTAGTTGGATGCATCACTATACCGGGAAATTATTTTGACACAATGGTAAATGGAGAGGGAAAGCAACGAACTAGAATATTGTGAACTGATCTTATTTTAATGAGCATATTTTTCCGACACTGCCACAATTGCGACAACTTCCGACACTTTCTGTGGTCATTAATTAACGCGTAAAGTAAAAAAGATGATAAATGTTGCTGAAATAAATACATTTCTGGTTAGAATATTCAAGAGGAGACCAGGATTAATAGAAAAAAAACTCAAACTTCACAAGTTACGAGAGAACAGAGAGCGAGTTGTCTTCAGAAAATTGAAGAGAGTTATTATACAGTTGTATGCAAAAGTTTCCGGCCAAACAAAATTTTGCGATTAGGTTAAGGTAAAGGATGCGAAGTGGAAACACAAATATATCATCACAAAGTATCTTTATTATAGAACCAAAATGTGTATCTAAATATTTTCAAGTAACAGTTAATACATATTTACAAGAAAAATAAAAAATATCACTATTTCATAAGTGTCCGGCCAAATTCCAAGAAGCTACAATTCGCTCTGTTTCGTTTATGTTATCGGTTACAAAGGTATATAAACATCGAGAACAATATTTCTTTCATATCCTACCTTTATTATTAATTGGTTAAAATGCCTAAACGCACGTCTTTAGACATACGCGAAGTAGTAATTAAGTTACATAATGAAGGGAACGTTTCACGTGTAATAGTCAATCTTTTGTCATTAGGAAAATCCACTGTTAACGATATTATAAATAACTGGAAGACTACAGGTGATCTAAAAGATAAACCTTGTTCTGGAAGGCCCAGAAAAACAACGAATCGTGTCGATAAGATTATTAAAAGAAAGGATGTCGTAGACGTAAAAAAGTATGCTGCGATCATCGCACGTGAATTACGTGAGAAAAATTTAGCTGACATTAGTCAGAGTACTGTTTCACGTAGATTAAATAAAGTGGGACTTTTGGACGTGTTGGAACTAAAAAACCACTAATTAGTATAAAAAATAAGAAGGCCAGATTGGAATTTGCAAAAGCACACCAGTACTGGACTACTGAAGAATGGAAAAAAGTGCTATTTTCAGATGTTCGTCGACCTAATGGTACTAGAAATATCTTATCATATCTTCTCCCATCATTTTGAAACAAATTAATTTTAGTTTCGTCTGAAAATAGCACTTTTTTCCATTCTTCAGTAGTCCAGTACTGGTGTGCTTTTGCAAATTCCAATCTGGCCTACTTATTTTTTTTACTAATTAGTGGTTTTTTAGTTCCAACGCGTCCAAAAGTCCCACTTTATTTAATCTACGTGAAACAGTACTCTGACTAATGTCAGCTAAATTTTTCTCACGTAATTCACGTGCGATGATCGCAGCATACTTTTTTACGTCTACGACAGCCTTTCTTTTAATAATCTTATCGACACGATTCGTTGTTTTTCTGGGCCTTCCAGAAGAAGGTTTATCTTTTAGATCACCTGTAGTCTTCCAGTTATTTATAATATCGTTAACAGTGGATTTTCCTAATGACAAAAGATTGACTATTACACGTGAAACGTTCCCTTCATTATGTAACTTAATTACTACTTCGCGTATGTCTAAAGACGTGCGTTTAGGCATTTTAACCAATTAATAATAAAGGTAGGATATGAAAGAAATATTGTTCTCGATGTTTACATACCTTTGTAACCGATAACATAAACGAAACAGAGCGAATTGTAGCTTCTTGGAATTTGGCCGGACACTTATGAAATAGTGAAATTTTTTATTTTTCTTGTAAATATGTATTAACTGTTACTTGAAAATATTTAGATACACATTTTGGTTCTATAATAAAGATACTTTGTGATGATATATTTGTGTTTCCACTTCGCATCCTTTACCTTAATCTAATCGCAAAATTTTGTTTGGCCGGAAACTTTTGCATACAACTGTATGTTAAGTAATCTTTACTAAATGGTACCAGTTTCTTGTTACGTACGTATATGAACATTATCCCGTTTATTAAATTATGTATTTCAATTTAAAAAACTAACTCTAAATTTAGTATATCACGTAAAGTGCTTAAATCAAAAAATTACTTTCAAAATTACAATTCAAAGAAATAATACTAGAACTAACTCCAATGGACTACCTTCAAAAAATCGCATGACATTCTTAATAATGTGTACTGAATGTATACTGCAACAATTGCGTTGCCACGTTTTAACAATTTATTAATTTACGAAAATTCAGCACTTTCAATTATGCTTTGAAAGTGTTTCAGACTAGAACGTCGGGTGCATTGGTGAATGTAACAGGAATTTAATTCGGCTGTTTTACTGTTCACTGAGAGTGACGGTTTGGGACACGGTGCAACATTCACCCCACGATTTTTCCATAAATTTTGCACACTAAAGAGAAGCTTTTGTTAAAATACTAGTAAAAGTATTTTAAAAAAAAATAACTTGATATTAATTTATACATAAAATTATAATTATACATAGAGGTACACATAATGCATTGATATAACAGAAGCATGACTACTGACAATCAAAAATTAAGTATACTATGCATATACATCATTAGTTTTAAAAATAATATATTTTTATAATCATTGTTTTTTAAATTAAGGATTAATAAATTATATTACTTTCATCTTGAAGTTAAATCATAGAACATAATAATATCGTAAACCAAAATATATAAAGCATTCGTTATTCGAGTATTTCAAAAGATAACATACCAATAAATGTAAATTTATTATGAAAATTTGACTTGATATAGCACTAACCATGCAAAAGTTCCCCAGGGAAGAGGCATTCGCCTATCAGTAGAACATTTACAGGCTGGTATTATTATGGAAAAGTTGAGGTTTGAACAAAGATTAGTTGAACATATTCTTTTAAGTTTCACAATTGAAAACTTTATAGAATGGGAACATCTGTCGTCTTTTCCAACTTGAATTCACGCTTTAAATTATTCAGAACTATTATTAGAATTTTTCAATATTTTCGTAAAACAATTATATCTTCGTTGTAGGATAAAAATGATTTTATTAATAATAATAGAATATGTTTATTCAGTAGTATTATGTATTGGTTTATTTATCTGTAAACTTCTCTCTTATTTCTTATTTTATTTTAACAATACTTATGTTATTAAAGTATAAAATTATCACAAACGTTAATTGAATTTGGAGTTTGCTGAAAGGTTCATCAACATGGTTGCTACTGTAAAGGATTTTCTTTAAAATGACACTATTTAAAAAAAAGCTGCATATTTCATTTTTTTTTAATTTAGAACTATTATTTTCTGTATTAAACTTTTGATTACATAGAAATGTAATGAACAAGAAATGTATTACATTCACCACTATTCAGTGTTTATAAATATCTATAATATACCTACTCTCTTGAATTTGTTGTTTTCTATTTAACGAAGAGAATTCCGGATTATCTTATAAAGAGAATCAAATACATAGTTCCAGTCTTTATGTTGAATAGCTACGAATAAATTTAACAGTTTCCGTCCTTCGCTCATGTAAGAGATTTCGTTAAGATTTAAAAAAAAAATGTAAATTTTACCATACATTTATCAATAAACAATATTGATTTATTTAATATAATAATATTACCATAATGCTGTCCTTTAGTTTTCATCGTGCGTGATGCTGGCTAATATAATTTCATATTTAAATGTAAAAAAAATATTAGTAAGCTTATAAAAATTATGTAAGCATAGACTTAGATGTTTATTAGAGTATTTCAAGTAAATATAATTATAGTTTTACGTGTTATAAACTATGCCGATAATTTCCTGTTGTTTTATTAAAACTCGCAAAGGTGAGTGCGATAAATCATGAACTTAGATTGTGCGTTCTCGTATCGACATAGTCGATTATTTTCTGTAGGGTCTATCGTAAAACACAGTGATTTATGTTCATATCTTGAAAGTTTTTAGGGAGTTTTTTGTCTCTGTTTTCCTCTTTCCACAGAACTATATACGAAGTCTATAACTATATATAAGTACCTTAATAACGATTAATTTAAATGTTTTCGTTCAATAACCTTTATTATTACAAAAAAAAATTGCAAATAAGTTTTCATTAATGCATTCCTGGCTTTGTTCATTTCAGTAAATGCTTACATTTGTGATCCATTGTTAAAGCATCTCTTATAAGAGATTTTTTTATTGATTCAACAGAAAAACATCCTCTGCTGGTCATAGGTCTCCCCCAAAAAGGGGCGCCATACTTGACAGGCGGGTTGGCGGTCGCAGTAGGTATTTGTGGTGCTCAGAGGATGCTGTTCTCCTTCCCCTGGCTTACCCATTAGTCGTTTTTATGACACCCACGGGAAGATTGAGGTGTTACTATTTTTAGCCAAAAATACAAATCTTTCCTGTTTATAATTATAGTATAGATTACAAGAAAATTTACTATGTAACTGTTTAGAAGTATGCATACACAACGTTTTAATTCAATGTTTGTGATTATTTTATATTAGTATCTTGTATTATTATTTTGTATTACCTAAAGGCATTCGTCGAACAAAAAACTTTTTTTAAATTGTACACGTGGGTCAATAATTCAATAAGTAAGAAGTGTGTCATGTTATTACATGTAAAATTTACAAGGTAAATGTATAAAATAGATCCATAATCCAAAAAAAGTATAAATGATCAATAAGTAGGTATACAATTTTACCTAAAAGAAAAATATGCACCTGTAAACAAAAGGCAAATCTTATTAAGGTGGAAGAAAGGAATATTGACACCCACAATGTCAGAAGTCGAAACACGTTCCATTTCGTGGCGGATATAGGACTCGGAGTTAAAGACCTATCCTACACGGTGATGGTTTGTCGTCTACTACGATTTCCGGCTCTAATACGTAGACGTCTCGGAATTATTCTGTTTTCGTACACAGCGGAACTGCCTGTTTACCTTCTTTAACATTTAAATGTTTTCTTTTTATTGTACTCAATTTAGAATTCAGGAAGTGAGCTCTTGTAACTCTGTTTTAGTGAAAAGTTTGCCGAATGACCACTGAAACAGATTTCGGATTCTATCATAAACTTTACGACATTCCTTGAAGTTTTGTTTTTCCGCTTTTTTTTTAGTAATTTATAAAATAGGTTATTGTTCGGCGAATACCGAATTGGGAATTTTAATAAAAACCTGTTCATTACGGCGGTTGAATAAATATAAAAATCCTAACAGGTTAGAACAGCGGCTGTGTCGACAGAGTCTGTTGGATAAACACAAAGTAATACTGAGTAAACAATGGCCCAAGCGGTAATGCACAGGGATCTCGGTGTTGCACACTCTGTACTCATTTCCTCTCTGTCGTGGGTATTCTATTGAATATCTTTTTTTTTTACCGGAATAAAGATTTTTATTAGCAAGATTTTTGCATTTCTGAAAACATTTAAAATTATATTGGAAATGTCTAATTTTTAACTGTAAATTGTAGGATCATATCAATGATTTTATCATTAGTTGAGTACCAATGATGTGGTGTCAACCAAAACTAATTTTCTGCTTCATAATTTAAACCTTCAGTAATGATATAGGTATTGTTTCATAACACGACGTATTTCTATTCGTATATTCAAGGTCAATAATTATTACAGCACTTTTCAATAATTATCTAAAGGTTATCATAGAGCATTTAAGCAAAATTGTCTAGGTAACAGTCATACGATTATTTACGTAGACTTATCAACATGCAAATGGTATTCACGAAAATGCCGTGGGTAACTGAATATTCAGTTGTTCACAATGAACTGATTTACTACTTTGCGATTCAGTCTGCGTCCGCGCTGTTGGGCCAATTCTCTCTTCCGTTAAAGCTAGGCAGACCTCATTCATCGTAACTGATAGTCACAATATACCTAACCATAAAGTTCTCACTTTTATTTGAATCACTTTATTCTAAACATCGATTTCAATAAACGCATTTAACTCCTTCTAATTTGGTACAATTAACTACTGTGTTAATCATTATTTAGGTACTTCTAGTGAATTATTTCATTGTAATAGGCTAAATACACAAATGTTATTTATTCTGTATGGTATAATAAGCAAAAAACAAACAAACTAAATGCCTTTGTATTTAAAACTACGCACGCAGCTACGTTGGGGCAATCATAATTACAATTTTGCTTTAAAAAAAAAACAACTTTAGTCCTTTTGGGATAAAGCCCGTAAAATTTACATGCGGAATGAGATTTGTCATCCCTTGTTTAGTTGTGTGCGGTGCTCACTTAAAGCTATTTTATTTACCGAGCGCACGTGACGGACCCGACTAAGACACAGCCTCCGTTCAACCGCTCGTTTGTCACTCCAAATTACTTATAATTTGAGAAATTTATTTTATACTTTTAATACTCCTTAAATTAATCGTGTTGTATTTTTTAGGAAGATCTTTTCGATCGTTCTCTACAAAAAATATTGTACCTAAACCTATATCATACAGATATGTTTTCTAATCTACTAGCAAAAAATTAGATAATTGATCCTGAATTACATAAAGAAATTCCTTTCATCCCAATAGCCAGATTTTCTCTTTTCATTGGTTTGTTCCGGAATTACTTTGCCATCTCATTGGCAAGCTTAATTAAACCAGTGTGAGGGTGTCATCACCTTTTAATAAGTTCAATCCAAGTGCTTTGGATTATATTATTTTTCGTTCAATAAAAACGTAATGCCTTTTCGTATTTGTTATACCTACTTTATTTAAATGATATTGGTTTATTGATCGTGTGTAATGTTAAATAGTTTAATTTAGTACTTGATGCATATATATGGTTCCTATGAGATATTCCTCTTTCATATACCAAGCGTATCTAACTTTCAGAGTTGTTTTATAAAACATGAATAACAAGATTAAAAAAGGTAATTTTGTTATAACGAAATTATTCAATAATTTCTACACTGTATATTATAACGCTTTTCAATATGTTTTTGTTATGAGCTAATATTTTTTTAGCAATGTATATCTAAATAGCCTTTTTAGAACGGAGCTAAAATCCCATTAGTAGGGCCGTCGAGTTGAAGGCCGCAAATTGGATTCAAGAGGAATGGACGGGCCGAAATAATATGGCTTCGAGACTGCAAGCTTTTTAATTTATCTGAAAATGTACATTGCCCGTAGTTATTTGTAACTTTTGAAAACATGATAAAGAGTAGAGTGTACTCAACAAATGTTTTCTTTATTGAAAAAGTAGTACATGGGCTTACAGTACTCTTTATGTTAAATGATTATTGCAGTTCATATGTATAAATCTATCTCAAATATATAATAAATATAAAAAATTTGATCCAAGACCTTCAGATGACCAAAATGGAAATCCTAATGTGTCAGTACAATTAATAACAGTTAATGAACTATTCGAAAATCACATAAAGCACACACTACTGCTTTCTTGCAGGATCAGGTTTGGCGATTTTCTTACAGTAATCAACTATTGCGTCCTTCCAACGTAGCGTGAAGATATATCCGTGCAGGCCGACATGACAGGGACGAGTGACGATGGATAACCGATAAAAAAAGCAAAAAAGTTCGAACACTTGTTAAATTATTTCGTCATTAATATCAGACAAAGAACATTTAGCTTTACTTTCCTTTATTTGTCGTGCTCATAAAAGCGTATAAAATAATATGAAAAGTACGCCTTTATAAAAGGTACCTTTGAATTTTTTACAACTTTTTAAGCTTGAATTAATATTGTAAGTTGATAAAGTTTTTTAAAACTTATAGTTATATTTCCTTTAATTGACCTTTGTAAAACATCGCTTGAGCTGTGAATCTTTCATATCGTGAGAGATAGAATAAACAATTAGAATTTTACGGATATTGAACTTACGAGTATAAGTCTGTAGTATCGTAAATTAAAATAACTCATTATTTTCAGTAGTCATTTTTTTAGGCAGCTGTCTCTAAATATATTACTATTTGTAACATGTATATTTAATAGAATACATAACAATCTAAGAAAGAGAAATACTTGTCACAATACTTAACTCCATTCCTAGACCCGGATCTATGATTTTTTCGAACCGGGAGAAACTTAATAGTAGCGCCCCTGTCTCCAGCTTAAAGTTACAATAAAAAAAATCAAATATATAATGATCATCATTATAAAAACATCCTATTAATAAATTTGTACCCTTTACTATCTTTTACCTAATAGCTTATTCATTTGTGATACATGAAATTATATACCGGGGAAAAATACAATTTATCTTGGTCATTCCATAGCAAATCGACTACTTTTTTTACCTTGAAAATCTGGTTATTCTGGATATCCTTGTGCTAAAATGAGAGCTTTTTTAAAAGCGTTAATGGACATCGAGATTAGATAAAGATGCTCTGATAAATTTGTCCATCAGATCTTGAAGTTGAGTTTGAAGTGGGTGACAAATGCGGCGTCATCAGCGAAGAGAAGTTCGAAGTAGATAGTAGTAGCAGAAGCGAAGTAGATCTGTGTACATCTAAATTTTTAATCAGGTTTCCGTTTACTGGGCGCTTTTTGGAGCAAGTTTTTTTTTATTTTTAATCATATTATATTATGATTTTGGCTCCCCTCGAAAGTGGCTTCGGGGGCTCCCGTTTAGCGATAGATCCGGGCCGAATCCAGTATTATTGTTTAACTGTATTTAAAAAAGTCGTGGATTCTTCTGGTAAATGAAACTGACATGACCTTCAGCATAAGCACGAATATATAGATACATATTTATCAATTAATTACTGATGTAGCTTGAGAGGAGTGCTGAGGACAAGCACCGTCCTAACTCCAGAATCGCGAAAAGGTAACACTTACCTAACCTCTCAAAAAATTAGGGATTATATGCTTTTAATTCGGTGGCACGCTCTGTTTCGCAGTGCTATGAACAAAGGTTCGATAAAACATTATAAATGAATGACGTAACTAAGAATTCAAAGATAAATCTATAGTTACTATAAGTAGCTGAATATTTATATTTTATGTCACACGTAAGAGGTAAATATTGTATTACTGTGTATAGTTGCCGACTTGATAACCTGCAATATTGAAGAAAGCATATGACATATTTAAATATTTGATAAAAAGAAGTGTTCACAAAACAGTCCAGGAGATGACGTCATGCACCGGTCATATAATCGGGCGGAAGATATTAATTATTATACATCTAGGAATACTCGCGTGACCATCTCATTAAGCAGTTTGTTTAACACTATTAACCTTTAATTCCTTTTTACTCGTTAGCTGCCAACTCGACAAATTATTAAAATATTAGGTCAGCCGCTTACGTTTCTCTCTTTCGATGCTATTTCTGTTTGTTTACAATACAATTACCCGTCATTTGTGCAAACTACTCTAGTTTCTTTTCCACGTTGTGAGACATTTTCGCGACTAAATAGTGAATAGTATTAATGATCGGTTGTGAGTAGATTGGGTACGACCGTTACGGGTTTATCCTATGGCCCTTTTAAGTCCACGACTTTTATTTGTGGAACGAAGTTAAATGGATTGTGAACAAATATGGCAGTATAATAAATTACATTAAGTTTAAAATTAGTAAATTTAAAACAAGATATACATTGTATTCCAGATTTATTTTTGACATTATTTTAGTAAGGATTAAGTGTTATACTACGATGTCGTCGTTTTAGGATTGTCGTTTGTCGTCGTTAGGATACAAGTACATTGAGATGAGTAAAGTTTATTTCAATTGTATAAATGCACAAAAATATTTAAATTTGATTGATACTTCAACGTATTTTTATCTAATATAAAGGAAATATAGCATTGCTTAAAATTGAAAGGAAAATAACAAACAATCACATTAAATTTCTTTAGCGTGTAAGCAATACTCTAAATTTAATGAAATTAAAATCAACTTAAATTAGGAGATCCGCAGAAGAACCAATGTAGCCAACATTGCCCGAAGTATTGCCAAACTGAAGTGGCAATGGATTGGGCACATTGCTCGTAGAACCGATGCCCGATGGGGCCAACGGGTTCTTGAATGGCTACCACGCACCGGAAGACGCATCGTGGGTAGGCCTCCTCCCACAAGGTGGACCGACGACCTGGTGAGGTGGAAGTCCGCTGTATGCGAGTGGCGGTAGTCGAGACCTTTGGAGGAGACCTATGTCCAGCAGTGGATGTCCTTCGGTTGACTAGATGGATGGATGGAAAACCGAACTTATTTGATGAGATTCTTTGAAGAATAATAATAATATTTTTATTTTAATAAAAATTTACATGTATAAACTGTTGCAATCAAAACCAGATTCCCAAAAAGTTATATAATTATTATTTCAGAATATTTTGGACGGTCATGATAATCCGTATACCAATATGTAACAGGTACGTACAATCATGGGCGTTAACGCATGATCCATTAGACAGCCCTTAGTCCATTGTATGTTCAAGTTACGTGGGTATAAAGTTATGCAAAATTTATAAATTGCAAAATTGCATGTATTACTGTTGGTAATAATTAAAAATAAGGAATGAATGCTGTATTAATATTGAAATACCAATACCGAACCATAGCGATGGCACTTGAGTATCATAAATTGGCTCATAAGAAGTAGCTGATATCTTTACCGGGGATGCGCCGTATGCTTTTGTTTGTTTATTTCGCCACAAATACACCAGAAACAACATCGGTTTGTTTCTCGTTTAATTTTCCTTAATTTAAACGAGACTATGATAATGTTTGCTCGAAATCATACACATTTTTTGTTCGTTATTTATGCTTGTTGTTTTCTTCGCACACACGCGCCGGCAATGAACAAATGAGTGACATGTAGAAAAGATTAACAAGAGTGAAGGAATTCATCGCTGTTTGATTTTTAATCTACTTGTAATGATTATTTATTAATGTTAATTCAATTTAATGAAGTGTATAATGTGGACAAGTTGGCGGGTTCACTGTGTACGTTACATTTTTGCATCGATTGCGCGCACCTTAAAATGATTCGATATTTATACATTCCTTATAAATAGCCACATAAAATTTTGCATCTAAAATCATTTATTGATGCACCATAGGTGTGAATAAAATTAAATTCAAATGCAAGTTAAGGTATTAAACAGTTTAAGCGCGTACAAATTTAAAGTAAATTCCAAAAGCAAAACGTTATTGCTGCTTCGAAGCAATTGACTGTTCAAACAGGCAGACGCAGGTAGAATAGCAAATATGTAGGCGCCTATTTGTCATCATTATATGAAACAGAAGGCGCATTTTTCTTGATGTTCTCGTTTTATTTATGGCACATCGAATATAAAGGACGACATATCGTCGTGAATATATTAATAATCCTGTCTCTCTTTAATTAGATACCTAGTTTATTTTGTATTTCGGATGTTCAAAAGTAATGTATTAACTTAAGTAATTAATCAAACGTGAACTTTCTGCTTTAGTTACATATCCGCGTAGTTAGACCTCGTTTCGAGATTATCAGAATTATATATGTAAGTCATTACACAAAGACAATTTGTATCTGTATTGATAATTTAAGTAAAACTAATGCTGTTCCTCCTAATTTTAGATTTTAGATTTCCTACGTATTAAAAATGTTATTGTATTATCTTTTATTTTCTTATTACAATGTATATATCGACTTAATAAATAAATACAATATAGACGAATAATATTATATTTGTTGTCGTTTCCATGTTTCAACATTTGCCAACCCTTTTTACATTTTCATTTGGGGTCGGCGCAACATGTCTTCCTCTTCCATTCCTTTCAATTTGTTGTCATCTCCGTATTCACTCTTTTCCTAAGCATATCATCTTTAACACAGTCCTTCTGTCTTTTCTTTGGACTTCCCCTTTCCATGTAACCGTCTACATTCATACCCAATACCTTTATTACAACATCCTCTTTCTCCCTGCGCATCTCATATCCATACCAGGACAGACGACCGCCTCTTAACTTCTCTGTTATTGTTTCCATGTTTAACGAATGTAAATAATTTTATCATAATAATATCTTACGACCAATTATTTACTTTAAAAAATTCTTAAGAATTAATGAACCGTACAAAAACTGTGAATGAAAATTATAATTACCTTTTAGATGTGATTTATGTAAAGTTTACTGCGAAAATTGACATTAGAGTCGTTTGCATTTAGTGATAGTGTTTGTTGTTATCTCGCCTGCGCAACTTCAACCCTGTGTGAAGTATTACAGTCGTTATTCTCTTTAGATGCTAATTCTCACCCGCGATGAACACATTAAAGACACTCGTATTAAATTATATCTTCTAATAGGACGTGTAATTGTTTGCTGTTGAGATAAACATTTGAAATTGTTTATGCAAATTGCTCACATTAAGAAGACCCTGATTGTTGTTAACCTGTTCAATAGAGATTTTTAATAATTGTATTGTATCTATTTCAATTTTAAAATGTCGTTTAATTTCTATATTTGTATAGGTTAAAATTTGTGGTGCAAGTGGCGATGATGTATGTAAAGCACCAATTAGGATAGGGTCTATGCTCTTTCTATTATTGATGATATAATGGGGTGTCCGAATGGTGATCCCATAAGCAATGTTTACTTATTTACTTTTAATTACTTATACAGATTTTGTAATAATTATGCAAATTCGATTGATATAGGCGATACTTTGCGGAAATCCATTATAAATAATATGGTTGATGTTACAAATTAGGTTCCAAAAGACGTGACCGCTGAATATCATTTGAAGCGGAATTAGCTAAATAACATCAACCATATTATTTATTATGCAAATGCTTAAGTTAAATATGAAATTAATTTCAATTTGTAGTTCGTGCGTCAATTATCATTCTCATGTCTTGTTCTTAACTCATTTGGGTTCGGCACAGTATATTTTCTCCTTTATATGTCCCTATTATCCATCATCTGTTCATTCACTCCTTTTTTTTTTCCTCAAACACTCCGTCCAGACTTTTTTTGGCCTTCCTCTACTTTTCCGTCCTTCCACATTTATATTCGTTACTGTTTTATCTACATGCGCTTCCTCTCTTCTCATGCCCATATAACGACAAATGATTACCTTTCAACTTTTCTACTTTTTCCTCCTTCCTGACTTTGTCTATTCTTGTCACACAGATCCATCTAACATTCGCATCTCACCTACATTTAATCGTTGCGACACAGGAGGAGAACAATGGTTACAAAGTAAGGAACGATTCTAGTTTAATATATATATAGGTTTATTAAAAATAAAATTAAAACAAAAACCTTAAAATTTAGGAATGACTAATTTTTCATCAACGTGAAAGAAAGTATTGACGTAAATTTCACTAATTAATCCGCTTGTAAAATTTTAACAATCTCTGTTGATCTATATAAAATTTCTATAATAATATTTTAACACAATGAATGAAAGGACACGAATTATTCCACGAAACAAAAAAAAAAACCTACACAGTTATGAAAATCCACAGATTAAAATCCGGGATACCGAGGATTACTTTGAAAACATTTTATTCATTAAAACGTGAACGCTCCAGACAATAAAGGTTGTATGGATGACGAGGTTTCACAGTTCACATGCATAGGGAATGGATATAGATCATGATAATCCGTTTACAAACATGTCAGCTGAATGGGCAGCTCAATTTCGACCCCGTAATTAAGGAGTCACCTGCGTGAACAACTCACTCCACGTAATTAAAGCTTTCAACTCAGTCCGAGCTATGTCGACCCATTACCACTAGGGAGACAGCGGTTTGTGAGTCAAATTTCGTACAGATAATAGGACCTCTAAAACTGCGCAACTCGAATTGCGCTAAGCTACGATATAATTGAAACCGAGAATAAACTGGATAACAATATAGACAGACGCCTCCTTCACGGATTAAATTAATAATTTAATTTTACGGACACGGAATTATTGTAATCGCTACAGAATTAGACTTGTTTCACAGTAATAATTATTTAAGTTGTTTCCTATTTTAACTAGGTTATTCGAAAAATTATTCTAATTTTTCGTGGAATAACATTTTATAATTAAAATTAATAATAGTTAAAAGTTATCAATGTATGTCTATACTATCATATAAAAGGTACATATGATTATTTGTTTTTTGTGGATAAAAACGACTTAACAGATTTTAAAATTTTAAAAGCTATATTATCCGTATGTGGCATAGGGCTATATTTATTTTATTTAGAAAGTTTCAATATATTCGCGTGAAAACCCGCGGCGAGTTCCTAGTCATTTATATTATGATACGGTAAAATTTGAGTATGACAGGTGATAAAAACGACAACATTTGCCTAAAAATAGTCTATTAGGAGATTAAGTCTTGTCACTCAACAGACTGCTATACGAAGAAAAATAACCTACTTTGTTTCTCTGATATTATCTAATCTTAGTATGTTACTTAACAGCGAAATATAATACAATTACCATTAAAGATGTTTGACGGCACATCGTCTATTACGTGGCGGTTTATACGTAAACTGATATTTATAAGTTTGCAATATTTGAGTCTATTTAGTAACAATGGTAGAATTTTGAAATGACACAAAAACTACAAGACCACCGCAGTTTTGGTAAAGCGTTTAAATGTTTATATAAGATAGGAACGTCCGAATGGGCTGTATAGTTTAGGTGCCTTTGTCTTTTCCATTAAAAAAAAATAGGTATGATTGAATTAAAAATATATAAAAGATTTAAGTAGACATTTAACTTTACATTTTAGCTAAAATAAAGTCGATGTATCAATTTAAATTATTCGGTTTTGTTCGGTTTTAGCAGTTTCCGTAATGAGGTTAGGCCATATCTCACTTGTTTTTTACCCTTGTGTATAATAATGGCAGACTAAATAGTTTCACATATACATTATTTGTTAGTGTTTTAATTTCTAATAATCGATTATTAGTGTACATTGTGTTAGTATTTTATTAGATAGTGTAATTTTTTTTCTAACGTAGCTAATGCTGTTGACCGGAAGGACCTTAACAGCTTCACCGTGACTTTGGGGGCGAGTGCTGAAGGCACTCAGCTGCACAAAGGTAAATGGCACAAGGGTTACCAAAATGATAAGAACCTCGGCTTGGCCGTTACCTGAGTATTCTTAGAAACTTCTCGTATGTAACAATATTGGTTATACCAAAAATATATTGTGTAAATAATTGTTATTGCAATTTGTTATTGCAGAAAGATTACCTAAATGGAAGTGTGATTTATGTTACCAAGTTGCACCGCACGTAACGTCCTCTCTCTCTAACCCTGTGCTTGTTATGTAATCATTGCGGATCTCCAGGTTCCTTATGTTTAAGTTATATAAATTCAGTAAGTCAATCTACAAACTTATGTATGTCAGTTATGCTTATAATTTGAAAGGTGTAATAAAAATGTATGTATATTTTTTTATTTATTTATTGTATGGTTCATTGAAAAAGTTTTGTAACTCCATAATTGTTTTTTTTTTTTCTCAATAGAGTAATATCTAGACATTCTATGATTACATAAGTGAAGTAAGTCGGTAACTATTCCAAAATATTCAGTTAAAAAAAGGTTAAACTTTTACAATGCCAAGAAATTATCGATATGATTTTTTCTATAAAAGTTACTTAAAAATATATGTTAATACTACCATGATGGATCGTGACGAAGGTAGACAAAATAATGTTTTTAAATACCTTTAATAACCTATGATAAACAAAGAAAGAAATTGAAAGTAGGAAATTACATTGAATCCTTTCATTATGATAAAATACTGAACTAAAGAAAATATAGGTTATGACAAATAACTATAAAAGCATGACTGGCATCTATGTACATTATACATACTGTAACAAATTTACCAGGGTACGTATTATGTGTGATATAATTATAGTTAATTGTTTTAGCCACGCTAGTGTTAACCGTGTAAATACATTACTCATGCCATTTATAATAGATGCCATTGGATTTTTTTTTATGAATATTAGTTTAATCCATCCCAGCTTTGTCACGTCGCCATACGAGAAATCTAACATTCGATTTGCTTGTAAAATAACAAACTACAAACACGTTGTTTGAAGACTTGCATCTTTGCTAAGGCTGCAATAAACATATAAGTATTGGATATCATTGTCTTCATAATTTCACAAAAAAGAAATCGAACGTGTTCATTCCTTAGGCATTCGATCTCAGGTGGGCTTCAAAATTTCTAGTGGTTAATTGCGTACTTAAGCTTCATAGTTTGAGAATAAAGCTTCTTTAGCTTTAAGAAATTGGTATATGATGAACGCTAATAATTGGTGAAAAATAGTCAACAAATTGTCCACAATCACGATAATATATATATATATATATATATATATATATATATATGTGTGTGTGTGTGTGTGTGTGTGTGTGTGTGTGTGTGTGTGTGTGTGTGTGTGTGTGTGTATGTATATATATATATATATATGTGTGTGTGTGTGTGTGTGTGTATGTATATATCTTTCATGATTAAAACGACAACCCTTTTACTTTCCTAATTTCGCGAAAAACACACATTTATGTCTCGTAGTAACCCTTGAAAAGTTACCTTTTATAAAGAAGTCTCCAATGGATTAATCTACTACTAATAAATAAAATTGATGTGTCTGTTTGTAATGTCATAATTATTTTATTTTTTTCACTAAATAGATATTAATGTACATATACAATGCCTATACCAAAAATACAATTTATACAATTTTTGTCTGTCTGTATGTTCCGGGTAATCTTCGGAACGGCTGGACGGATTTTGACGGGATTTTTTTAGTAGATAGCTGAAGTTACTCCGGATAACTTTTAATATTCGGAAATAATTTGGGTTCTGTGTAAAAAAATTAAAACTTAAAAAATTTAATAAAATCCTATTCAATGCAGTTTTACGGGCAAGTGCTTGCCCTTATGAAAAATATTTTTACTTTATTTTAGTACTTTAACAAAATATTATGCTACCGTACAAAAAAAGTAAAACGCAGTGAAGAATGTATGTAACGCGAGCGCAGCCGCGGGCACACAGCTAGTGCTAAAATAATAATATTATGGTTCTAATCCAATATCGTAGTAAAAATGGTCTACTTTATGGTCTAAGTGCTAGTTTTACTAGTCATTGTTAAGGAAGCAGCTGATCTGACTAGAGCATCGATAAACTTCAAGAAAATACTAGTGTTAAAATATTCTTACTTACCTTACATTTTCATAAAAAAATATGTCAAAGTTCAGGTCAATGTCAGTGTGAACGGCGGCAGGTGCAGAAGGCAAAAATCGATAGAGAAGTAAGTGCATATCAAATACTAAACGAGTCTTGGCGGTAGCGCCAGAGCCCAGTCCAGTTGGATGGTAGCCAACAAACATCCACTGTTTGTTTATAACATTAAAACGTTTATTGTCACCCAACTTCTTGCAATTTGAAATTTTTCTCTGTCATCATGAGAACATAAATAGAATCTTATTTAAAAGTTGTACTTACAAGGAGTTATTAATCATTTGCCGTCACAAAGTATGTTATAAATTTATTACATGCCTAATTTGAATACATTTTTCTATATTATATCAAATATATATCCAAGTATTAAACAGCTAGATTTCCTTTTCTAACATTTTGTAACGTTTCCTCACTAAAGGCCTGGACAATCAGATAATTTATAGTGAAAAAAAAACTTGCAGACTTCACGATACCCAAATTGCCTAGTTTGGAGTCTACAGCAATTTTTTTTATATATTTTTATTTTTCAAAACAGTGAAGAGTAAATGATAGTATAGAAATCGTCACCTTAGACTAATAGCGTAAGAGGAAAAATGTTTACTTTATTATTTACTTTTGTTTGTTTATCTGTTTTTATCATTCAAATGAGTGTAGCCTTTTTCCATATCGAAAACTAGATACCATCTGCTCGTGATGAACTGAATATTTTCCAATGAGGCTACTACCACTTGAAAACGTGCCAGCTTATTTTAAGTGGCAACGTCTGTTCAAGATTCGGGTCTAATGCGCTGCGCCATAATATTTTATTACTCATATTGAAATCAACTGCCGCCGCCCTTTATGTTTCTTATTGTTTAGTGTAAACGAGGTTAGCTATGACGATGAATAAATACATAGACTATACTAGTATAATGTACCATAAGTAATTTAAAAAAAAAAAACAAAACATAGTTTTTATCTATTTATGATATTATATACGTTAATAGACTCAACCAACCCATTGACCATAATTTCACCTAATATGACACAGTTATAGGTGTTGCTTGGTGCCAAATGTATAAACTCGAGGATAGACGCTATAACCACGCGGATATGAAGTATGATGTTTTCCTTTACTAAAAGTTAAAGTTCTTTAAAAAAAATTGAACCAACGCCCATCGATGCGAAATTTGAACGAATTAATATTGAGCCATCATCGCTTCAAAAATCTTTTTTAGGCTAAGTTGTATTGTAATTGAATTAGTTACCGATATTGCAATCAATACAAATGCAATCAAATGAAATATAAATGCTATTTGAACTGATAAATGGCATAATGTGACCAGTTTTATAAAAAGCCGCTATAATACCTAATGACCTAAATAATTATAATAAATTCAAGTTTTAACTCAGCGGAAATTATACTTACCTTAGAGAAAAAGAACGGTATCACATGACATAGGCTCATGCACTTCCGTAAACAACAAATACAGTTAGCAACAAGTAATTATTTCAACAGATACAACCCGCTACATATATCATTTCCTATTTACAATGTACTAGGTAGGTTGATATCTGATCTTGATGAATTGCATATTTCTCTTAAGACTACTCCTCTACCTTTGTAATTGTGAGTCTGAATTATAATTGACTGCTCTTGTTCAACATTCAGCTCTGGTGCGTTATCATAAATATTATATTTTATTATTTATACCGAGAAGCCAAGTTCGCTTTGTATTAAATTTATCTCTATATTAATATTATCATTTATACTCCTTTTCTTTTAAAGCCGCGTTCTTAAGGCATTAATTTTCTAAAACAATTTGTTAAGGACATTGGATATGAACGCCATATAACATATTATTATGTAGCATTCTTCAGATATTTTTACGTTTTCACTTTCTCAACAGTCACTCTCACTGTCGTACCGTTTGCTATGTAATATACCGCGATATGCATGAATGCGTACAATACGCGTATGTTTTATTCATAATATTTTGCATTATTGCTCTCTACGAACACACAATTTTCGATTTCTAATAGTTAATTAACCTGCAGATATAAATACATAACTGTTTACCATTTGATAACAAATAGTCTAAGTATTTATTCTTTTTAATGAGTCTGAAAAATTAAAGTTTTAAATAGATCTATTTTTAGAGCTATGCTATTAAAATATTCCTGATTATTATATTTTAGTTTTAATTAGACAAGATTTACAAAGTCAGCAAACATTAACATCGTATATACATAATTACATACACATATGAATGTGTAATATGTATATTTTCTGGCATTGCTATTTAAAAAACTGTAATAATTTTAACTAAGCTTTTTTAATCTCCTAATCCTATCACGGTTATAGTGGATTACGTGATTTTGTCTCTGTGTAACTCAATTTACGTTTCCGAATAAGATTAGGTTGTTTGGAAAGCTCCGAATTTATTTATTACATTAATAATATGATATGAAATTCTGTCTGGAGAATGAGCGTCTGGTTTAGATTAGAAGTTTAATATTAACCTCTTCAGATATTAAAGAAAATTATGGGATTGTTTTATGCAAAAAAACTATTAT
Source organism: Samia ricini (assembly GCA_014132275.2). Classification (NCBI taxonomy): domain Eukaryota; kingdom Metazoa; phylum Arthropoda; class Insecta; order Lepidoptera; family Saturniidae; genus Samia; species Samia ricini. The sequence continues at coordinate 12,240,175 of AP028170.1, forward strand.
GATGCTCGCTTCGATTATGGCCACTAAAATTCATTTCTGAATTAGAAATTCCATTAAACAGTTAATAAATATAACTTTGCCGCTCATTTGAACAGTGTTGCGAATGCCGGTATAGCAATGGTAATAAACTGAAATAGTCTATAGTTAGTTCTCAATATCATCCGTAATGATGGCAATACTACGGTGACTCCCGATGGAAACAAAGTTTGATTCAGTTTAGACACGATATTTCGTTTGTTGTAATAGTAACAAATCCAATTATTATAGGTAAGTTCTCCTGTTATAAAATCCCACTGTACGGAAAACAACTTCTGCTGTTTGATGTGGCAGATTTATTGTGTTAACTATAAATCTCCAGAGCCTTGGTGAAATGTAGTTATGACTTTGCAGTTTATTGTTGAAAGGTCCACGCTAAACTGCTATAAAACTTTTACCGTTTTGGATTACAACAGATCGATACATCTGCGTTGTTGACGTGTAATCAAAAGAACATAAAAACATATTTAGTATATGTTAAAACTGTAATATTAATATGAATATCGTAAAAAATTAATAGGCGATGTTTATAGTCAGAATATAATTATGTGAGATATATGATTGAAGTGAAAGCTTAAAAGAAAATTTCGTTGAGATAAATTAATACATTTGCTTGAAACGTATTTACAGTAATGTATTTCACAGTTCATTTCAGTATTTCAGCAGTTTCATATATATAATGTGAATATACAAAGTGTGTTTGTTACTTTAAATTATTTAAGAAATTTTAAGGTTATCTATACTAATAAATAAAATTGATGTGTCTGTTTGTAATATCAATTTTTTACTAATTACTAATTACATATTATCGTAGATAACGATACTTATACCAAAAGTACAACTTTTCAAATTTTTGTGTGTTTGTTTGTCCCCGGGTAATTTCCGGAACGGCTGGACAGATTTTGACGAGATGTTTTTTTTGGTATATAACTGAAATTACTCCGCGTAACTACTTAATTTAAAAAAAAGTTAGGGTGCCGCGTAAAAAAATTAAAGTTCATAAAAATTTTAATGAAATCGTATTCAATACACAGTTTTACGGGCAAGTGCTTGAGTTTTTGAGAAATATTTTTATTTTCTGTTAGTACTAAATTTTTTTTAGTAAAATAATTAGGGTTCCATACCAAATTAAAACTCGGTGAAGAATATATAAAACGTGGACACACAGCTAGTTTAAGAATATAAAAAGAAAAAATGACGAATAAATTTTGCTGGTACTAAACGAGTCATACAGACAACTGAGACAACAAATATCAATGGTTCACTAATTACTGCTTTCTTGGAAATCTACATAGAAAAGGTTGTTGGCATGTATTTGCATTGATCTTGGTCTGTAATATATTAATAATCAATTATTTATTGTATCTTTTCTATTTCATTTACCTGTTCTTTGCTGGTTCAACTGCTCTTATATTACGAATATATTTTACTCTTTAATTTTTTTATTAAGAGTTAGCAATTTATATTCAATGATGTAATAGATCTATTTAAAGCCAGAATACACCTCGGACACCTCCGGCAGCGACCCTAAATGTGCTCCATTCCTCACAACTGGGCAAGCTCTTGTAGCTGCTGTCAGCGAGATACAATGACACTGCGTGCACGCATCACATATATACTGGCACATTATACGTAATTTACAACTTTTTTACATTTGTATCCTTGCGCCTACTACCATTATTGGGTCCAATGCCTAAGGCCTCACCTCAGCCTCTCAGGTCAACAAAATCATATAATTATATTCTGATGTTTAAATTTACCTTTATCTACTTACGGGATAAATATTATCAAAAATCCTAGTCAATTAGGTGTAGTAGAATAATTGGAAACGTAAGTTTAGTGTAAAATTATAATACACATTTATAGGTGTTAAATAATAATTTACGCATTTCAGAAGAAACATTATAACAGTGGTTGACAGTAATATTTACGGAATGTTTCATCATTTTGGATAAATTTAGGATTACGTTTTTATCAATGCCAAAAGAGTTTATTTCAAAGATAATAATATAATATAATTTTTATTGTAACTACTTACCTAGCGAAATACCATCAACATTTTTTATAACTCTTGTCCTAATATGTACTATATGCACGCCCGTATTGAATTTATAGTTCGGAAATATATTTAACAATAATCGTAGATTTATATCGCCTTGAGGAGTGAACTAACTTCACAAGATGTCGGTTTTCTTCGTTTTAACACATCTGCCAGAAACTAGAAAGTCCTCAGTGCAACCCACCATTGCCTCGAGCCAGTCGTCAGATGTTGCCTCGCATTTACGACCCTTGCACATTTATGAAAAAACTTTTATCTCTTATACGAAGTACTTTCTTACCATTATATCGGTGACTTTTTGTCTAAATCTCACGAATATAAGAAAACAGTATTCGTCACTTAAAGTTCAACGCAAAACTTTTTATGAAATTAGTACTAGTTTTTATAATTTTAATTTTTATGCAAAAAAGATAAATATAAAAATAACAAAGTTTGAAAGTTAAAAAGTTATCTCGACAACTGTTCACTTTCTTGTGCTGTTTCTTTTCAACTCACTGGCTCGGTACAGTTTTATGAAAAAAGTTTTATTCGTTGCACTTTACCTTTGAAAAAAACTCATGACCGCAAAAGTTGAGTAGCTGATTACGTATTCTAATAGTATTTGTTTGATAGAAAGCAAAATACTATATTATAAGTTGTACAACAATGAGTAGTAATCACATGAAACACGATATGGAATTTTCAAAAACTATTTATGAAACTAATTAACTATAAAAAATATTTTTAAAATATTACACAAAGTTGACTTGTGGAAGCTTCTAGATCTAATCCTTTTTTTGTCCCATGTAAACTATGTCGTTCGCAGCACAGTAATTTTCCAAGACACAGAAAGCATCTGAGTATCTTTTCTGCAATTAACTACTTTGCAATCGTAAAGACTGCTGTGTTTACTCTGAGTTACTTGTATAAAATATATTAGGTGCCCGTGTATCGCATATTAAATATGTTTAAATGTAGCCAGCACTCACGAACTCACATGAGAATATTTTATTGCTGCATTTAGTTCAGTAATTTTAGTTTAAAGTTGTATATCGAACATTTTCAAATTAAAGTTAAAAGCTTGCTGCTATTCAGGTGCGCCAACAATCTCCAATATAAATGTAGAAAAGCCTCTGAACTCTTAAGAGGACGAAATCGCTCGGCTCCGGGCACCGCGACTGAACCGCTTATTGGCTCCGTTACGAAACGTACGCTGTGAAGCATATACAGCCGTGCATTCAAGCTACTCTATTTATTTGCGCAGAATATTTCAAGTATGAAAAGTACTTCTAACGTTACTAATGTTTATACAATGGGTTAACATGTTTATATTTTTGTCTAAAGTGAGAAACTGTAATAAAAAGTGTAATTTACTTAATCTACATATGTAAAAAGGTTGACTTGAATGATTCATCAACGCAGACGCTATACCGCTGGGCCTATAAACTTGAAAGTTTCGCATACTCGTATTATTATGTAAGCAGAAAGGATTTTTGAAAATTTCACCCCTGGGGGTCAATTAAGGAATAAACCTTTGTATGAAAGTCCGTCATTATCAAACCAAGAACCACGAAATTTAATGTACATATTTCTGGTTAGAAATAACTGCAGGTGTATCGGGTTTTTAAAAAAAATTACCTCTAAGAGGATGAATTAGGGGTTATAATTATATATAGAAAGTTTGTCATTTTTGAAGTAACAAGCATGAAATTTTATATAATTTTAATCATGAGGAACAGAACATAGGCTGCATATGGTTTGAATTTCACGCGGATGAAGCCGCAAGTACAAATAGTTCTATATACTTATGTGTTTGTCTCTCGTATCTCGTCGTGACGCATTTTCGTTTCATCGAGTTTCAATTTACAACGATTCTAAAGAATTTTGACTTCAAAAATGATTTGTAAGAAAAAAATCGCCAGTAAAACTGTAGTGTTTAATTTGTAATTAAAAAGTATGACTTAAGACAATAATTAAGTTGCCTTTATAAGAAGATATTTGCTATGGCATACTTAGATGAATTTGAAATCCACAGCTTATAAATCAACCTACAATACTTAGACAAAAGCTTTCGTTTACTCTAATAGGTAAAAATAAGCATCGCTTCTGAACTTGCTATTTGTTCCCTTTTGAAGTGAACGTTGTTAGGCTTATACTGCAAGCTTATACCCGGGATATCAAAGTTACCGTATTTATTTATACAAGGATTATATACGTAGTTCACATGGATATTTTTACTCACAATTTTTGCAAGTTGTCATTGTATATCTGATACAGTATGTTTTATGCCTTACAAAATTACTTATTTCTAAAGTAAGTAAAATATTAAAATTTCGCAAATTGTTACACCGATTTAGTTATTTGTTACGTATATATTATATTTTTAGAAGGTTGTCGCATACACTCGCTTCCATTTTCCGGTGCAACCTGGGCAAGTAGTTCCAAGACGTTCTCAAACATCGTTTTCTCCGATAACAGTTTAAATGCGACTTCTATAGGCTACTTAGTGTTTTGTGTGCTAGTCTGTAAAAACATTCGCATTTTATTTTATAGTATTATAGTATCTGCTGGTGTCGTGTAGAGTAAAAAATCAGATAATATAACTATTACAATCTAATCTAATGTTGAATAACGATTTGGCCTAAGTAAGCGTAGAAAAAGATCTTATTTTCAAATACAGAACTAGGGAACATACTGATGCTTAGCCATAGTTTTTCAAGGTGGCACTACGTACATATATTGAAAAGGACCTACCACTGTAGTTAATGTTATAGTGTCTTTCACTGATATATTTGCACCATTGTATAATTCAAGTGTAAGCCGTTTCATTGTTCACACACATTTCTTAAACATAAACACTGAACAATCGCCACCTCAAACTGGCTAAATTATGACTGATGGTTCACAAAGCGACTTGCCTTAATGTACTTGTCACTTAGATACATTTCATCGCGTCAAAGTACAAAGTTATCACAACGGAGCTTTTAACTACCCTCAAGTGAGTAGGTTCATTTATGAAAAGCTCTCAGGTTCGAGACGGTTAACAGGAGCCTGTATTCAAATCGTCTACCCTTTTAGCAAGATTTTACATAAATCAAATACTGAATAAGTTTGTTTCTTTAACCTGTAAAATATTCAAGACTCCAAAGTTGCTTAGTTACGATTTACATGACAAAGCATCGTTTTGTTGCGATGCACTGATACCATGGAGCGTACAACTATACTTTGCATTTATTACTGTGAAACATGATAATCTCTCAAAGTTTCAAGTAAAAACCAAATTTTCGCTATATATATTCGCGAATTATTCGATGCTACTTGAGAAAGTTATCATTTGTTTATCCTGTAATCCTATAAACGATACATTAAATGAATTATTTACACCATACTTCATAGTAGATACTACCGATAAGAAATTTGGAAACTTCCATTAAATTTACAAAACAGTTTCCCTCTCCCCGGCACGCTTCTCTCTTGGCGTCATCTACACTTTCTATTGTATGTAATTATTGAAGTCTACTGAGGAAGATTTTCAGAACAGGCGCTATTCTTGAAAAATAAAATATATATGTACAATTACTTTTATATCTTTGGTTTAAATCAAACCTCAAATTTCCTTCTTTAGTCATATCGCGATTTATAAGTGGCGTGTGCCCTAATGTCGGTAATTTGATAGTAAAAGTAATGTTATGTAGCATTATTGTAGCTCGGCAATATATTTTTGATTATATAAGGAAACTAAAATATAGCAAAAAGTGTGAATAACTCTTGTGAAGAATGAATGCACTCGCGTCAACGGTTTAGAAAAACGAGAGTGGTTGTAAACGTTACGTTGCGTGTCTTAGAGCCGCTAATACCGGCCTACAAGAATAATAGCGTGAATATAGTCGCACATGCGATCAACATGGCCGCTCCGATATCGTTTATGATCAAACACTTTTAAAACATTAACTATTTTCACATAAACAAGCGTGTGTTTTCTCTCAAAAAGTGTTTGATTTTCTAATCGTTTTAACTATTCATCGATTGTAAATCTTGTTATTAGGGAAATAAAATGCCGTACAGTAATTTATTATTTGAATTAGCAGCGTTTAAAATGTACGATTGTTTTTTGTTTACATTAAAATTGTAACTTGTAATGCTATTAATCATATTATTATAAACCAGTAATTCATGTGTTGTATGTTCGTTCATTTCGCCTCGATGCCTGTAACAATCAGTGTCATTATACTTTTAATTACTGGTTTGGTTAGTTGTTGTCGATAGTATTGAACCCTTTTACTACATTTTAAAACCACAATAATAATAATCTCACAAATATAACACTTTTAGTCAACGCGACCATTTCTAAGTTTTATTTATTATTGTAGTAATATAAGTTAATGATTAAGAACTATAGAATATCAAATCAAGGTTTGCACTACTTCTTTTTCCGATATTTGTAAACATTTACAAAATTAATTCAACTAGTAACTATATCGGCTTATGATAAAGACAAAAGTCGTGATGAATTTAAAACACTAAAAATATTCAGATATTCTCATAATAAAAAACTATAATAAAGAAGCAAAGGTGTTTGATTATACATCGCGGACTAGAAAAATTACTTTCTACATTTTCACAGGATGATAATTCAGAAGTAAGACGTTGATAAGCTGATATCATTAATATATATTAGGCATCGGAATACACTCCATTTGTTCAAACACAATAAGTATGAATTATATAGTAAAAGTTTTATTTTAAAATGAGAATGTTGAAAGAAACACAAAGAAAAAAAGTTGAAAGACATTGAATTTTGACATTAATGAGTCACTCAGAAATTTTCAGTACAATGAATTGATATGAATTTATGTTCCTCTTTTACTACATAAACGCACAGTCGTCGTGAATTTAATTCAATGATTTATAACTTTCTTAAAGGCCTTGTTGTATTTAATAGGTCAGTAAAACGCGGAAGCTCCGTATGCCCTACGACCTCATGTAAATTTCGCCCGACAATAACAAGTCACAATTTAAGTCTGTGTGTAATAAAATAACCACTAAAGATGGTTTAACACAGAGGTATAAGTTTCATTTACGATTACAGAGTCCCATTGTCTCTAAAGTAGTTGCTTTGTCGTGGGGTCAAGAAAAGCATGCATAATATAACGTATTTATTAAGTTGGAAGAAAATAGCTCGATTATAGGAACGATCTTGATTTTGCAAAAATTATTCCCAAAATTAATTTGACCTAAAATATTAACATCGTTTTCTAGATTGTAAATAATCAATTCATAATTATTTATACGCCAAGAGTCTTGCCATGGCACCAAGTTAAATATCTCTTTCATAATAATAACTTCAACTAGTTTATTTTATAACAGACCTGATTGTTCTAAAACATCCCAAGGAATCAATTCATATTTACTTGTTTTACTTAGATCTTATCAAAATAGATACCAGAATATTTGCTTAATGTACCTTGAGAATCTAAAATTGGTATGCGTGGTACTGACCAACAAATTATAAATCATTTAAGAAATGTTAAAATTGATAATTAATATCGGTAATAAAAAAATTACGTTTAAAAAAATCGACTACAAAAACTATAAAGTATAAAATAACTTAATAAAGATTTAATTTAATACACCTCTTATGCAAACCTAATACCTTTAATATGAATAAAATACTATTATTTGTATGTGCTACCCATTGATAGGTTTGAAACCGGTGCTAATATATTTGTTGCCCCGAAAAGGACCTTTTGGTTTGCTTATTGTGTGACGAGCACACAACACGGCTGTTGAAATACGGGAAGTCACGCGCGGCGTGTGTAGGTACCTACTATTACATTTGGCTTGATACCTATCAATAGGTAACTCACACTATAATATTTTATTAATCTTAAAGTTATTAGGTTTGCATAAGAGGTGTATAAAATTAAATCTTTATTAAGTTATTTATACTTTTTAGTGTCACTAATAGGTTGTTCTGTAAACTACAATAGGATTTTTCTAGATTACATCAGGTAGATTAACATTTCGTTGTTTTTTATTGTCATATATTAAATAGTAATTAGTCATGTCTACTCCTATATAAATCGGTGACTCTACGCTCGAAGTTGTTGACAGTTATATACCTATAGTTATATACCTGGGACAAACAGTCCATTTAGGTAGATCCAATTTCGAGAAACAGGTTAATCGTCGAATTCAACTCGTTCGGGAAGCTACGCATAATCTCGTCCGTAATAACGTAGTGTCAAGAGACGAAAGTCTTCGACCTGTGTGTGTTGCCAGTGATGACTTACGGCACTGAGACGTGGTCGCTCTCAATAGGCCTAATAAAAAGCTCAAAGTTGCTCAAAGGGCAATGGAGAGGGCTATGCCTAGAGTTACACTGCGTGATCGAATCAGGTATTAGGAGATCCGTAGAATAACCAAAGTACCCGACATTACCCGAAGAATTGTAAAATTTAAGTGGCAGTGGGCTAAGCACGTTTTTCGCAGAACCGATGCTCGATGGGGCCAATGGGTTCTCGAATGGCTATCACGCACCGGAAGACGTACCATGGGTAGGTCTCCCACAAGGTGGACCGACGATCTGGTGAAAGTCGCCGGAAACCGCTGGATGCGAGTGGCGCAAGACCGGCCATCGCGGAAATCTTTTGGGGGAGACCTATGTCCAGCAATGGAAGTCTTTCGATGGAATGGTTGGATGGGATTTTTTTATGTAGCTATGGGTAAGCCTACAAAAGGTGCCGCGCGCCTTAAACAATATAGATCCCAAGAAACTCCTAAAAAAAGCCGTACACAAACTAAAATTATATTATCCACGTAAACAAAAATGTTCTTAAAATGAAAACTACTGTGCAAAACTATATTAAATTTTTATGGGACCAAATGGCAACTATTCCGCATCAAAATAAAGAAGAATCACGTAAATCGGATCATAAATCTCAGCGTAATCGGTGTACATACATAAAAAACCAATCGAATTGAGAACCTCCTCCTTTTTGAAGTCGGTTATAAATTTAAAAAAATGATAATAAAAAAATGCATGTTACACATTAACTACCTATAAGATTATTTCTTTGATTTATTTCTTTAGTTTGTGGTATAAAACTAACATAAACTACATTTATTAAGTCGTTATTAATTTATACCATGTAAGCAAATAAATGAATCGCTCAAATACCAATAAAAATTTAACAATAGGAAAACAATTGAAAGGCGCAATTGAAAATTACGCCAGGTAAACGCTAAGTATTTTTACTCAGACTTTTCGAATTTCAAACATCCGATCTCGTTAGTGTAGATAGATTATAATTAAAGATTTGTAAAAAAAAACATCCGAACATAAACGTTCTATAAATTAACGTAATTTAATTTGGTAAAAAGAACCTTGGTATTCAATCAAAAGGGTACCCTTTTGTAATGGTATAAAATAATCGGAAAGGGAGGGATTACAGTAATATTCTGTCTGAACCTTTCACCAGAGCTTCATACATTAATTAAGAGAGGATTAACGTCCGTCACGCTTTCGTACGTGTGATGCGTCAGCACTGTAACGATTTCAATTCATACGATTACACCCTAATACCCGAATGGTATATATATAATATATATTAAAAGAATATGTTGTAGGAAAAAAACTTCGATACTGATTGTATATGTAACTTGCTGTCTGTTTCATGTATGACACAACGCTTTTTTTTATTTCTTTTCTGGTATGGTATTTAATCAATTTATTCCAAGGATAATTATTATTTTAATTATTAGTATGTTCAAATAGTTGTAGGCCTAACTGAAAATCAGCGCTCTTACAATTTTGTCGTAGTACATACTGATATGATATGTCCATTGAATGAGTTACATGTTTTGGCTACGGCTTAAAGTAATACATAGTAAGTTTATTGTGTTATGATCTTTTTATATGTACTAAGTACAAAAGATTTATATTCTTCTATTTTGATACTTAAAATGATATCATTAGAAAATGCTTTAAAACTGTGTACCTATAGTTCAACGTACGATACTATACATGATAAGACAGTGTCCTTGTTATAAATTGTTTACAAAAATGTAAAAGATAACAAAATGTTGAAGTTACATAGAATTTTATACAATGAAACGCTCATTATGGGAAATCTTTTTTGTTTGTTTGATTTTTGGTTTAAATGGAAATACATTTCGAAACCTGTACACGATTTGGGGATACGTGAATGTTTCATTAATAAGAGAAACAATCTTTCGTGGAAGATAAAGAAGCTAGTAATAGTATTTATTGCCTCACGTAGTATTAATCGCGTATGTGCGTACCATTTGTATCGCAAAGTGTTTTCATAATTTAGTTGGATGGACCTCAGAGGTTTTAACTTTATTTCCCTTGAATATAATAATGTTATATTACAAAACAGTTTAGTGCGTTATTCAATGAAAAGTCAGTATCTATCTACATGTAGTGTTGTGGTTGTACCTTCTTCTTCTTCTTAGTTAATGGCAATCTGTGTGTACACACAATTTGTGCCAATGTCATGTAGGTAAGATTTTCAATCTTGTATCAGCGTTACCAAGCTCCAACAGAACGGTGGCCTATCCTGCTCAAACTTTCCATGGAGCTTTGTCGGCACCTCAGAATGTATGCTACGCGTTGTCTTCTATAATAAACCTCACTTGAACACAATAACTAAACTATTTCACACAAAACGCCACCAAGATTACATGATATAGAGTCAAGTACACAAGTTTAATGAATTAAAGAAAACAATTGCTACATGTCAGACTGAGATCCCGCCAAAAACTCTGGTTGTACCTAATAATGTTTGTGATAATGTGTCTTAAATAGTCATTTCTAACGAAACTTATGGTACAAGATATGTACCAAAAGGAGAGAATTGGGGTAGAATGCTACCATGACCACATGCAGAACATATCTTGCATATACATATTTCGTAGGTCAATAACGTGGCATGTACCTAAATATAACTTTAGCTTGAAAGTCCCGTCAAAATCCCGGACAGACAGACAAAATTTTAAAAAGTGTTTTTGTTATAGGTATATCGTATATATACATTCATATCTATTTATTAAAAAAAATTGACGTAGCAGTCACTTCAATTTTATTTACTAGCATAGATACGGTTTACCACGTAGGTTGAAAATCGATCATAATCATTATTGAAAATTTGAGGAATGTTTTTATTGATAACACTTAACTAAACCTAGTCAAGCTTGCAAGTCAGTTATTTTATAATACCTTAATACTAACTTATTCGCTGCTTAAAACTACTAAGAGTACCAGATCACTTAATGTATGTTGCTATCGGTGCTAGCTCAGCGTCTGGATTCTGAATCAGTTTTTTATTATTATAAGTTATTTTTATTTATTAGTCTATAATTAGTTGCTAAAGAAAAAGAAACTCGGTTGAACAACAAAGGAGAAAGAGGTATTGAACTATAGATGCAAATTCTTAAATGTTAGTAGTATCCAACACAAAATATAAAGTGTGCATATTATAATTAAACATCAATTGTATAATTAAATAATTAGTATGCATTAGGGGTCTTGGAAATTCTCAATATTATAATATAAAAACAGAACCTATATAAGTAACTTTAGTGATTTGTCAAAAGAACGTGAAGGGCCCGTTAATAAAATGGAACGAATCTTCCGTGCAAGACAAAGAAGCTAGCTAGTACCAGTATTTATTGGCGTGCTTAGTATTAATCGGGTCGGAGCGTGCCGTTTGTATCGTGGCGCACGTTGGCGGCCCCGAATAGATGGACTGTCGTACTCGGAACGCGCCTACTTTTTCTTTGTGTGAATAATTTTTATGGTTTTATACGAAACGTAAGAAGAATAAAATTAGCATAATTTTATACAGGTCCTGTGTTTATAATCAAGCTTAGATCTCGTTGACGTATTTTAATGTCACCACAGGAACAACATTAATTTTATAGTACTCTACATTTTATATTGAGCATTTGCAACGGTCATTGTTTAATGTAACATGTGTGATTCCGGAAATCACAAAGCGGAAATAATTCTAATAGCAATATATTGATATTACACAAAATTTAAATTTAATTTAAAAAATCAATTCCAAAAATACTGCATAAAACTTAGGCCCCGATAAGGCGCTTATGAACGTCAAAATACCACCACAGGTTCCGAAAACAATCCAGCCATCGAGAATAACTGGCAAGAAACTCGATCTGGTTTGTTTTCTGCATGTTTTTTTGGAACTTTAAAACTAATAGAAGTTTATTAGTAGATGCACAGAGAAAGTTGTCAGTGTTATTTCCAGACATCACCATCGTTCACATCAACCCTACAATAACCATTGCAAATTAAAACTTACATCAAATGATGCTTGAACTTGTTGTCTGATAAATCGGTAATGTGCTTTGGGATTTTATTGTTAAACCTAACACTATTGCCTAGAAATTACCTAGAAACCTTATTAGTTTTGCTAAGTCTGAAACATGGAATCGTAAACTTTATGTTTATTCCTTGTATTAAAATTATGCGGATCGTTTACAAGTTCATCTAAATTTTTGCGGAGATACAGTAAATTATCAATAATATATTGGGAGGGCAAGGATAAGATACTACATCCCTGAAACTTATTTTGAAGTGATTCGCGAGGTGCGATGTTATAAATTGCTCGTTTTTGTAAAAAAAAAAAAAAGTATTTATTTCAGCTGCTCTTCCCCACAGCAAAATACCATAAGACATTAAGCTATGAAAGTAACCAAAGTAGACTAATCTAGCAGTAGCAATATCAGTTAACGACGAATCTTACGCACTGCAAATACAGCGGAACTTACCTTCCTGCTAAAGATTTTACGCGTGAATCCCATTGTTATTTATCATCAAATGTAAAATATCCAAGAACCACAGTACTGTTAACTAAACCTAATAAGTTCCCAACTATCTTGATATTACAATGAACATGTTGGGGAAGGCAAATTTGACACATTTTGTTTTATTAGTATTTAGTAGTATATTATCGACAGTAAACCATTTAGAGATATTGACTAACCTCTGATTCTTTTTTTTCTTCGCTTTAAAAACAAGGGAAGTGTCGTCTGCAAAAAGCACCATCTCAGCACAGTTGTCAAATCGAGAATAATTCATTCAATTAACTTCATTAAAAAGTTATATTTTAAAATTATATGTCAAATAAAAAAAAAGGTTTGTTCACGTGATCGAAATTAAACTCACGTTACCTGCCTCGTTTTATATCACGTAGCTTCACAAAACGTTTGAAAAGGGAACTGGAATAATCGGCAATTGAATACAGTGCAAGGGATTTCCTTCCAATTTACTATTCTAGTACATGTGTTTATTAGTATGATAACCTTACCTGGGACTGTTTATTATTGTCATTTTTCATGTATATTTATTTATTTGTACTAATTAGTAAAAAGGAAATTTTATATTATATTGAAGGTGAAAAAAAGTCTAAACTTACCTATATAACTAGTCGTATACATTTAATAGCATAGTTTAAAAAACTTAGGAGCACTGCTGGTAACAAAAGCCATCTTATAATGAACGCAGTTTTAACAGTATATTTTCCTCTAATGGGTCGTATTCCGTAGCTCGTAGCGTCATTGCTATACTTACCCTGAGCTCCGTATGGACCCCGTTCTGATATCGTAGCTGCTTTTCGTAGCAATTCAGAAATTTTACGTCAGAATTCAGTGTTCTCGCGACCGCACGGCTCGATAGACGTATATTGTAGCTGTCTCGTCCAGACACGATAGCGTACGAAACGTGTGACAATAATTAGTATTATTTCTTTGTTATCTAATATTTCGACGATTTTATAAAAGATAATCATATATACCTATATATTTGCAGTTTATAAGTATAGTTACGATGTGGAAGTAAAATATAACAATTAAGGTAAGATCTCATTACTTAAAAGTCGTATAAAAATAATAGGTACGATGTAAATATAAACGTTTCTGTAATCGTAGGGTTTTTTACTTTCGATTTGTATTATTATGACATATCAAAGATTGAACACGACGCTCTATATGATTTCATGGTATATTATTACCCGAGTGATTTTCCATTATACGTAATTAATCTAAACTGATATATCATCGTTCAAATGTTTATCCCGGGAATAATATAACTATGAAGTATAAAATACACTTGTATAAACAGTAAGTTACGGAAATGATGATAGACAAAAATTGTATAAAATATACCTACATAGATTATTTTTCATGGCAGTATCTTTTTTAATATATTGCCTAATTGAATTATTCTGCAGACCTTGCGGGAGTATTTGACGGCACGCCGTTTATTTAATGTGCTTTTTAAACTGTATCACTTACACGTACAGAAAAAGAGTTCGAGTTACGGAATGCCTTACGGAAGTAACATGTTGCTTTATTCTTCATAAATAAATGTTCCTACGACAAAAACATTTTATTGGTGTAATTTTTACTACTAATTGATAAAACTTATAATCATAGTAAGATAAATTATCTTCCTGGAATTACATAGTAAATATATAAACAGGCGAGATATCTTATATGAAATAAATTGATATGTTTTCATAAATACCTATTTATTAGCAATTTACTTCTAATATGAGAATGGTTTTACCGTTATTTATATAAATAGGTTTAGACTGACACAGTCGGCTATTATTAGAACATATTTATAGATAGATATAATTATATCAAATATCGACGTAAAGTATTTAACTGATAGTTAACTATAATTCAATATTTACACAATCCATTATTTTCTTTACTTTACTAGCTGCTTAGTTTTGGGTTTGGATTGGCGATTAGAGTTAGGTGTTTGTGGTGCTTAAAGGATGCCCTTCGCCTGGTTTATCCCTTAGTTGCCTTTAACGACCCATGGGAACGATATGGAGTGGTGCTTTTCTTCGCCGATACCACACGACAATTAACAATATTGTTTTAAAAACAGTTTAAAGAAAGTTTGAAATGTATTCTTTATTTATTATTAATGATTAGCCGACATGTATATTGTATAAACGGGTAAAGCTATAAAATCTAGTTAATAGACGGAAACGTAGATATTTTAACTAAAAATATAGATTAAATATTTAGTTTTGGTACTATGTATACTTATTCCCTGTAATTATATAAACACATAAACTCAAAATAAAAAAAAATACTTTCATTCATTTTAGGCCCTGAGAAGGTGCTTATAAATGTCAAAAGCACTATCACCGGTTCGGAAAACAACCCAGTCCAGAAGAGCCTGCAAGAAACTCGATATTGATTAAATGTAGGGATGTCTTTTTGCCTTTTTTGTTGTAATTTTATCACTACTTATAATTTGCTTTTTAGTCTGTAAACAATATCACTTTTGAAGCAATGGTGGTTTAAAGTCAGCTTTATTGAAAACTGGGTTCGAATACTATAACGAAGTTGAGCATTCCATGGCAGAAAACACCATGGAAAAACTATAGCGTGATAGTAGAACATTTACTAACGTCCGACCGGTTAACTGCAATATCGAAGTTGATAATTTATCGTTAAACTAATGCGCTATCTTTAGCGTATTCAACATCTTCAGACACATTCAAGTTGACTAATTATAAGTTGATAGTACTCAAGTGCTAAGTAAGAACTATAAAGTATTGTTAAATTTCGGTACATTGACAAGGAGAGACTCATGATGTATTTACAATGAAAAAAAAAGCGTGTAAAGACTGATATATGTATGTTCTTTCATCAAGCCACAAATTACAAAAGTATAGATTTTTTTGCGTTCTACTTGATATAATGACACATTCCGAGATTAGCATGTGTATATTCAGACCTACCTAGACATTTTAGTCGTGATAGATGCAGCCCGGCACCATGATGGCGACTGTCAATAGATTTTCATCTATCTACGGACGTTCTTGGACTGTACCTTATTTAACATCGCATGAAATGCACTCATTTTGCCAACCTCGAATAAAAAAAAGTTTTATAATGTCTCTTGTAAACAATATGAACACAGAGAAAAGATGAAAAATTAACTTGTGTTTTACTGATCTATAAACAAACATCTAGCGAAAAAGAGTCCTCCGCTTATACGGACATATTATGCAGTCAGCAAAGTACTGTCCAGAGATGCAGATTATTTTAGGCAAAATAAACGGCAGAAGAGCTCAGGTAAAGGCGCTCACAAGATGGCTTGAACTAACAAAGAAGGCGGTATGCGGCACTGTGTCCCATGCGGTCCACTCTACATATCACCGCGCCCGATAGAGATTATTCGTAGGTAGTCAAGATCCTCACCAGTGACGAAACGAGGAGGAAGAAGAAAGATGCTATGATTTTATGCGACTAACAAAATACATCAGGTGCACACAAAAGTGCATTGTAATGCAGGATGCATGAAAGCGCCTGCTACACGCTGATAGAATGTAAGGACAATTTACCTGTTGATAATCAAACGAACTCCGTTTGTCTTGTTTTGAAACAAGTTCCAATTCTCGATGATTTTTGAAAACAATTTCGACAAAACGTGTTACAAAGTTTCTTTGATTACGCTACAACTGTATTTCATTTCCACGTTTCTTTGTCGCTGTGACACAATCTATATTTATTATTTGTTGGTAATGACATATATTGCATTCAGGAGGATTGAATTTCAAGCTGGTAAAGCCGCGGGCACATCTAGTATATATTCTATTTTCGCTATTAGTAATAATGAAATCTTTAAAAAAGTGTACATCACACATTACTTTATTAAAAAAATTACATTTAATATATTTACTTACTTTTGTTATCTGAAACCCCCTTTAGCATGTAAATAGTATTAGCTAGTTTAAAATTTAAATTACTTGCAATACTATTTACCTATTTTAAATATTCGCCGTAAGAGCACGGCCTTGGACATTATCCTTAATTATCGTGCTGTATTTAAACTGTGGAAATTTTGTGGTTGTAATTTAACATTAAATTGTCCTAGATATAAGATTGTCTATAGATATCTCGTTAGGTTCAAAATTAATAGTGCAATGTTTATTTTCGTTCATTCTGCCGACAAGCATATTTCAACTTACATAAAACTCTTTTTGTATTTTCTGTTCATTTAATCATATAATATATAAATAAAAATCCAATTATAGAAAGATATATATATATTTATTTACTAAATAGACTTAAAAAATAGTACCTAATATAACCAATACATTGTTTCGATATTTTATCATAGAATCCAATGTCCGTAAAAACTCAATAGACACCTCGGATCCAAATGCGAAATTACTCGAAAAAATTGATTCAGAAAGGATCCCTGTGGTGGCGTTATTGAAAAAAGGTCAGCTTGATTGATATTCGAACTTTACAGGTTGAAAATGCGGAACGTTTCGTTTTTTCGTCTACGGGTAAAAAAAAAGATTGACTCAATTTGTTCTTGTCCGTTGTGCAATAAACTCGCCGAGAGATATTTTTAACTACGGATTTATCTTCCCAGGGAGTCCGTAATCGCCCTAATTTCGTAGAACGAAATTAGGATTCAGAGTGTTTAAATGTTAAATTAATGGGTTACATTACTTAATCACTACTTTACGAAGCTCAATTTAAAAAAAAAATCTACTACTCCACAGCAACGAGATAAAAAACGTGCCGGCGCAAATGAAGTTGCACTTAAAGGAAGAAAAGCGTCGCGTGTTCTTATATGAATAATATTTTGAATGAATAGTGTCACGTTGTTGACAGTGGATTCTGTTAATATTACCTAATTAATATCTATTAAACTGAACTATGTAATTTTTTTATACTGTTTGACACTTTAACCACAATCTCACCTGATGGGATGGTAAATAAACTAAGCCTAGAGGTACTGGTTCTCAAGGAATGCTGAATACCGGTATTGCCGCTTTGCAACAGATTTTCAAACTCGAGGGCGGTAGCTAACCTGGCGGGCATTATTAGAAAATGCCCTACCACGATTCTATGGTTTTCTTACGATGTTTTCCTTCATCCAAAAGTCAGATTCATTATGTTGTAGAATAGGTGGGGGTTCAAACCTATGTCCTAGGACGCGGACTCCAACCAAACTACCAAATACATAAGGCACCATCGCTTCGAAATCCAATTCAAATTTCATTAGTATGTAAATCTACTGTTTCTAGTCACTCGCTGCGAGCACCACATTTCACGTTAGCTTTGTCACTTTCTGCTTCTATAGAAATTTAAAGAAAAAAAAAAAAAACAAATCTTTTGAATCTTTGTAAAATACAATAAAATGTATTGTATAAAGGGTAGAAGATTATGCATCGCCACTGTTATATGTCGTTGGTATATACTAGGTTGAAGTAATTGTATAGGTTGATAAGAAAAAGGTTTACAATAAAATTATAAATACACAGTTCATTGTTACATACATTTTTATTTTATGTAAACTTTGGGGCGCGCTCTTAGTCTAACAGCTATGCAGGATTTGTTAACCATAATACATTGTTGGACTTAATTACGCTAATTATATTTTTATTTGTTTTTTTTTCAAACAGTACATTTATATATATGTTTAAATGTATTTTCTTATTTATAGTTACTCTCAAGTACGAAAATAAGAATTCTTTATTCACAATAATTAACAATTATTTTCAAGACTCTTGCCCACATTAAGCACAGAGTCATTAACTGAATCGCCCTAAGCTATATACGAAGGCATTTATCGTGTTTTTTCAACCGGTGTCGTTATTTTCTCGCAAAAATTTAATTGCCCTGACTTTGGTTCTCCGGAGAGCCATTGTGTTTCAAATAAAATGTCGTACGCACTGCCAACGACGGTCATGAGAGAGCTCACACCGTGATAGATGATATTTGTGAACAATTAATCTTGGGCAAAATATGCGGACGATTTGCGAGCGAGTGGTCGGGCCTAATGGTCGGGAGATTATCACGCGTCCACTTCGCTCCTGTACTCGCTACGACGTCATTAGCGGGAGAAAATCCATTAGTTTTCTTTAATGTTTACAAATTAATGTATTTTTCTTATTTTGTTTTAACTTTATTGATATTTGTTTTTAACGTGTCAAATTGACAATCTCAACCACTGTTTTGGCTACTTCTAAATTACTTTCAAATATTACTTTAAATAAAATGTCTATTGATAACAACATACTAAAAGTTATAAAACTTTTTAAGTATATTTTGTTTATAATACACAGTAATACATTAAAATAATAATAATTACGCGCTACTTCTGAATGTTCTACTAAAAAATAAAATAGTTAGGTAAGTTAAATTTAAACTTTGTCTAATGGAAAATACGTACATATAAATAAAATATGTAAAAGGAAGTAATAACTTGTCGGCACAAAGCTATATATCATTGCGAGGATTTTCATAAAGGATACTGGGAAGCTGTGGGGCTCGGTCACCAAAGCGTTGTTACGCGACGATATCTGTCGTCACAGAAAATGTCTTGCATAAATTCGCTCAAATAGCGTAAAGTCAATTTTAGTTTCACAATTGAATGAGCTCGAAAATGTAATTAAAATATGATTAAATCTGTTACTTTGAAGCGATTTTGAACCACATATACAACGCTATAATGCGCCTAAGCTTTCGCTAAAAGTCAACATTGTAAGAAAAGTAAAGAATGGAAGTAGGGCATTTTCTAAAAATGTCCGTTTCGGTTTCTACCACACTCAAGTTTGAAAACCTGTCACCAACCACCAATGGGTGTGTTTCGGTAGCATCACTTGAGAGCCAGTACCTCTAGGATTTGTACGTTTACCATCCTGGTTAACGTCCTCACTTAACATCAGGTGAAATTGTGGTCAAAGCGCTGAGCAATTACAGTATAAAAAACTATCAATTACTTTCTCGATAAAGTAATTTACAGCATAATTGTCTTGCGTGCTGTTCAGTTACGTGGAATAATTATGCGTATGTTTTGTTTTGAAATGTACGTAAAAATTAATAAATTAAGAATGTATTTTGTTATTTAGTGATGCTTTGTATGAACGCAGGACTCTCCTTACTATATAGTAAAGCAACAAACATTTTACAATAGCATTATTAATTAATTTATTATTAGTTATTATCAATTACAGTGTGGATCATTACGTGAACGATAGTGATCTCTGGAAATAACACCCCTCTCTGTGCGCACCCGCTAAAACCGTTATTGTTATTATCTTAGAATTTAATTTATATTATACTTTAAATAAAACATTTGAAAAGAAAACCAGATCAACTTTCTTGCCGGCTCTTCTCGACTGGATTATTTTCCAAACCGGTGGTAGTTTTTGTCGTTGTCGTAATTTTGACTTTGATTAAAACAAATATCAAAATCTTAATAGTAACAATTTAATGTGAAGTTCTTTAAAATTATGTATATTTAATAATCCACAGTTTATCTACTATTTTTTTTTCTCGTTTTAATCTATTCGTAATTGTATTTAGATATATGGAAATGGTTTGTCATACTTAGAACATTTACAAATAATTGGTTAATATCTAGTATACGCCCTAATTGTACACAGAATATTTAATAGTAGTGGTCAATGGCAAATGTTTCGTTAATTGGAGATACCTGTTAGCAATGACTGGCAATTGCTCACAAGCCAGACTTGGTTATTAAAGTGCCCACCCGTGGAAACAATATCGAATCGGGCACAATATGATTGCCTTTGATCAATTTAATGGCACTTTGAACGGTCCGTACTTAGTGATATTACTTGAACATAACTTTAATTTTATTACTTGAGGCATTATAGTTTATTTTAGTGTTACTTGAAATATACTGGACTTTTTTTCTACTTAATTTTTAAAGATGATTTTCCAAGTTTAATAAACAAGATAAAATGTTTATCTCAAATATGTAAATAAGATAACATCATCATGCAATGATATTTAACCCAAACAATACCATTGTTTGCGTATTTCTGACTAAAGTTTTGACTGAGTAGCGTAAATTCCTAAAAAAAACACACATGTCTATATCACACATACTAATAAATAAAATAGAATTGTCTGTTTGTAACATCAAAATAAAAAAACTAAGTACATATAAATGTATATACGACACCTGCACCAAAAATACAATTTTATTTTTATATGTCTGTTTGTTCCGGGTAATCTCAGGAACGGTTTAACCGGTTTTGACGAGACTTTTTTGGTAGATAACTGAAGTTACTACTTAATTTTTCGAAAGTTATTAGGGTTGTGCGTACAAAAAAATTGAAACTCATAAAAAAATACAAACTCCGATTCAATGCACAGTTTTACTGGCAGGTGTTTGAATTTGTGAGAAATATCTTTGCTTAATGTTAGTAGCAAAAAAAAAAAATTATTAGGGTTCCGTATTGAAAACTATATTACGCAATGAAAAATATATAAAACATGGGCGTATGCCGCGGGCGCATAATAACTAGTGAGAATATAAAATGCAATTTTACAAGGTCACGCAATGAATAACACAGTACATCGATGCTAGTTGCACTGTCAATGACAATATAATCTAAGTTAGTTCTCTATTCATAGTTTGTATTCAACAAACGAATAGCCACGTACGATATTCAACCAAAATACATGATCAAATTTTGTACTGTTTTCGTACCTTCCAACGCATTTCGTATAAATGCGAATCCAATAACTATAGAACCCGTAATTGTTTTTTTCTCTTTGAATATTTTGCTAGTTTCTGTTTACTATTTTTAGTATTATTTCAGGTACGATTAATCGTAGTTCAGATCTATTACAATCCAAAAAAAGTGTTTCTTTAATAGAGCGTGTATTAAGATCAATTGTACTGTACAAGCGATACTTGTGAAATAATAAGGAATAATAAACATTTAATACGCGTGCAAAGAGTCGCGACCACTTTTATGACATATTCGAGCTAGATAATTAAATAAAATATACATATCATAACGCCTCTTTCCCGTGGAGGTAGACAGAGAGTACGCCCTTCCATTTGATACGATCTTGACACAGCTCTTTTACTTCTTCAACTTTCATGAGCGCTTTTATGCATGCTCGTTATAGGTATAATATACTAAATAATTAGTCAAATATAATTAAGCATTACTCCTATTTATTTGGCCATCATTAAATATCAAATTACATGAGTTATCCATATTATATTATAATCCATTACAAATATCAAATTTACATAAGTCATGTACGTAAATTCCAAGTGACAATAATTTTCTCGATATGATTTTGCTCGGCCCGCGTCTTTCATTTTCAGTTCTTGAAAACAACATCCAGTAATAAATACGGTTAGTCTTAAATTTATAACATTATTATAAGTTTGTATGTGGATTTTGTTTCCTTTTATTGTTTCTTGCACCAAGAGAAACTGGGTATGATTAATATTATGTTACAACAGAGATATGTTAACCCATTTGTACGCTAAACAAAATGTTCACGGAATGTCCTCTTGTGTTGACGTATGATGTTAAGAGCAATTAATCTTAACCAAATAAACGAGCGAATTGTGGGTATCCCGTCCTCGTCTAAATGACACTGAACTCGATGTGCTGTCAAATATCAGACATTATATGTCTTTCGTGGGGAATTAAAAAAAAGTATGTTTAATTCGCGCTCATTTAACAAATAAATTAATTGATTGTCATATTTTTTCTTCCTGTAAAATTTCTAAATATTAGCACTTCATGCATTAATTACGTAGAGAATTGAACATAAATTAATTACGTAGGATTGTTATATAGATTCTAAGAATGACCGAATAAACGTTTTAATTTGAAATTGTTTCTGAGAATTGCACTAATGCACGAATAACAATAACACGAATAATCCAAGCCGCCTTGAGTAGATGTTTCTTATTGTCGTTGGTATGACGGGCTGCTAATGACACGGTTAAAGGTAAAAGCTATTGGGTAAACTAATCCCGAAACTCAGCGCATAACGAAATGTATTACTATATGTGAGTTTCACAATGTGTATTTTTCTCGAAAAACCTATGGAATATATGCGCCCTGTAATCCAGTTTTTTTTACGTTTCTTCTTGCTTGTTTGTTTATCAAGTGGTCAGTTAAAGCTATATTCGTTCCATGTCTATTGTTATTAAACCTCCTACATAGGTTTTGACAATAAAAAGATCATTTAATTTTTAACTGCATTAACCTAAAAAACATAAAATATTACAAGTAATTCTCGTGAAAAAGATATACTTTTCAACTATTTTTATCTCATCGAAGTTTTAACTATCACTTTAGTTAAGTTACCTAATTGCGTTTATAAACCTCCACGTGCTGCCTCCCGGGCAACAACGTCAACTTTTAGCAGAGATTGACACTAGTCAGGTATCACGGTTGCACCCTTACATACACCAGCCGTCTCCAAAGGTTGATAACAGCCAAATGGCGTGTTGTCGGATATTTCTTTGCCCTATTAAAGGAGACAAAGACGTTGTGTTTAACCTGCTTCCTCTCTACCGCCGATTAAGCGGAAAGGAACTCGTAGCTCTGGCCATCGTTGATAACTCGTAATCCCAGAAACGTGCTCGCATTTGGTTTGGCTGCCTAGGCAACAAAAGAAAAAAACTTCTTTAAAAGCAGCTTCGCAGATATCTACATATAAGCGGGATTCCGTAAAAAGGGTGAAACATTAACTGTAGACAGAAAACCGTGTAAAAAACACCAAAAAAGAAAACATCATTAAAAAATTACACCGGATGCTAAGATTGCAGAGTTAGGCGCATCGGAGAGGATTTTTTTAAGGAGTCTGCGCTCGTGGGTTTATGGACGTATGTGAAAGCAACGAGGAGGCACGATGGAATTTTAGTGAGTGAGCACAGTTCTACATAAACTTTTTAACTCTGTTGCGGGCAGTTACCCATGATGGTTTTGCCCAAGTTAAAAAATCATCTATAAAAGCTACGTCACATGTAATATCAAGACAAATGTTCGTATAATTTTTTTGTTTTGATCTTATGAACAATTTTGAAAAATGATGTGATACTTGTTATAAACAGGGAAATATTACCATTTAGGTTATATCCATATTTTGGTATCAGTGAATTATTCATTTGATTCGCATACATCCTATTCTAAATTCCGAAAGAGATATTATGAAACAACAAAAAGTAGAACAAAATGGCCACAAAACGAATATTATCCCTCGTTTTCTACCAAATGTCCATTTCGAGAACATTTAATGACATTTGGCAGGACCCCTTTTCATTGTCAGCATATCGTCTGATTTACACGGCCCAATATTTTAGAAGTGTGATCCGCACGTTATACGAGTTTCATGTTAACGGTGGCATTATTATGCGGGTTTCGGTACGGCCGTGTGACGAGGTGTGGTGAATGAGCAAAGTTATAATAAGTTGGACCCTTCGCTTCCACCGGAGCATTGTCTTTTGATCCGATATGACGTCACGATCCTATCAAAACTACGCTAAGTTTTTTGGAACAGAGATTACTACGGTAACTACGTAATGAGTTCACACGCAACAAGTTTGTCTTGCGAATGGCAAGTTATTGAAATAAGTAGAAAACATTTTTTAGGCTTTTTGCTAAGTACATAATTTGTTAATGCATATTTAAATATGATTACTTTTCAAACAAAATTTATTGTTGTTTGTGCTTTTATTTATTAGTGTGAGAATTAATTAAATATGTTAAGGTAAACTTACTTAGTTCAGATATTTCTTCATAATCAGTTATAACAATATCCATGGATTATCGTCATTATATCTTCACATTTTGCTTGTTTGATTTTCTGTTAACTGTCTTTTAAGTCAAGAGCCACTGACCCTTTCTGCATGACTCTCTTTGGAATTTGCCTCGTGATAAACTTACGGTGGTTAAAAGAAACTACAGATCTCAAGGTCTCTTATAGAACCCATATACTTGAGTTTAGTGCCTATTTTATGTTATAGTACATGGAAGTGTTGGTAGCTATTTGAAGTGATACAACTGTAGGTTATATAGCTGATTTGACATTATGACCAAAGACTTGTTGTTAATTGTAATTATTTCAATGGAGATAAGAAGAATGCATGAATGGTTGTCAATTAAATATGCAAAATTATATCATTTTAACGCCTTAATCACCTCGGTTGAAAAATCTACTATTACCAAAGGTCAGTAGATCAACAAATAATTTTTTTCGTTAACTACTCATTCCGGCACGGTAATATATCCCTTGCGTTTACGGTCAATCTACGTGATGGGATCAATTTATGCTAGATAAGTTCGTATTTTGAAGTGGTCGTGTCAGCTTATACGGGTTGGGTCTATCAAATCTCTGTTTATTTTATTGTTTCCAATCTGCACTCGATGCTGTTAACGTCGAATACAACGCAGTATCGTAAATTCACGAATCAGTATAAGCCGTCAATAAATATATATCATCCGAATTGTTTATTTTTTGATCAATCATTTTAATACGTGACAGAGATGAATAAAAATACAACACAAATGTCGAACGTTTAAATCGTTTATTTATTAAACAACAGTTTAATTTAGTTTGCTGTGGAAACGTATTTTAAAACTAATTACTATTCACAACGCACTATTAATTTGAATTTTACTTATTACTTAGTTTTACTTTTTATGTTTTATACTTACTAGTGTTTGCCCAGTTTCTGAAATAAACCGCAATCATTGTTGATAATTTAACGAAATTTGTTCGTTTTCCACTTTTTAGTTCTCGTTTACATTCGTTCATCTATATCTTTACTAATATTATAAAGAGGAAAGATTTGTATTTTTGTATGTATCGAATAAACTTCAAAACTATTTGACCGATTTGGAGGAAATTTGGAACGGAGATAGTTTGAAATTCAGGGAGTGACATAGGATAGTTTTATTTTTTTTATTCTTACGGGAGTGAGAACTACGCGGGTAAAACAGCGCAGAGTAGCTAGTTATATGTATAATAATTTACACTTTTATATATTATACAAAAACAGTTCAGTGCGGTCTCTAATTCTTGTAAAGGTGAGATCTGCTGCCAAATTGTTTTTGTCTATAACGCCAAAGCTCCACAATCTGTATCAATTCTCTATACTAATAAATCAAAGTGAAGTTTGTACAGACTTTACTAAATTCATGTAGATGTATACACGACACCTATACCAAAAACACAATTTTTACTTTTTTTGTCTCTCTGTCTGTCTGTATGTTTGTTGCGGGTAATCTCCGGAATTGCTGAACTTATTTTGACCGGACTTTTTTTGGTAGATAGCTGAAATTACTCCGGGTAACTTAGGATACTTTTGATTTTCCAAAATAAATACGGATTCCCGTAAAAAAAATCATGTAATTGTGATTAAAAACCGATTCAATGGTCAGTTTTACGAGCATGTGTTTGAGTGTATGAAAAACATTTTTACTTTATCTTAGTACCCAAAAAATTTTACGAAATTAATTATGGTTCCGTATAAAAAATTAAAACGCAGTGAGAAATATATGAAACCCGGGCACAGCCGCAGGCATAAAGCTAATAGTTACTATTAAAAAAAAAGAAATTCGGTTGACAAATAGAGGAGAAAAAGGCACTGAACTATTTTCTATCTGCCTAGTTACTTGTAGATTTTTTATAAGAAATAATTAGGCAAAGTAATGGTATGTTACTGATTCATTTGATCCGTAATAGATCACTACAGCTTAGACTAATTTGTAACCGTCTTCAAACTACACTATAATTTCCGAGGATTTTAAATAACTTCTGTGTCAATACATGTTGTCGATCACATCCTAAAAATTAGAACACGGCAACGGAAGTAGAACCACTTGAGATTTGATGTTAACATGATCGATCGGAAGTTAAATATTTAGTAGTAGAGATTCAATATCGAAGTTATCATTTAATTAAATTTGATTACTAGCAGCAACTAATTTATCGATAAAGTCGGAAATAAAATACGTTCAAAGTAACAGTTTATATTAACCTTTCGACTGTTTGTATAATAGCGGCACGATTACGAGCGGGTCATCTATTAGTTAATATTCAAAGAGTCCCACAATAACTTGTAATTCCGAACACGTTTCTGTTTCACTGTCCCTAGTACATCGAGAGAGTGCACAAAAAAGCAACTCGAATTGTAATTAAATCTAGGTGTTTATCTAATCAGAACTATATATAAAATAAGTCGTAATAAAATAAATTTGACCTGTTTAGTAGAATCTGTGAAGTACTTTTCGAAAATTGCATTTGTTAACTAGCTGTGTCCGCGAAACCCACTTTGAGTTTTCATTTTTTTTAATGGTGTATGTCATCCGGAATATATACTACTTCCATACCGAATTTCATCAAAATCTCTCACAAACATAAATTACGAAACTTTTTAAATTAAAAACAAAACCGACTTCAAAGGAATATACCATAAAAATTCACTAAATAATAAATAGGTACTCTATTAATCTACTTCTGCTAACTTATATATCCTTTGTTTTAATACCATTAATAATTTTGATGCTAGCTTACGTACGGATAACAAAGTGGCGTAAATGTACGTCGCTTATTATTTAAGCTTATATGTAATTGTGATGAAGTTCAGACAGTTATTTTCATTTATGAATGAGTACATTGGTTAACTAGCTGGCACCTACTCGTTAAAATATTGCACCCCCATCATCAGATCAGCCAAAGAAGATAGTGAGTGCAATACGCAAACACTTGAATAACTGTGGAAACAAATATATATACATATAAATGTGTAAGTATTCTATAGAATTCAAGTGCTTCTCTTGATTTCCCTTAGATCCACTGATCAGATCTAGACTTGGTGACAATGGGTCCACCTTGGGAATGTACTCCTTCAAATAAAAAAATTTCAAATCATTCCACAATTGACGGGAAAAAAACATTCAGTTGAATTGTCACAAAATCATGGAAATGTCTTTTAACCTTCTGTTAACCGGTCATGTTAACCTAATTTGTAATATATTTAATGTAAAGTTTTTATTTATTTACAGTTTTATTAAAAGCATATAGGTTAAATAATAATATAAAACAACTCCGTATAGTTGGGAGTAAGTGGTGACCCACATATGTAAAAACAATTAATTATTGAATAAATACAACTTCGTGTTTATTACTTAACTTTTTGATCAAATTTAATTCGGAATTTTGAGTATCGTTCGTCCAATTTCATGGATGAATGGATTTGTTTCGGGTCTGCAAAGAAGTATTTCACTAAGCCTACATTCAAATAAAGGGAAGGACGGATTTATGAGATCGGCCGGTCGAAGTATTTACGACTCAACTAACTCGGACGTCTCCGAAGATGAATTGAGCTATTAGTAATTGATATCATTCTAAAATTTAATTATCTAATAGTGTTATCTTATATTATACTAGATTTTCATTTTTAAATAACTAAAATTGTTATGTTTCATGGAGATATTGTGAGAAGAGACGAAGCTCATGTGCATAAAAAAGTAATTAATATGAATATGGAAGTACGGAAAAGTAGAGGAAAAGGCCAAAAAAGGTGTGGATGAATACACTCGTAAGGAATCATGTGAAAAAATAGGGTAAATGGAGAAATAACGGCATACGTCCTCTAAGTATGGTAGAGGCCAACACCAATTGCATTGGGAACAGGGCATGAGAATGATGGTAACTTCTTCTTAACTTAAATTATATCCAGATCGTATAAAACACTAATCATTTCTTTAGATGATGGCGCAGCGTAGTGCGGTCGGATTTCGCGTCAATCGACGCGGGTTCGATCCCCACCTATCCGACTCTAAAATCGGCCGGAGCTTCGGTGAAGGAAAACATCGTGAGGAAACCATAACATGGTGGTAGGGCATTTTCTAATGACGCCCGCCTTGGTAGCTACCACCCTTAAGTTTGAAAACCTCTCGCCCAATACCAATAGGTGTGTTCCGGCAGCATCACTTGAGAACCAGTACCTCTAGGCTTAGTGTGCTTACCACCCATCACTTAACTTCAGGTGAGATTGTGGTCAAAGCAATGAGACTATTCAGTGTGTAATAAAAAAATCAGTGTTCTATCAGATATAAACGCATGATGAGCACATCAGAGAAAGTTTGTAAGTGGCCCCAGTAGCAGAGACATTAAGGACAAGGCTTCTGTCTTGGTATGGACATGTGATGCGCAGGGAGGAAGAGGATGTTGTAAAAAAGGTCTTTCATTCAATATGGATGGATTGTGTGAACAATAATACGTTTAGAAAGGGAGTGAATGAGGAGATGTTCTCAAATAGAGACGAATGGTATATGTTACGTCGACCTCAAGCAAAAATGTGATCAGCTATATTACACGTCATTTTAAATGAAATCAGATAAATCATTGCAGCAAATACATAGTATAATTTTTATCTTGCGAGCGGGAATTGCAAATTTCATTTGATACCAGATCGGATCTAAAATTGTTAGAGATACAAACTTCGGTTATCTGGATTAAGGTTTCGATGGACGTTAACTGTGTATCTACTGGTTGGATAATAACAATTTTACATAAGTTTTTACATAATCTTACATATTATATTAGCACATGAATTAATATATATCATTTTAAATCCAAATAATTAAAAAAATGGAAATAAAAATTTGTCATATCAATGTACAAATATTAAAAAACAAAAATCAGTAATCATTATTCTCATGCCTTTACCCAACTCACTTGGGGTCGGCGCAGTATGTTTTCTTCTTCCATACGTCCCTATCAGCCGTCATCTCTTCATTTACTCCTTCTTTCATATCCTTTATTACACACTCCATCCACACTTTCTTTGGCCTTCCTCTACTTTTCCATCCTCACACATTCATCTCAACATTCGCATCTCACCTACATGCAATCGCTTCTCATCCATTCTTTACAAGGCCAGCATTCAGATCCACACAATAAGACAGGGCTTATGAAGGACTTATATATCCTGCCCTTCAGTTTAAGGACATCCTGGAGTAACAGATTACACTAGAGACCTGTCGCCATTTCATCCAATCTGAGTTGATTCTTTGACTTATTTCGCGGTAGATTTCTCTGTCACACTGCAAGCGTGACCTGAGGTAGCGGAATTCAGAACAGACTGTTACTGGTGTTCCTCCGAGTGATATTGGCTTCAGACTGGAGATACCGCCAAAGTCGCAGAATAAGTATTCTGTTTTTGTTGTGCTAACTTTTAGGCCTAAATTCTCCAGTCTTTGTCCTCACTCATCCAGTCTGTTTTGCACTTCTTGGCCATTCTCCCAGACTAGCACGATGTCATCGGCAAACGTCATGCACCAGGTTGCCTGTTCCTATATATCCGACATAATATCGTCCATTACTAACAGGAATAGGTATGGGCTAAAGGCCGATCCCTGGTGCAGACCGACAGCCACATCGAAGCTGATAGTGACACCAGCAGCAGACCGAACCTGAGTACTACATTTGCAGTACATGGCTTGGATCAACTGCATGTATTTCCCTGGCACTCAACTCTTTTTCCTTTCTTTCTTCTTTTTTCTTCTTTAAAAACAAAAATCAGTAATCATAAAAATAAAATCAGTAAAATTCAAATAAAAAGTTGTTGCTACTACAACTACGTAATAACTTTTAATACAATTAATCACCTATTATTTATAATTGTGTTTCCACTGTGTACACATTGACGAGTACATTCGAATCAGTAACAATCAGTATTATACATCAATAGTTTATGTTTATAGACGCAGAGCTAAAATTTACAACGGCTCGAAAACATAATTAATGGCGTTTTCGAATGTATCGATATCAGAGTCTCCCATTATAGTGAGAATAGTTTATGTTGTTTTCGTAATGCTGTAATAACGATTAACCGGCTCTACTAATGTTAGCATATCTCTTACATTGATTTCATTTTAAATATATTATTATAGAACAGCTATTCTCATACATATTACATGAAGCTCATTAATACCTTTTTAGGTAATCACCTTATGCCCCACTACCTGATAACTATTCTTCTTCTTGGTTAATGCAATCTACAATTTACATACATAATTTCCTAGTGTTAATGCATGTTTTTAGTCTTGTAGCAATATTTCTGAACTCCTTGAAAACAGGTGGCTCATGTTGCTAGAACTTTCCATAGGGTTTTCGTGGCACCTCAAAATAAACGTTTGCATTATTTCTAATACGTTTCACCTGTGCCCAAAAATCAAACTATATCATATAAAAGTCAAATATACAAGTTATTGGATTAAAGACAGATTCCGTCAAAAAAACCACGATAATATAATTTTTTTTTTGTAACTTTTCTATTATGAATTAATTTTGATAAAGTACTCTTTATCTGACAAACTGTCTTTAAATTAAGCTTTATTAAACGGGTTAATATACACTTTGTACATATACGCAATGTTGTTCTAATTTAATAACGATAAGAATCTCGCCTTCACTATACTAGTCCCGCAGAGATTAATAGATAATATCTCTATTTATTGGACACTGAGCAGGTCAATCTGTAAGGAATTAGCCTGATCCAATAGAATTAACTTTTTAGGGTTTCAGCAGTATTCGGAACAGCAAAAATACTTTGAAGTTTTATTTAATACAATTAGTTGTATGGTGTTTATTATTGTATTAAATCACCGATTTCTTTTAGGAAGTCATTTATTTGAACAATTATGTTAAGGTTGTTTCTCTCCGCAATACTAAATAATATTTATAATGAATACAAAGCCATTAGGAATTTAAATTTTACAGCGATGGTAGCGGCAATATCTATTAGATACTGTTATATAATATGTAATAACTAGCTGTGTGCCCCCGGCTGCGGCCGCATTTCATATGCTCTTCACTGCGTTTTATTTTTTTATACGGAACCCTAATTATTTTCCTAAAAAAATTTTAGTACTATGATAAAGTCAAAATATTTATCAGAAATTCAACATTTTCCTGTAAAACTGTGCATTAAATCGTATTTTACTCAATGTTTTATAAGTTCATTTTTTTTTACACGGAACCCTAACTATTTTCGTCCCGAAAATCATAAGTATTCTAAGTTACACGGAGTAATTTCAGCTATCTACCAAAAAAAGGCTCGTCTAAATGTTCTGGAGATTACCCGGAACAAGAATACAGACAAAAATTTTAATAAATTGTATTTTTGGTATAGGTATACTTTCCAAATGTGTAGTGGAGTCATTTTTTCAAATCAGTTCGAATCAAAGAAAAAACATTAAATGTTTCGCCATATATCTTAATATTTTATTTCTTTGTTCACAGATAATACTAATGTGAAAATAAATTATTGCTAGGGAACACAGTAACATACGAATGCCGTGAGCTCTACCAGCAAAAGCGCACGACATCGCCGTGATGATCACAACCCGGCAAAATGCGTCGGCGGCCATTTTAAACCGGGATCGAACGCGTTTGTCGGCTCGAAATGGCCGTCAATTGCGGCAGACGAACGTTCATATTCCTAGCACGAGCGCAATCAGAATCATCACTACGGCACTATGAAATGTGGAAACACGGAAAGTGGCGACAGAAACCGTCAGCACCAAGGACAAAAGTAGCCGTTAAGGTGCCAAGATAGAGACGTAAAGTGCAATCCCTAGAGGCCTAAGTGTTACTGTTCTGTAAAAATATAGTGGTGTGTAGATGTTAAGGATGATGGGAGAGGGTCGGAGTGCGCGGACTCCGCTCCTCGAGTGTGGTGGCGAGTACACACACTCGCATAAGGCAATGGCACCACGGTGCTGTTTCTGGCTTGTCAGTCACGTCAACGTGAGGAAATGCGTCGCCGGCGTTATGATGCTGTCCGTCCTCACCATATTCTTTTACACGTATTACGTCACGGCACCTCTCACTAGGTAAATTTTTTTCTGTTTTTAATTTTTTCAAGTTAAACAAGAATTATGTATCTAAAAGTATTATGCTATATTATATATTCACAGTGATGAATTTATACTGATGACAAGATAATGATGGGCTACATTACATGAGAACAAAACAATGTTTAACACACTTAATAGGTATATATATACTTTACACAAAGGTTTGTGTCATAATGTTTTAAAAATAATATTAGATCGCTTCTACATGTTTAGTGGAATCCTGCCGCTCGAAACCAACTAAACTGGGGGATTACGACTGTACAAAATAGCCTCTTACATTCTTAATAGTGATATTATGAGAATGGGGGGAACTTGTGGTGTATACATATAAACAATGTATTATACATTGTTTATATCAAAAACCAACATCATTTTACACATTGGTTGTCAAACTAATTATTCAAATCAATCCAATAATTGTTTGAACTTCTCGTATAAATTAATCAGATTTATTATCTCTTCGAAAATTTTCGTCATTCGCATAAAATCCAATTTATTCATATCAGCAGCGAACATGTCGATTCGAATTAATAATATGAAATGTCATACTGTGGCAATTTATTGGGATTAGTCAGCTCCAATTGTTATATCGCGTAATACTGTTTTTAAGTTCCATACAAATAAATAAAATTGATTTGTCAGTTTGCGGTTTCGTGTAGAGATTTTTCTTAATTTTCCTTTACACTTTTAAATAATTCTATGATTATTCAACACGTTTTAAAAAAATAATTTGTTTGCTTGTCGCAGCTAATTTATGAAACGGCTGAACTTATTTTGGCGGCAATTTACTTGGTAATTAGAGACCTAATAAAGTAACTTGACTACTTTTTAACCAACTCGATAATCGATCAGTAAATGCGATTTTTAGTCAGATAAACAATCGTTTTATAGTGCGAAGTCGGACGCGGAACTGGTTTTAAAATAAATTAATTACAATTACTACTAATGACTAATGATTCAGAATATTGACTTATAAATATAAATGTCGCGATATTGATACATGAACTTTCATTACTAGTTACTAAATCAAAAGGTAAAACTTTACCTTACTATTCACACTCCATTTTACACATTATCTGGAATACTGTATTTATTTATAATTTAAATTGGAAAGTAGAAAATATTATTTGTTATTGTTACTTTTGCTATTCACCAAGTTAATGACAACAACGTACATAATATCCAGGATAGTTATCACTTTTTTAAATTGTAATTAATTTGCTATCAGGAGTACTACAGATTTTTGTCGGGCCATTATTAACTCCTTGAGCACTTACCTGGCGCTTACGCCAACTTTCCATTGTTTTCCTATTGTCTTATTTTTATGGGTACTCTACACATTAAAATAAATATAATCATTTTCTGTTTGAAATATCATTATTTCTTAAATTTAGGGAGTGAACGATCAGTAAATTGAAGTATGCAAAAAAAAACTACAAGGTTTTACTATATTAATAGTAAATAGTCATTAAATCCGCTGTAATATTATTATATTATATTTAATTATCCATTAAGTTTATAACATATCCATGCAAAGGTTGCCTAGAAGGGATTGCAGTTAGCAATAACGCCGCCCTTTGGACTAATTACATATTTTCAAATGCAAAATATTATATGTGTATAATGGTGTATAATAAAGATTAAATAAATAAAACAAATAAGCACTTGATACGTGTTAGGTAAATATTATTGTCTAATTTAAATTTTCAAATTATCGCAAACCCGAAGCTACTGAAAATCTTAAAAGTAATATTTGTTAGTATTCTTAATGTAAATAAATACAAATTTAAAAAAATCAACATTCTAAATCTAACGTTGACAGTTTTAGACAGGCTTTTATCTATACTAATAAATAAAATTGAAGGTTAGACTGTTTCGAAACATATATGTATATTGGAAGATAACAGAACCATAGCGCGATGTAGAATTGTTCAAAGAAAATCCATTTTTGTTTTCGCTAATATATAAAATTGAAGTGTCTGTTTTTTTATACTAAATACATATAAATGTATATACGATACCCTACACCAATAATGCAAATTTTTAAAATTATTGCTTGTCTGTCTATATGTAACGGTTAATCTCCGGAATGGCTAGACCGATTTGGACGGGACTTTTTTTGTTACATAGCTGAAGTTACTCCTCTCGTAACTTAGGCTACTTTATTATTTCGAAAATAATTAGGGATCCACGTCTAAAAATTAAAACTCATCAAAGTTGGAATAAAATCCGTTTAAATGCATACTTTTACTGGCAGTTATTTGAATTTGTGAGAAATATCTGTACTTTTTGTAGGATCAAAAAAAATTGAAAAATACTGAATAAAAACATTAAAACTATATGACGCAGAGAAAAAAATATAAGACCCACGGGCGCAGCCACTAGCACAGCTAGTTTACAAATATAGAAGCACATATTAAAATGTTGAAAAGGAATGTAATAATAGCAAGAATGGGAATTTCATGAAAACAGTAACGCTATTTAAATATTAATACTTATAAAAGAAATTTGAACGTTAACTCGCTCTTATGTAAGTGTATTAAAAGAAAAGTTTTTTATAAATCTTTTATGTGGATTACTAAGAAAACGAGTAAGACGTTAGTTATGTAAAAGAAATGTTAAATATTCTCCTCATAGTAATATCTATATAATCTCGATGCCAAAGGTTTTATTTACACATAGTATTGGGCAACTGAAACCTATGAATATCGCTGGACGGTAGGTATTAAAGGCGTTTAATATCGTACGTGTCCCTGTGGGTCTTTGTTTTGGTATCTTTTCACGGCTAAATTAGAACAAGGAATTAATATTTCAAAGTAATTTACGACGTGATTTTATGTAATTAGAAGGTTGTCCTACAGCTAGGACCATAATATTTTATGTTATCGGCTTAAAATTACACTGCGCTCGGGATGAGCGGCGTGGGCGGTAAGTTTTGTCGACTGAGATGAATTTATGGCAAAACTTATGTTCTGG
The DNA here is from genome assembly GCA_014132275.2 of Samia ricini. Lineage (NCBI taxonomy): Eukaryota > Metazoa > Arthropoda > Insecta > Lepidoptera > Saturniidae > Samia > Samia ricini. Next base: position 12,275,983 of record AP028170.1, read on the forward strand.
GTAATTAATGGAAGATCTGCTAACGCTTAAGGAACTCGTTGAATTAAAGGCCTATTGTTATATGATCATTGATTTAACTATCGTTATGTAATTATTTACTGCCAAATCGATGAATGTAATAGTTACGATCGGTGATGAATACGTTCCGATGAAACGTTTGTTTTGGTTTGCCCTTATCTTTCTGGTTTAATTCATTTACTTGTATTACAATATTTCAAGCAACCATTTGACAGTAAGGCATATTATCCAAGACAAAATTTTTAAACTCGTTATAAACATGATCATTTTAATAGCAACTAAATTAAACCTGTCTTGATTCAATGTGTCTTTTTAGCTCTTATTTAAAGTTTCTCCTCGGTTGATTCCGGTGGGTTTCATTATAGCAAAGAGGCCACAAGTCTCAACCGCGGCTTCCTGAACCTCAACCGCCTACGGATAAAATATTTCCGCAAATTCCTGCCTTTATTTATTTTACGCTATTGAGATAAACCTTAATGGCGCTTTGATGTGGCCTTAACTTGAAAGTTGGAATGCGGCTTTAACTTTGACAGGATTGATTGATTTTTCTATGAATTTTTCGATACACAGATATAATCAAAACGCTGAAATGTTTTATCGGAAATAATAATTACCTATTCAAATTTTCCTAAGAGTACAAGTTTCACCGGTAACTTTTAAAATATGTAATTGTATTATAATTCAACCGCTACACATTTTAGGAACAGATTTGCCGGGATGACTTTTTCCCTCTCCAAAAACTGGTTCATAATGAAATACGTTAGGCGGTTTAGAACCTCGCTAACAGCTCTAATCCTGGAGACGTTTTACTCCAGGATTGGAGTTGGCCGGGGGGTTGCGCAAATTACGATATATTGATGTATGTAAAATCTCGAATGATCATAGTACATATTGTAACAGTTTAGTGTGGCGGGATCGCGTACCACGGCCGTTGTCGCAGTGCTCGTTGCTCGCGTCCCAGCAACAGGCCGCACGCGACCATCGATCAGACGCGAGGCTCCGGATCGACGCCAAGGTGCTCGTCATTGTCGAATCAGCTTACTCCCGACTTGGACGCGACATCGCCGAACTGCTTGTTGCCAACCGTATACGGTATGTAGCACAATAACTGAGAATTAACACTTTAAAATCGGTCGCAATTTGAACACGAATTTGCATCGTATGGATACTGGTCGTATGAATTGAGTACATTTTTTCCGTCAAATTTGCAATATTCCGGTGATACCGTTCTCGTGAAGGTCTTTGGTGCATGGTAAACAATCTGTATCTTTAATATAATACACTTCTAACTTAGAGACCGCACTAACAATAATCTCTATCGTAGAATTGAATATTTGCGCCAAAAGATATAAATTCAATAAATTTTCATCATATTATGGAAGACCTTATAATAAACCCATATTGTTTGATGATTATGTATGCTTGAACAAAAAGAAAAATGTCCATGGGCAAAGTTAATAAACTTTTATTCCATTGTTCAACGTACAAATTAAAATCTCGACAAGTTCGGATTGGATTTGGAAGTCCGAACTATATTGATATGAAAACGCGTTCCAAAATGCAGTCGGCCTAAATGTATATAATAATTATTACAGAACAGTATTTACAATATTTTTTTTTGCATGCTGCTTGTCCAATAAAATAAGCTCACTTTACATGAGAGAGTAAACAAATTGTTTATTATCAAAGAATGAAAAATAAGAAAATAAATTGCCTGAGATCGTTGACAGCTAATATTCCCGCAGATGTGATGTACTGCGTTTGTTTTGTAGATAGACACCGTATATGGTTATTTTGGAATAACTTTTTTATGCCAATATTGTGTTTTGTTTGGTTTATAATAACGGCTTAATAAAAACTTTGCAGCTTTAGGAACCATTTTATAAGCCGTTCTAACACTTTGATTAATTTAGTCATTTCCTAGTTAAAAACAAAAATATTGTCGTATTTAAAACCTAAAATACAATTTCTAAAATTTTTGTCTGTCTGTCTGTCTGTTTGTTTGTTCAGGGTAATCTCCGTAATTGCTGTATCGATTTTAACGGGGCTAGTTTTGGGTAAACGGCTGAAGTTACACCTCGTAACTTAGGGTACTTTTGATTTTCAAAAATAATTATCATTCCCTGTAAAAAAATAAAAACTCATGAAATTATGAACAAAATACTATTTAAGGAACAGCTACATCAAAACATTATTTTCCAATGATTATTTAAAAACTATATTACGCAGTGAAGAATATATGAAACGCTGGCAGAGTCGCGGGCACACAGTTTGTGAATAAAATCCGATTCAGTGCACAGTTTTACTGGCAAGTATTTGAATTTGTGAGAAATGTCTTTTCTTAATGTTACTAACAAAAAAATCGAATCCAATTAAGAGTTCCGTATTAAAAAATTAAAACTATATTACGTTGTAAAAAACATATGAAAAAGGGTGCAACCACGGGCACATAGTTAGTAAATAATAAGCCACTACTTTGAAATTTCAAATGAATACAAATATACATAAAGAATATTGTCAAGATAAATTAATTATGTAAGATAACGCATTGTTATCATTATTTTATTTGAATATATCATATTTAAATTTAAATAATATTTTCGTAATGGCTTACTATTCTGCTGACTCCTTAATACAAGATAAATAATTGATCGTGGCAAAAACTTAAAGGTACGTTGTACGGTTTAGCAAAACTCGACTTTTCATCTGTCGGTGGTAAAATTAACTCGAAAGTTTTACCAGTTCAAACACAACTTCCCGAGGGCTAATATACAGCAGTTTTGAGAAGTTTATAGATAACTTTGTTATTTAGTGTTATCTTCGCAAATTCGGAACGCTTACTTATAAATCTATAAAGAATTAAAATTCATCAGTTTAAATACTTCAACATTCATGGATGAATTAATCGGACTTCGATTAGTTTAGTACGGCACAAAAAAATACACTTCAGTGAACCCTTCCACTACTAATCTTCTACGTGTGATGGATGTCGTATGTACAAAAGTATTTTATAGCATTTTATCTCCTAGCGACAACCAAGAAATTTTTAGCAGTAAAAGGCGATAGATTAATAAAAAGTTTTCTACATATAATAGTCTTTATAAAGAATATTACGATAGTATGTATGCATATAATATTACACAAAAATTGTTAGTAACTACAAAAAAAAAGATTATATAATAACCTAATAAATTTATATTACAGTGTCTATACATACGGTCGTCGATTTATCTCTGTTTAATTAGGTCACACTGCAACTAAGCGCTAAAGTCTACTTTCTCTAGTCCCGAGAGAAGGCCACCCCACACTACGTTCGTTCATGAATCGTTTGACGGGTCAAGCCTTACTTCTCGCCTCTGGATATTTCTTGGTGTTCGAGTTTTCTTCGATCACGTTTTTGTTTACGTTTTTAGCACGCGATAATATATCGTATCGTTGCTTGTCATTGGTCAACTAGATAAATTGCTTCAAAGTATTTTGTGTCGGAATTTCTAAAAACAATGTCGCTGAATTTTACTTAGTTTAGTATCTATTTAATTAAAATAAGTGTGAGCGGTTTACTTACCTTGTAAATGTTTGTACGTGTATTTTAATTTTTAAATATCGAATAATGCCTGTTCTTTAATATTTACTAGCATATTTAATATTTACTAATTGTTATGTATCTTCTCCTTTCAACGCAATTATGCGCCCCTGTGTGGTTTGCATTCAGATATATCCAGTTCCAATTCATATTTGAATAACAACTCGCGGTTTATGCAATGTTCTGTTTTACCTAATTGTCGTTCTAATAATAGTATTGCACATTTAATAAACTTAATGGATTACAATAACTTTAGTGTATTAAAAATCGACAATAATGTATTGATGCAATAAATGTTAATAGCACTCTGAAGCCGTGTGATTGGTTTACTAATTTTCGACATAATCACAATATAATATAATACACAAAATACGAATTTAGGTAGTAAAAAAATGTGTGTGTGTTGAAGAAAAACATCTTTGTTATGGAAGGTATTATTAATAACAAAAGAGATTAAACATAAAACAATAACTATGTTATATTAAAGTTTAGAGTAGCATTTATATATAATATAATTTACAGTGCCCGTACTAAAAAAGCTATATTTATTTATAAAGCTATATATATTTTTTGAGTCTTCAAAAATACAAATCTATATTTGTCCTTTATTTGTGTCATTTGTTACAATACACGAAACTATTATAGGGACACAAACCTAAAATATTACCTACATTTTGTTTTATATTTAGCGGTTATTAAAATGCATAGAGAATTGATCCCATGGTAAAATGTAGCATACTTAATACCATCCACTTTAATCTTAAAATGTCGAAGTAATTATGAGGTGTGTCTAATTAGAGGACAATTTGAAATGTAAACACCGAGGCCAACCCTCTAGGAAAGTAAAGTAACACTTAATTTAATATAAATCAAGGTAGTGTGTGTGTCATCTGACACGACACGCAAATGTGTGCAGTGTAGGATTTCGTGACGCGATCGGTAGTCCGTTAGTGGCAATATTAGAGTCAAGCTCGCGACCTCCCTCATTATCATCCAACCCAGTTCTGCACTAATGCCCGTTTGTATCGGAAGTCAAACCGGTTTAATCAACCGATTAAATTATTTCTCAATCCATCATAATTTGTATTGTATTTTATTAATTAAATATTCAATCATTTGCATATATTTATTTATATATACAAGACAAAAAAATTAAGTATATATATGATATCTTAAACAGCGTATTAAATAGTAAATAGAAAAAATATTTCTACCGCAATTTTTACATCAACTCAGCGACTCCAGAGTTAATTTTAAAATAGTGTGCTGTATTTAAAAAAATCTATTTCATACTTGAGAAATATCGGTAACAGATTAAGTTAAGTTTTACCTAATTCACTTTATAACAATATACGTTATTTAATTTAAAATACAATTTTTAAAAGAATATTAATACGCAATATACAAACACACCGAAACTATATTCTGCTAAATTTGATTCCCCAATTTATTTAACACCTATTAGTTAACAGGTTTGATTGGCCATATCCACTTGACCCTTCATTGGTGTGAACTTTGGCGCCGTTCATTGCTCCCTACCCCCTCGTAAAGTTCCTTTTATGGAGCACGAGGGGACAAATCGATTTTTTAATAGAGTAATAATGGATAAATTGCACCTTAACATCCTGGTACCTTCGGATACTTGTAAAGGTTAGTTTAGTGTTAGTTATATTGCTTTAACCATTACGAGTATGTGATATTGACATTTTACGTAACAGATGTATTGATTTTAGTTTGTACTACACTATAATTTTACAATTATTTATTTTATATGCTTTTTTACAAAATAATCACAATCATAAAATAGGATAAAATTTTCAGTTTTATAGACCGTTACCAATAAAAATTGAGGCGGAAAGTAAATTTTAAATTGAATAAATTTATATGATAAGTCATAGAAGAAAACTTTTATGATTTGTTATTGTAGATTGGAGTAAAATTACGTCGACTTCCTACGCATTTACGTATTTGTGTATGAATGAATACTACATGCGGTTTTAACTACATTCCTGCTTTAACTTTAAACTCGTTTCATCTGGTATTATTGAATAACCTGGAACCAATAAAAAGTTGTTTATCATACTGGTTTTTGACTAGTGGCCAAAATTCAACGATAAGCATCATTGAAAATTTGAGAAAAAGCTTAGTACTTTATACAAGTTTCATGTAATAATTAAATGTTTTATGATAAGTCCAATTTTATACGATTATTTATATTTACGCAATTATTCACTGTATTATATTCCTCAGTGTGTATTGGAATAGATAATCTATTGCGTAAGAATGTGGCGTGTGTAGTTTTTTTTGTCGGTATAGTTTATATAACAAAATATGTGTACACTAAAATCTGACCATAAAATATATTTCTCATATAATAAGGGATCATGTAAATCTCTAAGCGGTTCTTCAGTTATGAGCGTAGTAACGGAGAGAGAGAGATGTAACCTTCTATAATAAGCGAGAAAGGATAGCCAGAGTCTTTTAGTCCGCATACTTCAGGAATTACATTACCATTCCTTATTTAATGTTGTTACTATTATATCTAGCATTGTTTTATTATAAAATTAGAAATATAAAGTGTGTCCCATGTGTGAAAACCTTGATTAAAATCAAATTAATCCTCATCTATTGCTCGCTTAATTTTACTGTATTTTCTTCAATGAAAATATTCGGTCGATTGTATTAATTTAACTTTGATATTTTACGTATATACAGTTATAAGTACAGTAATTGGTGTTATCCGATGAGACGGAGGGTCGCCTAGGTCGCAAGCCGTGACATTGCTCCCCTTTATTGAACTCATTCGCGCTCCCTTATCGCGGAATTAGCCCTCGTCGCATTCAGTACACGGGCAGAGTAAACCGTTCCGAGCTCTTTAATTTAAACCAACCACTCTCTTGTTTAATTATAGTACACTTATTAAGATAATTAGATATATATTTCTTGTAAACTGAACGAGATGAAGACATTGCCAGTTATAGTCAATAGGTCTTGAGTGTGCTTCAGACAAATAATTAATGGAGAAAAAATGTTAAATTCCTAAAAGCTTAATCTACCTGCCCAACAAATTCCACGTAAAAAATGCAATTGTTTGTTTGAGAGCTATTCGCATCACAATTTAGATGACAAGCCCAATTGTTCCGCGTAAATTAATGCCATTTGCAAGTCGTCATTCGCCCTAGTAGACTGAGTATGTAGTGCTCTCAACCGGCCAAATTGAAATGAGGGTAGATTTTCAAGCAGAATGCACGGTCGCCTCTCTATACTTACAGAGCACTGTACCCATTTTATCTTTTTATTGATGGAATTCCTATTTCCCGTGCGACTGGCGTGTGTTGGAGTTCCTTTCTTGTTAGATTTCACGAATTTCGATAAATGGATGTTTTCAATGGAAAATTTGAAAGTATCTATGAGTTTGGACAGTTCGATATTCAATATTCCAAATCAACTGCGACCGCCGTGTTTGACACTGTGGGGCAATCGACAGCTTTTATTTAAATCGTGAAATTTTATGACAAGGGTCGACCTTAATTGTTTGTATCTGTGGAAAGGTATCCCTTTGAAGTTCTTGTATGGCCATATCAATGGAAATATTATGAGAACTGCTATAAAATTTTATTATTCACTTTAGGAACTAAAGCAGAGAAGCATTTCTATAAAATAATTTTATGAAAACTTAAAAAGTAATTAAGTGTATGAAATTGAACTGGAGTGTGCGAATAATATTTCTGTACTTTTATTATATAATAGTCATCTAAGTATTATATCGTAGGTAAAGCAGACAGGTCTTTCGTAGTATTGATCTGACTTATAACTATATAACTTATAACTGAGGATGTTCATCTACAGATTATAATGAATTGTTCTACAATTCATTTGTCTTTAAATATCCTCATAAAATGATATCCTCGAAGCAACTCTCCAACCACGTTCTTAGCTACTTACTGTTATATTTCTTCGTATTGTAATTTATACTAGAGCAATCTGTGATCACGTGTTTATGTCTTTACTTGGAGATAAGTATAGACGTTACTTTTTCATGTGTTTATATTATATTGTATTTAATACATTATATGCCACTAATGACATGAAAATTCGGTAAATTTATTATTCATTTAAATAAAGAACGGAAATTAAACATGTAAACTGTTTTTATATGTTTATGTAGACAATACAACTATAGTACAATAATATTGACATACTTCAGTAATCATTACATAGTAAACATCGTAATTCGTTTAATTATATTAATAATATTTATTTTCTTTGTAAGTAGAAATTAACTTAGTGTCTACTTAGATGATATGTAAGATGATACATATAAATTAGCAAAGATAAAACAGTTTATGACACACTTTTCCTTTTTTCCTGTATTTATTATTTATTAACTGATTTTCTTTATTATTAGTCCTTGTTTAAGTACTTATTTTGTTAGTTGTTCCTTTAGTATCATTTTTTTTAACGTATTTGTTTCTTAAAGTTTTCATTTGTGATTATAGTTAAATTTCGTCGGCCGGTCGAACACTTATATTTACAATAAGTACTATTTATTTGATGTCATTTTATTTCGAGATTATTTTTGAGAAGAATATTCAATACTTTGATCTTTTGATTTACCCTTCAAAATATCAGGTATAGAGTTTATGCAATATACGCTCGCTTTCAGCTATATGTAGTCGCCCTGTCTAACGCAATTTTTTTTTCACAGGTATAAGGTGGAGGTTGCCGGTAAAAGTCTACCTGTACTTACCACATTAGATAAGGGGCGTTACGGAGTTATCGTATTCGAATCCTTATCAAAATATGCGAATATGGATAAGTGGAATCGAGAATTACTAGATAAGTACTGTCGAGAATACTCCGTGGGAGTTGTCGGGTTCGCGACGCCTGGTGAAGAAACTTTAATAGGGGCGCAAGTTAAAGGATTTCCACTCTTTATACATACTAATTTGAGGCTAAAAGTAAGTTGATAAACTATATATTGTAATTTAATGAACTAGTTACACACTAATGTGTTTTTTTTTCTCAACTGCTTTTTTTAAACTTCATAGACTAGTGGTGTGATATTGATAAAAAATATTTTTAATTTCTTATATTTTACATGTGACCCTAAATATAAGGGCCACAACATTAATTATCATAAATTATAATAATGTAAAAATATTATTTATTAATGTGACACCATAGATGCAGCGCTTTGACCACAATCGTACTGTGACGATATAGTTCAAGATGGTAAATTGAGTATTTGGCGACATGTTTTCAAACTTGAGGGTGGCGAAAGAGATGGCTTTTAAATAAAAACAGTCATCATAGATAAGATTGCTACTGCTAATGGGTAAAGCACAGATTATAATCATACTTAAAATAAATAAATTTTACACTTAAGTTATAATAATAAGAGTTTATCGGTTTAACCAACAGGATGCAACCCTTAATTCAGCATCGCCTGTGCTTCGACTAGCGCGTGCCGGTGAAACGGCCTGGGGTTCACTTCCCGGTGATCACTGGGCAGTGTTCAGAGCAAACAGTTCCACTTACGAACCAGTAGCTTGGGCCGTACGAGAGAATGAATACGGATCTGACGGTAACTATATTTTTACGATAGCGGTTTTATATGTATAATAATTGTATGTCTGTGAACAAAAGAAAATTTTTTTTTTTGTCATACAGAAGATTATAATGTCATGCAGTCATGCATGAAGTGAAGTCATTTTGCCGAGCTCGAATAAAAATAGCAAAGATTTCCGTAAATCTTCGAATCTGACGACTTGGACTTTGCTCAGCTTAAGCTAAGTAAATGCTAAGCTTGTGACTATAAATTTGGTTTCTAGAGTTAAGTATGAGATAAGCCTGAGTACGCTCTACAGATTTCACTATAAGTGCGCTTACCCGAAAGAACGTGCAGACAGGTGAGGGTAGATGAATGCGTCATACGCATGCGAATACTAATGGCAAATGATTAAATGTTTGAAAACAAAAAACGTAGTTGATAAAAATGTACTTAAATAAACTTATATTAATACTTTATACCTTATGTACTTATATACTTAAATAACAGAATATTTATACGTATGTATCTTATTTGTAAAATAATTAGCCTAAATAATTTAAAATGCTACCCAAAAACACTATTTCAGGCAAAGGCACAGCTAGTTGATTATATTTGCATTTACAAGTAAATTTTTAATAGTGACACATTTGTACAAAAGAAAGCTCACAATCTCAATAATTTTTTTTTGTGATAATTATACGTTGAACAATTTAAATCAATAATTTTTCTAAAAACAAAATGTATATGATCTCTCAAACGCAGACTGGTTTTAAAGCATGTCACCCGTCCCGGCGTTCACTAGTGATGGGTAAACCGAGTCAATCCGATTTACGTGTATGTCGAATCGGTTTAACCTGGCTCGGAGGTTTTAATAGCGATTCGTTTTCTTTTTCTCTTATTGCACGATATTTTACGTGCGATTTTCATCTCGTCTATCGGTGGTTTGATGAATATTTTATTATTACTAGTTTATTCTACATTTTTTTTATCCGATCTCGGCAAAATCACTACACTACATGTAATCATTATATCAAAACAATTTTTTTTTACTAAATGAATGTATATACGAAACCTATACCAAAAATACATTTTTTGAAATTTTTGTCTGTCTGTCTGTTTGTTCCGGATAATCTCCGGAACGGCTGGACTAATTTTGACGGTAGATAGTTGAACTTACTTCGCGTAACTTAGGGTGCTTTTGATTGTCGAATATAATTAGAGTTTCGTATAAAAAAAATGCAGTGAAGAACATATGAAACACGGGCGCAGCCACGGGTGCACAGCTAGTATGAAATAAAGTACAGTCCAAAAATAACAACAACAGGTCATCTCTTACAATATAATCGAGTTGTTTTATTATATTTATCTATACTTATAAATAAAACTGAAGTGTCCGTTTGTAATGTCAAAATAACAACTTTTACTAAACATATATGAATGTATATATTATTTTATCTATATGAAAAACACATTTTGTCAGTTTGTTCAGGTTGTACCGATTTTATATAAACTATTACATTATTGATTTTAAAGCACTCCGAGTGTTTCTTTTTTTTTTTCTTTAAAAATGTTTAATGAACAGGATTTGTTTCTTAAAAGTTTTATTAAAAGTATAGGTGAGTTGTGACTTGTGAATAAAAAGTCTTTACGGTTATCTGAAATTTCTCACACGCGACACGATCATACTTAATGCCAGAGTTTCGTACATCGTAGATTAATATTAATCACGGGCTGTCATCATACCATAATTAATGAACGGAATGCCATAACACTCGTTTTGATTCCACCAATCTGTTTTCGAACATACGAACATTATTCCGGCTTTGTTTTCCTGGAAATATTCACAACACACACGAACCTTACGCTTTGTTGTGAGATTAAGCCGTAATTTTGTGATTATTTTGAATACGTTAGCAATTTAATATTTTCAAGCACGAAGCATCTTTAAAATTTCGAGAGGTTCGAATCCAGCTAAATAAAATTACTAGAGTCAAATTAAGTTAAACAAAGTGATTTGTATCACTTATAAATATAGTTTTATTTTATGTATTACTAGGTTTTCCGGCGAACTTCATACCGCCTAAAAATGAATAAATGTCGTATTCTTCTCCTTAAAAATGGCAATCTGTGTACAAACAATTTGTGCCAGTGTCATGTGGGTAATATGTATTTTCAATCTTGGATCAGCGTTACCAAGGTCCAGCAAAACAGTGGTTCATCCTGATCGAACTTTCCTTGGAGCTTTGTAGGCACCTCAGAATGAATGTTACGGGTTATTTTCTATAATCAACTCAACTGGTACACAAAAACTAAACTATATAATACAAAACGTCACTAAGATAACATGATATAGAGTCGAATACACAAGTATAATAAATTAAAGAAAACAACTGCTACATGTCAAACTGAGATCTCGCTAAAAACTCATCACAAATGTCACAATTCAAATATTGAATTATTAGATGAATTAAATTTAGTTTTTCTTCCATTTCGCGAGGAAACTTCTCGAGTCCGAGAGACGAAGGAAAATAAATTATCAAACGAGCCATCCGATACGAACTGTATGAAAAATAAGTTTCTTTCAAACCTTTTCCTAAATAGTTCTGTTTTTAGTAGTTATTCTGATATTTCTGAAGGAAACGTAGCCAACAAAAATTAAGAGCTTAAAAATTGGTCCAGCCATTCTTGAGTTATAAATAGTGTAACAAACCTGACTTTGTTTATATACACATACATATAAATTATATAATAATATTTAATTTAAACGCTGATAAATGAAGCCAAATGAGATCAGGTATCTACTTGCTTCAACATCATTCATTTTATTACACCAGGCATATTGTATTTCGTTGACGAGATTAAATTTGTTTAAAATTAAATACAGGGGATTTTTTGTCGGAATGAACCCTGTTGTATTATTCCTTTACATTATGTACAGATATATGCATTTATCATATTAAAATGTTTGTATTATTAATTATATTTGCTTTGATAAAAAGTTAAAGACTTAAGGTCAGTATATTTCCTTATTATAAATTAATGTTATTAAAATAATTGTTAAACGTCGGTATATTATTTTAAAACATATTCCTAGAAATACTGTATATGTAAATGATAACCATTATTGATAATAATTATGTTCTTACTGGAGAATATAAATTTATTATTATAATAATTAGTAGCAACACAAAAGTTGAAATTTAGTGTGACCCAATATGATGAGATCATAACAAATTAAGTCAATGAACTCCCTCGATAAATATTACTCGAGCTATGATTAATTTTATCAATGTAAGTAAGTATTTAGGTTAAGTACACAATTTGAATGAATTTATATAATAATACAAATCAGGCGAGATAATTACGTTGTTTACAGAAGAGCGTGTGCCGCTGGCAACAGTAATACAAGACCACGGGCGCTTGGACGGAGTCCAACGTGTTTTGTTTGGAAGTGGACTGCAGTTTTGGTTGCATCGATTGTTGTTCCTGGACGCGCTAAGCTACCTCAGTCACGGTCAACTTAGCCTCAACCTTGATCGGTGGATCCTGGTTGATATTGATGACATCTTTGTCGGAGAACGTGGTAAGTAATTTCATTTTTTATAATGTTTAAATGTTAAGAATATAATTATTTATTTGGTAAATTTATGCGTATGCGCAAATATACAGTATTGTGTACCTAATATTTTAAGTACAGTATGTTGAATTGGTTTAGCGGGTAAATGCATTTGGTTTCACAAAAAGTGCGGTGCGAGAGAAGTGGTTACGATTTGATACGAATCGCCATCCTATTAATAAATCCCATAATGGTAGAATAAATTAAAGTGTTTTAATATCAGTCACACTATTAACAACAGCTCGACATATAGTAAATACAACTCTCACCGTGAGATTTACGTACTATTGAATATTTTACACAATACGCGTAATGGTTATTATAACTTTATACACAATACATTTTGATTATACTAGCTAAACAGTATAATTAATCGTGTTGAACTTTTGGTATTGACAGTTACATCGTTTTCTAAATTAATTTATTTTGTACCTACTTTATAAGTACGTTCATAATTTACCAGTAATAGCCTAAATACATCAAAACATTTAAATGTATTCAATGTTATTTTGACGTTATATTTTATTTGTATTTACTATTATTGAACACAATAGAAATCTATTATCCACATTGGGGTTAACCTTTCGATCTAATGCGTTGCTTTGTGTAATAAATATACTAACTTTTGCTATTATACAAGTCACAATAGAACATATTCTCTATAGCCTTTATTGTCTATAGGCCCCATATGCTGTAGACATGGTACTTACATTGTCAATGTAAAGAAAAGAGTTATGTGAAATCGAGAACAAGGAAACACTAGTGGGTAGGTGTTTTAGGTGAACTGTGTTTTTTAGCGTGGAACAAATACCGCGCAATTTACTTGTAAGATACCTTTTCAAGTTTTTTTACACGGTATAGGTACAGTGCTTTGACCACAATCTCACCTGATGTTAAGTAACGATGTGGTCCAGGATAGTAAACACACTAACCCTAGATGTAATGGTTCTGAAACGATGCTGGCGGAACACACCTGTCTGTATATGGCGACCGCACTACCAACTAAGCCATCATCGCTTAGCCAGGTTTGTACCACTTTGGTGCCCTTATGCTAACTACCAGTTTTCCGAATCAACATCTTAAGCGCTCTTTCCAAGAATTTGGTGAAGCTATAAGACTGTAAGTCAATAACATTTAGTCAGATGGAAAAAAATAATGGTCGACTATGTAGAAGGTAAATAGATGATTTATTCAAAAATATGTTACCGAGAATAGTTGGATGGCATAAATAGAAAAAAAAAATAAAATTAATAATAAGATATTATTCCCAAGGTACTCGTCTTCACGAGGAAGATGTCGCAGCTCTATTAGCATCGCAGACGGCGCTGCAGAGGCTAGTGTCAGGGTTCAAGTTCAACCTCGGATACAGCGCCAAGTATTACCATCACGGAACACCGTTAGAAAATAGGAGGAGACGATGCTTTGCTCAAGAATAAGGAACATTTTACCTGGTGAGTTTTTGTTGTAATAAAAATGTTAACCTTTATTAATTAATACGAGCTCCGTAAAACTTCATTTAATGTTCAAAAAAAGTATAATTCAAGAAGGATCCACAGATGATTGATTATCTATCAATTGTTCCCATCATTATGGCTGTCTACATCTACAACGTAGAAAGTTTCTAGGTAGCTCTGAATATAAACTTGCTAATTCCGGAACATGACGCACCTAACTTGCGAATGTGATGGATTTTTCACAAGTGTAATGTGTACGGTGATCGCGATCCAGTTGGCTTCAATTTATCTATCTCCCCCCACCAAGGAATCGCACATTAGTCACGTGAAGCACAAAATCTTGGAAGCGTAATCACGTACCACTACCTAAGGTGAAAGGAAGGGTTTTACACAGTTGTTAAAATTCTACATTGGCTGATCCTAGAAGGCGACATGCCAGAACGACGCCATAGCGACATGGCGCGGTATTTTCATCGTATGCATGATGGTCTTAACCCAGTCGGGTACGAAAACCCTACTACGCCGTAATGTATACGAAGTTTAATAACAAAATTTCAAAAACAAATAATTATCAACACTACACGTCAAATACATCGTTTACACCAAAAACATACAACACACAATACAGGCATATATTTTAAGTTCAAATTTGTTACTAAGCTGATAAATCATCGTGACAGTGTTAAAAAGTGAAAATCAATATACCATCTTCCTTTTCCAAATGTATTACGATTTGAACTACTTGCTATTGACTATTTTTTACATGGATTAAGCTCAGGGCTTTGACCACAATCTCACCTAATGCTAAATGTCGATGTGGCCTAGGATGGTAAACACACTAAGCCTATAGGTACTGGTTCTCAAGTGATGATGCCGGAACAAACCTATTGGTATTTGGCGACAGGTTTTCAAACTTGAGGGTGGTAGCTACCCAGACGGGCCTCATTAGAAAATGCCTTACCACCATGCTATGGTTTCCTCACGATGTTTCCTTCACCGAAAGCTCAAGCCGATTAGACTATATTACCATTATATTTTAAATGATGATCACTAATCGATCCTGCGCTAACAGTAAATAAACAAAGAAAAATCCTTTTACTAGAGATCTTTTAAAGAATTTCTTGGTGTTTAATTAAACTTATTTCTAAGTTCCCGTGTATTTTAAGCGTATTAGTGAACGTCAAAGGAACGGTTGAGATATTCTGCGTTGTTTGTAGATGACTAGTGGAATAAATTTAATTTTTCAGTAGATATCATATGTCAAAGAGGATTCAATTTATACCCAATTAGTTTGTTGCCTAATAATACGTTCCGGCAGTTACACTGAATAGTTATTGTAATTTATAAGTGTAGTTTGTTAGAAACTTATTGTCTTCGATCATATCATCATTATGGCATACACACATATTGCTTTTATCCCATGGAGGCATGTAGTAGTCAACTGTTTCCACTTGCTGCAATCCTGACACACCTCTTTCGCTTCTACAACTTTCATGAGTTAGCTAACCTATGTGAAAAATGTAACATCATTTACTTACACAAGATATACGTCTGCTTAGTTGCCAGGGTATCCTACAATAGATGTTTTATGTGAGAAACCGAACTGGGTTTTTTTTTTAATTTAAACATCTTTTGGCGCGCCTTGACATTTAAACCGACTCGTATACCGTAACGGCAAATTCCTTTTAATGGTTTACATCTACTGAGCCTCCAATAACTTAATTTAAAAAAAACCAGTAATATTATAACTTTATACTCATAGGTTTTGTCACATGTGGAATCATCAACAACCGCACCTCTACAATAATGTATCACATCTGGAAAGCGAGATGATGCTCAACAAACAGTTCGCAATTGAAAACGGGATACCTATTAACTCGAGTTACTCTGTCTCGCCGCATCATTCTGGTGTGTACCCCGTTCACGAGCCGCTCTACGAAGCCTGGAGGAAAGTCTGGAACGTTAAAGTAACAAGCACGGAAGAGTACCCGCATTTGAGGCCTGCAAGGTAAGTCAAAATCACCCTGAGTTCCTTATAGAGACGCGCCTCTTAATTTTTTATATATACAAATAAATCAAATTGAAGTGTTTGTTTGTAAAATGAAAATAACAACTTTTTACTAAATAAATATCAATGTATACGATTCCTATACCAAAAAAGCAAATTTAATTTTTTTTTTCAGTCTGGTTGTTTCGGGTAATCTCCGGAACGGCTGGATGGATTTTGACGGGACATTTTTTGGTAGATAGCTGAAGTTACTTCGGGTAACTTAGCGTACTTTTAATTTTCGAAAATAATTAGGGGAACGCGTAAAAAAATAAATCTTATAAAAAAATTAATCCTATCAATGCAGGGTTGTACAGGCAAGTGCTTGAATTTATGAGAAATATTTTTACTTTATCTTAATACTAAAAAAAAATTAGAGTTCCGTATAAAAGAAAATAAAACGAAGTGAAGAATATATATGAACGCGGGCGCAGCCAGCGGGCACACAGCTAGTTGTATATAAAATTTATTTCAATGAATCTGATGTTAATACTATTTATGTCTAATCTTCATTGCCAAACATTATTCAGCAACAATTTACCGTTAGGTCAGCTCTTTTCTACATTTCCATACGTCTCGAAGATTAAAAACAATAGCACACATATCTATATGCTATTTCGCATTTATATTAGAACACACGTTACTGAGTACTATGACATTTGTAATCGAATTGCTACTCTCGATACGGAACGTCAAACGACATAATAAATTGGACTTAATTGTTTAATTCTGTTTACGTCCGCTGGGACCTTGAGTGCAGATCAAACTTAGTTCAAATTAGATTAACTTACGTATGAAATTATGTGAGATGTATGAATTCGATTAATTTAGATTGTAATGTGTGTAATAATGGAATAGTGTCTTTGGGTATAATTTTAAATTATTTAGGTTAATTATTTTACAAATAAGATACATACGTATAAATGCTTTATTATTTAAGTATATTAGTACATAATGTATAAAATATTAATATGAGCTTATTAAAGTACATGTTTATAAACTACGTTTTTGTTCTCCCATCTTTTGCTATCAGTATTCGCATGCGTGTGACCCAGTCGTCTACTCTCACGTGTCTGCCCGTTCGTTCGGGCAAGCACACTTAGGGTGAAATCTATAGAACGTACTCTGGCTTATCTCAGAGTTAACTCCAGAAACCAAATTTGTAGTTGCAAGCTAGCATTTGCTTAGCTTAAACTGAGCAAAGTCCAAGTCATCAGATTCGACGACTTACGGAAATCTTAGTTATTTTTATTATAGTTCGGCAAAATGACTGCACTTCACCTGATGTTAAATTAAGATGAGCTGAAATGTGTCACACAATAGCGCTATTTTACCATGTGTATGGTAGTCGCGACCCAACCGGGATTATTCTCTTACCACCACACAAATTGTCGGATCTATATTGGCTGATTGCGGAACGTAACGCGTACGCTGTACCACGCCGCGCTCCGCTGCCCCTCGCCGCACTCCGCCCCCCCCCCCCTTCGTAAATGTTACATTAGAATAACTAGTATTTTGTATCTTGTCGTAAACTTATAAAACAGTCACATAAACCTTACATATTTCGATACAAAGTTTCATTCCCTAAAACCAGAAAATGATTGTAGAAAAATTTATGGTCACGAACATATGGGTTTTGCTCTGGCAGCATCACTTAAACCAATCACTTTAGGCTTAGCGTGTTAACCATTATAGGCTAGACCGTGACATAACATTAAGTACGACTGTAGTCAAACGCTAAACCTTATTAATTCCTCGATCACTCGTACTGAATTTCTACTCCGTTTGAGTTTTTAACATTTTTAATGTTCTTTTCGTTATCGAATATGCGTTTAATAATCAAACACCGTTGATTATTCAAAACGAACACTGTAAATCAAAAAGACATTTAAAGATTAAATTGCTTACATTTGTTCGTAGAAATATACGACATATAATAAAGACCAGGACGTTAAGATAAACATCTTTGGTTTTTTTTTTAATGAAAATATCCCATACAACAATCGGTGATATCAGTAATGAAAACCATAACTTCCTTTCTCTGTAGCATTTATGAAACACGAACAGTATCGAAACTGTAACGATCCCAATAAGTGTCGATGTTACTCTGTGAATCGTATGCGGTAATGACGCACTGTTTCCAAACTCCTATTGACCGCTAACGCTGTGTTGTTGTGGTAACGTATTCCTCTGCTCGTTCGATATATCCGCCAATGAAATTCCGATAATCACGTTACTCTCTATTGTGCGTTTATAACATAGGAAAATATCCGCGTTTTAATTTATACCGTGTACATGACGCAGTAATTATTATTGATCAAAAAAACTTATGTTAATTGATGATTGTTTTCATAACATATCTGTCATATTATATGGTAGATATTGATTACAGTTTGATGAGTGACTTCAATCAATCTAGTGATATAGATAGATGCATTGATATGTATTTCTATTAATTTTTTTTTATAGAAATACATAATCTTATTGGTTTCTGATATATTTGATTATCCGTTTTACTAAAAAAAAACACTTATAATTTTCTTTATTGGCATATAGGGTTTAAAAGCAATACTGTGTCTTATCGGAATATAAATAATTAATCTCTTCACACCATAATATACAATAAAAAGTCTTATAATACACACATTTATTACATCTAAATTTATCTTGTAATATCTTCTATATCTATACTAATAAATAAAGTTGAAATTGATTGTAATATCAAAATATTTTTTTTACTAAATAGAAATGAATGTAAATACGATACCTACACCAAAAATACTATTTTAAAAATTTTTGTCCAACTTTCTGTCTGTTTGTTCCGGGTAATCTCGGAAACGGTTAGGCCGATTTTTCGGGATTTTGCAGACAGCTGAAGTTAGCCCGCGTAACTTAGGGTACTTTTGTTTTTTCAAAATAATTAGGGCTCCGCGTAAAAAAAATAAATCTCATGAAATTGTGAATAAAATTCGATTCAATTCAATTGTAAGTATTTGAATTTATGAGATTGTTATATCTTTGTTTAATGTTGGGGTGAAAAAAAATATTTCCGTATTAAAAAAAACTACACATTACGCAGTGAGAATTTATATGAAACGAGGGCGCAGCCGCGGTCACACAGCTAGTAAATAATATTTTAACGGTTTATTCGCGTATTAGTTTCATTAACTTGAAACTGTAATAGCTTGCGTTGCGTAAAATGGCAAAACGGTGGTAAAAAAAAACTGAAACGAACAAATTATTTACTACATTGTTGAACCAAACAAAAATGTTTTCGGCTTTTATTCTTTCTTTTTTTATATCAGGAAAATACTCACTATAAACGATATAGGCTGGTGTACACGTTTGAAAATGTTTTACAAAGCAAATTGAATATACCGTTTGGTTGCCTTTATTTAAATTTCAGTGTAGGATATGTAACGAAGTCTGTTCACGTGTAAAAAGTAACTCGTATTATCATAAGTGAAATGAGTACATTTGCGTATTTAATCGATGTTTTTATTAAAAATCAAAGAAAGCTTATTAATAGTAGTTTATGCTGTATTATCCTATATATAGCATGGGTAACCGATCTGTATTTTTAAACAAAACAGTTGACATATTGAACTTTAATAAAACGATTGGCTTAAAGAAAAGTTTTTTGTGATAACAAACATGAAAGAAATATATAAGGACGTATTTCGTTTTATGCATTTTGATATTTAAGAAGAACAAAGAAGACAAGTTGTAAACACCTGGATATCGAAAAGAACTACAGTTATTGTTGAAAATATAAAAAATACATGAATGATATTATTTTGAAAACATCTTTTTTATCTTTTCATTATATATCTGAGAAATTGTTTCCAAATTGTCTTTATTAATATGACACATAAAGCTAATCAATAGCTATTTACATATAGAATATCCGTTGACAGATAGATATAGAATAGATATAGATAATAGAAGAGTGTAATAAATAAAAATAATATAGAAAATACACAAAAATGTCTAAAACCTAAAACTATTACTACTATTACTATTACTATACTACTAGGCCTAACTAAAAAATAGGATAGTTTTTTATGCCGATTAATGACCTTAATATTCTTTTATTGTAAATTAAAAACAAACCAAAGGCATAAATCGAAGTTATGTAGGAAGAAGTACGTATCTTCAGTTACTAAATTGCCAATATTCGTAGATAGAATAGATAAAAAAAACTTACTTATCTATTCGTATCAAATCGCACGTAACGCATAAGTTCGTATGTCTAAATCTGTAGTTTTTCAGAAGAGCGATTTTTTTGCGCGAGAAACATCTATGTTGCGAGCATTAGCGACAGAAAATCTTTGAATTTATTAAAATATTGAAATTCTGTTTTCAAGAAAATATCAGAAATATATTATAGTACGTAACAAAAATCTCAATTTCGTTAAAAAAATCTAAATGTTATAAATTTAGCAATACCACAACGTGTGTATATATATATATATATATATATATATATATATATATATATATATATATATATATATATATATATATATATATATATATATACAATACACTTATGTATATTATAACGTCGTTTATATCAAAGTAACCAATTTCCTGTCTTTATACAGATTACGACGCGGTTTCCGACACAGGGGCGTGATGGTGTTGCCGCGGCAGACTTGCGGCTTGTTCACGCATACATTACTCCTGGAGAGATATCCGGGCGGGAGGCATCGGCTCGATCGCTCTATACAGGGCGGCGAGCTGTTCCAGACTGTTATCAATAACCCTGTAAGTTATATAATAATACTTTCTTTTTTTTGTAATTTTGATATATTTGACGGTTATGATAGGCTTGTAAGGAAGCATTTTAGCCGTCGAATACTGCTGGTATTGGTCAAGTTATTATTTATTAGAAAAATATTGATGAATTAGATTTGGTAGGTGACGCAGCGATGAAATTCCGGTGTTTTTTTTTTTTTCAAAATCAAATAATATAATTTGTACACAGATAGAAACGTTTGTCACATTGTATTACATCTTCAATCAGTCATAATTATCATTAAAATGTTTATCTGGAAGATAACTCTGTAAAGGAGTCCTTCAAGTATACGTACGTACGTATTTTATGCCGTAGGGGATAAGCAGTGTTTACGATTTTTTTCCAAAATGAAATAAATTCTTATTTAGACATATGGCGAATGTCACTCTTCTATGATCGAAAAGGGATGATCCGTAATAATTTACTATTGCTTATTCGCTCTTGCGTAGTTATACAACTGGAGTAGAAGTATCACGGGCGTTTGCTTTCGTTCGGTCGATGATTTTGCTACAATTAAGTTAACATATAGGGGAAGTTATATCTAATGTCTATGTTGTGCCAACTCCTATAAAAATCGGGGACCCTACGCTCGAAGTTGTTGAAAGTTATGTATACCTGGGACAAGTCGTCCAGTTAAATAGATCCAACTTCGAGAAAGAAGTTAATCCTCGAATCCAACTCGACTGGGCCGCGTTCGGGAAGCTACGCAGAATCTTCTCGTTCGAAATGTGTGGTGCCAGTGATGACATACGGTACTGAGACGTGGTCGCTCACAATGGGTCTAATAAAAAACCTCAAAGTTGCTCAAAGAGCAATGGAGAGGGCTATGCTTGTAGTTTCACTGTGTGATCGAATCAGGAATGAGGAGATCCGCAGAAGAATCAAAGTAATCGACATTGCTCGAAGAATTGCTATACTTAAGTGGCAGTGGGCTGGGCAAATTGCTCGCAGAATTGATGCCTGATGGGACCAACGTGTTCTCGAATGGCTACCACGCACCAGAAGACGTAGCGTGGGTAGGCCCACCCACAAGGTAGACCGACGACCTGGTGAAGGTTGTGGGAATCCCCTGTTATCATGGAGATCTTTGGGGAAGACCTATCTCCGGCAGTGAATAACTTTCGGTTGAATGGATGGATGGATGGGGGAGGTTAAGAGATTTTCTTAGTTACTTAATACTTGCTCCGAGTAGTGCCATCTAAGAATAGTACCACCCCCATATCTTTCCTCAGGTGTCGTAATAGGTGACTAAGAGATAACCCAGGGTATGGGGAGCAGCATCCTCTGAGCACCACAAAACACCTGACTGCAATCGCCAAGCCAAGCAGCGTGCCGATTATGGCATCTCCCCTTCCCCCCCTACTTAATGCGAGAATCCTATGTCATTTAGACTCTAAATTAATGAAAATAATTATTTTTATTCTGCTGAACTATATATGGCAATTTTTCGTCTCAGATCAACGTGTTCATGACCCACATGTCGAACTATGGTAACGATCGTCTCGCTCTGTACACGTTCGAGTCTGTAGTTAAATTCCTACGGTGTTGGACGAACGTACGTTTAGCGTCGGCACCTCCACTAACACTCGCCGAGAAATACTTCCAGCTTAGACCCGATGAACTGAATCCTTTATGGGGGGTATGTACAATCACTTAACAATTCATATTGTATAAATCTTATAATGTGTTTTTTTTCAGCGAATATTAATTATCAATGAATCTATGAAAGTTTATTTCATCCTGATATCTCATCAGGCGCGGGTATATGGCCTTTAGATTAATTATACTATACTTGTGATACTGTGATAAATACCATAATTATGCAACTGTGACCATATGTTAATCAATGACCTTCAAAGTTTGAGAACAGCCGCAGTACCCAGTTGTTAAAATTTTTTCAGAATTTTATTATAGTTTGCGTAAAAATATTTTTTGTTATAAATTTTTGACTACAACCACTAAAAAAAGGTTATGTTCCTGAATATACGTCATTCTGTAATTACATGTAGCCAAAGTTATGCGAGTGACTCCGGCTACATGTTGAACCAAAAATTGAGGAAGAAAATCAATGATTCGAAGCAAGTTTTATTATATCAATCACGAATGAAGATCCGTGTTCAGTTTCAAGAAACGTATTTGCTACAAAAAAAAAACTAAAAGTTAATATTATACCTATGAAACTGTCTACAAGAAACCGTAAATAATATTAATACGAAAAATCACTGCAACCAAATAACGTATCAACAAAAAATAAACCCAAATGAAGAAATCGAATATAATTTAACTAAAAGTAAAAATTAATATTTCATTATGAAACATACCCATCGACGCGAGCGACCGCGGCGTTAGGCTTTAAATTAATTTTATGAAAAAAAATATCGAAACTTTATAAATTCGTAATAACATTGATAACAAACATAACATTTGATATTTTTTTTTAATATTTACGTATTATATATATCATGAGAAGAGATGAAAGTCATGTAGGTAGAAGAGTGTTAAGTATGAAGGTGGATGGATATTAGAAGTAGAGGGAGACTGAAGAAGGCATGAAGAATGTGTGAAGAATTATATCTGTATATCTGTAAATGTTGAGATGACAAAACATGTTGTGCCGACTCTACTTAATATAAGATAAGGTTAAAATGGTGGTGATTAATTATTCTTATTTCGCATTTAATAATAATAATAACTATAAAATCATTTTAGGGGTTTGTTCGCGTGTAGTCTCAGGGTTCAATGGTATCTAGATGTATTTAGTGCCTTAAGGAAAAGTGTAATTGTACATTGACTTATAGATGAGTTTTCTGTAAACCATCATATGATAATTGATACCTTGGGATATGTTTTCAAGTAATAAACGTTCAAATATACCTACTTTGACTGACGGGTTTGTGTAAATAATGCATCGATATCGACCAACCCTAGTAATGTCTTACAGCTAACCAATAAATATTTATCTAATTTCGATGCTCATAATGTCCACATAAGCGGGGGAAGTATTTTAAAGCATACATAAACTGAAAAACTTTAGTTATTTTAAAAAGACAGGCAATTTTATACAATACAATATACTTACTTTTGAGTTTCGAATCTACTAATCAATAATGATTGCGTTCGGAACAACTTCAGGGGTAGGCCTTTTGAGGCAAATAAAATGGTACGTTACGCTTTGAGTGTCGGATTGAGTCGTATTGTGTTCCCGAACCAATTAACTTTCTGCAGCAGTTTCAGCAGTTTGCTCACCCCGGTTTCCACGTCGATGCCTATATCCGGGTATCTTTGAATTGTCTATTATAAAGTCCATTAGGACGAGATAAGTTTGGAGAGAATATTAATAAAGCAAATTAGTTTATGAAACGTATACGCAATTATTCTTTATTCCCCTTGAATGTACAATGTAGAGACTTAATTAATATTTTTTTAATTCTCTATTATTGTACTAAAATTATAAATGCTAGTGTGCATTTGTTTAAGTGTGTATCAATTTTGCTTATACCTAACTACCTTTTCTGAGGGTACGTTTTATCCTTAAATTGATTGATACAACTTACATTTATACTCACTAGGCCGCTGGAAAAAGCATGTTAGGTAATAGAAGGGAAAAGTTATAGGAATAATTTTAAATTAAGACGAAAAAATTATCACCAATAAGTTCAATTACAATACTTTACCTAAATATAAAACTGTGAATAATAACGAAGAATAGTGTACATGTGAGAGAAGCCGCGGGACAACACAAAGATTGTCTATTATAGTGCTCCAACAAAATGGCGGTCACATGTTAAAACGTTCCCAAGGATTTTTGCGACATTTCCGTGTCTTCATTTCCAATGTAGAATAAATAACCAAACCATGCAAAATGCCACCCAAGTCACATAATGTAGAGTCAAATACTACAAGTTAATTAATTGAAAACAAGGCCCACTGCATGACAAACCAAAATTGCAGGAAAAGTATCGGTAAAATCGTTGTTACTTATTTTGCAAAGTTAATATCGTATTAAAACTTTATTAAATGTAAATGATACTGAGTTTTAATAATATTGAAATGTGTGCGCACCGTACATGTAGAAATAACGTTATAGTGTTATTATTTGTCTCAGTCGAAGCAACCGTCTCGACTCGAAAGCAAATATATCGGGATTTTACTATATTATTGGCTGTCGACTTTTGATGTAGATATCATTGATATATGAAAAGGAAATTGAAAACACATTTTATTATGTTGAAACGAATGTATTTACTACGAACAATGCTACCATAGAAGTGTTCTATTGAAGTCAATTTGAGTACAGCATGAAGTTTATAAGTTATTAATAATAAATAAAATAACTATTTGTCTTAATAAAACTCGAGGTATGTTTTTTTTTTTTTTGTATTTTTTTTCTTATTTATATTCTTCGCTAAACAGTATAATCTGGATGTACACTACGAATGTATATTTTTTTTATGGAACTAAATGGCTTTCCCAGTTTTGTGTAGCATGACTAAACGAGCCATTTCTTTACATTGTAGGTATCGTTGGTTCACTCTGGATGAGTCATTAATTTTTTATCAACATTATTTAAGGGTATAAATACAGGGGTTATTTTACAAAACGAAAATAAATATTTATGTACGATAGGTAAATGTATAAATACTATAAATTGTCACAGACTTTGACTTTATCTGACACTACAAAATGAAGATCCGTTTTACAGGTCGCTTTACACTAGTCAGTGAAAAATGTGTTTCATTGTTTTAAAAATTTTAAATTATCTTTTGTTGACGTATTATTAAAATAAAACATTTAATATAAACATTGCATTAAAACAAAATATTTGCCAGTCCTTAAAGTAACGGTTTAACGGAAGAATTTAAATATTATTCGTCATATATATATATAAATGCCTATCTTGCCAAATATACACTGAAAAGAGGGAAAATTTACAAGATTTCAAATAGAGCTTATAATTACAGTACGGGCTACGTATCTTGCTCGTTTTGAGGTTAGTTTCTGTTAACTTTCACGCATGTATTCTCTTCTTTATGTAAACTAATAAACATTTAAAAATGGCTTGTACAAAATTAAATAATATGTGGATACCAATATATAATTTCAATAGATAAATATATCTTACACAAGTTCTGCCGGCCATTACTGTAATGTTTAAGTAAAATAAATAAATAATATCCATAGAATCCATGCGACGACATTCGTCATCGCCGTATATGGGCCAAGAGCAAATGGTGCGGCACATTACCGAAGTTGTTAGTCGTCGGGCCGCAAAAAACCGGTAGTACAGCTCTGTATACGTTCCTGGCTATGCATCCGTCGCTAGCACCGAACCTTCCCAGTCCGACAACGTACGAAGAATTGCAGTTTTTTTAATAACAACAATTATTTAAAGGGACTAGATTGGTAAGTAATAGTATGACAAATTAAATATTTTTTTAGCTACAGTAGTAGCTATCAATACACACAAAGTTTTAGCAAAATTGATCAATCCGTTTTTGAGTTACAGCTGAACAAAACCGACCAAGTCATTTTCAGATGTCAGGTTCGAAATTAGTATCGGCCAAAGTAGATATCTGTCACAAAATTTGTAAAAAAAAGGAATGTATAGAAAAAGCCTCAAATTTATTGTTAGTATAGAAAAAAAAAATCTTTTTTTTTTGTTTGATTCTTACTATTTTGTCACTTTTATATAAGCGAAATTAATACGGTTTAGTATAGATTTTCAGTTTTTTTTTTTTTGTTTAATAGATCTTGGACAAAAGCAAATTTTGCCGTATTGCATGATATTGTTTGTATCCAAATTTTTTTCATATTGAATTCTTATGTCCAATCTATTTTTAACTATCTTCTGCTTTCATTACAAAAACAGCTAGACATATTGCGCCTTGTAATAATGAGCTGGTTTAGTAATTTGACAATGCATCTATGTATTATTTCTTTACGTCCTTTGTAATATTTTCTCAAAGGATTATATATCATTTTGTCTGCGATTTTGGAATATCGTTTCATCTATTCTATACAATTTGTTCTCGAATTTTACTTTTTAATTTCAGTGATATATGTATTGAAAATAAATATTTGTTACATTTGTGAATAAGCTTTACTTGGTTACTATCGTTATAGAAACTAATAGGCTTAATATGGCTTTACTATCAGCATCATTATTATATTTGTAAAATTGCATAATAAATTACTATGGGAGAAAAACAAAAAAATATAATGTAGCAATAAAAGGAAATACAGTCACCAGTTTTATTAAAATGTATTAATAGTTTACATTATTGTAGTGAATAACTTTGTGTCGGAACACGCGCCGGGAGAACTTTATACGTTTGGCGGCAGTAATCCGGACCGAGCGGAGCTGCTAAACCGACTCTATTGTTACAGCAAATGCATTAAAGATAAGCAATAACATCCGCCAATCAAAGCCTTAACATGTTGCAAGTTTCAAATTAATACTTTATTATTTTTCTGTATAGGCAGACAAAGATAAAACAGTTCAAGACTTTTTTCTACTGTTTTATGAAGATTTTAATTTGTATAACCACTTTTACTGTTTTCAATTATGTATTTTATTTTACTACTAGATATTTCCCCGCGGCTGCGCCCGCGTCTCATATGTTTTACACTGCGTTTTAATTTTTTTTATACGGAACCCTAATTATTTTTAGTAGGTACTAAAAAAAAAGTAAAATATTTCTCATAAATACAAACACTGGCCAGTGAAACTGCATTGAATCGGATTTTATTCATTTTTTATGAGATTTAATTTTTTTACGCGGAATCCTAATTTTTGTTTTTACAAAATCAAACGTAACCTAAGTTACGCGGAGTAATTTCAGCTATGTACCAAAAAAGTCCCGTCAAAATCGGTCCAATCATTCCGAAGATTATCCAGAACAAACAGACAAACAAAAAATGTTAAAATTGTTTTTAGGTGTAGGTATCGTGTATATATATTACATACGTGTGTATGTATTTAGTAAAAAGATGTTATTTTGACATTACAAACAGACACTTCAATTTTATTTATTAGTATACATTTTACACATCCAGGAACGGCACACATTCTGTGCAAGAGTTTAGTTACGATGCTACCAGAGATTATACAGTAACATCATAGTAAAATAGCATATTAACATATTTAATAACCGATTATTTTTAATTTTTTGTTCAATAGCTGTCGATAAATCAGAAACCGTTTTTTTTTTCCTTCAAATTTTTAATAATGATTATGATCAAATTTTGACTACTTGACTAAAACTTGTCATTATAAATAGATATATAAAGGATATAATTTATAATGTTAGTATAATCATAGAGAGTAACAAAGTACATGTTTACACATTTTAAAAACACTAAAATCCGTACGGAGTAGAGCAGTTCAAATTGAATGAAGATGATATGATTTGCGTTTAACATTTTGCCTTCTTCGAGACGAGGGAATTGCACATAGCTACGTAGGTATGTTTCGCTTAGCAAGCGTCTAACATCTTCCTCGCCTTTGTGAGTATGGATTAGTGCGCACTACCTTAAAATAATATTTTACAGTTACGTTTTCGCTAGAGAAATATAGCGTCAGCTATCAAAATGTTGACATAGCTTTATTTACGTTATTACATGTTTACATTTTTGACTATTATAGTTACAATTATAAGAATATAGGGAATATACCTGTTTCCTTTTTTAATATTTCTACCATTATTTATTATAATTAGGGTATGAAGGGTAAAAAACGTGGAAACGATGCATAAATTCTAAATAAACGTAATAGTTATTTTTATAATTTACATAGATTTTTTCGAAATAATGATTAGGGTTTTTCTATTCTGGTTTGATATGATAGTTATCATTATTCGTTTATACAATAATATACAGTGTATACATAGATCTGTAAAAACATTTAATTTGCTACATTTTTTGTTTCATTATCTGCAAAAAGAAATAAAATTTACCTGGAAAATTATTCCAATAATTATGGTGAAAAACTTTTCAAATTATCTTTTAAAAATCCCTATGTTATGAAAGCGAAGTTTTCATTGTTAAAAAGTAAAAAAGAAATCTTATTAAAATATGATGAATTTGTGATGGAAACATCGTTATAATAATCGCTGTTAGATGTTAAAATAAATGTTTATACTTTTTGACTTTATTTGAAGTTTGATATATATATATATATATATATATATAAATAGGTACTATATAAATTTGATTTATGGTATGATAGTTTCATTTATATTTACATCCGTCCGTAGCATTTGTTCCAGAACTGTTATTATCGTATAAAATGAGTAATACTTCGGTCCTGTATTCTTTTCTCAATTTTATTCACTCGTTAACACAGTCAAGGCTAAATCCATACGTTCTCATAACATCCTTTACGAAGTCAAGTTGAACGTTTATTAAATCGACCGTAAGCATTAAACGAAGGTTGAGGTCTTTATGCCTTCATACTTTAGTATCACAAGGTCAATTAGCCTTTCGACGAAATCCCTAAAGTTTGTCAACAACGTGACAAACTCTCATGGTGGTGAAATTTTAGAATAAGCATTTCATACAGATTTTTTTACAAGTAATGGATTTTTTAACTAAAAATAAATTCTGTTGCAATATTTCCATCTCTTAAATGTTCGCACATATTAGCGTGTACTAAGCCTTTTCTTAAATGTAATGACGAATGTAGTGACGAATCAAGCGAAAGGTTGAAAAAAATATAAATAAAATATTTTATTTCAAGGATTAAAATTTGTGATAACTAAGGAGATTAATACCATGGTTAATTAGAATAATTGTTTGTATTTCGAAAACTTATTAACTCCATAAGTTTCTAATTACGGAATATTATGGTGACATATAATAGCAACGTAATTGGGTATTATTTAATCAATAGGTACCTGGATTTTTTCCCGCCGAGCCTGACTAATAATTCACAAATGATATTTGAAAAATCTGCGACTTATTTCGACGGTGATTTAGTGCCTCGAAGAGCACACTCGCTCCTGCCCAACGCTAAGATCATTATTATATTGATTTCTCCTTCGAAAAGGTAAGCAGTCTTTACGTTACTTACATCACCATTAATGTTTTTTTTTTTACACAAAATTTTGCTTGTGACTAGGCGCGCAAGGAACATATCGAATATCAACATTTAGCTAAATAATTTTAACGTTTTCTAATTGATTTAGTCTTAATTTATCCATTAAAAAAAAAGAGGCCGGAAGATTCTCCTTTTTTGTTTATACATGAAAAGTTATTTGTTTATTCCCTGACTTGGCAAAGTTCATCGGATTGTATATAAATTTTTAAAAACCGATTGCTATCCCCGCGAAGCGAAACACTGTAGTCACGATGAATCGCTCAATGCTTAAACGAGCCTCGTTTGAAAGGTTTATTCAAATTTAATATTGCTCTGTGCTTTGACTCGTAAACAAACATACACTTCATCATTGCAATGCAAAAGTGACAATGTTTAAGTAAATCTTTAAATAAGTACTATTTACTTGCAAAACAGGGTTAAATAAAATAGTGTACTTCAAGTACAACTGGCCTCAGTATCGGTCTATAAAATTAACCTGAGTTAGCAAACGTTCCGAGTATCCAAGTACACAGGACAGACGAATAGGTAACGGTACAAGCATAATAATGTGTGTTTTTTATTAATATTTAAACTTACAAGACCAATTCAAGTATTCCATAAAGAGTTTACGGACGTCTAAATAAATAAATGTATTCTTGTTAATCGAGTATGATATTTTTTTATCGTTAACATCTTACCCTTATCCTAAGTAGTTCATCCACTTAACATTATCTGCTGTCATTTCAAAACTCATGCCTTTTATATACATGTCATTCTCCACCACATTCCATCCAAATCTTCTCATGTCTTCTCTACTTCTGTTCTTTTCACTTTTATACTTAAAACTCTTTTAGTTATGTGACTTTTATCACCATTTGTGTTATTTTTAAGCTTCTTATTCACATCTACTAATCTCAATAAAGTATCAGTACCGTGGCACGTCGTGCCCACTCACCTATAAATTAGTTATTGTTTTAGGTTCGCAATAAATAGTTCGAACTGAAAAGTATATAATTACATTTAATTCGTATTTTTTTTTGCCAACGTTGGTAATTTTAAAATGTAATTCTCATTCTTGATGTTTTTTTTAGTGGTAGCAACATGCTCTTGCATTTTCATTTCACGAATGCAATTAATGCAAGAAGAAACAACTTCAGATATAGAATTGAAAAAAAAAATGATCAGAAAATTAACGGAACAGAATCCTCATATTAAACTTATTTTATTTCTTATTTTTATACAACTTTCTAAGGAAAGCATTTACTTTGTAAAGTATTAGCTGCTTTCCGCGATTTTCCCCGCGTGGTTCCCGTGGGATTTTCGGAATAAAAAAACTATCCTATGTCACTCCCTGGATTTCAAACTATCTCCATACTAAATCGGTCCAGTAGTTTATACGTTTATTCGTTACATACAAAAATACAAATCTTTCCTCGATATAATATTAGTGTAGATTCTCTATTATCGTGTAGAAAAGACTATTTCAATTTAATTTATTTGCCTCTTCTGCGCTTAATCTCACACTAGAGCTAAATTGTTATATATGTACTTTAATATATTTTATTTTCATTGTTATATTCTTATTAAACGTGTTTATTTGAAATTCAAGGTTTAGTAATATTTCTTGATATCATAAAATGAATAAATAATTAATTATATATAAAATGCATCAATTTTATTACATATTAAATAGTAAAGGAAATCATTTCTAGTTCATATTATACTAAAATTACTAAACTGTCACACATTAATGCTAATTAACATTTAACCCCCATACCATATAATTATATATACAATACAATTGTATATACCATACAATTAACAAAAGAAAGAAATGCCTTTCGTTCGTTTATCCAACTATGTAAGAAAGAAAGGTCAAATAAAAAATTACTCTCAAATCGCACGTCACAAAAATGTTTACGTAATAGACATTCCATAACTTAAAATAACAGTCATGGTTACTTCAAGTCAATTATTTATTTGCATGAGGTCGTTTAAATATGAATTTACACGAGGATCCATAGTGGGGTTATGCTTTGCTTTGGTTATGTTTTTGATGGCGTGGTGGACGGCGACGTTGTGTAAATCGTGATTACGTAAACATGAGGGAGGGTATGAACACTGCTTGCTATTGTTGACAAGAAAGATGGGGGGGGGGGTTCAAAATAGTGTTTACGTAATACTTAAGTAAATAAATATAAAAAATTACTATAAAAAACGTGCTGTTTATTTTTGATAACGGAAAACTCTTTAGAGCCGTTGAGCGATTCTCGGCAGGGGAAAACTTATAGATTCGCGTTACCAATTCTATGACGTCAGCCGTCAACATGCTACAGATGTTAAGTAAAGAATGGCGTTTAACCGCTGCCACTCATAGATAAATAATAAAATTTATACTAACGCAACTTATCGTCTGTTTTAATTATAAATAAACTGTATATAATAATTGTTCGCCGTGAGAATATTTGTAAAAACTAGACAGATGGTATATGTTAAATGTAACTAAATAAATATAACTTTGAAGTATTATCAATTAAAAAATTTTGAAATTTAAACAGTTTCTTCTAAAAGTTTCGAATTTCCATTTCCATCGGCAGTCTCCATGGGTGCCCATTTTTTTTTTTTTTCCTTTTTTTTTTAAATAAAACTTGTGTATAATGAATGATATACAGAGCATACTCGTGGTACCAGCATATACGTTCTCACGGCGACCCGGTCGCGAACAACTACACATTCTACACAGTCATCACGGCGAATGACAGTGCGCCGAAACCTCTCAGGGATTTGAGGTAAGAATTTTTCTTATTACAGTTAACATTTTTGCTTTGATAACCTTATACCGAACGGGTAATGTTTTCAACTGAAAATGACTTTTTCTCTTTTATGAAAGAATATAAGTTTTATGTAATTGTATTTTTAATATAAATAATGTGTTTATGATTTAATTTTTTATGGCTGTACTCATTTTCGTTATTAATGTTAAAGTCTGAATTTTTTGTTTTAATTTCTATGATTATTTTTTACCGTTGATGTTTCTTTTTTTTTTGTTGTTGTATATCATACCTAAAGTTGAAATTAATCCAATTTCTAGGTTTTATGTACCCTCATCATATTTTACAAAAAAGATTATTTTTTCTTGATATTTTTAAACAATAATAATACATTATCATCATCATCCCTCCCTACCCTTTTCCCATTTTTATTTGGGGTCGGCGCAACATGTCTTCCTCTTCCATTCCTCTCTATTTGTTGTCATCTCCGCATTCACTCCTTTTCTAAGCATATCATCTTTCACACAGTCCATCCATCTTTTCTTTGGTCTTCCCCTTCCCATGTAACCGTCCACATTCATATCCAAAACCTTTCTTACAACATCTTCTTTCTCCCTGCGCATCACATGTCCATACCAGGACAAACATTAGTTTAATTTATTACAATAATCCAGTATAATGCAGTCCCGTCCTTATCAACAGTATTACACACACCCTAATAATATTTTTGTTCTGGTCCCTTTGCAAACTTATAAACCGCAGTTTTCCTAATACACAATAAAGATATTTTTTCCAATAAGAATTGATGAAGAAGAAACCTAAATTAACTACTATAACAAACATTGAAATTTATTTTTATTATGATAATTTCAACGTTGAAAAATGTTTATTGTAAGCGTGATCTCAGTTACGCCCGTCTTGTTATGACAGACAATTCAGTTTTTATCCATCCCCTGTAACCGTATCTCGTTAGAATAAAGTAATATATTAAAACGTAATATGAAAATTCCATATTTCATACAGCCCGTAGTAGCTAAATGAAAGAAATTTATTTGCGTCGTTGCGTGTCGGCCACTTGAATTTATTACATTAAATATTACGCATATTGCTTGGTTGCGAGATGGAGTTCTAGTACCTTCATTGGTATGAGTTTTCTAAATGATTGAATCATCAAGGAGAACCCTCGTCAATGTCCTATTGATTTTGGTGAAATAAATACTGGAACGAAATTAATTGATTCATAAAAAAAAATAATATTAGCCGAGATCGCTTGGATAATATAAATCACTAATATCACTGGTATCATTGGCAATAAATTTATAAACATAAACAAATGGCACGCCATTAAACGAAGGCTTGTAATAACTAGATGGTAATAATACCTTGATAAAATAAATGGTCTATGGTTACTGTGTTTAAAGTAAAGCTAAAAGTTGCTAAGAAAGCTCGAAGGGTAATATGGAGAGGGCTATGCGCGGAGTTTAACTGCGTGATCGAATCGGGAATGAGAAGATGCGCAGAAGAACCTAAGTAACCGACATTGCCCGAAGAATTGCTAAACTTAAGTGGCAGTTGGCTAGGCACGTTGCTCGCAGGACCGATGCCCGATGGGGCCAACGGGTTCTCGAATAGCTGCCGCGTACTGGAAGACGCAGCGTGGGTAAGGCATCGCAAAAGGTGGACCGACGGCCTGGTTAAGGTTGCGGGAGTTGTGCTGGATCCGTGTGGTGCAAGACCGGTCGTGGTGTAGATCTTTGGTGGAGACCTATGCCCAGAAGTGGACGTCTTTCGGTTGAATGGATGGATGTGTTTTTACATTTCATATTATTTTTAAGCAAACGCTATCACTTTCATCAAAATGACATTACTTCATGTGATGTTAAATAATGTACAGCCCAAGGACAATGACGACAACCGAGTACATCTAACACGGCTAAAGCTTCTAGATAGGTTTTTATATAATATATGTACACATCATACTGATCCTATAATTACATAATTTTATAATATAGGACTTGAATTGTCCCCTATTGTTCTCATCTATTCTTTATCATCTTAGAATCTGTCTGCAACCAAATTATTGTTTTCCTTCAGATGTTTGAGTATCAAACTTCACTACTTGAGATGAAGGATTTAAATTATTGTTTACTTTTTAACAGGAATCGATGTCTAAACCCTGGCAAGTACAGTCACTACTTGGAACGATGGTTAGCGGAGTACAGCGTTCATCAACTCCATATAATCGATGGTTCCCTGTTGAGATCTGAACCGGCTAACGTCATGAACACTTTACAGAAGTTCTTGAAGATCTCGCCGCTTATTGACTACAATAAATTGCTGAAGTCAGTATAATAATATTTTATTATTACTTAATTAAATATGTCCATACACTTTGATATTCATTTTATTCCCCTATTTGCACTCTGAATATTAAAAAGAATAATATGGCTTCATGAAATATTATTACGTTTTTGGTATCGCGGTGCTCATAAATATATTATAAGTACGAGTAAATTGGCATTTGTTTGTTTTTAAAATGCTTTTAATTACTGTTTTTTGATCTTTTACCACTCCATATCGTTCCCGTGGGTGTCTTAAAAGGCGACTAAGAGATAAACCTGGCGATGGGCAGCAGCATCCTCTGAGTACCACAAACACCTATTGCGATCGCCAGCCCGCCTGGCAAGTGTGGCGATTATGGCAAATCCCCTCCTTATCTTTGGAGGAGACCTATGTCCAGTAGTGGACGTCTTTACGGTTGAATGGATGGATGGACCATAATTATTTTGATATAGTTATCGTAACTATTTATTATTTAGTGTTATTAATGATAGCTGAATTTTTAAAAATATTTATATTGTAGTAGTTATTCCCGCGGCTCCGCTTGCGTTTCATATTTTCTGTCGCACAATCTCAATTTCATAAGTTTTTTTTTTTACGAGGAACCCTAAACATTTTCCTAAAATAAAGGTAACGTAAGATATTTCTTATAACTTTACCTTTTTACTAGTTAAAATGGTACACCCATCTCGGAGATTAGCCGAAACAGACAGACGGACAAAGAAAACATTTAAAAAATGTCCTTTTAAATTCAATAAGTACATTGACTATGTATTTAGTAAAAAGTTGTTATTTCGATATTACGAACAGACGCTTTAATTTTATTTATTTGTATACATAGTAATTATAATTTAAAGTAATAGTAAGTGTGAGAATAAATCTTAATTACGTTTTCCGTGTACGCAACAGCCTAACTAATATTTTAGGCTCGCCAGTAAACCCAGTGGTGTGTCTGCAATCGACGATAACTTAGGCACAATGGCCCGTTAAACTCCATCCGAACTGCTTAGAGAACTAACTCGCGGAAGCTAATAAAGAGGTGGAGCGTTAGGCGGGGGGGGGGGGGCTCAATGCCGTCTATCTAATAATACAGATGGTTGCAACTATAAACCACTACGTATTTCGCTCTTGAAACTTTACAATAATTGAAGAAATTTTGTTTATCATTTAAACTTTAAATAAACCGAAATAAAAAGTTCGTTCAAATAAAATACTATTAAGCAAAACTATTTTTTCAAAATATTGTTTCTATTTTAAATGTTTGAAATTAACTGAAAATGTAGTTACTGATTTGTTCAAATAAGATAATAACCCAAGGCGAAACTATTCTTCACAATATTTTTCGAGTATAGAAATATTTTCAAACGTCTATACGTACTCGATATTATTAAAAGTTTACTTACGACCGGCGTACTCTGAAGAATCAATAATGATATCTCTAACGGACTGATCCTTTCACAGAGATAATTGACCAAATGAGTTCAGTCGGAAACCGTCGACATGATAAGAAATGTTTGTATTTTTCAGTCACAATAAACTTATCTCAATCATATCTATATATAAATTAACAAATATTTAGTAGTAGTGTAGTATCTTTCTTCTTTTTTTGGTTAATGGCGCGCTGCAATTAACATATACAATTCTGCCAGTGTCATGTGATAAGTTATGTATTCAATCTTATGTCAACGTTTCTAAGGTCCAGCAAAAAGTTGATTCATCTTGCTAGAACTTTCTACAGGGTTTTCGTGGCACCTCACATTAAACGTTTCGCGTTATTTTTTTCCAATAACAATAATAAAACAATATCATACAAAATGCCACCAAAATTACACAATATAAGGTCAAATACGCAAGCTAATGGATTAAAGACAATAACTGCTACATGTCAGACCGAGATCGACCATTTTTTAATATTTATGGTTTAGTGTTACCAATACAAAAAAATATTTTGTGGATTATGATTTGAATCACTATATGAACAATAATTATAGGTAATAATTTCTCTAATGAACTGAATTAATCCTTATGAATCTGGTATTATCAGAATTTCAGCCTTTGTTAAAAAAAAGTCGGGCGTGGTCGTTTTGGCATCACATTATAAGAATTATATTTGAAGAATATAATTTACCTTCTACTATAGCTAAGAAATACTATTAGTATTCGTAAATCATACAATACTCTTTAATAAATTAACCAAATCAAATCATCTTTTCGGTATCAATATACTAAGTAATACAATAATGTACGTACGTAGAATAGTAATAAGACTAGAAGGCACGATCCGTTCGATCTGATACTTCAGGCAAATAAATGGACGATAACATTATTGGGAAGACCGAAAGAATAATAGGTCAATGAAAAGGCGAACACATTATTACAGTTAATAAATTTGATATCAATCATTAACTTAATTAAACATGATATTTAATTCCTGATGATTTATATATATACAAATTATTTTTTTTTTTTTAAAACAATATTGCTCATACTTCATGATGAAGTTAGGAGAAAGTTATCGGGATGGAAGTAATTGTGTTTTCTTTATATTTCCAAAATACGTTAATTAACAAGAATAACATAATTCTTACTTATTATAAAAAGGGTACGGTTGTCTGTCTGTCTTGACTTATAACTCCAAAATTATTTAACCGATTTACATAATATTTTTTTAAATAAATACTTATAAATAAAATTGAAGTGTGTTTGTTTTGTCAAAATAGTTTTTTTTACGAATTAGATATGAATGTATGAATATATGTCACCTATACCAAAATAACAATTTTTGTACGTCTGTCTGTTTGTTCCGGGTAATCTCCGAAACGACTGGACAGATTTTGACAGGACGGTTTTTTTTTTTTTTTTTTTGTTAGATAGTTGAAGTTACTCCGCGTAACTTATGGTACTTTTCCTGATTAGAATTCCGCGTAAAAAATTCAAAGTCATATAAATTTTAATAAAATCCGATTTAATGCACAGTTTTATTAGCAAATGCTTGAATTTATGAGAAAATATTTTTACAATATCTTAGTACTATAAGAAGTTTAGGAAATATAATTAGGGTTTCGTATAAAAAAAAATTAATACGCAGCGAAGAATATATGAAACACGGGTGCAGCCGCGCCCACACAGCAAAACATTTTTGACGAAACTTTGGGATACATTTTTTTAAGTAGGTACCTAGTGTATGCGACGCGGTGCTTGCGAAAGCCACCTCGTGTCGCCCCCATCCCAAATGCAGTGGACGACCCCGGGGGGTTTTAGTGGGTATTTCCAGGCGCTTCACGCCTGGGTGAGTCCCACACTGGCACGGAGTTCGTCCCTCCGTGCCCCCTTACCTATTGTATTGGGGGACTTCGGTCTCACTAATACAATAGGTAAGGGTAGTGCGTAAATGCATTTCCCCCCGTCAAAAAAAAAAAGGTACCTAGTGTGTAGAAAATATTATGAGGCAAATAGTGGGTAAAGTCGACATCGTTTTGGTTCATTATTATATTTTAAGAGACATAATGCAGTGAATAAAGAATGGAAACTGTTTTATGTGAACGAAGCTGCTGACAAATCTTGTAGGTAATATAAAAAGCATACTTATCACACCCACATTACACAAGGAAAAATACATATCCTTTAGAATTGAAACACCTACGTCTAAATATAATCAAGGTTGACATTAAGACTGGTATGTGCTTATGTATTGTCAGTTCTCGACATCTTTAGTAACGAATGAAGATATTGATGTACTAATAATAAAACTGAAGTTTCGTCGGTCCATATTTCTTAGAAATGTTGTAGCAGATGTCTATTTTAACCGTTACTAATCTCGAATTTGTCATTATAAATTTTTTTTCCTGTCTGTGTGTATGACCGCATTTAACTCAAAAACTGCTTTACGGATTTTGATGACTCTTTGTACACGGGAACATATACATGTCAAGGAGCAATCGATAGACTAATTTTTTTTTAATTCGTAAAAAAAATATAAGTAAATATTCA
Organism: Samia ricini; assembly: GCA_014132275.2. Classification (NCBI taxonomy): domain Eukaryota; kingdom Metazoa; phylum Arthropoda; class Insecta; order Lepidoptera; family Saturniidae; genus Samia; species Samia ricini. Next base: position 12,315,233 of record AP028170.1, read on the forward strand.
AATCAAAAACGGGTACACTGATTTTGATCAAATATTGTGTGCATAAACTATATGTTAATTTGTAATTGACAGGCTATGAAAAACAAAATAAAATCAGGGCATCCCACTTTAATCAAAACAAAACACGTAGACCAAGTAACGGACTCCCGCTTGTATATTGTAAAACGATTTAAGAATGATTAATTTACTTTATTAAAATAAATAAATACACCAAGAAATATATCTAATTTAAACATCTTAACATCTTACAGTATAAGTAAGTAATTAAAGAAATAATAATATTTCTTACAGGTACGACCCAAAGAAAGGTTTTTTCTGTCAAGCAGTCGGTAATGAAAAAACTAAATGCCTAGGTAAGTCCAAGGGTAGAATATATCCGCCTATGGAGGAGCGATCCGCGAAATTCTTGAAGCGATATTACACGGCGCACAACACGGCCCTGTCCAAACTGTTGGTCAGGATTGGTCGGCCCGTACCGCAGTGGCTTAAAGATGAACTGTCATCCAACGGATAACATTTCCTGCAACCTGTGAGGTTGGAACGTAAAAAAGTAACGCATAGAATAATTAAAGTTTGCGTCGTCGGTATACATTAAAAAAATTACGATTGATGTTTGTTTCTTCCGCGATTCTCGAAGCGACGCAAATGACGAATAAGCACTGTTGTTTTATATTTAAAAAATGTGTTTCATTAATAAAGAGAGTATCCTTGTTAATATGACAAAAAATAAATGTATGTCTTTGTCTATGAATTCTCAAAGTTAACGTTAAATGAAGTGATATTTAAAATGACTCAATGTTTGTTGACTTCGCGATGGTGAGCGTAAATATTGTAACCGATACCTTAACTTTTTTTACTATAAGGTGCGATTTTTTGATCTGTTGTCAAAGTTACCATATCCATTTAATAATACACAAATCAATGGTCATAATAGCAATTTGCTTTGAATGAACGAACTTAAAAATCATATAATATAAATTATTTTTATTATGAAACTTCAGATTGTCTATTTCAAATGCTAAGCAAATGCAATGAGACAGCTGTTCGCACCAGGTTAACCATCCGTCATCTTGCTCAACGGACAAGACTGAGTGGATAATTTTTTTAAGTAATGGTTACATTTCTGACAATTGGTTAATTAACTTAACTGTTTCAAAAAATGCACCCTGCCATTTTTGTACCATGTGTTATAAATCTGACGATTTCTCGAGTTAACTATGGATCGAAAAACCGAGCCTTAGGAGCGCGTATTGTCAAACAAAATATAACATGAGAGGAAAAGTAAGAAAGTCAAAGGGTTAACAAAAAATTTCGATAATTCTTCACTTTCATAAGTATCGTGTTGGATACTATCGAATTACAATATTTTCGCTTTCCACCATAGATATATTTAATTACTTATTGTATGTATGGGTTTATTATGAATCGTGACGTGAATTTAATTCGGTTTTTTTTTATTATTTAATAATAATCCGCGATATGAATTATATAGCGGAATAATTTTGGTTGTACATTTATTTGTACAAAAGTGTTGCGATTTGCTTGCCTGAGTCGTGTTATTGTTAATGTCAATATCATGATAGCCGGAGCTTTATGATTTTGCTACCGGTTTGGGTGCTATTTGTTAGTAGATGCAATTTAAAATATATTATTATATCTGTCAACAAAAAACACTGTGTTTTTATTTGAACTATATGTTTTTTTCTTAAGTGTATGAAATATTTTTCATCTGAACACACGATAGGAGCTTTTAATATAAGATGTCGATATATTTCAAAATTACTACATGCCTTTTGAACTCATTCCCGATAAGATACACGCTTATATATTTTTTTAATATAATTTTATTACAATATACGTACCTGAATGAATTTGTACAGTATGTAGTTAATTTTGTACTATTTACGTATTTAAAATGATAAACAGTTTGCCCTTCTGTGCCATGAATAAGAAATTTTATTTTATTTTTAATTCTATATATTTGAAGCAACTTTAATTGTATAAAGTAATTTGCAATATTCGCGATTATAATAAAAAGTAGCGATCCTACCCGGTGTTGCTCGGGTTACACTCGTGCGAAATAAAATGAAAGCATATTAACTATCATTTATACTATAACTATAAAATATTTGAAAATATATTTGAATTTTTATATATTTAAAGTTATAGACTACGACACACGTAATTAGCGTATGTTTATTTCTTTTTTTCATCTTAGAAAGAAAAGTCATCTAATAATTTAAAATTCATCAAAATTCCATCAAATCAAAGTTACAAATTCCATCAAAATTGTTCTAGTGGATTGAAAGATTTGCTTGACCCAAAAAAAACAGTTACATTTTCATAAGCCATCATGACTTAAGGCTATTATACACGCTAATCCCAAGTCGAACGATATATATTCAATTCCATAGGTACTATTCTATAATGAATCAGAGTTTACAGTGAACAGAAATTATCGTGATGAAACAATATCATGGTTGTGCGTTCCTATTTAATGTCCTCATGGTTTTTTACCAACGTCAAATTTAAAAAACTAAATACTTATAGATTTGTTCCTTCTGTCTCATTCAAGAGTGTATTTCCTTGTGTTGTAATCGCTATAATTTAAATTACTTTATATTGTAATATAGAATGAATAAACACATATTAATTACGAAATAATAAAATACTAGTCTTTATATTTTAATTTTTATTCATCATAAAACATTTAGTATCTCAAATCTACATTTTTAATTCAGTTACCGGATAGGCCATAAGGATTAAATAATATACATTTATATGTAAAGAAATGTGACGATAAATTTTAAACTAACATCAGTGATGACACGATGAATGTATTTGCTATATAATATATTTTGATATAAATAATTTATTAGCAAAGTAAAAAGTGAGACACGATTTTCTTTATAATCGGATAAAATCGGATAAAAATCTTATTATTTATTGTAATAGATGTCTCGGTACTTAAAAGTATAAATATAATGAATATTTTTTTTTCTTCGTGAAATATATTATAATAGATAGAAAAATACAGAAAATAAATATATATATATATTAACGTACGACAAGTATATTTAATTTTTAAAGTAGAAATATTTATGTATAATGTATGTATATATTGGTTTTAAAAATTATATTTTTAACATTATTACATTTTGTAATTAATTCTGATAACGTAATATAAAATTATGAATTTTGACTTTTCGTTGTTTATATTTACGATTCGATAATATGGGCTTATAATATTGTTGATGTTATTACTAGAAATATTTTGTAAACAATAATATTTGCGTATTGAGATGATAAAAAAATAAATCTCGGTAGCTGTTAAGGTTTAGTCCATAAAAAAACCTATCTGATAACACAACAGGATCACGGATTTTGTAATTTCATGTCCATTCATAACGCATTATTTGTTACGTTGTATATGTTTTTTTTTATGAATACATCCAATGACTGCTATAATTTAAATGTGTTCTTTATAAGAAATAATACATAATTATTTTATTAAATGACTTGAAATTCCTATGGACGTTTTATTTAAAACTTCCTTTTTAATTCCTGTAGTGCAATTAATTTTTTAACGCTGTGCATATTGACTGCAGTAGGTATAAATTACAATTTAAGTGATTGATATAACATTCATAATGATAAAATAGGGAAATAGTTTAAGGAGAAATGAATGAACATTTAAGACGATTTAAATGTGAACGCTCTAGTATTAAAAATTGGTAATATATAATAATAATAATATTGTAATCGTAATATAATACTAAAACAATCGTCTATGGATCCAATTTATAAGATATTTTATTTGTAAAGTTATAAACCTACTTTGCCCTATTTGACGTTATCGTGACGCCTAGCTGGCAAAAGCTTCAAAACAAATTCACTATGGTAGTTTTTGACATTTGCGATCTAGTTGGGCAACTGAACTTCTATAAATCAATTTAAGCACTTGATAAATTAAACGATGTTCAATTTGTATCTTATAAAAGTATTAAATCAACCTAAATATTTATTACACTTAATTAATGCAATAATATTTTATATGCTAAGGAAAACACGGCATGATCCGCCTTTTACTACACAGTATTTTTTACAATGTATTGGCTCCTTGCTTTGGCCACTATCTGATGGTGAGTGACGATATGGTCCAGGATATTAAACACACTAAACCTAGAGGTACTGTGGTAAGGTGGTAGTTACCCAAGCGGGCATTATTAGAAAATGCCCTACCACCATTCTATGGTTTCCACACGATGTTTTCCTTCAAAGAAAAGTTCAGGATGATTTTAGAGTACTTGTTCGAAACACATATATTTTAGTTATTCTGAAGACTGTACAAAAAAGTAATCTATTTAAACAATAGTTTGCATAGTAAAAAAGTGTTGATTATGACTAATATCTGAACTATCCCAAACGTATAGTTTGGTTGCTTTCGAACCATATTTTTAACCAAAATGCACTTAGGGACGGGAAATAGTTTCGCTTACAATACAAAAAATAACGGTAGAAGAGCTATCTTATTTGAAAAAAAAATATATAAATATCAAAATCCGCAAGTGATGTAACAGAAATAAAATTAAATCAAGATGCTACGTAAAATTTATTTCTGAGTTCTCTATCTCGTCTTTACAATAAACATAAGACGATAAGAATTGTTTGCTGCGCAAACTAATTCCCAGGTGCGACGAGGTGTCAGTCTAAATTCCAACTTGTATTTACGTTTGTACTTCAAACCTAAATAGATTTTCTTGTAAACGGAGAAAGTTCTATTATGTATTCTAATAATTTCATAAATCCGTTGATACAATGAGTAGAATTACTTTTATGTCTTTAGATAATATAGAAAAAAGTATAAACAATCATGTTCAAGTTAGCAACTTGTAAACGTCGATACAAAATGTACGGTAAACATATTATTACTTGAACGAATAGATAAAAGCTTTCCTTTACCCTAAAACTGTGCACCTGGTCCCCTATTCGAACGAAATGTAAAGGTCAAATTGAATTCGGAAACTTAATATTTCTAATTTACTATAAATTTACATTTTAGCAACTACACGTAAAATATATGATAATACAAACATGGATATTTATTATGCTTACCTAATCCTGGCGAAAATGGGATTAAATCATGATTGGAATATTTTATAATATCTGTTAACATGGTTTTTCTTTTTTTTACACGGTATAGGCTCAGTGCTTTGTCCACAATCTCACCTGATGTTAAGTGACGGTGTGGTCCAGGATGGTAAACACACTAAGCCTAGATACTGGTTCTCAACTGATGCTGCCGGAACACACCTGTTGGTATTTTCCGACAGGTCTTCGAAATTGAGGGTGGTAGCTACCCAGAAGGGAAATATTAGAATAAGGCCCTACCACCAAGCTATAGTTTTCTCAAGATGTTTTCCTTCACCGAAAGCATATGCCGAGTTTAGAGTCGGATAAGGGGGGATCGAACCCGCGTCTATTGAAGCGGAATCGGGCAGCACTACACGCTGTGCCTTCATCAATCGTTTCAAAGTTGTTGAAGTGCGCAGTTGTTTATATAGAAGCTGTTTCTAGTTGTTACTTTAGTAAAGTGTTAGTACTTAGTAATGTAATCGGAAAGGAACAACCTGCCCGCGTTATGGCTTTTATCTTAAAATTAGTGACAGTGATGGATGTCGGGCGTCTCGAGTCGGTAATTCATTTATTTGCGATTAAAGGTAGGCGGCAGCCTGATTCTGTGCTCCTTCAACACTAAAAATTGACACGTTAAAATCTTACGACAAATTCAATTTTGCCTGTAATCAAATATTTCATCTATGAAATAATTTTCTAGAGGTTAATTATATGTTTCTGTCTTTAATTAGTTCGTAACACGTAAATTATTATTAGCATTGTTTTTTAAACAGAAAAATAATTTCTATATATTTCATCCATCCAGGCAACAGAAAGACGTTTACTGTTGGACTTAGGTCTCACTCAAAAATCTCCATAACAACCAGTCTTGCGCCATCCGCGACCTTCACTAGACCGACCGTCGGTCTACCTTTTTGCTTATTATTAAACACCAATTTACTAACTGTTAAGTTATTATAAAACAAGTGTACTATAAAATGAAAATCTTGACTGTTTACAATCGTTCCATTTACACATTCACAACTACATTTACACAAGTTCCTAAACATTAATCATCTTTGGGCGAGACGTCAGCTTTCGATTCGAATAATTGTAGTTGTATTGCGCATTCGATAATCACAAATTTTCTTACTACTAATACTCAATTATCTATGTATAAGTAAAATTACTGATGATATTACACTGCTTAGAAATTAGAACACTTTCATATTCAAATACATTCTTTTTACATAAACCTACAACAAAAAACAAATATGCCTGTGTCAGAGCCTTATTTAGTCCTTCCATGCGACCTGACATTTGGCAGGTGAAAGAGGGCCCTATCGAACGTAGGCGGATAATATATCATGGTGCCGCTGGATGTGTGACGAAAATATTGTTAACAATCCTTATTATTATAACCTATTTACAGCTATGCTAACTTAACCTCTATACTGAAATACTCGTTCTTTTTAATTTGAAAAATTAGGTTGGAATCAACTTATCCTAATTATATATTGATCCAGAACATCTGGTAAAGGAAAACATCGTAATGAAACCATAGCATGATGTTATAGCATTTTCTAATAAGTAATGCCTCCCTTGCTCGCTATCACCCTTAAGTTTGAAAATCTGTGGCCAAGTAAGTACATGTGTGATTCGATAGTATTACTCAGAGCCAGTACCTTTAACCTTAGCGTGTTTTCATCAGCGTTTAATATCACGTAAAATTCTTATGCAAAGTGCTGAGAGTCTTATACACAATTAAAAAAATATATATTGTTATGTAGTAAACGTATAGGCCTTATTAGCATTGTACTTGAAGGATTGCCCAACAAATAACATTTAAGTTTGTGTCGCTTTGTTTGTCAAGACTCCAAAAGCTCGGATAGAGTTTGAGCGACTTGTCTAGCTTATTACTATTTGTGTTGCCAAGAATGTTGTTTCCTTCACTCGCTGATGAATATGAAAACGACATCATATTTACAAGGAGGGATAGCAGATCAAAACCTCTGGTATGACAGTTAACCCGTTCATAACCAAATACATGCACGTAAGACGAAAAAAGAAAGATCGCATCACATAAAAGTATGATGAAGAATATATTTGAATAGCATTTTTTAAAACAAAATCTGTATGAGATTGATATATCAATTGCAGAAGTTAAATTATGTTTCATATTTCCGTTCGCATTTATTCCGTTACGTGCCTTTTGTGAATGTGAAAATAATCATGAAATATTTCTTCAAGAGTCGTGTGCACATTGAACACGTTATCAAAGGTGAAGTGAACAGCAGATGTACACGTCACTGTTAAGTAAGAATAATGGGTGCGCATAAATCAGTGGCCTCTTCACGTCGTTTTGAATATTTACAAAAGATGTCAGGTCTCGCAACGACTCCATTCAGTGGAGAAAACAAACGCGATACGACATGCCCCTACAATTCTTCCAGACGTTGATATCTACCCGAAGGAACCTTCTTGTTGAGAGCGCGTATTTCATTGCACACACCTATCTAGGTGTGTGCACTAAGTTGTAAATACAACTTATGACATACTTTTCAAATTAATATATTATATACTATTAATAACAATTCTGAATATCCTGCGACCCAATAATATTGACCATTGACGATTCAGTGGGTACATCTATGGCTTAAAAAAATGACATACTTTTCAAATTAATATATTATATACTATTAATAACAATTTTGAATATCCTGCGACCCAATAATACTCACCATTGACGATTCAGTGGGTACATCTATGGCTTAAAAAAAGGATTATGCAAGTTGCATATAAGTTTTAATCGTACTATTATGTAAGATAGTCTTTTGTTTTTTTTTTTTATAATACGAAGGATTGTTAAAATTATTACAATAAACTAAATAGGTACTTTAAATGTTAAACAGATAATTTAAGACAATAGGAAAACAATAGGATAATAATTTACGAAATAATATAAACTATCTATTAACCCCTTGAGCACTTACCTGGCGTTTTTCGCCAGCTTTCCATTGTTTTCCTATTGTATGAGCGAAATAGTGGACTGTATTTGGGTGATGCAAACGATACGCGAATGGGGACGACAAATTTAGGATAGGAAAGATGGGTACTTACGTGAGATGATGCCGATGCAGGGTTCTTCCACGGATCCAGATTAATGGTGTTCACGATCAATATTATTTACACTTAATTCACTTATCACTAGCTGGTATGTACGTGCGCACGAGTTTATGATCCATCAACGAAAGAAACGATGAGTCAACGACAAGCGATGATGAGAGCGATGAGACAATGACGACGAGAGAACGATCGATGCGTGAGTCACGACGAGAGAACTATGAGTGCGTGATGACGAGAGAACGCTGAGTGTGTGCCACGTACATCTCACAGGCAAGATATTGGAGCGGGGGGGTGGGGGGGTGGATTTAGGGATGGGACATTAGCGTATCTATTTGCAATCACCAATCGACAATTACGCGCAACCATTCCCCCCAGCTTGAAGGACCCCGTTCCTTCTAAACAACGATACGAAACTAAACGAAAATGATACAAACTAAGCAAAGCTAACTTAACTAGATAACGAAATAAACAAATTGCTAAACTATATAACTAAACTATATCCCTAACCTAACAGCGAACCGATTCATCACTATTGGTTTGGCAAGGGACAGAGACGTACTACTGGCCGCAGATATGAACCTGTGGCCGTTTTAATCCTTGCGATACGAGTGACTCCATTTGAGTCAGGAAATACCTCCTCAACGATACCTAATGGCCAATGAAGGGTAGGAGCATTTTCACTAGCTAGAATTACAACCGTTCCGACTACAACAGGGTTCGTAGTAGTATTCCATTTCTGTCTCGACTGCAGAGTGTGTAAATACTCCGCTCTCCAGCGCTTCCAAAACGATTGTATTACTAATTTATCTAACAAATCAATACGCGATAGAAGGTGTAGCCTGTCTTCAGTAATATCCTTAGCAGGAAAATACTTTAACGGCGTAGTGTTTAAAAAATGAGCTGGAGTGAGGGCGAGAGATTCGGAAGGGTCACTCGTCAAAGTGCGACACAACGATCGAGAATTCATCACTGCTTCGATTTGCGTGAGAACTGTCGACAATTCTTCGAATGTAAGAATTTGTTCGCCGATAACGCGATACAAATGAGTTTTCAAACTCTTTATATTGGCCTCCCAATTGCCTCCGAAATGACTGGCAGCGGGAGTGTTCAATATCCACGACACACGGTTTTCGGCTAATATTTGAGCGAACTCCGTATTAAAATATTTCGAGCGCAAAAATGAATGTAATTCCGAGAGAGAACGCTTAGCTCCAATATAGTTAGTACCGTTGTCCGAATACACGTGACCTACAGGACCGCGGCGGGATATAAAACGCTTAAATGCCGACATAAAGCTCGAGGTGCTTAAATCGCTAGACAGCTCAATGTGTACAGCTCGAGTGGTCATACAAACGAACAAACAAACATACGCTTTCACAGGCCTAATACCGCGGCCTCGCGATAATGTAACTTTGAAAGGCCCTGCGTAATCAGTGCCAGTATGTACGAATGGTTTTACGACTTGAACGACGCGACACGAACGATGATCAGCCATCTCCGGGAAGACTGATTTAGGTTTTACGCGAAAACAAGGAATACATTTATGTACTCTACTACGAATTAGATTGCGCGCAGAAAGTATCCAGTAATTTTGGCGCAAAATTGACATCAATAAGTCAGGACCAGCGTGACAATTAATTTTATGGTGATAGTCAACTAAAAGATTCAATATATGTCCTGATCTTGGTAAAATGATGGGATGTCTGTGGTCGTAATCTAATTCCGCGTTTGACAGGCGACCACCGACCCTGAGCAATCCATTATCTAAAAATGGCTTGAGACACTGAATTCTACGAACACACAAGGTCTATTTGTTTGTAAATTCGCAATTTCAGCGGCGAAGTACGACGTTTGAAGTTGACGCAATACCATCAACTCAGCGAACTGGAGATCAGATGCTGTTACATATTCTCGTCGAGGTAATAGCTTCAAAAAACGACATATGTAAACTATACAACGTAAATATTTTGACCAAGACGACCAACGATTAGCTAACGATATTAAAAACGGTTCATTAGATGATAATGTATGAAAGGTTTGTCTCTTCTCTTCGGGTGGGTTAGGTACCGCGGAAGAAACAAATTTTGAAACCGGCCACTGCGATGGATCAAATTGAATCCACGGCGGACCACTGAACCACAGCGGGTGGTTCAGTAGTTGTGCGGGTGTAAGACCACGCGATAAACAATCGGCCGGGTTATCGACCCCTGACACGTGGTAGAACTTATCCGAAGTTAGATCTGACTGTATCTTAGCCACTCTGTTGGACACGAAGGTGTCCCAACGGTGGGGCGACGAATTAATCCAACAAAGAGATACAGTCGAATCCAAAAACGCGAAAATATCTTTTATTACACAACGATTGCCACAAGCGACAATTATTTTACGAATAAGTTTAGCAAGTACTAGACAAGCACAAAGTTCTAATCTAGCAAGCGATACAACCTTGCGAGGTGACACCTTGGACTTTGCACTTACTAAGGATATGGAATTATTCCCCTCGAAATAAACATGAAAATATACCACTCCACCATAAGCCTTCTCGCTCGCATCTGCGAAGCCGACAATAGTCACGATGGCATGTGGTCTAATGCCCACGTGTCTAGGTACTTTGATTTGCGAAAGCAAGGGCAACTCCCTTTTAAAACGAGCCCATTTTTCGACGATGTTGAGAGGGGCCTGATCATCCCAATTACAATTACTCAACCATAAATATTTGATCAGAAGTTTGGCATACAATACGACTGGTGCTACGAAACCCATTAGATCCCAAATTCTAGCTACACATGATAAGATGGCTCGTTTAGTACAAATCTCGATTGGTTTATTTATGCTGAGACTAAATAAATCTGTAGTGGGGGACCAACAAAGACCTAAAATTTTATGTTGATCTGATACATCGAATTCTAACATCGATGTCAAGCGATGTGACTCAGGAATCGAATCGATTACCATTTGTGAGTTGCTATTCCACTTTACAAGATCAAATTGTCCCGCTTTCATGAGTGCGATCACTTCCGCGCGTGGCAGCGATGGCCTCATCTTCACTATCAACCGACCAAGCGAGATCGTCCATGTATAGTCCGGTGTTAATCATATCTTTAGCGACAGGATAGGATTCACCCTCCTCTTCCACGAGTTGTTTAATAGTTCTAAGAGCGTGGAAGGGACTTGACTTCAATCCGAAACAAACACGATTAAATTCATAAACCTTAAGTGGTTCATGCGATGAGAAACGATACAATATGCGTTGAAAGCGGCGATCGCTTTCACGAATTCCAATGCACAAAAACATTTGCCGAATATCGGCCGAAAGAGCGACTGCGAATAAACGAAAGTTAACGATAATATCGAATAAATCATTTTGGAGATTTTGACCACTATATAATATATCGTTAAGCGAAACCAATGAACTAGTCTTGGCGCTAGCGTCGAGTACAATACGTAATTTGGTCGTGATCTTATCCTCCCTAATGACACCGTGATGAGGTATTATATAGCTAGGCAAATCTCTAGTAGCTGCTGTTTCTTGAGGCACGAGCGATAAATAACCTTTTTCCAAATACTCTCGAATTACTTTATCGTAGGCGAGTTTCAAGCTAGGTGAAGCCAGCATTTTACGCTCTAAGCATAAAAAACGCCTTTCCGCTACTTGACACGAATCTCCCAATGAGACCACATCGCCCTTGAACGGGAGCGCGACGACATATCGACCGTCCTTGTCGCGCGTAGTAGTGCGTGAGTACAAGTCTTCGCAATCCTCGTCATCTGGGCTGAGAGATGTCGACATGTTTATCTCTTCTAGTTCCCAGAACCTATGTACCACAGCCTCTAACGAGTCAGCTACACAACAACACGAAATTGATGAAGTCCGACAATCCATACGAGCGGGTGCCGAACCTACTACAACATAACCCAATAAAGTTTCCAAAGCCATAGGTGCGGTGTGAGTAGGGTGACCATACACTTTACGAGATAATAAAAGGTGCGGGAAAATTGATGCTCCGATAAGCATTTCAATTTCACCCGGCACATGGTAAGTATTGTCGGCCAATGGCAATGAATCAAAATTCGATAAAATCGAAACGTCCACCTCGGTGGTGGGTAAACATTCCGTTATTTTATCTACAACTAATACTTCCATATCGAAATGAATGTTACGATCAAAACGCGAAAAGAATTTTAGATTAGTCGAACCTTGTATAATTTTGGAAGAACCTCCAATTCCTTTTACGCTAAAGTTATTCAATTTATTAAAATTATTTATAAGTCCTAAGCGCTGACAACAAGTACGAGTTACGAAATTACTTTGAGAAGCACTGTCCAACAACACACGAACATTATGGTTCCTCCCGCGGTTATCTTTTACAATAACAATGGCCGTACTTAACAATACTGTACTCGCGCGCGTTTGAAACGTCAACAAGTTATTATTATTCGAGTTCGACTCACTATTATACAAAGTGCATAATGTTATCTCGGTAGGCGCAGAGGTTGAGTTTTCATTTCGACATTTTGGTTGAGAGCGATTCTCAACTGAACGACTAAGCTGATTCGATCCTACTTCATTCTTTTCGTATGTCCTAGGTTCAAAATGTAACATAGAATGATGTTTCTTATTACATTTACGACAACTGTATTTCGACTTGCAATCGATAGAATGATGATTATTACTAAAACAATTTAAACAAAGATTATTTAATTTTATGAACCGAAAGCGTTCAACAGGTGTTAATCTTTGGAATTCGAGACAACTATATAAACGATCATGATGCGAATTACACAAAGTACATTTTTCTTTATGTTGCGACGGCGACGATAACGACGAAGTATTCACATAAACATGTGTAGGTTTTGTGGACTTAACAGTAGGTATGTCCGATCGTTTCGACACCTTTCGATCTGTTTGCGATCTATATAATATTTTTATGTTGTCACGTACGAAAGTGACCAAATTCTCAAATGGCGGGATAGTTTGCGTGCGATTATCTAATTCAAACGAATGAACGGTTTCCGAATCTAACTTTTTTAATGCCATATAAAGAAAAATATAATCAGTTAAGTCCGGTATATTTAGCTTTTTAAGTGCTGCGAACGACGAACAAAACTTATCCAAAAACAACTCTAAATTAGCGGCCGAGGCCACGCTTACAGGTTTCAAATCGAATATTTGATCTAAGTACGACGAGGCTAGCATACGTTTATCTTCGTACTTATTTACGAGCGATTCGTAGATCAGCTGATAATTATCGGCGCTCGGCGTAATACCAGAGAATACGGCCTGTGCCTTACCAGTCAATTTTTCCTAATAAGTAATATAACTTCTCAGCGGACGACAGCGATAAATTAAGGTGTACATTGTTTTTAAAACTAGTGTAAAACAATGGCCATGACTTTAGGTCTCCATTGAACACCGGTAGTTCGATGGGTGGTAACCCAGCCTTACTATGACTACTAAGCACATTTGTAGACGGCTCGAGTGCTGACAATTGTTTACTAATGCGCTTTATGTGGCCATGCATATCTTCTAAAGACGAAAGTTGTTGATAATTAATTAGGTATTTCGGGTTTTCTTTAATTTCTAAAATATTAATTTCATCGAGTAACCTTTCGAAATCTGTCCGCAAATTATCTACTGTCTCGATTTCATTCAAAAACAATTCTTTGATTGATTCTATTTCAATTTGACTCGCATGATCCGATATAGTTTGCACGCGAGCAAATATTCGTTCTTTTTTAGCATTTAAAATGCGTAATTTGTCTACTGTCGACATAATGAAATATAAATAATGAAATATAAGTAGGTATCACTATAAATCTCAACTTATTCTGATACGATTCTACGATATTATGTGTAGCATAGAAATATGTAGGTAGCAACACAAATTTGTTTACCAGTGTGATATTATACGAACGAAACGATATTAATCAATGATATATAATTAAACGATATTAATTATTACAAACGATACAATTTTAATCTTTAAAGAACCACTCGCCCAACTCACATAGTTAATTAACGAACGACAATTATTTCCTATCTACCTACAAACGAAATAGAAGAGCTAGAGAACGTAATATGCGTAATATAATAAGTATTTATATATTGTATTTCCTAATTATGCGAATTCAAACGATACGATACTAAATAATAACCAGAAAATACAAATTATAATACGTCTTTGTTACCCGCCAACAATAATAATAAATTACAAATACCGACAATGACGCGAAGTTTTACGAATTAAAACTTTATAAACGATGATAAAAACGAAATCGAATACTTTAAAATTCATCCAGCTTGGACCAAACTATATGACCATCCAACATGTTCATGTGTGGCTCAAACTAGACCAACTTTATGTTCATCCAGCATGTTCATATCCGGCTCGAAGGACCAACTTTATGTATGAGCGAAATAGTGGACTGTATTTGGGTGATGCAAACGATACGCGAATGGGGACGACAAATTTAGGATAGGAAAGATGGGTACTTACGTGAGATGATGCCGATGCAGGGTTCTTCCACGGATCCAGATTAATGGTGTTCACGATCAATATTATTTACACTTAATTCACTTATCACTAGCTGGTATGTACGTGCGCACGAGTTTATGATCCATCAACGAAAGAAACGATGAGTCAACGACAAGCGATGATGAGAGCGATGAGACAATGACGACGAGAGAACGATCGATGCGTGAGTCACGACGAGAGAACGATGAGTGCGTGATGACGAGAGAACGCTGAGTGTGTGCCACGTACATCTCACAGGCAAGATATTGGAGCGGGGGGGTTGGGGGGTGGTGGATTTAGGGATGGGACATTAGCGTATCTATTTGCAATCACCAATCGACAATTACGCGCAACCACCTATTGTCTTATTTTTATGGGTACTCGACACATTAAAAATGAGTCAGGAAACAATTTATGCCAGAGTTAAACACTTTAAACTCTTTTGCCAGGTGTAATAAAAATACTTTAGAGGCATCGTCGTAGAATTCGCATCGTCCAAATGATATAGAGAACGGTATTAGGTACGTACCCGGTTACCCACCACCGAAACCCGGTTTTAGTGCAGACGAGACATTTGCAATTTTATGACATCACACTGCCTCAAACTTTATTACGCAGTCCGAAATGCGATTCTGTAAAATTTGCATGATTTAGAGGGTTATTTTACCTCATACGTACTTAGGATATGTAAATATTCGTATCTATATTGAAGCATTATGCATCATATATCCGACTAGCAGCAGGGTTGGAGTAATAACGCGATTTTGATGATACTCCAGCACGTCATGAGTTTATCATTCACTCAGTATCTCAGTACTCAATTCTTAACATAAATTCCCTCATAATACAATATCCAAATATTATTATTAAATAAGAAATTTAATCCCTGTGACAATATAATCAGATTTCAATTACAAATATCTATGTCACTTGTTTTTTATGTAAATTTAATTGAATTTATGAAGTTTTATACATCGTAAAATAATCAACAGATTATAAATTGAATTTTAAAGTGAAGTTATAACAAGTTGGGAAAAGTTTTAGCAATGTGTTAATTTTAAGAAAAGGTTTCGAAACTTCGACTAATCGTTTGTAATTTTATCTACTAATAAATAATTAAAGTCATACCTTAAAAGATAACTTTATATTGTACTTTACTAGATGAAAAGTTTATTGTAAACCAAACTGAAATAGTTCATAAATGCAATACTCAGTGTATTTTGAACTATGCCTCAAATTAATGCCTGAAGTTTTTCTATTACGTTGAGATGAGATGACGTTGTAGCCAGTGAAAGATGTAGCTAGGTAGCGAACGTTTATTGAATAATCACTTAGTTATTTACCATTAAGTTAGTTAAAGATGTATAAATTATTGTATCTTCAAATCTATTAATTTTGAATTAATAATGGACCAAAGTGAATGCAATTAAATTAACCAAACTTTTAACACCCAAATACACAGACAGATAATTTACTAATTTTTTTTTTTATCGATTTCGATTTAGTAACTTTTTTATAAATAGAATTGTTCATATTGTTGTTGTTGAATATGTTATAACAGAAATTAAGTTGTTTCAGAAATTCTCACATAGATTTGGATAAAATTTAGAAAATTGATTTCGTGAAACATTTTGTAAGTCAAACACTGTTAAGAAAATAGGAGCCAATTTCGCGCGTCCCTTCAGACGCCGAGGACTCTTATAAACATCGGGCTCTTGCAAACTGCTGGTGCCGTAATCTCCCGAAAACATAAAAGCATATGAAAACTTTAGTGTCCAATAAATTTTACCAATACAAGCGAGGACGCCGCGAGATATTTTAGCAACACCGTAATAACTTAGCGCTTTACAAACACTGTAACTTACCTAAAATAATATAATTTCCTTATTAGTTCCAATATGTCAAAACTCTTGAAATTATGTATACCTGTAGTAGTTTGGAGCATAGATAAAACAAACGAAATACTAAAAAGATATCTAACAAA
Source organism: Samia ricini (assembly GCA_014132275.2). Taxonomy (NCBI): domain Eukaryota; kingdom Metazoa; phylum Arthropoda; class Insecta; order Lepidoptera; family Saturniidae; genus Samia; species Samia ricini. Next base: position 12,331,973 of record AP028170.1, read on the forward strand.
AGTCATGAAACCTAACCACTTTCTTATGTAACTAAAATTGAAGTGTGAGAAAACATTTTCAAATTTCCTATAGTACCATTTACTAATTTTGTCGATTAATTAAATACATTTGTGTAAGTTTTCGATGTTCTACAATAACTTAATAAATTTTAATATAATTTGAAGTTAAATGAAATGCTCTGAATGGCTTTGTTGTTTGAATTTAACTGTTTATCGGTGACACGAAAGTTTTCTATTGAGTATTAAATTTCTATTGAAGGTTATATTTAGTCATGATTTGAATTTAACGCTGACATTTGTTTTTACAGCCTTTTTAGCATCTACAACATAATAATCATTAAAGTAGGTATTATAAAACCTTCTTTCTTTGAAAATATTATTATTATATTTTGTCTTGGAATCAATGCAATAGTTTTTCATATACGTTGCAAACAAGTACACTTTTGAACAATAAAAAATTCAGAAGTATATATTATGTACATATAAAATAACTCTCCCGTTTAAAATAAATAATTTGATGAAGAATTTAATATCCATTTGAATTCGGATAAAATACGTTTAATGGTCTGTCAATCAAATTCATCATTAAGGAAATATTTCCCAATTTTCATAGGGTTTCCTTTTACAAACATGTCTGATACGTTCAACAAATTCTACTGACCACCAAACTTGATTAATTATTCCTCCAAAGAGTAAAAAGTAAGGCCTTGCTTTGTGTTCCTAATGAATTCAAAAAATATTTTTTTTTAATTAATAGGATACCTATTAATAACCTAATTATAACTTTTATATTGGTACATCTATTTATGGTAGAAAATATTTTGGTCTTATCTCTGATATCTCTGAATAGTATGAAGGTTGGTTGTTTCATAATTTATTTTACAGTACATTACAAGCACTTAACTCTTGCATATGAAATTATTTTGCTTTATTTCAAAGATTTTAGATATTTTCTAATTCTTTTATCAGAGTTCTGAATCCACACTTTCGATCCAAGCTTCGATCCGCCTTGAAAATTATCGCCGACTAAGTTAATATATCGATTACCCATAAAAATGAGACAATATGAAAACAATGGAAAGCTGGCGTAAACGCCAGGTTAGTGCTCAAGGGGTTAATGATGTGACAATTAAACATTGTAATTTAAAATCCAAAATATTGATAAACACGTCTTATTACCGAATTAAACAATTATAATTGCCAAAGCGGCTACTGGCTTTACAAAACTTCCTTATCGTAGAAATGAACTGGTAAGAAGTAACACATTATTATAATTGTAACAAGATTATTCGAATGGTATATCATTATTACATAAATGTAAAACTGATGAATAATCTCTAAATATCAGTGTTACTTTCTACAGTACGACAGTGGCTCAATTATGTATTACGATAACCTTTATTCAATACAAAACATGCTTGGCTTGGTACTTCTTATTTCACTTATAGGATTATTGATAATTGCTGTTTGTCAAAGCCTCAAAGTACTTATATAACATTCTGAAATATCCATACAATCCTACGTGTTCAATAATTATTATGAGTATGATATTAACTCATTGCGATAGAAAATTTATTATTAGTAATTAATTAGTATTCTCTAAAAACCCTTAATATTGTAGCCTAAATAGTGCGATGTTCCGAATAAGTTCCCTATCTATTAGCCTCGGGGCAAGCACGTAGACAATTTGCGGCCGATTGCCACGAATGGAACGTGCAATATCAGAACTGTGGGCGCACACGTATTGGACGGAAGATCAGACTCGATTTTGAGCGATTGTCCATCGATAACCAAACTCGCCGCTTACCTACTACCGTTCACGTGAACTATGGTAAGTGCTACATATAATTGAGTACATTTACGTACACTTTATCTATTGAGATGCTAGTAATGAAAAGCGATGATGGCGCAGTTGGAAGTGTGCTCGGATTTCACGTCGATTACGCAGGTTCGAACCTACTTATTCATCTCTATAATGAGCCTGAGCTTTCGGTTAAGGGAACATCGTGAGGAAACCATAGCATGGTGGTAAGCGATTTTGTAATTATGGCCTCGTGAGTGGCTTCCATTCTTAAGTTTGAAAAACCTATCGCTAAATACCAATAAGTGTGTTCCGATAGCATCAATTGAGATCGATTTATTTTTTACCATTCTGGACCACGTCATCACTGGTTGATTTTTACCATTAGTGAAATTATGGTCAAATCGCTATGCCTCGACATAGTACGAAAAATTAAATATTGGATATAAATTATAGAAAAAAGACTATTATACATTTTAAATCGTGAATATATATTTACTGACGTGGTAACCATTCATCAACCATCAGTCTTATCTTTATTTATGGAGTAACAGCATACGGGTAACGTGATGGCGGATTACTTATCACAGTACCTTGCCTCGGTGAGTCGCATTATGGTGTTAACACACGTACGGACTGAACCGCAGACATAGTACGGTGAGTGTCCGATGTTATCGGTTATGATGATGATGATATTATGATGTTATCCTAAATAGGTATGGGAATCCTTTCCAAAAAAGATCGATTTTTGCATCGATTCGAATCTAAGTTTGATGAATATATTCTCAAAACGTTGAGGCCCGGAAGATCGATCTTTCAAACTAAAAGTAGGTATTGATTATTAGTGTCCTTTTTGTTTTCTATGATATGATGATCATCTGTAATTAAACAAAAACAAAACAGTTCAATGTCATTTTTTCCTTAGTACGTTAGGCATTCTTCTTTTTTTGTTTAGTTGCTATTGATGACCTTTAGTGCTGTTAATATAAAAAAACTGGTTACAGTTTTTGCAATAAATGATTGTAGTCTAATTTCGACCACTAGAAGAACACTATATACTAATAAAAAGTCTAATAAAACAAATAGAAAAAAGATTGATCTCTTGGACCTCGATGTTTTGTAAATCGAATCGAAAAATTGATCTTTTTGATGAATCTTATTCTTCCATCCCTACTTAGGCGAATGATGACTTCGGCCGCTCGACATACCATGTCCAGGGTCCGGTCCGTACGTGTATTAACAGCATTAGAAGATCGGCTGCTATTACCTAACGAGCTATTCATAATATTTGCAGACCAGCAAAAATATCATCATTAGATGTTCCACATTTATCAGTGGTGTATTTGGTATGTTGTATTGTATATAAGTGTGAACTAAATTGATAGTAAATTATGAAAAATAAAATCAATATCGACACGCTTTCAAAAGGGTCCAGAAATCCCGTGATGGATTTTTTTTTGCAAATTTGTTCCTCCTCTCCCCCTGATGATATGTTTAGACTAACCAGTGCAGTCCACCCAAAATTGTTTGTAATTTTTTTTACAAAATATCATGTAAATTTCAGATTATTTATCTTTATTTAATTCTGGCAAATTTTGGAAATCGTTACCTGATAACGGCGAGTTAAGATCACGCGCTGTTTCTCACTTTACATATCGGGAGTTCAATGGGAAAAAAAATATAAACGATAGCTCACTACACTCTTGTAATGTTTTCCGGACCGCTTCCGTTCCTTTCCGAGGCTTACGTGGTTAATGGACGATCCCGAATTCAAATACGACTACGAATACTACACATTGTATAATATACACAATAGCCATCTACTTGCGACCAATGTAGGCAATAAAATTCATGAGATTGTTGTTACTTTCGTGAGGTGAATCAGGAAGAAATACCATGTAAATACGTTACGATATACATAGGAAATGTAGATTTTACGACTGCCCGTCAGCAGTGTGATTTTTAGCGGATACGTTAACGCTGTTTGTATATTTATCTTACCGGTATAAAGATCAAAGATCACAGATGTACTTGATAAAATGTGATGGTTTATTTTTAATTTAAGATAACATGCGGATTGTATACACATTTCTATCTATTATAATGTATCATTACTATAACAGATACATATATTTATTTATATAGAATCAAGAATTTATTATAAAATATAATTTTTTGTTATAAATATTATGGTTAACATTTATGAAATAGACAAAATATGGTATGTTTTTTTTGTAAATGACTCTGCTTATATAGCTGGCTTTGATTGAATATATAAAATAAATGATAGAATAATTTAATTATACCTACTTTTTTATTTCATACAAAATGTCCAATAACGTACTTATTCAATATGTCTATTTTGTATGTTATAGTAAATAATTCGACTGAAAAACTTCCTGTTCCTAAAAAATAATTCATAACTACGCAGCCTTGAGAAACAAACAAGTGTAATATAAACAAATTAAGGTTGGCGTAAAAAAATATCTTTATATGTGATAAAAAGTAAGTTTCTCTATTCATTTGTATAAAGCTCGAGAATCACGTAGCAGATTTACATTTTTTTTTTATCATCATAGGTGTATTATCTAGTTTTCATATATAATTTGCTATATTAGGGATATTGAACAAATTATAAGGATAGTACTGAATAAAATCGGCAACAAAATACATCCAGAATGTTTTCTTGGAGCATTTTATGGAATATTTAAATCTTATAATGCAGCTAATTATCGTTAATGATGACATGAGTTTAAGATGACTAAAGGAAAATGTTTAAAGGTTAGAAAGAACAAAACCCACGATTCGACTGAAAAGCATGCTTGGAAGGCTAAATAAATAGACCATAAATAGATATTTATGTGGGGATCAATAAGGCCAATCCAATCCATAAGGCGTACCGATCTAACAAGCGTACGATATTGAAGATGATGTGATTACACAATACACAGTAAGACGTACTCAACGCTTCAAGGATGGCGAAAAAAAACACAGAGCAAAGAGTAACTCAGCCGAGAGCCGAATCAACACGTCAGCTGCGTCACCCGCAGATGAGACGGCCGCAGCCACCTCTGATTGGTCGCTAGGGAGTCACGCGATCACGGATACATTTAAAAATAATAAACAAACACATCACATGCTACAATTTAGATTTAATTACATTTAAATGAGAAATAATACACTGCAGCCAACCCTACAGCAAACTCGCCTATCTACATGATTACAAAACTGAAGAGACACCAGCTTTTATAAAATTACTCCCCGGCCTGTTATTGTTTTCTCGACGCGAGAGATTCTCGGCGACTTAATTTATTACTTTGTATCGTATTTTAATTATAAGAAATTTATATTTTCTTACGAGCCAAAACTTTCGGTTGGAGGTTTGCTTTTTTTTTGATAAATGTTCTTAATTTTTATAACACACGTTTCCAATTAAGTATTGACATAATCTACCTGATACACTGAAGAGTATTTTTGATGACATCGGGGCCGGGGAGTTCGTATGATGATTACGTCACCAATGTTTATTTATATACTCGACACTCAACACCACACGCCTTGCAGGTGGGGCTCAAATCAGCCGAGGTAATGTGAAAGCAGTTCCTGCTCCCTGGACAAATAAGTAAACAAAAGAATATTGCGACGTATTGAGTCAATTCGATATTAAATGCAAATAGCAACTAGGGACAGATCTTGTTCGCATTAAAAAATATGCCATTTAAATTATGACTGTAGGAAGAAATGGAGGGTGTGAGCGGTGTTTACTTTTGCTAACAAGAGGGCAGAAGGTCAAAATGAAATAAAATCTACTCTCTCAATACGTGAATAGTTCTTGAGTATATATTAGTAATTTAGAAAACAAGTGGTAAGTTTAAGATAGTGTTAGCGTAAAGCACGTCTACGTACATTGCAGATATTGAATATATAACTTTTAAATATTTAATGTTTTTTCTATAGAAAATGTTTTAATTTAATAAATTGCCTATATATTTTATAGTAAGATTTATAAACTAACCTCATATTATTATATTACTCCATGAATATAGATTTATAAAACAATCTCTTGGGAATAATACAACAAAGTACGCCACGATGCATGCGATACTAAAGAAAATGATGGGATATTTATTGTCCATAACGGGGAAGTTTTGCCGTTAACACAAGCAAAAATAATATTTCGAAAACATCCTCGTAAGTAAATTGCCTTTTGCAACTATTTGTATGGCTTCATATTTATATAGTGTATGAGGGGTTTTTCTGTTGAAAAGTAAATAAATTTCGAGAATATGTGAGTATAAATATTCTTTTTATATAAGAAATTTTTCGCAATTATATATAAAAATTATATACATTTAATCATGTCTTTGTCATAAAACTAATCATAGGTCGTTTTATACGCAGAGACAGGTTTGAAACAAAAATGTCTGCCAGCACTGCATGCAGCTAACAGGGATTAAGAGATGAAATATTGCTCTCTCTGCAGTAATAAAACATGTATTTACTCTGCAATTCGATATAAAGCTGAAATTACTCCAAAATGTTATAATTGCAACTGTTAATAATTCCCTTCCATTATAACCACAGTTATGACTTTATTATTTTTAATATTCATTTCCGTTTTGTATAAAGAATATAATACAATACATACTATAATATAGACTTCGACATTTAATCCAATTGTACCCAAAGGGAGTAAATTTAATCATGACACCAAACCACGACGAATTGCTGATTTCAAGACTAAATTCGGTCCTTGGACATTAAAATCCTGCAATTATCACCGAACAAATTCACACTTACAGAAAAATATGCTACCATAAATATATGTAAAAAAAACACTATTGATATTTACTTTTTGAAGAAAACGGACAGACTAATAAAAAAAATCCGTGGAGTTTCAAATAGACTTTTTACTGATCTTACTATGTCACAATTATAGCATTCATCACTTTCAGTACCTACTTATATAAAACACGGATAATCAGATTTTTTCCACTGATAATTGAATAAATTATGTACGAAAAAACTCTCAACAGGAACCAATGGTCTCTTTAATATCTATTATTAAAATAATGGATGCACTTGTATAACTGGAAAAAAGATCTAAAACGGATAACAAAATTTATATTCCTTGACAGTAGATAATCTATGTATTTGCTTCATTATAATTGCTTACCTGACTGATTCATCAACGCAGAGCCTAAACCGCTGGGCCTACAAATTTGAAATTTTGATAATAGATACCTTCTATAACAAAACCATCCACTAAGAAACGATTTTTGGAAATTTCACTCCTAAGGGGGTAAAATATTGGATAAACCGTTGTATGAAAGTCCGTTATTTTCAATCCATGAATCACGAAATTTAATATCCATATTTCTGGTTAAAAATAAATGCAAAGGTATATCGATATTTTCAAAATGCTACACCCCTAAGAAGGTGAATTAGGGGTTGAAAGTTTGTATGGAAAGTTTGACATTTTTGAAGTGAAATAGGTACATGATTTTTAATGTACCAGCGTCTGGTTAGAAATAAATGAAACGTGTATCGCCGTTTTTCAAAATATTACCCCCGAGAGGATGAATTGGGGATTGCAGGTTTGTATGGCAAGTTCGACATTTTTTAACTCTAAAGAACAAGTTTCAAGAATATGATATCTTAACTTTACCCTCCCAATACATCTTCTATAACTTAATGCATATTCGTAAAAATTTAGACAAGATAGATCTAGTGAATGATCGTCATAATTTTAATATTAGAAGTAAAGACAAGTTGGCCGTCCCACGCTTTAGGTTAAGTAAGTGTAATAAAAGCTTTATAGGTAATAGTATTCGGTTTTACAATAAGATCCCAAGTAACATTACCAATTTACCTGACAATAAGTTCAAGTATTATGTCAAGCAAGTTTTAATCTCAAAAGGTTATTACAGGGTGGATCATTACGTGAACGATAGTGATGTCTGGAATTAACCCACATCTCTGTGCTTCTACTACATTATTAAGACTACGATTTGTATAGTTTTTTATATGACAAAAAAATGATATATATTATATTTATATAAAATATATATTATTATAAAAAGAACCAGATCGAGTTTCTTGCCGGCTCTTCTCGATTGGGTTATTTTCCGAACCGGTGGTAGTGTTTTAGACGTTCATAAGCGCCTTCTTAGGGCCTAAATTGAATAAAGATATATTTGATTTTGATTTTGAAGTAAACAGCATGAAATTTCCTGTAACTGCTTTTGGTTAAAATATATGTAAAAACGTATATTGCTATTTTCAAAATGTTACCCCTAAGAGGGTGAATGAGCGGTTGTAAGTTTATATAGTAAATTTGTTTTATTTAAGTTAGAACTACGATTTTTTACCCCTAAGAGAATAAATTAGGCACGACCATCGATCACGATCAACTGTTGTGTCACCGTTAGATCTGAGGTGTAAGATTTACTTGAAAACGGTGAAGACGAGCAGACAATAATTTTTATTTCATTAATTGGTGTGGAGATAAATGAAAGCTTTGAGTGAAAAGTAGGATACTTAAGTACTAATTTTACACAGACGAAGTCTCGTTGGACCAGCTAGTACTGTCTGTATATCTGTCATCTGTATTATTTTTACATAATTTTGTAATGAGATAGATTACATCCAGATTTTGAAGCGATGATGGCGCAGTGGATAGTGCGGCCGGATTCCGCTTCAATGGATGCGAGTTCAAACCCTCCTATCCAACTCTAAAATCAGCCTGAGCTTTCGGTAAAGGCAAACTTCGTGAGAAAACTATTGTATGGTGATAGGGGATTTTGTAATAATGCCCGCCTGGGTAACTACCACCTTCAAGTTCGAAAACCTGTCGCCAAATACCGATAGGCCGGCAGCATCACTTGAGAATCTTGTGTGAATGTGACCCACTAATACCCATACGCAACCGAGTTCCGGGTAAACATGCGTTGTTCCCGGAGGAGGTACAGACGCTCTCTGCCAAAAAGATGCTACAGTATATCCAGGTTGTAGGTCTAAGCAGTGAGCTTTAGAAATATGGGGGCGATCACAATAGATCGCACTATCTAGGTCGCAGTGACACAGGACTGTCTTAGCCTGCGTAGCCCCTTTCTCGAATAATAATAATAATAATCACTTGAGAACCAGTATCTAGGCTTAACGTGCTTACCATCTTGGAGCACATCGTCACTTAACATCAGGTGAGATTCTAGTCAAAACACTGAGTCTATTCCTTTTAAAAAATAGAGATGAAATATATATGTTGCAAAATATTTAAATCCCACGCGGGCGAAGCCGCAGGCACAGTTAGTCAATCATATTTTATCTTATCTGTCTTCTTACGTTAAGTTTACCTAAGAGACATTAGAGCAAATAAAATTCAAGCGAACGTAATTTTTTAAACACACGTTTCTTTTTAAACTCTGGTCTCAGATGAAATATATCCAGAATATTATAATAATTCTAAAAACTGATCTGACTGAATTACTTCTATAATAATGAATTATTTAAAAAAAAAATCAGAATAACAAAGAAAAATGTTGAAAGAGGTTCTTATTATTACTAAAACATGCCGCAAACTGTTTGTAAAAGTTGAAAAAGTTTTAAAAAGAAACGACTGCCTTATATCTTCTATCCTTGGAGTCCCAAAGCCTTTTAATTTCGCAGATTAATAACTCGAGAGGTAAAACTTCTGCAAACAATAGTGGCCGGATAAACCGAAAAACCGTTCACCGTGGGAACATTCAGAGATAATTGCGAATGGCAGCGCCCCTCTCGGTTATGTCCGTTGCGTTTCATCTGTAACAAAGACAATAATAATACGTATCATAACTGATATTAATTTTATTTATAATAGTATTTTTTTTATCGAAGATGATTTCTTTAGTATATGTAAGCATATCAATTATTAATATCAAAGTAGACAATAGATACATGGAGAAACTTGAATACGCAGTCGCTGTATTTAATCAATACACATTTAACAAGATAGAGAGATAGAAACAACTATAATATTATGAATTAATTGTTATAGTGCATCTATAATGCAAGTTTCTTAAAAATGCTTACAATATAATTGTTTAGGAAAGTGTAAACGAAGAAAGAATAAAAAAGTTATGTACGGTATATAGAACAAAACAGAAATAGGTACTACTTTTAGTTTGAACCTTGAAACACCTCAAGATATGTAGTGCAAATATACAAATTACGATAATAAATTACGATATAGATTATAGAAAAATAATGAATTCACATTAAACAAACGATTCCTTGTGGTTTCCAGAAATACAGACTACAAAACCACCGTTGATATAATATTATTGAAAAGTGTATAAAAATTTAATCAAATTTTATATGTGTTATTTTTTTCAATCTATTAAAATATTAGCTTTATTATTGTATGAACAATTAGGTAATTTAATTATATTATTACATTAAATTCTAGTACATACACACCTACATAAATACTCGATGAACTTGTACATACATTTTAACAAACAGTTAAAAAAAATACAATAAACAGATAAACATCTACTCCCTCCTTATAAAGTGATAGAAATAAATAACTCGAGGACAACGTCCTGAGTCTCTCATTAAAGACGGAAAGAAAACTCGTTGAAGTCAATAACGAGGACTTCAGCCTTTGTATATTTCGAATCTAAATCATTCCATCGCGATTCGTTGTCTCCTCCTAGTTTATGAATAAAATAATAAATAATAGATGGAACATCCCTACGAAGTGACTTCTTTAATTTTTTCCGAGTCAAGAGGCTCATCGCCTTGAGTGCTTCGGAGATACAGACTATCTATAGTTTGAATACTGCTATTAAGTATCACTTTGTTAAGTAATGTATTTCATTTTTATTTTCCATAATAAAATGTGAATGAAAAATGATGGCTTCCAATCTATTTATTTTACTTACAACTATTTCAAAATTATTGGAAAATACGTTATTTTGTATATTATACGTAAGTAATGGTGGACCGTTTGTCGAAATTCGAGTTAAATTATTGTTATTGACAATTTGAAGAAATGATAACACTAAAATAACTGTAAACTCATAAATAACTAACTGTATAAATCAAAAAAAGTTAATAAACAGAGGAAAAATATATTGAAGTCTTTTATCTTTACCTCTTTATGTAAAGAAATATATTAGTTACATTTTTAACAGACACCATCGTAAATAACAGATAATATATCGAGATATTACAAACATTGAAAAGTTAATAAATATAAAATTTATAATGTAAAGTTCATGGAAAGTTTAATTTGGGTGCAGCCATTACTTATCATATTATGTAACTAACAGAATAAAGAGGATATGCTAGCGGCATGTATTCCATACAAACGTACACGCCTGTTTCCGCCCTTAATAATAGCATTATGGTATATATTTTTATATATTTCATGTACGTTTTGATTTTTCCGTAAACTAGTTATTGTAGAAACTAGGAGCCTTCGAAAATGAAAGAAATGCTTGATTTTTGCTGTCATTTTCAGACGTTCGTCGTCAAACAGATTTGATGGATAAATTTTAAAAAAGCAAAACGTACACGCATAGTTAAATGTCTTTATTATTCTAAAACTGAAAGAAAATAAAAAATCGGTTGAGTTTTGGAGGAGGAAACAGAGTACTATAAAGCGATGTTTTTTGTCTATTTTGCATAGGTAAAATCAGCACGAGCTGCAGTTGTCCCTTTCGTGTTTTATTCTTTCTTTGAGGCGCAACGCGATTGGAATATATTTCTAAAATACCTATTTTTCGGACCGTATGTCCTCATAATAAAATAAAAAAAAAAATGCCTCTTAATTTTATTACACTGACTTAAACTCAACACAGTAAGTACATACTTCGTTGACGCTTACAAAATTTTAACATTAACGAAGCTCATAAAAGCTCAGCATGAAGTATCTCTTGACCTAGTAATTACATGAACCTATCGATTCTCCGTCACACTCGAAAGTTCCTTGAGTATCTGTTTAATATTTAATAAGCCCCAGAACATTAATTTTATTCAATTTTCAAAATGCCTCTTTTCTTATATATTTCAATATTGGAATTAATTTAATTAATTGTAGCCTAAAACGTTATTATTACATATTACTTATCCAAAAAGAATGTGATCAAAAAACTAGTTAATAAGAATCTAAAAGCTACAATAATTAATTATGTACGTTAAAATTATTTAGATTAAATTGTGTTTTCTATTACATAATTAGAAACTATTCCAACGTCATTTACTGCTATTTTTTATATTAAATATCATAATATACTATGGCTTAATTGATACAAAAATAACTTTATACTTATTAATAACGTATCAAAATAAAATTTTGCAGAACTTTGAAATATCGGTATGAAGTGATATCTGAAATTCAAAACTAAAAAAAAATAGCAAACCCTCTCAGTGATGAGTTGCGGCGGAAAAATTACAAAAACTTGAACAAACACGCAGTTTGTAGCCCTTACCGTTGTCGGCACGTCAGAGTTGCGCTGACTCCTCACATTTTAAGCGTCAACGCCTTCGACCTATTATCACTCACATTTTACGTTGTCTTCATATTTAAAGAAAGGTATTCACGAAAACCGAAAAACCATTTTTTTAAATCTTATTCTATTGCATTATATTCTAATAACAATTGTAGTTTTTTGTGTAAGTACTAATAAATCCTCGAGATACATTTCTAGGTATAAATCCAAATAGAATTAGCTTTCATACCTATTTTTAGGAGCTTTATCAAGAATTAACACTTTTTTGAACTTGTTGACTGAACTATAGATAGAATGTTTACTTTCTCGAAAGCAATTGAAAAAGTAAGAAAAACATTGTTTCTTTTATTAGTTATTTCTTTTTATTAAAGAAACTAAATAATGTAATGAACTACGGTCAAATTTCGATCACTAGTTACTGATACATTCTGACACAGATATGAAACACTTGTAATAAGCTCTCCCCGCGACTTCATTATAGATATTACATTATTAATTGTTTAGATAACGGATTACAGGAGAACGTTCTAGAAGTTATTTTTTATATACTTAATTGTTTCGTAACCTTTATTCTTCCAACTTTGCTAGATGTTGTTTACCTTAAAGGCCTTACTAGTTTCATTGGAATTCTACTATTATCTTAATAATTTCTTAGAAAATATATTGTCTAATGTTACAAAATGTATACTAAAAACCTGGTCATAGAATAGCACATCTATAATTAAAATGGGTTCAGTGGTTCTCGAACTATAATCCCTGTAAAAAAACAGAGAAGTAAATAAATAAATTTTACCTTTGGGAGGACCGAATTTATTTCACAAATTTCAAGCCTGTATTTTTTGTTTTGTTTTTTGTTTCAAGTACAAGCCTGTATTTTTGTTCAAAATACAAGCTAATAATTCTTCTCCTTCATGAGTTGACGGATTTCTATACGAGAAAATTTCGAGTCTTATTTCGTATTTTAATTAAAAGCATTTTCTCTATTCACGTTCTCGAAAATATTTTACAGATACTAAGCTTATAATCAAAACGGTATTAAACAGAAGTCGGGTAAAAATATCCTATAACTTCCATGCTAAACATTTTGAACGCAACAGTTATTTATTAAATTGACTATTGCATATATTTACTTAACATTACCGTCTTCATGCTCAAAGCTATTAAACTATGAAATCGTAGATCGATTTTGATTGGGCTCAAATACAATTGTCAATAATTTACATCTATACTGATAAATAAAATTGTTTCTAAAGTCAAATGTTTTTTTTTTCTAAATAGATATGAATGTATAAACGATACATATACCAAAAATACAATTTTTATATTTTTTGTGTATGTCTGTTTGTTCCTGCTAATCGCCGGAAAGACTGAAAGGATTTTGACGGGACTTTTTTGGTAGATATCTGAAGTTACTCCGCGTAACTTAAAAAACTTTAAATTTTCGAAAATAATTAGGGTTCCACGTAAAAAATTAAAACTCATAAAATTTAAATAAAATCCAATTCAATGCACAGTTTAACGGGTAAGTGCTTAAATTCATTAAGCACATATTTTTACTTTATCTTAAAACCAACATTTTTTTCGAAAATAATTAGGGTTCTGTATAAAAAAATTAAAAAGCAGTGAAGAATATATGAAATTCCGGCGCAGCCGGGGGCACACAGCTAGTATATAAATAAATTAAATGCGATTATTTTAATTTATGCAGCATACTGTTTACACTGTATAGATTGCGACGACCACCGAAAGATCATTCAGATCAGTCGGTCGCCAATTGGCGCTGCTATTGAGCCTGCACAAATACCTCTTCACATCGCATTCAAAGGACCCGATGTTGCAGAAAGGAGAGAACACAGCTGCCGGGAGACTGTCCCACAATTTTATGACACGTCAGAGGTAAGCTGATGCGAATAATGGATATACATACGTAAGGAACTTATGTATGTGACAAGGAATACTTGTTTACACCTAGTTGTTAGCAAGTTTCGGAAAAGCGCGACCTAAACTTTTCAAAATCTTTTTTACACTGTATAGTCTCAATGCTTTGACAACAATCTCACTTGATGTTAAGCGAAGTCTAGAAGTGCTGGTTCTCAAGTTATGCTGACGGAACACAGCTATTAGTATTTGGCTACAGGTTTTCAAACTTGAGGGTGGTAGCTACCCAGGCGGGCATCATTAGAAAATGTCCTACCACCATGCTATGGTTTCCTCGCGATGTTTTCCTTCACTGAAAGCTCAGGCTGATCTTAGTATGGGATCGGTAGGGTCGAACCCGCGTACATTGACTTTACTACATCTGACCGTACTAACTACGCCATCGTCGGTTGTTAAGGAATGTAAGAATGTTGTACTATCTAAAATGAACTTTGCTAAAGTTCCAATTTATTACTGCATTAACCTGTGATGTTGAAAGTGCTACTTTACGTTTTCATTGTTCATAACTTTTACAGCCATGAATACAATTTCTTTGGCCCAACGTTGTACTATTTTTCAATCGTCAATATTCCATGAAAATGATTGCCCCTTTGTTAAATCTTTCCATAGAGTTTTCCTTCATTTCAGAAATCACAATTCGTGTCGCCATAATAATACACCCACAACAGTTTACTGAAGAAAATACAATAGATATTGTGAATCCAATATACGATAGTATAGAATAGCCTTGACACGAGCTCATAACATTGAGTGCAGATGATCGAATAACGCAGTTAACACTCGACAAAAGAGCCAATTGTTGGAAAACAGAGGCTGCTATAATTACTGCAAAGAAAATTGTAGTTTGCAATATGTATTAACGTTTACATATATTATCCAGCCAATGAGAGTTTTAACGATTCTTTAACCCCTTGAGCACTAACCTGGCGTTTATGCCAGCTTTTCATTGTTTTCTTATTGTCTCATTTTTATTGGTAATCGAGATAATTAAATCGATTGCGTATTGTGTGTTGATTTAGTTCGTGCCCGTCTTTCGGAAAGAGCTTCCTTTATAATAAGTCCTTTATATTTTTTGGCTGGCATTATTATGTTACGTTTACAAAGTAAATGTTTTGTTAATGTTTTGATATCAAATTAATCAATTTAAAATCAATTTATGTGATAATCTAAGCAATGAAATATATGTTTAAAAGTAAAAATAAGAAATACAGCAAACAATTTCGGTTTTAGTAAATATAAATATTAAGATTTTTTGTACTACTCTTTGTACTCTTCCTAAAGAATAGAACAGAAGATAGCAACAATCTCATGTGACATCCATACATTCAACCGAAAGTAGTCCACTGTTGGACGAAAATATTGCTGCCCATCCCTTTATTCCTTAGTCGCCTTATACACTCACGGGAAGATATAGCATGGTATTATTCTTAGCCGGCATCACACGTCAATTCTCATTTGCACTTGCATAAAAGTATAAAATATTTATGTAATAATGAATGCAAAATTACAATGTAACATTTTATTTACACAGTGCATATTTAAATGAAAACAATCACAAAAGATAATACCAATTATTTAAAATGCTCTCGCTATAATAAAACAGAATAAGTTCCAGGTTGAAATATATCACCGGCGCACCTAGATTACTTTTATTTAAGACTATATGTTTTTCAGCGATTCAATCTGCAGTAACTTTTCATTCTATCTGGCGCCTTTGCATAAGCATGAACACTATTTCTATGAACTCATTATTATGTACATAAGTAGCGAAGTCAAATAGATATTGTGTTTCATCGTTTCATCTGTCTTGGGTTTATTATCATAGTGTTATTTTAAGATATATAAAAGGTTATATCAACTATTTCACAATAATTGTGATTTGAATATGTAGTTGCGATTAACTTTTATAGTTTTCATAATATCACATTAGTGTTGCGTTTCTTTTTTATCTTTGATAATCGTACAGTGTCACTTAACATAACGACGTGTGATTTATTAAAATCTAGACTTGAAAATGAAACCTAGACGTCAAAGTTTATGTACAGTATTAATATATGAGATGAACGATAAATTGAAGGGATGTTCGATTAGTACAGAAGTACTCGTATAAAGAGAGATATAGAATATAATCTAACAATATGAATGAATCTGCTAAGTAATAAAAAAAACTATTAGCGTTCACAATTAGTCATGAAGCAAACTTGCGCTGGCGTTGTTATGAACACCTATTTATAATTAGGCAAAGATAAAAGAGTTTAGTGCCTTTTTTACCTCTCTTAGTCATCCGATTTTAGTTATTCATAAAAAAAAAACCGTTTTATTTTCAAGTTTTCAATAATGATTTTAGACAAATTGCGATCACAAGAACTAACTGTAGTACCCTAACCTAAAAATTACAATAAGTAATCCGTTCACTGAAGGATTTATTCCATGTATATTCCTACAAACTAAAAAACAGTTTCATAATGTAGTCAAATAGAAATAGATAAATAAATATTTCATTAAATCGTCAATTTTCTGTTGAACTATATAAACCAAATAATTCTTAATATATGCTAGATGTTATTTATAATAACAACGTATTTGTTCCATTTTTTTAACTTCAGTAATTGAACAAAATCCTAAAATGAAGTATCAATATTAAACAGCATAAATGAATCGAATAGATAATAATGCCCTATAATAAAAATTTAAACAAGATATAGAGATAAAAATTAAATAATAATATATCAAGTTATTATGTCGTAATGATATCAGATACTACAATACTAATTAGCAGGGAATATGGTAGAGAGGTAGGGTTGACATTAAGGGTGCTTGGGAGGTGACATACACTCACCTGTACCAATTATCTCATTAACGAGGATGGTAGTGGCACTTGATAAACGTCAGCGTGACACCGGTACTGCTTGACCAGATAAGTCATAATTTTAATATCCTCCTTATTATGTATGCATACTGTAAAATAATTAATTAATTTCGAGGCATAAAAACTAAACTCGATTTTATCTTACTTTAAATATATTGTAAAAATTTGCATTATTACAACTGAGAATATTAATTTTAAAGACTAGAAAACCATTGATACCAGTGTTAACCACGTGGTTGAAATCTGTACTTATAAATAAAAGTGTCTGTTTGTAACGTTAAAATTAATTTTATTACTAACTAGATATTAATCTATACGATACGATACCTATACCCAAAATACAATATTAAAATTTTTTACCTGTCTGTCTGTTTGTATCGGGTAATGTCCGGAATGGCTGGACCAATTTTGACTGGACTTTTTTGGTAGATAGCTGTAGTTACTCCGCGTAACTTAGAGTACTTTTAATTTTCGAAAATAATTAGTGTTCTGCGTAAAAAAAAACTCATAAAAATTTGAATAAAATCCGATTTAATGCACAGTTTTACGGGCAAGCGTTATAATTTATAAGAAATATTTGTACTTTATATTAGTATTAATTTTATTATTTTATAAAAAAATTAAAACGCTGAGAATAATATATGAAACGTGGGCGCAGCCGCAGGGCACACAGCTGGCTTAATAATGTAATGCGTTCTGAACTTTTATATGTGGGCTTGGAAAAATGACTGCGCTTCATGTGATATTAAATTAATTACAACCCAAGAACGATGATGATAAACAATTGACAGTCGCCATCACCACGCTAGCCTACATCTAACTCGACTAATCCTCTAAGTAGACGTTCATAAACACAGGATGGATTTTCACTGGATCGCAAAATATTCATACATATTATTATGAAAATAATAAATCTACTTTTTATATTAACAACAGTTAAACTACAAAACTAGTTGACGCCATCCCATATTCGCCAAAAGGTAACGATCCCAGAAGGCTCGTTATAATTCCATATTGTATGGCAATGACCGTACCTTATTTGTTGGTAAGGTACCTACTGGCCTATCTGGTCGAGTGGCTATTTTCTTAAAAAGACTGGGTGCACTCAGACCCACGTTCCCGGTCTATGTCTAATTGTTTTCTGTTGACATAGGTCCTTTGTTGAACAAAAAATTTATAATTTTTGCATTACAAAGTAAATAAATTACCTAGAAAGTATGTTTGGTTTAAAATCTTTTACAAATTAATTCAGAGTCTACAAACAAAATATATTTTCTAAAAAAGGACTAATTTAAACCAGTTTCATTATCTCGCCTTAATTCATTTATAAAGTTTTATATTTTTGTTTTTTTTTTTACACAGTATAAGCTCAGTGTTTTGACCATAATCTCACCTGATGTTAAGTACTGATGTGGTCCAGGATGGTAAACACACTAAGTCTAGAGGTACTGGTTCTCAAGTAATCTTGCAGGAACACACCTATTGGTATTTGGCGACAGGTTTTCAAACTTGAGGCTAGTAGCTACCCAGGCGGGAATTATTAGAGTATTATTAATGTAAAATTGCCAGAAAAATATATATTACTACCATCATTATTTTTTGCACTACATTAGATAAAAAAATCAAATCACGTTTTTTAATAAATCTAATGAGATTTAATTTAAATTAAAAAGCACGCTATTAACAAATTATAAAACTGTATAAAGAGATCAAAGACGAATCTCTATGGGCATTATTTGTGATATAATATAAGACTAAGCACATGATCTAATAAGATGCAACGGGAAAGCCGACGTTTTGAAGACGTGTCAAATGCAATCAAGGGATCCAAAGAGCCTCGCTAATTACTTTATGCTGAGCGATCACCCGCTAGCGGGAACGAAGCTGCGAGAGAAATTTCTCAACTCATCATGTATATAGCATTTACTTATGTAATATAAACTTACTTTGAACTTTATACATATTATTTAATACAATTAGAGATTACTACATATATTCGGATGACGATTTTCATAATTAAGAGTGAATACCGTTTCGCTGTATACAATGAAAAGTATGGAAATAACTAAGAAATGTGAAGTATGTCGACGCCTAACATAACCTTGGAAATTACAAAATAAATGTATGTATTTCTTGAACCTGTTATATTGTTCTTGGGTGTAAGAATAGAACGCCCAGTCTCCCTCGTATATTGCATTAAGAGCTAATTTACGTCTCTTAACGCTTTCATCAGCTACGCCTTAATTGACTTCGTAACATAATTTATTCGAGTAATCTAATACATTTAACATTCAGTAAAATTTTACAGGAGTCTTCATTATTTATTGTCAGTCATTATTGTTTAATTTGGCATTATTTTTATGTTGACAGAATTAACTGACCTCTGTAACATCGTACACTTTTTGATATTTTTATTATTACTGTAACTTAGCTCCAATCAAATAGCATAATGATATATGACCGAGATTCTTATTTGAGTTCACGCCTGGGTTATTTTGAAAATACAATTGAAACGGTCCATTAGGTGCTTTTTATATCATTTAGTGTAATAATTTCTGTTGAATAAATCACTATCACTCACCAGTTCTGACGACGTAAGATAAGATAGGCAGCATCGGGACTATACTAGAAAACCACCAGATACACGATCTTCCAATTTTCTTTAATTTTTCTTGTCAAATGATTACGGCATCACTGCGAGCATGAGGAAAAAAGGTTGGGAAAGGTAAGGATTAAAAAAATGGCGTATTTTTTAGCGGCACCTCAGTCTGTTATATAGTAGCTGTTATCTTTAATTCAATAACTTTTGTTATTAGATCCTATATTGTGTTCTTTTGATTTACGAAATATAGTTTAGTTATTGTATATACAGGAAGTGTAATAAAAATAATAGCACAGAACCTTTATTCTAATTTGCCACAAAATTCCATGGAACATTATAGAAGGATTGCCTTCGCCTTGCTAGAGAGTTAGTGCAAGTTTAAACTTCAAAATAGGCAGTATGGACAAATGTCTTTTTGCCTGTCGTCTTGGATAAATAACTCTATAAACTACTACTTCAAAAAGCCCCCATATTAAAAAAATACCGCCCAATCAAATGAGGCCGTTTAAAAATCCTGTTTCGTTTGACATAGAGTTTTACCATACAGTCTGTAAATTTAATTTTTATGCGAAAACGACTCGGCGATAATTCCATAAAAACCTGAGTTTTCGGTGAAAAAAATGTGAGGTTTAGTGTTTATACACTTTGTTAGGTCAGATTATCTCTTTTTCATGAAGTGGTTTCTGTGGTTAAAGTGCTGGCATAGGCCTATGCAGAAAAAAAAGCTTTAAATGATAAAGAGTTGATATAATGTAGTCTATAGACGTGATCAGTTTGTGTTATGTTTATATTAGGTATAACAATATTTAAGTTGAGTGCGTGGTTAGCCCGGTAGACTAATCCGCGCGTCTCATAGACGGTACGACTGGAAGGTCGGAGGTTTGAACCCAGGATGGGTAACACATTTTTTTGAGAGCGTGGTTAGCCCGATGGTTTAATACGCGTGTCTCATAGACGGTACGACTGAAAGGTCGGAGGTTCGAACCCAGAGTGGGGTAACAATATTTTCCCCCGGAGTGTTGACCGATGGGTCATGCCTCCCTTCGGGGGGGCGGGCGAAGAGGTGGGGTGGAGTATTTCCCCCATCCCCATTGGGCCATTGCACGACGAGGCCCGGTGGGTTCGCTGCAGGGGGCGACGCGGTGCTTGCGAAAGCCACCCCGTGTCGCCTCCATCCCAAATGCAGCGGACGGCCCCGGGAGGTTTTAGTGGGTATTTCCGGGCGCTTCACGCCCGGGTGAGTCCCACACTGGCGCGGAGCTCGTCACCGTGCCCCCTTACCTATTGTATTGGGGGACTTCGGTCTCACTAATACAATAGGTAAGGGTAGTGCGTAAATGCATTTCCTCCGTCAAAAAAAAAAAAAAATAAAGGTATAACAATATTTAAGGAGAACTCAAATAATTGATCTAAATAACTAATTTGTAGAATCAACGTGCAAATCATGAATGACAAACTACGAAACTCGTCATTTTCGTTTATAAAACATTACACAGATTGTGTTTATATTCATGTATATGTCAGATAAATGTGAACCGGCGGGTTTAGATAGGTTTTTCCTTAGATAACAGCCTCGGGTCCCAGAAGTATCAATACGCTTTATTGTGTAGCTTTCTTCATTTTCTATATAAATCAAGATTAAATCCACTGAAAATATACCTAATGATGCAAGCTGGTTCAATTCGAAAACCTATTCGTATAACAATTTTAAATACACAGTTAATTTACTATTCTAAAAGGCGATTATAGTCTTTTAATATAAGGCAATATAATAAATAAAGAAAATGGACATTTGGGAGCAAACGACAGCCGTGTTCAATGTCCTACGTAATCTGGGATAAGCCCCTAATTTTCTGGCGGTCGCGATTTACGCGTTTGGCCCTCCTATAATTCGATAAAATGAATATTATACGTAATTAACATTGACTTTTTTACTTTTATTGTCTTAAA